>OX382375.1:5000000-10000000 GCA_947508005.1 Amphipoea lucens
CAGCATTTGGTCTAGCTGTTCCAACGTCTCTGCCATTATGACGATGTCATCGGCAAATCGAAGATGGGAGATGTACTCGTCGCCGTTAATGTTGATACCCTGTCCAGTCCAGTCCAGCGTCTTGAAAACGTCTTCCAACGCGTTGGTAAACAATTTAGGGGATATTACATCCCCCTGTCTCACCCCCCTGAGCAGTTGGATGGGGCTGGTTTTCTGATTCTGGATCTGGACAGTCAGTCTGATTATGCCTCAATATGAATAGAATAATATTTAGACTTAAAACATATTTCACCACCTCCACCGATTAAAGTAGGTATTTGGGCTAACTTCATACATACATTTTCCATTTTTAATTTATCTGGAAGATATTAGATACGTAGTATCCAAATCTCCTGTGAACGAGTGAAAGAACCACCCTTTCAGTTTATTTTCATGAATGACACTGATCAAGCTGTAAATAAATACATAGAAAATATCATTATTACGTCTTCCAAAGAGAATGTAAACACTAGACGTCTTCACATTACTTGCCAAGCTTGCATCTTAAGCTATTATATCATCATCAACCACTAAAATAAGATATTTATTTTCGTTCTTCATTTCATCTCACATTTAGCGTAGCAATAAATAAAAAGTAATTAATTTCATTTAATAACACTTTTGGCAGAAGCAGCCAAACGTCAACATGTCTGGCTGGTCTTAAAGACACTCCTTGAACTATCTAAGGGTTCAACGATCATCAGGCCTGTTACTTCTTTAGTTCAAGCTATAATCACCCCTAACAGCTACAACTTTGAGACCGAAATCCCCTGAAAGGTAAGATAAAAATGTTAAAAAAAATTCAGGCGATTATTAACTTTAGTGACACAGAATAGAGTTGATTTTACTTTGTGTTTGGTTTTTATTCCTAAGCTTGACATATTGACAGTCGCATTGCTGTCTCCATATTGGGGTTTCATTGTATTTGGCGTGCATCAGTCTTAGTTTTGATAGCGTGATATTAACTCGAGCTCTCATAATGTAAGTAATATTGTTTTAATAATTTTAAGTGCTATTAATACTGAGACCTAATGCCTAATAATAATTTGAGTGACAGTTCTGAGCTGAACCGCGTGGGGTTGACTTTAATTAATGAGAGTAGGTATGTTCTTTTAGTGTGAAAATCTTAGGAAAATCTTCAAGAATATTCAGCGGCCTAGGCCGTGCGGAGGAGTCCGTCAGATAATCCCTAAGACAGGCCACTGACCATTTTGTTCTCAAAAACCCCTGGGACGATCCACTGACCAAAAGTTCAACAATGGAAAAATTCACTTGATTCAAAAAATTCATCTAAAAACATTGACGTTACACACTATGTCTAAAAACATAAAACAAGCAGTAACATCATCAATATCCATAGATTCTAGTCGTAGCCAATTTTTCGAACAAGTCCAGCGCATCAAACTATTTCCTGCCCCATAATTTTCTTATTAAGTAGGTACACATTTACAAAGCACATCCAGCCGGAATTAGCAGATTCGTGTTTACAGAAACTTGAAACACATCATCCACAACAATAACTCATACACGTCATAGATAAATAAAACATCCGATTATGCATCCGATATTTGAAAGCACGCGACCACACACGCGACCAATTTTCCAAACGAAAACGATCTATTCTCTAAGCGAGGGAAAACTTAACCTAAAAAAATAACAATTATCTATTATTTCTTTTCATTGTGTCGAAACAAGGCTGAGAATCGCAAAAAATAAATCTTTAGTCTACAAATTGGTCGTTGTAAACATAAGAGACTCCAGAAATAAATGTTACATCTCCAGCGAAGCCAGTGCCAACTTTTCCCGCCCTTTCTAGTCAGTTAACACGCAAAAACCGCGCCAGATGGTCAACCGGAAAAATAAACTGTGTTGAAATTACTACTCGTGCCTGACAAATAAAAATTTAAAAAAATAATTTGACATACTTACATTTGCGCGGTAAATCATAATATTTGTTTTCTTCGTGCAGTGACAACAAATTATACAGCCATGGGTGATGACTATGAATTCCAACCGAGAGAAATCATATCAAGGACAGAAAAGATCACGGAGCAAGATGATAAAAACTTAGCAGGAGCCACAAAGGAATTCAGGAATGACCTAACAGTTATTATACCAGAAAACCCTTTCCCAGACATCGCGGTCGACGCGTATCCACCGTTAAAATTCTCCTGGGTGATTCCGAAAAAAATTGCAGCCATGGCCTTTCCTAGGAATAAAGAGAATTTGAAATTTTTAATTGATCAAGGTATTTCGGTTCTGGTAACTTTGACAGCTGGTAAGAAACCTCCAGTGGACGATATGCCCAGGCTGAGGTGGATTGAAATACCCGTAGAAGAATTTGAAGCACCCAGTATAGATCAAGTAAAACAATTCATCGATGTATGTAAGAAAGCCGACAAAAATGGTGAGGTGAGTTTTAAAAATATCTTTTTTATACTTTTATTTTTGTATCATGACGCTAGATGCCAAAAATGAGGCACTAAGCAGAGAGAATTAATTGAAAAATCTAGTCTCAAAAGTTAATTTTAGCCTTTATTAGACTAGAGTAGGCCTACAAAAAGCAGGTGCTCAGTTTTCTAAAAAGTAGATCGGACAGTGACCTCATCTATCATACGCTGGCCTGAGAATCTAATTTTAAAAGTAGAAATGTCAACACACTGGGTCAGAGTCTTTCTGGTCGGTACAGTCAGCCTCAAAAAGATGTATCATCAACCAGAATTCGTCTATTTGTCTCACCTAGCTACAATCTTTGTTCCTTAATATTAATACAGTATTATGGAATACAAATTGTAGATAAATCAAATGAATTCTTGTCTTCTTTTTGGAGTTAACTATACTTATCTTCAGGCAAAACAATGTTAAACTATCATTTTTAATTTGCTAAACGAAAATGACAGCTATTAATACCAAATAATGTCATGTTTACATAAATAGGTAAAAATCAGAGTTTAGAAGAAGACTGGGGGTTTCTTCTTGTCAATGGGCGGTTAATACGCTAAAACTGACACAATGTTTTGGTATAAAAAAGCAACCAAGTGCATGGCTATGTGAAAAGGATAGGCAGAGAGTAGCTCATCTGCTAATGACTTCTAACTTTTGTCAAATCCATTTTTTCTAAGTGACTGTATGTTCCACTGACACTAGGTGACATAACACCTAACTAAATGAATGCCTTAATAAAAGCGCGCTGTTGGATTTTCAACTTTCGGCGCTGATCCGAGCGTTTAAAACCCACTGAACGATGATTAGGGCGCATTTATATTCAGAAACCCTGATGGTAGAACGACCTTATCTAATTAGCGTCCAAAATATTTCAAAATGAACTCCAATCGCGTTTCACTTGACATAAATAAACAAAATCTATTTCAGGCTATAGGTATTTACCTGAGCAAGTACGAATTGCGTCTCGCATGTTCCAAATAAATAACGAGAATCATTAAAATTGTGGCTAAATGCCATAATTATTATACTAGACTAAGTAGCCACAAGTGTTTTTCCATTTTTTTAGTAATTTGCTTGTGGCTTGTAACATCACACTAATCACACTATATAGATATATATATATCACACTAATCACACTATCACATCACACTAATATTATAAAGGCGAAAGTTTGTGTGTGTGTGTGTTTATATGTTTGTTACTTCTTCACGCTCAAACGGCTGGACCAATTTTGATGAAATTTGGTATAGAGATAGCTTGAGTCCCGGAAAAGGACATAGGCTACTTTTTATCCCGATATTCCCACGGGATCGAGACTTATACGGGTAAAGCCGCGGGGCGCAGCTGGTAAATAATAACTTGAACGGTCACACAACATTGGCATTTTTTTTTTATTAATATGTAGGCATGGCTTTCATTTTGACAGATCAACAACATTCATTGCGTTATTCACGTTGTTGAGCAGAAAATTTTTTCCAAGATATGAAGCAATGGATTAGCAATATCCTTCAAAATGGTTCAGATTTTGATTGAAAGTGTGTTACACAATTAGGGTGCTGGGTGTCTACTCCGAAGTGACACATAAGTACTACGAAGAAGGTTCGGATTGGCTCAGCTTGGTCGGGAGTCAATATTTGAAAAGAGTGTCGGACCGAACGAAATGTAGTGCCAGAGTTGATTGTTGTCTGGATTTGTGGTTAATATAAGTCTAAAATCGCCAACCCGTCTTGAACAAGCGTGGTGAACAATGCTCGTGCCTTCACTGTATGAGAAGAGCAAGATTGGTATATAGTCTCATGATCTTATTGTAACTCTGCAGGTGATGGGCGTCCACTGTCGTCAGGGCAGGAGTAGATCGGGCGTGATGTTGGCCTGCTACCTCATACACTTCCACCGATTCCTACCAGACCAAGCTATGAACGCAATCAGGATGATCAGGCCAGGTAAGAAGAGATATACTTCACTATGATAAAAACTGTCCAGGGGCCTAATTTAAGTAGTACATCAAGATTGAGAAGTGGTTTAAAAGAAGAAGTCTTGTGCTAGGTTTCATAATGTTACGTCCACACATAGAGATTGACATATATCGCTAGCGTCAAATCGACTGTCAAAATCTGACATCATCATCTGTCTGTGTTAAATGTTGACGGGTGATTTTGAAATCGCTAGCGAGTAGCTGGCGACTAATAGGTCACTGTGTGTGTACCTAGCATGTCAACCCCACCATACAATACCTTAAAACCCGTTGTTCACGGCACGGTTTCTTTAGGGTACGGCATATTATTAACCGCACCGTAGAAAAATCGTGTTAGCTTGTATTTACGCGCTACAGCGACGGCGCCGTGCCGTAGTGACGTCGTGCCCGTCAACAAGCTTCCATAGTGATCCATATACAAAACTGACGACCGTGCCTAAACACGGCGAATCAACCATAGTGTTTCACGGCTAAACCGTGGTTTTTCATGGTAAGAAACGTCTTTCTTACACACACGTCTATGTGTGCAATGTACAAACGCCAGCACATCAAGCTACCCGAAACTGTCAAATTTTCCCAATCAACTTTGAACCTTATGCTGTAGCGATAAAGTTGAAAATCTATTAAAGAAATTTGACAGATTGTAGTAGCAAGATGTGCGTGTCTGTAAAATGGCCCTAATTCTAAAACGTGAATCTAAAGCTTATAATTATGATAGATATGATCAAAATGAAAGACAATAAATTATACCATTATCAGTTCGCTTGGCACACCGTGAGAATTGAGAGTGGATTTATGTCCATCAACCTATCCCGATTTGATTGGCAGGCGGCTTTGCAATTTTTTTTGATATAAGTACGTGTCCCAAAATTCAACGATAAGCGGGCACCAAAGGGTGGACTTGATCATGACTACTCGAGAAAAAATAATGAAAAAAAAATCTCAATTTTTTTGGCAATGTGTGGAAAGTCCTTAACAAACCTGCCCCCTTATTCACAAACACTCGATATGCTTCCGTATCGTATCGAACATATTTCATTGTTATCGTAGGAGTCTTCTCAACACTGTTCACAAGTCCAAAACCCGAAAATTTTGTCAGTTTAAATCAAATAGACGCCCGCTATTCTTCCAACAGCTATTTGTTGTTGAGGGGAAGTCAAATCAGGTTATCGAAATGTCAGGTTTTCGATACGATAGCCTGTCGTATGGTTGTGAATCAGGGCTCTGGTCCTATTTTCTCGAAACCTTGACCCAAAATCGAATACTAACTGAATTTTCTCGTCAACTATCAGATTAAATATTAGACACTTTTGTAAACCGGAATTGTTTAAAAACTATAAAAGATTAATAAAGGCGTTTAATGCGTAAATCATCGCACGACTTTGATCATGAAACATTCTGCATTTTATATTGAAAACTATTTCGATTCATGAATAGGATCGACTTCCGGTTGGCTGTTGACGTCACTGTAGTATTTACGGACTACCCGCAACCTACTATATCGAACGCGCTGGAATAAACGATCGTGAGGGAAAATTACAATTATTACCGCGCTTTTTATACCCATTACTATTTATAATACAGAATAGAATTAGTGGATCTGCGGGTAATTGCGTAACACACTGTCCATACCAATGGCTTTCATTTTGACAGTTCAAGAACGTTCATTGAACGCAATATGAAGCGATTGATTAGCAATATCCTTCAAAATGATTCAGATTGAGATTGTTAGTGTTTTACGCAAATAGGATGCATATTGATAGTGTGTTATCCTAATGTCTTGTTTCATCACCTCTTGATAAATTCCGCTAAAGTCATCCGGCTGATAATTCTTTAATTTTCCACTTTTTTATTTAACTAGTAGGTGCCTATTTTGAGACTGAGAAACACCCTTGAGCTCCTATTACGACAACGAGAACATAACTCATAATCTATGCCGAACAGTCACGAAACAAAATATTTGCTCATAACATTGTTCTCTATGGCACAGGCATGCAATCTCGTGAATGTCCACCACTGCTAAAAATATAAAGTTTAGAGAATGGCCCTGCCCGCGAAAATTTGAATTTCGTCACATTTAGTAGTGGGCTATATGTAGATACGTTTCTAGTTCATTCTCCTTCTTAGCATATCGATGTAAAACGTTTAAAACATCTTTGGCCCAAAATTCAGCTGCGCGAACTCCGCTCACTGATGCAGTCATAAGATCATCAAGTGCACAGGTGACAGGGCATGTGGCGCAGGATGGAAGGTATTGTCTTTGGGGAGGTGTCGCAGACGCACTTGAGATCTGAGGAGATTTTCTTTGCTCCGGCCAACTTGAGTCTATTTAGAGATTTCCAAGTCGGCCACGGAAGACTCTCAGATGGTTCTATAAAATTGTCAGGGGGTTTACACAGCTCCCGCCATAGATTACATCTTGCTGTGGAGGCGTTTGGACATTACAAGGTTATTTTTCGCCAAAAACCCCTATACCCATTGGAACTTACTGGAATATAACCTTTTTTATTGGTATCATGTTACAGGATCATTGGACGCCGACGAACATGAAGAAGCAGTGGGCAGATACTTCGAGTACCTGTCAGAAGATAACCCTGTGAAGTTCGGAGTGAGCGGTAACGTCATGGACGAGTTTGTGCATGCGGCCAAGGAGTGCACCAAGAGTGTGCTCAGTTAGACTACTGTGATCTGTTATATTGTGTACCTGACATTAAATATTATTTGTTTGTTTTATGGTTGGTGTTTTATTATGTCTTACTTCCTCAGCTGAGTCCTCCACAAATTTACTTAGGGCTGATATTTCTATGTAGGTATGAGGAACAGGGTGTTAAGTTCACTCAACCTCCTTGAAAAAGGGAGGATATTCCGACCAGACGGGTGTCGTGTCTGTTGAGCAACTGCCTGATGATTCATGTCAGGCTGTTGTAATGTTAGTCGCGCGGTAAACTCTGCTTGCGCGATGCAGGATTTTGCGGGACGTCAGTATGATGCGTATTTCGCATGTGGCGGTGTAGATGCCGCTGCTTAATAACTTCCAGTATCGATCAGATGGCAGTGTCTTCATACCGAGCAATATCAGTATCCATCATCTACCTATTGCTGAATGTCCTAGGAGTCCAGAATACATTAAATAGGTCGTATATAAAAAAAAAATATATACAGGGTGTTACAGAAAGGGTATATCAATACAAACGGGTTGTAGAGTGTATCTGGTCTAGAATCTCTGTTCAAAATTTCAGCTCAAAAGCAGTAACTTTGAAAATGCTTAATATTTTTTTATTTCGATAGTTTATTAAATTGAAATCATAACAAACGTGTCACCGCACTACGAGGGTCATTATCCATTATCTGTAGTGTATCTGTGCGCCTAGTACACGCACATCACGCCGCCGCGCGCCAGTGCAGCGCCGTGATGTCCAAATAAAAAAATATTAAGCATTTTCAAAGTTAATGCTTTTGAGCTGAAATTTTGTACAGAGATTCTAGACCAGATACACTCTTCAACCCGTTTGTATTGATATACCCTTTCCGTAACACCCTGTATAAGGTACCTGAGGAATAAAAATAGCTATTTGACAGCTTTTGCAAAGAAAATAATATGTCAAACCACAGATAATAGATATTCTTCAGATAATAGTTATCAGACGATTGAAATCGGCCCATAAATGTGTAACATATAATATCAATGTGTATATTTTCATGATATATGGTGCCGAAACGTGGAACTGACGGTCGGGCTGGTCCACACATTCAAGGTCGCTCAGCGCGTTATGGAGCGAGCTATGCTCGGAGTCTCTTTAAAAGATAAAATCAGGAATTAAATTATCTGGAAAAGAATCGGAGTTACCGACATAGTTTGCAGAATAAGCAAACTGACGTGGCAGTGGGCTGGCCATGTATGTTGAAGGACCGATGGCCAGTGGAGCAGACGAGTTCTAAGTGAAGACCGCGTATCGGCAAGCATAGTGTGGGACGCCCCCCAGCTAGACGGACGGACGACCTAAAGAAGGTGGCTGGGACAGACTAGATTCGGAAGACAGGGTGTTGTGGCGCAGCCTGGAAGAAGCCTATGTCCAGCTGTGGACTGTAATAGGCTGAGTTGATTGAATTAATAATTTAAAAACTTTTCAAATACTTTTTATGTCTGATTTTTGACACGCATCCATAATTTTTCTGCTGCCTACTAGGTTCGCTGTGGTAGGTCGCTAAAATACCGGACAGAAGATACGGCCGAATCCTCAAACGCAACTCATGTCGCCGTTAACCAAGTTATTACTGTCACTTTGGAGTTCTATTGGAGCGTTGCGACTGGCGTCATATCTACGTATGACTTTGTAAAGTTTGTTTGCTGAAATAAACAGCTGCTCTACGCGAGACTATAGAAATTTCAATTAGACAATGATAGCGGCGTAGAAACGACTAAGTAGCTTTCTGCCCGCGTTCTAGCTTCTTCGGTCCTTCCCTCCGACTTTCTTGTTCCCCCGTCGCGTCGCATCGCCGATTCTTTCCGACTTCTTAACACGACTCCCAAGGGTCGTAGTGTGATGAGAAGCCTATAGCCTTCCTCGAGAATTAGGCTATCAAATCCGACTGGGAGTTCGAGAGATTAGCGCGTTCAAACAAACTCTTCAGCTTTATTATGTTAGTATAAGTAGATTAAGGGAAGGTTCACATCTGACGGAAGATGCGTCGGGCGTAACATCGATTGCGTCTATTTATTCGCTCGACGCATTAACGCATCATCGGTTGAGTGTGAACGGTCAAGTGTTTTTCTATACATTTGTCTGTTCTGGCGTTACGCGACCGATCATACGCGACGCATCTTCCGTCAGATGTGAACCTTCCCTAAAACCTCGTCGTTTGAGAATTCGCGGGTTATTGCTGTAGAAACTCCCTATACTCCATTTGTTTAGGTAATTAACTAAAGGAAAACAAAAAAAAGTTAGCCAACTAAACTCAATATCACTCACTTCACTTGTCATGCTACGTCACAGTTGTACTCTTCAATTTAGCAACATTATTAGCGAATTATAAAGTTGCTAAATTGAAGAGTACAACTGTGACGTAGCATGACAACTGAATAGACTGGTATTACGTTTAGTTGGTTAACTTTTTTTTGTTTACCTTTAGTTAATTACCTAAACAAATGGAGTATAGTTCGAGTGATAATTTTATACAGGGTGTCCCTGGAAGTATGGATCAAATCGAATAGGGGCGTGGGCAAGGTCATTTCCAAACGTTTTAGCAAAAAAAAAAAACTGAAAAAAAAAACGGAGTAGAGAAATCAAATCGTTTTAAAAAAATCTTTAAATGATAGTATTTTTTTGTTGATTATTTTCTTTGAGCACTATGCGAAGTGATTAAAAAAAAATAAAAATCGGTCATAACTTTTGAACCGTAAAAAATTCACTGACATTCTCAGGGTCAAAAAATTTGGAAATGATCTTGCCCACGCCCCTATTCGATTTGATCCATACTTCCAGGGACATCCTGTATAGTGTGAAGTTCACCACACTTCGTAACAAAACTATTTCATCTAAAAAAAGCCTAATTATTTGTAATTGACATTTCACTATAAATATAACATTAAAATGTCGAATCTGCCTGTGCCAACGTGGCTGCCAATATCGGCTGGCGCACTACCAAGTGCGGTGTACTCCGGTAAAAATAAACTTCGGTAATTCCTTTACAAGTGAAGTTTATCGAAATTAGTGCTTGTGAGAATGAGTTCAGTGCCCAACCGGCCCAACGTTAAGTTGGCCAAACTTTGGTACAAATATAGGTCGGAACCGAGAGAGAAAGCAGAAGAAAAAGTAGAAGATGTCGACGTTCCACAAGAAAAAAAGGATTATGAAGCCTATCCTCCTTTCAATTTCTCGTGGTTTATTGAGAACAAAATCGCAGCTATGGGATTCCCACAAACAGTGGAAAACCTGAACTATTTAGCGGATGTGGGAGTCAATCACCTTGTCACGTTGTCACCAGAGAGAATCCCGCCAATTTTGGAGTGTGAGAAAAAGTTGAAATGGTCAGAGATAAGGATCAAGGAGTTCGGTGCTCCAACTTTAAAACAGATTTTGAAGTTTATCGAGATTTGCGAACGCGCCGAAATAAGGGGAGAGGTCAGTTTTTTAATTAATATTTTCTGACTAACACAATATTATTCTTCATTGCAGAAAGTTTTATTTTGAAGTGTTTTCTAGAATTCACATTATTCCTCTATTTATTTACTGAAACGTAGGCGAACTGTTGCGTTAATTTTAATAGTGGTCGAAACAGCCGCTAGATGGCGCTAGTGATTCATTGCTGCATAAACTTCACTGTTTACCTAATGTTCTATTCTTGAATGTATAGTAAATATTGAGATTTAGTTGAAGCTAGACGGTCCTATGCGTAATCTGATGCAGAATAAAAAGTAATATTCCAAATTACGTTTAAAATGACCATAGAGTGAAAACAAAGTACCTACAGACGCACATCAACCTACTACAATCTGTCAAATTTCTTTAAGAAATTTTCAACTTTATTACTAAAGCATAAGTTTCAAAATAGATTGCGAAAATTTGACAGTTTCGGGTAGCTTGATGTGCTGGCGTCAGTACCTGCCACCCTGTAGAGCAATATTTTATATTTTCATAAAGTAATACAAACAGACAGCTATTTGCGACGTTGCCAACTTTCAGAATTCACACAACATAATAAATAAAAACTTTTTGTTGTCAATGTTGCAGGTGGTGGGAGTCCACTGCAGGCAAGGTCGAGGTCGCACGGGCACATTACTGGCATGCTACCTCGTACACTTCCAGGGAATGGCGCCGGAACGAGCCGTCCTCACAGTCCGGGTGAAAAGACCAGGTAGTATTTATACGAAGTTTTTTTTTTTATTTGAATTGGGTTTGCTCTCAACTCTAGTCTAGGTCAGAGGTGACAGAGACAAAGTTATTTTTTTTATTCATTTACTTTCTAGGCTATCAGAGGGGCAATTCTCGTTATTTTAAGAATGTTCACAGTCTGATCTCAGTCTCAATCTGTCAGGATAGCCTATGTCCTTCCCCAGGGTCCAAAGTATCCGCATACCAAATTTAATTAAAATCGATCCAGCCGTTTCGGAGATCAGCCGGACCAAAACAGAAAAATAAAAAAAAAAATGTTAGAAGTACCTACCGCATATACTTTTATATGCATATAATAATAAAGATTTTATTTATGTATTATTATTTTTCTAGATATTAAAATGATAAGTAAGCAAATAATAACTAATACCTAATTAATAAAAATAACAAAATTAAATCCTAACTTAACTAAAACTATACATATACTTACAAACTAAAATATAGTGTCGAAAAATTCATCCCCATCGCTGTCGACTAGTAATGTACCCAAGAGACTGGCGGCATTACCACGTTGTATGGCAATGCTTAGCCTATGGCCAAGGTAAAAGCCAGCCCTATATGCACTTATTAAAAAGCTGTTATATTGAAATTACAAACAGACACTTCAATTTTATTTATTTGTGGTAAGTTAGCCTGTTAGCTTTTCACGCCTTAACGGCTGAACAGATTTCGATGAAATTTGGCACATGAGTAAACCATGACCGGGATAGGATAAAAGATACTTTTATCCCGGTAGTACGTTCCCGTAGGATAATTTCCGACCACCACACGGGCGAAGCCGCGGCTAAAAGCTAGTATATAACATAAACCTCTTTTCAGGTTCTTGCGAAACCTATGAGCAAGAAAAGGCCGTATGCCATTACCACGACTGCCTGCGAGGAACTATCGAGAAGCCAGACTACCGCCTAGCCGACGACAAGCTTTATTTCGACTTCTCCATGAAATACATGTATAACGACGACGAAATATCATTTCGTAAAAAAGAAAAAAAAGAAGAAACAGCTGACACAACGGAAATCAAAGATGGCGACGATTGGGACCACAAAATTATCAATCTCGGCGATCCCAAAGAAGAGAAACATGTAAAGATAAAACTTCCGAGGAAAAAAACGAATGCGATGGTGATCAATCATAAGATTTATTTTTAAATTAAGTTATTTACAATAACTTTCTGGTTTTTTAATTTTTTCTTTGAATAAAATATAAGTAAGTAGTTTGTTAATTTTCGTTTTATTATTATTAACATTTTTTTAGTGAATATTATGCCTGACATGGCAGTATGCTAAAACATGGTATCATCAATGCAATCTCTACTGTCAAGAACACTTCAGTAATGCACAAAAGTTCAAAAATTGTGTTTTAGTATTATTTTTAGCTTTGTATAATAAACGTTAAAAGCAAAAATAAATCATCAAATTCGTTCCAACAAAACAAAACATAGACTTCTATTTTCAAAAGCATACCATTAAAATTTAAAACCTCACCATTAATAAAAAAAAAAAACAATAATTTACACTTTTCTCTGTATATGGCAACCCAGTAGCCCAGGTTGTTGCCAAGGCCTGGGCACAACTGTCAAACTGACAGTATTGTGGTCTCTTTTTATTTTGACGTTTACTCTTTGACCAACAGAGTGCGCCACTATGTTGTTAATCTGGGACATGTCTTGAAAGTTCTGGTGGTTGACTGAACCAAATTGGAGGATTTCATCGTATTCTTGTAGCCCCTGGAAAGTGAGGGCAAATGTTATTAGTTAATCTTTTGCTAGTTGCGTATAACTTACTTCACATAGGTGCTTTTTTTTTCCTTTTTTCTTTTTCAACATCAAGCTTTTTCAACATGCGTTAAAATAATGCATGAATAAATATCTGGGAAATGGTTCATTTGTGCGCTTATTTACTGTGCGCTGTATAGCGGCTGTGTAATAATGCATGTACAGTACCAGAATTAAATACTAAATGATTTTATTTCTGTAAGTAGGTTTGTACAGACGCCAGCACAACAACCTACCCGAAACTGTCAAATTTTCCCAATCATCTTTGAACCTTATGCTTTAGTGATAAAGTTGAAAATCTATTAAATAAATTTGACATATTGTAGTAGGTTGATGTGCTGGCGTCTGTACAAACACTTTTACACACCAATCATATTTTCAAAACTAGATGAGGTTGGTATTTCCTATCTGTTCACTTTAAGGCCAAAACCAATTCCAAGGTCAAACTCTTTTAAAGTCCAGACATAATCTTGGTCAGATCATGTAGATTGGTGTCTGATATGGTCATTACAGTTGTTGTTATTGACAAAACAAGAGAACAAGAATCCATACTTACAGCAATGTCTGCAGGCGACCCATTGCTGACAAAACCAACTACAGCAAAGACTTGCTCGTCCTCAATAATACTAGGAATAGTGTCACCTCTGCTGGTCCCATTTGTATGACCGTTGCTTGATGTAGCAACATTTACTGCTGGTCCCTCACCGTTTGAACCAATTAGGTCTTTGTGCACGTCTGCAAGACCCCGTTCAATTGATTTCATGAGGCTTTTGTGATCATTTTGGAGACCTGAAATTAAATATTTTTGGAAAATACAATTAAATAGTTAATGTAAGTCCAACATTTTGACACTTCCTATGTATAATATTGTAACTGTATTTGATCAACTTTATTGTAAATATATATTTATTTATTAGATCATACGATAATCTATGTTATAAAGTAGTTGTAAATCTAAAACTGTAATTTTCGTTAATTTGATTGTTGCGATAACATACGTTGGAGGTGTTGATTTATAAAACCAACTAAGCCATATTATTGTCAATGGTATGTAGCCTTTACATCTTGTGAATAAAAAGTTGGGTTAGTTACACCATTTATAACTCAAGAACGGCTGGACAGATTTTTATGATCTTTCATTTGTTGGATTTGTCTCCGCCTCCAATAGCAGAATAACTATTAAAACCAGGGAGAACTTCACAAAAAAAATTAAGATAGTTCTCATATATTCGTTTTTATTGATTCTGAGGCAGTACGAAGTTCGTCGGGTCAGCTAGTAAGGGAATAAATTCTAAATAAGCATGTCTATCATAAGAGTGACTCTTCAAAACCAATTGTATTTTTTTTTATATTTTTTCTGTTTGAGTTACGTACTTACCAGTGGCGAAGGTACCATACAGCTCGATTCAACCGGCTTCCCTTCGAAAATTCAGAACATAACCACACTATAATCTATTTGTAATTGAATTTTTATGGCATTTTTTTTGCTCCGGCTTACCTCTGTCATGAATTCACCCTTCGCCACTGGTACTTACTGAAAGTTTAACAATTTCCAAATAATCCTACTGCTAGAATTACAGTTAAGTATGTTTTTTTTCTTAACTTATGTTGTAACTAACCGGAAGAAGTCTTACCAAATAATGCTGATAAAGGTAGCATTATTTGGTAATATTTCAAGTGACTTGAGCTAGCTTAGTAGGTGTTCAAGGTTCAATAGTTTTCAACCTCATGACAAGTGGTAAGCACGGAAAGCGTTTCAAAACCGCTCAGTCATGCTCTTTGTTTCTCCACTGGAGATTACGAAAATTGAAAATATATACTTACAAATTATACGGTGCCTTGCATGTCGGACCTTATAGACATCGATATCGTTCCGAGGGAAACCTTCAGTGTCGACCAGAGGGTCATTCATGCCAACATTGTTAGTCTCTAATACAGCTGTATGTTCTCGAATTTCGCTCTCTATTCTGTCTTTGTCTTGAATTAATTTCATCACAAAGTCCCTGGCAGCTCCATCCATGTTAATTCCTACCATTTTACTGCTTTTTACTTAAAGTTTTAAGATATTTTAGTGTTTATTTTTTTTCTGAACCATAAAACAGAAAAAGGAACTTTGACACTGACAAGTGCAGGGTTGCCAGAAGTGATTTTTTATTTTTCCCCAGATTTGAAATAATTTTTCTCCAAAATGATACAAATTTTCTAAGTTTTACCCAAAGGCAAAAAGTTTGCAATTTTAACCATTACGGAACCATTTTTGATGACAAATTTTTAATGAAGTAAATTTGTCATCAAATTATTTTAATTGAATTAATAAAGTCTACCTACTATGTCGATGTCGGTAATTATGTCGATGTTATCATCAACATAATTATAAAAGGGCATGGGCATGGCACGCTCTTTGATTGAAACTAAATGGACATTAGTACTGTAGTAAGCAGATTTTATTAATTAGCCATCAAGCTAATTATTTCCACTATAAAAATCAGTTTGGACTTCAAGCTTCTACTTACTAAAGTAATGTACCATGATGCATGCACATCGTTTTCTTTGGTGTCTATGTATAGAGGTACACACGACGACATATTATTTTATCAAACTATGGCATAATACTCGATTCAATTAATAAGCCCAAGCTATACATTTCCAGTTTTAGCTGACCTCGCATTGTATAGGCTTTCGCACAGTTAGAAATCAGTTTATACTGGAAATGTATAGCTTGATATGTCGTCGTGTGTACTCTCATGGAATAATTACTATCGCCAATGTATTTCTGACTAACTATAAAAAATACCCAAAATTCTCCATGATTTTTTTCCTCTCTCCAAACATTTCTCCAAATATTTCAATTCTCCAAAATTTCTCCAGGAGCCAAATTTTTACCCAAAATTGCGAAAAAAATACCCAATCTGGTAACCCTGGACAAGTGACAGAATTACAGAAATATATATTGTTGTCATACTATTACGTTATATACGTTTTATTATATGTAACGGCTATTCGTTATTTGACGGCGTTATTTTATTTATAATTAGTGAACCATTGCAGTCAGTTTTTATTTTCAAAAGTGATATTTGATGGAGAGACGGAGCAGAACGGCTTCACAAAGGTGATGACAAATATCACCTAATACGTCAGAGCACAAACTAGATATGGGCAAAATGTGTCATTGAAAAGAAAAGATAGATATGAATCTTTCAATCACTCGGATATGAATCACTCTTTCATATCTTTATATCAGTATGACTCAGTAGCTCATTCAAATTCGCAACTCGTGTGCGGCTCACTCATTCAAATAGATCAATGATATAGTGATAGGTTGGTTGTTTGCATCTTTCTAATATATCAGAAAGATGCAAACAACGCGAGCGGTTGCGATTGATCATTTTGTTCTTTTCATGCCATAACAAGTCGGCAAATGAAAATAAATTAAAAAAAAATACTATTCTTATTACTGTAGGTACAAGGTACAACCTACTTCTTTTTCAAATCTGGTTAATTAGTTCAATGAATAGTTAATCGCAATCTAGTATTGAGTATAAGCATTAATTTAGAAAGTACTAGAAAATAAAATAGAAATAGCCTTCTGATTTCCCTTCATACTTTACACTGTAAAATATGAAGGGAAATCAGATCTATTTCTATTTTATCATTTAATTTTGTTATTATTGCACTCAAATTGCACTTCACCTCTATTGACTATTTGTTTACATTGTTATCTAAAGTTTTAAAAAGAAAATACATTTGACCAGATTATAATACAGAAAGAACCACTAAGGACAAACAATTATAAGCCTTATGCGTCAGCAGTAGAGGTATAACAACTTATCATTGGGTGTCAATTTATTGTGGTCAAAGTCACGTCATCTCGCCTTGCGCGATGCGACGAACATTCATATGGGTGCGAGCGAGACGGCTTGCTTGACGTTCAATCAATGGCGCGCGACGAAGCTATCCGACGCCACAGATTACTAACGACGAGTGAGTGAGGTGTAAAGAAAGATATACTGAACTACTGACACATTCGGATGCGTAAAGATATGAAGAGTGATTGATTCAAAAGGAATGATTCATATCATTTGTATCTATCACTTCTGAGTTACCCATCTCTAGCACAAACATAGTGGGGACTGGGGAAGTCTAACAACCTGCACCCTAATTGCGTAACACACTATCAATCGGAACGTGAATAATTTTGAAGCAAATTGCTAATCCATTGCTTCATAACTTCGAAAAAAGTGTATGCTCAACACGTAAATAACGCAATGAATGTTGTTGAACTGTTAAAATGAAACAGATTCCGATTGATGTGTTACGCAATTGCCCCGCTGAAGTTGGCGGATACTCGTGTTGTCTGACTAAAGGATACAATCCAAATTTCATTCATTTTCGGTCCAAATGTGAATGCCAAAGAAATTTTTTTTTTTGTTGGCGGTTAGAACTTATCCTTCTGAGCTCTTTTATCATGTCTCTAAAACTAATAGGGCCATTGGCCTTGGTTTTATTTGCCTTTTAAAAATGTTTATTTTCATATATTTTCGATGTAATGAAATTACATCATTACAAAGTAAAAGGAGTATTAAGGATCATAGCTGAAGGCGGGTTGTGGTTGCTGCCTATCCCCATGGAAAAAAGCGTGCGTTTATGTAATGTACATACGGCGACACTTCAAGCTATACATATCTAGCTTTAGCTGACCTCTCATTGTATAGGTTTTTCGTACAATGAAGTCAGCTTATACTGGTAATATATAGCTTGATGTGTCGCCGTGCGTACATAACTAGGCACGAAGCTTTCATTTTTGATTATGGAGTAATAATTTCATTAAGTAGATCCTTAAAACAATTTTAAGTCTATTTTCAAACACTATTCTGAAGTCATTCATAACTCATAAGTTAGTTAACTTTTAAGTTGAATCCTATTTTTTTACCCAACTGCCCCAAGAGTAATATTTTTAGAAATAATTCGGCATCAATAGATTTTACTAACTATAATTATTTATAATTATGTTTTAGATCTTTATTTCTGGAATAACGACATAGTTATTTCTATAGAAATTAAAATCGCAAAACGCGTTTGATCGCGCTAAGAAAAGGGAAACTTGCTAAATTGGCTTTGCAAGTCAAGTTTGTACAAAATAATGTGCGTGTTGTATGCAGGTAATTAAAAAAGAAAAACGACAGTATAATTGTTACTTTTCATTTATTTGATAGGTATTTTGTTATGAGATTTTAAACGGATGTAATGCAAAGATATCCTTTTATACAAAAAATATCATAAGCCTTTTAGTAGATTTGCCACGATTTTACATAACAAATATAACAATGATTTAAATAAAAATGACCAGATTAATAATTTTTCGTAATAATAATAATTAAGCTTAATAACAGGGACAGATTTATATTAAAAAACTTACAAATAAATGGTGAGCGATGGTTAACATTTTGAAAGAGGTTACATTTTAAAGCAATTATTTCAATAAATATCAAAATATTCTTAGCGCTTTATTAACAATGTCTTTTACGACAGTGTACTTGATGTACTTATAAATATATCGGTCATCATGATCAGATTTTTGATTTTTATAAAAACGAAAAGCACCTTCGACTCTGGCGATAGTCGTGAGTGATTTTCCATTTTCTGTCAAACGAAATATGTTTTTTTTTTCTTCAACAAGAGATTGTGCAGTTGTGATAAATACATAAATTATTATATACAGAAGTGTATAAAACAGAAGAATTATCAAATCAAAAATCATGTCTAATGACAAATAAGACTTAAAATTATGAAGGGAAACACATAATTGTGCATTACAAAAGAAAAAGTATTCTATTATCACCTTAAAAGATTGAGGACGACGACTTTGAAACAATCTATCTAAACGTGTATCTGGCGAATATACACGCAAGAGTGCGATAGTCGGAAAGCCTTCACCAACAATCACCTATCGTCATTAATCAGTTAAACCAAATGGAAGAAAGAAAACAATATTCAAATCGTCATCACACTTTACCAGTCTCTGTATAGAGACAATAATACGCATTTTACATACAAAAAACATAGGTACACTAACAATTATGGCAACGTTGACAATAAATAAGAGAAAGTATTTTATTCACATCGACTAATGAACAAACATGTCCTGTAAATCTTGACAGCACAAATAAACAAAACAAGTAATTACGAAGTGCAAAAACTGGCGCGGATTTTAGAAAAAAATACAAGGCAACAAGTGCAGACTTTAAGTTTTACTAATACCATTATCTATAAATTGTTCTCACTTAAATTAAAAGCCATATTGGCGTATTTTTTTATTAAGCTTGGCTTAATTCGCGCGTTGGTTAATTTTATGTTAGTTATTAAATGTTATGTCGGCACTTGCCTAGGCATGCGAGCCGCTCTGTCGTGGTAAAAATTTCAAAGGTGGGGTATATAATAATTTTGGCAATTGATTAAACATGATTTTAAATTGTATAGCATAACGTCAGAGCGACTTGCATAGCGTAGGTGTTGTCCCCAACTTCATAATTTTGATTTGTTCAGAACTATGAAGTGCGTGGGGTTGGCGTTAAATTAATCGTCTAAAGTCGGAATGGTTCGCGTTTCTCCGTAGTTCGAGAGGATGCCGGAGTGCCGCGTCGTGTTGCGGGCGTGGTCGGCGTGCCCGCGTCAGACGCGTCTGAGGGCTTCCTTAACAGCCTCGTCACTGCGGTCTGTTGACCTGACCGTACTGGCGTTGTGCTCCCCGACGGTGTCCTTTGCCTGTTGTAAAATAAGATACATTAGTAACATTCCTCCTAATACCCAAAACATGCAAAGCACTAGTCAACTCTAAATAAAAAAAAAAACAAACAAAACATAAACCCATTTTTACCGCCAATTGTTCTACATTCAAGAAATTCCTACGAAAAATTTAGACTACAAACAAAATAAAACAAAAGAAAAAGCACACTACATAAGTTTAGTAGTTACCTATTGGTATTACTGTTAGTATGGTGATCCTTTAGTACTGGGATGCGACTTCTGCCGGGCGTTTGTCCTTCAGTAGAGGCAAACGACCCACTCCTATGTTGATGTTAGCGAGCACACAGACAGACATACAGAAAATTAGTCAGGACAACAGAAAAGGAAATATGTTAGATTGTCACTGCACATGTATTTAGACCATAGCCATAATTTTAAATACCATTTCAAGAGTATTTTGAAGAAGAAATTCATGTGCAGGAACAAAAATAGAAACAGAACATAAGATATAACATAAATAGACCATAATTACATACCAATAAAGTGTTAAAAATATTGCAATACATTAAATTAAAAGAAATCAAACTTCATCAGGTAATTTGTCGCGAGTTTGATTCGCAAAAAAAAAAATACTGAGCATATTTTTTCACTTATTTTTTTTAATGATCATTATTTCTTAAAATATGTTCAATATTTATTGCAATAGTTATAATATTCAAACGAGACCATATAAAGGTCAATTGCACATAGTGCAGGTTTATGTACAGAGAAGCATGTCATGATGCTGGGATGGTGTGCGGCAAAGATTCCAAAATAGTCGATTGCAAAACGACTTATTCGGTCACTTCAATGTTTTATAGTGCAAAGCTATCATTAGTGTTAGTGCTTCAGGCGATGTTAGTATTATTGTATGCGGTGATATTATCAACAGATGACGTGTTCATAGTGCGATAAACAATCTGAGATGAGCGGATCCATGGTTCGACAAGCAGATGATCTGACAGATGTGAGTATGAAATTTTGTGGCGATGACATGTAGATACGTATGAAAACATAAATTCCAAAATTCAAAGAGCATCAATCAAAAATAATCGGGCAAAAACCGAAGCTAGCATTCTACAAGCTTGTACCCTTTGACGTCGCGCTGGGTCGGCTTTGACGCTTCTCCGCTCGACTCGCTTATATTACTCTCATATTCATTGTCGCTCGTCATTCCCGATATGCTGAACAGTGAGGAGTCGTCTTCGGGACTTCTCTGCTCTGACTTCCTCGAAGGGCCTTGGGAAGTGGGACTGGGTTCTTGGGAAGTTTCTCTCGAGTGCGATTTTCTAGATATTTTCAATCGCCTCTCAACAGACGGGGATCGGTGAGAGCGGTTCCCAACGTAAACTGGAATTTTAGTGGAACCTTGTGTTTGGAATGCTGGATGAGTATGGGATAAGGATTTGGGATGTTCGGACGCCATTGACGATGGCTGGGAATGTGTCGAGCTGTTTTATTTTGTTTTCCATTTTGCATGCGGGAAGGAAAAAAATATAATCATTTAGTTTAACGCTCTTGATAATTCTGTCGTTTTGTTAGTAAAACCACACTGTGTAAAGCTGCTTAGCTGGCTACTTATAACATGCCTTTGGACCTCTTCGATACCAAACCTTGGATGAAGTTTTTCCACCACCGTTTTTACATATTTTTACATACATAATACGATCTCATCAGACATAACAAAGGACAATATCGTGATCTGGCCCAATACAGGTGCACCCAAACATGTCTAGACGTACCCCTGACGTCACTACACCTAAAAACCCTCAAGAAGCTTAACGTGCTCAAAACTCGTGTATCTTTGACAACCTTTTTGCGGATGCAATTTCATCTGTTAAAACTGTTACCGGTTCTAAGTTTTTTAAATTACTACGATACTCAATTTAACCAAAATTGATCATGATTGAACATGATCTCCTAAGATGTCGATAAAATTGCGTCCGCAAAACCAGATACACGTTGGACAAACAAGTCAATGGCGAACTCTGAGTGTGTACCTCACCAACGCCGGCACCGGTGACAATGTCGGAATACTGGATGTGCGGTACATCCCGCCGGTTGTATACCTGTCCGTGCGTATCAGTACACCGGTTATTTTACAGTAATTTTGCTACAAATAAGAAATGAATGATTTTATGGGAGATTTATGCTAATAATTATAATAAAATCCTCCTGGCCGTCTTTCGGTCACATCTGCCAAGCTCAACGGAGGCTAACCAACAAGAGTGTGTGCAAACACGGGTGCACTCTCTCTTCCCCTCACTCTCGTAGTCCAATGGAACGGCAATTTGACACGATCGGCGATAGAACAGGGGATTTTACTCAGCAGCTTGAGACGTTTGTACTTGTAATTAGTGTCAAGGCTGAGGCACAGTAGACAGATACGAACAGTACGGAAACTACGTACAAACGGTCGCAACGGCACACTCACACAGACGCGCGCATCTACGGTACTCCTAAGCGATGGTCGGGGTACTCTCAGTCACGGGTGCCGTGTTGGAACGAATAATCGTGTATTTAATTTATTCCTTGCGCCACGGATCGTCCATCTTTTTAATAAAAACTGTTTGATCTCGACTTCTTCAAAACCGGAGCTTTCCTTTTTTAAACTCCCTGCTGATCTTGAAAGGTAAGAATGATTTATTGTTATAATCGATATCGAATAATGGCTCGTGCGATCATGCACCGACGTGAATTTATTTGTAAATCAAAGATGGCGGCTGCTAACATTTTTTTCGTCATGGGTGTCGTAGGTAGTTAAAGAGGTTGCCAAAATCGTTAGTGAGGTCAAAATCTAAATCCAAGATGGCGGCTGTGAAATTTTTCTATTTATTTGTCATGGGTGTCGTTTTCATAGTTTTCGAGGGTGCTAAAGCCGATAGTGAGGTCAAAATCTAAATCCAAGATGGCGGCTGTGAAATTTTTCCATTTATTTGTCATGGGTGTCGTTTTCATAGTTTTCGAGGGTGCTAAAGCCTATAGTGAGGTCAAAATCTAAATCCAAGATGGCGGCTGTGAAATTTTTCCATTTATTTGTCATGGGTGTCGTTTTCATAGTTTTCGAGGGTGCTAAAGCCGATAGTGAGGTCAAAATCTAAATCCAAGATGGCGGCTGTGAAATTTTTCCATTTATTTGTCATGGGTGTCGTTTTCATGGTTTTCGAGGGTGCTAAAGCCGATAGTGAGGTCAAAATCTAAATCCAAGATGGCGGCTGTGAAATTTTTCCATTTATTTGTCATGGGTGTCGTTTTCATAGTTTTCGAGGGTGCTAAAGCCGATAGTGAGGTCAAAATCTAAATCCAAGATGGCGGCTGTGAAATTTTTCCATTTATTTGTCATGGGTGTCGTTTTCATAGTTTTCGAGGGTGCTAAAGCCGATAGTGAGGTCAAAATCTAAATCCAAGATGGCGGCTGTGAAATTTTTCCATTTATTTGTCATGGTTGTCGTTTTCATAGTTTTTGAGGGTGCTAAAGCCTATAGTGAGGTCAAAATCTAAATTCAAGATGGCGGCTGTGAAATTTTTCCATTTATTTGTCATGAGTGTCGTTTTCATAGTTTTCGAGGGTGCTAAAGCCGATAGTGAAGTCAAAATGCGCGTCGCTCGACCAATGCCTAGTTTAACCCTGCACCTTACCGTTTCAATTCGAGAATGGGTGTAATAGTAATTAAAGAAAACAATATTTAAAAAAATATATCTCTATTATTCGTAATTATAAATTATTTATTGAAAAATACTTTCGCCTGCTACATGTAAATTTTACAGTGTTCTCTTTTGTTCTCTTTTAAAACAAGAACGAAAAATTTCATCCAATACGCTCGACGCATTTTCAAAAAGTTGGACGGTCCGTGGTCTCTGTTTTATTAGTACAACTTTTACTGCGTTTTATTTGGTCTATAAAAAAATTATTAAAAAAGTCCGCAATGGTCTGCGGATCATCACCACATTGTTTACCATCTAAGTATATTAATTTGATTGATTTCGCTTTTTGGCACATTACACATTGTTTTACTAATAACGTTCCAAGTAGCCCTACATTTGTTATGAGCTGTATGGATAAAGTAATTATTCTGAGACTTTTTTGTCAGTTTTATAATACGTTGTAATCTACTCGCAAAATTTTTTAAATTGTTTTTTTTTATGATATTTTGATTCTTACGATACTTCCATAATAATTGCTGTTTACGCATGCAGCATTTTTTTATTCCTTGTGTCTTCCACTTTGTTTTTGTTTAATACATTTATGAAGTCGCCACATAATATTATTTTCTTTTTACTGTAGCACTACTTCCCAAGTAGTCGGTTTAAAGTATCGAAAAATGTTATTTAACATAATTACGAAGAATAAAGATATTTTTTAAAAATATTGTTTTCTTTAATTACTATTACACCCATTCTCGAGTAGAAACGGTAAGGTGCAGGGTTAAACTAGGCATCGGTCGAGCGACGCGCATTTTGACTTCACTATCGGCTTTAGCACCCTCGAAAACTATGAAAAAGATATTCACGACGAAAATTTTGAATTTTTTCGCAGTCGCCATCTTGGATTTACGTTTTGACCAGAAGGAGGGAAAGATAATCAGTCAACTTCTAACCGCACACCACGTTAAAAACTTCGTTACAATAAAACACATCAATTTTACTGACATTAAGAGTGACAACCCTAACGCTCCAATGAGTCGTAGGTATTTATTTCAACAAATAGGCCTAGTTTCCATACTGTTCATATTTATACTGTGGCTGAGGAGAGATTTTTTACCAGAATAAAACAAAAAGAGGGAGAACCATTCATTTCTCTAAAAAAAAATGAATGTAGATAGATCGTCATATTTATGATTCTCAAAGCATTCCAAGTTCCGCTTGTAATAAAAAGCGGCTCTTGAACGTCACAAAACGCAACCACATCTACATTCATCAAAAATATATTTATAAAAAATAGTTATTTGAAGTAACGTACCTTCCGCTGGCCGGGGTTAAGAAGCCGGTTGGCGTACGCGGTCGTGATCCTCCGTTAGGTGTGGCTACACCGAGCTTGCTGGCGTTAGCAGCCGCGCGCGCTATCGATGTCTTTGTGTTCGTCACCCTTCGCATCGGGATGCGAGACGGTGTCGATACTTCATCTAAAGAATGGGGAAAGACAGATTAAAAAAAAAATGACTCAAAGACAATTAATCAGTTTATTAGAGCAAAAAGGGAGTTTTTGAGCTGGAAGTTGCTCACGTATCTCCAATGTCAGGGAGGGCCTCTATAATACAATATTGAAGCTCCTTCAACATTGTAGTTGCGTTTTTGAGGTTTATTTTATAGTCAGATTTGCTAAACCTTTCAACATATTCCTCCTGCCCTTGTCCATCTAACAAATTCTCAACATTTGTTATAGCCAAGATCCAATATGTAGTAAAACTGACCTGTGCTATCTAGTGAGAGATTTGACCCGTGCCTCGATGGTGGTTTGGAACCGGTCCGTGAGCCCGGCCTGGAGCCTGGTCGAGATCCTCCAGGTGTTAAAGTTGACCTGTTAAAGCAGATTGAACGTTTTATAAACTATCTTTTGCAGAATTTTCTTAGAAGAAGGCTACTTTTAGCAGAAGTGTAAAATTATGTTTCTTTATTATATTAACTCACCTAGGCACACTGGGTTTCCTATACCTCGCTCCAAGTCCACTTGCCGCTTCGTTGTCGCTTAAGGAGTCAGGTGTGCCAGCACTCAGCGAAGACCTTGACGCCCTGCCTGCCACTCCTCCTGCAGACATCGGCACGGAACGAGCTGTGCGCTCCCTTACCTATCATGAAAATGTTATTGTTAATCTGCACTATACATAGTCGTATCCAATTAAGCATCAAACGCTGTATAAACTACTTCAAAATCTTTCGTGTCTATGTTCATGAAAAGTGACTATTCAAATCAAAGCAATATGATAATATAATCAAATCGATACACAATTTACTATTATCATGCTACTCTAGCGGACTTGACGGTGTCTACATTACGTACAAATATAAACGATGGGACTAACACAAATGAACAAATAATAACATAAAACCTCAAAAATGATTCGAGAGTGCAATCAACCGCGCCACTTTCACACTGCCTATATAGCATTACCCAATGATATCCTGGAGAGGGCTGGTAGCCGTGGTGGTGGCTATAGTGATGAGCGCCCGGCGTCGTGGAACCTTGAGATCTTGAGTGGCTGTATATGAACGCCTGCTTAGTGCCATGTGTTGAACCGACGTGCAGGGGATACGAACACGGAAGCTCCTCCCGCTGCCGTAGAGCCTCAAATATAGGCCTCAGCTGCTCCATAAACTCTTCAGCTAAACGCACCAATACAAAACCGGGAGGCTTATTAAGGAAGGAACCGTAAAAACGAAACAACTCGTTTTTGTCTTCATAGTGCCAATCGTTTTTTTTCCGGAACGCGTTTGTTTACGACGAATTTTCACGTTGTTACTATTAGTCCACACGTTTAGTCGAACGCGAGTGAATTTTGCTGATGCGGGTATGATTGGGGACGAGCGGGATGGGTGAACGAAAATACATTACCAATACATCCATAGGCGAAGACGTGCCACCTCTCCAATGCAGTGGATCCAATGAAATACACTAACAAACAACACCAAAACACTACACGAGCCTGTGCGTCAATGCATAGCTTGAACACTAATGCAATACGACCAATCTCTACGAGCTCAACACATGCTGCACTCACGACAATGCACCTTGCAAATGGATGTACTCAATCCATGTGCAAAGTTCAAATCAGAAAACAAAGCGAAAAAAATTGATTCCCAAACCGATTGCTCCCTCCAACAACTACTGTGCGCTTTTTTACTTGTGCGAAATTAAAACTAAGTTCTATCCTGTAGGAGAGAAGACTTATTAAGTATAGCGGTTTGAGTACTTACCTTTGTAATAGGTCCAGTGGACGGTGGTGTGTTTGTGTTAGAGCGGGGCGTACGCGGCCTAAACGCTGCCATGCTCTGTGACACTCCATCGGCCAGAATGAATTGTTCTCGCAGTTCGATGTTGGTGCGTCCCTTGGCTGCATGCGGGCGGCGTCCGGTGCGCGGGATTACAAACGGAACAGGAAAGGATAGGGCCAAAGAAAACCGTTCGGTAAAAGGATAGGCAGAAAAATAACACCGAAAGTGTTAAAAAAAACGGGACAGCGTGCATAGGTAGTGAGGAAAAGAAAAAAAAAAACAACAAACAAATCAGAACATGTCAACATAAACAAACATAACAGTTGTAAAAAAAAATGGGGGAGGATTTTTAATTTTGTGCAGTTAGGAATAGGAATAGTAAAATACGATTAGTATATTCTCTCACCAAATATTATGCAATTGTATAAGTCAAGAGCAAGATCGAATTTAGGATTCAGTAAAATATGAGGGCTGTTTTTTAATATTCAACTTAATTGTAGTCTTAAAAAATAAATAAAAGACGGCGTTAAATATTAACATCGCGAAGAAATTTGTAATTTGACTAACACCAATCTTGCGCTTGAATTATAGACAATTAGTATCTACCAAATAAAATAAATTCCATAATAAAAATACTTAATGCAAATAAAGAACCATTTTCATGCCATTACGTTTAATAAGCAATCTTTATTATTTTATCACCACATATAACCACTACAATATATTTTAATAAATTAGTAAACACCCAAACTACAGTAGCATTCTACACATTTGATGGAATAAAAGCTGTATAACAATAAAAGCACCAAACGTGTAAAATGTATTTATAGAGCAAAATAATTCTACAACGTTGCGAAAGTAAAATCTAAGCCACACCAACTAGGCGGACTTGCGATGGAACCATAATAATTATTTTACAATTTTTGTGTCAATAAAAAGCCAAAAAGTGACCAAAAGAATTAAGAAAGGTTCCAAGGCATGTCATATCTCTTACCGAGCGGGCAACAAGCTTCATGCTGCTCCGGCTTGCTCGGATCAGGCAGCGGTAGCACTAATGATACTACTTATGTAAAGGGATTCCATAGGGATTTAAAACAAAATATAAAAAAGTAAAAAAAAATAACGAATTTTTATAAGGGACCACGGGAGGTGGATTGGGCAAAGCGAATACGAATTAGTAAATTAGTAGCAACATCAAAATTGTATGTGGACATATTTAATGCTTACTTTAGCAATAACAACATGTTTACTGATACTAGCTCTTTTTTGATAAATGCTTCACAATGGGAGTGAAGTGAATAATGTTGGCAGTGTAATTAGATTCATATTTTTTATAATAATTGTTTTCCGCATTTATTAAAATTAATCAAAGCAGTTTTTTAAATTAACGATATAACGTTATAATATTGTTGGCGTTATTTTACAGAAGTTATTTAATTTACCGTTTGAAACCGTTATCGTTATTAAGCGTTACGTTTTTCGCTGGCAACATCGGTACTGCGCATGTCAAATACATCGCGTCGAAAAAGAAAACAAGAACAATGGAATTCACCACCGGTCGATTATAACTCGTGTTGACTCAGTTTTTAAATGTGATCCGTGTGTTAAACGTCTGAAACATGACGGGGACTATAATTGAAAACCTAAGTGGGCGCAAACTCGCCATTTTAATAAGTTTCCTTTTGATATGTCAGCTAACATGTTTCTTGATCGGTGGGTTGGTCGCACCCATGCCTGCAAACGCTCAAAATATACTCGCAACTGTGTGCCGAGATACTTCTATTGAGAAAAATGACACGTCGAAGTGGTATTACACCCGTGGGAAGGGTTCTTGCAAGTCCGTCGACCTTGGAGAAACGCATCATGATTTGTCGGAGACCGACATAGTTTTCGCATTTCAAATGCCGGTTCCCCGAGAGAGCAAGGTTCTAGACTATTCGCGATGGCAACAAAACTTGATCGGAGTACTTCAGGTAGATATTAAATACCACTCGCAGATCGAGGTGCAGCCACGCAGCACAATAACAATCGACGCCCGTTTAGCGTATCGGAATAAAGGCGATCCCGAGGATAAATGGACGCTATACACACAATCCATTGAAAAACGTCATCTAGACTGTGATATTGATGTGAAAAGTGAAGAATATCTATATAACTGTTCCGCAATTCCATTGTTTGAACTTGGTTCTTTGTTCCATGACTACTATTTACTCAATGTAAGACTCCCAGTCGACACACCTAAAATGAACTCACATATAGGGCACATACAAGACATGTGGTTGACTGTCATCAACCAGAATGGAGGTTTTATTAAAGTGTGGTTGTCTCTGAAAACTGTGTTTTTCCCATGCATCATTGGTATACTTGTTTGGTTTTGGAGACGTATACACATGCTTCAACGGAAGCCTGTACTACTTGAGAAGATGCTTTTGAGTTTAGGATTAGCTCTTTGCCTTCTGAATATGCCGATTGAGTACTTTACCCTACATTTTGACTTGCCATTTATGTTATTACTGGGAGATATTCGGCAAGGATTATTCTATGCTACACTATTTTCATTCTGGCTTGTCTTTGCTGGTGAGCACATGTTGATTCAAGATGCGTCAGCTCAAAGCACTGTGAAGCAGTACTGGAGGCATTTGAGTGCAGTTGCTATGGGATGTGTCTCTCTCTTCATATTTGACATGTGTGAGAGAGGTGTGCAACTCCGCAACCCTTTCTACTCTATCTGGGTGACTGATATTGGCACTAATTTGGCTTTGACTTTTATTATACTGGCTGGGATATCAACTGGGGTCTATTTCCTATTCTTATGCTACATGATCTGGAAAGTTTTCATCAATATCTCTCACAAAAGGCAGTCCCTACCTACTATGTGTTCAGTCCGACGTTTGCACTATGAAGGAATCATCTATCGCTTCAAGTTCCTTATGTTGGCTACCCTGCTTTGTGCTGCATTGACTGTGATTGGTTTCATTCTGGGACAAGTTGCTGAAGGCCAATGGAAGTGGGATGAGAACATTGAGCTTGAATACACTTCAGCATTTTTCACTGGAGTGTATGGAATGTGGAATATCTATATCTTTGCTTTGTTGGTCTTGTATGCCCCAAGTCACAAACGTTGGCCAGTGGTTGAGAACACTTCTGACACACAGAATTTGAGTGAAGAGATGGAATTCAGCCCTCTACCTAGCAGCAGTGAGATTTCATCTCTTACATCCTTCATTAGGAAGACTACTATTGACTAATTGTGCCAATTTCATACTTCAATGAATGTGTCGTAGTTTTTAAGTAATGTTTGCTCTTCCATCTTTTTGATGAATTTTAGATTCCATACATTGGAAATAAAACTTGGGCCAGTATTGGCCATAAACTGTTCTAAGTCTTGCCTCTATATGGATTCCTTGGCCCAAATGTTTGCCCCATTATAAGATTAGATCAAGCGCAAGACGCGATTACGTAAGCGGCCGTTGAAACTTGCAAATACATCTTTACGATAATTATGGTCATCAATCGTCATTATTAGTCTGTCTGGCGTTCGTAAACATGCGTTCAGGCTTACCGTAGGCGTTAATTAGTAATAGGATGAGAGAATCTCTCAATATAGGCAATAGCCTCACTTATCGACAAAGCTCTTTGTGTCTCGCCGAACAAATTTTGTACTCGTATATTTATCCGGAAATGTAGTCCGTATTTATTTAGTCTTATCGCAAGTATGTAGGCTTGACTAGCTAAGCAGTAACCATTAGATTTAAGAAATATTTCAAGACTTAATACTTTGTTCTAACTGATTTTTAGTTTTAAAGTGATTTTAAACTTTTTCTCACATAAAATTTATTTGAACTGAATAATGATTATTTTTCTTATACATTCTTCGAATTATTTGTGAAATCAATGTTTTATTTTGCCTTCTAAGTTTGTTTTGTCGGAATCAACTTTAGGCAGCTAAGATTGTATCGAGTCATTCTAAAAATATTTTTTAGATCATAAAACAGGTAGTTTGACCTTGATGTTTCCAGTTTTATACTGAGCTTCCAAAAAGTATTTTTTAGTGTGTAACTTGTATTCTGTGATTTTTATTTTGCATTTCTAAACAGTATTGCTAGTTTAAATTAGTTTTTTAACGATATTGCCAGCTACTTAATAATTTATGAAAATAATGTAAGTTTGAATGTGAAATTAATTTTGTAATCTGTAGTTAATGTTTGTACCCGTATAATAAAATTGTATTAAAAATATGTGTTATTTTGTTATTTTAAAACACTATTGAACAAATATTTCCTTGAAAATCTAAATGTATGGAGCAAGTCGTTTTAAGAGTGCCTTTTAACTTAAAAAAATATTTCCGAATTTAACAGTGTCACCAAATGTCAAGAAAAGAGACATTCTGTATTTGATGAAAAGTATAGATTTTTATAATAAATTGTAAGAGTAGAGTAAAGGCACAACTAAAAGATGTTTCGCCCAATACAGAAAGACTTAAAAAAAATACTTGGCCATAAAGTTAGGACGTTCACATATTAGTCAATATATCCCTTATTAGGGGGTTAACACATTATCTATACGAAGTACCGAGACGTTTGATTGACACTTTGAATATCACCATACATACCTAATACATAATATAAAAAAATATTCCGACTAGAAGGCACTGATTACACAATGATATTATGATAACGCTAAATTAAAACTACCATTTTCGTTCCGATGACGTCAGAGACAATAAATTCGAAAAATGCTGCCATTTTGTTTTTCGTTAGATCAAAGTCAGTGCATAGTAATCGGAACAACTTTTACAGTGCTTTCGTTGCGAAAGCATTGTAGAAGTTGCAAATCATTAGTTGTTTATGAAGCCAGAAATTATTGTTGGTCATAATAAAATAAGATATGATTTTCAAATATACGGAGGTCTGTGGAATGGTTAAGAAAATCCTAATTGGCTTCACAATTTAAAAATGGAAGGTGGCCTTTGACTAATTGTAGAAAAAATAATATATCATTAGTTTTCTGTACTTTTAGATTGTAATAAAAGTAGGTATGCGAAACCACATTGCATTTTTGATACAAATCCATAAGTAGGCAAGTACTTAAAACATCATTTTTTTAGACAAGGACATACAAATATGTAGTTAATATTTTAGGAGTAAAATGATGTTTTATCCAGAGGAGTATTTTCTTTGAGGTTTTTCTTACCAACATCACAAATTCAAAATGTGGAAGTACTTTTAAGAGACTGAATTTTAAGCTTTTACTTTACAAAAAATATGAATTCCATTTATAGGAATAGGTATAAGATATTGGACCGAAATCATCAAAGAAAAAAATCCTCCGAGAAATTCTTCGTTCTTACTGCAGTCAGTTTATTATAAATTAGTAAGTAAATAAGTAATCTCTGGTTGTCAGACTAAAGAAGGTTTTAACAACAATTACTTAGTTGAAATTTTCGACCATTTTAATTGGTCTTTCGGTACAGAACTATTAGTATTATGTTATTTCTTGTAGTTTCGCAGTAAAATCGAATAAGTATTATTATAAAAAAAAATGATCATTCGTTTAGATTACCGTGGGAAAGTAATTAAAATAAAATCTGGAGTTAGTCCTAAAACCAAAATACATTTTGTGTATTTTTCAATTTTCTAATTATCAGGAATGATGAATTAAAGAAATAGGAAGTAACATAAAATAAAAAAGTTGAAAATAATGACACCCCGGTTAATTCCAAAATGATGATGATTATACTATTAGAATTATTCGAATTTCCGCTTATTCAATGTCGCCCAAGAAAATGAGGTACCGTCAAATGGGGTGAATAGGGATGCAGGGGTGAATCGAGACAAAACTTAAAGGGATTTTAACATTAAAATAATATAGTTTGTGGCCAAAGAGGACCCTAATGTGTTTACCGTAATTTAATTAACGATTACGTGCCATTATTGACAACAAACTATATTATTTCAACGTTAAAATCCATTTTAAAGTTTCGTCCCGATTCACCCCTGCATCCCTATTCACCCCGTTTGTAGGTACTTAATGTAACCAAACAAAATATCCCACGGTAATCTAACAAAGAATTTAAACCCCTGAACACAATATTCCACTCTCGTCAGACTCACACATTCCCATCAAAGGATTTTGTTGGAAGTGTCCCAAAAGTGTTATATTGTGTACAACAGGCCTAACAAGCACTACTTTGACAAGAAAAGTGTTATGGTTATGGTATGTCAAGTGCGACCTATGCATTCTGTTGAAGCTTAAATAAGAGGTCGCTCAAGAGTCACGCCTCTACGACTGATTAATACAAAGGGGATTGAAGATTTTATATGGAGGCTGGCGCCTGGCATACCAAGATCACGTGACATCCATATAAACTTTGAACGTTAATATCTCGGAAACGTCGCTTTACGGGGCTTGATCCCCTTATGTTTTCTGTTTGCATTAATGTCAGTTATCAATTTATATAAGGTCCTTGCATGACCGCCATAAAAAAAATTAATAAAATAAAATGGCGCGACTGTAGGTATGCTACGGATCTTCAGAACTCTTTCACACCATAATGTAATTTGAACAGTATTCTCATTCTGTCAAATTCAAACTATAGACAAAGATAGAATGTCATCTTTATTAGGTTATACTGCAAATTGTTTTCAGTAAGTAACTCAATATGCAAGCGAAAGTCCAACTACCCAGATAATTCCAAACACTTATCTTGCCTAAGTAACCCATGTAAAGGCCTGTGGAGTGTCCTATCAACCCACACCCCTTAGAACAAGGTTGTACATACCTCTGCACGGGTCATTCTTGACCAGGAACTCGTCGAGGGCGACCCAGCCGCCTCCGACTCTGACCATGACGGTGGAACGGAGAATACGGACTAGACGCAGCTTTTGTGAGTCGCCGAACTGTGTGGGAAGAAATTGCTGGGCTAGTGGATATTCTAATAGTGGAAAACTAACAGGAATCAAAGCCATTGAAGGTCGATTTGTTGATGAATCTAACTAAGCCTACCCTGATTACTTTTTAAATCGTTTTTTTTTAGGAATCGATGCCATTGAAGGTCGATTTATTTGTACAAGTTGATGAACCTAGCTAAGCTTACCCAGATTACTTTTTAAGTCGTTTTTTTTTTAATTTGCCGTTTTTGTCCCACTGCTAGGCAAAGGCCTAAGGAGGTCTTCCACCACTTTTACATGTTTCAAGTAATTAGTTATCTGAATAGTAACTATTATAGCTTTTCAGTTACAGTATATTGACTTGACGCTAACTTTAAATCATAGAAAACTCAAAAACTGTTATAAAATTACTACCCAAGCCGAGGCGCACGGGCGCGCACTGAATTTTCAACGCACTGCATAACGCCGAGAGTTGAAAATCCAACAGTGTGTTTTTTTGACGCGCTGGGATGCGCTCTGTTGGATTCTCAACCCACGGCTCAACACCGACAGTTGAAAATCCAGTACGCAATAAAATCCCGCCGCGATATTTTTACGTCCGTGCATCCGTAGGCTAATAGACTAATCTTGACAATATTATAAAATAAGACTTCATGAGGTTTTCAATACCTATACTCCACTTTAAATAAGATTAGACGTTTATATAAACCTTTTTTGTCGCCCGTTCAACCGATTTTGACTTCTATTGTGTTGGTGGCATGAAAAATGGCAGATGCAGTAAACAGTTGGTATTGTAACCTCGTTTTTGCTGTTAATGTCATTCTTATATCTACGGAATAGAAGTCAAAATCGGTTGATCGGACGGTTCGAATGGTGTATAGAAAAGTCCATATTATATACCTATTCTACATTAACATAAAAAATTACTCACCCTGTACTTGCCCTCCCCAACTTGGAACACCCTGAACTTCTGTCGGCAAGTACACAGCATGACGAGACGCTTCACTTCATCGTGGATCTTATCCGCGTCGGTCGGCGGGCCGCGGCGTTCAACCTGATGACAACATAGTACGTTAGATGGAGATAAACATGGGCTTAGTATATTTATTGCTATAGATTTTGGTTAGGAACGCCAGCAGAAAATAGGTATCTACGTAGGGTACCTATTTTCTGCTGGTTTAGGGCCTATTACGACAGTATTAATAACAGACTTCAAAAAAGGAGGAGGTTATCAATTCGGTTGAATATTTTCATAGTTAGATTGTGATGAAGGCAGAATCCTGTAAGGCGAATGTAACTCAGAGCTGGATGGAGGGTTTTGTAGTTTCGGTGACAATTTAAAATGCGGACTAATAGGTAGCTAGTTTAAGGTATTTTACCTGTCATTTTATATACAAAATGACAGTTAGGTTCAAAACTACTGGTAATTAGAGCCTTAAGTCCATGTCATTCCTATGTCCAGCAGTGGACGTCTTTCGGCTGAAAAGATGATGAAGGGCAGGAGAATAATGATACGCGTTATGTTATAGACTAGTGCCGAAAATACGTGTCACTTAAGAAGTGTTTTTTGTGAAAACAAAAAACTGCCTACCTACATAAATGTTATCAACACACAAAACTGTACCTTGGTAATAACAAAAAATACTGTGAAAACAATTGGCCCTTTCTCCCGGTCGCGACAATGTTATCAGTGGGTATGTGATAAGATTATCTGTGCATTGTTGATAAGTGACAGAGTATATTAAATGCAAACAAACCGTTACATGGCATTGATGGTGATTTCATTTTGTTTAGGCTGATTCTTTGGCCCCAATAAAGCTTATTCTTATTTTTCTAAAACTGTTATGTAAGTAAACTGTTTTGACAGAGCTTTGTGAGATCTATAGGTATATTCTCTAAAAAACGCACCGTGAAAACTTGGGTGAAATGAGCTCTCATTCCACCTGATGCTAGGGATGGACACTATTTATTTATTTATTAACCCCCTTATTCATAATCCTATTTTATCTCTATTTTAGCTAAAATAGGTTTATAGAACGTTTGTCTTTATCTGTCACGTTGTCATTTCTATGTGTAAGAAAGAGACAAACCCCATTTTAACTAAAATAGGTTTGATAAGTTTTATGAATAAGGGGGTTAAACTTTATGCACAAGTAAAAAGAAATCGTGTACAAAGGCGGACTTAATGCCTGAGGCATTTTCTACCAGTCAACCTTAAGGTGATGCAGAGACAAAACATGGCAGGTGCAACATACAGGATAAATAGCTAGGAAATTACTATAAAATACAAGAATAAATACTAATACATGATACATACATATAAACAAAATGAACTTTCAGGAGAAAAATGATCGGTAGAGGCATTGAGTTAAACAACTAGAGAAGCAAACCTCAATAAAATGTGTAAAAAAAGTGTAACCACTATTTAAACGTGACGACGTAGCTTTGAAACCACTAAACATTTAAAAGTAAACATATATCTGTCTCACTTACACAAGTCGCAAGAATAATACCGTCACTTAGATTAGACAAAGACCGCAATATAAACATGCAATGGCGGGATGGGGTTGCCTACCCATGCAAAATTTTACCCAACTTTTTAAACCATAAATGACGTTCAAAAAAAACGTTAGGCCAAATTATTTATAAAATATTTGAATTATGTATTTCTTATTCGATGTGTATTAGAAGTTTATAACTAATGACAATAATTAAGACATTTTCTTTTTAAATATTTTTTATTTATTCAGTTAGTCTCTTTTCTCAGCAATCTGATTATTTTCACCCATTTATCACGGCGTGCTGCATCTTTAGGCACCCTGCAACGCTGTTATTATTTAAAAAATATTTAAAATCACTTATTCCAATAAATTAAAAACTCCCATAAATGTGGGAAACTAAAACTAAGTTTTTAGTGGTAACACTGAACCTAATTTACAAAATTCTGCAATTTATTTATCTTACGTTGATATAAACACAGAAACAATAAAATTACGTGTGGAAAGTAATTCTGGTTAATTTATTATGTATTTGTGATCTTGAATCGCACTCTTTCACTACGAATTTACCCATTTTGGCGATATTTTTGTCATGTGTCACTTGGTTCACTTCGGTTGGCGCCACACAGAGCACTGAAGTGACATTAGCTACGCATACGGCTGTGGCCTTATGACAAGTGGCAACGCCTTGGCGCTTTAATTACTGATCTAGTGTAACATATATATCAATGGGTAGAGGAGAAAACGAATCTAGCAAATCAGCGCTGGCATTTATTGACAGCTCCCTTCACTTGAGTTTTCACTTTGAGTTTATTACAGAATAGATCGGATGCTGTTAGGTCCAATGTTAAGATTGGATTGTTATGGGTCTGCGAAGTGGCGAAGTTTTGGGCCAAAAAAATTTAATGAAATGTCGTACCCTCGACATGAAGAAGATGAAGGTCCGACTCCTCTTACAATACTTGCGGGAGAAGATTAGGGCTATTTTCTTGCTAAATACCGACTTAATCAATAAAACACAAAACCAAGCTTTGTCAACCTTCAAAAGCAGCTCTTACTTAAGGTTCTGCCGCGCTAAATTTGCAAAAGATGTAGTATATAAGGTGTAAAAAAATTAACTGCAAGAACTTTAAGAGGTGCTTTAGACCATCGAACTGAACAACTTTCACTATGGGATCAACTCCGAATTCACGAAAAAAAAATCAGCTGTTTCATACATTTTGGCCGAGTAGGTATTGAACTTTTGTATGAAACAGCTGATTTTTTTTTCGTGATTTCGGAGTTGGTCCCATAGTGAAAGTTGTTCAGTTCGATGGTCTAAAGCACCTCTTAAAGTTCTTGCAGTTAATTTTTTTACACCTTATATTCTTGTATATCGATTTTATTCAATTTCGAGCGGCCATTGTTGTTTACATCTTTGGCAAATTTAGCGCGGCCTGACTCTAGGTATATCGGGACCAATAGGTCCAGAGTGCTCTCAAGAACTAAATAGGTATTATATGTTTAACTTACCCAGTCAGGCCTGAGTGCAGCGATGAACTCCTCCCAGTCGATGAGACCGCCGCCATTTCTGTCAAACAGATCGGCGACAGCACCCATCTCCAAGCGAGATGTGTCGAATTCTGTAGGAGGGAAAAAGGTATTGATTTTTATAGAAGGTATCTTTTAAGGTTTTTTTTTTTCTGATGATGATGTTATTTTTCTGTTTTCTTTAGATAATAAAATGCGTAACTTGTATGTACGGCTACACATCAAGCTATACATAACCATTTTAAGCTGACTATTGATTGTACGAAAAACCTATATGTACAGACGCCAGCACATCAGCCTACTACAATCTGTCAAATTTCTTTAATAGATTTTCAACTTTATAACTAAAGCATAAGGTTCAAAGTTGATTGGGAAAATCTGACAGTTTGGTGTAGGTTGATGTGCTGGCGTCTGTACAATGCGAGGTCATCTAAAACTGGAAATGTATAGCTTGATGTGTAGCCGCGTGTACATGTTTCTATGTGTCAACTTTAGAGATAGTAAGTAACATATACGAAGATGGCGGTAACCGGTAACCTTTAGAGTGTAAATGTTAGCCCAGCTGCCGCAGAGCATTTCTGTATAAGAAATCATCCAGTGTAAAAATCATACGAGGTGTTGCACGACTGATAAGTCGAATACAGTGAGACTAAAATTATTTTACCATGTTATATTGTAAGTACCTGTATTCTGGCAAATAAATACAATTTCATTTCATTTCAGGTTTATAAAGGTTCCTGTCAAACTATATTGCCAATATTTTCTCACTACGGATAAAGCCCTTACTCTTCTTTTTCCACTTTCTTCTGTTCGCTGTTAATACGGGCCAGTCCTCAAAAATGGGCCTTCGGTATACGTACATAAAACCTACGGTCCTATAAGTTCAGGCTAGGTAGGCATTTGTTTTAAAACAATATTTTTATATGGTTTCCGGTACTCACTGGTGTTGATAATTCCGTCGATGAATTCGTGTCGTGCAATGAGTCCGTTGTTGTCCTTGTCCATTTTTCGGAACAGGTCCGTTAGACGAGACTTCTTGTGGTTCATGAACTTCAGGAACTAAGGACAATATAGAAAGAAATATAAAATTCATATCAAGACGAAAATAATTTACCAAGAAAAGATAATTCCGGTGTTCTGAGGGGCAATTCTCGTAATTTTAAGAACGTTCACAGTCTGCTGTCAAAAATACCTCTAATTTCCCTCCATTTTTGACCTTGATGGTCACTGAGATGTGATTGCGACTAGATTTTGAACGTTTTGGATTACGGAAATTGGCCTTCAGTTAGTTAATTTAGAACTTAGTGCAAATTATGTAGGCACGTTAAATAATATGTTATCTATCGGAAATATTACGCTGAACAAAGTGTGCAAAATTTGTTTGTTTAAATGCATTTATTTGTTTAATTAAATGTCTTATTTTTGCTTAGCTTATGAAAGACCAACCACTTATTTATTTATATAAACATGGTCCTTACTCTTTACAGATCTAAAAGTAATAACGTCATAGATTATTCCTATAGTGCGGCGTTTCTAAAGCTAAAGACGTAAACAACAATGGCCGCTCAAAATTGAACAAAATCGATATACATTTATTTGTTTTCGTCTAGATGAAAACAAACATTACTTAAAATAAAAATGTTCTTGTAAGTATATCGATTTTATCCAATTTCGAGCGGCCATTGTTGTTTACATCTTTGGCAAATTAAGAAACGCCGGACCTTACATACGATAATCACCAACGTTGAAAGTTTAATGTCACCAATCAAATTAAGCTCTTAAAATAACAAAAAGCTCACCCTCTTTCTCCAGTCGTCCCAACTGAAGTTGGACACTCTCTGCAGCTCCTTCAGATGTACAAGACGTTCGTGCAGCCTCCTCTGTCTCTCCCACGCGAGTAGCCACACTGTACGCCATTTGTCCCACAGTTGTTTGACGCGGGGCGACCTGAATTCTGGTTCTGCACCCTTGCTGCTAGGAAATTAAAAGGTGAAATGAGTTTCGCAAAAAGGAGGTAGAAAGTGTGGATTTTGTTTTTTTTTTTGTACTGGTTTCTTAATTCTTCTTATTTTTAAAAGTATTTTTGTTTGACAGTTTATTGGGAATAAAAAAAAGAGGCAGCTATTTTAAATTAAACTAGACCCAATTTGTGATTGTGAATGCAAATAAATCTTGAGAATTTATTGAATAAATGTAATTTGTACAGCGAGTAAATATTTGAGTTATAATAATCAAAAGCTATCTAAATATACATTTGACAGCATGCTAAATACTAGCCATGCTGAATCAAAATCCTAAGCAAATAATAAAATAAATAAAGGGCTACCACACATAAAACCCAGCGAAAATAAAAACATTTTGGCATAAAACAAAAGCATACCTAATTAAAAAAAAAAACTCCCTCTACCATTGATTGAGATGATTTTGACGTGATGCATAAAATTGATGTTGATAAACCCATTTAGCGATCATTGTATTTTATGTAAGTAGATCAATTTTGGTAGCAACAACGGTTTTAAGTTTTTAATTCAATCTTATTTTCAGGAATTATCTTTTGAAGCCTGAATAAGTAGGTGACTAAAATAATAACATATCTTTTTATATTTTAACAAAAGATTTAGCAACATACCTATTAAAATGACTTTTGAAAGCCGGAATTTGAATCAAATTATTTTATTTCTGTTCATTTCAAGTTAATTTGTAACCAAACTAGTTGATAGTAAAGTCCGACCGAATTCCGTTTTCGGTTTTCGGCCGAAATACCCATTTTCGGCGAGTTGCTTTGGGCCGAAAAAAAATCCGATAACAGTTAAAAAAGAATGTGTTTTTTTATATTTTATAAAATTTAATCCCGTTTTTTACCCGACTACGGAGGGTTATGATTTTAATATAGATACATCGAGATGATCCTCACTATAATTGCTGCGTTCCATTTTTCAAACTTTCGCGGTTGACGTATTCCTGTAAAATCGATGCCTTACCTTGCCTTAGCGAGGAACCTCGGGCCGTAGTGCGGTAGGTTGCGGTCAGGCGTCTCTCGACCGGGACTCACGCGACTAAAGCACACGCAACATTATAATCACAAGAAAACAACCAAACCAAACCGTTAGTAGATGATAAACCACTGCGCCTAGTTAAACCTCCATGGCTCGCGTGACGTTAGTTACCTTTTGACAACCCTGTTAGTTAGTGCGGACTAAGTAAAGTGAATCGTGTGTTTTAAGCGGTAAAGTGCGTTTTTGTTTGACTAGTTTAGAGACGTGCGTAGATTTTTGGTTTTTGGAAATTGTGCCGTATTTGTGGAAAGATAGAGTTGGTTTTCGATTGATAGGTTTTTCGGCAATTGTTTACCTATTTGAAGTCTGGATAGCGTTTACGTTTAGTCTGGTTAGTGCATTGTGATTGACAACCCTAGGTCATGCATTTTTTAAATATATAAATAAATCTTTACTCAAGCAGAGCATAATATTTATTGCAATGTAAAATTGGACTTGTGAATTTTTATTTTCGAAAACTGAAGAAAGTGATATTAAAATTTTTGCTCACATAAAGTAAAGAAAAATCTAATTTTATACACTATGCATGCATACTACAGTTATAAACAGTATCAAGTGCCAAACCCAGTAAATAATTGCAACTTTATTACTTGTTGTTAAGAGTTCAAAATTGCTTAGGTTTAGCTATTGATACACATTTATACAGTTCACAAATATTTAACTACATAAATATACCATTGTTTACCTAAAACAAAATCCACAACGACTGCATTCCAAGGATGCAAGTAAGAAAAAATAGATTATATAAAACATTCATTTTGACATTCCAAGCGAGTAAATTGTATAACTACAAAGATGGGACGATAGGACCAAAAAAAAGATAACATGGTCCTTCTATTCTGGAACCAAAATATGGTCATTGTAATAATTGTAGGATAATTCTTTTCTTTAATAGCATATTTCGATATTTTACTAAAATACAGGGTGGCGGGCCATCGAAACGCAATCTGTTTCTATGGGTTCAGTACATGACTCTGAACCAAACTGCGTTGAACTTTTACGGTTATCAAAAAAAAAAACTATTCCATTCATTTTGATCGCGTAGGTATTGGACTTTTATATGAAACAGCTGATGAATATATGAAACTAGCGCTGGGGTTCTGTCTTGCATAGGGTTGCAGCATAATGCTCATTTTTCATTTTCATAATGCTGAGCCATAACTGTTTTGCGTGGATGTGACGCATGTTTTCCTCTACCTTTTTTAATTTATTTTTTGTGTTTATGTTTGTTTTTTGCGTCATGTTCACCGCAAATAAACGTATTTTCTTTCTTGGTTTCTGATTTTCTTTTGAAAACCGGCAAAAAATTACTACACCTGGGGGTCTAGAATCATGATTGTGCTGGATTCTTGTTTGCAGTTTGCCACCCTGTATAAATAGTGGTTTAGGAAATCGAAATATCAATATCATATCGAAGAGCCGCTTGATTATCTTCGAATTTAGTATTTAACTTTTCAGGCGATTATATCTGGTCAGCTACGAAATTTAACCCCAATAAAACATACATGCTAAAAACACAAAACTACTTTCTTCTAAGGGCTGATTTTGAAATAGCCAGTTAACTTTTATATAAAGAATAAACATGGCGTTTTGGCATATTTGCGACAGTCCTTCACAGTTATTTTACCTCTAATTTTGCATGACTGTCAAAATTAAAGTGATCTTTATTTTTGTTGAAATAAGGGTGCTGTTGGGTTGCTGCCACTGACAAGTCTGTCAAAATGACAGTGATCTTTACTGTGGTTACAATAAGGTTGCGATTGGGTTGCCTCTGTCATAATATGAAAAATAACTGTGAAAGGACTGTATACAAAAGCTGTCAAACCGCCATATTTGTTCCATTTATAAAAGTTATTTGACAATTCAAAAATTGTCCCTAAAAAGCTACAGGCACTAATCTACACACACTTAAAAAAAGAATAGACGTTCAAACCTTCCTCTTCTACTTCGAGTGTGAATCCTGGACCTGCCCGTGTTGAAGCGTGCCAGAACGGGACGGAAAGCAACGTTTACATGTGTTAGAGCGGGACGAAGCAATTGTATGGTGCGTTGTCAGAAAAAATGGGTTATACCATTTGAGGTCTAAGCTAAATAGTAATAACGTTGCTTTTGGAATAGAAACCCGTTATTTGTTCGTATCTTGGTCTCTTTCAGTCTTAATTAGCTAATTCAATCAGAACCTTACTAATTATTGTAGTTTGATTCATTTCATCAAATAATTCTGAATCTTTTATTTTGCTTAGTCAGCCTATAATGTTCCCATTGCTGGGACACAGACCTCCTCTATTCGAGAGGGAGTGAGCTGTAAGCCTGTAATCTACCACGCGGGCCCATTGCGTGTTTGTAGATGTGACATGTCTTCGAATTTTTGGTTCTAAGACATTTCCTCTCGATGTTTTCCTTTACCGTTTTGAGAGCAATGGTGATGAAATTATTTAAACAAAGTAGAGAGCCTGTCTGGGTTCGAACCCATGACCGTGAGGTTGATGTGCTGGCGTCTGTACAACCTTTCCCTTCATTTCCGACATCTAATAGATATAAGCCTCTGACAACGCACCTACAGTTACAGAAATGACAAACATTTAAAGCACATGAAAGTAAGTAACCACCGTTAAACCTACTTCGTATAAACGAACGCAAAAAAAACTTTTATAAACTATTTTTTTAAACCTCTTTCGAACAGTATGTTCTAGAATCGGTTGGTTGTGTTGCCACGTTTATATAAAGTAGGTTTCGTTATGAGATAATTAGATTAACGATAAAATCTTTAGAGATTTTTTACCATGTTTGGAAAGAGTAACTAAAGCATTCGTCTTCGATGTGCATTTCAAAACTATTTGGTATGTAAATGTCTAGTACATACATTATAATTTTTTTAAATTATTATAAATGCTTAGAATACGACCACTTTTTTTTCTTTTGTCATCAGTTAAACATGGTAAAAATACTCAACAAAAATAAATAACTTATAGTTTTATAACCATCGATTTTATGAATGAAAATAAAACACACCTGAAACGCCTAGATCCATAATAATCAGGCGAGACTGATCTCTCCCTATTGAGGTCGTGCTGGGAACCGCGGCTATATTTTTGTGATGGCAACACACATTGCAAGCAGGCAACATCATGCAATGACGTCACAAGATGGCGGCGAGGTGTCGACGTGCATGATTCGTGAAAGGAGGGAAGACAAAACGACAAACATAAAATAAAGGTATGGAAATGAACACAAAACATTTAAAAGTAAAAATAATAAAAAATTGGGACTGAAAATTACAAAGGAAAAAACACTGAAGCTTTTAACTAAACAAATATTTTTTAGGCTAAAGAAAAGGATGAATTACAAATGTGAACAACACAAAAGAGGGAATTACGAAACATTGTAATAAATAAATATATATTTTCTGACATACCCAGGTGCTCCTTTGGTGGCACTCTTTGCCGAAACCTTCCTTGGTGTGCTTTCACGGCCTTGGCTTTGACTCGACTTGACCTGTATGTAGAAAGTAGTATAAGATTTTCTACATAAAATTTGATTAAAATGACTAGTTGGAGGTCGTCTAGGTTATTGTAATTGTTGTTGATATAATACATGTGCTTTTAGTAAATGATTGAGATTCGGTACCTGAAATATATCTACAGATAGATAGATATATAGAAGATTCTTTATTATGTACACACGCCAGCACATCAAGCTACTACAATCTGTCAAATTTCTTTAATAGATTTTCAACTTTATCGCTAAAGCATAAGGTTCAAAGTTGATTGAAAAAATTTGAAAGTTTCGGGTAGCTTGATGCGCTGGCGTCTGTACATATACCATAAAAATGACAGATCTAAATGTAGAAATTTTACAACGGGTGACACAATAGGTCTTATCGCTAAAAGCGATCTTTTAAAGAAAACCTTTGGATAGATTAAGGGGAGGAGGAGAGACCATACTGAAGGTATATTTCAGGTATGTCTCATGTTGTGGGGATCGAACCCTTTTCACAGAATAAACCTTGAAAACGTTTCTTAAGGCATTTGCCTCAAGAAATGAATGCCCTGTCTAGTAGAAAAAAAAAACAATTAGTACCTATTTGAGTTTAAATACAAGTACAAATTCGAATCATTATCCGGAATGAATTATGAATCTGATTCATCTTTAACTTTGACTTTGGCTTTCCTAAACACCAGCTGTTTTTTACTGAATTTCTGTTGCTCACCTGGTACGCCTTACATACGCGGTCGACCTCGTTCTGTCTCTTCTGCGTATGTTCCATGAGCTCCTTGTGGTCCTCAATGAGACCTTCCAGTAGCTCGATAGATTCAGGCAGCGGTTCCGATTCAAGCGCTAAAGGAGAGTAAAAAATATTTAAGTAATATTCTCCTTTTTGGTATCTATATAAATAAAAATGAATCGCCGAAATGTATGTACGCGCATAACTTCCGAACGACTACACCACTTTGGATAATTCTTTTTTTGTTGTGTTCGGTATTGCCAGGACAAGGTTTGTGTGAAAGAAAATAACGGAAATTAAAAAAATTGCACCCGTGCGAAGCTGGGGCGGGCCGCTAGCAAATATCTGTGGCTAGCAGCGCCCCGCGGTTTCACCCGCATATGTGTCGATCCCGTGGGAATATCGGGATAGAAAGTATTCTATGTGTTATTCTGATGTATAAGCTATATTACTGTAAAGTTTTATCAAAATCCGTTCAGTAGTTTTTGCGTGAAAGAGTAACAAACATCCATCTATCCATCCTCACAAACTTTCACGTTTATAATATTATATTATAGTAGGACTTACAAAGCAGTGTGTTCTCCAAGCCGATGAGCCATTGTAGCAACTCTTCGAGTACTAAGTCGAGGTCCTTCAGGCTCTGCATATGCGTGTCCAGTTTGGTGCCACGCTGCATCGCCCATTGCCACACCTGCATCAACGAATTATAAGTTCCTCAAGGAAAAGTTCTGGCCGAAGGGTGTTGTGTACCGCCGGTTTCGTGGCCGGCTACATGACACCAGTCAGCGAAACACGACGCAAACACTTCGTGTTTAGTTAGTTTCTTAGTGTTGATAAATAAATAAGAATCAAACATACGTACAAACACGTTTTTTTTTTGGGAATTGGACAAATTGCATAAACCCATATACATGCGGTGCATATAAAACCCATAAATAATTTAAAAGTGATTTCGTAAATCTACCACGAATTTTAAAGTATTTTTGTCTATAAACATAATAATAATACAAAGATTTCGAAAATCTTTATATTCGAATAATATAATTATACGTATCAATGATTGATTCCGGCCTTCAGTAAATAATACATAAACGAATCACTATAAGCTTATGCGTATCATGATCGGAATACATTTTTATACATATATAATTCTTGCGGAATTCTTGCACATATATCGCTCATTTGGAGAAACATCGACGTAACTGCTACTTTTTTTCGCTTACTAAGTGACTGCCAATATTTAACTCATTTTTGGGACAAAATACATTTGCGTCGATGTTTCTCCAAGTGACCGATATGTCTCTTGCATCACAGACTTCAATAAAGAGAGTATCCTTGATCGAAGATCACAGAAAACAGAAATATATAAACTTTACCTGCCCTGGAGTAACTTTCCTAAATATCTGTACCACAGGTAACATAGTTGCAACCAACTGTCTTTTACCTCTACTCATTTAAACACAAAACATTCAACTATAACCAAACAAACACTCTTTTGGAAAAAACATAAAATCGTTGTAATTTCCGAAAAATTTGCACTGTGACACTGTAACGGCATTATGTAACTAATTATCAAAACATTAAGTCATGTGTTTTATTTTCAAATGAAATCGATAATCGCTTTTATCGATAGTGCTATCTTTAAATATCGATAAATTATTGGCTGACGCTCGTTTTGTTTTGAAGGTGCAATCAATTTGGTGCAAATCACTCACGTGGGAAAGAGATAGTGTATCTATTTTAAATCCTTACTTATCTTTTGCAAGAATTGGGTATCCTATACTTACAGTTGTTGCTATCATTTGTTTGGTGTTAATATTACTATGTTTGCATAAAATAGTCGTAATACGAATGAATTAGCAAACAACGAAACAAAAAATTGCTACTAAAGTCCGGCCGCGCCAAATTTGCCAAAGATGTAAACAACAATGGCCACTCGAAATTGAATAAAATCGATGTATATCGATTTTGAAGAACATTTATTTTAAGTAATGTTTGTTTTCGTCAAGTTAGCTCGGAGATTTAGACGAAAACAAACATTACTAATAATAAATGTTCTTGTATCGATTTTATTCAATTTTGAGCGACCATTGTTGTTTATATCTTTGGCAAATTTAGCGCGGCTGGACCTTAGCTACTTTGTTCATATTTTTTTTATCAAGATTCAGTTTTAGCGTAAAGGAGGAAAAAGTCAAAATAATAAATAGATACCTTGATACTTTTAAACAAAACGTGACAGACTCGAATTTATTTTCAAGTCTAATGCCGTCTCGGTCACTTCGAGGTATAATTTTTTTAGCTAAATACTTTTTCCAACGTCTTAAAGAGTAGTTTTGTTTTAGACTGAATAAGGCAAGTATCATATAACTGCATTACAAAAAATAATCTTACCTCATCCCAACGACTCTGTATTATTGTAATCCAGTGTTTAATCACAGTCACAGCATCAGGATGCGCCTTACTCAAGATAGAGTGAGCAAGCGTTATGGTGTCGTCCTTGTCTTTCTGCTTCTCGTTAAGTTCTCGAACGAATCGTTCGTGCTCCCGGATTTGTGTTTGCGTTTCCTGGTCGCCTTCGGGCAGTTGTCCTGAGAAACGGAGCTTGGTTTCGGCGTCCGAAAGCCATTCGAGCAGCATGTTCACGGAACGGTGGAGTTTTTCAGCCTGAGGGGAGAGAAATTAGGTTTAGCTTGGCTAGAGTATTTTTAGGTGAAGCTTACGTGAAAAAAAAATCGATGATCCGTGTGTTGAGTTTGTAATGAAATAAAAAACATGTCTTTCTATTTATAATATACCTTTTAGACGTGCTACACACTTGTGCGGCATGATTCGGCATAGTCGGGTGGCAAAAGGGGGTTAAAGGTTTTATATGGAGTCACATACTAGGACCAAACCCCATAAAGCCGTAAAGCATACGGGGTTTGGTCCTAGTATGTTTTCTGTTTGCATTGATGTCAGCTTTCGATTTATATTATTATTTATATTATATAGGATTCATAAGTAGCCGCCATTTTGAAAAAAATCAAAATGGCGGACAGGCATGTATGCCACGAACCTTCAAAGGATATTGGATTTTACGACCCGGCTAGCGGCTGTGCTGAAACATGCCGACCGGAACAAGTGTGTAGCACCTCTTAGACACTTAATTTTGAGCAGCACCAGCTGATGGCGTATTAACATATTACTATATATTTATCTCACGATACTTATTGTAATGGCAAAAGTACTGAGCAAAATATAATATTTTTTCTCGAAATCATTTTCTTTATTTATCTTCCATATTTCATGTTTATTTTATTTTTCTTTTCATATTTCTATTACACATATTCCCAGTTTTTAATCTTACCTCTTTGAGTGCGGTCTCAAGCTTGGTAGCCTTCTTCTCGCTGAGAGTCTGAACAGACTCCCAAGCGGTCTTCAGCTCACTGCATTGTTGGCGAATGCTAGCCGCGTCTTCACGAGGCACCTGCGAGGAAATGTTAACCTTATTGCATGATCTTTAAGAGTTAAAACTGCACAGCCGAGTCTTTACTTAGTTGCTACGGAAGATAACTTTGCTGGAGTTTTTAAGGCTTGGCAAATTTGAACCTTGAGTTTCCGTAGATTGAATTTAATATCGTACATCGAAAACAAAAAAAAAAGAACGGCTTTTACAGTAATGTGTCGATTTAAATCAGACTTTGTTTATTTATTTATTTAATACTTCAAGCACATAAATGTACAGAGGCGGACTTAATGCCATAGGCATTTTCTACCAGTCAACCTTTGGGTGATGCAGAGACAAACAAAGTAAAGTAGGTAGGATTAAAGTAGGTTATAGTTTGAAATAGTTTGGTACGTACCGTTGCTTCCAGGTCTTTGCCAGTCTTCATGACTGAATTCATTTGTTGTTCGCGCGAGTGAAGATCCTCCTCGAATTGCTAAAACAAAAGAGTTTTCAAATTAGATTCAATCCAATTATTAGGCTATGAAAAACATAACGATAACTGACAACGAACTCTTGTCTTTTTATGGGTGTTAGAACAAAGTAAGAAGTATTTTAAAAGTCTGCGTGGTTAAAAAATAAACTATTGGAAACATGTGTATGTGGCGGCATCTACATCGCCACATGGGAACTACGCATCATACTGACGTCACGCAAAATCCTGCATCGCGCAAGCAGAATTTCCCACGCGACTAGCATACATATATGTATAAGTCGTGGCCATATATTGACTTTTAAACGATATGGTCAATCTTAGCTGGCCATTTCATGATACACAACCATTTCATGAAATGACCGAACACTTCATGAAATGATCAATTATATGATCTGGCCACGACATATTCAACATGACGACATCAATCGTCGGGCAGTTGCCCACCAGACACAACCCTTGTTTGGTCGGAGGATTCTCCCTTTTCTATGGAGGATAGGTGAACTTTACATCCTATTCTTCATACCTCCGTATGACTATTGTGGGAACGATTAAAGACATAAATCTTACAGGCAAGAAACGCCGAAATAACTTTCAGATTGTCCGTCCCAAGCAAGACCCCGGTCGTTCAGGCAAGGCGCAAAAGTCTACAAAAACCATTTAAAAAACCGTAAATAAGTATTTTCCCCACCTTATGTTGTTCAATAAGCGCCATCACGGTATCCAGGTCGCCATGTACTGGCGCGTCTACCGCTAATGCCTTCTGTTGCTTCTTGAGCCAGTCGAGGAGCGCCGACATGGCGTCCTTGAACTGTCCTGAGTACAGGAGAGCTTCTTCTAGCTTGCGTTGTCTGGAATGAACGTGGGTATTAGTAAGGTTTTTGAAAGGAGGAATTGAAAACGGTTCCAAACCGGAACCGATACCGGAACTGGAACCGTACCGAAAAGAGGAACCTTTATAAGAACCTAAATGAAGAACCAGAACCGAAATTGGTACCGGTTTTCAATCCTTGTTTGATAGTAATTGCAAAAAAACACAGGTTTAGCCAGACGAAGCTTTAGGTTTGATAAAACCAAATAAACAACAACACATACGTTTGGGTTAGTGGCGATTTAAATTGTTGCCTGCAGTAAAAGTGTTTGCTTGAATACTAGCTAAATTTAGCAAACCATCTGCTTTTAAATTATGCTTTTTATTATGGAGGATAAAGAGAATAATTTAAAAGCAGTTTTCTAACTAAATACTAAACGACGAAGACTAAAGAAATCACAACATTCACAAACAGGTATTACGAGGAGATATTTTTTTATAAATAAAATTAAGGAAAATATGCTCATAACAGATTGTTAAAAACCTTGTAGGAACCGAGATATCGATACTAGTGCCCTAGTAGGTTCTTAAACGCTACCCGAAACTGTCAAATTTTCCCAATCAACTTTGAACCTTATACTTTAGCGATAAAGTTGAAAATCTATTAAAGAAATTTGACAGATTAGCTCGATGTGCTGGCGTCTGTACAATGGTCGATACTTTTGATTCGATACCATATTCCCTATTCGTACGTTAAATAAATCAATCAGCTAGTTACCTGTCAACAGCCTTCGAACAGACAGTGGTCCACTTAGTCTTCATATCCGCCATCATGGTCTTCAAGGTGTTCTCGTCTCCCTTCGGCGCCTTGTCCTTCAACTGCTTGCCGGTCTTCATCGTCTGGTCGTACACCGGCTGTTTAGCGGCTAAGGCCTTTTGGAACTCGCGGTGTTTTGTTAATCTGTATCGGAGGAAAAAAAAAATTAAGTTTATTTTCGAACATCATCATCATAATCTACCTAGCCCTTTTCCCAACTATGTTGACTTTGTGAGGGTTGTTTACGTCCAACCAGATGCAGGTGAATACCATAATTTTTTACATGACGCAATTGCCTATTTGACTTCCACAACCCCAGTAAGTAAGAACATAATAGAATATTGTTTAAGTCTTGTTTGGAACTCACCACATCTTCGATTTTTTAACGAAACGCAAGCTTTTGCGTTTCGTTAGCACGATTTTCTAAAACGACATTACACTCTTGCAAATCAATTTTGAACTTATAATTTTTCCAATAACTCAATAACTGTATGTTTTGAAAGTCAGATCTGATTTCTAGCACTTTCATCATCAGAAACTAGCATTTAATTCATTTAAAACTTTTATTAAGATGTTATATAAAAACTTTTTAACAAAAAAATTAAACCTCCGAAAAAACTGAAAAGTAAAAAATAAAAACCTTTTTTATTTTACCTTAATAAATAAGTTCTTAAACTAATGCAAGTATACCTAAGTAATTTTGAGTCGGCGCCAAACAAGCAACTTAATATCGTTGCGAGTGGTCGTGCGGAGAGCGCATTTTTTGTTTGGAATGTTATATTTATAGCTGGAGATTTCACGTTGCATTATTAATTTGATTTGGTTATTTCTTTAAATTTAAGGTAATTTAGTGATCATTGTTCATTGATTGTTTGGCGCCGACTCAAAATTTTTTAGGTATACTTGCATTAGTTTAAGAACTTATTTATTAAGGTAAAATAAAAAAGGTTTTTATTTTTTACTTTTCAGTTTTTTCGGAGGTTTAATTTTTTTGTTAAAAAGTTTTTATTTTATAATTTTTTGAGGCTATAATTTACTAATTACTACATGCTTAATTTTTGACTACTTTTAAAATAGCTACCTACCTTACTTTAGATGTTAACTGTTATATAATCCTACTTTAATTATTCTTTTTTGTATAATAAAATACTTAAAAAACAGGCTTTATATACCAACATAGATAGGCCTTTTATTTTAATTGCTCACACATTCATTCACAGCTCAGCATTAAAATCTGTGAATGAACAATAAATCACCCCTATTTTCCCACCCTTAGGGTAGGATTTTTTTTTCCAAATTTACATGGGACCAACTTCGAGGTATGTGCTATCCAATAAAAAAAGAATTATTAAAATCGGACTACTCTGTAAAAAGTTATGCGTGGTCATACATTACAATCAGTGAGTGAACAATCAATCATCTCCTGTGTTCCTACCCTTAGGGTTGGATTTTTTTTCCAAATTTATATGGGACCAACTTCGGGGTATATCCTTTCCAAAAGAAAAAGAATTATCAAAATCGGACTGCTCTGTAAAAAGTTATGCGTGATCATACATAAAAAAAAAAAAAAAAAAAAAAAAAAAAATATACGCGTCGAATTGATAACCTCCTCCGTTTTTTCGTCGGTTAAAAATGTAGATAACATTATTTACCTCTGTTTGATCTTCTCCGGGTCGTTGACGGTAGTCTCAGAGTTGAGCACGTCCAACTGTTCTTCGGTATCGTTCAACCAGTTCATCAGATTGTTCCTATAAAGAAATAGTCATACAGTGGATGGATAGAGTCCATAATAACTTAAAAATAACAGAAGGTTACTAGAATAAGTAATCCATACTAATATTATAAATTCAAAAGTAACTCTGTCTGTCTATCTGTCTGTCTGTATGTTATTTTTTCACACCTAAGCCGCTGAATCGATTTAAATGAAATTTGGTATAGAGGTAGTTTGAGTCCCGGGAAAGGACATAGGATACTTTTTATCCCGATATTCCCACGGGATCGAGACTTATGCGGGTGAAACCGTGGGGCGCAGCTAGTAACAGTATAAAGCTGTAATATGACACGTTGATTTTCTTCGCAGAGGGTCAACTCTGTCACTCAGATTAGCGGGAACAAACAGACAAAAATAACATAATGTTGTAAATAGATACTGTATAAATTTTCATAGGCATTTAGTAAAAACCTGTTATTTTGACTTTACAAAGAGACACTTAAATTTTATTTATTTTTATTTATAAATTATGTATATCAACACATAATCAATACTAATAAAAAAGCTGAAGAATGGGGTTGACATAATATCTTTTTAGACAAAAACCCCAAAACAAATAAAGAAAAAAAAAAGCTGAAGAATTTGTTTGTTTGTTTTAACTGTGTGACGGTCTCATATTTACGCAAAATGCTGCCTTACTGCAAATATTTGATCAATTAAGGACTATTTTTCCACTTACCACATATCATTGTACTCCTTAGCCTCTTTGAAGCCATGGTCCAACGCCCTGGTCCTCTCAGCGGCCTTCGACACGACTCTCTCCCAACGATGCTGTACAGAGACCAGCAGGTTCTTGATGAGGATCACGTCCTGCTTCTGACTGAAGTACTTCAGGTGAGTGCCCTTCTTGTCCAGGTGAAGCATTGTTTCGCGGTGGGTTGCGACCTCCTTTTGGAAGGATTTGTGCTCTTCGATTTGGGCTGTGGAGATAATTTTTTTTTAGTAATTTGTTTGGTTGAAGAAGTTACTTTTGTTTAAGTATTGTGAAGACTTTATTGTGTTTTAACTTTTTTGAAAGAATTATGGGTTAATAGCTGACAACTGCATAAGGTTACGTAGTTTTTCAAAGCCTGATCAGTTTTGCCCAAATTCAAATCATGTTAGGTGCCGCGATTGGCTGACCAAAATGACATCAACCGAGAGACAACACATGAGACTTTGGCAACCTAGTGATAAAAGGATGGGATTCATTACTTTACTACGAAACCATAGTTCAGCCAGTTTGTTTCAATCTAATTAGATTTACAAAAGTTTTAAGTCATTCCGAATTTTATGATTTTTAAAAGATTGAATCTTGCGTGATTTTATGCTATTTTCTGTGTTTTTACATTTCTTACAAGATTTAATATTTTCCCCGACTAATTACAAACTTAAAAAGCTCTATCACACTAATACTATAAAGGCGAAAGTTTGTGAGTGTGTGTGTTTATATGTTTGTTATTTCTTCACACTCAAACGGTCCAGCCGTTTGAGTGTGAAGAAATAACAAACAATTTTGATAAAATTTTGTGTGGAGGTAGCTAACACCCTGGATTAACATATAGGCTACATTTACCCCGATATTCTCACGGGTTCGACAATTACGCGGGTGAAACCGCGGGGCGCAGCTAGTACAAACATAAAAATCCTCAGATCAAAGAATACTTACTTAGCAACGTCTCCATGACCCTGGACACTGGTTTGGCCGAAGTAAGCGTCTTCTCGGCGCTGGTCAGCCAGTCCACGAACGCCTGGAGAGCGTCGTGGAACTCGGTGGCTTCCTTCAGAGCTATCTCTAGCTTTATTTTCTTGTCTGAAGCCCTGGTGGAAAAACAAATTGTCTATTTATGAGCCCTTAAAAAGCGTTTAGGTTTTTGCCAAAAATATTTAACACACTCTACGCGTAGCCCCTTTTCGCCATTTCTGCCAAGTATGGCACATCTGATTTTTTTTAATTAAAATTTCATTTATACGATTTTTTGCTACATAAAGAAATCTATTTCTAAAATCGTTCAAGGTGTGCGATTCATCATTCCCATTTAGCTCTTAATTTGCAACAGATGTTTTTATATTTATTCCACCGACAACTAGGATTGGTAGTATCTATTTGTTCATGATGGACGGACGACATAAAGAAGGTGGCTAGGACGGACTGGATGCGGAAGGCAGAGGACAGGGTATTGTGGCGCAGCCTGGGAGAGGCCTATGTCCAGCAGTGGACTGTAATAGGCTGAGTTGATTGTTGATTAATTTGTTTCATTGTAAATTATTTTCTGTCTTTATTTTTCTATTTGTAATTATTTGTTTTTGATATTTTAACTTTGAAAAAAAAAAACGATAAGTATCAACAAAATAAAAACGTAATAATATAGTCTTACCTAGCAGTAACATTATCCCATCGCGACTTCAAGTTCTTCAGATTATGATGTAGTTGTGACGTGGGGTTGGGTCTGTCCTGCTTCTTGAGATACTCTTGACCTTGCTGCAGAACAGCTTCCACCTTGGGGCGGTTGGCTTCGATCTCGTTGTATACCTCCTAAAAGATAAATATTGGGTTGAATAAAAACTTTTTTAGACTGGATTTTTGTTATAAGCAAGCAGGAAAGTTCTGCTATGTTTGACATCTTATTTTCTTTAGTTTTAAAAAACAGAACCCGAAATTAACATAGTAAAACCTATTTGCTTACCATAAATCTCTCGAGTTGTTCGGTCGCGGTCTCGGGCAGGCCTCCGACGGGCTTAGAGGCGGCGATGACGCTGTCCACTTCTGATAACCAGCTGAGCAGGTCTCCGATCTCAGCGTTGAAACTGGCGGGAAATTATATTGTTACAGATGTACATCATACACAGGATATACCCGTCGCTGATTTGGAGAAACATCGACGTAAATGTATTTTTCCCCAAAAATGAGTTAAATATGCCAAAGCACTTAGAAAGCGTATTTACGTTAGGAAAACGAAGACTTAAAAAACAGTAGAAGTTTTTCTAAATGAGCGATGCGTGTAATGCATTTAGCACTTTGACTCCTCGCGAAGCAGAAACTATAGTTAAAGCGTCGCCATTTAACGTATGTGGTTCTCTGGACGGTAGGTATTCTTTACTGTATTTTGTAATTAAAATTGTCAAACAAAGGTTTGTCAGCAATTTTAAACAGATTGGTTTTATTTCCCCGAGAATCGGTTCTTAAAAAAGTACCTTAGTAACTTCGAGACGTATTGGAAGCCCTGAGGGGCAATTCTCGTAATTTTAAGAACATTCACCGTCTGATCTCAGTCTCAATCTGTCAAAAATACAACTAATTTCCCTACATTTTGACAAGTTATGACATTTGTTTGTCGCCGAGATGAAACTGCGACTAGATTTTGAACGTTTTAAATTACGAGAATTGGCCTTCTGATTTCCATTTTCATATAATTAATTTCTAGGTCAATTGGAATAACCACCTATTTTTTAAATTGTACGTAAGTATTTTGATAAAATTACTTAGTTCCTAAATAAGTCCAGATTTCCTCCTGTAATATGCCATTAAATAACACGAATCAGTCTTACCTCTGTGCCTCTCTAAGCGCATCTTCAAGTTCGGTCTGCCTGTCCCTTGCCTTCTGTTGCAGTTCGCGCCACTTCCTGTTCAGTGTTGCCAACTTGTCGGCAGTCTCACCCGCCTCATCGGTACCTATAGTTTATGGTTAAAAAGGTTAGATCATGCAGTCGATGGTTAGGTCTTGGAGGGGTAAGACCTATGTTTATTTTATAAAAGTCGGTTTATTTTGGAAGAGTTGAGACCAATGGCTTTAGATTTAGTAACTTCATGCTTAGTTTCATCGTAGACCTCATCCATCGCTTTTCATCAGGCGTGATCGAAGTCTAGAGCAGGCCCATTAAAAAAAAAAAAGAAAAAAAATCTGCTTTTTAGCAGCAGAAATTTATATTAAAATATTGCTAAAGAGTATTCTATTCTAAACTCATGCCTCAAAATCAAAATATTTTATTTCACATAAACCGACATGGGCTCTTATGAAACGTCATATCAGAAGCTAGGTCCACGGTTCCAAATGGTCGTTTCCTATGGAGAAGAGCCGGCAAAAAACTCCACGGTTACTCTTTTAAAAATAATTGGTTTTTACAATGTTTTCAAATTACGGTAGCCTTTTAGGGTACATATATTATTTTATTAAATATTCACTATTTGTTCCTTAATTTTTCGTGCAAAATGACTCTTGGTGGGAAAATTAATTCTAGTATTAATAATTAGACATATCGGACGATCACAAACATTTAAAGCTGAAAGCATTAGTGCATATTGCACACGAGGTTTACATTAGAAATGAGATGTATGTATTATTAGAATTAGAAAAATTATTGATTAGTTGGAGAAAATAGTGTTGAACTCATTTAATAGAGATGTAATTTATTAAAGAGCTGTAATTTCTATCTTCTGTTATTTTAGGATGCGATTATTACCTACAGAACTGTTATTTAATATCGAAAAGTACTATCCAACTGTTATTTTCAATTTAAAGGATGCAGTTATTTGTTAACTGTTAATTTTACAAAACGTCATTCGTTTACTTAATCCTACAAGTATATTTTTGATTATCTACTAGGGGACATATTTCGTTAGCATACAGTGTGAATGACATGCGGGTATGGACGATAGTCAGGATTAAATATAAAAAAAAAACCAGACACCTTGTTAAAAGAAAAAAACAAAACGTCTTTGCCAGAGGGTAGCTATAATACCGTTTTCATGAAGTTATTTAAGTAATCGTTTTTTTTTTTTCACTTCATAATGTGAGTAAAAACTGGAAACATTTACATTCTAAAAACAAACTTGACAGCGTATCTTTAAAGTCGACATTTCCTCAAATCCCAAAAGTTTCTTCAAGTCAACAAAACGCTGACAAGATTCTAAAACTGTCCATTCTAAAAACAACCTTGACCTTACATCTTTAAAGTCGACATTTCATCCTGACTACGTCCATCAAAAACTGACAACAAATCGAATGTTACAAAAGCGTAAGCGCGGCCACATACCCGTACCCTGCTGGACGATCTGTGCGCCGGCGTCGTTGAGTGTGTCGACCGACGCTTGGTGCGCCGCTATGTCGTTGACGAGCACCTTTAGCTTGGCGAGCTCGACCTCTAGGATTTGTGGGTCACCGGCAACCTGTGGGAGAGACACATCATTAGATAATTTACAAATATTTTTAAATAATCGAGAAGTAAGACCATTTTGCTGTCGGTCCAAAAGCAGAAATGAAGGAAAACTAGCAACACATTCTATAGTTTCCACTATAAAGGACTAATTTTAAAACAAAGTACCTAAATTAACGTTTAAGGCTAGATGAATTTAAATGTAGTACAAACATTCATACAATTTATCTGTGAGTTTCAAGTTCCAAATGCTTGCTTTCAATATCTTGTTACCAAACGGGGCCAGCTATCGGGCCAACAGAGTGCAATGTAAGGACAATTTGCTAACAAAAACAAGAGATTACAAATTTCTTGATTGCGATATAAATACCAAAGCAGATCCATCCTCATCCATCGCTTTCCATCAGGCGTGATCGAGGTCAAACGACCCATTCAGCAATAAAAAAAAAATCACATCGAAATCTAATGTTACCTGATTTCAAATATGTTTAACTCGGTAACTCCGATCAAGAAAACTCCTCGGAAAATCACACTAATATTATAAAGGCGAAAGTTTGTGAGTGTGTGTGTGTGTGTGTTTATATGTTTGTTACTTCTTCACGCTCAAACCGCTGAACCGATTTAGATGAAATTTGGTATAGAGATAGTTTGAGTCCCGGAAAAGGACATAGGCTACTTTTTATCCCGATATTCTCACGGGATCGACATTTACGCGGGTGAAACCGCGGGGCGCAGCTAGTTAAACTATAAATCTGAGACACAATAAAAAAATCAATTACTCACCGGTCTCAATGTATCCAGCGTCTCCGTAGTATTCTGTATCCAAGTCAACAGCTCCTGTAAAGCGTGCTGCAGCTGTCCGAGCCTCAATAGAGCCCTTTCCAGCTGTTGTTGTCTCTCCACCATCCCTCTGAGGAGGGCTGACCATCTAGAGTTGACCTCTGTGAGAGGTGCCTTTATGGCCGCCGCTTGTTCGGACGATGTACGCTCTGTTAGCTCTTGAGCTTGCCTGTAATTGGTGGAAAGGTTAGGTTGGTTGTCTGTGATTGGGTGAATCGATGGTGGCTTGATTTGAAAATGGAACTCAGGCTTGCACCACAAATCACTAATTACGTTTAGAGTTAAATATGGAACGTTCTATTTCTGTCAATCGTTTGAAGATGATAGAGAAAAAATCAACATCTGCCTAGCCTTTTCCAACTATTTTGGAGTCGGCTTCCAGAATGATCGGATGCAGCTGAATACCAGTATGTTACATGGAGAGTCTGTCTATCTGACCTCCACAGCCCAGTTACTGGGTAATACGATACCCCTTGGGAAAGATGACAGAAAGAACGATGTTTTAAATATGTTTAGCACTAAACGCATTCAGTTTAGAAACTAAAGAAATAGATACAGGATTGAAACTATCTTCATAAAAAGTTTTCAATTGGGGTCCGTTTCAACATTTTTTGTTATCAGATGCTAATTTTTTTTTGGGAATAGTAAAGCCACCATCGACTCACGGTATTCGGATAACAGTATATATTGCAAACAAGACAGAGACAGACATATGAAAATGTGTTAGTAACAGAAAGAGACAGAACAGAACACACTCTTCTAGAAAACAGATTGAAGGACAAGTAAGAAGTAGAAGAAGATTTATTTGTTCCTGATTCAAGACAGTATATTAGCCACTAAGCCAAGTCTACATCTACTCTTTCACTCTACGTGTTTCCCACCACTTGTCGAGGATTTTTGAAGTGAAAACTTCTTTAGGCGCGTTGGGCATTTTTTTAGATAGGAAAAAAGCATTGAATTCGCGCCACTGTTACCGTACCTAACCGACACCGCTTCGGATGTGTTCGGCTATCCTCGGGATGTATTTGTCCTTCTTTTCATTTTACTGCCTTTTCTGCTAGTTACAAGAAAGGAACAACTGATCCAAAAATTCTCAGTAGTTCCTTCAAAGGAACTACGAGAAGGAACTAGTGAGCACAACCGGAAATTGTGACCAAGAGAGGTTTTTCTGTCTATTTACTACTTAGCCACTTTATGCACGGCACGATTTCTTTACGGTACGGCGTATAAACCGCGCCGTAGAAAAACCGGTCCGTCGACAAGCTTCCATAGTGATCCATACAACACTGACGACCATGTTTTTTTTTTTTTTTTTTCCTATATGGCATCTCGTAGTTGACCTATAGAGGTCGTGACTACTTAACCGGACAACTGACGACCGTGCCTACACACGGCGAATAAACCGCAGTTTTTCACGTCAAAAAAAATGAGTATGTACAGTCACCAAAAAGATAAGTAACCAGTTTCGTCGGCTATAGTTGAAGTTTAGTAAGAAACCGATGGAAGTTTTTTAATGAAATTAAATTTGAGAAAAGAACTGTTTGTTTTCTATTCATTAAATAAAATTATCCGAAAACATCTATCGGGTTTCTTACAAAACTTCAACTATGTTTATCCGACGACCCTGATTACTTAACTACTTTGGTGACTATAAAGACGCCAGCACATCAACCTACTACAATCTGTCAAATTTCTTTAATAGATTTTCAACTTTATCACTAAAGTATAAGGTTCAAAGTTGATTGGGAAAATTTGACAGTTTCGGGTAGGTTGATGTGCTGGCGTCTGTACAAAGGACCATAAATCTTCTCTCTTTAGATCCCTTCACTTCTTCTTCTTCTGAGGTAAGTATATTCTCACATTGAAAATGAAAATAAATCTTTATTTGTATAGACTTGGCTTACTTACAAGCATTTAAAAAGCTCATGTATTCAAATCGACAAAACTATGTTTTCAAGGCTTTCTCAAAAGCTTTTCGATATTTCAAACCTTTACAAAATGTAGAAAACAGTATAGACACACAACAACAAACAAGGGACTAATATCACTACGATGCAAGATACAAACAGAAGCGCACACAAGATTAAGTGTTATTCCTTGCCTCATAAGACTCCTTTTTCAATGTCGGGTCAATCCGGGGAACGCATAGAAAAATACACGATTAGTATGTGGTAAAAGTGATGTAGTGGGTAAAAACTGTCTATCTATTGGTCAGTTTCTCTCGAAGACATAAGAATGGCATTTTTTGAGTTAATTTAAAATATCACGACGGGATTTTATCGCACACTTGATTTTCAACCCTCGGTGTTGAGCCGAGGGTTGAGAATCCAACAGAGCGCATCCCAGCGCGTCAAAAAAACACACTGTTGGATTTTCAACTCTCGGCTCTAAGCAGTGCGTTCAAATTCCAGTGGAAAAACGGACCCATTGCGAACCTGAGCTTAGTATCAAGAAAGGGAAAAGATTTAGGTAAGATACTAAGTTGTGATAAAAAAAAAATGTTATGACTACTTGCACTTCTTATCATTATATTGAAACTGACCAAAGTTACTTTTCATAAAAGACGAGTGGTATTTGTTAAATTGATAAAAGGAATATTTCTTTAACTTTCTTGAAGGGGAATGGCTGAATAGTGCGAAAAAAATAGCATAAAATTAAGTATAAAACTTGAAAAATAGAGGAGTTTAGATGAGGGCTGTTTATTTGAGGACTAGGACCATCACCAAATTAATAATTAAAACAAAAAGAAACATTATTTTCAACACAATTGAATTTTACGCAGCGGGGTATGTCGTCCTACTTCTATAAAAAACTAATAATAATCATTTTTCAGCCTTTCCTTTGCCCAGATTTGATCTCTAACTTACATTTATGCAAGCCGCAAAAGCATCCCACTCAACCTTGAAAATATCCCCCACGCATTTGTCACTAAAAGTTTTAAAATCCAAACAAAAATCGACGTTTACCAAGTACTGGATAGGATACAAAAGGTACAGGTATTAAAAGGTACTGGTATAAAAGGAAAAGGCATAAAACTACGGGTGTCAAATGTCTAGCTGTCAAAGGTACACTTGTCAAAGGTGAAGGGACAAAAAGATACAGTTGGAAAAGGGTATTGGTACAGATGTAAAATGTACCTTACAAGTACTGGTATTAAAGGTACAGGTATTAAAAGGTACAAGTACAAAAGTACCTAACCTACAGGTACAGGTATTAAAAGGTACGTACCTATTAAGCGCCTCAACTTTAACCATGTGCGGGTCGACCTCTTGCTTGAAGGACGCTAGTTGTGCGATCTGTCGTTTGACGGCGTCGATGTCGGAGCCTAGTGCACCCATACGGGAGAACTTGTCTTCGGCTGAGTCCAGGAACTCTTGTAGGTTCTAGACAAATTGGACGGTTGGTTAATTGTAATGGGTATCCTTTAGAAGTCTTGTTGGCTATTTTAGTATTGTATCAAGTCTAAACGACGTTTATAAATTAAACGTTGTTTAAAGTTAGTGATTAGCGACTGGTTAACCATACATTTTTTTCGTTTAAAAGTCACTTAGCTTTAATCATCGTTTATAAATAAACCCCTGAGTTTTTATCAGTGAGTTTTAGTTCTCAATGTAGCTCTACTCGTTTATTTCGGAGTCAATTGGTAACGTCAATCAATGGGCTTGTACACAAAACTGCGATGCGACGTCGCATCGTAAAAATCTGCGAGCTCTTTCTAATTCTAACCTATATAACCTTTTTGCGTTGCCAATTCGCATCGCGCCGTTTCGCAGTTTTGTGTACAAGCCTAATATTACTATGGTTCAGAGATGTTTTGTGTTGCGAGTGATGAATTGATACGGCAAAACAACATTTTACTAAACATTTAAATATCAGTACATTTCGCAATGTCTTAAGTAAGTAAAAACGATGACAATCTCTCCATCTGGATAATCCTCCAAAATAAGAGGATCAAAAAAAAAAAACTGTCGAATGGAAAACCTCCGTCGTTTTTAAAAGTCAGTTAAAAATTACGTCGCTTCTGAAACCACATTTAAACTTACTTGTAACGTATCATGGAACTCCATAGCCTTCTCCATGGCATCGATGAGGTTCTCCTCTCTCCTGGCGTACAGTGCGGTGATGTTGTCCCAGGCTGAGTCCAGGTCTTCCATATGTTTCTTGACCTCAGGCTTGTCAGGTTCTCCGCAGAGCGACATGAGGGTTGAGCCGGTTTTACGGACTTTTTCCACCTGGGGGTACGGGAGGGTTAGTTTTTGAAGAACTACTGTAGGGTTTGCATATAGTTTTTTTTTTTTTATTTGAAATGGGCTTGCTCTTGACTCTAGCCTAGGTCAAAGGTGATAGAAACAAAGTCGACGATGGAGAAATATAGATTATATATAAATATAGATTTTGTGAGGCTTTTTAATTTTCCACTTAGGTTCATTGCTTACTGCAGCCAATTCAAGACAGCTTTGCTTGACATCAACATATAAAAATCTAATTTATTTAGTTTTAACTGACAGCAAAATAGTCCTTATTAGCAAACTTGAAGCCTGAATTACCTATACGGCGCGAATTATTTGCTTGTAGCATACCATGTTTAAGGAACAATAAAAGTTGCAAGTCATTTGTTGCTTTAAATGTATGCCATAGACAAGAAACTTGCATCCTGTAAATGAGGTTTTATTAACACATTTAAAAAAACCAAAAGTACCAACCTCAGGCTTAGTATGATCAATCTCATGCCGGATCTCCTGCAAGGCAACCTGCTGCGCCTGGATAGCTCTGGGCTGCGCGGCCGGCGGCGGCTGCGCAGTGAGCGTGTCCTCGAGCTCGGACAGCTGCGACATCACCGCGTTCAGTTGCTGCCAGAACTTGCGGGCCACTTCCAGTGTGGAGTCTAAGGAGTTGGCTCGGTCTGACGATGATTTTTGTACGTCGTCCCATAGTCTGTTGAAAGAAAGGTTGTCGGTTGGTTAAAATATGATTCGCGACCACAGATATAGATATACCTAGATAACGCAAGTATCACGAACTGTATGAAAACTAAGCGTGCCATTTTTTGACTTCCTACTATGACGTCACAAGCTCGCGCTCTCTCGCTCACGCTCACCCAGCCAGCAGTACGCAGGACTGAGCGCGAAAGTGGCGGCTTATGATTTTCGATCGTAAACTGGTGCGATTTTTGGCACGCGAAGTAGGTGCTCTTGCGTTATCTAGGTGTATCTATATCTGTGGTCGCGACCGTAACAAATATAACTTTAAAGAATTATAATCATTAAAATCATCATCATACAACCCTCTGAGTTCATATAATCCTATTGAATGACTATGAAATATTAATCAATTGTATTATAAGAAAAATGGTGCTTTGAACGTCCTTGCCTAGAGGCAAGTACCTCCAACTTCCTAGGCAGGTGACAATCAATGCTCGCTGCTTCTTTGAGGCCTTAGTCCGACAGTGGGACAGAAATGTAAACAAATATGAATGAATGGAAAAATAACTTTAAATCCTACACCATAAAGTTCAGTTTACGCTACAACTTCAAACATTTTTATAACTTCTTCAATAGTGCTAGTCACTCTGAAGTCAACTTAATTGCAATTAAAATAAAGTTGATATTTGTTTAACTCGAAACAATATGACTTTATATATATTTGCACTTACTTGTTGAGTTTGTCGAGCTTGTTCCTAATGTCCCGCACGGCGGGGTCGCTCTTGTTAGCCTTGCCGATGACGTCAGAGGCCGCGCGTTGGACCGCGTTGTAGGCCTCCTGTCGCTTTTCTAGGTCTTCTACTAAAGTGTTGTTCTCTTCGATTTGGTCTCTGTTGAGGTAAATGTGGTGTTAGGAAGGTTCTCGTTATGACATGGCTTGTACAGAATCTTAAATATTAAAAATGTATTTCAATTAGACAAATAAACGGCACTTTTGAATGTAAAAAATTACAAGAAAAATCAAAAGAAATTAAAAAAAAGTCGACTTCAAAAAGAAATTAACTAAAAATTATGAAATAATATTTTTATGTATAGACAACATGAACTAGCAAAAACGAAATCAAAAGTAGGTACGAAACAAATTAGGGGCCAAAAATTTTTTTTAGGTGATTGCTAGCAAAACCATCGAATATAAAACTTAATCAAAATAGAAACGTTCCTCTTTTTTTTTGAAGTCGGTTATAAATTCAAATTCAAATATTTTATTTCGGATAAATCCATATAGTGTTAGTATAACTTAGCCTAATGTTAGTATTACTTAATTTAACACACCAGTTTATTTCGACAAGTGTGTTTGGACTCTTAACCACCTTCGTAAGAGGGGAGTGTCCCACCGGTCTGAAAATACATTCAGGATGCCATTGGAGGAGGAGCGCAAGCGCGACATCTTGGAAGCGCATCTTGGAAGCGCATCGCGTCCGTACGATCGCAGCGAACCCGTCGGCGCGCGCCTCCGCGAACATCCCTGACGCGCTACACCGCCACGGCAACCCCAATAACACCCTGAATGCGTTATTGTACTGTACGCGTTACGTGTTACAAAGGTACTCACTCAATCTTAGGCGGGTGCGCAGACACAGGTTCGGCGCGATGCAGTTGATCGGCCGCGCCCGATAGTGCGCGCAACATGCCTTCCAACTTGTCCGAGAACTGGGATGATTCTTGTAGAGCCTGGTGAAGGAAAACATACCTTAACATGTGTACAGTATGGTTGATTGTTGTATGTATTAAAATGCTGATGGAAAGACTACGAGATAAAACCTGTGAATAGCGTGTCTTCTAACAGCATGGTTCGATAAACAACCTTGTCGTCAAATACGTAGTTCAGAAAGTGATATAAAGTAGAGTTTGATAAGGGGCAAGTCTGAAATTATTGTCCTGGGGCTCATGGAATCAAACTGGCGAACGAAAGGACGCGAGTTTAAACTGTTAACCGTTGAGTATTATAGTGTAGCGTGCGCGCGCAGTGTGTAGTGTAGCGTTGTGTTTTTTTTTTTTTTTAATTTTGTTTGAAATTGTATACTTGGATGTTATTTAATATTTTTATGTTGTGTTAAATGTGTGTACTTACTTGTAATTTAATGGACAGTTTTTGTCTGACTAAATAAATGAAATTGAATTGAATTATATTATCTGTGCCGTTGTGTAGTCCCTCCATCTTAATTTCATCTTCAAAGCGTTCTAAACCTTGCAGTCAGTATCGCTTATTACCTAGGAGATTTGACCTAATTTCTAATATGGTTCCGTATTTCACTGATAGACACCGCGCAGCCTAAACTGCTGGGTCTAGTAGCTTGACATTTTACACATAAGTTCGATATACAACGTAGGTAAGTACGGTCGAACAAGCTATTTGATATACAGGCAGCTAACTTGCAACTACTTTTAAACAATGGTGTGCTGAGTTAGTCAATTCTTTTATACCACTCTATTTAATTAAGAATGCCATAAGCTGAAAAAGTTATAACGCACAAAATAAAACTAAATATTGGCAGTGTAGTGGAAGGATGAATATTTTTGCCTGTATACCAAATAGCTTGGTCGACCGTACGAAAAAATATTTTTTGAAAATTCATCCCCTACATGTAATGAAATTTTGTATGGAAGCTCATGGACCTGCCTCGTTACCATAAAACAGTCAATATCCTTACCTGTTCTAACTCCTGCTGCCTCTGCCTGAGCTCGGCCCGCAGCGCGTTGTACCTCTCGCAGTCGGCATCCACAATGTCCTGCACCTTGGCGGCGTCGTCGTCTCCGCAGAGCTTGGCGAGCGCTTCTCCCGTCTTGACCAGCTTGTCCACTAACGGTTTGTGGCCGCCGATGGATTGTTGTAGCATCTGCGTAGGGAAGAAGACGGTTTAAAAAACATTTTAAAATGAAATCCACGAAATTGGTTATCACTTATGGCTTTACATGGAGACACTACCATGATTTCTACACCTCAATGTCTGGACAATGCCAATATTTAGGTTCGGACTTTAAAATTTTATTATTACATAATACAAACATCATATTTCACTTCTTCAAGTGTCACATTAAGCTAAGCTAAAGGCCAATTCTCGTAATTTAAAACGTTCAAAATCTAGTCGCAGTCTCATCTCGGCGACAAACAAATGGGTTATTCGCACTTCGTACCGCGTTCGCGGTTGGTCTCATTCGCACTTGGTCCCATTCGCACTGGGAAAAATGTCAAAAACTTGTCAAAATGTAGGGAAATTAGAGGTATTTTTTGACAGATTGAGACTGAGATCAGACTGTGAACATTCTTAAAATTACGAGAATTGCCCCTCAGACCTTACGAATAAATAATTTTCAATTTCTTAGACGAGAAATTGTTTTTTTTATTTTTATTGAAACCAATATTAATCAAACATATCTAGATATATATGCGTTATGTGTTGTATGACAGTATCACCATTAACATAATTATTATCAATATCGTAAATCAATACAATGATACTCACTTCATTCTTGTCTTGCTGCTGAACGATTTGTTCTGGTCTGAGCGCGGGCATCGCTAGCATCTGGATCTGCTTCTCCATGTCGTCCAACCAAGATGATAATCTGGAAACAAATCATATTGTTAGTATGTTTTACGGAAACCGACATTTGAATTGTGTTGTTGTTTCCTGTTAATTCATTGAAACTGTTCAGAAGTAAATATGAAGACATTCATGATTAAAATATGCTCTTCAACCGTCTGTAGAAGGGATTTTCCGGAAAAAATACATCTAAAATACAAATACAGAAAAAAAACAAAGTTTATATGTATTCTATATATATATTTAGAATCATTCATATCATTGAAGACGATAAAGAACGACAAGATGATCAAAAGGCAGACCAATTTTTCGAAAATTTGTAAAAGGACCAACTTTTTTTTTGTTAACCTGTATTGTATTACTGCTGGCAAATTCTTCCCGATAGGACAAACTGGAGCATTTTTTTATTGCAGCCTTATAAATATGATCTTTTTGACTCACCCATGGTGTGTATCAGCGAAGTGCTCGGCAAGCGGTAACGCCTGCTCCAAGGCTGCTAAACGTTCAGCGCTGAGATGTCCCACTTCTTCCATCATCTCCTTCAACTCCTCGCTACGATCGCGAATGACAGCTGTTTCTTCGGAGGACTGGCATTCACGAAGGACCTGGGCGAAGAAATATGATTAAAAATAATTCGACAGTCAAATCTCTACGGTAAGAATTCGACATGGATAGCGCCTTTCTGTCTTAGCAATAAGGGCGATTTTCATAGTTGAAGTATTACCACTGACGTTGGCCGAACTACAGGAAAAAAACATGGACGGATGGGCAAACAAGCCGACATCCCACACCGGTGCTTTTGCGATACCAGAGCCTTCGCAGATGCGTTAAACTTACAAAAAAATATCTCGTGTGCCTGGCACTTTCAAACTTCAAACCGTAGAAATAGGTCTGATGGAAGTACTTCCCCGGACGTGCTTCTTCACAAAGACCTCTAGACCTATTTGTTTGTTGCTTACCTTCTTAGCCTGGCTGAGTAGATCTCTGACTCTAACTCTCTGCGCAGCCACGTCATCACTCAACGGTCTCTGATCTTTGAGTTGAGCTCGCACTACGTTGGCTTCGCAAGATGGCGGCTCGGCGGCCCGCAGTGCGGAGTCCACGCCCCGCAGCCATTCTAGTACTTCTTCCATGTCGCCGACTACTTCGAGGGAGCGCTGGGAAGAGAGGGGGAGGTTAGATTTAAACAAAGCAGAAGTTAAAAAAAATATGAAGATAAACATTCGATCATGTACAGACGCCAGCACATCAACCTACCCGAAACTGTCAGATTTTCCCAATCAACTTTAAACCTTATGCTTTAGTAATAAAGTTGAAAATCTATTAAAGAAATTTGACAGATTGTAGTAGGTTGATGTGCTGGCGTCTGTACATAGACATGCTCTTCAAATCCAATTAAAGAGATAGAAGACAAAAGAGGAGAGAATTTAAGAGAAGAACGGGCAAGAAACTCTATGGACGTTAAAAAAAAAAGTTATTAGAAAATCCTGATACAACAACTGACCTTCTTGCTAAGCAGTAGTCTCTCCGCCTTGCGCTGCACTTGCTCGGCGATGGCGTCGAACCGCCGGTTGTCGCGCGTCACTATACTCTCGATGTGGGTCGCGCCTTCCCCGGGGGAGATCTGAGGAGGAAGTACCAGTTAGTTTTGATGCTGTACATTTAAAGGAAGACAATGGTAGGAACAATAAAGATATAATTCACTACAGTGAAAAATTAGTTACTTTGTATAGTACCCCATACAAATGTGTGGAAGGCAAATGACGCTGCGACACTGTATAGTTACGATACATTCAAAGTGTCACCAAGCGAATGCAAATCGTGGTTTTCGCGAAACTACCCAAGAAAAGAGCCGAAAAACTCTTATGTACTTTTTGACGACGACGAAATAAATAATACAAATATACACCGTGTTATTGAATTAACGCAAAACCTCTTAAGAGGTCATTGTACTCATCATTATGAACAACTTTTACTATGGGAACAAACCTGAAATCGCGAAAAAAAAAATTGCTGTTCCCTACATTTATGTTCGCATAACTCTTCAAAATGTAGGGAATAGCCGATTTTTTTTTCAATAACATCCTGTATATCGGCTACTTGGGATCAATAGAAGACAAATAATTTCCCAAATGAGAGGTTCCTTTTTATATATTTGTGCATACCTGACACAGCTGCGGTCCGATCTGGTTGAGGTTCTCGAGAACAGGTCTGTACTCATGCAGCTCAGCCTCCAGCCTGAGGATGTCTTCTTCACGAGGCTCCACTGATTGTAAGCACGACTCGGCGCCAGCCATCCAGTCGGTTAGCCTGTTGAGGAAATTGTGTTTTTAGTTTCATAGTTGTGAAAGAACCGGGCCCGTGGCTAAATAATAACAGCCGCACAGGTCGATCGATCAGGTGAAGCTACGGTTGCCGCGGTTTGTCTGTGGATGGGTGACCATCATTACATACCGAGACCCCTCCGTGCCTCGGAAAGCACGTTAAGCCGTTGTTCCCGGCTGTCATTCATCGATCTTTGACAGTCGTTTCAGGTAGTCAGAAGCCCGAAAGTCTGATAACCAGTCTTACCAAGGGCTTCCAGTCTAACCGGATGCAGCTGAATACCAGTACTTTACATAGAGCGACTGCCTATCTGACCTCCACAACCCAGTTATTGGGTAATACGATACTCCTTGGTACTGGTGGTCAGATTTTCGGGCTTCTGACGACCCTTAACGACTGTCAAAGATCCATGAATGACAACCGGGACCAACCATCAAACAGTGCTGATTCTCAGCCTAATTTAAATAAATGACTTTTGGTTTGCTTTGAATAGCTGATTTACTGACCTAGCATGACTATTATACAACTGCTGTACGAGCGGCAACGTCTCCGAAGCCACTCTCAATAGCTCGGCTCCCCGACTAGTCAGATCGTTGTATCTTCGCTGTAAGGCGTCCAGCTTATCTTTAAGCTGTAATGCTTCGTCTCCTGAGATGTGCTTCATCAGCTCGAGACCGGACTCCACTGTGCTGTCCACTGCTTCTTGTTTGGAGGCGATTTCTTCGGTTTTTTCCTGTGATAGAGAGGGAATGATTAGTTTTGTTATATTCTTTCTTTGGAATAAAACAAGTAGCAGGTCTTGTAAGGTAGTTTAACAGAAGTATGTTGTAGCATGATGTTTGGGCCTTAAATAGTGTACTTTTAATAATACAGGGTCATAGAAATTAGCTGGTGAAACTTCATAGACATGTGTATCGAACTGTGGATACTAAATCATGGTAAAACTAAAAAAAAGTTTATTCTTCAAACTGATGTTTCAAAGTTCGTGTTGTTCTCGCGCAGCTGTAGTTACTTTTATATTAGATCATACTTTTTTTTTGTTTAATATGATTTAGAATCCTTACATAGTATAAAATAAAGTCGCCGAAATGTCTGTACGCGCATAACTTCCGAATGACTGCAACAAATTGGATAATTCTTTTTTTGTTGTATTCGGTATTGTCAGGACAAGGTTTGTATAAAAGAAAATTTCGGAAATTCGAAAAAAAAACTGCATCGTGCGAAGCTGGGGTGGGCCGCTAGTTATTTATATATTTTTTGGATAATAACAACATAAGTTTACCTATAGTACAGACGCCAGCATAATAGCTACTACAATCTGTCAAATTTCTTTAATAGATTTTCAACTTTATCGCTGAAGCATAAGGTTCAAAATTGATTGGGAAAATTTAACAGTTTCGGGTAGTTTGATGTGCTGGCGTGTGTACATCCATTTTTTGCCAGTTATGTTTAACCGGTTGAATGCCGTAATTACAGACACAATTAAAAAGCCATTGTGTCTCGCGTGGATCTACGTTCCGGCATACGAAAGGTTAAGTCACATATGATAGAGGTGGGTATATAGCCTAAATAATAATACTCACAGCTAATTCGTCCATCTGCCTCAGAAGTTTCTCCATGTGAACTGGCAGGATCTTCCTCTTGGCGAGGTACTGCTCCATGCTGTCCATCCACGCTGACAGGTCCTGGTACGTTAGTACTAAGTGACGTAGACCCTTGCGGGACGCTTCCAGTAGGTCGCCGATGTTAAGGCTGTGGTCTACTAGGGCTTGGTATCTGCGGAGAGAAGGAGTTTGGTAAGTGATTTGGTGACGTTGTAACCGTAGGGTACGAAGTAAGACACAATACCGACATAAAATAATTGGAAGTTGCCGTAGATTTACGAAGAAAAATAGAGAAGTAAATTACCCTTAGCTGTTGAGGAGTGAAAACTTTCATAGACATTAAAAACTTTTTTTTAGCATCCAAACATGCTGCAAAGAGAATTCGTAATATTCGGCGAACCAACGATCTTGTCTTTTAGGGCTAATTTTTCAATCATCTGATAACATTATTCGAGGAATAATTTAGAAATTTTTACAGTTAAGTATTTCACACAAAAACTGTCAAACGTTACTTATATTCCTCGAAAAAAAAGTTATCTGGCGACGGAAAAATCAGCCCTTAAACATTTACTAGTCCTAAAGTCACTATTCGTCAAGTAATAAATTGTAGAATCGAACAGCAATTGTCTCAATTTTTCTGCATATTAATTCAACAGGAGGTAATCCAGAGACAAACAGAAAAACAAAAGTTAAAAAAAAAAAAACGAGTGTGCTTATGACCACACGACTGAAGTGAAACTTCAAACGTATTTGGCTATGAGAGGAAGAGAGAAAGAAAATGTGCGCGCGCACTGCTTTCTCTTGCTTATATCCCTCACTCAACTCCCGTTCGCCTCGCCCGATCACACTTTTCCTAACGCTTACGTCACGCGTTCGCCAGCTTACTCCCCAAGTCAAGCGTGAGTAAAGAAGTTTCACTTCAAAAACTGGCCTCAAATTAGCCGGAACACAGAGATACTGCATCTGTTCAGGTACCGTATTATGACGGTTTAATTCCATCATAATTCCAGTGTAAGAGAGAGACGGAGCGATACAAGACCGATAGCACCATCCCTCTTTCGCACTGGAACACGGATGGGTTTTAGTCAGTAAGAGTCTGACACTCCCTCCGCTCCACCCAGAGCGGGAGGGGTCATTTGATGATTTCCCATCCATAAAAAAAAAAAGCGGGCGTAAAGAAGTTTCACTTCAAAAACAGATGTTTCAATAACTTCTTTCTTACCTATCCGTAGCGGCTTGTAGCCTATCAGCAAGCGCGCTGGCTTCGTCATCACCCACCAATCCCATGAGAGTGGAGGCTGTCTCCGTCAGCTGTTTGAATGGAGGCTGCTTCGATATTATGTCGTCGTGGAGGTTCTGGAACAGAATGTATAGGTTAGTGTCAAGGGAACTAGAATAAAAATAGAACGACTATGTTTTTCAAAACATCAAAGATATGTCATCAAAATAGGACGGTAGATTATTTTAAGTGCGTGTCAGGCGCTGATTAATTTCACAGGACTGAACTAAAATTTATCTTCTGTCCTTTCTTAATTAAACAGGAAGAAAAAAATGGACTGAACTTAAATTTAGTTTAGTTTGTGAGCAACAAAATCGGCACCAGAATCTTCTACATAGTATAATCATTAATTGTGTGGCATCTATGTGATAACCTGAGGGGCTTGTGGCTAAGAAATAACAGCCGCACGGGTCGATCGATCAGGTTAAGCTACGCTTGCCGCGGTTGGTCCGTGGATGGGTGACCATCTTTACATACCAAGACCCCTCCGTGCCTCGGAAAGCACGTTAAGCTGTTGGTCCCGGCTGTCATTCGTGGATCTTTGACAGTCGTTACGGGTCGTCAGAAGTCCAAAAGTCTCACAACCAGTCTTACCAAGAGGCATCGTATTACCCAGTAACTGGATTGTGGAGGTCAGATAGGCAGTCGTTTCACTTAAAATACTGGTACGAGTATTCAGCTGCATCCGGTTAGACTGGAAGCCGACCCCAACATAGTTAGGAAAAGGCTAGGCAGATGATCTATGTGATAACCTATTCGCCACTATGTATATCTAGCTTGATACATCATCACGCCATAGTAACCAGTACAAACCTTGTGTTCCCTGATCTTGTGTTGTATCTTCTCCTCATCTGTGGGCACTAGCTGCAGAGACTTCACTCTACGCTCAGATGTTCCGAGCCATTCTACCAGTGGTTGCAACTCTTCTTGGAATTGTTTCGCCACCTGTTTGATAAAATAAATCAACATTAGTAATAAGTTCAGTAAATCATGGTACAATAAGCGTTAATATTGCTGAATCGTTTGCAAAACAACTGAATAAGTTATTGATATTTTAAGTACGTAGTAATATTTTAAGTTGCTGACTATACCATGTACAGACGCCAGCAAATCAAGCTACTACAATCTGTCAAATTCTTCAAATTCAATTCTGTAATAGATTTTCAACTTTATCGCTAAAGCATAAGGTTCAAAATTGATTGGGAAAATTTGACAGTTTCGGGTAGCTTGATGTGCTGGCGACTGTACTTTCATAAAATACTCTTTTAAACACAAATATACCGACACGATGAGGAAAAAAGTTTATTTGAAAATGAGTCCACTGCAAAATGCATAGCATCAACTAACAGCAACTTCATATATTTTTGTTTCGCAATTAAAACGAAAATCAAATTGTCTTTATCGACTTAAATCAAGAACATAAATAATAACGTTTATAAAGCGTTTTTTTTTAAATGACTGCCCTTAAAAATAACTAAGATTACATAACAACTACACACACACACACACACACACAGGTACGCTGTACAGGTATGCTGGAATAGATTTTTTATAAAATAAGCATCACCTTTGTACCTATTTTTCTGTTCTGTTTTTTTCTTGTTTGTTTATGTGTGTACATAAATGGTAAATAAATAAATAAATGGTAAACTTAACAAACTCACCTTCATAGCCTGTTCCAAATCCAGCATCCTCTGCTGAGCCCCATTGGTGAGGCCATCGAACCTCTGCATCAGCCCCTTCAGCTGCTTCTCGATAGCCTTGCGTTCGGCCGGCTCACAGCCGCCCGCGACCTCGTTGCCCATCGCGAAGAGAGACGACATCGAGTTCTGACGGTCCATTAGCATTTTCTTGAGGAACTGTAGGGAAAAAATGTGGTTATAAAACTTTATTTATTTAAACTTTTCGCACAAAAAAGTACAAAGGCGGACTTAATGCCTTAGGCATTCTCTACCAGTCAACCAAGGGTGGTGAAGAGATTAGATGGCAGGTGCTTTGCTTCAAGAAACTTTCTGTTTATTTTTTTTTCATAATTTCTTGTCTCTTTATGCCTGCTCAGGTTCAAGGATATGGATTCTTGTGCGTTGCAAATAGCTGTGAAATATATCTCCGTGTTCATTGATTCATTTAACAATATTACTAAATAAAATGATGAGATATCGCGATATTTCATAATTTGAAAATTAATTGCATTAAGTCACAGTTTTAGATGTTAATTGCATTTGGAAGGTTTCCAAGTGATTTCTTACACCTAAACCTAAATATTCAGTGTCATGCTCATATATACGAAAAAGGAAAAACGAGTTTGGATTTAAATTTTCGACACAGATTCAATTATGAGTGTTTGACTCTTGATAAGGCTTGATAAACTCATGATAAGGCTTCGTTTGAGAGCGAAACTTTTCGGGAAACCCCGACAGTTGGGATTTCGGATAACTTTATCAACTTTTTCGATACATTCAATAATACTTTTCTTAGAAATCGTTAACTTATTCCTACATAATAACCAGCCAGTTAATAATGTTTTCAACCTTTTAACCGCCCGACTTTATATCAGTTACCGTGCCCCCAGAGCCCAAAAAAAAAACGAAAAATAAATACCGATGAAACGAGCTGTGATGATGTAATAATAATACAGATTAAACGAGCTGTGTTATTTGGTCGTATATATACGACTCTGGCGGAATGGACACAAAAATATTTGTCGGATTAATCCGACATAAGCGGTTAAAAGGTTAACCGCAATATTAAACATACCTTCTGTTCCTGCAACTGCGCCTTCACCACCTTATAATCAGCGGAGGGTGGTTTCTGGTTGTTGACCATGTCCTCAGTGTCAGCAAGCCACTTCTCTAGCCCGGCGAGGGCTTCCGCGAACTTGCCTGACTGTAGGAGACCTACGTCGAGGCGACGTTCACGCTCGTTCGTCTATGGAAAGAAAAACGTTAGAATTTTTTTTAGTATTTTATTGAAATTTTATCATACAAAAATGCATTAAATACAGTACTCATTATTTGTAGTTACTTAAAGTAAGGTACTTGCAATGATACAAGGTGTACGAAAAAGTAGAAATGCTCTTTGCAAATGACTATAAACATAGGAGTCTGAAAGTTTCATCATCATCATCATCTAATTTTTGTTATTTTTGTTAGTATTTTTGTTAGTATTTTTGTTTGTGTAATACTAGTTTAAACCGATTTCAAAGGAACCTAGGTTCTCAATTCGTCAATTTTTTAAAGTGAAAACTTCTCTAGGCGCGTTGAACATTTTTTGAGATGGGAAAACCATTGAATTCGCGCCACTGTTACCGTAAGCGACACCGCTTCGGATGTGTTCGGCTGTTCTCAGGATGTACTCGGTTTTAATGTATATCCGATATGTCAGTGAGTGATAGCAAAGTATTCTGTTTATGTTTTGTTTTCACTTCTGTCGGCACTCCCGGAGTGTCATTTGTTTGTGTTTTTAATTTTGAGGTATCTTACTGTAGTTCAAAGTCTTAAATTCGACACCTATCGCTCGTTTGTTAAGCTCGTTTCAAGAAAACCGTGGACACGTAGCCGCAACTTTTCTTTTTATGATCAATAGTCCCAAGTCAATGTTATTTCTTTTGCTGAAATAGGGATATGGATAAAAAGTTTGCTGTGAACTCACCTTCTCCTTCAGCGCATTCCACTTATCATTCATCTTCTCCAAATCCTTCTCGAGCACCTGCGTGTTAACCCCCTGGAGGGCTGACCGCACGAGCCCTTGTCCGATCTTGTTGCAATGAGCCACGTTCTGGCCGAGGGGCTCAAGGGTGCGACGCCTGAGTTCAGCGAAGTCTTTCTGTTGGGATCTGATCTGTTCCACTTCGGAGGAAACCGGTTTGAGGCTTCGGACTTGTTCGGAGGCCTGGGGGAGAGAGGAAACGTTATTTGATGGCTTCGGATAATAACGAAGTTTGTTTTTGGAAATTCGTTATTTTAATTACAAAGTTGTTGATTATGTGTTCCACAATTTTATCTTTGGTCACATATCTGATGTCAACTTGATTGTTGTGTAGTTACTTACTTTACTGATCAAATTTTTAGAAATTAGGAGTTTTCAATGTTACAGAACGATTATTTTAAAAGACAATTGCTTCTACAAAATGACTTTAATATTCGCAAGCAATAAAATTCGTTCTTATCTCACTAGATATACGGTGCAACGTTGTGCATCAAACAATTCTGGCATATAAAGCTCGGCTTTAAGATATCATTTCCTTCCATAACATTTGTTTACCAATTTCGTACTTCAGCCACTAAGAATAAAATTCAATTTTGTTTGTTTTTCCATGGTTTTGCCTTACCTCAGAGACGTCATCCATGACAGAATCATACGCTTTGTAGAACGCCTCCAACTTGCTGAGTGTATCGTCCAGATCCTGTTCCTTGGAGCGAGCGCGCTCGTCTAACTTGGCTAGTTGTTTGCGGAGGCCTTCAACCTGGGAATAGGTAACAAGATTATACTTTGTTGTTTTTTATTTATAAGTCCGACTGAGCACAAGTAATTTTCTAAAGCTTTGTAACGCGACTTTTATATCAATAGAAAAGTTTTTATGCTTTCAAATAAACAGAAGGCCAATTCTCATAATTAAAAACGTTCAAAATCTAGTCACAATCTCATCTCAGCGACAATCAATGTCAAAAACTTGTTAAAACATTAGGGAAATTTGAGGTATTTTTGACAGATTGAGACTGAGATCAGACTATGAACGTTCGTAAAATTACGAGAATTGCCCCTCAGGTATCTAACGATGCTAAAAGCTTTTGAGTACTACTTTAATATTATTGAAAACGTTTATAAGTTGTCTGCTTTCAATGATTTTTCATTTAACGAAAACAAAAGAAGCTCGGTGTTGTGACTTCCTTCTCAATTGACTACAATTTAAAAAATTTAAATGTTGATTCCTAGTCTATAGTCATTATGACGATATTTTAAAACGGTAAAAACGATAACCAAAACGCTATTTAAAATAATCAACTATTTTATTAAAGTAGGAACTCAAAAGAAAAAAACGACTGAAGTGAAACTTCGAGAAAGAGAGAAAGAAAATGTGCGCGCGCACTGTTCTCTCTTGCTCCTACACTGTGATACAGACAATAGGCCTGCACTGAGCTTAGATATACGGAACGTATTTGGCTATGAGAGGAAGAGAGAAAGAAAATGTGCGCGCGCACTGATTTCTCTTGCTTATATCCCCCACTCAACTCCCGTTCGCCTCGCTCGATCACACTTTTTGTAACGCTTACGTCACGCGTTCGCCAGCTTACTCCCCAAGTCAAACGTGCGTAAAGAAGTCAGTAGCCAAATGTACTGCACCGACTATATTTTCAATAAACACTTGTAAAAAAAAATCCACATACCTGATCTCTAGTCTTAGCACTATCCACAGTGTACCCACTCTCGACCAACATCTCGGCAGCTCGTTCAGTATCACCAACCAAGTCATCTGCATTCTCCAACCGCTTGTAGAACCGGCCGATGTCATCAAGTTGTTGTTTCACAGTCTTAATGTCCCGGCCGGGCGGCTTCATGCTGTCCAACTCCTTCTCAAGGTCGGTCAGGTCATGGGATAGGTTCTTTACTTTGTCCTATGGGGGAAAATGGGTTGGTTAAACTGTGTTGTGGAAGTGACTTAGTAGTTCTATTTCTGTCAATCGTTTGAAGATGACAGAGTCAGAATTATGTTAATGAATTTATTGATTTGTAGTGCATGTGGGCATCACACCCGGTTTCTGGGACGAAAATCAACAAAAAAAAATAGGTAATTTCTACTGCTGTGATTGGCTAATAATAGAAAATTTTGACACCATTTTTTTTTAACTTCGTCAGTTTAATATTGAATTATTTACATTTATCACAGCCCTTATCCGTTTACACGAGCACTGACAGCGTAAACACAAGAATCCGAAAAACGGCATGGCGAGTCCCGCCTACGAGGCTTGCACGAACATTCAATAAGGAGTATATTAACTATTTTACACAGTACACACTTCTAGCTTCTCTGAAACTGAAACACTCTTCGAGAGTAAACGCGGATAAACTAAAGCATGTTGTCAAGAAAATGTCAAACATAAGATTTATCTGATCATGTAGTATGATAATAATATCATATCGTATCTTTTATTCTTATCGCTACTTATTCATAACAGTATTATCCCATCTAATCCATACTAATATTATAAACGCGATACTGTCTGTGTGTCTGTCTGTCTGTTACCTCTTCACGCTTAAATCGCCGAGCCGATTTAGATGAGGATAGGACATAGGATAGTTTTTATCCCGATATTCCCACGGGATCGAAACTTACGCGGGTGAAACCGCGGGACACTGCTCTAGTGCTTCGATAACGATGGTTGTGTAATGCATTTATTTTATCTTTAATTTTTTTTAATGATCAGTGGGAAACTCTTCTTCACTTTTGCTTATTTAATTCGATAATAAAGCTAGAAACTTTGACTAAATACTGCCGGGTTCATTCAAACTTCTATCCTACTACCTATTTCGATATGACAGAACTTTATCAAAACAAAACAATACAAAAACTGAATGAACAATGTTTGGTTCATGGAATATGTCCGCCATACTGTTCTTCTTTATTCAGTGCAACTCCTGAGGCTAAGGCCAAGTTTTATAAACGTAAAATAGCACGTACTTTGGCTAAGCATTATTCCTGTCACTGTCGAACAACGATCAAACTACAAGTGCTAGACAGAGACGGGAACATACTATCTAAGCCAAACCACATACTAAGTAATGTTAATCAATTTCGACCTAACACTGACCTGTGAACAAATCGGCTTATAGCTTATCCTTTCTCTTACCTGGAAATGCGTCATAGCAGCGGCCGCGCCGGCCATCTTGCCCTTGGCCTCGCCGGCCCGGGCCTCCAAGTCGTCCAGTCTATCAGCGAGCGCGTGCGCCTGTTCTTCTAGAACGTTCTTAGCGCGTGCTGCGGTGTCGCGACCCGAACATTCGAGGGCTAGCGTCACTATGTCGTCTGCGGCTGCATTGATGCTCTGTTGGGATAAAAAAGGGAGTTAGAATAAGGTTGGTATTGACTTTAGGAATGAAGAAATATTTTGAGCATAATGTCAACCATTGTTTGGCTTACTTTTCAGTAAAACATAATTATATGTTAGTTTTTTTTTTTCGGAATTTGTTGCTGCTCTGAAGAAAATCAGAGGTAAGGACGTTGACGTACAACCTGTCACTATGGATTCAGTACATAATTAATTCGTTGAAAATTTTCGTCGGTTATTAATAAAAAATCTGCTGTTCCCTACAAAAGTGCAATAGTGCGGTAGAAATGTATGGAACAGCATTTTTTTTTAATAACCGACCAAAAATTTCAAGCCAGTGATATGGCCTCCAGAATCATGTACTGAATTCGTTTTCGACTTCGACTACTTGTTTTTATCATGTTTTTTCCGCAATTCCTCGGAAGAATTCCTTCACAAAGAGCTTGACTACTAGGAAAACTAGTTTAATATAAGTTATTCCTACCTGTAGAGGCGCTCTAAGCGCATGTATCTGGTCAGTGAGCCTTGCGACGGCCTCAGCCGCCTGCGCCGGCGCAGCCGCCAGCGCGTCGTGCAGTCGCTCCTCGCAGCGCTGCAGCGGCGTGTCCACGGCGCGCACGCGCTCGGCGAACTCGCCCAGCTTGCGCGCTGTTGTTTCCAGGAATTCTACTTGTTGGAGGACCTCTGTGGGAGAAAAGAAAATAAGTAACAATTGAAGCAATTCTGGGGTTTTAAATAGGTGTGGTAGCGAATGAGCGAGAGACAGAAAAAATGTACGAGAGACGTGACAGCATGCCAACTATAGCCGTGCTATTGGATCGCTGTGTGATTTTTTTATAGAAACTTCGACATCATAGGATAAACCCCATTAAATAAGCAATAAAGTTACTCTAAATGCACGAATGAAATAATTTGAATTTCAAAAGAAGAAAAACTCGACTTCACAACAAACTGAAGTTCTTCCGTTATGAAAGATCATAAAAAGGTAGATATATTTCGAATATAAAATCAGAAAACAGCACACTTTTCGCAGCGCAGAAAGTGCGAAATAATTAGTACTGTCCCTGATTTCTTTATCCATACTAATATTATAAATGCGAAAGTGTGCCTGTCTGTCCTCTTCACGCTTAAACCGCTGAACCGATTAAGATGAAATTTGGTATAGATATAGTTTGAGTCTCGGGAAAGGACATAGCATAGTTTTTATCCCGATATTCCAACGGGATAGATACTTATGCGGGTGTAACCGCGGGGCACGCTAGTAAACTATAAATACATTAATTTGTCTTTTGTGACGTTTTAAATAACAATTATAAGATTACATACCGTTGTTAATCCTATCCCATCGCTCCTTGATGTTGTCGAGCAGTTTCCTGACGACCTCCTGGTCGATGTCGCATGAAGAAATGAAAGTCTCTCCTAGAGTCTTGTTGTTTTCGTACTCGCCAGATCTAGCGGAGAAAGCAATCATATACAGGCTTATTTTTTTATCACCATCCTAATTTTTACAGGGTGTTCTACCCATGAATATGAACAACTTTCACTATGGGACCAACTCTGAAATCACGAAAAAAAAATCAGCTGTTTCATACATTTTGGTCAAGTAGGTATTGAACTTTTGTATGAAACAGCTGATTTTTTTTCGTGATTTCAGAGTTGGTCCTGTAAAAATTTGGATGGTGATAAAAAAATAAGCCTGTAGGTTTTGTTCGTTTTTAGACATTATTGTAGCAGTGTGAATCTGCATTTATAATGTCCTTTACAAGACACCATAAAACATTTTTGAAGTGAAAACTTCGTTAGGCGCGTTGGACATTTTTTTAAGTGGGAAAAAACCATTGACTTAGCGCCACTGTTACCGTAACGACACCGCTTCGTATGTGTTCGGCTGTCCTCGGAATGTACTCGGTTTTAATGTATATCCGATGTGTCAGTGAGCGATGGCAAAGTATTCTGTTTATGTTATGTTTTCACTTCTGTCGGGACTCCCGCAGTGCCGCTGTTTTTTTTTTTTATTGTCTGCGGTCGAGGCAATTTCAATCTGTATTTTTTCTTTCAAAATGGGATCTGATTCCGACACAGGGAGGCGAAAAATAGATTTAATTTTAAAGTGTTCTGGTTGATTGTCATTTAGTGTAGACTTAATGACAATCAAACATACCTCTTCCAGATGTCATTCCTGATCTGCTGCAGCTCTCTCAACTGCTTCTCCACCTCTTTCTTGGTGAAGGCAGTTGCTGGTAGCTTGGCGAGTCTGTCTTCCAGGTCGGACAGCCAGGGAACGAAGGATTCCTGGGCTTTGTGGAATTTGCGGCAGTGCTCCTATATTACGAAAATAAAGTTGCGTTAAAATTGTAAAGTTGAGCGCAAAAACGATTTTGGATTCAAAATATTTATTCATACAGGTTGTTGCATAAAATAGGGCAAATACCAAACGTTTTCCCACAACCATTTGGACTTTATACGACACTATTCTGCCCGCAACTTCGTCCGCGTGAAATTTCACCCTCCCCCATTCACCCTCTTAGGGGTGGAATTTCGAAAAACCCTTTCTTAGTGGATACCTACTCTTTACAAAGAACACACCCTCCAAATTTCATGTCTCTAGGACCAGCGGTTTAGGCTGTGCGTTGATATATCAGTCAGTCAGGACTTATATGTATAGATATCTTTTATACAGCCTAAACCGCTGGTCCTAGAAACATGAAATTTGGAGGTTGTGTTCTTTGTAAAGAGTAGCTATCCATTAAGAAAGGGTTTTTTGAAATTCCACCCCTAAGAGGGTGAAATGGGGGGTTGAATTTACTGTGAATAATTTTCGTTCTCCACGCGGGCGAAGCCGCGGGCAAAAGCTAGTATTAATATAAAAGAACCAAAGACTAATATACAGGGTGTTACGGAAAGGGTATATCAATACAAACGGGTTGAAGAGTGTATCTGGTCTAGAATCTCTGTACGAAATTTCAGCTCAAAAGCATTAACTTTGAAAATGCTTAATATTTTTTTATTTCGACATCACGGCGCTGCACTGGCGCGCGGCGGCGTGATGTGCGTGTACTAGGCGCACAGACACACTACAGATAATGGATAATGACCCTCGTAGAGCGGTGACATGTTTGTTATGATTTCAATTTAATAAACTATCGAAATAAAAACATATTAAGCATTTTCAAAGTTACTGCTTTTGAGCTGAAATTTTGTACAGAGATTCTAGACCAGATACACTCTTCAACCCGTTTGTATTGATATACCCTTTCCGTAACACCCTGTAGAATACGTAATTATTATCATAACTTACCATAGCGGTTTGCAGTCTGGTGTATCTGTCGACTGTCTCTCGCTTGAGTTTGTCCCACTGCGTCTGGATTCTGTCCAGATCCTTGCGCAAACCTTGGTGCGCTGGCTTCTTCTCCATCTCACGACCTATTGAGGAAGAATATTCATTAGACATTTCAATTAAAAAGGCAAATCAACGCGTGATACCGTCTTAAAGATTACTTATACAATGGAAGCCATCATTTTTAATCAAGTTCAGTTTTCAAAGAAAATTCTACAAGACAATCAACCAAGCATGCTAGTTGTAACTCTCCGGCATTGAAATAAGGTCTGAAAATGAATGAAGAGCTGTTGAACTCCAATATTTCTTCTAAATAATAATGATAGTATCATTTTCTGGCGTAAGGAAGTAACTATATGTTGTGGGCGATGGCCCAGCCTTTAGCCTGTGTCGCGATCGTTGAGCGAACACGCGACCGTTCGCTTTGGTTAGGAGACGACCTTAGTCTTGTTGTTCACGTTCAGCGTTGCTGAACTGAACATGTGAATTGCTTACCTTTATCCAAAAGCATGATAAGCTCATGCTCCCTCTGCGTAAGCTCTCTATACAGCGGCTCGTGTCGCTCAAGCTGTTGTTGCAGCTTGGTGGCTTCGGCCGACACTTGCAGGCGACCTGGTAAGGAGTTCAGCTCGGACTGTAGCCAGCCTAATGTGCGGGCTACGTTTTCTTCGAGGTTGCGGCCGTCCCTATGAATGATAAAAGTAGTTACAAATTGACATTTATGTAATTTAAATATCATAAAAGTGATTGTTTCCGTGAATTCATCGGGTTTGAAATGATAACCGTTTTTTTCCATAGAACTATGAAGTTTGTGGTAGATTTTGATAAAAAAATACAGTTTATCTAATCTAATGTAAGACATTTGGTTGGTTAATGGCGATCAATTTAAACTGGAAAATTTCACGTTAAAACAGTGATTTATCCGTCGGCCGGCACATTAAAACTTTGGTAAAGTGTTTAATTTTTAGTCTTTAATGTTATTATTTAAGGGGTGGTCGATTTAGTTAATTATTATTGAACCACATTGTGGCAGAAACATATTTGACAAAGCCTAGTGTTGTTTGACTAGAGTAGGCTCTTTTCTACTTTGGCTAATGCCAAATTTTAGTTAGAAGTGCAAAATGTTACGTCTATTATTAATAAGAAAAACAAACACAAGCTTAAAAATAACACTTGAGTTAGTCTGACTAGTAGTACCTATATAGAATTGAGATGATTAAAAGAGGTACTTATAGGCATTTAAAAATATGTATGTACTCACTTCAAAGCGGCCTCAATCTCCGCCTTCCTATGGTCGAGTTTCCGCTGCAGGTTGTCGTACTGGCGCGCCACGGCGGCCAGCTTGGCCTGCACGTCCTGCCGCGCGGCCGCGTCGCCCAGCACGCTCGCCAGCGCCGCGCCCGCGCCCTCCAGGTCCGCCAGCAGCGGCCGCTGGCCTTCTAGTTGACGCTCTAGGTTCTGGGGGGAGAAGCATCAGGTCAAATACTGTCTTTATTTTAATTCCCATGTTCTTAGTTGTTTTTGGCTTACCCTCGGCGCCATCTCACTTGGACAAAATTTTTTGTTGGAATGTGGTCGTGTAGTCAAAAAAAAAACAATACAGAAAATAACTAAAAATACTGTTGTGTACTTTTATGTTAACAATAGCATCACTGTCTCAAGTGCTAATAGTTATAACGCAGTTTTGCTATATTACTGCGCCTGCGCTACTGTTGCGTGACTGTGGAACGATGGGATCCACTTCGTGAGTGCTTGCACTGACCGGACTGGTCCAATTTAATCTTTTGCGGTACTTTCTTCAAAAGATCATTTCATCTACATGGTCTTCGCATAATCTGACCAAGATTATGTCTAGACTTTAAAAAAGACTGTGACCTCTGAGTTTGTTTCGGCCTTTCTTCTCAACGTAGTCAGATAGGAAACGCCGACCTCATCTAGCTAACTAAATTACGTAAATCTTAGCTTAATAGCTGATGCTGATCAATGGTTCTTCGTTCTATGTGAGAAAAAGTACGAAAACTATACCTGAAAGGGTGCCCATTATAGTGTAACAAAGTTATTCTTACCTCAATCTTCCTCAGCTGTTCCTCGGGCTCCTTCTCCATGGCGATCTCATCCAGTTTGTCGCTGATGGTCTGCAGCGCGTCGCGCAGGCGCGTGAAGCCAGCGTCGAACTCGCGCGACGTGTCCGCGGCCGCGCCCAGGCTGTCGGCGCGCTTCTCTAGTCTGTAGGGAGAGACCACGACGTTATTTTATGGTTATGGTAGGTTAATTGAAGTAAATAGAGGGGCAATTCTCGTAATTTTTAAGAACATTTACTCGTCTGATCTCAGTATCAATTTGTCAAAAATACCTCTAAAATTCCTACATTTCTGACAAGTTTTTAACATTGATTGTCGCCGAGATGAGATTGCGACTGCATTTTGAACCTTTTTTAATTGCGGAAATTAACCTTCTGGAGTGTTTAAAGAAAGATAGAAATAAAATACGTTTATTCGCGGTGAAAATGACGCAAAAAAGAACATAAACAAAAAAATAAAATAAAAAGGTAGGGGGAAACATGCGTCACATCCACGCAAAACGGCTATCGCTCAGCATTATGCTGCGACCCTATGCAAGACAGAGCCCCAGCGCTGGTTTTCAGCGACAGCCGGCGCTGAAGTAATGACGTCGTCCGGTGCAGCAAACAATTATTAAAACACTGTACTGGTACAGTGTACTTAAAGAAAAATAATTGAATTTAAAAGTGATAGAATAATTATACTAAACAGGAAATAGACATCGTGCTTTCTTACAAGGATTCAATATTTATTTCTCTATGAAAATGTCCACTATAAAGAAGTTTCTACTCACTTATCCAATAACTCGTTCCATCTATCCTGCAACTCGACCACCTTCTGCCTCATCTTGTTGGCGTCGGGCGAGCCGGGCTCGAGGCGCTCCAGTACAGCCGCGCCCACTTCCTCCAAGTGCGCCAGCTGGGGCTGCTGCCCGCGGAACTCTTCGCGGAGGACTTGCACCTGGGGAGACATGGACGGTTAGATGGTGGAGTGGTATTTATATTCAAGTCTCATGTACTAGGGGGAGAGCCTATTGCCATCAACCGGGCATAAATCCAGACTCCGGGCTGCTACTGAGAAATTCCAGATAACACTTTGCCTGACCCTGGGAATCGAATCCAGGACTTCGTGCTCAGCAGTAGCGCTTGCGGCCACTAGTACAGACAGCGTCAGAGAAAAGGAACCACCACAAGACTTCTTGATGTCATTACCAAAGGGGGTTCCTTTTCTCTGAAGCTGACTGTACAACGAAGCAGTCGACTAGAATCTTAGTATGGGATTTAATTCGATTAACGTTTTATGGCCCGACATCGAGTTTGACTTATTATACCGATGCTAACTTTGAACGGCTTTTCAAGAAACCTACAGTTCAGGAGTCAGCATACATATCCATTAAGACAAGTACCTGACATTAAGCCCTAGAGGAGTCTATCCCCAGCAGTGTGTACTGTAGAGACTTCTTTGAGGGTTACTGACCTCCTTGCGGGTCAGGCCGCTGCATATATTTATAACGAGTTCCTTTCGAACATTCAAACAGATGTCATATAGGAGTCGTAGGTTTTGACGTCTAATATTTAAGGATTGAATTATGAAAATATAAAAAAGACTTAAAATATAATCCTAACAAATATATAAAAGGATTTTGATTTAATCCAAACGAGGAGGTCGTTGATTTAATCCAAACGTCGAGGTCCCACAGTACATACCTGCTGCACTTGCGTCTGCACCATCCGGGAGTCGGAGGAGATGGGTCCGAGCGCGGCCATCATGCGGTCCTTAGCGCTCAGCCACTGCGACAAGTTGGTGTGTGTGTCGGTGAAGTCTTTCATTTCTTCCATTAGGCGGATCCTAGGAAAAAAACGTTATTTTTAAATAAGCTGGATATCATTCCGGCGTGCGTGTATGACCAGAGGGGCAATTCTCGTAATTTTAAGAACGTTCACAGTCTGATCTCAGTCTCAATCTGTCAAAAATACCTCTAATTTACCTACATTTTGACAAGTTTTTGACATTTGTTTGTCGCCGAGATGAGATTGCGACTAGATTTTGAACGTTTATTACGAGAAATGGCCTTCTGATGTATGAAAGTAAACGAGGCAAAAGGAGTACGTAAGGATCACGCACTTGCACTAATACGCGCAAACATTGGTGCCGATTCTGTTGTTCATAAACTAAACTAAATTTAAGTTCAGTGCATCTTTTTCTTTCTATTTCATTAAGAAAAGGACAGAAGATAAATTTTAGTTTAGTCCTGTCAAACTAATCAGCGCCTGACACTACTCCATACATGTTTACACGTGATTAAAAACTTGCCTACTAAAATTACGTCAATTTACGTCAGGCGCTGATTAATTTGACAGGACTAAACTAAAATTTATCTTCTGTCCTTTTCTTAAAGAAAAAGAAAGAAAGAAGAAAGAAAAAGAGATGCACTGAGATGCAAGAGATTTATTTGCCAAAACTGTAAACAAATATGAATTAATGGAATAATAATTTTAATTCCTACACAATAAAGTTCAGTTTACGCTGTAACTTCAAACATTTTTATGACTTTTTCAATAGTGCTAGTCACTCTGAAATCAACTTAATTTTCATTGAAATAAAGTTGATATTTGTTTAACTTGAAATAGGAGGGGGGTGTGCAGCACTGCGCGCTTTTACTATAGAGTCATGTGCTGGATTCATTGTTGCAGATGGCGCGTCTTGTAAAGGAAGTAGAAGAGTAATACTAACTTGTCCTTAAAGGCATCGTGTAGCGCCTTCCACCTTGAAGATACGTCTTCCATCTCATCGTGCAGTCTGTCAGCTCCAAGTACGCTTTGTTTGCGCTTCAGCAGCTCGCGAACCTGATACAAAACACATTATTATTAGAATGAACGAAGATTATTTACCCAACTATAGACATTTTTAAGATTTATAGCCCACATTGCTTTTTGTTTTTGCGCGGTGAATTACGGCCCACTACCTCTCACAGAGGCCTGTGTCCTAGCAGTGGGAATATCATAGGCTGGTTATGCCTGTATGATTTTATTGTAGTCGAGCTTCAATTGATTGAAACAATCTAATTAGAGGAAATGTCGAAAATAATATTGGTTCTGTAATGGAAATGGAAGTGGAACCCACGTTTTTTTTACAAGTCTGGAGTCTGTATCACACTAATATTATAAAGGCGAAAGTTTGTGTGTGTGTGTGTGTTTATATCTATGTTACTTCTTCACGCTCAAACGGCTGGACCAATTTTGATAAAATTTTGTATGGAGGTAGCTGACACCCTGGATTAACATATAGGCTACTTTTTATCCCGATATTCTCACGGGATCCACATTTGCGCGGGTGAAACCGCGGGGCGCAGCTGGTTGACTATAAGCATAGATATCCGATGACTATAAGTCTAAGCTGTGTTCATATTTCACCAGTCAAACGATCACCTACTAAAAGCCGTTTGCATGTAGGCGCTCAACGGTTTATTTTTTATTTTTAGCCATTCATGTCCCACCGCTGGGCAAAAGCCTCCCTACTCCATACGATTATATTTACTGAGCTATTTTTCTTATGAACAATCGCTGGTTCATGTTCATAAGACATATTACGAGTTCAGGAGAACTGCCTCAATATAAACTCTGAATTCTTTATAAAACAATGGTCATCTGGCGGAAAAATCAAGATACGCTAAATAAAGTATTTTGAATCTTACCTGAGTCTTAGTAGAGTCCAAGATGCTTTGTTTCTCGTACATTTCTTCTAGCACGGCGCGCGCCTGTTTGATGGTCTTGTCGGCTTCTTCCTTTGTGTTGGGCACCGACTCTTTGGGCAGCAGTCTTTGAACCTGATGGCAAATGGTTTAGATATATTTGATAGTATCAAGTTTTGGAAAAACACACTCAATGTAATACAGGAAAAAGTTGAAATTTCATTGCAACCGTAATTTATTAACGTAGATAGATTATTAAGTTGCAGACAACCAGTCTTACTCCGAAGTACCCAATAACTAAACCTAGTTATTGGGTACTTCGGAGTAAGACTGAAGATTTTACATGGAGCCATTGCCTATCTGACCAACCGGTCAGATAGGCAATGGCTCCATGTAAAATACTGGTACAGCTGCATCTGGTTAGACTGGAAGCCGACCTAACATATTTGATAGAAGGCTAGGCAGATGATGAATTTTACCTCGTCTTGATGCGGTACCCTAAGGGCTCCAACACATAAACATGATACGACGTCGCGTCTTGCCACGACGAATATGATGGTATATGATTGTAGTAACTTTTCATTCAAACGTTATCGTGTTTATGTGTTGGAGCCCTAACATTACAGCTAATCTTACCTTGTCTAGGAATGTGTTGAGCTGTTTCAAGCTGTCGAGATGTTTGCGCAACTCTTCCCTTACGGAGTCGAGTTCGGCTGTGCGGTCTGACAGTTTGGTTCCTAGGAGACTGTAGCGGTTGTTGATCTCGGACAGTTGTTGCTGAACTGGGGATAGCTCTGTGGAAGAAAAAAGGATTTAGTTAAGGGATTTTGAATACGAGACATATATGAGGTCGGATATCAAGGCCATAATAGCTTTTTGCCTAGCTATCTAAAGTCTATTCAATATTATTTCAAGTTAAACAAATGTCAACTTTATTTGAATGGTAATTAAGTTGATTTCAGAGTGACTAGCACTATTGAAACAGTTATAATAATATTTGAAGTTGCAGCGTAAACTGAACTTTATTGTGTAGGATTTAAAGTTATTTTTCCATAAACTCAGGCTTGTTTATATTTTTGGATAATAAATCGAGTTTTCGAGAATCGATTTTTTGTTCCGAAAGACAAATGGGTGTTTGTCAATGGGTTTTTGTAAAAGTTCCGTAAAAGACCAACTAAAAAGGACTGAAACATTGACTATTATTTCATATTATAACAGACGAGTATAAATCTAGAAACATTAATTTAAAAATATCTTGTAACCATTATCTGTACGAAGTGTTTAACATACCTTCAAGATGGAATCCATCTTGGCTGGATCGTCGTGAGGAGAATCCGCTGGATGTAGAGTGTGTGGAGCCGGGACTGACGAGCCCGTGGCCCTTGCTGGGGGATGGGGAACGACCATCTAATGTGCGGCCTGAAAAAACCCAGAAGTTTAGTGATGTGATATATGTAGTTTTTTCTAAGAGAATGTGGTGGCGAATCTTGAAGGTCAGCAGAACTTGTGAATACGAATTGTGAACACGAATTGTGAAGATCGTATCGCAAACCTTAGTACGTACGCACGTATTTTATTGTAATTGTAAAGTGTTTAGTATAGCCAAATTAATAAAATAGGGTATTTATTTGTGTCTCTTCAATAGGTTTTATTTTTCTTTAACCCATTCGCTACGGCGATAAAAATTACGATTATTAGCCAAGTGCTGGATTTTTCGTCGCGAACGTCGATGGGCGTCCTCCGCACCTCATTAGGCTCATTAGGATAATATGGAACGCCGTTTTATTATATATTTGTATTTAAAAAACAATGTGCATACATGTATTGCAAGTATAATTTTTTGTGACTTGTTTTTGCCAAGATAAAAGTAATTAAAAAATAAACGTCGATGGGCGTATTTCGCACCTAAATATTAAATCAAAAAACGCCAAAAGGCGTCCGCCGCCGCCGTAGCGAATGGGTTAAAAAGCTTAAAACAATGTTGATTTATTGATTCTTGAAGAAAGTTTTCTCTATTTTTTTTTTTCTTGTCTAGATTATGATACTTACTTGGCGTCTGTCGTTTAGTAGGGCTGTAGATCTGCCTCTTCCTGTGCGGACTGTCGGCACGATCACCGCGAGTCAACGCTTCGTACACCGCACCAGCTTCATTCACCTAGTAAACAAAGGGATTCAATTATTTTCATTTAACGTGTAGGCAAACAGGTCAGGAAAAGCTGTAACTTCAAGGCGATTTTTACTGGAATTCAAACCTTAAAGACATTGCTGCAAAGCATATAATGCCTATAATGCATCTCTTAAATTGGAACGCAACCAGCTGCTTTGCAATAAAAAAAAATCAGTGGCACTCCGGGAGTGCCGACAGAAGTGAAAACAAAACACAAACAGAATACTTTGCCATCACTCACTAACATATCGGATATACATTAAGATCGAGTACATCCCGAGGACGTACGATGTATATCCTATAATGGAGGTCTATTCAAACTTATGTTTCAAATTTCAAGTTAAACAAATATCAATTTTATTATAATGGTAATTAAGTTGATTTCAGAGTGACCAGCACTATTGAAAAAGTTATAAAAATGTTTGAAGTTGTAGCGTAAACTGAACTTAATTGTGTAAGATTTAAAGTTATTTTTCCAATAAACTCATATTTGTTTACAGTTTCGGCAAATAAATCGCTAATGCAGATTATGTATGTAAATAAGGGTTACCTTGTCAATAGTAACGGAGAAATCCCTGTACTCCTTAACCAGAGGCCTGAGCTCGTCCTGCTGTTGTTTGATCACGTCCAGGTCTACGGCGACTGGTTGGAGACGAGTCACGCGGCTCTCCATAGATTGGAGCCAGTCCAGTACCTGCAATGGAATTTTGATTACAATATATGACGTAAATACGTATAAAAACTTATAATTTTTGCTATTAATTCGTCACCCGTTCTATGAATGGAATAAGAAAAAAGTTTTTGTAACTTATTTTTGAAGTGAAACTTCTTTACGCACGCTTGACTTGGGGAGGAAGCTGGCGAACGCGTGACCTAAGCGTTACGAAAAGTGTGATCGGGCGAGGCGAACGGGAGTTGAGTGGGGGATATAAGCAAGAGAAAGCAGTGCGCGCGCACATTTTCTTTCTCTCTTCCTCTCGCAGCGAAGTTTCACTTCAGTCGTGTGGTCATAAGCACGCTCGGTTTTTTTTTTGTGATCATTGTTACTTCTTTGCATATAATGCAGTAACAAGTGACACACTAGTATTCGACAGTTTTATCACCTCTTGTTAAGTCCCGATAAACTTATCTGGCAGATAGTTACAATCAAATTCTCTTCCATTATTGAATTTATCTGATGGATTCCAAAATCTCCAGATAAGCACTTTATCTGGAGATTTTGTAACGGGTCGCTAGTATTTATTAAGGTAAATATACTCACTTGTATCTTGAGCGACTCGTACTGGTTGAGTTGGTCGGCTCTCTGCTTGGAAAGCTTCTGTTTCTCCTCTAGCGTCGCGTTGAAGTCACGCCACTGGTTCTCCAGAGCCTGAACACAGAATCATCATTTATTACTTTTATAAGTAAATAATAAATTATTTTATTTCTGCAAGTACCTTTGTACAAGCATTTTTACACGTCAATCATAATCATCTGTTACAGTCACTCCAAGTCGTTGAAAAAAAAAAAAAATGTTTTGAGTAAAAACTAAATGAGGTCGGCGTTTCCTATCTGACTACTCTGAGAAGAAAGGCCGAAACAAAGTCAGTGGTCACAACACGCTGTAATATTACAAACCTAGTGGTTAAGTCTAAGAATTTCTATTTTGAAAAAAAAAAGCCTTTGAGAAAGACGGTAATTTATTGGCGATAATTCTTTTTTTGTCATAAAATATTTTTATTTCTTAATCCGTCACTTTTATGAAATTAATATTGTCTCTCTAACTTAAAAGTAAAATTGTTATCAACATTATGAGCATAATGATGAATCAAAGGCATTTTAGTTACCTTCATCCTGTCACGAATAACGTGTGTGTCGGTGACGTCCTTCTTGGAGATCAGCTGCTTGCCATTGCGCAGACATTCCTCCAACAACGGCATTTGTTTGTCTCTGTGGAAGGACAAAGCATGGATTTCAAATTATGAAGAGAAGTGAAAAGTCAAATTGAAGACTAAATAAATAATTTGTTAAAAATCATGTTATAACAAACTCGGATAACAAATTCTATAGGGGTATAGGTTGTTTATTCGTGCAAAACCTTACAAAAACAAATCGCTCACCTGTAATTAGCCAAGTGCGCAAGTCTCCCGCCCAGCTCCTCCGCCGGCATGCGCGCCAGCTCGCGCGTGTCGGCCTGCTCCTGCAGCTGCGCGTGCGTCGCGTCCAGCGCCGCGGCCTGGCCCGCGAACTGTGCCAGCGCAGACGACACCTCGTCTAAGAATTCGCTGCGTTTTGTTGAACGTTCTACGAGCTTTTCGTATCTGTGGAAGGAATGGTTTTGTGAGTATGTTGGAGTTAATATACTGATACATATGTAGGTACAGGTGCACTTGCAAAACAGAAAATAGGGATGTAATGCAACGATTGAAACCAATCGCGTTTCGCAATTTGGTTTTTACTTTTGAAACAGCACTAAGGTTGAAACTACCTAATTGTCACATTTTTGATGTTCAAAAGTGCCTTTAATGTGCCTATTTGAAATAAATTATTTGACTTTGACAAAGGATGGTAAAACAATTATGAGGGCTACAATACAAATAAAAAAAAATTGCAATTATATATCGCATTTGAAAAGTTTAAACGGATTAAAAAAATATTAAGTCCTCAAACCCGTACCTCGCATAAATATCATCGGCTCTCTGCTCCAGTTTCTTCGCAATTCTAGCGTTAGATGGCGTGAGCGCAGCTTGGCGGGCGCTGGCCAACAGTTTGGCCAACGTTGGCCGCCTTGCCTCCAACTCGCCAATAGCGATGCGTTGCTCTCGTACTTGCTCGTCTAAACGTTCGCGAATCAGGGACGCTGGTTTTTGTTGGTTCCTAAAAATAAGAGTTACATTAGAGAGTAGATAAGGATAAGATTTTTCGTAGTTTTCAACTGTCATTGGTTTATTCGAAGTAGTCGTACTCTCGGCGAAATAAGTGAAACGATTGGATACAGCTATGAGTGAACATAATCATAATCAGCCTATAATGTTCCCACTGCTGAGACACAGGCCTCCTCTCTGTTAGAGGGAGTGGGCCGAATTCCACCACGCGGGCGCAGTGCGGGTTGGTAGATGTCACATATTTTCGAATTTTTGGTTCTAGAAAGCCGAATATATGGCATATCCATACTAATATTATAAATTCGAAAGTAAATCTGTCTGTCTGTCTGTATGATACCTTTTCACGCCTAAACCGCTGAACCGATTTAGATGAAATTTGGTATGGAGATAGTTTGAGTGGGGAAAGGACATAGGATACTTTTTATCTCGATATTCCCACGGGATCGAGACTTATACGGCTGAAACCGCGGGGCGCAGCTAGTTTACCCATAAATCTGCATTGCGGTCCATGATATTGTATCGTAAAATGACTGTTTCTAGTCCAGGAATGTCAAATGTCTTATATCTTAACTATTATTGTACTCACTTGAACTGGCTCTCTGCCTGTCCCACCCAGTGCGCTTGCGTCTCCGCCGCGTCCTGCAGGCCCTGGCACTGCAACAGTGCCGCTTCTAGTTCGGAACACCGCGAGCCCACGGCGTCTGTGACATCCTTGTAGCGTGACGTCAGGTCTATGACTGGCACTTCCAGTTGACGGATCTCCGCGGGTGTTAGGTTGCCTTCTAGGGATTTGACTAGTTGTTCGCAGGCCTGGAAAGGAGTAAAAAATTAGTTTTTGCTTTTTAAAGTTAGTTATTTTAAATCTGTAAGATATACAGGGTGAATTTTTCAAGTGGGCGTGGGTGGCCAAATTCTAAATACTATGAGGAATAGCGAAAAGTACTCAAAGGAGTCGCGGGCTCGATTATGATGAAAACTAAAACTACATTATTGGATTTTTGAAAAATCAATATTTGTAGACAGGAATCGAACCTGTTGATTTTGAAAAAAAAAACACACTGTATTATTTCACCATTCGATAGTGTCCCTAATAAGGATCAAATTCTGGGAAGTCCTCCTTCTGGCGCAGTCGGGTAAAAAGACTATAAAAGTACACTGTAATGAATACTCACATCTCTAGCATTATCAATAAGCCTTCCTTGAGAGATAATCTCGTTGTGTAGTGTCTTAGCCTTGGACAACTGCGACTCGACAGCGCGCGGCTCTCCGCCCACAGGCTCCGATAGCACTGAGCGGACTTGTGGCTCGATCTGGAGGGAAAAATTTACAGGTATTATTGTGAAATACAGATGATGATTATGAAGGATATACATTTACAAAAATTATGCCTTTGCAAAATGCACCTAAGACGGTTTAATTAGCCTATAATGTTCCCACTGCTGGGACACAGGCCTCCTCTCGGTGAGAGGGAGTGGGCTGTAACCACCACGCGGGTCCAGTACGGGTTGGTAGATGTCACATGTCTTCGAATTTTTAGTTCTAGGACATGCCGGTTACCTCACGATGTTTTTCTTCACCGTTGAGAACAGTGGTGATGAAATGCAATAGACAAAGTCTGGGTTCCAACTACTACTTCCACGACGTACAGTTAGCGCCACGATGAGACTTGACACACCACGTGGTTTGACTTGCGCAGTACACGATTTTAGGTCTGTAGTGGTATGAGGTCTGAGCGCGGGACGAAACCAGTCGTCATAGGGGCGGCGGAAAGAGCGCGGGGGGGGGGTCAAGTCTCATCTATCGTGGCGCTAACTATACAACTCTTAAGTCGAGGCCGATACCACTGGGCCACCATTGCACCAGGTTACGTGTCGTCAATTTGGTTGGGTCAAATTGACTAAACATATGATTCGATCAAGCTTTTTACATGTGGAGATGTGTGCCTTATTGCCTGGTACATACCTCACTAATCCACCTGCCAGCCCTCTGGAGCGCATCATGGTAGTGTCTAGTAACATCAGCGGCGCCTCTCAGCCTGTCTTGCAGCCTCTGTGCGCGTGCGCACAGGTCAGCGTGACGTCTTCGTGCGGAGCCCGCGCCTTCACGCACGCCGCTTTCACTGCGAGGTGCGATGTGCGACAGACGGGATGGTAAGGAGGTGCGGTACTCGTTGAGGATTGAGAGGAATTCCTGAGGAGAGAAATGGTGAATAAGCATTTTGAAAAAAACAATAAGAATAAGATTCTCAAACTAAGAACAGTTCACCAAATTATTAAGATTTTACGATTTTACAGACCGCTACATAGACATGAAATGAAATATTTGTTTCATGTAAGTAGATATTTTAAAACACTTTTACACGTCAATATTTAATACTAGATGGCGCTGGCATCTTTTAGCTGACTGATCTCTGAGAAGAAATGCCGAAAGAAACTCAAGAGGTCATGGTCTCATTTTTTTTTGACAGACTGATTATACCTCTATTTCCAAAAATAATATACAGAATTCAATTATGCTGAACTATTTAGTTTATAGTCTCCACAATACAGGGAAACCTGGGTTGGAGGCTAGTGCTATTTGCTTTCTGTAACGTTCTCTTGAACAATAAGGTTTTTATTATTATGTAAAAAAAAAAACTGGCCTCAAATTAGCCGGAACACAGAGATACTGCATGTATTCAGGTACCGTATTATAACGGTTTAATGCCGTCATAATTCCAGTGTAAGAGAGAGACGGAGCTATACAAGACCGATAGCACCATCCCTTTTTCGCACTGGAATCATAATGGCATTAATACTTCGTAATACGGCCCCAGGCTGCTCATAGTAGCTAGCCTTGTACAGACGCCAGCACATCAAGCTACTACTATCTGTCAAATTTCTTTAATCGATATTCAACTTTATCGCTAAAGCATAAGGTTCAAAGTTGATTGGGAAAATTTGACAGTTTCGGGTAGCTTGATGTGCTGGCGTCTGTACCAGAATAAAATCCAAAAATAAAGCTATAAATTACCTTGCTCTCGTCCACAAACTTCTGCGCGGACATAGTAATGAACCTGAGGTCGGCCTGGTGCGCGATGACGTCAGACACGAACTCTCTCACGTCCTCGCTCTGATCGGGTAAGGAGTTCAGTTTGGATAGCGCTGCTTCCTTGTCTTCTAGAGTACGGTACGCGCCTTCCATCCAGGTGTTGAAGGCGTTTAGTTCGTTGCTAAGGGGTAAGATGATTATATTTCAGTATTTTTTTAAGTTTTTGAAGATAGCGGATTACAAGGCATTTTAGTTTTAGAGAAGAAAATATGTATTCATAGAGTTCCACACGAAAGATACGCAGTCCTTTAATTTAGATTTTCTTTACTTCCTTAAAATAAGCTAATAGTAAATACAGGTTAGTTTAAAATTGGAGTTCTCAAGGACAGCTTTTGAGCCATTATACTTCAACTTTTCACTATGTTCAACCCAAGCCCATAACTATCTTGTCCATCTAACTAAAACAAGTTTATTACATGCTTTAGTTTAGGGAGAATTGGTCGTATATCATAGTTTGTTAACCATTTTAATTTTTGTTTAAATAATAATGATCTCTGGCCATGTTAGCACTGCAACCGTCAAATCAGATCGTACCACAGTCGCCGTGGTCTACCTCGACGATGATGTCCTCCCTTATTATAACATGTAATAAATTTGGATGCCTGAATCCAGTTTATTATATGTCATAACAGTCATTTGATTGGGTGTGGTAACACACTAATAGAGGGGCAATTCCCGTAATTTTACAAACATTCACAGTCTAATCTCAGTCTAAATCTATCAAATTTTTGACAAGTTTTTGACATTGATTGTCGCAGAGATGATATTGCGACTAGATTTTGAACGTTTTTAAGTCAGGTATCTAACTTCAAATACCGTTTTCTTTTTTTTTTTTTTTATGGATGGGAAAATTGGGAAATCATCAAATGACCCCTCCCGCTCTGGGTGGAGCGAAGGGAGTGTCAGACTCTTACTGACTAAAACCCATCCGTGTTCCTTCCTTAGCCCTTTATGTTCCGGGGTAGCGGTAACCCTTTCGGACAAACAAATTCAAATACCTACTACAAAAGCATGTCGTAAAACATCTAATTTAAAATATAAAATAATAATACTAACCCGAACTTTCCAAGCTCATCTCTGGCGGCTGCCAGTCGTCGCAGCATCTTGTCGCACTTGTCAGTGCACTTGTCGCAGCGCTGTTTAAGCTGACGCACGCCACGCTCCAGTGCTGCCACCTGGCGGGGTACACGTGAGTTAGCAAACTAAACAATGGGGGAATATCAGGTGTAAGTGAGATAGACAATGGAGGAACATGTTCATTGGGGCGAAACGATTTGTCTTTGAGACTTTGAATATTACCTACACGCACGGTCGAACAAGCAATTTGGTATACAGGCAGCTTACTTGCAACTACTTTTAAACAATGGTGTGCTGAGTTAGTCAATTCTTTTATACCACTCTATTTAATTAAGGATGCCATAAGCTGAAAAAATTATAACGCACAAAATAAAACTAAATATTGGCTGTGTAGTGGAAAGATGAATATTTTTGCCTGTATACCAAATAGCTTGTTCGACCGTACGTCATTTTAGATTATTGTGAATGAGCAGGTGGTATTATGGAAGACTAGCTGCGCCCCGCGGTTTCACCCGCATAAGTTTCGATCCCGTGGGAATATCGGGATAAAAAGTAGCCTATGTCCTTTTCCGGGACTCAAACTATCTCTATACCAAATTTCATCTAAATCGGTTCAGCAGTTTGAGCGTGAAGAAGTAACAAACATATAAACACACACACGCACTCACAAACTTTCGCCTTTATAATATTAGTGGGATTAGTGGGATGGTAAAGGTTATTGTGTGAGAAAGTCGGTCCATTTGGTCGGTATACAGGTCAATTGGTTTGTACACAATGGAGGAACTTGTTGATTTATTTTCAATGTAACAGAACGGTGTCATTGTCAGGTGTATTTGAGACAATAGGTGTTTGGAATTGGGATGCGTATTCCTAAGTTTGATACTGGTGTTAATACGTGTTCTGCAGCCTAATTGCGTAATAAAGTATCAATCGGAATCTGAATCATTTTGAAGCGAATTGCTAATCCATTGCTTCATAAGTTCGAAAAAAAAAGATCTGCTCAACACGTAAACAACGCAATGAATGTTGTTAAGCTGTCAAAATGAAACCGATTCCGATTGATAATGTATTACGCAATTGCCCCGCTGGTCTCATAAGCAGTTATTGTAAGTATTTTGGGGAACGCAAATTGCAGGACACGGTAATAGGTAGGTACACATAATATTCGCAGTGCTGGAATACAGGCCTACTCTCTGTGAAAGGGGGTGGGCCGTAATCCACTACGCGGGCCCAGTGCGAGTTGGTAGATATCACATGTCTTATAATTATTGGTTTTAGAACATGCCGGTTTCCTCACGATGTTTTTCTTCGCCGTTTTGAGAGCAGTGGTGATGAAATAATTTACACAAAGTAAAGCGTCTGTCAGGGATCCAATTTACGACCTACAAGTCGTAAGTCGCGGCCATTACCACTGGGTCACCACTGTTCTAGGTACCCGAATGATAAGTTCTCCCTTCAAAAGTTATACATTTATCCCACAGACATGATTTTTCAGGCGCCATTGTATGCGAAAGATAACATAATCGTGTCGTGAATAAGGCCTATTCTCCATAAGCTGTCTATTAGTTTACCTCATGAGGAGCCAGCACATCCCCGCCGGAGAGGAGCAGCTGTTTGGCCTGGTCGGCGCACGCGGACACCTGGCGCTGGTGACTCTCCAGGTCATCCTTGATCAGCTGGAAATGAAATGATATTGTTACTATACAGTTGTAATTTGACGTTGAAAGGTGCAAGAATAGAATCTTTTGGAGATCATTTTAAAATATGTCGTCAATTATATACAGCTTATGTCAGATTTGTAACTAATACCTAATTAATTAATAAAAATAACAAAATTAAATCCAAACTTAACTAAAACTATACAGAAACTAAAATATATCGCAGAAAAATTCATCCGCATCACTGTCGACGGTAATGTGCCCAAGAGACTGGCGGCATTGCCACGTTGCATGGCAATGCTTAGCCTCTGGCCAAGGTAAAAGCCAGCCATTGGGTCACGGGAAGCGGGAAGACCATGAGCACTCGGACCTCACGGCCCAAGGGTTTCAACTCCAAACGGCTCGAAAATATAATTTTCGTTAAGGTTATTAGATATTTATTAGGTTATGTCAGATATTTCTTGATCGGCAGCTGAAATGATCATTGATCACACAAGCTTATAGTGTTTAAAAGCCTTTAGCCCAGGTACGCACGGGGGCAATATCCCCGCGGCGATTGTATTCGCGTACTGGATTTTCAAAGCACTGCTCAGCGCCGAGAGTTGTAAATCCAACAGTGTGTTTTTTTGACGCGCTGGGATGCGCTCTGTTGGATTCTCAACCCTCGGCTCAATACCGAGGGTTGAAAATCCAGTGCGCGATGAAATCCTGCCGCGATAGTTTTACGTCCACAGATATAGATATACCTAGATAACGCAAGAGCACCTACTTCGCGTGCCAAAAATCGCACCAGTTTACGATCGAAAATCATAAGCCGCCACTTTCGCGCTCAGTCCTGCGTACTGCTGGCTGCGTGAGCGTGAGCGAGAGAGCGCGAGCTTGTGACGTCATAGTAGGTAGTCAAAAAGTGGCACGCTTAGTTTTCATACAGTTCGTGATACTTGCGTTATCTAGGTATATCTATATCTGTGTTTACGTCCGTGAGATCGTGGGCTTATATATATTATTATACTTAGTGTGATTGTGTACTCTTTTTCTAGGTTTCTGAAACCTTATTTTGGCTTTCTTAATTTTATTCAATCAATCGTAACCGCTAACATTATAAATAGCCAACGACGGGGTTTTTCTTAACGAAGTAGTAAAAGCTACTATACCTTCAGAATATTAATCTGGTTGCGCAGCTCGTCCATATCTTCCTTAACGGCTTCTTGGTTCGCAAGCCTCTCTTCAACCACCGCGATCCATTCCAGCAATTTAGACAATGTCTCATCGCAAAGCCTGTATTTCTCTTCTACTGCTTGCTATATACAAAATAAACACATCAGTATCTATACAACACAGGACATACATATTTACATCGCTCTTAGAGCTCAATAGTGCATCTATACTACGCAATTGTACAATGCATATCTATCTACTCTGTGCATCACTTGAAAACAAGTGACTGTAACATTTAAATACGTCTTCGAAACTGTACATGACATTTTTCAGACTGAAATTGTAAGGGTTTTTATACAGACGTTTTGCAACTTTTCGACAACTATAGGAAAATATTTACATTGATTTAAATTATTGCATTAAAATTACGAACAATTCAGTAAAATGTTAGGAATTGTTGCGATTTTAATGCATTGATTCTCAAATGAAATAGAGTTTATATAAAGTCGTCTTTCCATTGCAAAACGTAAACACATGCCCCATGAGATAACTTGCTCATGCAGACCAGTAGAAAACCTGAAAGAAAAGCTAAGATTGAACAAAATCTACGCAGACAGGAAGCGAAGTCAAGAAACATCTTCAAACGAGAGGCGACGACAGACAGCCAAGTAACACAGAGCATGAGAATGACAATATATTCACAACAGGACCGAAGGTTGCGAACGATTAACAGAAATAATCATGCGAAGCTTAGCATGCAAGCAGTGAAAACATATTGCTGCAAAGGTCAGAAATATTATGAAGTGTGATTTAAACAATTTTCTTGTAGTGTGAATGGAGATTTTATAGAAATATCCCATGCATAGTGAAAAAGGACGATCCATTATAACCTCTAAGCACACTACCGCCATTGTTGCGGTCGGTTTAAGAACTAAAATATCATTGCCAGTTCAAATATTTCTGAGATTTGCGTAAACATTTGCGCTTATGGTATCAACATCTTCCGATATTATCTTATAATTAATGTTTGTATTAGAGTTATTTGTTAAAATAGGAATAAAAATAAGTTAAAGAATACCTTGTTGAAAATCTGAAACTTTGAAAGAGTATTTTTGAACAGTAAAAGTAAGAAAATAAATAAAAGTATTCTTGAAAAGTAAACGAAGTATTAAAGTCAAGAATTTACACGTATTAGGTAACGTCGAACGTATTTTACATTTAAATTATAAAAAAAATGTGAATTCATTTCTTTTAACCCTTAAACAGTCAGTGAATTCACTGTGAGTACAATTTTATAAAGGTTTCAAACAAATTATTTACAGAAAAACACTTTTATAAAAGTGTACTACAAAAACACAGACCGTTAGAGAGTTAAACATTGATCGTTTTAAAAATAAGTTAAATGAAGTCACATTGACCGTTAACATGTTTAGCTTACGTTAAACAAAGTATATGACATACTAGACAAATGACTGTCAGTTGTCATACATTTCATACGAATAAATACTTTAAAAGCATTACATTCACATAACAAGAATGTATTGCTAGAGTTTAGTCATACTAAATATATGACAAACAACGACATTGGTCTACTCAGTCGCATAAATCAGGCAACGTAAGCTAAAAATATTACCAGCTTTAAATCTTTTAAATAAAGACGAAAATGAATAAATACTACCTTCCGTGTTTGTGTGTTGAAAATGTTTTACCATTTCGATATTGTGAATGTTTGCGATTATCCGCCTTATATCAACGTCACAAGAGCATAGCTTTGTTCATGCATTCCAAAATATGTGAGCACGGGTTCCAAGGAATGAGTATGTCGTTCGAGTTCGAACTTTAGGAAAATCTAAAACGGAACGGGACCAGTAGTCATAGTACACTGGTTTTTAATGGAAGCGAACATAATAAAAGCTGAAAGGTCGGCAGGCCCTCGGACCCACCATGGTGACCTTAAACTCTTAGCACAATGTGAATGGGAGGTTAGGTATTTGGCGAAACGGTGATGGTTCTTTATATCGTCGTTAATATGATCCCTCACAGGCAAGCATTCACGATTTAGCTCAAAAGGGTTCTTTAGCATCGCAGGCAACGGCTGGAAATAAAAAACAACATACATCGAGCCTTAGTACAATGTGGTAAGCACACTTCACAATCGCCAGTTCTTCAGCGAAAAACTAGCGATTGACGAGCGCTCTAACCTAAAATAAGCATTTAAGGACAACACAAGGCACTGAAGTTTTACACTACGTTTTAAGCTCAATTTCTCGTCTAAAGAAGTGGAAAACTAACCTTGCAGAAATCAAAAATGTAAGTGAATAATATAATATGTATAAGTGCTGTCACTACTTTGAAAGGAAATATCTATTTATTTAAAATGTCTAATATGTTGTATGTTATATCGATTAGTGTAGGCCACAATGTACAAAACTGTGACATCACCAGATTTGCTCAACAACCCCGAAAGTCGACACTAAGGTCCGGTGGGTCGTGCCATGCCAATGTTTAAGCCAAACGCTTTAGATAGAGATCACCTTCTAAGAATGGAAATAGGAAGATGTAAAGCAACACCTTTGCTCGATAGAAGCACAAAGACAAAAGCGAAATTGAAAGAACTTACCCTTGTTTCTGCTGGCAGCAAGTAGCCCTTCTTCAGAGCTTTGACTAAGTCCAGACTGATCGATTTGACTGGATCTATGGTGAGCCTGCCTTCGACGGGATCAACGAGTTTCTGTTCTATCGCTTGTACCAATGGACATATCTTTCCTGACTCTGGGTCTTTGACGACAGTACTCGATGGGTCTACGATTCCTTGTGCGATCGCTTCACCTAAGTTCAACCTCTTTCTATCCATCACACTTGTGGTAATGAATGGATCGTTAAGCGCTCCGGTTGTTGGGTTGTAAATACCGAAGTTCAAGGTTTCTATCAAGCTGAAGCTCTTCTTAGGAGTCATGAGGAGCCCGCTTTCAATAGCAGCCGTTAAGGTGTTAAGTTTAGAGGTCTCAGTGTCTAGTATATTGCCCTTTTCGGCATCCATAAGGCCTTTACGGAATGCCTCAGGGAGTTTGACCAGCCTCTTCTTGAGATTATCTTTTATGAGCGCTGTGTCTGGATCTATGTAGCCTAATGCGGCAGCGTCTCTGATAGAAAGCACTTCGTTGGAATTTGGATCGGTAAACCGAGCGGTAGCTACGTTCAAGTGACCGTCTTCAATCGCTTGCTCAAACGTTAGAGGTTCGCGGACGTACACGATCAAACCATTTTCAAAGACGAAGCAAAGCGTTTTAGCCCTATTCTGAGTGTCGAACGAACCTTTCGCATTTTTATCGATAATGCCCTCAGTGATGCCTAATTTTAATGGAATGTATTTATTCTTATGAGGATCTTTGATAACAGCCGTTTCGGGATCAATAAATTCGTATTTTATGGCTTCGTCTAATGTGAACTCCCTAAGGATTGGTTCCTTAGAGGCTGAAGACTCTGATACGTATCTCCTAGTCACAGTTTGGGAGGTGAGAGGTTGGATAACAGTAACAAGAAGTCCTTTGTCGAAAGCGATATCTAAACTGTAAGATTTCTTGGCCTTTGTGTCAATGACCCTACCCTTGGTGACGTCTACATCACCTTGTTGAATAGCGGCAGGTAGAGGTTTGAATTTATTAGTGAAGTTGTCCTTGACAACAGTAAGATCGGGATTTAGAAGGTTTATTTCTATAGCTTTGTTGATATCAATGAATTCGTTGGTACTAGGATCAACAATTTTACCGTTATCAGCTCTGAAAAGACCATTTCTGATGATCTCTTCGAGACTCAAATTTTTCTTAGCTGTTACTACAAGACCGCGGTGTTTAGCATCTAGCAGGTTAATTTGATTACCGTTTGGTAAAATGTAAATGCTGTTTTCATCATCGATAACACCATTTTCTATGGCTTCGCTTAATTTGATGTATTTACTGCTTGGAATATGTTTTACTAATGATGTTTCTGGGTGAATCAGTTCCTCAGCAATAGCCGTTTTTAGAGTGATTGGCCTATCGGAAACTGGATGTATAAATGCTAGCTCGTTTATGCTATACATATTCATGGCTAAGGCTTCATAGAGAGTGAATCCTGCGCTTTCAATATCGACTATAAGACCTAAGCTCATTGCTTCAGACAGAGAGATCTGGACATCAGAACCTGGCTCATGGAATTTACCGCTCCTCCTGTCAATGATTTCGCTGCGACAACAATCACCCAAAGACAAAGGTTTCTCAGATTTCTTGTCGAAATAGCAAAGATATTTTGGACTAATGATGGACCTTCTGATGGCTTCATGTAAGGTTATCTTGCGGTTTGTCGCTGGGTCGATGATTTTACCGGTGCTGTCATCGTACAGACCTTGGTGTAACGCACGTTGTAGGCTGATAGGCGCCTTGCTGTCTACTAACAAACCTATTTCGAACGCTTTACGGAGACTGATCTCTTCATTATCACTGTTGATGTTTCTAATCTTGCCGGTCTGGTCATCAATGACTCCAGTTTCTAATGATTCTGGTAAAGTAATCTTGTCCCATTTGCCTAGCCTGTTGTCTAAGATATGAACGGAGTGAGCATCAACCAAGCTCATCCTAATTGCTTCCACCAGAGTGTATTTCTTACCACTCTGTGGGTCCATGAAAAGTCCTGTGATTTCATTGTAAACGCCTTTTTCAAGTGCTTCAATAAGAGACATTGGTTTACGAACTTCAACAAGGATTCCTCTCTCGAAAGCTTCGCGGAAGTCAATGTTCTCGTCGCCTAACCTAATTGTGCCAGTCCTACTATCAATGATTCCCCTATCTACTGCAAATTCGAACGGGATTACTTTACCAGCGGCGTGTACTAACGTAGACTGTGGATCAATTAGACGTTTCTTAATAGCTCTATCAGTAGGAATCTTTTCCTTGTTCACTGGATTAGAGAACTTGCCAGTTTTAGGGTCGTAAAAGCCTTTGAATACGGCTTCCGGTAAGCTTAGTTTACGTTTAGCTGGTACAATCAAGCCGCGCTCCGAAGCGTCCGTAAGGGAGATCTTGTCGCCGAATATAGGATCTCTAACTTTACCTTCTTTAGAATCAATAATACCGACTTTAATGGCATCCGCTAATGAAATGATTTCCCCAGTCACAGAGTTCCTAACAGTCAGAGCTTCAGGGTTGATGTTACCGATCTCGATCGCGTCCTGAAGGGTCATAGTCACGTCATTTATGGTCAAAAGACCTGTTTCTGGGTCGTAGAATCCTTGGACCAGACCTTCTTGTAAAGTCCAAGGTTTTTTATCACTAAGCAGATATCCTTTGTCACACGCGTCTTTAAGATTACATAGTGGGGAAGTAATAACACCCTTTTCTAAATCTATTAGACCAGATTTAACTGCCTTATCGAAAGGTACGACTGCTTCAGAATTGTCATCTTTGATCTTGACATCAGACGGATCTACCAGTTTATCTTTGATAGCTTCTTTCAATGTAATTAATTGCCCCGTTTTAGGGTTCATCACTTTTCCGGACTCGGGAGAGTAATATCCTAATTCTATAATATCAAATAGAGAGAATGTAACGTCCTTGGTTGCGACCAATCCCTTCTTTAATGCATCGTCTAATGGAATGTCTTTACCAGTCTTTTTGTCCCTAATTTTACCAGTTTCTGGATTAATAAGTTTTGTTTCGAGGGCTTCAGAAAGAGGGATGAACTTCTCTGTGGCAGTGTCCTTAATTTCAGAGATGGTTGGATGTACAATATTTCTATCAACCGCATCTCCTACAGTAACTAATTGTTCCGTTACTTTGTCCTTTATTTTTCCCGATTTAGGTTCATACATATCATTGTCAATGACCGCCGCGATGGAAATTGGTCTACGAATGATAGTGATGATTCCACGTTGGATGGCTACCGATGTTTCAATAATTTCGTGCGTTTCCACAATGGTTATGACACCCTCGTGGATTTCAATAATATTACGTTCAATAGCGTCTGATAGTGTAATGACTTCGTTTGTGCGGGGAACCTTGATAAGTAGTGATTCCTGATCAACCAGTCCCTTTTCGATGGCTTGCCCTATTGGCACTAACGCTCCGGTATTAACGTCTTTAATTTCTCCCGTTTTCGGGTTATACAGGCCCTGCTCTAACGCTGATTCGATTGTTACTTGTTCTGGAATCGAAACGTCCTCGGGTTTTTCGACTACCCATCCTAATTGTACACATTCTAAGAAAGGTACGCGTTTACCGGTCTTAGGGTTAACCATGTGGCCTGTTGTTTTGTCAATTATCGGCCTAGCAATAGCTTCATCAAAGGAAATGTAATCATCCGATTTAGAACCTAAATCTTTTACTAATATAGATTCTGGGTCGAAGATCTGTAGACCGTAAACGAGTTCTTCGAAGGAGATTTTAGCGCCGGTTTCTGGATTAAGGTATATTTGTTTTTCGATATCATAAACACCCATTTCAGATAGTTCTTCTGGAGTAATCCTTTGAGAAATAGCAACGGTATAACTAGGTTTGACTTCTCGGACTACAACGCAGTTCTTAGAGAGTACATCAACTGGGGCGAACCTACTTATTTGTTCCTGTTCTAATGAGTCTTGCACGGTCAGCGGAGACTCAACGCCATTTACAATTATCCTACAAACCTTAGGTTCAATTTTACCTTGAGCTATCGCGTCAATTAATTGAATGTTTTCATAAAGAGGTTTAACAGGTTCGGTCTTTTCTTTAGTTACATTTTGTTCCGTAATCTCGTCAATCACTCTCAAAGGCTGTCTTTCAGCATCGATTAGCATAGCAGAAATAGATTTGCCGTCATGTACTGTTGTTGTTGGTGTTTTGCCTAATTCTATTAATTTCTGTTCAACGGTGGTAGTAGTAATTTCAGAAACAACAGGTTTGGTGAACTCTGTGGTTTGAGTAATTACGACTTCACCTGGACGTGTGGTTGTTTGTGTAGTAGTGTAATGTTCAACTACTTGTTCAGAGTAGGTCACACCTGTAGTTACGTCAAATACTTCAGTTGTTATTTCTTCAGGAGTCTGTGTCTTGATCATTTCCTCATACTTCTTATAAGTATCAGCGTCGACAAGACCTCTCTCGCGTGCTTGTTCTAATGGAAGCTTCTCGCCTGTCTTAGGGTCGACAATGACAGCGCTCTTTACTACTTGAACTACTTTAGCTGCTGCTAAGATTGGCGCACCAACTACGGCTATCAAGCCTAACTTTGCAGCATCTGCGATACTCATCTTCTTACCTGATTTATCTTTAACCTCTCCAGTTTTACTATCAACAACTCCCTTGTTGATAGCTTCATTCAAAGTTATTTCTTTGCCTGTCTTAGGTTCAATTACCTTAACAGTTTCCGCGGGTACAATACCTCTGTTGACAGCTTCCAATAGATTGTCAGCAACGCCTTCCTTAGTAGAAATAACAACTGAAGTTTTGGGATCGTATATAACCCCAGGAGCTACCTCTAAAGGCTTCTCAATTTCAAGTTCTTTTCTTTCAACAAATTCTAGTGATGTATCTTTTGGACTTTGTTGATCCTTTATCTTATCAGGTTTAACTTTCGGGTCTTTGATTGCTTTCTCTGGGTCAGTTGGCGACGAACCTTTGGGGAGTTCGCTAACTTTGCCTGGTTTTACACCCTTTTCGCTGTCTGGCAACACTTGGTATTCTCTCGGTGTCTGAATGTCATCAGTTTCATCTGGAGCTTCAGTGACCTGATATTCTTGTGTTACAGTCTCAGTGAAGTCTACAGGTCCACTGGTTTCTTCTGTAATTACTTGGTATGAAGTTGATTGATTCTGAGTTACTTCTACTGTAGTAAATGTAGACGATGATGAAGTTATAACTGTGCTGCTTTGTTCAGAAAAGTATTCTGATGTAGTTGTAGGTTCGGATCTGGAAACAGTTGTTTTAACTGTTGTAGTAACCTCTCGCCCATCTGGAGTAATTTCATGTATTTCTTCAATGGTTGGCCCATCGTCGAATTTCGTGAAATGGTCATAATCAGCTTTTGGACTTTCTTCTTCTGGTTTCTGTGATGGTTTTACCTCTTTTGGTTTATCGCTGGGTTTAACTTTATGGACCTCGGGACCTGAAGAAGTGACTACTGTTGTCTTTTCTTGAACAATTGTTTTGCTTTCACCCGTTGGCGTCTTCTCCTTTTCTTTTAACTCTGGTTTAGATTGATCTTTAGGCAAACGAGATTGCGGTTCTTTTGGTGAAGGCTCCTCCGCAGTATCAAACACGGTTTTAGTTACACTAGTCTTAGTCACGGTTATAATTTGCTCACCACCAGAAATAGTTTCTGTGTACTCCTGTAAAGCTGGTTTCTCTTCAAAAACGACGTGTTCCATATCCCTAATTGGACTAGGTTTTTCTATTGCAGATTTAGTTTGGTTGTCCAGATCTTTAAGAGCTGATTCGATCGGTTTCTTCGGCAACTCTGTCACGACAGTAGTCTTTTCACTGACAACGGTTTTACTGGTCTTCGGATCAGGTTTGAGTTCTTCAACCGGTTTAGACTTTTGGGTTTCTTTTTGTGACTTAGAAGGAACTTCTTCAGGTGTTGAATCTTTACCAAATACAATCGTTTTCTTTTCGATAGTAATTTCAGTTGCAGCGGCTTCGGTTGCGTCCTGTCTCGAAACTAGTTCTTCTTGTAATTCGTATTTCTCCGGAAGTTTGCTTGAGGGCTCCTTACCGTGGATCACAGTTTTCTTTTCAATGGTGACTGCTTTGTCAGCAGCTGTCGGTGTTGGTTCCTTGTCCCATGGTGATTGTGGAGATGATTTTTGTGGTTTATCGTCTTGTTTGCCTGGTTGAGGAACACCAGTGTCTTTTGGTTCTGGTTTCCTATCTTTGCCTAACGGTTTCTTATTTTTGTCCAGTTCATCCGGTTCATACCTTGTTGTTTTTTCCGAGGTGGCTATACGACTGGGTGATTCTACGGCTTTTTCCTGTTTTGGCTGCATAATCTTGCTTGTTACTGCCTTAGCTCCTTGCACAACAGCCATACCGGCTAGTACTGGAGCGGCAACCACAGCAATCAAGCCCATCTTGGCAGCGTTCTTAATATCAATAGACTTGCCTGTCTTAGGTTCTTTCAATTTTCCAGTCTTCTTATCAAGTAATCCTGTATTTAATGCTTCCCTAAGTGTAACTGGTTTCCCAGCCTCAACATTGTAAATAACAGAGTCAGGATTAATAATCTTCTTGTCAAGAGCTTCCTTGAATGTAAGAACTTTATTAGGTGATTTAGGATCTCTGAACTTTTGGGCCTTTTCGTCAAACAGAAGTTCGAAAGCCTCATTTAGATCTAACATTTCCAAAACTTGTTTTTGGGGACTTGATTTAGCCGAATCTGATGGAACTTCTGTATTCAACAGCCCGCTGGTAACAGCTTCAGAAATAGTAACAGTTTCGCCAGTTTTAGGATGCGTGAACGTGCCTGTCTCAATGTTTATGTATCCAAGGTTCAGTGCATCTTCAAAACTAATGTTCGTGTCGTTGGTGATAAACTGTTCTTTGCTTGTCTGTTCATCCCTGACAATACCTTGGCGGCGAGCTTCATCAATAGATATTATTTCACCTGTCTTTGTATTTTGCACTTGGCTTGAATTCACAAGTACGTAGTCAGCAAGAAGTTCGATCATCTTAGTTGTAACAGTATGCTGAGATGTGAACGTTTCAGTGATTGTAGTAACAACACCGGTTGCTTGCATATCTGTCATGGGTTTGATAGCCAACAGACCTTGCTCCAAAGCCTTATCTAAAGGAATAACTTCCTTAGTCTTAGGATCGGTAAACGTTGCATATTTCAAGTTAACAGCTCCTTTATCCAAAGCTTCTACGAGTGTTATAGTTTCTGATGTTTGAGGATAAGGAATACCCATAATCAAATCTTTTTCAATAGCATGACCCACTGGTGTCATTTCACCTGTTAGGGGATGTTTCATTTCTCCAGTATGTGGGTTTATAAGATTCTTTTGAATAGCAATGTTAAGTGTCATGGCTGCTGGTGGAATATCAATGACCGGCTTGATTTCAGAATCAGGGAACACCTGAGCGTTTACCGCTGATATAAAATCAAGAGGACCATCGGTAGTTTTGACTACATTTTTGTCATTATCGATAATATTTCTTTCAATAGCTTCAGCCAATGTGATCTTCTTACCAGGCGCGATGGTAATGCTCGATAAAGGATCAACAATATCGCAAATGATTGCTTCTCTTAATGTCAAGAGACTTCCGGTTTCAGGGTGAACTATTTTTCCAGTGACTGGGTCCAAGAGTCCTTGTTCCAAAACTTCTGGAATAGAAAGACTCTTAGCTAACGGAATTAATACTTCATCCTGACCTTCAACATCTAGAATTCCTCTCTTTATTGCTTCTTTGATGGTAAGCACATCACCGCGTACAGGGTCAACAATGTGGCCCTTGTTTTCATCAACTAAACCTTTCTCAATTGCTATTTCAAGGTTAATTGGTGAACCATTCTCATCTTTGTAAACTTTGACGGCTTCCAAGATGGTAGCTGTTTCTTTGTCTATCAACCCTTGTTCGACAGCCTCGAGAGGAGTGACGACATGTTTCCTAAGTTTTTGTAATACTACAGGTTTTGCTTCTAGAACTTGTCCTTCGGGGGTGTGCTCCCTACCAATATTGACTTTATATCTAGGCTTACTACTTGGTGAGGTCTTAGTAATTTGTATTACATCAGTCGGCCGTGTTTTTGTTTTATCAGTGGTTATAGTGGTTTCAATAACTCTTCTGTTGTCAGCTGAAAGGCTATTTTGTATTGCTTCTACGGTTATGAAGCCCTCAGAAACTGCCGCGCCTACTGACACAGGTTTAGTCACCTGAGAAACTGTAACTGTGCTTGTCCCTGGGACTGTTTTACCGGCTCCTGGTTGCATCAAGATTTCTTGTTGTTTAATAGCTAGAGCATCCTGATATATTTTGTAAGTAATAGGATCTACTATGCCTCTTTCATATGCGACTTCAATAGGTAGTTGTTCACCTGTTTTTGGATCGACTACCATAGTAACCATTTTGTCAGGTGTAGTTACACTAGAAACTTGAGTAAACGTAACGCCGCTAGAGCTTGGTGAACTTATGATTCTTTGAGTATATTCAGGAGATTTCTCCTTGGTCGACATTTCATACTTCTTGTACGATATTGGGTCAATGAGACCTCTTTCATATGCTACTTCTATGGGCAGTCTTTCCCCAGTATTTGGGTCAACTACAACAGTGACAGTAGTTTCTGTTGGTAATGTTTTTGTTGTTGTTACTTGTGAATAGGTTACACTACTAGTACTTGATGTCTTAATTTCCTGAGTAACCTCCATTTCTGGAGTCCTATCCCTGAGAGATTCTTCGTATTTTTTGTAAGTTACTGGATCTACTAATCCCCTCTCATAAGCTACTTCCATAGGTATATTTTCACCGGTTTGTGGGTCTACAACCATAGTGCTTTTAACAACTTGAATGATTTTAGATGCTGCTACTAAAGGCGCTCCTACTACCGCAACTAGGCCGATTTTAGCCGCATCTACAAGACTTATTTTCTTTCCTGTCTTATCTGTATATTCGCCTGTTCTCGTGTCAACTATACCGTGCTGTACAGCCTGTTTCAACGATATAGCCCTACCTGTTTGAGGTTCAATCACTTTGACGCTATTCGCAGGTAACATTCCGCGTTCTACTGCCTCTAAAACGTTCTCAGAAACACCTGTCGAGGTGGAAATAACTAAAGCTGTGGCTGGATCAAAGATGACTCCAGGTGTTACCTGTACTGGTTCTAACGCTGACTGATCTTCCGAAATAATTTCGTGAGAAGGAGCATCGTACATTTCAGATATTTCCATCTTGTCGGGCATACCAGCTATAGACGTGATGGTAATAACTTTCTGTGAATGTGTTGTCGAAGTTAATGTGATAAAAACAATGAATCTGCGTTCAATTGCCTCTTTCATAGTAATTATTTCGGTGGTGTGTTTATAATGACCCGTACTGTCGATAATACGTGATTCTAAAGCACGATCTAAAGGTACTTCTTTTTTAGATTTGGGATCTACTACGTTTGCCGAGTCACCATTGATAATATTAAGTTTTATAGCCTCCTCTAGATCTAAAACTCTGTCTGTGCCAGGGATTACAAACATACCAGTTGCTGGGTCGAAAAGATTTTGTTGTATAGCTTCTTTCAACGTCCAGCCGCCGCGTGGAAACTCAATCGTATTCTTTTTGATGGTCATAGAAGTAATGGATGGTTCAGTAACAACAGATTTTGAAGTTACTGTTCTAATTTCTTGGACTAGGCCCTCACGAGGTTGCATTGTTTCATGCATGGTGAAATCAGGGCTTTTCAGAGTTTCAGGCCTACTACTATCCCTTTGGACTTTACCTTCAGGACTGGGAACATCTTTGATGTATGATTTTTTCGTGATTTTAAGTTCAACAACTTGACCAGGTACCAAGTCCTTCTTACTTACTCGGTCAGATATATGGACGACGCGTGGTTCATTCTTTTCTACGCCTAATAAGCCTTCGTCTAAGGCTTGTTGTATTGGGAACACTGTTCCAGTGGTCGGGTCAGTGAATGTTTGTGTATTTTCATCGATGAGACCACGCCTTATTGCCTCCGCGAATGTGATTATTGTTTCAGATCTTTGTGTAGCACTCGTATTTGTTACTGTTACGTACCGTTTCACTGTTTTAGTAACAGTCTGTAATGTTAGCGTAATATTCAAAAGCGAATTTAGTAAAGCGGCACCCTCGGGTGTAATCATATTAATTTCTACAGCTTTGTTAAATGGAATAGGCTTTTTGGTTGTAGAATCTAACAAATGTCCTGTCTTGGGATCAAGAATATTTTTGAATACCGAGTCTAAAACAGACAATTCCTTACCGTTATCATACACTCCTATCTTACGATTAAACATTTCTAATACCTCAGCCCTAACTAAAGACACTTTAGTGCAGTCTTCTAGGAACACCCAGTCTCCACTTTCTGACTTCAGGAAAGTCTCTCCATTTACATATTTAAGATTACCTTTACTGAGAGCAGCGTTGAAGGAGACGAATTCTCCTGTTTTTGGATCTTTGAAACCGTCTATATCGAAAATAGATCTTTGAGAAACAGAAGTAATTAGTCCACGGTCTACCGCCTCAGGAATGGTACATATTTCTCCTGTGAGATTATCGCGGAATTTATTGTCATGTAAAATTATTTTCGCACCTAACGCCTCCGAAAGTGTTAGCAGACCACCTGTCGTTGTGTTGGTGATGCATTTAACGTTGTCGCTATCAAGAACACCAGCGGAAATAGATTCTAGGATGTTCAAAGGAGCTCGGTTAGCTGGGGATAGAATCTTACCATCGTTAGTCATAAGGTTGTTGTCGCAGACGTCTTTAAGTGTCATGGGTTTACAAATATACCGTTTGATTGCTGCTTCTTTGAAAGTAAGTTTCTCTTTAGTTATAGTATGTACGTATTTCGAATGTTTAGTATTAATAATATTCTTCTCTATCGCTTGAGCAAGCGTTATTTTTGTGTCGTTTTTAGGATCAACTACTTCCCTAATGTTAGGATTGATTAGTTCGTTTTTAATAGCAACATCAATCTGGTATCTATCGCCCGAGTTTCTATCCAGAATCCAACCGCTGTTATCAACTAAATCTTGACTAATCGCGTCAGACAGACACAACGCGCTTGATTTTATTTTGATAATCTCGTTATAAATGAGGTAGCCTCTTTGGTAGGCTTCGGCTATGCTTATGTAGGTTCCATTAGGAAGTCTGTATAGACCTCTTTGTAGATCAACTTGTCCGCGATTTAGTGCATCCGAGATACTCATTCCTTGTGTCGAATTTTCGCCTTCGACAGTTACCTTGATTCTCTTCTCTGCGGGGTCTGAGAGTCCTTGTTCGGCATCGTATAATTCTCTTTGTATAGCTTCTAATAATGTGACTTCGTTTCCGTCTTCGGTCATGCCGCACGGTCCTGTTAATCTTGCAGCGAGTTTTGGGTCAATAAGACCCTCTTGCGCTGCTTGTTCAATGCTCATCGTCTGTCGTGTGTCGGGTGCAGACAATAATCTCCCCGTTCTGACGTCAAGTATCCTCATACTAATCGCTTGACCAACAGTGAGTATTTCTCTCGTCTCGGGATGCAATATACCTTTAGATTCAATAATGTTTGGTCCTTCATACATCCTGTGGACTCTTTTAAGTTTTCGTACGTCAGGTCTATCATCTTCTGTGATGATTGTTTTCGTTGTATAATTAGGTGAGTTTAGTTTACCATTGGTCATTGATTTAACAACTGGTTGACCGTCTAGCTCTGTTGATTGTGACGTTCTGACGTATCTGGTTTTAGGAGGAAAGCTTGATTAGTTTTTATTATTGCGAATTACAGAACGTCGTCATTTGATGACTTCTAAGTACCTAATTTAGCTGTAGAAACAGATGAAAAACGGTCCTAGCAGGAAATAGGTATTAATAAAAAGTATTATTTAGTAGGGTACAACTAGTTTAATATTGCTGATATGTTTATTAGCATGAATGACAGATGTCTGCCAATTTACGAGTATATCTACTTGCAAAAAACTAATCACAACTTCGTATCTACTGTTAGTTGTCAACTGCATCACATAAACTGTTTTTATAGTAATTACTTACTTTTCTGTGGTATAGTGCGACGTCGTGTAGGTATGTTCTGTGGTCAAATCTTGCATATTGAACTCTTGACGGAAGGACCGCGCCGACCGAGGCGCCATCGCCTCAACGAGACGCTGAAATTAAAAAACCAAAACGTCATCTTAACTGTCAAACGTCATTTGACTTTAATTTGCTATCGAAGATTTTGAGACAATGGCTATTTATTCAAAATTATAAGATAAAAAATGAATGTTGTTAATCATAATATTTATTTTAATATCTGCGGTGTATAAAATATTGCCAACCACTTTGCGCAATATAAAAACGAATTTGCTTATTATTTAAGAAATCATTCTGGCTTATGTCCAGAATGACAGGTTGATTAAATCGGATTCAATAGTCTCTGTTTTGACGTTTTATTCATGCGCTTTTTTGTCATTATGTCACAACAGTTATGGTCACCAAGCAAAAAAAAAACATGAATATTTATGAGACAATTTGTCCATATCAATCACTAAACAATATTCGATAAAATATAAACCAATCAAACGTCTAATATGACAACCGCTGATATCTGTTTATTTTTTTTTCTCGATCTATATCTTGCCAGTCATAAAAACGGTAATGGAGATGTTTAATTGCTTATAATTTGATTTTCTTGATCTTTTTCCATCAATCATGAATTTATCGATCGCTACCGATCTTATTGGACGAATTAAGCTTTAAGTTTAAGAACCATTTTATGTAGAACTCTGTCGAAGGATTGAAACGTAGTGATTAACTGAAAGCCTTCGATAATCGCTAATCCACCTTGACCAAGAGTGGTGACCAAGGCTCGTGCCTCCTCTGTATAAAAAGGGGTTTTTGGACTGCAGTTTGACACTAACAGGCTGTCTTTATTGTAGGAGTGCAGACAGAAATTAAAAACTTGAAAATACGTTTAACTTCTATTATCTAAATATTGTATAAAATTCAAAGTCCTGACTGACTGATTATGACATTATTATCGACTAGCTTCTCGGCCTTGGCCTGCCCGCACTATTACTTCGATTTCGCTTAACGTTCTTTCTTACTTTTTCTTTTTGCTCGGCTCCTAAGAGTCCTAGCGTGATGTTAAATAGCTTACAGCCTTCCTCAAGAATTGGGATAGTTCCAGAGATTAGCACGTTCAAACAAACTCTCAAGTTTTATTATTAGTATTGATAATTAGGTACGTAAAAGAGGCATTGATGTTTACAAAAATTATCATATTATCTTTGACTCGAAAATAAGGCATTGCAATGTTGATGATTAAAGGAAGTGATGCATTTAAATGCCTCCATTATACAGTAAGGCTTTGATAGAACCGACAATAAGGTATTTTGTCGCAAAAACTGGCTTCGAAACATCGATGGTACGACCGGGGTAATTGACCGCACGAAACTAAGTATTGCAAAACTTCGCGTTTTTCATATAAGGACACGATTTCTGGTCTGGTATTATATTTTGGACTGGTCGACATGAAGCCGTAAATGTTAAAATTGGACGAAAAGACCAAAAATGTTGGAGTAATAATATAAAAATCTGTCGACCCAATTTTTCACCTGTTTGATACTTTTATCGACTGCCAAGTGGTTTAATCGCTTCGCAAACGTATTGGCGACTTGTTTTCTGGTAAATAATACTGAATCCAACATTTTTGAGCGAAACAAGAGCACAGACAGAATAAATTTGGTTACTGTGTAAATGAAAGTGTCAAGAAGCTTTATAAATTCACTTGTTTGTATAATCAAAAATGCGCAGTCACGTGCTCTTTATGCATTGGGTCAAACATTGGAACAATGCACAAATGTTTGGACAAAAGGACCAATATGTAGTAATACCAACCCGGCACTCGTAGGCAAAGTCATACTCGTACTCCTCCTCCATTTTAACACAATTTATAACAACACTATAGTATCTTATTTATCAGGTTCACTTAACACATACATGTCTCACAATGTACACTGCACTTTATGTTATAACATTTACATAAACTATTATCATGACTAACGAAATTAACCTACAATATAGCTAAAGAAATGAAGAAAATTTTTATTAACTTATATTTATATTAACAATAAAAGAGTTTTATAATGCAATAATCGTAAGGCAAAAGAATACAGCTATCCGCGAACCCGGCTAGCTGGAAACTGAATGAAAGCCAAGAAAACCGTAAATCGAAAAAAAATATTGCCGGATTCTAAATTTAAACAATTTCGTAATGGCATCCGGAGCGTCTAGACGTCCCGTGCGATTTTCGGTGCGGTAATTTTCATTAATTACGTGTTTATTTCATCACGAATTACGAAACAGCTGTTTGGGGTTCGATTTTGAGGTTAGGAAAAGTGACTGGCCGATTCAATACTACGGAGGAAAATTTGAGGTCGCTGCGCGCGCATCCCGCCGCGCCGGTGGCGGTGCGACGCCCGGGTAATCTTGACACTATGACACGTATTTTGGAAACAATGTGCTGTTATTTAGTAACGTTTTTTATCAATTATATCATATTTACTCCAAATAGCGACGTTTTCGCTAAAGATACTGCCCAAAAGTAACGCCCTTTATGACTTTATTCTACATTTTGAATATAAGTTAATACAGTTTTTATATAAAAATGTGTTTCGTCGATTTTATAGGTCACACTCCCCTATTCGGGGTGAAGAGATGTCGTCCTTCACTTGCATGACACAACTCTATGATGCACCTCCACTATACATGTCGTAGTAGCAACAAAAGAGTATTTAAATAAAAAACTAGCTAAAGCAATAAGTATAATAATAGTAATAATTACTGAGGTATTGTTTAACAGTGTGTGACGCATACCGACACTTTCTGATTAGCGTTATATCGTGTTTAATGATCGAGATCCGATGTATTTTCTAGGAATAGACAAGATTCTTGAAGATTACGAGAATCATTTAAATATTCTTACGTCAGACTGACTCGGAAAATCTTAAACCTTATAGGCTGAAAATGAGACTTATGAATAATTTACCTAAGTATACATTCATTGCATTGAACAGTATGAAAATGTGGTATAGAAGACCTTTGAATAATTTAGCTACCTATAAGTTCAATGCAGAAATGAATATCTGTGATAGGCCAAAAATTATTGAAGTAATCTCGATTAATGGTAACTATATTGGATACCAAACGGCTCAAATCGATTGATTACATTTGAAGTCTACAAACATTTTTTAGATAACACTAAAAATAATTATCATCGGGACAGGAGAAATGGAGATCTTTATGGAACTTGTCGGGCACAGCAAAGAAGTGAAAGACAAAGTACCTATCGATTTTATAGCAGAACACGAACACTGAGGCCAGTTTAACGTAGGCGATACAATTCGCGGTAAAGAAAATGATCAGGACAACACAATAGAGACCCGTTTTAGTAGATACGCCAAAGAGGTTTTAGGTGTAGGCGGAACTGAGCAGATAATAAAGCCCTAGGCCCATCGTCCATGAGGCTATTTAAAAATAACGAGTTACAAACTCAAGTCAGCAATGAGTAGCCAGAAAATACGATGCAAACAATCACAAACTGTAGTTAATTAGGTACGCGTGTAAGACCGCCATTGAAATACCACTGCTGTGACATTTTGGCTACTCATTGGAGATCAGCATAGCAAATCACAACCATCCAAGCGGCCATCGTATCGAAAATGACACACTTCGATAACCTAATTTGAATAGCGGTCGTCTATTTCGTCTAAAATGACAAAATTTTCGGGTTTTGGACTTGTGAACAGCGTTCAGAAGACTCCTACGATAACGTTGATTGATGTTCGATACGGTACGGAAGCGTATCGAGTGGTTGTGAGCTTTTGAGTAGCGTCGTGTACGATGGGCGTTAGAATAAGGTTGTACTATAGTTTTCCCACCCACACTGACTGAAATATTACCAGTACAATGTAATATTTATTGATAGTCAGTTAGGAGATTGAACTCTAGTTCTAAGCTATGACGATGATTATGCAGTCGTAATACATTGCGTGTGTGTGTATATGAGCAACAGCTGTTTGTCGTTCTAAATGTCAAGTTCGTGTCAAGCATGGATGCGGGAATAACGAAACCGGTCGAATTGGAGGTGCTTGGGAGAGGTCATGTCCAGCAGTGGACGTCTTTCGGCTGAAATGACGGTGATGATGATAATTATATTACAAAATTTTAGAAAAAAAAAGGCTCATTAACGCCAACAACCATGTGATCGCATTTTCTCCTTAAAGGTGATTATTTTTCAAGACTGACATATCGTTGTCTAGTTTTATTTGTGGAAGTGGACAAGTAGTAATACTACTTGTTGGAAATACATCGAAATCACTTCCAGCTTAGTTCTAATAAGAACTTAAATGTGATGTTGCAATTTCATATAATTCATTTACAATAATGAAATGGGTTCGTTTAGTAGCGGAAACTTTAAAGTTACTCTCTTCCTGAAATTCATTGCATGAGTCAGAATCGTATTAACGTTTTAAGTTACAGAAGTTCCGGTTAGAGGCGATTGCACTATGAATAGGTATGTGCAAAATCGATTCAATGGATGAGTTTTTACTAGTTATACTGTATAGATCTTATGGGCAGTATTTTTATTACAATATCTTTCAAGCCATGTTTCTAAGTATGACGTGATTCGTCAATATTATCTAAATTCAAAGATGGAAGACGAACAGAAAAATATATCTATAAAAAAAGAAATATGCCAGCTTTGGCAGCCATCCATCATAAGAGATCATCAATCAAAACTTACTAAAACGTAGTAAAAAATCGATTACTACCAACAAATCATTAATTTATCGATTACAAATAAAAATCTCTCAACTTATTTAGTATAATTATAAACATTATACAGTTTCCTTAAGCTCAGAGATTAGTATAACGTAAATATTTATTGGTACGAGCTCTAACTCCTTCAGTAAGTGCTATATTTAGTTGTATGAGTAAGGAATATCGTAGTGAACGAAAATAAACTCATGTTAAGTAATAGCACATTACAATACGTATCACTCAGGCGCCTGTTATATGAGGTGAGGTAATCAGAGAGTAAAACGCTGCCAAAATACTTCTTAAAACCGAAAGTGTTCTTAAAATAGACGAAAAAGGTTCAATAAATACAAATATGACACAAAAACATGACATATTCGGAGTTCGAACTGGCGAATAAAAAATGGTAACAAAAGAATTGCATAACGAAAGCAGTAATAAAGTTCAATGGAACACAACAGGAGAACGACGAGCTAGGAGCGGAAGCATCTACCTTAACGGCTATATCTATTTTGGGACCTACAGTTCTGTTGTAGTGCTTAACAAAACACGGCAGATAGACTCGGGCATTCGAGATTAAGGGAAGCAGTGAATAACACTTTGAGTTAACCTACATTCAACGTAAACATGTTAAGGGACTTATTGACCTGACGTACAGTCAAAATTCTGCAGAATGGAAACGCGTGTTCGTGGTTATAATAGAAGATGACTGAGGGATTTTGGGTCCCAGAAATCCCAGACCATGCCCAGCTTTCTCTGGTCAGCTGGTAGAACTCTGAACATGTATTAAAGTGATATATAGTGAAACAATATGTGCTGAAATTGATCAAAGATGATGTTTCATCTTCCTGTCCTTATTTTAATTTATTTGGGGTTGGCTGTTTTTTTTTTTTTTAAAGTTTTTCGTATAAAGATCTGTGACTGTTTTTTTTTTTTCAAATTTGGAACCATGATTTCACCAAAATGACGGCTATTAATCTCGGCTTTAAAACTGCATCAACCCTTTTTTTTTTACTCATCACTGTTTTTATATTTTAGGCCTTTATACCTAACTTATTACCTAAAATTCGAAGACATGTGACATCCGCCAACCCGCACTGGGCCAGCGTGGTGGATTCCGGCCCACTCCCTCTCATAGAGAGGAGGCCTGTGTCCCAGCAGTGGGAACGTTACAGGCTGATTATGAATATTATGGCTGATATGATACAAACATTATAACTGCACTGACTAAACCTACAGGAACAGCAGAAAGCTAGGGGAGCTGTGGAGGCCCAGTGGTATCGGCCCCGACTTACGAGTTGTAGGTCGTGGGTTCAAAACCCAGACAGGCACTTTATTTTGTGTAACTAATTTCATCACCACTGCTCTCAAAACGGTGAAGGAAAACATCGTGAGGAAACCGACATCTCCGGGAACCATAAATTGGAAGACATGTAACATCCGCACTAGGCCCGTGTGGTAGATTACAGCCTTCTGGAAGAGCCTGAGTCCCAGCAGTGGGAACATTATAGGCAGATAATAACTAAGCCTCTCAAAAGCAATTTGGAACTAAGCCCTAGTTTTACCATACCCTAAGGACTATTTCCCGACTATAGTCTCTGATGACTGGATCATCATGCACAGGGCGCTTTAGTAGAAAAAACTAGGAACATCGCGATTTCACATTTCTATAAATATTTTGCGTATCGATCGGGATACACTTCAGTTTATTTATATTTTCCGCTCTGTTTGTAATGAATGAAGTTGTACCTACTGTTCGTACGTTTGTGTAGACTTTATCAATGGAAATGGATGATCTGTGTTCCATGAGTGAGGTTTATACTAACGCATCGATATTTTTAGAAATGTAAAGCTGTAATATAATTCTTATCACTTCATGAGCGTTAGAAAAGAGTGCAGAATTAGCCGTTGTTTTCATATCTTGTTCGTACCCATCCTTTTCTAGAAATAGGCCTTCCTAAGTATGATAATGCTATTGTCCTCTAGCTTACATAAATCTTCTCTCTAGGCTGTTTGTCATAGGCGTCGTTCTCTCTTGGATTATGTAACTTGTAATGCAAGTGATAATTATTGTTAAATTTTATGATTATCGACTAATTACTTATCGATAATCAAGCTCTCGAGCCACAATAACAACTTAATTACTAACTGTTCAACCAACAATTACAATTATTATTTGTCTTGCCTATTAACAGCTACCTTAAGCCCTTCCTACTCTATCTTCATTAGTATTAATGAGATTCCGTGTTTGAGTATTCAAAACGATGCTTACTTTCCCAAGTTAATCGCTATTGATCCAGAAATCAATTGATGTATAAAATGAGTATAAAAATAAACATTTTCTACGTAAACAGAGCGTAAACGAGAAAGCGCTGTTTATGAGATTCTTACACGTAAACATTGTAAAGGTAGGACTAAGCATATTGAATTGTTTCGTTGTGCTATTATTTAACCTTAACCGTACGCAAAATACGCGCATTGACGTGGTGGAGTTGCGGACACCAGCCCGTATTACCTATTACCTATTAAACCTTATTTAGAGATGTTGGAAAAATGTGAAAAAAATGGATCTGTTAAATTTGGAAGATTAATGAAATTTTCTATTGAACCAGACATGTTTATCCGATTTTGTAAGATGTGGGCGAAAAGAAATTACTTTTTTTACATAGGTTCTCTAACAGTACCTTGCGAAACTACTTTTCATCTATTTGCAAAATCTATAAGCACGAACGAAAATATTCGAAATATTTGTGAGAGATAAATCACATTATACCTCGCGCCTAATATAATTAGTGTTTCTCAGCGAGAAAAATCATGTTTACCTTGTCAGAAGATTAGCAACACAATCAAACGCCTACCACGGATCGACATTTCAATTTGGAATTTTAACACATTGGAATAAGTGTGAATTTGGAATAGAGAATTAAATTCTAATGTTTGCTTGAGACAAATTGTTACATTCGTTTGTGAATCATTCATACTGTTGCGGATTTTAGAGGGTACCTACTACTGTCAATATTCATATTTCAGTTTCTAAGACTTGTCGTATTTTGTGTCTTAGTTGACGGCATAAAAACCTGTACTCAAACAAGTTTACTTATAGGTAGTTTGATCTAGATTTAACTCCAGTTAATACATCGTCATGCTCCTTGAGAATGCTTCCTTGCAAAGTAATAATTTTCCATTGTGCTCTTTTATGATAATCAAGGGTTGTTTGTTAAATATTTTCGCATTTTCTCTACAGTAAAGACTAAGCATAGAGTTTGTAGCTAATACCTAGGTTGATGATTAATTTAGCTTTTGACGGTTCGTAAGCGTCCATGTAGGATCAAGTAAAATAAAATACCTTGAATTTGATTCAATACCGCCTCTACTCATTTAGACTTGCCGTGCCTACAGATCGTATCATAAAACTCCAGCATTATGATCGATAGACTCGAAACGCAAGCTCCTAAATCAAACCACCGCTAATTAAAAGAAAGTAAACTAAATACTCGAACAGTTTCAACTCACTGGATCAGTGTAACTCATTCCACTTCTTGTTTAGACGTTGCGTGTACAAAACGTAATATAATTTCAGTCGTTGTTATAGTCTGCTTCATAAGTTCATTGACCTATATGAGTTTAAACAGTAGCTATAAATTTAAAGGTTTTACAAACAATAAATATAAATCTTCTGCTATTTCGTTACTTTACGCAATAACAGTTGATGTGTCAGAATTTCGTGTGGGAGTGGAAAAATTGTAGTACACTTTTATAGAGCCGAACGATAAATTGTAGTGAAATATTTACATATTTTTTCACGTAGGACTGCAGAAGTAAAACAAAACGATATTTGGAAACGTAAACTACTAGATATGATAACGGTTCGCCTACTGTTTGGTATTGATCGAATGTAAATAAGGTTTTCAGACGTCCTCAAACATTTTTCGTTTTACTTCAGTTATGTCTACAGGTGAATCGATTAATTTCAACAGTCTGTTACTCGATACATTAACATAACATCACGCCTCGTTTCGCCGAAGGCTTGGGCAGAGGTGTACATATAGTACACCCCATATTTCGCCGGTTATGTTTTAGTCCAATGTAACAGGGGGCGAGCCTAATGAACACGGGATTACTAATAAAAAAAAATAGACTAACAATTGTAACACAGGTGATCGTTAAAATCGAATCAATATACTACACACGCGACAGCCTTGCGGGCGTCAGAAAAACAATTTCAGTAGACTAGCATTAGAAATGCCCAAACCGACCTTGGTTTAGAAACGGTCCGTTAACGCTTATACGTTTCATATGCAGTTCTACTGAAATTTTATGATGGAAGGTACATTAGAGATCATTATTATGCTGACCGTACGGTTTATAGAAATCTGGTGGACTATTTGGAGTTTTTTGGACTTTGAATCAGATAATGCATAGTGAGGGAGTTGGTGATTAACTTATATCTCAATTCGATTATTATGCATTGATTGGCATTTATCTTATAGTCTCAATAAATACCTAAGATAATGTTAATGTAAATAAATTATAAGACAAAAACATTGGTGTCATTCATATGATTACAAGTTACTAATCTACTGACGATAAATGCAATCATAAAAACAAACATACACAATTACAAACCACCGATAACGCTTCAGCAAACTAAATCAGAATTCAAAGCACGCGTAAAACCCATTAAAAAAACCAAGAAGCGTCAACAAAATACAACAAGACACGAACTTGAACAACATCCGAACATCAAGATACACATAACAAATAAACATATATATAGAAACTCACGAATAAGAAGCAAAAATAATCCATATGTCACAAGCAGAAACGACGATAGTCGCTCGAATACTATTTCAGCAACCCGCTGGATTTACAGATAAGAAAGTAATAATCATTTTATCGAAGAGCAAATATCATTTAATTGAGTTTTGGAGCGACAAATGTCGTATGTGTAAAAATAGTGGTTTTGGCACGTGTTCTGAACCAAATCCGTTTGGAGCTGGTTGCCAAATGGCATCTTGAATGGTTCACACGATGGGTGGACGAGTTGCTACAGGCATTGTCATTGCAACAAAAGATTGCTTTAGGATTATTTTTAGGGAAACTTTAAAATGGGGTCACGGCTTCCGTGATATTTACGGAAAGGGACATTCTGTACGGACTATATCAAATAATGTAATGAGTCGACCGGATGGTTGAACTTGAAAATATTTGCTAGGGAATATATCCATTGCGTTTGTGACATCGTTACATCATATATAAGCTGACCTCACTTGCATCTTATTTAAAGGTGGCTTATTGTTCTTAGCTAGAACATGAATTATTTTTGCAGCATTACTCACTTAATATTCAGAATTATTATCCTTTATTGCACGAGGTATAGAGATTTATTCACCACATAGTGTTCGGTCCCCTACAGTACTTATTGTGTCACCTTCATTAATTCAATGACCCACCTCTTGATCGCTGAGGCTGCTTCGTTTGGCATACAAATAAACATTGACTATCTAAGTATCTTTATAGACTTTTTGCCTTAAACATGTTTCAATATAAACTAGTTTAATAGATGCTTTAAAGTTGTACGAACAAATTCAAGGAAAATCTCTAATGTCCAAGAATTTTTTACAAGTCATCTTTGAGGTTGTCATTTGTTTTATTTCTTTGAAACCGGATCAATTCATAGGAAATTGACCACTGATGATGTCACTAAAAATTCAACACTCTGAAATAAATAGAATCGATTTCCCACATATAGAAACACTGATGTTCAGGCAATCAGAAAGTATAATTCCAATGGAACTTTAGTATGAACACCTGAATATGAGAATTGAGGAAACAACTCGGTAATTGAAATAGCACGTTCGGCAGTAGGAAAAACGGAAAGCAACAATGGCATACATAACGTTATAAATAAGGACAGGCAATGACGTAATGATGCAATGACTATTTTAATAAATAAAGGCACAAGGTGAACCGATTGCAATTTGTTTTTGAATTTAAATGGAGATTAAGGCTAAGTGAGATAATAATGTAATAACACGTCAACTGTAATGTATTGTGAAAACAGAGATAGAACTAAAAACGTACTAGAAGATGATGGCCAAGGTAAGGTTTGAGAATCTCGGGATTTCCCGAAGTGTCTGGAAAGACTTGGTCGAAGGACGCTTAAAGCCAGGCAGAAAAGAAAGGAGGCCGACGACCCTATGTTGATGAATGAAGATATTTACAGAATTTTATTTTTATTTTTTTTGCACAGCTCGTTTTCATTTAGAGGGGATTTCCCAAAACACAGGGAGTGCTAATCTTGAAAAGTGCTACAAAGTAGAAGTGCTCATAATCTTGAAAAGTAATGACATCAACAGAAACGATTAATCACACCTAACAGAGACCCTTGTTTAGACTCTTACGCATGTAGAAATAAATGTCAAGGTATAGGCTTATTATGAGTAAGACTTCCCTTGACATTGAAAATGAATAGGTGAATAAAGTTGAGTCAAGAAATAGTGCGTTTACGCGTTAGAAAACATAGTCCAATTCTCGAAATAACCAAAGAAGAGGCGAGAACTTTTAACAAAGGCTGGTTTGCCTGAGCATAACTTTTTTATTATGTCTTTAATGGACGGCGCCGCCGAGGCCGGCTCAGGAAGAGGTGGCGAGACAACCTAGACGCGTACCGCAAGGGTTGGATCGAGGTGTCTGAAAGTATTTGGGGGTCGCCTTTGCTCAGCAGTGGGACATTGTAGACTAACTTTAATAACCTCCTTTTTAGAAGTCGGTAACAAAAAATGTCTTTGATACGATTATCTCATTGAACCTAAAATTCAAGTTTTACACGAGACTATAAATATGGAAATAGACAACTGAAGCAATTTATTAGAAAAAAAGTGAAGGTATCAATACTCAAGGCATAGCATGTCCAGACCAATTTTCTGCAAAATTCAAATTGATAGCTATTAAGTTGAACGGTTATAAATTATTTAAACGATGTCTGAACTTACTACATTTAATTTATTGATTGGATACTAATTTATTATTATCTCCTTTATTTAATTAAATACATATAAATTATATATTTAAATATTGTATATTACACCAATTTTATTATAATGCTTTTTCTTTTCAGGATAAGCCGAATTTTAGACTACCAACAAAAATGGTCCTTTGATCCTTGAGGTCTTAAGGACCATTTTTGATTATACCTAGATTTTTTTAAGTTGTTCAGTGAGTTCTAGATATTTATTGGCTTTATTATTGGGCTATAGATATCTAATCAAAGTTGACGTAATTTAGAGAAATGTTTAGGTACTCATATCGGTTAAAGCTGATTACATACAAGTGCATTATCTTAATTTTAATACTCCTGATATGAAAGATACAAGATATCTTATATGTTTCTATTGAGTAAATATGTTACATTTCATTCATATTTTGATTTGGATAGGTTATTTTAAATGTAACTACGCTGTATATTGGATCCATTATGTACATTGTCGCACATGTAATTTACCAGTAATGTCTAAAAATAATTGAAATTCTTTAATTCGATACCAAGTAACTCGAATATCGAATTCATTGGACTTATCGGTTGCATAAAACAGCTGTTTCTCGGCATGTATGATAAAAAAAATCGGTCAGCCGGTTTTCCACCTCATATCGCACAATCCGTATAGCTATTGAAACCTCTTTGGCGACTAAACACGGTCAAACTATTCGTATCATGCTCTTTTTCAAAATGATATCCAAACACGGCAAAAACTAGTCGTTTCAGACAACCTTGAGCATGTAACCAAAACAAAAATACTGTATGACTTATACGAGCAATTTAAGTGCTACAATAAAATTTTATTTATTCCAAAAATTAAATATTTACATAATATAAGCTAACATATAAACTATAATAATATGTACAATTATATGAAAATAAACACAATATGAATTAAAATTTTAATTCCCTTCGTTTTGTTTTACAAAACCTATTCGTCAACGCGCCTAGCAATAATGCAATGCTTTCGAACTGGTTTCAAATATATTTTTTCTCGTTTAAATTATTCATAATATGTCGGTTAAGGTCACCAGTTAACTTCTTAACTTCTATTCTTAGTGCGAATATCTCGACATGTAATCACAGTTGTAAATTCTTAATAATCTACAGATAAGCCTAAACCGGCATTGTAAAATACAGATAAAATCAGGCAACAGTTTTTTTTAAATAAAAAAAATAACACTAAAATATGTTTGTCACGTTCGAACAAAAACTTTTCAACACAAACTTTTCACTGTTCAAATACAGGCACACAATAATTTGCACTCCGAAATTATAATTCGAAACTGAAAATTCGTATTCCAAAATTCGTTCGCTTTAGTCGAGCGCGGCGTGCGTCGATCGCCGGTCGTCGTTCGCGCGCTACTAAAAAACGGACGTAGAGTCATCGTATCAAATTATTGCTATCACGAATAAGTATTTGTTGCAACGTTCCGACTGACGGCACATCTGTACGATCGCTCTGTATTTTTGCTAAGGCTTCATGCGATCAGGGAATTTGTAGACAGTTCTAATCCTATCATATTGTTTAAGTTAGTCCTATTTACATGCTAAGTGATCCATTTTCATGCACTTAAAGAAAACATTCAAGTCATCATTGACCTAGCCTTTTCCCAACTATGTCGGGGTCGGCTTCCAGTCTCACCGAACGCAGCTCAATACCAGTATTTAACATGGAGCGACTGCATATCTGACCTCCACAATCCAGTAAATGGAAACACGATACCCCTTTACAACGAAAGAAAACATTCAAGTATTGTGGGAAAAAGCAAAAAGAAACTTCAAGACCCAAAGTGAGAAATCACACACTGCATCGTATAGGCCTCTGTTTGCTCCTACAAATCCCCAGGCTCATGTGCCTCTCATCCTCTTCTTATCAAGAGCGAGATTACTTTTGGCTTACTAGAATATAGTTACAAGAAACAGATCCTTTACACGAGAGGGCCAAAAACGACATTAATATTTTTTATGTGTTCAAATTTTCATTTAGTTCTAATATTCCCTAAATCACCAAGGCCATCAAAAACATGTCCACCGCCAATTCTCCTAACTTTCTTATCGTTAATACTTCAGCCAAGCAGTTTGTTCTCAAACGTTATCGCCCTAACTAATACGACCTTGGATTTTATTGTGTCGACCTCCGTCTAACCCAACCCAACCCCGGTTAAAATATTAATGCCAAGCCCGAAGAATCAATAGGCTTTGAAAGAGTTGAGGCTTTGTTTCGTAATACTTCACGTAATAAATGTTTATAGATCAACATAGTAGCTGAAGCACGAATTGTGAGTGAGGCAAATATTGATTTTGCGTAAAAAGTTGGATACGGAGTTGTTTAAATTTTATAGCCTTCAGCATATAGTGATGACTGGCGTGGCGCAAATGTTGTCTGGCTCCAATGCACGGATTTTGGTCCTAATGTCCAAGAATGGCTATGTTTTACAAATTTCGCTAGTTGATCAAAACTTATGGGCATTATTTTTTATACAAACCACGCTATTAGAAACCGTAATTTCAGAAATTTCCAAATTTTTCTGATCCAATACAGCATTTTTTAAGCATTCCTCAAGTTTACAATTTTAAAATGTGAATTATTTGTAGCAAAACTACGTGCATTAAAAGCAAAATGATAATTAAACGGCTTTAGACCTTGACACTGCGACCACGCTGAGCATAATATTACGTCACCTAGATGTAATAATTATGAATTCCTCACGCGAACACACTTTGATAACGTTAAATATATTCTCATAGTTTAAATCATGGTTAACACATGGGCTTACACACGACTGTTAAGCACGAGGCTACTGTGAAGCGGAAATAGCAAAAAACAACGGTAAGACATAAAAATGAGCCGTTTGATTTGGTCCTACGGGTCCTAATTGTAGCTTCTGAATTCTAACCAGTTTTTAATCTTTCTTTATTATATAAGGTCCCATTAAAATAAATAAACTTTTAGAAATCATTCAGACCACCAAAAATAAGGACGATAGTAAAATTATTTAAGAAAAACGGATTAGATACTTAAAGAAAAATAATCAGCTAATGAAAATACACTAATGTGACGGCAATTTATTATTTTAGGTCAAAATAAAATCACTTTAATCAGTGTTTTTTTTTTGTTTTTATATCTTTAGTTAGACGTACTGAGCGCTGTGTTAAAATTTGTCCATCTATTTTAATGGGACTCTGTATAGATTAACTATAGCAATATATTATTCAGAGTGCTAAGTCGTACCACGTATTCTTAAAAGTTAAAATTTCTTAGGACCAAAATTTCAGCGAAGACTTTGCTTATTACTAAAGGTTTTTGGTCCTTTTGAAGGAGCATCAGCGTCTGAATAAATTAGGTCAAATACCAGTTGCATTTGGCCAGTAAATCACGTGGGTGGTGTTACAGGCAATAAGTGGCTTAACGGTCTTAGTACAGATCATGTAGGTACCGCTAAGAGCCTTACCCCGTAAGAAAAGCGTGGGCGCATCTCGTTAACTTGAAGAGAAAACATTAAGAACAATTTATCAAAGATTGTGGAGCATTAATTAGGTGTTTTGTACATGTAAATAACATTAGAAGTTTAGTCAGGTTTATTTTGGAGCTTACATTTTGAAGAACTGATAGAAATTTATCAGATCGCCGGTCAGGTCGAAGGTGTTTGTCATTGGTTTGATAAAAATCTAAACCTCTTGGCATATTCATGGGGAGAGTTCCAAAGTAGTATTTCATTCTGTCTTGGTTTTGTTTCATTCTATACTTATCCGCGATAGGTATGTGTTTTCAATTAAAGTGCTTTACCTAAGACTATTTACTATGGTAATTTAAGCTTTAGCATTAGCTAGCAATGAGGTAATTAGCTGCAGTTAAAATATTTAGACAAACCTCTTTGGGTTTACAGCTAAGGTTAAATAAAAAATACAGGTATGTAAGAAAACTATTAAAATTACCCAAAATGGCTCGTTTTTAGTAAACATGATTAATTGAATTACTTCGTTATTGCATCATCATACTGAGTTTTAACAGAACTATCTCGAATAACGCTGGTTTACTTGTATCCATCGTTTAAGGTAAAGGTTATCAAATCTTTTGTTCTTTTTTTAGTCTGCTGTGTGATATTTTTTTCTTTTTGACTTATTTTGGATTTAAAACTTTTTCACCCATCGGACAAAGTTTCAGTACAAAATATTTAATACCGAAATATCTAGAAGAATTAAAGAAGAACAAAACAAGTCTTCATTTTAGTCTTTGTTAAAAACTTAATATTTTGTTTACAACCTTTTTGCATTTGATATAATATGCGTGACAGACAGATTAACTCATCTTGTAACAAAAAGTTCTAAAGAATGCTCAGCGCTACAGCGTTTAAGACTTACGCGAGCGTTTCAGCGGAACTCCGTTTTTTTGTATATTCCTATGAGTAACAACTGACGTCATCTACAAATTCGACGTGCTTTTCTTTTTATAATTCATGATTATTTTGCGATAAGCTATGAGGTGTTGAACGATGTATTTGAGCTCACTGTTTCAAGGCTCCTGCGGACAGGCGCGACGGTACTACGGTAGAACAATTTCCATGAAGTTTTCACAGAAATTGTTCGACGAGAGTCGCGTCGCGCCTGTCCGCGGGAGCCTTCATGCGTTGGCTAAGCTGTAAAGTTACGTACATGAAAAACATGCCGAATTGGGAACATGCAACAAACTTAACTCTTACTTAGGGCTGCATAAAGTACTCCATAAAGGAAAAAGGACCATTGGGGATGGTTGGAACACTCTGTGATGCAAAAACAACGCTACGCAGATGTGACAAAAACACACCACTAAAAATGTTGCTAAATTATTGCTACAGTTTTACCTACCTCCGCCAGTGCTTAAGGAAAATTAGCATGAACTATAAATACAGTAACCTAATGTACACTATACCACAGAACCACCTATACAAGCGATTACGTAGGCAGCCATCATGCTTATAAGCGGCTTAGTAAACACCGTAATACTTATAAATAGCACTTATCGCTTCGAAGCGTGCGCCAGAGTTTATTGTAATGTCAACTTGCTCTGATTGCATTGATAGCCTAAAGAGTTGTAAGCTTGTATGGTAGTATAAAAAAGAGGTTTTATGTCGGGCTGTAATTTGCTACTGCATTGATAAAGGGCTCTGCTAATACAGAAAACAAATGAGCAATGATGCCCATTCAAGCTCATTCTCAGCCTATAATGTTCCCACTGCTGGGACACAGACCTCTCTTAGAGAGTCTCTAAAAGAGTGGGCTGTAATCTACCACACAGTCCCAGTGCGGGTTGGTAGATGTCACATGTCTTTGATTTTTTGGTTGATGTTTAGAGTACCTCAAAAAAAAAAAAAACGGAACCCTTATAGGATCAATTCTGTGTCCGTCTGTCCGTCAGTCTGTCAAGAACCTTTTTTCAGGAACGCTTGGAGGTATCATGTTGAAATTAATATCAAATACGTAGGTCTATGGTCTCTTGGTTTGAACGCAAAAAAAAATACGATCATTTATGCCACATATTTTGATACTCGCCAATAAATCAAAACCTATAGGTACTTCCCGCTTACCTAGAATCGTGAAATTTGGCAAGAAGCAAGGTCATTCCACAAATAAAGGAAAGAGTGTAAAAATCGTCAATTTGTAGTTGTGTCCCTTTTTTTTTCTATTACAAACTTACATTTGCGTTTTTTTATAACTCTAAGTTACAGTATATGTTCGATTTTAAACTACTAAGTTCAGAAATCCTCATGATATTTTCCTTTAGCCTAAAAAATTGCAGCACAAATAATATGGAGTTTGTTAAACCTAACCATTTTTCCTCCTACTTTTTACAAAACATAGGCAGGCATTGGATCGTCACGTCAGTTCTATAAAAAATTGGCCAATTTTTCAATGATTCATTCTCAAACGAATTCTTTTAGACGGCAGCGGTAAATAAAAAAAATGCTGCATCATAGCCTGGACTAAGTTAGACGAATATAGTTTGTAAACAAGCTAAAAAATGTATAAAAAGCTTTCTTGAACAGCACTGCGTCACGCAAGGTGATGGGGTGAGTACAGTTCACGATGGCATTAAATAAAATCTATGAAGTTTAATGAAACTGCTGAAGATTCATATTTATGTACTGTCAGAGTACAATGACATGATATAGATGGCTACCCTTATACCCTATTTCTCAAAACGATGAAGGAAAACATCGTAAGAAAAATCCTAGAACCAAAAAATGACATGTGACAGTTGCCAACCCTTACTGGGCCCGCGTGGTGGATTACGGCCCACTGATTTTTTTCAAAGAAAGGAGGCCTGTGTCCCAGCAGTAGGAACATTATAGGCTGATTATGCAACCGTACGCATATCTGTAGTGACTCGTGTGGTGTTACAGATAAAGAACATTATTCAACGAAATTATTTTTTAGTTACCGAAATATTGAATCTACTGTAGCCGTCAATTAAGTTCCTAAAGACATGGGCAAGGCTGGTCCTCGACCTCATTGTTAAACAGTCACGGGTAGACATGTATGCATTAGTTTTTTGTCAGCACTTATACAGGCGAGTCAACGAACCATGTACCAACTACCAAGTTTTATTGCAAATGGTGGCTCTTTTTTTTGTACCAAACTTTGTTATCAGACTTCGTGTAACGGCTGCGTAACTTCTGTAAGGTAATTTTGGAGGTTTACTTCTGACTGAATTTATTTTTAAGGCTCGTGTCTTACATTTTTAGGTATTGAAGACGCGCGGATGGAAGGACCAAAAATTTTTTCAAGGCGACAACTGAGAAAAGTTTAAGAAGTTAAGGTATATCTTGAAGTTACGGTTATATCCATCGTCAAGATCTCATCATCATCATCTGCCTAGCCTTGTCCCAACTACTTTGGAGTCGCCTTCCAGTCTAATCGGATGCAGCTGAATACCAGTATTTTACATGGAGCGACTGCCTATCTGACCTCCACAACCCAGATACCGGGTAATACGATATCCCTTGGTAAGACTGGAAGCGTCAAGATCTGTTTATTGCGTTATTAATGAATGAATATTTTTTTATTGTAAGTTGGATGTATATCTGGACAATAAACTGTTTTATTATACTCACTACTCGGACTATTACAGTCTAATGTTATTATATGCCTGAATACAGCTTGTTGCGGCGTGTTCTCTTCCTCCCACAGTTTTCCACCAACATAAGATACTTGTTTGATAGTGGGCGAGACTTGTAAGTGGACTTATCTTCCTCTATCGCACGGTTCCAATCCTGGGCTATAACTTAAAACTTTCCAACTGAAAACACCAATTACACTTTGCCCGCTCTGAGGATCGAACTCAAGACCTCAAAAGCGATACCGTCTGGGTTTTATAGCTTTAGGTTAATGAGGTAGCTGAAGTAATCTAAGGAAATTTCCATTTCTCACGAAATTTATTTGATCGCACTAAACCTCTTAACATTATAGAAACTTCGCAATGAAACCTGGTTTAAAGGCTCTCCCCCACAGGTGCTTTATTATCGGACGATAATATCGGATGCGTTATTGCAATAATGCGTCCCGATTCCTTGCCACACAGCTGCGATTTTATCGTCCGATATTTCTAACGTGTGCCTGTAACCTACACTACAGGCCCCCGCCTGCAGTACACGTTACTACGTTACAGGTGTGTGTAAGATCGTATGCGTTCTAATACAAAATGTTCTAAAAACTCATATCGGAATATCGCAGGACGGAAGAACGCAAGCGCAACTTCTATTGCGTCGTTATAATCGCTATAGTGTGTAACTTCGTGGCCGTCCTAATAGAAAACAGATATCGCATCCGATATTATCGATCGATAATAACGTGCCTCTAGGGGAGAGCCTTTAATGGTCTATAATCGCCTACTTTCAATGAGTAAAAGTTGCGAACAACGCTTGTCCTGTATGTATGAGGAAATGCATTTGAGCTGGAGGCGGACAGTCGCACGTTGATATTATTCTAACTCCCAGAATAAACAGTTGCTTCTTCTTCTTTTCGTGTAAATGGTACTTTGGTTGATTATTGTTTGAGCCCAGAAGGTGGCCACGTTAATTGCGGCATCAGTGGCATTCTTTAGGTATTCAAAAATGTAACTGACCGGCGACTTAGGGCACTCCAGCAAGTGGGACATAGTCTGATCAGAAGCACCGCACTCGCACTGGAAGTAATTCGCCTTTCGTCAAATTGTGTTTGCAGCGGTCTGCTTGGGTACGCCAAAATAGATGCTAAGGAATTTAAATAAAGCATAAAACAGTATGTCACATCAGTTGACTTTAATCCAATACTTAACCTACCTACAGTGAAATCATCATAATAAAGTCTAGGAGCAATCAAGCCACCACCTTATAAGTCTGGTCCTAATGCCCACGCGTTGTCCATATTAGAAGAAATCGTAGGTGGATAATAAATAGTACTTCAGTAATTATTAAATGCAATTTGAAAGATATCTCTGTGATAGACCCAATTGTTTTGGCAATATTTGGCAGTGTGGGTGTTGGCGGAAGTGGAAATATAAAAATATTTTTAATGCCTATTTGTCAAGGTAATGTTTTGAGGTCATGTTGTGTATGAGTTTTGGAGCGATTAGTCATTGATTTCGTTCTAGGATGAATATTATTTAAAACAGAGAACAAAATATGGTATTCATTTGATCATTTAAACATCCTTTTCGCCTAAACCCAGAAAAGGTATTTGGATATGCAAATTCGTAAAGTTCTTTTCGGTTTCACAAAACCTCCCTGTTCTTTACTTGTTTCTCAACATACGAGTTCAATTTTATTTGTCTCTTAAACAGAAAATCAACTAACGGCTCCTTAATTCAAACCAATCGATTTCAATCTTCGAATTCACCATCAACAACAAAATTGTTATTCCAATTCGAAAATCCTTAACGTTAAAATTTAAATAGTGAACGGCCTTGAGAGAGGTCCGACTGATGACCTAATGGTGACATCACTACGCGTAAGTAAATTAGGTAAACGTTCGTGCGACGCGAGCATGAGGGTTTCCATCTACGTGACACGCTTACACTGTGTGTTGAATGTATGGATGATAGAAAGCGCCGACACGGGCGGCGGCGCCTGATATAGAATAAATAAATACGCTAATGCGTTTGTGTTATTCTAGGAATGAGAGAATTGGAAGCTGGATTTTCTGAAGAAGTCTAAAGAAAAGATAAAATCAATCAATCCTCACGTAGACTGAGTCTAGAAGCTAGTGTAAATCTATACTAATATTATAGAGGTATTTGTTTGTAAGTTTGTATGTAGGGGGTAATCTCTGGAACAACCAGTCGGATTTGAAAAATTCTTCTTGCATTTGATAGCCCAAATCTTGAGGAAGGCTATAGGCTATTTAACGTGACGCTATGACCTTTAGGAGCCGAGCAAAAGCGCTATGGGGAAACGAAGTGATAGAGCAGGAGACGCGGGCAAGTGATGCAATACGAGGAGATGGGTCGAGGGAATAAGAAATTTCACGCGAACGAAGTCGCGGGCAGAAGCTAGTGTAAAATAATTTTGCGGCGACGTCCTCCCTCAGGCGTCCAGTAAATTACAATAATCTATGCTAATCGCGCTGAGTGCATTCGAGTGACGTTCGCCATCTCACTATTGGATATAAATCGATCTGCCTAGCCTTTTTCCAACTATGTTGGGTCGACTTTCCGTGATCCCGTGTATGGGTAGATTTTCGTTATTTATCATCATTTCATCATTCATCGCACAAATTTTTTTTTGGGTTTCGGTCCTGAGTGCGTAGATTGTTACATTGAAAATATAGTATATTGGTATTCGTTTGACACAATATATGTTGGGATGTGACACGTGCCGCGATTGTGGTGCGGTGCCGTATTATAAATACATAATTAATATTAATAACACCTGTAAATGATGATAAATAACGAAAATCTACCCGTATGCAGATGCAGCTGAATACCTAACAGTATTTTACATGGAGCGACTGTCTATCTGACCTCCACAACCCAGTTATTGGATAACATGATACCCCTTGGTGAGACTGGTTGTCAGACTTTTGTGCTTCTGACTACCTGTGACGACTGTCAAAAATCTACGAATGTCAGCCGTTGTTCCCGACAACGGCTTAACGTCATTTTAAAGGCAAAGATAAAATACAAAGTTTAAATTGTTACTGGTCCTTAGAGTCGCATCCTGTCAAAAAGTATCTCTGCCTTTTCTCAGTAGAAAAAGCAAGGACCAGAAAAGTATGTAGTGTAAAATGTTAAATAATGTTCTAGCTTCTAACAACATTATATTTTCGAGATAATACATTGAGATAGCAATAAAAATAAAAGCCACAAAATGACGGCCATATTTCAAGTGTGAAGCAATTTAGTTTTTTCTATCTAATGGCTTGTTTATAAGGTCGGGTATACTCGTGACATTGCTTAGAACACATTGGAAGGACATTTGTATCAAACTTGTTTTGCGCGGTTTTATTAAAACTGGGTTCTACGATAGACATTCCTACAAACTGTTTTTAATACATTTTGCAAAGATATTGGTGGTGTTTATTTAACATGGTAGATAGTATTTTTTAGAACTGAAAACTTCTTAGGCGCGCTTAGCGCTCTTTCTAAATCACGGAGTTCAAAATTGTGAACGAAACTGAACCGTCACTCGGGTCGGTGTCGCTGAATCGGGTATAGTCGGCTCCAGTCGGTCGGTGACGCTGAATCGCGTATACTAGGCACTGAATCGCGAATACGTGTAGTCATAAGTACACACCCTCTTATTTACGTGGGAAAGTTAGAGTAGGATAGGAATATAGTTATTATCCAGTGGAATAAAATACCATTTAAAATAGCACTGTACTACCATAACATACAGCTAAACACAGGTTTGCATAGAATTTAACAGGCTAGCAGTAGCTTTGCTGCCTAAAAAGAGCTACTGTCATCGTTTTAAGACTATCTAAATAAATTTCTAGTTCACTGTCAGATTTGCCAAAAAAATTGAGATTATCTAGATTTCATAATTTTTCAAAAAGACTTTGATATTAAAATGTTGAAATTATTACTTAATTAATTAACTACACTTATTATGCCACGTGGCACAGCTTGTAATTTAAAATGCATTATAAATACACATTTCCTTATTAATAAAGCCATTCATAGAGGTTGTATTAATTCCGCTAATAAACCTCTTTGGTACGTTCAATTGGTTTATTTTTCATTTGTGATTGCTAGTGCAATTAATGTACTGAATACTACGAATGTAGTATTATGTAAAATGACACGTTTGCGAGATAATACTAAAACCTCAAATTAAAACAATTTGCATGCAAATTATAAAATGGTAGGTAATCGAATTCATCTAAGTTTTTGCATAAATGCAAATCCTCAATTGTAATAATTATTTAGATTTCTTTTATCTCATAAATAAATATAATTGATTTTTAGATTCTTAAATCCTAATGCTATTGAACTAGATAATCATAATGCCATGACCACACTTATAAGATACGCCGATTCTGTCAGAGCGAATAACAGGACCTTTCTTTGACAAATATGACTTTTAAATAGGCGTTCTCCTATAAGAGTGACCTTAGCACAAAGAGAGAAAAAAGCCACTCACCAAAGTAACGATGTCTCCTGGATTAGCGGCGGCGATCCTCCTGAGCCTCTCATATAACATATCCATCAGTCGTTGGTAGTTTGCATTCAAATCATCCAGCTCCCTTGCAACTGCTTCGGATCCCGCAGGGATGCGCTCGGGATCGGTTCGGCCCCGAGCTCGGAACCGTTCGGCTAGCTCGACGTCTGCTTGCCGGCGTAGCTGACGCATGTCCAGCGAAGGGTGCACCTCGTCGCAAAGCCATTCGGCGTATCGCTGACATCTCGAGGAGTATATCTATGTCGGGTTAGGGTCAAGCGGGTTATTAGGGCTGTTAGTTAGAGAGCAGACTGTTCTTTGTTTAAACATTTCATTCTAAATTGGAACTACAGCCAAGTCTTCTTTATTTGAAACTTTCATCGTTTCGTTGAAAAGAACAATATGCTTGCTAAAATGAAGCGTTCATTAGAATAATTTTTAACCTTTCATAATAACTTGCACACTTTTACAGGACTTAATGAAACTTATAAAACATGTGAGGGTCGCAGTCACACACACATTCAAAGTTCGCCGACTCAAAAGACCAGTAGTCACTATAAGAAAAACTATGTTTTTCCTTACAGTTAACTTACAAAGAAAAGACATAGGTAATTATTCATACTACAATTTAATTACTGGTCTTAACATTCGTTCAGTCTTTCAAAATATTTTTTCACTGACAACACTTGTCCAGCTCACAGCGGGAATGAAATCATGCTGGATGGAAAGATTGGCCTGTACAGTACACAGGTATTTTTAAAGCGTGCAACACCAAAAGTGAGGCCACACTAGACTAGCACCCATTTCGTGCACATTTAAGCAAAAGAACTGTGTATATTGAAACAAAACCCCAGATAGTGCTGTATTTTACATAAAATGGTAGATTTTTTTATAGTCTGGCAACATTGAGACACCAAAACAATGCATGCAAAGCCATATTTTTAGAGAACAATGAACCCATTTGTAGACATTTTATAAGCTATTTACAAGAAATTAATTTAAATTTCAAATTCGCGTTCTGAATAGGGTCTCATAGTTTTATTCATTCCGCCGAAACGGAAACTTTTTTATGGCGAGTCTATTTAATATGTATTTAGGCATATTTACTATTATGAAAAAATATCATGGTAATGTAATATGATGAACATCGCTTCAAATTTTGCCATAAAACGTAACGGTATTTTTTCCTGGCTGAATTGTTTTTGTTTTTTTATCACAAAGTGCCGAATAACATTGACAAAGCACGCACAATAAGAACTCTACAGAATCCTTAAAACTTTTAGTCACACAACAATGCAAACTATAGCAGTAATAAATTGCTTTTCATAGTTAAGTGTCGATCACACAAACATCTCGCATTCAGATGATTACGATTAGTTGAAAGCAATCGATTCAAATCGATTAAAAAGTTAGGTGGCAAAGCATCTTTTAGTATAAAAACGCAAGCGTTATGTTTTAAGGGCGGAAGCTTTCGTGCATTGTGCCGAGTTTGAGCCTAAATCACCTCTGATATACGAAGAGACTTGGAAAGACCCAAAAGACAGAGAACGAAGCAGACAATAGCAGGAACGAAACGCTGGACCGAACTCACTTCACTCAGAACCTCTCATCATCAAAATCTTGATTATGACATCATTTTAGGGCATTTTGTGGAATTATCTCAATCAATTTTGTTAGACTACCAATGAATTTGTTTCACTGTGTTAAAATACTTAGACATGTCCACGAACAACTTGTTACATACCTAAAAATGTTTCGGACACGACTAAGGCAAAAAGACCAAACACGAGTATTTGGTCCTTTGAGTCAATGAAACATTTTCAACCAGGCATGAAAATAAAACGGTAAAAAAATCTCCGAATATTCCACAAAACGCCACAGCCTAATCGAATGTCTAGGACATCAATTAGTATACTGATATTTACCTTCGCCTCTCGTATGTATCTGCCACCGTCAACGTTAACCTTCTCAATCTTAGGCGTCCTCTCCACGACGCTTGTGAGTAGATTCTGTGAAGGACCACATAACACCCGGTAACATTAGAATTAGTTAGGTGCGAAAATGGGTATATTTTTGGTGAAGTTAAGATTTTTTGTAAGTTCCAGACATCTTCTCCTTTTACATAGTAAATGAATCACACAGTGCAAAAATTCGTTATATTTTTTAAAATTAAATTGTCGAGATAAAACACCTTTGTAAATAACATTGATTAAAAACCCTCCCGTCCCTGTTGTCCAAAATAATCATAACATGCGTTCTTATAGTTAATCTTATTTCGACTTGGAGGACCAAAATCCAAAACCAACTTAATTCATAATATTTGGAGTTAATACTTTACATGCATTCATGTAATAATGTAATATATTCAGTGAGGACCAGATTAGTCACTCTCTTCCTCTTATTGTTGTAAGTTAAAATACAAACAACCCTTAAAATTAAGGACTTAAATTGACCCAAACCAGTAACAAGTTGACATCAATCTCAGTTCTAGACTTTGATGAGCCCTGGGTTCCACAACTATTGATGCTAAAATCCTGGTAGAAAGTATCCTTCTAAATGTCCTATCTTCTCAACTCGAAGTTCTAAACACTGAAAGTACTAAAGGACCAAAAAGATATGTTTCAAAAAAATGTCCTGGTGCTACAATTCTCACCCTTGTTGGTTCGAAGTGTTCCTTAGGCCTGACTTCGACAGGCGGCTGTGCCTGCAGCTTGCTGTACGCATCTTCGATCCATTCGGCTTCTTTTTCTAAGCCGGCGTTGTAGTTGCGCAGGAGTTGGTATGCTGCCTCGCAGCTTCGGAGTCTGGGGGAAGAGAGTTTATAGTAAGTAATTGTCCTTATATTTTTTATGATATGTGAAAACGAAAGATGGGAGGAGTGGAGGGAGGCCTTTGCCTAGGAGTGGGACAGCGTAGACTAAAAAAAAATAGCAATAATGTTAAGCTCCAGAGAAACTGGCTCTAATGGTTTATTTAAACAGGAAAGTTGGACTAACTAAGATTTCAAAAATTTTAAAAGTTTTACTCACCTCTCAGCCAACTGAGTGCACACATTATTCCACCTATTATTCAGCTGGGAAACTTCCTTATCTAATCTCTCCAGGTCGATATGCTTCCCTGCTCTCGGGAGCGAGGAGTGTGGGAGACCAGCCCTGGACGTCTCCACTAGGCGGCGGCAGTTCTCTGCGTCGTCATTCATCTGGTCTATTTGGATCTGTTGCTTGCTCACTGCTACTTGCATGCGGAGCAGGTCTTCGTGCATCTGGTGGGGAGAGGATTTGGTTGGATAGATTTTTTCAATGTAGAAGCTTGGAATCAAAGGCGCAATCGATCGTCAAACTATTCAGCCTGCTGTCAAAGGCATAACGCGTATTTTGCAGATAGTAAGCAGTCAGTGTTTGGCCAGCTAAACTAAATTACTTTGGACGAAAGAATGTTTTTTTTTCTTCGATGGATCTGATGTTTAAAGTGTAAAAACGTCCTTTAAATTTTTCAATTGTGCTTTTAATTTAAAATATTTATCTCTTAAACAGTCAAATAAGTATAATTAAGTTTTCTTACTTTAAAACTTGGCTTTATTACAGAAGGCTAATTCTCGTAATTTAAACCGTTCAAATTAGAGGTATTTCTGACAGATTGTGACTGAGATCAGACTGTGCACGTTCTTAAAATGACGAGAATTGCCCCTCTGAAATACGCCATTATCTTTGTTCTACTAATAAAATTATTAAAATACTCACATCCTTCAGCAGCTCAACATCGTTGGGCAAGTCGTTGAACTGCGCGAGTTTGATCTCGAACTCGGATATCGTCTGGTGGTTCTCCTCCATGCTGTTCACAACGATCTCCACAAACTTCAGCCTGCACACAAAATAATATCTCATTAGATTAATTATCTATAAAAATATGAAACTCAGCGTATGTTGTTCCTAAAGGACGAAGTCCGGCAGTGGACTGCTGAACACTGATAATGGTGATCATAATCTCCAAAGGACCAAATGTTAAGCTATAATTCGTACTTCTTAAAAGGTGATTCATACAAATAAAGATAACATGTTATTCTCAAAAGGACCAATAGGTACATCAACTTTAGTACAAACTTATTCTAAAAGAAGATCTTAATTATCTAGACAACAAAAACATTTGTTTACCTTTCGACAAAGAGTTGACTCTTGGACTGCATGTCGTTCCACTTGCCCATCACTTTGTCGAGGTTCTTCTTCATGGCGGGAGTCTTAAGGGCGATGCCTGAGGAAGAGAATACATAATGTTACAGTAAATGATATTGAATTAAAAAAGCATCTATATTTTCTAATATTTTTGGAACTACGCCCCTTCGTGGCGGGCAGACCCGCTACGGATATGGCCATATCAGTGGCTGGCAAATTCTCGTGCGACGCAGGCTTAAAGGCACCTACTGGCATCACCTACATTAAAGTGTTCATGCATCCAGATTAATTAAGCTTTGGGCCACGACTTACATAAATAAGAGACAATTCAAATTATGCCTATCACACGGAAAGAGATCGAGGATGCCTGGCACAAAACGATTAAAAAAAATTAATAATAAAAAAATAAAAAAAAATGCTAAAGAAATCTTACCTCTGAACGTAGCCTGCACTTCTTCCACATCGCTGGTCAGGGTATGTACGCTGGTCTCCCAGTCCTTATGCTGCAGCACAAGGTGTTCCAACGTGTCCAGGTCACGAGGAATGTGGCTCGCTATCCTCTCATGAAGCTGTCTCTCCAGAATTTCCAGACGTTCAAGAAGGTTCGATGACTGTTCTGTGAAAATGCGGGCGGCGTTCTTCGATTCCTCTGTGAAGGAAGATTAACGATAACATTAGTAAAGCATTAATTAGATTTATACTACACTAGCAGCGCCTCGCGGTTTCACCAGCATAAGTGTCAATCCCGTGGGAATATCGGAATAAAAAGTAGCCTATGTGTTAATCCAGGGTGTCAGCTACCCCCATGCCAAAATTTCTCATAATTGGTCCAGCCGTTTGTGCGTGAAGAAGTAACAAACACACCCACAAACTTTCGCCTTTAAAATATTAGTGTGATATGGGCAATAATCAAAATGTTTTTCGGTATAATTATCTAATGAACATACATGATACATATTGTCCTAGAATTGTCAAATTACGGTTTAGTAAGAGAAGTAAGAAGTTACCAGCTTAGTCCAGTTATTTAAGCCAAATCCAACGTTGGACTGTTTCCGTTTAAAAATTACCGACATGCGAAACCAAGGACCAATTTTCGTACCGAACGAAGACCGCGACAATTGTCACACAATAACTAGCTTTACATAATAACATAAGTGCCTTTAATAACGGTACTTTAACTTGCTAATTCACAATGCAAACTTTTGTATTACAATAGTTCTTTCACTAAATGAAAGTAAACAAGTCCTACTGTATACAGGATGACTCTAAGATCAGATCGTTGTTTGCAGAAAATCATCATAGTAATGAACTGACATTGTTTCTTGACCTATCATGATATGCAATTAATGAATGGAAGTTTATCGTTGAAGATATCATTAAGAACGGAAATTGTCTGTACATCTGTACTCTTTTATTCACTCATTTATACATTGTTGTTTTCGGCTGAATAGTGGGTATAATCGAGTCATGCTTATGTTTTTTCTTTTGTATTTACTACTAACGACACTAAAAGAGATAATTATAAAATACTTATAGTCGGAAACCATTGTTATTTAGGCAAAGTTTTGCAATTGCTGATTGCACCAATTATTTTTACGGAGCAATTTGTCAACAACGAAAAAGCGTAGACAATCATTAAAAAATCGTGATGCTTCATTTCACAACAACCGCTGCAATAAAATATCGACGTTTCTAACCTCACTTCACTTACAAACAGAAACCATAAACACAACTCTATATTCCAAACATCAATACAAACTTCACGCTTATCTTCTCAAAGAGTAAGCATAAGCATGGCACACTCAAAACCATAAACACTGATCACGTCATTCCGTTCCGTATCAAAAGACCAATTAAACGCTTCACTAAGCACCTGGTTCCCGACGCCGCCGCTCAACTCGTTCCACGGTCCTCTCAACATACACAATATAGATCCTCAAATACATTTAATATCTTATTAAAAGTACTGAAAAATGTTGAGCAGTTGACCGCGTTCGTGTTACTGAAAGTGAGAGATCTAGACCGACGGTATGACACAACACAGACTGTCCGAAACAGATCGACGACAGCGCATTTTAGTCAAAATTACGTAGTGAATTAAGATCGAAGAAAAGGACCAACACTTTGTCTATTCTTGTGCATCATTTTATAAGAAATGGAACTGAGGTTTTAGAGTTCGGTCAGTAATAATACGAGTATTATAATCTCGTAATCTAATTATATTTTTCCTCGGGAGGGAAAAGTATTACATTGACTTTTTTTTGCACCGCGAGCTCCGGCGATGAATCACTAGTTTGTTCGGAATAACGGCTTAATGAAATCAATAGGTTTCTATCCACACGTATAAAATGTAAGACAGCTTGTCTATTACTTATTTTGGCAGAAACAAAAAACTGTTACACATTACTTTGATGAACTGGAACTAAAGTATCATACTGTCTATTTCTGATTTCTGTCGACTGCCTATCTGACCTCCACAACCCAGTTACTGGGTAAACACGATACCGGTTGGCAAGACTGGTTGTCAGACTTTCGGGCTACTGACGACCCGTAACAACTGACAAAGATCCACGAAAGACAGCCGGGACCAACGGCTTAACATGCTTTCCGAGGCACGGAGGGGAAATTAAATGACACTAAAAAATGTATCATACTGTCTATAAGTAAATAGCTTCTGGTGCACAACCATATCATTTTTACTGAACAAAGAGTTCATGGCTAAAACAGTAAACCGTAAAAAAATCCTACTATAACCATAAACGGGTGGATGGATGGACGGCGCCACCGAGACGACCTAGACGCGTACTGCAGGAGTTGGATGCCTGGAAGGATTTTGGGGAGGCCTTTGCTCAACAGTGTGAAATTTTAGGTTAACTTAAAAAAAAAACCTTAATTCACAAACCAATTCATTCGGAACTTGGCCTACTGCTCTCTTCTACTCTATACACCTCCCACTCCACCTCTATCGAAAATTGCAGTGATAACTGTCACAACCTGTATTTCAGCACGCAAGGTCAATCGAATTGAACGTCGAGTGTTCAAAAATACTATGACATCATTAGACACTAAAACTAATTGACGGTACTTTTGGGATTCATAGCGATTCTAGTTAGTGACCATTTAGAGGTCATGGGGTCAAAGCATGTGACTTCAATCAAAATCTTTCTTTGAAATAAGTACTTTTAGTCGAAATCGACATGCGAGGTATGACCAAATGTATGAACGTCAACAAAGCAAAAGGAGTATGTAAGGCTAACCCCACAAGATCTACATTAAGTTGTACCATACCCCGGACACTCCATACAACGCTCGCAAAATAATTACCTACTACTACTACATTAAAAAATGACGTTTGTATACGTATGAATGTGTGCGTGAGGTACTTGTGTTTGCGAGCGCTCTTGTTAAAGAACTGCGACGAATACGCCGAAGTGCGGGGTGAGGTGCGGTAAAGTGCGGGGAAGGGAGTGTCCTTTTTGTACGTAGTACTTTAAGTATTATGTGGTTCAACTGTAGCATCGATTTTTGAAGTGAAACTTCTTTACGCACGCTTGACTTGGGGAGTAAGCTGGCGAACGCGTGACGTAAGCGTTACGAAAAGTGTGATCGGGCGAGGCGAACGGGAGTTGAGTGGGGGATATAAGCAAGAGAAAGCAGTGCGCGCGCATATTTTCTTTCTCTTTTCCTCTCATAGCCAAATACGTTTGAAGTTTCACTTCAGTAGTGTGGTCATAAGCACACTCGGTTTTTTTTATCTTTTTTTTTTATCACACACACTTGCTTTTCCAATTCACTCTTGACATTGGCAGAATAGTCAACATCGGCTTTACTTGCCATATTTAAAAATAGAACAGAAGAGAGTATGTAAGGATCGTAACAGGTGACGTTATATAGTTTCTGGCTACCCCCATGAGAGGAAGGCGTGAGTCTTAAGTATCCAAAGCTTTAAAAGCATGTATGAATCATTTGGCAGGAAAAACTTTTCTCGGAACACTGTTTGGATTACTCAACCGTGGTGTGCTAATTATTTAAAACAGCTTTGTTGGACTATTTTAAATACTGACTAAGTTTTAACTTGGAAATGAGACGGTTGAAATATTCTTGCCCACAACCAATCATACCGTATGTAGTAGCAATTAGTTACTTATAGAAAGAAAGTGGACAGTTTTGTCAACTTTAGATGGATACATAATATACAGGAATATTTTTTTATCACCATCCAAATTTTTACAGGGTGTTCTGTCCATGAATATGAACTACTTTCACTATGGGACCAACTCTGAAATCACAAAAAAAAATCTGCTGTTTCATACATTTTGGTCAAGTAGGTATTAAACTTTTGTGTTAAACAGCTGATTTTTTTTGTGATTTCAGAGTTGGTCCCATAGTGAAAGTAGTTCATATTCATGGACAGAACACCCTGTAAAAATTTGGATGGTGATAAAAAAATATTCCTGTAAGTATAAGCTTCATTGTATGTACACAAAAATTACCAAAATTAGAGCTACTAACTTTATTAGCCCTCCCGACCACCAATGAATGTGATCTGTTTGCCGATGAATGGAGTAGAATTATGCGTGTATATCTGATGTTTTGTGAGAAGAAATATGCTAGGGTGTCTTCTATTTTATGTTAGTAGTTGAAATTTTTTTGTATATCTACCATACCTGTTTAAATCTCTATGTTAATTAATGTAATTGGTGTTACCGTTTTAATCCATACTTAATATTATAAATTCGAAAGTAACTCTGTCTGTCTGTACGATACCTTTTCACGCCTAAACCACTGAACCGATTTAGATGAAATTTGGTACAGAGATAGTTTGAGTCCCGGGAAAGGACATGGGATAGTTTTTATCCCGATATTCCCACGGGATCGAAACTTATGTGGGTGAAACCGCAGGGCGCAGCTAATTAACAATAAACAATTAGCACAATGCAACAAGTTATCTCTTTCACATTAGTGTTCATACATAACAGCGGCATGCGTCAACTGCAGCCGTCGACGCGTCGGCGGCTGTCGTCGACGCATGTCAACGACTGCAGTTGCATCTGCCGTTGACGTGTGCCACTCGTGTGTATGAACACAAAGTATATACTTTCTTCTGACTATCTAAAACTACCTTCTGCCAATGAATGAACTCAGCCCATCGTTCACTAACATCCGCCTGAACAGCAACTAGCAGCCATAAAACCCATCTTACCTCTAAGTACATCAATTTAAAACAATTGACATCATACGCAATGGGCATTTAAAACCAAAAACATGCGCATGACGTCTTCATTCATAAAAAAGTGGGAGTTCTTTGATTCATCTGTGAAATATCTTATAGGCAAGGTCGACACCTCATGCTGTTGTTACAATTGGACGGTAAGTGCTGCGAGCGTGATATCATCTTAAATTGGGAGTAGGCGAGTGTCGAGGTGTTGTCGAGCATGTGTTTTTGACAGGATGAAGGGACTGGTCCTTGTTGGCATTTGGTATTTTGTGGCGAATAGTTTATTTAGGATGCTTTAAATAAGCTATCTGCCTCAAAAGACCAAATTTTTTCTTGACATTTTTTTATGTCATGTTCAGTTTTGTATGTAAAAAGAGACTTTTGAATATTAACTGACTTATTGAACCTATGGATAATCACTACGCTTAGGTAGTTTAAGAAAAATCTGACCGAAGAAATGTACCTAATAATTAAAAAAAATCATTCATATACATAAAATAACATCACGCTTATGTTCCCCGACGGGTTGGTTAGAGCTGCACATATGGTAGTGGTACAGTCAACAGCAAAAGTAGATGATGAAAATCAGAAATTCAATACTAATGAACGGAGTTCGCGTCAGAACTGTGTGGCGTCGTAGTGATTCAAAAGTATGTGATTGTAAATTATACCAAACATTTACTACCAGTACAGCTGCCATATATTCGTGATCAGTTTTGACTCCAAAAGTTATAAACTCAATTCATGATCTACTTTTGCTGTTGACTGTACACCCAAATTTAGCCAGTTATGTTCAAGTTCCACGTAATATAGGGAGCGAGCCTATTGCTATCAACCGGGCACAAATCCAGACTCCGGGCTGCTACTGAGAGATTCCAGAATAAAAAACCCAATAACACTTTGCCCGACCTGAGAATCTAACCCAGGACCTCATGCTTAGCAGTAGCGCTTGCGACTAACTGTAAGACCAACGAGGTAGGTAGGCAGAAAAACAATTTATTTGATGTTTAACGCCTAATACGCGTTAATAGTGCGCTAAAACATTTAATAATTTTTATTTTTATATATTTGTATTGTAAGTTAGTTAGTCATTTATTTTAGTATCTAGTGTATATAGTTAGTTTATAATTAAGTAGATCTTACGTCTGTGTTAAGAAAATCCTACTAATATTATAAACGCGAAAGTTTGTGACGATGGATGTATCGATGGATGGATGTTTGTTACTCTTTCACGCAAAAACTACTGAAGGGATTTTGATGAAACTTTACAGTAATAAAGCTTATACATCGGAATAAAATACGATACTTTTTATACCAATATTCCCACGCGATCGACACTTATGCAGGTGAAACCACGGGGCACTGCTAGTTATAGATATAAACTAGCTCAATTAAGTACAAACAATTTCCAAACATACAATTAGGTCTCCAGACTATCATCTAAGAGCAGAATTAGAAGCTTTTTTCTAGAAAATAATTTATTAAGATTGCGTGCGAGTTAATGGAGCTACGAATGTAGCATCGAAAATGAGAAAGAACAGGGTCATTCGTTAATAGTTTTATAAAAAAAGAGTTGAACACTAATACGAGGAGCTCGTGGCTAAATAACAACAGCCTAACCGGTCAATCTTCAGGGTTAAGCAACGCTTGCCGAGGTCGGTCCATGGATGGGTTACCATCCGTAATATATCGACAGCCCTCCATGCCTCGGATAGAACGTTAAGCAGACTGAATGTAATGTTGTTAGAAGCTAGAACATTTCACACTACATACTTTTCTGGTCCTTGCTCTTTCTAATTAGAAAAGGTAGAGATACTTTTTGATAGAATGCGACTCTAAGTAAGGACCAGTAACAATTTAGACTTTGTATTTTATTGTTGCCGTTCAAATGACGTTAAGCTCTTCGTCCCGGCTGCAATTAATTGATCGTTTACAGTCGTTACGGGTAGTCAGAAGCCCGAAAGTCTGACTACCAGTCTTGCCAAGGGGTATCGTGTTACCCGGTAACTGGGTTATGGAGGTCAGATAGGCAGTCGCTCCATGTAAAATACTGGTATCCAGTTGCATCCGGGTTAGACTGGAAGCCGACTCCAACATAGACAACATAGGTATACAAAAAGGCTAGAATAATACATTACCTCCTTTCCCGAAGGAGAACATTCGTTTTATTTTCTTCATTGTAATTTGCACTTAACAATTTTATTGCAATGTCACTCAGATCACCTCACAAAGTCACAGAATACAACATTCACTTGTTTATATTGAGTCTATAAACAATGAAGTTTTATTTAAATATCAATTGAACAAGAAACTCTAAAGAAACTTTTAATATTACAAAGTTAGTTCGATCTGTTTATCGGACGAAAACATTATTGGTCCTTCTTGAATGACAAAGGACCAACTTTTTCCAAAAGTTTCACTGACTAAACGAACTCGAGAAAAATACAACAAAAGGCCTATTGAAAAATATTGAATGAAATAACGATTAACTGAAAAATACATCCGACACAAAACTGAACGATACGCACCAAGGATGAATCGCATATGATTTGCGTATGAAAAAAGCGACCTAATTATAGAATTCAGTCTCATATCATTTGGGCAATTACTGGAGCACTGTGCCATTATTATTAGAGTAATTAAAATATTAGGGACGAGTTTGGTCACAATTTATTTTAATAGGAATTGTAGTGATGTAATCTTTGAAGTAAAAAACAGTGAATTTAGAGCCTTCTTTGTCAGTACCTAATTTACAACTTTATACAGAAAAAAAATTTAACCAGTGCGTAAATTGTAATCATGAATTTAGCACATAATTCTAGACCTCTAGAGTGGAAAATTGTTTTTAGATTTTATGTATTTTTTTTTTGTCTCCTTTACTCTTTAACACGCTGTCTACATCTCTCTATTTCTTGTACTATCGCAGGTATGCTGGAAGAGATTTCTTATGAAATAAGCATCAACTTTGTACCTATTTTTCTGTTTTGTTTTTTCTTGTCTGTTTATATATATGTGTACCTACATAAATTGTTAATTAAATAAAATACATAAATAAACTTTTTCGTCGGTTATCAAAACAAAAAAATCTGCTGTTTCATAGAAAAGTGCAATGCAAAATGTATGATAGAGATATATATATATATTTTTTGTTTCAGTGTCATGTACTGAACTATTTTTACAGTTTGCGCACTGAATAAAAATGTATCCTGTATACGGGCTTAAAATCAATTATTGTAGTTAGGAACACTTAGTGTTAACACTATATGAACACCTCGGAAAAGGCTATTCTTATTATTTAAATGGTTCATAATCTGAAATGGGTCTAAGAAAAATCAATGTCGAAAAGAGAAGACGGAATAACCGGATAACCTGCGAGTATTTTTAAAATTACCACTTTACGAAAACCCAATCTTCGACAAAATCAATCAAAATTGCGCCAAGCGTCTTAGTGAAAATTTGTCAGAAGACGAAGCATCAACACTAGGTATAAACATTGCAAAACTGAACTACATAGTAGCAGGTCATGCTAACAGAAACATTACTCAACTTGTACAGATAAGAGGCGATGCAACAATTTTTGTAAGATTGGGACCAAGCCGAAAATATAAAAAAAAAACAGTGTGACAGAAGTGAAAACAAAACACAAACAGAATACTTTGCCATCACTCACTGACATATTGGGTATACATTAAAACCGAGTACATCCCGAGGACAGCCGAAAACATCCGAAGCGGTATCGCTTACGGTAACAGTGGCGCGAGTTCAATGGTTTTTTACCATCTCAAAAAATGTCCTAAAGAAGTTTTCACTTCAAAAATACAGGTCAGGCTGAAGGGAAAATGGAAGTGGCTAGGAAGGTAGTGGATGCGGAGATGATCAAAAATAAACTATTATGAGGGATCTGAATGCTAATTCCCGTTGTTAGAAACGTTCAAAATCTAGGCGCAATCTCATTTCAGCGATAATCGATGTCAAAAACTTGTCAAAAATATACCTAAGCAAATTAGCGGTATTTTTAGACAAATTGAGACTGAGATCAGACTGAACGTTCTTCAAATTACCTACGAGAATTGAAAAATGGTGAAAAAGACAGTTGGTACCAGTTTCATGAAGTACTTACGAAACGATTTTGCGAAATCGATTGCTAAACGGGATGTTGATAATTGCTATGTGTGGCATGCGGGTTGTATGATGTAACTGGTAAATAAAACAATTCAAGTTTTATTTAAGAGAATTAAGAGGGAGCATCTCTAGTAGGCCGGTAAATAATATACATGTACAGGCTGAAATGAATGATGTTTTTTTACTGATAAAATATAAAAGCCAAAAGCAGTACACGGTTATTGATACCTTCTAAATGTCTGAATACTAACGTCTGAAAGTATATGAGTATCTAAGTACTGAAGTTGTCTGTTCTTTTATTGACTGTAATGAGTAATGAATCCCTATTTATCATTCAGAATAGAAACCAAGATGGATACAAAGTACAAACGCACTAAATCTTGTTAAACTCAATTAAAAAATGCATTTAAAATTGATAAAATACAAGGAGAAGACCCTCAAACTATATTAACAACAATCAATAACAAAAATAAAGTAAAATCTCTCCCAAAAATATTTCCTAATTCCAAAACGTATAACATCCAAAACTGAACAACACTATTTTTTTATATATCGATACAAACGATCAAAATTGTAAAATTCGCACTGTTCACAACACTACGAACCACTATTATTTGCGATCTATTCTACACAGTACACACTACGGTTCGTACGATTCACTAATTGCGACTGACGGCGAGTGCCCGTAGTGTCTGTAGCCCGTAGGACCGAGATGATTCGTCCTTTGTCGTAAGACGTCGATTTTATTGAGGTGTTGCGGGATAAACGGTTTTGATACTTTAGCCTGACTATGGGGATTTATTATAACTATTTTAAAACTAGTGTTACTATAAATGTGTTTGATGCTTCTGACTTCCCTTAAGATGTATGAAAAAGTTATTTATGTGTGTTTAGTTAATTTCATCAATGGCTCTAGATTCCAAGGTTTATTAGAAAAATAAATATAAACGACAAACAAGACCCCATCAGAAGACTAACTTGTCTCCTTGGAGTTAATTCGTCAAGCGTATTCCTTTCAAGAAAACTTCAGTATCCTTTAAATGAATGGCTACCAATGCACTGCACAGATGGTCTTAATACTTCACACGAGTAACAAATGCTTTGTAAATCTCACATAAATAAATATATCCCCTAAGTATCAAAATCATTTGCAAAGTATAATGTCAAGGTGCAAATAAATTACATTATCTAACTGTTAACAGGACATTATAAATCTAGTAAATGGTCTTTTAATTAAAAAGCACATTTATAAGCACTTATGTAATTTAGCGATATTATCCTAAAGGACCACTTATCGTTTTAGCAGATTTATAGCCTTAGATTTTTTTCTTCTTTAGTAAGAGCTGATTTTTCTGCCGTCAGATATCTTTCAGGTACAATATTGACGTTGGAGAGTTTTTTATAATAATAATAAAAACAGACAAAAACTTAAAAGTATTCCTCAAATAAAGTAATGAGATGATTGAGAAATCAGCCCTAAATTAAATGATTTATTTGATCAGCAATTATAGCTGGAAAGCGAGTGGTGGTCAATCCCTCCCTTTTGTACTAAATCTAGTTAAAACTCCTACTTGCCAAAACGTATTTATTTAAGCTCTAAAAGAAAACGAATACTAGTAAAGATCAAAACAAATAGGCAGAATTTTTTAATTCTTGAAAAATTACAAATAAATGCCAAGTATCAAAACGTCTTCTTCATCAGTGTCAAGGTGCAAGCACTAGATAAATTATAAATTATGTTATCGAGAAGTACGCGGGACATCGAGCGATTGGTTAGTGGCCACGCAACGTGTAGTAAACAATCTGTATATAAAACTATTTATAGTTGTTATGTCATGTTGAAGAAAGGAAGGGCGCTTACTGATGGGACCTTAGGACCATTTTACGTAGATTCGTTGCTACCTAAACACGTAAATCTATGTCTAGAACTGCTTAGTAAGTAGGTAGTAGTAGTTTTTTTCATTCCCTCTCATCGAGAGCAGGCATATGTCCCGGCAGTGGCAACATTATAGGCTGATTATGCTTATGGTTGTTTTCTATGCGGTTTTTCTTTTGTTATTTTATGAAGCAGATAACTTGCCACCATACGAAATCGAGTTAAAAATCTACTAGTATAACCGTTTTCTAATTAAAGTACACCATAGCCATCTATATGTAGGCTTAAAATCTCTAGGTTTTTAAGTTCTACTTATATCAATTCATCAAGTCACCCAATAGTCCTTCAGGATATCTTTTACTCGTATAATTATTTACAGATAGGTTAGAAACTTGGCACTAATGGTCTATTGTGTTCTATGTTAATACTTTGTTGTTGAACTTTAAAGGCAAGATTCAAGTGCCAAGCGCCTTCGCTATACTTTATTTCTTGAATCTATGTATTAGAACCTAAGTACTCAAGTAATTCTGACCCAAATTGAGCCTTAACAACAAAGAGGTTTGCAGTAATTTTTTTTTTGCTTTTCCTAAATGAGGTTTTTCTTTAGATATGGTTTAAACCATCTAGCCAGTTTTTTTTAATCAAATAACTTCTCCCGCTCTGGGTAGAGCGAGAGGGCGTGTCAGACTTTTACTGACTAAAACCCACCCGTGTTCCTTCAGTTGCCTGTGCCAGGGGCCACGGTTTCGAACAACCCGCGACCCTGGCAGGACTGGCTACTTACACAATAACTTTAACGAAGTCGGAATAAAATTCGAAATACAAAAACCGACTCGAAAGTTAAATCTTGTTTTGTAATAAGAGGGAGTAATTCTAATATTTCACCGGCCAGGTGTAGCAATTTCTTCCTTATAACTGTTTTTAGGGGTTATTTTGAAGTCAAAAAACCAGCAGAGGTGTAACTACGATTATCTAATATCTTGCAAAATCATCTTAACATCGTATCCTCTATTTTAAGGTCACCCTAACCCATTACAAACAAAAATATCGTTACGTTATAAATCCTAATTCTCACCGCCCGAGTTACAAACTGCTATTATTCAATTAGACCAATACAAAGTTGATTTTTTTCTAACTGATTAATTACGTAGTACAATTCATTCGTTTACTTCACAGTACCCGGCTGTAAATATTGCACTTCCAAGTTTTAGAGAAAAAGTTAGACTTTGTAGAACGTCGTCTCTGTCAGCCCTTTTATTTTTTTGGGTGGGAAATTATCAAATAACTTCTCCCGCTCTGGGCGGAGCGAGAGGGCGTGTCAGACTTTTACTGACTAAAATCCACCCGTGTTCCTTCAGTTGCCTGTGCCAGGGTCCGGGATATCTCTTTCGAACAACCCGCGACCCCGGCAGGCATCGGCCCTAGCAGACCCCGTCAGTTAGTGCTGACATTTCTTTGAGGCGCGCGTGGAACACAACGCGTCGTCGATCCGGGCCTGGTCCTTACCAGACAGCGAGCTGCCCATGGCTCGCCGTCCGCAAGCCCGCGCCTACGGTGGCCGGGAATCGGCTATCGATTCCCGACGCCTAGGGCGTCTCCTGCGGTGACTAGGGGCGCGAGGGCCAAAAGATTGACTCTCCCTCACGCGCTCAGCCTCCTCCTTCGCGAGTCACTGCACTGCGTGGCACCGAGAGTCGTAAATCCAACAGTGTGTTTTTTGACGCGCTGGAATGCACTCTGTTGGATTCTCAAAGCTCGGTTCAACCCTGAGAGTTCAAATTCCAGTGGGCACCAAAAAAATTCGCTCATACCTGTGTGATAGTTTAGTTCTAAAGTTCGATGTGTACTATTTACGGCTGGGTACCGTAATTTGTTGTTACACGATAAAGATTAATTGAAGTATTCTCAAGGACATTGCTTATTCGCAAGAATTACTTCGATAATAATCTTCTATCTGTCTAATAATATAATACCATGTTTTTCGGCCTTCCTTCATATATGACATGATGACGGGTGACAGCTGTTGACAAATTGTTTTTGGTCCATTATTCTGAGTCCTCGCTAAATAATAACAGCCGCACAGGTCGATCGATCAGGTTAAACTATGCTTGCCGCGGTTGGTCCGTGGATGGGTGACCATCTTCACATACCAAGACCCCTCCGTGCCTCGGAAAGCACGTTAAGTCGTTGGTCCAAGCTGTCATTCGTGGATCATTGACAGTCGTTACGGGTCATCAGAAGCCCGAAAGTCTGACAACCAGTCTTACCAAGGGGTATCGTATTACCCAGTAACTGGGTTGTAGAGGTCAGATAGGCAGTCGCTCCATTTAAAATGCTGGTATTCAGCTGCATCCGGTTAGACTGGAAGCCGACCCTGACATAGTTGGGAAAAGGCTAGGCAGATGATGATGATAATATTCTAAGTCCTCGCAAACTAGAAAGATCGCTTTGGTGTTAAGCTTTAGCTGATATTTAATAGAGAAGTTGGCAGAAACTTTCTTACTCAGAAAAATCTATACGTTGTTCCTAACCATCGGTAAGCGAAAGTTCAATGCACTGTTTCCACAATGTCGTGACGTCATACAGTCGTCTAGTTCAAAATTTTACTGATAGGTTTACATTTTTCCGTCTGATAAAAAGACCTTAGAACAAGACACCACTATTGTCAGCGCTTCTACTGTGCTACTAAAGAGATCAGCTCAATGTATTCCTCTTCCAAGGGTCAATCCCTTGTCAAAAAACGTTGTCTAAGATGACCGATGCCTAATTCTAACAAAAATGATATCCACATACCTTCAGCCCTCGCCCTCCTCTCGAACTCGTCGAACAGTCGGTTGACGTCATCGATCTCTCGGCGCAGCCTCCTCAGCTGAGGGTCGGCGGGGTCGCCTTCTGCGAGCAGTTTCTCTGCGTCTTCGTTCAAAGCGCGGCGGATCGCTTGACGCTGTTCCGCGCCCATGGCTACGAACTAGTGGAAAAAATAAAGATGATTGTAGATTTGAAAGGTTTTTTAATGCTTTTGAATAAGTACCTAAATGATACATAGTATTTCTTGAATTATAATTTATAAGATTCTCGAGTTTGTAGTCTCCGAAGAAAAGTAGAGTAGCGTCGAATTCCAGAAGCTAAATTCCCGTAATTAAAAACGTTCAAAATCTAGTCGCAAGCTCAACTCAGCGACAATCAATGTCAAAAACTTATGAAAAATGTCGGGAAATTATAGGAATTTTTAAAAGATTGAGACTGAGATCGGACTGTGAACGTTCTAAAATTACGAGAATTACCCTCTGGTTTCGGAACGCCTAGTCAAGTCCTGTTGTGAACTTGTGATTTGTTTTTCACAACAACAATAAGAATTACCAACTGTGTAATTAGATAATAATATATTGTTCAACAGATTATATTAATTTGGGATTAAAAAAACTGGAAGATTTAGTGTAAGAAATCAAGAACAGGAAACATCAGTTTTCTCAAAGATTAAAAATGTTGTATTTTTATACCTTTGAATAAAATTATACAGCCATAATTATAGACTAAAATGTACAAATCGTTAATTTGGAAGGCAATTCAACCCATCATCTACCAACGCAAAAAAACAGTGGCATTCCGGGAGTGCCGACAAAAGTGAAAACTTGAACAATTACGAGTGTATTTTTTGAATCGTCATACTTATATACAGAGGTGTCGGTTACGGTAACAGTGTCGCAAGTTCAACGGTTTTTTCCCGTCTCAAAAAATGCCGAACGCGCCAAAAGAAGTTTTCACTTCAAAAAAGGGTTTAAAAGAACTATACTCACTTGTGAAAGAAAAGGGTTTAAATAAAAGAATTATACTCACTTGTGGGAAATCCCATCCCTTCACCACCTTGATAGTAGCGAATATCATATTCTGTCGCATCCGCAGCTGTTTCCTCTGCCATAGTTGTATCACCTTCACAAAAACATACGATATTAACACACGGACACAATGCACACAATTCTGCAAGCAGTCTAGGAGACGCATCGCGCCGGCATCACAGTTATACTGGGCAGTGGGCAATGTTTATCAGTTTTGTTAATCAGTTGTTGATCATTCATTAGTTTAACCGTAATAATATTTTGTTAGTATTGGTTATTAGTGCGGATAGGGGATAAAGTGTCAAATTCGTATTTGTTTTATGCAGTAGTTTGTGTGATATTATCCGGAAGAATTTATATGCATCTTCTTAAGGTGAATGCGCTGTGATTGACCGCGAAATTCAAATTTTCTTATGTTTTTTGCAATTTGCAGGTCAGTGTCGGATTGTATCTTGATCAAAATATGATTCGCGACTATAATAGATATGTATTTGCAGAATTATAGTCATTAGAATCATTAATATATCTCTTTAAGTTAGATAAGCACCATAAGCCCATAAGCACTACTCCATAAGAGATTTGTTCTTGCATTGAATGTATCGTTTACATGAGTAATTCAGTGTCATGAGTGATTCAGTGCTTTCGAATTATAGGAGGCAAGTCTTAACTAATGAACTACTATAGAAAGATGAGGTTCTGGCTAGATCTACTTGAGTGCCATTTTTGCGCTTGCGCAGCATGATGTTAAGCCCACGTTCGCATGGACGTAAAAATATCGCGGTGAGATTTTATCGTGTACTGGATTTTCAATTCTCGGTGTTGAGCCAAGCGTTGAGAATCCAACAGAGCGCATCCCAGCGCGTTAATAAAACATACTGTTGTATTTTGAACTCTCGGCGCTAAACAGTGCGCGACAAAAAATCGCCACGGGATAAATCTATTACATAGTTCTCTGCCACACCTTAAATATTATGATAGGCTGGCATTTTTAGTAGCCAGATATTATTTTTTTAGTACATCTTGTTTGGTATGGACTTGTTTCTGTGATAAATAAACCCATTTTTTTCTTTCTTTCTATATTAGAAGGGCAGCAGAAGATGATCATAGGGTACTCACCCTATCATAAGAGCTTCGCAGTCTGGCCGCGGAGTCGATGGCCTCCTGACAAGGCGGCGGCAGCGCCACGACGGCACCGGGCAGCTGCACGTCCGTGCCCGCGCCGCCCAGCCGCACGCGCCAGCGCACGCGTCCCGAGTTGTCTACCACCGTCACTGCCGAGCCCTTCTCGATGGCCACCTGTATAACACAACAATGTATTAGGAAACCGCGTGGTAATTGCTTAACACACTAACAATAACAATTTCATCTTGACAGTTCAACAACATTCATTGCGTTATTTACGTTGTTGAGCAGACAAATTTTTCGAACATATGAAGCAATGGATTAGCAATGTCCTTCAAAATGATTCGGATTGTGATTGGTAGTGTGTTACGCTATTAGGGTGGTGCAAGGCTAATGGGATAGTGGTTGCCTCGCAAATAGAACGTTGATATTACTAGAACTAGACAACGGAACTAGATACAGCCCTTCAGTATGAGAACGTTATAAATTGACAGCCCAGTGGGGTTAAAAGAAGTTGCGTCAAAATAAAATACTCAGCCCAATACTAGCTCGGTTTTCATTTGCAAAAGAAATACCTTTTGTTCATACGCTCGACCTCAAAATTGCTTTACCACTTTTGACAACAATTCCCAGCAAACAGAAACTTCACTACTGTTGAAATTATCTGTCAAATAGCCAAATAGTACGTGTTGTATTTGGCTATTGTACCTATAACAGTTCAACTAAAAACCAACTACAACATCAACGTTATAGAGGGGGAAGCGCCATGGTAGTCTGCGAAAGTCAGGGTTTCATACGTTTTTTGCAATTTGCAGGTTAGTGGCAGGTTGTATGTTGATTAAATTATGATTCGCGAGTGTAACAAGTATGTAAATACAGAATTGTAATCAAGAAAAACAACAATACAACCCTCAAGTTCATAAAATCATTCAATAGGATTTTGGATTCAATTGGGGAAATTCCAAAAAAACGTAAGAATAATTGAATTTTGCGGGCTAACTTAGCGCATCCCCCTTTTACTGACTAAAACCCACCCGTGTTGCTTCAGTTGCCTGTGCCAGGGGCGGCGGTAACTCTTTTGAACAACCCGCGACCTTGGCAGAAAAAGAACAGTTCGTGCCTAGGATTTGAACCTTTAATCTTATGCACGGCAAGCGGTCTTGAAACCTCTGGTCTAGTTAGACGTTTAGCGCATCCCCCCTCCCCCCTATAGAGTTTTTTTTTGCACTATGATCATTATGAGCATATAGAGGTATGAGGAACGGGGTGTAAAGCTCACTCATACTCTATAGAAGAGGGAGGATCCTCCGACCAGACGGGTTTTGTGTCTGGCCGGCAACTGCCCGATGATTGATGTCGGGCCGTTGTATCTATGCTAGTTGCGCGGTAAACTCTGCTTGCGAGATTCAGGATTTGCGTGACGTCAGTATGACGCGTTGTTCGCATGTGGCGTTGTAGATACCGCTACAAGCACCTACCATCTACATTAACCTCGATCCACATTAACACTTATTACTATAGCATAAAGTCCAAACTAAAACCTATTATACTTACATTAGCATGTTTATAAGCACAAACAGTTTCCGCTCTTAGCGGCCTTGTAATAGGGGCTCTGCGTTGCTTCACGGGGCGGATCTCCTGCGCGGCTTCAACGAGCCCGGATACCAGGCTTCCATGAGAGTTGAGGTCTTCGCGCAGCTCTTGCATGCCCTTCAGTAAGCGCTCGCCCTGGTCGAGAGTGAACTCGGATTGGGAGAATGTTGTGTTTAGAGCTTCTTCGCGTCTGAAAGAGGGGGTGGAAGTTAGTTTGTGTTGACTTAGTCGAGTAGTTCTTTTATGACAATATTTTTAATATCAATAGCTGAAACCCATGAATAAATGTGTCTTGATTTGTTGAAGGATAGTATATTAATCTATACATAAAATTGAAGTTTCTGTTTGTAATATCAAAATAACAGCTTTTTTCAAGGCATATGACAGAAAAGAACTATTTTTTTTTGTCTGTTGGTCTGTCTGTTGTTTGTTCCGACTAATCTCCGAAACGGCTGGACCGATTTTGACGGGAGATAGCTAATATTATAAGCAGTAGGCTTAATTGGGCTACTTTTATTTTAGAAAAAAGAATTAGGGTTCCGCGCAAAAAAGTTAAAACCCATGAAATCCATTATGTTCGCGCGAACAAAGTAAATCGATTCTGGTAATTCAACTTTGACAGCACTTGCGTTACATCAAATTGCATTTTAAACCCTATTTGTCACTTAATAAGATACACTGTCATTCGCAGCTTTAACAGAAACACTTACTTCTGTATCCATTTCTCAGCTTCCTTAACCTCTTCGAAGAATGTGTGGTACTGCGTGGTGTGCTTGAGATGTGTCTCGAGACACAGGGTCAGCTGTAGTACCCACGCCCATTGAGACTGCATTACCTGTGAAGTAGCAACGGGATTAGGATAAAGAACAATTTGGAAGAAATGGCCCGGCCAATCAAGTTACTGAAATCAGTTGGGTTTGTCACAGATACACTTGGACCTGTAGGTTATGCTGGAGGAGACAAGAACACCAGAAAGGTTTTTAACTATCCCTTAAGGGTCAATGTTTCACGCGCGCCTCAAAGAGATGTCAGCACCCTGCCGGGGGTGCGGGATTGTCCGAAAGGGTTACTGCTACTCCGGAAAATAGAGGGCTAAAGAAGGAACACGGGTGGGTTTTAGTCAGTAAGAGTCTAACACTCCCTTTCGCTGCACCCAGAGCGGGAGGGGTCATTTGATGACACCCATCCAAAAAAAAAGGGTACTACCCACTGAAAGAGCAGCGGCGCGCAGCGGCCGTAAGAGTAAGTGACTTTCCTCTTTCGACTCGTCGCTCGAATTCTCGCGCAGCCTCGCGGCGCCGCGCTGCACCTCCTTTGTCTTCAAATGACTATAGATAATGGCCGCTGCTCTTCCAGTGGAGATTGACCCTTATGCTTATCCGTAGTTCGATTAAATCTCAATAAAAAAGTAGCGATAAAAAGGTATGTATTGTCACTAGTGTATTTTTCTAAATCATTTGAAATCCAACTTAAAAGTCAATAGTTTTTTAAACGTAATTACTGAAGTAACATTTGCAAGGAAATATAAACCTAATACGCATACAATTAGGTATTTTTACAAACTAACCTGCAGAGATATTCTTTTAAACGTAATTGAGTGACACGCACAAGGAAATATGAATCTTATGACTATACATTTTAAAGTAGCTTTCCAACTAACTCTAACCAAGACTTTAAAACATTTAGTACAACACTCACAAGAAAATATAAACCGGCATTTTTCTTTTCGGTGGTTCTATCAATCGGACCATAACGATGGTCCGATTGATAGAACCACCGAAAAGAAAAATGCCCGTGGTCCTACTAGTAGAACTACGCGGTCGGACCACGGGCAATAAACGTAACTATACAATTAAGGCAGTTTTTCAACTAACCTGCAGATGTGACTCAATAGTCTTTGTAGCGGGGTGATGTTGAGCGATGAGTGCTTCTCCGCGGTCGATAACATTGCTGAACTGTAGTTCTCTCTTCTCTAGGGATGACATCAGTTGCTATGGAGAAATGAGTCTTATTAGTAGGGTGTAAGAGTAATTTTACATTGGCAGAAGTGAATTCAAAGTGTGATGATTATATGAAGGAAGTGTATTTAGATGCTTTCTATTTAACTTTTTTGACGATGAAAAACCAATTTTCTGTTAAAATATTTATAAGTATGTTTTGTTGGTGTGACACGTAAAATATCTGATGTCTTAAGTTATCTGCATGCGCTGGAGTTTCTTGCCTATTCATCCCATATGAAACTACCTTTTGGAAGGGGCAACCAGAACTCTTTTTTTTTAAAATAGCCATATTTCCTAAACATAAAGTTCAGTTAGCGCTGCAAGTTTAATATTTCTGACTTTTTCTATAGTAATAGTTATTGTAAAATCAACTTAATTTATATTAGTATAAAGTTGATATTTGTTTAAGTAGAAATAACATCAATCGGAAACAAGGATTTATAGACCATAGACATTTATTTAAATATTCTTCATCTAAAGTCTAACTAAACATCAACATGCACGTATCGTAATAAAAAAGCACATCGAAAAATAAAAACGCCAACATAAAATAATTTAACAATGTACAACATAAATGTTTAAAACCAACCTCTCTATCATCTCCAAACGAATGCTTGTAAAACAAACGAATTGTTTGAACTTATCGTAAAACAACATCTTAAAGTACATGACAATGGCTTCTATAGGGATGAGGGGATATTTTGTAAGTCAAATTCTAAAAGTTAACTTTTGTTCCTAAATTTATATTGTTTTTTTTTTTTAACAAAACACTGCTGATTTTTTTGTACGGGATGAAACCGAAATTACAGAAATATACAAAAAAATTTGACCGTTTTTCTTTGAATGAATTTCACCCAGTATATCGTCAAAAGTTGAAGTATTTGTAACGTCATTATTGCGGTGTTATTTCTCTTTATTACCAAGACTATAAAATATATTCTCGGACACTATAAAATTACTTTTTCTTATAATTCTAAAGTCAGTGTTTTTACGGCCATCGTTACAGCGTTTTGTCTTTTTATACTGGAAAGTGGCTTATCCTTATTGCCTACTAAAGGAAATCTACACAACTTTAAATTATTCCATTTCACTGATAAATTTTTTGTTCTGTTTTCAAAATGAAAAGGAATTCTTAACCATTTAACCGCTTCATCATCATACAGGAATATTTTTTAAGGAGTGCGCAAAAAAATTTTGGTGGTTCAGTATCAGTAATAGAACACATTTCTATTATTTTTTCAAAATTTTTTTTCACGTTTTTATCCGACTCTAAATCAGCAAATTATGGACACTATCTTTTCGTAATAATAACAATGGGCGCGCGCGCCGGGCGGCGCACGTGGCGGAGTTGCAGCGGGGAAGTCCCGGGCGGCAGAGTGGTGCCCGGGCGGTCACCCCGGACTCCCGACCCCGACATGACAGTCTGCTCATCGCATGCGCTTCGTGACCTCGCGTCCAATCGCTTTCCCGTGCAACCCCCGCGCCGCGCGTGTGTCGTATTCGTACCTACCGATCACGATGTCGGACTTTAGTAACCACGAGTTTTATGACATGGTGCGAGTGTATTTATTAAGTGGTGAAAGTTTACGAGCAGCTCGCAGAATGTATGCGACGGAGAGCATACCTCGAATGCGAGCCCATGGTATCCTTAACCCCGCGGTCCTTAATGAAAGGATCAGTTTAGCAGCCAGTCAAAGGCTGCTTGATCACGGTCAGTTCAGGACCCGGAATCACGCACAAGGGTCTGGCAGGCAGACCTCGACTGGCGGTTGAAATCGAAGAAACCATTTTCGATTTCTTCGAGCGAGATCCAAGAGCGCACAGCTGATAGGTAGGTATACTCTACAGACATCATTAGCCCATCAAGCAATACATTTTTAACTTTATCGCTAAAGCATAAGGTTCAAAGTTAAATGTGCTGACGTCTGCACATAGCACGTTTCGCTTCGCCACTCGCCGGCGAGTAGCCATAAAATCAATTTCAAAGTAGACATCTTTCGTTTACGATAACTTTATTTTTTTTGAAGTGAAAACTTCTTTAGCGGCGTTGAACACTTTTTGTAATGGGTAAAAAATGTTAAACTCGCGTCAGGGCATTGCGTCAGGACACGTGACCGTCAGGAGAGATTCCCCCCCCCCATCTCTTTCTACGGCGCGGGCGGCGCCAACCGAAGTGAACCAAGTGAGACACGATAATGGATGGATGGATGGTGATGGCGATGGCGATGGCGATGGTGATGGCGATGGCGATGGTGATGGCGATTGCGATGGTGATGGTGATGGCGATGGCGATGGCGATGGTGATGTGATGTGATGTGGTGTGATGTGATGTGATGGTGATGATGGACGCGGACGCGGACGCGGACGCGGACGTGGATGGACAGCTGATGGCTCGACCGTCTGTGTAGTAGCCACTAGTAGCCACACTGCTGTGTATTCGTAAAATTCGTGTGTATAAAGGGTTTCAAAAAATAGAAATTGAACAAAGTGCATCAATTAATGAAAAAAGTGACGCAGAAATAGGGAAAAAAACTTAGTTATATTAATTCAATTAATAATTGATTTATTTCAACGTTAATATTCAAGTTTTTACTTCTGCCGGCACTCCCGGAGTGCAACCCGTCTTTTTTTTTGTACTAAGACATGTCAAAATAAAAAATAGGTGTTTAATAAAATTCATCTAAGTTTATTTTGGCAAAGTTTGCGCACTGAATAAAAAATATTCCTGTATACATAATCAGCCAATAATGTTCCCACTGCTGGGACACAAACAATTCTCGTAATTTTAAGAACGTTCCTGATCTCAGTCTCAATCTGTCAAAAATACCTCTAATTTCCCAACATTTTGACAAGTTTCTGACATTTGTTTGTCGCCGAGATGAGACTGCGACTAGATTTTGAACGTTTTAAATTACGAGAATTGGCCTTCAGATATGAAGTCGGGCGGTTAAAAGGTTATAGGACCTGCAATCTGTTCACTGAAGCGTCATTCTCTTGTCTACCTTCACAAGCGATTACCATACCTCATAATAATGCTGTACAGCCGGCAGGTTGATGTGAGGATCGGCCCAGTCCCTCGACAGTTCTACTTGTTCCTTCTCATTCAGCCAGTTCAGTTCAGCAGTCGCTGATTGGAGGAAGTCTTGGAGGGCGTCTAGGTCTGACATACTGTGGTGAGAAAAAGAGTATAAGTAAAGACAAAAAATTAGGTACAGTTTAAATTGAAGTTTATTTTGTTTACAATAATGTTTGGAATCAAGTGCATAATGTTAAGTATTATATTATAAAAGCTATAAAATATCGTTAAAAAAATTAATGCCGTAACGAAAGTAAAAATTAGTTCAAATTGACCTCTATTTCTTCTCGATTTAACGTTCATATTCAACTAACGAGTTTCAAGAAGGCCTCAAGCTATTGCTGTTGCAACTCAATGCGAAATAAATAAATAAATCCGAACGACTACAACTACTTGTCTGTTTTTAAGTTGGGTTATTTTTTAAATTATTATGACAAATTGAATTCTATTTCTATACATATAAATTTGATAATTGATTAAGCATTGATAAATTACCGTTTAGTGCTGGTCGAGAGCAGTTCAGCATACAACTTCTGCAGCTGACTGAGATGTTGGTTGTACAGGTTTAGTTCTTCTCCGCTGAAGTTTGAGCGGTTGTGCACACATTGCTCCACCTGACAAATAAGAATAAAACGGTAAATATTAGGATAACTCGATATTTTATCAAGCAGTTCTGAAAAGAACTATTCGTGTCCCAAGTCTCTCTTAAAAATATGAACCTTGCCTACGTTGATTTAAAATCGAAAATAAATCATTAAATAAGTTTCGCCTCAGTCCGTTTTGATGCTTTTGCGCACTACGGTTCACTTAATTTATTTTCGACTTTATTTAAACTACAACAAAGTCGATATTTCCAGGTAATCTTGCTACTTTGCTCTTTTTTAGGCCCGCGGCGGCCCTATAGGCCTTTGTTATCAGTCGTCTAAGTGTCTTCTACATCGCAACTTCTTTGTTCACTGTATATTATAGAGAATTGCTTAGAAACACAGTATATGCTTACATTAAAAAAGCTTTTGTAACGTACCTTGGCGTGGAACTGATCGATCTGTTTATGTTCTCTCTGATGCCTGTCCAGTTCATGTTGCACTGACGGCAGGTCCGAGCCATAGTCCGACTCGTGGAGTTTTTTCTGGAAACAAATTAGTGAATTTAGTACATGACATTAAAATGTTGAGTTCGGTAGCCATACCACCAGTGTCCGCGATGGTACACCGCCAGTGTCCGCGATGGTACATACTACGTATGCAGTATGTACCATCGCGGACATTGGCGGTGGACCACTTTTCAACCTTATTACCAAAGGGCATAAGGGTGAAAAGTGATCGACCGCCATTGTTCGCAGCTGTACCTCATCTAAGAGAACTACTAAAGATTAGGAGTACTATTACAATACCCGTGAAGACCTGGACCCTAATTGTGTAACACACTGTCAATGACAATCCGAGGGTTTTGAAAGAAATTCCTAGTCCATTGCTTTATAGGTTTAAAAAAAATTGTCGATTCAACAACGTAAATAACGCAATGAAAAAATCTGTAAAATCGATGAAAATATGGAGAAGCTACACGCTTGAAATAGAGAAGCTACGCGCTTTAAAAGTTTTTGGAGGGGATTATTCCCGTCTTTGTCGCGCGGTCCGGACAACTTATGGCGCTAGTATAATCTTACATAGTCGTGACGTGAATTCTGTGATAGTACCGCCTTTTTCTGGCAGTTATTTTATAACGTTTATAAGCAATTTTTTAAGCGTTTAAACTTTTTGTAATATTGTTTGCACTATTTCCAAATAAATATTTTTTTCAGATTAAAATATTAAAAAAAATACGTTATCCCTATTATAGCTGTTACAACAATCATGTACTCACCAGCTTCTCCTTACACCACTTCGTAGCTTCACTAAGCTGCTGGAACTTGGGGTCCGCATCATGCACCCGTGTCTCGAGCACCGTGCGCGTCTCTCTCCGGACCGTGGTCTGTTGGACCGGCATGCGCACTGAGGACAGGCGAGGGACCAAGCGACCCGTGAACGATTGGCGGGCGTTTAGCCAGCGGTCGTGGACTTGTTGAACTCTGGAAGAAAATATAGATTTTTGTTAGTAAGACCATCAGGCCATCAGGTTATTAGCATAATCAGACTATAATGTTCCCACTGCTGGGACATAGGCCTCCTCTGTGAGAGTGATTGGGCTGTTATCTACCAAGCGGGCCAAGTGCAGGTTGGTGAATGTAACGTCTTCGAATTTTTGGTTCTAACCCCACTACGTAAGTTTTTTGGAAAGAAGTTTCTTAACGTGGTTTACGGTAGAAGTTGACTAGTAGAAATCGTCACATAAAGAAAAAGCGTTACGCCACGCCCCCTTCACGTGACTTTCTCGCTGTCTCTCTGTCTCTTTCTGTTATATACAAGTTTTTGCGCGCGTGCGAGTGTCTCAGTGGTCTCCAGACCGCACACGTTTTTTGTTTGTAAGTCTGTATGTCTATTACGCAAGAACGACTTGGCGTGATTTTTTGGATAAATATCCAAATGAAATGAGCTCGAAATTTCAAGGGCTCACTATCTGTCCCGGATAAATGTCCAGTTTCTGTGGAAAAGGCCTCGGAAGCGAAACCGCGGGTAAAAAAATACTAACCGTCGATGTAAATCAGCGGCCTGGGGGTATCTTCCTTCCCTCAGCACGTGGCAGTCCTGGAACATCTCCTGGATGGTATGCTCCATGGCCCTCAGCTCCTGTTCTATCTGTTCGACCGCTTGCTTGGCGTCTGCCGGGTGTACGCCGCGCTCAACGCGACGGATCTCACTCTCGATGTGGCGTTCTACGCTGTCGAGACCGGCTTCCGTTTGTTTTATGTCCCTGTTGAAGAGAGATAGTTTATTAGTATGTTATTTGAGGATATATGGTAGGTACTATCGCGGACACTCCCGCCTAACCACCAATAAATTAATTTTTACTTGCGCTCAAAAAATAGAAGCGCTCTAGCCCCGCGCCAAGGTCAAATAGTTCGACCGTAAAATACACAAAAGGAGTACACGTGATGCGTCACTAAGCTGTACAGTGCAGGTTGCAACTAATTGCGTTATCGCTTTCCTAATAGGCGAAAACTTGCTTGGCATGGCTTGGCGACGCCGCAGGATTTAGGCGAAAATATGTTTAAGTGATCAGGCGGTAAAGGCCTCTGTACATTTATGTGCTTGAAGTATTAAATAAATAAATAAAGGCCGCGATAGTACATGTACTGATTCCAAGTAAGAAGACAAACTATTGGCCTGCAACCATATAGCTATCTTTTGAGGGACATCGTAAGAAATGATTCAGGGTTTCGGTCCTGCTGATCATGGGCATCAGTGTCTTAACCTAAGCATTACCTAACTAATGACCATTCTGATTATAACCTACTAGCTGCGCCCCGCGGTTTCACCCGCATAAGTCTCGATCCCGTGGGAATATCGGGATAAAAAGTATCCTATGTCCTTTCCCGGGACTCAAACTATCTCTTATCATCTAAATCGGTTCAGCGGTTTAGGCATGAAAATATAATATAATATAATATAATATTCCACAACTATCACACAACGCCATCTAGTCCCAAGCTAAGCAGAGCTTGTGTTATGGGTACTAGACAACTGATAAACATACTTATATATTTCTAAATACATACATATTATAGATAAATTACACCCAGACACAGAACAAATGATCGTGCTCATCACACAAACATTTGTCCTGGGTGGGAATCGAACCCACGACCTCCGGCATAGCAGTCAGGGTCACTAACCACTAGACCATCAGGCCTGTCTAAAAGGTAACATACAGACAGACAGAGTTAATTTCGAATTTATAATATTAGTATGGATGATTGCAAAACATTACGGTTCCTGCCCCCTTATCCACAAACACTCGATATGCTTCCGTATCGTATCGAACATTAATCATTGTTATCGTAAGAGTCTTCTCAATGCTGTTCACAAGTCCAAAACCCGAAAATTTTGTCAGTTTAAATCAAATAGACGCCCGCTATTCTTCCAACAGCTATTTGGTGTTGAGGGTAAGTCAAATCAGGTTATCGAAATGTCAGGTTTTCGATACGATAGCCTGTCGTATGTTTGTGAATCAGGGCTCTGATCGTCCTACGGAAGAAGTTTAAAAGCATCAACGAGCCTCAATAGAAATTGCAGGTTTTCCAGGCCAGCTGTTTCTATTATGGCAGTCGAAACCTCGCCTGTTCTTATACCAGCAGTAGTACATACCTGTGCAATTTCTCAGCGAGTCGCTGCAGTCTCTCCAGTCGACGTATCTCGTCGGTCAGGTCTCGCTCTCGCTCCTGCTGCGCCATCAGCAGTCGAGACCACGCCTGTTCTAACGCGTCTGGTCGTAAGGTCGGCTCGATGTCGCACTCGCCCACGGATTCGAAGTATTTCTGTGGAAAATCAATAATTTTTAATAAGTGAAAAATCGGTGGCAAACAACTAAAACTAAAATAAAGATCCCAAGACACCGACTTCCGAAATTAAAGTTATTTCATAATTTTAAGTTAATTTATTTTTGAAGTGATTTAATTTTTTTAATTACTTTTTTATTATATGCACGTAATGCACGTGCTTCTGTGACACTAAAACAAATTTTTCTATCTTTCTTTAAAATTGGGAATTTAATTGGTCAAGCTACATTTACCAAAAAGTAACGCAGGCTTTAAGTGTCTTTTTGGGTCGTACTAAATGAACAACAGAGTCGCTATTAATAGCATGATTCGGTTCGTGGAAATCTGAAGGCCAATTTGAAAACGTTTGAAATCTAATGTCAATCTCATCTCAGCGACAATCAATGTCAAAAATGTAGGTAAATAAATTACAATATTTTTGACAGTTTGAGACTAAGATCAACTGTGAACGTTCTTGAAATTACGAGGATTGTCCCTCAGATTTGTTTAAAGATAAATATAAAATGATCGTGAATAGAACTCAAAACACAGGCCTATAGTATGTATGTAAGGCCCGCCGCTGATTGCAATTTTTTGTCGACATGACTTTTTGTCACTTAGTCAAGTGCAATGAAAACTATATTGAGTGCGCTCATTATGGTGACGTGATAATACGGTGACAAATAGTTGCAGCGGCAGGCAACACCGGAGTGACGTGATTGTTACTCGCCCTGTACATTACTATGGGAGTCCGCTCACTGGTGACTTTTTGTCACTCGGCCGGCGCCGCGCGTTCGGAGTAGACGTATGCTATTTAAGAGGCCTCTTACAAAAATGCGCGTAGATGCATGATTTCCTCGTTGAAATTGAATACTATTCTTCGGTTGGTATAAATAGCAATTAATTGGTGAAGATAGTTCGTTTTCTCTTCTACAATAATAATAAAGCGATTTTTTAATTATTTGTCTATTTATTTAGCAATAATCGTTCTCCTGATGCATGTTTAGGCAAAAACTCATGGAGAGCTGATTTAAGAGCTCTAATTTGCAGATTCTGTTGAATATGATCCATCAAAACAATTTTTTTCTTATCACAAATATCATATACTTTGATAATAATAGAATACATTTCTGTTACATGCCTTATAAACAAAGAAAAAATTACTGGACCTAATTCAATTTTCTGCTGAAAACAAGTCTGAATATCTTCGAACTTCTACATCATTTTCACATAGTATTTATACTAAAATAGTGTTCAATAATAGCTTAAACAATATCAATTAAAAAAAAAACATTTATTGATACATTGATTTCAAGAGCACAAATCACGGCAACCTCGTTGAAGTCCATTACAAAAATGAACGCGATTTGTTACCCAAGAACAGATTCAGTGAGCGCATCGTGGGTGACGGCAGGTGACAGTAATAATAAATCACGGTGACAAAAAATTGCAATCAGCGGCGGGCCTAATAGTTTCTTCCAATCGTTTATCGACAGTATATTACACTAGCTGTTCCCCGCGGTTTCACCCGCGATAAAAGTAATATATTCCTTTTTTATTGATTCCCTTTACAAATCTCTACCCCCCTTTTTACACCCTTAAGGGATAATTTCGGGGATAAAAACTATCTTATGTCCTTCCCCGGGATGCAATCTGTCTCTCTGCCAAATTTCATCTAAATCCGTTCAGTGGTTTAGGCGTGAAAACGTAACATACAGACAGGGTTACTTTCGAATTTATAATATTAGTATGGCATATAGAACCAAACATAGTTCTTGGATTTCAATCAAGTCTTGACTGAAAAAGCGTTTGATTTTTATCAAGTCTTGCATGCAACTATGGTCTAAGCATCTTTATCTATAAGAGTCCTCACCTCTAATTCCCTGTAGTGATGGAACAGTTTCTGTTTCTCCCTCTGTCTGAGCGGCACCTCTTCTTGGCGGAACCGCGTGCTCTCACTGAGCAGCTTCTTCATTTCGATCAAAGTTGACGGGAAAGCACGGTCCTGAAAGATGGATGGATGATGTTAATAAAGTACTCTGACCTGAAATAACGAGATTAAGGCACGCTTGAACAAAAAGCCTTAGAGATAGACCATAGAGATACACACACACTCTGTGAAGATTTCAAGTGCATCTATTTCGGTTCAAAAGAGCCCTGTGACAAACAAACGGTGCCATAGTAGGTAATAAATAGGTCTTAGTGAACGAAACCCTTAAAATCGACGCAAGTGCATGAAGTATGTAGTCAACATGGCCGTCTGCAGCTCTAATAACGTCTCCTTGCCCTTCTGTGTTACTAGTGGTAAAGAGTGGCCTCCTACCTGCATGAGGGCGCACTTCTCGTGCAGCCAGGCGCGGTGCAGCGCGGCCTGCTCTGTGTAAGCGGCGGCGCGGCGCTGCGACTCGGCGTCGAACAGCGGGTGCACGGTCGGCGGCTCGGGGAACGTCTCGTAGAGAGACGAGATGTACGTAATGAGGGACTTCTCGTCGGGCTCGTGGGTGTCCACATCTGGGGACAGAGAGAGAAGAAAATTAATACGAGTTCAAGTAAATAGGTACCGCGAAGATAAGTACCTTCTTCTTTAAGTATGGACATCTATAGGTACTTATTATACTATTTTGATGCAATAGGTGGCCACGTTTCATCCATCCAACTATGAACTAGGTACAGTGTTTTGGCATGCACCTTAAACGCTTCGAGTCCTCAATATGTCTAATAAAGGTACGCTGAGCAGTCAGCCCAGCTGGTTTATCAGTAAAACACAAACTAACAGTTCTTTCTGAAGTCATTTTCATCATTAAGCTCTCTTTGGAGCGTTACATCGGGGTATGCCAATTTCATCCATCGAGATATGCCTTGCCATTGAGGTATGCTGATGGGTATGCCAGCATATCGGTTTAATTTTATGGAATCTCTACAAATTCCAACCAGCAGAAGAACTAAATGTGTTGGAGAAGACGCGATCAGTCCAAAACTCCACGTTACCTTTAAAATCCTACTAAAAACCACGTCCTAAATAAAACTAAACACACAAACAACTCGCAAACTTACACAATTATAGCAATTAGTCGCACAACGACACGACAATCGCACAATAAAATCGCACACTCGAGGCTGCACCGATTATCCACGCAACGCTGCACCGACTTTGAAATGTAATTATTCTATTGTTTGTCACTGTTTTACTTCAAAGCCGAAGGTGCCGCGAGTATTATTATTAAAATGCTATTTCTAAACAATCAATTGAGATAATAAGCTTTGAATTTGAATAAGCTGAACGGCCTAGGCATCTTGTTTTATTTAAGCGATATGTTTAGCAAATCTTCAAGTACTTAATAGTTAATTATGCAACTGTTTTAATACCTAATTATGTACAGTTGCATACAAGACTTTATCAACACCCATGATATAAATCCTCTAAAAAAAAGGTTCTGAAACAGTTTTTTGCAATACTAATATCGCACAAAAATGGCGGCCGGCGGGATACGACGTGAATTCGAATAACCTATAAGTTTTTTTTTTTAATTACGGCGCTGTGGTAGTGAATCGCGCGTGGATGAGAATGTTCTTTTTTTGAAAACGAGTTGCATAATGAAATTTAGTACAGTACCCGGCGATAAATATTGCACATCGATCTTTGGAAAGAGACAATCGGCTAATTTCGGCTTCGTAGAGCGTTATCTCTGTCGCACGAAATACAAACAGTCCGGTATCTATTAGGAGCTGTTAAAACAATTATGATTTGCTTCTTTTGATAATTCTTTTTATTCTTTGTATAAAATACACCAATTTTTCTATAAATGATTGCTTTAGGTTGGGGTAAAATAAAAAGGTTCCCCTATTTTTCCTAAAGATGCCATAGTACAACTTTAAATTATTTGAATTTGGGGGTGTTAACAACTCTAGATATATATTTTGAACTGGACGCGACCATACTCTATCGCACTTGAACAACGACTGACAAAACGTCAGTTAACGTCACATAGGTAGTGTGCGACAGAGATAACGCACTACGAAGCCGAAATTAGCCGATTGTTTCTTTCCAAAGGTCGATGTGCAATATTTATCGCCGGGTACTGTACAACATAATAACACTCGTTTGGATGATATTATGGTTACTATGACACTGGTTGTTTTAATGTTGGCAACAAGCTAACTGTTTCAGAAACTATTATAGAGGATTTATAGCATGGGTGTAGATGTGTAGATAAACATTTTTATTGGTGCTTCTAAAGAATTAATAACATAAAAAACATGCCTATATTCGCCCAAGGGTTAGGCAGAGGTGAACCTATAGTACACATTTCGCCAGTTATGTTTAAGTCCCATGTAATAGGGGGCGAGCCTATTGCCATCAACCGGGGAACTCAAAACCCATAAAGAATGAATCACACTTCACACTAATAATTATAAAGGCGAAAGTTTGCGAGTGTGTGTGTGGGGGTGTGTGTGTGTTTTTATGTTTGTTACTTCTTCACGCTCAAACGGCTGGACCAATTTTGATAAAATTTTGTATAGAAGGAGCTGACACCCTGGATTAACATATAGGCTACTTTTTATCCCGATATTCCCACGGGATCGACACTTACGCGGGCGAAACCGCGGGGCGCTGCTAGTATTGTATAATTCTGAAGTGACTATCAAAAATCAAAATCAAAAGTCATTTATTCAAATTAGGCTGAGAATCAGAACTTTTCGAACGTCAAAATTACAGAAGACAGTCCCCCAAAACGTCCGCCCTTCACTACTTCCTAGTGCTTTCGCTGGGGAGAAGTGGCGCAACAAACTCCCCAGCAGCACAGCTGTCTGTTCAGTTAGAAAAACTTGCTTCTTTACAATAGTAGGTATACATCACTACATTGACCTCATCCATAAAGTAACTCTGACTGTCTGTATGTTACCTTTTCACGACTAAACCACTAAACCGATTTAGATGAAATTTGGTATAGAGATAGTTTGAATCCCAAGAAAGGACATAGGATAGTTTTTATCCCGATATTCCCACGGGATCGAAACTTATGCGGGTGAAACCGCGGGGCGCAGCTAGTACATAATAATTTTAACATAAGTAGGTAAGTCCAAACGGAGAAATAAAATTTTATCTAATAATTATGTAAATAGTTAAAAATATTTTATTGAATATCATTATTAAAATCCTGTTAGTGATCTATTTTTAATAAGCTTTCTATTATGTCGATTTATGTTTTGTGTGGTGTATTTATATGGTGTACATAATAAAGGGTATTCTATTCTATTCTATTCTATTCTATGAGCGTAAACGAAGCAAAAAGAGTGTAAGGATCGTTGCAGGTGGCGTTTTGTAGGTGCTGCCTACCCAGTTACCCACATAGGAAGAACGCGTGAGTTTATGTATGTGTATGTAAATGTTTTTATACTATATAATATTACTAGCTGTGCCCGCGACTTCGTTCGCGTGCATGACGGAAAATGTTTTAATTTTTTTACGCGGAACCCTCATTCTTTTTATAAAATAAAAGTAGCCTTAGTTACTCCTTACTACATCAGATATCTGCCAGTGAAAGTCACGTCAAAATCGGCCCAGCCGTTTCAGAGATTAGCCGGAACAAACAGACAGACAACAGAAAAAAATTGTAAAAAAAAATATTTTGGTATATGTAGGTATCGTGTATACATCCATATGGATTTAGTAAAAAGCGGTTATTTTAATATTACAAACAGACACTCGAATTTTATTTATTTGTATAGATAAATGCGAAAGTGTGTCTATCTGTCTGTCTGTTACCTCTTCACGCTTAAACCGCTGAACCGATTTTGATGAAATTTGGTATAGAGATAGTTTGAGTCCCGGGAAAGGACATAGAATCGAAACTAATGGGCGGTTTACACTGGCTTCGTAGCTAAGCGCTTAGTACTTGTCACTAATACTAAGTCCTCATGTGTAAACACGCTGATTAGTGCTTAGTATTAGTATTTGTGAATAGAAAACGATCCTATTTACTAAACGACAAGTCGATACCCCCACCACGACAAGTACTAAGCACTTAGCTACAAAGCCCGTGTAAACCGGACATTACGCGGGTGAAACCGCAAGGCGCTGCTAGTGTTTCTATAAAAAATATGCATGATTTTAATTATTGTTGCTGATTTTCCCTATTTTTTTAAGGCTCCCACAGGCGGGTGCGACGCGACTCTAGAGGAACAATTTGATGAAAACTACATGGAAATTGTTCTAACAAAATCGAGTCTGTCTGCGGGGAGCCTTTATTCAAGAACTTCGCTCTCTTTTCCTCGTCAATAAAGACAACAGTCCAATCACCTGACACTTCAAACCATAAAGCCATATCCACACTGGGTGACGTCACAGATCACCTACACTTGTCCAGCCGAATCGTGAACAATAGATCGTAAACAACTTCAGTTCTATGTGAACTGCGACCTGCCAATTGTGTAGGCTAATAATTTGTTATTGTATGCTAGACTTTGATTCAATTCATGATCACAATCTGTTTGGTATAATTGGGTTTGTTACTATGCCGCTAGCTTGTGAAAAGAATAGTCAGGAAGATATTTTATTCCTTACTAGCTGCGTCTCTCGGTTTCACCCGCATAAGTGTCGATCCCTTGGGAATATCGGGATAAAAAGTATCCTATATCCTTCCCCGGGATGGAATCTATCTCTATACCAAATTTCATCGAAATCGGTTCAACGGTTTAGGCGTGAAAAGGTAACATACAGACAGACAGACAGAGTTACTTTTGAATTTATAATATTAGTATGGAAGTATGGATTTTGCGAAATGCGTTCAAACGGGCAGACAGACAGATAAATGGCATGGGTTTAGTAAGAGGGTTTTATTTTACTCTTTGGGTCCAAAACCCTAAAAATCGCTGGGCCATTGTTGCTTGCACTCTCATACGCGAATCAAAACGCAAACAGAGAAGAGTTTAGAACCTTGTTTGTTATTAGAAAATTTTATTCCATCTAATTTGGGTTTTACCTGAATTCAATTTTTATTTATTATACTATTTTATTTAAATAGAAGATCACTAATAAGCAGAGATCGGAATGATTTAGGCGCAGAATGCCCACTTCTCAAAATGGCAACTGAGTCTTTAATGGACTAATTCTCGAAATGGCTAATTCTGTAGAGTATATTTACCTAAACTTCGAGGAAGTAAGAAACATAGAGAGGATAATACCTCCTTTAAAATCCCGGGATGATGATAATGACGTTTTAATCCCGGGATTAAAAAATCACAAACAATCTCTAATAATCCATACTAATATTGTAAAATCGAAAGTAACTCTCTATCTGTAACCTTTTCACGCCTAAACCGCTGAACCGATTTAGATGAAATTAGGTATAGAGATAGTTTGAGTCCCGGGAAAGGACATAGGATAGTTTTTATCCCGATATTCGACCGGGATCGAAACTTATGCGGTTGAAACCGCGGGGCGCAGCTAGTCACTTATAAATGATATAGACCATTTAGTAAACATTTTATTAACTTAAAATCTAGAAGTCTCCAAATAAAAGTTTTCCTAAGAAAAATCCAACCAACTCACATCTTCCTGGTTAACATACTTAATCAAGAATGTTGTAAAAACATTTCTTTGGGAATGTTTCAGTCCAATTATGGTCAGTAATTAGTAACTAATCACGATGGTTTAAGCATTTCTACGTTATCCTTACTTAAGAGTGGTTAGCAAGCTTTAAGTGGCTTTAAACGGTTGTAGTATTTTAAGAAGCGTTTGAAAATACCGCGAATCTTAGTGGAGAAGTGGGGAACCTATTTGATTGATTTGTGTTGATAAATTTTTAAGATCTCTTGCAGAATTTGTGCAAGTGCGACTACGGCAAAGCCAAAAGGAAGTTTGTGATTTTAGATACTACATTATTATTGTTTTATGTGTTTGCCCCTTTTGTCCCAAAGCCGGGAGTTTACAAAATTATTCGTGAAGGTACACTGGCAGTTTTTGCACATCAAATTATTCATAGGTATTTTTTGTTTGGACTCTATCTTTATTTTTACGTTCTAAGCTGTAGTTCTTTTAATAGAGACGTAGCTTTAACATTCTGGTACAGACGCCAGAATGTTAAAGCTGACTTCAAATTTCTTTGATAGATTTTCAACTTTACTACAAAGCAATAAGGTTCATAACTTCATATTCAATTGAGAAAATTTGACAGATTCGGGTAGCTTGATGTGCTGGCCTCTGTACATAACAAAACCCGTTTTAGAGTTCCTCAGATAAACTTAAAACCTCAGAACCCCGTGTTTGATTTGAGTTTATCTTAGTCAGAAAACTCTTTTTACGATAGATCCTGCGTTTAGTTTCTTACATCGATATCTCACTAAAACAGAATACTACAATACTACGAACTAAGTCACGGCGCGTTTAGTTCCCACTAGCAAGCCAACGTTACGCATTGGCGCGAACCATTCGATTCGCAAACATTATCGCGTTTTATTACCCGTGACGGGACTTTGCATGGGATGGTTTATGTCTGCAAAAAATCACAGCCAAGTTTGATGCGCAGTCGAGTTTAATTCTCTCATAGGAAGTTAGGAAGACATTGTTTCAGAAAGTATTATGGAAAAAACCGAATTCTAATTACTTAAGCTATTATTTTTGCAAACAATTACATTATTTTTATCGATGAATAGCTGCGCCCCGCGGTTTACCCGCATAAGTTTCGAATCCGAGGAAAAACGGGATAAAAACTATCCCATGTCCTTTTCCGGGACTCAAACTATCTCTATACCAAATTTCATCTAAATCGGTTCAGCGGTTTAGGCGTAACATACAGACAGACAGACAGAGTTACTTTCGAATTTATAATATTAGTATGGATGGTTCGTCACGAAAATTGAACTCCAAATCAATGCAATGCATGCAAATTTTTTTTAACATTTTGCTGCTGTTCGTAAACTCGTACTCAAAAGATAAACAACAAAACTTTATGTCATTACAATACAATCACCGTATTTTGACGTGTTTTCTTAAGAAAAAAATTACTCGTCCTAAAGCTACGTCAACATGGCATACCCGGGATATTGAATTACCTAATTGACCTATTGTGAACAATGACAAAAGAACATTCAATTAACTCTTAAAGAGGATCGAGTTACGCTGTTCTTCATTATCAGAACTCTGCTCATTGAATGTCTGAAATCGCCAACAGGTATAGTAAACAAAATTTAGTAATCAATACTTGATCTTAATCAAGTAACTATGAGACTACTGAAAAAAGGCCTTTGCCCAAAAGTGAGACGGTTACAGGCAAATGTAAACCTTATATTAATGTGCAGTACGACAGTTACTGGCTGGTTTGGATAAAAGTTGTAACTTACCTTCGGGGTCCAGTAGTCTGGTAACTCCATACTCCTTTTCGACTACGTGGAAGGCTGTCTCCAAACGCTCACGGACTTGTCTTGACCTGTGGAAGAAAAAACAATACTGCATTGAAATCACCAGTCGATACATTAGATTAAAGTAGATATTAATGCCACTAATTTGACGTTGACTGCGTAAAAAGCAAAGCGGTTGTCCCTAATAATAACAAATTGGAAATTAACGTTAAAAAATATTTCCGCCCTAAGTCTGGATGATTAGGTCAGAAAGCTGCTAATCTGATTATTCGATATGTCGAAGAAATCATCCAAATTACTTCAGAAAAATTATATTTTTAGAAACGTTTATATCATCCGCTTCAATTGTGCGTGACTGTTAACCTGCAGGTCTTGTGCCTTAAGGTACGAGTTCGTAGCCGACCGCATACAGCAGCAGCAGACGACGTGACGTTGCGACATGTCGTACCGACACGTCGTAGCGTCATGTCGATTCAGTCATGATTCCGAAACCAACTTGCGGTGTCCAAATCCAGCGTCGGTGGCACTACTGAACTGCGGTCGGGTATACATACAAACCAGTAGTGTCGTAGCGACACGTCGTCTGCTGCTGCTGTATGCGGTCGGCTATGAACTCGTACCTTAATACTAGGATATTTTGCAAATACCGTTTCAGCTCCTTAGAGCTGTTACGCACTGTCGACTGGTCGCCGGCGACACGGTCGACGGCGACTGTGACTTACTGTTGTTTAAATAGGTGTTTACGCACTTGGTCGCCGGATGATGCCTATGTTTTGGTCGCCGAGGGACCGAGTCGCCGGCGACTAGTCGACAGTGCGTAATAGCTCTTAAAGTCCTATAATTACAAATGATTGATACTTCTATAAATTACCTGATATTACGCCAGTCTATCAGATCAGGACGGTTCCTGTGTATGAGCGCATTGAAAGCCAGACCGTCGCGCCAAGATGACGTGAAGTCTGCGACCCTAACGCCAGGGTATTTAGCGGTGGAGCGTCGAGCCCAGCTCAGCAACGCTTCGCGGGCTGTCACGTTGGCTTCCTGACCAATCACGATGTCGGATATCTGAGGAAGAAGAAGAACCATTGGTTAGATTTTGAAAAACAAAAGAATATCGAAAGTACTGTTCTAAAAATAAAACTGCGTGACAAAATGCAAAAAAAGCGACGATCTTGGTTCGAATTTTTTGTGCGTGACTTTCTGACGATTGCTTCTGTTTTATTGTGACTAGGACACGTTTTTAATTACCTAATAGATCTTTCAGCGGTAATTTCTTTTAAATTGATTAACGTTACATTGTAGAAAATAACAATTGATTTCGGATGTCGTTAGACAAAATTGCGATAGTTCAGCAAAATTACAGTATCATTTTCATTTCAGCAGTTTATTTGTCATCTACATAGAAAATTATACCTTATCTCAAAAGTGTAACGTGCATTATTCTTTGATAATTGTCTTATATTTCTTCTATACTAAGTAAATTATGAAAGACCATAAAATAGAGCAGTATCTATGTCGATGGTATCGCGAAAATTTTACAACACGTGAGAATACATCCAATTAAGCCATTACCAACAAATGCTAGTTAAAATATTTGCACTTGCATTCCAATTTCAGTCTTAAGAGAAAGTGATAGAGTTGATAATTGAACGGTAAGTTAGGAAAGTATGATTGAACAGTTTGTGTTTTGAGATTACTATCTTGATTATGATTTAAATATTATGTTGTAAGTAGTCGATCTTGTAGATTGAAGATATGCCAACTTTCCTATAAAGGTTCCATAGAGAAATTATATTTTTATTTCTTATAGATTTTATCTGTGGCAGAATAATTCCTACTTAATTTAAAATTATGTAATGATCAGGCAGTTTCTGACAAGATGAAAATCGGCCACTAACAAGAAATCAATACAAGCTTTCGAACCATGATTTCGTAATGGTAACATGTTGCTTCCATTAAATTTTATAGATGCACCGATTTTCTAGGAATTTCATCTCAAATTATATTGTGAGTCAGAATTCATGAATCAAGGCACTGAAAACAATGAAATATTTGAACAATATATTTTGGATAATCTTATTTCATCTACATCATCTCTCTATTGTAATGAAGCTGAATGACGTTTAAGATGAACGACTGGCAAAAGTCAAAATCCTTCAAGTTTATAAGCCACATCATCACTATGTAAGCCGAAAATCGACTTCTGCCGGACATTGGCCTCCCCCAAGTATCACCACAACAACCGATCCTGCAATGGCCACATCCATACTAATCTAATATTATAAATTCGAAAGTAACTCTGTCTGTCTGTCTGTATGTTACCTTTTCACGCCTAAACCGCTGAACCGATTTAGATGAAATTTGGTATAGAGATAGTTTGAGTCCCGGAAAAGGACATAGGATACTTTTTTCCCGATATTCCCACGGGATCGAGACTTATGCGGGTGAAACCGCGGGGCGCAGCTAGTCCTCATATCAATCCAAAATCTTACAGGTACAGACGCCAGCATATCAAGCTACTACAATCTGTCAAATTTCTTTAATAGATTTTCAACTTTATCGCTAAAGCATATGGTTCAAAGTAGATTGGGAAAATTTTACAGTTTCGGGTAGCTTGATGTGCTGGCGTCTGTAGATAGGAATAAATGCTCTGCAAAATGCATTCAACTGAGCACGTTTTGACACAGGATCAAACTAAATTAGCTATGGAAACTCTTTAGACGTGATCGGTTTCGACATCTAAACACGATAAAATAAAATGAATAATTTGATGTATACTTTGGGTGTCAACGACGCCTGGTAATTTTGTTACTTGAAGTTTGAGTTGACAAAAATAGATTTTTGAACTGATATTTCAACAGACAACAAGCCGACCCCAACATAGTTGGGAAACGGCTAGGTAGTTGATGATGATTCCAACAGACAACACAAAAGAAAAAACCGAGTGTGCTTATGACCACACGACTGAAGTGAAACTTCAAACGTATTTGGCTATGAGAGAAAGAGAGAAAGAAAATGTGCGCGCGCACTGCTTTCTCTTGCTTATATCCCCCACTCAACTCTTGTTCGACTCACCCGATCACACTTTTCATAACGCTTACGTCACGCGTTCGCCAGCTTACTCCCCAAGTCAAGCGTGCGTAAAGAAGTTTCAACTTCAAAAACCATCAAATTAATTTGTTTTACATTGTTTAGATATCGATACCCATCACGCCTGCGGAGTTTTGCTAGTTAAGACTCTGTAATATGAGCCTAATAGGCCGTGTCAATGAACAACCTAAACATGACACTAAATACTCCACAAACATCATCATTACAAATATAAAGTTTCAGTGAAAGTGAGTTCAGTTCAACGCACAGTCTGGCTGTCATCCAGGCCCAATTATAGACTGGAAGTATGAGGAAATGCGTCTAGCGATGTATTAGTGGGCCACAGTGTTTATTGGTGGCTGGACCACGTCATATTTGAGTTTGGAGAAGAGGAAGTAGTACATATTGTATGATACAATATAGCTCTTACAATATGCAGGAGTACGCTAAACAAGAAAGCAATTCCGAGACGACTAAGAATTGTCCAAGAAGAAGCCGAAAAGCGCATCAAGTTCTTCAAAGCCAAAAGGTTATAACATAGTACATATCTTCAACCACCCGTAATTAAAAACTTAAAAAGTAAGTCTGGTGACCATCCTGATTCTTAAATTCTTTGCTACCAATCAGAATGCTCGACTTTCAGATCCGCTTACTATGGTTACGTCAACTTGAAACTTATTTAACAGCAATTTATTTCAGGCAAAAAATCACAATTTGGACTAGAAGTAAGCACTCAACCGATTCATAAGTCTGCATAAGTAACTTCGATATTTTCATTTAGACCAAAAATCACCGTTATTGACAAGATTCATTCATCAACCACGGAATATAGAAAAGCAGAAGACCTACTTTGTAAAAGGCGCGAAAAAATAGCACTTGCTCAAAGAGGCGAAGCCCATGATATTCATTCATCAAAAAGTTCTCATCCTGCAGTTTCGGAAAATCTGAAAGCTTTACAAGTCTCGATCATAATCATTTACCCACAATCAAATCACGTATATACTATGAATCAATCGATGTGAGATCTAATCAAAGCGATCGAAACAATGTCAACCACACACGGAAAGGGTACAAATTAGAACAATGATATATCATTATTTATTTATTTAAACTTCTCGCGCACAAAAAAGGTACAAAGGCGGACTTAATGCCTTAGGCATTCTCTACCGTCAACCAAGGGTGGTGAAGAGATTAGATGGCAGGTGCTTTGGATGAAAGGAACACAGATAAAAAAAAAAAATATTAAAACCATTATCAATATGTAATGTCGCAAGCGAGCCCTATACCAAGGACACCCCAATTTCAATACAATTCCTATGGGAGGAGATGTTAAGGCTAATTCTTTCAATGAAAATAGTGAACCTTCTGACTACGAATTCAGTAGTATCACTAGTAGATATCAAAACTATAGCGGGTTCAACGAACTGTTTGGCGTTGAATCGATTCGATGAGCAACTGAGTGCAACTGTGACGGAATGGGTCCAAACGACCTTATTCCGAACAATTACGTATTAAAGGAAACTAATCGGTAATGCGGATCCGCTATACAATATAACTGCTATAGTGTTAATGAGGCTAAAGAAGTTGCTGAAGACAATTTTGTTTCCTATGATTATTGTAATTTAGTTGATGAAAAGATTTGTAACAAAGTGTTTGGGGTTTTGCACAGACAAAACACAGTATAAGCGTTGATAACCAGGAAAGTGGGAGACCGACAAATAATAGAAAATAAATCACTATCAAGCTAATGACAAGAACACTTATACTCAATGTGGTCGAGGGGTGGGACCAAACTTGGGGGTATGGTACATGTTATCAAACTGAACAAATTAGTCCCGGGGATATAAATGGGCAATTCACCGGATGCTTTTGGTAAACACCCGGTGCTTTTGGTAAACACCCGATAAACACCCAGAAAATTGGGTGTTTACAAAAAGCACCGGGTTTAAATCCGGTGGATTGCCCGTCTATACCCGGGGACCAACATCGTAATCGTGAAAAATCATCCCATAATTTTGGTCAAGTAGGTATTTAAGTTTTGTATGGGACGACTGCGATGTTAGTCCCCGGGGAAAAGTTGATCAGTTCGATGGCCTGTACCACATCCCCAAGTTTGAAACACATTGTATAGCTAAGAACTAAATATGTCAGAAATTATGAGAATACAAGATCAAGGTGAAGCACAAAAACCTATTCTAATAATACCATTTCCTATAGATAATAATAAGTATTATAATAAAACACTTGTATACAGCAAACGTGACAATTGAACGGTTTTTATATACAGAGCTATGTACAAAAGAAAAGTTTTTGTTTACGTGACAAATTCGCAACGGCACGCTATTGTGCGGGCTGTGAATGAGATTCTTCTATGAGCATCTAAAATACACGAACTGTCATAACAACAATAATGTTGTCTCGTCATATTATGAAGACTGATGATCTGCCTAGGTAGAGGTCAACTGAAAGATGCTTCAGGTTTATCTATCCATATTTCGTATTAGTAGCTGTTTTGAAGTATATATAACTTTGGGAAAACCTTTGCTGTTACGTCAGGGTTTACCACTCCCATCAAGCGAGCGGTAGCTCTATTTGCCAAGTTATTTCTTAAGAGAATCGCAACCAAGTGTCACCGACTTGAGTTGGAAGGTGGCAAATTGGACGTGGTGGCGCAACATGAAAACTACGTCCTATTAGCGGACTAATGCCAGTTGCTGCATTGGATTACCAAACACGCCTGTCTCGAACCGTGGCTTCCATAGCAATTTGTCTAAAACTACGATTTGGCAAAGGCATTTGAGACGACATTACGAAAAAGGGAATTGACATTTTCTTCAATTTCCTTTAAAGGCTTAGTTAGAGATTGGAGTCTGTCTGCGTAAATAACTTAGATTGGTAATTTCCTAGAAGTCAACCATTTGTACGAAAGAGTTAAAAGACATATTAAATCACCCTATATACTGCTAACATGTGCATTCACCGAGCCAATAAGTGAAGACAAGATGTTAATTTATTTCTTCCGAACAAAAAGTCTAGCGACACCTTTTGCGTGAGAATAGCAAATAGGCGATGGAGACATTGAGATTTCTTTACGTGTTGTTATGTTCTGATTAAATTAAACGACATAAAGAAACAAAGCACTAACATTGCAGGCATTAGAATAATCATGATCAACAATCTCTCCGTCTAGCACAAAGATTTTCACAAAGAAGAGGGCTTAGACAACTTCGAAATCAGAATCGATTGTGCGGTGGCTCTAATTGAAGCACACTGTATAATCGTAAGCAGTTGATAAAATCCAGGTCTTTTTGATTTGATTACTGCAGAACATCTCTTATCCATTCCGTCGGACAAAAAACAAGCCAAAAATTAAAGTATCGACGCTAAGTCAAATTCCCATGGGCAAAATTGGATCTGGTCCCGCCTCTTGACCTTGTCCATCATTTGGGACGTTCAGATATATGAAACTTGTTCTCTAACAAGTTTCATATATCTGACCTTGCCTGACATGGTACATATTTCGTACTGACATTTTGAAGAGTATAATTATAGTGATTTGAGACGAAGAATTTGTAACAAGAAATGTTTGGAATAGATTTTTTGTGACATCGGAATATTGGTAAACTGAGTTATTCGTCAATGCATGTATACTATAAGTACTGCTAAATTATAATGTAGAATGTTAGATTCATAGGGTCTACTTAGTTTAAACTTAGTAGTCGTGCAAAGCGTGTTAGTAACTATTGCTGTATGAACGCAACAACCTTTGGGGAAATTATTAATTTATGGAATGGTGTTATCAATGCAATAATCTGCTCCTATATTATAATCAGCCTGATAATAACTTATTAAGTGTTGATGACACTTTACCTTGGGAACATATTAAAGACAGATAAACAAAATGCAACAATGTAAAACCAGTAGCGAAGTAAAAATTAGTAAAATCAAGAAAGTACAATCATCGTGTTCATTGGCTTGGCCCACGGGAATCAGCCCATGAAAGCATAGCTATGCATGTTTGTACAACTTTCGCTCATGCTAATCGTACGTGTAAAATAATATTGTAGTAGCTGGATTGATTGGAAAATAATCCGAGGTCAATTCAAACCAAGAAGTCATCTAGGTAGCTTACCCATCTTGATATTACTATTTGGTAAAAATCCTTCAATGTATCCAAACAAAATAAATTAAATACTGCAAAAAAAAATATATGTGTGCGTAGACACAACCACAGAAAATCTTAAATCAGTAAAAGAAACAAAATTCGTAACTCATTGCACTCACAAGATCAATGTAATGCTTAAGTTACATAAACATAATAACTAAAAGTATTCCAACCACTACTTGTCTTAATTGTCATTCAATTTTCATCCATATCACTGTCAAAATAAGGAAAGATTTATTTTTGTTGGTATGTAAAGTTAAGTTGGCAAGGCGTGGGCGGTTGGCCGAGGCTGTGGAATCCATGATGTCATACAGACGGTGTCAGGGTCTTTACTTAGTCTACACTTATTTTATTAGCTATTTATATCTTTAATGGATTTAACGGAAGCCTTTGACTGCAAATTGAATTCAATGTTTAGAAATATTAGAATTGATTTTGCCTTTTCTTTGTTATGAAATGTTTGGTAACAAAGAGACAATTTTCCCGAAATCAGTTTAAAAAAAATCCTTGGAACGTGTTGTTGATATAAGTCCTAGATTAGCGGTTCTTACTAATAGAACTACTAAGGATCGTAACAGGATTTTTTTGAAAACCACAAAGGTACATCATTAGTCAACAATTGATGGAATAGAAACATAGAAGAAGGGAAGTATACACGACTCACGACTCAGTGTTAAGTAAGAAAGCTGTTGTAAGCGATTCTTTACTAATAGGATGCTATAAAATTTTAATAAGACGTAAGGCATAAAGAATCAATGTAAGCTGTAGTAATGCCTACTACAGACTATAGTTCTTGCAATCATGTGCAAGACAAAACTAGTAAATGTTCTTACTCTCCCAAATCAAAATGAAAATCAATTCTTCCGTCCCACTTTCTAGGTAAATGTTCGTCAGTTGATTCCACAGCTTATACTATGTAAACTCAATACGACTGCGTAATATGTTGTTATGTAAATAGATTGAAGTCATTGCGAGGTTGTATACACATGATAACTTGTTATAGGTGAGATTTATCTTTAATAAGTACCATAATACTTGATTTGAAAAGTTTCCGAGCTCTCTCTTGCTATTTTTTGTGTATTTCCAGTATTATGCATCTTAAGAAATATGCTGCCATTTATTTTTCTATGAGACTCCAATACTTCAAGGTCTTCAGCTACCAACGAGGTTATTAACACCGAACAATATAATATAGTCCAAGTAAAAACCAAGATACAGACTTACAATAAATCACCGCGATGAGTAACCTTTTCAACTAAGAAGGAACAAGATCCTTTGTTCTGCATACAACAGCCATATTGTTAATTCTGATGGTATCAGTATTCAAAATGCTCGGTGTTGGAGAAACGATGATTTCATGGTCGAAAAAAGTGGCGAAGATGACCTAAGCGAAGCGAGAATCGAACGAAACGAAGTGGAAAAAATGGTAATCATTGCGTCTGTGGAGTTTAATTTTATATTGGAACTTTAAGCTTTACTTCGGAAAGCACAGGATTTCCAAGGAAATGTGTGAAGTTACTTAGCTCCTGCTAGCTTTATTTATTAAGATATTTAAACATGATTAAAATGTGTTACTAGGTACTTCATAGTTATTACTTAAATTAACGTTTAATATGTTCTTAAAAGTTTATTAGGTTCGTCGTAATATAATAAGATTTGTTATAAATATCTTCAAAGCCTCATCGTGTCTTATATGTTCTATTTCTAGGAATTGGCCAATGACCATATTTATTGCCAGTAAGTCAGTAGGATTCAAACCTTGTTTGAAATCTATTAATAAATCATTTATATGTCAATGTTACGACAACTCGATTTCCTGTCTACACTTTAAATGGCAGGATTTAATAGAAGGTAAATTGCTTTACAGGATACATCTAGTAATATAGATCGATCTTCTATATGGATTTTTAAATACACAGTTATATCCTCAATGACATTGCTAAAAGTCTACTAAATGCAAAAGATTGTTGATGATAAAATTTAATTATTATCGCCAATGAATTCAGTTTTTAGAGCTACATGAATCATACCTACTTCTATTTCTGTCGGTACAAGATCGATAAACTGTATCGATAAAAATCATAACCCGACATGATACCGTACAATTAATTCGTGTAAAACAAGCTTCGTGAGTACCAGTAACAATATTAATATCAGCCGTAATTAGAACCGTATCTTAATCCATATCAATGACTTAAAGTATATCAAAAATGGCCGCTATTGGCCGTCCAATCTTAATGAAACCGTACGGTTATGGTCTAAGAAACAACCAAGTTGTATCTGCGTTCTTAAAAATACCATCTTCATAAATTTCCAAAGAAAAAAGGTGGAAGTTCGTAGATGCGACGGTAAGTTTAACTTTGCCAACGGTTTGCGGTTTGCCAAATAAAATGAATAGCAAAAAAATAGTCTTTCTGTGAAATATGGGAAGTAGTTTTTGTTGTTTGAATCACAGGTATTATTAGAATTGAGATTAGTGTAATAATACAACATAATAGTTACATTTTGATTGTTTTCTGGCCTTTTATTGTCACTAACCAAAGTATTACGGTAAACTTTTCGAACATACTCGCTGCCATTTGTTTTTCCTTTGCCATGTTTGGTTCCTTTTATTTGTGGCGCCTAACCAAATCTTATCACATAAGCTCAAACAGAAAATCATTTGCCAAAACACAAAGATTTCAAAAGTCAACATCTACATCCTTTATAACTTCCGCTAGTAGACCTAAAAATACTAAAAACTCCGAATCTGAGTTTTAGGCTGAGGCACAAAAAGTATTTGCAAAAAGTGACAGATCAAAATCTCAGAGCACTGCTTTTCCTCCACATTAATAAAATTCGTGACACAGAAATCTGCCCGAATTTCTGAGAACAACATTATTGTAATACAACCTAGTGTATAAGAACAGAATAGTACAGAAGACCCATTACATACAACAAGCGAAAAAACAGGCGCAAGCACATAAAGACGAGTATGTACGATGAACTCAATCGAATGCAAGTCGACAGTGCGCTTGCACTCGCTGTATGTAAAGCGTGCCTATTTGTGAGTGCGTTTTCGCTAGTTGCATGGAACTGGCCTTCTGTACCTTTTTATTTTGTGGTGTTAGGTTGGGCGCTCCAAGATCCTATCACGCTATTTAGAACGGTATTCGGGGCTCCATTTCGCTCAATCTTGTCTGCGTAAAATATCACCAAGTCTTTCAATTTGTTCGGCTGATTTTCTACGAAGATTACGTTAGATTGGTGTGAATATTGGGGTTGATACTTTAGACCAGTTACAGATGAATTATTATGAAAGTCGTCTGTTATAGTGAAAGTTGTATTGCTTATTCTTTATCTTTAACAAATGGGTTTCCCAATGTTCTTAAGATTCTTCTATTGCACTGAATACCTAAGCTGAGTTCGTGAATGGGACCACTTTGCTTGAGTGTTTTTCTTTCTTCTATTTTGAGGACACAATCCAGTAAAAATTTTAAAAATAATCATTATCTCATTATAATTATGTTAAGAGATATAAATATTTTAGTCATTGTCAAGTATTTCATTTTAATTTCCCACGTCCGATACAATCTAAAACCGACCTCAAAGAGGCTACCGAAACAATACAGACAAAGGAAAGTGAACGCTATACATACAAAAAGATATTCAAACGCGTTAAATTTATCTTCGGGTATGATTGATCCAATCGATGTATTTCAGTCCAGCATTGAACTTTAAGACTCAAGTATTGAGGGCAACGAACCTATTGAATTGTTTTATCCATCAATTACAGTATGGATACTATTGTGCAAATGCTTGAATAGACACGAAAGTAATCTGAGTGAGAATTTGTTTTTATACTTATTTAAAGGGCAATCAGGGCTGGACGCAGCATGTCTGACAACTAAAGTGCAGGTGCCTTAGAGGGCGTAGAGGTGCAAAGAAAGAAGTTTACGAAACTCCTTGGTATATCAAACGGAGGTTTAAAATTTATATGGGATCGAATTCACGGTCAAAAGCTTTTGAGTAGTTCCTTCAATAATTCTTGAGACAGATTTTTTTCAGAGTAACTTTTATTACTCAACACCTCGTATGCGAAGAATTGACAGACAGGTTGTAACAGTCTGTCAACTATCTCGTATGCACTTTTGCAATATGTTGTAACTCTTGCCTCCTACGCTGCACTGAATTGACTCCGTTAGTACCAGGAGTGCATAATCAACTAGGCGTCAGCTGCAACCAGTATTGGAGACTTCGTGGCAAGCTAAGAGGTTGTCTAGACGAAGCGGGTTGAGTTAATCAACTTATCGGGAGTGCTTGTTGCTGAGCTTGATAAGGGGCGTGAACATTTAGATTGGAAATTACTGCAGTGGAAAATACAGTTAGTAATCACTAGACTTAGAAAAAGCTTCAAAGACCGTCGTGTGGATTAAGAGCAAAACTAACGCCCTTATTCCAAGTTGTTTCTCCTAAAATAATAACATGCCCACAAACACCATTTTTGAAAAAAGTTGTCAATAATGTATTTGGCTTCAGGAGATTTTGAACATGAGTTGAGAAAACATGAAAGAAACAACAAGAATACCGGTTTTAATATCAACAGCTGACATTCAAATGTAAACAAAGCGCCTGTCGAGGAGGTAGAAAAAAGAACAGAACTTTCTTTACATGACTGCAATTCCGTTACACCAGGGCACCATAATCAACTAGGCTGCACCAAATAAATATCAGTGGCGTGGATTTGGTTCGTGAGGCGCGCTCGTGATCGACCGATAAGTATCTGCCCACGAATGGTACGTCACTACCACAGAGGAAATACTTAGTAGCGGGAGTGACATGCGAACTAAAAGTTAATAGAAAATTATAGAATCTAGTAACACGACAGTAATCAATAAAGAAAATTACCTTCACGAACGCGTACTTACAGGAGTACCGACTTGCAAAAGACGACTATAATAAAAGGCATATTCCTCATAGCTAACTAAAGTATAAACGTTGGTAATGCCAAGCGACAAGACAACCTCTTTTATAACACAATGCTTCAAACGTAGCAAGGTCGAAATTGGCCCAAGAAAGACATCATAAATGACCTTAAATTTAATATTCGCGACGCATATGGCATATGATAACATAAACCTTTTACTATTACCTACGTCGTACTACTGAAATTGACATGCACGCACAATGTAGCAACATCCTTTGGGGCCAAGGTTTGCCTAGACAGGCTCAAAAAATGCAAGGAGTGCCAAACGTGAGCGTTTTAGATAAGTTTAGACTGACCTCTGTACAAGCTAGACGTATATACCGACAAACGGGTTAAAAGGTAATAAAATGGGTTTGGTAAATCTCTCTAAGGTAGAGATCGTGCAATATTTAAAGGATGTTGAATTTTTAGCATCACCATTCAGAAGTGTAGGTGACGTCAGATATAACATCATCATTTGTCATTAGACTCATAATGATAGTGTTTTAGATAGAAATCTTGCAGCCACTGCACATACACTTAAAGCTACACATTTACTATGACATCTTTCACACACTTCAATAAACTTCTATCTTATTAAATCAAGGTCATCTTCTTTCCCATCAAGATGTAATTAAAGAATCCTCACAACGGGCTGTCGGTATTGTATCGAAGATTTAATACTATCCCATTCTTCACACACCACTTATGCTAATGCGTTTACAGGCCATAAACTCTGTGTATACGCAGCCTAACGATGCGAAAACAGTCGAATAGGGATCAGTTATAACGGATTGTCTTGTTGGTAATTAGAAAATGTTAGAAGTAAATAAGCAATAGAAGTAAATCAAAGAGATAGCAATGATGAATACAGCATATCTGCATGGAAACAATACACTAAGAGACCCTAGAACAATACAGATGTTATGTTTCTTCAAGACCAAATTATTATGAAACTGTTTACTAACTGGTACTTGTAATTTAGCAGAGCATGGTATCCAATCACTAAAAGCAAAGAAAATACTGATTTTATCAATGAAAACAGACACAGAATTGAAGTTACACCGAAAGTAAAAAACACAAAACTTAACACAGATCGGCATATCATAAAAGACAAAACATTCGGAGCTGCTACTAAAACAATTGACCAATTACATGACACGTATGCAAGTGAAAGACCGTCACCGTCAGACAGACAGCTGATCGTCGGTAGATAGACTGGGAACCCTCCGTTCCCTCCATTGTTGGAACCTGAAGAATCGCCCGATTGTTAGCCTTATCTACTGCGTGTATTAAATGGTGTTCTTGTGCTGTAGTTTAAGTTTTAAGTGATGGTTTGGTTACATCTTGATGAAAGGTATAAAAACCCTGAATATATAATGTGTATTCAGGGTTTTTTAGGTACGTGAATACAATTTTAATAATGTCTGGCTTTTGAATTTCTATTTTTGCAGTAATTTGTTCTCATTTAAACAGCAGACTTCTCCAAAAAGTGCTCATCACAAATACATAAAATAAAGACAAATAACGGTAGCACCGAATCTGAGGATGACTTAGCAAAGGGTAGAGGACAACAAAATGTAGGGATTGTATAGAAACAAAACATCTACGTAAACTGGACCATTAATTAGTCTAACAACTAATTCATCTAGAAGTGCATCATTGACTAATGCATTAGCAACTAATTCAAATAAATACACTCAACATCCAGATCTGCCCATAAAATTAACTATAAACCACAAACGATCAAACATAATCGACAGTCCTGACCAATGAGATCATATCTCTGTTGACATCATGCCCATATATGGACAGCAGTACAGTACGAACAAAAAGTTAAAAGACTTACATGTAGGAGTTAACATAATAGCTATGATATTTCGATATGAAGATTTAGTAATAAAAACAATGGAGGTTTTAATTGTAAGGTTTGAAGATTCAATCTGGAAAATAAATGTGTCTGGTTCCGTGCACATGGAAGATGTAGGGAAAGATTTAGTGGCCAACTTAAAGGTTGAAACTTGAGAATAATTTACACTAGCGGCAACACACACGCATATATGAAATCTTTATTTGGAAAAGCTTTAGTGCTTGAAGAAAACTGTAGAAAACATTGTATATGTTTTCAATATATTTTGGAATCCATATTGTACAAAGACAAAAGACAGTCGAAAGACTAAAAATAGGCAAAAGAATAATATCCGTACTAGAATCCAGAATAACTTTATTTGGACGTAAACTCGTCTTGTCGCAGCTGCTTGCATTCATCCATTCCAAGAACCGACAGTTCCAGTAACTTGAAATTTCGCATTATTGCTATTATTATAATACATAAGCTTTATACTTAACTGGAAGCCTGGACTTATTTGGAACTTCAACATAAAGAACGGGAATGTATGTCTTGCCAATAACGGTGTTGTTTTTTGCGTGTATCCAAAATTATTCCACTTTTTATATTTCAAATATGAAATACCTTGATAAAAAAAACTAGATTCTCATGACAGCCGGACAACGTGGATTTCGGTCGCCAAATACATATGCATTGCTGTAACATATTTCAACTTGACCACTGACCACCAATGAATTGAAAAGCTCAACGCGTGTTTAACCCGGCACAAAAGACATTCTCCAATACAGTTAGAATGACATCATGTGTGAAACCAGCAGGATCTCACCAGAGCATGCCATATACAGAATTCTAGTTCCTCGACATTAACGGTACCTACACATGTGAGAAGATGTAGTACTCTAAGATAAACTGACACTTCAGTGGGACTATGAGGATAAAGATTAATGTAAGAATGAGCAAAAACATGAGCGGAAGTCGCAACGGATATTGGTTGTTAAGTGCAGCGAAGCCAATCAAAGTCAAATTAAAGACGTAAAGAGGACGAAGTTTATTTATTTATTTATTGGCCTATCTACAATTGTTACACTGTTTATCCTTAAAATACAAGCAATATACAAGCATAGTGTACAATATGATGCGATAGACACAGCATGCGATGCAAGTTGATAGACATGCAAAAACATTTTTTTTTTGGTGTCTGATGTATGGATTATTGATGATGATGAACATTATAAAACAGTCTATAACATAGACTATTGGCAAAGCTTAAATACAGAATCTATTTTTTATTAGATTACCGTAAACCATACTTGAAAATACCATTCTCAAAACTATCATACAAAGAGCTGAAAAAAATACTCTTGAACTCGGATAAAATGATTAAAACATCTATAGATTAAAATTTATATGACAACATAAACGTCCAGAGATCATTAAACTAGATTAAAACGGAAAACTAAAACTAGATTAAAACGGAAAACTAAATTAACGGTGTACCAATAAATATAGCCAGTGATGTCATGGCAACGGAAATTGTTCTAGGTGGGCTAAAATTTGCATGTTTTGCGGATATTTCAACCAGTTTCCAGTTGGGGACCACATAAGGAATTATAGAAGAACCACTTCAAACAACGGCTCTTAACAGTTTATACAACTAGACGATAAATATTCTAATCCGGAATGCGTTATAGTTTGTATAGATCTGCCTAGATTAAAGACAACTTTTAACGAAGATTTGGAAGTAGCTTATGGCTTATAAATAAATTCTTTATTTGCATAAAACTGTGTACAAACAAAGTGAAGCCCTGACTCCTTCTCTTGGTTAAGGCGAATGGTTACGCCAAACTTCAAAGTAGACCTCTCTTTGAAGGCCTACTTCTCCCAAATGGATAGCCCAAATATATTAAAAAAAATATATGATATGTGACATATGTTTACAAATATAATTTAAGTTTGATTTTTTTAATATTACTGTTAGTTTTAACAATAAAAAATCATATCCATCCTCTTATTTTACGCAAGAATTTTCTTTCTACTTTCAAACGCCTGAAGCGATTTTGATGATTCTTTCACCAAATTATAGCAAATTTAATGGTTTATAAAAATTAAGTTTGTTTTTTTTAATAATTATTATTTAAGTGGGAAAAAATCAATAACACCATGGTTTTACCTATACGGGCGCGGGCAGCAGCCGCCCGGTCAGTCTCGCTGTATCGTTCGCACGGGGAGGTTGTGTCGCATGTCGACTCGCACCGATCTGCATTTTTGTGGCAAAGACTAAATAGCGCAGATAGTACACTCGGACTGTTCGATTACGCTTGGACGTTGATAGTATTAGTAGTAGTGATAGTTTGTTTGCGAGTGGACGCTATATTATTGTCTATTGAATACTAATATAATATCAATAAAACACGTTTATTCAGTATACAGATCGCTTATTCACGTATACAGTTTATAAAAAAATACAATTACAAAAAAAAAAAAACTAACTTATGACTAATACCGCTCTTAACAGTGGTAGTTTTTATGGTTCCGTACCCAAAGGGTAAAAACGGGACCTTATTACTAAGACTCCTCTCTCCGTCTGTCTGTCTGTCACCCGGCTGTATCTCACGAACCGTGATAGCCAGAAGAAGGGTTATGTTTTTCGAGAGTATATAATATACAGGGTGAATTTTCCAAGTGGGCGTGGATGGCCAAATTCTAAACTATGAGTAATAGCGAAAAGTACTCAAAGGAGTTGCGGGCTCGATTTTGATGAAAACTAAAACCAGCCAGGAATCGAACCTGTTGATTTTGAAAAAAAAACACACGCTGTATTATTACACCATTCGATAGTGTCCATAATAAGGATCAAATTCTCGGAAGTAATAACATACGGCAAACTTACGGAAAATGTTGAATTTTAATAAACTGCTTCTTATTTTAAAGTATTCATACCTACATTACGTACCTTGTTCGAAATGATGCTCAATATTTTTATTAACACACCCGCAGCGCAGTCACCTTCACAACATTATGTTCTCAATTCAAATTTCTATTACGATCTTTGGAAAATATTCTACTGGAATCAATAATATTTTAATGCTGAATGCAGTACACAATCCTTGAAACGTCGCACAGTGGAACGAATGTATGGGAGCGGTTGGACGTAGACATGTCCGAAAAAAAAGAGTAAAATTATGCCAAACTAATGATGCCATCTTATTCGATTACTTAATGCCTTCATAACTTGTGGTGATGAATTTCTTCATAACTCCCATATTTCGGGAGTAATTTGAGAAAATGTGAAATTTTACTATGAAAATGAGTGTATCGAGCTCTCTCCCTCCTGATTCCGGGCTTGTTTCAAGTAGCGGTCTCTAATATCATAATGCTTATACTAAGAGCTATATTTAATACTAAGACACATAGTGCGCCAAATGTGCACTTTCTGGGATAAAGAGTGATGTTTATTTTATAACACAATTTTTTTATTTTTTGTTTATTTTGTTGATTAAAACCGTTTTTCTAAAGGTTTACCTTATTACAATAACATTTCTGAGCAGCCAATTAGAGAAGATATAAGCTAATTAGGATATATAATTAGGGACTTAAGGTTTACATATAAAACTGATGCACTAATGATTACTGATAAGAACATTGCTATTATTTAATTACTAAATGGCTCTTAATACACTAATTTAGCATGCATCATTTACTAATTATCACAATAACTAATTACCTTGCAATATTTAACAAAGGATACCTGGGATACCTGGATTTTATATAAATAGGTCACTATTAGTAACTTTAAAATCAGTGTTGATTTACACCTCGTTGTATCCAAGCTAATCTCGCAATGTATTTTCCAAATTTTAATACAAATCTTGATATTCACGTTGCTTTATGCGCACGCGCACATAAAGATTTACGCGACTTTAACTATTTGTTCAGTGTTTTAAAAGATAACAGTTGTGTTCAGTTATGTGAAAGTGCTGAAACAAGTTTAAAAGACTGGTGTCGTCGATTTTGCTACCGCATTTATGCAAAATGGACACAGTCTGGAAGAAGCACAGATAAGTTTCGGAAGAAACATGAGATTTGGCTACAGGCTGCAATTCAATGGCCGGAATTACAGAATGAAAATATGGAACCTTCTACAGAAAATATAAGTGACGTCATCGAGCCCATAATTTCTCCTGCTAAATCTGATGCTTCAACTTGTACACATCCTAGTCCTCGTAAATCTTTTGAGGACCTTAGTAACCGGCAAAAAAGAAGACGCACTGAAGATAGTCTTTCATGCAGCAGTAGCAGCGCTGAAATTATGTTTTCGGCCGAAAGGGCGCTTCAAAAGGCAGGACAAAGCGATACAGCTTATGTTATGAAATACTTGACGGAGAATCCAGAAGAGGCCTCAAAAATCAAAGCCTTCATTGAAGGTAAATCAATTCAGGTACGGGAAATATCCCCTTTGAAGGCATTGGCTCTTTATGTATCGATGAACTTATCGAAATGGCGCTATAACACTCTTCGGGATTTCAACACTCAAGAAGGAGCTCTTCAATACCCGAGTTACTACATGTTGGTTAAAGAAAAAATTAAGTGCTATCCGGCCAAAGAAGATCTCACAGTTACAGAGAGCTCTGCAAAAATCAAATTACAAGCCTTGATGGATTTAACCTCAAGAAGACTTATTAGGTCGTTAGAAACCCCTGTTGATCCCAATCAACAGCTCGTATTGACCAGCAAATGGGGTTTTGACGGATCATCTAGCCAAAGCATTTATCATCAAAGGACGAGTGAAGATGAGCAAATCGATCTTGCTAGTAATTTTATGATTAGTCTTGTACCACTGCGGCTCGTCTCAAAAGGTGTAACAATTTGGGAAAACGAGCGACCATCTTCCACTTCATTTTGCCGGCCAATATTGTTTAAGTTTATAAAGGAAACCAAAGAAAATGTGCAGAGAGAGATGGCTGAAATCGAAGCAGAGATTGAAGCCTTAACTCCATCCACCATCACTGATGGAATTAGTGTCAAACACCAACTGCTGTTGACAATGATTGATGGTAAAATTCATTCCATTATATCCAATACAGCAGCTTCAGTGTGTGACATATGCAAGGCTTGTCCTAAAGAAATGAATAATTTAGAGTTAATCAAAGATAAACACGCAAACGAGGACATGTATAAATATGGCTTAAGCACCCTTCACGCTTGGATTCGCTCAATGGAATGCTTATTACACATTTCCTACAAATTAGACATAAAATCATGGCAAGTAAGGGGTGATATAGCAAAAAGGCAAGTTGATGACAGGAAGAAAAGAGTTCAAGAGGCTGTAAGAAGAGAAACGGGCTTACTTCTCGATGTTGTGAAACAAGGCAGTGGATCCACCAACAATGGCAACTCGGCAAGGAGATTTTTTGAAAACTACACTAAATCTGCTGAACTGACCGGAATAGATGCTATGCTTTTAAGAAAAATCTGTGTGATCTTGCAGTGTATTTCATCAGGAGAGAAGATCAACGTAACTAAATTCCGAGAGTTCTGCTTTGATACTGCTAAGCTTTACGTGGAGTTATACCCATGGTATTATATGCCTTCTTCACTTCATAAAATTTTAATGCATGGGCCAGACATAGTTCAGAACATGTCAATTGTGCCCATTGGTTTTCTATCCGAAGAGGCATCTGAGGCTAGAAATAAAGATTTTAGAAAATATAGAGAGGGGCATTCTCGAAAGCATAGCAGTATCTCATGCAATGAAGATATTATGCACAATCTTTTACTGTCTTCTGATCCACTTGTTACAAGTATCCGTCCAAAAGGAAATAAGTTTGTAAAAAAATCTTCTTTTAAGGAATTTTATGAGCTTACGGATTCTGAGAAAAGTGATATCGAATTTGTTAACATAAATGATTTAGCGGACATCGATTCTGAATTTGAATTAATTGATGATGATGATGATGACGAAGATAATTAAATGATGTTATTGTTTTAAAATGTGTAACTTAGTAAATTAGAGCTTACATCTTAATTATTTATTGTACTTTTAATGAAACTAGGTAATTTATTATCAACTTACTTAAAAGTCATACTCTCATCAGTTCTTGTGAATATTTTTGTTAATATATATTTCTGTATATATATAATATATTTATAGACCTCTTAATAAGTCTGTCTGCGGTTTAAAGTAAATACAAATGGGGAAAAAACGTTTTTTTTTTTTAAATTTTCATTTCCTTTTATCCCAGAAAGTGCACATTTGGCGCACTATGTGTCTTAGTATTAAATATAGATCTTAGTAATAGCATTACGATATTAGAGACCGCTACTTGAAACAAGCCCGGAATCAGGAGGGAGAGAGCTCGATACACTCATTTTCATAGTAAAATTTCACATTTTCTCAAATTACTCCCGAAATATGGGAGTTATGAAGAAATTCATCACCACAAGTTATGAAGGCATTAAGTAATCGAATAAGATGGCATCATTAGTTTGGCATAATTTTACTCTTTTTTTTCGGACATGTCTACGTCCAACCGCTCCCATACATTCGTTCCACTGTGCGTCGGTCGAATCCAGCTATGTATTGAAAACAATGGTCATCATTATGAACAATTATTAATCAGTTAAGGTTTAATAGGTAGGTATAGGTAACATAACCCGAGCCCGGCTAAATAATTTCAGCCGCACAGGTCAATCCATCAGGTTAAGCTACGCTTGCCGCGGTTGGTCTGTGGATGGGTGACCATCTTTACATACCGAGACTTCTCCGTGCCTCGGAAAGCACGTTAAGCCGTTGGTCCCGGCTGTCATTCCAGGATCTTTGACAGTCGTTACGGGTAGTCAGAAGATCGAAAGTCTGACAACCAGTCTTACCAAGGTGTATCGTATTACCCAGTAACTGGGTTGTGGAGATCAGACAGGCAGTCGTTCCATCTAAATTACTGGTATTCAGCTGCATCCGGTTAGACTGGAAGCCGACTCCAACATAGTTGGGAAAAGGCTAGGCAGATGATCATCATCATAAGGTAGGTAACCTAAGAAAAGTAAAAAAAAACTATTTTGTTATAAATGAGCTCTTTCCTTTAGTTAGCAGTACCTATGTCATTACTTCCCAGAATTTGATCCTTATTATGGACACTATCGAATAGTGTAATAATACAGCGTGTGTTTTTTTTTTTCAAAATCAACAGGTTCAATTCCTGGCTAGACATATTGATTTTTCAAAAATCCAATGATGCAGTTTTAGTTTTCATCAAAATCGAGCCCGCGACTCCTTTGAGTACTTTTATCTATTCCTCATAGTTTAGAATTTGGCCATCCACGCCCACTTGAAAAATTCACGCTGTATACTCTCGAAAAACAATTATGTATACATACTTAAACACATATTATGTATGTATGTATAATTTTTTGGCACGCTCTGCGGCCTGAACGGCTCGATGGATTTTAGCTTAAGAGGTGTCGTTAGATTCGTATGTACTGTGAGAGTGACACTGGGTATATCAAAACAAAAAATACAAAATGGCGGATTTTTGGCGCAATATTATTTCTTCAAAATTTTTTTTCTCTCATAACCCTTCGAGTGGGGCATCAAAATAAAAGGTTTTAAAAGGTGATTACAAAAATATATACAACTTATAATATGGTAAAAACTAATTCAAAGTGACAAATCGTAAAAAACACCTACCAAGAACTAAATCGTCTGCGAAATCTTTCACATTTGTAAACTAAAAAGCAGGAAATAAAAAAATTAAAAAACCCGACTGCAACCTTATACTAAAACTAACTGAAAAGCTAAAAACAAGCCCATTTTAAATTAAATAAAAGTTGGAAGCAGGCGGGACCCATTTGAGTTTGAAACTATAATAATGGTATTCTTCTGGCAATCACGGTTCGTGAGATACAGCCCGGTGACAGACAGACAGACGGACAGAGGAGTATTAGTAATAAGGTCCCGTTTTTACCCTTTAGGTACAGAACCCTAAAAACTACCACTGTTAAAAGCGGTATTAGTCATAAGTAAGTTTTTTTTTGTAATTGTATTTTTTTATAATCTGTATACGTGAAAAAACGAACTGTATACTGAATAAACGTTTTTTATTGATATTATTATTATTTTTTATTTGTCTCTAAGAAAGCAGTATTTTTACTGTACAATAGCATTCATACTCACAACATAAATATTGTACGTATTCTCGATCCATCTACACTCAGTAGGTAGCGTCATAAAACTGCCTAAGACAAAATGCGTCCCACGCCGCATCTGCATGCACTACGTACGAGTACGACACTCTTTGACATTGGGGAGGTAAGCGGGCGCGCGGGGTGAGGCACTGGGTTTGCCTATGCTCCGTCCAAACGCTCAAGGACATTCGAGGCTATAATCGCCTTAAACACCTGTGTTACAGGAACCAGCGTCTTCTCCCATGCATTGCAAAACATTTGACAATAGTTGAACTATTGAACAAGAGATCATAATTCAAACTAAACTCAGCTTTTTCATATGCTAGACTAAAATTACAGCTGCGATCGAACTTTTTTTGTCAACATGAAATTATTTAGTATATTAGCTGTCATTTGGTTCTAACAATTAAAAAATCAGAGTTTATACACATTGCATTACTACAACTGACGCTTCTTCTAGCATAAGCGTATTCTAGTGCAGACGGTTAATCGCACAAAATACACAGTGACCTTTTTTATAAAAATGCTTAGCATAATCAGCTTATAATGTCCCCACTGCTGGGACAGAGGCCCCATCTCGGTGAGAGGGAGTGCCGGGAATGCCGGTTTCCGCACGATCTTTTCCTTCACCGTTAGAGCAGTGGTGATGAAATAATTTACACAAAGTAAAGGACCCGCTTGGGTTCGAATCCTCGACCACTGTGTCCCTGGGCCACCGTTGCTCAGCCACAGAATCTCTACCATATTAGTCCTATTAATTTTAATATGATTGCCATAAACGGATCATAACATTTTGTTCTGTTTAGCGCCGGCGTTAATCATTTTGATATCCAAAATCTTCTTATCCTTATCAAATTAAGTGGCACTTCTGTTCCTCCTTCCTACACCTTCGCAACACAAGTGACTGACATGATAACTGCAGTTTCTTAGAATCTGCAGCCTGGTAGCTTGTTTAATCGCTACTTTAAAATATAATGTTTCTTGACTTATGTCGCCGCAAAAAATGTTGGTTTTTGAACGTGCGGAATGTGTGATCCAAGATAAGGTTTGTTAAGTACAGTTTTTAAGGCTTCCGTGCTATGTAATTCGCGTTTTTAAAGAAATCTTGGAGGAGATGATAAACTGAAGCAGGTTTAGAGAGGGTAAACACGTAACTGAGGACCAGAAAGCTATGATAAGAGTAAAAATAATTATGAGAAGAAAGACAAATTACTCTAATTTTGATTTAATTTAATCTTGTAAATAAAGGCATCTCTGATATAAAATGATAAGCTAACCTAACCATAATAAATGCAAATGATTGAATTCGATACAGTTGCAAACAAACCTACATACATCGAATTTAACATGCAACATCACTTTAATTTTGATCTTGTAACATTCTTACTCAAAACCAGCATGGAGCAGTGGTGGCATCGAACAGCTCTGATTTACGTGTTGTAGGTCGTTGGTTCGAAACTAGACAGGCGCTTTACTTTGTGTAATACATTTCATCACCACTGCTCTCAAAACGGTGAAGGAAGACATCGTGAGGAAACCGGCATGTCCTAGAACCGAAAATTCGAAGACATGTGACATATATCAACCCGTTCTGAGCCCGCGTAGTGGATTACGGCCCACTCCCTCTTAAAGAAAGGACGCCTGTGTCCCAGCAGTGGGAACATCATAGGCTGATCTTCCTATTATACTAAAACCATTTAGCACCAGGCCCACCCCACCCACCATAATTCACAAATCAAATCGAATGTGCAATTATAAATCCGGATTCACACGGGTATAGTGTCACATATTTATCGCGTTCTCACTTTCCCGTCAGAGTGTGAGCCAGCCCTTTGCTTTCTAAGCGGCGCCGGCGCAGTTATTAGCGCGGAACCACCACTTTCGATGTTACGTGTTAGTCTGTCCTAGGATTAGGTTTAGCATTACCTATGTTATATCCGTTATGTGACACGTTAGGTTTTAGAGATGTGTAAGGAAAGTAAACAAAAGTAATAGATAATTCTGATACAAAAATAGCACCGTAAACTAGACACCTTATCTTAGGAATAACCAAAATGGCGGAAAGAAGCGAAGGGTAACGTAATAAGAATTATACATTATTATGTCTAAATTCTCAATCAGACTTTTCTATAAGCTACTAAATCAATATAGAATGAAGAAGACGATCCATTCTGGACTCAAAACAGCCTTCAACTAATGAGCACTCAAATTAATCGCAAACCAACAGACCTAAATTAATCAAAATGAGACCTCCCACAGTCCCACTACAGCCTAAACCTAATATGCCTATAACACCATCAATTTTTAAACCAGACCCCTCTAAACATGACATCGCACCCATCCTTAAAATTCGTCCGTACGAGCATACGGCACCGCGTCAAGTTCACGTTAACGCATCGCCGCGCATGCGCGTGTCATGTGCGCGGGCGTAGCGCACCTGTACGTGTTTCCTGTCAGCCATCTTGCGCCGGTTATGTGCTGCGAACCCTCATACTGTGCAGTCAACGGGCGATATATTGGATGACAATATAATTATAGCAGAAGCTTTTAAATACTTGTTATGGGATACACATATTTTTAAGTAGTTTGAAAGTTCGAAGGCAATATTTACATAAGCAATTTTAAGTGCCAAACTAATCTCGCGCATAAACTGAAGCGGGTTACAGAGGGGTCCCCGGCACGTAACTGAGGACCGTTTAGTTCAGCATTAAATAAAGATAGGCATCATAACAGTGTTGCAAATATCAACCAACTCCGTAAAGCAACAGGTAAAAGGCAAAATTCAGATTACATTATCTCTGTTGTTTGACACCTGTTGCTTTGAGAACCGACCTTTGTTTTAAGAAGCCTTAGTAGTGACGATTTAGATTAATTGGTTGCGAAAGCTAGGCAGCTTCTTTTGAGGTTCGAGCATTTGATCGATTTTGGTATTTTGAAGATCGAACAGACGATATATGTAGAGATGGATTTGAAATACAGCCGTATTGCGCAGATCATCAATATTCTAGGCAGTTATTGAGAACTTTGTCTTAATGAAAACTTCACTTTACGACAGTGCTTTTGAAAAAAAGACTTTTTTTTTGTTAAAGAGGCTTTTAAATGTCAAAATGTATGGTCAAAAACAGTCGCTAATCATAACGGACACCAAGATTTTTTACATTAATTCTGACAAGGCTAGGCAATGTATTTTAGTTCCCTCGAAAACCTGCACAACTTAATCACAAGTCTACTAAACCTACCACAGACATTAAAGACTCCAACAAAACGTCACTTCACGTCCGTAATAATAAATTACTCGTACATTATGGGGCCACGATACGCCGAGCAAGCACAGCTCACCGTTAACCCCGGAGCTACCATGCAGCCCGTGAGTTAGAAGAGATAGCACATTAATATGTGAAGCTAGAATAGAAGTGGCAGCCATCTTGCATTTTTTTAAACCGCTAATGTTTGTGACGGAATTTGTAAATCATTTTGTGTGCAATTCAGGTTTTCGGTATAAAACGCTATAGTAAAAATTTGAAAAAAAATTGTGTAGGTGTGTGCATACAAACCTTATTTTTTATGTGATTGTAAATTTTAGCCAGCCATCGCTAAAATCTACAATGGCGACCTACCAGAAAAGCGTCAAAGCAATGAAGCTCGATGTTTTCCATTAAACGATTCAACTTTCTTGGATGGAACCCGCAATGAAATCGATCCTAGGCGTCAAATTGACAGATCATATTCGCAAAACCACACTGCGCTCCAAAACACAGATTACTGACGTTGCTCAAAAAGCCGCTAAGCTGAAGTGGGACTGCGCTGGCCAAGTCTGCCGCATGCCCAATGAGCTGCAGGCTAAAATAACCACTACATGGAACCCTGACACAGCCAGAAGGCGTCGCGGCAGACCCCGTAGAAGACAGCAAGACGAGCTGGAGAAAACAATCGACCAGTGGTCCACTTTAGCCCTGGATCGAACGAACTGGAAGTCATGGGAAGAGGCCGTTGCCCAGTAGTGGGATGATGCAGGCTAAAAGTAACAGTTTCCAAAAGAGCTAAGGACAAGACTTATAAAACAAAGTATTAAAAAAAAACCGAGTGTGCTTATGACCACACGACTGAAGTGAAACTTCAAACGTATTTGGCTATGAGAGGAAGAGAGAAAGAAAATGTGCGCGCGCACTGCTTATATCCCCCACTCAACTCCCGTTCGCGTCGCCCGATCACACTTTTCGTAACGCTTACGTCACGCGTTCGCCAGCTTACTCCCCAAGTCAAGCGTGCGTAAAGAAGTTTCACTTCAAAATGTCTGGTAATGTGGGAATTCAAAACAGCTAGGGATCAAGACTATCAAGAGTCTTGATCTACAGTATTTTAAAGACTTGCTAGTCTTACTAAAATCCTACGTTGTGTCTGTTTCAACAGCGACGCAGCGAGGCGTAACCCCGCATGCGCCCGGTGCCGGTGTTCGCTCGCTCGTCGCGAAACTATGACGAATCTTAGAAATCTCGCCGATGTCGCTATATCAGACGTCTCACGCTTCTGTGATTGCATATTCGTTCGTCATGTTATCATTGGATGGTCGGGCAATAATGTGTTTTTTTTTATTACCTAGCCGTTAGTGTGCCACTGCTGAACAAAGGCCTCACTACCCTCTTTCCACCTCTCTCTGTCCAGAGCTTCCAAAACCAATCATTATGAAAGGAGTCCAGCTCATCCCGCCATCTCCGTCGGGGCCTGCTGCGATGTCGGTTCAATAATGTGCTGGCTTTTGCATGAAGTTTCTACATGGTTCAAGATATCGCTATAAGGTCTTAACAGGCGTTAAATTTTGGTGTGATATACACATACATATTACGTCATACACAAATTAGTACAAAGTGCACAAAAATATGAGTCAGACTTCGTGTGCGTCGTGTGATACTTCATGCAGACAACCTATCTAATAACATCAAACGGAAATAACCTCGATTGGGACGAATTTATTTCTCCAATTGATTTATCACAGCTAGGTGACCCTATCACCTGAAGATGCTATATTGTGCACTATCATTACACACACACACACACACACAATTCATATACAAAACAAAATAAGGAAAATTATTCAATATCTTAACACATAGGTGCACGTCACGTGTGAACTATTAATAATAATAATGCCTGAACACGTGCTTAACATGCCTGAGGTAATCTCGAGTCACGAACATCTATTGTCTAAGTATAGAATAAAATCAGCTCAATATTCTCTTTTTAAAATGCCCGCTGCCCAGCGAATTCGAACAATATCTCCATTCTGATTTCATGTTCCTTTTCCGGAATTCAGGATAGCTTGAAAAGACGAAATCCACCAAAATAGTCAAATAAAAGAAATACATATTATAATTTATCGTGACTAACTTTTTCAATATGAGACTTCTCAACCTTTTTTTAATATACGGCGCCAAAGCTTACTTATTGCACGCAAGAACCTCTTCAGAAATATTTTTTACCGCGTCTTCAATTAGGCCCACCGGACCACCAACCCAATGAACGATTTAGTCAATGATTCGCAATTCTAACCTTTAATTACAAGGTAAGGTTTATCATATTATAAGCTTATTGCTCTACCAGTAAGATTTAAATTACATTAATTTAACAACTTAGCAGTAAGAAAGTAATATACGCCTACCAGCAAATTACAAATTACACTGTCGGCGCAAAAAAGTAGTCATCTCAACGCTCCGATTAACTTTCTTCGATGAAGATATGACAAAAACTCCTGCCTGATTATCATGGTAATCATGTGTGCAAGTGTGCAGTGAAGTGCAAAAAGTATTGCGTATTATGATGAATTCTACTATTTTAAAATGACGAAAAATTTGAAATAACTTAGGTTCGGACATGGCAATCCGAGGTCAGTCAATTAGACGGTCAAGTAACTCAAAAACGGTTTATGAGGTATACTTCAATGATAGTATAAACTCTGATTTTTAATTTGCTAGACCAAAATGACAGTTAATGTCATGTTGACAAAAACGATCGATCGCTGTTGTCATTTTAGTTTAGCAAATTAAAAATCACAGTTTAGATCTATTCAAACAAACCATCAAATAAACGGAATTAAATTGCAAAACAAGGCAATATAAATGCCCATTGCTTCGAACAATAACGCGCCTAGCAACAACGCATTAACAATCGCGTGAGAACACTTCCGTAGCATCCGAGACATTTTTCACACGCATCATTGTTCACTATTACTTATCAGTTTTTTATTTAAATGTACAAGTACAGTCAGTAAAAGAGTAAGGTATGTAGCCAAGCAATGCTCTAAGCAGCCAGTCCGTATCTAATATTTGGCTACTGCAGCAGACGCACAAACTGCTCCCTAATTGCGTAACACACTGATCCATTGCTTCATATTATGTTCGAAAAATTTGTCTGATCAACGATGTAAATAACGCAATGAATGTTGTTGAACTGTCAAAATGAAACCCATTGCTACTGATACTGATTTACGCAATTACCCCGATGATTAAGGTAAATAAAGAACCTCCTTTTTAAAGTCGGTTAAAAAGGAGTCGTTATTCTCCTTTCTTTGTTGACTCCTTGGAGTTTCTTTCCCGTTGTTCTTCAAGAGATTTACGTTTTGGAATGGGCAACTAGCTTCCACTTTTTGACTAAGTGCCTGCAAATGGTTTATTTGAAATAAATCAAGCTAAAAGTTAATTTATAACAGCAGTTACGATTCGATAGTGCGATGCTCCCTCGGACCTAAAATCATTGGTTCACTGGTCAACTTTTTATGCAAGGATGTGCGGAACGGAAGTTCGTAATTTCCCTTGAATGTAATTTTTTGTTTTTGTTTGAATGCTTTCACGGGGGTAAAGTTAAGTACCGCGAAGAACTACAGTAACAAAACAATGTTGTACCTCGTCCAATTTAGTTGGAATCTTATGCTGAAATTCTCGGTAAGTATGAGTCAAATTATTTTCAGAGAAACCATTTTCATTAAGTTACAAAACTCTGCAACATTGAAGGATGCAAAATTATCTACTCCAAAAACAAAAATACATATATTAAATAAAAGAGAATTAGGAAAAGATTCTGATGGTCATATATAAAAACGATGAGGAAAGAAGTTCTGTGAAGTAAGAAGTTATAAAGGTTTTTAGTAAGGTTATACATAGTTCTATCTTGGCTATGTATAGCCAAGATACAACTATGTATAACCTTACTAAAAACCTTTATAACTTCTAAACACAGAATGACATAATCCACCAGAACAAACCTTAGAAGAGACAACAAAAGGAAATCCTCAATAAATAAGACACAATAATTAATTAATTAATTATACTTAGCATTTTTTTTCTTAGCCCGTAATTACAGAGGCATCGGTCCGTGAGATCAGACACGCCACCGAAAGTGTACAATTTGCATGCCAGACTAATCAACAGGTGGACATGAATTAGCTATTTATTAGTAGGTAATACTGATAGAGATGATTGATAGATTCAAAATGGAGAAGTTTCTATTCCTACTGAAGTTGCGAACGTTAAAATTAAAATAAGTCTCTTTGATAGTCCGTCTAGTCTCATGGTTTGACTACAAAAGAGTTTTAGGAAAGGACATGATGCTATTTTCGTCTTGGTGATCTTGAATCTGATTTCAATGAAGCGAAAGTCGTATGATCTAAATGCTATTGTACCGTATTAACGTTTCATATAATTAAATACAATTAGCTTAAAGTATCCGTTTAAATCCCTTCCCGTAGATTTATTTCTCTAAATTCTCCGTCATCCTGATTTATGAGGACACCTCTAGATCCGTCCTTCTAAGCCAGATAAGCCTCGCTATCTGTGCTAACAGATGTGCAAACTCTAACTTATACTACCTACAAATAATCTAATATCCCTGACCAAATAACTGTTTAAAGACTATATTCATTAGAGATGGAAGCTAAAATTATCTACATAAATTATAGTAAAGTTTTCTTAAACAATTACAATGTTAATAACTTCTTATTTAGCAGTCTTGAACTTATAAGACCTTTGACCGACTATGGAATATAAATAGGTACTGTATTTACATCATAATTGCTTACTATTAACGTTGTAAAGTAAGATCCTTCTAGACGTGCTTGTAAAACCAAGGCATTGAAGTTAGAAAGAACAGTTGAGAACAAAGAATTTTTGGAAGGACCTAAAAACTTTGGAAGATTTTAAGTAAACAAATTGTTACGATCAAAACTTTGCAGTACTATAATAAGTGATCATAAAATTATAAGAGGCAAAGAAGTAATAAACCACAAAGAAAATTAAACAAATATCATGCGGTCCCAAAAAGTATTACCGACCGTTACGGACCTAGCAGTTACAATCCAACAAAAGATGATTGAAAAAAAAAATTAAACCAAGAGATTAAACCAAATGATTACAGATTACAAAAATTTCAGAAACACTGAGAGAATCCCGTCCAAACAAAGTGTTAGTACACCTATTGTGACTGACTGTCACAATTCTGGGATACGTTCGTGTGATAGTAAAAACTATTTGCATGCTGTAGTTATATCTCATGGTCAATTTAATGTACAAATTGGTTAGGGTGTTCACATATTGTAGATGCGTAGCGTTTCTGCATTTAGTTTTGCTATAAGGAATAGTTTATCTTTTCCAAGACTTGGGACAAACACGTCTAGTTATTTTATTTAAATTCTGCTACAATTATTTTTGTCTAGGGGTTAATTAATTAAAATGTTTATGAGGCACACCGCACAATTGTAATAAATGTTTTGACTTTACTTTAACCTTGCACTAGGTGCTAAATTAAGTTTTGAATGGACCATTGTTTAATCACAATTATAATTATAGACACATTTTTGGTCTAGCTACAAATACGACTGGACCAAGCCGAGTTTAATACGAATCGTTTTACACGGTGCTTTTGCCACCTTTTCACAAAGAATTCTCCATCCTACCCAACCAAACTATTTAGCCACATCATTTCTCCACTTATCCTTCGTCACACTAAATCTCTGTACCCTTCGTCCTCATTCCTCATCCACAATACATTAGGTCTTCAGGCAAGACGTTCCCTTCACATAAATACTTCCGAAACCAAACAATGAACGCAAGAGGCTCTCAATCTTCAACCCGACATCGCATTCTGCATGCATGCCATCATATACTGTCAAAAGTAGGTTACTGAAATACCAGAAACATTCATCGGAATATCATCTCTATTGGGCCGGCTATACGACTGGTATTTCCATGAAGTGTTCGCTCCATCGTGACATTACTGAGTTTATTTCAAGAGTTGAACTTTACAGTACAATTGACTTATCTGATACTTTCTATCGGCTGCAAAAAGGGCTTTGGCACAGGTCGGTGGCATCTAAGCACAATGATATTGTTTGTTTTGCTCATTTGTTCTCTGATAGTAAATACAAATTAGCGGTAGTAACATTTTTAGCACAAATTGAAAGGACCTTTCAAAATATAGTAGGAATTATAATATAATGGTCTATGGCTGTAAGACAATGCAACACAAATAAGCGTTGAAGTGAATATATTCGCAGATCATGAAACAGAAATAGTACGGATTGAAGTAATAAAGATGCTAAAGCTAGTAGTCGTTACAAATACGATGACAATGATGTTATAATATTTAACCCCACTCCTACAATAATACTTAGTTAGCTCATTTAATATGACTAATAAACCAATCATCGTTTTAAATATTTTCATAAAAAGTAAAACACTGACCTTAGTGAGAAGTTTTTAACTAAAATAAATATTCATACGAATTTGATGATGATCAATCACTCATATGGGCAAGGATATCCGCTTTACTACAGAAAAACAAGGCTTGAAGAGGTTACTTCTACGAATGCTTGAATTAGAGTTTTTAATTAAATATTTCGTAATTTTCAATCAACAAACGAGGCACTTCTGGAACATAAGCCTTCTAATGAAACCAATGCTTCAGTAAATTACTTAGTAGATTTGCCAAAACCACCGGAATTTGTCAAAGGATTAATGAGCGTAGTAAAGCCCGGTTTCCACCGCGAAAGAGTAATGAGCCGGAAATTGCTAAGCGGAGCGGACTTCGTTTTTATGAAATAGGTTTGCGTTTCCACCAAGAAAAAGTTTAGTCGTCCGATTCTCTCTAGAAATGAGCGAGCTCATTTTTACTCTTTTTGCTCGCCGAGTCATTTCCGCTCGACTCTTTGTTGGTGGAAACACATGTAAGCAGTTTTCTCTTGAGAGGTAAAAGAAATCATTAATAGGTCCGCTCCGCTCGCGGTGGAAACCGGGCTTAAGGGCAGGTGATGTTGAAAGCACAGAACATAATTATATTTATAAGTTCTTTGTTGAAAGAATGACGGTTCCAAAACTATGGTTATCCATTATCCATCTTTTATAATAAAAGTATAGCATTATAATTATTGCGGTAAAGATAAAGCATTGTGCTTTATCTTTACCGCAATAATTATAATGCAAAATGAATAGTTGCTAAGCGCCAGGATGCTATAGGCGCCTTATTGTTAGTTGGAGCGCCAACCATTGTTATTCATTACTCGTTTAATATAAAGATTAATAGTTACTGCTCCTTCAGTAAAAATTCAAATGACCTACAGTGAAAAAAGTCGTTTATATGATGACAACGATGGCTATGATTTTAAAAGCAGCCGAAAACGCTTGTTTAGGATCAGTCAATAATTTTCATCTACAACCTATGCACAGTCTTCTGATAAATGATTTGATTATCTACCACTGTAAGATATCATCTTTCTTCCACAAATATATGAATAATGAGAAGTGTAATAACATATTCAAATAGTTTTATAATATTTACAACTAAATCCAAAGCGGGCCTAAATTCTACGTAGTAAGGTTATCGATAAAATCGTGGGTGACGTCATCAAGGCTGTATGGGTCATACTCGTGCGCACTTCGTTATTGTCATTTGCATAGCAATATGGACGACGATTAGCCTGCGCCAGCACAGGATATGTTCTGATTTAGAATTGTTTGACTGCAAAAATTAATATAAATTCTCCATTTCAACTATATGCAGGTTTGCTTCAAGGTAAGCTTTTGATAAAATGCATCAACAGGTTTACAAACAACTCTTACTTAATAAAGTTGATGTTATCCACGATAAAGAAACAACAATGTTTTGAATCGTCAAAATGCAGACAGAACCAGTGAAACTGGGTTATCTCAGAGCGCAAATTAATAAAATGGACATAAATATACCACTTATAAACAACTAGTAAACAACTCAAAGATTACAATGCAGTATTAATTGAAACGACTTGCTAGACCGTTTAAAATTTTTTGATGCCCTTTTGTTTTTATTTACAGCCTAAAATGCCATCTTTAAAATTGAAAGTTCTCAAGCTGTGACATATGACATAAATAGACACATATGAACAGTGTAACCTACTCCCCAACAAAGACTTGCCATATGGCGAAACAGTCCTTACAAAATCACGATCTAAGCGAAGCTCTCTCCTTTCAATTGAGAAGATTAATGTAACAAACGAACTCTTTGGATTGCATTCAAGTGATTCTAAAGAGCATAATTAAGCATTTTGATGTTTTATTTTCGGATTGGAATTTGGGAATCAAAGTGGAGTATTTAAAGGCGGAGTAGGCTCTCAAGCTTCCTCTTAAAACAATTGTTGTTAAGACTCTTGTGTAAGAGTTTAAAGAAGCCCTTTCAATGCTCTTATCATTAAGTGCTTTTAATTTTGAATCGAGAGATAAGTACGGTTAATTGGTTAATATATCTATCCCTGCCTTTCACAACGCTGCAAACAATCTCTCCAATGTATACCTTTAAAATGCCCGATAAATCTAATTCAAAAAAATCTAGGCTACCCAAATGTATATCATTGTAATTGTAAGTCTTGTAAGCCGTCAAAAACATTAGCCATTTGTATACTGTCTTCACTAATAACTCTAACGGATATCTTTCTTACTTTGTAATTTAATACTAAATTGAGACTATCAATTTGACAGGCGCCATCAGTTACGGATGTGATAGGATATTATTATCGCTTGGAACTAATTGTATGGCTTTCGTTCTCACCGTTGTTAAAAAAGAAATGTCTATCATTCAAGTTTAGAGTATTGCTATCTACATTAGGATCGCTTTTTGTGATGTTTCTTACTCAAAATGGTCTCATTTTGTTTGCAAAATTGTTAACTGCAGTAATGGCACTTTACACAAGTACAGTACAATTCTTTGTATTTAACTCTAGAAAATTTGTTTATAATTAGCCTTCATAAGTACTTAAGTTAAGACTTAATGACATCACAAATTATATACGTATTTAGTTAGAATTGTCGGAGAACGACAAGTCATTAACTATTAAAAAGCATCTGTTAGTTGAATCATCATTACCTTGACTTTTCTAGGAAGCGACGATTCCATTTCCACATGTCTGTAATGCTCAGCGGATCTATGCACTGATCCTCCTCTTACATCTTCTGCTGAAGCCTTCTCTTCACCTCGAGTCAAGGTGGTTACTTTCCTTACAATCCTTGTTGTGATCCTTCGTTGACCACTGACATCGTCTTTCTTCGAGATTTTTGTCGACTCTAAAGAAGAGCCTAGAACCTCGGTCGACATTCTCTTGTTCGTGTGAATCTCCTGCAACTCTGACAATCCTAGGCCACCGGCTGACGTCGGCACGGCTAGCGCGCTCTCTCCATCATACTCGAAATGAGTCTGATTCCCATCGTGTACAATTCTTCCATTGTAGCTCTCCTCTCGGTAGGACCCAGACCGATAACTGGATGATCGCTCCATTCCTGGGTAGTTTCCATCGTACACTGTCTCATGTCTGGTCAACCCTTCTCTCAAACTTCTGGGCACAGAAGCCAAGTTTAAACTTGTGGTTATGGGTGACCCAACGGGCGATGGAGAGGATTTCTTCAAGCTTGATTTCAGGGGTTTCGAGTCATCGCTTTCTAGCGTCCCCTGAACAAACAGACGCTTGCTGCTTCCGCCTTCTTTCACAAATCGGTACATCGACATCTTCGCTCCGCTTAGGCCTTAAGGCCGCCGTAACACATAATACTGTTCTCTGCAATGGAGTTCCCTCTTATTACGGATTCGATACGCGTCGCGTTTACTTATTCATGTACCGATGACAACTTATGGTGTGAATTCTTAAGACATTAAGGAAAGGTATGCTAAGCTATTCCTTTGTAATATTGTGTAATGTTATTTCGTTTTGCAAGTATCTAAAATGTCGTTAAAACGGTTACTGCTACTTTAGTGCTTTCCACGACCTATTTTATTTCAAATATAATTCGTTAGTAATATATAACATAACCATATAGGTATCTGAACGAAAATTTTACACGGACGTCAGTTTTTGCAACAGATAAATCGATAAACAAAATATTAGGATCTGTCCTACTAAAAACTAATACAAAAACTTCAATGAAGGCAAAAACCATGAAAGTAAATCGATAGGTGTTGAAACTAAAAGTGGTCGTACGTTAGGCGCGCGACGGATTAGGCGTGGTGCTGGCCCATATATGGCCAGTACGAGCCACAAGTATGGCGGGGCCCTTCCGGCGGACGCAAGCAGGAAACTTAAGGACAAGATTTTAAATTTTAACGAGAATATCCGTGACCGTGGAGAAACCGTTTCTTTACTAACAACGGCATATTAATTATGTTGGTTCAATAAACCTTACAGTAGAAAATACACTAGAAAAACTAATTAACAGTTTTGACGATACGGGCGAAGTAGCATCTGAACATATAAATAAAAAAACGATCGAACAAAAGGTTGTGAATGAATAATGAAAGAGAAAATTTAATTACTAGCGTTGATCAACAAATGATTACAACGTTTTGAAGGTCGCAAAGATTGAGATACAAGTATGCAAGTGAAAGTACACAATAACAATTTAAGTAAGAGAAACATAGCTTGGACAATAAAGGTCAATATTACCATAGAAAACAAAGATGATTAAGATGAAATTCCAAACGAATTAAATACACAATCAAAATGGCATAACCAGTCTTTTAATTACTTAAAAGAAACAAACAATGTCAGTGTCAAAGTCGATGCTAAACTTGACCCAAATTTTAGAGCAAACATTTTTACATAACAGCAACTGACACTTTGATGAAATAATGTTTGTTCGTGAGGCAGATATTATATTTTATAAAAAAAGATATTTTTGTCTGCTATATTTGGATGACTTTTTACTGCTTAATTTTGATGTTTTGTATTTTCGAATGCATCTATGCTAAATTATTTTTGCAATGTGCTTTTTAATTTCGATCATTTTACGACAGCATTAAATAAATTACCTAGTCTTTCTATGAATAAATCGTGCGCTAAGTGGTTTTAGATAAAAACAAATCGTCATTGAAAAATACTTCCACGTTTATATATTTTATTTTATGAGAGAGCGGATATGCAGTCTTGAGGCCATAACTTTAAAATCGCATATAGGAAATAGTTAAATGTATGCTTAGTCAGGCACTCATGTTTTCCAATAATAAGTGAATACGATATTTTATTTCCTGACTCTTAAAAATTAGAAGATAAAAATTGGCATTCAATTTTCCATATAGGTCATGATAATAGGGTCGTATCCCGTCATAGACCTCATCCAGCGCTTTCCATCAGACGAGATCAAGATCAGGCCCACTAACTAAAAAGAGTCTTTTAAAATTGATCTTAGATAAAAACCATGCACGAAAATATTGCAAATATTACAAATCAAAGTTATATAGTAGTTAAGTATTAAAATGATCATCTATAATATTTGCGCGATGACCACACATTGTTCATAGCTAACGAGCCAGCCCAGGTAAATGTGCTAATTACTATTGTTTATGTCGAGGCCCCTTCAAATATGCCACTTGCTATTGTGCAATACGTGTTTTGAATATCGGTGGCAGAGCTTCGTAAGCGCATCGATGGGTACTGATACTGTTGTTTTTATGGCATATAAAGTGGAACTTGTTGCTGTTTTTATAAACGTTAACGATTAAGCTACTCAGGCAGCAACTAATGATACAGGTGAAGAGGACTAAGTTAGACTAAATGAAGGAGAGAGAGAAAAAAGGGACGAAAATAATACTCGAATAAGGCGCATTGCTGTATTAGTTAAAAGTAATGATAAGACTACTGGGGACGTTACTGATGAAAGAGACGATGAAGACTAAGATACAATTGAAGCAGGAGAGTGAAAAGATGGACATTAAACAATAATCGAATAAGAAACAACAGTACAGAACAAATAATCTAATACTCGTAATAAATGATTGCACGTTCGACATAAATAAGCCTTTATTATCAATTGCATGTTGACATTGCAATTGATATCAATAAATCGATCAATATTTATCGTAATACTTATATCATTTCTGGGGAACTATCTTTAATACTTTCGATATGACGTAAGAACAGCTGTCAAGCGATAATCCGGTACAATTACATAATTGACATTAAGTTTTGTGTTTATTTTAATTTTTTTTTTTTAAATTTAATATTATATTTGTTTAGTCCACAATTTGTATTTAGATTAGCCAATTTCCTTCAATAGCTGTTTTATTATTTGCATCCAACTTAACAGAATCGTACAGTGTCTAATCTTCTAGTGCTAATTCTTCATCAAATTCTATTTTAGTATCCTCATTATTAATTTTCTATTACCTAACAACAAAAATCAGATCCTCACTACCGTTATTGTTTCTTCTATCTTAACAGAACCCTTTAGTGCTTTTATCTTCAAGTACTTATACTTCATCAAACTCTATTAGAGCTTCCTGTTCAATATTTTTCAATAACCTACCAACAAAATTCCTATGCAATTTTTTATAACACTTGTTTGTTTCAATATAAATCATATTCATTCTATATTCAATTATATCCTGTGTGGGTGACAAGTAAAATAGTTTTTTACGAAGGTGGTATTCAATGGTGACTCCCACATCACTGGACCTTGGCTAACTTTATATGGGGATGACATTTTATAGCATAATTGTCGGTTACAATTTAATAGGGCGTTGGAATTCTTGCATAATGGATTTTTTAATTCAAGGATTGGAGTTTCTTTGTGATAATAACATGACGATTGTTAGTGTGAAAACTGAAGGCGGGAAGGATTATGCAGTAGAAGAAATTGTATGACAAACATTATTTGTTAAAGTTGTAAAAGGCTTCAAATGGATTATGGCATTATGTAAATAGCAAGTGATGAAATGAATTCCATGGATAACTATTGAGCAAAAACACTTATTAAGCAGCTATACTACGAAAATAAAATTTAATGGACTTTAAATTGCCTAATGACTTTATATTCGAAATCAATAAACTGAGATTGGTGTTTAGAGCAATTTTTAAGAGCAGCATTTTTTTAAATTTTTTATTTGCTACTAGCCAGTGCAACGTCCACTTGGTCTTGCACTATAATCAAACAGACCTAAACTAAAGATGCATTCTCTAAACATATTTACAAAAACAATGGACAACATGTCAATAGGACTATATTGTTTATGTTTACATAAACATATTCAAAACTGAGTCAGGTTTTAATTGTTCTTAATTTGTATAGATGCCATAACTTCAATCATTATAGATAGATTCTAGTTCTGTGTCAGAGGTTTTATGATTATGCAGGGAGGTTTTAATATTATGAAGGGACGTTTAATCAAGGTAGTGCAACATAAGGTAGGACGCCCTCAGGTAAGTGGAGCGACGATCTTCGCAGGATGGCTGGTAGCAGCTGGATCAGAGTTGCCGAAAATCGAGTTACATGGCGTGCAAAAGGAGAGGCCTATGTCCAGCGGTTAGACTGCTGTAGGCTGATGATGATGGTTTAATCAAGATATTATTTAGATTCTAGTTCATTTCAGAGATTTTATGACTGCGAAGGGACTAAAGATCCATTTTCTAGGCCAATATGAGTAATGTTCATTGAAGAAATCAGAGAGTAGGTTATGATATAATTTATTTGAAGTGCAAAGTTAAATGAATCAATTTAGAAGGTTGATTTCAACACAGTTCCTTTTAGGATTGGTTGCACAATTGCGTAGGATGTGCCCTTAGGCTCTACATACTATTCGAATTCAATGACGTAATTTTCCAACAAACAAATCAATTGTACAGTAACAAAATAATGCTAAGTAAAACTGAATTAGAAGTGTAGAATTAACATAGCAGACCAAAAAGCCCTTGAAACTAATAGACCACCAATTAACAGATATGTCAAAATCCGAGCATCTTCATTGAACTCATTGATAAAACTACAATGCCGCAATAAACCGTTAGTTGTCACCGGTATCGGTAAAAATCGAAAAATCGTATCGAATCCCTAATCCACATCACTACACTAAAAACTCACTACACACCACTAGTTCGATTTTCAAAACACTATTAGTCGGTTAGTCGTGTTAATTTTCGAATTCGTGTTCGGAGTCGATTTTTGAATGTTTGTTTTTCGAACGCGGTGCGCGCGCGTCTACGCCGGTAGCTTGCAGGTGACTGGCTGCGCCGGCGCAAATGTACGGTAAGTTACCCATGACGGGTTGTGTCGGTAAAAAAATAAAGTATTTCGTACGTGGGATTATGAGTTTTAATAAGGTTGCATTTAATTATATTGTACACGTTGTTATCGATGATTTTTATGATGTAATTTTAGATAATTAGTTCTTTATCTGGCTGAGATTTTTCTTAGAACTACATACCTACTCTGCAGTGGCGAAGGGTGAATTTATGACAGAGGTAATCCGGAGCAAAAAAAAATTCCAAAAGAAAATTTCAATGATAAAATTGACTATAGATTAGCTATGTTCTGAATTTTCGAAGGGAAGCTGGTGGAAATCGAGTTGTATGGTACCTTCGCCACTGCTAGTAGCAGTAAACTGAAAATTACTGAAAGCAAATGTGTGAAAAAGGGAAAGCTAGAATGTTTGCACCTATGATCCTGCGTTAAACACACTTTCAAGTCATTGATAACATTGAGTAGCAGATCATATTACTATGCTGTATTCATTACATGTACTATTCGACTACTATGGAAAACTTCACTTAATGATCTTATGTGATTACAACAATCATTTGTAATCTTTGTTATTAAACTAAATCGGGAAAATCCTACATCAGTACTGTAGAGGCTCTATATATGTAGCCTTACCTTTATTAGTGCAGGCTGGTTATATTATAATTGAGCGAGTGTTCCATTCGAACGTTCAAGCAAGTGTCAAATATTTTTATTAAGTATTAGCTGCGCATTCCAAAAAGCGTGTTGTCATTTTCTTTACTCTTCAAAGTGATGTGATAAGGACTTTTTTACTTCACACAATAACTCCATCCTAAAATAACGCTAACTGAATATCTAAACAAATGAACGTAGCCTGAAATAATGCATTCTAATGCACCCCCTGCTCGCGTAGCAGTGCGTAGACTGCGTAGTCTCGTAGCCAAAAATACAGGTAACCCAAAGCCATCACAAATTAACGTCTCCCGAAATCATGAATTCCTGATACCTCCCTACTCTCTGCTACGCCTGATTGCGTAGCAGTTCGTAGTCTCGTAGGCAGCGTAGAGGCCTCTACGACTCTAACTACCCGACATATAAAAACAGTGTTTGATCGACTACCCGTCACCTGCCAATCATGTTTTGATTGATCCGAGATGCAAGCATTGTTGGTAATGATTGGCAGTATTATACTGTCATATCATGCTATGAACTACTAACGGTGGCTCATAAGTTTTTTGACATGAAATGAGTATTTTGTGTCCCACTGATCGATTTAAAAATTTTGGTGAAAAAGTAATACTTATTATATGTGTTTTAGATATTGCTTGAATTAAAAAGGTAAATACTATTAATTTAATTTACTTTTCCATGGACCAATTTTCAGTAAAATTCTGTCTGGCATTATTAGAATTTTTCCTACTCTAACTCAATTCCGTAATTATGTTAAAATTAGTAAAAAACATATGTAAGTATATTACTTAACTCAAATAAAAAGTACAAGTAATAAATATTCAAACATAAAGATATACGTATAAATAAACTAGTAAGTCTGCCTACCCTCCGCGTGGGAGCGTGAAGCTAACCACCTGTCAGTCTGTTTGTGGCACCAGTTTTTGTCTTCAATGCTAATGCACGCGGCTCATACAATTATGCAAAGAGATCTGTGCCGCATTATAATTGTAAATCCTATTTATATATGGCGAAGCAAAACAAATAAATAACGTTTACATAAAAAGCTTTGAGCATAAAATACATAATAATAACACAAGGGTACATAGTATCTAAGATATCAATAAATAGTACAGTGAGTATAATAATACTTACACAATAAATTCTACAAAAATATTTACCGTATATCCATTATAACAGTAACTACATAAATGCCCTAAAAAGCTCTTAGTTTTTAATAAACATTAACATTACATAGATCGCGACTACTAACGCCATCTATTGAGGCGATAGTAAAGCGAAGAGAAGCGAATTCGGTACGAACCTCCACAGCGACACACGCCGTTCAGCGCCATCTATCGATATATAACATCAACAAGCGAGCAAGCTTTTTTGTTTCGGCGCGATTTTTTTTTCGCTCTGACGACTTACCATAATGGTCTGGCCAGAGGTTCGCATGTACAAATAAAGTGTGTGAGTATAAAATAATACGTGCATAGTAAAATAGCTTAATAATAAATAGAGGCTAGGTTTTTTTTTAGCTTAGCCTGTCTTCACACACGTAACTTTTTGCTTAGTTTAGAAAATACAGCTCTTCTAATACTGATACTGTTTAAAGAGGGATGTTATTCCTGATTCCTATGAAATTCAACACATTTGTAGGATTACTGATATTTGAAAGTCTGCCTCAATCTTCTGTTACAAGGCATTTAAAGTCAACTTTAGATTCCATTATTAGAAAAACGCCCATCAGCAAACAATTTATCCCATAACCTTTTGATAGATTTGACATCGTAATAACAGTCGATTAACTGATGGTCGATCACGATCTTTAAATTGATCCATCAGTCGATACTCAGCCCACAATACCTAAAGATATTAACGCTTTAAACTACGAAGTTGATAGATTACAAGAACAAATACCGGAATGAATAACTCAAGAATTACATATGCAAATGATACCACACCTAAATACTTATTTGCCTCGGAAGTAATTTTTATGACATCAGCTGCTTGTAATCCTACCCAAATTAATGATACAGTATAACCGACAAATGATAATGACTCTTAAATGTTAGAAACATTGAGTATGTTGATGAAGGTAATAAAGAAAGTAGTAATTGCAAAATTGAAATAATAAAAGGAAGCTAAACATTTGAATTAGACGATTATATAGCATGATGCTAGTCAGCCCTTAGTCGTGTCTGTTAAAGCTAAGTATTTGGTATGAAGTGACCTTTGGTCAAAGGCCTTTGAACGAGAAGCCAACAGTCAGTAGTAAAAATAAATTACATACGATACAATAATAAATCATCTTCGTATTATTAGTACCGTATGTTTACGCAGCTAGCAATAAAAAACATGTAAGTACACTCACTTGGCATGTTATAACTTATAATCATTGTAACAAAAAACGTAAACATAACATCGTAAATAACTTGGCGTTGGACGTAAATGTCAGATTTTTATTAAATAACATGTAGCCAATAATAAGATTCATAGAAATAATAATAAAGAGCGGTTTAAATTGAATAGAAACTCAATTGGCTTGTCTGACACAACAATGCGAACGACTAAACATTTTAATCAAGTTGTTTAGAGAATTACATTTGAAGGTGTCTGTTTATAAAACAATATAATTATATATGTACTAAAGTTGTCATGAATTAAAGATTCATGTCAGCCGATCTATTCTGTAAAATACATACTGTGAAAACGTAGGTGAAGTGAGCTGTCAATAATGTCGATCCCTAGCAATCAAGTGGCTCACTTCATCTTATTTGTCACGGCGAGTATTTTTACAGAAAAGACTTCAGCCATGAAGTCATTCAAATAAATGCAGTCAAAACCAATTCGAAATGCCATTCCAAGAGTCCCAGAAGCGGGACACACCTTGAATTGAGTCGGCTCCTAAGAATCTTCGCAGTTGCATCATGGGGATTAGAGCGGATTATTTAGGTAGGTACATAAGCTTCCTTAAGCTTCGCATTTGCACAAAGTCAATTATATATAAGTGACGAAATGCTACTAAATCATTTTAAAGACAGGACACAAGAAAAATATTCAGAAACTGTTACACAAGAGGGTGCGAGGGCGTACCGTAGGTGTTGCCATCTGGTGTACGGCCTTCATAACGACCTACATAGACCCTATGGACTATAGGTCACCCTGAAGATCGTGACGTCACTGAAGTTGATACTGAACCGGAATGCGCTGATAAGTATGCAAATTATCTGCCTACTGGTTGAGGGAGAATGCTGATAATGTCCATGAAGTTAACTTGAATGTGTGAAGGTTTTGGAAGCTTGGGTTGCTTCCGGAGAAGGAATGTTATTGTGATAGCTGGTGGAAACTAGACAGGTTTTGGAAAAGATGCAACAAGTATCCTTGCAAAGTGAACCATATCAACTACTCCTGCTTGGAAACCTACAAAATAGGTGTTTAGTGGACATGAGCATATATTTTGTACAAAGCCATTGTGCTTTGTATGACCTTATAAGTAAAATAACTGTAATAACTAACGGGGCTAACCTTCATTGGAAAATGGCCACCTAAATAACCCAGGTTATAGTCAAATTCACGACTTTCCAAAGAGGAAACAAAGCATGACGAATATAATAAACGATACATTGCATAACAATGAAAATAATGGTCTAAAAAAAACCTAATGACGTGTTCACGTGTTGTTAAATTAATAGCCTCAGGCAACGTAAAAACCACAGCAAATGAAATAGACCGGATATCAATAATCAAAATCGTAATAACTGACGCAAACAAAAAACCTCTTAAGTTCTCACTTTTTATCATAGATGGCGTTGTCGCCCAAAATTTAATGCAATTTTTAAAAGAAGTTGTCAATCTATTGTGTTCTATTCTCAAATTGAATCTAAAAGAATTTCACGATTTTGATGTTAGGAATGTAAAAAAATTGACAAGTCACTGTCTGTCAGCGACAGTGCAAGGTCAGTACGTCAACTTTTACAGAAATCAATATTCGTTTATTGTGTCACTTAACTTTTATACATTCTTTTATATAATTTTTTTTTTGCGATTTTAAAAGATACAGTTCACCTTTGCAACATTATTTTAAAAGAGCGAAAACATCTCTTGTGGAGAGAGTTCGCTCCACTAAAAAGTTCTCTGTTTACGGACGCAGAAACTAGATGGCGCTAGCAGCACAAAATGGCAAAGACCTTGAACAAACAAGGACAATGTCAAATCAGAATGACGTCATCACAATACAGCCTTGTTTACCTACCAGCCCTTGTTACCTAGTGTTCAGGATATTTATATCTAGAAACTTTAGTTCAGGATAAATGTTTCAGTTTCCTTGTTTTTGATAAAATGAAGGTCATTACTGACCTGAGCTTACCATTGCAACTATAATAAATGCACATAGGTGAGTTCTGACTTTTTAAGCAGACGAATTTGCGAGAATGAGCCACTCATTCGACAGATTTCATTGAAAATACAAGGAACTACTTAGTTTCAGTTTTAACGTAACATCAGTCGCAGATTTTGAGTCACCTTTAAGGCTAGAACTAAAAAAAAACCGGCCAAGTGCGAGTCGGACTCGCGCACCGAGGGTTCCGTATAAAAATTTAAGGTTTTCGGAATTTTTCCTTTATGTGTGCTATAAAACGTTGCTTCATGCCAAATTTCAAGATTCTAGGTCGACTGGAAGTACCCTTTAGGTTTTGATTCCCTTGCGAGTACTTGCGAGTTTCAAAATATGCAGCTTAAATTGCTGTTTCTTTTAATTGCGTTGACATAGAAGTTTGATTTTGTTACAGCTTAAAGGTATTATAGACCTGAGTTTTTGGTATGAATTTCAATTTAATACCTCTACGCGTTTATGAGGAAATGGGTAGTAAGTTTAAAATTATTAAAAAAAAATATATTATGTGATGTAACTAAAAATTTATGGTTTTCGTAATTTTTCCTTTATCTATGCTACAAGACGTTGCTTCGTACCAAATTTCAAGATTCTGAGTTCACGGGAAGCACCCTGTAGGTTTTGATTCCCTTGCAAGTGTCGAAAATTTGCGGCATAAACGGCTGTATCTTTTGATTGCGTTGGCTTAGAAGTTTGATTTTTTCACAGCTTCAAGGGACAGTAGACCTGAGTAATTGATATAAATTTCAGCTTCATACCTCCACGCGTTCCCGAGAAAAAGGGTCTTGACAGACGGACGGACGGACGGACAGACGGACAACAAAGTGATCCTATAAGGGTTCCGTTTTTTCCTTTTGAGGTACGGAACCCTAAAAAGGCGTAACACCACCCGTGGCTACTAGCCGGTCGTTGACCCCCGACCCGCGTAACTGTACGTGCTCTTGAGCATACAACGACGGCAACTTCGGATTTAGCAGTTCCGGCTTTCTGGCTATTGGCGAAGAGTTATAGCGAAATGCTTATAGTTATTGAACGTTTAATAGGAACTGGTGTAGGAATAGTGCTGGCTGCAATCATTGCTGGAATTCTAGATGGCGTCGTTTGGTTTTGAATTTAGAACTTAGGATGTCGGGTTTGAAATTAGAACGGTCGCTGTTAGGTTGCGTATGTTCCTTCCTTTATTAAATTTATGGCCTCAAACATGGGACATGAATCAACTAGCTTCAACTTTCTGACCAACTCACCGACTATTAGACAATTCAAAAGTGCCTGTAAATAGTTTAATTAAAATAAATGCTTTAAGTTTGAGTTTGAACAGCCGCACACATACAAATATTTTTTTCTTGATTTTTTGTTAACTAAGCTAACAAAGATCATGTTTGTATTCTAATCACCGTAACGGATTTTCTTAAATAAATAATCTAAAATGACGCTAGCGATGATGTCACCAAACAAAACTTAAACAAGAAGTTGCTATATGTAAAATTATTAAATTAAAAATCAACCATTGCATAATTTGTCAAGCCTTTGACCTCAATAAAATAAAAATACATCAATTCAATATTTGGCTTACAATTCTATAAATAATAACCTCTCAACCGAAGCAATTTAATAAAATCTCAATAGAAATAGACTCATCCATCACAGGCCATTAAAAGTCGTTACATTCGAATCTGAAAATTACATAATATGACAAACATTAAACATTACAGGAGGAACAAAGATCTGGGGATGATGTAGACTCCTAACCTACCTAAAGAATATGGCAATAGATAAGGACGAGCAGTGGAAAGGGAACGAAGGTCCTGCAGAAGGACAGTAAAACGCTATGGATAGACCGATGAATGATAATATTAAGACAGAGAGTACTAAATAGCTACTAAGTTAATCAATCTTTTTTTTGCTGAATAGGCCTACTCTTGACCTTGATCACGCCTGGGGACTTATTCTCTATGATACAATGAACGAAACCACGCGAAATGAACGCGACATTGGTGGAAATAGCTAAGAAATTGACGTGGTTTCGAAGTCATAGTGAATTAGGGCCCTGATGGAAAGCGATGGATAAGGTTTATGACGGAACGAGCGTGCCCAGAAGATTCACTCTTGCTTTGAAGGCAGACGGATTGAATGTGGAAGGGAATACAGACTCTGGCAGAGAGTTCCACACTTTGGCTGTGCGCATAATAAATGCAGAGGAGTACGACTGGTCGGAATAGGTGGTAAAACAGCGCTGCCTTGGTCAATCTTTGGGTAGATAACTGCTCATTTATTGAGAGGATCTTTCAGTGGTAGAACATATTAACACACATAGAACATAGTGTACGCAAAGACAAAAACCCGAAAGTCAACAAGATGTTCTTAGTAATAACAAGTCCCATGAAATTGATACAAGATTTACACAAACTAACGACTGTCAGACATATTTTAATAGAAGCATGAGGAGTTTAACCTTTAAAGCCAATACTGACATAAACAGTAAACATAGCTAATTGATTGGACAAGTAGCATATACACGTGTTATTTCAAGTAACTCTACAATGTCGTAAATACTATCGATCATGATGTAATCGAAGAAAAGAAAACGAATAACAGTGTAACGTTAGAATCTTAAGAGCAGTACCACTATGCTTACAATTTTATTCTTTCTTTGCGGAAGGCTTATCACACAAGGCTAAAAGAGTAGTATTAATAAACACACCTTTCAATATATAAATAGAAGAAGTTTTAAACTTTTTATTGAAATCCTTAGAACGGACTTTCCTTTGGTGTCGCCCTTTAACCCTGACAGATTAAAAATTACGTTACCAGAGGGCTGGCCGATTTCTTGGCCAAAGAATTAGCATCGCCATACAACGCCGCAATGCTGCCAGCCTTTTGGGCACAGTTCCTGTTGACAGCGATTCGGACGAATTTTTCGATGCCCTATGATTCTTTTGCTCATTTTTTCATATACATGTACATATTATTATTTTAAATTTTAGTTTATATTGTACAGACTTGCTGCTCTCATACCAATTTATGTGGTGTCGACGCAGAATGTATTTTTCTTCAATACATCTCTATCAGCCGTCATCTCCGTGTCCACTTCCTTTTTAGCCATATCATATTTCACACAATCCATCACCTTCTATTATCTGTCTCTTTTCTTATAGTCAATAAAGTATTTAAATTTTTCGCATACAAAAAGGTACAAAGGCGGACTTAATGCCTTAGGCATTCCCTAGTAGACAACATCAACAAATAACACAAACAACACATCCTCACGTACACGTTCTCAAACATTCTTATATGCACCTTAATCCTCTGCATCAAATGCTCCAACTACCCGATGTTCTTCCACTATAGCAACACTATTCACATTTACCATTCATTGCAACATTAGTATGGTAATAATACTAACATATTCAATATATAAAACACAATGTAAAGTAAACGGTTGCATGAATAAACAGATCTGTTATTATTTAAAATGACATCACCGTATAAGGAGCGAGAGGCTGCATGTACACTGTAAGGGGTGATTCATTTTTGTGTATTTGGGAAATGTAATGTATTATTGAGTAAGGATGATGCAGAATGCGTTGGTGTTGAATTGAAGGATGTGCAAAATGTGATTCATAATAATATGCTGGTTCTAGATAATACTGTTTCTATGTTCAAATAGGTATTAGCTATTGATAGATAAAATGATATGACAAATCATATGCCTTCCACAGTATTCTTTTGGACATTTTGTAATATTATTAAAATAGTCAAATCTAGGAGTAGGGGAAGACCAAAGAAACGATGCATGGACTGTGTGAATGATGATGTGTTAGAAAGGGGGTGACCACCGAGATGACGACTAATAGAGAAGGAGGGAACAAAAAGCCATGTTGCGCCGACCACAAATATATTGGGATGAGGGCAGGAGAATCATGATGAGACAAATCTAGGAGTCTCGAGCTCGACTACTATATTCTTAAGGTGAATCAGACAAATGGCTCATCACAGTCCAGTGCCTACTAGGTGTAGGCTAAATCGCCAAAGCTATACTAAACGCAAAACTAACTAAACTAATCATACCGCATAAAAAAAACCGACCACAGCTTCCCATCATCATTAATCATTCGTCCGTTCAAAAAACGACGAGCAAAAAAAAAAAGAAAAAAGCGTTTTGTACTTCGAACACCCGATGTACAAGCGCCGCTCCATACAAGGGTAGCCCGTAAGTGTGCCAACAACTACCCACATGATGTCTTGTACATAAGATGTTCCTCATTACCGTATTATTTATTAATATTGGACGGCATCACTTTCGCTTTTGATTGTGCCGAGGAGGAATTGTGTCAGACTTTTCGCACAGAAGGTTGTATGAGGATTCATTGAGGCAATGTGCAATTTATTTTAGGCCTGCACCCTAATTGCATAACACACTATCAATCTGAATCATTTTAAAGAAAATTGCTTCATAAATTCGAAAATTTTGTCTACTCAACACGTAAATAACGCAATGAATGTTGTTGAACTGTCAAAATGAAACGGATTCCGATTGATAATGTGTTACGCAATTCCCCCGCTGGTTTACGATAAAAACACAGACGTTTCTGAATAAACACAAAAACATGCTAACCTGTAAAAAAAATATACCAGAGGGTCAATATTTTCCGTATTTTTAAGACCGTTCGCATTGCAGTCTCATACTCAATCTGTCAAAAAAAATCCCTAATTTCCCTAAATTTTTAACAAGTTTTTGACGTTGATTGTCGCTGAGCTTAGATTTAGTCTTGAATTTGAACGTTGTACAAGAATTAGCCTTGAGGATATGAGCTAGTCTCTTGCTCGAGATGATGATGATGAAGTTTCACACCCGCGTTCACATTTTGATCACACGTTTTATATCTAGAGAGAAAACTGCTTTAGTATCTCTACAAGACTTTAAACATCACAAAATAACATAATCAAATCAATAATTACTATCATTGAACGAACTCGATGCTCCTGCGCACTTAACGCCTTGTAAGGCAAAAACTCCGACCGTTGAAATACGAGTGATCTCATAACTTATAATTTTACTGCAAACAGGTCGACTAATGTCTATGTTGACTAAGTAATAATAGACAATATAAAAAAAATATAGAGGTGAGATCAGAGGACTGAATATGAGGTCTAATTGCGCATGATTTGCGAGTCACAGGCTGTCATTTTGTATGCTAAATTACTTATTATTAAAGCTAACATTGGTCACCTTGATTTTGAATACTAACGACTGTTTTCTGAAAGCATATTCAATCAAAGTATTTAAATCACACGCAAAGTGACTTCATTCATTGTTGTTATTTCCGGCAGCCAGTCACAATTAACCGTTGTATAGTAAGAGAGATCCCTGTTAGTTGATAGTAGATAGGTACTAATTAATGACTACCTACCCGGCTTCCAGGAACATGGCTTGGCAGAGGTTTAGCTTAAACGACACTACATTTGTAATGTATACTTAGTATCTCTTCAAATGTAGTTGAAAGCAAAGGATTTATTAACGGTAATCTAAGAAATGATAATTTTTCAGTTGGTGTAGATGAGAAAGGCGGAGAAGCAAATATCCTTCCCACTGTTACAATTCATCTTAAAGATCATAAAGAACCATAATCCAGTCGCAGATTCATATCCGACAACGCAAAGCGGTTTACAAACAATAATAATAATATACGTAGCGAAAGTGAAGCTGAGGCAGAGATTATTCGGACGGTCTTGAACAATGCGCTTGCATCACCGTTGAGTCACAGTTACACTAGTGATCTGTACCAGGTTTACTTGACAACAATAACAATTGAAAGTAGAAATTCTAAGGATTGTAACAAAGGAGTATGGAACCTACTTGAGGTGTGTCACATAGTTGATGAGGTGAAGACAATGATAGACATGTTTGAGGATTTTGGAGGTAAGAAGGTTGTAAGCATGAGGTAAAAACAAATCCTAGCTAAAGAACAAATAGTGAGGAACTTGATTGTGAAAATGAAATGAATAAGGGAGCTAATCTTTGAGCATGGTGAATCTACTTATGTAGGTGTTGCTGCAGAAACCCAAGATGTTAGTGGCAGGGTCGCAAAAGATAGGAAAGAAAGAAGGCGTGGGTTAGAAAAGTACAGGAAAGCAACACAAAATAGTTTAAAGTAAAGTACATGGTTTTAAATAAATGATTTCTAATTGGAATTGGAGCAAAATATTCGGCAGTTATGTACCTAGGTAATTCATTAATTAGAACTCATCCAAAAATTCACGACACTGCAATATTGTTTCGCGAGAATTCCAGGGTATAGTAACGGTACCTATACTACTCGACGCCTCAGTGTGTGGTCAAAATATAAAAAGTCTAATAATCATAATAATATAACTGCATCGATGCATTTCCGATTTCCTCCTCAAAATCGTGACATCCTGATGGTGTGACAAAGACAGCAATACAGGATATGCATTGCACAACACGAGTGAATGAAAGAGAAAGCGATCAATCAGCTTTTGATGCAACACGACATGAAGACGTTTTATGTAACGTAACATTTTAGGAGTTCAAAAGCTTTCTGATGTAAGGAGAGATTGGAGCTTTGAGTCTAAAATAATACTACAGATTTTTTAATACTATAGTTTTGTGTATGTCTTTTTGTAAATGAAGTGAAAGAAGCGTAGTTATCGTTTGTCGATTACGTGAAGACCTTTCAATTTCTTTCAACATATTAGAAATTATTTGTTTAATTTGCTTTGATAGTTTAACAAATTTAAAGTGTCGTTACGAACACATTGAAAGACCAAGAAATCCAATGCATCAAAATACGTCCTTTCATAATTTTAAGCCTATTATCACCTAGTTCCATATTCAGCCCTTGGGTGTGTGACGACAAGATAGACACCTACTAACTTCCTCGACATTATGCACACAGCTTTGTTAATTAGATGATAGTTCTCGAAATGCAGATTCTAACAATCTTCAATAGAGAAGTGATGGTTAATAACTCGTAGGTCATAAATCAGGTAGTTTCTTATAGACTCTAGTACATACACGTAGACAAAGTTCATTGATAGCGGAGGCCTAATGAGCTAAGGATTAATCCATAAGTAGAGAAGCCTTGCGGCGGCATGCCAGGGTTCTTGGCACAATGCCTGAAACCTTTCTACGAGCTGTTTCTATTCAAATCTGTACTTTAAAGGAAGGACACTGGGTCTATAGTTTATTGGCTACGTGATTTGTTTGACGGTGGTGTATAAGTAGTCGTTACTCGCGGTTACAACTATTATGAATATTACTACAAGCCTAAGCCGCGCATATCTAGTTCCATATGGTACAAAGGTTAAAATACGGATGCTTTGCCTACAAACGCAAACAAACCGCTAGTAGTTACCACAAATATAGCAGTCGTGATGATGCCAGTGAAACTGGTAAGTATAGGTCAAAATAAAATGTCAATAAGAGCCGTAGTTCCATATCAAAAGCATTCTGTCAGAGTATTCTGTCTAATGAAAACAAACTGGGATCACCAATCAAGCTATCAAACGTAATTCACTTCTCGTTTAGTCAAGTGAACAGTTATTAATTATAGCAATAATTCGAAAGCTGATATTCATTACAAGACATTATGCGAGCGGAATGAGTTGATATAAATCTACCATCTCTGTTTTAAGCCCGTCAAGACCCAAAGTTGGGTAAAACAGCCAGCACCCTAATTGCGTAACATATTATCAATCACAATCTGAACCATGTTGAAGGATATTGCTAATCCATTGCTTCATATGTGCGAAACAAATGTCTGCTCAACAACCCAAAGAACGCAATGAATGTTGTTGAGCTGTCAAAAATAAAAGCCATTCCTACTGTTAATGTGTCACGCAATTATCCCGCAGGTCGTTCCTGCTATCACTTCTACTTCTTCCATCTTGTCCATAATTACAATTTACTCTGTAAAAATTACCAAAGAGGTTTACTGCATATAAACTTAAGTGTCCTAAATGTATGCACGATGACATCACTTACATGGGCCATTATTTGGACACAAACGTGCTAAAATCGAGTCATTTGAATTTGAAAGACGCCGATATCGATATTAATAGCTGTGACATCATCAAATCTGGTTTGTGTGAGTGATAAGAGTGGCATCCTTTTTAATCCTTTGTGCAATGACTTGTTCTGATGCAAGGATATGAAGTGTAGTTTGATAAAGTGGGAATATCAAAATGCTATGGACGAATCGAAATGAAAATCAATCGATGGCGAATTCAGGACTTTTTCCGAAGGCTGATAATGATATGAAAGAAAGTTAATCTATGCATATTATGTCCAAAATTAAAGAGTCAGAGTACAGCAGATATCTGTTATAGACAAATCTTTGTTTTTGTTACCAAATCATGAAACTACTAAACTGCTGTGTTAAATTACTACTGTAGTCATCTGATGCAAGTGCCCTGAGGTAGAAGTATATTTACCGTTTTCATCAATAAAATCTGGGTTTCATAATCCCATATCGTTACTTTCTTTCGCTTCTAAATTTATATGGCCTCTCTTCCCCACATGATGACTAACCAATCATACCAATTAAGCATTCAGATCAGTTCTAACTAGCACGTACGTGTGATATCATCTATTTCGAGGGATTTTATCTACGTTATCCTTGTTTTTGCCATAGCGGATACAAACTAGGTTTTTTGTATCGGGATTTCTATGCTCACCTATCAGAATCGTTCTATGTATACTCCATTTGGTGTCGACAGTTCAACAACATTCATTGCGTTATTTACGTTGTTGAGCACTGCAGATTTTTCGAACATACATAATATGAAGCAACGGATTAGCAATATCCTTGAAAATGATTCAGATTGTGACTGATAATGTATTACGCAATTAGGGTTCAGTTAGAAATATAAGTAATGGTGGTAGTACTGTCCTGCTGAAATCTTTCAAAAGGACCTCAACATCAGTTAAGAGATAGATTTTTATAAACAGATAGACATTTTAACTTCCTTCCTTTGTTCACAGAGATTAGGTAAGCAATTCTGAAAACAACAACATATTTCATAATGAAATGAATGCGTTCTCTTTAGAACTTCAGATAATTACAATGTGCATAAAAATTAAGAACTAGACGTTAATTGCCTGAAATGTGAGACTTCCGCAAAGAAGTCTCTCTATTAAGGTTATTTAATGTTTAGTTAATTTAGAATGTCGTAAACGAGTGTCTTGCTCCAGTTTTGTAAAATACCAAAACTGAATGCAACCAGAACATTGTGCACCTGAGTTTGTATTCAGGAAAAATTTACTTCTTTAACGATAACTTGAAATATCAGTTACCAACTTGTGTAACCTGTCTCATGTTGACCTGGAGTGAAGACCGTATCGGCAAGCGTAGTGTGGGACGCCCCCCAGCTAGATGGACCGACGACCTTAAGAAGGTGACTGGGACAAACTGGATGCGGAACGCGGAGAACAGGGTGTTGTGGCGCAGCCTGGGAGAGGCCTATGTCCAGCAGTGGACTGTGAAAGCTTTCTATACCATAACAGAACCATCCAGTACAGCAATGAAGCTTAGCAGTGACCACCTGCCTAGCCGAATCCCAACTATATTCAGATCGGCTTTCAGTTTTTCAGAAACTATAAGTGAACCTTATACATTCGTCCGAGTAAAAATACAACTGAATCCTCCATAGGTGCAAGAAGTTGTTCAAGTACATAATAATATAGATAATAGAGGTCTACATAGTAATGTCAATGATGCAGATGAGGTAGGTAAAGACTACAAGATTGAACTATATGAAACGACAAAGGCCCAAGACTTCCGTATAGAGTATCATAATAAACATAATTCGCAACACAATCATATAGAAACTAGCTATGACAATTGAACCTAATTTCATTCACGACTTAATCCGATTTACATTCAAATCATAATCTATGCTCTGCAAGGATTTATTTAATCCTGCCATTGTGTTATTCAATATTATCAGTTGTATGATTGTAGTCACGAATTTATTTGCAAAGGATATTGCTTTAATGGTCGCTGAGATAATTCATCTCAATAACGCGAACTTACTTCTCAGTGTTACACAACCCTTCGAAACCAATCTTACTAAGGGGTATCGTATTATCCAGTAATTTGGTTGTCGAGGTCAGATAGGTAGTCGCTTCATGTAAAATACTGGTATTTAACTGTCTCTGGTGAAACTGAAAGCCGATTTCATAGTTGCGAAAGGGCTAGACAGTTGATGACGAATCTCTCCAGGACACCATGGTCGCGCTTTCAAAAATGTACGATTGGTTGAGCAACCAAGCGAACATTAGGTGAGGTACCCTCCATAGAGCTGCATACATTTTGTTGGTAGCGCGACTAGTTTTGGCGCCTCTGGTGTGCTAGTGAGATAGGGAAGTGTTACAGTATCAGGACAGATCGCCGTCTGTCAGGACAAAAATATTTGCACAGACTTTAAAAGTAATTAACCATTTGTTTCCTGTCTGAATGCTGGTGCACGTGAGACACAGGAATAACGAATTATCCTAGTGATTGGCATGGTCTAAAGACTGGCAAAGCTGATCTATCACGTTGCATATAAATAACGGTTGGAAATGTTAAATGCCCATCATTAAAACGCGTAAGTCACCAATAGAATGAAGTAAAGTTATTGGCTGCACAAGCACAAGACAGAACTTAGAAACCATTTCAATGGAAACCAATGAATCCGATCAAACAGCCGTCTTTACTAATTATCTCAACTTATTCATTGAACGCTCGATAGAAATGTCGATCAATTAATAGTCGATTAGTCCCACAGATCTATTTGTAAAGATACGCTGATACGTTACGACTTACGATGTTGTGGCAATCCTTGGCTTGAGCGTAGATACGGTCAAAGACACGTAAGTAGTAACTACGAAAACCACCCTTATTGCTTCGAAATAAAGTCTCGTCTTGCGCTGTTTTAGTTAAATTGTTACCAAGGACGTTTGGCCGGCTGTACTAGCTGTTTGCTGCCAAGTCCGGTTCAGCAAGTGTGTCAAAATGCTGACTTCTGGTCGGAAGCCAGTTTCAAGAGCGGGATTTGCTATCCAGGCTTTACTGAAGAAGATTTTACTAGATGTTTTTAAAGATAAGTTACAGAGCAAACATGATTTTATGAGTTAGGCTCATACATTTTTCATATGAAGAGGTTTTTGGGTGATTAAATTTAAACATGAACTATGGTGGTATTTGAAACTATTGGAGTCTTCCTGAAAACGATTAATAATCTCCTAAAGAAAGGGTCTAAAGTCTAAACGAAACACTCTTGTGCGTAAAGCGGGCAAAGAATATTCTTACATAATCATATCTGCCTAACTGAGATTCTTCGTTATTTTCTACAATGTAACTGTAAAGATTAACGCGTGTATATTAAAACTATTCAAAACTAATTCCAATAAATCATCCTATGTGCCATCATCATTGATGACGCACATATGCGTCATATGATCTATCACAGCGCTAGATCGTGTCAAAATCTACCCATAAAAGCGTGCTTCACAATAATAGCTTGAATATTGATTTGCAAGATAAGTTACAAAGCAATGTGGAGCCGTTAACATGACGCTTAAAGACGTCAATACACGTCATTTCATATTTCTAGTATTTGTTGCTCATAAGTACTTAATCATAAGGCTGTAGCTAGGATTCCGATAAAAATTCTCAAATGTAAGACTTAAAATAACAAAGTGAAGAGCTTTTGAAGCTCACGCAACGCAACTGAATAAAATAAAATATCTCGCCAAGTTCTAGAAAGCAATCACTGCTGTAATAAAATTAACAGAAATGATTAAAAATCACTTTAAAAAAACTATCAAGTTCATATTATATCAAGAGGTTCGAAATTTGACCTAGCTTTTCGAAGCACCTAAAACAAAAGCGCATCACATTGACAGCTCCGAAAACAAAATGGCCACTGACCTGGAAGTGCAAGATGATGGTCCATATCAGTCCGAGGGTCAGCTTGGGGTTCCCGTCGACGATGTCCTCAGCCCGGATGTTGACGAGCTTGATCTTCTTGTACCGGAGGAAGTCCAGGGCCATTTGGACGTTCTGCAGCATGTGGAACCGCATACGGCCTCGCTCGCGCGGCTGAAAGGTGGGAAGTGAGATGTAAGAGATTTGCTGGATAAAGTAGAGTTTATATCAAAAGTTTTATAAACGATCTGATTGACTTTGGGATTAGAATTTGCCTAGTCTGTCTATCTTTAAATGGTAGGACATAGTGAATCTGAGTTTCACTAATTGCAACTATATTAAATCAGTCACGTAACTAAAATAATGGTATCCTTATTTGGGAAGTGGAAATCAGGCTTCTACAAAAATATCAGGTAAGCCATGACATTAGTAGTAACGGTAAGGAATAAGAGCCTCAGCATAAAGCATATATGCATAATCAGCCTATGATGTTCCCACTGCTGGGACACAGGCCTCCTCTCTTCGATAGGGAGTGGGCTGTAACCTTCCACGCGGGCCCAGTGCGGGTTGTTTGATGTCACATGTCTTCGAATTTTTGGATCTAGGACATGCCGGTTTCCTCACGATGTTTTCCTTCACAGTGGTTGCGAGTTAGGCATAATCTTAAATTAAAGTAATAAAAATGACATAGACACTGATTGGGGGTGCAAAAAAGCTTTGCTCTAGGCTCGTCAAATGCTTAGATGAAAATAACTGTCTAAAATAAACCGAACAACGATGACTCTGCTAAAAACTACAGACTATCCCTCCCTATCTCATTAATAACTCACATAATTTCCAATACCCCGGTGAACCCAGGGTAGGGTAGTATCGTTTACGTAGCCACACCTGCGTTTGGCCTGATTAATTTCCACAGATCTAGATAACCCCTTTCGGTAACTGCTTCCCCTTTCTGGGTTAATGGTGAATCGATGAGAAGTTCTTATGGGTTACCAGGTTATAAGGGAACGAATTGATGGGATATCATATCGACGGTGTAGTATCAATATCTAATAACTACAAAATCATGATTTTACTGGAGGCGAAAAAAACGTTTCATTTCTATAGTTTTTAATATTTTAATAAAAAAGTTACTTATATTAAACAAATAGTAGGAAACGTCGTCGTCGATTCAAGACCTTCTTCTTCTACCCTCTTTGCAAATTTAAGCTATTTCATATTTTACCTACGAATATGCAATAAAGTGAAAATCGCTAAAATGTTAGTTATTCGATAATGACACTTCACCGTCGATATTGGCAATCTCTAATGGTCGATAATTATATGAAATAATTATAGAGAAACAAATAATTGGCATGTAGGTAGCAGCGAAATCACAAGTACCATCACCCTAATTGCGTAACACACTATCAATTACAATCTGAATCATTTTGAAGGATATTGCTAATCCATTGCTTCATATGTTCGAAAAATTGGTCTGCTCAACAACATAAATAACGCAATGAATGTTGTTGAACTGTCAGCCACCCTTTGCTACTGTTACTGTGTTACGCAATTATCCTGCAGGAGAGGAGAATGTACTAGATACAGTAAATAAAGGGAAACATCTTTCAGTCGTTTTCACAAAAGTCAAGAATGTTAATATACAAACAGAACAGAAATTACAAGTTATATCTTACATGATTATTAACCATTAAAAATTTCCATTAATTTGCATTTACCCAAAAAATCTACATACGTCACAAAAAAAGCCCATAAATCTCTATGTTTACGGAAACCTAACTTTTATAATTACTGTTAATAACTTTATTTGGTACCGTAGCACACGAAGCACGCGAGAACATCGTTACTCCAAATTAATTTCGTTACACACTATCATCATGGTATCATGTGGTTCACACCCTTATTTTAACAAAGGTTAAACATAAAAAAGTAACTGGGGCAAAAAGAATATTATGATGATAATTCATTTAGAGCCTTATAATGGTATGGACAAAGCTAGAAACTATGCTTACACGCACAATGGTTCACTTGAAGGACTAAATGCGGAAACGAAGCATACTAACATAGAAGCTTGGAGCTTAGTTAAGCCACTAAGTACTCACAAAGGGATAGAAATAAACACTGTTTCAATTCACACTAATGAATTCTTTGGTTGTTAATTAATCAGGCACCCAGGCAGTAAGACCACCTGCATTGCTGTTTCAATTAGGAATTCCAAGCTTGGTATGGCTAACGGTGGCGAAAACATTGCAAAATCACGATGAAATCACAATGTACTTGAAAATGTATGGAGAATAGTTTGGATTCATGGAAGCCTTTTGAAATCATTGTCAACAAATATATTAGAATTGAATACTCTTTATTTTGTACATCATATAAATTACAGATATAATTGTAGAAATTAATAAATAAAGATTGAGAGAGAAGAGATTTTCATTTTAATATATAGTTGTATTTTATTTTATCTCGATTTTTATTAAGTACCATTTATATACGACTAGCTGCGCCCCGCGGTTTCACCCGCATAAGTCTCGATCTCGTGGAAATATCGGGATAAAAAGTATCCTATGTCCTTTGCCAGGACTCAAACTATCTCTATACCAAATTTCATCTAAATCGGTTCAGCGGTTTAGGCGTAAAAAGGTAACATACACACAGACAGAGTTACTTTCGAATTTATAATATTAGTATGGATATACAAATAAATAAAATTAAAGTGTCTGTTTCTAATGTCAAAATAACAGTTTTTTACTGAATGCATGTGGTACCTACAACGAAAAAAAATTTTTTTAATCTTTTGTCTGTCTGTTCGTTCCGGCTAATCTCCGAGAGGTATAGGGATACTTTGAACCCTGGGGAAAGATATAGGCTTTTTATGGACATACCACGCGGGCGAAGCCGTGGGCGGGAGCTAATTCTCAATATTTTTTTCCCTTCGGACTTTAGGGATTGCTTTTGACCAGCATTGACACAGGTCAGTACTGGTCAATTTCTTCCAGGTTCATTCATCATTATTATTGGCGGCCTTGTTCCCCCCACTTCTGTGTATAACCCTACCTTTTTAGCCAGGTTCATTACTTTCCCCAATTTCTTAAATATGAATAAAGACGTGTATACTTACAAGGTGTTCGCCAGAAAGCACCTCCAGCAGCGAGATGAGGTTGAGTCCATCGCGCAGATCTTCGAATAGGTCGTTCACGTGACGGTTCACCTGGACAATCAAATATTGTTAGAATTTTGTACTTTCCATAGATATTTACATCCATTTCTTCTCAGATCTGTGGAATTGCAACAAAATCAAAATTCAAGTCATTTATTCGAACTAGGCTGAGAATCAGCACCTTTTGAATATCAAACAGGACAAGTAGTAACAGCAGTTTTAAAACTAGTAATTAGTATGAAGTCAGTCTGAGTGTGTTGTGTAATTTATTATGTGTCTGTCGCGTAACTCAAGAAGCAGAGATTACTGTCCTCAAAAGCTTTGATAAAATCTTTAGTTCTTAACGTTGTGTACCTATTAAACTTTCATAGACAATGGACGCCAAGCTGCTGGAACTATGGACTCCATCACTTTCTTTTACTTTTGTGACTAATGAATACTTGCAAGCCTACAAATGATGCACTACAGTGTACTAAGGCATAGTAGAATCAACGATGATGTTAATGTTAATAAAACAACAATAGCAGCCAAACATTAATAAGTGAAGCCTAAAAACAAAAACAAACCTAATAAAAGAGATACTTCAAACAATCAAAAGTCACAAGAATGATATACGGCAAAAAAATAATAACGAAAGCAAAATACGTGAAGAAACTACAAAAACGCTGAAATGAAAACAAAAACAGTGACGTCAATAAGCTGCATGCCTCAATCAGAAAGACGTTACGAACTGTGCTAGATATAAGTAAACTAAATAAAATAGGGGAAGGCATAGTCAAAATATTAATACAACCCCCTTTTCTAACCGTACGCTACGGTTAGGTACGTATAATACAGGGTGACAGGGACATCGATGCGCGAACTGTTATTGACGCCATGCATTTAGTTCATGATTCAAAAGACCCCGGAGATGAAATTATTCGTCGAATAATAAAAATTAAAAAATATCTGTTACATACATATTGATCGCATAGGTATTGCACTTTCTATGAAACAGCAGATTTTTTTTTTGATAACCGCCGAATTATTTCTACCCTAGCGGGTCTGGAATCATGTGCTGAATTCATGGTTACAGTTTGCGAGTCGATGTCCCTGCCACCCTGTATAAAATTTGCCGAAGACGGCCACGTATGTTCATTGTTTAAGAAATCAATATTGCCCTAGTCTAGCTGGCCTCTGTAGAATACTGACCTAGATAAAGTCTCATCGAATATGAGGATTATATAAAATCTAAGAAAGGAAGTTTGGTTTAAGTTTCAATTCCAGCATTTCTGGAAACTTCTATTTTGTAACAACGCTTGACCTAGCTAGATGCAGTCTCAACAAATATAAAGATTATATCAAAAAGGACAGTAGATTCGGTTAACTTTCAATTTCAGCTTTGGCCTATTTTATTTGTTACAACGCTTGACCTAGATAAAGTTTCATGGAATAGAAGTGACATATGTCATGAAATCTAGGAAATATGTTAGAGACCAGTATTGGGTTTCACTTTTAAAGTTAAATTAGGTACACCGATATTAGAAGTATCTAATATATTTATATCGAAAGTTTTTTTTCTATGCAAGCGTGGAACATCATTGACCGCATCATCGCTTACCATCAGGTGGAATAGTGAACAAGCGTGAGCCTTTCAATAAATAAAAAGTTAAACCCCATTTGATTTATGTTAAATATTTCGATCTCCATTGCCTTCCCCTCAAACTCAAATACAAACAACAACAATTAACAACAGAATAACAACAAGCCACAACGAACTTACTTGCTGTGGCGGACAACATGGTTGATTGTTGATCACCTCGCAGACGTGAAGACGTGTGTAGGTCTGTCCGAGCAGCGTTGGACAAAGTAATGTTAACACCTGGATGAGAATATGGATGAACACAAGCCTAACACAACAAGGTAGGAGACAATGTGACAAAATATAACATATATGATAAATTGATAATGTTCTGTTTTGATAAAGATACTGGAGAGATATAGGTCCGTTGAACATGCATTCAAAAAGGGGAATCAATTTTTACTTAGGGATGTCCTCAATTTTAAATCGTCAAGGACCGTTATTGAACTGGTGAAATAAAAACAAAGATAAGCATTCGATACGGTCATTCATTACTTACTTTATAATTCGGATTTTGTGATAGAAGGAGAACTATAACTGAATATCGTAAAAGAAATTAAACTTGTAATCTTGGTCGTCACAGCAAATATTGCAATTATCCTATATTAGGGTCTGGTAATGATAAAGTTTAAACAAATTACCACCTTTTTCTTTCTATTAAATTACTTTTATTAATGATAAATGATTTTATTTCTTTAAGTAGGTTTGTTCGAACACTTTTACACGTCAGTAATATTTTAGAAACTGGATGAGGTCGGCGTTTTCAATCTGACTAACCTATAAAGAAATGCAAGGCGAAATAAACTCAGAGGTCAGAGGAAACTCCAGACATAAAGTCCAGACATTAACTTGGTTAGATCATGATGTAGATTGGTGTCTGAAAAGGTCTTTTGAGGAAAGAACCACACAGATTTGAGTGGACCGTTTCCAGTTAGTGTACGAATTTGTCAGTAATTGTGCAGCTCAACTCAGAATTTAAGGAGCTTAACAATGTTTGATTAATTCAAGAAATCCAGTTACAGCATTATGTTTTCATTAAAGACACGATTGTATTTACTACCAATGAAACTAGGACAGGATGTGGAGTTAAATACATTTTGTCACATTGTAACATTGAGTTTATTAACTTCGACATGTTTAGAAACATTAGAATTGTAATCTTAAGCCAATTTTAGCATACCTGTTTACGAACGAACACAACAAACAAATACTAAGTAAAAAAACAAATTGATATAAAAGAAAAATTGCTAAAAAAAAATATAGCTCCATAACACGTGTGTGAATGTGTGGAAACTAAAATCAAAATAAAAGAACTAATAACTGAAAAAACTGGCGAAGAGCATGCAAACCAAAAATATAAAGATGATCGATCTAACGAAATGATGATTTTGTCGGTACTAGTCTATCAACTCTTGAATATAGTAAACATAACATATTGATATTTGTATCGAGGTCTTTGAGCAAACATATAATGGCTTACAAATGACAGAAAAACTGTTTAGTTTGAACTTATTTTAGATGAAGATGCCTCTGTAAATATTATCTTTATCTCTGCTTATAATGATAGTATATTCTAGATATTTATTTTATATATGACCGAAACGTTTTGGACAAAAATAAATATTAAAAAAAACTAGCCATTGCATATTTGGATGAATTTATCACCAGCAAATATTGCTAAGCTAATTTATCTTAAGTTTTTTATGGATCAACAGAAGTAGATGAGTTCTTTGACACGACAGTGTCAACATAACTGTTCAGAGTTGATAGAATAGACGACAGAGTGTAAAGCTGTGTAAAATACTTGAATAGATATACTGCCAAATTCCAATACGTGTTTACTTCCAAAAATATAGCTACAATTTAGTATATAGGAGCAATCTACGATGAAACATGGCAATTTATCTAAAGGAGCCTAAACAAAAACAGACGAACTAACGAATGCTGTGTATACTACAGACCTTGAGATATTTCCAGTGCTGCTCCATTCCCAAATGACAAGCGATGAAAAATCAAACATATAGACTTTTATATTAGTGAAAATTGGTTTTGGGTTTGACCAAATAACTTTATACAAAATTATTTTGCCAAGTGTAAAAATTTCTGTCACAATTTGCTTAGATACTGAGTACAAGTAAAGAGTCTTACAATTAGTAAAAAAATAACACGGTCAATACACCCATTAGATTACATCAATTGTACGAGGTTACACAATAAGAAAATGTTAAGGCATATTGAATAGGCGTTTCATTGTTTCTATTTATATTCGTATCTAAATTGATATCATAAAAAATGAGTATTAGTAGTGGTAGTAGTGTAGATGGGTAATTTATATTACTAGTTAACGCAATCATAGTAGAATCTATGAATAAGAGTCCTTGTGGAGGAAATTTTTATTAATTCTTAAATCTAGAACTTGAGTAACATCTTTAGGTAAGGCTCCGAAACCTTTTTCTAAGATAACATCGTCCTTGAAAGGAGATGGCCCAAATCCCATACAAAAAAACTCAAGCCCGGCGCAAATGTTTTGTATTTCAGATTTTAGACGGTATTTAAAAATAATATTCTATACTATCACTATCTCTGTATCAACTGGCTAACATTATTTGTTTGCTCAAAAAGTTTTGTAGGCGTCCCTATTAAAATCTCATTGATCGACTAAAATGTTTATTATTATTTGCGCTTTCAGTCTGATTGTGTCCTTAGTTCAGTTGCACATTAAGTGCTTCTTCTTTAGCTTTAATTATGACTAAACACCTACTTAGCCGTTGTTCATTATGACTCGCCAATCTAATTAATAAATTACCATCGATCAAATTAAGTGCCACTTCCTTTAAGCTAACAGCCATGATTAAATCTTGGACAGATGTATTAATACTCGTTGCATCTTTGTAATGGCACTTAACAGGCATAAATTGAGTGCCTAGATCTCTATCTATCTCAGCATCGAATTACTAGATAGACAATCTGTGCAAGATTGAATTTGCAACACTCATTAAGGTGAATGCGTAGTTGTAGCCCGCGAAATTCAATTTTTCTTACGTTTTTTGCAATTTTCAGGTCAGTGTCAGGTTGTATCTTGATCAAAATATGATTCGCGACTATAACCGGTACGTATTTACAGAATTATAATAATTAGAATCATTAATACATCTTTCTAAGTTAGATTTCTACCGTTAAGAACAAATGTCGTATGGAAAAGTGTTTATGGTAGAAATCTAACTTAAAGAGATATATTAATGATTCTAATGACTATGATTCTGTAAATACATGGCTATTATAGTCGCGAATCATATTTGGATCAAGATATAACCTGAAACTGATCTGCAAATTGCAAAAAACGTAAGAAAATTTAAATTTCGCGGTCTACCATGTCACATTCACCTTAAGTCGGTGACTGTATGTAGAACATATGTTGGATAATTATTTGCATGTTCAACAGCTTCTTTAGATTTCGATTTCCTATAATAATAAGAGCTAGCAAACCGGGAAATACTTCTGCAAGTAGACCCTGATAACAAGTTTGAATAACGCTATGAAAAATATCATTAGAATGATCAAAAACAATTGCCGCTCGATAATTTTTATCATAATGCTGATGATTAGATTGATTTTCGTTTGATAGAGGTTGATAAGATCTTAATTGTCTAACTATTGACTATCAAATTTGTAAACTACTTTAATATGTACTTTTCCATGCCAACATGCCACTTCATTAACCATGTTGTCTCTCTCAAGGATCAAATCCAGAACTTAATTCAAGGATTTTGTATAGCATTCTGCCTTAGTACTGTTTTCGTGTTTCCTTGTTTTTTAGGGTCTACAAAATTTGTTTTTCCATTCCACTCTCCGGTCAGATTCTTTATTTCATCATTTATTCACTGTTCATGCATATCATCCTTCACATAAACGATCAGTTAGTCTTACATTAAATCCTCTCTCCACATTAGGCTAGAGTGGACCCATACTGTTTATTGACTGGACATAAAACAAATGTTCCTAAAAGGAATGCACTGCTGTGAGTCATTACCCATGATTAATACTTCCATTAGTTTGTTACCATTTATGTTATGTATGATGTTTAAGATTGGAAGCTCAGCATGTTGATTAATAGCCTTCAATTAATCGTTGAGATTAACTGAATATGGATGGATGGTTGGAGAAAGATGAGTACCATATGATGTTGAGGTAGGTGGAATTTGATTGTTTGGTTGAGTTGCTTATAGCTGCAAATTGTTTGCAAATGCAGCGTTCTCGTAATCAAAGGTTTGATTAATGACTGTTTTTAGCACACTGACACCTCTTTTCGCCTCGGTAGGGTAGAAGAGCATGTAAAACACACCCTAAGGTTGACTGGTAGAAAATGCCTCAGGCATTAAGTCCGCCTTTGTACAGTATTTTTTTTTACTTGTGCATAAAGTTTTAATAAATAAAAGCGTTCATCTACATTTGCATGATATTTGTCATAAGCAGTCGTCTCGTATTTGCCAATCACTCTAGTCTGACTTTGGAAAGGAATGAAATATTTTGGTAATATTACCAAATTCGGATTGCAGACACTCAAAAAAATGACGGGTTCAACCACATAATTTTTGTGAACCTGAAAGCTGACCTCAACAAACTTGAGAAAAAAAGCCAAGATGAAGATAATGCAGACAAGCATCTTAATTATCACAATTGAGATGTAATTATGACGAGCAAACGTATTTCCTATGTAGATAATTGTTTGTTTCCTGCAGATATGACTAATTACAACGCAGAAAAAAGTAAGCGGTAACGCTAAACGGTTGTTTTTTGCAGGAACATTTCACTGATGCACTATCTGATTAGTATTTCCAAGATAGTAATCAGTTGCCTACAATCTATTGGCGACAGATAACTTTGTTTTATAAGATGACTATCAAGAAAACAGTCTGCAAAGGTTATTGAACTCCAGTTTTTGTGTGTTTCGCCGTGTAAGGATTTTTAATACTCGGGTGGTATGCATCATCATGATTTTTTTAAGGAAAAGGTCCTAAAACAGCAAGCAGATAAATAAAAAGATTTTGCAGTAACGTTTTTTGGTACAGATGGAATTAAGAGGAAATGCGGTGAGAGACTTTTGAAAAATCCTAAGTGAATCGTCATAATTCGAGGTTTGGCTCTCGCCTATTTTCTCCTCCAATATTGGACCAATTTAAAAGATAAGTATTTCATAAACGAATAAAAAGGACATATAATATTATTATACTGTGTCCCTACGTTTTTCGTTAATAGTTGTCTTTGTACACTAAACCTCTGTTGACAGCGGTTTAAATCGGCATTTTTTTAAGGTTCTAGTGCTTATAAAAATAATTTATCATCAAAAAGGAAAACATTGGGACATACAAGTAGTTAATATTTATTATTCTATAAAAAAGCATTGCTTTATGGTCATTAACCAGAAAGAAAACAGGCGAGAGCGTTTCTATGGAGCAACGACCACCAGCATTTCCTCTTAACGAGCTTTTAAAAACAAGCATCAATTTCGAAATGCGAAATCAGTCGAATCACAGCCGAAAAATCTGGCATAAGGCTTTCAGAAACTTTCAAAAATCTTTGAAGGCAGTCATCTCATCAGATTATCAGAATTGTAAGTGGGTAGACTTTGGCAATATTTGTAGGCGTTCTCACAGGGATCTTACCCGATATGGTTTTATGTCAAATATGACTGGTCAGCGATCATAAATTTAAATTTCAACACCCACAAAACGAAAGATTATGTCACCGTTCGCCATTTCTGTGATTTCACGGCTTTTTTTTTCACGTAGGACGCTGACCGGCCATAGAAGGCTAAACTTTAAATATAGAATTCATTTTTTTTTTTTTTTTTGTATATGTTGGTGATAAAGGTAATGTTATTACCGCGGTAATGTCTTAATTAGTACACCGTATAAAATAAAAGAAGCTTGAATTTAAGCATTCTGTTACATGATATTACCAAAGAGTTTTATGTATGCAAAAAGTATCATACGAGAACATTTTGTTGGCTCGTCATCATCATCCACTGCCTCTGCAGCATGTCATCTACTTCCATTCATTTCATCCTCTTTCTAGCGATATCATCTTTCACGCAATCCTTTCTTTAGTCTTCTCCTAGTCTTATTATATTCGTGCCACCCGCTGAAGACCTCCCACCTGGTCATGAGTTACCTTGGGTAACCTGGAAGTCCTTAAACAGACTCCGGACCCAGATTGGCTGAAGCAAGGAAAACCTGTTCAGGTGGAGATTTATAGATGACTCCACCTTGGAGAGTAAATGTGGTGCTGTTCCACAAACTATGGGACACTTAATACCGTGTCCTGCGTGTCCTGTCAGCTGCACGTTACATGAACTGATGGACGCTAGTGATGGCGCCAAACAAGTAGCCGAATTCTGGGCCGAGTAAATTTAGATTGCTATCGCTCAAAAGAAGAAGATTATATTCACATTCATCATCAAAACTTTCCTCAGGGCTTTGCCCGCCCGATAGAACAACACAACCACTTCATTCACACCTTACCGATTAAAATTTAAACTAGGCGTCGTCGTCTCAAATAAATTCATTGTACCTAAAGATCTCCTCCTTATCTCCCACTATCGGTAACTAAAGTCTTATTCACCAGGTCAGGCGGTCAGTTGCAACATAGCAGCTTGATGAGTCATAGATAACATGCTTTGTTATGGGGAACGCAGCGGACTCAACGCTCTATGGTATGTAAACATCTTAGTTGTATAAAGTGACAAAGGTCTATTACTCTGATTTGTTGTTGTAAAGAGCTTGGAGTTGGGTAATTGTTGTAGTTTTAGATTGATTATGATTTTATTAAAAACCTGTCCCTGCTTCACACGCGTGTAATGTCAAAACATCACGATTTCTGTGATTTCATCTTCATCTTCATTTTAACCCGGAATCACTAATTTCTGGGTATAGGCCTCCCCTTTTTTCTGCCATACTCCCCGGTTCCGTACGTCCCTCGTCCAGGTGTTTTTTTAGCCAAGATTTTGACGATATCATCAGTCAACGCTCTTTTGTACGGCCCTGGTTTCTGTGATTTATCGAAGTGAAATATGAATAAGACACATAATCCTTCTGGAATAAATTCTCCAAATGATGGTAAAAACTGTATCAGACAGAATCCAATGTGTACTTAAGAAGGACTAAGCAGTCACGCAGACAGACACGAAAAGCGACTTTGTTTTATATATGTATAAAATATGTGTACAGATAGATAGAGATATTGCGGTACTATTTGATTTTGAATATCGAATCTATTTGATCTCTGACTGAAGTCTGAAGCCTATTATAGTGATCGGAAAAAGAGGACCTTTGTTTACCCAGTGCACTTTCTTTCTTTTTTTTTTGTTAGCCTATTTTGTGTCCCGCTGCTTTTTCTTCCAAACCTCCCTGTCGCACGTTTATCTAATGCAAATAATTTGAAGCACCAAAAACTTGTGCTTAGACTGCTTATGCTATCATAACTTGAAAACGTCCCTAGGAATTCTTCAATGCATGAAACAGCATCCTTATTTTGTAACCTACATAATATGTCCAAACCTTAACAATGTATTTTATCGTCTTTCAAAGTAACCTTATCGTCGTTCAGAAATTTCTTGACCGAAACGTCCTACAGTCTTAAAACAAGGAGCACGTTCACATCAAAATTAATCATTACATCGATGTATAAAGTTTTTTGTACCACTTTCACACAAGGTTCGACTGTGAGTCACTCCTCACTTGGTACAGTACAATCTCTTTGTTCCGAATGCTATCATCGGCTAAAATTGCTGATGGTATCTCGAAGGCAGATAAATAAACAAGACCAAGTTGGGTAGAATTAATTATGTATGGACAATAAACGAGAATTTCAACGGATGTGTTGAAATGAGCATCACGAAACTGATGTGGGGTGAGAAAGTGGAAGGATTATACGATAATTTTGATGTTCGAAAAGACATTTATGTTTCTGCAATCCTAACCGATTAATGCCTGGTACATAATCTATTACAGTTTAATAAGACTTCATCAAAGTGCTCCAAAAGGCGCTTACATGATTAAAATGTACCAGGAGTTCAGAATTTATCAGGATAGTAGCGAAACTGTTGCAATATGGGAAAGAGAAAGGATTTAATTGAAGATGAAAGCGCCAGTAGTGAAGATATAGCAAAATCTTTCATTTAAGGCTTAGCAAGAGGTACCAGGAGTTCAGCTTAACTAGAAGTTAAGACGGCAGCATTACCTTATTTATAACGCCATCGCCATTCAGAAATCACAATTCAATTGTGTAGTAGAAACAGAAATAGATTTTATTTCAACACTGAACACAAAGTGGCAGAAATCGTCCTTAGCTACATATTTCCAACATACATTTACTAATCTACTTTAACACACATACGTATCCAACGCGTAATGGTCTTGTTCTATGGGTCAGGTCTGGCATTTGCGCATTGCCTTATTTGGTATGTGCAAATGTCCACCGTGCCCCTTCACTTCAGTAAAGTCACCAGATTAGGCGCCCAACACACTTGCGATTGTGACATTGTCGTATTTGTGAGGTTGTTGGTCACGCTGCTGGGAGATTGAAAGCAACTTTCGGACTTCTTCTAGACTAAAATGTAGGCACTTAACCGATTTTCAAACAAATCAGGATATAAATTCAGAACTCGAGAAGTATTGGCCAGTTGGAAGTTGGATTAAAGTTAAACGCTTCTACTGAACAGTTTCTGCAGTATGCTGAGATTATTCGAATACGACTAGGAATTCAATTACGAATATTATAAGTTGATGATAATACGGAGTACGAAAGTTTTTGAGATCATTGCTGAGAAAGCGTCGATACAGTGGTCAGCACAATATCTTTACTAATCTTACTGACTGCCACATATTTTCACAACATAAGCATAAATAAGCTACTCTACTACACAGTTCACACCGACACAAGAGAAGTTAGGGCTGTTTCCTGACTCATTACAGCCACAAAATCATTTCCCTTAACCAGCCCTTTGAAGTAATCGCCAAAAGCAATACGAATATGTTTGGTCAATAAATAAAGGAGGTCTGCTAATAACATCCTGTTCGTTTACAGACGGACAAACGGACAGACATACAAAGGAATGCATTATTTGATCTGTTGGTCCTTTGTTCTGGGGCAGGTTAACGACTGGTGGGATTATGTTTGAGGTACATTTTGCACGTTTCGTTTGTAAAAGAAGTTGCATCGATTGGATTTTTGGAGAATTTCTGAGAGATTAAAATGATTTTGTATATCTTGTGTTTTGTGGTTTACGGAGAAAGTAAATAACTATGAAACGACGGTGGGGATAAATGCTTGTTCTTTCTTTATATATGACTAGCTGTGCCCCGCGGTTTCACCCGCATAAGCTTCGATCCCGTGGGAATATCGGGATAAAAAGTATCCTGTGTTACTCCTGGTTATAAACTAGCTGTGTGCTAAATTTTCATCCAAATCCATTCAGTAGTTTTTGCGTGAAAGAGTAACATCCATCCATCCATCCATTCTCACAAACTTTCGCATTTATAATATATATTAGTAGGAAGTGGCTTTTGCGGTTGAGCTCAGAAGTGGGATGTTTACAGGATGGTAATAACTTATTCATTAATTTCAGCCGAAAGACGTCCACTGCTGGACATAGGCCTCCCTCAAGCACCGCCACTTGGACCGATTCCGTCCTTGCTGAAGTTGTAGTCAGCTAGTTGATAGTCGATTTATGGGCAGTCATTCCAAACTACAAGGAATGTTATTGAGAATTTATTCATATAACCAGGACCTCACTTTCGCCAGCCACGACCATTAGACCAAAGAAGCAGCAGACATTGAAAGCAGACACATTGAAAGTGCAAGCTGTAAGTGATTGACATCTGACGCGTGGACAGGATGCAGAAGGCGGAGAAATCCAGCTATGTTGCAATATGGAAGAGTTCCTTCGTCTAGCTAAGGACTGCGATATCCTGTGTTGATTGATAGATGATCCAAATGAGCATGCGCCACACGTAACTATTAACGCATTCAATTATACTAAACAGATGATCCGATCACGGATATTAGTTTAATGAAAATTTATGAAACGCAAACGATATGTTTGTCACGTTCAATACGTATCTAAAGTACACGTGGCGGTGGATGAGTTTATCATCATCTGCCTAGCCTTTTCCCGAATATGTTGGGGTCGGATTCCAGTCTAACCGGATGCAGCTGAATACCAGTATTTTATATGAAGCGACTACTTATCCGACTTCTAAAACCCAGTTACTTGGTTATATGATGCCCCTTGGTAAGACTGGTTGCCAGACTTTCAGGCTTCTCACGACTCGTATCGACTGTTAAAGATCCAAGAATGACAGCCGGGACTAACGAGGTCTTGGTATGTAAAGATGGTCACCCATCCACGGACAAGCGTAGCTTAACCTGATCGATCGACCCGTGCGGCTGTTATTACTTAGCCAGAATCCCCCAGTGAATGAGCTTTTATTCTATCAAAAGTGCAAAAATCTCCGATTGACACGCGTATAGTCAATGCATTTATTGCAATGAAACTATTTTCAGGCGCTTTTTAATTATCAAGGAGTTGTTCAGTCAAAAAGTTGAAGCTATAGTTGCTAGTCTCTGTGAGTTATTGAGTTATCCTCTCACGCAAAATGCCACTACATACAGAGAGACATAGTTACAGGCATACATTATACACCTTAACGTCACCGCACGTCAACAGAACTAAGTCAAGTGCGTGTACAAGAACGGCACAGATGATTATACAGCCGAGATCGTTTATACGCGGCTCACGACTGTCCAATGAATATTGACGTCTGTCCTCCGCCAAAGTGACAATTTATAGCACACGATGGATTTACTAAGTGAATATGGCGCTATAATAGTAGGTATGTACAGACGCCAGCACATCAAGCTACTACAATCTGTCAAATTTCTTTGATAGATTTTCAACTTTATCGCTAAAGCATAACGTTCAAAGTTGATTGGGAAAATTTGACAGTTTCGGGTAGCTGGATGTGCTGTGGCGCCTGTACAAAAGAATTACAGTTTTATTATTTTTTCAAATTCACATTTACATTCCAGACTGAGACGAAACCAGTGCGAGACGAGACGGGACGTATTTTCACAGACAGGAATTGTCACAAGCCCGTTCATCCCGTGTCATGTCCGTTTCTGTACACCTACAGAAACGGACATACGGTAGGTACCTTTCATCCCAAAAAAAAGTGATGTTCCCGAGGAAAACCAAAATAACGTTATTATGATAATAGATGGCGCCACGTGTCTATCGATTTTTGTCACATTTTTTAATTCTGAAGCGGTACGAAGTTCGCCGGGTAAGCTAGTTCTAAATATACTCAATTGATTTTTAAAACGCGTATCGAGCAGAATTGCAGTCACTAAATCTAAATTAATTTGTCAAACCTACTTAATTATAATCAATTACTTAGTCGATTTTTCAACCACGTAATTAAGTTTTTGTAATCAATAAGCAAATTGTGACAGTTGATAGTAATAAAAAGATAAAAGATAATAATAGAAACGCTGTGCCTACCTTTTTGAGATGTTTGTTGACCCATTTTGTGAACGTCTTCTTCTGTATCGCGTCACGTTCATCTGGAAAAACGAAAATAAAAACAAAATTAATTTATGAATAAAAAAAGTAAGTATTATAAACAACCAAAAATCATACATTTTTTGTTTAACTTTTTTATTTCCATTCTGCAATAAAAAATCTTTTGGGACAATATACCCGATGGTTAATTTGACATTTAATTCATTGACAGCTTACTAAACAGTTTATGAACTTTTTAACCGACTTCAAAAAAAGGAGGAGGTTAGCAATTCGGTTGATATTTTTTCAATTTTCCAATCATTTCTTAAGACTGTATGTAAGTATAACAACTGAGATCAATGACTTCTCTTTGAACAAAAGTGAAAAATTCCACCAAGTACAATATTTTTAACAATTTATAAACATTGGCTGTATAAAAATTCCAAGTGCCTATCATCATGACCATTTAAAAAAATTGCACACTTTATTAGTCTATCAATATAACACGGCCGAATTAAACAGCTGTCAGGTCAACGAACTTGGTCTGGATAGATAACATTCTTATTTGGTCTATTAATACGTGAACTATTTTGGCGCGCAACGCTGGTTGCCAAATTATTTCTAGATCGGAAGTACTGATGTATGGGATGGGAACTATCTACACTTTTTACAATGATTGGATATTGGATACGCGTTTTTTGTTAGAGGATTTTTTTCTGCCATTGTTATAAAAATGTTATTAGATTCAATATTTTATGAGGAAAAAAGTTATCGAAAGATTTTTTGAGAGAAGACGAACTAAGGTCAGTGATCTAAGTATTTGAAGAATCGACATAGAAAAATAACGGTTCAAAAAACTCAAACATAAAAAAGTTTCGATGTTAGAATTAGAAAATTAACACTTCTTCTAACACACAATTTTAAGCCCGAAAACAAAAATGTAAAAACAATTTAAAATACACAACAGCGGCAACAAAAAGTATCAAACTAGTTCAATAACTAAACCAGTTAATAACTATGAACAAGCTAAGTCGTAGAATCTAGACCAACATTGAGCCTAGATATAAAACAGGAAATTATCTAAACATACCAGGAGCGAATGAGACGGAAGAGCTTCGCGATATCTTAATTAAGCGTGGCGATGGTTCATTAAAATGTTTAGCGTACCAGGCTGTCAGGCCAGCCAAGTATGGTCGTCGACTTAGAGCTATGACTAAAACTATGTTGAATGTAGATTAGAAAGATTGTTTGCAGATATTTGTCTGTATATATTTTGATGAACCTAATATTATGGTGCGATGTATTGTTAAAGCAAATGATTGAGTGATTGCAATTGAATCGAACGACAATGAGTATACTAAAATGGTAAGATTTGCAGCAAATATGGTTAAAACAATAGCTAACGAGAACATCAGATAGTCAATAAAAAACCAAGATTTAGGACAGTTTAGGAACAACGGAAGAAGAGGAACACCATAACTACCATTTATAGCAAACTGTTTTTGAGAGAATCCTACTAATCCAAACTATGATATTCTTTCAGCAGATCCTCTTAGCGAGTCGATGGCAATCTAAATTTGCCCGGCCCAGAATTCGGCTATGTTTAGCGCATATTATAATTATCAGCAAGTTATAATCAGAAACTGAACAAAATAGGACATTATCCAATTTTGATAAAAAGCGAAGAGATATTAAGAAACTCCCATTCAATAGCGGCTTCTACAGTATGCCTATAAGAAGCAAGTTCAGTATACACAGATAACCATCAATATTTTGTACTCTGGCGCTAACCATGCTTATTGGTTGACATGGAAACAAATCAATTACTGTACCTCTGTTACTTCCAATTCAACGCAAACCTAATGATGTAGTACCCACCCTTGACAAATATCTGGCATGTTTTTATTGAGGTGTTAAGTGCTGATGGTGTTATTTTTATTACCTCCTAAAACAAGTTTTAGGATGTTTTCGGAAGTTTGTCCAAAACATATGCCTCATCAATCAAGTTGGATTCAGTGATAACATAAAGGCGAAATATGGGGCTTGAAATGAAAATGTATACCAAAATCTTATTTTTGAATAGCATCTAGCTAGGCCCAGTTACTAGACCGAGGCTACTATAAAGTAACGAGTATTGGTGTAGCATCCATTTTATACAAATAAATATGTCAAAATTACTGAACAAAACAATCTAAAAGCTCAATTACTCGATTGTCTTGTCAACCAAGAATATTATGAAGAAGACGATATGCAAGAAGTTCCTTATCTCTACAAAGATGGACCAGGGGAACAGGTTTCAAAAGAGTTCTCACACTTATACTCAAGAGCTCATGTGTCAGCATCGAGTGCAGCCCCTGTTAGCAGTTTCGCGAACGTAATTGACAGAATTATCAAATGAGAGCGCGATTATGTTATGATGAGTGATGCCAAACAGTTCGGTGCCGGCGCCTGCAATACCAATAATTCTTTTGGGAATAATTTCAGTATCGTTTTATTGGCTTGCTACTTTGTTGATAAGAGAGTTTAAAAAACCATCTTTAAATAGTTCGAATAATAGGCAAATTGAAATAACATTACTCTGAAATGTATCTATTAACCATAAAATCTTATGAGTCCGCGTATCACTGGTCAGTTTCCCTCAGTCGTCAGTTTATTTAATTCGCCAGTTTCATTGATTAGTCAGTTTCACTGATTCGTCAGTTTTACCGATAAGACAGTTGCATTAATTCGACAGTTTCCAGTGTTAGCCAGTTTTCGTCGATTCGTCAGACTATGACCTAAGCCTTCCTTTTAATTTTCGTAAATCACCTGGTTCACCACCTGATATCCTTGACCCAATAAAATGAACAAGCTAAACGCAAACATTCATAACAATAATCACCCAACATTCCAGTCAGCCGCAACCACAAAACTAGGAAAATAGGTCCAAACAGAATTCCTCTACAAATTCGTCACCATGTCGCCCACAACCTTGACTGTCGGTCTAGTCAAGTGGATAATCCCAGATAACTAGTAGTACAAGCGACGTAAAGCGATCAATATCCACTGTCATACACTAAATACTTAGATTACGGGCGGCAGACATCTTCAAATTCCTTTGAAAATTAGGTATATGGGAAGACTACAATTTGAAGGAAAAATAACAAAACTCTAAAACAAGGCCTGAAGTTTTGACCATGTTCTCTCAAACAAACGTAAAAACACATTCATAAGGAAAATATCACGAAATCTCGATGTCAAAGATGATAACGAAGTAAAAGATTGTAATCAAAAATGTATCATGTAAAAGTTTTAATTTATAGTAGATTATTCCCTAAGTGGATAAAGAAGTGTCGTATGTCACGGGCGCTAAATTGAATCGCGAACATAAGGAAGGACTCGAGAGGAGCTCTGATTTAAATCCTGATCAGAGCGAGGGAGTTAAGACTAAAATCGCAGAAGACTAGAATAGAAGTGCAGCGAGGGATTCAAGCTCGCCCAAGACAAAAGACAATTTTATCCCTGAGGAGATTTATTTATTTATTCATTAGCACACATACAATTGTTTTTACAGGTAAGACCCAAGCAAACAAAAGTAGTCCTGGATTGCTAATTGTCCAGCCCCAAGTAACGGGTCTGGGTAAAAGCACAAGTTACACAGTGGACAACATACCAAGTGTCACCCTCTGGAATTCCGCCAAAGAGCAAGAAAATATGTCCAAACGCCGAGAGACGCTATTTAGTATTGTTACTGCACGAATCACTGGTGCAAACTTTAATAAGTTTGGACGGGTTGCTGGTTGTGGTAGTAACAAGTGACCAATTAAATTTTTCGTATTTGTATATTATAGATTCTTTTGCCATAGAAGAAAACTACATATATAATACTTCCTCATAAGACTATATAGCCGACACTAGTAGCCTTGAACACCAATGTATTGGGGTTCAAATTACAATAGAACACAGAGCGTTGCTGGCTCATTGCCTGCAGTCAGTAACGACCCATTTCCCTCGTTCACTCCTACGCTATGCATTAGATAAGCTACTGATGCACTCACACTTATTATTGTTACATCTGCTCTTGCATACGCTTAGGAATTTATAAGCGAACACAAGCTAGTTCTTGTGTTCGCGACTATATCTACGTGGAATTCAGAATAGAATTTTTCAAGACACTCTAACCCCGTTCACTCTTTTATGAAATGAAATTGTTTATTCTGTAAATAGAATATCAAAAAGCAGCTCGGTGAGGTCGGCGTTTCCTATCTGACTAGTCTGAAAAGAAAGGTCGAAACAAAACAAACTCAGAGGTCAGTCTCCTCTTATTAATACAGTTGCAACCAATATAGCCTTCAGATTAACCATAGATTTCCGAGATTAAAGTTTGGCATAACTTTTCTCCGGGTTTATTAATAAGGGGTAGATTTTCTCATTATTTCTTAATACTTTTCGTTTATAGTTTATTTTTTGTATAAGATTTCCCAAGTTCAGGCAGTGCGTTGCCTGTGTGTCACGGAACTATTATTTATGCAAAAGTAAGAAACAACGACAAATGCTAGAATAATAAACTAGAGCATTTTATTTCTGCAAGGATCGCCAATGGACAGACCACAGATCACGTCGCTTTACATAAGAACAGAAAAGGGACATTAAAGTAGGTAATTGCTTTGGAGCCAATGCCAAACCCAGTTGTGTGTCCGCAAAGAATTTAACACCCTACAAAACCTGAAAACATTCAAATACTCCAGCGATCGCTCTGATTTACGGCCAATAAAAGCCAACGTCCATTCACGAGCAAATACACTATTGTCCAGCATTGCACAAGTATACGCAAGTGCATCGCTCTCTCACCAATCGTGTTGATTGAATTGAACATGCTTCACGACTTCGCATTAGCTGCGGACATTCACACGGTGTGCTGGACAAGTTACGTCATTACTTTATCGGAATATAAAATCGGAACTGAAAATGAATAAAATCCTACAATGCGATTTAAGCACAGCAGAGCAGTGCAGCAGCAACAGTGTTATTATTTTTTTAAAGCACTTCTCTCCTTAAACATCATCATTACATTTTCTTTGCTCCTGTTTCATGTTTATTATTATATATATATTTATTTAGATTAGTATATTATACTTTATGTATGTATTTATTATATTATGTAAATAGTACACCACAGACTACCTTCAGTATTTGTCTCTCCTTCCCCTTTTTAATCCTAGCTATAAGACCATTGTGTCACCCATTGTAAAATTTCTATATTTATGTCTGTAATTTATATGGTGTACGTAATAAAGAGTATGCTATTCTATTTTTTTAAATTTTGGAGTGAAAACTTAGGAGAAGTGTTCGCGAGTGCTGTTGTCATCGTGTCTAACGTTTGTCATCACTAGTAAAGGTTAAAATAGAGTGAGAGTGAAGTGATATAACAGAGGGTTTGGTTTACAGAATATACTCGTACTAGCTGAAGTTTGAATGGAATTCGGTTGACCTAATAGAAAAGATGATTGGGATCCTTATATCCCACAGGCATGAAGATAAAGAAGTAGGAATAGCTGTAAATCAGTTTGAGGAATATTTGTTAGAGTAGGTTTTCGAATGAGAGGCTCCAAAGGATCTCGTAATCCTGACAAAATAAAAAAAACTAGAAATAAATTGAAAAGACGAATAAGGATGTTTTGAGCGCAAAACAAGACGTTAGCGACAAATATGAAACATGGCATATACAAAGTGGATTGGAACAAAGTCGTACCGAAATTACAATAAGAAATGGAAGCAAAGCGAGTGCAATTGATTGTAGGAAAACATAGACCATGAAGTATGTATTGTACGCTTTGATTACATCAAAAGCGCATCGAACATTATGTGATTTAGGTTAGAATTCAGTACAACATTATTATATCGGTCTGTGTCTACCTGCACCTTTATATGTAGACATTTAGGCGCTATAACTGCACCTGTTACACTACACGTGAGCTCAATGTAACAATCAGTAATTGCATCAACGGTTATCACTCCACCTGATATGTTGATAAACATTACCACGTCATGCCTCCTGATAAAGGTATAAACTCTTTCTACATCGGATGTTTTTCTTCTTTTACGAGAATTTTCATCATCGTCTTAGTATGAATGAATATGGAGGGCTATATAAAAAAACATAAGGGAAGGGGCCCGTCAGGGCCGAAGCCTGCCGAGGTAGTGGGATTGTCCGAAAGGGTTACCGCTACCCCGAAACATAAAGTGCTAAGGAAGGAACACGGGTGGGTTTTAGTCAGTAAGAGTCTGACACTCCCTTCCGCTCCACCCAGAGCGGGAGGAATCATTTAATGATTTCCCAACCACAAGAAAAAGGGCTATATAAAAGGTGGCGTGAATTGCAATGAAAACACGGATGGACCGTGTGAAATATGATATAGCTAGAAAGAAACTGAACACTAATATGACGACTAATACCGAAGTAAGAAAGAAAAGAAACGTACTGCGCCGATCACAAATAAATTGGGGTAAGGACAGACTGCAGGAGGATCTCATTTTCAACAGACGAAACATCAAAGGAGAAGGGGAGGACCACGCATAACTTTTTACAGAGTAGTCCGATTTGAACGATTTCTGTTTCATTGGGGAGTGTATAGGTTGGCCCCATGTGAAATTGCAAACTGATATCCACCCCTAACGGTAGTAAAATTGGGGTTGATCAACTTTTTAGCTCAACATTTCCAAGAAATATGTCCTTATGCTCATTGTACAGGAGCTAAAGTATAATATTCATCAAATTAACTCTGTTCTTTGTTTTAATTTTATTCTATTATTTAAACAAAATATAGGTCACTTGAACTTACACAAGTTACGGTAGTGGGCAGTTCCCACAAAAAAGATCATTACTAACCGCTTATCAGCGAACAGATTAACAGAACAAGTACCAGGGTAACATGAAAACTAGGACACGGTATACTAGGACGTCAAGTTGCGCAAACTGACAGGTGCAGTGGGTAGTCCTTAAACAAAGTCTTATCAGTGGGCGGACAATTACTTAGGTCGAAAACTCTCTATCGCCTTGAGAAATGCAAATTGTGTACTGCATTGACCTAGTTGCTAATCTCCACAATCGTAGCTCAAGTTACAATAATGTTGTTATTTGTTGGATTGAGTCTTGTGAAGAAAAATAAACATGTGAATACAGTCACTCATTAATGAACGCAAGTGCACGAAGTACTTATCAGTTTATTTAATGAAGATGCAACAAAATGGCAGTATGATACATGAAGCTGCATTGATTAAAAAAAATATACATCACATAATGTCACGCCTATTTTCCATGGAGGGTTAGGGTTATTTTAATTTAACTGAGTAAATAACGATTGTATTTTACTCAGTTGCAGGTCTCTAACTTCTGAATTCAGCCCTTATTACGAATTTGCACATAAAGATAAAACCACAACAAAAAAATTGCATACAAAGAAAACACTGCAACAGTAATGAATAAAATTTATTCTATTTTCCTTTCCATTTCAACAGATAAAACTATCCAGGTACGTAAACCCACGTTCATAACTTACAATTTGTGAATCATCTAACTAAACAACTTTCATACAAATTCCAACATTGTAGCTATAAATAAAAGCTTAATAAATTGTGTCTACGAAGCCTAGCTCCCCTGACTTGAGTAATAGTCTACCTAAAGTTTATCAGATCAAGCATACTTTGTAAGCTCCTGAACTATAAATATGTATGTAAGTATGTTACATTGTGTTATGCAAAGGGTTGGTTGTGTAAAGTATTTTCTTTGTATAGTATGTATAAAGAACAAGAGGATACAATAAAAGAGTTATTATGACTCAGAATAGGCAAAACAGAGCAAAGTCAATATTCGCGTATTGTGGGAAAGAGGATTATGACCGGGAAGACAGAAAACTAAGATGATAAAATCTATTAGCCATCGCTAATAGAGGTGGAAGAAGATGATATCGCTAGAAAGGGGGGTGACTACAGAGATGACGAAGAACGATGAATAATAGAGAAGTGTGGTAGAAAAAGACACGTTGCGCCGACCCTAAATGAATTGGGATAACGTCAGGCGAATGATGATGATAATGGACATAGAAGAAGAAGAAGACATGTTGCGTTTATCCTATACAAATTGGAGTACCCCAGGGCATAAAGATGATGCCAACTATATTACTAAGTGTGAGCAATTCAGTTTAAACAAGGAACATTTCAATAGAATTTGGATTAGTTGTTTCGCTAGATAAATGGTGAAGCCTCTCTACGTATATGGAACTTAGAAGTTATTTACTTACGTAGGTGTAAAATGTGTCTACACTTCCATAGTTTCGGTAATAACACCTCATTATCATTTGTTATTTCCACTGGAATTTCAAATAAAACGATATTATACTAAAACCTCCTTTAACGGCAGCATCCCACACAAGTCTTAAAAACCGACGAACGATTGGTATTTGGTATTCATATGGCAAAACATGAAAGAAGCACATAAAATGTTGTAGCGAAGCATCTGATAGAAAAGTTCTGAATATTTAGTAAAGTCCTGAATTCCTTATTAGAACTATTCGAGAGGGACAGAATGACAGAAATATTAAATAAGGATGAGTTGGATAATAATGATATTTATATACAAGCTATGTTACTAGTAGCAAGAATAAATACGATCAAACAGAGAAGGCGTGTCGCAAGAGACAGGAAAAAATGGGGATTCCTTTCTAAGACAAATTATCCCGGAAAGGAATTCTCTAGTATTTCTCACAAGGAAAGTATTTAGAACGGATACGGTCCATTTGAATTTTGGATTTTTTAATTCCGGCATATGTTGGGCAATCAGTCCTGCGGGTTAATGGCGTAACACACTATCATTAGCAATGGCTTTAATTTTGACAGCTCATCAACATTCATTGCGTTATGTACGTTGTTGGACAGACAAATTTATGAACATATGAAGAAATAGATTAGCAATATCCTTCAAACTGAGGAAAATTGAGTGTGATAGTGCGTCACGCAACTTTACTGACTCCCTAATCTTTGACACTACAGAAAAAGTCGAAAGAAGCAATTAATTCCTGAGGACCTCCCACCTGGACATGAGTTACCTTGGGTAAACTGGAAGTCTTTAAACAGACTCCGGACCCAGGTTGGCCGAAGCAAGGAAAACCTGTTCAGGTGGAAAATAGACGACTCCGCCTTGGAGTGTAAATGTGGTGCTGTTCCACAAACGATGGGACACTTAATATCGTGCCCTGCGTGTCCTGTCAGCTGCACGTTACAGGAACTGGTGGACGCTAGTGATGGCGCCAAACAAGTGGCCGAATTCTGGGCCGAGTACATTTAGATTGCCATCGACACGCTAAGAAGAAGATCTAAAGTTAAACAAACATTTTCGTTGATTAAAATTGCCATACCGTTATCAAATTTTCTCTCACCACAAACTGCCATAGAACCACAGATTCAGGGTAACATACGCCATTTTATAAGCGTTATTTCAATTGGCACTTGATTGTTACTAATTAACCGATTCGTTCCAATGTCTTGGGGTCAATACAATCAGTTTTGAGGCCGGTGTGAGGCCTTTAGAATGCAGATGGTTTGATTGCATCAATCATAATTGTTGCATATATACATAATTACATATGCATGATGATGCGTTTATTTTTAAAGGTGAAGTAAATGGGGGCCGGCATAACCCGATGAATTGCCAAACTTAGTGTCAGTGGGTAGGGCACATTGCTCGCAGAACAGATGGCCGTTGCCGTTGCGCAGAACAGATGGCCGAAAAGGTAGCGTTAGAATACCTCCCAAAAGGTAGACCAATGACCTTGTGAAGGCTGCGGGAATCAGCTAGATGCGGGAAGCACAGAACCGGTCGAAGTGGCGGTGCTTGGGGGAGACCTATGTCCAGCAGCGGAGTGGACGTCTTTCGGCGGAAATAATGACGAAGAAATGGGAGTTGTTATACAGCAAATAATGATAACTGGATGAGAGTTACCGAGGGTCGAGTTGAATGGCGTGCGAAGAAGAGGATTATGTCCAGCATTAGACTGTTAAAGCTGATGATGACGATAAGAAACTGCAAATATAGGGGCGAACCACAACCAGAAATAAAAACATTTGAAGATCGCAAATAAAACAAAATAGAATAGATATATTATGTAGTAAATGTGTAAGAAAGAAGATGAAGTGGCGCCAAAAATGAGAAGGTTTAAGAGGGTTCACGCATGCTGAGTGAATATATTGATAAAGGCAGGAGAGTGGACAGTGGAACATTATTGAATGGAATGAATGCAAGTGCATTGTTTCGTGCAAGTGTATCGCATATGAATGACACTCGACCTGCGACCGTGACAATTTGTAGATGATCGCGGACAAATTAATAACACAAAAAAACATACTTTTTACAAAAAAGTACTTCTACTAGATTGCCACAGAATAGCATAATTAGATGTTCCCACTGCTGGGACACAGGCCTGGAGGGCTGCAATCTACTACGCGGGTTGCGAACACAGAGTATAATATTGGAAACTCAGAAATTCCTGTCAGCTGCACGTTACAGGAACTGATGGACGATGGTGATGGCGCCAAACAAGTAACCGAATTCTGGGCCGAGTCCATTTAGATTGCTATCGACACGCTAAGACTAAGAAGAAGTAAATTCAGTCATACTCGTTTTATGAGTAGAAAAAAGAAAAAAAAAAAATAAGTCAACTTCAAAGTTAACTGCCAATTTTACTATTCAATTTTGAAATTGAATCGCTTCTACGACTTGTAAAAGAACAAATCCAAAAAAATCGTCATACGAATGAACGAGCTGCTATTTTCCAATGTAAATACAATCATTGGTTAATCCATTGAAGGGAAGCCGCCGTTTGTAGGCGAGGGTCAGGCAAACATTACCTAAGCCAGGTAATCATGTACATAAGACAACTTGTATTAGGTAAGGTTATCACATTCCATACCTAATGTATGTCTTATGTTACCATATATGTAGATATATTATGTGTTAGGTATGTATATGTATTCTATGTATAACATAAGCGCGGCCGCTACCAAGAGCGAATACATATTATAGATAAGTAATTTTCTTCAATGGAAACCGACTAATCAATATTGATGACCTATTTCATTATGTTTTTTTATTATAATCGGATTTTTTAAATGTTTTTTCTGTCCTCGTCTTAGATCTTCAAATAGGTACCGATATTTTTTTTTTGTTGAATTTATTTATTTAGGAATGCACTTCATCATCATCATCATCAGCCTCCCACTGCTGGGACACAGGCCTACTCTCTGTGAGAAGGAGTGGGCCGTAATCCACCACGCGGGCCCAGTGCGGGTTGGTAGATGTCACATGTCTTTGAATTTTTGGTTCTAGGACATGCCGGTTTCCTCACGATGTTTTCCTTCACCGTTTTGAGAGCAGTGGTGATGAAATAATTTACACAAAGTAAAGCGCCTGTCTGGGTTCGAACCTACGACCTACAACTCGTAAGTCGCGGCCGATACCACTGGGCCACCACTGCTCCCAGGAATGCACTTAACTGCCTTAGTATTTTAATTAATTATAGGTATCTACAATGCATTATGGATATCTGTGACGCAGCTGTGTGAAAATGATAATTATAATTTGATGGCTTATTATATATATGTCGCAGCCAACTGGTTTAATTACCCGTTTAGTTAAACGCCTACCTAGCCTTTTAACTAAACATCGGCCGTTCAACTAACGGGAACGGCCTGAATGATATTTAATCACGCGCGAGCCGAATTGGTCGCAGTAACTAAGCCAGGGCACCCCGACCAAATGGGGTAGGTTATAAATGGCGTGCGAGCCGAGAGAGCGAAGCGAGACGAGCACTACTTCCAAAGGCAAGGCAGTTAACTAAACGGCTAATTTAACTAGTTGGCTGCGACATATATATATAGTAATACAGGCAACTACAAGAATCGCCACAAAGACTGGTACTGCGCTAAGCCCTCAGATATTCATAAATATAAAAATATATATACCAAAAAACAAAACTTCATAGAATCCTCGACCCATTAAGAAAACATAATTCTCCGTAACCACAATCTTAACGTTAATGAACCGGTAAATAACCAGTACATAATACGTTACGTTATATCTTTGTTTAGTACACATGGCGATTAGATAAAGATATCTACTGATAACGGCTATTTCGTACCTGATGTCGGTGTTGTTTTTTTGTCAATATTTATTGTAGTTATAGTTGCAAGGTTGCAACATTTCACTTCCCAAATAATTTAAGCCCAATCGAATGATATTTCATGAATTATGAACTAAGAGGTTTGTATTGATGATTTTAATTCTGTAAATACATATACTTGTTAAATTCAATCAATTAATTGGGCGACACTTCTGGATTTAAGCCCCCTAAAAAAAGACGAAATACGGTAGACCCTATGCTAGAGAAACAAGATGTACCTACTCAGAGATTCATTGTCGTCAACGATGGGGATGTCAGATGGTTACGAATAGACTGACGAAGACAGGGTGGGATTACTAAACAGCAGTGATATCAAATCAAGCTATAGAGGTATGAGGAACAGGGTAAAGTTCCTCATCCTACAAGCTAGTCGCGCGTAGAACTTTGCTTGCGCGATGCAGGATTTTTGTGTGGCGTCTGTGTGATGGCGTTGACCTTTCCAACTAGTTATTACTGGAATTTAAAGCCAAGTGACGTAATAATGAGAAGGTATTCACAGTTTCATTAATACATTTCGACTGTAAGACTTTCAAATGTTAGGTTCCAATGAGTCAGTGGTTTACGAAATGGTCGTGGGCGGGAATGCCACAGTCACCGACAATTACTTATGTTAAGTATTATGTCTACGGTTTCTTGAATAACATTATATTGTTGAAGAGGCGAGAGTTCTGGTCGAAAGTGAACGTGGATTTAAAGATATAAATTAATCTGTGATACATGTTTTCGTAGCTAAATAACTGGCTGGTGGACTAGGCACATCCTAAACCACTGAAGAAACAAGTAATTTAGAAGATATTTATCATGAAGAGGATGAAAAGTTGCACTTTGGAAAGATTTTTCGAAATTAAACTCCAGAATGGGTCAAACAATTTCAATTGAAGTTGAAATGCAACAGAAGTCGCCACATCTGAAGCAGAATTCCCGTTATTGAAAGCCTCAATCACATCTCAGCGACAATCAATGTCAAAGATTTAGGGAAATTGGTATTCTTGACAGATTGAGACAGAGATCAGACTGGTGAACGTTCTAAAAATTACGAGAATTGCCCCGCGGGTAACATAAGTACATAACATGTTCAAAGAAAGTAATTCTTGAAAGTGAATGTGAATTTTGATATACATAATAACAACATAATTGTATTCATGAAGTAAACGCCTGCTGAAACCGAACCTCCTTCAAAGATTCTTCAAACGCAACGATGCGTAAGATGTTGCTGTAAGCTACATAATATTTGATGCTGAAGCGGTTTGCTAATAATCGCTTTAATTATAATCCTATTTTTGAACGGCTGTATTCGGCTGCTTTTAACTGAAAACCTCCTAAAGCTTTGGTTTTTTTAAAAAGCGCTGTCACACAATAACGACTGCCCAAATACAGCGGGGTAATTGCGTAACACACTATCAGTAGCAATGGGTTTCATTTTGACAGTTCAACAACATTCTTTGCGTTATATACGTTGTTGACCAGACATTCGAACATATGAAGCAACTAGCTGCGCTCCGCGGTTTTACCCGCATAAGTTTCGATCCCACGGGAATATCGGGATAAAAAGTATCCTATGTGTTAATCCTGGTTATAAACCATCTATGTGCCAAATTTCATCCAAATCCGTTCAGTAGTTTGTGCGTAAAAGAAGTAACAGACATACAAACACACTCGCAAACTTTCGCCTTTATAATATCAGTGTGATGAATTAGCGATATCCCTCAAAATGATTCAGATTGAGATTGGCAATGTGTTATGCAATTAGAATGCTGAGCGTTTTTTGACACCTTAATATCAAATACTGGAGAAAATGCCAGATTTTTATGACGGCCGTTATAATATGACGGGACCGCCTTTCTAGGAAACCAAAGCTTTACTTACTTTATAAAGAACAAACACAATTTGTGGCCTAAAAATGAAAATATGATTAAAAATTTTGTCTAAAATACGTCACCAAAATGTGTCTATGAGCTGATTTTTCCATCGCCAGCCTAACTGTTATTCGAGGAATAAAATTGACGTTTGACAGTTGAAATAACTGTCAAAATTTCAAAATTATTCCTCGAATAAAGTTCCAAAATGATTGAACAATCAGCCCTTATATGAACTTTTATAATTAACACAAATCGATCTATTAGTAAAAACCCACAACAAAATCAGATCATTATTTCTCAACATTAATCCGGATTTACGAACAGACATGCCAAAACAACACAAATATGATTAGTAAAAACGTTACAATTTAAACTATAAATCTAAAAAGTCGTTAACTCATTTGAATTTTAATTAACAAGGCAACACAACAACAAATAAGAATTATAAAAACATATACAAACGAGTTTTAAAGAACTTGAATTTGTTTTAAAACAGGCATTAAATACGAACTTTGTAAAGCAACAGCTGACTTTGAAAGGTCAAAGATGAAAATTAAATTATAGATTCCAGAAAAAGAAGTTTAACTAACATAACATCACGTCTGAAATCCTCAAAGGGTTAGGCACAGATGTACAGCCGCGGACAATAGCGGTCGACCACTTTCACCCTTGTGCCCGTGGTATAGTTAGCGCCACGAAAGATGAGACTTGACACACCACGTGGTTTGACTTGCGCAGTACACGATTTTAGGTCTCTTACCTGTATGAGGTCTGAGCGCGGGACGGGACAGGACGTCATACGGGCGGCGGAAAGAGCGCAGGAGGCGGGGTCAAGTCTCATCTTGCGTTGCGCGTATTGTATAATAATAAGGTTGAAAAGGGGTCCACCGCCAGTGCCCGCGATGGTACCTGTGTAGTAACACCCACTTTTCGCCAGTTATGCTCAAGTCCCCTGTAATACGGGACGAGCCTAATGGCCGCCAATCGGGCACTAACTCAAACTCCGGCCTGCTACTGAGAAAATCCGGATAGAAAGAAAAACTCAATAACATTTTTTCCGACCTGGGAATCGAACCCAGGACCAGGAGAAGTTGGGCTAACTGTAAGTTATAAGTGTTGCCAATTGTAAAATAATTCATACGCTATTTTAGATTCTGCTACTTATTTCATGATCATTCGCATAAGTCCTCTCAATTATAGGTACTCATACAATTTCCACAGATTAAATAAACTATAAAAAAACATCCAACTACCATTTTTTAAACCGCTTATTTTATGCATATTTGCGGAAGGATGACAACCCTAGACAGCGCGCGAAGAATGTTAAAACATGGCCGTTGCATCAAAACAAACCAGTGTTTTTTAATAACAAACATTCCAAAACAACACTAGTCAAGTCAAGAGTTTTTAGAAGGGGCATAATATCAGCCGGTCTATTCTGTAAAAATCTCACCGAGAAAACTAAGGTGAAGTCAGCCGTTAGAGCGGTTTCGCACTACTTCGAATTCGGATCGGACGTAGTGCGAAACCGCCCTTACTCCACCTGATGCTAAGGATTGGCAAGATGAAAGCTCACTTCACATAATTTTTCACGATGGGATTTTTGCAGAATAGTACCGCTAATCAAGTCTTCATTAAAAGCCTTTTTCCCCTATAACAGAATATGGAGAAAAAAAGTTTTAAGACTCAGTTCAGATATTATTAAGGAGCCTTTCATCCATTATTATTCTCCTGACTGTACAACACACACGCGACACGCGCATTCTCTATATCCCACCACCACGAACCTGACTGCTGAATAAAGAACCCCCAGCATGTTGTACCTTTGAATTTGGTCAAGTTTTCCTCGTAAACTTGATCGTGGGCCTCCGAATGTTCACCCCTGTGCCGTTTCGATGGGTGAGGGCCTTCGTAATAGGCCCCGCCGCCGTTGACGCCATCTTGGATCGCTTCTTGAGGGTCGAAACCCAGTCGCTCCTTGTAATACGCTTGTGTTGACATTTTCACGCACACACACTTTTCATAATTCGAATTTTGAACTTCACTTGTTTTTATTTATGGTTAGGTTTCACTGTTTTGTATTTTTTCTTTTATTAGCTTGTTTGAGATTATTATTTTAGTGAGCACTTCTTTTTTGGTGATTAGGGTCCGAGCACTGCCGCTTCGCGAGTTATTATGAAAGGATTCGCCAAAATCCAGCCACAATAAGCCCGTGTAAGGTAACAGAGGTCGTATTTAAACGATTCACCACTATTTTATCACGATCGATGCCATCCAGTTCGCTTGTTCTACAAAAGGAAAGTTGCAGAAACCCCTTGACACACACTTATTGATCTTGACACGATTTTTTTTCTGTTATTACTTACTTAAATGTCTGCCTTATCGAGTATAAAAAAGCTAGTTAATGTTAATATGGCAACACTAAATTAAACGTTAGTTTTTTTTTTTAAATTTGGAATGCTTGGTTACGTTTTAACATTAAAATCCGTTCGGATACGTTGTCGGTAAAGTATGATTCACTTGTATTCGGTTTTTTCACATAAAACTTCTTACACATTTGTGTAAATAAAACTGGAAACGGCCTGTGGAAACAAAAGGAATGGATGATTTACATTTGTTGCACGAGGTCTGTGTTACCACATACAAATAATGACTCACACGTTCTTTAGGAGGTTCTTTAATGATACTATTTACCATGAGAACGAGGATTTAGGTAATTTGGGCGACCTTGAACAAAAAAGTAATGTGGCTGTGCAATTAAATAGGTATTAAAAACTTTGGTGAACAACCTCATTTGTTGAAGTCAAGTGTGTCTATGCTCCGACAGCAAACATTAAATACTTTTTGGTATACACTTAATGATTAGTCGGTCTGTGTTCTCACATTAAGAACCTAATAACTTAAGTTAATGACCTATTAAGAAAGTAGGCGGGAACATTTTTAATGTTAAATGCTTCTAGCTAAATACATGACTAAGAATTAAATAACAAGTTATGAGATATTTAAAAAGATTAGAGATAACGCCAACCATTAAGTATAGTTTTGTTACATAAATAACTGGCAGGTATTGATTATACGAAAAACTTGAATAATAAAAACATGCATACCTACTTAGGTATGTATTTTATTTGGTGAAGATTTTTTATTTAGATTCTGAACTTATCAGTGTCACGGGCGTAAAATAATAAAACAAAACTTATGTAAAACATAATGCGTTACAGAATATTAAAACTATTTAAAAAAACGCTTTATTAAATAATCACTTTCGATAAAATAAAATATAATTCTCACTCGTTATAACTTTTCATGCTATATTTTTAATTTTTATTTTTATTTAAATAGTGTAACCCCATGATAATATGAACAAAGGTTCTCTAGATAATCGCAAACATACATTCATACATGTCAAAACTGAGACTCCGTTATCTTTAAGTTGGTAACAAAATAAAATCCCACCTCCCTTTAATCATCAAGATATAAACGAAATGACTCTTAAATAAATCAAAAACTCAGCCTGAATCGAATTAATCTCGAATCGCAACCGACCTTCATGAGGCCGAAAAGCGTCAATTTGTCATCTCACAACCGAAAAACATTTATATGCAACTTATAAAGGTACCTACTACATAAGCATGAATATAGGTACTGCGCAGTTTTAAGTTTATTGGAAAAAAAATCTATATCTATACTAATAAATAAAAAAGCTGAAGAGTTCGTTTTTCGTGTATTTGTTTGAAAGCGCTAATCTCTGGAACTACCGCTCGGAGTTGAAAAAAATATCTTTAAATTTAATAGCCCAATTCTTGAGGAAGGCTATAGGGTATTGAACATCACACTGTGATCCTTAGGAACCGATCAAAACAAAAACAAGTCAGAAAGAACGCTAAGCAAATACCATGTAAAGGCGCGGGCGGCGACGTGACGTAACGCAGTGGTACAAAAAAAATCACGCGGATGAAGTCGCAGGCAAAAGCTAGTATTTATGATATAAGTGAAAACTGGTTTTTGATCGGGCAAAATTGACAAGACTTAACGATCCCGCTTAATTTCTTTCGATTTATTTCAAGTTTGTAACGACACCGAAGAATCGTATCGATTGCAATTACGAATAATTGCATTCGTATCCAATTTTACTCGAGTCAACGGAAGCTTACCATAATAGCACCTTACCATACATACTTTCAAGGTAGAAATCGAAACGATTTGTAATCAATACAATTCGACGGATTAAGTAAGCGAATGCATTTAGCATCGATGATTTTGGCGCCACATCAATCGGGAAAGGGACTTAAGCATTTCATTATCGGCCTGGCCTTTCGCCTACCAGACTAGACTTACACAGAGCAACTGCCTATCTGAGCTACACAACCCAGTTACTAGGAAACACGACAATTCTTGCCAAGACTGGTTGTCAAACTTTCGGGCTTCTAACCATACGCAAAGACTGTCAAAGATCTACGAATGACAGCCGGGACCAACTGTTTATCGTGCTTTCCGAGGCGCAGAAAGTAAATGATTCTTAAAACTACGACAAATTCTAATGCTCTTATTTGTCGTATAGGCATAGAAAAGAAAATCGTCGTCTATACGATTAGATATAGACGACGTTTTTCTTTTCTAAGCCGCGTCTGAGATTGTAAGGTTATCGACCGACTGCCAAGCTGACCTTGTAATACAACTCAATACTTGGAAATACTATTTAATCTGCTGCAATTTCACAGTCTACATTACTATCAATAAATTGAAAAGGAAAAACCAGCACGTGTACATCTCTCAACTTATGCTTTTTTTACTGATTTGACTTGTTGATTTTTTAAATCTGCAACGTGCGTCTTATTTGTGCAGAATAAACAATTTATCTTCGTTTTCTTTTCTACCTCAATACTCCTTTAATTGATTAAATACAGATTAAACATGAGTAACGAACGTTTTGTTAACACTTTCCCAATCACTTCCAAAAAAAACAAGCGAGAACTTTTAAATCCAAAGAAATCATTAGCATCTTACGGTATAACCACAAAAGCCGGGCTAATTACATTACATAAGTTGTTTACCTAACCCGCAATCATAATATTTTGCAATTCGCAATATAACCTGGTGCGTCAGAGCAATTTCACGGACAAACCCGCGCACAATCTCTAGCGTAATACAATGGCGGACTTTAATCTAGATTTTTTGCAAACCTCGCTCCATTAGCTAGCAGAACTAGTTGTGCGGAATAAAAATGGCTGATTATAGTGAAATATTTCGTTAGTATGTTTTCCTCGTAACTATGGCTGTCGGCTCTTGTGCACGCGTTAGGAATAGAGAAGAACATTAGCTAAAGAACTGTTAGTTGGCTTAAGAAAAAATAGTGGTATCATCTATTTCAAAGCTACAGGTATGTCTGCTTAATCTGTCAAGCTCCACATTCATCTTCAGAATCTGTCATTTTGACAGTTCGAAGCGCAAGTTGACACTAAGCTTTTGTCTATGTATCTTTCCCGAAAGCCTAATCGAAGCCTAAATTGAGTTTCAAACTCTATGTGAAGGCTACAAATTATTTTTCACTTATTGTACCGAGCTTGTCAAGGACCCGTGTGACGTTTGTGAAACATAATAATAACACAAAACGAACTTCCTTGCAATCAAGTTTCACACGCTAGCTAGACTACAAAACAGGTTCTCCAACAATACGAGTAAGTACCCCAAATCGCACAGTGAGCTACATCCCGACTGCAGACAAAAATCCAAGGTCGGACGACCTTCGTCCACACTGACCAACTCGGCCGTGGGAAACGGCGAACAATCGTAAGGTTGGGGTGCCAGTTGCAGCGGAGATAATGGCAAGAATTTTTTGTAAGCACTGGATATATTGCTGACGAAGATGGGCTAGCGGTTTGCAAAACTGATCCCCTAAAATGTTAATTCGTTTGATCAAGTTCATGCATTCTTATGTTATGAGAGTTGTGAACTTTTAAGAGGTGATTGATCTACGTTCTAGACGTCGTAAAGAAATTATTTTGATACGAAATCGTAACCCATCACGTATTTTTTCTGGGCTTTTTGCCAGCTATCTGAAATCATTAGTAAGCACGTGACGATTCATTCATCTAGAATGTGGCGGAATGCGGTTAAAACTAGTAATCATCTGATTACAAACTACGCAATGACAAAGTAATTTACTCTTCGTGGCTAGTTGCCAATCTATTTTACTCCTTTTACTATTAAGTTGCGATTGATATATTAATTGTTACATTCTTGTGAATGGATAGAAATATTTTACATAATACATTTCTATGTATAATACTATCAGATGTAATATATCTAATCTTATAACTCCAGCGTTTCTCTGCGAAACAGACTAAACAATGGAGAATAAAGATTACATTACATAGGAATGTATTGTTAGTCGATTCACAAAATAATTCGCAATCTACATTTTTTGCATTAAATAAATAAATAATTTTCCAATATTTTGACTCTGGAGTAAGTAGGTACCACATTTGTATGCCGACTTTTACGTACACATGGCGACACATCAAGCTATACATTTCCAGTTTTAGCTGATCTCGCATTGTATAGGTTTTTCGTACAATCAGAAGTCAGCTAATACTGGTTATGTATAGCTTGATGTGTAGCCGTGCGTACATACTAAACAATTTGTGTTATAACAACGCACACAAAACAAAACAAAACGCACTTTCATCGTCGTAAAAATAAAAGCCAGGTTATCTTATCCCGCCATCAGTAGAACTCCACTCGGTAACTAAGGTCGCAGACAATGACATGATAGTGTCCGGATTTTCGATGCATTGTTCGTTTTTCAAATCCCAAAACTAAGTGATGCTGTTTTTTATTTTATTATGTGCCAAGAATAATTTGTAAGAAGTTAAAATGCATGAAGGTTGGAGACTCAAGATGAAATCTTGTTTGTTATAGGGTGAAAAAGGACATATCTTTGTAGTCTGTTAAAATAAAAACAAAGTTCTGCAATCGAAGGTAAGAGAGTCGAAGAAGATTTTCGGGTTCTTATTTAGGTATCACAGAATGATGACAACAATAAGATGTTTTTCAAAGAAAATTGTAAAAGACTTAAAAGTATGGGGAGACATTTGCCTGCCAAAAGAAAAAAATGTTTTTCGGTTCTTTTTATATGTATTTACGAGTAACTATATTTATCTTCTTCTCCTTTTTTATGTTTTCTGGATCGAAAGAGCTGGAAGTCGTGGAGAGAGGCTTTTGCTTAGCAGTGGGATGATGCAGGCTAACAGAAACAGTAGTTTCCATACTGTCCATTCTATCATACTAATATTATAAAGGCGAAAGTTTGTGAGTGTGTGTGTTTGTGTGTGTGTGTGTGTTTATATGTTTGTTACTTCTTCACGCTCAAACGGCTGGACCAATTTTGATAAAATTTTGTATGGAAGTAGCTGACGCCCTGGATTAAGATATAGGCTACTTTTATCCCGGGCCGATATTCCCACGAGATCGACATTTACGCGGGTGAAATCGCGGGGCGCAGCTAGTATAATATTATAAATGCGAAAGTGTGTCTGTCTGTCTGTTACCTCTTCACGCTTAAACCACTGAACCGATTTAGATGAAATTTGGTATAGAGATAGTTTGAGTCCCGGGAAAGGAGATAGGATACTCGAAACTTATGCGGGTGAAATTGCGGGGCGCTGTTAGTATAACATATAATTACTTTTATGAGAATTTATTTTAATTTCGCTGGTTTCGACCGAATAGAAAGGTTAAGTGTAAAAGGTCACAGGCTCTAAAAGACCTCGAATTACTTAATCATCACGATGTAGCTCTCGTATTGTTCTGCCAAATTCCCACTAACCAGTCTTATTTTACTTACCGCAATATTTCGTAAACGTAAAAATACTCATAATTTATAAAAGATTGTGCGTTTTGTAATATCAACGTGTAATTATTGTCGCGTTAGGACGTTATTTGGCGTAGAAATATTATAAGATAAAAGTGTGTTTGAATGAAGATATTTTTGAAACTTAAAAGTACTTATATGCTGGGGCCAGACTATCGCGATAACGCGAAGATTTGCGCGATAAGTTGATGCTCATTGGCTGGACCTACGATGTCAGCCAATAAGAAACAACTTATCGCGATTTTCCCGTATAGTGTGGCCCCGGTAATAGAAGTTGTCAAAAGTTGCCGATTTAATTTTAATAACGATGCCGATGCAATGACGCAGAAACTTAAAACTTGATACAGATAACTATCTAGGTAATTAATAGACACCGTAATTATTATTTTCCAAACTTCTCTTTCCAGGAGGTGAAGAATCTCGGCCGATGAGCTAGTTTGTGTATTTATCAACTTGGTTACAATTTTTTGAAGTGAAAACTTCTTTACGCGCGTTGGGTTATTGAGATGGGAAAAAACCATTGAATTCGCGCCACTGTTACCGTAACCGACACCGCTTCGGATGTGTTCGGCTGTCCTCGGGATGTACTCGGTTTTAATGTATATCCGATATGTCAGTGAGTGATGGCAAAGTATTGTGTTTGTGTTTTGTTTTCACTTCTGTCGGCAATCACGGAGTACAACTGTTTTTTTTTTTTTTTTTAACAATGTTGTCATTGGTTAATCGTAAAGTATTGGCAAAACAGTTTAACGGAAAACAAAATATTTCTCAATTATACTTCAGCTATTTCTTCACTAAATTCACAATTGTCCATTTCAGAAATGATTATTAAATTGAAAAGATCGAGGTTTTTCAGTTGGATCTAAATTAATTCAATTTCGATTCGTTACATCAACAATCGATTTAGTTTATTTGTGATCGTGACCATAACACGGTTTCAGCTAAAAGTGGACATTTATTTAATTTAACTTTACTTTGTCATTTATTTCGCTTACATTATCCATTGTTGAGCATACGAAATTTTCAAACATATAAAGCAAAGGATTACCAATTTTCTTCAAAATCCTTCGGATTGTGATGGAAAGTGTAATACGCAATTTGGGTTGAGGCCAAACGAGCGTAATTTTTGGAGCTGTGGGTCGTGTATTTTGAGTATCGCAATTTACGTTCAACTGAAATTCGGTTAGGCCACCAGACGGACGGACGTAACTTCGGTCACATTCTGTAACATAACTGACGCTTGCCTCGCTAACCTCCCTCACCCGGAGCGCAATTCGGTTGAAATAACGCGCGTGAGTCAGCAGACTACTCATTTTGCGTCGCCGTGTGGTACAAACAGGACTTTAGTATGAAACCGATTGCAGCTTAAATTCCGCGACTCATTTTACGCGACTCACAGCTCAAAAAATTACGCTCGTTTGGCCTCAGCCTTGTGGTGCTGGTAACAAAAATAAGAGATTGATTATAACAGCTAGGCCGCAGAACTGTCTTAGTCAAGTGTGCTGTCTCATTAAACCACCTACTGTATATAATGAAGTGGAAAATCGCCGTATCGAGCGACAGACGACGAGAAACTATTCAATTGAAATTGAAATTCAGCAATTGTTAATTATTTATTTGCAGTTTTTATTGAAATGGTAATGTTCTTAAGACGTTATTGGTACATCCTTCAAAAGTTATTACACGGCTTGTTTGAACAGTTTTTAGGTGGAAAATATAACTAAGTATAGAATATAATAGAATATTCATTATGCGAATTACAGAAATAAATGTAGAAATTTTACATTTCTTTTAATTTTGATCTGCTGCGAGTTGTTGCAACCCCTAATACGCATACACAATGGTTTATAAATTGATTCTGTATTAACGGCAAACAACCGGTTAATCACGTTTTATTTCGGTCCATCCTTCCGAAATTAGGACCAAAAATTAAGAAGATACGATTACATAAGACGAACCCTAAATCATTTATTAGGTAAGTTTAAAAACACAGAACCATAAATTCCAATTCGCGTGCTACCCACGATTCATGTCCGTTTCTTTACTTTACAAGAAAAGTAGCACTACTCAAACATAATCAATACCTCCTCAGGTTTAACAACAAACAAAAAAAATCGCTTATACAAACAATGATGGGGCATGTCAGTAAAAAATAACACCGCCTTATAGTTTGACGAGTCTAAAAACAAATAAAGTAATTTTTACGACTTCTGGTCAAAGTCGTTAAGTTTCGTTTAGGGACCTGTATTTGGCGACTCTTGGACGTGCTTCTTGTCTTAATGTAATGTTCTATGGAACAATTAAAGTTTTTAAAGCATTATTTTGACACTACATACCTTGAACAATAATAGACTTCCCCGAAATCTCTGAAGGTTGTTGACAATGCTTTAAGACCATTTATTTAGGCAAGATAAACATAGAATATAACATGGCTATAATAGTAGGGGACGACCAAAGACGTGTGAATGATGATATGGTTAGAAAGGGGGTGACTACCGAAATGAGGACAGACGGACTGCATTTCAGCGGCAACATCGCAGTTTGGATGCAGTTGACTTAACTCCTTCGAAACCTAGTTATGTCAACTGCATCCAAACTGCGGATGTTGCAGCTGACATGCAGTTCAAATGCAGTTCGTCTGTTTAGACTCTAAAAAAAAGCTTGGAAGAAAAAGACATGTTGTGCCTACCCCAAATAAACCGGGAGAAGGGCGAGAGAATGATGATGAAACATAGAATATAACCGCGAAAAAACCGGTTCATTCAATAACCTAAAAGTTATTACACAATGAAATAAGAAAGACAAAGACATAAATCAGTCAACCCTGCCTACCGTTGATTGAAGAGACAATTCCTTAAAAGAAACTACACAAGCCATTCACTTAAAAGACTACAGAATCATTTAAAAATCATTGCCTCATACCCAGTGGTCAATTAATTGGGTTACGCCGACAACTGCCGACCAAAGTCGGTGCTAATTGAAAAATTGTGTTCGATTCAGTAAACTGGTCGGCGAAATTAGTCGCCGACATTCTGCCGCCCACTGGCGTCCTAGTACACTGAGGAGAATAGAGTGGTTCGTTTTATTGAAAAACTGCAAATAGTTTAAGTTTTGAAGGTTGGTGTAAGGACCATTATTTGTGGTTTCGAGCAGATAATAACAGAAACCTGCTTTTACAGGGCTAAAGTCATCCAAATGCCACTAAAAGGTCAGTGAAGAAGATGGTAGCAACAGTTCTGTAGATCAAAAGAAATTGTGTTTGTAAATTCGTTTGCCAAATGTAGTGATTTTGGCAACAGTACGGAGGGTCATTTTCAACGGTGTTAGATCAGTGGTACTTCATTAGTAACAGCTTGAATAACAAACGGTAAAGGAATACTTCGTGAAGATGTCCTAGGACCAAAAAAAAATAGACTTCAGAAGGCTAATTCTCGTAATTTAAAACGTTAAAAATCTAGTCACAGTCTCATCTCGGCGACAAACAAATGTCAAAAACTTGTCAAAATATAGGGAAATCAGTGGGAAATTATAAGTATTTTTTGACAGATTAAGATCAGACTGTCAACGTTCTTAAAATTACGTGAATTGACCCCCTCTGATGTTCAGCAACATGATAGTCTGTTAGAAGGTTGATTATTACGAACGATAGGATCGCCAACCATCCTTAATTGACACAACCACCACCCTGCCTTAATCATCCTTTTTTTGGTATCCTTCATTAAGTTTTTCGTTGTTTCGTCTAGAACTACTCACATTTTTTTATCTACAAGATCTTCAACAGGAACTACAGATTAAAAACATATTCTAGGATATTATTTCCCTCCGAGACTTACGGAAACTTGCATAACCTTCGTCTAAAGAGCGTTACATTTTACATTGAGGTCTAGTGCCTTTTCCTTAGTCTTACATTCACTAACCTCGGTGCTATCCGCTTTGAGTTAAATGATCGTTTGTATAGATATTTAGTTATTTATTGTTTAAGATTTGAGGATTTCAAGCATAATTTTAAGAAGCTATGTACTTGGATTGCAGTTCAATGGTAGACTATCAAATCATACTTAATGCCCATTTTCACTAACACTAGGTGACACCTAAAGCTGACTGTTGGATTTTCAACGCTCGGTTTAGTACCGAAAGTTGAAAATCTATCAGCGCGCATTGTTAGTGAAAAGTGTCTTTGCACAATGACCGACCTGGTAGATATTACCAGACCAATTGAATGTAATACAGGATTTGTATAAAATTATCTACTACTTAAGTTTACCAGAACTTATTTAGAAATACACTGCTTTGGAATGCTCCTAAGGATCAAAGATTTTTACAAAAGATATCGGAATGTTAAGCTACATGTAAGGTTCGATGCTCAATTAAGATATCCGTTATTTTTTAAGATGCAGTACCAAATATACAACCTCCTTGAATGCGTTTTTAATAATCCTAGTACTAACTGGTTTTCTCAAGAAAAATAAACATATTGTTCAAAGCATTTTAACGCGCAAATTGCAACAATTATATATAGTTAAACGAGTTGTTACATTGCTTCTTATGTTTATAATGACAGCAGCTGTCAGCAGTATTTAAGTATTATTAAATCGAGCTATCTTTACGCCCTGCTTCTCTTATGGAACGAGCAGAGTTCACTGTCACTATGATATATGACGGTTACTATGGTGACTTCTGGCGACAACTGTGTGGTGTCCGAAAGATATGGTTTTATCGTAGACAAAAAATAAATAGATAACTATTTTGGGACCAAAGAATGATGGGCGTTTTGGCCGGTATGTCCAATAAAAACCAGATATACATCAAATGAAAGTTTATATCATAAGCATCAATTTTCATTATGAACAGAAGGCTGTGAAATACCTGGTTAAAGAGATATCAGACCAGCAAGTACCATGTAAGCGTATTAGTTTATGACGCTAATGTTCACTGCAGTTCCTAATAATATTAATTAGTTACTGACTCATAACATTGAGGAGGCTTATGGAAAAGTACCTAATAACTGCCGTACGGGTCGATCGATCAGGTTAAGCTACACTTGCCGTGGTTGGTCCCTGGATGGGTGACGATTTTTAAATACCAAGACCACTCCGTGCCTCTTAAAGCACGTTAAGCCGTTGGTCCCGGCTGAAATTCGTGCATCTCATTAGAACACTATTTGTCATCAGGCCAGGCTTCATACAAAAATGCCCATCATTCTTTATAGAGAAAATTTTGGATTTTCATTTTGACCTCACTATCGGTTTCAACACCCTCGGAATCCGTGAATACTATCTCTCTCTCTGTCTCTATCTCATTCTATTATACATTTATATAATAGAAAGTCGCATGGAGGGGGCATAACTCTTTTTGGTTACGTGACGTTTTCTACCAATAAAAATATATCTGCATGTAGGTATTATCTCATACGTCCACCACAAGACTAATTACCATATAAGATACCACAAATGACATAATTGTTTACAAGTAAGGCCGAGTTATCTTGATATCCTCGATTAACCAATAAATACTTACTAGCATTTAATGTATCTTATGTCATTCTCATTGATAACATGAAAACGTTCGATAATTGTTGAAATGTAATTGTTCTTGGCCAAAATGAGCGAACATGTTGCCGAATTAAGCTTGGTATTATGCATTCAACATTCAGCTTTATTGATTATAATTACCAATGGGTTTACTTAAATGGACTTACAAGTCTTATTTCCCGATTCTTAAAACAGATATGGTTGAATTCAACAGCTGGGTAACGTTTCTGCTCTTGTAAGGCTTTGGTTATTGTCCAATCTTGGAAAAACTGCATAATGCATAATCAGCCTACAAGGTTCCCACTGCTGGGACACAGGCCTCCTCTCTGTAAGAAGGGGTGGGCCGTAATCCACCACGTGGGCATGCGGGTTGATAGATTGGGAAAAATCGAATTAATGTTTAACTGTCAATATTAAGGTAGGCTTTCGCGTTTGTTTTACGCAACATCGCTGCAAATCTACCAAAATATTGCAAAATTTCTTTTAAACATAAGATCGATAGCATAATAAACATATTGATCAATAAATTAACATAAAATCATCTACCATATCTCCAAACACAATGTAAGTCCATGTCAGTAAGCGATTTTGGCGCAAGTATGTTTGTCTAAGACATTAACTCAATATTTATCAACATAGATGCTACGCAAACACAACAAAAGCATGTTTTTGAGGTAGGTCATAAAAAGTTGTACGTGATAGAACATAAATAACAGCTGATTATATATTTTGAAGCAAGTGTCATTTGTGTAGGTAATCGTTTTAAACCAAATGAAGTGAAAATAGTTGAAATAAGTGCAAAACCTGTTGAATTCTTTGGCAATTACAGACAGTTGGAAAGACTGAGATGAATACTCAGGAATGAAAGCTCGTTTTAAGACTATAATAATAAAATAATAATATTCCACAACTATCACACAACGCCATCTAGCCCCAAGCTAAGCAGAGCTTGTGTTATGGGTACTAGACAACTGATAAACATACTTATATATTTCTAAATACATACATATTATAGATAAATTACACCCAGACACAGAACAAATGATCGTGCTCATCACACAAACATTTGTCCTGGGTGGGAATCGAACCCACGACCTCCGGCATAGCAGTCAGGGTCACTAACCACTAGACCATCAGGCCTGTCTGACTGAACCTAGTTGCTCAATCCCAGTACACACTTCGACATATTTCCAGTTTTAGCTGACCTGGCATTGCACAGGCTTTTCGTACAATGAGAAGTTAACTTATACTGGAAGTGATAGCTGGATATGTCGTCGTGCGAACAATAATATGAGAACCGTTAACGTTATAGGCACGTAAATTCATGCCACGATAAAAACAGCCAAAGCCAGCAAAGTAGCGGCAAGCCATACTTTGCACCGATACAAGAGAAGAAAATCATATATAAGGTCCCATTAAAATAGATGGACAAACTTTCAGAAATCATTCAGACCACCAAAATAAGGACGATGGTAAAAAATATAATTATAAGAAAAACGTATTAGATATTAACAAGAAAAATAATCAGCTAACGAAAATGAACACTAATTTATTATTTTAGGTCAAAATAAAATCACTATAATCAGTGTTTTTTTTTGCTTGGATAACTTTGGTTAGACGTACCTACTGCGCGCTATGTTAAAATTTGTCCATCTACACTTGGGAGCAAATAAATCGAGCCACTTGCTTTTTTCACGTATAATGGTTATTATTTTTGGTATTATGGAAGGTATCATTTCAAAACATATATCGCCTGAAAGCTTATTTAATAACCTTTACAATGAGGGTAAATTATTGAATGAAAAACTTATTTAATGATAAATTATTGGCTCTGAAAGAAAAACGATAATTTTGATAGAAAATTGTCAGTCCAGAAAAAAACAATTAAAAACAAAATTATGGTATAAACTTATTCTTAATATCTTGTATTACCCCCCCTTGCCCTGATTTCGATAGATTTTCTGGACTGTTTTAACCCTACAATTTTCTATCAAAATTACCGTTTTTCTTTCAGAGCCAATAATTTATCACTAAATAAGGTTATCATTCAATAATTTACCCTCATTGTAAAGATTATTAAATAAGCTCTTAGGCGATATATGTTTCGATTTGATACGTTCCATAATACCAAAAATAATAACCATTATACGTGCAAAAAAAAGCAAGTGGCTCGATTTATTTGCTCCCAAGTGTATTTTAATGGGACCCTGCAGACGCACATTAAATATGAAAATGCATAAAATAAAGGCACCTTGCCAAATCATGCACCCAGACTTTATGACAATAGTGCATATCCTTTACAATTAGAAGTACTTATAATCGCCACACATGACAATGCTATACTTATGAATTTATGAATGACAAATTACTAGCCGCCTACAAGCATTTAGTTGTTTTCCTTGACTCACTAACACAATTTATTGTTACAGTATTGAATGATTTATAAAATCTTAAATGAAATCTACAACATATTTCTAAAAGGACTTCAATATTTTTTTGTAAAAGCCGTTCATATACATCTATACTAATATTATAAAGAGATGAAATTTGTGAGTTTGTGTGCAGGAGGAAATCTTCGGAACTACTAATCAGATTCCGAAAATAATTTCAGTAATGAGAAGCTACACAGCATTACCGGAAATTACGTTTATTACCGTTGGATCCCGTTTTTTGATCCCGTTTTTTAGGTATTACCGATGGATCCCGTTTGCTATTTCCGTTGAATCCCATATTATAACAACATGTGTACATTTCAGAAGAAAAGTGATTTACCTTTATCAAACACTAAAAAGAGATTATTTTTAGTGGGTTACCCGGAACCGAACTAGTTAGATTAGGTTAATTATTAAAAAAAAAAACAATGCTTGGTTAGGTTAGGTTAAAACTGTGACCCCTACGCACGAGCCGAGCGAGCGAAGCGAGCGGTGCCGCGGCAGCGGCCGGCGAGTGCCAGAAACGACTAGATTATATAGAAAATGAGTTGTTTGTGAAATAAATAGTATACGAAGCGTTGGTTGTAAACTAAAAATTTGTCAATGGAGATTTTTGTGAAACATTAGTGAACCCCTCATTTTATTATAAACAATTTTGTTGTTGAAAGTACCCGCATTCATATTTTTTTAAGCATTCGGGATCCAACGGAAATACTTTTCGGGATTCAACGACAATAAAACGTAATTATCTTGCATTTTTTAAATTCGGGATCCAACGGAAATACATAATAATGTTTTGCGGGATCCAACGCCAAAAATATTAAAATGGGATTCAAAAACGGGATCCAACGGTAATAAATCGGAAATTACTTGCGGACGAAGTGGCGGGCAGAAGCTAATAAAAAATATAATAATTGATACAAAAGTATAAGCTGGCGTGAAAGTAGTAGAAGAAGATGTAAAAGATATGAAAGCATATAAGCTAATTAAACTTCTGAAGTCAGAGTAACAAAATAACGAAATGAATGACGAAAATAACGATCCTAATATTTACAATAAAATAGAGATATGCCTAAGATGCCTTTAGCAGACACTTCCTAATAAACAAAATGTAATTCGCGATACCAAAATATTTTGGTTATGTCAAAACTTATTTTCTTGTATATTCTGTCATAAATAACTGCTTCTCTAGTAAAAGATAAAACAAAATTTCCATAATGAAGCTAAATTTTCCTTTAGATAGCGTCTCCTGTTCCATAGTTAAAAGTATTTAAGTAAAAAAAGGATTAAAACAGTGATCGATATTCATACCTATCAAATGACACCAAGACCAATGTCCTTTTAATAATGTAACCAGTTTCTGAGGATCATAATCCCAAAGACACCGCCAAAAGTATCAGATTACTTGGTGAAAATTAAGCTATAACCAACTTTATTTGAAAGGTTTTAAGATTTAAAATTGTTGTTGGTGTTTGTTGATGTGTAACAAAATATGCGGGATCCTTTAGTAATGAGTAACATTAAGATGTCCGTGATCCAGATGAGGGTAAAGAAACGTCCCATAATATGGTAAAAACTCGTACTCGTATAAGTATAATGTTTGTTCTAAAAAGGTTAGACTGCAATACTTTGACAGAACGTAAAATGTTGGTACTGTCAGATAAGGATCAACAAATAACGAGTAACACGGTTATGAATTTGAATTTAAACAAGGAGAAATATTGTTAAAATTCTCCGTAATAAACAGGGGTTTGAATTACATAAGGCAATGCCAGCAGCTAACTTTAGACCAATGACAGTAAATCTTTACGAAGATAAAACAGTCGTCAATGATGATAGAAATCAACTCATAGATTCTATAAAGTATTCCATACATACACACATATACTCGCACCTTCTCCCCATGGGGGTAGACAGAAACAACAGAACGCCACCCGCTACGGTCCTTACAATACTCCTTTTGGTTCGTTTACGTTTAAACAGACATGCCGGTTGTGAGTACAACACACCTGACTTTTCTAAAAATCACCAATAAGGTCACTACAAGCAGCTATCATCATCATCAGCCTATAGCAGTCCACTGTTGGACATAATGCCTCTCCTATTGCACGCCATTCAACTCGATGCAAGCAGCTATCTGCTACATCATCATCATCTGCCTAGCCTTTTCCCTACTATGTTTTGGTCGGCTTCCAGTCTAACCGGATGCAGCTGAATACCAGTATTTCACATGGAGCAACTGCCTATCTGACCTTCACAACCCAATTATTGGGTAAGACTGGTTATCATACGTTCGGGCTTCTGACTACCCGTAACTACTGTCAAAGATCGACGAATGACAGCCGGGACCAACGGCTTAACGTGATTTCCGAGGCACGAAGGGGTCTCGGTATGTACAGATGGTCACCCATCCACAGACCAACCGCGGCAAGCGTAGCTTAACCTGATCGATCGACCTGTGCGGCTGTTATTATTTAGCCACGGGCCCCTCAGCTATCTGCTACAGCTAAGACAAATTTAGAAAATGCAAATCCAAAACCCCTAAATCATACCAAAATTTATAACAAAAACCAGACAGTCTCGTGCGAACTAATTAAATTTTCTCAAGACGAATCACCTATTGTGCGTGATAGCGCAGCGTTTGCTCCGACGAGATCCATTCCATGACCATTGACCGCACCTCACCGTTACATGACATTGCCGTGAAATCACAATATATGCAGAACTAAACTTGACGTCAAGTGAGCCGTCTGCGTTGTTGAAAATGAACAATTTAGAAGCATAAATTTCCTTAAATACATATTTCATTTTTATTATGTTGTATATTTTCATCAAGACAGCTTACTGATTTGAATAGATTTTGTCTTAAGATATCTGCATCTTATCCTTGTATATCTTAAATGTAGCGGTAGACGACTTCTGGATTATAACTGGATGCATCGCTGCATTCATATTGCTCTATTGAGATTCTATACAGATTGCAAGGATACGAATTATCATTAACGTATATGAGGTCGTTGGTCCTTCTGGACACAATAAATCTCAAGCTTAAACAAAGGAGACATAGCCCCCTAAATTGCAGTCAGCACATTAAAATTAACCGTTCTCAGTTCGAATCAATTGTCTGCATTCAAATTCGGACCTTCTCATTGAGTCAACAACCTAACCGCAATCCTAATGAGTCCCCATTATAGTTCAACGCGCGAAGTGTCTTTATCTCCTTTGCAAATGCAGTTTCTAAAACTACTTAGGCATGCAACTAGGATTACATCTTCAGATTATCAAGATTCTAAGCACATAACCTGAGAACTTCGGTTACCGGTTTGGAACTGGCTTTTTCTTGGAGAAATTGCATAAGATGTGAGTAATACAATCGTCATTGGAACTGTGAATCATATATCGTTGAGATAAAAAGTTTTTTGGTTGCAAGATGAATCAGAGGTCATTTATTCTGATTTTGCAAGGTAAGATGGAAGGACCAACATTTAGAGATTAAGGACCAGTCTTTTTAACAAAGCGGAAATCGTTAAAAGAATGGGAATGACTAAAGAAGTCCTAAAACATTTTTGGAATGTATATTTCAGTTTACATAGTGGATTTTACGAGCGAACTTATTTATTTAAACTATATTCAGAGTAAACTAGGAGAAATGTGTTGCTCTATCTCAACCTATCACGATTGTATACAGAAAACCGCATGTGGTGCACCATAGAACATTATGGCTTATTAAATCACGCTTTCAGTCGATCATACCAGTTTTTTTGTTTAGATCTGGGAGCAGAAATAAAATATAAAATCTATGAAGTACACGAAACAAAGCCGAAAACTGAGTAAGGGAATGGTTTTTCTGTGAAAGTCAATTATGCTTGTGACCATCTCCTAATCTTTTAGTCAGGTTGCAATGGTCCTGCAGTTTATCCAGGTTTAAACTTATTATATCCAATCTTACGACCGTTAGTATCAAATTCACGTCTGTCCTTTGTTTTAGTTTTCATTTCTATTATGCTTCTTACCCCGTCACGGATCATAGCGCAAATTGAACACGAAAGTACCAGGAGAACAAAGACTTATTGGAAAACTAAAATCAGTCTCGTATTCGTCAAAACAATGTGGGGAACGCACGGCATTCCGAGACCGGTTCACTAACGGGATTGCTGAGAGCCGGGATGCACGAAACGAGCGTTTGATACGGTAGTTGTAGATGTTGTGATCACGTATTGCTGCAGGATAGGTGCTTTTGTAGGTTAGAGTATGTTCAAGACTGTGGTCATTAAAGTCTGATCGAGTTTCAAGTAATTTTACCACATCGTTTCCAGTATCATTGATCTTAATAAGAACAGAATCTAGACTTACAATTGCAGAATTAAAGTAATTAACTTCACCGATTTTAACCTTCCCATCGTTAAAAAAACACGATTCATCATCGTTATTAACTAGAGCATGTTAATGACTATTATTACGAACATTAAATTCAATCGACGAACCAGTTTGGATCAGACATCCATCATTAGACTAAGCGTTTCTTACTTTATAATTCCAAGTGCAGTGCAATTAGAGACTTTTACATGCACCTTTCACCTTTCTGTAAGTATCGCTCATTACGGTCACCATTGCGGAGCATATAGCTGGGGGGCATGAAAGTATCAATATAAAATGCGACCTGGGCGCCTTACATGTCCATATAATCATAATATGCTGGCCTCGTTTCTGAATACTCTGGCGCTTCGTTATCTTAGCTGACTGGAAGTAGTTTGTTGAAATGGATTGAATTGTTAGAAGTTGTTTGAGTAAATATTGTAACTATAATTACTTTAATGGACTCCTAGACTTCACATTTTTTATTACTTTTACTAAAACTAATGAGTTTTAGAGGTCAGACGTTAAAAAGATCAAAGATAATGAAAACGGAGCGTTGATCCAAAAAGGTAGAAGTGAACAATATTTAAAGCATAAGTTGGATCTGATAACAAAAGTAATATTACATAATATAGTATTCATTTGACATTGAAGGAGACATCTCGAGGGAAGCCGGTCTTGCCAAGCCGGGGCCTGTTGGCGGTCGTTCGGATGCACTCAGAAGCGTTAAGGCAGTACACTGCATATATTACAATATATCTATATGAACCCCATTTAAAGAGGCACTACCTAAAACAACAGCCAGCTTTAAAGTGTAAAAGGCTATTTAAAAATCTTCTGTCATAAACATTTATAGAAGTCCAGACCAGGGAAGCATGGCACAGAAGGGAGGAAGGCCTTTACTCAGCAATGGGTGGAACTAGGCTGTTAATGATGATGATGCATCACTGGGTAATACTATACCCCTTGGTAAGACTGGTTTCAGACTTTCGGGCTTCTGACTACACATAACGACTGTCAAAGTTCCTCGAGTGACAGCCGGGACCAACGGGTTAACGTACTTCCCGAGGCACGGAGGGGTCTCGGTATGTAAAGATGGTCACCCATCCTCAGACCAACCGCGGCAAGCGTAGCTTAACTTGATCGATCGACCTGTGTGGCTGTTATTATTTAGCCACGGGCCCCTTCTAATGATTTTGATGATGATAGATTCATAATTAATAAGCAACAGATTAACTAGTGTCGGAAAAGTAAAAGTAGACGTTGCACTGATATAAATGAGAGCAGTTTCTACTAAAGATGATCTTTCTCTATCTAATCTAACTAGCCTATATTGTCCCACTACAAAGGCCTCCCTCTCCCTTTTCCACACGATTCTATCTTTTGCTAGTCGGCCATTCTTTTCGGTAGGAGTCAATATCGTCCCGCGCCATCTTCGTTTAAAAACGATAATATTGAAAAAACATTCCGCGAACGAATTGTCTAAAAGATTACAATCATCAGTTTATATTTATTTACTAGTTGTTATTATGCGTCACTAGGCCTAGTCTAACAATTTATGCATAACTGCATTCTTCAGCAATAACTGCAACATCAACAAACCTCAAATTAGCACAATTTCGAGCTCTATTTCTTCCGCAAAAGAGAAAACAATTGCATTATTTAACATTGCATCTATCTTAAATAATATTGCACATTGAATTTCTGATTGGTTCGATAAAGATGTTGATCTAGGACACAAAATACCCGATGACTTTGTTTCTAATGCTACTAGAGTAATTAAATTAATGAGTAGTGCTAATGATAATGAAGTAATCGAGAGATTTGATGGTACAAATGTACGATCTATATTAGTCGATGACGTTCTTTCGTTCAATATCGGCAATGTTTTAATCAATGCATTGACTTGCATGAACTTGTAAAAATGATGTTGAATTGTAATGATAATATATGCTAAGCTTCTTAAAGGAGATAAGTGTATTTGCACCCAAAATTACAACAAAATACTTTCTATATAATTAGGATCATGTAAGCCACTGCAGCAGAATAGAACTGTCAACTCAGCCTATCGCAGTCCACTGCTGGACATAGGCCTCTCCTAGACTACGCCACAGCCCCCTGTCCTCCGCCTTCCGCATCCAGTCTACCCCAGCCACCTTCTTTAGGTCGTCCGTCCATCTAGCTGGGAGACGTCCCACACTACGCTTGCCGGTACGCGGTCTCCACTCCAGGACTCGTCTGCTCCACCGGCCATCGGTCCTTCGACACACATGGCCAGCCCACTGCCACTTCAGTTTGCTTACTCTGCAAGCTATATATATAGGTAACTCCGGTTTTTTTCCGGATAATTTCATTCCTGAATAGAACGGTGACTATACAAAAAAGATTTGTCCATAGCAACCATACTACATAGATAAGTCTACTGGTGGATTAAAAAACTAAATCGGTCTCTAGGTCTAGCCTTAGTCCTGCCAATAAAAGACCCCCAGCACTAATCCACCTTACGTGTCTAAGTATCAAGAAGCCATCTAAGTCTGAGCTAGAATACAGTACTCTTTATTACCTAACTTTCTTTTTTATGCCACGAGTAAGGCACGTGGGAAGTTTTCCATAGTTCTGCCATACTTTCCTACGTCGAGATGGGAGACTGACATGCGAAAACTGATTATCGTATCATTATGGTGTGTAAAAGGGTCACACTTGGTTGCTTTTATATCTGTAACCTGATTTTTCACTGGTAAATTTTTTATGGTAATTGATAGGTATGTAGTTACTCAGAGACTTAGCGTTCTGCGTGATGGGGAACCCCAATCATTATGAGTAACTAAGGACGGATTTCACCCATGAAACTGAACGCGATCAGTACATCCAAACCGCGTGCAAGAGCTGTCCATGTCATCATTTTTGTGGGTGGAATGACGGTAACACTGATCTCGCTCATCGCTGGTCGCGTTCAGTTTCGTTGGTGAAATTGGCACTTAGGATGTGGTTTTAATTCTCAAGAGGAAACTGCTTGCGTGCTTTCTACCAAATACTAATTTATCTACATCCTGTCATAAGCTTGTTGAAATATTTATGCTACACTAGCAGCGCCCCGCGGTTTCATCCGCATAAGTTTAAATAGTATCGAGAATATCGGGATAAAAACTATCCTATGTCCTTTCCCAGGACGCAAACTATCTCTATACCAAATTTCATCGAAATCGGTTCAGCGGTTTAAGCGTGCAGAGGTAACAGACAGACAGACACACTTAAGCATTTATAATACTAGCTGCGCCCCGCGGTTTCACCCGCATAAAACTCGACCCCGTGGGAATATCGGGATAAAAACTATCCTATGTCCTTTTCCGGGACTCAAACTATCTCTATACCAAATTCCATCTAAATCGGTTCAGTGGTTTAGGCGTGAAGAAGTAACAAACATATAAACACACACACACACACTCACAAACTTTCGCCTTTATAATATTAGTGTGAAGTGTGATAGTGTGATAAACTAGAGAAACTGAAATTTTAGCAAATAAGATATTGCGGTGAAATCTGAAACGTATTGTAGAACTGACATTAAAACAGTTGGTCAAAGCCCTCCAGTAATTTATTCGGAGCGAGAGGATGTAGCAGATATGGTTGCCACTGAATCTCATAAGCAAATAACTCTAAAATTAAAAACTGATTTAGATAAATTATGAGTTGAACCATCTTATTCAGAATTGATGATGATACATGTCGTCAAGTTAAATGAAGTTTAATTTGAATGCATTTTAAATTATGAATGACATTTGTGAATGTCGTGCACAATCATGTAGACTTTATAAATAATAATATTAAGGTTTTAGAAAACAAATTCAATTTTGAGCAAAAACTCAACATATGCATATAAAACGTAACGCTACTAGCAGAAAATATAATGGTTTCACTAGTTTTTCGATATAATAGTCTTTCCAACTATTAAATTAATTTCAATCCACTCAGTATACTGATCATCATTTCCTATCGTGTTAACATTACTTGTTTCATCACCAATTTCATCATTGTCCTACCCTCATCGCAAATTCCCTATTTATTTGAGATCATGTCTTCTTTATTCATCCATACATTTCTACTATCAGCCGACATCTCAGTATTCATCCTCTTTCTCGCCACATATTAACATATTTTACAAAATACATTACAGTTCGCCAATTTGATTACTTCATGTTTAGGTTCTACCAGCCCTAGTGAGTGACAAGCGTCAACATATTCCATTGTGACACCTCTTCAGCCGCAGCCGTCGCGTTTGAAATTAACTGAGGCTAATTGTATTTCAATATTTTAACTGATACATGCTTCGTCATAGTCTGAACTTTCTTATTTGCTTCTTCTTTTATTTATTTACCGTCGGTTTTTAGATCATCGACTTCATCTATTTATTCTATGAATTTCATTATCTAACAAAATTTTTGTTCTATTTTTTTACGTCCCACAATAACTTTGGTGCAAATTTTACGAAATTATTTTGTATTTCGTAAAATTCGCACCAAAAACAAATCAGTAGTTTTCAAGATGGCGCTACACAGGTCGCGAAGATTGACGGAATTTATCAACTCGTTTCATATTACGCATTGATTACAAATACTTAGGAAAACATCAAATACTGACTCGTCCTTGAACGACCACAAACTTGACATCATTAAATAAACTTTAGTAGTCATGTTTGTTTATAAATATCACTCGTATCGTTAGTATTACGTCAAATCAGTTCCGCCTCAATATATCTGAGTTATATCTTATCTAAGATAGCATTTTATATTCTGCGTGTTTTGTAAATTCACTGACGTTTTCATTTATTTATTTTTCAAGTGAATTTGTATGCTTTTGATACTATTTCATTTGTGAGTTATATTCAAAATGGTCTTACATTTCCTAAATACCATCTTGCACCTTCTTTTGTTTTTAGATCTGGATAAGTGGCCACGTCATTATAAGTAAGGCGTAAATAATATTGAAAATGGTACTGACAATTTGCTAACCCTTCGTTTCTTTACTGAAACAACAGTAGCCGTTTCTAGTTTTAAGGATATGCGTAGGACGAGAACCAGATTCGTTCTACAGTTTATCAGTGTGAAAGGTAAAGCCAAGTGAGTGGTAGACAGAAATAAACGTTATTTCAAACTAGTGGAACAGGTCTCGCCAAATTGAACTGGATTAGCCAATCGGAAATTATCTCGATAGCAATCTAAGGGAGTGTTCTGACTGAACCATTTTTGAATTTAATAGCTGTTAATAGATATAACACTTTTTGTAGGAAAACAGAAGCTGTTAAAAATGTGGTAATTACACTTGACACACAAAATAGTTAATATGATTGCATTTGTGTTAAAATTTTGCATTGATTATGTTATTTATCAACAGACAGAGAATATCGGGGGAAGTCCCTTACACTTTGTAATTTTTTTTTAATACTAAGCTACTATATTTTAATGCCTAAATGAAGTAGGTACAGTTTTTTTATCATTCTTCATGTATGTTATTCGCAGTAGGTAACCTAAACTTATTTGCGTATTTCAACCAGTTTTCCTTGATATTGTTTTCGTAATATTTTCCTTACTCTTATTTAGGTACAGTCGAAAAAGTAGCCACAAATTAGTGGTAGCACTTTGACCTTGAGCTGCCCTAGCGTAGCAAAGAGTTTCAATAGAATTGCAATGTGTTGCGTGACCAGCATTTATACGTTTTTGTTACCACAGGTGTACAACTATAGAAGCAGCACTTTTATCAACTGTACAGCAACTATTACAAATGCATTAGTAGCATAACCTGCCCTCAGTGCCCCAAAAAATGCAGTCATAGCGACGTCTGCCGCTGCCACTGACGATGCCGCGGAATTGGCGAAGTTTTGGGCCAACCAAAAAGATCTAATTCACTGTCGTGCTATCAAAGTATTTACACGACGAAGAAGAAGTACTTGTAAATGTTTTCCGTCTCATAATCAGTCTATAACGTTCCCACTGTTGGGACACAGGCCTCCTCTCTTCGAGAGGGAGTGGGCTGTGATACTCCTAGCGGGCCCAATGCGGGTTGGTAGATGTCACAATCATGTCTTCGAATTTTTGGTTCTAGGTCCTGCCGGTTTCCTCACGATGTTTTCCTTCACCGTTTTGAGAGCAGTGGTGATGAAATAATTTACACAAAGTAAAGCGCCTGTCTGAGTTCGAACCTACAACTCGTAAGTCGTGGCCGTTACCACTGGGCCACCACTGCTCTCATTATCTCAATGTTTTTCGTCTGCACAAGACTTATCTCATCTTTACGTTCACACGCTAAATGATCTATCACTATATCAAAACTGTGTATCATATTACAGTATTGAGTTACCATTTTAACATATAGAAACATGATACATACACAAACGGTACAAAGATCATTATTACCTAGAACGTAAGGTTGGGATTGCTCTGAAAGTATACCAGTGCAAGAATTTTGTCATCTTCATGATAAACGTTATGACGTTATCTGTGAGTCAGGTGTATAAAAACGACGTTTGGATCCTAACCGCTCTAAAAAGAGGAAAAGAATGGGGCTTAGGATTTTTGGGGCATGTGACGTCATTCAAATCCCGAGCATAACCTTGCGCAAGAGTGGATTTTTGACGGACAAGGCTTAATTTAAGCGCATTGTTGATTTTTTTTATGATTACTTCATTTTGATCAACCTTAACCGTGACAAGCTTCACAAAGGATTTGTTTTTAATATCAATTTATGTGTTTTTTTTTTTAATATAAGTATATCGTAGAAGCATATTAAATCGAATAATTAAAATTTGTAAATGCCTATTCAGAATGTTTTTTTACCATTCGTTAGCGTGTTACAACATCTGATTCATCTAAGCCGAAAATAATAGACTCAGTAAAAAAAGTTCAACATCGTTCATAGACAAGATTTTTTTTGGGAATCATTTGTTGCTTAGAGGAATGTTATTGAAAACATCATTTTGGTGAATGAAAATGAAGGTAAGTTTTATTCAAAATATTAGGACAATATCAAACCTACAAAGTAAGATTTGGTACGAAACCGTTATGTTTGTTTACAAAATTTGTATTGTTGAGTTTCAAAATTATGAATCACTAACAACTCTACGCAAAATAAGGTAGAAATACCTAAAAAAGGGAATCAGTAATATTTTTGATAATAAATAAGAATGACATAATTCTGAATAAAGCAAAAACGTGAGTCTCATTTGATTAAACGACGTAATATTTATATTTACCTTAGTAGGTAAATATAATAATATGTAACATGACATTTATTTTCATAAATGTATCTACTTAGTAATTTTTTCCTTGTAATATCGCATATTATTATAACAATGTCAATGACATCATTGTTAGCAAAATTATTATTGAAAATAGAGGAATAATATTGGAATTTATGCATAGCTGGTATCACCTTCGGGTGTAGGATGTTTGGTAAGTAGCTACGTATTTATAATAAATAATCGGTGATAATAATAACCGTCGTCGTCGAGCTAGACAACGGCGAAGGTGGTGTGAAGATCAGATAATGTTTGCAGGGCCAACATGGCCAGATCTCGCACAAGACAGGGAGTCTCAGTTTCGAAGAAAAAAGTAGAGGCCTTTGTCCAGCAGAGTGGGACACAATATAGGCTAACAAAATAATAATAAGTTCGAAGAATAATAGTGATCAGCAAATGAAAAATAACTACTTGAATTTTATTAATCATCTTATCGAGAAATAGGGATTTGCTATATAAATAATCATGTATTTTCTTTGAATTTTAATAAATCCAATTCAGATTAAACAATCAACACGATGCGTTAAAGTCTTTTAGCCGTAACCTACATTTTGGCGGGACGTAACCCACAAACAAACTATTTAAAAAATGTCGGAGCACAGACAAACCTGGACAAATCCACCGTGATCAACACCTCAGTACTTACAATACTATACATATATCTATTTCCCGATAATTATTTTGCAATTTACATAACACCGGTCCATGCCACGTTAAAAAAAAAAACTTTATGGTGAATACCGAAATCCTCGTCGTATCCGAAACAAATTCGAAATTCAAAACCTCCACAAGAATGTTAGCAATAGCACACACTTACACAGTTGACACGTTTAGTTTATTTTTATTAAAAAAATAGCCCGCGTTTCGTAAATTCAAGATGGCGGCGGTGAACGATCGTACCGCGACGCCGAGCATCGGCCAACTGATGCGGCTGCCGCGAACTGTCAAACTCGCTTGGTTTATCTGTGTGAGTGTGCAAGTATTTCCGTGCTTGTGTGCGACAAAGGCTTGAATGGAAGGCTCAATACAAACTTGGTAGCGGCCGACCGTGCCGAGTGCCGACCATTGCTTGCAATGTGTTGCTACAACAATTTCCTCCGAATCCGACTATTTTTAGTTCCACGTTTATTTTGAAGTTTCGTGCAACATTTGGGCTGGATTCCGAAAACGTTGAGCCGTTTGAAGATATAAATTGGGAGTAACTGGGAAGGATTGATGAGCACAAAAATAAAAATAGATGAAAGCTGGGGAAATCGTTTTTTCCGAGTTATGGGGTTCCACTTAACCAGAACCATGAAACGTAACTTAGGGGAACCAGAAACATAACTTAAAAGAATCAAAAATAAATAACATCAATAAATTATTTCTTAATGGTCAATCCGGCACCTAATGCAGAATTTAATTAATAAGAGACTATTTTATGTATAGCTTTATTAGAATGGAATCCGGAACTCGCAAATTCAAGGAAATGTAGAATTGACTCAAACAAATGAATGTCAAACGTCCAAAAACCAGAAGTATTGGTGAGACACATTCCATAAAAATCTTGATTACTTATATTGATATTTTACTATCAATAGGACGTAGTTATGCAGAAACGTTCCAACCCACAAGTCACTCGAAATCGAGATAATGTGATCAAACTACCTTTTATGACACTTAGCGTCAGATTAGCAAAAAGGTTTCAAGTTTTAAGTCTTATATCAGAAAATATTTTTTTCACTTACGTTCCAACCCACAACCTTTATCAAATAATAACTTGTGTAAATTAACTACACTTGGGAGCAAATAAATCGAGCCACTTGCTTTTTTTTGCACGTATAATGGTTATTATTTTTGGTATTATGGAACGTATCAAATCGAAACATATATCGCCTAAGAGCTTATTTAATAATCTTTACAATGAGGGTAAATTATTGAATGATAACCTTATTTAGTGATAAATTATTGGCTCTGAAAGAAAAACGGTAATTTTGATAGAAACAGTCCAGAAAATCTATCGAAATCAGGGCAAGGGGGGGTAATACAAGATATTAAGAATAAGTTTATACCATAATTTTGTTTTTAATTGTTTTTTTCTGGACTGACAATTTTCTATCAAAATTATCGTTTTTCTTTCAGAGCCAATAATTTATCATTAAATAAGTTTTTCATTCAATAATTTACCCTCATTGTAAAGGTTATTAAATAAGCTTTCAGGCGATATATGTTTTGAATTGATACCTTCCATAATACCAAAAATAATAACCATTATACGTGAAAAAAGGAAGTGGCTCGATTTATTTGCTCCCAAGTGTAGAACGTACTATGAGGACAGGAACATTTAATGTTTTACGAAACAGTATATTTATTTTGTTAAAACGCCACAACAACCTTGTAGCGTTTTAGCAAAACCATGTTAAACCATTTTATTTTGTAAAAAATGTTCCATATATATTTGGAACGTTTTTGCAAAATTACAAAAGCGAGGCATAAACGATCCAAAACTTGTGGTACGTTATGTTTCAGACCTAAATAACATAATTTGAAAACTTAAAAGGTTTCATGAATTTTGTACTATTATATACCTAAATAAAAAACCTGTTTCGAAAACAAAATGTTTCAACTTTAAAGGGTTCATTTTTAACACGCTTAAAGGCCGGGTCACACCGGATGCGTAGCGTGACATGACGTGCGACGTGACGTGCGCACGCGCGTGCGAGGCATGTCACACCGGCCAAGACCGGCGCAGCACACGTCGCGCGGGCACGCAACACGTCACGCAGGTAACTGCTGCACGCGCGTGCGAGCCACCTTGTCAGCAGCCATATTGAGTTGAGAGCATTTGGCGATATATGTTAGACAACAGCAGTTCTTCTGATGAAGAAGCGTTATTGTTGCTACTATGCCAAGAATCTTCTGCTGCTATAAAAAGACTTTAGGTCCATGATATTAATAGGTAATAGAAGAGAGGAATGCAGTGAATATCATAAACTATGCCGAGAGCTTGAGTCTTACGAAGATCTAAGATCTAATTTATTTCTATAAGTTTTTCCTTTAAAATTGTCTCCATTGCGAAAGAAAAAACACTCGTAAACTGTATTCTGTTTGTAAATAAATACAACCTGCCGTGCGTGCGCACGTGCAGCAATGACCGATGCGTGTGCGTGCGTGACCGGTCTGGCATCTAACAGGGAGCGCTCTATAATACAACGTCATCACTGCAGGCGCGTGTGCGACGTTGCCGTTCCGCTACACACGCACGCGGACTCAGTTTGTGAGTAGATGCAGCTCTGCGTGTGTGGGTCACGGACGTGCACACGTCACGCATCTGGTCTGGCATCTTTCTTACAGTTTCATACATTACAACTGGTGCGTGCACGCATCCCGTCACGCCACGCATCTGGTGTGCTTCGCCCTTTAATTAGCTTCATCCTTAACTGTTTGCATACACGACCACTAAAAATAAATATTTATAACACGTAAAGAAAAAGTTTATTTTCTTTGAAGTTATTTACAAAAAAAAAATATTACTTAAAACTTTTAATATCATAGACAAAAGAAAAGAATACTAATGACAATAATAATATATTAATTATATCGTCTCGACTCCGGCACAAACCGCGGCAGAAGCGTCAACTGTTGATGCCATCCCGCCGCGGTTCAATCATGCTGGAGAAGAAGATGATAGGGTTGACACAGTAAGTAGCCAGTGCAACGACCGACTGAGGAGCGCACTGGAGGATGCGTTTCTCGAGTATAGATTCACTCCGACCGAGCTTAGACCCCGATTACCACGATTACCCATGCACAAAAAAAATAGGGCGCTGGTGTGTGCCTTGGATTCGCAGCTCAAGAATTTCTTCGAGAGCAGCGAGGATCTCGTTGATACTCACTCGATCCTGTATTGTGCGGCTGTGGCGACATGTCGTTTAGCTAACGTCAAGTTTCCAAGTTGTGACGGAGCTACTCGACCAAAACCAGCCGTACCAGCCTGGCAGCACAGGATCGAGCGTCGTATCGATGGGACCAGGGTATTCATCGGCAAACTATACTGCTTCAGGGAGGGCAATACACGACCACGAGCGATGCACTTTGTGAGACGGGCATTCTCGGGGACTGGAATCAGCCCTCGAGAATACATATCCCGTGTCACAGAGCGCATCGACTTCCTGAAGCAGAAAATTTGTGCATGGGCGAGCCGAATTCGGCGGTATAAGCGGCATATTGATCGATACACGCAGAATCGCATGTTCCAGAGCGATGAAAGGTGGGTGTATAGAGCTTGGCAGCGACCTGAAAAAATTGTGACAGATGTGTGCCGCCCGGATGATGCCGCCACGAGTGCATTTTGGCGCAACATCTGGTCGGTGCCCGTCTGTCACACTGAGGCTGGCTGGATACGGGATGTCGAGCGAGTGTGTGAGACTGTACCAGAGATGGAAACGGTACTAATTACGCCATTAGACGTTGCCAGAGCGGTCCGTCCGTTATCGAATTGGAAATCGCCAGGACCGGACGGACTGCACAACTTTTGGTTGAAATGGCTAATTAGTTCACACACTTGCCTGGCATCTCAGTTCCAGTCATCTTTAGAGTCTGGGTAGCTACCGCAGTTTCTAACAACAAGCGTTACCCACCTGCTCCATAAATTAGGTAGTCCCGCGGAACCCAAGAATTATAGACCGATCACGTGTTTGTCGACGGTTTATAAACTTCTTACATCCATTTTGAGAACGCAAATTATTACGCACATTGAGAGTAACTCGATTATGTCTGCCTCTCAAAATGGATGTAGGAATGGTTCCCGCAGCACTAAGGAGCTACTCCTCGTAGACATGGCCATTAGCCAAAAGGTTCGTCGATCCCGCAAGGATATGTCGACATGTTGGATAGATTATAAGAAAGCCTACGACTCGGTGCCACATACATGGCTTATGAGGGTGCTGGAGTTGTACAAGATAGATGCAACTCTACGCACCTTCCTTGAGTCGTGTATGGAGCAATGGAAGACGGTCCTTCGCTATCCAGGATGTCGGCAGATCCAGGGGAATGATGAACCTGTATGGATTAAACGGGGAATATTTCAGGGCGACAGCTTGAGTCTACTTTGGTTCTGCTTAGCCCTGAATCTTCTAAGCACACTACTGGAGGATTCAGGTCTAGGCTATCGGTTGAGGAGAGGTGGCCAGGTCATATCTCACCTCCTCTACATGGACGATTTGAAACTTTTTGCCTCCAACAAATCGCATCTGATGGAGCTACTGAAGGTAACTGAAACTTTCAGTAGCGCCATCAGGATGGCATTTGGTAAGGACAAATGTGTAGTCATGCATGTAAAGCGAGGGGAGATTATGGATTCCGAGGGAATTCAACTCTCGGATTCCATAAACCTTAGATCCCTCTCCTCATCCGAAAGCTATAAGTATTTGGGTATGTCGGAAGCGTTAGGCATCAACGATGCTGACATGAAGCAATCGTTGAAGGAATGCTTCTTTTTTCTTTGGAAATAAGGTGCGCGCCTTCAATGGTTGGGTCATGCCGGTTTTGATGTACTCTTTCGGCATACTCAAATGGACTCAAACCGAACTCGACGCCCTGGATAGAAGGGTCCACACACTGCTGACTGCAAATCGGATGCATCACCGACGATCATCGGTGATGAGACTGTATATCCCGCGGAAGTGTGGGGGTCGAGGCTTTTTAAATGCAAAGACCCTCCACAACCGCGAGGTGAGCAGTCTCAGGAAATATTTTTTAAAAGCTTAAGTGGGTATGCACCGTGATGTGGTCGCAGTGGACATGGGGTTCACCCCGCTCTCCATGGCTAAAGAGAACTGGCGCAAACCTGAACCTGTAGTACTTACTACCGATGACCGCAAGAAGGTATGGCAAAGCAAGGAGCTTCACGGGCGCTTCTATCGGGCTCTTCATGAGCCCGGTCTAGATTTCTTAGCGTCCGTATCCTGGTTACGTTTTGGTGATCTTTTCGGGGAAAACCGAAGGTTTCGTCTGTGCAATTATGGACGAAGTTATCTTGACGAATAACTACCGGAGACATATTATGAAGGACGGGACAGTTGACGTGTGTCGGGCATGCCATCGTCCGGGTGAGTCTGTCAGACATATTATCTCTGGTTGTTCACGTCTGGCTAACGGCGAGTACTTGCACAGGCATAACCAAGTAGCCAGGATTATTCACCAGCAACTTGCTTTGAAATATAAACTTGTGGATTCTGAGGTACCGTATTACAAGTATGTGCCCGACCCAGTTCTTGAAAATGACCATGTCACGTTGTACTGGGATCGGTCTATCATTACTGACAGGACTATTGTCGCCAATAAGCCTGATATAGTGGTGATAGATCGATTAGCGCGCCGCACAATGATTGTCGATGTTACCATTCCACATGACGGGAACCTCGTGAAAGCTGAGAAACAAATTAAATGTCTTGACTTAGCACACGAGGTTGTTGACATAAAAACCTAAAGAGTACGGAGGGAATCATAGATGATCTCGATGGGTTTGGTGGGGAACCAGATTTCGAAATGCAAGAGGATGATGAGTATGACGTATGAAGATTTTATCATCATCAGCAGCATAGCAGTCTACTGCTGGACGTAGGCCACCCCAATAGCACAAGATTTTATACTGTTTTTTAAATTGTGACCTAGTAATAAAAAAATCATAAGCAATTATTGTTCTTTTATTTGTTGTTCAGGTTTTACATATTTATTAAAAAATAAGATGTAAAATGATGATGTAAAATTTAGATCATAAAAGGTACAGATGGATAAAAGGTACCTGGAACGTTTGTGCAAAATTAATTTGAAGCTATGTTCATGTAAATATTAATTATGTTAAAATGTTCCAATACCAATAATATTTTTTTTTCTTATTGTAAAGTGAATAGTCTAAAATTAAATATATGATTATCTAAACACAATATAATTCAACAATAAAACCTTTAGTATTGACCTTTACTAGTTAGAATAAAAAAGAATACCATTGAAACGCGTAAATGCTTTTATCTCAAATTCAGTTTACTGTGGAATGGAACATTTTTGCATAACTACGTCCAATAGTTCTGTTTGTTCCGAATAGAAGGCCCATTCCGTTAACGAAATAATTGCAGTGAAGAATTGCCAAACAATATCTCGAAAACTTTTCACAGTTTTCACCATTTGGTATGTTAAAAACGTTTTCCAATTTGAAGCTTGTACTGGTAGATTAAATGCAATTGAATCAAGTCAAAATTGGTGAAAACTTAGTTCCAGTAGAAATACACAGGGTGACTTATATTTTGACGTGTCCTTCCAGGACGTGACAGCGTCACACATATGCAACAATTAAGCACCCCATAAAGCCTAGGAAAAAAATCATGGGATTCGAGAAAACCCTACAATCAGGTCCTGAAAGTATTAGGTAAAATTACAAGTCACCCCATATACTCGTACGTGTCTTTAAAAATATTTGCTTCAATTTTTCCTATAAAAACTGTAATCACTTTGAATCTCAGCAGTAAATCTACCATACCAAATACATATAAAATTTCATCAAAATCGATCTCTGATTATGCATGTGCGATTTTAAATTCGCATATAGCAACACAGACTCCAATGACTCAGTAGCGTGGGTAGATAAAAACTCGTAATTATTCTTCATAGGTTGTATTACTTGTATTACATTGACAGTTTTACTGCACTAAAGTCAAGGTTGATTCTTTCTCTGTCACGTTTAGCCTCATTCTTGGCAATTCTGCCCACACTGCAATTACTTTGGCTTCATTTGTAAGATTATGTAATCTTGTACTATTGTTAATGATGATTTTTGCGTGATCATATTGATGGTTGTGATCTGTTACTGGGTTATTTGTTGCTGCAACAGGTATTTTGATATCTATAGTTCTATACTAATCATAAAGCTTTTTTCTTTTTGCGCGATGGAAACCCTCATGGACTTCCTCCATCGGGGGGGTGACAGAGGGGCATGCCGGACTCTTACCGGCTAAAACCACCGCGGTGTTCCACCTCTACCTATGGCCGGGGGTGCGGGTTTCGCATAAGCATTCACCGCTCCCCCGACAGACCTCGACGCGCTGTTCCTCAGCGGGTCCCACCTCGTAGTGCCCCATTCCTATAATGGCCGCACTCACTCTCGAGTGGCTCGCGGAAGAGTTTGTTTGTTTGAAGGAGCTAATCTCTGGAACTTTCAATCGGATTTGAAAAAAATCTTTTTGCATTTGATAGCCAAATTCTTCAGGAAGGCTATAGGCTTCCTGAAGAATTTAGATATAGCCTATAGGCTATTTAACATCAAACTAAGACCTTTAGGTGCCGAGCAAAAAGAAAAGGAAGCGAAAACAAAGTAATAGCGCGGGCAGGTGATGCAATGCGACGCGGTGTGTCCGGATCCGAAATTTTACGCGGACGAAGTCGCGGGCATAAGTTAGTAATTTACAAAACATTGATATTTAATAGTATCCAATTGCTTTATTAAAAGCTTAAACTCGGCAAAGATAGAATCAGGGTCGTGCATCTTTAGGACATGCTAATTCACAAGGCAATACAGCGAGGTAATTGCGTAACACACTAACAGTAGGAATCGCTTTCATTTTGACAGTTCAACAACATTCATTGCGTTATTTACGTTATTGAGCAGACAAATTTTACGAACATATAAAGCAATGGATTAGCAATATCCTTCAAAATTATTCAGATTGCGGTAGATAGTGTGTTACGCAATTAGGGTGCTGGTTACAAGTCCAACAGGCAAAGGAAATCTCCAAAGGATTATTAAGAGCACACATTACACTGTTTCTCCAACAAAGTTTACCAATAACGGGATTTAGTTCAATGGGATATAAGCTAAACTTTTTCCCAATTATTAGGCAACATTCCAAAGAAATAAAGTGGAACGCAACTAAGTTACCAAGACGAAGTTTTGTCTGGCAAGACAGATTAGGGAGCGTGCCAAGAAATAAGACAAAAGACTACCCATTGTAAAATTCGACCGGAAAAACTTTACAAGATACATACCACATGTACAGGGAAAATAAACCGAATTCGACTGGGAATACATGATAAAATACCACAAAATATGAAAAATTCTTTCAACTTTCCCCTTGCTCATTGAGAAAGTACCAGGATGTGTTGCAATTAATAACATGGATGATTCAGCCTGGAAATATGTAGATACTGACTCACAAAACCATAATATTTAATAACATACAAATGTTTATAAAGATTAGCGGCAGCCATGATAAAGCTAGGAGAAAGAAGAATATTACGTGCGTTGGATGTTAGAAAAAAAATAGGAAAAACATAACAAAGTCGGGAAGGAAGGTGTGTGGAAGCTGAAGAGGTAAAATAATGATATATTTTACCATAATAAATCAAAGATAATGTAGTAGGTTTTGCTGTTATAACTCCCGCTTGCAAACATGATGAATTGCTAATCATAAAAGCAAATCATGCAAGTGTTATAAAGGGTGCGTATAGAAGATCAAAACACAAATTAGACTAGATAGATGGAATTCTTCCTTATTATATAAACCATAAAGATTACAGAAATAAATGTAGAAGTTTTACAAAGGGTGACACAATGGGCAGACATATCGCTAAAAGCGATCTTTTAAAGACAAACTTTGGATGGATTAAGAGAGGAAAGACGGTACTGCAGGTAGCCTGTAATGCACCATTTACCATATATTCAATAAATACATACCACATTACACTTATCTATAAAAATATACAATAATAATCATGAACCAAGTGCAAATAACAAAAAAATGGTGTTTAAGGAGAGAGATAGTGTTTATGACTAGACCAGACATTACTGATGAAATACCGAATATCGGAAAAATATTTAAGAAACCAGTTCTTCACTAACAAGCTAAAAAACTTGTTATATTGTTTCTTGTACCTCCTTAAATACCAGACACTATAATCCTGAGGACTAACTCGAAACATCCAATAAATATCCGAACACCTAAGCCATCGAAACGACGATGGTTCGAAAAAAAAAACTAAAACATCGCGTGGCTCGGCTAAAAATATACAAAATGGATTCCAGGTAATCCTTTGATTAACTTTTGAGATAAATATCACCTTGATGCAACGGTTTAGTCGAAATCGAATTAGAATAAAAATTGTGTTGCATTCCGATGTAGATGTTTAGTCCTACAAAAGTATTTTTCTTTTGTTTTGGCATTTTCATGTCAAACAGAGAACTATTAGGTGACTCTGTGTTACCGTAAACGCTGCTTCTTTTGCAGCAACACTGCCATAAACACTGGAATCGTGATAAAAAACACTGCCAATTCGAAAAACAATCCTTATATTGATTGGTGATGTTTGCATGGGTGCGCCAAAGTTCACCTAAATTTTCAACTCCGATAATTGGAAATCCGAAAATGTTCTTCCTAACATTTTTCATCCTAACAATCACAATTCCTAACTACTCTGTCTCTAATGTTCATAATTCCGAATCATTCAACTTCATAATGTCAGTAGCAATAAACATCTATTATACTTTTATTTGTTTTCCTATAATTTCTCAACATAACCATCTTTTACACTATTATTCAAAGTCATATATTTTTTGTTTAGATCGTCGACATAGGATGCAAAAACGAGCGAAGGGCACCCCGAGGTTCGGTTTGGTTAGGTTACTTTAAACCCTTTACACAGAAATAGGGGCCCCGTGAAGCGGGGCTCCGTCGACATAGGATGCAAGGGCGAGCGAAGGGCACCCCGAGGTTCGGTTTGGTTAGGTTACTTTAAACCCTTTACACAGAAATAGGGGCCCCACGAAGCGGGGCTCCGTCGACATAGGATGCAAGGGCGAGCGAAGGGCACCCCGAGGTTCGGTTTGGTTAGGTTACTTTAAACCCTTTACACAGAAATAGGGGCCCCGCGAAGCGGGGCTCCGTCGACATTGGATGACATAGGATAAAAAAAAAGTGTTTATCATATTAGACTAAATAGGTTTCATGTCTATTGAGTGGTAAGTATATCAAACGATTTATATTGTCTGTTATTCTTATAGAAATTAGTTACATTAGTAGTTATGTTTAGGGATAAAAGCGTTATGATAAAAAACAGTAGGAGTTTAAAATATTTACATTAATGATATTATTGATTACAATTTTCGGAAACATGAGTGTTATGAACATCGCCGGTAGCACTACAAATAGTATGAATGAACACTTTAGGATGAAAAATTTTAGGAAGAGTGATCATTCGGATTACAAATCGTTAGGAAGAACAATTTCGGGTAAAGAACTTTAGTTGAGCCAATATGGACCCTGTTTGCATATACTTCCTTGACATTATTCACATTTAGCCGTAATCTTTTAAGGCTACTTCTAATAGCAGCCTTTAGTATGACCCCAAGTTGCACCTGGAATACTCCGTAATTACCTGTAACAAGAAGAGAACAAAGATTAATATCGTTTGAAGCAATCACAACATTAATAACAATCAAATATTAATGTGTAATATTATAAAACAAAACCCTATATCCTGAAACTTATGCGGGTTAAAATACAATCAAGTTTCAGTCATCTTAGATAAAGGGGATGCACCTCATCATCATTCTCTTGCCTTTATCCTAATTTATTTGGGGTCAGCGCAATATGTCTTTTTCTTCCAAACTTCTCTATTAGTCTCGGTGGTCACCCCCTTTCTAACCGTATCATCTTTCACACAATCCATCCATCGTTTCCTTGGTCTAAACCTACTCTTATAGACATCCTCATTCACATTCAAAACTTTCCTCACGACACGTTCCTCACCCCTCCGTATTAAAGGGTTGCACCTACTATTGAAAAAAGAAACTTCAATTGAAGCGGTAGATGCCATTGATCCGAAGAAAAACTATGAAGAAGAAAAAAAAGTAACAGGTTCTATAATTGACAGTTTCCTTAATCATGATCAACTAGCACAACATGCAAGACCTTCTAATAAAGATCCTTATAACGAACTAATCAAGCCATTACTAAGGAATCAGGAGGCTATTACCCATAAACAGCGATCAACAGTAGGTAATAATGCATAATGGTCTAGAGAAACAAATGACATCTGACAGGTTAATAACATATTTTCCTTGGTCACTGCTAATTTATGTAGCGTATGTATACCGAGCGCGTGTAGGTATTTTTATTACCTATATTGTAAATCAACACATGTTTTCTATCCTAATTATTACTTTCATATGTTATTTTATAAACCCCATCGTTTTCCTGGTTTCTTTTAGAGTCTACTTCGCTCTTGCTAAATACCGTTCGAATGCTTCTGTCAATTCCATACTTTCCCATGAAGTTACTTAAATTGTAGAAAATGATCAACTTCATCGCGTAAATGGTCGTCTTGTCTAAAGATGCAAACACATGGCCTAAGTCCTGGAATCATTTTTATTATTAGACTTTTTTTTATTGAATTTACATATGAATTAGTCTTTCCTTACTCCCTTCTACGAAGTTACGAATACTATGAAAGATGTGCCTATTTTAGCACAACAACAATTATATCCTAACCCAGTTAATTACTACGAATCCCACACATTTTCCTCAAACAATATCATCTGCAATATGACCTAAATAAAATCTAGGACAAGCATATTTTCCTTTACAATTATTTCCAATTCAAGTCACTCTCGAAACGTGATTCGCGAGTGATGTCACAATTCTATGGAAGGCCAGATGTCAGTCTCTGAGTCAGACACAAATAAGTTTATTAATGTTACCAATAAGTGAGCAGCTTTGACACCAACGACGGCGCCAAATTACTAATGGCTAGATTATTTTGTAGTTGCTTTAATTAAAAGTGATCAAAGAGCTGAAGCGGTCGTTGGATTACTAAACCCATGGGAAAATGGGTTACAAATTTTCACATAAGGAGGCGATCGTATGATATTTACAACAACACAATCTTAAAAGATTTGAATGAGATAGGAAGCACACGCCAAAAGAACCATCCATGTGAACTTTGCTTACACTGTTTAGACAAATCCATACTAATATAATATTATAAATTCGAAAGTAACTCTGTCTGTATGTTACCTTTTCACGCTTAAACCGCTGAACCGATTTCGATGAAATTTGGTATAGAGATAGTTTGAGTCCCGGGAAAGGACATAGGATGGTTTTTGTCCCGATATTCCCACGGGATGGAAACTTACGCGGATGAAACCGCGGGGCGCAGCTAGTTTTCTATATATGGCAGCGGGCCCGGAATGCTTATTATACCTATATTTAAAGTCAAGATATTTCTCATACATCACTAGCTCACGAAACATAACGATAAATCTTTCCACTTCGCTATATTGATAAAACTAATAAGGGCATGCAGATGTATATCCACAAGATACTAATTATTTTAAAACAAGGCCGGATAGAACACATAGCAGGCTGTAAGGGCCAGAAAAAATAAAGAAAAAAGCTACAGATACAAAAATGGAAGGAGTTAATGAAGTGATTAATGATTATTACCGCGTACTATGTGTGCATGGTTGATTTCTTAGATGTTAGAAATAAGGTGAATATGTTATCATGGCAAATTGAGATGCGGGATTGGATTGGACGGACTCGTCTAAGAATTTATGACTATATTTTTTTTAAATTAACGTTCAGTCGACTATTCGGGGATCTCAGCAGTAAGACCAATACTATAAATCTGATAAGATACGGTTATTTGTCACCAAAAGATTCGGAAATAGGGATTCATCGAATGATGAAAAGGAAACTCGTCTGCGAAATGGTGTGAACATATACTGCTGTAGAAATAAACATTTGCACAGGTGCAGCTAAATCTCAAGATGGAGAACAAAAGTCACAATAAAAAAAATAACCTGCAGAATAAAGGTCAAAAAGGACTTGCACTAAATAACAAAAGTTACTTCTTTTCCAGATGGAGTGATCGTGAGGCGAGCTACAACTACACCTGCGATTGGACATAATTCATCTTGACCACAACCGCTCTATCAAGAGCGAAGCGAGGAAGTAAAGAAGAGGACTCCTTTTCGTTTATTTTTGGGACATTAAAAAGACTAAGAGCGAATTTCACCAAAGCAACTAGACGCGATCAGCATATCTAAACCATGTTCAGATTCTTTAATGAAATTAGCTGTAAGTGCCGTATCCATATATCCCTTTTCAAAGCTCAAAGCTCACTTCCCTTGTCTATTCAAATATGGTACAAGTATGCAGCCCAGAATGCCCTCGCAATGTTATCAAGTGTTGCTATGGTAATGCTTACCAACTGATTTGTGTAGGCTGTGGCATAGCAAGGCTCATAAATGACCTATAAGTAGGGCTTAATGGAAGGAAGGGATAGTTGTTCTGAAGCGAATATAACCGCAAATTGTGGTGAAGACCGTTAATTTTAAATTGAAAAGAATTGATCTGTTCATTTTGATAGAAATGCAAAATGCAGTTGAACGGTACATTTTTGTATTAACTCCTGTTTGAAGAATATATCAAGCGTTGCGGAATTTGGAAGACACTTGTTTCTTAGTTGATCCAACGATGGAAAGATAACGGGGCGTAACTTGAAGTCACGCCACGTTATCTTTCCTTAGACCTTCCATGATATTTTACCTTTCATTTAGTCTTGGTGAATTAGAGAAGCGAGACTTGCCATGTTTTTTAGTATCTACAAGAGATCCGTTAGCCGTATTTTTTATAATAATGGTGCAGTAGTTCAAAAACTTCCCGTGAACCCGGAACCTCTTCATTCATCCATCCAAAGATATGTTATGGGAACTTTAGGCACGTTTGTTGATTAGCATTTAACAATTACCCAAAATCAAAGCAGATGACGATAAGCTTCTATCAACTCGGCTTATGACTGACTCATTCTAAATCTTCAACGGTATCTACAAGACTCGTTTATCCATCTTTTGAATCCTTAGTAATCCTTGCAGCAACTTTATCATTAGAATAGAATAGAATATTCTTTATTATGTTATCCTTTTCCCAACTAAGTTGGGGTCGGCTTCCAGTCTAACCGGATGCAGCTGAATACCAGTATTTTACATGGAGCGACTGCCTATCTGACCTCCACAACCCAGTTACTGGTTGTCAGACTTTCGGGCTACTGACGACCCGTAACGACTGTCAAAGATCCACGAATGACAGCCGTGACCAACGGCTTAACGTGCTTTCCGAGGCACGGAGGGGTCTTAGTATGTGAAGATGGTCACCCATCCATGGACCAACCGCGGCAAGCGTAGCTTAACCTGATCGATCGACCCGTGCGGCTGTTATTACTTAGCCAAAAGCCCTCTTTATTATGTACACCATAAATATTACAGAAACAAAACAATAATCATTAACATGATTTTGATTAACAATTTATTGATATCAACATCAAACACATCTCGGCCTTCGTGTCTTTGGGTTTTACCGGTATCATTACATGTATCATAAACCACGCATTTACACTTAATAGCCGTTTTAACATCCCCCCCATATGGGCATTACAAATCGTAACTAAACGCACATATAGCACGTGTCATAAAGGTTACCAATATGGCTTGGTCCCTCGATGCAGCGTTGATCGTAAATGAAATTCATACTCAAACCAATTCATTCCAATTAAACTTAGTACTTTTTAATGGTCAAGGAATCGCTCAGTTAGAAAGAAGAAGACAGTTCTAGCCCATTGCAAAGCGTAGTAGGTTCCGACGGATGAAGAATGGGGCAAGAAACTACAAGGGTACTCTTTTGAATCCAAATAATTGTTAACAAAAAACTTCAAGACCATTCAAAAACTCTTTCAGATAAATTCAAAATGGATCAAATTAGCCTCAAAAAACGGTGCAGCGAACTTGCTGGCAACACGTCTCTTTCTGTTATATGTATGTTATAACACCTTTTTTGCTAAAATGAAATAGGCATTTGTAGTAGATACTAATAACGCAATGCAATTTCGGAATATCTTTCAAGAGCATCTCCGGACCTTTGATATGTTTACTGGGTGCTTCCATAAGCCTTTGTGCTTAGATCTGTATTCACGGATCTATCTCGTAATCTGTGCCAAAAATGTAAAAAAATATGAATTAATAGAAAAATAAATTTAATTCCTCCACATAAAGATCAGTTTACGCTACAGCTTTAAACATTTTTATAACTTTTTCAATAGTGCTAGATATTTGTTTAACTTGAAATAGGGTAGGGGTGTGCAGCGCTGCGCACTTTTACTATAGAAGAAACCTTGTTGATACGCAACGGGGATCATCATCATCACCCACAGCCCAACTTCACCCACTGTTGGGCATAGGCCTATCTTTGCTTGTGCCAATCTCCATGTCCCTGTGCCAAACAATTCTGCAGTGTTAGTATTAGGTCTCTCCTGAGAAAAAAAAAAATGTTTTAAATGACATTCTGCGAAAATGACGTTTTGCGAAAGTGACATTGTGAGAAAATGAGGTTGTGCGAAAATGACGTTTTGCGAAAGTGACCAAATTTTTCACGATGACATTTTGCGAAAGTGACGTTCTGCGTCAAGACCATTATGATTACCCACAGCTTGATTTCACCCTTGTTGGGCCATAAACCTCTGTTTGCGTGTGCCCACACTCCTGTGTCAGCCTCGTCTAGGTTCTACCCGTAACGCGGAAGATCTTTTGGAAAAATTTCGCAAAAGTTACTGTTCCGTGTTACACCATAGCCAAAGATATACTGGGCGCCGTGCTCTAGGTACTTACGCCCTCAGTGTTGCACCACAGGGCTGACTAGCTAAGCAAATCTATGAGCAAGCACTTGTAAGTACTTGTTGAAGTAATAATTAGCACATGCGTAGGAGTCGTTAGTCAGATTCTGACGCAGCGTTAGATTAGTAATAGATTATGTTGAGCCTTGGAGAATGAGCCTCTTTCTCTTTGGATTAGGGAGTGTGGCTGGGCTGGTACAACGAAAAGAGATATAAAGCGGGTATTAAAAAAAGTCGGGTTGCACTCCGGGAGTGCCGGCAGAAGTGAAAACTTGAATATTAACGTTGAAATAAAGCAATTTTTAATTGAATTAATATAACTAATTTTTTTTTTCACTATTTCTGCGTCACTTTTTTCATTAATAGATGCACGTTGTTCAATTTCCATATTTTAAACACTTTATATACACGAATTTTACGAATACACAGCAGTGTGGCTACTACACAGACGGTCGAGCCATCAGCTGTCCATCCATCCATCCATCCATCCATCCACATCCACATCCATCCACCCATTGTCGTGTGTCACTTTGTTCACTTCGGCTCCGCTGTCCGTCTGTCAGTCCGCCTGTCACATGGCTGTATCTTTTGAAGTTGAACCGTAATAGATATTTTAATATTTTCACAGAGTGTGTACTGGTTTAATTCTCTTTGGTGTACTACTACAGCCGCTATAATAAACAAATAGTAGATATGAATACATACATACATAGCCTCATAACCCTCCTTAAGCTTTGCCGTCGTCGGATAAAAAAGTGACAGCTTCATAAGTGCCCGATACCCCGAACAATCAGCAACTACTCACAAACCAGAAGATCTTTTATTACCGATTCTAGTTAAGCTTGTCAAGAGAGATAAATACCATCGCTGTCGCTAAGAATACCCAATACTATTTTAAGTATGTTAGCTCATACAGGTAGGTAGTATGAAGTCTTTGAAAAAAAAAAAATAATGAATGCATGGAACCAAAACGCATTTATTAAAATTAAAACTATGACACCTCAACAAAAACACAAGATTCATCTGTGCAAACAATTCGTCATTCGAGAGATGTTTTTCAGTAACGTTAATTACAAATGAATGAATAATAAATATTAATAAGAACTCCATGACAATTGTTATTAGTTTCGCTTCAATAAAAACAAGGTCTTAAAATAAAATAAAATATTCTACGATTTGTGGTTGGAACTGTTTACAAAAATAATCCACGAAGAGGCAAAATTTTTAGAAATTATAGCATCATTTTGCTAAATAAGCGCAATATCACAATATTGTTCTTAATCAGTCATTCATTCAGTCAAATGCCGGCTTACGTCATAGTCAGAATCGCAAGGGTTACAAAACGACCAATGAATCACAAACACATTCAGAACAGCCCTATTTAGCACAGTGTAGGCGATTCGAAAAGCAGCCTGCCTCGACAAGAGCAGACTGGAGTGACATTACGCGAAATAAACTAGACAAATAAACACAACATTTAGTCTAGAATCTAGTCTACATCGTGTCTGAAATGTTTCCTCTGTCGCAAGCGGACAGCCTCGTCGGAAATACTAAAGCTTTGTCCAGGGTGAGGAACTTGCGCGAGGGTGCTAAGGCGGGAGCGAAATCCCAAACTTATTAAAAAAAAAATGAAAATGTGTTTATTCACATAAATAATTTTAAACATGATATATTACCTCTGCCAAACTCCAAAGCAGTTTGTTGGCAGACGTAGCTCCTTTTTTTTGTACATATTATCATATTAAATATTTTTTTATAATGACACTTTTTCACATACAAGTTGATAAAACTATTCGTTTAACTATTTCTTAAAGAAACCGCTGTTTGCAACCATAGTGTAGTGACTATGGCGGGCCCTAGCGTGACGGGATTTAGGCACCTGAACTACGAGAAGCGAGTCGAGCTAGCAAGCGAGCAACTAGAACGAGTTGGCGAGCAACGAGCAGCGAGTTCATAGTTGGAATAGTTTTGTCTCTGGGTCATGAGCCAGTGCGAGAGTGGGACGAGTAGAATGCCGAATCACTTGCTGGTATGAGTTAATGCGTGTACCAAGTAAGAGTCTCTCAGAGAGTGTTCTACCCCCAAAAGAATATCGCCGAGCGGGTATTTTTTTTATAGGTCTTCTCAGTGAGGAGGTGTGAACAGTCAGCGATGAAGTATTAAAAGCATTTCACTGGACTTACATCTATTGTACCTTCCTTGGCGAGAACATATTCGATAGGTAGCCGCTTCCTCGCTTTCGCGATCGTTTTTTGTTTTAACCTGTAAAAGCACGTGACCGAAGACTACTGCCCGCTTCGACAACTTGCGATGCACTGTGATCACCTAACCGCGCTCGCGCCCGCTACCGCGTCGCGCATACACCCTGCATGAGGCCTAAGTACTAATAATATGCAAAAAAAAAAAAACAAAACAATATCTAAACCACTTTTATCTAGTCTGGGCTGTAGATAATGTAGTATTCGAGCGTCTAATACAGCTTGAAACCTTGATATGTCTGATAAAAAAAATGTCACGGTTTGTTATTAATTTTGAATACTAGGAATAGGTTCAACTTTGCAGCCATTATCAAACGAAATGAATTCAAGACAGTCTATCATAATTATGTAGGTTAATCCATACCGTCCAAAGCTATTATCTGCTTGACCTTTTACCAACTACCTACATAATGCTTGGGTCGGCTGCCAGTCTAACCAGATGCATCTGAATAACAACATGAAGCATACATGAAGCGACTGTCTTATCAGCACCATAATCGCGAAATACACTATCAATCAAAATCTGAATCATTTTGAAGGACATTGCTAATCCATTGCTTCGTATGTTCGAACAATTTATCTGCTCAACAACGTAAATAACGCAATGAATGTTGTTCAGACCGGAGTAACTCGTTTTGTGCTACCTCTTACCGATTGTCTTTTGTTTTGCATCTTCTTCGAACCTTATTGACTGTATGATATTATCTCACTATCTTACATGAGTCAGCAGCCCTATGTCCTCGTTACTGGTAGTGTAGGCGAATCGTTTGCGTGAAGCCGTCAACCTCGGCTTGCAATGTGATTGGCTGACGATGGTGAAACTAGAGGGTGCAGGTGGGTGCAGTAGATAGACATTCCCACAGTCAAGTATATTGGTAGGCTGAAGAAGGCAATGCATTGGTTGAGAAAGGTAGAAAACCTGGTGATATTATTATTTTTAACCGACTTCAAAAAAGGAGGTTCTGTATTCGACCCGCATGTACTCGTATGTAGATATGTGTGTATGTTTGTATGTCCGCGATTTTCTCAAAAACTGATGAACCTATTTTGATAATTCTTTCATTAATGTGATCTACATACTTTCAGGAAGGTTTTAGTATATAATACATTAGGTAATTTTTCTTATGTACGAAGTTATATACATAAATGTACTGCCTCTCCGGCATTTCTATGCGAATTTTGATGATTCTTCTAGTCGGTGTCTTCAATTCTTCAATGCACTAGTGTTAATTGAATTTGTGTAGGGTACATACAACTAAAAAGTGAAAAATATTTTTTTTTTTTACAAAAAAAACAACCGGCTTCAAAAAAAAACACTACAAAATGATAAATAACTTTAATTTCGGAACTCGATGTCAAAAAACGAAAATGCGAAACCAACGACACCGACTTCCGAAATTAAAGTTATTTATCATTTTGTAGTGTTTTTTTGATTTTACATACCTCGGGACCATGAGTCCCGGTCCTTTGGAAGGCGTACGAGGGGCCGAAGCCAACTCGCAGAGGCCCCTTAGGAAATTTTAATGAAATGCGGCATCAACGGACGATCCCTGTATGCACTATGCAAGTGCACCAAAGGACAACCCCCGGTTGGTGTAGGACGATTGCTTAATTTATTCTGTAAAAAAATCATTGCTTTATGGTCATTAACCAGAAAGAAAACAGGCGAGAGCATTTCTATGGAGAAACGACCACCCGCGTTTAAGCTTTCGTATTTAAATGTAGAAGTGCTGATGTTCTCGGTGATTCGTTGATATGACATTGTTGGTGGATTTCCTTTTCAGCCATGCAACTTTGTATGAACCTGTATTTCTAGACGTTATCAATATTATTAATCAAATACGAGTACAATTCTAAATACAGTGCCGGTCCAGATCATAAATATTAGCATAGCGGCAGGCATCGAACCTGCAACAAACCGGTGCACTTTCGCTGGCCACGCCTTTCGCAACTGAGCTGCTGGTTATAAATTAATAAGTTGTTATCTTTGTTTTTGTTGTACTTTCCTTGGTAGAATGAAATCTCAGACTGAATGGGAGTACCTACGCAGTTAAAGATGCAAGTGATCCCTATAAAGTCTCTTTTAGTTCGGGAAGGGGAGTTAAATTATTTATAGGATCCCAGTCAAATCTATAATAAACTAGCAGTGCCCCGCGGTTTCACCCGCATAGATCTCGATCCCGTGGGAATATCGGGACAAAACTATCGTATGGCCTTTCCTGGGACTCAAACTATCTCTATTCCAAATTTCATCTAAATCGGTTCGGCGGTTTAAGCGTGAGGAGGTAACAGACAGACAGATATTTATAATAACTACCTCGTTTGTCGCAAGACCTACTGCTGAGCTCATGCTCCTGGAAACCAGGACCTCATGGGTCTGGTTTCGATTCCCAAGACGGGCAAAGTATTATAGGTTTTTTTTCTATCTGGAATTTCTCAGTAGAAGCCCGGAATATGGGTTTGTGCCCGGTTGATAGCAATATGCAAGATGTGCAATTCACGGGTTCAATTATTTAGTGAAGTGTATTAAAAAACTATTATGAAGCTAATTGTACAACATTTAAATCTACTAGGTAGTTGAGCTATTTTTACGCAGATTAATATTCATGGTGCAAATGAAACTAATTAGTCTCCTCTGCACCATTGATGGTGCAGGTCAATGGTGCATACGGCAAAAGTATGGTGAAGTAGTTGTATTAATATTCATGGTGCAAATGAAACTAATTAGTCTCCTCTGCACCATTGATGGTGCAGGTCAATGGTGCATACGGCAAAAGTATGGTGAAGTAGTTGTATTAATATTTATGGTGCAAATTAAACTAATTAGTCTCCTCTGCACCATTGATGGTGCAGGTCAATGGTGCATACGGCAAAAGTATGGTGAAGTAGTTGTATTAATATTTATGGTGCAAATGAAACTAATTAGTCTCCTCTGCACCATTGATGGTGCAGGTCAATGGTGCATACGGTACAACGGGAGATTTCCATTATGGACTAAACAGATAGACAGTCATTCTATACCAGAAACAGACACCCGCCAAATCCGCCATACAAACAACGTAAACATTTACAAACAATGAAAACACATCTAAAATATTGCCCATAATGGTCACACTTGCGTTCCCATTGAGGGACCACATTTGAGTTTTGAGCTTTTGAATACATCAGCCTTTAGTAAAAGTTCTCAAACAATTGTAAATTCAGCCTTTAATTTGTAAAAGTAACCACTCAAAAGTTACAATCGATTAAAGGTGGTCCCTCAGTCGTGACTGACAGGCATCCCTATCTCAAAACCTAGTGAAAATTTGCAACTGCTATAAATTACTACTCTTAGTAAAAGATTTGTAAAACTAATTTATTTGAATATCAACCCTTCCTGTTCAAGGAATAAAAAGAACTAGCAAGCGGAAGGTGGTCCCTCAATCGATCACCATATGTTCACCTTGAGTGGAGACCACAATGGAATTTGAAATTTACATACGGGTCTAGCGTTAGTAAAAGTACTTGAACGATTGTATATTCAACCTTTAGTTTGTAAAAGAAGCCATTCAAAAGTTACAATCGAATTAAGGTGGTCCCTCAATTGAAACGTTTATCATAAGAAAAATCTGTTTACGTAGCATTCGGAAGTTAAATAGACGAATGATACAGTCTATACTTTAGTAGTATTTTTTTACTAAGGATTACTTTTCTAAACAGTATCAAAAAATGTACCGTTTTATTTCAAATAATAATCAAATTCCTGGGAAGAAATACCAAGATAGAGGTGACCACACAGCAGGATTGTTTATTAAGTAAAAACTAGTGAGTGTTTGTTGATATTAATTTTTATTAATATTTGACATCACTTAGCTAAATAAAAACACAAAGAAAATAATGTTTATGACAATAAAAAAAAAGAAACAAAATTTTACCCTGCACTGAAAATGTAACTCTGAACTTTTTAACCGACTTCAAAAAAGGAGGTTCTGTATTCGACCCGTATGTATGTTTGTATGTCCGAGATTTTCTCAAAAACTAAAACCGATTTGGATAATTCTTTCACTAAAGTGATCTACATACTTTAAGGAAGGTTTTAGTATATAATACATTAGGTAATTATTCTTATGTACGAAGTTATATGCATAAATGCAGCATTTCTATGCGAATTTTGATTATTCTTCTAGTCGGTGTCTTCAATTCTTCAGTGCACTAGTGCTTATTGAATTTGTGTGGGGTAGGTACAACTAAAAAGTGAAAAATAAAAACTTTTTTACGAAAAAAAAAACAACCGACTTCAGAAAAAAACACTATAAAGTGATAAATAATTTTAATTTCGGAAGTCGGTGTCGTTGGTTCTGCATTTACATTTTTTTGGTGTTTTTTTTTTTTTTTGAAGTCGCGGTTGTTTTTTTGTAAAAAGGTTTTTACATCAAACATTACTACTAATGAGACAGTAGCAAAGTGTATGTATAAAAATTTGTTCGTTCGTAAGAACGTATGCTCTCATTAAAGAAGTAGAGACATCTGTAATGGCCGAGCTCACTGGCGCTAGTTCCGGGAATAAATTCAATAGCCCCAACTAATTTGTAGAAATTTTGTTTGACTTTGATCGTTCGAGGTATTTCGCTAATCGGTCCTTTAGGTGTGTCGTTTAAATTGAAAGATATAAAATCTGTAAGCTCATATTCGTACGTCACTTGATTATTACACAATGTACATTCTTTAATTTCGTCACGAATTAAAATGGCTTCTTCCAAAATACTAATGCCAAATATTTTAATAAGCTGAATGTTCAAACTGATAAATGTATATCTTTTTAAAATGTTTTCTGTTTGACACCATGCATTGCTACACAGTTTGGAGAATTTGACACTAAAAAAAATCTTATTAATAAGTTCTTCGAAAACGGTAGACACATTACATTCGCAACTGTTAGTAACGACGTCACTGATTTTATTCTTTTTATTACAAGCTTGGGAAATTATTTGTGCTCTCAGGATGTAAATATCATCTATCTTATAATTATTGTCATTCAAGCCTTTAATATACATTAAAATTATGTCATCATCAACATTAGCCTCATTAAAGCAGTCATGTAGCACAAATAAAGGAAAAAATCCGAAAATCGTATATTTGTAGTTATATTAAAAAAACTGTGATAAACTATTTACATACCTTACGGAATACTCGTTGCACGAGTCCGACTTATCTGGATTTTTTTAATTATTTGCGGCTTGAGTTACTAGTCATTAAACCAATTTTTTTTTAAGTATGTTCACGTAGGTACGCGACGCGCAGATTTTATTTTTATTAAAAATTATTATCAACAGTCACTAGAAAAACCCTGCTGTGTGGTCACCTCTATCTTAGTATTTCTTCCCAGCTATTTGATTATTATTTAAAATAAAACGGTACATTTTTTGATACTGTTTAGTAAAGTAATCGTTAGTAAAAAAAAATTACTAAAGGATAGACTGTAGCATTCGTCTATTTAACCTCCGAATGCTACGTAAATTGATTTTTCTTATGATTAACGTTTCAATTGAGGGACCACCTTAATTCGATTGTAACTTTTGAATGGCTTCTTTTACAAACTAAAGGTTGAATATACAATCATTCAAGTACTTTTACTAACGCTAGACCCATTTGTAAATTTCAAATTCCATTGTGGTCTCCACTCAAGGTGAACATATATGGTGATCGATTGAGGGACCACCTTCCGCTTGCTAGTTCTTTTTATTCCTTGAACAGGAAGGGTTGATATTCAAATAAATTAGTTTTACAAATCTTTTACTAAGAGTAGTAATTTATAGCAGTTGCAAATTTTCACTAGGTTTTGAGATAGGGATGCCTGTCAGTCACGACTGAGGGACCACCTTTAATCGATTGTAACTTTTGAGTGGTTACTTTTACAAATTAAAGGCTGAATTTACAATTGTTTGAGAACTTTTACTAAAGGCTGACGCATTCAAAAGCTAAAAATTCAAATGTGGTCCCTCAATGGGAACGCAAGTAATGGTCACTACACACCGCATCGCAAGCAGAATTCAATCAACATTAAAGTTCATTCACACGATTTCTATTTGCGAATGTTAGCACTTCTAGTGTTTTATGATTCCTGTAAATTTCACTAAGAGGTAAACCATACGTTTGTAGAGAAAATTCAATCAGTCTCGAATGAGTATAATAAGAGTTATTTTGTTATCGTTCATTTCCATTAAAATTCAAGTGAGGGGCCCGTGGCTAAATAATAACAGCCGCACAGGTCGATCGATGGTTAAGCTACGCTTGCCGCGGTTGGTCTGTGGATGGGTGACCATCTTTACATACCGAGACCCCTCCGTGCCTCGGAAAGTACGTTAAGCTGTTAGTCCCGGCTGTCATTCCTGGATCTTTGACAATCGTTGCGGGTAGTCAGAAGCTCGAAGGTCTGACAACCAGTCTTACCAAGGGGAAGGGGTATCGTATTACCCAGTAACTGGGTTGTGGAGGTCAGATAGGCAGTCACTCCATGTAAAATACTGGTATTCAGCTGATTCCGGTTAGACTAGAAGCCAACCCCAACATAGTTGGGAAAAGGCTAGGCAGATGATGCATTTCCATTAAAATTCAAGCAATTTTAAACTCTAATCCATTGTTTTAAGAGTATTTGTATGTCTTGTTGATTAGGTATTGTTATATTGGCACTTTATTACCTAGGAAGATTAGGTTATTACAGGGTTTTGATTCTGTTTCCTGTTTGTATAGGAAATGTATAAATAATTATTAGCGGACAAGTTTGTCACGGGTTTAAAAGTAAACTAGACATAATAATCATAATCAGCCGTTAATGTTCCCACTGCTGGGACACAGTCCTCCTCTCTGTGAGACGGAGTGGGCTGTAATCCACGATGATCCATGAGTGGGATGTAGTCTCATGTCTTCGAATTTTTGGTTCTAGGATTCTGACTGGCAGCATTGCCACGTTGAACGGCAATGCTAATTCTTTGGCAAAACAACGAGCCAGCCCACTGGTCACGTGAAGTGTCGTGAAGTGGTGAGAAATTTCCGCAAAAATGAGACGCGCACTCGGGCCCATAACCCAAGCGTTTCGACCACAAACGGCTCAAAACTGTACAACCTTTACCAATAAGGTTATATTTTCAGCTGTAGAACATAAATCATTTGATACACTTGACAACACATGTCCTTTAAATCAAAAGTGTTCTCGTAAAAGCAGAAACAATAAATCATCAATTTATTACGATCTACCCACAATACAGTAAAAGCCTATCTTTGAAAATTATATGCGATTCCATTGATTTAGGAACAAACTGAAAGGTAAAACAGATCATGTTCCTACGTAATATCATAAAATTATATGTTTATGGGTGTTAGATTTATGACTCAAAGTTCTAAAGGAGTATCGTTAGGATGGTTTCAGGTAAGGAAGTCTCAGGTGTTGAAAGGTCTTCGACACAGTTCGACAGTCAGATTTGTAGCGTTATCTACAACGCCACATGCGAACAACGCGTCGGGGTCACCAGTACTATAAAGGTATGAGGAAAAGGGTGTAATGTTCACTCATACTCTATAGAAGAGGGAGGATCCTCCGACCAGACGGGTGTTGCAACTGCCCGATGATTCATGTCGGGCCGTTTTATATATGCTAATCGCGCGGTAAACTCTGCTTGCGAGATGCAGGATTTTGCGTGACGTCAGTATGGCGCGTTGTTCGCGTGTGGCGTTGTAGATACCGCTACAGATTTATCCCTGCTGATTGGCTAATCACACTTGAAAAATAAAGCAAAGCTTTATAATTTCCTGTGTGAGAGAATGGCAAGGATTGATGACAAGAGATCCTTGCATGAGCTTCAAAATATTATTTTTCCGCACAACTAAAAGTGAAAGAAATTTTTATTTTTATTAGGTTGAGAATCAGCACTTTTCGAACGTTACATTACAAAAGACTGTCCCCCAAAACGCACGCCCTTCACCACTTCCTAGTGCTTTCGCTGGGAAGAAGTGGTGCAACAAACTCCCCAGCAGCACAGCTGTCTGTTCAGTTAGAAAAAGTTTCATTTCAGTCCAGTCTCGCAAAACCCGCAGATCCTGTGACAAAAACCCGTTACTTTGGTCAGTTCTATCTAAGCATTTAGGGATGTTCCGTTTGTCCCAGAAGGAGGCGGCGGAGCGCGCGCGGGAGGAAGATCCTCACGCGGCGCCGTTCCGAAGGCGGAGGAGGGGTCGAAGAAGACGTCAGTTTGACAGTCATCTCCGACTCCTCCCAGATGGAGGCCAGCAGGCAACAGGTGCGGGGGCACCTGTGCCTGTATTGCACAGGCCTCCATCAGTGTTGGATGGGAATGGCCAGGTGTTCTCGGCCATTCCCGTAGCCCCCCAGCCTGGGGGGCATGCGGGGCCCGCCAGCTAGGCGGGCATGCGCCGGGAGGGTTGTGTGCCGCATCACGGCGATGCGGGAACACCGCTGAGTTTGAGTGGGTATACTGTCGGTGTCATTCCGACAGGAGTCCCACAAACCCCGTCTCGTCCCCCACGAGCGGGAATGCGTAATGCATTTCTCAGCGGAAAAAAAAAAAAAAGACGGGTTGCACTCCGGGAGTGCCGGCAGAAGTGAAAACTTGAATATTAACGTTGAAATAAATCAATTATGAATTGAATTAGTATAACTAATTTTTTTTCACTATTTCTGCGTCACTTTTTTCATTAATCGATGCACTTTGTTCAATTTCCATATTTTAAACACTTTATATACACGAATTTTACGAATACACAGCAGTGTGGCTACTACACAGACGGTCGAGCCATCAGCTGTCCATCCATCCATCCACATCCACATCCACGTCCACCGTCACCGTCCCCGTCCCCGTCCCCGCCCCCGTAGCTGTCCATCCATTCATCCACATCACATCCACGTCCACCGTCACGTCCACCGTCACCGTCACCGTCACCGTGGCCGTCACCGTCACCGTCACCGTCACCGTCACCGTCCGTCCGTCCATCCATCCATCCATTATCGTGTCTCACTTGGTTCACTTCGGTCGGCGCCGCCGTAGAAAGAGGGGGGGGGAAATCTCTCCTGACGGTCACGTGTCCTGACGCGATGTCCTGACGCGAGTTTAACATTTTTTCCCCATTACAAAAAGTGTGCAACGCCGCTAAAGAAGTTTTCACTTCAAAAAAAAAAAAGGTTTTCTAGAAAGCCACTTTGTCCCTCCTTAAGGACGTTAAGGCCTCTTTGTTAAGCCCGATGCTAAAGCCTTTGACACTTAGGCGCTTTGCAGATGGAGCAACTTTAGTTGAGGCAACTATCAACTTTTTGAAATTTTCCTTTTAAAGTTGCCAAATGCTACAACCAAATAGCCCGAGATGTATGTAAATAGCTAGTTGCCAGTAATTGCCAGTTGCTGTAATAGTTGCTCCATCTTTAAAGCGCCTTAGATTAACTATTCAACGTGCTAACCTCGACCAGCACAAATGTCACAACACAACCTACCCTTACTTCCCATTTCCTAATAACACCTCACTCAAACGGAATAAAAACCGATCAAGGTCTAACAGAAATGCTAATGAGGCCCATTAGGCTTATCTGTCACTAAGCGGCTCATAGGAATGCTGTCGACAATACGTTTAAGGAGTGCGTAGGATACCCGTAGGCGCGATCGACAATGATCCGCCGACACCGAATATGGTGCAGTTTTCTTTAATGATGTTGGTGACATATGAAAGATGGGACAGAAGATTTGCAGCAATTTTCCAGGTAAAAAAACCCCACCGATATAGTTCGTCTTATCAAAAGGGATGGTAATGTCATTGACAATATTTTCTGGAATACTCTAATGCTTGGTTCCTTTAAACAAAGACGAATCGTTTTGCTTACATTGGTAGCATTTTTTCTTGCCAAACGGGGCAATTGCGTAATCTTATCAATCGGAATCGGTTTGATTTTGACAGTTCGAGAACATTCATTGCATTATTTACGTGTTGAACAGACAAATTTTTATTACTTATTATGAAGCAATGGATTAGCAATTTGCTTCAAATTCCGATTGATAGTCAGTTAAGCAATTAGGGTGCTGGGCATATAAATAGATTTGTAAGCTAATTTTATCTGTGACAGCTACTTCTATGTATATGGAGGGTCTACTATGCAAAGCTTGAGGTAAAGCTTGCTATGAGGTCTTTGCTTCATTATTGGTGAAGATACAAGATCTCGTAATTTTAACCAATAACGGTCCGTAAATGCAGCAGTTTTCAAAAGCAGGCTACGTGCCCCATTCTACTACGGTTTAGCCATATTCAGAGGAGGTTGATACTTTCGCTTCCAATGACTTATCACAGATTCGAAATTTTTGGGGAGACATTTTGGGCAGTCATGATGGCCCGACAAACTAAGCGAGTTTAGAAATTTTTCGCGTTTTCATGGGCACATCTACATGGGACTTCTGAACCTTTCTATGCAGTGAATTTATCAAGTGTTGAATATTTTCCACATCTCCTTATAAGGCTGGTGTGTTTTATTGTTAGTTTGCATGTAAGCTCATTAAAATGAAGATATAGTCATAAATATCGTGGTTTCTAGATCATTGGAAAGGATATGAGGTATCTGATGGAGCTTGTTTTCAAACACCGAGATAGAGAATCATTTATTAGATGACAGATTTCTTGCAAATGATAAGAACCAGCTACTAACGGAATGGAAATCTTTTGCAGAAACACTTAAGATACCTAAAGAACAGTTCGGAAATTGCATTGTGGCACAATGAATGGTCGAAAGGGATAAATCTCAGAATACGCTTGATAGACTGATTGAATTTCATAATATGAAGTTATTGCCACACAAAAGGATGTTGATGTATTGGAAGTTACCTCCGAGTCAAACTTAAGGCGCGGTAAGAAGCAAATTTTTTGGTAATTGACAATTTAGCGCATCGCGGTAGTATATATCTATAAAAAAACAGTGATGCGTTTGATGCTAATTGAATCGAATGACGACCAACATAAAATATTTTTTTCAGTTTTAATTAAATTAAAAAATAAATGCACGGTTCAGTCAGTGGAATAATTTTTAGGTATTTCTTTAGCTGGTTGAATTTCCTTTATTATCATTACATAAGTTAACGCTCAAAATTTTGAGAAAAATTATGCGACGTTAAAAATTTTTTGAGCTCTGTTTTACGATTGTTTTGTCATGAACTCATGATACTATTTTAATTTAATGATATATTTCTGAATAAGTATTTCCTTTGAACATATGACAATACACAGATTTTTTCCATATGTGCCAATACGCCTAAACTGTGCGACAAAAAACTGAGCGATTTACGGTGTCCTACGATACCAACGGATGGGTAAGTCATCACCTGCCTAGCCTTTTCCAACTATGTTGGGGTCGGCTTCCAGTCTAACCGGATGTAGTTGAATATTTTACACGAATGCCTATCCCTACCCAGTTATTGGGTAATACGATACCCGTTGGTGAAACTGGTTGTCAGACTTTCGGGCTTCTGACTTCCCGTAACGTCGATAAAATAATAAGAGATGGATACGCAAGTGACGAAAATTATTTTACGAAACCACGGGATCTTTTTACATTAAAACCACAGTCAATCACTAGTTGTCCATCACTTCTATGACACGACAGGCGGAAACCATAAGCGTTAAAAGTAGGACTTTCCCATGGTCTATCGGCTTCACTTTAATAAGTGTTTAAGCTTATAACAATTTCCTTTTGAACTGGTTAGTGAGTCAATGGAAAAAAGCCCACGCATCATTTTGGCGTCGTTCGGCGCCATCGATAAAAGACTACCGAATTAAGACATAGAAAACACATTGTAAGCTTCCTTTGCTCGCTGTATACCTATAACGCAGTGTGCCTAAGTCGCGTTATGCCTAAACGTCATTTCAAATAAGCGTTTCGTTTATATCTCACATTGCCCATTTCGCGATACGCCTATGTCGCTATTGGACTAGGTATATCTCACATTTCTTGGTTTCTGGTCACGGCACGAAGTAGTTTTCCTCATCATCATTATCGTCAGCCTATAGCTGTGCACTGCTGGACATCATCATCATCATAATCAGCCTATAATGTTCCCACTGCTGGGACACAGGCCTCCTCTCGGTGAGAGGGAGTGGGCCGTAATCCACCACGCGGGCCCAGTGCGGGTTGGCAGATGTCACATGTCTTCGAACTTTTAGTTCTAGGACATGCCGGTTTCCTCACGATGTTTTCCTTCACCGTTTTGAGAGCAGTGGTGATGAAATAAATTATTCAAAGTAAAGCGCCTGCTGGACATAGGCCTCTCCTATTGCACGCCTTACAACTCGATTTTCCGAGAGCAGTGGTGGCCAAGTGAGAGCAGTGGTGGCCAAGTGAGAGCAGTGGTGGCCAAGTGAGAGCAGTGGTGGCCAAGTGAGAGCAGTGGTGGCCAAGTGAGAGCAGTGGTGGCCAAGTGAGAGCAGTGGTGGCCAAGTGAGAGCAGTGGTGGCCAAGTGAGAGCAGTGGTGGCCAAGTGAGAGCAGTGGTGGCCAAGTGAGAGCAGTGGTGGCCAAGTGAGAGCAGTGGTGGCCAAGTGAGAGCAGTGGTGGCCAAGTGAGAGCAGTGGTGGCCAAGTGAGAGCAGTGGTGGCCAAGTGAGAGCAGTGGTGGCCAAGTGAGAGCAGTGGTGGCCAAGTGAGAGCAGTGGTGGCCAAGTGAGAGCAGTGGTGGCCAAGTGGTAACGGCCGCGACTTACGAGTTCTAGGTCATAGTACAGAATACTTAATAGTACTACGTAGTCGTAGGTTCGAATCCAGTCAGGCGCTTTACTTTGTGTAAATAATTTCATCACCCCTGCTCTCAAAACGGTGAAGGAAAACATCGTGAGGAAACCGGGATGTTCTAGAACCAAAAATTCGAAAACATATTGTGACATTTGCCAACCCGCACTGGGCCCGCGTGGTGGATTACGGTCCACTCTCTCTCACTGAGAGGCCTGTGTCCCAGCAGTGGGAACATTATAGGCTGATTATGTAGATGGTTGACTCGTAGATGTTATTATCGTAAGCATGATGGTCCATACTCGTTCTTTCTCCATATCAAACTCAAACTCAACTCAAACTCAAAGCATTTATTTCAATTAAACCATTTACAGGCACTTTTGAATTGTCAAGAAGTCAGTCAGTCAGAAAAAATGAAGCTAGTTGCCCATTCCAAAGCGTAGGTACCTATGGAGAAGAACGGGCAAGAAACTCCATGGACACTCTTTTAAATCAAAATAATGTGGTTACAAAGTCTTTGTTACATCATTCATGTTAAAAATTATACATGTGAGAACGATGCAGAACGTTAAAAGCGTCCATAATGAAAAGATGAGAAAAAACAACAATTCAAATAATAAATTAAAATAAGCCATGGCAGCAAAGAGATGACCAGTCCCTACTGACGGCGCCCGTTCACGAACATGACGCATGCATCAGCACCATTCAGCTCAACCATTTTGAAGGGAGCTAAATGATCCAAAACATGCGCCACCATCAGCGAGATATCCCTTTGCCTTTCAAGCTAGTACCATTAATTCAACAGTCCCAGCTGTCAAAGATTAATTCCGATCATCACTCAACGGTTAGACAGGCAATCATCCTACACAGTCGCCTAGATTCAGCTAACTTGAATATAACAAAGGGTGTCGCAACTGCTGGCCGTTTACTGTGATTCAACGAGAGGGGTACATGTGATGGCAGAATGTCTTATGAAGATTCCAAAGCTTAATTAAATTGCTTGTGCATACGTGCAGTTGGTTATTGTCGTTGTATCGGCTGTTGCCGCTTTGTATTATTTATTTGTTTATTATTTATTTAATACTTCAAGCACATAAATGTACAGAGGTGGACTTAATGCCATAGGCATTTACTACCAGTCAACCTTTGGGTGATGCAGAGACAAACAGTGGTAGGTGCATCATGAAAAATTGAGGAATAAATATTTTAAATATAAATATGAAGATACGCATAAACCTATTAAAACTAAAAATAATAATGGACTGCTGCTGGTTTAAAATCTGTAAAGTAGGGTAGGGGGGGGGGGTCTGCAATGTGAAGGCGAGACGACGACGACGTCGACTGGCCCCCTGGCGGCGCGAAGTGGAGACGCGGTATGACTCCGCAGGCATGGTCGCAGAGCGCCAAAGTCCCGCCGTGCGCCATCTGGCTGTGGTGGGGCCGTAACGTTGTTGTGTTGGTTGGTTGTTGGTTAAACAAGAACCACACATTCCACTTGATGCCAGAGATTGACAGCTCACTTCCTACGCCTTCACGGTGAGTTTTTTAAAGCGGTCGGCTGATTTAGGCCTATTATTTTTTATTTTATTATTATTGAATGAGCCCGCTCTTGACCTCAATCATGCCTGATGGAAAGCGATGGATGAGGCCTATGATGGAACGAGCGTGCCCAGAAGACGCACTGGAACTCCCACGCAACGACGAAACACAGCAGGCTGCTTGACGCTGGACTCCGGTGGGAGGGTGGTCGCAAACCAGGCGGGCGTTAGCCTTACCAGCGCAATGGAAGAATTGGCCAGTCAAATAAGGTGTTGGGTGTAACTGTCCAGGATGCGCCGAGCTCTCGGTTCAGTTGAGTAACTGGTGGAACAAACTGCGCTACACGAGGAGGCTTCTTCATGCATCCTCATCTATCTATGCCTATCTCTTATGTAAGGGTTTCACCCCTTATTCCTAAGTCACAGCACAGAATACTTAAAGTACTACGTACAGAAAGAACACTCCCTTCCCCGCACTAACATCAGTTACCGCACCTCACCCCGCACTTCGGCGTATTCGTCGCAGTTCTTTAACAAGAGCGCTCGCAAACACAAGTACCTCACGCACACATTCATACGTATACAAACGTCATTTTTAATGTAGTAGTAGTAGGTAATTATTTTGCGAGCGTTGTATGGAGTGTCCGGGGTGTGGTCACAGTGTACAGGATTTTGCCCTGGCACTTACTTCAAAAGCAAGGGGTGCGTTTAAAAAAAAAGTAAGCATAGATTTTCTTTTGTTTCAATCGCAGAATGTTTCGGTTGAATGCATCGGCCCGTGGTGACGGAATCGCAACATATTAAAGACAGTCAAGATGAATGAATTGCATTGCGACCATTTTTAGAACAAAAACAGGGTTACACAACCCTTCGGAAAGAGAAAGAATGTTAACACCGCATTCATAATATTGTACATTTAAATGTTGATGTTATCGTATTCAGCTGTCCACTGTTGCATGCTACTAGGGCTGGTTGTTGTGCTCCATGTACTAGGGGAGCATAAAAGGCAGGTGTGCAAACTGCCCTTTATGTAAAATTAACAATTTTATCATAAGGTCAACTGTTAGCAGCGAAGAGTTGATGGTTTATAAGAATATTTTCGTAATATGTCTCAAAGCATTTAGTATTGGATATGGTTTTTTTTTTAAATGGGGTGGGACCGTGGGACTGGTGACATTTTGTGTCTGTTTTTATCGTATCATTCAAAATATTGATTGTGTTAATTGGTCTGTAAGTAATTATATCAAATAACTTAATCTGCGTATAACGTTCCTGGCTGAATCGACTTACCTCTGCAAAACTAACAAGCAAAAAATTTACAATAATCCAAATTCTATGCCAGTAAATAAAATGGTTTTCAGAACCAAATATTTAAGAACAAGAACGCTGAATGTTTTTATTTATGGCCTCAACGCTGCGATTTGACATGCGACTGCATATACCTACGTAAAACGAATAATCGTAATCAATATCAAAAGACATCTCTTCAAATTAGACTGGGAATTAGCACTTTTCGAACGTCAGAATTACGTAAGACAGTTCCCAAATACGCCTGCCTTATATCTAGTGCTTTAGTTGGGAAGAATTAGCGCAACAAACTCCAAAGCAGCACAGCTGTCTGTTCAATTAGAAAATCTTAATGCTATACAATAGTAGTTATAAACATAGAACAAAAAAAATGTTTACACCACGCATTTTTTGGAAATTGTTGTTGTTGACAACTCAAGACACATCAAGACAAGCCATCGTGTTCCTGTTTCTGTTAGCCTGCATCATCCCACCGCTCTTCCGATCCAGGGCTAAAGTGGACCACTGGTCGTTCGTTATCTCCAGCTCGTCCCGCCATCTTGTAAAAATAATAGCGAGAAGATGGTAACAAGATGGTGATTAGTCTAGGTGTTTGACACTTTGAGCGGAACATCTGGGTATTCAAATGTTTGTTGCGCAGCCCACTATTTTCTCATACAAAATACGTAATTAGAATACATGTGTGAGTAGCCTTATTAAGAGAAAAAAACTAATACTAGCAGTCCGAAAATTTAAAGTGATACGGCGCGATGACGTAGCTTGCAGGAATTGGTATAAACCGCAGCCGTTTATAAGACATAGTTTTTGCTGACGTGATTAAACGTTGTGTCAAATAGCGTTTATCAAATTTTACGTATTATAACGTTGCTCCGCTCAAAGTGTTAAGTACCGCGACAGGTACAGGCTACTTTATTTAAAGCACATTTTAATACTTCTAAGCCAAGTTATACCTGAGCTATTTCAAATGATAATATTGTTGCACCCGACAGTACAAGTTTAATTATTCAAAGTGCATGTGCATAAAGTGTTATTGTGCAAATATTTTACGACGCGATCTGAATATCTTGTTTGATTGTATCCAGATTAGTTTATAACCTTAACATAAACGGTAAACGTGTTATAGTTGTTTCATAAACTTTATTGCGCGTGGATTGGATCTGGGATATCTATTTAGTTGGAAGAAAATCTTGAAGGTACTTACTAGAAAGTTCGGTGGCATTTCTACACTAATATTTTAAAGAGGTAAAGTAGGTAAGAGTAGGGGAAGACCAAAGAAACGATGGATGGACCTTGTGAAAGATGATATGGTTAGAAACTACAGAGATGACAACTAATAGAGAAGTATGGAAGAAAAAGACATGTAGCGCCGACAAAGAGATAAGTTTTAAAGAGATCAAGTTGATCGGATTTCCTTAATTCTTTCACACGCAGAAAGCTACTCTATTGTCGAGTGCCATAGGGTATGTTTTATAGTATAGTTGACTGCCACGCGGGCGAAGTCGCGGGCAGAAGTTAGTTCGTCGTAATTTCATTTTAATAATCAACTGGTTTATCAAGATCAACATTTCTAGATTTGCTAATACGCTGTAGGTACTATTATTATTTTTATGTTATTGGATGGTTAGCAAGCCCAGGCTAGGCCCACCTTAAGGCTCAGCAGACAGGCGCGACGCGTCGTGCGAAGTGATTCTGGTAGAACAATTTTCATGAAGTTTTCATAGAAATTGTTCTACTGTCTGCAGCAGCCATTATGGTGAGTAGTCACTGCTGGCTATGGTTTTCATCCCTAAGTCAAACGATGTTTTGCTAGTCCAATGTACTTAAGTTTTTATTTTTTAATCCCCTAGTGGATTTTATAGCGTCTGAAGGTGTGTCCGTGGCATCAGAGCGGGTCCTTCCCCTAGTTGATTTTATAGCGTCTGACGGTGTGTCCGTGGCATCAGAGCAGGTCCTTCCCCTAGTGGATTTTATAGCGTCTGAAGGTGTGTCCGTGGCATCAGAGCGGGTCCTTCCCCTAGTGGATTTTATAGCGTCTGAAGGTGTGTCCGTGGCATCAGAGCGGGTCCTTCCCCTAGTGGATTTTATATCGTCTGAAGGTCTGTCCGTGGCATCAGAGCGGGTCCTTCCCCTAGTGGATTTTATAGCGTCTGAAGGTCTGTCCGTGGCATCAGAGCGGGTCCTTCCCCTAGTGGATTTTATAGCGTCTGAAGGTGTGTCCGTGGCATCAGAGCGGGTCCTTCCCCTAGTGGATTTTATAGCGTCTGAAGGTGTGTCCGTGGCATCAGAGCGGGTCCTTCCCCTAGTGGATTTTATAGCGTCTGAAGGTGTGTCCGTGGCATCAGAGCGGGTCCTTCCCCTAGTGGATTTTATAGCGTCTGAAGGTCTGTCCGTGGCATCAGAGCGGGTCCTTCCCCTAGTGGATTTTATAGCGTCTGAAGGTCTGTCCGTGGCATCAGAGCGGGTCCTTCCCCTAGTGGATTTTATAGCGTCTGAAGGTCTGTCCGTGGCATCAGAGCGGGTCCTTCCCCTAGTGGATTTTATAGCGTCTGAAGGTGTGTCCGTGGCATCAGAGCGGGTCCTTCCCCTAGTGGATTTTATAGCGTCTGAAGGTCTGTCCGTGGCATCAGAGCGGGTCCTTCCCCTAGTGGATTTTATAGCGTCTGAAGGTGTGTCCGTGGCATCAGAGCGGGTCCTTCCCCTAGTGGATTTTATAGCGTCTGAAGGTCTGTCCGTGGCATCAGAGCGGGTCCTATCAGATTACCAGCACTGAGGTATTTATTTTTTAAATATCGCAGCATTATGTTGATGTGAGTCTTTTTGTTCTCGCAAAGGTCTTCTTTTCTTGTAACGATAATTTCGTGAGTGTGTTCTAAATAAAATATTTGTCTTTCCTCCTTCTTTCAATGCTTTGTCCAAGGCACTCCAAGGGACTCGATTCGTTTATCGGAAGAGCAGATCGGGCCTCTAAACTACTGTACGTAGTCTGAGAAGGAAAGTGTCCAATGAATAAGCCCGAAAGTGACAGTTGTACATATGTTAATGACGGGACATTCAATAAAACGTAAAAAATGTTGCACTACCGTTATTCAATTAGGCACCTATTAAATACATGTAAAGTAGGGTTGTCAGATGAAGTATTCAAATATGTATTCCGGATGAATGGCATAAGATGAGAGCACTCTGCTCTCATCTTATGGACAGGGACTTAGGGACAGAATCCGTATTTTTCAACTGTCTAGCTATCACGGTTCTTGAGATACAACCTGAGCCCTGATTCACAACCATACGACAGGCTATCGTATCGAAAACCTGACATTTCGATAACCTGATTTGACTTGCCATCAACAGCAAATAGCTGTTGGAAGAATAGCGGGCGTCTATTTGATTTAAACTGACAAATTTTTCGGGTTTTGGACTTGTGAACAGCGTTTAGAAGACTCCTACGATAACAATGATTAATGTTCGATACGATACGGAAGCGTATCGAGTGTTTGTGAATAGCTATGCTGGTGACAGACAGACCGACAACAGACAGTGGGGTCTTAGTAATAGGGTCCCGTTTTTACCCTTTGGGTACAGAACCCTAAAAAAATTATATTTAAATTAAAATTCTAAAAGATGCTTAGATTTAGTTCTAAGGTCTCAAAATCCAACTTCAGCTCCGGCTATGAAGATGAAGTATGAATGAATACATTCATATTAAGTGCGCAAAGGGCGACCGCCGCCGACGCCACTTCACACCTTGAGAATAAACCTAACGGACCATCGTGATTTAAATTTTCATCATTAGGCCTCTGATGTATAGTTAAGAGTATTCTCCTGCAGGGTCATTGCGTAACACACTATCAGTTGCAATGGGTTTCATTTCGACAGTTCAACAACATTCATTGCGTTATTTACATTGTTGAGCAGACAAATTTTTTGAACATATAAAGCAATGGATTAGCAATATCTTTCAAAATGATTCAGATTGAGATTGATAGTGGTTACGCAGTTAGGGTGCAGAGCTCAGAAGGCCAATTCTCGTAATTTAAAACGTTCAGAATCTAGTCGCAGTCTCATCTCGGCGACAAACAAGTGTCAAAAACTTGTCAAAATGTAGGGAAATTAGAGGTATTTTTTGACAGATTAATACTGCGATCAGATTGTGAACGTTGTAAAAATTACGAGAATTGCCCCTCTGGTCTAGTGGTCAAAAGCGCTTCTGATGAGGCGTAGGTACGATTCCCAGGTCGGGCAGTGTTAATGGGTTTTTCCATCAGGAATTTGAAACGGCAATAGGCTCTCGCCTCCTATTAAATAGGACATAAACACAACTGCCAAAATGTGGGTGTACTAACAGGTATATTTAGCCAGTTAGTCACCCGACCTGAGAATCGAACACAGGACCTGTCCACCCAAGCTTGGAAAAGTCAAGTCATTATCACTCATCAAGTCATCACACTAATATTATACAGGCGAAAGTTTGTAAGTGTGTGTGTGTTTATATGTTTGTTACTTCTTCACGCTCAAACGGCTGGACCAATTTTGATAAAATTTTGTATGGAGGTAGCTGACACCCTGGCTGGATTAACATATAGGCTACTTTTTATCCCGACATTCCCACGGGAACGAGACTTATGCGGGTGAAACCGCGCGGCGCAGCTAGTCTTATACTATAAAACAAAGTTCGGTTAGTTACACCATTTATAACTCAAGAACGGCTGAACCGATTTTTTATGAAGATTTGTTGCATTTGTCTCCGCCCCGAATAGCAGAATAACTATTAAAACATGGGAAAATTCACGAAAAAAAAAAGATAAGTAATTCATTTTCTCATACATTTTGTATGGAACGACTTTTTTGATGATATCTCGAGAACGGATTGACTGATTTCGATGGCGGTACAAAGTTCGCCGGTTCAGCTAGTTACCAATAATTTCCACATCTTTGCAACTTTACCAGCCCTAAACACTTCTACAATCAGGTTGCCTACGCAGGCAGTAGACCGAAACCCACAAAAACATGACGGTCCCATCTATATATAATTTTTTAGTCACCAATCGGTCACTCGCCTGACCTTAAATGGTGACAAGATTAGCGACCGAGGCAAAAAGTTTACAACTTGAATGGGAGTAACGGTGCCTTGTACTCGCGGTAGGTAACCGTTTATTGAATGGATGCTGTTATAGTTTTTGGAGACATACATTGAGTACTTACGTTCGTCGAATCGTTGAGCTCCTCAAGTTCTGAGTTGAGCTGCACGATTTTTGACAAATGCGTGCACTGACTTCACAGGTCCGCTCAATCTGTGTGGTTCTTTCCTCAAAAGACCATTTCAGACACCAATCTACACGGTCTTCGCATGATCTGACTAATTTTGTCTGGACTTTAAAAGAGACTGTGACCTCTGAGTTTGTTTCGGCCTTTCTTCTCAGAGTAGTCAAATACGAAACGCCGACCTCATGTAGCTTTAAAAAATATGATTGACGTGTAAAAGTGTTTGTACAAACCTACTTACAGAAATACAATCATTTATCATTTACGAGTGGTTTTGGTACTTATGAAAAACTAGTAAAGGATTATTTGACATGACTGTGAAGAACTAAGGTCGGCTCAGATAATTTTCTTTTAAGCCTATTAAATAAAATTCGATCGTCAATTTTCTCGAATTGCCATCATATTGACTATTTATTTGATACAAATTTTCTGGAATTGCCAGAATTGTTTCAGTGACTTGGCATGATAATATATGATTCTAAAATGTGTCTCATTGGCGTGCATTGACAGTGGTAGTGGCAATTTTTTGGTTAGAACCAAAACTTCAAAGGAGTGTCATATCCATAACTTTTCACCAAGCGATGCTATTTCGCAATTTTTTTTTCAGTCCTTGGGCTCGTGGGGTACGACTCGCTCCCTCTTACAGAGGAGGCTTAGGTGTCCCATCATCGGGAACATTACAGGCCGATTATGGAGCGCATTGTTTCTGATAATATATTTGGAACTTAAAAATACCTTGTACTACTTTAAGCATAGCAATGTTTCCCATGGCATGATTAGGAGAAGTAAACCTATGTTAACTGACTTACGATGACCTAAAAGCGTATCGCCAGGGCTGGATCGAAATGGCTCTAGAAAAGGATACCTGGAAGGATTTGGGGGGGCAATGAAAACTAAAAAACAGTGGCACTCCGGGAGTGCCGACAGAAGTGAAAACTTGAACAATTATTTTGAATAGTCTTATAAACAAAACACAAACAGAATACTTTGCCATCACTCACTGACATATCGGATATAAATTAAAACCGAGTACATCCCGAGGACAGCCGAACACATCCGAAGCGGTGTCGGTTACGGTAACAGTGGCGCGAATTCAATTGTTTTTTTCCCATCTCAAAAAATGCCCAACGCGTCTACAGAAGTGTCCACTTGAAAAAAAAACTGGCTTGCATACAATATTGTAAAATTAACATAGTAACTTTGATAGGGACGTATATTTTTACACCGAAATGTAACAAACAAAATATTTTTACAACCATTCTAGCTATCCACAATAAATTACACAATTATGAGCTCATTTGTATCGATACCACCGATGACATCAACCGGGCATCAAACCTGCATATTTGGCAATACGCTCGCCCCCACTGCGCCCACGGTCAGTAAATAACTTCACGGTTAGTCGTTAAGGGCGTGAGTAGATAGGAAGGACAGATTGCAGGTAAACATGTTACATCATCTGGTACTTTAAGTTGTTGTGAATGAATATGAGATATTATGTAATGAATGGACTTGAATGAAGATGGCGTAGCGTTATTTCCTGAAGAAGCTTATTAACTCAAACTCAAAGCATTTATTTCAATTAAACCATTACAGGCACTTTGGAATTGTCAAAATTAAGTAGTCGGTCAGTTAGTCAGAAAGTTGTAAGCTAGTTGCCCATTCCAAAGCGTAGATCTCTATGGAGAAGAACGGGCAAGAAACTCCATGGACACTCTTTTAAATCAAGATATTACAAAATCCTGGGTACATTATTCTTGTTGCTTCTGTATGTGAGAACAATGTAAAAAAACACACAAATGAAGAAACAATACAAGAAATAAGATTAAAAATAAGCCTTGGCAGTTAAGAGATGACCAGTCTCAACCGACGGCGCCTGTTCACGAACATGACGCGTGGATCAGCACCATCCAGCTCAACCATTTTGTAGGGAACCGAATGATCCAACACACGCGCCACCATCAGTGAGACATTACACATCCTACATCATATACAATCAGGGTAGGTATGTCTCTTCTTTCAGAAAACAGTTATTAAAAAAACAAATAAATTAAATATAATTTCTAATTCTCGATTTCCGACTCTGATTAACTCTTTGGCATCATCAAATAAAACTTGTCAGTCCTATAATAAAAGCAATTTATTAAAACTGGTCTAAATTTTGGACGAGTGATTAGGGATCCGTAGTTATATACTAGTCTCAAACTACATAACTGCAAGCTATGTAGAATTAATTGTGTACTACAATTTAATAAGTTATGGAATCATCTGTGATAGCTTTAATTTTGACAGTTCGACAATATTCATTGCGTCATTTGCGTTGTTGACCAGTAATTTTTTTTTTTTGTTTTTTTTTTTGTGTGTGTATTATTCAGATTCTGATTGATAATCTGTTAGCAATTAGGGTGCTTTTTTTTTTATGGATGGGAAATCATCAAATGACCCCTCCCGCTCTGGGTGGAGCGAAGGGAGTGTCAGACTCTTACTGACTAAAACCCATCCGTGTTCCTTCCTTAGCCCTTTATGTTCCGGGGTAGCGGTAACCCTTTCGGACAATCCCGCACCCCCGGCAGGCTTTGGCCCTGGCAGGCCCCTTCCTTTATGCTGACATCTCTTTGAGGCGCGCGTGGAACACGTACGCGCCGTCCGGCACGGGCCTGGTCCTGATCGGACGGTGAGCTACCCATTACTCTCCGTCCGCAGGCCCGCGCCTACGGTGGCCGGGAGTCGTCACGCGGCTCCCGACGCCCGGAGCGTCTCCCGCGGCGGCTGGGGTGTGAGGCTCTCTCCCTCAGCCGTTCAGCCACCTCCTTCGCTAGCATGACTGCTTCGCAGAAGGAGGTGACCGCCTCCCACTCCCTCTCGCCCCGGACCATGGCTTGAACCAGGGCCCGACGCGAGAGGTCGCCGCCGAGCAATTAGGGTGCTGGCGTTACTTTGCGGGCTCAGGTGCCATTATAGTTGCTGCAGAATCAATTGGCGGCACGGTTGGCGCAGTGGTTAAGCGAGTGACTGCTGCGCTGCGTGTCGCGGGTTCGATTCCCGCACGGAACAAATATTTGTATGACCTACAAGTAGTTGTTCCGGGTCTGGCTGTTTGTGTATGTGAGTTTAAATGTTTGTAAACGCACCCACAATACAGGAGAAATTCCTAGTGTGGGGCAACGTTTTTTTTTTAAAAAAAGAAAAAAAAAATTAAATCAAAAATATGAAATCTTGACACCTTCATGGGTTGTCAAACTACGCGCGAACCTAGCTAAATCCCTGTAAACCTGCGGGGCAATTGCCTAACACTTTATCAATCGGAATCGGTTTCATTTTGACAGTTCAACAACATTCATTGCGTTATTTACGTGTTGAGCAGACAAATTTTTCGAACTTATGAAGCAATGGATTAGCAATTGGCTTCGAAATGATTCTGATTCCGATTGATAGTGTGTTACGCAATTAAGGTGCCGGATTTCTAATACAATTTCACCTACGGAACTCCTGACAAGGGTCCATTAAAACTTGGCAGCCATTAGTAATTTGTATGTAAACTAGTTTACAAGTAATTTGGCGAATGGCGGACGATACGAATATGGTCTCCCGTGTTTGCTGGCATTAACCTTGATACAGAACTTGGTCCAATAGCTCTAGTTCATGTTCTGAATCACACTATCACATCACACTAATCAAGCTAATATTATAAAGGCAAAAGTTTGTGAGTGTGTTTGTATGTTTGTTACTTCTTCACGCACAAACGGCTGGACCAATTTTCATAAAAATTGGTGTGGAGGTAGTTGACACCCTGGATTAACACATAGGCTACTTTAATCCCGATATTCTCACGGATCGAAACTTATGCGAGAGAAACCGCGAGGCGCAGCTAGTAGGAAATATGGGAAAAGTTTTTGGTTGCTATGTGAAATGGTCACTCAACAATAGTAACTCAAAAAAAAGACCTATATAAGACCCTGGGCATTAAAAAATTGTGCGCATACAATTTTTTATTGGAAAAAAATAGTAAAAACAACTAACAACAACAACTTTTGAAATTATACACGCACTTAAGGAAATTATTATATTGCAATTATAACAAAAATCTGACATTAAAAAAATCTGACATTAATAGAATCTGGCATTTATAGAATCTCGCGTTTATAGGATCTGGCGTTTTAAAATCGTCTGATATTTCTAGAATCTGACATTAGTCGACGATACCTTATTAAAGTATGCTAGAAAGACCATGTTTTTTAGCTTTTTAACAAAGAATAATGGTAAGACAGAAGAAGGATTTAAATACATACAATTCTATCGACCTTGACTTCGTTCAAATCTGCACACAATATTCAATTTTTCTCCAATATTTTATGGTAATGCTATTCCTCGTTAGATAACTACAAAGCCTTGGCATTGAGACAGATCGTTTCGAATCCCAGACGACTACCCATTACGAGTCATAAGCATATGGAATTTACATTTTTGGCAAGCAACTCGCAAAAATGAAGGCATAAATTCCTAATGTTGGCAAAATAAAGACAAGTCATCAGAGGAGCAATTCTCGTAATTTTAAGAACGTTCACAGTCTGATCTCAGTCTTAATCTGTCAAAAATACCTCTAACTTCCCTACATTTCGACAAGTTTTTGACATTTGTTTGTCGCCGAGATGAGACTGCGACTAGATTTTGAACGTTTTAAATTACGAGAATTGGCCTTCTGTTTTCACGGTGGGATTTTTACAGAATAGACCTGTTGTTCCGTTCCTATTCGAGCCGCCATTTTAAGGTTGTCAGTCAATCATGCTGGGTGGCGTAAGCCTAACTATTCACGATCTCCAGTAAAGGATTCCTCGCTAAGCTAGTTTTAAATAAACATTCATACTTTGGACTTAAATACGGGCCTAAATCTCTTCCTCAAATCTCGGATGCGGCAGACCGAGCCAAGTTCGCATACCAAACAGCACCTTGTCCCATCCACAGTATGTTTAAACTTCAAAGCGCGCGAAAGTCAATAAAATCAATCAGCTGGCAACATTAGCGTCGTCATATTTTGCCGGGACAGCGAATAAAACGCAGTCGACGAGTGTGCGAGACATATGGCACTGGCAACACTGATTTATTGAAGAATTTCAACTGCGATTGGAAGGAGTCATTAGTGTTAAGGTTTAATTTGAATTTGTAATTAATTTACATACGTTTTGTTTGAGAGGAGCTGATCTTTGTTAAGGCTGATGTATTATTTCAGACTTAACAAAGATCAGGTTCTATTCAGTTTCTTTTTTTATACACATGTACTTATTAAATATCATTATTTTAAATCTGTTAGCTTACATATTATGTAAATATTATATTCTTAAATAAAAACTTCAGTCGTTTCTTGTAAATAATAACATATCGATAACATTGCGTAGCGAATTTATCCATTTTTAGAGATAAAACCTTCATGGTAAAAAGCAGAATAAATTGATTTTTTTTTCCGTTGATAACATTCACCCTACGATCTGTCAAAAATAAACGTCAAACGTCAGGTCAAAAGTTTTGTAGAGATTTTAATTTTTATATTATTCCTAATTTCTTATGTTTTTAGACGGTTTTAGTCTTATTTTATTTAATAACTTGAAGGACAACATATACAATTTCGAACCAAAATAAAAATGTCGCGATACGACAGAGCAATAACCGTATTCTCCCCAGATGGTCAGCTTCTCCAAGTTCAGTACGCCCAAGAGGCAGTAAGGAAGGGTTCCCCAGTCGTGGGTATAAAAGGGCCTGAAGTCATAGTTCTAGCAGTAGAGAGGAAGACAGTAGAACTGCTTCAGGACGAGAGAACGGAGAAGAAGATCGTGTCGTTAGATGACCATGTTGTGCTGGCTTTTGCTGGTTTGAGGGCTGATGCTAGGGTGCTAATTTTAAAGTATTGCCATATTTTCTCTAATTTATTCAAATAAATCCTATAGAATTCATCATCATCATCATTTCATCCGAAAGACGTCCACTGCTGGACATAGGCCTCCCCCAAGCACCTGCACTTCGACCGGTTTTGCGCTTCTCGCATCCAACGTGTATAGAATATAATAACTATAATATAACTATAGAATTACTTTAGGAATAATTAATTTGTTTTTCTTTAGCGAGATATCTGGCATATTGTCATATTTTAGAAAACATATAGCTGCAGGCAAGTCAGAAGCCCGAAAGTCTGACAGCCGTCTTACCAAGGGGTATCTTATAACCCAGTAACTGGGTTGTGGAGGTCCTGTATATAGTCGCTCTTCATAAAATACTGGTATTCAGCTGCATCCGGTTAGACTGGAAGCTGACCCCAACATAGTTGGGAAAAGGTTAGGCTCATTCTTTATTCGTTGGGATGTGGACTACATTTAACCAATCTTTTGGACTTTGTTTTATGCCTATAGGATTTTTTCGATTTTTTATGACAGGTTCGGTCAAAAAACGGGAGGTCCTGATTCTATTCACCGTTTTTGACGCTAACTTGTTTCTATTAGGGTATCATTTAAGCTATCACCAATTTAATTAGTTTTGTGTTTCTTAAATAATAGGGTTTGTCCTCCAAATAGTAGATCTGTCACCAAAATGTAGTCACCAAACAATGCAAGTGACCTAACCAAACCGAACCTCGGGGTGCCCTTCGCTCGCTCTTGCATCTTATGTCGACGGAGCCCCGCTTCGCGGGGCCCCTATTTCTGTGTAAAGGGTTTAAAGTAACCTAACCAAACCGAACCTCGGGGTGCCCTTCGCTCGTTCTTGCATCCTATGTCGACGGAGCCCCGCTATCTGAGAACGAAAATATTTCGTGGCGATAGATCTATTTATTAGGTGATACAAATATTTCGTGGCGATAGATCTATTTATTAGGTGATACAACTTGATGACAAATATAAATTTTGGTGATAGAAAATATAGTTCCCTTTCTATTACAATCAAAGTTTAGCTTACTAAAACCAATAATAGTCGAGACAACTCTAGCTAAACTTTATTCAATCTTCCAGAGCTCAAATGGAATGCCAATCATATCGTCTAACAGTAGAAGATCCTGTCTCCCTAGAATACATTACTCGATACATAGCTGAGATGAAACAGAATTATACTCAGAGCAATGGCAGACGGCCCTTCGGTATCTCCTGTCTGATAGGAGGATTTGACTATAATGGAAACCCACATCTGTTCCAGACCGAACCTTCGGGGATTTATTATGAATGGAAGGTTTGTTGAAGTTACAGAGCGATAGAAAGTAATTTTGGACTGGTAAACTTGGTACCAGATGGCCGATGGGGCCGAAAGGTTCTGGAGTGGCGACCGCGTACCGGAAGACGTAGGGTTGGAAGGTCTCCCACAAGGTGTACCGACGACCTTGTGAAGGCCGCAGGAACCCGTTGGATGCGAAAAGCACAGAACCGGTCGAAGTGGAGGTGCTTGGGGGAGGCCTATATCCAGCAGTGGACGTCTTTCGGCTGAAATGATGATGAACTTGGTATTAAAAAAGAAAAAAGGTCTATTTCTCAGGTTTTCAAAAGCAGCTTTTTGAAGCACAATTAATTGATAATTATAAACCTCCGGAATTTTATCGGCTTATTGCGTTGCTATGACCTCTACATTGCATAATGATCAACCGCAAATAGGAAAAGAAACATGAAAGCCAAAATAGTTAATCATTATAAAGGAGAACTTATTACGAAGTGTCAGAAAGTTTTCAAACAGTTCAAAATATTAAGAGGAAATGCGGTCGAAGAGACTTTTGTAAAATCCTAAATCAAAATTTGTAAATCGAGGTTTGGCTCTCGCCTATTTCCTCATCCAATATTTATTTATTTATTTATTTATTTATTTATTACTTAGGGACAACAAACAGTAGTGTAATAAAATGTAAACATAGGTTAAAACTTAATAATAGATGTAACAAATACACTACTCACAACGTTATCCACATATTACTAAACAGATCTACTAGTTGTTAGAAAGAACTATATAAAAACAGACAAAATAAAGTAAACATTACTTAATTAATAGGGTTCTGATCACTTAAAATGGTAACAATTTCTTTTCTAAATGCAGCCTTGCTGTGAAACATAATATCAGTTGAGCCAAACTGCCTATTGTAGGTGTCAACTAATCGATGCAATGGTGAGCGTACGCCAGAGTTGGTTCTACAAAAAGTAGTTGCAAACAAGTGTCTCGAGCGAACTTATATTGGACCAATTTAAAAGATAAGTATTTCATAAACTGAATAAAAAGGATATTAAACTGTGTTCCTAAGTTTTTCATTAATAGTTGTCAAATTTGTACACTAGGCCTCTGTTTACTGCGGTTTAAATCGGCATTTTTTGAGGGTTCTAGTGCTTATAAAAATAATGTATCATCAAAAAAGAAAACATAGGGACATACAAGTAGTTAATATTTATTATTCTGTAAAAAGTAATTGCTGTATGGTCATTAACCAGGAAGAAAACAGGCGAGAGCATTTCTATGGAGAAACGACCACCCGCATTTCCTCTTAAAGGCGAAAAAAGTAAGGCAACCATCATCTGCCTAGCCTTTTCCCAACTATGTTGGGGTCAGCTTCCTGTCTAACCGGATGCAGCTGAATACCAGTATTTTACATGGAGGGCCTGCCTATCTGACCTCCACAACCCAGTTACAGGGTAATACGATACCCCTTGGTAAGACTGGTTATCAGACTTTCGGGCTTCTGACTACCCGTAACGACTGTCAAAGATCGACGATTGACAGCCGGGACCAACGGCTTCATGTGCTTTCCGAGGTACGGAGGGGCCTCGGTATGTAAAGACGGTCACCCATCCACAGACCAACCGCGGCAAGCGTAGCTTAACCTGATCGATCGACCTGTGCGGCTGTTATTATTTAGCCACGGGCTCCTCTGAAAAAAGTAAGGCAACCATTATGGAATAGGTACTTTTTCCTGTACACGTTGTTACAATAGTAGTGTTACCATTCGTCAGGCGACCACAACAGGCAAATACGACAAAACAGCTCGGGAGTTTCTGGAGAAACATTATGACGATGGCGTCGTGAAAACAGACCAGGGAGCCATCAAATTAGCCATCAGAGCTATACTGGAGGTCGTGCAAGCTGGGCAGAGGAACCTGGACGTAAGTATTAATCAACCAGCAGCGCCCCGCGGTTTCACCCGCATTATGTTTCGATCCCGTGGGAATATCGCGATAAAAAGTATCCTATGTGTTAATCCTGGTTATCCATACTAATATTATAAATTCGAAAGTAACTCTGTCTGTCTGTCTGTATGTTACCTTTTCACGCCTAAACCACTGAACGATTTCGATAAAATTTGGCAGAGAGATAGATTGCATCCCGGGAAAGGACATAGGATAGTTTTATCCCGATATTCCCACGGGGTCGAAACTTATGCGGGTGAAACCGCGGGCGCAGCTAGTAAACTATATTGTGTGCCTTTAATCCAAATCCGTTCAGTAGTTTTTGCGTGAAAGAGTAACAAACATCTATGGTTTTTTTATACGATCAAATGAGCATTATGAGTCGTGCAGTTTTGGATATAGAAAACGATCGAAAGATATCACGAAAGTTTAAGTTAACATTTTCAGTATGCACTGTAGAAACACATAGCAAGTCTCTTGACAGTTCTGGCAAGTACAACTTACAGAAAGCCTTGCTACGGGTGGTTCCATTTCCCGATACAAGTCGGTAGCGGAATTTAACTTGCACAACCAAACCTGCTAGTAGACACAATACAACGTTTGGGGTTAGACTGCTTGTCCAAGTTTCGGTTTTCAACAACAACATTCATTGCGTTATTTACGTGTTGAGCAGACAAATTTTTCGAACTTATGAAGCAATGGATTAGCAATTTGCTTCAAAATTATTCAGATTCCGATAGATAGTGTGTTACGCAATTAAGGTGCGGGTCGTGCCAAATATTTTGAAAAGATTTTTTTAATATTATGGAGTGTCTTGTTCATTCTTCTCCGTACGAGACTTACCTTTTAGAAGGGGCAACTAGATTTGAATATTATTTTTTCTAGTTGAAGTAAGACTTCTTTAGGCGCACTTTGCGCTCTTTCTGAATGAACACGTGAACGAAAGTGAACCGTGACGCTGAGTTGCGTATACTCGGCGCTGAATCGCAAATACTCGGCTCCAGTCGTAAGTTCTCGCATCTATCGTGTGGTCCATAGAAATATTAGGTCCTTACATATGAAATTGGCGTTTTGTATGGAAGGAACAAAAAGTCGAATATTTTTTAATATAATATATTTAATTAATCAAAGTATGAACCATTGTTTTCAATGCACTTTTGCCATCTTATAGGTAGTTCATTGATCCCTTTACTAAAAAAACCAGTCGGACGGGAATCAATAAAATCTTTGAAGGCGATTTGGACTGCCCCATCGGAGTTGAATTTTTTCCCTTGCAAAAAGTTATCCAAATTGCGAAAAAAATGGTAATCTGTTGGAGCAAGGTCCGGGGAGTACGGAGGATGTCTAAGACATTCCAATTCAAGTAATGTAACGCAGCAGTCGACGCGCGTTTGCCGGTTTGCTTCAGTCAATTCGTGAGGTACCCACCTTTCAAGCTTTTTAATCTTCCCAATTTGCTTCAAGTGAATTAAAACAGTTTTATCACTAACATCGAAGCCTGCAGCTAACTCGGACGTGGTTTGCGATGGGTCCGCTTCCACAATAGCCTTCAATTCTCCATTATCAACTTGGGTCTCAGGCCGTCCACGGGGCTTGTTCTGCAGGTCGAAATTTCCAGAACGAAAACGTTGGAACCAAAAACGAACTGTGTTTTCTTTTGCAACATGACCGCCATACACATCATTCACCCTTCGAGTCGTTTCCGCAGCACTAGTGCCACGGCGGAACTCGTACTCGTAAATAATGCGATATTTTAAATTTTCCATTTTGTAAAATGAGTGACGCAAACAGAAAAAACAGAAGAAAAAAAACAAATGAATGACGGTCATCGAAGCACAAATACATGAGTAAATAGCTGTACAAATTTGAATTTGGAATTCCTTACCAAAGAGGAGAAATTCGTGATTAAAGTGGCCAGTACGAAAAACGCCAATTTCATATGTAAGGACCTAATATTAAAAAAAAAAACTTCTTATATTTATGTTCTGGCCATAAGTGCACACCCTCCTATTTCATTCATCATCATCATCATCATTTCAGCCGAAAGACGTCCACTGTTGGACATAGGCCTTCCCCAAGCACCTCCACTTCGACCGGTTTCGTGCCTCTCGCATCCAACGAGTTCCTGCGGCCTTCACAGGGTCGTCGGTCCACCTTGTGGGAGGCCTTCCAACGCTACGTCTTCCGGTACGCGGTTGCCACTCCAGAACCTTTCTGCCCCATCGGCCATCTGTTCTGCGAGCAATATGCCCTGCCATCTGTTCTGCGAGCAATATGCCCTGCCCACTGCACTTAAGTTTAGCAATTCTTTGGGCAATGTCGGTTACCTTGGTTCTCCTGCGGGTCTCTTCATTTCTGATTCGATCGCGCAGGGAAACTCCAAGCATAGCCCTCTCATTTCATTATCATTTACCATTTATCTTATTTAAAGGCCAAAGCACACACGCTACTTTTTGCATCGGCGATCGGCGATTTTGCGGCTGTATCGATGCTGCATCGCGTTTTGGCGACTCTCTGCGTTCGAACGCTGTATCGGAATCGCGCGTTTTAGCGACTGCTCCGATGCTGGCGCAAATGCCAAATCGCTGCGGCCGGCATCCGAATGTGTGCGGAGTGTAGCGTTCAGCCACTGTATCGAGCTTCCGAAAAGCGACTGAATCGCCGCGTTTGACCTTTTTTACCGACTTCACAAAAAGGAGGAGGTACTATGTTCGGCTGTTTGTATGTTTTTTATTTTTTTTATTTTGTATGTTTGTTCATCGAATACTCCGCCAATTGTCGATGGATTTTCAAAATTCTTTCTTTGTTCGAAAGTAGATAGTTCTGAGGTGGTCCCATTGTCACCAAGTTAGGATCTGATGATGGGATCTTAGAGAAATCGAGGGCAACCCTCAAATTTTATAGGCTCACTTATTGTTTTTCGCATATTTTATGAAGTATCTTGTTTATTTGCGTATGGTTGTCACCATCTCAGGTAGCTGGGCTGATGATGGAAGGTACAACTCCTTAACAGTAAGAAGTTACTCAAACTACTCAATAATATCTAAGTATTTCACGGGTTGCGATTCGATTACTTTAATATGGTTGCTAAGCAATTCATGCTCGTCACAATGTGAATGGTGATATGGAGCTGATGGTGGACCTGGAGAACTCCTCAACAATTAACTTCCCTGCATCGGGAAAAGCAATATTTTGTTTGTAAAAGGCGATGATCACTAGGCTATTGTAACTTAGATAAATTATAAGCAGACCCACTAAAAAGCGTGAAATAAAAACTTTTTAAGAAAAAAAAAACCGACTTCCAAAAAAACACTACAAAGTGAAAAATAACTTTAATTTCGGAAGTCGGTGGCAAAAAACTAAAATACAGATCCAAAGACACCGACTTCCGAAATTAAAGTTATTTTTCACTTTGTAGTGTTTTTTTGGAAGTCGGTTTTTTTTTTCTTAAAAAGTTTTTAAGTGTGCGGTGTGGAATGCTTGGTCGCTGCATTTAGCTTCTAAAAAGCAGCTGAATCGCCGATCGCCGATGCAAAAAGTAGCGTGTGTGCTTTGGCCCTAAATCGTTTCGTTCATATCTTTACATTTCCACTTTATTCCTTCACATTTTCTCCTAAGCATAGTACTTAAATTACAAGCCAGTAAAAAGCATTTCTTGTCCATTATAAATCCTCAAACTTGTTAATATCGTCGTTAATCCTTACTACATGAATACAGCCATTGATTAGTAAAACGGCAGTTAAATTAGCTTGTAAATAATTCAATGGGCAACGATTTTCTCTTGAGTTTCATTTCGTGAATGTGGTTTCCATTCATGGGGTACCTTTAATGGGTACTTTTGGTCGAAGGTCATCTTTGTCTGTTTTAGAGGCTAAAGATAGCTGTTATCTAGCCTTGTGTTAAAGAGAAAAGCAGTTTTAAGTCCCATCAGAATAGTTTTACTATCGCAGATTACTACTCCCGCGGGGCAATTGCGTAACACATTATTAATCGGAATCGGTTTCCTTTTGACAGTTCAACAACATTCATTGCGTTATTTACGTTGTTGAGCAGACACATTTTTCGAACTTATGAAGCAATGGATTAGCAATTTGCTTCAAAATTATTCAGATTCCGATTGATAGTGTGTTACGTAATTAAGAAAGAAAATACGTTTATTTGCGGTGAAAATGACGCAAAAAAGACCATAAACAAAAAAAAAAAAAGTAAAAAAATAATAAAAACATGCGTCACATCCACGCAAAACGGCTATCGCTCAGCATTATGCTGCGACCCTATGCAAGACAGAGCCCCAGCGCTGGTTTTCAACGACAGCCGGCGCTGACGTAATGACGTCGTCCGGTGCAGCAAACAATTATTAAAACACTGTAGGTACTGGTACAGTGTACTTAAAGAAAAATAATTGAATTTAAAAGTGATAGAATAATTATATAAACAGGAAATAGACATAGGTACAGTACATGCTATGAGAATATCATCCTCAATAAACGCCTCCTCAATAAATTAGGGTGCTGGACCTCTTAAATGCAGCCGCCCTGCATTTTTTTTTGCGAGTGAGAATAATCCGCTCCCCTTATGCAAAGGGTTAGAAATAAGCACAGCAAGGTAATTACGTCATTTTTTTAGAAATATTATAATGATTTATTCGTTTCTACTGCATTAAATCAATTTTTGAAAAGTTCAGAATCAATCTCCATTACATTATCTATACAATGGTATATAAATTAAGTAGGTTCTTTGTACTAGCAGAAGTATAACAATAGAAACAGTTGAAGAAAGGAGGCAAAATAAAAATTTCGATCATAAAGCACTTCTAATGCTTCGCATGATGAGTCGTACAAAAAAGTATGTTCTTTCTTTCATAGACAACTGAACATGAAATCAAGATTAATTGATTTCTTTCCAGGTGGCAGTATTAAAAAGAGGCAAGCCTGTAAACATGTTAGAACAGTCAGAGATTATAAGCATAGTGAAAGAGATCGACAGGGAGAAAGATGAAGCTGAAAAGAAAAAGTACTAGACGTTATAGACCTAGATAACGCAAGTATCACGAACTGTATGAAAATTAAGCGTGCCACTTTTTGACTACCTACTATGACGTCACAAGCTCGCGCTCTCGTACTGCTGGTTGGGTGAGCTTGAACCCAACCAGCAGTACACAGGACTGAGCGCGAAAGTGGCGGCTTACGATTTTCGATCGTAAACTGGTGCGATTTTTGGCACGCGAAGTAGTTGCTCTTGCGTTATCTAGGTGTAAGGTGCAGCGGGGCAATCTCGACAGCGGGAAATTTCAACTAATCTTAATAACTTCTACATTTTACTTTATTTGAATAAGTGCCATCTATGACCGGATAGCTCAAAAGCAACTTCATAGTTTCTAAATAGATGGCACTGCTAGACCCAATACTGTTTGATCGGCACGGTCATTTTGTTTTCTTCTCTTTTTCTTGTTTGCACGTGCAAATTTGTGTCTCACATTTTTGCGAAAAAAAGTGGTAATTAATGTGTTTTTCGAAGATTTTCAAAGGTAAGACATTTAATTAAAGCCTATTTCATGTTTTTAGCTATTTTTTTCTGTTGTAACTTGCGTTTTAACAGCATTTTGGTGTGAGTTTGAATAACCCCACCTGGATTGTAATGGCGGCTAATTTCAACTTTTTTGCAGTTGGAATTGCCCCACCAGATTTTATATGGAAATGAACAAACACTAGTGATGTGCATGTTTCGATATGTTTTGTCGATGTAAATACTTTACAAATATTTAACTTGTAGCTATATTATTGTAATCTTTCTATTCGCAGGATCGCAACACGATTCAAATCGATGCATTTCGAGGGATTTTTCAATTTCTTACTACTTTAATTCGACCAGTACTTTTTAAGAATTCAAAGATTAGTTTTAAGTTGATTACCTACTTTTTGTTATGACTTTTGTTAATTTTTATATTTGTTAGATTATTAATTGCTGTTTTAAAACTAAAAAAGACAGATGAATCTTGGTCCTAAATTATAAAATTGCGTAACGTTTATATGACCGATTGTAGATTTAGGACGAGGGGTGCTCTGGTTCTATTTTAAATACATATTCCTTTCTTAAAATGAAGTTTTGATTTATGATTAGTGAGTAGATATAGTACCTTTAGTAGATAGCAGACCAAAATTATTTATTGGTGTATCTATCGACTTATTTTTTATTACGTTCCCATCACTATTAAGTATGGCGAGCAGTCGAAATTACCCCGCCTAAACCTTTAAAGTGTTTTTATTTAAAAATGAGCCTAGCTGCATAAATGACAAGATTCAATTTACATTACTATCCTTATAAAAATACTCTGCATCTCACTAACATCAAGCTAAGAGCTCTAGAAGAGAAATTATAATTAATAGTTGAAATTGCCCCACGGAGGGGGAATTACAACTATTTTTGCCTTTTTTGACAAAAACACATTTTTAAGCCTATCTATTGAATATTTTTTAATATGAGTTTGTAAAAATAATACACAGATAATGACTCTAGAGCGTCAATATATTACATTTTTAATAAAACTATATCATCTAATATTTTTATACCTTCAAAGTTGTGGTTTAGGTTTTACCAGTCGAGATTGCCCCGCTGCACCTTATCTATATCTGTGGTATACCCCCTTACTAATAAACGTAACGTATAATTAATTTGATAAACGAGCTATTTTTTTTTCTATTAATATTATTAAATTTTATTCGAGAACATCCATCGGTTTCTTACTAAACTTCAACTATATCCGACGATCCTGCATACTTACAATATCTCTTTTCTGCCGTCCTTGCAAAAAGTGCAATACCTCGCTTTGGCTTATTACGGATATGTATGTAACTTTGTAAAGCCCAAAATCCGAGTTATTGCACTTTTTTTAAGGACGGCAGATTTCTTATCAATAGGGCTGTTTTTTTAGTTAGTGCCGTCCTAACAAAAAGTGCAATAACTCGGATTTTGGGCTTTACAAAGTCACATACATATCCGGAGTAATTAATCAATCAATTTGTTTATTTGTGAAACATAGGGGGTTTACATAGAAGTTTACATAAATAGGGGGGTGCGCTATGTTTTGTCATTATTGAGACATACTTTATTAGTGACATACTAGGTGTCATTACATTAAAAATCAATTAAATAAAAGTCAAAGTAATTATATCAAAAGGTAAAAATGCATCATTATAATAATTGGTCGTTCAAAAATTCGTCTACAGTATAATAACATTTGTTAATTAATAATTTAGTAATACGCAAGCGAGTTATTGCACTTTTTGTAAGGACGGCAGTTTTGTTGACTGTACCTACTTGTACTCTACACTAATAATAAAGCTCAAGAGTTTGTGAGCGCGCTAATGTCTGAAACTACCATCATCATCTGCCTAGCCTTTTCCAAACGATGTTGAGGTCGGCTTCCAGTCTAACCGGATGCAGCTGAATACCAGTATTTTACATAGAGCAACTGCCTATCTGACCTCCACAACCCAGTTACTGGGTAATACGATACCCCTTGGTAAGACTGGTTGTCAGAATTTCGGGCTTCTGACAACCTGTAACGAATGTCAAAGATCTTCGAATGACAGCCGGGACCAAAGGTTTAATGTGTTTTCCGAGGCACGGAGGGTCTTGGTATGTAAAGATGGTCACCCATCCACGGACCAACTGGGGCAAACGTAGCTTAACCTGATCGATCGACCCGTGCGGCTATTATTACTAGCCACAAAACTACCAGACGGATTTAAAATTTGATAGCCCAATTCTTAAGGAAAGCTATACAGGGTGAAATTAAATTCATGGGCATCCTTTTAAGGGGTCATTGTACTCATCATTATGAACAACTTTTACTATGGGACTAAACCAAAATCGCGACAAAAAATCAGCTGTTCCTTGCATTTGTGTTCACATAACTCGTCAAAATGTAGGGAAGAGCTGATTTTTTTCGCGATTTCAGGTTTGGTCTCATAGTAAAAGTTGTTCATAATGATGATTAATATCACGCTAGCCCTGAGGAGCCGAGCAAAAACCAAAAAAAGTCAGAAAGAATGCTAAGAGACAACGAAGTAATACGGCGATATAATACGATGGACGGGACGCCTGATGGAAAGCGATGGATGAGGTCTATGATGGAACGAGCGTGCCCAGAAGATGCCTAAGGCGCTGGAACTCCCACGCATCGACGAAACACAGCAGGCTGCTTGACGCCGGGCTCCGGTGGGCAGGGTGGTCGCAAACCAGGCGGTCGTTAGCCCTACCACCGCAAAGGAAGAATTGGCCAGTCAAATAAGGTGTTGGAGGACTGTGCAGGATGCGCCGAGCGCTCGGTTCAGTTGGGTCACGGAAACAAGAAAATTCACGCGGACGATGTCGCGGGCAGAAGCTAGTTTCAACTTTAAGTTACAAGTTTATACCTAGCCAGCTCAGGTAAACATAATTAATATTTTATTAGGTACAGACGCCAGCACATCAACCTACCCGAAACTGTCCCATTTTCCCAATCAACTTTAAACCTTATGCTTTAGTGATAATGTTGAAAATCTATTAAAGAAATTTGACAGATTGTAGTAGGTTGATGTGCTGGCGTCTGTACCTACACTTACTTCTAATTTTTATTTCTGCAATAAAGCCGACTCGTTAAAACGGTTAAGTATAATATGGCCAGAATATTATGGCCTACGTGACATTCTGAGCAAAAGATGATACAGCTAGAAATAATCTTTTAATAGATATTTTACCGAGAAATTGATAATGCCTGTAAAATCTAAAATCCTTAATCGATTCAGCTGGTTCACGATATCGATTCAATCCTTTATGAATACTTACATTTATTTCGAGAAATCGTAAAGCTGCGATAAGATATTTTTAAATCTTCACTGTTCAAATTGAATTCATTGAATTTTCTTCACAAACAATGTGAATTTACATAATAATTATGCTATCTTAATAATATTACAACGCCAATAAATTATAATTATGCAAGAACTTTGATAAATAAAATACCTTCTCATCGCTTTAATGCATACTTACTTTAAAGTTTTCTTTCTAGATTTTGATTTCCCAATTGATTTATGTTTACGAATTGTCTATCGCGCCCTTACCTGAAAAATAAAGGAAATAAAAATTACACCATGGATTAAAATTATTTGAAAACAGCGCCATCTGTCTTTCGTACGGCGAACTACGGGAGAGCTGAGTATCGTTCATTGTTTCACTTCACGCTCAGTGCGTGCGTTAACTGCCTATTTATTACAACGCCCGGTAGATAGCGGCACTAGTCTTAGAAACAAAATATTATGTTTGGAAACAATAATCGTTGGCCGGTTTTTTGTGTGTAAACATTACAATAAAATCGATAGCTAATGTTTTTAATATGAACTTAAATTGCAAAAACAAATTAAGGACGATGCTCAATCAGGATAAAATATCCGACACGGCCTTGAACTTTTCCCACTAAGATGACCTTCCACAGGTACAGAATGAATCACAAGGAATCTCAGGAACCATAGTCCTACAACTGAAATTTTTGAATCTTTTCACGTTATCACTATCACGAAACTCGCGGGCTGCCCTGGCGTTAGTGCCTATTTATAGCCAGCTAATAAGCCTGGATAATAAAACAAAAATCCGTAAAAAGTCACATCCGTACATCTAAAGGCCTGCGCAGATAAAGGACTTTTATCCGCAGAGGACAAAATCCCTGAATCGTGAATAAAATGTCCGCCGAGAACTTGACTTGGACCCATGGTGCGATCATACATATTTTTTTGCTCGGATATTTAGTGAAACGCACGCTATGGAAGCAAATATTCCTTGATTACGTTGTGTTGTTATTTATATGACATAACATAAATAATGTTTCCACTGCTGGGACACAGGCCTCCTCTCGGTGAGAGGGAGTGGGCCGTAATCCACCACGCGGGCCCAGTGCAGGTTGACGTCACATGTCTTCGAATTTTTGGTTCAAGGATATGCCGGTTTCCTCATGACGTTGATGTTGTTGTTGTTGTTGTGTGTGTTGTTTGCGTTTGTGTGATGTTTGTATTACATGAAGTTTATGAAAAAGAGAAGATTTCATGCGTTATCGTCACGCATACGCACGCCACTCTCGAGCGCTCAACGCGGAGTAGTTCGCTGTGGTGTGCGGTCGCGGTGTGCCTGCTGTGCGTTGCTGCGCCTAGCCACAGTAGCTACGTAAGTTTTATTTTTTTCGGGGACTCCCCCGTACTTTTATCTAGTCCGGTCTATCGATGCCCTCGGTTGTTCGGGGGACTTTTCGTACGCGGTACTTTTAATCCATTGTGTGCGTTATTTAATACAGTTGTAATGTAAGGGATCTATTTTGAAGGACGAAAAAGTAGCGCCGAGGATTGTCCCTTGTTTGCGCAGGCCTGTTATTCCACTCTTTATTTACTTTTTCCACTCCATATACTGGCACAAACATACCTACCAACACTACATTAAAAAAAAACATAAAAAATACATAAATAAAACAAATTACCCTTTATCCAACATTTCAGGTTACGAGTATAGTTATAAAAAAGCTACATCTTGCCGTAAACCCTGACCTACAAACAAAATGGCGCTTAGTATTCCACCTGTATGTGTAGTATGACCGCCGTGTGAAATGCACAGGTTAGTCAAAACATGCCGAGCGGAACATGAGAATCACCCGACGTCATTATACGGGGCTATGAAACGAGCGGTAAGTGCGCCAGCTCGGAGAGATGGTGGTCAACTGGGCAAGGTGCTGCCGTAATGCAGCACTACACTGCCGTCCTTACGAAAAGTGCAATAACTCGAGTTTTGCGCCGAATTGAGATAAGTACATAAGTACATATTCGGAATTTGCAGAACGAGATCTATTATATTCTTTTTAGACACTTTTTACGTATCTATGACGAAGCCGGTTTTAATACTAAGCCTAACTGCAATATCTAGGTCGGTGCTTTATGATTTACATAAAGACCGTAATCTCAATTCGGCGCAAAACTCGAGTTATTGCACTTTTCGTAAGGACGGCAGTACACTCGTAGTTATGACGTAGATAATGAGGAAAATTTGCCCGTGAAGTGTGTTTTATACATATACTAGAAACCTTTAAATGCGAAAGTGTGTCTGTCTGTTATCTCTTCACGCTTAAACCGCTGAACCGATTGAGATGAAATTTGGTATAGAGATAGTTTGAGTCCCGGGAAAGGACATAGGATACTTTTTATCCCGATATTCCCACGGGATCGAGACTTATGCGGGTGAAACCGCGGGGCGCAGCTAGTAATTCATATCTTTAAAACCTTAACCGCTGCTCTCCTAGCCACACAAAACAAACTCACTGTTTATGTAATGCACATATTTGGTACATTGTTCACGTGCAGTAATAAAACATTTAGTTACTGCTATATTTTAAATTTATGTGCTAGTACTTAGCAAAAGACCTTGGAAGTTCTGACAGGTGACCTCGTAATAATCCGTATTATATATAATTATATATATATATCCGTATATATATATATAGGTACCTACCGAATTTACAAAACTTTTTGTACAAAAAAAAACAACCGACTTCCAGAAAAGACACTATAAAGTGAAAAAACTTTTTTACAAAAAAAACAACCGACTTCAAAAAAAACACTACAAAGTGAAAAATAACTTTAATTTCGGAAGTCGGTGTCGTTGGTTCCGCATTTTCGTTTTTTGACACCGACTTCCGAAATTAAAGTTATTTTTCACTTTGTAGTGTTTTTTTTTGAAGTCGGTTGTTTTTTTTTTGTAAAAAAGTTTTTATTTTTCACTTTTTAGTTGTACCTACCCCACACCAATTCAATTAACACTAGTGCATTGAAGAATTGAAGACACGACTCGAAGAATCATCAAAATTCCCATAGAAATGCCGGAGATGCAGTACATTTATGCATATAACTTCGTACATTAGAATAGTTACCTAATGTATTATATACTAAAACCTTCCTGAAAGTATGTAGATCACAGTAATGAAAGAATTATCAAAATCGGTTCAGTAGTTTTTGAGATAATCGCGGATATGCAAACATACATACATACATATGGGTCGAATACAGAACCTCCTTTTTTAAAGTCGGTTAAAAAGAGATAAGTATGCAGGATCGTCGGATATAGTTGAAGTTTAGTAAGAAACCGATGGATGTTGTCGATTGAAATTTAATTTGATGAGCTGTTTGTTTTCTATTAATAAAATTAAATTTTATCCGTGAACATCCAACGGTTTCTTACTAAACTTCATCTATATCCGACGATCCTGCATACCTCTTTTGTTGACTGTAGATGGGACTTATGTTGGCTATGGGAGTTATGGGCGGATGTTATGTGGCATTGTGTTCCTACATAACCCCTAGAAGGAATAGGTATTATCCACTATTACTCCACCATGGCCTGATAACCCAGTTTACAATCTGACTTCATGAATGAACGTCTGTCGTGAACATAATAGCAATCGTTTGATTGCGCCATTGTGCTAAGTGATTGTTGACTTATTATGCAGGCTGTGACAATAATGTGTTTCTTTCTTAGTGCTCAGGTACTATTGTAGTACTTTTTACTGCTTGTTGCGTGTTTATTGTTTTGATTTAAGATTAGCGATGATTTAGCGTGAGATCGCGATCGCCAAGCATGCAAGCGTGATGATGTCAATCAATCAATCAACTCAGGCTATCGCAGTCCACTGCTGGACATAGGCCTCTACCTGACTGCGCCACAGCACCCTGTCCTCCGCCTTCCGCATCCAGTCCAGTCTACCCAAGCCACCTTCTTTAGGTCGTTCGTCCATCTAGGGGGGGGCGTCCTACACTACGCTTGCCGGTACGCGGTCTCCACTCCAGGTCTCGTCTGCTCCACCGGCCATCAGTCCTTCGACAGACATGGCCAGCCCACTGCCAATTCAGTTTGCTTACTCTGCAAGCAATGTCGGTAACTCCGGTTCTTTTCCGGATAATTTAATTCCTGATTTTATCCTTCAAAGAGACTCCGAGCATAGCTCGCTCCATAGCGCGCTGAGCGACCTTGAATTTGTGGACCAGCCCGACCGTCAGTGTCCACGTTTAGCACCGTATGTCATGATGATGTCAAGCCGGTCTGAAATCTCAGAAGTGGTTGATAATTTATTGATGTATAGTTTGAGCATGCATATATTTTACTAGCCGCATGCACGATGACCGCTGGGCAAGTCTCCACACTATAGGTGCCTGAAGATGCGACGGCGCCGCCGAGGCCGGCCCAGAAAGAGATGTCGAGATGACCTGGATGCGTACCGCGAAGGCTGGTTCGAGGTGGCGCGGGAAAAGAGTTCTTGGTAGGATTTGGTGGAGGCCTTTGCCCAGCAGTGGAATATTTTTTTTTTAACAATGTCTTATTTTAAAAATATGTCCATGGTGTTTCTTGCCCGTTCTTCTCCATGGGAACCTACGACGCTTTGGATATAGCAACTAGCTTCATCTTTCTGAATGACCGAATTCTTTAACAATTCAAAAGTGCGTGTAAATTGTTTAATAGAAATAAATGCTTCGCGTTTGAGTTTAATGGAGAGTAGTATTTTTAACGCTAATAATAAATATAATGTATAGTATCTTGACTTGGCTCGCGAGGTTGGCGACATGTGGGATGTTGACTCAGCAATCATTGTGCCGATAGTCGTTACAGCTAATGGTTTAATAGCCAAGAGCCTCGACCAACACCTGAGGACGCTCTCGTTGGGCAGCTGGATCAAGGGCTTGATTCAGAAAGCGGCACTTCTGGACTAATCTGGACACGGCTCGCATTGTTAGGAGGTTCCTCTCTCTGGAGCCCTGACCGCCCGATAGCTTGGAAACTGTTCCCGATACCGAAGGGCTACTATTTTTTTTATATTCTAATATGTAAAAATATAATTTATATGTATTTAGTTGAATAAAGGAAATAATATAATGTCAAGTATTTAATTGGCTGTTGTTATTTTTGATCAAAGAATGACAGATGTTAACTAGAAAATGTTAACAGCTGATTCCGCAAAATCAGTGAAGAAGTCATCGACGTACATCAAAATAACTATTCTAATAAGGAAGCAGGAATTCAAACTTAATTTATAATGATTAACTCATTAATATTTCGTAACAAGCCTATTCAAAATCCAATCAGAACCGTATAAAAATTAGCTCAGCCGTTCGCGAGATAAACACATTTAAACGAGCTGACAGAAATCATGATTTATAATGTCAGTGAGCACATTAATCACTAATAAATACCTATTTAATGTTAATTTAATTAATGAACGTTTAGCAGGTTCGGTAATCGAAATAAAATAACAGAACATGTTATTGCCTATTGGCAAATGCTCTTCTTAATAATAAAGAATTAGTCATTGTTTTCCGGGTAACTTTCAAGGGTTTCCAATACTACTTTAATGACAGTAGTTTCTAGCTTGACAAGGATAGAATAGAATAGATAGCATTAAATCAGTTAGACACCCTTTTTTTTAAAGCAAGGCAAAACCTTGAAACCCGGATAAAAACCCACTTTTAAACCTCAACTAAACCCCAAAAAAATAATTAGCATAGACATTAGCAGAGCAGGAAACCCGTCAACAAACAAATAAAGTTAGCGCTAACTAGACGGTAAACATTCGCTCGGGCGGATTGGTTAGCGGTGCGCTGTCAAATAATCTTGCGCAATGTTTAGTAGCTTATTGATGTTTTGTTAAAGAGGAATTTTGATGATCACATATGTCCTTGACCACCGTAACATAGCATAAGATCATCTATGCATATGACGTATAATATCACCCACATTTCGCCAGTTTTTATACAAGTCCTATGTCATAGGGCACACAATTCCAGACTCCAAGCTGACTGAGGTTCAGATGAAGAGAATTTCGTAATGTAACATCACTCCACGACCTGGGAATCAAAGTCAGGATTCCCAAACTTATTGTAGCAGTTGACATCAAGTAAGACCAACAAGACTGTAGCGGCATTCGTCAATTTTGTTCTAAACTAGTTTCTGCTCGCGACTTTGTCCGCGTGAAATTTCTTATTCCCCCGACCCACCCCGTCGTATCGCATCACCTGCCCGCGCTGTCACTTCGTTTTTGCTTAGCGTTCTTTCTGACTTATGTTTTTGTTTTTGCTCGGCTCCTAAATGTCATAGCGTAACCCTATAGCCTTCCTCAAGAATATCAAATGCAAAAATATTTTTTCAAATCCGACTGGTAGTTCCAGAGATTAGCTTGTTCAAACAAACAAACTCTTCAGCTTTATCTTTATTTACTAGCTTCTGCCCGCGACTTCGTTCGCGTGAAATTTCTTATTCCGTTGACCCATCTCGTCGCATTGCATCACTTGCCCGCGTCTCCTGCTCTATCACTTCGTTTCTCCATAGCGCTTTTGCTCGGCTCCTAATGGTCATAGCGTGACATTAAATAGCCTATAGTCTTCCTCAAGAATTGGGCTATCTAATACAAGAAGAATTTTTCAAATCCGACTGGTAGTACCAGAGATTACCCCATACATACAAACTTACAAACAAATTTTACCTCTTTATAATATAAGTATAGATATATAAAGTGTGTCTGTTTGTCTGTTACCTCTTCACGCTTAAACCGCTGAACTGATTTAGATGAAATTTGGTATAGAGATAGTTTGAGTCCCGGGAAAGGACATAGGATAGTTTTACCCCGATATTCCCACGGGATCGAAACTTATGCGGGTGAAACCGCGGGGCGCTGCTAGTTATTACTACGAGTAAGTATAGAATAACCAAGTAGCTACAAAGAAGAACCGACTCAAAGGAATGATCGCATGGAAGCAAAGACACAGTGCAAGTATCTATGCCAAAAACTTAACACATCATCAAATAAATCCATGGACACACAATCGCATCTTCCTCAAAGGATGACAGCAATTTTCTGACAACGACCAGGTATAAACAAACGGAATGACCAAATTACTTCCAACGATGGACAGTTACCTACATAACAACTTGTATTTTGTACGTATGTACGTCCTAACTACTGCCTTCCTATGTCGTATGATACATACGGTCACACCAGTTGTCAAGCGTCAGTTCTGTGTTCAATTTTGCATGCAGTTGGTGGCTTGCCTTCGCTTATGTCAGTTTAAAGGAAGCCCAGCGTGGTTGGACCAGACTTGATTAATCGAATGAATTCCAAAATTCGCACTAACTTCTGAAGCCTGTGCTACAGAGGCCATTTCATGTCAAGGAGAGGCCCGGCACCGTAATGGTAGGGAAGAAGTGTCCTTAGGAAGTTAGGATAGAAAAGGATTTAAAGAGCCGTGCCGGATATCCATGCTAGAATAGACATTGGACTATTGGAGAGATGGGTGATATATTCATCTGTGGATGGGCATCTTTTAACGACGTCACCGCCAGGTTGGTTCAGGTCGAGCTTCACCAATAAATTTCAACTGCTTTCTCGGCTCTTTTCTATGTCCTTGCTCTGCTGTGTTAAATTCTGTTGTTTCAGTTGGAGCTATTTAATTCACCTTGTATTGTACAGTGTTAACAGAACGAAACATAAATGATTTCACCACGATTGGATTACTTACGGGTAGTGTGTAAAATTCAATTATTACAAGATTTTAACTTTTGGTTAGTTGCGAAATTGAACGGGGACAGGTTTCCGAATTAATTTCAAAAATTGTCCATCGTTTTCTTTTAATAATATTCATAAATAGTTTCCCATTTACAAGATCAGTATGTCATTCAAAAGCTTGAAGCCAAACGAACTGACGAAAAATTGACCGTGTGTCACTCACCTAATCGGTCAGTCTGCCTTCCTATGAGATGAATGATTGTGATACAACGGACACGGACAAAGAAACAATTGACGAATTTATAACCAACGAAAAGAGTTTTTAAATTAATCCTAGCAGGAGGGGGAATAAAGAAATTAAAGTCAGTTGATACAGTACCTACACCATTACGTCCTGTGGTGGGTGTTAAGGCGCTTACAGGACCTAAACGCAAAAAAACGGTAGTTTTCGAAACAATAAAAGTATATGATCGCCTACAGTAAACAAAATCAGAAAAATATATGATATTCTTCAGGATATATGCTAGATAGATAGTGTTTTGAAAACACAATACAACTAATTTGGTACGATAGAAAAAAATCATGAACATACCTCTAAAAAACTTTCTTTTTACAATAAAAACCATACTAATATACATACAATCATTCTGATTTTTTGTCAGATTATTCTACAAGTAACATACTAAAATGATAGTGTTTTATTTTTTTATTTAAAACAATAGTTTTTTTGTAAATCGAATATTCATAGTTCCGAACATAAAAAGTGCGCATGTGTGCGTGAACGCCCGTGTAGCGACACTGCCGGCCGAGGCCTGATGCTATACGGACGTGTCGCTCTTTTCGCCGCACTATTTCCGTCAAAATTGTTATGTTTTTGTTAAGTTTTATTTTTAAATTCATTGTTTATTATTATTTGCATTATCTTCTTTCCGTAAATATTTTTATTTCGTGTAAATATAAAATACTTTTAAGTTTGTTATGTATGGGTGCAAGGCGCGCGCCATCTATTGTACGGCGAGTCCCAACTCCCGGGCGTTTCACTTGTGTCTACCGGCAGTGGTCCGCGTAACCTAACAAAGTTAAAATAGGGTAATAATTTGTAAATAAATGGGAAATATAGTGAAACATTCCGTTAGGAGGACTACAAAACGTTCATATAAAACAAAAGCCGAACATAATATGAACGAAAGTAAAAAGTATGAGCATTTTATTTTTAACTGAATATTTTTATTTTTGCAATAAAACTATGAATTTTGGAAACATCTAAGAAAGTGCAGTCGGTATTTTCGACTTCACGTACAACTGTCACAGTGACGTATGTGGACGACGTGTAGATTTGTATTCGAGAGTCCCCGGGTTCGATTCCCAAGATTACGAAATCGTACTTTCTTTTTAAATTTTATTTAAATGTATTTTGAATTTTTAGATAGATAGTGTTTTGAAAACATAATACAACTAATTTGGTACGATAGAAAAAAATCATGAAGATACCTCTACAAACTCTTTTTACAATAGAAACCATACTAATATACATACAATCATTCTGATTTTTTGTCAGATCATTCTACAAGCAACATACTAAAATAATAGTGTTTTATTTTTTTAGTTCAAACAATAGTTTTATTGTAAATAGCATAATATTCATAGTTCCGAACATAATAAGTGCGCATGTGTACGTAAACGGTAAACCCCCGTGCGTGTAGCAATAATGCCGGCCGAGGCCTGATACTATACGGACGCGTCGCTCTTTTCGCCGCATTATTTATTTGTACCTACATACATTCATTGTTTATTATTACTATTTGCATATCTTCTTTCTGTAAATATTTTTATTTCATGTAAATATAAAATACTTTTAAGTTAAAATAGCGTAATAATTTGCTATCAATTATATCATTTGTAAATATGGGAAATAAAGTGAAACATTCCCTTAGGAGGACTACAAAACGTTCATATAAAACAAACGCCGAACATATGAACGAAATTAAAAAGTAAGAGCATTTTATTATTACTGAATATTTTTTTTCGCTATGAATTTTGGTAGTTTAAGAAAATGCACTTATTACGCATAAGCTCAGTTTTTTCGACGAGATACGCAATCGTTACATTGGCTTATGTAGACGACGCGCAGGTTCGTGTTCAAGGGTCCCCGGGTTCGATTCCCAGTGATACGAAATCGATTTAATTTTATTTAAATGTATTTTGAATTTTTAAATATATTTTTATAAATAACTAAAAAAACGTCTACAATGTAATTATCTTTCACAGGAGAAAGAAAGTCGAAAATATCAACACGGAAGTTACTTCTAATGCGTAAGTACCTACACGTTTTCTATGCCATTGTAACAATAAAAAAAACCTAAATTTATTAACAGACCGCGACTTATTGATAATATGCATAAAGAAATCACAGATTCATCCGAAAATTGCGATGAAAATTATCACAAGCAAGAGTTTAATTTTTATTGATTGTGTTTATAATAAATAGAAATCATAATAATTATGTATGAATGTTAGGTACGAGTACCTAATCCTTGAGGCCATTTACACATCATGCCGAAGCTGCAGCGGCATCGCCGCCGCCGCGGCGCCGCTGCATCAGTCACCCTTGGATTTGTATGAACACACGGCGCCGCCGCGCCGCCGCGCCGCCGGCGGTGCGGCGCGGCGACGAGTTTTGATAAGATCTATCAAAACTCGCCGCCGCACAGTGGTCTGAAAATCGAGCTCCATACTCATAGAAACTTAAAGTACGGAAATAAAAAAACAAAAATTGTAATGGGTCTAGTATACCTCCCTTTACGTAATATTAACGTATGGATGGTATCAGTCGCTCCACGCGTGAGAAAAAAAAGTTTTTTGTTTTTTTTTGTATGGGAGAAAACACTAACCCCCTTATTCATAATCCTATTTTATCTCTATTTTAGCTAAAATAGGTTTATAGAACGTTTGTCTTTATCTGTCACGTTGTCATTTCTGTGTGTAAGAAAGAGACAAACCCCATTTTAACTAAAATAGGTTTGATAAGTTTTATGAATAAGGGGGTTAATGTACATTTTTTTGAAATGAATGGAACTGATAGGCTGGAGCTCACACGAGCTATTGTACCATACACGGCCATCAAGATGACATACAATTCATGGACCGTTGGGCGCCGCTTTGCACGTAGCAAATTTTTGAAATTTTGTGTTTTCGATATGTGATTTTTCAAATCTTTGACGTGAATAAATGAACTTGCCGATCGATTTACTTATACTATCGTTACTTTTAGCCTGCTTATGACCTTTATGATGACAACAATTAAAAATTATGTTGATTTTAAGTACCTATACGTTTTTTTTTTATTTCATTCCAAGAACTACTTAACTCATTTAATCACCGTTGTAGTGTATCTATTAAATAGATATGTAAACACTGTCTCATTCACACAAGCGGGGTAGCTGCTGTCAGTTATGTTATGTCATCTGTCAGTTACGAGGAATGGCGGGAAACAGACAAAGTGAAGCAGGCTATATACGATGGCGCTTGGTGTGGTAGTGAGCCAGTGAAGTGATATGTTTAACATAAGTACGGAATCAACAGGATTCTACAACCGTGATTATGGTTGAGTTATAATTAGATACTGCTTCAATCTGAGCCTCAATCAGAGCCTGTTCTTCCACGATGTTCAACTTGTTTTCGTTTGAAAACTTAAAATAAATTGGTCAGCAGAACATTGTGGAAGATGGCTTTGGATTCTCCCATACCTTTTCTTCGCCACAAACTAAGCGCAGAGGCACAAAAGAACACATAAACATACTGGAATCGTCTTCGTCTGCCATAGTTTGCTTATACAAACTTTGCCCTGAAGCACCATCAAAGCCATACTTGCATATAATTGTTAACTCTTTGCCATCCAGCGAAGGTTCCACACGTAGGAATTTTCCAAGCTTTGCACAGTTTTATCCAAAATTTAGCTTTACTTTTACCTCTCCTTAAGTGATGTACAATGGTAACTTTTGGAGGGCAGCAGTCCTTCTTCGCCTCAAGGATGGCAGTATAAGAAGGACACAGTGGTACTCCTTCTTCTTTTGCACAAGATCTTAATGTTATATACTGCCACTTCGAAAGCTTCAATGAGGTCAAAATAAATAAAGCTTTATCAGCGGAATATATAGGCACAGTTTCCTTGGGCTTTAACAATTTATTTATCCTTGTAGCCTCTTTGCTCCGAGACTAGTTTAACGATATCTGCTATATTCTTGTCATGTGCTTTCAAACCGGTTGCATGAGCAAGGCTTTCAGTGCTATACGTTAGGAGGTCTTCCGCTCTCCTTCTCTTCTGTAGCGGGCTTAGCTCTTTAAATGGTTTTCTCGGCCTCACAACTGATGTTGATGTTCCAACACTGCACGTCTCCGGTGTGTAGGATGTTGATGCACCCTCATTTAAAACAAAGTCAGAACTGGAACGGGTTTGCTGCTCTACTGACACTAAATAAGGGGTCATCTTTCCTTTCATGATCTCAGGCCATTTTATGTTCTCTTGCAGCCATGTCTCATACTTTGTTATGTATGTACGTCTCGTGAGATTACACGAGATCCATTTGTTCCTCAACGAACAAACATAAGTCTGACAGAATTGTTTCAATACCCTCTTTTCATTTTCTGACAAATCAATAGTATTCTCAAAAACTTCAAATAAAACATTGGGCTGTGAAAAACAATTGTTGTTTGACACAAACATGACAATGTCCAAATTGGTATCACAACCTTCCATCACAGCACAATAAAAAAAATAACGTAATAAGTTAGCGCGCACAAGTACTGAGAGCTACTGATAAAAGTAAGCTCAAACGTCCTGTTTTTATACAACTACCCTCATTATCGTTCGCTATTCTTTAATTAGGTTTTACAGACTTTAATATTACAGACAATAGAATTTTATTGTGACTAGGGCCCATTTGGCCCTGCTAGAGCTGGTTGATGCTCATGTCATTAGTATATAATTATAACTCAACCATAATCACGGTGATTAAATGAGTTAGTTCTTGGAATGAAATAAAAAAAAAACGTATATAATCAATATAATTTTTAATTGTGGTCATCACAAAGGTCATAAGCAGGCTACAACTAACGATAGTATAAGTAAATCGATCGGCAAGTTAATTTAACCTCGTCAAAGATTTGAAAAATCACGTATCGAAAATTCAAAATTTCAAAAATTTGCTACGTGCAAAGCGGCGCCGAACGGTGCATGAATTGTATGTCATCTTGATGGCCGTGTATCGTACAACAGCTCGTGCGAGCTCCAGCCTATCAGTTCCATTCAGTTTCAAAAAAATGTACATTAAGTGTTTTCTCCCATACAAAAAAAATAAAAAACTTTTTTTTCTCACGCGTGGAGCGACTGATACCATCCATACGTTAATATTACGTAAAGGGAGGTATACTAGACCCATTACAATTTTTGTTTTTTTATTTCCGAACTTTAAGTTTCTATGAGTATGGAGCTCGATTTTCAGACCACTGTGCGCCGCCCGCGGTGCCATACTATTATATTCTGTGGCGATGCCGCTGTATTGGTTTCTCTTGGATTTGTATGAGCCCTTGCGGCGCGCCGCCGCGGCGCCGTGTGTTCATACAAATCCAAGGGTGACTGATGCAGCGACGGCGGTGCCGCTGCAGCTGCGGCATAATGTGTAAACGGCCTCAAAGATTAGGTACCTAACATTCATATATAACTATGATTCCTTTTTATTATAAACAAAATCAATTTTAAATCTAATTTCTTGCTTTTGATCATTTTCATCGCAATTTTCAGATGAATCTGTTACCTATTTCATTATGCCCATTATCAATAAGTCGCGGTCGGTTAATAAAAACATTAGGTCAGAATTTTTTTTATTTTTGTAATAGCTTAGATAACGTGTAGGTACTTGCGCATTAGAAATACCTAACTTCCGTGTTGATATTTTCGACTTTCTTTCTCCTGCAGACTTTTTTTAGTTATTTATAAAAATATTTAATAGATATATTTAAAAATTCAAAATGACATTTAAATAGAAAATTCGATTTCGTAACCTTGGGAATCGAACCCGGGGACTCTCGAATACAAATCTACACGTCGTCCACATACGCCACTGTGACAGTTGTACGTGAAGTCGAAAATACTTAGCTTATTCGAAATGACTGCACTTTCTTAGATGTTTCCAAAATTCATAGTTTTAGAAAAAAACACTGCAAAGTGATAACTTTTATTTCGGAAGTCGGTGTCGCTGGTTCCGCATTTTCGTTTTTTGACACCGACTTCCGAAATTATAGTTATTTATCACGCTGTAGTGCTTTTTTTGAAGTCGGTTGTTTTTTTTTCTTTCTAATTGTACCTACTTACCTCACAAAAATTCAATTAACACTAGTGCATTGAAGAATCATCAAAATTCGCATAGAAATGCCGGAGATGCAGTACATTTATGCATATTAACTTCGGACATACTTCATAAGAATAATTACCTAATGTATTATATACTAAAACCTTCCTGGAAGTATGTAGGTAGATCACATTAGTGAAAGAATGATCAAAATTGGTTCATCAGTTTTTTAGAAAATCTACAAATATATATACAAACATACACACATACATACATTACATAGGTAGGTACATACATACGGGTCGAATACACAACCTCCTTTTTTGAAGTCGGTTAAAAATGTTTTAAATTTCATTGAATCAGTTTTATTTCAAAATCACCCACATCCTTAAGTTTTTCAAGTCACACTCAAAACGAATAAAATTTATTATGTTGTCACACATAACTACATAATTTGTTTGTTAGATCTTTAACTTATTTGCACATCGTTTCCGCGCCATCTATTAGAATACTAGGGCGTAATCTCACAAAACCGTTACTTCTAAATCTCATGTATGCTTTATGTCATAATTGTGATGGGCGTCGTCGTTAGATGGCGTTTGCGTCGATTCTGCATATGTGTGCATGCGTTTTTCAAGGACACTTAGGTCTAGTAAGCCTCTTAAAAGAGACTATTCCGGGATTTAACGAGGATGAGAGGAACATAACGGGATCCGTGAATTATAAGAAAAATGACGATAATTTCGACTTGAAACGAGTTGGAGCTGATTTAAATCATAACAGTCATTTTGTCGCAAGTCGAAAAGTAATGGTCTCTATAAGGGAATCGGTGTTTATTGATCATTAATGAAAAAAAAAAACAGGGACACAGTATACACATACCCTTCTTATTCAGTTTATGAAACATCTTTTAAATTGGTCCAATATTGGAGGAGGAAATAGGCGAGAGCTGGCGAGAGCCAACCCTCGAATTACGACTTTTTACTAAGGCTTTTTCAAAAGTCTCTCCGACCACATTTCCTCTTAATATGTTACCAGACACCCAGATGAGTTTTTCAGTTATATATCAGTCATTCAAAACCTTAGAAGAATCAACGTTCTAATATTAAAATCAGCCTTTGTTCCACTATGATAAGGTAGATGAGAAAATAAACTTATCTGGATATTTATACAGCTAGGTGTTTGTATAACGATAACAATGATAACTGCGTCCCTTACCTAGACTGTTTGCTGAAGGCTTTCCTATTTTCTGAATACATTAAGTACTTTATAACTTACAGACTGCTCAGAATATTACTGGAATTAAAGAGAATGTGTAATTCACAACACTCATATGGAATATTTTTCTTTTACCTACCTTAACTTTTTTTTTACATTAAGGCGAATGGGTAGTTGTAGCCCGCGAAATTCAATTTTTCTTACGTTTTTTGCAATTTTCAGGTCAGTGTCAGGTTGTATCTTGATCAAAATATGATTCGCGACAATAACAGGTACGTATTTACAGAATTATAATAATTAGAATCATTAATACATCTTTCTAAGTTAGATTTCTACCGTTAAGAACAAATCTCGTATGGAAAAGTGTTGGTGGTAGAAATCTAACTTAAACAGATGTATTAATGATTCTGATGATTATAATTCTGTGAATACGTACCTGTTATAGTCGCGAATCAAATTTTCATCAAGATACAACCTGACACTGACCTGAAAATTGCAAAAAACGTAAGAAAAATTGAATTTCGCGGGCTACAACTACGCATTCACCTTAATACGGTTCCCGTAGGAACCAGTTGATTGTCTTGGTCCGGTTTTCGATACTGGAAACCGGCCTGCATCATAATTTAATTTGAGGATCTCGGGTTCGACATCCTACCCCCGTCCGGAATCGTATTGGACACCTTCATCGGCTCCGGGATCCGAGACTCTCAAAGTCCCTGGCGCCCATTTAGTGTGCGGGCAGTGGGAACATTATACAATTAGCCTATATATTAGCCTATATAATGTTCCCACTGCTGGGACACAGGCCTCTTTTCAGTGAGAGGGAGTGGGCCGTAATCAACCACGCGAACCCAGTGCGGGTTGGCAGATGTCACATGTCTTTTAGTCAGAATTTTACTAAGCTTCAATATTATAGTCGTATTTAAGTAGGTTATGAGAAATAAAAATTTATGCGTGATCAACTGATCATACATAAAAAATATATACTATATAATTATATGCGCGTCGACTTGAGAACCTCCTCTCCGTTTTTTCGTCGGTTAAAAATGGGACAGACCCATAAAAGCCTCGAGTCTTTAATAAGAAAATAAAAGTTATTATTCTAGTAAAACGCTTTTTATGGGCCTCCAGCTGTTCATAAGAAAAATAACTTTGTCGACTTTGCATTAACTTTGTAAACATACAGGGGTTATATTCAAGGCGCTTTACCTAGAATAAGGCTTCTAGGTCAGGCAAGAAGTGCAAGTCAAAGAAAATAATTTCTGAATAATAAGCAGAGAAGTGGTGTCCAGTGGTAATGGCCCCGACTTACAAGTTGTAGGTCGTGGGTTCGACCCAGACAGGCGCTTTACTTTGTGCAAATAATTTCATCACCACTGCTCTCAAAACGGTGAAGAAAAACATCGTGAGTGACATGTGACATTCACCAACCCGAAGTGGACCGGCGTGGTAGGTTACAATTACAGTCCACTCCCTCTCGAATAGAGGAGGCCTGAGTTCTCAGAGCTTTATATGCTGATTATGCTTTAGCAAAGGTTTTCACTATGGGACCAACTTTGAAATCACGAAAAAAAAATGAGCTGTTTCATACATTTTGGCCGAGTAGGTATTGAACTTTTGTATGAAACAGCTGATTTTTTTTTTCGTGATTTCGGAGTTGGTCCCATAGTGAAAGTTGTTCAGTTCGATGGTCTAAAGCACCTCTTAAAGTTCTTGCAGTTAATTTTTTTACACCTTATACATAATTATAGTACATATTTCGCCATTTTTCAAATTAATGAACTATTTAAAGCAGAGGCGTGTGTATTCCATATAGGCATATAAGCAGTGCCTACCTCGATATATCAACATAAGCCTGTCAATTAAAGAAAAAATAAGCTTGTCATTGGTCTTTACTCGTTCAAGTTAATACGACCAAATTAAAAATACGTACGTCTCACGCGTAATACCATGACGTTCGACCTTCGCAATTTATCACCCTTAAGTAGACATGCCTACTCAAATAACCACACTTTTGACTTCTCTTTTTTTTTCTGATTAGTGACCGCGTTTGCCTAGACTAGACCCGGCCTAGTGCCTACCTATTCTGAAAACCAATGCACGCCACTGATTTAAAGGTAAATACGTGGTACCTAATACGCCAGCAGTTTTGGTGGATGGAAAATCCGCAATTAACATTATAATGTAATTTCAATACATAATCCACACTATATGTATAATTTATTAATATAGTCCTTCCTGACATTGAACTACATACAGAAATATTATCTTAATATATTTCCTGTTGGCATGATAAGCGTGTGAAGTCATCAGTAACTGCATTACAATAATATGAATAAATTAGTGTTAGGTTAACGCGTGTCTTATATGAATACCCCCTTAAATTTTTAACTGTATTTTATTTTTATTATTTTTTGTTATAACAGCAATAGAAATACAAACTCTGTGAAAATTTGAACCGTCTACCTATTACGGTTCATGAGACACAGCCCGCTGACAGACAGACGGACGGACAGCGGAGACTTAGTAACAGGGTTTCGTTGGCACCCTTTAGGTACGGAACCCTCAAAAGCTAAATCATATGAAAGAGCGTCAGCATGGGAGGCATGACGTATAAATAAGATCGGAACTCGATAATAGATAAGCTATAGTTACATGTAATTGAGTGAGCATTACGAGATAATGAATACTGTACAATTTTACATTCTGTAGAAGACAATAAATAAAAATTAAAAAAAAAGCCAGACTGAAGTGGGAGTGGGCCGGACACTGTTACAATTATGATTTTTTATCTGTAGTGACAAACTAGTGGGTATGGTAATATGAAACAACAGCTATCTCAAACACTGTTTATTAAAAAACTGTAAACTAATATAACAAAATGAGTTCACTAATAACAAATTGTTGCCAGCCAGCTAATAATAGAAAATAGAGAGCGAAGGTCGTGGGGGGTTGGAGATAAACCCGGTACTGTTCCGTTTTAAAATGAGTTCAAGTTAAAAGTTAATAATTATTATAAAACTAAGGAGAAAGTAACCTTCCAGTTATTGATTAATTTAAAATCTATTAAATGGGCGCCAGGGACTTTGAGAGTCCCGGATCCCGGAGCCGACGAAGGTGTCCAATACTATTCCGGACGGGGTAGGATGTCGAACCCGAGATCCACAAATTAAATTGTGATGCAGGCCGGTTTCCAGTATCGAAAACTGGACCCAGACAATCAACTGGTTCCTACGGGAACCGTAATAAGGTATAATAAAAAGTTAAAGTAGGTAAAAGAAAAAACCGTCCCGCCTGAGCGCTAACGCTAGACGGACTATGCCGGCCGCAGTCGTCTCCACACGAGGCTTCGCTGTGCTCGAGGAACGGGTCTCGTGTCCAGGCCCCAGACGGTCCTCTAGGTCCTGGCGGCGAGACGAATCGCTCGAGGTGCCTCTCGGTTGTCGTAGGGAGAAAGCACTTGACTGCAAGATTCTTCACCGGCTGGAAAGCTGCCTGCGTATGCGCAATTTGGAATCCTTTTTAGAACGTGTAACAAGTTTAGTGGAATCACTCAACGTGTCGTAGGGCTTCAAGATGCCAAGTCAGTCCCATGATGCTGTCACTGGCTCACAAACCGGAATTAGTCGGAGCATTCCAAAAATCTCCCCGATTACGGGTAAAATAATATTAAATCACTGAAGATAAATAATACACCGAGATACTTAAATTCTTGAAAATCACTAACAACTGCACAACATGACGTTTATTCGCTGAAACAATAAGAATTTTCATGATCCAGACCAACAAACAAATTATTTGTCATTCCCCTATCCTAAAACTTGTCGGGATCGTGGAAAACCTCCTCGAATTTTAATTCGGCAAATTAAGAAAGTATGACCTTGTCACATTACGTCAAAGACAATTCACAGATAAAAAATATATTAACTTGACACGAAGTTTCTAGAAAGAAGTCTATATTGAAAAAATGAATGATTTCCGTTTATGGTTATTTAGTTTATTATGACTTTTTTTACTAAAAGCTGAAAATTATTGAGGATTGCTCCATACGATATTATTTCGATGGTTAGCAATCAATATGTTAAAATATCGATTTAAACTACAACTGTGAATCGGCGACCACCAGATGTCGCCTTTGACAGATAGAAACTGACGTTTGACTGAATGACATTTGGAATGTAAACAAACGCAACTAATTACAATTCAATATGTTTTAGGATTAAGAAAAGTGATTTACTGTGAGGAAGCCGATTGTAAAACTACAATGAAATGTGTTACTCGGAAACCTCGTAATGTACTACTTATGTTTTCAGGTAAATGCTACTTTACTAAACCAACCCGTTGTAGGTGCAAAAAAAACAACGTAACAGTACCTCCCCAACCACCAGAGATTTGACCCACTAGGGCAAATCTCGACGCTGGCCCTCCAGCGTCAAAGCAGACTCCGAAGGACCAAGCACAATTACAAAAATCTACAACGTTCATGCCTGAAAACAAGAACAGAGAAAGAAAAGAAAAATAAATGGAGATGAGCGAGTCTAATCCATTTACAAACATGTAAAAGACAAGCTCCAAAAAGAGTAAAAATATTTAAATAACTGCCGATAATAGTGCTGAGCTGGTACACCAACAATACACTAAAAGAAATTAAATGCTACAAACTAATGAACAATGGCTAACCGTCTACCATAATAGAAATGTGACGGTTAGTTTGCCTTAAAAAAAAACCATCTGAAACGTTTTCCATCAATGCAGCCTACACGCCCGCCATTTAGGCCACCTATCTCAGGACTATCATTTTGCTGCCTTACCAGCAATCCGGAGGTTTACACTTCCCTGGGGTGTCAATCCTGTAACAACCACAGACCACCAACAACTTCAAAATATAGTTTACAAATGTGGACACAGTAGAAACCTGTGTACCACTACAAACTGTTTCTTAATAAAAATAAACAACCACAAGGCATATACAGCCCTCAATGGTCACTGCGACCAACTACTATTAGTGAATTTTAGTTTAAATTCTAATAAAATATTAAAAAAAATTATTCCTCGCCACATGGTGATTTAAAATCCTTGATATGCCATGTGCCAAGGTTTTTACCGGAACTACAGCCTTCCAATTCATACACTAAGGGTGAAAGTTTTTTCCTAATTATACATCTCTCGTATTTAGGGGCTAATTTGGCCATAAAGAATTTGGAGGCGTCACTCTGGGGATACGTTTTCTTCCACACAGTGTCGCCTACCTCAAACTCCGCGTGCCTCCTACTACTATTATAATAACGTGCACTACGTTTATGTGATTTGACGAGCGCGTCCTTTACTTTATTGAAGATACCACCCAATGCCTCTAGCTGCTTAGCATATGATCTGCGGGAAGCGCAAGCTAGAGTGGGCTGATCAACGGTATCATTGCCGAAGACATCACCACTACTAACTGCCTCTCTGCCATGTACTAGGAAGAACGGGGTGAAACGAGTAACTTCATTTGTGGAGGTGTTCATAGCGAATTGGATCTTTGAGATGTTAACATCCCAGGATCGATGATCATCCTCCACGAGAATTGATACCGCGGTCATTATGGTACGATTATAGCGTTCCACGGTATTCACGCTTGGGCAATAACGAGGTGTGAAGTGAACTTGAGGTATTTTGTACCTCTCCAGTAGTGAACGAATCTCATTACCCGTGAATTGCGTCCCATTGTCTGCTATAACCGTACGGGGTATACCGTGTACGAGGAAAACGCCGTCTTCTAGTTTCTGTGCTATAGCCTTACCAACAGCTCTACGTAAAGGAAACAGTAAACAGTACTTCGTAAAACAGCACACGACAACTAAGAGATATGTGAATCCCGCTCTAGACCGTGGCAACGGACCTACCAAGTCAATGCTTATGGTTTCAAATGGCTTGGAACATTCTTTCGCGTCACCTAAGAGACCGGGAGGAGGTAACTGTGAGTGTTTATAAGCGGCACACGTATCACATTTACCAACGTAGCTAATCACATCCTTATACATGTTAGGCCAGTAGTATCGGAGTGCAAGTCGTTTATAAGTTTTAAACACCCCGAAATGTGGAGATAATTCGCCACTATGGTGACTCTTTAATAATTCTTGCCGATTGCCCTCCGGTACTACCTGCTTCCAATCATATTCACTAGCCACCCCGAATTTATTTTTCGAATAACGGTAAAGTTTATCCTCCTTAATAATAAAATTTGGACACGATCTGGGCGTGCTGACACATTTATCCCACAACCCTTTAAACCAAGTGTCAGTGTCAGACACTTTAATTTCCAGCACCGGAACGCCACGAGATAAGGCATCTGGAACCACATTGTCCCTACCCTTGCGGTGTTCAATGGTAAAGTTATAAGGTGATAACCGACAACCCCAACGGGCCAATCGACCAGAGGGATTGGTTAAATTAAAAAACCATTTTAAACTCGAGTGGTCGGTTATCACTTTAAACGCAGGGCCGCCTTCCACGTAAGGACGATAGTGTTCCACGGCGAAGACTACAGCGAGAGCCTCACGCTCCGTTGCTGAATAATTGCGTTCGGCCGGATTAAGCGAACGACTGCAGTAGGCTATTGGGTGCTCCTCTCCATTTATGACCTGAGTCAGAGTGCCCGCTATCCCAAAACTAGATGCGTCACAATGAATCTCAAAAGGTTGAGAGAAATCTGGACAAGCCAATACTGGAGCAGACACCAATGCCTCCTTCAAGGTTGAGAACGCGGTTTCTGTCTCAGCCGTCCACTTAAAAGGCGGCGCTTTTTTGCTAGTACTCGTTAGTGCGTTTAAAGGGGCCGCTATCGAGCTAAAGTTTTTAATAAAACGTCTATAGTATGAGGCCGTTCCAAGAAACATTTTCACTTCTTTACGGGTTGTAGGGGTTGGAAAGTCGATAATTGACTGAACTTTCGACGGATCAGTGTGTAAGCCATGCTCGTCCACTCTGTAACCTAGATATTTTAGTTCTCGTCGAAAGAAACAGGACTTAGGTAAATTAATTGTCAAATTAGCCTGCCTTAATTTGTCTAAAACCCGTTTAAGAAGTGAAATGTGCTCCTCGAAGGTTGATGAGCAAATAATGATGTCATCTAAATATACGAACACCTTATTACCAAACTCCGGGCCGAAAAGTCTGTCCATTAATCGCTGTTGGGTGGCTGGGGCTCCAGTCAACCCAAAACACATAACTTTAAATTGGAACAAACCTCGACCGGGAACCGTGAACGCGGTTTTCTCTTTGGATGAAGCGGAGTCCAACTCGATTTGCCAAAATGCAGATTTCAAATCAATCGATGAAAGGTATCGCGCGTCCCGTAACTGGTCTAAGATGTGAGAGACGTAGGGCAGTGGATACGCATCTTGCTTGCTGACCGCATTCAGCTTTCGGCTGTCCAGGCAAAAACGCCATTCCCCATTTGGTTTTGGAGTCAGTAAAACCGGGTTGTTCCACGCGCTACTGCTAGGTTCCACCACTCCCATCTCCAACATCTCATCCAACTGACGATTAAGTTCCTTGAGGCGTTCAGGTGATAAAGGATAATAACGCTGTTTAATAGGAGGAACGTCTCCTGTGTCTATTTTATGACGCAACAGATGGGTACGACCCAATCCTTTAGCCTCGAAGGAAACCTTTTCGAAATCTTTAATTAATAACTCCGCTTCATTCTTTTGATCCGATGTTAATTCTTCAAACGGTTGAAGGTGCCTAACCTCCGAGACGCATTTATGACCTCTATTGGTTTTTAAATATTGAAATGGCAATTTATTAAAAATTTTTGGTGCCAAATTAAAGGTCTTCCAAAAATCCACGCCGAAAATCAACGGTGTAGTAATGTCTGGAATAACATAGAATTTAATAACCTTAGTCACTCCCATAAGAGTCACTGGTAAAAATAAATAACCCTCCACGGATGCCCGCGAGTCATTGGCAGTTACGATGTTGCCCAACTGTCTATCGGCGTGTAAAGTTGCACCAGCCCTTATGAATTGTTGGCCAACATCGGAACCCAACACCGAAATGCAAGAACCCGAGTCGAGTAAACCGTAATACTGCTCATCGTATATAGAAACGGTTAAATGTGGACGACTATCGTCCGTATTCTTATAGTGTACTGTATCAACCCTTAGTGAATTAAAAAATAATTTTAAAGATTTTAAATAATTGTCCCAATCGGACTTATCAAAATTTTGGCTGTAGTTCCGTAAATTTAGTTTTTTGAAATGCAGGTTGGACAGGACTGCGCCTCCTTCTGCTTTTTACTGCACGTAGGGCACGATGGTGCACGTACACCCTTCTTGCCGCAACGGAAACACACAATTTCCTTTGATTTGCATTGTGATAACGAGTGCCCTTTAACCCTACAGCGAACACAGAACGACGAACTAGAATCTGTTTGCACGGCTTCAATCCTTTGAGAACCTTTCGGGGCTTGGTATGCTAAGTCTGGTGCAACAAACGAAGAGGTTGGTTTGGGCGGCTCATGGAACTGTGCCCTGCTATGAAAACCTAGCTCCAGTTGTCTACACTTCTCTTTTAACTCGTCCAGCGTGTTGATAATCAAAATTGACAACCCCGACGTATATTCCGGTCTCATGTTGAATTTGATCCGTGCTAAACGATCGCGTTCTGGAACCCTATAAGAAAGTCTATTGTAAAGATTCTCCATGACTGCTATATATATACAAGACAGCTCAGTCGACCCCTGCGTTCTGTTAGTTATTTCAGAAATGAGACGCATATCGTAATCAGGCGGAGCGAAATCTGTGAGTAACTGCTTCTTCAGTTCCGCCCAATCACCAACCGACGCTTTTATGCCCCGGTACCATAATAAGGCTCCGTCCGAGAACAGATCTAGAGCAGATTGATGTAAGGAAGCTTCGCTAATACCCCTGGCCTCGCAAAGCTCCTCAAGACGCTCAATAAATGTATAATATTGGTGGCGGCATAGTCCGTCTAGCGTTAGCGCTCAGGCGGGACGGTTTTTTCTTTTACCTTCTTTAACTTTTTATTATACCTTATTACGGTTCCCGTAGGAACCAGTTGATTGTCTGGGTCCGGTTTTCGATACTGGAAACCGGCCTGCATCACAATTTAATTTGTGGATCTCGGGTTCGACATCCTACCCCGTCCGGAATAGTATTGGACACCTTCGTCGGCTCCGGGATCCGGGACTCTCAAAGTCCCTGGCGCCCATTTAATAGATTTTAAATTAAACAATAACTGGAAGGTTACTTTCTCCTTAGTTTTATAATAATTATTAACTTTTAACTTGAACTCATTTTAAAACGGAACAGTACCGGGTTTATCTCCAACCCCCCACGACCTTCGCTCTCTATATTTCATCATTAGCTGGCTGGCAACAATTTGTTTAGTTTTTAGTAAACCTATTATAATATTAATATTAGTTTACAGTTTTTTTTAATAAACAGTGTTTGAGATAGCTGTTGTTTCATATTACCATACCCACTAGTTTGTCACTACAGATACAAAATCTTAATTGTAACAGTGGCCACTTTTACAATTATGATTTTTTATCTGTAGTGACAAACTAGTGGGTATGGTAATATGAAACAACAGCTATCTCAAACACTGTTTATTAAAAAAACTGTAAACTAATATAACAAAATGAGTTCACTAATAACAAATTGTTGCCAGCCAGCTAATAATAGAAAATAGAGAGCGAAGGTCGTGGGGGGTTGGAGATAAACCCGGTACTGTTCCGTTTTAAAATGAGTTCAAGTTAAAAGTTAATAATTATTATAAAACTAAGGAGAAAGTAACCTTCCAGTTATTGATTAATTTAAAATCTATTAAATGGGCGCCAGGGACTTTGAGAGTCCCGGATCCCGGAGCCGACGAAGGTGTCCAATACTATTCCGGACGGGGTAGGATGTCGAACCCGAGATCCACAAATTAAATTGTGATGCAGGCCGGTTTCCAGTATCGAAAACCGGACCCAGACAATCAACTGGTTCCTACGGGAACCGTAATAAGGTATAATAAAAAGTTAAAGTAGGTAAAAGAAAAAATTACACCACCGGCCGCCACCGGACCGACTGGGTAAATAGGACCGACCACATTAGTGTATGAATTGGAAGGCTGTAGTTCCGGTAAAAACCTTGGCACATGGCATATCAAGGATTTTAAATCACCATGTGGCGAGGAATAATTTTTTTTTTAATATTTTATTAGAATTTAAACTAAAATTCACTAATAGTAGTTGGTCGCAGTGACCATTGAGGGCTGTATATGCCTTGTGGTTGTTTATTTTTATTAAGAAACAGTTTGTAGTGGTACACAGGTTTCTACTGTGTCCACATTTGTAAACTATATTTAGAAGTTGTTGGTGGTCTGTGGTTGTTACAGGATTGACACCCCAGGGAAGTGTAAACCTCCGGATTGCTGGTAAGGCAGCAAAATGATAGTCCTGAGATAGGTGGCCTAAATGGCGGGCGTGTAGGCTGCATTGATGGAAAACGTTTCAGATGGTTTTTTTTTAAGGCAAACTAACCGTCACATTTCTATTATGGTAGACGGTTAGCCATTGTTCATTAGTTTGTAGCATTTAATTTCTTTTAGTGTATTGTTGGTGTACCAGCTCAGCACTATTATCGGCAGTTATTTAAATATTTTTACTCTTTTTGGAGCTTGTCTTTTACATGTTTGTAAATGGATTAGACTCGCTCATCTCCATTTATTTTTCTTTTCTTTCTCTGTTCTTGTTTTCAGGCATGAACGTTGTAGATTTTTGTAATTGTGCTTGGTCCTTCGGAGTCTGCTTTGACGCTGGAGGGCCAGCGTCGAGATTTGCCCTAGTGGGTCAAATCTCTGGTGGTTGGGGAGGTACTGTTACGTTGTTTTTTTGCACCTACAACGGGTTGGTTTAGTAAAGTAGCATTTACCTGAAAACATAAGTAGTACATTACGAGGTTTCCGAGTAACACATTTCATTGTAGTTTTACAATCGGCTTCCTCACAATAAATCACTTTTCTTAATCCTAAAACATATTGAATTGTAATTAGTTGCGTTTGTTTACATTCCAAATGTCATTCAGTCAAACGTCAGTTTCTATCTGTCAAAGGCGACATCTGGTGGTCGCCGATTCACAGTTGTAGTTTAAATCGATATTTTAACATATTGATTGCTAACCATCGAAATAATATCGTATGGAGCAATCCTCAATTATTTTCAGCTTTTAGTCAAAAAAAGTCATAATAAACTAATTAACCGTAAACGGAAATCATTCATTTTTTTAATATAGACTTCTTTCTAGAAACTTCGTGTCAAGTTAATATATTTTTTATCTGTGAATTGTCTTTGACGTAATGTGACAAGGTCATACTTTCTTAATTTGCCGAATTAAAATTCGAGGAGATTTTCCACGATCCCGACAAGTTTTAGTATAGGGGAATGACAAATAATTTGTTTGTTGGTCTGGATCATGAAGATTCTTATGGTTTCAGCGAATAAACGTCATGTTGTGCAGTTGTTAGTGATTTTCAAGAATTTAAGTATCTCGGTGTATTATTTATCTTCAGTGATTTAATATTATTTTACCCGTAATCGGGGAGATTTTTGGAATGCTCCGACTAATTCCGGTTTGTGAGCCAGTGACAGCATCATGGGACTCACTTGGCATCTTGAAGCCCTACGACACGTTGAGTGATTCCACTAAACTTGTTACACGTTCTAAAAGGTAAGGATTTGGTTGTAATAGTCTTTGGAAGTGGTCTGTGAGCCCTTCCCTGGTTGTTAGAAAGGGTATTGTCGTGATCCATGGATATTTATTGCAGGATTCCTAATTGCGCATACGCAGGCAGCTTTCCAGCCGGTCAAGAATCTTGCAGTCAAGTGTTTTCTCCCTACGACAACCGTGAGTATTTCACCCGCTGACTATTTGCAACTCATCCCTATTGTCCCACCACTCAAGATTAGGCAAACCAAAGTCGTAGCTCCTTATGTTGTCATTGTGAAAAGGCCTTATTAACCGGCTAATGTTTTAGCCTTATAGATTTCCAAGCTCAGTCACCTCAAGGCAGGTGAATTAGTTTCTCTTTATATTATTAGGCCTCCGTATTGTCGATTCCAGGAGAGGCACCTCGAGCGATTCGTCTCGCCGCCAGGACCTAGAGGATCGTCTGGGGCCTGGACGCGAGACCCGTTCCTCGAGCACAGCGAAGCCTCGTGTGGAGACGACTGCGGCCGGCATAGTCCGTCTAGCGTTAGCGCTCAGGCGGGACGGTTTTTTCTTTTACCTACTTTAACTTTTTATTATACCTTATTACGGTTCCCGTAGGAACCAGTTGATTGTCTGGGTCCGGTTTTCGATACTGGAAACCGCCCTGCATCACAATTTAATTTGTGGATCTCGGGTTCGACATCCTACCCCGTCCGGAATAGTATTGGACACCTTCGTCGGCTCCGGGATCCGGGACTCTCAAGGTCCCTGGCGCCCATTTAATAGATTTTAAATTAATCAATAACTGGAAGGATACTTTCTCCTTAGTTTTATAATAATTATTAACTTTTAACTTATACTCATTTCAAACGGAACAGTACAGGGTTTATCTCCAACCCCCCACGACCTTCGCTCTCTATATTCTATTATTAGCTGGCTGGCAACAATTTGTTATTAGTGAACTCATTTTGTTATATTAGTTTACAGTTTTTTAATAAACAGTGTTTGAGATAGTTGTTGTTTCATATTACCATACCCACTAGTTTGTCACTACAGATACAAAATTAAAATTGTAACTGTTACAATTATGATTTTTTTTGACTAAAAGCTGAAAATAATTGTGGATTGCTCCATACGATATTATTTCGATGGTTAGCAATCAATATGTTAAAATATCGATTTAAACTACAACTGTGAATCGGCGACCACCAGATGTCGCCTTTGACAGATAGAAACCGGGCCAACTGTAACACTGGCCCGTGCGTAGTTTACAGAAATTAATTGGAAACAAGCTGATGATGGTTTCTATTTGAACTATACTACTCACCACCGTGCTAAAGTAAATTTATAGGGTATATTCTGCTAGGGAAAGATTCAATTAAACAAGTACCTTCTTACACAATACAAGTTTATTGGAATTAATACATAATTAAGGCACACATACAAACAAAGTGGCGAGCCACTAAAATAATGCCTGTTTCCCTGCTACTATGGCATTCACCCACACAACTAGTCTCCGTACCTAGTGGTATGGGTGAAAACCTGCATGAGACAATAGCAGTTTCTCAGAGTCGCTATGCGAGTCCGCGAGGGAATAGATCAATAACCTTACTAGCTCACGTACATGTGTCGACCTATTTGGACTGTGCTCATATGGGGAAAATAACTAATATGCTAAGCAAACCCGAGACACAATATCTAACAACAACTGGTCTTAACACCTAGCCTTTTTACAAAAGGCCTAACTCTCTCATAGGTTAAATTATTATCTTACACGGATAACCTCTCAGTTTTGAATTCAGTTCATACCAATCAGTTAGTTCTAACCTCAGTCAGTTGACGGATCGTCGGTCCTTGGCTTCGCTCACAGGAGGTTCCTGTGAGCACACGCGAACGCGGCCTACGGACAAGATGGTGACGCTTTCGTTACCTGGAGTGGCGTACTTCCCTCATAACCGGGAACCGGCTAAGTAAGGCCTTCCTGAACGTCGGATGACCACACCGCAAGGGATAACCTTAAAGCCGCCTGCGCTCTGATGAATTCCAAATCATCACACAACGGCGCAACATCCAGGCATCAATTTAGCTGCGCATAGCACCAATCAAAAGAAGGCTAGCATAACAAGCCAGACAGGATTCTGCTCTTACTGGATTTATATTAAAAACCCATCGGGTTATTTGGGCACATCCCGTTCCTTTCAGGATATAAAGTCCCTCTCAAACAGCCCCCAGCCTCGTGTTCTTGGTCGTCGTTGTTCGAATAGACCTCAAAACAACACGTGAAAACACGGACTACGGCTAATATATTGTTGTAAACTGCTACATCATATAAATTAACATGGCTAAAAGCAAACCAAGCCATTTAATTATAAAAAATAATATAATAAATATACATATACATAATATATATTTATATCTATTATGGCTGAATATACCCCTGTCTGGCTTGAATAGTGTTGACTCTGATGTGTTGAGTTTGTTATAATCAGAAACACTTAAAAAAAAAATCTATTTACCCATTTCGACCGGTTCTGGTGGTTGGTGACTGACTGTTGAAACTAGTTTTTTAGAATATTTGGTACAATTTTATGTTCTGGAATCAATTGTTAAATAAATAATTAGCAAAAAATAATTCTAAATAAATAATCTATTTTTCCTTTCTTAAGACGATACCACTGACTTTGCCGTTTAAATGTCCCTTTCCACCATGTTAGTGTGTGGTGCGCCCATAGTGAACTTGAGGTACGTTAAAACTTCTATAGTTGCCTATGAAACTCTGATCCCGTGAATTGAACCTCATTTAATGGCAATTACGGTTTCAGTAATCCCGTGAGCAAGAAGAACATACATAATTCAAGTTCCGGCTACCAAAGCACTAGTTGTGTAATGGTATCAGTAACATTTTTTTTTTTTTTAACAGCCTAAAACTACAAGTAAAAGTACGAGTCGCACGCAAGTAATGCATAAACCGCAACCTCATACGTCAATTTGCCCTCAAGATGGGAATCAAATGTCAATATACTGTCTCTAAATCCATTATTATTATAATTATTATTTTAAATTTGTAACGTTATTTTTCAATATAATAAAAGCAAAACTAAACGCTAAACAGATAACAAGTAACTAAACGCGAAACGTGTACAACTCCAATCTCGTTTCCGAACGCACCGTAATATTTCGAAACGTCAAACGTCATAATGTCAATTATGTCAATGTGTTTTATAGGTTAAGTTCCAATGTATGATAACGAACGTCGATAATAAACAATGCTGTTTTATGGTAATTAACATTAACACATAACACACAACAACGTAACAACACGTCACACGAATGCACCCGAAGAGATGGGCAAAGATCGTCACTCACTGGACGCCTGATAGGACATCGCCGTCGAGGTAGACCACGGCGAAGATGTTGTGACGATCTGATAACGTTTGCACGAGGGAAGACTAAAAATCACATATAGTCCTCTAGACCGTATTTCGGAAACGGCGGCCAATCTCAACGGAAACTACCCTTCGGCGCGGAAGATATACACGACTGTTTTCGCAGACGCAAGTGCACTCCCTAGTCCCTCACTCTCATAATCCGATGAGACGGATGGGAAAAATTAAATAACAACGTCACCCAAAATCCGCATCACTAGTTCCAGCCAGGATTAAATCTCGGAGATGTGTTGTACTTGTAGTATTTTCCCAACTCATAAACTCGTTCATAATATACGGTGGTGTGTTGATGTCAAGTTCATCAAACCGGGAAGAGCTATTTTAAGGTGAATGAGCAGTGGTAGACCGCGAAATTTAAATTTTCTTACGTTTTTTGCAATTTGTAGGTCAGTGTCAGGTTGTATCTTGATCAAAATATGATTTGCGACTATAATAGACATGTATTTACAGAATTATAGTCATTAGAATCATTAATATATCTCTTTAAGTTAGATTTCTACCATAAACACTTTTCCATACGAGATTTGTTCTTAACGGTAGAAATCTAACTTAGAAAGATGTATTAATGATTCTAATTATTATAATTCTGTAAATACGTACCTGTTATAGTCGCAAATCATATTTTGATCAAGATACAACCTGACACTGACCTACAAATTGCAAAAAACGTAAGAATATTTAAATTTCGCGGTCTACCACTGCGCATTCACCTTAATCCTCACACACTCGGCGTGGTTTTATTATAGCAGCTGTTGTGGCCACATGCTTGGTAACAAGTGAAATAATGAGGATTTTTATTAGAATGATGACGAAGCAGTTGCTAGTATTTTTACGCACATACATTCACATCAGACGTCATCCAGATATTTACGCTACTACTCGTATCTACAATGTGGAGACGAAAATACGACAATTAATGCATACACTGCCAATACAATAAGGATATTTCTCCAAATAAAGTGAACAGGCATCTTCTGGGCACGCTCGTTCCATCATAGACCTCATCTATCGCTTTCCATCAGGCGTGATCGGGGTCAAGAGCGCGCCCATTTAGGAATAAAAAAAAAAAAATGAGCGATATGCAGCTTGATTTTTGTCGTATTGTCTTCTCCAATTTGAAGACAAATTAATATAAGTTAATGCATTTATTTTACATATATAAAAGGGACACGAACGACGACGACGGGACGAAAATGCGACAGTAAATGCAAACAGTGGAAATACTAATGCATAAGAGTATTTTGACTACTACCAAATAAATACAAACATCGAAATTGAAAACGTGATTTTTTCAAACTAAATAATTAGTAGTGATGGGTCGATGGGATGGGATCTGCCAATGTTTGAACAGCTACAGTGACTGAAACTATTAGATTTAATTGATTGAAAATTTCATTAGATATATCGCTTATTTGGAGAAACATCGACGTAACTGCTACTTTTCTTACGTCTTTTCTTTCCTAACGTAAATACGCTTTCTAAGTGCTTTGGCTTTATATTCAACTCATTTTTGGGAAACAATATATTTACGTCGATGTTTCTCCAAATGAGCGATATGCAGCTTGGTTTTGTCGTATTTTCTTCTCCAACTTGAATACAATTTAAAGAATATAAGTTAATGCATTTATTTTACATATATAAAAGGGACACGGCAAGAAAATTTTGATACACATATTGCGTTGGAAAGTACCGTAATTTCCACGAAAATCCAGCCAGCGAAAATAAATCACCGTAACGGCCAAACTAAAAGCCAAAGAGAATGCAGCTGTGTTCATATATCCTGAAACATCCCACATTCTGGCGCCCCTACCTCCACTGCAGTGTTTGAAGTTCAGCCAAGTAATGCCAAACGTTTAACACCTCATGCTGCGATAAATTTTACTTGTTCACTCATTATATTTTACGTTACATAAACTCGCACCTGTATTATATGTTTACTGGAAACTGCCTGACGTAATATTCAAAATATACTTTCCGAAAGTTCTAGATATGTATCTTACGATAATCTTCCTATAATGTTCTCTCTTCAAGAGGAAGTGCTCCGTAATACACCATGCGAGCCCAGTGCGGGTCGGTAGATTTCACATGTCTTTGAATTTTTGGTTCTAGGACATGGCGGTTTCCTCAGGATTTTTTCCTTCACCGTTTTGAGAATACGTATATCTTACAATGCTGCCCTAATATGTAATGCCACCTTTCGAACATTTTGAGTCCTGAGAATATTTTTGCCATTGAAACACTAATTAGTATTTGCTTCAACTAAGTACATCAAGACTATAACTACATTAAACTGATGTCTTATCTACACTACGCTAGGCAACATATTGCAGACATTACATTTACATTCCCACGTGACAGTGAGACACATCACACATCACTAACATCAACTGATGAACATAGGTCCCCAATTCCCTGATTCGCTCAGTAGAAGACCTGACAAAAAAGCATATGATTCACTATGACGTAAAAGACAATTTTGTCTATGATAATGTCCCGAAATAATCTCTCTAATGTTGGTTCCCCTACCATCCTATACATAGTAAGGAGCCAGGGATGTAGACGTCGGAGCATCGTAATTCTTTTGAAGCACTTATAATCAAGTATCGGCCAATATTGAACACCTCGTTACGTTAAGTTTAATAGGTGCACTCTAGTGATGCAACGAATACGAATACGAATATTCGTATTCGCCGAATAGAAGACATTTACCGAATATTCGTATTCGGCGAATACTAATACGAATATTTAAAAACTAATATTTTTGTACGCAACTCTATTTACTGCAGATTTGAAGAACGCGCGTAAAAATATGACGTGTGCAGAGGCCCTTAACCGCAACGACGACGTGACGAAGCCATGTACAGTCGCCTCGGAAAGACTTTTTCAACGGCTGGGAACATCCAGACTGAAAAAAGAAATCGCCTAAAACCAGAAAATCTACAAATTTTATGTTTTTTAAATAAAAATTTGCCTGTTGTAAATTTTAATTATTAGAAGAGTAAACATTATTCAAATAAATAAGTCTTTGATTACCATGGCGAGATATTCGTATTCGTATTCGTATTCGCCGAATAGTAGGTTTGATATTCGTATTCGTATTCGTAAAAGTAGTATTCGTTGCATCACTAGTGCACTCTCTACGATATGTTCTGTCAATATTCAATGTGGGCTTGTTGCCCAAAGAATGCGGCGTTCATTGATAGACCGTACTTTATTATTGCTGATTTGTGATCGCGTATATTCTCGATATCGGTGAATGCTACCGGTCAAATTCAGCATTAAAATATTTGAAGTTATATGCCTTTTTTTTAATGGCGTCTCGCATTTCAACCTAGGAGGTTGTCGTCTGATTAACCGGTCTTGCCTGAGGGTGCCTCAAAAGTTGTGGCATGTAGTTTGCGGGGGTCGCACATGTATGAAAAACTGGCTGAACTATGCGAACTAAACTAAAGTAACTTAGTTCAGTTGGCGGTGGACAAACGGCTTAAAAAATACTTTAGGATGCGATTGAACTCGTGGGAAACAGCTCTTATAGTAAGTCTATAGATTTGATGTAACTGTAGGACAAGGCAATTCCCGTAATTTTAGGAACGTTCACAGTCTGATCTCAGTCTCAATCTGTCAAAATTACCTCTTTCCCTACATATTTGACACGTGTTTGACATTGATTGTCGCTAAGATGAGATTGCGACTAGGTTTTGAACGTTTTTAATTACGAAAATTGGTCATTGGTCTGATCTTCAACCATAAACATAATAAATTATGTGGTGCATTGAGATTCATACAATAGATATGACTGTAGTATCGTAGTAACTGCAATAAGACGTAACACATAACACTTCAGTGTAGGTACTGCGTAATCTGGATATAAATATTATTCAATGGCTCTTTGCTGTGATTTTATTACTGACAGATCTTCATTCGTTTATTTATGATTGTATATGTAGGACCAGCACCTATCTGTATCTTGCATAGCAAAACGCGTATTATTTATTGTCCACCTATCGATATATTGGATATATTGGACAGCTATCCAAACGATGAAACGCTTTCCAGTGGGGGTCATTCCAGGACCATTTTGTCAGACTTGCCCATTTGCTAATCTACCTACTGACTGGTCCTAAAATATATTTATTTATAGAACTTTTAGAGCATGTCATTAAGAAAAAGGATTCACATACGTGCGCGTAGGCAAACGATTTGGCAAAGTTGTCGTGCGCCCTTTTTTTCGTAGGAGTCCCACAAGGTAACACAACCAGGGAGGTTCCTTTGCGACAAGGCATATAAATTCGTGTGGCAAACCAATTTTGCCACAATAGTATCAAGCGCATTGATGACCTGTATACCTTTTCCCCTCTCAAGCGCCAATGCGATAAGAACCTAATACCTACTTACTTGAGATACTAAAATTGACATATACATGCTAGAATCATGCAGATCACAAGTACTATACATGATTCCAATGAAGGAACTGATTGCAGTGACATCATCGGATTGACGCGGCGAGGTCGGGGGTCAGACGACTGCGTCTATTGTCAGGCTTTTGTGATTATTCTTAGTTTCTGTTTGTAAGATTTTTGGTGACCTTGGAAGCAGATACTTAATTAATATTTTGAAGCGAATTTGAAAGTGGTTTGGTGTTAATTTTGGGACTTGAGTGGGGATTCATTGCTGCGATGTGTCCTGGAAGGTAGAATTAACGCAGGACATAGAAAATTGTAAAGAAGCCGGTTAGAAAACGGTGAAGGAAAACATCGTGAGGAAACCGGCATGTCCTAGAACCAAAAATTTGAAGACATGTGAAATCTACCAACCCGCACTGGGCCCGCGTGGTAGATTATAGCCCACTCCCTCTCAAAGAGAGGAGGTCTGTGTCCCAGCAGTGGGAACATTATAGGCTGATTAAAGAGCATATTGGTTCAACATTCTACATTATTAGAACTCTCGTATATTCGCAAACATATACTATTCCTACTAGAATATTAATCGCATTTTCGATGTAATCTATCGTGTTCTAAGAACCGCGTATGTCTAATCATAATACCTACTAATAATACGTTATTCTTAGAACTAGTGTACCTATCATAGATTATTCTATGAGTTTAATATTTTATTATCTTTTGATTACCTGTGTCTGTACCTTACCTACTAATATAAATATGTATAAACAAATAAGTAGTCAATAGTTTTTGTTATAACTTTACAGACAGAGATGTGTTGCCGTGGAGTTTGTTACGTCTTTCCAAAGACACCATCATCATAATTGCGTAACACACTATCAATCTGAATAATTTTGAAGGATATTGCTAATCCATTGCTTCATATGTTCGAAAAATTTGTCTGCTCAACAACGCAAATGACGCAATGAATGTTGTTGAACTGTCAAAATGAAAGCCACTGCTACTGATTGTGTGTTACGCAATTACCCCGCATGACCTCTGAGTTTTTTATCATTTCATTTCACTTCTTTCTTCCATTTTAAACACTAGTTAGTGATGAAGGGTGGGTTTTGGGAGCTGTCTTATGAAACTGACCTTCAAAATGGGCTGATTGAATAAATGATTTCTGTCTTTTAGCCTTGCATTTAGTGAGTATAATTTTAGACGCACTGTATCTTCGCCAACATGGTTCTAAGTATTGGATTGGCACTAATTGTGGCTACTTGACCCGTCAAGAGATCAAGGCGTGATTTTATAATTCACTCGACTGACAGGAATACTTATTATAGTCCGCGCGGAACTAGTTGGCCGCTGAGGTGGGGACAGGGGTGAGGCGGCGGTTCGCAACACACGTACTGAGTAATGCGCCCCCGCCTCTCCGTCCTACCGCTCACATTCCTAAGGCGCGGCCAACTAGTTTTACGCGGACATAGGTATGTAGTGTAGGTATGTAGCGACATCTATACCGCCACATGCGAACTACGCATTATACTGAAGACACGCAAAATCCTGCATCGCGCAAGCAGAGTTTACCTAAGATAACAATGTTGGACTGTAATAATGCAATCGTTTCAATAATGAACATCAATGGAACGACCGAAAATATAACCTCCACGACCTGATCCCACCATCGCCCTTTTACCACCGGACAACCAGACGTACTGCAGCGTACCATCCGCACCTGGTTGATATCCCGACGAGTCGTACTCAGCGCTTCTCCTCCACTTTTATTATGCACACAGCCAAAGTGTGGAACTCTCTGCCGGCATCTGTGTTCCCTTCCACATTTAACCCGTCTGCCTTCAAATCAAAAGTGAACAGGCATCTTTTGGGCACGCTCGTTCCATCATATAGCTCATCTATCGCTTTCCATCAGGCATGATCGGGGTTTCAAGAGCGCGCCCATTTAGCAGTAAAAAAAATTGTTAAGAAGAAAAATATGCACCCATATCATTGACATTATCCACAATCTTTGCAATACGTCACGCCATAATCCATTTTTATGTTGACAAATCTAAGGAATGATATGCCAACAGATTTTCGCCAATGTGAACTTGGGATTCGTGACCAGATAACACGGATTTACAAATAAAACCGTACTTAAATGTACTGATAACTGTCGATACGTAACTACGAAAGAATTTAGTATATTAAAGATAAGATTAGCAGTCTATTCAAGTTCTGTGAACTGTCCAATGTTAACGAAATAATTTTTATGTCGTCATGTTTAGCTTTTCTTTGGTAATTAATCATACTTTTTTTTGACGTGATAACGTCTTATAAATCGATGAACGCCGGCTGCACGCACGAAAAAGCATGACTTATTGTCACGTTTCGCCTGGGCCGAGTGTGCAAGCGAGAGCGCGGAACAAGCGATAGAGAGGCACGATCGGATGTTTTCTTATGACGTTATCACGTAAAATTATCGTCCGTAAACCGACTTTACAGACAACCAATGTTTTTTTCTATGGTAAGTAGGTTTTTCACGGTTTATCACGATGTCTGGTAGATGGATTGGTGCGATTTATTCTCTTGATGTAATTACATATAGGTCGAACGACACCCAGTATTTAATTATTTGCCAGGGATTCACACGACCATCGACAGTCAAATCATAAAAAAATAATCTTGGAGGGTTCGGGATTAGGCTACCGGTTAATAGAACATGTGAAGCTTATAAAAGCGTGTTTAGCTGTGTCCATATGTTCTTTTGTCCGTACCGTACCTCCGTTTAGCTGTGTCCAGATATATTCTTTTGTCCGTACCGTACCTCCGTTTCGTATCAGCGTAAAAAACGGAGGTACGGTACGGACAAAAGAACATATCTGAACACACCCTTAGAGGTGGTCTGAAAACTCTGAAGCCTTTTGCCCCCAACAATTTGCGACTGATGGAGCTAATGAAGGTGACAGGGAGTTTCGGTGGCACCATCAGGATAGAATATAATGTGCAATAAGAAGGCAAAGCAAAATGTCGTTAAAAAAAATGACCGAGTTTTTATTTTCAAGACCAATAAATACAAACTGAAACTCAAAGCATTTATTTCAATTAAACCATTACAGGTACTTTTGAATTGTCAAAATTAAGTAGTCGGTCAGTTAGTCAGAAAGTTGAAGCTAGTCGCCCATTCCAAAGCGTAGATCTCTATGGAGAAGAACGGGCAAGAAACTCCATGGACACTCTTTTAAATCAAGATATTACAAAATCCTGAGTACATTATTCTTGTTGCTTCTATATGTGAGAACAATGTAAAAAAAACACACAAATGAAGAAACAATACAAGAAATAAGATTAAAAATAAGCCTTGGCAGTTAAGAGATGACCAGTCTCAACCGACGGCGTCCGTTCACGAACATGACGCATGGATCAGCACCATCCAGCTCAACCATTTTGTAGGGAACACTTTTTATGTAAACAGAATGTTTCTTTCAGGTCAGTGAGTGTTTGAATGAACTTAACACTATTTTCAATTATTTGCTTATAGAGTGGAAAATGAAGAGCTCCTCCCACGAGCTTTCTGTTTGACGTCATAACATAATGATGTCAGAGAATACATGGAAATTCAAGTAGTGGTAGAAAATAACCCGTATTAGTCATAGAAGATAGGTAGGTATGTACCTATTAATAATATTTTTTCAGAAAGCTTACTTTATCACAAGAAAGGTACATATTAAACATGACGCATGTATTCCCCAAAGATTCAGGAAAATGTGTAGTGCACCAAAATTTCGCCAGATATTGTGTTATCGTAGCTTTGAACACATACAGGAAGATTTTTTTATCACCATCCAAATGTTTACAGGGTGTTCTACCCATGAATATGAACAACTTTCACTATGGTACCAACTCTGAAATCACGAAAAAAAATCAGCTGTTTCATACAAAAGTTCAATACCTACTTGACCAAAATGTATGAAACAGCTGATTTTGTTTTCGTGATTTCAGAGTTGGTCCCATAGTGAAAGTTGTTCATATTTATGGGTAGAACAACAACCTGTAAAAATTTGGATGGTGATAAAAATATCCCTGTATAGGCTCTTCCCCCTGTTAAAACTCAAACTCAACGCATTTATTTCAAATAACCCTTCGTATGCTTAAACGTGGATCCACGCGAGACACAATGGCTTTTTAATTGTGTCTGTAATTACGGCATTTAACCGGTTAAACCAATTACAGTGACTTTTTAACTGTCAAGAAGTCGGTCAGTCAAAAATATGACTTTTGAATAGTTAAGGAGTCGGTCAGTCAAAAAGATGAAGCTAGTCTAGTTGCCTATTTCAAGGCGTAGTTTAATACATGTAACTTCAACATAAATGGCGAAAGGTTTACCTACTAAAGAACCTCCCTACTCCTTCAGGGAATACACTACAGGCATATAATAATACCAACATCTGCCTAGCCTTTTCCCAACTATGTTAGGGTCGGCTTCCAGTCTAACCAGATGCAGCAGAATACCAGTATTTTACATGGAGTGACTGCCTATCTGACCTCCACAACCCAGTTACTGGGTAAGACGATACCCCTTGGTAAGAGTGGTTGTCAGACTTTCAGGCTTCTGACTACCCGTAACGACTGTCAAAGATCCACGAATGACAGCCGGGACCAACGGCTTAATGTGCTTTCTGGGGCACGGCGGGGTCTCGGTATGTAAAGATGGTCACCTATCCACAGACCAACCGCGGCAAGCGTAGCTTAATCTGCTCGATCGATCTGTGCGGCTGTTATTATTTAACTACGGGCCCCTCGGGTACCTATATAACAATAATGTAAAAAATATTTTTTTTTAAATTACACTCCTTTAAACATTTTACCTTTGCATTTTAACACCGGAAGACCACTAAAGAGCCGAGCCGGGCGAGCCACATCTAGCTCGGCGTGGCTCAGTGCTTACCCAAGTAAAAGGCCTACATTTAGGTCAAGGGTACCTGTCAGGGGAACGACGCGTGAACTATAAACGTCATTCGTCAAACGACAAAGAAGGTATTCACGTTCAAGAAGGAATGAAATAGGCGGGGTATATGAAATATGAATCAGCATTACACACTAACAATTGCAATGTGTTTCATTTTGACAATTCGACAGCATTCATTGCGTTATTTACGTTGTCGAGCAGGCGAATTTTTCAAACATATGAATTTTGAAAACGGATTGTGAAAGAAAGCGTTACGCAATTGGGGTGAGGGTCCGCGTTTGTTATGAATTTATGATTGTCACGTTTGAGCTTGAGACACTTGTTGCCGAACACAGGGGAGGGTTTCTTTAGGGATTCCCCAGGGGTTACCGGCCTTTTGTGTAGACAGCGGCTTTGCTGCAACGTTTAAGGCCGCAGCACATTTGTAACACCCGACGCCATCCCAAGCTTACTTATTCGCCAAATGACGAAAATAGCTCAACGAGATGAAAAATGTGGCCAATGAGTAAGCTTCATTGATTTCGCGTAACGTGGTGTGTTATAAGTCTGTTTCCGCCTTTAGGGAAATTCTAAAGACACGACGGGGCCTGCGAGGAATTTGAAAAATAGGTACATATTTGAAGAAACTATTGCCGTCGCCTTACCTCAAGTCTGCCCCCGTAGTGTGTGATAGGGACAGCTGCAGCTCAGACCGAAATTATCACAAAAATTTTGTCGAGATCGACGTTTCGTATCCCCGTTTTTTCTCCTCGAAAACTGAGCCGATTCAATTATTTTTTACATTAACATTTTAAGAAAGAGTATGTTAAGGTTCCCATAATTTTTTTTTTATGTTAAAAACTTTTATAATTTGTCTGGAAGTTCTCTAATCACGGCGGTAAAAATAGGGCATTTCTTTGTAATTTTTAGAGGGTCATATTTTCTTTACTTAATTAGTTGCTGACAAAAAGAAAATGACAGGGACGTGTTTAGGGTAGTTCTTCAGGGACAAAATTTTCGATGTCTATGCGTTTATTTCTGTAACCAACTAACAAAACGGCATGTAATTTTTTTTTTGTACAGTTTAGCTTTATGCCTTACTAGGACAAATGATATTTTTTAAATAATTGTTGTCTAGGTATAAAATAAAAATATTTGAAGTTGGTTCTTCTGATTCATATAACGCGTCCGTTTGCCATTTTCCGGAACAAAATGGTCGATGTCGCATTTTCCCTTTGATACATCAATATAAATTATAATTATATCGAAAGCAAATGAGTTGTCCTCTTACAAAAAAAATGTGTATTGGTTATAACTACGTTAGTTTGTTTATAAATAAGTAAATAAGGAGTGTCCGGCGTATAATACTGATTAATGTGGCGTAAGCTTCACTTGACCGTACTTGGTCGGGTAATAATAATGAGAGCCTGGCTTCCCGCGTGGGGGGAAGCCAGTCGTGCAACGGACGAGTTAGAAGGTGGACCTGCGGCTGGTTGGCTTAGATCCCGATGTTACGAAGGAAAATATCTGATTCACCTGTGTTTGGTTCAGGTGGCATTATGATTACAATGCCTACTTTATAAAATTTATTTTATTGTTTTAAAACTTCAATCTGTGTTTCGTGTGATGCTTTTGGGTTATGGAATCGTGTAGAAAAATGACAATAATGAAGTCTGTATATATGATGAGTTATGCATGATTGTAGGCAAAATTCTGATTCGACTGTGCCTGATTCGTATGGTCAAAACCCCCATATGACTAATGAAATAAATTAGATTTCCCCTCTCCAGCACGAAAGGAGTGCTTTTGTTACATTATAATGTCCAATGTTTGACCATGTACAAGTCAGTAGTTCTAGTCTTATTTTTTATTATTTTCTTAGCTATAGCCTTTTGAATAATTAAAAAGTGACAGGAGTATAAAACTGTTCTAAATATGACACTTTTGATATGTCATAGTCTTAGTTAAGAATGAATAATTATTGTTTAGAATTATCAATCATAACTAACGGTGTATTTATTACTTTTTATTTCTGTTTCTGATTCATCTGGGCACAAAATATTCGAACGTCGATATCTTGAAAACTATTTTATAAAAACGAGTCCCTCATACAAACATATGTTATTTGGTATGTCTATTTTCATATGAACATGTGTTACAGAGCTGAAAGTGAAATTAAAATTTGGCCATATGGATCAGTCGAAGAATCAAATTTCGAAGAACTACCCTTTACCAGCAGACCTTGATATTATGAAGGAAAAAAATTGCTCTACAGGCATTATTCAGGAAGACAAAAGGGGTTGTATGGAGAATCGCACGCCCTGTTCTTAGGGTTTTGCCACTGGCAATTGTAATATTACTACAGTAGTGTTAGTAATTGACTCAATAACAATAAACTGTGTAGAAGTTAAAGGAGCTATAGTGCTGTGAGCTTATTCTTCAGAACTAATCAATAAAACGTATTGCTAGAATTTTTTTCAATGTTTAGTAAAAATAACAAAATAAACCGAGTGTGCTTATGAAGTGAAACTTCAAACGTATTTGGCTATAAGAGGAAGAGAGAAAGAAAATGTGCGCGCGCACTGCTTTCTCTTGCTTATATCCCCCACTCAACTCCCGTTCGCCTCGCCCGATCACACTTTTCGTAACGCTTACGTCACGCGTTCGCCAGCTTACTCCCTTGACTTGTCAAGCGTGCGTAAAGAAGTTTCACTTCAAAAAAAGACAAGTTACAGAGATTGAAAAGTTTGTCTATCCTTTCTTTCACATAAGCTTTCGCGTGCACGATTTTCTTCAGGACCATTCCTATTTATCTGTGAATCTATCAAATCACCCCATCTTATTGTACAGACGCCAGCACATCAAGCTACCCGAAACTGTCAAATTTTCCCAATCAACTTTGAACCTTATGCCTTAGTAATAAAGTTGAAAATCTATTAAAGAAAGACAGATTGTAGTAGCTTGATGTGCTGGCGTCTGTACTATAACATTAAACCAATCACATTAATCATTAAATTAGCGACCTAATTACATTACAACAATTGAATTGACAGCAACCATTACAATAATTACAACCTGTATTACTGTAATCTTCGACCACCGGTTTTTCCTAGGATGATGTCACAGAGTGGCATGCAATGCAGTATCGATCGTCAAATGAGTGGGTAGTAAAAGTTGTTTTTAGTTAGCTGTTGAAAGTAATACTTTAGCATTTTGCAGTTAGAACAACTTTTACGGAGTTATCTTGGACCTCGTTCTAACATTAAAATGATCATTGAAGTTACGTCAGGAAGATTATGATCTAACTAGCTTGCTTTTGGATAATAAACAGGTCAAGAACTTTTCCTATGTTAGGTTAAGGTAACAAGGAAAAAGAGGCAATGTTTCTCAGACCTATCTGATTAGAATCTTTTTGGTCCTTCGAGCCGGATTAATAACCACTATTAATCCGGCTCGAAGGACCAAAAAGATGTATGAGTTGCTGAATGGGTGTCGCCTTGGTTGTTACTTTGAATGAAAAGTCACGGATAGACAAAGACGATGGTTTATTGAATATATTTAACTACCACGTAACTAATGATATGTGAATGTTGTGTGAATGAGTACAGATGACTATGAACGCTGATTATGTACTGTCGAGTTACACTATACTTTGTGCAAGGCGACGGAAAAGGGCTGATCTATGCAAAGCGCGCATGCCATTTACGATATATGACTCGTACACAGCCCATAAACACATGCAGCACCAAGAGGATTGCCGATATTTTGCCATTTTCCGGGTATAACCTTGGGTTCTATCCGGTATTAATAGGTTAACTAGGCATGGTTGGGTGGGGCCAGTTAAAATCATAAACAAGAGTGGGACTGGAGTCTACCCTACTAAAAGAAGGCTCTCAACGAGCATTTGAAAAGCGTCATCATCAACATAATTATCATTACCATCTCACACATCTCACTCTCGATCACATCACAGGAATCCGAAGATATACCAGCATCTCTATACAGGTAAACCAATACAGCTTACGTATTATAGCACCTCGCAAAAACGGAATAAGAGAAATATTTCCGTAAAGAATTCTTACCGATCCCTGTGCCCCTGGTATTTTAAGCGGGAATGCGTGGCGGCTGGCGGCCATTGAGAGCTCCAGTATAAATCAATACTGCTACGGAGTACATTCCCGCCATTTTGCTGGATCTGGGTTAAATACTAGACGGCTATGGATATTCTAAATATTGTTTGTTTTCAGCAGGGTAATTGCGTAGAATAGAATAGAATACTCTTTATTATGTACACCATATAAATTACAGACATAAATATAGAAAACTTTACAATGGGTGACACAATTGCGTAACAAACTAACATTTCATTTTGACAGTTCAACAACATTCATTGCGTTATTCACGTTGATGAGCAGACAAATTTTTCGAACATATAAAGCAATGGATTAGCAATTAAAAAAAGCAATAAAAAGCAATGGATTAACAAATTACCCACAATTTAGAATAATCATTTCTTTGTTTTAACTCATCGATGATAAATGTTTAAATCCAAGTTATAATATAGTATTGTAATGTTTTAGCCTGCGCTCCAAATAGTCTGTATTATTTGAGTGCATTACCTATAGTAGGTAAACAATAGTGTTATGCGTTTAAAGTCAGTGCTAAGACTTTTGTGCTTTTTGTTTAGTAGTGTGTCTTTTTATGGTCTAATATAAAATGTTTATAGAATAGTAAACTCAGTGTAAAATGTTTGTAAAGGTAAGGTAGCCTAAGAACTTGTTATTTATATGGTTGTACACAATTAGAATAAGATCTTATTGTATGCACTTTGTGTTCTTATGTTAATAATAAAGACTTTTAAAAATCAATCAATCAATCAAATCAATGGATTAGCAATATCGTTCAAAATGATTCAGATTCTGATTGATGGTGTGCTCCAACCTCCAACTAACTCAATCAATCTGCCGAGCCTTTTCCCAACTACATATGTTGGGGTCGGCTTCCAGTCTAACCGGGTGCAGCCGAATACCAGTAGTTTACATGGAGCGACTGCCTATCTGACCTCTACAACCCAGTTACTGGGTAATACGATACCCCTTGGTAAAACTGGTTGTCAGACTTTCGGGCTTCTGACGACCCGTAACGACTGTTAAAGATCCACGAATGACAGCCGGGGCCAACGGCTTAACGTGCTTTCCGAGGCACGGAGAGGTCTTGGTATATAAAGATGATCACCCATCCACGGACCAACCTCGGCAAGCGTAGCTTAACCTGATCGATTGACCCGTGCGGCTGTTATTACTCAGCCTCAGGCTCCTCCTAACCCTCCAACCTCCAACCAAGTGACATGTCAAAATTGAATACCACAACAACTGGATGCTGTAACAAAAAGTACAAAAAAAACAAAGGATTCAATATACTTACTGAGCTCATCCAAATGTAGATTGACACAGGGTTCAATTGACACTGCCTGATGTTCGATTGAGAGGTTACAGATTACAAGAATGGTCTAAGTTATAAGCGAGAGCGGTTAAGTGATAAACATCGGAAAAACCAATACAAAGAGGTTAATGATCCTAGAACTCAATGGGCGTCGCAAAATCGATTGTAAGTTTGGAACTGCGCTCTGAGTTACAAGCGGACGCGGGTAAGACGGAGTCAAATATTGTCACTCACTCACGAGTTAAATCTTCCAAGTACAGTTATTTTACCTCTGATTTCGCTTCACTGTGAAAATCACAGTGAAGTTTATTTTTGTTGTCAGCGGTAAAATAATTGAGAAAGGACTTTAAATTAGGCGTTTCATTGTAGTCATTTTTTTTTGTCATATCCTGCTGCGCGCTGCCGACTCACTTTTGACAAAATGTCATCATGTCGTGACATAAACACGATTGTTTTGAGAGTAATTTGAGCAAGCGCGGATTTTTCAATACTCAGATAACTTATATCTGAAGAATAAAATATGACAGTTTGACATATTTTCTATACAAAAGCTGTCAAACCGCAATATTTATTCCTCAGTTAAAAATTATCTGACTATTGAAAATTCAGGCCTTAATTTTTTCAAATGCTCTGCACCTTCGCTTGGGACTAAATTACAATCGATTTGTTTATTGTTATAAGTTTATAACAGACACCTTATAAAAATAAAAACTACAACTTCCTAAGTTATTCTGGATTAATAACTTTTAGATTTGTCAAGCTTCTTCCCGCGACTTCACCCGCGTGGTACTAACTATACTATAAAACATACCCTACATCACTTGGCAATAGTGTAGCTTTCTGCCAGTGAAATATTTTCGAAATCGTATCAGTACTTCCAGAGATTACCTCCTACATGTAGACTTACAAACTGATAAAGTTTTTAATAGTATTAATGTAGATAAGTAAATTATAAATGCCCCTGAAATCGCCTTCTCTCATACCTTGCGCCTCCCAGATCAGTGCCCTGATAACGTGTCGTAGGCGGCGTCGGTTACGGACAATATGTAACGGTGTTTTTTGTAATGTCTACTGCCGTATTGTTGGTTTTACTACTCGTAGTAATAAAGGTTGCCGAATTTAGTTACGAGTTGATGGCTTTATATGATATAAGTAATGGAGCCTTATTGAATCTAATCTGATAAAACATATTAGTCAGTAATTATTTTTAAGGGTCCATGAGTCGAACGGAAGTATGTTTGATTCATGATATTTATTTATTTATATTTATTTATATATACTTTATTGTACACCACAAAAATACATAACATGAAATAAACACATTAAACACTACAAAATATACAATGGGCGGCCTTATCGCTTTCTGCGATCTCTTCCAGGCAACCTTGGAATGGACAGTGATTTCCCTGGACATAAAATGGGGCTGTCGTGGGGATATCTACATGAACACCGGTTGGGCGTTGCACGGTAGGAGTCCGACTTAGCCGTCTATATCCCCAAGATGGAAGATACCGCATAACAGAAAGAGTCTTTGGGAATTGTGGAATTAAAAGTGTGGAACTCTCTGCAAGCGTTTGCTTCTATCCACATTTATTGACCGAGGTCAAGAGCAGACTCATTCAGCATTCACCTCCTTTTACGAAGCAGTCATGCTAGTGAAGGAGGTGGCGGGATGGCTGAGGGAGAAAGCCTCACGTCCCAGCCGCCGCGGGAGACGCTCCGGGCATCGGAAGCCGCGTGACGACTCCCAGCCACCGTAGGCGCGGGCCTGCGCACGAAGAGTAATGGGTAGCTCACCGTCCGATCAGGACCAGGCCCGTGCCGGACGGCGCGTACATGTTCCACGCGCGCCTCAGATATGTCAGCACAAGGGAAGGGGCCTGTTAGGGCCGAAGCCTGCCGGGGATGCGGGATTTTCCGAAAGAATTACCGCTACCCCGGAACATAAAGGGCTAAGGAAGGAACACGGATGGGTTTTAGTCAGTAAGAGTCTGACACTTCCTTCCGCTCCTCCCAGAGCGGGAGGGGTCATTTGATGATTTCCCATTCATAAAAAAAGGCCCATTCAGCATTAATTTTTTTTTTAGAATCACATAATTTTTGTCATCTTATCATCGCAAAGATGCAAGTATGGAATAATAATCATAATCCAAACCAGTCGATGTTTGTTTTTGCTGTCAAGTCTAGTTTCTATAAGAGATCCAATACTGCTTAGGAATATTTCCACATGGTTTCTACCTTGCATATTACTTCATACACGCAACAAGAAACACTACGATAAATAATAAAATTATCATTACCATCAATCCTATAACATGTAACTCATATGACGTCACATGTTTGTCCAAGTGCCCTTTGATGGCTATCTTATCACAAGGTCTCTAATGCTTAGAAAATTCTTCAAACCAAGGATTATTTTTATTATGTCATTTGTACAAAATGCCGTCTCACCTTGGAGGTGCGTACAGAATATTTTAATGTCAATTTATAATGCTTTATTTGGAGTAAACATGGTTGGTATTTTCTTGCTTCATATTCTTTAGTAACGTTGCTGTGATTTTAGATTTTTTAGGAAGATGGAGTTTAAAGGAGATATTTGTCTCTACAGGCTGATTTACATTTGCATTAGTTATTAGTTTGTCGGAGTTAGGAAGACCAGCAGACGAGGTGCATCTGAAATTGTCTCGCCGAAAAAATTGAACGTGTTTCATTTCATAAACGCATTTTCTTTCTTTTTTCTTTACTTCATTATCAACTTACTACTTAACTAACACAAATGTATGAGATGCTCTACTGAACACGGGTCCTCCAAATGAGAATCCCGTTGTAAGAAATCCATTGTACGCCTAGGGAAATGGTACGAGTCTTATAAAATATTGAGAAAACAGAGGAAATTCAATTCTATAGCACTTTTCTCACTACCTCCAAAGAACAAATATTACAAATTCAGCGACCCTCAGGAAAAACGTGCTCTTACAGTAATAGAAAAAGTACCAGGGCAGTATAAATATCACGGCAGGTGGTACTGTCGTATATCATTGTGTGGTGCTGAGGCCCTTTGTTGTTCAGAATCTAAGCGCTGGCTTGTATTGTTTATTGTTCGAAGGTTGTTGAGCCCAATTGTGGTTGTAGACGATGATTCTGAACAAAACATTATAAAAAGTTTAGGAAAATAGTCAGATAGTGTTACAACAAGAGTCAGGTATAAAAAGCCCTTAAAAAATTCAAGGATTTTCACTCGATCAAAGAACCTTAATGAGGGTATAATTTTTGGACCGACGAATTTTAGAATTTTGTTGAACAGTATTGTCCATTTTCTTTTTCCATGCTCTTTCGGCTTTCACCCGCGTGGTTTTTCACCAGACCACCAACGACCACAACGTATACCGATTTTTTTCCAAAGAATGGTCTGTCTGGCATTATCATGAGAACAAAACCACTGCCAGCCCTACTCGAGAAGCATACAGAAACATTTCGCAAGAACAATTCGCTGTCCACCGTTTGAGTCGATTCTCAGAACCATTTGAATGAGACCAGTATGGATGGACAGTTACATGGCTACTACAAAAACAATAGCTGTGGGCCGAACGAAGTTTTGTGATGTTTTATGTCTGTATATATTTTGTTATATAGCGACATACTTTACGTACAGCGGGGTAGTTGCCTAACACACAGTAGGAATGGCTTTCATTTTGACAGTTCAACAAGATTCATTGCGTTATTTACGTTGTTGAGCAGAACATTTTTTCGAACATATGAAGCAATGGATTAGCAATATCCTTCAAAATGATAGAGATTGTGATTGATAATGTGTTACGCAATTAAGGTGCTGGACGGTAAAACAGGCCGCGGGGAGACTTTTGTAAGGCCGTAAAAAACTGACTATTTCTAAATGAGTTGCTACTGGTTAATGCAAATTGCAGCAAATTATGATAATTTATTTGAAAAATCGTATTCATAATTTAGTTGACACAATTCTCGATTCTGAAATGGATGCCCGCATGTACTCGTGGAATGATTCGAAGAAAAACATGATCTAGAATACTAAAACTAACTACTGTTATCTGAATAAAAACCTAGCAGCGCCCCGCGGTTTTACCTGCGTAAGTTTCGATCCCGTGGAAATATCGGGATAAAAACTATCACAGTCATGTCCTTTCGATCGGTTCAGCGGTTTAAGCGTTAAGAGCCTATACTACCTCAAATGGCTTAGCGTGATCTTCTGTTATGTTGAAAATACTGCACCATTAATTTTGAAATAAATACATGGTAAAGTTGAGGATTAATTCTAAGTCTTATGTTAGACGAAAACACGATTCCATAAAATTTTCTCGATAGAAAAAAAATCCAAAGTTACCTCTAACCCGAATAATAAACCGCTGGTATTCAAAAAATACTTCAAATTAGATCATGAAACTTTGCATACTAACTGAACTTACTTTAAAGCAGGTCTTATGTTATTTATTTTTTTATAATTACCATTATTTTCACTGTAAAAAGCAAATACATAAACTATTGGCGCTGCCTGCCGCCCAGCACTGCACTCTGTCTCGCTCTCACTCAGTCCGCGAGCAGTATCGTATGAGTGAGATAAAGACTGAAATTTAGCTGAGGTAGTATAGGCTTCTAAGAGGTAACAGACAGACAGACACACTTTCGCATTGATATTGCTGGGCAAAGGCCTCCACTTTTTCCTTCCAAACCTCCCTGTCTTGCGATCTCTGGCCATGTTGGCCTTGCAAATGTTATCTGATCGTCACCGGTCACACCCTTCGCCGTGATCTACCTCGACAGCGACATCCTCCTTCAGGCGTTCAGTGAGTGACGATCTTTGTCCATCTCAGGTTAACGAATTTAACAAAAATATTTCCTACGTAACTTGAATGTTTTAATTTTCATACATTATGATAAAAATCTCAAACAACATGTTTTTATTGTTATAAAAACCTGCTCTAAAACGATTATCATGTTCTGATGAAGATCAGTCCATTGTTAAACGCTTTAATTAATGATATACCTTACAAATGATAACAAAAAACGTTTAATCTAATTTGCTGTGCGAAATACGCCATAAAAACTACTCGTATTTATCGATTCATGATCATAATATTATTGATTTTAATGGAGTTTCTCAATCTATGCATGAATGGGGAGTAATTCATGAGCGGAAAGCGATTGAATATTTCGCAGCTGAGCTTATTTCAAGAAACTGCAGCCTAGCCTATCAAGCTGCAGTTTCTTATAGCTCGTAATCGGAATTCATACTGAGACTAGCTGCACCCCGCGGTTTCACCCGCGTAAGTGTCGATCCCGTGGGACTATCGGGATAAAAAGTGATGATGATGCGATGATGCGATCCGACCGATTTCGGCCAGGGCGATTGCTTCAGCTCCGTTGTAGTTGCCGTTCGTGTGCTCGCATGTGGCTTATGTATCCAATCTTTTTTTAAAAAATAAAAAGTAAAAAGTAGCCTGTAAGTTAATCCTGGGAGTCAGTTACCGTCATACAAAATGTTATCAAAATTGGTCCAGTCGTTTAAGCGTGAAGAAGTAACAAACATATAAACACACACACTCACAAACTTTCGCCTTTATAATATTAAAATTAGTTTGACGAGAGACGTTTTGAGTTCGAGAGAAAACTGAGTCGTACCGTCTACGTTCACAGTAGGTGCAACCAGATTTTATCAAGATTAGGCAATAGCGCACCTCACAGTTTGAATTAAGCACACACAAGGTTATTGATTTCCACTAGCACCCTAATTGCGTAACACACAATCAATCGGAATCTGAATCATTTTGAAGCAAGTTGCTAATCCATTGCTTCATAAGTTCGAAAAATTTGTCTGCTCAAGAATGTTGTTGAACTGTCAAAATGAAACCGATTCCGATTGATAATGTATTACGTAATTGCCCCGCAGAGCCAATATTCTCTATGACACAATGAACGAAACCGCGCGAAATGAATGCGAAGTTGGCGTGATTAGCTAAAGAATTGGCGTTTTTTTTTTTTGGAGTAAGGAATCATTGAGTGGTCATAGAGAATTAGGGCCCTGATTTGATGCAAACTGATGTAAGAAAGAAAAAACAATAACCGCTTTTCTTTGACAGTAAATCGCTACCCGCTACCGCTCATACCTTAGACCCCACTACAATATTGCATAAAAACGTCGTTGGTCCGCCGCGTACCGTAACCGGCACTTTCTCAGACACCGCCTCTTGTATGGAGCAAATGCAGCTTATTTACTATGTTATTTACTACATAACCGTGTTATTTACTTATTGCTTAATAACCTGGAATGTAGAATTGTATAGAATTTGTGTGACAGTTAAGGTTTTGTTGACATCTATACAAATATATGTATAAAAAAGCAAAAAAAGTGTGTTTTTAACCTGTCCGAGTCCGGGTGCCCCAAGTTCCGAGCTCGCTTCGGTCGCTCTTGCATCCTAAGTTCTATTTGACATGGGTCAATTGTTCTTTGGGTGAAAAGTTATTGGTCAAAACATTCTGTTCGTTAATGTCAAAATAACTACTTTTTTGCTTAATTTTCAGCATATGAAAGTATATTAGTACGGTACTTATAACAAAAAAACAATTTTTAAAATTTCTGTCTATTTGTCCCGGCTGATCTCCCAAACGGCTGGACCAATTTTGATGGGACTTTACTTTAAAAAATCTATACATATAATATTTGTTCGGGCCGCAAATCCACTTCTGATCAACATACAACCTGATACTGAAGGCTGCAAATTGCAAAAAACGTAAGAAAAAATTAATTTCGCGGGCATCTATGGCGTGTTCGTCTTAATAAAACAATTACATACTCCATTAACCCTTCCGATTGCCAAGGGCGATGCGCAGGTGAACTAATGGTCTTAGGCATAGTGTGCTCAAATATGATATAATTAGCAGGGCCCCACGGTTTCACCCGCGTATGTGTCGATCCCGTGGGAATATCGGGATAAAAAGTAGCCTATGTGTTAAGCCAGGGTATCAGCTACTTTCATACAAAATTTTATCAAAATTGGTCCAGCCGTTTGAGCGTGAAGAAGTAACAAACATATAAACACATACAAACTTTCGCCTTTATAATAGTGTGATATGATGACCAATACGAGAAGACCACACCTGTGATAAGCGACCACTTACTAATTAGACGTTGTCAAGATTACAATCAACACCAACGTAATTACCATAATCTCCTATTAAACCGGCCGTTACTTCTGAACACAATCATGTTCGTGACTAGTATTCGCAGATCTGTTTACCATACTCTATAGTCTATTGTATCACTAGGAGTGTTATCAATGGATCGTAATCAGCACAACAATGATCTAAAGTGAGTGTATCAATCAAACGTGTCAGTAGTACGGACCTACGACATTGTGGGTGCGGTGGGGCATAGAGTAGTTTGATAGTAGATGAGACAGAGGGGCAGTTTGTGTCATCATCATCTGCCTAGCCTTTTCCCAACTATGTTGGGGTCAGCTTCCAGTCTAACCGGATGCAGCTGAATACCAATATTTTACATGGAGCGACTGCCTATCTGACCTCCGCAACCCACTTACTGGGTAATACGATACCCCTTGGTAAGAGTGGTTGTCAGACTTTCGGGCTCTGACACCCATGTTAATACTAATACAACTTATCATTCTCAAATTAAGTTGATATTTGGACTTAAACAAATTTCAACTTGATTTGGGAATGATAAGTACTATTAAAAAAGTCATAAAGTTATTGCACTTCGTGCAAACTTTGAACTTTAAGAGAGGGGGTGTTATTTTTTTTTATTAACACATACTTATTTGTTTTGTTCGGAAATTAAATTACGAACGCAGGTGAACTGATTAACAGGTAACAGAAATGCTCTTCAATTAACAAGCCCTTTAGTTGCCGAATTTGTCTAAAGTATCTGTCACGTGAAGCTATAAATTTTGTAAATAAAGAACTTCTATGAAGTTACGTAGCGAAAAACAAATGATCCCAAATTCTCAAATGGTACTGGAACGCGTCTGACTCATGGAACGTAAACATTTGGGCCGCCATGCGCCATTTTGAAGTAAATTCACGCTGACGCTGTCAATGCTGCAGAATGCAGATGCAGAATACTCGGAATCATCTGACGACAGTAATTAGATGTTTGTGTTAACAAAATTATATCCCTATACAAAAATAAAAATCATTACAAAACTGTTTTTTATTTAATTGATCCAAAGGTTTGCGAACCCCTGAATGTGTGTTTACAAAATTCATAACTTCTCGTGACGGATACTTTAGGAGATAATACCTAGAGAGACGGTCAGATTACAAGGTTAATTTATTACGCAAATTGGAATTCTAAAGCAACTAGAACTAAGGAGAAACATAATCTATACTAGTAGTAAAGCTGAAAAGTTTATTTGTTTGAACGCGCTAATATCTGAAACTACCAGTCGGATTTGAAAAATTCTTTTTACATTTGACAGTCCAATTGATGAAGAAAGCTATAGGCTATTTAACATCACGCTAGGACTCTTAGGCGTTGAGAAAAAAGAAAATTTACGCGGACGAAGTCGCGGGCACAGCTAGTTATAAAATAAAACTTATCTTCCCTTATCGCTACGAGCCATTTGAGAACCTTTCTAGAGTAGCCACTGTTGGCGCAGTAGTATCTCTCACGTCTAAACATAGGCTAGGAAAATCAATACAAAGCTATTTTATTCACCTGTGACCTGGCAGCTGGCTAATACCGAAGTCAGTGAGCTAGTTTCGGAGAAGGTAGAACTAGGCCATATAACATTGAAATAGGTGGAAATAGGCTTACAGAATTCTACCTAGTCTATTCAAATTAATATTATTTCAATTAAACAAATATCAACTTTATTATAATGAGAATTAAGTTGATTTCAGTGACTAGCACTATTGAAAAATTTATAAAAATATTTGAAATTGTAGCGTAAACTGAACATTATTTTGTAGGATTTAAAGTTATTTTTCCATTAACTCATATTTGTTTACATTTTTGCCAAAGAAATCGCGAATGCAGATTACATATAAATATCGAGATTTGAGATAAATGTACTAAACACGAAATAGAAAGTGAGTAGGTATTGATAAACTTCTCCAACTTATTGACAGCCTAGTCTGGTTGTTAAAAAAGCGAGTGCTGAGTGTAAGATCCTGGGTTTAATCCTTAGGTCGGGCAGTTATATTCGGTTTTTCATTAGGATTCTTTCAGGAAGTACCTCTACCTAGTATCTGGCCCACCTTCCATCTTGCGCCATAGGGTCACCTGTGTTTGATGACTGCATTACTGCATCAGTGAGACGAGTTCGCGTACCTAGCTGAATTTTGGGCCAACTAATATTTGAAAATTTTACCATGTATCGAGAGAAGGAGTAGGTAGCAGCTTGCATACTTCCTTTACCTTTAGAGGTACAAATGTCTTGTTTAGGGTACAATTAGTACATAATATGTAGTACAAACATTTGAATGTGATACATTTTAAATTGGAGACTTGATCCCGTCATTTTGACGCTCACCCACCTAATAGCACCTAATGGCATTAGGCTTGACTATTGTCATGTTTGAAATTAGAGTATACTATAAGCCTCTGTCTACCTCCTCGAGGAATTCAAGCGTGATGTAATAGATATAGACCATAGAAATTGTATAAAACCACTTCTTATATCTATGTTATTGACAGAGCGAGAGCGATAATAATTTCGGATAGGCAGAAAACCCGATTTGTCAAAGGGCAGTCTCAACTGTCATTTGTTTCATCACATTGAGGTAGGTCAGACACATCTTAGACCATGTGGGCGTAGATTATAAGTTTTTTGCCCTATTGATATGCCAGACAGTACAGTATTTTGTCATTACGATCGACTTATCTATACTAATATTATAAAGAGGTAAAGTTTGTAAGTTTGTATGTTTGTAAGTTTGTATGTAGGGGGTAATCTCTGGAACTACCAGTCGGATTTGAAAAATTCTTCTTGCATTTGATAGCCCAATTCTTGAGGAAGGCTATAGGCTATGTAACATCACGCTATGACCCTTAGGATCCGAGCAAAAAGAAAAAAAGTAAAAAAGAACGTTAAGTGATAGCGCGGGCGGGTGATGCGATACGACGGGGTGGCTCGGGGGAAACAAGTTTCACGCGAACGAAGTCGCGGGCTGAAGCTAGTTATTAATATATGGATGGTGAATGACCTGCCTGTTAGTTATCTATCAATATTTTTTTATTTATTGAGTTTGTTATGAAGAATTTATCATTGTAATGTTGCATTGTGTAAACAGATAGATTATTATGAATAAAAAGTGGATTTTTAATTATCTTATGTGCTGTTTCTTGTGAATGAACGTTCAATGTACTCTAGTAGGTTACTGAAAAATTAACCTTAAAGTAACTCTGCTTCGTTTCAATTTCCAATATAACCCAAGTACTGCTATACTTGGGTTACGCAACCTTTGCGACAAAGACCCTTGCTAAGATCATAGGATTTCAAAGTCAAAGCATTTATTTCAAACAGACACATAAAAGGCACTTTTGAACGTCAAAAATCGTCGATTACCAGACATACTGGTAATAACTGGATTATAAAATAGGTATAGTAATTTCTTACTTCTCAGTCAGGTAAACCTTTTCACCTTATTAGTGGCACTCTTGGGGGGCTTGTGGCTAATTTATTAATAGCAGCACGCGTCGATCGATCAGGCTACGCTAGCCGCGGTTGGTCAGTGGATGGGTGACATCTTTACATATCAAGACACCCCCGTGCCTTGGAAAGCACGTTAAGCCGTTGATCCCCGCTGTAATTCGTGGATCTTTGACAGTCGTTACGGGTCGTCAGAAGCCTGAAAGTCTGACAATCAGTCTTAGCAAGGGATATAGTATTATTACCCAGTAACTGGATAGGCAGTCGCTCCATTTAAATAATACTAATACTCAGCTGCATTCGGTTAGACTGGAAGTCGACCCCAACATAGTTGGGAAAAGGGTAGGCAGATAATGTCTAGTGGCACTCTTGAAAAGATGTAGACTATTTTGCAAGAGAGACCACCCCTCAACGACATAAGAATATTAAGAAATACACTTAAAATTCACGACATGCCATTCCACATAGAATACATTTCAGACTCACTTATCTTGCGATAATAAATCGCACATACTTATGCACTTATTTAGATAAAAACTGCATAAATCAGCATACTAAGACAGTGCGCATACCAAAGTCAAGACAGTTTTAACTACAGTTGACAGAAAAGTTTTGTATTGAGTCAAAACAGTTTTTTTTTATGAACAACCACTAGCACCTTCCAGTGGGGTAATTGCGTAGCACACTGCAGTAACAATGGCTTTCATTTTGACAGTTTAACAACATTCATTGCGTTATTTACATTGCTGAGCAGACACATTTTTCGAACATATGAAGCAATGGATTAGCAATATTCAAATTGTGATTGTACGCAATTAGAGTGCAGTCCTGCGCTTAAATTGCCCTGCAAACAGTTTCAGTACGGGTCCAGGTCTGCGCAGCCTAAGTTCAGTTACCACCGGCATTCAAACTTCTTGGAAACTTCGAACCAGTACAGCATCATACCTGTGAACAAAAAGAGGTAGACTGAGAACGAGTTTGTCTTCAAATGGGAATGCAACCCACGTGCGGTGCCCGTTAGCCGCTAAACCACGGGGTGCGGTTTAGAATAGTAATCGTCTTGGTTTGGTTTAGTACTGAGGTCCGTTTCGTATTAGTATGTATTCATGGAATTGTTTCTCACGTTTTTGGATCACGCAGAATGATCAATACCTAAGGAAACACTGTTAGCTTGAACAGTTTTTTGTGTGTAAGAACTGCAACATGATTTTGAATTGCTGGAAGAAATTGGTCTTTGCTCCATTGGATAAAATTCCTAAGATAAGATTACCTATCATAATCAGTCACGTTAATAACATAATTATCATAGTAGCTTATGCAACTTATCAATCTACTAAGCTTGTTGCAGCCTTCAGGTAGTTATACGCATATATTTATTTTGACTTGTACCGAGAAAAATAAAAATAGAAAGATAAAGAAGATGACGGCATGCTAAGGGCAGGGCACCCCCTGTGAGCTACGGACCTCGGCTTAAGACGTCGCTGGGGGAGGGCAGCAATGGACAGGCTGGATGGGATTAAGTAGGGTTGCCAACTATACTGTTTTAAACAGTATTATACTGTTTTTCACTAAATTATACTTTTTACTGTTGAACAAAAATAAAGTATACAAAATACTGTTTTCAGCATCAAAATACAAACACATTATTATGTGTTATACTTAGACGCTCAAACAAACTTGTTTTTATTTAGTCAGAAGGCGCTCACTGCTCAGTGCAGCGCAGCCACAAACAAATCACACTCGAGTTTCTGAAAGAATCTGTCAATGTCAAATATTCAAGACTGTCACTCACTGACAGACATGCGAGTGAGTGTGTGCGTTCTCAGAAGTAAGTAAGTTGTGCGGAAGCTCTAAAAAATATGTATTTAAAACAATAAATAAATAAAATACTGTTCATTTTTCTAAAATACTGTTTAATATTCTTCATAGACTCTATGAAGAATATTAAACAGTATTTTGAATCTAGGGTTGCCAACTTTTTTTACAGGAAATACAAGTACATATATTCAGATATACTTTATTTCTTGTAAAAAAAGTTGGCAACCCTAGATTCAAGTCCAGTAGGACTTGAATCTAGGGTTGCCAATTAGGATAGTAGGATAGTAATCCTACTATCCTAATTCCTACTAATCCTATCCTACTATCCTTCCTACTTCTTAATATCCTACTAATCCTATTATCACACTAATCACACTATCACACTAATATTATAAAGGCGAAAGTTTGTGAGTGTGTGTGTGTGTGTTTATATGTTTGTTACCTCTTCACGCCTAAACCACTGAACCGATTTAGATGAAATATGGTATAAAGATAGTTTGAGTCCCGGAAAAGGACATAGGATAGTTTTTATCCCAATATTCCCACGGGACCGACATTTACGCGGGTGAAACCGCGGGGCGCAGCTAGTAATATTATAAACGCGAAAGTTTGTGAGGATGGATGGATGTTTATTACTCTTTCATGCAAAAATTACTGAACGGATTTTGATGAAATTTGGCACACAGATAGTTTCTAACTAGGATTAACACATTAGGATACTTTTCATCCCGATATTCCCACGGGATCGAAACTTATGCGGGTGAAACCGCGGGGCGCAGCTAGTACTACATAATTCTAAATGACTCCTTCAATGGAAATGTGCAACCCATTACTGAGAAGTAGCCTCAAAGCCTTTTTTAATGGATGGGAAATCATCAAATGACCCCTCCCGCTCTGGGTGCAGCGGAAGGGAGTGTCAGACTCTTACTCACTAAAACCCATCCATGTTCCTTCCCTTCCCTTTATGTTCCGGGGTAGCGGTAACCCTTTCGGACAATCCCGCACCCCCGGCAGGCTTCGGCCCTGACAGGCCCCTTCCTTCATGCTGACATCTCTTTGAGGCGCGCGTGGAACACGTACGCGCCGTCCGGCACAGGCCTGGTCCTGATCGGACGAAGGTCAGTCATTTCTATTGAACACATAGTACTACACCTGCACTGCAGTAGGTACAACTTGTTACAAAAACATCTCAGTAAGTTGTAAAGATCTTGCTATGACAATGGCATTGCTTTACGGCTCATCGCTAACAAAGCCCTGACGTCAAGAGCTAAGAACAAGTCACCTGTTTCTACCCAGTCATGCATGTCAAATGTGTCTCTACACATGGCCATAGAACAAGGATGTGTAGAAGCAAAACTTATCACAGTTATCACTGTATACGGGGTCAAATAAAATTAGATAGCTAAACTCTGGGTGTCGATATCTAAACACTTTAAAATGAAAACAAAAATGTTTTGTTACTCGAAGTATGAGTTGTCATTTATTTATTTATTTATTTAATTTAATTAAAACGGTTTAAACCAATTACAATAATTAAATACAAAAAGACACACAAAAAAGAAACATTAAATCATCAGATAAAAATAAAAAGTTAACTACACTTTCATACATCCCTCTCACAGTACTTCTGACATGCCGACAAAATCTTCGTCCACTCGTCCACAAACAGATCGTTTGTTGGATTAGAGTCCAAGAGATCATTAAGTGCGGCCAGAGTACGTGGTACTGGGGACTTAGCACGCGCAACTGTGCGACATGGAGGCACAGCAAACAGCCTGTGCTTTCTGCCGCGGCAGTAGTTGTCTGGCACAAAGAAGCGGGCCAGCACAGCATTTAGGTCAGGCGCGTCAATAGTGCCACGGAGCGTCTTACAGGCTATGGTAAGCTGGTCTTTTGCTCGCCTTACCTCTAACGAGTTATATCCGAGGCATCCCAGTAGAAATTTAGTTGGATAGAGGTAAGGGTAATAGCCGTGTTTACGCTTTACACAATGAAAAGCTGATTTTTAACCTTATATTTCAAGTGACTACTAACCGAGATCGGTGACCCCACAAAAAAATCGTCAAATTAATTTATTTTTGTTGTATCGTGTTAAGATTAAGACATCGATATGTCCGCGGAGTTTCGCTATTATTATTATTATGAGCCTATTATGTCCCACTGCAGGGCAAAGGCCTCCCTTCCGTCCTTCCATATTCTCCTGTCTCTTGCTACATCTGGCCAACCCTTTAGATAGGCGTCCAATTCGTCACGCCATCCCTTTCTGGGCCTACCGCGTCGCCGATTCCTGTTATTCGGAATCCAGTCAGTGGTTAGTTTTGCCCAATTCTGTTGCGACATGCGGTAGATGTGACCTGCCCGATTCCACTTTAGTTTGGCGGCTGTGTTGCCCACGTCTGCGATTTGTGTTTTGGAACGAAGTATACTGTTCCGAATGCGGATTTTCGCTAGCTTATTTAATTTTACCGTTTCGCTCCTCTACAGTTTTCTTATTCTATGACCCTGCGCACACGAGTCTTCTAATTAAGTGTCGTTGATCTGATTGTGAATGAAGTTTTTCTTAGCTTTGTATTATATTATCTGTTGTTTTTCTCGCGTGGCTGCTGGATGATTAGCAGTATAAATTGATTATTAGCTTCAAGACGTGATTGGCGTATTGATTGTTAATTTAACGATGTGAGGGTAATGGTCCGAGACGGCGCATGCAGTTTTCTGAAGCTGTGATTATGATGTGTATTTTTGATGTGAAAACTTCTTTAGGCGCGTTGGAAAACCATTGAATTCGCGCCACTGTTACCGTAAGCGACAACGCTTCGGATGTGTTCGGCTGTCCTCGGGATGTACTCGGTTTTAATGTATATCCGATATGTCAGTGAGTGATGGCAAAGTATTCTGTTTGTGTTTTGTATTCAATTCTGTCGGCACTCCCGGAGTGCAACTATTTTTTTTTTTTTTGAGTTGTGAGCTTCAGCTTCGAGTCTTACGATCATGTTAGTAGCGTAGCAGGTCGGGTTTTCGGTTTTTTTTTCTCGTCTTTTTCAATATTTTAGCTGTTAGACTAAGTAGTTGCATGATACTTAATCAGACGAGTTATCAAAATAGTCAATATGCCTCGCGCTTTCCCAACTTTGTTGGAGTCGGCTTTTAACTGGATGCAACTGAAATACCAGTATTTTAGATGGAGCGAATGCCTCCCTGACTTCCACAACCCAGTCACTGTGTTACACGATATCCCTTGGTAAGATTTGTGGTCAGACTTTTGGGCTTCTGTCTACCCGTAATGACTGTCAAAGATCTACAAATAATAGCCGGGACCAGCGGCTTTACGTGCTTTCCGAGGCACGGAGGGGTCTGGATAAGTAATAAATGGTCACCCATCCACGAACCGACCGCGACCGCGGCAAGCGTAGCTTAACCTTCGTTCGACCTGTGCTGTTATATAATTTAGCCACGAGTTAGCATCATAACAAACGAATCAAATAGATATCACCTACGTTTCCAAGACACCGTTATACAAAGCTGTTCCATTTACTTACAACTTTTTTGAAGTGAAACTTCTTTACGCACGCTTGACTTGGGGAGTAAGTTGGCGAACGCGTGACGTAAGCGTTACGAAAAGTGTGATCGGGCGAGGCGAACGGGAGTTCAGTGGGGGATATAGGCAAGAGAAAGCAGTGCGTGCGCACATTTTCTTTCTCTCTTCCTCTCATAGCCAAATACGTTTGAAGTTTCACTTCAGTCGTGTGGTCATAAGCACACTCGGTTTTTTTTTTTTAGTCTTTGACTTAAACTAAGCCCTTACGGCTCAGTAAGTAAATAAGTAAAACATTGTCCCCAATCATTGGACCAGAAAGTCAGAAAGTTGATACATTACATTCACTTACAAACAAGTCTCTGACATGTATCTTATTACTGAAACATTACAGAAACTATAACTACCTCGTAGGTGTACTGGTCGCAAGCGGTACTGCGGAGCATGAGGGGGCCTAAAAAGGCCACTTTGGCAAAATCATAAAAGGATAACATTATGAATCATAATAAAAGTCGTAAAATGGGATGAATTGCGTGATATGAAATTGTACGCATATTTATAATATTATGAATTGTCAGTTTGTGATCATTTTACGACTGAGGTCCTGGGTTAAATTCCCGGAGGGATAATTGCGTAACACACTATCAGTAGCAATGACTTTTGAACACTTTGACAGTTCAACTTCAACAACATTCATTGCGTTATTTAAAAAGAAAAAGGAAAGGATAAAGTTGAAAATCTATTAAAGAAATTTGACGGATTGTAGTAGCTTGATTGCTGGCGTCTGTACAGAAATGATCGTAAAATAAAATGACACAAATGTAGGAATTTAAATTGAACGAAATGATGGTTTCATGAAGCGAACAATTTGATTTAAACAGGCCTAAGTGTGATGTCAGATTATTAAGTGAGGTTAGATTGGATGACCACTTGTTGAATGTGGTTAGCATCGTGGTATGTTAAAGGGGCGTCTATTAATTATGTGAGGTGATTTTTAGGCGATTTTTGGACACCGCCTCGCCCCTTTGTGAGATATCGTGAGATTTGGCTCGACCCTCTCCCCCCCTCCCTCTAATCTCATGTGAGATTGTTCAAAATACGTATTTTCAGTGTAAATACGTTAATCTAAGTATGCTTCATTGCGTTGGATTTATTAAAAAAAAAAAACAATTTGTTTAATTCTTTTTATTTAAGACTAGAAGACTCAGTTCAACCCAATTTTCTCGAAATTTTACACTATCTCATGCGGAAAAAAAAATTACGTGATACTTGCCAGGACTCCCCTCTGCCCCACGTGAGATTGGGTGAGAATCGGCTTGATCCTCTCCCCCCCTAAACGTCTCACGTTATTAATGGATGCCCCCTAATTCGGTGAATCTTTTAAACTTTTGATAGTTCAAATGTGGTGTGTGTGTGCTTTTGGTGGTTTAAGATCATAGCACACATATCAACTCGGACAGGGATCGTCACCGTATCGCCTTTCGCCTCGCCGTATAAAAGGCGTCAACCCGGGAATTGAACCCAGAACTTCATAGTCAGCAGTAGTGTTTGCGACTACTGAGAGCAACAAAGCAGCCGGCTTGTAATAATATTAATCACATCATTATTCCTGACTAGAACAAAGATCAACATTATTTACCAAACATGTCCAATTTAAGACTACGAAGGATATTTGACACTACGCCAATTAAGTAAGTTCCTGGAGAGACCAAACAGCACCCTAATTGCGTAACATACTATCAACCGGAATCAGAATCATTTTGAAGCCAATTGCTAATCCATTGCTTCATAAGTTCGAAAAATTTGTCTGCTCAACACGTAAATAACGCAATGAATGTTGTTGAACTGTCAAAATGAAACAGATTCCGATTGATAAAGTGTTACGCAATTGCCCCGCGGCTGGTCGTTGGACGTGTTCATTCTATTATAAACATGGGCCTTCTAATTTAGGATATCGTTAATATGGCTTAGGACAGCCAGTCATTCAGCCACCAGCCAGTAGTAATGAATGTTTATAACTATTCTTTTTTAGTGTTCCGTACTTCAAAGGGAACCCTTATAAGATAACTTCGTTGTCCGTCAAACCCCTTTTTCTCAGGAACGCATGGAGTTATCAAGTTGAAATTAATATCAAATACTCAGGGCTGCAATCCCTTGAATCTAAATAAAAAAACTACCAGTCGGATTTGAAAAATTCTTCTTGCATTTGATAGCCCAATTCTTGAGGAAGGCTGTAGGCTATTTAACATCACGCTATGACCCTTAGGAGTCGAGCAAAAAGAAAAAAAAGTCAAAAAGAACGTTAAGTGATAGCGCGGGCGGGTGATGAGATACGACGGGGTGGCTCGGGGGAAACAAGAAGTTTCACGCGAGCGAAGTCGCGGGTTGAAGCTAGTATTTAATAAGTCTACAATATAAGTCTTCAATATAAATTACACTAATTTATTTAGGTTTTCCAAGAATCCATTCATCACAGATCGTTTTGTGCTTATGAAAGAGATTTCTCCGAAAGTGTTGTGTAAAATTTCAAAGGTTGGTTTTACTGTTTTCCAATCTTGTGGAATTGGCAAATATCATCGCAATTGACTGCGTGTGGGCTGTGACATTATTTTATGCGGCCACACAAATAACAGGAACTATGCAATTTTATTTACAGACGCCAGTACATCAAGCTACCCGAAACTGTCAAATTTTCCCAATCAACTTTGAACCTTATACTTTAGCGATAAAGTTGAAAATCTATCAAAGAAATTTGACAGATTGTAGTAGCTTGATGAGCTGGCGTCTGTACCACCTACCAAGAATATTCGTCAATCCGTGCACCAATGAAACTAAGAGGAAAACATGTTGAAATCGTTTAGTTTAGTACCGTTTATTGAAGTTTTAATAAAGAGTGGAGACCCCGGAAATCTCTTGGTCAGTCACACTACATAACATACATACATAATCAGCCTATAATGTTCCCACTGCTGGGACACAGGCCTCCTCTCAGTGAGAAACGAGTGGGCCGTAATCAACCACGCGGTACCAGTGCGGGTTGGTAGATGTCACGTCTTCGAATTTTTGGTTCTAGGACATGCAGGTTTCACTGCGACTTGAAAATCTATTGTGATTTTCGGAACATCATAACAATATTTTAAATCTCAAAAGCCACTTTTACTTAGCTATAAGTATTATGGATGATGATTTTCTCCTCTGTTCGCAAGAGTCCAACTTTCTCAGGAGTCCAACTTTTATAACATCCATACAAGTCTTCGCATGAGTCCAACTTTTATTTTTTATATGCTTTAATTAGCACTATTCCAACTGGACGGTACAGTTACGCACAAGTAGATCCAAGAAATCATCAAAAATACCTAAGTTATCAACTTATCATCTATTCAAAGCTGATAAAAAAACATGAATCTTCACCATTTGGTACTAGGCGCGCATAAATCGTAGGAGATAAACGGAACACCATAACAAGCCCTTGCAATTACGCCTTATGCTTGGTAGTACTTTATTGGGTAACTAGTCGTTGTAGCCAGTTCCCTTGCATGATTCCGAAAATAGGTTTTATGAATGAATTATCTGAATAAAATGGATATTTTATGCCTGATCGACTGACAGTGAGAAATTAGTTAACTAGAACGGACACTCAGTTTGAATCAATCAAGAAAATTGATCTTGCAGGCACAATCAATCAGACATAATCTGATCTACGGTACCCATCGTCGTTTTTTCTTTTTACCCAACTGCGCCAGAAGAAGGGTTATGTTTTTCGAGAATATGTATGTATAATTGTCAACTCGTATGTCGCGGCCGTTACCACTGGGCCACACAACTTACACTAGTACCTTTTCTGATAAAATTGATTTAACATAAAATACACGTGGCCTGACATTCAATTAAATTCTAATATGCCCCAATGCTACACACAATTTAATTTAAAAACCAAAAAGGCGCGTCAGTACATTACCACCTTCAATATGATGTAAATACTTACCTAGCATTTACACCCGAGGCGACATTAGTAAGCTCATTTGTATATTTACCATCAATTACCCGAATTAGACTGTTGTCCGCCACAGACGGGCCACTTTTAGTTGCTACATCAAATTGAAAGAAAGAAAGAAAAGTATTTATTGCGACTCGTACAGGAAGATCACAAACGAAACTAAACACAGTAAAAAATAAAAAACCAAGTTATACAGGATGGTCCAAAAGTCGTGGATCAAACGAAATAGGGAGATGACGGAGGTCATTTCCAACAAAAAATCTTTCTACAGAATGGTCATAATTCAATTGCCCTAAAAGTTATGAATATTTGTGTATACCGAGTTCTTGTACAAATAGACGAATTTAAAAAAAAATGTGATATAAAACAATAAAACAAACGGTGTTGTATTACTACTAGATAATGTATCAGCACTACAAAGTTCTATTAGGGCTCTGAGTATCAAAATTTCAAGAGCAATTTATTTTTTTCCAAAAATTTTGTAACGTTACCAAAAATTATTTCTCACTTTAAAAGTGTTGGAAATGACCTCCTTTATCCCCCTACTTCGTTTGATCCACGACTTTTGGACCACCCTGTATAAAAAAAGTAACAAAAAAAAAAAACGACAAATGACTTTTACGTTGTTTTAAGTTTATGACGTCTTAAATTGGTTGGAATGAGAAGTGTCCTATTTAAGGATGCTTAATTTATCTTTATAGCGCTAACTAGAACGAACAAAGGGAACAAGAAGGAATTAAGAAAGTGTACTAGTAATTCACAGAAGTTTAGGTTATTCTTCAATGTAGGTATAAGAGGTATTTGTCAAGCAGTATTAAAATGAAATTAAATCGTTTATTTGCCGGATATACATAGGTGGACTGTGTGAAAGCTGATATGGTTAAAAGGGGGGTGTCTACCGAGTTGACGACTATAAGAGAAGTATGGAAGAAAAATACACGTTGCGCAGACCCCAAATAACTTGGGATAACGACAGGAGGATGTTGATGAACGATGGTGATAAGGTACAGTACCTCGAAAAAAATACATATAACACACACATCGATAACGTAATGATTATTCAAAATTGTAATGGGTTATTTTAGAGTAATTTAAGGCTAAAAATATTCAAGCTCAAATGTAAGATCACAAATATTTAGTCAGAAATAACGCATTACAGCGATCTAACGACCATTAAACAAACACGTGCATTAACAAACAAAAGACACATCTCTGTCAGATAATACTTTACAAAGCGCCGCCCATCAACGCCTGCAGGGTTGTCTAATCGAGAATCAGATAAACTAAACGCAGCTAATAATTAATTTAGTTGTTCATAGTAATTATGGCTTTAGCAATTCATTCATTCATAGTAATTATGGCTTTAGCGAGAACTTTGACATTTTCCACCAGCGCAGTTTACAGATTATACACAGGATTGTAACAGGCCAATTCTGGAGGCGGTTTACTAGTGTGCGCCTCCTCAACTAACAAAAAATACTAGGACCATAATTTTTTAGTCTGAGGCTGAGGGTATACTTTTCGACGGCGGCATAAATAACAGGAGGCATCTCCTCTTGTCTATTCCCTAAGCACGAAATCCATAGTTTATGCCGAAGTTACCGGGAGTTTCTTACTTCTTATAACTTATGGACATAAAATTAGTTTGGGACCCGAACTAATAATGAATGACAACACGATGTGATAGCTGTTCAAATTCTCGAAGTGTTTTCCCCGCCTGAAAAATTTAATTTGACACTTGTTTTGACTTTGACGGATCTATTACTTTCGGACGGGCCCGTACCTTCGTTGACGCACTTAGAGAATAGACCGCAGGTTAGTGATAGGCAATTGTTGGAGGCGCTATACATAATTATCCACGTAAAGCCCTCCTTGATAATAGAATAGAGTAGAATACTCTTTATTATGTACACCATATAAATTACAGACATAAATAGTGACACAATGAGATCCTTGTTTTTACACAGTATTAGCAAGTTCAGCTTGTTCTTCCAAAAAATAAGTCGTTAGTTAGCCAGATGAGCGGTACGTAAAAAGAGCTCAAAAATATTGCACACATGAGGATAAAGGCTAAACAAAGTGATGACAACCCTAACACAAGCGACTTTGACTAATATGATTGGACGCACTCATCATACATTGTGCACGGTGATCAACTCATTTGGGAGTTTGATCACGAAAGGATACCAGATTGAACGTCCGCGTCGTCTGTGCCTACAGTTTAATTAGTCTGGGAATATGGCACAGTTTTCGTTTGGTTTTCAGCGGGTTAATTGTACACACACTAAAAGTAGGAATGGGTTTCATTTTGATAGTTCAACAACGTACACCGTTTTTATATGTTGTTGAGAAGATAATTTTTTCGAACATATCAAGCAATGGATTAGCAATATCCTTCAAAATGAATCAGATTGGGATTAAAAGTGTGTTACGCAGCTAGGGTCTTAGTTTCAATATATTTTGAATGTTTCATTCGTGACATCACAGCGGGCCCTATTAGAATAGAATACCAGCGCTGTGACATTTATTTTTAAATTTTTTTTTTCATGCTGAGATAGGAGCCGTTTGGCCTCGTATAGGACTTTCTGTTCATTTTTTTTATTACTTTTTTTTATACATATAACTTGGATTTTATTTTTTTACTGTGTTTAGTTTAGTTTGTGATCTTCCTATACGATTCGTAATAAATACTTTTTCTTTCTTTCTTTCATAATCAGGTGGAGGACGCGGGAACCCGCTGGATGCAAGAAGCGCAGGACTTGTCGTTGTGGCGATGCTTGGCGAAGGCTTGTGTCCAGCAGTGGACGCATCCACTCTACTGATAAATACCATTTCATCTATAAAACAATACCAACAAAAGCTCGCTGGTAGTTTAGATGAGAAACTGCAATTCGTTGATAACATCCATTAGGAAAGAAGTCCCGGAAGTTACAAGCTGGCTGCAGCGTTGTCCTCTAATTGACCTTTATTAACGCTATGCCACGGAGACAACTCTTAAAGACGAACGTAGCCGTAGCATGACTGAGTAAATTACTTTCACGTGTAACTAAACTTAACGCCGTATTTTATAATACCGCAAAATAAACCCGTGAATCTAGGGTTGACTTCAATAGCACAGCAAAGTCTAGCTTCTGCTCGCGACTTCGTCCACGTGTTTTGACGTATAAAATATCGTATGGCAGTCGGCAATACCGTAGCTAGTAATGCCGTAGCAGAAATTTTTCGTCGGTTATAAAAAAAAATCAGCTGCTTCATAGAAAAGTGCAATACCAACGCGGTCAAAATGTGTGGAACAGCAAATTTTTGTTTTAATAATCTAATGAAAAATTTCAACACAGGGGAATTCATAATCATGTAGGTAATAGCCTCCCGACCGATTTCGGTCACGGTGGCCAATCTCAACAAAGATTAGCCAGGTACGCAGATATTATAGTGCACAAGTGTGTGCGTAAACACTGGTGCAGTCTCTGTTCCTTTACTCTCATAGTCCGATGGGACGGAAATCCGACACGACCGGGGAGAGATCAGGCGCACGACCAACGGCATTATGTGCTTTCCGAGGCACACGGGTATTAAACCACCAACTTCCAAACTCCGGACTGTTACTAAGAAATTAGAATAGAATACTCTTTATTATGTTCACCATATAAATTCTTTAGAAATTCCTAACCCAAAGAGAGAGCCCAAGACCAGAGCCCAATAACACTTTGTCCGACCTGGGAGGCAAACCCAGGACTCCCCGCTCAGCAGTCGCGCTTGCAGCCACGAGACCAACGGGGCAGTCAGTCAGTCGGGGCAATCATATCGATATCCCTGCCACCCTGTAGATAAGGTTAAGGGTTCAAGGATAAAAAGCCCATGCCAGCAATAGCCATTAATAGATTACTTTTTACTTTAATGGACTCTTCGCATAAATATTGCTTTCAGCGAGTCTATTGCCAATAAGCTATAAAATATCCTTCGTATAAAAAGGTTGCCCTTTTGAAACAAACTCTAATCAACACGAGCGTTTTAGTGGATAAATAAGCTCAGTTACCTTAATTAAAGTAATTAGAAAAAAACAGATGCCCAAATTAATGAAGCTGGTGTGATAATTACATCAATTAAGTTGAATATAAGTAATGGGCGACGTTGATATATGGAGGTACTTCACCTTCAAACTAGTCTCTTAAATTGGAGTCAATGTTATTCATGGGGTTTGAAAAGAAAGAGCAAAATTAAAAGATGCCTTTTGGAAATAAATTGATGTTTGTGTTTTAATAAGTTTTGAATATTCATGCAAGCTTTATTTGAAACTAGCTGACCTGGCGAACTTCGTACCGCCACAGAATCAATAAATGTTGAAATGAATTATCTGTATATATATTATTTTTCATGAATTTTTCCCATGTTTTTATAGTTATTCTGCTATTCGGGGCGGAGACAAATCCAACAAATCAAAGATCATAAAAATCGGGGCAGCCGTTCTTGTGGAATGGTATAACTTTTCCGACTTTATTTTATGTAGATAGTATAGAAGATACATATATCGCTCATTTGGAGAAACATCGACGTAACTGCTACTTTTTTTTTACTTCTTTGCTTACCTAACGTAAATACGCTTTTTAATGCTTTGTCACATTTAACTCATTTTTGGGAAAAATGTTTCTCCAAATGAGCGATATGTTAGGCCAAGTGGGCTGGGGTTCGCAAATAATTAAAATAAGTTACATTGAATATAGAGAGTCGTTGAGGTCGCGTCGTCGTAATACTATACCAAAAAAAAACCTTCGATATTAGGTATTTCGAAAATTCGCCAAAAAATGTTGTCAAAAAGTGTCCCGTCTGTACCAAACCTCACCTACCTGTTTAATATATTATGACAGGTGGCGCACAAGTGGGCCGCGCCCGGTGACATCATTATAGAGTCACTGGAGCTTCATAGATCCATCGGCCATTGTGCTGGATCGTCTCGAATAGACGGGCGAAGGTCGGCCGACTAATAGACTGGTCGCGGATAACTAGTGCAGTTTTTATACAGGTGCAAATCATTGGTCTCCATTTGTCGTGATATGGGCAATGGGCAATAGAGAGGTAAAGCAAAAGCCCGTTGACCTGCACCTTGGATGACCTAAAAATGCAACTAATGCCACAATTAGCGTGGTCACCTACTGGGGTCAAATTATAAAAAATAAAAAAAACAACGAGGAAGACCATTGACACGAATAGAAGAAGCTCCATGTGGAAAATAAAAAACAACGAGGAAGAGTACCATCGACACGAAAAGAAAATGAAGCTCCATGTGGCAATAAAAGTTCTGAGTTTGAATTTCCATGGCTATAAGAGTAGGGAAAGACCAAAGAAACGATGGATGGACTGTGTGAAAGACGATATGGCTAGGAAGGGGGTGATGACGGCTAATAGAGAAGTATGAATGAAGTGGACATGCTGCGCCGACCCCAAGTTCCATATATCCCTACCGGTAGCGATAATTGGAAAAAATCTCCAAGTTACCAGTTGAGATATACCTATCAGTAGGGATATAAGGACCAGGGGAAATAAATTGGGATAAGGGCAGGAGAATGATAATGATGAAGAGTGGATGACTATTAGAAGAGACGAAGATAAAAATAATGATAAGTATATGGATTACGTAGATGGCTAAAGCAAGAAAGGGTGTGAAAGCTGAGATCACGGCTCATAGCAGTGCTGTATGGAAAAAAATACGTGTGCGTTCGTGGGACCACTGTCAGGAACGAAGTTCCTTATGCGATACTCGCACGCTCGTATATAATAGAAAGAGACAGAGAGAGAGCATTTAATAAGTAAGTTTATTTATTTATTTATTAATAACCAACTTATATTGACAGTTTGCACCACACATACAAGTTATTGGTCAATGTTAGTAATTAGACATGTCATACAATCATAAAATTAGGTTAAATCACATAATAAAAAGATATATACGTAGTATATAAGTATACATAGCCACCTAGTATAAGTTTTTAGAAGCTGTTATAAAGTTGTCGCCATCTTGGATTTTCATTTTGACCTCACTATCGGCTTAAGGAACCTCGAAAATGAAAACTTCTGTCTCTCGATAGAAAAAGCCGCATAAAGGGGGCATTACGCTTTTTCGTTACGTGACGGTTTATACCAGTTTATGCCTACCGCAAGCCGCGTTAAAGAACTTCGTTCCAAAAGATAATTATGCTGCAACGATGCCCAATAAAGTTGCACTTATTTACTGACTATCTTAAAGTCAGCTGCTCGTCGGCATCGTAGAGTACTAGCTAAGGGACAATTTAATGGTGGTCATAAAAGATAAGCCTGGCACCTGCAATTGCATTTTAATAAACTTCTGCGTTGAGCGGATTCACTGCCATAAAATAATTATTTAACCGACTTTCAATTAAAAGGCCTTTCACAGAGGTGCATTAAAACCTTCACGACTAACTAGAGGCGATATTGAAATGTACAAAGCTACAAAGTTATTTTGGAGCGTGGACAAAATCTGAATTAACGCCGCCGCGCCGCGCCGCCATCTTACTTTACTCGACTACGGCGTAGCAAAAAGGAGGGTTATGATGTTGTCTGGAATGCATGCATGTATCTATGTTCATCTGTTCCCTTATAATTTCTTAACTGACAAATGATGATAAACGAAGGTATCGTTAAAAGTGTCTTGATCGTCTGGTTATACGCTATGTGACGTCACATAATATATGCCGTGGGACCTTTTTTTTCGTTATAGTATATTTTACAACATTTGTGATTATTTGGTAACAATACCACAGTGCTGAATTATTGCTACCTTCGCCTGCGCGTGCCTATTACCAAGGGTGGTTTATTTCGTGCCAATTTTTACTTTTACGCATGTGTATTTATTTTATTTGAGAAAATGCTGTTTTTTATTTTCAGTAAAATCGTTTATTTTATTATTTTAACAGACATAATAACTTGTAATAACGGCTGTATTATTTAATGTGATAACCTAAACGCCACCCTATATATGAGACCTTCAGAACAAAATTAAATAAACATGACCCGATACGCTACTAAGAAATAAAGCTTATTTACGATATTGAATCAACGGATAAGCCGTATTCTTAGTAGCCACGATACTTCCTATACAAATAGCTACTTACCTACGTCGTTAGTCTAATACGATTACAAAAGGATTACCTACATGTTTAAAGTTTTTTTTTTATACAAAACTTGCATCATTATTGTTTACATTGACATACCACAGAGCTTGCTTGACTGCATTTTAAATCTAGGTAATGTCAGGGCCAAATTATAAATTATGTATCAAATTCATTTATGATATTATCACTAAGAGCATAATTTAACATAATCGTGGTTTTATGTTAATTTTGTATGGCAAGGCTACTGTGACGCATAGTAAAGAATGCGAGAAGGTTCAATGGTTGTTCTAAATAGTTGTTAAAGAAACTCAGTTTAAAGGCTGGAATACATCTCTCTAAGTTCATAGTACCTTACTAGCTGCGCATAAGTGTCGATACCGTAGGAATACTTATCGGGATAAAAAGTAGCCTATATGTTAATCCAGGGTGTCAGCTACCTCCATACCAAATTTTATCAAAATTGGTCTGGCCGTTTGAGCGTGAAAAGGTAACAAACATGTCACATACACACTCACAAACTTTCGCCTTTATAATATTAGTGTGATTGTTGAATGATTATTTCATGAAATCATGACATTTGAGGCCAATTCTTACTTAAGGAGTTGTACTGCTGATTCTTATGATTATAATTCTGTAAAGCCATATTTGTAAAGGTCGCGAATCATAATTTAGATTAACATACAACCTGATACTAACCTGCAAATTGCAAAAAACTTTTTTACGTGTTTATTTATTTGAAGATGGTTGTTTTTTTTTATAAAAAAGTTTTTATATTTCACTTTTTAGTTGTACAGACGCCAGCACATCAACCTACCCGAAACTGTCAGATTTTCCCAATCAACTTTGAACCTTATGCTTTAGTAATAAAGTTGAAAATCTATTAAAGAAATTTGACAGATTGTAGTAGGTTGATGTGCTGGCGTCTGTACACACGGCTACACATCAAGCTATACATTTCCAGTTTTCGCTGACCTCGCACTGTATAGGTTTTTCGTACAATGAGAGGTCAGCTTATACTGGTTATGTCTATAGCTTGATGTGTAACCGTGTGGCCCTTACAAAGAATACACGTGTGAATTTGTCTTGAGGAGCTACTCTAACTCCGTATAAAGTGGCTACTACAGTATTACGATTATGACGTCATATAATAGTGATGGATGACGTAGATAGTTACATAGTTCGCGGTAGCTACAATCATAAAGGGTTTATCAAGATTACCGTGTTTCCTCTTCTTAAAATGACAAGAATATTATCAAGGATAATGTTAATGGAATTTTTATGAATGGCTTTGACCTTTGTTGTGTTTATGAATGGGAGACCGTTGAAAATGTGATATTCACAAATTTTATAGTATTGTTTCGCCGCCACTATTGAGGTCTTCTCTCTTAGTCTGTCAACGAAGATAGGTACGGGCCCCTCCGAAAGTAATTGAAAACTTCGGAGCGAAATAAAATTTTAATTAATAATATTAATTAATATTTTAACTTTTACGGACGGGTAAAAGCTCATTGGTAGTAGAGACAACGGGTTATTCCGTTTATCCCGTTCATTCTCAGAAGATCCATTGGCCAGATCCATGATGGATCTAGTGACGATTGTTTTCTCATTAGATCCTGATTTCAAGATGTGGATCTACTGAGATTTTTTTTCTCAGAAGATCCATTAGCCAGATCCATGATGGATCTAGTGACGATTGTTTTCTCATTGGATCCTGATTTCAAGATGTGTAAAAATCCACCCTAAAGTGGATACGCGGAAACGCATGTCCGAGAATGCACCCTAGCCCTAGTGGATAAACGGAATTTAAAGGCTTAGGGTGGATTCTTGGACATGCGTTTTCGCGTATCCACCTTAGGTTGGATTTATCCCCTGTTCCTTATATCCCTACTGATATAATATCTCCACAAACGGAATAACCGGGGACAACTGTCAAATCGTGGTGACATTTATTCTTAGGTCGGGTCTTATTCTAATCTTATGTCCGTAAGTGGATATGGAGTAGGAATCACCCGGGTTTCGTGCTTTGGGACTAGATCTTTAGACTTCTTTGCTTGAAGTCATACTGAAGACCTACCTAGCCATAAGAAGTAGACAGCTTTAGCATACCAAAGCTTTAATACCCGTATTGTAAGTCGTTTCCTGCAAAAAATGTTTGAATCCACTTAACGTCAATCAAAGAATACTTGAACGAGGGTAAATTGACAACTAAGCACTCTTCAACACCTACACAAAATTATAATAACTCTTCATGACTAGGTACCTGGTTTGCTATTTCACTGATCTTTTTTTGATATTAAGGTTCCATTATTGCAACATTTTTTATTTGAACGGCTTGCTACTGATACATAGCACAATCGGCCTATAACGTTCCCACTGCTGGGACACAGGCCTCCTCTCTGTGAGAGGGAGTGGGCCGTAATCCACCACGCGGGCCCAGTACGGGTTGGTAGATGTCATGTCTTCGAATTTTTGGTTCTAGGACACACCAGTTTCCTCACGATGTTTTCCTTCACCGTTTTGAGACCAGTGGTGATGAAATAATTTACATAAAGGGCTTGAATGGGTTCAAACCTACGACTTACAACTCGATCGTTAGCCACTGCTGGACATAGGCCTCCCAAGTGTAGCTACATCGATCCGTCCTGTGCTTCTTGCATCCACACTGATGCATAGTAGTATAGTATTATGTAATCAAGATCCTCCCTTTTGTGATATATTCTGTGGTACTTCTTTCGTCTCTCTGACATCTTCAAACCTTGAATTAATACCTAAGATGTATATTTAATTACCGTAAACATCATTTGCATTTCTGACATTGAAATACTTTCCGTATTAGGGTTTTATTGCTACTAATAAGGTTATTTTGATCGTACGATGTTGTTTCGGTAATTACATCGGACTTTACGCTTTTATTTTATCTTTTTTTTTTGTTTTTTTTTTTTTTTTTTATCTGATGTATCTGGTGTATTGTGTGTCTTTTAGTCTGTGCTAAATAAATGTATTTTCTTTCTTTCTTTTTCTTTTCTTTAATTACCGGTTTTCGTATTTTCATTACTTACTGCTAATAGGAGCCGAGCCTTTTGACATAAATCTGCCACTTTTTTAGACTCAAAAGCTGCTACGGAGAAATTCCCGATGGAAATGCCAATAACACTTTGTCTGACCTGGGGTTCAATTACATTGAGCTCCGTAAGAACGGTTCTGCACTACATCCGATCCGAATCCGAATTAAAGACCCGACTTCAATCCGAATTGGGAATGTTCTAAATTCGGACAGAAAGAGTTCGGATCTAGTGCGCAACCCCTCATTCAAATAGGACTATGGCACTTTGAACTGGCATTTCTCGGATTCTGATCGGATGTAGTGCAGAATCGCTTTAATACTCCACGTGCCACTTAATATTAGGGCACTCCTGTATTACACACTCGTTACATAATAAATTTTTCCATGTGGGATTCTCGAAGGGTGAGAGGGAAGGCGTGGTTGACCATCAATAAGGTTTGGTAACTAAATAGCCCCAAGAGACTAGGGTGTTATATTGCTATTTGTCAAACGCAATTTCAACCCCATTTTCTAACCGAGCGGTTGTAACAAGACCAATAATGTAGGAGATTTTGTTGCATCAATTTTGGGGCCAACCTCAGCCATTGTCCATTGTATATGGTCTAGGCAAACCCATCTATCACAGACTACCAGCAAAAAAACAGTAGGCTTACAGAAGGTTATAGGACATCAGAACCAACAGAAGGTAAGTAATCGAAAAAGACTACACACACAAAGAGCCAAGTGAAGCCGTTAACCAGCAAAAAAAAAAACAATACAGCCTAAAAGTACCAGGCGAGCATAGAAAACAGAAGCCCTCATTACAACATACATTCTGAACAGTTCAAAGTCGTACGTACGTAGCTACTAGCGGCTGCTAACAATAAACACAATGAAAAGAAAGCCTCACGGTCATTAGCTCCAATTACTTAAGAACGTGTCTACACTTGAGCTTTAGACAATTAATTAGCCCTGTTAGATTTACGTGTACAATTTGTCAAAAGATTACGACACTGTCGGCCTTTTGTTACAATAAATTGAGGGAAATTAGCGTCATACAATGCTCTTCCCCGGAATTTTTAGTTTAGAGTGATGCTCTTATTATGTCGTATAACGTAGATATTGTAAGTTCTGAATAAGAAACGGTTAAGTATAGAAAAACTACAAAAAAATAATAGACCATGTCGTGGTGAAAAGATTAGCCGGTCATCAAGGTAGAATTCACTGAGTTAGAGTGCCAAATGTCATTCTTTGTCATCCGCTCGTTTATCATCTTACAATACGTCTTACGCCACGGCAAGAAATCGGGAGAGCACAAAACATACCTACTAACCCAAGTCCAAACTGTAGTTTGACAAGAAAAAACCATCAAAATTAACATCTTATATCATTAAAACAATTCCCAAGGCCGTCTGAGGTCAAACCACAGCATGCGGTGGACTGGTTTAAAATATACCAGCATTAAAAATTATGACCACCTCAGATTAAGTTGTTTAAAAAAAATGTCGCTATATAACAAATCGCAAAAGTTCAAAGCTTTATTTCTTGGAAACTATACCGGTTTCGTGGTTCCTCAGAAAGTTTTAATAAAAATTACTTACGCTATAAAAGAGTGGGTTGTAAAAAGCTAGTTTATGATTATTACATCTCTCATAAAGAGAGTTAAAAGATAAGAATGCCACGGTGAAGGAAAACGTCGTGAGGAAATCGGTATGTTCTAGGACCAACCAAAAACTCGAAGACATGTCACATCTACCAACCCGCATTGGGCCCGCGTGGTGGATTACGGGCTACGGCCCACTCTCACCGAGAGGAGGCCTCTGTCCCAGGTAGGAACATTAGAGGCGGATTATGATTATTTTTTAATAGGTAACTTAATAGATCATAGGAAAGCCTGTATTCATTTTCGGTTCCCTTTTTTCGCAGAGAAATAACGCCAGTATTGGGTAAATCCGAAACTGTCCAGAGGCTCAGCAAATGTTTCACCTCATTGACATTTCCCTCTCTCTCTTGAAATCCCACCGTTCCTGCGTGGTTCCTGCTTGAAATCAAAGCAAAGACCAATTACTATTCAATAAACTCTCTTTTCAGTTGTTATTACACCATTTATTCAAATCAAACTACCTATATCATAACCATCTGTACTTTTCCGAACACATTCATAAATTCACTAGCTGCGCCCCGCGGTTTCACCCGCATAAGTGTCGATCCCATGGGAATATCGGGATAAAAAGTAGCCTATGTGTTAATCCAGGGTGTCAGCTACCTCCATACCAATTTTTATCAAAATTAGTCTAGCCGTTTGCGCGTGAAGAAGTAATAAACAAATAAACTTACAAACTTGCGCCATTATAATATTAGTGTGGTAGTCACAAACAGTACAGTCACAATCTTACAATATACCAAATGGATGGACCGGTCATTTCTCATCGTACCTACGTGAGTCATGTGAACGAGCCCTAACCGCTGTGAACTAGAAGGCAGTTGCTCTAGATGTCGCGGTGAATGACAAACATGAGGAGAAACGGACTGAAATTGTTACTGAGAAAGGGGAGCTCAAGAATTTAAATAGCCCAAGGGTAGTAGGTACGGCTTCAATGAGACATATTTAAAGGGTCAACTTTGGGAGAGATTTATAACGATTACAATTTCATGGTCAATTATTTTGAAAACGACTACAAAACCTATATCCAAATTATACATTAAATTCGCTTTTCGTGTCTGTCTGTTTGACCGCGCTGTTCTTCTAAACTAACGCAACGGATTTTGATGCGGTTTTCACCATACTATAGATATTTTGTTCCGGGAGTTTTATGTTTATAAGTTAATATTAAACTTACATATGACGGAGAAGGTATGTGTGTCTCGTTATCATCAGCCATATTTTAATTACTGTGGGCGTACTATGGGTAGTGTTGGTTATAGCGCCGTTTACAGTTCAAATCAGATTATAATTTTACGAACAGTTTAATCACACTAGCACACACACTGTACAAATAAATCTTGATGTTTTGTCAAGGTATAAAAACTATGCAAAGCTACTATAGGCGGATTGCTAGTTCAAAATTAAATGAAGTCAGGGGAATCAAGAACCAGCACTTTTCCAAAACGACCATTATTTGTTATTGTTATGCTTGGAAGGAGATGTGAAGAGCACATGCTAGCAGCATACAATGAAGTCATGGAAGTGACAAGGAAAGTTCATGAAAGTAGAAAAAAAGTCCTGGGATAGTTTGTTTGATGAAGGACATGATTATAGGGTGACAAACGGTGAAATAAAAAAAAAAAAATTGGCGCGAGATGAGAACCCGCTGATACATATTAAGTAATTTCTTCTTTTTAATTCACTATAAAACCAGTACTCAGTGATAGATTACCTTCTTTATCAAAACCTATTTATCATTTAACGCAAGGAAAGGTGCAGGCATTAACTTTATGGCAAAAAGCTCACAGCTAGGTTGTCTTTGAGTTATTAGAGGCGTATAATTCATCTATTAAACAGGACGTTGGCGTATGTTCTATTTCTGTCTTCATATTTCCTTCAATCGATTAAATGGCGACGCAAAGTAAAAGCCTGTATTTCAATATTATTCCACATTGTCGATGCAATTCATCATTTTTGTGGGCCGTTTTCTCAAGACATGACCTGGCTTAACGCCAGTCCACTTTCCTTTGGATAAAACTTATGTTTACCGCGTTTTTGTGCAACCAAGATTGTGAAAGATAAGGAAATTGAGGCATTATTTTTTAAACAAGATCTGAAGCCAAGATACGACGTTGCTATCAATGAAATCATCAACGAAAACATTCAAGTGCCTAGTCACCAAATATGGAATAAACTCTAGTCAAAACCGAAATCGGATGTCAAACAATGGCGCCGTATTAAATCAAAAGTAATAGACAAGTTCCGTTGAGAACTTTATTTAAAAATTCGAACCACGCTTTCGCGCGCTATTCGGTGCATGCGCGTAATCCACCAATCTTGCCCAGCGATCACGGGTCGACGGCCGCTACGGAACAACTGACCAATGTCCGGTCACGGTCCCGTCTTGACATTGCATGTTCCTTTTATGAAATGTCAGTCAGCCGATGTTTTAATCGATATAATCGGAATCGATTGTATATTATTATGAGTGGGTTTTATTTTATAACTAATGTTTGCGCATATTTGATTAAAACGAAAGAAATATTGGCGTGTTGCTAACACTGAAATATATTTATAAAACCAAAATACATAGTACATACATCACTTAAAAAGTCCATCAATTTGTCTATTGAATAAGGAATTATATCCCCATATACATCCCATAGATTTCCTGTCAAGAAGTCGTAAAAATAAAGAGAGCCCGAATACGTGACCATTAACTAATCAGCACCCATTACACAAATACTTATAAATAACAAGCACGAACTAAACTTCACATATGAATTGATTTATTATCATTGCGTTATCAATTCGACTTAATAATCAGAGTTCGTTCTATTAAAAGATACTTAATCATATTTCCATTGACCTAATTCATGAAACAAATCGTTTTTAAGATTATTCTGTTTATTTGCAGATGCATTGAACTGTTGTAAAAAGTAAAACAATACAATAGGATATTTTTCTTCTTTCCTATTAACCTGGAAATGTTTTTCCTTTGTAATTAATGACAAATATAACGGTGGCGGAAAAGTCTATTAAAACTAGACACACACTATGACTTCTGCAATCTTTCAGCGAGGCATGTTTAGATAAGTCATTTGATTACTAGAAGAGCGATGCGTTGCATAAGTATACACATATGTAGATTATTAAGTAATGATCATTTGTCAGTGTGCAAGACAACGGGGCTTTATGGTCGTTGGTGGAAGATAACACAAAAATAACAGATGTTACACGGGTACCCTCGGGAAAGCACAAGAGGTTGCTTTTCCCAAGGGTGCCTCGATTAGGAACCGCCTTCTAGCACAATTAAATCATGAAGTTGGGCATCCCATTGTCTCCAATAACAGTGCACTTATGCAGTTAGTGGCAATATATCAAACAGTTATGGAAGTGGTTTTAATTGGTAGGTACTCATGTTTCGGACTGGATATTGATAACCATGTGATAAGCTGATAAGATAACAATGAAGTATCACAACTCAAACTCAAAATGGACGTCATACAAACTATTGACAGTTCCGAAAAACACACAGCCTTCACCGCTTCCTAGTATTAATCTGTCAAGCTCCGCTAATGAGACACAATTGATTTTCTATTGTTTCGTCGCCGATCGGCGAACCGCGCCGCTTGACGGGTTAAACTAGAGCAGAGATGATGAACCAACGACACGTAACAAAATAATTTGAGCACGGCCTCATTTTTAGGAATTTAGGTAAGCACATGCCTAAGTCATCTCGTTTACAACAGCAGAAGTTGCACTAATTTGTTCTTTCAATTAAATAAATATAAAACTGCTAATAACATTACTATATAATATTAAAGGTATTATTGTGAAAGTATATAGCTGGAATTAAAAAATATTATTGTGAATAGTATAGTTTTTTTTCAGTAGTCACCATGTTAAAGATTGTTTGATGGCACGTCATGGCCACATTTTTTTTTTTTGTTGTTGAAAAAATGACACGTAGCTGTATAGAGGTTCGCCATCCCTGAACTAGAGGAAGATGAAACAGTGCAACAATCTGCTCAGCTCCTGTTACGAAACCGAGGAGTAAAGTAATATATTCTTGAAGCATAAGATCCCAATACCTAATTATCTCCAACAAGCGCACGACACGTTACACACGCTGACTCCAAGTAAAGTTAGAAAGTGTTACGCTTCACATATTCTTATATTCGTGATAAAATACCATTATGTACGGCATGTAAATAGCGTTTATGTATTGACAGGGCGATTATTTATTAAGTATCAGTTTTCGCGCGTTGACCACACGAGATTGAAAGCGAAAATGGTTTGATGACATTCGATGTTTGTAGAGATTATTTTAATTAAGCAATTATTGGATTTATTTTCAGTTTTTCTTTTGCTACAACAACAATCAGTTTACCAGGCGTTGTGATAGCATAATCAGCATATTATGTTCCCATTGCTGGGACACAGGCCTCCTCCTCTCAGGAGTGGGCTAAAATCTACCACGCGTGCCCAGTTCGGGTTGGTGGATGTCTCATGTCTTCGAATATTTTGGTTCTAGGACATGCCGGTTTCCTCACGATGTTTTCCTTCACCGTTTTGAGAGCAGTGGTGATGAAATTACATACACTAGGTAAGTAAAGTGCCTGCCTGGGTTCAATCACACGAACTACAATTCGTAAGTCGGCGCCGATACCATCATTGGGCCACCGCTGCTGCGTGGTGATAGTGGCTGCTGGTATAGAGGTATGAGGAACAAGGTGTAAAGTTCACTCATACTCTATAGAAAAGGGAGGATCCTCCGACCAGACGGGTGTTGTGTCTGGCGGGCAACTGCCCGATGATTTATGTCGGGCTGTTGTATCTATGCTAGTTGCGCGGTAAACTCTGCTTACGAGATGTAGGATTTGCGTGACGTCAGTATGACGCATGTGGCGTTGTAGATACCGCTACACTGGTACTCACATACTATTTTGGAAACATCTAATTCTAAACAAGTAATTATAGATTTGAAAGAAACAATTTCTATTAATTCTATTAGCGACTGTCCACTGTTTTTGTTCTTATCAAGATCAGTTTTATGCTTATTCAATATCTAGAGTAGAAGGTGATCTGGTGATTACCTATATAAAATTCAAAGTCTTGACTGACTAATATATCAACGCACAGTCTAAACCGCTGCTCCTAGAGACATGAAATTTGGAGGGTGTGTTCTTTGTGAAGAGTAGGTATCCACTAAGAAAGGGTTTTTCGAAATTCCACCCCTAAGAGAGTGAATGGGGGCCTTTCCTCGCTGTATACCTAATTACCTATAACGCAGTGTGCCAAAGTCGCGTTATGCCTAGACCAAACGAGATGTGGGCGTATACGTTCCACGCGGACGAAGTCGCGGGCAGAAGCTAGTGTAATTATAAATGGAATGTAACTACTGCTGTATTTGGCACTTCTTAAAACCACATTTGGCAGGAGCCGATGAGTTAAGAACGAAGAGGAATTGATTACCGATACGAAGCGGAAATTAGAAGAAGTAACACAAGCTATCAATGACCGTAAGTGGTATGCAACACCGGTCTACTTTAAACACTTGAATATTTATTATCTACGTTAAATAGCCATAAAATTGTAATCACGGGATAGTAATTACGGAAGCAAAGACGATCGTAAATTAAAACCGTTTATATACTGCGAGACCGTGCGAGCAAAAAAGGTTTGCAGGTAGTGCGAAATAACATAGGAACCTATTCATTAAGCACCTATCCTTGCTTGGCCTTTGCATAATGCAAAATCAGCCTATAATGTTCCCACTGCTGGGACACAGGCTTCCTCTCTCTAAGTAGGCCGTAATCGACTACGCGGGCCCAGTGCGGGTTGGCGGATGTCACACAGATGTCTTCGAATGTTTAGTTCTGGGACATATGGCGGTTTCTTCCTTTCCTTTTTCCACAATCATTGATCGAGACGAAAGTATTATGTAATGTTTCTATTTCATTCGCACAATACTTCGTTCTTTGTGAGGAGATTCACGTATTTTTCGTTCATACGATGAGTCACTCCAATGTGTTAATTTGCTAGGTATTTATTCAGTTCTTCATAGCAGAATACAGTATTAGTTTATACAAAGTCTTTCAGTCAGCGACCTCTTTGTGGGATCTTTGACGTCATAGCTTTACGTCATCTTCAGGACGTCTAGGCGTCTAGCCGTTGCGCGTTGTTAGGTTATAGTTATTGACGTAGGTACCACTTGCGTGTTAATATGAAAGAGTTTTGAATCTGTGTTAAGGTGAATGGGTAGTTGTAGCCCGCGAAATTCAATTTTTCTTACGTTTTTTGTAATTTGCAGATCAGTGTCAGGTTGTATCTTGATCCAAATATGATTCGCGACTATAATAGACATGTATTTACAGAATTATAGTCATTAGAATCATTAATATATCTCTTTAAGTTAGATTTCTACCACTAACACTTTTCCATACGAGATTTGTTCTTAACGGTACAAATCTAACTTAGAAAGATGTATTAATGTTTCTAATTATTATAATTCTGTAAATACATACCGGTTATAGTCGCGAATCATATTTTGATCAAGATACAACCTGACACTGACCTGAACATTGCAAAAAACGTAAGAAAAATTTAATTTCGCGGGCTACAACTACCCATTCACCTTAATAGCAAACTGCTTTGAATTATTACCTTAAGTGACGTCTAAAAGGATTTTGTTTAGGTGCTGTGAAAGTACGAGTAAGGTATTCGGTCTAAATAATGCTTTGACGTGTATTGCCAACGTATTGAAGGCAATCTGGAACCTTAGTTTGTATTTGATCTATTACTTCACTTTTTACCATTAATCATGCTGCTTTTCCAGTCCGGCCAGTATTTTAGAATAATGCAGTCATTTAATATCGTCTTCAAACTAGAGTTAAGACCAATTTAGTATTAAGTAAATCTTCCCCAATTTATCCAGAACTTAAACAGAACCTTCAACTTAGCTTTCAACCTGTTTTCCACGTCACCAATTTTTAATCCATAAACTGTTTTTCACATCAGCAATTTTTAACCCACAAAACCTTCAAGAATACATATAATTCACCATGCAAGTAAATTGTTTGTGGCTTACGCGATGCAACGAAAACATTTATATCTTTCTCGTTTTTGAGCAATGTTTTTTGCACTGCAAAATCATGCATCAGTATCTATTTCTTTGAATAAAAAACTGGAATGATATTCATAAGCAAATGTATGCAATGTTTTTCTCCCGAGGTGAATAAAAAGAAAGTGCGCCGTGGTCTGCGTTGTGGTCACGCTTCAGTGTTTCCACGTGATAAACGTAATGTGCTGTTTTCTATGCGTCTTCTCTGTTATTGTAAGATGGCTGACATGATTCTATTATTGTCTCTGGAAAGTGGTTCTAGTATTATTTAACACAGAATGCCGAGCGGCTGGCCCTGTTCCACAGACGGCCAAAGTCATCATTTGTAGGAGTTCTCAAAGGCTATTTTTACCCTTTTATAAAGAATTGTACAAGGTGTGGCTTGTCCATTACTACAACAAAGCAGCTTTCATACTCGTTATAGGCACTGGCAAAGTTCAAAGAGGAAATGGAAACTTGATCCTGCGTGGTACGCTTTATCCGATAAGGATCTTAAACTATATGTTTCGCCGTTGGTAGAGCGAGAATTTTGTCTCATACATCAATCCGAGTTTAAGAGTGTCTTGGCTCTAAAATGTCACTGGAAAAATCCGGAGCAATTTGTCCGATCTAGGAATCCGTAACTAAAGTCAACAACTTGTGATAGTTACGCGACATCGTCGTGGCAATTTTCGTCCGAGAGTAATCATTATCATCATTTTCTTGCTCTTCATCGATTTATTTGGGATCGGTGCAACATGTCTCTTTTTCTTCCATACTTCTGTATAGTCGTCATCACATTTTCGTCCTACACTATCCATTATTTTTGCTGTTTGTAAGTCGCCTCTACATTTGCTTTGACTTTCAGTTGGTTTGTAAGTAAAAACATTAGGTAGGGATGCTCTGGTATAATTTTACAGAAGCATAATATATGAAGTACCTAGGTAGGTAATCTTAACCCAGGACCTCAGAATTATTACCGGTCTTTCGGCATGCTTGTCATCGGCCAATCAAACCACTTTTTGCGTCCATCCGAGTATCCGGTTAAACACAAAAACTCGTCCGTATTAAACACTGTAAAAGTGAGCGTGTTAAAAATAATATAAAACGTACAGCGTGTTACTCGAGCGTGTCTAACTGACGTATAATAAAAAGCGAAATTACTTGTTTCAACATTTTATTATTGTCTATTTTCTCATTTCGGTGATCCGGGCTGCTTATTGGGGCATACCTTCATTGTACAAACAAACTGGAGGAATCTAGTGTCTTATGAAATTATATCACGTCTATAATACCAGACTATTGAGAAAACAAACCTTACATCTCCATTTCCAAAGGAGTTGTTTTTATGAAAAGAACTAGCTGCGTCCCGCGGTTTCACCCGCGTAAATGTCGATCCCGTGGGAATATAGGTTTTAATGCTAGGTTCTGCGCGTCCTTCTGACAAATAATCTAGAAGTCGCTTTTTACGACGCCCCGAGCATTTTCACTATCGGAAACCTTCTCTCCTCAAGAGGCGTATGCACAAATTAATACTTATTACGCGTAAAGACAGCCCCAAAATGTTCATCGGTTCACAGTGAAAAAGCGCAACAAACTTCCCAATTTCGGGTTCTGGGTGATCTCTTAGTGTTTAGCTGGAAGTGCTGGAGCATATATGTTGCAACATATATGTTAAGGCTACACTGCGGAACACATAAGGTTTTATAAAACCTTATGTGTTCCGCAGTGTAGCCTGATTTAATCAGCCGCGCTCTATTTAATGTTCAGGCTCTCTTTGCCGGTTCACCGGCCCCGTACCATTCACGTACTTTCTCCATTAATGATTTTAATAAGGTATTGTGTTTATACTTTCCGATGCCGCGTGTTGTGGTTAATTTATTTCGGTTTTATTAAGAGTGCTTTTCATGCCTATATTCATGAATTTCTATCTAGTTGGATAGGTTTCGTGTAGCTAAGGGCCAAAGCACACACGCTACTTTTAGCATCGGCGATCGGCGATTTTGCAGCTGTATCGATGCTGCATCGCGTTTTGGCGACTCTCTGCTTTCGGACGCTGTATCGGAATCGCGCGTTTTAGCGACTGCTCAGATGCTGGATCGACGCTGCATCGCGATTTCGCGACTTCCTGCATTCGGACGCAGTTCACGAAGTATCGGAATCGCGCGTTTTAGCGACTGCTCCGATGCTGGCGCAGATGCCAAATCGTTGCGACCGGCATCCGAATGTGTGCGGAGTGTAGCATTCAGCCGCTGTATCGAGCTTCCGAAAAGCGACTGAATCGCCGCGTTTGGCGTTTTAAGTGTGCGGTGTGGAATGCTTGGTCGCTGCATTTAGCTTCTAAAAAGCAGCTAAATCGCTGATCGCCGATGCTAAAAGTAGCGTGTGTGCTTTGGCCCTTAAAGGACTGCATTGCTTCGGTTATGAACCATTTCATTCAGTTGCGTATTATACCTACGCCAAGCATTCCCCGCAATAATTTCATCTAAGAATATCAAGTTTTCACATCTAATGCTAGTACGTCGCTCTATTTCATAACAAACCCAACAAAATGTCAAACATTACGAATTTACGATACATTTCACAATAACCAATAAACTCAAGCTTATTCAACACAGCTTTAACTTAAATGCAATAGTTATTAAATCCGCATTGCATAAGCACCAAGCAACCAAAGGCTTGGTACTGGGCCAGGAGAGATAAAATATTGGCTAGCACGCTAGATAGTAGATACATGCAGTCCGTCCTACATTGGTTGGAGACAACAAGTCTCGACAAATGGCGCCCGTGACGTCATAGTACATGGATGATATAAATATTGAAGGCTGTGCTGAGGACAAACTTGAATTGGACGACGAATAATTGATAGACTCTGAACGTACATCGTGGGATGGTCGGCTATTTCCATCATTTTCACTTAATTATCCTTTACGTGGGAATCGCAAGAAGTGTCTAACGATGGGTGGGCAGCATCAGTGCATGTAACTGTTTTCTGATAACATCAATTCTGCGAAAATCTAATATCTCGCCGTCAGCTCGTGCTAAACTAGTAGGTAGCTGGTTAAATTATGGATAAGATTAAGACATTTTCTCTTGGTAAAGCACAGTAATCAGTACATTAGCTTTATGAGTTTACTAGCTGAGCCCGCGACTTCGTACGCGTGTATGTTCAAATTTTTTGCGTGAAACCCTAATTATTTTTCTAAAATAAAAGTAGCCAAAGTTACTCTTTATAACGTTAGCTATCTGCCAGTGAAAGTCCCGTCATAACAGGTCCAGCCGTTTCGGAGATTAGCCGGAACAAACAGACAGACATACTTACAAAAATATAAAAAAATTGTTTTTTTTTTTTGCTGTAGGTACCGTATAAATTATGCATTAAGTAAACAGCTGTTATTTTGACGTTACAAACAGACACTTAAATTTTATTTATTTTTATCAATGTTTGTTCGTTAAGTCCACAAGCAGACGAGTTTGGTATCCCAAATTGGACTTATTTGCAAAAGGTTCATGTTTGTACCCTTACCCAGGATACAGGCCGAAACATTGCGATTTGGTGTCCTTACAGAATAAATTTGCATCTTTTAGCTCCGGGAACAGACGTTATCTCAAACATCGACGCGAAACATCCTCATCACTTAAAAGGACATTTAAAAAGAAATTTATTGAAATAAAATGCTTTGAGTTTTGAATGCGAAACGTTGCCAATTACTCCGGCAGACAGACGGTATCGTAAACGGATCGTGGTCGTAAATAAATAACGATGGAAACCAAATTAAGGTTCACTTTGATGTACTTTTTGAGGAGGATATTGGTTCTATATGTATAATGAAGGAAATATCTAAACCAATACCTATAATAAAGCTGAAGAGTTTGTTTGAACTCCTTAGGGTCTCCCATAGATATATGAAAGAAGGCCTTTATGTATACGTAATAAGGGTGTTACTAATACCATTCGCATCGGCTCGGCTCGTACGACACGGCGCGACGCCGATCGTCGGCGAAACGAGCCGTTTGCCTATTAGCTCGGCGATAAGTCGAGTAGTTTGGTGATACGCACTCGGCGTAAGCCGATTCCGCGTCGATAAATGTGGGGACACCCTTAATCTCGGGATCTACCAGTCAGATTTGAAAAACGCTTTTAACATCACGCTGCGACCCTTAGGAGCCGAGCAAAAAGAAAAAAGTCAGAAAGACCTCTAAGCGAAAACGATGTAATAGTGCGGGCGGGCGATGCGATGCCACCATAGATATCTATGGATGCCACACTGTGGGTCGCAGGAACATGAAATTTCACGCGGACGAAGTCGCGGGCAGAAGGTAGTTATGAATAAGCAGTTTGACGCAAACCAATCTTTCATTGAAGTATATTTAAATTAAACTAGCGGCCCACCCAGCTCCGCACTGGTGCATTTTTTTTTATCGGAATTTCCGAAATTTTCTTCCATTCAAACCTTGTCCTGGCAATACCGAACACAACAAAAAAAAGAATTATCCAAATTGGTGTAGTCGTTCGGAAGTTATGCGCGTACATACATTTCGGCGATTCATTTTTATTTATACTGATGTTTCGATTAGAGGACACACATAGATAAACGAATATAGGTATGCAGAATTCTGTGCAATTTGGTGTTGGGCGTATTGGTAAGTAGTAAGGGTGTTTGCAGAATCAATCGCTCGAAGCTGTTGGATGTGCCAAGACTGATCAGAGGAAAACTTGATAATCGTGAGGCTTTGAATCCCATAGCAACAAAAAGGAACATTTTCTAACAAAAATTTATACATTTTCCGTAAATAAAAATGAGTCAAGCCAGCAGGGTACAAGTTAAGTTACATGCTAAACACACATTCAGGAGTTCATTATGTAAATGGGTTGACTGAGTATTGTCAGTTAAACTATTGTCGAATAGTTCTGTACCTACAACCTTGGTGAAAATATCGTATCCACGTGGACCGACTCCATAGAATCGTTTGAGTTTGTGTGGGTATTTGAAAATAATGCGTCGTAAAGATAGTTTTGAGTACTTACGCCAGCAATGTACGGTAGGCCAAGAAAGCAACATGCGGGTTGTACTTCGGGAGTGCCGGCAGAAGTGAAAACTTGAATATAATTGATTTATTTCAACTCTTTTTTTTTCACTATTTCTGCGTCACTTTTTTCACTTTGTTCAATTTGAGGGGGGGGGGGGGGATCTCTCCTGACGGTCACGTGTCCTGACGCGAGTTTAACATTTTTTACCCATTACAAAAAAGTGTGCAACGCCGCTAAAGAAGTTTTCACTTCAAAAATAATGATTGATGTATTCACTCCTTCTCCCGAAGTCTTCAAAACCCTTTGTAAAATTTCTACAATTTATAACTTTAATTTTTCTGCTGTACAGACGCCAGCACATCAAGCTACTCAATCTGTCAGTTTTTTTTAAGGTTTCGTGGTTCCATTTTCATGCGAAAATAGCTCCTATCGTTCCAAAAGGTGCAGCTGTTCAACTTTTAGCGGTAAACCAATTTTTGGCCTACAAAATTTTCGTTTTCAATATCTGGCAAGTTTTTTCCCTATCGGGCAATGTTCCAATTCTGGGCAGTAACTAGAATCTTTTGAACAGGAAACAACAAAGTTTTCCGCATTACAAATATTATATTTAGGTAAGTATGTACTTAGTATTTTGTGCCAACAAAGATCATAAAAGATAACAAAGGTAGAGATTATGATTCAGCCATGATGAGTAAGTTATGAGTAACTATAATAGAAATATCTTTATATAACAATAAATTAAGTATATACTAGCAAAGATATTGTCACGACATCATGTTCATGACTATACGATTCTGCACTCGTGTCATTTTCCGCAACTAACTAAATTAACACTGTAGTGCACGCGCCCATAAATACTCCTTAAGCGCACGCGCGGGCTACAGGTGTAGGCCACTTATGGGTCAATTATTTGACCGCTACTGACGGGAGCGGGGGGTAATGCTTGAGGAATACATTAGACGATTGCGCTGTAGCGCGGCAAACAAAAATTATATACGACAATATTACACGCTGGGTTACATATGTAGCCCGCGCGTGCACTCTAGTGTTAACAAAGCTGAAATGGCGTATTTTAATCTACAATTCAAACCTACGAGTACGATGACTGAACTGGGGTAATTAGTTTATCCACCCCCAAAAAAATCACCCTTGGGGCCGTTTCCACGAGCGAGAGAATCGCGGCGATATTATCGTCGTGCCACATATTTCTATACACTCTCTTGAATGTGTCTCTACTCCACACGGCGATATCATCGCGGCGAGATGGCTCGGCGAGACTATCGCCGCGATTCTCTCGCTCGTGGAGACAGCCCCTAAAGGGTATATGTGGAAACGCATGTCCGAGCATCCACCCTAGGCCTAGTTGAATAAGCGGAATTTATAGGCTTATACTACATTTTCTGGAGTGGATAAACGGAATAACCGACTGAACTGACTGATGATGAGTAGTGGTGGTAACGGCCCTGACTGACGAGTTGTAAATGTGTTGTGGTGTTGGGGCGTAGGTTGTGGGTTCGAACCCGGGCAGGCGCGTTACTTCGTGTAAATTATTTCATCGCCTTCTCTCTCCTTATTTCATCACTTCTCTCATTACGGTGAACTAAAACATCGTGCGGAAACCGTCATGTACTAGTAGAACCAACCCGCACTGGGCCCGCGTGGTAGATTACAGCCCACACCCTCTCGAAGCTGCATTCGGTTAGAGTGGAAGCCGACCCCAACATAGTTGGGATAAGGCTTGGCAGATGATGATGACCCTCTCGAAGAGAGGTGTCCTAGCAGTGGAAACATTATAGGCTGCTTATGCGTGTGCTTGAATGACTAAGACACCACAGCCATGAAGAATTAAAAGCTTGAACTACAACTATCAGAAAATCACAAGTGCAAGACCATACAAAACCAAATCACTATACCAACTTAACCACATATTCCAGATCAAATGTCACTATACCCGCAACACTGGTGCATTGCAGGCGAAATCGGGAGCAAGTGGGCAAGAAAGCAAACAATAAAATATCGCGCACAGGCCTTGAACCTACGACCGCTAGACTGTTTACCTCACTGACTCATAAGAGCCTCCTACACATGCCGCTAAGATTTTAAAACATACATGCATATACTATCAGATTCTTGACAGACTAGTTGAGTAGTCAATGAGTTAGATAGAAGACTTGAGTACTGAACGAGGGTCTTCCAAAAGTCAATACAATAAAAGCTTGGAGAAAGTGTTACACTGATACGATTAAGCTTTTCGATCTACCCTCAGTGTGACACAAATTTTTTAACATTCGACATGTACATATTAATAAATAATAAACAACCTTATAATATGGTTTCAATACAATATAACATAATCAGCCTATAATGTTCTGGGCTGGGACACAGGCCTCCTTTCTGTGAGAGGGAATGGACCGTAATCCACCACGCGGGCCCAATGCGGGTTGGTAGATGTCACGTGTCTTCGAATTTTTGGTTCTAGGACATGCCGGTTTTCTCACGATGTTTTCCTTCACCGTTTTGAGAGCAGTGGTGATGAAATAATTTTCACAAAGTAAAGCGCCTGTCTGGGTTCGAACCTACGACCTACAACTCGAAGTCGCGGCCTTTACCACTGGGCCACCACTGCTCGCTGGTTTCAATAAATAAAGTTAAATAAATGTACTTTTCAAAATATATGCCGACACATAATTTACGTATGTTAGGAAACCAATGGCAAAGTTATTGCCTCGAATAAATAATGAAATAAATACTTCAGTTATATAAACCACAATTTAAAATAGACCATTTAGCTTTGCTTTCTCCTCAACAAAATCCAGATTTAATTTGATATTTAAGAATCTTTTTTCTTAACGTTTTACTCCGGGGAAATTTTCCGAGCAATGCGAATTTACAAACTTCCATTCCATTATCCATTTAAATGGCTTTAATCTTTAATCTATCAATTTACGTATGAACTGATCTTGTAGTGAACACCAGTGACTACCTGCTGCAGTATTGTCTCTCCTTCTCTCTTAATCCACCCAAGGGTTGTCTTTAAAAGATCGATTTTCAGCGACAAGATACCCCATTGTGTCACCCTAAAAAAATCTGCATTGACTTATATGTATGTATATATCTGTCATTTTATAGTTTACATAAAAAGAGTATCTATTCTATTCATCACAGCACAGTTCTTGTAACTTAAAACTAAAAAACAGTACATCAAAAACGTTATACGCTTACGTTACAATTTAAGCTCAAAGCGAAACCTCAAAAGTTATTCTAATCCGTCTCTCTATTGATTTTAACATCGGATACGGATCGGTTTGTGACTGGGCCAACAAAGCTTTATTGATTGCAGACCAAAAATACTTCAGATACAACTAAGTTGTCTGGGACTAACTGTAGGTAAACTTTGTAGACTTGTGAAGGCTGAATGTTGGGTCCAATTGTCTCTAGGGGATTGGGGAATATCATCGTCGCCTTTTTCATAAGTTCTTTTCTTCATACGATCTCTTTACAACTTTAAAATAGCATTAGCGCAATTATAGACGCCATATTTTAAAGGTCTCAATTTAATAACGTCTTTCAAAAGTTAGAAATGTCAGCTTCTCGATTCGTACAAAGTTTTAGGTGCACTTTGGCACAGTCACGTTTCACCGTCGAAGTTGTCAGTTGCAAGGCTCTTAAGTAACTGTCTTCCCGAATTTAAGCTCCAGCTAAAAATATTTCTAGCTGGAACTTCCAGTACATTAGCAGACTTCTTTTCAGAAAATATCTGGAGACTTACGAGCCCCGGGAACGCCAAAAGTGTTTTCCGCAAACAATCGTTGAGCTCCTTAAGTTTTGAGTTGAGTTGCACGATTTCTGACAAATGCGTGCACTGACTGGTCAGGTCCACTCAATCTTTCCTCAAAAGACCATCTCAGATATCGATCTACATGGTCTTCATATAACCTGACCAAGATTATGTCTGGACTTTAAAAGAGACTGTGACCTCTGAGTTTGTTTCGGCCTTTCTTCTCAGAGTAGTCAGATAGGAAACACCGACCTCATCTAGTTTTTAAAAATATGATTGACATGTAAAAGTGTTTGTGCAAACCTACTTACAAAAATAAAATCATTTAATACTTCTGAGGTCTGGGAACTAAATCACTTAGTAACAAGTATTGTCAGAACATTTTCATATTTACTATGAAACAAACTGCCTCGATCGTTATGTAAACAGCCAGACATGTAGACTAGATACTGTATGTATTTGAATTTCAAACTACCATACATTCATGTGGCTATTGAATTGCTAAATTGGGTATTCGTCGCGACAGCTCGTGTTGTATCTAAACTTTGTTATGTTCGAATATTTTTGCTAGTCTTCGGTTGGATGATTTTTTTGGCGTTGAGTTAACATCCACTTTTGAACATGGACCTCTTTAGTACTGCTATGGCAGACCAAAAAAATACACCGTAATCATTACGCTTTCCAGACAGAATGGTGACAGAAACTTATCATCCCGCGACAGGGGTGGTATCTTTCCTTTACTTATTCCACTGATGAATCTAAATCAATCTGCCTAGCTTTTTCCAACTATATTGGGGGCGGTTTCCAGTTTACATGGAGCGACTGCCTATCTGACCTCGACAACACTTGTAACACGATATGCCTTGGTAAGACTGATTGACTGACTTCCGGGATTCTGAATACCCGTAACGACTGTCAAAGATCTACGAATGACAGCCGGGACCCTGTATGTCAATGTCTAACGTACAAACTAGACACGAGCTTGTTACTGCGGGAGTTCCCGAGAATGCGCGACAATTCTCCAGAAGATGCTCGACCTGTGCGTATGGGTGTATCTAATTTGTGCGTTACAATATTGACATAAAGTTCATAATGCTTTGTACAGAAAAAATCGCTTTCATTGCGTTCCGCGGCGGTGTAAATTGAGCTTTAGACGTCAGTGGTGACATTTATTCCCGGAAGCACACACGTTTCATAAGAAGATTAAAGGCTTAAACTGTTACCTCCAGTTTCAAGCTTAATTTAAGCCCGTTACCTTCTACATGAAACATGACTGTTTCATACCTGCCAATGTAAGCTACACTATCGATCTACATTAGCGCGACTCTGCAAGTCTAATGTAACTTTAACTACTAAGTACTAAACAGTCGACCTCCAGGCAAAGGGTGAGTTCACGTCTTCGTCCCCCATTTCTCCTTTCAATTCAAATAACAAGTATTGAGCTATTCGAAGCTTTTGTCGTCGACATAGGGTTGCCTATACCAAAACTGCCGAGTCCATAATTTATTTAATAACTTATGGACTCGGCTGTTTTGGCATTTTTGGCCTCCGCAACAGCGCGGTTATTGCGTAACACACTAATAGTAGAATTCGATTTCATTTTGACAGTTCAACAACATTCATTGCGTGATTTACGTTGCTGAGCAGACAAATTTTTCGAAAATATGAAGCAATGGATTAGCAATATCCTTCAAAATTATTCAGATTGTGATTGATAATGTGTTACGCAATTAGGGTGCAGGACTGTTTATTTCGGCAGTGACTAACTATTACGCACGATTTTGTTATTTCAGTGCGATAAAACTTGTAAAATTCCTTTAGAACTACTTTTACGTGTGATCAGAAAGTCTGGAGACGTCGATAAAGTTCATTTTTCACTGCACGTCATCCTAAAAGCTTTTCTCAGCCCTCTAGAAAAATCTTTAAAAGTTTATTTTTCGACGTTGTCGGATATAGGACTCAAAACTACATTAAGGTCTCGGTATCTACTTTAACATAACGATAGATGATAGATGATGTGGCTGTGAAAGTAGTGGACACTGAGATGACAGCTAATTAAGATACTTATGGAAGTAAAGCGAATACTGTGCAGAACCTAACTAAATTGGGATTTTTGGGGATTTCAGGCAATCTACTTCAACAAAGAGAGATAATAGATGTTATTATGGCTATGATAGTTGTGAACACTGAGATGAAGGCTAATTAAGATACGGATGGGAGTAAAACAGGTACTGCGCAGAACCTAACTAGGTAAGATGGGATTTAGGACATAAGCATGAGTGGAATACTAAATAAAAAAAAGTGTTTATTCACAGAAATAATTTTCTAACAAGATATATTACCTCTGCTAAACTGCAAAGGGGTTGTTCATTTATTACGTAAGACCATTTTGACAACTTTTTGACCCCCCTCTCCCTACGTAAGAAAAAATAACACTTTGATGAAACCCCTCCGCCCCTTTCAATCTTACGTAAGATTTCTACCAAAACTGCAAAGAAAAAGTAGCAAAAAAATTAAGAACTTCTAATCTTTGCTTACTTTTGTGATCTTACGTAAGAACAATCTAGACTCCTCCCACCTCCACGTAAGAAAAAATAAGACTTGTTGTACCCCTTCCCCCCTCAAATCGTCTTACGTAATAAATGAACAGCCGCAAAGCAGTAATGGCAGGAGGATGATAGATGATCTACTTCTACGCAAATATAATCTTCTAAATCTCGCAGCCCTGGCTCCGCATTTCAGGTTCAAAACTAGGGCATGCAAAACCGGTTTTCCGGTTTTGCGCAAAACCGGAAATCGGCCAAAATTTAACGATTTTTGAAAACCGGTTTTGAGAGCCAAAACCGGAGCCAGCTCCGGTTTTGTCAACATTTTTTTCGAAGTAATGTTATTTTGTAGTTCGTCTTCAAAGTTACAAAAATGTTGATTTTTTTGGTTATTGTGGGTGACTGTGTTTAATATTTGAAGATGCTGATTGTGTTTTCTATGTTTAAAATATATTATTTTGATAGCAGACGTAATAGGTACCAAAGATACCAAAAACTTACTTGTTGTTGATTTGATCTCAGTTAATTAATCTTTGTACTATTATAAGTTCATTGTTATCTGTACAATTATTATGGTTTGGATTTTAAAAAAAAAGTAAAAAAACTAATACCCGACTACGACAAAAAAAAAACGACGCTGAAAAAGTATGAAACAAGATTTTCATACTTCGAACAGAACAAAAAGAAAAACCGTAGTCACACGTTATTAGTGTTTCGGTTAGTACCTATAACGTGTGATTACGGTTTTTCTTTTGTTCTGTTCGAAGTATGAAAATCTTGTTTCATACTTTTTCAGCGTCGTTTTTTTTTTGTCGTAGTCGGGTTTTAGTTTTTTTACTTTTTTTTATTTAAACAATTTTGGTGTTAATTTTAACACATGACTTTTGTCCGCTAGAGGGCGTCGCTTTAAATTTGAGCAATATTTTGGAAATGTACAAGTGAAGCCCTTTCAAATGATACCAAACATGGCGTATTTATCTCAATTTTTATTTTTAACACATTACTTTTTGTCCACTAGAGGGCGCCGTATCGAGTTTTGTGCAACGTCACGTAGCCTATGTTCAGCGGACAATTAAGACGGTTCTAACGATACCTCATATCTCGAGTTCCGATAAGTAGATTAGGAGCTATGAGGGAACAGATGAACATACTCACATACATACATAGCCTGTTAAAACTTTTAAGAAAAAAAAAAACCGACTTCCAAAAAACACTACAAAGTGAAAAATAACTTTAATTTCGGAAGTCGGTGTCTTTGGATCTGTATTTTAGTTTTTTGCCACCGACTTCCGAAATTAAAGTTATTTTTCACTTTGTAGTGTTTTTTGGAAGTCGGTTTTTTTTTTTCTTAAAAGTTTTTATTTCACGCTTTTTAGTGGGTCTGCTTATAATTTATCTAAGTTACAATAGCTTAGTGCTCATCGCCTTTTACAAACAAATTATTGCTTTTCCCGATGCGGGGAAGTTAATTGTTGAGGAGTTCTCCAGGTCCACCATCAGCTCCATATCACCATTCACATTGTGACGAGTATAAATTGCTTAGCAACCAAATTAAAGTAATCGAATAGCAACCCGTGAAATACTTATATATTATTGAGTAGTTCCGGAGGCCATCTGTGGTCTTCATTATCAGTTCCACTTCACCAAATGGTGCTTTCCGAGAGCAAGTGCACGAGTTACTATAAAAAATACCCAAATCGCTATAGGTGTGCCTATAATATTTGAAAAGTTCCTTCGATTTCTCCAGGATCCCATCATCAAATCCTGACCTGATGTTTTTAGACTAGATGCTGATAATCCTGGCTGCAGCATCAGGTCAGGCTTATGTCAACATTGCATTGAACTTAAAATTTAGTCCTGTTTAAAATGAGCCCAAACACGACTACTGTGCTGTAATTTCAAGGTTTGTACTTTTTCTGATGCTCCTGGCTTCAGCATCAGGTCTCTATGTACTTCGGTGTTCCTCATTAACAGTACGTTTATCCACACATCGAGCCCTTTTCAATGAGCCTAAACACGATATATCTGCTGTTAGTTGTCGAGGAGTTAGGTACTCTGCAGACTATCCTGACTGCAGCATCAGGTCATGACTTGATGATCATGAGACCAAATGTGACAAATGCCCTATCAAACATCAAAACAATTTACTAATTTATAAAACAGCCCTTGCCTGTTCGAGTAACTTCTTACTGTTAAGGAGGTGTACCTTCCATCATCAGCCCAGCTACCTGAGATGGTAACAATCATACGCAAATACACAAGATACTTCATAAAATATGCGAAAAACAATAAGTGAGCCTATAAAATTTGAGGGTTGCCCTCGATTTCTCTAAGATCCCATCATCAGATATTGAAATGGTGACAATGGGACCACACTGGAAGCACCAGCTTTCAAATAAAAAAAGAATCATGAAAATCGGTTCACCCAGTCGCAAGTTATGAGGTAACAAACATAAAAAAAAAAAAAAAAAAAAAAAAAAAAAAAAAAAAAAAAATACAGTCGAATTGATAACCTCCTCCTTTTTTTGAAGTCGGTTAAAAATCATAACCCTCCTTTGGCTTTGCCGTAGTCGGGTAAAAAGAAATGTATCATACAATTTGTTTTATTTATAGACTTAGTGGGTATTTAAAAAAAATGGTGTTTCTTTTTAAATTATACTACATTCGATTTTTTTTGCTAAAACCGGAGCTAGCTCCGGTTTTCGGTTTTGGTCCCAAAAAAACGATGTTCAAAACCGGTTTTGATGACTTTCCGGTTTTGCATGCCCTATTCAAAACCAAGACGTCTTTACAAATATGTACGAGTATGTTTGCAAGGAATTTTCAGCGTGTGAGTCAGTGCGAAACACCTGAACAATGGCAGTTGAGTTTACGCATTTACTTAACACTTTACAATCCACATAATGAATAAGGTACACTTTGTAAGGAAATATAGGAGCATGTCGGGATGTGTTTGCTTTCTTGTTGGATCTTCGGGATTGGATGCAGGTTGTCTGGAAACAAAGGAAGGTTAGTTAGGGAGTTAGCAATGAATGAATGAATCGCACCGATCCCAGCGTGGTTAAACCAGACTCGATTAATCAAATGAACCCCAAGATTCGCACTAGCTCCTGTAGCCTCATGTTCATGGTGCTACAGCGACCATTGCATATCAAGGAATAGACCGGGGGGCGCGGTAATGGGAGGGAAGACGTGCCCGTAGGATAGGGAAGGGTTTAAGAGCCTACCGGATATGCATCCTAGAACGGTTAGTAAGGGAGTTAGTAAAGGATGTTAATTATGTTAACTACCTCGTCAGTCTCAAGCGCTACTGCTGGGCACGAGGTTCTGGGTTCGATTTTCAGGGGGCGGGCAATAATATTGCCATTTTTTTTCCATCAGGAATTTCTTAGTAGCTGTCTCGAGTGGAATCGCGCCCGGTTGATGGCAATAGGCTTGCATTGGACTTAAACATAACTGGTAAAATATGGGTGTTACTAAGGGCACACCTCTACCTAACCCTTCGAGAATTACAGGCGTGATGTTATTAGTTATGTTGGTATTGATGAAGGTTGTGAGCCGAAACTTGTCCACACATTTCAATCCATACTACCGGATCGAACGAATCATGTATGGACATTTGCCCCGAAAGTATTTATGGTTTTAATCACAGATATATAAGATAGACCTAGATAACGCAAGTATCACGATCTGTATGAAAACCAAGCGTACCATTTTTTGACTATCTACTATGACGTCACTGACAAGTACTATTTAGTATCTAATGGGAAAGTCAAATCGATTCAAAGACGCCGCCGCGTGCGGCACCCGTCTCGCCCCATCCCCGGGGCCTAGCGCCAGCGCTCACGCTCACCCAGCCAGCAGTACACAGGACTGAGCGCGAAAGTGGCGGCTTACGATTTTTGTACGTAAGCTGGTGCGATTTTTGGCACGCGAAGTAGTTGCTCTTGCGTTATCTAGGTGTATCTATATCTGTGGTTCTAATCGAAACCCGGTTTCTGCAATCAAAACGTGTGAAGCCCATTTAAAACTGTTCCTATTAGTTACTGAAGTGCTACTTAACGATAAGGACGACTTAAGGACGTTAGATACGCACAATGCAATTTGGAAGAACACAATAAAATTAGTAATCACCGAATAGAACTTTCTAGTGCACCTGACTACTCGTAACTGAGGGCCTAAGATGACTTGTGCAGTTTCTTCATAAGCTCCAATACTTACACGGTATCGACTCAATTACTTACGAGTGGTTTTGCGTCATTGCTATTATAAACAAACAATTTACTTGATCATCTTCACGTACTTCAAATGTCGATATTAATTATATCTTCTACTCTTACTACTGATTCATTGAGCATTGTAAGAGCCTTCACGAGTGATGACATCATCACCATTATCCTGCCCTCATCCCAATGTATTTGGAGTCGGAGCAATATGTTTTTCTTCCATACTTAGAGTTACTAACTACCTACTACTAATAGTTTTACTTTTTTCTATGTATGGGAAATCATCAAATGACCCCTCCCGCTCTGGGTGGAGCGGAAGGGAGTGTCAGACTCTTACTGACTAAAACCCATCCGTGTTCCTTCCTTAGCCCTTTTATGTTCCGGGGTAGCGGTAACCCTTTCGGACAATCCCGCACCCCCGGCAGGCTTCGGCCCTGGCAGGCCCCTTCCTTTTTGCTGACATTTCTTTGAGGCGCGCGTGGAACACGTACACGCCGTCCGGCACGGGCCTGGTCCTGATCGGACGGTGAGCTACCCATTACTCTCCGTCCGCAGGCCCGCGACTAATAGTTGTACTAGCATAATTATCTTTCTTGTTTCAATACATGTCTTCTATCAGCCCTCATCTCAGTTACCACCCCCTTTCTCACCTTAGCCATCTTTTACGTAATCCATCCATAATTTTCTTGGTCTTTCTCTTTTCTAACAGTCATCCACATTTTATCATCATCATCTCCTGCCCTGCCATTCGCCGACCCCAATTTATTTGGTGTCGACGCAACATGTCTTTTTTTCCATACTTCTCTATTAGTAGTCATCTCGGTATTCACTCCCTTTTTTTAATCATATCGTCTTTCACACATTCCATCCATCGTTTTTTTGGTCTTCCAACTTTTATAGCCCTCCATATCATTATATTTCACGAGAGAGCCCAGCTAATGCCTGCTAATTAGCTTGCTGACTGGCCTCTGTACCATGCTTGAGATGTTCTCATCATGCCAACACGAGAATAGCAGTAGTAAGTACATAGATTTTTACTTAGAACTGCTACCTTATTGAATAACAAAACCATCGAGACGAGCAAACCGTTACAGCATAATAAATGCACGCCCTATATAAAAAAAAACAATGACAAAAACCTTAAGAGGAAAGTACAAACGCATGTTCACGCAATTTGGACAATCCTAAAGTAATGTATTCCATCTGCATAGGCCTGTCGGAATGTAAGAGTTCGTTGTCCGCCGAAATTAGGACCATTAGGAGCATCCTCTTTATTCTGGTTGTAAAACCTGAGTGAATTCGAGACTTGTCACCTTTTGTTTTACGGACAGCTTCTTTTAATTTATTGGGCAGGCTGAAGTAGTGGGTGGAGTGAACTCACTCAGAACGTTAAGTCGTGAGAATTGTTGTTGCCCAAAAAGTATTAAATTTTTCATTCGGGAATTGGAGTTCTATGCAAATGTTCGAAATGAAAGATATATGTTTGTTCAGCTTGTGAATTGTGTACCTATTATAGACAAATGCTATGTGCTTTGTTTTCCAGAGATCTGAATAAATCATATGTATGTATTATGTATATGATATTATGTATGTATTATGATATGTATATGATATGTTGTATGTTTTGCCATGGTCTCACATTCCAAGGCTAGTCACACGTGCACTATGACTCCTTTTTTGCTACGTCTTGGAAATATCAAAGATTTTACTTTCAAAGTTAATATATTCCATCACTATTCGCCCAGCCGTTTGCAAGCCATAAAAAGACCCTTGGACATTTACGACTTACACGAAAACATAAACATTTGATACAATCCCATGATACCCTTCAATCATCAAAGAAAACAGAGATAACCCGCGCGTTACATCAAAAGAGGCTATAATCTATTATTAACCTACTTAATAGGCTAGTTTCCTAAAAAATTCTAATTAGTCCGTCAGTTAGATTATCGAAAAATAATGGACCCTTATTTTTTCTTTTGTCAATCAAACAAAAAATGACAAAGATAAAGCGCGTCAAAATTTTGGAGTGGGGGGTCGTGACGTCACGCCGTGCTAAAAAGTGTCGCACGGCGTGACGTCACGACCCCCCACTCCCAAATTTTGACGCGCTTTATCTTTGTCATTTTTTGTTTGATTGACAAAAGAAAAAATAAGTGTCCATTATTTTTCGATAATCTAACTGACGGACTAATTAGAATTATTATTTTTTTACCCAGGAAACTACCCTATTATTTATGAATTGACCTCAGATGAACTGGCTGGATAGCACCGTAATGATTGATCGACGATATCTAGCCACTTAGGTATTTATAAAAATAATTATTTGATTACATTTTTATAGAAGTGCTGTCTAATTCTTTAAAGGATGGCAATTATTAGGCAGTTTTTGGGAGAGCAGATTTTGTGACTAGCCACTTGGAAGATGACGATTAAAATAAACATTCTCATGATGTACCAAGTGCTTCAAGTAGCTTTAAACAGCGCTTTAAATAGTATCAGATGGTAGTATTTCAAGTACTCAAGCGATTGACGCTTAATTACTTAGTGGCCGTTGTTAGTAATATGTCTGCTGCCTCTAGATCCAAAAGTTAAAAGTCCAGATCATTCGATAACGTTCATCGATATCGATTACTTAATCGATGCTGCCGATCGATCGATATGGTTAAGGAAATCGAAATGTTCGATCGATTGACGGTAGCAAACGTCACTGTCGACTGATGGGAATGGGAATCGATTTATTTGAGTTACTGAATGAGTATCTTTAACGGTGTTTAAGATTTGCTCACGCGCAGTCTGGCTAAGTGGCTACCCAATAGGTACGTTATCAGCTTTCAAGTATCTCTGATGACTATCGGGTGAAGATTTATTACTAGCAGCTAAGCGTTAGAATTTGACATCCGAGAATGGTTTAAATAATAAATTAAAAGAGTACAACGATAAATCTTCTTTTTTTTACTTTTCACGTTTTTTGTACAGACATAAGTAGACCTAAGACCAGTGGAGTAATTGCGTAATACACTAACAGTAGCAATGGCTTTCATTTTGACAGTTCAACAACATTCATTGCGTTATTGAGCGGACAATTTTTTCGAACATATGAAGCAATGGATTAGCAATATCCTTTAAAATTATTCAGATTGAGATTGATAGTTTGTTACGCAATTAGAGTACCGATTCAAACTTTATGGCGGCTCGGAATATGATGCAAGTCGCTGTACAGCAACAAATTTACCTGTCAGCGGGGTTGAGGGGTGAGGTACAGCGCAGCGAGTGGCGCACTTCAGAGCCGCCATAGTTTGAATCGGGCTGTCCTTCCTAATATACTTAATTTTTATAAGTATTCAAATATGTTCTAATAATTGATTAATTACAAGCATAATGGCTCACAGCAGAAACTACATTATAAAATATTTCCCCTTATTATTAATCATTTCAGACTGTCGTATGTTTCAAGCATATTTGCACTCTCACGGTTGCAGGGTCACAGGGGAAATCGGTTGCGTTCTCGGGTTGATTAATTTGCTCTGCACTGTACTGCATTGCATTTTAACTGAAGCATACTGCAACGTTACAGTGTAATGGAAATAATTTGACCCAGTTTGGGTTACGTGTCTTTTCGTACTCAATCATCCGAGTCCAACGCGGTTTAGGACTTTTTAAGGAGTGAATAAAATTTTATTGCCTTTACTGGATTTTCATGAAAGACTGGTTTGAAAGTCTGTAGTCGAAGTTTCAGTCTTTTTCTTTTTTTTTCTTGTCTTTGATTCCATGGTAGGTTAAATTGAAATTGTATTATATTGTTCTTATTAGCCTGTGACATCCCACTGCAGGGCAAAGGCCTCCCTACTCTCTCATGAGAGAGTAGGGGTTTAGGCAAATTAACCCACCGCGCTTGTCTAGTGCGAGTTGGTGGGTGTACAGTGGACCGCCTGACTGGGTCCGTGGGCGCCGCCTTTGACGTGCTAGATGTTCATCAGCCGCCGCCCTGAGTTGATATCCTGCACTAATATAGACTGTTCCATCCGAGCCTATTTGGGTGTATTTATCCCATAGCCTACAGGTGGCGTTCTACATTTAGTTCAATACTAAATGCACGACAGCTTAAAGTCATATCAAGGTCACATTTTATTGTTGCGAAATTAAAAAAGATCATTCGTATCCAAGGAGAGACTGAAGACTAGATTCTAGATTCTTATTTTGTCCAACCCAATAAGCAGTTCGCAAACAAATAAAAATAAATGCAAATTATTTTTTAGTTTGCTAAAATGCGACCTCAATCAACGCACGCTCCAAAACCTTGTTAATTGCTAGTCCAATGTGAGCATTCAATTGCCGACATCGAAACATAATATTGATAGATAAATATTGACATCACGCAGTGACTTATAAAATTAAGCATTAGGTACACAATCTCAGATCAAACGTTTTTTGTCCTTGATTCTAGTCATTGAATAAAATAACAGTACAAAGTTTGAGTACAAAAAGTGATTGATCATTTCGATTAAATTATCATCAAGATTGAATACGTTATTAGGGAATCAATCATTAAAAAGTTTGTCAGCATACGAACTTAGGGCCTGTGCACACCACGTTTTTTAAACGCGCCGTTGACGCGCGTTTTAGAAACGTGGGTCGACGGCGCGCTTTTATCCTACAGAATTTCTACAGGCTGCGTCTAAGGGCCTGTGCACACCACGTTTTTTAAACGCGCCGTTGACGCGCGTTTTCGAAACGCGCGTCGCCGGCGCGCTTTTATCCTATTAAAAGTCTACAGGCTGCGTCTGACTCGCGTGCGTATCGCGCCCTAAGGCCCTAAGGGCCTGCGCACACCACGTTTTTTAAACGCGCCGTTGACGCGCGTTTGTAGCGATACAGACGCGATACGCACGCGAGCCTGTAGACTTTTAATAGGATAAAAGCGCGCCGGCGACGCGCGTTTCGAAAACGCGCGTCGACGGCGCGTTTAAAAAACGTGGTGTGCACAGGCCCGAACAGTCTAACTCGCGTGCGTATCGCGTCTGTATCGCTACAAACGCGCGTCAACGGCGCGTTTAAAAAACGTGGTGTGCATAAGCTCTTATTGTCATAGTTTATGTTCTTTTGGCGTGTGGCAAAAGTTGGAACTAACGCGGCCATCTTTTTTCAATACATTTTACAAAACAATTTAAGGCTTATTAGTCGATTCCCACGAATTTACTCACTGGAAAAGTGCGAATCGTCACCTTTAAATAATATTATTTTTTTCTATAGGCGACTCGCACGAATTGGGACATTTTGAATTTTATGCAATAAAGTACATATACAAAAAAACAGGACCCTAGCGCGCAGAAGTGGTAAGAGTCCAGGCCATTAAAATAATAAAAAAAGTGGTAAGAGTTAAATATTATAAAACGTGTACTTTTTACCCGACTGCGCCAGAAGGAGGGCTATGTTTTTCGAGTGTATGTATGTATGTTTGTATGTATGTATAATTGTTTGGCACGCTCTGCGGCCTAAACGGCTCGATGGATTTTAGCTTGAGAGGTGTCGTTAGATTTGTATTTACTGTGAGAGTGACACTGGGTATATCAAAATAAAAAAAAACCAAAATGGCGGATTTTTGGCGCCATATTACGCCTTCCAAAAAAATTTTTTTCTGAAAACCTATCGAATGGGGTATCAAAATAAAGGGTTTTAAACGGTGATTACAAAAATATATAAAACTTATATGGTTAAAAGTAATTCAAAGTGACAAATCGTAAAAAACACGTACCAACAACTAAGTAAATCGTCTGCGAAATCTTTCACATTTGTAAACTAAAAAGCTGGAAATAAAAAAAAGTAATTTAAAAATTAAAAAACCCGACTGCAACCTTATACTAAAACTAACTGAAAAGCTAAAAACAAGCCCATTTTAAATTAAATAAAATTTGGAAGCAGGCGGGACCCATTTGAGTTTGAAACTATAATAATGGTATGAGCCCCGCCTGCTTCCAACTTTTATTTAATTTAAAATGGGCTTGTTTTTAGCTTTTCAGTTAGTTTTAGTATATTAAGGTTGCAGTCGGGTTTTTTAATTTTTTTAATTACTTTTTTTTCCTAACTTCATTGCATAAAAATCAAAATGTGCGTGCGAGTCGGCTACTTATAGAAAAAATAATATTATTTAAAAGTGACGATTCCCGGAGACGCAGACGGCGCAACATGTATTTTTCTTCCATACTTCTTTCTCTATATTTATCGTCATCTCGGTAGCAGTCACAGTCCTTACTAGCCATATCACCTTTCACTTAGCCACAGATTACTAAATAGTTACTACTTAGCTCATTCATCCTTTCTTTGGTCTTCCCCCTAATTCGTATCGCCATCCACATTCATACTCAAAACTCCTCTGACAACAGGAAAACATAAATTTAGTTCCACATTAAAAACTTATTTGTGCAAAAGAACCAGTTGTTTTAATTAGTTTCCTAAATTGCGACAGTTGTACTCGTACAACCGGTCTGAAACCTGTATGTGCGCTATTATTTAAATTAAACGTCTTTCCCACGTTCTTTGTGGAAGGTACCTATTAATTGTCGTGTGTAGTGTATTTTAGAAACTAAATTGATAAATTCGAGCGACATTACGTTGGATTTTGATCAGTTGCACAACTGGTGTTAGGTTACCCGGTATTTACTATTTACACGATTTGGTCTTTTTCCAGGCATACTAAAATGGTCAAAAGAGTTGATTACACCACATTTACATAAATAATAAATGAATTGAACCCTTTCTTGTTTCTTTTTTGTGTATTATTTTCTTTATTGCGTCATGTTCACAGCAAATAAACGTATTTTCTTTCTTTCTTTAATTGCACCATGTATGTCAATTGATAAGATAGTAAATTAGTACTTGGGTAAGTGGAATTGATCCAGAATAAACCTAGCAAATATTGTGTGGAAAAAGAACATTATTTACTTAGACAAGTAATCATAAGTGGTGAACTACTTTTGCGGTCAACCTCTTTGAGTAAGAGGTTCTCTGGGCGTTTTGAGGCCATCGAAGAGACAAAGAGGTTCATCGAAGTTTAATTGTTAATGTCAGTACCCACAGATAATATCTTAATTTAGTTTTCCCCAGTGGGTTTGACCCCAGGTCCCCAGCGTTCCTTCAAATATTACCACAATGAGCTCCTTTCAAAATTACCACGCTCTACATATAATATAGAAAACTAGCTGCGCCCCGCGATTTAACCCTCGTAAATGTCGATCCCGTGAGAATATCGGGATAAAAAATAGCCTATTATGTTAGTTCAGGGTGTCAGCTACCTCGATACAAAATTTTATCAAAATTCGTCCAGCCGTTTGAGCGTGACGAAGTAACAAACATATAAACACACACACACACAAACTTTCGCCTTTATAATATTACTGTGTTTCTAAAACGTGGTGATACGTTTTAGAAAACGATCATCCACTAACTCGCTAGTATTCCTGCGACCTTATTTCGTCTTCCTCTCAACGTAGGTATGATTTACACAGCTGAATACATCCAGCCTATTTTCCCGAACCAGTGCAATTCCAGAGATACAAAATTTATTTCAGCTGTGGAGAGCTGCGAAGCGGGCGTATTACGTAGCTCGGATTCATTCAGCTCGATTTTTAATTGGCTTCCACCATCCGTACGAAAAAATTGGCTTGTATTGAATTTCGCTACATTCAATTCTACCATCTTCCCTTCCCGTTCGTGAAAGCATTAAATACTCTTTTTAACGGTAGGGGTTCCCCACCGTGCCTGCGTCCTTATAAGGGGGAGATAACTAAAACACTTAACACTAATAAGCCATTTATCTTATTAGCCCCGTAATCTGTAATCGTTGACACTTTAATCGAGTAACTTCAATGGCAGTCGATATCTATTACAGCGAGATAATTCTAATGGAAACGATTAAGTACTAGCACATTATAAAGGCGAAACAACAGTTATTATAACGCTGAGGATTTGTTAAATGTAATACAGTATCGATTTGATAAATTAGAATCGATTTACCGAATCTAATCGAGTCACGATTAGGCTAAAGTTTAAGATGGAACCTGGCTTACAAAAGCAATGAAATTACACGAAGAGAATCAAAACAAAACAGTAGCAAGGAAATCGAAAGTATTTCGGCGTAGACCGTATCAAAAATATTAGCGGCTACTGTGCTGTTGCACACAGAATAAAAAACATCCGAGTTTCATGAAATCATGAGTAATGTCCGTAATAATTGTTACTGTAATAATCCGCTTAAGTAATATCAGATGAAAGTCTCGTTTTGTAGTTCCGAAAGTAATATTTTTTAAAGCAGTTTACTGTGAGAACAGACCTCTCTCTTTCAGTAGGTACTTACTTATTAAAAAGTTTTTAATATAATATTTTTTGCGCAATTAATCAAGAAAGCTGCCAGGCTCAAGTGGGACTTGGCGGGTCACATCAGCCGCATGCAGGACGACCGCTGGGCAAGTTTCCACACAATGGGTGCCTGAAAATGGACGGCGCCGCCGAGGTCGGCCTAAAAAGCGGGGGCGAGATGACCTGGACGCCTACCACGAGGACTGGTTTGAGGTTGCGCGGGAAAGGAGTTCCTGGAAGAACTTGGGGAGGCCTTTGCCCAGCAGTGGGACAGTATAAGCTAAACAAAAAAAAAAAAAAAAAAACAAGAAAGGATTTTTTCTATGTTGCGCGGGATAATTGCATAACACACTAACAGTAGCAATGGCTTTCATTTTGACAGTTCAACAACATTCATTGCGTTATAATTACGATGATGAGCCGACAAATTTTTCGAGCATATAAAGCAATGGATTAGCAATATCCTTCAACATAATTCAGTTTGAAAGTGCGTTACGCAGTTAGGGTGCAGGTCCTACTTGCATATTGTATTTCCTGGTTGTTCCTTTGCTGACTGTAACGTTTGCTTTAGAAACCTGCTGGAATAACTTGATAGTACAAGACTAGAAGCTAGAGAAAAAGCAACTCTGAAAGACGAAGAGTTTTAAATGGCAATTCACGATTTTTGGATTGTAGGAAGAAGTGGGATACCCTAGCCTTTTCTTCAGGTATACACTTGGCGAGTGAGAGCTAGTGCTATTATTAATCGAAGGAGCTAGACCAAAAAAAGTGTAACATTTTGGCCGATACGACCTACCTACCTACGAGCCTATTATGTTCCCACTGCTGGGACCCAGGCCTCCTCTCAGTGAGCAGGAGTGGGCCGTAATCCACCACGCGGGCCCAGTGCGGGTTGGCAGGTGTCAGATGTCTTCGAATTTTTAGTTCTAAGACATGCCGGTTTCCTCGGGTTGTAGTATAATGTTTATTATAAGTAAGCGTATGTTTAAATTACCCCACTGAATTACTAGTTCATGAAATCATGAGATTTTAGGTCAATTCTAATTTAGAGAGTTGTATTGATTTGATAATTCAAATGATTACATTTCTGTAAATTTATACACATCAGTTATGGTCGCGAATCATATTTTGATCATTATACAACCTGACTCAAACCGGCAAATAGCAAAAAAACGCAAGATTTTTTTTTTTAATTTCGCGGGCTACCTTATCGCTTCGGTGCAGTAAGATCGGAAAAAGAAAGAAAGCTACTTAGAGAATGGCTTGACTACCTTATAAATTAAGTGTATCACAATAAAAGAAATAGGTACTTATTAGAAACTAAAAATAAACCGATGCAAATGAGATCTTCAGCATCAGATGAGCAAATACCGAGCTATTCTTATTGGACCTTGGTAGAATCGATTGTCACCTTTCGAATGAAACATCGACTACAATGGTGAAAGCTAGCCGATTGCTTGATACTAATAAAAAAAATAGTTCAAATTGTTCGAACACCAAAAAGTAAACTCTTTGATAAAAAAAAGCGATTGTTCTGGATTCAAATGACTTAATATCGCTAATCGATTCTAAATACGATTTCGCGTCTTAGTTAAACAAAAGCCGGTAACAGTTTTAGCGCCTTTTCTTTTTTTTTTTGTTGTAGAACTATAGACAAAAGGAGCATGAAGTTGGGTTATCTGACAGTTCGTTAAGATAACTTTGTGTTAAAAGAATCCGCACGTTGCGGGCGTTATCAGTAAAGGTGTTAAGCGTGATTTGTTTTAATGACTAAAGGCTTTCTTCGAGGATCGGTTGTTTTCTTCGCCTGCTTTACTTTTAAAAGTAACTGGTATGAGTGCAAAACCTAAATACAACATCGTATAATTGTTTGGTTAAAGATTGCTTGTTTCTTTAATTTTTGCTTTGATGAATGATAAGGATATAGGGTAGATGGTAGATGAAGAGCTTAAATTCAGATTCAGACGCGTGTCAGGTCAGTTTTTTTTTTTTTAGAAAATACTGTCAACTGCACATGCCAAGCATCAGCAATGCCAACTGTCACACAAAAGAACCTAAAACTTCTTTGTCTATGACCTTTACAGTAAGTTTTTGAGAATTTAAATTTAGATTTAGAACACTCCGCGCAATGCGTCCGGTAACAGCAGTGGTAACAATACTCAGGCGATCGCGAGAAAGGGAAAGAAAGACATAATTTTAATGAGCGAAATGAAACAGCACTATCAGGTATGCGGAAAAGGGAACTTAAGGGTTCAGTTATTATTCTTCAACGGTGAACAAACACCTGCCAGTACATGCAATGCTATTAAGTAACGGTTAAGTGGGTTCGCCGTTCATACTGATAACGTGTATGCAATAAATTTTTGTGCTGTATTAAACTAGGATCGAGGTGACAGGTACATGCCGGATGCCTTCGTTCAATTAAACCGTGTATGAGATGGTCTACGTGTTCTGTGGGCAAATACAGGGCCCCTTAATAGGTTGTTAATTAGCACTAGCAGCTGTTTCGTAATGATGGTTTAAGGTGCTAAGTATTAAATATGCGATTAAAATAATAATGGGACTAGCCTTGAATTGGGTCGTACCGGTGCGTGCTAACGGCTAACTTCACATTGTCAGCGTATTCTTCAACATCTTCGGATCCTCCTGAAGTTCGACAACTGGCATGATGTGATGGCACATTGAATAGTTTGTCCTATTCTTTTGATATTGATCAAATGATTAACCTAGGTAATGTATGTACAGACGCCAGCACATCAACCTACCCGAAACTGTCAAATTTTCCCAATCAACTTTGAACCTTATGCTTTAGTGATAAAGTTGAAAATCTATTAAAGAAATTTGACAGATTGTAGTAGGTTGATGTGCTGGCGTCTGTACATAGTTTGTTTGTTTTGAATCTTAATAAAATATTCTACTGGTTTCCTTTCCACCAAACAAGAAGTAGGTAAGTATACTTACGAAAATAACTTCGTAATCTATTCAGTGGTAAGAAACTAAGAAGATAAGCCAGTCAGCAAGGCTAGCGAAGGGGCTAACTGCCATGTTACGCTGAAAAAGGTTTAATTTTCGTCACTCGTAAAGGCTTTTTTCGGGGCATGGTGCGCTTTTTCGGTAAAAATACCACGTTGCTCAGGCTAACGTGAAGTATTTATAAGAATTCTAACTGGCCAATCTATCTGGCGAAAAGTAGGTACCGACCTGAAAAACATACCAGTACTCTCGGTATTATAATGAGCGAGAATTAGTACCTAACTACCTAAATAACAACCAAGTAGGAATTAATTTTATGAGTCAAGTGGATCTAAAATTATTGCTGACAATGCTTTTAGGGTACCTACCTTCTTAGTCTTTTTGTCTAGATAAAGAACCTACCGACGTGTCAATCAATCAATCAACTCAGCCTATCGCAGTCCACTGCTGGACATAGGCCTCTCCCAGACTGCGCCACAGCACCCTGTCCTCCGCTTTCCGCATCCAGTCGACCCCAGCAACCTTCTTTAGGTCGTCTGTCCATCTAGCGGGGGGGCGTCCTACACTGCGCTTGCCGGTACGCGGTCTCCACTCCAGGACTCGCCTGCTCCACCGGCCATCAGTCCTTCGACAGACATGGCCAGCCCACTGCCACTACCGACGTGTGATCTGAGGCAACTAGAAGGAAGTCTGTCTGTTAGATACCTACCTAGGTAGGTACCTACCTAATAGGAGATAGCAAGCGTCTAGCAGTAGCCTATGAATTCATGAAGTGTAACAAATTGTATTCTAGTGTAGACTAGGCTTTAGCAGGCCCAGGATAACATCCCGCGCTAGTCCGTAGCTATCGGTTAGTGTCCCCTTTCTATTTCCGGGTGTGACACACAGATGTACGGACGACGTACGTAAATATAATGATAAAGTAGATAACTAACAAGTACTTAGATAGTCACAATCCAAAGGTAAAATCGCATAATACCTTGCTAAGTTAGCTAAACTACCCACGATGACAAAATATAACAAATGAAAAACAAAATCATGGGTGGTACTCATGGGAATCTGTGCAGTTGGCAGCGCCGTTGGCATTATAAAAATAATACCATAACTTTATTACTCTATGCCATGATTGCCATGGGAAAGTCACACGAACGGGGATTCTCCATCGTATATGTATATATACATTTATCGTTAGGTAAAAACCGGCATGCGATAACGTTGTTTGTATAATGAAAAATATAAAACAAACACGAAAAACAAACTACAATCGGACGAAAGTGAAAACCTAGGTATGCGAGGCCGTTGAGAGCCGTGATCACGCGAAAAAAAAAATAAGTTGAGCTAGGCGCTCTGAAACGTTGACGCGAAAGTAAACAGATAGTGCAATAGGAGGTACCTAACACATATTTTATCGAGTTCATACTGCAAACATTAATCTTAGCTGTCGTCATTATCGCTGTGGACGATAACATGACCCGATTATACGAAAAAACAATGATTAAAAAGTAAATTAATTAACACCACTGAACTCTCGTATGGCAGCATAACTAGGGGGAGGAGACCAACCTGCTATCCTCAGAACTGCACGGTCGGCCGGGTCCAACTGCAGAATGGACAAAGGTTTGTCCTTCGCCCATTCTTTCAAGCTGAAATCGTTCTCAAATTCCATTTTTCTGTCATCCAAAACACAAAGTCTCGCGCGAACTCTCGCACATACTTGAATCGATCACAATTCACAACACTATCGTCGAATTATGCACATAACGAACATGATATACACAATATTACGAGCAAATAACAAGTAAACAAAACGTTACGTTCATTGTAAAATGAAAATCGATAAACGCTAGCAAGGATACGACAGCAAGTGCGTATCCGACGACCGAAAGAAACCTAGTATAATTCACTATTATGCAACACTTAAACAATAATAACTAAGCAGTTACTAAAACAAATGCAAAATCGATTATAAAGGAACCCCGGTTCACAGGACGGAGTAACAACAAACTGTTTAGAGGTTATCAAAGCCGCCAAAGCATCATACACCGAACCGGCAGGCAGACATGATGCGACTGCTTAGTTCTTTCAACTGCCGCTTCACTGCGCTGCTATCGCTCAGCTGTTTTCACGCATGCTCACTCTAAGTATTACCCGACTAAGTAAATGTTCCTCTTTCTTGGAATAGTTTTCCCGTAACATTCGTCACTTTTGTATTTTGTAGCATAGCCATTGTTTACGATGCTTTCACTGCCATCTATCCATTTCAATTAAAATTGCTCTTTGGTATTTGTTATTCAATAGATGGCAGAAAACAGAATTCTATTTTCAAACTTTTTCAGATTTTTTTCTTCAATATACTAATGTTGCCAACATGAGTACAATTTATGACTACTTTATTTATTTTGAAGTCGGGCAAATATTACGAAAAATTATTAAACACGGTGAAATGGGTGACGAAAACTTAGCTTTTGTCCTTGATACACCAAGAAGAAGAAGTACTTACATCATGAATTCATGATTCTAGATCGTCTACTGTTGTAATTATTAGATGCTATGATATACCCCATCCACAGTAGGTAAAGGTATTCTAATATTCTTATGGCTTTCTTTATGCGATAATTCGAGTTCTGTTTTCTATGCCGGGATGTTTCCCAACGTGGCTTGCGGTAGGAGAAGACTGGAAGAAATCGTCACATAACTTTCTCGCTCTCTCCCTGTCTCTTTCTATTACGTACAAGCGTGTGTGTGCGTGCGAGTATCACGGAATGACGGAAGGAAGTTCGTTCTTGACGGGGAGTACCCCGACCGCACACGATTTTGTTTTAATTTCAAATTCGTTTATTTGCATACAGTATGATTACCTACAACTATTTGCAAGTAAGCATTTGAAGAGCACTTGAGATCTATCATGATGATCATGATCACAGGATGAAATTTAATTCATGGGCATCCTTTTAAGAGGTCATTGTACTCATCATTATGAATAACTTTTACTATGGGACTAAACCTAAAACCGCGAAAAAAAATCAACTGTTCTTTGCATTTATGTTCACATAACTCATCAAAATATAGGGAAGAGCTGATTTTTTTTTTCGCGATTTCAGGTTTAGTCCCTTATTTCATCATCTGTAATCTGTGAAGTACAATGTGGGCACAGAACAAACGATCGTAGGAGAAGATAGGGGACCTTCTCATCAGATGGTATGTTTTGTGTTTTATTACTTACTATTTTTGAGACGGACGGTCCAAGATTAGAAATTCCAAAAAATCACCAAGTCTGTAATTTTTTTTTAATGTGACTAATTGACTATACATACTCCATAGGCTTAGGTAACTATAAAGATAAACAAAAAAACCACGTGACTTAGTTAACCGACTAAACGTAATACCAGTCTATTCAGTTGTCGTGCTACGTTACAACTGTACTCTTCAATTTAGCAACGTTATCAATGAATTATAACGTTGCTAAATTGAAGAGTACAACTGTAACGTAGCATTCTTGGGGGATTATAAATAGGCGTGATGTTGTTTAGAGAAATATCAGAAAAATACCAATCTAGTTATATTACCTAGTGTAGGGCTGGTCACACCTTGGTCACCATGACAACAAATCTGTCAAACTGCTGCAATGTTTACATTTTGAAATCAAAACTTCTATCTTACCAATAAAGATTTATCAGTAATAAAACTGTTAAAATAATCGAAAAATGTGTAATGTGTTTGTGCTGAAAGTTTGTTTCAGTGTTTAAATATTCATCGCTGGATGATAACAAGTCGGCGAGAGTGAAAATGTTCGCCACAACTTTAATCGAAGTTTTGTCAATAAATGCGAGAAAATTGCTTTATTTTGTCCCGAATTTTATTGAGCCGCTCTAGTGACCTACTTTAGAACATTGTCTTTGTGTAATACTCATCTTCTACACAGAGCTGAGGTATCACTTAGGCTGAAGATTCCTTTCCTTTGTCTTTTGATATTTATGTAATAAAAGTAAATAAAATGGCTAAGATTGAGGATTGTGAACGGGAAAGTTGACTATGGATGAGCATATTCCAAAGGTATTATTCGTTTTTAATAGTTATTTTATCCAATTTACAATGCATTTCATTTATCATAATCATTAAATTAGAGAGAGATATTTATATTTTAACTAGCTGACCTGGCGAACTTCTTACCTCCGCAGAATTAATAAGAACGAATGTATGAGAAAATTATTCAACTTATTTTTTTTTCATGAATTTTCCTGTTTTAATAGTTATTCTGTAATTCGGGCAGAGACAAATATAACAAATCAAAGATCATAAAATTCGATCCAGCCGTTTTTGAGTATAATTGTTATAACTAACCTGACGTTGTTTTATTGAAGTGTATAGATTTGTAGTACCGTCAAACGGGGTGAATAGGGATGCAGGGCTGAATCGGGATAAAACTTTAAAAGGGATTTTCAGGGACAAACAGCTCATTTATCAAATTAAATTTCAGTCGACAACATCCGTCGGTTTCTTACTAGACAATATCCGACGTTCCTGCATACTTATCTCTTTTGTTGACTGTACATACAGTCTTGTTAAACGGGGTTGCAGATGACAGAAATTGGGCGGTCAAGTCTGCAAAAATCATAAAATAATATAGTTTGTGGCCAAAAAGGACCCTTATGTGTTTACTGTAATTTAATTAACGATTATGTGCCCTTATCGACAACAAACGTTAAAATCCATTTTAAAGTTTCGTCCCGATTCACCCCTGCATCCCTATTCACCCCGTTTGTAGGTAGTTGCTATTGGGCTTGCAGTAGTACTAATTACTTGTGAAGAAAACTAAATGGTTCAAACCCATTTTTTTCCAGCCAAGAAACTACGGAAGAGTACCAAAGAAATGCTCCTCACCACGGAAGCTAACATTCACAGGCCAGTTTACGCAGAAACACAAAGCGTTTGATATATCGGCACCGTTGCGGAGAGCAAGCATGCGTCAGGATATATTGGACATTGTTGCGAGGAAGACCGAGTCTAGGATTGAGGAGAATAGAGGTTTTGTTGATGATAATCCAATGTACGAGGATCCTAGAGATGTCATTGGTAAGATTATTTATGTTTTTGATTAGTTAATCTGTATTTATACTAGTCTCCACATCACAAATTACATGGTGATTAATGCTTATTTATTTTTATTGTGATACTCAAATTGGATGTCAAAACTGTCTCTCGTCAATACAGATTACTCGGTCACCTACTTAGGAGAGCAGCGATTCACCCAAGAATTCGTTGTACCTACACCTTGTAACTAATAATGCATACTTTGTAAGTCACTCTTGTACAGATGCCAGCTCATCAAGCTACCCGAAACTGTCAAATTTTCCCAATCAACATTGAACCTTATGCTTTAGCGATAAAGTTGGAAATCTATTAAAGAAATTTGACAGATTGCAGTAGCTTGATGTGCTGGCGTCTGTACTACAAAACTTTTATGTACCTAAATAAATAATTATTATGTTGGTGAATTCTGGACTTATTACAAAAAAAAAAAATAACAATGTGATTTTTTTTGCCTTCTAAGGACGGAATCTTAAGAAGAAGAATGGTTTTTTTTTGTCTCTGGATGCCTTAACCTTGCCTTACCACATTTATTATAGGCTGGTATTATGAACAAAATAAATCTAAATAAAAATAGACACAAGATCTAGGATTTAATGAACTTATAATAAAACTCCCATTATTATTGATAAAAAATATTTCCTTTGCCGTATTACAGGGGAGAAACCAGCAAAGCCTCCAAGAAAGCGGACCATCCAAGCCATAGCAGTTACGTCCCCCAGGTCTACTAAGGACAGCAAGTCACTACTCAAGGAACAAAAGAGGAAACTCACCAAGAAGTATGAACAACTTATCACTTCATTGATGGAGAGATGTGAGGACAATGTTTTGCAGGTAATGGGTTATGTAGTTATGGAATAAATATCTAAAGAGACCATAACCTGTGAGTTTGTTTCGGCATTTCTTATCAGGGATCAATCAGCTAGGAAATGCCGGCGCCGTCTGTATTTAAAATATTGACGTGTAAAAGCGTCTTAAAAGGTTTACTTACGGAAATAAACATAAATTAATGAGAGGCAAGAAAGAAATATTTTAGAATAAAGGCTGAAAATATTGTAACATAAATATTGAAACAATTTGCTTGATGTCATAATCATCGTCTTCAAATAAAATCAAAAGTTGCTTAGACATGGAAGTAATGGTACAAAACATTAATTTTTTTAGTTTGCAATTGTTCCATGTGGAAATAGCTACATGGAACTACTGAGAATAAAGGCTAATACCACTTTTAGCCATAGATCCTTTTCTTTTGCATGACATCGTCTGGTTCTGAAAGTAACGTGTTTAAAGCATTGACTACCACTGCAGTCACCGGTGACCGCAAACACTAGATTTAATTGTGGTTTTAAAAAACAAATAAATAAATTTTCTATTTTGTCTGGCAGTCAAAATGTAGTAGGGCACGCCACGATAGTGGCGATAAGACCCCTCTTTGAGGAGTGGCTAGAGAGGCGTCACGGCGTCCTCACCTATCGCCTGACGCAGGTCCTCACCGGACACGATGTTTTGGGAGGTTCCTGCACATCATCAGGCGGGAGGAGACGCCCGGGTGTCATCACTGCGAGGATCGCCCAGAGGACACGGTGGAGCATACGGTGGAGGTCTGCCCCGCATGGGCGGAGCACCGCCGTGCCCTCGTAGAGGCGATCGACAGCGGCGGCGACCTCTCGCGTCCGGCCCTGGTTCAAGCCATGGTCCGGGGCGAGAGGGAGTGGGAGGGGGTCACCTCCTTCTGCGAAGCAGTCATGCTAGCGAAGGAGGTGGCGGAACGGCTGAGGGAGAGAGCCTCACGTCCCAGCCGCCGCGGGAGACGCTCCGGGCGTCGGAAGCCGCGTGACGACTCCCGGCCACCGTAGGCGCGGGCCTGCGGACGGAGAGTAATGGGTAGCTCACCGTCCGATCAGGACCAGGCCCGTGCCGGACGGCGCGTACGTGTTCCACGCGCGCCTCAAAGAGATGTCAGCATAAAGGAAGGGGCCTGCCAGGGCCGAAGCCTGCCGGGGGTGCGGGATTGTCCGAAAGGGTTACCGCTATCCCGGAACATAAAGGGCTAAGGAAGAAACACGGATGGGTTTTAGTCAGTAAGAGTCTGACACTCCCTTCCGCTCCACCCAGAGCGGGAGGGGTCATTTAATGATTTCCCATCCATAAAAAAAAAGTCAACATGTAGTGTTAACCCATTGTGCAACAAATATACTCTGCTCATGGCATTTATTCAATTAATATTTATAAATGATTATATTTCTCATCCACAGCTATCAGAAAAAGACTCCCAAATTGCCAAATTAAAAGAGAAACTGAAATCAGTGCTAGAATATAACCAACTCTTTGCTGAAGAGAATGACCAGCTCAGAAGTCAGCACGAAACTCTTGTGAAGTATGCAGAAGAGTGTAAGAAGGTCATTAAAGAAGAGAGGGAGAAGAGCAGAGTGTTGCAGGAGAAGGTTAAGCAGTTCGAGTTGCCTGATAGAGGTAAGAAACTTTATCTTTGGTCTTTGGGTCAGCTTCTCTTGGAAACATACTAGAGTGTACAGTCAAGAAAAGAGATAAGTATGCAGGATCGTCGGATATGGTTGAAGTTTAGTAAGAAACCGATGGATGTTTTCGAATAAAATTTAATTTTATTAATAGAAAACAAACAGCTCATTTATCAAAATAAATTTCAGTCGACAACATCCATCGGTTTCTTACTAAACTTCAACTATATCCGACGATCCTGCATACTTATCTCTTTTGTTGACTGTACATACAGTCTTGTTAAACGGGGTTGCAGATGAAAGAAATTGGGCGGTCAAGTCTGCAAAAATCATAAAATTGGTGAAATTTTGCGCGCCGGTTGTGTCAGGCGATAGACAATTTAATTTGCGACGCAAACAAATGCGCGACAAATGGAACAAAAGTAATAAATAAAAAACAATCACAAAATAATGCAGACCTCAAATAGAATAGAATACTCTTTATTATGTACACCATATAAATTACAGACATACATATAGAAATTTTACAAAGGGTGACACAATGGCTAAGAGCTATCTTTTAAAGATAAACCTTTGGATGGATTAAAAAAAAGGGGGGGGGGGGGTTCATACTTCATGACGTCTGCTTAGACCGAATATGAACCGAGGAAGTGTTCCTAGGTGGGTTTCATCAGGTAAAATCGGTCTATCTCACTGTAGACATCTAAAAGAAAGAAAGAAAGAAAAAAAAATACATGCATCTCACTTAGAGCTCCTACACACGAGCGGCATGTTCCCAACGGCAGAGGTAACTGCAGCCGTCGACGCGCGTCGGCGGCAACCGTCGACGCGTCGACGGCAACAGTCGACGCGTCAACGGCAGCCGTCGACATTTCAACTTCGAAGATATAGGTCGACGGCTGCCGTCAACGCGTCGACGGCAACAGTCGACGCGTCAACGGCAGCCGTCGACATTTCAACTTCGAAGATATAGGTCGACGGCTGCCGTCGACGCGTCGACGGTTGCCGCCGACGCGCGTCGACGGCTGCAGTTACCTCTGCCGTTGGGAACATGCCGCTCGTGTGTAAGAGCTCTTACATCTCAATCCATGTTTGTTGGCTAAACCACAAATTACACACATTTTTTTTTTTTTTGTGTTTTATACCACTGAACCACTGATGCAAGGCTTTGGCTGAGCCTGTCACCTTGCAGCAGTGATGTCACAATCTGTTTTTTGGTTTTGTTTTTGTCTTTGTAAGTGTATTATTACTAAAATAGTTTGAGTATATTGTAACACTATGAGTCTTGTTGCTCGAAATAAATTATTATTATTATATTTTCATTCTTGAAAACATCTTTTAAATAATTCTATGACTAAAATTTGACAGATCACGAGTCATCAGCGATCCCGTTAGTGGAAGTATGCATGAGTTGCAGCAGTCGTCAGATCATACTCAACCAGGCGCGGGAACACAACTCGCGGCTGCAGAAGGACATGCAGGCGCTTAAAGATGTTTTGTACAGGTAATTATTATTGTTAGTGTTCAGTCCTACACTGTGTCTTCCGTTTTTTGAGGAATCCATTTCGTCCCAGAAATCCCTACATAGTCTGGTCCACAGATATAGATATACCTAGATAACGCAAGTATCACGAACTGTATGAAAACTAAGCGTGCCACTTTTTGACTACCTACTATGACGTCACAAGCTCGCGCTCTCTCGCTCACGCTCACCCAGCCAGTAGTACGCAGGACTGAGCGCGAAAGTGGCGGCTTATGATTTTAGATCGTAAACTGGTGCGATTTTTGGCACGCGAAGTAGTTGCTCTTGCGTTATCTAGGTATATCTGTGGTCTGGTCTGTATTACTGTCTGTTACAGGTTTGCCTAGAAGATATCGCAGAAAGCGATAAGGCCGCCGCGCCCGATTGTATCTTTTGTAGTGTTAAAATTATTTTTTGTTATTAATTTCTGGTGTACAATAAAGTAGATATATATAAATACATGAATAGTCTGGCAAGATAAAAAAGAACAAAACGGTTTGGTAGTTCTTTGAATCAAGTCCTTGATAAGTATAGACTTTCTAACCCGAGAAGACTCACTCACTCACACACGTGTGAGTGACATACTCACTCTCTCTCTGACTCATTATGGCTAGCTTTATATGAATCGATTACTGTTTGAAACTCTATAAGTATCTACTTTATAACAATCTTAAAAAGTACAACGAAAACGATATAGTTAATTAGAGTAAGGTCTTTTTTTTTTGTTAGCCTATTTTGTGTTCCACTGCTGGGCAAAGGCCCCCCCTTATTTCTTCCAAGCCTCCCTGTCTTGTGCGATCTCTGTGGGCCGGACACGTCTCACCAATGCACCCGGAGAGATGGGCAAAGATCGTCACTCACTGGACGCCTGAGGCAGGACATCACCGTCGAGGTAGACCGACACGAAGATGGCGTGACGATCTAATATCATTTGCAGGTCCAACATTAAGCATATATCCGATAAAAAAAACTTGTCTAGACTTCATGCTGCAAATAATATTTTAATCAACTTTTGCCCATTTGGGGCAAATTAGTGCTCATTATTTCAAGAACTATAATGAAAAACATCAATTCAATTCCAGGCTGAACGTCCAACTATCTCGCTATCAAGAACGCCTACGCACCAACATACAGACAATGGCGGGAGATAAACCCGACCCTGTGTTCAAGCCGGGCGACGCACTGGATTCTCTCCTTACAGCCAGCTTGGGGTATAAAGGTATGTGCTCTCGTAGATTTAAAAGGTGGAAACGCTTTAGATTTCTCTCCCACCTTCACAGGACATATTGGTAATTTAATAGACAATAGAATACAGCTTAGAATATAAAGGTTCGAAGCAAAAGTTCCTGCTTCGAACTCAAACAAAATTTCCGTTTTGAGGCGTATGGTACGCCCAGTTGAGCTTCTAAGTAAACGAAGTGCAAATTATTTTTCTAATACAATGGGTAAATAAACTAAAAAAAATGTGTAAAAATAAAATGTTTTTGAGGTGAAACTTCTTTACGCGCGCTTGACTTGGGGAGTAAACTGGCGAACGCGTTACGAAAAGTGTGATCGGGCGAGTAGGGAAGGTACCTACGTATTTATGCGACCGGGCAGTGCGCGCGCACATTTTCTTTCTCTCTTCCTCTCTTAGCCAAATACGTTTGAAGTTTCACTTCAGTCGTGTGGTCATAGGCACACTCGGTTTTTTTTGCATTGTGCAATCTATACATACTATTACTGTTAGCCTGCATCATCCCACTGCTGGGCAAAGGCGTCTCCTCATGACTTCCAGCTCTTTCGATCCAGGGCTAAAGTGCACCACTGGTCGTTTGTTTTCTCCAGCTCGTCCCGCATATAGTTACATACAAATAAATAAAATTGTGGTCTGTTTGTAATGTCAAAATAACAGGTTTTTACTAAATGCATAATGAAAGTATATACGGCACTTATAAAAAAAATTGTCTATCTGTCTGTTTGTTCCGGCTGATCTCCGAAACGGCTGGACCGATTTTGACGTGACTTTCACTGGCAGATAGCTGATGTTAGAAGGAGTAACTTATTATCTTACCCCCTTATTCATAAAACTTATCAAACCTATTTTAGTTAAAATGGGGTTTGTCTCTTTCTTACACACAGAAATGTCAACGTGACAGATAAAGACAAACGTTCTATAAACCTATTTTAGCTAAAATAGAGATAAAATAGGATTATGAATAAGGGGGTTATACTTTATTTTAGAAAAATAATTAGTAAAGAGACACATTATTGTTTTCCGACATTCACGTGAACGAAGTAGCGGGCACAGCTAGACAAAAATAGATTTCAAAGTATTTTAATGAAATACCCACCATGTTTTCTTTTCCAGAAACATTGAACACTGATGACGGACAGTCTAAGGTTGCACCTGAAGAAACACCATACACTGGCAGAACAGTGGATCTCTCTGGACTACTCAGCGCACAGGCGCTAGGTATGAACCGCTTCAATGATTTATTTTCTCAGATATTGTACACAGACAGACATGAAAACCGACTTTATTGTATGCTATTTTAAATAGAAAGAAGAAAGAAAGAAAGAAAATACATTTATTTAGCACAGACTCAAAGACACACAATACACCAGACACATACATCAAATAAAAACAAAAAGTAAACTTTAAAAAAAAATAAAAAAAGTATAAAGTCCGATATAATAAAAAAATAAAAAAAAAATACGCAGGAAAGTGTGCCTCACGGCTGCGCTAAAAAGGGCCAGTTCAGCAAAAATGCCAGACAACTAGTGCCTGACGCTGGTTTTCAACTGGACCTGTGAAATATCAATTAATACAGATCTATGTAGTGTGGGGGATTGTGGGGCAAGTAAAATGCTTTTAAGACCATTTAAAGGTGGTTTATTTTATCTTCCCAATACAAAATGTAAATCTTCTTAATTTTTACTATTAAAATCTTAACGTCTTTTATATTCTACCGTATCACTCACGTTCCCTTCCAGTACTTAATCCGCCATTCCTCACCTCTCTCTTTCTCACTCTCGTTCGTTCCCTCTCTCATGCGTTACGTTCCATTCCTCATGTTTACTTGTACATTCAAAACATTCATCCTACATCTATGTTTCGGAACAGGCATCTAGTTTAAATTTTTGACAAACTGACAGATTCCTCGACGATTTAAAATTATCTGTAAATTGTTTAAGTAATTGAAATAAATTCTTTGACTTCATTATTTCCTTTTTCTCTACATATTATTTAAAACATATTTCATTGCATCCTCAGCTCCACTCTTCGACGCTTACCAAGAAAACCTTCAAGAAAAAGAAGCCCTGATATTAGACTACGAAAAACAATTCGAAGTAATAAACAAAAAGTCGAAACAAATCGTGAGCGAAAACAAAACACTAACGGACAAAGTGAAGAGTATAGAAGAAGAGCTGGTAGGAGTGAGACAGAGCTATAAGAAATTAGTGGTTGAGAAAGAGACGGCGGATATCGAGAAAGCTACGCTTGTGGAGAGAGCAGAGAGGGCGGAGTCTAAGTTGAAGCAGGTTTATGAATTATATGAAGATAAGAGTAAGTAATATTTTATTTTATTTGAATCAAGAAAGTCCTGTAAATATGGTCTAATCTAAAGGTGTTTGAAGGTACGTGGAACACTAAATATTCTGAGTGATTGTTTCATACATATAAACTCAAAACTCAAACTCTAACCCCCTTATTCATAATCCTATTTTATCTCTATTTTAGCTAAAATAGGTTTATAGAACGTTTGTCTTTATCTGTCACGTTGTCATTTCTGTGTGTAAGAAAGAGACAAACCCCATTTTAACTAAAATAGGTTTGATAAGTTTTATGAATAAGGGGGTAAGCATTTATTTCAATTAAACCATGTACAGGCACTTTTGAATTGTCAAAATTAAATAGTCGGTCAGTTAGTCAGAAAGTTGAAGCTGGATGCCCATTCCAAAAAATGAAATGACGGTGCGGCAACAGCTAATTACCATGGGACGGTTTCATGCAACTAAATCAATTCAAATTAATACGAAAATTTTTTTGTATGATAAAATTTATGACATAAGATCAATAATGTATCTTTACTATTGTAATCTATATTGTTGTCTCCTATTGAAGCCGTGGCAGATATTTTTATAGCACCTTATATGTGGCCAACATTTTGAAAAAAAAAAAAAAACGTAATGTCGCGACAGTAGTGGTATACCAAGGGTCCATATAAAAATCTTCAATACCCTTTAATTGGTGTACTAATCACCACAATTTGTAGATAGATTCGTAGATTTGTGATCACAGTGAGTGTCTCTAAATTGAGGTAATTTACATGTATTGCCACTTAATCAACTATCTACTTTAGTGTTATGTAGCCTAAGTTGATTATTGATTGACCGTTTTTAATAAATAGGCCCGTAAAAAAATTCTCTTGCAATGGAATTTGAACTTTGTTCTCTATGACATTGAGTTTGTGTTCCCAAAACTTGATAATTATTTTTAATATACTAGATTTAAATGTAAATCTAAATTTTCTAATTCCAGTATCATCAATGATGCGAGACTACGAAACAGTTCACCGTGAGTACTTCACAGTAAAGAACACTCTAGAGATAGCGGAGAACAAACTAGCGCAACTAGATGCCATGCGCGCGCGCACTGTGCCCGCTGACATGCATGAACGACGACTGGATCATTGTAAAAGGTGGGTTTACTCGTACATCTATATACGATGAAAAATTATGACACTTATGCCAAAAGATAACCAAATTTTATGTTTGCGCTCTTGGTTTTTAGGGTTCCGTACCTCAAAAGGAAAAAACGGAACCCTTATAGGATCATTTTGTTGTCCGTCTGTCTGTCTGTCTGTCAAGACCAGGGTACTTCCCGTTGACCTAGAATCATTAAATTTGGCAAGAAGCAAGGTCATGTAGCAGAAGTTATGATATATTTATTTGCAAGAATATAGGTCTGCTTCTCTCTTGCCCAGGTTATTAGAAGAGCTAAAACACCAGTATGGCATGGAAGCGGAACGAAAAGGTGAACAAGTGACCAAGATGACTGAACAACTGAAGGCGGTCGAAGATAAATGCACCAAGGTGATGCAGGAAAACCAGAGCATGAAGGAGGAACTGGAGAAGGCGTTGAAGAATGTCAGGTATTGTGGTACAGTACTCAGTAGTAAAGCTCCTTGTGTTTTCTTTTGTTTATTAGGGACAAGCGCTAATGAAGGCTTTTTTTTTGGATGGGAAATCATGACCCCTGCCGCTCTGGGTGGAGCGGAAGGGAGTGTCAGACTCTTACTGACTAAAACCCATCCGTGTTCCTTCCTTAGCCCTTTGTGTTCCGGGGTAACGGTAACCCTTTCGGACAATCCCGCACCCCCGGCAGGCTTCGGCCCTAACAGGCCCCTTCCTTTATGCTGACATCTCTTTGAGGCGCGCGTGGAACACGTACGCGCCGTCCGGCACGGGCCTGGTCCTGATCGGACGGTGAGCTACCCATTACTCTCCGTCCACAGACCCGACTAATGAAGGCTGCAGAAAACATTCAAAACGAATTATGGCGGGTTGTTTCACATCCACTTGACGCACGCGTATACGTAAAAAATGGCGCTAACTATCGTCACAAAACTGAAATCGCGAAAAAAGAATCTGCTGTTCCCTACATTTATGTTCGCAGGACTCGTTAAGATGTAGGGAACAGCTGATTTTTTTTTTTGCGATTTCAGTTTTGGTCCCATAGTAAAAGTTGTTCATAATGATGAGTACAATGACGTCTTAAGAGTTGTTAGTGTTTTTCCAATAACCCTGTATATACCTATTGTTGAAGGTCAAACCTCGTTATTACCTTACGTGCGTTTCTTTTCATATTGTCAAACTTAGCCTTTAACCTTTTAACCGCCCGACTTTATATCAGTTATCGTGCCCCCAGCGCCCGAAAAAAAAAAAAAGAAAAATAAATACCGATGAAACGAGCTGTGATGATGTAATAATAATACAGATTAAACGAGCTGTGTTATTTGGTCGTATATATACGACTCTGGCGGAATGGACACGAAAATATTTGTCGGATTAATCCGACATAAGCGGTTAAAAGGTTAACTGACGTAAAGTTCTTGGCTGATCTCCATCGGCATTGAATTCCGTATGAATGGCAGCCCAAGCCCTATTTTTCTTAATATTACTTATATTGTCCGTTTTTTTGGAGAATATAATGTCCTTATATTTCTTAATCAGACGCTGAAAGCGGTCTCTTTCAATTCTTGAGAAATTTACAGCGCGTTCTCTGTAAATAAAATACCATGTGAAGTCCAAACATAATAAACAAACAGGAGTACCGGAAAGTTTACCAAATGTTATCGTGCTTATTATTTTGGGTACTTACTTTGGTGTAAAGGTATCCATTTTTTCTTTAAAATGTAAGTTTTAATGAAAGATTCAAAGTTGGCGGTGGCTTGATAAGCGGGTTGTTTTGTTTCACGTCCAGTTGACGCATGCGTATACGTCAATAATGGCGTTGTTTCAATTACAAAATTATGACCTCAACTTGCGCCAAATAATTATGATTACGCACTCTTTATTATTTGACGTACGTAATTATTAGGCGTTAACTAACCGATTGAAACAACCGGCGGCCCAGCTTGCTATTGGTCATTTGAAAATTTGACCTGAACGGCGAAATGTTGCCATAATACAGGGTGAAATTGAATTCATGGGCATCCTTTTAAGGGGTCATTGTACTCATCATTATGAACAACTTTTACTATGGGACCAAACCTGAAATCGCGAGAAAAAAAATCAGCTCATCCCTACATTTTGACGAGTTATGTGAACACAAATGCAAGAAACAGCTGATATTTTTTCGCGATTTTAGGTTTAGTCCCATAGTAAAAGTTGTTCATAATGATGAGTACAATGCTAAAAAGGATGCCCATGAATTTAATTTCACCTTGTATAGAAATCAACTAATCATTTAAAAAAAATCAAAGCCCTAATTTTGGAAATGGAATTCGAGATCAAAAATGTATACAAAGGTGTTGCCAATTTGAAATAATAACCCTAATTTTGTAGTAAAAGTACTCTAATATAGTGCTAAAATTGTAGGCATATCTTAAACAGGAAAAATTTCAAATAAAATCGTGCAAATTATGGTATTGGCAATAACCTCTAAGTATGTTTAATCAGATGGTTGATTCCAAAATAATGTTTTAAGACGAGCGCAAAATTAAACATCTAAGTATGTTTAATCAGATGGTTGATACCAAATGTTTTAAGACGAGTGCTAATTATGCCGACAAACTGTCACGCATTTTGGCAGTTTTATGAATTCATACACATTCTGTAATTACTTTAACTCACACCCTGACTAATTATTAGTTATTATTTTACTTGTTAATTTTTGTTTAATAAAAATCGCCTACTTTTCCAATGTTTGTAAATATGTGGGCGATATTGGAAGGGGCGACTAGAATCAATTCTATTAAATTATATTGTAATTTTTAACCGACTTCAAAAAAGAGGAGGTTCTTAACGTTCAAAAGTACCTTTTATGTGCCTATTTGAAATAAATGCTTTGACTTTGAAATATGTACAAGTGTTTGGTCAAAATAAATGTTTTTTGTTTTTTTTTTTATTGGAAATAGTATTGCTTTTTACTGGCAGCCCGAATAACTTTGAAAATCGGTTTTTTTGTGCAGTGAAACAACGCTTTGTATTTGCCGAACGTTAAACATCTTACATAAACGTTATTATTTGACGTACACACGGCGACACATCAAGCTATACATTTCCAGTTTTCGCTGATCTCGCATTGTGTAGGTTTTTCGTAAAATCAGAAATCAGCTTATACTGGTTATGTATAGCAGGTATAGTTTGATCTGTAGCCGTGCGTACATACGAGTACGTTACGTCAACCAACCGTTTGAAACAACCGGCTCTTAATACATGTTAGAGTCTGGCAAACGAAAGTAGAGACTGAAAAAGCGCGGCAAATTTAAAAAATATCAGTATAGCAACCCTAAAATGAGTATGACATACCTGAAATAACCTAATTTGATACTTTATAATAATTTGTTTTTGATGAAAAACGGTATTATTTGTACACTACTGCTTGTCTTAGAGACTTTTGAGTTAGAAAAATGCTAAACAAGATCAAAACAAATCACCAACAACACGCCATCTTCACAGAGCATGTACCTTGTTTTGAAAAATTGAATTTGACATTTTGTCTAACATTGCCATATAAAAAGTCTGCAAATAATTCGAGTGTCTACTTTCGTTTGCCAGACTCTAGCAAATAAATAAATAATCTAGTCACTACCATTCTGTGATGCTCTTTTTTTGTTAAATTACACTACTTAAAAAAAAGCGTTCATATTCCTTCTTGGCTGTTTTTAGATGTCACATACCTACTTACGTTTACTTGATATATTTAACGATAATGACTATGTTCACTTTACCTGTAGATTATACCGCAAAGCAGCTGTAATATTCCGTCAGCGCTTAAAGTCCGCGACGGCTAGAATGACGCGCGTGCGGACAAGCGCTCGACGAGCTAAGAATAACAGTGAGCCGCTAAGACAAGCGATGGCAGCGCTGGATAAGATCAAACATGAGATTAAGGTATATAATATGAATTTAGCTTGCACTTTAGCAACCATTTTGCATCACTTTCACCAAAAATGACAACGAAACATTTCTTATGAGTTTGTTTACAAGTCGCAATTTATGTTCCTGCATCTGAAGCAATGTGCGTTTTTGTAAGCACTAACATGACGATATAGAGGTATGAGGAACAGGGTGTAATGTTCACTCATCCTCTATAGAAAAGGGAGGATCCTCCGACCAGATGGATGTTGTATCTGGCGGGCAACTGCCCGATGATTCATGTCGGGGCCAGTCGGGCCGTTGTATACATGCTAGTTGCGCGGTAAATTCTACTTGCGAGTTGCAGGATTTGCATGACGTCAGTATGACGCGTTGTTCGCATGTGGCGTTGTAGATACCGCCACAACGATATTATGGAGTACCTATCGTATTATGAAGGAAAAAGTAAAATACTTATATGGAAATACGTGCATATTGTAACGTTATCAGGTGTCTTCATAAATTTCCATACATTCTATTTCCATGTGTTATCGTAATGCCGTGGTCGCCCACGATAATATCGTCACGTTAGAAATTATAATAACGCCCATTGGGTTTCTTATGTGAAACATAGTAGGTTCGTATATGCCTTTTTTATTTCATTATGCTACTACTACTACTACTACTCCACTCACACACACTTACTCTACTTTTACTTTTTCATTTTACTTTCTATAAATCTTGGACATCACTGAGGAAAATTTGGTGTGGTGAGAAACATTAGGAGTTAATGATCTGAATTCGCAGTTGCAAACATGCTGATTGATGGTCTTATGTGTACAAAAAAACCGAGTGTGCTTATCACCACACGACTGAAGTGAAACTTCAAACGTATTTGGCTATGAGAGGAAGAGAGAAAGAAAATGTGCGCGCGCACTGCTTTCTCTTGCTTATATCTCCCATTCAACTCCCGTTCGCCTTGCCCGATCACACTTTTCGTAACGCTTACGTCACGCGTTCGCCAGCTTACTCCCCAAGTCAAGTGTGCGTAAAGAAGCTTCACTTCAAAAAGCTTTTGCTCTAGTCTGGGACAAGTAACGGTTAACATGATCATTTCTTGCTATCACAACATGAATATTGACCAAATCACTGTCTTTCTATCCCTCTCTCTCTTACTAACATTTCCATCTCCCCTCTCTAGGCAGTAAAATCGCGCGCCTACTCCTCCCTAGAAGAGCTAGAACGTCGCATCGTCGAACAAGAGCGCAGGGCCGCACTCGCGCACGCAGAATATCGACGAGAGCTCGAGAGAGCCTCACTAGCGCTGGAGCACAAGGAGGCTATCATACGCAGCCTTATCGATAAGGTGGCTGACGTTGAAGAAGTCAGGTGAGTGTAGTAATCGATTGTGATAATGGCGATGAATTGGGAACCAGACGAGTCTGTGTGGAAGTCTCTTTCTTAATAACATCACTTCCCAGACCCGCAAGGTTTTGTCCAGACTATGATATCTTAACCTTTTAACCGCTTGTGTCGCGTTTATGCGACACATATTTCCGTGCCCCTACCGCTCGTGTCGTATTTCTGCGACAGAACATGCATGTTTTTTTCGTTCTATTTTCGTCCTATTAACTGCGTGGTACAACTAAAACCATTATTAATAATGGTTTTAGTTGTATAAAATTGTCAAAAAGTTTTTTTCTCTATTTAAATAGAGAAAAAAACTTTTTGACTATTTTTTAATCGATACAACGATTTCTCCTCCTTATTTATTGTAGTTATTATTTTATCGATTTGTAGCCGCGCGCTAGGGGCACAGCAATTGATATTTAAAGGTTTAAACATTGAAAAATAAAAAGTTTTGGGGAAAAGCGAACAAACACTTTATAATGGTTGCTTTTGACATTCCTGTGTTTTTTTTTTTTTAGGTTTTTCTTATGTATTGTGTAAGTACTCATATTCTCGCGAATAAACGTTTTTTTGTTCATATTCATGGTATTGATAATTAATAAAAGAATTAAATCTTGGAAGTTGGTGTCTTTGGTTTTGTATTTTCGTTTTTAGCCACCGACTTCCCAAATTAAAGTTATTTTTCACGTTGTATAGGGTTTTTGTTATATTTCGGCTGTTTTTTTTTTTCATCTGGACTTGACCAAAATTTATATGGAACCACCTCAAGAGATACTCTTTCAAACAAAAAAGAATTTTCGGAATCGGTCCACTGCAATTACTGAAAATTTCGATTAACATAAATATAGATATAAAAAAAATACATACAGACTTGTAATTGTAATACGGTTTGTCCACAGACTTAGCCAAACGAACACGCACCGTCTTCAGGGCATCATAACAGACTCCTCGCCAGAGAGGTCTCCGACTCCTCAACCGGAGCCTTCCACCCAGAGGAAGGACACCAAGCCTCCAGTCAAGTTGGTGCCTGGACCCGGAGGATACTTCCAAGAGAAAGAGAGCAAGCGGAAAGGGAAATAGTAAAGTAAAAGCGATTTTCGATTGACGTGTATTGTGCAGGTTTCTTTTACATAAAACACCATGACAACACGTCTTTTCACCAAAGGTAGAGGTATACATGCCTATCGTATACCCACGTTTAGCCAGTTATGTTTAAGGGCAAAATTCGGACCGTACCTTAACGTTGTTACGAGTAAAGTTAGCGTTTCATACGGATATGAACCTTATTCTTATGGAAATAAAGTTTATATTCCTATGAACACATGTATTGTTCCTATAGCAAATCATACTAATAAGAACCTTATTCATTATACTAATAAAGTTGATATTCATATGAAATGACTACTTTACTTAGAGTATTAAAGTCAAAAAGCGGTCTGTGAATTTTGAAGTCCCATTCTTGGGGCGAGCCTATTGCTATCAACCGGGCAAATAAAACGGGTTGATACTGAGAAACTCCTGAGATTTGGAATTCAGTTTCAAAATGGTTTTGCCAATGCCAAACAGAAGAGTATTCACAGTAAATCTTTTCGAAATCAAAATAAAATAATTATAACTTTTAAGATATTTTCTAAACATGCCTTAGAACCTTTTTTTTTTTTGTGGATGGGAAATCATCAAATGACTCCTCCCGCTCTGGATGGAGCGGAAGGGAGTGTCAGACTCTTACTGACTAAAACCCACCCGTGTTCCTTCCTTAGCCCTTTATGTTCCGGGGTAGCGGTAACCCTTTCGGACAATCCCGCTACCTTTCGGATAATCCCGCTATTTCGGACAATCCCGCTAATGACTTAGCCCCCTTACGGCCAATTATTCTAGTCAGAACAGCTAGTCCGTAGTTAAGCGTTAAATTTTAAATGCCTTGTCTTATGAGTAGCAAAAATTTGTTTAAATATTTTTTTCCAAATGGTGGTCTTTATTTGATGAAACTTGAAGCACGTTTTAGTGTAGAGAAGGTAGAAAAGTTGATTGGAAAGCTTTAAGCCACTGATTTATACTGCCTTAGAAAATATAATTACCCTTATACAGGGTGAAATTGAATTCATGGGCATCCTTTTAAGGGGTCATTGTAATTATCATTATGAACAACTTTTACTAAGGACCAAACCTGAAATCGCGAAAAAAAAAATCAGCTCTTCCCTTCATTTTGACGAGTTATGTGAACACAAATGCAAGGAACAGCTGATTTTTTTTTCTCGATTTTAGGTTTAGTCCCATAGTAAAAGTTGTTCATAATGATGAGTACAATGACCCCTTAAAAGGATGCCCATGAATTTAATTTCACTCTGTACCTATACATACAGAGTTGATACGACAGAGGGGCTTTCATTTAAACTGCCTATACTAGGTACCATTTTCAAGCTCTGTACCAAAAATCAATTAAATAGCAGCAGTAGTTTAGTCGCAAATGATTTTTTAAGTTTTTACCCCGTTTGAACACGATGTATCTTTCGTAACAGCTGAGTATGTCTAACGCATAGGTCATGCACCTTAAAACGATAAATCTGAGTATAATCTACAATACGTTGTTGCCGCTCTGACGCAAGTCACAAGTACAACCAAATATTTCACAAAAAGTTGGCAATGCAAACAAGGAAGCAATAAATACACACACACTTGCACTTTCATTACGAGAGTGACAATCATAGCAAGACATCCCGCGCGTAAAAGAAATAGAAATAGGTCAGTGTGTTGCTATTGCATCCTAGATGATCCTTGCGATCGGTAAGTGGGGCTTCCCGGATAACACACGCCGCGCTCCGGCGCGCGCGCGAAGTTGCCACTTTTGTTACCCAGGTATCTAAGTTCGGTCAACTTTATTTACAAAGGCTGTTGCGTTTTACTCTAATTTGTAAGCTATTTAGTTTGTTTGAAAAAAAAAAATTCTAATTTTTGGCGCTTTTTATTTTTAGACCGTATTGAATTAATACTAAACACCTATAGTTACGTAGTGTAATTTAATATCCCCTCTGTCATATCAACTCTGTATAATCTAAAGTCCCATTTACATGATGCAAGTTTCATGTATACAATAAAATTTGCACCGTTTAAACAGTATTTTGAAGATGCAAGTAATTTGTTGCAAGAATCATGCAATTTGTGAATGGGCTTCTTTTATAGTATGCCACGGACAATCAAATCGCACTGTGTAATTCGGGCTTAGGTCCCGATCATAGTATATCCAAATAATCTCATAATGTATATGGACGAACATTTACGAGTTAGCGATTTTTTATCACTATAAATCGAAAAGTTCATAATATGATATAAGAAAAGTCTTGCGAAAACCTCAGGGCCTTTACTATAAAATACAACGTCAAATTAAAAATTAGATAGCGCAACTACGCAGATTTTTTTTCGGTCAATGACCGCTGGTAATTAGTGTAGTGCAGTTACTTGAAGAACGAGTTGAGATCCATCAATATGTAAAGGTTACTCAAATATGTTTTTTAAACTGATATTTCATGTAACACCAATCGTAGCTGGCCGCAAAAAAATAAAATATTTTTGTTTTATCATGCTTAGGGCCGGTTGTTTCAAACGGTTATTTAAGGGTCGGGCCATTTTGATCGACGGCGTTCGACGGTTTGTCCATACAAAAAGAGAGCAAAGTATGGAACGTCGTACGCATCATTTCGTATCGACGGCGACGTACGCGCTCCGGCGGCGATCGACGGCGTTCGACGGTTTGTCCATACAAAAAGAAAAAAACCGGCCAAGTGCGAGTCGGACTCGCCCATGAAGGGTTCCGTAGCAGCAAGTAACATAATATAAAAGTTCTTGTAGTTCGTTGTAACTTTGTGAAAGGTAAATTGCGGTTTTCGATTTATGACGTATTAAAAAAAAACTACTTACTAGATCTCGTTCAAACCAATTTTCGGTGGAAGTTTACATGGTAATGTACATTATATATATTTTTTTAATTTTATCATTCTCTTATTTTAGAAGTTAGAGGGGGGGGGGAGACACATTTTACCACTTTGGAAGTGTCTCTCGCGCAAACTATTCAGTTCAGAAAAAAATGATATTAGAAACCTCAATATCATTTTTGAAGACCTATCCATAGATACCCCACACGTACAGGATTGATGAAAAAAAAATTTTGGAGTTTCAGTTGTAAGTATCCCCATACTTACAACTGAAACTCCAAAATTTTTTTTTCATTTTGACGGACAGACAGACAGACAGACAGACAGACAGACATGACGAATCCATAAGGGTTCCGTTTTTTGCCATTTGGCTACGGAACCCTAAAAAGAGAGCATGTGTGCTCTACAATCGGCAAAGTGCGAAAGGCCGTCCATCAATGTGTCCCGACCCTAACGTGACGTACGTACGTTAAGGCCATAATATTGTAATTGTAATTTGAAACAACGCTTTTTTTTGGTTTTACGATAGTTAGCGCCATTTTTGACGTTAACGCGTGCGTCAAGTGCACGTGAAACAACCCGCAATTAGACATCGATACCTATCACGTCTACGGAGTGTCGCTAGCTAACTTAATTTGAGCCTGTATTGTTCTCCAATGAGAACAAATACAATACACCACACACATAATGCCTCAGGCATTAAGTCCGCCTTTGTACAGTATTATTTTTTTTACTTGTGCATAAAGTTTTAATAAATAAATAAATACACAATCGGCATAATGTTCTAGAACTTGATCGAAGGTTATGGCCTTTCATGGATTGACGGACAGACCGCGCGTACGGTCAGCATCAAAAGTTGATTAACACTTCAGTTTTTTTAATCTTAGTTATTGAGCAAAATATTTGTTCAAAATTGCAGCAGAATATTTTTTTTTTAGAATATATACTCTTGTCTATTATGTGAAAAGCTAAAAATCAGTTTATTGAAAAAAGTTGTTGTCAATTTAATAACATGTAAAAATAATTGTGTTAATCGACTTTTGATGCTGACTATACCTTCCAAAATATAAATATTAATATGACAACATTACTAAAATAGAATTTTTAATAGTGCTCAGTACTGACAGATTATATTTGTTTCTTTATATTCGCTATTTATATTATTATAAACTAGCTGTGCCCGCGACTTCGTTCGCGCACATGACGGAAAACGTTTTAATTTTTTTGTGCGGAACCCTAATTCTTTATCTAAAATAAAAGTAGCCTAAGTTACTCCGTATTACATCAGCTATCTGCCAGTGAAAGTCCCGTCAAAATCGGTCCAGCCGTTTCAGAGATTAGCCGGAACAAACAGACAAACAGACAGACCAAGATTGTAAAAAATGTTATTTTGGTATATGTACCGTGTATACATCCATTTGCATTTAGTAAAAAGCGGTTATTTTAAAATTATAAACTTAAACAGACTCTCCAATTTTATTTATTTGTATAGTAGATGTATAGATGTGACAACATTATTAAGATATACCTAATTTTTAATAGTGCACAGTACATAGTAGTACCTACTAGGTACAGTCAACAGCAAAACTAGATGATGAAAATCAGAAATTCAATACTAATGAACGGAGTTCGCGTCAGAACTGTGTGGCGTCGAAGTGATTCAAAAGTATGTGATTGTAAATTATACCTAACATTTACCACTAGCAATATATGACGCGAACTCCGTTCATTAGTATTGAATTTCTGATTTTCATCATCTACTTTTGCTGTTGACTGTACTAGGGTCTCAGCATTATAATAATAATTTATTTATGTCAGACACAAGAAAAAAAAAAAGCGAAAGTTTGTTAGTGTGTGTGTGTTTATATGTTTGTTACTTCTTCACGCTCAAACGGCTGGACCAATTTTGATAAAATTTTGTATGGAGGTAGCTGACACCTTGGATTTACATATAGGCTACTTTTTATCCCGATATTTCCACGGGATCGACATTTATGCGGGTGAAACCGCGGGTCGCAGCTAGTTTATAATAAAAATTCACCCTGTACTGTGCACTATTAAAAAAAGGTTTTATTACAACGGTCGTGAGACCCAAAACATGTTTATGATTGTTTACATTTTACACACAGTCACGAGCATAAATTCCTTACGTTTATTTACACAAACGATTTTCTCAAATTGTATGGCGTAACGAGCATATTATATTTTCCATTTCACGTATTTTCCAAACCATACTTTTATGAAATTGGTCTTTTCTCTTTTGCTGGGGCTTGTGGCTAAGTAATAACAGCCGCACGGGTAGATCGATCAGGTTAAGCTACGCTTGCCGCGGTTAGTCCGTGGATGGACACCAGCATAGCTATTCACAAACACTCGATACGCTTCCGTATCGTATCGAACATTAATCATTGTTATCGTAGGAGTCTTCTAAACGTTGTTCACAAGTCAAAAACCCGAAAATTTTGTCAGTTTAAATCAAATAGACGCCCGCTATTCTTCAAACAGCTATTTGCTGTTGAGGACAAGTCAAATCAGGTTATCTAAATGTCAGGTTTCCGATACGATAGCCTGTCGTATGGTTGTGAATCAGGGCTCAGGTCCCCTCCGTGCCTCGAAAAGCATGTTAAGGCGTTGGTGCGGGCTGTAATTCGTGGATCTTTGGCAGTCGTTATGGGTAGTCAGAAGCCCGAAAGTCTGAAAACCAGCCTTACCAAGGGATATATTATTACTCAGTAACTGGGTTGTGGAGGTCAGATAGGCAGTCGCTTCATGTAAAGTACTCGTACTAAATTGCATCCGGTTAGACTGGAAGCCGACCCCAACATATTTGGAAAAAGGCTAGGCAGATGATGATGTCTGTTCTCAAAGTTGCAATCGTTATTTCACGAGAAAATCGCTTTTTGGATTTAGCATAAGTGTAAGGTATTTATGCTCGTGACTGTACAAATGATTGGAGTCCGAAACAACTCGGGAATCCGAAACAGAACCGCGTACGATACTGTAAACAATTATAAACAGGAGATTCTAAAAAAATGATATTACCTATTGTATTATTAGTTGTAATTTCATGTAAGTATTGTAGAAATAATGTTCCTAATCGAATGTATAAATCTAATGAGAAATAAAGGTGTTCAATACAATATTCTGAAGTTTTTATGTGTTTACCCCAATTAACCTTTTAACCGCCCGACTTTATATTAGTTATCGTGCCCCCAGCGCCCGAACATAAAAAAAAAAACTAAAAATAAATACCGATGAAACGAGCTGTGATGATGTAATAATAATACAGATTAAACGAGCTGTGTTATTTGGTCGTATATATACGACTCTGGCGGAATGGACACGAAAATATTTGTCGGATTAATCCGACATAAGCGGTTAAAAGGTTAAAACAAGCCTACTTTGGGGATGTTCATTAATTACGTAAGACGATTTGAGGGGGGACGGGGTCCAAACAAGTTTTATTTTTTCTTACGTGGGGTTGGGAGTGGTCTAGACTGTTCTTACGTAAGATCACAAAAGTAAACAGAAATTATAAGTTTTTAATTTTTTGCTACTTTTTCTTTGCAATTTTGTTAGATACTGATCTTACGTAAGATTAAAAAGGGGGGAGGGGGTTCGTCCCAGTCTTATTTTTTCTTACGTAGGGGGAGGGGGTCAGAAAGTGGTCAAAATTGTCTTACGCAATAAATGAACAGCCCCTTTGATAACTTCGCAGGAAAGGCAACCACGATACACTAAATTTTGGTGGTTATTTATGATGATTGCAATAGACTTGTATTATTAAAACAAGCCTTAAGAGCGTTTACGACGTACGGCATTTCTTACAAACTTTCAAGCCCTTGTTCCGTAAGGGCGGAGGGGTTGCACTTCCCGCAGCGCCGGATATCATGCAGACAGCAGAAGCAACTTTAAAGTGAATTTTGAGGTTAGGTAACAATAATTTTGTGCCCCAGTGGTGGACAACGAGAATATTTGTCCCCCAGTGGTGGACAAACAAATGGTGGACATCGGGAGTAATTGCTCAGGACTTTACGCTCTGAAGTCGCGTATATGACCAATGTCTTGGGAACCCACATTGTGAAAAGAAAGTTCTAGGAGCAGGAAATAACATTGGTAAAGTACCTACCTAATTAATACAATTAATACCTTTGCCTTCAATACTACTAAACCACCAGGAAACGTCGCCAGCCAACCCAAATAAATTGTTATGTCTGAACATTTCGCAAGGTCCCATGAATTTGGGTCAAGAGTAACCAAAATCTTGGAAAATACACAGCGTGCATTGCGCATTCATTTGTTTGCAGACTTATCTGCAAGGTTCCTGATAACGAGCCTACTGAATAATTAATTGTGGTGCGAGATGAGTAGGTATTGTTTACTGTAGGGTATGGAGTTGTATGTGTGAATTGGTTTTATGTTTACGTACCTACACAAGATTATGGCCAGACGGAGTCCCTTCTACAGCGTGTAAGTATCAGGAATCCAACTGAACAACATACTCCGTGGGACCAAAATCGTAATGGCGAAAAAATAATCACCTATGCCATACATAACTTCAACACCTACTCTGCCGTCCTTACGAAAAGTGCAATAACTCGAGTTTTGCACCGAATTGAGATTTCGGTCTTGATATGTAAATCATAAAGCACCGACCTAGATATTGCAGTTAGGCTTAGTATTAAAACCGGCTTCGTCATAGATACCTACGTAAAAAGTGTCTAAAAAGAATATATAGATCTCGTTCTGCAAATTCCGAATATGTACTTATCTTCAATCGCAAAAACTCGAGTTATTGCTCTTTTCGTAAGGACGGCAGTACTGGACCCTGTATAGCTTATAGCACACGAAGATATAAGCGCTGCACCGAATCGACATCACCTCACCGGTTCCCTATTCATTTGCATACAATTTTAAGACCTAATATAACTTGGCATACTTTTGTTTCTCCTAATTATATTTTCGCATAACATTATTTACGCATAACAGCTTACGCATAATTTTTTAAGCATAATTTCTGTAATCATAATAATGATTAAGCATAACATTCTAAAGCATAAATTTAGCATGCTCGTTTTATTTCTAACGACGTTAGACCGACGGAGCCCCGCTTCGCGGGGCTCCTATTTCTGCCTGCAGGGTTTAAAGGAACCTAACCAAACCGAACCTCGGGATGCCCCTGACGTCGTTTAGTATTATGCGAATTACATTTATGCCAAAACAAATTAGTCTTTAAGATGATTAAGCCAACATAACATGTATGCCTACAAAAATTATGCCGAAGTATTATTATGCCAAAACAAATTGTGCCAAAATCGTTATGCCGAAGTATATTAGGACAAAGAACATTATGCGAAAAGAAGGGATCCCCACCTCACCTCATGTTTAAGAGCTGCAGGGCAATTGCATAACACATTATCAATCGGAATCGGTTTCATTTTGACAGTTCAACGACATTCATTGCGTTATTTACGTGTTGAACAGATTTTTTTTCCAAACTTATGCAGCAATGGGTTAGCAATTTGCTTCAAAATTATTCACATTCCGATTGATAGTGTGTTACGCAATTAGGGTGCCGAGGCTATACCTTTATTACGAGGCTTATTATAAGTGTGCGTTGTAGTATGGAGTTTCATTAAAAGAATGGTAAACCGCTTGCTTGAGGCAGCATTTCAATACTTTCCAAACAAACCATTTTCGTCACGTGACGATTTCTACCAGTTTACTCCTACCAAGCTCCGCTCAGAACTTCGTTGCAATTATACCTAGCCCCATTCATTTGTTTTTTCCTTAATGGAAAACAAACACACACACACACATAGGTACTTAATATCACGTTTTCTGCATGAACATGAGGACCTGCATTATTTAAATAGCTGAAAAAAATTATTGTTATCAGTAGCGAAACCTTCAGGCGAGGTATTAACTTGCGTGCGTCTTCTTATCACTGTTTTATTTAATTGTCTCATAACCAATTGACGACATGCGACAATCCTACAGATTTATTATTGACACGGTTTTTATTTAAAAATACATCGGCAATTAAATTCGCAGTGAAATTTTTTCCAGTCCTACTTAATTTTTTTATAAAAAGATTAAGGAAATAGTGCAGTGTTTCTAGTGGTATTTAACATAGTTATTTCAAAAATAGTAATTTTTATTTTTAACTACTTATGATAATTTTGAGAGGACACCAGAGTTTGAAAGACTTTAATCACCCATAATTCTGCATACTTATAACAAGAGTTCAGCAAGTTAGTATGAATACGGCAGGTATGTACATACCTATATTTTAATTTTAATTATTGTCATCATAATAATCAGCCTATATTGTTCCCACTGCTGGGACACAGGCCTCCTCTCTTCAAGAGGGAGTGGGCTATAATCTACCACGCGTTCCCAGTGCGGGTTGGTAGATATCACACATGTCTTCGAATTTTTGGTTCTAGGACATGCCGGTTTCCTCACGATGTTTTCCTTCACCGTTTTGAGAGCAGTGGTGATGAAATAATTTACACAAAGTAAAGAGCCTGTTTGGGTTCGAACCTACGACCTACAACTCGTGAGTCGCGGCCGTTACCATTGGGCCATCACTGCTCTCAAAAAATATTTTCATGCTTTTACTATATTCCCGCCTTTTACCAGTGCCAGTTCGCGTTCATTGCACACATAGGTAGGTATATCCAATAGAATAGTAGGTACAGACGCCAGCACATCATCTGTCAAATTTCTTTGATAGATTTTCAACTCTACTACGAAGTAATAAGGTTCATATTCAATTGGGAAACTTTGACAGTTTGGGGTAGCTTAATGTGCTGGCCTCTGTACTTTCCCACTGAATAAAAATGTAAACAAGCAATACCATACCCTATATCTAGAACAATAAATAACCGTTTAGCCTCGTCAGTATAGTGGTCGCAAGCGCCACTGCTGAGCATGAGGTCCAGCACCCTAATTGCGTAACACACTATGAATCGGAATCAGAATCATTTTGAAGCTAATTGCTAATCCATTGCTTCATAAGTTCGAAAAATTTGTCTGCCCAACACGTAAATAACGCAATGAATGTTGTTGAACTGTCAAAATGAAACCGATTCCGATTGATAATGTGTTACGCAATTGGCCCGCTGGGTTCGATTCCCGGGTCAGGCAAAGTGTTATTAGGTTTTTCTATCTCGAATCTCTCAGTAGCAGCCCGCAATTTGGATTTGTGCCTGGTTGATGGCAATAAGCACATTCCCTATTATATGGGACTTAACATAATTGGCGAAATATGAGAGCCTCTACTGTAGATACAACTTAGCCTAACCCTTCAACGATTACAAGCGTGTTGTTATGTTATTTTTATGTAAACAATAATGTATGCAGTAGCTACGGCACTCCAAAACTACTTGCTACGAAATAAATTCATCCGCCTTATCTGTAGACCTCACCTACGAAAGATTTGCTACGAAATACATTTATCCGCTTTACCTGAGTGTAGACCTCTGCTACGAAAGATTTGCTACGAAATACATTCATTCGCCTTATCTGTAGACCTTTGCTACGAAATAAATTCATCTGCCTTAACTGTAGACCTCTGCTACGAAAGATTTGCTACGAAATACATTCATCTGCCTTAACTGTAGACCTCTGCTAAGAAAGATTTGCTACGAAATACATTCATCTGCCTTAACTGTAGACCTCTGCTAAGAAAGATTTGCTACGAAATACATTCATCTGCCTTATCTGTAGACCCCTGCTACGAAATACATTCATCCGTCTTACCTGTAGACCTCTACTACGAAAGATTTGCTATGAAATACATTCATCTGCCTTATCTGTAGACCCCTGCTACGAAATACATTCATCCGTCTTACCTGTAGACCTCTGCTACGAAAGATTTGCTACGAAATACATGCACCCGCCTTATCTGTAGACCCCTGCTACGAAATACATTCATCCGCCTTACCTGTAGAACTCTGCTACGAAAGATTTGCTACGGAATAAATTCGTCCGCCTTACCTGGAGACCTATGCTACGAAAGATTTGCTACAAACTACGATTTCGGCTACGCAAAATCTCGTAGACAACGGGCAAATATTATATAATAAAATGTCTTTGTCCCCAATCATTAACATCGATCAAGTAAAAACAGCGTGTCAATAACTGCTTGAGTACATACCTCCTCATAATAATTAAACAAAAAAAATTACTGAACTTGTATGACTTGTAGTATCTATTTCCTAATTATAGCTAAAAATAGGATCAGTAGTTCCGTAGATTACCTCCTACATACAAACTCACAAAATTTATCTCTTTATAATAAATAATATTAATATCTATTATATTTGTGATGTCACGAATCAAGAATTTTGGAGTTCTTTGTATGAAGAAACGAACCGAGCGCACGGTACGGGTGGTACAGTCAGCAACAAAAGTCGATTAACACTGTCATTTTTACATGTTATTAAATTGACAACAATTTTTTTAAATAAACTACTTTTTAGCTTTTCACATAATAGCAAAGAGTTTGTATTCTAAATTTTTTCTTTTGTTGCTGACTGTACCGATAGTGGTAGTGGTAGTAGACGCAAAAACAAACAAAACTCTGTTTAGTGCCGTGCGCGCGTGCGTGCGTTGCTGGCTGTGCGGACCAGTGGACGTTCACCTTTACAAGTCGATTTTTTGGTCAATATTTGAAAACTAGAAGGCACCGGCATTTCCTAGCTGATCCCTAAGAAGAAATGCTGAAACAAACCCAGAGGTCTCTTTCATGTCTACAGGGTGTTACAGAAAGGGTATATCAATACAAACGGGTTGAAGAGTGTATCTGGTCTAGAATCTCTGTACAAAATTTCAGCTCAAAAGCAGTAACTTTGAAAATGCTTAATATTTTTTTATTTCGATAGTTTATTAAATTGAAATCATGACAAACGTGTCACCGCACTACGAGGGTCATTATCCATTATCTGTAGTGTGTCTGTGCGCCTAGTACACGCACATCACGCCGCCGCGCGCCAGTGCAGCGCCGTGATGTCGAAATAAAAAAATATTGAGCATTTTCAAAGTTAATGCTTTTGAGCTGAAATTTTGTACAGAGATTCTAGACCAGATACACTCTTCAACCCGTTTGTATTGATATATCCTTTCTGTAAAACCCTGTATAATGAGAGTCTAACAATGTAGGGCCATGCTTGGAAGGACCTTTGAAAAAAGCCATTGCAGCATTAAGTTGTACTGTCCCGACAGACGTCATGCATGCATCAGTCATCGTAAAGCTCAACCCTGTTTTAGGGAGCTCAACGACCCGACACACGACGCTATCAGAACATTTGCCTAGGCCATATAAAAATACTCAAACTCGTCAGACAGTTATAAAATCATATATTTTATCTAGCCTGACGACTGATAATAATGAATGAATCATGAAGTCAGATATTATTGTCCAAAAGTTCAAATACCTAACATATTTTTGCTCGTGACTGTACCATTGCAGACGTGATTATCAAAATAACAATTTTTGATTAATTTGTGGACTTATAGAGATATGGGTTTATTCACTTTATAAATAAATGCATATCTCCTTAAGTTCTTGCCTATGATTACGTATTGTAGCGAAGATTAGAAGACTTTATTTTCGCTACAAAATGTATTCATTAGACACCAGCTGTACCACCACGCGCCGACTAGAAAGCGATTAGATATCAACGTACAAAATATTGTAGGTCCCGTGTCAGACATTTTTAAAACAATTATATTAATACTACATACGACATAGCCCGAAGAATTGCCAAACTTAAGTTTCAGTGGGCAGGGCACATTGCTCGCAGAACAGATGGCCGATGGAGCCGAAAGGTTCTGGAGTGGCGACCGCATACCCGAAGACGTAGCGTTGGAAGGCCTCCCACAAGGTGGATCGACGACCTTGTGAAGGCCGCAGGAACTCGTTGGATGCGAGAAGCACAAAACCGGTCGAAGTGGAGGTGCTTGGGGGAGGCCTATGTCCGGCAGTGGACGTCTTTCGGCTGAAATGATGATGATGATGATATTAATACTTGCTTGTTTGTCGCATTGACAAGAACTATCAGAGAGAGAGTACTCGCTCAGCGAGTCTCGCTTGGCGGGCAGGACGCAGGACACTCGCTGAGAGACACACGCTTGGTATATATGTATGTATATACTCATACCAGCGAGTAATCGCTCCTCGCCGTCGCGCACTCGCTGCTCGTTGCTCGCTAACTCGATTATAGTTGCTAGCTCTTCTCGTATCTCGTTAATCGTATCTCGATAATCGCCGATGGTGGGACAGGAGCATTTGAGGAAAACTTCTTTCGGCATTTGTTTTAATTTTAATATCAAGCTTGAAAGGGAAGTTAGAGAGATAAGAGAAGTGATTAAGGTTTAGGTAATCGATTATTTAGATACCATCATACACGTACATATTATACAGGATGTTTCAAAGGCGTTTGTCACAATGTAAAGAAGAAACTACGTTTATTTGCGGTAAATATGACGCAGAAAGATCACAAACACAAAAAATAACAAGTTGGGGGAAAATATGCGTCACATCTATGTCGGGCTGGTCCACAAATTCGAGGTTGCTCAGCGCGCTATGGAGCGAGCTATGCTCGGAGTTTCTTTGAAGGATAAAATCATCATCTAGAAGAAGAAAATTTACCACTATCTACCACTTTACACACCAAAACTACCGTTAGAAGTATGAAAAATTACCTCAGCTATGCGAGTTAAGTTAGACTAACTTAGCTCAGCTCTTGGTCTGCAATCTGCATTAGGCGTCAGAGTACTGGATCGTCTGCAAAGCTGTCATTCGGACACGTGCCCAGAAGACTGGCAGCATTGCCACGTTGAATGGAAATGGTAATTCTTTGGCGTAAGAACGATCCAGCCCTCTGGTCACGTGAAGTGTCGACAAGCCGGCGAGAAATTTCCTTTCCTCTCTACTTATATATTGTGGTGAGAAATAAATATTTAAATCTTTATCTCTGAATGTGAGAAAAACCGATCCTGCACCTCATTCAGTTAGCAACTTGGCTTTCGCTCATCCAGGTTTGATGGTAACAGGTACTCTTTAGGTAATATTGTGTGTACTTTTATATGTCTTAGAACTTTTTTTGTCTGACGAATGTTTCCACAGATGGTCACATTTCACGGAGAATTACTTAATTAATTAATTCGTTTCACTTTATGGCGTTTTTCTGAAAATTTAATAATATTTTCAAAGAATTATGAATAATACCTACATATATTCTAGCGATAATTGGATCTTTTGTTAAGTATGTATTTTCTGGTGTACAATAAAGTATATACTTAAATAAATTAAATAATAAGAAAACCGGTGCGTGTATGGCTTAGATGTATGAACTTGGACGGAGCGAAAGGAGTATGCTCGTAACAGGGGGCATTCTTTGGTTTTTGCCCCATGAGCATAAGGCTTGGGCTTATGGAGAATAGAACACTCTTTGTTATGTACACCATATAAATTACAGATATAAATATATAGAAACTTTACAAAGGGCGACACAATGGGCGGTATTATCGCTAAGAGCGATCTTTTAAAGATAACCTTTGGAGGTATGTGGACATTATTCAGGCGTTGTACCTAAATAAGCATTATCAGCCTAAAATGTTTCCACTACTGGGACACAGGCCTCTCCTTTCTTCGAGAGAGAGAGTGGGTTGTAATTCACCACGCGGGCAGAGTGCGGGTTGGTAGATGTCACATGTCTTCGATTTTTTGGTTCTAGGACATGCCGGTTTCCTCACGATGTTTTCCTTCACCGTTTTGAGAGCAGTGGTGATGAAATTATTTACACAAAGTACAGTCAACAAAAGAGATAAGTATGCAGGATCTGAGACTTAACTGCCAAGGCTTATTTTTAATCTTATTTCTTGTATTTTTTCTTCATTTATGTGTTTTTTTACATTGTTCTCACATATAGAAGCAATAAGAATAATGTACCAAGGATTTTGTAATATCTTGATTTAAAAAGAGTGTCCATGGAGTTTCTTGCCCGTTCTTCTCCATAGAGATCTACGCTTTGGAATGGGCAACTTTCTGACTAACTGACCGACTACTTAATTTTGACAATTCAAAAGTGCCTGTACATGGTTTAATTGAAATAAATTGCTTTGAGTTTGAGTGTGATCGTCGGATATAGTTGAAGTTTAGTAAGAAACTGATGGATTGTGTCGACTGAAATTTAATTTGATAAATGAGCTGTTTGTTTTCTATTAATCAAATAAAATTTTATTCGAGAACTTCCTATAAAGTGTCGACGGAAAATCTTAACACTGCGAGTTAAATAATCGTACAACGCCATCTATCGAGGCATCGAGAACTAATTTCAAAAACAGTGTGCCAAGTCGACACAGTGCGTACAAAGTTATACACTTATTAAACTTGAACTACACACATCAAAAGTGTCTAGGGATCAAGCATTTTTATGCGGATTTCTTGAGATTGAGATGTGGCTTTGTAATAAATTTATGATTTTATAAATTTATATGGATCCTTTTTGGTGCATTTCATAATTTGAATCAGGAACTGTGAATCAAATTCGAGTAAAAGATGAAAATCAGCTGTCAATATTTTCCCTATAAAAACATACAACGCATTGAAGACATTATCAGTGCTACTGTTTCCCTACTACTGATTAAAACCAACGTTATTATGGAGCGGCGACGTCATTTAAGCAGGGAAGAAATGCTCAGAGCCGTGGGAATGATAGAAGCTGGTTCCCGGCAACGTACTGTGGCTTTAGCTCTGAATACAAGTCAGAGTGTTATCAGTCGACTTTGGACACGTTACCGAAGCACTGGTACCGTGGCTGAGCGCCATGGAGGACGGTATCGCTGCACCACACGGAGACAAGACCGATACATTCAAATCTTAACTCGAAGAGCTCCAACAATAACCGCCATGATGTTAGCCGTGAGGCTTCATCACTCTTCAGGGAACTTAATTAGCGACCAAACAGTCAGAAACCGCTTGCATGAAGTGAACCTTCATTCCCGAAGACCGCTACGGGTACCACCTATAGCAATGCACAATCGTAGGATTCGATATCAATGGGCTCTTGAACACAGAAATTGGGCAGAAGAACAATGGCGTTTCGTGTGCTTTTCTGATGAGTCTCGTTTTGGTATGAGACCGGATACAAGACGTATACGACACTGGAGAACCCCTGGACGCCAACAGCGATTAAAATCCTGCCAGGAAGTCCATCCTTATAGTGGTGGAACCATCATGGTATGGGCGGGTATTTGGATCGGCGGAAGAACTGAGTTGATTTGGATCAGAGGCAACCTCAACGCTCAAATTTATGCTGAGACGATTGTATCAGACGTCATCGTTCCTCTACAAGTGCAAATCGGTCCCTTATTTCAGTTAATGCATGATAATGCACGACCGCACACCGCAAGAGTTGTAAGACAGACTCTCGCCGCAGCTAACATCAATGTCCTGCCCTGGCCTGCTCAGTCGCCAGACTTGAACCCGATTGAGCATGCATGGGATATGCTACAGAGAAGAGCTCTGCCGAATATGGAGGGTATCCAGTCGCAAGAAGACCTTTTTTTGTTGTTGCAACGAACATGGGCGGCCATTCCACAGCGTGATTTGGATGAACTCATTTTGAGTATGCCAAACCGATGTTCTTGTGTTGTTAGTGTTCGCGGTAGAAACACGGATTATTAATTGTTTAAGTTACCCAATAAAATTTTAAAGAAAACTGTTATTTCAGTCTTTTTTTCGAACTTTTGTGTTAGTGGTTCAAATGTCAAAAATCCCTTTATTAGGAAAATGGCAAATTTCTTTATTAATGCAAAGGTGACTTGGTTTATCGTTACTGTGACAAACGAAAACACTTTATTTGATGAATCCTTAAAGAAAATTTTAATTAATATCAATCAGGAGAAAAGTTATTGCAAAAATATATGTTGATCCCTAGACACTTTTGATGTGTGTATATCCGACGATCCTGCATACTAAATCTCTTTTGTTGACTGTGCCTAAATAATACCAGCAAGTTATTGTCCCACGGCTGGGCAAAGGCTCATACAGAGAAGACACGAGCATTGATCACCACTCTTGTTCAGGATTTGGGTTGGCGACTTCAGACTTATGTATATTAACTAAAAGTCCAATTTTCTTCACGATATTTTCCTTCACCGATGTCAATTATGTGCATGATAAACTCAGAAATTATATATGAATTGAATATCTTTTTTTTACGTTAACTTAGAAGTTTGATTTTTTCACAGCTTAAGGTGAATGTGACAGGGTAGACCGCGGAATTTAAATTTTCTTAAGTTTTTTGCAATTTGCAGATCAGTGTCAGGTTGTATCTTGATCCAAATATGATTCGCGACTATAATGGACATGTATTTACAGAATCATAGTCTAATGACTACAAATCTCATGATTCATTAGAATCATTAATATATCTCTTTAAGTTAGATTTCTACCATAAACACTTTACGAGATTTGTTCTTAACGGTAGAAATCTAACTTAGAAAGATGTATTAATGATTCTAATTATTATAATTCTGTAAATACGTACCGGTTATAGTCGCGGGCTACAACTACGACCTTAGTATATGGTTTTAATTTCAACTCGATACCTTCACGCGTTTTCGAGATAAATGGTCTTGAATGACAGATATACAAAGGGAACAAAGTGACCTTGTAAGGGTTCCGTTATTCAAGTGTTTAGACTTTAGATCACGCTGTGCATTTTCGGGTGTTTACAAAAAGGTAATTTAATCGGCGTTATCATAATAACAATAAGATAATCCAAATTAATTATCTCCTTATCGGGCTACAAGTATTGTGCCGACTCTGATTTGCGGTTTAGTTACCTTTTGGGTTCTTGTTGAGCAAGGCCCGAGTTACTGGTGGACGAAGAAGTTATATCAGGTAAATAGGCAGCTCCAGACGACAGCACATCAAGCTACCCGAAACTGTCAAATTTTCCCAATCAACCTTGAACTTTATACTGTAGCGATAAAGTTGAAAATCTATTAAAGAAATTTGACAAATTGTAGCAGCTTGATGTGCTGGCGTCTGTACATTAATTCAATTTTACTTTGTTTGATAAAGAAGATCAAAAACGTGTTAGAATTCTTTTAAAGTGCCTTGTCCGCGATTACACACGAGCGGCCCGCGTCAACTGCAGGCGGCAGAGTCAACTGCAGCTGTCGACAACGCGCCGTTGATGTGTATGTGTCGTGGCCAGATCATAGAATTGATCATTTCATGAAGTGTTCGGTAATTTCATGAAATGGTTGTGTATTATGAAATGGCCAGCTAAGGTTGACCATATCGTTTAAAAGTCAACGTTTAATGATGACGTTTGGCCATATCATGAATTCAGGGTTTGCATAATACTAAACGACGTCAGGGGCACCCCGAGGTTCGGTTTGGTTAGATTCCTTTAAACCCTGCAGACAGAAATAGGAGCCCCGCTGCGCGGGGCTCCGTCGACCAGACGTCATTAGAAATAAAACAAGCATGCTAAATTTATGCTTTAGAATATTATGCTTAATCATTATTATGATTAGAGAAATTATGCGTAAGCTGTTATGCGAAAATATAATTAGGAGAAACAAAAGTATGCCAGTTATGTTAGGTTTTAAAATTTTAAGCAAATGGATAGGAACACCACAGAGGAAACCGACATCAACGCCTCTACCGGCGGATATTCTAATTATTTTACGATATGATCACTAATTTTTGGCCATATCATGAAGTAGTCGCGCGCTTAACTGTTCATATCGTCAAACGTTGAATAATCATTGATCTGGCCAGAGCACATCATGATGTGGCTAATAGACAGTGAAACATTTCATGAAATGCGACCATTTCATGAAATTCTCGAGCATTTCATGAAGTGAGCAAATCTACGATATGGCACATGCACGACATATGCACACTAAGACATACAAAGGAATCTCTATCCCTATGCACGACTCAATTAATTTATCAAAGTGTCTTTTTTTGACGGTAATGCAGCCATAGTGCGTTTTATAATTTCTAATGTGACGATATTATCGAGGACTTTCACGTCCATAAAATATATGGAAATACGTAAACGTTATCGTGAAAGTGTCTTCATATAATTCCATACATTTTACTTCCTCGTGTTATCGTGATGTCGTGACGTGGACGATAATATTGTAACGTTAGTAATTATAATAAAACTAGCTGCGCCCCGCGGTTTCACCCGCATAGGTTTCGATCCCGTTGGAATATCGGGATGAAAACTATCCTATATCCTTTCGCGGGACTCAAACTATCTCTATACCAATTTCATCTAAATGGGTTTAGTGGTTTAGGCGTGAAAAGGTAACATACAGACAGACAGAGTTACTTTCGAATTTATAATATTAGTAAGTAAGTAAGTATGGATGGATAGCACTTTGGGTACCAGACTCATGTCTTTATTTACGATCGAGGGATAGTCAGAACTCTTTGATGACGTAAATTGAATCCATCGCCATTTGAGCGTAATTCAAGTCTTCATAAAGAAATAATAAGCGAGAAACATGTTCGATCCAGGGCTATTGTTCCATTTCCTAATTCAAAAGCTATTAATTTTCCACATAAGGAAAAATCATGTGAAACCAACTGTCCCATCATCGTAAACAAGTAGTTCAACAATATAATAATGATTTGTTCAGGTGTCGAACACGAAACAATTGTTATGCTAATTCTGGAATACAAATAGATGTATTGATATATTATTAAATATCTTAAATGTCATGCACGAGGCAGTTCGTTTGGTAGTTAGTCGTATAGCAGAGGTAAGGATAGTCAGTGTGGTGAACATAGGTCTGTATCCGCACCATAATTGCGTGTTAACACACTAACAATCTTAATCTGAATAATTTTGAAGGATAATGCTCGTCCATTGCTTCATATGTTCGAAAAATTTGAATGCTCATCAACGTAAATAACGCAATGAATGTTGTAGAACTGTCAAAATGAAAGCCATTGCTAGTAATAGTGTGTTACGCAATTGCCCCGCCTGGTTTAAACTTTTTTTTCGTGTCTGGCTCTTATGACCGCGTTCACCTAAACTTAGCAACGGATTTTGATGCGGTTTTCATCATCATTTAGATAATTTATTCTGAAATTTCTATGTGTATAATATATTTATATTAAAATAACTTGTATTAAATAAATCTCTATGTTTTGTCAACTCGTAAAAACCGCGCGGAGCAGGTTACAAATCATTGGATTCAGTAGTTTTTGTAGGTGTGCTTTCCCATTTGCGCCTGCTGTACCCAAACAGGTGCAATTTCAAATCTTCCCAACTTTAAAAAAAATACAGTATCCTCCCTTACTTTCATTATTTTATGTATGCTGCACCGGGCACCAACGGTAACCATCTATTTCCTTCGGGATCCCTTCTTTTCGCATAACGATCTTTTTCCTAATATACTTTGGCATACCTATTTTGGCAAAGTATTATTATGCCAAAATAAATTTATTTTGGCATAATAATACTTTGCCATATACATGATTTATGTTGGCATAATTATCTTTAAGGTTAATTTGTTTTAGCATAAATTTAATTCGCATAATACTAAATGACGTCAGGGGCACCCCGAGGTTCGGTTTGGTTAGATTCCTTTAAAACCTGCAGACAGAAATATAAGCCCCGCGCAGCGGGGCTCCGTCGACCTGACGTCGTTAGAAATAAAACGAGCATGCTAAATTTATGCATTAAAATGTTATGCTTAATCATTATTATGATTAGGGAAATTATGCTTAGAAAAAATATGTGTAAGCTGTTACGCGTAAATATAATTATGTTATGCGAAAATATAATTAAGAGAAACAAAAGTATGCCAAGTTATATTAGTTTTCAAAATTTGATGCAAATGGATAGGGAACCATTTCCTTCGTGTCGGAACACACTAGCTGGTTGCGCAACAAATATTTATTAAAACGAGGTGGTGGTTGCTCCTTCCTCGTTCGAATAGAATAGTGCTGGAAGAAAGAAATCTGAATAACAGATTTTCCGAACGTGAATAATATTATCAAGTGATAAAATTGGTTGTTTGTAAGTGGTAATCTTTGGAACTACAGCGGGGTAATAATTGCATAACACACTAACAGTGGAAATGGCTTTCATTTTGACAGGTCAACAACATTCATTGCGTTATGTACGTTGTTGAGCAATCAAATTTTTCGAACTTATGAAGCAATGGATTAGCAATATCCTCCAAAATTATTCAAATTGTGATCTATAGTGTCTTACGCAATTAGTGCTGATACGATTACAACATTTCTTTCACTAGTGGAAAGCTACACCATTGCCGAGTACTTTAGGATACTTGTCATTAAAACTCTTATAGATATTGATTTTTTGTTATTTTTCTTTCAGAAATGAATTTCAGGTGGGTTTTGTTGCTATGGTTGCTGAACTACGCGTCAGCTCAAGATGCCAACTGCGATTTTTATCAAAGTGTAAGTATGTATTTTGTTCATTATTTTAATCTTTTAATTCGGTCTAGGTCTCAATGGTCAAGTGTGCAGAATATAACGTGCTGCGTATATTAGACGAATAGGCTGATATCATTCAGGCTGCTAGTTGAACGGCGCCGTTTAGTTAAAAGGCTAGGCAGTTAACTGATAGGCTAATAATTAAGCTAGTGGCGGCGACAGATACAACCCGCAAGAGCGGCCCCTCCCATCCCCCGCGCTGCTACCGCTCTCGCCATCGACGCGACGCCCAGCACCGCGCACTCACGTCATCGCAATTACGGAAACCCTTTCAGTATTCAGAACCTAGTACTTCTTCTGAGTTGCTGAGCCTTTCTCACAAAAAAAAAAATGGTTTTCTTCTTAAATCATTCATGTAGTCGATTATTATATCGGACCATTAATCGGACCATAGAGTAAAACTGCCTCACAGGATATTATTCCTTATTTACAGTCCTAAATGTAATAATACTAGCGTTATGGATATAAATTCCTGCCGCTACGGTTTATACAACGTGTTTTTTTTGATTTCCCATAACTCTAGAGGGTCATTGTACTCATCATTATGAACCACTTTTACTATGGGACCAAACCTGAAATCGCGAAAACAAAAATCAGCTGTTCCCTACATTTATGTTCGCATAACTCGTCAAAATGTAGGGAACAGCTGATTTTTTTTTCGCGATTTCAGGTTTGGTCCCATAGTAAAAGTGGTTCATAATGATGAGTACAATGACCCCCTAGAGTTATGGGAAATAAAAAAAAACACGTTGTAGATTCAACAGAATACGCTCTATACAGACTTCTATGTACGAGCGAAGATTAAAGAAAGGACGATTTATCGTTCTATTAGAAAATAAAAATAATTTGAATAGCATAGTAAAGATAATGTAATTAAAAAACTTACGACAATGTTACTCGTCGAGCGATCTGAGATAGGGAAGCATAGCGCAAAAATTCCTCCCGCGTGTCAGATCGCACCTTAGTTATTTTATCTGAGTGGAGGAAGCGTTTTAATTATAAAGTCTTGAATTCGCAGAGTGTGTTACGCAATTAATATAACGATTTGATGGTTTGCTATTTGACGCTTTGATATTTTGACGGATTGCGATTTTCATGAATTTGACCGATTGCGAATTTGGCCATACGCGACGAAATGCGACGATCGACGACCGATCGTCTTCGTGGTTAAATATTGTATTGTATTGTGTGTGTTGATGTCTGAAATAAATTGATAAATAGATAAAATAGACAGAATTACCCCGCTGGGTTACGATATACATAACGTGGTTGGTCACAGTTCGAATCTAATCCTACCCGTTTGTTCGGAGTACCCTAGCTTAGTTATAGCACACCCCGGACACTCCATACAACGCTCGCAAAATAATTACCTACTATTACTACATTAAAAAATGACGTTTGAATACGTATGAATGTGTGCGTGAGGTACTTGTGTTTGCGAGCGCTCTTGTTAAAGAACTGCGACGAATACGCCGAAGTGCGGGGTGAGGTGCGGTAACTGATGTTAGTGCGGGGAAGGGAGTGGCCTTTCTGTACGTAGTACTTTAAGTATTCTGTGGTTATAGCGACCAACTGTGAGAAAAGAACGAGGAAACGTGAAACAATACCCAAATCCAGATCGTTTGCAACTCTGAATAGCGGAATGGCTTAAGGTAACTTTCTGTGAATTAAAGCTAGTAGGTAAGCCCTCCCGCAGTTCAGAAGCACTGGGGTTTTGAATACTGGAAGGGTTTCCATAAACGCTACGTCATCCGAGCGAAGTCTCAAGTTAACTCTTGCAGGTAGTACAGACGCCAGCACATCAACCTACTACAATCTGTCAAATTCCTTTAATCGATTTTCAACTTTATTACTAAAGCATAAGGTTCAAAGTTGATTGGGAAAATGTGACAGTTTCGGGTAGGTTGATGTGCTGGCGTCTGTACCTACTTCGATTGGCCTTTCTGAAACTGGTTCATCAGTCTTGATTTCAACCAAATTATAATATAGATAAGAATGTCAATATTCATTGTTGTTTTTTTTATCAGCTTACGGCGGGGAGTACCCGCTACATATACAGTCCCAACTACCCATACAACTACACCCCAGGCTCGACGTGCCGCTGGATCGTAGACTGTCCAGTTGGGTACAATTGTCGCCTGGACTGCCCGGAGATTAGAATACCACAGGTGAGATAGAAAGAGTTATAATTATGGGAGAGAGCGAGAGAGTGTATTGGGGCTTTTTGCTATGGGTAATAACTCAAAGTAACCCTGCTTAGAAACGGTATATTATACTGCACAGAAACTCTACAAAACTTTTAACGCCACGCCAGTCAAAAGTTTACCTTCTGCCTCCCTAGATGGCGTTGTTAATTGAGCGCCGATTCCTGAATCGCGCTATAGTTTCGTAGTAGGGTAGGCTTTACACTCCATTATTTTTGCATAAGGTCTTTATTGCGGAAATAAGTACCTTTATAATAAAAACATTATAGGTACCGTGAAACCTGTTAACTTTGCCAACGGTTGTCGAGTTTGCCATAGCCAAATTCTGAGAGAAACAGTCTAGGTACTATATTGTTGAGAAATATCCCCAGTCTTTGTTGATTGAATCTTATTTGGATATATTGATCACTCACATTACTTGTTAAACTTTACGCATGGCATTTAAAGTGATAAATATCTGACTAATCTGATTTAAAGAATATCTACTACCGTGGCATTTTGACAGTTCAACAATATTCATTGCGTTATTAACGTTGTTGAGCAGACACATTTTTCGATCATATGAAGCAATGGATTAGCAATATCCTTTAAAATAAATCAGATTGTGAATGAGTGTGTTACGCAATTAGGGTGCTGGTCCCTACCTGCAAACAGACTGCACTGGTAGGGTCATCACCTGCACATGTGGTTTCGGTAGACATTAACTTAACGGGTATGGCTACCATCAATACTAATATTATAAATTCGAAAGTAACTCTCTCTGTATGGTACCCTTTCACACCTAAACCACTGAACCGATTTAGATGAAATTTGGTATAGATATAGTTTGAGTCCCGAGAAAGGACAAGGATAGTTTTTATCCCGATATTCCCACGGGATCGAAACTTATGCGGGTGAAACATGAGCACTAAACAAAATGTTTTCAATTTCTAGTCAGCATCCTGTTCTATGGATCGCCTGCTGGTGTCGAGAACCGGGGATCCGCAGTTGAATGGAGCTGATCAATACTGCAGTACGGGATCACTCTCCACGACGTCCATTAACCAAAGGATCTCCATGGGTATTTAGAACCATCATTATATCATCATTGCGGCCGAAAGTAAACCATTGCTGGACATAGGCTGAAAACCGGCATGTCCTATTACCAAAAGTTCAAAGACATGATTAGATATGATCAATTAATTCGCGGACCCGCTCTCGCCCCGTGTGGTAGATTACGGCCCACTCCCTCTCACAGAGAGGAAGCTTGTGTCCCAGCAATGGAAACATTACCTAGAGGCTGATTATGCTGTGGCCAAATCGAAACTAACGCCTTCATCTTGTATTTTTTTAAATATATTTAACAAAAGAAATGCACAACCAACAGCTCCTTGTCAACGTCATTCGAGCTCGACTTACGTACGTACTTGTGTATTCCAATAGAACCAATCATATTACAGGTTTAATAACAAGCCGAAACAGTCCTGGAGGCAGATTTCAGTGTACAGTGACAACTCAAAGTATTGTCACTCCACCTTCTACGTGCAGGTGTGGAGAAAGAAGACAGGTGACTATACTGCGTTCACTGTTTTGTTTCCCATCATATAAACAAATATATGTCATTCATTAGTTAAAAGCAACTTTAATACCTGAACATAAAATCTAGATTGCCCTTCATCTTCATCTAACTTTTTTTTTCAGTTGTACCTTGTAGTAATTCTGAAATCAACTTGGGAACAATGATTTGAAAGACTTTATCAGCATGTAGGGTCGTGACGTTGATCAAATGCAAAATAATGAGAAAAAAAATGCTTGGCCGTAAAATATTTTTAGTTCTCGTAAAAATGATCAAGAGTGAGTCCGACACGGAATGAGAAAAATACATCCTAATCCCAATAGCAAAAACTCGCGTTTACGAGCGTACAAAAAACGCCTTGTCTGAAACATCGCAATGGGGTTATGGGTGGATCTTTCGGTTCCCTGCAAAATAGTTGAGCTGGCTGATCCACGCGTCATGTTCGTGAACGGGCGCCGTCGGTTGAGACTGGTCACCTCTTAATTGCCAAGGCTTATTTTTAATCTTATTTTTTAAATTGTTTCTTAATTTGTGTTTTTTTTTTTACATTGTTCTCACATATAGAAGCAACAAGAATAATGTACCCAGAATTTTGTAATATTCTTGATTTAACAGAGTGTCCATGGAGTGTGTTGCCCGTTCTTCTCCATAGAGATCTAACGCTTTGGAATGGGCAACTAGCTTCAACTTTCTGACTAACTGACCGACTAGTTAATTTTGACAATCCAAAAGTGCCTGTACATGGTTTAATTGAAATAAATGCGAGTTTGAGTTAAAAGAATTTATACTTGTAGCTAGACAAAAACAATTAATGGCAGTTTTCTCGTTTCCATTTAACTCTAGAATCGTATAGTAGGAGGTCAAGAAACTGGCGTAAACGAGTTCACAATGATGGTCGGCCTGGCAGATTTGAGGATTTCGCAGATCAAATGCGGTGGAGTCATCATATCGAGTAGGCATGTCGTGACCGCTGCCCATTGCGTGGTTAACGAATTAGTGAGTAACTACGGAGTAGTCGCCAGCTTACATGATGTTTCGAACGGTGAGTTGTTATGCTATAGTAGTGTCCATAATCTCAGATAATGTACATCCCATCGCCACTCAATCAGATGTCTACCTTAGCAGAATGTATTCTAAGTTGATTTTTGAGTGGCCATTTGTAATAAAAGTGTTCTAGGTAAGTTTTTGGTTGCAATGGAATTTGAACTTTGCTAAGTATGACATTCAGTTTGTTGATGAAAATTATCTCAAATTCATAATTCAAATAGGTGAAAATCATTTATTTTCACCTATTTGAATTATGAATTTGATGGTCTGTTAGCTCGGAGACTTCGACGAAAACAAAAATGCTCTTGTATATCGATTTTATTAAATTTTTAGAAACGCCGGACTATAGGTCGTGATGGTACGAAAGAAGACCAGCGGGGCAATTACGTAATACATCATCAATCGGAATCGGTTTAATTCTGACAGTTCAACAACATTCATTGCGTTATTTATGTGTTGAGCAGACAAATTTTTCGAACTTATGAAGCAATGGATTAGCAATTTGCTACAAAATGATTCAGATTCCGATTGATAGTGTGTTACGCAATTAGGGAGCCGTTTTCCTTCGCTACAACTTATAATTGGCTGTGCAGAACGGGAACCTTCAGAACATTAAACTAAGTACGAGTATTTTGTATTTCAGCTGAGGCTACGGGCACAAAGGCATATGCCATTTCCAGATTCTCTATACATCCAGGTTTTACCACGTAAGTGAACTTGTACTAAGACACATACCTTTTCCCGACTTTAGGGGCGACTACACGACCTAAAGCGCGGTCACTGTCGGACTGCATAGAAAAGAAAGAGAAGCGCGATGACACAACCGTGGTAATTTATTGCAAATATGAAGCAATTATCTATTTACAAAAACTCTGAAACACCAAACAAAATAAAAACCGTATACTAAAATTCGGGGAATTAAATTGTCTTTTAGATGGTGAAAGTTTTATGAAAATACACCCGATAGTGTTTGCGTGATTATCGTTTTTATGTCCGCGGTAGACATTACTTTACAAATTAATTACACTATGTTAAAAAAATATAATTGCAAATATTCACATATCAAATTACGAAGCAAATGGTCTAGTATAACATTTATTTTTTTCAAAGAAATCAGTCCGGTCGATTAGACGTGATGTTGAATTTAAAATCATTAGAAGTCGTATATCTGCGCCTTAAGGGGCTTACAGGACATAAACGCAAAAAACGCAAGTTTTAGAAACAATAAAAGTATATGATCGACTACACTAATCAAAATCAAAAAAAATATATGATATTTTTCAGGATCTGTGCTAGGTAGATATTGTGTTGAAAACGTAATACAACTTATTTGGTTTGATAGAAAAAAATCATGAAGATACCTCTAAAAACTTTCTTTTTACAATAAAAACCATACTAATATAAGTACATAGGAGTACAATCTTTATGATTTTTTAACCCCCGACGCAAAAACGACGGGGTGTTATAAGTTTTTAACCCCCAACGCAAAAACGACGGGGTGTTATAATAATAATAAGTTTGACGTGTCTGTGTGTGTGTCTGTCTGTTGCATCGTAGCTCCCGAACGGATGAACCGATTTTGATTTTGTTTTTTTTGGTTTGAAAGGTGAACCAGTCGCAAGTGTGAATGAAAATTGGAAGTTAACAGCAGTTATGTTTTCTACAATAGCTACATTAATTATTGCTGGGTTTAAACCTCGTCTTTTTTTTTTTTTTTTCTATTTATTCTTTATTTCTATTATATTATTTATTTATTTCAATTTTTTTTTCTATGTTTGGCGTTTTCATTAGCCGTCCCCCGACGTGAGGACGCTTGGATCAAAATATTTCCTGCAACTTATATTAAACTTAAAGGACCAATATATATTATTATTTTAGTTTTTAGAGTTTTTTTTTTGAGTCGGGGGTTTTTTAAATTTTCAATTTAACTTTTATTGGCAGATTATTCTACAAGCAATATACTAAAACTCTAGTGTTTTAATTTTTTAGTCCAAACAATAGATTTTTCGTAAATAGATAATTGCTTCATATTTTGCAATAAATTAAGTACCAGCGTTGTGTCATCGCGCTTCTCTTTCTTTTCTATGCAGTCTGACAGTGACCGCGCTTTAGGTCATGTAGTCCTTTTATAGTCACGTGAGACTCGAATAGGGGGGAGGGGGTTCAGAAGAAACTACGAATTATTACAAGGGGAAGGGGGGTGTAGTGAGAAATCATGTGTATTTATTTTGTCATTAGCTGCGCCCCGCGGTTTCACCCGCATAAATATCAATCCCGTGGGAATATCGGGATAAAAAGTAGCCTATATGTTAATCCAGGGTGTCAGCTACCTCCATACAAAATTTTATCAAAATTGGTCCAGCCGTTTGAGCGTGAAGAAGTAACAAACATATAAACACTCACATACACACACTCACAAACTTTCGCCTTTATAATATTAGTGTGATTGTAGCAGGTTGCGTTTTGTTGTTTCTGCCTAGCCCCATGGGAGGACGTCGTCAGTTTATATATCTATACTCGTATGTAAGTTCACAATAAATTTCAATGATATATGCAAGGAATATGATTTTGATCCATTCACAATAAGTGTGAATTCGGCCAGAAGGTGCTTAAGCCTCAAATTTTTCAAGTAGTGGTAGGTTATATTATTTGTTTTTGTTATTGTATTATTTATATTACTTGTTACTTTAATTTAGGCGGTGTTTTTATTGTTTTTGTGCTCACACCATAACTATTATAAGTCTATACGTGAGGATTTGTAATTGGCTTTCTGGTGACCATGGTTTTCTTTTTTGTTTGTTTTTATTAGCTGTAAGTCCTCCATGTATTAAAATAAATAAATAAATAAATAATTCAGCTGTACCTACCGGTACAGCTGAATTATTGTCGGCTCGGCCGGTCGGGCCGGCTTCCAGTCTAACCGGGTACGGTTAGACTGGGAGCCGACCCCAACATAGTTGGTAAAAAGGCTAGGCAGATGATGATGATGATGTATTAAATTCACAATAATAATTTAAAGATTTTTTCTAGTACCAACTACGACAACGACATCGCGGTTGTGTGGATCGCTGACGCCTCCGGGATACAGTTCAATGACCGCGTGCAGCCCGTCTGTATGCCCTTCCGCTTCGTGAACAATGACTTCGCTGGATCCAAAGTTGCTGTACTGGGTAGGTACACATTACGATTAACCCCTCAAGCGTCAAGTGTATACCAAGTGTACATATTAGGAGAAAGTGCTCGAAACGTCAACGGTACACCAAGTGTACACAACAGTGTAATTGTTAAAACAATGACTTTACTGCGCCCATTCAATTCAACTACTCTACAACTAGGTACATATTACAACTACATACTCCTTATCTGCAATTTACCTCATCGCCGCTGCTCTCAAAACGGTGATGGAAAACATCGTGAGGAAATCTGCATGTCCAAAACTTAATCATTAGAAGACATGTGACATCTACCAACACACACTGGGCCCGCGTGGTAGATTACGGCCCAATCCCTCTCATAGTGAGAAGACCTGTGTCCCAGCATTGGTGATAGGGTGTTAACATGAACCGAATCCAAATAGAACGACTTTATAATTAACCTCTATTATAAAAAAAAAAACAATGGTACTGGTATGGTATGGTAATGGTGGTATTTGAGCAAAGTAAATAAAATATAAAAGAATTATAAAATTCTATCGATTCGTATTCTAAAAAATCTCAATCATTTATGCAAAGGTGGGTCAGCTAATTGCAGTCACTGACTGTACTATACTAAATTGATTTCCAGGATGGGGCACTCTCTACCCTGGTGGGCCAAATTCCAAAGTCCTCATGAAAGCAGACTTGGACGTGCTCCAACAAAGCACCTGCAGGTCCAGGGGAGCCGCGGTCACCGACCGACAGATGTGCACCTGGACTGCTGGGAAAGACGCTTGTCAGGTAAGATCGAAGAGAGAGTCACGCAATTTACTTGCGTACCGAAATCAAAAAAATAATGGCCTCGAACCAGTCTGATCAAGGGGTGTCATGTTACTCAGTAACTGGGTTGTGGAGGTCAGATAGGCAGTCGCGCCACGTAGATTATTCAGCTGCGGGTAGACTAGAAACCAGCCCCAATTTAGTTGCGTAAAGGCTTAGCAGATGATTATGAATGCCCTGTAGGTATTACCAACTCTGACAAAATTACGGTTGATTTATCTGGCTCTCAAAGGAATTCTGCTTGCTTATTTAGCTATCTGGTAGAGTAAGTGCTAATTGCGGACATTATGAAATGATAAAATGGTTTTATTTCTGTAAGTAAGTTCGTACAAATACTTTTACACGTCAATCATATTTTAAAAACTAGATGAGGTCGGGTTTCCTATCTGACTACTCTGAGAAGATAGGCCGAAGCGAAGTTAGAGGTCACAGTCTCTTTTAAAGTCCAGACAAAATCTTGGTCAGATCATGTAGATTGATGTCTGAAATCTTTCGAAGAAAGAACCACACAGATTGAGTGGACCTGTCCAGTCAGTGCACGAATTGGTCAGGTACTTAATCGTGCAGCTCAACTCAAAACTTAAGGAGCTCAACGATTCGACGAACAATACCAGAGAAAGGACATTTAGGTAGGCCGCATAAATTACTCATACTGCCAGACCATGATTCAAACTAATTGAGAAAAATTGAGGGTGAAATTTCACGTGGACGAAGGCACGGGCAGAAGTAGTGTTATATGAAACAGCACATTCTACATCGTGCAGCGTCCGTGTGTAGCTTTACACGGCAAGAAAAAAGGGCCTTAGATTAAAGTGACGTAAGTAGATAACAGAGATTCAACGATTTATTTCGCAGGATGACTCCGGCGGCCCACTCCTATGGACCGACCCCCTTACTGGCGCACTCCACAACGTCGGCATCGTCAGTTTCGGCCGCTTCTGTGCGTCAGATACACCAGGAACCAACACCAGAGTAACTGCTTACCTTAACTGGATTCTATCAGTTACCTCGACGACTACAAACGACTATTGTATCAAATAATTGTAGCCAACGTTCGTCCAAAGTCGTGTGGCTCCTGCAATGCTATTCTGTAAAAATCTCCCGTGAAAATGTAGGTGAGGTGAGCTGTCATTTCACGTAATGCTATTATATAAAGTCTATTCAAACTTGTTTCAAATTAATATCTTCTTCTTCTTCTTATTATATAATATTATTTCAAGTTAAACAAATATCAACTTTATTTTAATAGTACATGGTACCTAATTAAGTTGATTTCAGACTGATTAGGTATAACTATTGAAAAAGTTATAAAAATGTTGGAATTTGTAGCGTAAACTGAACTTTATTATGTAGGATTTAAAGTTATTTTTCAACTCATATTTGTTTACATTTTTGGCAAAGAAATCGCGAATGCAGATTAGGGATTGACACTATTGACAGTTCATTTCAAACTCACTTCACCTAAGTTTTTACTGTGAGATTTTTACAGAATCGGCTGTACAATTGACAATATGCCAGACATTGGCCAAATGTCTGGCATATTGTAACATTTCAGCTTTTGTGGGGTGGCAATGTGTCTGTATTCTACCTCTGGTATTGCAGATTTCCATAGGCGATGACTTACTATCAGATGACTCGCCTGCTCGTTTGCCATTTAATTAATGAAAAAATAGGTATAACGTTAACCAAAGATAGTTGACAATTTATAACATTTAAATTGTCAATCACCACCCATTAATAAAATAGATAAATGTCAGTAAAAAATCATGCCAAACAGCTGTTTCGTAATTCAGGAGCCATTTTGTAAACTGTGCCAAAGTTTTATACGTACTTAAATAGTTAAGAATCAACAAAATGTTGTTATTTATTAAAGTATGTATTTTCAGTGTGTCTTAATTTGTTATCCCTTATGCCTAGTGTCCGACCGATTTTCAGCCGAAACCGAAACCGTATCCTTCGGCTCCTCTTCTGGTTTCGGCCGAAACCAAAACCGAAACTTATGAAGTTAAGAAAAAGTTAGTTAATTAAATGATATTATTTTCTGAGACCCGTCGCTTATCGTAGATTTGTTACATAATTTGATTAAAGGCCGATTTTGCAATCATGAAAATTTATTTTATCCGATTACTACTAAAAGAAAACTAGGTACTTAATTATTAAGAATTACTTTTTGCCAGATTTTGTGTGAATAACTGTCAAAACATCAAAATGACGATTGAAAAATGAGCCCTAACTTAAATAAAGGCCTTAGCAGATATTACTACTTTCAGCTTTTGCGATTAGCGATTTAGTCAGTTCTCACATGCTTGATTCAATTCTTAACACGGCAAAATTTTCGCATTAGCAGTCAGCTATTTAATCGCTTTTTTTTGGAAAATAAAAATGCAATGCAATGCTTTATTCTCTCCGCCAAACAATTCAGCACCATTAAAAACACAATTCAAACCGTACTCAAACGCAACGAGTCGCCAAAACGCGAGGCAACGTCGAAGTTACCGCTGAAATGTGTTATTTTGCTATTATGAACACACAGTCATTACGATGCATCTGCTGTTGCCCTTAGAGCTTTTATCAATTTCCCAGAAAGCGAATAAATCTCTAATCGCTGATACTAATAGCAGCATGTCTACTAAGAACCTAAATAACTTCTATTTGTAAGTAAACGCTTAGTTTTTGGGTTTTGTACAAAAAAGGGTGAAAGCGGGACTTCAGTACCTACCTACTAAGTCTACGCTGTTTGTCTATCTGTCAGTATAGGTTGCATTCTATAAAAGCCAAACGGCTCACAAACGCCATACGCCAGTTTCGGTCAGGCCGAACATTCGACCACTTGCAGAAACTGGCCGAAACCGATACTTCGGTGACCGAAGTTCGGTCGGTCTCTATGCCATACTTAAAGAATATGATAGGAGATAAAATAACAATAAAATGATAATCACGTAAAACGAGCCAAGCATAGCTTTAGCTCTTGTGGTCTACTAAGCTGAAAATTAGAGTGATGGATGGCACACTAAATGACCATACACGAAAACAATAGCAAAAAGCTTTTCTCTTAGTACGATATCTGGATAAAAGATGGCGCCACCATCATTGCGGCCTGCGCGAGAATCTACCTCGCGAACTCAGCCGCGCCAATATTGATTAATTCACCGTCCCCAGTTCGGAGCAACTTCACTCCTTCCCACTATTATTCTAACACACAGTCCCACAATAATCTTACATTTAACACTCTTTATTTACCTATAAAATGTAAATTCTTTAAAGAAAATAACCAAAATATGTTTCTAACCAAAATAATGTGTTTCCAAATGATTTGACAGTGTTTTGTTTTCAATTAGTATAATAATATTCGTAGCTATGGAAGTGAATATATATTTGGATTTAAAAATAAAGAGGTAGTGTTTTAAATTGTTCTTTTAAAATGCCCAAACGCATTCCGTTTCACGTGGTTTATGCGACAAGTAAGTACATATTTTTAAAAGTATTTTTTTATAAATAAACTACTTCAATACTTAGGTAACTTAAAATGTTTTTTTATTTTTTGTCCAGGGTTTTTAATAACTTGCGTGATGTTTTCCCTTTTAGGCTCTATCTATTCAAAGGGACAAATTTGGTACCTAATCTTTACTTTCTTTCTTCTCCACGCCAGGAGACCGGTTTTCATATTTTTTCTGTCTTTGTCCATTTACAGTCAATTCATTTATTGATATTTAGACGACGAGAGCCGAACTTTTGAGTCGATGGTTTGGTAATGTTGAGAGGATAAATGTCGAAAATTAAATGAAATCTCGTAAATCAACACGCAATCATTACCCCGGTTCGGTAACGTAGGAATGTAATCTGCAGATGAAATGACCTTCACATAGTCCCAGGCTCCCAACCTTGATCTGTATGACTGTAAAATTATAAGCTACTAGTTGTTGTCGATGGTTTGATGGATGGTTTCACCCGCATCCAAAGTGAACTTCCATCATAGACTACAATAAAATAGATCCTTTGCGAATCCAGGCCATGGCCTTTTGAATGCCTTTCATGTGTCTGTTCAGGTGTTGATGCATGATAGCATCTTCAGTGAAGATTCGTCACATACATTCCAGTTTATATCTAAGGCCCTCTAGTCTAGTTATTGAAATGAGATGATATCGCTTTGTATGACAAACGATTTATAGGTAAGGCCGCATAATACTTCTATTCTATAGCCAGAGGGCCATGACAAAGTGGCTTACTTCTATCAACATAATCAGCCTATAATGTTCCCACTGCTGGGACACAGGCCTCCTCTCTGTGAGACGGGGTGGACCGCACGAGGGCCCAGTGCGGGTTGGTAGATGTCGCATGTCTTCGAATTTTTGGTTCTAGGACATGCCGGTTTCCTCACGATGTTTTCCTTCACCGTTTTTGAGAGCAGTGCAGGTGATGAAAAAATTTATACATAGTAAAGCGCCTGTCTGGGTTCGAACCTACGACTTACAACTCGAAGGTGCGGCCGTTACTACTGGGCCACCACTGCTCTCTTCTTCTATCAGTGTTATCAATTATGGAAAAGTCAAAAATATATTGATTTGACTTATACTACCGTGAACTAATACTACTAGGAATGTCAATCCTACTGAAAGTTTTTGTAGAAATTCGAAACGTTTTGAAAGGTTCGTCTAGGCTCTAAGGTCTAAATTCGCGAATTCAAATTCAATCAAGATTTAATCGTCTATAGACTCGTAAACGATAACAAGATTGAGTTAGTGTACACTTCCTTTAATTCTATTCGGAAAACATTAGAACATAAACGAAAAAATCGACAGAAGTTCGACCAATATTTCATCGTCCGTCAACATAAAACTAAATTATCGAACATTCAACAAACAAAAGAACTACTCCATTATTTATTTCTCTATCAAACAAAAACCAACTCTACACTCTGCAAACAAAGTCCCTTTTCCATTAAAATCGAACTGTACCAGCAATTAGTGAATGCTATCATTGATTCAGTAGCTGAGTACAAGTTGTGAGTACCCCAGAGACTATTACACTAATGGCAGTTCCGTACTATCAATTATGGGACTCTATTTGATAAAGGAAAAGCGGAAAAGTCCATGAAGTGACGTTTACGTTGTGAAATGGATGTTAAAACATAGAACGTTTGGTTGTTTAGAAAACATTTTTTCGTATATCTAGGTACGTGTATGAAACATCGGTATTTTATTTCTCATCGGAAAGGCAGGTATAGCACTTTCCTTATGGAATAGGGAGGCAACCCTATGTGTTTGTTATTCCAGCGTATGTCACTCGTGGGTTGCAGCTGAAAATCAGCGTCAGGTGTTACACCTTGTGTTGTCATCTGACATTATGCTGAGCTGAGACTGAGACCCTTTTGGCATTATAATTTTTTTTTTCTGTTTTTAAAGTTTTAAGGTGTATTTTTTTTTGCTGTAATGCCAATAAACGCATTTTTCTTTCTCAAACCCAAACTCGAAGCATTTATTTCAATTAAACCATTTACAGGCACTTTTGAATTGTCAAGAAGTCAGTCAGTCAGAAAAAATGAAGCTAGTTGCCCATTCCAAAGCGTAGGTACCTATGGATAAGAACGGGCAAGAAACTCCATGGACACTCTTTTAAATTAAAATAATGTGGTTACAAAGTCTTGGTTACATCATTCATGTTAAAAATTATACATGTGAGAACGATGCAGAACGTTTCTTTCATTCTTTTTCTTTCAAACAAGCCATTAGACCACCGGATGAAAAGAGCTTTCAGGCTTCGCTTTGCGCCAAGGTCTAAGCAAGATTTGTTAACAATAAAGACATGAAGGTATTTTGTCTGTCTTTAATCAATGTCTGTTGAAAATAAAGACTACTATGTGTGCCTGTTGGAATACAATAAAATTCATACTAATATTATAAATGCGAAAGTGTGTTTGTCTGTCCGTCTGTTACCTCTTCACGCTTAAACCGCTGAACCGATTTAGATGAAATTTGGTATAGCGATAGTTGGAGTCCCGAGAAAGGACATAGGTTAGTTTTTATCCAGATATTCCCACGGGATTGAAACTTATGCGGGTGAAACCGCGGGGCGCTGCTAGTGTAAATATAATTACGAGCATAATGACTCATTAGAAAGCTGAAACTCACCCAAAGGGCAATGTAGAGGGCTCTTCTTGGAGTTTTTCTACGCGATCGAATCAGAAATGAAGCGATCCGTAGAAGAACCAAGGTGTCCGACATTGCCCGAAGAATTGCCAAACTTAAGTGGCAGTGGGCAGGGCACATTGCTCGCAGAACGCAGACGGTTCTGGAGTGGCGACCGCGTACCGAAAGACGTAGCGTTGGGAGGCCTCCCATAGGGTGTGAAGATCGCAGGAATCCACTGGATGCGAGAAACACAGAACCGGTCGAAGTGTCAGTGCTTGGGGGAGCCCAATGTCCAGCAGTTGACGTTTTTCATCCATTGAAATCGAAAACTGCCTAGTTGCTTGCGGTAACACGCGTATTTAAACACACAAACGGTTGGTACCCCTAGTACAGACGCCAGCACATCAACCTACCCGAAACTGTCACATTTTCCCAATCAACTTTGAACCTTATGCATTAGTGATAAAGTTGAAAATCTATTAAAGAAATTTGACAGGGTGATGTGCTCGCGTCTGTACCTACTGCGATATTTGCGGACGAACTTTTCCGGGCAAGCCTTTTCCTTTTATCATTTACTATAGCTTCTTTACACACTATCAATCACAATCTGATACATTTTGAAAGATATTGCTAATCCATTGCTGCAATTGTTCGAAAAAATTGTCTGCTCAACAACGTAAATAACGCAATGAATGTTGTTGAACTGTCAAAATGCCATTGCTACTGACAGCGTGTTACGCAATTACCCTATGGTATTCATCAATATAATACACTTTTTAGATATTTCCTATTCTTTAATAGGAAAATAGTAATAAGTACTAAGGCACTATACGGGGTGAAATTTTAATCACCGTTTTCCTCTTAAGGGGTCATTGGATTAATAGCCAAGAGCCTCGACCAACACCTAAGGAGGCTCTCGTTGGGCAGCTGGATCAAGGGCTTGATTCAGAAAGCTGTACTTCTGGACACGGCCCGTATTGTTAGGAGGTTCCTCTCTCTGGAGCCCTGACCGCCGGTAGCTTGGACCCTGTTCCCTATACCGGTGGTACTCATCATTAAGGACAACTTTTGCTATGGGCCAAAACATGAAATCGCGAAAAAGAAAACCAACTGTTCCCTACATTTTGACGAGTTATACGAACAAAAATGTAGTGAACAGTTGATTTTTTTCACGATTTCAGGTTTGGTCCCATAGTAAAAGTTGTTCATAATGATGAGTACAATGACCCCCTTAACAGGAAAACGGTGATTAAAATTTCACCCTGTATACAGAGTGTTACGGAAAGGGTATATCAATACAAACGGGTTGAAGAAAGTATCTGGTCTAGAATCTCTGTACAAAATTTCAGCTCAAAAGCAGTAACTTTGAAAATGCCTAATATTTTTTTATTTCGATAGTTTATTAAATTTGGTCCCATAGTAAAAGTTCTTCATAATGATGAGTACAATGACTCCCTTAACAGGAAAACGGTGATTAAAATTTCACCCTGTATACAGGGTGTTACGGAAAGGGTATATCAATACAAACGGGTTGAAGAAAGTATCTGGTCTAGAATCTCTGTACAAAATTTCAGCTCAAAAGCAGTAACTTTGAAAATGCCTAATATTTTTTTATTTCGATAGTTTATTAAATTTGGTCCCATAGTAAAAGTTCTTCATAATGATGAGTACAATGACTCCCTTAACAGGAAAACGGTGATTAAAATTTCACCCTGTATACAGGGTGTTACGGAAAGGGTATATCAATACAAACGGGTTGAAGAGAGTATTTGGTCTAGAATCTCTGTACAAAATTTCAGCTCAAAAGCAGTAACTTTGAAAATGCCTAATATTTTTTTATTTCGATAGTTTATTAAATTGAAATCATAACAAACGTGTCACCGCACTACGAGGGTCATTATCCATTATCTGAAGTGTGTCTGTGCGCCTAGTACACGCACATCACGCCGCCGCGCGCCAGTGCAGCGCCGTGATGTCGAAATAATTTTCAAAGTTAATGCTTTTGAGCTGAAATTTTGTACAGAGATTTTAGACCAGATGCACTCTTTAACCCGTTTGTATAGATATACCCTTTCCGTAACATCCTGTATACTATATACTTAAGTAGATTCTTTAATCTACCGAAGTATATCAGTGCCTTAGTACTCTACTGTTATTATCCCATTAAAGTACGTACAAATACCATGACGTGAACTATTCTCAGTCTAACTGAATTATTTGATTAAAAATGTAAAGCCACAGCCGTCACGATCGATCGATACTTATTGTTTTTATTATAGTTCAGTTCGTAGGTACTGTCTGGTAGTGGATATAGTTCGTCAAACTGTTTTATTATTTAATGAGTACTGATTGAGTTAGCACCCGGTTTATGTGAAGGTGGCAATAATAATTTAAGTGCTGTGATCAAGACAAGACTGTTTGTAAGCCTATGCTGTGCCGATCTATAAATAATATTTCGTTTAGAAATTTGAAATCTTTAAAGTTTCCCATTTGTCGTCTGTCCCCTCTATGTGGCAGGGAGTGGGCTGTAATGCACCTGCCAGTTTAACTAGGTAAGGGTTTATTTATATAAAACGCTGGTACGTAACCGGCGGTGCCGATTTGCCAGCGCTTGTCGCCGACAAGCGCTGGTTGTCAACGCTGGTCCGTCGCCGATAAGCGCCGACAAGTTCCTATCTGATTAGTCGGCGTCGGTTCGCGCTGATTTGGCCAAAAGTATGAAAACTGCCTGCCCGACCAGCACTTGTCAGCTTCAACACATGCTGGCATATCGGCGCCAACACACGCTGGCATATCGGCGCCAACACATGCTGGCATATCGGCGCCGGTTGCCAGCTTTCAACTTGAATACACCCTTTGGATGTTTTCATGTACGAATAGAACGCTGGCAACCGGCGCCGATATTCCAGCGCTTGCTGGCGCCGATATGCCAGCGTGTTTTGTTATGTTTTGCTAAATCGAATCGGCGCCAACTAATCAGATAGGATCTCGGCATCGGCGCTTATCGGCGATAGTTCGCGCTGATTTAGCAAAAAATATGGAACCTGCCTGTGCCGATCAGGGTTGACAACGTTGAGGGTTGATTCCATGATCGGGCAACGAGTTGTTAGGGTTTTAGACAACTTCAATAGCAGCCCAGTCTCGACTCGTGAGCAGTGTTTGGGCAATAAGCTCGCTCTCTATTACATGGAACTAAACGATAACTGGCAGGTGCATTATAGCCCATTCCCTCTCACGGAGAGGAGGCAAAAGACAGTGGGAACTTAATAGACTTAAATTTTCTTCAAGCTGCCTACCTCTGAGACAGGTACAGACAGAGGCGAATATAGACATGACGTTTTCGTTGTTAGTCTATAAATAGAGACCCTCTACGAGTGTCGCTTCTAAATTACTTATTTCCGATACATTCAGAGGTGATTGGAACCCCTTACCCCCGTTTTCTTAGATACATAACATAACATCACGCCCGTAATCCACGAAGGGTGAGGCAGAGGTCTGTGTTTTCTTAGAGTCGATTTAAAGTAATCTTTGTCGAATTTCAAGTATATTCGCTGTTGTAGTTTTTGCCACAGCTTACACTTGCATTTGGTTTGACAATACCTACTAAGTACCTAGCTCTAGAGATTTCAAAGTCAAAGCATTTATTTATATAAAAACCAATTATCGTTTATTAAAGTAAATAGGTTATCTTTATTATCACACAAAATAACCATTCTTTTATTTACTTATATCCTTAATTAACGAAATTAAAACCAATTACTTATAGACACTTTTAGAACAAACTTACTTACTTTTTAAACGGTTTTGTAAAATTGGTCAACAATACTGGACTATACTAAAGCCACTCTAACTTAATCCGATTACTTAACTATTAACTCTTTCATTCCAAACCAAAGACGGTCTAATAAAGTTACATTTAAGTAGAACATGCTTCTAAGAAAGAATAATAAATTGGAACTCGGGTTTGAGAATGTCATGCACGCCACAGTCGCTTTAATTAAAATGATTAACATTGCAACTCATACTAAGAACTATGTTATTACGACAAGAAGGAATTTATAATATCGAAAATGAAATACATTTCCATTTGATATGAAATTAAGTTAACGTTACGTAACGTCGCGTAGTTCGAACGGAAAATTGTGATCTCTCTCAAACCCTCAACCCACGTTTTCTTAAGTTACCTATTCACTTTTATAGCTTCCCGTTTTCTTTCACCCACGTAATTATAGGTAGGTTTTCATCTTCGTAGCCTTTGTAACTTTGGAAGTTAGCTGCCCCAGACGAAGCCATTACTTAGATGCAAAGGTCAGCTTTTTTAGAAAATGAGAAAAAAAGTGCGTCGCACTTAATTAAACTCTCGAGACATACTTAAAAATAGGGTTTTCCATCATCACATTGCACTTACATAGCGTTCACGAGTGGCGAACTTTCCTTTTATGACCGGCCAAAGGGTGTGCGCATTATGTCCAGTTCGCAAAATGTCCAACTTTACTGTCCTGTTCTCAATTGTGGACCAATAGAGAATTGGACAGTTCGCAATTGGTCCAGTTCACAATTGGTTCAGTTCGCAATTAGTCCAATTCGCAATTGGTCCAGTTCGCAATTGGTGCAGTTCGCAATTAGGGGGCGTCCTTGATTACGAGAGGCATTTCTTGACACGACCCCCACTGCTGACAAAAGATGCTGGCGGCACCCTAATTAATCTGAATCATTTTGAAGAATATTGCTTCATATTATTATGTTCGAAAATCTTGTCTGCTCTTTTGTTTGTGTTAAATATTGTAAAACTTATGAAATTAAACCAATAATTATCTTGTCTCTTGGCCCAGGTGAAGACAGCTCCTACCCAGCATGTGAGCTGAACTCTCAGGGTCCTGCAGCACGTGGGTGGCGCAGTGAAGGCGCTCCGCCCCACGAGCTGTTACTGAGGCTTGCACGAGTCACGTCAGTCCACAAGTTGCAGCTGTTAGCGCACCATCAGCTCATACGTGAGTACAACACAGCATCATGCTGAGATTGGGGCCTTTTGGCCTCGTACTGGATTTTGTTTTTTATTTTTTTTAGAATGGGTAAAAAGACACGAGAGTCACTTGTACTCCCCGTCACTGTAATAACTTTTTGTACTGGACCATACCTGGGAACCTTCTGAACCTCTTACGGAGATATTGTAGGTCAAAATTCTAACTTTTACGTATTTGTACGAAAACAAATTTTTAACGTTACAACACGAATTTAAATACCCCCAGTTTTTAACGTTACAACACAACTTTCAATACCCACAACGGTAAGGAAATTTTATGACGTTCTGTTGTCCCCGTGACGGGGACACAGATTACGGGGACAACGGGAATACAGGGACCCCTGTACCGTTGTATGCACCCATAAGCACAATGTTTTGCGTGTGTTACATTGCCCACTACTGTAAACAGCGATTTTTCACACCAAAAATGATAGTCGTTTGTTAGCAATTATTTCTGCAGTAAGTTACTTAGTTTGATGTACAAAATGCTTAGTTGACGGCTACGTGACGTGATGGGTCTTTTTACTCCCTGTAAGTATAGGTACTTATAGATCATAGATGATTTAGGCGCAGAATACCCACTTTTCTGTGTTCAGTGTACCACATCAAAACTTACGTCAGTGGCGTAGCGTGCCTTGGTGGGGCCCCGTATAAAAATTTGTTTGGGGGCCCTTAGGAAGGGAAGATTTCTCACAAAAGAAAAAAAAAATGTTTGCATAAAATTAAAAGAAATATTTATTCATCATAATTATCTGCCACTTTTCCAAAATTTTTACAAACAATTCAAATTAAATATACACTCTCCTTGCCTTTGTTTCGGCAAACTGATTATAGCTGATTTGCTTTTTTTGACTTTTGTCATTTGTGAAATTAAAAAGAACTTGGGAAGTTTTTATTAATTTTTGCTAACGCACTTTGGGGGCCCCAGGGCCACGGGTGCCCCGTATAATTGATACGGCAGATACGGCGCCGGCGGTAGCTTCGCCACTGACTAACGTCCTCTTTACGTATTTGTTTGTTGTTCTCTTAATTGGCAGCGTCATGCGTGGAAGTCCTGGTGTCAGGAGGGCTCGTCTCCGAAGGGGCGGCCACTCCTTGTGGCGCCACCTACACCAGTGTCGGCAGGGTCACGCTCGCCAGACCAGCACAGCAAGCCAGGACCAGAGAGTTAAGGTCAGTGCTAATGAAAATAAATTACATCAACAAAATGGTTTAGTTTTGTTCAGATTTTTGCATAGACTTATAGAGGTATGAGGAACAGGTTGTAAACTTCATTCATCTTCCATAGAAAAGGGAGGATCCTCCGAGCAGATGGGTGTTGTGTCTTATGGGCAACTGCTGAATGATTGATGTAGGGACGTTGTTTATATATGCTAGTTGCGCGGTAAACTTTGCTTGCGCGATGCAGGATTTTGCGTGACGTCAGTATGATGCGTAGTTCGCATGTGGCGGTGTAGATGCCGCTACAGATTTTTATTGACAAAATTGAAGGACATAGGTGAGTAAGGGCTATGTGCTCTACTTTTGTTTGTTTCATCCAAAGCAGTAAAGATGTGTTGTTCTGCCTTTAGATCAGCTGCCCTTCCAGAACCAACAATAGCCCGCTTCGTTAAACTCAAACTGTCCGGACCACACCCACCAGCAAAAGAAGATGATCAGGTAAGATGTTGATACCAATCACTTCGTTATTCTAATGTTATTGGTTGGCAATGATCTGCATGCACCTTTTTCAAATGATATTGTTTAATACTAAAACTCGCTACCAATGAATGAATCCCCATATATCAAAGTTTATTTATTTATTAAAACTTAATGCACAAGTAAAAAAAAACTGTACAAAGATGGTCTAAATTATGCCTGAGGCATTTTCTTGGTAGAAAATTACTCAGGCATTTAGACCGTCTTTGTACAGTATTTTTTGACTGACTCGGTTCGGTTCGATCATTAATTATGAACGATGGTGATGCAGAGACAAAACATAGCAGGTGCAACAAATGGGATATATGTATAACTCGAAAAAGAATAAATAGATACATATAAACAGAATAAACTTTGTCAGGAAAAATAACTAGGTATATGCAAAGTTCTTCAAGAACTTTGTTGCATATAGGTAGTTATTTCTCCTTACAAAGTTTAATTATGTTCTGTTTATTCTGTTCTTGCATGTTGTTTCATTCAGTTGAACGACTTCATACTACTCTACGACTCATCCATAGTCGGCCTAGTTACTAGTGGTCTAGTTTAGGTGTAGTCATACTGGCTCGGTCACTCATCTCTTCACTAACTTATCAAAAATCCACTACGCTTCACCTAATTTGACATTTGACCGATCATCAAGAAAATTGACATGATGAGGAGCAACCATAAACGGTGGAGCTAGCATAAGGATAGAAAATCTAAAACCGAAATTATTTAAAGGTACAAATTCTCCCCTGTATCTCCATCTCTTTCACTCCAGGTAGCACTAATGGCAGTAAACGTCCTGGGCGAAGAAGTAGAAGACAATGAGAGCTCCCCAGTCCAGCCAATCAGCAAGGAGCCAGCCTATTCGCCGTACGACGACCTCGCCTTCATCATGTATGTGGACAACGATATCGCTGACCTGGTCAGGAGTCTGGATGAGAAGAAGAAGAACGCTGTTGGTGGTGAGTTAGGAAGAACGAAGGAAGGGTGCTTTTATTCCTGGGAGTGTTTTGGATATTGCCTACAGTAGGGACTGCTAGGAAAGTCAAGATACAGAAGAACTTCACGACAATAATGGACTTTCCTGGAGGCGGTATTGCTTTAAAAATGTCAATGTATACTTTTCTGGAAGTGAGGATGAAAAAATGGTTGGATCGTCATAGTATCTATTTAATTTGACGCCACACACTGGGCAGGTGTAGATTGCTAGGCAGTAGTAAAATATTTAAACGCGAACGTGTCTTTCTATCTCATTACATGGTCTATATTCTTCTTAATTCCTTTCAGAGGAGCGTTTCGAATACGCTCGTCGCTTGAAATCAGCGGGCGCAGCTCTTGCATCGGCAGGAATCCGCATCGGTCGGTGGCGGTTGCGCAAACGTACAGCAGCAGCAAGGGATGACTTCGAGCTTGCGAGGAGGATGAGGGACAGGATAGCGGATGCGCTGTGTGGGGTGAAGGAGGATCCACAGCTCTGTCGGTTATTTGAGGAGGATGGGGTGAGTTAGAGAGACTTTGGGCAAAAAAGTTTTATAAAATTACAACTCTATCCGATTTCACGACTGCACTACTAAGGGATTGACGGTAGAGCAGGACAGGTAGGCTTGGTATCTAGAGAAAGATAAAGTAAAAATACGTGGGCCACAGTTAATTTCTGAGGTATTTAAAATGTGTGTGTCTTTTAATCCGCGCATAGTCAATGCAAAAGTCAACTTCAGCATCACAGGTCCAGACTTGCGAAATCACACTTCGATCGTATAGCTCTGCGAGTTCTAGTTGTATGTGTCCATAATACTATGTCATTTTCTAATAATATTTCTTCTTTCTCCTTCCTTCCTATAAAAAACTAAATTACCCCATCTCTTTCAGCCGGACCGCCGCAACGACTCCTCGATGCCTCAAGAGTACGACTTCTCCCACCACCTCTCGCCGTCCGTAGCAGCAGGCTCTCTCAGCCTGGACATACCCTCACCAGTTCCTCCCATAGAACCTGAACCGGAGCTACATGAACCGGAATATGTTAATGGAGAGGAAGAGGAAGATGTTCAGGATATGCAGCCGGTAAGAAATTTGATGCAAATGTTTAGATACTTATTTCATGGACCAATTAGTGTTATTTGAATGTATAGAGGTATGAGGAACAGGGTGTAAAGTTCACTCATACTCTATAGAAAAGGGAGGGTCCTCCGACCAGACGGGGGCAATTGCCCGAATATTCATGTCGGGCCGTTGTATCTATGCTAGTTGCACGGCAAACTCTGCTTGCGAGATGCAGGATTTTGCGTGACGTCAGTAAGACGCGTTGTTAGCATGTGGTGTTGTAGATACCGCTACAAATGTGAGGATTCTAAGGTTCTTCAGAAAAAAAATTGCTAAGCATTCAAACACCTTGTTTCCCCAAAGGTTTGGGCAGAAAAGGACCATACCGCCAGTTATGTACAGACGCCAGCACATCAACCTACTACAATCTGTCAAATTTCTTTAATAGATTTTCCACTTTATCACTAAAGCATAAGGTTCAAAGTTAATTGGGAATATTTGACAGTTTCGGGTAGGTTGATGTGCTGGTGTCTGTCCTGTTTTTTTCGTTCCCCGGGTCGGACAAAGTGTTATTGGGTTTTTCATTCTGGAATTTCTCAGTAGCGGCCCGGAGCCTGGATTAGTGCTCAGTTAATGGCATAGGCTCACCCCCCATTTCATGCGATTTGTTTTAAGGTCTTTCATCATTATGCCCAAATAAACTTACTTTTAAATAAAACTGGGAATAATATTTTCAGTCGCCAGAACCTACTTTACAAGAAGAAATTCCATCTTCATTCCCCGAGCCTGTGCAAGTCCAGCCCGTCCAGACGATGCCAGAAGAGAAGGAAGTGCACAAGAAGATAGAAGAAGAGGAACTGAGGAAAGAGACTGACAGTCCGAGAAGAAGTATCACACCTAATGCTGCTAATGGTAACAAAAACTATATTCCAACTAGCTTCTGCCCGCGACTTCGTCCGCGTGAAATTTCACCCTCCCCCCATTCACCCTCTTAGGGGTGGAATTTCGAAAAACCCTTTCTTAGTGGATACCCCTACTCTTCACGAAGAACACACCCACCAAATTTCATGTCTCTAGAGACATGAAATTTGAAGGGTGTGTTCTTTGGGTGTCCGCTGGTCCTAGGACCAGCGGTTTAGGCTGTGCGTTGAATCTCAGTCAGGACTTTGAATTTTAATATTGATGACTCAGAGATGATTACTTACGGAGAAAATGGTTGATACTGTTTAGCAGTCACGAGAAAGTCTCATTAGGCGTAATTGGATTGATAAAAAAATGGCTAAGTTAGGCCATGTTCGCACGAACGTAAAAATATCGCGGCGGGAATTTATCGTGTTAATTTTGAGCTGAGCATTGATAATAACCCAATAGAGCGCATCCCAGCGCGTCAAAAAACACTGTTGGTTTTTCAACTTTCGGCACTAAGCAGTGCTTTAGAAAAGAAAACTGTTATTTCAGACAGGAGTCCATAGGCATAAACAATTAAAATTCAGCGTGGAGCTGCATCCACCTCCGCGTACATCGGGCAATCCCACCGATCTGCGAACACACTTAGAGCGGTTTCGCACTACATCCGATCCGAATCCGAATTATAGATCTGACTTCAATCCGAATTGGGAATGTTCTAAATTCGGACGGATAGAGTTCGGATCTAGTGCGCAACCCCTCATACAAATAGGACTATGGTCACTTCGGACTAGCATTTCTCGAATTCGGACCAGATGTAGTGTGAAACCGCTCTGAGAATACTGTTGGTGCTGGCGCGAACACGCGTCAGCAGGGTTTTTTTTTATGGGTGGTAAATCATCAAATGACCCCTTCCGGTCTGGGTGGAGCGGAAGGGAGTGTCAGACTCATACTGACTAAAACCCATCCGTGTTCCTTAGCCCTTAATGTTCCGGGGTAGCGGTAACCCTTTCTGATAATCCCGCACCCCCGGCAGGCTTCGGCCCTGACAGGCCCCTTCCGTCATTAGGGATGCATTCCTAATAATGGCGGCAAAATCATTAATATTTTAATCCGCAAAAATCCCTGATGCACTACAACGCCACGGCAGCCGCAGCAGTATTCTCAGAGTGCTTTAAAATCCGGTGCGCGGAAAAAAATCGCCGCGGGAAGAATGCCCGTGCGTACCTTGTCTTATAATGGTATTGAAAGTCAACTTTTCCAGGTTCAGTGGTGCGGCGTAGAAACAAAAGCGCTGGTCCACGGTCAACGTTCGAGGCATATGAGGAGCGTTTACTACCAGCTTTGAGGCAGTAAGTATTTTTTTCTGAAACCCTGGAAATAATGTTCTAAAGAAAAAAAAAGTGGCACTCCGGGAGTGCCGACAGAAGTGAAAACTTGATCAATAACGTGTGTATTTTTTGAATCGTCATATAAACAAAACGCAAACAGAATACTTTGCCATCACTCACTGACATATCGGAAATACATTAAAGTCGTGTACATCCCGAGAACAGCCGAACACATCCGAAGCGGTGTCGGTTACGGTAACAGTGGCTCGAATTCAATGGTTTTTTCCCATCCGAAAAAATGCCCAACGCGCCTAAAGAAGTTTTCATTTCAAAAACCGTACGAATCAAAAAAAATATTAAGAACAAAGTCATGAAAGACTTAATCCGACCGATATAAGCGTAGACCTGCAAATTTCAGGTCCTCTTATTTAAGATTACATAATTATTATTTAGTTCAAAATGAGTTTCAAAATCTTGTGTTCCAGTTCTCACACCAACGAGTACCTCCGTGAGGGACGAGAGGAGGAGTGCAGTGGAGGAAGCGCCGCCACGTCACACTCGCGCTCGACTCAGCCGCACAAGTTGAATGAACGGGAGAGGAAACATGCTGCGCTGCCTATACTTATATTTGGTTATCCACTTGTAAGTAACAGTTATTTTTAACCGACTTCTAAAAAGGAGGAGGTTCTCAATTCGGATGTTTGTATTTTTTTTTTATGTTTGTTCACGCATAACTCCGTCGCTTGCCAACCGATTTGAAAAATTCTTTTTTGTTGGAAAGGGTATACTTCCCAAATGGTCCCATGAAAATTTTATCGAAATCGGACAAGCGGTTTTTGAAAAATCAACAAAAATCTAAAAATTTATCTACATTGCCTACATTAACGATCTTTTCGTTTACTTTTTTGTGGGGTAGGTACAACTAAAACGTGAAAAATAAAAACTTTTTTACAAAAAAAAAACAACCGACTTCAAAAAAAAAACACTACAAAGTGATAAATAACTTTAATTTCGGAAGTCGGTGTCAAAAAAAAAGGAAATTGCGGAACCAACGACACCGACTACCGAAATTAAAGTTATTTATCATTTTGTAGTTTTTTTTTTGAAATCGGTTGTTTTTTTTTTCATTCTAGCACTGTAGTTGGGTTGGTTTTTAATCCTAGACTCCACATAATCAACCTATAATGATCCTACTGCTGGGATACTGGCCTCCTATCTTCGTGAGGGAGTGGGCCAAAATCTGCCACGCGGGTCCAGTGCGGTTTGGTAGATGCCACGTCTTCGAATTTTCGGTTTCCTCACCATGTTTTACTTTACCGTTTTGAGAGTGATGAAATTATTTACACAAAGCGCCTGTCTGGGTTCGTACCCACGACAATAAAATTTGTAGGTCGGCGGGGCAATTGCGTAACACTTTATCAATCGGAATCGGATTCATTTTGACAGTTCGACAATATTCATTGCGTTATTTACGTGTTGAGCAGACAAATTTTTCGAACTTATGAAGCAATGGATTAGCAATTGGGTCGGAAATGATTCTGATTCCGATTGATAGTGTATTACGCAATTAGGGTGCGGGTCGTTACCACTGGACCACCACTGCTCTATCCTAGACTTGCCTTCGGATAATTCCAAGCTAGAACCACAAATCAAGCAAAAAAAAAAAACTTTTTTCTTTACGCCAGTTTTTAAGTAATTGCCATTCGGAAGAAAACGATGCGAAAAGTTAAAAGGAACGAAAGAAAGAAAAATAGGTTTAAAGCTTAAACTACAACTTGCTCAATCAATAAATCGGACCAACACATAACTACCAATTTTAAATTTGCAGGTAGAGAAATTCTACTCCAAAAACTACCTTGACAAAGAGGAAGGTCTATCCCGTCTCCGTGCAGAACTGACGTCACCATCTAATGGAAGTACCAAGACGTCTCCGAACAAGACAGCCAGGGCGGCCGCCATCTTGTTGCAAAGGGCGCTTAGGGACAAGGTGTTCTCCGTGTACAGCCAAGCCAATGAAGTTGTTAAGGTGCTGTTCAAGGAGTTTGTGCCGGATAGGTGAGCTTTTGGTCTTTGTTACTTTTTCTTTCTGTATATATTTAACTGAGACTGAAGAAAACGCGCGATGATTTCCGCTTCAGTATGCACACTATCGACTCATCGTGTCGCCATCTTCTGCCACCCTCACCCAAGTTGCACCACAATATCCAACTGCCTGATTTGCACGCTGCACTATGGTACAGTCGCCAGCAAAATTGCATGGGTACCTTAGTGTCTATTTTCCCGTGAACGTTTGAATTCAAGTTTTCGAAAATAAACTAGATGGCGTTGGTTTCTTCACAACTATGACTAATTTACGAAACGTAAGTAAGGAGTTAAGAAGAAACGAAGAAATTACAAGGCTAATACATTTATCTAATTATTACATTACAATTACCAGCATACGTAGCTTAAATGATAAAAATAATAATAGAAACCGATAGGAATATATTTATTAAGCTAACGAGTGGGTATTTTAATAATTAATTTAATATTCGAATTGGTAGGTAGTTACTTAGCAACAGGAAAAAAGAGCAGATTCATCGCAGGTAAACAGGCTCGCCTTGTGGGCTCGCAAAAAAAGGCACTATAAAAAATTATAGAGGTTTATTTCTTACAGTTTATTATTCAAATTTAATAGTCAGTTTATTAAATATTATAGGTATAACATTATAATATTATGAAGTTATTGAGGCGATAGCTTAAATATTCGTTTCCAAAATCGGAAAGAGGATTGAAGCTTATGTAACCTCAATAAAAACAAACAGGAGACCAGGTTATTTTATTACAAAGGTCAAACGCATTAAATGGATACTAAATAAGTAGGCTAAAAACTACAAAATTGCACAAAAACATATCAAATGGTTAGTAGGCAACATAAAAAACTAAAAACTATGTTGTTTAAACTTAAAGTGTTCATAACTTTTTAAATTATTAAAAATACGTAAGTTATAGTTTATACACACATAACCAGGTCTCCAGTCAATATAAATAATATTATCTAAGTATAATTATTTAGCTCGTAGCTACATAACCACTTGTGTAGGTATCGCGTATTATTTCGACGCCACAAACATAAGCGTCCGTGTTCACTGGACTTAAAAGTTTTTTCATCTGTAAAGATGACATTACTCCAATCGAAGTTTATGTGATCCAAAGCGAACTGTAATCTTGCCCTTTTATGGTTTTCCGTGAGCAAGGGTTTCACAGCATGCATCCGCGGCACAAGTTTTGACGCGGCTCCGTGTCAAAACTTGTGTCAAATAAACCAGCATAGTGGTTCGGCGGCAGAAATCCATTTTCTTCATACTGCCTTATCATGGTTTGATGCTGCAATGTGTTTTATAAGTCGTGGTCTACCAGTTCTTTGATGGTGTTTCAAAGAACCCTCCTCTTCAAATCGTCGTACTCAAAGAACAACTGTTTTTCTCTGCAACAATAAAACAGAAATATATAATACCCAATAATGATTATTATGTAGTATAGTAACAAAAAAATAATGGAATTTTTAATATAAAAGTGTAAAAATAAAACTACTTACGTTTACACCGGTCTCTGGCTATTTCTGACAAGTTTTTGGCTTGATTATTCAAAGCAATTATTTGAGCTCTTGTAACGAAATCAATATTATAACTCGTGCTCGTTTTAGTAAAATAAGTAATCCGCCTGATCATAAATAAAAACTGAACAAAAGGCACTCGAACGAGGTAATCGAAATGAACTTAGCGAACGATCAATTGAGCTGTCATAAATCTTCGATCTAAGTATTATTCATACCACCTACCAATTATTTATAAATCCATGTTTAACCTACCCTCTCAAGTTTGAAAACTAAAACTTAGAAAATCAGATACCTACCTACTTATAAATTGATATTAAATTTTAACATAGTAGGTTAATAATTAGGATCAATTTTCTTTAAAAGAAACTATTAATTATAAATTGTTTGAATGTTTGAAGAGACAAAAAGAAACTGCAAAAATATTTTATCATATAAAGCAAAGCAACGCCATCTAATAACAGCATAATTCAATTTTGTTAGTCGTTAACTGGTTTTACGCTAGATGGCGTCATTTCTCGCTTCATACGATTTTGTTTCTGTACTACCCATGCACTTTTGCAGCCTACCGTACATTCTGTTGCAAGGAACCGACGTCTCGTTCAATGTAACACAGCCTTTACTTATCGCCGTATGGATATCATAAGAAGTGATTGAGGGCCAAGAGGATATGCCAAGGGGATAAGAAGCATTCACCTTCAAACTGAAAATATCTTTGACCAATGTAATGTTTGACTAACATGGTGAGAATTGCCACAAAAATTCCGAAAGATGGTTGAATTTCAATTTTGTGTTTCATTTTGTTTCAAAATTCTGTTCAGGGAAATCGCCAGAAAGGATTCAATTTCCAGGGTGTGTGCTGCCGAAGTGGGTCGTTGCTTGGAGAAGCTGCTGCCTGAACTGTTAAGAGCCTGCGGTGATCCTGCTCCGAGGGTACATTCTACTGCGCAGCATACCGTGCTTACTGTTGCTGACTGTCCTCAAGTCAGGTAAGATTGCGATTTTATATTTTGTTCACCATTTGGAAATGATTAAGTTTTTCCAGTCGTTATTAGGCTTCCTGAAGAAACCAAAAACAAAACCGATAAAGCATAGCTACGACTGCGAGAAATCCATGCGCAAACGACTAAACTACTCCAGTTTTTGGTAGTATAGTCCGTCTATCAGGTACATGTAACAAATCTCCTTCTGGTCCAAATCTTGCTCTTGAGATTGTTAGACAACTTAACCAAATAACAACAGCCTAAGTTGAAAAGAGAGATTTGAAAGATAAACCCAAAAATGTGAACAGTTACTACGCGTAGTGTAGCGTGATGTTGAAAATTCAAAATCAAAATCAAAAGTCATTTATTCAAACTAGGCTGAGAATCAGCACTTTTCGAACGTCAAAATTATAAAAGACAGTCCCCAGAACGCCCGCCCTTCACCACTTCCTAGTGCTTTCGCTGGGGAGAAGAAGTGGCGGAACAAACTCCCCAGCAGCACAGCTGTCTGTTCTCTAAAACTGTAGACTAAAACTGTGCTAAAACTCTCAAATCATGTCATCCAAGGATAGACTTAAAAACCATTCAAATCAGTTGGTCGTAGATCTGCTTCAACCAAATATCACCAAACGCCTCAATAGGCACCACATCCTCGAGCTGAATAAATAATTACCATAACGTGCGGTGCTCACCGGAGCCCTGCATATATTGCAGATACTTAAGTATATAAAAACAAATATCAAACAAACAAAAAAGACGGGTTGCACTCCGGGAGTGCCGGCAGAAGTGAAAACTTGAATATTAACGTTGAAATAAATCAACTATTAATTTAATTAATATAACTCATTTTCTTTCCCTATTTCTTCGTCCCTTTTTTCATTAACAGATGCACTTAGTTCAATTTCCATATTTTAAACACTTTAAATACACGAATTTTACGAATACACAGCCGTGTGGCCACTACACAGACGGTCGAGTCGTCAGCTGTCACCATCCATGGATGCGCGTAACATAAACACACACGAACATTCGCGCAAGCGCCCTGCGCCGCCTAAACGAAACAGCAGGCATACATTTTCGCCGCGCTGTAGAAAGAGAGGGGGATACTTCCTCTCCTACGCCGCGCCGGCTGTCTACTCTCCATCCATCTCACGAATTTTCGATCAGGTCACGTGTCCTGACGGTCACGTGTCCTGACGCGAGTTTAATTTTTTTTACCCATTACAAAAAAAGTGTACAACGCCGCTAAAGAAGCAGATAAGTACATTAAAACAAATATCAAACAAAACAAACTTACCACGTGTTTATTTTACTTGCAGGAGTCTCCACCTAATCCCTCAGCAGTTGGTTCGACCAGTAGCAGCCTCCATGCATCCCCGGCTGGCCCTGTCTCGACTCCAGATGTTGGAACAGCTCATACTAAGTCACGGTATCTCTACAGACAAGAACAGGTGAGTTTGACGATCATTTTGGTAAGGAAATACCTGAAGATTTATGGTGTGGAAAAAGGATGAAAATTCCCTGAACATTAAGATGGCACATAAAAATAATATAAGTCATCATCTGCCTAGCTTTTCCCGCCTATGTTGGGGTCGGTTTTCAGTCTAACCGGATGCAGCTGGGTCTGGGTACGAATATTTTTCATGGAACGACTGTCTATCTGACTTCCACAACCCAGCTACTGGGTAAGATTGGTAAGACTGGTTGTCAGACTTTCCGCTAAAAAAAATAAAAATAATGTTAATATAAGTAATGTTATAAAATACAAATGGAAGATAATTCTATCGTTGCCGTTGCTTCGTTTAAAATATTTCACCGAACTACGAATTTCTAGATGCTTTCAATTTCCATACAATAAAGTTTTCTAGATTCCACAAAAAGATGAATTTTAGGGGACACCCGGACTTGAACCGGGGACCTATCGATCTGCAGTCGATTGCTCTACCACTGAGCTATATCCCCGATGAAAGCCTAGCTCAAATTAGGCATTGTATTCCGAACGCAGCCGTCTTTTGTTTTATGTTTTTCTACGGTTGGACGCTTTTTTGCCGTTGTGGGCGGAGAGGTTGAATCATGAAGGTCGCATACTTACCTATCCATTAAAACTAGAAATATAACGGTTTTCATTTCAATTTAGGTAGTCTACACTATTATGAATCTTTTAAACCGTGGATTTTGGGATAGGTAGATATGTCATACCGTTTTGAAGCATGTGCAGGATTATAGTTAAATCTCACAAAGTTGCGTAAATTTCAAATTCAGATTACTTATTATGCTTTCTTTTATCATCCATCTTCTCTAAACTCGGCAACTAGATAAAGAGTAAAATTGGATTTAACTTTGTAAATCTAGCTATCTGTTTCAAGCCAATTTTTTCAGCTTCATAAAACTCTATAATTTTTTTCCAGCGGCCTAACTGTTCGTCGTCTAGCCGAATGCGGCGCTGCAGGAGCTCAACACGCAGCTGGTTCAGTCCGTGCAGCCGCTGAACGCATCCTGCTTGCAGCGTATGCGAGGTCACCTCGAGTGGTGCGCGCGCAGCTACCACCTGATGATGCAGTGACGAGACGGAACCTGATATATAGGCATCTGTTTCAGCAGTTTGATAGGATTGATATGCAGGTCAGTGGTATTTTGGTCTACTTACTGAGTTCAAGTTCGACTCCCCCAGAAATATTGGGTCAATCAATCAACTCAGCCTATCGCAGTCCACTGTTGGACATAGGCCTCTCCCATGCTGCGCTACAACACCCTGTCCTACGCCGTCCGCAGCCAGTCCGACCTATTAGATTTAAGATTCCTATATTAGACTTAAGATTTTTCTCTCCATATTTTTTATTCAGCTAACACTGAGCGAACAAATCTTGTATTGAATTTAAAAAGTAGTAGAGACCAACCAAAACACGATTTTCAGCTGAAACCGAAACCGTTACCAAACCTTCGGCTCCTCTTCTAGTTACAACCAAAACCGAAACTTACGAAGTTAAGAAAAAGTTAGTTAATTACATTATTTTTTATTGAGACCCTTCTTATTCCGTAGATTTGTTTGAAATAATTTACTAAGGGCTGATTTTGCAATCAACAGATTTACCTATTTTACCCAAAGAAAAAGTCTGTCTGTCAGTCTGAAACTACTTATAGATAAAAAAAAAAAAATTATTATTATATAAAATTTAGTCGTTCGTATTCTATAAAAACCAACAGCTCGTAAACGCCATACGCCGGTTTCAACTGCGGCCGAAACCTGATTTTTTGGCCGAAACCGAACCATCAGTCGAACACTAGAAAAAGACCATGTTATCGATTTTTTTCTTCTCACAGAAAATGCTAAACCAAGCCCCAACGGAAGAGCAGCTCTTCAACGGCGCAGACCAGTCCATGGCAGACTCAACCCTTGAAACAGCCAGCGTCACTCAATCCACTAGAAGCGGCACCACCGTCAGTGGCATGACAGCATCCATGGGCATGACGTCATCCATAGGAGCTACTTCATCATACAGCCTCAAATCTATGACTTCAAGTGTCAGTGGGGCAACCCTAGCCCCTTCTAGTTTGACTGGCAGTTATACTTCGTCCAAAACGAAAAGTAGTTTGAAAAAGACACCAACGAAGAGGTATACTCCAAAGACGACTGCGAAGGACTTGTCCAATTATCCGGGTTATAATAAGTTGAGGCTGGATAGCGCTGTCAGTCCGAAGCACTCGCCTAGATCGGTTGCTTCGGGTGGAGTTGAAAAAGTAAGTTAATTTGAGTTTGCTACTCCCAAAAACCAACTTGTTAGTTTCTTTGAAGGAATTAACAAGTTGTTTTTATCTTGGATGATAGCCATAATTTTATTTGAAACACCATATTAAAATTTTCTCAATGAATTGGCTCATCCACTGGAGTTTAATTTCATTTCCTCTCTTTGTATAATATGGCCAACGAGATCAGTCTAGCAGTCCATGCTAGATTTATCTCCAAGTTCTAACTAACTGTTCATTGCTTAGTAATATTTCCCTAGAGTCACTTTACACCTTCAGTTTACCAAACATTTCTAAACACAATCTTCACACCCTCAGGTACACTTCCAAGAAAGCCACAGTCACAGCCAATCCCAGTCCGAGCAAGTGGTCTACCGTCGCACGAACCGTAACTCCGAAAACCGTCACTCCATGATCCATTACGATCACGAACCGTCAAAGCCACAGCTGAAAGAACGACCCGTTACCGTCTACGAACCCTTGCATTTAGACTACCGGGATTCCCCGACTTTAGGCTCCCCTAAAACTTCCAAGAATGATTTGAGGAGTATGGATTCCTTACCCATGGACTCCCCGCAGATGTCCAGGAACGATATGAGGTGTGATTCGGACTGCAGAAGCTTGGATTCTCCGAAAGTGAAGGCTGACTACTTCAGGGAAGGTGTGCTAGAGTCTCCGAAGTTGGTGGCTGGGTTGAGAAACCTGCATCTTGATGAACATAGCCAGATGGATGAAAGCGGTTATTATAGTCCAGGCAAGTTTACTGTTTTTTATGTAGCTTTTTTCTTAAAGTTGTTTTATTTATTTTTGGAGACAACAAATTGATAACGATATGTCTTCAGGTAGACGACATCAAGCCACAAGCAACGAGCACCACTACGAGTCATATGACGTCGGTAACGTGGACGTGGCTGAAAATATACCTGAAACTATCAGTTTGCAGTGAGTACAGTACCTACTCGAAGAGCTAAATCCTTTTTCAGATCTTGAAGACGAGTGATGTTTCTAAAGAGAGTAACCGTAATCTGGTGTTTCGATGATTAATTTAATTAGTAGCGATGACGTAAAGAAGTGTGGCGGCATCTACAGCACCACATGCGAACTACGCATTATACTGACGATCCTGCATCGCGCAAGCAGAGTTTACCGTGCAACTAGCATATATACAACGTCCTGACATCAATTGTCAGGCGTAGTCCACCAGACACAAGACTTGTCTGGTCAGATGATCCTCCCTTTTCTATAGAGGATGAGGGAACTTTATACCTCATGCCTCTAGTAGAAGAATCCCTTACCAATAAAAATCACTAAGACAAAAAATGCCTGAAAAATCTGATGGATGTTGCGTATCCGCACGGTCTTCGTTCCGACATTTACGGCATTTACGATCTATTTGAAAAATGCTTTTGATCTAGCAGATCTGTGCTTCGTATTTGGAAGTCGCCTTGGTAGCACCCTGCTGTTTCATTTTTTTTTTTCATAAAATTTTTATCGGTTTTAGCACGACGTGCACATGGTGCGGACGTCGCGTGCGCGCGGACGCATTAGAGGCTCACTACTGGCGGCGCTGTGTGCTGCTAGCGCGCTGCCCGCACTGCCGCGTGGCGCTTGAAGCGAGGATGTTACATGCACATCTGTTGGGTACGTCATCATTCTGCTGAAAAACGTCTACTACAGGACTTAGGTCCCCCAAGCATTGCCAAACCAAACGGTCCTGAGGCCGTATTACGAAGTATTAACGCCACCAAGAACCGGAGTTACCGACATATCTTGCAGAGTAAGCAAACTGAAGTGGCAGTGAGCTGGCCATGTCTGTCGAAGGACCGATGGCCGGTGGAGCAAACGAGTCCTGGAGTGGAGACCGCGTGTCGGCAAGCGTAGTGTGGGCCGCCCCCCAGCTAGATGGACGGACGACCTAAAGAAGGTGGCTGGGGTAGACTGGATGCGGAAGGCAGAGGACAGGGTGCTGTGGCGCAGTCTGGGAGAGGCCTATGTCCCAGCAGTGGACTGTGATAGGCTGAGTTGATTGATTGCCACCATGATTCCATTCCGAAAAAGGGATGCTATCGGTCATGCATAGCTCCGTCTCTCTCTTACACTGGAATCATGAGGGCACCTATGCTTCTCGTATACAGTGGATTCCCGCAACCTCTACCTGGCCATTTCTGGGAGGCCTAACCAGCCTATTTCAGTAAAGAAGTTTGTGAATTGATGCAATCAACTCCTTTTTTTTCTCTTTTTTTTTATTTCTCATTTTGATGTGTAACCAGATTGATGATTGATGATACCAAATGTTTAAGACGAGCGCTAATCCTGCCGACAAACTGTCACGCAGTATGGCAGGTTTATGATAATGTGTACAAGTGTTTGGTCTAAAATAATTTTTTTTTTTTTTTTCCTTGCAATTTTTTTTCCTGAACCCTATTATTATTAAACCTAGCGTCATATCTCATTATCATATTGCAGAAGAATGTACGATGAGTGAGGGCAGCTGGAAGGCGTGTCACAAGTGTGGAGCTGCTCTCAGGACTGATGACTCCGACTACCATGCTAACTGTATACGTGAGTACTATTTTGTTAACCTTCCCATATGCAAACTGGCAGCTGCCAGATTTTCGAAAAAAAAATACCTTTGGCTAGTCTTCATCAAAATCGAATAAAAACAAAAGGCAATCAATGTTAGAAAATAAATTATTGAAATCAACACTTTTCTTGGATGACGATGAAGAATCTTAATAGGTCCTCTGTGAATTCTATTTTAGAATTGCATACAGCCTCTCTCAACTCAGCCAATCTTTTTAAAAGAATATATTATAATATATTGAAAATAAAATACTGCCCTATGGATAGTTACTTTCTCCGTTTACGCTTCGAATTCAAATACTTTTTTTTTTGATGTCTTAGCATTTTAGATGTTCTTTTCCAGCCCTAAGCATGGACGAGTGGAAGTGCCCGTACTGCTTCACAAACGTGCTGGCTCGCGACTTACCCTGGCAGAGGCACCTGATGCAGTGCCCGCGAAACCCGAGGATCACACAGTCCTCGTAGTTCAATGACGGTGGCAATATTCTGTTCTTGAGTTTGTAGATAGGTGTGGCTGGCATGCAAAGGTGACCGACTCGTACCTATATTTTGTGACCCTCTGGGTCTACTAAGGGATTTATCTCAAACTGTGTATTATTTAACGCACATGAGAAACTCCTGCAATTGATTTACTTTATTCTTTGTAAGAAAAGTTTGCATAATTTGACTCCACTGAATTTCGCGCGTTTTGAGCCATTCTTTGCATAGACCTTTATTGTTTATTTATAAGCCCCCCCCCCCCCCCCCCACATTAGGCGTGCGCCGGGCGCGAGCGTTCCTCTAGCGTGTGACCGACGAGCGCCGCCCAGTCAAATTGACTGCGCGGCGCGCACGTCGGTCACACGCCGGAGGAACGTTCGCGCCCGGCGTACGCCTAATGTGGGGGGGGGGGGCTAAGTATTGGTGCCTCATTTCATTGAAAGCGTCTAACGGGCCTCGAGTGGCCTGCGAGTTGGTTTCGATCTGTCGTACGCCTTCCATAGAGTCCCAAGATTATATCATACAAACAATAAAAAAGGGTTATTATTTATTCGATCTTGTGTCTTTGCTTGGAGTGTGTATCTCAGTGATCTTTGCATGAAAGCCACCGTAATTTCTTATTTAATAAACGATGTTTTAAAATAAAAAGAAAGTGATTATATGGTTTTGTACAGTAAGACAACTAAAATGAAATTAATTCACATTTCTAATCCCATCCTAATGCATTATTCTCGAGAATTGTAACGAACAGTATTCAAAGAAGATACGAGACATTTTGAAATCGTTAAAATTATAAGCAAAATTATTGTCAATAACGCGCTCAATGATAACTTTTTATTTTTTGATGACTTTAATTATTGATTCAATGATTGGCTCAACTCATTATGATATTAATACCTAATAAGAAACACGAAATGCTTAAGAAAAAATAAATGCTCCAAACATTTATAATCATGAAAATAAACTACTCAAAATTCTGTTCATCGTATAAGCACTTTCTTGGAAAATTCACACTTGACACTTAGAACTTAAAAGTTATAAAACATTTGTTACAAATTACAAAATACGTATTCATTCGAAAAAAAAAAAAATTCGAATAACAACAATCTATAAAATTCTTATGAATTTATTATTATCGTTTTTCTTAGTCTGCCTAGCAGCCATCTATAACATTGATCTCAATAGTATGTAGATATAGTAATTTATCATTATCACTATTATTTTTATAACTTCATAATTGACTTTATACGTTATCTAAGTATATAAAAATATATTATTTACAAGTCAAAATTATATTAGAACTGTGGGGTAATTGCGTAACACACTAACAAGCTAACTAGCAATGGCTTTCAATTTGACTTTTCAACAACATTCATTGCGTTATTTACGTTGTTGAGCAGGCAAATTTTTCGAGCATATGAAGCAATGGATTGGAAATATCCTTCAAAATTATTTAGATTGTGATTGATCGTATGTTACGCAATTAAGGTGCTGTATTTATCGGTAATAATTATTTGTTCACTATACATACTGTGTATTATCCGTCAATTCACTTGAAATGCTATCCACTAATGTTAAGACTTGAGCACTGCTTATTAGTCCATTATTACCGTCCAACGATATGGATTCCGTCTTAGACAGCTCGTTTGGTTCACTTTGGGTCGGTTCCACTATTGATATTATTTTTATTGGATTTAATAATACCTTTTACAGCCTCAGCCTTTACTAGTTTATAAACATCAGCATCTTTATTCAAAATAGCGAGTTTGTCTAATTTATTTCAATCTTCTATAAGGGGATCTATCTCTCTCTCTTCCCTTCCACTAAAGGATAATCTGTCTTTCTCTTCGTCGTCTAGGTCATAATATAGTCAAACAACCAAAGCTAGATGTCGCGAAGGCAATTTGGAAAACTAAGGATAAAAGAGTTGCTGTGGGAAACCGAGCCAAATCTCCAGTAATTGATGCATTTTGAAAGGTAAACCGAAAGAAATCTTGTGAATCCTTTGCCTCTGAGTGCAATCCTTTCGTGTTAAAGTAGTGGAACTGACCCCCTCTATGTTACACAGTTTTGATGTCGTGTCGTTTCGTTTTGTGCAATACTCACTAGGATATTAAATTCTTAAGGCGTTAATTGGGTAGAAGAAATCTCATGGGGAGTAAAGTTTGGCTTCAATTTCGGTTACTGCGTTTATTTATTGCATAACCAGCAACTATTCATATATATTTTTTCTATTTATGAAGTTTTGCCTCCTTTAGCAAATTCTCATGTTTAATTTTTTGTGCCGTAGTTATCTACCTTTTAGGCTTGCCGCATACGTCCGGTTTCTTGATTCGAAATTCAGATTCGGAGACCCCGAATGCACGCATTTCATACAAAATGTTCTCTTTAGCTCACACGTTCTTATATTTTCCGTTCGGAAACCCTGACGGAAAATATAAGAACGTGTGCGCTAAAGAGAAGAATTTCTATGAAATGCGTGCATTCGGGGTCTCCGAATCTGAATTCCGAATCAGGAAACCGGACGCATGCGCCCAGCCTTAGTTGGTTTAAATTTTTTATAGTACTTATAGAATAATGTTAGTATCTGAGTCATAAGATTAATTTGAAAGTTTATCATTTAGTCAAATGGATTTACGTAGTTTTATTTATGTTGATTGTACATATATAGGACTAAGTTTAGTTAAGTAGGTTTAGCCGTAGCTTAGCGTAGGAGATACCTACATACGTAAGGAATTAGATTCTGTTGTTAAAATATCTTCCTCTTCTTCTTCAATACTTTTTCTTCCTTTCTTTGCATGCTTCTCATCTTTTCTATTGTCTTCTTCTTCATTGGCTACTATTACTATTTCTCTTCTTCTGGCGTTGTTTACAAATCTACAACTGCTTTATTATGAAGAAATTTTTACAACGCAACGCAACATAAGTCTTCATCTTGCACAAAAGAAATGATAAATACTGAAATACTGCGAAACAAAAATGGAGATAATAGAGAGAGACATGATATTTTTTCTCTATAACTTTTTTCACCAACTAAAGTTCCAAGTGTAGACCAATTTGATAAGCACAGATAAACTCTATTGACTGAAATATGAATGACATAAGAACAATAAAATTATATATTTAGGAATATGATGTATATATTTTGGAAATATGAAGATATGGAGGCCTAGCCGAACGTATTCCATTCCATACGCTGACTCCTCAAAATAATATCCATGAATTACAAAGGCTTCTTAGCCAAAAACATATTATTTGTATCTGACCTATTTCTACTGTATGTATTCCTAAGGCTATTACTATCCGATGCTAATTGACTAGGACTAGTTAAGGGACAGTCAACAGGTCATCACTTATTATAACAGCACCGCTCCGACATATCCACCAACTTGTCATTCAAGTTAGGAATTTAAATCAAGTGCATTAAAGTATATTATATATTACGATGACAATAAAGAATAGTGTTTTGTAAAGTACCCAGACTAAGTTGAAAACTAGCCATTGGCGCGTGTGCGGTGAGCTACCAACTACAACAAGCTGTCCCCTCGGTGGTGGGTGGATTTTATCGAAGCGGTGCCGGGCCGTTTCTGCGCTGGAGCGGTGCGGTTATACGTAATGACTGATGATCTTTAGGCTGAGGCTACAGTAGGCAGCGATTTGCGATGCGACAATAAGAGCGAAACGAGATAAACATGGTATGGCTACATTATAAGCGAAAGGCATATATTCGGCGATGACGTGGCTATCAAATCATTCATCGCGGTTTACTATACGCATAATGTAGCCACACACATATTTAGTAGCACTATTGAACTAGTCGTGCAAGTGAAAAATTTTCTAGTAAATTCGCTTCAGTTTCGCTGATATTTTGATGTAACCGATGCCGTGATTACAGTAGTAATGTTGTTCATATCGCATTAAAGAAATCAAAGATCGCTAGTAATATTTTATGTACGGTGTAGCCATATACGTGAGCATTCATTTATTTGTTTTAATCGCTCATGTGTCGCAGGTCGCGTCGCGGCCTAATGTAGCCTAAGCCTTACATTCGCATCTCCGATTCTTAACCTCCACCTATCTACCTTCTCAGCTATAATCTTCTATCCTGCCTCCACCTACGTTCCTATTTCCTAGGTTAGAATAATTAGCTTAATTTAAATAATAATTAGCTTTAGCTTTGAAAAACCACATCACCCACTGTGATAAAGGATCGAGTTACAATGAAAATGGAATAAACGTGTGGGTTCTCAGTTGTTGGTATAGATGTAATTTTAATTATAAGGAGCCTTCGGGCCTGTACCTAGTGTGTTGGTCAATATTTATGGATTCTGTCTTCCTCTACAACGTTTATGGTTTCCGTTAGGCCTCTTTCACTATCTCCTTCTACTCTCTATAGTAGAATCACCCCTTCCTTTCTCCTTCCTCTTAAATTTTATAAATATTGTATATCTCATGCATAATCACTGTGCGTCGTCATAATAATGTACCCAGATTGTTTTAATATCTTGATTTAAAAGAGTGTCTTTGGAGTTTCTTGTCCGTTATTCTCCATATAGATCTACGTGTTGCAACGGGCAATTAGCTTCAACTTTTTGACAAACTGACCGACTCTTTAAAAATTCAAAAGTGCCTGTAAATGGTTTAATTGGTATAAATGTGTGTGTTGTTGTCTCTTTGGAATAGTCTTTTTCATGTTTAGATGTGTGTCGTGTGTGTGAAAATGCATGAATATTGATCAACGTATTAACAAAATTAATTTTAAGTATCACCTTGTTCTTTGTTCTTCCATTTTTTGTATTATCTATCTGTATATTATGTCAAGTCTTCTTTTTATTAACGCTGTATTATTTTGATATACTAAAAAGTAAAACCTCAAACGAGTACAATTATATCGTCCATAGACAAATTGCAAAAAGATAATCTAGAGATGGTCTATAAATGGCTTAAGGCTGGTTATATTTACCTTTGAATAATAATACTTAAAGCAAATTAAATTAAACCTCACTTGGAGAAGAAACCTTCAACAGTTGTACTTGACAATGTCCTGCTTCCAGTTCCTAAAATGTTTTTCCCATAAAACCTTTTTTTAAACTCTATTTCTGGGCCTTTCTAATGAATTTATGCAAAGTAGATAAGTTTACCAAATATTCCAGTTTAAAGAGTTAACATTGAACATTAGATTATTTTAACTTTTATAAGGTGCTATAAAAATATCTGCCACGGCTTCAATGGGAGACAGTATTTTGTATATAGATTACAGTAGTGAAGAAATTTTGTACCCCGGAATAGTTCAATCAATTTGAGAAAATAAAGTAATTAAATAAACGTTTACTCTATTCTGCATAACGTGGTTCACAAACTACGCGCGATGTGTCGCTTCGTCACATTTTGCGAAATGAAATGACGGTGCGGCAACAGCTAATTAATATGGGACGGTTTCATGCAACTAAATCAATTCAAATTAATACGCACATTTTTTTGTATGAAAAAAATTATGACGTAAGATCAATAATGTATCTTTACTGTTGTAATCTATATACAGAATACTGTCTCCCATTGAAGCCGTGGCAGATATTTTTATAGCACCATAGATAAAAGTAAGTGCATTTTTTTTGGCAGGATGTGCGTCTTTCATTCCATTCAATGTATTTCATGTCATTCTTTACTCTGGAATGTAATTAATATAAGTAGACTAATATTTAAATAAATATATATTGTAATTATGTACCTTATTTACAGTACCTACATATAAAATACAGGAAGAGAAGATTCCATAATATTGGGTTGTTCCTACTTCTAAAATTTAAACAAGACTATACCTAAAATCCATTTGACTGATGATACTCCTTGTAATGTTTTGTTCGTATTTTTTTTTTAATTATTTCGATTAACCTCAGATATGATGCGTTTAAACTATGCACATCAGTACCTAAGTAGTTTATTCGAGTATGAAGTCATGTGGCAATATATTAATCGGCGCAATAGGTAGGATATCAAATCAGTTCTTATGGTAGTAGTACTCATTATAATCTATCTAGAAGAAATTGTAGAAATAATTGTAAAGGAAAACGTACCTTATTCCAAAGATGGAAAATATGTTTTTGTTGTTAATTTTTTATTACAAAAAGTGCCATAATTTTAGCTAACATTGATACGATTAGAAACGCTACAAAAAGCACAGTTTAAAGCAATTTTATTGTAATTTTTCGCAAATCTATTATTTACTTAAGTATACATTATCTGTCACTTACAAGTACCTAAATATTCAGTGTGTCTTTGTTACTATTTATTTTTATTAGTATTTACACTAATGTTAAGAATTTTCTCATATTCCAGAATTTATCACCTGAATGTTTTGTTCCTATTTCTTACTAACTATATCTAATCTTTCTGGGTGACTTTTTAGTTAGGCAGTTTATAGGCTTTTGGGAGTATTCTACAGTTGTATTATAGAGTTGGAATGGAACTATTTCGTATTCGTTAAGAAGAAAGGGTTACAATGTTATTATTTAATTTAAATGCATTTGCATGGTGGTTATTGCCCTGTAAAGTAAAAATGTAGCTCCGACTATTTGAATAAAAAATTAATCTTGCCCGCATAAAAAAATGCCAATGTTCTTAAAAAATGTATTTAAAAAATAAGTATTATTGTAACTGATTGGACTGATTCAAAATTCGATTCTAATTTATGCTTTCTAAATTCAAAATTTTACGCAAGATATATTTTTGTCTGCGATTGGTCGTTCGATGGTTTTCATCGAGATCGACTTTCGATATTTTACAGCTTTCCCAATAATATGCTCTTATTCTAAGCCAACGTTCATGTACTAGAAAATAATTATCTGTGGATATTTTCAAATTCCGTATAATTGAGTGTTTCAATCAGGCAAACTCCTGAGTTTCTTACCTAGGTTTTATTTTAAGGCTAAGCTGTATATGGCCAGATCTCGGCAGCAAAATTAAATAGATACTTTTTAAACTGAGCATTTGAAAACTTTGCTGTTTGTATAAGGAGTCAAGTGGATTGGAAACGAATGTTAGGTAGTTACGGGGGTCGAGTAATAGGTTATAAGCCAACCCATGATACTTACATAATTTTATAACTGAGCAATATTAAGACCTACGTAAACGCTATACCCAAATTGATTGAAAGTTTTGATGCCATGTACAGTCACCAAAAGAGATAAGTTACCAGGGTCATCGGATATATTTGAAGTTCTGTAAGAAACCGACGGATGTTTACGAATGAAATTTAATTTCATAAATTAACTGTTTGTTTTCTATTCATTAAATTAAATTTAATTCGAAAACATCCATCGGTTCCTTACTAAACTTCAACTATATCCGACGATTCTGGTTACTTATCTCCTTTGGTGACAGACGCCAGCACATCAAGCTACCCGAAACTGTAAAATTTTCCCAATCAACTTTGAAGATTACAATTTAGCGATAAAGTTGAAAATCTATTAAAGAAATTTGACTTAATGTAGTAGCTTTATGTGCTAGCGTCTGTACTATCCGCATTGTGTTTTTAACTTTCCAAAATAATAGTTAAACCTGGCGATCAAAATAACTCATTCAAGTATCAAGAATTTCTTTACCACTTTCTGTTACCACTTTGTTAATTTGTTTTGTTAAACGGTGGTATGTCAACCCAATGTGTTACACAACTTTGGGTTTTAAAGTGTAAGGTAATAAGGGTTGTTATCGCTGGCAATGCGAATGAAACGAATGCGAAAGAAGGAAATAAAGGGTTTCTAAACATTATACGTGTTTTATTTTTACATGTCTATGTCAAGTTTATACTATTGGTGGTGCCGTGGTCAGAAGATTGATTAGCCAGTAGCCAGTGTCCGGATAAGAAGTAATCTGCATTTATTTATTTATTATTTTATTTATTAAATCTTTGTGTACAAGTAAAAAAAATACTGTACAAAGGCGGACTTAATGCCTGAGGCATTTTCTACCAGTCAACCTTAGGGTGATGCAGAGACAAAACATGGCAGGTGCAACTTACAGGATAACTAGCTAGGAAATGACTATAAAATACAAGAATATATACATAGATACATACATATAAACCAAATGAACTCTCAGGGGAAAAATGATCGGTAGAGGAGAAAACGAATCCAGCAAATCAGCGCTGGGATGTTACGGCCAACTTCTGCCGAATATGTTCGCGTGCCTTCTTTGCATTTGCGATTTATTTGCCAAAAATATAAACATATATGAGTTTATGCAATAATAACTTTAATTCCTACACAATAAAGTTCAGTTTACGCTACTTCAAAAATTTTTATAACTTTTCCAATAGTGCTAGTCACTCTGAAATCAACTTAATTGCCATTAAAATAAAGTTGATATTTGTTTAACTTGAAATAACATCAATTTGAAACATAAGTGTGAATAGACTTTAGGTATGTAACTATCGTAGCAGGTGGCGTTCGGTAGTTTCTATCTACACCATGGGAGAAAGCCCTGAGTTTATGAGTACAGGTAAACCAAAAAAGTTATGCGGTTCGATTATTTCGTGTTTCTAAATTAGCAGGAACGTCGCGCCTCAGAGTAAACCCCACAGAGGCAAAGCTTTGTACTGCAGCGCTTTGTTGTATTGCTAACTTTGTATCTAGTCGCAGATCTTACTCTATCACTTAAGTTTTGAAAAGCTTTTTGCGATTTCTTAAAGTTGTTAATAATGTGATCTATAATTTTATAATATACAAAATAGACACGTACTTTATGGGTTGCAACAGCTCTATATTAGATCTCGTTATCTCGTTTTCGTGTTTCTCGAGAAATCTGAATTCAGTTTCCAAGTTACTATAGGGGCTGGCTGGTCTGATACTGAAAAAACTAAAACTAAATTATAATCAAATGCGTTTTATTAGAATACAATATAAAATATACTATAATAATATAATCACTTATCAATAACACAGCACCAATCACTATGAAGCACTCTGTTCCGTCATCTGTACATCTGCGTCTGCGCCGTTAGTTTTGCTACTGCCCGCTGCCGACTCTGTAGCGCTAGTGGACTCGGTAGCTTCTGGAACTTCTGTGACGTCACCGGATTCCGCCTCTGTCTCGGTCTCAGGCACATCGGAAGCTTTCTTGAATTTATTGACATCTGAAATAATGATATTTATGCTTGATTTTATGGCTGCTTTTCTTCAATAATATAAAACTGTTCTATTCTATTCTTCTCTACGGTTCAAACTTACTGTCTAGTCGACTTGTCAAAATTCCTTTCAGGTTTATGTAAGTACTAGGAGCCTATTAATAATTAAGCACCTAAGTTACTCTTCGAAAACTACACACGTTGTTGGTCCGAGGGGACACAATGTTCATAATCCGTACGAAGAATATTATTTTGCACGTGACGAATAGTGATGATACGAAGAAACATAACTATGACAAACTCTGCCAGTCTTTTGCATATCGTCGATATAAGTGATGCTAAGGGTCTAAACAGACGGACTGCATTTCAGCTGCAAAATCGCAGTTTGGATGCAGTTCACTTAACTGCTTCGAAACCTAGTTATGTCAACTGCAGTCCGTCTGTTTAGACCCTTACTGACGGCTTTCCACACTTGCATTGGGAAAATTGCGAACGAGCGTCGATAAAATCGTCTTTATAGGCTAGAAAACGTAACGGCCTGTTCACACATTCATCCGTCATGACGATTCCTTATTAAATTTGAACCCCTTACTAATAAACGTATTATATCAGATGATGACACACCGATTTCTCTCTTTCAGTCGTCAGTAATTTGACTTTAGAAAGAAGAAGATAAAGCGTTGTGTAACTATACAGACGCTATACAACGTTTATTAGAGTCTGGCAAACGAAAGTAGACATCTCAAATTTGCAGACTTTTTATATGGCAATGTTAGACAAAAGGTTAAATTCAATTTTTCAAAACAAGGTACATGCTCTGTGAAGATGGCGTGTTGTTGGTGATTTGTTGTGATCTTGTCGAGCATTTTTCTAACTCAAAAGTCTCCAAGTCAAGCAGTAGTGTACAAATAATACCGTTTTTCATCAAAAAACAAATTATTATAAAGTATCAAATTAGGTTATTACAGGTACTTATGTCATACTAATTTTGGGGTTGCCATACTGATATTTTTTAAATTTGCCGCGTTTTTTCAGTCTCTACTTTCGTTTGCCAGACTCTAGTAAGGGGTTAGCAAATAAATGATTTCTATTTCTGTGGACACCGCCAATGAATGAACATGTACTTACCATATTTACTGTAGTCAGCGCCCAATAATCTAAGGTAGTGCACAGTATCCGGCGTAGCAGTGTACGCGCGCAGAGAGTGAACGCCGCGCCATCCCACTAGTGTGAGTGAGAGGTTCGACTCTTCGCCTTCTTCTTTGTATTCTAGGACGCAGCTGCCGGTTGCTGAGGAGACAGAGAAATAGGGATTAATAATTCAGTGGCGTGCATTGGTTTTCAGAATAGGTAGGCACTAGGCCGGGTCTAGTCTAGGCAAACGCGGTCACTAATCAGAAAAAAAAAGTGCGGTCAAAAGTGTGGTTATTTGAGTAGGCGTGCCTACTTAAGGGTGATAAATTGCGAAGGTCGAACGTCATGGTATTACGCGTGAGACGTACGTATTTTTAATTTTTTCGTCGTCTTGAACGAGTAAAGACCAATGACAATGTGCGAATAGTACGGGAGCCGAGTAGGCCGTCCGGCGACTGCCTACTGTCGCGCGTGTTTGTATGAAGAATTTGTTTTTTGTTAGGTATGATAATTTAGCGAGTTTCTTATTTGTGGGGCACACGCACTAAAATGTAATTGACAGGCTTAGGTAATAGGTAATACGGGCTGGGGTCCGCAACTCCACGTCAATGCGCGTATTTTGCGTACAGGAATTGTCCTGTACGCAAAATACGCGCATTGACGTGGAGTTGACAGGCTTATGTTGATATATCGAGGTAGGCACTGCTTATATGCCTATATGCAATGCACGCCACTGTAATAATTGCAAGCGACATCGTGGCAGGCCCAGACGGAGATGGCGGGATGAGCTGGACTCCTTCAACAAGAACTGGTCCTTAGCAGCTTTGTACGGAGAGAAGTGGAAAGAGAGTTGGAAGGCCTTTGCCCTGCAGTGGGACATCACAGGCTAATAATAATGATAAACAAAAAACCGTGGCACGACAGAAGTGAAAACAAAACACAAACAGAAAACTTTGCCATCACTCACTGACATATCGGATATACATTTTAAACCGAGAACATCCCGAGGACAGCCGAACACATCCGAAGCGGTGTCGCTTACGGTAACAGTGGCGCGAATTCAATGGTTTTTTCCCATCTAAAAAAATGCCCAACGCGCCTAAAGAAGTTTTCACTTTAAAAAACATACACTGTTTCAACTAATTGAAGAGGATGAGTTTCCTGCCGAGAAAACATGTTTTACTCGTGGCAAAAAGTCACTGCACGCGCAATCCTTAAACTGGTGGAGCTCGTATGTGCTGCTACATTATCGAAAAATGAATTTTACTACTTACTTTGCTAACTAACCACAAAACTAAGTAATAAAAAAAACCGGTCAAGTGCGAGTCAGACTGGCGCACTGAGGGCTTCGTACAAATTTAGAGGTATGTAAATAGTATTAGAGTTATTTTTTTGTAATGTAAGTACAAATTTACGGTTTTCTGATTTTTTACTTTACTTGAGCTACATGACATTGCTTCTGGCCAAATTTCATGATTCTAGGTCAACGGGAAGTACCCTATAGGTTTTGATTTCGGAACATAAACGCCCGTATATTTTGATTGCGTTGACTTAGAAGTTTGATTTTTAAGTAAGTCTGAGTATTTGATAATAATAAAGGGTGATTGGTAACTCGACCTATTTCTTGAAAGGGAGGGTGGAAAGGGGCGACCTCTTACAAGAGCTTAGCAAAAAATACAGACTCTCGCAAACTTCAATTGGTAGTCAAAACTGGGTAGTTTTTTAATCGACTTCAGAAAAGGATACAATTTATATATCTGTGTTCCCTCCCACATTTAACCCGTCTGCCTTCAAATCAAGAGTGAACAGGCATCTTCTGGGCACGCTCGTTCCATCATAGACCTCATCTATCGCTTTCCATCAGGCGTGATCCAGGCGCGGTCGCAGCCTAAGATTTTGGGGGGGGTCATCATGGGTGCCGAGGAATATTTTAGGGAGGTACATTTCCTCGTTGGTCTAGTGGTCGCAAGCGTTACTGCTGAGCATGAGGTTCTAGCTGGGTTCGATTCCTAGGTCGGGTAGTGTTAAAGAGTTTTCCATCAGAAATTTCTCAGAAGCAGCCTGGAGTCTGGATTTGTGCCCGGTTGGCGGCAGTAGGCTCGCCCTCTATGACCTTTCACTTAATAACTGACGAAATGTGGGTGTCAGTACTATATGAAGGTACACCCCTGCCCAACCCTTTGGGGATTAAAGGCGTGATGACATGTTAAGGTTCATGTACAACTCCAACTCCACATTACTTATGCTATTCAGGGACGCAGCTTTTACATAGGGGGGGGAGGGGTGGTACTTAAATGCTGCCAAATTGGTCGTATGCATTAGAACGGTAGATTGTGCAGGGTGGGGAGAGCGAGCGAAGCGAGCTCGAAAATTTTAACAACCCGCCTCTGTTTAATTAGGTTTTGTGTTATATTTTCAAGTAGAAATAGGAATCACATTGTCGACTTATGCAGGCAAGCTCAAGCAGCTATCAGAATCTAAAATGTAAGAGCGAGCGAAGCGAGCTCGAAAATTTTACACACTTTCGGATAGGTTCGATTTTCTTTCGATCATTCGATGCTTTGCGATTATTTCATGCTTTGTCGACTATTAAAGAAAAGCTCAAGAACCAATGTAAATTGCAAGAACGAGCGTAGCGAGCCTGAAAATTTTAGCACCCCACCTTGAATAGTCTGTTTTCTTTTCCCATCATACAAAAAGAGAACTTACTTTATCGAATTATGATGAAAATGATTGGATACATAAGCCACATGCGAGCACACGAACGGCAACTACAACGGAGCTGAAGCAATCGCCCTGGCCGAAATCGGTCGGATCGCATCATCATCATCATCATGTCGAAAAGCTTAAACTCGTTTTACAGCAGTTTAGGTTTAGGAATCTGGCCTTACCTAAGCCTTTCAACCTTACGTACGAGCGGGGTGCCCAATATCCCAAGTTTGCTTCTCTCGCTCTTGAATCTTAGGTTATATATTTTTATAACAGGCTTTTTAAAGGAAAATATTTTTAGGCGAGTTAAAAAACCCACTGTCATTTCATAGTTTTAAGTTTTTACTTCAGTCGGCAGTCCCCGAGTCTGTCGATGTTCTTAATGTTTTTGAATATGCCCAATCGGGGTTTTCGTGGCTCAAGTACAGTTTGAAGTTAGGGCAAGTAAATCATTCAGACTCCCGACAGCTTGAATGATTTTGGGGGGGGTCATGACCCCCACGACCCCCCCCCCTCGGACCGCGCATGGCGTGATCGGGGTCAAGAGCGTGCCCATTTAGCAATAAAAAAATAAAAGAAATCTATTTATAATTTTTTATTTATTTATTTATTAAAACTTTATGCACAAGTAAAAAAAATAATACTGTACAAAGGCGGACTTAATGCTTGAGGCATTTTCTACCAGTCAACCTTAATTTTTTCGTGTGTAAACACACGAGGAAATGGACAGCTCTACATAGACTAGTTATCAATTCACTCACCAAAATCTTTGACCAAAGCCTGCGTCTGTTCCGAGAACAGTTTAACATCAGGCGGCTTGCTGGGGTTGTCATTCTGTAGCACGAGAATTAGATCCTCTTTCAAAATGCGCAGGCGACGCTTGGCGCCGATGAACTGCGTTATACTTTGTAGACCTTCTTGTGATAACCTGGAAGGAAAGGATTAACACAAACTTGAAGTAAGGTAGTGAGATAAACATTTTTTTAAAGGAACAAATTATACGATCGATGATCGTATAGAAAACTACTAACTAATCTGAGTTCGCGATGTAATTGCCAAAAATGTAAACAAGTATGATTTAATGGAAAAGTATTAATTAATTATTATTTTTGTTTTATCTTGTTTAGGTATCGATAATCGTCACGTATGCGGATTTTCGCTGACTAATTTAATTCGACCCTCTACATAAACTAAACTAGAATAATAATAATAAAAAATAAAATACATACCTAAACGGACAAACCATATTCTTATTGTCACACCGCACGAAAGTCTTCACTCCTGTATTAATAATCTTGATACTAGCTTCATTCCTCGCGACGACATCTTTAACTATTGGCGACACGAGGTATATGTTTTTTTTCTTCCCTACAAAGCAACGCGTTAGGAGGCATTTCGCGTCGAAGTCCGAGTTTAGGTCGTAGAACTCTTTTATTGACGGGAAGACGTCTTCTTGTTCACCTGTAAGAAACCAAATCCCGTAAAACGTCACGTTTCCAAGATATTAATGTTCAAAGTTGATCACGTGGCATCCATATTTTTTTGAACTTTTGTACGGTCAGCATCAAAAGTTGATTAACACTTCAGTTTTTTTTAATCTTAGTTATTGGGCAAAATATTCGTTCAAAATTGCAGCAGAAGATTTTTTTTTAGAATATATACTCTTGTCTATTATGTGAAAAGCTAAAAATCAGTTTAATGAAAAAAGTTGTTGTCAATTTAATAACATGTAAAAATGATAGTTGTAATCGACTTTTGATGCTGACTGTACATCTTGCTGTTTAGATGTTTGGAATAATCACTGAAAGTTTAAATATTCAAACATCTATGGTTTCATGCGTGGCAGCTATTTTGAAAAAAAAAAAAAAAAAAAACAACAAAATGTCGGACTCGTAGGTATGCCAACGGACCTTCAAAGCCCTTTACTAATGAAAAATTCTAATTTTGGTTTGGGCTACTTTCTAAAGCGATTTCGAATAGGTTTTGCTGCTTCATGCAATGCAGTCTTTTATATTTTTTTTACACACAAACGTTGCAATGTAATTAGAGGTTTCCGATGGCTAAACACAACAGCATTCATACTTTCCAAGACGATTTTTTTTACTTTACCACCACAGATATAGATATACCTAGATAACGCAAGTATCACGAACTGTATGACAACTAAGCGTGCCACTTTTTGACTACCTACTATGACGACACAAGCTCGCGCTCTCTCGCTCACGCTCACCCAGCCAGCAGTACGCAGGACTGAGCGCGAAAGTGGCGGCTTATGATTTTCGATCGTAAACTGGTGCGATTTTTGACACGCGAAGTAGGTGCTCTTGCGTTATCTAGGTGTATCTATGTCTGTGTTTACCACACAAACTGGTTTTAGTGTAGTAGCATAGTGAGTGCCAAAAGTTCTGAGTAAAAAAACAGTTTTAAAGGTATTCTATAAGATAATGGAGTGCTTACATAACATAACATAATCAGCCTATAATGTTCCCACTGCTGGGGCACAGGCCTCCTCTCTGTGAGAGGGAGTGAGTGGGAGTGTTTGTTACCTGAGAAAAACACGAACGGATCTTCTCTGTATCCTCCCATCCTCCTCTTCTTCTTAGGCGGCTCCTTTGTCTCCTCCTTCTTTGTTTCTGTCGCTTCTGCCGGCTTGATGTCCTTCTCCCAAGGTAGGGGGGCCAGCTTCTCGAAGACAGCCACGAAGAAGCCGCCTGTGTCTTGATGGTGGGGTAGGATTCTTACACTAAAGAAGAAAATAATAGGTGAATTGCCAGTTTTGAGCGTACAAGATTGCGTGCGGGAAAGGCCTGCGAGGCAACAGAGTGCTCCTGCAGACTTTTCCTTCCACATCTACATTGTGTGTGTGTGTGTGTGTGTGTAAATCCCGCTAATGTCTAACAAGGCTAAGGAGGTATAAAGTAAATGAGTTTTTCAGCGAATTTTCAATATTTTATTTTGCTAGGATGGATTGGCTAACATTTTATTTTGCTAATGTTTGAAAAAAAAAAATGACTAGAAAATAATGTTTTGTAAATGCGTTACTGCTAACAGACTTTGTTTCTCTTATGTTTTTTTTTTTGCAAAGTATTGAAATAAGCAATAGCAAAAATTAACATTTTCGGGGCTGATTTTATTCGAAGAATAAAATTGACGTTTGATAGTTTTTGTATGAAATAACTGTCAAAATTTCAAAATTATTCCTCGAATAAAGTTACCGGATGATTGAAAAATCAGCCCTAAATCTTGTATCGTGAAAGTTAGGTTAGGGAGAAAACACTACCAAAAAATTTTACTTTCTGCCAAAAAGGTTATACAGACCGTATGACCATTTTGGACCACTGGACCGACCTCCTCTTGGCCCCTCCCAGATTCTGATGAACTCAAAAACAAAGAATTTGAGAAACTCACCATCTATCGAGATTATATTTGTCGAGATCCTCAGGTTTGGGCGGGAACATCTGTGGTCGGACCACCGTCTGCCACTTCTCCGGTACATCCTCAAACTTCTCGTAGAACACCATGTCTTTTGATGCTGGGCGCCAGTACGTCATACCTGAGAGAATTTAATTATTACATTTTATTCTGTACTAGCTGTGCCCGCGACTTCGTTCGCGTGCATAACGGAAACATTTTATTTTTTTTGCGCGGAAACCTAATTCTTTTTCTAAAATAAAAGTAGCCTAAGTTACTCCTTATTACATCAGCTATCTGCAGTGAAGGTCCCGTCAAAATCGGTCCAGCCGTTTCAGAGATTAGCCGGAACAAACAGACAGACAGACAGACTAAAATTGTAAAAAATGTTATTTTGGTATATGTACCGTGTATGCATCCATATGCATTTAGTAAAAAGCGGTTATTTTAATATTACAAACAGACACTCCAATTTTATGTATTTGTATAGATTGAATTGTTGATGTCGACAATTCTGCCAATGTCAGATGTGAAATAGAAAGCACGTGTGTATAAATTAAATAAAAAACCGCCCAAGTCCGCGTCGGACCACGCACAATGTAGGGTTCCGTAGTTGGAATGAATTTATCCCAAGAACAAACTTAACATTGTAGTTGAAAATCATGTCCTCCGATACATTGCAACTGCAAATGTAAGTTGGCTGACTATTACTCGTAAACTTGTGAAGCCTACTTAGCTGTGATAGTTTTCCTTTTATCTTCGTTATATACAGGGTGTTCGGCAGAACGTTGAACACACGAAAATGGCAGATAGATGGGGTCGTCTTCTACCTACGCAGCCCAAAAAAAATTACCCAGGCCCCATAGTTTTTTTTTTATTACCGTAATTCATGAGTTTTAAAACTTGGAAGGCCTATAACTTTATGTAGGATAGACGAAAATGGCAACACTTTTTTTGTTTTTGTCTCGACTATCGGTAGATTCATCTAAAATTATTGTTTGGTGCAAATAGTAAAATCGGCTATAAAAAAAAGGAACTATGGGGCCTAGGAATTTTTGTTGGGCTGGGTAGGTAGCAAACGACCCCACCTACCTGCCATTTTCGTGTGTTCAACGTTCTGCCGAACACCCTGTATACTACCACCACACCCACGACACTCCATACAACGCTCGCAAAATAATTACCTACTACTACTACATTAAAAAATGACGTTTGTATACGTATGAATGTGTGCGTGAGGTACTTGTGTTTGCGAGCGCTCTTGTTAAAGAACTGCGACGGTAACCTCGAAGTGCGGGGTGAGGTGCGGTAACTGATGTTAGTGCGGGGAAGGGAGTGTCCTTTCTGTACGTAGTACTTTAAGTATTCTGTGCTACCACCGTCAATTTTCACACATGTAAAAAAGGTACAAACCCTTGTGGAACTTGAGTCCAGGCAGCATATCAGCCACATTGACGAGCGCCACGGTCCCTGCTGTCTCTTGCAGCACTCTGTGGACTACAGCCTCGTTCTCCACTGGGTTGAAGGAGCATGTGGAGTATACTAGACGACCTCCTACTTCGAGCAGCTCGCAGCCGCGTTTGAGGACTCGGTATTGGATTCTGGGGGATTGAAAAATGAAGATTAGCGGGATAGTTTTTTTTTTGCCAAGAAATTGAGACTTGATGCATTCTTCCAAATAAATGTTGAAAACTTTAACAGCTGCGTATCAAAATTATTATTTTCAATAATAGCAGCGGGGCCTGTGCTTTGTGGTTATTTATTAAGAATTTCGTAACAACAAACAGGGCAAGTTTTTTAAAGGAAATCAATATGGTAGCTCTGCCAATTATCTATACTAATATTATAAAGAGGTAAAATTTGTTTGTAAGTTTGTAAATTTGTAAGTTTGTATGTAGGGGGTAATCTCTGGAACTACCAGCCGGATTTGAAAAATTCTTCTTTCATTTGATAGCCCAATTCTTGAGAAAGGCTATAGGCTATTTAACATCACGCTATGACCCTTAGGAGCCGAGCAAAAAGAAAAAAGTCAAAAAGAACGTTAAGTGATAGCGCGGGCGGGTGATGCGATACGACGGGGTGGCTCGGGGGAAACAAGAAGTTTCACGCGAACGAAGTCGTGGGCTGAAGCTAGTTACAGATAACCTGATTTGATGTTAGAAATCCATATAAAATTATTCAGTTAGGTATGTCAAAAATGTATGCAAAAACCTTTGAGCTATAGTCCGCGCGAAACTAGTTGGCCGCTGAGGTGGGGACAGAATTGAGGCTGCGGTTCGCAACGCACGTACTGAGTAAGGGTGCTTACATAAAGAAGCGGGGTTTCGGTCCCGACTCCCGGTACAGGTCTCTGCAGGTTGATCTTCGGAAGGAAATGGTTACATGTTTCACCTGTTTCTTTATGTGTGAGCGTATAAGTTAATGTGCACCGCCCAGACTCGCTTGCACCGGAAACCTGTTTCTTTATGTAAGCACCCTAATGCGCCCCCGCCCCTCCGTTCCACCGCTCACATACCTAAGGCGCGGCCAACTAGTTCCGCGCGGACTATAGGATATCATTTTATTATGATGATGGTTAGATAGCATTTTTTACTTTCGGGAAATAAAGTTAGTTTCAGCCATTGGAGAAAAAGGTTTTCTTTTATCATCTTTGCTAGACTAGATAGTAAACTTCTTACCCATGAAGATTATTTCCATTTCCAGTGGACCACTTGAGCCATATGTCAGGGTTCTTGCGTAACGTCGCGTCGCCTGAGCACGGCACGTCGCATAGAATACGGTCAAACTTCAGTGGTTTTGTCGATCCTGGGTTCTATAGGAGAGAAATATTTAAATTACTAACGAAAAAAAATAGGCCAGGCCAATGCCTGATCATGAGAGGTCGCCTGCTGTCGGCGGGGGTGCGCCAAAGTTCACCTAAATTTTCAACTCCGATAATTGGAAATCCGAAAATGTTCTTCCTAACATTTTTCATCCTAACAATCACAATTCCTAACTACTCTGTCTCTAATGTTCATAATTCCGAATCATTCAACTTCATAATGTCAGTAGCAATAAACATCTATTATACTTTTATTTGTTTTCCTATATTTTCTCAACATAACCATCTTTTACACTATTATTCAAAGTCATATCTTTTTTGTTTAGATCGTCAACATAGGATGCAAAAGCGAGCGAAGGGCACCCCGAGGTTCGGTTTGGTTAGGTTACTTTAAACCCTTTACACAGAAATAGGGGCCCCGCGAAGCGGGGCTCCGTCGACATAAGATGCAAGGGCGAGCGAAGAGCACCCCGAGGTTCGGTTTGGTTAGGTTACTTTAAACCCTTTCCGTCGACATAGGATGAAAAAAAAGTGTTTATCATATTAGACTAAATAGGTTTTATGTCTATTGAGGTCTATTGGTTGGTATTGGTTTTATTGTCTATTGTCTATTGTATATTTTATATTAATTGTCTGTTATTCTTATAGAAATTAGTTACATTAAAATTATATCAATCGTTTATTATATTAACTGATCATTACATCAAATAAAATTATAGGTTCAGTTGTTATATCTTGTAAATATTAGAGGTTTTGTAATTATATCATATATTACTTACCCGTATAAACTCCCAGGCCATGAAAATATTATGGTAATTATGTTTAGGGATAAAAACCGTTATGATAAAAAACAGTAGGAGTTTAAAATATTTACATTAATGATATTATTAATTACAATTTTCGGAAACATGAGTGTTATGAACATCGCCGGTAGCACTACAAATAGTATGAATGAAAACTTTAGGATGAAAAATTTTAGGAAGAGTGATCATTCGGATTACAAATCGTTAGGAAGAACAATTTCGGGTAAAGAACTTTAGTTGAGCCAATATGGACCCGTCGGCGGACTAGGGGCGTCTGTCGTCCGACCAGACAGGCCCGAGTTGGCGCTGTAGTGTTCCACGCGCGCCAATCGAGAGTGGGTGCGGACATTATAGGAGTGGCCGCACGGGGAGGTGGGACCCGCTGAGGAACAGCGGGTCAAGGTCTGTCGGGGGAGCGGTGAATGCTCATGCGAATCCCGCACCCCCGGCCATAGGTAGAGGTGGAACACCGCGGTGGTTTTAGCCGGTAAGAGTCCGGCATGCCCCTCTGTCACCCCCACGTTAGGGGAAGTCCATGAGGATTTCAGCGCGAGAAAAAAAAAGGCCAATGTTTGATTATGCATAATCAGCCTATAATGTTTCCACTGCTGGGACACAGGCGTCCTCTCTTCGCGAAGGAGTGCGGCGTAATCTACAATGCGGGCCCAGTGCGGATTGGTAGATGTAACATTTTTTTGAATTTTTGGTTCTAGGATATGCCGGTTTCCCCACGATATTTTCATTCACCGTTTTGAGAGCGAGCGACCGTGGTGATGAAATTATTTACACAAAGTAAAGCACCTGTCTGGGTTCAAACCTCGTATATCTCGGCCACTACCACTAGGCCACCACTACTCTGTCTGACAGAATTCGAAAATTGTGGTAGGACTTATTACTTGTCTATCTGATCTTCAATGTTACATGGAACTAGATGCAACATAATTTCAGAGTGATATAAGACGTTGCTTCGTACCAAATTTCAAGATTCTGAGTTCATGGGAAATACCCTGTAGGTTTTGATTCCCTTGCGAGTGTCGACAATTTACAGAAATTTGCGGTATAAACGGCTGTATCTTTTGATTGCGTTGGCTTAGAAGTTTGATTTTTTCACAACTCCAAGGGACAGTAGACCTGAGTATTTGATATAAATTCCAGCTTGATACCTCCACGCGTTCCTGAGAAAAAGGGTCTTGACAGACGGACGGACGGACAACAAAGTGATCCTATAAGGGTTCCGTTTTTTCCTTTCAAGGTACGGAACCCTAAAAATCATTTACCAATCATACTGACCTGTTCATCAGCTACCTCAAGTGCAGGCATGACAGCGGAGTCGTGGTTAGTTATCAGGATACAGGGGGAGTTGAGCCTCTTAGCCTGATGTACCAACATGTAACATCTGCTGTTGTCCACGTCATTCGCCATTACGAAGCCTGTAGAATAATGGCGGTGGTGAAATGTTTGAAGAGGAGATTTTTTTTTTAATACAACAGAACTGATTTTTTTTCGACGAATGTGCTTGAAACACAGATATAGATACACCTAGATAACGCAAGAGCAACTACTTCGCGTGGCTAAAATCGCACTAGCTTACGTTCAAAAATCGTAAGCCGCCACTTTCGCGCTCAGTCCTGCGTACTGCTGGCTGAGTGAGCGTAGGCGAGAGCGCGAGCTTGTGACGTCATAGTAGGTAGTCAAAAAATGGCACGCTTGGTTTTCATACAGTTCGTGATACTTGCGTTATCTAGGTCTATCTATATCTGTGGCTTGAAAGGATATTAGGTAAAAACCGTCGTAATTATGCAAAAGGTCAAAATTACAAAGTAACAATGTTTGAAACGAAATCTCCAAACCAAAATGCGCCTACGCAATAGGATGGTCGTGTAGGCACCCAGCACCCTAATTGCGTAACACAGTATCAGCCACAATCTGAATCATTTTCAAGGATATTGGTAATCCATTGCTTCATATGTTCGAAAAATGTGTCTGCTCAACAACATAAATAACGCAATGAATGTTGTTGAACTGTCAAAATGATATGCCATTGCTACGCTGGATGAAACCAAGTAGAATTTTTGTAGGATTTAGTAAATTAATAATGGAGGTATAGTATATTTTACCTGTGGGCATTTTGTCTTCATCTGCATGTAGAAATTCAATCAATTGTGCTGTCTTAGATCCTGGAGCTGCACACATGTCCAAAACCTAAGACACAAAGAATATTTAGTTTATTTTATTAATCTAGTAGTATAAAGTCTTGGTTGGTAAGCAGTCGAAGACCAGACAGAAAAGTTAGCTTTTTAGACTTTCTGAGTAGTCAATTCACAATTTCAAGGAGGTGTTTTTAGCCATTGGTCCTGGCTGTCATTCATTGACCTTTGGCAGTTGTTATGGGTCATCAGAAGCCCGAAAGTCTGACAACCAGTCGTAACAAGGAGTATCATATTACCTAGTACCTGGGTTGATATTTGGTTGCATCTGGTTAGACTGGAAGCCGACCCCAATATTGTTGGGAAAAGTCTAGGCAGATGATGGTGTTTTTAGCTGTAGTGCAAATCACCCTTATTCAAGGTTGTGTATGTTAACTCTTTTTAAATCAATTACCTTATGGTGAGGTTGAACATCCAAAACCACGGGTGGGATCATAGACACAGTCTCCTGTCTCGACACTCCACCAGCAGCGGTCTCAGCTACCAGGAAGTTATGAAGTTTGTAGAGAGCTTCATTGCGTCTGATGTCTGTGCGGGACAGACGGAGCTGCCATGCATATCCTCCTGGGTACCTGAGAGGTAAAATTAATATTGTTTTGATTGGTGATTTTATTAGTAAATAGACGTGGAGCTGTAAGGTGTTCTCCGAGTGAATTCGGACATGCTGTCTTATGATGAATTAAATTAATCCCTGAGGGCATAAAATACAGACATAGTTACTAAGTAACAGAGTAATCTTAGTAGAGCGGTAGAAGTAGTTGTTGTTAACACTACAGTCATTTTTTTTTTGGGTATGGGTCTCATACGTTTTTACCCATTGTCCTTTCATATTTACCATAACTATTTTAAAATATGTTTTCCAAGTTAGCTTTAACTTTCATTGAAGGTCACCAGGACACAACTGTATTACAGACTGGCACAATGGTCGACATCAGTCCAAAGAGAAAAAAAAAAAAAAAAGAATTGTAATAATTAAGAAAAACATGATGCGGAAATCACAATCAATGGTATGACACAAAACAAGCTTGTCAATAAAAAAAAAAAAAAAAAAAACATTCCATCTCTGAGAAGTGGAACAGTTTCTTTTTATGTTTTAGCACTTACCAAGGCACATTAATAGGCTTAATCTCTTCCCCCTGACCTTCACCTTCTTCAACCTGCAGCTTCATATTCAAGATCTCAGAGAAATACTGACTCTTAACAATCTTCATCAGAGCAGCTGCCTCGCACTTTGAACCCGTGATACGGAAGGCAGTTGGCAGGTTCTCCTTCAACGTATTCATGAACGTGTCCCATTCTTCTTCTGGGCACACTTTCTGGGACTAAATCATAAAATAAAACGTTCTATTAATGAAACATAAAGTACCTAGATACTTAACTATGAATAATTTCATGGCATTGTTAATTTATTTAATTTTCAGAATGCTTAAGGTTTGACTTATTATAAAAAACGCATTGCCTATTGTTCTACGTAGCAAGGAAAACGCGGTCACAGAAGCAATTTAATTATATTTCTTTTACTTAGAAGGTAATATAAAAAAAAAAATGGAAAATCACCTTATAGTACTCCTCAAACGCAGCATTCTCCCTCACAATATCTTCGTAATGCTTTCTAACGTCATCTGCAGGTTTTTCCTGGGGATTCTTTGCCTAAAAACACATAAACAACCAAGTAAATACTCGCTGTGAGGAGCAAAAAGGTTATACAGATCATTTTATTTTTTTTACCTGCTCTTTGCGATCCCGCTTTCGCTGAGCGAATTTATTGTACTGGCGATTTTTCCGACCCATCCTTTTTAAGTAATTTCCGAGTGAAAGTAGTCTTATTTGTGTGAAATTTAATAAAACCATTCAACGTTAGCGGTATGTTTATGGTGCTCGACTCGACTTGACGTTGACAGAAAAAGTGAGGTTATGTTTACAGGTGCGTTCATGAAAGATGGTTCAAATAAGATTGTTCCGTTACTTTAGAAAACATTTTTATTTTCCCATAATGTTTTGAATAGCAGAAAAAGTAATAAACATTTAATTTTGTTTGATAATATAATTTGCGAGGAGTTTATATTCTGTTAGATGCATAAAATATTTTTTATTTCAATTTATTCTGATAAGGTGTTTTAATACTTATGTGGTGGTAACAATAAAGGCTAAATTACTTCAACCAATTTTATCAGCTGAATTTGGTCGCGTTCAAGGCCTTATCAATGAACTGTCAACTCAAAGGGAATATTAGAGTAGGACAACATAACCACATTTCGCAAGCGTGAAAGAAACAAATAAACACTGATTAGAATTAATTGTTAATTTTTGCGTACGATTTGCGAAGTTTCGCACCTCACTCGGTGAAGGAGAGACGACAGTGAATTTTAACAGGAGTTTATCAAAGGTAAGTTTAAAGTGGCGAATACTCATTAGAGTTTGCTTATTAGAATGTCTGGAAAAACTTTAGGTACCCGTACAAGAGTCATAAAAAATTATATCTTTCACCATGATTATGATAATATCTGTGTTTTATTTTCATCGAATAGACTAGGCCTATGTTTACCTACACGCAGACTATTTTTATTTGTCCTTGTCAGTAGGCATAAAAACTGAGAAAAAGGAACGACTTGTAGGTATTAATTAGGTACCTAATTAATACCTACAAGTCGTTTCTTTTTCTCAGTTTTTGTTACCTAGTTGAGATAACATTAAGAATGCTGAATCTTCTACAAAAAATCTCTTTTAGTTTCTTGTTTATTATCATTAATAATGTAAATCTTCAAATTATTTTGTTTATTTTCATAGTAACTGTAGCCCACAGTTACACTTGTATTTTAGTATCTACTTAGAACTTCATAACGTACCAGTTTCAAATATATTCTCTGTGTAAATCCAAAACAGCCTATGTGTGTGCGGGATGGCCATCCCAGAATAGAATACTTATCTTTATTTTGCATAAAATACGGTACATTATCATCAGCTCATTATCATAATCTGCAGTTTCTGACGTGGCCCACTGCTGGGCATAGGCTTCTCTTTATTTGTGCCAATCCCCACGCTCTTGTCCCAGCCTCGTCCAGGCTTTACCCGAGATGGCAACAATGTTGGCAGTCAATATGATAAGTACCTACATAAAAAAAACAATCTTCAAAGATCTTAAATAATTATAAATGGTTCCACAAATTTTGGTTAGTGCAGCATGTGTAAAAAATACCTTAAAATTAAATTATAAACAAAAAGTTTATAAGTAAGTATTAATTTTTTTTTCTAAACTTTTTTAGTAGATACCTAGGTTTTATAATACTGATACTGGTAGGTTTACAGACACTTGTATTAATTCGGAAATCTGCACAACAAAAATTATTAATAGTTCATGTTGCATAAAACTGTTACAAGACCATCAGCTTACTTGCAAAATTCTATTTTTATTTTATCAATTGCTAACAAAATTACTTACATATCTAGTCAAATAGACCACTCATTCAGATTCCCTATGCTATGCAATTTTCAACCCTGATCACTTGTATTAAGGTCTGGTTTCATCTAGCAGCAAAAAGTTACTGATATCATAAGAACAATATCTGTTTCATCTGTTATCTGACAGGTTAATATTGAATTTAACAGTATATTTAGATACCTACTCAGCTACTTACTATAATTGCATGAACAAACCGAGACTAGGTACTGTCTACTCATTCTTAATGTACTTACATTTTATAAATTGCTCATGTATCACTCTAAAACTCATTCTCTGTACCTACCTAAAGTATAGATCAAGTCTTTGGTATCATTTTTAACCAACTTCAAAAAAGGTGGTTCTTAGGGTTCCGTATCCAAAGGGTAAAAACGGGACCCTATTACTAAGACTCCACTGTCCATCCGTCTGTCCGCCTGTCTGTCACCAGGCTGTATCTCATGAACCGAGATAGGGGGTGGGGTGGTGCTTGCAAAACATACTTTCTGAAATTAGAGAGAGCTCAGAGGGCAGTTCTCAAAGTTATGTTCTGCAAGCCCTATAGATACCCTACTTTGGAACTTTTTAGGGTAAGCAGGGTTTTGACAGTGAGAGGCTTATATGTGCTACAATGTGTATTAAGGAAACAACGGTTGCCGTTCACAGTAAGTACCAAACGTCGCGCAGACATTGCCCTTCCACCAGTTAGACACAAAACCACCTTCGCACAACACCAATTCACATACCTCAGCTATATCATATATAATAAAGTCAATAAGTTACTCAAAATCCACAGTCTAAATTATCACCAATGCAGAAGCACAGTTAAAGAATGGCTAATTGAGAAATCATATGAGGAGACCGAAAAACTTCTTTTCCCATATGCCTAAGACAGATCTCTTATTCAAGTTTTCTCACACACAAACACTCATACATTCTATCCAATTTTCGCACTTACACATCCACCATTACTACACCTACCAGGCTACATTCACACCGTACACAAACCTCACTCACATTACTTACACATGCATACACAACATACCTACCACACCTACCACGACCAACTCACTCTAACACTAACAAACAGTTTTTTATTTTTGTTTTAATTATTTTTTCTATACACATAAATAATGATTATTTTCTTATGTTAACCATGTTACTGGTGAACACAGTTTTACTGAATCATTTTACTAAACGTCTTGAATCATATACCCTTACGGAATCACTGGTTCCCAAGTCACAGGCTATAAACCTAGTTTGGGTGCCAGGAGATGATACTCAATGCTCTCTATATTGTACCACGCTACTGTAATTGTAATCTTTGTAAACATTTTTCCGGAAATAAACATTATTATTATTATTATTTTGTTTATATATTTTTGTTTCTCGGCCTAGCCGGATAGAACTGATAGCACGGGCCTAAGCCAAGTGTCCAACAGTGGGGTTAAGTGTGGGAGTAATATTATAAGTAGACTGTGTGGTAGACGAAACAATATTTGAGTGGTATTGGTGTAAGTTGTCCGACTCACACTGAAGAAATTTTCTAACTAGCCTGCATGTGTTAAGAATCACTGCCTTTTGCATCAGGTGGTAGGTGTTAGGTGGCAGGTTGAGGGAACTAAGGGAATGATGAAGCTGTTTTGGAATTACTCCTGTTGTAGATAGCACTATGGGGACTATTGTGACTTTTTGAAGATGCCAAATTCGGGTTATTTCATCTTTTAGTTCGGTGTATTTGGATAATTTTTCGGCTATTGTAGTCTGTACGTTATGCGTATTTGGCACCGCAATGTCTATAAGGAACCCAGTTTTATTTATTTTATCAATTAAGGTGATGTCGGGTCTATTAAAGTGAATTGTGCGGTCTGTGAGTATGGTTCGGTCGAAGTACAGTTTTGTTGTGGGGTTCTCTAATACCGTTTCAGGGTTGTATTTGTAATAAGGTACTATAGTGTCTATAAGTTTGTATTTATGGGCTAGTTTTTGGTGTATGACGTTGGCTACTTGATCGTGTCGATGTTTGTAGTCTGTCTGGGCTATTGATTTGCAGGCGCCGGTAATATGTTGGATTGTTTCTGGAGAACTGTTGCATTTTCTACAAATATCGGTTGTTAAATTCTTTATAATGTGTTTTCTGTAGTTCTTGATTATTATTATTATAGCTAGACAGATGAAATTTTCACAGATGATGTATTTCTGTTGCCGCTATAACATCAAATACTAAAAACAGAATAAAATAAATATTTAAGGGGGGTTCCCATACAATAAACGTGATTTTTTTATATTGTAGTGTTAAATATTGTATGGTGGTACGGAACCCTTCGTGTGTGAGTTCGACTCGCACTTGGCCGGTTTTTCTTTTTCTTCTTTGCCAATTGAGCCGATGTAGTCTTCTGTTCCTCTTGCGAACCGCTGCTAGTTGGGAACCTATGTTTTACACTGTAGTGCACACTTTTTGTCACTGCCAGCGTCTTGTGGTACGGCAACGCAGCAATGTAAGCCTTCGAACTTTGCACTTCGTGGTAGTTATCTAGTTATATGTTAGTAGCTGAAAAGGACAAGACAATTTTTGTTACCAAGGTATTTTTTTACTACTAAAACAGCTTTTTCTGCTATGACATAAACGCGCTGTCAATTTGAAATGGTTACCGTTGATGTGACTGCACTTTATTATAGTACTAGCTTCAGCCCGCGACTTCGTTTGCGTGAAACTTCTTATTTCCCCCGAGCCACCCCGTCGCCGTCGTATCGCATCACCCGCCCGCGCTATCACTTAACGTTCTTTTTGACTTTTTTTCTTTTTGCTCGGCTCCTAAGGGTCATAGCGTAATGTTAACCTTTTAACCGCCCGACTTTCTACTAGTTATCGTGCCCCCAGCGCCCGAACAAAAAAAAAACGAAAAATAAATACCGATTAAACGAGCTGTGATGATGTAATAATAATACAGATTAAACGAGCTGTGTTATTTGGTCGTATATATATGACTCTGGCGGAATGGACACGAAAATATTTGTCGGATTAATCCGACATAAGCGGTTAAAAGGTTAAATAGCCTTCCTCAAAAATTGGGCTATCAAATGCAAGAAGAATTTTTCAAATCTGACTGGTAGTTCCAGAGATTACCCCCTACATACAAACTTACAAACAAATTTTACCTCTTTATAATATTAGTATCGATAGAGGTATGAGGAACAGGGTGTAAAGTTCACTCATACTCTAAGTATAGAAAAGGGAGGATCCTCCGACCAGACGGGTGTTGTGTCTGGCGGGCAACTGCCCGATGATTCATGTCATCCCGCTGTTGTATCTATGCTAGTTGCGCGGTAAACTCTGCTTGCGAGATGCAGGATTTGCGTGACGTCAGTGTGACGCGTTGTTCGCATCAATCATTATTATTATACATCACTTCCCCTTATCAACCTAACTCCAGTTTCTGAAAGTTTAATGAGTTTAATCGTCTTAAAATCGTTTTAATTAGCTATTATCAGTTCGCAACCAAACGGAATTGACATTGTGTTCTTTCAGGTTTGTGTTGATGAGCCTTCATTGAGTTGTCCATTGCTGATTCAGTCATAAATTTATAAATGACGACATTCCCACGGGATCGAAACTTATGCGGGTGAATCCGCGGGGCGCAGCTAGTGCTCTATAAAAAAGATATATGTACCTAGAGACATACCTATCTATTAGAAATACCTAGTTTGTTAGACTCATTCTTTGAAATTAATAATAGTAGTCTATAAAATAAATTGCATTGAGGAAAGAAGTTACCGAGTTTTACCATACTGTGTTAGTTAAGTAATACATTTTCAGTTAATCATTCTGACGTACATTTTAGGGAAATAAAAGTAGATATTGATGGAGAGATTAACAGCTGGTTTTAATAGCTAATTCCAATGATAAACCTTACGACAACGGTGAGGGAAAAGATCGTGCGAAAACCCAGACCTTATAATATTATGCAGTACTAGCTGCACCCCGCGGTTTCACCCGCATAAGTTTCGATCCCGTGGGAATATTGGGATAAAAAGTATCCTATGTGTTATTCTGATGTATAAGCTATATTACTGTATGTGTAAAGTTTCAGTTTTTGCGTGAAAGAGTAACAAGCATCCATCCATCCATCCATCCTCACAAACTTTCGCCTTTATAATATTAGTGTGAAGTGTGATAGTGTGATTAGTAGGAAGTAGGATAGGACGTAGTAGCACAGAATATTTAAAGTACTACGTACAGAAAGACCACTCCCTTCCCCGCACTGACATCAGTTACCGCACCTCACCCCGCACTTCGGCGTATTCGTGGCAGTTCTTTAACAAGAGCGCTCGCAAACACAAGTACCTCACGCACACATTCATACGTATACAAACGTCATTTTTTAATGTAGTAGTAGTAGGTAATTATTTTGCGAGCGTTGTATGGAGTGTCCGGGGTGTGGTAGTAGTGACAATACAACGTCAAATTAAATTAGCTATAAGCAAAACTTCACAGACGTATCGGGAATCGATATCTAATGATGATAAAATAACAAAAAAACAATACCTCGTGAAATTATAATTTCTAGTATCTACACTTCCAGCAGCCGTTGACCAATCCGAAGTAGTTACCAGTGGCGTGCATTGCATATAGGCATATAAGCAGTGCCTATCCTCGATATGTCAACGTAAGCCTGTCAATTACATTTTAGTGTGTGTGCCCCACAATTAAGAAACTCACTAATTATCATACCTAACAAAAAACAAAATCTTCATACAAACACGCGCGGCAGTAGGCACTCGCCAGACGGCCTACTAGGCTACCGTACTATTCGCACATTGTTATTGGTCTTTACTCGTTCAAATTAATACGACAAGGCATGCCTACTTACTCAAATAACCACACTTTTGACCTCACTTTTTATTTCTGATTAGTGACCGCGTTTGCCTAGACTAGACCCGGCCTAGTGCCTGCCTATTCTGAAAACCAATGCACGCTACTGGTAGTTACTTAAATTTTATGTTTTTTCTAGCCTGTGAAGTTTCATCAGATAATTTCATTTGACCTTCTATTGACTCGATATTTCCTTATAATTTTCAGATCAACACCATGGCACCAGGTTTTCAGTTCGCGATAGACCGTGGCGGCACATTCACAGACGTGTACGCTCGCTGTCCAAGCGGCAAGGTGCGGGTCATGAAGCTGCTGTCAGTCGACCCGCAAAACTATGATGATGCTCCTAGGGAGGCTATACGGAGGATACTGCAGGAGGTATGTATGTGTATATTATTTACAAGCCAAGAAAATATGTTTATGCTCGCTATAGTCTCTAAGAACTCTTGGAAAAAGAGCTCATCTAAGGTAGTTTCAGCGGGATTGTCCGAAAAGGTTACCGCTGCCCCGGTAAATAAAGGGCTAAGGAAGGAACACGGGTGGGTTTTAGTCAATAAGAGTCTGACACTCCCTTTCCGCTCCACCCAGAGCGGGAGGAGTCACAAAAATAAAAAAGTAGTACTAGAGAGGTGAGGTAGGGAGTTCTAAAGTTGAGCAGTGGTGGCCCAGTGGTAACGTCCGCGACTTACGAGTTGTAGGTCATAGGTTCGAACCCAGTCAGGCGCTTGCTTTGTGTAAATTATTTCATCACCACTGCTCTCAAAACGGTGAAGGAAACATCGTTAGGAAACCGGCATGTCCTGGAATCAAAAATTCGAAGACATGTGACATCTAACAACCCGCACTGGGCCCGCGTGAAGCAGTGCAGTGGGAACATTATATGCACTTACAATAGAATTCACCAATTTAATAGTGGTGCAATGCTATTTAAAATTTCTATTAAAAACGTTTTATCTCCTTTGTAACGAATCTCGGATAAAGAAATTATGTTCCTTTATCTGAAATCCAATTACTGTATCTATTAATCTTCAAGATTACGATCGACTAAGAGAATGAGGCATAATTAGACTTGACTTTTTGTACGAATGTGGACATTATTCGTTACAAAATAACGTCGATATTCGTATCTAACGCTTGATCATTCGTTAAATAATTATGTGACATTTGTGTATAGGCATATATACACTATATGCGTACAAATAAGGTTTGTATACGTTTGAAACGCTTGCTTTTTAGCAAAGGAGGCTTTACAGGTCTCAGCCTAAAAATATAAAAGAGACAAATATGTTATTTCTGTTACAGGAAACCGGAAAAGCATTAAACGAAGATGGCAAAGTGGACTCTTCTCTCATAGAATCAATCAGGATGGGTACGACTGTGGCCACAAATGCGTTGCTCGAGAGGAAGGGCGCTAAAATGGCGCTGATCATCAATAAGGGATTTAAGGATTTGCTGTATATTGGTAACCAGGCTAGACCGCAAATATTTGAGCTGGTAAGAAAATATTTATAGTAAAAAACTAGCTGCGCCCCGCGGTTTCACCCGTATAAGTGTCGATCCCGTAGGAATATCGGGATAAAAAGTAGCCTATATGTTAATCCAGGGTATCAGCTACCTCCATACAAAATTTTATCAAAATTGGCCCAGCTGTTTGAGCGTGAAGAAGTAACAAACACACACACTCCCAAACGTTCGCCTTTATAGTATTACTGTGATAAATAAAGAAAGAAATGGAAAATGATAGGGGAAATCTTGCCAGTTGGACAAAAAAAGTTTTGACCACCTCGTTTGTATAGTTGTCGCAAGTTAGTGCAACTTCGAAGCGTGAGATCCTGGGTTTGGTATCCAGGTCGGGCAATATGTTATTGACTTATCACACTAATATTATAAAGGCGAAAGTTTGTCAGTGTGTGTGTGTTTGTTACTTCTTCACGCACAAATGGCTGGACCAATTTTGATAATATTTTGTATGGAGGTAGCTAACACCCTGGATTAACATATAGGCTACTTTTTATCCCGATATTCCCACGGACAGCTGGCTAGTTAATTATAATAGCAGTCCGAAGCCTTCTTTTTTTGAGTGTTTGAAATCATCAAACAAATCCCTCCCCCCCCCCCCGCTCTGGGTGGAGCGGAAGAGAGTGTGAGACTCTTACTGACTAAAACCTACCCGTGTTCCTTCCTTAGCCCTTTACGTTCCGGGGTAGCGGTAACCTTTTCCGACTATCCCGCAACCCCCCCAGGCTTCGGCCCTGACGGACCCCTTCCCTTGTGCTGACATCTCTATGAGGCGCGCGTGGAGCACGTACGCGCCGTCCGGCACGGGCCTGGTCCTGATCGGACGGTGAGTCCGGAGCCTTGATTTATGTGTGGTTAGTGCCTATAAGCTGTCTAAATTAGAGTGTTCTATACAGATACACCTCTGCATACCTCTCCGGAAAGTACTGTTGGTGTGATGTTCTGTTATGAGTTATGACTTTTAGCTACCTATCATCATCATCATCATTTCAGCCGAAAGACGTCCACTGCTGGACATAGGCCTCCCCCAAGCACCTCCACTTCAACCGGTTCAGTGCTTCTCGCATTCAACGGGTTCCTGCGGCTATCGGAGGCCTTCCAACGCTACGTCTTCCGGTACGCGGTCGCCACTCCAGAACCTTTTGGCCCCATCGCCCATCTGTTCTGCGAGCAATGTCCATTGCCACTTAAGTTCGACAATTCTTTGGGCTATGTCAGTTACCTTGGTTCTCCTGCGGATCTCCTCGTTTCTGATTCCTGCTACATATACATATCTTGATAAAAATAGCGTTTGTCTTGACTTCCTTCAATCCTACTTTCATCTCCAGTCACCTATTGTCAACAAGACCAAACCATCTTAGGGTCGCCGCACACGGGCCACACGTGACAGCCACAAACGCCGCCACAAGAAGCTAGCGAGCAGCAACGATTTGTAGCGTGTGGCGGCCACCGGCGTCAACCATGTGCGGCGAGTCCATATAAAATGTATGAAAACTTCAGGAAATATGCCGTTTGGCGGTGTTTTGTGGTTGTGGCCGGTGGCCCGTGTTCGGAGACCCTTAGCATATACCATCATTAATCCAAAAAAAAACTCAACCTTAATCTCCCACAGGACATAAAACGCCCAGGAGTACTATACTCCGAAGTAATAGAAGTGGACTCTCGCGTCATTCCTGCGCTCGAAGACCGCTGTCAGATGGACAAAACTGACAAGAAATGGACAGAAGTCGTCGGCACCACTGGCGAGAAGATGTTGGTCATCAAAGACTTGGATGAAGAGGAAGTGAGAAATGACCTCCTTGCTTTGAAGAAGAAAGGGATAGAAAGTGTGGCGGTTGTGCTGGCTCATAGCTATACGTACCATGATCATGAGATCAGGATTGGGAAGATTGCTGATCAGATAGGTGAGATTTTTAACCGACTTTAAAAAAGGAGGTTCTGTATTCGATCCGTATGTATGTATGTATGTATGTTTGTATGTCCGCGATTATCTCAAAAACTACTGAACGGATTTTGATAATTCTTTCATTAGTGTGATCTACATACTTTCAGGAAGGTTTTAGTATATAATACATTAGGTAATTGTTCTTATGTACGAAGTTATATGCATAAATGTACTGCATCTCCGGCATTTCGTGTCGTGTCTTTAATTCTTCAATGCACTGGTGTTAATTGAATTTGTGTGGGGTAGGTACAACTAAAAAGTGAAAAATAAAAACTTTTTTACAAAAAAAACAACCGACTTCAAAAAAAAAAACACTACAAAGTGAAAAATAACTTTAATTTCGGAAGTCGGTGTCAAAAAACGAAAATGCGGAACCAACGACACCGACTTCCGAAATTAAAGTTATTTTTCACTTTGTAGTGTTTTTTTTTTTTGAAGTCGGTTGTTTTTTTTGTAAAAAAGTTTTTTTTAATTTATTTTTTACTAGTTCTTAAGTGACTGAGAAGATTAAGGCGCTCCACACACTGCACCGCGCTCTGCCGCGGTGAGTAGATAACGCGCCCGCGCGCGTGATTTTTTACATACAAATTCAACTCCAGCGCGTGAGCGCGTGAATTTTTGTATGTAAAAAATCACGCGCGCGGGCGCGTTATCTGCTCACCGCGGCCAGTATGTGGAGCGCCTTAGGCAACTACAAAAAGTTTCTGCTACTTTATTTTTAATTTTGTATAGTTTTTATTTCTTGTTTAAGGTTCTGTCCTAATCTTGTCCTGGTGCTTTCTATTAGGATACGGCCTAAAACTTGCTGGCCTCAGAAATTGCTGCAAATATCTAAAACCTCCATTGAACGAAAATGATTTGCAGATCTCAGGAATATATAATTAACATAATCTGGCAATCTTGAGGAAATGTCATTTAAAATTGCTGGAAATATCTTGCGGTGGTAGGGCTAACTTCCGCCTGGTTAGCGACCACCCTCCCACCGGAGTCCGGCGTCAAGCAGCCTGCTGTGTTTCGTCGATGCGTGGAAGTTCCAGTACCTTAGGCATTTTCTGGGCACGCTCGTTCCATCATTGACGTCATCCATCGCTTTCCATCAGGCGTGATCGAGTTCGAGATCGCCCCCATTCAGTAATAAAAAAAATAAAAAAATTGGTCCGAAAAAATTATCTTTTAATTTATTCATGTCTCTTTCTTTGTCTCTAGGTTTTAAACAAGTCTCTCTCTCGCACGCGATCACCTCAATGGTCCGCATGGTTCCACGTGGCTTCACGGCGTCAGCTGATGCGTACCTGACTCCTCACATCCGGGAGTACGTCAGAGGATTCGCTGACGGATTCTCTGGGGGACTGAAAGATGCCAATGTGCTGTTCATGCAGTCTGATGGTGGACTTACACCTATGAACATGTAAGTATCTACTGGTTTCCAGAAACTTACTGATTATTCAGTGGCGTGCATTGCATATAGGCAAATAAGCAGTGCCTACCTCGATATATCAACAAAAGCCTGTCAATTACATTTTAGTTTGTGTGCCCCACAATTAAGAAACTCACTAAATTATCATACCTAACAAAAAACAAAATCTTCATACAAACACGCGCGGCAGTAGGCAGTCGCCGGACGGCCTACTCGGCTCCCGTACTATTCGCACATTGTCATTGGTCTTTACTCGTTCAAGAAAATTAAAAATACGTACGTCTCACGCGTAATACCATGACGTTCGACCTTCGCAATTTATCACCCTTCAGTAGGCATGCCTACTCTAATAACCACACTTTTGACCTCACTTTTTTTCTGATTAGTGACCGCGTTTGCCTAGACTAGACCCGGCCTAGTGTTAGTGCCTACCTATTCTGAAAACCAATGCACGCCACTGTCATTATTACAATAGCTTTATATTATTTTTAAAGGTTTCTCGAAACATCAGGAACCATCCATCTAGTGTTCACCTATCGAGCCACTTAAAAGTTCTAGGATAACATGACACGCAAAAAGATTTTCCTGTTTCACGCAATGAACTCATAACATGGTACATAGTGATGCTTCAAGGCTTTTGAAGTTACAGATTACGTTACGCCCACAAGAATACCAAGGCTCGAAGTACTAGGATAGTATAATACACAAAGAGTCTCTCGTACGTGGTATCTTTAGTGGTCCACAATGCAGCCATCCCTCAATGTACAGAAGCTCAACCAACGTTATAGTTTTTTTTTTACTAGCACTTCTCCCGCGACTTTTCCGCGCTGATTTCATATTTTCCCTTACAAAATTTAACACCTGACTGCTTCGTTGGTCTAGTGGTTGCAAGCGCTACTGCTGAGCATTAGGTCCTGGCCAAAAATTAGACAAACAATGGGAAAAGGTACAAAATGTTCGAAACCTGAATGATGTCCTTTGTTGCACATTTTCAAAAAAAGTTAGCATTTATAAACTTAGGTTAGGATCCTCCTGTGCTCATGGCCCTCTCGTGGTGTCATTTTGCCCCAATGCCCTCCTATAGTTACGCCACTGTCCATATGGTATTTCGAGACAATTTGGTTTGATTTAGCTTTGTCAAAATTTGTCATGAAAGACTTACCCCCTTATTCATAATCCTATTTTATCTCTATTTTAGCTAAAATAGGTTTATAGAACGTTTGTCATTATCTGTCACGTTGACATTTCTGTGTGTAAGAAAGAGACAAACCCCATTTTAACTAAAATAGGTTTGATAAGTTTTATGAATAAGGGGGTTAGATTTTAGGAGTTTTCTAATAACCCTTTGTCACCAGGTTCAACGGTTCAAGAGCAATCCTGTCCGGTCCAGCAGGAGGTGTCGTTGGTTACGCCATGACGGCTTACCAGGAACAAACTGGCTTGCCAGTCATAGGTAAAATGTAGCTTTATTAAACATACGAGTAGTCCACGGTTTCGGCAAGCTTTTTAATTAAATTGTTGTCAAATCTTATGTTAAGTGATTTACTGGCTGTTTTTTCCGCCAATCACAACACATTAAGATTTGATTTTAATAGCAATTTACTAATCGCCTGGACTGTTCTAGGTTTTGACATGGGCGGTACTTCGACTGACGTGTCAAGATACGCTGGCTCGTTGGAACATGTTCATGAAGCAACTACCGCTGGAGTCACTATTCAGGCACCGCAATTAGGTAACAACTTAATTTAAACTTATAGCCTGCGCAGACGACGGATTTTTGTCTGCGGACTTTTTTGTCTGCGGCGATAGATCGTATGCAATAACGCACACGAAGGATAAGTAAACTGCTGGGATTTCCATACATTCTATCTTTGCGGACAAAAATCCGTCGTCTGCGCAGGCTATTAAACACGCATATTTAATTCAATAAAAGTACGAATAAAATCCTGATTTTTTACATGTACAGTCAACAAAAGAGATAAGTATGCAGGATCGTCGGATATAGTTGAAGTTTAGTAAGAAGCCGATGGATGTTCACGAATAAAATTTAATTTTATTAATAGAAAACAAACAGCTCATTTATCAAATTAAATTTCAGTCCTAACATCCATTGGTTCCTTACTAAACTTCAACTATATCCGACGATCCTGCATACTTATCTCTTTTGTTGACTGTACATTCGTGAATGTTTGGCCTCAATAGGCATTTGGCCAAGCAGTAGAAAAAAAAAATTCGTGGAAAAAATACTCAAAAGGCTTGGTATATCGTGTCGAGATAGCCTGACTAGTTTCGGGCTCCAAAACGGAGCCAATTTAATAAGCTCAACTTGAGGTTCATATGTATATAGTCTATATCAGGTTTCCAAAAACAAATCATTCAGGTTTTGTTAATCGTGCGGTTTGTCATCAAGATCTGTGGCTAGTCCTTATCATATTCATTTTTACCCAGATATAAACACAGTAGCAGCAGGCGGCGGATCAATGCTGATGTTCCGCTCCGGCCTGTTCGTGGCCGGGCCGGAGTCTGCGGGCGCACAGCCGGGCCCCGCATGCTATAGAAAGGGGGGCCCTCTCACTGTTACTGATGCCAACTTGTTACTGGGTGAGTTTGAACTTTAAAGACTGTTTCACCACCTCCAGATGAGTTCTGATTAACTATTGCGACAGTTTAAAATTGATAAAGGTGATGAAAATATTTTTTTTGGCAGTCGGCAAGGAAGCCGAAGAAGTCAGAAATGCCGAAGGGACATTTACATTAAAAGTGCCCAGTACTGCACACCCCCACCCTATTTCAAGTTAAACAAATATCAACTATATTTCAATGATAATTAAGTTGATTTCAGTGACTAGCACTATTGAAAAAGTTATAAAAATGTTTGCAGTTGTAGCGTAAATTGAACTTTATTGTGTAGGAATTAAAGTTATTTATCCATTAATTCATATTTGTTTACATTTTTGGCGAATAAATCGCGAACGCAGATTAAAGTATGTTCAGACGTGGAGAATATTTTATTGCATCTCGAAAATGTCTTGGTCACAGATATATGTAGATATACCTAGATAACGCAAGTATCACTAACTGTATGAAAACCAAGCGTGCCACTTTTTGACTACCTACTATGACGTCACAAGCTCGCGCTCTCTCGCTCACGCTCACCCAGCCAGCAGTACGCAGGACTGAGCGCGAAAGTGGCGGCTTATGATTTTCGATCGTAAACTGGTGCGATTTTTGGCACGCGAAGTAGTTGCTCTTGCGTTATCTAGGTGTATCTATATCTGTGGTCTTGGTAATATGGTTTTTATTCTTGTTTCAGGTCGTTTACTACCCGAATACTTCCCGAAGATCTTCGGGAAATCAGAGAATGAACCTTTAGACAGAGATGCTACAGTCACCGCATTCAAGAAGATGACGGACGAAATCAATGCCTTTTTGAGGCAGGACGGTAGCAAAGAGGTTAGTTGAATCCTATGCTCGGCCAATCACAAGCCAGTGCTAAATTGGGACTTTTTAAAACTCTTTTGTTTTTTTTTTTCGAGGATTTGATTTTGAAGTTCTTTTTTTTTGTTGTTAGATGACTATGGAAGAAGTGGCAATGGGATTCATTAATGTTGCCAATGAAGCGATGTGTAGACCAATCAGGTATTTCTTTTTTTTTTTTTTTACTCTGTAACTTCTTATTTTATAGACGTTTTGGTTATGTTACTGAGTTTTGTTTATTGAAAAGTCAACTGATGCTAATGAATTCCAAAGATTGCTTTTTTCGTTTAATTTATTTTACTTCGCTGTTCGAGTGCGCCATATCTTATGGGCAATTCTCGTAATTTTAAGAACGTTCACAGCCTGATCTCAGTCTCAATCTGTCAAAAAATACCTCTAATTTCCCTACATTTGGACAAGTTTTTGTCATTTGTTTGTCGCCGAGATGAGACTGCGACTAGATTTTGAACGTTTTAAATTACGAGAATTTGCCTTCTTATACTTCATCATCATTACAGTGCGACTGGCAAGAGAATGCGTTCTTGACTAATACGTGTTTTGCGAATTTGATCTTTATTAGGCACTAAAATTGTCGCACTGACATGTGTCAGGAACGCATTCTCTAGACCAGGGTTGCTTAAAGTGGGGTCCACGGACCCCCAGGGGGTCTGTGGCGTATGTGTCAGGGGTCCGCGGTAGCTTAGTTAAACCTTAACATACTTATCAGGAAATTATTGAACTATGAAGCAGTGTCGAGCGATGGGCTAGCTAATTCAATTATAATTAATAAGTACAGTTTCATGCAAAAGATTTTAGTGAGTTTTGGTGTTCTTTGAGCCAAGCTTACCCTCTTCTCGTCAAGCGAGCTATGTCCGTTCCGATACCATTTGCTACTACGTACCTCTGTGAAGCAGGATTCTCCGTTCTAGTTTCGATTAAAACAAAGAATCGCAATCGTTTGAATGTCGCATATGACATGAGGCTTGCCTTGTCGAAGACTGTTCCACAGTTTAACCTTCTTATTGAGGCCAAGCAGCAGCATCCTTCTCATTAACATTAATAGTACCTACTATGTGTAATTAAACTAACAAAAAAGTGTGATTTTTAATACAATACATAATTATTACATAAACAAGGTTTGTTTTCTTTTCCTAAAATATTGTTTGACAGGGGTCCGTGGAGGTTTTAAACTCTGGAAAGGGGTCCGTGACTGCTAAAAGTTTAAGAAACCCTGCTCTAGACGGTCGGACTGTAGCATATAGCAGTCCATTGCTGACCATGACCCTATTTGAAGTTAAACAAATATCAACTTTATTTCAATGAAAATTAAGTTGACTTCAAAGTGACTAGCACTATTGAAAAAGTTATAAAAATGTTTGAAGTTGTAGCGTAAACTGAACTTTATTGTGTAGGAATTAAAGTTATTTTTCCATTCATTCATATTAGTCTACATTTTTTGCAAATAAATCGCAAACGCAGATTAGATGACTATATTTTCATTCTTTCCTTTAGGGCTCTAACTACAGCCCGTGGCCACGACGCCTCCCAGCACGCGCTGGCCTGCTTCGGCGGCGCGGGCGGCCAGCACGCCTGCAGCGTCGCGAGACAGCTCGGCATCTCCACCGTGCTCATACACAAGTATGCAGGTCAGTGACATCAGCAGTGATCCGATAATCGGGCGCTTCTATACCTAAACTTCTTCCCACGAAAGAATAATATGGACATGCCTTTCGGAATTTTCTAACGACTGTCAAAGATCCACGAATGGCAGCCGGGACCAACTGCATAACGTGCTTTCCGAAGCACGGAGGGGTCTTGGTATGTAAAGATGGTCACCCATCCACGGACCAACCGCGGCAACCGTAGCTTAACCTGATCGATCGACCCGAGCGGCTGTTATTTCTTAGTCACATCTGGTCAGGAGGGCCAGATGTATGAACGTAAATGAAGCTAAAGAAGTATGGAAAGAACGTAGCACGCGGCGCTCAGTGGATGGTGCCTACCGCCATAGGAAGAAGCCGTGGTTTATGTTTGTATGTAAAGTCCATTCATATTTCAAGTTAAACAAATATCAACTTTATTTTAATGGTAATTAAGTTGATTTCAGAGTGACTAGCACTGTTGAAAAATTTATAAAAATGTTTGAAGTTGTAACGTAAACTGCACTTTATTGTGTAGGACTTGAAATTAAAGTTACTTTTCCATAAACTCATACTTTTTTTACAAATAAGGGCAAATAAGTCGCGAATGTAAATTGTGTCATTAATTATTTTATTTTCTTAGGTATTCTCTCAGCATACGGGATGGCTTTGGCCCACATAGTGCAGGAAGAACAGTCGCCAGCCGCCGCGGTGTACTGTCCCAGCAATTTTAAACAACTGGACGCACAGCTTGATCTGCTTGCATCTGTGGCAAGGGATAAGTTGAGGAAACAGGTAACAACATCAATATAATCTTCGATATCATAAAACGCAATTTATATAAGAAAGAAAATACGTTTATTTGCGGTGAACATGACGCAAAAAAGAACATAAACAAAAAAAATAAAAAGGTAGGGGGAAACATGCGTCACATCCACACAAAACGGCTATCGCTCAGCATTATGCTGCGACCCTATGCAGGACAGAGCCCCAGCGCTAGTTTTCAGCGACAGCTGGCGCTGACGTAATGACGTCGTCCGGTGCAGCAAACAATTATTAGAATACAGTGTACTTAAAGAAAAATAATTGAATTTAAAAGTGATAGAATATTATACTAAACAGGAAATAGACATAGGTACAGTACATGCTATGAGAATATCATCACACTAATATTATAAAGGCGAAAGTTTGTGAGTGTGTGTGTGTGTTTATATGTTTGTTACTTCTTCACGCTCAAACGGCTGGACCGATTTAGATGAAATTTGATATAGAGATAGCTTGAGTCCCGGGAAAGGACATAGGATACTTTTTATCCCGATATTCCCACGGGATCGACATTTAAGTGAGTGAAACCGCGGGGCACAGCTAGTATCACACTAATATTATAAAGGCGAAAGTTTGTGAGTGTGTGTGTGTGTGTGTTTATATGTTTGTTACTTGTTTACACTCAAACAGCTGGACCAATTTTGATGAAATTTGGTATAGAGATAGTTTGAGTCCCGGAAAAGGACATAGGATAGTTTTCATCCCGATATTCCCACGGGATCGAAACTTATGCGGGTGAAACCGCGGGGCGCAGCTAGTTCTCAATAAACGTTTTACACTTTATGTAGTGGCAACATTTCGAAGCGTGAAGTGTTTTATCTGATTCGTTTGCCAAAATAACCACTACGTGGGGCCCTGACACAGCCAGAAGACGTCGCGGCAGACCTTCTAGAAGATGGCGGGACGAGCTGGACAAAACAAACGACTAGTGGTCCACTTTAGCCCTGAATCAAAAGAGCTGCAAGTCATGGGGAGAGACTTTGCCCAGCAGTGGGATGATGCAGGCTAACAGTAACGGTAATTTCGCTCTGCCTGTCTGTCATTGCGATTAGATCTCGGGAACTATTTTTCACCAGGCTATGTATTTCTTGCAATTAATTTTGAAACGGTCATAACTTGAGCACTCAATATCTCTGATTGATGCAAGTATTATAATAATAAAAATGCCGCAAACTACTTGACCAGGCTTTCTTTGTAAGGTCAACAAAAGACTAACGAAAGACAGACGCTTATTTTTTAAATGTACACAACATTTATTTTTTAAATGTACACAACATTTAAAAAATAAGCGTCTCTTCACGATTAAAATTATTACTGTGGGCATAATTACAAAGTCAAAGTCAAGCAAGTCAATTGTATTTTTACTATGCTCCTTTTTTACTGTTTGTATTTCTTGTGCGTGTCCCAAATAAAATATTTTTCTTTCTTTTCTTTCTTTTATTACTTTCTTTTTTTATTATTTACTAGCTGCGCCCCGCGGTTTCACCCTCATAAGTTTCGATCCCGTGGGAATATCGGGATAAAAAGTAGCCGATATGTTAATCCAGGATGTCAGCTACCTCCATACAAAATTTTATCAAAATTGGTCCAGCCGTTTGAGCGTGAAGAAGTAACAAACATATAAACACACACACTCACAAACTTTCGCCTTTATAATATTAGTGTGATCAAAAGTGGTTGCCAATTACGGTGCGGCCGACAAGAGAATACGTTTTTGACACCTGTCACTTTCATACGCATACGTGTTTGCGAATTTGATCTCTATTAGCTACTGGAATTGTCGCACTGAAAGGTGTCAGGAACGCAAACTCTAGACGACTGGACTCTAGCTCCAGCTTCAGTAGGTGATGGTTGACTGCTCTTACCAAAATGACAGGTGTCAGGAATGCATTTTCTAGACGGCTGGACTGTAGCTGAAGTTCTTGATTGTTGACTGCCCCTACAAGAAATTAAAAACTCTTCTCATTCCACAGGGTATCCCAGACTCTCAAATAACAACAGAGCCATACCTCCACCTGCGGTACGCGGGCACTGACTGCGCTCTCATGGTAGCTCCTATACAAGAGAACTCGGACAGGGCGTGCAGGCATGGAGACTTTTATGCTGCGTTCGTTAAGAGGTAAGAGGGCTCATAGGTTTTTTGCCGTAGCATATTATGTTACTGCAACATTCCACTGTAGATCATTTAAGAAATCTTCTTCACAAGTTTGTTACAAAATTAGTAAGAAAGTTGCCTGTGTAGATTCCTATGGGGAATACAAGAAATTCCATAGTTACTCGTTTTCAGCAAATGATGACAATTTATCTTATTGAATTTGTTAAAAGCATTGAAATGGGGACAAAAAAAAACACAGACAAACAAACATTGGCGCCGATTCTGTTGTTCACAAACTAAACAAAATTTTAGTTCAGTGCATCTTTTTCTTTCTATTTCATTCAGAAAAGGACAGGAGTTAATATTAGTTTAGTCCTGTCAAATTAAGATATTCTATAGACAATTTAGACGTGATTAAAAAATTGGCTATTAAAAATACGTCAATTTACGTCAGGCACTGACTAATTTGACAGGTCTAAACTAATATTTATCTTCTGTCCTTTTCTTAATGAAATAGAAAGAAAAAGATGCACTGAAATTAAATTTAGTTTAGTTTGTGAACAAGAGAATCGGCGCCATTGTAAGATTATTTAAACCTCAAGCTTTACCTTTAACAAAAATACATAGTATAATCAGCCTATAATGTTCCCACTACTGGGACACAGGCCTCCTCTCTGTGAGACGGAATGGGCCACGTGGGCCCAGTGCGGGTTGGTTTATGACACATTTTTTTCAAATTTTTGGTTCTAGGACATGCCGGTTTCCTCACAATATTTTCCTTCACCGTTTTGAGAGCAGTGGTGACGAAATTATTTACACAAAGTAGTGCAAACCTACGACCCGACTCGTAAGTTGGCCGTTACCCTGGGCCACCATTGCTCTACCAACCGTCCCAAAAGTACATAATTTTCTTTTAATTAGAGAAAAACTAGCTGCGCCCTGTGATTTCACCCGCATAAGTTTCGATCCCGTGGGAATATCAGGATATTTTTTTTAAAATCAAAATTGGTCCAGCCGTTTGAGCGTGAAGGAGTATCAAAAATATAAACACACACTCACAAACTTTCGCCTTTATAATATTAGTGTGATAACTTATTTACTTTCTATCAGATACCAGAAAGAGTTCGGCTTCACACTATCCAAGCGTGATATCATCGTGGATGACGTCAGAGTCCGCGGTATTGGTTTGAGTACGGTGCCTAAAGAAACAGCGCCACCACACGGGTTTGGGATCGTACCAGAGCCGGAGAAGGTAAGTTTAAAGCTTACCTGTGTCCTCAAAATGGTGTTAAAATTAAAAATGTGTATCGATAAAGAAATAAAACGTTGCTAAAGAGCTGAACTGAGTGTATCGTAAGCCCCGATGGCACAGTATAGAGACGCCCCGAGATCAGTATCCAACTATAGTAAAAGTGCACAGTGCTGCACCCTATTTCAACTTAAAACAAACATCAACTTTATTTCAATGACAATGAAGGCTATTTCAGAGTGACTAGCATCATTGAAAAATTTATAAAAATGTTCGAAGTTGTAGCGTAAACTGAACTTTATTGTGTAGGAATTAAAGTTGTTTTTCCATTAATTCATATTGGTTTATATTTTTTGCAAATAAATCTCGAACGCAGATTAGGCCCTTTTTGTGAAGTCAAACGCTACGCTCCAACGGTTATGTAAAGTTTACTATTGCATACAGGGTAACAGGACCGTCGATGCGCAAACTATAACCACATGATTTTAGACCCCCTAGCGTAGAATTTTTCACAGCGTGTTTGTAACTTGGTAATCACAAGTATCTATAACCATAATTTTAGCACATGATTTTAGACCCCCTAGTGTAGAAATTTTCACAGCGTGTTTGTAACTTGGTAATTACAAGTATCTATAACCATAATTTTAGCACATGATTTTAGACCCCCTAGCGTAGAATTTTTCACAGCGTGTTTGTAACTTGGTAATTACAAGTATCTATAACCATAATTTTAGCACATGATTTTAGACCCCCTAGCGTAGAAATTTTCACAGCGTGTTTGTAACTTGGTAATTACAAGTATCTATAACCATAATTTTAGCACATGATTTTAGACCCCCTAGCGTAGAAATTTTCACAGCGTGTTTGTAACTTGGTAATCACAAGTAAAGCTCGCGTCACTTCGTGAGATAAAAATACAAACATAATAAACTTCTTCTACCAACCCATCTACCTATCCACCAATCCGCACTTTTCTGGCGTTTAAACACCCAATTTTCTGGGTGTTTATCCGGTGTTTACTAAAAGCACCGGGTTTAAACCCGGTGGATTGCCCATATATAGTCCCAGCAGTGGGAACATTATAGGCTGATTATGATGATGATGAAACTTCTTCTAACATTTTCAAAATGCTTTGCAGACAACAAAAGTATATTTCGAAGGTGGATACCAAGAGACTAAGATATACTTGCTGGAGAAACTGAAGCCCAGACAAGAGTTGGCAGGTCCTGCTATCATCATGGATGGTCTATCCACCATAGTAGTTGAGCCAGGTATGTGTGATTTAAGATAAATAGATATATTTGATAGTATATGGTACATTAGGAGCGGTGAATGCTCATGCGAATCCCGCACCCCCGGCCACAGGTAGAGGTGGAACACCGCGGTGGTTTTAGCCGGTAAGAGTCCGGCATGCCCCTCTGTCACCCCCACGATAGAGGAAGTCCATGAGGATTTCCACCGCGAGAAAAAAAAAAGTATATGGTACATTAAGATCTTAATATTAAACAGTTTTAAATACACTACCGTTGCCGGTGTAGAAATATTAAAATGAACTTACAAACTCAAAGTGGCCAAGTTCTATTTTAGGCCGCAACAATATAATTATAGTAGTTAGTTTGTCATCGAAACTCTAAGAAGAAGATATAACCCCATTCATATAATTACAAATTAGTTCAGATGATAATAGGTAATTTTTATACAAAGAAGAAAATTAAGATTTTATTCTTCTTCGTGTTGCTCGCACCACTTCTCTTGGAAGCCCTGAACCGTCTCCGGACAAAAGTGGGAAGATGTAATTCCAACCTGGTAAAATGGGGTTGCTTCGACGGAATGGCAGCAGGGTGTGATCTCTGCGCTGCCACCGAAGATGCCGTGGATGTGGCAAAGTTTTGGGCCGACAACATCTGAGATTATATTTACTATCGTTATCCATACTAATATTATAAATTCGAAAGTAACTCTGTCTGTCTGTCTGTATGTTACCTTTTCACGCCTAAACCGCTGAACCGATTTCGATGAAATTTGGTATAGAGGAAGTTTGAGTCCCGGGAAAGGACATAGGATAGTTTTTATCCCGATATTCCCACGGGATCGAAACTTACGCGGGTGAAACCGCGGGGCGCTGCTAGTTTGTAATAAGCATGCTTTTTATTTTTTGAAGTGAAAACTTCTTTAGGCGCGTCGGGCATTTTTTGAGATGGGAAAAAACCATTGAATTCGCGCCACTGTTACCGTAAGCGACACCGCTTCGGATACTCGGTTTTAATGCCGATATGTCAGTGAGTGATGGCAAAGTATTCTCTTTTGTGTTTTGTTTTCACTTCTGTCGGCACTCCCGGAGTGCCATTGTTTTTTTTGTCTTATATCTGTATATGTAACTAATTAAAAATTATTGCTTACATTTCAAATCAAAAACTTTGTACCTTAGCTCAGAAAAAGATACAAAAAAAATTAAAGAAAATTTTTGTTTTTCAACAGACTGCCGCGCCGAAATAACAGAGCTAGGTGACATCCGCATAGTGATAGGCACCGGCAAGCCGAAGCGCATCACCACCGAACTGGACTCCATACAGCTGAGCATCTTCAGCCACCGGTTCATGTCTATAGCTGAGCAGATGGGGAGGTGAGACCATCATAAGTCACTAGTTAAAAACCGGCCAAGTGCGTGTCGGACCACGCACAATGAAGGGTTCCGTAGTTGGAATGAATTTATCCCAAGAAAAAAATCATGTCTGTTGTATGGGAGCCCGCCCTTAAGTATTTATTTTTAAAGTGAATATACAACTAAATATTCTGTGAATATTTCAAGCATCTACCTGTTGCCATTATTAATATCAAGCAAATAACGGCAAAAAAAAAAAACGCGTTTGTTGAATGGGAGTCCCCGTTAAATATTTATTTTATTGTGTTTTTAGGATTTGTTGTTATAGCGGCAACAGAAATACATCATCTGTGAAAATTTCAACTGTCCTATCACGGTTCATGAGATACAGCCTGGTGACAGACAGACGGACAGTGGAATCTTAGTAATAGGGTCCCGTTTTTACCCTTTGGGTACGGAACCCTAAAAAAATCAATTTTTTGCCTATCAAGCTAATGGTCAAAGCCACCCATGAACATTTATTATATCAGAGACATTGCAGGTCAACATTGCCTAAAGACAAAAGTTGAAATGTCTCACGCAATAAAAGTATCAATATTATGGATACCTACCTGCCAGAGAAATCCATCAAATTATTATACCTATAAATCGGAGAATGTAAAATCAATCTCGGTCCAATTTCTCAATGAGCATTATTTAGCTGATTACGTGAAATGTAGCATTCTAAAAAGGGTCACCAGTCTTTTTTGTAGTGCGTTCTGGTTTTTAGTGGTATCTACTTGTATACTAAAATTGGTAAAAAAAACATTTGTTAACTGTAAAGTCGGTTTACGGACGATAATTTTACGTCATAACTTCATAAGAAACCGATCCGATCGTGCCTCTCTATCGCTTGTTCCGCGCTCTCGCTTGCACACTTAGCTCAGGCGGAACGTGACAATTAGTCATGCTTTTTCGTGCGTGCAGTCGGCGTTCATTGATTTATAAGACGTTATCACGTCAAAAAAAACTTTCATTAAACAATCTGCTGAGCAAGTTGACTGGAACATACCTGGAGGTAGTGGTTTACGCCATAAACAATTTTTTTTTATATCGTTTTTTGATGTAAGTGTTAACATGATGTCACTAAAATAATACAATCTCACCCACAGGGTGCTGCAACGCACATCGATATCAGTGAACATAAAGGAGCGCCTGGACTTCTCGTGCGCGTTGTTCGGCGCAGACGGTGGGCTCGTGTCCAACGCGCCGCATATCCCCGTGCATTTGGGAGCCATGCAGGAGACTGTGCAGTACCAGGTAAACTAAGAGTATTTTAGTTTTACAGGGTGTTACGGAAAGGGTATATCAATACAAACGGGTTGAAGAGTGTATCTGGTCTAGAATCTCTGTACAAAATTTCAGCTCAAAAGCAGTAACTTTGAATATGCTTAATATTTTTTTATTTCGTGTCGTATTTCTGCGGCAGCGAACATGCATGATTTTTTCATTCTATTTTCGTTCTATTAACTGCGTGGCACAAATAAAAAAAATCTTTTTGAACGATTGCTCCTCCTTATTTATTGTATTTCCTTATTTTTGTGTATTTTATGGATTTGTAGCCGCGCGCAGGGGCACGGCAATTGATATTTAGCCAAGTGCTCAAATGGTTAAAACATTGTTTTCTTCCACTAGATGAAAATCCGCGGTGGCTCCATACAAGCCAATCAGATCCTGCTAGCTAATCACCCGAAGGCAGGAGGCTCTCATCTACCTGATTTGACTGTTATCACACCTGTGTTCTGGGAGTAAGTTCACAATTTTTGTATAATTTCATTAATATACTGGATTGCCCTTGAAAGCATTGCAGACTATCGACATGATAATCGGTAGTACAAAAGTCGGTGGAAATAAAAATAGAGACCTCCAGACCGAATTTCGGCCATGGCGATTAATCTCAGCGGAGATTAGCCTTCGACTCCGGAGATATTCTAGAGGTATGAGGAACAGGGTGTTCACTCATACTCTATAGAAAAGGGAGGATCCTCCGACCAGACGGGTGTTGTGTCTGGCGGGCAACTTCCCGATAATACATGTCGGGCCGTTGTATCTATGCTAGTTGCGCGGTAAACTCTGCTTGCGAGATGCAGGATTTGCGTGACGTCAGTATGACTCGTTGTTCGCATGTGGCGTTGTAGATACCGCTACAATATTATAGCGCAGGCGTGTGTGCATAGACACAGGTGCACTCTCTCTTCCCTCACTCTCATAGTCCTTAGGGACGGTACGTCATCTGACACTAGTTCTCGCTCTACCAGGCGCAGGACCAACGGCGGCACGTGCGCACCGAGGCGCGGGGGTATCACACCGCCAACTTCCAAACTCCGGGCTGTTACTTAGAAATTCCCAATGGAAAAACCCAATAACACTTTGCCCGACCCGGGAATCGAACCCAGGACTCCGCCCTCAGAAGTCGCGCTTGCGACCACAAGACCAACGAACGAAACGAATAATAATACGAAACAATACGAATAGAACGTATAGAACTAACCTTCAACATGCAAAAGAAAAGGTCACCTTGCGAAATGTGTGTGTATTATACACGTCTGCCTAACCCCGATGACATGAGGGGCAATTCTCGTAATTTTAAGAACGTTCACAGTCTGATCTCAATCTCAATCTGTCAAAAAATACCTCTAATTTCCCTACATTTTGACAAGTTTTTGACATTTGTTTGTCGCCGAGATGAGACTGCGACTAGATTTTGAACGTTTTAAATTACGAGAATTGGCCTTATGGACCTTTGACTTTACATGTTAGGTCCCAGCCACGGCCCGTGTTCTACGTGGCCTCGCGCGGGCACCACGCGGACATCGGCGGCCTCACGCCGGGCTCCATGCCGCCGCACTCCGTCAGCCTGGCGCAGGAAGGGGCTGCCTTTAAGTCCACTGTGCTGGTGGAAGGGGGAGTGTTCAATGAGGAGTTGATTACTGAAGGTATGATGAGAGTTTTGTTAAAAAGTCAAACTCAAAGCATTTATTTCAGTTAAACCATTTACAGGCTCTTTTGAATTGTGACGGAGTCGGTCAATCAGAAAATGAAGCTAGTTACCCATTAAAGCGTCGTAGGTTTCTATAGAAAAGAATGGGCAAGAAACTCCATGTACACTCTTTTAAAGCAAAATATTGTAACAGTTAAAGACTTCCCTTGTGCAGATATGATTCTAGCTACATTTTTAAATAATCTCCAACAAAAAAATGTGTTGTCATCGGACCAGAGCTTGAATAAAAAGTTTCAACTTGATAGCCCAAGATGAAGATATCTAAATATAGCACGCAAAATTCGACCCTAACATACTTTGTGACAGGTGCTTTACTTTGTGTAAATTATTTCATCACCACTGCTCTCAAAACGGTGAAGGAAAACATCGTGAGGAAACCGGAATGTCCTGGAACCAAAAATTCGAAGACATGTGACACCAGCACTGGGCCCGTGTGGTGGATTACAGCCCACTCCCTCTCACCGAGAGGATGCTTGTATCCCAGCAGTGAAAACATTATAGGCTGATTATGCTGGAAACACTTGCTTACTTTTAGCACACCCCGGACACTCCATACAACGCTCGCAAAATAATTACCTACTACTACTACATAAAAAAATGACGTTTGTATACGTATGAATGTGTGCGTGAGGTACTTGTGTTTGCGAGCGCTCTTGTTAAAGAACTGCGACGAATACGCCGAAGTGCGGGGTGAGGTGCGGTAACTGATGTTAGTGCGGGGAAGGGAGTGGCCTTTCTGTACGTAGTACTTTAAGTATTCTGTGCTTTTAGGTTGATTATATTATTTTATTATAAATTATTACAGAACTGATGAAGCCCGGCAAGGAGCCAGGATGTTCTGGCACGAGGAACTTAGCTGATAATTTATCAGATTTGAAGGCACAAGTCGCTGCTAATCAAAGGGTAAGTCTTTAAATAATAGCCTTAAAATGATCTTATTTTTTTTATACCTTTCGATGCGTTTTTGCTATCGAACTGTTATGACGTTTTACCTGCTATCATGATTCCAGTGAGGTGAAGCTTATACCTACATGCCCGATAGCACCTCCTTTTTTAATTCAGACTAGAATCATGATGACATTAATCTACTTATATAAATACAATTGAATCGCCGAAATGTATGTACGCACATGACTTCTGAACGACTGCGCCAAATTGGATAATTCTTTTTTTGTTTTGTGCGGTATTGCCAGAACAAGGTTTGTATGAAAGAAAATTTCGGAAATTCGAAAAAACAATAAAATTGTACTCGTGCGAAGCTGGGGCAGGCTGCTAGTACTTCATAATACTGCCCCAGGACGAAAAGCACAACTATGACAAATAGAGAAAAGTGGTGGAAGGAGACAAAAGATTTCAGAAAAAAAATCTTCTTTTTACAGAATATTATGCTCTATTATTATTATTTATTTTTATGTTTAACCATAATATCTCGGGACCCTGGAGTCCCGGACCTTAGGAAGGCGTACGAGGGGCCGACGCCGAAGCCAACTCGTAGAGGCCCGTTAGATGTTTTCAATGGAATGAAGCACCAACCGACAATTATCCCTGTTCGCACTATGCAAGTGCACCCAATATTATTAGCCTGTGACGTCCCACTGCAGGGCAAAGGCCTTCCTACTCTCTTTCCACCTCTCTCTGTTCAAAGCTGCTAAGGACCAGCTATATTATTATCATTTTTGAAATCACTCACATAACATTGTATGGTTGTATGTTCTTTTTCTAGGGTATCCAGTTAGTCGGTGATCTGATTGGTGAATACGGACTGGAAGTGACGCAAGCGTACATGACTCACATACAGAACAACGCTGAGTTAGCTGTGAGGGATATGTTGAAGGTAACGTTAACTATTTGAGTAATTAATACTACTAGCACAGTCATACTACAACTTGCAGTGGTTTGAGGACTGACATAACTTGAGGAATGTCTCCAAATTATATCCCAAACTGCAGTATGGCAGGTTGGGCTACCCGTCACGCTTATTGCTTTTTTTTTCGAGGGTAGGAAGTCATCAAATGACTCCTCCTATTCTGGGTGGAGCGGAAGGAATTGTCAGACTCTTACTGACTAAAACCCATCCGTGTTCCTTCCTTAGCCCTTTGTGTTCCGGGGTAGCGGTAACCCTTTCGGACAATCCCGCACCCCCGGCAGGCTTCGGCCCTGGCAGGCCCCTTCCTTTATTATGCTGGCATCTCTTTGAGGCGCGCGTGGAACACGAACGCGCCGTCCGGCACGGGCCTGCCCCTGCTCGGACGGTGAGCTACCCATAAATTACTCTCCGTCCGCAGGCCCGCGCCTACGGTTGCCGGGAGTCGTCACGCGTATTGCTTTACAAAAATCTCGCGTTAACCGACTGTAAGGAGTTGATTAATTCATAGATCCTTATATAGGGCTAAATTAAATTAGCTAGCGGAGCTCTGCAGAAGAGATGGGGTTCGATAAAATACACGATAAAACAAAAGAAAACAGATTTTTTTTTCTCAACTCATACTTCAAGTAACAACACTGCCAGCGGTTTATCCCGATATTCCCACGGGATCGAGACTTATGCGGGTGAAACCGCGGGGCGCAGCTAATATTTTATAATTTTACCCGACTACGGCTAGGCAAAAAGGAGGGTTATGGTTTTGACCGGTATGTATGTAAGTATGTTCATCTGTTCCCTCATAACTTATAAACTACTTTTCATAATTTCACAAATGAGGTATCGTTTAGCGTCTTGATCGTCCGCTGGTTATAGGCTATGTGATATGTATAGGCTATGTGTACATTAAATTGAATATGGCGCCCTCTAGCGGACATAAAGTCATGATCTAAAAAAAAAATTATTTTTAAACATGCTGTGTGGGGTATCAAATGAAAGGACTTAATTAGCACATTTCAAAAATATAAATATTAATGAAATAAGCCCCAAAATAATTAAATAAAAAGTAAGTTTAAAAACTAAAACCCGACTACTGAAAAGGATGAAACAAGAAAGTACCTTCCCGTGGTCGCATGCCGCTGTACTAAATAAGCTATGGTAGCACGCGACCACGGGAAGGTACTTTCTTGTTTCATTCTTTTCAGTAGTCGGGTTTTAGTTTTTAAACATATTTTTTATTACTTTAACGTATTTTCACGTCTGCAGAGTTTTGCTAGCTAATTTTACTTTACCCTGTAGATCCTAGTCTGCAAAAAGTGTTTTCCAATCTTCAATAATTTGTAGCGAACTAGTAATTATTTGCAAGTTTAAATGACTAATGATTGCTGTTGAACTTTGTAATCTGCGATTGCGATTTATTTGCCAAAAATGTAAACAAATATGAATTAATGTAAAACTAACTTTAATTCCTACACAATAAAGTTCAGTTTACGCTACAACTTCAAACATTTTTATAACTTTCAATAGTGCTAGTCACTCTGAAATCAACTTAATTATCATTGAAATAAAGTTTATATTTGTTTAACTTGAAATAGGGTGGGGGTGTGCAGCATTGCGCACTTTTACTATAGTTTACTACCGTTAATATTTTAATTACAGGAAATAGCTCGCAACGCTTTAGCTAAGACAGGATCTACCGTGCTGAAAGCTACCGAGTACATGGATAACGGTACGCCTATCTGTCTCACTGTCACCCTAGATGAGAAGGAGGGCAGCGCAGTTTGTGATTTTACGTGAGTATCGTTGTTTTTAACCCTTCGTATGCTTAAACGTGGATCCACGCGAGACACAATGGCTTTTTAACCTTTTAACCGCCCGACTTTATATCAGTTGTCGTGACCCAAGCGTCCGAGAAAAAAAAAAAAAAAAAACGAAAAATAAATACCGATGAAACGAGCTGTGATGATATAATAATAATACAGATTAAACGAGATGTGTTATTTGGTCGTATATACAGGGTGAATTTTCCAAGTGGGCGTGGATGGCCAAATTCTAAACTATGAGGAATAGCGAAAAGTACTGAAAGGAGTCGCGGGCTCGATTTTGATGAAAACTAAAACTGCATCATTGGATTTTTGAAAAATCAATATTTCTAGCCAGGAATCGAACCTGTTGATTTTGAAAAAAAAAAAACACACGCTGTATTATTACACCATTCGATAGTGTCGCTAATAAGGATCAAATTCTGGGAAGTAATGACATACGGCAAACTTAAGGAAAATGTTGAATTTTAATAAACTGCTTCTTATTTTAGAGTTTTCATACATACATTACGAACCTACTTGTTTACCTTGTTCGAAATGATGCGCAATATTTTTATTAACACACCCGCAGCGCAGTCACCTTCACAACATTAGGTTCTAAGTTCAAATTTCTATTACGATCTTTGGAAAATATTCTAATGAAATCAATAATATTGTAATGCTGAATGCAGTACAATCGTTGAGACGTCGAATCTAGCTATGTAATGTATGTAAAGTAACAATGGTCATCATTTTGAACAATTAATCAGTTAAGGTTTAGTAGGTAGGTAACATAACCCGGGCCCGGCTAAATAATAACAGCGGCACAGGTCAATCCATCAGGTTAAGCTACGCTTGCCGCGGTTGGTCTGTGGATGGGTGACCATCTTTACATACCGAGGTATTCAGCTGCATCCGGTTAGAATGGAAGCCGACCCCAACATAGTTGGGAAAAGGCTAGGCAGATGATGTAGACTTGATGAGGTAGGTAACATAAGAAAAAAAAAAGTATTTTGTTAAAAATGAGCTCTTTCCTTTAGTTTGCCGTATGTCATTACTTCCCAGAATTTGATCCTTATTAGAGACACTATCGAAAGGTGTAATAATACAGGGTGTATTTTTTTTTTTTCAAAATCAACAGGTTCGATTCCTGGCTAGAAATATTGATTTTTCAAAAATCCAATGATGCAGTTTTAGTTTTCATCAAAATCGAGCCCGCGACTCCTTTGAGTACTTTTCGCTAGTCCTCATAGTTTCGGATTTGGCCATCCACGCCCACTTGAAAAATTCACCCTGTATAAGGTCCCATTAAAATAAATGGACAAACTTTTAGAAATCATTCAGACCACCAAAATAAGGACGATGGTAAAAAAATATATAAGAAAAACGCATTAGATTCTTACAAAAAAAAACAATCAGCTAACGAAAATACACTAATGTGCCGGCAATTTATTACTTTAGGTCAAAATAAAATCACTTTAATCCGTTTTTTTTTTTGCTTGGATATCTTTGGTTAGATGTACTGAGCGCTGTGTTAAAATTTGTCTATCTATTTTAATGGGACCCTGTATACGACTCTGGCGGAATGGGCACGAAAATATTTGTCGGATTAAACCGACGTAGGCGGTTAAAAGGTTAATTGTGTCTGTAATTACGGCATTCAACCGATTAAAATACAATACGTAGTTAGCACGTCGTGTGATCTGAGGGGCAATTCTCCTAATTTTAAGACGTTCACAGTCAGCAGGCCAATTCTCGTAATTTCAAACGTTCAAAATCTAGTCGCAGTCTCATCTTGGCGACGAACAAATGTCAAAAACTTGACAAAATGTTGGGAAATTAGTGGTATTTTTGATAGTTACTTAGGTAGTTAGTGTTGCCGCCACTTTTATTTATCTATATGCTTCTTCCAATCAACGTTCCAAATTGATTTGGTATTGATGATTCTTTCAACAATATTTTAGCAATTTTTTTTATATTCTAGAAACTGGTTTTGATTCAAGTAAAAACTGTGTAAAACCTTATTTTTGGAAGTGTTCCGTAACTCAAAAGGAAAAACGGAATCCTTAGAAGATCACTTCGTTGTCCGTCTGTCCGTCAGTCAAGACCCTTTTTCTCAGGAACGCGTAGAGTTATCAAGTTGAAATTAATATCAAATAGGTACTCAGGGAAAAATCAAACTTCTAAGTCAACACAATCAAAAGATACGGGCGTTTATGTTCCGAAATCAAAACCCATAGGGTACTTCCCGTTGATCTAGAATCATGAAATTTGACAAGAAGCAATGTCATGAATTGCAAGCATTTGGCATGTCCGAGAACCAAAAATTCGAAGACATGTGACATCTACCAACCTGCACTTGGCCTGCGTGGTGGATTACGGACCACTCCCTCTCACAGAGAGGAGGCCTGTGTCCCAGCAGTGGGAACATTATCGGCTGATTATGTTATGTAATGTCATGTAGCACAAGTGTAGGAGAAAATCCGAAAATCGTTAGTTACATTACAAAAAAAAATAATTTTAAAACTATTTACATACCTACAAAGAACAATGGGTAAAGTTGTATGGGCCCCGTACCCAAAAAAAAAAATGACTGTAGCATTATGAGCTATATCGGTATTCATTGCCCTCATGGAGTAGTTTAATTAATCCTAAGACAGCATGTCTGAATTCACTTGGAGAAAAAAGATATTTAAGGAAGTTAAATTGGTTTTGAGAAGACGGTACCCAAAGACAAGGTTAATTGTAGCATTATGAACTATGTCGGTATTTGTCGACCTCATGGAGTAGTTTAATTAATCCTAAGACAACATGTCTGAATTCACTTGGAGAAAAAAGATATTTAAGGAAGTTAAATTGGTTTTGAGAAGACGGTACCTACCCAGAGACAAGGTTAATTGTAGCATTATGAACTATGTCGGAATTTGTTGACCTCATAGAGTAGTTTAATTAATCCTAAGACAGCATGTCTGAATTCACTTGGAGAAAAAAGATATTTAAGGAAGTTAAATTGTTTTAACAAAATTATAGGAAAGTTCATTATTGTAATTACCATACTTATATTGGTTCTTATTCAATACTAGCTGACCCGGCAAACTTTGTACCCCCTTTAATTTTTTTTTTTTTGTTAATTTTTTCCCATGTTTTAATAGCTATTCTGCTATTCGCGGCAGAAATTATGAGCTATGTCGGTATTCGTTGCCCTCATGGAGTAGTTTAATTAATCTTTAGTCAGCATGTCTGCTGGCAACCGACAATGCAGCATAAAATGAGATACAAAAAAGAAATAAAAACAAAACACAATACAAGTTCTAAATCAATTTTAATTAATTTTTAATCAAATTCTGTTAATTATCTAAATCGCTGGAGCCTTATTGAACACGTTCCGTGATACATTGTAGAATAATCCACACGCTAACAACACTGTCGAAATAATAAAAGACAGAATTAACGTTTCCAACAGGTTTGGTGACTAATATGTTGTGGACTGTAATATCAACCGCCAAAGGGTACGTTTCACAGCGATGGAAGAAAGCGATGTACCATTTCCTAGCCTCAACGAGGAGGAACTTATCTTGTTTAGTTTAGGCACATACCAATTAAAACTCGCAAAATCATACGTGTCAGAGCATTTGCGAAGAGGCATGTAGGTACCCTATAGAGGTATGCGTAGAACCAAGTCCTAATATGAGATATGGTGCAAGTGATTGACTGTCGAGTAATTATTATTTAGTAAGATTATTGTAAAAATGGAAAATTATACCTGTGGGACCTGCTGGTGAAGTATGTTTAAATAGAAACATTTTCAAACGGTTGATTGATGTAGTTTTTTTTTGTGCATACCCTGTCTGAAATCTCTGTGCACGCCACTGCATGATTGCGACCCTCGTGTGTGCCGGGAAAGATAAACATATTAACAACGAGGTTGTTAAACGTGGAATGTGGACTCAGCGATCATTGTGCCGATAGTCGTGACAGCCTATGGCTTAATAGCCAAAAACGTCGACTAGCACCTGAGGAGGCTCTCGTTGGGCAGCTGGATCAAGGACTTGATTCAGAAAGCGGAACTTCTCGACACGACCCACATTATTAGGAGGTTCTTCTCTCTGGAGCCCTGATTGCCGATAGCTTGGACCTGTTCCCGATACCGGTGGGCTACAACTTTTTTATATTTTTAAAGGTTTTTATATTCTAATATTTAAAAATATAATTTGTATAAACATGTATAACGAAATAAAGGAGTTAAAATAATAATTAATGAGAATAAATAATGTTCTATTCTTTTATTTTATTCTATTTAATAAAACAATTTAACTTCGTTAAATATCTTTTTTTTCCAAGTGAATTCAGACATGCTGTCTAAAGATTAATTAAACTACTTCATGAGGTCAACAAATACCGACATAGTTCATAATGCTACAATTAACCTTGTCTCTGGGTACGGTCTTCTCAAAACCAATTTAACTTCCTTAAATATCTTTTTTCTCCAAGTGAATTCAGACATGCTGTCGTAGGATTAATTAAACTACTCCATGAGGTCAACAAATACCGACATAGTTCATAATGCTACAATTAACCTTGTCTCTGGGTACGGTCTTCTCAAAACCAATTTAACTTCCTTAAATATCTTTTTCCTCCAAGTGAATTCAGACATGATGTCTTAGGATTAATTAAACTACTCCATGAGGTCAACAAATACCGACATAGTTCATAATGCTACAATTAACCTTGTCTCTGGGTACGGTCTTCTCAAAACCAATTTAACTTCCTTAAATATCTTTTTTCTCCAAGTGAATTCAGACATGCTGTCTTAGGATTAATTAAACTACTCCATGAGGTCAACAAATACCGACATAGTTCATAATGCTACAATTAACCTTGTCTCTGGGTACCGTCTTCTCAAACCAATTTAACTTCCTTAAATATCTTTTTTCTCCAAGTGAATTCAGACATGTTGTCTTTGGATTAATTAAACTACTCCATGAGGTCAACAAATACCGACATAGTTCATAATGCTACAATTAACCTTGTCTCTGGGTACCGTCTTCTCAAACCAATTTAACTTCCTTAAATATCTTTTTTCTCCAAGTGAATTCAGACATGCTATCTTAGGATTAATTAAACTACTCCATGAGGTCAACAAATACCGACATAGTTCATAATGCTACAATTAACCTTGTCTCTGGGTACCGTCTTCTCAAACCAATTTAACTTCCTTAAATATCTTTTTTCTCCAAGTGAATTCAGACATGCTGTCTTAGGATTAATTAAACTACTCCATGAGGTCAACAAATACCGACATAGTCCATAATGCTACAATTAACTTTGTCTCTGGGTACGGTCTTACTCGTTCTCCTTTGTACGGAGCCCTCGGTGCGCGAGTCCGACTCGTACTTGACCGGTTTTTTATGGCTATGTCCCTAAATAATAATTATGTGTTGCAGTGGCACTGGGGTTGAAGTGTGGGGCAATCTGAACGCTCCCCGCGCTATTACGCTATCAGCACTCATTTACTGTCTACGCTGCATGGTGGGACATGATGTGCCTTTAAATCAGGTAAATAAATCTTTAAGTACGGTCTCCAAAGAAGATAAGTAACCAGCGTCGTCGGTATAGTTGAAGTTTAGTAAGAAACCGATGGATGTTTTCGAATAAAATTTAATTTAATTAATACAAAACAAACAGTGCTTTTTTGTGGGAAATTATCAAATAACCTCTCCCACTCTGGGCGGAGCGAGAGGGCGTGTCAGACTTTTACTAAAACCCACCCGCGTTCCTTCAGTTGCCTGTGCCAGGGGCCACGGTATCTCTTACGAACAACCCGCGAACGTGGCAGGCTTCGGTCCTGGTAGACCCCGTCAGTTAGTGCTGAAACTGTAACAAGCCTTGGGCTGCGTTTCCACCAGAGATGAGCGAGGATGAGTAGCGAGGGATGTGTGTAAAACTAACAAAATACCAACGCTAACTTACCCCCGTAATTTTAAATGTTTAATGTGTCCGACGACAGACGACCTCTTAAATTAAATATCTCATTTTCATTTAAGGGATGCCTCAACCCAGTGAAGGTGATAATTCCAGAAGGTTCCATACTAGACCCGTCAGAGGACGCCGCTGTGGTTGGCGGCAACGTTCTCACATCGCAGAGAATTGTAGATGTTGTACTCAAGGCATTCCAGGTACGTCTATTTAGAAGTTAGACCTTCTTTCTTATGACCACACGACTGAAGTGAAACTTCAAACGTATTTGGCTATGAGAGGAAGAGAGAAAGAAAATGTGCGCGCGCACTGTTTTCTCTTGCTTATATCCCCCACTCAACACCCGTTCGCCTCGCCCGATCACACTTTTCGTAACGCTTACGTCACGCGTTCGCCAGCTTACTCCCCAAGTCAAGCGTGCGTAAAGAAGTTTCACTTAAACAAGCGACCCGCTCATGTTTCGCACGGGTCTAATGGCAATCACACACATTATATTCATTGTCACTATTTTACACTAATATTTTGTATACAATCGATAGATTTTGACGAGAGCAGACGATTGAAACTTAAACGGACGTCGTAGCTTTTCCGATTCAAAAGTTATACTAAGTGGAAATCTCAATACGCAGCAAAATAAACTCAAAATGGCGGCGCTTCCTCCTCCACCGCGCGCGATACGCCACAATCCTCACTTGGCGTAATTAATTCTTTGACCCTTTAGCTATCCAATGGTGTAATTGAATTTAGGATGGAGATGATAGATATGAAGCTGCAACACCAAACTGTATCCTCCGATTATGTTATCATTGGTTTTATTTGACTTGCCACTCCCACTATGGAAGCAATTTTAACTCAGACCAAATAAAAAAGTCAAGACAGCGCTGCGAACAATACACCTCCGCTCTGTGCATACACGCTCACACGCACACATTTACAATCAAACTACACCTCACTAAGTGCACACATGTTTACGAAACCGGCTTCACTTTACTATTGACAGACTTGTGTCTTGGTTTTTTATTTGGTCTGAGAATTTTAAAGACGTCGTCACGTCAAAACAAAACATCGATATTTCTGTGCTATGTCTACGTCAAATATTAATGTATTATGTCATATGTCTAATCTTTATCTGACACGTAATTCGTTGATGCGTAATTTTTTACGTTGCCATTTGTTTCAGGTATGTGCAGCGTCCCAAGGTTGCATGAACAACCTGACGTTAGGAGAAGAAGATTGGGGCTATTATGAAACTGTTGCGGGTGGCAGTGGTGCTGTGAGTATATTATTTCATTCATTCCCTTATCCCAATTTATTTGGGGATGTAGCGGTATCTACAACGCAACATGCGAACAACGCGTCAAACTGACGTCACGCAAAATCCTACATCTCACAAGCAGAGTTTACCGCGCAACTAGCATAGATACAACGGCCCGACATGAATCATTGGGCAGTTGCCCGCCAGACACAACACCCGTCTGGTCGGAGGATCCTCCCTTTTCTATGGAGGATGAGTGAATTTTACACCCTGATCCTCATACTGTTGTGACCCCGACGTGATCTGAACACGCAACCTTCTGATACCTCTATAGGGACGTCGCAACTTCCTTTTGCCGTTCCTTTTGTTAGATATTATTTCTGTATTATTTTCTTGTACATTTTGACGTTCAAAAGTGCTTTTTAATGGTCTACTTGAAATAAATTAATTGACCTTGACTGTACTGTTTTTTAAGGTATTTCTCTAGCCTCAAAGCCATTGATGGCGTATTATTAATTTCCTAAATCCTCCCCAGGGTCCCGGCTGGCATGGTTGCGGAGGTGTGCACACGCACATGACGAACACTCGCATCACCGATGTTGAGATCGTCGAGCGCCGCTACCCCATGCTCGTCACCAAGTTCTCGCTCAGACCCGGCTCGGGGGGCAAAGGTATGTTGTATATTCTGTAAATAGTATATCGGAACCATTTGTACACGACAAAATTAAGATAAAAAAAACAGTGGCACTCCGGGTAGTGCCGACAGAAGTGAAAACAAAACACAAACAGAATACTTTGCCATCACTCACTGACATATTGGATGTACATTAAAACCGAGTTCATCCCGAGGACAGCCGAACACCTCCGAAGCGGTGTCGCTTACGGTAACAGTGGCGCGAATTCAATGGTTGTTTTCGAGTCTCAAAAAAAATGCCCAACGCGCCTAGAGAAGTGTTCACTTCAAAAATAAGCTGACTCAGAGGTCAAAGTCTCTTTTAAAGTCCAGATATAAACTTGGTCAGATCATGTGAGGACCATGTAGATTAGTGTCTGAAATGGTATTTTGAGGGAAGAACCACTCAGATATGAGGGGAACAGTCCAATCAGTTCGAGCATTTGTTAGTAATGTGGTATACTCAAAACTTTCAAAGTGTAGAGTATGAATGTGGATAAGAGACCAAAGAAACGATGGATGGACTGTGCGAAGATAGTGGGACGATGCAGGCTAACAGTAAGAGTAGCCCGACACTAAATAAATTGAGATAAGGGCAGGACAATGATGATGATGAATGACGATTTGGATTATCTTAGTAAAATATACATTACCGTTACAGGTCGTTGGAACGGCGGAGATGGCGTGTCCAGAGAGCTGGTCTTCCGTCGTAGCGTGCAGCTGTCTGTTTTGACTGAACGAAGATCCTTCCAGCCTTATGGCATGAATGGTAAATAAATACCTAATTATCTATATCTAAACTTTGTAGCTTATATTTGGTTGGGTCGCTAGCGGGGCTACATACCCAGGATTCGCCTGGCGTACGCCGTAAAAAAAACTTACGAGCGTGACGGTTTTTGTTTTATTTATTCAAAATCTGTATTAACAATATAGATTGTTAATACAGATTTTACGGTTAATTTTTTTACACCTTATATAGATAAGGTGTAAAAAAATTAACCGTAAAAACTTTAAGAGGTGCTTTAGACCATCGAACTGAACAACTTTCACTATGGGACCAACTCTGAAATCACGAAAAAAAAATGAGCTGTTTCATACATCTTGGCCGAGTAGGTATTGAACTTTTGTATGAAACAGCAGATTTTTTTTTTCGTGATTTCGGAGTTGGTCCCATAGTGAAAGTTGTTCAGTTCGATGGTCAAAAGCACCTCTTAAAGTTTTTAAGGTTAATTTTTTTACACTTTGTATATTAAACAGAGTTGATATGACAGAGGGGATTTTAAATTACAGTACGTAACTATAGGTGTTTAGTATTAATTCAATACGGTCTAAAAATAAAAAGCGCCAAAAACTAGAATTTGTTTTTTTCAAACAAACTAAATAGCTTACAAATTAGAGTAAAACGCAACAGCCTTTGTAAATAAAGTTGACTGAACTTAGATACCTGGGTAACAAAAATGGCAACGTCGCGCGTGTGCCTATCTCGTGTCGAGGCGGGCGGCGGGCGTCCGACGCCGGCAGTGACTTGGCGCGGGCGGCGGCTTTTATGTTAGGTACAGGGCACATCAACCTACTACAAGCTGTCAAATTTCTTTAATAAATTTTCAACTTTATTGCTAAACTAAAACGTTCAAAATTGATTGGGAAAATTTTACAGTTTCGGGTAGGTTGATGTGCTGGCGTCTGTACCTAAGGTTTTGAAGTACGCGCACAACAATCACAAAAAAAACACTAAATTTTTAAATTCTCGATGTGTCCTCCATTCACATTAATGCACAAATCATACCGACACGGAGAAGATTGTTATTTATTTTTCTAATTAAATCACTGTCCATCGCTAAGAATGCTAAAATAATCCTATTTTTTAGTTCAAATACTGTCTTAAACTTATAATTTAGTGTCCTATCACAATAACTAAACAAAATCACAATAATAATTGTCAGCGCGCGAGTTCGACAAAACAAAAGTGGCGCAGGAGCTTCCGTGTTACATAACGCACGTTCCGGAAGGGTGGCGTCGGCGCACTGAAAAAACATGTTTTTTAGAGGTCGGGAAGCCCCACTTATCGATCGCAAGGATCTAGGATGCAATAGCAATACACTGACCTATTTCTATTTCTTTTACGCGCGGGATGTTTTGCTATGATTGTCACTCTCGTAATGAAAGAGCAAGTATGTGTATTTATTGCTTCCTTGTTTGCATTGCCAACTTTTTTGTGAAATATTTGGTTGTACTTGTGACTTGCGTCAGAGCGGCAACAACGTATTGTAGGTTATACTCAGATTTATCGTTTTAAGGTGCATGACCTATGCGTTAGACATACTCAGCTGTTACGAAAGATACATCGTGTTCAAACGGGGTAAAAACTTAAAAAATCATTTGCGACTAAACTACTGCTGCTATTTAATTGATTTTTGGTACAGAGCTTGGAAATGGTACCTAGTATAAGCAGTTTAAAGGAAAGCCCCTCTGTCGTATCAACTCTGTATATAAAATTCAAAGTCCTGACTGACTGATATATCAACGCATAGCTTAAACCGCTGGTCCTAGAGGCATGAAATTTGGAGGGTGTGTAATTTGTAAAGAGTAGGTATCCACTAAGAAAGGGTTTTTCGAAATTCCACCCCTAAGAGAGTGAATGTGGGGAGGGTGAAATTTCACGCGGACGAAGTCGCGGGCAGAAGCTAGTAGCACACATAAAGTCTGCCAAACTGTTCAGCTTCGTTCATTCTTCAGTAAGAGCACAAAATGCGCCTAAGGAAGTATTGACTAAAAAAAATAAGGCATTTATGATGAAAATAAATTAAAACACTGAATCAGCATATTTGCCGTGAAAGATTCCGTTTCTAGATGTTTTTGTCAAGCTGCAAATAGAAAAGTGTAGTTACTAATGCATGCGTGTACGTTATTTACAGGTGGAGAATCAGGGGAGCGAGGTCTGAACCTACTGCAGCGTGTAGACGGACGACTCATCAACCTGGGAGGGAAGGCGTCGGTACAAGCGTTCCCAGGGGTAATTGATTTTGTTCCTAACTAAAAGAAGGCTCCATGGGTGAACAGTGGCTTGCATTGCATATAGGCATATAAGCGGTGCCTACCTCGATATATCAACATAAGCCTGTCAATTACATTTTAGTGTGTGTGCCCCACAATTGAGAAACTCACTAAATTATCATACGTAACAAAAAACAAAATCTTCATACAAACACGCGCGGCAGTAGGCAGTCGCCGGACGGCCTACTCGCCTCCCGTACTATTCGCACATTGTCATTGGTCTTTACTCGTTCAAGTTAATACGACAAAATTCAAAATACGTACGTCTCACGCGTAATACCTGACGTTCGACCTTCGCAATTTATCGCCCTAAGTAGGCATGCCTACTTTTGACCTCACTTTTTTCTGATTAGTGACTGCGTCTACCTAGGCTAGACCGGGCCTAGTGCCTACCTATTCTGAAAACCAATGCACGCCACTGGGTGAAACGCTCGTTATCATGTCCTAGACCCGGACATATTGAGTGCAGAATGCATTAAAATCTAAAAACACCCGTCCTTTCTTTTCTGAAGCTTGGTGAAACCCTGCTGTCTCCATTTATAACTTATAGATTGAGTAACAACACTGCCTGCGGTTGTTGCCTCCAAAAAAATGATCTTATCATTATTATTTTTTTCATTTTATTTGCAGGTGGCCCAGTGGTATCAGCCGCGATTTACAAGTTGTAGGTCGTAGGTTCGAACCCCGACAGGCGCTTTACTTTGTGTAAATTATTTCATCACCACTGCTCTCAAAACGGTGAAGGAAAACATCGTGAGGAAACCGGCATGTCCTAGAACCAAAAATTCGAAGACATGTGACATCCACCAACCCGCACTGGGCCCGCGTGGTGGATTACGGCCCACTCCCTCTCACAGAGAGGAGGCCTGTGTCCCAGCAGTGGGAACGTTATAGGCTGATTATGTATGTTTTTAACCTTTTAACCGCTTACGACGGATTAATCCGACAAATATTTTTGTATCCATTCCGCCAGGGTCGTATATATACGACCAAATAACACAGCTCGTTTAATCTGTATCTCCTTTATTCATCTAAATACATATAAATTATATTTTTAAATATTAGAATATATAAAAATATTGAAAAATATATAAAAAAGAAAATAGTAGCCCACCGGCATCTGGAACATAGTCCAAGCTACCGGCGGTCAGGGCTCCAGAGAGAGGAATCTCCTGACAATGCGAGCCGTGTCCAGAAGTACTGCTTTCTGAATCAAGCCCTTGATCCAGCTGCCCAACGAGAGCCTCCTCAGGTGTTGGTCGAGGCTCTTGGCTATCAATTCATTGGCTGTAACGACTATCGGCACAATGGTTGCTGAGTCAACATCCCACATGTCGACAACCTCGCGAGCCAAGTCAAGATACTTGATTTATTTATCTTTCTCAGCTTTCACGAGGTTCTCATCATGCGGGACGGTTATGTTATTCTGTAATATTATTACATCATCATAGCTCGTTTCATCGGTATTTACTTTTCGTTGATTTATTTTTTCGGGCGCTGTGGTCACGACAACTCACATAAAGTCGGGCGGTTAAAAGGTTAAATATCGATACCCATTGCATCTGCAGAGTTTCGCTAATTAAAAAGATTATTATATTTAATTTGTGTATACTTGGTTTTAATTGCAGGATAAATACATAATGAACTCTCCCGCCGGCGGTGGCTACGGCCTGCCTACCGACGCGTCTCTAACAGACGAACAAGCAAACAAGCAAGCGAGCGCCTTTCTGGAGAGAGGCAGCGTGTTTGAGTACAGGAGTGCGCAGGAATCCGTGTAGCGTTACCACTGTAAAGTGCAATAATTAGAGATCGAAATAGGTAGAGTATACTAAACTTCTAGGAAATAATCTGCATTCGCGATTTGTTTGCCTTAAATGTAAACAAATATGAGTTTATGGAAAAATAACTTTAAATCCTACACAATAAAGTTCAGTTATCGAAATTATAATTTGTTAAGTACAATTGAGAATGCGGGATTAACTCTTTAAAGTCTATTCAAGCTTGTTTTATTGTGTAAGCCTGACCAATAAATCTATAGTTGTCGCAATTGCGACAATTATAGATTTTTTCTATCGTTAGCTTGGGTTTTAAACTTTGTCAACAAACCTTTATCTTCGAAAACACAGCTACTTTATCAAAGTAAATTACTTCGAAAAAAAAAAGTTTATATACCTATAAGCTATGCATTTAACTCGATGCAGTTTGTTATCAAGAAATAAATCTGCCTAGCCTTTTCTTATGTTGGGGTCGGCTCCCAGTCTAACCGGATGCAGCTGAATACCAGTATTTTACAAGGAGCGACTGCCTATCTGACCTCCACAGCACAGTTACTGGGTAACACGATTCCCCTTGGTAAGACTGGATGTCAGACTTTTGAGCTGAAATAAAAAGTGATATCAAACCAAATGTACAAAATATTTTTACTAACGTGAAATCAGTTTTAAAAATCACTAGGGGCCCATAGGGAAGTGAGAACGTTATCATTGTTCGAGTGCTAGAAAGAGATAGAGCTATGCAGGTCGAATAGCACCATCCCTTTCTCATACAGAACAAAATTTTACCACTTTCCTATAGGAGCCCTTTTTATTTGCATTATTGTAAGCTTTAATAAGTCAATAAGTACAATAATAAAACAAAAATGTATGTATAATATTTATATTTACAAGTTATCATGTTGTTATTATTATATTAATTGTTTTTATATATTTTACAAGATATTATAATCATATTAAATTGTTATTATTACAGTATTGTAATGTTTTTATTTTTATTTCGGGAATACTAATTATTCTAATTTTCGTCAATAGGTTTCGTATAGGGTTTAAGGAATAATGGAATTTATGCTAAAATCGAAAGACTGGAGTTAATTTGTTATATCATATAATAATAATAATTTAAAAAGCTTTATTGAAAGTTTTAAATAGGGAAGAAGATTTGATTACAATGAACAAATAGATTAATATTTAAGAATAAAACTAGATAACAATTTTTACAACATTATAAAGAGTCAAAGTAAATTATAATACCCGGCACGTAAGTTGGCAAGATATTTTGTAGTGGGGGAAGTTCGCGCATGCACAATTTCATACATTTTTACATGCGCGAACTTCCCCCACTACGAAATATCTTGCCAGCTTACGTGCCGTTAACTGTAGCTAGGGAGACTTCGCAGACGTGATGGGTATTTAAAACACGATAAAATAAAAGTTAAAAGATTTGATATTTTTTGGAGGTCAACGACCGATGGTATTGTTGTTACTTCAAGAATGAGTTGTTTCTTTTGTTTAGATATCGATGCAAATCAAGTCTATGAAGTTTATTATTATTATTAGCCTGTGACGTCCCACTGCAGGGCAAAGGCCTCCCTACTCTCTTTCCACTTCTCTCTGTTCAAATCTGCTAAGGACCAGTTCTTGTTGAAGGAGTTCAGATCATCCCGCCCGCGCCATCTCCGTCTGGGCCTGCCATGATGTCGTTTGCCATTAAGAGGGACCCATTGGGTCGTAAGTTTGGTCCATTGTTCGTCTGACATGCGGTAGATGCGTCCAGCCCAGTTCCATTTTAGCGTGGCAGCTTTCCAAGTGACATCAGTTATCTTTGTGATGGAACGGACGGTCGTATTCCTAACCCGGAATTATATTCTATTAAATTCTATAAAATTTATATATATTTCAAGCGACTACACGACTGCGGTCGATGACCCTACAAAAAAGTCATCAAATAATTAATTACTTTTTCTTGTATTATTATGTTTAGTTGTCGATACCCATCACGTCTGCGCAGTTTCGCTAAGACCTTGTCCAGAAAGGACGAATTCGCCGCGAAACGATTCACGCGAATTCCTTCGCGCGTTAACGAGACACTAGGCGCCAATACATCGCGTCCACATGCTTCGCGCGATTTCAAAATACGCGCGCAAATCGCGTGCAGTTCGCCAGACTCTCGACTCGCGCTTGATTCGCGCGTATTGCGCGCGAGTCGAGATACTAGAGACTCCTTGTTGTGTCCAGTTGACGCGCGAACTCCAGAGCATTCAACTATATGTTTTCTACTGACAAATGAAATTCGAACCCAAATGCTCGCGCGTTGGTACGCTCCTTCTGGACGCAACGGTCGCGCGTAATACGCACGAGAGAATCGCGGCGATTCGCCCTTTCTGAACAAGCTCTAATTTGAAATTGTATAAATTACTTACGTAATTTAAATAACATCATCTTTCCAGAGGCACTGAATCGTTTAATACTTCAGATTATTTTAAATGCAGAGATCGTAAATCTTTTATACATTTTACAAGAATAATCATTTAATTTTTTTCTGTTTTTAGGAACAATATTTTTTTAAATATTATATGGAGGCAATATTTTACTATATTCAGGAAAACTTTAAATTACTTCACATGTTTTAGCGAAGTTCTACATTTAACATTTCATAGAGATTCATTTAAATGTTAAACGTGTAAGTAATACCTGTAGGTATTACACAATTTACATTCTTCAGCAATACTCAACATTTTCATATATGAACTTTGAGAAACAATAAAACTTGTATTGTCTCGTTCAGTGTCCTTCAACCGATTATAGAGATAATCAACCTTTTAACATCGTCCAGCGACACTCAACCTTTTTCCAAAGCAGTCTTAAATGTAACGATATAGACCGTCTCACGAGAGAAGTCCCGCGGCAATAAATGGAACTAACTATTATTTTAATAGCCTGCGCAGACAACGTATTTTTGTCCACGGACTTTTTTGTCCGCGGCGATAGAACGTATGGAAATCTATGCAATAACTCACACGAAGGACAAGTAGACTGCTGGGATTTCCATATATTCTATCTTTGCGGACAAAAAAGTCCTCGGACAAAAATCCGTCGTCTGCGCAGGCTATAATATTTAGCAAAATTTCGTCGCAAGACTGTAGCGCCGCATCAGCTAGACGTCTTTCGTGAGACGGACGATACACATAGGTTGCCAAAATGTTATACAGGGTGAAATTGAACACATGCGACAAATCGAAATGGGAGATTGTACTCGTCATTATGAACAACTTTTACTATGGGACCAAACCTGAAATCGCGAAAAAAAAATCAGCTGTTCCCTACATTTTGGCGAGTTATGCGAACATAAATGTAGGGAACAGCTGATTTTTTTTTCGCGATTTCAGGTTTGGTCCCGTAGTAAAAGTTGTTCATAATGATGAGTATAATCTCCCATTTCGGTTTGTCGCATGTGTTCAATTTCACCCTGTATACTTTGCAGAGATGCTCATTTTTTAACATAATTCAGAGATACACAACATTTTCACATTCTTCAGATATGCTCAACATTTTTACAGTCTTCAAAGGAACTCAACATTTTCACTTCCTCAGGTACACTCAACTTTTTAACGTTCACCAAAGACACTACAGTCTTTAAATGGTAAACCGATCTCCATTAAAGTGGAGATACCGCGCCAGCTGTCAGGCATGATCTCCAGCGGCCGCTAACGCCTCCCTGTTACACAGAATATTTTTTATTTTACACTAAATGAAGAGAAAAAACATCGGAAACATCATCATTTTATGCTGCATCGGTTGACGTCATTCACGTCAACACAGACTCGTGTACGGTCACAGCATTATGCATAGCAATGGCCGTTTTGCGTGGATGTGACGTATATCTTCGGAAGCCGGAATTTGACAAATAAAATGTGACTGATCCAATAAAGGGGTTACAGAATTAGTGCGTTAGGGTCAATTTAGGTAGGAATATAAATCGATTTCTGTTGGCCGAGGATTACATTTTATTTCTCCGGTTTTTTGATGATAACCGATGAAACCTTCGACAGTAGTCTCACTATACAAATCTAAACTAATATTTACTATAGATTTTTTTTTTAATGTTCGTTTGTTACGCTTTCACGCTAAAACGGCTGAATGGATTTGGATGAAATTTGGCACATGGGCAGACCATGACCTGGATTAGGACCTGTATACTTTTTATCCTGATATTCATACGGGATCGGGACTTATGCGGGTGAAACCGCGGGCCGCAGGTAGTAGAGAAATAAAGTGGAAAAAAACGAAATGTAATTACCTGTTCTCATAAGCCCAAAACCCATGCAGCTCCAACAGTATAGACACAGCAGTATGACCGTGACCACTGCGTATGAGGTCTTGGAGAGTTATCCTAGAGGGCTCCTCTGGTCGGATCATGTCGAAGATCTCGTCTTTCACGTCATCGAAGTTCACTGGCTCGGCGCCGTGAGCTATCATTTGTTCTTGTATTGCCTGAGGAACGAAAAGTTTTGTTTCTAAGGTATTACCAGCTAAGCAGAGCATTTTATAAGTTTTTGATCAGATATCCAGCACATTGAAGGCTTTTCAAAATAAGTAGGGGCGGGGGGGGGGGGGGGGATTTCAGCAGATGCCTATGTTTGGCCAGACCCTTATTCCGGCAGGATCCGAAATCCGGCTAGACCCTAATTCCGGCAGGTGCCTAAATGCCAAACCCTAAATCCGGCCAGACCTAAACTCTCAATATTAGCCACACCAAAATCCAGCAGAACTCATCTTGAAGAAGTAATTAAACTTGAACGTGTCTAGGAAGCCCACGCAATTGATGTCAAGCAACTTGAATAAATGCGCGAGCGCCGCCGGTTGCTTTTTGTTCTCTAGCTAGTTGGTTGGTCTAGGTACGTCTTGTAGCCAATCTTGTCGTCGTAGCAAATGATGATGAGGCAGTCGGTAGCTTTAGCGAGCAGGTACCTAATTCCGGCAGGTACTATCGCGGACACTCCCGCCTGACTACCACTAAGTTCATTTTTGCTTGCGCTCAAAAAATAGAAGCGCTCTCTAGTAAGCGCGCCAAGGTCAAATAGTTCGTAAAATTCAGAAAAACGCGCCAAGGTGAAATAGTTCGTCCGTAAAATTCACAAAAGAAGTACACGTGATGCGTCACTAAGCTGCGCAGTGCAGGTTGCAACTAATTACGTTATCGCTTTCCAAATAGGCGAAAAATTTTAGGGGGGCGTGTCTTGGCGCCGCCGCAGGATTTAGGCGAAAAAATTTTTAAATTATCAGGCGGAAAAGGCCGCGATGGTACCTATATCCAGTCGAAGCCTTACAGCAGAACCCTTAATCTGGTCGATGCTAAATACCGATCATGGCCCTAATTCCAGGAGTTGCCTATATCCCGCAGAACTCACCTTGAAGAAGTAATTAAGCGTGAACGCGTCGAGATAGCCGACGCAGTTGATGTCCAGCACCCTGAAGAGATACGCGAGCGCCGCCGGCTGCTTTCTGTTCTCCAGGGCCAGCACCAGGTCTAGGTAGGTCTTGTAATCCATCTCGCCGTCGTAGGTGAGGCATTGTTGGAACACGCGTTGCAGGAAGGCGCGGGTTAGGGTGCCTGAGCCGTAGCTGTGGGAGAGAAGAAAAAGGTAAATGTTTTAACTGAATCTTGAATTGTTTCGTGATTAAATGACCAAAGCTGTACTTTATACAAAGTGTAAAAAAATTAACCTTAAAAACTTTAAGAGGTGCTTTAGACCATCGAACTGAACAACTTTCACTATGGGACCAACTCCGAAATCACGAAAAAAAAATCAGCTGTTTCATACAAAAGTTCAATACCTACTCGGCCAAAATGTATGAAACAGCTCATTTTTTTTTCGTGATTTCAGAGTTGGTCCCATAGTGAAAGTTGTTCAGTTCGATGGTCTAAAGCACCTCTTAAAGTTTTTAAGGTTAATTTTTTTACACCACTAGGCCGGGTCTAGTCTAGGCAAACGCGGTCACTAATCAGAAAAAAAAAGTGAGGTCAAAAGTAGGCATGCCTACTTAAGGGCGATAAATTGCGAAGGTCGAACGTCATGGTTTTACGCGTGGGACGTACGTATTTTTAATTTTGTCGTATTAACTTGAACGAGTAAAGACCAATGACAATGTGCGAATAGTACGGGAGCCGAGTAGGCCGTCCGGCGACTGCCTACTGCCGCGCGTTTGTATGAAGATTTTGTTTTTTGTTAGGTATGATAATTTAGTGAGTTTCTTAATTGTGGGGCACACACACTAAAATGTATTTGACAGGCTTCTGTTGATATATTGAGGTAGGCACTGCTTATATACATAATCAGCCTATAATGTTCCCACTGCTGGGACACAGGCCTCCTCTCTGTGAGAGGGAGTGGGCCATAATCCACCACGCGGGCCCAGTGCGGGTTGGTAGATGTCACATGTCTTCGAATTTTTGGTTCTAGGACATGCCGGTTTCCTCACGATGTTTTCCTTCACTGTTTTTGAGAGCAGTGGTGAGCAGTGCTGCTTATATGCCTATATGCAATGCACGCCACTGGGTTCACAAAGATATGATCATTGTGGACCTTGTTGGGCACAGCAGTGATCTCGACTGACATTGTTTTAAACATGCATTGATTTATTCCTCCTGTACATATAGTGGTTGGTTGTACATCATGTATTGGTCGTCTGTGATTGCGAAACCTACCCAGCCAGTTCGTTGATGCTCAGCATGCCATTATGATCTCTGTCTAGGTTGAGGTACTGTCCATACACCCGCAGAGCTGACGCAGCACTGAACCAGTTCTGTTCTTGAAGCTCCATTGGCAGATCTTCCTCTCGCAGCTGGTTGAAAAAAAGACACTTAAATTGTCATTCAATACAGATATAGCTTCGTGAAATAAGAGCGAAATATAGACAAGCGATATATTATGCGCAAAATTGCGTTCTTGATAATCCATATTATCACACTAATATTATAAAGGCGAAAGTGTGTCTGTCTGTCTGTTACCTCTTCACGCTTAAACCGCTGAACCGATTTAGATGAAATTTGGTATAGAGATAGTTTGAGTCACGGGAAAGGACATAGGATAGTTTTTATAATCTGACGCGTGCTTCTCAGGAAACTGGTCTATGGGGTAGTGGTATGGTAAGATTGCTAAGCAGCAAATGCATGACAGAATTTACTTGAAAAGCTGTGTTGGCAATTTTGTCATTCTCTCTGATCTCCGAGTCATCGCTTTTTAACCCATTCATTGCCTCCCTAGAAATTTAAGTACAATACCCCTATGCCGCCCTAAAAAAAAACATTTTACCCCCATGCTACCTTACATTTGGAAGCAGCCTTCCATCGGCGTCTACGGCATTTTGGACGCCGATGGGCGGCCTCAGCATTGAATGGGTTAAAGACTCAATACGTCCAGAAATTACTAAGGCTAAACTCTTTGCTCTTTCTCACCTCCAACAAATCATCTAAGAAGGAACAGGACAGCACGTCCCGTATCCGCACCCTCCCAACCCTGAGCGGGTCTAGGAAGAACAGGAACTTCCGAGCAGCCGTGCACACGTAGAATGAACTGAACGATGAATCGAGACCGTCGAGAGCCGCGAGCGAGGGCACTAGTTCTGCTATGTAGCTTTCTAGGTCCTGGAAAAAAAACATACACAAGCATGTATCACCCTATTGTAAAATGAGAATTAATTGTTATCCACGAGGTCGGAATGGTATGTAGATAAAAAAAAGTAATTAAAAAAAAATTAAAAACCCGACTGCAACCTTATACTAAAACTAACTGAAAAGCTAAAAACAAGCCCATTTTAAATTAAACAAAAGTTGGAAGCAGGTGGGACCCATTTGAGTTTGAAACTATAATGATGGTATGGGCCCGCCTGCTTCCAACTTTTATTTAAGTTTTTTAATTTTTTTAATTACTTTTTTTTATTTCCAGATTTTTAGTTTACAAATGTGAAAGATTTCGCAGACGATTTAAAATGCGGCACTAACCGATGATTATCCTTGTATGAACTATGCAAGTGCACCCAAGGATAACCCCCGGTTGGTGTAGGACTATTGCAGGATAATATGCAAAGATAAAATGTTGGACTATGGGTTTGGGTAGCTAAAGTGAAGAAGAACTATGGAAGAACTATGACCCCGTGCCTGATCAATGTTTTATTATGTATTATTATTTTGGTTGTTTTTTGTTCCCCCACTCTTGGGTGTTCTCCACTTGTGGGCGTGATAACAAACACGAACAGCCAGATCTATTAACAAGAAGTATCTGTAGCTAACAAATACTTTTTACTTGCAAAAACCAAATGCCCAACACTTGGCACCGCCCAATATACTCAGTCTTTGTGTATTAAACAATGGCTGTTTTTGTCTTGCGTTTTAGGGACATAATTAGGGTGTTTTTAATATCGTGCGGATTTCATCACGCACGCGGGATTGCCCCGCATGCGTAAACACCCGCAAGTGTCCTTTCTATACAAGTATTTATTGTAATGCGTGGAATACGCACGCGGGACGCGGGGTGTGATCCGTGGCAACAGCCCCGCGCGGGGACGCCGCGCGCGTGAGCACTTCTATGAAAATCAGTGTGCGTTTTACTGTCATGCGGGGTGCACGCGTGCGTAGTACAGACGTACAGTCACATTTAAAATGAAAATTGACACAGAACGTGTTATAAAGTTATAATTGAAGTGCATCTGCGGCCGTGCTTATGGGATAAATCCCATGAATTATATAAAAACAGAAATGCTAGAGACGCTGCCTGAAAAGAAATATTAAAGGAACTAGCACCAAATTTCGAAAGTTTGAGTATAATGATCAATAATTTTCTGAGTTTGACGTTCATTGTACACAACCACAATGCATGGCAGCCCGCAGCAAACTAAATCGTGGGCTTGCGTGTCTCACGCTGCGTGAAGTTTTCCGCATGCGGGCCAATCCCGCGTGCGTGATGAAATCCGCACGATATTAAAAACACCCTTAATAGCAAAGGCAACTTACATGTTCAGTAAGATATCCCTGCCCAGTAACATCATACAAAGACAGTCCGATCCTAGTCTGTTGTAGCCAGACTCGCCGCATCACATAGTTGAACAGAGACACTGCGCGCACGCGTCCCACACCGCCTTCAGCCGCTTGCAGGCGCCCAAATACCTCTGCTGTGAAGTATGGTCTGGAAAATGGGCATCAAAATATACAACATTATTTTTAGTATATGCGAAACCTGAATATAGTTTGTTCAGAATAAGTAACTGAATCGATTCCAATAATTTTTACCCCATGTTATATTTTGGCCCAAAAATATTTAAAAAAGGTTAATAGTTGGACACCCCGAGTATATTATACTGTGCCCCGAGGAGCGACTAAGTAGGTACCATACGCGCACAATGGCGCGGCGCGGACGCACAGCGAGCGGGGCGACCGGGGCGGGGGTGCAGCAACCTCAGTCAGCAGTCACCCGGGTACCACTGCGCACGTGTCGCGTGGGTCCAACTGCATAATCGCGAGCGCGCGGGCCGCCGAGTTGTGTTTCGGTTGATCGTGTACTTACCTATCGTATGTAAAAAGTGTCGTGTAACCATGACTTTCTCATACACAAACGTCCAGTACACAGAAACAACGATAACAGTGATAACGTATCCGTGGCAGTGCGGTGGTACGAGGAGCAATCAGAGTGCTTTGAACAGAACACAATGCTTTGCCGTGATGATTAACATTTTTAAACACGCCAAGATGGTTAATTGTAGAAAGTTATTATTTGTACCTACAGCCTGCTGTGGTTAAGTAATGCGATGTTTAACACTTTTCATCCACTTTGAACAAATCGCATTGACTACATTGTATCACTTACGGCTTACGAATAAGTAATTACTTATTCGTAGCTTACGGCTGCATTTATTTACGAATAAAGTACATTATAATAACTACCTACACTTGACCATTACGACAGTCCAAAGCCTGCAAGTGTGATGGAAAATGTTATCACCCGTTAATTACAATACAATCGCCGCGCGGTACGTTTAGGCACGCGGTGCCTATGATTTCGTACGGACAAACAGGTAACATAACAAGCTTATAACTTGGTGATTATTCATGATACAGTTTTGAAATTTTGTACATAGATTCTTTACATAAAAATACTAGACACGTGTTTCGGGTTTCGCATATACTAAAAATAATGTTGTAGATATTGCAGAACAATAGAATAATTAGGAAAACAAACAGTATCTATACTATACTCTATAGGGATAGGCAGTTAAATAAATGTAAACAAAAAAACCATGTGACTTAGCTAACCGATGAAACGTAATACCAGTCTATTCAGTTGTAATGCTATGTTACAGTTGTATTCTTCAATTTAGCAATGTTATAATTAATTAATAACGTTGCTAAATTGAAGAGTACATCTGTAACATAGCATGACAACTGAATACAGAACTAGAGAACTGAAGACAGGTATTATGTTTAGTCAGTTAACTAAGTCACATACCTACCTGTTTATTTAACTACCTAAGCCTATGGAGTATACAATAGAATAAATTGGTGGAATTTTCACTTCAAATAATTTCTTAACATTGTTTTGGCCATCAAAGTGTTCACTAAACTTGTCTTGATGGCCAAAACAATATTAAATTATACTTCTTAAACGATACAACCAAGTCGAGATCAGAAAGCAAACTATTTTAATTCCTTTTTACCCTCATTACAAAAATGTTAAGCTTGACAATTAAGAGCCTATACTACCTCAAATGGCTTAGCGTGATCCTCCGTTATGTCGAAAATACTGCACCATTAATTTTGAAATAAATATATGGTAAAGTTGAGGATTAATGCTAAGTCTTATGTTAGACGAAAACACGATTCCGTAAAATTTTCTCGATAGAAAAAAAATTCAAAGTTACCTCTAAACCGAACAATAAACCGCTGGTATTCAAAAAATACTTCAAATTAGATCATGAAACTTTGCATACGAACTGAACTTACTTTAAAGCGGGTCTTATGTTATTTATTTTTTTATAATTACCGTTATTTTCACTGTAAAAAGCAAATACCTAAACTATTGGCGCTTCCTGCCGCCCAGCACCGCACTCTGTCTCGCTCTCACTCAGTCCGCGAGCAGTATCGTATGAGCGAGATAAAGAGTGAATTTTAGCTGAGGTAGTATAGGCCCTTAATCAGAAACAATCAACAAGATTCAAACATATCACTTCTGTCTTAACTTCACAATGCATTAGCAAATTCTCATTTGTGCAGTAATGTTAAGGACTTTGCACTTAGCTGAGGACAGGCACACAAAACTCTAGTGATATATGAAAGCAACAGCCTCTCTAGATTGGGTTATTTGGACAAGTATTTTGGGAATATGTGAACTTTAAGGTAAATCTGTGCAATAATTTGTTGTAATGTGTTATCAAGAACTTTCTCCATTAGATAGCATATTAAAACATCTTTTCTCTATCAGCTATCCATACTAATATTATAAATTCGAAAGTTACTCTGTCTGTCTGTATACCTTACCTTACCTTTTCACGCCTAAACCGTAGAGCCGATTTAGACGAAATTTGGTATAGAGATAGTTTAAGTCCCGGGAAAGGACATAGGATACTTTTTATCCCGATATTCCCACGGGATCGAGTCTTATGCGGGTGAAACAGTGGAGCGCAGCTAGTTTGTAATAAAAACTTACTTATACTTAGGACCGGCTTCTTCCCTAATCTTCTTAAATTGAAAATAGTCAATAATCAGCTCATCATTATTCGCCGCATTGTAACTTCCGTTTGTCTTTTCCAACAAGCTCCAGAGATGCTTCAACTCACTATTATCAAGCAATTCCTTGCTCTTCTTCTGTAAGAACTGTGCTCGGGTCTCTTCTCGTAACTTCTGAGCGAGCATATCATCCGGTCTCGGTAGTTTGAAGTAGAATTTTGGTATGTTCTTGTACGAGTCTTCGTTGCCAGCAAGTTTGGGCTTGTATAGCTGGCGAAAGGTGTCGACTTCCAGCTTTATGCTTTCTTCTTTTGTTATGCTTGTGCCTGTTTCTGAGGAGCACAGATTATATATGAATAATTTTAGAAAATATAGGTAAGTATAGTTTTCGATGTTGTAATAAAAGTAAGAGTGATTTGAGGAATTTTTTTGTTTTGGTTTTCAACTGTTACATAAACGACCCTTTGATGTTTGAAATGAAAAATAAAATAATAATATGAAAGTAATAAAATCCGAGATTACCCTTTCCTCTCCTGTAAAATAGTTTAATTTTTTTAAATAGAGTTGGTATATTACGAGCATAAATTGATTAGCATTGATTCAAAACTTTCGACCCAATATATTCTCTGCACGTATCAGTAATTATTATAAAGCTTGGGTAGAAAATTATTGTTTTCATTGTAATAAAAATCATACCATCCAGTTTCTTGATGTATTTTCTGAGTCGATCTTTTAACATGTTATTCACTTTAATTTGATTATTGTCCACAGGTCTTTGTTCCGTGGTAGTATTGTTATTCTCAGAGTCTTCATTTATGGCATCATTTCCGTTATCAGACATGGTTTTATGTAATAACACTGCGACAGTAATAAAATAAAATTCTGTTTACATCGATCGAAATTATACTCTTTGCAAGTAGGGATGTTGACTTTGTTGACAGAATTATGGCGATTCATTGACAGTTGTTTATTTGTTCATTTGACGCATATTTCGCTAACACTTGTGTTAAAAAACTAACAACGAAAACGAAAAACTTTCAAAATAATATGACTGACCTGCTTTCAAACATTTAAATTCATATTTTTATAATAAAAGGCATAAAATTATAACTAACAATGGTTTTAAAAAGTGAATGTCTCTGTCAGGTTATTTATTCAATGCTTATTACGTGTAAAGGACCGTAACAGAAAAGTTCCAGCTATTTGCCACTAGATGACACTTAAGTTTGCACTATTCGCCGGTAGAGGCGCTTTATTAAATCCCAAACTCGTTGATGTCTTTTGTATGTGCTAAAATAATTCATGGTTTACGATGGATGACGATAATTATTATTATACTTACACACTTCTCAACAATACCAGGTTTTACGTATTTTTTCTCATGATTACTAACTATAAACCTAAGTTTAATAGGTAATTTTCTTAATTTGTAGTTGCTTTCAATTCTCATATAAATAACAAACATTAAGCAGTTAAATGATAATTATATTAGTTTTATTACCTGTAATGGCACAGTATACACAGTAATCAGTATTGTCACATCAGCCACAGACTGTGGTTTGATTTTCCAATTTGCAATCTAATATTACACCGTGATGCACTTGCAAGTGAAACCCATATATATATTGACGGCGACACCGATCTAAAGTTTGTGGAAGTGCCTGGTTTGATGTTTATCAAATGTCCTAATTATAATGAATACGGTTGCAGGCTGAATTTTTGGTATGGGCTTCAGGAGGAAAATAAAACTATGAAAAATAGAGAAAAGTGTCCAAAGAAGACGTGAGAGTAGAAAACCAAGAGGATTTCAAATAGGTAGGTACAGTCAAACGGGGTGAATAGGAATGCAGGGCTGAATCGGGACATAACTTTAAAATGGATTTTAACATTAAAATAATATAGTTTGTTTCCAAAAAGGACCCTAATGTGTTTACTGTAATTTAATTAACGATTACGTGCCCTTATTGACAACAAACTATATTATTTCAACGTTAAAATCCATTTTAAAGTTTCGTCCCGATTCACCCCTGCATCCCTATTCACCCCGTTTGTAGGTACTGTAAAATCACCGAATCTGTTTTAAACAACTTGTTTTTTTAAGTGAAAACTTCTTTAGGCGCGTCGGGCATTTTTTGAGATTGGAAAAAACCATTGAATTCGCGCCACTGTTACCGTAACCGACACCGCTTCGGATGTGTTCGGCTGTCCTCGGGATGTACTAGGTTTTAATGTATATCCGATATGTCAGTGAGTGATGGCAAAGTATTCTGTTTGTGTTTTGTTTTTACTTCTGTCGGCACTCCCGGAGAGCCACTGTTTTTTTCTCCTTCTGTTTAACCTTTTGAACGCCAGAGTATAAACGTAACGCCGTACCTCTGACGGCAGGCCACTTTAACAAAACAACACACGCACACACTTAAAACAACAAATTTCTCGATATTGGTGGTTTATTTATATTAGTTTTATGCAATACAATATAGACGGAAGCTTAAAATTTAATTTATATAAATAAAAACACACAAAAGTAATGATTAAATTGTTTATTTCATAATATGGTGCGACCCGTGCGACGTGTATTTTGTCATATATTTGTGACGTTGGCGTTCAGAGTAAGATTTCGTTTGTCACATATATGTAACAATGGCGTTCAAAAGGTTAATGCTATCTGTCCAAGACATTCAGCAATAGGTAGATGATGGTTCAGGATCTTGCAAGGTATGCAGTATCGGCCCCGATACTACCGATATTCCGATTGATACCACAGCTCATTCATGCTGGTTGTAAGTAAGTCTTGGTATGCCTTTCTTCTTTCTTTTCAGTCTTGTAAAGGTCAGGTTCAGGTTGTGGGTTTGGCATTAGTTTCATTGCCAATTAATTTGGGTGAACTTTTAATCTGGTGGAATATATGTCAATATTAGTTTTGATCTCCTCTTTAACAGTTTTTTACCTTTAAATCCTTGTGTATTTTCTCGTTTGTGACATACAGTCACGTCTAAAAGTATGTCAACACTAGGCAATTTTCAATTGCGATTTTTTCGTGAAATAACGAATGCAACGTTGAAATACGACACTTAACATAAACCTATGTGTTCGAAAATACTATGTTCGTAATAACATAAAATTTCATGCAAAAATAAAGGAGAAAATCGCCTTTGAATAAAGTCAAGTGTATACATACTTTTAGACGTGACTGTACACACACGCCAGCACATCAAGCTACTACAATCTGTCAAGTTTTTTTAATAGATTTTCAACTTTATCGCTAAAGCATGGGAACATTTGACAGTTTTGGGTAGCTTGATGTGCTGGCGTCTATACCATGGAGTATTGCTTATCTATCGCAGAGTTCTTGATTGAGATCTTTGAAGGATTTCGATGTTACACAAAATAGCACCTCGTATCTTATTATTGTATACAGCGACAGAGTTGCGGACAATCTTTGCAACCTTTTCAGCATAATATATGTAAATGCTATCATGATCATCTTGTATACCCTCGCGCTAATCTTACGAAAGAAGAATAGCCTTACTCCTATTAGAAATCCGCGACCCGATTTTTATTTATAAGCCTATTTATGCTGTCTGTTGTTAAAGCATGTCTCTCATAATTCAGCATGTAACTTGAGAAGGGCCTCCTCTAGCGGGTTTCATTAAATTCTATCACGAGCCACTCTCCTCGTTGTGACTCGTCCTCCCTCTCCTTTTTTGTTTTCCTCTTTTCCGTTTACTATTATATTTAAAAGAGTAACCGTGGAGTTTCTTGCCGGCTATTCGCCATAGGAAATGACCAATTAGAACCGTGCACCTAGCTTCTGACGTTTCATACGAGTAAGTGCCCATGTAGGTTTATGTGAAAAAACAAAATTGATTTAACTGACTAGTTCTGGAATACCAGTCAGTTATTAGTTTATACCATTTTTCCTGTTTTGTTGAAAACAGAAAAAATGGCAAGCCAAGTAGTGAACGCATTAATAATGAAGCCCCTTCCAAAGAACCACAGACCTTTGTAATAGTGCATGAAGGCGTTAGCTGAAGCCAGTGGTTTAATAACAAACACTTTCGTTGGCTCCATGCACCGGGTTTCACTTTATAGTTACCGTTATTTATTATCTTAGAAAGATACTAGGCACGTCGCATCTTTATTGTGGTGTACAATTTTGTTTTGTTTTAATTTTATGTGATCCTACGGTAATTTCTAGCTTGTTTAATGTTTATTTTTTTATTTTAGTTTCATTTTCACCGCAAATAAACGTATTTTCTTTCTTTCTTCTTCTTCCTTTCTTTATAATATAACTAGCAGCGCCCCGCGGTTTCACCCGCATAAGTTTCCCATGGGAATATCGGGATAAAAACTATACTATGTCTTTTCCCGGGACTCAAACTATCTCTACACCAAATTTCATCTAAATCGGTTCAGCGGTTTAAGCATGAAGAGGTAACAGACAGACACACTTTCGCATTTATAATATATTAGTATGGATGTTGTTACAGAAGTATAAATAATTAATAAAATTAAAGAGTTCGGAGAAGGTTAGGAATGCCAGGACCTTGCATATGCATAATGCATAAAATATGATTAATTGTTCGAAGATAGTGCTAATTACCTAATTAAATTAATTTATCGTAGTTCTAATTAATAAACCAAATTATCAATGTTAATCGTTAGTTTAATTATGAAAGTCTAATTATTTATTCCGATGACTTTGAGTGCAAGCGAGCATGAACGCAGCTCTTCTAGAACAAAAGATTTAGTAAAACTGTTTACAGGAAAAATAACTGAAATACGAAAGTCCACCCATTAAAATTACTAGTTGCAGGTCGTGGGTTCGAACCCAAGCAGACACTTTACTTTGTGTAAATGACTTCATCACCACTGCTTTCAAAACGGTGAAGGAAAACATCGTGAGGAAACCGGCATGTCCTAGAACCAAAAATTCGAAGACATGTGACATCCTCCAACCCACACTGGGCCCTCGTCGTGGATTATGGCCCACTCCCTCTAACAGAGAGGAGGCCTGTGTCCCAGCAGTGGAACATTATAGACTGATTATGATGGCCCATTAAAGTGCCTACAGATTTGCTCGATTTTTTGACGATCCACACACATAGGTATGATTAAACAAAATCAAGTAAATATCTATGCAAACAGTTCGGTTCCCTACAAAATGGTTGAGCTGGATGGTGCTGATCCATGCGTCATGTTCGTGAACGGACGCCGTCGGTTGAGACTGGTCATCTCTTAACTGCCAAGGCTTATTTTTAATCTTATTTCTTGTATTGTTTCTTCATTTGTGTGTTTTTTTACATTGTTCTCACATATAGAAGCAACAAGAATAATGTACCCAGGATTTTGTAATATCTTGATTTAAAAAGAGTGTCCATGAAGTTTCTTGCCCGTTCTTCTCCATAGAGATCTACGCTTTGGAATGGGCAACTAGCTTCAACTTTCTGACCAACTGACCGACTACTTAATTTTGACAATTCAAAAGTGCCTGTAATGGTTTAATTGAAATAAATGCTTTGAGTTTGAGTTTGAGAAGATCGAAAATGTTGTCGTCGTGATCTGTAAGAAGCTTGTGTATCGTCAAATAGCAGAATATTGAGCGACAATAATTATAATCGAGCAAGTCTGTAGGCAGCTCAATAAAACCAAGTTCTTAAACGCCCTACCTTCTTATTAGTCTCGATGGCAGAAGCTCAAAATTCAGCTACGCAAACTGCACACTCTGACACAGTCTTTGTCATTAGGGTTCCGTACCCAAAGGGTAAAAACGGGACCCTATTACTAAGACTTCGCTGTCTGTCTGTCCGTCTGTCTGTCACCAGGCTGTATCTCAAGAACCGCAATAGCTAGACAGTTGAAATTTTCACAAATTATGTATTTCTATTGCCGCTATAACAAAAAATACTAAAAACAAAATAAAATAAATATTTAAGGGGGGCTCCCATACAACAAACGCGATTTTTTTGCCATTTTTTGCTCGATATAAATAATGGCAACAGGTAGGCATTTGAAATATTCACAAAATACTCAGTTTTATTTTTACTTTAATAATAAATAATAAAATTAAAATAAAATAAATATTTAAGGGGGCTCCCATACAACAAACGTGATTTTTTTATATATGACTAGCAGCGCCCCGCGGTTTCACCCGCGTAAGTTTCGATCCCGTGGGAATATCGGGATGAAAACTATCCTATGTCCTTTCCCGGGACTCAAACTATCTCTATACCAAATTTCACACAAATCGGTTCAGTAGTTTAGGCGTGAAGAAAAGACAGACAGACAGACAGAGTTACTTTCGCATTTATAATATTAGTTTGGATAAATAGTGTTAAATATTGTATGGTGGTACGGAACCCTTCGTGTGCGAGTCCGACTCGCACTTGGCCGTTTTTTTTTAAATCAAGTTCATAGGTAACGGCGCAAGATGGAAGGCGCCGCATACGCACTTGAGATCACTGTCAAACCGTGGTTTCACTGATTCTTAGATCGGACCCCAAACTAATCTTATATTTGTAAGTAATATGGAGTAGGAATGACCCGTAACTACGGCCAAAGCTACGGATTTCGTGCTTGTGGAGTAGACCTGTGTCGCTCATAAGCCCTGCGGCGACTTACTAATAATTACGACACAAAATTCCATCTTATTGATATGTTTGCTCTTTCTGCTGGTAGATTCAAAAACATTGTTCTCAAAATACTTAGTCAATCTTAATTTTAATTAAGATTTGCATGCCTTCTGAGTTTTGGATTGATTTGCGTTTTACTATTTAACGCAAGAAATGTTTTCATAACTTAAATTATTGTAGTTTGTAGGTTTTAGTTTAAATAGCATGGTTTGTAAAGATTATTATTTTTTATGTGTATTCCGTGGAAAATATATTGTTGGTTACACATTTGGCCGTATCTTTTTTGTATTTCTTCCTACAAAATGTAATGTGTCACTGTTTGTTTTACCTAATAAATAAAATAAATAAACTCTCATCTGTGGAGATTGTCTTTGCACCCCATAAGCTTTCACTACCAAGATTAACCTCATACCACGATTAACCACGGAAAACTTACAAACCACACAATAAAAGCAACTTTCCAAGCAAAACAACCACTTTTCACTTGACATGAGAATCGTAAAGTAAAGCATAAGTGATGACATAACTCCTACTTAACATACAATTCTGGTTTTTCATGAATATTCTTCATAATTCACGTTAAATAACTAGTTACATACAGCACAATATATAACGGTTATGTAACGTTGCACCGTTTTTTAGCTAATTATCGTGTGGTATTTGCGCTTGTAGTGACTCTGTGCGGTTTGGTTATATTACGGATCAGTCTGGTTTTTAATTTTTACTGATATAAATTCACGCCTTTCTGCGATCGATGGGAGTAGGCTGAATCTACAGAACGCTACGTGCTATACAGGGTGTTACGGAAAGGGTATATCCATACAAACGGGTTGAAGAGTGTATGTGGTCTAGAATCTCTGTACAAAATTTCAGCTCAAAAGCATTAACTTTGAAAATGCTTATTATTTTTTTATTTCGACATCACGGCGCTGCACTGGCGCGCGGCGGCGTGATGTGCGTGTACTAGGCACACAGACACACTACAGATAATGGATAATGACCCTCGTAGTGCGGTGACACGTTTGTTATGATTTCAATTTAATAAACTATCGAAATAAAAAATATTAAGCATTTTCAAAGTTATTGCTTTTGAACTGAAATTTTGTGCAGAGATTCTAGACCAGATACACTCTTCAACCCGTTTGTATTGATATACCCTTTCCGTAACACTCTGTATACTCCTTTTTGATTAGACCGATCATCTGCCTAGCCTTTTCCCAATTATGTTGGGGTCGGCTTCCAGTCTAGCCGGTAGGAGCTGAATACCAGCATTTGACTTGGAGCGACTGTCTATATGGCCTCCACAACCCAGTTACTGGGTAATAGTATAACCTTTGGTAAGACTGGTTGTCAGACATTCCGGCTTCTGACGACCCATAACGACTGTCAAAGATCCACGAATGACAGCCGAGACCAACGGCTTAACGTGCTTTCCGAGGCACGTAGGTGTCTTGGTATGTAAATATGGTCACCCATCCACGGACCAACCGCGGCAAGAGTAGCTTAACTCGATCGATCGACCCATGCGGCTGTTATTACTTAGCTACAAGCCCCTTTTTTAATTGGACTCTATGCCTTGCGCTTTTTATCTGAATCCAGATACCATTGTTGCCTTACGGTACAAAAATGCGAGGACCTGGACTTGAAATAGGGAGCTTGCGTGATGACTGATGAAAGATGCTGGTTGATGATCATTCTCGTTCCTTGTCTGTATGAGAAGTTGCCTATACAGGGTGAAAATCAATTCATGGGCATCCTTTTAAGGGGTCATTGTACTCATCATTATGAACAACTTTTACTATGGGACCAGGACTGAAATCGCGAAAAAAAATCAGCTCTTCCCTACATTTTGACGAGTTATGTGAACATAAATGCAAGGAACAGCTGATTTTGTTTTCGCGATTTTAGGTTTAGTCCCACAGTAAAAGTTGTTCATAATGATGAGTACAATGATCCCTTAAAAGGATGCCCATGAATTCAATTTCATTCAATTTAGATTTGTTCTAACGTTAGCTTGGGTTTTAAACTTTGTCAACAAACCTTTATCTTAGAAAATACAGCTACTTTATCAAAATAACTTACTTCGAAAAAAAGTTTATATACCTATAAGCTATGCATTTAACTCGATGCAGTTTGTTATCAAGAAATAAATCTGCCTAGCCTTTTCTTATGTTGTGGTCGGCTTCCAGTCTAACCGGATGCAGCTGAATACCAGTATTTTACATGGAGCGACTGCCTATCTGACCTCCACAGTACAGTTACTGGGTAACACGATTCCCCTTGGTAAGACTGGATGTCAGACTTTTGAGCTGAAATAAAAAGTGATATCAAACCAAATGTACAAAATATTTTTACTAACGTGAAATCAGTTTTAAAAATCACTAGGGGCCCATAGGGAAGTGAGAACGTTATCAGTGTTCGAGTGTTAGAAAGAGATAGAGCTATGCAGTAGGAATAGCGCCATCCCTTTCTCACACAGAACAAAATTTTACCACTTTTATTTGCATTATTGTAAGCTTTAATGGGACTACCCATAGTAAAAGTTGTTCATAAAGATGAGTACAATGACCCCTTAAAAGGATGCCCATGAATTTAATTTCACCCTGTATATTTTGCAGTGGGTTTACAACTGATTGACTGGCGGGGACATCCTGAAAGCCTGATAGCCAGACTGATAGCCTGAATCAGCCTCAGAATTTAGCCGAAGCAAACGAGTAAGAACTGTGACAGTTATCAGAGTTCTTGCTTATTTATATGGATAAAAATGTGAGTTTATGAATAACTAGCTGACCCGGCGAACTTTGTAGATACCGCTTAAATGTATGAGAAAATGATTTTCTTCATTATTATTTTTTTCGTGAATTTTTCCCATTCTGCTATTCGGAGCGGTGACAAATCCAACAAATCAAATATCATAAAAATCTGTCCAGCCGTTCTTGAGTTATAAATGGTGTAACTAACCTGATTTTGTTTCATTATATGTATAGATTTAATTTTGTGCCTGTGTTATTTATCTATATTACGAGCACGTGTGAGAAGTTAATGACCGCTAAAGAAAATGCAATAAAATGAAGATGTTACCAGTTGGAGATAAAATTATAATTAGTTTTGAATTTATATTAGAATTATGTAAATAGCTCTGATATCGCGGTGATTCATTTTTTTGCGCTGCGTCAAGTACGTATACTTATACAAAAATAGAATAAGAATGTTCTGATAAAATGCATTTTTCTTTAGTTTAGATTAGATTATTATCATCATCATCTGCCTAGCCTTTTCCCAACTACATAATTATGTTGGGGTCGGTCGGCTTCCAGTCTAACGGGATGCAGCTGAATACCAGTATTATACATGGAGCGACTGCCTATCTGACCTCCACAACCCACTTATTGGGTAATACGATACCCCTTGGTAAGACTCGTTGTCAGATTATTAATGATAGTATAATTTAGATTACACTAGCTGCGCCCCGCAGTTTCACCCGCGTAAATGTTAATCCCGTGGGAATATCGGGATAAAGAGTAGCTTATATATTAATCCAGGGTGTCAGCTACCTCCATACAAATTTTTATCAAAATTGGTCCAGCCGTTTGAGCGTGCAGAAGTAACAAACATATAAACACACACACACAAACTTTCGGCTTTATAATATTAGTGTGATTACATATTAAGTGGCAGTTTTAAACTAGTTTATATTGAAAACGACTTAAAATTTCCTTTGCCTCGGACGAGTTTCAATCATAGATAGAATAAAAAAAAAAACCGTGAATCATTGAGCTCTCCATATATCACTAAAGATAAGAATACCAGAAGTGACACTATCAGATAAAGATAAGAAATAAAAATTCCTATAAAATCTTCAAAGCATGACTGGCTGGATAGATTAATTATTTTTTGGCAAGCATGCGCCAATGGTTACCATTAGATGAGCGTACCTATAGCAGTGTTCATAATCTCAGATCATTTACATTCCATCGTCACTAAATCAGCTATCTACTTTAGTGAAATGTATTCTAAGTTGATTTTTGAGTGACCATTTGTAACAAAGAGGTCCTATTGAGTTTTTGGTTGCAATAGAATTTGAACGTTGTTAAGCATGACATTCAGTTTCTTGCTCTATAATTTGAAAATTATCTCAAATTCTTAATTTAAATATAATTCATTTATTAGGGTTAAAGGCGACACCAAAGAAAGACCGTTCTCAGGATTTAATTTGAATAAATGATTTTAGATTTGATTTTCAATAATAATAATTCTTTTCTTTATGTATTGGTAAGTGTGTCTTACAATACTACATTAAGTTACTAGTGACTTAAGTAGTCCATTATTGCACGGCTACGTGAGGGTGCTAAACGCCGTGCATTAATAGATTAATCACACGTATCGTATACTATTTTATTGCTCGTGTGACCTAAACCCGCACTTAAGTCCTGTGTAAAAATGCGTGACTTCACTGCGGGTCACACAGTGCTATAAATAATATTCTTTTAACCTTGCGTGGGATCACACGTCTCACGTAATTTGGCACACCCACATTTGGTCAGTTACGGATCAACAATAATCAAGGTATTATAAACCTAAACATATCCTAGCTAAACCACTGGACAGAATGGAGTTCCTACTCGTATGTTACAGAACTGCATTCAACCCGTGACGAGCAGACTGCTGTTCTTTCATTGAATAATAAGTAAATAGAAAGCAACACTCATTTGTTTTTGTAAACACTGAACTGGTCAATATTTTGTTTTAGTATTATCATCACATGTAATTAGAAAAGGGTTAGATAATCCTCCTGTAATTATGTGCGATGACAATGGAATTGCGAACAGGTGAGGTGAAGTGCCCATTTGTCTAAATATTTTTTTTATTAAGTAAATCTAATAGAACTGCGAACCGTACCAGGTAAAGCCTCTAGTTAGACAGTTTGGGCAGCCTCAGCTGAATATTAAGAATTATTTATTAAAGTTTAAATGGTGCATTCATTTTTGTAAAAAATTCTACCTACTAAATAATTTTGAACCGAATATTTATAATCTTTGAAAAGTTTTTAAAACATAATTTGTCTTTTTTTTAATTAACATATATTTCGTAGGTTTTGGTCATGTTTGAATAATCTGTAGTCCGCAACCTGTACCCATAATCTAACAATTTTGGCAGTGTTAGACAATTCGAGAGCAGTGGTAGCCCAGCGGTAACTGCCGCAACTTACGAATTGAAGATCCTAGGTTCAAAGCCAGACAGGCGCTTTTCTTTGTGTTCTGAAAACGGTGAAGGAAAAAATCGTGAAGAAACCGGCATGTCCTAGAATCAAAAATTCGAAGGCATGAGACATCTACCAACTCGCACTGGGCCCGCGTGGAGGATTGCGGCCTTCTCTCTCTCACTGAGAAAAGGCCTGTGTCCCAGCAGTGGGAACATTATAGACTCATTATGGTCAATTCGTGTAATTCGAGACATCATTATTTAATTCATCACCTAGAGTCTAGATTCTACCTACGCTCTATCTGATCAGTTGATAATTACAAACCTAGTTACAGAACGTAATCATACAAAAATACTAGTAGGCCGCTATTCCTGTTTAAAGCCGGAGAACTTTGTAGAATAACCTCAGTGTTAATTGACTATTAAACTAGATTATAAATCCCAAGCTATAAGCGATTATGTCCAACCAATGCTAAACCCCGTCTAATAGACCAAGGACAAGTACTGTTAGCCGTCCCAAAAGCATCAAGCACTACCGCGGGATACACTTTTACTATCTAAACATTAGCAGAATAATAAACTCAGGTTTTTAATGGCGGGTATAAAGTTGCACATTACGCTCTCACGAAAACCTAATGTGAAACAGTGAAACACAGTAACTCACTCATCATGCCAAATATTACATAATTTTATTTATCCGATACCAATTTATTCATATGACAAAAGGCTAGGTAACTAAACGCAAGCGTAAACCGGACCATCCGCTAGCAGCGCGGGCGCAAACTCACCCAACGAGTTTCCGCTCTCAACTCGCCAGTTACGCGTGAGACGTCGTGGGGTGAGGACGTAGCGTCCCCTTGAATATTGCAAAATATCGCCGTGCGTTCGGAAACAGTGTTACACAATTGTGCCTTACGTTTTTTTGGCGTGAAAATAAAAAGTTTTAATTGATAAAGCGCAGTGCCTTTTGTTAATACTTGGATAAATGCGCGACCCTCGTAACGCTGATTTTGTAAAGGTAAGCGATTGTTACACGGCCGAGTTGAGAAGGGCTCTATTACTATAAGCTATTTTAGCGGTTCAAGTTCTTTTCGAAAGGGTTAGTCGGGTTTTGCAAGGCGGATCACATTCTGAGCCTAGGGACCATTTGTCAACAATTATTGAGCAATGTGAATTTGAATTTTGATAGAATTGTGACCCTAGTTTTGTAATTCAATTATGTTTCGAACAGTCGAATCTCTCCGGCCTTGCTGTGGAATGTTAGCTACTTATTTGAAGAAAATGTGAATGTAGTCTGTAAGTAGAGTATTGGCTGCAGCATCAGTCACAATTGACTTTTATTTTTTCACCTTATCTGTGACATTCAGTGTCAGCTTTCATCGCATCTTGTGCAAGAGTTCGTTCGTACTTGCGATTTTTAGTTGTGCTTGTACGTGAATTACTGCAGCAAGATTACTCACACACGTTTCCAACTCTGCAATTAAGCGAAACGATTAACTGAATTGCGATGTTAAGATTGTTAAGTCACTCATTATGTAAAGAGGTTTATTATGGTTTAGTTTTAAACCAGTACCTTCCACCAGGATGTTGGCAGGACACAATATTTTATACAGAAAATGGATGTCAAGAAATTGTTGTTGTTGATTTACATAATTCTTAAACTCTGCAAGTTTTTGGGTCAATGTTGTCGTCAAGATTTTTGATGTGAACAATTATAATTTAAGACAATGTTGTAATTATTATTGTTACTTGAAAAGTAAGTTTACTATCAGAGTTATTAGGTGATTAAAAGACTATTAATCTGTCTACTATTCATGGAAATCTTTACTACTTATTTACGCATATAAAGAAACTGACTGATTTCATATTATTCTTAACATAACACTGGACGTAGTGTTGGTTATCTTCAAAATAGACTAGGGAAGGTGGTTCTCAAAGGTACTTGCCCCCGAAAAATGGCGGTAGTAGGTAGCAGCCTCTCCAGGGATGTGCCTTTCAGGCGTTGCACGGGGGGGTTCCGGAATTGGTCTTTTAAGACGAACCGGGACCACCCCTATGTGCTGATGGTGATCACCGGGGTAGTTTTAGGGAGGTAAAAGTCCCACACTCTCCGACCTCCCTCCCCGGAGGTCGGGTGCCTTTTAAAGGTTTCCCCCGAAAATAAAATAAAAAAGGTAATAGTGGTAGGTAAATGATGACCAATCTATGTGGGGCAACTAATGAACAGTTAAATGGGTAGGTGCAGTTTGTGTCAAAGAAAAAAGAAGTGTACAAATAAAAAACAAATGAGTAACTATTTACGAAACTGCACAATACGAAATGAAAAACTGGCTTCATAACAGCTACTATAGAGAGCCCTAGATTTCTGTCACTGCACCAGCATGGAAGATGAACTCGTCCACTGTTGATCATATGAAGACATGTCTAAACACTAATCATACTGCTAACATCACATGCTGCACGTATATTGTTTGCGATTAAACGCAATATTTGCTAAAATCGCGTGCATCAAGGACGTACAAACATGCACACAGCGAACAAACGAGTTATAAACATCTACTGTTGAAAATTGGCACTAATCTTCGATAATTGGAAGATTTGATGGTAATTTAGTTTAACATGTAGAATAATTAAAAGCCTGCGAGGCCTGAAATCCAGAATCAAAAGAAAATCAGAAAGCGCCGAAGCAATTGAAGCTCTACGTGTTTCAACTGTCTTAGAACTTACAATGAATGAAGTCTATCAGAACAGAACGGTGTAGAAGTAAGAAGGTTTACAATGATAATGAGCATTAGTCCAGAATCATCATCATATCAGTCGAAAGACGTCCACAGTCGGAGGTAATCCCCTGGATACGAGCTGAGGCCATATAACGATGCTTGGGTGAGACCCATGTCTAGCTTTTGACGTGTTTCGTTTTCGAATACTTGTAAAATATTTAAATCCTCTTGTTTTAAATAGGCAATTGCTTGGGCATCGAGGTTCGTAAAATTGAGTATTTGGGCACTAAAATGAGAGAGAGATAAGGGAAAAAAATACCAAAAACTTCCTCTACAAGGCCTAAATTCCAATCAATATTTCATAAAATTCGCTCTTACTACTGCTGATTCAATAACTTAACAAATTGGTCAATCAAACGACATAATTTCACATACATATGTAACGTTTAATATGTAACTTCGGAGAAGTAATTAGTCATTAAATGAACACGCAACCATGACTAGAATTCATTCAGAAACTATTCTAAGAGTGCATTTTCTTAGAATTTGGTCGCCACAAATAAATTGATTCAGGTAAATTAAATTGCTATTGTACCAGGATCACATAAAATTGTTGGATGTAGACGACGTAGGGGCTTGAGACTTTCAAGGAATTGCGCTGAGGTGCCTTATACGTTAAGGTACCTAATTATTCGTGCTCGTATCTTCTGGGAAGAACCGATTAGGGTAAAATGGATTGCAAAAACAAAAGAATGAGGTTTTGAGGCAATGGGAGGAGCACTAGATGATTTCGTTCTTAGCTCAAACATTAATCGAAGTTTAGCTTAGCTTTTATTATTAGTTTTAATAATCGTCTACCGTTGGAGTTAGATTTTGTTTTTAAAGTTGCCCAATGTTTTTTCCTAACGATGTTGGGGTCGGCTTTCAGTCTAACCGGAGTATTTTACATGGAGCGACTGCCTATCTGACCTCCACAAGCCAGTTACTGGGTAACACGATACCCGGTAAGACTATTTTACAGAGATATTAACAATTTCAGTTCTCATTTTCAGATCTAACTAACGTTGCTTCTAGTGATAAATTTTTCGCGCATTATCCAGAATAAATTCGATTAGAGTTGTTATTTTGCTTACCCCTTATTTTTTATCACGAAGTTTTTGTTGAAATGATATCGTCACATATATATGTATATAACGTCTGGTTCCTCAATAAAAATATATATTTTCCCACAGTTATAAAGTGTCTTTAAATTATCTCCACGGTCAGTCTTTAAGGAAAACTCCGCTGAATGTTCAAGGTTTTGACAATTCCGTTTTTGTAGATTCCAGCTTCTTTTCGACAGAATTATTCCGACCAGCATTCTACCCTGTATATGTAGTCTTTTCTTTTCATCTGAATTTTGACTTGCTGCATTCCGCTCTTTAGAACCTTTTATCTCTTTTATAGTTAGGTCTTACTTCCTAAAACGGAATGGATATACTTCTAAGTCCATTTTAAAAGACCGAATATTATTTTTACCTGTAAATTCTTTATGTAAGGGAATTCCGAAAAAGTGAAGCAAATTTTTCTGACCTTCCAGAAAAAATGGAATCCTCTGTGTCAGTATTGTTGCAATAACCAAATACCAATTGTGGTGATTATGGTTATTTAGGTCCATAGTCCCCTGTATGTGTTTATTTGGTGCAACGTTTGTGGTCTAAGGGGCCCGTGGCTAAATAATAACAGCCGCACAGGTCGATCGATCAGGTTAAGCTATGCTTGCCGCGGTTAATCTGTGGATGGGTGACCATATTTACATACCGAGACCCCTCCGTGCCTCGGAAAGCACGTTAAGCCGATGGTCCCGGCTGTCATTCGTGGATCTTTAACAGTCGTTACGGGTAGTCAGAAGTACGAAAGTCTGATAACCAGTATTACCAAGGGGTATCGTATTACCCAGTAACTGGGTTGTGGAGGTCAGATAGGCAGTCGCTCCATGTAAAATACTTGTATTCAGCTGCGTCCGGTTAGACTGGAAGTTGACCCCGACATGTTGGGAAAAGGCTAGGCAGATGATGTTTGTGGTCTAATAATAATAAAAAAGCACATATATAATTTGACATAATTCCTTCCTCAAGCAACCAAACAAAATCACCCAAACGACATAATTGTCACTCGCTTCTTCCTTCTACCAGCAAAAAACTAACGCAAACTTATTAAGAAATATCGTGTGAAATAACATTACGTTTAACGATTGCATGCTTTCCTGTAAGCAGTAAATCATTGGAACGTACTAAGCGCCGACCTCGTTGCATCCTGTTACGTCCAATCGGTTCTAGGTTGGTTCGTCTAGAAAATGGCGCTTACAACGTTTTTACTGGGCGTGCATCCGTGCGTTTAGTCTTAACAAAGTTTTGAAAATTTGTTAAAAGAAGGTGGTTGTTGTTTTGAAATATTGACGTTTTGTTATCTTTTAATTGTTGTTTTGCGTTTTGGTTGTGTTTTTATTATTTTTTATTTAAGGATTAGCTTGATTTTTGTGGATTAGAAAACTGTTACGAATTTCAAGGATTGGCAGTCTCATATTTGCCCTTAGAATATTATTTCATCTGTCAAGCTCCGCTAATGAGACACAATTGATTTTCTATTGTTTCGTCGCCGATCGGCGAACTGCGGGGTCCGTGGCTTAGGCCCCCAGTGGTCGAGGCACCTGTGGCCAACGCCCCCGATTCGATTAATTTAATATATTCTTTTTTATGTGTTTTTTCGCTTAGTACAGTAAATGAGAAAAGTGTTTCACCATAATAATAAAATATTTTTCCACCATATGGAAATTTTATCTTTCAATTTCAACCAACTCGACAACTAACTGAGCCAAACCTAACAATAAAAAGTCCGTATTTTTGTCCACAAAAATGTCTATCTCTTTCATACCAGATTCAAGTTATTGAATATTGCAATATGCAATAGATAAGAAAGTTTAGGTGTCATCTCACAATGACGAGCGAAGGTCCTTCGCAAGGGCTCGTGCGAAATAATTACAATATAGTTAAAAATAGACTTGGTGAAAAAATGTTTATGCCTGACAGTACATTTGATCAAAAATTGCTTTGAATTAAATAAATCGAATCGGGGGCGTCGGCCACAGGTGCCTCGACCACTGGGGGCCTAAGCCACGGACCCGAACTGCGCCGCTTGACCGGAAAGAATTTTCACTCCCGAAAAAAATAATTACCAGCCTTGCCAAAAAAATTGTCGAAGTTACTTCACATAGAAGATTCTGCTGCTCATATCCTCAAAACAATTTCACACTAACACGGATTTAAATTAATTAAATATTCAGCCAATGTCATAAACAAAAACAGTCCATGTTGTACGACTTATGCAAATACAATTGCCAATAAACTCAGCCTTATAATAGGAAAGCATATAAAATTATGCAATTCTACAGCTATCCGTGATATCATTCAAACTAGTTTGAATATGTTTAGTAGCATGCGTGTCTGTTTGTTTTGTAGCTAACTAGGAAACTGCTGGAACGATTGTGATACTTTGTGATTTTTTGCGTGGATTTTGTTATCATTTTATATGCGTAGTACTCGCCACAGGCGCAGCGGCGCGGCGTGCGATCGGCGGTAATTACATAACACACACTAATAGTAGCAATGGCTTTCATTTTGACAGTTCAACAAAATTCATTGCGTTATTTACATTGTTGAGCAGACAACTTTTTCGAACATATGAAGCAGTGGATTAGCAATATCCTTCAAAATAATTCTGGTTGTGATTGCAAGGGATTACGCAATTAGGGATCGGATGTTTGAACGTAAACGAGGAAAAGGAGTATGTAATGGTGTTTCCACACTGCTGTTATAAAATGTATATGTCACCGGAAAATAACAAGAACCGCAAATTTATAAATTTTCTAGGAAATTTATAAACTTCCGTAGGATTCTAAACGAGAGATAAATTGTATTATTTTACGCCCACATTTTCGTAAATTGATAAACTTACCGAACTCACGCGTAAAATAATAAGTAAGCAATAACCAACGCCATGTGCGCTCTGATTGGTTGAATATGTCATGTGTTTCTTCTCCTTCCTCTCCACCGCCATTGTTCGCCATGGAACATAAACAAACCATTTGTTCGTGTGTTTTTGTAAAGTTTTTAATGTTGAACTGTGTTGGAACTGTGAAAATAGTTATATTTTGCTAAGGTTACTAAACTAGACCCATAATTGTACCTAAGTCTATGGACACAACCATTGCAACTGTCAACATCGACCAATCAGAGAGCAGTGTATTATTTTCCGTATTTTAAAAAAGCGTATAATTAAATGCTCTTCTGTGATTGGTCGAACCGTTTAGAATCTTACGAATGGATATCCGTTAGTTTATAAATTTACCACGAGACGTCGCAAATTTATCAATTTGCGAAAATGTGAGCGTAAAATAATACAATTTATCTCTCGTTTAGAATCCTACGGAAGTTTATAAATTTCCTAGGAAATTTATAAATTTGCGGTTCTTTTTATTTTCCTGTGACATATACAAACATTTTCTAACATTGTGATCTAATACATTTAATCAAAAAGGTTTTCATGTTAGGTAATGTTAGGAAACATTTTATAACAGGGAGCACCATTAGGATCGTTGCAGGTGGCGTGTTTCAGCATACCCCATACCTAGGCATGAGTTTAATGTAATTGTCATATTTATTTGTATTTTCGTGTTGTGCTTTCGAATAGAAAATGCGTTTTCCAGTAACATTTTGGATCAGTGTATTAGTTAGCTGTGAATGGTAATTGAAGTCTGTAATTGCGAGAGCTATTACATTTGCTGTTAATAGCCTGTAGATCCAAGCAGGCTTAGTTGTAATTAGGATATAGTATTTTGCCTAGCATAATAAGCATCATCAGCGTATAACGTTCCCACTGTTGGAACACAGGCCTCCACTCTGTGAGAGGGAGTGGGCGCCACGACGCGGGCCCAGTGCGAGTTTGTAGATGTCACATGTCTTCGAATTCTTGGTTCCAGGACATGCCGGTTTCCTCACGATGTTTTCTGCCTATGGGTCAATCAAAAACCATCTATGGGCTAATCATCCGCCTGCAAAGAAGCCATGTTTTCATGTCTTTTCTTTTTATCTTATCTAAATTTAGCGTGACAGTAAATAATTATACAATACTAAAAAAAGTAACGAGTAAAACTGGCAGAACTAGTTTTATTGTAAAAATAACAAAAATAAAGAAGAACGCTATTTATTTTATTGAAGCAAAGATTGTAAAATACCGGTTTTTTTTTTCATCGATTCGTTCTAGGTCGGTGACCTCTGCCAGTTTGTCACAGTCTTTTAGAATTCGGTAATTAGGTAAACAAATAGATAGGTAGTTTAAGTGGGCATGGTATTTGTGTTAATTTATGTTAATTGTTTAAAACATTGTTTGTTGACTATAATAGCTGATCGCCATGACTTCGTTTGCATAAAAACTTCAACACCCCTTTAGAGACCTGCGGAGTAATTGCCTAACACACTATCAGTACCTCGAGTCAACTTTTACTGTGTATACAGGGTGGTCCAAAAGTCGTGGATCAAACGAAGTAGGGGGATAAAGGAGATCATTTCCGACACTTTTAAAGTGAGAAAAAATTTTTGGTAACGTTACAAAATTTTTGGAAAAAAATAAATTGTTCTTGAAATTTGATAGTCAGAGCCCTAATAGAACTTTGTAGTGCTGATACATTATCTAGTAGTAATACAACACCGTTTGTTTTATTGTTTTATATCACATTTTTTTTAAATTCGTCTAATTGTACAAGAACTCGGTATACACAAATATTCATAACTTTTAGGGCAATTGAATTATGACCATGCTGTAGAAAGATTTTTTGTTGGAAATGACCTCCTTCATCTCCCTATTTCGTTTGATCCACGACTTTTGGACCACCCTGTATTTTATGACATTTTCTTTTGTAATGTGCGTATCGTTTGTGCAGAATAAATATTTTTGAAGTGAAAACTTCTTTAGGCGCGTTAGGCATTTTATGAAATGGGAAAAAACCATTGAATTCGCGCCACTGTTACCATAAGCGACACCGCTTTGGCTGTCCTCGGGACGTACTCGGTTTTAAACTATATCCGATTTGTCAGTGAGTGATGGCAAAGTATTCTGTTTGTGTTTTGTTTTCTCTTCTGTCGGAACTCCCGAAGTGCCAATGTTTTTCTTTTTTATCTTTTATACCGTACCGTTGACTTACCCATCATTCCCCAGTCTATCATTCATAAGAATTAAGTCACTGTAAGTGTGCAATAAAATGTATTGTTGCAAATTAAAATAATAAGTACCTAAGCAAATAATAACTATGTAATACCTAATTAATTAATAAAAATAACAAGATTAAATCCTCGCTGTTGACTGGTATTGTACCCAAGAGACTGGCGGCATTACCACGTTGTATGGCAATGCTTAGCCTCTGGCCAAGGTAAAAGCCAGCCGGAAGGTCACGGGAAGTGTCAACCAGCCGTTTCGAAATTTCTTTAAAAAGACCATGAGCACTCGGACCCCACGGCCCGAGGGTTTCAATCCCAAACGGCTTGAAAATACTCGTATAATTTCCGATAAGGTTATTATATTTTATATGCAATTGCAGTTAATATTTTACCAACCGTCTTTAGGATACTGGCATAAAATAACAGTCATAACACAAATCCTAGCACCTTGTTCTAGCTTGCTTTAAAACCTACTTATTACCCACAATACTCAGAATACGGTGTTCGGAATTATGTACTGTCATTTATTGACGCCTAACTGTGTTTCATTGCTTTCAAACGCAGTTTAATACTTCTAGTATGCTTGTAAGTTGGGACAATACAAATAGGTAACGTAGAAGGTTCACTAGCGCCAAATTATAGAGGTGTGTTTTGCTTGTGCACTAGGGATAACATACAGAGATGAAACTTAGCATAAACTTACGGCTCGATCTGTCAAAATCACACTAAAATGCACAGATCGATACGTAGGCTTGCGCTTAGTTTCGGCTCTGTATCATGCCCTAAGGGTGCCAACCACAAATATAGATTCACCTAGATTACGCAAAAGCAACTACTTCGCGTGCCAAAAATCGCACCAGCTTACGTACAAAAATCGTAAGCCGCCACTTTCGCGCTCAGTCCTGATACTGCTGGCTGGGTGAGCGTGAGCGCTGGCGCTAGGCCCCGGAGGTGGGGCGAGACGGGTGCCGCACGCGGCGGCGTCTTTGAATCGATTTGAATTTCCCATCACTAAATAGTGCTTATAACGTCATAGTAGGTAGTTAAAAAAATGGCACACTTGGTTTTCATACTGATCGTGATACGAGTACTTGCATTATCTAGGTCTATATCTGTGGTGTCGACCCTTAATCATTATGGAATTAGATTTTTTGCCATAACTTATGTGGACTCCGTAAAAAGACCTGTACAAAAAACTTACGAAACAGTTGAACTACAGTAAAACGGGGCTACTTCGACTTCCAGGGTTACTTTGACAAGGCCCATCACAACGCTATGACGCGTTCCCCACACCCCGCGCCTCGCGCAATATTACTCGAGGTCACGCATACTTGCTGAGCACACGTGAAAACCGATTTTGGCGCTCTGTTAAAGTAGTTCCAACGCCTGTCAAAGTAACCCTGAAAGTCAAAGTAGCCCCGTTTTGCGGTACTTACGCATGCAGCAGAGGACATATATAAAATTATATTCTATCAGCGATAAATATGATGCAAAAGTCAGAAATGTAAAACTCAATCAGCTACTGAAAAGCTAGTGTCAATCCTGTTGAAAATTGTAGAAGTACGAAACGCTTTGGAAGCGATTGTCACTTGTCTAGCTTGGCCCTCTGATCTCTTATAAGGTACTGCAAGGTGGAAGATTATGGGAACCTACTGCTTGTTCACACATCACTGCAGGTAGTAGGTAGCTTATAAAATAAGGCTTCTTTTTTATGGATGGGAAATCATCAAATGACCCCTCCCGCTCTGGGTGGAGCGGAAGGGAGTGTCAGACTCTTACTGACTAAAACCCATCCGTGTTCCTTCCTTAGCCTTTTATGTTCTGGGGTAGCGGTAACCCTTTCAGACAATCCCGCACCCGCGGCAGGCTACGGCCCTGGCAGGCCCCTTTCTTTTTGCTGACATCTTTTTGAGGCGCGCGTGGAACACGTACGCGCCGTCCGGTACGGGTCTGGTCCTGATCGGACGGTGAGCTACCCGTTACTCTCCGTCCGCAGGCCCGCGCCTACGGTGGCCGGGAGTCGTCACGCCGCATCCCGCCACCTCCTTCGCTAGCATGACTGCTTCGCAGAAGGAGGTGACTGCCTCCCACTCCCTCTCGCCCCGGACCATGGCTTGAACCAGGGCCGGACGCGAGAGGTCGCATAAAATAAGGCTAAGTTTACATTTCAATATGTCAACTTCGAAATTATTCCTTCCAAGTTTGTCGCAAAAATTGTGAATGACTCGTCTAAGTGTGTTCTTTAGAGTGGTCCTTCTGTAACTTTCCCGCTAGATGTCCAAAACGTCGTTCAAGACAATGGTGGAAATAAGCGGATATTCTAGAGTCTAGAACACAGATATTTGTGCCAATGTTGCCTCTAGAGTCTAGGTCATTGTTACCAGAGTTGCAGAACTATCTCCGTGTGTGTGGTCGGAAGTGTATTTAGACGTACAGTGAAGGTTAATGAGCATATAGTTTGTCTAAGTATGTATATTTATTTCAGAATCTAGGTTTTAGCTTGTCTCCTTGTCTACTCCAAAAAAGTACTTACAGACATAATTAGCGGGGTGTGTATACAATTTTAAAGAGCAGATATGGACATTGGTTCTAATTGCTAATACACGATGCACGTAGACAACGGCGGCAGAGGCAACTGCAGCCGTCGACGCGTCTAGAGCTGCCGTCGACGAGTGTTGGCGATGTGACTCTGCCGTTGGCAACGTGCCGCGTGTATGAGCACTAATACCGGGGCTACACCAACGGGAAACGCCGATAATAATTGTCGCGATAAGTTGTGGCTGCACCTACGATTAACGTCCGTCATTGCGATAATTATCGGCGTTTCCCGTTGGTGTGGCCCCGGAATAAAACTCACAATGTAAGAGTCGTCTTTCTTCTCTTAGGTTATTAAACTATGGTACGAAACTAAAAATATTTAACCACTTAAAACAAGAAAAAAAAACCGGTTCAAGATGACACTTATCGCTATAAATAAAGATATTCAATTCGCACCTCCAGCTGTCAGGTTTTACAGCCTATATTTATGAAGATAATAATGGCCAGCTATTGTTCGGCCACGCGAATTAAAATAACAACCAATTTGTTCGGTATTTTGGTTAAACTTGCGAATATTCACGAGTTCGGAAATTGTTTTTATTATTCAGATATTTGTTTGGTCATCAGTTGATCACACTAAATGACTCAGTCTTATGTGTATTTGTTATTATTATAAGCCTGTGTTGTCCCACTGCAGGGCAAAGGCCTGGGATTCCATCTTTCCACTTTTCAGGGTCTAATGTGACTGAGGGTCAATACTTTAAGGAGCCCAGCTCAATATCCATAAATATTATAAATGCGAAAATGTGTCTATCTGTCTGTTACCTCTTCACGCTTAAACCGCTGAACCGATTTAGATGAGATAGTTTGAGTCCCAGGAAAGGATATAGGATAGTTTTTATCCCGATATTCCTACGGGATCGACACTTATGCGGGTGAAACCGCGGGGAGCCGCTAGTTGTATTATAAATAAATACATCTTTTAGGTATTTGGGTCAACACAGTGGAATTGTGAAATGTCAACAAGTGTTTATAATAATATCTCAATGTGCCATGCGATTATTTTGAAGCCAAGTTACAGCAATAATATCAATTTAATACCATCCATTAACTACCAAATTAAAAGGCGCTGGTTCTGGCAGTAAAACAAAGTACTTACATATATAATACTAGCTGCGCCCCGCGGTTTCACCCGCATAAGTGTCGATCCCGTGGGAATATCGGGATAAAAACCATCCTATGTCCTTCCCCGGGATTCAAACTATCTCTATACTAAATTTCATCTAAATCGGTTCAGTGGTTTAGGCGTGAAGAGGTAACATACAGACAGACAGACAGACAGAGTTACTTTCTAATTTATAATATTAGTATGGATGTCAATCAAAAGTAAAAACCAAAAGGTAGAAAAAACATAAACAAAAGGTGCAAAAAGGTAAAATATCAAAAAGAAGAGAAAAGACTTGCACACCATCTGTTTACAATTTTCGACAAAATAACCCCCCTACCTACCTACCTACGACCCTACAGACTGCATATGACCCGTCAGGCTTCACCGGGTCTGTACTGGTAGGGCCGAAGCCATTTTCCATTATCACTCCCTGTTCACGCCTATCTGTAGCTAAAAATGTGGCCCCGTATAATGAAAACAAACAATGAGAACGTATTTATTAAACCAATTAAAAAAAAAAAGACGGGTTGCACTCCGGGAGTGCCGGCAGAAGTGAAAACTTGAATATTAACGTTGAAATAAATCAACTATTCATTTAATTAATATAACTCATTTTCTTTCGCTATTTCTTCGCCACTTTTTTCATTAAAGCCACGTATTCACTGAGCAACAATTGTTTATAAACTCTGTTTCAGAAACAAAATCTACGTGTTTCTGAAACAAATCATTTTGTTTCAGAAACATATAATTTTGTTTCTGTAAACACTACGTGTTTATCGGTATGTTTCGGTGCTCCCCACTTGCGGCGGAGAACACAGAAACAAATCAGTTGCGCAACAGGTGCATGCGAGTGTGGAAGCGCCTAAACATTTGTTTATAAACATGGCTATAGTGTGGGACGATGAAACTGTCTATAAATTGATAGAACCGTTTGAGAAAAAACTAATATTATGGGATTGCTCGACAAAGGACTACAAAAATACCCTCGGGCGACATGACCTAAGCAACTGACTGTGTGGACGGCAGAGTTTCCGAAACATTGTTCCTGGAAACATTTACGTGTTATTTCAGAAACTGTGTATCCGAAACATTGTTGCTCAGTGAATACGTGGCTTAATAGATGCACTTTGTTCAATTTCCATATTTTAAACACTTACCCCCTTATTCATAATCCCATTTTATCTCTATTTTAGCTAAAATAGGTTTACAGAACGTTTGTCTTTATCTGTCACGTTGTCATTTCTGTGTGTAAGAAAGAGACAAACCCCATTTTAACTAAAATAGGTTTGATAAGTTTTATGAATAAGGGGGTTAACATACACGAATTTTACGAATACATAGCAGTGTCGCCACTACACAGACGGTCGAGCCATCAGCTGTCACCATCCATGGATGCGCGTGCCACGCTGTAACATAAACACACACGAACATTCGCGCAAGCGCCCTGCGCCGCCTAAACGAAACAGCAGGCATACATTTTCGCCGCGCCGTAGAAAGAGAGGGGGATACTTCCTCTCCTACGCCGCGCCGGCTATCTACTCTCCATCCGTCTTACGAATTTTCATGTACGTTTGCCTGGCTAGGCCCCCCGGAATTTGCGATTTAGGTATACACCAATGCAATGTACTCGCCTCTAGGAGTATATGTACCGCTTTCTTTTTCAATGTACCTCTGTACTTTTGAAGAAATATGCAAAAAAAGGGGGCCGTGCCAGCCAAACGTTTTCAGCACGGCCCTCGTGTAACTTGAAAAATATATAGCGTATTAAAAAGTTTCATAAACTCAAGGAATGTACTTTACTAACACGTTCTATGTACCGTAACAGATATTGTGAATTCGTAATAACAAATAATATATAGACGTGGATAGGGGGCCGTGCTGAAAAAAAAAGAAATGAGAAAATATCTGAAAAAGACAAAACAACCTTAGCCAAAAACTATATAAAAGTAATTCATGTTTGGCAAGTAACATATGTACCGCATTGGTTTCTCATACAACTTGCTAAATTCAAAAAATAAACCAATTTTAGTTCATTCAGCACGGCCCTCTATAGTTGCCTATATCTTTTTAAATATGACATGTGTGTTTACAAAATTCGACTTCCTGAATTATGTATAGGAGTACATTCGTTCCAAATAAATTGCGATTATGGTGTATTAGTATTTTAAAAGATAATTTGGATCAAAAATATCCTAACATGCAACTGATGGGGTGACCATGGTTCCATAAATTAGGTTGATTTATTCTATACCTATATTAATGAAATTATGTGACTACATTGAAATAAACATTCTTTTTTTACAATTTGTTTTTTTTTTTCTTCAAAATTAATATTAGCGATGACATCTTTTAAGGGAATTAAATCAGTTAAAACTTATTGTGTGCGGTCGCTATTAATTCACTAGGTAAGGTTCAATCAATGTGATTTGTTGGAAACGTATCTGTAATTTTTTAAGCCTTTTAAGCTCTGTAGTCAAAGTGAAAGCATTTATTTCAAATAGGCACATAAAAGGCACTTTTGAACGTCAAAAATTACCTTAAAATAGAATTGATTCTAGTCACCCCTTCCAAAAGGTAGTTTTCGTGTGGAGAAGAATGGGCAAGAAACTCCACCGTTACTCTTTTAAAATGTTTTAGGTACCTACAATATTTTGCATGGGTACATTAATTATATAAGGTGTAAAAAAATTAACCTTAAAAACTTTAAGAGGTGCTTTAGACCATCGAACTGAACAACTCACTATGGGACCAACTCCGAAATCACGAAAAAAAAATCAGCTGTTTCATACAAAAGTTCAATACCTACTCGGCCAAAATGTATGAAACAGCTAATTTTTTTTTCGTGATTTCAGAGTTGGTCCCATAGTGAAAGTTGTTCAGTTCGATGGTCTAAAGCACCTCTTAAAGTTTTTAAGGTTAATTTTTTTACACCTTATATAATAATATGTGAGGACGGTGCACCTAAAATAAAATTACTATACCACAATAGGTAAAAGAATTGTAGTGTTTGTGACACATAGTTTTTCTGCGATTATTCCATAGGTAAACGTAACTAATCTGTGAAATGTACCGAAACTGTAATTTTATTGTAAATAAATATACATCAATCCGTGTGATTTATTGGAAATATATATGTGATTTTTTTTAAGCCTTTTGAGCTATTTAGTCTTAACGACACTTGTTGTTTTGTTCGATTTGCGACCTACTACTTACTACTATTATAGTTATCGTTAATAGTTAATACAGATTACGATATTTTTGATTTTTTTATTTTATTAAAGATTTACTCAGAAGTTTTTTTATCCATTCTCACGTGGAATCATGGTCACCCCATCAGTTGCATGTTAGGATATTTTTGATCCAATTTATCTTTTAAAATACTAATACACCATAATCGCAATTTATTTGGAACGAATGTACTCCTATACATAATTCAGGAAGTCGAATTTTGTAAACAAACATGTCATATTTAAAAAGATATAGGCAACTATAGAGGGCCGTGCTGAATAAACTAAAATTGGTTTATTTTTTTAATTCAGCAAGTTGTATGAGAAACCAATGCGGTACATATGTTACTTGCCAAACATGAATTACTTTTATATAGTTTTTGGCTAAGGTTGTTTTGTCTTTTTTAGATATTTTCTCATTTCTTTTTTTTTCAGCACGGCCCCCTATCCACGTCTATATATTATTTGTTATTACGAATTCACAATATCTGTTACGGTACATAGAACGTGTTAATAAAGTACATTCCTTGAGTTTATGAAACTTTTTAATACGCTATATATTTTTCAAGTTACACGAGGGCCGTGCTGAAAACGTTTGGCTGGCACGGCCCCCTTTTTTTGCATATTTCTTCAAAAGTACAGAGGTACATTGAAAAAGAAAGCGGTACATATACTCCTAGAGGCGAGTACATTGCATTGGTGTATACCTAAATCGCAAATTCCGGGGGGCCTAGCCAGGCAAACGTACATGAATTTTCGATCAGGTCACGTGTCCTGACGCGAGTTTAACACTTTTTACCCATTACAAAAAAGTGTACAACGCCGCTAAAGAAGTTTTCACTTCAAAAAAAAAAGTACAACTCACAATATCAGTTGCTTTGATAAATATACATGTCTTAAAACATCCCTATCGAAGGACCTTATTAAATATAAAATTATCGCTAGTTTTATATCGAACATCCCACGCTAACATTGTAGGCACTCCATTGACTTTTTATTCCAGACCAGAACGTTCTGTTTGCAGACTAAAATAAACTTAAGTACATGTATTTTAATAGTTTGTGTCTCAAACAGATGCATGTTAATTTGTTTTCTATGCTAATTTTGAAGCTAATGTTATGAAGATGAAAGAAACGTCAGAGCACAAAGATCAGGTTAAAATGCTGGGATTCCTCTCAAGTTTGCGGTTTTTACCGACTTCACAAAAAGGAGGAGGTACTATGTTTGTATGTTTTTTTTTTTTTGTATATTTGTTCATCGAATACTCCGCCAATTGTCGACGGATTTTCAAAATTCTTTTTTTGTTCGAAAGTAGATAGTTCTGAGGTGGTCCCACTGTCACCAAGTTAGGATCTGATGATGGTGGCAAAAAACTAAAATACAGATCCAAAGACACCGACTTCCGAAATTAAAGTTATTTTTCACTTTGTAGTGTTTTTTTGGAAGTCGGATTTTTTTTTCTTATGATAAACACCTTCTTTCGAAACGACAACTTTGGACATTTATGAAGTTTGTTCATAGGTTCGTAAGTTCATCATCTGCCTAGCATTTCCGAACTAGGTACGTTGGGGTTGTCTTCCAATAATATTGGCAAATCATACTTTACATTTCTCATGCTTGATAATTTGATATCGATACCCGTAATGTCTGGGATGTTCCGCCAGTTAATTTAATTTTGCGGTTTATTCCCGGTCGTCCCCACTGGGCACGAGTGGGAAAAATCTGTGAAATCTCTTATTGAAATCCCCATTATTGAATTTTGACTCTCGGTCTATAGCGGAACGAGTGGGAAATAAAACGTTCCAATCATCACCACTAAGGAGGAACGAAACTTTTTTTCCCACTCGTGCCCAGTGGGGACGACCGGGAATAAAAGAATTTTGCCCTATACAGGGTGTTACGGAAAGGGTATGTCAATACAAACGGGTTGAAGAGTGTATTTGGTCTAGAATCTCTGTACAAAATTTCAGCTCAAAAGCAGTAACTTTGAAAATGCTTAATATTTTTTTATTCCGATAGTTTATTAAATTGAAATCATAACAAACGTGTCATCGCACTACGAGGGTCATTATTCATTATCTGTAGTGTGTCTGTGCGCCTAGTACACGCACATCACGCCGCCGCGCGCCAGTGCAGCGCCGTGATGTCGAAATAAAAAAATATTAAGCATTTTCAAAGTTAATGTTTTTGAGCTGAAATTTTGTACAGAGGTTCTAGACCAGATACACTCTTCAACCCGTTTGTATTGATATACCCTTTCCGTATCACCTTGTATACTAAGGTACCCTTCAGTCAGAATTTTCGTCAATATTATCTCGAACGAGCATGATATTCGTATTTCTAAGCGCAAACATGATACAGAAGAAATCCTTGTATGATTCCTCATTTAAAAAGTGCTGCAAAAGCAATAACCCTACTGCTATTCTCCTTAATACGCAACCTCCATGCCAGCAGATCTTTTTGCTCTGAAATATAACTCAAAGTAAACCATTTCTAAAATAAATAAAAAGGGTGCTATCCTGCTAGCAGCCCGCAACTACGTACTTGTTCCAACTTACGTTCTCGTACAAAGTAATTTATTCCCATCCGTGCCTTGTTTAAGAATGACATTATAATTTCTTTTTCCATTTACCTCATAACGTTTGGTGTTCATGCAAATAGGGCTGGACTCCTTTATTTTTGTGCGGTTGGTACACCGTACATGCTAAGGTGGATAGCTGAGGAGTTACGTTACTATGGGAACTCGCGGGATACAACGAAGCGATAAAGAGGTGTGATATTTAAATTTTGCGAGGTATACCGCAAGTCTAGTCGAGTCTCTTATCGACTGGTGATTAGCGACTGTTTAAACATACACTTCTGACGTTTAAACTACTCTTACCTTTAACCAACGTTTATAAATAAAGGGGCTTATGTTTGGGTTGGTTGACTAAAATAACGTTCGACAAGCATATTGATATGAGACTGGTCAATGGATTTAATTGAACGGGCTCCCTGAAACTGAGTTTTAATTTAATTTTGTTATTTTTTTTTGCCTAGAATGTAGTTCTACCGATTGTAGTTCACTGCTAAAATAGCCTGTTAACATGCCATAGGTACAGACGGCGACATATCAAGCTATACACGATGGTCCGATTGATAGAACCACCGAAAAGAAAAATGCCCTTAGTCCTACAAGTAGAACTACGCGGTCGAACCACGGGCAATAAACGAATACAGTTACAGTATAAGCACACCCCGGACACTCCATACAACGCTCGCAAAATAATTACCTACTACTACTACTACATTAAAAAATGACGTTTGTATACGTATGAATGTGTGCGTGAGGTACTTGTGTTTGCGAGCGCTCTTGTTAAAGAACTGCGACGAATACGCCGAAGTGCGGGGTGAGGTGCGGTAACTGATGTTAGTGCGGGGAAGGGAGTGTCCTTTCTGTACGTAGTACTTTAAGTATTCTGTGGTATAAGCTGACTTCTCATTGTACGAAAAGGCTATATGTGAGATGAACTAAAACTGGAAATGTACCTATAGCTATATGTCGTCGTGCGTACCATACCTATAAAATTAATTCAAAAATGTAAACAAACAACTGAACGCATCTTATAATAATCCCGCTCAAGAATATAGACAGCAAAATACGAATAAATTACATAAAAAAAACTAACAACTCACTATCTCGATTCTCGATCACGTTTTAACATCGTCATTATCTCGATTTGCAATCGAGTATTCGTAGTAGGGCAATTTATTTTCGCCGTAATTTAAAAATCGATTGCCGTAGTTCGAGAGATAATTTTATGACTTCGCAATAAGATAATATTACGAAGTATCGATGTATCGTTTAATATCGTCTGATGAAGATACTAATAATGTTTGTAGTTTTATGGGAAAACAAATTATATGGGACTTTAATAGGTGGTAGATTATTTATTTATGCTCTTCTACATTCGTCTCCTCAGTCTTTTTTTTTAAATTTAAATATAACATCTTCATTATGTGTGTATAAAATTCTAATATAAAACATAATTAAAACTTGAGCACTTCAAGAGCGATTTAAGAGCTTTTGGCTTTTATGTATTTCTTGCATCTTCGGTAAATGACATCAAAGCAGGCATTGTACCATAATCAGCCTATAATGTTCGTACTGCTGGGACACAGGCCTCCTCTCTATGAGAGGGAGTAGGCTGTAAACTGCCACGCGGGTCCAGTGCGGGTTGGTAGATGTCACATGTCTTCGAATGTTTGGTTCTAGTACATGCCGGTTTCCTCACGATGTTTTCCTTCACCGTTTTGAGAGCAGTGGTGATGAAATTATTCACAACAAGTAAAGCGCCCACCACTGGGCTACCACCGCTCCGCTGCATTGTACTAGGCAACCATAAAAAACGAGAGACAAACATCATTTCAAATTCTTCCCAATCAGTTTTGCTGTTGGGAAAATCCAAGGGGAAGTCCCCTTTAAGATAACCCAAACAGCATCAATACCTTAAAAAAATACACCTTGAAGAACATTTTCATGAGCATATACTTAAGCATCGTCTATTTTTCGAAGTCGTCCATTAAGGCGCAAAACGTAGCGAGCGTGTGTTGTCGTAATGTGCGCCCGCGGCGGTGCGACATTCCGGACACCGCAGATGTTGCTTGACACTAGATGGGGAAGGGAAGAAGGTCCACATTTGTAGGGAAGAATGCCTTGTCCAGGAATATTTCAGCTGAATAACGCTGATGCGGAATCACTTTGTCCCTCAGCAATTTGGGAAAAACTATATTATAATTATCCTAAATTGGTGCGGACATAGCAGTCTGATTCTGCACACTTATTGCATAATACACTCGTAGCTTTTAGTTAATCAATTTAATTTAACAAAGGTTATGAGGTTTGCAATTAAGTCGACAGGTTCCGAACGTTCTATAGGACGTCGTTTATTGATTTCGAGATGAAAGGAAATGCGGCAATAACAACTTTTAAACTACAAGAGAATATTACCAAATGAGAAATTCATAAGTATAGGATACAAACAGCAGTTTTGTGCAATTTGTTTGGGTTTCACGCAGCACGCCTCTTTTATCCTTACGTCTCTAATCTTTAAATTTCTTACATGTCGAATCGTTGAGCTCCTCAAGTTCTGAGTTGAGCTGCACGATTTTTGACAACTGCGTGCACTGACTGGACAGGTCCGCCCAATCTGTGTGGTTCTTTCCTTAAAATACCATTTCAGACACCAATTTACATGCTCTTCACATGATCTGACCAAGATTTTGTTTGGACTTTAAAAGAAACTGTGACCTCTGAGTTTGTTTCGGCCTTTCTTCTCAGAGTAGTCAGATAGGAAACGCCGACTTCATCTAGCTTTAAAAACATATGATTGACGTGTAAAAGTGTTTGTACAAACCTACTTACAGAAAAAAATCATTTATCATTTATCTATTTGTCCTCATCTAGGTGTTCACTTCCTCATCAATCTTCTTCTTCTCTTCTTTATTTCGCGCGATTTGTCCATCATTTTTTGGCCTGCCTCTTTCATTATAGCCCTCCATATTGATCACTTTTCTTGGCCCAAGTTCCTCATCATTGACGTATCATGTCATACACAATACAAAGTGGACCTTCTGTACATTTCCGTCCATCTTCGCCTCATGTGCATGCACCGTGCGCGTCGCAGATCAAGACTTTTTGCGCGCTAAATGGATAGCGTTTTGTTTGCTAAGGATTGCAGTAAGTATTTGTATCTGGGATTGGATGGCTGTGTTCTGGAGTTTTATTATACAGGGTGTTACGGAAAGGGTATAACAATACAAACGGGTTGCAGAGTGTATCTGGTCTAGAATCTCTGTACAAAATTTCAGCTCAAAAGCAGTAACTTTGAAAATGCTTAATATTTTTTTATTTCAATAGTTTATTAAATTGAAATCATAACAAACGTGTCACCGCACTACGAGGGTCATTATCCATTATCTGTAGTGTGTCTGTGCGCCTAGTACACGCACATCACGCCGCCGCGCGCCAGTGCAGCGCCGTAATGTCGAAATAAAAAAATATTAAGCATTTTCAAAGTTAATGCTTTTGAGCTGAAATTTTGTACATAGATTCTAGACTAGATACACTCTTCAACCCGTTTGTGTTGATATACCCTTTCTGTAACACCCTGTAGATGTTGAGTTATTAAAAGCATGGCATGGTTATTACTGGGGACCTTTGTTTATTCTCTCTCTGTGTCCATATCTTTTTCAGTACGATACTAAGTTAAAGCAAGATATCAAGAATTTTACGATATTGTTGATCTTTTGCCTATACATCCATCTTTTGTTCCGTCTACCACACACCCTGTTTGTCCAGCATCATTTTTCAGTTTTGTTGCTTTGAATTTATTTTGCAAACTGTGTTGGGTATCTGCCCACTTAGGCCCCTGGTCCCAGTTTCGAAGTGGGACGAATTGCCCCCTAATCAAATTAGAAAGGTGGAATTGGTCCCTGGTCCCAGTTTCGAAGTAGACGGGTTGCCCCCTAACCCATCAGAGACACCAGTATACAGTCCATCATTATAAGGGTGCATTAAAATAGTCTCCAAGGTCGGCGATATTCCTCATAGTTCTTCTGAACAATAGTAAAAGTAATTATTTTCATTTTCTTTATCCTCTTCAATTTCTAGCCTATCCTCAAAACCACAGCAATTGATCTCCACCTTACAATTAACTACAAAACTTAGTGAGACATTTGCGTGCTCGCGTGTGTACGGGGTATACTTTATTTTGCGCTGATTTGTATCGCCGCCATCGCTGCGCTCGCGCAATGGATCGCATTACGAGTTAATTAGAAGAGCGATTTATATTATTGAGATTGGTTTAAATAGGGCAGGAGAGTTTGTTGATACTATCGATCTTGGGACGGGCGTGAATAATCGCACCTTCGCTAAGTTCAATCTGATTTGTTTATTTTGCTCTTTTCTCAAGCTTCTTTAAAAATGTTTTGTTATATTCTTTACTTGCTTCTACTCGCGAAATTTCATGTTTCCCCGACCCACCTCGCATTACGTGGTCGCGCTGTCACTTCGTTTTCGATCAACGATATTTCTGATTTTTTTCTTATTGCTCGATCATAGTGTAATGTTGAGAAGCCTATAGTCTTCCTGAAGAATTGGGCTATCAAACAAACAAACTCTTGAGTTTTATTATTAGTAAAGATGAGCCCAATACGTCGTTTACTTTCATACATTTTGTTGTCGCCAATTCCAAGTTTCCTTCAAAACATCGTAAGGAAACCGGCCGCGGCATGTCGCAGAACCTAAAATTCGAAGACATGAGGCATATAGAATCAAAGGCAGCTAAGCCACACTTTCAAAAAAATAACAAAGATGGAGAATAAACTCAGAGAGTATGAAATTGTCGTATTAAAGTTTGTCGAAGTTCAGTTGGTAAGTCCTTTGATTCTATACGCCATACATGTGACATCTAGCAACCCGCACTGGCCCCGCGTGGTAGATTACAGCCCCACTTCTAGAAGAGGGGAGGCTAGTGTCCCAGCTGTGGGAACATTCTAGGATGATTATGCTTATCATCTTTCTTTTACCCAATTCATCCCTCTCCTCTTTTTTTATTCATGTGGTCAATTAGATATAGATATTTATACAACGTGTTTTTTTTGATATCCTGTAACTCTAGGGGGTCATTGTACTCATCATCTTATCTATATATATAAAAATGAAACCCGTTTTCCGTTGTCACGACATAACATGAAAACGGCTGGACCGATTTCGATGAAATTTGGTATAGAGATAGTTTGAGTCCCGGGAAAGGACATAGGATAGTTTTTATCCCGATATTCCCACGGGATCGACATTTACGCGGGTGAAACCGCGGGGCGCAGCTAGTTATGAATAACTTTGACTATGGGACCAAATCTGAAATCGCGAAAAAAATTCAGCTGTTCCCTACATTTTGACGAGTTATGCGAACATAAATGTAGGGAACAGCTGATTTTTTTTCGCGATTTCAGGTTTGACCCCATAGTAAAAGTTGTTACAATGACACCCTAGAGTTATGGGATATCAAAAAAACACCTTGTATAGGTACTTTAATTCTGATTTTCATTACTTTAGCTAGACTGCTGAAGTATGTTTAAAGCATCTCTCAGCCTCATCTTTCATTTTTGTTTTAAAAGGTACTTCACAATATCCGGCTTACCATCGACTATAACTTCTCCCCTCCCAAATTCATACAAACAATAATCCTAATGTAAATGAAGCCACGTTATTAAACTCTTGCGCATGACAGCTGCACAATATGGCGCCCGTATATTAGAGAAAGTGTTGTTACTATCTAACTAACGAGTTCCATACGCATTATGCATGGATACACATGGTCGTGGAAATTGATTCACGCTTGTTTGAATGTAAGAGGGGAAGTAGTTATACTAGGAAGGTGCTTAACGCTGTTCATGGTTTGCTTATGATATGAGGTCCTAGACAAATGGCAATCGCTTTTAAAGCGTTTCGTATTTCTACAAATACTTTCAACATGATTGGGATAAGCTTTTCGGGAGCTTATGTCAATTCAATATAGTTTTGATTTTGGCATCATGGTTATCTAACTAAATATATATTTGCCAGTCTTCTGGGCACGTTTCCGGATGACAGCGATGCGGACGAATACTTCGACGCCTAAGTGTCCTTTGTTTTTTTATTTTTATTTATTTGTATTGTAAGTTAGTTAGTCTTTTATTTTAGTATCTAGTGTATATAGTTAGTTACTTATTATGAAGCATTAAAACCACAGTTGCATAAATAACTATTAACAATATAAAAAAGGAGAAAAATATATAAAATTCAAAGTCCTGGCTGACTGATATATCAACGCACAGCCTAAACCGCTAGTCCTAGAGACATGAAATTCGGAGGGTGTGTTTAAACTATTTTAAGGGTTAAAATAACTTCAATCTTATCCCTTGAAGTTATTTTAACCCTTAAATTGCCCAAGCGCTGCCACTGGGCAATGTGAAAGAGTGACATTCAGTGCTGCCAACGCAAAAGACGAAATTTTTCGGTTGCGTTCAGAAATTAAACAATTCCTGTTTTTAAAAAATATAAAGTTTATATCAAAGTTACCTCGTGAATCAAACTAACCCCGTTCCACGGTACCGTCCACGATAACGTGCCGTGCCCTGCCGCAGACATCCACGATAATATCGTCAAGTTAAAATTATAAAAGTTCACAACACATCGTATTGCTTTCTGTGATTATTAAGAGACCCACTTCAACAATCTGGGATTACAATACAGCGGAAATTAAAACATGTTACTGTACAAGTCTCAAAATACTGAAACAGGTTACTCTGACCGCCTTAATTTAATGAGACATTTCTTTTTTATTACCTCCTGCATTGTGAAACGGAGATAACATTTGAATGATTCGGTAATATGAGCTTCTTAATGAAGAGAAACAGAAGATTTGTTTCATAAGTTACAAGGATTAAGATGAGAAGCATTGTGTGAAAGATGATATGGCTGGGAAGGTGGTTAATACTGATAGATATGACGTATTATACGGAAGACGCGCTGCATATACTCTAAATAAATTGGAATAAAAGCAGAAGGATGATATCATCACTAGCAGCGCCCCGCGGTTTCACCCGCATAAGTCTCGATCCCGTGGGAATATCGGGATAAAAAGTATCCTATGTCCTTTCCTGGGACTCAAACTATCTCTAAACCAAATTTCATCTAAATCGGTTCAGCGATTTTAGCGTGAAGAGGTAACAAACAGACACACTTTCGCATTTTATAATATTAGTATGGATTGTACTGGATGGCAAGGCCATAGAAGCGCAAACTGAAACCATGAATTCAGCACATGATTGAAATAGCGTTAGAAATTTTTCGTCAGTTATCAAAAAAGAAAAATCTGCTGTTTTATCGAAAAGTCGAAAAGTGCAATACTTACGTGGTCAAAATACTGATTACAGGTCACACTGGTCACAGTAATGCGCTAATTGCGTAACACACTATCAATATCTGAATCATTTTGAAAGATATTGCTAATACATTGCTTCATATGTTCGAAAAATTTATCTGCTTAACAACGTAAATAACGCAATGAACGTTGTTGAACTATCAAAATGATAGCCATTGCTACTGATAGTGCGTTACGCAATAACCCCGCTGAAAAGCAAACATTTTAAAGTGCCTGGCCACGCTGTATATGGGGATTACTGTATTACTCACTAACTGGGTTGTGGAGGTCAGCTAGGCAGCCGCTCCCTGTAAAATACTGTTATTGAGCTGCATTCGGTTAGACTGGAAGCCGACCCCAACAGTACTATTAGTAATTCTGCGCTCGCACGTAGTTGGGAAAAGGCTTTGCAGATGACGAAGGACAGGACGACGATGCTTTGCTGACGTAGGTATAGGATACTTAGCTTTTGGATATCACACTTAGCACGATAGCAACTCCTTGAATTTGATTCTTACTTTAATCATCATTCATTTAGACATTAACGACTGACTACCATGGTAATTAAAACAGGATTCAAGCTACAACTTCGCCCTTGAAAACAAACAAATAATAAAAAATGAGGAGCTGGACTCAAGAGCCGCGATGTTAGTTATTATAAATGCATCAATTAGCAATTAGTCTGCCCTCGGTGTGTAGGTAATTAATAAACGCTCGTGGGCTGCAAAAGTTAAGTCAATCAATGATGAGAGTCGATAATGAGTCTGTCAATGACTTTTAGGGCTGATTTTTCCCAGCGCCAGATAATATTATCGGAGGAATAATTTTGAATTTTTGATAGTTCTTCCATACAAAATCTGTCAGACGTCAATTTTATTCCACGAATAAAAATTATTTGTCGTCTTTAGCAACATAACATCACATAACGCCAGTATTCCCCAAAACGACAGAGGGTTGGGACGGTTTTTTTTAAGGGCCGTCTTAACCATATTGGGCTCCGGGGCGCGAAAATCAGCCTGCGCCCCAATTTTTGTTTTGTTTTTTATTTAACTTACTATACAATAAAATTAGGTACATTTTCAATCATCAAATTTAATTTTTCTGGCTTTAAAATCGGCAATATTTTTTATGATATCGTCTGTTTTGTTTTATAATCAATTTTCAATTCGATAGGTAGGTATACTATAGCCAAAGTAAATCTATCTTGACTTGAGTCATAGTTAATCGTAAGTAGTTTTTTATTAATTTTAATTTCGAGAATGTTTACGCATGGTACGTGTAAGTATGAGGATTGGCTTGCGCCCCCTATGACCCTGCGCCCGGGTGCCACGCGCCCCTTGCACCCCCTTGTAAAGACGGCCCTGGTTTTTTTAGATAAGGTAGGTAAGCTTTTAGCAACATCCTACCTTTAAAAATAAACCATATTATGTTTGACCAAAAGATAAAACTCCTTAAACTGTGTGACAAGATAGAGATCAGGGTAATATTGAAACATCCTTAACTATTTAAACTTTTTCTTTTCTTTTTCTTTTTACTATGTCTCAACATTGTAGATAGTAACCCATGGGAAGTTGCGAGGTAACCCCATCACAAGTATCCTTATAACTTACCGGGGCTGCCTCAATTTTGTGCTGTAGAACAATTGTATGAGAAACAATAAAAACTTTTTTTTTTTTTTTATTATATAAAAAATAACAACGTTTGAGAGGATTTTAATTATTGAAAAATAAAAATAACAGGTACTATGAAATTAATTAGTTACTCTAAGTAGCTAAATGAAAAAAAAAATATAGTAAAAGTATTGGGATGGTCTAAACTTTTTTTGCTCTAGTTCTCATTCGCCAAGTGAGCAGAGTATTACGTACGCGCGATTCAATATGGAACTTCGTTTCAAAAAACAGACTTGGTTTTTGACTCAAATGGCGAAAACAGAACCCTTATATTATTTTTAGTTACAATGGGAGATCAGAAGGCCAATTTCCTTAAATAAAAACGTTCAAAATCTAGTCGCAATCTCATCTCGGCGACAATCAATGTCAAATATTTGTCAATAATGTAGGGAAATTAGAGGTATTTTTGACTGATTGAGACTGTGATCAGAGGGGCAATTCTCGTAATTTTAAGAACGTTTACAGTCTAATCTCAGTCTCAATCTGTCAAAAATACCTCTGATTTCCCTACATTTTGACAAGTTTTTGACATTTTTTTGTCGCCGAGATGAGACTGCGACTAGATTTTGAACGTTTTAAATTACGAGAATTGGCCTTCATTGGTGTTCTTACGTTCGCACCAATATACTATGTTAGAATAAGGATTCCAGCCAGCATCAGCATGTCAATTTCGGGACTAAATATAGAAAATGTCTTAAAGAAGCGGAAACCCAGTAAAAAAAAGAAACTATGCTACGCTTTGTAACGCGTTCAACAGGGAACAGATTCATCCGACTTCAAAGCCACGTGTATTTGTGTAACATGATTCATAGAGCATCACCCATTGCTATTAAAAAAGCCTTTTGTAACATCCATCCATTGTCCTCATTGTATTTTTCTAAGCAATTTCTTGGCACGTGCTTAGCTGAACCATCTGTCTGTAGCATAACTTACCCAAGCCATTTTATACCATATCTTACATTGAGTAAAGTTTAATTTCGAATGTCTGTTTTCAGCAGATGGGTCCAATCAGCTGTTAGGGACGCAAATAGTATTTTGAACTTAATTGTTCGAGTGCTAGGGTTGGTTTTTATTCATATTTGTCATAATACGGTATGTTACAACGTGTGTGCTTTGTGATCTTTGAACATCTGCGTTGACCTTTGCTGCCAGATGCGATTTTTTTTTCTACATTGGGGTAAACTTTAAACACTTGATGTAAAATATGTAGAGCTTATTTAGGAAGATAATTATTCTCTGAAATCTGAAGATCAATTCATGTAATTTAAAACGTTCAAAATCTAGTCGCAGTCTCATCTCGGCGACAAAAAAAATATCAAAAACTTGTCAAAATGTAGGGAAATTAGCGGTATTTTTTGACAGATTGAGACTGAGATCAGACTGTGAACGTTCTTAAAATTACAAGAATTGCCCCTCTGTTAGTTCAATGAGTGATTCTGTGATCACCAGTCTATCTGCTAATCGAAAAAAAAATAAAAATAAATATTATTCTTTGTCACAATTGCCATTGTAGCACATTGTCTTAGAAAAAATAAGGTCCGTTCAACTTTAGCGAATTTAATTCCTTCACCACACGATCTCCCCGGCCTTACCGACCTTTCTTTCGAAAACCTTTTTCTAAGAAACCCAAATTGGAAAACAAAGGGGCCGATAGTTCAAGTCTTCAAGTAAACAGGTACTCAGGTACGGATCGGAGGTACGTTTTTATATTAGATACTGTGAAGCAACGCGCGTGCATGCGGAATGGTTAGCGGCGCTTTTGATCGCTTAATCAAATGTTGGGGGTCTTTGGGTGAATAGAGAAACCTTACGGGCAATGCTTGATATTGGGTGTTGAAGGTTGAGGATTAGAAACAAAAGGAGAATGTTAGCAAGTACTTTAATGCCGTCATTCTGCAGTATTGCATTCTCACTGATTGTGAAGATGAGGTTGTTAAAGAATCATCGCCAAGTATGGGTATTATTTTATCAAACAACTAGCTGCGCCCCGCGGTTTCACCCGCATAAGTGTCATCCCGTGGGAAAAACGAGATGAAAAATATCGTATGTGTTAATCCTGGTTATAACCTATCTGTGTGCCAAATTTCATCTAAATCCGTTCAGCCATTTGTGCGTGAAGAAGTAAAAAACATACAAACACATTCACAAACTTTCGCCTTTATAATATTAGTGTGACTAGCTGCGCCCCTCGGTTTCACCCGTTAAAGTTTCGATCTCGTGGGAATATCGGGATAAAAACTATCCTATGTCCTTTCCCGGGACTCAAACTAAAATCTTTAATCACCCATGCTTCAAGTGGCTATTTTCCAAGCCATATTCCACAAAAATCACACAGGCTCAACGTAACTAAGTTCTGCGCTGACACGATTTAGATTTGCCATCGACTCGCTACGTAAGAAGAACCTTTGCGGAGAATAATGTACCTAGATACGGAACCACAGCCAGCTATACGAGGTTGTAAGTTATCGTAAATTCGTGCAAACGCAGTCACGCTCTATTTGAGTAGATGGAAATTTGGAACTGTTCGCGTTTGTTGTGCTAAAGTCAACATTTGTGTAACGTGAAGTAGGTATTTCCTAAACCACAGTGGAACATGCATACATTACACCGACACATTTCGTGGTTGAAGAAGTAAATCAATCTGCCTTGCCTTTTCCCAACTAGTACATATATTTTGGACGCCTATTGGCCAGATGTAGCAAGAGACAGGAGAATATGGAAAGACGGAAGGGAGGCCTTTGCCCTGCAGTGGGACATAACAGGCTCATAATAATAATAGTAACACTTACATACTTACACGTACTTCTGGACACGGCCCGCATTGTTAGGAGGTTCCTCTCTATGGAGCCCAGACCGCCGGTAGCTTGGACCCTGTTCCCGATACCGGTAGGCTACTAATTTTTATATTTTTTAATGTTTTTATATCCTAATATTTAAAAAATATAATTTATATGTAAATAATGAAATAATAAATATATGTTGGGAAAAACCGTAATTTTACAGAAAACGACTTTTGAACTTTAAAATGAGCATAACTCTTAAATTGTTGTCAAGAGAGCTTTATTATGTATGAGCTGATTAGAGTATAACTAATACTGAAATGAAATATCAAAAAGAAAAAACACAATTATCAGTACCACCACATACCACTAGGTATAACATATTCACACGCCCATTCGCAACTCCTCATGCACACTCCTACACACTCACTCACACTGTACACTTAGCAATGCTCAGATGGTGCTAGCAGTTCACTTCATTCTGTATGTTTGTTTCTGTTGCATGTATGTATAGTTATTTAATTGTAAATCCGTAATTGGCTGTAAGACTAGCATAAATATCTTAAGAGAAAATTTCAAAGAGCTGTGGATTTTGTGATTAATAAATAAACAAAAATCGTATAATTCGAGATGTCACACTGTCGTCGCAAGAGGACGATATAATTATGTTGGGGTTCGACTTTCAGTCTCACCAAATCAGCTGAATACCAGTATTTTACATGGAGCGACTACCTATCTGACCTCCACAACCCAGTTACTACGAGTAGGTAACACGATACCCCTTGGTAAGTAGAGAAAGAAGTAAGGTGCTTATAAGCATGATCCATCAACTTTTAAAATCTACGCAGATACATTCAGCAAGAAAAGTCTATTAACACTGTCATTTTTACATGTTAAGTATTAACAACTATTTTTTTCAACAAACTACTAGCAAAGAGTTTATATTCCAAATTTTTTCTTCTGCTGCAATTTTGAACAAATATTTTGCTCAATAACTAAGATTAAAAAAACTGAAGTGTTAATCGACTTTTGTTCCTGACCGTAGTATAAATTATCTCTTGTGTTGGCATGTGCAAAGATTTGGGTATACAATGTAGAGACAACAATACGATACGACAATAAAAATGAAAACACTGGTAAACACACAAACACACAACACACACACAAACAAACAACAAAACACAACAAACACAACAACAAACATTAACATTAGTAACACAAACAAAACATTAAAACAAACAACAAACAAACAAAACAAAAATACAACAAAACACATACACATAAACAAAACACATAAACATTAGGGGTCGGTTCACATCTGACGGAACATGCGTCGCGTATTATCGGTCGCGTAACGCCAGAACAGACAAATGTATAGAAAAACACTTGACCGTTCACACTCAACCGATGATGCGTTAGTGCGTCGAGCGAATAAATAGACGCAATCGAAGTTACGCCCGACGCATTTTCCGTCAGATGTGAACCTTCCTTTACAGTGATGTGGTGTTGTATGTGTGTTGTTGTGTGTGTGTTGTTGTGTGTTCATTAGCCTAAGAGTATTTTGAAATCCAAACTAATATTATAAATTAATGCGAAAGTAACTCTGTCTGTCTGTCTGTCTTTTCTTCACGCCTAAACTACTGAACCGATTTCGATGAAATTTGGTATAGAGATAGTTTGAGTCCCGGGAAAGGACATAGGATAGTTTTTATCCCGATATTCCCACGGGATCGAAACTTACGCGGGTGAAACCGCGGGGCGCAGCTAGTGATCAAATAAATCCTAGCCTCGAAATCAAAACAGTGATTTTTAAAAACCAACTAAATAGAACTGTTGCACCGACTATAGGTTTTGTCAATCTTTGAATAGCTATATGGTGACTTAACTAATTGATATATTTGATTGAATGTTCGTATGCAGATTGGGAAGATCATTAGATATACGCAGATTAATTTATTGTTGTATTGTCATCTCCACCTTGTAGAGTGACGTCACAAATTGATAATAAATCAGCCAGCTTTGCTACTGCTGTCAACCTTCTTGTCTACTTGACTATAACACAGCTGAGTAGTCAAAGAGAAAGATGAATTCGGCGCGAATGTTACCATTTTATAAATATTATGTTATTCACAATAAATGTAGCAGCGCTCCGCGGTTTTACCCGCATAAAATCCGATCCCATATTAATATCGGGATAAAAGCCATTCTATGTCCTTCCCCACAACTCAAACTATATCTATATACCAAATTTCATCTAAATCGGTTCAGCGGTTATTGATTCCCCATACAATCTTCCACCCCCCTTTTCACCCCCTTAAAGGATGATTTCTGGGATAAAAAACTATCCTATGTCCTTTCCCGGGACTCAAACTATATACCTTTCATCTAAATCGGAGGTAACAGATAGACAGACAGACACACTTTCGCATTTATAATATTAGTATGGATTCCACATTGTTTCCGCAGTTTTATGGGGTAGGTATGTATTATTATCAGGTCAAGTTATGTATGCAATAAGGTGTTTCCCATATAAGGCTATCTTGAATATTGTTGCACCAATTTTCGACACTCTTATCCAAACAAGTTTCATTGCATTGCATCATACTGAAATACCTTCTGAGGAAACACTCACTTTGTTAAGCCTCCGTTTCCTCAAATCCAGCATTGTGCATTTATTTCGTCATTGTTTCAAATAAACGACGAAACGCGTAAAAAGCGGAAAACTTTTAAACAATGGTGTCAAAGTCATAGGTCTTCAAACAAAACGCGGTTACACAACAAAACGTAAGTGTCAAAAAGTTTTTCCGAATGAACTTTTCATTGGAAACCATTCATCGAATCGTCACGTGCGTAAATTCTAAGGTAAATAGGGGAGAACAAATTTATTTTTTGCTGCCCTGAAAACCGCTGACCGTTTTTACTGACCTTAGCACTTATGAAATAAATGCGTAAATAAGTTTACAATTCGTGATCGGACCGCAGACGTTTCTTTGGCGTTGACTTGACTTACCAACTCCAATTTGCTGATGCTTGCACTCTATTCGGTTGTTCTAAGGGTTATTTTTGTTGAGCTTGGTGTGGTCAGTGGGAAGTTCATTGAACCGAATCACAGCTAAGTAAATAAATAGGTGGCAGCACGTCTAAGATGCAAGCGTGATAAGAAAAAAAAAATCTATTTGCGGTACTCTGTGTCTTGTGTTAGATAATTTAACTGTTAAGGAAGGCATGGGGCCAATAAGTGGCTTTGTTACAATGTAAAGCTTACAAAGAGGCTGTTAGTGGAAAATATACTAATAGATTGTTTTCACGAAGACATTTGAAAGAGGCATCTTACTGAGAACCACTGTATGTCTGTTTAGACACTTAGAAAGTTCGTAGAATTGTCATTGTTGTCAATTTGAGGGTTTCCGCAGAGCACACCTCTAACCTTTTCCCATGATGAAAGCAGCTTTGTATTCTCTTTCGGATCGATATGGAGCTCCTTGCCTAGATTTGTCCTAGATCAAAATCGTGACAAACTTACTATGTAGTTCTATGACATAACTTAAAAGTTAAGAAAGATAGGTTGGCCTTTTTTTTTTGTAATAATAGATCGACCATTAAAATTCTTTACAAATATCGGAAGTATTCATACTTGGTTATTTTACTTTATGAGCAATCTTAGTGAATGCATTTGCATTAAAATACGAATTTTGTAATGCTTCCAAAAATAATCGTATTAATTATTTTTGACCACCACGCACTTGTACAGAAATATAATACTTAACTAATCCAAAAAAGTAACAGTAATCCAAACCAAATACGAACAACCGTTGCCACAAAATCATTACAAAGTACTAGGAGCGCAAGCGATGCTAGGAGGTAGTTTCAATAACGATACTAACGATACCCATCTCGCACTAACAGAAAATCACATACCCATCTCAAACAAGATTTGAACTCGTGCTTATTCTGACCTCTATGTAACATGATTGCGCGAAACTACGGTGCTTATGAGCATTTTTTATTATCGCATGTTGTCTTAGTACGGTTATAATGTAAGAATGTAGCTTCGCTTCCTTTTTAGGTGCTTGACCGGAAAGATTAGGGGGATTAGTCGGTAACATTCTATTGCCAAGTCATCTTTAGTCTTTTCTTAGTATAATCTGTTAGTATCTGTTCCCGTACCTGTCTGTGTTCTTTGTGAATGAGATCGTGCTAGTAAGTGGATACCACAATACACTCCGGCGCACCAATTTCTGCCATCCCGATATCAATTGTTGGGATAATCGGATCCAGCCTGTCGCTTGCTGCCCTCCCCCAGCTACGCTCTAATCCGAGGTCCGTACCCCACAAGGGGTGTCCTTTGCGTGAAGTTGCTTAATTTTTAAGTTTTAAAAGCCCTAGCTGGAGGTGTTAATTTATTGAGGCACCCACAGGCAAGGCCGGTTAAGCAGACGACAACCTTCTAGATTAAATTCAAGATGCCATAAAAAAAAATCGTCGAACAGTTGCCCACCAAACACAACACCCGTGTGGTTGGAGGATCTTCCCGTTTCTGTGGAGGATGAGTGAACTTTACACCCTGTTCCTCATATCTCTATAACTTTAACGGTATAAGGCCGGCCGCATACGTCCGGAATTCAGATTCGGAAACCCTGAATGCATACATTTCATACAATATCTTGTCTTTAGCGCACACGTTCTTATATTTTCCGTTCGGAAACCCTGACGGAATCTGATCTGAATTCCGAATCAGGAAACCGGACGTATGCGGCCAGACTAAGAGTGAGTTCTAATCAAGTAATTTTTCACAATGTTCTGAAATTCGCAATATTAGGTAATGTACGTGTATAATGTGAAATTGTTCGTAGGCGTTGACCCAGTAATTTATAACAACTTGAGCCATCTTTAAATGTCAATTGCGATCGTAAACCGATACTTTATTGTTTTATGTAACTCTAGAAATGACCTTATTGGTGGAATTATTTCGATTCTTGGCTCTAGGTCTTAAACCCGATGTGTATTTGATATGCACGGTAAAAACCGTGATCTATGTATATATATAAAATTCAAAGCCCTGACTGACTGATATATCAACGCACAGCCTAAACCGCTGGTGCTAGAGACATGAAATTCGGAGGGTGTGTTCTTTGTGAAGAGTAGGTAGGTATCCACTAAAAAGGGTTTTTCGAAATTCCACCCCCAAGAGGGTGAATGGGGGGAGGGTGAAATTTCACGCGGACGAAGTCGCGGGCACAAGCTAGTAGTCTTATAAGGTAAAAGAAAGATGTAAGAAAAAACATTTATTAGCGGTTTTTTTAAAAGTGGTTTTGATAACCCATAATAATTGTGATCCTTGTGGCCTATCGCCATTTATCGTCTTAGAAATCAGCTTAAAACTTTGCGTTTTTACGTTACCAGTATATTCTCCATAGAATTTAATATTAACCTCTCGTCTCTCGGAACGTAGATCTACGTGAGACACAATTGCTTTTTAATTGTGTCTGTAATTACGGCATTCAATGGGTTAAACGTAAAGCGCAGTTTGGTAATAGAGAAGCTATTATTGACAAGCATTTTGGATACAGTAAAAGCGTTAAGAACAATGACGAGGGAATTGTTGATGGAATTATTAAGTGTCTAGGTCTACCTGCCCAGCCTTTTCCCAACTATGTTGGGGTCGTCTTCCAGTCTAACCGGATGCAGCTGAATACCAGTATTTTACATGGGGCGACTGCCTATCTGACCTCCACAACCCAGTTACTGGATAATACGATACCCCTTGGTAAGACTGGTTGTCAGGCTTTCGGTCTTTTGACTACCCGTAATGACTGTGAAAGATCCACGAATGACAGCCGGGACCAACTGCTTAACGTGCTTTATATTTACCGTTTACTAAAAATAAGATCTGAAAAGGTATTTATGATAATGATAATTAAATATTTCTTCACCCACAATCCAACTCAGAATGTTTATCCCAACAGTTTATAACACAAAATAAATTAAAAAATAAAATCAGCGCGCGTAATGTCCGGGAATGCGGCGCGCGGAGTAAAAATGCCGAGAGGTTTGAAGATAAAACTGATTTTATACCCATTACAAAATATTACTGGCCAGTCACAAGTTCACAACATGGTGGACAACGACAATAAAACGAGGTAAAATACGACCTGATTCGAAGTCTCGACATTTGTGTCCTACGTTATGCCAGGAAATGACGACACGGTAGCTGTATTATTTGTAAATTTTGCTCGCTGTACCGTATTGAACCGAAGTGCATGCTGTGGTTATAAATTCCTTGACATATTTTTTTGGTATGTGTAACGGAGACGGAAGCTTTGATTGCTGGCTGCTTTGGAATGGGTTTTAAATTGAATATTATCGAAACAGTTTTAATATACCTAACTGATTTTGATAAATGTCAATTTAAAAGTTTAAAACATAATGGAAAGATCGAGCTTATGGCTATGCTGTGCTTTTGACGCTTGATGGAAGCAGTCCATTTTGCATTTAATTTAATAAGTGAGCTACATTTACATTATTTTAATTTAGTAAGAGAAACAATGCCTTAGCAAGGCAAATGTTATGTAGACTGGTAGAAAATGCCTAAGGCATTAAGTCCGCCTTTGTACAGTTTTTACTTGTGCATAAAGTTTTAATAAATAAATAAATGTTCAAATCAATCTGCGTAGCCTTCCTGGGCCGGCTTCCAGTCTAACCGGATGCAGCTGAATATCAGTATTTTACATAAGGTGACTGATTATCTGACCTGGTCAGACTTTTGGACTAATTACCAGACTATCCTTAACGACAGTTAAAGAACTATCCTGCCAGGATCAACGGTTTAACGTGCTTTCCGAGGCACGGAAGGATCTCGCTATGTAATGGATCCCATCCACACGGACCGTGGCAAAAGTACTCGTAGTTTAACCGGTCAAGCGGCGCGGTTCGCCGATCGGCGACGAAACAATAGAAAATCAACTGTGTCTCATTAGCGGAGCTTGACAGATTAACGATTGATCGACCCGTACCGCGTACGGCTGTTATTACTTATCTACGAGCCCCTAAAACAATCTTCATGTTATGAAGTAAGGCCAACTTAGGTACAGCCCGATTTAAACTTTAGGGCGGCTTCTGAAGTGCGTTATTCGCTGCGCAGTACCTCACCTCACCCCTCACCGTCGCTGACACGTGAATTTGTTACGACTCGTCTCATGTTCCGAGCTGCCATAAAGTATGAATCGCGCTATAAGTTAACATAACATAAATATGTCTTCTGTTTCCTTACTTCATTGCTGCACTCTATGGTAGCATCGTTACAGTATTTTTACGAGAGATTGAAGATATTGGCCACTTTATTTGGTGTAAACTTGTTTAATCTTAATGTATTATTATTACATCTGACTCATGCATAATACAAAGTATTTTGAAATTGTTTCATTAAAAATTCTTTTGTACCTACAGTAGCGGTATCGCTACTGTTTTGAAGACTGTAATTGAATTATGTCTTTTGGCAATTAAACAGTTAATTTTTTTAAACCTTTTTGAGTCGCTCAAACCGGAGATTTTGAAACATGAATTTTGTTGAATATATTTAATAGATTCTGATCTTCTGGTTCTAAAAATCATTTAATAAAGGAAACTGGCATGTCGAACCAAAAAATGGAAAACATAATTATATATCTACCAACCCGCACTGGGCCCGCGTGGTGGATAACGGCCTGTCCCAGCAGTAGAAACATTATAGGTTGATTATCGATAGTTTCAAAAAACTCCTATGCATTAGTATTGCTAAGGTCCGCCCGCGCCAAATTTGCCAAAGATGTAAACAACAATGGCCGCTCAAAATTGAATAAAATCGATATACTTACAAGAACATTTATTATTAGTAATGTTCTTCAATATCTATATATTGTAACATCGATTTTATTCAATTTTGAGCGGCCATTGTTGTTTACATCTTTGGCAAAGGCGCGGCCGGACTTCAGTCTTTTCACTTATTGTCGTCTCCATTCCTTTCTGCCATAATTTCCTCCCACACATCAAACTTAAAAACTCCTCAACTACTCAGTATTACTAAGAAAGTAATTAATTACTTGACGACGACTTACGCAACTGTGATATACTTAGTAAACACTAAATGCTGCTCATAACATAACAGGCATCACTTTCGTGGCATTGTTGTGCAATATCGTGGAAACTGTGACGGCACCCGCCACGTAGAACGTGTTGATACTAGCATTGTTTTAGCTCAGCTGTAGTTTAGTGCGAGCAGAGGAGTTTGTTTTTGTTTTGGTGACCTGGATTTGAATGGTATCAAGGGTTCTTGAAAATTTAAGGAAGTAAACAACGCTGAATTCAAAAGACAGTTCTGTATGTACTTCGATTTGGACGTAGGGTAGTTCCAGCGGTCTTGCCTTAGGTAGAAATTACTCTGACCCCTGTCTGACCAATGTCTGGTCACCCCCTGACGTGTACGTTGTGACAGATTCAGGATCGCGCAGGATGGTTCTAGTACCTAGTGAATTTTAGTTTCACCCGGATGTCGGAGCTCTTTAGTGTTTAAGACAGTTTATGGTTTACTAGCTGCGCCCCGCGGTTTCACCCGCGTAAATGACGATCCCGTGGGAATACTGGGATAAAAACTATCCTATGTCCTTTTCCGGGACTCAAACTATCTCTATACCAAATTTCATCTAAATCGGTTCAGTGGTTTAGGCGTGAAGAAGTAACAAACATATAGGTAAACACACACACACATACACACACACTCACAAACTTTCGCCTTTATAATATTAGTATGATTAATGTGATTTTCTAGAGGAAAGGACATCATTCAAGTGTCGAACATTTTATACCCAGAAACTAAACTGCTTGCCAGAACAAAAAATTATTATTTTGTTATGGAAAATAACATCTTGAGCATTTTTTACACTTGTTATAAAAATATGATTTTTGGCATATTCAATTTCATATAGCAGCCGGGGGGCTAATTGTAGACTTTCGTTGTAATAGTACAAAATGCTAAAGAGGTCATTTTCCATAAGAAAACTCTTTTTTCTGGCCGGCGCTTTTATTTTTGAGTGCGAAATAAAAATGATGTCCTTTCAGACATCTTGACCCTTGACGACATCTTGATCTTTGACAATCATGTCCTTTTCAAGAGTCATGATGGGCGTTTCATTTACATAGCTACCCCAAAAATACAACCTGAAAAATTCCTAATTCTTGTAGACCAGCAGCCTAATTGCGGAACGCCAAATCGTCAAATGATTCTGATCAGTTGGCTTCATTTCTATCACAATTGGCTTCATTTTACGATTTTCGAATTGCGAAACTCTAGTTTCTGCGCAGGGCCTTAACGTTCATAATATTGGTTTCATAATAAACTAGAGTTTCGCAATTCGAAAATCGTAAAAAGAAGCCAATTGTGATAGAAATGAAGCCAACTGATCAGAATCATTTGACGATTTGGCGTTCCGCAATTAGGCTGCAGCTTTATTTCGAGTTATTCCGGTGTCATCCCCCCTTCCCCTCTTCAATCCCTCTGCTAGTTCGTCTTCTGTTTTAATCTTTGTCTTATCCACTATAAACTTTCTCATTCCGGTCTAATCCGGTTTTTCTTTTGTTTTTTAATATTGAAAGAGCCGCCTACGTAACACCTTGATATGACCCACTATATCTACCTGTTCCCAAAAAGTAAATTTTTAAAACAAAGATATTATGCTTTCCAGTAATGTAAGTTAACGGATCCGCGTCAACAAACTAATTTCCCAAGCTAAATATTTGGACATTGTTGACCTTTGTGCTTAGCTACCTGACGTTATGTTTACCGTGTATATTAGCGTGTGTTTAAATATTTATATTCGTTTATAACTCACACATTTCTGTTTATAATACACATTGTATGACTAAGCTAATCGATGATAACAATAATAAATTGTTGTTATTATTAACCCGTCTTGAGCAAGCGTGTGGTGATCTATGCTCGTGTCTACTCTGTATATGAAGCGGCCTGTACCCTGGAGTGGGCCAATAATACCTCCTCCCTTTTGTACCATGCTTCCCTGGTATTTTGGATTGAATTCAGTTTGATACGATTGTTAGTTCAGTCAATATTTGCTTGGATTTGTCAATTATTCTTTGTCGCATAGGGTAAAAACCTATTTCTAAACTTTTACGTTGGATATTTAATATTTATCTATCATTGTTAAGAATATTACATCTATTTACCATATAAATTGGTAAAAGCCTCTGCAGCATCATTTGTACCTAGATACCAGGGCTGCATGAGACAGAACGGTTTCCCTATTTTTCCTATTTTTATACTCGGAAAGAAAGAAAATACACGTAGGTAAGAGATAAATGCACAATTTCCATTCTATTATTCACATCCTAGCTTTGCCAGTGACTTCGCCGGAAGGAATTTCTAGTTTTAACATAATATATAATAATAAATAAATAATATATCCTATGACATTTGGCATTACTGTTGCTTCTCATTAGTAACATTTTTCGGAATCGGATCAGTAGTTTCGAAGATTACGCTATTTTTCCTCTATAATACTAGTATAGAAGTATATAATAGATGACAACATTAAACATAAGCAAGCCTTTGATCTTCAATTCAAGCCAACGAATCAAGCATTGAATAGGCCTATAAAAACTGCTCCAATTAATGTCATAACATCAGGAAACAAGTTGATTACGCCACCAAAAAAATATAGATGCGCAAACCCACTCTCGTTGTGCTCTCGTCTTCGTTAACTATGTAGCAAAAAGATGAAGACAAAGAGGTCGTGGGATAAAAAGGAGTTTATCAGGGCAGTTCACATGCCACGTAAGAATTTTTATTAACTATAGGGTAGGGTTGCCAATCTCAGGTATTTGTTTTTGTGTTGCCAACCTTATTTGGTATAGTAGGTATGGTATTTTTATACTATTAGTAGTAGTTTCAGTTTGGTACTTTATTTTTGAACGAAGAATTCCCAAACTTAAGTGGCAGTGGGCAGGGCAGAACAGACGGCCTATGGGGCCGAAAGCGTAGCGTTGGAAGGCCTCCCACAAGGTGGACCGACGACCTTGTGAAGGCTGCAGGAACTCGTTGGATGCGAGAATATATTAATAAATTAATGCTAAATGAGCTTCGCTTTTCATTTTATTATTGATTTTCAATTTGAGTGGCTTCGTAAGGATTCTAGCGTTCTGCAACAGTAAAAAAATAATACGTACCTAATAATTCAAAAGGTTTTTTTTTTCATTTAGTTTCTCCAACCTCATTTAAATCCTGTTTTTTTTTTGGGAAAATGTTGGCAACCCTGGTTATCTAATCTATGTCTAAATTGGCAGTCTATAATTAGTCGATGGGTATGTTTACTTGATTCTCTCACGTTGTGTGCAATGGCTACTGGATGCAGGTAATTTGACTGCGATGTATTGTTTTTTGTTTGTAAATTCTTGATAGCACTGATGATGTATTGAGTAATGCTCTATTTGCAGTTACAGATATTGAGTAATGTTAAACACTGTCTTGCGATAACTTCTACAGGCTTATTTTTATCACCATCCAAATTTTTACAGGGTGTTCTACCCATGAATTTGAACAACTTTCACTATGGGACCAACTCTGAAATCACGAAAAAAAAATCAGCTGTTTCATACAAAAGTTCAATACCTACTTGACCAAAATGTATGAAACAGCTGATTTTTTTTTTCGTGATTTCAGAGTTGGTCCCATAGTGAAAGTTGTTCATATTCATGGGTAGAACACCCTGTAAAAATTTGGATGGTGATAAAAAAATAAGCCTGTATATTGCTCACTTTTAACTCGTCACCTCCTCCCTACATAGTCTTCATCATAATTGACAGCCTTGTTCCATCGACTGCTGAATATAGGCCTCCTCTCGTACCATGCTTCCCTGGTCGTTCCGTGGTACGGCCAGCATCAAAAGTCGATTAACACTGCCATTTTTACAAGTTATTAAATTGACAACAATTTTTTTCAATAAACTGCTTTTTAGCTTTTTAAATAATAGCAAAGAGTTTATGTTCTAAAAATTGTACTTCTGCTGCAATTTAGAACAAACATTTTGCTCAATAACTAAGATTAAAAAAAACTGAAGTGCTAATCGACTTTTGTTGCTGACTGTACTTACTCTGAACCAATTAACAAAAAAAAAAATACGATAATTCAGTGTATTTTTTTTTCTTTCTTTTTTGCAGTTACTATATCAAGATAAAAATTTATACCGACGTACTGTATCAGTATTTGATCACTGAGTTCACTATGTTCAATTGACATTTGAGAAGCAGACTTTATCTCGCATCGTTAATCATCAATACCGTCATCATAATTTTCTTCTTCATCATCATAATCCCAAATATTTTCGGCAATGTTAGAGTCAGCTCTCTATCCAATTACATTTAGCTTCAATGACGACCAGACGCGTGTAATGATCAATCGATTACATTAACCTCGTTGGTCTAGTGGTCGCAAGCTCACCTGCTGAGCATGAGGTCCTGGGTTAGAATCCCAGGTCGTGCAAAGTGGCATTGGGAATTTCTCAACTGTTGAAAACTCAAATTTTGATTTATAACAACAGAAATTCAATTGTATCTCATTAGCCACAGTTGTACTACTACGGAACCTGGATGTGTCCCCAATTGATGACAATAGGCTCGCCCCTGGTGGTATTATATGGGACTTAAACATAACTGGTGAAATGTGGGTGTACTATCGCGGAAACTCCTGCCTGATCACCACTAAGTTCATTTTTGCTTGCACTAAAAAAATAGAAGAGGTCTCTAGTAAGCCCGCCAAGGTCAAATAGGTCGTCCGTAAAATTCACAAAAGGAGTACGCGTGATGCGTCACTAAGCTGCGCAGTGCAGGTTACAACTAATTGCGTTATCGCTTTCCTAATAGGCGAAAACTTTAAGGGGGCGTGGCTTGGCGACGCCGCAGGATAAGGGACTAATCACACTTATTCAGCTCCGTTCAGCTTTTGTCCATAGAAAACAACGATTTTGTATGAGATGCGTACGCATCCGTTCAGCCGCGGAGAGCTGAACGGACTCCATACAAAATCGTTGTTTTCTATGGACAAAAGCTGAACGGAGCTGAATAAGTGTGATTAGTCCCTAGGCGTAAAAAATTTTAAGCGATCAGGCGGCGCGATGGTACCTACTGCCCAATCCTACGGGGATTACGTCGTTATGTTATGTGATTACGTTTTGAGATGAAGTTACTACCATCTGACCTCTTCAATACAATTACTGGGGAATACCGACTTCTACTCCTCGACAAGTTATAGTATGAAGTCATTTTCATCTCCACATACTTTCACAGTTACGTTAGACCACAAACAATTTGTAGCATCTTCGATAACGCGCTCGCTTCAAGTGTTGATGTCTAAGTTGCAACATTCCTGTGTTATGTTCTCAAATCCGTCACGATCAAAATAATATAAATTGTTTGTGGTCTGTTTCGAAACTCAACGACATTATCTCTGTTAAATAACAATAAAAACTCTCAATATTTCTGTTTTACGACGAATTTGTTAGATGATGAAGATGATGCTTGAAAATATTTTCTATAATTTCACTCATTAACTCTAAAATTGCTCCTGTTCCATGAACATGGTTGAAAGATAGAAGTAAAGAATGTACAACAACAAATAAAAACAAAAGAGGTGGGGCCCGTGGCTAAATGTAACAGCCGCTTTCCGCCGTTGGTCTGTGGATGGGTGACCATCTTTACATACCGAGACCCCTCCGTGTCTCGGAAAACACGTTAAGCTGATTGGTCCCGGCTGTTATTCGTAGATCTTTGACAGATGTTACGGGTAGTCAGAAGTCCGAAAGTCTGACAACCAAGGGCGTATTACCCAGTAACTGGGTTGTAGAGGTCAGATAGGCAGTCGCTCCATGTAAAATACTGGCATTCAGCTGCATCCGGTTAGACTGGAAGCCGTCCCCAACATAGTTGGGAAAAGGCTAGGCAGATGATGAACAAAAATGAAAACGTAAACACTTTTCAAAATTACAAGAAATTACATCATCATCGTCATTATTGGCAGCCTTGTTCTACACACGGCTGAGTATAGGCTTGCTCCCTTTTGTTCCATGCTTCCCTGGTATGTGCGAGTCTCATCCACGTCTTAGGTCTTGGAGAAATAACATGCTTATGCCAAAAATATCCCTTCTCAGCATAATTTCAGGTGGCAACACCAGCACCCTAATTGCGTAACACACTATCAATCACAATCTGAATCATTTTGAAGGGTATTGCTAATCCATTGCTTCATATTTTGGAAAAAATTGTCTGCTCAACAATGTAAATAACGCAATGAAAGTTGTTGAACTGTCAGATTGAAAGCCTTTGCTACTGTTAACTATCAACTCGCTGGTATCATCTAACCCTACTTCAGTATTCTGTTCTGCAACCTTTTTCAGCTTACTGACTGGGCATATACGTAGCTGCTCTATTTCACGCCTCTCCCCTGTCTTGGGTTCATCTTATCCGAGTCTTTGACTATCATGTCCTTCTTTTGTTTTGGCTTAAAAATTAAGTAAATCCTGTCCACCATTGCATATACCATAAACATATATTCAACTTGTATTCAACCCATATGGTCCCAGTATTGTTTCATTCTTCAACGAATATAGCATGAGGTCATTTCACTTATAAGGCATATTTTACGCTTGTAGTCTTGCGTATACATATTTTATTGGTAATGTTTCAGCATTACACTTGACTCGATACTTGAAGATGGTGATTCGTTTTAATTTTGTGTAGGATGGCTACACGATTTCGGCCAATAATCGTACAATGTTGGACATGGATTTTGTACCGAAATTGTTACGACTATCGATGTTGGGATTGGTGAATGGCGTGATGTCATGTCGTTGTCGACATTGAGGACAATGCGAGTCATTCTTGCCATTATGTCGTTTCCATGGCACCTGTTTTCTTTAGAAATTACTAGCTGACCCGGCGAACTTTGTACCGCCTCAGAATCATTATCGAAATCAGTCAATCCGTTCTCGAGATATCATCTAAAAATCCGTTCCATACAAAATGTATGAGAAAATGAATGATCTTCATTATTCATTTTTTCGTGAATTTTTCTCATGTTTGAATAGTTCTTCTGCTATTCGGGGCAGAGACAAATCCGACAAATCAATGATCGCAAAATTCGGTCCAGCCGTTCTTGAGTTACAAATGTTAACCCGACTTTGTTTTATTTATTTAGATGAATAGATATAGTTCTCATAGATACCATTATTTTTTTTGTAGATAAGTTTTCTATCTAAAATTTTTTCTTTATCATCTACACACTTGACTGTAATCTTTTATGTTCATGGTTATTTAGAAAATACTTTACATCGAAATTATTATAAGTTAGCATTGAACATTGTTATTTGGATAAGCAATTCGTTCAAATATGGTCCATATAGCAAACCCCTACTTTGATCACTTCCGTTGACGGTCATGTCATTGAAAGAAAGAAAGAAAGAAAAATGTCTATTTGGACACAGTTGCCATTATCCAGTTGTAAACATCACAATTCTACTTCTTACTAACCACACTATCACACTTCACACTATCACACTAATTTTATAAACGCAAAAGTTTGTGAGGATGGATGTTTGTTACTTTATCACACAAAAACTACTGAACGGATTTTGATGAAACTTTACAGTAATATAGCTTATACATCCTGATTAACACATATTATACTTTTTATCCTGATATTCCCACGAATTGACACTTATGCGGGTGAAACCGCGGGGCACTGCTAGTATGTCATAATTTATCTGTCCTATCTCAATGTTAAACGTATTTTCCTCGATTCTGCTCTGGGCCGAAGAAAATAATGGACATAATGTATATCTTACGTCTTCCCACGTAGTTGTAAAAGTTCGTAGAAATGGGTTAATAGTGTCCGTAGGCGATGGATTAGCACAATCGTGATCTGAGCTCTGCATAATAAATGGACATTCGTGTTAAATTGTTACGTGAGTTTGACTTGAATGTTGTCATAAATTTTTAGTATATCTACAAGTCTTTATTGCTCGTCTTCATCTGCTTAGCGTTTTCCCAACTATGTTGGGGTTGGCTTCAAGTCAAACCAGCGGGGCGATTGCGTAACAAAATATCAATGACAGTTCAACAACATTCATTGGGTTATTTACGTGTTGAGCAGACTTTTTCGTACATATGTCAAAGTCAAAGCATTTATTTCAAATAGGCACATAAAAGGCACTTTTGAACGTCAAAAATTAATTTGCAATTTGCTTCAAAATGATTCAGATTCCGATTGATAGTGTGTTTCGCAATTAGGGTGCAGTACCCTAATAGCGTAACACACAATCACCTACCAGTAACCATTGTTATAATCTCCATTACTATCGAAAAAAGAAGGCTTTACATTGATCATAATAATATTATTCTTCAGTAATATTTAAAGGAGCAGTGGTGGCTAAGTGGTAACGGCCGCGACTTACGAGTTGTCGTGGTCGTAGGTTCGAACCCAGACAGGCGCTTTACTTTGTGTAAATTTTTTCATCACCACTGTTCTCAAAACGGTGAAGGAAAACATCGTGAGGAAACCGGCATGTCCAAGAACCAAAAATTCGAAGACATGTGACATCTGGCAACCCGCACTGGGCCCGCGTGGTGGATTACGGCCCACCCCCTCTCACTGAGAGGAGGCCTGTGTCCCAGCAGTGGGAAAATTATAGGCTGATTATGTATGTATGTAATATTTAAAAGCATTGGATAAACTTCCACAGAGTTGGGAGAAGTCTGATTTGAAGGACGGAAAATTAATCAATCCAGCCGACGAATGTTCTTGAATTGACAAAATGAAAGGTATTGTGTTCGCAAGTGTGTTTCAAAACATGGGATTGGAAGAAGCGCATATAAAACAGTTGACTGCGATAAATCGTGCGCAGTGCCACGGAATGGAGATAATTGATGTTTGGCGCCAAACAGTGCCCTAGAATTGCCTGACTGTTAGGACTATCACCATCAGAATTTTCTTCAACTAACTTGATGTCTGTAGTCTTAATAGATTCTAGTTGTAGGACAGCATTTCTAACAGTCCTTATTAGGTTTACAATGTTCATAACTTCAAAATCAAGTTATTGCATAGACTAAGCAAAAGCATAACGATCCTCTTATATACTCCCATGTGGCGTTCTGTAGTCGTGAAAAAGTCGTGAGTTTACGTTTATATCTAAACTAGCTTCTGCCCGCGGCTGCGCCCGCGTGGATCTCGGAAATTATCTCACAGGAAAGTGCTACCGGGACAAAACATAGCCTATGTCCTTCCCCAGGATGCCATCTATCTCCTTGCCAATTTTATCGAAATCCATTCAGTGGTTTTGACGTGAAAAGGTAACATACAGGCGGAGTTTCTTTCTTATGGATTAGTACATTAGTATGGACTAGCTTCTGCCCGCGACTTCGTCCGCGTGAAATTTCACCCTCCCCCAATTCACCCGCTTAGGGGTGGTTCGAAATACCCTTTCTTAGTGGATAAGTACCTTAACTCTTCACAAAGAACACAGCCTCCGAATTTCATGTCTAGCACCAGCGGCTTAGGCTGTGCATTGATATATCAGTTAGTCAGGACTTTGAATTTTATATTATATAGATCGATGCCTTGTAGTCTAACCAGAGGGGCAATTCTCGTAATTTTAAGAACGTTCACAGTCTGATCTCAGTCTCAATCTGTCAAAAATACTTCCAATTTCCCTATATTTTGACAAGTTTTTGACATTTGTTTGTCGCCGAGATGAGACTGCGACTAGATTTTGAACGTTTTAAATTACGAGAATTGGGCTTCTGATTCATCAATTGCGTCTCACTAACCAACGAACGATTAAAACCCACATGGGATGACAGCTTATCTCCAATCACCATCTACAACATGTCTTTACAACAGTAAATGAGGTTCATAATCAAGCCCGCTTCGTAGGTAGAGCGCTGATTTTATGAGAGGGATTCAGGTAAGTGCATTCGTGCGTCATTCAGCAACAATGTAGCAAGTTGAGGTGTTAGTACGTTTTCTGTATAACGCCTTTATGACCAGGAATGGAAGAAATGTTAGTGGCTTTTGCTGGGAGGGTATGAGTTGCTAGATTTGTGGGATAAAATTTACATAATCAGCCTTTAATGTTCCCACTGCTGGGACACAGGCCTCCTCTCTTCGAGAGGGAGTGCAATCCACCACGTGGGCCCAGTGCGGGTTGATAGATGTCACATATCTTCGAATTTTTGGTTCTAGGAAATGTCGGTTTCCTCATGATGCTTTCCTTCTTTTGGATAAACTTTGGTTAATTTATTTATGCACAAGTAAAAAAAAATAATACTGTACAAAGGCGGACTTAATGCCTGAGGCATTTTCTACCAGTCAACCTTAGGGTGATGCAGAGACAAAACATGGCAGGTGCAACATACAGGATAACTAGCTAGGAAATGAATATAAAATACATTATATACACAAATACATACATATAACGGTTAACGTTCGTGAATTGTTGAATTTTTGGAAAAAGATATTCTTTTCGATATAAAGAGTGGTAGGGACATTTATGCGCAACCTGTTACTATGGTTTCAGTACTATATATTTAACATACGGTTTACGGCTTAAGATAGTTCATTTCACTCAAAAAGAATACAATTATTCACTCCTATGAGGAAAAATAAAAATTAAGATTGGCGACGAAGTCGCGAGCTGAAGCTAGTTCTTCTAATAAAATCTTTTAGCTGCTTTTAAAGCCACCCACGATATACAATATTACATGAATGTCTAAAACCATAGCCAAAGCTTATTGTGTACTCCACGGAACATACACATAATGATTGCAATTAAACTTGTTTTGTGAAACAGTCCCGTATAATCACAACAAATGGCGATCCTACTCGCCTGGCAACGAGGAAGTCGGGGCGCGTAACCCGATAGGTGTAAAGATCTAGAATAATCTTGCACTTAGGCACACCTTTATTACCTCTACTCCAAGCTCCATTCTCGCTTACACAAACTGCAGATTTATCGTTGGCCAATTCCAAGAGCTAAGCAATGATAGCAGTCGTATAAGCTCTTATGTTGAATATCATAGAGGTGGTATTGGATTGCTTTAATGGCAGAGTTAAATTGGTTGTTAGGGCACGCGCTAAGCCATGATGCGACCTCGGCCACACGCCTGGACCTAGATTGGGATTACGCTGATATTACAAAGTAACAAGGGAGATTGCAGAAGTTTCAGTTCAACTTAAATAATCACAAAAAAAATTAAGCTGAACAAAACTAGAGCACATAACAGAGTTTTGAAGAGAAAACTTGTTTGAGTACAGTCACTATCGTCGTTCTCATTCTAACTCATAAATATGATTATTTCTATCCGAGCTCGCCCTTACCACTTGACAGAAATCCTCACTTTCTCATAGTGACGGTACTACTCTTTTAGCCTTGTGTGGGATCACACGTGTCACGTAATCGCCTCCCCGTGTAGCGCAGTTTGTTCCACCAGTTACTCAACTGAACCGAGCGCTCGGCGCATCCTGGGCAGTCACACCCAACATCTTATTTGACTGGCCAATTCTTCCCTTGCGGTGGTAGGGTTAACGCCCGCCTGGTTTGCGACCACCCTCCCACCGGAGTTCGGCGTCAAGCAGCCTGCTGTGTTTCGTCGATGCGTGGGAGTTCCAGTGCCTTAGGCATCTTCTGGGCACGCTCGTTCGATCATAGACCTCATCCAACGCTTTCCATCAGGCGTGATCGAGGTCAAGAGCGGGCCCATTCAGCAATAAATAAATAAATAAACAGACCTTCCATCCATATATAGAGAAAAGAATAGTAAACGTATTATTGAAATCCTTTGAACGGCCTTTCCTGTGGGTCCCCCTTTTTCTTGGATGGGAAATTATCAAATAACTTTTCCCGCTTTGGGCGGAGGCGTGTTAGACGTTTACTGACTAAAACCCTCCTTAATTCTAACAAAACTAAAATGATATACCTACATAGATTGATTGAAGAAATACTTGCTGCCAAATACCAAGTCAACTCCCACACAATATTTTAAGATTTTTCATAATTTGGTTGTCATGTTGTATCGTAAAGAGTGTCCAGTGAGTTTTTTGCCTATTCTTGTCCATATTCTCACCGACTCTTTGCCACTTCAAAAGTACCTGTAAATGGTTTAATTGAAACAAATGCTTTGAGTTTGAATCCTAAACTTATACCGTCATCAGGTCTTCGGATTTCTGATCACCTTTTATTAGTATTTGTATCACTGTATCTTGAATGTCGTAAGAATGCAACAGTCTACTGCGTAAGCATACAAAGGTATGCGTAAGAAAGATCAGGACCCGTCTCAGATGAGAACCCGGCAAACGCACCTTCTCTCATTGTTATTTAGCGACGATCTCTTCCGTAGTTCACCTTCTGTAGCTATTAATTTGTTGCTGATGTTACAAAACAAGCTTTGCATGTGGGTTCCTACATCTTTTGTCATGTGTGCGTTAACCGAGCCGACTCCTGACTTGAAAGTACATGGCATTTGGTCGGTTGAGTAAAGATGGCGGATTTTTGGCATTCTTTCGTATATTCACTACCTATGTTGAGGGGCTTGTGGCTAAGAAATAACAGCCGCACGGGTCGATCGATCAGGTTAAGCTACGCTTGCCGTGGTTGGTCCGTGGATGGAGCTTTACATACCAAGATCCCTCCGTGCCCCGGAAAGCACGTTAAGCTGTTGGTCCCGGCTGTCATTCGTGGATCTTTGACAGTCGTTACGGGTCGTCAGAAGCCCGAGTCTGACAACCAGTCTTACCAAGGGGTATCGTATTACCCAGTAACTGGGTTGTGGAGGTCAGATAGGCAGTCGCTCCATGTAAAATACTGGTATTCAGCTGCATCCGGTTAGACTGGAAGCCGACCCCAACATAGTTGGGAAAAGGCTAGGCAGATGATGATGATGATTTACGACCTATGTTAGTACTTGCGAGGTCACTTGAAATTGCAGCGGTTTTGATACGTAATAACGGTGTTGGCAAGGTAGCCTAGAGTTATTGCAGTAAATACTATGGTATGTACTCAAATAGGAAGGCCATTAGCCTGTTATTGCTTTCAGCTGGATGTGAGCTTGGGGCCAAAAGAGTGACCTTCAAGGAAATTGCAATATACCGTGATTGGCCTTGTGTCATACGGAAAATAACCTGCGTTGGTCATCGTCATTGGTCACCGTGGTTTGGCGACTGAAATTGAAAATAAAGGTCCAGTCTTCCTCACTATAAGTCGGGAGATCCCTTAGTTTATGATCAATGATTTTATTTCTGTAAGTAGATTTATACAAACACTTTAACACGTCAATCATATTTTAATAAAAACTAAATGAGGTCGGCGTTTCCTATCTGACTACTCTGAGAAGAAAGGCCGATACAAACTCAGAGGTCACAGTCTTTTTTAAAGTCCAGACACAATCTTGGTCAGATCATATGAGGACCATGTAGTTATGAAAGTACCACACAGTAATGATATACAACATGTGACTGTTCCTAAATGACCCTAGGCTGATAAAATTTTCGTTTTTCCTAAATATGTTAAATATTAGTGTTTGGGTCGGTTCCCCCTAATGGGGAAGAGTCGCACCCCGCCACCGTACGACACTTCCCCATTAGTAGTTTTATACTTTAAATATTTTTTAGTATTTAAATACTTTAATAAGCGAATAGTTTTAAAATAATTTTAATAAAATGTACAAGTATATAAAAAGGAGGGGTATAATAATCGAAGGGCATCAAAAAATTCGTCCGCATCGCTCGCAATAGGAACAGTGCAAAAGACTGGCAGGTTTTTTTTTTACCAAATCCCGCATACTTCATAAGCAAGCCTTTAAATTTCCTGGGCACCACGACATCTTTACAGAACCACCAGGTACCTCTGCATAATTATGACGTTATCACACCAATCATTGTATGAGGCTACATTAAGACGGAACCTTGTAATGGATTGCATGAAGTGTTGTGCGCTTACCCAATAGGAAATGAGTATGAAGATATGTACGTTAATTTGCCATTAACATGATAAGGAACGTGTTAAACCACCCATAGTGTACTTGGGTCATTACCCAGAGATAAGCGGAAGGTTGTGTTCCGATAGGGTTTAGGTAAGAAGGTCCAAGACTGAGCAATCGAGCTAGGCATGAGTATACTAGCATATTTTCCACGTTTATCCTAGCGTTCTTCCATCATTCTCTTGGCTATAATTCTCTTGAAAAAAGCTCTTAAATAAACTTTATTATTTAAAAAACTTTTCTGCCATAATATGCCTGAATATCTTTGCAAATAGTGGCAACTTTAGCCTCGTTTTCTATTTATAATCGTGAACTTTGGGGGTAATTGGGTTAATGGTACCCCATAGAGCCCTGTCGAATTTAGAAGACTATTTGTAAGTTTGTATTTTTTAAATGATCTGATATTGGAGCAGCTCATCCTCCACTTATCCTGATTTATAAGATCGTGTAATACGTACATATTATTTGACATAATATTATGTACATCTTTATTTGACATTATGCTGAGCTGAGGCCCTTTTGGCATATGATCTTGGCTTTCTGTTTTTTTTTTTATTGCCAGACAACATACACAATAGAAAATCTATATTGTTCGCGGTCACCGGCTGGTCTGTTGTCTGGCAGTCAACGTGTAAGGTGTATTTTGTTTTGTTGCTGTAATGCCAATAAACGCATTTTTTTTCATTCTTTTCTATTTTTCGTCATCTCAGAATTCACTTCTTACATAACCATATTATTATGATCTTTCACACAGTCCATCAAACTTTTCTCTGCCTCTTTTCATAAACATAGCCATCGACATTTATACATACTTAACTAACACATTTCGTGTTGGTTTAAACATCTATCCGCACAGATTTGCTGCCTTGTCGGTACCTTCAACTACAATCACCTGAACATTGAATCCTAATGAATAGCAAGAGGCACAATGGATGACAGTGTTATTAATTACTCCATCTATTTTGTATTGATGATCGATCGTTAACAGAACATCAATTTGTCTTCTGACTGCAATTGTTGATTCAGTTTCAATCAATATGTTTGAATCTTCTGTGACGTGGTTCGTTTGACTAACAACAATAGTTGTTAGTACCGTTTTGATGAATGTTGAATGTGTCTTGCCAGATTAGAGAGGAAAGGTAATCTGAGAAGTAATGAGGACTTTGAAGTGATAATTTTTGCTTGATAATAATTTATTTTAAAGTTAAAGTTTTGAGACACAGAGGACGGGATAAGAGGTGTAGCATAGTTTGCAATATAGCTCCACATCCTTCTGCCGTTCCGTCGAGATACCAATTTTCTTAGGCATATGTTTAACTTATCACCAGATAAAGTAAAATATAACATCAAAATAACACTTTTTACTGCCAAAAATAGTAAATGATCAGCAAAATTAAAACTCCATTTTATTGTAAGATAAAGGTATTTGTATTCTCATTTGCTCGCTCTTGCATCCTACGGGGCTCCTATTTCGGTGTAAAGGGTTTAAAGTAACCTAACCTCGGGGTGCCCAGCTAGAACTATTTTAATTTTAGGCTTAATTTTTTGGTGTTTAGTATATTTTTGGTGGTCATTATATTTAACCCCATTTTCTTACATAATCCAACGTGAGAAGACAATCACCCACCGCGCATTACAGAACATTATGGTAAAAAATCGAAATCATCTTTTAGGGTCACCACAGTTCCTATTTCTCAACTGTCCAATTGTTTAACGAATAGAACAATAAACAATTATGCGCTCTATCCAGTTCCCATACGGTATAATTGTATGAACAGCCTTGGTTCGACTTGCCAAGTTTTTGATACCAATCTAAAGGTTGCGTACGCGCAAATGCAATGTATATCTTTGTCAACGTTCTGATTGTTTTTTGATGTTTTTACCCACGGTGTTAATAGAATGAGTAGCGTTTGGTAAACTCAAGTATTTGGTACGGAGTAATGGTTACATAAAGGCCTTCGAATGATAGTACAAATGTGTGTCGAGTTGCCAAAGTTATTTTTATTGGGGCTTTCGTAAAATTAGGAGGTAGGTCACATAAGTGCTCGTATATTGCTGGACATATCTTCGAGTGAAGATACTTAAACAATAGTTACACCAAAGTGTACAGTCTAACAAGCTATTTGGTGTATACCAAATAGCTTGTTTGTTTGTGCATATTTGTCAATTCGTTTACATCGCTGATTAAAGTGTGCCTGAAGCTTCAAAAGTTACAACGCACGCGATAGAAAGAAAAATGTGTTTATTGGAATTACAGCAAAATAAAATACACCTTAAAACTATAAAAACAGAAAACAAAGATTATAATGCCAAAAGGGCCTCAGCTCAGCATGTAAATGTCAGATGACAACACAAGGTGTAATACCTGACGCTGATTTTCAGCTGCAACGCACGAGTGCCATACGTTGGAATAACAAACACATAGGGCAATAATTATATACCTAAATATTGACAGAATGTCGTGATGGCGCGGGCTCCAACACATAAACACGATACGACGTCGCGTCGTGCTACGACGAATATGATGGTATATGATTGTAGTAACTTTTCATTCAAACGTTACAACGATCACCACACCACCACATCGTTTCACCGTTTGAATGACTTATTATTATTACAAGCCTGTGTTGTCTCACTGCAGGGCAAAGGCCTCCCTTCCCTCTTTTCCCTCTTTCCACTTTTCCCGGTTTGAATGATACGTCACTATTATCATATACGTCGTAGCACGACGCGACACGTCGTATCGTGTTTATGTGTTGGAGCCCTCATGCACGAGGTTGTGGCAAGTACCAATGTAACAGTTTTCAATTCATATGTATTGTCTTACCTTATCGTGGTCATTACTGATTTTGATGAAGGAAAAACATTGTGAGGAAACATGAAAGTTACTATAAGTCTTAGATCGCGAACCCGTCTTGAGCATGCGCGGTGATCAATAGGTACTAGTGCCATCTCTGTATAAGAAGAGGCATTTGCCCAGCAGTGGAACAATAAGAGGCTGGTATATTATTATATAATACTAGCTGCGCCCCGCGGTTTTACCCGCATAAGTCTCGATCCCGTGGGAATATCGGGATAAAAAGTATCCTATGACCTTTCCCGGGACTCAAACTATCTCTATACCAAATTTCATCTAAATCGGTTCAGTGGTTTAGGCGTGAAGAGGTAACAAACATATAAACACACACACACACACACACTCACAAACTTTCGCCTTTATAATATAAGTGTGATAAGTGTGAAGTGTGATAGTGTGATTATAGTATGGATTATTGGCAGTGTAGTGGAAAAATGAATATATATATTTGCCTGTATACCAAATAGCATTTCGATCGAACCTACAGAACTAGGCTATCACATAAGTAGCTCCAAGCTAAAACCTTTACTGTGATCCGTCAATCTAGTCACAGTGCACATTATACAGAAATATGAATAGAAAACAGCAGTATGTCAGTTGCTCATCTCTCGTAATTTGCAGTCTGACTAGCAAACCAGTTAGGCTACTCTGTGGCTCGATGCCCTGTCATCATTTCCCGCTATTATTTCTTTACACCTAACACTTTTGCTGTCTGTACTTTTGAGTAAGTAGTAGTTGACATTTCAGTCTCATTTCTTAGTGTAATTTCAGGATGGGACCGTTATCTCTCTGCCAATGGCGTGCATTGCATATATATGCCTGCCTCGATATATCAACATAAGCCTGTCAATTACATTTTAGTGTGTGTGCCCCATTAAGAAACTCACTAAATTATCATACCTAACAAAAAACAAAATCCTCATACAAACACGCGCGGCAGTAGGCAGTCGCCGGACGGCCTACTCGGCTCCTGTACTATTCGCACATTGTCATTGGTCTTAAATCAAAAATACGTACGTCTCACGCGTAATACCATGACGTTCGACCTTCGCAGTTTATCGCCCTTAAGTAGGCATGCCTACTTTTGACCTCACCACACTTTTGACCTCACTTTTTTTCTGATTAGTGACCGCGTTTGCCTAAACTAGATCCGGCCTAGTGCCTACCTATTCTGAAAACCAATGCACGCCACTGCTCTCTGCTAAGAATATTTATACTTTTAAAATACATAAAAATATACGTCTATTACTCTGTATTCCTCGTGTTAGGTAGAGGTGCACATATAGTACACTCACATTTTGTTAGACTTTATGTTCCAATCAATCAATCAACTCAGCCTATCGCAGTCGTCTGCGGGTCATGGGCCTCTCCCAGACTGCGCTACATCACCCTGTCCTCCGCCTTCCGCATCCAGTCTGTCCCAGCCACCTTCTTAAGGTCGTCGGTCCATCTAGCTGGGGTGTGTCCCACACTGCGTTTGCCGATACGCGGTCTCCACTCCAGAACACGCCATCGGTTTTTCGACAAACATGGCCAGCCCACTGCCACATCAGCTTACTCTGCAAGCTATGTCGGTAACAGCAGTTATGTTTAAGTCCCATTTAATAGGGGACCAGGCTGTTGCCATGGGTTCCCTACTTGGTTTCGAAAGTTAATGATGCCATGGGAGCGGTGAATTCTTATGCGGATCCCGCACCCCCGGCCATAGGTAGAGGTGGGAACACCGCGGTGGTTTTAGCCGGTAAGAGTTCGGCATGCCCCTCTGTCACCCCCACGATAGAGGAAGTCCATGAGGATTTCCACCACGAGAAAAAAAAAAAAAAGTTAAGGATGCCATCAACTGGGCACAAATCCAGACTCTACTTTTAGAATATGCATATATTGAACAGATCTTTCGATCCTGTGGAAGGAGAGTTGGATTTGCTAAACATTTCGACTCCACCATTAGTTATGCCATTTCGTCGCTAAGCACACTCATTCAACTTAGCATATTTTAGTTCAATGGAATCTAGCAATTTATGGTCATCTTCGGAGTTTCATTCAACTCCATACATAACGCAGAGAATGCGCGGGCGCTCCATAATCAATGCGTTTATTACATTCCACAATGTTTACCTACCTACCCATACAGCAGGCTTTGAAATGCTATAATTTCAGTCAGCGAAATTAAATTTCAAGCAAATTGACACCTTACGTCAATTTGGCGCGTTATACTCATTTCATAAAGCTGTCAAGGAATGACATTTGTATTTTGGATAATAACATACGGATGACTTAATTAAATTCCGGTTTCTGAAAATTGGGTGATAGTTGATACTTACAGATAGCGTCATTCACGAAGACGCGCCCCACTCTTCTTCCTAATCGCTTACAGTATAAGTGTGCAATATTCCGCTAGTGTTGTAGTTTTGTCGATACACAGTAATTACTTGTTAGTGGGTAATTAGTGTGTATCAAAAAACTAAAACACTAGCGGAATTAACACTAACTATTCGTTCCCACTACTGGGACACAGGCCTCGACTCTGTGCGAGATTGAGGGCTTTAATCAACCACGTGGGCTCAGTGCGGGTTGGTAGATGTCACATGTCTTCGAATTTTTGTTCCAAAGACATACCATTGTCCTTCAACGTTTTTGAGAGCAATGATGATGAAATAAATTAATACGCTTGCCGCGGTTGGTCTGTTGATCTACTATCCTTACATACCGAGGCCCCTCCGTGCCTCGGAAAGCACGTTAAGCCGTTGGTCTCGGCTGTCATTCGTGGATCTTTGACAGTCGGTACGGGTAGTCAGAAGTGTGAAAGTCTGACAACCAGTCTTATCAAGGGGTATCGTATTACCCTGTAACTGGGTTGTGGAGGTCAAATAGGCAGTCGCTCCATGTAAAATACTGGTATTCAGCTGCATCCGGTTAAACTGGAAGCCGAGCCTATAGAGGTATGAGGAACCGGGTGTAAAGTTCACTCGTACTCTATAGAAAAGGGAGGATCTTCCGACCAAACGGGTTTTGTGTCTGGCGGGCAACTGCCCGATGATTCATGTCGGGCTGTTGTATCTATGCTAGTTGCGCGGTAAACTCTGCTTGCGAAATGCAGGATTTGCGTGACGTCAGTACCTATGACTCGTTGTTCGCATGTGGCGTTGTTGACACCGCTACAAGCCCAACGTAGTTGGGAAAAGGCTAGGTAGATGATGATGATGATGATGGTGATGAAGTAAATTACACAAAGTAAAGCGCCTAGTCTAAGTTCCCCGTTACCACTGGGCCACCACTGCTCCTACTTGGGCATTTTGTGATTTTTAAATAAGGTACCTAACTCCAAAAATTAAACTTCCTATTAAACTGATCAGACAAATGACAACACATGCAAGTACCCTTGTCTAACATACATACAAACAAGTTCTTTCAACATATTTCCATACATACACAATCTCATACATAATAATAAATTATAGTTATTTGTTACATTGTCATACTTATACGCAAACTTGACTATTGTGAGGCAGCCCTTTGAAGTCTCGCCATTTAGAGGCCCTGCTTGACGCGGCCTTTGCAACATGTTGGGCTGCGGACAAGGTACAGGCGGAAGCGATAGCGATTTAGACTCCTTAGGGTTGAAAATGATAAAATAACATTGAAGAAGCCAATGCACGGTTTCGATTCAGAGAAATAAGAACAATTATGGAAGTATGTTTAATAGACATACTTTTTATCTTTACGTATTTCGGGACCAAGGACTCCTGCACCTTAATTTCGTAACACCCTATTACTCACAATCTGAATAATTTTGACGGATATTGCTAATCCATTGCTTCATATGTTCAAAAAACTAGTTTATCCAACAACGTAAATAACGCAATGAATGTTGTTGAACTGTCAAAATGAGTGAATGTCCGTTCCTATTGTTAGTGTGTTACAAAATTACCCCGCAGGCCCTTCCGCTCCACCCGGGACCAAACCTGTAATCGCGAAAAAAAAAATCAGCTGTTCCCTACATTTATGTTCGTATAACTCGTCAAAATGTAGGAAGCAGCTGATTTTTTTTTCGCGATTTCAGTTTTGGTCTCATAGTAAAAGTTGTTCATAATGATGAGTACAATCTCCCATTTCGATTTGTCGCATGTTTTCAATTTCAACCTGTATTATTATTGATTTCTTTATTTTTATTAGGTACTAGCAATTTCATTTTCCGTAAATGGTTTTGTAAGTACAGACGCCAGCACATTAAGCTACCCGAAACTGTCAAATTTTCTCAATCAACTTTGAACCATATGCTTTAGCGATAAAGTTGAAAATCTATTAAAGAAATTTGGCAGATTGTACAGGGTGTCCGGTGGCAATTTTCACATTTGAAAGTTTTGTTACTTAAGAACGCGAATAGCTAGAGGGGCGCGAGGTGGGGGGTTAGCTTCGTCAGCGTCGTGAGTTTTTTAGTCGCCATGCCGCGTTGGTCAGGAGAGGAGCGTGCTTTCGTGATCGAGGCATTCTTAACAAGCAATTTTTCGCTAATTGCGGCGCAGCGAAAATTCCGTAATCATTTTAATCTTCCACGAATAAGTGATGTGCCTTCAAAAACTTTAATTCGTTATTGGGTAGCAAGATTTCGTGCTTCAGGCTCAGCTGTAAACACACGTCACCAAGGTCCAGTTGCATCTGTATCGACCGAAGAAAACATTCGACGTGTGAGTGATTCAGTTTTGCAAAATCCACGGATGTCACTAAGAGCACGTTCGGCAGCTTTAGGGATCGCTAGATCAACATTGCACGAAATAATGAAAAAGAAGCTCAAGTTCCATCCGTATAAAATTCAAATAACGCAAAAACTCAATGAAAATGATTACCAAGCAAAACTCAATGAAAATATGCGTGTGAGATGGGAAGAGTGCTTGCGTCAAGAAGGCCGACATTTAGAAAACGTTATTTTTAAAAAATGAAACTCACATTAATGTACCGTAAATAATAATAAAAATAATTCAGGAAACTTTTGTATTTATTTTATTATCAACCTTTGAAATGTGAAAATTGCCACCGGACACCCTGTAGTAGCTTGATGTGCTGGCGTCTGTACCTACTGCTGATGGCGTACGGATTAAATAAATAGTCTGTTGCTTTGTATTTCTCATTGTTTCTGGAATCAATCAACTTATTGTTCTGCTGCATTTTTGTAAACTCGATAAGCTACGTTATTGTCTTTGGTCTGCCAGCAGCAAGTCCCTGTTTTCTCGTGTCGCAGGACCAAAGTGCTTAGTGTTGAAAACCATGCCTTTAACCTTTTGAACGCCAGAGTATAAACGTATCGCCGTACCCCTGACGCCAGGCCACTTTAACAAAACAACACACACACACACTCTTAAAACAACAAATTTCTCGATATTGGTGGTTTATTTATATTAGTTTCATGCAATACAATATAGACGGAAGCTTAAACTTTTAAATTATATAAATAAAAACACACAAAAGTAATGATTAAATTGATTATTTCATAATATGGTGCGACCCGTGCGACGTGTATTTTGTCATATATTTGTGACGTTGGCGTTCAGGGTAAGATTTCGTTTGTCACATACTCGTATATGTGACAATGGCGTTCAAAAGGTTAAAATGCTAATTTTGTAAATCAAATGTCATAGTTATAGGAGGCTCCTAAGGTAGCCTCCTATGACTTGTACTATCATCTACAAGCCTGCTGACCTCAGTTCTCCATATACGTATTGATGACACTCGTGCGCAGTACGAATAATAATGTCATATTAAGTGGACCACTTGTTCTGTGGAACCAATTTTAATATATTGTAATACTAGCTGCGCCCCGCGGTTTCACCCGCGTAAGTTTCGATCCCGTGGGAATATCGGGATAAAAACTATCCTATGTCCTTTCCCGGGACTCAAACTATCTCTATACCAAATTTCATCGAAATCGGTTCAGTAGTTTAGGCGTGAAGAAAAGACAGACAGACAGAGTTACTTTCGCATTTATAATATTAGTTTGGATTTATACAATTTAAGTATTCTTCTACAGTAGCTTGAGTGCAAATCAAATAGATCGATTGAGAATAGGACTTTTTCTTGTTTCAATAAATAGAAGAAGATTTAGTGCTAATTTTTATTCGTGGAATAAAATTGACGTCTGAAAGATTTTCTCTGGAAGAACTGTCAAAAATTCAAAATTATTCCTCCGATAATCTTTTTTTTCAAGTAATTTATTCAAACAAGGCTGAGAATCAGCACTTTTCGAACGTCAAAATTACAAAACACAGTCCCCCAAAACGCCCGCCCTTCACCACTTCCTAGTGCTTTCGCTAGGGAGAAGCAGTGGTGGAACAAACTCCCCAGCAGAATTATCTGGCGTTGGAAAAATCAACCCTTAGACATATACATCTTTTGACTAAACTGCCAATATCATAAAGATTTTTCGCATGAGACCAACTACCTGCAATCCCCAAACCTTGTTCACATACAAATTTTGACGTCCCATTTATTTCCCAATAGCCGTGGAATTTGAAGAATTTTTCTCATCGACAGGTCTAGGTCGTATAAAAAACCTAAGCTACGTTGGAAATTTAGTTTCCAAAAATGTAAACAAATGTGTTTTTGTAAAAATGATTTTATATAAACTACACATACCTACGGTTCAGTTTGTGCTACAACTTCAAAATGTTAAATATTACAAAATCATTTTAAAATCAACTTAGTTTATAGTCACACAAAGTTGATATTTGTTTACGTTGAAACAACATATACCTATTGGAAACAAAGATTTGAATAGACTACCTGCAAAAAGCAAAGTTTTTAGTCCAATTTCAAAGATTCGATGATATCGTAATGAACCATTCAAAATAGAATATTTTCGGATCATTTGAAGAAGTATGTCTGTTTGTTTGATTCTGACCAGCATAAGAAACATCGTCACGTAAAATGCAGTTGATTGAATGACAGATGTCAAATAATGATGATATCTATCTACCCGTGTCCCTAATACTAACAAAGAATACTTATAATCAATATTACCTAGCTTCTGCCTGCGACTTCGTTCGCCTGGAAGTCGTAAGACACCACAATGTATGACTAAAATAAAAGTCACGTATGTATTTAAAAAGCTTTCCTGTATACAGGGTATTACGGAAAGAGTATATCAATGCAAACGGATTGAAGAGTGTATCTGGTCTAGAATCTCTGTACAAAATTTCAGCTCAAAAGCATTAACTTTGAAAATGCTTAATAATTTTTTATTTCGACATCACGGCGCTGCATTGGCGCGCGGCGGCGTGATGTGCGTGTACTAGGCGCACAGACACACTACAGATAATAGATAATGACCCTCGTAGTGCGGTGACACGTTTGTTATGATTTCAATTTAATAAACCATCGAAATAAAAAACTATTAAGCATTTTCAAAGTTACTGCTTTTGAGCTGAAATTTTGTACAGAGATTCTAGACCAGATACACTCTTCAACCCGTTTGTATTGATATACCCTTTCCGTAACACCCTGTATAAAACAGCTCTCGGCCCCCGACCCTACGCATCGCATCGCATCGCCCGCTCTTGCTACTACTTCGTTTTTGCTTAGCGTTCTTTCTGACTTTTCCTTTTTGTTCGGCTCCTAAGGGTCATAGTCTGATTTTAAATATTTTACTCCAGTGCAACAAAAATAATGTAAAACTTTGATTAGCGGGCCTGACCTGACCTGAAAAAACCAAGTTTAGGCACCAGTCTTCCACAAATTAATTATGAAATTGTGTCTGAAGACTATTAATTTACTATCTCTGTAATTTGTGGCAAGAAATAAATAAATAATAAAAAAGAAATTAATATAATCTTCCATGAGAATTAGGCTATGAATTATAAAAATAATTTTTCAAATCCGACTTCGTTCCAGAGATTAGCGAGAAATATTGATTGGTGCTCAAATGAGAATTCCTTTGGTGCTCCATGCATAGGTGCTCTAAAAATAGGTGCTCAAACGGGAATACTCTGTTCGGAGTTTAAACAAACAGATCAGCTTTGTTATAATGGTACTGATGTAGCAACTTGTCCTTTATTCCTATATGTCTTTGTTGCAGGTAATTTCAAGGGTCCTGTCAATCTTCTACGCTAAAGAGATGTTGGAAGGTCAGCCGATGAGGTCTAAAAAGGATGGGCGTTATTATCATGGTCTTGGTGTAGCTGCTGTCAATCCAAGCTGTAAAACGTTTGTGAATTCTTTATTAAGATTCGAGGTAGGTGTCACAAATGGATTTGGGCAGGATACCTGACAAGGGGCAGAGATGACCGGTGGAGTATGGCAGTGAGTGATTGGACTACTGGTAAAGGAAGTGTCGGACGTCCGGATGGCGAGATGTGCTTTTACCCGCGACTTCGTCCGCATGCTTGTTTTAACATAAAATATATCCTTTGACACTTTGTTCAGTGTCAAAGGATATATTTTACTGGAGCTTCCCATTAGTGAAAGAATTTTCGGAATCGGATCAGTCAAAGATTATATTACATACATACAAATTCACAAATTTTACCTCTTTACAATATTAGTTTAACCAGAAATCAGATTGAAATGATACCAAAAAAACAGCCATCTTCAAATCACAAGTTGCAAAAAGCTATTGCACAATTCAAAAACCCCCAAAACATTGCTTAAGGTGAATGGGTAGTTGTAGCCCGCGAAATTCAATTTTTCTTACGTTTTTTGCAATTTTCAGGTCAGTGTCAGGTTGTATCTTGATGAAAATTTGATTCGCGACTATAACAGGTACGTATTCACAGAATTATAATCATCAGAATCATTAATACATCTGTTTAAGTTAGATTTCTACCACCAACACTTTTCCATACGAGATTTGTTCTTAACGGTAGAAATCTAACTTAGAAAGATGTATTAATGATTCTAATTATTATAATTCTGTAAATACGTAAGTATTATTGTCGCGAATCATATTTTGATCAAGATACAACCTGACACTGACCTGAAAGTTGCAAAAAACGTAAGAAAAATTGAATTTCGCGGGCTACAACTACCCATTCACCTTAAGCCCGTGAGTTCGTCATCAATTTAAATAATGCATAGCCTAAAGTTCTAGACCACATTCTTCAAAAAAAATCCTGGTTCATCAGCCGCTATTTTTTGCTTCAAACGTGTAGACTCGTAACCCCAGGTCCGCTGGTGATTTTTTTTCACGCACTTGATTTGAAACGCGCTGCTCAGGGCCAGGAGTTGAAAATCCAACAGTATGTTTTTTTAAACACTGGGGTGTGCTTTGTTGGATTCTCAATGCTCGGTTCAACTCTGAGAGTTCAAAATCCAGTGCACAATAAAATCCCACCGCAATATTTTACGCCCGTGCGATGATGGGCTAAGTTTTTTGACCAAGTCTTCACCAAGGTCGCACCTTGTCACGTTAGAGGTACCGTTAACAAAACAAGTCGCAATAAAGTTACATAGAAATATTTTTATTGTTTGTCTTTATGTCTGGGACGTGAGTTTTTGGTAAATGAGTAATACGGTGGGTTGTACGAATTTTAATTTTGATGTTATGTGTTGTTGCGAAATTTTTACGTAATTTAAATTATTGTAGGTCGCAGTGAAATTTAAATTGTAAATATAATAAAAATGCAGACATTTTTAAGTTGTATTTTCACAAAATTAAAATATGTAGAGCAAGGATTGTAAAATAGTTGATTTTAAAACTGAATTATAAGTTAAATACCATTTTTTTATCATGACAAATTCTGTTGCGTTCAAATGTATGTTAAAAAAATATTGTTTTCGTTTATTTGCTGACTCTACAAGCATCGCAGCCTAAATTACGAGGTGTCACGTCGGAGCAATATATTTTTTCTTCCATTCAGCGATCCATATCCTTTTATGATGTCCCCAATCAAATATTTTATTGGTTCAACAAAGTGGCAAAAACTGACCTGATTTTACGATTAAAATAATTCTTCTCAGCGCTGTACGTGTTTATATTGAGAAAAGAATAGAAGTATTTCGTTGTTAGTTTCGATAAAAGCTAAAAACTAAGGGGTTATCCGTAAATTACGTCACTCGTTAAGGGGAAGGGGTCAAAAGTATGACGTCACGTGACAAGGGGGCGAGTCTCTACGTGACGTCCTTTGTATAAATCTAAAGTATTAATACTCCAAACGAAAAACTAAAATCAAATGAGAATTTATTAAAAACTGCAAAATATTTGACGTCACACCAGGAGAAGGGGTCACGCAAATATGACCTGTGACAAGGACAGGCGCCCCGAGACTACAAAAAGCATAAAATTCGTGTGACGTAACTTATGGATGGAATTTATTAGGAACTCATTATTACTATCGAAATCTATCTATACTAAGCTAAAGAGTTTGTTTAGGTATTTGTTTGAAAGCGCTAATTTCCGGAACTACCATTCGGATTTGAAAAAATATTTTTGGATTTGAGAGCCCAATTCTTGAGGAAGGTTAAAGGCTATTTAACATCACGCTACGACCCTAGCAGCCGAGCAAAAAGAAAGAAAGTTAGAAAGAACGCGAAGCGAAAACGAACTAAAAGCATGGGGGGGCGATGGATTACGACGCGGAGGGTCGGAGGCCGAAATTTCATGCGAACGGATTCGCGGGCAGTATCTAATAAGATCTAATTCTTAAATTTTGATAGGGACGCAACTAATGCTTAAGTCTTTCCGACTGCGATATACTAAGTTGATTTATGTAACCTATTCGTAGTCAAACATAATGATAATTTACATAATTACATACAGGAAATAATCAAAAGGATTCACATAATGAGTTATTAAAAACTAAAACGTAAATTTTGATGTTGATTGATGCTTTAATAAATAGTTTTCAACAACGAGTATTCAACAAAAACTCTTGAAACTGTGTTGTGAACTCAAATTCTTATCTAAAAAATCTGATCTAATGATCTTTTCAAGTTCATAGCACATCCGTTTAGGAATTCTGAAAACTAATTTGCGAATAGTAAAAAGGCTTCTCCTTAATGTAGGTATTAATTATCTATATATCGGAGAATAAGAAATTTCGCGCGGACGAAGTCGCGGGCAGACGCTAGTATACTATAATGTTATTATGTCGATCTAATTTCAGGTTGTAATCCATAAAAAAACGTTTATGAATTAAATGATACAGAATTCGTAACATGCAAAAAAGATGACGTACAAAAAATATTCAATGTCAACATTGGATGACTTTAAATCGAAGTCACATTTGCAAGATGACGTAATTTTGATCGCGTTACATATATATGAATAAATATTATATTATGTTTCCGGTTTGGCCAAAATACTTTAGCGTGAATAAATTGTTTTTTATTTTTTCAATAATAATCGGTAGGATTGAAAACAATAACAATGAAAATCGTCCTACAAATCTATGGAAGAAAACATTTTAAGGAAACCTGTGACCTGAAATGCATAACAAAGTGCATGTTATTTTAGCCGTTGATCCTAACTTTAAATCAGGGGAAAACCTAAGGACCCCGGGGGGATCAATGGACGCATTTTTTATTACCTACCTACTAAGGTTTGTGTGTAAAGAACTTGTGACCAACACGAAAACTGACAAAACAGTTCCAATGATCCTAAGGACCACCCTGGTGGACACAGACATTGTTATTTTGATCTGAGAAACAAGGACAACATTTTGATCAAAATTAAAAAGAACCGCTGGGCAATTGCGTAACACATTATCAATCGGAATCGGTTTCATTTTGACAGTTCAACAACATTCATTGCGTTATTTACGTGTTGAGCAGACAAATTTTTCGAACTTATGAAGCAATGGATTAGCAATTTGCTTCAAAATGATTCAGATTCCGATTGATAGTGTGGTATGCAATTAGGGTGCCGGAATGTCAATACAAAACGTCTTAATAATAATATTTCATTAATGATGTTCATAAAGTTGGTACTCATCTTCCAATAGGGAAATAATATCAATAACAAAAGACAGCCGAGGAACATTCCTTGGTTGAACTTGACAGGTCTTATTGTACCTACAGATTTAATTATCTCTCGATAATGGAGGAATATTGCATATAACTCTTCAATTTCGCTCTACGGTTACGGACATAAATTGGAAAATGTAGAATGTATGGTTGCTGGTCTCATAAGTTGTTAATCAGACATTAAATCAAAATGGATAATAATCAACCTAGGGTTAGAAGCTTCAACTAATTTATTATTATTATTATTTATTTATAATTACCTTTACAACTATCATTACAGGATTAACCTGATGCGATGGTGTGGTATTTATATACTTACAATATTAAATTAACCTAATAAGGAACTTCTATAATATACTACATATCCTAAATTATATAAATCTCATACGTAACAATAACACAGAACAACTATTATTTAACCTACATGTAATTACAATTATATTTATTACATATTATATTTTTCCTAACTTATAACACTTATGTGTAACACAATATAAATAATAATACCCTTGCTTAAAGCTAGATAGTAAAGCAATTAAATATTCTCCAAAATCCCTCTATTTTGATAGAAATATAATTTAATTGTAACATGTGCGAGCTGAATGGCGTGTAATTTGATAGGCCTATGTAAAGCAGTGGATTGCTGTAGGCTGACGATGATAATCATGTAAAAATAGAGCTGGTTAAAATTCAAAAAGAATCTCTAGTACAATACCTAACCCAAATCCAATGGTAAAAAAAGAAAGAAAGAAAGAAGAAATAATATAAGCATATTCAAGTGTGGACATACAGAAAATTAAGCTATATGTTGACAAGAACCTATGCTAAGTAATACAAGGTGGAAGACAGATGACATAGATTTAAAAAAAAAGTAAGAGTTAGTCATTCCATCAAGAACGATGTGATTGATATTAAGGTGAAAACCAATAGTTTGACGATAAGAATTAAAAAACGTTAAATATTTTCAGCACAGCTGCAAGTTGCTGCATATAACCGTTAAAGTCCTCATTACCCATTTAGATAACAAACGGACACGCATTGACATAAAAAACAAATGTAAATGTCAGTTGAAGTGGCCCATTTTAAAAGAAAGGACAATTAACTAGGGCATATTAAAGCACATTGAAAACACCTTCTTTCTTTCTAGTAATTATGTCATATGTTTTGCTTATCGACACGCCGCGCCGTCGATAAGCAAAATCCGTATATATTACTGTAGATTTCAGTTTTAACAAAATATTGAAGCTAAATCTGCATGGTCCTTGATTGGTAGGTGAAAATTCTAATAAAGGGAATAAAAAAATATTGTTTAGAATTATCTTCTTATTCGATCTATTTTATCTGGATTGATTTATATTATTCGCAGCATTTTAGTATGTACCTATTTATCTTGAGAAAATATTTCAACCTAATGCATGCAGCCGGGCTATGTGAACGAACTTGAATTTTACAAAAATAGTATGCCCAAATCGGGGAACATGGCTTCTAAAGAATTCGCTCGGTTCACGACAAGCCTCGGCCATCAATTACGTCACGATTTTTATAGGAATTTAAAAAGTTGCCTTTATTTTGGATAACAAGTGGGTTTTGAAATACTTTAAGTAGTTTAGGAAACCTAAATCAATAAACGATTGAGATAAAGATGAGAAACAGATGGTTTGGATCTTATATAAATTGTATTTTTCCGTTTTAAAGCGTTTTCATTGTACTACGTACATCACCTTCAATGTGATATAATTCCCGATGCCTTTGTTGATAATTATATTATTATTCAAAAGATTTAACATTCAAGGGGGTTCACCATTACACCCAAATCAGAACACGTGTCCCAAGAAGCACAAAAGCTCTTTTTATCCGACCGCCTTAAACAAAAACTTGCCCCACAAAAAACCAGACTAATCGTTTGATTGACATTATAATCCTAGTAAATAAAAAAGGCCTATTATATAAATAGGACAAAGAGGTCACGGACCCTAAGATTGCGTCATATAATCATTTAAATTCAATGAGAAGCGCTAGAGTGACACACGTGCAGTTATGATTAAAAAGACCTACCACAAACAATGGTGTGCCACAAGGAATAGTATTAGGGCCCGTGTTGTGTGAACCCGCATATAATTATTTTATCAATGGATTTTATTTATTCACAAGTTGGAAGCACTGGAACAATGATGACTTACACTCGCCTTTACCGCCCATTACGACCTACAAATCTGGAAAATCCATAGATGATAGATAGGAGCTAAAGAAATAATTATAGAGTGATAATGTGTCGAAGAAGAAGTACGTAAAAGAACGTAGGAACTATGCATATGGCAGAAATGAGTTTGTCATGATAGTTAATTCGGAATAGTTGGTAAATGATCCTCAATCTATTGTAGGAAATCAAAATCTGTTCTTCAAACATACAAAATTATTAAATTACCTACTACTTTGTAAATAAAATGGTCCGATTATGGCACGAGGAACAAAACAGTTACCGGTCAATATAAATTAGATCGAGAGCCCGACCAATGCGTGGGAATAAGATATATCAATATATTCTCATAAGTCGCACTCTTTTGATGGCACACCTGAGGACTTGTTATCGTTATGTAAATTAGTTTATCACGAGGATGGGTAAGGGCAGCGAGTTCTATTTATCTATACAACTCTATTTCTTTTATAATAGAAGTTGCGGAGCCTAATTTTATTCAAATTGGAAATTAAATCTCTGGTTTTTTGGTAGACAAGAGAGTTTATCTGCTGTCTGTGTTTTTCAAATAGAATTTTCCTATTTCGCTTATAATTTTGGGTATTAAGTAGTGAGATCCTCCTATAAATATTTTTGTAAATACAGCGGGGTAATGGCGTAACACACTAACAGTAGGAATGGTTTTAATTATGACAGTTTAACTACATTAATTGCGTTATTTACGTTGTTGAGCACACGCATTTTTCGAACATTATTAAGCAATAGATCAGCAATATCCTTCAAAATGATTCAAATTGTGATTGATATAAAAACCTGCAGGTTTCTTTCCATTCTAATAATTCTGAATCTCTCTGGTCTGATGATTTTCTGAATTCGCGTTAACAACGCTCAGTGAAAATGTTCCATCCAACAATCCAGTTTTCTCCCTCATATCTCATAGGTTTTTATCTATCTCAACCAATTACAATAACGGTAGTGCATCCTGTTTCCATTGAGGAAATTACGAAATTATTCCCTTGTTAATGAATAAGTGAAGCTGTTACTTATGGTCATGTGAATAAGTGTGGAAACAAGATAAGAGAGTTTTAGAAGGTTCACGTCTGATAACTATTTGTGTTCATCATTGTTTGTATCACCATTATGGCCATCGTCCTCGACTATATTCTTATTCATTTAAAAAAACGGTTATTGGCTTAATATTGTCTTGGCTTCAGATAGTAAACGATGCAATTGCATATCCCTCAGTTTTTGAGGTTGTTGGGTTGGTTACCTGAAGTATGATTGTCTAATTGCTTCTACTCCTTCCATAGGAATGAGTGTGTCATCATTTTCTTCAAGTATGATGTGAAGTGAAGCTTCTGCAAAGTTCATTTGTCGTTGGAAGTGTTTGATTTTTTACGAGTTTCCGCGGTTGGAGCTATATTTAGAACGCTTTTCATTCGAGGATCTCCTGCAATCACTGATTTGCCGGTAAAGTTTGTGGCATTAGTTCCCTTCATATATGCCGTAATTACTAATTACGGCTATGATGTGCCTACGCTATGAATGCTAAAATAATTATATGCCTGCTATAAATTTTTGATGTGGTTTAAGATCTTCTTTATAGCTTCTTTATACTCGGTCTTTCAGTGCTGAGGATCGTGGCGTGACCCATGTTGTAAATGACTTTTATACACTAGAAGTGGTTTATAACTTACTAGCGCGCCACACGGTTTCACCTGCATAAGTATCGATCTCGTAGGAATATCGGAATTAAAAACGGATACTTTTCGATTTCACCCATCCGTTCAGCCGTTTCAGCGTGAAAGCGCAACAAACAAACGTACAGAAAATCTAATCTTTTCAATTAATAATATTAGTTTAGAGTATAGTATGAACGCAACTATGGATTTTTTTACCCATTCCTCTCCATATAAAACTACCTTTTGGCAGAGGAAACTAGAATCAATTCTATTTTTTCTTGCATATTTTGATGTATAAAAGTGCCTTTTATGTTTCTTATTAAAATAAATAATTTGACTTTGACGTGATGATCCTCAAGAGTATTCAATAGTCATATTCTACATTTACAAGATATTTTTGATGCTATAAAAATATTGTTTGACGTGGCTTTTAATTTTTATCAATCTTATAAAATACGATGACCCACCTGATATAAAAATACTTGATATATTTTAAACACAAGATCAGCGTGGAAATAATTCACACACAAAAAACTTCACGGCCTTTAAAAATAAAGACACAGTGAGTCAGAAGACAAACTCATGCGCACCAAGGTGTTTTACAAACCGAAGTAATTTATAGGAAGCACAGGTGTCATTTATATCCGTCTTTTTCTTCCTTAAATATAAACCCATTGACGAAAAGAGACATAAGATTCTGAACACCAATTACACGTTACAATTATTAACATTTTTATTTAATGATGTCAATTCAAAATGTCATTGAGTTGTTGGAAAAATGCATCGGCTGGTTTTCTACGAATGACGTTAAAATGTCAATTGATCGCGAACAATATAATATTGTGTATTGTCAGCAAACATCATTGTAGTGGACACAAATCCGTCATGAAACGAAATATTTCAACTTATCAACTGATTAATGATTGTTTATTCATTCAAAGAATTTATGAGGGTTACCATTTGGCCGGATTTGTCCAGACATATCCAGCTTTTTAACCCCCGTCCAGGCTTGGTCCGGCCTTACGATTTGTCCGAATTTTTTGACTTAAGGGTATTTTCTTCAGAGCATAGAAAATTTTAATGATTAGGTACTGAGAAAAAAAAGATTAAACTAAATTGATCGGTTTTATATCAGGACTTTATGAATTTCGAAATGGTAACCCTTATTTAGTCTAGCCTTTATAGCTTAGACAAAGAATAAGACAGTCGTCTAATTTTTAAAATTCTTTTAACTAAAATATTCATTTTTGGTTAGAGGCATTAGGATTAGATAAATCATCTCCACATTAATTTTCTCAGTAATTTAATTAATTCTTTTATGCTTGGTCAATGATCTAGCTTTTCCTAATAGGTATGTTTAGCTCATAAATAGTAGGTATTTTCTGGTCCATTGACTCTACAATTTTCTATCGTAAGCTGATTTGACCTTAAAATATAGTTTGATACCTATTTTTTTTTTGTTTATTTTTTAATACTTCCCACGCGAAAATTCCAAATATATCTTAGCTGTATTAGCACAACATACCTACCTTTGAATTTATATTAGATAACTTCAGTATAATCTGATCGCAAATTAATTACTTTTGAACAATACAAAAAACTATTGTTACATCAACGTTTAAAAGAAAAAAAAATTGGAGCGAACTAGTACCAAAAAAACTTACGATGCAAATCGACAAAGTTATTTTTGCCGTTAAAAAACTGGCACCGCTATTTATAAAATCACTATTCGGAAGGGTTACGGCATAAGTCGCATTGAAATTGATTTCGACAGCTGTATTTGTAAATTGGTAATATTTATAAGCCAGGTCGTTGTACCAGAATTCTGTGAACAAAACTGAATCTTATGTTGTAGTATTAAGGTTTATAAAGGTATGTTATGTGCCAGTTATTTATAATATGAACAGGTGCTTTGGCTGTTCATCGAATTTTGATTAGTGAGGGGACATCGACTTATTTTTTTAAGTTCAACTTTATATCGATGCTTTTGATTGAGATGTGGACGTAATTTTTTATTACAATGTTATTGGTATGAGTTTTAAATGATTTGTTCTTTTTGGTACGTACATTAAATTAACCCTATAACCTTGGACTGTTAAATAAATAACTAAGCTATTAAAAAATCATCAAATAAATTAGAAAAAGAACCCTGTTTTCTATTAAGTTTTTTACCTTATAAGTCGGGCTTAACAACAACAGAAAATAAATCAAAAATATCGTTGACTTTTTTGCTAACCATATAGCTACTGTAAACTATTAGCTCACAAAATGAGAAATACCCACATTAAAGCCTTATCTAATACTAAATAGCGACGTCTTATAAAATGTGGAAGATACCGCACTTTTCTGACGTAATTAGTTAAAGTCGGGTAAACATGCCTAGACGAGTTATTGGCATCATTACCCGCTGATTACTGGGCTTATAAAACATGGGTAGGACTTATGTTACCTATGTTAAATGTTTCCCATCGTTTAGGTAATTTATTTCCGAGGTATTTTTGCTTGACTTTATGATTCCTAGTACTTCTGAACTGAGGCCTTTAACTAGAGAAAGAAGAAGAAAGAAAAGAAAACTTTCCAGCACTATTTGAATCATTTTGAAGGATATTGACAATCCATTGCTTCATATGTTCGAAAAATTGGTCCGCTCAACAACGTAAACAACGCGCGCAATGAATATTGTTGAACTGTCAAAATGACAACCATTCTTACTGTTAGTGTGTTACGCAATTACCCCGCAGGTTAACAACACTGCTACAAGGAGATTATGGCGCTCGCTTGAATGACGTTGACAGTCTGTGACACTTGACAGTGTGTCACTTGAAATTTATTCGAAAAAACAAAATGGCGGCGGTATTTCTAATTTTGGTCACTTGCCAAAATATGTAAATAAAAGGAACCAACTGTTTCGGTGTTCACTCAAGCTATTGACAGAAATGAATTCAATGAACATGAATGAATTCATGAACTACAAATAAAAATATTTAGGTAGTTAGTTCTAAGCGGAATCTGAGTCAAAGTTATTTTTTTCTGCGTCATGATTAAATAAATAGGTATCTACTAAACCAGTGCCAATGTCCTATTTACAAAATGGTGTTGAAAGAACCGTTTTTGTTTGACAGATGTTAAAAAAAAAAACTCGTTTTATTATATTCATGACAAGAATTTCTTCTTTGACTGCCTCGTTGGTCTAGTGGTCGCAAGAGCTACTGCTGAGCATGAGGTGCTGGTGTCAAATCCCGGGTTGAGCATCCCGGAGTCTGCAACCGGTGAAATGTGGTAGTCCCTTCGAGGAATACAGCCGCGATGTCTTGTACGAATTCTTCCAAGAGCTATCATCATATTTCCAAAAGTAAGGGGAAAAAAAAACAAACGAACATCGCATTAGGCGTCCACGAGCAATTTAGTTGCCCAGCAACTTTTTTGTCTTTGTCGCTGTCTCCTCACCGAGATTTGGACGATGCGCAAACGGTAGCGACAGCAACGCTACTTTTTATGTAAATTTTTTGGTTGAGCGTCATCTGGCTAGCCGGCGACATTGTCGCCGTGCGCGCACTCGCATTGCAACCAATAGACGGGCGACAAACCAGCGGCAAACCCGTAGACATGATGTGAGAGACGTTGCGAAGACAAAAGTTGCTCGTGGGCGCCCTCCCTTAATCGTAAAAGTCTCTGGACATAATGAGTCTTAGGCGCTTACGCAGCATAGATATCTAATTAGTGATACACGTCCGCAGTTAGTGACTTATCCTTATTAACTATAAGATTAACTACCGGCCGTCAAACAGTGTCAGTTAAGATAACTACCACCATTACCTACCTACCATTATAATAAATAATAGTTAGTATACTAGCGTAAACTAACTATTATTTATTATTATGGTAGGTTTAATCAATGAGGGGAAGAAAAACATCCTAAGCATTAAGCGTTTTGTGTGAGACATGTACTAGGAGCGCATAAGAGACAAGGATGATTTCTTAGCGACAGAATTCTTCGCAGGTGTGTTGGCAGAAAATTCTTACGAAATAAGCAGTGTCTTAGCGATATACTTTTTTGTCCATAAATGACATAAAAGAAAGTAGGTAAGTTACATCAGTCGGTAAATCTGGATCTTTTGTTTTTATTAACTTAGTTTTTTGTTTGACCAACTACCGCGGTTCTTGATTTCTAGTATATTGATGGGCACTTTTCGTTTTGACAGTGACGCGAATGAATTTTCGATGCCCAATGATCTCTTTGCCCCTTTTTTATCGACAATTATCTCTTACTACTTGTTCATCATCATTTTGGAATCCTTGCTCCACCCACCGCTGAGTAATAGGCCTCCTCCCTTGTTGTCATGCTTGCCTGGTCTGTGCGACTCTTATTCAGTTCTTCCCGTAGGTGTTCGTTCTACTTGTACATACATAATTCTGATATTTTAAGGTATACTTGCCCCACAAATCACTTATCACGTTTAACGCTAAACGAATTTAAAACAACTATCTACCGTACCTATATGTTTCTGGCAATCGTTTAAAGATGAAAGAGACAGGATTATGTTAATGTATTCAGTGATTGGTAGTGCAAGCGCCCCTGAGACTGTTGTGTAAATAAAAATTCATATTATAACTAAGCTAGTTTTATTTTCAGCAAACAGCAATATAAATAAAAACTTTTTTACAAACAAAACAACCAACTTCAAAAAAAAAAACACTACAAAGTGATAAATAACTTTCATTTCGGAAGTCGGTGCCGTTGTTTCCGCATTTTCGTTTTTTGACACCGACTTCCGAAATTAAAGTTATTTATCACTTTGTAGTGTTTTTTTTGAAGTCGCTTGTTTTTTTTTGTAAAAAAAACTTTTTTATTTTTCACTTTTTAGTTGTACCTACCCCACACAAATTCAATTAACACTAGTGCATTGAAGAATTGAAGACACCGACTAGAAGAATCATCAAAATTCGCATAGAAATGTCGGAGAAGCAGTATATTTATGCATATAACTTCGTACATAAGAATAATTACTTAATGTATTATATACTAAAACCTTCCTGAAAGTATGTAGATCACATTAGTGAAAGAATTATCAAAATTGGTTCATAAGTTTTTGAGAAAATCGCGGACAAACAAACATACATACATACGGGTCGAATACAGAACCTCCTTTTTTGAAGTCGGTTAAAAATAAAAGGGTTTGTGCTATGACCACACAACAGAAATAAAAACTTACCACTGGAGCCGAGTACCAATACATACGCGATTCAGCGTCTTCGACCGACTGAAGCCGAGTAGAGCCGAGTTCAGTTTCGTTCACTGTGCCAAGTGCAACTTCAAAAATTGACTTATGATAAAATCGAACGGACAAAAATTTGAGAGAGAAAAAAACAGGATCAACACTACTGGTCCTTTATGACATCATCATAATCAATCAAATCACAAGCCTTATCCTCAAGGACGGTCAATGAAAACATTTTAATTGCGTATTATTTTATTCAAGTAACAGCGTATTGTTCCCTTATTAGTATTACGATGTTAGTTACCGAGTCAGTTCCATACACTACCGCACAAAAAGTCACCCGTGTGACTCGGTCAGACATACGGTGTGTTGTCTTTTCGAACCATTGTTTCGGCAGTATCGGACAATCACAATACAGTAAATCAATTGTTGTGCAACAGTACAACTTTATGTTTTGCTGGTAGTGAAAATAATATTTGTTGAACGTTTTCATTTGTTTTTTTTAAATAAAGAAAATACTTGGACAACTGTCACGCAGCCAATATGATCGCTGGTTTTACTTCGGAATCCTGCAGAAGTGAAATGTTTTAACGAAATAAATTGTTCGGTAATATAAATTAATTAAAAATGAGTGTTGTGCAGAAATATGTGTTCGTGTATCATCAAGGTTTAGGAAACGAGTAAGTGAAAACATTTGACTTTTAACAACAAAAGAAGTATGTCCTTTATTAAAAAAAAAAAATTACGGATTTTATACCAATCTTGTTCAGTCCTTTAACCGGCTAAAAAAATGAAATGAAATTGTTTATTCTGTAAATAGGTTATCGAAATCACGTTTACACATCAAAAAAAGCAAGATGGAGTCGACAGTTTCTATCTGACTGCCTAGAGAAGAAATAGCGAAACAAAATTTAGGGGGTCAAAGTCTCATTTAAAGTCCAGACAAAATCTTGATCATATAAGGGCCATGTAGGTAGATCCGTGTGTGAAATGGTGTTTTGAGCAAAGAACTACACAAATTTGAGTGGACCTGCCCAGTCAGTGCATGTTGTCAGTAATCGTGTAGCTCAACTCAGGACTTAAGGAGCGTTCTTTTTTTGAAATAATTTCGCTGAGGGCTAATTTTTCAATTGACAGATAATTTTTATTCGTGGAATAAATTGACGTCCTCCATCCAGAAACATATTGGACACCTTCGTCGGCTCCGGGATCCGGGACTCTCAAAGTCCATGGCGCCCATTTACTAGATTTTAACATAATAACTGGAAGGTTACTTTCACCTTAGTTTTGAAATCTTTAATAACTTTTACCTTAAACTCTTTTAAAACGGAACAGTATGGGGTTTATCTCCAACCCCCCACGACCTTTGCTCTCTCTACTGAAATATTAGCTGGCTGGCAATAATTTGTATATGGTAAAGTTAACCTTTTTTTATTAATATACAGTGTATTAGTTTATTAATATACAGTGTATTAGTTTATTAATATACAGTGTTTGAGATAGTTGTTGTTTTCTTGCCATACCCAATAGTTTGCCGCTACTACAGGTAAGAAATCCTAATTGCATGGAAGAACTGTCAAAAATTCAAAATTATTCCTCCGATAAAATTAGATGTCTAGCGTTGGAAAAATCAGCCCTTACGCTACAAATAATCCTCTGCAAATAAGCCTCCTAGATTGAGGATGTGGTGTACCCACGCATTAATTCTATGCAAAGCTGTGTTGTAAAAAAATAAAAAAGAATCAACCACTAATATTTGCGAGAACATTAAAACAAATGACGGTATCTAATAAACAAATTGGATCCATAAAATTGTCCACAAGAACTTCGTATGTGCATTTACCGTGCGTGTAGATTTGAAGAAATAAATGCATGAAACTTATCCTAAGGGAATCAGTGCTACGTACTTATGGTTGATGGGTCAATAAATCACTGTAAGGCTGAGTTCAGATTGCCGCGTTAACGTCGCTATAACGCGCGTTCTAATAGCATGAACTGCCGCGAATCAGCGTGTACATGCGGGATGCTAGATCAACACACTACTTTATGTTATATTTAATATAGTTTTAACACTATGATTTAATCTAGTACTTGGGGTATAGTTTTTGTGTGTATTTAACTGTTTATGTACTGGTTTTTTGATATAGAGCTGTTAAGGCAATGTTTCACAATGGCTTCCTTTTTCTATATCAAAAAGCATGAATAAGCAGCTTACATTTCGGGTCTTCTAAATGAACAAATTGCTTTAAAACTACTGTTCATGTACCGGTATTATGTATCGTGCAAACAAAGCATGCATTAGCCCGCGTTTTTATCTCAACCGAAATTTTATCAAACGCGTCCATCGCAGCCTCGTGGCTAAATAATAACAGTTGCATGGGTTGATAGAAGTTTAGGCTGCATTTTCCGCGGTCGGTTGGTGGATGGGTGACTATCAATTTCTTAACGAGACCCCTGCGTGCCTCCAGTAGCCCGGCTGTCATTTGTAGATCTGTGGTATACGTTCATTCGTTACGGGTAGTCAGAAGCCCAAAAAGTCTTTCAACCAGTCTTACCAAGGGGTATCGTATTACCCAGTAACTGGGTTGCGGTGGTCAGATAAGCAGAGGCTTCAAAAGACTAGGCACATTGATTTTGTTCATCGCGGGGTTCACCTGAACCGTCTGGACGTAGCCTTATCAGGAATCGAGTGTTATTTGAAGGGACATCGCGTCACTATTTATGTTCTTTGGTGATTTTAGAATCTAGCAAGTTATTGCTAGAGTCTAGTAGATGAACCGTGTCGGATTAAACGACTATGGTACATAACAGATTTGTAGTAAATCTTAGGATTACTGGTATGTTGGGCTTTTCATAGAGACTGATTTACATATCTAGAATTCCTAGGCTGAAAGTACACATTATGACTGTCTCCACGGTCTAGTGATCGCAGGGAACACTGGTTAGCGTAGTGCCTGGATTTCCAAGAGGAAGGGGTTAAGGTCATAGCACACAGTTCAACTCGGAAAGGGATCGGCACCGTATCGCCTTTCGCCTCCCCGTCAAACAGGTGTCAACCTAACGTAAGCACGTTATCAAAGCGGATCAGCAGCTCCGATGATTGCAGCAGCACCCTAATTGCGTAACACATTTTCAATCACAATCTAAATCATTTTGAAGGATATTGCTAATCCATTGCTTCATATGTTCGAAAAATTTGTCCGTTCAACAACGTAAATAACGCAATGGATGTTGTAGAACTGTCAAAATGAAAGCCATTCCTACTGTTAGTGTGTTACCTGTTACGCAATTACCCCACAGTGATGAAATATAGCTCTGTCTATCTCCATGGAAAATACAACAGGAAAATTGATGTTTTACCTGAAGATGCAAAAGATGGACCCACTACCGCAAAAACAACTTTGTCAATCCCTGTCTAAGTGTCTACACGTATTTTATCGGCGTGTGAAAATCATTTTATACACTTTTGTCCTGTAATAGGTACCTACCTAGACTGCCTAGTTAGTCCGTTAGGCCCCAGTGGGAAACACCTCTTGTATGGAGATTAGTAAAGGAAATTGTTACTTTACGTCTACCAACGGATATTTTGCAATAATTAAAACTATAGAAAATTATGTGTTAGTGTGAAAAACCGCGGGAAGATGTTGTTTGTTTCTTTTGTTTTGGATTGTATTGTATTGATGCAAATGCCAATGACCGATGACTGTTTATTATTGTGATAAAAAACAGGATTGATTTATGTATCGTCAGTCATAAATAATAATGAGACTATTCTGCTAAGCAAATCTTGTGTTTCTGGTTTTAATCATCATCCTTGTTTCCACTCATTGCTGAGTTTAGCCTCCTCTCTTTTGTGCCATGCTTGCCTGGTACCTGCGAGTCTCATCCAGGTCTTATTCCAGGTCCTTTTGAGTTCATCTACCCATTAGCTCAACATCAACACCAACACAATATCTACCAAACATTCCTGCTACCGTCTTTTGCCCTGGTAACTCCAAGTCTTGCCAAGTGTCCTGCCCAACCCAAGTTTAATTTCATCTTCATCGTCATCTTGGAATTTATTACTACATCGGACCTCTGAATTCCGGACTCGAGCTTTTAATGATAGGATGCTAAAATGCTTTTAATTATACTAATTTGTTTAAACATCGTAAAACATTGCATTGCTCCAAGTCCGAATAAAAAATCTCGCAACTGTTTCGATATTCACAGATTAGTTCTCATACAAATTATTTAATTTTATGGCTCTATAACCAGCATTCGATGACGTAATAGTTGTAAAATGCCCACTAACATGGACATTTCATTAATATCTATGTAATAAATGCCTCGCTAGTGTATTGGGTTGTAGGTTCACATACGGGTGAGGTAATTCCTCGTAATGTTGAGGTTATTCCAATTCCTTTGGGCTAATGATGATAGAATAGAATAGAATAGAATACTCTTTATTATGTACACCATATAAATTACAGACATAAATATAGAAAACTTTACAATGGGTGACACAATGGGCGGTCTTATCGCTAAGAGCGATCTTTTAAAGACAACCTTTGGATGGATTAAAAACGGGAAGGACAGACAAATACTGTAGGTAGTCTGTGGTGATAGATGTGGTTTAGGTTAAAAAACTTTGTTAATGAATAATGTCTGTTTACCTATTTGCTACTGTGTGATTTTATGGGTCTCTAGGTGACGTCATCAATGGAGAAATGTGGAAATGTTTTGTTTCCTCTGCTAGGACACAGGCCTCTCTGTGAAAGGGAGTGGGTTGGTGGAAGTGTTTGAAGGGAACTACATGACCTAAAGCCCGGTCACTGTCGGACTGCATAGAAAAGAAAGAGAAGCGCGATGACAAAACGCTGGTAATTTATTGCAAAATATGAAGCAATTATCTTTTACAAAAAATCTATTGTTTGGACTAAAAAATTAAAACACTAGTGCTAATAATCTGACAAAAAATCATAATGATTGAATGTATATTAGTATGGCTTTTATTGTAAAAGGAAAGTTTTTAGAGGTATCTTCATGATTTTTTTCTATCGTAACAAATTAGTTGTATTATGTTCCCAACACACTATCTACCTAGCATATATCCTGAAGAACATCATATTTTTTATGATTTTGTTTACTGTAGTCAATCATATACTTTCATTGTTTCTAAAACTTGCATTTTTTGCGTTTAGGTCCTGTAAGCCCCTTGTTAGTCAGTACTGGCAATATTTCCGAAAAATCCTGTTGTTTATTTATACTGGTAATTCTGCCGTCTTTATCTGAAGTTTCCAGAAGTTGGTCACTACCTCCGTCAGTACTTTTCTGTGCCGTGCTTCATGACTTTTTCTTAAAACCTAACTAACCAGTGTCATCTTCTGTTTATTCCAGGTGGCGGGAGCATCATCAATGGCCTGACAACATGTTCAGAACGGCGTCAGTCGAGGGTTCCGGGCCGAGGACGCCGCCGGCCTACGCCCCCCACCCCCCGTACGTCCCGCCCCGCTTCTTCCCTCCTCGGATACGACCCCCACCCCCTCAGTACTGTTTCGACGCAGCACGCTTCGCTTGCGATGCTTCCAAACCTAGATACCTGGACGTGGAACGCGAAAGACTAGTCACACGATGGCTCGCGGAGGCCAATGAAGCTTTAGTAAGACGAGACCGTCCTCCTAGATATAAACCTCGTAGTAGTGAACGTAGACCTGACTTCCTAGAGCGAAGACCGAACGCTCCGGAATGGGCGGACAATTTTTTACTAGGTCGCCGAAATGGTTCGGTTGAACCCGAAGACGATACAAGTGAAGTGATGACGTTGAAAGATTTCGTGGATAAGTTCTCGTTGCCTCGCGTGGTGAAGTTTGAGGGGGAGGATAGGCCAGTGCTTCTGTATAGAGTGTTGGAGGCACACAGGAGGGTGGAAGCGGTCCCTCTGTCGGGGAAAAAGGGGAAGCTGGTCGGAAAGCCCCTGTATATTCCGGATTCCTATGATGGTGAGTTTCCTTTTGTTTTTCTAGAAAGTTAGCTGTGCGTTTGATTATTCATTTTGAATTTAAGCCTGGGTCTATAAATGTGGCGAGATTCTCCATGACAAAATTGTCATGTCATGACAACGTGTCGTGTCATTTATTGTGTTGTCATGTCCGTTTTACGAAATAGTGACCGAGACTCTTTATCCTCAAAGAGAAACCGTGAAATTGTACCCACTCTTGCTGCGGAACCTCTACCGACGGTTTTAAAACAGGAACTCGTAAAAAAGCTGAACCCTAAAGCTAAGCTCGATCAATGACTTATTGATTGTAACAATGGATAATTGACAATAGTCGGTATGTCTGTCTGTTCGGCAATGATCGGAAACGTTCGGAGATGACGCAAGCAATCCGGCATCAGATGGTGATTAGTTGTTGATTATTATATAAGGTCCCATTAATATAGATGGACAAACGTTTCTCATAATTGACCAAAGAGTCTATAAAACATTCAGACCACTAAAATAAGGACGATGGTAAAAATATATATAAAAAAAACGCATTAGATACTTACAAGTAAAATAATCAGCTAACGAAAATACACTAATGCAATTTATTATTTTAGGTTAAAATAAAATCACTTTAATCAATGTTTTTTTTTGCTTGGATATCTTTGGTTAGACGTACTGAGCGCTGTGTTAAAATTTGTCCATCTATTTTAATGGGACACTGTATACCCTGTAACTTTGATAATTGTGATTAGAAAAGAATTTTCAGAAAATGGCTTTTGTGTGTAATCCTTATTTGATGGTGTTATAATCTGTTCTTGAAGAAGTCGGCAAAATATATTTATTTTTAGTTTCTTTCATAATATTTTTTTAAATATTATTTAAGGTACCTACAGTGGCCTCCTAAATTAAGTAGACATTTTTAAAATTCAGCTGTGATGCCACATTATGATTTAAAATAAAAAAAATAATCACGTACTCCTAAGGCATAGCTTGATTAGTTTTTATAATAAGTCAAAGGTAGTTGAATTAGCCAATAAAAATTAATAGCAGTTCAAATATTTGGATCACTAGAATCACACTAATATCATACAGGCGAAAGTTTGTGAGTGTGTGTGTTTATATGTTTGTAACTTTTTCACGCTCAAACGGCTGGACCAATTTTGATAAAATGTTGTATGGGTGTAGCTGATATCCTGGATAAACATATAGGCTACTTTTATCCCGATATTCCTACGGGATCGACACTTATGCGATATATAAGGCGCAGCTAGTTTTAAATAATAATGTGGTGAGTCTAAGCTGAAGTGTAAAAATGTCTACTAACTTTTGAAGGCCACTGTACATTAAACACTATGAAGAATACGTCCCAGCTGTTGAAAATAATAAAACAGATTGGGTTCTTCAACCAATTATGCCAAAAACCAGACATCTGAGAACACACAACAAAAGATTTTAAATTAAAATCACAGCAAAAACACGCAGTTCCTCTCACAAAAATATATAATAATACCTACTTAACAAAACAAGAATAATTAAATTACCATTTTTTACCAATTCAATTAAAATTAAATCTCTGATTACGCGGAAATCATAACAAGAACAAGTGTACCAATTTAATTGAATGAGTCCAATTAGTAAACATACATGATATTAATCGTTTGAGGTCATAATTGTTATGATTAATTGAATTTTAAGTGTCAGTCAATATTATGACAGTCAGATGTTTTTTTTTATGCACATTTTATAAGTATGTAATGTACACCCACGTTGATTGAACTTTTTGTTGATTGCATTTGATTAAATTCTTACTAGCTTTGCCTGCGGTTTCAGCCGCGTGGTGGTCGGAAAAAAGCATAATACTAAAGATTGAAATACTATCGTGAATTCATGCAAGCCTAGTACTTCTTGTTAGAATATTGCTCAGAAAGTGGTGTCATATTTTACTCATGATTCGAAAAACACGTAGCGCCATTTAGCGTCCTAAAGCAATTGAGACCGTCGAAAGTTATTGTTCTTTTCCTTGGGAACAGTATTTTTCTGGAAGAAAGGTCCTACAGTATTTTTCTATACCCCTGACAACGGTCAATATATATGCAAAATTTCATGATGATCGGTTCAGTGGATTAGGCGTGAAAAGGTAACAAACAAACAAACTTACTTTCGCATTTATAATATATATTTTTCGCATTTATATAAAAAGCTTTGATTTGCTGCCAACTCTGCCAAGCCCATTGCTAGGTTCCGCATTAACAAAAAAACAATTCGGTGTTTTGTTGAAATTTTGGCTTTTTTCGGATTCCTGTTAGTTTTCTGATGAAACTGTTAAGGAGTTTGGCAAATCTGTGGTAGATATTCAGATCAAATTGCTGTTCTACCTTTTTTCACCAGAATACGAAAGGCAATAACAAAAGTCGGGTTTTACTTTCGACTTTAAAATATCCCTCCATTTAATTTATTTAAGTTTACATGCAACATTACAGAATATAATCCCAAGGCGTTGTACAGAGCAAATTACAAACTAAAAAGTGACATAAATACATATACAGCGGACAAATTTTAACACAGCTCTCAGTACGTCTAACCAAAGATATCCAAGCAAAAAAACACTGATTAAAGTGATTTTATTTTGACCTATAATAAATTTCCGGCACATTAGTGTATTTTCGTTAGCTGATTATTTTTCTTGTAAGTATCTAATGCGTTTTTCTTAATTATTTTTTTTACCATCGTCCTTATTATGTATTGGTGGTCTTTTTTTTTCTCGCGGTTGAAATCCTCATGGACTTCCTCTATCGTGGGGGTGACAGAGGGGCATGTCGGACTCTTACCGACTAAAACCACCGCGGTGTTCCACCTCTACCTATGGCCGGGGATGCGGGATTCGCATAAGCATTCACCATGGTCCGAATGATTTCTAAAAGTTTGTCCATCTACTTTAATGGGACCTTACCTATATTATATACCTACTTAAGTAAGTAGGCAGGTGGTAGGTTAGGCAAAAAACAATAAAAAAAATGTAAATATAACCAAAAAATAACAAAAACAAACAAAACACAATACTAACAACAACAACATTATCTAATTATTATCTTTCCTGCATCTTATCACAAAATCTTAAGCAATGACGACACACATAAATGCGTGCTATATTCACACTTAAGTCATAAGTATGTAACATTAATTAGCTGTATTGTTGGTACGAATAAAAAAAATTATTATTATTAGTCTGTGCTAAATAAATGTATTTTCTTTCTTTCTATTTAATACTATTTAGCTAATGTCTCTACTTGTGTATTTTTAGGCCATTGAAAAAGCCCAAAAATTCCCACCTGAACTTCGTTTTTCACAATCGTATCTAACCCTGCGCCCGCGCAAAGGCACGGGAGCAACGTCCCATTAGCGACGCAAGCGACAGGTCGCGGCCTCGCCCGATATGTGCATACTGAGCTGGTAGACTGGATGTCTGATTGTGTAGGTGTGTATTTCGTTGTGGGCATAAGTATCTAGTCATTATATGTATAGGTGTGTTCTAGTGGGAAATGACGATGCCTGCCTCAGAAAACACGTTAAGCCGTTGGTTCCGGCTGTCATTTGTAGATCTTTGACAGTCGATACGTAGCCCGAAAGTCTGACAACCAGTCTTACCAAAGGGTATCGTATTACTTAGTAACTGGGTTGTGGAGGTCAGATAGGGAGTCGCTTCATGTAAAATACTGGTATTCAGCTGCATCCGACCAGACTGGAAGCCCACCCCAACATAGTTGGAAAGAGGCAAAATTACCAATATTTTACATGGAGCGACTGCCTATCTGACCTCCACAACCCAACTAATGGGTAATACGATACCCCTTTTGACGACTGCCAAAGATCCACGAATGACGGCCGAGACCAACGCCTTAACGTGCTTTCCGAGGCACGGAGGGGTCCTGGTAAGTAAAGATGGTCACCCATGCACGGACCAACCGCGGCAAGCGTAGCTTAACCAGATCAATCAACCCGTGCGGCTGTTATTACTTAGCCCTTCAATTAACTTACCTACCTTATCAAAACAAGAGTTCATAAAACACTATCCAATTATATTTCCCCCTACCATAATAACTTCTAAATTAATCATTAAGCGAACTTCTATTAAAATGCTCACATTACACGAACAATACTACATGAATCAAGCTACCCACTTATTTTTAATTTATCGCGGCCCACAGTTACGAAGCCGCTCAAAGATCCGTGCATCTGAGGCCGTAACCTCATCCATATGGTGCCATATATGGCCTACAGTTAATAGGCCTGGTCTCCCACGCGCCCGGAAGGTTGGCCCAAGGCCTGATTCAATAGGCCTCGGAATACAGTAGCAATTAAGGCCATTTGAGGATGCCGTGTGCATATATTGCATGCATGCGGTTCGTAATTGTTGGGTGATTGTATTTAGGTTATGTTGGTAGAAGCTGTCAGTCAGGGCTTGAATAGGATAGAATTGCAGTACCTGACCGTTATGTATGTGCATTTGCGAATGCAGTAGGGGTTACGTATGTAAGGTTAATGATTTTGTATAATCGATTTGAGGGATCGATATTATAATGAGTTGACAACACTCGGCGAGCGCAGGAATTTTGAATATGTACGGCCGTACGGCGAGGGACAACGGGATTAATTTGGCGGTGTAACATTGATTGTTTAAAATAAATAATTGTAAAACATAGTGACCTGAGTTTTACTACACGTAGATTATTCTGGTTGGCTAATTGAGTAACAGGCAACGCACATACTTAAGCCCTTAGGCTCTTTGTACACGGGACGGTTTCTTTACGGTACAAGCTTCCATAGTGTAGTGATCCATACAAATTTGACGACCGTGCGTATACACGGCGAGTAAACCGTAGTTTTTCACGGCAGGAAATACGTATGTGTACAAAGGGCCTTAGGATAGATGTCATTTTGAAGATACTTTGTGCCTTGCCTAGTTAGATAAAGCCCCGTATGTGTATTATACTGGACACAATGTTGTGCAAGAACTGCTCAACATTTGACGTTGCGAGATGTTTTTTTTAAAAATCATTAGCATGTTGCCAGCACTACAACATTTCATCCGGCCAGCATCATTGTTCCCGCAAATGTTTATGTTTATCCTTTCAATACATAAATAATAATATATTGTTAAAACAATGATGCGCATAAATTTGATTCCGATGGATACCAGGCTACGATTTTTTTTTTCAAGAGTATTTTTTTTTAATGAAAATTGGGGTTTGAAGTTTACGTTACGTATTACCACAGAATACTTAAGGCGACTACACGACCTAAAGCGCGGTCACTGTCGGACTGCATAGAAAAGAAAGAGAAGCGCGATGACACAACCGTGGTAATTTATTGCAAATATGAAGCAATTATCTATTTACAAAAACTCTCAAACACTAAACAAATAAAAACCGTATACTAAAATTCGGGGAATTAAATTGTCTTTTAGATGGTGAAAGTTTTATGAAAATACACCCGATAGTGTTTGCGTGATTATCGTTTTTATGTCCGCGGTAGACATTACTTTACAAATTAATTACACTATGTTAAAAAAATATAATTGCAAATATTCACATATCAAATTACGAAGCAAATGGTCTAGTATAACATTTATTTTTTTCAAAGAAATCAGTCCGGTCGATTAGACGTGATGTTGAATTTAAAATCATTGGAAGTCGTATATCTGCGCCTTAAAGTACTACGTACAGAAAGGACACTCCCTTCCCCGCACTAACATCAGTTACCGCACCTCACCCCGAACTTCGGCGTATTCGTCGCAGTTATTTAACAAGAGCGCTCGCAAACACAAGTACCTCACGCACACATTCATACGTATACAAACGTCATTTTTTAACGTAGTAGTAGTAGGTAATTATTTGGCGAGCGTTGTATGGAGTGTCCGGAGTGTGGTATTACGCAAGAAATTTATAATATACCTACGAGTTGTCATATTTTCTATGTTTTTTAGATTACTTTTTAGAGGACCTATTGGAAGGTAGTACCGGGATTTTGCTTGTCGAGAACAAATCCAAGGTCCTGAGTATCGCAAAATCAAAATCATAACCCTCCCCGTAATCGGTCAAATCAAATTACAATTTACATAGTTACGATAACTATCTAAATGACTTCACTTAACTATTATTCATTTTGTACGGTATTACTGGACTCAGAATTTTAACTGCACATCCTGGGAATTGAACCCGCGACCCCGGTATCGGTATCCGACCGTTAGGTACGTTGTACTATGGTAATATTAGTATTTGGGTGTCGTGTTCCTATATTTTACACTTTGTTATCGGTACACGTTATCGTATTTCGATTGTTTGTTTATTTCTATGTTATCTTTAAAAACATTGTTTATTATCTTGCATCTTGATATCTTATTGGCAGTATAGAATCATTTGTGATTCACTGTTCGTTGTTTTAGAGACGATTCAATCTCAAACGTCTTCTCTTCAGACTTTTTTTTTCATCATCACCGTCGGTAACCTTGTTACAACTACTGCTGTGTACAGGTACTCTTTTGTGTCATGCTTCCCTGGTATGTGCGAGTCTTATCCAGTCTAGACTTTGCTCTTAAAATATCAAAAACATAGACTAAACCATTTTTACATTTTGATGCATTGAAAAATACATAAAAAAATTAATTAAACTAAAATCACAACCATGATTCGTCATCAGCCGTATAAAATGGTGCCACAAATTCACGTTGTGTGTCAAACTGCTTAACAATAACTTTCGGCTTGACTGTACAATGTACATGGATACCTATAGCAAACCCACATTTCGCCAATCATGTTTTGTCTCATGTTATACAAATGGGGCACTAATCCAGGCTCTAGGCTGCTAGGCCGCTACTGAGAAATTCTAGATAGAAAAACGCAATAAAACTGCCGGACCCGAGAATCAAACCCAAAGACCTCTTGCTCAGCAGTACTGCGCTTGCTACTATTAGACCAGCTAAATACTCTTTGATCAATATTTACAACTACTAGACCAACTTAATGCTCTTTCCTTTGTCTTACCATTCTTACCTAACAATGTCATACAACTTGTAAAGCAATGACTGACCAAGCATGATTAATGATTAACAACAGAGTAGTTAAAAGTATTCCGAGCATGCGCAATTAGGTGTTCGTCGATTGTTTGAGAAACAATTGTGTGCATGCGAAATACATGCTTGAATCTATGAGTGCCTGGTAGGATGGGGATTTGGATGTTTGGCAAAATGTCTATTTCGCTTCTTTACAAGAGCAACGTGACATCTCATAAAAACACGTTTTTTTTTTATTAAGTATTTGATATTGAAAACCGCGATGTCGAATTTTATTTTTTTTTAATTACCGCAACAATTTAATGGTTTTCCTAGAGTAAAATTATCAATATTTTAGTATTTATCAACGCTTAAATGTTTAAAATTGCTCTCCTGTATAGTTGTGGTTTAAAAAATATCACGTTATTCTTGTAAAGAGGCGATTTGTGTGGTGATTTTTGCTCTCGGAATTCTGTGATCATTATGTTCTGTAAACTGCCACTTGAGTTCAATCCTATACATATCCCTTTATAAACCAACCATAAACGTTGCTTAAAGTTAAGTAGTGATAAGCGACTGTTTAACCATACGTTTTTGACGTTTAAACGTCACTTGACTTTAACCATCGTTTATTAATAAACCCCTTTGAGTCCAGTTCATCCCGCCAATTCTTTAATGGCCCTGCTACGAAGTTGTTTGGTGCTTACTTAGACCCACTGCGGTTTTTCTTATGGCCCAATGGTCAATAAGGCTATATAATCATCAGTGATCGGAATAGGCTGAGTATATTTACCTAAACTTCGGAGAACAGAGACAGAAAGTGGAGACTTCCTTATGACGACATTTTTTTTCCGGAATTCGGGAAAAATCTTTAATAAGTTGAAAATAAGCTTTATTTAAGATGGGTAAAGGCTATTTTTAACTAAACTTGCAATTGCCAAATTTTCACGTAAAATCCCGAAATAAGTAGTCTAACTTTAATTCATGTATTCCAATTATATGTAATGTAAGGAAGTCTCCACTTTCTGTGTCTGCTCTCCGAAGTTTAGGTAAATATACTCAGCCTATTTCGATCACTGATAATCATACAATTCATCAATATTATTGCTAAAAGAGTTCACGCAGCTGAATTTGGAGCCAAAAATGTTTAAACTTTTTGCCATTGGTACGCTAAGAAGAAGATTGCTAAAGGTGAAACATGATTCATGAGCTTTTAACTTTACTTATTAGGTAGCATATTTCAAGCGAACATTTAACAGTAAACAGTGAAAAATTACTTAGATATGATCGATTTTAGAGATCCATACCTAAACAAAGAACTAGCTATAACGTATAACGACTATTAATATTTCCTTTAGCACAGCGGCTACAACACAAACGATTATACATAAATTGACAAATGATATATTGTAACATTGTCTCCGAGTTAGATTGTTTGTGCTTTGAATCTATACCTATAAAGCGGTGTTTTTATTGTTTTTAAATAAAAACATTGTCATGCAGGAAACATGTATGGTGACTACTGCATTAGGTATGTTAATAAGTGTGCTACATATTATTAACTTCTTTGAACTTTATTTGGCTCTTCTACAACGCCTGAATGTGTTTGTATTGTTTAAAATGTCTGATAATTTTAGTAGTAGTCAGAAGCCCGAAAGTCTGACAACCAGTCTTACTAAGGCTGCAAGGGTATCGTTATACCAGTAATTGGGTTGTGGAGGTCAGGTAGGCAGTCGCTTCATCTATACTAATATTATAAAGAGGGTTTGTAAGTTTGTATGTAGGGGGTAATCTCTGGAACTACCAGTCGGATTTCAAAATTCTTCTTGCATTTGATAGCCCAATTCTTGAGGAAGGCTATAGGCTATTTAACATCACGCTATGACCCTTAGGAGCCGAGCAAAAAGAAAAAAAGTCAAAAAGAACGTTAAGTGATAGCACGGGCGGGTGATGCGATACGACGGGGTGGCTCGGGGGAAACAAGAAGTTTCACGCGAACGAAGTCGCGGGCTGAAGCTAGTGTAAAATACTGGTATTCAGCTGCATCCAGTTGGACTGGAAGCCGACACCAACGTAGTCGGGAAAAGGCTAGTCGGATGATGATGTCTGATAATTGTAAAATTATAGGTCGGAGATTTGAACCTACAAAGGCAGTTTACTTTGTGTAAATTATGTCATAACCACTGCTCTCTGATACCCCTGATGTTTTACTCCGTAGGAATCATCATTCTTACCGCAAAAAAAAATTCAACCCAATTGATAACCTCCTCCTTTTTTAAAGTTGGTTAAAAATAACGCCTCCTATGCTCATTACAACCCATCACAGACAGCTGCATTAAATGCTTGGAAAATAAAGCAAAAAAAACAAAAGCAATTAATCGGTTGAAGGACACTGAACGACACACAATAGAAGTTTTATTGTTATTACGTCTGGGGGCGTTTCGTGTCCCACAAAGTGTTAGTGTTACCAAAGGAACAAGCATAAGCATAATTAGGCTTATAATGTTCCCACTGCTGGGACACAGGCCTCCTATCACTGAGAGGCAATGGGCCGTAACCCGTTGGTAGATGTCACATGTGTTCGATTTTTTGGCTCTAGGACATGCCGGTTTCCTCACGATGTTTTCTTTCACCGTTTTGAGAGTAGTGGTGATGTAATAATTTACACAAAGTAAAGCGCCTGACTGGGTTTGAACGTACGACAACTAGTAAGTCGCGGCCACCACTGCTCCACTTTTTTTTTTTTTTTCTCGCGGTGGAAATCCTCATGGTCTTCCTCTATCGTGGGGGTGACAGAGGGGCATGCCGGACTTACCGGCTAAAACCACCGCGGTGTTCCACCTCTACCTATGGCCGGGGGTGCGGGATTCGCAACAGAAGAAAACAAAATAAAAATAAATAGATAGGTACATTTCTATGGTCAGTGATGTGTCTCGAACAAAAATGTTCGTCGGATGTCTAGACAGATAAGTAGTTATAATTAAATATGAAACAAATTCCTCAAACAAAACGCACTCGACGTTCTTTTCTCCTTACTCCTTCTTCCAAGAGTTGACGGCAGATCAAAAGCGTCGGTAATCAGTGTGGTGGCATCCGTCTTTTCTCATTAACTCTCGTGGGCACGTGACCAGCGAGCCAATGGCAGACGTTCCCTTTCTTAGAACTAGGGCTGACTGCACCGCGTTGAAAAAAGGTTAGGAAAGAATGTCAAATATTTTCAAAGTCAAAGTCAAAGTATTTTATTTGTTCAACATAGGTAATATGGTACATGGTATAAAATTTGCGTTGTGTCGCTATGTTCTGCCTTGCAAGGCGTACAAATTAGGCGTAAAAAAAACTACAAACTAAACAAGACTGTTTTAAACAAGATAAATAATAAGTGGATCGGACATTTTATTTTATGCTTCTATCATCTAAAAACTCATTGATAGAGTAGTAAGCCTTTTCAATCAGGAATTTTTTCAGTTGCGATTTAAAATGGTTTATGTTGGTCATGCTTTTTAAAGTTTTAGGTAGTTTATTATAAACCTTTGGACCCATGCCGAGACAACTCTTTGAGAAAAGTGCAGTATTGTGTTTTTTTGACTTTAGTGTGCTTTGGTGACGTCTAGTATTAAGTTTTTCAAATTTAGACAGATTCTCTTTAACAAATATTGAAATTTCATAAATATAAAGGGATGGAAGCGTAAGTATTTTTAAACTAACGAAAAATGGTTTGCAACTTTCGGTGGTTTTTAAGAAACATATGGCTCGAAGACATTGTTTTTGGGCCTTAAATGCCATTTCTCTATTGGTAGAGTTGCCCCAAAATATTATACCGTAACGAAGAGTTGTGGAGACGTATGCATGATATGCAGTAAGGACAGTATTACGATTTGCAACCTTATTCAAATTTTGTAAAGCATAGCAAAATTGATGAATTTTTTTTATTAAAGTCTCCATGTGTGTATTCCATGTCATGCTTTCATCTAGCCAAATACCTAGAAATTTGGTTCGTTCCGTTTTATTAATCTTATTTTGGTCACAATTAATGTCAAGGATTTTAGGATTAGTTCTTTGTTTAAATGTCATTATTTGAGTTTTATTAAAATTAATCTGTAAGTTGTTATTATTTAGCCATTGAATTATTAGACTTAAGCTACTGTTTATGTCATTTTCATGTGAGTCACTATTTTTACCAGAAAATACTATAGTACAGTCATCAGCAAATAGAGTCATAGGATGTGGTATGGTTTTCGGAAGGTCATTTATATAGCATAAAAATAATAAAGGGCCAAGTACACTTCCCTGAGGCACACCATAGTAAATTTGTCTCTCTCTCGATTGGTAATTAATTTCAGTTTTAGTTTGAACATCGACTGCTGAAATACTAGTTACCTGTTTTCTGCCAGAAAGGTATGACCTTATTAAGTTTAAAACATTGCCCCTTATGCCATATTTATATAGCTTATTTAGAAGGATTCCATGGTCAACATAATCGAAAGCCTTAGTAATATCCATAAATAAGGCTGTTACAGGTATTTTTTGGTCCATATTTGTAACTATTTCATTGATCAATTCATAAATGGCCATGTTTATATTTTTACACTTTCTAAAACCATACTGCTCTTGAGTTAAAATGCCATTTTTTTTCAAGAAACATGTATATACTATTATAAATAACCTTTTCAATTATTTTAGAAAATATTGAAAGAAGAGCAATGGGTCTGTAGTTTTGTATATTTTGAGGATCATCCTTTTTATGTAGTGGTTTTATTACGGACAGTCAAAAATTTGGTTGTAAAATATTTTTTTAAAGATTAGTTTGAAGATCTTAACTTTTTGGGCTCAAATTGTGCTGTGTTTTTTTGTCAGAAATACACAGAACGGCATTAATAAAGGCTAATTTTCAAGAAAATTTGGGCTTGGGATAAAAAGGTTTAGGATGTAATTTTGAGCGGATCGAGAGACTTTATAGTGGATAAGACAGAGATTAAGACAGATGAAGAACTAGCAGGGGATCGAGGAAGGGGGGGGGGGGGTGGAGGGGGGGGTGCAGGGTTCTGACCGGAATAACTCTTTATTACTAAGATTAACTGTCAGTAGAGTTGACAAGTGGCCCCACAATTTTGTTTAAGATACATTTTTGTATGGATCTAGGCAGGTATGTCCTAAATTTACAAAATAAGACCATAATCTACATCTATACTACTTACTAATAATAAAGGTGAATAGTTTGTTCGTTTGAACGCGCTAATCTCTGAAACTATCGGTCGGATTTGAAAAATTATTTTTGCATTTGATAGCCCAGTTCTTGAGGAAGGCTATAGGCTATTTAACATCACGCCAGGACCCAAAGGACCGATCAGGACCAGGCCCGTGCCGAACGGCGCGTATGGTTTCCACGCGCGCCTCAAAGAGATGTCAGCATAAAGGGAAGGGGCCTGTTAGGGCCGAAGCCCGCCGGGGTTGCGGGATTGTCCGAAAGGGTTACCGCTACCCCGGAACATAAAGGGCTAAGGAAGGAACACGGGTGGGTTTTAGTCAGTAAGAGTCTGACACTCCCTTCCGCTCCACCCAGGGCGGGACGGGTCATTTGATATTTGATAATTTCTCAACCATACAAAAAAGGACCTTAAGGAGCCGAGCAAAAACAAAAAAAAAGTCGTAAAGTACGCTAAGCGATGCGATGCGACGGACGGGGTGGGTCAGGGGAACAAGAAATTTCACGTCGCGGGTATAATACAATATCACGAATATCTGTCACTGCCAGGCCTGTCAAGTTTATCTTTTGTGTCCTAATTAAAAAGAAAGCTGTAAAGTGCTTAATTGCCAGCTGCCAGTCAAGTATGAATACAATGGTTATCTAATCGTATTTTAGAGTAAATGTCATCGGTACATAAAATTATGATGAACAGTTTTAGGACAGCAGTACAGATTTATTTTCGTTGGATCCCAGTTTTGAATCCCATTTTTTAGGTATTAACGATGGGTCCCATTTGATATTTCCATTGAATCCCATGTTATAACATGTGTAAGTGATCAGTAGACAGTTTTGGGATCTTTGACAGTCGTTACGGGTCGTCACTAGCCCGAAAGTCTGACAACCAGTTTTACCAAGGGGTATCGTATTACTCATTAACTGGGTTGTGGAGGTCAGATAGGCAGTCGCTCCATGTAAAATACTGGTATTCAGCTGCATCCGGTTAGACTGGAAGCCGACCTCAACATAGTTGGAAAAAGGCTAGGCAGATGATGAGATGAACATTTTTAGGACAGTGTTTGTATAAGAAAACTGAGCGAAAACAATATTTTTTGTTGCATAAATCCGCCGTCCGCGTCCGCGGAGTTTTTTTAGCTAATTTAATTTCACTCTGTCATCAGTCTTCTGCCCTTATCCTAATTTATTTGGGGTCGGCGCAACATGTCTTTTTCTTCTATACTTGTCTATTAGACGTCATCTCGGTAGTCCTTTCTAACCAATAAATATATTATACATATAATTATTAAGTATAAAATAAATGAATTAATAATATATTTTAATTTTTATATTTTTTGTTATTAATTATTATTAATATTTATTATTTCTAATTTAATTTCACGCTGTATTGATTTTTAGATCAGTGCTGAACACTCATCTAAATAGAACATAATGAATACAAATATAAGCCTTTGCCTTTTATTTGCCTTAAACCATATGGTCAAAACAACCCTAGTTCTTAATTCTTGGAACGACGATATATCACATTAATTTTTATTCGCCTTCCAATTCTATACAAAAACGTTGATAGCCCTAAAAACAATGACATTTTCAAACCTATCGCTAGACGATCTCAATCACGCGTGTATGAACGCCCTTATATACAAACTCACAAATACTGCCCTTTCAAACCATTTTCAACCCAACATCTTCTGTGTTAAAGATTTAATTGATGACATAAATAAAGTTGGCGATATCTTAGTTGACAAAGATAATTCTGCAGATGCGTTAAACGATTTCGTACTTTCGTGACAAGCAATAAGATTCATAGTTGAGCTTTCGAAAGGCTAATTAAGTTGGTAGACATGGAGTTGTCACGTCCAGGCGTCACCAAGTAACAGGGGTGTGCGCTTGAATTTATAAAAAAGTAAAGCTTTTGACGATGTTATGCGGTTCCGTTACAGGTTCATTGAAAATCATTTCGAAGTATGGTTTGATGTAATATTTCTGATACTTATTCAACACTTCAAAGAAACATAGCTAAAAAGTGTGTGGTCGTTTGTACCTTTTATAGTTTCGGTAAGTTAATTGCAATTTTGCCAAGCTGCGGCCTGCAATTCGTTCTAAAGTTAGCGCTTAACAATCCGTTGTTCTTAATTGATCTATTTAAATGAGAGGGGACGATACGAGAGAGGAATTTTCGAAGAAATTAGGACAGCAAAATATCGGTCACAATTGTAACCTCAAAAAGTCTTAATTAACATTTTTTATCTGTATATTTTTTAATCAAGATTGGCAGTCACTTACCAATGTCTTAATTAGTGATGTATTGCATTAAAATAGCCCTCACGATTTGTAATTCAATAGTTACCCTGGAAGTTCCAGGGTAGCCCACGAAATTCAAATTTTCTTACGATTTTTTGCAATGCAAGGGTTACTGTACTAACATCGTCAATACAATTAAATCCCTAAGTTCATATAATTCTTTTGAATGACTATTTCATATGAAATATCATTCAATAGGATAATATGAACTTAGAGGGATGTATTGATGTTTTTAAAGATTATAATTCTGTAAATACATACTTGTTACGCTCGCGAATCAATATTTTAATCAACATACAACCTGACACTAACCTGCAAATTGAAAAAAAAAAAAAAACGAAATAGAATTTCGTGGGCTATGCCGAAGGTACGCGACCGAAGTTCCGCTGTGGTTTCGCGGCTGATTTTACTTTACGCTATAACGCAACGTAATTTCGGTATAATGTATCGTCAGTAATTCTAAGTGTCTAAACACACTATGCCGAAGGTACGCGACCGAAGTTCGGCATGATTACACCTGCAATGCTATTTGAGTTACTGACGATACAATGTGTCGTCAGTAACTGTCAGTAACAATAATGTCATTATGCCGAAATTACATTGCGTTATAGCGTACAGTAAAATCAGCCGCGGAACTTCGGTCGCGTACCTTTGGCATATTGTGTTTAGAAGACACTTAGTGTCCAAACACACTATGCCGAAGGTACGCCGCCGAAGTTCCGCGGCTGATTTTACGTTCCGACTTATTCTGCTGATATGACACACCATAAGTGCCGAACTTACGCGACAGAAATTCAGTTGCGTAACTTTGTGTGTACAACGGGCGGACACGCGGGGCGCAGGCATGCCAGCCCTCCCGCTGCCCCCCGCCCCGGATCTTCTTTGGCAGTCGAACCGAACTTCGGTCGCGTATAATGTGTGCTCTACAGAATACGTTGCCGCCGAATTGCCGCTGAACTTACGCCCGATCGAAGTTCGGCTGTACGCTATAACGCAACGTAATTTCCGCATAATTGTGTCGTCAGTAATTCAAATAGCATTGCAGGCGTAATCATGCCGAACTTCGGTCGCGTACCTTCGGCATAGTGTGTTTAGACACTTAAATGTACGTCAGGCGCACCCTGTTCAGTCAGCCCCGCTGGCTGAAAACTGGCTGACAGATTAACATTTTTACCACAGGATGAGTTATTCCCATAGATCTCCTACTGATACGAGATAAGTAGAATAATTAAGTGGTGAGATGATTATCATTTTCCCAGCCAATTGCCAATATATGCGTTTTGCAAAGAAGCTGTCGCTTGCTCATTAACAATCGCTTGGCCAGTTTGTGCTCAGAGCATAAAATAAATAAATAAAGCAAACAAGTAGGTATGGGCAAAGAAATTAATAATTCCAACAGGTGGATGGGAGGGGCGATGGATGTAACTGATATATCGAACGAGTTAAGTTATACTCTCTTATACAGGGTGCGCCTTAATGTAACGATGACTAAGATAGACACCACTCAGTACCGCAAGTCCGCGATAATCAGAGGGGCAATTCTCGTAATTTTAAGAACGTTCACAGTCTGATCTCAGTCTCAATCTGTCAAAAATACCTCTAATTTCCCTACATTTTTGACAAATTTTTGGCATTGATTGTCGCTGAGGTGAGATTGCGACTAGATTTTGAACGTTTTTAATTACGGGAATCGGATTTCTGAAGTCATCATCCTACAAGCCATGAGCAACAAAAATAAAATTATCAGATGATTGAACAATCTGCCCTTAGTCTATTTTACAATTACTTTTTTCCTCGATAAATTGCTTCTTTAAAATCAAATAAAGAAGCAAATCGAATTGCCTTCGAGCCCAAGCACCCTATATAAACTTAAAAAAAAAGTAAAAGAATGCCGAAGTTTTAAATTTTAAAACTAGCGAGCTATGGCGGCGTAGCTCTGAATCGCACTGTATAATCTGTGGTCACAGATAAAAAATATACTTTAAAGGCATCCTTGCCGCCAAGAATGGAATCTTGAACATTTCAAAAATAGGATGCCTTTTCTTCAAATTATTTTTTATTCAGATTCAAGATAGAGAGCTTTATAATCCATGATACATTCTGGAAATCGATGGCTTTAAGTTTTAATTGGCTTATAAATACGTCAAAACATGAAACGCAGAACGAACGGTAGAGCGATAAAATCTATGAGTATTTAACTGTAGTCAGTTCACACCACACTGAAAGAAAAATATTTAGGTATTTTCATAAATGCAGTTCATAAACTTTCGCATAAAAAAATCGACTACGCATAGATAGTTTTCATTCCCTCGTGATACATATAACTAGGATTTTACGAATTTCTATGGTCTACTTTCCAAAAATCTAACCAACAAAGCGCAGAAATTTCTGAATCTAGACCTAGTAGTACCAGGAGTTCAGGATCTGTAAAGAAGTCGTATTTTCTCCAGGTGTCGATGATGTAATAAAATTCATTCTGCGTGACCATGTTTTAGTTGAATGCCCTATTATTCACTTAACCTTTAAAACATATTTCACACATGACTGATTAAAGATTAAAATAAAGTTTAAACAAGAAGTCATGGTTCGTTTATCTGCAGTCAGAAGGATATTCGCATATTGGTGCTAAGGTCTTAGGATGTAAACTATGATTGTATGAATGAAGCCATGTTTCCTAGGTAAACGAACGTATTTCCACTACGTTGCCACACTTCCTGCACTTAATGGCAACAAGCTATCTGTCAGTCAAATGTTTCCAAGAAAATCTTTCTATGAAGATCTTTGATTGTAATCGTCAATCAACGTTTGTCATCAATCAATGAGAATTCAGCGGGGTAATATTGTTCAACAACATTCATTGCGTTATTTACGTTGTTGAGTACACAAATTTTTCGAACATATGAAGCAATATCATTCAAAATGACTCAGATTGTGTTTGTTAGCGTGTTGCGCAATCAGGGTGCAGGACTGCCTCCTTTTTTAAAGAAGTCCTTTGTGTTCTTTCCTAATACCTATGTAGTTAGAAATTTAGAATAAACGATTTTCGTTCTTGATCACAATGATACAGATTATGTTTTCTTAAGGCTAATATAGCCTGCTTGCAAGCAAACAAACGAAATCAATACAATGCTTTCTGATTTTTTTATCTTTTCAATTATTTTAGAATTTAAAGCTTATTTTATCATTAACATTAAGTAATAAGGATACACAATTAATATTTCTAGCAACATTAATTCCACAAAGCCTACAAAAACGAATCAAATGTACCAGGGCAACATAGATGATAAGGCAACTATCTGCAAACTGTAAAGCGTAATTACGTCACAGACTCATCTCAGGGTTGTCCACGGTCAGTAATAGGTAATAGCCAGTGTAGTGTGTGACAGAGCAAATAACCGAGAGAGCCTACAGTTATAGCCGTTATTAGGCATCGGCATTAGGTGTGGGGCCATAGAGAACGTGGATCAATGTGCTTTTATTATTCAACTAGCTGTGCCCCGCGGTGTCACCCGCGGTGGCACTCGCGATAAAAGTTCCTCCGCATCGCTGTGGGCTGGTAATAAACCCAAGAGACTGGCGTATTGCGACGTTGTATGGCAATGCTTAGCCTCAGACTATTTAGTTGTCAATTGTCATCATTCTCCTGCCTTTATCCCAATTCATCATTCAGAAATCCTTCAGACATGTTTTTCCATACTTCTCTAATCGTCATCTCGATAGTCCACCTTTGATTGTACCACCTGCACCCCCTTTACCTACTTGTATGTTGATAAATACTGTTTTGTTTTGATTCAACGTAATGATCTTTGATAAGCTAACAGCACCCTAATTGCGTAACACACTATCGTATAAGGATATTGCTAATCCATTGCTTCATATGTTTGAAAAATTTGTCTGCTCAACAAGGTAAATAACGCAATGAATGTTGTTGAACTGTCAAAATGAAATCCAATCGTACTGTTAGTATGTTACGAAATTACCCCGCTGGTCACTTGTCATTACGTAACATGTACTACAAAAAAAAAAAAAAAAACTGCAATCGCCATTTCTGAAGCCACACAAAGCTTGTGCACATCTAATGATTGTACTACTTATAGTGTACAGTCAGCCTAATAACATAGTGACGTAAAGAATATAATGCTGTACGCATGAACTTTTCATTCTTAACGATCTAGAAAAACGAAAGTTTTCTTCTGTTATTTATTTGAATCATTAGGGTCTTTGTGCAGCTTGCCATTATGGGAGTTTTGGGAACGATGTTGTTATGCAATAGTAAGTAAATGATGTATTATTGTTTGTTTATTTGGCTGTGTAGACTTCTAAAATGTACGAATTGGCTATGTAGACTCCTCAAAAGTAAGAATTATAATATCTTGCCCCTTATAAGGATATTGTCATAGATAACGTCATCATGAGGCTAAACTAAAATAATTACGTCATAGGTAATCCTGTAGGTTTTGAAAGTTAATTCAAATCCATTTCTTTTCAAACTAATAATAATAAATAAAAAACACAAACTACAAGAAAATAGGCCTCAATATTTATTTTTATTGAGTTATACACTCAATTTCGCAAAAAATGTTGCTTAGATCAAATAGCCGGAAAACCGTCGATATTTACTTACTTTATTGTATACAAGAAAATACATAACAAAAAAAAACCGAGTGTGCTTATGACCACACGACTGAAGTGAAACTTCAAACGTATTTGGCTATGAGAGGAAGAGAGAAAGGAAATGTGCGCGCGTATTGCTTTCTCTTGCTTATATCCCTCACTCAACTCCCGTTCGCCTCGCCCGATCATACTTTTCGTAACGCTTACGTCACGCGTTCGCCAGGTTACTCCCCAAGTTTACGTGAGTAAAGAAGTTTCACTTCAATAACATTACAAAACCTTATCGCTTTCTGCGATCTCTTCCAGGCAACCTTGGAAGGGACGATCGACATTACCTCTTCGTGAAACGGTACCTCGATAAACCTAATTGAACAAATTCGAATCAGTGCCTCATTTACGTGGTTTCTCTTAGGTTTGTGCGTGATCACTAGGCAGATGAATTATTGGTAATCGCCGTTTCATAATGCATCATTATTCATATTTAGCAAAATAGATAGAAGGACGCTGCCTCGTTGGCAGCGGTGTAACTATGCCACTTAGGGCCCATGGCAAATTCAAGAGATGGGGATGGGGCCTTCCCTCAATGTAAAGAAGCTCAACCAGCGTCATAGTTTTTTTTTAGCAATTCTCTCGCGACTTCTTCCGCGTACATTTCATAGGTAATATATTTTCCCCTACAAAATTTAACACCTGACTGCTTCTGTGCTTATGTTAAGATCCTCTTGTGCTCATGGCCCTCTCGGGCCGGGGGCCCCCTCTGGCTGGGGGCCCGTGGCATTTAGTCACAATGGCGCCCTATATTTACGCCACTGCTCGTTGGTCTAGTGGTCCTGGGTTCGATTCCCAGGTCGGGCGAAGTGTTATTGGGTTCTTCTATCATAAATTTCTCAGTAGCAGCCCGAAGTCTGGATTTGTGCCCGGTTATTGCCAATAAGGATTTAATGGGACATAAACATAACTGCAAGGTAGATTGGAAAAAACCTCGCAGCTGGTCACCTAACCATTGGTCAGACCAAGTCTCTCGAACGAAGTGGAAGAACATCGTGCATACATAAAGCCACGAAGGCCTTCAATAGACACTACCTTCAGTAATGAAGAACGAGACCAAGGAGAAACATAATTGGCGAAATGTGGATGTACAGACGCCAGCACATCAAGCTACTACAATCTGTCAAATTTCTTTAATAGATTTTCAACTTTATCGCTTAAATATAAGGTTCAAAGTTGATTCTGAAAATTTGAAAGTTTCGGGCAGCTTGATGTGCTGACGTCTGTGCTATAGGTCCACCTTTGCCTAACCGTAAAAGACCCTTTTCTCTCTCCTGACATAATTCCTTAGTAAATTACTTGATGACAGTTCCATGAAAAATCATTTCACATAAAAAATAACTAAATTTCCCCACAAAATAACAAATAGATAACAATTACCATTCATGACCATAAGATTACCATGCTTTATGTAATAAGGACATTACCATAGACACAAATTATCATCCGCCATTGTTGTGTGTCGTAACACGGGCGCTTGTCCCATAGACAACCATTGTCTGTGGTTTCGCAACCTTGCTGCCACTGGATAATTAACTTGACTGTGGGTTTGGTGTTCTGTAGAGAGCTTGTGGAACCCTTTCGCCGAAAATTATAAAAATTACAAAAGGATCTCATAACTTTTCAAATTTCGATTGCTTTAGAATGTGATTTTCGACGCGTATTAGGTTTGCAGTTTTCATTTTTGTTTTTCTTGTTATTTATCTCTACTTAGGATGGAATTACCGTACGCCTGTGCGGCTGTTATTACTTAGCCACGACGAGTTCCTCTAACACCTTTCTTTTAACTTGGTGGTAATGCTCATGCATTCTGCACTACCACGGGGAGATAGTGCAGTTATGTGTGGGATTCTAACCCACTAAAACTCCACGGTGTCCTCCTCTGCCGTTTACGGCGGGAACACGGGCACGCGTTAGCACTCATCCGTGAACCCGCCGCGGCTGTCCGTCACCGGACTCTCCTTTGGGGAGTATTCCCCATCACCGGCGCACCAGAACACATAGTACGCCGCGGGACCACCCCAGGGACCAAACCAGCACAACCTAACCACCTGCCTAAGTCTTTTGGTAATAAGTGATTACTTATTTACTTACTTTTTGGTACGGAACCCAACTCAAATCTTATAGTAGGTACTACTACAAACAGCTTCAAAAATAATTGTGGTCTTGACTCTTGTTCATGTCGACAGTCAAAAACGCAAGAATGAAAGTCCGTTTTATTTAAACCACATTACATTGTAAGTGGTCTGGTGGTGTGGTAGATTTAGATGGTAAACACGTCTAAAGCTGAGCTAAAAAAAAAAAACTGAGGATTCATGTCTTTAAAATCGCTCTTTTTCTTGTCATATAATTTTCCTGTCCGCCTAGTATCGACATCAGCACAGCACTACGGTCACTTCATACAGTGGTATCGTTTAACTTTAAAAGTCCCACCGTACCACCAGGGGTACGGCCAGGGGTACGGTGGGTCTGCAGTGCTAACATTGATGGTTTTCTTGATTTCGAATTACAGAGTGCGGGTACTTTCTAGCTTGGAATCAACAAATTCTTCAGTGAAAAACTAAAAGCGTAGGTACTGTCAGTATCTAAACTTTTAGTCTTGCATTATAGAATATTAGCTGCGCCCCTCGGTTTCACCCGCATAAGTCTCGATCCCGTGGGAATATCGGGATAAAAACTATCCTATGTCCTTCCCCGGGACTCAAACTATCTTTATACCAAATTTCATCCAAATTCTGTTCAGTGGTTTAGGCGTGAAAAGGTAACATACAGACAGACAGACAGAGTTACTTTCGAATTTATAATATTAGTATGGAGGTATGGATGTGTGGCAAAATCATCCTATAATGTTCTCACTGCTACGATACAGGCCTCCTCTCTGTGAGAGGGAGTGGGCCACAATCCACCGCTCGTAGATGTGGACCGTTGGTAGATGTCACATGTCTTCGAATTTTTTGGTTCTAGGCCATGCCGGTTTCCTCACGATGTTTTCCTTCACCGTTTTGAGAGCTGTGGTGATGAAATTAAATACACAAAGTGCCTGCCTGGGTTCGAACTCACGACCTACAACTCGTCAGTCGGGACCGATACCACTAGGCCGCCACTGCTCCATAATGTGTGTGGCATAAGACTATCACTATTTCAATCTGCCTGCTATTTCAAAGCGCTCAGGCGCGTGAAGCATACCTCTTTCTCGCTAAGTCTGTTAGTAAACTCAAACTCAAAGCATTTATTTCAATGAAACCATTTACAGGCACTTTTAAATTGTCAAGAAGTCAGTCATTCAGAAAATAAGAAGCTAGTTGGCCATCCCAAAGCGTAGGTACCTATGGAGAAGAACGGGCAAGAAACTCCATGGACACTCTTTTAAATTATATTTTTACAAAAATATTAGTTACATCATTAATGTTGAATTTATAATTATATATGAGAACGATGTAAAAATAAAAAGGCGTACGCGTTAAAAGCGTCCAGAGTACAGCAAATAGTAAAAAAAAACAACAATCCAAAAATAAAATAAATAAAAATAAGCCAAGGCAGCTAAGTGATGACCAGCCCCAACTGACGGCGCCCGTTTACGTACATGACGCATAAAACTTCCATCCTCCCAATTTAGTCCAGATTCGGCCAACGTACATCCAATCTTCTACCCACACTAACCTGAGTTACAGAATTAGATTGAACATAGCATTAATTAGCAAAGATAATGATCCTACTTGGCCAAGTGAAATCGTGGCTAGAGGTCGTCGCCGACACGCCCGCTTGAGCACAGTTAATACGAACACAAATGTGCTGGTTTATACAACCTTCGTTTACGTACTTCGTATGGAAACGTCTCTAGGATTGTGCATGTAAGATGTTTTAAAAGAGATACGCAAACATTAATCTTTGGAGGGAAGCCATAGCGTCAGTTATGTCTCTCTCTGGTCTACACGAGAAGAGCTGATATCGTGGCGAAACTAATAATTGGTGGCTTAAGTTGATTGACTAAAGTGCATCGGACTTGCTAAGGTAGCTCGTCGATGACCCTGTCAATCAAAATGAATACATGGGTATGCCGTGGCATGTAGTAATACAAAGCTCATCATCATCATCATTTTAGCCGAAAGACGTCCACTGCTGGACATAGGCCTCCCCCAAGCACCTCCACTTCGACCGGTTTTGTGCTTCTCGTATCCAACGAGTTCGTGCGGCCTTCACAAGGTCGTCGGTCCACCTTGTGGGAGGCTTTCCAACGCTACGTCTTCCAGTACGTGGTCGCCACTCCAGAACCTTTCGTCCCCATCGGCCATCTGTTCTGCGAGCAATGTGCCCTGCCCACTGCCACTTAAGTTTGGCAATTCTTCGGGCAAAATACAAAGCTCACATGAACTAAAACCTAGACTAGGTACAGACATCAATCTACTACAACCTGTCAAATTTCTTTAATAGATTTTCAACTTTATCGCTGAAGTATAAGGTTCAAAGTTGATTGGGAAAATTTGACAGTTTCGAGTAGCTTGATGTGCTGGCGTCTGTACAACTATCTGACTATCTAGTGGGATGCGGTGATCTCCTTCTGTGAAACAGTCACTTCACAGAAGGAGGCTGCGGAAAGGTTGAGGGAGGTCGAGACCATTCTCCCGATCCGCAGCAGACGTACCGGGCGTCGGCGACAACGCCCTCTTCCAGCCCGGGGTGATCGGGTCCAGGGGCGACGGACTCGAGGACATCCGTCGCCCCCATTTCCAGGACCCGAGCTGGCGGTGGGTACTGTTTCACGCATGCCTCTCTCAGACGTAATGGTGGTAGTTTTGGGAGCCCCCCTCCCCCCTGCACTTATGAGAAGTGGCCCGCATAACGCGGGTCGTCACCAGTCCGGGGCGGCGGAAGTCGCATTCGCACCCTAAGCCCCCGACACAGGTGTACTAACGAGGGAACACCGGGGTGATTTTAGTCAGTAAAAGTCTGACAGACCCCTCTGTGCACCCAAGGGCGAAGGGCATCCAGGAGGATTTCCATTACGACTAAAAAAATAAAATAAATAAAGGTACAACTATCTGCGGCAGCCATATTATTATAGTGCTTGTTCAGTGCCGCGAGGCAATTGCGTAAGACATTATCAATCGGAATCGGTTTCATTTTGACAGTTCAACAACATTCATTGCATTATTTACGTGTTGAGCAGACAAATTTTTCTAACTTATGAAGCAATGGATGAGCAATTTGCTTCAAAATGATTCAGTGTGTTTCGCAATTAGGGTGCAGGTATTGACCAACGAAGAAAGCCTAATACTCAGTCTCACGCTAAGCGAACCGTGAAAATGAAAAGTCTTCTTCCATTTTCTCATTTATACTTATTTCCTATCAGCTAACGAAGCACTAAACTATAACGATCAATTAAATATCATTTAGCACGTTAAGAATGTACCGTCAACAAAACAGATAGAGCAGGTTCAACTAGGTTTTATTTTCAACTTTAACCCATTTTTTTTATTTATTATTGTGCTTGTGGCTAAGTAATAACAGCCGCACGGGTCGATCGATTAGTTTAAGCTACGCTTGCCACGGTTGGTCCGTGTATGGGTGACCGTCTTTACATTCCAAGATCTCTCCGTGGCTCGGAAAGCACGTTAAGCTGTTAGTCCCGGCTGTCATTCGTGGATCTTTGACAGTCGTTACGGGTCGTCAGAAGCCCGAAAGTCTGACAACCAGTCTTACCAATGGGGTATCGTATTACCCAGTAACTGGGTTGTGGAGGTCAGATAGGCCGTCGCTCCATGTAAAGATACTGGTATTCAGCTTCATCTGGTTAGACTGGAAGCCGACCCCAACATAATTGGGAAAAGGCTAGGCAGATGATCACGACAAACTGTTTTGTTGTCTGTACATTATAAATGCAGATGATAATGATTATACTTTCCATTTCTCCGCGCGCACTCGACCGCGAAGAGCCTACTGCGCGTAATGAGAGGTAATGGTGGAACCATCAATTATAGTTAGTTTTTAATTAATTGAACTTTAATTAAAGGTTATTAAAGAGGTCAGTTTTCTTATTACTTAGGTATCCTACTTACGCGGTGTCCTGCGTGAGCGACGAATACGACCAAATGTCCTACATGATTTTGGTCATTACTTCTCGAATCATGGAGAAGTACAGTACAATTTTGCTCGAAAGTTCATATGTAGGTAGTTCGTGGTGTCGCGTCTGGTCGCCCTCAAAACAAGTACGCGTTACGTCGCGTCTCGCTCGCCGCAAACTGTCATATAGGCCGCAAGCAGAGTATGCCGTTGAGTTTATCGCGTTCGTCACGTTCGCAGCGTCGGCGTCGCGTCGCGTCGTATTCGTCGCTCCCGCAGGACACCGCGTTAGCTACAGACAGATCAGGAAATGTGTAAAATGTTCCTGGTATTGAATCATCCTAGGTTTTCAAAGCCAGCGGTTTAATGTTGTCAAATCGCTTGGCGGGAGTTTTTATCACTGACAAGTACTCGTAAGTTTTTATTGGCTATTGCTATTGTATTAACCGACTACAAAAAAGAAGGAGGTTCTCAATTCGGATGTTTATATTTTTTCAGTCAAAATTATCTAGAGCAACTGCTCACATGAGATATGTGTGAACAGATTCCAGTTTTGTAAGGCTTGCTTATAGGTACTTCTGTACAAGAGAGAGCAGTGGTGGCCCAGTGGTAACGGCCACGACTTACGTGTTGTAGGTCGTAGGTTCGAACGCAGATAGGCGCTTTACTTTGTGTAAATTTTTTCATCACCACTGCTCTCAAAACGGTGAAGGAAAACATCGTGAGGAAACCGGCATGTTCTAGAACCAATATTTCGAAGACATGTGACGTTTACCAACCCGCACTGAGTCCGCGTGGTGGATTACGTCACATTGGCCTGGCGAGAGGAGGCCTTTGCCCCAGCAGTGGGGACGATATAGCCTGTTTATGCAAGCGAGAAGCAACCTTGTTATCATTAGATGACAGGGTTGTTTCTCTCTTGCATTATCAGTGAAATTCGTAATCACGTATGTAACGTTTTGGTATTAACCAACACGCGATACGTGATCACTAATTTGGCAGCCAAACGTGGTCATTATACCCATTTACACTTGGTACAGACGCCAGCACATCAAGCTACTACAACCTGTCAAATTTCTTTAATAAATTTTCAGCTTTATTACTAAAGCATTAGGTTCAAAGTTGATTGGGAAAATTTGACAGTTTCGGGTAGCTTGATGTGCTGGCGTCTGTACCTATAATTATATTGAAATTCAAAACATAATCATTAATTGTTTAATAATAGTAGGTAATTTTAAATGATTAATTTAATCATTTGCAAATCAATCAACTTGATAATAACTTAATTTGACTTAAAAGGAAAACGATAAACTGTTAAAAATGTGTAGGATTACACAAATTGTTTCCAATCACCAAATACAGAAGATCAAGAATTAATGGTCTCGTCTGTTTTTGGTCAGAAATAAAAGGGAAATAATAATGGTTCCGAAAAACAAATTAAACTCCAACGATCTGTGGCCGACTAAAAAAAATGGATCTTCGAATAACAAAACTAAACTTCCGAATAAAATACTGAACCTCCGACAAAATTACTAAGATACTGACAAGAGAGGTTTTGTCAAAATAATCATATTAAAATACGCGGGGCTACGTCCACTTAGGATGCAAGAGTGAGCGAAGGGCACCCCGAGGTTCGGTTTGGTTAGGTAAACCCTTTAAATAGAAATAGGAGCCTCGCACAGCGGGGCTCCGTCGACATAGGATGCAAGAGCGAGCGAATGAGAATACAAATACCTTTACCTAGGTATTTAAAACGTAATTTAAGCTGGTAGAAAAGTATTATAGCAATAATTTTTCGAAGATTTGAGTATCTCATTTGGTCGTTTCGTCATTTTTATTCGGACAAAGGTAGTATTTTAGGCAGTAGATTTAATATTATGAGTAAGGACAATTCCTATTTTTTTTTTGTCGGAGCTTTTATTACTGTCTGAAATAAAACATTTTTGGGAATACAGTCTACAAGACTGTATTCCCAAAAATGTTTTAATTAAGTTTAAGTTTCTTATCGCAGAAATAAGTCCGGGATTATTTTTATCCTGTCCGCAAGCTAAATATTAATTATTTACTCCTTTTTAGGGTTTCGTAACCAAAGGGTACCAGCGGAACCTTTATTACTAAACCTCCGGCTGTCTGTCCGTCTGTCTGTCAGCGGGCTGTGTCTCATGAACCGCAATAGTTGAAATTTTCTCAGTTGTATTACCACTATAAAAATAAAATTACTAATATTTTTTATATTCTAAGAAATATTTAAAAATGTAAATTAATATGTACATAAATAAATAAAAGGAATAATAAAATTACTAAAAATTAAAGCCACAAAAGAAACGTGTATTTTCAGCGTTTTTCGCCTTGTGTTACGGAACCCATCGTGTGCAAGTCCGACTCGCACTTGGCCAGTTTTTTTGACAAGGCAGCTGTCTCTACCACCATGATATATTTTCAATAATTAGCCTGTTTATCCGCTAATGACATACATTTAAACATAATTTTTTTCCTCTTCTATCTCTCTTTCAAAATAATAAACTCGCAAAGAACATCAAAAACAAAATACAATCGGCAAGCTGATTCTGTAAGGTCATACGGCGGTTTACGGCGTAATAACCTAGGCTGGTTTACAGGCATTCCTACCACATACTGACTGGGAAATCCCGGAGATACTTATGATGTTATTAGGAGGATCTTTCCGGTTCTAAAGTATTGGCAGAGTTGTATCTTTTATTGTTGTGGCTGGTTTTATAACTGTATGCGAGCTTAGATAGATGTAATTTGTACGGTGAAGCTGTTGTTGTTTATGTTATCCTGGTACTTTGTTGTAGGATGTGGATGTATCCTGGTAGTACTTGAGTCGGTTTTAAAAGAAGAGAGCGAGAATCTATTTAAAAATATTGTTACCGTTTTTTTAGAGCTATTAATACGTTAACGTAATAAAACATTTTATGGTGGTCTGGAAGTTTGAGTACTTGTTTGCCTAGAAACCAAACCATACCTATGTATGTACAGACGCCAGCACATCAAGCTACTACAATCTGTCAAATTTATTTAATAGATTTTCAACTTTGTCGCTAAATCGTAAGGTTCAAAGTTGATTGGGAAAATTTGACAATTTCGGGTAGCTTAATGTGCTGGCGTCTGTACTTACAACTTCACCGCCCAGGTTTTCATCGATTTAATAATAATAGGTGCCTAATTGGTTTTCACACCGTCACAGTTCAATGTTCAACAATTTCAACCAATGAAATCAAACCAAACATACAAAATTGTTCCACTGAACAGTCAAAACTACAACACACTACTTTCGCAAACGGGTATTTTCGACCGACAATGCTATACATAGTCCGATGTGCCAACAACTACAGACAGTTACAGGTTAAGTCCGATGGCACAACAGGTCCGTAGGTCAAGCGAAGGGTTTTGTCACGTTTACGAAAGATTAAATGATTTGTAATTGTGGATTCAGGCTGCGTTGGTTGGTGCAGTACTTTTGCATTTTTTGTGAAGGTCTACGACAATGTTTTGCAAGTTAAATAATATTGAATGGGTTTAATTAGCTGCCCAATTCTGTTTTTATTTCTGACAGTTAGTTTGTGTCTACTGCAATTTAACAAACAAACCTATAATAGGTATAACTGAAACAGTTTGATACTGGTATCAAATCTTCGATCAAGATCGAATCATCGGCCAGAATATATTTAATTTTTCAAAAACATTGTGCACTTTGTGAGTAGCGATGAGTATTGATGCGATGATTGATAAGAAATGGGTATTGATGCAGACTCCTGCAAGAAAAAAGCAGTCGAGAGATGTCGTGGGACACCCGGCTGGAGCGAGAGTTCCTATTGTACATGTGACGGTCAAATAATCACACTTTTCAAGTGTATGTAGTGTATAAATTAAGTCCTGACTGACTGATATATCAACGCATAGCCTAAACTGCTGGTCCTAGAGACATGAAATTTGGAGGGTGTGTTCTTTGTGGAGAGTAGGTATCCACTAAGAAAGGGTTTTTCGAAATTCCATCCCTAAGAGAGTGAATGGGAGGAGAGTGAAATTTCACGAAGACGAAGTCGCGGGCAGAAGCTAGGAAATTCGTTCCAAAAACATTGCACGTTACCCCACTTCTATTTAAATCAACAAGCTTTTTAGAACAACAGATTTCTGCTACGAGAACTTTCTTCAACCCATGATAAAGGCCCAGCTTCCCATAAACAACCCGTCGGTAGTACAAATATGCCTGCACTCATTGTGGATTTATTGCGGCCTACCATGGTAGCCCAGTTGTGTTATCACACCGAGTTAGTTAACCGAACGGACCGTTATTCGAAACTCGCGCAGAAGTGGCACAAGTCGATGTGAGAAGTTTTGTGGATGAGGCATTTTTTTCGCGAGGGAGAGCCGAAAAGAGATCACATCAAACGTTTATTTGCTAGAAATACATTGGTAGGTAAAGGTAAGATCTTATAACCTAATTGTCATTGTATTCTGCCTGCAAGCAAGCGTGCAAATATTATCAAGTTTACATGAAATATGTCAAAGGTAAAAAAAAAAGTTTACATACATTCTTATTATATTACTATTGTTATTTTCCATTATTACCATGCAATGATTCACTATTTAATTTACTAATTTATATTGTTAACATTCTATTATTACATTATATTATATCACTATTATTATTGTCCATTATTACCATGCAATTATTCACTAATTAATTTACTCACTTATATAGACATTCTAATAAATATACAAATGTTTAATTTTCATGTTCCATAAATTCCTTAATACCATAAAAACAACACTTTAGAAGCCATTCTGTCAATTCTGTCTTGAGAGCAGTTTTAGTACTTGAGAAATGGTGCAGCAGGAGTGTCGTGGCGAAAAAATTAGCCAGCTGAACTCCGCAGATGCGGTGGGTATCGATCTCTAAACATGATAAAACAAAAAAGAAGTTAATTTCATGTTTTTTTTTGTGGGGTCTTCGACCGCATTTATTGTATTCACTTGAAAAATCACTTTAAAAAAAATTTTATTTCTTCTGTGTAACTTCACAGACGTGATGGGGTAAACACGGTAAAACATAAGAAAAGAGTTTTTATCAACTATTATATCAAGTAACAACACTAACAGCGGTTGTTGACCTCCCAAAACAAAACATCAGATATTATTATTGAAGTGAAAACATCTTTAGACGCGTTGGGCATTTTTTGAGATGGGAAAAACCATTACCACGCGCCACTGTTACCGTAACCGACACCGCTTCGGATGTGTCCGGCTGTCCTCGGGATGTACTCGGTTTAAATGTATATCCGATACGTCAGTGAGTGATGGCAAAGTATTCTGTTGGTGTTTTGTTATCACTTTTGTTGGCACTCCCGGAGTGCCACTGCTTTTTTATTATTTGGTATGTTTAGATATCGATACCTATCGCGTCAGTGGAGTTTAGCTAGCTAATCTATACATTAATTAAATCGTAGGAAAGTCAAAACGGTACATTGAATATTTTTTTAAAAGAATACTTGGGGCGTGATCTACAATCGATATCGAAGCCAAAAATATAGTTTTTAGAATTTTTGTCTGTTTGTCTGTTTATCTGTTTGTCTGTATGTATGTCCGGGATAAACTCAAAAAGTACTGCATGGATTTACTTCAAATTTTGCATGAATATTACTAAGAGGTCGGGTCAACATATAGACTACATATTATCACGCTATCACCTATGGGGGAGGAGCTGTGAATCTTTATTTTTCTTACGCATTCTGTGACAGCGTGTAATCTAACGACGCATATTTAAATGTTGTTTTTCAGTAAGCCATGCTATTATCTAGCTTTACACTATAAAAACTACGCCATTTAAGTAACTTGGGCAGAAAAAACATAGTTTAATGAATTTTAGTAGTATAAAGAAAATTTTGAAGCAGCGCCATCTATGAGATTTCATAAAAATCAAATCAAGTTACATGTTGACACTTTTTGGAAATTAATAATTTAAATTTGATCATGTTGGCGAGGTTAGTAGTTAGTTATTCTTAAAATTCATAGATGGCAATGTGCATTTTCTTCATAAAAGTTGTATCGTATAGTTCGTTTTGATAAATTCAAGTTCCAACAAAACCCTTAAAATCTTGAGCAGAGTTGAGGACGACAATTAAAAAAAAAAATGCGGTGTTAAGTATTACAAAAAAGTTATGTTTCTACTGGAGACGAAGTCGGAGTAACTGATGAACGCGTGCTGAACACCTGTCTCAGTTCACTTCAAGATGTGGTCATTTCTATCGGCGGCAATCCACTGATCGAATATGGGTTACCAGCTCCCCAATCATCACCGCATCAAGACCGTGTAAATCGGGAGTATAACGCTGAGACAAATTACGATCCGGGCGAAATGACCATGTCGCTTTGTTCTCTTCAGAGCAAAAACAAATTTATGACACCGTCCTTGAAAGCGTTGGGAAAAAACCAGGGTCAAATGTTTTTCTTGGAATGCGTCTGGTGGAACAGGAAAAACATTTGTTACCACTTGCATACTTGCAGAGGTCAGCAGGCAAGGCAAAATTGCTATTGCTGTAGCGTCGTCGGGAATCGCTGCCACACTGCTTCCGAGTGGCAAACAGCACATGCCATGTTTAAAATTCCTATCGATTTAGAGAGCGCTGAAACGCCTGTTTGTGGTGTGTCACGTAACAGCGATAAGGGACACGTGCTCAAGGATTGCTCTTTGATCGTATGGGATGAGTGTACGATGGCCAATAGGAAGGCAGTTGAGGCCGTGGACGGAACCCTGCAGGACATCCGCAGGAACGAACATTTGATGCGTCGTATCACAGCTGTTCTGTTCAGTGGCGATTTCCGGCAAACGCTTCCCGTGGTGACACGGGGATCGAGGGCTGACGAGGTGAATGCTTCGTTGAAACTATCTTCGTTGTGGTCACGAGTTCGTACGCTGCGCTTGACCATTAATATGAGAGCTCGGCTCGGCGGCAATGCACGTGCTCAAGAATTCTCCAATGTCCTTCTAAATCTTGGCGAAGGCACTCTACCAGAAGAGAGAGGTGGACAGGTGGTGCTTCCAGAGTCTCTCGGTAGAGTGGTATCCAGCTTAGAAGAACTCATTTGCTGTGTGTACGGGGACATCAGTCGTATACTGCACCTGCAGAATTCTTGGGTGTGTGAGCGGGCCATTTTGACGTCCAAAAATGATCAGGCTGCAGCAATTAACGAATGCATTCTCTCGGAAATTGAGGGGAATTAAGTGGTCTACACCTCGATAAACACTGTTGTCGAGCAAGATGACGCCACACATTATCCCGTGGAATTTCTGAACTCCCTGTCAGCAAGTGGACTTCTAGCGCATACCATCAAGCTGAAGGTCGGTGTCCCGATTATGCTTCTTCGGAACCTATCTCCTCTGAAGTTGTGTAACGGGACCCACCCTAAAGTCATTTCGCTCTACAGACACACCATTGAGGCGGAAATTCTTACGGGTTGTGGCGTTGGCGAGGCAGTATTTATACCACGCATTCCCCTCATACCTCATATCTTCCCGTTCCAGTTCAAGCGCGTACAGTTCCCCGTGAGTGTTTGCTTCGCGATAACCATCAATAGAGGCAGACACTGAGGGCAGTGGGTGTCGACCTCGGGACGAGTTGCTTCTCACACGGACAACTGTACGTCGCTTGCTTCTGCGTCACCAGTCCTGACTCTCTTTACATTTTGGCTCCTGGCAGCATAACTACCAACGTTGTTTATAGGGAAGTGTTTTAAGGTATGATGCCTTTGTACGTATTTTTACTCTTTTGTGTCCTGGAATGTATTCCTGCATTGTTTTCTCTATTTCCTTCAGTCACATCCCCCACACCACACTGAACTCAGCAGGACTCCCATATAACTCTCTTCACTTGCTTCGCTTGCAAAAAAAACTTATATTTTAATGCTATTTTAAAAGTTGTTTACTTATAATGCTATAGCGACACTGGCATCTTAGGTATTTTTGGTGCTGTAAAGCCTTCAGGCAGACGACGTCGCGGGCAGCAGCTAGTTTAAAATAACCCTGTATAGTAGAATAGAATACTCTTTATTATGTAGGTAAACCATACGAATTACAGATATATATATATATTTTTTTTATAGGGTGATACAATGGGCACTGATATTGTTCTTATCGCTAAAAACGATCTTTAAAAAAGAAAAACAAAATATAGAAGATTGATAGGTTTGTTTACAAAAAAAGCTGAGGTGCTTAATAAAAGTGAAGACTAAAAAAGAAACCGAGATCAAGAGTAATTGGTAAACAGTAAAAAAAACGTCTGTACCTATTTAGAACGATCAATTCACAACAGCTTTAGAAAATCTTACAAAACATTCTCCTATTACGCCCAAGTTGGCTATGAAGACATTTAGGTACAACTTTTGGCAATGCAAGAATAAAAACAATAATGACCATTTTTTTTTTATGAACGCCGCATTGGAGTTTCATCTTTCTGCGCTGATCTGAGCGTTGAAAATCCAACAGCGCGCTTTTATTTAGGTCACTCTAAAAGCTTACTACTCGCATCTTAGACGTTAATGATCAGATTACTGATTACTTACTGATTAATTATCGGGTTACTGAACTGAGATGTTACATAGGCAAGCCGACTTTACGTACTGATAGGCATACTAAGGCTGAGGCTACATTAGGCCGCGACGCGACCTGCGATACATGAGCGATTAAAACAAATAAATGAATGCTCACGTATATGGCTACACCGTACATCAAATATTACTAGCTATCATTGATTTCTTTATGCGATAGGAACAACATTACTGTAATCACGGCATCGGCTACATCAACATATCAGCGAAATTGAAGCGAATTTATTAGAAAATTTCTCACTTGCACGACTAGTTCAATAGTGCTACTAAATATGCGTATGGCTATATTATGCGTATAGTAAACCACGATGGATGATTTGATAGCATGTGCACTGTAGCCACGTCATTGCCGAATATACGCCGGATTTTCGCTTATAATGTAGCCATACCATGTTTATCTCGTTTCGCTCTTCCAGTTGCATCGCAAATCGCTGCCTACTGTAGCCTCAGCCTCACTCTATGCACTATTTATAGGGCCAAACTAAATTAGTTACCGAAACTCTGCAGACGTGATGGGTATCGACATCTAAACACTATACAGGGTTATTGGAGAAACACAAACAACCTCTTAAGAGGTCATTGTGCTCATCATTATTAACAACTTTTACTATGAGACCAAACCTGAAATCGCGAAAAAAAATTAGCTGTTCCCTACATAGGTATATGTTCGTATAACTTGTCAAAATGTAGGGAACAGCTGATTTTTTTTCGTAATGATGAGTACAATGACCTCTTATGAGGCTGTTGGTATTTTTCCAATAACCCTGTAAAATAAAAACAAAAAAGATTCGATTTTGATTTTCGGGGTTCAAAATAACAGCTTTTTACTAAATGCATATGAATGTATAAGGATACGGATACTTTTTTTAAATATTTGTCTGTCTGTCTGTTTGTTACGGCTAATCTCCGAAACGGCTATACCGACTTTGACGGAACTTTCACTGGCAGTTAGCTGATGTTATAAGGAATAACTTAAGTACTTTTATTTTAGAAAAATAATAATAGGTTCTGCGCAAAAAAATTAAACATAAAAAGAGAAAAAATATTCTTCCTCTTCCATGGAGGAGTGGTGCACACGGTTACGCATCAAGCTATACATTTCCAGTTTTAGTTGACCTCGCATTGTATAGGTTTTTCGTACAATCAGAAGTCAGCTAATACTGGTTAGGTATAGCTTGATGTGTAGCCGTGCGTACCCCTTCTCTAAGCGACACATTATTTATTATAAATGATAAATGATTTATTTTCTGTAAGTAGGTTTGTACAAACACTTTTACACAACAATCATATTTTTTTTAAGCTAGATAAGGTCGGCGTTTCCTATCTGACTACTCTGATAAGAAAGGCCGAAACAAACTCAGAGGTCACAGTGTCTTTTAAAGTCCAGACAAAATCTTGGTCAGATCATGTGAAGACCATGTAGATTGGTGTCTGAAATGGTCTTTTGAGGAAAGAACCACACAGATTGAGCGGACCTGTCCAGTCAATGCACGCGTGTTGTCAAAAATCGTGCAGCTCAACTCAGAACTTGAGGAGCTCAACGATTCGACGAACAATACCAAAGAAAGGGCATTTGGGTAGGTATTGAATTATTGATACCTACATCCAAGCTAATATGGGCAACCAGACGCCTCATCCACCCAAGCACACTTGCCTTCCAACCTCCTTGTCCCAATCTCACATTAGGCACAGATACTAAACAGGTTCCATTTCGATGAGACTTTACTATTTGATTGTAGACTTACGCAATGCTGGGAACTACGTAAACACCGGGTTACGCGCACGTTTGCGTTAATAGAAACCGCTTACTGAAAGGGTAATCTCGACTAAAATACTAGAATCACGCGTAATTAAAACTAGTCCATAAGATTCTCTTGCAATTGCACCGAGTTCATGTCACTCGTTTATGGGCACTTAAAATGAGAACCAGTAAAAATTTATAAAGGGTCCTTGATCTACACCCTAATTGCGTAACTCACTATTAATCAGAATCTAAATCATTTTGAAAGATAGGTATTGTTAATCCATTATTGCTTTATACAGGTTGAAATTGAAAACATGGTGACAAATCGAAATGGGAGATTGTACCCATCATCATGGACAATTTTTACTATGGGACCAAACCTGAAATCGTGAAAAAAAAATCAGCTGTTCCCTACATTTTAACGATTTTTGCGAACATAAATGTAGGGAACAGCTGATTTTTTTTTAGCGATTTCAGGTTTGGTTTGCGATTGCCGTCCCATCGGAATATGCGAGTGAGGGAAGAGTGAGTACACCTGCGTCTGCGCACACACTTGTGCATTAAAATACCTCCCGTGTAAATGGCCAGTCTCGTCTGGGCTGCCTTGGCCGAAATTCGGTCTGGAGGATTATTATTATTTATATTTTCATTAATGAAACAAATTAATCGAAACAGCGAAATATTTGCCAGCTCTATCCGACGTTGCCAACTTACAAAGAGCCTCATAAACCTGAACTCTAACCGAAAACGACCCGTTCGCCTCCCAAACATGATTAAGGAACTAGGTTTTCTCAAAGGAAATGCGTACTCAGAAACTCAGAACTGGCTTTTATAATGGAGATATTTCATAGAAATGGCCGCCTAACTGTTTAGTTCGTTACAAAGGCTAGAACACATCATTGTGCAGTCCAACGTTCAGGCACAATGGCGACCCCCCGGATTTTGTCCCCGATGCCGTGTGTCCAGCCTTTACATGATGATTTAATACTTTGGCTCCGTGACCCTGTCATACAGATGGGTTGGTTTATGTCTTGGGTGGTATATTAAAGTGACTGAAATATATTTCTATGAATGCAAGTATCTGTTTCGATGTGAGATATAATCCAATAGTGACAGTCGTATCGCGAAATGGGCAATCACACTATCATACTAATATTATAAAGGCGAAAGTTTGTGAGCGTGTGTGTGTGTGTGTGTTTATATGTTTGTTACTTCTTCACGCCTAAACCACTGAACCGATTTAGATGAAATTTGGTATAGAGATAGTTTGAGTCCCGGAAAAGGACATAGGATAGTTTTTATCCCGATATTCCCACGGGATCGACATTTACGCGGGTGAAACCGCGGGACGCAGCTAGTGTGAGATATAGTCCAATAGTGAAATAGTCGTATCGCGAAATGGGCAATGTGAGACATAAACGAAACGCTATTGCTTCATAATAAGTAACTAACTATATACACTAGATACTAAAATAAAAGACTAACTAACTTACAATACAAATAAATAAAAAAACAAAGGACACTTAGGCGTCGAAGTATTCGTCCGCATCGCTGTCATCCGGAAACGTGCCCAGAAGACTGGCAGCATTGCCCCGTTGAATGGCAATGCTAATTCTTTGGCCAAAGAACGACCCAGCCCTCTGGTCGAAACGCTTATTTGAAATGACGTTTAGGTATAACGCGACTTAGGCACACTATACGTTATAGGTATACAGCGAGCAAAGGCTATAAAATATCCCAGGAAATCTTTTGAATACGTAGGTGTAAAAGAAAATCATCGAAAGTATTCCTTGGATCGTATAAAAGTAAGTTCAAAAACTAAAACCCGACTACTGAAAAATTTTGCTCTAAAAAAATTACGGCTATAACCAACAAGTTCCACTCCATTGTTGTAATATTGATAAGATTTTAGAGAGATAAGATGTATTTAGCCATAAGGGTTATATTATAATTAGAATTACGGGGCGATATCGTCATTGTTGACCGAGTCCCTTAAAATAAAGAAAAAAAAAACTATATATAAGCATAAGTTTTAAAAGGTTTAAAAAGATAATCTTTTAGAATCAAATCGACAAAGCAATGTCGGAAATGTTAAAAGCTCAGCACTTCTTTCATCCTATTACGCGCTATAACTATCACAAAATACACAAATATATTCAATACATATCATCTCAAAAACTCACCCATAAGCACATACAAAGCTCACAATCCACATGGTGCGTCTAATCGCGTGCCTGCGCACACGCAGCCTTGAATTAGTTACAGCGAATTTACGTGTCATGCCACTTACATGGTGTTTTGTATAGCAAACCTGTTCGGGTGTTCAGCGATTGGTCTTAGACGCTATTACACGTTTTGTTTTCACGGATACAGAGATTTAAACCCGGAACTGGAAGATTAGTTTTTGTCTGTGGATGGAAAGGTCGTGAACCTCTGCTTTGGTAAGGTAAAGTGTCCATGGAGTTTCTTGCCCGTTCTTGTCTATAGAGTTTAACGTTTTGGAATGGGCAACTTTAGTTTTCTGACTAACTGACCGACTCTTTGACAGTTAAAAGTGCCTGTATTATGTAAATGGTTTAATTGAAATATATGCTAACATTGATTATAGGATTTTATAAATAGATTTAAAAAAAAACCGAGTGTGCTTATGACCACACGACTGAAGTGAAACTTCAAAAGTATTTGGCTATGAGAGGAAGAGAGAAAGAAAATGTGCGCACGCACTGCTTTCTCTTGCCTATATCCCCCACTCAACTCCCGTTCGCCTCGCCCGATCACACTTTTCGTAACGCTTACGTCACGCGTTCGCCAGCTTACTCCCCAAGTCAAGCGTGCGTAAAGAAGTTTCACTTCAAAAACTGTTTAGGTTACCCTAAACAGGCAGCATCGCTACCATCTTGCTGAATCCTAAACGTATGAGCTCTTCGCATATCTATTGTAGCTTTTGTTAAATACTTATGTATCGACTGAACTGGTCTATAGAAACATTCTAAAAGTAATTTCCCTTCAAAGGTTAGCATAATCAGCTATAACGTTCCCTCTGCCTGGGACACAGGCCTCCTCTCTTTAATAGAAGATAGAAACAAACGGAATTTATTTATTTATTAAAACTTTATGCACAAGTAAAAAAAAAAATACTGTACAAAGGCGGACTTAATGCCTGAGGCATTTTCTACCAGTCAACTTTAGGGTGATGCAGAGACAAAACATAGCAGGTGCAACATACATGATAACTAGTTAGGAAATGAATATAAAATACAATATATACATAGATACATACATATAAACCAAATGAACTCTCATGGGAAAAATGATCGATAGAGGAGAAAACGAATCCAGCAAATCAGCGCTGGGATGTTACGGCCAACTTCTGCCGAATATGTTCACGAAATTATGTTGTTCAGAAGGTGTAGAACCACTTGACAAAGTAAAACGGCTGAATTTCATCTACGATCGGAAGTCGCGGTAAAATCTAAAAGTACCTAATCAAACGTCTCCAACTTTTCCCAACGATGTTAGCGTCGGCTTTCAGTCTAACCAGATGCAGCTAAATATCAATATTTTACATGGAGCGACTGCCTATACTGACCTCAACGACCCAGTTACTAGATAACACGATTCCCCTTGGTAAGAAAACTGCCCAATTACAAAACGTAAACCTAAACCCCATAGAAATAACGTTCAGGTGGCAACAAGACTAATATACGGCTAATAAGTCAGCCGACAGCTCTACAATTAGCGATTAGCATAGAATGGCGACAGTTGCTTTCTATTAGAACGTTCGTAGACTGTGTTTCATAATAACTGAATGCAAGCGCAGATGTCATGGAGTTTGTATTGCTTCATGATACTTAATTAGGGATTTGGAATGTTGGATATGTGAGGTAGCTTTTAAGTCATGAATACATGATACCTGTAGTGTGCGTATTGTGGGACGCCCCCCAGTATAGATGGACGGACGACCTAAAAAAGGTGGTTGGGCTACACTGGATGTGGAAGGTGGAGGACAAGGTGCTGTGCTGGGAGAGGCCTATGTCCAGCAGTGGACTGCGATAGGCTGAGTTGATTGATTGTCATGATACCTAGCATACATATTGTTAAGCCTTGTCCACATCATTCATTCGTAATGCGCAATGTTGTCAAAGTAATTTAACTAGCGTCTACCCGCGACTTCGTCCACGTATTTCGGCCCTCCTCGCTGTCGCATCACATCGCCCTGCTCGCCCTATTCCTTCGTTTTCGCCTAGCGTTCTTTGTGACTTATTTTCTACTAGCTGCGCCCCGCGGTTTCACCCGCATAAGTGTCGATCCCGTGGGAATATCGGGATAAAAACTATCCTATGTCCTTCCCCGGGACTCAAACTATCTCTATACCAAATTTCATCTAAATCGGTTCAGTAGTTTAGGCGTGAAGAAAAGACGGACAGACAGACATAGTTACTTTCGCATTTATAATATTAGTTTGGATTTTTACTCGGCTCCTAAGAGTCCAAGCGTGGTCCTATAGCCTTCGTCAAGAATTTGGCTATCAAATGCAAAAATAAATTTTCAAATCCGACTGGTAGTTCCAGAGATTAGCGCGTACAAACAAACAAAAAAAAAATCTTCAATTTTTTATTAGTGTATTTGGAAGTATACCGTTAGGTATATAAAATCTAACTATTCGAGACAATACGATCATATTACGGCTAGCTGACTAATCGAGACTATCCGCAGTGCTAATGACCATTTCCTGCCGGGAAAACCCAACAAGTTCAATAACTCTTTGTCTGCAGATCAATCCAGCGGGGTAATTGCAATACACACTAACAGTAGCAATGGCTGACAGTAGCAATGGTTTCACCCGCGTAAGTTTCGATCAAGTCTTCAATTTCCCACAGACATCCCTGGTCCCGCCACTTTGACGTCAAAGTGGCGGTACCAGGGATGTCTTCACATACTTCCTTTACCTTTAGAGGTACAAATGTCTTGTTTAGGGTACAATTAGTACATATGTAGGTAGTACAAACATTTGAATGAGATACATTTTAAATTGGAGACTTGATCCCGTCATTTTGACGCTCACGAATATCGGGGTAAAAAGTATCCTATGTGTTAATCCGGGTTATAAACACACTCACAAATTTTCGCCTTTATAATATTAGTGGGATATAGAGTAATATGGGTCAATTATAAAATACACCTCTGCCGAACCCTGCCTAAGAGTTCATAGCAGCCGTGATGTTATGTTATGTAATGGTATTATGAACACTAGCTTCTGCCCGGATTTACCCGCACTATTACTTCGTTTTCGCCCAGCGTTCTTTCTGACTTTTTTTTTCTATTTTTACTCGGCTTCTAAGGGTCATAGCGTGATGTTAAATAACCTATAGCCTTCCTCAAGAATTCGGCTATCAAATGCAAAAATATTTTTTTCAAATCTGACTGGTAGTTCCAGAGATTACTCCGAAATGAGAAAGCTTATAGTGGATAAGACAAAGTTTAAAACAGAAGACGAACTAGCAGGGGATTGAGGAGGGAGGGTGGAGGGGGGGGGGTTCAGGGAATCAGACCACAATAAATCAAACTTACAACAAACTAATTTTACCTCCATATAATATTAATTATAGATTTAATTTATTAAACAAACACCATTTTAAATAATATTTATTCTCTGTTGCAGGTACGTAACACAACAGTTACAAAGTGTTAAACCGAATCCTTCGAGCAGTAAGTTTATAATCGTATGAATATGTTATTTTTAACCTAAATAACCACGAAGCACATCTCCTTGTGAATAGACATTAATATTTGGCAAGTATGGTCGGAATTTGGCGGAGAGTTCCGTAGTACTGTAAAAATTATTATTAATTTATAGCACTACTAGCAGCGCCCCGTGGTTTCACCCGCATAAGGTTCCCGTAGGAATATCGGGATAAAACTATCCTATAAGTATCCTTTACCGGGACTCAAACTATCTCTATACCAAATTTCATCTAAATCGGTTCAGCGGTTTAAGCGTGAAGAGGTAACAGACATACACACTTTCGCATTTACAATATTAAGTATGCATATTAGCATGGATATACATATTATAGTATGGATGCGACCTAAACCCGCAATTAAGTCACGTTTTTCTATGAATCATATTTACACAGAAAAGTGTGACAGGTCGCACGAGCTATAAAATAGTATCGTATCGTACGTGTGACTTAAGTACTTTATTAATGCACGCCGTTTAGTAGGTAATATTATACTGTGCAATAATGGACTACTTAAGTCACACGTATCGCAATGTACTGTTTATTTAGGCGTCCGACCTGGGGCATCGAGAAGCGGAACATGCAATACCTCCAGCTTAAGGGGTATTCAAAGCGGGCTACCTGGGTTTTATGAAAGTCCTTAGCTCGGATTACTATTCTTTTTGACATCATCATCATCACTTCAGCCCGGAATCACCCATTGCTGGGTATAGGGCTCCCCTTTTTTCTGCCATACTTCTGGGTTCCATGCGTCCCTCATCCAGGTGTTCCCCGCGCCTTTGACAATATCATCAACCCAGCGCGCTTTTGGACGGCCTCGGTTTCTTTGGACTAACCTTGGCCACCATTCGGCCACAGCTTTCCTCCAACTCCATCTCGTACAAATCTTTTTGATAATGAGTACTTATCTACAACAGAAGAAATTGCCGCTATGCTTAAACATAAGTACTTGATTATGATAATTTATTTATCGTAAACCAATTCCTGGGGCATATAACACTGTATTTAAATCTTTTTTTGTGTAAAAAACCGTAATTCATCAAAGTGCTATCATCATCAAATTTCAATGATCGCACTACTTTATTTAAATCACCTAAGCTAATCAACAAGTAACGAGAATTGTTTCCTTATTAAGAACGGTTTTTTCATTATTTCAATTTGTTCTAGAGAACCCTAAAAAACGTTTTCCACGATTTGGAAATCAGGAAATTGAGGAGTTCATATCGCATTATTATCTACACATCTATTTCCTTCAGTTTATAGCTACATCACTAATTATAAATGCTGCTACAATAGAACTTGTTATACGAAACACAACCATAGCACAATGGACATAAGAACTATCAAACCTATAAACAAAATTGTACAACTGAATAATTTACATTACCGTATTTTAGTTACGCTATTAGAAACCTTAGTACATTTTCGCCCACATTATAACGATTGTTACACACGCAATTTAGATTTTAATCAAAAGGTGTTACAGTCTAAAATTGATTGATGGGCTCACATATGAAGTGTTACGACCATAGGTATGAATATGAAGTGATCGATTTATTTCTTTACAATTTATGATTGCCTGGTACTCGGACGCGTAACTTTGCCTACCCCGCGTTATGTATTAGCTGATACATAAGTACCTCAAGTAATTACTTAATAGCATATGTTAAAGTAGTTAATATAATGTTGTCATGAAACAGTTATGTTAAGTAATTGCCGACATAACTGAATTAATTAGTTGCAGACATGCCGTATAATTAATTCAGTTACAGTACAAGTTTTTCAGCTAGCGTGTTTTACGCGCTCCATTTTTGTAGGAATTCGGCGCAGAAAGGCGATAAACTCTTCGTTCGTACCTACAATGTTTATTTTCAGCAACATAATAAATAAGAAGGACCATTTTCAGGAGGCCCGGGACTCAGGCCTCCTCTCTTCGAGAGGGAATGGACTGTAATCTACCACGAGGGCCCAATCCTCACATGTCCTCAAATTTTTTGGTTCTAGGACATGCCGGTGATGAAATAAATTACACAAAGTAAAGCGCCGTAACAAACAAACTTACTTTCGCATTTATAATATTAGTTAGGATTAGAAATTTATCCAGTGTATACAGGCTTATTTTTTTATCACCATCCTAATTTTTATAGGGTGTTCTACCCATGAATATGAACAACTTTCACTATGGGACCAACTCCGAAATCACGAAAAAAAAATCAGCTGTTTCATACATTTTGGTCAAGTAGGTATTGAACTTTTGTATGAAACAGCTGATTTTTTTTTGTGATTTCAGAGTTGGTCCCATAGTAAAAGTTGTTCATATTCATGGGTAGAACACCCTGTAATAATTTGGATGGTGATAAAAAATAAGCCTGTATATTTTTATCCTATTTCAAATCAATAGCATTATTCAAAAAGTACTGCACATACCCAATCGCCAAAACACTCAATACAAAAATCGATTTAAGCACCGGCCTTGATTGAATGAGATTCCAGCCAAATAGCCGTAAAATCACACTATTAACTTGTCATTGTAAGATGACGATATTTTTCAAAACTTGTGATGTCACTCGCCAGTGACGCGTTACCGTGACGGTCTCGCTCTGGTTGAGGCGACTTTGAGAGCCGTACAGTGTCACTGCTTCGGTTGGTGGCTTATAGGCTTACAAGGTTTGAGACGGGCAGCCGAAAGGCTTAATTTCCAGCCACTTGAATTGCCATATATTTGGCAAATACTGCAATAGATTAGAAAGCATGGCTAATAGAAATCTCTATTTCTAGACAGCACGTTTTGCCGAAAACTTTATTGATAGAAAACATGGTTTGTAGATATCTCGGTTCATAGGAAGCACTGTTGACAGCGATTTCTGTTCATAGATAGCACTTCTTGCCGTAAATTTTGTTCGTAGAAACCACTGTTTCCAAATGTTCCAAAATATCTAGTCGCAGTCTCATCTCAGCGTCAAAAACTTGTCAAAAATGTAGGAAATTTAGAGGTATTTTTGACAGATTGAGACAGATCAGACTGTGAACGTTCTTAAAATTACGAGAATTGCCCCTCAAGTGGCAGCACATGAAAAAGTAAAGAATCATGCTTGTCATAATTATGTACAATATTTAAACTAAATAAAGCAAACGTTGCTTCATTAGATCTAACGGACTTAGCATAAACAGGAACATTCATTCACAACATCAGTCACGATTCGACCTTACAATTAAAGCAAAATACACCGGAAAATGATTCGAAAAAAAAACTTCAGGTCAATCTCGATCGGACATCGAACCTGCGTCCGCTACATCTCCATCGCGATAAGGAACAATTGAATCAAAAGCTTCATAGAGATTTTTATCTTGTAGATACAGAGTGTATGGAAGTGCTCTGTGAATTTATGACGCCCTGGTACTAGCAGGTGCTTTCGTACGGTTTGACGACCCTGGTAATGTTTTGTCTGAATTTTGTGCTAGATTTTTCGTGGCTAGAGTAGGATAGAGATATGCATAGGAGTAGAGAAAGACAAGATCTGAGCTCTGTGAATTTATGACGCTTTGGTACCGGCAGGTGTTTTGGTACGGTTTGACGACCCTGGTGATGTTTTCTGTCTGCATTTTGTGCTGGATTTTTGGTGGCTAGAGTAGGATAAAGATAATAATTATGCATAGGAGTAGAGTAGACAAGATCTTTATTGTTTAGAGTTATGTGAAATTATGACACCCTGGTACAAGCAGGTGCTTTGTTGCGGTTTGACGACCTTGATGATGTTTTGTCTGCATTTTGTGCTAGATTTTTGTGGCTAGAGTAAGATAGAGATACGATATATGAGTAGAGAGGTCTATAATGTTAAGAGCTCCGTGAATTTATGAAGCTCTGGTACAAGCAGGTGTTTTGATGCAGTTTTGTGACCGTGGTAGTTGTTGTGTGTTGTTTTTCGGTCTGAATTTTGTGATAGATAATGTTCTCATAACTATTCGCGCAGATTTGGTAGAATTGCTTACCCCTCTAGTCGTGCAATCGAAATTGATTCTTCCTGAATTGGCCAAGGACCACGTTTCCTTTACTAAGCGGTAAGCACGTCCATCTATAGCGGAAGAAAGGTAACTCACGTGTAAATTCAAACTCAATCATAGATTAAGGAATCGCCCATATCACTCACACATTCACGCCACGTCCGTCATGTGGGGCGAAAGCAAATCGGATGGAAGGACCAGGAAAATAAAGTACTTTGAATAAAAGAAAGAAAATGTCTCACCTAGCATAACATAACATCACGCCTAAATTCATTAAAGGGTTAGGCAAGAGGTAAGTACCTATACCTATAGTAACATGTTAGTAACACCCAAATTTCGACAGTTAGGTTTAATTGAGTCCCATGTAATAGGGGAAGAGCCAATTGCCATTAACCGGGCACAAATCATTAGGGATGCATGAAGAAGCCTCCTCGTGTAGCGCAGTTTGTTCCGCTAGTTACTCAACTGAAACGAGCGCTCGGCGCATCCTGGACAGTCACACTCAACACCTTATTTGACTTGCCAATTCTTCCCTAGCGGTGGTAGGGCTAACGCCTGTCTGGTTTTCCGGAGTCTGGTGTCAAGCAGCCTGCTGTGTTTCGTCAATGCGTGGGAGTTCCAGTGCTTTAGGCATCTTCTGGGCACGCTTGTTCCATCATAAACCTCATCCATCGCTTTCCACCAGGCGTGAACGAGGTCAAGAGCGGGCCCATTCAGCAATAAAAAAAATAGATTTCGGGCTGCTACTGAAAAATTCGTGAAACAAAACCCCAATAATATTTTGCCCGCCCCGGGAATCGAATCTAGGGCCTCTTGCTCAGCAGCAGTGCTTGTGACCACTAGGACAACAAGGCGGTTAGGCAGTGTCATCTAGCAATTCTTCAAAAGACAGTCGACCCAGTATTGATTATTGCGATCAATATATAGTTTCTGTCGCAACATGTCGAGACAATAATGTTTAGTTAACGGGCATCTAATAACCGTACGCCCTTAAGATTTACCGGTCCGACTAGTACTACGGATGACAGAGCGATTTCTTTTAGTAAACCGTTAAAACTGACGGGTTACCTACGGAAACACACCGGTTACGCAAGTGTTTTATATTTCCATGCAATCTGGGAAGTGGGAACATGTTTGTGGAACTGTAAACTGTAGTCTCTTCATCATAGCTTGGTTATTGTGTAAGGAGCTGCGGTTGTGGGGTTTCTGGGAAAGTTTTCGTTCAGTTTTTGATCTTGTGTGATATGTTTTAGCATCGTTATTTTTTTATCCTTCCGTCCAGTTGGTTTTGGTCCGTTGATTCTGATTTTCTTTCCTACCTCCATTTTAAGAATCACTGAATAAACTCGTCGATATTTCGAAGGCAGAGTTTCAACTTTATTATAATTATAATACATTTCAGCAATAACTGAAAAACATTGTAAAAAGCAATAAGTATCTATTTTTACATTCATTAAAAAAAAAAACTAGAACAAAGCAATTTAAAATTAAGTACTAGGCTTGCATAAAAACAGCGTACCAGTTAGATAAAACGCTATCTGCGACATCCGGGTGTTTTCACCCGACGCACGGGGAACTGAGGCAACAATTACCTATCACGTGTGAACGTCCCACTGTTATGCTTTCCTGGTAATACGTGAACACTTTCTATGGTGGGTGTTGACTTTCCCTAGTGGCGATAAGTTCTGTGACGTCATTGAATAAATCAGAGTGGAAACCACGGGGAAACTTGAGAAAATAATAATCTTACGATAAACATTTTTAAGAATTTCAATTAAAAGTACCTACCGCTTCTGAAATTCGTACAATGCGAGTGCAGATCAGAAATCTTTGAAATAATTTTCCAAAAGTCAACAAGTTATCATTAGGATTACATGAATTTAGAGGGTTAGATTTCGTTCAACACTCAACTTGATACTAACCTGCAAATTAAAAAAAAACAATAGGAAAAAATCGAATTTCACAGGCTAACAAGCGCAACCTTTATTTCTTTCCAACCAATTTCTTCATCAGTCTTGTACCTCTTATACACTTCGCAGCATGTATCATGATGTCGTCATATTTCCAATCTTCTATGACGATCAAATAATATACCTAAATTAAACACAGTCATCAAACCATTGATGAAGTCGCAGTAAGCAAATAGTAATCGAATGTCAATCACCATGGTCAATGCTTCCCACATGATTATTTTACCTTTCAAGTCACGACAGGTTGCACATGTCAACGGGTGAACGCGACAGACATGTCATTTTAAATGCGAGTTAAACCTATGATTGATGACTTAAGAAAATAATTATTATTCTTGTCATCAAAAAATTGCTCTCATATGAATCAAAGAGTTGGTTATCACTGCTAAAATTGTATTTGTATGTTCGTGATTACTAGTTTATTTATTTATTTATAGGTATGTTGAAACTGTGTGTACTCCCCGTCACTTTTCCTTCAAGGTTCATTAGAAAACCAGCGTCAGGCAGCATCTGTCTGGCATTAATGCTGAAATGAACCTTTTTGGCGCAGCCGTGAGGCACACACTATTGTTGACTGAAACATTATTTTTTATTTTATTAATTTTGTGTTTTGTGTTTCACGAACTGTGTCAAATAAATTTTTTTCTTTTTTTCTTTCTAAAATCCGCACCCTAATTGCGTAACACACTATCAATCTCTCATTTTGTAGGATATTGGTAATCCATTGCTTCTTAGGTTCGAAAAATTTGTCTGCTCAACAACGTAAATAACGCAATGTATGTTGTTGAACTGTCAAAATGGAAGCCATGGTCTTATATTATTGTTTAGCCCATTGTATCCAAATGCTGGAAAATGGCTCCGTTTGCTCCTGACCTTGTCTCATTTTGAATGCAGTTCATCCCGCCATCTCTTTCTGATGTAGCCGCGAAGTCGTACATAACTATCCTTATGTATTTCCGCATGGAAATCCTTATGGATACTTTCCGTCTGGGGAATACGAAAAAGAGCTGTATGTACTTCCCGGGAGGTTAAATGCCATTTCCTGCATCATCTTAAATCGTACTCATCTTGCGAACAAGCCAATTAATAAGCAACATTATTTTTTAAACAGTTTCGTTTCAATATCATCATTCTCCTGCCTTTATTCCAGTTTTTTTGGAGTCGTCCCAGCATGTCTTTTTCTTCCCATATCTCTCTATTTTAGTCGTCATTACAGTAGCCAATATCATCTTTCACACAGTCCATTCATCGTGTATTTGGTCTTCCATAGCCATCCACATTCATAATAAAAACGTCCCTAGCTTAAAGACCAATAAAATGTACTTACGTAGTTTGAAACATAAAACCTTAGTGAAAGTCTATTTAAAACCATGTAAAAGTCTACTACTTTACGAAATGTTGTCTCCCCACATAGAATACTTAAATATGTAGGTTAAAAGTAAAACAATTACTACTTATATGGTAAGAAGACTTAAACTCAATTGTTTTGACTATGACTGATGTAACCACGTGACCAGCTATGATAATACCGCTTTGCAGTTTTAGAAAAAAGACACGAAGATATTGTGTATTTATTAATTAATCACAAAATCCACAGCTCTTTGAAATTTTCTCTTAAGATATTTATGCTAGTCTTACAGCCAATTACAGATTTACAATTAAATAACTATACATACATGCAACAGAAACAAACAAACAGAATGACGTGAACTGCTAGCACCATCTGAGCATTGCTAAGTGTACAGTGCGAGTGTGTATTTCTAATTAAAATCTCATGCAACTTTTTGTATGAAGTGACAGTAAATGTACCGAGGCAAAGAAACTATTTTGATTGTATTGGATTTAGGTATATCACATTTTTTAAGCTCTAGGCTAGCCATCTTTTGCGCTTTTCCACGCGTCCTTCTTCCATTTTTGATGGTACGTATCCAGTTTGTCCCGTATCTGCATTGTGGCCTTCCGCGATATTTTGGCTTATCAGAAGCCACTTCTGTTGCTAGTTGCGACCCAATTTATAGTCCTGTTGGGTTTCCTTAGAACGTGCCAGATAGTTTAGATCCTGCAGTTTTCAATCCAAACATTCTCCCTTCACACGCAGCTGGTCCTCAAAGATTAATTCTCCCAAGACCTTGTAACAAAGTGACCATGTACCTAAAAGAAACACCATGTAATCGTGTCCCTACATAATGTCACATGCTACTTAAACGGACCTAAAATGGCGGTATTGTCCATCCGGTGCGGTTGTGCAGTCATGCACTTGACGATGCGGTTATGGTCAAACACTGTATTTTTAAATTTTACCATTATTTCGATGAATAAGCTGGATGAAGAGATATGGGAATCTGTCACCTGTATACTATATTTCTTTTATATAATTTTTATGATCAACTCGTAACTGTCCATCTGCCCATTATAATGTGCAATCAGCACTAATTGCGTAACACACTATCAATCGGAATCAGAATCATTTCGAAGCCAATTGCTTCATAAGTTCGAAAAAATTTGCCTGCTCAACACGTAAATAACGCAATGAATGTTGTTGAACTGTCAAAATGAAACCGATTCCGATTGATAAAGTGTTACGCAATTGCCCCGCGGGTCAATTTTCGTAATTTAAAACGTTCAAAATCTAGTTGAAGTATCATTTGGGCGACAAACTAATGTCAAAAATTTAGGGAAATTTGAGGATTTTTTGACAGAATGAGATTAATATTAGACTGTGAACGTGCTGAAAACTACGAGAACTGCCTCTCTGATATCTAATAAAATAACGCCTATGAGACGATTGTCATCTTCTTTTTTGGTGCAAAAAGTTTAACCACACAGCAATATTGATAGCCATTGTTCTAAATCCTGTTGAAAGTCGTTGCATTACGAAACGCTTTGAAAGCGATTGCCACTTGTATTGGCCCTCAAGTCGCCTTTACCCATTGGTACTTAATTCTTTACCTACAAATTAGTAAAGTCCGCATAGAATGTGGTTCTCGAGTACAGGGCCACTAACAAATCTAGCCATGCCCATCCTCATATCTGGAATGTGGTAATTACCATAGTTTATGTAGATTGCAATATAAGGAATTATGGTTTTATAATCTCTTCGCTTGTACCGTAAAGGGACCTCATATCCTTTAGCCGCCTTTTCGCTTAAAATAGGTAATAAGGCTGAGGCTACAGTAGGCAGCGATTTGCGATACGACTGGAAGAGCGATACGAGATAAACATGGCATGGCAAATAAACTACATCTGAAAGCAAATTATTAATGTTCGATATCCTATCATCACATTGCAATTATTTGTTTTTATATGGTACTAATACATTAAAAATCTCCTTTTAAAAAAGTGACTAAAATTATTGATTGCACGCATATTCAGCTAAATTTGAGGTTCAATTAATTTAAGGATTTCACCAATGGATAGATAATTTAAAAATCTAAATAATCCATGTTTTAATTTATTTAAAAAGATCGCTATTCTTTTTTTATTAAAATAATTCCGAAAATTGTGAGAGTTCTATGATAAAGGGGCGTGCGCAGGGTGCGCTGCATCCCTTTCGTACGAGGAAGTCGTGTCGCTCTCTGTCTCTGTCACAATGTAGCGATTTGCGATGCGACTGTAAGAGCGAAACGAGATAAACATGGTATGGCTACATTATAAGCAAAAATCCGGCATATATTCGGCGATGACGTGGCTACAGTAAACATGCTATCAAATCATCCATCGCGGTTTGCTATACGCATAATGTAGCCACACGCATATTTAGTAGCACTATTGAACTAGTCGTGCAAGTGAGAAATTTTCTAATAAATTCGCTTCAATTTCGCTGATATGTTGATGTAGCCGATGCCGTGATTACAGTATATGTAATGTTGTTCCTATCGTATAAAGAAATCAAAGATCGCTAGTAATATTTGATGTACGGTGTAGCCATATACGTGAGCATTTATTTATTTCTTTTAATCGCTCATGTGTCGCAGGTCGCGTCGCGGCCTAATGTAGCCTATGCCTAAGTCTTGACCTATATTTTGCCCTATGTTGTTTTAGAATAAGTTCTAGCTTAGACTTCAATAAAATCTGCCATAGCCCAACGGTGCTATTCTGTAAAAATCTGAGAGATTTTTCAGCTCATTTTAAGCTCGCTCCACTTATGAAGTGAGCTGTGTGTGTGTGTTTTTTTGACACCGAGACTTGAAAATCTGGTGCGAGTTAAAATCGTACGGTGAGCTTACAGAAATACTGACACGATCTCATTTAGAAAGTACCTACGTGTTTAGTAATACCTTACCTATGAGTACCTAAATATATCATTTTAATTATAAAACTCAGCACAATGGTTGTGAAAGAATAAACGATCAATCATGGCGAATAATCTGTATTAAGTGTAGTCTAGGAGTCTGCGATGTGGATTGTTACGTTATCTCACCCACTTGGAGTTGATTAAGAGGTTTACAACTGGTGAATTGTCATTAAAGTTATTACGATTGCGTGTTACACATTATGGATTATTGTTATTACAAACACTTCTCGAGTATTGTAAGTTTTGTTAGATTCAGTTTTAAGGTATTTGTTGAATAAAATAAATGTAAAAATCTCCTAATTAAAATTGAATTTATAAACGTTTCTCAAAGTTATAAAACAACAGCATCATGCGTGTATTCCTCAAAGGGTTAGTCAGAGGGTTTAAAGTTTAATATTTATAATTAATGTTTAACAGACTAACGCTTTCCTTTACCATCTATAGTTATTTTTTCTTGCCATTCTATTTTAAATTAAGCAAGTAAACAAAATCCGTTTATAAAATCACACTTACCTATCAGGCATGAACTACCTACATACACTTGAAAACAAAAAAATAATCCCAACAAAACAACGGTATCTTTCTAGATGGTAAGCGAAAATGCGGCTACACTTGAACTTTTTATTCACTTTTACTTGCCTCATTACTATTTACTCCGCACCTCCATATCAGAAGATCAGTTTTATCTCGCGTCCGTGCCAACTAGCACTTCGTGTCACTATCTCCTAGACTACGTGCATTGCCCAGTGAGCCGGCATCAGGTATTCAAAACACACAGTGAAAGGCGAGCCGACTACAAACAGTTCAAGGTAGATAAGTCAAGTTTGAGCTGTCAAACATACATAACAGTGCTTGGGTTATGGATTTGAATATCCGTGTTAATATTTCCGAGTTTTTGTTAGATAAGATAAACTAGATATTCTGTGTATTCGCTTGGAGAGTAAATCTAAAGAATAAACGTTAATAGAAAGAAGGGTTATGTTTTTTTTAACTTATAAGTCTACTAGCTTCTGCCCGCGATTTCGTCCGCGTGAAATTTCTTCTTCCCCCGATTCACCCCGTCGCATCGCATAGGCTCCCCACGCTATTAATTATTCGTATTCGTTTAACATTATTTCTGATTTTTTTCTTTTTGCTCGGGTCCTAAGGGTCTTAGCGTGATGTTAAATAGCCTATAGCCTTAATCAAAAACTGGTCTATCTAATGCAAAAAGATTTTTTCAAATCCAAGTAGTTCCAGAGATTAGCGTTTTCAAACAAACGAGCAAACAAACTCTTCAGCTTTTTTTGAAGTGATTCTGAAATAAATGTTAATTTATTTATTATTAGTTTATACGACATTTATTTTCGAAAATATTGCCTAGCTCATTGACTACGTAGAAGTCGAATCGGTAATATTATATTGACTTTAAAAAATCTAACAAAATTAGATGCTCTCCTTCGACTGTTTCTGCGGACTTAAGGACCAGAAATTCATTCGAAATATAATAAAATATTACATAACATGATTTATTCGTTATTCTATAAACTAGAACATCTGTTTAATCAATGTTTATTTAGTACTGCTGTATAGGTTATAAATTAATTACGTGTAAAATCATTAATTTTATAAGTATACTAAACCGCTATGTAACAGTTTACCCAACTAGTTTTTACGACTTCAGTTACTATCTTGTTAAAGCGACTATTAACTAGGCCAATTTCGTATTGGTTGAAGATCCTGAAAATCGTTGTTAATAAAGTGCCAACACTGTATTTTATTTTTAACCGACTTCAAAAAAGGAGGTTCTGTATTCGTGTATGTATGTATGTTTGTATGTCCACGATTTTCTCAAAAACTGATGAACCAATTTTGATAATTCTTTCACTAGTGTAATCTGCATACTTTCAGGAAGGTTTTAGTATATAATACATTAGGTAATTATTCCTATGTACGAAGTTATATGCATAAATGTCCTGCATCTCCGGCATTTCTATGTGAATTTTAATGATTCATCTAGTCGGTGTTTTCAATTCTTCAATGCACTAGTGTTAATTGACTTTGCGTGGGGTAGGTACAACTAAAAAGTGAAAAATAAAATCTTTTTTACAAAAAAAAAAACAACCGACTTCAAAAAAAAAACACTACAAAGTGATAAATAACTTTAATTTCGGAAGTCGGTGTCAAAAAACGAAAATGCGGAACCAACGACACCGACTTCCGAAATTAATGTTATTAATTACTTTGTAGTGTTTTTTTTTGAAGTCGGTTGTGGTTTTATGATCTTTTTTTCTATAATGTGTGACTGGTATTTTGTGAGGGGCTTGTGGCTAAGTAATAATAGCCGCACGGGTCGATCGATCAGGTTAAGCTACGCTTGCCGCCGTTTGTCCGTGGATGGGTGATCATCTTCACATGCCAAGACCCCTCCTTGCCTCGGGAAGCACGTCATTCGTGGATCTTTGACAGTCGTTACGGGTCGTCCGTAGCCCGAAAGTCTGATAATCAGTCTTACCAAGGGGACTCGCATTACCCAGTAACTGGGTTGTGGAGGTCTAATAAGCATTCGCTCCAAGTAAAATACTGGTATTCAGCTGCATCTGGTTAGACTGGAAGCCAACCCCAATAAGAAAAGGCTAGGCAGATGATGATAGAAATGAAGATCTGAGAGACTAATTGGACCTACTTATGCAAGACGGAACCAATCCACACACATGCCAAAATCGAGATAAGTATACAGAAAGCTTTCAAAATGCACCTTCTATCGACCCTGTAAAGATCAAAATGATCTGACAATTTGTCAGATAATTTTGAAGCTTTCTGTATACTTATCTCGATTTTGGCATATGTGTGGATTGGTTCCGTCTTGCATAAGTAGGTCCAATTATAATTAGTGACCGATACTTAAACACGTGATTGTACTAATCATAACAAACAACTTTCCCAAATAAACTATTTTTTTTCATTTACCAAGCACATGACCCCAATCACCCAAATAAGAGAGTGTCTCTGTGAGAGGGTGTGGGCTGTAATCCACAACGAGGGCTCAGTGCAGGTTGGCAGGTGTTACATGTCTTCGAATTTTTGGTCCTAGGACATGTCGGTTTCCTCACGAATTACGATGTTTTTTAGGGCAGTGATGATGAAATAATTTACACAAAGTAAGCGCCTGTCTAGATTCGAACTTACAACTCGTAAGTTATGGCTGTTACCACTGGGCCACTGTTCAGTTCTCAACAAGTGTTACAATGAATACCTATATCTAATATTTTGTTGTGGTTTTGTTTTATTTGTACTTATTGGGTTTTGTGTTATGCCTTTTGAATCAAACAAAAATCAATAATTTCGAAGCAACACCAATTTGGTAAACAATGGTAGCAACTTTTTAAACGAATCTAGAGACTAAAATAATTTGAAAGTTTCTTCCTCCTCGTATACCTAATTCTTGTTTAGTAAGAGCGTCGCAATTTCTTTTTTTTTTGACAAAAATAAACTTCGAAGTCCTACACGCACATGTAACATAAGTACCTGGCTTCCATAAGCACTTAGAAATGTCGAGAGTTACACCATTTAGCAATTAGCTTGGAGAGTGTCTCAAGAGCTGGCAGTCTGGTATACTAACCTCGCATTAATTACTAGGGTAGCAGAGGTCACTGGAAGAATGTGTGGAATGTATGGAAAGTTTACTTTGTGTAAATTACTTTCCTAGATTAGAGGAACGTGCTTCTTTTAGAAAATACAAAGTATGGCAAAGACAAACTGTTCGCTTAGAAATGATGATAGAAACTGAGTAACAGTTACCACAAATTATTGTTGTTTAGTGGTTGAATAATTTCTGGAGCTTCATCACAAAGACCAACTGTATAAACATTCGAAAACAGTTAACATAGTGCATGCTTATCTCTTTGTACCTATAATATACAACAATAACACTGTTTACACATACATAATAGGTACATACTGTGACTGTTCCTAAACTACCCTAGGCTGATAAAATTTTAGTTTTTCCTAAATATGTAAAATATTAATGTTTGGGTCGGTTCCCCCTAATGGGGAAGAGTCGCACCCCGCCACCGTACGACTCTGTAGAGCTCGTCTCCAGACTGGACACTCTCCCACCGATAGAGATTAAATGAATTCCAAATGTAAAGTCCAATGCCTTGTCTCATTAATAGACCAAGGAAAGGATTGAAAGAAATGTTAAATGAAACTTAGGAATTCAATAGTTATGAACATACATTGAATGTGGTTTTAGAAAGTTAGTAATAATAGAGGTATCCAAATATGTTATTATTATTAAATTCTGAATAACCCATACACTAGTGTAACAGGTATTTGATCAGTCATTACTCACACGATACCTCACATCTACACCTGGAGTACTCAGAGCAACGCTTCCATATAGTGACGCAAGCGGCTTTCCAGTGGCATTGCGTCGGCATCATGCTCTTTTGGAGACATGGTCCCTAGCAGTTCTCTCGAACTGATAAACGTGACGAAGCGGCTTTTCCTGCGGCAACCGAGCGACTGTCCTTGTCTGACTACGGAGCGGCTAGTTCCAGCGGCATTGCGTCGGCATCATGCTCATAAGGAGACATGGTCCCTATCAGTCCTTGGACTGAATATGAAATATATATGTGGTCACCCAATCCCCTGGAAGTTCACCCTTTGCACAACAAGCATATCTGCAAGACACGTGTTCATGTCAGTCTGACCGAATTATTGGTCTGAGATATAGAATATAACATTCAAGAATTACTAGGTAATAATAAAGTTGAGATTCAAAACTCACGAATCATCATTCAATAGAGCTTTGGATAACCTCTCCTAGAGCGCTCTTAATAGCCGGAGGCAATGAACACAATGTTCAGGAATTTATAGTACTAGGATTTACTAGATACTAGAGTAGAGAATGGCTAATTAGGAATTACTAATCAATAGAGTTGTGGATCAACTCTCTTGAAGGTTTATAGACAGCCCAAAGCGCCCATCCTTCACCACTTCCTAGTGTTTGGGCTGGGGAGAAGAAGTGGCACAACAAACTCCCCAGCAACACGTTTCTGTCTGATTAGTTATATTACTTTAATAACTCTATCAGCCCAGGATAATTATTATAATAAAGGACTCACCCAGTCACACCAACAAACACACACACTCACCACTTCTAATAGTTTAGTCTAATCTAATCTGGGTTTCAACCCAATTACATTTAACTTAAAACCTAATACTCGCTATACTGCGACAGCCCACTCGGACATGGCCTCTTAGTGTTCCCTAAATCTCCTAACTTAACTAGCCTGGACTCGCAAGTCCGTATCCTAAAGCGGGTCAACCCCGACTGCCTCTCCGTCTCCGTTAACTTATAATTTCTCACATCCCATCTCACCATTCCCTGAGCCGCTTTCCCTCGTTTCTTGGAACATCGGCTCAGGGCCATATTTACGATAACCAGATGTTGGTGATGGGTTTGGGTCGTCCTTAGAATTCGTACAAAATACTGCATCTTAAGTGACGTAAATTGCTCATAAAATATAAATGGAATGAGTCTCCAAAAGGCTCACTATTGTTTTACAATTTTAAAGAAATAGGATATTTTGTTATTGATCAGGGTAACTTGTTAAGCTGTTAGCCCATAAAATTTTAATGTGTTCCAAGAGCCATGTGCCGGTTTTAAAATAAATATAATATTTTGTTATTAAATAGGTCTAAGTGACAGACAGTCACAATACCTACATACACTGTTCTTACACTCAAAGCGTACCATCACTTTCACACAATTACAGCTCAATGTTCATATTTTCCGTCAGATACTGATCGAAGTCAAACAATGGCGGCGATGTGTGGGCGTCGGTTTGCAATCACCATGTTATAATATTTCGGTGTTATGTAACCAGGATGTGTTCCGATTCTGAATGTGATGTTGTGAACTTCTCTATAGACATGTTTGCCTGGTACCTTGATTATGATTAAGATAGTTTTTTTTTGGTTATTTGATTTAGTAGTAAAGTTATGACGGGTATTTATTAGGATTTTTGTCTCATTTTGAAAATTGCTAATACCTACATTTCTTTAATGCTTATTATCTTTACTGTGTTCTATCTAATCCCGTTGCTGGTTTCCAGTATCTTACTGTCCTTACACCAAGTTATATGGGGTTGGCGCAGCATATTTTCTTTCATACATCTTTCTCAGGCGTCATTTCAGTATCTATCTGTTTAGCCTTTTCCCATGATGAGGACGGCTTCCAGTCTAACCGGATGCAGCTGAATGTCAGTGTTTTACATGGAACGACTCCCTATCTGCCCTCCACAACCCAATTACTGGGTAACACGATACCTCTTGGTATGACTGGTTATCCCTCAGTATACACTGCACTTCTAGCCATATCTTTTCTTATTTTTCTTCCTCCATTCCTGGTCTTTCATTGTTAATCTAATTTTTTCAGTCCAATCAGTACCAACACGATAGCCCTGTCAGATATATGTCTGATTTATATCTGATCAAATACAAAGCGAGAATATTTCGGCTATTCGTTTGACGCAAGTTTAGCCGTAGGCGCAGCTAGAAGCTTATAATGTCATAGCATATTAATCTCTGAGGTATTAACATACACAGCCGTCGAATATCTTAAATTTAACATACACCAGTTATTTCATGCTTAAATATATGTCATATACATATTTATGTACAGACGCCAGCACATCAAGTTACTACAATCTGTCAAATTTCTTTAATAGATTTTCAACTTTATCGCTAAAGCATCAGGTTCAAAGTTGATTGGGGAAATTTGACAGTTTCGGGTAGCTTGATGTGCTGGCGTCTGTACCAACTTACTTAACACACACCCGGTCCCGTGTAACAAAACTCTTGGTGGTATGGTAACTGCTTAAATTATCTGTCAAAATATGATAGTAACATAACCTTAATTTTCAGGACACACACTGCATATTAGAGCCAGTAATTTGAGATAATTTTCAAGTTATGGAACAACAAACTGAATGTCATACTTAACAAAGCTCAAATTCCATTGCAACCAAAAACTTATTAGAACCTTTTCGTTACAAATGGTCACACAAAAATCAACTTAGAATACATTACATTGAAGTAGATAATTGATTATGTGGCGATGGAATGTATAACTGATTATATGAGATTATGAACACTGCTATAGTATTTCATACAACATTATGCTCCTGTAGATACTTCTGGCTGCACCTGAGACAGTTCAAACTGCACTGTACACGTACTACCCGCATTACAGGCAAAAATTTGACATTGACAGCATCTTTATTACTTAGCAGTAAGGTTGTGTTTCATATATCAACTCACGTGCCGTTGAACATGCGCGAACGTCGCTCAATATTTCGCAATCACTGCGCAGCGCGCACGCGCGGATCATCGAGCGATTCGACGCGCCCATGCCAAATGACAGATACAGTTTATTGTTTCGATTTATAGGTATGTAGGTTTTAGATCGGTAGAATTGTTTCGTATAGAATTATTAATTGATCATTATATTTTGTGACAAGAACACATCTAAAAACCTCGTTGAGTCCTGAAGTCCTAGGACTTCAGACACTACACTTGAAAACAACACACTATGTTTCGTATTTCTCCAGGACTTCGGTAGCCATCTTTTACTTTTCCATCATCGTCACCGCTGAAGGAATGTCACTTTGTCCAGGCCCTCTGGTAGGGATTCGACTAGCTCTATCAAAGTCTCTCGGAAAAGATGACTGAAGATATTAAGAAGATCTACTGTCCACTATTCTGCTTATAACCGCAAACGATCACTAAAGTGGTTATTATTTCATTACATCCGTCTATTGGTTCACCTAGTGTCAGTGTCTTGAGGGGCAATCCTCGTAATTTTAAGAACGTTCACAATTTGATCCTCTAATTTCCCTACATTTTGACAAGTTTTTGACGTTTGTTTGTCGCCGAGATGAGACTGCGACTAGATTTTGAACGTCTTTTTAAATTACGAGAATTGGACTTCTGGTTTACTTCCCCTAGCTAAAAGAACCAAAAATTTTAAACACAATTACCCAAGTAAAAAGTATTCGACAAGTATCTCGTCGTCAACACAGATCCCAGACGGATCATCTTTGCTAATATTTATACTATCGACTTATCGTAGATTCACGAGATATGATCGATATATATATTATTACGAAAATAAAATAGAAAAACGAGGAACATTTACACAGGACTGTTGACGCAAATAATGATAGCAAAAGTAATGTCAACGAGTACACTCGGAATAAAATGTCATCTAAATAAATAAGTACACAAACGGTATAAATATTGAAACTGATAGATAGTACCATGACCACAAGCTAGTTATCAGCAGCTTAGCCACAGGATGACAGGAACGCACACAGCCGTCTAATAGTGAAGAAAAACATTATACACGTGAGGAAACTTGGACTTAAATCAACTCAACTTGTAGCAGTTGCAGTCACAATACTTCAGATTCTTCTCTGAATAGAAGAGGATGAAGGAACGAGAGAGAGAGAGGCAGAGTGATTATTTCTTCATAATCAGCCTATAATGTTCCCACTACTGGGACACAGGCCTCCTCTTGGTGAGAGGAAGTGGCCGTAATCCACCACGCGGGAACAGGGCGGGTTGGCAGATGCCATCATGCTACATGTCTTCGAATTTTTGGTTCGAGGACATGCCGATTTCCTTTCGATGTTTTCCTTCACCGTTTTGAAAGCAGTGGTGATGAAATAATTTACACAAAGTAAAGCGCCTGTGACTCGTTTCTAACTCTAACCGATTCGACGGAGAAGGCACTGGAAAAAGAAAAATGGAAAATTATGGGGGAGACCCTTGCCCAGCCGTGGGAAAATACAGGTTAAAGGAAAAAAAAGCGCCTGTCTGGGTTCGAACCTACGACCAACAATTCGTAAGTCGCGGCCGTTATCACTGGGCCACCACATATGAACATAATAAGAAAGTAACCAGCATATTGAGAATAATCTATCAAAACAAACACGATTTCTTAAAGCAAAACTCAGTGAACTAGAACTGACAAACCCATCAATAAAAAACAATAAGATTACACTCATACAATATTTTTATACGTAGACATGTCTAACATTTGTTTAACATGATTAGGTACATGACACACCTACTTGTCTGAATCATAGCGTACACAAATATGCATAATTCTTATGTACATACACTGATGATTATGTAATGTTTATAGTGTGGATGCTTGTTTGTATTACTTCTTTATAGAATTGAATAGTTCTGAATGGTATTTACGAAGAATATAGAATAGTAGAATAAATGAAATTTCGATGTGATATAATATACGTGTGTAAACAAATCCTATTATTTTGTAAAATTGACGATGGTAGCACAATATTTTGGAGCTCTGGTTTAGCTCCCATAGACAGTCTATGATAATGATACATGGTCTAGCAGATAATGTAATAACGACAATCCATGAGTCTGTATTAAGTAATACAGTAAACGATCATTAGTCGACAGTAATATATAACATCATATACAAAAACCAGTAGATCAGTAAAGACAATGTGCAACGACATGAACATAGTCTGTATTATAATGTTACGTCATATTGTAAAGATCATTTATCAAGAACTATTGATCCATAGTAATTGTGGCCTTAGATTATGTGTGTTATGGTTTGTAGAGTGGATATAATAGTAGATTGTACAACTAAGGCATAAAAGAAGCTATTTTACCCCGAGACGTTTATATCCAACCGAGCCGCAGGCGAGGGTGGATAGTTAAGTCGTGGGGTAAAATGGCTCGTTTATGCCTGAGTTATACACTCTGCTTTTCACTTCGATTGCGAGAAAATGAAACAGGCATAAAGTATACAGTACATAATTAATCAAAAATGTTGCATCCATAGCTAATTCCCGCCACCACAGATAATACCACCGCCACGAAACTTTAAAAGTTTTTTTTTTAATTTTCAACATTTGTCATTCGACTTGGGTACTTCATACTGCCAAAAAATGAAAACGTTTCTTTGCCTTTTTAAATAATAAATGACAACTATTTTACCTGATTTTATTAAATTAACGATAGAAAACACGGAAGTGGTATAAATTAAAGAAAAGGAAATAAATCACGACTTTAATCTGCGAAGTTTTATTGTGCGTGTGGCTGTTGGGCCTGATTACTTTAGTCTTAGAAAAAAAATTTACTTTATGCACTAGAACATAAAAAGCGATTTTATGTCGCCTAAGCACAACATAAAGACGGACTTTTAGAGCATGAGAAGTGAAAAAGTCTCTTGTGTTTCTGCCAAACGCCTGAGAGTAGACAATCCAAAAACTTTTTTACAAAACGAAAACCGACTTCCATAAAAAAGCACTACTAAGTGAAAAATAACTTTAATTTCGGAAGTCGGAGTCTTTGGATTTTGCCACCGACTTCCGAAATGAAAGTTATTTTTCATTTTGTAGTGTTTTTTTTTTTTGTTAAAAACTTTTTATTTCTCGCTTTTTAGTGGGTCTGCTTGTAATTTATTTAAGTCACAATAGAGTAGTGTCAACTTGCTCATCGCCTTTTACAAAATATTGCTTTTCTCGATGCAGGGACGTTAATTGTTGAGGAGTTCTCCTGGTCCACCATCAGCTCCATTTCACCATTCGCATTGTGACGAGCATAAATTGCTTAGCAACCATATTAAAGTAATCGAATCGCAACCCTTGAAATACTTATTATTGAGTAGTTCCGGTGGCCACATCAAGGACTTCTTTGTCACTTAAAAATTACATCTATCAGCTTAAAAGATTCTTGTATCAAAATGACGTATCTCCGTTTACCATGATCTTTGACCAGCGTAACTCCAGCGAAGCGTGCCACAGGGCTATTGTTTACATCGTGCATCGTACAACGTGCGTAACATTGATGGGCACGGCTCACAGCAGTCATATTCTTAACTTGCGTCCATCTGTCGTATCTCATCATCATCTTAGCTTTTGACCTTTACGACTGTGCTATCCTGGTTGGCGAAATAGATTTGAATAACGATTTTGTCGATACTTCGCGTGACCAGAGGGCTGGGTCGTTCTTTGGCCAAAGAATTGGCATTGTCATTTAACGGAGCAATGCTGCCAGTCTTCTGGGCACGTTTTCGGATGACAGCGATGCGGACGAATACTTCGACGCCTAAGGGTCTTCACACATTTAGCGACGCGGAATCGGCTAACGCCGGTCAAAAAAGCCTTTATATTTACGTAATAAGGGTATTACTAATACCATTCGCATCGGCTCGGCTCGGACGACGCGGCGCGACGCCGATCGACGGCGAAACGAGCCGTTTGCCTATTAGCTCGGCGATAAGTCGAGTAGTTGGGTGATGCGTACTCGGCTTAAGCCGATTCCGCGTCGATAAATGTGGGGACACCCTTAGTGTCCTTTGTTTTTTTATTTTTTATTTATTTGTATTGTACTTAAGTTAGTTAGTCTTTTATTTTAGTATCTAGTGTATATAGTTAGTTATTTATTATGAAGCAATGTATATATAGTATAGATAAACATATAAATAAAATACCACGATTTTGTTAATTAACAATCTCCTGCCTGCAATTTTTTCTTCTTTATTGTCGTGTCGGTGATTTTTTTCTGCAACCCGATTGGCTGGACTTTCTTGCTTGCTATTGCTTCTGGCTTCTTAAGCTTGACAGGATATATAGTTATTCTAAAATATCTGTTTCTTATTCAAATAATATTTACAATCATAGGCACATGTGACTAGGAAAAGCATCCTTGTTATTATCTGCCTAGCCTTATCCCAGCTATGTTGCGGTCGGCTTCCAGTCTAACCGCATGCAGCTGAATACCAGTATTTTACAAGGAGCGACTGCCTATCTGACCTCCACAACCCAGTTGCTGGGTTGGGGAGGAAAAGCCTCCTTGTATGGTTGCATTATTTCTGTATCGATATTGCCTTTTGACATTTGAACTGTTCGTTCTATGTGTCTATTCTTCTATCTTTGTCCATCGTATCAACCAGCCAAGCGTGAACGTAGTCTATTGTTTACACGCAACGTGGTCTATGGATGATCATTAACATACATGGGTGCGTCTTTTATTAGTCATAATTATGTACAATTGTACTTGTACCGCTTACAGATTACATTGTTTTGTTTACTATATAGTCATCTGTCTAGCCTTTTCCCAACTATGTTGGGGTCGGCTTCCAGTCTAACCATTTGCAGCTAAATACTAGTACTTTACATGGAGCGACTGCCTATCTGACCTCCACAATCCAAGTTACTGGGTAATACGATACCCCTTGGTAAGACTGGTTGTTAGACTTTCGGGTTTTTGACGACCCGTAACGACTGTCAAAAATCCACGAATGACTTGGTATGTAAAGATGGTCATCCACGGACACCCATCCACGGACCAACCGCGGCAAGTGTAGCTTAACCTGATCGATCGACGCCCTTACTAATCCGTACTAATATGATAAATACGGAAGGAACTCTGTCTATCTGTGACTTTCTCACGCCTTAACTGCAAGCGGATTCGTATGAAAGGAGATGGCAGTTTTCGGCATTGCTAATTTTGGAAAGGTACAGAATTCAAAGCTATTTAAAAAAAAGCGCTTATTTTTATGTATTGATAGCCAGATTAACTTTGTTATTGAGAATTGGGATTAAATCTCGTTAAATATGAGTAAGTTGAGCAGCCGGAAACAAGGCTTTTTGGACTTGTTATACTATATGACAGTGTTGTCATGGCAAACAAACAAACATGACTCTTTAGAAGATGACCACAGAGTACTTTTTGATAGACTAAGATGACACACAAAACTTCACAAGTCACATTCGCTCGCTCGCTACTATTTTGTGGTGTGAATGTTTTGTGCGCCCAAAGTTTTACGTGGATTTTTACAACGACCTGACTTGCTTTTGGATTTCGAAGACTCCTACCTTTCTGAACGACTGTTGCTAGACTTGGACCTCGACGTTTCCTATATGCTTAGATTATTATTATTGATTATTATTTTTCCTATTATATGCTTAGATTCCGATAAGTGAGTCTCTAGAGTCTCCTGAGTTTTCTGTGACTACTGAGTTTAATTAAAATTGACCGAGTACCTACACTTGAAACTGTCATTAGGTCTATGATCAGTGGGTAAATCATTGAACTAAAAAAACTTCAACAAGTAGTTATTTATCATTTTTGATGTCATTACAAAGCATAATTAACAATATGTTATGCATACAATAAACATTTATGCGTTAAAATAGTAATAGAGGTAAAATAACCTATTAAAGTACAAACATTAATGCACTTAACCTCACTTTTACAAAAATTAAGATTTCTCTTTAACCCCATTGTTATTATTTTTTATTTATTTATTTAACAAAAGCTCATAATATTCCCTATCAAACCATGCCACTTTTATTTCTGTGGAAACTAAAAAAGTTTAATGCCAGCGTTCTATGAACTTCTGCCATTCTCCTTTGGCACACGGATAGATCATGACCTGGATTAGGACATACAATATTTTATATCCCGGTGGTACGTTCAATGTCAAGTCCTTACGTACTGGTAACTCTTTTCCGTAAAAGGTTTCAATACGAGGACCGCTCTAAGAGATGGCTTTCTCCATGTGAAATAATTTAAAGTATTTTTACTAATAAATATATTACTTAGGGAAATGGCTTGCGATTAGAACCATGTCCGTGCTTCAAATACTGGTGCTCTCAAGAAAAGATTTAATACGCCCAGACTCTGATCTCCATATAATGCCATTTGAATGCCAAAGTTCGTTGTCTCGGCCGCTTTCCCGCCAAAAAGATTAGTATTCTCTGTTCGTCCATTCGAGACAGATTTAAGCGCTTAACGTTCACTTTCCAAGAAAATAGGAACACGTTTGTTATTGCGCCTTTTAACTGTAGAAAGGTACACTAAAACAGAAGGATTATCTGAAAATAGAAGCTCGTTTTGAATTTAACTGATTCCAAGATGGCGGATCCCAAATGGAACTGTCATAATAAAATAAAAACATTTGATCTCTAGGTCAATTCTCGTGCTTCAAAGCTTTCAAATTCTTGTCTCAATCTCATGTCAGCGACAAACATGTCAAAAATGTATGTAAAATAAAGGCTTTTTTGACAAATTGGGACAGAGATAAGTATGCGACCGTTCATAAAAATACAGGGATTGCCCTTCTGAATGCTTCTGCCAACCTTGCTATCATAAGAAGTAGTAGGTATGATTACTGCACTTAAGTGTTTGTTCTTCGACGAGATTTCGTGCATAAAAATGCCTGCCCTAGGATTTCAGTTATAGTCTGCTTAGAAATATTTTGAAGTAAACCTTGAAATAAAAATTAATAGGTGAATGCCAAAACTGTAAAGCAGTGTTCATAATCTCAGATAATTTACATTCCATCGCCACTTAATCAGTTATCTACCTTAGTGTAATGTATTTTAAGTTGATTTTTGAGTGGCCTTTTTTGTAACAAAAAGGCCCTAATAAGTTTTTCGTTGCAATGGAATTTGAACTTTGTTAAGTAAGACATTCAGTTTATTATTATATATCAAATTCTTGGCTCTAATATTTGAAAAGAAATCATCTTTGTGTTGTTGCTCAAAGTTTTCATTAAAAAGTCAAAAGGCGATCTATTCTGTGAAAATATTACCGTGAAAACATAAGTGAAGTGAGCTTTCAATAGTATCAATCTCTAATGATATTCATCACGTGGAATGACAGCTCACTTTGTAGCGGTATCTACAACGCCACAAGCGAACTACGCGTCATACTGACGTCACGCAAATCCTGCATCTCGCAAGCAGAGTTTACCGCGCAACTAGAATATATTAATATGCAACCGCCCGATATGAATCATCGGGTAGTTGCCCGTCTGTCACGACACCCGTCTTTCTATAGAGTATGAGTGAACTTTACATCCTGTTCCTCATACCTCTATAACTTTCACAGTGTTCAAGTTTTCACGATGAGGTTTGACCGGCTGGCTAGAAATTCATCATCAACAATATAATATAGTAAACAAAGAAATCCATTGACAAATTTGAAGCACAAAGTAAATACTTAATGGAAGCGATTACAAACAAATACAGCAATGAAAATGCAAAACAGCAAAAACACAGAAGCCTTTATCTATGTTTCAATTCATCAATCAATCAATAAAACGTCAAAAGAAAAAGTTTAGCATAATAAGCAACAGGTTGTTTTGACAATTGAAAGGACAGAATTTTGCAATGATTACGGGCTTATTAGTTGATTCGCACGAATTTACTCGCCCGAATCGAGCAAGTTGTCACTTTTAAATAATTTTATAGGCGATTCGCACGAATTGGCACATTTTGAATATTATGCAATGAAGTTATAATAATAGGTAATATGTTCAAGTATGTATATAAAGAGGGGAAATAATTAATTATTTTAAGACAGGTTTTTGAATTATGTAAATACTAGCTGCGCCCCGCGGTTTCACCCGCGTAAGTGTCGATCCTGTGGGAATATCGGGATAAAAAGAATTCTATGTGTTAATCCAGGGTGTCAGCTACCTCCATACCAAATTTAATCAAATTTGGTCTAGCAGTTTGTGTGTAATGTAGTTTAAATAAAAATAAATGTTAATGCAATGAAGTTAAGAAAAAAGTACACGTTTTATAACCTTTAACTATTGTCACTTATGTGCAACTATTGTCCTTTTTTATATACTTTATTTCATAAAATTAATAGAAAAAATAATATTATTTAACGGTGACGATTCGCCCGTTTCGGGCGAGTAAATTCGAGCGAATCGACTTTTAAGCCTTGTTACGCAATCGGTTTTGATTGCAAATTGCATGATTAGATCGAGACCAAGGCGAATCCGTAATGAGAATGATTTTTCATTAGATTGATATTATTTTGTCATCTTCTACAAATATTTTGTAATAATACGAGTTCCCTACATACTAATAGCCCCAGCTAGATGGACGGACGACCTAAAGAAGGTGGCTGGGACAGACTGGATGCGGAAGGCGGAGGACAAGGTGTTGTGGCGCAGCCTGGGAGAGGCCTATGTCCAGCAGTGGACTGCATCTGCAATAGGCTGAGTTTATGACATACTGTTAGCTATACATACTCCTCAATTCGGAATCTTGTGATGAGTCGTCGACCGTTTTTTTCCCCGTATGTACAGGGAAAAAAAAAACGATCGACGACTCATCACTTCATCAAGGGGATGTCTCCATCAGCAGTCATTCCAGTCATCTCTTTCCAGCCGGCTATGTCTGACAGTTCTAGTATGGAAAAACTGTCAAAAAATCACAATTTATTCTCAGGATAAGACTTATCCTAGGTATAAATGGTTGGTGAAATGCGCCCTTAGTGTGGATTAGGAAACGCTTTGTAACTTTGGCTGAAAACACAAATTTCGTGCTTAGGGAGAAGTGGTATCGACTCATCCAATCAATAGTCCGTATCTTTAATGATATTTGACCAAATCAATCTCATAGTAAAATATGAATATTTAACCACTGTCAATGTTCATTTAGTTCAACATCGAAACATTCTAAATAAGGAATCAGGTATTGGAGTCTAGAATAATAAGTGACCTTCATTGTACAATTTAAGTTTCAAATCCGATATAAACTCACTGATAACATAGATAACAGAACTAACCATTCCTACACACAATAGAGTTCAAAATCCAACCACCAAACAAACGCCTGAAGGCGTTATTACAAATTCAAACAATAAAATCATTAAATTGAAAACACAAACTTTATTCGAAACATTATATCATCAGAAAGGCAGGTATATAAACCGAAGCGCGCCATATCTACCTAGCAAGATATTTAGGCGTTCAGCCTACAACGAGCTGGATTTCATTCTATTTTCCGAGAATTATTCGCTCAAATATTCCTGACTACCCCAAGCGACTTTGAACCTTGTGAAGATCGAAAATAAAGGTGGGTTTAGGTTGGGTGTTTTGGAGAAAGCTCTGATGTACGTTTGTTCTATTGATAACCAAGCTTCCCGGTCTGTGAGATGCAAATTATTATCACTACGGTGACCCGGCTTCATAGTGGGCGTACCGTTGTGTAATAGTTATTTATTGTCATCATATTTGTGTCGAGAACAAGAGATTGTTGTGTTGGCAGTTGTCCTTTATGGGGCAGATATTGATAGGAATTTGTACCTACGATTTTGGTGGACGTTTGAGCGAGTTCTGGTTTAAGAGTTGGCTTTTAGTGTGAGGACTTTTTATTTATAGCACGAGTCTTGTGACTGCTTTGTTGGTCTATTGGTCGCAAGAGCTACTGCTGAGCGTGAGGTCCTTCGATTTCCGGGTCGGGCAAAGTGTTATTGGGTTTCGGTTTAGGCATGCTTATTATAGGTTTTGTATCAGTAGGCTTATTTGTAAACAATTAAAGAATCCATACTAATATTATAAATTCGAAAGTAACTCTGCCTGTATGTTACCTTTCCACGCCTAAACCACTGAACCGATTTAGATGAAATGTGGTATAGAGATAGTTTGAGTCCCGGGGAAGGACATAGGATAGTTTTTATCCCGATATTCCCACGGGATCGACACTTATGCGGGTGAAACCGCGGGGCGCAGCTAGTAATAAATATTTTGTTCGCCAAATGAGTTTTTAATAAGAATGCTTACAAAACTTCTTGAGCAAATAAAATAATGTTAGCCACCCTACAGAGAGATAGTGATAGTTTTAAATATTGTTTTTAAATATTCTCTAAAATGTGAGATACAAAATTTTTGCGCCGGGCTTGGGTTTTTTGTATGGGATTTGGGCCATCTCCTTTTCAGTAAAAAGCAGCCTGAGGGGCAATTCTCGTAATTTTAAGAACATTCACAGTCTTATCTCAGTTTCAATCTTTAAAAAATACCTGTATTTCCCCTACATTTTTGACAAGTTTTTGACATTGATTGTCGCTGAGATAAGATTGCGACTAGATTTTGAACGTTTTTAATTTCGGGAATTGGCCTTCTGGCTTAGGAGTTGACTAGTGTGAGTAGTTTTTTATGGCTCGAATATTGTGACTTCCTCGTTAAAAAGAAAAGAAAAAAGTTTATTTTGAAACAGTTCTTGAAACACAAAATACTAAATAAAAATTGGCGTACCTAGTGGTCGCAAGCACTACTACTGTGCGAGGTCTTGAGTTCGATGTCCGAGTCGGACAAAGTGGGTTTTCTCATCTGGAATTTCTCAGTAGGTAGCAGCACTAGCAGCCCATAGCGAATTAGGTTCCATCTCTAATAATAGGATAACCAAGCTGGCTAAGTGTTGATGTACTTGTGAGTGTGACCTACCGGTGCGGTTTGGTGCGATCTGTCTAGGAAAATACCTACCAGCATTTCCTGCATAATGGTTTTGGTGTACTACGACTACGACCCGTCTAATTAACAGATTCTTTCAATCGGCAATAAAACGGATTCGTAAAAGGCGGCTTTTCTATTACTTTGGTTGACAACGCAGAAAAGCTTTGATGGAAGCCGCTTAATTGGAATTCTTGTCCGAAATCTTTCCTATGCACATTTCCTAGGCTATTCAATGAAGATCTCTCTTCCTACTACCCTAAGACCAAATAAATAATCCTCTTTTTTTTTCTAAGCCACGTTGGTCTATTGGTCGCAAGCACTACTGCTAAGCATGGTTCGATTACCAGGTCGGGCAAAGTGTTTATGGGGTTTTTTGCCATCAAGAATTTCTCAATAACAGTCCATAGTTTTGATTGCACCCGGTTTATACCCCCCCCCCCCCCCCGCTCCCGCTATTACATGGGAGAAATCGTGTGTACTATAGGTACCTAGGTGAACCTCTACGTAACCTTTCGTAAAATACAGTGATTGTATGTTATGTTTTTATACTAGCAGCGCCCCGCGGTTTCACCCGCATAAGTTTCGATCCCGTGAGAATATCGGAATAAAAACTATCTTATGTCCTTTCCCAGGACTAAAACTATCTTTCTGCCAAATTTCATCTAAATCGGTTCAGCGGTTTAAGCGTGATGAGGTAACAGACAGATACACATTCGCAGTTATAAAATTAGTATAGATTTTAGTTATTCCGGGTTTCGTGCCCAACGTTTAAAAATACACGAATATTTGAGTGATCAAACTATGCATATTTACCTACCGTCCACCAATAAAGCATGAGAACGCATATCTTTGCAGCCAATGCTTCTCGACCGGTAGCGTTTAGTTAAGCAGCATACCGTACATTATTTTGTCAACAACCATTGCTGATCAATGACCATTGAGCCATGAGTAGATATTCGACAGAGACTGAACCCCATACAATCGTGGTGCGATACACTTTTACTATACTTGCGGTTGCTCTCAGTTTTACTACATACAGGCCATGGGAAACATGTACTCAGATAAACAGTATCTTTTGTATATGTTTTCAACCTCAAATAATGACTTTTGAACTGTCAAGGAGTCGGTCGGTTAGTCAGAAAGTTGAAGCTAGTGGCTTGTTACGATAGCAGAAAAATGATAATTGGGATAGGTACTTATGTCTCACTCAAACCTGCGGGCTAATTGCGTAGCATATTATCAGTAGCAATGGGTTTTATTTTGACAGTTCAATAACATACATTGCGTTGTTTACGTTATTCAGCAGACACATTTTTCAAACACAATAATAAAGTAATGGATTAGCAATATCCTTTAAAATGGTTCAGATTTAGATTAATAGTGTGCTGTTCAGTCTTTAATGAGTGATTGGGTAGACTTTGGTCTCTGTTGTATAATTTACTCTATAACCAAAGTACGATTGCATTCAAGTGCTAAACGTATATGTGCATACGATCTGTCTCATACAGGTACAATCGATGAATTTCTTCATACAATATTTGTTTTTGTTTGGAAACACACGGGAAGCGGTAAAGGGCGTGGCTGCGGAAGCGTTTCTAATTTCGGAATAGATATTTTAAACGCTGATCACATAGTTGAAATAATATTCAGGGTAGGCGCAGTATTCTTTTATAAATTGGTTAGCATTTTTCTATTAGTTTTAATTTGAAATGCAATTTGCAGGTAACGAAGGAAGTAAGTAGATATTTCTTATTTATGGCAGACCTACTTACAATACGTGTTTCTAAAATCGACAACCTACAAAACTATGAAAGGAAGTTGAAAGAAACTCCAATGGTAGCTATACTTCCACACGTAAGATGCACTTGAACAGTCAGATATGCTACTAAGCTAGGTAGTAGTTTCAAAATTTTCGACAAAGGCCTGAAAAAAAATAAACTATCCAAGGTAGCAGGGACTTCGGTGCGTAAACTCTAACCATGAATTCAGCACGTGATCCTAGACGTAGCGTGGAAATTTTGAGTAATTCATCAACTCGTTCTACATACCTACGGCCTAGGACGACTTGCAGAAAATCAAAATAAATTATATTTTTATTCTGCAAGTCGTCCCACGTTACTATCAAAACGAGAAAGGTACAATTAGTAGCAAAAGTGCTAGTGTGAAAAAAAGACGGGTTGCACTCCGGGAGTGCCGGCAGAAGTGCAAACTTGAATATTAACGTTGAAATAAATGAATTATTAATTGAATAAATATAACTCATTTTTTTTTCACTATTTCTGCGTCACTTTTTTCATTAATAGATGCACTTTGTTCAATTTCCATATTTTAAACACTATATACCTACACGAATTTTACGAATACACAGCAGTGTGGCTACTACACAGACGGTCGAGCCATCAGCTGTCCATCCATCCACGTCCACGTCCACGTCCACGTCCACGTCCATCCATCCATCCATCCATCCATCCATCCATCCATCCATCCATCCATCCATCCATCCATCCATCCATCCATCCATTGTAGTGTATCACTTGGTTCACTTTGGTTGGCGCCGCCGTAGAATGAGAGGGGGGGGGGGGGAATCTCTCCTGACGGTCACGTGTCCTGACGCGAGTTTAACATTTTTTACCCATTACAAAAAGCGTCCAACGCCGCTAAAGAAGTTTTCACTTCAAAAAATAAATAATTTGTTAAGTACAAAATATTTAATCATCACAGCATTATCACATATAAACAGAAAATATTAAATCATAACAAATTGTTATCAAACAAAAAATCTGCGGTTTCATAGAAAAGTGCGGTTAAGTACATTTTGACCTACGCGATCAAAATGTACCGACCAGATTTTTTTTTTTGCCACACTGTAGTACGTTTAGCTACTAATAGGCTATTATCTAGGTAATAATATAAACACCTTACAAAATAATCCTTTTAAACGTTTGCAATAGTTTTCTACGACTTTTCAACGAGACATTTTTATAACACGCCTAAAGAAGCGTAAACCAGGATCTAATGATCCCTAATAAATACCTGGAACGAAGTGCAATGGACGTATCCAAGCCACTTAACGTTTATTAGTCATCGGGACCACTAATGAGTTAATCGTTAAATAATTAAACAGATAATCTTATCTGAGATTGTCATTACTGAGTATTGATATAGAAAGAGAAAATAAACATATTCTGCATTCTTTTTAACTCTACAAAAATAGTTATTCATAACCGACTTCAAAAAAGGAGGTTCTGTATTCGACCCGTATGTATGTATATTTGCATGTCCGCGATTTTTTCAAAAACTAACGAACTAATTTTGATAATTCATTCACTAATGTGATCTACATACTTTCAGGAAGGTTTTAGTATTTAATACATTAGGTTATTATTATTATTATGTACGAAGTTATACGTATAAATGTACTGCATGCCCGGCATTCCTATGCGATTTTTGATGATTCTTCTGGTCGATGTCTTCAATTGAAAAATAAAAACTTTTTTACAAAAAAAAAAAAAAACAACGGTTGTTTTTCATTCAAGAATCCGAACTGGTAACGTTTGCAGGGCCAACATGACCAGAAATCGCACAAGAAAGAGAAAGAAAAAGGTGAGGCCCTTGCCCAGCAGTGGGACACAATGTAGGAGTGATCTTCCCTTAAAACGCAGCGTGCCATCTCACAATATCGTCACGTATGTTTACAAGCAGTTCTTAAGTCAACAACGACACGACTACACGATATTACTCAATCCGATTTTTGTTAGCAGAACTACTTAATGTTCGACCAGTGGGCGACCGAAGCTCATCAGATCTTTACTCTTCTTATGTAATCCTGGTACACGGTCCGCCGCTACCAAGTTTAAGTTTTGAATCTATGCTTGCAACAACTTTAAATTATTAATAAGTAAAATTGGTAAGGTCCGGCCGCGCTAAATTTGCCAAAGATGTAAACAACTATGGCCGCTCGAAATTGAATAAAATCGATGTACAAGAACATGTTTTTAAGTAATGTTTGTTTTCGTCTAGTTAACTCGGAGATTTAGACGAAAACAAACATTAGGTACTTAAAATAAATGTTCTTGTGTTTGATGGCTGTTTCTGGATTGTATTGAACTAATTGCATAGGTACTTATGTTTGTTATTGCATCTGTTTGTTTCCCAAATAAAATAAACAACACACACACACATAATCAGCCTATAATGTTCCCACTGCTGGGACACAGGCCTCCTCTCAGTGAGAGGGAATGGGCCGTAATCCACCACGCGGGCCCAGTGCGGGTTGGCAGATGTCACATGTCTTCGAATTTTTTGGTTCTAGGACATGCCGGTTTCCTCACGATGTTAAAAATAAACAAAATTTAATTTAATTAATAGAAAATAAAGAGTTATTTTCTCAAATTAAATTTCATTCAGAAACCTCCATCAGTTTCTTACTAAACTTTAACTTTATCCGACGACACTGGTTACTTATCTCTTTTGGTGACTGTACATGAATTACATTGAAAAGTTTCTCAAACTTTTGTTTTTATAACACCCCTTTTACATTATACCTACAGCATTTCCTAACGTTTTCCTGAAAGGCACTACCACCACGCTAAATTAAACTTATGCATGTCTAGTTTCACCCAAGTTTACGCCCTGTTCAGTATCAGAACAAGCTTTCTCTAAAGTTAGGTGCTAATTAAAATAATTATGACATTTTAAATCCTTCTTAGGTTATGTAGAGCTAAGTTGTAAGGTGGTAACTTTCAAATTGTAAACGAGGCACGGAGGCACGGAGGGGTCTCGATATGTAATGGATGGTCACCCATCCACGAACCGACCGCGGTAAGCGTAGCTTAACCTTCAACCGATCCGTGCGGCTGTTATTTTTTTGCCACGAGCCCCTCTCTAGTCCAGTCTCTAGTATTCCAGAAAGATACTTTCTGCCAAACATCGGAAGGCCAATTCTCGTAATTTAAAACGTTCAAAATCTAGTTGCAGTCTCATCTCGGCGACAAACAAATGTCAAAAACTTCTCAAAATGTATCGAAATTTAGAGGTATTTTTGACAGATTGAGACTGAGATCAGACTGTGAACGTTCTTAAAATTATAAGAATTGCCCCTCAGTTACGTATTTCACATTAAATAATAATATGATGACAGCAAAGTTACTTTGTTTTTGAAACATAACATTTAGCTAAACGATGAGTCTATTAAAATCATTGAAATGAAGTCTTTCATACTCGTCATGTTACTTTGTTTTAACGATCCAATTCGTTCAAGTATAATAGATGTCCAAAATTGACTACAATTAGTCGTTTACCATAGATAGATTAGATTTGTCTATTTATCTAATACAAAACATATTCAATATGTAACCAAAACCGGTCTAGCTATTTTGGAAGCCGAAGTGATGTAATAAACAAAAAAAAGCTGTTTTCGGCCAAGTTTTTACTGTTAGAACAGTAAAATTCAGAGCATTTAAAGCAAGTCTAAAGACACGGTGGAAAGCTACTGTATGCTTTGACTTGCCTTGATTCGAAAGACACAGCACAGTATCTTTTTGGGAATTATTACCTGTCGGAATAGAAAAACCTCGCTTCCTGGTTCAAAATGAGAAGTCCAGAAATTCCCCTTATATTCAAACTAAGGAAATCTATCACCATTTCCAATGAAATTCTTCGTCGAAAATGCAGAACCGTTTCTATTACAGTTTTAGTTGCATAAACCAACATCCAATTCAAAACTAAAATAAACCTCACTTCAAAATCAAAGCCCAGTTATCTTCACAGTGGATCAGCAGAATTCCCCAGCCCGTCATGTCGCCTAGATCCCCGCGGCCGCAGATAAGCTGCGCCCGCGCACTATCCGCGCCGATCTTTTGTACGAAAGCAGGTCATTCACCTCAGAACCGGATATCGATGGAATTTGGATAGTGATAAGGGTTCTTGGTGAATTAGGTACTTGTTTTGGACTATTTACCGTTGGATTGTAATTAGAGGTAAGGTGGTGAGTTGTAGGCTGAGAGTGGACTGGAGACATTGAAATATGGTAACTACCTTCAATATCGTTACGATGACAACCTTTTACCAATTCGTCACACATCGTCTTCACATTGATATAAATAAAACAAAGTCGGGTTAGTAACACCATTTACAATTCAAGAATGGCTGGACAGATTTTTATTATAATTATTTGATTTTGATGGATTTGCCTCAACTTCGAATAGCAGAATAACTATTAATTAAACCATGGGAAAAATTCACGAAAAAACAAAACATCATTCATAATCTGTGGCGGTACGAAGTTCGTAGATAAATAATGTATACAAAATAATGTAAAACATTTTTGAAAGAGTAACGGTGGGGTTTCTTGCCCATTCTTCTCCATACGAAACTACCTTTTGAAACAGGCGACTAGAATAATTTTTTTGACGTTCAAAAGTGCCTTTTAACATGAATATTTGAAATAAATGATTTGATTTTGAATTATATGAATGAATGAATGAATTGCACCGATCCCAGCGTGGTTAAACCAGACTCAATTAATCGAATGAACCCCAAGATTCGCACTAGCTCCTGTAGCCTCATGTTCATGGTGCTACAGCGACCATTGCATATCAAGGAATAGACCGGGGGGCGCGGTAATGGTAGGAAAGACGTGCCCGAAGGATATGTAAGGATTTAAGAGCCTACCAGATATGCATCCTAGAGTAAGCATTGGACTAGTGGAGAGATAGGTAATTATATCTATGGATGGGCATTGAGAAAAATGCACGTTGGGAGGGGGGGGACAGACGTCGTGTTCATACCTACCAAAGAACACATTTTAGGACTTTTTTTATTTTTAAGAAGGTTTCCCTTTTGGAACCTAAAATATAACTAAACAATGACTCTAGCACGAATCAGTCTTTACAGGGTTACCCGTCAGTTTCATACAAACGAAGACGTGTTTTGCGAATTTGATCTTTACTAGCTACTAGAATTGTCAGGTGTCAGGAACACATTCTGTCGTCGGCCGCTATTTAGGTAAGTGTCATCTTTACTTTTCCTGAAAGTGAAACGTTCACGGAATCAGATTTCAGATACTTTCTTACCCACCGTTTTTTGCTTTTACGAAATGTTCCACAGTTCACAATTTGATTACGTAAAGTATTATTAAACTACTTCGACGCCTAAGTGTCCTTTGTTTTTGTATTTATTTGTATAGTAAGTTAGTTAGTAATTTAATTTAGTCATCATCATCTGCCTAGCCTTTTCCCAACTATGTTGGGGTCGGCTTCCAGTCTAACCGGATGCAGCTGAATACCAGTATTTTACATGGAGCGACTGCCTATCTGACCTCCACAACCCAGTTACTGGGTAATACGATATCCCTTGGTAAGACTGGTTGTCAGATTTTCGGGCTTCTGACGACCCGTAACGACTGTCAAAGATCCATGAATGGCAGCCGGGACCAACGGCTTAACGTGCTTTCCGAGGCACGGAGGGGTCTTGGTATGTAAAGATGGTCACCCATCTACGGACAAACCGCGGCAAGCGTAGCTTAACCTGATCTATCAGCGGCATATTACGGCACGACTGCCAGCTATTTATGTCACCTAATCTATGTAGGTATACAAGGTACGGCTGCTTGCTGTTACATCTACCTGAACTTTGATCTGGGATCTAGACCAGTCATGTGAACATACATTTAAACTGCACAGCATTGATATAATAGCAGTAATATCTAAGTATTGCACAATTGTTGCCACTCATCAAAGATATTTGCGTAACTGCACTGCTCTGAAGTGAATGTGAGATCCGTTGTTTATTATTGTAACTAGGTGTTGCATAGTTTTATTAATAATGGATTTATAGAATTGCACATTGGTGTAGGTAATGGTTTTGATGGTTATTAGAGGATCCGATGACCGACCGATCCGAGGACCGTCCGATCAGGACCAGGCCCGTGCCGCACGGCGCGTACGTGTTCCACGCGCGCCTCAAAGAGATGTCAGCAAAAAGGAAGGGGCCTGCCAGGGCCGAAGCCTGCCGGAAGTGTACGGATTTGAATGAAATTTGGCATACAGATAGTTTATAACCAAGATTAATACATAGAATACTTTTTATCCCGATATTCCCACGGGATCGAAACTTATGCGGGTGAAACCGCGGGGCGCAGCTAGTACTTTTATAAAATTTAAAACATAATTTAACCGGTTGAATGCCGTAATTACAGACACAATTAAAAAGCCATTGTGTCTCGCGTGGATCCACGTTTAAGCATACGAAGGGATAAAAAAAACTCCTGCTCCGATGAAACTTCGTATACACAATTAAAACGTAGTCACTGCACACTACTATAAAACCTACACATACATACAAGCAAAATCCCTCATTTATAAGAAAAAAAACACAATCACAAAAAACTTTCCATCCTTCCAAAAGACAATGCATTTCACAATTTCTTGGTACCCACCTAAAAGCAAAGGGTTCAAACCGGTCGACCTTGATGGAAGGACGCCCTGCCTCCTCACTCGCCCATATTTTTTTCCCCATAAAAATTGCCCATAAAACGGTGAGCGATACTACACAGAGCAATGAAAGAATCAGAGGCGATACCACCATTAATTTTTATTTTTATGAACTGTAAATTATGTTGTAAAAATATACGTGAAATGATTTTTATTAAAATGATTTTTATTTACCGGTGTTTTTTTTGTGTTATTCGAATTATGTCGTAATGCAAGCTCGTGTTTATGGTTATGGGATTTTTATTGAGTTTTGGTTGTGAGTTGATGTGATCAGAAAATATCTGGCTTAAGAGTGTGTCGTTTTTTTAGAAAGTGATAAGTAATAAATCATTAGAAGACGAAGTGTCGATCGTCCAGTGGCGAGGTTAGTGGACGATATTGTTGCCATCGAGGGTAGAACTCAAACTCAAAGCATTTATTTCAATTAAACCATGTACAGGCACTTTCAAAATTAAATAGTCGGTCAGTTAGTCAGAAAGTTGAAGCTAGTTGCTCATTCCAAAGCGTACATTTTTATAACTTTTTCAATAGTGCTAGTCACTCTGAAAACAACTTATTTCTCATTAAAATAAAGTAGATATATGTTTTACTTGAAATAATATTAATTTGAAACATAAGTTTAAATAGATATTAATAATGTGGACTCACTATTTTGTTTTGAAAACATCACGTATGGCTTCCAAAGAAAATAATTATCAGAAATATCGTCATTTATTTTGTTTTAATTTAGAGTTGTTTTATTGAGGTTATTAAATGTCGTCATTGCATGCATAGCATGTTTCTCGCCGTGAAAAACAAAGAAACGAAAAACGTATACAGTGTAAATTAACTATTATTTCTGACACCTGTCAGTCATGTCAGCGCTTTGCAATTCTAGTAGCTAATAAAGATCAAATTCGCAAAACACGTACTTATTCGTTTTTTTTTTTTTTTAGTTAATTCTATGTATTTTATTGAAACAATCTTAAAATAATAATATGTACCTACAAGTATATAAAAAGGGAGGGAAAATAATCAAAGGGCATCAAAAAATTCGTCCGCATCACTGTCAACGGGAAACGTGCCCAAAAGGCTGGCAGCATTGCCACGTTGTATGGCAATGCTGATTCTTTGGCCAATTACAAAAAAAAAAAACAACCGACTTCAAAAAAAAAAAACACTACAAAGTGATAAATAACTTTAATTTCGGAAGTCGGTGTCGTTGGTTCCGCATTTTCGTTTTTTGACACCGACTTCCGAAATTAAAGTTATTTATCACTTTGTAGTGTTTTTTTTTTTGAAGTCGGTTGTTTTTTTTTTTGTAAAAAAGTTTTTATTTTTCACTTTTTAGTTGTACCTACCCCACAAAAAAGTAAACAAAAAGATCGTTAATGTAGACAATGTAGATAAATTTTTATTAGATTTTTGTTGATTTTTCAAAAACCGCTTGTCCGATTTCGATAAAATTTTCATGGGACCATTTGGGAAGTATACCCTTTCCAACAAAAAAAGAATTTTTCAAATCGGTTGGCAAGCAACGGAGTTATGCGCGAACAAACATAAAAAAAAAAAAAAATACAAACATTCGAATTGAGAACCTCCTCCTTTTTTAGAAGTCGGTTAAAAAATAGGCCAGCCCTCTGGTCACGTGATGAGTCGACCAACCGCTTGGCGATGTCTCGGAATACTAAGTGGGCACTCGGGCCCCATGGCCCTAGTGTTTCAACCCCAAACGGCTCAAATATGTAAGTTCCAAAGAGATTGGAGTATTTGCGCCGTTTGAGGTTTTCCGCACCTGCAGCAGCCGCCCCAGCACAACTTACCGTGCTTGGAAGATGGGATGGCGCAAGGGTGTCGACACACGTTGCGCGTATTCGTTTGTATGAAACTGACAAATGTCAAGAAAACGTTCTCTCGTCGGCCGCACAGTAAAATAGATACAAAAGTAATAGCTTGTACGAGATGATTTCCTATGGCCTGTGTTTCAAAACTCAAAACTGGACAACACGAGCGTTTTGTTGCTCGGTCTGCACTCTTTCTAACAGTAATAACAAACCCGTTTGAAATTGGAAATAGGGTCCAAAAACATGAAATGCCGTCTTACTGTCTTAGTTCCCCTCTCATTACCATTATAATCATATTATTGTTACCTCTAAACTTTAACCACTCTGTTCAAGTGAGAGTGGTTCTCATGTCAGAAGTTTTTGTATCGTCGTCGCGGCGAACAACCGCGTTATGTGCGCTCGGTCTTATCGCGAGCGCGTTCGAGGGTGGGGCCATTGTAACATGGGACGGTTGGGCCAAAGAGAAGCTATGTTCGTTGTTTTTTTAGATTGTCATCTAGACTTTTGTTAGGATCAGACCCATGTAATGTAAGAATAAAAAATAAAAAGCAATCTGGTTGAAATTTTGGTCGAAAATACTGAAAGTCTGAGTGATATTTGTATTTGTTGACGTTCAGCATCCTTCAAAAAAAATCATATAATAGGTACCTACTTACTGCTTGAAAGTGTACAATATTGTTTAAAATATCATAATAATTATAGTGATTACTTACTCGTACTTTTCTATTTTCACTCCTACTTCGCATCAGTAGTAAATTTACGGAAGGCTTTTTTTATCCCCTTTATTTTAAAACTGTGGCTATCCTTTTACATCCTTCATTATGTACCTACCGTTTTCGAAGCCAAGTTCCTAGCCTACCTCAACTTAAAACCCGTCAGTCTTTCAAAAAGCCGGCGCTCGGAGGGTTAATACTCGACCTTTAATTACGTCAGACCATTACAAGGGTTACGTGGTAATGACTTCGCGTGACATTTCGCTATTTTACCTTTTTTCGTTCAGCTTAATGGCAGAGAAGTCACGGTCAGTATTGGTTGGGTAGGGCTGTCACTCATTGCAAAATGATCGAGTTTGCCAATAAATGTTGGTTATGAACGCCACCAAAACGCTACTCATCTGTCATGTTGATTCTTAGTTTCGATAGCAGAGGGCGCCTCTCGCTCGCTCTCTCTCTCTCTCTCACTTGTCAATGTAGCGTGATAATTGATTTATTTGTAATACACTTTTATTCAACAAATTGTTTTTCTATCTATATAATTACTTGTAATTTGACGTATATCAGTCAGGAGCTATAGGGGGGCCAAAATGCAACAAATTGAACACTATTAATTATTAATATTTTAATTTTAAGGGTTTTTTGATATAATTCCAAATAAAAAAAAAACTACATATTGAATAGGTACATTAGAAAATTATATTGTAGCTGGCACTTCAATTAAGCTATGAACATAATTAAACGTACTGAATTCAACGAAATAATTATAAAATGATGAGCGATTTAAGAATAATATCTTACCAATATTTTAATTTTACGCTTCAAAAATGTTTCAAATAAATTAGAATAAGGGCAGCTAAAAGATTATTAGTTTCTGAAAGTAATTAAATGTAACTGTAGTAATGTAATTGTAACTGTTCATTTTAATCCATTGTGTTCCATCTACACTGTCCACAGTAATGTTTGGTTGAGATAAGAGATTGATAAGAGATTTGACATAGGGTTCATTATTAAAATATTTTATTGTTTTGTTATCTGATCGTATGGTGCCAAATCTGTTGTTCACAAACTAAACTAAACAGTTCAATGCATTTTTTTCTTTCTGTTTCATTAAGAAAAGGATAGAAGATAAATTTTAATTTAGTCCTGTCAAATTTATCAGCGCCTGACGTTTATTGACGTAATTTTAGTTAGCAAGTTTTTAATCACGTCTAAACTTGCATGGAGTAGTGTCAGGCGCTGATTGATAAACCGTAAAACCGATACTTCCTACGTTATAATTTATTTTGTTATGGCAACCCTGACACAATTGAGTATAGGTCGTAAAACTGTTTTACTTTTTCTTTAGTCCAGTGTCTGGATATAAAATAATGTATAGAGTAGCAGCTGCGTCTCATTTTACGTAATTTGTTAAAGGTAATTACACGTCAACGTCCATCGCTCCTTTTATATAAAAGACTTCAATATGGACTGTCTATCAATAGGCTTTTAAATGAGCCAGCATGGGCCATTGTGTAAAATAAAATAAAAGTTCAGTACAAGAAGCTTCTTGTGAAATAGTTCGTCCGGGAAAATACTAGGTACATTTGCTTTAAAAGCATTGCTGTGTCAAGTTCAATAACGATCAAATAACAAGCACGGGACGGGAGATATTTTGAATATGTAAAAGCCATAGATAGGTATATGAAAGTAGAAAAGCTTTTATTCTCAGTGAATATTAAACGAAATATTCACGCTACTATTGCCATCTGTTGCCGAGTAGAGAAATTATACTTCAACTTTAATTAGTATATAAAAAGTTTTTTTTTTTAACTTAATTACTTTAGTAATAACAATAATCACCTCAATATAAATTTTTACTTTCATCTGTCGAGTTCCGCTAATGAGACAATTGATTTTCTATTGTTTCGTCGCCAATAGGCGACGCGCGGTGCTTGACCGGTTAACCTACGAAAGCTTTGGCAAATTCAGCCTATCACCTATCACGAGCCTCGGACCTATCACGAGTTTCGGATTATGCATAACAGATCGTTATAAAATTTGACAGGACATAGGCAAATTTTCATCCAGCGGGGTAATTGCGTAACACACTATTAGTAGCAATGGGTTTCATTTTGACAGTTCAACAACATTCATTGCGTTGTTTACGTTGTTGAGAAGACACATTTTTCGAACTTATGAAGCAATGAATTAGCAATATCCTTCAAAATGATTCAAATTGAGAATGATAGTGTGTTACGCAATTAGGGTGCTGAGACGAAGTCGTGGGCAGGAGTTATATTACTTGTCCATAATACGTATACCCAGGTTATTACGTATTATTAAGTAGTCTCTTTCTGTTTACAGGTTGGTTCTCAGCGTGCGGCTGCCGAGGGGGGGCGCTGGCGGCGCCGCGGGGCTCCATCGCGGCCCTGCTACGGGCGCGGGCCTTCGCCCTCGTGTCGCCGCGTGCCCTCTCCGCCTACCGAGCGCGGCCGGCCTCCGGTAAGTAACTTGACTACTTTACCTTAAAAGTAGACCGCTTTGACAAATGTCTGATTCGGGAAAGTTGTGCTAGTATGCCACAAATTCAGAAGGTTTAAAAGTGAAATAACCGAAACGTAATATTTCAATGTTGTCTCTATGATTGGCAACATTGACAATGCATCAGCAGAGAGATTATAAGATACGTAAATGATAAGTCCTCTTCTCCACATATCTTTCTTTTGCTGTGCCCGACAGGGTCCATGATTGTTTCTTTTGGCAAATAGTTTACCACCTAAGTCTACATTGTGGAATGCAATAAAGAACTGATTGTGAGTATTGAGAAAATTTTCCATAGTGCTGTTAAGGGCACTTCGTCAAAGTCAAAGTCAAAGCATTTATTTCAAATAGGCACATAAAAGGCACTTTTGAACGTCAAAAATTATCTTAAAATAGAATTGATTCTAGTCGCCCATTCCAAAAGGTAGTTTTCGTATGGAGAAGAATGGGCAAGAAACTCCACCGTTACTCTTTTAAAATGTTTTAGGTACAATATTTTGCATGGGTACTTTAATTATATAATAACATGTGAGGACGATGCACCTAAAATAAAATTACTATACCACAATAGGTAAAAGAATTAAAAACGAAACCATGACATATAAATTAATTATCTGATAGATACATGGTGCTCACATATTTACAAACATGGTACAAGCAAAACTATTTTTATAAAAAAAAAAAAAATACAAGTAATAAGTCAGGGTGTGAGTAATGAATGTAAAAACTAATAAAAAAAAAATACAATTAAATTAGCAACCAGTTTGATTTTGTCTAGACTCTAGATTGTCCTATGGAGCAGGACCAGCATCGTGTCGTGTCGGAAGACTGTTGGTAGAGCAAGATTGATCGAAGACCTACAGAACAGACCTAGGCAGTGATAGGGCAAATGACATAGTTACAGACGTTGGAGGAAAATATAAAAAGAAAAATAGCACAAAAAAAAAATATCGTTTTTTAAATTTGTTTAGCCAAAAAGCATTCGCTGATAAAAGCCAGTAAAAATAGTAATCCCAAGTAAACAGCAGTAATAATTTGACAAACCTTTGATGATTTCCTTTGTTCCGTTTAAACCTGCACCACAAATTCCCTTACTTCCACAGAACGTACCTACCTCCTACACACTTTACGACGATGTATTAACCCATAAACCCCCGGTCCCACAGAGAGCGGGCGCGTAGGAGCGCAGTACGAGCGAGCGGCGGCGCGGCCTGGTACGCCGCTGCGGCTGGCGGGCGTGTTCGCAGACGGAAGCAAGGCGAAGGCGCCGAAATACGCTCAGCTGATCGATCCGCAGGGGAACGTAAGTACCTACCTTTATAACTTCAATTAGTTGCTTAGCGAGAGTGGCTCGTGGCTATTTAACAGCTGTGTGAATTTTTCGGTTATTGTCGTGGTTACCGTATTTGCACTATCAAGCAAGACCTCCTCCGGATAGGGTTACCATCCGTTACGATTTGTCTGGACATGGCCGGCTTTTTTGTCCCCCGTCCGGACTCTGTCCGGCCCTGTCCTTTGTTCGGACTTTTCAAAATAAGTGATTTTTTTTCATCTTTCGATCCTTGCTGATGTGGATGATCTATCGAGTTCCTTAGACGAGTACATTTCAGGTTTGAAGTAGTTATGCAAGTAGATATCTAAATTAATATCTTCTCTACTTAATGCTGAAACTCTACCGGATGATGATTTTCGGCCGTTTCTGTCAAAATCTTCATTAAACGTTAATTGAATGTAGGTAGTTCCCCGAAATGGTCTAGAATATATATTTCACATGTCAACTAGTAATTCCAAAACAAAAGCCAAGCAATGGAAAACTACTCAAGCATAATGTTCTTATAAAACGTAAGGAAAATAAATCCTAAACTAATTCACAGTTTCTGAAAGACTAATCAAGACAAAAATGAGCTGACAGATTTTCAAACTCATTTCCTGTGATTTGATTGGCTTTTGTTATTTCCGTCAGTCAATGACAGCCTACTGTTCACTAGTATTTGACAGACTGCCAGCAAATTTTTCACTGTATTGGCCTTTCAGAAACTAGGGTGTAAATCTTCCATAGATGTTCTATTCCATGTTCCATCCTCATTTAAAAGCCAACTTTTTTTGTATGCCACAGATAAAATAGTGCCCTTCTATAAAGGAATGTTCTCGTTTAAAAGCCGGCAGTTCTTTGGCTCGTCACGTCCGCCACGACCTTTTATACTCCTGATATTTATGGCAGCCTGGTACTCGGGACTTCCTAAAGTCTAGACTTCAGTGAAAGCGAACTAAATAGTTTGTGGTTTATATTGTGCAATCTCTTGGAATAATAAATATTTCTCCTAAAAGGTTGATGCAAGTAAACATTGTACCTATTGAAATCGGAACCACCTGTCTTCAATAATATATCCAAGCTTCACTGATTAAAACTACGCTTTTGAATTAGGAATTCAAGATGGCTGTCATTTGAAAAAGTAGTTTCGTCATAGTCCTTACCATGCCAGACTATGATTATTATGGTCCCTCGAGATTATTGACATATTGCAAATTAACATCTTAAACTGATCACCGTGCTTGATTCCTGACTAATATGGCACTCTGTATGGGTCGTCCATCAGATGCCGGCGATAATCTAATATGGATACAAACTTTTTAGATGCGACTGTGACCCACCAGGATTAAGGTGCTGTTTCAAATGAAATACAATCAGATCTTGCACTCCATTCACCTTTCACACAAAACCTCTAGATTTAATCACCTTAAGGCGAATGGGTAGTTGTAGCCCGCGAAATTCAATTTTTCTTACGTTTTTTGCAATTTTCAGGTCAGTGTCAGGTTGTATCTTGATCAAAATATGATTCGCGACAATAACAGGTACGTATTTACAGAATTATAATAATTAGAATCATTAATACATCTTTCTAAGTTAGATTTCTACCGTTAAGAACAAATCTCGTATGGAAAAGTGTTGGTGGTAGAAATCTAACTTAAACAGATGTATTAATGATTCTGATGATTATAATTCTGTGAATACGTACCTGTTATAGTCGCGAATCAAATTTTCATCAAGATACAACCTGACACTGACCTGAAAATTGCAAAAAACGTAAGAAAAATTGAATTTCGCGGGCTACAACTACCCATTCACCTTAACGGTAAACCAAATTAATTTCCACTATATAAAATGACCCAGAACAATAAATAGTATTTAGATTAAGACCTCTTACTAATGCCATCTAGTGACATTAAAGATAAACATTTAATTTAAATCAATTGTGTGCAGAAATACGGCCACGAAGGTCTATATTTATGAGGATTTATGCACCAATTCAATCTATGACAAAATATAATTAGCACACAATACAGTAATAGGTAACACTGGGTTTAAAGCTGTCTTCTTAAAACGAATAGACGGACAGGAGCTACATCGATTTTATAGTCAGGCCGCGTAATGAATCTTGTGGGGTAAGGAATAAGCGGGGAGCGATTTAAAGAGTCTCTGCGAGGGGCGATAGTTCGTCCGAGATAGCTCTACTGTTAAACTTGCTGTCTGACAGTTATCGTATAGTTAACTCATGATAAAACGAAACTGGACAAGAAAATTAAAAAAAAAACAAACAGTAGAAATATCAGAACATCAGTTTAAGTGTCTGTGGCGCCATCTACATAGCCACATGCGAACTACGCATCATACCGACGACGTCAAGAAAAATCTGCATCGCGCAAGCAAAGTTTACCGGAGGACTAGCATGTACAACGTCCCGACATCAATCGTCGGGCCAGTAGCCCACCAGACACAACACCCGTCTAGTCGCAGGATCTTCTATTTTTTATGGAGGACTAGCTGCGCCCCGCGGTTTCACCCGCATAAGTTTCGATCCCGTAGGAATATCGGGATAAAAACTATCCTATGTCCTATCCCGGGACTCAAACTATCTCTATACCAAACATCTAAATCGGCTCAATGGTTTAGGCGTGAAGAGGTAACATACAGACAGACAGACAGACAGAGTTACTTTCGAATTTATAATGTATGGATGAGTGAACTTTACACCCTGTTCCTCATACCTCTATATTCCAGGTCCTAAGGATTAACTGAGCCATAGCCGAGCCCCGAAACCCTGCATTCACTAACTCCTCGGTATTTGGAGTAGCCATAAAAAAGGGCTCGGTGAAGACTTACTGGCTTAATTTATGGAGAAGAGGGATATTTTAGACCGAAAATAAAAACCTCGTCAAAGACAAGACAGGAACCAGAACAGTACACACAGCGACACATCAAGCTAAACATTTCCATTTTTAGTTGACTTCGCATTGTATAGGTTTTAAATATAGCTTTTCAAACGTTACCTTATCGAGAGCCTCCTTTACCTTAGTCCACACCCCACACGCGTTCTCCATACAACAACATACTAGTGCTTTATAGCAGTAATAATATCTATTAATCAAGCCGGTCGGGCACGTACGTTAAAAAGAAAGGCTCGGGCTGAACTAAGGGCTTCGACAACCTTGCGAAGTTACGATTAATCGTTCACAGTCGATTGATGGGACGGTTTGTCGTATGTAATTATGTTTGCGATTATTTTTGTTGAGATCGACTTTGTAGATGTTGTTCAATATAAATCTTTTTGCATTGATGTTGACATGATTAAAGATTTAGTTGAGACTGGTGGCAATAATGAGGTAGGCATGGAGAATGTTCATGTCTTCAGAGCTGCTCATAATTGAACTACGATTATCAAATTCAAAACTAGTAGAGGTGGTCAGAAAACAGCCCTTCGAATCTTTAACACCTGAAGGCTAATACCCGTAATTAGAAACGTTCAAATTCTATTCAAAATCTCATCTCAGCGACAATGAATGTCAAATTAGAGGTATTTATGACAATTTGAGACTGAGATCAGACATTGTTAAAATTACGAGAATTACCCCTCAGATTGTACCAATGTGACCTTTTTAGTTTTGTTATTCTAGACTTAGTAATTTAAAAAACCGATGGTATTCCGGGGAAAGAAACCATTGCCGGGCTGAAATCATCGCTGGTCGGGTAAGCGTGGAAATCAATGCTCTATCTTTCTGTAAATGGGAAAAAGTCTTTTTTTCTGCCGCACGTTATGAGTAAAAAACTTATTTTATTTAAAGTCCGCCACTACGCTGGGCCAGCTAAAGGTTAAAGGCTTACTACCACAGACGTCTGTCGACAGTACATAAGCCTTCGTGCTACCATAACATATATTATATTTTATTTATTATTCTATCACTTCTTCTATCAGCTATCAACGCTTTGACAAGCAGCTTGCGCATTTATATACAAAGCTTACAAGTTTTTAGCTAGCTCATACATCTTAGGAGAAAATATAAGTAGTTCTGTGTTGTATATGTTATGTTTTTTGTCTAGCATTGAATATTTTACTATCATAAATAAAGGATCATGTATATGCATTGTTTGTGTAAGTTCAAGCAAGATGGTCTTCTTCGTCGATCTTGCAATCTGTCTTCCTATGCTTTGTGGACTCTTTAGCCAAAGCTTATTTGCCAATTGCAAAGTTTTGAGTATGAATGTCGATGGTTATAAGAGTAGAAGAAGACCAGAGAAACGATAGATGGACTGTTTGAATGATGATATGGTTAGAAAGCGGGTGACTATCGAGATGACGACTAATAGAGAAGAATGGAACCCGAATGATGGATAATGATGATGACGGTCTTCGAAAATGGCTTAGGGATCTCGTCTAGACTGCCAGTATCTTTGTCCGCCATGACAAAACGCTCTGCTATGACATATTTTTTAATAACAGCATTCTACAGTAGGAAGATTTTAACCATAGACCAATATCGGTAGCTTAACATGCAACTAGAGCCAAATATATCGTCATAGACACAGAGCTTGATGACACCTCTGCTAGACGCGGCATTGTCAACACTTTCAATACGAACCAAGTGTCTCACCGGTTACTTGCACTACGACACTAACGGCATATAGGAACTGATGGCTTTGAAGGCGGTCCGTGACAAAAGTTGCGCGCTCAATGCACTTTCGGCGACACAAATTTTATTAGTAAAATCTTTTCAAAGTTATTTTGCATCACTGTCAAAATCATTGTGATCTTTATTCTCGTCGCAATATGGTTGCTGTTAGGTTGCTGCTGTCAGAGATAAAAATAACTGTATACGGACTGTACTGCCGTCCTAGACGCCGTCAGCACGGCGATTTCGTGCTCTGTGGTCCTAGTATTCACTTCAACACATGTCTGCCAATTAATCATAGTACAAAGAGGCGTTTATGGCTAAGTAACAACAGCCGCACGGGTCGATCGATCAGGTTAAGCTACGCTTGCCGCGGTTGGTCCGTGGATGGGTGACCATCTTTACATATCAAGACCTCTCCGTGCCTCGGAACGTACGTTACGCCGTTGGTCCCGGCTGTCATTCGTGGGTTTTTGACAGTCGTTACGGGTAGTCAGAAGCCCGAAAGTCTGACAACCAGTCTTACCAAGGGGTATCGTATTACCCAGTAACTGGGTTGTGGAGGTCGGATAGGCAGTCGCTCCATGTAAATTACTGGTATTCAGCTGCATCCGGTTAGACTGGAAGCCGACCCTAACATAGTTGGGAAAAGGCTAGGCTTATTTTTAATCTTATTTTTTTAATTGTTTCTTCATTTGTGTGTTTTTTTTTACATTGTTCTCACATATAGAAACAACAAGAATAATGTATCCAGGATTTTGTAATATCTTGATTTAAAAGAGTGTCCATGGAGTTTCTTGCCTGTTCTTCTCCATAGAGATCTACGTTTTGGAATGGGCAACTGGCTTCAACTTTCTGACTAACTGACCGACTATTTAATTTTGACAATTCAACAGTGCCTGTACATTGTTTAATTGAAATAAATGCTTTGAGTTTGAGTTAAGCTAGGCAGATGACGACATGTCTGCCAATTTCTACAACATCCCGTCACAGCACTACAACATAGAATGGTCATAATCTTATTGCACCTGTTATTATCTTACGGCGAGATGTTCCGCCCACGTTAACATTACCGTTGATGATATTATGGGCCTATGTAGGGCCTATGCCCGTTTAACGCGGGCCATTTCAATTCCTTATAGAAGGGAATGAAGGTAGTATCCTTGTAATGCTGTAATGTTAATGTTACGGCCCTTGTTACTATTGAGCTAATAAAGTGACGTGATTTTACTTTATAGAGAAATGTGTTAGGATGTTTTTGTATTTGGTGAAGGTTGTCGACACGTAGACGGTGCGTAGACACCGCGTAGATGCTACGTTGACACCGCGTATACATTCACCAAAGCATGAGCTAAATGCGAATAACAATATTTGGCTGAAAACGGGCCCCTCTTCGTGCTCAATACCTATTCAACATAATCCGCCTATAATGTTTCCACTGCTGGGACACAGGCCTCCTCTCGGTGAGACAGAGTGGGCCGTTATCCGCGGGCCCAGTGCGGGTTGGTAGATGTCACATGTCTTCGAATCTTTGGTCCTAGGACATGTCGATTTCCTTCACCGTTTTGAGAGCAGTGGTTATAAAATAATTAACACAAAGCGCCTGTCTGGATTCGAACCTACGACCTACAACTCGTAAGCCGATGCGGTTCATGATTAATACCTACCCGTTATTGTGAAATCAAGAAAATCAACAGTAGGTATTCTTTTTGATCAACAGCGATCACGAATTTCTTCCCAAACGAGAATAGGAAAAGCCCATTCTCAGAAATGCCCATTTATTTATAGCGCTTAAGAAATATACTCGTAGTACCAGGACCTCAGAAATAGCAACAACCTTTTACGGCTATGAAACACCTACTTATTACAAAAATTACACGCTGCTAAAAAATGCTAATCCCCTTATAGTATTCAACCTGAAATTATATTCCGATCGAGAACACTACGATTATACACGAAAAATAAGTATAAAAGAAGAGAAAAGCCTTCTTTACACTCGAAAGAACATTAAATTCTTTGTCTATTTTTGTTCGACAACCCATAGTAACACGCCACAGGATCTTGACAGTAAAGATCTGACATTAACCTGTTTCAAACAAAGGAAAACGAACCTTAACTTCATAGCAATACAGTTCAGAAAAACCGCTGTGCTTTTAAATGGAATGCATAGACACGACCAAGTTAGCAAGTAGTTCTGTCAAACGAAATAGGTGTTTATTCCTTTGAAGTAAGGTGGGATTTGTCTGCATAGTTAAGTTGGCACATTGTAGCGTCGCGGGGCAGTGTCCTCAGTGAACCGTGTTGCTAGGACGCTCCTATAGGGATGTCACGATTTCAAAATGAAACCTTTGTTTTGTTTAGTTTTTATTGGCAGGAGTGAAATTATTGTTTGACGTGAAGCGGGACTGCAGGACTCGCTTGGATATTACGTGAAGCATTGGCTTTTATGATTACTAAATAACTTTTGAGTTTTATTTGAATAAGGATTTATTTTCGTCATTCGATATTACTTTTGAATTTTGCTTGAATAAAGGTCGAATGGGGTTTGCTTATGGCTGGAAATAGGCTTTAAAATGCTCTTGTAAACGAATGAAAAATATTAATTGAAAGTGTAGGAAAGTAGCAATAAGTTTTAATTAAGTAACTCGAATATAAGTTTTAAAAAAAAACTCACAAAAAAGACCAAAAATTCTACAAAAACTGTACACCTACGATATTCCGTTTATGTATATGGCAACATTGTAGGCATAAACTACAATCACATTTGTAACTATTTATCAACGCCACACTTCAAAATTTCTAATTAACACAGTCCATGCCAGCCCTAAAAGAAACATCGCGAAAAATGACGCGCGCGCAAGTTTTGTTTATGTGAATAATGAGAACCTTAATTATGTACGGTACGGACAGAGGGTCGTACATGAGGCCGGAATAATACAGGATCCCATTAAAATAGATGGACAACTTTTAACACAGCGCTCAGTACGTCTAACCAAAGATATCCAAGCAAAAAAAAAAACACTGGTTTTAATGATTTTATTTTGACCTAAAATAACTAAAATAATTAATTGCCGGCACATTATACGTGTATTTTCTCATAAGTATCTAATGCGTTTTTCTTAATTTTTTTACCATCGTCCTTATTTTGGTGGTCTGAATGATTTCTAAAAGTTTCTCCATGTATTTTAATGGGACCTTTTACAGGGTGTTCTACCCATGAATATGAACAACTTTCACTATAGGACCAACTCTGAAATCACGAAAGAAATATCAGCTGTTTCATACATTTTGGTCATGTAGGTATTGAATTTTTTTTTTTCGTGATTTCAGAGTTGGTCCCATAGTGTAAGTTGTTCATATTCACGGATAGAATATCCTGTAAAAATTTGGATGGTGATAAAAAAATCTTCCTGTACAAGTACAGGTGGATAATAGATTTCGCTAAGAGGAAAAGTGTAGGATAAACTATAGTCTAAATATCCATAATTATGTTTTTATGGCAATGGTTTTCAGGGTTTTGGTCACGGGCTTGGTTAGAGCTGGCATCACCATTTAAATGGCCAGACGAATTTGCATTGTAATTTTATTATGGTTGAATGGTGAATGGTTTCAGGTAGATATTAGATTGTGTTAGGAGGAAAATGTAGAATAAACTATAAGTTTTAATTACCATCAGTATTCTTTTAATGGCTACGGTTTTCGTGTTTTCGTAATGGACGAGGTTAGAGCTGGCATTACAGGAAACTAGCAGCGCCCCGCGGTTTCACCCGCATAAGTGTCGATCTCGTAAGAATATCAGGATAAAACCTATCCTATGTCCTTTCTTGGGACTCAAACTATCTCTTCACCAAATTTCATCTAAATCGGTTCAGCGGTTTAAGCGTAAAGAGGTAACAGACAGACAGACAAACACACTTTCGCATTTATAATATTAGTGTGGATAGTATCACCTTTCAACCAGCAACAAGTAACATAGTTAACCAGTAGCTTTGTCTTTTGGTTGATTCCATTCATTCTTAGCTGGTTTTCATAAGATATCTTCAAAAGTTTATAATAGGAATTGAGACAGAGAGGGAGAAAATGTCACATGGCAGGAGACGTCCTGGGCGTCGGGAGTCGAGGGCCGATTTAGTGAGAAATAAAACGATTTTATTCTTTTTACAGCTACTCACCTACCTAATTTACAATGATTAAGATTCCCCAGATCTCCATCTACCCAGATAGATGCAAATACCTACCACTTTAAGCACTTAAGTGTACGAGACTGAGGTTTCTCACTAGATACTGATCTACAAATAACGGGCTCTTCTATCTTTGGATTGTGTACTGTACGAGTATGTTACGTAAATTAGGTGTATTAGATAGATACCTGAGGGGCAATTCTCGTAATTTTAAGAACGTTCACAGTACCTCTAATTTCCCTACATTTTTGATATTGTTTGTCGCTGAGATGAGACTGCGACTGGATTTTTAACCGACTTCAAAAAAGGAGGTTCTGTATTATCACAAAACCTATTTGCAGCAATCAAGTTGATCAAATTGCTTGATTGACACAACTAACTTACTTTGTTGTTTAACTCTTCTACAGTGATGTTACGGGTAATCAAGAAACTTGTTTGAGCGTTCAATCATTTGAACTAGAATTGCTGCAATCATGTCGTGATGATTAACTTAACTAAGATTTTGATTAATCTAAACAAGATATCGTCAATCAAGCTAAAAAGTCACTTGATTGGAGTGCATTTTTTTCAGCGTTTTCATGCCGCACCTACTTAGCTATCAACTTTTCGCCCTGCATGCTTGCTCAAAAACCTTCTGGGCTCCCCTACCTTAAAACAGCTTTGAGTTGACTTGATACGACAGACAGTACCTAATACGACCAGAATACTAACTCCACACATCTTATAACCCAATATTTGAAGGCGGAGGTTTCAGAAAACGGTCAAGAAGTTGGTTTTTTAAAGCAGTGTATCTCTTAAACCCTAAATAATTTTGACCAAAAAAAAAAATGATATTTTCAAGTCTTATTTTAATACAGTGATGAAACTCGAATCATAATTAAATATACATTAATGCATCAAAAAAATGTTCAAATACACCTCTTAATTGTCTTTAAAAGCAGTTTATCTTTTCATTAACAATTTTAATTATAATTAAAAATACCTATACCATTTTTCTAATGCCAAACTGCATTCAATGATGGATTATTTTTTATTAAATAGTTTTTGTAAATAGATAACTACTTCATATTTGCAATAAATTACCACCGTTGTGACATCGCGCTTCTCTTTCTTTTCTATGCAGTCCGCCAAAGACCGCGCTTTTTTTTTAGTCGCCTTAAGGTTCTCAAATACGAAACTATAATGTCATATCCTTAAGGCCTTCCTCCCCTTCTCTTCATTTATATCCCACATTACTCAAACCTAACCAGTCCAATCTAAGATAACGGCCGCAGTCTAAATGTTAAGACACTTTTGAAAAATTGTTCTATCTTCAGGAAACTGATGAACGCTAACTAAGGGACCCCTTACGGCGCGAGATTGATGGTGCGTACGCGCAGCTAATGGGACAGTTTTAATTATTATTTGCAGGAAATAAATTAACTAGGAGAGCGTTTTATTATATTTTGTTTGGGACGTAAACTATTAATTTTGTGGATGTTTTGAAGTTGATGTTGTGAAATATATAATAATAATATAATAATAATTTATTTAATAAAAATGTTTACAAAAAGGTGTAAATTTAGCCAAAAGTAGCAAATTGTCCATACAATTATAGTGTCTAAAAATAAACTAAAACTAAAATATGTTTTATTATAGTTGCAAGTAGTGATGGTTCGGAATTATTGTGTTAGGTAGCGACCCGCCCGAACTAGGTTTATTCAAACCTGTGTTTCAGGCCATCACTTTACATTTTAATTAAATTGGAGCGTTAATTTTTAAACGAAACTGATATAAAAAAACACACGTCCGCTTTGTCTCGCGTCACGTAAAGCGATTGCATAAGATTAGTAAGGGGTTGAGGGGCTCGTGGCTGAATAATAACAGCCGTCAGTAAATAATAACAGGTCGATCGAAGGTTAAGCGACGCTTGCCGCGGTCGGTTCGTGGATGGGTGACCGTCCATTACATATCGAGATCCGTTCGGGCTACGGAAAGCACGATTAGCAGTTGGTCCCGGCTCTCATTCGTAGATCTTTGACAGTCGTTATGGGTAGTGAGGCGCCCGAAAGTCTGACGACCAGTGTTGCCAACGGGTATTAATGCGGGCAGTTATTGGGTTGTGGAGGTCAGATAGGCGGTCGCTCAATGTATCCAGTTAGACTGGAAGCTGACCCCAAGATAATTGGGAAAAGGCTAGGCAGATTGATCAATCTAGGCGAAGTATGGGCAAGTGCTGCTTTTCATGAAGTAGGTATCAGTAGAGGATTACACGACATACTTACGAGTTTTCGTCATTGTGGACGAAAAGCTATTTGTCCATGAGCATAGGGAATACCAGAAAGAAAATACAGGGTGATTGGAAGATGGGTGCAGAGATTTAAGGCGAAGATAGTACAGACAGTTTAGAACCATTTAAGCCATAGACGACGTCTTACCAATTTTTTTTAACCTAATTTTTATGTTTTTTATATCTTATGACACAGAGGACTAAAATATGTTTTGCTAGATTGCTTACACATTACTTTAATGAAATAAAATAAACATGAATTCATTTATCATTTAATTTGGCCATAAATAAGCAGTTTACTTAAAATTTTAGGAATTTTCAAAAAAAAAAAAAAAATTTGGTAAAAATAGCTAAGACTTCGTCAATCACGCTGTATATTTAACGCAGAGAAGGAACACAAACACAAAAAAGAACAAGTTGGGGTAAAATATGCGTCACATCCACGTAAAACAGCTATCGCTCAGCATAGTGCTACGACCCAGCGACAGCCAGCCAAAATCAGTTTCATCCAAATTTTCTGTTGCTAGTTAGATATTATTGTATTCAATCAGCTTGTACGGGTCACGTACAGGCAAATTGCTAACACCGCGATCTACTTTTCGCTACTCGTTTTATTTACTTTTATAATTATAATTATTCAGTTGACCAATAGCTGCCGTAGCGCTATAACCGCGGAAGAGCATCCAACGAAACTTTCTTGTAACTTTTACGAATAAACAAAATTATCGTGAGGTCTGTGGTTCTCGTCAACTTACATCCGACAACTCAACTGTAACTAATTGGCTGCCTCTGAGCCATACATAAAAGTGGTCCTTCGAGCCGGATAAATAGGTGCGGAGTCTCTGTTAACGGTCTAGCTGGTGGTGGTGTCCCAGAAGAGCGAACCGCGTTAGTGGGGTGCTGACTCACTTAATATCCAAAACTTGCGGAAACTTCGCAACTTTGGTGAACTAGTACCTTCGGTGATACAACTAGATGATTGCTAGAAAAATCTGACGGTATGTCGCATGCAAAGTTATGAATTAGTCTGAAATATCGTCCGCTATGTCACAGTCGATGTGTTCATAGCTCATACATATTTTATAGCAGTTCTTCTAAAGGTATCGAAACCGTCACGACACAACGTGATAATAGATTGACTGGTGCAGTCACCTACATGCCTAGTAACTATTAATATGAACATAATACTTCTATTGTATGAACCTGCAGAATACAGTCAGCAACAAAAGTCGATTAACACTGTCATTTTTACATGTTATTAAATTAACAACAATTTTTCAATAAACTGGTGTTTATCTTTTCACATAATAGCAGTGTTTAGTTTTCTAAATATTTTACTTCTGCTGCAATTTTGAACACTAGTGGGGCAGAATCCAACAGGATTTTAAAGTAGTGGAAACTGCCCCACTATTTCGATTTAGTGGGACAGATTCCACTGCAAAATTTTAGACGTTCCACTTTGCCCCACCCGTGAGGCGGCCGGTGGGGCAAAGTGGAATAATCCATATTTAGCTCAATAACTAAGATTTAAAAAAACTGAAGTGTTAATAGACTTTTGTTGCTGACCGTATCACCATAAGAATCTGCAAAAGGTTAAATATACAGGCTGATTTTTTTTTACCGGTAACAGTTAACAAATTCCAAATTTTTACAGTGTTCTACCCACGAATATGAACAACTTTCACTATGGGACCAACTCTGAAATCACGAAAAAGAAATCAGCTGTTTCATACATTTTGGTCAAGTAGTTATTGAACCAGCTGATTTTTTGTGTGAAATTTCACCCTCCCCCCATTCACCCTATTAGCGGTGGAATTTCGAAAAACCCTTTCTTAGTGGATACTTACTCTTCACAAAGAACACACCCTCCAAATTTCATGTCTCTAGGACCAGCGGTTTAGGCTGTGCGTTGAGATATCAGTCAGTCAGGACTTTGAATTTTATATAATTATTATATAGATATCATATTGTTCATCGTCGTGTAACAATTTGACTAAATTGTTACACGTTACACGTTATCAAGGCGTTTCTGTGGAGAAATCAGTAAATTAGTTTTATTTTTGACCGCTAGATGGCGTTAAACACTTCCTCATTACCCCCAACTGATGTCGCTGTACAAAGTTGTCATAAACACCAGAATTTAAACACGGTCAAGATTTTCCATTACATCGCCAATTACCGTGAAAATTTATAGTTATTCCCTTGTGAACACTGCTATAAGTTACCAAGAACGTTAGGCGAAGAATTAACATTTCTGACGCTCGCATGCAAAGTATTATGCGTCGGAACAAATGGCTACTTAGCTAATAATATACATGCGTTTACACTTGTCTTTGTTCGTGTTTAGTACAATGTGTCAAGTGGGTACGGCTTAACGAGAATTTCTTGCAATCATTTTGACATTTTCTTCGGTAAGCGCGCTGCGAAGCTGACGTTTTTCGGCAGTGTTTTGTTTTGAATGAAAGATTTCAACGCGCAAGCGCAATCTTTGCGGTGTGGTTTTTGTTTGGAGCATGCATCGTTCATACAAACGTAATACCAAAATAATTTGTAAATAATCAAACATATTCTTAAGGTAGTGTGTATTTATTCCGATTGGATTACGGAATGTCTAGGTTCCCAGATATATATGTATTTTGAAAGGACACCGATATAAAGACGAGATATGAGGAATTGAAAATTTCTATAGAAAACTTATTTTTCTCATAACTTTGTCCCAGTGGTCGCCCTGACGCCAATTCTCGTACTTAAAAAACGTTCAAATTCAAGTCGCAATCTTGCGACAATCAATGTCAAAAACTTGTCAAAAATGTAGGTTAACCTATACTAACATTATAGCTGCGAAAGTGTGTCTGTCTGTTACCTCTTCACGCTTAAACCGCTGAACCAATTTAGATTAAAGGTCTATAGATAGTTTAAGTTCCGGGAAAGGCCATAGGATAGTTTTTATCCCGATATTCTCACGAGATCGAGACTTATGCAGGTGAAACCACGGGGAGCAGCTAGTCCGTTATATTTGTACACTGTGGTAAAAAATTAAGTTGCCAGTCAACAAGTTGTTAAGGAGACTAGCTGGCCAGGGTGCACCGGTCGTACTTAGTTATCGTAAGTGGACTCATGCCCGCTTTCTGAAGAATTCTTAAACGGAGAATTTTTAAACTTTCAATAGTTGTTGATTCGACATAATTATCTATTTAAGCGAATTCCTTCCTTATGTTCGGTTTTTTGAGGTTCTCAGATAAACCCTCGATAATAATTCACTCGACTTTTAAGCTAAATTCTTCCTTAATGGCGTGTTCAGAAACACGACATCGAACCAATAACCACTATCGAATGTTACTCCGTTCAAAAACCTTAGAAACCGGGCATCAGACTTACTGGTAAACATGTGACGCTTACAGCAAGCTCTAAAATTAATACTGAAGTATGTAAATTAAAAGCTATAAACGCTATTTTGTTGTACAGTCGCCAGCACATCAACCTATACAACAAAATCACCTTTATAGCTTTTAATTTACATACCAGACGCCAGCATATCAAGCTACCTGCCGAGGTCGCGGGTTGTTCGAAAGAGATACCGTGGCCCCTGACACAGGCAACTGAAGGAACACGGGTGGGTTTTAGTCAGTAAAAGTCTGACACACCCTCTCGCTCCGCCCAGCGGGGTAATTGCGTAACACTTTATCAATCGGAATCGGTTTCATTTTGACAGTTCAACAACATTCATTGCGTTATTTACGTGTTGAGCAGACAAATTTTTCGAACTTATGAAGCAATAGATTGGCAATTGGCTTCAAAATGATTCGGATTCCAATTGATATTGTGTTACGCAATCAAGGTGCTGAGCGGGAGAAGTTATTTGATACCTAATTTCCCACCCAAAAAACAAAGTACATCAAGCTACTACAATCTGTCAAATTTCTTTAATAGATTTTCAACTTTATCGCTAAAGAATAAGGTTCAAAGTTGATTGGGAAAATTTGACAGTTTCGGGTAGCTTGATGTGCTGGCGTCTGTAAATAGGTAATACAATGTTGTCTGAGTTGAGCAGACGACAGGGAACAGAAAGTTGCTATAACGTATAGAACCTGCGTGGTAATTGCTTAATACACTTACCAGTAGCAATGGCTTTCATTTTGACAGTTTAACAACATTCATTGCACGTTCATCAAACATACAAACAAACTCTTCAGCACTATCACACTAATATTATAAAGGCGAAAGTTTGTGAGTGTGTGTGTGTTTATATGTTTGTGACTTCTTCACGCTCAAACGGCTGGACCAATTTTGATAAAATTTAGTATGGAGGTAGCTGACACCCTGGATTAACATATAGGCTACTTTTTATCCCGATATTTCCACGGGATCGAAACTTACCCGGGTGGAACCGCGGGGCGCAGCTAGTTGTTAGTATACAGGGTGAAATTGAAAACATGCGACAAATCGAAATGGGAGATTGTACTCATCATTATGAACAACTCTTACTATGGGACCAAACCAGAAATCGCGAAAAAAAATTCAGCTGTTCCCTACATTTATGTTCACATAACTCGTCAAAATGTGTACGGAACAGCAGATTTTTTTTTTTTCGGGATTCCCAATCCCTATCAGTCTCCCATTTCGAGTTGTCGCACGTTTTCAATTCTGCCCCCGTTAGTTAAAAAGACGTAACGAAATCCATACTTCCATACTAATATCACAGAATCACAGAATTCACAGAATCACACTAATATTATAAAGGCGAAAGTTTGTGAGTGTGTGTGTGTGTGTGTGTGTGTTTATATGTTTGTTACTTCTTCACGCCTAAACCACTGAACCGATTTAGATGAAATTTGGTATAGAGATAGATAGAGTCCCGGAAAAGGACATAGGATAGTTTTTATCCCGATATTCCCACGGGATCGACATTTACGCGGGTGAAACCGCGGGGCGCAGCTAGTACTTAATAAATTCGAAAGTAACTCTGTCTGTCTGTCTGCATATTACCTTTTCACACCTAAACCGCTGAACCGATTTAGATGAAATTTGGTATAGAGATAGTTTGAGTCCCGGGAAAGGACATAGGATAGTTTTTATCCCGATATTTCCACGGGATCGAAACTTATGCGGGTGAAACCGCGGGGCGCAGATAGTTAATAATATTTTGTTGTGCTAAAACCGCACTGGAGGAAGTTAGAAAAATATTGAAAAATGCAGGCAGATGGGCCTTTTTTCCGATTCTGGCAATGTATGCAACTCAAATCTGGAAAAAATGTTAGATGCGTCTGTTTTCCTATCGAGGGCAGAATTTCAACCTGTAGATGCTAGGATAGCGCAGAGGATCGACTACCAGAAGAGCCTGTTCTTCAGCAACCATATCCAAAGTCTCCATAAACACCAAAGTCAGGTAGTTTCCATTCAACATCACTTGACCTCATAACCGCAGAGTAAATTACAAGTAGTTACCAAACAAACAGCAAACAACCATAATTTACACCTTTCCCATACTTTTGACGCACAATCAAACTAACTTTCGTTTGAAATCACGATTTTTCTCACCAAATAATATGTTTAGTGTGATTGTTTCGACATCCATACTAATATTATAAATTCGAAAGTATCTCTGTCTGTCTGTATGTTACTTATTCACGCCTAAACCACTGAACCGATTTAGGATGGTTTTATAGGATAGTTTTTATCCCGATATTCCCACGGGATTGAAACTTATGCGGGTGAAACCGCGGGGCGCAGCTAGTGTTATATAATACGTTTATTAATAAGGTGGTTAATCAGTTGATTTAAATGTTGGTGAACACAAGGCTTAGTCCGTCAACAAAGATACTGGCCCATACAAAAGTAGTTCGATACTTCAGAATGAAACCTACTCCCGATTAATTAACTTTTTCATACGGGCTAAAACACATTGGAAGGCAAACTGTCAAATCTTGTTGTCATTCATATTTAGTTTAACATATGTAAAACTTTATGCACAAGTAAAAAAGAAATACTGTACAAAGGCGGACTTAATGCCTGAGGCATTTTCTACCAGTCAACCTTAGGGTGATGCAGAGACAAAACATGGCAGGTGCAGCATACAAAATAACTAGCTTGGAAATGACTATAAAATACAAAAATATATACATAGATACATACATATAAACCAAATGAACTCTCAGGGGAAAAATGATAGGTAGAGGGGAAAACGAATCCAGCAAATGCGCTGGGATGTTACGGCCAACTTCTTACCGGATCCAACTTATGACCGGATCCTCTGTATATTTTGGCTGCTGAGACCAAAACTACAAACTTAGTATACAGGAAAGTTTTATAAAAATGTGGACGCTATTTTAGTACATTGTGGTGTTAAATAATAACAGCCGCACAGGTCGATCGATTCGGTTAGGCTACGCTTGCCGCGGTTGGTCTGTGGATGGGTACCCATCTTTACATACCAAGACCCTCCGTGCCTCGTAAAGCACGTTAAGCCGTTGGTCCCGGCTGTCATTCGTGGATCTTTGACAGTCGTTACGGGTCGTCAGAAGCCCGAAAGTCTGACAACCAGTCTTACCAAGGAGTATCGTATTGCCCAATAACTGGGTTGTGAAGGTCAGACAGGCCGTCGCTCCATGTAAAATACTGGTATTCAGCTGCATCTGGTTAGACTGGAAGCCGACCCCAACATAGTAGGGACAAGGCTAGGCAGTAGATGAAAAAAAAAAAAAAACAAGGCGTGAATATGTAACAAACAGATAGATAGGGGTACTTTTGCATGACTTACGACTTCCACGCGAACGGAGTCGCGGGCAGAACTAGTAGATAAAAGTTAAAAAAGAAATTAAAGAAGAAAAATACTGGATTATTATCTCCCAAGTCTCAATATTGAGGTGTTTGAAAGATGGAACAAGATCTTTTGGATTATAATCATCACCTGTCTATTAAGTTCCACCAAGGAATTATCAACTTTGTTGATCTACGATAGAGTTGATATTACAACGCAGGATTTTCTTAATTCATTGGTATTCCATCACAGTTTTTATAGTCACGTTTTGATTACAGCGCGTCGACTCTGACTGGCATAGTTTATTTTGTATTCCCTATGCATCGAACGAACTAAACGCACACCTTCAAATCTGCAGTCGTCCAACTAAAAAACATTCCAATTTGATTTTTAATACCTAGCAATACGATTCATACAGAATTTCTACGACCGCAAACGAATGTGCAAATTCGAATCCTGTTCGACACAATTAATATTGCTTTCTGCAATATAAATTTCGAATGAATTAGGACTCAATGTCAAGGGAATACGGGTTGTTTATAAGTTTCTCCGATGCATATTTAAATTGGTTTCTAGTCAATGCTATTGTGTCGCTCAACTTTGAACCGTAAAAGGAAGGCAGACACATACATTAGACCTGTGTCACTTTGCCCGTTATAAAGGAAACTTAAATTCGCTCTTAACGCTAATATAAAATAATAGTTCCTATTTCCTGAGTCGTTGAATTCATTTTAGGATGCTATATTTTGTAATTTTTGGACTATTAACCTACTAGTCTTAAAAGGACTTGATTAGTTAATTTTTATCATCGATAGTAATAAAAGCTCCAACAAAAAAATAAGAATTGTCCTTACTAAAAATATTAAATCTACTGCCTAAAATACTAACTTTCCGACTACTTTTGTCCGAATAAAAATAACGAAACGACCGAATGAGATACTGAAATCTTCGAAAAATAAACTGACTGACTGTTTATTGCTATAATACTTTTCTACCCGCTTAAATTACGTTTTGATATACAGGCTGTCCCTGGAAGTATGGATCAAATAGAATAGGGACGTGGGCAAGGTCATTTCCAAACGTTTTATCAAAAAAAAAAAAATACTAAAAAAAAAGAGAAGAAAGATCGAATTCGTGAAAACTATCAGGGCTATTAATTTTTTTTTTTGATAGCCCTGGTAGTATTGTTTTATGATTAATTTCTTTGAACTCTAAGCGCAGTGATTGAAAAAAAAATTAAAAACGGTCATAACTTTTGAACCGTAAAAAAATTCTCTGACATTCTCAGGGTTAAAAAGTTTGGAAATGACCTTGCCCACGCCCCTATTCGATTTGATCCATACTTCCAGGGACACCCTGTATACCTAGGTAAAGGTATTCTCATTCGCTCGCTCTTGCATCCTATGTCGACGGAGCCCCGCTTCGCGGGGTTCCTATTTCTATGTAAAGGGTTTAAAGTAACCTAACCAAACCGAACCTCGGGGTGCCCTTGACAAAACCTCTGTTGTCGGTAACTTAGTAATTTTGTCGGAGGTTCAGTATTTTATTCGGAAGTTTAGTTTTGTTATTCGAAGATCCATTTTTTTTAGTCGGCCACAGATCGCTGGAGATTAATTTGTTTTTCGGAACCATTATTATTTCCCGTTAATTTTCCTGAATATTATTGTTAATACTTTAACAAATTTATGATTTGACCGACAATCTAAATTAAACCTAAGCAACTTTTTCAGGGGCCTGAAAGAACCTTTAAACTTGGGCCTCATCTATACTTATAATTATATTATAAATGCAAAAGTACCCCTGTCTGTCTCTATGTTACATATTCGACAATGATAGGGCAATGTTAGGACATAGGATACTGGATACCTACTTTTCATCCCGATTGTACGTCTCTTAGATAATTTCCGACCTCCACACGGGCGAGGCCGCGAGCAAAAACTAAGTCTAGAAACGCCTGTCTTTTCATGGTAGTCATTTAACAAAGATTTAAAACCACTTTAAACGTACCAGAACGAAAACGCCATCGACAAGACAAAACATTCTCCGACAAGTGACCAGGAAATCATAAGCCGCAAAGAGATAGTTAATATTTATCTCCAGTAGCGTACCTGGTCTGCGTTAACATATTCCGACCATGTTGCTAAACGCTTGCAGAATGACAATGTAATTAGCTGCACCTGTCGTTGCATACTGCATGATATTGATGCTTTAGACCCTGAGCCATCACGAGCTTGCCTTCATTAGGCGCAGTGTCATTGTATGCATACTTGTAGCCTTGCTCGTTGACAGCTTTTTTTGTATTTGTCACATGGTTTCAAAGATTGTTCGACCTCATTCCACCGGCCCCATTCTACCTTCGGACATCCAGGTGCACTGCAAGTTACCATCCCTACCTGGTTGCTGTTCCACCAATTCGCACTAAGCGTTTGCAAATGTCGTTTATAATGCGCACAGCAAAAGAGTGGAACTCTCTACCTGCGTCTGTTTTTCCGAGCGCATACAACCCGAATCTCTTTAAAGTGAGAGTGAACAGGCTTCTTCTGGGTAAGCTCGCTCCATCGTCGACTTTGTCTCTGTCACCTTTGACCTAGGCTAGAGTCAAGAGCAAGCCCATTTCAAATAAAGAAAAAAAAAAAAAAATTTTGCGTCAAAATATCAATGTACAGACGCCAGCACATCAACCTACTACAATCTGTCAAATTTCTTTAATAGATTTTCAAGTTTATCACTAAAGCAAAAGGTTCAAAGTTGATTGGGAAAATGTGACAGTTTCGGGTAGGTTGATGTGCTGGCGTCTGTACAAGTCTTGGCAAATCTTTGGCAGTATTTCCGATTGGAACGCATTTTGATACCATATAAATCTTTATCGTCCTTACAAATTATAAAATTCAAATGCTGGATAAAATAAAGGCCTTCTTTCGTTTCTGCAGTCCTGTTACTCTGCACGGATCCGTGCATCCCAAGTCTATGTTTTTAGTCAACACAATAGGTAATGTATTTTATAAGAGTGAAATTCGAAACTACTCATTTACGTGTCAACAATATTTTGTTACTAAACTAAATTACGAGTATATCTATATACTAGCTTCTGCCCGCGACTTCGTCCGCGTGAAATTCGTACTTTCCTCTAAAAATTTCGAAAATGTATGTGGGTATGATCTTTATCATTTATTTAGATAAATAAGTATTCGGGCCAATTTTTAGGTTTATAGATCAAAGGAATCAGATTTTTCAAATAAACTGCATTCCGCTTTTCACCCCCACAGGTGTGGAATTTTGAAAAATCGTTCGTGATGTGTTCATAACGTGACTCAAAGATTATTTACACCAATTTTTGAGTTAATCAAACCACGCAGTAAAATCCTCCCCTGTAAAATTAACTAAGTACCCCTTTTCACCCCGTTAAGGGTAGATTTTCGAAAAACCCTGATGCACGTTATTCTTTATTTTTTGTCTTAAGTATAAATACAGAGTTTCGAGTTAATCAGACCGCGCGTTAAAATTCTTCCATAGAAATTCTGACGCCCCCAATAACTCTTTAGAGGGTAGTTTGAAAAACGAAAAATGCCAAACTTCATAATTTACTTAGATAAGTATTCGAGCCAAGTTTCAAGGTTATTAACTCAAGGAATAAGATTTTACATACAAACAAAATCCCCCCTTTTCACCCCCTTTAAGGTTGAATTTCCAAAAACCCCTTCTTATTGGATATTTATACTTTACAAAGAACACACCCTCCAAAATTCAAGTCCCTAGGACCAGCGGCTTAGGCTGTGCTTTGATATCTCAGTCAGGTCGTTCATCCCCCGTTAGGGGTGAAATTATCAAAAACGCTGAAACACGTATAAATTAATTTTCAATCGTTAGCCTAAATACAAAATTTGAAGATCCTAACTTGTAAACTGACAGACTTTCATACACAATTTCATCCCCCTTTTTAACCCTTTGGGGGTGGAATTATCAAAAACGCTGAGACACGTATAAATTAATTTTCAATCGTCAGCCTAAACACAAAATTTGAAGATCCTGACTTTAAAACTGACGGACTTTCATACAAACTTTCATCCCCTATTTAACTCACTTAGGGGTTGAATTTCCAAAAACCCCTTCTTATTGGATATTTATACTTTACAAAGAACACACCCTCCAAAATTCAAGTCCCTAGGACCAGCGGCTTAGGCTGTTCTTTGATATCTCAGTCAGGTCGTTCATCCCCCGTTAGGGGTGAAATTATCAAAAACGCTGAAACACGTATACAGCCTTGGCCAAAAGTATTGAGCACCTTACAAATTTCGCTCGTTCACGGTAAGTATGGGAGAAAACCAAATCTACTGTTGAAGGATTATTTTGTCGGTCATCTACAAAGGTTTAAAAACAATGACCCATGCCGCAGCTAGCAATAAAACACCTGGGTGCAATAAAATGTGTCTTTTACAATTTTTGTATTTATTTATCAGTTCGCTACCATCGCTCGTTGTGAACACATCCAGTGATCTAGTGCGCCTTTGGTATTTTATTTCAGAAGTTATAAGTGTTATCATTGCAATATGCCAAAACGAAACGAACTTTCTTTAGAAAAACGTGTGCAGATACAGCTTCTGCATGAGCAAGGGAAATCACAAGTAGAGATTTCCAGAACTGTGAAATGTTCGCGCCGATCCGTGCAATATGCTATTCAGCGATTGTCTGCTACCGGATCACATCAAAATAGACCGAGAACCGGGCGCAAACGCATCACCACAGACCGTCAGGATCGTCAGTTACTGAGAGAGTCGTTAAGAAATAGGAAAAAAACATCTTCAGAGCTCGCTGCTGAGTTGTCAGAACAAATTAAGAAACCAATTTCTGCTCGAACTACTCGTAGAAGACTTCAGGAAGCTGGTCTGAAAGGCTGTAAAGCTAGGAAGAAGCCATGGCTCTCCGACAACAACAAAAAAGCTCGGTATAAATGGGCCTTAAAACACCGAACATTCACCGCTGAAGATTGGTCAAACGTTGTGTGGTCAGACGAATCAAACTTTGAGGTGAGTACGTCAATTTAATGCCCTAACAAAATTTTATAAAATGGTTTAAAAACCAAACGCATAGATGAAGTTATTTTGTTTTTCCGGAACTCAATATTTTTTTCTTTATTGCAGATTTTTGGTACACCTGGTGTGACCTTTGTGCGTCGCCGGGTGGGTGAAGAATTTAAGCCAGAGTGTGTGATCCCAACCGTAAAACACGGTGGCGGCAGCATAATGGTCTGGGGTTGCATGACCGATTCTGGAGTTGGCGAATTGTTCGTGTGTGAGGGCCGCATGAACTCTATTAAGTACATAAATGTACTAGAAACTGCGTTGCTGCCTTCATTCTCGAAACTTTTTGGCGACACGAACATGGATGGTGTTAAATTCCAGCAGGATAACGCGCCATGCCACAAATCTGCCCGCACTATGAGATGGTTTCGGGAAAATAACACCGAACTTCTTGACTGGCCTGCCCAGTCACCAGATCTGAACCCCATAGAACATTTATGGGGTTTATTAAAGCGTAGAGTTAGGCGCCACACAATTAATAACAAAGAAGATTTGAAACGCTGCCTGCGCCTAGAATGGAACGCGATTACTGCTGAAGACTGTAAAAATCTTATAAACTCATTACCAAAAAGAATTTCTGCCGTAATTAAGGCAAAAGGTGGACCCACTAAATATTAATTTTCTATGAATAAATAGTAAAATAAACCTATATAAAACGTTTTGTTTTATTTCTATTTGATACTCTGCATAAAAGTGAAAGATGTCATGGGTGCTCAATACTTTTGGCCAAGGCTGTACATTAATTTTCAATCCTTAGCCTAAATACAAAATTTGAAGATCCTAACTTGTAAACTGACAGACTTTCATACACAATTTCATCCCCCTTTTTAACCCTTTGGGGGTGGAATTATCAAAAACGCTGAGACACGTATAAATTAATTTTCAATCGTCAGCCTAAACACAAAATTTGAAGATCCTGACTTTAAAACTGACGGACTTTCATACAAACTTTCATCCCCTATTTAACTCACTTAGGGGTTGAATTTCCAAAAACCCCTTCTTATTGGATATTTATACTTTACAAAGAACACACCCTCCAAAATTCAAGTCTCTAGGACCAGCGGCTTAGGCTGTTCTTTGATATCTCAGTCAGGTCGTTCATCCCCCGTTAGGGGTGAAATTATCAAAAACGCTGAAACACGTATAAATTAATTTTCAATCGTTAGCCTAAATACAAAATTTGAAGATCCTAACTTGTAAACTGACAGACTTTCATACACAATTTCATCCCCCTTTTTAACCCTTTGGGGGTGGAATTATCAAAAACGCTGAGACACGTATAAATTAATTTTCAATCGTCAGCCTAAACACAAAATTTGAAGACCCTGACTTTAAAACTGACGGACTTTCATACAAACTTTCATCCCCTATTTAACTCCCTTAGGGGTTGAATTTCAAAAAATCCTTCCTTATTCCTGGTCTACATCATAAAAGGAACCATCGTGTAAAATTTCAGCTTTCTAGGTCCAAGGGTTTGGGCTGGGCGTTGATGAGTCAGTCAGGCCTTTTGTTTTTATTTATATAGATGAATAAATAAAAACAAAAGGCCTGACTGACTGACTCATCAACGCCCAGCCCAAACCCTTGGACCTAGAAAGCTGAAATTTTACACAATGGTTCCCTTTATAACGTAGACAAAGAATAAGGAAGGATTTTTCGAAATTCAACCCCTAAGGGACTTAAATAGGGGATGAAAGTTTGTATGAAAGTCCGTCAGTTTTAAAGTTAGGATCTTCAAACTTTGTGTTTAGGCTGATGTTTGAAAATTTATTTATACGTATCTCAGCGTTTTTGAGAATTCCACCCCCAAAGGGTTCAAAATGGGGATGAAGTTGTATATGAAAGTCCGTCAGTTTAAAATTTAGGATCTTCAAATTTTATATTTAGGATGACGATTGAAAATTAATTTATACGTCTCTCAGCGTTTTTGATAATTTCACCCCCAAAGGGGGATGAACACCTGACTGAAATATCAACGCACAGCCTAAACCGCTGATCCTAGGGACATGAATTTTGTGAAGAGTAGGTATCGCATAAGAAAGGGTTTTTGGAAATTCAACCTTTAAGGGTGTGAAAAGGGGGGATTTTGTTTGTATGAAAAATCTTATTTCTTGAGTTAATAACCTTGAAACTTGGCACGAATACATATCTTAGTAAATTATGAAGTTTGGCATTTTTCTTTTTTCAAACTACCCTCTAAAGAGTTATTGGGGGTGTCAAAATTTGTATGGAAGAATTTTAACGCGCTGTCCGATTAACTCGAAACTCAGTATTTATACTAAGGACTAAAAATAAAGAATAACGTGTATCAGGGTTTTTCGAAAATCTACCCTTAACTGTGTGAAAAGGGGCAGTTAATTTTACAGAAGAGGATTTTACTGCGTAGCTTGATTGGCTCAAAAATTGGTATAAATAATTTTTGAGTCAAGTTATGAACACATCTTAAACGATTTTTCATAATTCCACCCATGTAGGGGTGAAAAGCGGAAATACAGTTTGTATGAAAAATCTTATTCATTTGGTAATTAACTTGAAACTTGGCGCGAATATTTATAGTAAATTATGAAGTTTGGCATTTTTGTTTTTATAAACTACCTCCTAATAGAGAATTGGGGTGAGGGGTGTCAAAATTTGTATGGAAGAATTTTAACGCGCTGCCCGATTAACTCGAAACTCAGTATTTATACTAAGAACTAAAAATGAAGAATAACGCGTATCAGGATTTTTCGAAAATCTACCCTTCACTGTGTCAAAAGGGGTAGTTAATTTTACAGGAGAGGATTTTACATCTCAAATGATTTTTCATAATTCCACCCCTGTGGGGATGAAAAGCGTGAATACAGTGTATACGAAAAATCTTATTCATTTGGTTAATAAACATGAAACTTGACAATATTTGGGTTAGTAATTAATAAAGATTGTCACTTTTAGTTAAAAAAAAAACCCCCTTACAGAGGATTTAGGGAGTGACAAAGTTGATAGGTTAGAAAAATATGTAACCCGCTGTCGGATTAACTCGAAAGTCTGTACTACTAAAACAAAAAATAAAACAAGTATGCATTGCGTGCGAAAAATCTGATTCCTTTGTTCTATAAACTTAAAAACTGGCCTGAGTACTTATTTATCTAAATAAATGATAAAGATCATACCTACATACATTTTCGAAATTTTTAGAGGAAATTACGAATTTCACGCGGGCGAAGTCGCGGGCAGAAGCTAGTTTGTTAATAAACAATGAGTCGATTAATCTCAAATTAAAGTTAAAACTTAAAAAATATAAGGAAGAAAAGGTAAAAATTCAAAACGGTAGTAGCATCGGTAGGGGGCATTGCAGCATTTAAAGATATCAGGATAATAGGAGTATACAAGAGGAAACTAATTTCCAAGAGCACTCTGTATTTTCATCATTTCTCGCTCTTTCCAACTGACGTCACTTCCTCGGTACTCTTCGGTAAATTATTACATTCAGGCATTGCTGTCTCCAAATGAGCTGATTTCAAATCCAATTCTGACAAATCCTTGTATAACCGCCTAGGATTCTGTGAGGCGGCTGAAGTGGACATCCAAGCTATCAAAGCATTCTTACCATACTCGTCCAGATCTAAGATTCCATTAGAGGAGACAATAGTTCCGTTAGTGTTCATTACCAGGAGATAAGGAACAGAGGTTATTCCGTACCTGTACTTTAGAATGGGTATCAAAGGATCGCCGTACATGAGTGTTAACCAATTGGCTTGTTCGTCGTAACTTTGACGCATGTCCATTTCATTATCATCCATGGGAACGTTAATCACTTCAATAGGTAGGCTAATATGCCTTGTGTTATTATGGATCTCGCGGAACTCGCGCATGATGTTGAATCTGTCAGCGTTTCGCATGGAAAAATACAAGACTATTGCGTCCACTCTGTCCATGAGCCAAAGCTTGTTTATATTCTCGTACTTGTGGTTGTATATTGTGGCGTCTTTCAGCCAGTCGCAGAGCGGGACGACGAATGAGCTAAATGTCTCTTGTTCGTCATTCATGATGTATTTTATTTGTATTAATATAATAAAAAAAGTGTAGAAAATAAAGTTATTTGATTGTCACGTCACTATTGTCACGTGATTGTCAGTTGCCAAATGACATGACATCGATGTTTTTTTGTAGGATCGTGTTGGATCACGAACTAATTTCTTCTCTAACATAAAATCCTCCTTGATCCTATTAAAATTAAAAAAAAAACAATTGTCGTTTGACACAATCAGTGACTTCGCGCGTCACAGTGTATTCACCACAGAGTACTTTTTGATTATAAAGTCACTGCAATCATACCATTGCTAGATTTTTACACGAAACACCTGTTTTATCGTTCATTCATACGAAATAAAACATGGAACAGCATATTGAGGCCGTTGACCAAAACATTCCGCCCTACAACTGGTTGAACGAAGCCAGGATATTCAACCACAAGTTCGCGAGGATTCCCAATGCTTGGCTCGTGGACAGAGTTGACGCTATAGTTCTCTATTTTTCCATGCGGAACGTGGACAGATATAACATCATGCACGAGTTCTATGCGATTTACGAGAACGCAAGGTATAATAATCTGCCCATAGAAGTGATCAACATTCCCATGGATGACACTAAAGAGGACATGCTTTATAGCTACGACGATCAAGCCAACTGGTTCACTCTCATGTTCAATGATCCTCTCATACCCACTCTGCAGTACAGGCACGGTATCACCTCTGTGCCTCATCTCCTGGTAATGAGAACTGACGGCACTATTGTCTCCTCCCATGGAATCTTAGATCTCGACGTTTATGGGAAGAATGCTTTGGTAGCTTGGATGTCCACTACAGCCGCCTCAACCAGACCCAAGCGGTTAAGCAAGGAGTTGTCAATGTATGGTCCAAATTGGAAGTATTTGACTGCTGGAGTTGGGAAGACGACGAAACCCGTTTATCTGAGGAAGTTCAACGAAGTGCGGGTGCCGGTGGGAACTTCGACTGATGTACCGTCTATAATAACACTGGGGGCTATAGAGAGTGAGCCTAGTATTGGGAAATAGTTACTTCTTGTATATTTCTGTTTTCCTGGTTCCTTGTTGGCAGGTGCTGGTAACGTTTGGGGATCAATATGCCTTTGAATTACGTTTAGGTTTAGTTTTTCGTCATCTTATGTAATGAATTATTTATTTATAACTTATGACGTGTGATACTTGTGTTAATTTTTAATTGTAACGCGGTTCTAACTGGTCATTAGTTAGCTTTTATTGATAGTATTTTAAATATTTATATTTTTAATCATTTAGTGTTCTTTCATTTTTAAATTATAATAATTCGACTTAGTTACTTATATCTAGACTTTGTTTTACTTTTAACAATTCTAATCAAACTTTTTTATTAACTACTTATTCAAATTATACTGTCTTTGTTTCAACTAAAAAACTCAGACAAAATGGCAAAATTTATTGAAAATGATAATATTAATACCTTCTCCTTTTGAAGGTCAATTTGTCATGTTTGCGACTCCCATCGACAAAATGTCGAACTCCCATACAAACTTTAATAGGGGAGTCTTTGTCATATAAGGAACTCATATACTTAACCCCTCAAGCATCAAGTGTACACTAAGTGTACATAAGAGAAAGTGCTCGAAACGTCAACGGTACACCAAGTGTACACAATACTGTCATTGTTCTATTATCATTGTCATTGTTAAAACAATGACTTTACTGCGCCCATTCAACACTCAGCGGTTTGGACTGTGCGTTGTCTGTCAGTAAGTAAATTATCTATCTATATAAATAAAAACAAAAGGCCTGACTGACTGACTGACTGACTCATCAACGCCCAGCCCAAACCCTTAGACCTAGAAAGCTGAAATTTTACACAGTGGTTCCCTTTATAATTTAGACAAGGAATAAGGAAGGATTTTTCGAAATTCAACCCCTAAGGGAGTTAAATAGGGGATGAAAGTTTGTATGAAAATCCGTCAGTTTTAAAGTTAGGATCTTCAAATTTTGTATTTAGGCCGACGATTGAAAATTAATTAATACGTGTCTCAGCGTTTTTGATAATTCCACCCCCAAAGGGTTAAAAAGGGGGATGAATTTGTGTATGAAAGTCCCTCAGTTTAAAAGTTAGGATCTTCAAATTTTGTGTTTAGGCTAACGATTGAAAATTAATTTACACGTGTCTCAGCGTTTTTGATCATTTCACCCCTAAAGGGGGATGAACGACCTGACTACGCACAGCCTAAACCGCTGGTCCTAGGGACATGAATTTTGGAGGGTATGTTCTTTGTGAAGAGTAGGTATCGAATAAGAAGGGGTTTTTGGAAATTCAACCTTTAAGGGGGTGAAAAGGGGGGATTTTGTTTGTATGAAAAATCTTATTTTTTGAGTTAATAACCTTGAAACTTGGCACGAATACGTATCTACGTAAATTATGAAGTCTGGAATTTTTCGTTTTTCTAAAATACCCCCTGAAGAGGTATTGGGGGGTGTCAAAATTTGTATGGAAGAATTTTAACGCGCTGTCCGATTAACTCAAAACTCAGTATTTATACTAAGAACTAAAAATAAAGAATAACGTGTATCAGGGTTATTCGAAAATCTACCCCTAACGCTGTGAAAAGGGGTAGTTAATTTTACAGGGGAGGATTTTACTGCGCGGCTTGATAAGCTCGAAAATTGGCATAAATAATCTTTGAGTCAAGTTATGAACACATCTTAAACGATTTTTCATAATTCCACCCATATAGGGGTGAAAAGCGGGAATACAGTTTATATGAAAAATGTTATTCATTTGGTTAATAAACTTGAAACTTGGAACGAATATTTATGTAAGTAAATTATGAAGTTTGGCATTTATTGTTTTTATAAACTACACCCTAAAGGAGGATTGGGGTGGGGGTGTTAAAATTTGTATGGAAGAATTTTAACGCGTGGTCCGATTACCTCGAAAGTCGGTATTTATACTTAAGACCAAAAATAAAGAATAACGTGTATCAGGGTTTTCCGAAAATCTACCCCTAACGGGGTGAAAAAGGGTAGTCAATTATACAGGTGAGAATTTTAACAAGTGGTTTGATTAACTCAACAATTCGTATAAATAATCTTTGAGTCAATTAATGAAAACATCCCAAAATATTTCTAGAAATTCCACCCCTATGGGGGTGAAAAGCGGGAGCGCAGTGTATATGAAAAATCTTATTCATTAGGTTAATAAACATGAAACTTGGCACGAATACTTATATAAGTAAATTATGAAGTTTGACATTTTTTGTTTTTCTAAACTACCCTCTAAAGGGGGATTGGGGACGTCAAAATTTGTATGGAAGAATTTTAACGCGAGGTCTGATTAACTCGAAACTCGGTATTTATACTTAAGACCATAAATAAAGAATAACGTGTATCAGGGTTTTTTGAAAATCTACCCTTAACGGGGTGAAAAGGGGTAGTTAATTTTACAGGGGAGGATTTTGCTGCGTGGTTTGATTAACTTAACAATTCGCGTAAATAATCTTTGAGTCAAGTAATGAACACATCCCAAACGATTTTACGGAATTCCACCCCTGTGGGGTTGAAAAGCAGGGGATACAGTTTATATGAAAAATCTTATTTATTTGGTCAATAAACATGAAACTTGGCAATATTTGGGTCAGTAAATAATAAAGATTGTCACTTTTAGTTAAAAAAAAACCCCTTACAGAGGATTTAGGAGGTGACAAAGTTGATAGGTTAGAAAGATATGTAACCGCTGTCGGATCAACACGAAACTCGGTACTACTAAAACAAAAAATAAAACAAGTATGTGTTTTAGGGTTTTTCAAAAATCGACTCCTACTAAGGTGGAAAAGGGTAAGTAATAAAGTTTAGGGGTGGATATAATATTACTGCTTGCTTCCATTAACTCGAAAATGGGTATGGGTCTTTGAGTCAAGTTATGAACACATCACGAACGATTTTTCAAAATTCCACCCTTGTGGGGGTGAAAAGCGGGATTCAGTTTATTTGAAAAATCTGATTCCTTTGATCTATAAACTTAAAAATTGGCCCGAATACTTATTTATCTAAATTAATGAAAAAGACCATACCTACACACATTTTCGAAATTTTTAGAAGAAAGTTCGAATTTCACGCGGACGAAGTCGCGGGCAGCAGCTAGTTTTTAATAAAGACCCATCCATGGAAGGATAGACGACGCTTAATCCTTTCAATACCGTGTTACAACAATACCATAGCCGTCAACGAACACAGCAGCTTCATAAAAACAGTTGTTTGAAAAAAATGTGGTCAAGATGTGCCTTAACCATTTTGTGTGTTCCATCCTTGTCAAGGGGAGTGCTAACCTTCTCTCCTTTCAATAGACACGGTGGCGCGAAACAAAATTTTACATATATAACAACCTGCTTGTAAACTTCGCTTGTGAGATGTAGAACTATTCATGATATTTAAAAAACTATACAATTTTTCGTATGTAAATCTACTTAGAATCAAAGGAACAGTAGAAAAGATAATTAAAACACAAGAGTATTTTAAAATAATTAGGAAAAGGTTGAGATTAATACCTAAAATAAAACTTAAATTGATTATTACCCACCAACGCCATCTATTGATGAAGAATGGAATAAGTTTTTCCGTTTTGTTTGAGATCATGCCATTTATTTAAATATACTAGCTGACCTGGCGAATTTCGTACCGCCAGAAAATTTTCGTGAATGTTTCCCATGTTTTAAAAGTTATTCTGCTATTCGGGGCGGAGACAAATCCCAAAAATCAAAGATTATAAAAATCGGTTCAGCCGTTCTTGAGTTAGGGGATAATAATGGTGTAACTAACCCGACGTACCTACTTTAATTCAAATACTTAACTGTTTGATTTAAACAGTTGATTAATTTTCTTTTTAAAGTAGCCACCTACTTATTTCTTAATTTCCAATTCGTTCCATTTTATTATTACCGCTATGAAAACAAAACCATACTTCTTATTTCATGGATAAAACTGCACGATCATGAACTTTAGTACTTTAGTTAACTTTAGTAAGCATTCGTTACAGTAGGTATTTTCACGCCCGTTTAATTTTATCATTAAGTATAAGATAGGTAGTTCAATGTGCTACTTTTTGTAATGTACCTGTAGTGTATCTATTAAATAGATATGGAAACACTGTCTCATTCACTCAAGCGGGGTAGCTGCTGTCACTTACGTCATCTGTCAGTTACGAGGAATGGCGGGAAACAGACAAAGTGAAGCAGGCTATATACGATGATGGCGCTTGGTGTGGTAGTGAGCCAGTGAAGTGATATGTGCAACATAAATACAAAATCAACAGGATTCTGCAGTACCTATTAAGAGTCCGGAGCATTAAGAACCTTCTAATACTCATCATGGGATATTTTAAAATATTTATGCATTTCTTTTTTCGCTGTCTGCCAGAGTGAACAAAAAACCGGCCAAGTGCGAGTCGGACTCGCCCATGAAGGGTTCCGTAGCAGCAAGTAACATAATATAAAAGTTCTTGTAGTTCGTTGTAACTTTGTGAAAGGTAAATTGCGGTTTTCGATTTATGACGTATAAAAAAAAAACTACTTACTAGATTTCGTTCAAACCAATTTTCGGTGGAAGTTTACATGGTAATGTACTTTATATATATTTTTTTAATTTTATCATTCTCTTATTTTAGAAGTTAGAGGGGGGGACACACACATTTTACCACTTTGGAAGTGTCTCTCACGCAAACTATTCAGTTCAGAAAAAAATGATATTAGAAACCTCAATATCATTTTTGAAGACCTATCCATAGATACCCCACACGTACAGGTTTGATGAAAAAAAATTTTTGGAGTTTCAGTTGTAAGTATGGGGAACCCCAAAATTTATTGTTTTTTTTTTCTATTTTTGTGTGAAAATCTTACTGCGGTTCACAGAATACATCTACTTACCAAGTTTCAACAGTATAGTTCTTATAGTTTCGGAAAAAAGTGGCTGTGACATACGGACGGACGGACAGACAGACAGACAGACAGACAGACATGACGAATCCATAAGGGTTCAGTTTTTTGCCATTTGGCTACGGAACCCTAAAAACATGACCTCCTAAAATATAATAGGTATAGGTTCTTAGTAGGTATAAAATGATTTGACTACTTTTCCATCATTATTTTCCAACCAGTGTAGGAAGCTGGTATATTATTTACTTCGTGGTAGGAACTTTAGCAAGGTACCATACTATGGTAAGTACCTGCCTACTACATAATGCTTGAACAAGTGACGTAAATAAAAAAGTGGTCCGATCGCTTCGCTGTCAAAACAAGTGACAGCTAAGCGCAATGACCAGTGCGACCACAGATTAGCATAGATAACTAATGTGTTACTTTTTTAGGGTTATGACAAAACCTGTTCTGCCTATCGACACATTTTGTTATATACTTCATCGAAAGTCATTAATATTATTTATTGTTAGTAGACGTCATATTGAATTTTAAAGTTATCAGATAAGCATTTTGTACATAGGTACGTCTATTCGTACGTGCATGGATAGATTTATAACATGCTAGGATTATTATGCTACAAATATTCGAGAAAATGGCAATTTACATCATAAAAAAGAAGCTTTTGCCTGCCTCATTGTAATATTAATCATGGTCTTAAAACTAGTAATAACAAAAAGCTAACAACAACGTCAACGAACGAGCTAACAGCAAAGATTGTGACGTAGACTTATTTCTTTATACCTAGTAGGTCTTAAAAAAAAACAAAAACTACGCTACTAATCTAAGTTTTGATCAAAGCAGATCGAATTTCAAACTGTCAGAACCCGCGTGCAGCTAATAGACAAACGCTAACTTTTTACCACACAATGGGCGAACTCGCACCTAACATTCAGCCAGAATCGATTAAGTAATAAACCTGTATTTAAATCTAGATAGACGTAAAATTGCATCATTGTGTTTGATGAAGCCTAGTTTTTATTTAGGTTGATATTATTACTTGCAATACAAGTGTACTCTTGAGCCATCATTCATAACACAATTGATAATCAGGTGATGTGTGGTTCGATGCAGCTGTTGTATTTGAAACAAGAAAATTAATTAGCATTTAAATAAACCTTTAGCATTTGAGAAATCAGATAAATAACAACTCTTCCTTGTATTATATCTGTGTGTTGTATTGTAAATATTGTAATGAGAATTTATGTTTGGTGATAGTTACAATCTAACTTAAGACAGTAGCGCCATCTATTATTGAGTAGTAGTACTTAACCTACTTTGTTATTTCAATAAACTTGTGATCGAGGTATAAATCTGTACAGCCCAAACCGTAGAAAAGTATAACATTAACTTAATTAAGTAGACTGCGTTTTCATGGTCTAAGCAAAACTCACCACCACAAGCTCGCATACTCTGGCAGACATACAAACCAAACCAGTGTCAAGTTCCGCCATATTGGATTGGGAATGTGCAAAAGCATAAACAATAAACGCTTGCCGTGACAGAGAATACATTAAAATAAATGGAGAGGAATAAAACTCGTACACAATACGCCAGTTGCTTTACAAGGAACGATATTGCCAGACTCAAATAATATAGGTATGTTCGTTCGCTCTTGGTTTTCTTTTGCGACCTTGCTTGAATTTCTACACAGAAGTGTAGAATTAAAGAAACTAGAAGAATCATCAAAATTCGCATAGAAATATCGGAGATGCAGTACATTAATGCATATAACTTCGTACATAAGAATAATTACCTAATGCATTATATACTAAAACCTTCCTGAAAGTATGTAGATCACATTCATGAAAGAATTATCAAAATCGATTCGTAAGTTTTTGAAAAAATCGCGGACATACAAACATAAATACATACTACGAGTACATACGGCTCGAATACAGAACCTCCTTTTTTGAAGTCGGTTAAAAAGATCTTTAGGTGCCTGAGAAGACGTATGCGGTATGCGATGCAATTGACTGCAAATTCAACTTTATCTTTATTTAAATATTCCCAGAACCCTTTAAGAGGGCCTTAGTCCACCCAGTATTTAAGAGTGGGAGTAGGGACTGTGTGAATAATTACAGACCGATCTCGGTTCTTTCAGCAATGTCGAAGGTTATGGAAAGGTTGATAAATGGTCGTCTACTCAACTTTCTATACAAGCATAATGTCATTGCGCGAAATCAATATGGCTTTAAAAAAGGTGTTTCTACTGAAGATGCAATTGCCGACCTATCAGAAACTGTTGCTAAGAATCTAGATGATAATCGTAAATGCCTTTCGATATTCTTGGACCTACAGAAAGCCTTTGACACGGTCTCTATTCCTACTCTTCTGTCAAAGTTGGAAGCCATAGGCATTCGGGGAACAGCGCATGACCTTTTCAAGAGCTACCTCCAAAACAGGAAACTCCGTGTCAAGATTGATTCATACTTTAGTGATGAAGAAATCATCACATACGGAGTTCCGCAAGGCAGTGTGATGGGGCCTACGCTCTTCCTAATATATATAAATGACCTTTGCACATTGACTCTCCCGAACACCAAGATTTTCACATATGCTGATGATACTGCGATCGTAGTTTGCGGAGATACATGGACTGACGTGAAATATTATGCAGAACAATCCCTACAAACAGTCATGAGGTGGCTGCAATATAACCTTCTATCACTAAATTTGTCAAAAACCAACTACATTCCTTTCTCTATTAGTCACAGGACCAAAGCCCCATCTGATTTGAAGATTTTTGCTCATTCCTGTCTAGGCTCCACCTCATGTTCATGTACGCCACTATCTCGTGTCAGTCAAACCAAATACTTGGGTGTAGTGATTGATGGCGGACTAAAGTGGTATTCTCACGTTGAAAGCTTAGCGTCAAGGGTGAGGAAACTTATTTATATCTTCAAGTCTCTAAGGCACTGTGCTGACCCCAAAACACTAAAAATGGTCTATCTTGCACTTTGCCAGTCTGTCATCAGTTATTGCATTCCGGTTTGGGGAGGCACCGCGAAGACTAAACTCCTTGGGTTGGAGAGATCCCAGAGGGCTGTGCTTAAGGTGATGCTCAGCAAGCCGTATAGATTTCCCACCAGTGAATTGTATGCGGAATGCAGGGTACTTACTGTGCGACAGCTCTTTGTGCTTAATGCCACCCTCAGAAAGCATAGTCAGGTTCCTCTGTTAGATTCAACCACTCGTAAAGCCAAATCTACATGTCCATCTGTCCCTCACAGAACAGCCTTCGCTAGCCGCCAGCTTTATGTAATAAGCTCGCTCATTTACAGAAGGGTGAATAAGCATATCCAAATAAGCAATTTAAACAAGCACGAAGTTAAAACCAAACTACAGAACTGGCTGTATGATCAGGATTATACTCGTACAGAAGATCTTATTTATAACATAAAGTAAACACGGAAATGATAATCACTATTCTACAAAGCCGAATACAGAAACCCATGCAACACCACAAGATCAGAACATACCCCCACAAAACATAACCCCAAACCCCTTTCATACACCACACCACACCACATCACACCACAACACAACGCACTATACCACAACACACACACACACACACACCACAACATAACATACCACAACACACACACACACGCACCACAACATAACATACCACACCACACCACACAACCACATCTCCCTCCTTTAACACATACCTACACATTAATTAGCCGTAGTTCATTATAGGATCACAATGTTATCACATATAGATAAAGGATCTTTTGTACACGAAGTTACAGTAGAATACTGACTCCTAAGTCACAGGGTCCCCCCTAGTTTAGGAGGCAGGGTTCTCACTATTTAAGCAACCTTTGTTTCCCAAAGTTTAATGTTCCTATGTGTATTGTATGAGCTTTGTATATTAAGGTTTTTGTGTTAATAAAATTATTATTATTAATTAAAAATTATTAATTTTATTTATGTTAAGATTTCGGTCGGGGATTTCGCATTTCGGGTCGTCCGAAGCCCGAAAGTCTGACAACCACTCTTACCAAGGGGTTTCGTATTACCCAGTAACTGGGTTGTGGAGGTCAGATATGCAGTCGCATCATGTAAAATACTGGTACTCAGCTGCATCCGGTTAGACTGGAAGCCGACCCCAACATAGTTGGGAAAAGGCTAGGGAGATGATGATTATGACCTAAAATTATCTGCACCATATACTTTACTAACTAGGCGCTCATATCTTTCCAGGAGCTCTTCGTGCCTATCAACACTAAAGGGGAATTGTACGAGGTATGCCCGGAGGAGCTGTCGCCGGCGGAGTGGGAGCCCGCGGGAGAGGGGCGCGGCGTGGCTCCCGACGTGGCTGCAAGGGCGCACCGCCTACCGCACTTACTGAGCATATGGCGGCTGCCGTGTAGAGTGCGCCTGTTGGCAGGGACGGTGCCGATCGAGATGGCACATGATGTTGGAGGTGAGTTAAAAATGAGAAGAGGTTACTCCAACCCAGACCTACACTGGAATAATGGCAATCTTGTCGGCATCAAATCAAATGCATTATGGAAACATTTCTTTAAATTTCAGATGACCTTCTACTGCGAGCGGCATCAACGGAACCAGTTCTCGTGATGTGCACCCTCCCGGAGTACGGGTCGATGCCCTCGAGCCCGAGCAAGCAAGTGGACCCTCGCTACCACGCCAAGGAAACCCTTCAGCTTCTCCCCCTCAACAGCACCATCAAAGTGAGACGCACTCAGCTCGGTTTCGAGAACGAGAAGCGCATGTTCCTCTCCGCACGCCTTCAGAAAGCTCTAACCTTCTGTCAACTCAATGTTGACAACTGGATCAGGCAGATTTCCTACGCCAACTCGACTGTGGTCGGGAAAGCGAAAACAGCCGAAGACCTCATCAAAGAAGACCACGAGCCTGTTAAATTTGAAAAAGAAAGAAAATTCACTTTACAAGGTCTCAAGATTGACACGTCTAGGTTATTCGGCAAAAGCGAAAAGGTATTGAAAGATATTCCGGACGAGACTGAAGGATCTATTATATTTTTAAGTAAAAACGAACTCGAGCATATGAATTACGACGTATACAGCGACGACGAGGGAAAAGAAGACAAACCAGATGAGAAAATGGAACATGAACACTTCTCTAGCGATAAAATGCAAGTATTTAGAGAAGATTCGGCACAGAAAAAGAACAAATGGTTTAAAAATTTGAAACTTTTAAAGAGCACGGAGAAACTCACTGATGAAAAGATAACAGCTATAGAGAATAGTGACAAGTCAAGAGATGTCAAAGATCCTTTTGATCCTTTAGGTGAGAAGCATAGTTCCATAGAACGGTACCAAGACATGGCAAAATTAATTGAAGATAGATTCGGCTGCACGAGGAAGAACGATGGAACGGCTGAGAAGAGCCATTCTTACAAAAGTCTAACGACATCTTCGTCGGACATGGGAACAAGTCAGTGCAGTTCCAATCACAAAAAGCCAATACTGACGAAATCAGTCTCCGTGCAGACAGGAATGCCAGACAATTCTTACACGGAAGATGACAGCGGTATCAACATGAAACATGGCCGTAAAAACCTTAGCGTCGACCAAATCAACTACTGCGGTTCTATGGAAAGTGATGCTAGCTCTGGTAGAAAACTGAAGAGTCTGGACGAAAATATGCTCAAAAAGTCATCAGCTACTAAATCATCTACGAATCTAGAGAGGAGGCAAAGGATACAACCTGATTTGATACCAGAAAAAGCCATCGTTAAGTCCGAATCTTATAATCAGATCCAAAGTTGCGAAGAGATCAATATGTTTGGCGTCGGATCTCTGTATAACGATAGCGATTTCGAAATTAATTACAAACAACACTCTTTCATAACAGAAAAACTATGCTCCGAGTTTCACGTTAAAACTAAGAGAGTACTAAGCAAATCAACATCAAATCTCCTTCATCCTAAAAAGGCTACTGACAAAAAAGAAGGCAGCAACAGTAACAGCATGCCAACAAAAACTGAGCGGTCGGCAGATAGTGAGAAGATTGTTAACTTTAGAAAGAAAATCGATAAACCACGAGCCCCGACACCGAAGTCTGAAATCGAAGACGATATCACAGCGATTGACATTTCTGAAGAGGAACCACAAATGCAAGTGAAAATCCGCAGATCTATATCATCTATACAAAAACGAAAGCTGCCAGTCATAGAGGATCTACCATACGGGCAGGTAGCTGACGCCGTTCACATGGAAGAAGAAAAAGTTGAATCCGACGCGAGCTCCGACAACATTTACGCAGAGATTTGTACCCCCAACGGTAACAAAACCAGCGACGAAGAAAATTACGACAACAACATCGATGTACTTGCAACTGATCCCGTCATCTGCAACGTCAAGAAAGAAGTGATCATCAGAAACGATGAGAGAGCGAGACAGATGATAGAAAACCAAGAAAATCCATTCAGACACATAGAAGTTGTCGTTATTGAAAAAACTACAGATTTCGATTTGGACAATTCCAGTGTTACTTCAAGCGATATTGACGAAATGGGAAGTAAGAACGATGTCTCAATTATAGACTCTTGGGAACGCGATAAAGATAAATTAGAAAACAAAATGCACGCGATCAGATTAGAAATAACGAGTAACAACGACGACTATCCCAATGAGAATGATAATAATATAGAAAAAACCGAAATCTGTCTAAGTAAAGATAATTCGTTAAGTTTTAGTAACAGTATACATTTGAATGGTACATATCCCAACGAAGCCATCTATGATACTTTAAAATAGTTTAAGTTTTAGTATAGTTACACTGGCGGCCACAAATAGTGTCTTGTAGTCATATTTTTGATGTACCAATAAAAATATAGCCTACAGTTCCCGCTTAGAAAAGTCACCTTAGATGTGATGCCGATTTTTTTAGTTTAGTTTTTTTTTTTTCAGTGTATAAATGCTTTATATTATCCGTACTTAAGTCATTATAGTAAATCAATATTAAGCATGTGATTACAACCAGTGAAGACGTGGCATATGTTAGATGTAATGATTAATTTTGGCTTCATATCACCATAGATGTAGAACACATTGAATCTCAATCATTTTCGCATACATTGAGCAACTGATCAGACGCTATTTGCAAAAAAAGAATACCAGATTATTGTGCCAGAAATTAAAACTAGATTGGATGTCTAATTCAATTAATGTTTTGTTAGAGTTTACAGTAAAAATAAATGAAGTGGGTTTTGAAGACTTATTATTGCCTTAGCCGGTTTGGGATTCAAGAGTAACAGTTATTCTGATGAAAAATTTGCTTACTCCATATTTGAACAGCCCATCTAGTAAAACCACCCAAATCAATATCAAAAACCCAATTCATCAGAAACCGTGTAAAATTATTTCGGTACAAGATTTTGGGGTGATAAAAAAATGTAAAAATTAGTTCATAATTTATCTTTTAAAAAGTGTATACTTTATATTGACACTAAGTGTACCACATAATTGTAAAAATGCACTATTTAGTTACACGATTCTTATTATATGGCACCTACTAATTTGTCACTGTATTTAATGGTTAAAGGCAAGATATTTATAGCTTTTTCAGCGATATACTTTTTTGATTACAAAATGTTTTTAAAAATAAAATTGACATAAATCTTGGGCATATATGCATCGGCCGGCCATCTAGAATAACGCCCTTCCGCCTTTACGGCTAGTAGTTGATAATATTGACCTAAAATTACAAATTGATGATAACGGACAACATAAAAATATCTTCAATAATAATTATGAAGGATCAATTTTATTAAGTACCTATGTAATCTGTTTGGTAATTTCAATTCCACTAAGCGGGATTACCGAAAACTGATTGGATCTTATCAATTGCTTATTTTTACAATAGATAAATCTAAGCATTTGTATCGCGTCGTGCGTTTTTCCTTTAACATACAAAGTGTACGCGCGAATTTGATAAAGTCCATAATGATTATCTTGCACGGTCTCTTGCAACTTCGATAGTTCCGCTACTTACCGCGTACTATATTTGGGCGCTAGTGTGGGGACAGTCTTCTTGATATAAGTACTCCACTGCATGAACGTATAGGTACTTAAGAGGGCGCCGACCATAGTCGACCGCACAGTGGCGCCCTCATCGTTTTTTAGGTTATTTCTTTTATTTTAGAATGACGGTAGTAGTTTTACATTGTTTAGTTTTATTATAATCATTAAAACGGATAATAGTGGCCACTTTTATCCGTATCCGTTTTAATGATTATAATAAAACTAAACAATGTAAAACTACCGTTTGCAACAATATTAACGTACAATCTTGTGGAGCACAACTTAACGTGCTTATTTTCTGCATTTTCATTCTAAAATAAAAGAAATAACCTAAAAAACGATGAGGGCGCCACTGTCCGGTCGACTATGGTCGGCGTCCTCTTAATAATTTTGTAATCAAAAATTTGTATCGCTGAAACTAAAATCACATAAAATAGACTGTTTTCACAATAGAAATTCATCACAATTGGTGCTATAGGGTGCTCAATTTTAGTCTAGATTGATTATCGATTCCATCACTACCATAATGCTATAAAAAATAGCAAAATATTTTTAATAATGATGTCTACTTATTTGTAAAAGAGAATACATTCTTCATAAAAATTGTAAATTATATCTAATAAAAGAGAAAAATAGGTTACAAATAAAAATAATTATTTTGTCTGTCTACGGTACATTAGTAATTGATGGCGGGTCAGCTCGAACTTTAGGACATCCTTTCGCTAGTGTTACTTTACCGCACAACCATACAGCGACAATTTAACTCGGCTAGTTCCGCTACTCACCGCTAACACCATAAGGCGCTAGTGTACAAGAGAAAAAATAATGCCTTTTGGTAGTGGTGAAATTGATAATTTATTATGGTGTAAGTACCACATACGACATGACATAATTGTAAAAAGCGTTTGTATTATATAGTTTTAACATTGTATTATAATATCGAAAGTGCTCTCGAAGAAAAATGTAAAATTGAAATGTTTTGCGAAATTATACAAATTATTGAAATAAATCTGTCTTTTCTTTATACCTATTGATGACTGCAGACATGGACCTACAACTCACAAAATATTTGCTCAGCAGGCGAGTAAACAATCCAGTGACGTCATTCACGCAATTCACAGAAAATAAATGTGTAGATACCTTACCTACCTACTCTTAGGCACTTTTCACACGTCCCGGTTACCGGGTAGCCGGTGCCGGATACCCGGCGGCGAAGTGTAGCCATGTAGGTACGTTTATTCACACATACATGGCGGCAGTGGGTGTGCGGCGCGGGCACGAGCGGCCTGCGCGGGAACCGGGGTTCTCAAACCAGTTCGAGCTGTCTAGTAAAAATAAGTCTTCTTCATCCATATTATATTTTGACAAACACTGGACACGACAACACGCAGAACGCAGCCGCGCTCCAGTGCGGACAGCCAGCCCGTGCGCGTTCCCGCACCCGCTCCGCGCCCCAGTCTGGACGGACGCTTAGAGAAACCACATGTGTAAACATGACACAAAACGCGTCTCAAAGACGTGCTCAAAGAGTAGGTACATTTGTAAAACTACTTACAATAAAACGCGAAAACCAAATCAGCTGTGTGTGTTTTTGTTGTGTGTATGTTCGCATAACTCGTCAAAATGTAGGAAACTGCTGATTCTTTTTCGCGATTTCAGGTTTGGTCCCATAGTAATAACGACGGTAACGACGGTTAAGTAGTTTTTCATAATGATAAATACAATGACCCCTTAAGAGGTTATCCATTAATTACCGGACACCCTATACAGGGTGTTACAGAAAGGGTATATCAATACAAACGGGTTGAAGAGTGTATCTGGTCTAGAATCTCTGTACAAAATTTCAGCTCAAAAGCATTAACTTTGAAAATGCATAATATTTTTTTATTTCAACATCACGGCGCTGCACTGGCGCGCGGCGGCGTGATGTGCGTGTACTAGGCGCACAGACACACTACACAGATAATGGATAATGACCCTCGTAGTGCGGTGACACGTTTGTTATGATTTCAATTTAATAAACTATCGAAATAAAAAGTATTAAGCATTTTCAAAGTTACTGCTTTTGAGCTGAAATTTTGTACAGAGATTCTAGACCAGATATACTCTTCAACCCGTTTGTATTGATATACCGTTTCTGTAACACCCTGTATATCATCATCTGCCTAGCCTTTTCCCAACTATGTTAAGGTCGTCTTCCAGTCTAACCAGATGCAGCTGAGTACCAGTATTTTCCATGGAGCGACTGCCTATCTGACCTCCACAACCCAGTTACTGGGCATTACGATACCCCTTGGTGACTGGTTGACCGGACACCCTGTATATGTGGTTTCTATACTGTATCCTCTGCCCAACCCTTCGGAAATTACAGGCGTGGAGTACCACGCCTGTAATTTCACACATCAGTGAGGAGGGCCGCGCGGCGTAGCTCGACGTAGTAGGCACACAGAATTGTGTACCTTTTTGTGTAGAAGGTAAGGTCTATAATTGTATTGCTATCTTGAAAACGGCGCGCCGCGTCGCGTCGCGGTGTGAACTGACCCTTATTTCATTGGGACGAGCCGGTGCATATGTACACCACAAGCGGTACAAATTTTTACCGGCCCGACCTTGAGTCTGCTTCTATATTTTTTAACCATGGTAGTACAAAGTACATAAGTACTTCCACGGTTTAACAGCTTAAGAGTCCAGCCGTCGAGAGTATGCGTTCCTGACACCAGTCAGCGTGACAATTCTAGTAACTAATAACGATCAATTTCGCAAAACACGTACGGTCTACTCGTTTTATGAAACTGATGGGTGCATTCTTTCGACGGACTGTTAGTTAGATTTCAACATCGCGCATTCATATTTCCGAAGCAAGCTTTCTCTGGGCGATAAGTACGAAGGTGTATTGGGCGATGCCTGTGTGAGTAGGAGGTTCAGAATAAAAAAAGCTGTATATAATATGACAAATATACTGTATTTAATCAAATAAATTACATTTAAAATTAAAAATAGTACCGACAAATAATTTCGTTAGCGTGGCGCGGATATAAAACAATTTTTATATTTTTACAATTAAAAATTGAACTAAAATCAAATAAAAATTAAAAAATCCTCGACTTTGGCAAAGTCGCGTTCTTGTGCGTGTCTACACATATTGGTCTCAAATAAAAATTAAAGGAATGAATTTCAACAACATTTTTCTAAATGCTCTCGATTTTTTATCTTCACCTTAAACATTAAATTCATTTTTACAATATACAAGAATATAGTACGTACAATTATGTTTTTTTCTTGAGATTATATTGTTTAAAACCTGCGCTTAAGAATAATTAAACATATAAAGTAATGCAACTTTGAAAGCTACATAGAGAGTTAGTTGCGCAGTCACTGTTCACAATAGGAGGTTTCAAAGAAATCTCCTAGTATGCACAATATTTATAAAATTGTAATTTACTACGGGATTCGTGGCTTGAAAGGTTTCATATAAACATGGAAACTGTCTATGGTCTTGCATACAGAAACTGGATGAAACGAAACATACATTTTGATTTTCGCTAATAATATGCGCTATATATTTTTAAGACTACATTGAGCCTAAATAGATACAACAGATTACATAGCCTATAAAATACTAGGCAATCAGAAATGCACAGAATTTCAATCAATCAATTCAACTAGGCTCCATTCAAGCAAGTTGCTGTAGGTGTATTAATCTCATCCGTTCAAAAAGTACCAGGCTCTCAGAAGTCAGTAAGAAGTCAAAAGCCTGTTAGAAACGATTCAAGTCACAATGGTAAGGTATCAGTCAAGGGTGGGAATCACAAGGGGGATTTAGGCAAGTCGTATAGATTGGATTATTTGGAAAACTGCTGAGCCGCACACTACGAATATGAAGAGGGCAAGCAACCAGGGCGCCACGGGGTACTGGTCTTCCTTTTCCTGGAAAGAGGTGAAACATATAAATAAACAAAGAAAATAAGTTGCTTATCTATCACACATTTTGTGTGAATAAATTTTGACCAAAAAAATCAACATTGCCATAGAATATAGTCCGAGATTTGAAAAGGCTTCTAGAAATCAGAATTTGTAAATAAAGTACAGCCCGATTCAAACTGTATGGCGGCTCGGAACATCTGGCGAGTCGCTGCGCAATAAAAAATTCACGTGTCAGCGGGGGGGAGGGGTGAGGTACTGCGCAGCGAGAAGCGCACTTCAGAGCTGCCATAAAGTTTAAATCGGGCTGCAACAAGTATTTCCCTAATAAGGCGGAATTGTGAGTCTTTTTAAATGTCTCTCTATTATTGTGATTTTTTTTTGTGAAATAAATGATAAATAAATAAATGATAAGTGATTTATTTCTGTAAGTAGGTTTGTACAAACAATTTTACACGTCGATCATATTTTTTATAAGCTAGATGAGGTCGGCGTTTCCTATCTGACTACTCTGAGAAGAAAGGCAAAAAACAAGAAAGAAAAGAAAGGCAGAGAGAAGAAAAAATTATCAGTCGTCACAGTATATCCATTTCAATATCACCATGAAAACAATTAAGTACCTAGTTATGATTTAAATATTCAACACATGCTTCTAGTGTTACTAATTAATTTCACGCGTTTCTGCAGATGATTATGTTGTGGAATGTTGCCATTAAAGTCATGCGCAATTTATTCGTTTAAAAATAAACGTGTTTTTTTTTATTGTTGTGGCCACGGCTACTTAATCTATGAATGTACTTTTGTGGACTGGCTTCTTTTTTTTATACTTTAAATATTTTCCACTTTTACACATTTAAATGACTTTTTAGCTGATAGGCTAGATTGTACTCTGCTGGGGAGTTTGTTGCGCCACTTCTTCCCAGGTAAAGCACTAGAAAGTGGTGAAGGGCGGGCGTTTTTGGGGGATTGTCCTATGTAATTTTGACGGTCAAAGTTTAGTTTGAATAAATTACTTTTGAGAATAAAGTCTGCCACTGATAAGTACCAATAGTATTTGTGGCAATATTTTCTGGAGTTCCATGCAAACCACAAACATTTAAGAACCGATAATAAAACTTGAACTCGACCTTTAATATAGCAAAAGAAGCAAAAAAAATAAATATCTTCTATTTTTTAGTTGCTACCACAGAATTGAATAATAATAGTGAACCAACAATTGTGACAAAAAGTGCTTTAAAGTTAGCTGCAGCATCACTTCACAGCATCAATTTAATTCACTTTTACTTAGTTTGATAACACTTCTCGTCAAGATGACTTTCACTTTCAAGAGATTACTCAAGCATGAACGGTGCCAGATATGAACTGTCTTAGGTTATATGTAAAATTGTTTGTATTAAAAACTTTGTAGCTATTATATACTGGAAACATTGTATGTACAGTCAACAAAAGAGATGAGTATGCAGGATCGTCGCATATAGTTGAAGTTTGGTAAGAAACCAATGGATGTTGTCGACTGAAATTTAATTTGATAAATGAGCTGTTTGTTTTATATTAATAAAATTAATTTTTATTCGAGGACATCCATTGGTTTCTTACCAAACTTCAACTATACTTGTTGACTGTACCATGCATTAAGATTACTGCAACATTATAATTATTTTTATATGTTAATCAAGTGAATTTGCAGTATTCAATCATTAATGACAAGAAATTCACTAACACTGATTGGAGTTATTTAAGACCGTGCATTTTCTAGGGGAAAACACACTTTTATGCATACACAAAAACAAAATTATATAAAAAGAACAACTTGCAAATTGATTAAGAATGGAATAGGACAGAATTAGTATCAGGACAAGTCATAAGTGAAGGTTAGATTAGCAACAAAACTTGCAGAAGTAATTCTTATTCAGAGAACTTGCAGAAGCGGAATTCCACAAGCAATGCTTACATTAATAAACTTGCAGAAGCGAGCTTGCCACATTTGTTAAGAATCGCTTGCGCAAGTCAACTTCTGTAGGTTTTGATGCTAATCTAAACTTAGCTACTTATATACAAGAAGTTAGTAACTTATGTTAAGAAAAATAAAAAAAAACTAAATTGGTGGTACGTACTACCTTGGTCGACTTAGGCACATTGCCTCTCATGGTGATGTTTTTGCTGGCAATCTCGTTGGCGATACGCATCCTCTGTTTTGGGGCCATTTTTAATGATTTGCAGATATATTTGTCCTGGAAATAAGAGATTTTTCTTGTTAAGGATGTCACTAACGCACGGTGTGTTTCCATGGTGCTAGTGTGAACTATCAGAAGAGGTAGTCAGAAGCCCGAAAGTCTGACAACCACTTTTACCAAGGGGTGTCGTATTACCCAGTAACTAAGTTGTGGAGGTCAGATAGGCAGTCGCTCCATGTAAAATACTGGTATTCAGCTGCATCTGGTTAGACTGGAAGCTGACCCCAACATAGTTGGGAAAAGGCTAGGCAGATGATCATAGTATAGACTAGCACCATGAAGACACTGTGGACTGTGAAGAAAACTAAATTGTATACTTATTAAACTTTTTTTTCCACTACCAGAAGCTGGTTCTAAATTGTTTTTATTTTTCCCGGATGAAAGTGTCCATCTTTTTGTAGTTTTGAAGGAAAATAATATACAGAAAAACAAATTCCATTGGTAAACACTATTCACGTCTATGTTAAAATAGAAGTACATATTATTTTTTATGATTCCAGTCTGACATGTAACTCTATTATACTCTATACAGTTAGTGGGATTAATTGTTTATCAACGAGACACACTCTGTGTGTTTGTCATCTTCTAGCCATTTCATAAAACTTTTAAGAATAGAGACAGAATATTATGCTTTATTGTTAACCAAATGTAAGAATAATTGTTGTGATTCGAATACAAAGACAGTTTAGTTGTGTAGTAAATTTGATAAACATTAACACGTTGGCGGACAGTAACATCTAGAACGAAATGAATGAACGTCTCGAAGAACGGCATGTATGCCATTCTTTATGATAATATGGAAAATCGGTCGTCGTGTGGCATACTGATTGTGATTGTGGCACTGTCGTATGACTTTTAGCTACCTAGACGACCGGAGACTTTACTGTCCGCGCCAACGTGTTAAAATTACCCTGACTTTTCATTGAAAATAAACTTCACCAAGGTAACAGACTTTCAAGCTAACAACTGAGAGTATTATCAAACTTTTACTTTTAGCAATTCATTAGATGAGCAGATATTATTACAAAAATAATGTGAAGAAGTTAGCTGTTTAGGTTTTGACATCATGACCTATTCTAGTGATTATCCAAGTAATTAACTTGACTGATTCACTCAAAGAATTGCAACAGCTATAGTATCATGTTTATTTAAGGAAAACGATGATGCAGGCAATTCAACATAAACATATGGATGAACTTATTGAGCAAACATTTACATAAGAAATATTGAAATTTCTAACAAAATCCTACAGATTTTCTCACATTCCCATTGAGTAAAGTTTAATAAAATTAAGTGCAATATGCCCACTTCTCACACTTAACAGAAAATCACTGTCGGTAATACAGAAAAGGCTTGTTTTACAAGTTGTTCACCTCAAAAATATGTCAACTGATATAACTGTTGTTATACTAGAAATGTGGCACAGTATGTTTAACTTATAACTGTGAGGTACAAGTAAAAATACATGTCCGAAAGCAAGCGCGTGCGTTACGTTAATGAAACAACCGAAACGATCAACTTTCCACGTTGAATACGTGTCAATTCAAAGATTCCCATTATCTTTCAATAACAATGCTGGTGATTAAGCCTAATGATAAATACTCAATTAAAAATGCAAAACGAAGGTCACCACGTTAATCTACATTAATCTATTAAGTTTCACCTTTTATTTACGTCGTAATTATCGTAAATCTTCTCGAAAACGATGGATAACAGGAAAACACACAATGTCCTATTGGCACAGCTGGACGCAAAATAAAGCGGTCACAAACTGCTTTTGAGACAAGTTAACAACACGACATGCGTAATTTGTAAAGTAACGAGCTACGGTCTCGGTTTTAACACGAATTACACACTAAATCAGCCGCTGTTATCGAGAAAAGTGTTATTATATACACGTAATGAAACTGGAGTGTAAACAGGCCGACGAAACTTACAAGTAAAATTGAAGTTTTTATATGAAAAATGGCACACCAACTATGCACAACAGTCACACAAGTATATTAGACAAGAATTATAGCAAAAATAAAATTCTACTCACAATTAATTCCTAAAATTAAGGGCCGCTAAAGCCGAACGCGCAAGTTTGCTTGACACGTATGTAAAAAGTGAAATGAAATGACAGAAATGTCAAACGCGTCATTTGAAAGCAAGTTGTATTGCGCATGTACCAGACACGCGTCAGTTAATGTTACAATAATAGAAAAAAAATATTATAAAAAATCAAAGTAAATTAATAAATAATATTGTTAAATGAAATCAAGAAAGTTATCTTCCATGTTCGAATATAAATACGAGTTAATTAATGAGCTATAACGAATTAGAATAGATTAAATTCTTCTGTATTTATATTTTTCTGAAACGCTTAACAGCACTATCTAGCGTTGAGTAGTAAAACTTCTAGGCCTCTTCAGTGTGAACTGTTTCTATTAAAACTGTTTCTATTAAAATTCTACTAGATGGCGTTGGTAGATTTTTATTTTCGACAACAGATGTCGTTAAAGTAGTAAAGTTATCGGCGTAGCCAGTGGAGGGCGCTACGCCTGGAAAAGTTTTTTCGTAGCCTTGTCGTAGCACATTGTGTGAAATCGTCGTGTAGCTGTTAATATTTGTTTCTTTGGCTCATTTCGTTAGTCTCTGGTTGTGGAAAATAAATGTATGAGTTTTGAGTATTATTACGACTTTGTTTAATTATTTCAATGAAAATACCTAAGCGCACCCAGAATCCAGGCCAAAAATATTTTGTTAAGGTGAATGCGTAGTGGTAGACCGCTAAATTTAAATTTTCTTACGTTTTTTGCAATTTGTAGGTCAGTGTCAGGTTGTATCTTGATCAAAATATGATTTGCGACTATAATAGACATGTATTTACAGAATTATAGTCATTAGAATCATTAACATATCTCTTTGAGTTAGATTTCTACCATAAACACTTTTCCATACGAGATTTGTTCTTAACGGTAGAAATCTAACTTAGAAAGATGTATTAATGATTCTAATTATTATAATTCTGTAAATACGTACCTGTTATAGTCGCAAATCATATTTTAATCAAGATACAACCTGACAATGACCTAAAAATTGCAAAAAACGTAAGAAAAATTGAATTTCGCGGGCTTCTGCTGCGCATTCACCTTAAATCAGTATTACCTTCGAAATAAAATTAAATTTATTCCAATACATTCAAAATAACATTACAGTCCTTACGGAAAAATACTTCATTCAATAAAAAGAGATGGTAGGCTCAACAATGATGACTACAAAAGTGAAAGAGACAACCGACAAAGAATCGCCAGGACATCACTATCAGGTGTCAACTAATCGACCAATCACAATGAAGCGTTATCCTTGGAGGGTGATCCTTTCGCTCTGATTGGTCGCTTTAGACAACGCCTCAAAACGCTACGCCTACGGATAGAATCCATTTGAATTTGAATGTCGAAGGGAGAACGTCAATAAATTGTAGGGAACGTTTTAGACTTAGTTCCTTTTTGGTAAAGTATTTAAAAAAGAAGACATTTTGTTTATAGTCGTTCCGTCTAGGGAGGATTACCAATTTTGAAATATCTACTTAGGGCTGTTTTGAAAATAATAATAGATATGAAATGTGCGAAGTTTAGGTATTTAAGTGTAGGTAACCTACTTACCTACTATGATCTGTAAAAAAAGGTTCTAATTATTTACCTACCATATATACCATAGATATAAGAATCGTAAAGAAAACGAAACGCCGTACAACGCGAACGTCGTATCGCTATAGAAAAGCCATCGCCAAAAAAACGTATAGGATGCATCAAAACAGATGGGCCAGGATCGTAACAGCGTCGCTGAAGACGGGCGTCGTCACCGAGGCAGGCCCAAGAAACGCTGGCGTAACAATTTGGACTCGTTCCTGACCGATTGGCCGGAGAAGGCACAGATCCTAAAGAAAATTGGAAAAGTGTGGGGGAGACCTTTGCCCAGCAGTGGGACACAATAAGGTAAACAAAAAAGAAAGATAAGTATAAGAAATTCAAATTTTTATTGGTCCTACCTTACTTATCTTGTACCTATCAACTCTTGGAGGTGCTAAGTGCCTATTGCACCAATATAACTGAACGCGATCAGCACATCCAAATCCAAAACGTGATCAAGATCTGTCAGTGTCAATATTCCTTAGCAATGATGACACTTTACAGCTCTTGAACGCGGTAGGTACCTCCACACCTAGTTTTAAACCTTGTACCGTGAAGATCCGTCAGCAAAAAAAGTTCATACACATTGTCCCATTTACTTACATTAAAAATTGTCACATAATGATTTGATTTTTAGTTTTTGACGTGATAAACGCCCGGCTGCAAGCACAAAAAAGCATGACTCATTGTCACGTTCCGCCTGAGCCGAGTGTGCAAGCGAGAGCGCGGAACAAGCGATAGAGAGGCACGATCGGATGTTTTCTTATGACGTTATCACTTAAAATTATCGTCCGTAAACCGACTTTACAGACAACCAATGTTGTTTTCATAAATATGATACTTAGCTAAGCTTTAAGATAAGTTGATAATGTCAGCTTGTTCCCTAGACTTTGTTGAGTAGTGTGTTTAATAAAACTGAAGTGTTAATCGAGTTTTGCTGCTGGCTGTACGCAAGTATCTACTACAAGTAGGTACTGAAAACTTAATCATAATCTTCCCATAATGAAGCCTCACCTATCAAACTTGATACCCAAACCTACCTCCCTACCCACCTACTATTAGGCATATCATTAAGTCCTTCATTAAGTAGGCAAGCAGTCCTCATTAATTAATTACGATGGCGCGCGTGTCAGGTGTCGGGCAGACTAATAACATACGTCTCATTAGCTGATAAAATCTCCTGTTTTCAGCCTGGGTAGGTACGAAAGCAGGTAATTGAGTATGCCTAGGTTTTAAGTGTCGGGATTATTAGGGAGTGCAGAGTCGGATTCTTGTGGGAAAATGTTTAAGTATAATTCGATCCATCAATTCTATCGCAGTCCACTCAGTGGCGTGCATTGCATATAGGCATATAAGCAGTGCCTACCTCGATATATGTATAAACATAAGCCTGTCAATTACATTTTAGTGTGTGCGCCCCACAATAAATTAAGAAACTCACTAAATTATCATACCTAAAAAAAACAAAATCTTCATACAAACGCGCGGCAATAGGCAGTCACCGGACGGTCTACTCGGCTCCCGTACTATTCGCACATTGTCATTGGTTTCGTTCAAGGTAATACGACAAAATTAAAAACACGTACGTCTCACGCGTAATACCATGACGTTCGACCTTCGCAATTTTATCAACCTTAAGTAGGCATGCCTACTCAAATAACCACACTTTTGACATCACTTTTTTTTCTGATTAGTGACCGCGTTTGCCTAGACTAGACCAGGCCTAGTGCCTACCTATTCTGAAAACCAATGCACGCCACTGAGTCCACTGCTGGAGAAAGGCTTCTCCCAGACTGCGCCACAACACCTTGTCCTCCGCCTTCCGATCCAATCTGTCCCAACCACCTTCTTAAGGTCGTTGGACCATGTACATAGCTGGGACGCCCGTCCCACTCTAGGACTCGTCTGCTCCACCGACCATCGGTCCTTTGACAAACATGGCCAGCCCATGCCATGGTTTTTTGAAGTGGCCTTCAGCCACCACCAAGACTACTTTGATTCGGTAACGAACTCTTGTTTTCAAAGACGTAGGTAAAGGACGTTGTGTTCTTATAATTACAAGGGCCTTATCTATGAATCTCATTGATAATGTCCTCATGAGTTCCCTTAATAGAACTAAGCTGAATCGAGGAGCAAATCAGTTAGCGAATGTTGTACAGACGCTAGCATCAAGCTACCTGAAACTGTCAAATTTTCCCAATCAACATTGAACCTTATGCTTTAGTGATAAAGTTGAAAATCTATTAAAGACATTTGACAGATTGCAGTAGCTTAATGTGCAGCTGGCGTCTGTACCTACCTCCCAGGTGATAGGTTAGTTATGCAGTCAAAAATTAAGGTCTAAATTTGGCTAGCACAAAACTTTCTAGAAGGAATGGTATCTATTCGAATAAAAATGAATAGACGATGATTTTCTATATTAATTATAATTACTAAATATTTACATAATATAAGCTAACATATAAACTATAATAATATGTAGGTACATTTATATGAAAAACTAAAAAAAAGAATCATAGGGCATCAAAGAATTCGTCCGCATCGCTGTCAACAGGAACAGTGCCCAAAAGGCTGGCAGCATTGCCACGTAGTATGCGAATGCTAATTCAATGCTAATGCTTTTTACATTGCTCAAATAACATAGTTTCCCATCGTTTAAAATCAATGGCCCACCTTCCATCCTGCGCCGCACTCCTGTCACCTGTGCACTTGATGGTCTTATGACTGCGGCAGTTGGCGATGTTCGCGCAGCCGAATTTTGGGCCAAAGATGTATGAACTTTTTGCGATACGGGAACAAGAAAAATAATGGAAATGAGCAGTCTAAATCCGTCTCTGTAAGACCTCATGGCGTTTAGTTCAGAGCTAGATCTCGTGCCGATAATATAAGATTTGGTATCAGATAACGAAGATAGAATTTATAAGTTTTTAATAATCGAGTTCGGAATAATTTTAGTGGCATTCCTATTGGTTTGGAATCTTATGATAGGTAATCTTATACAGGGTGAAATTGAATTCATGGGCATCCTTTTTAAGGGGTCTTTGTAATCATCATTATGAACAACTTTTACTATGGGACCAAACCTGAAATCGCGAAAATAAATCAGGTCTTCCCTATATTTTGACGAGTTTTGTGAACATAAATGCAAGGAACAGCAGATTTTTTTTTTCGCGATTTTAGGTTTAGTCCCATAGTAAAAGTTTTTCATAATGATGAGTACAATGACCCCTTAAAAGGATGCCCATGAATTTAATTTCACCCTGTATTTAGGAAGCGGTAGGTATGTTTTCTGTTATTAGGTGGTTAGTTGCTTACCTATCTCAATACTTACGTACTGTTAACGTTGGGCGCGCTAACTGTACCGGCGGGGAAATTGCGTAACACACTAACAGTAGCAATGGCTTTCATTTTGACAGTTCAACAACATTCATTGCGTTATTTACGTTGTTGAGCAGATACATTTCTCGAACATATGAAGCAATGGATTAGCAATATCCTTCAAAATGATTCAGATAGTGATTGAAAGTGTGTTACGCAATTAGGGTGTGATGTTCGAAAACTTTGTCTGCTCGACAACGTAAATAACGCAATGAATGTTGTTGTTGAACTGGCAAAATGAAAGCCATTGCTAATGTTAGTGTGCAGTTACGCAATTACCCCGCTGGTCTTAATTTTTTTTATTTGAAATGGGCTTGCTCTTGACTCTAATCTTGACTCTCTTAATTCTTAAGTATCTACTGCTTCGTGTAATTTTATGCTATTGCATAGGTTTTATCGCGGGCTTTGAGCGCGGCGACCGAATCAAGAAATTCCGTAACGAAAATAAACCTTACACCCCCCACTCCGACCGCCACAGCGGTGCGGCGTTGAAAGCCGTGCATCGTCTAACGTCGTTTCAGTTCGGTAGACTTCGGCACGGTGTTTGTGTGCGTGCGACTAGACGTATGCGTGTAGACGTGGTGGTCACCACGCTCAAAAAGTGTAACTTGAATTAATATCAAAGAAAAAACTTGAATTAATATTAAAGAAAAAAGAATATTGTATAAATATTATAATTGCATAAGTTGATAAAAAATGCTATGCAATAGCTTTACCGCGGCAGTCCCCGAGTGCCACACGTATTCTTTTTTCTGTTTTGTCGATCTTATACCTACTCTAAAATTTAACCAACCACAAAGATAAAACTAACAATAATTACATCTCGAGCTCTCTCCGCCATGTTATCTTAGGACAGAAAGAAAAAAATATTTGCAGTGTGTGGCGCCGTACCGCCCTTCATCCAGACACAGTCGGGCAAAAAACTATGCAATGTTTCATATAAGTAAGTATTCAAGTTTTAGCAGACAAGATAAAGTCATTAATTGAAAACGTAGTTTTTAGTTTTGGAAATCATAGGTGTTAAAATCATTCAGTTCTGTAAAAGTTTCAGAGAGCGCATTTACTATAATGCGCACTTCTTAAAAGTCTGAATATAGGTAGAAAAATACGTATAGCTGTTGTTTCGTATGGCGAAAACCGTTCAAATTGTTTGCTATTGAGAAAAATTGGCATAAGACTACACTTCCTCTACCAACTTAGTTTTAAAATGAATCAAAAAAGTTCTTTTTTCAGTCATCGTAACTTTTTTTACTGTAGAATTCTCCCAATATTAATAGACACATTCATGATCAACAACTTCACATCATATTTATCAAGATATTTAGATAACAACGTGGTATAAAAAGATTGTAAACATGAATTGCCTATGTTTTATTTTGTCAAAACAGCTTTATCCGACGGCATCGCTCAAAAAGGCAACGCTATCAATACTCGGCACTCGGTACGCTTTTAAACCAATTTCTCGCTTCTCTGCTTATATCCTAGTACACAACAAACATTATGGGGATGACAATGGGACAGTTTTCGCTTTTATCCATCCCCTATCCGCTTAGAGAGGATCAGAGGATGGAGACAAAAGGACAATGATCATGATAATAGATTTTATCAATATGTTTTATCTTTTTTGATTTCCATTGACGAGTCTTTATGTAGTTTGTTTTCACTGCTGTGTACAAAAGAAGCAATGTATGGTAATGAGAGTGTAATATCGGCAATGAAAGAGCGATTAGTTTGTTGTGATAAGATTGAGAACAGATTTTGTTAAATGGAGCCCTTTTTTTTTCAGATGAAAGTGTTTATGGCATGAGTAATGTTTTTAAAACTGTTTTTGAATAGTTGTTAAAGAAATAAAACCTTTTTGTGATGACACATTAGAGTCTGTTTTTGGATCTTTGGTTTAGGTTTTCTTCTGAAAACCTTTACTAAGTTATTAGGTACAGACGCCAGCACATCAAGCTACTACAATCTGTCAAATTTCTTGAATAGATTTTCGACTTTATCGCTAAAGCGTAAGGTTCAAAGTTGATTGAGAAAATTTGACAGATTTTAGCTTGATGTGCTGGCGTACAAGACAATAGGCAGAGTAGACTTCAGTACTCGCTAGTCGCTACCATCGATAGTGGAATATAGTATTTTTATTTGAGTACTTCTACCATGGTTCGTCCTTCTCCATAGTGACTAACTGCTTAGTGTCTTCTCGAGTTTCCACCCTCCAATCCAGCGCACCGTGCGGCCCATCGCACAAATTGTATATTATTATTTACAACTATTTTTGAAACCTTTTATAAACTGTGTCAAACATGGAAAAGTTTAACTTACGTCTGCAAAAAGTTGGGTAGGTACAATGTTGATTCATCCGAATAAAATAGGAAAATAAAAAAATAATAGGTAATAATGATCACACCTTGACCAACCTCCATGGTTTCACAACCAAAATAAATCGTAACCCTCCATAATCTACAGAACACCCACAAACATCTGCTTTCCCAATCGAAATTGCGTAAATAAACAAAAAATTACCAACATCCACACATTACACATGACTAGACAACAATACAGCACCATAAAATTGGATTTCGGTTAATATTTCATGATAACCCGTGGTTGTGTGGTCGCCAATGTAGCCAGCTCCTTACTTTACGTCAGACCTCGTCAGGGAACCAATGAGGCAGAATGCGCGTTGCCGTAGCCGATTAAAAAATAAAATTAAAAAGTTGTGGAATTGTTTTTTTTTTGTGCTGGCAATTTTTGTGTTTTCGTTGAAAGTTACTTCGTTGTGTTTTAATTTGTTTCTGATTTTCCAGGCATTGTCCATGATATCTATGGCTAGAAAGTGCATGACCTGAAATGACGATTAATAAAGAAGTATGGAAGAAGACATGTTGCGTCGACCCCGAATAAATTGGGATAAGATCAGGAGAATATTGACGACTGTCCAACTTCCCTACTTGTACAGTCAACAAAAGAAATAACTATGCAGGATCGTCGGATATAGTTGAAGTTTAGTAAGAAACCGATGGATGTTGTCGACTGAAATTTAATTTGATAAAAGAGCTGTTAGTTTTCTATTAATACAATTAAATTTTATACCCAAAGAAAAAATGTTGGAGGTCCACAACCCAGTTAGGTAGTGGGTAATAATACCCCTTGGTAAGACTGGTTGTCAGACTTTCGGGCTTCTGACGACCCGTAACGACTGTCAAAGATCCACGAATAACAGCCGAGATCAACGGCTTAACGTGCTTTCCGAGGCACGGAGGGATCTCGGTATGTAAAGATGGTCACCCATCCACAGACCAACCGCGATAAGTAGCTTAACCTGATTGACTGACCTGTGCGGCTGTTATTATTTAGCCAAGGGCCCTCCTTTGGGAATCTAACTTATTCCTGAAAATAGCTAGCTTACTACTTGCTGGTTTCAAATAAAAATAATTAAGTAATTGTTGGATTATTTCCTAATAGCGTGGATGTATCATAAGCTAGCAGGTTTATTTCGAAGAATTTTCCTAATTAAATAACATTATTCCGTGTCTATTAGATAATTTTATTAATAAAGACCCACCGCTATTGCGGTCGCTAATTAATAGTAATTAACAAATTAAGCAAATACCGCGAAATGAATAATAATTTGAATATGTACCTACTAATTCTCGTATTTCTAATTGGTGCTGATATATAATATAACTACCTACACCTATGTGTTTAATACGTAGATAGTACATACTTGTACAGTCAACAAAAGAGATAAGTAAGCAGGATCGTCGGATATACTTAGTTGAAGTTTAGAAAGAAACCGATGGATGTTCTCGACTGAAATTTGATTTGATAAATGAGCTGTTTGTTTTCTATTAATAAAATTAAATTTTATTCGAGGACATTCATCGGTTTCTTACTAAACTTCAACTATATCCGACGATCCTGCACACTTATCTTTTTTGTTGACTGTACATATTTATATAGAACGAGAGCCAGCCCCACTAGGTACCAATCTTGCAGACTTGGCTAATTTTTCCTCCTTCGTAAGAGATATTGGGGTTTTTTATACTTATCTAGCTGCGTCCCGCGGTTTCACCCGCGTAAATGTCAATCCCGTGGGAATATCGGGATAAAAGTAGCCTATATTATGTTAGTCCAGGGTGTTAGCTACCTCCATACAAAATTTAATCAAAATCGGTCCAGCCGTTTGAGCGTGAAGAAGTAACAAATATATAAACACATACACTCGCAAACTTCCGCCTTTATAATATAAGTTTGATGAAGTGTGATAGTGTGATTCCTAACGTGATTACATGACGATAATATTATCGTGGATAATCAGCCTATAATGTTCCCACTGCTGGGACATAGGCCTCTTAGAGAGGGAGTGGGCTGTAATCTACCATGCGATCCCAATGCGGGTCGGTAGGTGTCACATGTCTCCGAATTTTTGGTTCTAGGACATGCCGGTTTCCTCACAACGTTTTCCTTTATTCATTTGGAGAGCAGTGGTCAGTGGTGATGAAATAATTTACGCAACAACAAAAGTTTCCTGCGAAGTGGTGCTAATTATTTTTGCAATTGGATTGGATCGTCTCAGGTCGTGATTTTGATAGATCTATTTTAATTGGCTCTGGATTTAGGGATCACGTGTATGGTAAATTCAGATTTATGCAGGTGGTTTAAAAGGTTGTTTTGATAGTATTAGTGACGAACTTACGACCTACAACTCGCGTAAGTCGCGGCCGTCGGGCCGTTACAACTGGGCCACCATTCCTCTCATATTTTGAAAACAACGTGTAATGATTCTAATCCCATTTAATTACAGACATAGAAAAAACCCTACCTATGTTTACTATCTCACGATGCCTTCGCAAATATCATTGCACCAGACTTAAAAAAAAAAGTTTGCACATTTTGGCGCCATTTCTCTCGGCCACTATCCGAATTGCGCTCGAGTACCCAAGGAGGATTACTGTAAAAAGTATTAATTTTTTTGAGTTATTTGTTAACCAAAGTATTAACTAAAGCATTTATTGTTAGTGTTCGGACATGTTTTACGGGTATTTGGTATTATTTGTGACAGGTTAGAGATAAACATTTGCCGTCGGCGCCATGTTGAAATTTGTTTTTGGGATTGGAGCTTGAAATTAAAATGAGCTTTTTTGCTAATACGTGCACAATTTGATGTATTGCATGATGATTTGTATTGCAATGATTTTTCTCTTTAGTTTATTATAAAAACTTAAAGTAACTTTGAGTGAGCCAGTGTTCTGTCTCTATCTGTTGGGACTTTCTCTAGATGTTGGGACCATGAGTTCCTTGCCTTTGCTGTCGGTACATGCATATTTAGGCCATACAGAATGAACTCTGAACGTTGTTCCGGATCAATTTCCTGCAAAGGACAATGAAGTCAAAACTTTTATAATAAATAAAGTATTTGTTTCGAGCTACAATGGCCCATAGACAACTTACAAACGAACATTAAAAAAATATTACAAAACTTGTGTTAATAAATATATAGCATAAAATTATGTTAGTAGCACATCACTAGCTTGTCCTAGTGCTGTCCTGTGGTACTTATCGGAACACCACGACCTGTGGCCAAAAGTATTCTTGCATTACAACGCGACGGGCAGATAACAATTCCGTTCGCGTACCATTCGGATATTTTAGCATACCATGTATATATTACCTGTGGTACCATGAACGCCTTGAAGTTAACGTTGTGGTGCGACTCCAGTTACTACGCCCTCGGCGTGTCCCTCGTCTTCTGACGTACATACTCCACGATGTCTTCTATCTTACTGAAGACACGCAGAGACTTTAGAAAAATGTCAATATTTTGGAGATAAGTTGAAACACCAACACCTGGTTTCTGAATTTAGAATTTGATGTTAAGAACCTGTCAAACTCTACTTTAGAATTAAGGCGATTCTTAACTGATCGCGCGTACCTAATTCAAAATTTACGTTTTTTACATTAAAATGTTGAATTAGCTCCCTACTTGACGGGCGCCGTCGGTTGAGACTGGTCATCTCTTAACTGCCAAGGCTTATTTTTAATCTTATTTCTTGTATTGTTTCTTCATTTGTGTGTTATTTTACATTGTTCTCACATATAGAAGCAACAAGAATAATGTACCCAGGATTTTCTAATATCTTGATTTAAAAGAGTGTCCATGGAGTTTCTTGCCCGTTCTTCTCCATAGAGATCTACGCTTTGGAATGGGCAACTAGCTTCAACTTTCTGACTAACTGATCGACTACTTAATTTTGACAATTCAAAAGTGCCTGTAATGGTTTAATTGAAATAAATGCTTTGAGTTTGAGTTTGACTTCCCGTATCACAGAGACAAGGCCTGTGTCCGAGCAGTGGGAACATTATAGGCTGATATGCTAGTGTTTCACAAGTTCTTATAACTTCAAATTCTCAATTCAGAAACCGGGTTTTAGGCAAACAGCTCTCCATTTGAATCTGCAAGAAAAAGTAACACTTCGATCCGTACTAACGAATGCTCCGCTCTATCAACAACCGCAGAGCAACGCATCCCACATTTCAAGCGAGTCTAAAACGATCTAAGCCATCAGACAACCAGGAGAGCATGGGCAGGAGGTGTAACTCGATAGCCACCAGCCCACCCTCCCTTCCCGCAGCCACCCGCGCCCCGCGCACCCCCGACGCGCAACGTATGCCGCTCGATACTCGATAGGTTGTGGATGGTGTTATGTGGGATGTTGAAGTTGGGAAGTAAGAAGTTCATGGACCAGATAGTAAAGCTGAAGTAAGACTTTTCAGTTAGGGCTCTATTCCGACTCCCCCACTGCTTGGGGAGACTGCTTTATTTACTCCAAAACGTGCGTAGTAGAGAAATGTACTACCGATCCGGGTGGTGTGGTCTTTCCACGACATTCAGAGTGTTATGTTGTGATATGTCTTGGATCATGTCCAACTTAAACTCTGTATCTACACCCAGCCGGAGATTCTACTCTCCAAAAAATTAAAACCTCACTTTAGTCGAACCACGACAATCTTGCTAAGTTTTTGACCACTGCCATGAATATTTCAAAGGCCGAACCTTGTGTAACGCTAGGCGTATTCCACATTACATAATGCTACATAAAATGCGACCATAAAGAACGTAAGTGACAGGTAACACCACACACAACTTATGGAACGTGATACGTTCACTTCATGAGACGATACAGCGTCAGTAATTCATTTGATAGATATCTTTGGATCTCACTCTCACTGAATGAGTCCTTACTAGGCTGGTTCATTTTTATTTTAAAGGCTGTTGCAAAAAATACCAATTTCGTTGCCATTCTCGTCACACTCACAATGTATTTTATAGCTTTTCATAAGTTTGGAGTAGAAGAAGGCAGGTAGGTAATACCTTATAGAAAAATCGTAATATAGGTAAAAGAAACAATGGAACAACAAAATGAGGACTACTCCTCATATACGATATCATCATCTGCTTAGACTTTTCCCAACTATGTTGGGGTCGGCTTCCAGTCTAACCGGAAGCAGCTGAATACCAGTATTTTACATGGAGCGACTGCCTATCTGACCTCCACAACCCAGTTATTGGGTAATACGATACCCCTTGGTAAAACTGGTCGTCAGACTTTCGGGCTTCTGACGACCCGTAACGACTGTCAAAGATCCACGAATGACAGCCGGGACAAACGGCTTAACGTGCTTTCCGAGGCACGGAGGGGTCTCGGTATGTAAAGATGGTCACCCATCCACAGACCAACCACGGCAAGCGTAGCTTAACCTGATCGATCGACCTGTGCGGCTGTTATTATTTAGCCACGGGCCCTTACTCAAATACGATAGTCCGAGTAAAATTTTTAAGATTGACAAAAACGCGAAACGTGTGACGTAGGTAAAACATTCCAAAGATTTTCTCATGCTTTAAGATAAAAGCACTAACAAAAGACATGCTGAAAAAAAAAACTGCGAAAAGAGACAAAAAAACACATCCCGTCCTGCCTGCCTCCCTTCAACATAACCCTCACCCTGCAAGGTGCAGATCCCTACGGCCCTAACAATCACTTACGCAATTGTTTAAACAATGCTCACTAATAAAATATCAAATTACACCAGAATTATGTGAGCAGCCAGTAACGCGGCCAATATGCCTGAATACAATTATAATATAGGGGTAGATTGTACCCCACGCAGCTTTTTTGATGCGCATTTTCGGTAATGACATTTGAGGGTTGGGAGTCAATTATTTTAGAGCCGGGGGCTGGTTTTATTTTAAGGGATCATCTTGTTTCGTGGTCATGTTATGGACTAGAAATGAGATGAGATGAGGCGTTTGTACTCTCTGGTGGGTTCATGAAATTAAGTGGGTGTTATAAGCTTTTTTAACCGACTTCAAAAAAGGAGGTTCTGTATTCGACCCATATGTATGTATGTATGTTTGTATGTCCGCGATTTTCTCAAAAACTTATGAACCAATTTTGATAATTCTTTCACTTATGTGATCTACATACTTTCAGAAAGATTTTAGTATATAATACATTATTTAATTATTCTTATGTACGAAGATATATACATAAATGTACTGCATTTCCGGCATTTCTATGCGAATTTTGATAATTCTTCTAGTCGGTGTTTTCAATTCTTCAATGCACTAGTGTTAATTGAATTTGTGTGGGGTAGGAAGTACCTACAACTAAAAAGTGAAAAATAAAAACCGTTTTACAAAAAAAACAACCGACTTCAAAAAAAAAAAAAACTACAAAATGATAAATAACTTTAATTTCGGAAGTCGGTGTCAAAAAACGAAAATGTGGAATCAACGACACCGACTTCCGAAAGTATCTAAAGTTATTTATCATTTTGTAGGGTTTTTTTTTTTGAAGTCGGTTGTTTTTTTCAAACATAAGTAAGAAGAAATGGATTAGCAATATCCTTCAAAATGATGCAGATTGCGATTGATAGTGTATTATACAATTTTAGGATGCTTATCTAAACGCTTCGTGGGTTCACTTCTATGGTAACAGCAACCAGTGGCGTGCATTGCATATAGGCATATAAGCAGTGCCTACCTCGATATATCAACATAAGCCTGTCAATTTACATTTTAGTGTGTGCCCCACAATTAAAAAACAAAATCTTCATACAAACACGCGCGGCACTAGGCAGTCGCCGGACGGCCTACTCGGCTCCCGTACTATTCGCACATTGTCATTGGTCTTTACTCGTTCATGTTAATACGACAAAATTAAAAATACGTACGTCTCACGCGTAGTACCATGACGTTCGACCTTCGCAGGCATGCCTACTCAAATAACCACACTTTTGACCTCACTTTTTTTTTTCTGATTAGATTAGTTATTCTTCTGAAAACCAATGCACGACACTGACAGCAACTAGAGCGCCCACCCAATAAGCTTAATATTAACCAATCAGCCCTTTGGTGCTTCGGATATCCAATATCTAATCTTAAACTATTGTTAATTAACCATACAATTTATTTGATGTAAGTACAAGACAATCAATTATTACTGGGTAAGTACTTCCTGGCACATCAAGCTACTACAATCTGTCAAATTTCTTTAATAGATTTTCAACTTTATTACTAAATTATAAGGTTCAAAATTGATTGGGAAAATTTGACAGTTTCGGGTAGCTTGACGTGCTGGCGTCTGTACAATATTAATTCAATCGTTTGTCAAGTAATCGTTTGATTTGCTTCAATGGTTGCGACTCGAAACTGCTTGAGGCGAATGATAATGCTGTTGAGTTGAACGAATCCTGCACCCTAATTGCGTAAAACACTTTAAATCAAAATCCGAGAGTTTTGACGGATCTATATCTAGAGATATGAGGAACAGGGTGTAAGGTTCCCTCATACTCCATAGAAAAGGAAGGATCCTCCGACCAGCCGGGTGTTGTCTGGCGGGCAACTGCCCAATAATTCATGTTGAGCCTTTGTATCTATGCTAGTTGCGCGGTAAACTCTGCTTGCGAGATGCAGGATTCTACGTGACGTCAGTATGATGCGTTGTTCGCATGTGGCGTTGTAGTTACCGCTACAGTGCAAACTGTCAGATGAAACCCGTTGCGATCAATTGTCAGTTTATGTGTATTACCCAATAAAGCCGCTGGTCGAAGCTTATTTAAAACAGACAAATGGAATCATCACCATGACGAAGAAGAAGAAGAATTGCTTGATTCTCTGGTTGGTATAGTACGTTTTCCAGGACATCTTGAATCTGTTGGCAGCTAAGTTTCAGTGATGGGACCCTAATACCTGATGTCTATGAGGATTAGTTTGATTTAGATAAATAGGGATCGTAATGGAAACGATGACTGCTAAGTTTGGTCCTGGATCTTGGTCTTTTTATGTTTTAGATTGTCTTTCTGAACATTACAGATTGATGTTTGAATTGTACCTCTCCTATAGCCTTTTCTTTTATAGTTTTAAGCAAAGAATTCGGACAATACAAGCCTGAACTTAAAAAAAAATACGTCTTTGGGACATGGTCTTCATTTAAAAATCTGTCAACCTAATAATTTGCATTGTACACCATTGCTTACTGTCTTAAAGTCCTCATTTCAAATACAAAACGCAAAAAGTGAAACACAAACGAAATCGAAAAGGACATTTTACGAATTTAATGTTGCAGAAATTAGAAAAAAGACATTATTTTGAGCAGACAAGCGGAATTGACGCAAGAATTTGGCGCCAACTACAATGGGCGGCCATTTTGGAATGCGTTTAGTAGCTGCAATTATTGTGTATCGCGGGCGAGTGATTCTTTGTGCTTGTGCCTTGTATCAGGTGTCGTATGGAAGTGCTTGAGTTACACTTTCTTCTTCAAGGAGTATAAAGTAGATTGTATTGTTGAAGAGAAATGATACGGATGGAAACATTGTACTCTATTTGTGACAATTGTTAAAATTGTCTTTTTCTTTGGTGATTGTTTTTTCACGTTGATAGATAGATAGATAGCTTCCCTTCCCATAACTCTGCCAATCGTAGATCAATACTGTATATATTGGTTTTTCGCAAGTTGCGCCACAAGTCCAAAATGCCTGATTTTCCGCCTTACATATCCAGCCTTTATAAGCTATCTATTAGCCAACAGCTGATCATAGGATTCTATGTTCTAGAAAAGTTTATCGATTTATGTCATAATTTGCTCAAATAAAAATGCCTACCTTATCTAAACAATGTCGGGGTCAGCCGTCGGAAGCAGCTAAATATACGAAGAATGTAGGTATTTGCCAAAAAATTACTAGCATTATCTAAAAGAACTGGTTCTGAGTTCCGATGTTATTTGCATAATCAATATTATAGTGTGTAGGCTATCTCCTCAGATTGCCTACACATTATACTATTGTTTTATTTGTACGCCTCTGGGCAAAACATATAGGATCTACCTATCTGTAACATCTCGCACACTATTGTAATTTTGACCTATGTTTACAAATAAAGCATTCTGATTCTGATTGATTATTGATTAGGCAATTCTCGTCATTTTAAGAACGTTCACAGTCTGATCTCAGTTTCAATCTGTCAACAATACTTCTAATTTCCCTGCATTTTTGACAAGTTCTTGTCTATTGTTTGACGCCGAGATGGCGATTATGAGAATTAACCTTCAGATCATTAACCGATTTTCCCTGTTTTACATCAACGACTGGCCTATCCCTCTTAGCGATAAGACCGCCAAGTATGTCACCCCTTGTATTTATTTTTTACATTTATATCTGTAATTTATATGGTGTACATAATAATGAGTATGCTATTATTTGCCTGTACCATTTTCTAATTTTATAAAGGTTAAGCTAATTGTTTTGTTTGGCGCCAACATTTCGGCGCCATATTGGAATGCGTTTAGTTGCTGCAATTATTGTTTATTCGCGGGCGAGTGCACCTTTGTGTGTGTGGATCGGGTGACACTCGGGGTCCAATTGAAAGTGATTGGGTTACACTTTCTTCTGTATAAGTGTCTTTAAATGGTGTGATTGTTTTTAATGTACTCTTAAAAGTGTCTTTGATTTTGAATGACTTGTAATGGGAATTTAAACAGAATTAGTTGGTGCTGTTTGAAAATGGGATGGAATGATGTGGTGTTTTATAATCAGCCTATAATGTTCCCACTGCTGGGACACAGGCCTCCTCTCAATGAGAGGAAGTGGGCCGTAATGCACCACGCGGGCCCGGTGCGGGTTGGTAGATACCTATCATATGTCTTCAAATTTTTGGTTCTAGAGATGCCGGTTTCCTCACGAGGTTTTCCTTCAAAATTTTGAAAGAAGGTGATGAAATAACTTACACAAAGTAAATTGCCTGTTTGCGACCTACATCTCGTAAGTCGCCGCCATACCCTAGGCCACCTGCTGGGTATCTAACTATCATTTTGACAGTTCAACAAGATTCATTGCGTTATTTACATTGTTGAGCAGAAACATTTTTCAAACATATGAAGCAATGGATTAGCAATATCCTTCAAAATGATACGGATTGAGATAGATAGTGTGTTACGCAATTAGGTTGCTGTGCTCATCATGATGTTGTTTAAGTAATGAAAATTAGATTATTTTCTGTTCAATACTCACGAACAATATTCGAAAATCTTGTTTAACGTAACGAAGTTTATCAAAGGACGAAAAAAACTGTGCCAGCCGAATATTTATGAAGCAGTTTCAGACGTCAACGCCAAATTAAATGTTCTATATTAAAATGAAAATAAATTTTATTATTCAGAATCTAGACGTTGCAACTAGGCTAGTGGCTAAGTAATAACAGCCGCACGGGTCGATCGATCAGGTTAAGCTACGCTTGCCGCAATTTGTCCGTGGATGGGTGACCATCTTTATATACCAAGAATTCTCCGTGCCTCGGAAAGCACGTTAAGCCGTTCGTCCCGGCTGTCATTCTTAGATCTTTGACAGTCGTTACGGGTCGTCAGACGCCCGAAAGTCTAACAACCAGACATACCAAGGGGTTTCGTATTACCCAGTAACTGGGTTGTGGAGGTCAGATAGGCAGTCGCTCCATGTAAAATGCTGGTACTCAGCTGTATCCGGTTAGACTGGAAGCCGACGCCAACATAGTTGGGAAAAGGCTAGGCAGATAATGATTCAGAACCTAGACGTGCGTTACGCAATTAGGATTTACAGTTACAATCACAATCCGAGAGTTTTGAAGGATATTTCTAATCCATTGCTTCATAGATTTAACAAATTCGTCTGCTCAGCACCGTAAATAACGCAATGTATGTGACTGAACTGTCAAAATTGAAAAAATGCGAACGACATTCTTTTTTTGTGTTACGCAATTTCACCGCTCGTGGTTAAATAACGAAGTCTATTATGAGAAAAGGAGAGGTAAGTATTTATAAATTGGCAATTAAGTATTTTCAGAAACAGATTAAAACCTGTTATACCATGTTTTGAGCAAATAAATATATTATTATTATTATGTTTATTTTTTTTTTCTCGGTCTAGCCGGATAGAACTGATGGCACGGGCCTAAGCCAAGTGTCCAACAGTGGGGTTAAGTGTGGGAGTAATATTATAAGTGGACTGTGCGGTAGACGAAACAATATTTGAGTGGGAGTATTGGTGTAAGTTGTCCGACTCACACTGAAGAAATTTTCTAACTAGCCTGCATGTTTTAAGAATCACTGCCTTTTTATTATTATAAACTTTTTAAATAAAAAATAATTTACAATAACACACAGCTTAATAGTTTATTCACAGTTCGATACGAAGCGGCGGCGGCGCCGACGCATGACGCGCGCGCGTTGTCTTCCCATAGACGTGTGAAATTCCAGTGTCGAAATGCCCTGCTGTTTGCAAGCTAGTGCAAGCTAATAAGGAAACAGTTACCACGAAGACCTATCAAATGAAAGAAAATAAAAGAAAAATATTTAAACTCCGCTATTTCAGAAACAATTAACAACTTTTAAACAACTTACCTAAAAAACCGTCTCTATAAAAAAACCGTACAAAAAAAAAACTTCTGAAACTCGAACCTCCTTTATAAAACAAAAGAAATGTTTAAAAATTACCAATGTTTACAAAAATAAAGGGCGAGCCACACTTGCGTGGCTTCACAACCCTTCCGCCAGGGTGGGTAGGGGAAAAGTTATAAACAAATGGAAAATGTACACCGACACGGAAACCTTTTAGGAAGCACCTCCCCCATTTTGTGAAGTAAATAAAAAGCTTAAAATAATTTTACCGTCTTTTGTTTTAATTTTTGTTCGATAAACTTTTTTCTTTTGTTGGAAGGAAATAACGCAATTTTAATTGTTTGATGAAAATAACGACTCGTAGTTTAATATGCATTAAAATAATTTTACATTGTAGAGCGAAAATTGCCCGATTTTTTTATGAAGTTGTATAAAACGTTTATGGCTTCAAGCGGCACATGAGTTACCTTCCCGTTTTGCTACATTAATCAAAATAATTATTATATAACATCGTGAGGAAACCGGTCCAACCAAAAATTCGAAGACAAAAGTGACGTCTACCTACCCACACTGGGCCCGCGTGATGGATTACTGCCCTCTCCCTCTCACAGAGAAAAGAGGCCTGTGTCCCACCCAACAGTGGGAAGATTTTAGGCTGATTATAAATGCTTATGCTAATTATTGTATTGTGTTTGATAAGTTTTCTACCAAATTTTTTACATCAAGATTCAAGAATAATCTCTAAAAAAGTTCAAGAAAGACCGGAGAAAAACCTATCGGACGACATCGTCGGGTTAAAAATCCATGCCAGTGGAATGAAATTCATAAAGCAATAGAAGTAGGGCCCTTGTCAAAGAAGAATTTAGATTTCTTTAAAAAAAAATGTTTCTTCATTAACGAAGTAATGATGAGTACCAGGAATACATAAATACTCAAAGCCAACAGTAATGTAATGTGCACGGTTCACTACCACTTGTGCCAACAATGCGTTTGACAAACATCATCATTTTGGTGCAGCCGACAAACAAAACATAAAGTACACGCACTTCAGATGAACATTGGGCTTTTTGGGGCCGTTAAAATGGTGCTGGAAAACGAGCAGCAAGTTGGTAAATGGTCAAAAGGTTTATCGACCAAAATCAGAAAACAGTTCTGTCCAGATAGGCACAGGAAAGCATTTAATAAATACTAAAGTTTTTAAAATAAAATAGGAAAATGTGTAAGTGAGCCCATTTTCCTGATGACACGATGAAAGGAAACGAAGAGAACGGCCTTTACACAAATCAAACAAAACTTTAACACTGCTTTCTTAATGCAAAACCCTTCCATCTATGCCTTCTTTTCATACCTTCTTACTTAAGAATTTCATACAGAGAGAATACATACTACATTTTGTTGGAATCGATTTCAAAATGACATAGTCTGCAGTTCTGTCAAAAGCGCCATCTTAAATCCCCAAAAACCGGTAACACTCAGAATCAAAGACACAAAGCTAAGTCGATCGCGATAATATTGACTGAACCGGACTTGAGCGGCGACCGCAAACACGCGAGCAAACAGATTAACGTTAGAACAATGGCGGGGAACATTTGGGGAAATGTATTGAAATAATATTGGATTTGGGAGACTACCTCGGCGTTCATGCGGTCCTGGTACTTTTGTGAGATGGATGATTAGTTTTGCTTAGAAATTATGATTAGAAAGAAGATTATTATTATATTTTAACTCCATTAGGATGAAGTGGTACACATGTGTACCACAAGTGGAACAAATTTGCACCTGCTTGTCCCTGAGAGGTTTGCCATAGCCAGACTAGTTTCAGACTCAGACGGAACCCTTGTTATTCACATGAATATCATACAGCAATTTCGAGAGTAGACTAGGTAAACAGTTGAGAATTGAGTAGGACATGGTTATTGCCATAGATATATTACATTTCTATGGTTATTGCAGTCAGATAAATAATTATCACTAGTATAGAATATTTTTATTCATATTAAAACATGGTACAATAATGGTCTTAATTATAGGGGTTATCATGTCTCGTCAAGGACTGGTATACAATATGATTCAAATTGACCCATAAAACTAAACCCCTATTTTTATTATTAATTTACTAGACTAAAATGACAGTTATTAAGTAGATATATCTTACTAATAATAAAGCGTGATAAAGCTGAAGTGTTGGTAGGTTTTTTGCTTGTTTGTTATACAGAGTGAATTTGCCAAGTGGGCGTGGATGGCCAAATCCAAAACTATGACGAATATCGAAGCATCAAAATCGAGCCCGTGACTCCTTTGAGTACTTTTCGCTATTCCTCATAGTTTCGGATTTGGCCATCCACGCCCACTTGAAAAATTCACCTGTATACAGCATAATTCTTGAGAAAGGTTATAGGCTACTTACCATCATGCTGGGACTCTTAGGAGTCGAGCCAAAACAAAAAAAAAGTCAGAAAGAAGGATAAGCGAAAACGAAGTAACAGCCCATGCGATGCGACGGGTTGGGTCGTGGGACGTTGAATTTTAAGCGGACGAAGTCGTGGGCAGATACTAGTACTAATTATGTCATGTTGACAAAAAAAGATCGAGCGCAGCTGTTATTTTAGTCTAGCAAATTAAAAATCAGAGCTTAGTATATTCATGAATGACATAGTAAACTGAATGTGTTCTTGAAAATGATACTTTTCAACTAGAAACCCACATTTGATTTTTTTTTTAATTCGCCCAATACGCAGGCTATAGTCTTTCGACCATACCACCTCCCCACATTTGAATAGAAATTACTCCTCCCGAGAAAAGTGTGTTGAGACGCCAACATTGAATACCTACGACTGAATATGATTTGTAGCGTTTCAAACCTACAATATTTACAACATCGTTCTAATTTACTAAGATAACTTATCGGAAATACTAACATAGCTGTTTCGACACTATACATAATATGACGGTGCAGCAAGTGGCGCCGTCTAGGAAGTTACTGGAATCACCGAAAAGGTCGGATAAGAGCGATACTGGCTGGTGACAGTCACTCTAGCGGAGCGTCGTCGCATCGATGGTTGCGTGGCGGCTGTATTCTGATGACAGAAGATAATGTTGGAGAACCGCTTTCTATTCGGCTCGAAGGACCACTATATCGGCTGTTGCCGCTGTGAATAGTTATGCTTCGAAATAATAAGGGACTGCTGCTGGTTTAAAAATCTGTAATGTAGTTTAATTTAATGATGACGTGACGTCTGCAATGTGAAGGCGAGACGACGACGACGACGACTGGCCCCCTGGCGGCGCGAAGTGGAGACGCGGTATGGCTCCCCAGGCATGGTCGCAGAAATTCCTGCTGTGCGCCATCTGGCGGTGGCGAGACCGTAACAAACTGCTATATTCCAGCACAATCCTGATGATATTGAATCTATCTGCTGAACCACTGATACGATGACCACTCCTAGTAAAGGCTATCCTGCGCCGTCCGTTACATACATACATCCATAGACTAATCAGTAGCTCATTTCATCAAGTGGAACGCACCTCATCTCTAGTCTATGATACTTACGATGCAAAACACATATGTAGGTAGTCTATCAAGTTACCGGCCGGTGAACCGACACCCGTCAGTACTACGTACGCACGACGTCATATCAAGTTATACATTCCCAGTATAAGCTGACTCCTGATTGTACAAAAAGCCTGTATAATGCGAGATCAGGTAAAAATGGAAATGTATAGCGTGATATGTCGTCGTGTGTACTAGCTACGTGACGTTATCATCAACCGTGTTTCATTATAGCTTTTGTTATTTTTTATGTCACGTGATGTTGGTACACGTAGTCGGGAAGTTTTGGTGAAGCAATAGGTTAATAATATTTGGATGCGTAGCACAACCTGTATGGTCGTTGGCGTAGCATGATCAACGTAGAACTAAGCGGAAGAATAAAACGAAAGACAAAATTACAGACTGTAGAAAGATTTATATGGCACGATATTTTTTGTGCCGATTCACTTGTTCACGAACTGCATCTTTTTCTTTCTATTTCATTAAGAAAAGGACAGAAGATAAATTTTAGTCTAGTCCTGTCAAATTAATCAGCGCCTGACCTAAACAACAACAACGACTGTCGAAATTTTGGTGTACTATAGTTAAAAATATACAATAAATATAATATAATTTAATATTTTATAAATTACTAGCTGCGCCCCGCGGTTTCACCCGCGTAAATGTCGATCCCGTGGGAATATCGGGATAAAAACTATCCTATGTCCTTTCCCGGGACTCAAACTATCTCTATACCAAATTTCATCGAAATCGGTCCAGCCGTTTTCATGTTATGTCGTGACAACGGAAAACGGGTTTCATTTTTATATATATAGATATTTAGAAATTATTTTTTCGATTTCCCTAAATTTTCTTTATATAAACCTTGTCCTGGCAATACCGAATACAACAAAAAAATAATCATCCAATTTGGTGCAGTCATTCAGATGTTAAGCGCGTACATACATTTCGGCGATTCATGTTTATTTAATACTAGCTTCAGCCCGCGACTTCGTTCGCGTGAAACTTCTTGTTTCCCCCGAGCCACCCCGTCGTATCGCATCACCCGCCCGCGCTATCACTTAACGTTCTTTTTGACTTTTTTTTCTTTTTGCTCGGCTCCTAAGGGTCATAGCGTGATGTTAAATAGCCTATAGCCTTCCTCAAGAATTGCGCTATCAAATGCAAGAAGAATTTTTCAAACCGACTGGTAGTTCCAGAGATTACCCCCTACATACAAACTTACAAACATACAAACTTTACCTCTTTATAATATTAGTATAGATACCTAGATATAATATCTTATAAAACGTAACGCAGCTTTTACTACATTAATTACCCTTTAAAAAGACTCCTTGTTTACCTCTGAACCCACTACTCAACCAAGCTTTAAAGCCTTTGTTATTTCTCAAACCAAAAGATTTATCTCCTCAGTAAGTATTGGCGTCAAATATTTGCCAATACACCGGGCAATTGGCGGTGGCAAGCACTAATTATACCTACCGATATGTTGGAGAGTTGGTTTGTGTCAATATTGGGACTTCGAAGAAACCGGGCGTCATTATATTTTTAAACTTACTTGAGGACTCCTAAGTTATTACTATTTTGATTTTCTGTGCTCCTAGTAATTGTTTCTTTATCTCATAGGGTTAAGAAAAAATTTAATAGTAGATTGTGCAACTAAGGCATAAAAGAAGCTATTTTACCCCGAGACGTTTATATCCACGCGAGCCGCAGGCGAGGGTGGATAGTTAAGTCGAGGGGTAAAATGGCTCGTTTATGCCTGAGTTATACACTCTGCTTTTCACTTCGATTGCGAGAAAATGAAACAGGCATAAAGTATACAGTACATAATTAATCAAAAATGTTGCAAAGCATAGCTAATTCCCGCCACCACAGATAATGCCGCCACGAAACTTTTTAAAAGTTTTTTTTTTTTTATTTCTACATTTGTCATTCGACTTGGGTAGGTACTTCATACTGCCAAGTCATAAAAACGTTTCTTTGCGTTTTTAAATAATAAATGACAACTATTTTACCTGATTTTATTAAATTAACGATAGAAAACACGGAAGTGGTATAAATTAAAGAAAATGAAATAAATCACGACTTTAATCTGCGAAGTTTTATTGCGCGTGTGGCTGTTGGGCCTGATTACCTTAGTCTCAGAAAAAAAATTACTTTATGCACTAGAACATAAAAAGCGATTTTATGTCGCCTAAGCTCAACATAAAGACGAACTTTTAGAGCATGAGAAGTGAAAAATATTTTATACGGTAGATTTCGATTTGGTTTGGAAGGAAAACACACTAATACTATAAAGGCGAAAGTTTGCGAGTGTGTGTGTGTGTTTATATGTTTGTCACTTCTTCAGGCTCAAACGGCTGGACCAATTTTGATAAAATTTTATATGGATGTAGCTGACACCCTGGATTAACATATAGGCTATTTTTTATCCCGATATTCCCACGGGATCGAAACTTATGCGTGTGAAACCGCGGGGCGCAGCTAGTCTATAAATAAAAACGTCAAAAAAGCACCTTTATTAAAATTTACTACTAAGTCCGTTCACTTTTATTTTACCTCTGAATTTGCATCACTGTCCAAATCACAGTAATCTTTATTCTTAATCGAATAAGGTTACTATTGGGTTGCTGCGATTGACCAGTCCGTCAAAATCATTGTGATCTTTATTCTCGTCTTAATAAGGTCGATGTTAGATTGCTGCTGTCAGTGATAAAATAACTGAACGGACTGTACTTCACAGAATGATAGTTAAAATAACTTTTTGAAAAAAAAAATAAGTACCTAGTATTACTAGGTATTGCTTTGGACATTTTCAGAAAAGCTTCGTGAAAATGTTCAAATGTAAATGAAACAAAGCGACTTGTATGTAAACCCACCTCGTGATTTTACTTTAATTTCTGATTGAAATATTTATATTAGTACGAAAATGAGTACCTAGTATTCAGCTTAATTTTAATCCTTTTCGATATTTGCAAGAGACAGGGGAAATATCACATTTCCTCTTCTAACTAAGTATATTCATCAAAATATCCCTTTAAAACACCCTCGAAAACGAAACCTTTCCATAATCCTTACTAAACTAACAACATAATTTTTCCCATTAATTATGAACTTTTCTCATATAATGGTCCAAGTCACGTGCCTCTCGACACATCTCCTTTGTTGCTTCCAAACAATACACACCCATTTTTAATATTACCCTTCAACATGACAATCGACCTTTTAAAAATCAACCATATTTCCTAACACATAAGACGTAAAATTGAGGTCGATCAAAGCTGATAGAATTTTTAATTTTTAGACGTCATGCAGTGTGGAAGCCAAATCACCTGTCAAGGATTTAATGAAAGGGTCACGTGACTGCTCCTGTGAGAGCGCGAGGTTTCTCCCTATGAACTTGTGTCGCCCTGGTACTTTGTGTTTAGATATTCTAATGTTCTACGCATGAGGGGTCCTTCGATCATTCGGGAATTCGGGACGGTGCGGTGTAGCGCCCATCGTCGATTGCTTGGCTAAACGATGCTTGGGGCCATATTCATTTGTTTAAGTTTTAAGTTCTAAAAATCTACAGAAGACTATAAGATGGTCTTAGATTTTCAGGAGCGAATGCTGCGGAATTCCTGTGCCGTAATGGAAAAATATTTCGAGGACAGCAATTTCACCCACTATGTAATCAAAATAAGCAACACATTCAATACAATTTTTAAGACGAAGTAACTGAAGTGAGTTTGAAAAAAATTCACAAATTTGTACAGGTTATAGTGTGTTCCTCCTTTCGGTTTATAGCGCTACAAGGTTCTTTTGGCGCGTGACCAAAATCGGAACTAACGCTGCCTTGTTTTTTCGATACATTTCACAAAACAATTGCAATTTTACCAACAAGCTCCCCCCTGTCGAAGTGTCGACGTCATTCTAGCTACAAAGGATTCTTGTAGCAGTGGACCATAGAGCCAAAGCACACACGCTACTCTTTGCATCGGCGATCGGCGATTTTGCGGCTGCATCGATGCTGCATCGCGTTTTGGCGACTCTCTGCGTTCGAAAGCGGTATCTGAATCGCGCGTTTTAGCGACTGCTCCGATGCTGCATCGCGTTTTGGCGACTCTCTGCGTTCGGACGTGGTATCGGAAGCGCGCGTTTTAGCGACTGCTCCGATGCTGGCGCATATGCCAAGTCGCTGCGACCGGCATCCGAATGTGTGCGGAGTGTAGCGTTCAGCCGCTGTATCGAGCTTCCGAAAAGCGACTGAATCGCCGCGTTTGGCGTTTTTAAGTGTGCGGTGTGGAATGCTTGGTCGCTGCATTTAGCTTCTAAAAAGCAGCTGAATCGCCGATCGCCGATGCAAAAAGTAGCGTGTGTGCTTTGGCCCATAGTGCCTAGCATCTATCTATCATATCGCATTGTTATGAGCAATGTACATACTCGTATACCTATAGATAGTTCTTCAATAAAAGTGCACGTACATACACAACATTGTAGCAGCGAATGACAACTCCATTCCGCGTGGGTGCCGAACTGCCGACATAACATAAACTTTACGATTATTTCAACAACATTGTCAGTATAGTTTATTATAACGCCTCCAGAATTGACGAGAGCGTTAAATGGACAGTTATAAAATTAAACTGAGATGACTTTAACGTGCAAAAATGATTAAAGAGGTTGACGCGAGAAGTCTTTTTCACTTTTATTCGCCTTTGCCTGATGTGTTAAAAAAGGCTTAGCAGCACGGGGAAGCTTAAGGAAGATAAGACTTCCTGCTTCTTCCCTGTAGTAAAGCGATTTGAACCATGACAAAAGGAAGCAAAGCAATGTACTTACGTGATTTTTTACCGCACTGTAAGTTTATGAGAAGAACGCATCATGCATGATGCAAACTACGGACTTCTGTAATTTTCATCTCTTTTCAAATTGGTTACTACTAGACCTATTTAACGTAACAATTTCCCAATATTATAGGTATTATATTATGTTTTTTCAGGTGGAGTGAATCATAATGAATCAAACCAATAGAACAAAATAACAGAAGAATAATAAAAACAAAAAAAAAGTACTAAGAACTCATGAACTCCAAGAAATGTTCCAAATACAATTTCCTTTCATAAAATCGTGCTTTTTCGCCAGGCGGCCAGATGTACGGTAACTTGATATACAGCGTGTTTTTTTTTATTTGACGGTACAAGCTTTCCGCTCCCGGTCGGGGATGAAAGAGGCTTTTGAACTGTTGGTACGCTTGCTAGTTTTTTTCTCAAGACAAGCAATCACGGTCTTCGTTATTTTTGTTTTAATAGACAAGTGGTGGCGATATCCTTTTATCTTTTGAGAGAGAAAGAAAGTAGGTGTAAAAAATAACTATTGTTCTTCGTGTCAATCAAAAACGTTAGACGAAGGGATTTATGTAAGAGGTCAATGTTGTTTTGATCTTGTCTGATATCTTGTTTCAATTTAGGCAAATAGATATTAATTCACCTTAATCATCTCGTTCTACATATGAATGACAGATTTGTCTCTTATTGATAAAATATCTAGATTAATTAGAATTCTGTACAAATGATTGTCACAATGACATGACTACCACATACACAATAACACATATGACATTAACGCAGTTTTAGACTAAATTACCGGAAAAGGTAAAGGAAAAGGTAAAGGTTTTTTTTTTAATTTTTGTCATAACATATTCAACAAAAATAGGCAATACTTTACATTTGCTTATTAACGAAAGTCATATTATTATTTCAGAAAGTAGCACTACGACCCCAGATAATTTTCTTCTCAGACATCTTTTACAAATAACAAGAGACTCGAAAGCTATTCAAGGTTGGTTTTTTCTGAGTAAACACCAAGAAGGCTCACTAGAGGAAGTGAGTAGGTACTGTTAAGTACCTACATGTTATGTACACGGATGTGTGTGGGTGTGGTCAGACAGGCCGAGTGCCCACAGTGACCACGTCCCGTGACCGCCCGTTATACTGCGACTGTCATGCTCTGTCTAGCACCACTGTGGGGACGGCTAGGAAAAATAATATAATTCATTTTATGTAAGTATTTATGAATGAAATTTTTTATCATTTGATTTTTGTTGTAATTCCGAAAGGATAAGGAGAAGGTGTAAACTTAAGTACCTACTTAATATCACCAACTTTAGTTAGTATCGTTGAAGAGGTGACAAAATAATTTTCTTTTCTCTAGTAACGGCACGAATTATACGAGAGTAGCTTATGCTGTGGTAAAGCCAGTGAAACAAGATCGGTAGTGATGCTGACTGCCCCTGCAGATGCACCGGCCGTACCTACTTAAAAGTGCGTCACTCAAGGAGGTCTTGACTCTGCATGTTCTCTTAAATGCAACGGCACTCATTTTTCTACAGGAACCCAAATTTTTTTTAATATTTCAACATTAATTTGCACGTTATTTATAAACTAACTGCGCCCCGCGGTTTCACCCGCATAAGTTTCAATCCAGCGGGAATATCGGGATAAAAACTATCCTATGTCCTTTCTCGGGACTCAAACTATATCTATACCAAATTTCATCTAAATCGGTTCAGTGGCTTAGGTGTGAAAAAGTAACATACCTACAAACAGAGTTACTTTCGAATTTACAATATTAGTATGGATTACACCTTAAAAAGTGTTCAGTGTTTTGGGACTACTTATAAGCTTATTGACACCCACCATGGTAGTTCTGGCGTGTCCAAAGCCATCCTATGAAACATTCCAACAAAAACAACAAAATAACACTGTACCCAGCATACAATGTCTGCGTACCCCTGTGCACGGAGCGTGTGACGGAGCGCTGCGGTGACGAGACAACGCCTTGCGGTTACCGGGACCGCGTGAAACTTAGAACTTACCGTGTGTATATGTTATGTGTGGCTGCTATGTATTGTGGAGTACCTATGTACATAATGTAATGAATGTGATCCTTAATGGGAATTGTGGTCGTGAGTCTTTGTAGAACATCGCAGAAATAACTAAATCATAAAGCATTGTATGATTTCGATGATGATTTTTTCTACTTAAAATGAGCCTGAAAGCTATTTACACTATGGAAAAGGGGCTAGTTTTCGGAAATTGTGGCAGATTAAAAAGCATCATTGGCGACTATGTAGTGATGTTCCCCCCGTTTTAATATTTTTGAGCGTTTACTGTAACATCAACAATTCTGAGATTAGAAAAACGTACCAACTATCATTAATACGGGGAGTGTGCCGCTAATACGTCGAACAATTACGAGCCCGCCATCTAGCGCCACGCGCCGGTAAATGGAATTAATTATTCGAATCCCGAACAACATCCCCCTGTATTGTTAACAACATAATTTGACGTGCTGATGTTTCTGGGCGTCTGGTAGCCTGTAGCCTATTGTTGTGGGCTGTTATTTATAATTGGAATTTTGGAGAAATGTAATTACTACATTTTATGTATCTTTTTACTACGTTTTATTGTTATACCTACAGTGATTCGATAGAAGAGGAACTAAAATCTTGTGCTCGCTCGCTGTTGTCAGATTTGGGCATTATTCGAATAACTTGTTATCTGGATAATTATTCGAATAACATTTTATTCGCAATATAATTATTCGTGAATAATTCATTCACGAATAAATTATTCGTAAATAAATTTCCTACGAATAAATTATTCGTGATTTTATTCGTTATTTTAAATATTAAATATTAAAGCGATAAGACGAATTGGTGCCAATCGTATATCGTCAACTGCCTGCCTGATTTCCGGAATTTAATGAATAATAGCGGCACAAGCACACCCCGGACACTCCATACAACGCTCACAAAATAATTACCTACTACTACTACATTAAAAATGACGTTTGTATACGTATAAATGTGTGCGTAAAATCCTATCCTATCCTGAAATAAAAACTATCTTTTAAACATACAATATACCATTGCCTTCATCTGCATCAGTAGAACGCGTTTTTTCTTACGCCACTATGATAAACCTGCCAAAGTCAAGCAGATTGCCTGACAACATGTTTGAAGAAAGAGTAGTGATGAAAACGAATATTAAGAAATAATCATAACTGTAAATACATGATAATTGAAAGCAAATAAATATTTGATGTAAATGCCATTATTCCTTGTTTTATTTTTATTCATTAACCGACTAACGAATAAAATAATTTATTCGTCATTCGAATTATTTTCCTTTGAATAAAAGAAATTATTTATTATTCGTGAATAACGAAATAGCAATTTATTCATTCGTTATTCGTCATTCGAATAAATTTTGCCCAATACTGGCTGTTGTCACTTTTGTATTTTGATGTTTTAAGTACCAAGTTGTGTTAGATTTAACATAAGCTTTAGCTAACTTGGAATTTAAGAGTAGAATTCTCACCAATTTATAATCAATTGAAAAATCTGAAGACTGTTTAATTTAAATTCGCATTCAATAATTTCAGACAACGATTTGATAAAACACATCTATGACTTCTTTTCTCCTGGTATAAAAAAAATAACCTAAAAATTATGACCAAAATTAATGAGCTATATCGACAACAGTCCCCTCTATTCTGGCTCGGCGTCATATACACCCTCGAGTAGTGTCCAAACAGAGGGAATCTCGGAAATTTGTTTGTTTCCATTGCCCCTTTTAATAGAACAAACATTTTAATGGCCTCGCCGACCGCCATTTTAGCGCTGATCGATACGCCCAAATTATTGGCCAAATGGACAATGATTCATTTTTGACAAGTCTATTTTTATGAAATACGTAGTAATCGAACCATGTAGAAGTGAATGTTTATGTTCTATATCAGTGCTACGCGAAACGTCTACGAAATTTCGTAGTAATAAACTTACTACGAATTTTACAGCACTGTCTTGGTAAGTGATTCAAACGAATTTGGAGATCCCTTTCTCTACTCTTGTTTCTTACATTTTCTTCTTCCTTCTAAGGATGGTACTTAGACTTGGTTTTTAACTGCAATGTCTACTTGCGAAATATATTTTTTTATTAAAGAGGATAATAATATACACTGGATAAACTTCTTATACTAGATTAACTATTAACTAAAATAAATAAAAATATTAATAATCGAACTGCTTTGTCTTTACAACTTCAAAAACATCTTGCTTCAATTTGTATAATTTCTTTCCGTTATCTCAATTATTTTTTGGAACCTCTCTCCCCTTTGCGAATGTTTGCGTTCATCCCCTAAAGTACCAGGGCGGCAAGTCTCACTAGCGGTCCGCAGAGTGGTGGGCAAACATAGGGCGCCGCCACGTCGCGCAACCACCTGCCTGCAGGCTTTGTGTACTCATCTGAGAGTACAACTTGCGACTATATTATAATATGACTGAATGTAGATGAGGGGCACACTATTACTATAATCAAATGCCTAACCCTAAACAATATTAATCAGGCAGCTCATCACCGAACAAAAGTTTACGAACTTTTGAAATTCGTAGAAAAAGAACTGTATGTATAGTCGAGATTCCAAAATAATAGTTTTGATTGTGTTGATCCTGGAAATGAATTAAATTCGGAAATTGATAATTTCAATTTGTTAAAAAAAATTACATGAACAAAACACATGCCTTAAAAAACAGTCGCCCCTTCCATTTAATTTATACATCGGAAATGTTGCGAAATTTTTGCATAAAGGGATTGCAAACTACTAGGAGCTCAGAGAGTTTCAGGGGTTGTTTTCTAAAAACTTACAGCACAAGCTTCGCTACGGCTTCACTAAGAAAACTCGCATATATGGACGAGTGAAAAGTCGGAAAACTGATCGGTTTTGTACTACCGTATTATTGTTATTTACCTATATTATGGAGGTACACCTTTTTCTCTAAAAATAGTAATATTATTTCCGCTTTTTATAAAAAGTCTAACGACTGAAGCAAAAGTATTAACTGACAAGAAGACGGCAAAAGCAAGATTTAGCAAGGCAGGAATAAAAAGAGGTCGGCAAACGTCTTGCGAAATACCAGGAGCCCATAGCTGGCTAGCGATGTTTGCTAAACACTCGGGTGTGTGTGCACAGTGGCGCGTTTCTGTACCCCAGAGGGTCGAAACGACCGATGCTAATATTCTATGTGTGACCCTGATATTATTGGTGAAGTATCTACGGCTGGTTAAATGTCAGGTAAGTGGATTTGACATAGGTGTTACGAAGGGGCAAGCAAGAGTATCAAGAATTCCCAGAGAAAGTCATAAAAAAAAAAAAAACAAATTAAAAAAAACCTTGTTTAAAAAGCCCTACCTAATTTAAGTTAACCCTTTACAACTGTTTAATATTGTTGAACAATGGACAAATCTAAAATCATAACCCTTACATGCACCTGAAGCACAGTATTTTTGTAAAACTACAATGAGAATTTCTCAAAAACCACCAAAAAACCCAATGAGTACGGTATTGTTAATTTTATTGCCCTTTTTACAAATGAAGAAAAAAACATAAATTTCTTAAAAACACCTTTCTTAGAGGGTGATCGAGAAAAGGGTTACCTACGTCTTCACAATCGTGACCTTTGTAAAGTAATTTGTGAACTTTGACATTTTGAGAAAAAATCTTAAAGAAAGGGTCAACAATTTATGCTCGTTAGTGACTTTGATAATACAGGTAAAGTAAAAAACATCGTTTAAAACTATCGGATAAAAACTAAAAAAAATATGGTGAGAAAAATATTTCATCATTTTTTGTCTACTTTTCGAAACACCTTGTAGGTATTGTCGTAACCCTTTACCTGATTTGGTGAGAAATAAAACGGTAAACTTTTGGAAGTTTTTACTATTACGATTTTCAAAATATGCTGCTGCTGTTGATCCGTTACCTTCTAGTTAGAAACATATACTGAGCTAGAATTTCCAACTTTATTTATTTGTATTGTGTATATATTAGAGCCCAACCAGCTAAAGGTTGAGTAAGTATAGTTTTTATTGTATTTGTTGGTATATTAGCGTGGCTAGCTGATATATGGCAAAAAATTTAATTTCATCTGTCGAGCTCCGCTATGAACACAATTGATTTTCTATTGTTTCGTCGCCAATAGGCGACGCGCGGTGCTTGACCGGTTAAATGTTCTGTGTCTTGTAATGTTAATTACTTTGCATACCTAGTATTGTATACAATCTAGTATTTTCTAACTGCACAGACAGCTGTGCTGCTGGGGAGTTTGTTGCGCCACTTCTTCTCCCCAGCGAAAGCCCTAGGAAGTGGTAAAGGGCGGGCGTTTTAGGGGATTGCCTTTTGTAATTTTGACGTTCGAAAAGTGTTGATTCTCGCCTAATTTGAATAAATGATGATTTTTTTGTTTTGATTGGTGAAACCGGTCAAGCACCACGCGTCGCCTATTGGCGACGAAACAATAGAAAATCAGTTGTGTCTCATTAGCGGAGCACGACAGATTAATGTCAAAATAAAATTATGAAAAAGTGGTCCAGGGTGGTAGATAGGACCACTTTCTTTTCAGTATAATTATTGTATCTAGTCTGTTGCTGATTCTAGAATAGAGCTTCGTTTGTTAGCTTTTCAGTCATTTGTTTAATTTCAGTTATTATTCTATTTGCACGCCGTTCTTCTCTATCAATTTTCTTCATAGAAAACCTATAGTTTTATGTGTGTAGGTACAGTCGATGTACTGGAATAAGTATCCAGTTATCCAAGTATGTAAACTGTTAGGTAGGTGTATAATTTTCTCTGGCAACCGACCGCATTCTACTCAACAATTAAGCTCTAAAAAAACAGAGGCTATACCTGTAGCATTGTCCTCACTTGAGGCCGTAGATGTCACTTACCCATATTTAATCCTCGTCATTATCCAAAGAAATATTATACTTACTTGAGTTTTATGAAAACCAACCGATATTCGTGAGACAGCGCGCGTGCGGTACGCCGCAGCCGCTAGTTATAGTAAAAATATTATTTTATTGGCCCACTGCGAGGCGCGTTGACTTGCGGTCGGCGATAAATTATACTCAATTGATACTGGAACCATTTCGATGATATACGCCCACCATTTTGTACGAAATATATGATAGAGAACAACGACTCAACCGTATGAGCTTGAACATTATTCTTGAGCAAGTTTGCTGAAGGAAATTCTCGCTTTGCTTCAGTTAAAACACGATGGGCTACTAATTGTAACTATTTATAAACAACCTTATTAGTTACCACAATATGACAAATACAGAATAATTTTAACTCGTTGACAGTCTCCTCTCGGCATTTTCTTTGACATCGCAATTAACAAGTTACAATAATATAACAATAACAACATTCATCACATTCTTAAAACATTTTAAAACTGACGGACAGACAGGAAAACATTATTCAGTATTAAAAAAACACGACAAATCCCAGTACATTACGTTTGGCAGTACCAGGAGTGCATAGGAAGGCGGGACGTCGTTGACAGGTGATTGACATCTCACTCGCGTTTGGCCCGCCATGTTTATCTCATTGCTTTCAACAAACGTATGCGTTCCCCATACAAGAAGTCATTACAGCTCTATTTTTAAGTGGTTAAGGGTGAGATTAAAATGGATTTTGTATGTTCGGGTGGCAATTTAAAGGTTGTAAAGCATCACTAATGTAATGAATGACTAACAAGACAGAACCAAACTAAATAGTGGCTAGAAATGGGCCAGCTGTGTCCGGTGACGGATTGCTTTAGTTTTAATTCTAAATGGGTACTAATTGAAAACTGTCCACAAGCGTGAAGATGTGTAAGGTGTTGTTAAATTAAGATTTAAAAAATACATCCTGTAGCATAACCACAGAATACTTAATAGTACATAACGTAAATGAATACACTGTGAAACTAGGTTGTATTGCATTGCTTCATAGCACTTAGGGGTTTATTTATAAACTACTAGCTGCGCCCCGCGGTTTCACCCGCATAAGTGTCGATCCCGTAGGAATATCGGGATAAAAACTATCCTATGTCCTTTCCCGGGCCTCAAACTATCTCTATACCAAATTTCATCGAAATTGGTTCAGCGGTTTAAGCGTGAAGAAGTAACAAACATATAAACACACACACACACACACACACAAACTTTCGCCTTTATAATACTAGCTGCGCCCCGCGGTTTCACCCGCATAAGTCTCGATCCCGTGGGAATATCGGGATAAAAAGTATCCTATGTCCTTTCCCGGGAGTCAAGCTATTTTTATGCCAAATTTCATCTAAATCGGTTCAGCGGTTTGAGCGTGAAGAAGTAACAAACATATAAACACACACACACACACTCACAAACTTTCGCATTTATAATATTAGTGTGATTAGTGTGATGATTAACGCGTTAAGTGACGTATAGACGTCAAAATTTTTTGGTTATACCCTCACTAAACACTACTTAATTAACTTTAAGCAACGTTTATGAATAAAGGAGTTAGTCTTGCACAAGATAAAATTATATAGGCTGATTGTTTAAGACCTGTACGAAAGGAAATTACTATTTTTATTAAAATTTAGGCCTTGAAATCAAGAAAATATTGTTCACTTCACAAAATTTTAAAATTAAGTTCAATAATAAATACAAAGATTCGAAAGCTTCCAAAAAATATACGAGCAGGAAAATGAGTAAAGTAATTCAAAAGTATCAATTGCATAATCGTGCGTGCAATTGTAAAAGTCAATGTGAAAGGGTTAACCTTGAGTAATATTATCTTTGTGAACATTTTTTTTCAAAACTTTTTGGAAGCAAAGGTCAATAATAGGTATAACAATCAATAAAAAATACTTACAAATATAATTCCCAAGGGGTCAATCATTGAAAGGGTTAACAAAAGAGTTTAATTTTCGACAAATCGCGAAAAAATTTGACCCTTTCTATTGATTGTCCATATTTCAAGCGAAAAGGTGGCAGGTAATAAAAAATATTTTTTTTTGTCCATCCGCGCGTAACTTAAAACCACAATGCACATGCGAGGACGATTTGTAAGAAAAATAAAAAAAGACGTTTTTTTTTTAACAATATTCCCTGATTTCATGCGAAAATATCGAATTTCGTCTATTTAGGGCTTTCGTTGTTAATTTTTCGGTTTTCGGTCGCCGATTTCGATTTCGGACATGTGGTAGTGATGTAGGTATGTGCACGACCGAATTATTTTCGGAAAACAAAAGGAAACGTCAATCTTTGTGTATTTTTGAACTGTGTAACGGATATTTTGAGAACGTTTTTTGTCAATCAGATGTTTCTTAAGATCTGTAGCAGTTACGGTTGTCTATGGAAGGAATTTTTGTCTCTTTTAAGTAGGCATGTCGGTAAAAAATGTCGAAAAAAATAATATAATTGATTCAAATAATAAACTAAGTAACGGTATGTTCTTTTTTAATTATTTAATTACGAAAGCATGATTTATTCTTAAATTAGGAAAAAACTAGCTGCGCCCCGCGGTTTCACCCGCATAAGTGTCGATCCCGTGGGAATATCGGGATAAAAAGTAGCCTATATGGTAATCTAGGGTGTCAGCTACCTAGTCCATAGAAAATTTTATCAAAATTGGTCCAGCCGTTTGAGCGTGAAGAAGTAACAAACATATAAACACACACACACACACTCACAAGCTTTCGCCTTTATATTATTAGTGTGATGTGATGTGATTTGATTATGAAAAAATAACTGAAATGTTTACAGGCAGGAGAGTAAGTCTGTACATATTACGTCGACACGCTTACCAGGCTTACCTTCTAAACGTGAGAACAAGTTGTAGTCATCTTCTTCTTCATGTCGCTCGACGCGATAATATTTCTGATTTTGTTGGCTAAAACCTTCGCCATTTCGACGGTTGCAGCGCAAAGGGCACTTAGAAAGAAAGAGAAAAAAAAAATTGGTTTTATTTGTCATAGAAACACGCGCACTTTGATTGAATGTTGTAAAATTTTTTGAATAATTGTTTTTTTTTAGTGAGCCTATAATATTCCCACTGCTGGGACACAGGCCTTCTTTCTGTGAGAGGGAGTGGGCTGTAATCCACCACGCGGGCCCAGTGCGGGTTGGTAGATGTCACATTCACATGTCTTCGCATTTTTGGTTCTAGGACATGCTGGTTTCTCACAATGTTTTCCTTCACCGTTTTGAGAGCAGTGGTAGCAATGTACCTAAAAAAATGTAGCTTTAATGCTCTGCAACGATCGTAAAGTGGAACCCATTAGGGTCTGTTAATACAAACCATATTTAGCTACAAGCAAAACTTAAGTTGTTCTTCCAAGATTTTGGTGTTGGGTGTTGTGTTCCAAAATATTATTCGTGTCACTTAAAGGGTTAGTTTTGACTGACATCCACATAAACATTGAAGATGAGTCCCTACGTATGGTATTCGAGGAATAATATCGAGTTTAAATGTGGTGACTTCTTGAAGTGTCAATTTTTGGAGAGAAAATGCAATAACGCTAGGTTGGAGAGGACCTAATGACTACGCACTAATCATTTTTGTTTGGTTAGTCCAACTTTGACATCTTGATGCAATCTGCCTAGCCTTTTCCCAACTGTGTTGGGGTCGGCTTCCAGTCTAACCGGATGCAGCTGACCAGTGTTTTACATAAAGCGACTGCCCGTCTGACCTCTACAACCCAGTTACTGACTAAAACAATATCCCTAGCTAAGATTGGTTGTCGGGCTTTCAGATTTCTGACTACCCGTAACGACTATCAGAGATCTACGTATGACGGACCGGATGCTTTCCGAGGCACGGAAGGGTCTCGATATGTTATGAATGCTCACCCATCCACGGACTGATCTCTGCAAGCGAAGCTTAACCGTCCATGTTTGGAGTCTTGATATGAACTCAAAAATCGCCGAAACGTAGTGGGTAAGCGAACTTAGTAGCCGCTTAGGCTAATTGCTTGCAGGTTTATGAGTTCCTAATATCTTATGAGAAGAGGCTTTTACTACAGTGTGACAGTTGCAGAATGTTACAGTACAAGTTACAAACACGCATTGGAGGATTAGCCATTTATAGAATAAGCCATTTTTGAGAATTAGTCCATTAAAGAGTCAGTTGCCATTTTGAGAATTGGGCATTCTGCTCCTAAATCCTAAATAAGAGTGTGACGACAGTTGTAAATTACTAAAATCACCTTAAGAATACCTAATCATCATCATTACCTCGTCCCTTTTATGCCATGCTTCCCTGGTCTGTGCGAGTGCTAATGTGTCTAAAATCAGGGCAAATCTAAATCAATCTGCGCTTGTTTCTCCTTCTCCCTTAATCCATCCAAAGGTTGTCTTTTAAAATTTCTTCATGTATATCTGTAATTTTTATGTTATACGTAATAAAGAGTATTATATCAATCTATATATCTTATTTAAGGCATCAATATCGGTCATTGAACCTTTCACCTATCAAATAAGCCACAAACATTATCAAAGAACTTCAGCCATTCATCAAATCATTCACCATTCTTAACACTTGCCCGTATCACGGCACAGAAGGCCATTTATCAAACAAGCACGTTCTATCAGTGTTTGGATCGCAGCGGTCCGTCCGTCACCGCACGGATCACACACGATACAAAAAGTGCCTCCGTTGAAACAAAAGTTCGAGGGACAAGACTTGGAGCGGTTGGTATGGAGAAATGTGTATCTGTACTTTTTTAAAGTGAATGAAAACTTCTTTAGGCGTTCTTCCTGATCAGTGAACGTAACTGTACCGTCTCGCTTGGGTCGGTGACGACGAATCGGGTATACTCGGCTCCAGTCGGTTGATGTCGCTGTCTCGCTGAATCGCATAATAAACACGGCTCTATCCGTAAGTTTTCACTTCTCGTGTGGTCAAAAAAAGAGTGTATACGCTTTATACATACACCCTCTTTTTGTAGATGTACGATTTTATCGTCAACTCGTCTTGACTTTGAGCAAACGTGATGAGCAATGCTCGTGCCTTCTCGGTATGAGAAGAAGTTTCCCTGCATTGAGACAATAATATGCTGCTATTATTATCTTGAGTTTTTATTCGGATGCGGGGTTGGGAAAGATGAAAAAAGTTGCTGAAGGTCTTTGCCCAGGATTGGAACAGTGCAAGTTGGCAAAAAAGTCTTTATGTTCTCTCTTGACACGAATCAAGTTGTTGGTCCTAAGCGTCGTGTGCTTATTTGAAATTTTCTCTCATTTATTTTTTAAAGATACCTACTTGAAGTGACTGCTAAACGAAACTAACTGAAATGAATTTAGTACGTAAGTGCTAAACAGGATATAAAAATCTAAATAATTATCTAAAAAATAATATCTTTTTTAAAATTAGGTTCCATTACACTAAAAGTCTAATATCATAATATTATAAGCAAGTTACCTGCCATTGCAGCATCACCGCCTCGGCTCTCTAGATAAAATAAAAAAAGAAAAATTAAAAAGTAAACTTAAGGTCGCGCCATACTGTCTGCTATCCGGTTTCCCCGATATTAAGTTACGTTAGCTCTCGAACGATGGGCTTTGTAAAAAATATATAATTTTCTTTATTGAAATATCTTGTTAGTGGCTACACTTAATGGTTTGTTTTAGTATAAAAATAATATTTCATATTTACGATAATTTTTGGGGAATTCCTGTAATCGTGAAAATTTTGACAGAAAGTGTAGACTTGTCTAAAGTTACGAGTAATGTCGAAAGTCCAGTTTAGTAGTTTCAATATGATCACATAAAGGGATGACCTCCAATTCAGCTGGCCTTAGGGACGTTTCTCTTTATCGCAATTTGATTGCAGTCGCTTTGGGAATTAAATAGCATTTTGTACTCCAAAGTACGGTTTCATCTCATAATCAGCCTGTAACTTTCTCACTGCTGGGACACAGGCCTCCTCTCTGTGAGACAGTGGGCCATAATCCACCACGCGGGCTCAGTGCGAGTTGGCAGATCTCACATGTCTTTGATTTTTTTTGATTCTAGGACATGCCGGTTTCCTCACGATCTTTTTGTTCACCATTTTGAGAGCATTGGTTGGTGGCCAAGGAACAGTGGTGGCTCAGAAGGAGCAGCAGTGGTGGCCCAATGGTATCGGCCCCGACTTACAAGTTGTACCTAGGTCGTGAGTTCGAACCCAGGCCAGGCACTTTACTTAGTGTATTTGAAAAGTAGTTGACGTGTGAATAACTACTATCGATTGGTAAAAAGCAGTAAAAAAAAATCCGTTCATGACGAAGTTAATCGATTATCCGAAACAAAAAAAAAGCATCTACTTAACATTAATTTATTCTCGAAAGTACCAGGCGCCCACAAGTTAGTAGTGGTGTTTCCGCTAATCTGACTCAGCGTTGTAGTTGTGTCGACGCCAGCGGCGCCTGCCCGCCGCGCCACCACGGTATCAGCTAACGCCTTTTGTATTTATTGCACCCTAGTACATTATTATTCGGTTGTATTATTTAATAATTATTCGGGTTATCCCAGGACTGTTTATGCAAATGTGCTGGAATTGTTTATTTATTGGGCGGAGCAGCTGAATTGCTACCAACCGACAAATGAGACGCAGTTTATTGGGGTTCTAATTCAGTGGTTAAATTATGTCTATTACGTAAACTTGGTGATTAGCATAACTCCTGCTTGAATGAGTCAATGCCTCTGGGAATTGGACTATCATCTCTCCTGGACTCCTGGAATAATGCATAATTGAACGCAAAGATTATTATTTAACATAAATAAATCCAGGACCCGTGGTACTCCATTTTACCAATAAAGGAGTAGCACAGGTTCTGAATTTATCCAAAGGACCAATCCTTTGCTCCAACATAATTCTGGAATCATTAATTTGTAGAATTCATCATTCAGCGAGAGATTGTTTCGGATGGTCAGCAGTTTCCAGAATTCACAGATATTCTGCGAAAAAATATTGGTCCTTTGGGACTGCGTTTATGCAGAACGGACCCTACCTAATTAGCATTAAGTAACTAAAAGCACAAACAATATAGTTCAACAAAATGTCAATAATACCGTAATAATCGCTAGCAATAAAATAACAACGCGTTTTTCGCTTTATTATGTAAAAAAAGTTAAATATATGCAAAAAAATGTTTACCATTCCATTCCACTTGAAATCTGATACTCAATAGTAATTCTTAGAAGAGAATTGTTTAGCACTGCCTTATACTTTATTGTAACCGACTGGTAACCCAGTTTTGCAATAGTTTACATACAAATCATGTATTTGTTAAAATTTTAACCTTGGCAATGGCGATTTGTTGACGCGCATGAGCTATAGATCAAGTTTAAATAGACTAGACATACCAATTTTATGAGCGATCGTCGCCAATATTGTACCTAGTAGCGCCCAAGAAATGGTCGCAACATTGTTTCTATGGCATAGAGTGGCCGAGAATCGAGCTGAGTGACGTATATTTGAAGACTCCTACGTCCAATAGTGGACTACATTTGCTACAATGATGATAATATCAGAAGACCAATTTCCATAATTAAAAACGTTCAAAATCTAGCCGCAATCTCATCTCAGCGACAATTAATGTCAAAAACTTGGCAAAAATGTAGGGCAATTTACCTCTAATTTCCCTACATTTTTGACAAGTTTTTTTGACAGATTACTACTGAGGTCAGACTGTGAACGTAGGTACTTAAAATTATGGGACTTGCCTCTCGGATCGCAAATACACTCCTTAATTAAAATCGACAGTTATCTATATTTAGTTGCAGACATTTATCCTCAACACATCTAAAACTACAAGACCGGCAAATAGGAAACTGATACAAAAAAAATATTTTTGATTGCCTTTCTAAATAAGTAAGCAAAGCAACGGTATATCCAAGTGTTAGAGCTACTAGGAGTGCAGGTGAACGTGGCGTTCTATCTAGCCAGAGACGCTTAGTTCAGATTCCGAGTCTCGATTCCCGACATTGAGAGATCGACTTGGGAGGGGAAGGAGAAACGTAATTACACGTGATCTTTAAGAAGCCACAATCCAAAAATCTGAATCAAAAATCAATTCAAAATTCTTCCAGTCTTCACCTTGTATGTTTACCCATACCTACAAAGTTTTCCTTTAGCCCTTGTTACTCTATAGTCTCTACCCTCTGCACTTCCATACTCTTTGGTACAAAACCGCTTGCCTGTACTTGCTGCCGTAGCTTTAATTGTGAGAGTCAGCGCTAACCGTGGGAACGAGTCGCTGTTATCATGTCTTCCTTGTAAGTGTAACTAGGCGTTTTTCTTTATTTTAAGCGTTAGGAGAATTAGTGCTGATTGTTGAACACATGTTTGAGTCCAACCTGTCATTTGAATCCGATAGATGTTCAGGTGTTTGGGAATCGCGTAGGTCCTTAGTTCCATCCTTGAGTCGGATAAAGTGCTATGTTTTTCATTACGAGTAAATAACCTATACAGGATGTCCCTGGAAGTATGGATCAAATCGTATAGGGGCGTGGGCAAGGTCATTTCCAAACTTTTTAACCCTGAGAATGCCGGTGAATTTTTTTACGGTTCAGAAGTTATGACCAATTATAATTTTTTTTTTCAATCACTTCGCATAGTGCTCGAAGACAAATAATGAAAAAAATACTATCAGGGCTATATAAAAAATTAAATTTATAGCTACATATATAGTTTCTTTTAAAGATTTTTTTAAAAAGATTCGATTTCTCTTCTCTTTTTTTAGTTTTTCTTTTTTTTTGTTAAAACGTTTGGAAATGAACTTGCCCACGCCCCTATTCGATTTGATCCATACTTCGAGGGACACCCTGTGTAAGCCCGGAGTTTGATTTTCTGCTCGGTTATTGGTATTATTGTCCCTGTTATGCCAGCGCTACACATTGACCTTGTCCATTGGTTCAGCCTTGGCATCACATCCAATGTTGAGCAAAATCAGGAAAATCCTGTCCAATATCTGTCCAGGCCCGATACACATATTGGAGCCAATGATCCAAGGCTACTTGCAAAGTTACAGTTACTTGCAAGGCTCTTGCGTCAAATATTGTGCAATGTGTGGCCCCAGCATTATATGGGACTCATAACAAATTATTAGGGAAAATAATTATGGGGGATACAGACTGTTCTATTAAGTATAGGTAATTACATAAAGTTTATCGAAATTTAACCTCTTGACTTTGGGGACAGGGAGGTGTGTGGAGTTGGTCAGGATATCTAGTTAGAAGAAGAGATCGCCGATGGAGTAAAGCTGTGACCGAATAGTGGCCTAGCTTAGGCCAAGGAAACCAGGGCCGTCCAAAAGCGTGTTGGATTGATGATATAGTTGAAGGCACGGGGAACACCTGGATGAGGGACACACGGAACTGGGAAGTATAGCAGAACAAAGGGGAGGCCTGTATCGAGCAGTGGGTGATTCCGGGTGAAAGGATGATGATGATGATGAACCTCTTGAAATCCATGAACTTTCGGTAACTAAAAAAAAGGTCTATCCTACGACTCATATCTATCTACTTATAATTATATACATACTAAGTAGCTGACCCCGCAAACGTTGTTTTGCAAAAAAAAAATTGCCCACGACCTATTCTCAGACCTACCAAATATACACAAAAAAAATCATAAAAATCGGTCAAACCGTTTCGGAGGAGTTCGATAACAAACACTATGACACGAGATTTTTATATATGTACGAGTATTTGATATTAAAAAAATTAAGTCGGGTTAGTTAAACCATTTATAACTCAAGAACGGCTGGAGGGATTTTTATGATCTTAGATTTGTTGGATTTGTCTCACGAAAAAAAAGATAATTAATTTTCTCACACATTTTGCATGGAACGGCTTTTTTGATGATATCTCGAGAACGGATTGACAGATTTCGATGGCGCTACGAAGTTCGCCAGATCAGCTATAGTCCATTTACTATAGCATTAGACAGAAGTTAAAAAAGGCTCTTTTAGGGGCACGCTCTGTAATAAAAGTACAACAAACATTATTACAGTCAAGATTGATGTGGAGTTAAATATCATCAATTTAAATAACAGCAGTCACACTTAATTGTACTTATTTAACCTCTCTACCTTCTGAAATTACAAGGCTTTCATTTAATATTATTTAGTTTTTACTTAAAATATTGTCGTGTCAATGTTTAAAATCTAAAAGAAGCAGGGGCGGACAGTGCCGGGAACGTTTTTCATTCACTATAACTCTACCAATCTAAAATGTTACCTATTCCCTTCTTAAGTTGTGGCAGCACGTGTTTTTTTTAATTTTGTCGGTTTATATAAAGTTGTTTTTTAATAAACTTATTCTTACTAAAAATTGTTTCATTTCATGTACCTATCCAAGCATCGTGACGAGTAAATAGATAGAATATGCTTTATTGTATGCCATACATTGTTACTTACAAAAAAAGCACATACATTATTTATTAAAATTGTTTGAACTTTACTTGAAAATAAAAGGTTTCGTACTCCTGCTTCTGCGAGCCTCTTTTTTCTAATGTTATAATAAATGGAGTATAGTATTATCATAATGATATAACAAATGCACAAGACAACACAACCAGGCAACCGATCTACTAATCCATATCACCCATGCTCAATTGCTCATCCACGGCGGGCTACTATAGCTTCAATAAATAGACAAAAACATGCCCATAGGGTCGTCCAGTCCCGTCAGCTCGCATCCGACCGCAATGGCTCAGGTGCCCACCGCGTGGAAACAGGGCTTTTCTACGGGCTCCTTTAAACAGGACGTGTATAGGCTTCATTAGGCGTGCTTGTGTGGTTTGGGATGTTCTATGGTGTTGTGGGGTCAATAGAACAGAGACTTTTACATTAACAACATGGCTGCAGTATTTCTCTAAGAGGTACTCACCAAAAGAGATAAGTAACCAGGGTCGTCGGACATAGTTGAAGTTTAGTAAGCAACCGGTGCATGTTTTCGAATAAAATTTAATTTAATTAATAGAAAACATACAGTTCATTTATCAAATTAAATTTCATTCGAAAACCTCCATCGGTTTCTAACTAAACTTCAACTATATCCGACGACACTGGTTACTTATCTCTTTTGGTGACTGTACGTGGAAGTGTATGTCCACTATATGGCCATATATTAAAAGGCGCGTGCGTATTGCGAGGTACCGGGCATAAATTGACACTCCGAGCTCCTAATGAGAGTGTCTTAAGGTAATGAAAAAACTCAATAAGACTTTGCCCAACCCAGAGATCGGACCCAGGACACCACAGACAAGCAGACCAGCGCAGTTTCAACAACAAATCCTTACATAGTATAAAACAAAGTCGCCGAAATGTCTGTACGCGCATAACTTCCGACATGACTGTACCAAATTGGATAATTCTTTTTTTTTTTTGTATTCGGTATTGCCAGGACAAGGTTTCTATGAAAGAAAATGTCGGAAATTCGAAAAAAGAATTGCAGCCGTGCGAAGCTAGGGCGGGCCGCTAGTATATTAAATTCATAATTTATTTTTATTGTCATTTACTTTGGTACAAAATGAGTGGATAGATAAACTTCTATCAGAAATGAGCATACATCTAATTTAGTTCGGAATTTCCTATTGATAGTTATAATTATAATAAAAACTAATAGTCCATTTCAATTATCGAGAGCCATGTGTCGCTGACGTCACACACTATCTACCAATGACACATTTAAAACAACTGCCATAACACCGTGAAATGTATCAGATTACAGAAAACATAACTATCTATTTTCCAATTTTATGTGATTTATATCAACCCATTAGACTAGCACTTTACAATTTACAGGAAAAATAACTCATCGTCGTCTGCCTAGCCTTTTGCCTTTTTTTGCTAAGTATGGAGCGACTGCCTATCTGACCTCCACAACCCAGTTACTGAGTAAGATTATACCACTTGGTAAGACTGGTTGTCAGAATTTCGGGCTTGTGACTACCCGTAACGACTGTCAAATATCTAAGAATGACAGCCGGGACCAACGGCTTAACGTGCTTTCCGAGGCACGGAGGGGTCTCGGTATGTAAAGATGGTCACCTATCCACGGACCAACCGCGGCAAGCTTAACCTGATCGATCGACTTGTGCCGCTGTTATTATTTAGCCACGGGCCCCTCTACAGGAAAAATAACCATGTTCCAGTTTTGTGTCTAATAAAGTCTGTTTCGAAAAGTGATGAGTTTTGCAGCTATCTGATACATCGGATTTGACCTTCCAATTCTTCTAGTTTCCTGGTACATTCAATAATCTTGATCCTATGCTGTCTAATGACTTGGTCCTTTTACCCGTTCAAATTTCACCAAGGACTAAGCTATCATAACAACCACTTCAATATCCCAGACCACCCTCCACACAACAGCAAGTTATAAAAAGTTTATCACATACATGCAGATTTGACTTTTCAATTCATCTAGTACCCTGGTACACTTTGTAAACCTGGTCCTCTACTGTCTGACGACGTGGTCCATTTACCCGTTCAAATTTCACCAAGGACTAAGCTATCATAACAACCACTTCAATACCCCAGACCACCCTCCACACAACAGCTAGTCATTACAAGTTTATCACATACATGTAGATACCTATCTTGGAGTATCGATATAAATACTAAGGCGCCACCAACATCGACGGAGAGGCGATAAAACTCACAGTGTTTTAATTTATTCCCGTAGCAGCTGGTGTGAGGTTACACTGGGTACTGGGATGTTTAAAATTGATATTAATGTTGACAAATCGGTGGAGGCTTTGGGCCTATGTGCGGGACTGTGGGTCAGGATTAGGGGTCTCAAGATTGTGTGTGTTTTGTTTTATGAAATTATTGTAAACTTGTAAAGTCGTTATCGACAAGACGTCCCCAGAACTGGACCTATAACACGATATAGTCATGATTAATGAGTCATGTCTGAATATGTTTATGCCAAAACCAAAACATATTGTGCTACTACTCTATTTTACTGGAAGAACCCTAAATTAACTGGGAAAGAGCAGAGTAATAGTGCTGACTTACTTTTTCTTAAGAAAATGTTTACTTCACTGACCTATTGTTTGGAGATAAATTGTTGCATCAGCTTTACCTAGGAGAGGCCTATGTCTAGGTGTGGACTGCGATAGGCTGAGTTGATCAGCTATACGCAGACCTACATGAGCTATAATAGTTCATTCAGCAGTCTTGAAAACGGAGCTAACCATCCAGATTCTGTCTGTACAACTCTACATTCATCATACAACAGTGACAAATTACAATCACAAAAGTCGTTTCAAAATCACGCCAAAATTCCACTTAGCCATAAACCGTTTTTGTCCTGACTTGGTATCATTATAATTTATCGCATATTCATAGGGCATCATAAAGCTCGTGGCGATTTAATTTATTCCCACATGAGCGGTGTCGGGTTGCGACACGATGTGTAAAACTGATTAGCGCCGACAAATCCGCCGGTGTGAACTGTCCCGCGGGATAGCGGGATGGCGGGGTAGCGGAGCGCATCCGGGTGGTTAGGAGTAATGACGATTCTGATAATACAGAAAATTATTCAACAATTTTTTTGATGACGATTTTTATCCAATTTAAAATGAAACGGTATTTAATTATAATAAAATAAACATTGGTAAGAAGAAGATGAGGTCACAACAATGGGAAATGGAGGCGAAAGTTTGTGAGTGTGTTTGTATGTTTGTTACTTCATCACGCAAAAACTACTGAATGGATTTGCATGAAAGGCACACAGATAGTCTATAACCAGAATCAACACATAGGATACTTTTTGTCCCTATATTCCTAGGGGATCGAGACTTATGCGGATGAAACCGCGTGGCGCTGCTAGTTGTTCTATAATGCACAATTTCCTCTTTTTCCATGAGGTGTAAGGAAACTCTAATCTTAAGATGTCGGGCCTTATTTCAATAAACATTTTTTCCATATTGTTGAGTGTGTACGTACAATGGGACACACATATCACATTGATATGAAAACTGACAAACCGGCGCGGGCGTATACCCCCGGGATTTAGTCGCGTTTGATGTGCGGTAGAATTAGGTATGTGACTGTTAACTGCAGTACAGACGGGGAAAGAACCATTTTTGCCCCATTTTTTAGTGCACGTGAGACATAAGTTTTGCAATGGAAATAACTTAGCCTGTCCTTTCTGCTCTCATATTTTCTAGTAAGTACTGTTATAATTTGTATCGATTAAGGTTTGGTCCTGGCTACGTGTCAATGAAAGAGCTTATGAAAGGAAAACTTCTTTTGTCACGCAAGCGAAAAATTATGGACATGTGCATCCTTCCTATTTTGACTTGGCCTTTTGACAAATATTTAAAAGTCTAAACTCAAGGTTTGCCAAAGTGCAATGGAACGCAGTATTCTAGGCGTCAAATTGACAGACCATATTCGCAACACCACACTCGCTCCAAAATACGGATTACTGACGTTGCTCAAAAAGCCGCTAAGCTGAAGTTGGGCTCGGCTGGCCACGTCTGCCGTATGCCCAATGAACTGTGGGCCAATAACCACTACGTAGAGCCCTGACACAGCCAGAAGGCAACGCGGCAGACCCCGTAGAAGATTTCGGGACGAGCTGGAGAAAACAAACGACTAGTGGTCCACTTTAGCCCTGAATCAAAAGAGCTGCAAGTCATGGGGAGAGACTTTGCCCAGCAGTGGGATGATACAGTAAGGTTTGCTCTGTCTTATACTTCATAGCAACTTATTTTTGTAAAATCCTTAGGATCAATTATTATAAAAGTTTCTAAAATAAACTCAAAAAAAAAATCTGTCGTAACTTTTCCATTTTAAAATGCAGTTACTCAATCTTCTTTTACTCCACCCACGCTAAACCCCACCCTTACCCCACCAAGGCGTGAACAGATACCATCAGCGTGGGGTGATAAAGTACCCCGATACACTCATCATCACTTCACACGTCTTATCGCGGCCTAATTGGCCAATTGTGCGCCTAATGTCATTATTACACCCCCTTTTTTGATAACGCCATATGGTAGGATGAGTTATGAATATGAATAAAGCCGTAACAATTTGTCCGCAAAGATTAGGGATTATTTTTGTGAATTTAATTTATTAATTTTATTACGTGCTAGCTGTTGCCCCGCGAATTTGTTTACGCGTATTTTGTAGGTCGCCCGTGACTTCGTTTGCGTGGATTTCGGAAAACAATAATTAGTCTCTTTCTGATGGGGCTGCCCCGATTCTGTAGCGCATCAGGTATGTTCGCCGAGTCGCGAGTAGACTGTTTTTATACTACTATGCGAAAACGGTGCACATCCCTGGTGCGCAGGGTTCGGGCTAGCTCCAGCAGCATCCTGAGGGTATTCGCGCAGAGGTTCGATGGCCAGTACCTGAACCATTGCTGTATGGTTCACATACTAGGCAATCGAGACATGTAGTATGTTTTGTCTTTTTAATATTGTATGTGTTTTTATTGTGTGTTTTTTGTTTTTGTGTTTTTTTTATTGTGTTTTTATTTATTTTGAAATTTTGTAATATGATCCACTGTTGGTCGAAATAAAAGATTATTATTATTATTATTTAATAATTACTTTTCTTTTTCTAAAATAAAATTAGCCCTAGTTAGTTACTTCTTATAATATCAGCTATCTGCCTATGAAAGCCCGTCGAAATCGGCCCAGCCATTTTGAAGATTTGCTGGAACCTACAGACTGACCGAAAGAAACATTATTTAGTTTTTTTTTTTGTTTTGTTGTTATGTAAGTAGGTGCCGTATATACTTTCATATGCATTTAGTAAAAAGATGTATAATATATTCTTTTTTCAGGTCCCAGGCTTCCTATCTGTGAAGTTTCATGGCAGGATTTAAACACCGCCTTAACATTCTGCAAAAGAATAGCATGCTTTTGCGTGCGTTTTTCAAAAACCTGCAAAACATTTCAAAATTTTCGAGTTTATCGTAACAAATTCAACCCCATACTTCTCTTTGTCTATTATAAATTCCAATACTTTATCAGAAACACCTCCCCCTTCAACCCCCATCTCGCAAAGCTATCATTGACGGAACTTGTCAAAGTTTTCCTATGAAACTAATAAACTCAAGTACTTACTGGATTCCGTATAATTTGATAAACAAAGTGTTACAATACTCCCCTGACTATGAGACTACCCTCCCCTAGGGGGCGGGTGATTCTCGACACATAGGGAGATTGTGTTTTGTTTTTATCGGATTAGGGCTGTAAGATGTGTTTATTAATTTAGGTAGTTTTATTTGGTTGTATTGTAGGTTGGGCGAGTTGATATGGAGCTTAGAATTTTGGAGTAACGATTCGATTTGGATAGAATAACAGAGATATTATTTTTTCTGTCTTGTTTTTGTTTGAATATTGTATGAACTATTTACGAGTAAACTGAGTCAAATAAAATTATTCTTTTCTTTTTGCGAAGCACTTTCTTATGAAGTAGTACCACGTGGTAAGATATTTTGTACCAGGTGCACAGAACAGCTCAGCATATATTTATTATTGAGAGAGAACAACTAAAAGGGTGCGTGCACTCGCGTGATGATAGTACGCGTGCTTTCCTGTAGATTGATACAAGGCAACGATGATAGTAAATTAACTGGTTTATAAATGGTTTATTCAGAAAAGCTTTCAGACAAGCCGGTTTTTTGGATTTCAAATACACCAAGAAAAATAAATTTAAAAAATTTAAGTAATTCGACGAGTGTTTTTCAAAAATACTACGCATTAGAAAATCAACACTATAATTATCTAGGGCTGTCACATGTCTAGACTTTAAACAAGTTATTATTAACCGCGACTGGTACTCGTAGCAAATTGACGGAGGATGTGGAAATAAGATTAATTTTATGCTACCCGCCTTCCGATAGTCACACTTTATAGTGTAGGAGTTTGTAAACGTTTTGTTGCGTCATATTTATTTGAGTTTTGCGAAACGACTCCTAGATTATGTGTTTTTTTATATTTATTTTGGGTTTTTCTTTCCCTTTTGGGTAAAAAAAAAACAAGAAAAACCGTATGTAACAAAAACATAAATGCAGACAAAGTGTTGTTAGCCAAGTTATCAGAGAATTCCAATACTTTCTCATGCTACGATAAAAATTAAACTCATTACATAATACATGTTATGCAAGTCATTTGCATTTATTATTGACTCTTAATTTTTGTTTTAAAAATAAAATCTATCACTCACAAAATGAAATATTAAAAATAAAATCTATCCGCGAACATGATTCAAACATTCTAAATTCGAATGTCCGCTACGAATGACAGCTGTCAAAGCGGTGTCATGGCGGCGCAAGATGGCCTCCGGTTACCGTCGATCTGGCGCGCAAACCGTGACCGCTCCGGACACACACAAAATGACTATTAAAACATTTCCGATCTTTAAAATAGCAAATAGAATGTGTCATCATTGCTCATCATCTAGTTTCAGTATGAATTATGATTAAAAAAGCAATCAGTTTCAGTTCGAATGGTTCGTTACCAACATTAAAAGTAATTTATCATTTCGGCAGTTTAATTTTAATTAGCTAAAGTCAAAGTAGATTTTATGCAAATATTAGTAGGTATAATTATGTTAAAATACAATAATTATAGCAGTTATGTTTGTTCACCCATCATATTATTAATTATTAATAAACATAACATAATCAGCCTATAATGTTTCCACTGCTGGGGCACAGGCCTCCTCTCAGTGAGAGGGAGTGGGCCGTAATCCACCACGCGGGCCCAGTGCGGGTTGGCAGATGTCACTGTCTTCGAATTTTTGGTTATAAGACATGCCGGTTTCCTCACGATGTTTTCCTTCACCGTTTTGAGAGCAATGGTGATGAAATAATTTACACAAAGCAAAACGCCTAGACAGGCGTAAATTGACAGGCGTGAATTGTAGGTCGTAGGTTCGAATCCAGACGGATTCAAACCTACGACCTACAATTCGTACCACCGCCTTTACCACTTGGCCACCACTGCTCGATTAATTATTAATGTTAATTAAATATTAGGTCCTTACATATGAAATTGGCGTTTTGTATGGAAGGAACAAAAAGTCGAATATTTTTTAATATAATATATTTAATTAATCAAAGTATGAACCATTGTTTTCAATGCACTTTTGCCATCTTATAGGTAGTTCATTGATCCCTTTACTAAAAAAACCAGTCGGACGGGAATCAATAAAATCTTTGAAGGCGATTTGGACTGCCCCATCGGAGTTGAATTTTTTCCCTTGCAAAAAGTTATCCAAATTGCGAAAAAAATGGTAATCTGTTGGAGCAAGGTCCGGGGAGTACGGAGGATGTCTAAGACATTCCAATTCAAGTAATGTAACGCAGCAGTCGACGCGCGTTTGCCGGTTTGCTTCAGTCAATTCGTGAGGTACCCACCTTTCAAGCTTTTTAATCTTCCCAATTTGCTTCAAGTGAATTAAAACAGTTTTATCACTAACATCGAAGCCTGCAGCTAACTCGGACGTGGTTTGCGATGGGTCCGCTTCCACAATAGCCTTCAATTCTCCATTATCAACTTGGGTCTCAGGCCGTCCACGGGGCTTGTTCTGCAGGTCGAAATTTCCAGAACGAAAACGTTGGAACCAAAAACGAACTGTGTTTTCTTTTGCAACATGACCGCCATACACATCATTCACCCTTCGAGTCGTTTCCGCAGCACTAGTGCCACGGCGGAACTCGTACTCGTAAATAATGCGATATTTTAAATTTTCCATTTTGTAAAATGAGTGACGCAAACAGAAAAAACAGAAGAAAAAAAACAAATGAATGACGGTCATCGAAGCACAAATACATGAGTAAATAGCTGTACAAATTTGAATTTGGAATTCCTTACCAAAGAGGAGAAATTCGTGATTAAAGTGGCCAGTACGAAAAACGCCAATTTCATATGTAAGGACCTAATATTAATATTATATTATTAAATATCAATATACATATTATTTATGTGAAAAAACAAAGGCGACGCAGGCCCATAGAGCCGAGAATACGCGATTCAGCACCGAGTATGTATGCGATCCAGTGTCACCGAGCTACTGGGCACGAGTGTACAGTCACGTCTAAAAGTATGTATACACTTGGCAATATACGACACTTAACATAAACCTATGGGTTCGAAAATACTATTTTCGTAATAACATAAAATTTCATTAAAAAATAAAGGAGAAAATCGCCTTTGAATAAAGCCAAGTGTATACATACTTTTAGACGTGACTGTACCTGACTCAGCGTCACCGACCCGAGCGTGATGGTTCAGTTTCGTTCACTGTTCAAAAAGAGCGCAAACACTTTCACTTCAAAACAATCAAATAAAAAATAAACAGTTGCAACTCTAAACAAAGGCCTTCAAATCTAAATTTTATACTAGTACCCGTCACCAACCACCATTATTCGACAACAAAGCCTAATTGTTGCGAAAGCAGCGAGTAACTTAATACAGCGAAGTTTTAGAAACTCTCCAGACAGAATCAAAGGATTCCAACCGTGACTGAAATGGATACTGACTAACTTTAGACGCGAATGAGGTATTATGACGGCTTGGCTATGCTGATGAAGTTTTGATATTGTTACTCTTCGGTAATTTTCATTATTTGACAGCTTAGATACAGTGCTGTTATAATGTGAGCAGTGTTGGCAGGGCCGTCTTAACCATATTGGGCGCCGGGGTGCGAAAATCAGCCTACACCCTCCTTCCCAACAAAAGAAAAAAAATTAGTAATATAAGACGGTGAGCTATCAACTATCACGCGTGAACTAAAAGCTGTTCCCTTACCGGAGGCTTGCCAGCAGCGACCGGTCGTCTTGCTGACGGCGCGTTGGCGACAAACGGGTGGATTTTTTCCGAGGCAGTGCCGGGCCGTCACTGCGCTGGAGCGGTGCGGTTATAATGAGAGATGACCTGCCCCCTTATTCACAAACACTCGATATGCTTCCGTATCGTATCGAACATTAATCATTGTTATCGTAGGAGTCTTCTCAACGCTGTTCACAAGTCCAAAACCCGAAAATTTTGTCAGTTTAAATCAAATAGACGCCCGCTATTCTTCCAACAGTTATTTGCTGTTGAGGGGAAGTCAAATCAGGTTATCGAAATGTCAGGTTTCCGATACGGTAGCCTGTCGTATGGTTGTGAATCAGGGCTCTGATCAGCTTGCGCCCCCTAAGACCCTGCACCTGGGTGCCACGCACCCCTTGCACCCCCGGGTAAAGACGGCCCTGAGTGTTGGCCCCCCGACTTACAAGTTTTAGCTCGTGGGGTTCGAACTAAGGCAGGCGCTTTACTTTGTGTAAATAATTTCATCACCACTGCTCTCAAAACGGTGAAGGAAAACATCGGGAGGAAACCGGCATGTCCTAGAACCATAAATTTGAAGACATAATGACATCTATCAACCCGCACAGGACCCGCATGGTATATTACGGCCCACTGCCTCTCACAAAGAGGAGGCATGTGTCCCAGCAGTGGGAACATTATAGACTGATTATGCTTTACCCATATTAAGTTTTGCGAAATCGAAATATTTGTATCATAGGCCAAAAACAGGAAACGAATCGATGAAGACACCTTATAGTTAGGGATTTGTTTAAAGATGTTTGACTTAATAATGTCTGTGTACGAAATCATTGTTGTTTTTGCGAAATATTGTACAAGATTCAAACACAAATAGGTACTGTAAGAAACTTAATATTGAATTCCACAACATAGTTGCCCACTTAAGGCGGAGGTTTCAGAAAACGGTCAAAAAATTGGTTTTTTAAAGCAGTGTATCTCTTAAACGGTAAATAATTTTGACCAAAAAAAAAACATATACCTATTTTCAAGTCTTATTTTAATACAGTGATGGAACTCAAATTATAATGAAATACATGTACATTAATGCATCAAAAAATGTTCAAATACACCTCTTAATTGTCTTTAAAAGCAATTAATCCCTTCATTAAAAATTTTAATTTTATAATTAAAATTGTTAAAATTATACCATAGAATTTCTAATGTCAAACTGCATTCAGTGATAGATTATTTATTATTAAATAGTTTTTTCTAAATAGATAATTGCTTCATATTTGCAATAAATTACCACCGTTGTGTCATCGCGCTTCTCTTTTCTATGCAGTCCGACAGTGACCGCGCTTTAGGTCAAGCAGTCGCCTTAATACTCTATCAATACCAAGAAAAAGCGAAAACAAAAAACAGAAGAAAAAAGAACTAGCATCAACATGAACTACTAAGCATGCTTTGATTAAGCCAGCATGCGCATAACTAAAAATTATTGCATTTACTAACAAACGCATTTAGCTGCAGATCGGCTTCCGTTTATAACTTGCTCGACTGCAAAAAGACGAGTGCTGTGTTGTGCACGCGGCTAATTTGTTGATTTAACGAGTAATTGCCCGACAATGTAAATTAGGGCTGGCAGAGTTTATTGGAGAATTTCTGTACAGATGTTTTTGAAGTGAAACTTCTTTACGCACGCTTGACTTGGGGAGTAAGCTGGCGAACGCGTGACGTAAGCGTTACGAAAAGTGTGATCGGGCGAGGCGAACGGGAGTTGAGTGGGGGATATAAGCAAGAGAAAGCAGTACGCGCGCACATTTTCTTTTTCTCTTCCTCTCATAGCCAAATACGTTTGAAGTTTCACTTCAGTCGTGTGGTCATAAGCACACTCGGTTTTTTTTTTCTTATAGTTTCATGTTGATCTTGATACTCCTCGATTATAATAATCTGAGTGACATCCAAGTGTCATAATTTGTGTACTTAAAATAATTCTTCGTAGCGTGTTGTTGATAATTTATTGTGTCAGCCCAGAACTAAGGTACACGTATGAGTATTGCATGGTCAGTAGGTACAGCTCATGAATTCCTCCGATCTGTTGACTTGCTGAACCGAACGATATTACACTCCTCCTAGGTTGGATTAGTCTATGAATCATGAAAAGCAGCTATGAAGGCTATATTTTACTAGTTTAGAGTCACGGTTGTTATCATGGTATCAGCAGAAAAAACTGAGAATGCCTATACGTGTTTGATGTATCTCTGCCTTCTTTCGTTGCCCCTGTAGAATATTATTAGACAATATCTTGAAATAGGTTGATTTTCACCAAATTGCTCTTTGAACGAGCTAGGCTATAGATTTCAAACTAACATTGATAATCGGCCCACAATTTTTTTGACTTTTTGCAAGCTATAGCTTAATCAAACAGCCTATAATGTGGTAATATAAACTGCTGGGACATAGGCCTGGGGTGAGGTGCGCGGATAATCCATCACGCGGGCCTAGTGCGGGCTGGTGAATGTCACATGACTTCGAATGTTTGGTTCCCTCACAACGTTTTCCTTCACCATTATGAGAGCTGTAGTGATGAAATAATGTACACTAAGGGCTTTATTCATAATCCTATTTTATCTCTATTTTAGCTAAAATAGGTTTATAGAACGTTTGTCTTTATCTGTCACGTTGTCATTTCTGTGTGTAAGAAAGAGACAAACCCCATTTTAACTAAAATAGGTTTGATAAGTTTTATGAATAAGGGGGTAAGTAAAGCTACATATTCTTGGAATCAGTTAACTTACGACCCGGACCAATTCTTCGAGCAGAATTTTACTTGAAGGAAAGTACTTCATCAATATTTTTGTTTTGTCAAAACATTTTTCGTGTGCGCCATCCCTGCCCTCTAGCGCTAAATGTTATGTGTTAATATCGATATTTTTAGTAGTTAGACACAATAAGCCGCTGCCGCTGGGTGCATGTCGGCCGCTAATATATTCTTTATTGATTTTAATTAGCCAGCGTTTATTGTTCAACACTTCTCATTAACATCTGCAGCCTGTTAACTTTTTATACAAGGGTTAGGGTCTACTGTGTAAACACACTTGCCTTATGTAGGGAATAGACGTACTCTGTGGTTGCTTGTTACATTTTGGTGTATATGTGATATTGTATTTCCGTGCCTCGGAAAGCACGTTAAGCCATTGGTCCCGGCTGTCATTCGCGGATCTTTGACAGTCGTTACGGGTAGTCAGAAGCCCGAAAGTCTGACAACCAGTCTTGCCAAAGAGTACCGTATTACCCAGTAACTGGGTTGTGGAGGTCAGGTAGGCAGTCGCTTCATGTAAAATACTGGTATTCAGCTGCATCCGGATAGATTGGAAGCCGACCCCAACATAGTTGGGAAAAGGCTAGGCAGATGATGATGATGTGATATTGTGTTTCAAGTCAATGAGCTAACCTCTTTTGGCGAGTCCCAAAATAAGACTATCACACTAATATTATAAAGGCGAAAGTTTGTGAGTGTGTGTGTTTATATGTTTGTAACTTTTCACGCTCAAACGGCTGAACCAATTTTGATAAAATTTTGTATGGAGGTACCTGACACCCTGGATTAACATATAGGCTACTTTTTATCCCGATATTCCCACGGGATTGACATTTACGCGGGTGAAACCGCGGGGCGCAGCTAGTAGAAGCTAAATAGAAGAACAGGACCAGTCGATGTGGCGCATATCTGTATGTCCAGCCGTTCGGTCGTCGGGGCTGAAATGATAGCTTAATAGCATGGACTAGGTAGGGAACTGCAGCGAAATAGATGGATTGACAACTTAGTGAAGGTTGCAGTTGCAGGGAAGGACTGCTTGCAAATTATCAAATACTTTGAAAAGGTCAATGGGAAAGTTGTAGACATGTGTCTAATGTGTGTCCCTAATTCATCAAGCTACTACAATCTGTTAAATTTCTTTAATAGATTTTCAACTTTATCGCTAAAGTATAAAGTTCTGGGTTGATTGGGAAAATTTGACAGTTTCGGGTAGCTGGATGTGCTGGCGTCGCGTCTGTACAATTGTAAACGGCAATAGACCATTTAAAAAAAAATATATGCTGACCTTCGAAGTTATCCTTGTCTTAAAATAACTTATAAAAATTATAGCATTGAGTTTATTTATACCCACACTTAGCAACCTTAGTTCAAAACAAATTGAGATAAAAATCTTTCTATAAGTATAAATAAAGCAAGCGGTCGGTTGACTTTTCTAATTAATCAACACCTTGCGCTGAGCGGACTGTAAACAATTTAATTGTGATTTGTTTGTTTTTCATCGTCACTTTCTTTAACACTTTTATTAAACAACTAGCTTCTGCCCGCGATTTTGGTTGCGTGTTTATTGTCGATACTAATTTATAAAGAGGTAAAATTTGTAAGTTTGTATGTAGGGAGTAATCTCTGGAACTACCAGTCGGATTTGAAAAATTCTTCTTGCATTTGATAGCCCAATTCTTGAGGAAAGCTATAGGCTATTTAACATCACGCTATGATCCTTAGGAGCCGAGCAAAAACAAAAAAAGTCAAAAAGAACGTTAAGTGATAGCGCGGGCGGGTGATGCGATACGACGGAGTGGCTCGGGGAAAACAAGAAGTTTCACGCGAACGAAGTCGCGGGCTGAAGCTAGTTTTAAAATTCTATGACACGCGGCAATACTGTTATGTAGCTTTCCCCCATTACTGAAATAATCTTCGGTATCGGATCAGTAGTTCCGAAGATTATCCTCTACATACAAACTCAGGTTTACCTACGACTTTATATTATTGAAAGATTTATAAAATGCTCCTAATCAATTTGCATTCGAGGAAGTTCCTACTTCTTTTTCTTCCATACATATTCCATACTATCAGCTATCATCTCAGTGTTGACTTTCTTCCTAGCCTCATCATCTTTCACACATTACTTCAAACTCACTTTTTCTTTGGAAAGAAAGACAGAAAGAAAAAGTTTTTATTGCGACTCGTACAGGAAGATCAAAAACTAAACTAAACACAGTAAAAAAAATAAAAAGCCAAGTTATATAAAAAAAGTAATTAACAAAAAGAAAAATGAAACAGAAAGTCCTATACGTGGCCAAAGGCTCCTATCTCAACTCAACATGATGCTGCTGCTGTATGCCTATTTTCTTATAGCCATCTCCATATATCAGCAAACTTATGATAGGATGTTGCTGGAGTTGGACCGACAATCTTCGTAAGGTTGCTGTTAGCAGCTGGATATTGGAGTGGCCTATATCCAGCAGTTAACTGCTATAGGCTGATTATAATAACCCTCATCATATACTCGTATGAATATTACCTATAAAAAACTTTAAATTAACGAAGGAATTTTGGGAAGTGCCACCAGGATAACATACATTGTTATAGTACGATGCGATGACACCATCAGAGCTGCGTTTAATATCAATTAGTGCTGCAATAACGCGATGCACCGCGCGGCTAAAAATTAATTTATTACGCGACAATTTATGACAGTCGCACGCGCACTGTGTGGCTGACTGATCTGATAATTTGCATGACATTGTCAAGTCGATTTTATCTCTGAAAAGTATATTAAGAAGCTAATGAATGGAATTTAAAATCAACGTCTACCGAACGCAAAATCTATGTAGTAAACTAAATAAAAATGCTTTGTAGATACATGTGTTTAGTGAGTAGATCAGAATTCCCGTAATTAAAAACGTTCAAAAACTAGTCGCAAATGCAATCTCATCTCAGCGACAATCAATGTCGGAAACTTGTAAAAAATGTAGAGAAATTAGAGGCATTTTTGATATACCTATTGAGACTAAGATCAGACTGTGAACGTTCTTAAAATAACGAGAACTGCCCCTCTGATTGGCAAACATTCGACAATAGGAAGACGAACATAGGAAGAAACTATAAAACGAATCATTTTGATTGCAATCACATTTTACGAGGGCAATTTGTGTGGTCATCAAATGATTTTGTTTCGTTTGACGATGCTGGTGACTAAACCGATCACGCACGATCCTCATGATCAAAAGGACCTAAATAATTTAAATTGCAATGAAGTTCCCATAAATCCTACTACCCTAGTCTTAGATCTAGATCATACTACAGCCTCATCATCTGATGATATCACGCCAATATTCGTCATCACCAAATCAGGAACCGTTATTAAGTATCGCGTAAATATAACTGGAGTACCAGGAGTACAGAACGCAAGAGGAAGCGTAAATAGGTGTGAGACTCAGACCATCCGGCCCGACGCGCTAATGGCTGGCGTATGCCACAAGTTACATGTGGACAGGGGTAATTGACTTATTGGTCTAACTTCTAAGTAGAAGATGGACTCATTATGTGGATATAGTGGTGAATATTGGTCAGCTAATCATTCTAGCTAGCATTTCCACTGATTATGGGCCTCCTCCTCAAAACGCCTTTGGATCACTTCAAACTCTCGCTTGGCCTTGCTTAAAATCGTTTTGTTACGTGATGCAGTTAGTAGAATGAAAATATACATAAACAGAAGTCTATTTAATCAAACAAACTGCCTTTTTCATTTATCAAGCAAGTCATCTAATAGAAAACTACGTTTGGGCTCTTAATCCGCTACCGCTCATGAATTAGACTCCATTGTTGCCCAAATTAATCGCTCAGTCCAGCTTGATGAGGCGACTAGACGCTGTTACAGACGATCACGTGCGATGCAAATGGAAACGGCCTTTACCGTTTTAATTTAAACTAATGTTTAGCTAGTTTAGTTGAATTTACAGAGCGTGCTAGTGTTGGATGCGTTTATAACTGCGTTGTTTATGCAATTGTTCGTTAGGTAAATGAGTAATCAATTGTTTTGGGCATCACTACTTGGTTTGGTCATCCAACTTCTGCTCTGTAGAGAAAATAATTAACCAACAAAAGGATCAGTTAGGTCCTTCCTTATCACGGAATTTGATTGATTAATGCTGCTAATGCAACCATGTTGATGGTGTGTCCTTTGCACAAAAATAAATAAAAGTAGCAAACAGTACAACCGTCAACCGGCGGCATCCATTGCTGTATTCGCTTACAAGATGTCAATCAAAGCAGTAGTAAATCGTCAATGTACGCAATGTACTAACATTAAGTCCAGCCAAAATAAAATAATGTGTAGAAAACAGATCGTCTAACCGACTTCTTTAGCAAAAAGTTTTTATTTCCAAGGTTTTTCCCCAAAAATAAGGTAAAATCGTCAATACTTTTTTACCAAAGTACCAGGCGAGCACGAATCGGCGGGAGATCGATAGAACACCTGTGCGTTGCCATAGCTACGCGGAGGGCGCCACCCGATACCGGCGCGTAATTTGAAATCCGAAACTCGGCGATAATGTCTGGGTTGCGCGCGTGCCACTATTTCGGACCAAATTACGAGTAATTTCGGATGGGGATGGGTGTCTTTTCGTATAATTAAGGGTGTATCCTGTCTGTTTTGGAAGTCGATGGTAAAAGTAGACGGAATGATATAAAACATGTTGCCGAACATTTTTCATTTGGGTACAAGAATATCTCATTAAATGACTGTAACAATCTCGACCATCTTGCAAAGGTATTTAGAAGATAAATTGTGCTAATTCAAAATTAGGAGTAAGTATCTAAAGAGTTCGAAAGGGCAACCGTCTTTGGTTTACTTTACATAGCCAATAACCGAGCTTTATAGACGTTTTCAGTAGAGCGGCCATTTTCAATTTGGTTGTATTATTTACTGTCTGCTATTTTGATGATAATGAAGCTGGTATCCCGTTTCTGAGCTCCTGGTATCAACAAGTTGCGATTAGGTTCTGAATTGAGGCCATTACAATAAAGTCTCCTTCGTTACTGGTATCCATAACAGAGGCTTTAAACAATAACTATGAACAAGCAGTAACATCAGCCAAGCGGTCTGGTATCATATTCGGCTAACTGGCCAGTTGCACTAATAACCTAAACCGTGTAAATAAAACTCGCGCATGCGTTCTACATTACCAGCTGCAGATGCACATGCAGAAAGAACTCTTCTTTCCTCATGAAGTCTTAGTACTTTACTCGACTTTCACATGTGTCACTGCACCCAGTCTTGGACAATACCGAACTGCATCACGATGGGATATATTGTTTCAGAAGAGTTTTTGGTGATAATTTGCTGTATAGTAGTAGTTAAGGTTATTGCAAAAGGAAGGATACCTACCTGTTTCCTATGATTATCTAAAACAAGATAATATTACCGTGCCTAAACGTCCACTCTAGAGTATGTTAGGAAGATGGATAAGCAGTATTATACTCTCGTAGCAGTAATCGGCTTTTATTGCAGTTATTCTACAAACCCATTAATAGTTTTTAACCGACTTCGGAGCAGTGGTGGCCAAGTGGTAGCGGCCGCGACTTACAAGTTGTAGGTCGTAGGTTCGAATCCAGGCAGGCGCTTTACTTTGTGTAAATTATTTCATCACCACTGCTCTCAAAACGGTGAAGGAAAACATCGTGAGGAAACCGGCATGTCCTAGAACCAAAAATTCAAAGACATGTGACATCTGCCAACCCGCACTGGGCCTGCGTGGTGGATTACGGCCCACTCCCTCTCACTGAGAGGAGGCCTGTGTCCCAGCAGTGGGAACATTATAGGCTGATTATGTAACCGACTTCTAAAAAGGAGGAGGTTCTCAATTCGGATGTTTGTATTTTTTTTTTAATGTTTGTTTGCGCATAACTCCGTCGCTTGCCAACCGATTTGAAAAATTCTTTTTTTGTTGGAAAGGGTACCTATACGTCCCAAATGGTCCCATGAAAATATTATCGAAATCGGACAAGCGGTTTTTGAAAAATCAACAAAAATCTAAAAATTTATCTACATTGTCTACATTAACGATCTTTTCGTTTACTTTTTTGTGGGGTAGGTACAACTAAAAAGTGAAAAATAAAACTTAATTAGAAAAAAAAAAAACAACCGACTTCAAAAAAAAAACACTACAAAGTGATAAATAACTTTATTTCGGAAGTCGGTGTCAAAAAACGAAAATGCGGAACCGACAACACCGACTTCCGAAATTAAAGTTATTTATCACTTTGTAGTGTTTTTTTTTGAAGTCGGTTATTTTTTTTTTCTTAAAAAGTTTTTCTAACTCCAAAATCAGTCATAAGTCATAATCAGCCGGGAGTGGGCCGTAATCCACCACGCGGGCCTAATGCGGGTTGGTGGATGTCACATATCTTCGAAATTTTCCTTGTTCCAAACGATGTTTTCCTTCACCGTTTTGAAAGCAGTGGTGATGAAATAATTTACACAAAGTAAAGCGCCTGTCAGGGTTCGAATTTACGACCTACAACTCGTAGGGCCACCACTGCAATAAATGTTTTGTACGTATTTATAAAGCAATGGATTAGCAATATCCTTCAAAATGATTCATATTAAAATTGATAGTATGTTACGCAATTAGGGACGCAGCTGTAGGAAGAAACGTTTTCTAAACTATCCCACAATTCAAATTCTGCATACCAAAGTGTGAACATGTCTGCCAATTTGCTAGCCAGACGAGAGGCATGTTAATAAAAATTAGCCCACTCATTTTGCGCGTTAATTGATGCATTGGTGCAATGTAGCTGGCATTAATTCTCGCCACTATGATATATGACACGTAAAAATAGACATCTGTTAATTTGTCGAATGTGAGCTGTGACATGAATTATGACTGTTGCAGAGGTAGATGTGCAGTGTGTGCAGTATAACAATGAATCTTACACTAGAACCAGTGGCGGATTTACACATTTGCCACCAGTAGGCTATTCAAATTTTGCCGCCCCTACCGACCTCTACAATAATGTCTCATGTCTTTTGTATACTGCTTCGCCTTTTCTTCAAAATATTTAAAATGTTCTCGTTCATCAGCTACGAAAAACTTGCAAAGAGATTTGTAAAGATCGGCAACTGTGATAAAATCTACGGTAGAAGCCTGAATTTGAGCATTCACTTTGTTTATTCTTTCCAAAAAAATATGGTAGGTATATAAATATTAGTCTTTTTAATTTCAGTAAGACATTTAAAAAGAATATTAGCTCCAAATTTGCCGCCCCTAAAATCTGCCGCCCTAGGCTCCAGCCTACTCAGCCAATTGGTAAATCCGCCACTGACTAGAACGCTTCCAGTCTTCTGGGCACGTTTCAGGATGACTGCGATGCGGACGAGTACTACCGCCTTACCCCCTTACTAATAAACGTATTATATCAGATGAATAGTTACACACCGATTTCTCTCTTTCAGTCGTCAGTAATTTGACTTTCGAAAGAAGAAGACAAAGCGTTGTGTAACTATACAGACGCTATACAACGTTTATTAGTAAGGGGTAATTGTGTCCTTTTGTTTTGTATTTATTTGTAAAGTTAGGAATTTAATTTTGTACCTAGTGTAAATAGTTATCTATAAGTACAGTCACGTTTATAAGTATGTATACACTTGGCTTTATTCAAAGGCGATTTTCTCCTTAATTTTTGAATTAAATTTTATGTTATAACAACATAGTATTTTCGAACCCATAGGTTTATTTTCAGTGTCGTATTTCAACGTTGCATTCGTTATTTCACGAAAAAATCGCAATTGAAAATTGCCAAGTGTTGACATATTGGTGCTCGTGACTGTATATTCAATCATTTTAAAAATGTACATCCTATACTCAGTACATTTTAAGAGTTCGTTAATGTGGAAGGGAATGGGCAACGACCTATGGGTTTCTGCCCTGAAGCCATAAGATATACACCAATGGAAAGAGCTTTTCAAGGGAAACCTTTCCTACTAACACGACTTTTGTCAATTGTTAGTCAGTTTGGAGTTAATGATAAAATGGTGAACTTGGGTACGGAAGTTATGGAATTTTCTTGGCACCCAATAGCCTTAAGTGCATTGCAAGGAGAACTTATAATTTTTGGGAGAAAAGAATATCCAACACAATATACCTATCAACATAACTAGGTCCATCCATTTGCAAATCGTGGTGATGAAAAGCGAAGTTTTTTTATTGCTGAATGGGTCCGCTCTTGACCTCGATCACGCCTGATTGAAAGCGATAGAAAAAGTCTATGATGGAACGAGCGTGCCCAGAAGATGCCTAAGGCGCTGGAACTCCCACGGATAAATATCGACGAAACACAACAGGCTGCTTGTCGCCGGATTCCGGTGGGAGGGCGGTCGCACACCAGGCGGACGTTAGTCCTACCTGGTCCTACCACCGTAAGGGAAGAATTGGCCAGTAAAATAAAGTGTTGGGTGTGACTGTCCAGGATGCGCCGAGCGCTCGGTTCAGTTGAGTAACTGGCGGAACAAACTGCGCTACACGAGGAGGCTTCTTCATACATCCCAAAAATATAAACAGATAGAAAAAGTTTTCATCTTATCTCGGAACAATAAGATCCCGGACTTAAATTTGGAAGGCGTATGAGGAGCCGAAACCATCTCGTAGCGCGCGACTCTTTAAATGGAATGAGGTGCAGACGCCAGCATATCAAGCTACTACAATCTGTCAAGTTTATCGCTAAAGTTGCACTATGCAAGTTCACCCAGGACAACCCCCGGTTGGTAGGACAATATGCTGGCTAAGAATTAATAATAATAGCTAGCCTATTATTTTCCCACTGAAGGGCAAAGGAAGTGCCTTCTCATACAGGAAAGGCACGAGCATTGATCACTACGCTTGCTTCAGACAGGTTGGCGATTTCAGACTTATATCCTAATCCTATATTAACAATAACGTTATTATGATAATGGATGGCGCCACGTGTATTGTTGTTTTCCTTGGGAACAGCACTTTTTATCGGGATGAAAGGTATCCTATGTCCGTTTCTGTACACCTGACAATGTATATGCAAAATTTCAGGATGACCGATTCAGTGGTTTAGGCGTGAAAAGGTAACAAACAAACTTACTTTCGCATTTATAATATTAGTTAGGATAAGTTCAGGTTTCCTCACGATGTTTTTCCTTCACTGATGTCAGTGATGTCCAAGATTTTAGAAAGTACTACATATGAATTGAAAAAAGCACATTGGGTCTCGCCTGGATTCGAACCACGGGGCCATCACAACACTGGCTATGAATTATTATGTATTGTTATAATGTCAGAGAATTTATCAGAAGTCAAAGTTCAGATATTGCACCAAAGAATAGAACATTTAAAGCAGAGAGGACACAGTTTACATCTTACAATAAAGTTTAAGATTGTATACAATTTTTTTAATACGTCCATTATAATTTCTTATGCATTAACAACATATACAATTTATGAAAGAATTATAATTTGGGATTATTATAATATATGTATATTCTATTTGGGTTTCCTATCCATTTGCATACAATTTTAAGACCTAATATAACTTAGCATAATTTTGTTAGGCATAATTATATTTTTGCATAATATAATTACGCATAACAGCTTACGCATATTTTTTTAAGCATAATTTTTCTAATCATAATAATGATTAAGCATAACATTCTAAAGCATAAATTTAGCATGCTCGTTTTATTTCCAACGACGTCAGGTCGACGGAGCCAGCGGGGCTCCTATTTCTGTCTGCAGGGTTAGAAGGAACCTAACCAAACCGAACCTCGGAGTGCCCCTAAAGTCGTTTAGTATTATGCGAATAAAAATTTATGCCAAAACCAATTTAGTCTTTAAGATGATTATGCCAACATAAAATGTATGCCTAAAAAAATTATGCCGAAGTATTATTATGCCAAAACGAATTGTGCCAAAATCGTTATGCCGACAAAGAACATTATGCGAAAAGAAGGGATTCACGAAGGAACACGGAGATGTGGTGAGTCGAAACAGCACCCTAATTATATCTGAATCATTTTGAGGGTTATTCCAAATCCATTGCTACATACTTTCGAAAAATTTGTCTGCTCAATAACGTAAATTAATCAATGGATGTTGTTAAACTGTCAATAGGATAGCCACTGCTACTGTCAGTGTGTTACGCAGTTACCTACCCCGTTGGCTATAAAAATACGAACATATAAAAAATTAATTTGGTTAATTATAAACCTGTTATCGAATCGTACTATAATAGAGTAATAGGTACATAAAGATAATACTATCAGACTTATCTCGCCACAACCTAGTGATACGCTACATAGCAAACATAGTGATAAGAATTTGTTTTTATACAGATAGGTCAGCTGTCGAGTATTAAAAATATTATTATTATAATATTATATTATATATAATATTAATATTAAAACTATCTAGGGCCAATTTTTTTAGGCTTCAGATAACTTTTATCTGAGAAATAAAAATTGTGTCAGTAAATACTTAGTTCCAGTCTTTTTTTTTCAAAATTATGAAAACTAATAAGAAAATTAAAGTATCAATTTCAGCGCGCACCCGATATGCAACCCGTTCATCGATGAGTTTACAACATGAAGCAAGTTGGCAACGCGTTGCACTGGCGGTATTCGCCTAATTTTGACCGTTCCTAGGAAAAAAAAGGCCGCCTGATGACGACGGCCACGTTGCCAAATCGCTCTCCCACGGGCACGTATGTGCATCCCTTTCTAAATTTAAAAGAAAAGAAAGAAAGAAAATACATTTATTTAGCACAGACTTAAAGATACACAATACACCAGATACATACATCAAATAAAAACAAAAAGTAAAGATACTAACACGATTTACTTTTTAACACGTTGAATTAGATATTTCAATTTGTCGCACCTATTCGATTTCATCCTGTATACAAACCTAATAATTTCAATTATTTAGATGCTTCCCTTTTTTCTTTAAATGCCTCTGCCAACAAGTGACGAAAATTAATCAAAAGCTTACCCTTGGATGTTTGATGACCGTTGAAAAAAGAAACGAAAACCCTTTCGCAACGCAGGTACGGTCACCAAAGGAGATAAGTAACCAGGGTCGTCGGATACAGCTGAAGTTTAGTAAGAAATCGATGGATGTTTTTCGACGACTCTGGTTACTTATCTCTTTTGGTGACTGTACACACACTGGCCGAAAAATACCAAGCTCATATAAGAACGTCCTATCTGTGGCATTTTGTAAATAATGTAATCTGTGTCCGCCTCCGCCGATTAGGACGCGATGTGGATATCGTTCAACAATTTTTGTAATAAACTTATCAGTATTAAAAATAGTTACCGACTTAGTGGCAACCATGTTTTAAGTGTTGTTCTTATTTTTAACTGCAGGCCTGCTACCTTTTACTGCCAGTGGCAGTACTATCCAGTGTCAAGCTTCAGTGATATTTCTTGAATATTGTGTATGACAAGTTGCGTTTTCTGTGAGACGGATCTTAGTTTTCTCTGGTAAGTAGATACCGGTGATTTGATAGGAGTCAGTGCAGAATACCTAGCTTCTTTTATCATACCTACTTATCCTCACCTTCAACTACAACTTACCTCAACTTAACTTGCTTTATCTTCAACTTCTTACTTATCTTAAACTTTTTGTATTTTTTTTTTGTTTTTTTTTATCATACATATTCACCGCCTTTCTAGCCTAGCCATAACATTTTAATCACTATTGAGCTTATCTATGATTGAGCTACACCATTACCTACTAAAAAATGCTTGCACTGACTGGACGGGTCCACTCAATCAGTGTGGTTCTTTCCTCAAGACCATTTCAGACACCCACCGATTTATATGGTTCTCAATATTATTTCCGGATTTTTTATATACCTACACTATATGTACACATATATATACACATGAATTAATTTTATACATTGACATGAATATTTACTTTGTATTTTTTTTTTGTTCTGAGTATTTTGGCCTTTCTTAACGAGAATTGCCCCTCTGATCTCAGTCTCAATCTGTCAAAAATACCTGTAATTTCCCTGTATTTTGACAAGTTTTTGACATTTGTTTGTCGCCGAGATGAGACTGCGACTAGATTTTGAACGTTTTAAATTACGATGATTGGCCTTCAGATGTCCTACCAAACTCCATTTGAGTTCCATAACTCGTTTTCCGAACTAATAATATAATAAAGGTTCATTTAAAACAATAGAATTATGTAAGAGCGACGCGATGTTGGTTACAAATGTTATTATTTTGCTCTCACGTTTTTGGTTGTACGCACGGCTACACATCATGCTATACATAACCAGTATAAGGTGACTTGTGATTCAACGAAAAACTTATACAATGTGAGGTCAGCTAAAAGTAGATACTTCGCCGTGTGTGTGTAGGTACTAAGTTAAATTAAACAGTTACTGCGCATCTTCTTACGTCGAAATAAAAGATTACTTTGTTAAATTCGTTTATTTATAAAAATTAAACCCGTTTATTCCGACCTCATCATCCACTCACAATATAACCTTCATTAATTTTATAATAACATTTGTGTCATTATTCTCAGAAACGTTTGGCAAGTGGCTGTGCTCAAAATGTTTGAATATAAGTATTTGTCGAAGGAGCATTTGAGAGGGTTTAATAAATATAAGGTAAGCCTGCAAAATCCTACCCCTACTTAGATTATAGTAATACAGTTTTTGTTACAGAACTAAAATTATATCTTTAAACTAATTTTCGTGATTTTTGTTATTATATTTCAGTATAGTGCCATAGATACAAGCCCCCTCAGTAATTATGTGATGCATCCGACATGGAACACTATTGTAAAAGTAAGTTTACATAATATTCTTCTACGAGTTCAAAATACCTAACTTTAAATTTTCTTGAGTTCAAAACCACTTTTACTTTTCTTTTTTTTTTTTGGATGGGAAATCTTCAATTGACCCCTCCCGCTCTGGGTGGAGCAGAAGGGAGTGTCAGACTCTTACTGACTAAAACCCATCCGTGTTCCTTCCTTAGCCCTTTGTGTTCCGGGGGACTTACCAACTGAACTTCGACAAACTTTAATACGACAAGATTTTAATTCGACACTACGGAACTGACACGTCTTCATTTCGACAATACTTTAGTTCGAAATACCTTAAGTCCGACACTACTGTACTCCGATAAAGCGTTTCTTCGACATGACTTAACTAAGAAACGATGCGACTTCGATGACCTGCTAACGCGCGGTAACCCTTTCGGACAATCCCGCACCCCCGGACTTTTACTTTTCTTGGTTCTTGATTCGATTGTGGTGGTTCTCACGTCGAAAAAGTCTTAGTGAGTTTTTGCGGGAATTCTCAGCACTCATCGTTGTTTTCCGCCCCCTATTTTGTACATTTCGCACTTGGGATCATTGTTTAGACTTACCAAAGACCTCACAAAGCTACCGACGTGCGTGTATGACCAAATGTATAATCATCATCTGCCTAGCCTTTTCCCAACTATGTTGGGGTCGGCTTCCAGTCTAACCAGATGCAGCTAAATACCAGTATTTTACATGGAGCGACTGCCTATCTGATCTCCACAACCCAGTTACTGGGTAATACGATACCCCTTGGTAAGACTGGTTATCAGACTTTCAGGCTTCTAACTACCCATAACGACTGTCAAAGATCCACGAATGACAGCCGAGACCAACGGCTCAACGTGCTTTCCGAGGCACGGAGGGGTCTCGGTATGGAAAGATGGTCACCCATCCACAAACCAACCGCGGCAATCGTAGCTTAACCTGATCGATCGACCTGTGCGGCTGTTATTATTTAGCCACGGGCCCCCCATTTGGTATGACCAAATGTATAAACGTAAATGAATTAAAAAGATTTTGTAAGAATCGTAGCAGGCGGCGTTCTGTAGTTTCTGCCTGCCCCCATGGGACGAAAGCGTGAGTTGATGTGAAAGCTGTCATGCGAACTGTGGACACAATGTCAAAATTAAAAGACATTTATTCAAATTAGGCTGAGAATCAGCAATTTTCGAACGTCAAAATTACATAGGTAAGGGCCAAAACACACGCTACTTTTAGCATCGACGATCGGCGATTTAGCCGCTTTTTAGAAGATAAATGCAGCGACCATGCATTCCATACCGCACACTTAAAAACGCCAAACGCGGCGATTCAGTCGCTTTTCGGAAGCTCGACACAGCGGCTGAACGCTTAACTTCGCACGCATTCGGATGCCGGTCGCAGCGATTTGGCATTTACGCCAGTCCCTAAAACACGCGATTCCGATACCGCGTCCTAACGCAGGAAGTCGCGAAATTGCGATGCAGCATCGGAGCAGTCGCTGAAACGCGCGATTCCGATACTGCGTTCGAACGCAGAGAGTCGCCAAAACGCGGTGCAGCATCGATACAGCCGCAAAATCGCCGATCGCCGATCGCCGATGCTAAGAGTAGCGTGTGTGCTTTGGCCCTAAGACAGTCCCCGTAAACGCTCGCCCTTCTCCATTTCCTAATGCTTTCGCTGGGCAGAAGAAGTGGCGCAAGAAACTGCTCAGCAGCACAGCTGTATGTTCAGTTAGAAAAACTTAATTCTACAGCTTTGAACAGTCATGACTAATGCCCAGTGATCGGAATAGGCTGAGTATATTTACCTAAAGTTTAAAGAACAGAGACGAAAATCGGAGGCTTCCTTATGACAAAGAACAATGGGTAAAGTTGTATGGGCCCCGTACCCAAAAAAAAAGATGACTGTAGCATTATGAGCTATATCGGTATTCGTTGCCCTCATGGAGTAGTTTAATTAATCCTTTTTTTTTTTTTTTTTTTTTTTTTATGGATGGGAAATCATCAAATGACCCCTCCCGCTCTGGGTGGAGCGAAGGGAGTGTCAGACTCTTACTGACTAAAACCCATCCGTGTTCCTTCCTTAGCCCTTTATGTTCCGGGGTAGCGGTAACCCTTTCGGACAATCCCGCACCCCCGGCAGGCTTCGGCCCTGGCAGGCCCCTTCCTTTATGCTGACATCTCTTTGAGGCGCGCGTGGAACACGTACGCGCCGTCCGGCACGGGCCTGGTCCTGATCGGACGGTGAGCTACCCATTACTCTCCGTCCGCAGGCCCGCACCTACGGTGGCCGGGAGTCGTCACGCGGCTCCCGACGCCCGGAGCGTCTACCGCGGCGGCTGGGGTGTGAGGCTCTCTCCCTCAGCCGTTCCGCCACCTCCTTCGCTAGCATGACTGCTTCGCAGAAGGAGGTGACCGCCTCCCACTCCCTCTCGCCCCGGACCATGGCTTGAACCAGGGCCGGACGCGAGAGGTCGCCGCCGCTGTCGATCGCCTCTACGAGGGCACGGCGGTGCTCCGCCCATGCGGGGCAGACCTCCACCGTATGCTCCACCGTGTCCTCTGGGCGATCCTCGCAGTGGTGACACCCGGGCGTCTCCTCCCGCCTGATGATGTGCAGGAACCTCCCAAAACATCCGTGTCCGGTGAGGACCTGCGTCAGGCGATAGGTGAGGACGCCGTGACGCCTCTCTAGCCACTCCTCAAAGAGGGGTCTTATCGCCACTATCGTGGCGTGCCCTGCGCTGGGTTGCGAAAGTCGCTCCTTCCATGCCACCATGAGATCGTGCCGGAGGTCTGTCCGCTCCGCCGCGATTTGCCGCGGAAGCGGAGTTTCCCCCCGGCTCAGTGCCTCCGCGCGCCACTCATACAGGCGCGCTAGGACTATCGCCTCCAGATCCCATGGCGGCAGTCCGGCAAGGAGGCTTGCCGCCTCGCCCGAGATCGTGCGGTACCCCCGGATCAGCCTTACGGCTACCACCTTTTGGGGCGCGTTCAGATAGTGGGCGGCTCGCCGCCGCAGAGAACGCGCCCACACCGGGGCCCCGTATAGGGCCATGGACCGCACGACCCCCGCGTAAAGCCTCCGGCAGGAGGTGTTTGGCCCCCCCAGGTTGGGCAGGAGCCGCTTGAAGGCGGCCCCGGTCCTTTCCAGTTTGGGGGCCAAACGTCGGAAGTGTTCGACGAAGTTCCACCGGCTGTCGAGGACGAGACCCAGGTATCTCATCGTTGCCTCGACGCCGATGTGAACCCCTCCCACCGTTAGTTGGGATCCCGATGGTGGCCCGTTCCGAGGCCCATGGAAAGACATGGCCTCGGACTTGTGCAATGCCACCTCGAGACCCAACCGCCGGATTCTTTCCACGACTATCGCAACCCCGCGTGTCATCGCGTCGGCCGCCGCCTGATGCGACCTCCCTTGCGCCAGGACTAGCGTGTCGTCAGCGTAGCAAACCACGCTGACGCCATCAGGGAGGTCGGCTCGCAGCACCCAGTCGTAACCGATGTCCCACAGGAGCGGCCCCAGAACCGATCCCTGTGGGACACCGCACGACATCTCTCGCCGGTTCCATTCCCCGTTGCGACCAGGGTAGATGACGGCTCTGTCCGTCAAATACGCCCCAACTACTCGACGGAGGTAGGTCGGCACCCGGTGATACCGGAGTGCCTCCCCAATACAGCTCCAGGGCAGGGTGTTAAACGCGTTGGCGATGTCGAGTGACACCGCCACGACGACCCCACCCCGGGTCACCGCGTCCCCCGTCGTGAGGGCTCTCACGCGCATGATGGCGTCCACTGTCGAGCGCCCCTTGCGGAAGCCAAACTGGCTATCCGCAAGATCCGGCCCCGTCCTCACTAGGTGCCCGACGAGGCGGCCTGCAATCACTCTCTCAAAGAGCTTGCCGACCTCGTCGAGCAGCACTATGGGCCGGTATGCGGACGGAGAGTCCGCAGGGCGCCCTGGCTTCTGAATGAGGACCAGCTTCCCCGTTTTCCAACGGAGTGGAAACTGGCCCCTCTCCATGCATGCGCTTAAGAGCGCCTCTAGTCGAGGCCCGAGAGCCCTCGAGGCCAGGACCCAGACTTTACCCGGCAAGCCGTCGGGTCCTGGGGCGGTATTTTTGGCCTTCAGCCTGCCTACCGCCGCTCTCAGATCTACCCCGGTCACTTCAGGGATGTCGTCGTCGTCGTCTTCATGGTCCGCTTCGGGCACCGCAAGTGGCGGAGCCATGGGCGGGGGAGTATGCTCCCCCCGTGAAGGGAACAGAGTGCTCACCACCTCCTCCACGAGCTGTGGGCGGAGACTCTGCGTCAGCGGGGGGGCCCAGGTGCGGAGTTTATTCCGCACCATTTTGTAAGGGCGCCCCCATGGATCTCTGTTCAGAGTCTCCACCATCTCTTCGCGGGCCGTATCCTTGGCCCGCTGGACAGCCCCTTGGAGGGCGGTCTTCGCCGCTCTGTACCCCTCGTACAGCTCCGCCTCCGTGGCTTCCGCATCCGGAGGGCGGATGCGGAGCCTGCGGTGCCTGGTGTACCGGTGTCGCGCGTCGACGCACGCCTTGCGTAGCGACTCCACCTCCTGCGACCACCAGTACACCTGACGTCGGGCGCATCCTGGCCGGACTCGGGGCATTGCCACGTCACATATATCGGACATGGCCTCCTGGAGCCATTCCGCCTCATTGTCAATATCGGCAGGCCTGTCCGGTGATGACACCCAGGCCTGCACGATCGAGGCTTCCAGGAGGAGCTCCCGGTCCAGCTGCTTCAGCGCCCACCGCGGACCACTCGGGGCCTGCTGGACCAGCGCGCTAGAGGTCTGGGTGGAGACGTCGAACCGGATATACCGGTGGTCGGAGTAGGTCTCCACCTCCTCCATGACGCGCCAGTCACTGACACGCTGTGACAGAGCGGGGCTGGCGAACGAGATGTCCACTACGGACTCGCCCCGCATCCGCACACACGTAGGGACAGAACCCCGATTTAGGACGACCAGGCCTGTTTCCAGGGCCCAGTCCTCCACCATCCTGCCCCGCACATCCGTGTAGCGGGAACCCCAGGCCAAATTCTTGGCGTTGAAGTTCCCTACCACTAGCACGGAGAAGGAATGGTTTCCGGCGACGACGACACTCAACTCTGTTAAAGAGTTCTGGAACTCGGCGAGAGTTCGGTTCGGAGAGAAGTACACTCCCACTACTACGATCTCTCCGAACCGTGCCGCTACGCACCCCTGTCCCTTTGTGACACCTTCGAGGGACGGGGTACCGGCGGCAGCCGACGAAATTATGGTCACTGAGCCGCTCAGGTCCTCCACCCAGTTATCCCTGGGCGGGACAAAGTACGGCTCAGCGACCACGGCGATGTTAATCGACCACTGCGCCATGCTCTGGAGCAGCAGGTCCTGAGCGCAGGCGCAGTGGTTGATGTTCGCCTGGAGGAGGCGCAATGGAGCCATTACTCCTCCATTTCAGCCCCCTCCCGGGCCCTTTGTGAGGGCCCCCCGGCGGTGGCGGCGGCGGCGGCGACAGCAACAGCGGCGGCGACGGTGGGGGTGGCGACGGCGGCGGAGGGCCTGCCTTTTCTCCTGGTCCCGGTGGGTGGAGCGCAGGACTTGCTCCCCGCCCGGTGATCGGCCGGCTTGCCAGCAGCCGCACATGCGACGCAGTGCGGCGCGGCGCTGCACGAGCCAGCCGTATGTCCGGGCTGACCGCAGCGGAAGCACAGAGTGCTGCGGTCCTCCGAAGTGCACTGGACAGTTTAATTAATCCTAAGACAGCATGTCTGAATTCACTTGGAGAAAAAAGATATTTAAGGAAGTTAAATTGGTTTTGAGAAGATGGTACCCAGAGACAAGGTTGATTGTAGCATTATGAACTATGTCGGTGTTTGTTGACCTCATGAAGTAGTTTAATTAATCCTAAGACAGCATGTCTAAATTCACTTGGAGAAAAAAGATATTTAAGTAAGTTAAATTGGTTTTGAGAAGACGGTACCTACCCAGAGACAAGGTTAATTGTAGCATTATGAACTATGTCGGAATTTGTTGACCTCGTGGAGTAGTTTAATTAATCCTAAGACGGCATGTCTGAATTCACTTGGAGAAAAAAGATATTTAAGGAAGTTAAATTGTTTTAATAAAATAATAGGAAAGTTCATTATCTTTTTTCATTATTGTAATTACCATACTTATATTGGTTCTTATTCAATACTAGCTGACCCGGTGAACTTCGTACCGCCTTCAATTTTTTTTTGTAAATTTTTTCCCATGTTTTAATAGCTATTCTGCTATTCGGGGCAGAGATTATGAGCTATGTCGGTATTCGTTGCCCTCATGGAGTAGTTTAGTTAATCTTTAGTCAGCATGTCTGCTGGCAACCGACAATGCAGCATAAAATGAGATACAAAAAAGAAATAAAAACAAAACACAATACCAGTTCTAAATCAATTTTAATTAATTTTTCAAGTTCAGTTAATTTTCTAAATCGCTGAAGCCTTATTGAACACGTTCTGTGATCCATTGTAGAATAATCCACACGCTAACAACATTGTCGAAATAATAGAAGACAGAATTAACGTTTCCAACAGGTTTGGTGACTAATATGTTGTGGACTGTAATATCAACCGCCAAAGGGTACGTTTCACAGCGATGGAGGAAAGCGATGTACCATTTCCTAGCCTCAACGAGGAGGAACTTATCTTGTTTAGTTCAGGCACATACCAATTAAAACTCGCCAAATCATACGTGTCAGAGCATTTGCGAAGAGGCATGTAGGTACCCTATAGAGGTAAGCGTAGAACCAAGTCCTAATATGAGATATGGCGCAAGTGATTGACTGTCGAGTTATTATTATTCAGTAAGATTATTGTAAAAATGGAAAATTATACCTGTGAGACCTGCTGGTGAAGTATGTTTAAATAGAAACATTTTCAAACGGTTGATTGATGTAGTTTTTTTTTTGTGCATACCCTGTCTGAAACCTCTGTGCACGCCACTGCATGATTGCGACCCTCGTGTGTGCCGGGAGAGATAAACATATTAACAACGAGGTTGTTAAACGTGGAATGTGGACTCAGCGATCATTGTGCCGATAGTCGTGACAGACTATGGCTTAATAGCCAAAAACGTCGACTAGCACCTGAGGAGACTCTCGTTAGGCAGCTGGATCAAGGACTTGATTCAGAAAGCGGAACTTCTCGACACGACCCACATTATTAGGAGGTTCTTCTCTCTGGAGCCCTGATAGCCGATAGCTTGGACCTGTTCCCAATACCGGTGAGCTACAACTTTTTTATATTTTTAAATGTTTTTATGTTCTAATATTTAAAAATATAATTTGTATAAACATGTATAATGAAATAAAGGAGTTAAAATAATAATTAATGAGAATAATTAATAACGTTCTATTCTTTTATTTTATTCTATTTAATAAAACAATTTAACTTCCTTAAATATCTTTTTTTTCCAAGTGAATTCAGACTTGCTGTCTTAGGATTAATTAAACTCCTCTATGAGGTCAATAAATACCGACATATTTCATAATGCTACATTTAACTTTGTCTCTGGGTACGGTCTTCCCAAAAACAATTTAAATCCTTAAATATCTTTTTTCTCCAAGTGAATTCAGACATGCTGTCTTAGGGTTAATTAAACTACTCCATGAGATCAACAAATACCGACATAGTTCATATTGCTACAATTAACTTTGTCTCTGGGTACGGTCTTCTCAAAAACAATTTATCTTCCTTAAATATCTTTTTTCTCCAAGTGAATTCAGACATGCTGTCTTAGGATTAATGAAACTACTCCATGAGGTCAACAAATACCGACATAGTTCATAATGCTACAATTAACCTTGTCTCTGGGTACCGTCTTCTCAAAACCAATTTAACTTCCTTAAATATCTTTTTTCTCCAAGTGAATTCAGACATGCTGTCTAAGGATTAATTAAACTACTCCATGAGGTCAACAAATACCGACATAGTCCATAATGCTACAATTAACCTTGTCTCTGGGTACCGTCTTCTCAAAACCAATTTAACTTCCTTAAATATCTTTTTTCTCCAAGTGAATTCAGACATGCTGTCTTAGGATTAATTAAACTACTTCATGAGGTCAACAAATACCGACATAGTCCATAATGCTACAATTAACCTTGTCTCTGGGTGCCGTCTTCTCAAAACCAATTTAACTTCCTTAAATATCTTTTTTCTCCAAGTGAATTCAGACATGCTGTCTAAGGATTAATTAAACTACTTCATGAGGTCAACAAATACCGACATAGTCCATAATGCTACAATTAACTTTGTCTCTAGGTACGGTCTTACCCGTTCTCCTTTTATTAATTTTTTTTTTTTGGCTGTACATTTCAATATGACATGAATATATTAATGACTCATTAATATATTCATGTTAATGTCACATGTTGTTGTCATTTTTAATATTAGTTATTTTATTTCTCAAAACATTGATTACGGTTCATTAAAGCATTTTAAATAATTTTAATGATAAAATACGAGTAAGATATTGAAAGTTAGGTACATAATTAAAGTTCCGGTAAAAAAAAAAATGTCATAAGGAAGTCTCCGATTTTCGTCTCTGTTCTTTAAACTTTAGGTAAATTATACTCAGCCTATTCCGATCACTGCTAATGACATACACACAGCATATCGCAGTCCACTGCTAGACACATTAGGTCCTAATTCGTCACACACTGGGTCTTTGACCTTCCTTGACCAGTCAGTCATAGCTACTTACCTTCTTCTTATAAGAAGTGTTTCTTATGTATGCAAAAATCTATCGAAAAAGTTTGCATTCTACGTAAGTAAATCTAGGAGAACCAAAACGAAAACCAACTCACCCAACCAAAACCATCAAAACTAAAACATCTACCAAAACTTTACTTTTATGATTCAAACAGAACCTTTGTGAGATCACTATTTTGTCCGTTGGTTGTACAAGTATTTTTCTTCTTCAGGTGATACCAAAATCAATAGCCCCAAATTTAATAACCTTCGCTGGTTTCCTATGCATGGTGGTAGTGGTGGTGATCCTAACTGCGTATGATTACGACTTCTATGCGGCAGGAGGCCGGCCAGGACACGTGGGCTATGAATGTGATATACCCAACTGGGCGTTCATGGTTTGTGGCGTGCTAATTTTCCTGGCTTATAATTTAGGTAAGCGATAACTATACAATGTTTTGATTTTTAATATAGGGCAGTTACTTCAGGCAATTTGCAGATTTTCTATTATAATTATTATTACTCCAACCTCAGTTCAGTCAAAAGAATGTTTTAATCCTTATACGAAAATGCATCTGTCTCAAAAATCCATGCTGTATAGTGAAACAAATTATGTAATTATTCGGGCCGTGTGGTCCGAGTGCTCATGGTTTGTTCAACGACATCTCCAAATGGTTCGTTGACACTTCCCGTGGCCCAACGAATGGCTTTTACCTTGTCACACACAAGCGATGCGGACGAATTTTTCCCTGGCGCGCCGAGGACCACTTTTCTACCTTATTACTATATGGACACAAGGGTGAAAAGTCCGCGGTTGTACAGTCACGAGCACTGATATGTCAACACTTGGCAACTTTCAATTGCGATTTTTTCGTGAAATAACGAATGCAGCGTTGAAATACGACACTTTACAAAAACCTATGGGTTCGAAAATACTATGTTCGTAATAACATAAAATTTCATTAAAAAATAAAGGAGAAAATCGCCTTTAAATAAAGTCAAGAGTATACATACCTACTTATGCTCGTGTCTGTTCCTGTACGTGAGGATTCATTTTTAATTAAATATTTGTTTTCATTTGCCTGTAACTGTCGCACTCCAGAGGAATGGCCTCCTCTTATTCAAAGAGGGAACTAGCACTTTCGTCATCTAAATTTAGTTGGCCACGAAGTTTTCCTTTATTAACAACTTGCTTTATCAATGATGTCTAAGAATAACTTAGAATATACATTTAGACAGTACTGGTAACTGCTTAACACACATAAAACTTTCATTTTGACAATTCAGTCACATTCATTGCGTTATTTACATTGTTGAAAAGACAAATTTACTAAACCTATGAAGCAATGGATTAGAAATATCCTTCAAAACTCTCGGAGTGTCATTAAAATTCTGTTATGCAATTTGGGTGCTGGTACTGTATCTTCTGAGCTATCATTACTTTCATAATGTACCGCAAAACGGGGCTACTTTGACTTCCAGGGTTACTTTGACAGGCGTTGAGCGCCAAAATCGGTTTTCACGTGTGCTCAGCAAGTGTGCGTGACCTCGAGTAATATTGCGAGAGGCGCGGGGTGTGGGGAACGCGTCATAAAGTTGTGATCGGTCTTGTCAAAGTAACCCTGGAAGTCAAAGTAGCCCCGTTTTACTGTATCAATTCCAGATGGCCTGGATGGAAAGCAAGCTCGTCGCATAGGCGTTTCTGGACCTTTAGGCGAGCTGTTCGACCACGGACTGGACTCTTATATCGTGTTCCTTATTCCGTACTCCATTATATCCGTCTATGGCAGGGATCCTGTGTTCTCCGTGTCTTGTTTCAGGTATGTAAAAATTTAATGAATTTCTACCTAAACTAGCATCCAAATAAGACAAACTGCATTGCAATCGGTTCGTCTGTTGAGGAGCTACGATGCCACGCAAACAAAGACGACAAACTTTAAAATGAATACCCCTGTTTTTGTATCGTGTGTTTAATAGCTAGGGTAGGTGAGGTTATTTTTAAATAACTATTAAACAAATAAATAAAAATAAACAAAATTGTAATAAATATGAATGAGGCGTAGTTCTGAACTCAATTCCAGACGTAATCTACATAATACTGAAAAGTGCACTGAAATCTATAATTAGTTATTTTTAAAGCCTTATCTTGATCACACTGAGGGACAAGACAGGGCACCTTCATTTAAAACTTTGAAGAGATTTTACGTTAGAATATCATGAACAGACCTGAAACTGTCAAATTTTCCCAATCAACTTTTAACCTTATACTTTAGCGATAAAGTTGAAAATCTATTAAAGAAATTTGACAGATTATAGTAGCTTTATATGCTGGCGTCTGTACATGAAAATTCGTAACAGATGTCTACGTATAATATACGGTCGCTAGGTTAATGATACCTATTGCTTTAAAAGATTTTAATTTCCAGAGGATTTCTCATAATATTAAGTATTGTGATGAATTTCTACGTGAGTCACTGCGAGAAGTACAACACGGGGACGTTGTACCTGCCGTGGAGCTACGACCTGAGTATGTGGGTCAGTTGATGTTGAACTAAGTAATCATATCACTTGTTATATTATTAGGTGTGACTTAGGTAAGGGCTGATTTTTTGGGTTCCGTACCCGAGTGGTAAAAACGGGACCCTATTACTAAGACTCCACTGTCCGTTTGTCTGTCCTTCTGTCTGTCACCAGGCTGTATTTCATGAACCGTGATAGCTAGACAGTTGAAATTTTCACAGATGATGTATTTCTGTTGCCGCTGTGACAACAAATGCTAAAAACAGAATTAAATAAATATTTAAGGGGGGCTCCCATACAACAAACGTGATTTTTTAGTTACATAAAAAAACTCGTGATAAACTATTTACATACCTACGAATTTGTACGGAACCCTCTGTGCGCGAGTCCAACTCGCACTTGACTGGTTTTTCAATAGTCAGATAACTTATATCTGAAGAATAAATAATTATGACAGTTTAACATATTTTCTATACAAAAGCTGTCAAACCGTAATATTTATTTCTCAGATAAAATTACCTGACTATAGAAAAATCAGGCCTTACTTAGATATTTGGTTATATATACAGAAATTTTGCTAGAAATTAAACAAAAAAAGAATCAATTGTTTTTGGGAAATCCTGTAATCCTTTCCAGTGCAGGTAGAGCCTCTTCTCTTCCACTCTTCAGGGCATTATGTATACTTCTTATGTAATCCTAATGCCCTGAAGCGTGGTACAAAAATTAGTCCAAGAGATCGACATTTGAACGTCAAAATTTACCAAAAATAAAATTGATTCTAGTCGCCCCTTCCAAAAGTTGGTTTCGTATGGAAAAGAATGGGCAAGAAACACCGTTACTCTTTTATAATGTTTTACAAGATTTTGTATACATTCATTATTATATGTGAAGACGATGCACCTAGTATATAGAATAAAATTACTCTACCATCAAAGGTAAAAATAATTAAAAATAAAGCAATGACAGGTAAATCAATTACTTATGTGATAGATACATGGTGCTCACATACTTACAAAAATTTTAAAAGCATATGATTTTCCTAGAATTTTAACAAGTGTGTGAGTTATAGTAGGTAGTCACAGAATGTAAAAATCAATGTCACACAATTTTTAAAAAGTTAACCAACCAAGTTTCTTCACAATGTATTCCTGCTAGTGATGATTAAGATATTCTAAATTTGTATGTGGATCTATCCAGGTAGCTTCAGCCCTCTTCATAGCAGCCGGGATGTACGGCCCAGGGTACTACAAGCACTACATTTTCGGAGACGTCACGTTCACTCAGATGTTAGAACTTGTCATCCATGGTATGGGCCTCATCACAACCTACCCTGTTGCTGTGTATAATGTTTATTTGTAAGTATAATGATAGTTTTTTCTTTCTTTAAGGGCTGATTTTTCTAACGCGAGATAATTTTATCCGAGGAATGATTTTGAATTTTTGACAGTTGTTCCATACAAAAATTGTCAGACGTCAACTTTATTCCACGAATAAAAATTATCTGTCGATTGAAAATTCAGCCCTAAGTTTCGCCTTCGCATCAAATTTGTGACAAACAAATACGCGAAAAATTTTAGGGCGACAGTACGATATGCTTTGTTTCTATATAGTGTGACTGGTATTTGGTGAGGGGCTTGTGGCTAAGTAATAACAGCCGCACGGGTCGATCGATCAGGTTAAGCTACGCTTGCCGCGGTTGGTCCGTGGATGGGTGACCATCTTTACATACCAAGACCCTTCCGTGCCTCGGAAAGCACGTTAAGCCGTTGGTCCTGGCTGTCATTCGTGGATCTATGACAGTCGTTATGTGTCGTCAGAAGCCCGAAAATCTGACAACCAGTCTTACCAAGGGGTATCGTATTACCCAGTAACTGGGTTGTGGAGGTCTGATAGGCAGTCGCTCCATGTAAAATACTGGTATTTAGCTGCATCCGGTTAGACTGGAAGCCGACTCCAACATAGTTGGGAAAAGGCTAGGCAGATGATGATGATAGTACGATATGTCGACCATCAGTGATGCGATAGCACATCAGCTCGATGTACGTTAGTGCGACTGATTGTTTTCACGACAAACGATCGGACGGCGAAACTTTTGATCGACGAAGAAAGCGCGACACAATTCGTTATTCATGGAAGTACGTAACATTGTATAATCACCAGTGATCGGAATAGGCTGAGTATATTTACCTAAACTTCGGAGAACAGAGACAGAAAGTGGAGACTTCCTTACGACGACATTTTTTTTTCCCGGAATTCGGGAAAAGTCTTAAATAAATTGAAAATAAGCTTTATTTAAGATGGGTAAAGACATTTTTAACTAAACTTGCAATTACCAAATTTGCGGGATTTAATTCATATATTCCTATTATATATGTAATGTATGATACAAAGGTTAGTTTAAGGATCGTAAATATAAGTCGAATACATTAATTAAAGTTAGAATATTTATTCCCGAAAAATTGGTAGGTAATTGCAGGTTTAGTTAAAAATAGCCATTACCCATCTTAAAAAAGCTTATTTTCAACTTATTACTTAGTACAATGACCCCTTAAGAGGATAACGGTGATTAGTTATAATTTCACCCTGTACAGCGGCACTACTTTCAAGGTTAAGTCTAGATACTTATACTTATGAGACTCAGGGATCGATACAAATACCTAACACTAGTACAGGACACCTAAATGAATGAAGCGCGCTGTTTGATTTCAAACTTTCGGCGCTGTGCCAACCGTTGAAAATCCAACAGCGCGATTTTATTTAGGCACTAGCTCCGCCCCGCGGTTTCACCCGCATAAGTTTTTGATCCCGTAAGAATATCGGAATAAAAAGTATTAAATTTCATCTAACTCGGTTCAGCGGTTTAAGCGTGAAAAGGTAACATATATACAGACAGACAGACAGACACACTTTTGCATTTATAATATTAAGTATGGAAGCATGGATTCTCTTAGGTGTCGGTTAGTGTTGGTGAAAACGGGCATTATATTGTCATTTATTTTTTTATTTCAGGTCCTACAAAGATCGTACCGGCAAGAGACTCCCTATCCTAGAGGCTATCAAGCCAATATGGTCGATGTTTGTAATGACAGCGGCTGTCATAATTTGGGCTGTCAAATCTCCAAATGACATACTTGAGCAGCATCCCAGAGCTTTTATCTTGATGTATGGGGCCCTGTTTAGTAATATTTCGGTAAGTATCATCATCTGCCTAGACGTTTCCTAAGTTGGTCGGCTCCCAGTCTAATCGGAGGCCTGTGTCCCAGCAGTGGGAAAATTATACGCTGAATATGTTATGACGTTTTTGCAAACTAAATACCAACTATGTATTTTTTCCTCCAGATCAATGATCATAGTAAAAGAAGACAAAATTCTAACTACAAAATGGCAAGCTTGTCCAAAGACAGATGAGTCAGTTACAGAAATTGGAGCCCGCTGTAAATGCCAATGTCAAAATACATTCTGTTGGCTGCGTTACAAAAATGAGACATAAAACAATATTAGGTAGTCTCGTTATCTAAAACACCGTCTATCCTTTAAATATTATTATTAACCTGTGACGTCCCACTGCGGGGCTAAGGCCTCTCTACTCTCTCATGAGAGAGTAGGGGTTTAGACAAATTAACCGCGCTTGTCTAGTGCGAGTTGGTGGGTGTACAGTGGACCGCCTGACTGGGTCCGTGGGCGCCGCCTTTGACGTGCTAGATGTTCATCAGCCGCCGCCCTGAGTTGATATCCTGCACTAATATCGACTGTTCCATCCGAGCCTATTTGGGTGTATTTATCCCATAGCCTACAGGTGGCGTTCTACATTTAGTTCAATACTAAATGCAAGACAGTTTAATGTCATATCGAGGACTGTCTTCTTCTCTCGAGGATCCTTTAAATAACGCGATCTACACTACTCTATTACAAACACATGACAATAATACTGAAAATAAATTAGGTATGAATCGGGGGTTTTTTCACCAGGAGTTTCGCAGTGACAGCCCGGAGAACCACCAACCGGGCATAAACCACATTAACACTTATGCTGCTGATTGTACCTTTTCTCATTTTGATAGTAACGTGGGACGACTTGCAGAACGAAAATAAAATGTATTTTGATTTTCGTCAAATCGTCCCAAATGGGTCGTAGGCATGTAGGACCGGGCCTGCGGACGGAGAGTAATGGGTAGCTCACCGTCCGATCAGGACCAGGCCCGTGCCGGACGGCGCGTACGTGTTCCACGCGCGCCTCAAAGAGATGTCAGCAAAAAGGAAGGGGCCTGCCAGGGCCGAAGCCTGCCGGGGGTGCGGGATTGTCCGAAAGAGTTACATAAAGGGCTAAGGAAGGAACACGGATGGGTTTTAGTCAGTAAGAGTCTGACACTCCCTTCCGCTCCACCCAGAGCGGGAGGGGTCATTTGATGATTTCTCATCCATAAAAAAAACAAAAGGCATGTAGGACGGGTTGACGAACCACTCAATCCAGTATGCCCGGTTGATAAGGAATAGACTCGCTCCCTGTTACGTGGGACTTAAACCTAATTGGAGAAATGTGGGTGTACTGTAGGTGCGCTCTGTCTAACCCCTTAGGGAACACAGGGATGATGTTATTTCTTAGTACAATACGCGCCACGAAAGATGAGACTTGACATTTCTCTTAAACTTTATTATTTCGTAATAAATATTATAATATTGTTAAGAATTTTAATCTAAATCATCATCTGCCTAGCCTTTTCCCAACTATGTTGGGGTCGGCTTCCAGTCTAACCGGATGCAGCTGAATACCAGTATTTTACATGAAGCGACTGCCTATCTGACCTCCACAACCCAGTTACAGGCTAATACGATACCCCTTGGTAAGACTGGTTATCAGACTTTCGGGCTTCTGACTACCCGTAACGACTGTCAAAGATCCACGAATGACAACCGGGACTTTCCGAGGCACGGAGGGGTCTCGGTATGTAAAGATGGTCACCCATCCACAGACCAACCGCGGCTAGCGTAGCTTAGCTTAACCTGATCGATCGATCTGTGCGGCTGTTATTATTAACCTAAATGTCTTCAATAAATCCCTAAATACACATTATGGGTAAGCTGCCCACTATCACTACTGAGCTCGTCATGTCTCATCTTTCGTGGCGCGTATTATATGTATTTAATATCAGACACACTTAGATGTGATTTTTTATGATGTTATGTAAATCAAAAATCATTAAACACAAGCCCTTACAAAAGTCACAAACATTATACTATGTATTATAATCTCATTGGTTCATTAGTTTTTGAGAAAATCTCCGACATACAAACATACATACATACGGGTCGAACACATAACCTCCTTTTTTGAAGTCGGTTAAAAACAATTTTAGTTGGACTAGTTAAACTAGTGTCGAAGTGCGAGGGGGAACCCCCACAGCGCATACTTCCACGTAGTTTCCCCCGGGCAACGCCGTGTCTGACCACCGTAACGGAGTGGCAGACCGGCGGCTAAAGTGCGCTGTGATTCGCAGACATTGATGCGGTCGTCTGCGAACATGACGAAACAAAAAACCGTGCGTGACGCCTCAGGGCGTTTTACTTCGAATCGCTCCTCCCAGGGCGATTCAAACGGCCCTTCTCAGGGCCAATCCAACGGCCCTTCTCAGGGCCACGCCGGCGACGCTTTGGCGTCGGAAGCTGACCGCGCACCGTCTGCGGCCAGCCTGTTTAGTAGGCCAGACGAGTTGTCGGACTCCGACAACTCCAACATGGACACGTCGGCGGCCGAAAACGACCGCCTCAAACGGAAGAGGGCCTACCTGAGGCCCGGGTCTGAGGGCTCCTCGGAGTCGGCCGAAAGAAGGGCTAAGAAGAAGTCGAAGTCTAAAAAGGCTTCGACTTCTACCCACGATGTGGGCTTGGTGGACGCTGAGCGCCAGCTAAACCTGGCGAAAAGGGTGCAGCTCCAACAAGACCTGGAAGAGAGGGTCGCTGCGAAGGAGCGCCAGGCGCAAATCGCCCGGTCGAGGGCTGGCTATGGTGCATCGATTGTGCTATACGCCGACCACTCCCTGGCGGACCTGGAGCGCATGGCGCAGGAGGACAAGGAGGAGGTCTTAGAGGTCGCCTCAAAGTCCTCCAACTTGAAGGGGACCTTCCAGAAGGCCCTCAAATGCCGGGCCACCAGTCTGCACGGCATTGTGTTGGAGCTGGTGAGTCGGACGGCCACGGACGAGACGCGGCAGCTGCAGGCGAAGGTGGATCGCCTGCAGGCGGAGGTCAGCCAGCTACACCAGAAGCTGGCTGAGGCCACGGCCCGGCCTGCCCAACCTGCCCCGGGTCCGGTGGTAGGAGGCTCCTCCTCCTCCCCTTCCAACCTTGAGGATATAATCCGAAAGGTTGTCATGGAGGAGAGGGCCTTCACCAGAGCCTGCTTTGCAGGCATCGAGGACCGGCTCTTGCCGGAAAGGCAGCTCCGCCTGCCGCTAGCGGCGGAAAAGATGCCACCCCCGCGGGAGCCGGAACCTGCGCCTCTAGCAGGCCCGACATCGGACGCGCAGCCACAGGCCCCGAAGCCCTCCAAAGGCAAGGGCAAGGGCAAGGGCAAGGGGACCAAGGTGGCTTCTCAAACCGCCACCACAAGTGCGGAGGGAGCGTCTGGGTCGTCTGCCACTCCAGCAGCTCCCCAGAACTCGCAGGAGGAAGACGCCCTTCTTCCCTCCACCACCCCGTCCAACCAGTCGTGGACGGAAGTGGTCAAGAGAGGAAAAGGGAAGGGAGGGAATAAGTCGGCCCCCAAGCCAGCTGCGACTGTTCCTGCAGCCAAAAGGGCTCCAGCCGGCGGGAGGAAGCTAGTTCCTCCCAAAACCGCGGCTGTCGTGGTGACCATCACCTCGGAGGCCGTGGAGCGAGGCGAGACGTATGAGTCCGTCCTACGACGGGCTCGTACCAATGCTGATCCCTCCCAGCTGGGGATCGGCAATATCACGTGCCGTCGAACCGTAACCGGGGCTCGAATTTTCGAGTTCTCGGGGGAACAGCGCGGCACAAATGCGGACCTCTTCGCAACAAAGTTGCAAGAGGTCATTGCGGATGCGGCAACGGTCGTCAGACCTGTTAAGACCGCAGCCTTGGAGGTGGCCGATCTGGATGATTCGGTCACCAAGGAGGATGTGGTGGCGGCAGTCGCGGCGGCTGGAGGCTGCGACGCTGGCGCGGTAAAAGGTGGAGCCATCAGGCTCGGCCGCCGTGGCATGGGCATCATCCGCGTCGAGTGCCCAGTCGCCGCGGCTGGGGCTGCCCTTGCTACGACCAAGGGACGGCTGCTTGTGGGACTTAGCTCGGCAGTGGTCCGGCCACTTGAAGACCAGCCTATGCGCTGCTTCAAGTGCCTCGCGTTCGGCCACGCCCGAGCCACGTGTCCCTCCAAATTCGACTGGGGAGACACGTGCTACAAATGCGGGCAAGAGGGACACAAGAGTGCCACCTGCCGCGCCACCACGCCACACTGCACGGCGTGTGCCGCCAGTGGCCGCCCCGCGGCCCACAGGATGACGGGCAGGAGCTGTAAGCCCCCCGTGAGGAAGGGCATAGTGCCAGCGCAGGTTCGCCCTGTTGCAACCGCCGCCGTTGTAGCGGTAGCTGAGGAGGGGGGTGCGATGTCGGAATAATGGTTTCCGACTACCGCATCCTCCAGGCGAACATCAACCACTGCAGAGCGGCCCAGAACCTGGTAGTGCAGGTCATGGCCGAGTGGTTGGTGAACGTAGCGGTGGTCGCCGAGCCCTACTCGATCCCCGGCAGCTGGCTGAGCGACGAGGACGACTTGGTGGCACTTGCGGCGCGGTCTTTCACAGACTCCCCTCCCCTCTCGCTATTAGAGAGGGGACGTGGATACGTGGCCGCCGCGTGGGGAGACTTAGCCCTTGTGGGCGTATATTTCTCCCCAAACCGCCCTCTTCAGGACTTTGAGAACTATCTCGGAGTCCTGGCCGCCGTGGTCGGCAAGGCGGCGCCGCGTCAGGTCTCCGTACTGGGAGACCTGAATGCCAAATCGGTGACCTGGGGCAACCCGGCCACCGACGCACGCGGGCGGGCGGTTGAGATGTGGGCAGCCTCCTCTGGACTCTCCCTCTTGAACAGAGGAAGCGTCCAGACATGCGTGCGGCGACGGGGCGGCTCAATAGTGGACGTCACTTTCGCCACCCCTGCGTTAGCCGCGCGGGTGTTGAACTGGCGGGTGGACCTGGTGGAGACTATGTCGGACCACCGCTACGTGCGGTTCGACATCTCCAACAGTGGCCCCGGAGAGATGCGGCCCCCCTCCGGGCGACCACCGTTCCCGAGGTGGGCTCTTACCCGCCTGGACAGGGAGGCAGCGAGCGAGGCGGCGTTCATCCAGGACTGGCTTTCGCCGCCTGCCGCCGGCCTGGATGTGGACACCATGGCGAAGCAACTGAGGGAGTCTCTGACCGAGGTATGCAACTCTAGCATGCCTCGGTCTCGCCGACCGCTACCCAAACGCGCCGTGTACTGGTGGTCGGGGGAGCTGGCGGGGCTTCGAGCAGCGTGTGTGGAGGCAAGGAGGGAATACACGCGGAGCCGGCGGCGGCGTCGACGGGACTTGGACGACGAGGACCACCTCTATGAGGTTTACATGGAGGCAAAAATGGTCCTCGATCGGGCCATCGCCACCGCCAGAGACACGGCGAGAGCCGAGCTGCTGGAGGGTCTCGACAACGACCCCTACGGAAGACCATATAAGGTGGCGCGCAACAAATTGCGCCCCTATGGTCCCCCGGTTGCCGAGACCCTGGAGCCCTCATTTCTCGATGGGGTGGTTCAGTCCCTGTTTCCGTGCAGGGACAACTTCACCCCGCCAGTGATGGACCCACCGCGGGGGATAGCTGCTCAGCTAGACGAGGAACAAGAGGAGGCCCCTCCTGTCACGGAGTCGGAACTTAGCGCGGCAATTTCCCATATCCGCGCCAAGAAGACAGCTCCAGGCCCCGACGGGGTTCCCGCAAGAGTGGTGGCGATCGCTGCCACTCAAATGGAGGAGAGGTTTCGGGACCTCTTCAGCGCATGCCTTGCGTCAGGGAGGTTCCCGAAACCATGGAAGGAGGGGCAGTTGTGCCTTCTTCGCAAGGAGGGCCGCCCGGCAGACTCCCCCTCGGCGTACCGGCCCATCGTTCTGCTCGATGAGGTCGGCAAAATGTTCGAGGGGATAATCGCTGCTCGCCTAAAGGGCCATCTGCGGGATATCGGGCCGGACTTGTCGGACGCTCAGTTCGGTTTTCGGGCTGAGCGTTCCACCGTGGACGCGCTGGCCTGCCTTAAGGGCCAGGTGAAGGAGGCGATGGAAGCGGGGGATGGATTGTTGGCTGTGTCATTCGACATAGCCAATGCCTTCAACTCCGTTCCCCACTCCACCATCCTAGAGGCGCTCCGATTTCACGGAGTGCCTCGATACATGCGCGGTCTGCTGGCCAGCTACCTGGAGGATCGGGCGATCCTTCTGGTAAATAGGACTGGCCAAGTCCGGCGGTACGCCGTCGAAGCCGGCGTTCCACAGGGGTCAGTCATAGGACCTCTCCTCTGGAACGTCGGCTATGATTGGCTCCTGCGGGGAACTCTCCTCCGAGGCACGAGTGTCATGTGCTACGCGGATGACACTCTCCTCACCGCCCGGGGGGGGAGTTTCAGGGAGGCGGCCAACTTGGCCTCGGCGGGCGGATCCTTGGTCGCAGGGCGGATCCGCCGCCTAGGTTTAACGGTGGCGTTGCACAAAACCGAGGCCGTGTTCTTCCACGGACCTCGGCAGCGCGCCCCCCCACCTGACGCCCATATCTTCGTGGACGGCGTCAAAATTGAGGTCAAGGCCCAGATGAAGTACCTGGGTCTTGTAATTGACAGCAGGTGGCGCTTCGGTCCGCATTTTAGCGGGCTGTCGACGCGCCTGTTGAAGACCGCGGGCGCGCTGTCGTGGCTGCTTCCCAACTTGGGGGGGCCCAGCGCACGATGCCGGCAACTTTACGCCGGCATCCTGAAGAGTATGGCCCTCTACGGAGCCCCTATCTGGGAGGACTCCCTCCATAGGAGGGAGAACGCTGCCGCCTTGCGGGCACCCCAAAGGGCCATAGCCCAGCGGGTCGCGCGGGCCTACCGCACGGTGGGCTTCGCGGCAGCATGTGCTCTGGCGGGCACCCCTCCTTGGGAACTCGAGGCGTGGGTGCTCGCCAGAGTATATGAATGGACGGCGAGGCGGAGGGCGAGAGGAGAACGCCCAGCCCAGGAAGAGCGGGAGGCCGTCCGGCGGGAGGCGAGGGACGCCATCGTCGTCCATTGGACGGGGGACCTCGCCACCGCAGCCTTCGGCCGCCGAACCCTCGACGCGATTGGGCCAGTACTGCGAGACTGGCTCGAGCGGTCGCATGGATTCCTCTCCTTCCGGCTGGTGCAGGTGCTGTCCGGACACGGTTGTTTCGGATCGTACCTGCACCGAATCGGACGGGAGGAGACGCCGTCGTGCCACGACTGTGGCGCGGCGGGGGACACGGCGCAGCACACCCTCGAGGTGTGCCCGTCGTGGTCCGAGCCGCGCCGCAGTCTCATCGCGGTGATCGGACCGGACCTATCACTCCCCGGCTTGGTTAACGCCATGCTGAGGGATGAGAGGTCCTGGGCGGCAGTCGCCTCGTTCTGCGAACACGTCATGTCCCAGAAGGAGGCGGCGGAGCGCGCGCGGGAGGAAGATCCTCACGCGGCGTTGCTCCGAAGGCGGAGGAGGGGTCGAAGAAGACGTCAGTTTGACAGTCATCTCCGACTCCTCCCAGATGGAGGCCAGCAGGCAACTGGTGCGGGGGCACCTTTGCCTGTATTGCACAGGCCCCCATCAGTGTTGGACGGGAATGGCCAGGTGCTCCCGGCTATTCCCGTAGCCCCCCAACCTGGGGGGCATGCGGGGCCCGCCAGGTAGGCGGGCATGCGCCGGGAGGGTTGTGGAAGTAAAGGCTGAGCCGGTTTCCCATGGCCCTCCCATCACGGCGATGTGGGGACACCGCTGAGTTTTAGTGGGTATACTGTCGGTGTGTAATTCCGACAGGAGTCCCACATACCCCGTCTCGTCCCCCACGAGCGGGGATGCGTAACGCATTTCTCAGCGAAAAAAAAAAAAAAAAAAAAAAAAAAGTGTCGAAGTGCGAACGGCTATTTTTAGTGCAGTAAACGAGTTATACCACTTGTAACTAGAAATTGCCTTAAACCATAGCTTTGGTCTCGGAACCCTGACTTATGACACTGTAGAAATAAAGGGTCCCTCTTATAATCTTGACAAGTTTTTGACATTGATTGTCGCTGAGATGTGATCGAGCCTTGACTTTAAGGTTTTTTAAGTAAGATAAGTAAGGTAAATTCTTTAAGTCGGGGGTTTTTAAATTATTTTATCCTTTTCCAATTACATTTAAGTTTTTTCAAAATTTTTAATTTTGCTTTTTGAAGTGTTTGACATTGACTTTCGCCGAGATGAGATTGCGACTAGAATTTGATCGTTCTTCAGATAATACAAGGCCCTCAAGCGGCGCAAATACCTTATAGGTACAGCTTCGAGCCGTTTGGGGTCGAAACACTCGGGTCATGGGGCCCGAGTGCGCGTTTTAAATTTCTCGGCAGCTACCTAATTGACACTTCACGTAACCAGAGGGCTGGCTGGGTCGTTCTTTGGGCAAAGAATTAGCATTGCCATTCAACGGGGCAATGCCAGTCTTCTGGGCACGTTTCCGAATGACAGCGATGCGGACAAGTACTTCGACGACTAAATATCCATTTGTTTTTATATTTATTTACATAGTTAGTTATTCTTTTAATTTAGTACCTAGTGTAAATAGTTAGTTAAGAGATCATGTCACTTAATTACCAAGACATATCTATTTATATTCTATATAAATATATAAAATAGTCGGGTTAGTTACACCATTTATAACTCAAGAACGGCTGGGCCTGATTTGTTGGATTTTTTCTCCGCCCCGAATAGCAGAATAACTATTAAAACAAAAAAAAAAAGATAATTCATTTTCTTCTACATTTTGTATGGAACGACTTTTTAATTATATCTTGAGAACGGATCGTCTGATTTCGATAGTTTTTTTTTTAATCTTCATTTAAAGAGCTTTTTCGCTAAATGCGAAAATGACAGGTTAACATTACCTAATTTACATTAGTGCATTTTACAGCTAGGTTCTGGGTCCGTTCTTCAAGGCGAACTTAACCATAGTTATCATAGGGATTATATTTTCCGATAACGCGCTTGATAAGTTTATGTTATGCGCGCCAATTTGTGTTCTGAGCGATTAATTCCGGACACATCTCATCAAAATATGATACCTAAATTGCGTGCCCTCATCTTCGTTACACGTACTGCAAACAGGTGATGTTAACTTTTTCATCATAAAGCCGAATTTGTTGAGAGGCATATGTCCTGAACGAAGTCTTAATAATATGGTTAAGAACTCCCTGATAACAAAATCACTTATCAATCCAAGGCAAATGACTTTTTCCCTGGAACGAAGATCAAAGTAGTTTTTCCAATTTTGTAGACATATCTTTTTAAGGACAGGAATGTAGTCCATGAAATGTGAATTACCTACAAAATCTGTGCCATCCGAACATGATAGATGGCGGTACAAAGATCGCCGGGTCAGCTTTTTCTGATTCGTCTCTTGTCAGCCATTCGCGAAGACAACGGCTTTATTTGACCCTTCTTTATCGTGTAGCCTGTTCAGTGTAAAGTCCAGATTGTTTCACATTACATAACAAGTAATTGGAATAAAATGGCGGAGCCTTTGTTTATATTATAAGAATTTTCCGTTACTATCTTCTAAGGAATCGTCATGCCCTAGAACCAAAAATTCAAAGACATGTGACATCTACCAACCCGCACTGGGGCAGCGTGGTGGATAAACGCCCACTATCTCACAGAGACGAGGCCTGTGTCCCAGCAGTGGGAACATTATAGGCTGATTTTGCTATCTTCTAAAGTAAAAATATAAGACAAGATAATAATTTTTGGCTACGAATAGTTTTTTTTCAATGCGGCTACATCTTTTATGCTAAAAGTTGTTCGTTCTACTAATATTGTAAATACGAAAATTACTCTGTCTGTCTTTTGCCTTTTCACGGGGTAAACCGACCTTAACACTAATTGAATTAACATAATAAGGAAAAAATAAAATTTTTGGGGTAATTTAGGAATAGCCACATGACCAATTAAACGTTCGTTATGAATATTGACAGATAGGTAGCTCGGGACCCGGAGAAGAACATGGGCTACTTTTAATCCAGGATATTTGTATAAAACAATATGAAATACAAAATACACACAGACGAAGTTGCAAACAGCTGCAACAGTAGCAAATAATCTTTCATTTCTTTCCTATACTTAATCGATTAAATGGTTCAACTAAGGTAGGTACTTATAAATAATGCTAATAGGTACATTTAAAAAGCTAGAAAAGCCTAAAATAAGTTCTAATTTACATAAAAATCTTGTAGGTAGTTGTATTGTTAACTGCTTGCTATACTGGATAGGGCCCAATATTGTTCCCTGTAGTAACCTACGGATATCTTCGTAAATACCTGACATCTTCGAGAAATTAATAATAGTATTATTTGGTGCAGTTTTTGAGATATAAACAGAATATGTTTTCCGCAGTGTCGTCTGATAATTGCTGAGATGAGCCACAGAAGATGTGAGTTACTCTCCTGGATGACATGGCCACTTCTAGCAGGGATAGTGACATCCCTGTATCAGCCGCATTTGGAAGCCGTCATTCTGCACTCGCTGTTGATTCTGTTTGTGCTTTCGCACTTGCACTATGGCATTTGTGTGGTAAGTTTGTTAAGGACCATGTATTTGGATGACAGCGACTTTGACTGGGGAGTTTGTTGCGCACACTCCATCTTCCAAGCTAAAACATTAAGAAGTGGGGCGGCGTTTGGGGGACTGTTTTATATAATTTTGACATTCAAAAAGTGTTGATTCTTAACCTAATTTGAATAAATGGTTTTTGATTTCGAGACATTTAAACAATTTAACGATCTTATTTGTATTGCTTCGATAAGTGACTTATTTTTTTATTACACTTAATACTTATTAAAGTTTGAAAGCTATGTTTGATAGTTGAGTTAAAATGATGAACTTGTTAGTTAATAATAAGGAATAACTTACAACGAGAAGATAAATGAAAGAAAAGAAGTTGATGAGTTTGCTGTTAATTTAATTATTTTTGTCTAGGTTCGGCAGATCTGCAATCATCTTAAAATAAGCTGCTTTACAGTGCCAAAAGAGAAGAGAAAATAAACATTAATTTGTAAACAAAATACTAATAGCTTAAATATAAAATAAAATGTTAACTGTCCTATTTTAGTACTTCGTAAGAATAAAGTGATTTTTGTTCCAAAAAATTGTATGATTATAAGATAAGAAAGATTATACCAACCTGCCTCCCGATCCATCCTGTTAAAGAGCACCAGGTACAGAGCATAATATGACACCGCGACACAATCTAATTCACAAAATAATACGTAATTCAATACTGAATAGCAAAAAAAATGAGCAATCCGACGTCGTTGTGCGAAAAGCTGCGCAACCTCCTCCGTATGTGAAAGAGAGACGACAATACACAGTCGATCGTTTGCGTAGCTCCGTCTTTAAATTATACGTTCTCATAGCCTTGTAGCGCGCTGGGAGTTTTGTCAAACGTCAGATAGCGCGCTCCGCGTTGCTGCATTTTCGCCTTTGTGACGTTGGATGGTAAGTTTATTTTGGATTGGTTCAAGTTTAGTGTTGGTACGTTTCAAATCCGATTCGAAATTTAGTAATGGGGGGTGCGCGACATGGACACCGAAGTCAGGGTTTAGAATTTCAGTACAGCTTCGGATAGCCGCGAAGCGCTGCTTTGTTAGATCTCCAATTGTTTACAGATCCGATTTTTTTTAATATCCCCGCGACTACTGTCCCATTTGAAATATAGGAACCGGATTTATTAAAGAAACCAGATTCATAGTTAGAAACTTTCACAAAAGCGCACTAAACGACGCAACAGTATAGTATTACAAAGACTAAAAAATAAAAACTTGTGACTTGTGGACTTTTGAGTGTTTGAAGTGAGTGAAATTAAATAAAAAAACAAAAATAACTGTGAAATGAACGAAGATATATAAAATTAATATTAGGTAAGTGTTGTGTTTGGTAAAGAGAAATTAACAGAATATAATAAAATCTTGTGGTGGTGTGGCAAATTGGCATGATATTTTTTTTTTAATAAAAATAAAACAAAAACGCATGCTGGATGATGTTTTGAGTAAAGGAGATAGATTTTGAACAAATCTGAATGTTTTTTACGAAGGAGACATGTTGCAAATTGATGAGGTAAATATTTTCTGGAAACTTTTAGCCAAGTCTTACTTTTCCTATGCGTAGTTACCCAATGTACTTACTTTTAACCCCCTATTTGAGTTTAGACTTAATAATAACCAAGATAATAATGAGAAACACCATACTTAATGATAAACATGGTAAAATAAAATATACATTTAAGTAGCTGATTTTCACGAACGACGGCACGTTATAATTTGAAAAATATATGTGCTTTAGAGAGAATAATCAGTTTAGATCTATATATATATATCTGTGTGATATTTCACTCAATAACTATGATCACTGTGGTTTAACGATAGTAAGACATAACCCATATAAAAAATAAGAAAGAAAAAAAATTGTATATTTAGGATGACACAAAGCTTTTGGTATTGGAATTTGTTAGTAACTTAAATTAATTAAACAGATAAATTTGTTGATATGACATTGAACTAATCAAAAATATGTGCCGTCGCCTCAGACAGCATGACACGGAAATCTGTCCAAAACTTGAATGAGAGGTAGGTATTCCAGTTTATGATTAGATCTAAATAGATTAGATCTACTCAATAAAATTGATAATTATATCCAATAAAATAGATATAAGTACGAGAATTTAACGAAAGATCAAAGAAGTTGAATAATATGGAGTTGAAGTTAACCTTATCAATGGAATTTCGAACGTCTCCCAATTTTTAGATTTAGAAAATATTGAGCAAGAGGACATAATATCTAATTTTCTTATAAGAATTTAGGTCAAAGTACCATTGGTAAATCCTAGTTACTCATATTTTTTACTATGTCTGGCAAGGATACCTTGTTTTGCTCTTTTTGCATAGACTCCAAGGGCTGCTATTATCGGAAGTCTTGTTATTAACAAAAAGGTTTTTGTTTCATTTTCTAGTACTAAGCTTTATCCGGGCTTATCTCAAAGCTCCAGTTTTAATTTGTTTCCATCCTAACAATACCCGGCCATTGTCTATGGTGATTCTGACTCTCATTACTTACGTGAAATATATTACTATTATCAGCTCGTATTGTCCCACTGCTGGGCCCCCCAACTCTCATTCCACTTCTCTCTATCTAGAGCTATTTAGGACCAGCCTTTATTGAGGAGTACCTATATTAAATTTTAAATCATAATAAAACCTTATTAGGGATTCCTTCTTTTTCATTCTCTGTTACGACTTTCTCAGGAAGATACGTAGTTATTAAAACTTTAGATTCTTCTTTACATCCTTATCCTTATGGACATCATCCTCTTATCAGATGCAATAATCTCTGAAACGATGACATTTTTAAGCAAAAAGATTGTTATTGGGATTAAAATCGTTAAAACAAATGCCTAAGGTTAGTTTCTTTTTCTTGCTTGGTTTTAACTGCATAATCGGTACAGCATTCCATAGAGATTTATGTTGTTTATTCATTTCAAGGTAGTTCTAATATGAGTTTTACTTCGTCATCTAAATAATATTCTTGGTTATTGATTACTTGTATTGTTTAATTTGCCTATATTCCTCCAACTACAAACTTCTTTCACATCCGTCGTCGATCTTACAAGAATATATCCTACTGGATAAAATCACTCGGAACTTAAACCAATGTTAGGGCTACAGCTTTAACCTTTTTAAAAAGAGAAGAAAAACTGCAAGCTAAAATAAATACCAACTACTAGAAACGATATACATATTTGGAAAACCAAGTCAATGAAGACGAAGGAAATCAAATAAGTGATTAGGATAACATAATCAGTAAAGTACTTACCTAAGATAATAAAGCAGCGAATAATTGTCCCACTGATGAAACAAAAGTTTCTCATCATAAGGTAGATAAAGGAAAAGACAAAAATTAGGAAGTAAAAAACACATTAATAGCAAAAGCTGTTGAAAAACAAGTCAATCAAATTGATTTGTCAACAAAACCTAGTAGAAAAGTAAGATAACGTAACCCTGCAACTGGGTAGACAATTTTCTAACATTTATAGAAGGCAGAAGAGCAACTACAAATTCAGATATATTTTGCAAATAGAGCAAAAGCAATTAGTACTAACAAAATACAAGACAGTGAAGTAGATAACGCTTGGGAGAGGCCTAGGCCTCCCCCAAGCATTTCAGTTTAAAGAAGTCCTGCTGGATATAGATCCAACAGGACTTCATTAAACTGAAATGATGATGATGCCTCTTAGGCCTTGTGGTAATGAGGACCTAGGTTCAATTCCCAGATCGGGCAAAGTGTTATAGAGTTTACAAATCTGGAATTTCTCAATTCTTAGTCTGGACTTGTGCCCGATTGATGGCAATAGGGTCGCCCCTAATACATGGGACTTAAACATAAATAGCGAACTGTGGATGTACCTACTATAGGTACACCTCTACCTAACCTTTCGGAGAATATAGGCGTGAGGTTATGATGATGAAAACGATACTCGTAAAGTAAATAATTTGGTTACCATAATCACTCAGATAATAAAGTACGATGGGCCCGACGGATCTTTATTACTCACTTCCTTTACGTCGTTATGATTTATGTTCTGATTAATATTTAGGGTTGGTGCTGTTGGTGCTGTAAACAAACGTGTTAATTTTAATGCTATTTGTCTTGTTGAATTATTGTCGGTACTTGGTGATGACATATTGGAAGGAAGGTTTGATGCAACTACATACTTACATAATTGTATGGACAACGCAGAACATGCCATAGTGCTTTCTTGCGATAGTGAAATTGCAATTATAAATCTGAGAGGCAATCCTCGTATTTTTTTTTAAGAATCTTCACAGTCTGAACACAGTCTCAATCTGTCAAAATTCTCTAATTTCCCTACATTTTTGACTAGTTTTTAATATTGATTGTCGCTGAAATGAGATTGCGACTAGATTTTGAAAGTTTTTAATTACGGGAATTGATCTTCTAAATAAATTATTTCCCATTCAGAAGCACAAGACTTGACAAGGATTCAGCACAAAGGTTGTGCCAAAGTATTAAAATTTAAAGAAGTGGTATAATTGGAAGATCTGTGGAGATTTAAAAATGATGTTAATGTTATTCTCGTAACTAACCCTTGAATTGCTGACAACTAATAGTTATTTTTGAATGGCTTCTCACGATTTCCAAGAAGAAATTGACAAGCCATCTTACCGGTATCGCACAGTGCATATAACTGTACCCTTTTACTATAACTACTTCTGATCTAAAGACCTCGACAGCTTGTACTATTATATTACAAATTATCGCAAACTCTATCCAGTAGTTTTAATATTATCCCAGACTCGGATTTTGTTTTCTAATAACAGCAAACTCAAGCCAAACCCAAAACCAATTTGAGTAACACTCAGGCCCTTATTCCTATTTAAACTAGAACATTTGCTAAACATCTTCCACAACAACTGACGACAGTATTGAATCGAGATAAATCCATAAACAAGGTGATATAATTGAAGAACGATCATCGTACCGTCGATCGTCGATCGTGTCCCAGGAAATATACCTGAAATAGTTTTCAATGCAATACTATCCCATTTTTTTTTGTCTAAAAACAAACTCAAGCCAACTCAACAACAAAAATTTTTTTCGTAAAACTGAGGTCCTATTTATTTCACCAACGTCCTAATTTAAACTAGAACATTCGCTGAACATCTTCTATTTAAACAACAGCTGACGACAGTATTGAATTGAGCTAAATCCTTAATCACGAAAATAGAATTAAAGAACGATCATCGTTCTACAATATTATATCCCAGGAAATATACCTGAACGCCATTCACGTGAATTACAATGAACATAGCAAAAAAATATCTCTTAATAATGTCACGGCATATGTTTATGAAATACCAACGCATGTATTTTGGAAACCACTCGTAGTTAGTGTAAAAACTAAAGCAATCACAATTCATAAACATCATGCGCGTTCGTTCAGTTTACGTTCAGGTCATTGGGAATTAGTTGATGAAGTTAAACTTGGGTGAGAATTCATTATTGTGTATAAAACTGTTTGCTACTACAAGCCTTCCGTGTGGGGACTGGCGACTGAGGGATTACTTCAGGTAGAATGATAAGGAGATAACATTATGTGGACGGCAGATGTTTGCAAAATTTAAATTAAATGCCAGATGAACAGAGAGATCATAGTTAATGTAGCAGATGCTTTAAGTAATGCAGATGATGATGGCCAGTTTATGTTAGGTGACGAATGAGTTGATGAACTTTTAGCAAAATAATAAATATCACATTAACCATTGGGGACTATGTATAATAATTTTCGATCTTCAGTTTTAGTTTTTCAATATAATCGCACTTATGAGAAAATTGTGGTTGCTTAATTGGTTCATGTAAATCTAGACCTCCGAAACTTGGTCCATCGATCCGTATTTCCCCAAATAATTATTTAATAGCATCCATTTTAATAATCCTGTTTTTTTTCCCAAGTGTGTGGGCATAATAACCCTTCGATTCATTGATTTTTTATACAATTCATATTAAAATATTAAAACAAAGGGTTGGTAAGTGGCCCGGCGATGCGTGGCGGTGGCTGAGGTTCTGCGAATCCTATGGCTCTGGTTCGACCAAGTCGGGATTATTTAGCTTAGTCAAGCGTGGCTTAGGGATGGGGAGTGCCGAACTACCGATATCGATGTGTGAGATCGATAGTTGTGATATAATGGATAAAGGTACTGGCAATTATGTGACTGTAAGGTTATTTTCAAATATTGTAAAAGCTAATATTCTTCGTGGGCAGGTTGTAATCTGTTTCAAATTCTGGGCTCAATTCTAGGCTTATTAAAGTTGAATCGCTGTGACATTTCTGATTCCATCTTAAAAAATTCGAGGATACGTAAAACCTTTGCTACGCCTTTTGTTTAAATAAAATATTTGTTATAATTTTGTATACTGTCGTCAACCACGATGGAATGAATAATAAATCCTAAAATGATTTCACAACGTTTATTTCGACATATCTTTATAGTTTAATATGTTTAATGCCTACCGGTCTCTAAAAATACCGCTATAATTTTATTTTAATAATTTACACGTATTTATTTAGTTAACAAGCTTGGAAATATCTTTATAGGCACGACAATAAATCAAGTTTTGATTACAGACGTTTTGTAAAATAAAAGAATAACCACGGTGTTAGTAACGCTTATAGTTAGAAATACGTATTCATTTCTTTACACATTTTAACGATTACCGGACGCATCAAACTGGTAACTTAAAGATTTTAGAATCAAGTGCTGACATTTCCCATCTTTCAACAAATAAACAGTTTTATGATGACATAAAAACAATATTTTTTATCTCTCCCAACATGATTTCGAAACACAATTCAGCGACAAAATTGTCGATAGCGTGTCTCCGCACATCACTAATGTCTCGTGCCGTAAAAAGAGGACAGTGCACACTTCATTAATAAAAGGTTAAATAATGTGGAGGACGTCGTTTTGGCGTGCACATCGTCTCGCCTGCCCGGTGGTGTTCGGTTACATTCGGGGAGGATCGCCACTCCAGCTTAAGAGGACAGCAGAGGAGCTAATGCACGACAACTGTGGAGACACTCGGGTTTGATAGTTATGAAGCCAGAGGGGAACTTTCATGTGGCTAAGCGAGCTTTTCAATCATTGGAAGTGATTTTAACAATTTTTCTTTTATACAGTATCCAGTAGGGAAGATATTGTCTTAGCAAGTTCAGAAAGTTTTGGAATAGAACTAGCCACGTCAGCGCCTTTACAGTCTCGTTATCAGCGTTTCTAATCCAGATTTGTCCCTGTACTATCCAGCCGAAGCCAAAGATTGATCTGTACCAAAAGATCTTTCGACATTCATAATTAGGAAATCAACAGAATCAGCATTTTATCTTCTGCAGCTTTTTTGCTTCAAACAAAACATATCCTAAAATATTGTTCGCTATGCTGTCTCCACAAAACTGCGCTAATAGAATCATCAAGACCCTAACACAATAAGAAATAACCAACGAGCCACCGAAGCGACTATCCAAACATTAGAAATTAAACCGAAAAGCGATTTAGCAAACGCTCGGCCGGGTTCGTTCCTTTGCTTTTTTTTAAATTCGGAATTCGTGCTCACAACACCCGCATTGTATGCGCGTACGGCCCTGGCACTTCCAAGAATGATTTCGTTGAGAGAACGAGACACAACTACAAAAACGACACAAGCGAGAAAGAGACAGGATATATTAATTTTATTTTTCTTTTGGTTAATCTCCAGGCCACATGTGGCGATTGTTCTTGGACCTTATGGTCATTCTTTCTGATGGCCCGTCTCTTTTATTTTGTCGTACGTTAAAGGATATGGTTACTGAACTTTCTGGGGTGTTATTTTAATTAATATGTTGTACCTCACTTGTTTATGTTCAGGTTAGATGTGATTTGTCTCTGAATATTCTGATGGTGAAGATACGAGATGGTTTATGGGTGACATTTATGGTTTTTATTCCAACACCAAGTATGGGATGTGAAGCAATTAGCTGCGGATTCGAGATGTCCCATTCATTGGAAATATTAAAATGGTCTTAGCGCCTGCAGACGTATTTTGAATTTCATAGCTTTGGGTTTTGGATCGTCGGACCATTTTTGCCGTATGCCAAATCAATAATACAAATTGAGTTATTGAATCAAAAGTTGGTCCTTCCCATGCTGACGAGTACGCGTTAACAATGAGAAGTCAAGCAGTTATTATACAAGCTCTTGAAATTGTGGACATTCATAGAGTAACAGTCCTTCTCACAAAGAGGAGGCCTGTGTCCCAGCAGTGGGAACATTATAGGCTCAGTATGCTATAGAGTAACAGCGGGGCCGTAATTTTAAGAGAGACTGAGATCAGACTGTGAACGTTTTCACAGTCTGATCTCAGTCTCAATCTGTCAAAAACACCTCTAATAATTTCCCCACATTTTTGCCAAGTTTTTGACATTGATTGTCCCTGATATGAGACTGCGATTTGAATTTGAACGTGTGTTTAAGTACGAGAATTGTCTTACTGGTTTTATATTTTCTGAAATCTTAAATTCCGTTACCAATAATCATTTAAGAAGTTACTGACGCAGTCTCAAATGAAATAATATGTAAAATGATTATAATGATAAAACCTGAGCATGAGGTCCTGGGTTTGATTCCCGGGTCTGGTAAAGTGTTATTGGGTTGTCCATTTGGAATTTCTCAGAAGAAGCCCGGAGTCTGGATTTGTGCCCGGTTGATGGCAATAGGCTCGCCCATTATTAGATGGGACTTAAACATAACTATTGGCGAGATGTGGGTGTCCTATAGTTACACCTCTGCCCAACCCTTCGAGGAATAAAGGCGTGATGTTATGCTGGGAAAAGCGGTCATTGCCTACTCATTGGCAAAGCAGATTCACTCAAATTGCAAGTCCATCCATCATGCAAGAACCACTTAAACCCGTGGCATATACAGACTCACTGCTTCAAATTCCTAAATACCTTTTCATTATATTACTTCTGAATAGTTCGACTCTTCGTATGAATGCTCTGTTGTCACTAACTGGCGGTTACCGCATAGCAGTTTAACTATAAATTATTACTCGTTCAAAGTGAACGGATGTTGTTTCGGTGTTCGGCATTTAACTTAACAACACCGCGGTTATTTTGTGATTAATCATTATTATTAAACGTTTTCATTAATTACTCAGTTCCGGTCTAGATTGGGACTAATTGAATTTTGAGTTTTTAGGGGGCCCAGAATGTGCCTTGCAGCAAACGACCCTGTGAAACCAAATTCTAAATGTATTTCTTCTTAACTTTACTGTCTTTAATATTTTCTTGTTCTAATTGGGATTTTGAAAATCCGAAACTGCAACAGTGTATTCAAAATTCGAATATCCTAGTATCAAAAAAGGGCTTTGACTTTGGCGAGAGAGAAGGTAGACCTTAGATAGTTTAGCTAATCTCCTTTTAAGAAGCTAATGGAGGAAAGACAGTTAAGAATTACATGGAATTCGTTCTTATTGTCTTTATGATTTCAAAGGGCTAAATACGATTATTCAAATCTTTTTAATTCGTCCAACTGTTAAAAATGTCAAAGAAAAGTTCTCTTTTTCCCCTTTACAACCAAGACCCTTTAAATTCAATCAAATATCAATCATCCGTATAACAACATAACATAAACTTTTCTTAGCAGTACAACAAGCAATATTTATGATCCTCTCAAATCGCTACACAAAAACCATGTTTCTTTTTTTCTACCATCCATTTGTCCCATACATTCAACTATACAAATTATAAATTCATACAATGTACTAGGCTCCCAAAAATGTGTAAGAGGTCGAGTCTTCAACGGTGATAAAGATCTGGGTCCCTTTCAACATGGCTAGTTATCGTCGCATCTGATTCATAGTATGGAAACTTTTTTGTAGACATGCCTTTTATATCTTGATCTATTTTATAAGCAAGTTCGGATAAGATTGGGATTAGTGTTGAATTAGCTAGTTGTATTCAAAGTATTTTAGTAATATAATTTTGTATTTTGATGACAGTTTTATTGTCACTTTCAAGACAGCCTTTGTAGGAGACCTCGATATGCTCAATTGTTTGAGTACACAACAAAGATTTAAATTGGCTTGATTTAGTGCAATCACAAATCACAATACAGCTTCACGTGGGAGGTTGGAAAATCATGCAATAGCTATGATTCAGAATAATTCAAGAATGTGATTGTTCTAAACTTGTGCGGTTACTATTCAGGACCAACATTGCTTCATTATGCGTGGGGGACTCAAACTCCTTTCAGACATTTTAGTTTCCTCGATAATCATTTTAAAAGAGTAACGGTGGAGTTTCTTGCCATTCTTCTCCACACGAAAACTAGCACAAGGGGCGACAAGAATGCCTGTGAGTGAAAAATTGCCTTTTATGTGCCTATTTGAAATAAATGATTTGACTTTGACTTAGAATAGGATCCTATAGACCATAGTGGCTATTTTTGGTCTTTGGTGGCAAAGAGTCATCAACCTCAAACGTTTTCATTACCATCAATCTGACAACCTATATTTTTGTCAACCGTCCAAATTATGTTTTCTTACAACAAAACAATAGTCACGTAGACCCATATATTACTGTAGGTATGTAACACTACCCAAAACATATAGCCGAGGATCACGTATCATAGAAAGCCGCCATAACTTTGTGAGTCAAACCCCACAATTCTTACTAGGTATTTACTCCGTTGCAAAATAGTGACATCATCACGATCGGCGTTTTGCGACCACCAGGGAAGCATAAACCGTAAGCGTTAGGTGTCTTGCTTGATATGGGCTCGGTAATGTAAACATTTCGTGCGACGCCTAGCAGGTTGTGATTGCCTAGTAGTTTGAGAGAGAGGTGGTGCAACGAGTCGGCAAAAAATAAAAAAGTAAACAACTTACGTGCACAATCGTTCGGGTAAGCAGAAACCTCCGACTGACTGATGTTACAAAATTTTTGCTACTTACAGCTTACATGTTGCTACCGAAGCTGTAACTTTCTGCAGGGCATGTCGTGATCATGATGAGAAGGTACAAATGAGGCTATAACGACCCTCACTGCAATTGACCAAAGAAAAAGACTCAATTGCATTACGAAATAAAATCCTAAAACCTTATGAAGTCATGAAAGTCATGCTCAATAAATTAGTATCACTGAAGATGTTTTAGAATATCTTTAACGAGAACAAACATGGTAAAACTACTTTAAACCGGGGACACGAATAATTCCTGCTACCTATAAAGAAAATTACTTCACGCGTGCGAAGCCCTACGCAAAAGTTGGAGTACCTAATAAGTAAACACATAAACACAGAACCAGTTGTCAACATAAACAAATAGATTCCAACCTTATTCCAACATACAGCAATAATTTTAACTGTTTTGCATAAAGGAGAGTACTCACCGAGAGCATTCGCGTATAACTAATGACGCAATGCGATGTTCAGGCATTAAGTAAATTGCCATACTAAGCATACATAAACTATAATCAGTCTATAATGTTCCCACTGCTGGGATACAGGCTTTTTCTCAATAAGAAGCATTGCATTAGTGCGCCAGCCTTATTTGGCGCAGTACCGATGACCGTTGGGGTAGACGCAAGGTAGACGTCTTCTTGAGTGGAGACCGCAAATCGGCAAAAGTATTGTAGGACCCCTTTTTTTTGGATGGGAAATCATCAAATAACTCCTCCCGATCTGGGTGGAGCGGAAGGGAGTGTCAGACTCTTAGTGACTAAAACCCATCCGTGTTCCTTCCTTAGCCCTTTATGTTCCGGGGTAGCGGTAACCCTTTCGGACAATCCCGCACCCCCGGCAGGCTTCGGCCCTGGCAGGCCCCTTCCTTTTTGCTGACATCTCTTTGAGGCGCGCGTGGAACACGTACGCGCCGTCCGGCACGGGCCTGGTCCTGATCGGACGGTGAGCTACCCATTACTCTCCGTCTGTAGACCCATTTGTAGGACCCCTCAGGCTAAGTAAAGCAATGATCTTTGTAGGATAAGGTTATCTGGTAGCAGCTAGACGAGAGCAGCAGGATTGAATTAAATAGTCGTTGAGTTAAATAGCCTTTGTCTGGCCAACGACCGCTTTAGGCTCATGATGAGTGCGCCAGCTGAACGCTTACTGAAGAACATTTGTTCTTGTCACCTATAGACGTCGAGCAGATTTCTGTATTACTATGTAACGCACTGAATTCCTGAATATCATACTCATAGATCATATCACTATCATAGTATGCTCACTACCTACTGCAATGTTCGAAGATAATGATTCTAAGTCAGCGACTGTAATCATATTAAGCTCGCGTTAACGTATTGGCTGATGCAATGTTCAAACTAGAGCTGTTATATGCTTCCAGTGAGTCCTCCCCTTAATTCAAATGTTCTCGCCAAAGTTAGGATAGTGAAGGAACTTGTTTAAGTTACAAAATCTGAATTTCAATTGAAGGCAGACTTAGATTAAGATGCAGATAACGACATTGTAGCGAAGAATAAGTACGAAAACTGCTATAGAATTTTGAGATAAAATGTGTCTCTATTTTATGTCTGTCATGAATTCTTAATGCGCTAAATTCCGATGTCTGTAGTAAACTGTACACAAAATAGATGTCTTGTTTAGATTGACTGTTATAAAATTATCTGCGGCAACTTGTAGGACTGAGCCCCATGAAGTTCTCAACCAATAGAATACTCATCCAAATTACAGATATACCTAAATATATAAATTTTACATAGGGTGACACCATGGGCAATCAGCGCGCATTAGTTCATATCCGGCTCGAAGGACCAATTCCGATCTAATTTTATAAATTTATCATCGCCATCGGTGAACCAGTGCTAATTGCTGTCTGAATATTATTTGTGTTAAAGTTGTAATGTGACATGTAAGAAGTAATGTTTTTTCTCTCTTCAAGGGTATTCTCCCCATTCCATTGCATGTCTGCTTCAGCCAAATCCTTCTAAATGCATTTAGCAGATCATCCCCGAAAACCTCACTGTTATTTTATTCTAAGTACCCACAGACCACGACTATAGTAAACTATTGGTAGATTCGTTTATCTACTTCGATTAAAGCCTTCGTCAGAGCGGCCCTGTCGCAAAATGACCACTTCTGAAAATTACTACTGTTAGCAAAATATCCCTTTCTCAGAATGTCCCTTTCGCAAAATGTCCCTTTCGCAGAACGTCCAATTTTCAGAATGTCCCTTTCGCAAAATGTCCCCTTCCTCAAACTGGCATTAATTCTTCATCAGTAAAAAGCTGGTCAAGAGCCAAGGTGTACACAAAGGTGTACAACACAGAGGGGTACTATTATACCGCTCGTACCAGCTAACCAAATAGTATGCGGATCTATTCTGAAAAAATGTCACCGTGAAAGTAAGATGAAGTGAGCTTGAAGTGTGCTGTTAATAGAGTCAGAGCACCAGGTGGAATGAGAGTTCACTTCACCTAAGTTTTCACGGTGAGATTCTAACAGAAGAGACCGTCAGGTCTTAACAGTTAACATGTGACCGTCTCGAGAATTATTGGATCATTTTAGTAGGACTTAGCGAGCTGACAGTTAGATTTCACCTATTAGGCTGCATTGTCCCACTGCAGGACAAAGGCCTCCCTCTCCTTTTTACACATACTATGTTAATAAGGCTTCAAAACAAAAGCTATAATGTAGTGTCACTTCAAAAACGCCTACCATCCAAATGAACAAATGACTAACGCTTGTCTCCCAACCCACAAACCATTGCATTATTTGCAGGCATTCCTCCATTTACGGAGAGGCTAGTCTTCGATAGGCCGAGTTGAATGACATTTCTCTACATTATTACAATATACAAATCGATACAGAATATCAATATCGATAAATCAATCGACTCCTTATAAGATTTAGTTCTATTGTTACGGTTTCAAGTGACAGAAATTATTATGGAACAGATCTGGCGCCAGCCATGCCTGTTTTGTGCTTGGTTGCAAATATGTTGATCTCCTCAAGTTCATGTTTGCGTAGTAATTTAGGATTCAGTTCTATGGAAAATTGCTGTGTGAGTAATGTTGCTTGAAAAGATTGACTGTTGTATTAGCGCTTCCGTCGTTCAAAAGTATTGAAATCCTACTTACTTCTTTTAACTTCACACTAATATTGTAAAGGCGAAAGTTTGTGAGGATGGATGTGTGGATGTTTGTTACACTTTTATGCAAAAACTACTGAACGGATTTTGATGAAACTTTACAGTAGTATAGCTTATACATCAGAATAACATATAGAATACTTTTTATCCCGATATTCCCACGGGATCGACACTTATGCAGAGTTATGTGAGTGAAACCGCGGGGCGCTGCTAGTAATATTATAAACGTGAAAGCTGGTGAGGGAGGATGGATGGATGAGTGTTTGTTACTCTTTCACGCTAAAACTAATGAACGGATATTGATGAAACTTTACAGTAGTATAGTTTATACATTAGAATAACACATAAGATACTTTTTATCCCGATATTTTCACGGGGTCGACACTTACCTATGCGGGTAAAACAGTGGGGCGCTGTTAGTGATTTATAAGTATGAGCCAAAGCTCTTTCAGAATTTAGTTAGTGCTAAAGGAAAATGATCTACTTACGTAGTATAAGGAAAGATTTTGAGTGTGGCTTTTAAGTTTAAAGAGCAATATTTTCGGGGCTAAGTTATACCTTTTTAACTATTTGTAACTTTGGCTACAAACGAGTTACAACCCTATCACCTACATAGAAAGGTATAATTCTTGGCAAATCCGAAACTACGTAGGTATAAGTAATTTTTGAAATAAATGTTAGTTACGGCTTTTCACCGTATGATGGCAGCATAGTATTGTAATATGATAAATACAGACTTTTGAGCTTTGATGAATAAAATGTGTTTGGTTCTATTAGGTAAGGATTTTAGGAGGCGAACAGCCAATTCCCTAAAAGTATCAAAGGTAGCCTTAATTTTACGATATAAGAGCTACGTAACTTTATTAAAAAATTACTGTATTTTTCAACAATATTTTTCCATTTGCAGTATAACCCCCTTACTAATAAACGCTGTATAGCGTCTGTCTGTATACACATCGCTTTTTTTTTTCTTTCCAAAGCCAAATTACTGACTACTGAAAGAGAGAAATCGGTGTGTAAGTAACATCTGTAATAATATGTTTATTAGTAAGGGGGTAAATTGATAAGACAGAGATTAAAACAGAAGACGAACTAGCCGGGGGGGGGGTGGAGGGGAGTTCAGGGGATTAGACTGGAATATCGTATATTTCACATAGTAGCAAAACAAAACAACTCCACACATGAAATATCCGGATACCATACAAAACCAAACATTTACATCCAGACAATACAAAGGAAACATCCTCCATCCATACACTACAATTAAATCAAAAAAGCGACCCACCGTCTACCCAAAAAGCGTCCTATTGTACTAGTACCGGCACGGAAGGGGCGTGTCTAGGGGGCGGGGCGAAAGACCGAGACAGAAAGATGAGCCAGCTGTCAAAAGTTACGGGATACCAATGGATTCACCAACGATAGAATAGGAGAGAGAGATTTTTGTTTATTCGTCTCGCGAAGAGGATTTTTGTGTTGGCTGCCAATGTGTATTTTTGGTTTATTTTATCTTTAGATATTTATTTGTTACGTATGTTATATGCCTATTACATTATGAAATTAAGTACTTGTAAAATTACGCGCAATTTCATCGCCGACGGAAAAAGCTCATTCTAGCTAGATTATTATAAGGCACAGATTTTTATATTTTTGAGCATTCATTTGTCGCATCCAAATTAGTAAAAAGTTTAATATTAGAGAAACATAAACTTTGTAGAGTTTCGTAGCACGCGTAGCAGTTTGGCGTAGACAAGCGTAGCATCGCGTAGATGTCAACAGGTTATATCTGAATTTCGGGGTGACCTACGTGAGAAATTTTAGGTGGTGAGGGTAGGTTGGTGGAGTTAATTTATCGATTGTTTGGAAATTGTAGACTACAATCATTTAATTCTTTTTAACTTTTCACCCAATGCAGCTCTATTGCTTAGAGATTTTTCTTGATTCCCTTGAGGTCAAGGTCTAGAGTATATCACTGGTGGATTATGCTAGCCTAGTAAAGAGTTCTTCTTTTACGGTTGTGAATACGGTACTCTATTCGTGGTATGATTTACTTAACAATTCCATAGCACCTACGCTCCGCAGTAAGACCACGTTACAGGACTTCTTGCGGGTTCACGTCCTGCTATCCTAGTCCTAGTCCAAACTAATATTATAAATGCGAAAGTAACTCTGTCTGTCTGTCTGTCTGTCTTTTCTTCACGCCTAAACTACTGAACCGATTTAGATGAAATTTGGTATAGAGATAGTTTGAGTCCCGGGGAAGGACATAGGATAGTTTTTATCCCGATATTCCCACGGGATCGACACATATGCGGGTGAAACCGCGGGGCGCAGCTAGTAATATTATAAACGCGAAATTTTGTGAGGATGGTTGGATGGATGTTTGTTACTCTTTCACGCAAAAACTACTGAACAGATTTCGAAGAAACTTTACAGTAATATAGCTTATACATTAGAATAACTCATAGGACACTTTTATCCCGATATTCCCACGGGATCGACACTTATGCGGGTGAAACCGCGGGGCGCTGATAGTTAGTGCTAGCTGCATTCAGTTGGTTAATCATACTGGGGTTTATTTATAAACGTTGCTTAAAGATAAGTAATCATTAGCGACTGTTTAACCATACATTTATGACGTTTAAACGTCTCATAACGTTAAGCAATGCTTTTAGAAAAAGGGGAATGTCTCTAAGAAAATATGAACCGTAAAAATATTACCACGTCTTGTTCAGAATCGTATAAAAATAAATAAGTAATATTAATGACCGATTACTACTTATAAGCTAAACTTAATCTTGTATAAGAATCGACGCGGAAACATAAAACAGTTATAAAATATTATTTTAATTCCAATTTTTATTATGTCTATTACGTATTGAACCACCAATACTAAAGTATCCGTATAAGGAAGTCCGAGTTTTCATAAATGATAACCATTTTAAACATGATGACAAATATTACGTACTTATAATATTTTTTATGGAGTGCAAAAGAATTAAATAGCAATTTAATAGTAGGTACTTTTCTATAAATGCAATATGCTTACTAAGCTAAATTACTAAGCTCGAAGGATCCCGCAGACAGGAGGAGGAGGATAATTTCCTTAAGTTTTCACAGAAATTCTTCTAACTAGAGTCGCGTCGCGCCTGTCTGAGGAGCCTTTAGGTGTGGGTTAGCTTTAAGTTAGGATTTCAATAGTATTATTTATGGTGCGCTTCATAGCTTTCTTGTTCTGAGTTCCTGTGAACTAGGCCCTATGACCTAGCATTGAACGGGGCTGAAAGCTAAGGCCCCACTAATTTACGTCCGTTCGTCAATCTAGTCCGGAATTATATGTATAAACATCATTACTCAGGTTTAGGCAAATAAAATTAATAATGAATCAACCAGTTGCCATGAATTGCTTATTTAGGCCACCTGCAATACCCACGTAATACTTTAACTTTAGGTATAGAAAGTAAGTACGCCACTACACTTCATTCAACAAAACCCAAGCGACGCTGACGAAGCAAATAAAAAAAACTCTTCGCTGTCATACGACCTTGGTACTTGACTTTGACATTCATATATCGGTAGCCAATCACTGGTCAACTTGATCGGAAAATTGACCACAATTGACCATATCTATCTTCCCATGCGTGTTTATTTTGACCAAAATGTGACCGCAATTTGAATATACATTGATTCACACGAGGTATCGATGTCAACCATCATTGACAAAAAATGCTAGACGATTTCGCACACTGATTGCAGTAAAACTATATAAAGCGTGATTTGATTAATTATATTATAATTAGAAAATCTGGTTCAAAAAATATCCGTGAGATTGACCTCGCTGAATAATCTTGCAAATTTAATTTGTTAATAAGGCTAGACACAGGTTTCTTTGGCTTGCTAATGATTTGTCATAAGCTAGAATGCTGTACCGTGAGAAAATCCAGTTGCATTGACATTTTGAACATGTTACTACTTGCCTAATACAAGTTCATCGGTAAACACGACCAGCCCCCTTATTCACAAACACTCGATATGCTTCCGTATCGTATCGAACATTAATCATTGTTATCGTCGGAGTCTTCTCAACGCTGTTCACAAGTCCAAAACCCGAAAATTTTGTCAGTTTAAATCAAATAGACGCCCGCTATTCTTCCAACAGCTATTTGCTGTTGAGGGGAAGTCAAATCAGGTTATCGAAATGTCAGGTTTTCGATACGATAGCCTGTCGTATGGTTGTGAATCAGGGCTCAGTTATAATTTAAGCAAACTGTGCACGTTGTTCATTTACATGAGAGTTTTGTAATGCCAAGTTAACCTGTTGTTCATTTATCAGCAGATGATGAGCAGTGGTAACGGCCCCGACTTACGAATTATAGTGTGCATTTGAACCCAGTCAGGCGATTTATTTGTGTAAATAATTTCACCACCACTGCTCTCAAAACGATGAAGGAAAATATCGTGAGGAAACCGGCATGTTCTAGGACCAAAAATCCGAAGACATGTGACATCTACCTACCCAGTGCGGGCCCGCCTGCGCCCGCGTGCTTGTCACGGGTCCGCGTAGTGCACAACTCACTCCCTCTCACCGAGAGGAGGCCTGCGTCCCAGCAGTGAAAACGTTATAGGCTGATTATGCTTCAGAAAGGTCAAGTCACAGATATAGATAGACCTAGATAACGCAAGTATCACGCGTGCCATTTTTTGACTACCTACTATGACGTCACAAGCACTATTTAGTGACGGGAAAATCAAATCGATTTAAAGACGCCGGGCGCGTGCGGCACCCGTCTCGCCCCACCCCCGGGGAATAGTGCCAACGCTCACGCTCACCCAACCAGCAGTACTACAGGACTGAGCGCCAAAGTGGAGCTTACGATTTTTTTACTAAGCTGGGCACGCGAAGTAGTTGCTCTTGCGTTATCTAGGTATATCTACATCTGTGGGTCAAGTGCTTAGCACCTACTCGCAAACGGCGTGCTTCTATGACCAGAACATGTATGGAATCCTCGGTGCGCGAGTCCGACTCGCACTTGACCGGTTTTTTTTTGTAAGCTAAGCAAATATTTGATCCAGTATTTCTACCACTACCAAAAGATGGATTCACACAAATCGATCTGCCTAGCCTTTTCCCAATTATGTTGGGGTCGGCTTCCAGTCTAACGGATGCAGCTGAATACCAGTATTTTACAGGGTGCGACTGCCTGTCTAATCTTCACAACCCAGTTACTGGGTAACACGATACCCCTTGGTATGACAAGACTGGTGGTTAAAAAAACTAAAACCCGACTACTGAAAAGGATGAAACAAGAAAGTACCTTCCCGTGGTCGCATGCTGCTGTACTAAATAAGCTATGGTAGCATGCGACCACGGGAAGGTACTTTCTTCATCCTTTTCATCAGTAGTCGGGTTTTAGTTCTTAAACTTTTTTTTTTTTGATTATTTTGGGGCTTATTTCAGTAATACTAAATTTTTTAATAATTTTTGAAATGTGCTAATTAAGCCCTTTCATTTAATACACCACAAGGCACCATCCCAAAATATTTATTTTTAAAATCATTACTTTATGTTCTCTAGAGGGCGCCATATTGAATTTAGTGTGACATCATATAACCTATAACCAGTGGACGGTCAAGACGCTTCTAATGATACCTTATATTTGTCAAATTATTACAAGTACTTTTTAAGTTATGAGGGAATAGATGAATATACATACATAACTGTCAAAATCATAGCCCCCCTTTTTGCCGGTGGGGCAAAGTGGAATAATCCATAAAAAGGTGTATTTACACCTGTCGCCAGAAATCGGTGTCGCATTGCTGACAAAGCACGTTTTGATCAGACTTCTGTTGAAAACTGTAGCAGCATACTAAGAGGTTGCAGGTTGCTAGGTCAGCGTCTACGACTGAAGAATGCCTTACAAGCAGTTCGATAGAGATTGTACTCTCCGTGGCGCTAAGAAATGCCTGCTTAGAGGACTCTACTAGGTCAAACAAAGGCTTAGCAAAAACAAATACTTTATAGGCACACTAAGAAAGTGCGTTTGTTACTTTTTTGTGTTTAGTCTAACGGTACCTATGTACAGGCAACAGAAGCGATAAGTATACAGGACCGTCGGATATAGTTGAAGTTTAGTAAGAAACCGATGGATGTTGTCGACTGAAATTTAATTTGATAAGTGAGCTGTTTGTTTCTATTAATAAAATTAATTTTTATTCGAGAACATCCATCGGTTTCTTACTAAACATCAACTCAAATGGTATTTTGAGGAAAGTACCAAACCGATTTGAGTGGACCTGTCCAGTCAGTGCACGCATTTGTGAGTAGTTCGTAGCTCAACTCGATGAAAACAAAAGTTAGTTTAGAACCTGCTAATAGGTACCTACGTGTTGAAAATTGGGGGTTTATGGGGCCACTTAGTACCTATTCTTGCAATCTTATTAACCCATTCGCTACGGTGATAAAAATTACGATGATTAGCCAAGTGCTGGACTTTTCGTCGCGAACGTCGATGGGCGTCCTCCGCACCTCATTAGGATAATATGGAACCCCGATTTATTGTATATTTGTATTTAAAAAACAATGTGCATATATTGCAAGTATAATTTCTTGTGACTTGTTTTTGCCCAGGTAAAAGCAATAAAAAAAAAACGCCGATGGGCGTATTTCGCACCTAAATATTAAATCAAAAAACGCCGAAAGGCGTCCGCCGTAGCGAATGGGTTAAAAGAAAATTAAGTACATACTCAAGTACAGTTGCACCTACTCTTCAATTTAGCAACGTTATATTAATAACGTTATAATTCATTAGAATTATAACGTTGCTAAATTAAAGAGTACAACTGTGACGCAGCATGACAACTGAATAAACGTTAAGTCGTAATTACGTTAAGTCGGTTGACTGAGTCACGTGGTTTTTTTGTTTACCTTTATTTAACTACCTAAACCTAAGGAGTATAGTAAACGAAAACTAATAAAAGCAAACACAAGGGAAACGGTCGTCAAGAAATCTGACAGACTGACATCTCCAAGACACAGTGAGCAAGTCACTTAACGTGGTCATTAAGTAATGCCTCTACTGACTACATTTTCAGGCTACATTATCTTAAGCGGCGTGTCGACTTCTCTAACTTCATAACACAATTTGGAACCAAGCCTTTTCAGCCAAAATACTGAAAGTGGTTCAGAATGAGTTTTTGGGGTTACTGATTCAATCTCAACTAGCCATAATATAATGAGAAGTCTTTAAAGTATCGCTTTCAGCGTTGAGACCGCCCATTATGTCACACTAAGTAAATTTCTACATTTATATCTGTAGTTGTAGGTAATTAGTATAATGTTCCCACTGCTGGGACACAGGCCTCCTCTCTGTGAGATGGAGTGGGCCGTTATCCACCATGCGGGCCCTATGCGGATTGATATAGTGTACATAATAAAGAGTATTCTATTTCTTTGGCGCAATTACTTGCTACAAAAGCGTAAGAAAACAAATTTATAAAGATTGTGTTAACGTCAATTTGACCTTTCATTTTAATCTGTTACCAATTTTTTTTTAAATGGAATCAGTGTGACCCGCTTCAACTAACTCAACGTTCATTTACTTCATGCAACACATAACACAGATAACTAATGATAATCAGTAGCCAAAACTTGACGTTGTTGATATAAAAAATAACGAGGCGTATCGTTATTTCGTTCAATTGGCAATTTCACCTCTGAAATTACAATATGTAAATTAGCTTTGTCAACTCCATTTTTTTCCCGAAAGCAATGTTGCCAATAATCATATTGTTTGTTAATAATGATCATTGGCAACACTGATTTAACAAGAGTAGAAACCAGAGGGTAATTAAAAATTCTCGCTTGTTAATTTTGAAAAATGGTTATGATATTATTGTTTTTAATTAAGGAAGTTCACTTAAATTCCAAATACGTTGTAATGCCGCCAGTCTCTTGGGTACATTACCAGTCGACAGCGATGCGGATGAATTTTTCAACGCTGTATTTTAGTTTGTGTATAGTTTTAGTTAAGTTAGGATTTAATTTTGTTATTTTTATTAATTAACTAGCTGCGCCCCGCGGTTTCATTCGCGTTAATGTCGATCCCGTGGGAATATCGGGATAAAAAGTAGCCTATATGTTTTAGGGTGTCAGCTACTTCCATACAAAATTTTATCAAAATTGGTCCAGCCGTTTGAGCGTGAAGAAGTAACGTAACAAACATATAAACATACACACACACACTGACAAACTTTCGCCTTTATAATATTAGTGTGATAGTGTGATCATGTATTAGTTATTATTTGCTTCTTTATTAATTCCAAATTGGTGAATATGGTTATTTAAAACACTGTTTCGGCATTGGTTTGAGTTTCTTTGTTAGACATTGGATTTTAGGGAACTCTTAACAGGGTAGCAGGGACACCGACGTGCATCCTGTAATCTGTTAAGTACCATAGATTCAGTACATTATTGTAGACCAGCCCACAAATTTTTTGTCGGTTACCAAAAAAAATCTGCTGTTTCCCAGAGAAGTAAGTGGTAAAAATGTATGGAACAGCATTTTTTTTTTATTACATCACCAGGCCCATGTCTCCTATCGACCTGTCATATATTACCTATACAGGGTGTTACGGAAAGGGTACATCAATAAAAACGGGTTGAAGAGTGTATCTGTTCTAGAATCTCTGTACAAAATTTCAGCTCAAAAGCATTAACTTTCAAAATGCTTAATATTTTTTTATTTCGACATCACGCCGCTGCACTGGCGCGCGGCGGCGTGATGTGCGTGTACTAGGTGCACAGACACACTACAGATAATGGATAATGACCCTCGTAGTGCGGTGACACGTTTGTTATGATTTCAATTTAATAAACTATCGAAATAAAAAAATATTAAGCATTTTCAAAGTTACTGCTTTTGAGCTGAAATTTTGTACAGTGATTCTAGACCAGATATACTCTTCAACCCGTTTGTATTGATATACCGTTTCTGTAACACCCTGTATCAAATTCAAAGTCCTGACTGACTGATACATCAACGCACAGCCTAAACCGCTGATCCTAGAGACATGACATTTGGACGGTGTGTTCTTTGTGAAGAGTAGGTATCCACTAAGAGAGGGTTTATCGAAATTCCTCCCCTAAGAGGGTGAATGGGGGAGGGTGAAATTTCACGCGGACGAAGTCGCGGCAGAAGCTATTATTCTATGTGGGACAAGTCGAAGGGCCAAATGTTTGCCAAGACATTACGGTATTATAAACTGTCGAAAAATTGTAAACTGTCTAAAAAAGTTTGACTGATTAGAAGTTTATTTATACTTTTTTGTAAGTCATCATCTGACTAGTCTTTTTCCAAATACATTGGGGTCGGCTTCCAGCCTAACCGGATGCAGCTGACTGATATGGCTGGCAGATTTATGTGGTATACGTAATAAAGAGTAATCTATTATTTTCTGAATACCAGTATTTTACATGGAGCGACTGCCTATATGACCTCCACAACCCAGTTACTGGGTAATACGATACCCCTTGGTAAGACTGGTTGTCAGACTTTTAGGCTTCTGACGACTCGTAACGACTGTCAAAGATCCACGAATGGTACCTACTTTTTGAAAACCAAACCTAACTTATTGAAATTGTTTGACATAAATAGTTCGAATTTTTGCGATTTTCATTCTAATACATTTAAGGTCTTAGAATATTTTTCTTAAACTTATTCTAAGACCATTAGAATGAAAACCGCATAAATGTAGATCCGACAATGTTAATTGCTACGGTCGAATTATTCCCGTTAACTGGAAAGTAGATACTCAAATACCAAAGTCCTTTCAAGAATTTAATCAACGAAGATCTTCGGTCTGTCCTATCAATTAATTTTAAATACCACCTCAACTGAAGAAAGCATCAAAATACCCAATTTGCATCTACTCATATTAGTCTTACCTTTCCTTGAAATAATTCGCGTTATTCGAACGCACAATCGTTATACCAAATTACTAAAAAATCCCTTTCTCGATGTAGCCGATTATAATCGATTAATTTATGCCTAATATTCGAGTTGTCGATGTTATCGAGTGAAACCGGTTAGCGACCCGATCTTTAGGGCTCGGTTAGATGTCATGTCATATAGTACTTATGTATGTTTGTTATATTTATGTTTACATATCGCGAACAACAATAACGGCTGTTTTCGTATAAAAATGTCGTTTTAAAAGAAAGCAAACTGCGGCTTGTACTTACATATTATTGGTTAAATAATTCGTGTTGTTTTAAATGTTTTAATATTTCGTTTTGAAGTTGGTTGTAAAAAAATATTTTGTGTTAATAATGTTAATTTTAATTTAACTCTCGATTAAATTATTCTAGATTCTCATTAGAGAAGAGACACGCTTTTAATGGCTATTAGTTTTATAACTTTTAATATTTTCGTAAATATCTGACTTATAAATTTCCCTATTTGCATAGCGTCGACGCAATATGTCTTTTGCTTCCATATCTACGTCTTTCAAACAACTCAGCCTATCGTAGTCCACTGTTGGGACACAGGCTTCCTCTCTATGAGAGGGAGTGGGCCGCAATCTACCACGCGGGCCCAGTGCGGGTTGGTAAATGTCACATGTCTTCGAATATTCGGTGCTTTGAATTTATGCTAAGTAAACGGCTTAAGTATTGATTAATTTATAAATTGGATAATAAGTCCAGTTATTTCCTAATATGTAACTGTTCCGACAAAATTATTTCCTATTTAACTCAACCCTGCACTTAAGCCTAACAAACAATCAATATAAACCTCCATTGTTTAATAAAAGATTTAATCAACCGATTCTCGATTAGAGCAAATCGATTCTAATCTCACTAAATCTGCCTAAACGGGACTTCATTCCGTGGTTGCGATACAAGCAATTGATTTTAATTCGATCGTAAACACCATCACATAATCGATTCAAGTGCTTCGTCTGACAGAGCCCGACCGTCAGTGTGTTCTTGCCCGTTTTATTTGATAAAATGAATATTCATAAAGTTTTTTATAGTTGTATCGATTTAAATATTCGAATAGACAATGTTTTGTTGGACATTCCTACGATTGTGGCCGAATTACGTGTCGTTCCTAATTTGAACTGCGTTCTATTTTGAACACTGTAGGTACATTCCACCTTTTTTTCCGACTACGGCGAAGCAAAAAGGAGGGTTATTAGTTTTTCTCTCCTTGGTGTATCGTTATACATGCAACTGTTCCTATATTACCCTAGGTTGATAAAATTTTCGTTTTTCCTAATTACGATACATATTAGTCTTTACTAGTCTAGGTCGGTTCCCCTGAATTAAGTATTAACCAGTCCTTTGCCATAACATTGATATAATTATTTTAAGCTACTACGATGCTTGGTGGTTCAGCCATCCTTCACCATTCACTTCAGAATTATTTTAACACAATCTAATCACACAACTAACATGAATAGGTACCATCCATAGAAATATATTCTTTCGTAAATCTATGGTACTATCACATTATCCGGATTTTAACAAAAATACTCGGTGAGCAAGCGGGACGATCATTGCTTGGTCTTTGTCTAGTATTAGTAGGACCTGCCTTTGCGGCCTTTGCCCTGCAGTTACTCTGGCCGATTTATTTTTATAAATATTTTTTTATAATTTATGGTTCTAGCTACCGGTCCTCTACCCCACTGAGCTTATAGCGCGAAGGAATTGTCTATGCTTCCAATTAACCTCTTCTTGGGTCATAATATCAACAATAAAAACTATTTTAATCGCCAATAAAAATATTATTCTCTTCCATATTTAAATCCTTATAATTGGTTAAAACACAATCTTTTTTGCTGCTTTGCAAACGATTCTCATTCCAATTTCGACTCAAGCCCATTGAAATAAGGAACATCATATATTTTCTTGAGTACCGAATTTGAAGATTTTACCAATGTTATAAAAGTAGTTAGGACATAGGATTTTCAACTCTATTTTCTTGGTATCAAAAAAAATCGTACGCAAAATATAAGATTGTAGCAAATGGAAAAGCAGTTTGACGTTTCCGTAGAAGCGTTTACCCCCTGTTGTGAAGAGGCAAAGGCCACGAGAGTGGGCTGACCATGGTGTCCATAAAATGTAGGACATTACGATTATTTCCGCTGTTAGAGAGTATTTAATAATCGATTAAATCAATAACATTAATATTAGAATGTAAATTATGGTGAGATTGGCTGTCAACTATGTTTATGTCGTCGATCAATCTTTTCTAAACGATCGAACGGTTCAGAAAGAACTCAGAGGGAACTTCAGACAGTTTCGATTCTAATTTCATTTAGGTATAGATAATCTAAATTATTTTTTTTAGTTTCCTATCTTAGTTAAGAGTTTGCCTTGTTAATTTAGCTCTTTGATGATTTAAAAGATGAAAGAGATATTTGACGTACCTACCTACTTATTTCTACCTTGTGCAGCGAATTTTCCTGCAACTATGGTTAAAATAAGCAGTTTCCACGTTATAACTGTAATACGGCATTATTCCGCAAGCTAAGATTGGTACAAGTACAGTTTCTAAGAGTGGTGCCCGCCAAATAGCGTCCACAATTTACGGGCGAATGACGACACTGAAACGTTATTTATGTAGTCTATTCAAACTTATGTTTCAAATTAATATTATTTCAAGTTAAATAAATATCAACTTTATTTTAAAGGTAATTATTTAAGTTGATTTCAGAGTGACTAACAATATTGAAAAAGTTATAAAAATGCTTAGTTGTAGCCTAAACTGAACTTTATAGTGTAGGATTTAAAGTTATTTTTCCATAAACTCATAGTTTGTTTACATTTTTGGCAAAGAAATCGCTAATGTAGATGAAGTACCTAAGTTGGTGTGTTTTTCTAAACAGCGTTTTTGATACCGTAAAGTCAAACATGTCAATGCGGCCGTAATGTGGCAGCCACCGCTCTTCGAACCCATAGCTTTAAAATGTTTTTTCACTTCTCATGCTCTAAAAGTTCGTCTTTATGTTGTGCTTAGGCGACATAAAATCGCTTTTTATGTTCTAGTGCATAAAGTAATTTTTTTTTTCTGAGACTAAGGTAATCAGGCCCAACAGCCACACGCGCAATAAAACTTCGCAGATTAAAGTCGTGATTTATTTCATTTTCTTTAATTTATACCACTTCCGTGTTTTCTATCGTTAATTTAATAAAATCAGGTAAAATAGTTGTCATATTTATTATTTAAAAACGCAAAGAAACGTTTTTATGACTTGGCAGTATGAAGTACCCAAGTCGAATGACAAATGTTGAAATTAAAAAAAAAACTTTTAAAAAGTTTCGTGGCGGTATTATCTGTGGTGGCGGGAATTAGCTATGCTTTGCAACATTTTTGATTAATTATGTACTGTATACTTTATGCCTGTTTCATTTTCTCGCAATCGAAGTGAAAAGCAGAGTGTATAACTCAGGCATAAACGAGCCATTTTACCCCTCGACTTAACTATCCACCCTCGCCTGCGGCTCACGTGGATATAAACGTCTCGGGGTAAAATAGCTTCTTTTATGCCTTAGTTGTACAATCTACTATTACCAACACACTCACAACTAATTAAAACCACCCGCCGAAACACAAACAGAAGCAACTCGAATTCGAATTTCAAATCTCTCAGGTCTATATTTTATGATGATGTTGGCCACCCTGTCGTTTCGTTTCACGCGGTGAGGTTACGCTACTGTTCAACCCCCTGTTGATAGGAACACACTTGGCTCATAATATTTTATTTTTACGCTAATGACCGCCCGCGACTCCGCCTGCGTTTAAACTGTTTACTTAATGTATTTATGTCTTTTTGATGAAAATGAGAGCTTTACTCACAAATTGGTAGTGGTAATTATGTTAAAACGAGGTTGTTGGTTGTTGGAATTGTTAAGAGAAATGGTAATTTTTCTTTCGAGTACCAGAACATTTTTTATTCTACTTAACATTTAAATTGGTTATATTAATTGTAAAAAAAATGTACAACATTCAGTTTTAATTAAATTAATTGTCAAGTTTTTCTAACTTAACTGACAGCTAGAGAGTTTGTTGCGCCACTTCTTCTTCCCAGATAAAGCACTAGGAAGTGGTAAAGAGGGTTTTGGGGGGACTGTCTTATGTAATTTTGACATTCAAAAAGTACTGACTCGTAGTCTAGTTTGAATAAATGACTTGATTGATTTGAGTTGAAGGCATTTTCACACTAAACCTTTAAACTACAAAAATGGTCAATCTCTCAACAATTCAACCAGAAATAATATCTATACTTTAAAAATAAAACACTTGTTTTCTACTTGACTGCAAAGGGACGGACAAAAAAGGTTCCATTCCAAATCTAGTAGCGTGGAATAGAACGTAAATTCAAAAAAAGGTTTTTAATTTTTTCTGCTCTTTATGAGGGTTTGTTTATGGTTAGATTAAGCCAGTATTTTTAGAGTTATGTTTTGGTTAGATATTAATAAGTTAAATAAATAACATTATTTAATATTTTGTTGTGTTTACCCATTTTTGAGAATTAGCTACCATATTTTAGTTAGGTAGGTACCGAAGTATACCAAATTCAAACTTTATTGTGTTTGTTTTTATATTTTATTTTCTTAAACATGTTCCAATCTCCTTAGTACTTATTTTTCATTCAACTAGGAGTAATTCATGCTTTTATTATTTTACCTTTTCCTCCATTATTATGACGTAGGACTATGATCGTCAATGGATAATATTAAAGTCCGCCGATATGTCTAGTACACTGCACACGGAAGCTAGCTATCCTATTATTTATTCTATAATACTCCTGAATAAATCAAACTAAAAACTGTTGCAAGTAGGTACTCAAGTATCTATTCACATGACCAGAAGCCACAGATTATCAACGAATACAGATGAGGTTCTACAAAAAAGGCTCGTTCACAATTATGTCAAACTCAATTTGACAACTTGATGAACATGGCCGTTCAACGTTTGACATAACGCTGTGGGTGGTCCGTCCGGCATGCGTGTAATTTTTTTTTATTTTTGTTTCTAAATATATTTTTATTTCGACCACCGTAGGGCGATGACTAAGTGGCTTTCGATAACTAGCCACCGGCGAAGCGTTATAATTGGTTATGACTTTTTGGCGTGTGGCCTTGGGATATAATAATGAGGACTACCTAACGTTTTTGTATTATTATCAACTGTGATACGATAAGAAGATCTCATACAGCTTAGGAATAAGAAGTAGAGCACAAATTATTTCATTAATTTCTGCTGAAGTAGTCACTTTTTAAATCTGATTTCTATAAAAATGTATTTCCATCTCTAGGTTATCCAAGCTATGGATTATGAAAAACTAACCAAAATCACACAACCGACCAAAGACAAAGTGTACCGTTCAAAAACAGAACCATAAGCGCAAAATGACAGCACAAAAACTATTTCCCGCCCAAAGAACTGTCAAAGTGACATTGTGTGTGACATTACCACGAGGGTAAATAATGGTGACCCTGATGCCGTGTAGCTACCTCGGAGGGGGTGCCTCCCCACGCTGCAGCTTGGACCACGCCGAGCCAAAGGTCAGATGCATTCTGATAAGCAAACGTACGAGCTGTGAGGATTTCCATTTTCGCATTGTAGATGGCGCCACTTTGACCTTAGGTCTTGATAATCGCCTGTGTCTATGGTTACGAACTTTCGAATAGAAAAAAAAATGCAAACTTTAACTTGGAAATCCTCACTGTAAATAAATGTTTAGTAGAAAATTGAGTGCTTTATATGTTGATTATTATGTTTTCAACTCAATTTTATTATAGTTCGTACGTTTTGGTAAATAATTATGAACCACGAAATGCACTTTGTATAATTGCGCACAACACTGCACTGCACAGAATATTAGTTTGTAATGTTTAGTTCTAGCTTCTAACTTTATTTGCACGGAATGGCCTAACACGATGCTTGCATGATCCTCTTGATTTATATGAATGGACTTTTTTACTGAAACCTTTGTTTTAATGCAATTTTATTCAAATGTACCTAAGGGTCTATGTCAATTTCATGAGGACTTCCATTTGACTTGATTGAATTAACTAGGTACCGTACTACGATACCTTGTTAACTAGAACGTAATATTGATCGATTTTTCTTATAACCTTTATAGGAGAATCGTAGATAGAAAAGAAACGAAGATTTGTTAGAACTGAAATACTTGAAAAGTTGAAAGCGTCTGACTGATGCTAACAACAACAATATTGAGAAATAAATCGAAAATCAAGTTGAAGATTTTGTCGAGACGTGATTTAAAATTCCCAAAACTATGTCACAACATGAACCTAAAACAATCGAAGTGACAAGACGAGCTTTATGGTACAAGCCACCATGATTAATAGATATAATATACTCGGGGCGTTATCTGTCCAGGCGTAACTAAAACCAAATTTTATTGGTCTCATTGTACAAAACTGTTTATGTTTCCAAGTGTATAGCATGGTGAGGCGTCAGATCTCATGTTACCCATTCATGGTGACCATTAAAAAGTCGTAACGTACCTACGGGACAGAGGATCGTTAGCCACCTGATACCAGGCTCTCATAACTTCGAAGAGGTATTGGCTTACATGATGGTTGATCGTTTAATTTTGGTATGCGATGAAGATTAGCGCGTAACAATGCCTTATTGCGATGATGATTAGGCTACGAGTCAGTGGAATGATTTCGCGGTAATATAATTGTCTCTGAGGAGGGTACAGCTAGTTAGCTAAGTATTTCAGGTAGGTACTTACTACGTAACCAGTAGCGTTACTAGTATTAATTTAGCTGTGGATTCTTATAGATAAAAAAAGTACTGACCAAACAGGCTGATGACATTAAAAGAAAGAAAACTAGTTTGTATACCGATGCTTAAAGGCAGCAATAACTCATCAACTGTGATCGGTCACAGAATAAACCTACGTCCATTGAACTTACAATGAAAAAACCACAAACAAATCACACGAAAAATAATAGAGATATTAATTTAATTCAATGGTCAATTTTTTTTAACCTATCGCACGCACCACACATAAAATACTATAACAAAGAAACAAAATGGAAGGCAAAGGCAACGAAAACTAAAGCCACCCAGAGATAACACCAATAAAAACAAATTTGTCCAGCTTGATAGTCGAACACGGCGCGATTTATCGACCGAGATGTCTTTCTCGATACAACTTGTAAGTTCCCGCGCATTATATTGATTGGGCTTAACTCCATTTTGTTTATGTAACCGAAAACAGACTTATTTTGTGAACGTGCGAGAAATTCGTGGAATTCGGCGGGAATGAGGAAGATGGCGGTTTTCATTTTGTTTGGCTTTTGTTTTTGATTAAAAATTCATAAAAGATACATAATAACCCAAGTGTAGCTTTGGTTCGATCGACCAAGAAGATTAAAATTAGATAAAATACAGTCTTAACGTCCACAATATGTAGAGTACAAGTAACTAACATTAAATAATTACCTATATTGACACTGAGGAATCATTCCAAAACATTGTCCTCTATTCAATTAATGACGTCTGTCAAAACATTCCACATTCTCAATTCGAACCACAAACAAATGACAGTCTCGAACAATAAACCAGAGACAACAAAAAAATAAATCACTATTAAAATTGACAGTTCACGCGGCAAGTCGAAAAACTAACAGATCTTATTAATAATCGCCAATATCACATGTTATTATCAAAGATAAAACATAAAATTGGTCGGTCGATAAATTTTATAATTTATACGTTACGACGCGGGTGCGGGATGATACGTTCCCGATCGTAAATATGCAGTGAGATAAAACAATAAACGAATTACGTTTAAATAAAGAAGCGTTTTGTTCTGACGCATGTTTAGAATATAGCGTGTTCTCGTTTTAAAAACCGTACTTATTTCTTTTTTTTTTTAGTCCGACGATTTAATAAAGCATTCGTAAGTCCTTGCCTCAAGAGTTAACTAAGTACTTATTATATGATATAATGTTAACAAATACAATTATAGAGTTCTTAGGTTAACGCATAAATAAGGATTAATATAAATAATGTTAATGTTACTATCTCAAACACGATCTTATCGCACTTGCTGATTTGATTGATGACAATAATTGTTAACTGCTGCACCTGCACCTTAATTACTAATTCACAACAAGAATAATTAACCCTTGAGTATTTATAGAAAATCACGATGATAAAAATCGGTAAACTGACAAATGCGTGCACTCAATCTGTGTGGTTCTTTCCTCAAAAGACCATTTCAGACGCCAATCTACATGGTCTTCACATGATCTGACCAAGATTATATCTGGACTTTAAAACAGTCAGTGAACTCTGAGTTTCGGCGTTTCTTCTCAGAGTAGTCAGATAGGAAACGCCTCATCCAGTTTAAAAAGATATGAACGACGTGTAAAAGTGTTTGTACAAACCTACTTACAGTAATAAATAATTTATCATTTGTAAATAACGTCTTACGATCCTCGAAAATACCTGCTAACCACACTGCTAACTTAGCCAAAACACACATTTAAGAAAAATCTCGATTAATCTTGAAATATGAGATATACAATAATAATAACTAAGAAAATTTTATCTGTAAACAACTTCAGAGGAACCTGAAAAGCCCATTTAAATTAAAACATTAAGTTAAAAGAAACAGTTTCCATACTAAAACCGTTAAATCAAACCAACATTTAAAATAAAATAATTCAAAAAGACTCAGCCTGTATTCAGCCGTCCGTTCAGGCGCGTTGTCGCCGCGTAAAACGTATAAATTAGCCAGAGTTATCGGGAGATCGGGCGGCCTCACACCTCGAGAGGAATGCGCCCGCTGATTTACGCCCTTTCTCACACGATACCTCCTTGGCATCGCTGTGGTCCTGGTAGCGAGCTTGAGGGATCGCCCGGTCATTAGGAAATGTTGGTGGTTTTTTAATCAGATTACTTAGAAGAAAACTTAGTAAGTAATTATTTATTTAAGTACTTCGAAAAATATTTCCTGTACTTTTTAAGCAAAATAAGTCTGAACATTTCAGTTTTTATACGCAACGAAACAGTAGAAAATCAATTGTGTCTCATTAGCGGAGCTTGACAGATTAAAAACAATAATTTAAAAAATCACGCTTAAGCGTTGTTCAAAGGCCAAAAGAAGTGAGTCAACCTCATAATTATAACAGAAATAAAAATCTCATAATATATTCAAGTACCTACCTACTACATACATTCCTAAATGAATACCGGAATTTCCATCCGTTAATCACCCACCCCAATTAAATGTTAAGATTTGTATTAAAACTACCAGGCACTCATAAGATTGTAAGAGAACGTGAAGGCACTTCAATTGTCACCAACAAAAAGTTCGTATATCATTTAGACAATATGGCGCCCCGAGACTCGGGTAGGGTAAGATCACCGATTATCTTCCGAATTTATTAAATCTCATGTTAGTAATTAGCAAACTAGCTTAAGGCGAATGGGTAGTTGTAGCCCGCGAAATTCAATTTTTCTTACGTTTTTTGCAATTTTCAGGTCAGTGTCAGGTTGTATCTTGATCAAAATATGATTCGCGACAATAACAGGTACGTATTTACAGAATTATAATAATTAGAATCATTAATACATCTTTCTAAGTTAGATTTCTACCGTTAAGAACAAATCTCGTATGGAAAAGTGTTGGTGGTAGAAATCTAACTTAAACAGATGTATTAATGATTCTGATGATTATAATTCTGTGAATACGTACCTGTTATAGTCGCGAATCAAATTTTCATCAAGATACAACCTGACACTGACCTGAAAACTGCAAAAAACGTAAGAAAAATTGAATTTCGCGGGCTACAACTACGCATTCACCTTAACAGGATTCAAATAATCTTGTGTTTGGTATTATTTGCATTCTGCGAGATTAGATGGCTGAGTTTAGTCCGATGATTCATGTGTGAGTTTTCATTTAAGTAAATAAATTGATAATTGAAACTTTGGATTTTGTAAATTTTTGAACTTAAAGCTTCTTTAGGCACACTTTGCGCTCTTCCTGAACAGTGAGTTAAACAGAACCGACGGGGTTGTTGCGTAACACACTAACAGTAGGAATGGCTTTCATTTCGACAGTTCAACAAAATTCATTAGATTACGTTATTTACGTTGTTGAGCAGACAAATTTTTCGAACATATGAAGCAATGGATTATCAATATCCTTCAAAATGATTCAGATTGTGATTGAAAGTTAGGGAGCAGCACCCTAATTGCGTAACACACTTTCAATTACTATCTGAATCATTTTGAAGGATATTGCTAATCCATTGCTTCATACGTTCGAAAAATTTTGTCTGCTCAAAAACGTAAATAATGCAATGAACGTTGTTGAACTGTCAAAATGAAAGCCATTCCTTTATCCTGCAGGTCGGTGACGCTGAATCGGGTATGCTCGGTTACAGTCGCGTATACTCAGCGCTGTGTCGCGTATTTACGGCTCCAGTCGTAAGTTTTCACTTCTACGTGTGTTCAGCACACACCCTCTTTTTTCTTTGGGTAAATTATTATACTTAAGCTCCAAAAAATGTTATACAAAACACTGCTATCTAGAATTTTGTCTAAATTTTTTGGAGCTTTAGTATAATAATTTAAACAGAGAAAAAATATTTATTTTCGTTGGAATCTAGAATTCCTTAACTTTGTATGTTAAATCAAGCACTAATGTTAAAAATAAAACAAAAAAAAATAAGTAAGAATTTCGAAAAATAAACGACACTGATAATTGTTACTGTCACCCAAAATTCGGTTCAGTTTTTTTATGAATGTTGTTAAACTAATCTTGATTCAAGAGGCGACATTTAAGAGTTTTATTATTTATAACTTAAAGTTTATCTCGAATCTCGGTTAGTTAAACTAACCGTTAGGTTAACCATTTGATTGGGAGTTAGGACTGAGTTATGTATGTATGGGAGGAGGTAAAGATCGGTAATTGGTAAAAAAGGGAAAATTTGACCAGTATACATACAGTGTGACAGGACATCGAGACGCAAACTATTCACCACATGACGCTGGCAGAATAGTCGACATCGGCTCAGTTGCCATTATTAAAAAAAAAAAAAATAATTCAGCACATGATTCTCTAGAATCGATATCCAACCGACGAAAAATCGGATGTTTCATACAAAAGTGTGTGACCTACACGGCTACGCGGTCAAAATGTAGGTATGGAAAAGCAATTTTTTTTAATAACCGACGATAAATTTCGACGTAGGGGCGTTTAGAATTATTTACTGAACCCATGGTAACAGGTCGCGCTTCGATGTCCCTCATAATCAGCCTATAATGTTCCCACTGCTGGGACACAGGCCTCCTTTCTGTGAGAGGGTGTGGGCCATAATGCACCACGCGGGCCCAGTGCATGATGGCAGATGTCACATGTCTTCGAATTTTTTGTTCTAGGACATGCCGGTGTCCTCACGATGTCCCTGTCACTATCACACTGTATTTAGATTTATTGTCACCTACTTATACAACGAAAATGAACAATCTAAAAAAGTTCCTAACCATTGATAGGTCCGAAAAGCTTTCCAAATAAAGGGGTTTATTTATAAATGATGATTAAAGTCAAGTGACGTTTAAACGTCAAAAATGTATGGTTAAATAGTCGCTAATCACTACTTAACTTTATGCAACGTTTATGAATAAAGGGGAAAGGTATAACATACAGGTTGAAATTGAAAACATGCGACAAATCGAAATGGGAGATTGTACTCATCATTATGAACAACTTTTACTATGGGACCAAGCATGAGAACGCGAAAAAAAAATCAGCTGGTCTCTACATTTTAACAAGTTATGTAGGTAAACATAAATGTAGGGAACAGCTGATTCTTTTTCGCGATTTCAGGTTTGATCCCATAGTAAAAGTTGTTCATAATGATGAGTACAATCTCCTATTTCGATTTGTCGCATGTTTTCAATTTCACCCTGTATACATAAAAGGTATCATATCCAAAAAAAGGTATAGGATCCAGAAAATCTCAAAGCATAAATACAAGTAATCTTTCTCTAAAATAATATTTCCAAATGTTGACAACTAATTATTTTAATCGATAAATTGAAATAAATCTGAGGCCGTTTTCATAAAATAATAATTAATCGTCTCATAAAAGCTACTATTGATAGTATCGTAACACTAAAAAAAAAACTATGATATCGAAACTGGCGATCAAGATAACAGCTATTAAATCGATATAAAAATAAACTGGTTAGTATTTTTACATGTGTAAGTAGGTATTTTTATAAAAAGGCCTAGCATAGCCTATTTTGAATTGCTTATCATATTTTTCAAGGCCTTATGAATACCAGAGTAAAAGAAATCATGTTTTCCATGATTACAAAAATATTTCTCATTTTTTATAGTTCCGTATACAAAGGGTGCCAACGGAACCTTATGACTAAGCCCCCGCTGTCCGTCCGTCTGTCTGTCAGCGGGCTGTATCTCATGAACCGTAATAGGTATACAGTTAAAATTTTCACAGAGTGTGTAATTCTATTGCCGCTATAACAACAAATAATAAAAATAAAATAAAGTTAAAAATTAAAGGGGGTGTCCGAACAAGAAACATGTATTTTTCTGCGTTTATTGCCTCGTGGTACGGAACCTTTCGTGTGCGAGTTGGTCGTTTTTTTTTTAATAATTACGATTGACAATAGAACTTTAATTTTATTCTTTTTATAGCTCTATTGTGAGAAACGCTTCCACAGATGTTATCAGCCCAAAATTCAATGTCAGATGTCAAAGATTTTGATGATAATACACAAGAATGCACATAAATACTAAAGGTCAGGTTTTATTTACATTTTTATAGACTGCACTGGCAATGAAACAAATAAATTAATTTTTGTTGCTCGAGTCAATAGATTAGGTATTCGGGTAGGTTTTGATAAAGGAGTTACTTTTTTGCGCCATTTCTTGCAAAGATTTTGCCTGCTTTTGACGCTTTCTTGGAGCTGAATTTCCACGGTACACACTTTGTATAACAACAGAAATTGTGCTGTAGAAACCGCCGAACTTTGGGAAACAGGGCAAAACAGAAAAAAAATTAAAAATAATAGCAAAGTGATAAAATATCGAGGAGCTTGAAGAAAACTAAAACTACTAATTAGTTTTACCGAAAAAACACCAAATTTTTTGCAAAAAAATCTTAAATATTTTACTACAACCTGTATGTTTCAAATAAGTACCTACTACAAAGAAATATATATCAGGTCTTGTATTAATTCAATGATAATTCTCGCATTATTTTTCTCTAATGGAAAATAAAATCCTCACAGGCAAACATGGACTTAAGATTTTATTTTTAATTCGCCAAGACTACATCTCATGTAAAAGAAAAGAACTACCTTGCAGCCATTTAGTGGGACAATATTTAGGCTGGTATTAGCATAATTTATTACATTACTTTATAGACAATTAAACAAAATTATAACGTAACTAGCTTCTGCCCGCGACTTCGTCCGCGTGAAACACCCTCCCCCCATTCACCCTCTTAGCGGTGGAATTTCGAAAAACCCTTTCTTAGTGGATACCTATTACCTACTATCTTCACAAAGAACACACCCTCCAAATTTCATGTCTCTAGGACCAGCGGTTTAGGCTGTGCGTTGATATATCAGTCAGTCAGGACTTTGAATTTTATATTATAACGTAATATAAAATGCATGATATGCATCTGAATCACAATTTTTTATGACGCATGTCATACAAATAAGTAAATCAAAAGTTTCTTAATGTTCTAATGACCTAGTGTAGGCCAAATATTCAAGATCTCTACATAATTAAAGAGAAATGCTTTAATGATATTATGCCTAATTTTTCGTTCGAATCTCATCAAACGAAACTATCTGATTAATAGATCCCTTATCTCCCGTTTAAATCTATGTTCTTCCTTATTGATTATAATAAAAAGATGAAGTAGCCTCTATGGTAGATTGTGATCTGAATGACCCTGACGGAACTATTTTTACGTCTAAGATTAGATAATTTTTTAAGTTTGAATAGTATATCAACAAACAGATCAAAATTGTAGTGTTTAATAATTCAATCGATCAAAATTCTAGACATTCCCGCCAATTTTAGTGTCATCTGTCAGAATAACAGTCCTAACTTTCATATAAACAGATTTTAGGTGCGCAAAGCAATGAACAGCCAATGGCAAATTTGTTTCGTTTAACTCAGAAAAACAGCAGTCTAATCTTTGGAAACTCTTCTATAAATGTACAGCGTGGTAATTTAGCCACCTGCATCCATCAGGGGATTCTATCCGTCATTTTAAAGAACTTTCGCTACTAAACTCTTATCCGATTCGTGAAAAAAAAAATCAAATTCCTATACAATAGACCATATCGACGCATGTATGAATTTTGTTTTTTCTTTTTTACATTTCAGGTATGAGTTTCATAGCGAAAGTTGTTTAGAATGACGTGTAGAATCGCTTCTTTGACGGATGCAGTGCCTTTTGCGTAACACACTATCGACCTCAATATATGCATTGCTTCAATGTTCGAAAAAACATTCTGCTTAACAACGTAAATAACGCAATGAATGTCGTTGAACTGTCAAAATGTAAGCCATTGCCACTGATAGTGTGTTACACCATTACCACGCAGGTCACTAAATCGCCACCCTGTATGTATATGATCTAGTCTAGCAATATACGTATTTGTGCAACAAATCACACATTAAATGTGGACGCTCTAAATTAGTTCAACATCCCCGTGACACATTCAACAACAGTCGCCATTCTTCATTCCGTTTACACACAAGTCACAATGAATAGTTCCAAGAAGGGCGCAAGATGTTTGTGAAAAATGTCGCTAAATACAATCATGCTGTCGTTAATTTTCTATTAAGGTGAATGATCTCCGTTAGACAGCGATATTTTTGGGTTCTTTATAGGTTCACTTCTTAGGGATATATATATTTTATTTATAATAGAGTACATAAATAACAGCTCATAGGTACCTACCTAATTAATTAATAAAATAAAATTTAAAAAGTATAGGTAATTTTCATTTTCTCAGGGTAGCCTGCCAAATTAACATGCTCATCATGACTGGCATGCATATTACAATTTACTACGAGCTGTAGCTCGACCTAAAATATGTGAAAAAACCAAAAGATACTTACGCAATTTGGGCCAGATGCTAAGATGATATGCTAATTATGACACAAAACTTGTGATTTGATTCGAGATAAAGATAACGAATTTATGGAAATTAAATTGAAAGCATAACATAGACTTATAAATAGTAAATCAGGTAAAGAAACCTCTTAAATTAAACATGTATGAGTTTTACGATGTACCCAATAAAAGGGAAAGTGAAATCCTCGAATAATCAGAAAAAATAAAACGACATGAAGCGTTAATTTAAAGTAACTTTATGATTTCAATGAAATAACCATAGAACTACCAGAACTCTTATTGCATAACACACTAACAATCACAATCTGGGTCATTGAACTAATCCTTTGCCCGTAAAAAAATTCTCAGGCGAAATCGAGGTAAAGAGTGGTCCCGATTATTAATAAAATATAAGAAAAATTATAGTTAAGGACATCAATTTAATCAACTCAGCCTATCGCAATCCACTGCTGGACATAGGCCTCTCCCAGGCTGCGCTACAACACCCTGTCCTCCGCCTTCCGCATCCAGTAAGTTCCAGACACCTTCTTAAGGTCATCTGTACATCTAGCTGGGGAGCGTCCCACACTACGCTTGTCGATACGCGGTCTCCACTCCAGCCGATATATTCTTTAAAAATCTCACCGCGAAAACGTTGGTGAGCTTGAAGAAAACTGGAACTGTCTATAGTGTCAAACCAGCATCAGTTTTAATACCTAGCAACTGACATTTCTCAAAAAATTCGGTGTTTTTGTCAGTTGTTAGGTTTTGAAATTGCACAGCAGAGGTGGAATGACAGCTCACGTCAAACTCACCTCACCTAAGTTTTCTCAGTGAGATTTTAACAGGGCCCAAATTCACTATGACCACTATTAATGATTCCTTACTACGAAACCACGTCAATTCCTTCGCTAGTCACGACAACTGCTAAAGGCGAAAGCACACACGCTACTTTTAGCATCGGCGATCGGCGATTTAGCCGTGTTTAGAAGCTAAATGCAGCGACCAAGCATTCCACACCGCACACTAATGGGCCGTCTCCACGAGCGAGAGAATCGCGGCGATAGTCTCGCCGTGCCATCAAATTTTCGCCGCGATGATATCGCCGTGTGGAGACACGTTCTAAGAGAGTGTATAGAAATACGTGCCACGACGATAATATCGCCGCGATTCTCTCGCTCGTGGAGACGGCCACTTAAAAACGCCAAACGCGGCGATTCAGTCGCTTTTCGGAAGCTCGACACAGCTGCTGAACGCTACACTCCGCACACATTCGGATGCCGGTCGCAGCGATTTGACATTTGCGCCAGTATCAGAGCTGTTGCTAAAACGCGCGATTCCGATACCACGTCCGAACGCAGGAAGTCGCGAAATCGCGATGCAGCATCGGAGCAGTTGCTAAAACGCGTGATTCCGATACCGCGTCTGAACTCAGAGAGTCACCAAAACGCGATGCAGCATCGATACAGCCGCAAAATCACCGATCGCCGATGCTAAAAGTAGCTCTATGACACAATGAACGAAACCGCGCGAAAAAAACTCGGAGTTGGCGTGGTTTGAACTGTCAAAATACCACGTTTGACAACCGTACGTGGTTTGCACGTGGTAAGATTACGCAGGGAATAATAATTACCGTTCAGAATTGGGGCTCTGAATAGACCGGCAGGACTCGTCTTCTCGAGTCGTGCTCGTTTGCTGGAGTTGACGAAATAGACTTTATGTATTCCTAGTCACTAGACCTTCCACACTATTGCCTCTTGCACCTCGCATGTTACCTTTGCTTACACTTGGTTATCACAACATTCCGGAACCTCATTTAATTCTGTATTGTTACAGGCAAAAAGGCCAAGACCTGACACAGGCACCGATGTATCAGATCGGTAAGTAACCTTATAATTATAGTATTACCCCCTAACTAATAAACGATGTACAGCGGACGTTAACACAACGCTTTGTCTTCTTCTTTCGAAAGTCAAATTACTGACGACTGAAAGAGAGAAATCGGTGTGTAACTATTTATCTGACATAATACGTTTATTGGTGAGGGGGTTAGAGAATAAAGTTAAGTAAATAAGTATACTAACTCCTAAAATAATGAAGCTAGATAAGTTTGACCGGGATGTGCTGTGGGGGATCTGGCAGCTCCCATTGGATAAAGGCTTCCTTAAGCATTTTTGTTTAGCTCGCAAAAATCCATACTTAATATTATAAATGCGAAATTGTGGCTGTCTGTCGGTCTGTTACGCCTTCCGATTGGTATATAGATAGTTTGAGTTCCTGGAAAGGAGATAGGATAGTGTTTGTCCCGATATTCCGGAGTATTCCCGTTTGAGCACCTATTTTTAGAGCACCTAGGAGAGACCCTATCAATGGTAGAAAAAATATACACGATTTAAAATAGGTGCTCAAACGGGAATACTCAGATATTCCCACGGGATCGAAACTTATGCGGGTGAAACCGCGGAGCGCTGCTAGTATTAACATAAAATCAAGCTTGTATTTCCCGAAGGGTCACGCAGAGGTGTACCCAGTACACCACGTTTCATCAGTTATGTTGAAGTCCCGTGAAATAGGGGGCGAGCGTGTTGCCATAAACCGGACACAAATCCAGACTCCGGGCGACTACTGAGAAATTTCTAATGGAAAAATCCAATAACCCTTTGCCCGACCTTGGAATCGAACCAAGGACCTCATGTTCAGCAGCTTGCGACCACTAAACCAACGAGGCAGTACAAAAATAATATTCATTGGTAAATCCATACTTCCATACTATCCATACAATACTATAATATTATTACAAATTCGAAAGTAACTGTCTGTCTGTCTGTTCTGTATGTTACCTTTTCACGCCTAAACCGCTGAACCGATTTCGATGAAATTTGGTATAGAGATAGATTGCATCCCGGGGCCTTTCCCGGCCTAAAACTATCCTATGTCCTTACATAGGATAGTTTTTATCCCGATATTGCCACGGGATCGACACTTATGCAGGTGAAACCGCGGGACGCAGCTAGTACAAATATAAAAAATGGCCCCAAACAATCACTAATAAACTATAACTATCGTGGCTCGGAAAGCACGTTAAGCCGTTGGTCCCGGCTGTCATTCGTGGATCTTTGACAGTCGTTACAGGCAGTCAGAAGCCCGAAAGTCTGATAACCAGTCTTACCAAGGGGTATACCCGCAGTAACTGGGTTGTGGGGGTCAGATAGGCAGTCGCTCCATGTGAAATACTCGTATTCAGCTGCATCTGGTTAGACTGGAAGCCGACCCCAACATACTTAGTTGGGAAACGGCTAGGCAGTTAATGATGAATGGCCACAAACTATCACTTATCGGGGTATTTTGAAATCATTACTATTAGTGTTCTCGTTCACCCCCTAAACTCGACTCGACACGTCATTTGATTCGTAGGTTAACAATAATCTCCGCCTCTGCTTAAGCTATTGGATATTGGGAGCGATATATGTTTAGTAATAATCAATTATTCCTCTTTTGTTAGGAAAGACATTCGTATTCATATTAATGTATTTATTGTAAAACATAAGTACATTATAAGTTCTTATTTGGTTATGTCACCTCCACGGTATACCGTGGCTACGCGAATTAAAGACAGATTCGAAGACAGACATATACAGGGTTACTTGTAATTCGACGTATATCCGTAAGGAGCTGACAGGCGCTATAACTTCGTTTCCGCTTAGCGTTCTTTCTTACTCTATTTTTATTTTGCTCATCTCCTAAAAGTCCTAGCGTAATGTTAAACAGCCTTCCACAAAAATGGGGCTATCAAATGCAAAAAGAATTGTTCAAAACTGATAGTTCCAGAGAGTATTGCGTTCACTCTTCTCAGCTTTATTATTATTAGTATAGATATAGATTATCTTCCAACTTACAAAATTGTTCATAGATAGGTATATGGAAAACAGTATGTCTAAACTGAATTAGAGTAATTTCTCAGTCATTTGTGTTACCTTCCTGTTTTACATCATCATCATCTACAGCCTAAAATCTCTCTGCTTGACATAACCTCACTCTTTATTCCCCCTTCGCCTTTTAATCAAACAAATACCATCATCTCAAACACACACTCAACGTTTCCACTCATCTGCGTCCAAATTAAATTTTACACCAAAATACGGCTCACGCCCGTGTATGCTCTTAAAAACACAATACCAAGGGTCCTTAATCCCTCTCTAATCCTATATTGTAAGTACACAATTGCCGTGAAAAGAGCTACTTAATAAAACTAGGAACACGCCCCCCAGTCCACATTATCACGCGGTGATCAAAGGAGATGGGGCACACAATGAGGGTTTTATATTACGTGACGATTTGGGTACTTCAATAGATTTGGAGAGCAGTTTTTGCAATATCTGTGCTTTGATTTTTTTTGGGAGGTAGGTACAGGTTTTTTGAGCGTGATTTTGGGTGTAGAGGTTGCGTTATGTTAGTAGGTATGGGCTTTGAATTTTATACGAAAATAAATGGCATTTTGATGGGTTCTGTTTCACCTAGGTACCTACTTGTTCTCGTTTGAAAAGAGGTTCAACCTCACGAATACCTTACGTAACTACTGTATCTACCAAATAATTAGTTTTCATTGGTTCTATGCCTGAATTTTCACTTACTGACCTTCCTCTTTGGTCAAAAAGTGTTTACCCAAGTACTTGTTGAACGGGAATAATCTTCTACAACTTATTAAAAACACGTCGATTGTCTTCAAAGTCGTCGACATGTTAGACATGACAGGCTTTCGGCTTTCACAAAAAAAAAAAACACGGCCAACGTTTACGCAAATTAATTCTGATAATAGAAGTAATCTATCTTATATAAAACCAGCGCTTACCGTACTGTTTATTTACATTTATTAATAATTATGTTTTCCATTCACACCACAATATTTCATCATTCCAAAAACACGGAATACTGCATTTCATAAATTCCTTTGCCTCGCGAACAAAATAAAAAAAAAACACCACGTTTGGCATTCGACGGCCGCATTCCGTTTTAGGCAGCATATTAGGTAGGTTAATTAGTAGTTAACATGACATTCCGTGACTTTTTAAACGTTGTCGAGCATTTTTCGAAGCTAAAATAATGAATGGGCGAAACTGAAGTATGTTTTGAGCGATATAAATCAATTTTTTGACGCGATTCCGTTCCGTTATACGGTATATTTTTTACTTATGACAAGCAGGATCTGAAGTATCGTATGTCTTGACTGCCGAGTCTGTTGATGTTTTGTTGTTACTTTTTTATTTATATCCTCCCGTGCACGTAGGTTAAAATATGAATGGAACTCATTCTATTTCTTCAAATGTTTTTAAAAGCAAGTGGCTCTTTACGTTTCATATTTTTTGTCTCTGGTTTTCTTTTTGAATTTGGATTTAGGTATTTTAGTTTAGAAGCTTGGTTTACTGTACCATTTTGAGTACATATTTAGCTTAAATCTGCTTTTTTCTTTGATTAACGATAGCAAAGAAAAAAAGAAAAGATTTAGATGGTAATCACTAGGTTTCTTATTGGACTTGGAATGGCCAACTCAAATTCGTTTTCGAAGCATAAGTACTACTTACCTACTATTTTTAATCTTATAAGAACACTCAAAATCATAATTCTAATTTAAAATCATCTAAACGAAATTGGATAATTTCAGAAAAAAAAAAAATCTAGCACAAAAGCAAAAAAAGATTCATTTCATCACTTTTCAAACGCAAAACATCAATCGATCTATTTGAAACATCATACTAACTAAACACAAATACTTTAACTACTCCAAACCTGATTTCTAGAGGCATAATAAATTACAAGTTTATTTTTAACCCTTACATTTGTCATTCCAGACATCTGTTGGCTTTTTTATGAACGAAAAATTTTGGCAGATGACAAAAAAATGCAATTAATAGATTTTAACGCTAAGTTGACACGTGGGGGCCAAATGGCGGGGAAGGCCACCGATTTTGGGTTCCTTATTCTTTTGGAGAATTGTTTTGTTTTATTTAGTAGTTTTGTTATATCTAGGAGGATTATATCTACTGGTGTATACAAGACAGCATTATTTTCTCAAAATGCAATACCGGTAAACTGAGGTTACTTTGATCAATTTTGAACTTTAATTGACTGTAATTTTAGAATGTGTGGTTCTAAAAAAAATATAAAAAAATGTAATAATCGGTTTTTATAGTTCTCTCTGTAAAAGTAAAAAAAAAATAAAAAAAATCGATTAGTTTTTCAGAAAAAAAAAATAAAACAAAGTGATAAAAGTTAAAATGATTCTGGGGTTACTTTGGAACCCCCCGTTTTTAACATAGAATCTGAAAGTAGCCCCAATAAATAATTTTATCTGGTAAAAATCGGTATTGATAAAAAACTTACCTTTTTTTGCATGAAACAACGTGTCATCACCAGCGCACCCGCAAAAGGATTGTGTGACAGTTTACCAGTGTAGTCATCCGAAAAAAAAATTCTACCAAAATTTGTTCCGTTTTACGCAATTTGCAATTTTATGTCGATAAGAAGTTTCTATCAAATTAACCCCGTGATTCAAAGTAACCCCGGTTTACGGTACTCTTTAGGTACGGGAAACTAAACGCAAAAGAGTTATGTTTAATAATTAGTACTGTTTGCCTAAGATTGGGTTTTATTGCGCTACGTGTGCCTACGCAGTATTTTGAACAAATAGGAATAGGACATAATACCTGGGCAAGAGCAGTAGTAACCTAAATACTAGGTATCTACCATTTTCTTTTTATTGCTGACAGGCCCCAATCTTGACCTCGATCACGTCTGATGAATAGCGTCGGATGAGGTATTTGATAGAACGAGCGTGTCCAGAAGATGCCTGTTCACTCTTGCTTTGAAGGCAGGCGGGTTAAATGTGGAAGGGAACACAGACGCTGGCAGAGAGTCCCACACTTTGGCTGTACGCATAATAAATGTAGAGAAGCGCTGAGTATCAATGGTCGGGATATCAACCAAGTGTGGATGGTACGCTGTAGTACCTAGCTACGTCTGAAATTCCGGTAGTAAAAGGGCGAAGGTATCGATGGAAAATCATGTAATTCAAGTAAAGGCGGATATAGACATTTCGAGGCATGCGCCGCGCACCGCCGCGCACACATCACCGGATTTAAACCCGGTGCTTTTGGTAAACACCCGATAAACGCCCGTAAACACCCATAAACACCCAGAAAATTGGGTGTTTATCGGGTGTTTACCAAAAGCACCGGGTTTAAACCCGGTGGATTGCCCATCTATAACAACACACGCCTCGATATTACTTTTCCTCGAGTAACGAGTAGCCTCACCACGAATATGAACGTCCACACATTGCGAAGCATGCCATGAGCGTCGTGCGCTGCGCATGCCTCGCAATGTCCGTATCCGCGTTTAGAAGTCACAATTATTAAACTAAAAACTGATTCTTTCTCAACTCAATCAAAATCCCAAAAACTGCGCATTTAAGTACACCACCGTACAAATCCCCGATAACACACAGTCGACCACAGTACTCTTATTTACACTAACTTGTCACAATCAAGTCACACGCAGCTACGGAACCCTCTCACAGAACAAAGAGGTCCTTCACGACGTGTGCCGTATATTGTCCCTGTCAAAGGGCACTGAGGCTTTATTGTTTCGCTCTTAAAGCAGAAGTTTATACTCTTTAGACTGTGGCATTAGTTCTTGTAGTAAATATGCACGTGCCTCGGTAATGTATCGAAGCGTTTGTGCACAAGCGTCATTTGTTGTGATTGGGAATTGGGATGTTGATTATAAAGTGTAGCGATAGTGGAATGAGCACGAAGGAGATTTTATATTTGTGAATGAGGATGAATAAAGATTAAAAAGTCGTAGATGTCTGAGGAACAGACTTTAATAACATGTAGCTGATGCTAGCTAGATGAAAGTAAGTGTAGATGTTAAATTTCGAGGATCTCACCAACGAAATCGTGAAAGATCATGCGCAAGGGATGTCTATGTTAAAGTGACATCTGGAGAAAGACCAGAGAGTCAGATAGGGCAAAATCCTTTCAGAAAAAAAACCATACTTGAGTATAAGAGAGAAAAAGATGGATTATATAAAGAACAACTTGGTACAACTACAACTTTTTATAAGTACTTATACCTATTAAAAGTTGTCATAATTATAGTGGTTTGTTCTTTTTATTCAGTTAGTTGAATGGGTGTTGTTATTTTAGTTGTTCGTTGGTAGTTAGTTTCAGTCGTTGTTTGTTTTAGTTGTCATAGTTGTTGTCTTTTGTTTCATATTGCTTCTTCTTTCTTTTTTTTCTTTTTTTACTAAAGGAAAACAAAAAATCTAACTTCCTCCATCCTATACGTCTAACATTAAGATATCAAGCCGCTGATACTTTCTCTTCCACTCCCAAAATTAGCATGGAAACCATCAACATAATTATCAAAACGAACATCCATCCTAATCGCCGAGGCCGCATATTTCAAACGCCAATTCACCCGGAACATAAAACTAAAAATGTGACAACTAACTTCGCGCCATATGGAATGTCAAGCATGGCCGCCTATTAAACTGTTTGAAGTCTTTTGTTAGACGAAATTAACGACATTTTACGATGACTACCGCGAGTAAAAAGTCAAAAGAATCCATTGAAAAAGAGCCGAAAACATTAAAAAAAGCTTTCAATTAAAAATATAGTGACAATGCCAGCATTAACTGTAGAATTCCGGCGTTTGATATATGATAGTGTTGGTCTAATGGCCGAAGTGAAGCAAAGTGACACTTGAAAAAGGCGCGAACTAATATAAACAAGAGCCTTTTTTTTTTCTAGACAAAGGCTCCGGTGTTCGGCCTCTTGATTTTTTAATTGTATTTGCCGGTCATTAGGTTTTGTTTTATTTATGTTATAGAAATAAGTCAGATTGATAGAGACTTTGATGTAACCGAATATCAATGTTTGGACATTTTAGGTCAGTTGAAAAATTATTTGTTACAAATTTTATTTCGACCGGCCAAGTGCGAGTCACCGAAAAAAACATTTTTCTTCTATGGAGACCGACACCCTTTAATTTTTATCAACTTTATTTTACTTTTACAATTTGCTGTTATAGCGGCAACAGAAGTAGGTACACAGTAGAAAATTTCAACTGTCTACCTATTACGGCTCATGAGATACAGCCCGCTGACAGTCAGACGGACAGAAAGCAGAGGCTTAGTAATAGGGTTCCGTTGGCACCCTGTGGGTACGGAACCCTAGAAAGCACTAACACAAAATAGATATTAAATCGAAAGCAAATTGCACAACAAAAGTTTCATACACCGCGTATAAAATTATAACTATGTGCTCATTAAAAATATAATTGTTCCCGCACTTACATAAACGTGTAATTACTGCTCGGTATCAATTAAAACGATATTTAAATGTATGCATATTGCTATAAATAACGCTAAAAGTCCGTAGTAATCACACCAATTAAAAAGCTATTTTTTTTTATTATGGCAAGGAAAGAGCACGAGCTAAGCCAGACAGATTCCTTTCTTTTGAATGTTGACCCCCCGTCGAGCTACACTAACATACAGGCGAAAACTTCATTTTTTAACTTGGATAATGCCAAATGAATATTACAAATTAATGACTCATAGACATAATTAGAATTTAATATGCAAATATTCATATAGAAATTAAACAGGTGTTATGCTAAAATGTGCTATTAGCATAGATTTAATTATATTATTGGTGTTTAAAGTATTTTATTGCGCAAGATATTGATAATGTGCGCTGGGTGTGGCTATAGTACTTTGATTCGCTGTTGGTTTATGGTTTATTAATCAATTGGTCAATTGTTACTTATTAATGATTAATTAACGTTTTGTATGAAGGCCTGTTGTGTGTAGACTGTAGAGCCGACGGTATTTTTCCATCTTGTAATTTTAAAGTTACAGCATGGCTAAGGCGAAACTTTTTTGCTATCATAGTCTTAGAACAATTTAAACCTGCAATAACCGAATACCTAATGCTTTAGAAGGCAGACTTTTTTTTTAACCTTTTAACCGCTTGTGTCGCATTTATGCGACACATATTTCCGTGCCCCTACCGCTCGTGTCGTATTTCTGCGACAGAGAACATGCATGGCTTTTTCGTTCTATTTTGGTCTTATTAACTGCGTGGTACGACTAAAACCATTATTAAATAGAGAAAAAACTTATTGACTATTTTTTAATCGATACAACGATTTCTCCTCCTTATTTATTGTAGGTATTATTTTATCTTGATTTTATCGATTTGTAGCCGCGCGCTAGGGGCACGGCAATTGATATTTAGCCAAGCGCTTAAAAGGTTAATTATGAAACCCTAATCTATTTAAAAAAGATAGGTGGGTACCTATCAAGTATGTACGAAGGTATAAATAATATTCATTATTTTCTGTAGGTAGGTAACAATAAGATTAAAATTCGTGCCTTTTCTGATGGCAAGTTCTTTAATTTTAACAGAGATTTATGATTCACATAAAAATTATTCAAATTAGCCTATAAAAATATTGATTATTCATTTTTATAATAAGTTGGTCATGTATATAATAAACTAGACATAACAACGCTCAGAAACAATATAATTTAATTAATTTTAATATACATAATTTACGTTTTATTGAATTAGGGACGTCTCGTTTGATTTTTACCGCGGAAAAAGAAATAAAAAGTCAGTTGACATCACGACTGTCACGTTGACAGCGCGGGAATTGATTAAATAATGGCGGACAGAAGGGCTGCGTTCACGAGCGTTGATAAGGGACTTTTAATCGGAACACGTGTAATCATTTTGTTTGATAAATCCACCGTCCCGTGAGATAGGGGCCCGAGTCTGTGGCATCTGTTATACGATTCTGGTGATTTGTTTTAATGATACTAATTTAGTATAAACAGCGTGTGATTTCGTTTGTTCAACACGCTCTTAATTGGGGCAATATGTTCTGTTTATTAATGCGTCGTGTCATGATTATTATGTACGTTGTCAAGCGGTGATAGTGGAGTTTAGAAAATATTATAATGAATTATTCTACCACAGCTTAATTTTTATATTTGAAATTAATGAACCCGTTTATCTTTATCTATATTGTATTTGCGATGAAAGATACAATCAACTCAGCCTATCGCAATCCACTGCTGGACAAATGCCTCTACCAGGCTGCGCCACAACACCTTGTCCTCGCCGTCCGCATCCAGTCGGTCCCAGCCACCTCTATAAGGTCGTCGGTCCATCTAGCTGGGGAAATTAATATTCCATTCCGTTTCTCCTTAAAAACTAGCTTACCACATTTCGTTACTTGATACTTAATGTCTTTTCATTTCAAGAATATGTAGTTATAAAAATTAAGCTTTGAGTTTTGTAAACGAAGACGCAACCACTTTACAAGTCATACCAAGAAGCCCGACCACATGAATGATCTAAAAAAGATTTTGATGTCCACTAACCTGACCACGGAACTTTTGAGATGCGTGAGCTTTAAAAGTGGAGTCATCCAAAAACAATAAATTAAGTATTTCATTCTTCGTATAAATTAAACAGCTGTTCTTGGAAAACCAGTTAGGTATATTAATTACTTTCCCACCAAATTCCACTAGTAATTCCTCAGTTTACATCAAACCCTATGAATAGGTACATTAGCCAATTCAGTTAAGTAAAGCAAGATGGCCCAAAATATTACAGAAAAATAAATTGGAACATCTTGAAGTTGATCACCTAAACAGAAGTTTCCTTAGGTAATCCCTCTGTAAAATAAAGCCAGAAGAAATAAGGGTCGGCTTCCAGTCCAATCGGATGCAGCTGCGTATCAATATTTTACATGGAACGACTGCCTATCTGATCTCCACAACCCAGTGACTGGGTAATACGATACTTACCCCTTGGTAAGACTGGTTGTCAGGCTTTCGGGCCTCTGACTATCCGTAACGACTGTCAAAGATCCACGAAGTACTGCCGGGACCAAAGGCTTAACGTGCTTCCCGAGGCACGGAAGGGTCTCGGTATGTAAAGATGGTCACCCATCCACAGACCAACCGCGGCAAGCGTAGCTTAACCTGATTTATCGACCTGTGCGGCTGTTATTAGTTAGCCACGAGCCCCTCAACATGTGGCATATTATAAAATCAGTTAATGCTATAAGTGGTTACTTGCGGAAACACTTTTAACAAGGACCAATAAAATTAATGGTACCTACAATCACAGCTTACCCATCAAATTAATAGCTTCTTTATCGTCCTTAAATTAAGACATCACAACTTCACAAGTGTTTACAAAAAGCCCAAGAGGAAGGAGTTTTTACTACTTTTTACGGTTTTTTACGCCAAATGTTTTGATAACCGGCGTTTGTTTTCTTAGACCCGTTTAAAAAGCTGTTATCTTGTAAACAACTGAGTTTTTACTGTCAGCTTTACTGCTTAATTGATAAACAAACTGAAGACGAGGGTTCAGAGATTTTGCATTTTTAGATTCGATTTTTCTTAGTTGGTCCGTGGTCGTAAGAAATCAAGTTGGAAAGAGCTATACCCAAACTTATTTCGGTATAAGCCTATTTGTGAACCCCATAACTTAAGGTGAATGCGCAGTTGAAGCCCGCGAAATTCAATTTTTCTTATGTTTCTTGCAATTTTCAGGTCAGTGTCAGGTTGTATCTTGGTCAAAAAATGATTCGTGACTATAACAGGTACGTATTTACATAATTATAATCATTAGAATCATTAATACATCTTTCCAAGTTAGATTTGTACCATAAGAACAAATCTCTTATGAGAAAAGTGCTTATGGTACAAATCTAACTTAGAAAGATGTATTAATGATTCTAATGATTATAATTCTGTAACTTCGTACCTGATAAAGTCGCGAATCAAATTTTGATTAAGATAAAACCTGACAGTGACACTGACCTGCAAATTGCAAAAAACGTAAGAAAATTTCAATTTCGCGGTCTACCACTGCGCATTCACCTTAACTCCTCAAATATTAGACGTTGCGTAAAGTTGCGTTGGCAACTATTTATGATCCGTAGATATAAAATACTAGCTGCGCCCCGTGGTTTCACCCGCATAAGGGTCGATCCCGTAGGAATAGCCTGTCGGGGGAGCGGTGAATGCTTATGCGAATCCCGCACCCCCGGACATAGGTAGAGGTGGAACACCGCGGTGGATTTAGCCGGTAAGAGTCCGGCATGCCCCTCTGTCACCCCCACGATAGAGGAAGTCCATGAGGATTTCCACCGCGAGAAAAAAAAAGAAAAGGAATATCGGGATAAGAACTATCCTATGTCCTTCCCCGGGACTCATCTCTATACCAAATTTCATCCAAATCGGTTCAGTGGTTTAGGCGTGAAAAGGTAACATACATACAGACAGACAGACAGACAGAGTTACTTTCGTATTTATAATATTAGTATGGATTAGGTCCTTATTTCCCTATTAAATACCTAAACTGCAGTATGTATGGATTGTAGCAGGTGGCGTTCTGTACTTTCTGCCTGCGTATGGGCAGGCGTGTATTTACGTGTGTAGGTGCAGACGCCAGCACATCAAGCTACTACAATCTGTCAAATTTCTTTAATAGATTTTCTACTTTATCACTAAAGCATAAGGTTCAAAGTTGCTTGGGAAAATTTGACAGTTTCGGGTAGCTTGATGTGCTGACATATGTACCTATGTAAATACCTAACTATGATGCAACAGGCATGAGTTAGAAAATCAAGGCTAGAATTAAAGTAAGTTGGATGCATCAGCCTTTTACCCTACATTTTTTCATTCATATTCATCTTACTAAGTTTCTTCGACTACTGTTAGTATTTGACTGGATTTGCTCCTAAATGACCTTTTTTTTTTTCTTCCAGACTATCAGGCGAAGTCAACACCTCCCCGTGCGAATCAGAATCAACTTCAAACTCCCCGCCGTCGCTCCTCCAGGATGCGACGTTGCCAGCTCTCCTAGTATCCGGCGCATCCACGCTGTTCCAGAATACAACCACGACCACCAACACAGCGCTGAGTTTGTCAGCTGTTGACAGCTTATGCTTGCCTGGTACCTCAGAGGTGGAGAGCTGTAGTTTGGCGAACGGATGCTCGACGAGCTCGTCGCTTGGGTTGGCACTGCCGTTGACGTCGGCCGGGGGATTGTGTTCAACCTCCTCGTCGGCTGCAGTCGCCTGGTTGATGAATGAGGATAGCACGGGTAGGTATCCTATCGGGACGATATTTTAGTTATCTACTTGGTTTTGGTCTCTTTTTCAAGTGAAAAGGACGCACAACATTTGGAACCTTGGCATTGCTTTGATTCCCCGTTCCCGTAGATTATTGGGCCGGAATCGTGAATACACAAGCAAGATACGGAGTCAAACCAATTTTTAATATTATGTAGACCCAACTTTACTCAGTTACATAGGTAACGAAGTACTTATGTCAAACTTCGAAAGTGCGGTATAACCATACAAATAGGTAGATATCCAAGGTGGTTGACTATGGCACCGATAAACTCCAGACCACTACATAGACTAGCTCTCTTTTGAGTTCGGTTGTACCAGGCTGACCAACGTACCTAATACACTTTCAATTACCTACACAATCTGTATCATTCATTTTGAAGGATGTCGCTAATCCATTGCTTCATATGTTCGAAAAATTTGTCTGCTCAACAACGTAAATAACGCAATGAATGTTGTTGAACTGTCAAAATGAAAGCCATTGGTACTGTTAGTGTGTTACGCAATTACCCTGCTGTAGTTCCAAGATATTTTTACCCTGTGTTAATCTAGCTCCTTTTTGTGCCAGGTGGTGTAAAGAGCGAGGTCCGTAGCCCGGGCCTGTGCGAGACAGACGTGGCGCTGTACGGCGAAACGTTGCCGTACGACCAGTCTACGCTGCCCTACCAGTATTATAATAGGTAAGATAGCAGTTTTGCTACAATATTTATGACAATTAGGCTAATTTTCAAAAAATACTCATATAATTATGTCATAGTGACATCTACGATGGGCCCGCGTAGTAGATTGCGGCCCACTCACTCTCATCGAGAGGAGGCCTGTGTCCCAGCAGTGAGAACATTATAGGCTGATTATCGATTATGCTACTTATATGCTATGTTGAGGCCAATTTTAGCCTGTAACCGCACAAAGAAATGAGCCTCTCCGATAATAGCAGGAACGACCATTGAAATCAAGCTTAATGGAGGTTTGTACCCACATATTTAGTCAACTGAACAGATTTGCTTTTACATGTTGTAAAAAAACAGAATGGTTTTACAGTTAAGTGCTCACATTCACGAGCGGCGCGTTGCTTTGCCGCTCCTCGACGACACCATGACCCTCCTACAGGAGAGTAGTAAAGCCACCAGTACTGTTAAAAAGTACAAGTCCTCCCGCCTGCGCCGTCGTGAAGTCTTTCCGCCTGCGCCGTCGAGGCCCGTCAAGACGCCCCATACCTTGTCCGCCCCGACCCTTGCTCGAGCCAGCCCGCGCCGTTGATTCTGTAGTTTTAAATTCGTCCCTAAATAATTCCGATTCAGACTGTCCCTTGCTACCCTCTCCCAGCGACGCCCTAAGCCGAGGTTCGTACCCCACAGGAGGTGCCCTTAGCGTGTAGTCGCTTACGCCCTGGCTGGAGGCCTTAATTTATTGAGGCATCCACAGGCAAACCCGGTTAAGCAGATGACAACCTCATAGGTTGAATTGCGATATGCCACACCTAAAAAAAAAATTGCCATGCCGCCGATGAGTATCGAAGGCAATTTTTTCGCGATTACGTTGTTGGTCCCATGGAACAAATTGTTCAGTTTGATGGTCTGTACCACACCGGTAAAGACCAGACCATTCTGGTACATTCTGTATACTACCTATTGGTACCTAGAGAAACGGGACAGCAAAGTTCTGTGACAACATTACGATCCCTTAAAAATAGTTTAATATTACCTGAGTATTTTTTAGGCAGAGTTACACCTGAAGTTTCTATAATCGGTGAAAATGACGTCACCATCTACGTCAAAGCTACCCCCAACATCAATTAATAGGTTTACGAACTCTGGAGGATTTTGTGAAGCCCTAAAAATGTCTGAAATTCATAAACTTCTCACGTAAGCGTACATTGACGCTCCTCCCTGCGTAAATCTCTAATCTTGTTTTTTTATACAACTCGGTACCTATGTAAGATGTTTTAATTACTTAAAGCTTAATGCCACGGTAATGGTTAACTTATCGAGTACTTAAACGATGCTTAAACACGAACGCCTGGCAGTTCTTGTCTAGAAGTCTCGCATGAATATTCTCAACTCTGGCCGGTCGAGAAACCCTACTCATAAAATAAACGAGTCGTTAGTGACTTACCAACTGAACTTCGACAAACTTTACTACGACAAGATTTTAATTCGACACTACGGAACTCCAACACGTCTTCATTGCGACAATACTTTAGTTCGAAATGCCTTAAGTCCGACACTACTGTACTCCGATAAAGCGTTTCTTCGACATGACTTAACTAGGAAACGATGCGACTTCGACGACGTGGTACTTCGACAACTATGGTAGTCCGACATGAGTCAATTTCGACATACTCTACTCCGGCATGCTGTACTTCGACAATATCAGATATTTCAGATATTTCGAGTTCTTTCATTTTCTGTGTTCCTTTGTTCTTTCTTTATTTAACTCTATAATAGTTTTAAAAATATTAATTTTCTTTCTATTTAAGAGCACTATACATTTTTTTTTTAGTAGTAGTCGGTAGTCACTAGTCACCCCCTTTCTAGCCATATCATCTTTCACAAATTTCAATTTCGAAGTAGCATCGTGTCTCAGATATATAACGTCGAAGTAAGATATTGTCGAAGTACAGCATGCCGGAGTAGAGTATGTCGCAATTGACTCATGTCGGACTACCATAGTTGTCGAAGTAGCACGTCGTCGAAGTCGCATCGTTTCGTAGTTAAGTCATGTCGAAGAAACGCTTTATCGGAGTACAGTAGTGTCGGACTTAAGGCATTTCGAACTAAAGTATTGTCGAAATGAAGACGTGTCGGAGTTCCGTAGTGTCGAATTAAAATCTTGTCGTAGTAAAGTTTGTCGAAGTTCAGTTGGTAAGTCGTCGTTAGTCTCAAACATCTTGTATGAAAGTAACCTAAGAATCCTAAGATCGTTTGCATCGTAGCATTTTTCTTCATCTCAAAAAGCCTCTACCCTACATGTTGCGCCATCTGTTGAGGAGTAGTAGAACTAAAAACGTCTGCCCTTCATTAGTTCCACTATCAACCGACAGAGGCGCTGTATAAACCGCGGTTGTTTTTTATTTGGCTGCTAGATGCCACTACCTACTTCTCTTTTAGCATATTTTGCACATAAGATTCCTTGAATATAACATTTATTGATGTCAGAAGAGGGAGAAAAGTAATATTTTTGGATAATATTTATCATAGTAATTTCTTTTATACAGCATGCAGCAATATGGTAGCGGCAGCGCGGCTTCGTCGTACGTCAGCTCTTCGCTGTACAACCAGCCGTACGGCGCATACCCGCCACAGCATAACACCACCAACAGGTAAAAATTTGTAGTTAATAATAAGTAGAGAACATTACGTCCAAAATAGATTTTAATCCAGCTAGAAATCTACATACCTATGTTACGAGAACCTCAGTTTCCACCCCAACGAGAGAGAGAAGTATGTCACTTGATCAGGGAATGATTAGGCCACTTGCAAAAAGAGCACCCACTGCAGCGACCCCTTCTATTGAAGAAAGCGGAGATGGCCATCAACTTTTCTTTCTAGTCAATAAATTACTGAAGTCTTTTGTTCCTCAACCTACCTACCTTGCCTTCACCAACTACAATAATTTTATCACCCAACAGGTCGTCATGCAAAGCGACGCCGACGTACTTATCTGCGTACGGTGTTAGCGGTGTGAGCGGAGTGCCCAGCACCGGCTTCGGGACGCAACCCTCGCCTTACGCCTACTCTTCGTACAACGGAGGGCTGGCACAGTCGTTTCCGACTGCACAACAGGTGAGATCGTCAAAAAAATTTATTAATATCGTACGATAAAAAACTAAAACAAAATAATTCAAAGACTAAACCAACCACTGATCAATCAGTGACTAATAATAAGTCTACTATTGTAGTACCATTCCCTCTCGTCAATAACACGTTTTAAATCTTTAGGACTACAGCAGCTATGCAGCAGGCTACGCGGACCACAACGTGGCTCAGTACAGCGGATACTACGCTACACCTAGTTATTCACCCTATGTCAGCTCGCCGAGCAGCAGCGGCAGTGCTGGACACACTTCATATCATTTAGGAGGTGCTTTATCAGGTAACTAAAGAAAAGGTGTTTTTTATAAATCATTTTTATCTCATTTTACTTTGTGAAGTATGAACGCACCCATAACAAATAATCTAAGTGCAATGAGAACAAACCTGTGTCACTGTCATGTCAACGGTAAATGAAGACGTACTGAAATAAAATGTTGCCAAGTTGGCATATTACCTTTAATGATGAGAGTTTTATATTTATTCATGTTTACGGTTTTACCATGTACATTATTTATTTTGGTTTCCCCCAACCACGTATTTATTCATGTAGAATATGTCTCAGTGTCTAATGAAACTTATAATAAGCTGCATTTTGGGTTCAAAACCTTAATTGAAAAATCTTCACTAATTTTTATCAATAACAGTGATAAGCCTTTTTATTATAAATTGTTAGCTACAAAATTACGCACATTTAACGTCCCCGCGGTTTTAGTTCGGAGCAGCCGTGGGAAATGTCACGTTGATATGGGATTTTTAAATCAAAGAGCTGGCAACTCAGCTTGACAACGTCAAATTCAATTTGACGTTTGTAATAGTGATACTTGTTGCCTCTGTTGTAATGTTTACAAAGTAGTGTTTTTAAAACAAATGCCTTAATTTACAACAAAATAGAATAAACAATCTCATGTGTTCATATCAATCCGTCGATTTACAAGACTGAACTTCCATTCCGTAAACAATTAAGAAGATTTTGGTGCTCAAACGATGAATAAAGAAAACGAAAGTTTTCACGACAATAAGCGAAGGAAACTTGACGAAGATGCCTCAGAAACTCACTATGATGATTCAGATTACTGGCCGGACACAGATAGCGACGATGGTAGGAGTTTTTAACTTTTAAACTTAGAATTAGTTCAATCGTAAAACGTTTCAAATCTAGTTGGTAAAGTAGGCTCATTTCGTACTTCCTTTGCCGTGACATTGAAAAGTGTTAACACATTAAGACCAGTGCGTGATAAATTGCTTCAATATTAGTCATAATCTGTCGAAGTCTGATAACTTTGAAAAGAGATTCATACTGAAGCACACATGCATGTAACAAGCAAAGATGATCCAAATAAACCTTATTTGATTACAGAATCTCCATCCTCAATGCTGCCTTCCATAAATGACACAAGTCCGCTGTCTCCCATCAAAACAGAAGTACATGCAGCCAGTCGGAGATGTAGAGAGAACTCGGGGTAAGGATCCTATTACCTTTTGTGTACCATAGGCGCATTATTTGTAAAGCACCTAATAGAATAGAATACTCTTTATTATGTACACCATATAAATTACAGACATGAATATAATAAGTATGTTAATGGAAAAATACAATGCACCCGGGTTGTTGCACGCTGTGGAGGTGCTGGTCAGAAGACCCCACGGCTAACCTTGCAATTTTTATCTTTGTTTTGTTTTGTTTCTGTTTTCTGTGTGTGTTTAAATAGTGTTTAAGAACTATGTTATTAACAATTGGGCCTAGTTGCCATCAATAAACAAATATTTAATTTAATATAGAAACTTTACAATGGGTGACACAATGGGCGGTCTTATCGCTAAGAAAACAAATACTAACTGAATAGTGAATTAAACCCCAATACATTATTTTGTCCTTTCTTAGGCTACAATAACAAACTTCCCTTCTTATAAAAGAAGTTTAATATGTTAGAATATTAAAATTAAACAATATTTTGTAAAATGATTATACATTATAGCACTACAAGTCAAAATAAACAGAAAAAAAAACCCTACTTAAAATCTACTCCTTACCAGTTTTAAGATTAGAATGTTCCTCTTCCTTCGAATCAGTACTTACGGGCCCTATATTGGTACCAAATAACAGTTGACCAAGGTGGTAACATTGTTAGTCAAATGCAGTAAAAACTAGCTTAAAATCCGCAATCAAACAATCCTTATTATCCCCAGTGAAAGCACAGCCTCCCGCTCCCGAGGTCGGGGTCGGCGCAACACATCGTCATCACCTGCCCAGCACGTGCCAGAACCGGCGACAGACAGGGTGTTCATATGGGACCTGGATGAAACTATTATAATCTTCCACTCGTTGCTCACCGGCACATATGCTACCAAGTACAATAAGGTAAGAATATGGAAACTTATTGTTTGAGTAAAAAATTCAAGTTTGATTTGGTTATCATCATACTGGAGAGTTTGCTCATTGCATTTACTTGTCTAATGTCATGGTAATATTTCTTCTTCATGACCATTTGTAGCTATCATGTTTGCACGCTTATTATTAAAGTGACCAAATTAAAAAAACTAGTTTTTTGCAAATCGCAAAAAACATTTTGCAATTAGGACTTTGTTATTTATTTGGACATAAATGTTACAAGATGTTAGTTGCATTGTTATCTTTATTTTTTTATAATAGAATATGAACCACATATTTCACAGATGGCGTTGTATTAAAGATGACCGTGTATCTAACTAATAGTTAGTTATGTATATAACTAATTTTGAATTCAATCACTTTAATACTAAGCAAGCGATAAGAGAGGCATGAGATATTGTTGTGGGCCAGAAACCCATTATGAAATGTAATGCAGCAAGTACGTAGGAGTCAAGTCTAGCCTAGACTACCAGACGTCTAGACTAAAGTCCCCGTCACAAGAAGCTTTAAATTTTGTAAATAAAGAACTTCTACTAAGTTACGTAGCGACAATTCAATCAACAACAAATAATCCCAAATTCAATTAACTCAAAGTAACATAAATATGTAATACGAATCTAACGTACAATTTCAATTGGTCTGGTTATATTTTAGCTATATAAAGCACTCTAGTCTAATGTTTTGTGGTACTGGAACGCATCTGACTTCAAAGTTTATAACTTCTCGTGACCGGGACTTTAGACAACAGCCTTAAAACCCTCGCTCAGTTTCTTTGTGCCTCCAGTGGCGGATTTACACATTTGCTGGCAAATTTTGCCGCCCCTTCCAACCTCTACTTCTATGTTCAATTTCTAGATAATAATTATAACCCAACAATGTTAAGATTGCACAAGATATAGTTTTTGGGTACCTATCTGTATTTCTGAGGTCATAAAAGCTCGAATTACGTACTACTAATAGGGCGGCGCCTTAATCCCTTTTACTTACACAATAATGAACATTCCCTAAAATCTGCCGCCCTAGGCTCCAGCCTACTCAGCCTGTTGGTAAATCCGCCACTAGTGCCTCCCTATTTCTTTCTTTTTCCCTATTTCTACGTCTAAAGAAGAATTTAACTTTGGTTCATTTTCAAACTGCAGGCATGATCTTACTGATCCTAGAGGCCAAAATGATGTGAACTTACAAACATTTCAAAAATGCTGATCTGAAATCTTTCTTTTCCAGGATACACAGCAAATAGTTCAGTTGGGTTTTAGGATGGAAGAGATGATATTCAGCCTAGCTGACACGCATTTCTTCTTCAATGATGTTGAGGTAAGACATTATAATCAATATTATAACCACTGCATTACTACAAAACTATCTATTTATTTTAACTATTAGCTTTTAACCTGAACCATGGAAATCTACTGAAGTTAGTTGTAAGTCTGCATAATGGCGAGAAATAATAATAGACTACTCTTTAGTACATCATTAAAATTACAAATATAAATGTAGAAATTCCTAATACATTTATATATTTATTTGTTTGCATTTTTGTCTACTTATTTATTCAAACAATCATTTTCATCTTAACTTTTCCTTTAAAAAACTCAAAACCACCTCCTCACTCATCAGGATTGTGACCAGGAGCACATAGATGCGGTGGCGGCAGACGACAACGGACAAGACCTCTCCGCGTACAACTTCGCAGCTGACGGGTTCCACGCGGGCGCGGCACCTAACACGGGGCTATGCGCGCCTGGTGTCAGAGGCGGCGTCGACTGGATGCGGAAACTGGCTTTTAGATACAGGAAGATCAAGGATACTTATAATAATTATAGGAATAGGTGAGTTTGTTGAAATAACTATTATCGAAATCTCATTCCACTCCTGTAGTTTTTTTTATCTACTCTCATATTATTATCGTAACGTTTTTATCTAAATCAAAAATAGTAGTACTATGATGACAGACTTTATACACTAGTAACTCTAAAATTAAAAAGTTTTATTCTACAGTCTGTTCACAGTTATTTTACCTCTGTGTTTGCATGACTTTCCAAATCACAGTGATCTTTATTCTCATTCTTATTAGGTTGCTGTTCGGTTGCTGCCACTGACAAGTCTGTCATAATCATTGTGATCGTTATTCTCGATAAAATAAGGTTGCTTTTACGTTGCTGCTGTCAGAGGTAAAAATAACTGTGAACGGACTGTAATATTGGTCCTTGGTTCCTTAAATGTCAACAACTCTATCCCTGACATAGCAAAAAATCCTTTAAAATCGACAGTATCTGAAATCGTTCAAACATCGACGTAATTTTTTTCCAAAATTGATTGAAATATGACAAAGCACTTAGACAAAGACATTTATTCGTCGGATATGGTAGGTACAAAGAAATTTGGTACAAATGTATAAGTTCAACACATCCGCCGGTAATAGCGGCATATGAATATTTACAACGTGAAACGAATGTACACGTGGGTAGGTATAAAACCTAACATAAACTCTAATAAACAATACAAAACACTTACCCCCTTATTCATAATCCTATTTTATCTCTATTTTAGCTAAAATAGGTTTATAGAACGTTTGTCTTTATCTGTCACGTTGTCATTTCTGTGTGTAAGAAAGAGACAAACCCCATTTTAACTAAAATAGGTTTGATAAGTTTATGAATAAGGGGGCTATACTATGGACATATTTAGAAAGCGTATTGACGTAAGGAGAAACAAAGACGTAAAAAAATGTGTAAAGTAGCAGTTACGTCGATGTTTCTACAAATGAGCGAAATATTAAGTCTAATCCCGTATTTTAATGCTAAATCTGGTATCCTTCCCTGCAGTGTCGGTGGTCTACTCGGTCCAGCTAAGAGAGAACAATGGTTACAACTGCGAGCTGAACTCGAACAAGCGACAGACAACTGGCTCACTCTAGCCTGCAAGTGTCTCAACATGATCAACTCGAGGTAAGTTTAAATTCTATCCTTATTACGTGAATGCTAAGATAAATAAAGAAAAGAAAGTGAAAATAGGTTTATTTGTGGTAAACTTGACGCAGAGAAAGAAGACAAACACAAAAAAGAACAAGAAGGGAGAATATATGCTGATGAATATATGCTGATGAATATATGCTGATGCATATATTCCCCCTTCTTGTTCTTTCCAGAAAAACTCTTTACTTTGTGTAAATTATTGCATCACCACTGCTCTGAAAACGACGAAGAAAAACGTTGTGAAGAAACCAGAATGTTCTAGAACCAAAAAATCGAAGACATGTAACATCTACCAACCCGTACTGGGCCCGCGTGGTAGATTACAGCCCATTCCCTCTCACAAAGAGGTACAACCCGTAGAACTAAGTACTGTTTACTTGATGTATTATTTACGGATATTACTGTCTTTCCAGAGAGAACTGCGTCAACGTCTTAGTGACGACGACGCAGCTGGTGCCGGCGCTCGCGAAGGTGCTGCTGTTCGGGCTGGGCGGAGTCTTCCCCATCGAGAACATATACTCCGCCACCAAGACCGGTACGTTGGAGCTTATAATCAATTAAGGCGGCGCGGTGCTGACCGCACAGTGGCGCCCTCATCTCTTTTTATGGTTATTTCTTTTATTTTAGAATGAAAATGTAGAAAATAAGTTAAGTTGTGCTTCACAAAATTATGCGTTAATATTATTACATTGTTTAGTTTTATTATAATCACTAAAACTGATAAAAGTGGCCACTATTATCCGTTTTAGTAAAAAACGATGAGGGCACCACAGTGCGGTCGGCGCATGGTCGGCGCCGACTTAAGGGTTTCTGCATACAATAAGATTGGAGCATGCTCTTTAAGACCACGTGCGGTCGGTTGACAGAAATAGTAGATTGTTATGCAAGGGTCGAAAGGAATCAATTCCTATACGAGGCATTTAGACGCCCGAGCGCAGCGAGGGCGGCTATAGCCCGAGTAGGAATTGATGACTTTCACCCGTGTTAAACACTCTACTTTTCATTTCGAATATAAGGAAAGTAAAAAGTAGTAGTTTTTCTAGTAAAGTAAAATATTTATTGATAACAAAGCAAAGCTTGCAAAGCATGCAAAGTTTTTGAATTTCGGTACAGTTTACAGGGTTAGTATCCCGCCAAATAATACTATTGTCTTTTTTTATTTTAAATATGGAACACACCGCGTCATCGCCGCGGGCTGTCCCGCTTAATAGGTTTTTTTTTTTTAATTCACACTGGCTGTTTATACACTCACAAGACTGCAGCATTTTTCTTAATTTATGTAAAAAAATTCGTAGCTGACTACAGTTCTATTTTTAAAATTCATTCCCACCCTAAAGAGGGAAGTAATTACTATGAGTCTTTCCCGCCCTATGGTGGGAAGCAGCGTCTTCCGCCCGCTATTTGGATCAAACAAACACTACTTTCCGAGTATGAGAAATGAAAAAAGTATTCCTCCTTCGAAACAGCAGCACCCTAATTGCGTAACACACTCATCAGATGATGAGTATGTGAAGGCTAGGCAGATGCCTAGCCTTTTCCCAACAATGTCAGGGTCGGCTTCCAGTCTAACCGGATGCAGCTCAATACCAGTATTTTACATGGAGCGACTGCCTATCTGACCTCCACAACCCAGTTGCTGTGTAATACGATATCCCTTGGTATGACTGGTTGTCAGACTCGGGCTTCTGACTACTCGTAATGACTGTCAAAGATTCACGAATGACAGGCCGGGACCAACGGCTTAACGTGCTTTCTGAGGCACGGAGGGGTCTCGGTATGTAAAGATGGTCACCCATCCACAGACCAACTGCGGCAAGCAAGTTTTTGGTGATTGATTTGTTGTTTGTTACTTGAACTAGGAAGTCAACTTCTGACTTTCACCTATTCTAAAAGAGCAAAAACGATCTAAGGATCAATATTAATATTCCCTTTTAATTTCACAGGCAAAGAAACCTGCTTCGAGAAAATAAAGCAGCGCTTCGGCGAGCGATGCACATACGTGGTCATCGGTGACGGACAAGACGAAGAAGCGGCAGCCAAAGCGAAGAACTACCCCTTCTGGAGGATATCCAGCCATTCAGACATCGCTGCCCTGTACAACGCGCTAGACATGGGCTTCTTATGATCTACTGGTATCCTAGTACTCGATCTATATTACAGAGAGAAAGAGGGTTTCTTTTATGGAGAGTTTTTCATAGCGTTTCTTATAGGAAAGACATGTTCAGCCGTTCAGACAGTTGTGAGTCTCTTATGATTGGCTGGTATCCTGGTACTTGAAATAAATGTTTCATAGCGTTTCATGAATAGGAAAGACAATTTGGAAAAGATGGAAAGAAGGAATTGAAAAGCTGTTTCATTGGGTACCGTATTGACCTAAAGTCAGAATCAGTCAGAAGTCAGAAATCTAATAAAATTGACTTTGTTATGAAAATGTTACTAAAGATTGAATATATTCACCTGAATACTTGAGTTCACGAGCTTCCTTAAATCTAAAGCCAAAAATTTTGATACTTTTATGAAACTTCTGTTTAAAAAGACATAAAAATGTGTCCTAAGATGGTCTAAAGAGAAAGATAGAATTTAGAACATTTTCATGTTCGAGTTATGGAGATAGATGACTTTTAAAGAGTCTTACGTACGTAAAATACAGTAGCTAGAAGAATTAACATAGCTTATATAAAACGAAATATTTTTATTTATTATACAGGTTGATAATATTATTTTTAGCTCAGTTTATTATTATTTACGGACTCGAGTTCAAATAAATTCTGAAATGGCCTTTTGTATAATCTATCTTAAATGCTCGCAATTTAAGCCTTTTCCTGTCGTGACATACGAGGCTCGGGTGGCACGTAAAGCCGCTGGTCCCGGCTGTCATTCGTAGATCTTTGACAGTCGTTACGGGTTGTCAAAAGCCCAAAAGTCTGACAACCATTCTTACCAAGGGGTATAGTGTTACCCAGTAACTGGGTTGTGCCCTTCATGTAAAATACTGGTAATCAGCTGCATCCGGTTAGACTGGAAGCTGACCCCAACATAATTGGGAAAAGGCTAGGCAGATTCATATTCTGTCGGAGCATGCGTATACGGCGTAAGATCAACCGACTAATGTCGTCTGCGTCAATCGCTGGGTCGAAAATCGATATGGTTTCAGCCTGGCCTAAATAGGTATATTGTTCTCGAGTCCAAATTCTAGGGACTAAGATATTGCCGCGATATTTCAAAGGGATGTTTTATAAAGACAATAGACGATAGCCACTGTTTTAATCTATCCATATTATAAACAAGTCTATTTCCCCACTGTTGGGCAAAGCCTCCCTTTTCCACACAAATCTGTCTTTTGCTAGCCGGCCCGTTCATTCGGTAGGAGTCAACCTCGTCCCACCATCTTCGTGGCGGCCTGCCGCGATGGCGTCGTGCGTTTAGTAGTCGCTAGCAAGCACTCTTGGACAAAACAAAATATTTTCGAGATGCCCATTACGAAATATGGACTATGTTGATAGCAATATACTGAGTCGACTGTCTTTTGAAGAATTTCTAGATGAGACTGCGTAACTGCCATGTAGTCCTAGTAGTAGCAAGCGATACCGCTGAGCATGAGGTGCTGGATTCGATTCCCGGATTGTGCAGTGTTATTGGCTTCTTTTATCTGGAATTCCTCAGTAGCAACCCGGAGTCTGGATTGCCCCCTATAATATTCTATGGGACTCAAACATGAATGGCGAAATGTTAAGATACTGCAGGTATACCTCTCCAACTCTTTGGGAAACAAGGCTTGATGTTTCCTCGAAAATATCGCGTCAATAAATTGGTCCTTATTCTCTTCTCGGCTCCATAAAAGTACATTTTTCATACAAACGTTAGTTTCGGAGCCTCAGCTATTTAAATATATTAATTATTTTAGTTTATAAAAGCTCAAAGTCAGCTCAAAATCTAATGAAACTAAAAGAAATAATATGTTTTTTGTACATATTTACTGAAAATAGTAGTGACATAGTGTTTTGTAAGTCCATTCCTATAATAAGTTTTATATAATCTTTACTGTGTACAGAATTGAAGTAATTCTTAGGACAATGTATAGCAAATATTTGTTCTTATTATTTTCTGTTTGTATTCAGGACGATCTTAAATTGTTGAAAAAAAAAATAGCGGGCAGGTACTGTATGGCAGTTTCCATACAGGGTGTTACGGAAAGGGTATATCAATACAAACTGGTTGAAGAGTGTATCTGGTCTAGAATCTCTGTACAAAATTTCAGCTCAAAAGCATTAACTTTGAAAATGCTTAATATTTTTTATTTCAACATCACGGCGCTGCACTGGCGCGCGGCGGCGTGATGTGCGTGTACTAGGCGCACAGACACACTACAGATAATGGATAATGACCCTCGTAGTGCGGTGACACGTTTTTTATGATTTCAATTTAATAAACTATCGAAATAAAAAAATATTAAGCATTTTCAAAGTTACTGCTTTTGAGCTGAAATTTTGTACAGAGATTCTAGACCACATACACTCTTCAACCCGTTTGTATTAATATACCCTTTCCGTAACACCCTGTATAAAAATCTTCAATCCCTTTTTTTGTTATCTATTCTTTTTTTTTTTTCAAGAAAAGACGTCGTCCTTCCTTCACCAGTTTGTCTAACAAAAATTGTTCCTGTTACTCTAAGCACAACTATTTTTATATCTTCTAATATGACCACATCTTTCTATGTATGTCTCCGAAAACTATGTACAACTGTACGCGAAGACTTTTCATTTTACGAAACGTAGCAATATTTAAATGTTATTAAAAAATAGACGAAATTGTAAATAAAAATCTAAATTTTAGATTAGACATAGCTTATTATTCTAGTTCGAAAGTTATTATTATTCGATTTGTAAATAAAATTATATTATTTGACAATTTATTGTGTTGTTTTACTTGGCCGAGTTGATATACATATTCCATAGCTCCCCATTGCATATTCAGTAGCATATAAGCATAATCAGCCTATAATGTTCCCATTGCTGGGACACAGGCCTCCTCTCAGTGAGAGGAAGTGGGCCTTAATCCACCACGCAGGCCCAGTAAGGGTTGGCAGATGATGTTAGCATATTCAGTGCCAATGAAGAAACCTTAGCTTGGTCCTTTGGCCCATCCTCAGGCCTATTTGCATTACAGCACGACTCAAAAGTCTAAAAAGTATTTAAGTACTACAAACATAAAAGAGTCTTAATCACAAGAAAAAAACAACAAAATTGTTATGGCAACCCTATCACCCAACTGTCATGATCATGACACTCCGTTGCTAAGCAACAGTCAACACAAGTTTTGTAAACAAAACAAAGCAAAAGAATAGTTCAGCAAAAAGTAAGTTTTTCAAACAAAACAAAATGAAGGCTGTCGACACGATATTATTCGATGTGTCTAAGAATGAGCTGTTCAAGTTCAACGAGAACTATAAATTGATGCACAGGAAACTGAAGACCACGTGGAAAGTCATGATGTAAGTTTTTTGTTCCTGCATTTTAGTAGATTACATTAATTGGTTCAGTGGGCTCAGTAATTATCCGTAATAGTCGTCATTCCAGCTCTCTATAGAATGGTCAAGCAATTCACGACGCTTGGATAGATCGGTGATTGCACCTAGATGCTCTTAGCAGATAATTAAGACTGCTCTCCGTCCAGTGAATGTAACTTCGCTGTTGCTTCCAGGAGTAAAAAAATATAGGCATAGCAGCTAGGATATTATTTTTATTTAAGTATTTTCTTATAACACGTGTGAGAGGGAGTGCATCACACGGGCCCAGTGCGCGTTGGTAAATGTCGCATGTCTTCGAATTTTTGGTTCAAGGACATGCCGGTTTCCTCACGATGTTTTCATTCACCGTTTTGAGAGCAGTGGTGATGAAATAATTTACACAAAGTAATGTTCCTGCCTGGGTTCGAACCTACGACCTACTCGTAAGTCGCGACCGTTACCACTGGGCCACCACTGCTATCTATTCAGTTAAACGATTGTTATTATCCGTGTTCTTAACCAGTAAGATAAATAAGTTAGTAGCGAAGACGTAAAAGGTCGAAAGGCACTAAAAGTACTGGGGTTGCAGAAACCGCGAGGAGCTAACAACAAATGTCTTAGAAGATGTGAAGATCCTTGTAGTGGCAGGTCCTCAGAACGCGTTCACTGACGATGAACTGGCTTCTCTCAAGCACATGGTGGAGAGAGGCGACTCCGTGCTGGTTGCAATGTCGGATGGCGGGGAGGAACGAACCAATACTAATATTAACTTTTTTTTGGAAGAGTTCGGGATTGTCGTTAATAATGGTGAGTAAAAACAGAGTTCACTGCAAAGGTAAGAAAGAAAAATCTCCGTGTAAAATATTTATCCGTATTTAGCTTGCCAGCAGGAGTCGGGGGCCAACCCTTAAATAAGTATTAGGAAAACAGCTTGGCAAGTAGGTATTATATCTTTTGCTGGTGAAATGGAGTTGTGGTTGTTCTTTCCATGTGACATGGGTGGACCACATTGTTGCAATTGCGGGTCTAGCTTGGATTATCCGCTGGCGTGAATACTGGCATAACTGAAGATCCTATGCCCAAATGGTTGAAGCCGGATTGTGGATGATGAAGCGCTCTTCTAGCCCGATCGTACCAGCCCCTGCGGGGTAATTGCGTAACACACTAACAGTAGGAATGGCTTTCATTTTGACAGTTCAACAACATTCATTGCTTTAGTTATGTTGTTGCGCAGAATTTTTTTTCGAACTAACGATGCAATGGATTAGCAATATCTTTCAAAATTATTCAGATTTTGATTGATAATTAATTATATTACTCAATTAAGGTGCTGTTGTGTACTCAAAAATAAGTGATTCCTAAATCTACTCCTCTGTTCCAGACTGCGTGGTGAGAGCCAAGTACCACAAATTCTACCACCCCAAGGAGTGTCACGTATCCAACGGCATACTGAACCGAGCCGTCACTAAGTACTTGATGAAGATGCCCAACTATAGCAGCGAGTCTGATGATTTTCTGTGAGGTTCTATAACATTTCAATACATTTCTAGTTTCGACTGCTCAGACTAACGAATCCACAAGAGAACTAGCCACACAGGTACCTTTGTGAACGAATAGTGGCTTGAGCGAACAATAGATACTTGCGAGGAGAGGTTTAGGTAGTCATTCGTCTATACAAATGTTGATTCATCATCATCATTTCAGCCGAAAGACTATGCTGGACCTATGTCCAGCAGTAGACGTGCCTCCCCCAAGCATCTCCACTACGACTGGTACTTTGCACCTCGTATCCAGCAAATTCCTGCGATCTTCGCCAGGTCATTAGTTCACCTTTTGGGAGGCCTTCCAACGTTACGTCTTCCGGTACACGGCCACCACTCCCAGACATTTCCGCCATCAGTTCTGCGAGTAATGTATCCTGCCCACTGCCACTTATGTTTGGCAATTCTTCAGGCTATGTCGTATTACCTTGATTCTCCTACGGATCTCTTCAATTCTGATTCGATCACGTAAGAAAACTCCAAGCACATACCCCAAGCCCTCTCCATTTATGTTTGCTTAATTGAAAGAACCATTCCCAGATCAAATATGAACTTTCAAATACCTACCTAGGAAACTAAAATGAAAAGCGACTTATGTTGCAGTGAAGAACCAGCAACTCCCAATTTTGTGTACCCGTACGGAGCCACAATGACAGTGAAGAAGCCTGCAGCAGCTATTCTATCGAGCAGTGACGTTTGCTACCCGGTCAAAAGACCAGTCGCAGCTTTGTACACGTCAGAGAAAAGTGGAGGTAAGTCGTCGTCCTGTTTTTTTGCAGGGAATCTATTGCGGTACCCACTCTAACGAGAGAGCCTTGTGGCTATGTAATAACAGCCGCACGGGTCAATCGATCAGGTTAAGCTACGCTCGCCACGATTGGTCTGTGGATGGGTGACCATCTTTACATACCAAGACCCTCCTCCGTGCCTCGGAAAGCACGTTAAGCCGTTGGTTCTGGCTGCCATTCGTGGATTTTTGACAGCCGTTTTTCGTGGTTTTTTTTTTTGGTCGTCAGAAGCCCGAAACTCTGACAACCAGTCTTACCAAGGGGTTTTATATTACCCAGTAACTGGGTTGTGGAGGTCAGATAAGTAGACGCTCCATGTAAAATATCCATGTAAAATACTGGTATTCAGCTGCATCCGGTTCGACTGGAAGCCGACCCCAACATAGTTGGGAAAAGGCTAGGCATATGATGACGTGTACCTACCTATTGTACTCTTGCCTGGGTCATCATTATCAATATCTAGGTAGTGAAATGCCATGGAATCTTAATGTTTTGTTTACTAGAAGAGACTGTCATCTCTCACCCATATCCCAGTTCTTAAACGTAAACTCAAAGAGAATAACACCATTACAATCCGCAAGAGTTAACTTGAGGCTTCGCTCGGATGTCGTAAGCGCACGGTTCTAGAACCCCGATGGCGGGAGCGTTTTCAGCGCGGGGGCCGGGAGTGGTCGGAGGGTCTCAAGTTACCTCTTGCGGGTTGTAAGTCCCACGCACAGTTCTGAGTTGAGCTGCACGATTTTTGACAAATGCGTGCACTGACTGGACAGGTCCACTCAATCTGTGTGGTTCTTTCCTCAAAAGACCATTTCAGACACCAATCTACATGGTCTTCACATGATCTGACCAAGATTTTGTCTGGACTTTAAAAGAGACTGTGACCTCTGAGTTTGTTCCGGCCTTTCTTCTCAGAGTAGTCAGATAGGAAACGCCGACCTCATCTAGCTTTAAAAAATATGATTGACGTGTAAAAGTGTTTGTACAAACCTACTTACAGAAAATAAATCATTTATCATTATCATTTATCACATTACCGAAATTTAAAAAGCGCTGTGTCTACAGCAACCGATCGCTTATATAACCACCTTGTATTACCTATTTTATTCGTGAAGGTCTCAAGGTCTGTCATTTGTGTTCGAGGCTAATATTTTCAAAACTGTTCTACACGAATACGACATATTTCGCCTAAATCAAATATACATAATTATTTGTTCTCCAGGTAAACTCTTCGTCATTGGGTCAGGCCACTTCTTCGCAGACCAGTACCTTGAGTGTGAGTGCAATGACCTCATCAGAGAGATGATATTCAACTACCTCGGAGGCATCACCGACCTGCACTTGAACCCAGTTGATGTTGAGGACCCTGATGTAAGAAAACCTACTATCAATAATATAATGATCATAAAACTTACGTATTCAATCTACCACATAATTTGTGTTTACGTGATATCTATGTGATAGGTTTACGTATTTAATAATTTTAATTATAGACTATTCGATAGTCTGTGAGATGTTGTATGTAGTTTGTTAACATTTTTCTTTATCTACAAAGTGAGTATCTACACTACCTCTCCGTGCTTCGCTCGCTCAAGCACGGTCCCTTCGTGCTTCAATCTGTAGATTTTACAGAGTAAGGCACGGAGGAGCCGTGCTTCGGAGAGCACATAAAACGGTCGAGCACAGTTTTAATATCTTACTCGATATGAGTATATGTATATGGCCGTCAATAGGGGTAGCAAGAAACCCGAATACGTCAAGGTCCACCATTAAATATGAACTTTTTAACACTAGCAGCGCCCCGCGGTTTCACCCGCGTAAGTGTCGATCCCGTGGGAATATTGGGATAAAAAGTATCCTATGTGTTAATCCCGGTTATAATCTATATGTGTGCCAAATTTCATCCAAAACCGTTGAGTAGTTTTTGCGTGATTGAGTAACAAACATCCAAACATCTTCACAAACTTTCGCCTTTATAATATTAGTGTGATTAAAGTAGGGTTGTTCAATTTGGTCTGATGGCACTTGGCAGAGTGTAAAATTCTGCCGAATCTGAATTAGACCGGAAGCTAGCAACCTAGTAGAAAAAGGCTAGTCGGATGATACCGTCTATTTACCTAATAATATTTTGAAAATTTTGTTTCCAGATAAATGAATACCGCACACTAGGTGATATGATGTGGCTGAGCAGCATCCCTCTACCGGAGCCCGCCACCGCGCCCCCGCCGCGCCTCACCCCCCTGCACCCACACGCGCTTTTCACGTGGCGCCTGTTCTCTTTGAACTTAGCTCAGTGTGAGTAGCAGTTACGGTAGTTGTCTTTCATGCCCAATCTCAATATACCATCATACCATGCTATATTAATATATACGTAACCCTGGAGTCTTATTATGGCAATAAACGGGTTTCTATATCGCAATTTTATTAGCAAACTTGCTGGAGCAGTCCAAAAAAATACATCTTTCTAATATTTCAGTGCCAGAAGTACTAGGTCTGTATGACGCACTAGGAGTTAAACACGAACCTCTTCGGTTGATTGCGCCACAGTTCGAGACGCCCTTCCCGCCACTACAGCTAGCAGTAAGTACAAACTATTCAAAGGCATCATCATCTAAATCTCCTACGAGAATCTCCTCGTCTCGCTACGAGACGAAAACAAACATTATTATTATTATTATGAGCCTGTTATGTCCCACTGCAGGACAAAAGCCCCCCTTCCGTCTTTCCATATTCTCCTACTTAAAATAAATGTTCTTGTACCAATATCGATTTTATTCAATTTCGAGCGGCCATTGTTGTTTACATCTTTGGTAAATTTAGCGCGGGCGGACCTTAAGTAAATACCTATGTTATGTTTTTCAAAATCAAAAGCGTTTATTTGCTTAAAATGTGGTACAAAAGATGATAATGTAAGATTGTAGTGCAAAGACACATTCCGCCATGTAATGATGGCATGCAAATATTTAATACATGAAGTAGGTATTAACAACATGCAGTAACATAATAATAACGTACAGTTAATTAAATTAGCAAAGGAACATAAATAATTAAAAATACGTGTGGCACTCGGGGACTGCCGCGGTAAAGCTATTGCATAGTATTTTTTATCAACTTATGCGAGCTTCGTACAGTCTACACGCATACGTCTAGTCGCACGCACACAAACACCGTGCCGAAGTCTGCCGAACTGAAACGACGTTAGACGATGCACGGCTTTCAACGCCGCACCGCTGTGCCGGTCGGAGTGGGGGGTGTTAGGTTTATTTTCGTTACGGAATTTCTTGATTCGGTCGCCGCGCTCAAAGTCCGTGATAAAAGCTAAGCTATGCAATAGCTTAAAAATATTACAATGCATTTCTGAAGTGGTAGGACTGACAAGATTTTTTGTTCAGAAATTCGCCGACTGAATAAAAACTATGTGATATCAACCACTTTTTCAAAACCACACAAAACTTTTTGTAAGGTAGTTCTGTTATCCAGATAGGTAATGAGTTATATATAAGTGGCGCCATGTATACGTCCTTTTTTTTTCAACCCTTTGCGTCTCTGATGCCACCTATATGTCCTTTATTCTAGGTATTTGCTCCAACATTCAGAGAGCCACCTCCACCGCCTTTGGAGCTCTTCGATTTGGACGAAGCGTTCAGCTCTGAAAGGTCACAACTAGCCAGGCTTGCGAACAAATGTCTACAGCCTCCGTCTTCTAAACTTGGACAAGGTGAGTCATGTAATTTAGTCGAGAAATCAAACAATTAGTCAATTGTAATTAAAGACTTGTGGCCAAGTAAGCAAGACCGCACGGGTCAATCGATCAGATTAAGCCACGCTTATCGCGGTTGGTCAGTAGATGGGTGACCATCTTTATATACCAAGTCCCTTCCGTGCCACGGAAAGTAAGATGAGTCTATTGTAATTTAAGAAAAAACATTTTATTAATACCTTTACTTAAGACAAAAATATTCATGTAATAATATTTATTTATTTAAACTTTTCGCACACAAAAAAGGTATAAAGGAGTCTACCAAGGGTGGTGAAGAGATTAGATGGCAGGTGCTCTGATAATACTTACCGATATGCGGATAACTGATTCGTATACCTACCTTATTGATTGAGCTGATTTTTCCAACGCCAGATAATTTTATCCGAGGAATAATTTTGAATTTTTGACAGTTTTTCCATACAAAATCTGTCACAAGTCAACTTAATCCGCGGTAAAAATTATCTGTCGATTGAAAAATGAGCCCTACATACAATAAGTTTTTGTTAAACCTACATCGAAACGCGCTACGTGTTACCACACCCCGGACACTCCATACAACTCTCGCAAAATAATTACCTACTACTACTACATTAAAAAATGACGTTTGTATACGTATGAATGTGTGCGTGAGGTACTTGTGTTTGCGAGCGCTCTTTGTTAAAGAACTGCGACGGTAACCTCGAAGTGCGGGGTGAGGTGCGGTAACTGATGTTAGTGCGGGGAAGGGAGTGGCCTTTCTGTACGTAGTACTTTAAGTATTCTGTGGTGTTACGCCAAAAAAGCAATAAGTAATAGGTAGAATTATGCTTAATGACCGAGGAAAAAATATAATTCATCTAATCTTACGCTACATTTTGGTACTGCACCCTAATTGCGTAACACACTATCAATCTCAATCTGAATCATTTTGACGGATATTGCTAATCCATTGCTTCATATGTTCGAAAAATTTGTCAGATCAACAACGTAAATAACGCAATGAATGTTGTTGAACTGTCAAAATGACACCCATTGCTACTGATAGTGTGTTTCGCAACTAGGTACAGACGCCAGCACATCAACCTACTACAATCTGTCAAACTTCTTTAATAGATTTTCAACTTTATCACTAAAGCATAAGGTTCAAAGTTGATTGGGAAAATGTGACAGTTTCGGGTAGGTTGATGTGCTGGCGTCTGTACCTCGCAGGTCCTAAATCCTTTAGCAAGCAACCTCTTTGAACTTTGTACTTATTCTTCCAGGTGACGGCCGTCAACTTGAGAACGAACTAGAATACTTCGTGCGCGAATGTGGACGAGTCGTCAGGCTGTCCAAAGCCATACCCACTGACGAAGGACCCGCGGGGAAGCTTATACTGCACCAACTAGCCGTCCAACTCGCTACTTATAAGAAAATAGCACCGAGAGACTAGACAGCTAAAGTCCAGCCGCGCCAAATTTGCCAAAGATGTAAACAACAATGGCCGCTCGAAATTGAATAAAATTGATGTACTTATATCCTATCTTAGTCCTATCTTGCATTTTCTATGCCTAAATGGAGACTCCTCGTCATGCAATGTAAGCCAAAATGATATGAAATAAACTTATTTATTTATTTATATCGATTTTGAAGAACATTTATTTTAAGTAATGTTCGTTTTCGTCTAGTTAGCTCGGAGATTTAGACGAAAACAAACATTACTAATAAAAAATGTTCTCGTATATCGATTTTATTCAATTTTGAGCGGCCATTGTTGTTTACATCTTTGGAAAATTTGGCGCGGCCGGACCTTGAAGTAGGTTGTATCTCTACCAGATGCGGCTGAATTTCTAATAGTAATTGCAGGACCTGAACTCGCGTATCGTTCTATGTTCTATGTTATGGGTTTGGTTTCCGCACTTAATCCTTCAAATGGACCATTGTGCGTGCTCGCGTATCGTTTCTTATTTTTATTATTTGTGCTCGGCTCCTAAGTTTCGTAGCGTGATGTTAAATAGCATATAGCCTTCCTCAACAATTGGACTATCAAATACAAAAATAATTTTTCAAATCTGACTGTTAGAGCGAGGCCACACGATGCGTAAACGGGCGGTGCGGCACCGCAGTAGAACGCTGTACAATGCACTCCGGCGCCGCAGCGCATCACCCCTCCCCGCCTCGTCTCGCAGGTCATAAACGCGGCGCGCTTAACGCTAACTTTTCAGCTTTATTATTAGTATAGATTGAGCGAAAAAGCCAGAAGTTTTTGTTAAACTCGATATGTCAATTTACGGCCGGTTACTATTAGGCACTACTCTACGTAGGCACACATTTTTTTTTTTTATGGATGGGAAATCATCATATGACCCCTCCCGCTCTGGGTGGAGCGAAGGGAGTGTCAGACTCTTACTGACTAAAACCCATCCGTGTTCCTTCCTTAGCCCTTTATGTTCCGGGGTAGCGGTAACCCTTTCGGACAATCCCGCACCCCCGGCAGGCTTCGGCCCTGGCAGGCCCCTTCCTTTATGCTGACATCTCTTTGAGGCGCGCGTGGAACACGTACGCGCCGTCCGGCACGGGCCTGGTCCTGATCGGACGGTGAGCTACCCATTACTCTCCGTCCGCAGGCCCGCGCCTACGGTGGCCGGGAGTCGTCACGCGGCTCCCGACGCCCGGAGCGTCTCCCGCGGCGGCTGGGGTGTGAGGCTCTCTCCCTCAGCCGTTCAGCCACCTCCTTCGCTAGCATGACTGCTTCGCAGAAGGAGGTGACCGCCTCCCACTCCCTCTCGCCCCGGACCATGGCTTGAACCAGGGCCGGACGCGAGAGGTCGCCGCCGCTGTCGATCGCCTCTACGAGGGCACGGCGGTGCTCCGCCCATGCGGGGCAGACCTCCACCGTATGCTACGTAGGCACACCTCTAAAACAGTTCCGTAACCGACTAACATACTAAACACTGTAGATCGAGTCGTATCTACTATACTTCGTAAACAACTTTTTTTTTTAATGCCTTAAATTGTTATACCGCGATGCGGTTCAGCACAACAATCTCTGAGTATGTTATATTGTATGCCATTGTACTTATAAGGCAAGCATGACGACCTGTTTGTAATACTTTTAACAACTTGCATGCCGATTTTTTCATGTGTATACTCAAGTATGAACAAATAAAAAATTATCTTATCTTATGAAAGAGATTTAAGAGAATGAAAATGCCTTAAAAGGATATCTATACCTAATAGGCTAGTTTCCTAAAAAATTCTAATTAGTCCGTCAGTTAGATTATCAAAAAATATTTCCCTTATTTTTTCTTTTGTCAATTATATAAAAAATGATGAAGATATCGCCCGTTAAGGTTCCGCGTAACGTCACGCCGTGCGACACTTTTTAGCACGGCGTGACGTCACGACCCCCCACTCCCAAATTTTGACGCGCTAAAGCGCGTCAAAATTACAAAGATAAATCTTTGTAATTTTTTGTTTGATTGACAAAAGAAAAAATAAGGGTCCATTATTTTTCGATAATCTAACTGACGGACTAAATCTAATTATTATTTTTTTACCCAGGAAAATACCCTATTAACGACTGTAATTTGAATTGGACAATTTGCGAACTGGGCCATTTGCGATTTGGACAATTTGCGACTTGAACAAATTGCGAATTGGACGTTGTGAGAATTGGACATTTTGAGCCCACTGGACACTTTGCGAATTGGACATAATGCGCCCAAAGGAGAAAAAGTGGTAATATGCAAGATACATTCTGAATTTGACTGCTAAGTTACATAGTCTAGTGGTCGCAAGCGCAATTGTTGAGTGTGGTTCTGGGTTCGATCCCCATTTTGGGTAAGTTTTTGAGTGTTTCCGGGAGAAAATGCTCAGTATGTAGACCGAAAACTGGACTGGACATTATAACAAAACTTTAGAAATTTTAATGTAGGTGTGCACCTCTGATTATTTCAATTATGAATTTATGATTAACCAGAACTATTAGTATTCGGCGTTCACACCTTCGTTCGCCATACATTATTCATTTTTCATCATCATTTTTGTTCTTATGTATAAAATTAGTAATTCGGTGTATACAGTGACATAATCAATGTATGACATAGAATCTTAGGCGAACGAATATGTCCTATTAAAACCTAGGAATAAGTTGTATGTTAATATGTCATGTTATATAATAAACATTTGAAAACTGTTACTGTATTTCACTCCAAAACAACTCAAAACATTCCCCAAATGATCGGCTAAGCAATTCAGTACCTAATCTTCTTCTTCTTATATATAAAAATCAATTGCCGTTCGTTTAGTCTCGCAAAAACTCGAAAATGGCTCGGCCAATTGTGATGAAACTTTGGTAAGTTGTGTGAAAAAAAAGAAAGAAAAATTCATTGTAACGCATTCCGGGAATTAGCTAGTATGAAATAACGATAACCCAACAACAAAACCACTATTTTTATAATCAATAAAAATAACAATCGAAATATTTTAATGCAGTTTCACAACACCATCGGAAAATAATAAAAGCATCATAAAAAAACTCTGTAACTGTAATTTCGTTAGCGTCGGAGGTAAGCCTCGATCATGAAGGTTCTGCTCGTAATATTCGCTATTTTTATAAGCTACACTTTAGGCGAGGGGACTACGCAAGTGAAGGCCTATCCCAAGAAATATAAGCCCTACATCAACGGCAAGATTTTAATAAACGCCGTGAAATATGAGAAAGCTGGTACACCACTGGCTAAATCGTACACCGCGTTCCAACTTGTGGGCTCCAACCCACAGGTGATCAAGGCTGGTGTCCCCGACAGCCCTTACTTCCCCGTGGACCAAGGTTTTGACCAAAAGGCCAGGGTGAAGAAAGTATTGCCCTTGGATTACCCTTGGTCAATTTTAAGAAATAAAAGATCTGCCGTGCTGAACGCATCTCCAGTTGAAAAGGATGACAAGAAGGTAGAAGCAAAACCAACAGAAGTAGAGAAGATAAAAGAGACAACGCCGATGCCCACAGCGGCTGCAGCAGAAACGACTGCAATAAAACCAAGTTCACCTAAAGAAGTTCAAGAAGAATCTAAAGGCACTACAGAAATACGCACCACGAAACCAAACGCTGCAATTAATAATAAAGAAATTAAACGAGCGGGTGCAAAACTGGTCAAAAAGAACAGCGGACGGGTGAACCGTAACTCAAAGTCCAAACCTAAGGGCAAAGCTGCTGCAGCCGGTAGAGCGAAACCGAAAGGTAAACAAGTTAAATCAGCTAAAAAGCCCAAAGGAAACCAAGTAGCGAGGAAAAAGGATAAGAAACGCAGCAAAGGAAACCCGCAAAGAAATACGAAACAAACGGCCAAGCGCAATAAAGCACGCAAAGGGAAGGCTCCAAAAGGTAAACCAGTTCAGCCAACCAATAAGGAAAAGAACCCAACAGTATAAGTTATTACGAATAAAGTGTTGAATGAAATTTTCGTTTTTATTTTTGACTTAATTCCCTTCCTTCCTTCTTAGAGACGCGTCGGCTGACTGGCGCGAGAGAGGCCCTCATTGAAGACTATCCTTACGTGGTCTCCATACAGAAGGACGAACAGCACTGGTGCTCCGGGGCACTGCTGAACGAACGCATGGTGATAACCACAGCCAATTGTCTCTGGAAGTGAGTAAATATACTCGTACACATATAAAAACGAATAACTACGGTTTGCAAAGCAGCCCTAGATTCTGCAACTGGTAAACTAGTCAAAGGCCTTCAAATCAAATCATTTATTTTTTGCCAACTTGGGTAGGGGAGGGGTATGGATGTTATAGGTACATGTTAAGATAATGTTCTTCATACTCTGCCGTCACTTGGGCATGCAAAATTTACACATAAATTACAACCTACTTTCAAAATACCATGCCGGATAACAATAAATATTACAAAATTATTAATTTGGATAATCTTTTTAACCATTTTATTTTTAATTTTTCAATGTCAAGGAGTATCCAGCAGTCAATAACTAAAATTTCATAGTAAATAGTGAATAATTAAATATAAGTCCTAAATAAATAATAATTGTGAGTTCTATCATAGAATATCTGATTATTATTATTGGCCATAAGCGCTCCTGCACACGATGCCGTCACCGCGCCGTCGCCGCGCCGCCGCCGCGCTACTACACTGTAGATACGAGTCGCGCGAAGCCCGCCACCGCGCCGCCCGCGCCGCCGCGCCGCCACCGCGCGCGTTCCCTCTGTTTGATTCATTCCAAACCGCGGCCGGTAATGGAATGAATCAAACAGAGGGAATGTGCGCGGTGGCGGCGCGGCGGCGGCGCGGTTGCGGGCTTCGCGCGACTCGTATCTGCAATGTAATTGCGCGGCGGCGGCGCGGCGACGGCACGGTGACGGCATCGTGTGCAGGAGCGCTTAGGATTCCCTTTTAGATACTCTTTCACACTGTAATATGCTTTATCAGTTAGAAATTCCTTTAGCTTCCGCTTAAATATGTGCAAGTTGTCAATGTCTGTAATACAACATGGCAATTTATTATAAATCCTGCCTGTTAATCCTAATCTGTAATCTTATTGGTTAGCGCGTTATCATGTATGAGCTGGGCTGTAAGTCGCATGTACCTACTGGTAGCATTTAGGTAAACGATGGTAGGTTAATTTTGAATGCACATGCAGTTGCCTAAAATCTCTCTTCTTAAGCGTTTTTGCCAACCATAGAAAAATAAATCATATTTAGCATAGATGAAGGTCGTAATTAGGTCGCACGTAGGGCACGGAACCGCCGCGCTACCAGCCTATAGAAACGGCAGTACTAATAAACTTCGTGGCCCCGAAAGTGTGTTGATTGCGCAACTTCTGTTACGGTCCGCCTTCAAAGCCATCAGTTTCTATACGTCATGTGTGTCGTAGTGCGAGTAAACGGTGACACGCTTGGTTTGTATGGAAAGTGTTAACAACGCTGCCTCTAACAGTGGCCGCCGACATGTATCTGTCGTGGCCATATAGTAGATTTGCTCACTTCGTGAAATGCTCGAGAATTCCATGAAATGGTCGCATTTCATGAAATGTTTCACTGTCTATTGGCCACATCATGATGTGGTCTGGCCAGATCAATGATTACTCAACGTTTGACGATATGAACAGTTAAACGCACGACTACTTCATGATGTGGCCAAACATTAGTGATCATATCGTAAAATAATTAGATTATCCGCCGGTAGCGGCGTTGATGTCGGTTTTCTCTGTGGGTTCCCTATCCATTTGCATAAAATTTTTAGACCTAATATAACTCGGCATACTTTTGTTTCTCCTAATTATATTTTCGCATAACGGGTTATGCATAATTTCTCTAATCATAATAATTTAATGATTAAGCATAATATACTAAAGCATAAATTTTGCATACTTGAAATGATCAATTCTGTGATCTGGCCACGACATATCCGTTATCTGTGACGTCGCATCAAACGCTCAAAGCTGTTCAAAAAAAAAAATTGCTCTTCCAAATCTTTTATGGTCTTTTATATTCTAGATCTAACCAAATCTCTCGAATGGAGGTGAGGGCGGGTTCTCGTCACACGAACCGTGGAGGCCAGATGGCTAACATACAGGAGGTCATCAAGCACCCCGGCTGGGGGCTGCGGAAGAACCCTGACAATGACGTAGCGCTCTTGCTACTTGACAGATTTATCAAGTAAGTCCTTGGCCTTTCTTCAAAGGCACAGCTCGAATGTTTCGTTACAAAAGCGAAAGAAACTTCTTTCCCATCGGGTGTATCACAACATCTCTCGACTGTCCTTGTCTACACCGATTACATATTGTTGAACAATGCCACGTGCAAGTAGCGAAGTCTTCTGCTACAAGCAGGTCGTTGCATAAAACAAACTCCAATTGTTGTAAAGAAACTCAATTCCTAAGTACTTATGTCAATTGAAATACACAATAATGTTTTTGGAACGTAGTTCCTTATATAGGTACACTGGCTTCTGCCCGCGACTTCGTCCGCGTGAAATTACACCCCCCCCCCCATTCACCCTCTTAGGGGTGGAATTTCGAAAAACCCTTTCTTAGTGGATACCTACTCTTCACAAAGAACACACCCTCCAAATTTCATGTCTCTAGGACCAGCTGTTTAGGCTGTGCGTTGATATATCAATCAGTCAGCCTAGGACTTTGAATTGTATAAAAATCCTAACTAATATTATAATGCGAAAGTAAGTTTGTTTGTTTGTTACCTTTTCATGCCTAAACCACTGAACCGATCATCCTGAAATTTTGTCACGTTGTCAGGTGTACAGAAACGCACATAGGGTACCTTTATACTTACACTCTCGGGGACTCGACTGTTTTTTTTTAAGACAAAGCTGAAAAGACGTATTGGTTTATTTTAAGGGGTGCCAACGGGACCCTGTAACTAAGCCTGCGCCGACTGCCTATCTGTCTGTCCATCCGTTTGTCTGTCTATCACGGGCTGTATCATGAGGTGTCTACAGACTGACTCGCCTATTTTGTGCGATGGATAGATTTTTGTCTTTATTTTATAAAATCAAAATGATGGATTTTGAATGGCAACAAGTTGTCTTGTGAAAAAAAGTACCATGACCATGTGGGATATCATCCAAAAATATAACAAACTAAAAGGTTGGAAATAAAAATATAAAAAAAACGACTGCAATAAAAATGTTTAAAACAATATCACTTTTCAAGCAGTCTGATGCAGTTGGTGGCATCAAATCAGAGAATAAACTAAAATAACTATCACCAACTGCATCAGACTCAGCTCTTAGGCTGAGGCTACAGTAGGCAGCGATTTGCGATGCGACTGGAAGAGCGAAACGAGATAAACATGGTATGGCTACATTATAAGCGAAAATCGTATATTCGCCGATGACGTGGCTACAGTACACATGCTATCAAATCATCCATCGCGGTTTACTATCCGCATAATGTAGCCACACGCATATTTATTAGCACTATTGAACTAGCCGTGCAAGTGAGAAATTTTCTAATAAATTCGCTTAAAGGAGAATGGGCGTTATTATATGAGTTGCGTCCCAACCCTTGTAACAAGTTGCGACTAGTATAAACATGTTCATTTAGGCTTTTTTATGAATAATAATCCAAGTTGTTATTACAATTGCGTGCAGGTCAAAAGTAATTGGGCTTCAAGTGAAAAAAAGGTTTTTGTATTAAATAATGCTTTAGGTAATAGGTAATACAGGCTGGTGCCCGAAACTCCACTTCAATGCGCGTATTTTGCGTACTAAATAATGCTTTAATCATAATATCAATCAATACTTTTTTACATTTTGTGTTACAAATCCACATAATTATTACATTTATAATAATTGTACATTAATCACAGGTAGTAACAGTTACTTTTAGTCAGTTATTGATAAACGCACATTTGAAAATACATAAACAAAAAAAAAATTATACATTTATCATTGAATGATTCCCTTATGTAGGAGTATGCCTCAAACAAATGCACATTGTACACATATTGGTACTTGTGATATAATAATAGATTAATTAAGTAGTCTCTATATTCTATCGAAAATAAAAAAATTAAAACCTAACTTAACTAAAACTATACACAAACTAAAATATAGCGTCGAAAAATTCATCCGCATCGCTGACCCAGAACAACTACCTGTAGGCAATACAAATATTTGTTCCGTGCAGGAACCAAACCCGCGACATGCAGCGCAGTAGATCATTTATAATATAAGTATAATGTCTCCCCAGTTACCTCTAAGAAACCGATTGATTCAATGTTTCGTTGCGACGGCGACGTGAAAAAGCACAAACATAGTTCAGAAGCAAACAAGCACATAACATACCTGCTCTATTCCCTCTGAAATATATTCAGCAAAACGCGGTCTTGCTTCTAATATAGTTCTTGAAACTACATGTCGCACTCGCTGTCGAGTCAAAGACCGAGCACAGGTCACACACAAATGTTCCATAGTTCGTAATCGTAACAAACCAATCAATAACAATATCAAGTCCACAAAGTAAGCTGAAGTCGATAGTTGCAAACGTAGAAACACCAGAGGTCCTTTAGGAATGCGTAAGCCGTCAGTAAATCAATATATATAATAAAAGTCAATATACGGTAGTACAGCACAGCTATAAAAAACTGAAAGCATAAGTGCATATATACCACTAGATAAATAATGGCATCTAGAAGCACCATAGATCAATGAAATTACGAATCGCTGACACAACTGACTTTTATTTTGACATGTGCAAAAGAGTAAAAAACTATAAATATAAAAAGATAAAACTCTTAATAAAATAAAACTCATAAATATATGTACTTATTACAATAAGTTGCAACAACCATGTAACAACCGACAACCATCTCTTTCCAACATATAGCCTGTCTCTTAAAATATTTTTCGCTGCTCCTGCGCTTACATTAAAAAACCGGCCAAGAGCGTGTCGGGCCACGCTCAGTGTAGGGTTCCGTAGTTTCCCGTCCGTCACAATAAGTGTTCCCACGTACAATTCGATAATACCCGACCCAATGTAATAAGTACCTACAGCGCCATCTCTCGGGGAATTGGGTTACTAATTAGTACATAAACGTGCCAGAAGTTTTCGGTGGTAATTTTGGATTGCTAGAACCGATTTTAATCATTCTTTTTTTGTTTGAAAAAAGATACGTTCAGGATAATAAAATATGTTAACGAAGTTAAAAAAAAAAATGCTTACATATACGATTATACTACAAACTTAGTCCAGAAATGATTTTGTACAACTTTTGTCTTTTTTGTACAAAAACTGTTGTTTCTATTAAGTTCAAAATAATTTTCCTAGAAAGTCCTTATAAAGTTCTACTTTTCAGATTTTTTTCATATTTTCTAAACTTATGGTTCAAAAGTTAGAGGGGGGGGGGACACATTGTTTTTTACTTTTGGAGCGATTATTTCCGAAATTATTGACATTATCAAAAAATGATTTCAGTAAACCCCTATTCATTTTTAAATACCTTTCCAACAATATATCACACGTCAGGGTTAAAATTAAAAAAAAAATCACTTCCCACTTTACATATAGGGGGGCTACCCTAATAAAACATTTTTTTCCAATTTTTATTTTACCACTTTGTCGGCGTGATTGATATACATATTGGTACCAAATTTCAGCTTTCTAGTGCTAACGGTCACAGAGATTAAGCGAGGACGGACAGACGGACGGACGGACGGACAGACAGACATGGCGAAACTATAAGGGTTCCTAGTTGACTACGGAACCCTAAAAAACAATGGCAGTGCGCGGCGCAGGGTAGTAGAGGGGGTGCTGGGGGGTGTTGGGTCAGAGTAGGAGTAGATAGTTATAAATAACTTTAGTCCTTTTGTCATTAAAAGACTAATTAATTAAGTTGTATTTAATATTTTATTAAATAAATGAAACTACTATAACACTTTCCCTGCACGAGATGCAGAGTTATGCCCATACAAAAAAAAATAACACTCACTGAGATCTTCCATATGATATAGGTAGAAACATGTTACAACACTTGGGACGAAACCGCCCATTCTTCTTTCGCTGATATGTTGATATAGCCGATGCCGTGATTACAGTAATGTTGTCCCTATCTCATAAAGAAATCAAAGATCGCTAGTAATATTTGATGTACGGTGTAGCCATGAACGTGAGCATTCATTTATTTGTTTTAATCGCTCATGTGTCGCAGGTCGCGTCGCGGCCTAATGTAGCCTTAGCCTTTGTTGCAGCCGGGACTATTTAAACTTTTAATTTAAAAAAGTTAACTCCAGTTAGCTATAGGGTAGTTCTTCGAAATTTGATTCTTCGACTGATCCATATGGCCAAAATTTAATTTCACTTTCAGCTCTGTAACACATGTTTATATGAAAAGAGACATACCAAATAACATATTTTTGTATGAGGGACTCGTTTTTATAAAGTAGTTTTCAAGATATCGACGTTTGAATATTTTGTGCCCAGATGAATCAGAAACAGAATTAAAAAGTAATAAATACACCGTTAGTTATGATTGATAATTCTAAACAATAATTATTCATTCTTAACTAAGACTAAGACATATCAAAAGTGTCATATTTAGAACAGTTTTATACTCCTGTCACTTTTTAATTATTCAAAAGGTTATAGCTAAGTAAATAATAATAAATAAGACTAGAACTACTGACTTGTACAAGGTCAAACATTGGACATTATAATGCAACAAAAGCACTCCTTTAATGCTGGAGAGGGGAAATCTAATTCATTTCATTAGTCATATGGGGGTTTTGACCGTACGAATCGGGCACAGTTGAATCAGAATTTTGCCTAAAATCATGCATAACTCACCATACATACAGACTTCATTATTGTCTTTTTTCTACACGATCCATAACTCAAAATCATAACACGAAACTCAGATTGAAGTTTTAAAACAATAAAATACATTTTATAAAATAGGCATTGTAATCATAATGCCACCTAAACTTTGGTTCACAGGTGAATCAGATATTTTCCTTCGTAACACCGGGATCTAAGCCAACCAGCCTCAGGTCCACTTTCTAGCTCGTCCGTTGCACGACTGGCTTCCCCCCGCGCGGGAAGCCAGACTCTCATTATTATTACCCGACCAAGTACGGTCAAGTGAAGCTTACGCCACATTAATCAGTATTATACGCCGGACACTCCTTATTTACTTATTTATAAACAAACTAACGTAGTTATAACCAATAAAAATTTTTTTTGTAAGAGGACAACTCATTTCCTTTCGATATAATTATAATTTATATTGGTGTATCAAAGGGAAAATGCGACATCGACCATTTTGTTCCGGAAAATGGCAAACGGACGCGCTATATGAATCAGAAGAACAAACTTCAAATATTTTTATTTTGTACCTAGACAGCAATTATTTAAAAAAAATAATTTGTCCTAGTAAGGCATAAAGCTAAACTGTACAAAAAAAAAATACATGCTGTTGTGTTAGTTAGTTACAGAAATATACCCATAGACATCGAAAATTTTGTCCCTGAAGAACTACCCTATACTTATTAACGTCTAGAGAAAAACACAGAAGTGTTCATTTAGGGAACGCGCATAATAATTCTATGATATATCTGCTTATGTTTGAGAATAACCATCATTTCAGCCAAAATACATCCACTGCTGGACATGGGCCTCCCTCTAGCACCGTCACTTCGACCGGTTCTGTGCTTCCGCTGGACGCGGATTCTTTCCAATAACCATGAAAAATATTTAAGATTTCTGATATCAGGTTTTCAGATGCAGTCCATGGTGTAGATCTTCCAAACAGGGCGATGTTGCCACCGTTCGATGACGCTTGGATCACCAGCTGGGGATCCGAGAGGGTATGTATGATCTTTTGGCGCGTGGCAGAAATCGGAACTAACGCCGCCACCTTGTTTTTTCAACAAACAATTAAGTAAGTACACAAATGCTTACCAACAGCGCCCAACAGACGCCTTAGCCATCTAGGCGCCCCGGGCGAGTCATGCCTACATGGAACGTTTATTTTCTCTTGACTGTACTTACCAGTCAAAAAGAGTAACCTTGCAGAAAGTGGATAAGCCAGAGTATAAAACAGAAGACGAACTAGCAGGGGATCGAGGAGGGGGGGGGGGGGGGGGGGGAGGGGGGCTCAGGGGATCAGATATTTATAACGTTATAGGTTTTCTAAAAATGTTCTTTGATGTGCTAGTGAACTTACGAGTACCTATGTAAAAAGCAAAGAAAGAAAAGTATGTATAATGCAGCGGGCCTAGTACGAGTTGCAATTTCTCTCGCCTGTTGCCTCTATTTCGTTGTTAGACATAGAATATTCATACTCACTTCTACGAGATAAGTCCATAAAAGTAAAAACGCTGAGTCTAGTTTTCCTTTAGATCGTTAAAAACAGGTATTCAAATTAAGTGGTTCAGTTGAGCTGGCGCACGCGGCGCCCTGTAATACCTGGCGCCTCGGGCAGCTGCCCAGTCACACCCCCCCCCCCCCTCCAAAGCCGGCACTGGCGATCTGGCGATGGTACCCAACGCCAACGTCATTTGCCAAAAAATCCTTGTTGCCGTTGTAGGAATAATATATTAAGTAAATCCTACCTTCTCACTGTGGTTGTTTCCTTCTTTAAGTAGGTGCGATTGAATGAAAGTCTTCGGGTAAGTATTGTAGCTAGCTTATAATACGTTCCAAACCAGTACCTACACAGATATTGCTCATTTGGAGAAACATCGACGTAAATGTATTTTTTCCCAAAAATGAGTTATATATTGCTTAACTGTAGTCAATCTCAGCTTTAATTAGGTATACCAACTTCAACTTTAATTATACTTATTTCGTATAAAATTATCAAAATGTTCGACCATTGTAATGGTGCCCAAGACACAGGCTGTGCCTAGTTTGGGACCAACGATACCTCCATATTGTAATTTTGAATGATGAAATAAACGATTTTACGATTGTTTTATATGCCAAAGCAGTTAGAAAGCGTATTTACATCAGGAAAGCATAGACGTAAAAAAAGTACCAGTTACGCCAATGTCTCTCCAAATGAGCGATATAATGAAAGCAAAAGAAGAACGAAGAATTGTGAATTACACAATGGAATCACAGTTAGGTTATTAGGTTAAAAGTATAGGCACAAAGTTCACAAGTACAGGTGTCGAAAACGAAAGTACATCAGTTATAGGATAGCATAAATCACAGATTCACAGTATAGTTTAGCATAAACCAAAAGCGGGTATAAATAAACCTGTACCTAAGCAAGTGAGCAGCGTGCGCTCCGCGTCGAGAGTAGATGAAGACTGGTGTCAAGTACTTTTGAAGAGAAATGAGGATGGCAATCAGGGATTTCACGAAATCCCTAGGGATATCACGAAATCCCGGTAGATGTCGAATATTCTTGTTTATTACGTCTTTTCACTAAAAGTATCTAATGCTACCGATGAGGGAGCACCTTTAATTATTTCGTTCTATTTCTTTAACAGCGCGATGGCGTCTACGACAACCATGATTCAACGACGCTACAAGTATACCACGCACGGCTAATAGAACGGGAGAAATGCAACAACGTTACAATGAGGTTCAGCGTTATCGTCTCAGAAAATTTTATCTGTCTCGCTCAGAGCGGCCGGCAAGCTCCTTGCACTGTTAGTATCCTGGTACTATCCCTTTAACAGGTGGAAAATATTGCTGGCCTTTCGTGTCCAGGTAGGTACGGAAGGCGGATAACTGATTATCTTGCAATGATGGAGAGGCCTACGGAAATATATCAAATAGATGTAAGCTCTGATGAAAAATGCTGTATTTTAAGGAGAGGTCTAGTAGCAATTACAAATAGCTGAGGATAACGCCGTGTTCACAGAGGATTTTACTAGACCCGCGTAAATTGGCAGGACACCTTCTGGCATTTTTTAGTATCCTGGTACTTTTTCTTTTAGAGTGCCAAAAGAAAGCTGGACGTGGAGGCGACAGCAAAACTGAAGCAAAAGCAAAATATGATATGTTTGACTTTTTAACCATTGACATGTTATGTTGTAATTTCAGCGGGATACCGGGGCCCCAGCAGTCAGTGACGGTATTCTGTGGGGCCTCGCATCATGGGGGATTAGAAAACTGTAAGTAATCTTGTACAGTATACAGGGTTATTGGAAAAACACCAACAACCTCTTAAGAGGTCATTCATCAATTATTTTTTTGTGTATACAGAAAATCCCAGTGTGCGCAAAACAGGAAAAAAATCTCCAATGTTTCTTTCATGATTGGTGAATTAAGAGGAAATGCGAGTGGTCTTTTCTCCATAGAAACGCTCTCGCCTGTTTTCTTTCTGGTTAATGACCATAAAGCATTTTATACAGAATCTCAAACTCAAACTCAAAGCATTTATTTCAATTAAACCATTACAGGCACTTTTGAATTGTCAAAATTAAGTAGTCGGTCAGTTAGTCAGAAAGTTGAAGCTAGTTGCCCATTCCAAAGCGTAGATCTCTATGGAGAAGAACGGGCAAGAAACTCCATGGACACTCTTTTTAAATCAAGATATTACAAAATCCTTGGTACATTATTCTTGTTGCTTCTATATGTGAGAACAATGTAAAAAAAAAAAAACACATAAATGAAGAAACAATACAAGAAATAAGATTAAAAATAAGCTTTGGCAGTTAAGAGATGACCAGTCTCAACCGACGGCGCCCGTTCACGAACATGACGCATGGATCAGCACCATCCAGCTCAACCATTTTGTAGGGTACCGAATGATCCAACACACGTGCCACCATCAGTGAGACATTTAATAAATACTAAATACTAACTACTTGTATAGTCCCTATGTTTTCCTTTTAGATGAAACATGATTTTTATGCACTAGAACCCTCAAAAAATTCAACAGAGCCCCAGTGTAAAAATTTGACAACTATTAATGAAAAAAAAAACACAGGTGTACCTGTTTTTTTTTCATTAATAATTGTTGTTGTTGTGTACAGTTTAATATCCTTCTTATTCAGTTTATGAAATATCTTTTAAATTGGTCCAACGAGGAAATAGGCGAGTGCCAAACCTCGAATTATGACTTTTTACTTAGGCTTTTTCAAAAGTCTCTCCGACCGCATTTCCTCTTAAGGCTGAGGTAGATCAGGTGGCGGGTCTAAATTAGTTTCCAGCAATAATAATAAGGCGTAGTCGGAGCCCCTCTTCGCGGGGCTTCTATTTCTGTCAAAGGGTTAAGTTTCCATCTTACTGGTGCTTGTTACTTCCGCCTATACAAGTGTCTTCCTTGACAACCTGCACCCTAATTGCGTAACACACTATCAATCGGAATCAGAATCATTTCGAAGCCAATTGCTAATCCATTGCTGCATATGTTCGAAAAATTTATCAGCTCAACAACGTAAATGACGCAATGAATGTTGTTGAACTGTCAAAATGAAACCGATTCCGATTGATAGTGTTACGCAATTGCCCCGCTGCTCCCTGATCAGCATAAGCCATCTCCCATTACGACTCCTTTGTTTCATATAGAGCCATGTACGCAGAGCACAGACGCTAGCACATCAAGCTACTACAATCTGTCAAATTTCTTTAATAGATTTTCAACTTTATCGCTAAAGCGCAAGGTTCAAAGTTGATTGGGAAAATTTGACAGTTTCGGGTAGCTTGGTGTGCTGGCGTCTGTACATTGCTCAGTGGATGATATTGCCACTGTTTGCTGCCTTTTTGTTTGCCTTAACCTAACACGAAGGGGATGATCGACGACATACAAGTCGAGGGCATTACCACTGGGCCACGTCTGCTCGATAAATAACATAAATTAATATAATTCCACTATTTCAGATGCGGTACTGAACGTTTCCCTGCGGTGTTCTCGTACCTGGCTTCCAGCCAGAACATGGAATTCATAATGAATGCGACGCGCTTCCTAATGTCCGACAAGAGACAGTATCCGTTCCCTGACCGATACCCTGGTAGCTTAATGGTTCGGAAATAATAAACTCTTATTTACTTATGTTTTTCTTGTCATTTATATTCTATCAATAGTTACCTAATGTCTATTTTCAACTTTATTTCACCTTTTACAAGATTGATATTTTGTTTGTCAGAGAAAATTAGCCTTGCCAGATATGCGCCGGCCCTTACAGCTCGAAACATGCGCCTAATACATGTATATGCTTTTTCTTTTGAATAATAGATATCGGTCGGTAAGTAAAATAAAACAAATAGTTCAAGTATATGAGCATATTTAATATTTTCTTTTTCAAAATTGTAAAACTCACATTTTGAAATTGCAAAATTATAACTAAATTCTCATATCGTTAATAGTAACAATCGCCATTTTGTAGTTTTTTTTTTCACCATTTTGTATTTCTCTCGAACTAATAGATAATAATAATTGTAAACCATTTATACATCTCTAATAATAATATATTTTAATGTCTAACAAATTCATTTTCTCAACGTATTACCACCATTTTCGTTTTTTATCGTTATCCCAACATCAACTTTCACGTATTCTAATCAACTTTTTTTATAATTCTAAACATACTTTTTACATTTTTTTCCCATATACAATGACTACAGCTTTCCTTCGTCGCACCGAGTGTCCATTTTAGAAAAATATTGGAATGACTTTTTCAAAAACAAAAATAAACTAACCCTAAAATTAATCTTAACTTCAAAATATTATAATTATAATAATTAAAATTAATCTGCAATTCCACGTACCATACATAATTCAATTACGAAAAATCAATTCGTTTCTTTGGCAATTTTTGTATTCAAAAGTGAATTTACAATTTTATTTAAAACTGGCGTTAAGCTTTAACACTATTGAGAAAAACTGGCAAAGTTGAGAAAATATTATACAATATTTGCAGAATTCAAACAGTTGCCACCATTGTAGAGAAAAATCAATCTCTTATAGGACGGTAAGCGATGTCGACAGAGAATTCTGGCTCGCTATTGGTCAAACAGACCGTCAAGGAACGAACAATGGTCGAAACATTTGAAGTTATGAAATCAGTAGCAACATAATAAGCGTTTATGTGACTTTAATTATTCTATTGTAGTTATTTTGTTTAATCTTATCAACGAAATTACATTATAGATTACAAAAATCGAATAAAACTGGCCAAAATGTAAAACTAAACTATAGTTAACAACAGAAATAACATTACGAGGTAAATTACCCAAATCCACTTTTTGCTCAATGAAATTATTTTAGGCCAAAATAGAAACTTTAATAATTGAAAAATAGGTTATTAATTTGAACAGTTTTTGTTTTTCTTATAGAAGTGGAATATTTTGTACACCGTAAGCAAATAACTTATTTTACACCTTACCTACAGTACTTGGCCATACGTCTATGGTAACAAACAGATACAGTAAATCGTTCTATTGTACTGAGCAAAGCGAATAATGAATAAAACTAAAAACTATTTAGAAAAAACTTAGCAAAAAGATTTTGGATGGAGCCGATCACGATATATAAAGAGCTATAGAATCTTTTTTTTTTTTTAAATAATGAAAAGTTTAAAATTATAAATATATTAATCATTGTAAAGCTAGAGCGCTATTTTACAAAACAACAAATAAATTCGTGCCTCTTACTACTAAAATGCCACTTCAACCTAAATTATTAACTCTAGGTTGACTTCGAAGCTGCGACAAATGACGTTGACAAAAACCTTATGAGTTTCTTCACGAAAAAGTTCATCAACATTGTGTTAAGTACTCTCAAGTCTCATATTAATAAACTGCTCCGAATATCTACTCCAAATCACTAAAACGTAATCTTAAGATACGTTGAATCAACAAGGATCTCGAATAGATGACAACAGCCGATATATCCTGTCAAACTCTCACCGTTTAAAACTTAGAGTGCGTTTCAACAAATAGTTCCTATGTTATAATGTTGGCTCCCCTGTCCTCCGCTAGGAGTATATGTGTTTTGTGCCCATGTCTGTCAAGATAGTAGATATGGGAAGACGATTCTGCGGTTTTTTTTTAAAGATTTATAAGGTGTCCGTATTAGAATCATGCCTAAAACATTAAGGAGTGGTATACATTGTTGCCAACATAACGGCATAGTAACTATTTGTTGAAACACACTCTAGGTGAAGTGAGCTGTCAATAATGCCAATCCCTAGCATCCACAGATATACATAGACCTAGATAACGCAAGTATCACGATCTGTATGAAAACCAAGCGTGCCATTTTTTACTACCGTGCGTGCGGCACCCGTCTCGCCCCCCCCCCCCCCCCCCCCCGGGGCCTAGCGCCAGCGCTCACGTTCACCCAGCCAGCAGTACTACAGGACTGAGCGCGAAAGTCACGGCTTACGATTTTTGTACGTAAGCTGGATACATGAAGTAGTTGCTCTTGCGTTATCTAGGTATATCTATATCTCTATGCTAGCATCAATGTAAGACAGCTCACTTTATCTAAGTTTTCACGGTGTGATTTTTACAGAATATATCATTGGTTTATTCATGAATGATGAAACTTATAACCGAGTCAATCGAGTCTTTTATATGTATAGACCACGTTTCGAAGTCACCCGATCATGAAAAGTTGTATTTCGTACTCCAAATATGTTAATAGCCGCCTTTTTTCAAGCAATTTCGATGAGATAATCGATATACTAATTTATAAATCGCACCAGGCAAGAAATCGTTTTTTTTTTTTTATTAACCTAACGCTAGAGACTCCCTGATTTTTTTCTCTTATAATCTAAATATACACAAAAATAATTTTGTACTCTCCCAACGAGTTTCAAATGGCAACATTTAGATTTTTTTTTACATTAATAATTATGGCAGCTTTGTACGATCGCCGAAATAGACTTCTAAGTTGGCAACACCGTCGACATTGACAAAATAGTTCTCAATTTTTAATTATTCGTTTTGTGAATGTCGATGGAGTCGTCTAAGAATGCGCACATGCTTACCGACTCACTCAGGAGTGTAGGTAGGCGCACCGAGAAACAGATAAACATTGTAAACAACCAGGTTGACGTCCACTGTCCGCAAGTGTGCGCACATTCTTAGATGTATGTATTATCAGTGGATAGACTCGTAATTCTACTTAATAATTTCGTCAAATCTGGTATGTTGGCAACACTAATAAGTATAACAAGCACCGTATTATGCGATCAATAATGTTGCCAATATACAAATGTTTTGTAACATAAACTATGTTTGTAATTGTGTATTCTACTTATTTCGGGTATATGTAAGCGATGTGTGAAATATCTATTGAAAAAATTGAATTAATCTATGGTGAGATGAAAAGCCCAGTTACTGGCCAAAGCCAATTAGACAAAATTGGCTCGTTTTGTACCAGTAACTGGCCATTTCACCCCAGTAACTGTAACTATTGGCAAAAATTCCGGATATCTATTTAAATGTAACATGTAGAAACAATTAAAAATCGTCGTTAGTAAAATTGGCATGATTCAGTCAAAAATTTCAAATTTGAGATTCGCAATTTGCAAACCATTTCCTACCGAGTCCGTTTCAAAAATTTCCGAATTTCATCTCTGTGCATTTATAATAATTTAATTCATACAATAATTTGACATCAATTTAAATCCCGAAACAGTTTTTAACACTCAGAAAGCCACTCAATTTAGTTCGAAACCACTGTTTTTCCTCACGAGCACAGATTAAAAATATCCAAATTTAAACCCGAATACGTCAGTTAAGGGTTTGGCCGTATCCTAGGGTTGGTTGAGGAGTAAAGCTTCGAGTTCATCGGCGGAGCGGAGCAGAAAGGCTGCAGACTCACGATAGCCGGTGATGAGCTGTCGAACGGCACCTACTTCAGCGCCTGACAGCTTGTGTGATAGTAGCTGCGGCTTGGGTTGGCTGGAGGCCGTGGAGGCTGCAAGGGGTGACGCTGTGGATGTCCCGTGGAGAGATGTTGGGGTTGAGCTCTTCAATGATAGATCGGTTGGTGCTGTAATTGCATAAAATTGATTGATAAGACAATTTATTAACAACGAGACTAAAATCGATGGTCCCTATTAACAATGTCGGTTCTGCAAAAAGAAGACTGTTCAGTAGAGCAGTGCAAAGTTTATTTTGGCAATTCTACAGGAAGATTTTTTTATCACCATCCAAATTTTTACAGGGTGTTCTACCCATGAATATGAACAACTTTCACTATGGGACCAACTCTGAAATCACGAAAAAAAAATCAGCTGTTTCATACATTTTGGTCAAGTAGGTATTTAATTTTTTTTTTTCGTGATTTCAGAGTTGGTCCAAAATAAAGGCACTTGTCTAAGTTTTAAATTTTGTAATTGACAAGAGCTTATTGAAGCGCGTCTTAGCGTCTTTAGCTTTCGTTTCCAAAGTTAAGTCTAGTTTATGTGTAGCTCAAACTAAGTACATGCTACTAACCTGAGAGGCTGGTAGGGAATGTGTGCGTGTGCGCAGCCATAGCCGACAGCAGCGCACTTTGATATGCTGCCATCGCTGCGTTTACGCCTGCTCCTAGAGAAATACCTTAGTGTAGATACGGTTTTTCACAATACGCTACTAATAAACCATAACTGGCGAATTGTAAGTGTATAATATTATGTATCATCCATCTGCAGCAAATAAACGTTGGCAGAAAAATATAACCAGAAACGGATATAATAATATCTTAGAACATAGGTTCTCAACGTGGGCGATAACGCCCCCTCGTGGGCGAGACTTTTATGAAGGCAGTAGAAGTCCCAGAGAGAATTATACATCCTATCTTACGACTATATAATATTACTCGTTAAAATAATAAGCGTGGCAATAGCTGTTTCAGATTCACGACAGACGGTAGGTAAAAAAAATTGGGGGGCTATAGACAAAAAAAAAACTCAAATTAGGCGATGGGCAAAATAAAGTTGAGAACCTATAATGTCTTTGAATGTGAATTGTTTCATAATGATGATGTTTTGCATACAAGAAACCGTTGGAAATTAATATGGCTTTTTTTCACGTTACTCCGATATAAAATCAAAAGATTGTTCTACTCACCGGTAGGAGGCAGCGCAGTAAGAGTAGACAGTAGGGCGTTGCTGGTCAGCGCTGATGATGCAGGGTTCGGGTTGGAACTGAAACGTTAAAATAGGACATGTCAGTTATGTTATCCTGGTAGCATGACATTATGTTGGTAATCTTGTTGCCATTGTCTTTGCTACTTACTTTTGTCGTCCGAAAGTCTGCGGAGTGCCAAACGTATTTGGGAATGATGGTCTGAATAGAGGCGCCGGCGATGAAGCTGGGCTGCAAAGTAAACAGCAATCAATTAATACCAGCCCAAGAAAACAACAGAAATGGTAAATAAAGCCCTTTTCGCAGTCGAACACAAATCGCAATGAGCACTGCAGTATGTTCCATAACACGAAGTGTCCGTCCAGTTCATAATCATTCTTCAGTAAAACTTAACAGACCAGTCCTCTAAAAGTACCAGGGCATCATGACTTACCTAGCAGTCTTACTGCCAGCGTTTCCATTAGCGTTATCCAGCTTCAAGTTATTGTTGTTCAGCAGCGGATTGTCCATTGTGGGGCTCGCTGACGGCCTGGTAGTGTCTGCAGCGGCTTTGCTGTGGCCTGCAGCGGCCAATGACGTGGTCGACGTGGTAGTGGCTGGTGTAGACGCTGGGCTGCTTATAGCACCACTGTACAGGCTCAGGAATGAAGAAGCTACTGCTGATGTGGCTGTGGTGTCAATGGCCTGTGCAAGAACCATTTAAAGAAATGAACTGGAGGAAAAGAAGCCACAGAATAATACAATTTTATATAATGAACTCACCCTAGTTAGAAAAAGTAGGAAGGATATTTTTAAAAGAACCCATACACTTTATGTAAGTAACGCAAAAGTTGAAAAGTTTGAAAGAAAATGCTGCAGGAAAGGAAATGTAAGTAAACAAAAGGATATTTTTCAGATTTAGTTTTTTTTGTTGATTTATGCCACTTTTGGGACCATCTCAATACTTTTTTACATCTATACACGGCTATAACACTATACCTATATATAATTTAAAGAATGAATGTGGAACAACGATGACGCTGTTACCAAGGCATCATCATAACTCGCTGGTTTTCAAAAACCAGGGTTTCATAAAGTGGTCGTTGGTTCTCCAAAGAGCACAACAGAGCGTGAATCTTGGCTTATACCTAAAGAATAGTTATTATAATCCTAATCTTCCGTTCTAGAACTCACCATAGGAGTGGGCACGGTCGGCATAGGCTGGCTCACGGGGTCAAGTCCGAGACGCATGCGCTTTGCGTTCAGGCTTTCGTTCTCGCAAGCTTGGGCCAGAATGTGCTCGGCCTGCACTGACGTCAGATGTGCTGGAGTGGGCCGCACCTGATCAAAGACGCCATTATTAGTCGTTGATAAAATTGGGGGCAAAAGAAGACTTCTGGCAAAAACCTGGACGCTTAAAGCCAGGAAGAATTTTGTACTTTTTGGAATAGGCCTGATTCGGGAGTGAATTTTTACTTATGTTCAAAATATGTACCCTACAACTATAGGTTTGGAATTTCTGTACAATTTGAGGAACGTCAATTGTTATTAGGGGGACCTAAAGGTGAGCCAAAAAAAGGAGAATGATTAGTTAATTAACGAACATAAAGAGAAAATAAACCCACTGCATAAAATTAAGACCCAGCTGTTTTATAAAATCATTATTAATAGTTAAGTTTTACCTTAACTTGCATTACGTGTAAAATACCAAGATAATATGAATAAAAAGGAGATCGGACCCTCACCGCAGTGTCCCAGGCGTTGCCAGACCCTGGTGTACTCCCTCCGTTTCCAGTCGTCGGAATCTCTCCTCGGACCTTCTTATTCCGTCTGCAGCTCTTCAAATAAGTCCGAATCCTTTTTCGGGCGCGCTCGGCAAACTCCGGAAACTGCCGCGTGCACGAATCGATGATAGCCTGGATCTTTTCTTTAGGCTGCTTGGATATGGGCACTATCCTATCCAAGTTTTCGTCTACGAAGAGGCGGACAAACATCTGTGAAGGAATTTATTGATCTTTCTATAGAAGGGTATTATTAAACAGCTATGAATATTTACCAAAAAGGCTAAACATCATTGTCTTAAGGCTGAATGGTTCAAAATTTGCAATTTTTGAGACTTGCAGAATAGACCGTATTCTGTAAAAAATTCACAGTGAAAACGTATACTTGAAGTGAGCTGTCATTCCACCAGCTGCTAAAGGCCTTAAAAGTTATTTTACCTCTGACAGCTGCAAGCCAACAGCAACCTTATTAAAACAACAATAAAAATCACTGTAATATTGACAGTGATGCAAATTAACAGAAGTAAAATAACTGCGAATAGGCTTTGCTACAGGGATCGACACTATTAACAGCTCACTTCAGCTAAGTTGGTGCAGGTCAATGGTGTGAGTTTCTTGCCTATTCTTCTCCATACGAACACTACCTTTAGGAAGGGGCGACTAGAATCAATTCTATTTTATTTATTGTAATTTTTGACGTTCAAAAGTGCCTTTAATGTGCCTATTTGAAATAAATGATTTGACTTTGACTTTGAAAACAAATGCAAAATTGTCCTGTCGGCCTAGCTTTTGACTTTTGGGGTCAGTTTCCAGTCTAACTAGATGAGACCGAAGTATTTCGCACTGAGCGTCGCCGCAATCCAATTACAGCCCGATACCGATATCCGATAGTTAGTCCGTCGCTAATTCGCTTTGCTTTTAGATTATAAAATATCGAAAGGAAATGTTGCTTTTATAACAAGTTCTATTTTTATGTAAACTATTTATTAGAACATAAATGTTGTGTGTTGACTGGTAGAAAATGCCTATGGATTTAAGTCCGCCTCTGTACATTTATGTGCTTGAAGTATTAAATAAATAAATAAGTTTTTTTTAAATAATACGGAAATTTTTAGCTGAAATTTTTTAAGTTGCTTTTAAAATAAGATCTATTTTTGGACTTACTAACAATGCTTGATGTGATATGTGCCTGATATTAATTATTATTATTAATACAGCAACTTTATCGTGACGAAAATAAAAACCACTGTGATTTTGACAGTTTTTGACAGTTTTTGCAGTGGCAGCAATCCAACAGCAACTTTATTGTAACGGGGATAAAAATTACAATGATTTTGACAGACTTTTCAGTGGCAGCTCCCCAAAAACAACCTTATCGTAACGGGAATAAAGTTCACAATGATTTTGACAGACTTTTCAGTTGCAGCAACCCAAAAGCAACGTTATCGTAACGGGAATAAAGTTCACAATGATTTTGACAGACTTTTCAGTTGCAGCAACCCAAAAGCAACGTTATCGTAACGGGAATAAAGTTCACAATGATTTTGACAGACTTTTCAGTTGCAGCAACCCAAAAGCAACGTTATCGTAACGGGAATAAAGTTCACAATGATTTTGACAGACTTTTCAGTTGCAGCAACCCAAAAGCAACGTTATCGTAACGGGAATAAAGTTCACAATGATTTTGACAGACTTTTCAGTTGCAGCAACCCAAAAGCAACGTTATCGTAACGGGAATAAAGTTCACAATGATTTTGACAGACTTTTCAGTTGCAGCAACCCAAAAGCAACGTTATCGTAACGGGAATAAAGTTCACAATGATTTTGACAGACTTTTTAATGGCAGCTCCCCAACAAACAACGTTATCGTAACGGGATTAAAGATCATAATGATTTTGACAGACTTTTCAAAGGCAGCATCCCAACAGCAACCTTATAAGAATGAGAATAAGGATCACTGTGATTTTGACTGTGACGCTAAATCAGAAGTACATAACTCTGAAAAGACTGTACTTCAGGTGTACCAAGGGCAGTCAGCCCGCTCCCACCTTGCTGACTAAAGAATGTTTTCACCACAAAATACACCCTTCTCGCGTGGCAGTACAAGAAACCGGCCAAGTGCGAGACGGACTCGCACACGAAGGGTTCCGTACCAATGTACAATATTTAACACTAAATATATTTAAAAAAATCACGTTTGTTGTACGGGAGCCCCCTTTAAGTTATTTTATTTTAATTTAATTATTTATTTTTAAAGTGAATATACAACTAACTACCTATTCTGTAAATATTTCAAGCGTCTACCTGTTGCCGTTATTAATATCGAGCAAATAATCACGTCTGTTGTATGGGAGCCCCCCTTAAATATTTATTTTATTCTATTTTTAGTATTTGTTGTTATAGCGGCAACAGAAATACATCATCCGTGAAAATTTCAACAGTCTAGCTATCACGGTTCATGAGATACAGCCTGGTGACAGACAGACAGACGGACAGTGGAGTCTTAGTAGTAGGGTTCCGTTTTTACCCTTTGGGTACGGAACCCTAAAAAGGCAGAGATATACGTGTAGGTGCTAGTACTTTTCCCGACGCGACAAGCTTTCTCACAAGGAGATCTTCTACTTCCTAATACTCACGTTAAAAGCCTTCAGCCGCTCCGGATCATGGTGCTGCGGATCCACCCTATCATCAGAGTCATCGTCCGAAGCCCCGCCGTCGTCATCATCCTTGGTACGGTCCGAAGATGAGGTCTCATCGTGTGTTGAAGCTGGTTCCACGCCTGGTGTCACTGAGCCCACGTGGATTGGACTCTGTAGGGTACGATTGTGGTTAGAATTGGGAATTAATCATTTGTGCTCCTTAGGTAAGGAACCTCGAATTAAAACAACTTCGAAATGGTTGTAAAAATAATGTTCTGTCGGCATCCCAACAATTGTTGCAACTTGCAATAAATATATTTGTAGGTATTAAACAATCGTTTTCATAGTAGCTTAAGATTTTGACCCAAAATTCCCGAAGACTGTAGTTGTAGATAAAGGAAAATTAATAAATAGATTAAGGTAGATGAAACGCTGCTCAACCTTAAAACTCACCGAGTGGCCAGTGGCCAATGGAGTTGGTGGCTTCGGAGGCTTGCTGCCAAGACCCAAAGCGCTATGGTATGAGGCCCAAAGATCCGCCATACTGTCGCCACCGCTCTCCGTAATGTCGCCGTTGCGGCCTGAAAGTACCAGGAGATTAGATTGTAACAGGAGGTTGGGGAAACTAGAAAATATTGGAAATTGAAAACTTTTCATTCGTCCCCGTCTTTTTGATAGACGAAGGCGTTTTCTTCCGGTCGGGAGATGACATCGACATTGTCACGTAAGAAGTAAACAGTCTACAATTTACAAACTCCTTTAAAAGACTAAATTAAAAAGTCTTATGTGCTTAGTTATTTACCCTAGCTTAGTCTAATTGGTACAGCAAAACAGTTATCGTCGTTTAACCGGTCAAGCGTCGCGGTTCGCCGATCGGCGACGAAACAATAGAAAATCAATTGTGTCATTAGCGGCGCTTGACAGATTAATTCTAAAACCACGTACATAAGTGAATTTTTGGTGGTTTTGACATTTTGATGAGAGAAGAGCAAGAGAATCGGAAGACGCGTTGTTTCAGCCAATCAGAAACTAGCAACGTCCAAAAGAAATTCATAAAATGAAGTAACAAGTAACAACACGGGATTCACCATTTATGTAAATTTTTGCAGTCTGCTCACTCTTCCGTAAAAATGCTAATTTTGACATACGTAGAGTTAGAACTATCTAATTTTCAGGCACAATGTGGCTAACCCTTATATAGTGCATCTAATTGAGTTCCCAAGGTCATAAATACACGGATTCGCTTCATAATCATTTGTAGACCTTTGAGTACTGGCGAGGATTATTCTATTTCTATTTCAGATTATTATCCGAAGTTTTTTTTTTATGGGCTTAATGTCTTAAAAATATGTACTTGAGTAACTTAAGCTAGGATAGGTATGTTCCAGTTGCAACGAACGAACCTTCAGTTCAAATTATCCTAGGCCAGATATAGCGGTTGCGATCAACAGACGTTGGGAGTGTTTTGGCCTAAATTATAAACGACATCTGGGAGTACACCTCTCAATTCCTTAGAGAATTAAGGCTGGAGCAGAGAGGTATTTTATATTTTACCTAACATAACAGGGTGAATGTCGATGGCTATAAGAATAGAGGAAGACCAAAGAAACTATGGATGGACTGTGTGAATGATGATATGGCTATACGACTAATAGACTCGATTAATAGAGAAGTATGAAAGAAAAGGAAATATTGCTCCGACCCCAAATAAATTGATAAAGGATTTGGATAACGGCAGGTGAATAATGATGATGACTTTACATAACGGGTATGTAATAATTTAAGCTTCACATGTGGAGTTTTGATTATTCGTACCACTATCTTCTGGATAACTTAAACGAAAGTTATCCCTAGGTGATAAATAAGCCATTCATTTTGATAGTGAATTTAACGCATTTAAAACTGGCTACGATACGATTCACGCTTTTATTTAAAAAAAAAGGTAAATAAACTCCCGACATAATCCTGTGCAACACGAATCGGCTACCAGGCACTCAGAGCACAGTAGGAGCTAATTAATATTCCGTACAAGTATTTTTTGTACATCCCACAACAAAACCTTTGTAGAAATTATACTTTAATTCTTGTGTTAAATCATTTTATTAGCAAATAAAAGTCTCTCACGCTATCTACCTAAAGTTACCTATATAACATACAACTTACACTCTAGAAGTAGCAGCCAAAAGACTATACGTGAAGTCGGGGGTGCCCCGATTCGGTTTTGGAACAGATTCGACCTATTCAAACCATGAAGTGTCCCTCAGTGGTGTCGTAAAAGTGGCGAAGTTTTGGGCCTACAAAATACCATCGACACGAAGAAAAAGATGGCTAGAATTAGATGTATGGTGGTTTCAGTTTAGTATGCCCAATAACTTGATGATATGGCTAGAAAGAGAGTGACTGCCGAGATAACGACCAATAGAGAAGTATGGAAGAAAAAAAACATGTTGAGCCGACATTAAATAAAGTCGTGCAGGAGATGACGATTATCCAGTAACTTGGTAGCCAAAAAAAATGAACTAAATTATTTAATCTTGTGATAAACGCCGCCAAGGACACCAATGGACCTGTTGCTTCTTACTTATAATATAAAATGAACTTGTCTTGTCTTTATCTCCTCCGAAAAGAAAGCTTCAAGAAGTCGTGTTTTCTGTGCAAAAACACATGCAATATGGAAGACCTTTGCGAGGCCAAGGCTAACGCTGTCTGAGCGGCCGGATTCTGGTCGAAGCTTATTTAAAATTTATAAAAGGGAATCATCGATACGACAAAGAAGAAGAAGAAGAAGAAAAAGGGGTCGTATTTTCAAAATCCAACGCACACTCGTATTACAAGAAGGCAGGTTAGTTGTAGGGGTTACCTTACCACGTTACCAGGAATACATACCATCTTCGGAAAAATAGAACAAGTGAAGCTAAATAAAAGCATGTTTAATTTGTACGTACGTACGTACCAGTATATACTCATAATCCAATGAGTGACGAGACTGCCCATCCCTACAATGGATACAACAGTTATATCATGTGTTATTATGAACATTTTCAGTAACGACCTACGAACAGGGTTGTCTATATTCCTGTTTCAACTTCAACTGGACTGACTTGTATATGTAGACATGATGTTTTCGAATAATTTGGGCAGAGTAGCATCGTGTCCATCTAGTCTATGGTTTCACCTTACCTAAATCATTGATTTTTTTTTTAATTCTTGCAACTACTTTTCATAATCAAACTAAAATATGGCGTCGGAAAATTCATCCGCATTGCTATCGACTGGTAATGTACAGACGCCAGCCCATCAAGCTACTACAATCTGTCAAATTTCTTTAATAGATTTTCAACTTTATCGCTAAAGTATAAGGTTCAAAGTTGATTAGGAAAATTTGACAGTTTCGGGTAGCTAACTGTGCTGGCGTCTGTGAACCGAATACCCTAATACCGTCATTAATATCATTTAGTGTGTTAATAGTTTTAGTTAGGTTAGGATATTATACTTCTCAGATGTTTATGCACGCCATTGTAACAGCCTAAGCAACTCTTAAAAGCTCTTATTTGTGAGTGTAACGGTGTACAAAGGAGTATTCTATCTCAATTTGAATCATTTTGAAGCATATTGCTAATCCATTACTCCATATGTTCGAAAAATGTGTCTGCTCAACAACGTAAATAACGCAATGAATGTTGTTGAACTGTCATAATGAAACCCATTGCTACTGATAGCACAGAATACTTAAAGTACTACGTACAGAAATGACACTCCCTTCCCCGCACTAACATCAGTTACCGCACCTCACCCCGCACTTCGGCGTATTCGTCGCAGTTCTTTAACAAGAGCGCTCGCAAACACAAGTGCCTCACGCACACATTCATACGTATACAAACGTCATTTTTTAATGTAGTAGTAGGTAGTAGGTAATTATTTTGCGAGCGTTGTATGGAGTGTCCGGGGTGTGCTGATAGTGTGTTGCGCAATTACCCTGCAGCTAATGTCAAAATTAATGTAGATTCCGTTTCAAGAAAGAAGTCCCACAGACACCGCTACAGGCCATGCAGCGAAGAATGTTGCTAACTACAATAATAATAATTAGTTCCACTTATTGCCTCCGAACTTCTTTCGTGGGACGGACTATGTAGTATTTGCCAGACATGACGCTATCCAAAGACTGTTGCACCATTTTTGGTCCTACGTTCCCTGATCTGGTCCTAAGGTCCGGTTCTCAAAAACTATGTGCATGACAACCCTACAACCTTATTTCGCACCTCATTAAAACTATGTAAGTACACATTACTGTTTAGGATTTATTGTGTCCTAAATTTCATCCTAGACGGTTCTCTTTTCAGACTGGTAATTATACGTTTTAGTTGTTAATTGTCTTGTCTCGAACAGACTACTATTCTGTTAAAACTCACCAAATAATCACTGATTTGTGTGGACTCTTTAAACAAAACTTCGAGATTCTTGGTCTAGATGTGGATCCGCGATGATTTAAAAACAAATGCGTATGTGCGCCGTGTGAGGTTCGAAATAAGGATTCCGAAACACTTATAGTAAAAGTACGCAGTGCTGCACACCCCCACCCTATTTCAAGTTAAAAAAATAACAACTTTATTTCAATGACAATAAGTCGATTTCAGAGTGACTATCACTATTGAAAAAGTTAAGTATAAAATGTTTGAAGTTGTAGCGTAAACTGAACTTTATCGCGTAGGAATTAAAGTTATTTTTCCATTAATTCATATTTGTTAACATTGTTGGCAAATAAATTTCGAACGCAGATTAGGTACTAAAGCTCAATGTCCAAATTCCATTTTCTCTGCCGTTTACATAAGGATAAAGCGAGTCTATACTTAGATCGGTTACTTTTTTTCTACTACTACTACTACTTCTAGGCGAGTGTCCTCATCGTCGACCACATGGTGAGATAGTGGTCAAACGCGAGCTTATCAATAATAATGAAAAGCGGCCCAGTGCAAGTGCCGGTTCTGGCAGTTCCGTACCACAAGGCAAAGAACGCCGAACTCCTTGTTCCATACATTTTGAAATTAACTTTATTTTATTTTGATTTATTTGTTGTTATAACGGCAATAGAAATACACACTCTGTAAAATTTCGTCTGTATACCTATTACGGTTCATGAGATACAGCTCGCTTATAGATAGATGGACAGCGGAGACTTAGTAAAAGCGGCCCGTAAGCACCTTTTAGGTACGGAACCCTAAAAAAAGATAGACGGCTAGGTGTCATAACTGCAAAACTTATAACGACCACACTTGGAAAATTGCTGATCGCGGCATCTTGTTCAGCAAAGGGGAGTTTGCTACTGCCCATCATTTGATTTCCCTTAGTCGCCTTTTTAAGAATAGGGTGACTACAAAGCGTATAAAACAGATAGAATTACTTTATGATGGTCAGAAGGGGAAGAAAGGCAGCGACAATTGGTTTAGATATCTATATTCACTTATAAACAAACACATTTTTCAAATAGCAGGTCCTAGCCCAAGCTACCAGGAGATCAAAGCTCCAGAGAGAGAGTAACCTCCTAACAATACGAGCAGTATCCAACAGATCCACACTCTGCATCAACCAACTGCCTTATTCACTTGTTAAAACACATTTTCTAAATGGCAGGTCCCAGCCCAAGCTACCCGGAGATCAAAGCTCCAGAGAGAGTAACCTCCTAACAATACGAGCAATATCCAACAGATCCACACTCTGCATCAACCAACTGCCTTACAACAGATTCAAATGTTAAAACACATTTTCCAAATGTCAGGTCCCAGTCCAAGCTACCCGGAGATCAAAGCTCCAGAGAGAGTAACCTCCAAACAATACGAGCAATATCCAACAGATCCACACTCTGCATCAAACAATTGCCTTATTCACTTGTTAAAACAAGTTTTCCAAATGGCAGGTCCCAGTCCAAGCTACCCGGAGATCAAAGCTCCAGAGAGAGTAACCTCCAAACAATACGAGCAATATCCAACAGATCCACACTCTGCATCAAACAATTGCCTTATTCACTTGTTAAAACACATTTTCCAGATGGCAGATCCCAGGCTAAGCTACCCGGAGATCAAAGCTCCAAAGAGAGTAACCTCCTAACAATACGAGCAGTACCAAGAGTTCCATATTCCGCACCAACCAACTGCTAACAACAGTATTTTCAGGCAATGATTGAAACTCTTGGCTAGTAGTCCATTGGATGATCCAACTATGGGCACACTGATCGCTGACTCCACATCCTACATTTATACAACAACCTCGTGTGCCAAGCCTCTACAAAGACACCCAATTTCTTAATTTTTTTTTTAATTGAATGACATTTGTATTACAATTGAACGCTCTATGGGGTGGCCAACTATCCATAATAAATTCAGTTATTCCTTTAATTACATATTTTGCACTAATAAATGGTCATTGAATTATGTTAAAAAGATGGGACCTTCTGTAAAAGAGCCATTAAAAACAATGTTTATTTTATGGCTTTTCCACGTGCTTATTTTATTTTTTACTAAAAAGGTCTATTAACCCTTTAGGGGCTGGATACTTTTATAATGTCTATTCTTAACTACATGTTAAGTTCGTTCGTCCCAATGAAAAGGAAATCGAAAAGAAATGGACCAAAACCAAACCAATGGGATGCTATTCAAGTGTCTTTCTTATTGCAAATTTCATTGAATTTTCATAGGAATTTAAAAATCATCTACTTTTAGGTTCATGGATTACCAGGTGCTTAATCAGCCTATAACGTTCCCATTACTGGGACACAGGCCTCCTATCGGTGAGAGGGAATGGGCCAAAATCCACCATGCGGGCCCAGTACGGGTTGGTAGATGTCACTTGTCTTCGATTTTTTGGTTCTAGGACATGCTAGTTTCCTCACGATGTTTTCCTTCACCGTCTTGAGAGCAGTGGTGATGAAATAATTTACATAAAGTAAAGAGCCTGCCTGGGTTCGAATCCACGTTATACGAGTACCACTGCTCCCAGTCAGTCACTGTTTCAGTCCAAAAAAGTAGGTAAGTTTGCCATATTATGTTTAAAACTAAACTTTATAGTGTGCGATGTGGTGATCGAACCACTTATAGGACATAAATTATGTATAAAAGGAGTTGCCTACACGCCTAGACACGCTTGATTATCTGTCATCGTGATGAATGCACGGCATTCGACAGGTCACACCTAACGTGACAGGGTGACAGGTGCGAGTACGTCGTACCTTATTCCCAAGGGAAATAACAATATAGAAAAAATATACAGAGACGTTATTCAGTACCTACACGGTGTTATTCATTTACGAACCGAACTATTCAAACAATTGCCTCTTTGATTCGTATAAAACTTTAATAAGTAGGTACTAGTGCTGTTTTTTTGTGAATTAATTTTGTACCACAAACAACTCGTTTAATTTCCACACATACATACAAAAAAAAGATTATTTCGCTATATTATTTAGTATTCGCACAGATAGTTACCAAGGCGGCAGAAATTAATGAGGGCCTACAGAACGCAAGGGACCGGTGCATCTGCCTCTAAATGTCAACCCGAACAAGCCCCCTTGCCTATAAATAATTTGAGAAGGTGCCTGCATCGCTTGCGCCCCTAGTACTCTCGATATGGCTTCGTGTAATAAAAATAGCCTATGCGTTCCAGTCAACGTGAAAATTATGCAGTCAATAAAGTATTCGGATGACAAGAAAAGTGGCTTTGAAGTGTAGTTGCAGCGAGTTAAGGTTTAATGTCAAATATTTATGAGTGGCACTTTATACTTAGTGGACATATTGGACGCTGTGGAATTAAACAGGCCAACGGTACTTATGACTGGGTCTTACCGCCCGTGCCATAAAAATGCTGCTGGCAGAAAAAAACACAAAAAGACAGATTACGTATTGAAGAGGCATTAAAACGTAGTCAAGAGATCCAAACGGCGAGGTAATTTCATAACACAATAACAGTATTAACGTCTTTCATTTTGCCAGTTCAAGAACATTCATTGCGTTATTTACGTTGTTGAGCAGACAAATTTTTTAAACATATGAAGCAATGGACTAGCAAATACCTTCAAATTGATTCAGATTGTGATTGCTAGTCGCACGCAATAAGGGTGCGGATCTTTGCGTAGACAAATCCAACTTTGTAAATATCAAGCGTGATTACAATACACCTTATAACCATAATGAAGCAGTGATTGAGGACCCTATATTTAGCAGGGGACGTTCACAGGCTGACATTAATCACGTAATCAATAATAATCTACATAGCCCCAAGTTATCTCTCGTCGGAGATACACTTAATACAACTAATATAGATGGCAGCACGCAATTGATCTGTCACTATCACAATTAATCAGTGGTAGTATGTAAATCTAGGGATATATTACTAAATGCTGATACTGAAACGCATCTGGTTAACTAGAAGCTCAGGCTAAGCTTGATATTGTATTGTAAGCCTGAGTAATTTAGTGTCATATCGATATTATTTTCGGAAATATTATTACGATGCAATAAATCTGCCTCGCCAACTTTTCCCAACTAAGTTGGGGTCGGCGCGGCGTCCAGTCTAGCGGCTGCCTATATTATTAATTCATTTATTTCAGATAACTACAATCCATATAATACATTAAATTAAATTCAATTGGCACATAAATACACTGACATTACACAAAATATGACCTATACCTATATGACCTCCACAACCCAGTTACTGGGTCATTATACGATATCCCTTGGTAAGACATGGTTTTCAGACTTTCAGGATTCTGACTACCCGTAACGACTGTCAAAGATCCACGAATGACAGCCGGGACCAACGGCTTAATGTGCTTTCCAAGGCCCGGACGGGTCTGGATATGTAAAAATGGTCACACATCCACGGACCAACCGCGGCAATAGGCCTCTGGGACTGTTATATTACTTAAAGGACCAAACCCACAAAAGTGTTAAAGTTATAAAAATTACAATCAGAAATTGTTCCACTACTGGCAAAAAGAGTTCTCTTACAAGAGCAGTGATCCTGATTACTTTACGATATTTTTCTTGACCCTTATGGAAACATTGGTACTTGCAAGGTTTATACTCGAAGACTTCGTTTTCAAAAATCAGGTCTCTATACCTCCCGAGCCATATAAACTACTACGGGACTTATGTGCCTGTAATTTTACCAGCCCCAAAATCCTTGAAACCGAAGCACAGCTTTCTCGTTTATCAGAAAATTGCAGTATAGTATTAGTAACTAACTTTTTACAAAAGGACTTTCTGATATTTAACTACAAATGCTCCAAATGCAACAATCTCTAAATTTAATCTATCAACCCGCACTGGGCCCGCGTGGTAGACTACGGCCAACTCCCTCTCACAGACAGAAGGCTTGTATCCCAGCAGTGGGAACATAACACTCCAAACGCTATTCTAAAAACTAAACTTGATGATGATCATCAGAACGGAACAAATAACTATATAAAGTTTCGACCTTATAATTATACCAGCGTGGTAACTGCGTAGACACATAAAATGTCAGTTGATCGCAGTGGGTTTAATTTTGACAGTTCACTCGCGTTCAATGCGTTTTTTATGTTGTTGAGCAGATGAATTTTTCAAATCTAGGAAGCAATGGATTAGCAATATCATTCAAACTACCGGCTTGTGATTGAAAGTGTAAACTATTAGAGAGCTGGACCAATCTGACACTTGAAACTAAAATAAAAGCTTTTATTTAACAAGATGAAAACCATGAAAAGCCAACACAGTAAGTAGATGGATTATCTACAGATTTATCAAAACAGGAAAAGTAATAGACAATATTTCAATATTGAGAGATAAAATTATTGCATTTCCGCGTAAAAGTCATAAATACTTCGACAACAATATCATATTTATCGACTCGGAAGATTTCTTTTATCATAATTTGTTCATTTCCTGTAGTTATTCACTTGCTTTTTTAATACTATATTGGATTACTTTCGCAATATAAAACATCCCCTTTGGGTTTAATTAAAGTCTCATTTGTAGCTAACTCGTGTATTTTATTTTATCATTCATTAGGAAAATGCTCCTGTGTTTACTGCCCGAAGGGGAAGGCACGGGTACTAGAGAGTACCCTCTTATATTTTGCCAGGTAATTTAAGATTACTAACGGCCAGTTTCTTCATCAATAGTAACAGCTAAAGTAACGTGACAAAAGTCAAAGTAACGGTTAAATTTGTTTCTTTACTATTTTAGCTGTTACTTGAATGAAGAAACTCATTTGCCGTAGTATCAGTAAAGGTCAAGTAAAATTCAATACTTTGACTGATTAATTTAGTTGTTGATGAAGAAACTGGCCGTAGGTGTTTTTGATTCAATTTTAATTTGTCTATACTTAGACTGTTAAATGTAGGTACTAGGGTCGAATCATAATGACTTCATTATAGGGCTTTATTGAAGTTGAAGATCGCTTTATGTAGAAGAGATATTTTTGCAAGATTTACTAAGAGTTGGTCCTTCGGTACCTTTTTTACCTTACTTTAGATAACCCTGTAAATAAACAAAACAAATGTTTTACCTTGTGCCTGGCTGTGGTAATTCCATGCTAGCAACATCATTTTCAACTTCTCAGCGTCTTTCGCGAGGGCCTGACCTGCACCAGATCACATAGCCAATTGAATTCTCAAAATTTTGATCAATTTTCACACAATTTTGGTTAAAAAATAGCCAATTTGGGAGCATTTTATGCAGACTATCGGTAATTTTGTGATGTTTGCATAAAATGCAGGTTGTTTTAAGTTGATGTGATGCAAGTGGCTGGTGCATTATTTGGATGATTTGAACTGGTTGTTTCTTGGTACTTACTAGAAAAATTATCATCGTCGTTCATGTCCGCTGGTTCGGGTGTTAAATTATCCTGTAACAACAAAAAGGTCCAGATTAAAAACTTGATTTTTCATACTGCGTGGATTGGTTTGCCTTCCATGTGCATTTTTCCGATAAAATTAACTGGAAACCTAAGTGGTGTCATAAATCTTAAGGATTGAAGAAGACGCTACTTTTGAATAAGCGCGAGTTTTTGGCAAGTAATGTCAAAATTATTTTTTATAGGATCAGGTTTCGAAAAGGGATAGAATACTACATAATACATGTATATTGTTTAATTTTTTTTTTGTGAAAGGTTTATTTCACTGAAGTTAATCAGCAATTTCTTTGTCCTTTTGTTAAAATTTTAAATCACAGGCTATCTGTTGATGAGTGGTAGGTATGAAAATGTTTTCATGTCGGACTCACAAACGGGGATGATGTCCCCCCATTTTCCACGAACCGGGGAGCAGGCTCACGCATGCCCGCTACCAGGACATCATACGCGTTCGTAAGTTTAAATAATTAATAAATTAGCGAAACGGCTGGCGGCTGTGCAGTGCTGGGCGGGTCAATGCTCTGTACCGCGGACGCAAATCGATAGTGCTTCAAATGGACAAGCCACTAAATATAGCTGGATGTACCACCATATGTGTGCTAGGTCCCTGGTCAATGCGGGCAGGTTTTCGAAGCAGTTGTCCCGGTTCGAAGTTGGCAACGGACGGAACAAATATACACTTTTGGAAGCCGAGTTCTAAACAAACAGAGTTTGAATTAAATGATAAACATATACCTTACATTAGTTTTAATCCTCGAATCTGTTATCAAATGCAGTACAAAAAAAAATGCTTTGCGCAAGTTCTGTTGTTGCAATTACTGAACCGTTTAGTGCAAATTCGATTTTCGAATTAAAATAGACCTACTGTTTATCTCTTCTATGCACATGTTATTCAACACATAAGTGTCCAGGTGCAAGACTTAATTATAGGTTTCCTGCATTATTTTACACACCATAGTAAAAAATATCTTCGCAGAGGACATAAGTATTTATTAAGTAACATAGTTTTCCTATTAACATTATCCAGAATCATTACGTTTATTAGAGAAATCGAACTTGCTATACTTATATCGCAAGTTCCATTTCTTAGGAAAAACCCGTTTGCTATGGGATAATTAATAATGAAACTATATTTTGTATGCCTTTCGGCGGAACATAGCATGGACCAACATTTTATTATTTATGTAACACCTGTATATTGTACCCTATGTTCACAAAATGAATAAATGAAATGAAATGAAATGAAACTAACTTTATTATTCTTCCCCTCCGCGAAACCAATAATTAAATAAAGAATACAAATGTCACTAAGAAATTAAAATACCAAGGCGACAAACAGTTTGAAGAAGTATTCTATAAAATACTCAAAAGAATTGCAACAGTTTGCTGTAAATTATGACAAAATGCCCGAGTACCGAAACCTTTGTAAATAGTCCTGCCGTTCTAACGCACACATAGCATAGGGGCGGTACTGGCCGCTAAAATGTTGGTGAATGTTTAGAACGGGTTAAAATTTTAGTTTATAGTCTTAACAAAATTTTGAATATGCTAACATTTTGTTTGGAAATGGACGTGACGTTGTACAGTATATCCGACACGAATATGCATCGTTAATGGTTTGTTTGCATGGCATGAAAAATTTAAAACATACGAACAAAAATAAGTGAACTTGATGTTTTCATAGATATAATTTTAGTATCTTATTTTCGACCACAACACAAAACTATCTAGGAACCACTCAGATTCAATAGAAAATAACGTAACAACAAATACTTCAAATGAATCATGAACACGCGAACTCGAATAAAACTTCACACAAAAAATGCCTTTGAATGGCGCGCAGCAGCATTTTTCCGCTTTTGTAACAGATGACGTCGGCGTAAACTTACGAAAACACACGAAGATTTTCATTCAACAAGTGGTAGCTATCCCATGCAAAGCGTCATCAATTCACAGCTACACTTGTACTAAGTTTCCACGCGGAAAAGTTAACTTGAAAATATTGAATGCGTTATGTTATGATTTTTGCGTGGAAATTGTACGTTGTTGGAGTGTTTTCTTCCCACTTTTATTAATGTGTTGCAGATTAGAGAGGTTCAGGATTTAACGATGTTTTAATTTGACAGTTGTTTCTTTGATTTGCATTTATAATGATTTGATTTGCGCATTAAACACGAATGCCGTTTGCTTTATGTTCATTATTCTGTCTGCGGAATTCGCACAATTGGACTGTTTATACCATAATTTATTCAAATCATAAATTGCTAACCCACATTTAAGTATTTTGATTGTATAACTGAGTGACACCTGAATATAAGTAATTACCTATGTTTAATTGTAACTCGAGTCGCACTTTGGGTTTTAATCTTTGAAATTATGTATTCAATGACAATTATAGCGCGGTAGGCACAACTACAACAAGTACTTAAGTCGTCTAAGTACCAGGTGTACATAGGCAGTTTGGAGTTAGGTGGGGTGACAAGCTAGATATCGACCGTCTTCAGGGCGGTGGCCAAGGACCGCATCTGCTATGCGGACACTAAATATCCGTTGACCCTTCGCGTTATGTGTGCCTAGTATAGTTAGGTTGATACCATTGCAATTTAGTCTGTAATTAATTACACCTCAATGACAGATAAGGTGCAGTGGTGCGTGCATACATATCCAAGTACACTTATGTAGTTAGTGCAAACATGTCATTAAGCTAAAGGTTAACTTGTGTAGTTAGATCATTTAACGAGCATCCTAACTGATTCTTAATGGTGGCTTTGTTAGGCATCCAAGGAATACGTTTATTTACCTTTTGAGGCGGCATGTAGGTGGCACCCGTGCCTTAATTTATTTAAGTGAACATAAACTTTGACAGCGGTTAACTTGTAAATTTTTCTGGTGCATTATCAAAAGAAAAGTTGGTCAAAGAGTTTTTAGAAATGTGAAAATTCTTTCTTGAACACAATTTAGGCGTGATGCTTTTCCGTGGAGCTTTGATTTGAACAACAAAACTGGTCATAGATCCATAATAAATATCCATGAAATAAACTGCGGAGGGGAGGCCGGTCATCTGCCGATAGACGAATAAATCGCGGAATAACCTAGTTTTCCATACAAAATAACTGCAAAATTTCGGGAATCCAGCAGCGGTTATATGCTGAGGGCTTGGTATGTACTGATACATGGGCTATGTACTGCGGTATGCCCCCCTCGGCCCCTGCCCCCGCTCGCACTCCGCGTGTTACCGTGTAGTGCTTGCCACCCCGCGAGTGATCGCGCTGCGACACTGCTGCGACACCATCGCGGTTATCGATAGTCGATAGAAACTATCCTAGAACATTGTTTTGTAGAGAGGAAAAGTTTTGGTAACGGTAAGGTTTGTGGAGTTGTAGGAGACGTTATAACTGCTTTAAATAACCTAAGTTAATGATGTAATATAATGATACCTATCTCAAACTTTGAACAATGTAAACATTTTACTAGAAAGCAAATTATTCTTTCAGCAAATTTTCCTTTTAAATTATTATTATTTTCTCAAGGCATAATAGACAACTATTATGCCTGGAGACTAATTCTACCCAGATAAAAAGACATAAAATCGTAACAGCTATCACCCTTCGGCTTACATAACATACACATAATCAGCCTATAATGTTCCCACTGCTGGGACACAGGCCTCCTCTCTGTGAGAGCCCTTCGGCTTATCGGAAGAGAATTGTTTATATAATGTTTACTTTTCTTTTACCAAAACTCCCAACAAACCCCAAAAGGTACCTAAAGCATTTCTTCACCCAGTCATTATCTAATACCAAACATCAGTAACACTTCCGTGTCCACAGCAATCAATTCATCGATAACAAGTAATCATCGATAGCGCGTCGGAGTGCCAGCAATCAGGTGGCAGTCAGCGTATAATCATTAAATACCCACGCGAAGGGGGCCGATGACGCCCGCGGCGCCACCACGCACCCCTCCCCCCACCCGCCCAATTATGAAAATACGAACAAAATACAAATTTCGAGCTTTTCGAACGTCAAAGGCCGTTAAACACGATGCCGTGATTATCGATAATGAGCCGACCACATCCTTACTTACCGTGGTTCCACTACCATATTTTTGTTGGACGTGTATTGATTGTGATTATGGCTGATTTGACCTGTGGCTCCAACAAGATTGAGAACAAAAAAGTTTATAGATACGGCCGGACTTGGGTTTGCTTCAAGTGAAATTTTACTTGTGACAAAAGTTTGCGCAAACAAAATTGCTAGCCAGTTACCCTCAGATACGAGCAAGTTTATCAATTCTGGAGATTACTTTAACTTAGGATTAACTTTTCATGCGCAAACACTCCTTTAAACAGCCGGTTTCATGAGCCAAAAACATTTCTGCAAGCGCAGCTAATAGCTACAACGGGGTCCGCTTTTTTTTATTCGCCATCCTTACAACTTTTTACCCGTCTCTGCCAGGAGCGCAGAGGCGAGTTGAAAGTCTTCGGTCTTTCAAAATAAACGGCTTCCTTTAGCATTCTGCTTGCTCGGTAGTTTCGCCCGCCGCTTGCGCCCTAGTATTTTTAAAGCGGACAGCGCCCCCTGCGGCACTCGCGGGCTCGCGCACCCCCTCTCACCCCCTGGACCCCCCTTCACCCACACACAGTAATACCATAACGGGTGCGAGCTATGACGAGATTATCTACGTACACGCGTATCCACTATACCAATACATACGTTGCCTATATACCAGGAATACATAAGCACATAAGCGATGACTGTTGTACATAACGGGCATTGATTTACCGGGCCGGACGCTACCTGTCATCGGACACAATGACGATTACATGGGGCGGTGGCAAAAATTCTGGCGAACAACGAACTGGACTGAACACCCAAAACAATGGAACAACACATTATAGGTAATTGTACAAGGACTGTCACAGTCATTTGAGTTCCCATCATTTATAATTTATCATCATGAACAGTGAACACATAGCATTGTATCCAATCGCCTCTGTCCAAGTGTCCACGCTTTTCCGTAAAGTTCTGTTGTACAGGTTGGGCCATAAGGGTGTTGGCGATTTGCGTCCTTAATTTCTCGGAAATGCGCGGCGCGGGGACGTGGTAAAAGTTTCAAGGCAATACCTCGAGGATATGGTTTCAACATCATGGTGCCACATGCCATGCTGCTAGGGTGTCTATAGACCTGCTGAAAGAAATCTTCCCGGGAAAACTCATTTCGAAAAGGGGGCCTCATTTCGAATTGAATAGCCTCCACGCAGTTCCGATCTCACTCTATGTGATTTTTTTTCTATGGGGCTACCTTAAATCGGTGGTCTACGAGAATAATCCGAAAGATTTGGAGCAGCTCAAAAGGAACATTATTCGGGAAATCACACTATCACACTAATATTATAAAGGCGAAAGTTTGTGAATGTGTGTGTGTGTGTGTGTGTTTGTTACTTCTTCACGCTCAAACAACTGGACCAATTTTGATAAAATTTTGTGTAGAGGTAGCTGACACCCTGGATTAACATATAGGCTACTTTTTATCCCGATATTCTAACGGGATCGAAACTTACGCGGGTGAAACCGCGGGGCGTAGCTAGTTAACAATATACCGAGAATAACGTTTCGCCAAATTTTCCAAAATCTGCGACATCGGTTTCAAGACTGCCAAGCAGCCGAGAGATGTCATTTAAACGACATTATATTTAAGACGTAAAAATTCCAAGATCACTACTTTTTATAATACTAATAAAAAATGTTGTATGTTACATAGTTTTTTTTCATTTCACATTCAAACCGCCAACACCCTTATGGCCCACCCTGTACTACAACTGTAATGCGTTGGTCGGTGTTGAAAACTTCTTACTTCATCCACCCCTAAAAGAAAGCGTCCTTTGTTCCCTACCTATTTCATATCCGCTTGAGGTTCACTGCAAAAGACAATCATCCAAATAGACCACAACAAAGAAGTGATGGTAAACAATGTTATTGGCAAACGGATTGGTGATCGTGTAGATAATTTTTAGTCAAAAGCTGTATAACGTCTTCAATATCCGTCCGCATTTCCCTTCCATGTTTTTAAACAGCTGAATAAACGGTGGATATGGATGTGCTCATAACCACCGCCCATGGCAAACTAATTTGGAATCGGAAAGTCCAATCTTTATAAGATTTTTCTTAGCAAACGACGCATTGATGTTTAATGATTTGATGATACAAATAGATATAGCGACTTTATTCGAGCAACACTGTTACTAAGTAATGTAAAAAATGAACGTGAATCGAACCGGAGCAAAATCATAAATTGGAAAAGATTGCCCGAGGCAGTACGATTCGCCGCTTGATACAAGGGGACTTGTACCAGATAGGGTGTGCATTAAAATAGCCTAGCCAAGAGTGACAACTCTGATTGCCATACGCGCGGCGCTCATTGGACTGTCAGCTCTACTACTACCTTGCTGCCCTGGTATTTTTAACCGACTTTAAAAAAGGAGGTTCTGTATTCGACCCATATGTATGTATGTATGTATGTTTGTATGTCCGCGATTTTCTCAAAAACTAATAAACAAATTTTGATAATTCTTTCATTAATGTGATTTACATACTTTCAGGAAGGTTTTAGTATATAATAAATTAGGTAATTATTCTCATGTACGAAGTTATATGCATAAATGTACTGCATCTCCGGCATTTCTATGCAAATTTTGATGATTCTTCTAGTCGGTGTCTTCAATTCTTCAATGCACTAGTGTTAATTGAATTTGTGTGTGGTAGGTACAACTAAAAAGTGAAAAATAAAAACTTTTATACAAAAAAAAAAACAACCGACTTCAAAAAAAACACTACGAACTGAAAAATAACTTTAATTTCGGAAGTCGGTGTCTAAAAAAGAAAATGCGGAACCAACGACACTGACTTATTTTTCAGTTTGTAGTGTTTTTTTTTTGAAGTCGGTTTTTTTTGTAAAAAAGTTTTATACCAGGACATTGCTGCAGAATGAAGAGAACTACATATTTTGGAAAAGTACTTCAGTGGCATGGAGTCACTTTAAAAACTATAAAGATACTCGCTTCAAAGATGCCATGACAGTTTAGCACCAAAAAATGCAGCATATCGTGATTTAGTCTCCCTAGATACAGGCGTATATTCAGCCGTGCTATAGCTAGCAGTACGTTTAGGTAGACACACAATGGCTTACAGCTTGTCCAGATGAAGGGATTTGCGCCTGAATCTCACAGGAGATTTATGGGACCTATTCTCTTCATGATCTGTTTGATTTCATGAGTGCTTGGTAAAAAGTCTTAATGACATTACCAGAATACTTTACCCTCTCGGGACAGGAGTGTTTGTAGATAAGATATTTTATTTCAAATCCAAACCTACGAATAAAATCAACATTGCCGATTATTTTCTGGCTAATATTAAAATGATACAAAATTATAGTGTGGCAGACCCAGTAGAAGTTTTTAAAGAAGTTGCCGTTGTTGAAATTAGGAAAGGCCAACGCCGTATTCTAACTTGGCTTGACACATTGCCCTGTCTTTCTATTATATCACTAGCTGCGCCCCGCGGTTTCACCCGCACAAGTATTGATCCCGTGGGAATACCGAGATAAAAAGTACTCTATGTCCTAATCCAGATCAATGGTCTTCCCACGTCGTGCCAAATTTCATCTAAATCCGTTCAGCCGTTTTAGCGTGATAGCGTAACAATCAAACATATATGACATCTTTCTTTTTCTCGTTATAATATTAGTTTACATATATTATGTCAACCGACACAGCTGTCATTTTTGAATGACCTACAGATGATAGATCCAAACAAATAATTTCCGTTCGGGCTCCGTATCTTCCACTATTCTAATTCCTACTTAGGATAGCATTAACAACAAACCACTTAAAATCTTTCCAAAACACCAATCGAATAATAACGATTAGTAAATGAAACGACTCGTAAGCGAATAGAAACACAAGTAAAATGCCCTAGTTTAATCAACCTCAGAAATAAAGCACAAACCAATATTGTATACAATGTGTTTATTGTAAGTGTAACAATAATCGCACCAAAACTATTAGCAACCAAACTTATTGACGAGACAATCATCCAATTTCAAAACTTATTGTAGCCTTCAAAACTAAACTTATTGTAGCAATTAAATCTAAACTTATTGCGAACCAAAACTTATCTCCGTTTCCCGTTCGCTTCCCGCCTTTTTTTTTTTCCAAAAACCAAAAACCCCGCTTACGTCATCCGTCCGGCCAGTGTAGCCATAGATAATATAGATAATTACCTTTTAATTCCTTTTTATTATTTAAAAACCTTACACTAGTCATCAATTTAGCTGCTCAATATGAGTACATAGTGCTTACATATAACATAAGGGTACTTACGAACGGTATACGTAAGATTGCGAAAGAATATTGAACAGAGATACGCAAGTGAAGCAATATAACATTCACGGTGAATATTTATTAAACTGTTCAATAGTTTTCTTTCTATTTCAACATTGTTGAATGCAGTTTTTGACAGCTACGATATGATTGATAAGTGTTGAAGCATTCCTGTCGACTGTAAATCAATCCGGCTCACCATTTCAGCCGAAAGACGTCCACTGCTGGAAATAGGCCTCTCTCAATCCAGCTCGATGGACCAAAAACGAATTGCAAGTCCCTTATTTTTTGGTCCTTCGAGCCGGATTGATTGAAAGCGCTTGTCTAGTGTCAGAGGAGATGCCAGTCAAAGGGTTCTGACTTCGGACATATGGATGGACAGATAGACAAACAGATTGACATGAAGGAAGCTGGGTTGCATTTTTTCTGTTTGGCACTAGAACCACAAAAGACGTCAAATCTAACTCAAAATGTTCTTTTTTCAGCGTCCTTTATCGTAGGAAGTACATAAACCAATTGAAATTTATAGGCAGCTAAAAGAATTAGCAATAAATAGACTAGAATGGAAATTGTTACATCGACAAGTGCCTAGCACTTTAATTTTGAATTGATGGAATGGATATCCTCACACAATTGTTTTTCAGTCATTCGTAGCCGTAACGAGGGTCGCGTTTAGTACTCCGAAATATACAGACTGTATTCCTAGTTAGCACACAAAAGTACAGTGTAACTTTGTTATTTGTTCTACAACAGTGTAAAGCCCTTTGTGTTACAGAATAAAAACGAAAAAGATAGGCAAACAATTATTTTTGTACGAGTGCAGTTCAAGCAAAAATTATATTTTGAAACGATTCTGAAGGAAACTTTGGGAATATTTTTCATGCTACAGAGCATAGGGGTGCGTTTCGCCAGTAAAGGTCTTTTGATGGGGTGTGGTGTAGCCGCGGGCCATTCCAAATCTGTATGCAACCCCTCAATATAGTTTGATAAACGAAGATTGAAGTGCATGAAACACATTTTCTCAGTTATTAGGATATACGTGCAATTTCACAGTAGATGCTTAAACAAAATGCATAATGCGGCCAAAGTAAAAATTGCTTACGACGATAAAACTTCATAATCGAAACAAAGATTTAAATCGAAAGTATGTTTCATTACAATAACAGGCAATAAATCATTTATCATCAAATTCCTCGATGACTAATACCACAAGCAACCTAAGTAGCAGTTACTGAGTACACATCAAAATACCATTACTACACGCTAATGCGATTAAAACTAAAATGGGGGAAACTGGCACGTGAAAAATCTTCTAACAGATTGAATAAATAATTAAGCACCCACATTCACTCAGAGTTTAGTGAGAAACTAGGTGCAGAAACCGCGTAGTTACCGCGTGATAAGTACCAGAGTAGCAAAGGAGCTGTGGAGGTAGACGCAGATACTCGCATTATGTGAGGGGGAAGCGGGCCGACCTCGAAAAACCGAATGGGGGTCGCGTCTCCGTCGAAAAGCATCGCGAATTTCACAAAGCGGCTTCCTAGTTACAGGGGTATCGCTGGGGAGACGCGGTTACAAGTCGACGCTTACCCGTGCTCTTTGAAGTGTGATAAACTGAGCGAGCGAAGGCACTAAATATGGATACCTACGTCGGAGTGCGTGCCGCCACCGCGTGCTGCTCCCCTGCTCCCCGAGATTTATAAACGCGGTTAAATTTACTGTTACATCTTGCTATAATGTAAATAGCAGTTTTGGTTACATCTCAACGTAGGAGATTATATTGGAGACACATAACCGAAAGATAACTACCCTGACAAGTAATATTATTCACAAATCATTGATACGGGTAGCATCAAGCTGTATCTGAACTCTTATGTCTTAGCTGAAGATGTCACACTTCAACTCTCTTCCACTCCACGAACAAAAGGACCACCAAAAGTCACCATTAATTCCTTTTAGAAGTAGGCTTTTTGACACACGATAGTCGATTGTCTTTTCAGACGTATGCCACTAACCAAACAGGCCTTAATGTTACGACTGAATCGTAAGATATCATCAGTTAACCTCGCAAGTCACAAGCATACCGGTTTTATATTTTCCTCATAAAAAGAAAAAAGACATAAAATATCCCCCTGTCAATTTATAAAAGGATTATCACAGAAAATGGCGGTGCCAGATAGACCGGCGCCAACATTCAGTGCAACTATTTTTACTGTATCGATTGAGGTCCGAACCGAGCGGACTATAGTACTCATCTCAATTACGGACGCTTAATTTAGTATTCAGGTGTCTGACAACCATTTTCAGCATGATTGTGATGACTTTAGAGATCAGGGGGAGACCAAAGACACTATGCATAGTGTGCAAGATGAATGTGAATACCGAGATGACGACAGATGGAAAATGTACGGAAGAGGTAGATATGTTGGGCAAACCCCAAATGAATTGGCATAAAATTCTTTCTTCAGATTCCAAGATGCCTTTGTATCAAGTATTTAAATGGGTTGGAATGTAAAACATTACAAATAGACAGACAAAAAGAGTAAAAGGTAAACAAATATAAGTTTTTATTGATCTAGAAAAGCAGCTGGTTTCCCATAATAACGTGACCTTTACATAGTCCGTTGAAATCTGCACCTACTGTGTTATTGGAACGTAATTCTTTAACGCATGGTTTTTGAAGATGCTGAAACCAATAAAAGATCAAAATAAAAATCCAAGATGGCGGTTGCGAAATTTTTTAAATTTTTCATCATCGTTGTCGTTTTCATAGTTTTCGGGAATACTGAAGCCAACAGCATTATCATTATCAATATAAGCTCCCATAAAGTAATATAACAACAACTTTATTATGAGAGCTTCTAAAAACTTATCCTAGATGGCTCTGTACGGTATTAAAAACGCGTATTAAAATTTTCACACTGTCTCCTGTTTTTCCTGACGGGGGTCCCCCGAGGGCACATGTTTTTTATATCTAATTTTGAATCTTACTGATCGGTTTACTAAAACTTTTTGTACCTATTGTGATTGTTGGTCAAAGATAACTGTTGTCATAGTCAACATCGCGTCATCGCAATAAACAAATATGCCTAGCCAACATGGTCCAGGTATTTGTGCATGTGAGATATGTGCCTATCAATCAATCAATCTGTCTAGATTTAACCCAACTCTGTTGGGGTCGTCTTCCAATCTAACCAGATGCAGCCGAATACTAGTTTGTTTTACATAGAGTGACTACTTATCTGACCTCCACAACCCGGTTACAAGGTAACACGATACCCCTTGGTAAGACTGGTGATCGGACTTTCTGGATTCTGACTACCAGTAACGACCGTCAAAGATGAGAATGACAGCTTTGAGACTATAAAGGCGCGAATGATTCAGGATAAATTCTACAGCGAGACCCTGAACTGCCAAGAACGAAAGCCATAATAATGCTTCTCTCTTTGATTGCCCATTGGCTATCAGTTATATAGTAACGGTTGTAGTAGACGAAAAGACCTTAGATGGTGATAATTATGAAGGTCACGAGGGCATTTCAAATGACTCTTACCATCATTTTGACACTAAGTGGTCGTTCGGTACGGATTACAGCCTTACCAATGCCATTCTAATTTTAGCTAATAGTTCCACAATAACTATGTCTAAGTGTCCACCTAGTGATAATGTTACAACAGTTGCAAGTATTTTAGAAGCTAGCATAGAGCATGTCAAGGAAATGTTCGATACGCCCCAAGAATACAAACGGTATATTAGCTTAAGATATTCTCATCTTAGACTAGGCTTTTGATTCAAGTTAACCACAAAGTAACCTTGCAGGTTACCTCTACTTGAGTGGTTAAGGTTTAACTTAATATGTTAAGGATAATATGTTTTAGGGCTGGTATTTAATATTTGGTCCTTTGATCCAAACGTAATAAAAATCTTCAACAGTTGAATAAAAACAGTCACTACCGGTTACACGCATAAAGGCACATAATACTGACGGTATCAAAATCGTCAAATAGCTTTACGTTTATGTGTGCATCAAAACGTCCTTACGGACTTTCATATTCGGATTCATCTCACGATCTCGCTAACAATAGATTGGGAGGTGTATCGCCGGCTTTATGGTCCTGTACGCAATCACCGTTAGACGCAGTTTAACAACTAGTGACAAATTACCTCCTACGGACCATTCTACCCAACATCATCTTGTGAAGAGAACTGATAAACAAACTTTTCTAAATCATATCACCCTGGTATAATTTATTCAATCTGCATATTCAGCACATAGTTTTACTCGCTTTCTGCTAAATCAATACAGTTGTATGTAAAAGCAAAAGCAGAAAAAACACACAAAGATCCCCTAGTCAGCCATACATAGCGGATTAAGAAAAATTCTCGGCGTCACCTACAAAAAGAGGCGGCTTGCGGGCAAACCTCCGCAGCTCCGTAGTAATTCCAACCCCCACGGACCGTCTCGTAGCGTCTGGCTGCTCAAGTAATTACGCCCCCTTACACCCCATCCCTCCCTTCGGGGATAAGTAAAAACAATATTTTTACGCGCACAGTCCACGGTACCAAAAGTGACAGATATAAATTGAGGGTGAAAATGAAATTAGTGGCGGCTTCCTTGATGTCTGAGGCGACTTTTTATTGTTAGTGTGATCTGTTTGACTAAGCTGCTTATTTTGGTAATTTTTGGGGTTTATTATGGAGTTGCCTTCCCTTTGTTCATAGATAAATGACATAATACTCAGACATATCTCAGTGTTCATACGTTCAAAGATTATAATTAGGTTTACTAGTGGTTTGGACATGACCTAGCACTGTGTCACTACATTGTGCAACTCGATTCAAATCTAACACATAATGTTTATGGGAAAACTTGATTTGGTCCTTTGATACAGCTTACAAAACAAACCAGGAATTTAACTTTAGAAGTCAAAAAAGTTAGTGCACAATTTTAGCATCATCCTAAATTTCACACTTAAAAAAAATCAAACTCCTACAGAAACATAATTTAAATACAAACAATCAAATTAATGAGAACTCAATTTCACATCGGCTTACTCGAATAAAATAAAAATGCTAACAAAGCAATTACCTAAATACCGAAGAAAATATTTTGATTACTTTACATTTGCACACAGAAAACAGACAATTGAGTGACCTCAACAAAGAATATTCATAACAAATATTACTTACAAATCATAATGACGCATAGGTTTCAAAACAAAACTAGGGTAACTACATTCGGTAATAATACCGAGGGTCATTTTTACGAGTCAACAAAGTTATACCAATAGGACCAAAAGGACCATTTTTTCTCGGTCAATGTTCATATTAGAATGTTTTTCTTCTATCCTTTGCCAAAATATGTAGTTTTTCCACTGCGAATGATTCGTCGTAGCAATACAATTATTATTATTATGTTCTGTTCTAGTTCCTGGCTTTAGATGGTAGCCTTGCTGTGCCTTGACTTTTTCAAAATCATTACTTCGCTACAAACAATTACTAGTCTACGTCCTCCCATACCATTCGACCTGTTTTCCATACACGTTCTGTACAAGCAACATTATTATTGGTAACCCGATAGGCCACTACTGTTAGATGCACTTACAATACGATAAAGTGACACACACGACGTTCAACACCGTGTTTACCTTAGTTATCAATTAAATTATGCGTCATATACCTACGAAGTATACTACTATATCCGGTTATTCTTGAATTCATGTGCAAAGTTTAGGCAGCAAGTCTTGCATGGATATCAGGTGGACATGCAAACAATGCGGCTAGCTATACGGAATGCAGGCGAACGCGGGAGCGCGCGTTGAATAATGTACGCGCCGTCTCAACGGACAGCGCCTCGGTCTTATGACGCCTTGGTACCAACGAGGTCTTAAAGGAGTTTAAATATTTAAGAAAGGCCATCTTTTAATTGGTTTTGTGGGATCCTCGGGTCCGTAAAATAAAGGATCTGTGAAATTTATAAGGGTAAGTCCTGCTACTATAAAATAAAGTAGGATTCCCCTTCCGTCTTTTTAATATGAAGGTTGCAGGTGTTTTCTTCAGAGCAATATTTAAAGCAGTAAGTTTAAATTGGAAGGGTTTTAACATTCTAACAATATTAGAATTTCATCCTATATTTTGATCAAACGCATATCTAGCAGACGATGCCAAGCCACATCTTAAAACCTCTTGCAGAAATAACAACATATTTTGAGTATAAGGTACACAACGATCCATAATATCGCAATTTCAGTCATTCGAAATGTTTAAAATGCAGTATCCTTAATTGGATGTAACAATACAATTGTGCGTAAGTTGTCAATGTCTAACTGGACATAACAATAACCAGTTTCTCTAAATTGTCTAAAACTACATAGTTTTGTACCAAAGCTACTGTTTGTGCAGCGGTATCTACATCTTGACAGTTAATGGTCTAATCCTGGCTGAATCTTGGCTGATGGGGTAACAGGCTCTGAGGGCTTGCCAAGTTCCATTGATTTTCTCCCATTTCAGAAAATGGTTCATAAGGCTTAGTTCCTTGATTGTATTCACTTACACGCCTTGGACCCGTTACACGTTCTGATGCATTCATTGACGAGGTTCCATATATGTAGTTAAAGGAATCAGCATAAATAATTTTCGGTCTCAATGAGAATTGGCAAAACATATTCACTCTGAACTCTTTCTGCTTGGAAACAGAATACAGAACGTTTGGTTGATCATTATTAACTTCATCATTCATTGTTGCACTTGTTGTTTTAAATCGATAAAGTAGAATAATAATCTGTTCGATTTTCTTGAATATAAGGAATTCTCAAAGCAAGCAGCTGCCTTTTACATTAAACATGTGCAATATTTTGGCAATATCTACTAAGATCACATAAATGGTCATGACAATAATTTGTTTGATAATAATATGTCCAAAATAGCCAAACATATCCATAAAGACAATCCTAATTTATGGATCGGATGTAACGGTATCTAAGTACGCACCGGCAGTTTTTGAAGCCAAGGCCAGCAAAATGTAGTCTATTACGCGACACTAAGAACCTAATGATTGCCTGTCAGCTATGAGTATTCGTTATGACTTGAACTCGAAATGTTCTGATCCTTGCCAAGTTCACCTTGAATAAGGACTTCTAATATTGTTTTGTGTCACAAAAACTATATAGAGTGTTATTTTCTGGTTAAAAACTTAAGTTATCAATCACTTAGTTTCATCCTTCAAATGGCTCTTAAATACATCTAAGACGAAATAGAGAAATAATTATGATTATTATATAAAGATAATCATAATTATATCTAACACGGGGAGTATTAGAAATCTCCTCAGTAAAACAAATTGTTGTGTGTCAATACCACGTCCAACTATAACCTTAAAACAGCTGTATCCACTTCAATGATTGCTGTCATTCAGATTTAGGACGATCATCATGACTTAGTGACTCATTAACTGACAATCATCATAACTGTTTGAACATTGTTCTCATGCATATCTATTTCATGTCTTACAAAACTTTTTCTACACACTTTATGCACTTGACCAATTGGCTCGTACCTTATATTTAACTAGCTTCTGCCCGCGACTTCGTCCGCGTGAAATTTCGTCCCGCGACCCACCCCGTCTCATCGCCTGCACGCGGTATTACTTCGTTTTCGCGTTCTTTCTTTTTGTCTGGCTCTTAAGAGTCCTAGCGTGATGTTAAAGAGCCTATAACAATCCTCATGAATTGGGCTATCAAATGCAAAATCCGACTGGTAGTTTTAGAGATGAGCACTTTCAAACAAACGAACTCTAGCTTTATTATAGATAGATATAGATTTTCGAAGAATATAAAGTTACATTAGTATTAGATGCCGAAGAGTCACACGCATATTCAAAGTCCACTTTACCTACAGCTAGAACAAAAGACATAACACAATCACAGACAGTCACACAGGTGCCGCTAAAGCAATGTTTCCTAAAAAAAAGCAACACAGTGATAACCAACTTGCATCTTTACAAGTACTTACATGAGCTAGGACCGATCTAGCTACACTCTATAGCTGTATAGCGGGGTGGGCAGATACGGGCAGCATGCAAGGCCGACCGGCGCCTCGATGATCAAGGAGACATCTTAGCGTGGATCTGTCTAATGCGTTTGATACTGTTGCGTGAGAGATTGTAGAAGCATTTTTTTTTTTTTTTTTTTTTGAGATTTTTTTTAAATCTTAGTGTGTATCTGTCTAATGCGTTTGATACAGTTGCACGAGAGGTTTTAGAAGCATTTTTTGTAATTGATTGTTTGAGGTTTTCGTAAGTATGTATGAACGGTTTATCATTTTTTTTGTAATTAATTGTTGGTGTCACAGTATATTATTTAGTTATTTTCATACACAACAGTGATATTTTGGTGTTACATATAAAAGCAAAATGCGGTGACTGCTATTATGAGAGTTACGAAAAAAAAAGACTAATTTTGTATACATTGCTTTTTGGAACTAATTTTACGTTATTTTCATAAGAATTAATTATGATTTATATGTCTTTTTTTATAATGAAAAAATTGTTCCTTCTTAACGCTGATTTTTATTGAGAAAACCACAATATCTTGGATTATAGCACACAAAGTAAATTATTCTGCTTAGTGCACATGTATTTACTTTGCAATCCAGTTAACTTTTCTGTTTGTTTTGCTTGAAAGCCGTACTACATACAAGAAATTAAGTACTTAAAAAAACAATACACAATTGCTGGATAAAATCTTGCTTATTCGAATTCCATATTACTAATCTATTTCCAAGAAACACAGATATAACTGTGGAATGTTTTATTTCTATTAAATGTTAATATAATCTGTTATTAGCTGGGTATGTCCATTCTAATGCCATCAACGCCTGCCGCGTGTCACTTGAAACTCCGCCATTTTGCAAGGCGAACCGCCCGCGGCGGGAAAACTGACTTTGGCGCCAATTTCGATGCGGCCACGTCTGCTATTCGACCGCATCCGGATGATCAGCCACTCAACAGAAGCCCTCACAAGCAGCGAACACCGCAAATCGGTCGGTTAAAATCGCCACGGGTGTCATTATAAATTCCTTTAATTATACCATTTTTACTGCGCTTTATAGTAGCCTGCAAACTTATGGCGGGAACTCGCCGTTTTATAAGTGCCATCGCTGTTCTCAGCCTTGGCATGTTTATCTTGACCGTTTCAAACAGACCTCGTGCCCTTTGCATACATTACGATAGGAGGGGTCTCGTTGTAATGGCGGTTGTAAGGGATCCTATTAAAATAATTAAAAAGTTACCTTTGGCAGGACATGTTGAAGGAGTGCACCAGCTTTCCTTTTGGCAGCCATCTTGTTTTTTTGGCGGGTCACGCACAGCACTTTTGTCTTTGGTTTCGTTTTAATATTTCTTCTCTTAATCAGTTCATGGACTCCATCTCAATCTGACTAGAAAAAAAATTTCGTAATGCTTCGGATACGTTCGGCAAGTTTTCCACATGCTTCGACAAAAGTTGCAATTAGACGACAGGTAGCTATTTTGCTAAAGAAAAGTAGTACCTATTACCATTATGATAATGAAATGTATTTTTTAATATGAAAAGGTCACCTGTCTACTTACTGTTTGAAAGTATCAAAGGACCAATATTTCAAAGTTGCAATTACGGTCAGCTGACGCGCCTGAAGAAGGACAATTGTTACTTCACATTGCAATCGATATAATTGCTACGACTTGTAACAAATAGAACTATTTTAAAATGAATTAATTATTCTTGCGGAACAGGTAAAGGGACAGCTTATTACTTTTTATGTAAAAATACTCATTACAGCTTCAACTTCGTAAATTATAAGTTAAATCTATCGACTGCCAAGTAACTTCAACTAAAGTTGAATACAAAATATACTCCCCAATTCGCATTTGACTCGTAGATAATTTTGTATTAAACGACGGTCATTGTTCAGAAATAGGTCAAAAACCACTAGTTATTTTGTTAGAAATAGGCAATAATTTACATCATGACAAAACCAACATACACAATGAAGAAATCACAATGGCTACTAACGAAAAATTTAACCCATAATATAAAATTACAAACCCGTTTACAGAACAAGATAAAACGGGAACTGAAGGTAATCGCACACACGTTGAGTAAGGTCAGTGCTGCATTTGAAACAGGCATTTTGGAGAAGAGGCTATTTTGCTGAGGGTGCATCCCTTCCCTATTTGCACAATACTTTAACAATGAACTCTCATTGTTTGATACTCCAAGCTGTCAGTATTTTGTTCCGACAGAAATAGGGTAGATAGGGCGCGCTTTTGAAATGAAATGACCATTTGAAACGAACCAGTTTCATTACAACCCCATTTGTGGACCACGGGGGTAATTGCGTACCTAACGCACTAACGGTAGCAATGGCTTTCCTTTTGGCAGTTCAACAGCATTCATTGCGTTATTTACGTTGTTGAGTGGACAAATTTTTCGAACATATGAAGCAATAGATGAGCAATACCCTTCAAAATGATTCAGATTGTGCTTACAATTAAAAGTCTGTTACGCAATTAGGGTGCAAGTCTAAATTGGAATGGAATAGAGAATAATAACGGTGCAGTCGACAATTATGTAGACCTACATATTGCTACCGACGATATGGGAATAGCAGAAATGATTATTCATTTGAAATGATGATGATTTATGATTATGATGAATGATTGATTGGCTTCGTAAAAATATATTGTAAAGTCTACGATCTCAGATGTCAACCCAAATTAGAGCAAAAACTTACTTTGGATCTTTGATTATGCAAGTTTTTGTTGTATGCCATAAAGTATACATTAAAAACTCAATAAATCTATAGCTATACAGTTCTAACCTCCTTACTAATATTATAAATGCGAAAGTGAATTTGTTTGTTTGTTACACTTTCACGGTAAAACGGCTAAACAGATTAGGATGAAATTTGGCACATGGGTAGACCATGACCTGAGAAAGGACGTAGGCTACTTTTCATCCTGGATTGCTGACGAAGTCGCGGGCAACAACTAGTAGAGTGAGAAAAAAAAAAAAAAAAGAAAAGAGTTTCTTTATTAACTTCAGTTGTACAAAAACACTCATCTAAACACTATGCAGCGTTACAACAAAGGAAAAGAGTGATTTCGATGAACTCTGGCACCCAAAGTAAGATTCAAATTGTGTTTAGGGTGCCAAATAATTCTAAATTTCAAATCCATAAACGCCTAATGCCTACCCAAGTCACACACTGAAAATGATTGTATTAAAAACAGCTATTACGCATTATTATTGCGCTTCAGTTTGAAATGAAACCGTATAGAACAATAATTCGGAACAATGCTAAGGCGTCAGATAGCTGAGGTAAGTGCACTATGGGCATGGCACCACCCTATCCGACGGTGACGTGTCATACGCAAATTGGATAGGCCAACGCGCTTAGACTGGCTTTTCTGTTCAAATCCACGGCAAGGTCTACTTGTAAAGACTCTATGGAGGATTCTGACCCTTGAGTATGTTTCGCCATTTCTTCCCAAGGGTAGTCAGATAGGAAATGTCAATCTAGCTTTTTTTATATGACGTGTAAAAGTGATTCTGATATCCTAGTTACAGAATAAACAATTTCATTTCGTTTCAATTTAATTTTATATCAGTTTTAACAAACTCTTCAACTCATGAGACCGAAAACGGAGAACGTAAATGAGTTAGAAATTAAACAAAAATTTTTATGTATCTGAAGCTAGGTAATAGCATAATCAGTATATAATGTGACCACTGCTGGGACACTGGCCTTGTCTCTGTGAGTAAAACTTTTTCAAGGTAAATCAACCCTATTTTCTTTTCAAAATCATAATTTCGGAACCTAGCAATATGCCCATCTGGGGGCATCAATTTATCATCAAATATTTGCGGAAACCGGCATGTCGTAGAGCCAAAAAGTCAAAGACATGTGACATCTTCCAACCCGCTCAGGGCCCGCGTGGTAGATTATAGCCCATTCCCTCTCGAAGAGACGAAGCCTGTGTCTCAGCAGTGGGAACATTATAGGCTAATTATACTATGTGCACCATTTGTAGGCCATCGTCAAATCAATGAATATTATCGACTGTAGGATTAAATAGAACTATTATTACACGCTGGCTAATGACAGTATCAATGACAGCTGGAAAATTAAATTTGAATTCTTGGAAAGGAAATTGTTCTAATTGTTTTAAGGGAGAAATGTGGTATGTGGACAATTACTATTTGTAACGGACTATAATTTTGATCGCTATAATAATCGTTATTATATAGTAGGATAGTTGTATTATTAGAAAAGAGTATATTGAAACATATACTGCATGTATCAAAAAGGTGTGGTCATATTTAAGGTGAAACCGCCAAGGTAACCCGCGAAATTCAAATTTTCTTTTTTCAAGGTCTCACTATCGTTTTATTGGTAAGGATAGGTTTTTCTTATAAACTATTTTACAATTTAACACTAAAATATATATAGATATATGTTCGAGCCGTTTGGGGTTGAAACACTAGGGCCATGGGGTCCGAGTGCCCACTTGGTTTTTCGAGATATCGCCAAGCGGTTAATCGACTCTTCACTTGACCAGAGGGCTGGCCTATTTCTTGGCCAAAGAATTAGCATTGTCATACAACGTGGCAATGCTGCCAGCCTTTTGGGCACTGTTCCTGTTGACAGTAGCGATGCGGACGAATTCTTTGATGCTCTATGATTATTTTGTTTATTTTTTCATATAATTGTACATATTATTATAGTTTATATGTTAGCTTATATTATGTAAATATCTATACATATAGATATTATATACAAGTGTATAATAAAAAGAAAGGAAAAAAAAAAGAAAAAGAAAGGAGCTCATTGGGCATCAAAAAATTCGTCCGCATCGCTGTCAATGGGATAAGTGCCCAAAAAGCTGGCAGCATTACCACGTTGGATGGCAACGCTTATTCTTTGGGCTAAAAATAGGCCAGCCCTCTGATCACGCGTAGAGTCAACCAAAACCAAATTTTATTAAGTGTTGAACAAAAACAAAATATGATTCACGACCGTAACAAGCATTTATTTACAGAATTATATTAATTTAAATCATCAATACAACCCTCTAAGTTCATATAATCGTATTGACTGATATTTTATGGAAATAGTCATTCAATAGAATTACATGAACGTAAGTATTCCCCCTTAAGAATGTGGTGCAGCCCATCAAACTGAACAACCTTTTCCATGGGACAAACATCGTAATCGCGAAAAAAATATCAACTGTCCCATACAAAACTTCAATACATATTCGAACCAAATGTACAGGACGGCTGGTTATTTTTTCGCGCTTGTGAAGTTGGCGAGAAAATTGTTCAGTTTGATGGATCCACATGGTCATGGTCACACATTTCTGACACCAGAATATGAAATGTTTCCTCACAAATTTTCCGCAAAAATTAAAGACTTCCCAATATAAGAGCTAATAAAAAATGTAGTTTTATATGCACTTAACAGCTAGTAGCTTTTTAATCCAACAGATTTATTATACAGACAATTCCACAAAACAGTTGCATGTCGGTGTAAACACTTGCTAATATTCCCACACTATTTATAAAAATGTAACTCAAAGTAGTGAAGTACTTTTCAAACCTTCTTTTCGCCTTAGAACTTAGGTTTCTTTTAACGCTTTCATATCATAGAAAGCTGTAGTTTTCAAAGAAGATTTAAAACTATATCCAGATCTGAGAGAAATATAAACCCTTTACAGAAATATTTTCATTCATTTCTTTATCTTAAATCTGTATTTACTTACTTCTTGTATTTATTATTTCATCAGCAGTCAGAAACCCAAAAATCTGACAACAAGTCTTACCAAGGGGTATCGTGTTACACTGAAATAGGGTTGTGGAGGTCAGATAGGCAGCTCCAAGTAAAATACTGGTATTCAGCTGAATCTGGTTAGACTGGAAGCAGACGTGAATATAGTTGGGAAAAGGCTAGGCTGATTTATTATTCCATCAGATATCTAGAAAAGTCTATGAAAGTGGACCAAGATCTGCCCCACATTTTATTTGGCTTTGAATTAAAAACGGACAAGGATTGGATCCGACTGCTTCCTAACTTTAACGTTGACTAGATTTGCTACAACATAAAGTATTTGTGAGAAGAGAGATTTATCTGTTTCCATCTGCTTAAAAAACCTTTTGATGATACAGATGAAAAGTAGATGTAGCTTATTTTGACGGGAAAGGAGATATACCTGCTAGCATAATCAGCCTATAATGTTCCCACTGCTGGGACTCAGGTCTCCTCTCTTCGAGAGGGAGTGGGCTACGCGGGCTCAGTGTGGGTTGATAGATAAACCTGCTAATGATGATAATAATGGAGATGTTAGTGAAATTATTGGCTAAGCAACCACTAAAAAAGAATTCAACCGATTGGAAATAAATTCTAATAAGAAACAACCTTCTGTTCTCAAAACCACAACCGATATGCAAAACAAAGTATCTCAATTCATTAATTAACTAAAGAAGGATGAATGCACAAACAAAATTTGCAGAAAAAAGTATTAGGAGTACAGAGCTACCGGAGAGCTTTGAGCAGATTAAATCGCAAAGGAGTCTCATTCTCATGCTGCTCGCGATAACAACATAGGCCATTTTCCATCTGCAGACACCGGCTCTACGTGCTTTATGCAGCGATCCATATCTCAGAATGAAATTCTTCAACCTGACGTTTAATCCGCATCGAGTAATATTTCAATCGATTTAGTTTACCGATTAATCGTTTAGTCCTGACAATTACTGGGTTCAGCGTTGGCAAGATCGATTTCCGATATTCTATCGATTTGGTTATGGATAGTTTTTCCAAATAAAATATTATCTAAGTCGTTTTATTTATCTTCCATAATTATATAAACATAGCTAAATATTTCAAATCCTTTTAAAGCTTCGATGTTTTATTAAGTGAGCAATTTTGTTCGAAGCTTACACCCACGTCTTGCACCGTAATTATAATATTATTTCTAACTTTAAACTGTTTGAACAAATAAGGTACAGTCAGGCTATGTGAGGCAAAATATTGAGTGCCTACTTGATTCAATCTTATTCTATAGTTTTAAAGTGCTTTTATGAATCATGATGGAATTGATATTGAAGTAATTAAAGCATTCTCTCTTTAGCGAATCTTATCAAATGACAATAATGGCTGAAACATCAGGATAGGCTGTTAATTTGATTATAACAAAGCAAATTACTACCATTAACTTATCAATGTATTTCATTTAATCGGAATTAACATCATCAAAAAAGGACGAACACCAATATCAATACCAGGTTCTCGTATAGCGTAGGAGTTAACGCATAAAAATCGAAAAAGGCGACACTCAGTACAGAAATTCACACCATTCCGCAACATTGGAACACCGTGTGATGCACAACGGTAGGTGGAAAGCGCACGCCATACGCGTTTAACGCGCGGTCAGTGCACTGCCAGCTATTTTCTTTTTAGCGATAACGACAAGGCCACTTTAATAGCTTTGGGTACGGTGGTCCGTGACGTTTTTTTATTAACTGCCTAGTTTGCGAATTAGGTTCCACATTCACAACGGCATGTAACTTAGATTGGATAGAAAATACATTGTTACGGTCGCGACTTTATCCTTGAAGGTTTAGGTAAGAAAAGGTAATAACTTTTGTTAACCATCAGTACACTTATACCTGTAAGGCTTTCATATATTTATAGCCTATCGGATTATATCAGGTGTAATAAAATCCTGAGATGAATTAAAAATACAACTCTACCACTCATGTAAATTTCGAAGACGTGCGCGTATCGAAGGACCAATTCAAATAACAGTAAAATATATTCCATTCAAAAAAAAAAGGAGCTGCCAAGTAGGTACCAAATCTTTCGGCACTTAAAGTTCTACGCATAATATCCCAGATCATAAGCGTGTCATTAAATTATCGTATGCATGTACTTTAAAAAACTTGCAAGAAGTACAGGTGCGAGGGTGTCTTAAATGTCAAGTAGTTACAGCGATCGTTGACTTGATCGTATCGGCTCACCATAAGGTAACAGAGGTGTGAAGGTGATATAATTTGTAGAATTAAAATATTTTTGTTATGTTTATAGCTAGAGGCTTCGCATCAAAGGAATGCGTAAGTGTAAGAATCGTGAATGAAGAATGAAACTATTTTTCTTCTGTTTTTTCATGCGTTTGCTTCAGATTCGACTAAACTACATGCCTATCAATGATCTTCTTTGTAGTATCAATGATTGCTGTGATAATAAAATAGATACGTTTCAACTAGAACACACAACAACAGTGGCTTCGCCTATGCTCTTCAAGTCTTACCAATTCCAAATATATTTATTTTTGGTCTTTGGATACGCACACACCGTTACCTACTACATTTTGCATCAATAGTTTTATATTATGTTTCTATATCTTTTAATTTCTCGAGAGGTTACGCGTTGGTGTGAGAGGCGGCCGACCGGCCCTTACACGTTATCCCAGCTAGTCGAATGTGAGGGGCTCATTACCCGAGTAACGGTCCCCACGCTCATTGTCCTACCCATCGGTTCGTTCCTTTTTCATAAATATACTAATTACATGCCTGTGGAGGTTTGCGGTATAAAGGGTACGCGGAAAGAGATGATGGCTGTGTTTACGCTAGTTTAGCCGGCGATGTAGGGCTTAATAGGTATTGTGCTTAGCAATGCGGTGCGTTGCCGTGGAATGCGAACCTGGTCCTTTGATACGACTGTTATGAATATTGCGATTGTTGTTACTTCATTCACGGGGTATACAATTCCTTGGATGGAAAAACCCGGTTTTACACGTAGATGCTCTTTGGGTAACTTTAATCTTGTATCAATGAGTATCGTGGATTATTTATGGATGGCAGGTAGTAGCTTGAGTATATAAGAAGTAAAGGATTGTCCTTGGTGATCGTCAAACTATTGCAATGTGAAGTAACTATAAATCGACTGTAATATTCAATGATAACAATATGAAAGTGACTCTACCTCTGCTATAAATATGCAGTAAAGACGCAAAACCTGAAAAGTAGGCGTAGTTTCGTGAAAACTCCATTGTTTTTCCTAAGTGAAGTAAGAAAATATACGAAAAGGCAATAAAAAAGTTGCACAGTTACTAGAGCAACATAACACGTTGGGTCGTGTTATCAGCGAAGTAAGGACCGTGAACGATTTGATTAGTTCGACGCGCGCTTGCACTCCAAAATTACTTTCAAACTTCGCTGCGTTCTACACATTGAGAACTTCTGTACATTCTGTACAAGTCTGCAAGCCTGGTATCGTTAGGTAAAATTATATGAGATCAGATAATCCTAGTACGTAATAGAGAATACATAATGAGAGTTTGGTACAAAAACTAACTTCTCAAGTGTATTGCAGATGCAGCTGAAAATGTTTAACACAGACTCCTTAGATCTGCATGAAGTTGATAAGAAGCAATCCTGTTTTATATTTACAACAACATAAATAGTAAAACTAAGTATTAAATAAAGATGATAAAAACTAATTGCGTCGGATAGAAAAAAACCTCTAGTAGGAAATTACTAAGAACAATCTAAGAATCGGTACATAAGTGTCAGTTAGGCTAATAAATTCACTAAAACAATGCCTTGTCTTTTCAAACTGGCGTGACAAAGGAAACTTAGCGACACGAACCAACGATGGACTAATTGCATTTTTTGCAGTCACCATGTACTAATGCCAAGGCTTACTTACTCATCAAGTTCCTATGTCCATTCCTGACGGTCTATGCAAACCTGCATTCGTGCAAAAACTAGTATGTCAAGATGATAAAACTTCGCGCGCTGAACGTCTGATTGCAACTTTTTTTATGGAAAAATTGTAACGCAAAGGAAGCACAATGGGTTACAAACCTATTTGTTGCACGGTAGTAATTTTTTATGATTCGAATCTGTGATATTTGAGAGTTGGGAGTTCGTGTTTCGCGAGTAAGTTGTGTGCGGGCGCGGCGCGCGTGTTCGCCCCTCGGAGTTACAACGCACACTGGTCCGTCAGTTCGTGGACGAGGTGCGTTCGCTCCGTGTCCGGCCGGCCCCCATCGCCCCCTGTCCCCCATACCGAAATGCATCAATGACACTCGAAACACACGCACATTCTGAACGCAGTGGGGACAATCGATAGGTAAAAAATGTTTTTCAATTTTTGTTAGTGTGCCCTAAGTCATGGTAACTCTGTGATGGACGCATCAATCCGTTATCGCAAATTCACTCATGATGTTCTGAAGTTATTTACCGAAAGGACCATTTTTTCTCTTTGTCATAACTAACAATGACTGTGACATAAAAAGCTACATACAAAAATTTGGTTAAAAGTTTCCCAAAATTTTCCTTAATTTTCACTTTTACTTCATCCAAACTTTCAGGCAAACTTTTGGTCCTTCGACACGCCAAGAAGTGGCCATTTAAACTGTGATAAGTCAAGTTAGTGTTGTATAATATCAATTCGATAAAGCTTATAAACAAGAGCCTAAAGTACGATTTAACTACAAAGTAGATCTCACGAACATAGAATCACTTATTATGAACTTAATGGAAACAACATCGTAGACTGTAGCTAGCTACACGATCTTATTTGATCCTAACCTCAAGCTTCATCTTAATTAGGGAAATCAATTTAACCAATGTTGCATGAATATCAATTCGATAAAGCTTATAAACAAGAGCCTAAAGTACGATTTAACTACAAAGTAGATCTCACGAACATAGAATCACTTATTATGAACTTAATGGAAACAACATCGTAGACTGTAGCTAGCTACACGATCTTATTTGATCCTAACCTCAAGCTTCATCTTAATTAGGGAAATCAATTTAACCAATGTTGCATGACTATAAACTGATAATGATGATGTAATTATACAATCAATTCACACACATGCACAATGACACTCGCGTATATACTACAGAATCGATTATATACATACATGCAAATAAAGGCTGCATGTGTGTATATTACGTATATATGGGAATGAGGCACCAGGCACTCATGAAACACGAAGCGATACGTGTATATGTTATAATATGCGGGCGTTTAAATGGCGGAAAAGGATTGCAGAATTTGCAGAGTACTGACCCAGTGTTCTGCTAATAAGTACTTTGCATTTATAGAGGAATTGGATCTACCGAATTCTTTGTTGTATTCTTTTCTACCTCTCTGCTTTTTCTATGACCTTAGTACATTCATTGAATTTAGTCATGTATCTACCCATCACCCACACATTTCTTAAGAACTTTGATTTCAATGTCGTTCTTCAAAGTCTTCTCAACTAATAAAGGTCGAACGTTAAGTTAAAATCTAGACAGAACTCACAATATTCTATTTCAAAAGAGATTGCAGATACTCATTACTTTTTCTCAGAATTATATTTCAAGAAAAGTTCTAGACATTAATACTCCTCAATACTTTGAGGCTATATGAAACATTATACATATAGCTATAACTAGCGTGATAGTATGACCCGGGCAAGTCGGTGTGTAGGGCAAGACGCATCCTGTATAGATACGTATGTCGAGCACAGCTGTATTCAGTCGCAGATACCTCAGGGAATTTCGACAATTTGCGTAATAGCTAGATGCAGACTTAGAATTGGTCCTTTTGGAATTATTTAGGAAAACGAATTTTTTGGAGACTTTTGCAAATGAGAAATGAAATTAAACTATATATATCATAAGTCCGTAGACTGCCGAAAAATGTGACGGATATTGCTATGACAACAATTGGCGAACATAGTTTTGATGACAGTGTTTGTATATGAAGTTTTGATGAGGAGGTTTTCGCCATTTTTTAGTTAGTAATTGAGCTACGGACAGAACAATTTTCGCACCCAAAGTAATACAGAGCTGGAAATAACAAAAGGGAGTTTAACAAAATGGATGTCCGCAAAAAAAGGCCTTACTCTGATGAAAATGAAATATGATAAATGATTATATTTCTGTAAGTAGGTTTGTACAAACACTTTTACACGTCAATCATATTTTAAATAAAAACTAGATGAACTCGGCGATTCCTATTCTGACTACTCTGAGAAGAAAGGCCGAAAAAAACTCAGAGGTCACAGCATCTTTTAAAGCCCAGGCATAATCTTGGTCAGTTCATGTGAAGACCATGTAGATTGGTCTGAAATGGTCTTTTGAGGAAAGAACCACAAAATTGAGTGGACCTGGCCAATCAGCGCACGCATTTGTCAGTAATCATGCAACTCTACTCAGAACTTCAGGAACTCAAAAAAGAAGATATGTCACATACCATTAGAAAACTTTATTAGTAGTCCGCAGAATGGAGGAACACATCCGCAATCTACAATACATAATATAGGTAATCAGCCTATAATGTTCCCACTGATGAGACACAGGCCTCCTCCCTTCGAAGAGAGTGAGCTGTAATCTACCACTGGAAACTTCTTTTGGCGCGTTGGGCATTTATTAAGATGGGAAAAAAAACTATTGAACTCGCGACACTGTTACCGACACCGCACTACATTCGGATGTGTTCGGCTGTCCTCGGGATGTACTTGGTTTTAATGTATTTCCGATATGTCAGTGAGTGATGGCATAGTATTGTTTGTAATTCAAAAAATACACACGTAATTGTTCAAGTTTTCACTTCTGTCGGCACTCCCGGAGTGCCACTTTTTTTTGTGGTGTATATTCATAGTGATGGTACGGTCACCAAAGGCGATATCGTCGGATATAGTTGAAGTTTAATAAGAAACCGATGAAGGTTTTATAATAAAAATTTAATTTAATCAATAGAAAACAAACAGTTAATTTATCAAATTACATTTCATTCAAAAACAACCATCGGTTTCTTACAAAACTTCAACTATATCCGACGACACTGGTTACTTATCTCTTTTGGAGACACTTTTATATTGCACTAGCTGCGCCCCGCGGTTTCACCCGCGTAAATGTCGATCCCGTGGGAATATCGGGATAAAAAGTAGCCTATATGTTAATCTAGGACATTTCCTAAAGATGTTTTCTTTCACCGCTTTGAGAGCAGTGGTGATGATATAATTTACACAACGTAAAGCGCCTGCCTAGGTTCGAACCCACGACATTACACAACCACTGCTCTCCTGAGCTGTAGTCGGGTAAAAATAACTTCCTATGGATTCCTGCCTGCCCGTTGCACAAACATCTAAATCGTCACTTAAGCGTTACCAAGACAGCATAGCTTAGTGTGCCGTAGCTAAATTTGGGAGACGGCGACTGTCTGCGACACTGGTCTCAGTCTCAAGCCTAAATTCAGGAATAGACATTTCACAGTTATACATCTATACTATACATAGCCAAGACGAGATGAACAATAACCATAGTTGTTGATCTATGCTGAAGCAGGTATAGATCGGATGATCTTATTGACTGACGTCATTGGGAAAATGAAATAATTGTAAACGTAAATACAAATAGAGAAATTATGAAACAATTAAAATGAGATGGAGCCTTAATCTATTATTTGATTTTTGGATACGGTTCTGCCTTATCGCTTGTTTACCTATACATATGTAGACTATGTAAATACTTATATTATCTATATAATGGTACTTATCCATAACTTGAAATTCCAACTATATTTTAAATGAATAAAATCTTCACAAAAACAAAACAAGAGATTTTATAAGTTTTCAATATCCAAACTTATCTAAAACCATTTAGGATCAAGCAATATGATAATGTTTGCAAGTGACCTAATTTGCAGTTTACCCACAACGCACACATAACTAACCGATCATAATAATTAACTACTAAACAGGTACATATAAGGATTGCTAAGGTTTGCGCTGTTCAACCTATTATACGCCCTTAAGTGAGGAAATTAAGGTCTAGTTTGGAGTGGTCGTTTGTTATAATGTGCCACAGTAGCGATTAGGTATAGCGGGACGAAGACATGCGAATGTATGAAGGTCTCGAGTCTAGTGTCCACGGCTTTATAACTGCCCATAGAGTGTTATCATCATCATAAGCTTTTCTCTAAACAGAGCTTAGACCTCCTTTTACTTGTGCGAGCCTAGTAACCCTTACTTTGCTTGCATACAAGATCATTATAGTTTATTTGTACGAAACATGATACCTACACATGTCATACTTGGCGTTAAGTTTATTATGCTTTTTTTGTATTATACTGTCCGTTATTGAATCCTTTGGACTTTAAAAGAGACCATGGCCTCTGAGTTTGTTTCGGCATTTCTTCACAAGGATCAGTCATTTAGGAAATGCCTACTAGTTTTTAAAATATTGACGTCAAAAATGTCTTAAAAGATCTACTTAACTACATACACAAACATTTCATTTCATTTAACTACAAAAGCAAAATAGGAAACAATTTTAATTGCAGCATGAGACAACAGGAAAATCAGTAAAAAAGAAAGAGAAAAAAATAGGCGTCAAACACCGATCAATCCAAAACCTATGCAACAGATTAACTGTGGAAGATGAACAGAATCAAACACAGTGAAGAACACTAGTCGAAAAGCGAACCAAAAGTGCAAAGGCTGCAGTATTTTTATCCGCTAGTCCCCTTCCCGACTTCACACTACCACAGATTGTTGCGAATTCTCCGATTTCTTGCTACCCTGATGTTTTTACTCTTCTACTGACAGTTCAGTAACTTGCAAATATGCAAGTAAAGTTACTTTCATTGTTGTTTCTTTTTGTTACTGTCAATACTGAAGATCGATTTTAACAGTAATGCCCGTTTACAATAACATTACACGACACTTCAATGAAGGCCTGAATAAAAGGGTGCTATTAGTTTATTATCGCGCGGCTCAGCGCCCTACTTGAAAATCCAACAGCTCACTTTTGGTGTCGCCTATTGTTAGTGAAAACGGGTAAAAGTCATCATGCAAGAAACTCATCTCGCATATGCACTTCAGAATATGCATTCTACACTAGTTCATCGTTTCAATGAACGACTGTGGATCGCAGTTGATTCATAATTTTCAGATGACACTTTGCTAGAGAAATTCCTTAGTCAACTTTGGCAAGTATTCACAAGGCCACAACGGCTGTTCTTACAGCAGTCGCCCTGCAGCTAGCATGTGGTCAAATTCTATCTATTTGACTAAGCGGACCAAAGAACCGAATTGCTAGGTTAGGGTGGGCGCCAAGATAAAAGAGAAATATAAACCTGAAAGAAAATAGACTTACTACAGATATTGCTCTAGGAATAGAATTGAACAACATTATTAAATAAACATTACAAAGCATGACTTCTAGAGTTCTCTGAAATGTAAACATATTTTACTAGGACCCTCCCTGGTTCAACATTATTATTGTTATTGTCGATTTTATATGTAAAGGTCAAGCTGTCAACCTCCAGACAAAAAAATTGAACACCGCCCTACAAACAGGGGTACTAGGGTGACATAACCGCTGTGGCAGTTAATTAGTACCGGAGGGCGCGGCGCGACAGGCGCGGGCGCGGGCGCGGCGCGTTTAGAGGAAATTGTCGTTTTTATACGGCTTCCACCCCCTTTACTCCACCACCCGGGCCCTCCGACATTCGAATAATGAAACAACATAGTTACCTTCATCTTATAAGCACATGTCGCCCCAGTAATAAAGAGAAATTAATATCTTGAGGCTAGGATCTTGCCTCCCCCACGTTTCGGTCCGAGTGCTGGACAAACCAGGACAACAACAAGCAAAAGAGTCTTGGATGCGTCGCAATTTAAACAGCAATGAGAAACGTACGAAACTGTCCCTGAAGGAATGAATTATGTCAGATTCGGTTCATAACTGGTCATATCCTTTAGGTACAATAATTCGGGTGCGGTTTCCACCATACCTATTAAGAATCTTAATCACGTAAAACCGTCCAATAAATTTTCAAAACGAATCAATTAAATCATTTTTGGGAACACCTAACATACAGGCTGTTGCTGAAACCGTTCCTCGCTTCTGCGAAACATCTGAAGAATGATTGAATTGAATGAGTGAAACAGTTACATGGAGGATCGTTCCCTTTTGTATCCAGTACCTACTGAAGTTAAAGCGGAATGAGAACAAATTAGTTCTATCCCGTGATAATAAACAAGGCAACAAATGTAACAAAAAGGTTACATTTCCTGCGCATTTTTTCTCGGCTAATTTCCGTTTATTACGGAGAGCCTTCAACGTTTTATTGACCGTTCGAAACGCCAGACTAATAAATGAACGAAGCCATCGTCTAAACATTGTATATAAGTACCGAGGCACCATAGCCACATCAGATATAGTCTCGTTCCGTCGGCATAATGCGACCGCCGCCGCCGGCCCCGCTCGTAACACTCCAGCACAGCTAAAACCGGGCGATTCGGTTTTATACACACCCCCTATAAAAGCAAAAGGACCGGGTATGGTCCCGGGATAAGTGGGGGGCCTGTATCTTTATATCTGCCCCCCTGCGGCCCCCACTAGGGCATTATGACCGGGGGGTTCTTTGGACAGCTAAAAGAAATATCCGGTTGCCTTACCCGGCCAGTGGCGAGCAGCCGGTAATTCTTCTTCCAGTATTACTTTGCTTATTTACGAAGTAGTTAATCGCACCTCCCGCGGGTAGCTGGAAGCCTGGTAACCTCAAGATATTCTGATCAAGTAAACAAAGAAAATTAAGTACCGGATAGAAAAGGAAAACTTTATGTTTATTTGTGCACACTCGATCGTGTGAAAGTATTGGTCCTAAGGCCCGGTCCAATATAAGAAAGACAAAGCGATATCTTTAAGCGCAACTGTTCCATGATATTCAAAATTAAAAATTACCAATATTCATTAAGTGTAAAGTCAATCTTGAGCTCGGGGGATCGTAAACTGAAGATAGCTTTGCTTTTGCGCCCCGGGGCTGAAGGCATTTCCAAAATAATAAAAAACCCTTTCCCTTTCAGCTGCTGTTTACGGCCGCCCATAAAACTCCTTTAATATCTCATTATAAATTATGTAAAGTAACCTAGCGTTTAGTACTAAAACCGCGACTCTTAACCTGGTTTGAGCCTACAGCAATGTTGAGATGAAGTTTACAAACTAAGTTTTAGTGTTGTACAAACTATCAAAGAATACTTTGTTGTTTTAAGTAGTCAAGAACTGTGAATTTATCGCAAAAAAATAGTGCTTGAATACATGGAAAAATTAGATTAGATTTGATTGAGTAATAATTTTGGCGTAACACACTATCAGTAGCAATGGCTTTAATTTTGAAAGTTCAACAACATTCATTGCGTTATTTACGTAGTTGAGCAGGCAAATTTTTCGAACGTATGATGCAATGAATTAGCAATATCCTTCAAAATGATTTAGATTGACATTAATAGTGTGCAATTAGGGTGTCGGCAGTGCGAGCGAGAACGGTTGCGGGGCGTAAGGACCAAAGTTCGAATCTTAGTTCTACTCGAGACGGAATCGGTTTAGACACCCTTGTAAACAGTCCTTAATTTTCGATATCTTATGAATTTGGATTTTGATTTTAAACAAAAACAGTTTTTTACCGCGTTTTTATGGACATTATTTCGTATGAAGAACGAACATTAGAAGCACATAGCAACTATTATCTTTCCTGTACTATAATTTCTAACATATAAAACATTTTATTCCTCTCGTAACCTTGGGCATTTCTATAAATTAAAACTGTCTTCAATTAATATTTTACAACAAAAAATATGCAATGAAACTAGAATACAATTAAAGTAACATATCTTTTTATTCATACAATTAAGTTAATTAAGAATCTTGCTGATTGAGATAAGGTTTTCTTATAATTAATTCATAAGCTTGAAACTAAATTAAAGATTCCGATGTCATGGCTAGAATAAATAGCATGTATCTCTTTTTTATAATTTGATATATGTATTAATCTTCAAACCATGGAACATGGAACAGTATTAAAACTCCGAAACTAAATTACTGAAGGAGCCCTTGCGTTCAACTCCGCACCTACTGAAAATCACGGCCAGAAATAAACGTTACGCCAAGTACCCGCCGATCACGCAATACTATCCTTGTTTATATACCTGTTATAGCTCCTGCTACCCTGGTAATTTCGTGGTCCTTTGCGCCTGGTAATTTATATACAGTCTTACGCCTGGTACGCTGTATGTTTTAATTACACCTCCTTTTTATTCTGTTATTCTGGTATAGTAAAATGAAAATAACTCCTGGTATGTGGAAATTAGAGGGAATTAATAATACTAATTGCATTTTTACTGCCATAGCTATAAAAACGCAGGCAACAAAATACTACATGCATGATAGTTTTTTTTTAATGAAAATAATGAATCCGATGAATAATGTCTGTCCATTACAAGAACGGTAATTTTGTTAGTTGTTTAGTTCAACCCTTCCTATACATATTATACAGCGAATGTCCGCTGTTTCCAAATTAAGAAATAGTAATTCTCAGCAGACGGCTGAAAACTGTGGAAATAAGTTTATGGTCCTTGAGTCCGAGATGATTAAATTGCGGCCTTTTTAGAAACTTCTGAGTATAAATTAAAAACCAAAATTCTAAAAGTATTGAATGACAACAGCTTTTAATTCAAAAAGAAAAACCTAAAAAATATTTAAGACTCACGTTGATGTCTTTTATTTGAAACTCTTGAGAAAATTCGTTTCCGTTTCCATTAATCCAAAAGCACGTGTAGTTTGCATTTTCCTTTGGTCGTAATTTTTTATTAAGTTTCTCTTTATTTGATTCATACGTAGATTGTAAATAAATACATAGGTATGTGTGGGTTTTGAAAACGTAATATTATTAACCGATTACGGGCAAAGCAAAAAAGTCGACACGTGTATTGTGTAGGTAGCCACCACTCTACAAACAAATGATAGAAGGATTACAGAAAAAATATTCTTCCCAGCGAAAGAATAACGACCACGTAAGAATTTATAAAAAAAATCCGCTTTCCCAATCTACCCGCATCTGAAAAATTCGAAAACAAGCCTCCCAAAGTACCAGGAGACCAGAAAATTTTCAAAGATATCGCCAACTCGTAATCGGGGACGTGGGCCAACTTGAATTTTGGGGTTTTCCCGCTAAAGTTCGGCTCAAAGACGTCCTCAAAGCCCCGTTGTGGGTGGGTCGGGTACTAGGGTGGCATAGCAGGGTGGAGGTTTTGGGGTATCAAAGTTTACCCCCGTGGCGCGCGGAGGCTATACTTCGTGTGGAGGGAACTGCCTCTGCTACTTTGTTCGCCTTTTGGCTCGTGACAGTGGCACTTAAGGGAGCTACACACGGTCGCAGCGCTATATTAAAGTAGTATAATCCTTAGTAAGTTGGTGGCGCGCTTACTGACTTGGCAAAGTTCGTTTGCAATCTCAGAGTCGAAATGACAAACGTAGATAATATCAGCCTGCCAAATTAAATTGATCCTGTCGTGTTTGCCTGTTAAAGATATGGCACAATTGGTTACAGGAGATGTCTCCTTTATTCGGTACCAAGTACATAGTTACTCGTTATTCTTAAACATTACTGAACCGAATGTCTAGAATATTTATCTAAAGCAGTGTTCATAATCTCAGATAATTTACATTCTATCGTCACTTAATCAGTTATCTACTTTGGAAAAATGTATTTTAAGTTTATTTTTGAGTGACCATTTGTAACAAAAAGGTCCTAATAAGTTTTTGGTTGCAATGGAATTTGAACATTGTTATGTATGGCATTCAGTTTCTTGTTCCATATCTTGAAAATTGTCTCAAATACCTGGCTCTAATATATGTACTTACTAGCTTCTGCCCGCGACTTCGTCCGCGTGAAATTCGTACTTTCCTCTAAAAGTTTCGAAAATGTATGTTGGTATGATCTTTATAATTAACTTAAATAAATAAGTATTCGGGCCAATTTTTAAGTTTATAGAACAAAGGAATCAGATTTTTCAAAGAAACTATCCCCGCTTTTCACCCCCACAGGGGTAGAATTTTGAAAAATCGTTTAAGAAGTGTTCATAACTTGACTCAAAGTTTATTTATACCAATTTTCGAGCTAATCAAGCCACGCACTAAAATCCTCCCCTTTAAAATTAACTACCTCTTTTCATACAGTTAGGGGTAGATTTTCGAAAAACCCTGATACACATTATTAATTATTTTTAGTCCTTAGTATAAATACTGAGTTTCAAGTTAATCGGACAGGGCGTAAAATTCTTCCATACAAATTTTAACACCCCCCATTACCTCTTTAGGGGGTATTTTAGAAAAACGAAAAATTCCAAACTTCATAATTTACTTAGATAAGTATTCGTGCCAAGTTTCAAGGTTATTAACTCAATAAATAAGATTTTTCATACAAAAAAAATCCCCCCTTTTCACCCCCTTAAAGGTTGAATTTCCAAAAACCCCTTCTTATTCGATACCTACCCTGCACAAAGAACACAACCTCCAAAACTCATGTCCCTAGGACCAGCGGTTTAGACTGTGCGTTGATATTTCAGTCAGTTCGTTCATCCCCCTTTGGGGGAGAAATTATCAAAAACGCTGAGACACGTATAAATTAATTTTCAATCGTTAGCCTAAATACAAAATTTGAAGACCCTAACTTTTAAACTGACGGACTTTCATACACAACTTCATCCCCCTTTTTAACCCTTTGGGGTTGGAATTATCAAAAACGCTGAGACACGTATAAATTAATTTTTAGTCGTCAGCCTAAACACAAAATTTGAAGATCCTAACTTTAAAACTGACGGATTTTCATACAAACTTTCATCCCCTATTTAACTCCCTTAGGGGTTGAATTTCAAAAAATCCTTCCTAATTCCTTGTCTACATTATAAAGGGAACCACTGTGTAAAATTTCAAAATAAATACCTATAACTACTTTAGTTAATAAAAGTACCTACGCTTAATAATTTGTAATTTGAACGAATATTTAAACACTACCAAAACAACTAATACGTGGTCCTAACTTTAGCTACCTTACACTTAAAATCTAAGTGACTATTTAAACTAAAATATTCTTATAGAGAGAATAAAAGTACCTACGCTTAATAATTTTTAATTTGAACGAATATTTAAACACTACCAAAACAACTCATACCTATTTTACAAAATAACAACAAAAGAAATTCAAATAAACTATTTAAAGACTAAAAAGTCGCGCTGATAAGCACGGTTTCTCAATATCAATTATTATCTGTCAATAAGGGCGAACGCTCTGAACGCATCAACAGCCAAAATGAATGAAGCTCGCTCTCGGACCTCCCGCCTTTTATACCCTACCGCCGCACAGTGGAACGAATGTATGGGAGCGGTTGGACGTAGACATGTCCGAAAAAAAAGAGTAAAATTATGCCAAACTAATGATGCCATCTTATTCGATTACTTAATGCCTTCATAACTTGTGGTGATGAATTTCTTCATAACTCCCATATTTCGGGAGTAATTTGAGAAAATGTGAAATTTTACTATGAAAATGAGTGTATCGAGCTCTCTCCCTCCTGATTCCGGGCTTGTTTCAAGTAGCGGTCTCTAATATCATAATGCTTATACTAAGAGCTATATTTAATACTAAGACACATAGTGCGCCAAATGTGCACTTTCTGGGATAAAGAGTGATGTTTATTTTATAACACAATTTTTTTATTTTTTGTTTATTTTGTTGATTAAAACCGTTTTTCTAAAGGTTTACCTTATTACAATAACATTTCTGAGCAGCCAATTAGAGAAGATATAAGCTAATTAGGATATATAATTAGGGACTTAAGGTTTACATATAAAACTGATGCACTAATGATTACTGATAAGAACATTGCTATTATTTAATTACTAAATGGCTCTTAATACACTAATTTAGCATGCATCATTTACTAATTATCACAATAACTAATTACCTTGCAATATTTAACAAAGGATACCTGGGATACCTGGATTTTATATAAATAGGTCACTATTAGTAACTTTAAAATCAGTGTTGATTTACACCTCGTTGTATCCAAGCTAATCTCGCAATGTATTTTCCAAATTTTAATACAAATCTTGATATTCACGTTGCTTTATGCGCACGCGCACATAAAGATTTACGCGACTTTAACTATTTGTTCAGTGTTTTAAAAGATAACAGTTGTGTTCAGTTATGTGAAAGTGCTGAAACAAGTTTAAAAGACTGGTGTCGTCGATTTTGCTACCGCATTTATGCAAAATGGACACAGTCTGGAAGAAGCACAGATAAGTTTCGGAAGAAACATGAGATTTGGCTACAGGCTGCAATTCAATGGCCGGAATTACAGAATGAAAATATGGAACCTTCTACAGAAAATATAAGTGACGTCATCGAGCCCATAATTTCTCCTGCTAAATCTGATGCTTCAACTTGTACACATCCTAGTCCTCGTAAATCTTTTGAGGACCTTAGTAACCGGCAAAAAAGAAGACGCACTGAAGATAGTCTTTCATGCAGCAGTAGCAGCGCTGAAATTATGTTTTCGGCCGAAAGGGCGCTTCAAAAGGCAGGACAAAGCGATACAGCTTATGTTATGAAATACTTGACGGAGAATCCAGAAGAGGCCTCAAAAATCAAAGCCTTCATTGAAGGTAAATCAATTCAGGTACGGGAAATATCCCCTTTGAAGGCATTGGCTCTTTATGTATCGATGAACTTATCGAAATGGCGCTATAACACTCTTCGGGATTTCAACACTCAAGAAGGAGCTCTTCAATACCCGAGTTACTACATGTTGGTTAAAGAAAAAATTAAGTGCTATCCGGCCAAAGAAGATCTCACAGTTACAGAGAGCTCTGCAAAAATCAAATTACAAGCCTTGATGGATTTAACCTCAAGAAGACTTATTAGGTCGTTAGAAACCCCTGTTGATCCCAATCAACAGCTCGTATTGACCAGCAAATGGGGTTTTGACGGATCATCTAGCCAAAGCATTTATCATCAAAGGACGAGTGAAGATGAGCAAATCGATCTTGCTAGTAATTTTATGATTAGTCTTGTACCACTGCGGCTCGTCTCAAAAGGTGTAACAATTTGGGAAAACGAGCGACCATCTTCCACTTCATTTTGCCGGCCAATATTGTTTAAGTTTATAAAGGAAACCAAAGAAAATGTGCAGAGAGAGATGGCTGAAATCGAAGCAGAGATTGAAGCCTTAACTCCATCCACCATCACTGATGGAATTAGTGTCAAACACCAACTGCTGTTGACAATGATTGATGGTAAAATTCATTCCATTATATCCAATACAGCAGCTTCAGTGTGTGACATATGCAAGGCTTGTCCTAAAGAAATGAATAATTTAGAGTTAATCAAAGATAAACACGCAAACGAGGACATGTATAAATATGGCTTAAGCACCCTTCACGCTTGGATTCGCTCAATGGAATGCTTATTACACATTTCCTACAAATTAGACATAAAATCATGGCAAGTAAGGGGTGATATAGCAAAAAGGCAAGTTGATGACAGGAAGAAAAGAGTTCAAGAGGCTGTAAGAAGAGAAACGGGCTTACTTCTCGATGTTGTGAAACAAGGCAGTGGATCCACCAACAATGGCAACTCGGCAAGGAGATTTTTTGAAAACTACACTAAATCTGCTGAACTGACCGGAATAGATGCTATGCTTTTAAGAAAAATCTGTGTGATCTTGCAGTGTATTTCATCAGGAGAGAAGATCAACGTAACTAAATTCCGAGAGTTCTGCTTTGATACTGCTAAGCTTTACGTGGAGTTATACCCATGGTATTATATGCCTTCTTCACTTCATAAAATTTTAATGCATGGGCCAGACATAGTTCAGAACATGTCAATTGTGCCCATTGGTTTTCTATCCGAAGAGGCATCTGAGGCTAGAAATAAAGATTTTAGAAAATATAGAGAGGGGCATTCTCGAAAGCATAGCAGTATCTCATGCAATGAAGATATTATGCACAATCTTTTACTGTCTTCTGATCCACTTGTTACAAGTATCCGTCCAAAAGGAAATAAGTTTGTAAAAAAATCTTCTTTTAAGGAATTTTATGAGCTTACGGATTCTGAGAAAAGTGATATCGAATTTGTTAACATAAATGATTTAGCGGACATCGATTCTGAATTTGAATTAATTGATGATGATGATGATGACGAAGATAATTAAATGATGTTATTGTTTTAAAATGTGTAACTTAGTAAATTAGAGCTTACATCTTAATTATTTATTGTACTTTTAATGAAACTAGGTAATTTATTATCAACTTACTTAAAAGTCATACTCTCATCAGTTCTTGTGAATATTTTTGTTAATATATATTTCTGTATATATATAATATATTTATAGACCTCTTAATAAGTCTGTCTGCGGTTTAAAGTAAATAAAAATGGGGAAAAAACGTTTTTTTTTTTTAAATTTTCATTTCCTTTTATCCCAGAAAGTGCACATTTGGCGCACTATGTGTCTTAGTATTAAATATAGCTCTTAGTAATAGCATTACGATATTAGAGACCGCTACTTGAAACAAGCCCGGAATCAGGAGGGAGAGAGCTCGATACACTCATTTTCATAGTAAAATTTCACATTTTCTCAAATTACTCCCGAAATATGGGAGTTATGAAGAAATTCATCACCACAAGTTATGAAGGCATTAAGTAATCGAATAAGATGGCATCATTAGTTTGGCATAATTTTACTCTTTTTTTTCGGACATGTCTACGTCCAACCGCTCCCATACATTCGTTCCACTGTGCGCCGCGCGCCGCCGCGCGCGACCCGTGTCGAGCGCGGCAACTGTTACACAAAAATAATCCTTATAGCATGATTCAGTCTTCACGTGGGACGGCGCGATGGCTTATTTCATGTATAAGTTTGGTGTTTCTATACCGATTTCTATGATTCTTTTTTTATTGAATAGGTAATAATGTTAACTTTTTTAAATTAGGGATGAGTGAGAGTATTATAAACGTAAGAGTAAACAAATATAATCAGAATGCTCCGAACTGCTAAGCTATCAGGAGTTACACGTGTTATTGTGAGTCAACCATAAAAGATAGACATATGCTGTTGCGGGATATTTTTTAGACAATTTTATGTAGAATATTTCCGTCATGCATGATTTCTATGTAACTTTAACCATTAAGGCTGCACACGCGACGGAAGCTTAAAAAATGGAGTAACTTCTCCCGTTTTCCCAACATTTGCCTTCACTACTCTGCTCCTATTGATTGTAGCGTGATGAAAAGTATACTATAACCTGCCCAGGAGTATGAAGAATAATTGTACCAAGTTTCGTTAAAATCCGTCCAGTAGTTTTTGTTTCTATAAGGAACATACAGACAGACAGACAGACAGACAGACAGACAGACAGACAGACAAAAATTTTACTGATTGCATTTTTGGCATCAGTATCGATCACTAATCACCCCCTGATAGTTATTTTGAAAATATATTTCATGTACAGAATTGACCTCTCTACAGATTTATTATAAGTATAGATAATATTTCTGAATTTGAATACTACCTCATTAATAGCTTTTATTTTTACTTTTTCAAGTACTGGCCAACATTACCATAGACTCAAAAACAAAAGGACCAGCTGATCTCACTCCACAATTCTATCATTACACTAACAAACCACATACTATGAAAACGTTCAAAAGTTTAAACGCAACGTATGCTCACATGTCCTAATTCCGTAACGCGCTCACAATTTTATTGCAATGGCTTTCATTTTGACGGTTCAACATTATCATTGCTTCGTCGCTTGGCAACTAAATCAACGTGATTGTGAATGCGTTGCGCAATTAGATTGTAAAGGTATGATTCCGATCTCGGCAGCACGCAGCAGTGCTGCCGTGGCAGTGCGGTCGCAGCACTACTGGTCCTCATACATTTTCTATGCAATGCTGCGCGACATTCCTATAGAGAATATATGGGGACCAGCAGTGCTGCGGCAGCACTGCTGCGTGCTGCCGAGATCGGAATCATACCTTTATTGCTTAGGTTTGCTTTTGAGTTGAATTTAGAACAATGTGCTTCCTCAAATTACAAAATGTATGATGACTTTATGAGTGACACATTATACGTTGCATAACCATAACCAGCCTATAATGTTCCCACTGCTGGGACAAAGGCCTCCTCTCGGTGAGAGGGGAGTGGGCCGTAATCTACCACTCGTGCCCAGTGCGGGTTGGTAGATGTAAGTCTTCGATTTTTTTGCTTCTGGACATGCCGATTACCTCGCGATGTTTTCCTTCACCGTTTTGAGAGCAGTGGTGATGAAATAATTATACGTTGGGTATTGATTATTACGGACAGCGTTACTATGTGTCACAAATTATATCAAATACCGTAGCCACTTCGGTGATTTCAGTGGCTGAACTTGAAAACTTTCACCGTTGAAAAAACTAAGGTCGCCCGCACCCGATCGCAAAGTCAGCCCGACGAAAAAATATGACCGTAAGTGCGTAATACTTTCGTTCGTACCAGAGTCTACACATTCTTCCAAAATAATCACCCGTAATATTTCGGTTTGTTCCACTGCGCTCCAAAACCCATTGTTCTCATAATTTTAATGTTCATACAAAGATTCCACTACGCTCCAAGAAATGTTAAGTAGAGTTAGCAAAAAAATAAATTAAGCATGAACCATTATATTAAATATCATAAAAAAAGAAAGAAATGCATATCAAATATGGTTATTCAGTCACACTAGGGTCATAAAGTGCGAAATGACCCTGAGCATTTTTGACACACGAGATGGATCCACGGTAAAAAAATACACCGATATTTATATTTGTGTATAACAAACCACTTATGGTTTGCCTTTTATGCTGACTCTACATATTTTATTTTGGAGCGCAGTGGAATGCATTCCTGGAGCGCAGTGGAACAACCCAATATTTCACATATCTATAAAAATCTTACACATTACATATACGACATTCACCCCTTTATTTACAAACGATGCTTAAAGTTAAATAAAGATTAGCAACTGCTTAACCTGGTTGAAGTTTAAACGTGTCTTAACTTTAAGCAACGTTTATAAATAAACCCCTTGTTGTGTACCCATGTTAGCAAAAAAAAATAATATTAATTTGAAAAAACTGTCACGAATAAATCGATACTAGAACAGCCCTCTGGAGTAATCATTTTCTCAATCAGCTTTTTCCAAATCAATCCTTTTTTATACCGAAAATTAGTTTCCAAATACATAACCCTCTTTTAAAAGTTACTGTTGTTACCATGTGACAATTCACAGCTGAGCAAAGGGCATCCCTATGATGTCAACAAATCATTAGTGTTGTAACATAAACATCGATACATTATTAAGGTGTCGACAATTGCGTTGAAATCAAAACATAAAAAAGAATGGGCGTAAAGGGTGATATTTGTACCTTTATTTATTTTGTTTTGGAGAAGGTTTTATAGCTTATGCTCTAACTAATACTTATATAACGCTGGTTTTTCACTAATATTAACCCCCGAGGGCGTATGATTAAAATATTTTAAATAGTGGTGTAATTTTAACAGGCCCCAATTACGTGGGATTGTACTAAGGTACACCTCTGCCGAATCCTTTGGACAATACAAGCGTGGTTTCATGTTAGACTAGCTGCGCCCCGCGGTTTCACCCGCGTAAATGTCGATCCCGTGGGAATATCGGGACGAAAAGTAGCCTATGTGTTAATCCAGGGTGCCAGCTACTTCTATACAAAATTTTATCAAAATTGGTCCAGCCGTTTGAGCGTGAAGAAGTAAGAAACATATAAACACACACACACACACCCACAAACTTTTGCCTTTATAATATTAGTGTGATTATGTTATTAAAATTGTCTATAATATGATTCTAATCGAACAAGTATCGACTCCTATACATCTAGTCGCCGTATTGTCGCTTAAAATTCGCAGAGAATGTATGACAATTTATAGATTCTATGCGAATTTTAAGTGACAATAGTTCAACTGTTAACACAAAGACTGTCGAGCGATAGAACTTTAATTTGATTCCGATGCGTAAAAAGTTACGTAAACTCACTCTTAGCACAAGCTCGTAGTTCTTAGGGTTAGTTAAGCAATAATGAATTAAGCGATCGAAACCCATGGTAATATCTTGAATGAGAAAATGCCGAGAATCCGAGAGCCTTTATAATAAACAACCATCGACAACAGTACAATAAGGAAACAAGACTAATTAGTTTAATTATGGAAGCTCCACATTCATAACAACATTAAGAGTTTCCTATCTCGTAGCTTATAACCACATTTTTGACGCGGGAATCGAACCCGTAAGCGAAGAAGACACTGCCACTGCACCTTCGCGGCAATTTCCAATGACACGTCACAACTCACATCAATGAAGCGAGAACCCCCGTAGCGTGTTCGTTTGTCAAACAATTGAATGAATTATTAAGCAATGACCGTACACCGCCTTGGTTTACTGTGCGCCTAGTACCGTTCGGTAAAAATATTGGTATCTTTAAAGATATGGAACCCGGTGACTTGCATAGAGAAAAACTGTGAAACTCGGAATGAAAAAAAAAACGTTTTGGAAACTTGTGTTTTTTTGTATGACTATGTGATTATGTTATGGTATGTTTAATGGATTAAAGATAGATCCGAAAAACTTTCCTTTGTCGACAACCGTGATTTAAATGAATTGAAGTTTCTTTTAAAAGCTCAACAGGTTGGCTTTGGTTTCGATGTTCAAATGTAAATACAGATGTTATGTCTTTTGTTGTCACAATAATTTCAATGGAGAAATAGTCGTTCCACGTACAATTTCCAATGTCGGATTCTAAGTATGTATGCTAACCTCAAAAGAGGATACTTACGAACGAAATTAAACCTAACTCCATAGTAGTTAGTAGTGAAAATTCACACGTCCGTCACCAGCGTCCCCACTAAGAGAAATCTGAAACTTTTATATAATATAACGACGAAACAACGCGGCCTAAACCTACAAAGGTCAACAAGGGCCTGAAAAGGGAATATGTAGGTCCCTAACTCGTGAGAAAGGCCTCAAAGGGTCTGACCGACCCTAAAAAAGTATATAACCCGAGCGGTAGGTACCAGGGTTCCATATAAGCGAGGCATCTTCCTTCTGTGCCTCCGAGCCAGGGAAATGTTAAGAAGGGTCCGGGAGGGACAGGAAGCCCCCTCCCCATCCGGTGGGGTAGGGGGTGCGTTGGGGAAAAAATTCTGTCGAGAGGACCGTGTACCCTTGGCTCGACCCGGCGCCGCCGTCTGCGCCCGTAATTAGTGATGCGGCGTGACTCGGGCTGGTGCCGTGTCGATAATAAAGAGTCGATAGTTTTTGTGAAGTTATTATACGAAAGTAGATGTGACGTTGAATTTTATATAAATTAGAGCATCTTTTTAAAATGATTTGTTCAGATATTTTATGAAATAGTATATTATCTTGTATGACATAGTACTGAGTTACTGACCTTAGACACTTTATATCTTCAGAATAAGATGATAATTTCCATGAGCGGAGACATTAACTGAAATTATTGAAAAGCAATAGTGCGTGCATAATAGGATGTGAAAAGGCGAAAGCTAAGACGAAAGCTAAGTGCGAAAGCTTAATAAACTTATTAAGCTAAGCTTAATAAGTTAATTAAGCTTTTCTCATAAATTACGGTGAGTTATTCCAATTTCCAATGAATGATGAATTGCAGATTCGAATATATTACTTATTATGAAGCAGTATCTTTACTAGATTTTACTACAATAATTAATCTGCTATTCGAGTATTTCGCTAAAACCTTAATATAAACATTTCTGTCCCTTTATAAAGCTAAAGATATCGCACGGTTTTTATCGACAACCGAAAACACTATCGACGCACCCACATCCCTAAAAGATTATGACAAGATACAGAGCACAGGGCTGCTAACGACGACCGGCGAGCTGTCAAAAGAACCTACATTAATGTTATTATAACTTTTTCTCGACACCCCTGTATATATGTACGTAGAACGCATCCTGTGCACGCCTTGGCGCTTGTGCGAATACTGCTCACAGTTTTTACTTAGGCAATGCAGTTTTTGTGGATGTACTTTCATTTTGAAGATTAGTGATACTCTCTTGTTTATTTATGACAGCCTAGTATTTTGCTGAATGTTTTGAATTTCTTGCTATCGCTGTGATTAGTATAAAATAATGAAATTCTATAGAGAGAATAATTTTGAGAAATGTATATCGAAATTAGGTTTTGTTTAAATGCTTTGAAATTAAAATCTTTTATTCAGAAGCGCGGACCCTAGCAATAAGTTGTAGAAAGTGCACATGTTACCAAATAAACAGAAAACAGAAGGATTAATAGGCAGATAACGCATTTTGTTTTGACAGATCAACAATATTCATCACGTGGGAAATGAGGACAGACTTTAAAACGGTTCCCTACAAAATGGTTGAGCTGGATGGTGCTGATCCATGCGTCATGTTCGTGAACGGGCGCCGTCGGTTGAGACTGGTCTCAACCGACTCTCTCTCGATCTCTTAACTGCCAAGGCTTATTTTTAATCTTATTCCTTGTATTGTTTCTTCATTTGTGTGTTTTTTTACATTGTTCTCACAAGAATAATGTACCCAAGATTTTGTAATATCTTGATTTAAAAGAGTGTCCATGGAGTTTCTTGCCCGTTCTTCTCCATAGAGATCTACGCTTTGGAATAGGCAACTAGCTTCAACTTTCTGACTAACTGACCGACTATTTAATTTTGAAAATTCAAAAATGCCTGTAATGGTTTAATTGAAATAAATGCTTTGAGTTTCAACATACGATGCGTTGAACATTTTTTCACCACCAAGTTAAAAGCTGTTGCGATTTCGAATCAATCGCTATTAGCGAGTTGTACTTCTGACATTTTCTTAGTGGTCGTTAATTTGCGAGAATTCTTTTTTGGTCGTAATAGTTTCCAAATTATAATCTTACCTGCATTGGTACATCATGACGTGTAGGCCCATGATTTTTCTTACCTGAAAATAAGAAACAATTATGTAGTACAATATTGATTAATGAAAATATCTCAATAAAAGTATGTAAGCAAAATAGTATACAGTCACGTAACGTCAATTTTTACTAAGGAAAAGGACAAAACTACTGAACCTAACCAAGTTATCTTGAAATTTAATTACAAAGTCAAGAGTTTGGGTCGAATAGATTCGTTCAGATTTTTATGCACAGACGCCAGCACATCAAGATCAAGCTACCTGAAACTGTCAAATTTTCCCAATCAACTTTGAACCTTATGCTTTTGCGATAAAGTTGAAAATCTATTAAAGACATTTGACAGATTGTAGTAGCTTGATGTGCATGGTACGTAGACAGGAGTTCTTTTACTAAAAGTCACTTTACTTATTCGTATTTTCGATTTGACAGAACTCCTATGAATTATACATCCCGCATTGTCAACGTCACAGCAGATTAAACTATAGAAGATGTTTATTAATGTTTTAATAATTCTTCAGAAATTATCCTGGATGAGACTTGCGCAGACCAGGGAAGCATGGCACAAAAAGGACGAGGCCTGTACTCAGTAGTGGCTGGCACAAGGCTGCCAATGATGATGATGATTCTACAGAAAACTAAGATATCTATAAACGAAATTTCCGTTTCTATTATCAGTCGATTTGAGTTGAGTTTGGAGTACACACTTTAACTTCTTGAGGGTTTAAAAAAACCGAACTTCAACCGAATTCGACTTTAGTTATCTTTGAAACTTACACTGAATATTATTTCGTATTATCATGATAACAGTTCGCTTTTTGGATAATATGTGGAATTAATATATTTCATTTGGTCCTTTGTACTCAATTTTCAGTTTCCTCAACTCTAAAGGTAACATTGTGCAATAGGTAATTTATACCTTCTACCTAAGGACATAAGCACGATAGTTCTAGGTTTATAAGCTGCAAAGCCACGAACATAACTTAATTCGAATAGGTGTTTAGGGTGGCATAAGTGGTGGAGATACCTTATTGTGTAATTTTCGATCACTACCAACTGTTTATAACCTTAACATTTTCGAGTAGTGCGGACCATATGACTAAATTTTCTTGACAGTTCAACAACATTCATTGCGTTATTTACGTGTTGAGCAGACAAATTTTTCGAACTTATGAAGCAATGGATTAGCAATTTGCTTCAAAATGATTCAGATTCCGATTGATAGTGTGTTACGCAATTAGGGTGTTGGTAACTGTCCATTGTAGCTATCTATTTGGAGGTCTATGTTTCCATGAACTGTAGTGCTAATACGTTAATGATTATAACTTTGGTAAAAGGAAAAAAAGGAACGATAACAAAATAAAATCAAACTTATCAATCAAGTTCTGAGAAGGTCGCAATCAAATTGCAAAAAGACGTTATATAGAACGAATTGGTAAGATTGCGTCGTGATTGCGGTCCAGCGACTGACAACCACTTACATAATACCCCATCGGTTAGGCAACAAACTTGTATGTTTACGCTCACAGGCCAGCTACCTCCAGGGCCCCGAGGGTCGCGGGGCGGGCTCGTATTGGACATTTTGTATAAGTGTAGGGCCGAATGCCTCGATCCCAAGGCAAATCCCTTTTGGTAGGTTCGGTGGGTACGGAGGACCCTTTTCGAAAAGGTCTAGCGACCGTGCCGGAGCCCCGAATTTGCGGATTTTTAAGGTAAAATTTATATAGGGGTGGCGGAATGAAATGAAATGTGGAGGATGCCAGCATTATATTTTTAAGTTTAAACGTCGGTTGCCCGATTAAACTGTGATCTTCATACATTTTGGGCGTAATGAAGTCTCCGGTAATTCGACGGTAAACGAGGGCCAAGTCGTTTTTGTGTGTTTATTAAATTAATAAATTCTTCTATATCCGTTCCAAAAGAATATAACTGTCATGAAAGCGTATTAATATTCACACGAGTAACGTAACTTGGAAGTTAGTACTGTTAAATTGATAACACGCTTTCCTCATATAGAATTTCCTAGAATTTTGATTTTTCTTCAAAATAAGTAAGGGATGTGAAAATAATGAAGAAATTATTCGTCGGTAACTGTATCTAAAATACTTAGAAATGCGTCCTTTTTAGTACGAGGCTATGGTTTTATAGGTCACAGCAGTAAGTTACTTTTACTTTATTCGGAGAAGACAGGATTGTCCGCAACTAGGCAACAAAATACAAAAGAAAAATGTTAATTGAAGAATAAATATGAAGAAAAAGTACCATTACCAGGATCATATAAGCCCTAATTGGTTTCAGCGTGCGAGAACACAATCCCTCACTAGCAATGCGTATCGCGAACGTTTATAAATAGTGTTGGCGGGTGTGGGGCAGGCATCACGCGAGCCTCCTACCTACCTATGCGGTCCTGGTACTTAGTCCCGGACCCTTCGGACCCTCGTCGACCCGGGCTAACTAGATAACGACGATATCGGGTGAAACGAAACTAAAGGAAAAGTATTTGTAGCTCTGCTAGTGTGGAAACTGTACGGAATTAGGATGGGGGAATTGGGTCGCGTTATCCAGTGGTAAATTAACATGTTTGCGCGCTGACTGGGCCCTTTCAAAGTTATAGTGAGCTATATAAGCTTCTAACTTCACAGACCTAGCGGTTTGTTCGACAATCACGAATTTATGACAAATTCGGAATGTTCGGCGTGTATTTTTTTGTTCAGTGATTAAAGTTCCATAAAAGTTAAAAACTGATTGACTATTCTTACGATTTCAAACCGGTAATTTGAAATATGAATTGAAGGAAAGCCGTAAAAAGTTATCAAAATACTGAGACAAAATTTAAATCATGAACAGATCGAAATTCAGACTCTAAATGCCCACTACACCCTTATACACTTGCAAACGGATGCCGCCACTTCAGACTTCACCCACTTTCGACTCATCTGTTTTCCCGATCAAATTAAAAACGATTTCATTAGATCTCTGCAAATAACTTAATAATAGCTTCGCTAAATAAAGAACAGCAATGATCTAGGCATAATTTAATAAACTAAAAACAGAAGAAAAATAACACAAGTCATTTGATGTTACTAAACGTCCGACAAAGCTTTTTTCTTAATTAATTAAGTCGCAAATTGATTACTTTCGACGGGCAGGAAGGTATAAAAAGCAGGGTGTAGGTACCAGGAGCACAGCGGGCGGTGGGGGTGTACCGTACCCCGCCTTACGTTGCGAGTGGGAAATGTGAAAGCAGACACACGAACCCCGCTGCTGCCCGGTACTGAATGCAGAAAAATTCTTAGATGAATAAAATTATAATCAAATATTGGTGTTTTTTATTATTTTTTTTAAATTGTACCGAATGACCAAAATTGAAATATCACAAAATATTGGTCCTTTTTCATTGTTGTACCATATCAATAATTTTCTGAGTTACTCACCACCTAGAAACAGAAAAACCTAACTGACAAGTTGTCTACTACAAACTGTTATGCTGAATGTTTTGGACATTCCAGTGCAGTTTTTTTATCATGATTTGAACAGCCTCGGCGCCGCTAATTCTGATGGGGGGTTACTTTAACTTGCAGGTAAATAACATAAGACATAACGAAAGTTATTATAAGTGACAGCAACGAAGGTACCAAATTCTTCAGCATTAGTGTTTATGACTTGATACAAAATGATGATATTTTCTGAAAAGCTCACAACATGCAATCATTTACTACAACAGTAAAGCACCAAGTCTCTCCAACTTTTTTAAGCTTCCAAAGACTAAATATAAACAAATTAAAAAAAAAACTAATCCAAAACACCCAAACAAAAACAAAAAAAAAACACATTAAGTCCAAGTTTTTCTGCAGCCAGTACATTAGACGGCCGTGCCCGTACTACTAGTTATTATTTACCGGCTTTATCATTTCGAAAATTTCATATTCCCCGCACTTGGACGCTTGAGGTTTAAAAGCGTGAGCGGCCCCCCCTCTCGGGCGAGGGTAGTTCTACTTTTTGCCTACAAACAGCCCGCTTAGTACTTAGCACGACTAGGGGGACATAGGGTGTGCAGAGCTAAGAAATAATAACGGTGGAGCATGCAAGAGGGGCGGCTGGACATAGTTTTTGTGACTGATGGAATTCTAATGACGCGCTGTGTTTATTTTACATTGGTTTTCGGGGTGTGTGGGCAAATAATAATTTTGTTGCTTTACCCGTATGTTATTTGCCGAGCATTGATATTGTTTGATAGTAACAACTTGTTTGGTAGATAAAAACATAAACACATATATTGGAAACCTTCAAGTCTAACATCTTGAAAATAAACAAACAAGCAATTTTATGAAAGCGTAAACAACATTTATTATTGTTTACAATGACAAAGAATCCTACAAGACGCGCTCGGAAAAACTTTCATAAACATTTTCAAGTATCAACTATCATATTTACTTTTATAACTATACCAGAAACTGTAACAACCAATTTACTCAACCATAAAAAGATGACGTAACAATCATTACGCTACGAGAACGTACTCGTAGCCGTACTACGCCGTAGCAGCACCCTCCTTTCAAATCCGTAGAGCTTGCTACGGCGCCGCGTAGCAATAATCAACTAATCATCTGACTCGTAGCTACACAAAAGAAAGTTAGAAACGCACAAACATACTTTACAGTCATGCGATTCTTAATAGTCTCCCCTGCCCACAAGGGTTTAATATGAAATAGTAAGAAATGATTTGTTAAGATGTGTGTTAGTACCATTGCTTTTTCTTTTAAAAATATTTTTCTCGTTTTACGTCTGCTTTGCAAATATGTGAATGCGAAAAAGAAATATCTCGAGATTCATTTTAGTTGTACACGTTCAGCAAAACCACAGACGGCGCCACGGGGTGGCACATAGTCGGCTAAAGTCTGCCAGCTAACCCATCAGGGTCCCAGTATTTTTAATGAAAGCTGCGGCGTCGGGCGGTCGTACTGTACCGTATTAATCTTGGCGGACGGTAACCTCCTACGCGCCCCTGCTTGCCTAGTAGGTGGTGCCCAAGGAACCCGGCGAGGGGGCGAAATTTTTCCCCGATTTTTCTCTATTTTCCCTACTTTTTCGCTGCATGCATTATGCAGGGTGGTACCCGGTACGAAAATTTATCGATGCCAAAATAAAAGTAATGTGTTCCTACTCGCATGCGAGGCTCTCTGAGAAATTCCTTCTGCAACCGGCATTGGGTTTAATTGGTGAAAGGAATTATGTGTGATTGGAAAATTGAAATACCTATTTTGAACTGCATCCTAGTTGCGTAATACACTATCAATCAAAATCTGAATCATTTTGAAGGGTATTGATAATCCATTGCTGCATATGTTCGAAAAAAAATTTGAACAACAACGTAAATAACACAATGAATGTTGTTGAACTGTCAAAATGAATGCCATTCCTATTAAAACTTAAACTTAGTACAAAAGGACCTGTTGACGCATTTTACACTCACATACTATTCAGAACTTTGTAAATTGCAAATGAAACCGTCGATTCTGTTAGTAAGCGACAAAACTAAACGCATATATTGCTGTCATCCGAGATAGGAAGAAAAAGCCGGATATAAAGATTATAGAATAAAGGCTGTCAAATTAAGTTTTGGTTCTAAAGACAGCTGTAAATATGTCCAGTTTGCCTATTATTAAATGAAAGCATTATAGTTTTGAGTTTATGTCCGTTTCTGAATCATAATTACAATATTATGTATTTTCACAATTGTTACGACAAGTCACAAAAAGACAGAGACGCAAATCGCATCGCAAGCAATCACAACACACACCTCCAGGCATCGTCGGCAAACCGCACGACCCCAGAAATCACGCATCAATACAAAAAAATCCTGACCGTTTATTTTTCATTTCGGCGGGAAATGGGGAAATTACAAGCGAGTAAAAAATACGTCTCGATCTTCGACGGCGAAGAAAAAAATCACCAAAAAGGAAGCAAGCGACCATTAGGGTATTATCGGGCAAAAAGGGAGGGAAAAAATCAGAAAAAAATTGCTAGAACCACCCTTTTCCTTTTCGTGAGCGTCGCATGTACCCCCCCTGGTCTACATTAGACACCCCGCGGCCAGGGGGCGCATGTATGGGGTGAATTACATAAACGCCAGGTGAATTTGGAAAATTAAAGTTCCTATTAGGTGGTAGCACTTTGGCGGACCAAGGCTTGGCTTAATTGTGGATGCGACTCGACACGACAGGCACTTTTGAATACAATTAAGATATGTAGACTCCAATTTATTGGTGTGCTAGTGGGCGCAGTGTTGTCACGACAATTGTGTATAAAAAAATACTACAAGTAGTCTGGTTTTCACGAAACTTATTTTCCTTGTTGAAATAAAACCGAATATTATTTTGAATCGTGGAATTATTATTATAACTAGCAGCGCCCCGCGGTTTCACCCGCATAAGTGTCGATCCCGTGGAAATATCGAGATAAAAAGTATCCTATGTCTTATTCTGATATATAAGCTATATTACTGTAATGTTCTATCAAAATCCGTCCAGTAGATTTTGCGTGAAAGAGTAACAAACATCCGCATAAACTTTCGCCTTTATAATATTAGTATGAAGTGTGATTAGTGTGATCAGTTTATTTTTCAAATAAGAACGTTGCCTTGGTTGAAAGGACTTTCAATGTTCGCGGTATTTGTTTTAACTGGTATGAACTTCATAAACATTCTGCGTTTCAAAGCTGAAACTGACCAAACATTACTGGTATGTAAGTTTATAAAATCAGCCACGTTATTAATACTCAACTCAATGAAATTCTGGACATTTCCGTTGCCAAGTATTAAAAACTACTCGTGTTTCAGGATACTTTTTTCAGCTTTCCGTGGAAAAACAAACTACGCGAGCACGTTTTACATCTAGATCTCATTTGCTAAAGAGATTCTTGAAACAAAAATCACGACAAATTCCCAGAGCTACCAGGCAAACATACCATTCGCAGAGCTGGCGCGCCATTTCAAAAGAAACCCGAAGGGACGCTAACGAGGAGGTCGAGACACGCGTCAATATCAAAATAATTCATATGTGACAATAATTAAGAGGTTTCGTCCCTCCCACTCCCTTCTGGGGCTAGGAGGCATGGGGTGAGGGGGATTCGGAACCCCGTATGACTCGATAGGTACCCGTCCCTACCCGGCATCCGAAGTAGGTGGATTGGATTCCGTATTTAAGATTATTTTTAGTAAAATCTCCCCGAGTCTAACGCTAAATGCAGCCATTGTTCGGGATAAGAATTAGATTTTAGATAAACATCGATTGAAAGATTTCCACACATTTTCCGGTTTAGGTTTTCGAAATAAAGTGTTATCGAGAAACTTTTGTTAACCTTTTATATGGAATTATGGATATATTTTCTATTGTAAAATAGCCTTAAACATAATTAATGATATTGTAAAAGATGCTACTTTAAGCCAGTTTGAAATTCTCGAACATGGAAATATTGAGAACATGAAACTCGAAACCCGTACAAGACCAAAGTTGCATAAATTTCGAAGGACCATCTTTCTGAACGGGCCGTTAGTCTGAAAATATATACGAAAACTTATGAACTATGAATAGAAACCTCAACATTACTTATAATTTTATCAACTCACATTGTAAGCTCTGTCTTATCCCAGCCCAGCAAAGCGTGATGTTCAGCAATTTGATCATCATAGCTACTACCACTACCAAGCTCTCATAAAACATGAGGAGCACTAATTCGCAGAGTTAATAGCGGCGCACCTACGCGACGGGGTCCGAAATGATTATTTAATAGAAAGCCCCCCACGGTCCGAGGGGGGGCCGAGACCCTAGAAAAAGTTTTGCTGCCACGTCTATCAAACTGAGGGAATGGGTACAGAAAACTGTGGAGCTGACAATTTTTTTTTTTTTACTTACATATATAATTGTCAGTAAAGAAAGATGACAGTTATAAGAGTCCAATCGCTAAGAACAAGTGACCGCGTTTATAGACTAGATTTTACTGATTGAATTTCTTGGAAACAGAGAATCTGTCCGGAAATCTCTTTTGAATTTCAAAGAAAATTGCTTCAAGTTTATTACAATTACAGTAGAGCTTACTTTCTTGTAAAAATGATTTTAGAATTTGTCGAAGCTCTGAAATCTTTCAGTTAATGCATAGATTCTTGATTTGTGTCTTGCATCGATTCAGTTTCTTAGTTCTTTCTTCTTCACTTTAAGCGTGCATGCCTTTAGGTACGCCAACACATCAAGCTACCCGAAATTGTCAAATTTTCCCAATCAACTTTGAACCTAATGCTTTATCGATAAAGTTGAAATCTATTAATTAAAGGACATGTCTGGTGGAGCAATAGGCGAATGTCTAGGCAGTCAAAGAAAATGTTCAGTAATGATATTTATATTATTATAATCGTCGTATTTTATAGTTTATTAATTAATAAGTTTCAGGAGTCAGGATCTTGCGTAAACTGGTCGAAATAAGGATTATACGCTAGGGATTTTTCTTAGCTTTTTTTAGTATAATGACATCTGTGAGCGAATACAGGTACTAATTGGTGGTATGTCTTTGTGAGCTTAATGAAACATTTTGTTGGTCTAAGATCATATTCTACAGTTTTTTGGATATTTCTATTTGTGTAACAAAAATGTTAAGCACCTATTGTTTGTCACATAAATGCACATAATATTATATTGGCATCATCTTTTATTCCGTATTTTGGTTTCTATCTTCAATACCCATAATATTATTTACCTATATGTAGCTACTTTTTGATACTGAATTGGGATTATAATAAATAAAACTATGTATGTACTCGTATTTATTGCAAAGCAAATTACTTTATTGTAGATACATTCTTAAATAAAATTATAAAAAAATTAAACGTCTTCTAGAGACACCAAAACATTGTCCAAAAATGTAGCTGGTGCTAGCACGTTATTTAGGTGCCTTGCCCAGGCAAGATACCATACGACAGACCATTGCATGACCTAGTAATCTTTCATTGTCAGCAGCTTCGGTATTTAATAAATTATAACAATCGTGATACTTGCGTATCCATCTAATGGGAGCTGGAACAATAAGAAATGTCATTTTATTTTTCAAATTATAACACAACTGCTCAACGTACTTCCTTTCCTGCATGGTTTACGCGACTGCCGTAGTATAGAGGCCTACCTGATTTGCTAACCATCGAGCAAGTCTCACTTGCAGGGGTAACGCCAGCCTTGACGCGAATCGACAGCACAGCGATGCACCTCATCATAATATCCAAATCGAAAGGAAAAGCAGAATCCTATAAGAATAGCAATAGTCATCGTATCTAGATGATGTCACTCCGTGTAGAATAGCAATGGTCGTTAAAAGAAAATATCAATAACACAAAATAATCGCACAGTAAGCAAGCAAAAAATAACGCAATATGTCAATGTCATGTCAAAAAGTAATAAATACTTACCTTCATGTTAGGAAGTGGGTATTCAACGAAAAACACGTTTGATGTGTACACAAAAATATTTTAGTAATATTGTCGTATTTTATACGCAAATACGTTAATATATTCCTTTGATCTAAAATAAACGGCTTATAATTATTGCTCACACTGTTTAAAGATAATTACGGGATAAAAATGGAACGTCAAAAACATTTTTAGTACTTCCCGTTAAAAATGGCAAAGCGGAAGCAACGATTCATGAAGCATGAAGAAGCCTCCCCGTGTAGCGCAGTTTGTTCCACCAGTTACTCAACTGAACCGAGCGCTCGGCGCATCCTGGGCAGTCACACCCAACATCTTATTTGACTGGCCAATTCTTCCCTTGCGGTGGTAGGGCTAACGCCCGCCTGGTTTGCGACCACCCTCCCACCGGAGTTCGGCGTCAAGCAGCCTGCTGTGTTTCGTCGATGCGTGGGAGTTCCAGTGCCTTAGGCATCTTCTGGGCACGCTCGTTCGATCATAGACCTCATCCAACGCTTTCCATCAGGCGTGATCGAGGTCAAGAGCGGGCCCATTCAGCAATAAAAAAAAAAAAAAAAAAAAAAAAAAAAAAAGATTGGGTACTGTTTTTTTGAGAATTACTTATGTTACGCAAGTAATACTGAATTAATTAATCCATAGTAATTTAAATCTAAATTTTTAAATCTTACTGAAAAACCTTAAATCATGAACATTTATCTATACCAGAATTACCAGAGGGCAGAAACTGGACATGTCCTTTGACAGATTGTAGTAGCTTGATGTGCTGGCGTCTGTACATATTGGCAAGAACTATGTATTTCAGAATAGCCCATGCCGTGAATAGTACAGACGCCAGCACATCAACTTACTACAATCTGTCAAATTTCTTTAATAGATTTTCAACTTTATCGCCAAAGCATAATGTTCAAAGTTGATTGGAAAAATTTGACGGTTTCGGGTAGCTTGATGTGCTGGCGTCTGTACATAACGATACGTGTGACCTACGGTGACTTACGTATTGCATTAATAGACTACTTAAGCCACACGTATCATATGTATACTATTTTGTAGCTCGTGTAACCCGCACTTATGTCATGCTTTTCTGTGTAAAAATGGACTCTGAAAAGCGTGACTTAATTGCGGGTTTAAGTCACACAGTGCTATAAAAAATATTAGTCCACAGTAAGAACGAACATTTTAGTATCGCTACTCATTGACGTTATATTAACGCAACTTATTTTATTATCTTATACATAAAGTTTCGTCAAAAAAGACCAAACCTTTTTCTGAAAACAGCTGAAACTCTACTATCTCATCACAAAAAGAACAACCGACCAACTCAACTCCATGCCACCTCTGTCCACATATTCTATGAGCCCAAAACTAATAGGAGTCGTATGCGGTTTATTATAACAAGTTACAACAAACGATTATGTGAATGTGAGGTGCTCTTGGTGTGGCCTATGTATGTATAATGTTATGTAAATTAAAATATTGCAAACAACGGATGATAGTATCGAAGAACAACGGAGATGTGATATGGTTGTTCTGTTATCATTTTTCAGAGCATTTTGTAGATGGTATTTTTGTTGGTGGGAAAGGTAATTTGGGTCTTGTTTAGTTGTACTGAAAGAAAATACGTCTATTTGCGGTAAATATCGCGCAGAGAAAGAACACAAACACAAAAAAGAACAAAACTGATTGAACCGATTGTGCTGATTTGACATATTTTCTGCTTGGATCCATCACACTATCAGAAGCAATGGGTTTCATTTTGACAGTTCAACAACATTCATTGCCTTATTTATGTTGTTGAGCAGCCACATTTTTTGAACATATCAAGCAATGGATTAGCAATGGCGCCGATTCCCTTGTTCACAAACTAAACTAAATTTAAGTACAGTGCATCTTAACCTTTCTATTTCATTAAGAAAAGGACAGAACATAAATATTATATTAGTTTAGTCCTGTCAAATTAGTCAGCGCCTGACATAAATTGACGTATTTTTAGTAGCCAATTTTTTAATCACGTCTAAACTTGTCTATGGAGTATCTTGATTTGACAGGACTAAACTAATATTTATGCTCTGTCCTTATAATGAAATAGAAAGAAAAAGATGCACTGAACTTAAATTAAGTTTAGTTTGTGAACAAGGGAATCGGCGCCAATATCTTTCAAAATTATTCAGATTTAGATTAATATTGTGGTACGCAACTAGGGTCCGGTGCTGTGATAAAACAATTTCACAGATTATTTTACGTTTTATATCAAAATATCCAAACAATTTCAAAATCCATGGTAATCAAATACACATCATCGATTATATTAATAATTTTAAAATCAATTTCCGTAATAATTAATTTACTATCGACTCTAATACCGATAGGAAAATTATTTCCCCGTATAAATTACCAGGCAATCATAAAATACATGAAGATAATGTGTATAGCACAAAAAGGGAGACGCTGCCGCTGTCAGTGCAGATAGATAGGTAGTAGGGTACATAGGGTTTTGCGTCGCAAGGGCTCCCGGGGGTGACGATGCCCTGGGCTCGACACAGCCGGAGACCAGGATGTCATAAATTATAACTACATATTACTTTAGGTTTATGACTAGTATAAAGCTTGGTATTTTCTGGCAAAAACAAGTACATATGTACCCGGTTTTCCATGTTCTTTGTTAGACAATCTTTGATTTTGTTTCTTGAATAATACAAAGTTCAAATATATAGCATTAGTTTATTTGCCATTAGTAACAGAAAAGGTTTAGAAGTAACCGACCTAGTTGCGCCAGAAATGACAAAATGTGTTTAAAGAACAAATTGACTAACTTTCAGTAACTTTTTTGTTAGGCTTCATGTCTTGAAAACGCCCTGTTATATGAATAACCCACGTTTTGTTACACAACCATATTGGTGTGTAACAAAACCCGGTTTTGTAATGCATATTATTTTTATAACCTGTAATCGCTAATGGCGATGCAACTACTACGGTTGTCCTTTTAAAAGGACGTTATTTATTTCGAATGTCCTCTATAAAGAACATTTACAAAATTTTCTCTACGGAAAAAATATACCTAAACATAACTATAAATTCTTAAAAACTACCTTGTCCATTCCTTCGACCCTCGCGAACTCGTCCTTTGCCTATCCCGGGTAGCGACTAGCGGGTTTAGTAATGATTTACGCACCCCTTAAACATTTATTGGGACTTCCAGATAACTTATGCATGCCTGGTTTTTTAGTTCACCCGTTTCCTAAATAAATAAATAAAATAGATTGCGACTGCGATCTCTGCATTGATTTTGGGAATTATTTAAATTTACTGAAAGGCTAATTATTATTATTTTTTGGTCTGCTTTTAATGGCTTATTTACGTCATATTCTACACAGAATGTATAGAGGCTACTAAAAGCCACTCACTAGGAGCTCAGGAGATTTTGTAGTAAAACACATACTCGTATTATAGAGTGTATTAAGTTTACAAAGTAAGTAAGAAGACAAAGTTGCTTTCAGTTTAATCATAAATTGTAACGATATTTTGAAGAGTGCTTCAAGATATAGCTGTTAATAATGTAGATAGTGCGAAAGTTCATCACACCTGAGAATTTTCTAAAGTAAAATCTAAAAAAAGGAGGTTATACTAAAAAAAGATGTTACATTTTGTTTGCATGATTAGATTTTTTATTTATCCGTCCCTTTTTCATCACACAGGGTGACTTGTAATTTGACGATTTTCCAGGACGTGATAGTGCGACCCATTCGCTATATAAGTGATCAGTGATTCATTAATCGACAGCAAAGTAACACTAACTACTCAAAAGTGACGTCTCAACATGCAAAGCGGTCGCGACTGGGAATTTTGCAACTAGCGAAATTCCCCTCGAGGCGTAAGTCCAATTTATCCCCTTATATTCGTAATTTTCGAAAAGAAGTTGTGAAATTATGCCCCAAACTGCACTTCTTCCCCTTTTCGACACTTTGACTAGATTAGCAGTGTAATGTGTTTTCAGTTTCAGTTCGATAAAATAAAATGACGAATTTCAAAAAAGGTTTTAGTAGTTTTCCCGAACTTTTATACTTAAAATAATTACTCATCATTAATGTCGTAATCACACTACCGAAGTCCCTTTTCAGAGAAAATACGCGGCGCTAAAACTGTTTGCGTTTCAATGAAAAATCAGGCAAAGAAGAGCGAGCGAGCGAGGGTTTTTTCAGGAAAGCTAAAGCTAGACCTTAATAACAAGACAGTCTGTCAATCTGTAGCCGCTATGTAGGTTAATAAACAGAGTTAAAAATTATTTTCCTTCAGTTAATGTTTTTGCGGCATTGCGTGTAGACACCTCGTGCCAGCGAGTTACTAGGCGCTAAAACTAGGCGTGGAGGTGGGTGGAACTCCTACCCTTCGCCTTACTAGGTACATGTGTGAATTTACTACGGCGCCCTGCAGGCGGCAAGCAGCCTCGCGACTAATTCCGTTAAAATTCTCCGTTGGTGTTATGCTCGCCTGGTAGCTACGGTAAGTAGGGTAAATGACAACGGGGTGGTTGCCAGTTGGCTGGCACCCGCCCCCGTGGCGCAAGGGCTTTAGCTCGCGTTTATTTGCGACTAGCTCTTCAACCCGACTTGGCACGGTGTGAGGGTAAATTCAACTTGGTTGATTTAAACGTGCTGCCAGAATAAAAGTAAATCCAGCTTTTTACTTACTTACTACAGCAGTATAAAAAGAAAGGTAATGCGTTTTTTTTACGTCGTTTCTTTCTATGTTTTGCTTATAAACATGAACTATGGTTTGCCTGATTGACCTACTAACGTCACAATCTCAGTGCTTACCATAGCACGCGTATTAAACAAAGCAATTCAGATCAAAATCGCAAAACAAGGAACTAGTATCAAACGAATGTAAACTATATTTACATATCGATAAATATTAAAATCTGTTGCACGCGCTCGGTTTTTACGTCATTCTATTTTATTAAAAGCAACCCTACAGATGCCGTCGGGTGTCTAGCGGACCCTTATGGTAATGAAAAGCAGAATCGATCGCTGGGGGACCAAACTTAATTATGTCACTGCTCAAGGTCGCGATGCACGCGCATTCGCACATAAATTCAGTTTTGGATGAATTGCTTTTGAATAAGTTCGTAATTGCAATCTTGAGGAGTTTTGGAAGCAATTAAAATGGCGTCAATGCGATTATGTAACGATTTAGAAATGTGATTGCAAATGTATTGTAATTATTAACACTTCGAAGTGTTAATAATATTATTGCTGTTATGAAATTCGACGGATATTTGAATGACTTTATAGTTTTATCTGAACTATGTTTTTAGATGAACAAAGAAAAATCTGCCAAAAAAGCTTTTAGTGCTGGGATCGACATTCACGCCGTTTCTTATAACCCGACTGCGCGACAGCAAAGATAGGGTTATGTGTTCTTTGTGCATTCCTTATATTATTTTCTGTTCACATATCTAACGAACTTACTACACAACATAACTTCACGCCTGCATTTCTCGAAAGGCAGGACAGAGGTATACTATATTACACCTACATTTCGCTCGCCAGTTATGTTAGAAAACTTAATAAGTTATATTTAATTAAGTATTTAAGACAAATGATCGCTACGCTTGCCGCGGTTGGTTCATGGATGGGTGACCATCTCAATTTACATATCAAGACCTTTCGTGAATATTTGACAGTCATTACGGGTCGTCAGAAGCCCGTCTGAGTCTGACAACCAGTCTTACCAAAGGCTATCGTATTACCCAGTAACTGGGTTGTGGAGGTCAGATAGGCAGTCCACAGTCGCTTCATGTAAAATACTGGTATTCAGCTACATGCGGTTAGACTGGAAGCCGACCCCAAAATGGTTGGGAAAAGGCTAGGCTGATGATTTAAGACAAATGAACAAGTTATAGCTTACACAATTCTAAATTGTCCACCTAACTCAAAGTAAAAGTTTGCCAACTACGAAACAGCCTACATAAGCGAAGACGCGAACAATAGCTTGTATCAAAATGTAACAGGATTGATGTAGACGGTTGTGCAACAGAAATTAAAGTAAATTACACAATTCGGACGCAAACATGTACCCTAATTACGTAACACACTATCAATCTCAATTTGAATCATTTTGAAGGATTGCTAATCCATTGCTTCATATGTTCGAAAAATGTATCTGCTCAACAACGTAAATAACGCAATGAATGTCGCTTGACTGTCAAAACGAAAGCCATTTCTATTATTAGTGTGTTATGCAATTAAGCCGCTAGCAACGAAGTAAATATATCTAACTAAATCTTAAGGTATCATAGTTTTTTTGAATGGTGAAAAGTTAAATTTTGACTGTAAATAAAATTGAATTGAAATTATATTTCACAAAAAATCATGGTTGTGAAAGATTTTTTTTTATTTCAAATTAACACACCTAGACTCCATGTGTTTAGAAAACGGCTAGATTGGCTGAAATACTCAGTACTCTCGTCCATCGTATAAACATCATGTTGTAAGCTCTATTCAAATGTATGTTTTTAATTGTTATTTCAAGTTAAAACTAATATCAACTTTATTTAAGTGGTAATTAAGTCTACTTAAAAAAAGTTATAAAAATGTTTGAAGTAGTAGCGGAAACTGTACTTTATGGTGTGGGCATTAAAGTTATTTTTCCAAATACTAGTATATGTTTACATGTTTGGCAAATAAATCGCGAACGGTGATTACACATTTTCACGCCTACATTTCGCGAAAGGTTAGGCAGAGGTGTACAGTCACGTCTATAAGTATGTATACACTTGGCTTTATTCAAAGGCGATTTTCTCCTTTGTTTTTGAATTAAATTTTATGTTATTACGAACATAGTATTTTCGAACCCATAGGTTTATGTTAAGTGTCGTATTTCAACGTTGCATTCGTTATTTGACGAAAAAATCGCAATTAAAAATTGCCAAGTGTTGACATATTGGTGCTCGTGACTGTACCTATAGTAAGTACACCCACATTTCGCTAGTTATATTTAGTTTTTTTTTTTATTGCTAAATAGGCGCATTTTTTATTCATTTGTCCTTTTTAAAGGACATGGAGGATTTAAGGGTTAAAGCCATAGATATATGACATTTCTATGGTTAAAGCCTTTTCTGTGTTAATTGTATAGTAATACATCGGCTGAGACCTATGTAAAATGATGACAATGATGATCATATTTGTTTATTTATTTAATACTTCAAGCACATAAATGTACAGAGGCGGACATAACGCCATAGGCATTTTCAAACAGATCATTGCCGAGAACATCAGAAAATTCAACACATTACAAAAAAAAAAATATTACTTATCAAACATAACCCTCAACAAATTCCCCAAAAATCAAACATTCAAAACACGCTCCACATATCAAACATAGAGATTGGCCACAACAACATGGGCATAGCTAAACAAACTTGTAATCTCTGACATCAAAGCAGTCACACGGCCGCAAGCGCCGCAAGTGGCGCTGGACGAATAAAATAGCCTGTTGTGTTATTAACAGCGCCCGCTGAGAAAAAAGGGGGGTGGATTCGTGTTAGGGACGCTGGATGAGACATTGAGACGGATTTTACGTGTGTTTTGAAGTAATTACCAGGGCAGTAGCAATGGGTTTCATTTTGACAGTTCAACAACATTCAATGCGTTTTTTACGTTGGTGAGCACACAAATTTTTCGAACATATGAAGCAATGGATTAGCAATATCCGTCAAAATGATTCAGATTGAGATCGATAGTTTATTACGCAATTAGGGTGCTGTTACCTCAGTATAAAGATTAAGTGTATGATTCTGAACAAACCTGGATTAAAATCGTCAGTTATTAAAAAAAGCTTTTCCCTACATTTTGATCGCGTAGATATTGCACTTTACTATGAAACATTTTTTTTTTTATAACCGACACAATATTTCTATACTAGGGGTCTAGAATCATGTAGGTACTGAATTCATAGATGCAGTTCGCGCGTCGATGTTACTGCCACCCTATATATTTCTAGTAACAAAAGTGAAACCGGGAAAATACACTTGTCCAAAAACTTTCTTGTTTATTTATGAGTACCTAGTAGTAAAGTTTTATATTTATGTAGAGTTTCCTATCTAGATTTGATAGCATTTGTTTCAAAAATTAAAAAAAACACGCCAATCGACACATCTTGCGTAGACACAAACAGTTGTAAAGAAAAGAAAACCGCTAAAACACCCTAATACCTTAAGAAAGCCTCCATCTAAAACAGACCCGTTCCATCTAATCTATATCCCGGTCGCAAGTACCCGAGAAAAAAGGGGGGAGGGTCGAATATCCCACAAGGGTGGTTGGCAATGGACTGAAGGAGCCCCAATCAATCTTACAAGTCGCAGTGCGATGCGGGGGTCGAGGGGGGGATAAGGCACTTTTGGGAGGTCGAAGGGACGATACCCTCTTATGGACGGCTCGGGCTCGACTGACCCTTCGGGAGGCCCCACACGAAAAAGGTCTAACATAAACTTTTTGTTAGTAGGATATTTTCTGCGTTAGGTCCCATCATATTACAAGCTTTTGGCGTTTATTGCAATTAATGTCGGGTTTGTTGGTATAAGTAGGTATACTTTTTTTTACATCTCCATTTGCGTTGTAATTGATGTTTAACTGTAATGAAACCCGAGATCCCTCGTTTATGTGCCTACAAAAAATGACCGCAATCAAAATATACTAACAAAACAATATCTCATCAGTAAACATTATAATTATGTTAAATAAACACTTCTGTCTATTATACTCAAAAAAACAACAAATCTACAACAACTGAAACATTTACTTTCTAGGACACAAAAAACAAATACTAATTCAAACAACAATCTCCCGAGCGTGTAACATACATATTTCCACATTGAAAAAAACCGTCATCAAAAAACTTACTAGCCCACTTCTCCGCCGGGCATCGTTTTTGTGTCTTGTCTAATACCGTGACGCCCCCTCAGGCTGATGAAACCTCGTGCCTTCCACCCACCACCCCGCCCGTGCCCCAAGCGAGAAAAATGAGTTAGAAAAGATGCGGCGCCCGATTATAGCGTGACGCCCCGTGGTCCTTTGTGAGGGACATTCGTCTGAATCAATCGCGGGTCGTGTGGGACGCCGCGAGCATTACAGGGTTACGTCAGGTACGCGCTAACGCCTAATTCTGAGTGCCTGGTACTTTTGGAATATGATTTTGATAAAAAAATTGACTCCTTTAAAAAATATGATGATTTATTTATTCAAAATCAAAAGTCATTTAATCAAATTAGGCTGAGAATCAGCACTTTTCAAACGTCAAAATTATATACATATTAATATTATTCTGTATCCTAACAATAATAAAGTAACTACAATTAGGTGACATGGAATTCTCCAAAGGACCTCTGGATGTTGGACCCATGTCTCCTTGTAAGCCCTCTAAAAGTCCGAGTCCCTCCGTGCGTTAGATGAGAACATTACTTTTATATGCTTGATTAACTCAACGTCATAGAGGAGAGAAAGCTGCTGCTTCAAACCGTTTGTCTAGCTAAGATATCAAAAGTCCTCATTTGCATATGTGTCTAAGATGTTTTTACTGCGAAGTAAGTAAGTATGTATTACTTAATCTCCACAAAATATAATTGAAAGAATTTTTTTAAGTTTGAGAATATAATAAAACATCACACATGTATTCCCAAAAGAATAGACTAGACATACCTCGTTGTTAAATACTCCCAAAATTGTTGCACAAAAACTATGATTCTATAAAAAGAAACTTTCAAGTCGAAACGAACTCGAAACTTTTTTACCTAATCTTACTATAGCAATTTTTTCTGCATACAAGTACACGATATACCCCCTATGTATAAGAAACTAAGTATAACAACTAAAAACGCCAATACCAAGCAACCTATTAAAGACCACGTGTACAAAAACGTTCAGATAAATAAAATAGGTACTCCAATAATTTTACTTCAACGTCGGATAGCAGTCTTCAAAATCATAACAAGGGTTAGAAAGGATCCCATACAAAGGTTTGCTGCGGATCCGACCGACCGCTGCCGCTTTACCAGTTTGTTAGCAGAAGTTTAAAGCAGGGTTAAACTCGGACCGGCCCGCAAAATCATATGTTTATTTTACATTTGTTTGGACGAAATTATTTATCAGGTTTTGGTGTGGTTTCATACTTTGTGTTAGAGAATGAGGAATTTAGAACAGTTTTGAGATACCCAAAATGTTTCATACTTTTCGCGGAATATGGTTTCAAGCAAATAAGGCCTGGATTTCCTTTAAAAAAAAAGTAACATGCTAGTTGTCACCTAACTTTTGAAAAGACACAGTTGAGAATATTATGGCAAAAAATATATAGGTACAACATCTTCACTGACCTTGTTCTCTGAATCCCTGCGGTCCTGGTACGCCATACTCCTCATATGCTTCAGATACGCCGTCGTTATAGGCACGTTGTAGTCCATCTCTTCACCACCATAAAACGCTCCACCATCTGGTCTCCAAGGCTTTGGAATTCTCCCAGACGCAAAAGAATTAGAGGAATAGTCAATACTTGAAGTCAACAACTTCTTTCTGGGAGGAGATCTAGATTTGGGGGGGTCTTTCGACGTTAAGTTAGCTACGTCAAGCGGATTGTACTTCTTCTCTTTTTTGGGTTCAGTCTTATCGTTAGATCCTCTGCTTTCTGCCCTCTTGGTACTTTCACCTTCTGACTGCCGAGTATCATCATCTTTATGATGTGATCTTGAAGGTACTGGACTGTCAGGTATGACATCTTCTACGTCTATTAGACTATTATCATCTTTGTCTATTTCTGGGTCAGTTCTAACCGGTTCATCTTCTTGAAAGGCGGGTTCTACAGGCGAAGTTCTATTCAAAAGTGGCGTTGCTTCGAAACCGTTAAGTTTCTTCGACGTGAGCTCAATATACGTAGGTTCGGGGTCCTCAACATCAGGCTTGGGGCTTTCAACTTTCTTAACCGGCTGAAGTTCGGTATACTCGAATTTCGGTTCGTAGTAATTAGAATGTGCGGCGTCTATCTCAGATTCCCAGTTGCGCGTGTAATCAGGCGCGCAGTGGGGTAGAAAGGGGAGGTAAGTGGGGTGTCTGGTGGGCGAGGGTGATGGTGTGGGGAGGGGCGGGGGGGATGCACTGCGCGGGCGCCGCGCGCACTCGGCGCATCCGGTGAGGAAGCGCGTGACTGCCTCCCGCGGCAGGAACGCGTACGTCTCGGTAATCTGTTGGCAAAAACATCCGTGATTAAGGGAAAGGAGAGAATATATTCTTTTGTGATGTTTTGTGTTCCAGTGATAAAATTACGGGTGGATGCGTTGGCTGTTTGGTGGGAAACAAATGAACATTAGTTTCTTGAACGGTTTACAAACTTTGACGTGGTTAATTTCGGAAAGGTGAAAGAGATGCCTATTGTCTATGTCTTAACCGACTTCTTAGAAAAGAGTAGGTTCTCAATTCGTCTGAATTTTTTATTTTTGATTGTTATTTTCGTAAATTGATAGGGATGATGACATTTTTTTTATTTTAAACTCAAAAAATATTTGTTTGCAATTCCAAAATTGTCAAGCTATAAACATTTTAAAATAACTGAAACAAATAAATTTTAAAGCGTATAGCTTCTCCTTTCCATCGATTTTACAGACCTCTTTAATGATTAGGTATCTCGTTCATTCAACGAAATTACATTATTTCGAACAGTTCTAACATAGTCAGCATCCCTTTAAAAAAAATCCTCATTTGGTAGAAAAAGCTCGCGCGGTGGTCCCATGTCTTTGCTGGGGTAGTTTTGGAGTTAGGTCCAATAATATGTATAAGTATTTTTCCAATTAGTGTAATGTTGATCTTGATGATGTTAATAATAACTTTCTGTCACTGCACGTACCAGCTAGTGGTACTTAGGTACTTAAACGAATTTGTGTGAGGTAATAGGTATAGATACCACAACTAAAAAGTGAGAAACTTTATTTTATCACATCTACTCAAAAAGAGCTAGTGTATTCTTCGTAAACAGGGACTAAAATAGCTCTTTAATCCCTAGGGACTAAATGTGATTTGAATTTGGAAGGTGGATATTGTTAGTGAAAGTTCCCATCATCAAAGAGATCAATCACGAACATTGTATGAACAAGTAACGGGCTGTATGATAAAGTAAAAGGCGCGCGGGCCAAATTAAAAAAAAAAAATGTGGAAAAATAAAAAACGCGCGAAAAGTATTGTGCCTTCGTTCGTAATTGTTTACTCAAAATTGTATTTAAATAAATAAACGTACTATTCTTATAGTTCATAAGTTGCGGTTACTTATTTTTTTATAGAGGATGATAAAAAGTAGAATGTCCACCTCGGGAGCAACACTATTTTAAGCACAAGTGACGTGCTTTGAATCCCTCGCCTTCAAAATAGTTGTTTGCTCCCTTGGCAAACAATCTACTATTTAAAGCTCTCGTCAAACCCGGGACTCTTCGCGCGGAAAGTGATTAGGTACTAACTAGTCAACCACTGCGCTATTGTGGTCTTATGCATCTTGTCAAGATCTTCGAAATATTCTCTATCTTCTAAGTATAAAATAACAAGATTAACCTGAGATTGAAATTATGTAGACCGTCTTTAATATTATTCTCATTGTAATGGATTTGTTTATCGTCCCCCCGTAAAATGACCGAATGGACACAGCATGACATCATGATGCATTTGCCATTCATACAATTGTAACACTACAATTTACAAGGATTCATAAAAAAAAATAGCAATGCAGGAATGGTCCCAATTTAGGAAAGATCCATATTGTACTGACTATACATGACTTGATTTCATCATCGACATTAGTTTAAAAAAACTGGCGCCCAACGCCATCTATTGGCTACGGCTAATAGCTCAAACAGCGAACATAGCGTAGCCAGTGACAGTTTTATGTGTTGGCCACCATTCACTCAGTTGTTCAACAGTATGTCGCTAGGTGACGCTGACATAAATTATTAAACTAAGTAAAATATTTTTCCTCACCAAGGCACTATTCAAAAGTTACACTCATAGTTGAGAACTTATACTCGGCAAAATGAATGACAGACATTTTAAGTTAACTTAAATATTTAAAAGTGCACTCACGGTTCTATAAGTTCGTTTTTGCCCTGCATGTTTTCCAGGCCTTCCTTCTAGTTCCACATGCACGGTATAAATGATATCGAAGAAGTTTTCTACCACGGCCACCTTTCTATAGACTGGATCTTGGTTTGGCGCGTTCTGTAACAAGAAACATGAAAATAGTTAATTCCTATATTATTTCCGTCAGAGACTCAGAGCTATAAATTCATTTAAAACTGCGCCATCTACCGTGGAGCGCCTGAACTCAATTCATGTACTGTTTTGCTATCCTCCGGTAGATGGTGCCACAAAACTGTTTCAAAAAGTTTTGGTGTCTGTATGCTGCAGAGAGAATATAGATGGCGCTGCAATGTTCCCACCGATTCGTGTTTTTTCTGTTTCGATAAAGTTATATAAAGTCTTATTATTAAAATATTAAGTCTTATAATTTAATTTAATAATTGAATTTGTAGCTAAAAACCTGTCTCCAGATTTTTTTTTCCAGAAATGCATATCTCACGCACCCTCATCACAAAAAACAGAGTTGTCCATCCAAAGTGATTCGAATCATGTAAATAATTTGTTTCATAAATTACCCGCGGAGGGCAATTAGTCCCGCGATCGCAGGTCGGTCGTAATTAGCCCGTCCCGGGCGCCCGGGACCGCTGTAATTAGCCGGACGACGGGCCCCGGGACTACCGTAATTACGGGATCCGTTGCGAAGCGCTGCACTATGTTTGCGGATTCCAACTTTGCTAAATAAATAGCGTGTTCAGTGTTGCATCCTCGTTTGTGAAGCACTGAAGCATATTTTATGTAAAAATATATTCCTCCCTTTTGCTATTCCACATGTAACGAATAACGTACTATCGTGACCAAATAAAAAAAAATTAAGTTAGCTTAATTTACATGATTCGGAACTGAAAAAAAATGACGATACCTTTCTACATGTTCCTTCAGATTTTGCAAAGGAACTACTGATCCAAAAATTCTCAGTAGTTCCTTCAAAGGAACTACTAAAGGAACTAGTGCGCACAAACATTCTACATAACCTACCTACTTATCCTAGTTAAATACCGATGCCAAAATCATGAAAATCGGAACTGCAAAAGTGCCTTCCTACGAACCTAGGTATCGTAGTTGATTATTGATAAGTACTTACCGAAATTATTGGGCGTAAAACCTATACAGTTTTCAAAGGTAGGTACGTATACGTAAGTAATCATAACAAAACCATAGTGTACGGCCATAACATCCGGAACTTTCAATATCCAAAACAAACATTTTTACGACTCCCAAAAACACTCGCTCCCTTACCGATTACATCTACTTACATATTTACAAAAAAAAAACCGCTTCTAAAATTTATCTGTGGCTAAAAAAAAAACATAACGGCCGCGTTAGAAGCGCTCGCTCGCGCGACGAAACAGCGGTATCATCACAGATCCTTATCCCTGTGGTCTGGAAGTGGCCCCGGGCAGGACTAATGGGCACGGCAATTACACGGCGAGGCGCGCCAGCCGCGACAACTAGTGTGGGGACCATGTTTTTGCGGATAATCGAGATATTTTTGGAAGTGGTATTGGTATCGGGTATTTGAGCACCACGGTAAAATATTGATTGGTGCTCTAATGGGAATACCTTTGGTGCTCAAAAAAAAGGTGCTCTGAAAATAGGTGCTCAAACGGGAATACTTCTTTTATTTGACACACAACATCAAGTAAGCCCGTAATCCCCGAAGAGCTAGGCTAAGATGTACCAGTACATCCAATAGATGTGTTCTATGAAAGTGTTTTTGATTGATTAAAATCAGACTAAAAAGTTTAACTAAAACCAAAAGGTCTAACTGAAGTGAAAAGAGTAAGTAAATGTATCAAGCTATTTAGAGAGCCTAACTGTGCAAATTAAATTAGTGAGGGACGAAACTTATCGACACTATCGAGATGATTTCTAATAAATATGGCCGTATTGGATTTTTGAAGTGCTCTTAGAGGTATCGAGATATTTGGAAGTACAGTTTTTCGGGGTATTTGTGTAACACGCTAACAGTAGGAATGGCCTTCATTTTGGCAGTTCAACAACATTCATTGCGTTATTTACGTTGTTGAGCAGACACATTTTTCGAACATAAGAAGCAATGGACTAGCAATATTCTTCAAAATGTTTTAGATTGTCATTGTGTTACGTAATTAGGGTGCAGGTAGAATGTCTGCAATGTCTGGCGATGTATTTATTGTACAGACGCCAGCACATCAAGCTACTACAATCTGTCAAATTTCTTTAATAGATTTTCAACTTTATTACTGAAGCATAAGGTTCAAAGTTGATTGGGAAAATTTGACAGTTTCGGGGAGCTTGATGTGCTGGCGTCTGTACCTGGTTTGGAGACTGCTTTATTGTGGTAAGTCAAAGAGAAACTGAGGCAATTACTTACAAGGAGTACAGTGAGCCGCCTACACAGTTCACTATGGGATCAAAAGTTAACAGTAAGTGGATCTTCTTAGCTACTCTTTAGAAGTACCTACCTACCTATCAAGATCTTTTGAAAGTACGTGGATGCTTATAGAAGCTTGAGTAAGTAAATTCTTGAAATGTTCTTTGTGTTAGGCCAGCCGCATACCTACGTCCGGTTTTCTGATTCGGTTTCGATTTCATACAAAATCTTCTCTTTAGCGCACACGTTCTTATATTTTCCGTTCGGAAACCCTGACGGAAAATATAAGAACGTGTGCGCTAAAGAGAAGATTTTGTATGAAATGATAGCAATCTGAATTCCGAATCAGGAAACCGGACGTAAGCGGCCAGCCATAGGAATACGCCACTTTTTTTTTTCATAGTTACTTTTCTAAATCGAAAAGAAATTTATAAAGAAAGTGTCCACATCACTATTTCGCCGAGCGCGCCAATTAGCAGAGAGCCGCCCGCGCCATTCGCGCCGAGACAATTCTGCCGCCAAATAAAAATAAATTGTACGAAATATCGCCGAACGCGCCATCGAGCCATCGCGCCACCCGGCGAGTTTATAAAATGCTGAACTTGGGCGAAATTGTATCAGTTAAAGCTACGGATAGAAAATGTTTGTACATGTATTAGACTTTTGAAGACTTTTTCACCGTGTTTTTCAGTGAAGTTTGAGAGTAATATACATTATTTATTATAGTTTGTCAATTTTGGAAATAAAACTATACTTTTCACGCATATCCTAGTGACCTTCTTTTTAGTCCTACAGCTCTTTTAGTATGGTAGGTCCTAGAACCAAAAATTCGAAGACGTGACATCTAACATCAACCCGCACTGGGCCCGCGTGGTGGATTACAGTCCACTCCCTCTCACAGAGGGGAAGACTGTGTCCCAGCAGTGGGAACAGTATAGGCTGATTATGCTATCTAGGTAACTTGTGAGTTGAGGGTTGCAATATCCCCTCGGTGGGTTCCCGCGTTGTCGAGGCGGGGGGCTCAGTCGCCGTGGCTTGGTCACCCACGGTGAAGCGAAGAGGAACCCGAGGAGGGGCCGCTCGTCAGGGCTTTTGCCGGTAAGTCGACGACGTAGCGGCCAACAAGTAGGTTGCGGTGCCGCTTGGGCGACATCTTGAAATAATGTATACAAAGTAAAGCGCCTGGCTGGACCGCGGCGCGTTCGTTACCACTGGGCCGCCACTGTTCTCAACTACAGTTACATAGTTAATGAACAATAAAGAATATTACCAATTCACCGCTACCAGAAATCTTTTCAATTTAAAACGAACGAACTAAGTAAATAAATAAACTAAACTACTGCGCTGCTCTAAAGAATCCTCTCAAATACAAGAAACAAATAAATTGTGCACACTGCGAGTACCGGGCGCGCAGCAACAGGTGGTGGTGTGACGGTGTGAGCAATGCCTCATTGCGAACACGGTACACCTGCGCGTTCGATACCACTCAGAGACCGATGCAAGTTTCTTGATACAAAGGGTAGTTCAGAAGGCCCATGAAATAAGAAAGTCGGAAACTAAAATTGATCGGATAGGAAAATAATATAATAATAATATAATAATATTCCACAACTATCACACAACGCCATCTAGTCCCAAGCTAAGCAGAGCTTGTGTTATGGGTACTAGACAACTGATAAACATACTTATATATTTCTAAATACATTCATATTATAGATAAATTACACCCAGACACAGAACAAATGATCGTGCTCATCACACAAACATTTGTCCTGGGTGGGAATCGAACCCACGACCTCCGGCATAGCAGTCAGGGTCACTAACCACTAGACCATCAGGCCTGTCGAAAATATACCTAATTAATGCGTAATTAATACCTAATTAATTGTGTAACAATATAATAACAATTTTGGAGGATATTGCTAATCCGTTGCTTCATATCGCTCATTTGGAGAAACATAGACGTAAATTTATTTTTTCCCAAAAAATGAGTTAAATATGACAAAGCACTTGTCTTAGAAAGTGTATTTACGTTAGGGAAGCAAAGACATGAAAAAAAAAGTAGCCGTTACGTCGATTTTTCTCCAAATGAGCGATACGTTTAAGAAAATTGTCTGCTCAACAGCGTAAAAAGCGCAATTAATGTTGTTGAACTGTCAAAATTAAACCCATTGCTACTGATAGGCGCTATAGTAGCCCGCTGGGCCGTATAATTATTAATTTGCAATACCGTACTTGATTGACGTTTGTGTTGCTACAAAGTGCTACGCCTAATTCTACAATTTCTGGTAAACATTTCAAAGTCCAATGCTTTTGTCAAATGTATTGAAAAAACAAGATGGCGCGTTAGTTACGATTTTGACCATGCGCCAAAAGAGCCTTCTACAGCTTTATGTGGTTGCACTCAAGTCCATGTGCCACTCCCGAGTTGCGCCACAAAGCCTGATCATCCACCCGTTTTCCACATTTCCAGGCCCGATCGGACTGGGTATTCTGTTTAACCTGCTTACTTATTGATACCGCTTCGAGTTCGTACCACTAAACTTTTCTTGAAACTTGCGACTTTAAGAATATGCGATATTGTAGTTATGATTTGTTGATCACAGTTTTATTTATCTGTGCACTGCGATTTCTGGAATATTTAAGGTGCATGCGCAGTTGTAGCCCGCGAAATTCAATTTTTCTTACGTTTTTTGCAATTTTCAGGTCAGATTCGCGACTATAACAGGTACGTATTTACAGAATTATAATAATTAGAATCATTAATACATCTTTCCAAGTTAGATTTCTACCGTTAAGAACAAATCTCGTATGGAAAAGTGTTTATGGTAGAAATCTAACTAAAAGAGATATACAGGGTGTTACAGAAAGGGTATATCAATACAAACGGGTTGAAGAGTGTATCTGGTCTAGAACCTCTGTACAAAATTTGAGCTCAAAAGCATTAACTTTGAAAATGCTTAATATTTTTTTATTTCGACATCATGGCGCTTCACTGGCGCGCGGCGGCGTGATGTGCATGTACTAGGCGCACAGACACACTACAGATAATGGATAATGACCCTCGTAGTGCGGTGACACGTTTGTTATGATTTCAATTTAATAAACTATCGAAATAAATAAATATTAAGCATTTTCAAAGTTACTGCTTTTGAGCTGAAATTTTGTACAGAGATTCTAGACCAGATACACTCTTCAACCCGTTTGTATTGATATACCCTTTCCGTAACACCCTGTATTAATGATTCTAATGCCTATAATTCTGTAAATACATGTCTATTATAGTCGCAAATCATATTTTGATCAAGATACAACCTGACACTGACCTACAAATTGCAAAAAACGTAAGAAAATTTAAATTTCGCGGTCTACCACTGCGCATTCACCTTAAGACAAAAGGAATACCAAGAACATAATTATGATTGGATAGTGTGATTATTGATGATATGGCTATGAAGGATGTGAACACTGAGATGACGACTAATAGAGATACGCGAACGTCTGTCTGTTACCTCTTCACGCTTAAACCGCTGAACCGATTAAGATGAAATTTGGTATAGAGATAGTTTGAGTCCCGGGAAATGACATAGGATAGTTTTTATCCCGGTATTCCCATGGGATGGAGACTTATACCGGTAAAACCACGGGGCGCTGCTAGTTACTTATATTAAAACTAGCAGTGCCTCGCGGTTTCACCCGCATACGTTTAAACACACATAAAGAAAAGAAAGAAAAATCAGCTGTTCCCTACATTTATGTTCGCATAACTCGTCAAAATGTAGGGAACAGCTGATTTTTTTCGCGATTTCAGATTTGGTCCCATAGTAAAAGTTATTCATAATGATGAGTACAATGACCCCTAGAGTTATGGGATATCAAAAAAAACACGTTGTATAAGCACCCTTATACGGAACACAAAGTGTTTTCATAGCAAAATCCGGCTTGGAAACAAGACTAAAACCAATCCATCTAAAGCCTCGCCTGCCAGTCAGTATTTGAAGCGGTGCGTAAGCTACCCAAGGGAGTAAGAACAGAGGTGGGTCTGCTAGTAACTTTGGCTTAGGCCTTTGCCACACTTGGCGGAAATTCCGTCGCGGATCTTCCGCGTCAGAACGCCAATACATGTTATTGCATATAAATGACTACACGACGGAGCGACCGATCTTCCGCGTAGTGTGCCCGTTATTAGTCATTTATATGCAATAACATGTATCGGCGGAAGATCCGCGACGGAATTTCCGCCAAGTGTGGCAAAGGCCTAAGACTTGCACGCAACTATGCACGCTTGCAAACTCAGGGAATGGAGCACATCGTCTTCTCGCATTAAAAGTGTATTATCTCAAAAATTTACCAATTTTACAGGAGAACGTTTTAAAGGTTTAACGATTAATAAACTTTCAACAATTAAAAACTAACCAATGCGCCATCTAGCGGGGATTTGCCAAACTAAGTTCTTTTTCCACTTGAGAAAATATTTGCGATACTAAACATTTCAGTATACATTAACTCAATTTCATTTTTTTTTTCGAGATTGTACACTTTTAATGCGAAGAGACGACATGTACTCCAGTGACCAATCTAGGGTGGGTATTTAAGAAGATAAGGTTATTTATTTATTACTTACTCCAAACGAGCGTAATTTTTTGAGCTGTGAGTCGCGTAAAATGAGTCGCGGAATTTACGCTGCAATCGGTTTCATACTAAAGTCCTGTTTGTACCACACGGCGACGCAAAATGAGTTGTCTGCTGACTCACGCGCGTTATTTCAACCGAATTGCGCTCGGGGTGAGGGAGGTTAGCGAAGCAAGCGTCAATTATATTACAGAATGCGACCGAGGTTACGTCCGTCCGTCTGGCAGCCTAACCGAATTTCAGTTGAACGTAAATTGCGATACTCAAAATACGCGACTCACAACTCAAAAAATTACGCTCGTTTGGCCTCAACCTAAGAACTACTACCTCGTTTGTCTCGTGGTTGCACGACGCGACTGCTGAGCTGGGTTCGATTTGATTTTGCTGGATTCGATTCCCAGGTCGGACAAATTGTTATTGGGTTTTCCATTAGGAATTTCTTAGTAACAGTCCGGAGTTTGGAAGTTGGCGGTTTAATACCCCCGTGCCTCGGAAAGCACGTAAAGCCGTTGGTCCTGCGCCTGATCTCTCCCCGGTCGTGTCGGATTACCGTCCCATCGGACCATGAGAGTAAAGGAACAGAGAGTGCACCTGTGTTTGCGCACACACTTGTGCACTACAATATCTCCTGCGTACCTGGCTAATCTCCTTTGAGATTGGCCACCGTGACCGAGATCGGTCGGGAGGCTATTATTCTTACTTTAAGAACTTACAATGTACGCACACGGCTACGCATCAAGCTATACATGGTGTCCCTGGAAGTAATAATAAAATAATAATAATAATATTCCACAACTATCACACGACGCCATCTAGTCCCAAGCTAAGCAGAGCTTGTGTTATGGGTACTAGACAATTGATAAACATACTTATATATTTCTAAATACATACATATTATAGATAAATTACACCCAGACACAGAACAAATGATCGTGCTCATCACACAAACATTTGTCCTGGGTGGGAATCGAACCCACGACCTCCGGCATATCAGTCAGGGTCACTAACCACTAGACCATCAGGCCTGTCTGTGGTGTGTGTGTCTGTGTGTTTTTTTACGATTCAAAAGTTATGACCGATTTTTTTTTTTCAATCACTCCGCATAGTGCTCAAAGAAAATAATCATAAAAAATACTATCAGGGCTATCTAAAAAAAGTAAATTGATAGCCCTGATAGCTTTTTTTATTTTTTTAAAACGATTCGATTTCTCTTCTCTTTTTTTTAGTTTTTTTTTTTTTTTGCTAAAACGTTTGTAAATGACCTTGCCCACGCCCCTATTTGATTTGATCCATACTTCCAGGGACACCCTGTATATGTCGCCGTCCAGAGGCGGATTTAATGCCATAGGCATTTTCTATCAGTCAACCTTTGGGTGATGCAGAGACAAACATTGGTAGTGCAATCATGAAAATTGAGGATTTTTTTTGTGTTTAAAACTAGTCAATGTCATAATCACTAGATTTGTTCATTTGTTACGTTTTTCCTTGAAGATAAGGCAAGATTTAAATCTTTAACGATTTTGGAAAAAGATGCCCAAAATGCATCTTTCGGCTTCCATTGCAAGTCTACTCTCTGTCCGTCAATGAAGATACGGGCCCGTCCGAAAGTAGTTGATCTGGCAAAACAAGTAAAAAATTCAGTTTTTCGAACGGGTGATGTGTTTTTGACACATCGGAATTAGGGTCAACTGTCAAATCATGTTGTCATTCATTCTTAGTTCGGGGCCCGTACTAATCTGTAAATAATACGGAGTAGGAAAGGCTCGTAAATTCGACCAAAACTAAAGATTTCATGCTTTTGGTGTAGACCCCTAGACGTGGACATGGGAGAATGACAATGAAATCGGAGATGGAATCAGAGATCTCGATTTTAAAAGCTGAAGAGAAATGAAACCTCATTGAAGAATGAGCAAATCTATACTAATATTATAAAGAGTTTATAAGTTTGTAAGTTTGTATGTAGGGGGTAATCTCTGGAACTACCAGTCGGATTTGAAAAATTCTTATTGCATGTGATAGCCCAATTCTTGAGGAAGGCTATAGGCTATTTAACATCACGCTATGACCCTTAGGAGCCGAGCAAAAAGAAAAAAAGTCAAAAAGAACGTTATGTGATAGTGCGGGCGGATGATGCGATACGACGGGGTGGCTCGGGGGAAACAAGAAGTTTCACCCGAACGAAGTCGCGGGCTGAACCTAGTTTTAACTAAAATCCATTAGTCTTTGTGTGAGTGAGCTTTGTCTGAAATCTCATGTAAGTATGTAGGATGCATCGTCACCGATGCTCCTTCCTCGCAGAGAACTCAAAAGCTATTGGTTTGAATGCATTCTGGAATCCCTTGGTTGTTATACTCAAAGCCCATTCAATTTGTCCGTAGATAGATCTCTCTGACAGTTTTGCTCTTTGACTAATCGTAACTGCTTTTACGCAAGCAAAGCTTTTACAGTAAGCTTAGAACTAAAATCGCAGGCACACTTTACTTTGTGTAAATTATTTCATCACCACGGCTCTCAAAACGGTGAACGGAAACATCGTGTGGAAACCGACATATACTAGAACTAAAAATTCGAAGACAAGTGACATCTACCAACCCACACTGGGCCCGCGTGGTATACGGCCCACTCCCTCTCACCGAGAGGAGGCCTATGTCCCAGCAGTGGAAAACTGGAAACATTATAAACAGATTGATTGATTGGTTTGTTTCGACGAGTATATGTTTTATTTATGTATTTATCACACTAATATTATAAAGGCGAAAGTTTGTGAGTGTGTGCGTGTTTGTTTATATGTTTGTTATTTCTTCACTCTCAAACGGCTGGACAAATTTTGATAAAATTTTGTGTGGAGGTAGCTGACACCCTGAATTAACATATAGTTTTTATCCCGATATTCCCACGGAATCGAAACTTATGAGGGTGGAACCACGGAGCGCAGCTAGTATATATACATATAATTATGTAAATGGTACACAACAGACTACCTGCAGTATTTTCACTCCTTTCTCTCTAAATCCATCCAAATGTTGTCTTTAAAACATCGCTTTTGGCGATAAGACCACCCATTGTGTCACCCTTTGTAAAATTTCTATATTTATACTGCAATATTTATGGTGTACCTACTAAAGAGTTACCGACAAAGGGAAAAAGGGGTAGGGAAAAGAACTGGAGTTACCGACATAGCTTGCAGAGTAAGCAAACTGAAGTGGCAGTGGGCTGGCCATGTCGAAGGACTGATGGCCGGTGGAGCAGACGAGTCCTGGAGTGGAGAACGCGTACCGGCAAGCGTAGTGTGGGACGCCCCTCAGCTAGATGGACGGACGACCTAAAGAAGGTGGCTGGGGTAGACTGGATGCGGAAGGCGGAGGACAGGGTGCTGTGGCGCAGTCTGGGAGAGGCCTATGTCCAGCAGTGGACTGCGATAGGCTGAGTTGATTGATTGAATAAAGAGTATTCTAATCTGATTATGTTATGTTAGGACTAAGAAAAAAAAAACATAACATCTCACATTCTCACTGCCCTTTTTTAGCCATCGTCCAAAACGCTAAAATCCATCAGTGGGTGATCAAGAAGCGATCAGACATAGTCGCGTGGTCGCGTCGCATCAGATGCGCGCAGCAATTGATCTATGATCGTTAGTCGCGACCGTCGCCGGTCGCTTCGACCCGCTAGATTCCAGATATGGACGTAGGGTTGGCAGACACTTGGTTGTGTTTATTTTAACTTGAAATAAAAGTATCGGGCTCAACATTTTAAAAGCTAAATAAGCAGGAAAGATTGAGAGGAATTTATTGAATCAATCAACTCAGCCTATCGCAGTCCACTGCTGGACATAGGTCTCTCTCAGACTGCGCCACAGCACCCTGTCCTCCGCCTTCCGCATCCAGTCTACTCCAGCCACCTTCTTTTAATTTATTGAATGTTACATGAAAAACATTGAAGTTCAACCAAAAAACAATGAAGTCTAAAGTGCTTTAAGAGTCACAAGCTCGATACTCTCTCTAGCATGTCTAGTTGGTAGAAGTTCATAGAAACTTCTTAAAACCCATATTCTTCTACAATCCTTACACCTCTTGCTCATGCCAGATTTATGAATCTGATACGAAAAAATTGAGCGCGGTATCCGCGAGAAAATAATAAATGAGTAATATTTTCCCTCTTAAAGACTTCGCCAGCCCTACCGCTCCCTAAGATTCCCGCCGACACTTGATCCACGATCCACAGCCGCGCTACCGACGACGCCAAAACACTATATCTATACATAATAGATATACATAGGTATATACAGCCGCCGATCGACGATCCGAACCGGGCCTGCACAGCGCGTGGGGCGGTGAACGGGCGCCTTCAATAAATAGCCCGCCGGCAAACGAATAGTAATTACGTAGCCGGGCCATGTCGGCGTAAAGCCGGGCTATGTCGAGCGTGACGTGTGCTCCACTGAAGTGGGGGTTGTCATGATTTAGGCGATTGGCACACTGCTGCGTTTCACGCAGCGGTGTGCGGGCTACGGAGTTAAATTCCACGCGCGTGAGTGCGTTTTTATTGAATTTGTATGTAAAAAATCACGCGCGTGGGTGCGTTATCTGCATCCCGCTGCATCATGCGGGGCAGTGTGAGAATCGCCTTAGGCTGGGCTTTTTATAAGTGTTTTGAGCTCAGTTTGCAATACGTAAGTACGAATTAACCAGTTCCACAATCCGAAGGATTTGGAGAAAATTGCTAATCCTTCATTTGTTTGAAAAATTCGTCTCCTCGACAACGTAAATGACGCAATGAATGTTGTTGAACTGTCACCATTGCAGTAAATAATTATGTTCCTGTAGACATATTTAGAATTGGTAACCAACCCTTCTTGAACGACTCTCGGGTGCGATTGCCTCAGACTTTGAAGGGTTAAAGTTGGTGAAAAAAAAAAAAAAAATTTGCAAGTAAAATAGATTCTGGTTCTACTACATCTGTTTCCGTAGATAATTCCTGATCCCTTCCGTATACTAGGTATACAGAAACAGGAATCAATGTATCTTATGATGTAAAGACTGTTGACCAATAGCACTAATTTGGATTGAAGATGAGAATATTCCAACATCGCGACCAGGGTGGTAATTGCGTAACACACTCTCAGTAGCCTGATAGGTTTCATTTTGACAGTTTAACAACATTCATTGCGTTATTTAGCAGACACGTTTTTAGAACATATGAAGCAATGCATTAGCAATATCCTTCAAAATGACACGAGCTGTCATTTTGTCGCTTATCGTATCTCTCACTGAAATTGCAACTGCATTATACATACTTTTCTTTGATATTTACATATTCGTAAGTTCACAAGGAAATCAAAAAACCTTTTTAGAAAACCTGACGTTATCAATAACTTACCTACGAATTATTTATTTATGTACAAATTCGAAATAAGTTTGTTTAATTGTAATGAAATAAGTAACAGGGCGCCAAAGACATGAATCGCCCGGGGCGCCTAGGCCGGCCCTGCTGGTGACTTATAATCCCGTGCCACATGGCAAAATAAAGTAACGAAGCTCGAACATATTTCGTTGACGTCAGCGGATGCAAGGGGGGCCCAAAATTAAATAAAAGTCTTACCGATTGCCGTCCACTCGATCATAGTAGACGTTTGGTGTTAGGGGATACGCGTATTATACCTACTATCCCTCGGTACCCTGTATAATGCAGAATGGCAACAAAGCCGTGGAGACTTGCGGTTGAAATATTTTGGGCGTTCACGGATGTTTAATTTTGACCCCCTTTTGACTCTGTTATGACAGTGATTGTCTATGTCTTGAATACTTAACTAACACATCAGGGGATATGCTTTCTAACTTCGTCAACGAATATTTCGGCCCGTCCGAAAATATGTAAGTATAGATCCGTCAAAACAAATGTCAAATTCAATATTTCGGAGAAAGCAAAAACACATCGGACGTAGGGACAACGGTCAAATGTCAAATTGTGTTATCATTCATTATTAGTTCGGAAACCGTAATAATCTTGTCCGTAAGTGAAAACGGGCTACGGATTACGTGTTCAGGGAGTAGACCCGCAGTTTCTGCAGATAGGGTCTAAAAGTGACATAAGATTCCTTGTGTCAGCTTACAGCTGTTCTATAACACATAAAAATATTCGATTTGGGATGCACTAGCCAAGGCTATGCATAAAATTCGTGCTAAGATCGATGTTGAAATCAAATAACAAATCTAGTAGGATTCCTCAAACTGTTGCAACCCTCATAAGTCAATCCCGTCCCAACCGCCATATGCTCGTGTGTTTTCAAAGTGTCCTAAAAGATCTCTTAACTCTTATGGTGTACATAATAAAGAGTATTCTATTCTAACTGTTAGCGACCCGCAGCTCTCGATAGTCGCCGGGCCCCAGTTTATTTGCGCTAGAACACTTTCATCTTATAGTTTGCAGACACAGTCGGGGCACCACAATAATTAATTAGTAATGGGATTGTTTGATAAAATGGTGTTTAATTTTTACCAGTGCTTTTTAAATTACTAGTACTGCAAAATTCTTGTAGAACACAAATTCTATTATAAGTCTAAACGCGAAGACTTGTAATAGGGCTTTCTGTCGACTATTGTTTATTTTTTTTTGAAGTGAAACCTTCTTTAGCGGCGTTGTACACTTTTTTTGTAATTCGTAAAAAATGTTAAACTCGCGTCAGGACACGTGACCTGATCGAAAATTCGTAAGACGGGTGGAGAGTAGACAGCCGACGCGGCGTAGGAGAGGAAGTATCTCTCTCTCTTTCTACGGCGCGGCGAAAATGTATGCCTGCTGTTTCGTTTAGGCGGCGCAGGGCGCTTGCACGAATGCTCGTGTTACAGCGTGCCACCCGCATCCATGGATGGTGACAGCTGATAGCTCGACCGTCTGTGTAGTGGCCACACTGCTGTGTATTCGTAAAATTATTATAAAACAAAAAAATAGGTACTTTACTTTAATTGTCATATTTGTGTACGATAGCGCAATAAATAAATATTGTATTCTATTTCTACCACATAAATGATAGTACTTTTATACTAATAATTAAAGCAATTCGTGCAAAATTATTCCCTAACCATTCCAAAATATCAAAAATGCACAACGTTAATATTCAAGTTTTCACTTCTGCCGGCACTCCCGGAGTGTTTCTTTTTTGTTTCTTTTAGCTATAAGTCTTCCATGCTGTAATAAATAAATAAACACAAGTAACCTTAGATTTGAGGGTTTTGAATGAAGAATAATGTTGTTATTTGTTTCCTTTCTGATTCCATTGGACAACGATTTCTTACAAAAAGTATTGTAGATAAAATGTAGGAATTGAGTAAGAACTGTCAAGTAAGTTTGGATTGAAATATCAATCAAATGTAAGTACAAAAAAATAGAGAGGTCTGACAGACGCCAGCACATCAAGCTACCCGAAACTGTCAAATTTTCCCAATCAACTTTGAACCTTATATTTTAGCAATAAAGTTGAAAATATATTAAAGAAATTTGACAGATTGTAGTAACTTGATGTGCTGGGGTCTGTACCTACCCTATTTTTGTACATAATTACACAATAGGCACTATAGGTATTTAACAACAGCAGGGTAGTTGCGTAACGCACATAAAATTTCAAATTGATCGTATTTTCTTTCATTTTGACAGTTCAGCCACGTCCATTGCGTTATTTACGTTGTTGAGTAGACGAATTTACTAAACCTCCTTCAAAACTCACGGGTTGTGATTGAAACTGTGTTACGCAATTAGGGTGCGGGTTTTCATGCTTTAATGTTGGCCTCATTAAGAATTAAGACCGAGTTAAAGATAGCAGAGAAAATCCCTATAAAGGAGCTAAACCATTTTTAAATCTTACCCATTTACAAACGAAGTATAACTCCCCAAATCTTCAAATCCCAATAGCTTTAGCGTTCCAAGAGAATTTATAAAAATTATCAAATGATTTTTAAATTATTCTTGAAACCTTGTCGCCCTAAGCCGCCATGTTCAATAGCTTGTTCTTTGGTCGTCGTTTTAACACAGAGCAATGTTTTGCAGCCACCGACCACCGCTCAAATGGCTTTGTGACGATTCTGTTGAAGTCTGTACCCTAATTGCGTAGGTAACACACTATCACTCTCAATTTGAATCATTTTGAAGGATATTGCTAATCCATTGCTTCATTCGTTAGAAAAATTTGTCCGCTCAACAACGTTAATAACGCAATGAATGTTGTTGAACTGTCAAAACGAGAGCTTTTGCTACTGATAGTGTGTTACGCATTTTTTTTGTTTGTTGCTAAATGGGCACGCTCTTGACCCCGATCACGCCTGATAGAAAGCGATAGATGAGGTCTATGATTAATATTACCCCGCCGGTGGTATTCCGCGATAAGTTTGTATGAAGATCTAGAATCGTGTAGCCACAAAGCAGTTTGTTAGCTTTTTGCATTTTAAAAGTATTTTAGGCGTTTTTAGAGTTGAGTAATCGCCCGATTAGGAATTATGTAAAGAAAAAAGCAAGATTTCTTAAAATCTATGGTTCTTGATCATTATTTAGTCAAAACGACTGGAAACAAACCCATGTATTCGCGATTTTCACGTACTTTACCGATACAGAGAACTATGCAGCCATACAGGTAACCTATAATGTTGCATACCTATTATCCGGTTAAACTGGAAAAGTGGAAATCATGACGATGACCCTGTGAAGGCCCCAGGAATCCGCTGGATGTTGGAAGCACAGAACCGGTCGAAGTGGTGGTGCTTGGGAGATACCTATGTCCAGCAGTCAAAAAGAGTCATTGCAATCAGTAGAAGATGTCTTTCGACTGAAATGACGATGAATAAACCGACCCCAATAGTTGTCAAAGGCTAGGCAAATGATGATGATGATGAATGTTGCTTTTTATTTAGATATCTATATCTAACTGTGATTTTTTTATTTAGTTTACGGGTAGGTCTACCTACCCGTAAACTAAATAAAAAATCACAGTTCCCACACTAATTCCCGTTCAACCCCACAATCTCTATAATTATTACGGGACCGGGACGCTCAAAATAGTAACATCACTAACGCCCCATTAAAATCAGGACACCACTGTTTGCGGCGGGCCAACCCCTCGCCTGCCGCCGGTTTGCGTACGAGTATATGCCGAAAATGTCCGGCGATTCGGCCGCCTGACGGACAACGGACGAACGTAAGTACAAGCACGCTTAGTTGGATTAGCAGTAATTGACAACTGTTTGGTAAAGGGGTTGGTAAATGGTGTGGGATACTCTTCTTAGTGCATAGGTGAACAGTGTCAGTGAGATGGTCTCAGATTACTAAGTCATAAGACTCATAAGTACGTATACAGGGTTAGTTTTAAAAGACCAGCCAAATTTAAGGGTGTGGTACAGACCATCAAAGTGAACAACATTCTCCATAGGACCAATATCGTAATTGCAAAAAAATTATCAACTGTCCGATATAAAACTTCAATACCTACCCGACCTAAACGTATGGGACGGCTGAATTCGCGATTACGATGTTGGTCCCAAGGACGAAATTGTTCAGTTTGATGGTCTTTGAAAACTAACCCTGTATACAGGTGATTTTTTTACCGGTTCCAAAGAAAATCTGCCTTTTCATACGTTTTGGTCAAGTAGGTATTGTATTATTGTATTAAACAGCTGACTTTTTTTCGTGATTTCAGAGTTGGTACCATAGTGAAAGTTGTTCATATTCATGGGTAGAACACCCTGCAAAAATTTGGAACCGGTAAATAAAATCATCCGGTATATCTACGGAGTTTGAAATAGAGAATATTATACGTAGCTTGTTCTTTGGTGTTGTTCTAATGCAGAGCAATGTTTTGCAGCCACCCGCTCAGATGGCTTTGTGAAGACTCCGTTCAAGTCGGGCGGGGGTGTTCCGCGATTAGTTTGTTTAGTGTAGGTTTTTCTTGTTGGTTTTTTTGTATTTCAAGGGTATCTTAGGCGTCGTTGAGGGTTAAGAAATTGTGCTACTACCTAGAATTGTGTAAGGAAATAACGGGAGGTCTCAAAATCTCTAAGAGAATTTTAAAACGAGAGAATATTATTAGTAAAAAAACCCAGCACGACAAAACACGCCGACTAAATAAAAACTTTTTAACAAAAAAATTGAACCTCCGAAAAAACTGAAAAGCAAAAAATAAAAACCTTTTTTATTTTACCTTAATAAATAAGTTCTTCAACTAATGCAAGTATACCTAAGAAATTTTGAGTCGGCGCCAAACAGTTGCGAGTGGTCGTGCGGAGAGCGCACTTTTTGTTTGGAATGTTAATATTTAACGCTGGAGATTTCACGTTGCATTATTAATTTGATTTGGCTATTTCTATAAGGTAATTTAGTGATCTTTGTTCATTGATTGTTTGGCGCCGACTCAAAATTTTTTAGGTATACTTGCATTAGTTGAAGAACTTATTTATTAAGGTAAAATAAAAAAGGTTTTTATTTTTTGCTTTTCAGTTTTTTCGGAGGTTCAATTTTTTTGTTAAAAAGTTTTTATTTTATAATTTTTTGAGGCTATAATTTACTTATTACTGCATGCTTAATTTTTGATTACTTTTCAAATGGCTACCTACCTTACTTTAGATATTAACTGTTATATAATCCTACTTTAACTATTATTTTTTGTATAGTAAAATACTTAAAAAAACAGGCTTTATATACCAACATAGATAGGCCTTTAATTTTAATTGTTTTTAATTGTAATACACAGCTCAGCATTAAAATCTGTGAATGAACAACAAATCACCTCTATTTTCCCACCCTTAGGGTAGGAATTTTTTTTCCAAATTTACATTGGACCAACTTCGAGGTATGTTCTATCCACTAAAAAAAGAATTATCAAAATCGGACTAATCTGTAAAAAGTTATGCGTGGTCATACATTACAATCAGTGAGTGAACTATCAATCATCCCCTGTTTTCCTACCCTTAGGGTTGGAATTTTTTTTCCAAATTTATATGGGACCACCTTCGGGGTATATCCTTTCTAATCAAAAAAGAATTATCAAAATCGGACTGCTCTGTAAAAAGTTATGCGTGATCATACATAAAAAAAAAAAAAAAAAAAAAAAAAAAAAAAATATACGCGTCGAATTGATAACCTCCTCCGTTTTTTCGTCGGTTAAAAAAAGACATAAATGTCGAATTTTTTTCAGTTTTCTTATAGGCTTTTCACACGTAATCTGTACTATTTATGCCTTAATTACACACGCGCACGGATTTATCAGTCGCTAAAGCGGTGTATTCCCGTTCGTCCCACCGACTTCGTCCCCGTCGTGGGACGAACGGGAATTTACAAAAATAATATTAAATTTGTTCCCGATCGTCCCATTCAGGATTTTAGAGGGACGAATGGGAATATGTTCTTAGGCAGAAAAATACTCATAAACTTCGACTAAAAACTGCCGATATCAATTCAGTTGCGCCTAGTGCAAGATAATTAATCTGAAGCCCCGCTCCCTGAACTTAAATATCTCCAACACCGAGACCCAATAAGGGGTAAACGTTACTACAAATCCTTATTATCGGTCCACCGCCGCCGCTGGCCGACCACCGTATTTTACGAGCCCTAAGACACAGTGTGCCTAAGATAAGTGACGGGGTGGCTGTATCCGTTCTATCCGTAACCGGGTCCACACATCTCCCGACGACGTCCCAACACGTCCGCTAGAATGCTATTGTGCCCGACGGTACCCGACACGTCACACGCCCGGAACGTATGTCCGATCTGAAATATTAAAACTTGCTTGTGTCAAATTGTTCGTGCTAGCGTCTCGAGACGCCGAGATGAAATCGTACTGAATGAGCTTAAAACATGCATCGAGCTCTGTGGAGACGTGGAGAATTGTAGACAATGGAATTGAGGAATTGTAAGAGGATTTTGTTGATGAAAATTAAATGTGTGTCAGTGTAGCATTTAACATCGTGAATACGCAAGAAGTTATTGGACGATTTCTCAAGTTTATAAAACAAAATTTCATGATGATCGGGTAAGTAGTTAAGACGTGAAATTGTAAAAAACAAACCCATCTTCGCATTTATAATATTAGTTAGGGTATTAGTGAAGATTCAAAACAATATTATTTTGATTAGCTCAAAGAAATTTTCATAATCACAAGTAATAATATCTTTGTGTACCAGGCCAACATAAGTCGCTCGAAACTTTCTATGACTACTTAAAAAATCTCAGCGTCCGACCTAAGCACAAGCACTTCTTCAGACAGCCATATAAAAAAAAATCAAAGTAAAGTCGAAGTCACATTCAAATTCTTAGGTTGCACCGAAATCAGGCAAAAAGCACTCATAAGTAACCCTCATAAAGTATCGGGTCCCTTCCATTGTTGAGGAACGATTTTTACCTGTCAAGAGTCACTGTGACCCGGATTAGCAGTGGAGGGTTGAACGAGTGCGACCCGGCTTGAGAACTTGGTGCCTAGATACGGTTAAATTATACATCTTTTTTGGGTTCCGCCCGAATTCAGAGGCGAAGAATAACAAATTGAATCTTGGAAGTGCGAAAGATGTTAAACTTAAACAATATTCGAGGGCACCATGTTGTCTTAGTCTTATCAGTTTCAATAACACAGATATAATTATTAGGTATGTGCTACATTTTGTTTTTTTTTTATCAATTTGTGATAAGAACATAGTCTGTTCAAACACGCTCTTTTCACGGAGCTGACTGGACAGCTTCAGAGATTTCATTCAGAATTCCAAAATCATTATGAAATACAGCCTACAAAATTAAACACTCTACGCCACTAATAAACACCTACGACAATACCAGGCGTCCATAGATTACGTGAAAACTAGCACCACCATTTAGAATTTCCTACCTCTCTCCTAATAATAATACGCATGGGTACCAGGCTTTCATACAAAGGGAGCCGTTTGCCTATACAGGATATACATGAAGCTCCCGCATCACGCCGACCGCATGCCCGAGGCAAGTTCGCAGCCGTAAAAATATAACCGACATATTGTGGGCTGTGGGATATTATTGCGGTTGCGTTTATGGTGTCCCGGTGTTACTGTGTTTCGTGCTTTGTATTTTTATGGGAACTTAGTTGAGGCTACTCTCGGATACTGCAAAAAGTTCCGAAAATCTTTTGTTCAAAAACTTAAAATTTATTCGGGAAGGTTTATGTGTAAGTAGGTACAGACGCCAGCACATCAAGCTACCCTAAGCTGTCAAATTTTCCCAATCAACTTTAAACCTAATAATTTAACGATAAAGTAGAAAATCTATTAAAGAAATTTGACAGATTGTAGTAGTTTGAAATGCTGGCTTCTGTACAAGTAAATCATTCTATCATGCGTCGCATACTAAACTAGTATTCCTGGAACTGTTGTTACTTTTTATGAACTATGGAAAATATTTGATACTAGCTTTTGCCCGCAAGATCGCCCGAGTGGGTATCGGAAATAATCTCACGGTAAATTGGTTATAATAGTGCCAAATTCCATTCAAATCCGTTCTTTCAGCCGTTTTTGCGTGATTGAAAACCAAACATACAAACTTTTACATTTATAATAATTATTATTAGTAGGATTGCATAACGAAACAATGACAAAGCTTCCGCCGAAAAACTAGGTACCACCAGACTTGATATTATGAAAAAATAGGAAATACTCATAGTGGCTAAGTCAGTGTGTCAAACAAGAATATATTCAAACGAAGAAAACACAGAAATTGGCCAGACAAAAATAGTTTAATAAAATATTAATAATATTATTTTATAAATTAATATTCAAACCCCGACAAGCAACATTAACTAACAAAAAGGCTGTAAGTATTACAATTCCCCGAAATAAAAAAGCCCCATACTAAGGAGGAAAAACACTAAAGACGAAGACAGCCACAATTAACAAAGACGGGAAAACTGGTAAGCGGGAGCAAACGAGAACGTGACGTAATAAAAGAACATAAAAACTACCAGGGGACCAAGGATGGGAGGGGGTTGGACGCTCGGGGCGTAAACAGCCGGGACCATCCGGCGAGTGAAGCATCCCTAGGGTTAGCGCGATATCGGGAATGGCGGGTAGGCGAGAAGTTTTAACCAAATTAGTGGCGACAGAGGATGATAGTGTGATTATGAGACTAACGGAAAGTCTGCTGGACCTTATTGCATTATAGACAGAGGATTGTTAATATTTCCACAAATAATCACTAAATATTATAAAACAAAGTCCCCGGACCGAATCACCGAACGGATTTTCATATGATATTCACCAATAGACGGAGATGCGGATAGGTTTAGGTGTATAACTCTTTAAGGTTTTTTGTAAATTGTCTAAAATATGACGATTATTGTAGATGATGTCGGAAAAAATCATGCCGACTGGGTGCGTCGCGTAAATCAATAGAGTTAAGTATATGAAAACAATGGGGATATTTTCAAATAGAACGCGGGCGAAATCATGGGCAAAAGCTAGTACAGACGCCAGCACATCAAGCTACCGGAAATTGTCAAATTTTCCCAATCAACATTGAACCTTATATTTTAGCGATAAAGTTCAAAATGTATTAAAGAAATTTGACAGATTGTAGTAGCTTGATGAGCTGGCGTCTACTGTACTTACTTACCTACTTATGTACGTACATAGAATAATAAAGTAAGAAATGAACTAAATTCTTTCACTACCTACTTACTTATCTAATCATGTTGCATTGCAATGGAAGTCCACTTTCCGATTGAGATTTTCTCAATTTTCGTTCAGCACTTCAATCAATCTCCTAACAAATTCCGAATGAACGACGTCAAAACACACACTTCAAACCATGGACTTATTATACCTAGGTAATATAATAAGTCCATCTTTCAAACATACAGTACCTACCATAGATCATGATTATAATAATTTCAATATCACCCATTAAAAAAAAAACTGTTTTTTTTTTCGATATCGAACTGCGCCACCCCTGTCCGGGAACTGACAATGGTCCACCGCCCCGATACTCTAACGTTTAACAGCGCGGCAAAACGTCAGATATACACACTCCAGTAGGTTTAACGGTTTATATTCACTGTGCCACTAAAAGTGAAGCATTTTTAATGGTTTTCAATCGCTATAAGTCGATTGATTAATATATCTCAGATGCATTTTGATAAATGGAGAAAATCAGGCAGTCGTGATTTATTTTACCTTCGTTATTCTACATGATCCTAGACGTAGGCAAAAAGGCTGCCAAGCTGAAATGGGATTGGGAGGGTCACGTCAGCCATATGCACAGTGACCGCTGGTCAACAGTCTCCACATCGTGTGTGCCTGAGGATGGACGGCACCCCCGAGGCCGGCCCAGGAAGAGGTGGCGAGACGACCCAGACGAGTACCGCAAGGGTTGGATCGAGGTGGCTCTAGAAAAGGATGCCTGGAAGGACCGGGGGAGGCCTTTGCTCAGCAATGGGACAGTGACATACGGGCAAACTAAGTAAAATAAAAAGTAAAGACCTGCATAGCTATTCACAAATACTCGATACGCTTCAGTATCGTATCGAACATTAATCATTGTTATCGTAGGAGTCTTCTAAACGCTGTTCACAAGTCCAAAAACCGAAAATTTTGTCAGTTTAAATCATATAGACGCCCGCTATTCTTCCAACAGCTATTTGCTGTTGAGGGCAAGTCAAATCAGGTAATCGAAATGTCAGGTTTTCGGTACGATAGCCTGTCGTATGGTTGTGAATCAGGGCTCAGCACACCAAGCTACCCGAAACTGTCAAATTTCCCCAATCAACTTTGAACTTTTTGAAAATCTATTAAAGAAATTTGACAGATGGTAGTACGTTGATGTGCTGGCGTCTGTACATTGTACTATTGTAGTACCACAGACACGTCTTGGAAAATTGATGAATTATAATTACAAATCAATCGAATCCGGGCCCGGGCCCAAGTGATTCCCGATTTAAATAATCACATCCCTTTCTCAGCTGAAGCGTCGAAAAGGATTTTGTCCTGAGACACAGGTCTCTTCTCTGTGAGAGGGAGTGGGCCGTAATCTACCACGCGAGCCCAGTGCGGGTTGGTGGATGTCACATGTCTTCGGATTTTTGGTCCTTCACCGTTTTGAGAGCAGTGGTGATGAAATAATTTACACAAAGTAAAACGCCTGCTTCTTTAAAATAAGTGTACCTGCATCAGAGTACTAACCATCACTAATAAGGTTCGAACCAGTGTTGTGCCATGAACATCGACACGTAGGTATCGATACTATCGATAAGGCACGTCCCGCGCTACTCATAGACTATCGAATTAGTGATCTAAGCAAGCTACGTTTATCAGCCAGTGGCAGGTTGTATGTTGATTAAAAAAATGTGATTCGCGACCGTAACAAATATGGCTTTACAGTATTATAATCATTAGATTCAGCAATACAACTTAGTACTTATTTTGAGTTAGAATTGGCCTCAAATGTCATTATTTCATGAAATAGTCATTCAATAGGGTAATATGAACTTAGAGAGATGATGTTTTTTTTATGATTATTGTTCTACTAGCTGCGTCCTGCGGTTTCACCCGCGTAATTGTCGATCCCGTGGGAATATCGAGATAAAAAGTAGCCTATGTGTTAATCCTGGTTATAAACTATCTGTGTGGCAACATCCAAATCCGTTTGTGCATGAAGAAGTAAAAAACATATAAACACACACACTCACAAAATTTCGCCTTTATAATATTAGTGTGACGTATAAATAAATATTTGTTACGGCCACAACTAATACGTACATCGACGTACAACAGATACAGAATAAAATCAGTCCATGAGCGAATCTAGTCCAATTTTGTTCCGAAAAAGTATTGACTATAATAGGACGAACGGATGAATAGAACGAACTTTCGGATTTTTATTAAAATAAGAACTGAAAACAATCACTTAGTCCTAAAAATAGGGCCAACGCCTCAATCACGTCAAAAGTCGACCAATCGCTTTGGGATATCCTCCCTAGTGCTATAATATCGTAATAATCTTCGTCGTCATAGACGTCATCATCATTATCACTGATTCATCATCATCATAATAATGTTGAATCAATAGAACCACCAATTTCAACCTCAAACGGAAAGAAAAAAAAGAGAGAGAGAGAGAGAGAAAATAAATGAGATAAGCACATACACTACTGCATCATTAAACCACTCGCTATTTCAATTTCTAACTCAAAACACGAAGCAAAACACCATTATTTTTTTCTAATGCCAATATACAATACAGTTTCTAATCAAAAGTACCAGGCGCGCAGAACTCGAAAAGGGTTTATGTATTAGGAAAAACTAAGGCGGTGTGTAGGTAAGAAGATGACGGAAGCTAAGTGACGCGGCCGTGTACACATGTGCCTCGAGCATCAGTCACCTCGACTTGAGTCCCCGCGTGGTTTGCCCCAGGCAGCGAACAGGGCTGTTCAAGTTCAAAATAAGTTTTGAAAATTATTATTATTTTGCTTGGTTTGAATATGCATGAATATATGCTTGTTTCAGCAGGTTCCTGCTAAACTCCGGCAAATCTGTTAGTGACGATTTCGATTAGTTCCTAACCAATTAGACGGAGAAGGCATTGCACAAGGAAAGGTGGAAGAATATGCGGTAGGCCTTTGGCTGTCAGAGCCATATACAAGCTCAGCAGGCGTGATTCTCTAAGGGAACTGTTTAAAAAAATTAACATCATGACGGTTCCTTGTCAATATATATATGAAAACATTATGTACGTTCGAAAAAATCTACATCTTTTAAGTAAGATAAGTGACAGGCATAATTTTAACACAAGAAATAGGAACAAATTAGATCAACCGCGTTTCAGATTGTCTAAAGTAAAAACTTCTTTTATGGGTTACTGTGTAAAATGTTATAATAAAATACCACTCGATATTCTTCAACTAAATGAGAAGAAATTTAAAACATGCATTAAACGCACACTATGTAGACAAGCATATTATAAGTTGGATGATTATATTGCAGATAAAAATGCTTGGCTAAATGCTAGTCCTGCTCCACAGGCACTTGAGCTCACTAGTTAAAATTTCAATATTTGGAAGAGGTGCTTCCCTTTTTCTTTTTTTAGTGTTTCTGACATTACGATCTTAATATTTATTTTTATTTTATTCAATCATGTTTTAATTGTTAATGCTGCAATACTAAACACCTTTTCCTGTTTGGTTTTAAAAATTTTATTCATCTCTTAAATAAATTGCAATCTATAGTTTTGTATCATTTAGAAGCATTTTTTCAATTTTGTAAATGTAAGAACCATGGATCCGTTTATTATGATTTTTTGATGTTGACTTGAAAGAGCATGGCAGTTGAGAATGTGTCATGCTCACTTAAATGTCTCACTGATGGTGGCGCGTGTGTTGGATCATTCGGTTCCCTACAAAATGGTTGAGCTGGATGGTGCTGATCCATGCGTCATGTTCGTGAACGGACGCCGTCGGTTGAGACTGGTCATCTCTTAACTGCCAAGGCTTATTTTTAATCTTATTTCTTGTATTGTTTCTTCATTTGTGTGTTTTTTTACATTGTTCTCACATATAGAAGCAACAAGAATAATGTACCCAGGATTTTGTAATATCTTGATTTAAAAAGAGTGTCCATGGAGTTTCTTGCCCGTTCTTCTCCATAGAGATCTACGCTTTGGAATGGGCACCTAGCTTCAACTTTCTGACCAACTGACCGACTACTTAATTTTGACAATTCAAAAGTGCCTGTAATGGTTTAATTGAAATAAATGCTTTGAGTTTGAGTTTGAGTTTGAGTTTGAGTTTGCCCAGCAGTGGGACAGTACAGGCTAACGAAAAAAAAAAACATGTTGCACACAAAGGAGTTTGTTTGGGATAGTATTGCAGTAGGTACTTACAACCCGATGTTTGCTATCATAATTATTAGCAACCACGATGCCACGAAGGCGCTGTGAAGCCGCTTAGACGGATCACACACTACTACGAGCCACGCGACGAGGCGCACAGATAACGGGCGGCGAGTCGCGCGGCGCGTGGCGCGTGATTTTTTACTTACAAATTCAATAAAAACGCACTGGGAATTTGGCTCCGTGTCCCGTTTTGCGACACAACTGTATTACAAAGCAAGGATCCATAACTTCACGCGGTTGTTATTGAAAATCTCTAATCTAATTCCAGCAACACGCAGTTTTCTGCTGTCTACTCAAAAACAGTTTTTACTATCTCAGTTTTGAATTTGATATTCCCGTTACAAGATTCGCGTTTCAGTAACCAAATCATCAATTTTAAGAAAACTTAACCTATCTTAAATGTTCTTGGTACAAAAATAAATTATTCCCAACAAGTGCCAACCCTGCCCGCGACGGGAGCAACAGCGCCATGAGGGGGTGGCGACGCGACGGGGGGGCGGAAGTGTCGTGCGTGCGATTTAATTCCATCGCCGCCGCGCGCCCGGGACACAGGCCCGAGCACACTTGAAGTTTAGGGATGGGATCGTAATTGTGTATTGGTGTTATCGATAGTCAATAGAACTGATTTTATAAATGTTCAATTAGGATTTTCGTTAATGTTTTTGTTGATTTTAGTTTAACATACAGGCTAATGCAAGTTTAGACTACATGAACAGGTTTTGGGCAAAGTATTGTTTACGAAAATTCGAAGACATGTGACATCTCATCATGTGTCATCATGTGTGTGTCCCGCGAGGTGGCCTGTGTCTCAGCAGTGGGATCATTACAGGCTGATTAATGCTTATGCTTATTTTAATTTTGCTTGTTTCCAATAGGTACTGCGAATCAAATAATTATGGCGCAAATCTTCCAGCTGCACATAAATTTATAGGTAGGTACTGTTTTTAAATGTCAAAACTCAAACTCAAAGCATTTATTTCATTTCAATTAAACCGTTTACAGGCACTTTTGAATACTACTTTTGTTTTTGCAATCGCAATTTGATTATCCCACACAACAGTAATTTGTTACTTCTTCAAAATGTGTGTAAAAAGTGTATCCCTATAAAATATTAAACTGCAATTCCCTATCCCGGATATCGAATAAACGTAGCCGCAGCTCTACGCTCGTGAAAGGCGGTGGAAGCGGCGGGCTGCTCGTAAAATTGCGAGACCAGGTGATTCTGTCGGCGGCGTTACACCTACATAAGTACATACACCCGAGACTCGACACTATGTACTTAGCGCAGGGCTGGCCGAACACTGTATTATTAAATGTAGTAATTTTGATATCTTGTAGGTTTTAGTACTAGTTCCATGTCAAATTGGGAGATAGAAGACGGTTGGCTGACTGACAGGCGACTAATTACAGACGCCAGCACATCAAGCAAAACTGTCAAATTTTCCCAATCAACTTTGAACCTTATGCTTTAGCGATAAAGTTGAAAATCAATTAAAGACATTTGACAGATTGTAGTAGCTTTGTAGTACTTTTTATTTCGCAAATGATTGGACTATGTTGATATCAAGATGCCTAGGAAAATACTATTACTTATACTTAATTGAATTCAAAATTGTAATTGAATATTTTTGACTTATTTAGCGTTTTAACTCTTAGAACGGTCAAGGAAAACATCGTGAGGAAACCGGCATGTTCTAGAACCAAAAATTCGAAGACCTGTGACATCTACCAACACGTACTAGGCCCGCGTGGTGGATTACGGCCCACCTCCCTCTCACAGAGAGGAGGCGTGAGTCCCAGCAATGAGAACATTATTGGCTGATTATGCTTTATGCTTTTGCTATGATTTAGTATGCCTTCTTCAGTTAGCGTCATTCACCGCAGTCTAGTAATTTTATGCAGTTTTGAGTTTTTGACATAATAATAGTCACATACCTAATATATTAGAATAATTATGTAAGTAATTATGCAGTAGGTATGTTCTACCTACACCTCGATACAGTAAAGCAGGTTGCGGGCTGCGGCTACCACATTTTAAATCATCAGGTGTTATTTTTTTATAATTAGGTACAGACGCCAGCACAAGCTACTACAATCCGTCAAATTTCTTTAATAGATTTTCAACTTTATTACTACAGTATAAGGTTCAAGGTTGATTGAGAAAATTTGACAGTTAATTATCGCTCATTTGGAGAAACATCGACGTAAAGGTATTTTTCTAAAAATGAGTTAAATATGACAAAGCACTTAAAAGCGTATTTACGTTAGGAAAGCAACAACTTAAAAAAAAAAGTACTTAGCAGTTACGTCGATGTTTCTCTAAATGGGCGATAATGTTGAATTCCTGATAAAAAGATTATATAAGGTCAACTTTTATCAAGTACAAAAATTTAAACAGAACGTCTATCCATACGATAGAAATACGACCCTAACATTTTATTTCAAATAATCACGCTAGTTTTTATTTTCAGTTTTTCTAACACAAAAATTACAATATTTTAAAAAGCACACTGTATACCGACTCAGTTGTTCGGGTCTGCACCCCCAAAAAACCCAGGGTCATTTAACCCGGTATTACGTCATCGCTCGGACTGCATTGACTAAGACTGTGACACATGTTAAGAAACGATTTTAACCTTTGCGCTAATCTATCGTATTTTAATTTTCCATCACACTTTTTCAGGCTTTGGACTAACAATTTAATACAGTTTGTTATTTTTTTTAGTATTGAATTAATGTAAAAATGTTAACAACTTACCTAACTTTTTGCATTAACTTGGCTTGTTAAAAATAGTCAAAATTCATTAACAGATTTACACTTGTTTACACAATTTACTAGTTATTTACACATATCACATCAATTGTTGGACGTGACGCCCTTGTTGTCGCACACACTGTCTGAATGCCAGCCGCGCAAGGCGGGGTGCAGCGGGTGCAGCAAGGGGGGGACACGCCGCCGCCGCACGTGTGCAGGCGCAACCATTGTTATCTGCCTAGAGTACGTTAGCCATTAATACACAGGTTGTTGTTATTTGAATTTTTAAACAAAATGGTTTTTGGTGTTTTTCTTGGAAACTAGCGTATAGAAATTTATTATTTTTTTTGTAAAATGTCTGTCTTTAGTTATTGAATCTGTCCTTAAAATTTTTGTACTTGATAAAAGTTGACCTTATATACCTTGTGTGTTTATTTTACGACGCATTAGATGAAGAGGCAAAATACCTTGTTATTGAAAACCGACGTCTGATGATGTTGTGCTGTATTTGCTCAGGTTTACACTAGCGGTTCGTGAAATTGAGAGAGCAGGTGATTATGCCAGCAGCGCCATACGTATAATATGCATACGTACGAAAGCTCCGCTATGTACTGACTTAGGGTTGACACGGCGCGTGCTGAGATTTGTTGACTAATTACGAAATAATTTTTTTTTTCTTAATTAGATTTATTTAACCTTTTAAGCGCTTGGCTAAATATCAATTGCCGTACCGCGCGCGGCTACAAATCGATAAAATACACAAAAATAAGGAAATACAATAAATAAGGAGGAGCAATCGTTGTATCGATTAAAAAATAGTCAAAAAGTTTTTATCTCTATTTAATAATGGTTTTAGTTGTACCACGCAGTTAATAGAACGAAAATAGAACGAAAAAATCGTGCAAGTTCTCTGTCGCAGAAATGCGACACGAGCGGTAGGGGCACGGAAAAATGTGTCGCATAGATGCGAATGCGACACAAGCGGTCAAAAGGTTAAATCCGTACTAAGTAAGAAAATTAAGGTACAGACGCCAGCACATCAAGGTGCTACAATATGTCAAATTTCTTTAATAGATTTTCAACTTGATCGCTAAAGCTTAAGGTTCAAGGTTGATTGGGAAAATTTGACAGTTTCAGGTAGCTTGATGTGCTGGCGTCTGTACGATGAGATATGAGCCTAAGATTAACCCTGGTTTTGTCCAGCAATGAGAAAACCATACATAATTGTCTCCTAAGATACAGGATTACCTAGTTTAGGAGACAGGGTTACATAACCTGTGTAGATTTATGTAGAGATACCATGCTATTTTGTACATCTGTTTTTGTGTATCATGAATCTTGTGTGTTTCGTAATAAAGATTATTTTCGTTTATTTATTTATGTACATATTAATTTACATTTTTAAATATTTCTTAAAATATAAAAAATACGTATAAAAAACATTTAAAAATATAAAAAATAGTATTCCGCCGGTGTAGGGAGCAGGGTCCAAGCAACCGGTGGTTAGGGCTCCAGAGACAGGAACCTCCTCACAATACGAGCCGTATCAAGGAGTACTGCCTTCTGAATCAGGCCCTTGATCCAACCGCCTAACGAGAGCCTCGACAGATGTTGGTCGAGGCTTTGGGCCATAAGCCCATTGGCCGATACGACAATCGGCACAATGATAGCCGAGCTCACATTCATGTCAACAACCTCGTGTGCTAAGTCAAGATATTTAATTTGTTTCTCTTTCTCAGCTTTCACGAGGTTCCCGTCATGTGGAATGGTAACATCGACAATCATTGTGCGGCGCGCTAATCGATCTATCACCACTATATCAGGCTTATTGGCGACAATAGTCCTGTCAGTAATGATAGACCGACTGATAGATAAAGATTATTATTATTATTTATTATTATTATAATTAGAGACATAACACCACGCCTTGATTCTCCGAAAGGGAAGGGTTCGGTAGAGGTGTACCTATAGTACACCCACATTTCGCCATTACGTACCTAAGTACAGAGGCCAGCAAATTAAGCTACCCCACTCAGTCAAAATTTCCCAATTGAATATGAACCTTATTGCTTTGTAGTAAAGTTGAAAATCTATCAAAGAAATTTGACAGATTGGGGTAGATTGATAAGCTAGCGTCTGTACATCCACTTTTCGCCAGTTAGGTTTAAGTCATTTATACTCGTAGGTTATTGGTATAGGGTTAATTCTAGTAGGTACGAAGATGTATACCTAAACGAAGAAACTAAGAAGCAACAGTAACAAATCACCCTAAACGCGACGGCTGAAGCCTGGAAGAGACGATCGAGAGGTCGAGAGTCCGAATTCCACCTGTTGCTATAATTCGATGAACCGATCTCTGGTACAACATACATTACGCTCTTGGTTAGGGGAAGCCACCTTAAATTTCTTTAAAACAGTAAGTAATAATGGCACGTAAAAAAGTTATAAATATAACACTTATAATATCTTATTTTTTTCTGTTTGAACTAAGCGACGACTTTTGCACATCCATACTTTATAATATTATAAAAGCGAAAGTGTGTCTGCCTGTCTGTTACCTCTTCACGCTTAAACCGCTGACCCGATTTAGATGAAATTTGGTATAGAGATAGTTTGTGTCCCGGGAAAGGACATAGGATAATTTTTATCCCGATATTTCTACGGGATCGAGACTTACGCGGGTGAAACCGCGGGGCGCTGCTAGTGTGATATAAACATTTTGGTTGTTTAGACTTGCTTTACTTTACTGATCGAAGAGCGCTGGTCAGCACCTAAATTGCGTAACACATTATGAATCACAATCTGAATAATTAGGAAGGATATTGCTAATCCACTGCTTCATATGTTCGAAAAAGTTGCCTGCTCAACAACACAAATAACGCAATGAATGTTGTAGAACTGTCAAAATGAAAGCCATTCCTACTGTTAGTTTTTTACGCAGTTACCTCACAGGTCAGACGTTCTCTCCCAGGGGTAGATAGCTTGATATTTTATTAAAAACGACTTGGAATACATTACTTATCTATCTAGGCACAGCCCTGCACAGTATCCCGCCCCGTACTTACGTGCGGTACGTGCGACGGTGCTACAAACTTGTGTTGTACCAGATATTTAATATTACATCAACTATACATAACGTCTGCCATATGTATATGTTGTACAGAATTCTGACAGACCCTGTGTGTACACACCGTTACGCTTACAATCCCTAATGAGGTTAACAGAATCTTCGCAGTAGCTACGAATCTTGTATTTTGGTTTTCATCTTGATTCTTGATGTGTTCATCTTGTATGTTGGCTTTCATTAGGAGACTGAATTATTGAACGCTGTCTCTCTATTAGGATTCCACTTGAATTTTCTTATATCTTATTGACACATATCCTTCTGATTGCTTACTCGTGCTTCTGGCTTTCAAATGGTATTACTATCACTGAATCATTTTGAAATATACAGGGAGATTTTTTTTATCACTATCCAAATTTTTACAGGGTGTTCTACCCATGAACATGAACAACTTTCACTATGGGACCAACTCAGAAATCACGAAAAAAAAAATCTGCTGTTTCATACATTTTGGTCAAGTAGGTATTGAACTTTTGTATGAAACAGCAGATTTTTTTTTCGTGATTTCAGAGTTGGTCCCATAGTGAAAAATGTTCATATTCATGGGTAGAACACCCTGTAAAAAATTGGATGGTGATGAAAAAATCTTCCTGCTTATTGCTAATCCAATTGCTTCATATGTTCGAAAAAGGTGTCTACTCAACAACGTAAATAACGCAATGAATGTTTTTGAACTGTCAGAATTAAAGCCATTGCTACTGTTAGTCTGTTACGCAATTACCCCGCTGTTAATAAACCCTTTAGGCTTACGTCATTCATTTACAGTCCGGCCGTCGAGAGAATGACACCTGTCAGTGCGACCGACAATTCTAGTACGTAGCTAATAAAGATCAAATTCGTAAAAGACGTATTCGTTTGTATGAAACTGACAGTTGTCAAGAACGCATTCTCTCGTCGGCTGAACTGTAAAGCGCCCTGTAAACGATCAAATTGTTTGTCAAAAAACATCACCATTTACAATTTTTTTTTAAATTATTTGATAGTGTGCGTGCAGCTGCGTTTGACGCGTCTGTCAAATAGTCTACAGTAGAAAATGTGAAGTTTGACCAGTAAATTTGTCAAGAAAATTTGATCGTTTACAGGGCGCTTAAGTAACTTTAATCGCTTGATCCCCGCTAATGAGACACAATTGATTTTCTATTGTAATGGGCCGCCAGAGGCCCGCGCCGGGACGGAGCAATTAAAAATAATAAAAAACATATAATGCACTGGAAGATTGTTAGGATACCATATACGTAGTCGTAGTAGTCATAACCTCCTCCGTTTTTCGTCGGTTAAAAAGTCAGAGGTCAGTCTAAAGTTTGGGCGAACCATCGTGTTCTTTACCCAAATGGTATCGAGAAAACCGTAGAATACATTCGATGAAGCTTTTGCAGTGATGCGCTAGCGTATAACGTCAATGTTTCTAAATACGGAGTTCATCATCATCAGCCTATAATGTTCCCACTGCTGGGACACAGGCCTCCTCTCTGTGAGAGGGAGTGGGCCGTAATCCACCACGCGGGCCCAGTGCGGGTTGGTAGATGTCACATGTCTTTGAATTTTTGGTTCTAGGACATGCCGGTTTCCAATACGGAGTTAATAGCATTGATATATTCTATTGGTTAATATAGCTATTTTATCAGTTCAGAATTTTGATACTACCTATTTTGGTAATTATTAGCTGGAATTCATGCAGTATTGAAATTCAAACGGTTTTACCAATATCTATTGTAGTAATTCGCACATATTTGCAAGAATTGTTTATCGATAATAACGTACAGTCGAAAGTTTATTATGTTCACTATATCTATGCTATGTATACTAATATGACTTGTTTGTGTGAAGAGGGTAATCTCTGGAACTTAAGCATCACGCTATGACCCTTAGGAACCGAGCAAAAAGAAAAATAGTCTGAAAGAACGGTAAGCGAAAACGAAATAATAGTGCAGGCAGTTGGGGGAACAAGAAATTTCACGCGGATGAAGTCACGGGCAGAAGCTAGTTCCAAATAATCTGGAAACTTGAATCTATTGCCTTTATAAGATCCTAAATGCCCTGTCCCCAAAATAAAAAAAATATATATTTTGTTACTCAAAGTCTTCACTCAACTATTTTACGCTACGTTAATAGGCTAGGTATCTACATGCGTCACACACTATCAGTAGCAATGGCTTTAATTTTGACAGTTCAACAATATTCATTGCGTTATTTACGTTGTTGTGCTGACAAATTTTTCGAACATATGAAGCAATGGATCAGCAATATCCTTCAAAATGATTTACATTGAGATTAATAGTGTGTTACGCAATCAGGGTACATGAACCCAACATAGCTACTACCTCCTGCTTAACCTAACCCATTAATTACACACAAAACACCACAATGATCTATGAAGATCTTCGTCTTCACACATCATAACACTCCTGTGGGTTTCCAGATGTCAGTCCTCGCATTTGGAAGGTCCCTGCCCACATAAAGGACATATCTCATCGAAAACCGAGGCTTTGTTGATTGTGACAGCGAAAATCCCCTTGAAATCCACAATGAAGTTGTGTGCATATATTATGTTCACAGTTTCTCGATACCAAGAATTCCGGATTTGTTGGACTCGTGTTCGGACTTTTGAAGTTATGTAGTTCTAGTACTTGTAGTGATTGGTTTTATTAAAGTCTTCTGACATATTGAAGTCTTTATTTAAAAATATCTAATTCCTTCTTTATTGCTTCATAATAAGTAACTAACTATATACACTAGATATTAAAATAAATGACTAACTAACTTACAATACAAATATATAAAAACTAGCTTCTGCCCGCGACTTCGTCCGCGGAAAATTTCTTGTTTTGACATAAGATAACACTCGATTGATATTACTGTATTTAATTTTATTAGTAAAATATTGTTTGGAATCAGATCAGTAACTTCAAAGATTACCTAAGTTCTCTTTTCTGCTCAAGGTAACTTAACCCTTGGTCGCCTTTTACTTATTTTATTTATTTAAGTTAGGTATCTATTTAATTTAAAGCTTCTCTATATACAATGTTTGAGGTTGTTTTATTTTCCGGTAACAGAATAATCTGCTTTTCGGATGATCCCACTCTTGATAGATCAACATATAATTGCCCATGGGAAAAACATTCTTTTCGTAGCCAACCAAAGAGAATGTTTGTCCCTGGGACTTGTTAATAGTCAGGGCAAATGATGTTTTTATTGGAAACTCAGATAGACGCTGTGCACGTTCATCGCTGGATTCTCGAGCGCGGGCCTGCGATGTTATGGCATTTTGCCTAGCGAGCCGCTGCGAGCGCTCAGCGCTAGTCTTCCTATCCCTTGTTTCAGAGACATGCTGCCTTAAAACAGATAGACGCTGTGCACGTTCATCGCTGGATTCTCGAGCGCGGGCCTGCGATGTTATGGCATTTTGCCTAGCGAGCCGCTGCGAGCGCTCAGCGCTAGTCTCCCTATCCCTTGTTTCAGAGACATGCTGCCTTAAAACAGATAGACGCTGTGCACGTTCATCGCTGGATTCTCGAGCGCGGGCCTGTGATGTTATGGCATTTTGCCTAGCGAGCCGCTGCGAGCGCTCAGCGCTAGTCTCTCTATCCCTTGTCTCAGAGACATGCTGCCTTAACTCAGATAGACGCTGCGCACGTTCAGCGCTAGATTCTCGAGCACGGGCCCGCGACGTCCTCACATTTTGGCTAGCGAGGCCCTGTGAGCGCTCGGAGCTAGATTCTCTAGCGCGTGCTTGCGAAATATTTTCTCTATTTCTCGAGAGGCGCTGCTCATTTTCAGGGGCAGATTCTTCCGTACGGCGTACTCGAGCGGCTCTTGTCTGTGATGTCTGCCGGGACAGTTGAGATTTCCTTTTAGGCATGCTCTCGACAAACTACGCACAGACTTGAAAACAATTACGAACAAAGGGAGAGCGACTCGAACACCGTCCGCCTTTACAAAACAAAACAACCGTAATATCGAATAACTCGTATCGATTATTACGATAGAACGAAGTACGAAACTACGAACATACAAAACAATGAAAACAATCGTACAACGAAATTACGATATTTATTTTCGAATATGAGGTATCTAATAGATAATACCTCATAATCTCCGTGCTCATAATCGAATCGTCGTTCGTATGGAACTCCAATCCAACTAACGACAACGTGGGCAAAAAATTCGAGAGGGTCATCAATCCACGGAAAGTCTTAACACCGCGATTCAGAAAAATGACGTAATTGCAGAACGCCATCTATGGGCAAATAGGTAAAACGTCTGCACAATGAAAGTTATGCTAGGGGCATTTTGCGTTTTAGTAATTTTATATTATCTCCGAAACTGTATGACCAATTGATATACTGTAAATGGCAAATCTTATCTGTATGATGTTCTTGTGATACTGAAATAATTTATTGTTATAAGAATTAATATTTTGTTGCTCAAATAATCAACAAAACGTAAGTATACCGAAAAACAATTTTTTTTAATGCAATAAAAGAAGTATAAAAGATAAAATATAAAAGATAGAGATATGGTATCGCGGACTTTTTTGTAGAAATAATGAAGACGAACCAGGTAGCCATACATTGTTTTTAATTTTAAGCAACTGTTTAGGCAGCGCACGCAAATAATTCTGTTTTATGTGGTATTTTTTTCCGACTTGCTAGACAAAAGTTGTGATAGCTCGGTTAATATACATGCTATAGAAACAATTTATAGCCTATAGCACCCAGGAATAATGTAGCTTTCTGCCAGTTAAAAAATTGTTAGAATTGGATTATGAGTTCCAGAGATTACCCATTACATACAAACTTACAAACTTACAAATTTTACCTCTTTATAATATTAGTATAGATTAAAAAAATAAAACAAAGGACACTTAGGCGTCGAAGTATTCGTCCGCATCGCTGTCATCCGGAAACGTGCCCAGAAGACTGGCAGCATTGCCCCGTTGAATGACCATGCAGTCTTTATTTTATTTTATCTATTATTTATTGCATGTTTTGTATGGTACGATGATAGCGTGATTCGCATGTCCTTTGGTGATGATGCTTATTTTGTATTTTGGAAAGTAAAAAATATTTTTATATGAACATGATTTGTCATGTACGCCCAGATACACATCAAGCTATACATAACCAGCATAAGCTGATTTCTCATTGTACGATAAACCTATACAAAGACAGAATCAGCTCAAACGGGAAATGTATGGCTTTTTTTTTACGGATGGGAAATCATCAAACGACCCCTCCCGCTCTGGGTGGAGCGGAAGGGAGTGTCAGACTCTTACTGACTAAAACCCATCCGTGTTCCTTCCTTAGCCCTTTATGTTCCGGGGTAGCGGTAACCCTTTCGGACAATCCCGCACCCCCGGCAGGCTTCAGCCCTGCCAGGCCCCTTCCTTTTTGCTGTCATCTCTATGAGGCGCGCGTGGAACACGTACGCGCCGTCCGGCACGGGCCTGCCCCTGCTCGGACGGTGAGCTACCCATAAATTACTCTCCGTCCGCAGGCCCGCGCCTACGGTGGCCGGGAGTCGTCACGCGGCTCCCGACGCCCGGAGCGTCTCCCACGGCGGCTGGGACGTGAGGCTCTCTCCCTCAGCCATCCCGCCAGGAAATGTATAGCTTAATATGTCGTCGTGTGTACTAAAATATAGTTCAGCATAGCCTACACTGTGTCTAGACATAGCCCTGCAGGCCCTGTGTTCCTATAGTTCATGTTCTCAACATTTATTCCTATGGTGTATCAATTAATACATCAGAAATTTTACAAATAGAATTTTAGCATTTGATGGCGGGGTATGTCCCATGTTCTCACACTTTCATATTACCAGCAAATTGTGTGAATGTTATTGATAGAATAAAAAATACAGTATGTAATGACTGGAATAACTCCATAAAGTATTTCAGGTAAAAATTGTTGCGAAACTATAGAAATACATATAAACGAGACTGCGGAAAAACTACCTACACGTGTAAGGGAAATCGATTCCAGTAGCTTTTATAAACTGAAACTAGACCCCGATATCATTCAACTTCACCAACCAAGTTTTTACTGGTAAAAGAATTTGATACGTACGTAAGTAAGTACTTTATAAGTAAGTTGTTCAGCTGATAGGTATTTTTCATTCTATATATTTACTGAAACTTTTTTTTTGTTCTAACTCTTTAAGTAAGTACCTATGGAAGTTTGTGTGAATGGAATATTACGGCCCATCTTCTATAAATGTAGTTAAAGTTTTTTATTTAAGGACTTGAAAAATGGTTTCTTATCTCAATCCGTTTTGTGCTTAGCCAATGCGGAAGTCTGTTAAATAGAAAACTAAACAAAAAAAAACCAAAGCTTAATAGGATGTCATTATCGATATCGATAATCGGCCACATAAGCACGTCCCTATCGCATGCCGAGGGCGATTTACGGGCGCGCGACAAGTCGCAAACTGGCGGAAACTCAGGTGACCGCGCGACCGTACCTACCTACCGGCCAGTACCTACCGCGCGGGACACTATCCCACACAATGTTAATACAGAAGTACCACTGCTCCCAACTCTCGAAAATTGCTGAAGTGAAAAAGAAATGTCACTGTCAAATAGCGTGACTGAATATTGCAGTACAACGATCTTCTCGCACTTGAGTGACATTGACACAGAGATGCTGTTGGTAAACATTTTTGTGAAATTGTATTTAAAAAAACAAGATGGTGGCATTAATTAATATTATAACATAAAATTGGAAAACAAACCTTTGACAGACACGTACAAGAAAAAAAGCAAAAACAAAAAAAAAGAATGTCATTAAAATAAAAAATATAAAAAATCTTCTAAAAAGTTCAACTCAACCAAGGAGTTCGCAACATTCCACAGGTGAAAAGCCTGACAAGCTTCTTGGTTGACTGACGAAGCAGGCCACCAAGAAGCTTGTCAGGCTTTCCACCTAAAACCAACTAGTAGTTTGTGCACTTTCGTGCACAAGGTGGTGGAATGTTGCGAACTCCTTGGTTGAGTTGAACTTTTTAGAAGATTTTTATATTTTTTATTTTAATGACATTCTTTTTTTTGTTTTTGTTTTTTTTCATGTACGTGTCTGTCAAAGGTTTGTTTTCCAATTTTATGTTATAATATTAATTTTTTACCCACTTTTGGTCCTTCGACGGTAAGCATCATTCATTTTCATTTTTGCGAAGAGCGATTCGCTATACCGTTCTGAGCTCTTAGTTCCGACTTTCGCCACGCGCCAAAAGATCCTTATTCAACTATTTATATTTGACACTGTCAAATTATAATAATCGATATTGATTGTGGAAATAGAACTGTCAATTTGACAGTTCTATTTCCACAATCAATATCGATTATCTGTTTTGTAAAATTGTCAGTTCAACTCAGTTGTTAAGTTTACACACCTTATGATTTAACTGAACAGTTAAAACTGACAGTTTGACGACAAGTGTTTAGCTCGCTTCAGTCTTCTGTCACTTTTTCAAGATTGTCTTGTCAAACCTTGTAAAGAAATAGTACTAGAAATTGTTCTTACCCTACCTCATACATACAAGATAAAAAAATTAAAACAAAAATATTAGCTTTCCCAGACAATTTGACCGCGAAGGTTAATTAATAATTAAGAAACAGCAGACATATTTTTAATAACCGACGAAAAATGTCTGCTCTAGCGGGGGTCTAGGATCATATCCTGAATTCATGGTTACAGTTTACACTGGTAATTTTTTTTTTCTTTTATATCAATGGCCTCTATGAATTAACGTGACAGGTTGATCAATAAACTAAGGCTAGAACTTCTGTGTCCCATCTCCTTGGTGGCTTCCAAACGCGGCCCGCACCAACTACCTACCTACGTGTGGTGTGTCAGTGTGATACACGCTATAGTGTGGCACATACTATACATAGCTATACCTGTGTATGCCCCGCAATACATGTTCTCACACATCACCTGTTCACTGCCTGTCAGTTGTAGCTTGCATACATAATATTGGTATTAACAGGTTGAGCAAATGTACATAATAGTGGGAGCATTTGAATTGAAGCCGCATTTTGGGTGAAATTGTAGTACGTTTATTGATTACAGGTTCGGTATTGTATTTTCTTATCCAAACTAATTATTAATATTATAAATGCGAAAGTAACTCTGTCTGTCTGTCTGTCTTTTCTTCACGCCTAAACCGCTGAACCGATTTAGATGAAATTTGGTGTAGAGATAGTTTGAGTCCCGGGGAAGGACATAGGATAGTTTTTATCCCGATATTCCCACGGGATCGACACTTATGCGGGTGAAACCGCGGGGCGCAGCTAGTAATAATATAGACAGAACACATCAAACAGCGAGGTAATTGCGTAGCACACTGACAGTAGGAATGACTTTCATTTTGACAGTTCAACAACATTCATTGCGTTATTTACGTTGTTGAGCTGACAAATTTTTCGAACATTAGCAATGAATTCGATATATCCTTCAAAATGATTGAGACTATAATTGATAGTGTGTTGCACAATTAGGGTGCTGGTTTCTCTTCCATATATTGCTCGCAGAACGGACGACTGATGATGTCAAAAAGTATTTGATTGACGATTGACGTACTAAAAAACTGTCAGTTTTACAAGACTGACAGTTGTCAAGTAGAAAAACTTTCTAGTTTTTAATTTGAGTAAGGCGCAGCGTCAGTAAGCTTAGTTCGGAAGTACCTAGCTGCCTCTACAAAGATTTTTAAAATCCAAATAAACATTTAATTCGAAATAATTAATCGTCCTTTGTGAAAAACGTGGCCGGTACGGAGTCAGACGCATTTACCCCTCGGGGTAAATAATCCTCCCAAGCCCAACCTCCCATTTTACCTACAATTTGCTTTGTATGATACGGGCTACAGGCAGACCAGCTGTAAAAGTACGCAGACGCAATATCTACCTATGTAGTATTTACATGTACATACATTTGTTTATGAAGCGATATGTTCGGTAACTGAATGCCCGGCCCGCCAGGCCGCCATGCCAGTTGCAATGCAACGTCAAAACTTAGTTATAAAGCGAAGGTCCGAAACTCCTAACAATTTTGGTAATTAGTAGTTTTGTTTGTACTGCAAAAAAATAAGTGCAGTATGGAACGAAGTATACTAGGTGTCAAACTGACTGACCGCATTAAGAACTCCATACTTCGTTCCAAAACACAAATAGCGGACGCCGGCCGCACAGCTGCTGGATTAAAGTGGAACTGGGCTGGCCATATCTGTCGCATGTCGGAGCAGCAATACGCAAAAGTCACCACTCAGTGGATCCCAAATGGCAGGAAACGACTGCGCGGCAGGCCCAGAAAGAGATGGCGGGATGAGCTGGACTCTTTCTTAAAGGATTGGCCCACAATCGCGGTAGACCGGGAAACGTGGAAAGAGGGAAGGGAGGCCTTTGCCCTGCAGTGGGACAATACAGGCTTATAATAATAATAATATTAACGTTACTATTGGATTGGCCGACTGAAGTTTATGAACATAGTAGGTACAACAAAGGATTTTTTTTGGTTTTAGACATTAGGTCTGATTAAAACCATAATAGGCTTGGCTTGCTTATAAGTATATTATGTGAAGATTTGTAGCCCTCCCTTAGTTTAAACCCATCTTCTCATGATTCAACCTAGGATGTCCTTCATTTGAATCTGTCACAAATCTTTCTAGTCCGACGACTGATGACATGCCCGTTTCGGTTTTGACAGTTTTTTAAAAGTGAGCGGTTTGGCGCGGGTTTAATTAAACCCTCAGACTACCCTCATGCCATAATCAACGATTATAAAACCACCATAAACTTCGCTTCTCATTAAATTAATGATGTGAAGATATTCCACTATATTAATTGATAATTACTGGCGGATACCAAGCGTACATAGCCTGCAGGAGTTATATAACTCCCGATAAATTTCATCGGCGCGCCCGGCAGGCGTCGCGTTACAAGTAGCACTCGACGCTAATGACGCACTTGTTCCCGCCTCTGCCGCCCGCGTACTCGTGCTCGCCCCTTCTCGTCAGCCCGTTGCCCGCGCTTTCTCGCAATTGCCCGCGCCACCGGTGTTCGTGGGTGCAATTTCGCTAGAAGCGCGTGGCGTGTTTTGGGGCAAATTCAATTTAGTACATTGCATAACCGGCGTCGTGCCTAATAACCCCGAGAGATTGGCAGAGGTGCCACCGAGTGCCGCGGTACATCTACAATCTATGTACATACCTACACAATCAATATAGATACAAATTTGGCGAGTGATTCCCTATGAGTGATAGGACCTGGGGGTGAGAAATTGGCCGTTTGCCTTTTACAGATAAGGCGCGGCAGCGGGCGATCAGAAATATTCATAACTAGGGGTCCTCATGGACCTTGAACGAAAGCCCCTATCATCATTTTGAAGTCTAATGACCTTTAAACTACCCAATCAAAGGTTCATAGCTTCTAGCAGTCTTTGTTATTAGTGGTAAATAATATGATCAAAATGGTCAACCTCATCAGTAAGTAGATACATGGTACACGTGTAGGTCTGCATGATTGTCTTTTCACTTCAAAAGACTCCACTAGCGGCACTGCCACACTAACCTTTGAATTATTAATTAAATTCGAACTTAGGCGCACCTTCGTTGATAAGGACAATTTATTGATGGCTTAGAAAAGGCTTACAGCTCAAATGAGCTCCTTTGCATTTTATCGGTGTCCAACTGTCCAATGAAACTCGAAAATTATTGGTTCCAATTATCAAACAAATGCTAAGGCCCGTTTGCACCACTAATCACTAAATACATTTAACGCTAAACGTATTTAAACATCATTCTGTCTCCGTCATCTTCAAACGATTGGCAAAGACAGCACGATGTTTTAAAAATACGTTTAGCGCTAAACATATTTAGTGATGTGTAATGTAATGCAACCGGGACTAAAAGTACCTACCAAAGTGGCAACGCAAAATTTTGAACCTGCAGAAGCCATCCTGCCATAGCAGTAGAATAGAAGCATCGCGCTATATAGTTACGTAGTAGTACCTTTTATTTAATGGCTATATCTGGTAATTCTGTTGTATACCATGTGTAGCGATGGCGATGCAACTGGTCTGTCCCACATTGCTTAGCGGAACTCTACGGAACACATACCATTTATCATTATGTGCGTTGCGGGCGCCACAGCGCTTTCCTGTTTTCGTCTCGTATTCTAAATAATTATAAATTCTGAGAACATAAAGTGCCGAAATAATTACCCCTCCTTGACGTTGGCGATGCATACAGTTTACCAAACGGACAGACGGATGCGTTGTACAAATAAATTAATAAATCTATGGGTGGGGAAAGACGCCTGGCGTAACGTAACCCACTTATGTTATGCCTATTGTGTGAACTCGAATGTAACATTATGTTATGCTGGGTTCCACCAAGCTCGAAATAAAATACCTTGCCGAAGCTTCTCTACTTTTTAGTGAGTGATTATTATGATCTAAGACCAATACCTACACCTACACGTAAAAACTATCAGTACCTAATTAAAGTCACAAACATAACCAAAATTGGACACGACAACTTTACTACAAACCAATGCTGTAGACTGATGTCGCGAATGTCAGTTATGGATATGGATGACTCAGTCTCGTGAAGTCGTGACTGATCGTTTGTTCGAACCCTTATGTGAAAACTCAGATAATAAATATGAAAACTTAAAGCAACAATTTATTCCAAATTCAAACAAGTTTATTAAATTCACAAAATAATTTCGCGCCTTGCATTGCGGTCACATCCAGCCAGTCCGTCCGCCTCTTCGCTCGGCACGGCGCGCGGCGGCGGCCGGCGCCACAAGAACAATGCGTCTGAAGCGGAGTCGCGCGCCAGCGGAACACCCGCCGACTTCATTTTTATTTATTTTTGCCAACGACACTTTATTTAATTCGTGCTGTATTTATTGCGCTAGCTCTCCTTGTTGCTACTTGTTGAGATGTTGGCCCGTGTCGCGTCTTTAGGATCTAACTTGAAGTTGCGTTTCTTGAGTCTGGCTGGGTTATTCTTATACTAACTTAATCCCCACTAAATACGGGGGCGTATTCAATAAGGATTAAGGTGTTAGGATTTATGTACCTACCTGCCTTCTTTACTTTGAGGTGGTTACTCTTTTTTTCCAAGCAAAGTAGAAAATAAAGAAAAAATGGTGCATCAACAAAACAGAGGACCCAGCTAACTGGATACCTACTTGAATTTTGCACGCTAGCCAGGAAACAGCTGTATTAAAACACGAAGCCATCCATTTTTCACATAAAAAGTTAATCTAATCGAGAAAAACGTTTTCCTGTATTAAAAAAACTGACCACTCCAACCGGTGACGACATTTACCGGCGCGGCGCTACCAGGCTATCATAAATTACAAGCTAGCGGCATTGCACTAGCGGTCGGTAATTACGAGGCCGCAAACTTATGCTGCAGTTGATACGGGCAATACTCAACCTTATTTGTATCAAACCAAGAGTGTTAACGTCAATAAACTGGCGTGTCAAAGACTACGGGCCAGTCTCGGCCGGCGCATGCAGGCGCGGCGACGCTGATGACGACGCGTAGGTAATTAGAACACGGAGGGATTCTGAAACTATCGAATTTCGGAATCGAATGCCGCCGCGTCACACATTGAATCGGATTTCGATTGTCTTGGAAACGTATTTACGATGTTCCTTTTTCTCTTTGATTTCTTTAGATAGGTACATTGATAATCTTTTAATACCTATATCAATGGATAGGTACTTACTTACTTATTCGTTTTTTGCAAATTGATTCGAACTATTCGTAATGACAGCTGGGTTACTCTCAAAAGAACAATCTGTACACTCTTCGAAATTCCAAGTTTAAACAAGGTTTTTTTTCTTTTATTTTGTTGCCTGTGGGTTTTTTGTAGGTATCATCCCTTTACATACACCCCGATATGATACGCTCTGTATGCATATATAAGTAGTATCCTACTCACGACCGGCGAGGCGGCGACCTCGCGTCAGCCGCACAATCTCGCCCACACACATTCATTATTCGGGGAAGGCAGGCCTCATCGTCACTTAATTATCAGCCGCCTCTAATTATCGCGAGCGATCCGTAACGTCCTACTTTTGGGTACGGTAGCCTCGGGGCTGATTCCTCTTGCGATCCATGGACACGTAACTATCTTGATTCTTGATTGCCTTTTAAATGGGACTATTTCGGATGTCGTCGTCAAATAAGGGTACCTATGACATTATAGTAACCATACATAACAAACATGACTCCTATTGCCAGAGAGGTTAGGCAGACTATTTTGGATTTGTCTCTGCTTGCTACTGTTCTGCATTTCTATAAATAAGAAGAGAGGATAAATAATAATTAAAAAACGTTATAAACGGAACTACCTACCTGACTATGTAATTTCGGATTGGAATGCGCCTTTCTCATAAAATTAAGGCCCTTCGTGTTCCACTTAAAACAATGACTTCCACAATCACTCCTTCCACCCTTATCATTTACGAAAACATATTCATAAAATCGTCAGACCAATAACGGCGCACTTTAACAGCACCATAAGATAAAACCATGGCGTTGGCAGACCACGGTATCAGCCATAAAGCGGTAACAATTCACCATCGTAAACCAACCACATCACCATAGTACCAGACCCCCATAAATAACAGGCGTAAAGATGTTTTCAACAGATGGATTTTTTGGTCGTCCGTAAACAAAGGTCGCGTTTTCCATTTTTGTACTAGGACTGTAGAATTTGTAGGGTTGGTTGACTTTTAATGGCGATTCCGATAAGGTAGTGTTTTTGGGAAAGCACAAAATGTTTCACACGTTTGTAAAATCTGTGCTAGCTGTTGACTCTTCATTTAAGGATTAACGGAATGTGCAATAAACTCCGTTGAGTACATAATAAAATTGACCCGTTTTGAGCAAAACGGAAAACAGGTCAATCGACTTTTATTAACTTTGTAATCGATTACTCCAATTTTTAAATGAATTGATTGAATCCGTAATCGAATTAGGGACTTCAGTTACTTCTTTGAATTTTGTTCTATTATTACTCGGATTATTTTATTAATCGGTCTTACAACACTTTCCTCTTTGTTTACAGCAATTATGTATGTCAAACAACAATTCGTAGTATCAACAATCGACTATGTAGGTACAGACGCCAGCACATCAAGCTACCCGAAACTGTCAAATTTTCACAATCAACTTTAAACCTTATGCTTTAGCGATAAAGTTGAAAATCTATTAAAGAAATTTGACAGATTGTAGTAGCTTGATGGGCAGGCGTCTATACTTAGTCGATTATACTACGAGCCTAATCAACACCCGTATCCGGAACTAGGTACCGGTAACGTCACACAATCGACGCCAAATTACTAGGGTCGCAGAGTTGATAACAAGCTAAACTGAACACTTATCGTTACGGCCCGTGCGAATGAATCAATCAATCAACGCGGTGGTGGAGGGAAAGTGGCGCGGATAATGAGCGGGCGGCAGGCGCCGCGAGATGGCGTGCCTGAAGCGCCATTATGGCGTGAGGTTTATGGTATGGTGGATAGGCGAGGCGGGGAATGCAGTTGATGTTTATAGGTATTTTGCTGAAGTCTTAGTAGGAAGGGGCTCCGTAGGCTTCCTGTCTTGTGCCAATTTGTGTAGTTTTAAGTGAAATTCTTTTGAGAATTCGAAGGAAAGATAATATTTTAATATGCTACGCAAAATGGCACATTGTCGCTTCGACCGAAGATTGAGCTATTACGATTTCGAGAATAAGAACATTCAGAGCCAATAAATAAAGAAAGCGACAGGGATGACAGGATAGTGCGACGCGATTCTGGTAGAACAATTTAAATGAAGTTTTCATAGAACTTATTAGTATCTTGCCTTCCAAATTCATTACCTACTTAAACTAAAATTCTGTCGTCACAAATTATACTTGCCTCGGATCCCATCCTCGCTTCGCTACCCAACATGTCCTCGCCCCAGCCAGTCCGACGGACGAAAAGGCGGAAATCCGCCGAGTGTCTCGACAATACAGCATTATAATTTCTTCGCCTGCCTACCTCCCGGCAGTAAATAGCGTGAAATTTTAAAAACATTACGCTTCGTCTCTTCCTGTGTCGCCGTATTAATAATGTCTGTCAATGCGAGTAACACCCTATTTTGTTTAGTTTTTGTGATTTGACTTCTCAACTCTCTAAGTTCATAATTACCTATTATTCTATTGTATGACTGTTTTAATTTCGCGGGCTATTCTGACGCTTGTTTGTGTTTACCGTCACCGATATTAGGTAGGTATGTGCCTGTATGGTAGATTAATGAACTTGTGTAAGTAGGTAGTTCTATTACCTAATCCAATCAGAGTAAGGTCCGGCCGCGCTAAATTTGCCACATATGTAAACAACAATGGCCGCTCGAAATTGAATAAACAAGAAATACAATCGATTACAAGAACATTTATTTTTTACATCTTTGGCAAATTTAGCGCGGCCGGACCTTAGGAAGTTAGCAAAGTTATACACTAGCCCCCTTATTCATAATCTTATTTTATCTCTATTTTAGCTAAAATAGGTTTATGTGTGTAAGAAAGAGACAAACCCCATTTTAACTAAAATAGGTTTGATAAGTTTTATGAATAAGGGGGTAGGTATACAGTCCTTATTCTAACATTCTACGCGTCATTACCATCTTCAAAATAGGCACGTCTCAGAATCGTTTGAAGTTGTATGCATACCTAGTCATACTTACAACTAATTGTAGCGAAACAACTTTCCGTGAAAAACAAGTTAATCCTTCAACCTCCCTTACTGCGCTCTAAGCTCGAAATATTTAAGTACAGAGATCCAAAAACAAAAGTACCTAAGTCATGTTGAGTGTCCGCTCAGCGAGGGATGAACAGGGGGAGCAAGTGGCCGGAAAAATACAGAGGGGAGGTATCACGGAGCGATGTCGGCGATTAAACTGTTTAGGAGTACGTCTACGTACCACTTGTTATGTTCCAGTTCTGTGCTACAATCGATAAAAGTATTACTCGATTTTGTGAGTTACTACGACATCGACAGGAGTAGGCTGGAATTTACTCACATGGAACATCACTATTTTGTAATTCAAAAACAGAATGCGACGTGTTTGGGATTAAAAAATGTTTCGGATATTTATTTTTGCTGCTTCATTTTTGCGCCGCGTATTTGCTACCAACATTCCAACAAAAGCGTGGTTACCTACTTTATTCGAATCAATCAATTGAAACCCACCGCTGTCAAGTAATTATTATTCCGCTTACCAACTTCTGCCAGTTTCCGCGCGCGGCTGATTGCCGCCTTTCCCGAGGCGTCCGCGCTTCAAGTATTGCAGAATCTCGCTTCGCGCATTTTTACGGAAAGCCGTGACTTTGTCACGCCTGGCGGGTGTCGTGCCGTGATCATCTGACAGATGTCTACTTAAGCACGTCTGTACGAGACTGTGGATATTTCGAAAGCTTTTTTCTTAGTAAATTGCGGGGGAGATAAGAACAGCCTGTTCTGATGTGCCTTGGATGTTTATCGGCATAATCTTGTGGTGGAACATGAAAGAGTAATGTACACTTACATAAAGTAGCGGGTGTCTTCCTACTTTGTTTCTACTTTTTAATGATACCTATCTGTAGGTACCCTAATTGCGTAACAGTGTGAATCACAATCTGAATCATTTTGAAAAATACTGCTAGGTAAAGCATTGCTTTAATGTTCGAAAAATTTGTCTGTTCAACAACGTTAATAACTCAATGAATGTTGTCGAACTGTCAAAATGAAAGCCATTCCTTACATTACAAGAAAGGACTTATTTCTGTGGGTAACCAACCGTATGGTACGAAGGACTCGCCCCGTTTCTCCTTGAAATACAGCGGCAGCAGCTTCGTTCAAATTCCTGTCGTCAATCGTTTAAATTCACTGAACGCGTTTCGCGTCGCGCCAGCCGTCGTCAGTCAACACACTCGACACCCAAACAACATGTTGTAAGTACAAATACATAGTAAACCTGAAACCAAGTACGTTATTAATATATATTTCGATGCAACGTACATATAGTTACTAGGTATGTAGCAACGTGCCAAAGTTATATTGCGCGGATTCACACGAGGCGCGACGCGACGCCGACGCGACGTAGGTAGTCGGCACCTAATGGCCCGGGAGGTAACGACGAGCCGTCATTATAACTAAATTATGTAGGTGCCGGCCGCCTTGCTAATGCGACACAGCTCGGCGCGCCGGCCACCGCTCTTTGTTTCTGCGCTCCTGGTGTTTCAGTCACATTCGGAATGGAGGTTACTTTGCCCCGTTGCACTATTTGTGTGGAATTTTGGTCGGTACTTTTAATTAAGTATCTGAGTGTGTACCTGCCCATTTAGTATCAACTACATAATTAATTTAAGATTACTTACTTTTTCCGGTGTCTATTAAATTACCTAATTAAGAACTGTTTTCGTATTTCCGTGAATAAAAATAATTTATCGTCATTAGGAAGCGCGATAATTTAATTTCTTCAACATTTTCTTTCACGAAACAACAAAACTATGAGTAACAACTACACAAAATTATAACGAAAACGATAATGACGCAATAATAATTATGTTATGTTCAAAACCCAATGCGAATTGTTTTATGAATACCTAAAATAAATGAAATGATAATTATGATAGATGAAATTGATAAATTAATGCAAAGACACTTCGATAAATAAGGTAATATTGGTAACCACAAAAAGTAATTAAATTGTCGGCAACGCCATCTACATTTCATTTAAATTAATTCATAACTATTCGCATTTACGTCTTTTTAGTCTAGCAATTTACAACAAATACTAGGCCATCATGACTGGTAGGCATTATTGCCGCGTCGCAGCATATATCCGCGGTTTTCCTCTCCTATTGTGCGAAATTTTGGTTACAGTTCCAATTCATTATTTGAACTCTTCCCTGGCGGCTGTTAATACTACTACAACCACAAATTAAATTAATTAATTCAAGTTTCAATCCATTCTAATAGATAGTTGTTACTTACTTCATTTTTTATAAAACTACTGAAACAATAATTAAATTTCAACTTTTTTGAAGGCGGTTTAAAAATGGGAAATAAAAGTTATCAGTTCTGAATAATTGTTTTTTCGAATCGTATCCGAATTTTCGCAAACTAAGCAGAATTACAACAAGAAACTTTACTACTCCCCCAGCACACCGCATGGCTTGCATGCAGATACGCCTTTTTACACTGGAAATTTACAACAAGTACCAGGAGATCAAAGCTCGTAGGGGTTCTTCGTAGCAATATATCCGCGAATCAAATCCACCGTAGGTAATATAAGGTAAGGTGCTACAGATAAATATGAGATTTATCGGGCTCGAACGAACGTTCTCAAACGCGCAAAGATTGAATCGGAGCTCGGAACGGGAGTTTTTGTCGTATTGGCTAGGGTTACTACTAACTTCCTACAAATCCAAGATTTATCGTAACTGTTTTGGACTCAATCACATTTTGTGACATTGACCGAGTTTGGTTTAGCAATACTCTTGAAAATTAGGTACTGAAAGGGATAGATAGGTACTCACTGGTGCTGAATTCCTGGTATCTGATCAGTAAAACCTGTCAAATCCACATGAAATAAAAATTCATCAGTCATCTGCAATTTCCTTGACAATAAATTAAAGTAGTTCTACGTCTGACCAAGAGATGGCAACGGCAGTGACCGACAACCTTTTATCGTGAACTAACTTAAGCCATTGATGGATAGCCATGTCACTGCGAGAGTGATCGCCATGAGGAGGTCCAACGGATAAGGATTCCAAGGAGTTTTATTCTTCCTCCCAGTATTTCTCTAGACAGTGACCTGTCACACTTTCCAAGAATCCAAGCATTACGTAATGGGACTTCGCTTTTATAGACCACAGTACATACTACTACTAGTCGACCAAGTTAATAAGACAACTGGCAATCCTGACGATATCCGCAAATATTTCGAGTACACTCAATCTACAGAACGCATTCCGCATTATTTGATTTCATCCGTTGTCTAATAGCAATGCCCCAAGCATTGCTATTAGACAACGGATGAAATCAAAAACAACGGATAAAAAGTTTGGTTTCCTAAGAAAGCGGTTCCGTCATTTGTAACGTCGTATAAATCTGTCATATTCACCAGTGTTTGACATTGTTGCCGATTCTGTTGTTCACAAACTAAACTAAATTTAAGTTCAGTGCATCTAACTGAAGATAGGTACATTTTAGTTTAGTCCTGTCAAATTAATTAATCAGCGCCTGATGTAAATTGACGTAATTTTAGTAGGTAGGCAAGTTTTAATCACGTCTAAACTTGTATGGAGTAGTGTCCCAGCAGTGGGAACAATGAACATTATAGGCTGATTTTGCTTATCTAATTATCTTGGTCGACTTATACGTCCTATGTACTTTTCGTATAACACTATCTACTTGTATATAAGCTTAGTCTACAAAACATAAGTCACCGTCACACAGCCAATAATTTTTGGTCAGTAATCATTGGTCGCAGACAGTTTGATCAAACGTTGGCGCCGCGCCAGCAACGCGCCGCGTCGTCGGCGTGTTGAGCGTGACACGGGATCACTTCGGTGCGGGACGTCGCGGGGTATACCGCGCGTATGTGGAGTTGATACTTTGGGAATTTATTAAAGTTTTATACCGGGTCAAATTATATTTGCTAGCGAAATCACAGGCGTGACGGGTATCGATCTAAATATGATAAAAAGAAGAAAAAAAAACTTATTTTCCCATAATTTGACTGAGAAGAAGCAACGGCGTCGTGTGTCACCAAGCCACATGCAATCAAATATATATGTACTTAACTACATACACATTGGTTACATGGAAAATATTTTTTTTATACCGCAATTGGTTATGGATGTTTTAAGGTGAGAGGGCCAAAGGAATAGAGAGATAGACTCTCTGTTTATCGCGTGTAGAATGTTTTATTTTGCTTGTCACCATATCGCTCATTTGGAGAAACATCGACGTAACTGCTCCTTTTTTTACGTCTTTGCTTTCCTAACGTAAATACGCTTTCTAAGTGCTTTGTCATATTTATCTTATTTTTGGCATAAAATACATTTACGTCGATGTTTCTGCAAGTGAGCGATATACTTTCCCACTAAGATTAGAAATCCGAACCCGACTTTCATAGATTTTAAACCGTACTCCAAACAATTGTTTCGTACCGTAAATAAATGTAGTATAAGAACAATCTATATACTAAAAGCTGAAAAGTTAGTTTGTATGTTTCTTGGAACTCGCTAATATCTAGAATCACCAATCGGATTTGAATTTTTTTTTTTTTGCTAATGATAGCTCAATTTATTCTTAAGGAAGGCTATTTAACATCACGCTACGACCCTTAGGAGCCGAACGCTAAGCGAAAACGAAGTAGTAGCGCGGGCAGGCGATGCGATGCGACGGGGTGGGTTCGGGTTCGGGGGAACAAGAAATTTCACGCGGACGAAGTCGCGAGCAGAAGCCAGTAAGAAACAAACATACATAACGGAGTTAAGTTTTAAAACTACATACCTACCTACTTAATTATAAGTTAACATATTCAACTCCCAACTGCATGCAGCAAAGATATCCGATTCGCCGCGCTTTCCCGACCGGCCCGGCGCGGCGCGTTCCGTAACGAGCCCGATATATGAAGTACAACTTATCAGAATGCGCGCCCGCGCTACAGTAGACACATATTTATTGGGTAAACATTCAGCTTTGGAGCAGTAGCTACTGTCAATATTTGCCGTCAATGGCTACTGCTCACAGAGAGACGTTTTATCAATGTTGGGTAGGGTATTACGTTACTGGGTATGATGACTCTTTTGTTTTTCATATTTTCGTAGCTAGATTCTAGGTTCGGTGTTTGTATCAATCATGCCGTTAAAATGCGTTTTTTAATTGGTGTTAAAATTAAAATTGAATAGAATTTGGTTGATTCAGCACCCCGCGGTTTTACCCGCATAAGTGTCGATCCCGTGGGAATATCGGGATAAAAACTATCCTATCTCCTTTCGCGGGACTCAAACTATCTCTATACCAAATTTCATCTAAACAGGTTCAGCGGTTTAAGCGTGAAGAGGTAACAGACAGACACACTTTCGCATTTATAATATTAGTATGGATGACATAGATAGAGAAGAATTTATAGGTACACAAGGCTACACATCAAGCTATAAATTTCCAGTTTTAGATGACCTCGCATTGTATAGGTTCTTCGTACAAACAGAAGTCCGCTTTTACTGGTTAGGTATAGCTTAATGTGTAGCCGTGCGTGCGTACCTATACTCATATCAAATGTTGTACACGACCTTCGTATACAAACATAAACCCCCCTTTTGATATGGTCAGGGGTATTTTCGATGAAACTGTTTTTAGTCCACCGCCAGAGAGCATTATAATTATGATGTATCATGTTTTTATAATCGTAAGCGTTGACAGTCTGTGAGTAAGTCAGTCAGTCGGCTTACCGTTTCAAATGCAGATTTAGATAAAATACCTAAAGGTGAAGTAGCAAACTAAACTGGACACACTAAAAACTACTGACTATTAGTTAATAAGCAAACTCGCGAGCACAGCTAGTATAAGTAATATAACGAAGTCTTGTCACCAGACAGGAGCAATCATTTTAGCGGCAGTGATCAGTGGCACGCTCGCAAATGCGGCTTCATTTCGGCCCGGGGCGCGTTGTGGGCCTACCGCGACTAACTCGTTTTGATACTTGGCATTAAATATTTATGTTATTTGAAGTGGAGATATCGAGAGATATATTGTTTGATATAGATAGATTACAGTAATTTCATTTGATTATTTTCTTGTTCCGTAAGAATTTCTAACAGCTCAATCGGCGCAATAGCTCAGTAAGTGATTGGCTTTCTATGCATCGGATTTCGGGTTCCGCTGTATTACTTTTTACGGAGAAATAAGTACTAACATGTATGGCAATGGCAGTTCACAAACGATAAACAATATAAGGTTATATTTACGAGGCTGCTCTATGTTATAATACCTGAATAATATCGTTAGCCTTTCTCACCATTAAATTCACGTCATTAACTGCACGGCAACAGAAAATACGAGCAGTAAACTTCAAACTAGATTATTCTCTGCAAGTCGCACGTCTCACGCTGTGCACCTCTCAAAGTACTCTTTAACGTCAGGATCTTTATAAAAGTGGCGTCAGAACGTGATGCTGAATCACAATCGCTTCATTTTATACGTCATATAAATAATGTGCCTCATAGTAATAACGGCTGCTGTAATATACGCAGACGTATGTATGTAGTGTTATTAAAGGTGAGAGTGAAGTGGCGTCCTGATAAAGCTTGATAGAAGTGCTGTAATAAACGCCGTAGAAATGGCGAGTCTGGGGATGGCAGTGGTAGCATTTGAAGGTTTTTTTTTATCACACATGAATGTAAGTACATAGATGACTTATTACGACTTTACTGGGCACTCACTAGATTATTTTAGTTTGCCAGTGTTTGAAAGTGTCGGACGATAAAACCCGAAGCCAGCGTAAGCTGCCAGCTCATAATCTAAGCCTTCAAAGAGATGCAAAATTAAATCTTTTTAAATACATATACCTCCCGATTTGTCATCATCGTAAACACGAGACGAGAGGCACGAGAGTATAAAACTCGCAGGTACAATAAAGGCGAAGCGTAGCCAGCCGTGCGGTAATCCACCGAAAGTACCATACCAGGCATCCATAACACGTATAGATACTCAAATATTGAACGAGGCAGGCGGGCGAGCATCACGAGCAGGGCTGCCAAGATTCCACGACATCGAAAGTTATCGATATTACCGAGAGGATTGCCTCCCCCAGTCGAATTCATAAATGGAATATTTCATGAAATTAAATATGGATTTGAACAGCATACAAACTTCAGCATTATTTGCTACTTGAATTGAGATGCATTAAATACTCATTTTCGAGGTCTAAAACTTTTGGTATTATTAACTCACAACAAACAAAACTACATATTTACAGAACACCTGGTTCTCGCACTCAGAAAACTAACACGAAACAATTCTAGGTTTATATACAAACAATAAAGCACGCAGTAGGAGCAATAAAATTGCCAATAAGAGGTTTCTTTAGCCCGGTCCGTCGGCAGCCCTACTCGGCACGACACAGGATACGGGCCGCGTTATCGCGCCCCCGCGGCGGGCGCACGTCACCTTGTCACCGAGCCGGTTTAATGGGCTGCCGTGTACGCCGCCTGCTCCAGCTTGATGCTTTGATTTATGAGCCTCTAGTAGCTATGTATGTGTACCGTGATAAATGTGTTTATTAGTTTGTAATTATTTATTAGGGGCCGAAAGGAGGTCACGTCATGCAGTACCTAGTTGTTATGCTTTTGTTAATGAAATTGCTGATATTATGATGATCAATTCAGCATTAAAATGATCCTTTTAAGTATAGGATTTGTTATTAGTTCATATGAGTGCAAAAGTTTGATAAAAGGTTTATTATTGTTGAATGTTCCAAATCTGCCCGTCTAACGCAAAATTTATCCTCAAAAAGCTTAAAAACATTCGGATAAAATGGAACATCGTTTTAAAACAGTTAAAATATAATTCTTCAAAGCGTGAAATGCATGTTCTGTAGGAGCGGTGTACGTGGGTAGCATAGCAACGTACAGTTAAGCTTATGGCCGGCGGCGAGCGCACGCCGCGTCGTCGGCTGCCGCCATAGTGGGCCGCACCCACCGGCCACCGTGCCCACCGCGGCGACCCGACACGGCTTCCATACGGGGTGTGCGAGCGACACTCTTTGTTTTTTTAGGCCACTTGTACCACGCAAGACGATAACTTATGCTTGCACTTCTTTTTTTTATTCCTTGGAAATACACGACGATGCTCAGAGTACGAGTAATGCACTTAAAGTGGAAACTTAACATGAGTCAAGAAATTAAAGTCATTTTGACGTGAAAATGGTATACCAGTAATTGAAAATTTCTGAGAATTGTACGAGTAACTCAATAAGAAGATCTCTAGCTTGGATAATAACGCCAGATTGAAGTATGCCAGTTAATTCGATGACACTTAAATATATTCGCAGTTTAATTAATGAAACTGATGACTAGAGCAGACCTGAGACCACCCATCATACCGCTAATTAGTAACGGCGCTGCATTATTACTCGCTAATGTATTCGAACATTAACTCCCCAAGGTGGCGAATATATTTCACTGTATAGACGTATTTGTAATCTAAATATCTACCTTCATTTTGACAATTAGGACAAATGTTCTGACTATCTTGTTTTCAAAGGAAATTCTCTATATATCTCTCGGTAGTAAGTTTCATTACAGATGCCGACACTACTTGTTTCTGTATATTTTCTGCACTATCAAGTATCAAAGCTCTCCTCCGACATGACCATTTCGGTTACATCTAACGCCGCCGCTACCCAAATAGCTATTTGATCGTCATGCCCAAACTTAGCACATTTTTTGCATTCTCGGTATCCGTGTTTGCTTGTAACCACAAAAACTTGTACCGAATGAGGTATGGCGCTCGAATGGTTTAAATCTTGCATCTATATCAGTTGGCGGCAAGTCGGCAACATGTTCGTGTCGAAAAAAACGTCGGCGTTGTGGATTGCATAAAAAATGTCTGGCTGGCGGCGAGCGGCGGCGGGTCGCTAACGCCGCCTCTAATGACGGCGCGCCCGACTCGCTCGCTTTGTGAGTAGGGCTGCGAGACGCTTTTATTAAATGCATTATATTATTATTTTTGTTGATATACTTTTTTGTTTTTATTTATTCAGCACTGAGGGTAAGTCTGTGTCTGGCGAGGCGAGATAAAAAGCACTTCTCGAGCCACTGAAAAGCATTTGTTTGAATGTTATGTTTTTTTTTAAGTGCGTGATATTATGTTGATGAGTCACATTTCATCCGCTCTGACATCTACATATTTCATTGGTATTATTATGGGTTGGGTTAGATAGCGTTGATTTGATACCGTGCTTTCATTTTAACGCGGGATAGACATATAATATGGCATCCTAGCAGAAAAAAAAGGATATGAATATTATAATACCTGCATTCCTAAATAAAATAAGTCAAAACTCAAAACCATATCGTACAATGAATTCTGCAATACAACATGCACAGTTCTATTAATATCGTCACATGCAAATAAAATTGAAATACTGATAAACTTCACCATCGCACACAAACAAGCTCTCAACTAACAAAATTATATTTCAAAAAGAATTTCCACAAACGTTCATAAATAAGTAATAAACGTGCACAAATTAAAAACGAGTCGTCGTCAGCCCTGGCGGCGTGGGTGCGAGTTGCCTCCTACATATTTAATTTGCCCGGACTGGTTTCTGTCCGAGCGCCGCGCCGCGCGCCGCCGCTACGCTTTGTGTTTCGTTATGGCTCTATCGCTCCGCACCACTGTAGGGCTGCCTGATGAGGAATCGCTACTTTATTGGCGAGTGGGCGCTCTGAATACGGAGCCGGGAATTTATGTTTTAGCGAATAGTTCCCGGCGTTTTGTCGACGCCAATAAAATACTCAAACGTTGCGCTGTTCTCGGTTTATTAAATAAAATATTGCTACCCGGGAGAGTTGCGATCAAAAACTCATTTTCGAACACAAATAAGCAAGGTTTTTTTTGGTTTTTCGGTCTTATCTTGAGATATTGTGAAGGGTGACAAGTACGTAAGCCGAAAAATGTAATCCCGGTCACGAACTTCGGGGAACTTTACTCAAGAATATTTGTAGGAAACAAAACAATAGGAAAGTTTGTCGTCTCATGGAATATTTAAACCATTGAAGGGTCAAACGTTCTGTGGCGATTTTGTATCTGTTGGGTCCAAACTTTAAGCTGAATATTGAAAAAGGTTGTACTTACAAGATAACAAGACTACCTGAACCTGAAACATGCCAAACAGTTGCCACTTCTTATAGGCCTGCCTTAATTTATGTACTACATTATATGAATAAAACATAAAACGACAACATGCTAGGGCCGACCCAGACTTCCTCTCCAAAACATTATTTAACACGTCTCATCACAGTTTTTTAACGTTAAGTACAAAACACTTCGCAGCGTAATGTGTAACACAAACTGTCATAACAACAAACTGTAAGCGAGCCCTATCTTCCGCAGAGCATCTAAGAGAAGCGTAAAACGTCTTCTTAAAGCGAACTAGCTCATATCTTAATTCATAATTCAATATTCACTCCGCTCCACTTTCTGTGGCAAAGTGCAAGCGCGCGGGAAAAAAGCCAGCAGGGCAAACGAGGGGGGAACAAAGTGGGGGGTGGGTGGTGTTGGCAAGGGGAGCCCGTAATCCCTTATCGCGGCCGCCGACCGCGCATCGACAATTATTATAAAGAGCCCGATGTAAACTAGTGTAAGTACGTACGGTGCGAGGCGTGAATAGGAGGGTCTGATTTATGAAGTGTGTTAGTCACATTTGTGACAGTTGTTAAACATTTTTTGTTAGAATCTATTCTTAGGAAAGGTCTTTCAGCAATCCTTTTTACATATTGATATTTCCTACAAGCAAGATGTAGTTTGTGATTTGTTTGTATCAGATTAACAATACAATTTTCTCATCTGTTGCAGCAATCAAAGTTTTTTTTTATTTATTTTGTAATGATGACTTATCTACTGAAAGTACCTTCTATCTTTATTTTCTTATCAGCGCCTCAAAGTATAACATTTCCTTGAAATGTATATCTGCATTAAATGTAACGATCTAAAATTCCAGCGCAGGCAGAAAAAAACGCAGCTCAAGTTTCTCCACACATAAAATAATATCAAGTATCAAAACCGTTCGCACTTAGTACTCGACACCGCGGTCGTAAGCTACCGGCTACCGCACGGGCCGTCGGCCACGGTCCCACAATACTATCGCCCTCTCTTTCTCTCACACCACTCGCTCCCACGCTAGGGAAGGAATCACGCTTTGCCGAAAACTTCGGGAAAATAATCGGATTTGTTTTAGCCGAGGCCGAGATCGCGTGTCTGGATTTGTAATGTCGGTGAACGGTTGCGAGCAGTTGTGGTCGGGCTGTTTGTGATGGAGGGCGAATGGGCAATGTCTTGTAGGTACTTATGTGCAATTTTCTAAGGCGAAGCTTTATTATATACCTACTGTAAATCTATCCCAGATTTACAGTAGGTACCTACTTACCATTCTCGTAATTTAATACGTTCAAAATCTAGTCGCAGTCTCATCTCGGCGACAAACAAATGTCAAACAATTGTCAAAATGTAGGGAAATTAGAAGTATTTTTGACAGATTAAGACTGAAATCAGACTGTGAACGTTCTTAAAATTACGAGAATAACCCCTCTGATGTCCTTTAGATCGGTCGTTCTTGAATACAATGTTACTTTTCTAATTAAACTAAGTATGATTAAACAACTGAAGTATTTCGAATACCATTTTGATTTTGTTGTTTCTTTTAAATGAGAATCATGACTTCATGACATGTGTAAAATACCTATGGCCAAAATTTTTAGGATACCGTACCGAGTTCGATAGCAAGAAAAGTAGGTACAAACTACCTACATGCAATGAGCCTAGAAAGTTGAGTCAAAATCGCAGAAAGAATACGTAACTCAATTTCCCCCCCATCTAATTTTGGTTTTCGGCTTCCAGAACCACCGAACACATAGACAAGTTCTTACCCATCCCTCACCACGCAGCTTACCCGAACACAGCGAATTTCACCGCCCGTCGAACGCGCTATAAGAATTTAATAAACACTCCGTGGTCCGTAACTTTGACGCTCCGTAGCTCGTACCGTCAAATCTAAGAAATTACAAGCGTTGGTCAAATACACGACGAGTTAATGAAGGTCGGAGGTACTTGGGAGTATATTAGGAGCGAAGTTGTTACGCTTTGTGAGAAAGAATAGGGAATTCTTATTTTTCTTGCTTTTGTAAGGTTTCGGCATCGAAATCTCGATTGTTTGAAATCTTGAATTCGTACCGTGATTTCTTCTTGCGAGAATTTGGCGTTGTACAGACTGGAGCACATCAACCTACCCGAAACTGTCAGATTTTCCCAATCAACTTTGAACCTTATACTTCAGTGATAAAGTTGAAAATCTATTAAAGAAATTTGACAGATTGTAGTAGGTTGATGTGCTGGCGTCTGTACTAAGTAAGTTTTTTTGACGCTGTATCTTTGCCTAGTGAATCGATCCCTACTTAAATATAGGTAACTCTCAACGACATATTAAGTTTTACATTTCCAGTATAAACTGATTTTCATTGTACGAAAAGCCTATACAATGCGAGGTCTGCTAAAACTGGAAATGTATAGCTTGATGTGTCGACTCGTCGTGTGTACCTAAGAACAGTCAACAAAAGAGATAAGTATGCAGGATCCTCGGATATAGTTGAAGTTTAGTAAGAAACCGATGGATGTACCCGAATAAAATTAAATTTCAATCGACAACATCCATCGGTTTCTTACTAAACTTCAACTATATCTGACGATCCTGCATACTTATCTCTTTGTACGTCCTGCGATCCCTGTGCCGTTACCCTTGCTACCACTTGGCTGACTGGCTGAAATTTTTGCCACGGTATAGGTAAGCACAAATTAGTTACTAGCTTTTGCCCGCGGCTTGGCTTGCGTGGAAGAGAACTCGGCAACTATCACACGGGCACGGAAACTGGGATAAAAAGTATCCTATGTGTTTATTAATGTCAACGTCATGTCATAGTTGTCAACTGGTTGGCAACATGGTTGGCTCACCCCTTCTAACTTCACGATAACTTGCGATGAACAGAGTGCACACGTCTCTTAGTTCTCTTACGTACCTACTTTAGCGAAATTAAATAAGTAGTTTAGAAGTGTAAAACAGTGTCCTGCGGGGTAATTGCGTAACATGCTATCAGTAGCAATGGGTTTCATTTTGACAGTTCAACAACATTCATTGTGTTATTTACATTGTTGAGCGGACACATTTTTCGATCATATGAAGCTATGGATTAGCAATATCCTTCAAATGATTCAGATTGAGACCGATAGTCTGTTACGGAATTAGGGTGCTGTATAAATGATCAAGTGCAAAAGATGGTTTCCTTCAAGATCCCAAACACTATGTTTTATTAAGTCTACCTGTGTGCAACATTTAATCGAAATCCATTCAGCCAATAGGCGTGAAAAGGTAACAGACAGACAGAAAGTCAAAGTTATTGTCGCATGAATAATATACATACTTAAACATCACTCCTGTAATCTTCAAAGGGTTAGGCTGAGGTGTGTTTTGGGATGCATGAAGAAGCCTCCTCGTGTAGCGCAGTTTGTTCCGCCAGTTACTCAACTGAACCGAGCGCTCGGCGCATCCTGGACAGTCACGCCCAACACTTTATTTGACTGGCCAATTCTTCTCTTGCGGCGGTGGTAGGGCTAACGCCCGCCTGGTCTGCGACCACCCTCCCACCGGAGTCCGGTGTCAAGCAGCCTGCTGTGTTTCGTCGACGCGTGGGAGTTCCAATGCCTTAGGCATATTCTGGGCACGCTCGTTCCACCATAGACATCCATCGCTTTCCATCAGGCGTGATCGAGGCAAAAAAACTTAGTACACCCACATTTCGCCAATAACAGGGGGCGATAATATAAGTATGGATTTTCTAATTCATCTCTCTCCAAAAACAGGGCTTCCTCTCTCCTACCCTTTTTTCTGTGCCCTACAGGGTCCATAATGATCTAAATTATATAGTTACTACCTAAGTACACGTTATGGTAAAGCAATAAAGATATTGAGTGAGTATTGTTGAGTAATTCGTACCGATACGACAGAATAAGTAGAAGGGTACCTAGTTTTCTATAAAAGTAGTTGCGTAAAGTACACTGCAGGGAATCAATTCTCACCATATCTTGGCAAAGTAGCAGTCACATTTTCTTGTAAAGCTTGTAGCATAAAGTGCTCCTGTTAATTGTTAGGAAGTTGGCAAAACTCAAACACTGCAGTGCGTAATTTTTTTTTTTACTAATAGCCACCCGAGTCCCGACCGATTTCGGTCACGGTGGCCAATCTCAACGGAGATTAGCCAGGTACGTAGGAGATATTATAGTGCAAAACACAAGTGTGTGTGTGTGTGTAAACACAGATGCACTCTCTGTTCCTTTACTCTCATGGTCCGATGGGACGGTAATCCGACACGACCGGGGAGAGATCAGGCGTAGGACCAACGGCTTTACCTGCTTTCCGAGGCACGGGGGTATTAAACCGCCGACTTCCAAACTCCGGTCTGTTACTAAGAAATTTCTAATGGAAAACCCAATAACAATTTATCCGACCTGGGATTCGAACCCAGGACCCCCCACGCTCAGCAGTCGCGCTTGCAACCACAAGACCAACGAGGCACTTAAAATAGTTGATGATGGCTATAAAAATAGTAAACCTTGTGAAATAGTTCGTTGAAAGGTGTACAGACACCAAGCACATCAAGCTACTACAATCTGTCAAATTTCTTTGATAGATTTTCAACTTTATCGCTAGAACATAAGGTTCAAAGTTGATTGGGAAAATTTGACAGTTTCGGGTAGCTTGGTGTGCTGGCGTCTGTACCTTTTGCCGCCATACTTAGCAAACCTATTTCTACCACCAGGCTTTAATCGCTGTGTTCCTGTTTCATGGGACCCAGAGGAGACGGCGATATTGCACCTTATTGCAGGCATTTATGAGATTTTCAATATTTATCTTTAATAACAAAACCAAAAAGGTGCATGCAATGACGCGTAGGTTGACGCATAAGTTAATATTGTGATAAGTAATGGCATTTTCTTTGCAGATAAACCAGCTGTGCAGTTCGGACAAGCAAAATACGACCTCTGCGTGACATTCTTTAAGCAAAGTTCTTTTGGCAGATGGCCCATGAGACATTTAAAGAGAGCCTTTGCATAAAACTGCTGTAAGACCTCATTGGCGTGCCTGTCCACTATTAAAAAATTATTGGGTATACCGCATTTTTTTTTTGAAGTGAAAACTTCTTTAGGCGTGTAGGGTATTTTTTGAGATGGAAAACACCATTTAATTCGCGCCACTGTTACCGTAACCGACACCGCTTCGGATGTGTTCGGCTGTCCTCGGGATGTACTCGGTTTTAATGTATATCCGATATGTCAGTGAGTGGCAAAATGGCAAAGTATTCTGTCTGTGTTTTGTTTTCACTTCTGTCGGCACTCCCGGAGTGCCACTGTTTTTTTAACAGTGTACTGTTTAACTTTCATCCTTTTCATAATCATTTTCAACTTTTCCTCTTTTCTTTTTACATTCACTGAAGAAGCAGCTGTCTCACGCAACATAAGTGTCAAATATTCCTTGACAGTTCTGAGTCTGACACTTCAAAACTCAAATAAAGCTACATCTACACACTTGCGAGAGTTCGCAAGTCGCAAATAATGCCTCCCTCGCAAGGTACATTCAGCACGACACATACCGCATATTATCATAATAACACGCTCACGCGGCGTTGATCGCGCTGAATAATAATAAACCGTAATGGGGCGAGACGAGGCTGCAATCTGTGTGTTCCTACCCTTGCTTTACCTGATTCGATTCCCAAAGGACGAGAATGAATCGAGTAATCGAGTGTATGGAGAATTTGTTGTGTATTAAATGATATTAAGATGTCCCCTTGTTATAAAGGTTTTCGGAAGGTCCGATGTCCAGCAGGGGTTTGTAACGGACTGTTAGATTTTTTTGGAACGTATGTAGTTCCATATCGCCCGTGGTGAATGAGAGTTAGACCCAAAAAGTGTAACTAACATTTTGATAGTCACAACACTTTTTTTTTTTCTCAAATAAATGTCATTTATTTCATTGTGCCTGTTTTTTTCTAGGAATTTACCGCTTTATTCGTAAACGTTCCTTAAAGTAATGTTAACGACTGTTTAACCATAGTTTTTTGACGTTTAAATGTCACTTAACTTTAATCATCGTTTATAAATAAAAACCCTTATAGCCAATCGTCAAGGTTGCGAGGCTCACTGCCTAGGGTGTGCCAGCCAGACGTACATTAAAGTTTTCTAGTAGACGCAACTTCTTGATGATGATGTCACAGTAATATACCACTGAATTTCTGCCGCACTGGTGAAACACATCAGTTATTTACTGTTGAAGAGTAGGTTTGTTCCTGGATCGATATGACTCTGTAGTACGCGAATGGGAATCGTGTCATGGCCTGCCTGATATTGTATTTAAAAGTACTTCTACTTAGCCATGAGCGTAGCGTGGGACTGCATTAAAACCACGGCAATAATTTTTATATAAATAAATATTTGACAATACTTACACGATAAAAAAGAAAAACTCGTCTGCTTGGAACTTTCCAACCTTTTCAAGTATGCTCTCAGTTCTTTGACAAAATTAATCGTTCGTAAACTTACGATTTCGCATCACTATTTCGTCTTCCCGCCTCGCCTTCGCGCCATTTGAACCGTTCCGTTCGCGCCATTTTGGGCTGTCAAATGACGCGCGCTGTCAAACGCAACGTCGCGCGTCGAGTGAGATGCGAATTTGGTTTCGAATAGCGCTGAATTCATTAATTTTGGACATAATGTTTGAATTTTTGCTTACGTTTTGCACTTATTATTGTTTGTAAATTATAGACTGAGGGAATTCTGCTCTCATAACAAGTCTGAACTAGGTATAAAGTTTTAAGACTTCGAAAAGGAGTTACTTAAACTACCCTACATTTATATTTTTCGGGCTTCAACTGTTTCTTTGCAAACCCCATCCACATTTGAATTGTTTTTTTTTCATTCTATTTCCTATTCCCAAACTCCCATATAAAAAACTACAAACACAAAATAGTAAAAAATAGTCAGGTGTAGCAACAAACTCTCATTACCAGGTTGACGGCTGGCAGCCTAGCACGGCAATGCTTCGCATGCCAAACCAACAGGCAATCAATAACGAATGTCGACGGGATTACGCGGGAATTAAACCGGGCAGTATGGGCGGTACACAATCTGTATTTATTTAAATACTTTTCGTTCTAATTTGGAGTTGGATGATACGAGCAGTTGAGTTTTTTTTGAATTTGGAATATGGATGATGAAATGTTACTTTTTTAAGTTTCAAATATTGTTGAGGAAGTAGAGTGATTAACATTGATTGATACTTGAATCATTGCTCGAAATAGTTTTATCGTCGAAAAAGCTAGAAAACGTGAAAATATTTTATTCTTCTATAATTTTGATTACATAGGTAATCAATCTATAATGTTCCCACTGCTGGGACACAGGCCTCCTGTCGGTAAGAGGGAGTGGGGGGTGATCCACCACACGCGGCCAGGCGGGTTGGTAGATGTCACATGTCTTCGAATTTTTGGTTCTAGGACATGCCGGTTTCTTCACGATGTTTTCCTTCGCCGTTTTGAGAGCCGATAAACATTGCTCTCAAAACGGTGTCAATGCTTATTTTTCTACTTTGAAATAAACTTACAAAAAATATATTTAACCGTCGTTGAAGGTAAATAAACTCACAGTTATTATGACATTTATAAAATATTTATTTCTCAATAAATCACAATCTGTATACAATCTAATTGTGGCACATAGAACAACAGATAATATATAATATTCCAGAACCGTACACTACTTATATGTACTGACACTATTTTGAGGTATTTAATTTCATATTATCATGAAATGCATGCTGCAATTATTCTAACAGGGCAACTCCGAAAAAACCCGGGTAATGTCCGGATAATTTCGGCAGTGGACGAAGAATCCCACTTTTTTCTATATTAATCACATTTATAATATAACACAGATATCTACATTTAGAAAACCTATCACAATTAAAATAAATTCGTTATTGTTGGCAACTTTTTCAATTCGGGAGTTGCTATCGTTAACGCAAAAAGTTTATTATTATAATATGGTAACATTTTTTTCTTGTAAAATAATATAACACAGCCGAAACATCGAGATCTACATTACACCGAAATATCAATGACTAGTTTTTGAAAAATACTACTTTTTGATTTTTCTCCATTTATGAAATCTTTACAGATTTTTTCTACTACGAATACATCAACCACATCAATATTCCATCTAAAACACATACATATATAAATAATGACAGTTAATATTTTACCCAAATCACCAGATCAGGATCTGAGTGATGTCATTGTGCGTCGTACGCTATACAAAGGTATATAATGAGCAAAATTCTCAAATTTATCTCAACAGAGAATTATGAGGTACTTATAGGTTGTGTGAGCAAAAACAGGTTTTAAATGGCTCCTGGATTCTTAATCTTCGTTTTCGGAACCTAAAGAATATTCGATAGTCTTTAAATCCCTGTTCATTTCATCGGGATCATCGTTTTCCATACCCAAAGTACGAGATGCGAAAGAGCTCTGTGTCGCCATGCCCGCTAGAATCCCGTTGGACAAAGCCTGCACCGACAAGGCTTCCTGAGACGGGCCCGCATAACTGTACTGCTGGTAAACAGCTTGTATCCTCGCCGCGTTTACCAACGTCTGTATTTTCAACTGCGTGTCCAGCGCCAAACTGAGCGGCAGCTTCCGCAATTGGCTCGCAATTAACTTCCCAAACATCTCGAACTCGTTCTCATTACCATTCTCGGAATGTTGACTCAGATCTTGCGGCAAGTCCGTGTGATCGCCGCTGTCTGAATTACTTTTCTTTTGTTTTGTTGGCACCGGGTAGATAGTTGCGAGTGAGGTAGTCAACGGCGTAGCGATCCCTACGGGTGGATTGAGAAAAGGCGCGGACGTAACCGGCGGGAGGATTCCGAAAGTCCCTTGACTCAAGCCGAACGGAGTGCCAGGGCGAGGGGACGGCGTGTTCAACACATACGGTGTCGACGAACGCGTCGAGCTGCGACGCTTTCGCGGACTTTTCTTTTCCGGCGATTTTCGTTCGCTGAGGTCTTGAACCACGTCGCTGTCGTCGCTCGCCGGAATCTCCAGCAAACTGTTGTCCACCTATCAACAAACGTACAGCCGCTTAACGTCAGAGCGCATGTGTAAACATGAGTAAGCGTCGTAAACAACAAAAAAATAGACTCACAGAGCTCGGTGTGACGATCGCCCGCAGAAACCTGTCTGCATGTTCGAACCACGTGACGCTCGGTCGGTACGCATGCGCGCCAGCCTTCCTCGCCGCGCGAATCTTCTTCAACTCGACGCTATACGACGAACGTATGTTTTTTATTTTATTTTTCAATTCTTTAACTGTGACGTCGACCAAATTCAGTGCATTTATTATCTCTATGTATCCTTGCTCCCTTATTTTCTTATTCTTGTAGTGTTCCGAGACCGGGTTCCAGAGGTATTCGCGCTTCTCGTACTCGATTATCATCTGGATGGTGAGATCCTCGCTCCACTTGGGGTTGGCCAGGATAGCGACCATTTTGTTTTTTAAAGCATGCTATTGAGCACAGTTAATATTTTTTATTTAGTTATTTGTTATTTAATTTCGCGAGTTTAGCTTTTGTTAGTACCAGGAGCGCAGAAGGGTGCGGGCGGTTCGCATGCGCGCAGCATACTAAAAGCACGTCGATGGGCCGGCACCCCGCGCGGGGGGTCTATTTCGGGAGTAGCCGGCATCACGCAGTCGCGTGCTTTGGAGCGTGCTGTTTCCTCTTCTCACCGCTCGGAGGCTGGGCACCGAGTGAAACGGAAGATTTGTGGCCGCCGGACGGGCGACTGTTCGTACTTACAACGGCGACCGCCGCCAATTGTCATATTTCAATCGGAGCACTTAGGACCTTTGGCGATATTGAATTTTAGATTTTTTATCGCAGTGAAGACTTGTAATAGTGGAAGGCACGCAGTATTTATGGAGACGCATCGTGCCATTTATTTTTATAGTTTTGTGCGGTTTATTTCTTGAGAAACTTAGAAATAAAACTTTTTGTATCAAGATTGTTTAATTGCATTATAAATTATAACGAAGTATGAAGTAAGCATACAGGGCGATTTTAAGTGTCTAATAAAGACCACCCAAGGAATAGTTTTATAGTCAAGCGTCGCATCGTCGTCGTCCTTGTTTATGATTAAATAAAAACTTTACTAGTAATTTTCAGGCTACCGTAAACTTTTCATACGAAAATGTTTTTTAACCGACTTCAAAAAGGAGGAGGTTCTCGATTTGACTGTATTTTTTTGTATACAGTATGTTAGTTACGAGATATCTCCGGCAATTGTGAGTCGATTTCAAAAATTATTTTTTTAATGGATAGGGTATGCCTCTGAATATAAACTTTATTAACATTGCTTGGGTAGTTTTTCAGTTAGCTTCAATAATACATACGTTTGCCACTTAGTTTATATTGATAATGTTATAATAACTTCCTGTCACTGATATGTATTTACATTGCAAGTAATGTTATACGAATTTGTGTGGGGTAAGTAAGTACAACTTAAAAGTGAAAAATAAAAACGTTTTTACAAAAAAATAGTTTTTTATTTGCAATAATTTGAAAAACTCTATGATAACTCGTATGAAAACATTGTAAAAATGGCTTTTTATGTCAAAAGTAGTCAGTTTTTTTTTTTAGATTTTACTGAGTAAGTTATTAAAATGTGACCATAAAATACGCAAAATATGTACAGTACTCAAACATCCGTGATCCTCGCTCGGCCCACCACGCCACCATCGGACTTGCCGGGGAGGTGCGGCGCGGGCCATTTGCTCGCGCTTGCCGCCGCCCTAACGTCTGCACATGTTTACCGAGCAGCCGATAACCTCGTTGTGACCCTGCGCATAATTGTGAGAGCAATTTGCAATATTGGGTACATTTTTTCGAAATAGATAGGGCTTTTAATTGAACCTTCTATGTTCGGTACAGTTGAGGTGTCTGCTATTAAGAAGTTACTTACGAAGAAAAAAGGTCGTACTTTTAGATCTATAAGTACTAATAATAAAGCTGAAGAGTTTGTAGGCTTGAACGCGAGAAAAAAAAAAAGAAGCAAGAAAAAAATCAAATCCGACTTCTCAGTCCTTCGAGTCGGATTTGATTTTTTTTTTTACATTTGGTAGCCCAATTCTTGAGGTAGGCTTTTTATCACTACGACTTCAAGGAGCTGAGCAAAAAGAAAAACAAGTCAGAAAGAACGCTAAGCGAAAACGAACTAAATAATAAACTACAGACGGTTTCTTTCAGTTCACTTAACTAGGTAATTGAATTATAATGCTAACAACAATATTAGAAAACCAGAACGTAAGATGTTTGTTCATTGATTCGAGAGTAACTTCAGTTAAACTTAAGCTAGGTAGGCCGCGAAATTCAAATTTTCTACAGTACCCGGCGATAAATTCTTTTGCGGCGACCTTTGGAAAGAAACAATCGGCTAATTTCGGCTTCGTAGTGCGTTATCTCTGTCGCACACTACCTATGTGACGTTAACTGACGTTTTGTCAGTCGTTCATTTTAGTTACTATAAGTACTCTATGCAGTCGTTGTTCAAGTGCGATAGAGTGCGGTCGCGTCCAGTTCCAAATATATATCTAGAGTTGTTAAAACCCCCAAATTTAAATAATTTAAAGTTGTACTATGGCATCTTTAGGAAAAATAGGGGAACCTTTTTATTTTACCCCAACCTAAAGCAATCATTTATAGAAAAATTGGTGTATTTTATACAAAGAATAAAAAGAATTATCAAAAGAAGCAAATCATAATAAAATTGTTTTAACAGCTCCTAATAGATACCGGACTGTTTGTATTTCGTGCGACAGAGATAACGCTCTACGAAGCCGAAATTAGCCGATTGTCTCTTTCCAAAGATCGATGTGCAATATTTATCGCCGGGTACTGTACCCTTTTTTACAGTTGCAGGTCTGTGTCGGGTTGTACAGACGCCAGCACATCAACCTACTACAATCTGTCAAATTTCTTTAATAGATTTTCAACTTTATCACTAAAACATAAGGTTCAAAGTTGATTGGGAAAATATGACAGTTTCGGGTAGGTTGATGTGCTGGCGTCTGTACATATCGCTCATTTGGAGAAACATCGACGTAAATGTATTTTTTCTCAAAAATTAGTTAAATATGCCAAAGCACTTAGAAAGCGTATTTACGTTATTTTATTTTATTTCTTAAGAAAACTTACAGCTAGGATACAGATAGTTGGCATATAGTGAAAGAAGGCCAATTAAAAGTTTTCACTGACAATATTAGGGTAGCACAAGAAACAGTAGACAGGTAAGCGATACCAAGAATAAGAATAACTAAGCACTTGGAGAGAATCAAGAAGACTGAACAGGTTTTAGTGATCTTCAAAGAAGTTTTTACACAGTATTTTTTTTTTAATTTAGGAAGGCAAAGAAGTAAAAACAAAAAAAAAAGGAGCAGTTACGTCGATGTTTCTCCAAATGAGCGATATTTTGATTGAAATATGGTTCGCGGCCGCAATAAATATGTCTTTACAGAATTATAATCATTAAAATCATCAATACAACCCTCTAAGTTCATATAATCCTATTGATTGGTATTTCATGAAATAGCCATTCAATAGGATTTCGGCTACCCTGACGCTTCCCCCTTAAGACTTCGCTTTAATAAATAAAATCTATAAAGCGATAAGAGTTTTGACACTTCGTGAAACATTAACGAAAGATTTCCTGCGTAATTGTATTAATTGGGTAGTTACAATGAAGAGTCACGTAGTAGAAATAGCGATTTATAATGAAATAGCACTCAATGAAGATAACGAGAGCGGAGTCGAAGCAATTTGAATGCAGGTCTCTGATGCAGCGCCGAGAGATTAAAACACTAGTCTAAACAGTTGTGACAGAAATTTAATGATTTTGCTGCGGAGTTTGAGAGTAAACTGATTAAGCATACAAAATTGTGTTTTCGTAACTTCTATACTCTTTTTGAAGTGAAACTTCTTTACGCACGCTTGACTTGGGGAGTAAGCTGGCGAACGCGTGACGTAAGCGTTACGAAAAGTGTGATCGGGCGAACGGGAGTTTAGTGGGGGATATAAGCAAGAGAAAGCAGTGCGCGTGCACATTTTCTTTCTCTCTTCCTCTCATAGAAAAAAACGTTTGAAGTTTCACTTCAGTCGTGTGGTCGTAAGCACACTCGGTTTTTTATTATAATTTTATAATTATGCAAGAAAACGCTGCCGTTATTTTGATGTCAGCAACGAATAAGCTCGGTTATTTGATGTTAGATACGAATAAATGTATTAACCATTTAGGCGTTAAACGTCAAAAATGTAAGGTTAAACAGTCGCTAATTTTAAACAACGTTAATAAATAAAGGAGAGCATTGTAAATGGTAAATACTTACGTTTCTACAAATTAAAGTCCAAAATGCAGTCATTTCAACAATATAACACAATTGTTTTTCGCTACTATTTGTCTAATAGAATGATAAATGGACTCTAAATACGATGTTGTGTACATTTAAGACATTATTTGCATCGAAACACGAATTTGGACAATCACAACTGAAAGCAGACATTCGTCCTGAAAGTAGTAATTATAAATGTGAATAATTACGTTCAAGAATTTTAATACTGTGTTTAATTAATTTCTAAATACTTATTAATAATGTTGAGCTTGAGCCTAAACTCAAATAATTCTGCTCAATTAGCATTCCTGCTCATCAGTCCTAAGTTGAGCATGCTTCGGGGTGAAATCAAATTCCTTTACGAAAGTCGTGTAATATTTGTTCGTACAAAAGCGAGATGTAGATACTAACTTGTTGTACTAATATTTGAGTTTGACAGGAAAGGCGTTCAGTACTAAACATATAATCATGACTTCTATCGCTAATTATATTGAAATGTCAAGCATTGAAAATTTTGTGCTAATCATTGATGGACTATTTAATTTGTTTGACATTTAGCAAACGCTAACGCTTGCTTTCAACTAGTTTCAACTTAAGAATTTGCAATGTCATGCAGACTCGCCTCGTAAAATGATTGTAGAAGCAACACTACACTACCAAAATGACTTATTATACACTGATTGTAGAAGCAACACAACCAAAATGACTTATTATTATACACTGATTGTAGAAGCAACCAATCCAAAATGACTTATTCTACACTGATTGTAGAAGCAACACTACCAAAATGACTTATTATACACCGATTGTAGAAGCAACCAAACCAAAATGATTTATTATACACTGATTGTAGAAGCAACACTACCAAAACGACTTATTATACACTGATTGTAGAAGCAACACAACCAAAATGACTTATTATACACTGATTGTAGAAGCAACACTACCAAAATGACTTATTATACACTGATTGTAGAAGCAACACTACCAAAATGACTTATTAATTTATTTTACACTGATTGTAGATGCAAAACCACCAAAATGACTTATTATACACTGATTGTACACTACCAAAACGACTTATTATCGTCATCATCATTTCAGCCCGGAATCACCCACTGCTGGGTATAGGCCTCCCCTCTCCTCTGCCACACTTCCCGGTTCCGTGTGTCCCTCATCCAGGTGTTTCCCGCGACGATATCATCAACCCAGCGCGCTTTTAAACGGCCCTGGCCTAACCTTGGCCACCACAAACAAATCAAACCAAAACAACCAGTCTTTAGTTTCAGGGTCGCAGCATTATGCTGAGCGATAGCCGTTTTGCGTGGATGTGACGCATGTTTCCCTTACCTTCTTTTTTTTTTTGTTTATGTTCTTTTTTGCGCCATGTTCACCGCAAATAAACGTATTTTCTTTCTTTCTTTCTTGGCCAAATTACTTATACCATCTCCAAATATGACCAATACCCAAACCATTCTACCAGCAGCGTCCTTATTTTTAATTAAGAAAATTATTATCAGAACAATTGCTCGCTTGCTGTAATAAAACCAAAGTGGCAATATTCGTACGTCGACGCGTCTGACATTGCGCGTCAGAAGATGGAAACGACACGGCCTCTCGAGCGACGATAAGATACCGAGCGAGACGGGACGGGAAAATCTCGGCGATGCGATGCGATGTGAGCCCGTGAAATATGTCCGGGAAATGTGTGGCGCACTATGCTTAAATATTGCTCCGGTTCTCGCGTTATGAGATCAGAATGGAAAGGAGTGTTGTCATATTGCAGTGGTGGTTTTTGTTTTTGTGTTAGATGGTTTTGAATTAATTTTGGAGTGTTTCAAGTTGGTTTAATACGTTAGTTCGGTATAGTTTGGGCTGGAAGTCAAGACAACATAATAAGGCAGCAACAGCATTTGTTGGGAACGTAGGGTCCTGTGAAGTACCTATAACCATCAATCAGACACCAAGTTACTCGAACATTTAAAACACTAAGAGCTGATTTTTCAATAGTCAGATAACTTTTGCCTGAAGAACAAAAATGGCAGTTTGATATATTTTCCATACAAAAGCTGTCAAACGTCAATCATTATTCCTCAAAAAAAAGTTATTTGACTATTGAAAAATCAGCCCTAAGTAAAATAAAAATACAACACAAGTTCCCAAAAATACTGAAACAATGGAAAAGTAAGAAATTCTAAACAGAATCAGTGATGAGCACAACAAGTATGTCAGTGATGGTAATGACACAGTATAATATAGTAATGATGTCAACAATATAAAACATAGTTTTCAAAATCAAAACTTTTATGGAGAGTGTTGTTTGAATTCCAATTTAAAGTTTCAGCACTTTCTCTAACAATAAATGACACGTGCCACTATCAGTAACTAGACCTTCAATTAACGCCTCTGCGTCCCAGAATAAAGGGCAACCGACTATGTTAAATTGAAGTGAGTACCTATACCACACACATTCAACACGCATAATATACAAAACATCATTATATATAGATGTCAAGCGGTCCCGCGTTGCGTCACTGCACGCGAGCACATCTATCTACGGTGCTATAGTTTCACATACTCCAACTAGCGAACCTGATGATGGAAAATATACCTTAGGTCCTGAAAATAAAGTCTATGGTGATGGTAAATCAGTGTGTGCGGCACTCGACATGATAGGTGCCGGTGCCGGCGAGGCCAAGAGACAGATAAATATCGCTTTATACTCATCGCATCGCTTTGAAGCCGTGCGGTCAGTAATTTTCTCGCTCTCACTGCTGTGGGGTTAGCAGTCTCGTGTATATTTATCACGGTGATATACTAACGCGTTCCCGGCGACGGCTTTTACGATTATTGTTCTTGCTTTTGTTTGTAGGCCCGTATTAAGCATATGGAAAGTTTTTCAACGTTTGTTCAAGCGAGAAGTTACATGGTTTTATGTTGCAGTTGGTTTCTTTATGAGAAACTTGTATAGCGATAGTTTCGACTGTAAAGTTATTTTTAATAGCCGTAACTCTTTTCTAATCAGCAATACCAATAACCATAAGGAAAATTGATTCAGATAAACATGAATAAGAAGAGAAAACATCAAGTTTCCGTTTATTAATTAATTGTACAAGATATAATATTGCTAGTTTCAATAGAATCATAGCTAGCTAGGCAAAGTAATATAACGTCAATATTGAAAGGCGTATTTATCAGCGACAGAGCAAACAGTGGATGAGTAGACGTTACCACGGTAATAGCCGTGACATTACAGTAACAGGATCCGTCGGTTCAACGTCCATATCTTTATTGCTTACGCGATACGTCAAAAGAGCTGCCATTATTTCTAGACCTCCAGAATAGTTTTCTACATAAGTAACTAGAAGGATCGCCAGTGGCAGATCTATAAAAAGGCGAAATTTCTGTCACGAATTACCAAAATTCTGGGAAGTCAAATCGTTATTAACGCACATAATAAAGTGATCGCTTACTGCTACATATTTTGTTAGACTATAATTCTGTGCTATCATTACCAAAAATTCTGTGGTAATGTTGGGATCTGAAGTTATATATATGTAAAAACTATTACCAGTTCAGATTTACCTGGAAAGTTACACGAAGCCATAGTAGCGAATAGAGAGATGTGAGGTTACAAAAGAGCGAAATCTCTGCCACAAGTTGTCTTATAGAAAGCTATGCTAGCAAAGTTAATGCCCCTAGGTAATAAAAGCAAGGAGCTCAGAAATCACAGCCATTACCCACACCGGCAGCCGGTTAACCAACACGAAAAACGTAAACCGAAACCCTAGCTTCTATTTACGATAGCCAATCTATACTCTATAATTTCACAAAGTTACATAAAACCCTTCGGATAAAACGCTACAAATGAACACTGTTGTAAATTGACAAGTCTGCGTCGCATTACCACGGGGCAAAGCGCCATTTTGCAAAATGTATCCTCACGCGGTAACATAATGAGGGTGACAGCGGCGTGGGAGGAAACAGCCTGCGAGGCGCGAGCCCCCTGGCCCTTTGACGAGCTACCGACCGCCGCCGCGCCGGAATGGGCTTGGTCGTTAGTGGCACGGTGAAATATTTCTTCGTACTTTTTGTTGAGTGCAGACTCAGAAATGTTGATGAATAAGGCGTAATGTGCATAATTTGATGAATAATGAGCTAGATGTGACAGACACTCACAAAGATGATTTGCAAATGTAATCGGAATATTCGCCTGTTGTAATTAAAAAAAAATAGTAAGTAATTTAGAAAAATATTGTACTGCAAATGTATTGCTTGATTTTTTGCAATAGTTTAACTTTACGAAATGCAAATCCGAGAAGTCGTATTTTTTTACATTAAAGGGTTAACAACAACCCAACCACCTAACTCTAAACAGAGAAGTTCAGTTCAGCAAATAATCCAATTTTAAAATCTGTTTAAAAAAATTGTGCTATGACACGAATTACGAACAAGCAATGAAGAATTAATATTTTAATTCCCCCGTCAAAAGGTAAATCCACAATTTAAAAAATACCCATAATGAAATACCAAGTATCAAGTCCGTTCTTGCCGCGCTATAGCCCGTCAGCGCAGGCAGGCACAGTCGACAGGCGAGGCGCGGCCCGGGGCGCGGAGCCAGCGCTACACCTACCGCGACACGCTAGCGATAGCGATATTACACACGCAGCGATATGGAACCTATAATATGCTATAGGTATATAGGCAGATGATGATGATGATGACATTTTGTGTGACACGAACTTGATAGCTTTGTTTTAGATGTCTAAACGTAACGCAACTGCTGATTGCGTTCGGTTTATTGGTGGTTAGCGGTCTAATAAACTTAACTGTGTTCCCACTGCTGGGACACAGGCCTCTTGTTGGTGAGAGGGAGTGGGTTGTAATCCACCACGCGGTTCCAGTGCGGTACCCTAATTGCGTAACACTGTCAATCAGAATCAGAATCATTTTTAAGGATACTGCTATTGCTAATCCATTGCTTCATATGTTCGAAAAATTTGTCTGCTCAACAACGTAAATAACGCAATGAATGTTGTTGAACTGTCAAAATGAAACCTATTGCTAGTATTGCTACTGGTAGTAGCGGGTTGGTACTTGGTAGACGTCACATGTCTTTTAATTTTTTGGTTCTAGTACATCCTCGCGATGTTTTCCTTCACCGTTTTGAGAGCAGTGGCGATGAAATAATTTACACAAAGTAAAGCGCCTGTTTGGCTTCGAACCTACGACCTACAAATAGTAAGTCGCAGCCATTACCACTGGGCCGCCACTGGTCCTAGACACATAAACCTATGTTATAGAACACTCTGACGTCAGTGTATCGAAATCGCTAGGGTTGTTCGAGCGACTTACTGTATTTTTGCTATGGTCGTCCTAAATCATAGTTATTGTATGCGGCGACCCTAACAATTAAGGTGTCGAACGACGAACGGCGAACGTGGTCCGCTTTTGAAGTCTCATGGGGTTAGTGTTTGTTGATCTGTTCGGTCATCTGAGTGGTCTTACAGTAAGTTAATTCCCTCAAGTATGATTTTCATCCACGTACAGCGGCGCTAAGCACTTACATTAACAGAATTTGTAGGGTGCAAAGATCATTATACTGTTATTTTTGTCCCAAATGAAGATTGCAGTTTTCGAATTTTTTGGTCCTTTCCTTGGTTCCGAAGCAGATTAAACAGGATTTCAATAGGGTTGAATGCGAAGTTCTTGATCAGTAGTTAGTAGATTTCTTGAGGGAATTGGGAGCAATGAGTAAGTGCAACTACAACCTTGACTTCCAAACATTGAAAAGTTTCGACCAGTAAAAGTAAAAATTGTATTGTTAATTGATAAGCAACAAGTACGCAAGCTATTTGTATTGTATCGAACTTTTCCGAACAAAAGAAAACTCACTATAAAATATCTTGCTGAGTTGACATTATTAGTGTACTCTACTACAAACTGTTTCTGAAAAGCTTTCAGGTTAACAATAACAAAACAGCAAAACACGGGTCTAACAAGACCTTCACAAGACTGAAAATAATAATGTACAAAAAAAAATCCGTGAAAAAGAAAAAATCGTCACTCGGGGAGCAGGGGCTAACGAGCAGTAGGTACCAGGGAGGCATGACATTATAGAGGCACGCGCCATTAGACGAACGCCGGGCGGTGGCGGAACGGGCCCTATTTCCGGAAGGAAGCGCGCCCGGAAGCCGCGCCGCGTCCGCCCCGCCTGTCGCTAAGTTACTTCGCCTGCTACTGAGTTATGGTCGCCTAGTGTCTGCACTAGATTTTGATACGGTCATGGTAGCCTAGTCTCCAAGTTATTCCGCTGCATTTACTTGGGTAAAGAAACTTGTGTTTATTCTTAGCTGATACTTTTACTTACACTTGCAAAGTTGTAAATGATGTCTTACCTGAAAAGGAAAAAAATACAATTAGAATTTTAATAAGTAACCCACACCACCACATTCCCACTACAATTATTTAAAAATCAATCCTTTATAATCAACATGATTTTACGTTTTAGACCTTGATGGTCCTTTAAGTCCTAAGTTCCTTACTTCATAAAAGATTCAAACAAGAATCGACAAAAATTCGATAGGTACCAAAACTCACAAATTACACCTACCTACAGCACTCCTGAAAAAGTACCATAGCGTTGTCATATGCACAAGTTGTGTAATTTAGTATTAGGACCGCGAACATCCAGAATGCGGGGCACTGCGGGACTAGGGAAACACGACGCGGTCAGGGATGACATTAATCAAAATTAAAAGTGGATTACGACTGGGATGGCGCGGAGCCGCGGTATAGCCCGCTATCCCGCTGGTAAATGAGGGGAGAGTTTTTGTGTTGTATTTAAATTGAGACTGATTTTTGAGGGCAATACTTACCTATTTGTTGTTTTATATCCTTGTTGGTCAGTCAATTTTAGTGTTTATGAGGATGCTCTATAGGCTGGTCAGTGTCAGGTTGTAGGTATGTTGAACAAAATATGATTCGCGATCATAACAAGTAGGTATATATTTACAGAACTATATTATTGAAATCATCAATACAACCCTCTAAGTTCATCCATACTTAATAAAACTTATAAATTCGAAAGTAACTCTGTCTGTCTGTCTGTATGTTACCTTTTCACGCCTAAACCACTGAACCGATTTGGATGAAATTTGGTATAGAGATAGTTTGAGTCCCGGGGAAGGACATAGGAGTTTTTATCCCGATATTCCCACGGATCGACACTTATGCCGGTGAAACCGCGGGGCGCAGCTAGTATAATAATATTGAATTATTATTTCATGAAATATTAATCAAAAGGATTGATTAAGGACCTGCAAATTGCAAAAAACGTAAAAAAATTAGAAATTCGCGGGCTACCCTGTCGCTTGAAAGTTCCAACAAACCTATGAATCAGTTGGTAATTTTTTATCAAGAATAATCAAGATAGTACGTCTCCCCCTAAGACAACAAGCAAATTACTGGTAGGTATTTACTACGAAACTCAAACAAGGAATGCGTCATTAATAGTGCATCTAGTGGAAAAAAGCAGTAGGTATCGAACTAATGACCTCTCAATCGCCATTCGCTACATATTTTTCATCTCACCTCATCTCGGTTTGGTTGATGCCACAGAGAGAAAGATGTCTTATCGAGATTATTAAAAGCTTAATAACTACTAGGTAAAATTGACAGGTAGCCGACCCATCTCCTTTTAATTCTAAAGATCAAAATAAAAATTCCATCACTTAAAAAGCACACATGTAAACTACAACATTTTATTTTATATCGGCTCACCCACCCACACACCGATAAAACAGGCAGACACAAAGGATGGGCCGTCCCGCACTCCGATCTCGACATATGGCGGGGCGGGCCAAATTGATAACTTGATAACACCCGGGATCCCGCAATCCCGCGACCCGGGAACCCGCAATCCCGGCCCGGGGCTTATCCGGGGAAGAAAAAGATATGCTTTTTAGTGCGGGCCTGGCCGCCTGTTTATTATTTTTATGTAAAATCGTAATTCATCTGGATGGAATGATAACATGCGGAACACGTATGCTTCCCTAGTAAGTGTTGAGCGCACATAAATTACTTTTTGGGTGGATGTATTTTTCAGAGGGGGCTGTACGGAAACCCTTTCATCGTCATTAAAAGACCCTCCCGAAGACTTCATGAGAAATTCTAAGCTCGTGCAGAGCTGTTTACTGAACAGAAAACTACACTGAGTGGCAGGGACAATGACGCGCAAGCGCAACCTGTTACGATGGACTCAAAACATGATTTTTCCAACCTAAAATTTTTCGTCGGTTATCAAAAAAAAAAAAATCTGTTGCCTAGGTATTGCACTTTTCTATGAAAAAGCAGATTTTTTTAATGATAAACGACGAAATATTTCTACGCTAGGCGGTTTAGAATTATATGCTGAATTCATGGTTACAGTTTTTGCGCCGAAGTCCGTGCCACAGCCTGCGCAGACGACGGATTTTTGTCCGCGGACTTTTTCGTCCGCGGCGATAGAACGTATGGAAATCTATGCAATAACGCACACGAAGGACAAGTAGACTGCTGGGATTTCCATACATTCTATCTTTGCGGACAATTTCTCCGCGGACAAAAGTCCCTCGCCTGCGCAGGCCATTATGCTTATCAATCAACAACCTGTAAATATTTCCTGCTGTATTTGGGTATCTCAATAACCGCATTTAGAAACAACAAATACCATTATACCTACTGTGTATTAATTCTAATTCGAAGTAACAGGCAAGGTTTTAGTTTTTTTGTTACACCTGCAAAACTTTGTTTAAAGCTATGTCTGAAAAACACACAATGTAAAAATTTCCTCTAAACTAAAGTTGCCAGTTCAACAGTTAGCTAAGTGGTTTCCAACAAATGTTTTTCAGCAACTTTTTGGTAATATCGTCTTTGGGATAGGTTAAGTTCTTGCACATAAGTGGCATTTTCGATGCCAAGATTCGATGTTTATTTGATTTTAGAGAATAATTTCTTGGTAAAGTGTTATCGATATCGATATTTTAACATTTAAAATACATGGAATAGTAACATCATTATCGATAAAGACCCAATGGCATATAGAGCTATAGTTAAATGATGAATTGTTAAATGGTCTAGAAAACCTTTTCTATTGCTATAAAACGATTCCATTTGGGTTCAGCCTACAGCCTATTTTGGTATTTAACCTAGATTAAGTACCAAAATACACCTTAATCCTATTGATTTGACGAACAAATTGTACCAGGACTACAGATCAGGTGAGGACATCATTTTACAGTTGTAATATCTCATTAAGCTAGCGGCGACCCGGGAAGGGGATCGGGAATGGAATTAAATGCCGGCGGGACCGCCCCGTCCCGGGAATAGGCGCCCCGGGATTGTTAGATACCGATTGTAGAAATGCTAGATGTGACATTGTACTGACATTTTTACTGTTGTTCTGTCATAAAATTGTTTTTTTTTTGAAGTGAAAACTTCTTTAGCGGCGTTGAACACTTTTTGTAAGGGGTAAAAAATGTTAAACTCGCGTCAGGGCATCGCGTCAGGACACGTGACCGTCAGGAGAGATTCCCCCCCCCCCCCCCCATCTCTTTCTACGGCGGCGCCAACCGAAGTGAACCAAGTGAGACACGACAAAGATGGCCGAAGAAAATGACATTTGACGTACAAATGTTTGAAAAGTCAGTTTCGTAAACAATAGTACTTCGAGGAGCCGCAGTTGTATTTAATTTATTTTGAACTTCTGTTTAACCAATTTAGTTTATTATTATATACCTACCTACAATACAAAATAGAAGCGACGAAAAATATAACGAAGCACATTATAGCAACAAGAAATACTGTGGGACATTGCTGCTTTTGTGTGAAAACAATGCTTCCGTGTCGACCACGGAAGTTTACACCCTGCAGAGAGATGCTCCAGTAGGGTGTGGCTGTGAAGCTATGTTGCAAAACATGCTCCACGTCCTATCCTGCCTTATTTGTCCTACCCAAAACATGCATTAAATACAAAAAAAATATTCAAAAGTTTTTTAGTTTGACACATACAATATCAAATTCATTCATTGACATATTCATATTGTTTCCATGACGACCATGACGTTGTCGCGTCAAAACTGTTGAAACTGTAGACAATAAATTAGTTTTTCATACGTAATAATGTCTATGGACACAAATATTCGGTTCGTAGACAGATATTCTCGTATGCCGATTTAATGTGTTGGCCAATTTGTTGGATGACTTCATTATAATGGCAACATTTAGAAATTGTAGGACATTCTAGTTATAGAACGTTTATGAATGAAGCGTTTATGAATACAAAATTTTATCGAATGTTTTAAAGGCCTATTGAGCATTTTAACTAATGAATGGTTTAAACCTTCAATAGGCTTTTTTTATGAATAAGACCGAAAGTGTTTAAAATATGGAAATTGAACAAAGTGCATCTATTAATGACAAAAGTGATGCAGAAATATTGAAAAAAAATGAGTAATATTAATTAAATTAATAATTGATTTATTTCAACGTTAATATTCAAGTTTTCACTTCTGCCGGCACTCCCGGAGTGCAACCCGTCTTTTTTTTAATTTGCTAGACTAAAATGACTGCTGCGATCGAACTTTTTTTTGTCAACATGAAATTATTTAGTATATACCTACAGGCTGTCCGGTAATTAATTACTACTATAATTTTGGTCTAGCAAATTAAAAATCAGAGCTTAGGTAATCTCAGACGAACCGTTATAATATCCTATAACCAACCCGACTGGAAGGTCTAAAAATACAGGTTCTGCTAATAAAAAAGCCTTAAAACGGCTTAAGGAGGCTAAGAAACTGTGACTGAAACTGCAGTTGTACAGTTATTTCGCCATTCACCGCAACGGATCTCGAGTTGAAATCGAGATCGTTTCGTTGCATACCCGATGTCTCAACTTATGGTTTGGAGACAACAATGGGCCGTTTAGGGTCTTTAAGGAAAGGTTTAATTTAACACCGTAAGTTCGTTTGGATATTTGGGTTTTGTGTGGGTATAGCAGCATCGAAATGCAACCAAAGAGAAGTCTGTTCCTGAATGCTGAATCAGCACCCTCATTGCGTAACACATCCATTGCTTCATATGTTCGAAAAATGTGTCTGCTCAACAACGTAAATAACGCAATGAATGTTGTTGGACTGTCAAAATTAAACTCATTGCTACTGATAGTGTCTTACGTAATTACCCCGCTGACAAGCTTCAGAATTGCAATTTTCAATGCGCAAATATTAATAGTAAGACAAAATTGCTTCTATGTTATACTAGCTTCTGCCCGCGTCTTCGCCCACATGGATATCCCACGGGAACTTGCTACAGGGACACAATGTAGCCTATGTCCTTTCCCAGGATGCCATCTATCAAATTTTATCGAAATCTGTTCAGTGGTTTAGGCGTGAAAAGGTTATATACAGGCAGTTACTTTCGAATTTATAATATTAGTATGGATTACATAGAGAAGGCAGTGAGCTAATAAACAATTTTTCTCAGTATTTTAATATCTTTTTCATTTGGCCACTATATTCATGACTCATGGACTGAGTAGTATAATACCACAGGTAAGCTATAAGAATAATGTGAACTGAAACAATTATAGATCAATTCCACATTTTCCGACAGATCAACATGAGAAAAGAGTTATTTTTTAAATAAAAAAGGCCACTTCTTGTCATCTCTACATCTTGTATCGAGGGTCCAAGCGTAGCGCACTCGCGCAAGTTCGATCAGACACTAATTGGGGTGTGAATTTGCCTGCGGGCCCCTCCGGCACGTCTCGGATCCGAGGGATCTCTAAAAGTTGCATGATTTAGTGCTGTATTTCGTCTTGGAGAGGCTTAGTTCGAAGGGAACGTTCTGAGTTTGGAATTTTAAAACGTCATTTCTTGGGCTGAATGGTTTGATGAATTTTGGTTTCTGCTTATTTTAAAGTTAAAGGGAAACTGTATGCTTGACCAAATTGGAGTATGGCAATACTTCGGGGTAATTGCGTAATACACTATCAGTACCTACTAGCAATGGCTTACATTTTGACAGTTCAACAACATTCATTGCGTTATATTTGCTGTTGAGCAGACAAATTTTTCGAACGTTATGAAGCAATGGATTAGCAATATTAGGTTTATTTTAGTCGTGTCCGTAAACCAGCACTGCAATGGCTAATTACCTACTGTTTCAGTGTAGTATGCTACGGTGTGATATGTCTCAAACTCAAAGTATTGATATGTCTCAAACTTTAATTATTTATTTCAATTAAACATTTACAGGTACTTTTGAATAGTGAAATATTCGGTCAGTTAGTCAGAAAGTTGAAGTTAGTACTTAGTTGCCCATTCCAAAACATTTTTCTAAATACCTAATAAATAATGTTGTGTGATATTTTTCTCTGTATTGTAATTTGTTCAAGAACAAGCGAAAATTAAACATTTCTTTTTAAAATTCCTAAAGCTTTATGTGCAATATCACTTCGCCTTGCTTATCTTATAAATTCGCTTCAATTTTCAAACACATTCTATAGTTCCAACTTCGAATTCAAATATAGAACGTGTGCGGGCCGGTTGGCGGCACGTTCGCCATTTTACGTAGCGTTTTTACGATGTACCCGATAACGTTTACGAGGCGCGCTGAGTGGCGTCGCCGCGGCTCGCCCCGACTGATTGCATGCGAGGGCACCGCGTGTATAGGGCTTGTGCCAAGTTTCTTTTTGTCGATGTTGAGTTTCATTTTTGTATGTGACGTATGTAAATGTCTACATAGATGATGACTTGGCAATTAGATTAAAACAAGGATACTTCTTAGCAACGATGGTCAAGTATTTCATGAAGTGGAAGATAAAAAAATATTTGAAAATTTTGTTGGCGTTATATGTTTTTTTCATATTCATTGATTTTATACAAGAAGTGGAGTACTCAACCACACATACATAAATATCCGAAAAAAAAGCAATAGAAAAATCGAATAAACATTTTCATCGATATCGATAATATCCGTCGTTAGCCACATCTCTACTCGGGTCGTGTATCCGTGACACATCGTGTAGTGTAGCCGACGACATCGCGCGGCGTATTTTATGCGCCCCGTCGCGCGGCCACGACCGCTCCCGACAGCGCCCGACCGTCCCCGGAGGGTTACCACCACCAGACAATTTTAAATTTATTCATTTTAGAACACTTAGGCATGCTGTTTAATTTTTCTTTGCGAGTTCTTTTGTTTCCCTAAACAGAAAGTCTTTAGAGAATCATAGAATGATCGATCTTGTCTGAAAGTGAAGTATTTATGATATCGCGTTTAATTTATGTGTCTCGTCACGCCTTGGCGCGCAAGAAACAGTGTTATTAAGGGCTGACTAAAGGGAAAGAATACTTTGGAAACAAAAATAAAATATTCACACAGTTTTGCAATTTTATAATATTATGTGTGAAAGTTTTTCACATGTTAAATTTTTATTTTTATTAACATTAAAATAAATTCTCCTATACAATAATTATAGGTATAAGTAACTATTTACACTAGGTACTTACTATTCATATGACTAAGTTACTAACAATATAAATAAATAAATACATAAACAAAAGGACACATAGGGCTGATTTTAACAAAGTCTCCAAGACCTTTTATCCACGTCTGACAGTTTTAGTATGGAAAAACGATAATTAAATACAAAATTTACTCTCAGGATAAAACTTATTGTAGGTATAAGAGTTTGGTGGAATTCGCCCTTAAGCGTCGAAGTAGGTACACCTCCAGGTCCGAAAAATTAAATTTGACACTCGTTTCATCGGAAAACACGTTAAGCCGTTGGTCCCGGCTATCATTCGTGGATCTTTGACAGTCGTTACGGGTCGTCAGAAGCCCGAAAATTTGACAACCAATCTTACCAAGGGGTTTCTTATTATCCAGTAACTGGGTTATGGAGGTCAGATAGGCAGTCACTCCATGTAAAATACTAGTACTCAACTGCATCCGGTTAGACTGGAAGCCGACCCTAACATAGTTGGGAGAAGGTTAGGCAGATGACCTGTTTAGACGAATCAACTAATTTCGGACAGACCTAGACCCCCTGATCCCAACATTGTGTCAGTACGGGCTAAAACACATAAATACATAAAAAGAAACAATGCCATAAAAACTGGCAACCCTGCTTTATCTGCGCCAAGCCCGTGCGAGCCGGGCGGCAACCGGGCGGCGACCGGCGACTAATGACCAAAAGGACCTTCCCTACGAATTATAATAAGAATGATGTGTTTGTTCGAATTTCGAAACACTGTTAATTGGTGTTCAAATAAAGATAGATGGCTTTTCAAAGTGACGAGGCGTCAAAGCGTAAATAGATACTTAAAGAGAAAAAAATATGAACACCTTGTAAATCGCGAGTTTTTTTTTTTTTTTTTGTTCGCTGATTTTTTGTTTCCTTTCCTATGCGATCCTCGATTTAACTGTTAATGCATGACTAAAAGTCCTTCACCAAAGGTAAAGTACTATGTAGTACATAGATATTTAAAGTTAAGCTTATTTCTGAGGTACTTGTTATTTATGTCAATCAATAGTGTGCAACAGAAGGAGTTCTTCAAATTTCTGTCGAAACTTCAGACGTTGGACAGTGAAAGATATCGATATCTTTTGAATGAACGAAACAAAAGACTACGTTGGATCTAGTCCGAAGGCAATGCTTTGTCTAACCAATCCGGCTAAAAAGCTTAGTGTTTTAATGTACAAAATTAGCAAAGGACCAGATTTTATTTTTAACTAGCTTCTGCCCGCGCTGTCACTTCGTTTTCGTTTTCTTGTTTTTCTTTTTGCTCGGGTCGTAAGCGTCATAGCGTGATGTCTCTAGAATTGGCATCAAATATAAAAATTATTTTTCGTATCCGACCGGTAGTTCCACAGATTAGTGCGTTCAAAAAAACAAAAAAAAACTCTCCTCCTTTTCACTCCTTCTGGATCCAATGGGTGAAACTTAACAACACACATTACCATGATGTTAGGGCGAGAGGTCAACAGTCATGCACTCATAATATTCCATTTCCCAACAAAATAAAAACACTCCAGAAATAAAACCGCTTTATAGACTTTATACTTCCAGCTTGCCGCTTGATTTAAGCGAACTATAACTCCTATGCCTTTGATGGTAGTATTAAAAACTAAGGTGCTCTGCACACATAATGTTCTGATTTACGGCATCATAACATGGTTTATGTTTATACCGTAGCCACCAGTGCTTCCCATAGTTTATGGTGAGCCGATTACAAGATAAATATAGTGTAGCTTTTCAATCTGAAGTCTACTAACGTCATGAGATTAATCTATATGTGGTGTGACGTGTAAATTCGAAAACTCCGGAGTCTTATGGAGTTCTGGTAGGAAAAACGCGGGCTTATTTTCTCCCGTTTAAGTGCGGGTCAAGGATACGTAGCAGTACTATGGCTTTTTACAAGGGCCCACCCGGATATTCCTACGAGGACGTCCGGGAGTTTTGAGGGTGAAACTAGGATGAAACCGGGGAAATTCGGACGGATGCGGGCTTATGCATGACGGTCTCTGTTTCAATTATCTTGAATGGAAAAATCTTGAGGGCCGAGGGCCTGCGATTCCTCGAAGCAACACCCTATCAACTTATAGGAGTAGACAGGAAAAACAGCATACAGACAGAAAAAATTAGCGTGCTGCCCGGACAAACTTCTCAAAGGATTCTACTAATCCTTTAACGATATGAAGCAGGAAGGACCAAATGCTAAGCCAGAAACCAGGAAATAATTAACATCTTCTCTGGTTACAGTGCCGTAGTCGGTGTTAGCATTTCAAAGATTTATAGAAATCCCAGAAACAGTAAATCCGTCAGTAGCTCGTTCCGACCGATCGGTATGCGAGGAAGTAGCAAATCTCATATGGGACTCATGTGCGTTTCCGTGATGTTACAGGAACATTTCATTTGTTATTTTCATGGGAAATCGCAGAACTTCCTTGTAGCTTGGAAAGTGAATATTGGAGCGTAATTATGGTTTTGTTTCTATAGTAAAGCTATTGTCATAATTATACGGCTCGATCCTACCGGATTAGAAGGAGTCCGTGACTACTTCTAATCTAGAAAAGCCTGGGAACCTAAAGTCTCAAAATTAGAACAATATGAATGTTACGTGTAGGCACCTATTTCTCTCTGGCCGGATTACCGCGCTTTGTCCTAGATTTCAGGGCCTATGCATCCGGTTTTAATTAAAATTCCGGTAAAACCTGAACTGGTACACCTGACAGAGAAGCTTAAACCAGCACACACGCAAAGCATTTAGGCAAGGCAATCCTTGTCTGAATGTTTTTACATGCAGCCGTGCAGCTCCACCAACTCAACCCCCAAGACTACTAATTACAACCCTTCATTAAATTATCAATGATAACCAGCTGATACCGCCTTCTTATCCTCTTTTAATCCCGGATTGTAGCACAAGCGTGTTAAAGATTAGCTAAAAGATTCAACTTTATTCAGCCGGATCGGAGTCGAAAACTTTTCAAACTACTTAAGATACCGTTTCCACAGTTTCCCCTTTCTCTCTGCCATTCGTCCCGGGGCTGAAGACATTATGACGTGGTGTGAATTGTCTGGATATATTGAATTTATCATTTTCCGCACCTTTTGTATGTAATTATCCGATTCCATCATTGCTTAAGACTTAAGAACCATTCTCCTTGCCAAAGCTTTAATTCCAAATTCGGTTTGAGACGTTTCGGATGCTGAAATCCTGACGCCGTTACCACATTTACGTCAATCTCATTCAATATTCAAGTTATATCTCAATCGTAATAAAATATACGACGTGAGAACCTCTAACAGTGTAATAAAGGGAACTTTGGCGCAAAACGTTAACTTTTCAGTGGAGAGAGTAGGTGCCGACATAGCACTCGATAGCTAAAGTACTAGGTATACATGTGTTGGCAGGAGGTGTGCGCGCTCGTGGCGGGCGGTAGCGCCGTCGGTCGGATGTATAAAGTGGCGCGCCGGTGGCCACATGACATAGCTATAACTCCGCGGTAGCATGACAAACAGCCGCCCGGAGTGGTGTGGAGTCGACAAGTTTTGTTACAGGGATATTTCTTTTTTAGGTGCATTTCTTTTGCTGGAGGGGGACATTTGATTAGACACTTCGTTCCTATTATCAAAATAATTTAAAAAATCTCAGCGTCTGTAATTTTTCATTCTTAATATTCATACAAGTTAACTTGGTGTTGGGTTTATTTATTAATGGAGAGTGGGCCACTAATTTATAGTTAGCGATACGAAAGATAACACTTGACCCCGCCTCCTGCGCTCTTTCTGCCGCCTCTATGACGTCCGGTCCCGTCCCGCGCTCAGACCTCATCGCTAAAGAAACTTAAAATCATGTACTTCGCAAGTCAAACCACGTGGTGTGTCAAGTCTCATTCTTTCGTGCCACGCATTATACCATATTAAAATTGCCTGTTTTTATACCTCTGTATAAATAAATTTGTAATGTTTCACTAACATGTTTGGTAGGCATGCCGCATGATTGATGATAATTATACTACAGCGATAAGCAGGGTGGAACTGAGAAATATAAATATATAGTACTCAGTTCTTTGCAAGTTTCATAATGATACAATATTTGATATCATACAGACATGTTACAACCATGTGCAAAATAAACATAACACACAAAATCCAACACCCATCCTAATTTAAATATCCTACAACCTGAACCGGCTCACAAAAATAAAGTAAAATAAAACCACCAAAAAAATCTACACCTAATTCGACTCTACCGCCGTATAATGCGCGCCCGACACCGGAGGGCGCCCGTCGCTAAAGCGCGATACTACGGGCTCGCCTCGGGCGGCGCGAACCAATTACCCGCCGCCGCCGCGCGGGCATTTACCCCCTCCCCCCGACCGCCCGCCCGGCCCCCGACCGAGCACAGAATTACTTATCTCCTCGCGCCGCTGCGATCCTGGTACTCTGCCGCCAGACGTACGCCCGCAATGCGAATGCGCTGCAACTTTTTGTCGCGCGTCCATGCGTCATGCGTGTCCTTTTTGCATTTTCCGGAACAAAAAAAGGAAAAAATATGTCGTGCGACTGTTGCGTGCGGGCCGCTGATAGAGAACTGAATTATCATGGAGTTGCCGTTTGAATAATTAAAAGGATATTTTCACTATATCTGTTTGTTTGGTGTTTAATTGAAATAAACGCTGTTTGAATCTCATTTAAATACGGGTGGGCTACTCCTTTCTTTTACACCCTGTGTAATTATCCAAAACCATTTTGTTGGATTTGTGAATCCAAGATATGCCTATACATTCATTACCTACCATGTACTTAAGCAATATTTCTACGCCTTGCAAGGCAGCACATAGTGACACAACATTATTTTTATTTTATCCATCATGTACCACTACATTACACCTATGTGTACAAATAAATAAATTTGAATTTGAATAAAAAAATCAAAAGGCGGAAATTGGATCCGCGTTTCAACTTCGATATCGATAAAAAATCGGATATCGTATGTCGCAGCCCTATTTATGAGCGGACAATAGATAGCAGAGAATATAAATTATCACTGGTATAGTTAAAGTGTAAAAGGATAAGTATGGTCGCGATAATGTCGAGGGGCGATAATGAAAACGTGCAGAACTGCCGTAGTTAACGTACCACGAGAATTATAATGAGCGCGCGCGTTTGTAAAGTATGTAGTTAGGATGTTACACATATTTAAGAGACCCCCAAAATTAGGACCAATATGTTTCGAAAATATGGGCTCGTGGCTCAATTATAACAGCCGCACGGGTCGAGCTTTAAAGTTAAGCGCGGCTTGCCGAGGTCGGTCCGTGGATGGGTGACGACCATACATACATATCTAATGTATAGTAACACCACGGATCGAGGCCCCTCAGCGCCTCGGAATGCAAGTTATTTTAAACTTTTACTAAACTTTAAATGTAATGTTCATTTGTAAGTAATTTCTTACTTGCTGTGATATTACAATATTTACAATGTACCGACGAAATAAGAGAAAAAACTTTTTTAGTGTGGCAACTCTTCAAATTTTCAAAACCTTAATACAGTGTGAAAAGCTTATAACGTTAATAAAGTTATGTGGTCGGAAAATGACCTGCGTAGTACTAAAAGCAAACACAAATAAGTTACATTAAGCCCGCGTTATGAGCTGAAAACTATTTCTTATTTTCAAGTCTTTTTGCTTCGCGAGAGTTCGAGGGAGTGATATCCTAGCTATTTCTGTTTTCCTGGTTCAGGATGAGCACCTCGTATGTCATAAGCATGGATTATATTCTGCGAAAATGTTGTACTTGGTTCGTTTCAACACTTTCGGGTAAATTCAGGTAGGTTTACTTCCCAGCAGGCAAGGTGTTATAAATTCTCGTTCGACTTTTTAAATATGAAACGTTAAGTTTAGATTAGTATGACACTCTTTCTTTGTCATTCTATGTTTGTTTCGAGATTCAAATCGGTAAAACGGGCTCAGTTATCAATAGGTCAGTCACGGAACTTATTACCTATAATGCAGCAAAATCCCTTTATAACGCCTCTCGTATTTCCCAGTTTTTCGGGGCTTACTCTCTAATTCCATCAATGAAGATACGGGCCAGGCCGAAAGCCGTACGATACATCGGAATGAATCCTACACCCGATTAATTAACTTTGTCGGACGGGCAAGAACACATCGGGAGTAAGGACAACTGTCAAACCGAGTCGTCATTCATTCTTACTTCGGACCCCGAAGCAATCTTATGTTCGTAGATGATACGGAGTATAAAACAGCCGAAACTACGGATAGAGTGGAAGACCTCTAAGAAGCCTCAGGCCTCTGCACCAGGCTTTCTGCCTACCTCGTAACATACACTATAAACACGTAACACTAGGTACAGCACTATCCATCGTATCTATATATTTTGGCGCGCCTTTATGAAGTCGCACCCGCCCGCCGCCTCGCGTCTCCTTCTAGGGCTGTTACATCCGACAAATTGATTTATCCGCAGTTTCGCAGAGGTAACAATATGTTTAGATTACGTAAAGTCCCGGGAAGGGTGATGGGATGTTGACTTGTGTAGTTAGATATGAGTGCGTCAGTGGATTTGTGGGGATCAACAAGTAATGATTAAAAGTTTAAAACAGATGGAATGATACATAAAGGTTATAGTGAGAAAGAAAAAAACAAGAAGTCAAAATGAATTTGATAACCTCGCTAAATACTTAATTAGCTCAAAACAACACCTGGAACCACGACCCTAAAGCTTTGGTTTCCTAAAAGCGGTGAACGGTTACACATTAACGGATATCCAAATACAGAACGTTTTTTGACACATTAATGTCAAACACTGGTGAAAATAATAGATTGACATGGCGGCCGTTATAATATAACAGAACTGCTTTCCTAGAAAACCAAAGCTTGCTCTGACATAACAAGGATCACTTCTTTCTACAGTTACTCGTACAAACAATCCACCAGCATTCAATCCCCGATTAAAAACAAACACAGTCCAAAATCACAACCTCCCAAACTCCCGATTCCGAAACAGTTGAAAAGCGAAACAAACAAAAAACGTTCGATTTCGCGTATAGCTGCTTCATCTATAACCGGCCGGGATACAAACAAAACCATGACCATATAGTAGGTACTCCATATCTACAGGCCGAGATACAAAACCAAGTACCTAACCATTGTAGGATATTCTATATCTACCAGTACGGGGCAGCCCTGTGTATAATTTACGAGGCAAGTCGCGGCGGGCCGTCGACGGCGCGCTCGGGCCGGATTTATGGCGTAATTTTTACAATGGTCCGGGTCGGCCGGATTATACAGTTCTTGGTTCTCAGGGTTTCAGTTTTGTGCAGTGGTGTCCGAAAGACCGAAATGTATTGAGCTTGGTTGGAGTTGGCGTTCTTGCTTCTTAGTTGTCACATATTGAGACGGTGTAAGTGGCGTTTTAACAGGTCTTGAATCAATGAGATTAGTTTTGGGGTGGAACTTTTAGCATCCCGAACGGAGTTGTTTAGAATAGGCGGAATAAGTATACATACCTATCAACTTACGGCGAATCTAGGATTATAGAATTTATAGCACTGGCAACGCTTGGGGGAGGCCTATGAGCTGTCAAATGTCTATGACCAGCCTGCAGTGGACACACGTCCACTGAAGGCTGGTCATAGACAGTAAAAAAAAAGGCTCATCCTTCATTCATTGGTCAAACAAAAAAAAGGCGTTGCAAACTAAGCTTTCAACGTGCATCCGAAAAACTTTTGGAAAGGGTCATGCACAACGACTGCTGATAGTATTTCGGCACAAATGTTCAGGCAGAAGATCCAATGATCGTACTTATTTAAAACTAGCTGCGCCCCGCGGTTTCACTCGCATAAGTTTCGATCCCGTGGGAATTTCGGGTTAAAAAGTAGCCTATATGTTAATCCAGTGTGTCAGCTACCTCCATGCAAAATTTTATCTAAATTGGTCCAGCCGTTCGAGCGTGAGGAAGTAACAAACATATAAACACACACACTCACACTCACAAACTTTCGCCTTTATAATATTAGTGTGATTATACAAAAATGTGTTTGCTTGTCTTTCTCTTCAATGCGGCTACGGACGCCGTGGTTCAGAACTACATAGGAGCAATTGATAAAGTGCCTTGCCGAAGGGTGCATTTTTACAATGGGGTGATTTATTTGTAGTTTTTTTTTTTGATATCTAGCGCGTGCTTTAAGTAAACTTAAAAAAAGAGTGCACAATGGCAATACGGTCTTATGTAACCAACTCCCTAATTGCCTAACACACTGTCAATCTCAATCTGAATCATTTTGAAAGATATTGCTAATCCATTGCTTTATATGTTCGAAAAATTTGTCTGCTCACCAACGTAAATAACGCAATGAATGTTGTTGAACTGTCAAAATGAAAGTCAATTACCCCACAGCTCGTGCTAAAAAACAGTGCACAGTGTCAATACGGTCTTATGCAACCTACTTTTAGTTAAGGGGGATATAGCGCGCTTTGGGTTCGTTTCGTAGGGTCATTCTTACAATGGCACACCTCGCACTGACCCTTTGTTGGCCACGTGGCGGAGTGCGATCCGGTCCGGTCCATAATTGGTGGTGTTTTGTGGTGTTATGTTAATATTAGTTTAAAGGGGGCCGGCCGGGATAAATTTCGAAAGAATAGAAGCAGTATTTAATCCTCTGTATTATTCATATAGCCGGAACGTGGATCCACGTGTGACACAATGGCTTTTTAATTGTTTCTGCAATTGCGGTATTTAACTGGTTAAAGGGACATTGGGGTCTGATTCGAAGATTTAGTAGGGGAATCGTTTTTTTTTTCGAGACAATATCGTATGCTTTCACGTTACTCACAAAAACGTTACATAATACTATGAACAAATTATTTCATTTACGAATTTAGATACTTGATTTTCTTGAGGGATTACTTACAAATGAGAGATTGAGTTTGGGAAAAGTTTTGCCAAGGGGTATCGTCTGACGGTGCGTATTACCCAGTAACTGGATCTTTGAGGTCAGATAGGCAGTAAAATCAGCATATAAATACTACTGCTGGGACACAGGCCTCCTCTCTGAGGGACAGAGAGTGGGCCGTAATCCACTACGCGGGCCCAGTGCGGGTTGGTAGATGTCACTTGTCTTCGAATGTTGGGTCTAGGACATGTTGGTTGCCTCATGATGTTTTCCTTCACCGTTTTTGAGAGCAGTGGTGATGTTGGAACCTACGACCTACAACGTGTAAGTCCACCTCTGCTCTCACTTCTCAGATAGGCAATCGCTCTATGTAAAAGACTGGTATCCAGCTGCATCCCGTTAGACTAGATGCCGATTCCAACATAGTTGGGAAAAGGCTAGGCAGATAATGATATGAGATTGAGAACAAAACTACCTAAATGTTTCATTTGCAATCCCAGCCACCAATCAAATACGTGGACAACAAACGATTTGACGCGATTACAGAAGGCCAATTCTCGTAATTTAAAACGTTCAAAATCTAGTCGCAGTCTCATCTCAGCGACAAACAAATGTCAAAAACTTGTCAAAATGTATGGTAATTAGAGGTATTTTTGACAGATTAAGACTGAGATCAGAATGTGAACGTTCTTAAAATTACGAGAATTGCCCCTCTGCACTCTGGTCGTTCGTAGGTGTAGGCGTAGCAAGCGAGAGCTACGTAGCACCAACTAGCGAGCGTAGCGTTACGTAGCGTAGCTCCAATTACCGTAGTTCAACGCGTAGCGCAATGGGACGCTTAGCTCGATAAGTCCAACGCAGGCACTGATTGCGATTTGCGACTATTCGTGAATTTACCGACAAATAAAATAATCCATAGATACGTCCATACTTCCTACTATCCTACGAATATTGAAAACGCGAAAGTTTGTGAGGGTGGATGGATATTTGGTACTCTTTCACGCAAAAACTACTGAACGGATTTCGATGAAACTTTGCAGTAAATATAGCTTATACGTCAGAATAACATGTACAATACTTTTTATCCCGATATTCCCACGGGATCGACACTCATGCAGGTGAAACCGCGGGGTGCTGCTAGTATTATAAACGTGAAAGTTTGTGACATGGATGGATGTTTGTTACTCTTTCACGCAAAAAGTACTGAACGGATTTCGATGAAACTTTGCAGTAAATATAGCTTATACGTCAGAATAACGTACAGAATACTTTTTATCCCGATATTCCCACGGGATCGACACTTATGCGGGTGAAACCGCGTGGCGCTGCTAGTATTATAAACGTGAAAGTTTGTGAGGATGGATGGATGTTTGTTACTCTTTCACGCAAAAACTACTGAACGGATTTCGATGAAACTTTGCAGTAAATATAGCTTATACGTCAGAATAATGTACAAAATACTTTTTATCCTGATATTCCCACGGGATCGACACTTATGCGGGTGAAACCGCGTGGCGCTGCTAGTAGTATTATAAACGTGAAAGTTTGTGAGGAAGGATGGATGTTTGTTACTCTTTCACACAAAAAGTACTGAACGGATTTGGATGAAATTTGGCACACAGGTAGTTTATAAGCAGGATTAACACATAGGATACTTTTTATTCCGATATTCCCATGGGATCGACGCTTATGCGGGTGAAACCGGGGGGCGCTATTAATATTATAATTGTGAAAGTAACAGTCTATCTGTTGCGATTTCACGCCTTAACGGCTGAATGGATTTCGATGAAACTGAAATTGGCACACAGGTAGATCATGGCCTGCACTCTAATTGCGTAACACATTGACACATATTCAATTTGAATCATTTTGAAGGAGGATAGCTAATCCATTGCTACATACGTTCGAAACATTTGTCTGCTCAACAACTAAAAAACGCGATGAATGTTGTTGAACTGTCAAAATGAAAGCCGTTGTTACTGATAGTATGTTAGGTAACTACCTCTCTGGGTTAGGACATAGGATTCTTTTAATTCCGGTAGTACGATCCCGCGGGATAATTTCCACGTGGACGGGGCCGTTTTTTTCCACTTGTCGAATATAAGCTGGTGTCCGCAACTCCACGTCAATGCGCGTATTTTGCGTACGGTTCCAGTTGTCTATTACCTAATTCCCTGAATTTAACATTCGTAATTTTGCCAGAAACATTATTGCAATGAATAATTAACTATGATAATCTCCAATCCCGACTTTACTATGTTAATTTATTAAATAGTCTACATACATAGCCGCCCAAACCTAACCCCAATTACATACAAACAACTTCAAACATATTTTACGTCAGCTTAAAACTTTTACACATACCACTATGCGCACTTGCACTGTGGACCAATTATGACGTAAATTGCAGCATCAGGCGCATCCGACACCACTCTGTACTATGATCACCTCAAAACTAGAGTTGGTCAGTTGCTACAGAAGTTTCTAGAAAACTAAACTAGTTTTCGCTGACGTAATTTTCGCGTGTGAAGGCTAGGTACTGTTTCGTTTATTTTGCTCGGCTGTGTATATTCTGTAGTAGTCCCTAGGGAAGGAAACAGAGTACCTACGTAAGGAGTAAGTACTAGAGGTGCAGAGGTGCTAAGGTAGTACCGAACCACCAATTTCCCCGTTGAGTCGTGGTCGGACGGCGTTTGTTTCAAAATGCAGACTTGCTGCCTCGCCTGCAAAGAGGTTTCATTGCAAGTCTGCATGTGAATTGGGAAGCTCCAGCTTATATTGCTGAGTAAGAAGTTTTTGTTATTGTGTTGGTAAGACTTAGATGTGCTATTTTGTAGCGTGTGAAAAGGAGTTCTCAAGTTCTCACCACATCTTCAATAGGTACAGACGCCAGCACACCAAGCTACTACAATCTGTCAAATTTCTTTAATAGATTTTCAACTTTATCACTAATGCATAAGGTTCAAAGTTGATTGGGAAAATTTGACAGTTTCGGGTAGCTTGATGTGCTGGCTTCTTTGCTAAGTTATTATTTTTGTTGACCTATATTGTCCCACAGCTGGGCAAAGCTCTCCCCCATACTTTTCCAATATACTTAGCTAAGCTATTATATGTATAACTTAAATAAGTATATCAAAGACTAATGTATTATACACTAAAACCTTCCTGAAAGTATTTAGATCACATTAATGAATGAATTATCAAAATTGCTTCATTAGTTTTTGAGAAAATCGCGGAAATATACAAACATACATACGGGTCGAATACAGAACCTCCTTTTTTGAAGTCGGTTAAAAATTGTGGCTAAGTAAATTTTTGTTTTTTCACAAGTTGTCCGTGGATGGGTGACCATCTTCACATACCAAGAACCTCCGTGCCTCGGAAAGCATGTCCCGGCCGTCATTCGTAGATCTTTGACAGTCGTTACGGGTCGTCAGTAGCCCGAAAGTCTCACAACCAGTCTTACCAAGGGGTATCGTATTACCTACCCAGTAACTGGGTTGTGGAGGTCAGATAGGCAGTCGCTCCATGTAAAATACTGGTATTCAGCTGCATCCGGTTAGACTGGAATCCAACCCCAACGTAGTTCATGGGAAAAGGCTAGGCAGATGATGATATCTAAGAAAATAATTTTTAATAGGCATAGGAAACTATAATAGCATCTTTAGAGGAGTGATATAATTAATAAAATTTTGAAGTATTTCAAATATACTACGGGCAACTTGTGAGTGATTACCTGATTGGCAAAAGAATTTTCTTTTCAGCCTCTGACGCAAAAAAGATGTCACCATTGTGTACACTACCTCCAAACATAAATCCGTCAGCAGGCCATCGACTCATCCGAGGCTCTCGTTTTTTTTTTTGTAATTCAAAGGTAAGCGATTCGCACCATGTGCCTCAGCTTACCCCCGGCCGCGTCGGGTGTGATGATGCGGAATAATTTAATTGCTGCACACCACGACGACTCCGTCCGCCATTGCTTGACGTGTATTTTTTTTTATTTAGAGTTTTTTTCGACGTGTTACGTGACTGTGTTGTGAGGATTTTAAAAATGAAATATCGTGAATAAAATGTTGGATAATATTAAAAAAAAAATCGGATCTATGTTTTAATTTAATGTCAGATATTTATCACCACTTTTTCGGTAGTAGGTAACGCGCGGCTACGGAAAACGTCATTAAACATCTGACGTTTTTTTGCAAACCTAAACACAAATCAAGCAAAAGCCGCCACAGAAGACATAGGCTTAATCTTATTAGCAAAAGGATTAGGAAAGCCATAAATTATAGGAATTTAAAAGGTCCCCATTCCAGCTTACTAATAAGCGTTTAATTCCGCGCAGGTAAAAACGAGGTTGGCTCAGGGTTGGTCCAGCATTCATTTTAATCAAGTGTGTCAAGCCCCGATTGCCTGATGAGTTATACCACCGCAGCTTTGTTTTATTAATGCTGGCAATGCGGCGCGGCCATTTTTATATTTTCAGGCTAAAAACTTTTTGGTTTTAGAATTTGGAACTGCATTTGAATTTAGTCTTTTTCTATGCGGTCAATGCGGTGAGACTTCATAAAATTTAAATTCAATTTAATAAAATGTCGTCTGAAGTCCAGCACAAAATGCCCACCAAAGGCTGTCGCAGTGTTTTCAGATAACAAAGAACTGTTAAGTACCTACTTACAGTACTTACCTACTTACTTTGTTTTGGAGACAACAAAAGTTCGTAATTTGCAGAACTCTGTCAGTGAACATTGATGTTTTAAAGAATGAAATCTGTTAGGCGCGATTTTTTTTATTACGATGAAGCTTGATTCTCACTCGTGTATTTTCATTGTACATTTATTCGTTATTTATATATTCCTTTGGCAATGATAAAAAAAAATCATTTGAACCGTGTGTATGAACGGTACAAAGACAAAGAGTGCCATGCTTGATTTTTGAAAAAGCCTGCAATTTTCAGTCTCCATTATTTTATAGATTCTAGGGTGTTACGAGTTGTTTTGTTGTGGACATTCCATAAATAAAGTATGTATTGATTATAATAATAAGATAATATAGGTAATCTATTCATAAAAAAATCCGAACACGAAGTTGAACAACACAAAGATGTCATCGCAATCGCGACAATTGATCGACTCATCCGATACGAATGATCAAGGCGACATAACGTGACAGGAGGTTCATGCGATCAAGTCGAACAAGCAGTAACGAATCGATCGCTGATATCGGCGTTATCGCCCACATATTGGCCGGTGCCTTCTATGTGTGGTCGCGGCCGCAGCCATTGTTCTCCGCGTTTTTGCTAAAACGTGCGCCCGAAGCGCCTGGCGAATATAAATTGAATGCGAACGTTTGTTTAAAATTTCACACCGCGTCCACATTGTCATGTGCCCATGGATATCGGCGAAATGTACCACAACGCATCGGTTTTGCATAGGCCTGCCTTACCTGTTGGAACTGCGCATACTTAGCTTTGGATACCGTACCTCCGTACATATAGAACCGGTACCCGCCACCTGGGCGTAATTATCGAGCTTCCAAAGACTGACAAGTGACAGAGACTGTAGAATCCTGTTGATCCGTACCTATTTATGTTAAACATATCGTATATAGCCTGCTTCACTTTGTCTGTTTCCCGCCATTCCTTGTAACTGACAGATGACATAAGTGACAGCAGCTACCCCGCTTGTGCGAATGAGACAGTGTTTACATATCTATTTAATAGAAACACTACAGAGACTATAGAAATATAAAAATATCTATGGAGAGGAGACTTCAGAGCTAGAAAGCAGAACTGTTTTCTACAACTTGCTCCTATCATGGTCATGATAGAGCACTACAATAACTAAATTTTAGTTTTTACTCTCTGTAGGTACTACCTATGTAATTTTTAAGTGCGCTCCGCCGCGGATAGTTTTAGACTTAGTTTAAAACTCGTAATAACAAGATATCCGAACAAAATATTAATAATAAGCGGATCACTGAGCCGCAGTGAGTTCAGGTGAGACCAGGCTCGCGGGATAGCTGACTCTTTAATAAACATGAGGCAGCAGGCTGGGCCGCTAATAATAAATGAGCGCGGCCCGCCCGGCACGTCTGAACACCCGGCGCGCAAGGGAAACTAGGAGTTGTGTATAACTGCGCTATAACTACGAGCTACGTCTTATAACTAATGGTACTCGTTATGATTTGATGAAACCCTGGTGTGTGAAGTCAAGGTACACTTGTTTGGATCAGGTGCTCCGAATGTCAGTCAGAGGGAAGTGCAACATTTTTCATAGTGTGACGAAAATTTTGTTGGTCCTAGTCCTGAGGGAAATGGCTGCAGATACACAACTCTTACCCCCAAATCCATTTAATGGCGTCATTCCAACTCCGTTCCGATGTGGGTAATAATAAGCTGACACCTTCTTTACGTTACAATAAGGGTTGATAGACTGGCCGAAGCGGCACACCTGATGATTGAAAATGGTTAGTGTCAAACGGGGTGAATATGGATGCAGGGGTGAATCGGGACAAAACTTTAAAAGGGATTTTAACATTATAATAATATAGTTTGTGGCCAAAAAGGACCTTAATGTGTTTACTGCAATTTAATTAACGATTACGTGCCCTTATTGACAAGAAACTATATTATTTCAACGTTAAAATCCATTTTAAAGTTTCGTCCCGATTCACCCCTGCATCCCTATTCACCCCGTTTGTTATAGGTAGTAGTTACCGCATCACCGCGGACGTCACCTCCAGTCACCTGCAACATCTGTTAAGTGTTTCAGGTGCTTGTCAGCAACCTAAAAAAACGTTGTTTGACGTTTGTCGGTAAAATATGTTCTATTTTCTATGCAGTTTAATTTTAAATCTCCAAGTTTCATGTCCGTAATTCGGCAATTCGGGATGAGCTAAGCGAGCTCATGCATGTAAGAGAATAATTTACTAGCCCATGCTCTGAAAAGTATTACCCAATCAGCATTTTGAGCTGTGTACCGCATGTACAGACGCCAGCACATCAAGGTACCCGAAACTGTCAAATTTTCCCAATCAAATTTGAATCTTATAATTTGGCGATAAAGTTGAAAATCTATTAAAGAAATTTGACAGATTGTAGTAACTTGATGTGCTGACGTCTGTACACTCAAGATTACCATTACCAGGATAGGTTACTGTGCAAGAATTTCGAACCTCGAGAGGAAAATTCATATGGCCGAGCGAATCGTCAGACGCCAAATACATCCCAGGTACAGACGCCAGCATATCAAGCTTCTACAATCTGTCAAATTTCTTCAATAGATTTTCAACTTTATCGCTGCAATGTAAGGTTCAAGGTTAATTGGGAAAATTTGACAGTTTCGAGTAGCTTGATGTGATGGCGTCTGTACATGGACCGGCAACCTTAAAAATGTGGCCGGGACCAGCGGGGTAATTGCATAACACACTAACAGTAGCGATGGCTTTCATTTTGACAGTTCAACAACATACATTGCGTTATTACGTTGTTGAGCAGACAAATTTTTCGAACATGTGAAGCAATGGAGTAGTAATATCCTTCAAAATGTTTTACATTCTGATTGTTTTGGCTCAACTTGGAAAAGATTGATGTAAAGCAATAGTCTAGAGTTGATTGATTTAGTTTGGCAGAAATTGTAGATGAAAGCATTAAATTCTTCATTTTAATTACAATTCAGTAGGAAAAAACTGTAATCTATTATGGCAGTCCCATTGTACATGCGTTTCGCTCATGATAAGCCACTGATTGGCTTCTTGATTAACAACGTCCGTGCAAATTATAGATTCGCACACAAGGTTCGCTTTACGATCGATGTTGAGAGCCTGAGATACAAATACAATACTAAGGAATGTTCCTCATTTCACAACATTTTCATCACGAAAGAAAATAAAAATCGCCGAGTAAAACAGTGGCCGAATGGTGTTCAAGGTTAGGCGAAGGAAACCAGGGCCGTCCAAAAGCGCGTTGGGTTGACCGTTGAAGCATAGATATATGAAAGAAAGAAATTTTTACATTTTTATGGGTTGAAGGTATCGTCTAAGTCGTGGGATACACCTGGACGAGGGACGCACGGAACCGGGATGGCAGAAAAAAAGCGGCCCAGTGAAAGTCGGACACACACGAAAGATTCCGTACCACAAAGCAAAAATCGCCGAAAAAAACGTTTCTTGTATCACTTCACTTGTATACAGACTTTGTAATGTTTAACGTGCCACAAGGCAAGAATCGCCGAAAAAAACATGTTTCTTGTATGCAGATTTTTTAATGTTTAAGTTTATTTTATTTTTATCATTTGTTGTTATAGCGGCAATATAAATACACACTATGTGAAAATTTCAACTGACTAACTATGGTTCATGAGATGCAGCCCGCTGACAGTCAGACGGACGGATGGACGGACAGTGGAGGCTGAGTAATAGGGTTCCTTCTGCACCCTTTGTGTAAGAAACCCTAAAAAGACAGAAAATACATAAATTTTCACTAAACGTGACGCATAAAGAAAGAACACAAGAAAAGACAAGCCAATTCAAAATTCGATTTGGTCGACTGGACCCGCGGTTCCAGTTCGAGTGGGTCCAGTTGACCAAAGACAAGCTTGGGCTGGGGGGTTGGTTGCAACGGTTGGCAACCTTTTTAATTTTTATGTGAAGCATAGAACTTCCTTGTTGGTCCAGTAATCGCAAACGCGACAGCTAAACATGGTGGTTTTAGGTTGCGATTCCCAGGTCAAGCAGTGTTAATTGGTTTTTCCATCAGGAGCCTAGAATCTAGATTTGTGTCCCGGTTGATGGCATAAGGTTCGCCCCTATTACACGATACCTAAATATAACTGGCGATACTCTTTGGGGGAGTACGCGCGCACACAATTAATTTAAACAACAACACATGTACAACTATAATTATTATATACCTATGTAGATAGAAGTATTTTGTTAAAATTTTTGTTTGTTCCGCATGAGAAATCGAACCCGTGCGGTTCGCTTTTTGATAACTTGATAAGGGATCAAGTTATCACAAAGCGAACCGCTGAGCAGTGTTGGGCTCAGTCACTAAAATTTTCAATTGATTGAGTAGAACAATTTTTTTTAACTAGATCAATCCCTCCCCCCCCCCTCCCCCCAGATCCCTCTTCCTAACCTCAATGCTGCAAAGCCTACAATGGTTCCAAACTAGTCATCATATTTTTACGCTCTGAATCCCCCATTGTTTGAATCATACTTCTGGGTTCCGTGCACCCCTTATCCAGCGCCCTAATTGCGTAACACACTATCAATCGGAATCTGAATCATTTTGAAGCATATTGCTAATCCATTGCTTCATAAGTTCGGAAAATATGTCTACTCAACACGTAAATAACGCAATGAATGGTGTTTAACTGTCAAAATGAAACCGATTCCGATTGATAATATGTTACGCAATTGCCCCGCTGGTGTTTCTCGCGACATTGACGGTATCATCAACCCAACGCGCTTTACGGCCCTGGTTTCTTTGGTCTAACCATTGATATAATTATACGACTACTCCATCGGTCATCTACTCCAAAGCTAGTCACTAATAATTATACGACCAATAACAACAAAATGTTACAGCCGATGTTGCATCCTATTGGTCCATTTTAGTTTTAAGCTGTTGAGTACAGCAATCTTGGCCAATCACGTGACCTAGCACTCACCGGTAAAGGGTTGCGTCATTTGTCCAACTGGATTTAAACTTGGAACAGCATAAAACATTACTCACCTGTGGTCAACGGGAAAAATCACTGACCTCTATTATTACCACTGGACAGGCTGTTCCAAGCGTTTGACAGCAATTTTTTTGTGCCTTTTTGAAGCGCCACTAGCGAGTGTCCAGAGAACTAATTTTGACATATGTTGGGCTGTTCCAAACAATGTAAACGAAACATCGAAGCAATGTGTGGGATACATAGCAGGTTTTGTGATTAGATCTCTCAAGAATAAAATTACATGTATTGATTGTTTGAGCGCTTGTGAATCAATACCGTCCGATGCCATATCTGATCGACGAAACGGTATCGCACTAATTATTCAAAAAAATAGAGGTGGACTAACTATTCCATCACAAAGCATCGTTTCTATAATATGTTTGTTAGTGGAATCACTTTTTCGACAATCATGCAAAAAGACCAATGGGAAGCCGCCGGTGGAAAAAATATTTCCGGCAGTTCTCACAGCAAAAGTTATAAAAGAATTTCTACCAAAATCAAATACTTTGTTTCCAGAACTACGCGTTCATTTTTTGGAAACAATGATGTTTGAAACTTTAAATAGTCATTATGATGTATTAATTAAACAAATTATATTTAAGTATATCGATGTTAGAATTTTTGCAACAACGAAAAGTTACCTACTCTTTGTCTTTTGTTTTTGTATAAAAAGTGAAAAATAAAAACTTTTTTACAAAAAAAAACAACCGACTTCAAAAAAAACACTACAAAGTGATAAATAACTTTAATTTCGGAAGTCGGTGTCGTTGATTCCGCATTTTCGTTTTTGACACCGACTTCCGAAATTAAAGTTATTTATCACTTTGTAGTGTTTTTTTTGAAGTCGGTTGTTTTTTTTTGTAAAAAAGTTTTTATTTTTCACTTTTTAGTTGTACCTACCCCCCAAAAAAAAGTAAACAAAAAGATCGTTAATGTAGACAATGTAGATAAATTTTTAGATTTTTGTTGATTTTTCAAAAACCGCTCATCCGATTTCGATAAAATTTTCATGGGACCATTTGGAAAGGATACCCATTCTAACAAAAAAAGAATTTTTCAAATCGGTTGGCAAACGACGGAGTTATGCGCGAACAAACATAAAAAAAAAAAAAAAAAAAAAATACAAACATTCGAATTGAGAACCTCCTCCTTTTTTAGAAGTCGGTTAAAAATCGCTTATGCTGTTAGGAAGATAAGGCAGTTAACAGGAAACCGCGCGTTTAGTCTATTTTAGCTACTTTCACAGCATTATGTCGTACGGCATTTTACTATGAGGTCAAGCTGCTGACATTGAATCCATCTTTATTTTGCAAAAGAGAGCTGTCAGAGCCATTTATAATCTACGTCGCCGCGAATCTCTCAGGGAACTATTTATAATAAATGCTTTGACTTTGACTTTGAAAAATATAAATTAAATATATAAAACGTGTTTTATTTTACCTTTTCGACTGTTACTTAATACATTCATTATTCCATTATTATTATTCATTATTCCCTGTAAAATGTTAATATAAGTAGTAATTATGATAATACGTTTATTAATATAAAAATACACACATCAAAAGTGTCTAGGGATCAAGCATTTTTATGCGGATTTCTTGAGATTGAGATGTGGCTTTGTAATAAATTTATGATTTTATAAATTTATATGGATCCTTTTTGGTGCATTTCATAATTTGAATCAGGAACTGTGAATCAAATTCGAGTAAAAGATGAAAATCAGCTGTCAATTTTTTCCCTATAAAAACATACAACGCATTGAAGGAAGACATTATTAGTGCTACTGTTTCCCTACTACTGATTAAAACCAACGTTATTATGGAGCGGCGACGTCATTTAAGCAGGGAAGAAATGCTCAGAGCCGTGGGAATGATAGAAGCTGGTTCCCGGTAACGTACTGTGGCTTTAGCTCTGAATACAAGTCAGAGTGTTATCAGTCGACTTTGGACACGTTACCGAAGCACTGGTACCGTGGCTGAGCGCCATGGAGGACGGTATCGCTGCACCACACGGAGACAAGACCGATACATTCAAATCATAACTCGAAGAGCTCCAACAATAACCGCCATGATGTTAGCCGTGAGGCTTCATCACTCTTCAGGGAACTTAATTAGCGACCAAACAGTCAGAAACCGCTTGCATGAAGTGAACCTTCATTCCCGAAGACCGCTACGGGTACCACCTATAGCAATGCACAATCGTAGGATTCGATATCAATGGGCTCTTGAACACAGAAATTGGGCAGAAGAACAATGGCGTTTCGTGTGCTTTTCTGATGAGTCTCGTTTTGGTATGAGACCGGATACAAGACATATACGACACTGGAGAACCCCTGGACGCCAACAGCGATTAAAATCCTGCCAGGAAGTCCATCCTTATAGTGGTGGAACCATCATGGTATGGGCGGGTATTTGGATCGGCGGAAGAACTGAGTTGATTTGGATCAGAGGCAACCTCAACGCTCAAATTTATGCTGAGACGATTGTATCAGACGTCATCGTTCCTCTACAAGTGCAAATCGGTCCCTTATTTCAGTTAATGCATGATAATGCACGACCGCACACCGCAAGAGTTGTAAGACAGACTCTCGCCGCAGCTAACATCAATGTCCTGCCCTGGCCTGCTCAGTCGCCAGACTTGAACCCGATTGAGCATGCATGGGATATGCTACAGAGAAGAGCTCTGCCGAATATGGAGGGTATCCAGTCGCAAGAAGACCTTTTTTTGTTGTTGCAACGAACGTGGGCGGCCATTCCACAGCGTGATTTGGATGAACTCATTTTGAGTATGCCAAACCGATGTTCTTGTGTTGTTAGTGTTCGCGGTAGAAACACGGATTATTAATTGTTTAAGTTACCCAATAAAATTTTAAAGAAAACTGTTATTTCAGTCTTTTTTTCGAACTTTTGTGTTAGTGGTTCAAATGTCAAAAATCCCTTTATTAGGAAAATGGCAAATTTCTTTATTAATGCAAAGGTGACTTGGTTTATCGTTACTGTGACAAACGAAAACACTTTATTTGATGAATCCTTAAAGAAAATTTTAATTAATATCAATCAGGAGAAAAGTTATTGCAAAAATATATGTTGATCCCTAGACACTTTTGATGTGTGTATTATCAAAGTTATCGATATTTGCTCGCTGATATCGACATCACTAGTTTTAGTACCACAGACACTCGCTACGGCTAACAGCGCCAAAATGGCGATTATCAATTAGGCACAAAAGCACTTTGACAGCCGCCAGTCCAGTGGTAATAATAGAGGTCAGTGGGAAAAATGCACTGAATACTACTAAAATAATTTGAGTGAGCCAGAGATCAGTATTTGTACGATTTTATATCTGTTCTCAACTATTCTGATTAGATGAACTTTCTGCAACCCCCATAAATAGGCCTGCCTGGGGGCGTGGCCGCCACGTCACGTTATCAAAGAAAACCCGGATGATTCGATTCAATGAGTCGTGCATTACATTATAAATAACACCTCTTACAAAGTTATGCAAACCTAGTACAGAGGTGGCACAGATCACCTGTTCTTTGATCTTGCTTGTTCTACTTTTCATCAAGTTCATCCATCCGATAATCCCCGATCCCCATCTTCTTTGGTGCTTATCAATCTTAACATGAATGGTGATGATAGGTCAATGACTCCTCAAGTTCATTCATCAGCTGTTGATAAACAAATAGGAGCATCTTGAGTAATTTTGAAGTTCATTGCAAAATAAGCACTTTGATATTTGCATTGTTGCCGCAACTGACAATGAAGTATCTTAGTATGTTATGTTTTCTTGGTATATTAGAAACGAAAATCACCTGTTCTTGTTTATGAATCAAACAGCAAAGGTCGGTCAGTGAATAAACGAAGTTACACGTTTAGGGAAGGTATTTTAGAAAAAAAAATGAAGTGCAAAAAGTTTTATCTATGGTCTAAGCTTTGGCCTAATGCTCGAATCAGACCCCCTAGTTTAAACTCAGGTTTTAATGTTTTGTAATGTAAAATGCAAGTTTATGAATAGCGCGCAGCGGTTATATGAACTAGGTAATGTGCCGATTGCGCTGAATAAAATCATCATCACCCTCATGTCCTTATCTCAATTAAATTAATAATATTAGAAACATTATGAACTGTGTTTTTGAATAGGCTTCAAACTTAAAACATTGCAATTTATTTAAGTTTGTAATCAGTACCCAAATCACTGACAAAAATTGATTTGTTAATCGCATCTCCATCGGTCGCACTCGTCGCAGTGCCGCAAAAATTGATGAAGTATCTTAGTAAGTTATGTTTCCTTGGTACATTAGAAACTAAAATCACCTGTTCTTGTTTATGAATCAAACAGCAAGATAACCGCCGCGCCGCAGCCGCCTCCGCCGGAGAGCGTTGTAGAATGTAGATAGATGTCGCGCGATAAAATAAATAATAATATTTAAATTATAAACAATATTATCCTTAAACTAAGCTAGGAACAATACAAGAGGGTTGGTAATAATCCAATTAAAAAGATAGGTATTAATTAATAAGTATCTCAAATTATCACAATTCATCATCATCATCTGCCTAGCCTTTTCCCAACTATGTTGGGGTCGGATTCCGGCTGTTTTTTACATTTCTATGGTTTCCAGTCTAACCGGATGCAGCTGAATATCAGTATTTTACAATTATCACAATTAAAGTTTATTAATCCAAAAAATAACCAAAATAAATAACAGCGGTAACATCAATGCACTTTATAGTAAACCATAGTAAAGTAGTACGCGGTATTGAATAAGTACATTGTTAGTTAACCCTTAAATAATGTTGTGTCGCTCACCTTAACCGGTGGGGTCGGAATGTACAGTGGCGGGTCATTTTGGGAGCCACTGTAAACGTCTTGACCCTCAACGCCTGCGGTACATCTTTCGGCGTCGACCACGCTGTATCTGCACACGATGCCGTCGGCCGGTTTCGCATCGTAACCGGGCGGCTTCCCAACATGGAAACCCTTCGCTTTTACCCAGAAGCGGAATTTAGAACTGTCGGAACTATTGCATTCCTCGCCTCGCAACGTACGGAGTATCCGACCATACTTCTTCAAAGTAATCGTCTTAGTTTTAGCTGAATCCCCGTACGTCTGTATGACCCACGGCTGATATGTCGCAAATAAGTCTAATTTCGGATCCCCCGTATTCACTTTCGCTCTCTTGTTATTGTTTTGCTCGTTTTTCTTATCAGTTTTAGAGCTGCTCGCTGTTGATTTACGCTTTGAGGGTTTTCGCGGAGTTTTCTCCGGAATAGCCTCTTGCGTTAACTTCTTACGAAGTCCGCGGTCACTTATCATTGCTGCTGCCATCTTTAATAACTTCTAATTAGCACTGCACTTTAAAGTTGATGTTCCTCATAGTAAATCACAGTTTAATTAATGTTTGAACCGATCACAAAGTCACTGTACATCGTCTCTGTACTCTTTTCTGTTTTCCATTAGGATAGTACGCAACTTGAAGCGTTCAGAGAAACAGTTCGAGAATTGTTTTCGTGGAAAGTTGTCGAACTGAAAAGTTCCGGAGACTCGTGCGTACAACTTTATGAACGCGAACTTTTGACTGCGAAGTTCGCGTCGACCTATAAGGACTTTGTATAGATAGAGGAAAACTTTTCCCGGAGGCGGCGGCGGCGGGCGGCGATCGGACCACGGAAGGATGTCGCTCGCCCTTTTACTATTACTGATTGCAACGGTGTTCTTTTTCGTTGATTTGTCTTCAGGAAGCTGTCAAAGTGTAACTCTTCTACAAGATGCAAAACTTTGTATATTTTTATTTATCCCCGAATTGGGTCAAATAAATTAAAATTCCTAAGTCCGCAATTTCCAATCGAACTTTTTAGTAAACAGTTCTAAGTCCATCCAACAGGTGTCAGTCCAGAAGTTGCAAAGAAAAAAAATGGCGAACCAAAAAGTGGCGGATGCGTGCCGTCGGACAGGCGTCCCGTGCGTAGTTCGCGGCGTGAGAAGAGCCGAGCGACAGGGACCCACCGTGGCGGCCGCTCGCGGACAGCGCGCGCGGAGTACTGCCGGCGCGGGCCGGGCGCCGGGAGCGGCACGTGCGGGCAGACGGGCCCGACGCTAATTGCCCGCAAAACAATCGCCGATCGTAGGCCGCGGGGCGCCCGCGATAATGCTCGCACTTGCCCGTCCTTCGAGATAACGCGGCGCGGCTATTGTTCGATAGATAACTCCTACTCTTCAAACGCGATAAAACGGCCCGTCGCGAGTCGCGTCGCGTCGCGTCCCGTCCTCTGTACCTAGGTACCTATTATATTATGTATAGTGTGGAGTCGTGAAGTATTATATTTATTGTTTGGTGCGATTCAATTTATGATTATTACTGCGTGTTGAACTTGTAGTAAATAGTTGCAAAGAAATAGGGAACTGTTGCAGAGCGGTGTATGCGTGACTGTTGACCTCGACAACGGATTAGTGGGCTTGGTTAACTCTTAAGAACTATGTTGGCCTTAATTGTGTCTACATTGGGGAATCCCAAACTTCAGGCTCTTTGACAATGTCTTTTTTTTTTTCAAACATTTTATTCTTACTATGATTTCAGACCTCTTTAAGTCGGTTAGAATGTTAATATTATTATTTGATAAGGGCTTAATTTTAACAAAATACCACAGCCAAGAAAATTAGAATTACACGCGGCAGGAGGACATGATGTAGGTTATTTTTACCCGGCGGCAAAACAGGGTTAAATTTTTTTTCAGCTCGTTTTCTTTGTTACTTTGTGTATGACATTTTATGTGTCTGGGGTCTACTCCATAGAAACGTAAAAAACAGATCTACTCTTAGCATCCAAACGGCAATATTTTTAAATTATAATAACTACATAATTGATATCTACAGGGTGTTACGGAAAGGGTATATCAATACAAACGGGTTGAAAAGTGTATCTGGTCTAGAATCTCTGTACAAAATTTCAGCTCAAAGCATTAACTTTGAAAATGCTTAATATTTTTTTATTTCGACATCACGGCGGCGCTGCACTGGCGCGCGGCGGCGTGATGTGCGTGTACTAGGCGCACAGACACACTACAGATAAGTAATGGATAATGACTCTCGTAATGCGGTGACACGTTTGTTATGATTTAAATTTAATAAAATATCGAAATAAAAAAAATATTAAGCATTTTCAAAGTTACTGCTCTTGAGCTGAAATTTTGTACAGAGATTCTAGACATGAGCCCTGATTCACAACCATACGACAGGCTATCGTATCGAAACCCTGACATTTCGATAACCTGATTTGACTAGCCCTCAACAGCAAATAGCTGTTGGAAGAATCGCGGGCGTCTATTTGATTTAAACTGACAAAATTTTCGGGTTTTGGACTTCTGAACAGCGTTTAGAAGACTCCTACGATAACAATGATTAATGTTCGATACGATACGGAAGCGTATCGAGTGTTTGTGAATTGCTATGCAGATACACTCTTCAACCCGTTTGTATTGATATACCCTTTCTGTAACACCCTGTATATCTAAAGGGGAAGGGGGATATCTAAACAAGTCAATATTCAGGGTGATTGGAAGATGGGTGCGAAGCTTTAAGGTGAAGTAGTACAGAAAATTTAGAACCATTTAAGCCATGGTTGTCTTAGACGAAGTCTTACCAATTTTTTTTTTAACAGTCTTACAAATGCCCAATATTTTAAGTAAACTGCTTATTTATGGCCAAATTCAATGATAAATGAATTCATTTTTATTTTATTTTATTAAAGTAATGTGTAAGCAATCTAGCAAAACATGTTTTAGACCTCTGTGTCATTAGACATAAAAAAGCAGATTCCACTGCAAAATTTTAGGCATTCCACTTTGCCCCACCAGTGAGGCGGCTGGTGGGGCAAAGTGGAATAATCCAAAAAAATTGGTAAGACTTCGTCTAAGACAACCATGGCTTAAATGATTCGAAATTGTCTGTACTATCTTCGCCTTAAAGCTTTGCACCCATCTTCCAATCACCCTGTCTGCATAATATACTAGCTTCTGCCCGCGACTTCTTCCAGGTGAAATTTCTTGACCCCCCTCCTCTCCCGCCCTGACCGTTCGCCATCAATAAAGAACTTTATTAGTGATCGATGGTTTTCGCTTACATTTCTTTCTGACTTTTTTCTTTTTGCTCGGTTTCTAAGGGACCTAGTCTAGCATGATATTAAATAGCCTATAGCCTTTCTCAAGAATTGGGCTATCAAAAGCAAAAATTTTTTTTTCAAATCCGACTGGTTTCTAGAGATTATGGCGTTCATACAAAAAAAACAAACAAACTCTTCAGTTTTATTATTAGCATAGATATTATGTCAATATTAAATTAAATTGCATACCTAACCTATCCATTTAAAAAAATACAATCCGCAAGACATGCGCTTTACGCGACACTCGCGGACCGCCTGAGTCAGTTCACAGTTGCCTACGCCAACTGACGCGCAACTCCCAAGCGCGGCCAAGCGCACGCGCATCGAGACAACGACTTCCAATCTGACACGTTGTAAACATTTCATACATACAATGTTACCTAAATTAAACTTTACATTACCCTAACATAAAGATCAAATCGGCTTAACATGAAATACACTTCTGATGTTTTAAAATAGTGTGGTAGACCGGCTGCGCGCGCATTGCGCCCCAATCTGGTGCGCACGAGCCCGCACTCTTGCGCGAAATGTGCGCATGTTACTAGGCGAACATAAAATAAAAAGAGCTGTGACGCGCCAAGACCACCGGCTGCGCGCGCGCCGTCCGCGGCGCTCGCTTACAAGTTTGTAACCTTCTCCTTTCATGTTCGAGCAACAGAAAATAATCTTTATGTCAAAGGCAAACGTTATAACTTTGAATAAGCTATCGTCATTGTCAGTCTGAGAATTTTTCCTCGTAGCCAAAAGTTGGCATTTTGGTTGGGTTCACGAAAAAATTCTTCGGTTCTATGTACGCTAGAGTAATAATAGTTCTATGGTTCTATGCTGCCCTGTGAACTTGATGAACACGTTAGCCATGATTTTTGATCATTATTTTTTTTTTTATTGATTTTGATCGATTGATCGGTCGATTACCACTACTACAGTCGGATTTTACGTGTAAATTGGGCTTCAATTCAACAGGTAGCTAGCCCATATGTATCCTAGCTTCAAGTCATAAAAATAAAATAAATAAGATAAATTAAAAATATTAAATGATCTATATGTAGTAACTATTTCTTGATTTCTATTTATTTTTTCAAACGAAATCAATGATAATAACCTCAGGTGCTTTTTAACAAGAATCGAATTAAAATATTGATCACGTAGATTGAGTAAGAAGAATCGATGTTGCTTCATTGAACGAATTTGTACTAGGCTCGCATAACACGATGAGTCTCTTTTGAACAGAAAAATATCAGAGATCATTCTAGTATAGCTATTCGCTAATAGATGGCGTAGGAAGTTGTTACTTTTCCATGATTGTTGAAAAAGTTTCCAAAAACTAGAAGAAAATGCTTGACTATCCTGAAATCTTAAAAAAAAAATGAGGCCCTCAGTGGGCTCTTCTAATGGAATGTTCAACAGTTATGTTATGACTGTACACAGAGCAATATTTACCTCAGCCACGCGTCCGTCACACTGTCATATTCATACAATAGTCATCTCACTGCCACTGGGTCGTCATCTCTATAGTTAATTGGGAAAGGTTAGGTACTTACTTACAGACATACACTTTTTAGCTCAAAATGCTCTACTCAATAACATGGAATGAATTCATGAAAAACAAAGAAGTAATAGACATTTTTCAAAACAAAGAAATAACAGGTCTTATTTCGGTTTAGAGATAGATAAATCGAATGCGTGAGAATCGCCCCGATTGTTGGGGATGGACTTAGCCGGTTTTGATTCCAACTCCGTTGAATAAGTACTAGGAAAACATAAATGAATGGGATGCTCAAACAAGTTGTTACCGGAAAAAAATAGTGGACGGAGTTACGTGGTTTTGATTTTACTCCGCCAAATGATTACTAAGATAACATGATAAACAAGAAGGCTTACATTTGGTCATCGCCATATCAATATCCAGCCAGTGGCTGGAGAGGTGACAGAAGGGGCTATGCTGCCACAGGTGCTGCGCCTGAGTTTGTGACTTGCTGGTTTGACTTACGCGGTTTTGATTTTACTTCATTGAATGAGTACTAAGACAACATGGTTAATCAGGAGGCTCCAACATTTTGGCACATTTTGGTCTGTGTATGGATGGAGTTACGTGGTTTTGACTTTACTCCATTGAACGAGTACTAAGATAATATGACTGCATAGTAGGCCCAACGGTTCAACCAGTTTACAGCCACTTTAAATAGTACAGTACTACAGCGTAGCCTTTGTGTTCCTAGTACAATTGTTCCTAAAGAAACTCGAAAACGCGTATGCGCGTTTCCATGAAATGCAGAGCTTTCTTGCAATACGTACTTCCTCAACATCTGCTGAATTCTGATAGGTCAATCTTAATTTTACTCTGTCCCTTTTCAACAGTAAACAGAATGAAAGAGATGTTGAAAATAGTATGCTATTCCCTCGCTCGGTATCGGCGCGGCGTATCGGTGACATATTGCGACTTCGCTCGTAGCCCGATTTACTAGGAGAACATGTAAGTGCAGTTGTGGAATCCACCTCCAGAATGGACCTGACAATACGATAAAATAATACTAGATGCACATCAAAATATAAAGGAAGCGATGCAGTTTCTACGCTGAAAGAAGTGAAACTTTGTGGAAATGCCTGAAAATAAATTATCTGTAGGTGTTTAAAAACGAGGAAAATTATAAGGAACTTGTTTTTCAATCCAATGTTTGCCGCGCAGTTCTCTAGTAACCTTATTGTTGTTCAATTCAATGCTTCATCAACATGAAACATCACGCTGAAAACGCAACAAACGATTATGCTGAAGTGTGGCTGAAGGCTCATGCCCCAGGCGAAATATGACGGTACCTATTCGAAACGCACCAACTTTGAAACGCACCAAATAAAACGTCTATCCATATCGTTTATTACGAATCCTTCATGCTCTTCTCTACGTTTCATCGTTGATACATTTAATTTTCGTGGAATAAAATTATAATATTTTTTATTTTGATTAAGTAAGTAATATTTTTTTCTAGGAATACTTTTGATGCGTTTCAAAGTTTGTGCGCTTCGAGGAATAGGCCCGAAATATGGCGCTGCCTGCTCTCGCTTTATAAAATAACACGTTACCGAAGTTGTTTTCTAACGTCTCTTATTTCATGCGATCCTAGTACAAAGGCGATGCAACAAATCCAAGAAAGTATTGGCATTCTGCTAAATAGCACCACTGACTTCCCACTGACTTGCCACTGAACTGAGACACAAAATACAGTTTGTGTTTTGTGACCGAGACCCAACAAGTAAACTATACAAGCGCCTCATACGAAACGCTTACAAACGCCCAAAAGATAATTGAAAATATTCAATTTGTAACAAACATATTATACACTAGTTTAGTTCGTAAATGTGCACACAGTGGCGTGCATTGGTTTTCAGAATAGGTAGGCACTACCTATTGCACAACAACACTAACGATAATAAAAAAGGAAAGTTTGTTTGTTGCAAGTTAGCCTGTGTTTCACTTAGTAGTTATAACAGAAAAATACCGATAATATGCCGAAAGAATAGTTTTAGATGGTATTCGGCGAGTTATTTACATCATTGACTGACTTTTCATACTGTTTACTCGTATGTAGGTACCTATGTATGTAATTCACTTTACCACTGTCTGTAGGTACTATTTGGTATTCTTATTTCTTCAGAAGAAAAGCCAGGCTTATGCCCCAGTGGGTGAGTGAAGTCGGGCTGGTGCATGATGACGATGATAATGATTTGATATTTTCTCAACGCCAAAATAAGATGAAGATGAAGATTCGATATTCATCATTAGCCAGTGTCAATAAAATGTGAACAATGCAATTCACATAATATAAATATAGTTAAGAACGGGAATTTTATTTATAGCCAGTTTTTCTTCAGCAATCAGTACTTTCAAAGTTATTTTGATCATTCAATGCATTTAGTTTTAAATGTAAAATGGAGTTAATTGTCTTGATTACATATATTTTTTTTAGACGATCGGCAACCTGTAATCCCCGAAGCGATAAGCAGAGGTGTACTGCGGGGTAATAGCGTAACACTAACAAACTAACAGTAACAATGGCTTTCATTTTGACAAACTCAAACTCAAAGCATTTATTTCAATTAAACCATGTACAGGCACTTTTGAATTGTCAAAATTAAATTGTCGGTCAGTTAGTCAGAAAGTTGAAGCTAGTTGCCCATTCCAAAGCGTAGATCTCTATGTAGAAGAACGGGCAAGAAACTCCATGGACACTCTTTTAAATCAAGAATATAACAAAATACTGGGTACATTATTCTTGTTGCTTCTATATGTGAGAACAATGTAAAAAAAACACAAATGAAGAAACAATTAAAAAAATAAGATTAAAAATAAGCCTTGGCAATTAAGAGATGACCAGTCTCAACTCAACCGACGGCAGTTCAACAACATCCATTGTGTTAGGTATTTATGTTTTTGAGCAGACAAATTTTTTCAACATTTATGAAGCAATGGATTAACAATATCCTTGAAAATTATTCAGATTTTGACTGAAAGTGTGTTACCCAATTAGGATGCTGTACTTTCATTCAGTCCATCTATAATTTGTTAGGTCTCATGTAAAAGTGAAGTCTCTTGTCTGTCATCAAGCGGGTACAAACTCCGACCACGGGCACAGTATAAATATTTATATTGTACTACGGGACTGCTACTCAGAATTTATTGGCGGGAAAAGTAAAAAAAACTTTTTATCGCATCTATTCAAAAATAGCTAGTGTATGCTTCGTAAACAGGGACTAAAATAGCACTTTAATCCCTTGTAGTGTATGTTACTAAGTATTATTAGTACCGTTTAACGTTTACCGTTTTAAGTATCGTTAATTATATACACTACACCCTACTAAAAGTGATTTGAATTTGGAATATAGATAATATTGTTAGTAAAAGTTCAGCAAAGAGATCAATCACGAACATTGTATAAACAAGTAACAGTAAACAGGCTGTATGATAAAGTAAAACGCACGCGAATCAAATTAAAAAAAAAAGTTTGTGAAAAAATAAAAACGCGCGAAAAGCATTCTGCTTTTGTTTGTAATTGTTTACTCAAAATTGTCTGTAAATAAATAAACGTACTATTCATATTCATAAATTGCACTTTTTTTTTTCATAGAGGGTGATAAAAAGAAGAGTTTACTTAATTAAAAGTAGGTAATTAATAATTTAAAAGTAGACTTTGAAACACTCTCGCCACAGTATAATATACAGTACGTTATCTAAGGCCGCCCGCCGAGTTATTAGCCTACTCTTGCGTTGATCCCCAGGGTTGCCACTTTTACTTTTAGTTAATATTTTCGAACAAGCAGCACTTGATCTAAATTTATGAAATAAAAAGCATATTATGATTGAATATTTTACCAATTTATAAATTTAGTAAAAATAAAAAGCCTTTATTCACATAACATTTATAATACTAAGTTACAAATTTAGTTTCATTAATTTTACTTTCGGTGGTTGGGAAACCCAATTTTATGCAATTTTGAAATAATGATCACGCAGAATTCCCACGGTGCTGGGGCGACACAGGGTAATTATTGGTTTTCCCAAAACTAAAATTCATTGTGTTGTTTTATTATTCTCAACATGTTTTATTGCTGGTATTGTAAACCAAATTGTCGGCACCCTTTGATAAAAATATGTCTTTGATAGTTTGCTTGTGTATTTAATCAGTTCCGGCTTAGATCTCGCACAAGAGACTTCAGTAGTAAGTAGTTCTGAGTGATGTGATGTGACAAGCTCTCAAAATAATATCAAGCAAGTAACTCATCAGTTTGTATTTATTATTGATTTAGCTCCTTTGTTGCCCTTATTTATTAGTAAAGAATAAATAAATAAAATAAATAAATAAAATAACTACCCAAAATAGCTACATAACCAACAATTATACCGTTTTTAATACAACCAAAAAATAAGATGACCATAAAAAGTACTTAATAATTTTGTGCTCGACTGTACTTGACTCGAAAATGTATGTAGAAGTTCACGTGGATATTTAACATACTTCCATATAGTAAACCAGGTCGAAATTATCATGGTTGGAGACGACTATTTCTTGACTATTTTTTGACACCAAATTCAAATTCAAAAACCTAAGCGTTCCGCGGTAATCAGGTGAGGATTGTGGCGAGAAAGGCTCACCACGTAATCCTCACCAAGGCACCTTTATATCTCTGGAATCACTTATTGACTATTTTCGAGATTTGGCATAGCGTTACGACTATTTCTTGACTATTTTTTGGAATTGAAACCAAGTCGATACTCCCAGCCGTTTGGTTGCATTAGAGGTGAGGATTGTGTGGAGACCTTCACCACACAATCCTCACCAACCTATAGCTATAACTTTGGAATCATAATGCGACAAATTTTTTGACCTTGGTGACTATTTATGACTATTTCTTGACTATTTTTTGGCGTTCTCAAAATTGATTTATAAGAAGTTTTCAAAAGTGAGGATTGTGTGGTGAAGGACACTAAAAACTAGACTTCTTAAAATAAACTTTAGCTCTAAACATAGTATTCAGAAAGTAAATTTGGGAATACATTTATATGGAAAAATGCGACTCGGCTACGCTCTTAATAAAGCAAATAGACTGTGAAATAAACAATACAATACCACATTTTCTAATAATATTTAAGTATAAGTAGGTACTTACATTTCTGGTTGAGTAGGAACTATGAAGAATGATAAGTCCGGGTTTGCGAAATCATTATTGAGGCACCCGAAAACACTACAATATTTTTTTCCCCTTTTTGAAGTCATGATACTCGTAATTTAAGTGGCCGCCGCCGGCGAGAGTTGACGAACGCAAGCGGTCATGTAGCGTACGCGCGTGCTCACAGTCGCGCTGCACAGCCCGCACTGCCGCCACCTTATTCCCTCATATATTATGCTAGCGTGTGCGTGAAATCGCGTGCCAACACGGCGCGCGGCGCGCACGCACACATTCAAACCGAGAGCGGCACGTTTGTATGAAGATGTTCTACTGTATATTAATTATACTGTGCTCTCGCCTTCAAAATAGTTGTTTGCTCCCTTGGCAAACAATCTACTATTTGTCCAACGTGTTTGATTGAACCACAGAATATAGAAAGAAGGATCGAACCCATTTCCTGACCGTGCAGCCGTACTCAGTAAGCAGGCTAGAATGTTGCTAGAACAACCATGATGTGACAACATGTGGGAGGCAGGCACTGTGACTGATATCACATTAGTACCGGGATGGCAGGAGTTGACAGGACACAGACGTGGATTATACAGAAGATACAATCGGCGCGTTGCTAACGCGGGCCTTACGTAGTGCCGCGCCGACACGCTTCGCCGATGACGTGCAGGCAATTAGGCATGTCCCGTGAATCCGTGATGTCACTTGTCAATGTAATTAGTGTTATTTTTATATGACCTAGGTTTAAAGAGTTAAGTTTCCGTAGGTATCTGCTTAAGCCCGTAACATTGGCTGGATAGTATGCTAAGCAAGCCGCCCGAATACAAGTTGACAAAGTAGGTAGTAAGTATCTTTTTGTAGATTATCTACATCTTTGCTGGCCAGAGCCTGGAAAAGTGGGGTCACGCACATCGCGTTCACAGGTTTACTTACTTATCTTTTGAAAAGTTAGATACTGTTCAACGATGTTGATTATACAGGACCAGTACAGGACTAGTTAGTAACTGTTTGATTTGTGTAGGTAAGTGTTAACTTTCTTTCAGAATATCGTACATCGATAACCTGCAGTTTATTACAAAAAAAGTTGTCCCGTCCCTACTGACACCTACTTAAGGCGCAGATATACGACTTCTAATGATTTTAAATTCAACATCACGTCTAATCGACCGGACTGATTTCTTTGAAAAAAATAAATGTTATACTAGACCATTTGCTTCGTAATTTGATATGTGAATATTTGCAATTATATTTTTTTAACATAGTGTAATTAATTTGTAAAGTAATGTCTACCGCGGACATAAAAACGACAATCACGCAAACACTATCGGGTGTATTTTCATAAAACTTTTACCATCTAAAAGACAATTTAATTCCCCGAATTTTAGTATACGGTTTTTATTTGTTTGGTGTTTGAGAGTTTTTGTAAATAGATAATTGCTTCATATTTGCAATAAATTACCACGGTTGTGTCATCGCGCTTCTCTTTCTTTTCTATGCAGTCCGACAGTGACCGCGCTTTAGGTCGTGTAGTCGCCTTAACTGGCCGAGCCAGGCAGTGCCGCGGTTTGATCGCTACTCCCTCCCCCTCCCGACAACCGCCTACCCCCTACGCCCGCGGCTTATCTGACGCGGAAGCCCGTCCAACAGATATATTTCATCTCGCCACTCGACAGTTTTTCTGTACCCACTGAGTTCAGTACTCCTGCCGCAGTCTGGATGCCTGGTATTTGATCATAATTTTGCTAAGTAAAAGTTGGAGTTATTCCGTAATTGCTTTTTTTAGCCATTGCACGAGGACAAAAATATTTTGTGTACTTAAAAAATGCAAACAATTTTAGATAGATTTTACTTCAGACGTAAGACTCTGGAGATAATGCCGCCATGCCGCTAGCTATTGATCCTATCATTGATACATTATGACCTCAGAGTAATTTAATAGTTACTTTTTTATCCGACTTCAAAAAAGGATGTTCTGTATTCGACCTATGTATGTTTGTATATCCGCGATTTTCTCAAAAACTTATGAACCAATTTTGATAATTATTTCACTAATGTAATCTACATACTCTCAGGAAGGTTTTAGTATACCTACGTGTATAATACATTAGGTAATTATTCTTATGCACGAAATTATATGCATAAATGTACTGCATCTCCGGCATTTCTATGAATTTTGATGATTCTTCTAGTCGGTGTCTTCAATTCTTCAATGCACTAGTGTTAATTGAATTTGTGTGGGGTAGGTACAACTAAAAAGTAAAAAATATTTTTTTTTTTACAAAAACAAAAAAACAACCAACTTCAGAAAAAAAAAAAACTACAAAGTGATAAATAACTTTAATTTTGAAAGCCGGTGTTTAAAAACGAAAATACGGAACCAACGACACCGACTTCTGAAATTAAAGTTATTTATCACTTTGTAGTTTTTTTTTTTGTAGTCGTTTGTTTTTCACAATTATATTATTGTCAGTGGAAATCTGGTGAAATGGAAAGGCTGGCGCTACGCGCTAGGAATTTACGCGATATAAGTCTGACTTTCAGCATTGCAGCTGAGCAGTCAAAAAGCAGAACTTGTAGCAAAAGGGCAGGAGGCACGGGGCAGTTACTTTTAATATGATTTTAATCGTTGCATCGCGATCGTTGTGTTGTTAGGGTTCCGTATACAAAGGGTGCCAACTGCTAACAACAGGACCCTATTACTGAGCCTCCGCTATCCGTGCGTCCGCCGTCTATCCGTCCAACCGTTCGTTCGGGTATTGCCGCTATAACAACAAATAATAACAAAAATAAAATTCTAATATTTAAAAATATAATTTATATGTATTTAATTAAATAAAGGACAAAATGAAATAATTGTACGGTGATACGGAACCCTTCGTGACCGGTTTTTTAATTTAAAATATGTAATGACATTGTAAAGATCAATAATAAATGATTAATTTCAGCTACAAGGAATTAATTAATCACGTCTTGTTGTCAGTATAACACACAGACAGAAGCAGAGTAATTTGTTTTTACCCGACTACGGCGAAGCAAAAAGGAGGGTTATGATTTTGACCGGCATGTCTATATATGTATGTAAGTATGTATGTATTTATGTTCATCTGTTCCCTCATAACTTCTAAACTACTTGTCATAATTAGACAAATGAGTACATCATCCTCTGACCTAAATCCCTTCCCACAGACAGCCTGCGGCTTACTATAACCGTTTAATTAAAAAATTCACGCCTACAAACTCACCTAATTAGTGTCCGTGGGACTTTGACTCTGTATATTTCATGATGTCTTAGTAGGTTGGGTAAGAGGGCGTACGTAGGTAGACTGGCGTTTTAACTAGGCTGGGATCCAGCTAAGCTATAAAATCTTTTTCTAGCAGACTTATTTACCGAAAAAGCTTGCAAAGACAATTCCTTCTACTTTTGATATAAGAAGAAGGAAACGGAAGAAACGGGCCAGCCGCCAGTGTCAGAACGGTTCTGCACACTAATCACACTAATATTATAAAGGCGAAAGTTTGTGTGTGTGTGTGTGACTGTATGTTTGTTACTTCTTTAAGCATAAACGGCTGAACTAGTTTTAATAAAATTTGGTATGGAGGTAGCTGACACCTTGGATTAATACATTAATATAGGCTACTTTTTATCCCGATATTCCTACGGGATCGACACTTATGCGGGTGAAACCGCGGGGCGCAGCTAGTAGAAAATAATTTATGTCAAACCGCCATTTGTATTCTTTAGATAAAAGTTATCTGGCGAAAAATCAGCCCTTAGAGGAAGTAATTCTACTTTTGTGAAAATCAGGCGACGCAACGAGAAATTCCTGATAAAGATGTTTCTTTGATAACCTAGGCAGGCGGGCTAATGATAAAAAAAAAAGAATTTGAAGCATTGATTTTGAAGTAATTTTTTCATTAGTGATCTTTTAATTAAATTGTGATAAGTACCCATTTCTGGTATTCAACGATATCGATAGTATTGTCTACTGTCTGTTCCAAAAGTTTTGATCGGTCACCAGCCCGTATTATTGCGTAACACAAACACACACTTTCAATCAAAATCAATGATTTTGAAATATATTTGCTAATCCATTTGCTTCATAAAAAAATCTGCCCAACAACGTAAATAACGCTGTAAGGTTGTCTATCCGAGGAGATGAGTTAAACAAGTGCCTTCATTGGAATCTCGTTTATTAACTGCTCAATCATAGAGTACAATCGTTTATTATAAATATACTCTTAGGTATTGATTCGAGCACATATACATATAAGTACTTACACACTACAACGCAATGAATGTTGTTGAACTGTCAAAATTAAAGCCATTGCTACTATAAAGTTCGTTTTTTAAACCCAGATACTAATTTGACAGGTGTAATGCCAAACTTCAATAAAAAAAAAACGCAAACACAAAATAACTTAAACGTCAGATTAGTATCTGGGATTCAAAAATAAAAACTTTTTTACAAAAAAAAAACAACCGACTTCAAAAAAAACACTACAAAGTGATAAATAACTTTAATTTCGGAAGTCGGTGTCGTTGATTCCGCATTTTCGTTTTTTGACACCGACTTCCGAAATTAAAGTTATTTATCACTTTGTAGTGTTTTTTTTGAAGTCGGTTGTTTTTTTTTTGTAAAAAAGTTTTTATTTTTCACTTTTTAGTTGTACCTACCCCACAAAAAAGTAAACAAAAAGATCGTTAAATGTAGACAATGTAGATAAATTTTTAGATTTTTGTTGATTTTTCAAAAACCGCTCATCCGAATTCGATAAAATTTTCATGGGACCATTTGGAAAGTATACCCTTTCTAACAAAAAAAGAATTTTTCAAATCGGTTGGCAAACGACGGAGATATGCGCAAACAAACACAAAAAAAAAAAAAAAAATACAAACATTCGAATTGAGAACCTCCTCCTTTTTTAGAAGTCGGTTAAAAACGAACTTTAGTGGTTTTTATTTGGTCTGGGACTCTGGGGTATTTAGTGTGTTACGTCAAAATTATTACCTACTCAATCACTCACTAAATTAGTACCTAACACATTCATCATCGGTTTCCACTTTATCTCACCACTTTTCCAACAATTATTTATTGCTTGAATTACATTAGTAAATTGTAATTGAAAATCATTGACGAAAATATTGAGTTTATAAAACAATATATCTTTATTTATGGTGATTCAGAATAAGAATTTCTGGTTAAATTATTCAAATAATCGAATCAAACAAACGGTTTTTAAATGACACTACAAATTGATAGGTCTACTTTTCCCGACGCATTTGAATGTTTGCATTTCAATAATCTAATACTTTTGAAACCGACCATAGGTAGTAGGTAAGATTTTGACAACCGCAAACTAGCTGAACAACAAAATATTGCTGTAACTATTGCCTATAGAAGTTGGGGCTCGGGACCGATATCGAAGACCTATTGTTAGAAATCGCAAATTGGATAGATACGAGTACTTGTAGTTTGACATACATGTTCCTTTACAGTGCGCTTTTCAATAATGTAATGCTGTGTTCGAAACTGCCTTGTAGTTAGGGAAAAAATCTTGCTGTGTAGGTAAATATTACTGTAGGCAAGTACATACTATAAGACGTATTGATTTATTTTCGTTGGATCCCAGTTTTGAATTTGGGTAGGTAAGTACCTATGTCATTTGGTTAAAGTTTTTATAATGTGTTTTTATTTTTATTATTTTTTAATTATCTTTTACATTTAGAGTACAGTCGATGCAGTACCCAAGTCCGGTCTACAGTGGGCACTACTGGCAGCTTTGATGTGGCTGTCGGCTTGCACCAGGGTTCAGCACTCAGCCCGTACCTCTTCGTGCTAATAATGGATGCCCTTACATCAGATATCCAAGAAGAGGCTCCCTGGTGTATGCTGTTCGCAGATGACATTGTGCTGGTTGCCGACAACGGCTTAGAGGTCCAGAGCAGATTAGAGGTGTGGTGGGAAAGACTCGAGACCGTTGGCCTGAGAGTAAGTCGGACCAAAACAGAATATCTGTTTTGCGATTTTGGCGGTCTCTCCAGTCCTGTGCCCATATCTCTCGCCGGAACGCCCATATCGATCTGCTCCGACTTTCGGTACCTCGGGTCGCTTGTCCAAGGAGATGGCGAAGTAGACCGAGACGTAACGCATCGGATCAACTCAGGATGGATGAAATGGCGACAGGTCACAGGAACAACTTGCGACCCACGGATGCCCCTTAAGTTAAAGGGGAAAATTTATAAGTCTGTGATACGGCCTGTCGTACTGTATGGGTCTGAATGCTGGGCTGTGAAGAAGACGGATGAAAAAAGATTGCATGCAGCGGAGATGAGAATGTTGAGATGGATGTGTGGAGTGACGAGAATGGATAAAGTAAGAAATGAGTATATAAGAGGAAGTTTGAAAGTGGCGCCAGTGACAGAAAAGTTGAAAGGAAATCGTTTGGCTTGGTATGGGCATGTGATGAGAAGGGACGAAACGCATGTGACTAAAAGAGTGATGAATATACATGTTGATGGATGGAGAGGGAGAGGAAGGCCGAAGAAAAGGTGGATGGATTGTGTGAGGAATGATATGAAAGAGAAGGGAGTGAATGATAGCGTGACGGTTGACAGGGGAGAATGGAAGAAGAAAACGTGTTGCGCCGACCCCAAGTAACATGGGATAAGGGCAGGAAGAAGAAGAAGACATTTAGATTTTTTTTTTATATTGTGGGAATGTGAGAACGTTGTCGGTCTTGTATTCTAGACTGTATAATTGACTGATTTGTAGACCATTTTCTATTTTACTAAGTACCTGGTACTTGTTGACAGGACTCGAGCTGCTATCTCCTGACCTAGCTTTAAAGTTAATAAAAAGTCTTTCTTATTCATATTTTGAAACTCGTAACCATAAATTAATAAATAGGTACATTAACAAATTATTTAAAAAAATGATTATGAACCCCGAACCCCACGCCCGAAAGCAGCGAAACGCCTGTCGATGCCCGATCACACGAGTTGTGTTTTTCCGAACCGAGGAAGGCAAGAAAGCGAGCGCTGTCCACCAGGGTGGCAGAACGCGGCAGGAGTAAATTAGGCGGCGGACACGGACACTCGGCTCGGCGCGAGTCGACGCGCGCACTCAGCGATATTGTTATCGGCCCGCCCCGGTTCTGGTAGGGCTGGCAGGCAAGTTGTGAAATAGTTTTATTATTTTTTTAAATGTTTGTTTTTTAATATGTAGTTTTTTTTATTTATTTTAAATACATACATAAACTCATGCTACTTCCTATGGGGGTAGGTATCTATGGTTGTCATTTATATTATGTTGTGAGAACACCAAAACACTTGAGAACTCCAAGAAAACTAAAATGTTTTTTAAAAGATGAAATAAAATAATCAATGAAACTGTTCTTTTTTTTGTAATAGTAATGAATAAGTTTTCTTCTTGTTGTTTGTAACTTTTTTTGATATACCTATTTATTTTCTCTACAAACAATTGTTTACACGTATTTTAAAATAATGTTCTACAATGTAACAATTAACAGTGAGGTTCTGTGTAACAAATACTTCACTACTTATATTATTTAGAATGAAACTTTTAGATATTATTTAAAGCTTTTAAACGTACATAACTTTTCGTACTCCGTCTGTAATTCTGTATCGAAAATGGGACTATTTTTTACAATTAACTTATAACTAAAGTAGTCCGTATTAAATTAAAATAATTTTTATTTAATACCGTGTGCGTAGCAGCCCTGTGATACCGGCATGGCGGGGCGGAGCGCGTCGCCCGCCAGCCCGGGAACAAAGCAGCCGCGCGCCAGTGCCAGCGCCACTCACCGCGTGCGGACTGAGACCACGCCGACTTGACACTTTACATTTTTTATTTGGTACTTATTAATTTTTAATACTTAGGTAATGCAATTCGTATGTACCTACACACGGCTATACATTTCCAGTTTCAGCTGACCTCACATTCTATAGGTGTTTCGTACAATCAGAACTCAGCTTATATTGGTTATGTATAGCTTGATATGTAGCCGTGCGTACTTTCTAAGTACATCTTGGACAATATTAATATTATTGCCGCGATGACGATAGAAATACGATGGAAATTGGCACAAACAAAGAGAGACCTATCCCCGCAGTAGGTGAAGTCGAGTTGTATTGTAGATGATGATCTATACATATAATAAAATCGTAGGAAAGTCAAAACTGTACATTGAATATTTTTTTAAAAGAATACTTTGGGCGTGATCTACAATCGATACCGAAGCCAAAAATATAGTTTTTAGAATTTTTGTCTGTTTGTCTGTTTGTCTGTATGTATGTCCGGGATAAACTCAAAAACTTCTACATGGATTTACTTCAAATTTTGCATGAATATTACTAAGAGGTCGGGTCAACATATAGGCTACATATTATCACGCTATCACCTACGGGGGAGGAGCTGTGAATCTTTATTTTTCTTACGCATTCTGTGACAGCGTGTAATCTAACGACGCATATTTAAATGTTGTTTTTCAGTAACCCATGCTATTATCTAGCTTTACACTATGAAAACTACGCCATTTAAGTAATTTGGGCCGAGAAACATAGTTTAATGAATGTTAGTAGTATAAAGATAATTTTGAAGCAGCGCCCGCCATCTATGAGATTTCACTAAAATCAAATGAAGTTACATGTTGACACTTTTTGGAAATTAATTTAAATTTGATCATGTTGGCGAGGTTAGTAGTTAGTTATTCTTAAAATTCATAGATGGCAATGTTCATTTTCTTCATAAAAGTTGTATCGTATAGTTCGTTTTGATAAATTCGAGTTCCAACAAAACCCTCAAAATCTTGAGCAGAGTTGAGGAAGACAATTAAAAAAAAACGCGGTGTTAAGTATTACAAAAAAGTTATGTTCCTCCTACTGGAGACGAAGTCGAAGTAACTGATGAACGCGTGCTGAACACCTGTCTCAGTTCACTTCAAGATGTGGTCATTTCTATCGGCGGCAATCCACTGATCGAATATGGGTTACCAGCTCCCCAATCATCACCGCATCAAGATTGTGGAAATCGGGAGTATAACGCTGAGACAAATTACGATCCGGGCGAAATGACCACCATACGAAATGACCATGTCGCTTTGTTCTCTTCAGTGTAAAAACAAATTTATGACACCGTCCTTGAAAGCGTTGGGCATAACCAGGGTAAAATGTTTTTCTTGGATGCTCCTGGTGGAACAGGAAAAACATTTGTTACCACTGACATACTTGCAGAGGTCAGGAGGCGAGGCAAAATTGCTATTGCTGTAGCGTCGTCGGGAATCGCTGCCACACTGCTTCCGGGTGGCAAGACAGCACATGCCATGTTTAAAATTCCCATCGATTTAGAGAGCGCCGAAACGCCTGTTTGTGGTGTGTCACGTAACAGCGATAAGGGACACGTGCTCAAGGATTGCTTTCTGATCGTATGGGATGAGTGTACGATGGCCAATAGGAAGGCAGTTGAGGCCGTGGACAGAACCCTGCAGAGCATCCGCAGGAACGAACATTTGATGGGTGGTGTCACAGTTCTGTTCAGTGGCGATTTCCGGCAAACGCTTCCCGTGGTGACACGGGGATCGAGGGCTGACAAGGTGAATGCTTTGTTGTGGTCACGAGTTCGTACGCCGCGCTTGACCATTAATATGAGAGCTCGGCTCGGCGGCAATGCACGTGCTCATGAATTCTCCGATGTCCTTCTAAGTCTTGGCGAAGGCACTCTACCAAAAGAGGTGGTGCTTCCAGACTCTCTCGGTAGAGTGGTATCCAGCTTAGAAGAACTCATTCGCTGTGTGCACGGGGACATTAGTCGTATACCGCACCAGCAGAATTCTTGGGTGTGTGAGCGGGCCATTTTGACGCCCAAAAATGATCAGGCTGCAGCAAGTAACGAATGTATTCTCTCGGAAATTGAGGGGAATGAAGTGGTCTACACCTCGATAAACACTGTTGTCGAGCAAGATGACGCCACACATTATCCCGTGGAATTTCTGAACTCCCTGTCAGCAAGTGGACTTCCAGCGCATACCATCAAGCTGAAGGTCGGTGTCCCGATTATGCTTCCTCGGAACCTATCTCCTCCGAAGTTGTGTAACGGGACCCGCCTTGAAGTCGTCTCGCTCTGTGGACACACCATTAAGGCGAAAATTCTTACGGGTTGTGGCGTCGGCGAGGCAGTATTTATACCACGCATTCCCCTCATACCTCATAACTTCCCGTTCCAGTTCAAGCGCGTACAGTTCCCCGTGAGTGTTTGCTTCGCGATAACCATCAATAAGTCGCAGGGGCAGACACTGAGGGCAGTGGGTGTCGACCTGAGGACGAGTTGCTTCTCACACGGGCAACTGTACGTCGCTTGCTCCCGCGTCACCAGTCCTGACTCTCTTTACATTTTGGCACCTGGCAGCTGTTGGGAATCGCACCCAACAGACACACAGACGGCACGCGCAGGCGACAGGCGAGCGAGTGAAGGTGCAGCGCGGGGAGCCTGCCCGGCCAGCGGCACTCGCTTCCTCGGAGTCCACCGCGACGGACGACACTCAGAACGATTAATATCATATAATATGTTTGTCCGGGCAGTTACTTTGTAGATATAATCGGCAATATACCGAGCCTTATACAGTCCACTATTAAGTATTTTATTTACCCCACAACGAGCAAGTCGAACATTGGTCCTTCTAGGATCTCGCCGGTTATTTTTCAAAAAGTAACGGTCTTGGAAGAAAACTTCAAACTCGAAGCTCCTCAACTGCGGTCTTCAGCAGCGACAGTTCCTGCAGGAGTCGTCAATTTTCTGTCGAAGAAACTACGCACAGCTCCCGCACACGCCCAGAGAAGAAGTGTCTAGAAGTCGGCCGTACAACGGACTTTGGACCCGTCGAAAGTTCGAGTCATCGTCAAGGACAAAGAAGAACTTGCAACATCATCGGTTATCCTATGGATGGTTAAAGTATTGAGTGAGTTCGTTCCAATTTGTCCCTTATTATCTTTTCCTATTCTTTCTCTTATTTCAAGTTTAAATAGCAATAATTTAAGTGAGTGCTTTCAATTACTTTCACTTTAAATCATTTGAAGATAAACCATTCTTATTCATAGCCTTGCATTTATCAAAACTCAATTATTCTGCTTACAAAGCTACTGCATAACCTTTTTTATATTTCCCCATCTGTTAACGTTTACTACGCTGCTTATTTAAAACAGCTGATCGCTCGACGACACACTTGCGCGTCAGGTGTTCTTTTGTTCGCACTATAGTTAGCTAGCTACATTTTTTTATCTTCGCATATAATAAACTGGTTTCTTATCTATCATTACTTTGTTTGTGAATTAGCGCTTGAGAATTTAAAGCTATGGCTGACGAAAAAGTTGAGAAACTCGTTAGAAAACGCAGCTGTATGAAATCTAAACTCACTATTTTTGGCAATTACCTTCACATGCTTGAAAGTTGCGGCGAACCTAGTAGCTTACAACTTATAGATTTGGAAACTAGGTTTAAAAAATTTGATAGCTTATATGTGGATTTCGACAAATTACAGAGTAACATCGAGTTATTGGTGGAAAACCCCGATGACGAGATCAAGGAGCGCGAGCAGTTTGAGAACCAGTATTATAAGCTGGTGGCGACGGCGCGGAGTCTGCTCGGCGCTCGTCCCCCCCAGTCTAGCAGTCAACAAGATGGTTACGTAACGGGTGATGAGGATGTGCAGGCAGGTGGCTTTAAATACGATTGTGTTAGGTTGCCAAAAATAAATTTACCAGTTTTTCAGGGAAACTATCAACACTGGCTGGAATTTAGAGACACTTACATTTCGCTCATTCATTCGCGAAAGGACATGGACAACGTTAATAAATTGCACTATCTGCGTGCGTCTCTTAAAGGCAGTGCGTTGCTAGTCATAGATAGTTTAGATTTTAAAGCTCAGAATTACGAGTCCGCTTGGAATTTATTGTGTAATAGATACGACAACAAAAGATTGCTCATTAATAATCATGTTCGGGCGTTATTTAGCGTTGAGTATATGCAGAGTGAATCATGTTCTTCTATTCGTAACCTTATTGATGTCACGAATAAAAATCTTCGTGCCTTGACAACGTTAGGTCAGGACACTGAGTTTAACTTACGGGATACCCTCATAATCCACATGATGTCCGAAAAACTTGACGGCGTCACACGTAGGGAATGGGAAGAACATCGAAACACTTTAGATAACCCACCTTCGTTAGATTTTTTTTTAAAGTTTCTTAGCAACAGAGCTGACTTATTAGAAACTTTGCAAGAACATAAAAGAAACATCAACAAAGTACAACAGGCAGACACTTCCAAACATAATTCTAATCTTCTTACAGCTACAAAATCAGAACAAAAAACAAATGAGAATAATAATAAAGATAAAAAATTAAATAATAATAATAAAAGAAAATTAACATGTCCTATGTGCAGTCAGACTCATTTTTTATTTAATTGTGATGCCTTCAGAGCCCTGTCTGTTGAAGCTCGTATACAAAAGGCCAAAGAGACAAAGGTCTGCCTTAATTGTCTACGATTTGGGCACGCAGAATCAAGGTGCAATCTCGTACCTTGCAAATACTGCAAGAAGAGGCATAGTACTCTGCTTCATCTACATGAGGCAGAAACAACTCCGTCTCCTGAACCAGTGATCCCCGTCAACAACTTTGCCGGTTCAACTAATGTTCAGCAGTTTACTACTCCTCCGAATGTTTTGCTTTCCACGGCGATCGTGAGAGTGGTTGACAGCAAGGGCGACGTGCACAATGCCCGCGTACTTCTGGACAACGGCAGTACGGGCAACTTCGTAGATGAGTCACTGTGCGGTAAGCTGGGTTTGTCACGACGTAGTGCGAGCGCCACCGTGACAGGTATAAATAATAATACTTCTTATTGTACACAGTCTTGCAGCCTTGCGATTATGTCCCACTATGATGACGACTGTAAACTTACTGTAGACTGTCACATTTTACCTCAGATCACTAGAGCTTTACCGTCTTCATTTATAAACACCGATAACATTCCTCTTCCATTGGGAATAAGTCTAGCTGACCCAACATTTAATATACCGGCAGCTATAGACATCTTACTTGGGGCCGAGGTATTTTGGTCCGTCTTATGCAATAATTCTATAGACTTAGGTAAAAATCAGCCTAAGTTATACGAAACGAAATTGGGTTGGTTAGTGTCAGGGTACGTTGCCCGTCATAAGTCACACTCTTCTTCTCCCGTTTGTCATTTTTTAAATGAGGACGCCGACCCAGACTTATCTCGTTTTTGGGAATTAGATACCATTGCAGCCAAGCACTCCTTATCTCCTGAGGAGCGTGCCTGTGAGCAGAGCTTTAAGGAACATACCTATCGTAAAGACGACGGACGCTTTGTTGTAACCATGCCACTGAAAAAAGATCCTTCAGTCTTAGGCGATTCCTTTTCAAAGGCAAAGTGTCGGTTCATGTCACTAGAGCGTAGGTTTCTTAGGGACCCTGCCTTCAAAAGCAGGTATGTTGAGTTCATGCAAGAGTATGAACGCCTAGGTCACATGACTGAAGATAAGGAGTCTTCGCCGAGCTGTCTTCAGGGTAATAACTATTTTTTACCCCACCACGGCGTCATCCGTGAATCAAGTACAACTACCAGGCTTCGTACAGTTTTCGATGCGTCGGCCACCACTAGTACTGGTGTGTCACTAAATGACATCCAAATGGTTGGCCCGACTGTACAAGAAGATATCATTTCGATACTGCTACGCTTTCGCCAGCATAAATATGTTGTAACTGGTGACGTTGAAAAAATGTACAGAGCGATTGAACTTCATCCTTCTCAACGCTCTCTACAAAAAATTATCTTCCGCTCTGATTCTAAAGAGCCTTTAAGAACATACAAACTCAACACGGTGACTTATGGCACGGCAAGTGCGCCTTACTTAGCCACCAAATGTTTGGTGAGTTTGGCTTCTAGCGCCCCTGATGATGACGTCAAACAATCAATTCAAAGAGACTTTTATGTTGACGATTATCTGGGAGGCTCTGATTCTATAGATAAAACAATCGATATTGCTCAGGGAGTCATATCTACCTTAAAATCAGCGCAATTAAATTTAAGAAAATTCAAATCTAATAATAAATTAATTTTAAATCAAATTGCACCTTCTTATAGTAATACAGCTGACAATATTTTAGACTTTTCACAAACTAACATGGATGTCTCGTCTAAAACTCTTGGTCTGAATTGGAATTGTGATTCGGACACTTTGTCATTCGCAATTAATATAACATTAAATAAAAAGGTAACAAAACGTCACATACTTTCAGTAATAAGTCAGATCTTTGACCCATTGGGACTCGTCGGCCCGTGTATTGTTGAAGCCAAATTCATCATGCAAAGATTGTGGATCGATCAATATTCATGGGATGATGAGGTCTCACAAGACACCAAACATTTATGGCTTGCATTTGCTGACACTTTACCCCTTCTGAATCACTTAAGAATTCCTCGATGGGTTCTTAGTGATACCTCAGGAACTCATGAAATTCATGTTTTTTCAGATGCATCAGAGCGAGCGTACGGCGCTTGTCTGTACATTCGTTCTGTGGATCAATCAGGTTTAGTAAAGATACACCTCTTAACCTCTAAAAATAGAGTAGCGCCGATAAAGCCTACGACGATACCTCGTCTGGAGCTTTGCGGAGCCTTGTTGGCTGCAAGGTTGTGTACAAAAGTATTAACCTCTCTTACTCTAAAAATAAGCAAATGTAGGTTTTGGTGTGACTCGACCATAGTTCTTGGGTGGTTATCTACGCCCCCACTGCAACTAAAAAATTTCGTTCGCAACCGAATTCACGAAATTCAAGAGAGCACAGAGGGTCACGTGTGGGGCTACGTACGGTCGAAAGACAATCCGGCGGACCTTGTCTCTCGTGGGCTGAAGGCTGATTGCATCAGTGGTTCTTCCTTGTGGTGGTCTGGTCCCACTTTCTTAAAGAAAGATGAACGTGATTGGCCAAAAATGCCCAATCATAACGAGAGACACGATCTACCAGAATTGGTTTCTTGTTCTGTTGTAGTAACTAACAGTACTTCTAATGTAGATCCTATTAGTAGTTTGATTAACAGTAGATCTAATTTAATGCATGTACAAAGATCAATAGCATATTTACAAAGGTTTGTACATAATTGTAGAAATAAAACCAACAAAAGTACTGGTCCACTTTCAGTTGTCGAACTTAAAAATTCATTAAATTTAATATTGAACAAAGTTCAATTGGAAATGTTTCCTGATGAATATGCTATTCTTAAAACGGCAAAAACATTACACAAAAAGAATAGACTTACTTCATTATCCCCATTTCTAGACCCCGATAACTTATTGCGTGTTGGTGGTAGATTAGACAATTCCCCATATACGTACGATACAAAGCATCCTATCTTGTTGTGCAGCAAGCATCATTTTACTAAGATACTCTTTGAGCATCTACATTTAAAATATTTACATGCTGGTCCACAGCTCTTACTAGCGAACGCTAGGCAAACTTATTGGCCTTTGGGTGGCAGAAGCCTAGCCAAAGCCATTGTAAATAAGTGTGTTCGATGTTGCCGATACAAAGCGGAATCGGTGCAACCCATTATGGGACAGTTACCGACAACTCGAACTGAGTTAGAGTACCCTTTCTTACATAGTAGTGTTGATTACGCAGGGCCAGTGATGATAGCGGACAGGAAAGGCAGAGGTTGCAGACTTATTAAATCATTTTTGGCAATCTTTATCTGTAACTCGACAAAGGCCTGTCACATCGAGCTCGTTACGGCACTATCTAGTGAAGCTTATTTAGCCGCTCTTAATCGTTTCGTGTCACGTCGGGGGAAACCGCAAAGTATTACGTCCGATAACGGCACTAACTTTGTCGGCACTTACAATGAGCTATCAAAGTTTCTTGTACAATCAGACCTTGAAAGTCACATATCTCAAGAAGGTATAGAATTTAAATTCGTACCTGCGTATAGTCCCCACTTCAACGGCTTAGCCGAGGCAGCTGTTCGTTCCACAAAACACCATCTTAAAAGGTTATTGCAATCCACTCATCTCACCTACGAGGAAATGGCTACATGCCTCACTCAAATAGAAGCTGTTCTAAACTCACGTCCTATAACTCCTCTTTCCTCAGAACCCCATGACTTTTCCGCTCTGACACCTTCTCACTTCTTAATTGGACGGCCACTTAATGCTATACCTCATCCACAGGTCTCTGATCGCAATATTACTCGCCTGGAGCGCTTCAAGAGAATAGAGCACATCAAACAGCACTTCTGGCAGCGTTTCTCTCTTGAATACGTTGCTCTACTGCAGCAGAAGGTGAAGTGGCGCTCTTCGAAGACAGAGCTGAAGTTAGGCTCTCTTGTCCTCATAAAGGATAGAGCTCTTCCTCCTCTTCTTTGGTCCTTGGGAAGGGTCACAAAGATTTATCCTGGCAGCGACGGTGTAGCCAGAGTCGCAGAGATGAAGACACAGAGAGGCACCATAAGAAGGGCCTTTAATAACATCTGCCCCCTTCCAGATTTTTGAAGTCTTCCCTTCAACCCGGGCAGCATGTTGGGAATCGCACCCAACAGACACACAGACGGCACGCGCAGGCGACAGGCGAGCGAGTGAAGGTGCAGCGCGGGGAGCCTGCCCGGCCAGCGGCACTCGCTTCCTCGGAGTCCACCGCGACGGACGACACTCAGAACGATTAATATCATATAATATGTTTGTCCGGGCAGTTACTTTGTAGATATAATCGGCAATATACCGAGCCTTATACAGTCCACTATTAAGTATTTTATTTACCCCACAACGAGCAAGTCGAACAGCAGCCTAACTACCAACGTAGTTTATAGGGAAGTGTTGTAAGGTATGATACCTTTGTACGTATTTTTACTCTTTTGTGTACTGGAATGTATTCCTGAATTATTTTCTCTATTTCCTTCAGTCACATCTTATGACTGAACTCGGCAGGATTCCCATACAACTCTCTTCACTTGCTTCGCTTGCAAAAAAACTTATATTTTAATGCTATTTTAAAAGTTGTTTACTTATAATGCTATAGCGACACTAATCTTAGGTATTTTTGGTACTGTCTTCACGCAGACGACGTCGCGGGCAGCAGCTAGTAATAATAATAATAATAATAATTTTTATTCATAAGTTCACATATAAATTACATAAAAGTTACATCATTACAAAGTTACATATTACTATTGTGAAGAAAATATTAAACTATGCCTAAAATAAATCTAGTGTATAACTTATATATATTGGTTAAAGGCCTAATGAATACAATAGCGACCTGCCTGATGTAGGTTTTTTCAAACCTGTGTTTCAGGCCATCACTTAACAACGCTGATTGCTTTAGTGCACTATTATGTTACTTTACATAGAGCTAGCACTGATACATAATAATTATAATTTTAAATAAAAATTGAGTTAACATAAATAAACTTATTGCAGTACTTCTAGCAATTTTTCCGTGTCTGAGTAATTAAATGTCGCTAAGTATTTACTCAACATTTCACTACATTTTTTACAATTTACACTATATATATTTAGAGACTTATTAATTTTATTATACACTAGCGGTCGCCCGCGGCTCCGCCCGCGTGGATGTCGGTTACCGCTGCAAAAAGCCTACCCAGGAAAGACACGGTCAGCAAAATGATTCCCAGGTCAATTCACAGACACCGACAGTAACATTGACGACGCAGTCATTATCCGCAGGCTGCACAGATTGTCTTTCTGTGTATGTTAAGTTGTTAATGATGAAAATATTTAAATGTAATTAATACTAAGTTTTCACTTCTGCCGGCAGTCCCGGAGCGCAACCCGTTGTTTAAGGATAGATAACTAAAGCGATTATTGTAGAGCTTCTCCATAAACAACATTTGACGTTAAATTATTTTCAGGTAACAAAATATACTGATGGTCGGGAGCCCCGACCCGTGATAGGGCAACGTAAAGTTGCCCATGCGTAAAACATTCTTTTCGTAAATCAATTCCTACTAATTTGAATGTTTGGCCCTGGGATTTGTTTATCGTTAGTGCGAAAGAAATTTTTACTGGAAATTGGAGCCTTTTGAAGGGTATAGGCAAATCAGTAGGGATCATGGGTATTCTTGGTATATGAGCTAATTCATCAGCTGCAGGGCCGGTGATAATCTTCGCTACTATTAAATTATCTTTTAGCTCCTTTATAAGAAGTCTCGTGCCATTACACATGTTGGGGGGGCTTAAATTTCTGAGAAGCATTATCGGCGTGCCAACTTTTAACGACAGTTCATGAGGTGGTAGCCCAGCGGGGTTCAGAGAATTTAAAAATTCCTGGGGGTAGTGCACAGCGTCCTCGATGTTAGTGACGGTGTCTATGGATTTATAGCACTTAACTTCACCCGGTACTTTCTGCATAATTAAACTGTTTATTTCGTTGACTGTTTCATTCCTGGGAGAAACTATTGCTCTACAACACAGCCAACGAAAATCATTTTGATGTAAGTTTTCGATGTCAGGATATATAGCATCTATCAGACTATCTAAATTATGGACTATTTGGCCTAGAGACTCATCCAAAGTAACCGCATAATCGGTGCCCAAATTTAAAGATGGAAAAATTCCTTCTCCAAGTTTCAGCAGCTGTTGTGGAAAATTGCTATGCGTATTTCCATGTAGATGAGCTCTCATATTGGTGCGCAAATTCAAATGTTGAACAGATGTCCAAAGGTGAGACGATTTTAAACATGCCTTCATAATATCTGCTCGCGTACCTCTGTTGACGACTGGAAGCGTTTGTCGGAAATCTCCAGCAAATACAAAAGTGATACCACCCATGACATTAGCAGAGCTTCGGAGGTCTTTTAAAGTACGGTCCACGGCCTCCACATGAGCTCTATGACTCATGGTGCATTCATCCCATATTACCAACGACGCGTCTTGCAGCAACTTACCAAGAGGCCCATTTTTCCGAATAGAGCACGTAGACCGTTGATCTAAAGCTATCTGAGCCGCGCGGGTACCTTACTCATAGATCTAAACTCCCCTCCCGCACGCGCACCCCCGCCTTGGTGACGCCCACTTCGCAACGGGCCGTGCAGCAGAAATCGTAATATTTTAATTTCGCCATAACTTCAAAACCAAACGTCCAATTTTAATCATTCAAAGACCAAATATTATCTCCATAAACTGTTCTTAGTGATGAAATCATTTATTTTGATAAGGATTAATAGCATGAGTAAAATAAACGCGTTTAAATGTAGTCCAAAAAAAAATTCAAGATTTTTAAATAAAAAAATGGTTGCTGTGCCTCACTCGACATATATGGGTATAGTGTGTCGCGGACTTTTTTGTAGATATTTATAAGATCTACAATTAATTAGAACATTTTATGGTTTTATCTTTTATAGTTTAGGCAGCGTACGCAAAATAAGTAACTTTTCTGGTTGATTTTTTACACCTTGTGTCCGAAAAACCCAAATATCTTACGGAACCCTATTTTTTTCCAAAATAAAATATAGCCTATGTTACTCGTGGATAATGTAGCTTTCGAATGGTGAAAGAATTTTTAAAATCGGTCCAGTAGTTTTTGAGCCTATTCAGTACAAACAAACAAACATACAAACAAAGTTTTCCTCTTTATAATATTAGTGTAGAAGAACGGACCTAAAAATACATAAAATTTATTTATAAAAGTATGTCTACTTTGAGGCTTTATGCAAACTAAGTCTTTTCTTCTCTTATCTATAGGTATTGGGGTATAAGGAAGTTTTCTATGCTGGTGTAGTACTATATTCAATATAAATAGTAATAGAAAAAATGTAAATAGTAATAGTGATTTAATAATACGAAACTCAAAGGTGCTTAAAGATGAATGATGCATCTGGTGCGGTATATTATGTGGCTACTAGGCTAGAAAGGATGAACAGAATAGCGCATGAAATGACGACTATGAAAATGAGACATTGTTGCATAGTTTCAGCCTGTCTCTTTCCAGAAAAAAGAAAGAAATTTCGTCGTTGAGATTGTCTCTCATCTTTCCAGATACACAGGCTAGCTAGTTACCTACAGGATCTTATCGCCACGGATAGTATAATATGACTGTAGTCAATAATACAAACTATAGTGCATACATACTTTGTATTTGGTATACAGTTTACATGCGATACGGAGCGCGGCCTGCTCGGGAACAAAGCAGCGAGCGCCTGTGCCACTCACCTTGCGCCTACTGCGACTACACCTACTTGATACTTTACAGTTATTATTTAGTTCTAAAAGAACCAACTATAAAGTTAGGGCTAGGAAAACTGCCTGATTCTTAATGCCTATTCTCATACTTCTTTTGGCCTTAAGATGTGACTAATCTTCAATATCTAGGGTTCTGTAGCCAGTGTGCCAATGTTACCCGTTTACTTAAGCCTAAGGGTTCCAAGGGTTCTGTCACAGAAACCGTACTGCGCTAGTGCAACCCGCTCTTATCATAATCAGCCTATAATGTTTCCACTACTGGGACACAAGCCTCCTCTCGGTGAGAGGGACTGAGCCGTAATGTACCACGCGAGTCCAATGCTGGTTGCTAGATATCGCATGTCTTAACATTTTTGGTTCTAGGACATGCCGGTTTCCTCACGATGTTTTCCTTCACTGTTTTGAGAGTAGTAGTGATGAAACAATTTGCACAAAGTACCTGTCTGGGTTCGAATTCGAACCCACGACATACAACTGGTACTAAGTCGCGGTTGTTACCACCGGATCACCACTGCTCACTGTTCAGCCCTCTATTCTAGTTTAATGGCAACCATCAAGACTATTCGATTGCCCTATCGGTACATTACCCAATGATTCACCGGAGGCGCGGCGGGCCGCCCGCGCCACCGCGCGCCGCATCGACAGCGTCCCGTATATTGTATGTACCGCGCCATACACACACACAATACACATGGTTCATGCAAAGACCGAAATGTGTGACTGTGTGTTCATAACTTTGAATGCATACGAAACATAATATGCACGCTCGCACTTTTCATGTATATGTCGCAGCCAACTGGTTAAATTAGCCGTTCAGTTAACAGCCTAGCCTTTTAACTGAACGGCGCCGTTCAACTAGCTGCCCGGAAGCCCGGATGATATTCAGCCATTCAATCAAACAGTTTGGCAAATTTCGGTTTCGATACCGTGGTAATATCGGGATAAAAAGTAGCCTGTATGTTATGTTATGTTATGTTGTCCAGGGTGTCGGCTACCTCCATACAAAATTTTATCAACATTGATCCAGCCGTTTGAGCGTGACAACATATAAACACACTCACAAACTTTCACTTTTATAATATTAGTGTGATTAGTGTGATGTGATATCGTGATTATAAGATAACGCTCAGGTACAGACGCCTGCACATCAAGCTACCCGAAACTGTCACATTTTCTCAATCAACTTTGAACCTTATCATTTAGTAATAAAGTTGAAAATCTATAACAGAAATTTGACAGATTGTAGTAACTTGACGTGCTGGCGTCTAGCGTCCGTACCTCAGGTACGCTCAGTATCTATGGAAGAGAGGCAGACTGCCGAGCCAGGGGTACGCTAGTGAGTCACATTCACATGGGTTGTATTGAATAGTCCATTCACAGATTTTACATCTGATTTTGCATCACTGGCATCATCACTCATCATAAAGGTTGCTGCAACTGTCAAGTCTGTCAAAATTACTTATCTCTTTTATTTTAAAGTTGTCTTTTTAAGCACACTTTACATAACGTTACAAAGCGCCCTCTAGTTACTAAAAGTTGTCTTAAAAGTAACTCTTACATAAGTTCTTAGAAAGCGATGTGCTTGGTAGTGAAGTTGCTTCACGTCTGGTAAATCCAAGAGCAAAAAGTTTATTTTATTTTTCAATAGATGTCGCTAATAAATAATATACAATCTTGTAAAAAAAATTGGTTTACTTTATTAAATACATTTTAATTTATGCAATTGCAACGCCCATCTTCCATGAACGTATAATTATATTTATCATTTTGTTTCTGGCAATTTTTATTGTTGGCCTAACTTTTTATCTACAAGCGCGCCATTACTTCGACCTTGCACCTCTAAACGTCTCATGTTCGCCTAGTAAAGTGCCTTTTCTGCGGCGAATGTGACGGGGCAAATCCGTCCGGAGAGAGACTGATTCACAAATAATTAATTTGCACAGGCCATTCAGAGGTAACACAGGTTCTAGGGAGCTACGTATGGTATTCCGAAATACCGCTCACCGAAAGGACGGTTTTCCGATAACACTCTACTCCGACGGTTAGTTGAACGAAAAAATAATTGGCCGATGAAACGTTTCGCCGATAATATTATTCATCGACGGTTGGTAGTCCGAATGAATCCTTCGCCGATGTAACGGTTCACCGAAAACACTCTTCAACGACGATTGGTTAAACGAACGAATCTTTCGCCGATAGCACTCGTTGTAGGGGAATTCTTTTGCCAAATGGATAGTTTTACTTTCAGCTTGACAACACCCTTAGGTCTTGTAGAAGTCATGTTAAAAATACAGGTAATAATAAAATAATACATGGAAGAGTGTCAATAGAAAAAAAAAAACAAAGTTTTTATTTAACAATAAGAAAATTAATCAAAAAGGCAAATTTATATTGTTTTTTACAATAAACAATATGATTATGATTATTATGATTTCTCTATTAGAACTGCGACAATAGAAAAAAATTAAATAAACTGTGCGAACAAAGCAAAAAACAATAAATAAAAGTAACACAACGTGATAAATTTTTGAAGTTATAGTAAATTGTGAGTTATTATTATTATTTGTACTTATAATAATTATAATTCTTTAATGATATAAAAAAAATATTTATTTCTTGTTTTTCAGGTATAGAATATGGGCCAATCCACCTAAGAAAGATTCAATATTCATTTCACTCTTTTGTGATAAGTGTGTTTGTATCCTAGCACCTAGCATCATATTCAACCTGTGCATTACGTCTACGCTTTGGCATGGGTTCCGAGGAGTTGATTCGTTCAATGACACATTCTGTATGCTTCTGCTCTTTAGCAAATTCAATAATTGTTTTATAAATGTTCCATTTTTTTCAGGACACAAAATGCATTACAATCGTGGCATGAACGATGGAACACGCTTCTCCATAGAAAAGAAAAAAAAAAAAAGTAAAGAGCAGAAGCATACAGAATGTGTCATTGAACGAATCAACTCCTCGGAACCCATGCCAAAGCGTAGACGTAATGCACAGGTTGAATATGATGCTAGGATACAAACACACTTATCACAAAAGAGTGAAATGAATATTGAATCTTTCTTAGGTGGATTGGCCCATATTCTATACCTGAAAAACAAGAAATAAATATTTTTTTTATATCATTAAAGAATTATAATTATTATAAGTACAAATAATAATAATAACTCACAATTTACTATAACTTCAAAAATTTATCACGTTGTGTTACTTTTATTTATTGTTTTTTGCTTTGTTCGCACAGTTTATTTAATTTTTTTCTATTGTCGCAGTTCTAATAGAGAAATCATAATAATCATAATCATATTGTTTATTGTAAAAAACAATATAAATTTGCCTTTTTGATTAATTTTCTTATTGTTAAATAAAAACTTTGTTTTTTTTTTTCTATTGACACTCTTCCATGTATTATTTTATTATTACCTGTATTTTTAACATGACTTCTACAAGACCTAAGGGTGTTGTCAAGCTGAAAGAAAAACTATCCATTTGGCAAAAGAATTCCCCTACAACGAGTGCTATCGGCGAAAGATTCGTTCGTTTAACCAATCGTCGTTGAAGAGTGTTTTCGGTGAACCGTTACATCGGCGAAGGATTCATTCGGACTACCAACCGTCGATGAATAATATTATCGGCGAAACGTTTCATCGGCCAATTATTTTTTCGTTCAACTAACCGTCGGAGTAGAGTGTTATCGGAAAACCGTCCTTTCGGTGAGCGGTATTTCGGAATACCATACGTAGCTCGGTTCTAGGGTAAATGATTTTATTTCTGTAAGTAGGATTCTACAAACACTTTTCCACATCAATCATGATAATATTTTAAAGACTAGATGAAGTCGGTGTTTCGTATCTAATGCACTACTTGAGAATAAAGGCCGATACAAACTCAGGTCACAGTCTCTTTTAAAATCCAGACATAATTTTCGTCAGATGATGTGAAGACCATGTAGGTAGATTGGTGGCTGAAATGGTCTGTCGAGGAAAGCACCACACAGATTGAGTGGACCTGTCCAGTCATTTCACGCATTTGTCAGTAGGTAAACATGCAGCTCAACTTTGGCCCAACTCAGAACTTATGGAGCTCAACGATTCGACAAATACCAAAGAAAGGACATTTAGGTAGGTAGGCCGCATAAATTGCCGTCTCAACTCAGAATTAATTAAGTAACTATTTTTTTTTTTTTGTGAATTTTTACCATGTTCCAGTGGTTTGGCGGCTATGTCGTCACATTGGCCATTTCGTCGCTATCCCTAATAGGTCACTTTCACTAATACGTCACCTTGTGCATCTGGCAGTTATTCTGCTATTCGGGGCGGAGACAAAACCAACAAATCGAAGATCATAATTTATATGTACTTAAATCGGTTCGGCCGAGTTTTTGTGTTATAAATGGTGCACCTAACCCGATATAAATATGTTATATGATTTGTGAACAGGTGAACACAGTTGGTTCACAATCTATCTCGCGAGGTAAGGTTGTAAACTGTTCGATAAATGTAGCACCACGCTGCTTACAAAACAGGGTGAAATTTTAATCACCGTTTTCCTCTGAAGGGGTCATTGTACTCATCATTATGAACAACTTTTACTATGAGACCAAACATGAAATCGCGAAAGAAAAATCAGCTGTACCCTACATTTTGACGAGTTACGCGAACATAAATGTAGGGAAGAGCTGATTTTTTTTTCACGATTTCAGGTTTTTACTTTACCTTTCTGTTTTGTGCCTCTGCTTACCTTCAGTGAACGTAGTAAAAAGAAAACTGATGATATAACACGCCTCCTGATAACTTATGCGTGCTTGGTTTTAGTTCAGTTTGTGGACATCATGTGACGGGGTAAATGGAAACGGACGATAATCGGACAATCGCTAGTCGTATACGAAATACCTGCAAATTCATGTGTCCCTGGTACTTATGGAAAAGATGTCGGGGCAAAACGGAACGATCACGAACAACAATAAAATTCAGACCAAGCTTTTTTATTTCGAACCAATAGATGCCGCTACTGATTTATATTATGTGATGTTTGCACCTACTACACCACTCTGCTTACCTTCAGTCAACGCGACGTAGAAAACTGATGATATAACACGCCTCCTGATAGCATATGCGTGCCTGGTTTTAGTTCAGTTTGTGGACAACATGTGACGGGGTAAATGGAAACGACGATGATCGGACAATCGCTAGTCGTATACGAAACTCCTGCAAACTCATGTGTTCCTGGTACTTGTGGAAAAGATGTCGGGGCAAAACGGAACGATCACGAGCAAAATGGTCGTTGAGCAAGCAAATCAGATGAAGCTTTTTATTTTGAACCCATAGATGACGCTACCAACTAATATAACATGTTCTTATAGACTAGTGTTAGTAATAGGTACTTAAAACTATCCACCACAAAATGTATAAAAAAGTAAGTACCTAAACTATAAGTACTCAACAATCATTGCTGCGCCATTATATTAGTAGTAGATCATACCACGGCACGGTAATGTATGAAAGAAGCTGTTTTTTACATTTCTATGACCGTGCCATACGAGTCCCGTACGGTATATCGAATTACCCTTGAACACAGACCTCCGATCTCTCTCAACAGCTCAGGTTTGGCGGATACGATCCTGCCATCATCAGTCTTCAGTTTCATAAGCTGGCTCTGCCCAATAGACAGATCTCTAGCAAAAACCTTGGAGCCTCTATTTTGCTCTATCGCTTCCTCAATACGGTCTGTATTGAAGCGGCGAAGGTCGCTTTTCAAGGACTTAGAGATCTGTCTGTTGAGCCGCCGGTACTTTAGAACATCATCTGAAGATTGCAGGATCATCTCGCGCCTCTCCTTCATGAGCCGCAAAGTAGGATCAGAGAGCTTCTTTTTCGTACTCGTACGACGGGTCTTGAAGATCTTAGACCCGACCGTATGGACAGCTTCCACGAACCCATCGTTATATTCGTCCACGGAGCTCCCCAGGCACTCGAAACGATTCTGAAGTTCGAGCTGAAAGCTCTCGGGGTTTTGAACCTGGATCGGCGCTGGGCGGAGCGTAGACCTCATTAGTCGAGACCTTTCTAGCTTTATATTTAAGTTCAATGTGCCTCTTACCATGCGGTGATCACTTCCGGTTTTCACCGCGTTGATCACAGAGACATCATTGAATATTTGCTTCTTCGTCGACATAATGAAGTCAATCTCATTTTTAGTTACACCATCCGGGCTCTGCCAGGTCCACTTTCTGTGCTCACGTTTTCTGAAGAAGGAATTCATCATAAAGAGGCCTTCCTTCTCCATGAAACTAGCCAGTAGGTGGCCCCGGTGATTCCGTCGTCCAACTCCAAATTGCCCCATTCGCAGCTCATCATCGCTTCGTTTACCCAGTTTCGCGTTAAAGTCCCCCATGACAACGGTGAAGTGAGTTTTAGAGCCATGCATGGCTCTGGAAATATCCTCATACATGGTCTCCACCTCATCGTCGGGATGTGACGAGGTCGGGGCGTAAACCTGAGCTGTTGAGAGAGATCGAGAGGTTCTATGGACAGTTATACACGTCAACAAGCAACCCCGTTACGAGTCTGGCAAACGACCCAAGAGCTAGATTGACCCGACACTATACCGAAGACATCCCGGACGTCAGCCTGTACGAGATTAGGATGGCTCTGAAGCAGCTTAAAAACAACAAGGAACCGGGTGATGACGGAATTACGGCCGAGCTCCTGAAGGCCGGCGGAAAACCCGTTCTTAAGGCCCTTCAGAGGCTGTTTGATTCCGTCATACTCGAGGGTAAAACACCACAGGCATGGAACAGAGGTGTGGTGATACTTTTCTTTAAGAAGGGTGACAATGCCCTTCTTAAGAATTATAGGCCCATCTCACTTCTGAGCCATGTCTACAAGCTGTTTTCGAGAGTCATCACGAACCGTCTCGCGCGCAGGTTTGACGACTTCCAGCCTCCCGAACAAGCCGGATTCCGTAAAGGCTTTAGCACCGTAGACCACATACATACGCTGCGACAGGTTATACAGAAGACCGAAGAGTATAACCTGCCTCTCTGCTTAGCGTTTGTGGACTACGAGAAAGCCTTTGATTCGATCGAGACATGGGCTGTACTGCAGTCTCTTCAACGGTGCCAGATCGACTATCGGTACATCGAGGTGCTGAAGTGTCTGTACGAAAACGCCACTATGTCAGTCCGACTCCAGGACCAGACCTCGAAACCTATCCTTCTGCAGCGAGGTGTGAGACAGGGAGACGTTATCTCTCCGAAACTGTTCACCGCTGCTCTGGAGGATGTCTTCAAGGTTCTGGACTGGAAAGGAGCTGGCATTAATATCAATGGCGAGTACATAACTCACCTTCGGTTTGCCGACGATATAGTAGTCATGGCTGAGACTATGGAGGACCTCAGTACAATGCTCGATGACCTCAGTAGAGCCTCTGAAAGAGTGGGTCTGAAAATGAACATGGACAAAACGAAGGTCATGTCAAATGCCCATGTAACACCCACTCTCATGAAGATCGGAGACGCTACACTCGAAGTCGTGGACGAGTATATTTACCTAGGACAAACTGTCCAGTTAGGTAGGTCCAACTTCGAGAAAGAGGTCAATCGTCGAATCCGACTCGGCTGGGCAGCGTTCGGGAAGCTTCGCAATATCTTCTCGTCCCACATACCGCAGTGTCTCAAGACGAAAGTCTTTGACCAGTGCGTGTTGCCAGTGATGACATATGGCACTGAAACGTGGTCGCTCACAATGGGCCTTATTAGAAGGCTGAAAGTCACCCAAAGGGCAATGGAGAGGGCTATGCTTGGAGTTTCCCTGCGGGATCGAATCAGAAATGAAGAGATCCGCAGGAGAACCAAGGTAAACGACATAGCCCGAAGAATTGCCAAACTTAAGTGGCAGTGGGCAGGGCACATTGCTCGCAGAACAGATGGCCGATGGGGCCGAAAGGTTCTGGAGTGGCGACCGCGTACCGGAAGGCGTAGCGTTGGAAGGCCTCCCACAAGGTGGACCGACGACCTTGTGAAGGCCGCAGGAACTCGTTGGATGCGAGAAGCACAAAACCGGTCGAAGTGGAGGTGCTTGGGGGAGGCCTATGTCCAGCAGTGGACGTCTTTCGGCTGAAATGATGATGATGATTAGAGACCGGATTATATGCAACATAAAAAGCTTGAAATATGCATGCAAATATGCATGAAAAATGCTTGAAATATGCACGAAAACTGACAGAATATGCAACATTAAATGACTATTTTTTTTTTTTTTGTTTTGTAAATATTATTTCTTTAGATTTAAGTTTATTGTTTATTGCTTGCTTTAAGTTTTACTTTATTAAGTATGTATCTTTATAATTTATTGTTTTTTAATAAAATAAAAAAAACTATTAAGTTTTAGATTTTTTATTACAAAATCAGCATACATTTAGTAAACTATCCATTGATATATTTTTTAGTTTATGGAGAGAAATATTACTTGAAAGCAATGCTTCACATAAATCCATGCTAAACTGGTTGTTTTGTTTACATTTAGAGCTAGAAGTAGATGCGGTTATAAGCTGTTGTCGTGGACCTTTTTTCTGCAATCCTGCGACGTGAACACTTGTCTTGACATGTTGGTCTATTTGAAACTTTTTAGTGCACGAAATATTTTTCTCGCAAACTCGACAATACAAAACAGTTCCGTCGTAAGTAAATGTTTTAGGAAAGTCACTTATCCACGAAGACACTTTTTTTTTCGGGAGGCATTGTAAATTATAGCGATAATATGCATCATCACTAGATCTTAGGAAAAATATGCTATTAGCGCTGAAAACGGCTTAAATATGCAAATGCATATGCAAATATGCAAATGCATATTATCCGGTCTCTAATGATGATGATGACAGACCTCCGACCTCCGACTAGGTGAGTGAAGAAACTAGGCAAAATGATGGATGGTATGTTATTTTTAACCGACTTCAAAAAAGGAGGTTCTGTATTCGACCCGTATGTATGTATGTTCGCGATTTTCTCAAAAACTAATGAACGAATTTTGATAATTCTCACTCCCTAATGTAAACTACATACTTTCAGGAAGGTTTTAGTATGTAACACATTAGGTAATTATTCTTCTGTACGAAGTTCTAAGCATAAATGTACGGCATCTCCGGCACTTCTATGCGAATTTTGATGATTCTTCTACGGTGTCTTCAATTCTTCAATGCACTAGTGTTAATTAGAGAAAAATAACAACTTTTTTACAAAAAAAACAACAGACTTAAAAAAAAAAACTACAAAGTGATCAAATAATAACTTTAATTTCGGAAGTTGGTGTCAGAAAACGAAAATACGGTACCAACGACACCGACGCGACGGGTTACATATTTATCACTTTTAGTTTTTTTTTTTTGTAAAAAAGTTTTTTCGTAGGAGTACGCGGTTATCGGCCATTACACTTAATTGAATTTGGTCCTAACATTGCCTCAAAATCCACCCAATTCGAAACGTCATAATCCTAAATTAATGTAAACTAGATACTAATTTTGAGATCAAACAAACAAAAAGGCACCAAGTATGATGATGGCAGCTTGATTGATTGCCGTTCGAGAAATGATGTTTGGACCATAAAGCTAGTAATTATAGCAGTGCACTTTCGAGATCATAATGTATCGATTTTTACAACGTTTTTCTGTAGTGTTATTCGAACTAATGTCATTCGGTTTCACAAGTAGGGAAGCAAGTCTTGTGTATTTCAAGTGCGAAGCAGCTTCGAAGTCATGTGTCCCTGGTACTTGACAAAGTTGTGACGGGGTTAGTTGAACCACGCGTGGACGATCTATCATTACAAAACGATAACGGTAGATGTCGCTACGAGGTACTTGATAGAGGAAGGAAACTAGCGCATATTTTTTTTTTAGGTAATGGCATCTCATAGTTGACCTTGAGAGGTCGTGAATACTTAACCGGACTATCCTGTGGTTGCCTTAAGTAAACTTAAAAGCCTCCAGCCAGGGGCTCGCATAAGCCCGTTCCTAACACAACTTTTATAGCAACGTGCCGTGCCTTGGAAAGGCAGGGTCCTGCCTGCGCTGCTGTCGTGTAGGATTACCGTTCTACGGTACGACGAGAGCACGAGAGCGGGGGAACTGAGTGCATCTGTGTCACACCACTCACTTCTGCATTTAATAGCCGATGGCTAGTCTCCGATGGGATCGACCGTCCGTAATGCAACGATTATACTTTTTCATTTCTCATACTCGGAAAGTAGTGTTTGTTTGATCCAAATAGCGGGTGGAAGACGCTGCTTCCCACCACAGGGCGGGAAAGACTCATAGTAATTACTTCCCTCTTTAGGGTGGGAATGAATTTTAAAAATAGAACTGTAGTCAGCTACGAAATTTTTTACATAAATTAAGAAAAATGCTGCAGTCTTGTGAGTGTATAAACAGCCAGTGTGAATTTAAAAAAAAAACCTATTAAGCGGGACAGCCCACGGCGATGACGCGGTGTGTTCCATATTTAAAATAAAAAAGACAATCGTATTATTTGGCGGGATACTAACCCTGTAAGCTGTACCAAAATTCAAAAACTTTGCATGTTATTGTTATCAATAAATATTTTAGAAAAACTACTACTTTTTACTTTCCTTATATTCGAAATGAAAAGTAGAGTGTTTAACACGGGTGAAAGTCATCAATTCCTACTCGGGCTATAGCCGCCCTCGCTGCGCTCGGGCGTCTAAATGCCTCGTGTAGGAATTGATTCCTTTCGACCCTTGCATAACAATCTACTATTCTTGAGACACGTTTATTTATGTCTTCAGAATTGCAAGTCGAATGAAAGTAACAGTGCACGCTGCTTCCTATAAGTTCTGCTACTGGCCACTAGATGTCGCTAAAAACAAAAAAAATAAAAAAATAAATAAATAAATATTCGTAAACTATAACACTTGAGTACAGACAATTAAAGTAGTCTGTTAGTAAGCTGCGTCTCTTATGTATTCAACGAGCAGGAGAATCGTTGATATTTGCTATCATTTCGCATACAACAAAAAAACTGAATTATATCCTGTGTCTGGGCAAAATCCCAGCAGTCGTCCACGCGCCTAGGTTAAGTTTAAGTACAGACGCCAGCACATCAACCTACCCGTAACTGTCGCATTTTCCCAATCAACTTTGAACCTTATGCTTTAATAATAAAGTTGAAAATCGATTAAAGAAATTTGAAAGATTGTAGTAGGTTGATGTGCTGGCGTCTGTACAACTAAGATAGCTTTCTATATGACAGCATCTCAAGGATTTGTGTGATAAAAATTACTGTCTATCCCTTCGGGTACGACAGGCGTGATGTTATGTTTATTAATGTCATTGTTTCTGATTTGATTGCAGTTGATAATTTTAGGTTGTCTTTCGCCAACGTCCATACTACGTTGAATACACCGGTTCTCGTCCGATCACCGAAGTTAAGCAACATCGGGCGCGGTCAGTACTTGGATGGGTGACCGCCTGGGAACACCGCGTGACGTTGGCTTTTTGCTTCTGCCATCATCGAACCGATTTTGATGATTAATTTAACCCTTGCAGTGAGTACTCCAGCTAGGTATTAAGCCACGTATTCACTGAGCAACAATTGTTTATAAACTCTGTTTCAGAAACAAAATCTACGTGTTTCTGAAACAAATCATTTTGTTTCAGAAACATATAATTTTGTTTCTATAAACACTAACCCCCTTATTCATAAAACTTATCAAACCTATTTTAGTTAAAATGGGGTTTGTCTCTTTCTTACACACAGAAATGACAACGTGACAGATAAAGACAAACGTTCTATAAACCTATTTTAGCTAAAATAGAGATAAAATAGGATTATGAATAAGGGGGTACGTGTTTATCGGTATGTTTCGGTGCTCCCCACTTGCGGCGGAGAACACAGAAACAAATCAGTTGCGCAACAGGTGCATGCGAGTGTGGACGCGTCTAAACATTTGTTTATAAACATGGCTGTAGTGTGGGACGATGAAACTGTCTTTAAATTGATAGAACTGTTTGAGAAAAAACGAATATTATGGGATTGCTCGACAAAGGACTATAAAAATAAAATGACTGTGTGGACGGCATCGAGTTTCCGAAACATTGTTCCTGGAAACATTTACGTGATGTTTCAGAAACTGTGTATCCGAAACATTGTTGCTCAGTGAATACGTGGCTTTAGGATCTCAACCATGTTTTATTATTTTCACTACCTACTATGAATAAAAAACACAAAATTGATATTTCTTTTATTCGCTGTCAAAATTCCGTAGATTCAAACAAAACAGTCAAGAGGAAGTGACGAGTTAACAAACACCACATTAAAAGTGGCTGTAGGATCACTTTTTACACTTTCCTAAAAAAAAAAAAAAAAACAAAGCCGATTGCTGTTTATTTTAAAAAGGATCGGCGGTTACAGTATCAGCTGCCCCCTTAAAAAATGCTGGGTACGCCCATGGTGTTCGGGGCGTATGTATGAAGATACCCTACTTAGTTATATTTACTCTGGTTTTGTGGTACACACACTTAGTAAGATTTACAAAGTAAATTGTAATGTTTTGTGGTATATTAGTTACATCATTAATGTTCAATTCGATATTCTACAACCACATGGACCCCAGAGCCCTCATTCACAACCATACGACAGGCTATCGTATCGAAAACCTGACATTTCGATAACCTGATTTGACTTGCCCTCAACAGCAAATAGCTGTTGGAAGAATAGCGGGCGTCTATTTGATTTAAACTGACAAAATTTTCGGGTTTTGGACTTGTGAACAGCATTGAGAAGACTCCTACGATAACAATGATTAATGTTCGATACGATACGGAAGCATATCGAGTGTTTGTGAATAAACGGGCAGGTGGTTGTAGAAAATAGAATTGAACATTAATGATGTAGGGTGAACGTACCAATCCCAAACCAGTTAAGAAGATATTTTGACTTTAATTAACTGTCATTTTAACAGATTTTGACGGAAGACCTTAGTTCTATGTTATTTTTAAAGTTTGCTAAAAGACAAAATGAGGATTAAAAATCATTGCAGCATAAGTATTTAGGAATTGCTGTAATTTTGAGTTAAATCCTAAAAGTTGGACTGTTCCTTAGTTGGACCAACACCTACCCGGTTATTGACCAAGATTGAGCCAGTAATTGACCAACGTATTGACTTATACATGAATAAAATAAAAGTCCATTTATTAAATTTCAAAATTAACGTTTATTGAGATCTAACTTTTGTACAGACGCCAGCACATCAAGCTACCCGAAAGTGTCAAATTTTCCCAATCAACTTTGAACCTTATGCTTTAGCAATAAAGTTGAAAATCTATTAAAGAAATTTGGTTAATTAGAATCCAACAGGTTTTCCTAATTTTTCCAGTCACTTGAATTTCTTCCATTGCTTTTTAACATCTTCTTGGTTATACTTGAATTTTTTTTTTCTTGGGTGGCATTTCGTGGCTAAAACAAAGTAATCATTATTTGAAGTTAAGTAAGTATTCTAAAATAAAATCATCCGTAGAAAAGGTAAACATGAAAGGTTCACTCTTTACACCCTGATAAGTATATTGAAAAAAAAAAATCAAGTCAATTTTAGCAGGACGCCTAAAATATACAATGTCTGGTCAACTCCACGAACACTATGCATGTACCTATCCCAAACCACTGGTCAACTACTGGAATATGTTAATTAAAATCGTCAATTTTGTATTGTTTATCAATATAATCAAAGGGAATTGTTGAAAGATCAATAATAATGACATAAAACGCAAGTTTAAGAAATAACCAGTAGTAAACCATATGGTCAACTATAGGCAACCTATACAACATGCGTTCCAGTAGTTAACCAGTCTCAGAAACCTATTAAAAACAAAAAAATTGTCCAAATTTATATCTGCAATCATTACACTGATAAATATATTAACTATATTTCACAAAACATTTACAATTTACTTAAAAAATACTACATTTTAAATGAATTGAACTTTACCTTTCATTGAGCGCTCCTTATAGCAATGGCGGCCGAACAGCGAGTGAACAAGACACGTAGCGACAAAAATTAAAAAGAAAGCTATATTTTTTTATTAATTCACCTGAAATTCACAGTAGTAGATTCTCAAAGATGTAATAAGGTAACCCAGATTTAAAAAACCTATAGATATTGGCACGAATTCTTAAAATATTGACTTTTTGACGCAAATGGTCAACTACAGGCGACTGGTTTGGGACTGGTACGTCCACCCTACTAAACTAATATTTTTGTAACAATATTATTTAAAAGTGTCCACGGAGTTTCTTCCGATTCTTCTCCATAGGTACAACACTATGGAATGGGCAACTAGCTTCATATTTCTGACTGACCAACATAAAGTGCTTGTAAATGGTTTATTTTAAATAAATGCTTTCAGTTTATGTTTGAGTTCGACATCATAAAAATGTTAGGGTATTATTAGGTAAAGAAGAAAAAAAAAAATTTGCCGTTCGGCTGTACCGACCCGAACAAATATGTAGCACGCCTTACAGACTGACAATCGTTCTGTGTTTGAATTGGCGTGCGAAAGCGCTGTTTCTTTATTTCTTATAGACTAGCATTTCTTATCTCACTTAATTATAAGCGATCGGTGGTCAACGATGTAATTATATACATTCGTGACTTAAATAGCACTTTGTCGCAAGCCAAAAGAAACAGTGAGCAGAACAATTGGTCGTAACAAGCATTTCTGGATAGACCGTGCGGGGTAGTTGCGGCTTTCTTTTTGACAGTTCAGCAATATTTAATGCGTTATTTACGTGGTTGAGGAGACAAAATTTTCGAACATATGAAGCAATGGATTAGCAATATCCTTCAAAATGATTTTAATTGTGATTGATAGTATGTTATACACAACACAATTACAGTGCATCTATTCTTTTGCCGTTTTAGACCAGTCAAGCGACATGAATAAAAGTCCTTTTTACATGATAAATAACACATTCTAGACTTCGTTTGAGGCACAAAATAGTAGTACACACGGCGACAAGTATCAAGATATACATTTCCGATTTTAGCTGATCTTGCATTGTAAAGGCTTTTCGTACAATGAGAACTCAGTTTATACTGGAAAAATATAACTTGAAATGTCGTCGTGCGTATATCACCGTAATATAATTTATTTAGACTATTTATGCAGACTTACCAAAACAGCTACATCATTTTCTCTTCCAAATACATATATATATAAAAACTAACGCCTTATTCTCATGGGAGTAAGGCAAAAACTACAGACCGCCAACTGCTACGATCTTTACATACTCCCGTTTGATTCGTTTACAAACAAAATGTTGAATAAAACATGCAATATTATACCATCGCGGCCTTTTCCGCCTGATCACTTAAAATTTTTTTCGCCTAAATCCTGCGGCGGCGCCAAACTACGCCCCCTTAAAGTTTTCGCCTATTAGGAAAGCGATAACTCAATTAGTTGCAACCTGCACTGCGCAGCTTAGTGACGCATCACGTGTACTCCTTTTGTGAATTTTACGGACGAACCATTTGATCTTGGCGCGCTTACTAGAGAGCGCTTCTATTTTTTTAATGCAAGCAAAAATGAACTTAGTGTTGGTCAGGCGGGAGTGTCCGCGATAGTACATCAAAAGACTGGTACAGCCCGATTCAAACTTCATGGCGGATCCGAAGTGCGCTATCTGCTGCGCAGTACCTCACCCCTCACCCCCGCTGACACGTGAATTTGCTACTGCGCAGCGACTCGCCTCACGTTCCGAGCCGCCATAGTATGAATCGGGTTGTACCAACCGCGTTTCTTTATCAAATAGGGTGCAGAAAAATACACGGCAGCTGTTCTGGTAATGTATACGTCGCGCAACGAGTTATGAGCGCTGACCTTGAAGAAAACAGACGCCACAAACCCTTATGCCTTAGTAATAAGGGTTCGTTTCACTTGTTTTTTTTTCAAGATCAACGCTCATAACTCGTTGCGTGACTTGTAACCGCCCATCTTTACAATGTTAAAACCAACAGAATTCATTATCATATCACTAATTATTTACACATTAAATAATTACACTTACAAGTTCATGTGATAAATTAAAGTAACTTATAATTAAAACCGAATCGATGAAAAATATTATATTTACAATCCGATAGTTACACCTATTGTTTTATTGGTGAAAATATCGCTAAGAAGGGATTATGTAATATGTAAGAGTATTAAACAGAAAAACTTTACTTGGTTTCTCAACATACTTTCCAGGAATATACAAAGGCCGATTCATTTCAGGTTCATATTATCAGATTTGATTATTCCAGATAAATGTCTATAATATCTGAACTTTTATTGTACACATTTTGTCATAGACTTCATATTTCGGCATATAAGTCGTGGTATAACGCACGACGCCATCACGGCAGGCCAAGACGAAGATGGCGGGACGAGCTTGACTCCTACCGTAAGAGCTGGCCGACTGGCCGGCACTCGCAAAAGACAGAATTGTGTGGAAAAGGGAGAGGGAGGCCTTTGCCCTGACACTGACTGACTGCTGGACAATACACCACCACTCCACGAAGGTTGAGGAGTTCGTGGAGCACTTGCGTGTGAAGACTAACTGGACTTTGAGGGTCGAGAAGTTAGAGTCGCGTCACAACACGAACTTCAAGTCGTTCGTGGTGCGTGTTCCGACAAACCATCTCGAGAAGATCCTCAAGGAAGAGTTCTGGCCAAAGGGTGTTGTGTACCGCCGGTTTCGTGGCCGGCTACATGACACCAGTCAGCGAAACACGACGCAGACACTTCGTGTTTCGTTAGTTTCTTAGTGTAATTATAATGTTGTATGTACCTATTTATAGTATTTTTAAGTTATATCAATATTGTATTTTACGTGTTTTTTTAGGGCCTTGAAGCCTGAAATAAATAGATAAATAAATACAGGCTAGTTAGATTAGATATCCAGAAAATAAACTAAAACACAATATTGCAAAGTACGTGACTGCATATTATAAATAAACTGCATTCACACAATCATGTTTGCCATGTGGATATATTATGTAATTACACTGAGAGATCTTTTTTTATAGACTACCAGAATAATTAGTGCGTTATTCAGGTATCAACCAAAGTGGAGTGCTGTCTTTGAACAACCAAAAATTACTTTTGATGATAAAGCGAAACAAAAACAATTACTTACATTATCATTTATTTACTTTTGATATGGACAGCACATCAAAATATTATAGCCTCAAATTGTACACATAGTGTTGGCATACATTTGTATTAGAGAGAGCTCAGAACCCACTTTGGCCTATTCTTAATTATAGAATTTTGGCTTGCACTTTGAATTTAAATCTACTAAGGCGTTATTAAATATCGACTTTATAAAAAAAAACGTAGTCCAAATTGTCTTTAAGATGCAGTGACGTAAAACACGGAGTTATTTTAAATGCAATGGCAAGCTAAGGGTATTACTCAAGATTAACTCAGTTTTACAATGTTATCTTAGAAATCTATAGCTTTATAAATAAAAGTGATATGCCATTCGTTGGTAAGTACATCACTTGAGAACGGCTGGACCGATTTGGCTATTTTTGTTTTAAAAATGTTCGTAATAGTCCGAATTAGGTTTTTTTGAAAAAAAAAGGAAAAACTAAATAATTTTTTCTATAGATTTAAATGTTGACAGGTCAAAGTTTGTCGTGTCAGCTTGTATCATATAAAAAATCAACTGTTTATGAAAAAAAAAAAAAATGCAACTGAGTGATCAGATGCTATTATTTTAATAAAAGTTGTTCATAATCATGAGTTCTAGTGGAAGTTTGTCTACTCTAAATACTGGTACTTATAGATAAGTATAAAAGCTACTAATAGTAAAACACTTGCTGTCAAGTAATTTGATAGTGATGAGTATACTATTACACCATTACAGAATGGAAAAATTTACATCAATCAATGCACACACTGTGCAAAGCCAAAAATGAAAAAAAAAGAATGGTAAATGGGGACAAAGTACCCAAGAACATCACACAGATAGTTTATAACCAGGATTAACACATAGGTTACTTTTTATCCCGATATTCCCACGGGATCGAAACTTATGCGGGTGAAACCGCGGGGCGCTGCTAGTAAGCTCTATAATACAACTCAGTTGCAAAGGTAACAATTTATTTTTTAATATAATAAATAGTAGTAGATTTCATTCACGAATCCCAAGTTGCTTCAATACTAAAAGTAGTTCATAGTATTATTATTTTAACTTATTCAACTTAGTCATAAACTAGATACCGGTATGACAATTTGGACTAGATTTAATCTGTCAAGCTCTGATAATGAGACACAATTGATTTTTTATTGTTTCGTCGCCAATGGGCGACGCGCGCCGCTTGACCGGTTAAATTAAAAAAAAAAACAGCTAATTATGAACCTAAATCCCTATATTTTATACAAGGACTACAGTTCTCAGTACTGATTCCACGGCACATTATCTATAGAATGCTTCTTTAGTTTGTGTTTCTTCAAATATTTCGAGTCTATGAAAGCTTCTCCGCATATCGAGCACACATAAGGGCGCTCGCCTGTATGTGTTCGAAGATGAACAACCAAATTCCCTTTGAGGGCAAAAAACTTCATACAAACTGAGCATCCAAACTTCTTTTCCCGTGTGTGAGTAAGCTGATGTGTCCGTAAATGTGTTTTTGTTTTAAATCGTAAAGAACATAGTTGGCACGGGAAAGGCCTCTCATTTGTATGTACTCGCTCATGCATCAAAAGCATAGCCTGGCTCGAACACCCCTTGCCACAAATACTGCATTCAAACCTTTTTACGTTCTTCACTTTCATGTTTTTATGAGTCAGTATGTGAGTTTGCATGTCTTTCTTAGAAGGTAGTACTTCACCACACTCCGAACACAACAATTCTGTTGGATCAACTATGTGTGTGCTTTCAATATGTTGCTCTAATGCGGACTCCACTGAAAACATCTTCTTGCATAGCGAGCAAGCATAACCAAGCAGTTTACCAAGATTTGTAGTTATTTCTTGCTTGACAGTCTTCATTAATTCTTCTTTGACCTTAATCACTTTAGATTTTGAGCAGTCATCGGATTCTTTGTGATTGGTCAATGCAGCCTTATTCTCAAATGATTGGTCACACTGGTTGCATGAAAACGGGTTCATATGTGTTAACCTGTGTGTTTGCATAGTGATTTTCTGGTGGAATCTCTTGAAACAGATGTCACATTCAAACTCTCTGATGCCGCTGTGAATCATCATGTGACGTTTCAAGTTGTTGGGATTAGCAAATGTCTTGAAACAAATATTGCAGCGAGGTTTGATGTTGTTGTGACCGTATTTGATATGTTGCGTCAAAGCATTGCGTCTGATAAGCTGGTTGCAGAACGGACAAGTGATTAAGAGTCCAGTACTGCTATGAAGTAGCATGTGTCCAGTAAGAATCTCTGCAGACTCAAAGCCTTTACCACACAAGTTACACAAATGTTCCCCAGCAGGATTGTGTTTGTACTGGTGCTTCTCATAGTCGGCCAAGTCTTCGAACTGCTCTCCACAATCACATAAGAATGTCCCATCTTCTTGTTGTAGTACTGTAGCTATTTGGCTATCATCTGCGTATTCTATAACCAATTCTGAACCATCATATTTCAGTATTTGAAACTGGGAAGAGTCATCACCTTCACAGAATATCACTTCTTGGGACAATGCGTCTCCATCTTCATCTTCGTTTGCGACTAGGTGAGAATCAGTCAAGTATTGGATCCTGTCGTTACCTTTCAACAAGATAGTGCCATCAGAGTCGGTTGTAGTCAATATTTTGATGAAGTTTTTAGAACTAGGCAGCTCACTGATAACACTAGAAGTAATTGTTTCAATGTTTTCATCGTCTTGGGACTCTTCCATTTCAGCAAAATTTTGTTCATGGCACATACTATCCTGCGCTTCATCTATGTTCATGGCTCCATCTAAATCATCATTTTCTTGGCTCTCTTCCTCATTTTCTAGGATAGTAGCTGGTACGTTAGCCGAAACTTTGGTGTTGGACATGAGGAACGATTCAATTGAGTCTTCAAACTGACTCTGAGAGCTTTGAGTTGGTTCCTGTGCGTAAGTAGTTGTAGTCTCCGCATTTGCGACAATATCTTCATATTCTTCTTGTTTAATGTTAGTCACTTCTTTTATTTCTTCCTTATCCTTATCTTTGGGATCATCAATAACCAAGACGTAATAGTAATCATCATCGCTATCAGTTGGCTCTTGTTTGATGATAGCCTCAAGTTGCTTCATGGGATCGTTCCCAATATCGTCGTCATCACCGCTGGCGTCATATTTAGAGAGATTATCACTTTTAGAAATATCTAATACAGTATTGAGTTGGAGACGTAGTTCATTGTCCATTTTGATGCACTGTTTTCGGAACTGGTACGCGGAGTTCATGATAGCATAACAATCTGTGCACAGCTTCTGCGGTAGACCATCGTCTTCCTTGACCTGGAATTGAGTAGATCATTACTTTAAGATGGGCACATGGAACTTCTATAACAGAGATGATTTATGATGATTAGCATAATCAGCCTATAATATTCGCACAGCTGGGACGCAGGCCTCCTCTCTGTAAGAGGGATTGGGCGGTACCCACCACGCGGGCCCAGTACAAGATGGTGACTAGTATGTTTCACATAAACGTTTTTTTTAAGATTGGTAGCAAAGCATGAATTGTTCTATGAAAGAACTAGCTGACCCGGCGCACTTCGTACCGTCTCAGAATCAATAAGAACGAATGTATGAGAAAAAAAGATTTATTTTTTTCTTGAATTTTTGCCATGTTTTAATAGATATCCTGCTATTCGGGGCGGAGACAAATCCAAAAAATCAAAATCATAAAAATCGGACAGCCGTTTTTGAGTTATAATTAGTGGTGTAACTAACCCAACTTTGTTTTATTTATATACTTAGATAGATGTATAAAACCTGGACATGACTGTAGGACAATGGTTTAGACGGGGAGTTTGCCCAGCAATGGGACACTTTGAAACAACGAATTGGAACTACGCAACTGCCTTCTTCGTAGGTAATTTCGTTATTATTTCAGAATTTGTGTTTTTGTTAAACCTATTTTATAACTCTTCTTTACATTATACAATTGTTCCCAATAGTGACATAATCATTATTAAAAATAGGAACCACTAAAATCGAAGGAAAAGGAACCATTAAAATAACACCATAAATGTCAGTTATGTGTTCTTTCAAAAGTGATTATTGCATATTATAGTCTTATACATTTATATAGGATTCACGTCGATAGTAAATAGTGCGCCACTCGATACGCGTCGATGGAACAAAATAAAAAATTACGTTGATTATCAGCACTTTTAGAACGAAAAAATTACGTAACACAGGCCCCCAAAAACGCCCGGTATCCACCACTTCCTAGTGCTGGAAAGAAGAAGTGGTTCTATAATATAATAGTATCGAACTCACGATCCCTCAGGCAAGCCTACATCTTAACAGTTGGACCTTTGCAAGTTATTTTATTTTTAGGGTTCCGTACCTCAAAACGGAACCCTTATAAGATCACTTCGTTGTCAGTCTGTTCGTCGGTCAAGACCCTTTTTCTCAGGAACGTGTGGAGTTATCAAAGTTGAAATGAATATATAATAGGTACTCAAGGCTCCAATTCCTTGAAGCAGTAAAAAATGAAACTTCTGTGTCAACGCAATCAAATGATACGGGCGTTTATGTTCCAGAATCAAAACCTATAGGGTACTTTCCGGTGACCCAGAATCATGAAAGGCAAGAAGCAATGTCACGTAGACATTGCCTCCCTCCCTTCTCCCTTCCTCATTGATTCCCTTGCGAGGGCATAAACGCCTGTATCTTTTGATTGCGTTGACTTAGAAGTTTGATTTTTTTCACTGCTTCAAGGGATTGCAGCCTTAAGCATTTGATATTAATTTCAGCTTGATAACTCCACGCGTTCTTGAGAAACAGGGTCTTGACAGACAATGCAGTGCTCTTATCCAGACCTGATTATGATAAAAAAGTTAGGTCTCGTTATTTCTACTTCTACCTAGTTCTGCTCTTCAGCATTCATATTACTCTAAGTTGCTGCCTAGTTTCCAGTGTGACGTCGCCAATATTGATTATTTTCCAATGTTCCTAGAAATTTGATTAAATATGCAACTAACTACAGCCAACTGAAAGGCTTATTGATCAATGCAACAATGTCATTGAACAAAACAAGAATACTCAGAAGTTCGTATATTTATCATCCTTACGACTATCATTACTTATTATTAGTCTGTAAAACTTTCTGTAAAAATAAATTAATAAATATTACAGGCCTTACCCTAATGCGACAGAGTAGTTATCAACTTAAAAAAATAATTATCTAACCTTACATGTATCTTTTTTTTTTTAATTATATAACTTTTTACCTTACATAACTACATTTAATAAAACTTAAAGTTCCACTCCACTTTATACCACAATGCAAAGAAAAATAAATATAGGTTGGTAATTAACAGTGATCGGAATAGGCTGAGTATATTTACCTAAAGTTTAAAGAACAGAGACGGAAATCGGAAACTTCCTTATGACTTAATTTTTTTTACCGGTATACCGGAACTTTAATTATGTAACTTTTAATATCTTATTTTATCATTACCAGTATAAATGCTTTAATAAATCGTAATCAATGTTTTGATAAATAAAATAACAAATATTTTTGTTTTTTATGTTGTTTGAACATTTCAATATAACATGAATATTTAATGACTCATTAATATATTCATGTTATATTGAAATGTTCAACCAACACAAAAAAAAAAATAATTAAAAATTTAGCCATAAGGAAGTCTCCAATTTCCGTCTCTGTTCTTTAAACTTTAGGTAAATATACTCAGCCTATTCCGATCACTGGTAATTAAGCTAATTGCAATTACTTTGTTAGGGGCTGATTAAAGGAGAATCACATATTCGACTCATTAAAAAAAAAAAAACAAAAACATTTGGGGTTGGGAGACCCACGGTAGGAACGAAGTTCAAAATGAAAATCCATGATGGCAGCTGCAAACATTTTTAAATTTTCGCAGTTGCCATCTTGGATTTCATTTCGACCTCATTATTGGCTTCAGCACCCTCGAAAACCATGAAAACGATACCCATGACTGAATGTATTAACATAAACAAAGCAAAAGTTATATGTAAGCCCGGTCATAGCAGGTGGTATTCTGTAGTTGCTGCTTACCCCCATGGGGCAGTGGTGTGAGTTTATATACAGGTATGTATGGTTTAATATGATAAATTAGATTTATCATCATCAGCCTTTAATACGGCTAGACAAAGGACTTTCCAATTGAATACTTCATTTTTTTTAAACTATCTTGCAACAATATTAATATTCACATACATATTTGTAGGTGGAAAAAGGAACGTCAAGGTATCAAGGAAGAAGTTAGGTGCTATGTCAAAGTCAAAGCATTTATCTCAAATCACACTAATATTATAAAGGCGAAAGTTTGTGAGTGTGTGTGTGTGTGTTTATATGTTTGTTACTTCTTCACGCTCAAACGGCTGGACCAATTTTGATGAAATTTGGTATAGAGATAGCTTGAGTCCCGGAAAAGGACATAGGGTACTTTTTATCCCGATATTCCCACGGGATCGAGAGTTATGCGGGTAAAACCGCGGGGCGCAGCTAGTAGACACATAAAAGGCCCTTGTAAACATCCATGTAAAATTGATTCTAGTTGCCACTTCCAAAACGTAGTTTCGTATGGAGAAGAATGGGCAAGAAACTTCACTGTTACTCTTTTAAAATGTTTGTCACTGTGTGAGTTAAAGTAAATCAAACTGTAAATCAATGAAATAAAAATAATAAATTTAATTAGCAACCAGTTTGATTTATCCATACTAATATTATAAATTCGAAAGTAACTCTGTCTGTCTGTATGTTACCTTTTCACGCCTAAACCGCTGAACCGATTTAGATGAAATTTGGTATAGAGATAGCTTGAGTCCCGGGAAAGGACATAAGATAATTTTTATCCCAATATTCCTACGGGATCGAGACTTATGCGGGTGAAACCGCGGGGCGCAGCTAGTAATTAATAAAAAAACAATAAGTACCTAAGCAAATAATAACTAATACCTAATTATTTAATAAACTTTGACTAGATTATTGGATAACAAAGTTTGGAAGCATTATTTGTTGAGTAGTAATGATTAATCAGACAGGATTAATCATTACCGCTCAACGAATTAATGCTCTGCTGTTTCTTAGCCCTCTTCACTGTATTTGGTGGACTAATTTCCTTTCCCTTTGTGAGTTCTCTGATATACATATAAGTAGATCAAGAATAGGGTATCACAATCTAATCCATAACACTTAAGCAATAGGTAATATGGGCTAGTATCCGCAACTCGTCACACCTCAATGCGCATATTTTGCATACAGATCCACATAACACATATGGAATGATAGGAGATTATAGGTAAAAGTCTAAACAATGTTATCCGATTTGTCTGTCAGTTTGAGTCAGTTTTCAGTATGTCACTGCACAACAAAAAGTTGTGTTAGAAGCAAGGCTGTATTGCTCATCGGAAGTAATTGAATTTGAAATGATGTCAGCTGGTTTTTTTATCATAATTTACTCCCAAAATCGAAGCCTATGGGAGTTATACACAAGCTAAATGATTTTCTAAACAAATTGATAACTTTGTTTTAGGATTTCATTAAGCATTGATAGCTTCTGTATTTTAATATAAACAAAAAAAAAATATTCTGTTACTAATTAGTAATTTTACCTAGATTTGATATTTGTATGCCGACAAAACAGAGATCTCTGTACCTATTTTATTTACAACACCACATTTTTTACACCTATGTTTAATAAATAAAGAGTCTGTTCATTGATCACTTTGTAGGTATTTATTTAAGGCAATCATTACATGTTGTTTATTATAACTAGCTTCGTTATCGGCGATCGGCGACGCTTTTGCCGCCTTTACTACATTCGCTAGCGTTACTTCATAAGAAAATTATTGTTCGAAATCTTCAAAGCAAAATCGACCTACAACCTCTGTTAGGCAAATACAATAACGTCGAAAATCGCATGCAATCAATGCATTTTCGCGGCGAATATAAACGTAAAGTGAGGTTATGTTCCATGTCAATAATTAACAAACTGACATACTTACATGACATTATAGCTTAATATCTCAGAATATACCATCATTTATACCGAAGCAAAGTACAATTATGGGAAATTTTACGTACCTCAATTGTAGTTATTTCATGAAACTTCTCAGTTACATTCTGTTCCGAATCTAGCAGTGACACTTCGGAATTGGCAGACAAACAACAGCGGCAGAGATCGGACCACGTATCCATTTCAATAGACGCGCATTATTATCCAACCAGTAACACCTGGAAAAATTAATATAAACACTATAAAAATGCATTGTTTTGACAGTTAGTAATCAGAGACCACAATACAATAATAAGATATCCAAAGAGTAAAAATTATCTACGGACCATGCCCATAAAGACGATCTACTATTCGAAATTATAGACAAGAGACGAGCGTACAAAATGGAGGCAACTGCGCAACGGACGCGACGTCACACTAAAGATAATGATTTTAACTGTCATGATGGCACCACTGACATCTTTTAAATGTGCGTTCCGGTCAACACTATTTTATTTTTATGTGTTCCCTAGCAAGAACATGCTTTTTATGGATTTCAAATTCTTATCTAATTAACAAAATATTTTTTATATAATTTACTGCACAAACTAACTCTTGCCTTTGAATTTACTTTTAAGATAAAAGTTATTTTCCCGTAAATTGGTTATGGTTTACAGGCTTCGATCGATCGAAGTTTACAGGCATAATCAATGACTGGTCGCGAAAAAAAGATGATTTCAACCAAATAAATACTAGAAATTTTTTATCAATATATTGGTGCTAATTTTTATTGTTCCGTAAATAATTTGCATTATAGTTTTATTATTATTGTAGAGCATAGACAATAATTTATTAAAAATTCCACTGACAGACAAGTGACAGCCACATTTAATATTTTTGACCCACAGATTCACAAAGCATGTGAAGATGCAACCTTTTACACAGATTATAATATATGTAAATTAAAGAAATCAGAATAGGTACAATTGTATCTATCAGATTTCTTCGTTAGAAATTGATTAGAGGAGGAGTTAGACATAAATGATTTATATTAAGGTATTACTAGTGTTTCCAGTGGGCTAACTCCCAAAATTAAACCCAGTCTTTGTCGGTAACCATCACGAATTACAAGCCGCCGTCAAAGACAGGACCGCGGATTGGATTTGAGCGGACGTAGCGGAGCGGTATGATGGACAAAACAAGATGGCGATGTTAGTTCCGATTTCGGCCACGCGCCAAAAGAACCTTGTAGCGTTTTACCTACAATTATTATACAGTAGGGTAGGTAGGTATAAGTACTTAAATAAAATTGTGGAATCTCAACATAAACGAGTTTATAAATGAAAATAAGCTATAGAATCCGTTATTATTTATTTTTAGTATAGAATAGAATACATTTATTTGGTACATTAAGGTCTTATAAATAAAGTGATGATCTTACATGTTTCGCCATGGACTGGCATACAAATATTTAAACATGTTAAATGTAACTTTAACGCATTAATTTGTTAAAATTAAAACATTTTTAATAACATTCGTTATTAGGATTTCGTATCTGTTTGAACACATAAGAATAATAGGTAAGTAAATATTTAAAGTACCTAATATAATTAAATCTCAGCATCATAATATCTAGAGATCGTATATTCGGATGCATATTCACCTAAAGTTGAGATGTTGGCTAATATGGAATGCGCTTTTGTATCAAAAAAATCCCGCGATTCCGGGATCGACAAAAGGTTTCTGATTATAGAATCGGATGTATATTTACTTACTTTCAAATATTGGCTTATATGGAATGCACTTTTGTATCGATCGTAAAAATCTCGCGATTCTGGTGTTTTGTTTTTTTTTTTCTGACTATATGTATAATCGGATGCCAAACTGCAATAGCAAACAACGTCAAGATAACGTACTACATATATTTAAACTAATTTTATTGATGTAGTTCCTTCCTTCCATACTATACACCCGACTAGTTATGCATTCCCGGTGTTCCTGGCATCCCGGGATTTTTTTACAGAAAAAACTTTTTAAGAAGCCGCTTCCATACTTTCAGAGCTAAAAATTCACTTTAGGTAAATATGCATCCGAATATCCGATCTCTATTTATATCTTATATTTATCAGCTACTTTTTTATCAAAAAATTCTTTTAAACTATAAAAACAATTACCAATAATTTGTAAAGCGTTTTAGAGGGAGTTCCCTTATTTATTTTGGAGTATTGTTGAAAATGTTAATTGCTGTGATAAAGCTATTCTTATGACATAATTTGCTTTGATGTGAAGGAATTCTTAGCCGTGTTGAGTCTCGACGGGTATATTTTGAATGTAAAATAATACAGATAATAATAAAGATAGCCAATTTTAGTTAAAAAAAAAACCTCACAGAGGATTTAGAGGGTGACAAAATTAATAGGTTAGAAACATATTATGTAACCCGCAGTCGGATTAAATCGAAACTCGGTACTACTAAAACAAAAAAGTATATCTTAGGGTTTTTCAAAAATGGACTCCTACCAAGGTGGAATAGGGTAATAATATAAATAGGGTAGTAAAGTTTACTGCTTGCTTCCACTAACCCAAAAATGGGTATGGGTTTTTGAGTCAAGTTATGAACACATCCCAAACGATTTTTCAAAATTCCACCCCAGTGGGGGTGAAAAGCGGGAATACAGTTTATTTTAAAAATCTGATTCCTTTATAAGGTATTTAGATAAATAAGTATTCGGACTCCGAATACTTATTTATCTAAATACCTTATAAAGATCATAAACATACATTTTCGAAATTTTTAGAGTAAAGTACGAAATACATGCGGACGAAGTCGCGGGCAAAGTGCTAGTTAAGTATAATATAAAAATAAATGGACCCAACACGCTTCCCTGCGGTACTCCATGGTCTATTTCACGCGCTGAAGATGGATAAATCTCTTCTTTCTTCTTTACGGTATTGATATGTCTAATTTCAGTAATTTGATTTCTATGTCTTAAATAAATGATTCAACATTGCCTCTTATGCCATAAACTTCCAACTTTTTTAATAGTGTAGCATAATATACGTGGTCAAATGTCACAGAATATGCCACAGACTGGGTTTCGTTCGACAATATTGTCGATAACGTTATACAAAAAGTCATATAGCCATATTGGTAGTCCTCTGTTGTCGAAAGCCCTTCTGTTCATCATATAAAATCATTGCGTTAAATAACTAGAGATTTAAAAGTAAACATATATCTGTCTCACTTACACAAGTCGCAAGAATAATACCGTCACTTAGATTAGACAAAGACCGCAATATAAACATGCAATCGCGGGATGGGGTTGCCTACCCATGCAAAATTTTACCCAACTTTTTAAGCCATAAATGACGTTAAAAAAAAACGTTAGGCCAAATTATTTATAAAATATTTATCCCAATCAATCCCAATTATGTATTTCTTATTCGATGTGTATTAGAAGTTTATAACTAATGAAAATAATTAAGGTGAATGTGACATGGTAGACCGCGAAATTTAAATTTTCTTACGTTTTTTGCAATTTGCAGATCAGTGTCAGGTTGTATCTTGATCCAAATATGATTCGCGACTATAATAGACATGTATTTACAGAATCATAGTCATTAGAATCATTAATATATCTCTTTAAGTTAGATTTCTACCATAAACACTTTTCCACACGAGATTTGTTCTTAACGGTAGAAATCTAACTTAGAAAGATGTATTAATGATTCTAATTATTATAATTCTGTAAATACGTATCGGTTATAGTCGCGAATCATATTTTGATCAAGATACAACCTGACACTGACCTGAAAATTGCAAAAAAAGTAAGAAAAATTGAATTTCGCGGGCTATAACTACGCATTCACCTGACATTTTCTTTTTGAATATTTTTTATTTATTGAGTTAGTCTCTTTTCTCAGCAATTTGATTATTTCCACCCATTTATCACGGCGTGCTGCATCTTTAGGCACCGTGCAACGTTGTTATTATTTAAAAAAAAATTATAATCACTTATTCCATAAATTAAAAACTCCCGTAAATGTGGGAAACTAAAACTAAGTTTTTAGTGGTAACACTGAACCTAATTTACAAAATTCTGCATTTTATTTATTTTATGTTGATATAAACACAGAAACAATAAGCTTACGTGTGGAAAGTAATTCCGGTTAATTTATTATGTCTTTGTGATCTTGAATCGCACTCTTTCACTACGAATTTACCCATTTTGGCAATATTTCTTGTCGTGTGTCACTTGGTTTACTTCGGTTGGCGCCACACAGAGCACTGAAGTGACATTAGCTACGCATAAGGCTGTGGCCTTATGTCAAGTGGCAACGCCTTGGCGCGGTAATTACTAATCTAGTGTAACATATATGTAGGAGACAGTTGTCAATTAAATTTGAGCGATAGTCAACAGAATTTGTTATGATTTGTTTTCTTATTATTAATTTAAGAGATTTTACTATCAATTATTGTCTAATAAATCTGAACATAATTTATCGAGTACTCAGTGTACGCGCTAATTGATTTTAGCAACTTATTTTGATAATAATTGTAACAGATGGTTTTGTTTAAAACAATTGATGACTATACTTTCATTATTTACTTACTTATACTTTGATATATACTTTGATTTTTAAGAGATACTTTGATTTTAAAATGATTTACTTTGTGAAATCACTATTGTTTATTTAAGATAATTATTCTTGTTGTATTATTCGATTACTTTAATGTAAGTCTTATTAGATTTAGCACATTTCAGTATTTTGTATCAAGTAAACACGATGACGTATTTCCGTACGCCATTGGACAGAGTTGTTGTGGGGCGAGTGCGAAGTGGGGACAAACCTTTATAACTGAGCGCACTCGTTTGTGCTGGACAGTCAGAAACAGTCAGTGAGAGACAGTCGGTGTTCGGACTCGACTCCTGACAGAGCACTAGCTCCCGACAAACCTGTCGGTTTACTTGGGTGGCTCTGTCACTATACGAACAGTAATCGATCCTACGATTTGTTCGCAATTACTTTGTTACTGTACATAATTGTTTTACTGTGTTGTGTCGTGTACCTACAGTGTGTGATTTGCTAGTGTGAAATTTGTTCGTGATATTATAATTTGATTTGAACTGCAAACGGTTTTTCTTTTGCGCAATAACCAACACTACCCACAGTACGCCCACAGTAGTTAATCAAATATGCCTGATAATAACTAGATGCCAATAACCTACTCCTGATCCGACATATATATCAATGTATAAAATATAATTACATACATAATTTTATCTAAATCGGTTCAGTAGTTTAGGCGTGGAAAGGTAACATACAGACAGACAGACAGAGTTACTTTCGAATTTATAATATTAGTATGGATATAATAATTGTTGTATTATTTAATTAGGTTATAGCCATATTTATGAAATACCAACTACCTACAAAAAAAATAAAACTCATAAAATGGATCCCAATACTTTCGCGCCTAAAACGTTCCTTGTAATCAGAACGAAGGTTTTATTTACGGCATAAAAAGGGATATCTATAACATTAATACAGAAAACGACTGAATAAACCTTCCACGCCGATACTTGGATGATGGATGGACTCTGAAGGGACTATTCAATCAAGCCCTCTGAAAGTGCCCTCTCATGCTTAAATCTTACCCCTACTATTTGTATTGTGTAGCCCGCGAAATATTACGTCCCGTAGAACGCAAGAAAGAATATAAAAAAGTACTTAATTTAAAAAATTAAAAAACCCGACTGCAACCTTATACTAAAACTAAGCTTTAGCTTTTCAAGCTAAAAACAAGCCCACTTTAAATTAAATAAAAGTTGGAAGCAGCCGGGACCCATTTGAGTTTGAAACTATAATAATGGTATGGGCCCCGCCTGCTTCCAACTTTATTTAATTTAAAATGGGCTTGTTTTTAGCTTTTCAGTTAGTTTTAGTATAAGGTTGCAGTCGGGTTTATTATTTTTTTTAATTACTTCTTTTTATTTCCAGCTTTTTAGTTTACAAATGTGAAAGATTTCGCAGACGATTTAGTTCTTGGTACGTGTTTTTTACGATTTGTCACTTTGAATTACTTTTAACTTAACCATATAAGTTGCATATATTTTTGTAATCACCTTTTAAAACCCTTTATTTTGATACCCCACTCGATAAGTTTTGAGAAAAAAAAATTTTTTTGAAGGTATAATATGGCGCCAAAAATCCGCCATTTTTTTTATTTTGATATACCCAGTGTCATTCTCACAGTAAATACACATCTAACGACACCTCTCAAGCTAAAATCCATCGAGCCGTTCAGGCTGCAGAGCTTGCCAAACAATTATACGAGTACATACATACATACTCTCGTAAAACATAACCCTCAATCTGGCGCAGTCGGGTAAATAGGGATGATGAAAATTTTGCATATACATATAATTTTGCATAAATATTCCCTATAAGTCTGAGTAGTCTGTAGGGTATAAATTATCACGCTATTTGCAATGGGGAATGAGTAATTTTATTCTCCTATAGTTTACCGCAAAATAGGCTGATAAACACAATGTCGCGCAGTCGCGTAAAAATAGGCATAGAGTTGGCAAAATTTTTAATTATTTATTTAAACTTTACCCAAAAAAGTACAAAGGTGGACTTAATGTCTTAGGCATTCTCTACCAGTCAACCAAGAACAATCACTCAACAATCAATCAATTAACTCAATCACAACTCAATCCAATCAATCAGTCAAATCAATTATCTGTTATAACCAGTGATCGGAATAGGTAGAGCTATTTAGGTTCATTGACCGTAAACATTGATGTTAATATAGATATTCCACGGGATTCCTATAATTTTTATGCCTTAAAAATATTCGCTTAAAGAAAATTATGCGATATGTCAAGTGTGTTAAGTATGCTAAATAAATTTCTTAGCATTAAGATTCTGCCAGATAGAGATACCCCCCAACTCCTGCGAAACGATACTTAATCCAACCCCATTATTATCCTATTTACTTGAAGAGTAATTGGAAATAGGCCTAAAAAAACAATGAAATATTTAAGATTATAATAATTTCAAGAACAAATTTTAAACAGCTTTTAGCTGTAGTGTTGCCACAGAAAAAAAAAGGTGGAGATGCAAAATGCTGCAGCTGATATGGCAAATTAATAGTGCAGAACCTTGGGAGGCTTGCTGATGCAGTCGAAAGACTATTGGTGTCCCATAGAGGTAAAGTAATCATACGAGTACGTTACCTTTAGAGGTAAAGTATGATTTTTTTCTATATGCAATAAAAAAATTAAGTATAACATTCATATAATTATAAAGAAATACAGAGGAAAACATACTATATTTTAACATTTAAATAACACAAAAACTTTACATAAAGGGAAAAAAGATATCGGGCTCTGTATCCAGATCCACTTGCGGTGTCTTCAGTGTTAATTTTAAGGGATAGCCTGCGTCACCTGAAACATAATTATTTTATATGTACTGAAATTAAACAATGATGTATGTGTCGTGGCTTAGAATTGATCATTTCATGAAGTGTTCGGTCATGCTTTAGAATATTATGCATAATCATTATTATCATTAGATAAATTATGCGTAAGCTGTTATGCGAAAATATAATTAGGAGAAACAAAGGTATGCCAAGTTATATTAGGTCTTAAAATTTTATGCAAATGAATAGGGAACCCACAGAGGAAACCGACATCAACGCCTTTACCGGCGGATATTCTAATTATTTTACGATATGTTCACTAATGTTTGGCCACATCATGAAGTAGTCTTGCGTTTAACTGTTCATATCGTCAAACGTTGAGTAATCACATTGATCTGGCCAGACCACATCATGATGTGACCAATAGACAGTGTAACATTTTATGAAATGCGACCATTTCATGAAATTCTCGAGCATTTCATGAAGTGAGCAAATCTACGATATGGCAACGACATATGCAACTTGATTTTATTTAAAAGTTATTTTAATTATTGACAAATGATTTGACGGGCACGGGCCCCTTACATCATAATAAAAGCTGCACAGGTCGATCAATCAGGTTAAACTATGCTTGCCGCGGTTATTCAGCTGCAACCTGTTAGACTGGAAGCTATGTTGGGGCAGTCTAGTTACTTCTAGTAGTACGTAGTTGGGAAAAGGGCACAGCAGATGATGATGATGATTTGACTTACTAAAAACCACAAATTTTCCCTTTCAGCCTGTTGTTGTTCCACATGGGTCTTAAGTGAATGGTGATTCCATAAATAGGAGACATGGTTTGCCCCTCCGCAGCTAGCATCGACACAAATCAGAGTCGCAAACCTAAATGAATGAATGAAAAAAAGCCTAATTAATTATTATGTTTGTATTAGTTTTTTAATAATATAAGATGAGAATTGTTAATATAGTAAAATATTTTTCATATCACTATTGTTTTATTTTAGTAAAAGGTATAAGGTACAGTTCGACACAACTTAGATGTAGCATCGGCAAAATTCGTAAAACGTTCGTAATTCGTAATTCGTATTCGTAAATCTTTAGGAAACTACTTTAGGAAAAATTGATCAATTTTTCCTAAAGTAGTAATAAAGATTGGTGATTTTGGAGGCGCACTTAGTTCGGATGTGATCGGTTTTACGAATTTTGCCGATGCTACATCTAAGTTGTGTCGAACTGTATCCTCTTCTACGGTCCTCTGATATATTATACTACTCAATAAAATTGAATCACACCTTTAGATCCCTAAAGGGTTGGGCAGAGGTGTACCTATAGTACATCTAAAATGTGAATAGAAGATTGTAGTAAGTTGTCATTTAAGCATAATGATCAACGTTTTTATTTCATCGAGGGGGTACAGAGTACCTTAACCTCTATAATAATGTGTCTTTCTGGAAGTACTTAGTTAAAACACACTACTTTTATCACAATCCTCTTACTTGCCTTGGGGATAGTACTTATGCCATCGGGCGGGTACATATGTATGGCTCCAGCTCATGAGCCACGAAACACACTGTTATCCATCCTTATGCAAACAAACTCGAGGTCCAGCATTTCGAAGGTTATGTCCATTCGGCGATATAAAATGGTTTGCATAGCCCGCGCGTGCTCAAGAAACTTTTCATAAATGGCTAAATATGCCATTAGTAGAATATTTCTTCATAAAACCTCCAATACGATTTGTGAGATGTTGCTCTTGTTGACTAACTTCTTATGATCCTGCTATTTCACGTTAAAGCAATTCATATTTTGTGGACCATTTTACGAATCTCCATACAAAACTGTCAAACAGATGAATTGCGTGATATGAAATTGTACGCAAATAATATTATGAATTGTCAGTTTGTGACCATTTTACGACTTTTCTTATTATTCATAATGTTATCCTTTTATGATTCTGCCAAAGTGGCCTTTTTCTAGGTTCACTTAGTCGATGTGTTTCAGTAAGTAGTACCTAGTATTTGTTGAAATTGGGATTTCTTCTTCATCTCGTGCGTCGATTTCATATGATGCAGTCCTGGATTAATTTGAGTTGTATTCGGCAGATATAATAATAATAGTTCTTTAATTGAGATGACTAAGATCCAATGTGTTAGTAATTACAATAATGACTTACAACTATTGTTAGTAAAGTGACAAAATATTGGTGACTCATTTGACCTTATTGATTGATCTCCGTCCTCACCATTTTCTTAAAAATTGGAGAGGTAACATCCTCCCCTATTATTTTGAGGATGCTGTTGCTAGTTCCTCGTACTCTGCTTAGTAGAGATGCAGTTTTTTTGCGAATCACCTCATGAAAGCCATCGGTTCGAATCTCCACAAACATCTCTGAAGCACTACAAAAACGAGGCATTCGCAACAGCATCCCAAAAATATTATTATAATGGACGCGCAGAGCGTCCATCACTCTTTTGGAATAAGCGACCCACAGGTTTCCCGTGTAGAAACTTTGGCAGTATGCCTTAAAAAGGGTGATTTTTACATCTACACTACATCGGGAGAACCTGCGTGCCAGCATATTATCTCGAACCGATAGCGCCCTGCGCTCCCTTTCAATGTCTACATTGTTTTTAAGGTCGGCGGTGAGGAAGTACCCGAGGTACTTGAAAGAATCTACCTTATTTAGTTTCGAGCCCCTGAACATAATGGCAAGTATAGTTTCAGGGCATTTACCATCGGCCTTAAAGACCACGTATTTACATTTCATCACATTGTATAACAATCCGTGTTAACCTCACAGCGCTTCAGTAACTCTCCTATAGACCGTACCGTAGGGCCCAGAAGCACTATATCGTCTGCATAGCTTATGTTATTTACACTAACACCACCTACCCTGCATCCAACATGCATGCTGCTGAGCTCCTAAGTCATTTACATACAGGTTGAAGGGCCGTGGGGACGTCAACCGCCCCTGTCTCACACCGCACTCCAACCTGTGTAAGTCTCGAGAGTGTATTGGACCATTTGACATGGTTTATTTGGTTAGCATACCAGTACTTCAGGATGTCTACCACATCTATCGGTACGTTCCTGTCTCTCGGGTTTCTCCAAAGCATATCGTGCGACACAAGGTCAAATGCTTTGGAGAGGTCAAGGAAACAGGCGTCCCATCTGTGTAGTATTGAACAGTGTACCTAAGACTGAGGATGGCACTCTCTGTTGACAATCTGCGTTGGAAACCGAATTGTGAATCGTGCAGGGTAATATAACTCTCCAAGTAAGTATCGAGTACACTGTCCAACACCTTCGCAGCCGTGGTTGCCAGGGATATAGGTCGATAATTTCCCCTGTCCGCGATGTCTCCCGTAATGTTCTTAATTATTATAGGTACTACAATTGTTTTCATCATATCAGATGGTACATATGAAAGCCTAATGCACAGTGTATAAAACACAGCCAGTACCCTCGGCAGGTGAAACCCCGAAAACTTAAAATGTTCAATACTGAGTTCATCGTGTCCGGGAGATTTGCCTCTGCTTACGTGTACAATAGTCTCTTTTACTTTTTTGGCTGACAAATAGATTTGTGACTCTTCTCCCCGACACGTGGACTCTTTCTCCGTCAAAAACACGGAAATTCCAAGTGGCGACTTTACTGTTCTATGAACATATTCGCGATTTCCCCTGGGTTGCTTTTTCCATCCACACTCACAGGGAGGCTAGGCTTCGCTTCCAAATTCTCTGTAGACTTCCAGAATTTAGCAAAGTTTTTTGAAGCTCTTTGTTGAGTTATTATGTCCATTTTAATTTGCGTTTGATTATCCTGGCACCACTTAAGACGACTCTTAAAAATCTTACGTGCTTCTCACATTCTTTCATAGACGTTACCAGTACCTCTACCATGAGTTGTTATCGAAAACTTGCTCGCTAGCGTATTAACGCGGTTCGAATAGATTTCGATAATGCTTGCACCATGAGTTTTACGAAGTCTTACGCAGTCGCTAAGGTACCTGCCGGGGGTGCGAGATTGTCCGAAAGGGTTACCGCTACCCCGGTACACAAAGGGCTAAGGAAGGAACACGTATGGGTTTTAGTCAGTAAGAGTCTGACACTCCCTTCCGCTCCACCCAGAGCGGGAGGGGCCATTTGATGATTTCCCATCCATAAAAAACAAACTCGATAGATCGTGTCGTCTATCTAACTTCACTCTGTAGTTTTGTTTCTTTCTTTCTCAGTAATAAGAAGAGATAACAGCATATATATAATGCTCAAAATTTAGTGCTATCGCCTATGCTAAAAATGTTGTGAAATTCAATAATCCGACTAAATAGAAAGGTTGGCGGTTAGTGAACTACTTTACTACTTAAGGAGAATGGGTAGTTGTAGCCCGCGAAATTCAATTTCTCTTACGTTTTTTGCAATTTTCAGGTCAGTGTCAGGTTGTATCTTATCAAAATATGATTCGCGACTATAACCGGTAGGTACGTATTTACAGAATTATAATAATTAGAATAATTAATACATCTTTCTAAGTTAGATTTCTACCGTTAAGAACAAATCTCGTATGGAAAAGTGTTTATGGTAGAAATCTAACTTAAAGAGATATATTAATGATTCTAATGACTATGATTCTGTAAATACATGTCTATTATAGTCGCGAATCATATTTGGATCAAGATACCACCTGACACTGATCTGCAAATTGCAAAAAACGTAAGAAAATTTAAATTTCGCGGTCTACCATGGCACATTCACCTTAAGGTATTTAGTAGTTGTTCCATTTTTATTTCGTACTAGCACTTTGCCCGCGACTTCGTCCGCGTGTATTTCGTGCTTTCCTCTAAAAATTTCGACATTTGTTTATGATCTTTATTATTTATTTAGATAAATAAGTATTCGGGACAATTTTTAAGTTTACTTATAGATCAAAGGAATCAGCAGCCTAATTGCGGAACGCCAAATCGTCAAATGATTCTGATCAGTTGGCTTCATTTCTATCACAATTGGCTTCATTTTACGATTTTCGAATTGCGAAACTCTAGTTTCTGCGCAGGGCCTTAACGTTCATAATTGGTTTCATAATAAACTAGAGTTTCGCAATTCGAAAATCGTAAAATGAAGCCAATTGTGATAGAAATGAAGCCAACTGATCAGAATCATTTGACGATTTGGCGTTCCGCAATTAGGCTGCAGATATCTTCTTCTATCTATTATCTATATTTCTATATCTATATAATATAAAAAGCAGAAACTGACTGACATATCAACGCGCAGCCGAAACTACTGGGACTAGGAATGTGAAATTTTGCACACAGCTTCCTTTTATAATGTAGGGGAGAACTAAGACAGGGTTTTTGGAAATTCAACCTTTAAGGGGGTGAAAAGGGGGGATTTTGTTTGTATGAAAAATCTTATTCCTTGAGTTAATAAACTTGAAACTTGGCACGAATACTTATCTAAGTAAATTATGAAGGTTGGCATTTTTGTTTTTCTAAACTACCCCCAGAAGGCGGATTGGGGGGTGTCAAAATTTGTATGGAAGAATTTTAACACGCGGTCCGATTAACTTGAAACTTGCCACAAATACTTATCTAAGTAAATTATGAAGGTTGGCATTTTTTGTTTATCTAAACTATCCCTTACAGGGGGATTGAGGGGTGTCAAAATTTGTATAGAAGAATTTTAACGCGCGGTCTGATTAACTCGAAAGTCAGTGTTTATACTTAAGACCAAAAATAAAGAATAACGTGTTGGTTTTTAGAAAATCTACCCCTAACTGCGTGAAAAGGGGTAGTTAATTTTACAGGGCAGGATTTTACTGCGTGACTTGATTAACTCGAAAATTGGTATAAATAATCTTTGAGTCAAGTAATGAACACATCCCAAACGATTTTTAGAAATTCCACCCCTGTGGGGGTGAAAAATGGGGTACAGTTTATATGAAACAAGAATACTTGCCTAAGCAACTAATAAAGTTAATCATTATTAGTTTATCAAAACTACCCCTCAAATGGTGTATAGGGGTGTTAAAGATTGTGTGGAAGAATTTTAACGCGTGGTCCGATTAACTGGAAACTCAGTATTTAATACTTTTGACAGAAAATAATCAATAATAAGTGTATGGGGTTTTCAAAAATTGACCCCTGACTTCGATTTTTAAGGGGATTTTAGTGAGTGGTTTGAATAACTAAAAAAAAATGTACAGAACTTGAAATTTGGCACAAATACTGATTTACAAAATTTGTCATTTTTTGGAATTCTAAGCTACTAAAGGGATATTGGGGGTGACAAATTTTGAATGGAAGAATTTTAACGCGTGGTCCAATTAACTCGAAACTCACCACCAAACAACCAAAATAAATAATAAAGTGTACCAGGGTTTTTCAAAAATCTACCCCTAACGATGTGAAGAGTGGTGTTAGTCGATTTCAGAGGGGAGTATGGTATAAATAATCTTTAAGTCAAGTTATAGAAACATTCTAGACGATTTTTCAAAGTTCCACTTCTATGAGTATAAAAAGAGGGGATACAGTTTATATTAAAAATCTTATTCATTTGGTTAATAAACTTGAAACTTGGCAATATTTGGCTCAGTAAATAATTAAGTTTGTCACATTTTGTTTAAAAAACCTCTCACAGAGGATTTAGGGGTGACAAAGTAATAATAGGTTAGAAAAATATGTAACCCGCTGTAGTATTAACTCGAAACTCGGTACTACTAAAACAAAAAATAAAAAAAGTATATGTTTCAGGGTTTTTCAAAAATCGACTCCTATCAAGATGGAAAAGGGTAATAAAGTTTAAGGGGTGTATTTTACTGCTTGTTTTCATTGACTCGGTAAAGGGTATGGGTTTTTGAGTCAAGTTATGAACACATCCCAGACAATTTTTTTGAAATTTCACCCCTGTGGGGCTGAAAAGCGAGATACAGTTTATTTGAAAAATCTGATTCCTTTGATCTATAAACTTAAAAATTGGCCCGAATACTTATTTATCTAAATAAATGATAAAGATCATAAACATACATTTTCGAAATTTTTAGAGGAAAGTACGAAATACATGCGGACGAAGTCTGAGCTACGTAACTACTATCGTAAGCGTATTTTTCAATAGCGTCTGTCAAATCAGTGACTCATGGTGCCATTTTGTATGGCGACAGCTGAAAAACGTTAGTGACTATCGAATAGATTACGTTAGGTTTCTTGCCTATCAAAATCTATAGTGCTCATGGTACAGTCAGCATCAAAAGTCGATTAACACTATCATTTTTACATGTTATTAAATTGACAACAACTTTTTTCAATAAACTGATTTTTTGCTTTTCACATAATAGACAAGAGTAGGTATATATTCTAAAAAAAATTCTTCTCCTGCAATTTTGAACAAATATTTTGCTCAATAACTAATATTAAAAAAACTGAAGTGTTAATCAACTTTTGATGCTGACCGTACGAATTTTACTTATTTCTGTGACCGCTAGAGGCGCTGTACAATATTTCATACATATTAGTTACGGAGACGCTAGCGAGTTTTGGCTGTGCAAACTCATGGTAGAGCTACAGAACTCGGTTTATTATGGAATGTCCAATTTAGAAACTGAAGCTTTGCCTCACTGTGATCGTCTATCCTGCACAATTGTTTACGTTTTACAACACTATCACTCACTAACTCACACGACTGCATGGCAGCATCAGTCAAACTCTCAATAATTCTACGATATAACTTGTCGAGACATGACCCTTTTCTAAGGCCAAGATGGCAAAGATGGTATAGTTGGCCAAGGTATTTTCCAAAATCGGGTTTTTATTTATTTATTTATTTTAACTTTGTCAATCGCTTTTTTAACCTTATCTTTAAACTTCTCAACCTTCTCAAGCAAATAACAAGGAGTAAAATCGAAATGATTATGAATATTAGTATCAAAGAGACAAGCGACAAGTCTGTGAGGGTAAACAGTACTTTTGGTACTAGCACCATTTAAGTATTCTGTGCTAGCACGTTTGTTGTGTATATCAGATTCGTCGTTCGTATATCCTAGATTTTGGTTGAAGAAAATAAATTTGGGTTTATCGATATTTTTCGGCTTCCATTTTGGCGGGTAAGTATAATATGCTCTAAGATTATATTTACGCTTGTCTTTTCTTTTTGGAACTGTTCCGTACTTGTACTCGTAATCTGGTCCGAATCTAAAAGAGCTTTCTGCATGGTTTGACGCTTGTGAATATACAGGAAGATGTAGTATAAGCAACCAGCAAATATCTGTAACAGAGGAGAAAATACGGGTCAGTTTGACGCAGACATTATTACCTTTTATACCTACCTAATTTGGGGGTAAGTTATTGAAACAGGTTTATTTCTCTTCTGTCTGCTCTCGTTTCATCTAATTTGGGGTCGGTGCAATATGTTCATCCCTTTCCGTTTTTTCCTTCTCCTTTTCATCACCCGTCACTTTATAATTCACTCTATTTTCATAAATTTTATCCCTAACACAATCCATTGATTCCTTGGTCTCTTTCTGCTTCTGCACCCATTGATTGTTTTTTAAGAGAAGTGATTGGGTTATGTTATTAGACCATTTTTTTTATTTTTTATGGATGGGAAATCATCAAATGACCCCTCCCGCTCTGGGTGGAGCGAAGGGAGTGTCAGACTCTTACTGACTAAAACCCATCCGTGTTCCTTCCTTGTTATTAGACCTGCGGGGTAATTGTGTATTGTATCACACTTGCAATGGAAATGGCTGCTTTCAATTTGCCAGTTTTTAAAATCTTTCACAGCGTTATTTACGTTGTTGAGGCAATTTTTCAAACATACATAGACATCTATGTTTGAATAATAATTAAAATAATATATGTAAAAAATATTAAATATTTTATAACATGTTATATGTATAAAAGCAATAAAGAAAACACGTAAAAAAAAAAAGTAAACTCGAATAATCAAGAAAAAATTAATAAATGTGATCTAATAATCTAATGACTAATTTGTTCGTGCACATAACAGAAATAAAATCAAGCACATGAAGAATTGGCAATTTCCTTTAAAATCTTACGGATTGTGGTTGAAACTGTGTTACGCATTTAAGGTATTCTATAGATACTGACATTCAATCAACAACTACTACCTACTTGACCCACTCTCATGAAGATCGGATACGCTACACTCGAAGTCGTGGACGAGTATGTTCACCTAGGACAAACTATCCAATAAGGTAGGTAAAACTTCGAGAAAGAGGTCAGTCGTCGAATTCGATTCGGCCGGGCAGCGTTCGTGAAGCTTCGCAATATTTTCTCGTCCCATATACTCAAACTCAAACTCAAAGCATTTATTTCAAATAAACCATTACAGGCACTTTTGAATTGTCAAAATTAAGTAGTCGGTCAGTTGGTCAGAAAGTTGAAGCTAGGTGCCCATTCCAAAGCGTAGATCTCAATGGAGAAGAACGGGCAAGAAACTCCATGGACACTCTTTTTAAATCAAGATATTACAAAATCCTGGGTACATTATTCTTGTTGCTTCTATATGTGAGAACAATGTAAAAAAACACACAAATGAAGAAACAATACAAGAAATAAGATTAAAAATAAGCCTTGGCAGTTAAGAGATGACCAGTCTCAACCGACGGCGTCCGTTCACGAACATGACGCATGGATCAGCACCATCCAGCTCAACCATTTTGTAGGGAACCGAATATCGCAATGTCTCAAGACGAAAGTCTTTGACCAGTGCGTGTTGCCAGTGAAACGTGGTCGCTCACAATGGGCCTCATTAGAATGCTAAAAGTACCCAAAAGGCTATGGAGAGAGCTAAGCTTGGAGTTTTTCTACGTGATCGAAACGGAAGAACCAAGCTAATCGATATAGCCCGAAGAATTGCCAAACATAAATGGGCGATTACTGCCCAACCGACACGCAGTACGAATGCGGTGCTCCTGGTCCTGACCAAACTATGCCCCATATGTTGGTATACCCAAAGTGTCCATACACCTGCACTTTTGAGGACCTAAACGCCACTGATGCTGCGATTGGCGTGGCCACCTACTGGGTGCAACACATTTAATAATTTGCCATCGACTTGAAAAGAAGAAAACACCTTTTATGTGGTTAGAACCCTATCATAGATCTCGTCATCTGCCGTCTGTAACATCTAACCGAGTGCAGCTGAATACGAGTATTTTACAGGGAGTGACTGCCATCCCGACTGAGTTTATTGCGAAAATAATAAAGAATTAAATGAAAGGGAATGGCTAAAAAGTTTAAAATTAAAAATATAATATATGTATCTTACGTGTTATCAGATTCATTGTTGCACGGTGCTTTTCTTTTCACAGTTATCATTTCGCGCCCACCGACATACGACAGACGGCTAGGCACTAGGTGAACTGCGTTACAGCTCAAGAACAGTACCTAATATACCCGTAGATTATAATTGGAAAATAGCAAATTATTAAAGATATCATATCATTAATTATTCAATTTAAATTATATGTCTCTTTTAATTGTTTGTTAAGCTATGATTAAGATAAAGTATTAGCCACAAATGACGGATAACAAGAAGCGGAAATAATTAATTTTAATTAAAACAATATTTTGTAAATGAGAATGGATAATAGGTACCCATGGATCGGGATTAGGTAAGGAGGAGTACAGTCAGTTACTGCAATTAGCTGACCCACCTTTGCATAAATGATTGAGATTTTTTAGAATACGAATCGATATAATTTTATAATTCTTTTCTATTTTATTTATTTGAGCAAAGTAAATCACACTTCACACTAATATTATAAAGGCGAAAGTTTGTGAGTGTGTGTGTGTGTTTATATGTTTGTTACTTCTTCACGCCTAAACCAGTGAACCGATTTAGATGGAATTTGGTATAGAGATAGTTGGAGTCCCGGGAAAGGACATAGGATACTTTTTATCCCGATATTCCCACGGGATCGAGACTTATGCGGGTGAAACCGCGGGGCGCAGCTAGTAAGATATAAAAGAATTATAAAATTCTATCGATTCGTATTCTTAAAAATCTCAACCATTTATTAACCGACTTTAAAAAAGGAGGTTCTGTATTCGACCCGTATGTATGTATGTATGTATGTATGTATGTATGTTTGTATGTCCGCGATTATCTCAAAAACTGCTGAATCGATTTTGATAATTCTTTCATTAGTGTGATCTACATACTTTCAGGAAGGTTTTAGTATATAATACATTAGGTAGTTATTCTTATGTACGAAGTTATATGCATAAATGTACTGCATCTCCGACATTTCTATGCGAATTTTGATGATTCTTCGAGTCGTGTCTTCAATTCTTCAATGCACTAGTGTTAATTGAATTTGTGTGGGGTAGGTACAACTAAAAAGTGAAAAATAAAAACTTTTTTACAAAAAAAAACAACCGACTTCAAAAAAAAAAACACTACAAAGCGAAAAATAACTTTAATTTCGGAAGTCGGTGTCAAAAAACGAAAATGCGGAACCAACGACACCGACTTCCGAAATTAAAGTTATTTTTCGCTTTGTAGTGTTTTTTTTTTTGAAGTCGGTTGTTTTTTTTGCAATGTTGGGTCAGTTAATTGCAGTAACTGACTGTACCTATCCCCGGTTAGTGGAGAGATATGGAACAACTAGCGCAATATGGTGCAAAGTTGCTCTATACAGGGTCAAATTAAATTAGCTAGCGAAACTCCGCATACGTTATGGGTATCGAAATCTCAACAACAAAAAAAAAAATTGATGATTTTTTTTGTGGGGTCATTGTGTGTAGTCACTTAAAATACAGGGTGTTACGGAAAGGGTATATCAATACAAACGGGTTGAAGAGTGTATCTGGTCTTGAATCTCTGTACAAAATTTCATCTCAAAAGCATTAACTTTGGAAATGCTTAATATTTTTTTATTTCGACATCACGGCGCTGCACTGGCGCGCGGCGGCGTGATGTGCGTGTACTAGGCGCACAGACACACTACAGATAATGGATAATGATCCTCGTAGTGCGGTGACACGTTTGTTATGATTTCAATTTAATAAACTATCGAAATAAAAAAATATTAAGCATTTTCAAAGGAAAATGCTCAAAATTTCAGCTCAAAAGCAGTGACTTTTCACTGCTTTTGAGCTGAAATTTTGTACAGAGATTCTAGACCAGATACACTCTTCAAACCGTTTGTATTGACATAACCTTTCCGTAACACCCTGTATAAGCTCAAAAATTCTGTTTTTGTATGTGTAGACTTCGAGTGTGGAACGGAAAATAGAAACACGTTTGTTCGATGCGACTACATACATACAGAAAGAATGGCTAGAAAGCACGTTTCGAAAAACTTTGTTGATAGAAAACATTGTTTGTAGATATCTCGGTTCATAGGAAGCACTGTTGACAGAGATCGCTGTTCATAAATAGCACTTCTTGCCGTGAATTTTGTTCACAGAAACCATCTGTTTCCAGATACCTTGGTTCACAGAAAGCGCAACGTAGAATGAAACGATTATTCCTGATGTCCACCACTTGTTTGGCCACCACTGGGGGACACCGAAACAACTTTTAAAAATGTTCTCGTAGCCCACCACTGGGGTACCAATTTATTGTAAACTCAAACTCAAAGCATTTATTTCAATTAAACTATTACAGGCACTTTTGAATTGTCAAAATTAAGTAGTCGGTCAGTTGGTCAGAAAGTTGAAGCTAGGTGCCCATTCCAAAGCGTAGATCTCTATGGAGAAGAACGGGCAAGAAACTCCATGGACACTCTTTTTAAATCAAGATATTACAAAATCCTGGGTACATTATTCTTGTTGCTTCTATATGTGAGAACAATGTAAAAAAACACACAAAATATGAAGAAACAATACAAGAAATAAGATTAAAAATAAGCCTTGGCAGTTAAGAGATGACCAGTCTCAACCGAAGGCGTCCGTTCACGAACAAACTAACCTTAAAACACTTTCAAGTTGCTTCTGCATCATCTCCGGCGCTGCAGGAAGTGCAACCCCTCCGCCCTTACGTAACAAAGGATAAGCACCCATGCTCACCTCCGCAGCTTCGGCTTGCTGGTCGCCTACGGCCACCAGCTAGTGGGTCAGGTCTAGCTATCACGGTTCATGTGATACAGCCAGGTGACAGACAGTGGAGTCTTAGTAATAGGGTCCCGTTTTTACCCTTTGGGTATGGAACCCTAAAAAGTGCACTATTAGAAGCGCAAAAAGTTTTTGGAAGTGCATTAATTTCAAAAAGGGTCTATAATCAGCAGGTCGATAAGTTTTTAAAGAATAAGTTAAATATTTCCCTTTATTAAATCAATTTAATTTCCTCGCATATGTTAATTGAAGTACTCCATGAGCCCGCAACAACAATGAACATAATTAAGTTACAATTGACTTTGTTCCTGGGTACAGTCGTATGTCAGGCGGTAAAGCGCTTAGGCATCCAGAACTACGGCATTAAATTCGTATCCGACAGCCTATTTGTACTCAGAGAGCAAACAAACTAACAACAAGCTAATTTATGAGTGCCATTTAGCCCTGGAGAGTCTATCGACGTTCAATCGAATTACCCTCCAGTGGATGAAAGGGCATAGTGGATCCTTGGGCAATGATGCTGCAGATGAACTTGCGAAGAGAGGCTCTGACATGAAGGTGCTAGGCCCGTACCCACTTCTCCCTCTGCCTTTCTCACAATTTCGTGCATGGATTCGCCAAAGATCGACCGAACTCCATAACAACAGATGGTCACGGGTAACAGACTGTAGACAGTCAAAATTGGCTTTACCAATGATACACCCGCGATTAACTAAAAACTTCTTAGCCTAAGTAGAAATAACCTCAGAATAATAGGTAATAGGTACAATTACGGGCCATAGCCCTCTTAACAAACATCTTTCTAACATAGGCGCCACGGACAGCCCCCTTTGCAGGGGCTGCCTTGACGCCGAGGAATCAGCCGCCCACGTCATCCTGGAATACGAGGCTGTGGCTTCTCAACGCGAAAAAATCCTCGGAACAGAGAGGTCGCTCCGTGAAGCCTGCGAAGCTCCCAGGAAGCTTCTGTGCTTCTGGATGGAGCTAGGCTGGCTTTGTTAGCCAGAATCCCTACGCACAACGGACCAAATGGGAGTCTAAGTGCGGAAAAGGGAGCCCCATCATCATCATCATCATACAGTGTGTGTTTTTTTTTTCAAAATAACGGGTTTGATTCCTGGCTAAAATATTGATTTTTCAAAAATCCAATGATGCAGTTTTAGTTTTCATCAAAATCGAGCCCTTGACTCTTTTGAGTATTTACTTTTCGCTATTTATTTCGGATTTGGCCATCCACGCCCACATGGAAAATTCAGCCTGTAGGTATATTATGTTTATAAAAAAAAAATTGATCCTTTTACCGCCCCTAAAATCTGCCGCTCTAGGCTCGAGCCTATTCAGCCTGCTGGTAAATCTAGTATCAGATAGGTTGGAATAAAGAATGTTACTGTGCATAAACAAACATAGCGCCGTGTATCTCATCATATTCATTAAAAAAACAGTTAAAACGCTTAAATTATGAAATAAGTTAAAGTTTTAGAAAAACTAGAGTGACGAACGTTGCAGTACCTACCTCAAGATATTCCAAGTGGAACACTTTTTAGGGAACATTCGTTTCAAATGTAAGTTTTTTTTGTTTGAATTGAGCTTTAGTAGTGAAAAGTAACTGACTATTGGTAATGACTTCAAAAAGGTAGGAAAGACATTTAAAATACCTTACATAGCTTTTCTAAGAAACCCTGGCCAATAAATGAGAACAGCGCTATCTGTTGTTGAAAGGAGAAACTAACTTCAACCACAACAAGAGTACTCATCGATCGACAGAATTACTTTTACAATTCCTCTCTAGAGGGCATCACTAGTTACAAAAACCACTTTATACATGTATTTCAACAATATTTATATTACAAGTAAATTGTAGTAAAATTATAAAATTGTGTGCTTTATGGTTTTTAATTTATAATCACCAAAAAGAAATAAAAGGGTTTTAATTCTTCCTATATTTGTAATTAAATAAACTTTAATTTAGTTTTTGTTCTAAAAGGATTGCTCAAATATTTTAAAAGTTATCGCATTTTTTATAACCGACCCGTTTTCTTTGCGGCCCAGTGTATTAATGACTAAAAGAAATCAATTTGACCAAGGCCACAATGAGGTGATCGTATCCTTAAATCTAACATACCATGGTCGTTTAGTTGTATACGGAGTATGTGTTCGTGTTGTTGATTTATGTGTAGTTGCTGTCGTTTGAGTTGTGACTTCTTGTCTAGGTTTAGTAGTTGTATGACTTGGTTGATGTGGTTCAGTATTTGTATGACTTGGTCGATGTGGTTCTGTAGTTGTATGTTTTGGTCGATGTGGTTCAGTAGTTGTACGACTTGGTCGATGTGGTTCAGCAGTTGTATGACTTGGTCGATGTGGTTCAGCAGTTGTATGACTTGGTCGATGTGGTTCTGTAGTTGTATGTTTTGGTCGATGTGGTTCAGTAGTTGTACGACTTGGTCGATGTGGTTTAGTAGTTGTATGTCTTGGTCGAGGTGGGTTTTCTTCTTCATCTTCTTCGTTGGTTTCATATGGCGCAATTGTAGTCCGTTTTTCTTCACGATTAGGAGTTCTGGTGGGTTCACTTGTAGGTTTCGTGTGTGTTCTTGTCCGGTTTTTTCTTCTAATAATAGTAAATCTTGGTATACTGAAAAAAGGCAGCTTTCTAGGAGGTATACTCGTATAATATTTCTCGTAAATATATCCTCTTGCTGATTCAGGTTTATCCTGTATATTTTTTAATAGATTTTGGCCTAAGAAAACAAATTTGGGTTTATCGATATTTTTCAGCATCCATTTTGGCCGGTTTGCTCTAAGAATATGCTTATCTTTTCTTTTTGGAACTGTTCCGTACTTGTACTCGTAATCTGGTCCGAACCTAAAAGAGCTTTCTGCATGGTTTGATGCTTGTGAATATACAGGAAGATGTAGTATAAGCAACCAGCAAATATCTGTAACAGAGGAGAAAATACGGGTCAGTTTGACGCTGTAGACATTATTACCTTTTCTAAATCGGGGGAAGCTATTAAAAATTTTATTTTTCTTCTGTCGTCTAATTTGGGGTCGGTGTAATATGCTCATCCCTTCTGTTCTTCCCTATCACCCGTCACTTTATTTTCATTCATTTCATCCCTAACACCATCCATCATATCTTTATCTGTCACAGAAACACGTGCATACAAAAAAAAAAGTTAACTTGAATAATGAAGAAAAAAAAACAAAACAGATATAAAATCAAGCATTTTAAGACTAACAAGTCCTTCAAAATTTTACGGATTGTGATTGAAAGTTTGTTACGCAACTAGGGTGCTACAGCACCAGCTGAGCACCAGCAGTAGCTGATAGGAGGGCCAAAATGCAACAAATTGAACCCCCCATATGTATGGCCGAAATTCAATAGTTTTCGAGATATTAGAAAAAAAAAATTGGAGCGTACAATGAAAATATTGGTAAGATATTATTCTTAAATCGCTCATTTTTTTAATTACTTTCTTGAATTAAGTCCTTTTAATTATGTTCATAGCTTAATTCACAGCTGCAATATCATTTTTAATGATACCCATTCAATATGTAGTTTTTTTTATTTGGAATTATATCGAAAAATCCTTAATATTCAAATATCTCGTAAATTATTGAATTCACATATGGGGGTTCAATTTGTTGAATTTTGGCCCCCCTATCAGCTCCTGAAGGACGTCGAATTACAAGTAACCCTGTAGATACTAACAATAAATCCACAACTACTACTACACCCACTCTCATGAAGATCGGAGACGCTATACTCGAAGTTGCGGACGAGTGAGTATGTTCACATAGGACATACTGTCCAGTACCAAAAAAAAAGTATAAAGAGCTCAATAGATCTCATTATCTGCCTAGCTTTTTCCCAACTGTGTTAGGGTCGGCATCGAATCTAACTGGATGCAACTGAAAAGCAGTATTTTATATGGAGCGACTGTCTACTTGACTTCTACAACTTACTAGGTAATACGATATCCCTTTGTAAGACTGGTTGTCAGGCTTTTGAGCTTCTGACGGCCCGTAACGACTCTCAAAGATCCAAGACAGACATCCGGGACCAATGGCTTGTCGTGCTTTCCGAGGAACGAAAGGGTCTTGGTATGTAAACATGGTCATCATCCACTGACCAACCGCGGCAAGCGTAGCTTAACCTGATCGATCACAAGCCCATATTCCTATCACAGATCTATGGTCAGAATAACATAACAGTTGTTGGTTTATTGCGAAAATAATAAAGAAGTTAATGTAAGGGAATGGCTACAAAGTTTAAAATGAAAAAATATATTATATCTTACGTGGTAACAGAATCATAGTTTTCTTTTCACAGTTATCATTTCGCACTGATCGACATGCGGCTGACGACTAGGCATTAGGTGAAATGAGCAAGAATAGACTATAATAATAATAGATTATAATCGGTAAACAGAAAATTATGAAAATTTCATATTTTATTATACTTTATTCAATTTAATTTCTATGTCTCTTTTGATTGATTTTTAAGCTATGATTAAGATAACAAGAAGTGGAAATAATTAATTTTAATTAAAACAATAGTTTATAAATGAGAATGGATAATTAGGTACCCATGGATCGAAATTAGGCAAGGAGGAGTACCTATTCCCGGTTAGTGGAGCGATATAGAGCAACTCAACATAGCTCATGAAAATAAATAAATAAAATCTTGTTAGTTCAGACTTTTAAGTCCAAACAATGTTAGTACAGTAAAATTTATGAATCCAGTGTTTGTATTAAAAAAAAAATTCGTCGTGGGTGTCGTTTTCATAGTTTTCGAGGTCAAAATGAAAATCTAAGAAAGCGACTCCGAAAATTTTAAAATTATTCGTTTTGGGTGTCATTTTCATGGTTTTTTAGGGTGCTGAAGCCAGTAGTGAGGTCTAAATAAAAATCAAAGCTGGCGGCTGCAAAAATTTTCAAATGTTTCATCATAGGTGTCGTTTTTTTAGTTTTCGAAGGTGCTAAAGCCGATAGTGAGGTCAAAATGTAAATCGACGTTGGCGGCTGCGAAAATTATTAAATTTTTCGTCATTTTCAAAATTTGTTTGTTGTTGCTAAAAAAAAATATTTTACATTGTAAAACATTAATATTAAATTTACATAACAAACAAACATACAATAACGTGCGGAGCTGGGCGGGTCACTAGTTGAAACCTCCTGCATCTAACAAAGTCGTGCAGTCACCTAGTCAACAATTTTTAGTTGTTTCGATTTAAAAGGACTTACTTCAAGCGAAGAAGAAGATAAACGTTCTGGAAATGTGGTGCAGGAGAAGAATGCTTGGGGTAACGTGGACTGAGTTTTGCACCAACACCTCTATACGCCAAGAACTCAACATCAAAAAGCGTCTATCTGTTACGGTCCAAACGCGCATCCTCAAATACTTCGGACATGTCTTGAGGCGTGAGGGACACTCTATTGAACGCCTTGTCGTGCAGGGTAGAGTGGAGGGCACTAGACCACGCGGACGCTCACCCATGAGATGGACTGACCAAAATAATCCACAGTGGGTGATCTTTTGTATGAGTGCACAAAAAATTCCAGAAATCGGAATAGGTGGCGAGAAATCGTGAGGCGAATCACATCAGCCCCAAGACAAGAAACCACATGAGGACCACGACCGCTCTGACAAGAGTGCTACGAAGAAGAAGAAGACTTCAAGTATAAACTCACACTTAACCATTTGTTACAGTTATTTACTAGGTCTTCATAATCTATCAACCGGCACTGTTGCAACTGTTGTTGTTACTGTTGCACTTAAAGTTACAAATGTTCACATTGTATCCGTCTATAGATCTTTTAATTGTTCTACAGATACGGCAATAGATTGTCTCGATACAGCTATCAAAGCATTTATAAGTACTCCTACCACTCCATTGATTGTGGTAGGAGACTTTAATGTTGATTTTAATAAGCATCCTAATAACCAAATATCTTGCAGTTTACAAAGTAAAGGCCTTCTTCCTAAAATTATTGAGCCCATAACGGTTGACATGACCACTATCGATAACATTTTTACTAATATAAACCATAAGCAAATAAAAAAAAAATTAAAAAAGTCACCATAAGCAGTTGTGACTAAGATTTGTAAATTAACAATAAAGATATAATTTTCAGAAAGGTTAGAAGGGCCTACAATGGATAGGTTTATCAAGCTACATGCCAGACATGGGGCTTGATAAACCTTCCTGTAATTGGGTGCTTTTATCAAGTTAGATTGTAATTGTGTGCTTTATTTTTTTTATCTACTACCTACTAACATAGTTTTTTTAAGTTACTTGTAATACTAACATGCTATGGGCCTACGATGCCTGCTAATAAAAGATTTTTTATTTTTTATTTATTTTATAATAGTAAAATATTGTCCGCCTATTCGCCCTTCCACCTCTCCGTCTATCCTAATTTTGAAGGACTGCATGTAAAGTAACACATCCAAAATATTTATATATGATGGTACGGAACCTTCAGTGTGCGAGTCCGACTCGCTCTTGACCGGTTTTTTATAAGAGTAAGGCATGTGATTTTATGAATCATAGAATCTTACTGTCTACAGATCCTCATCTTGACTAAATAAATATGGCGTACCACAAGGGAGCGTTTTGGACCCCTTGCTATACTTATTATATATTAATGATGTGTCCTATTCGCTGATGATGTTTCTGTTATATTAACTCACGAAAATAAAAACTTTTTTAGATGAAAACAACCGACTTAAAAATAAATCACTACAAAGCGAAAACTAACTTTAATTTTGGAAGTCGGTGTCGCTGGTTCCGCATTCGTTTTTTGACCCCGACTTCCGAAATTAAAGTTATTTTTCACTTTGTAGTGTTTTTTATGAAGTCAGTTGTTTTTTTGGAAAAAAAAAATTTTTCACTCCTCATGCTCTAAAAGTTCGTCTTTATGTTGTGCGTAGGCGACATAAAGTCACCTTTTGTGCTTCTAGTGCATAAAGTATTTTTTTTTTGTCTAAGACTAAGATAATCAGGCCCAACAGCCACACGCACAAAGTCGTTATTTTATTTCTTTTGCTTTAATTTATATCACTTCCATATTTTATATCGTTGATTTAATAAAACCAGATAAAATAGTTGTAATTTATTATTTAAAAATGCAAAGAAACGTTTTTATGACTTGGCAGTATAAGTACCCAAGTCGAATGACACAAATGTTGAAAATTAAAAAAAAAAGTTTTAGAAAGTTTCGTGGCGGGAATTATTGAAGCTAACACAAAAACTACTTAAGCAAAATTTAACCTTTATATGGAATCACCCCTGAGGCATACCTTGTCCATTAAAAACAATACATAGGTATACTCGTACAATTGCAGCCAAGCGGTGCCAAGTTAAGGTGCATTGAAGAATTGAAGACACCGACTAGAAGAATCATCAAAAGGACATTGCTCTGCGTCCATACATTGTTGGCCCTGGAGCCAAGAGCATCGGATAATTATGTATTGTATTCTCTATCATTTGGAGACTCATAAAAGATCTTGTTTTTATAGCGGACTAGCTGCAGAAAAGATATATTTCAAAAAAAGTATCAGATTTTGAGGTTATAATCTAACCATAACAACGAATATTAAATGTCCCGAAAGTCACCAAAACACCGAACACAAGAAAAGAACACAGGAAAAAGCACAGCGCAGAAACTGTAACTCTCAATTGTGGTAACAATGACTTTTTTTTTATAATTTTATGGCATGGCTTTTTGGCCTTTGTGCCATTGGTAACAATGACACGTTCACCGGCAAAACTAGGGATGTAATACGACACCATTAATCGATTTTTCGATTATGATTTACCGTGGTCTTAAATTATTACAGTCTGTTACATCTACTTTGTCATATAAACATTACAAGTATGTATGACAATGGTTTATTTTATATATAACAACACTCTTCTATACTGGTAATAATAATATATAATAACATCTGTATCTAGTTTGCAATATTGTTTTTTAAATAAAACATTAGGTAATTGTGATGTGTTTAGTAAAAATAAGTATTTTTTTCGTTTAATGAACCGCAAAAGGAGCGTTATTTTTGTATTAATTGTCGTAAATAATGAATTAGTTTGAATGATTGTATAGAAATAAAGAAGTTTTGATTATTGTATAATATTATTCTTACTACCTATTTAAATTGGAGTATGACTGCATTCATAAAGTATTTTATTAGGTTTTTAAAACTACACTTTCGAAAAAAAAACACAATCGATCGATTAATAATTCAATCGATCGATTATAATTGATCGGACATCCCTATTTCACTTTTGACACGACATAGGTAAAGATGGCGATGTAATGTTATTAATCGTATTAAATTCTATTAAAAATACATTTTGGAATACAGCTAGTCCGTGATACAGAAGTATTTGCAACTTATATAATAAAATAGGCGATTAATTATCGTATATTCTCAAACTCTTCATTGCACAGGGCCATTTTGAACATTGTCTTTTGCATAGAAATGCTGGAGATGCAGTACATTTATGCATAAAGCTTCGAACATATGATTAATTACCTAATGTATTATGTAACCTTCCCGAAAGTATGTAGATCACGTTAATGATGAAAGAAATATCAAAATTGGTTCATTAGTTTTTGAGAAAACCGCGGACATACAAACATACGAGTCGAATACAGCATCTCCTTTTTTTTTTAAGTCGGTTAAAAATATAGGAAGATGTGTCTGTAATAAAATGGCTATAACCTATGAGTAAATATATCTACCACATTTTTTTACATTATACCACATATTGATGACTGAATGAAATCATTTTACCCACCACGAGAGAAATTTATCAATTACTCCATTCATTTTTTTTTATCTTAGTTTTTTATTTATACCGAGCACGTGTTCGTGTTTTGGTTTCGCGTCCAGTAGCAGTTGTTCATTTACGTGTAGTCGTTGTTGTTGATTTACGTGTAGTAGTTGTTGTTGATTTAGTTGTATTAGTAGTCGTTGTCGTTTGATTTGCTGTTCTAGGTTTAGTAGTTGACTAGTTGTATGTCTTGGTCGACGTGGGTATTCTTCTTCATCTTTTTCGTCGCTTTCATATGGTGCAGTTGTAGTCCTGTATTAATTTGAGTCGTATTTGGTAGAATAGAATAGAATACTCTTTATTATGTACACCATATAAATTACAGACATTAAATATAGCTACTTTACAATGGGTGACACAATGGGCGGTCTTATCGCTAAGAGCGATCTTAGGTAGTATTTTCTTCATAATAAGGAGTTGTGTTATTTTATTCACTAGGAGATTCCGTAGTAATATTTACTAAAGAACCTACTAGTGAACAAATGCGTTTATATTTAAAACTGTGTTTCCTTTCAGGTGTTATTTTACGAGTAATAGCAAAAAAGTTTGAGGTTCTTGGTCTAGTCCTAGTGTAATTAACCATCGGTAGGTGTTCAGAAGGTATATCAGATTCGTTGTAAATACAATGTTTTGCTGCTAAATATTTATACATTCCATTTCCTTTTAGATTTAGGTCGAGGAAAGCATAATTAGTTCTTTTGTAGTGTCTTTCTTCCAAATTCCATTTTGGCGGGTGAGTAGCATATGCTCGAACATGATATATACGCTTGTCTTTTCTTTTTGGAACTGTTCCGAACTTGTACTCGTAATCTGGTCCGAACCTAAAAGAGCTTTCTGCATGCTTTGATGCTTGTGAATATACAGGAAGATGTAGTAAAAGCAACCAGCAAATACCTGTAACAGAGGAGAAAATACCGGTCAGTTTGACGATATAGACATTATTACCTTTTCTAATTCGGTGGTAAGCTATTGAAATTGGTTTATTTTTTTTTATCTCCTCTCGTCTCGGTCTACTTTATAATTCACTTTATTTTCATTAATTTCATCTATAAGTTATAGACTATAGACTATAACCCAATCCATTGCTTCCTTGGTCTCTATCTGCTCCTGCATGCATTGACATTATTGAAATATAAGTGTGTGGGGTATGTTATTAGACCTGCGGGGTTGTAGCGGTTTCTACAACGCCACATGCGAAAAACGCGTCATAATGACGCGTGACGTCAAGGGTAATTGCGTAACACACTTGCAATGGCAATGCCTCTTAATTTGCCAGTTCAACATCTTTCATAGTGTTACACAAATAATAAAGAAAAATAAATACAACTATTACTCAACGGCAAATCCTCATACAGACTACCAAGATTCCAGAGATCTGCGAATCCGCCTAGAAATTCTACCGAATTCTATCGTGACTCCTGGAATTCTCTAACACGGCTACCGTGAAAATTTTGGAGGATGACTAAAGTCTTAGCGATACTGAAACCAGGTAAACTCTCAGGGGATCCTAAAAGCCGACTTATATCGCTGTTATGTCACACTCATAAGTTGTTTACAAGACTGCTACTAAACCGCCTCATAGCAGCAATTAATCCAGCACTAATACCTGAGCAGGCTGGCATTAGAACTGGCAAGTCTTGCTCAAGTCAGGTCCTTCCATTGACGCAATTCCTAGAGGATGTCTTCGAGGGTAACCGTGTTACTGTTGTCGTATTTGTTGACCTTTCAGCAGCTTATGACGCCATAAACATCAAACAGCTATTTAAAAAATGAACAGCCTTACCAATGATCAGGGTTTCGTTCCTATACTGAGCGAACTTCTGCACAACCGCCGCAACCAAGTATGCGTTCAGTAGGCTAAGAGCAGATGGCGACGACAAAATAAAGGTCTTCCTCAAGGCAGTGTATTGGTGCCAATACTGTTTAATATCTATACAATATACCAGCCTATTACCCAACACACTGAGCGCTTCATGTACGCGGATGACCTGGCTTTGGCGGCTCAGTCGACAACTTTTGATGATGTTGAACATAAACTCTAAATCAAAGTCATAACGCATTTATTCATATTAGGCTGAGGATCAGCACTTTTCGTACATCAAAAATACATAAGCCAGTTCCCCAAAACGCCCGGTATTCACCACTGCCTAGTGCTTTCACTGGGAAGAAGAAGTGGCACTTACACCACTAGATTCGCTAGGAAAATACTATGACAGTAATGCCTTTCGACCAAACTCTCCAAAACACAAGCTTGCGCATTTGACCTCCGCAACAGACAGTCTAATCGGACGCTTTATATCACTTGGCGAGGAACAACGATCGGAAGACCTAAGTGTAGTCTCAGACACTAGAGCCTTAACCTCAGTCGTAGTGGTGTAAAATGAAGAAGAAGGTCGGGACTCGAAACAACCTGCTTCGTCGTCTTATGTCCATGGCATGTCTTATATATTTTCCAACTTACACATTTCATTACCTTAAGTTAAGTCTTTGCGCGTTTCTTCGCTAACGAATTCACGTGCCCAGTGCGGCACCAATGTAAACGAGACGGGTCGAATTATATCGGGATGCCTAAAACCAACTCCGCACAACAAGCTCTACCCATAGGCCGGTATCGCTCCTACTGTCGTACAAAGGGAAATCTCATGCACACTTGAGAAATATACTCAAAAAGCCCATTCCCGTATTCCCATCTATAAACACACAACAGCTCCGGGTAGACTTAGAGCCAGAAGAGCTTTCTCCGCTGTACAGTCACGTCTATAAGTATGTATACACTTGGCTTTATTCAAAGGCGATTTTCTCCTTTATTTTTGAATGAAATTTTATGTTATTACGAACATAGTATTTTCGAACCCATAGGTTTATGTTAAGTGTCGTATTTTAACGTTGTATTCGTTATTTCACGAAAAAATCGCAATTGAAAATTGCCAAGTGTTGACATATTGGTGCTCGTGACTGTACATAGGTTATTAAAGACCAACCGCCCAAGCTGAGAAGAGACCTGTGGAAAAAAAGTACCCGCCACCACCTGACTTCGTTCAGAGTACCTAGGAGCACCTGCCACCCGGACTTGACCTGCAGTGGCTTATATGGAAAGCAAACAATCGACCGCGGGCCCAAGTAGAGCGGCCAACTTGGGCCCGCTGTCGATTGTTTGCTTTCAAAATCTAGCGAAATGGGGGATTATTGACCCAAACGACACGCAGTGCGAATGCGGTGCTCCTGGTCCTGTCCAAACCATGCCGCATATGTTGGCATATCCAAAGTGTCCTTTTCCCAACTATGTTGGAGTCGGCTTCCAGTCTAACTGGTTGCAGCTGAATACCAGTATTTATATAGAGCAACTGCCTACCTGACCTCCAATACCCAATTATTTCACTTTCCACGTAATACCCCTTGGTACGACTGGTTATCAGACATTCGGGCTTTAACGGCCCGTAACGACTGTCAAAGATCTACGAATTACAGCCGGGACCAACAGCTTAACGTGCTTTCCGAGTCACGCAGGGGTCTCAGCATGTAAAGATGGTCACAAGTTCACGGACGAACAGTGGCAAGCATAGCTTAACCTGATCGATCGACTCATGCGGCTGTTACAACTTAGCTACAAGCCACTGACCCTATCATAGATCTATGGTAAGAATAACAGCAGTTGTGGTAAATGAAGGGAATGGCTACAAAGTTCAAATTAAAAATATATGTATCTCACGTGATATCAGATTCATAGTTGCACGGTGCCTTTCTTTTCACAGTTATCATTCCGCAGCGACCGACATGTGTATTACAAATGGCTTGGCACTAGGTGAACTGAGTTACAGCTCAGCAAATGTAATAGACCCGTAGATTATAATTGAAAAAAAAAGCAAACTATGAAAGATTTCTTATTACGAGTATTAATTATTCAATTTAAATTCTATGTCTCTTTTTATTGTTTGTTAATATAAAGTATTAGCCACGAATGACGGATAACAATAAGCGGAAATAATTAATTTTAATTAAAACAAGACTTTAACACATGAGAATGGATAACTAGTACCCATGGATTGAAATTCGGTAAGGAGGACTACAGACTGATTCCTGGTTAGTGGAGCGACATGGAACAACTTAAATATGGTGCAAAGTTGAAGTAAGAAGTAAAAAAAAAGTTTTCTCATTCATTAGCAGCTCGCAGTTTGATAGCAGTGTGATAATCCGTACTTTGGTAAGCACATTAACCGGTCAAGCGGCGTGCGTCGCCGATCGGCGACGAAACAATAGAAAATCAATAGTGTCTCATTAGCGTAGCTTGACAGATTAAGCTGTTAGCCTTGCGCTTGATCTCTCTCGAGTCATGTCAGATTGCCGTCCCATCGGGCTATGAGATTGTATTGGTGCTCAAAAAGGAGGTTCCCTGCAAAGATTTCAAAGAGTTTTGAAAATTCTATTGATTTCGACGTGTTCTTTTTCAATTTTCACTTTGTCACCTCTGTTCTTTGCCGCTCGCGCCGCTAATAGTGAAAAAATGGCGGCGAAAAACTAAAAGTTTTTTGACAATATCTCCTTTCGACTCATTTGAGATGGCAGCGCAAGCTGTATTTATACTAGGTGGCAAAGTGAAAAATCAAAAAGAGTATATCATAATCAATAAAATCACCCATTTTCAAAAGTCCCAATAAAAAAAAAACTTTCTAGGTAGAGAAAGTGCAACTCTGTCTGCCCACATACTTGTGCACTACCTACAGGGTGTCACGGAAAGGATATATCGATACAAACGGGTTGAAGAGTGTATCTGGTCTAGAATCTCTGTACAAAATTTCAGCTCAAAAGCATTAACTTTGAAAATGCTTAATATTTTTGAAGTGAAAACTTCTTTAGCGGCGTTGGAACACTTTTTATAATGGGTAAAAAATGTTAAACTCGCGTCAGGGCATCGCGTCAGGACACGTGACCGTCAGGAGAGATCCCCCCCCCCCCCATCTCTTTCTACGGCGGCGCCAACCGAAGTGAACCAAGTGAGACACGACAAAGATGGCCGAAGAAAATGACATTTGACGTACAAATGTTTGAAAAGTCAGTTTGTAAACAATAGTACTTCGAGGAGCCGCAGTTGTATTTAATTTATTTTGAACTTCTGTTTAACCAATTTAGTTTATTATTATATACCTACCTACAATACAAAATGGTAGCGACGAAAAATATAACGAAGCACATTATAGCAACAAGAAATACTGTGGGACATTGCTGCTTTTGTGTGAAAACAATGCTTCCGTGCCGCCCACGGAAGTTTACACCCTGCAGGGAGATGCTCCAGTAGGGTGTGGCTGTGAAGCTATGTTGCAAAACATGCTCCACGTCCTATCCTGCCTTATTTGTCCTACCCAAAACATGCAGTCAAAGTGACCTCTGCGCTGCCACCGACGACAACGTGGAAGTGGCAATATTTTGAGCCAACAAGATTTAAAGTAAAAGAGAAGAAATTTAGGGAGTAGTTCATTAATAAAAAGCTTGTATACAAATATCAGTTTATTTTTATAATACTTGTACGCACCGGGACTTACAGCTTAGTACGGCTGTTATTCCAAATGCATACAGTGTGGCTAAGTTTGTAACAATTGAGCCTGGTACCTATGGTTACCTCACCCTACTGATTATAAACCTACAGCAACTACTTAACACCGTAGTTATCCTAAAGGTACGATTCCACCAGTGTGCTGAACTGTGCGGCACTGTAATGCACAGTGTACGACACAAATGTTTATTCTGGTCGACTCACTCAAGCAAACAATAACAAATTGTGCGCGAACATTGTAGGAATGTTCGCGCACATCTGCATACTTTTATGCGCGCACACATGCATGCAGTGGACTCGCGTCGACGCGTACACACTTGCTGTTCGCGAACTCAGTCTTGCTTCCGCTACCGGAGAGAAAACATTTATTTGTCCGCGCACATTGCCCCGATTAGACCCGAACACACGAACCTCCGCCGACTCGGTACCGGGTCCCATCGGATCCAAGAATGACGACATACGACACCCTACATTGATTAATTATGTATAAATATTTATTATGCTACCCATCAAATCTTACGAATGTGCGTTAATTAAAAGAGATGGATAAAAAACTTATATGTTAACGCCATTAAATTTTTCATAAGTTTATTAATTTACCTTTATTCGTTTAATCGTTACTTGGCCTTTATATTGAAACTGAATCAATAACTAAGTACCTACACTTTGACCATAGTCATAAATTGAATTTTGCGGCGAATTGTTTCTATACTTAAATCTACGATTTGAATTTATAATAATATTTGGAATGCGCTCGCCGTTCATAATTATTTTTATTTATTGTACAATTATTTATTTTTGATAGTTTCTAATAGTTTGCTACAGAATGCCCAGTGAACACTCTGCTCAGTGAACATGTTCGTGCACAAGTGTGCTACACTGTGCGCTTACAAAAATAACGCACAGCTTTGCCGGTGGAAACAGAGACTAACGGATCTGCAGCTCAGTACGTGCACTGATGGAGTTCTGCACAAAATTTTTGTGAACAAATGTGCTGCACAGTATTTTGGTGGAATCGTACCTTAACACCCTAACCTATCATACAAGCCTACGGGAGACCTACGGGAACAGACAGAATTTGGATAGGAATAGGGGTTTGTGTACGTCGTGCAATGTGTACACAGGAAATAGTTTTGTCATTGCCGGTCCCACAGACTCATAGAACTGGTGATGGCTAAAGGTGTCTTGGCCATAGTGAGAGGAATTATGGAAGATGAATCAAACTCTACTCCAGCTTGATGACTAATTTATTCATTTACTAATTACTAATTTATGTGGAACGAATGTATGTCGCTCTTGATGCTGACGCTGGCGTATGTAACTCTTGCCTGTTCACGGCTGAACAATACTCTAAACTCTAATTTGGCTTCTAAAACTTGTGCAAGCAGAACAACATTTTTAAAATGTTTGCTTTTCATTTGCCATCTGTGCCATCTCTTCTGTAGGCCGTTTCATTTTCTGCTATTCGTAGTGAAGCACCATCCTTACTAGTCCTATTGACCTGAAATACAAAACTAATGTTATAAATTCTTTCTCTTCATTATCCTATTTATACTGATTGAATTAATCAGTAGCGGCATCAAAATAACAGTCATTATTATTCTTATGGCGGGTTTTTTTTTTTTTGTTACAATGAGTTTTGTACAGGCAAACGAAGTTCTTCGTAAAATTGTAAATTGGATAGGCACCTAATTCGTAAATCATGCCAGGCTGCCCCTGTTTAGCGTTAGTGCTTGTGTCAGTGTTTTTATTTTCTATTATGGAGACCTCTCCCTGACCAATTCTTCCAAAAAATCTAAGGATTAGAAGCAAAAGCAAGCATAAGTATAAGAAATTGAGAATGTTTACAAAACATAACTTACTTTGAACACATTTTAGCTGTAACAGTAGGTACACACCTTATCCTACTCCAACCAATATTCAATTCTTTGCCCTTTATTGCAACTAGTCTCCGGTCTTAATTTCATTTATTTTAAATACAAAAAAAATATTCAAAAGTTTTTTAGTTTGACACATACAATATCAAATTCATTCATTGACATATTTATATTGTTTCCATGACGACCATGACGTTGTCGCGTCAAAACTGTTGAAACTGTAGACAATAAATTAGTTTTTCATACGTAATAATGTCTATGGACACAAATATTCGGTTCGTAGACAGATATTCTCGTATGCCGATTTAATGTGTTGGCCAATTTGTTGGATGACTTCATTATAATGGCAACATTTAGAAGTTGTAGGACATTCTAGTTATAGAACGTTTATGAATACAAAATTTTATCGAATGTTTTAAAGGCCTATTGAGCATTTATACTAATGAATGGTTTAAACCTTCAATACGCTTTTTTTATGAATAAGACCGAAAGTGTTTAAAATATGGAAATTGAACAAAGTGCATCTATTAATGAAAAAAGTGACGCAGAAATATTGAAAAAAAATGAGTAATATTAATTAAATTAATAATTGATTTATTTCAACGTTAATATTCAAGTTTTCACTTCTGCCGGCACTCCCGGAGTGCAACCCGTCTTTTTTTTATTTCGACATCACGGCGCTGCACCGGCGCGCGGCGGCGTGATGTGCGTGTACTAGGCGCACAGACACACTACAGATAATGGATAATGACCCTCGTAGTGCGGAGACACGTTTGTTATGATTTCAATTTAATAAACTATCGAAATAAAAAAATATTAAGCATTTTCAAAGTTACTGCTTTTGAGCTGAAATTTTGTACAGAGATTCAAGACCAGATACACTCTTCAACCCGTTTGTATTGATATACCCTTTCTGTAACAGCCTGTATATTATATCTCCCGCGTCGATAGCGTCTCTGTTGAGGTTGGCTCTCATAGCCGAATTTCAGGGAGGATTAATATTATTACGATTTGTTCCGGTATTCTCCCCTGAGCCCCCCCCCCCCCCCTCCTCGATCCCCTGCTAGTTCGTCTTCTGTTTTAATCTCTGGCTTATCCACTTTATGCTAGGTTACTCTTTTTGACAGGTAAGTACGGTCAAGAGAAAATAAACGTTTCATGTTTTACAAAGGGGTTAGAAGATTTTTGTATGGAGGGTGGCCCTAAGGTCGGTCGCCATTTTGATTTTTTTTCAGAATCGCGGTGCACAACAAAAGTTATATATTTAGATAGAGGACACTTATACAAACAAAAAATATAATATAACATAATATCCTAAAGCGTCAGGTTTCGGAGTTATTCACCGAAATATAATTCGAAAACAACAAGGATTTTTTTGTTTTTTTTTCCCTCCAGGTAAGCATATTGAACTATTGAGGTAATAGAAACGTTATGAAACCTTTATGGAGAAGAAACAAAATTAAATGAAGAATAGACATTTTTAAAATAAATAATTATAAACGGCTAACAGTAGTGGCCAAGTGGTAACAGCCGCGACTTACGAGTTGTAGATCGTAGGTTCGAACCCAGATAGGCGCTTTACTTTGTGTAAATTATTTCATCACCACTGCTCTCAAAACGGTGAAGGAAAACATCGCGAGGAAACCGGCATGTCCTAGAACCAAAAATTCGAAGACATGTGACATCTGCCAACCCGCACTGGGCCCGCGTGGTGGATTACGGTCCACTCCCTCTCACCGAGGAGGCCTGTGTCCCAGCAGTGGGAACATTATAGGCTAATTATGTATGTATGTATTATGTATGTATTTATAGTTCGTTTTTTAATCCCAGAGACTAATCTGACATTTAAGTCTTTTGTGTTTTCGTTTTTTTTTAGTATAGTCTCTGGGATTAAAAAAACGAACTATAAATTGCCGTGTTTAATTATTTATTTAAAAAATGTCTATTCTTCATTTGTTTCTTCTCCATAAAGGTTTCATAACGTTTCTATTACCTCAATAGTTCAATATGCTTAGCTGGAGGGAAAAAAAAACAAAAAATTCTTGTTGTTTACGACTTATATTTCGGTGAATAACTCTGAAACCTGACGCTTTAAGATATTATGTTACATAACATTTTTTGTTTGTATAAGTGTCCTCTATCTAAATATATAACTTTTGTTGTGCACCGCGATTCTGAAAAAAAATCAAAATGGCGGCTGATTTTAGGGCCAAAACCTTCAAACCCCTTAAATAAAGCATCGGTTGCCAACAGTTGCTCGATTATAGTTGCCCGTGCACAGGCAAATTTACCAATATGGCTACGGCCTTAGCAAAGTAAGAATTACCGGATTATGTTATTGAATGGCATACACAGAATCACGAATAATTAATAAATGTAAAACGTTAATTTGTGTAATGATTAGCAGCTCATAAGCAGTAACTACCTACCGTTTTAGTCTTCACACTGAGTTGCGTCAATCTGCCGTTTCGACTTTCGATATGATATGGACGGATTCTTTTTCCCGTAAGATTTTATTTTATAAAAGTTTAAAAACTAAAAAGTACCTTCCCGTGGTCGCATGCTACCATAGCTTATGCATGTTAGTACAGCGGCATGCGACCACGGGAAGGTGCTTTCTTGTTTCATCCTTTTCAGTAGTTGGGTTTTAGTGTTAAATTTTTTTTTATTTAATTATTATGGGGCTTATTTCAGTAATATTTATATTTTTTAAATGTGCTAAGTGCTAAATAAATCCTTTTATTTGATACCCCACAAGGCACCATCCCAAAATACTTATTTTTAAATTCATTACTTTATATCGTCTAGACGGGGCGCCATATTGAATTTAGTGTGACGTCACACAGCCTATAACTAGCGGACGGTCAAGACGCTTCTAACGATACTCATTTGTCAAATTATTATAAATGAAAGTCGCTTTTCGTGTCCGTCTGTGTGGCAGCGTTGTTTATTAGTTAGACAATTTATTTCAAAAGGTTTATATTTGTGTAAAACATTAATATTAAACATACATATAATAAAGAAAGCTCGATATTTTGTTTAGTCGTAAAAACCGCGCAAAGCCGAGCGGGTCACTAGGTTATATTATAACAATATTCATAAATCGTCCTGCATCTTACAAAGCGGTGCAGTCACCTAGTCATCAATTTTCAGCTGTCGATTAAAAAAACCTTCGTTCATGCAAAAACTCACACAGTCATAACCATTTGTTACAGTTATTTGCTGGGTCTTCATACTCCATCAACCTGCACTGTTGCATTCCTCAAGCTATGCAGATAGTGCCTTCGGATCTAACTCCAAGCATGACAATCCAAAATATTGTCAAGGTCTATGCAGAGATGTAAATATAAACCTAAGGAAAAACAGCCCTACATTGTCAATGCTCCTACAAAAGGCGTTGCCGTTGAAATTTAAGGTGTACCGAAAGAGATCTAACCATGATCAACCAGATTACAACTCTGTCCGGGAAGTGTCGGATTTTCTGTGTGACTGCGATGCAAAGACAGATACTTCACCTAAACACTGGACTGATGCTCTTATGTGGCCTAAATATCAACCAGCATTACAACGAGGCGCAAACAAAGCAGCAAGATCGGACCCAGCAACAAAATGTCCTGGCGTCGCGAGATGTACACCGATAAAATGGACTTCAAAAATTTTATCACAATAAAGACAGCGAATATTATGCAGTTGCATTAAGACTTATTTTTATTTATACTTTTGTTTTAGATATTGATTGTGAAAATGGTGAAAAAAAAACGAGAGATGTCATGCATGGGACACGCGGTTAGAACGGAGTCCTTTTCGTTTTTGCACACTTGGCGAATATTAGAGCTACATCACTTTTTTATAGCTAGACAACACTTTTGTTCCTTAACAAAACTGTTGTGACGGTCAAAATGTTACACTTTTTAGGGTTCCGTCCCTAAAAAAGGAAAACCGGAACCCTTTTAAGATCACTTCGTTGTCCGTCTGTCTGTCCGTCAGTCAAGACCGTTTTTCTCAAGTTATCTAGTTGAAATTAATATCAAATACTCAGGCCTGCAATCCCTTGAAGCAGTGAAAATTCAAACTTCTAAGTCAACGCAATCAAAAGATACGGGCGTTTATGTTCCGAAATCAAAACCAATAGTGATCTTCCCGTTGACCGAGAATCATGAATTTGGCAAGAAGCAATGTCATGTAGCACAAGTAAAGGAAAAAATCCGAAAACCGTTTTGTAGTTACATTACAAAAAAATAATTTTAAAACTATTTACATACCTACAATTTTGTACGGAGCCCTCGGTGCGTGAGTCCGACTCGTAGTGGACAGAGTATGGTGCACGATAAGAAACTTTGTTCCAATTACAAAGTGTAAGGTTCGTTGACAAAGTTTATATTGATAGGCAGAATAGGGCGTAGATGAGACCCCTGCTTAACTCGCAATTTTGCAGTGTTAGTATGAGAAAGTCAGACTCTCAGACCGTCTCTATGTTTTAAAGTAAATTTCGTTTTAATGACTTTTATTCGCTGTATTTCTGTAAGATATGAGGAAAATCACACTAACTAGATTAATTTGACAACTTTTCTCGTTTGATACCATTAATTTGCTGCCCTTCCTCTTGTCAAATGCCTTGCTAAAAATCGTAAGGTAGGTATCTATTTATTTTTACTTTAACACAAAACGGCCATCGGCCAATTACGTTAGTTAAAGATAAAATCATTAGACAGAACACAGAACACGAATACAACACACGTCACACAGAACTTCAGACATACTAACATGATAGTCTGTAAATCGTCCACAAACACATCACAGTCAGGTTTACCGTCCAAGATAGCATTAGGCGTAGAGAGAGTGCGTTGGATAGAGGGACTGGGCCCGTGCGACGTTGTGACTCCCTGGCAAGGGGAAAAATCGGTGTTTCCTGCGCGGCGATATACAGGGTGTCCAGTAAATAGTACGACATATTGCAGGGGGTGATAGCTTGGGCCAATACCTACCAAAACAACATAATAATGTTCCGCAAAATGTAACTTTTTTTTTCACCACTAGGTTAAAGGCGATAAGAAAATCGTTCTGCGAAAATTTAAACAAAAAATAGTATTTCTTGAAACATTCTGGTTTTTGATAGAAACAAGACTTGTCAATGAGTAGAAAAACTATTCACGAATAATTTGATGTAAAACAAATACTAGAAAAGGAATTTTTTATTACGAGATGCTTAAAAATCTGTTTCAAGGTAGAGATTTTTCGATATTTCGGAAAAAAATTTATAACTGTAAATCTGTAACATTTTGCGGAACATACATTGTGTTGTTTTGGTAGGTATTGACCCAAGCTATCACCCCCTGCAATAGCTTAGGAGCATCGGGTTTTTCATAAACTGTGCATAAGTATTAATTTATAACCAAGGCTGGAACACTAGTCTAAGTAATATCCATAACATATTTAATCTGTCAAGCTCCGCTAATGAGACACAATTAATTTTCTATTGTTTCGTCGCTGATCGGTGACGCGCGCCGCTTGACCGGTTAAAAGGAGGTTTTGGACCATGTCTTTCGTCTGTTACACATATTTGTGTACCGAGAGATTTTAACATTAGAAAGTTTGTTGATACAATATCAAGTATAGATAACCCAGAAAAGTGTTTTGAAATAGTGTTGTGCACGTGAATTGTTTCATGAAAATCATAATAAAATTACAGTAGTTAATGCCATCAGCAATTCATTTTCAAAAATATATTTAAAATATTATATTTGCAAAATAAAAGCATCACAATCACATAAGAAATCCATCACTACATCCTGAACTGAATTAAAGTTGTAACCAGGTAAAGCATCATGATGGAACCTCCTAAAGTCTTTCGTTTTCAAGGGCAGCATATTTTGGAGAATCTTGGACAAGGCAGGGCTGCGTTTTCTTAGATTCACTTCTCGGCACAGAGTTACGCAATTTTTTGAATTGAGTTGTTTGTCTGTCAGGAAGTCAGCTGCGGAACTAGATGGCTGCAAAAGTGCAGAATGATGCAGGATGAGGACCCAGCAAATAACTGTAACAAAAAAAGGTTGTATGTAATTGGCGGCTTGTGAAGTACAGACGCCAGCACATCAAGCTACCCGAAACTGTCAAATTTTCCCAATCAACTTTGAACCTTATTCTTTAGCGATAAAATTGGAAATCTATTAAAAAAATTTGATAGATTGTAGTAGGTTGATGTGCTGGGGTCTGTACATATTCTTTAACCCCACGCCTTCCTTTCTAATCTCTAACGTCCGCACCCTAATCGCATAACACAGTGTCAACCACAATCTGAATCATTTTGAAGGGTATTGCTAATCCATTGCTTCATATGTTCGAGAAACTTGTCTGCTCAACAACGTACACAACGCAGTGAATGTTGTTGAACTGTCAACATTATTGCTACTGTTGGTGTGTTACGCAATTACCCCATCGGTTTCTGGTACGAAAAGCAACACAAAAAATTGCCAAAAATAATTCAAGCGCCCGTAAACTGCTGCGATTGACTGAATGAATTATCAACAGCTAATCGAAGACGTACGAAGGTCTTCGATATCGGAAACGTGTTATGGAACTCAAATGGAGATGGGCAGGATACGTGGCAAAGCGCAGTGATGACAGGTGGAGTAAGGCTGTGACAGAGTGGCGTCCAAGAACTGGTAGATGAGATGTCGGTCGTCCGGCGACGAGATGGGCGGACGATATTGCTGCCATCGCGGGCAAAACCTGGTTGAGGCTGGCATAGGAGCTATGCCCAACAGTGGGTGAAGTTGGGTGGTTGTAGATGATGATGATGAATCGAAATGCTCACTTGCCGTGAGCATTTACCCGTAACATTTTTATTTTTTATTGCTAAATGGGCGCGCTCTTGACCCCGATCACGCCTGATGCAAAGCGATAGATGAGGTCTATGATGGAACGAGCGTGCCCAGAAGATGCCTGTTCACTCTTGATTTGAAGGCAGGCGGGATAAATGTGGGAGGGAACACAGATGCCGGAAGAGAGTTCCACACTTTGGCTGTGCGCATAATAAAAGTGGAGGAGAAGCGCTGAGTACGACTTATCGGGATATCAACCAAGTGCGGATGGTACGCTGTAGTACGTCTAGTTGCAATGTCTTTCTTAGTTCGTTTCGTGAGCACTACGTCGAACGCAGCGTGGAGCATTCGCAGGAACGTTACATTACATGGAAATGCTCGAGAAAATGCTCTAGTGTATTACTTGTGTGTGATGCTGTGTTATTTATAGACGAAAAGAAAAATACTTACATACAATATAATTCATAGTTGTATTAAGATTTTTTTTCCTATACCGAGACGTGAGTGGCGACTGATATGCTCAAGGCTTGTGCCTACCCACTCCTCATTATTTATTTAATTATCACTGAATGTACTTTAATTTACCGTTATAAGTTAATCATAAATTCGTGTATTATAATCGTTGCGTTATAATCCAAGGATTATAGTAGTTACGGTCACGGTATAAAGTTAGGCCACGGACACGAAGTCAGCGATTGCGGGGCGGCGGCGGCGGCGCGGGGAGCGGCGCGGGGAGCGGCGCGGCAACGCAGACCCGGTCTTGAAACTCTCGAAGCCAGCGGGCAGATAGCGCGGCGCTAGAGCGGCGTAGTGTTGTGTTATGAGAAATTAGTGTCTTTGTTCGCGAACGAAGTATCTAAACAGCTACAACATATTTTTGATACAACATTTTGAAACGTCCGTCGTTAAAAAAGCAAAAAATAAAATATACAATACTACGTCAATGCAGACGCGCGGGCACCGCTAGCATAGATCAACATACTAATATAGATGGGTAACTTCGGCTTCGCTCGAGGTCGCGAAAGTGCTGCCATCTAGTAGTTGCTTCATGAACTAAAGCTACTGCACTACATACATACATATATAGCTATAAAGTGCAGCCGTACGTAGGGTACCCAGCTTCTAGTTATTAATTTGTTACATTGCATTGTTTTCATAAATTTGTGTTTTCAGGGTAACACAAATCTTGAAAACAATGCATGACATTTTTCTTAAAGACAAAAAAAAAAACAAACTCAAACTCAAAAGCATTTATTTCAATTAAACCAATTACAGGCACTTTTGAATTGTAAAGGGTCGGTCAGTCAGAAAGATGAAGCTAGTTTCCCATTCCAAAGCGCAGGTACCTATGGAGAAGAATGGGCAAGAAACTCCATGGACACTCTTTTAAATCAAAATAATATGGTTACAAAGTCTTGGTTACATCATTCATGTTAAAAATTATACATGTGAGAACGATATGCATTAATTGCATATCGTTCTCACATGTATAATTTTATAAAATAAAATAAGCCATGGCAGCAAAGAGATGACCAGTCCCTACTGACGGCGCCCGTTCACGGACATGACGCATGTATTAGCACCATTCAGCTCAACCATTTTGAAGGGAGCTAAATGATCCAACACATGCGCCACCATCAGCGAGACATTTGAGTGAGCATGACATACTCTCAGCCGCCAGGGCACATTCAAGTCAATGAAAGACGTACCCAGTAAATGGTAGCTTTATAGTATGTACATAGTGCTCACACATGTGCTATGCAATTATACAATACTAGGAGATTGAATTTATACAATGCAAAGATAGACTTACAATCTTCAGCGGTTCAGTATTTTCGAGTGTTAATCAATTAGTTGTGGTTGTGGAGCAGGACCAGCATTGAGCCAGGCATTTTTATCAGCGATGTAATCCCCTAACTTATAATAATATTATAAGTTAGGGGATTACAAACATTAAACGCACAGCAGGCAGGCATATTATGCCTGCCTGCTGTGCGTTTAATACAAGACTTGAATTTTGTCTCATTCAGTTGAAGAATGTGGCGAGGTATTTTGTTATAACAATGTTATGATTTTAGTTTTTATTTCGGGTCTTATGAGTTACATAATAATTATGAGCTGCCACTTTCATTTCATCACTTTCATCCCAAAACGTGGTTTTTCCAGATATCAACTGGTTCACGTCTTTACACCAATTTGTTCAAGAAGAACAATATTATTTTTTTTACCATATATTTTATTAATGAATTTCTATGATTCTCACATGCAATAAAATTGTAGTTGATATTTATTGATAAAACTAGTTCTAAATATGCGTTTATATTTTTGACTTGACATTTTGTCTTTAAAACTTCTGTAACTATATTCTCTGAAAAAAAAAATGAAAATGCTTCACGACTTGGGTAAGAAAGCCAAGTTTTGGTGCTATCATATTCTTTTATTTTAATATATTTATGATAGTCTTGCATTTCTTCAGACTCGAAATCATGTCTGCAGGTTTGACAATCCTTATAAATATTTTTTTTTTAAAGATATATGACGATGCTAGAACCAGAGTGATCTAAGTGACATTTTTGTCAAAAATGTCACTTAGATCACTCTGGTTCTAGCATCGTCATATGAGCCACCCGCTACAGTATGCTACTGCTGCACATTTTTCTTTATTTTCGGGATTTGATAACAAATTTTGTACATCTGCGTCCCTTATGCACAAGTGTTCCTCAGCTATTTCAAAATTAATATTGCTTGTTTCTGGTTGGGGCTGGTCCTCAGTTAAATTTTTTTTTAATGAATGTAGTAGTTCAAAATTGTCTTCTTCACAATTTGCCCCAACCGATTTGTATGATGTTATATTACATATCAGTAGTGATTTATAAGCATTAATAAAAGCATGAGCACTTGGCATATTATTGCGGAGACCATGTGCTCTTACGGCCCCAAAGAAATTTTCTAAGGGGTCTTGATTAATATGGCGCAGCAGTATCGATTTCAAACCTGCAGAATGCAAATCCTTTGTCAATGCGAGAAAAGCTTCGATACTTTTTACCCAACTCGTTAAAGACGGCACAGTTGCTCTGTTACCAGTTTTAGTGATGAAAGTCATGGATTTCAATATCGGTAAACTTTTATACCACAAACTGTGATATGGAGATTGCCGAGTTACAGCACATCTATAAATTTTTCCTAAGTCAGGTTTACGGAAATTGCCATTGACTGAATCGAACAATTTATCGAAGAATAAAATGAGATCGGCTGTATCCACACTTTTCTTCGGGAGTCTCCCTTCATCTGAAAAGAAAAAGTTTTAATTAACATTCATCGTGATTTTATGCATTGAAAATGAAAGATTCACTAACTACATGGCCAGACTAAGGTTTAACGTCGTTACATAACGCGTTAATGAACATTAATCACTAACGCAGAGCTTAGGCTCCAAAAAAAACAATATAATTTGTAGCTTCAGTAGTAGTACTGAAGCTACAAATTATATTGTTTTTTTTTACAGTAGGTTTCTTTAATAACAAAGCAGCCACTAAAAATATTTTTTGGAAATTGTAAAAATGGAAAGTGCAAATGTACTGTTAGTAAAAATGATCAATGAAAAAACAAACCTGCCAAGTATCCCATAGTCAGGCCAACAGTGTTGCTAAACACTTGTGTACAGTGTTTGACTCTCATTTTCGGTATAAGTTGAGGATAGACATGCTCAGCTGTTAACTTGGTCATAAGCTTAACCCCTCTGTACTTTGGTCCTCGTTTATACAATGCTTCTATGTGTGACCAGGAAGCTAACTTTGTTTTACCATCTTCTTTAAACTGTAAATCTTTCGTCAGTAGGTTATTTCTAACGCCCTTCATGAGATGAGGTGAAAATTCAGAATAATGTCAAATGTCAACGTCACTTTGGGTGCATTCCGAGTTAGGACTATCATCGATATTAGGTTTAATTAGGTTTAAGCACGCTCAAATCGATTATATCGATTACATTCCTAACTCGGAACGCGGCATTTATTGACATCGTCATTTCATTGAGTTTTGGTTAAACTGCCATCTAGTAATAATCCTTTGATAAAATTACAAACAGCATTTTGTTTCTTGAAGCAGCTAATAGATGGCAGTGCTTACAGCGTTCCGTGCCATTTGTTCTAAGTTACCACAGCATGACCGCTAGACTAGTGCGTACTTACCGCTCGTACACCACTCCCCGCGCCGCGCCGCGCCGCTGCATTCGAGGCCATTCCATATAAATCTATGCATTGAAATGCGCCGCACACCACGCCGCCGCCGACGCCGCGCCGCGCCCACTTACTTCGTGTCCGTAGCCTTACGGTTTCTTGAAGAGCGGTGGCCATAGTTTCTGCAGTTACCGTGCAACTTACCGGTGAATGACGTCACTGAAACGTTATTTATGTAAGTTGGTGTTTTTTTCCTGTATAACATTTTTTGACACCGTAAAGTTAAACGCTAATGCCATAATTTCACTGAGGCCGTTATGGGGGATGCGCATGCGCTCGGTAGCCCGCGAAAATCAAATTTACTTATGTTTTTTGCTATTTGCAGGTCAGTGTCAGGTTGTGTGTTGAACAATATATGATTCGTAAGCGTAACAAGTATTTATAAAATTATAATCATTATTTCATAAATACAACACTATCTTCATATAATCCTATTGATTTATATTTAATTTTCAGCCTTGTGGCTAAGTAATAACAGCCGCACGGGTCGATCGATCAGGTTAAGCTAAGTTAGCCACGGTTGGTCCGTGGATGGGTGACCATCTTCACATATCAAGACCCCTCCGTGCCTCGGAAAGCACGTTAAGCCATTGGCCCCGGCTGTCATTCCTGGATCTTTGACAGTCGTTACGGGTCGTCAGAAGCCCGAAAGTCTAACAACCGTCTTACCAAGGGGTATCGAATTACCCAGTAACTGGGTTGTGGAGGTCAGATAGGTAGTCGCTCCATGTAAAATACATGTTCATGGTATTCAGCTGCATCTGGTTAGACTGGAAGCCGACCCCAACATAGTTGGCAAAAAGCTAGGCAGACAGATGATGATTGATATTTCATGAAATAGTCGTACACTAGGATTATAGTGAACTTAGAGGATTGTCTTGATGATTTTTAACCGACTTCAAAAAAGGAGGTGTATGTATGTATGCATGTATGTCTGTATGTCCGCGATTTTCTCAAAAATTAATGAACCAATTTTCATAATTCTTTCACTAATGTGATCTACATACTTTTAGAAAGGTTTTAGTATAATAATACATTAGGTAATTATTCTTATGTACCTACGAAGTTATATGCATAAATGTACTGCATGTCCGGCATTTCTATGTTCAAAAAAACGAAAATGCGGAATCAATTACGACACCGACTTCCGAAATGAAAGTTATTTATCACTTTGTGGTGTTTTTTTTGGAAACGGTTGTTTTTTTTGTAAAAAAGTTTTTTAATGATTAGGATCACCCCCTATTACATGGGACTTATGGGGCGAAATGTAGGTGTACTATAGGTACACCTCTGCATGACCCTTCGGGCGAACAAGGCGTGATGTTATGTATGTAACTGTTTACACGAGGTATCGTTGTTTATTTTTTAACTTTTTCATTTTTCAGAGGAGTGGAGGCGCAGTGGTAACGGCCGTGACTTACGAGTTGTAGGTTATAGGTTCGAACCCAGTCAGGAGCTTTAATTTGTGTAAACTATTTTATCACCTGAGAGCAGTCTCTCAAAACGGTGAAGGAAAACATCTTGGGGAAACCGGCATGTCCTAGAACCAAAAATTCGAAGACATTTGACATCTACCAACCCGCACTGGGCCACTCTCCCTGTCAGGCTCTCACTGAGAGGAGGCCTGTGTCCCAGCAGTGGGGACATTATAGGCTGATTATGCGATTTTCAGGCAAGGCGATTGGCCTTGAAATATGCTGTAATGAACTATTCAAAATGTTTAGCACTAAAAGCCTACAAGCCTATATTATGAAATGAATTTCCATTACAACAATCAGTATAATAGCGGCCATACAAACCAGGTTAATACACTTCATTTGTTTAACAACTTCAAGCAAGCGAGCGAGACGGAGATATGAGTGAAGCATGAGAGCAACAGTGACGGAAAACAATAGAACATTGAAGGCATGCGAGCAGTTTGCGGATCGCACAAAGGATTCGGGGTCACGAGGCTAACGGGGCAGAATTACCCAAAATCAGGGGAGAATTACCTAGCATCGCTTTGCTTTAGCATCGTTCTAGAATTCGGCCCTAAAGAACGATTCAGACCTGACGGAGCGCGTTGATGCGTATCGGCGTGTATTTTTCAATGCAATATAAGAAATTGAATGGTCTTTTTATTAGCTAAGGTTTATTTTTGCAGGTTTTTGCAGGCACCGAGAAATCGGTCGTGGCCGATCTGGTGCCTACGCATAAGTTGACTGTGATACGGTCCCGGTACCGGTCACACAATGGACGCTCGAGGATGCGCACGGATGCGCGAGACTTCCAGCGCACTTCTCCGCTTCGCTCCGGTTCCATCCGCTCCGATGCGTTCCGTCAGCTCTAAACCATCATACGTATTCAATTTAAAAGCGATTGTCATTTGACATAACATTGATTAAATAACGTTGATGCATTCAACCTTTCACTTATACGAAAAATATACGTGAATATTGCGAAATAATTTTCCAATACTAGCAACACCGCCCTGAAAGACCACCGGGAATCGGGAGCTTGCCCGAACGTGCTTCAGTCAGTCGGTCGCGGGAGCTCGGCCTTGTCACTCGGGCCCGAGCAATCGATTGCCACAATCGGAACAATCGAATTAAAATCGCACACCAAATTCACAATAACCTAACACAACATCAATAAAAGAACATTCTATTTTGAAATACTTGAATGGTGACAGTCGAATGGAACCGTGTTTCGTGTTCCATCTATGAAATGAAAGTAGGTTGTGAGAGTGCACAGGATACGCTAGCGAAACAGGGATATTATTAAAATAAAAATAGGCTGTTTTCACACTGTTGTTGTGAGGGCGAAACCAGGTGAGTTCTCATTTATTATTTATACAAGCATTTTCTACTTGCTGGGAACAAATTGCCTTGGGACTTTGCCCTTACTGCGTGACGTCTATATTTTAGAAAGAAAAAAGCTGTTTCCGTTTTTAATTTGTTATTTTTAAAAGTTTACAATCGTTTAAAATATAACGCTGTTATTGTTTAAAAGTTTGAAAATCGGGTGCCTATACTTAATCAGTTTACTTAAATAGATAATTTTCTTGGAATGATTGGATTATGTTAAAGATAAGTGAAGAAATTTGTGTAGGTAAATTAAATAATGATATGGTTTGCATGCCTATGTGACGGTCGAACATGGAGAACTATTATAACAAAACATCGATGTACTAATTACCCATGTATGCAAACTAGAAACTGAGAAGAATAATTTCTTGTTGGTAGCATCTGCAACAGAGGCGGCACTTGCAAACTCTATGAAACCGTAGCCTTTGCTAAGACCAGAGGGGCAATTCTCGTAATTTTAAGAACGTTCAGTCTAATCTCAGTCTCAATCTGTCAAAAAATACTTCTAATTTCTCTACATTTTGACAAGTTTTTGACATTTGTTTGTCGCCAAGATGAGACTGCGACTAGATTTTGAACGTCCTAAATTACGAGAATTGGCCCTCTGTTTTTCCGCATTATCCATGAATCACGTGGTTATATTATTATAAAAAAATCTTAATTGAATAGGTCATAGGATCTTAATGTTGATAAATGAAATGTTGAATTAAATGTTTGTGTTTAATCAGAAATTTTCTTTTTTTTATCAAAATGACATTGGTACTTTTACTATTGGTAAGTACCTACTGGAATGTAAATTTATTCTGAAATAAAATGATTTATTAAGATAATATTTGCATAATATGAGTTAACAGTCTTAAAAAGAATAAATATGTATATATGCATACATATAGGTATTATAATGAAAAAAATGATGATGATGATAATAAAATTATTCATTATTACGGAAACTGAACTAGCTTCATCTTTCTGACTGACCGACCCCTTGACAATTCAAAAGTGCCTGTCATTGGTTTAATTGAAATAAATGCTTTGAGTTTGAGTTTGACTGGTCAAAAGACGCAAAAGCTCAACTTTATAAAGCATTTTTCTATTTGTTTTCAGTGTGGCCATTAAATCAACTATATATTTTTAATATTTCAAACTAGCTGACTAGACAGATGTTATCTTATAAGTATTTTCTATTGAATGGAACATCAATCAAACCCCATAGAAAAAGACGTTCAGTCTTCCCTACTTTGAACATTTTCCGGGCAACTTTTCCAATTTATCTTTCCACAAAAACCTAACTCGGACTATTACGAACATTTTAAAATAAAAAATACTTAAATAAGTCGAGCCGTTCTCAAGTGATGCGCTTACCAACGACTAGAATTTAATTTTTATTTTTATAGATGGATAGAAGAACTAAAATTGAAGAAAAATTTGCTTAAAAATAGTAGTTTTAAGGGGCCCGTGGCTAAATAATAACAGCCGCACAGGTCGATCGATCAGGTTAAGCTACGATTGCCGCGGTTGATCTGTGGATGGGTGACCATCTTTACATACTGAGACATTGAGTTAAATTACTAGAGAAGCAAACCTCAATAAAATGTGTCAAAAAAGTGTAACCACTATTTGAACGCGACGACGTGGCTTTGAAACCACTAAACATTTAAAAGTAAACATATATCTGTCTCACTTACACAAGTCGCAAGAATAATACCGTCACTTAGATTAGACAAAGACCGCAATATAAACATGCAGTGGCGGGATGGGGTTGCCTACCCATGCAAAATTTTACCCAACTTGTTAAACCATAAATGACGTTCAAAAAAAACGTTAGGCCAAATTATTTATAAAATATTTGAACTATGTATTTCTTATTCGATGTGTATTAGAAGTTTAAAACTAATGACAATAATTAAGACATTTTCTTTTTAAATATTTTTTATTTATTCAGTTAGTCGCTTTTCTCAGCAATCTGATTATTTCCACCCATTTATCACGGCGTGCTGCATCTTTAGCCACCCTGCAACGTTGTTATTATTTAAAAAATATTTAAAATCACTTATTCCAATAAATTAAAAACTCCCATAAATGTGGGAAACTAAAACTAAGTTTTTAGTGGTAACACTGAACCTAATTTACAAAATTCTGCAATTTATTTATTTTACGTTGATATAAACACAGAAACAATAAAATTACGTGTGGAAAGTAATTCTGGTTAATTTATTATGTTTTTGTGATCTTGAATCGCACTCTTTCACTATGAATTTACCCATTTTGGCGATATTTTTGTCGTATGTCACTTGGTTCACTTCGGTTGGCGCCACACAGAGCACTGAAGTGACATTAGCTACGCATACGGCTGTGGCCTTATGACAAGTGGCAACGCCTTGGCGCGGTAATTACTGATCTAGTGTAACATATATATCAATGTACTGAGACCCCTCCGTGCCTCGGAAAGCACGGAGGCATAGAAAACAAACAGCTCATTTATCAAATTAGACAGTCGACAACATCCATCGGTTTCTTACTAAACTTCAACTATATCCGACGATCCTGCTTACTTATCTCTTCAGTTGACTGTACAAAGTGATTCCAATTTAGAAACGCTGCTAAGCTTGCTGCACCATAATAATTATGTAGGGTGGGTACATTTTATATCAGCCATTTTTGTTTGTATTTAGCACAACAAGCAGCTTGGAGTTAGAAGGTAGTTCGTAAAAAGAAACACAAGTACCAGGGTGGCAGAAATTATGAGATCTCAAAGCTCAAAGCGTGCTCGTCGTGTACGGTGTGCGAGCGTAATTGCTTCCTGTGGGGAAACTCGGCGTGTGAAGAACGACCTCTCTCCACCCTGTTGCTACCAGGCTGCCATAAATTCGAGGGAGATGTAATTAAGCCAGCTGAACTCAAACGTCATCGGGCTTGGAGCGTTTTCCTTTGCGTTCCATTTTTGATTTGATTATGTCGTTAAATTCGGTCAAGTGATACTCGTGAATTTGTTTATTTGAGAAATTTTATTTGACTTTTGCCACTTTTGTAGCATTTTAATAGGTTCTCGCTTATCAAAGGAAATCACAGATAGAGGTCATACAAGGTGTAGACGACAATACGACAATAAATTAAATTGCGTATAACTAATGTCGTTCCCAGTCAATATACGAAAATTCAATCAAATATATATCCTCTAGGTTATTCACTACTATTTCGTTTGATAGAAAAAAAAACACATTTTGAATTTATATGCTAGGATTTATTTCATAGTTCCAAAATACTCTAATGCATTCGTATTGCCAATGTTTTCAATTTATTTTCGTACTAGCTGCGCCCCGCGGTTTCACCCGCGTAAATTTCGATCCCGTGGAAATATCGGGATAAAAACTATCCTATGTCCTTTCCCGGGACTCAAACTATCTCTATACCAAATTTCATCTAAATCGGTTCAATAGTTTAGGCGTGAAGAAAAGACAGACAGACAGAGTTACTTTCGCATTTATAATATTAGTTTGGATTGTTGTCTCCATATTGATCACTACGTATCACTTCAATTGATAATGCAAAAAATTACAACTTCAAATAATAAAATTACAAGCAGTGGTGGCCCAGTCGTAATGACTTACCGAGCCCAGATAGGCACTTTGTGTAAATTAATTCATCACCACTGCTCTCAAAAGGGTGAAGGAAAACATCATGAGGAAATCGGCATGTCCTAGTACCAAAAATTCAAAGACATGTGACATCTACCAACCACGAGCGCGTTGTAGATTTACAGCTCACTCCCTCTCACAGAGACGAGGCCTGTGTCCCAGCAGTGGGAACATTATAGGCTGATTATGAATGATTATAATAGCCACCGAACTTTCTAACCATTTCAGCAGTAACACCAAAAAATCTTACCACATATCCATGTGACCTAATTTCCGATCCAGTTTGTTAGAATTGTTAGAAACCTTACTTTATGACCGAGCAGTAATGCAGAGTAACTTAGTAAGACTACATATTCATAAAGCTGGGATTACACTTGTAAATAAGCGCTTAGCCCGCGTTGTAGACGCGGCGTTAGGCACACGCGAGCGAACATTGCTTTCATTTAAAATTTTTAAATGTTTGTTTTAAAAACCGGGAGTTTTTGTAACTGCAGCACTGTGTCTCGTATTATTAGAAAAATATTTTTTGGGAGGCGTCTGCAGGGTGTTACGGAAAGGGTATATTAATACAAACGGGTTGAAGAGTGTATCTGGTCTAGAATCTCTGTACAAAATTTCAGCTCAAAAGCAGTAACTTTGAAAATGCTTAATACTTTTTATTTCGATAGTTTATTAAATTGAAATCATAACAAACGTGTCACCGCACTACGAGGGTCAGTATCCATTATCTGTAGTGTGTCTGTGCGCCTAGTACACGCACATCACGCCGTCGCGCGCCAGTGCAGCGCCGTGATGCCGAAATAAAATGTAATGTATGCATATATACCGGCTGACTTTTATTACCGTCTGGACAAAAACAGGGTATAAAAGGTGAACAGAGTAGAAGCCTATGGTAGTGTGTCTTAAAGTTGTAGTAGAAAAAAATCTGTTTTTTTGAAGTGAACACTTCTTTAGGCGCGATGGGCATTTTTTAAGATGGGAAAAAACCATTGAACTCGCGACACTGTTACCGACACCACGCTACATTCGGATGCGTTCGGCTGTCTTCGGGATGTACTCGATTTTAATGTATTTCCCGATATATCGGTGAGTGATGGCAAAGTATTCTGTTTGTGTTTTGTTTATATGACGAATCAAAAAATACACACGTAATTCACTCACACACGTAGGCACTCCCGGAATGCTATTTTTTTTTCTATTGTCGTGTTTAGATATATCACGCCACGATACCCCATCACGCCTGTGAAGTCTACATAGAAAAAAGAAATCGAAACTGATATTTGAAGTAAGTAACTACAGTCGTGGACCCCAAAAAAACAGTGAATATTTTTTTTCCGTTATCTCGTATTTTTAACCGACTTCTAAAAAAGGAGGAGGTTCTTAATTCGAATGTTTGTATTTTTTTTTTTTTTGTGTTTGTTCGCGCATAACTCCGTCGTTTGCCAACCGATTTGAAAAATTCTTTTTTTGTTAGAAAGGGTATACTTCCCAAATGGTCCCATGAAAATTTTATCGAAATCGGATGAGCGGTTTTTGAAAAATCAACAAAAATCAAAAAAATTATCTACATTGTCTACATTAACGATCTTTTTGTTTACTTTTTTGTGGGGTAGGTACAACTAAAAAGTGAAAAATAAAAACTTTTTTACAAAAAAAAACAACCGACTTCAAAAAAAAACACTACAAAGTGATAAATAACTTTAATTTCGGAAGTCGGTGTCAAAAAACGAAAATGCGGAATCAACGACACCGACTTCCGAAATTAAAGTTATTTATCACTTTGTAGTGTTTTTTTTGAAGTCGGTTGTTTTTTTAGATATCTATTATACCATCACGACTGCGGAGTTTTGCTAACTAATTTAACTTGACCCTGTATTTTTTTATTTACACAAAACAAAGGATTGCGGTACACGTTAAAAATACAGCTGTACAAAATAAGTACTATTTCTACAAACATGTGGGTGAGCACTGCCCTCCTAGCTAGGTTACGGAAACCTGTGTTAAGGAGAAGCAGTCCGGTCCCCTAAGGTACAATGACGTAAAGGTTACATAGTGCTTCTAATGTTAATGTTACAATTTCTAAGAATTGAGTAGAAGTGTATAGTACAGTCAGCATCAAAAGTCGATTAACACAATCATTTTTACATGTTATTAAATTGACAACAACTTTTTTCAATAAACTCATTTTTAGCTTTTCACATTATAGACAAGAGTATATATTCTAAAAAAAAATTCTTCTGCTGCAATTTTGAACAAATATTTTGCTCAATAACTAAAATTAAAAAAACTGAAGTGTTAATCAACTTTTGATGCTGACCGTACCTAAGATAGACACCTACTTGAATGAAACTCATTAAGAACATCTAGGATGCGTTAAAGTTTCCGCGTTCAGACTCAAAAAGCCGCGTGTAGTGCCCTTTGAATATTCTATGAAAGTTTCAGCGTCAGACGAGCGTACATACAGAGCTAAGAATGGAAATACTATCGTATGGGAAAGCGAGTAATGAACGAGTATTTTTAACCGACTTCAAAAACGGAAGAGGTTGTCAATGTGGAAGTTTATATTTTTTTAAATGTACATCATGTGCTCGTTCCATCATAGACCTCATCCATCGTTTTCCATCAGGCGTGATCGAGGTCAAGAGCGGGGCCCATTCAGCAATAAAAAGGAAAGATACTAACTGCCGTAAAGATTATTTTGTTTCCAGCAACCATAACTCATAATATCGCACCTTCGAAAGTCACAAATAGCCAAAACTGCAAAATTGAGGTAAGTATGCCAAATTGTCTCTGAACCATGCTTATACTTTTAAAAGTCCTCTCCTGTAAAAATTAAAAATGAGCTGTTGTGACTTTGTTGCACCGAAGGTGCGATATGTAGAATGTACACACACACAATAATTCACAATAATATAAAACCTAAGAGTTTACAAGCCTTTTTGGGTATCAAATTTTCAAATTGTCGACCATTCCTCATATTGTTTTATGTCTGCCTATGCTACCCTACTCCTGCGAAAAGTCCTAGATCTACTCCTTCCATATTTAACGATTCCGCGCTTCCTCTTTCCAATTCTGGAGGACTCCATCCAGTCCGTCCCGCCATCTTCTCCGTGGTCTGGCGCGATCACGTCCCACTGTCTTGTATACGAAAATATTGTAAAACATTTTAAAAGAGTAACTATGAGTTTCTTGTTCAACTTCTCCATAAAAAACTATCTTTTGGAACATTTATTTTCGTTGGATCCCACTTTTGAATCTCATTTTTAGGGTTCCGTTGCCAAATGGCAAAAAATGGAACCCTTATGGATTCGTCATGTCTGTCTGTCTGTCTGTCTGTCTGTCTGTCTGTCTGTCTGTCTGTCTGTCTGTCCGTCCGTCCGTATGTCACAGCCACTTTTTTCCGAAACTATAAGAACTATACTGTTGAAACTTGGTAAGTAGATGTATTCTGTGAACCGCAGTAAGATTTTCACACAAAAATAGAAAAAAAACAATAAATTTTGGGGTTCCCCATACTTACAACTGAAACTCCAAAAATTTTTTTTCATCAAACCTGTACGTGTGGGGTATCTATGGATAGGTCTTCGAAAATGATATTGAGGTTTCTAATATCATTTTTTTCTGAACTGAATAGTTTGCGCGAGAGACACTTCCAAAGTGGTAAAATGTGTGTCCCCCCCCCTCTAACTTCTAAAATAAGAGGATGATAAAATTAAAAAAATATATATAATGTACATTACCATGTAAACTTCCACCGAAAATTGGTTTGAACGAGATCTAGTAAGTAGTTTTTTTTTAATACGTCATAAATCGAAAACCGCAATTTACCTTTCACAAAGTTACAACGAACTACAAGAACTTTTATATTATGTTACTTGCTGCTACGGAACCCTTCATGGGCGAGTCCGAGTCGCACTTGGCCGGTTTTTTAGCTATTAACGATGGATCCCGTTTGCTGTTTCCATTGAATCCCATGTTATAACAACATGTGTACATTTCAGAAGAAAAGTGATTTACGTTTATCAAACACTAGCTTCGGCCCGCGACTTCGTGAAGGGGCTACTAGAATCAATTCTATTTTCAAGTGCATTTTAATGATCTACTTGAAATTAATGATTTGTCTTTGACAAAATAATTATGGCACTTGGGCTCACAATTTTTCCGGCAGTAGTAACTGTAGTAAGATATCCTCTAGCAGTAAGAGATGGAGCTATACCTACGTCCTATATAACTCCATTTCTTTCCCACTCTGAAGTAAGATTTAAATAATACTGCTATAAGAGGTGGTGGTAAGCTCCCAGCTCAGACCTATTTATACTCCATTTATTATAACATTAGAAACAAGAGGCTCGCAGAAGCAGGAGTACGAAACCTTTTATTTTCAAGTTAATTTCAAACAATTTAAATAAATAATGTATTTGCTTTTTTTGTAAGTAACAATATATGACATACAATAAAGCATATTCTATATATCTACTCGTGACGATGCTTGGATAGGTACATGAAATGAAACAATTTTAAGTAACAATTAGTGTATTAAAAACAACTTTATATAAACCGACAAAATAAAAAAAACACGTGCTGCCACAACTTATGAAGGGAATATTATGAAAAACGTTCCCGGTACTGTCCGCCCCTGCTTCTTTTAGATTTTAAACATTGACACGACAATATTTTATGTAAAAACTAAATAATATTAAATGAAAGCCTTGTAATTTCAGAAGGTAGAGAGGTTAAATAAGTACAAATAAGTGTGACTGCTGTTATTTAAATTGATTATATTTAACTCCACATCAATCATGACTGTAGTAATGTTTGTTGTACTTTTATTACAAAGTGTGCCCCTAAAAGAGACTTTTTTAACTTCTGTCTAATGCTATAGTAAATGGAGTATAAGTTGGGCAGCTTTTTGAGCCACATCTCAAATCTACGAGATCTAATATTATTTTAATACTTATAGTGTTACTTTTATGAAAGAACGACGATTACTGTAATACCTACGAAACAAGTTTGATATAATAATAAAACATTCGTGATGAATGCCTTATATTGTGGTCGTAATGCGAGGAAATAGGCTTCTTTTAGGCCAGGAGCCAGTGAATGTGAAGGTTTAAATAATGCATATTTGTGCCACGAATAAAATTGTTACTAACCATGTGGTTTAGATTTGGATTTTTATGCTGCATCATAATCAGCTTACCCTTTTGTGTATCTGTTTTCTATTTTATACGACCCCATATCATAGCTTTTTATTTATTTAGTACGCAATTCATATCATTTTTATTTTTAATCTGTTGAAATTTTTATAAATATTTTTACATTTTGACAATTTTATATTTGACATTTTATTTATTTATTTTTTAATTTTTAAACGATTCTGTCATTTTTATAATTTTGGAGTTGTTGAACATTTAAATTTAATTAGTCACAATTGTATTTTTGGGTTTTTAGCTGTTTGGAATTTAATATATTTTATAAGTAATTTTAATTGCATGAGTTGAAACTATGGACTAGAATTATGTCTGAAATAAAATTATTACTATTATTATAACGACGGTGGTACTATCTAGAACGTAATTTTCCGCTAGTACCTACCACCGGTGGTACAATTCGGTGGTACTAGTAGGAACAAAGGGGGACAAAGGCCTCCTCTCTTCGAGAGGGAGTGGGCTGTAATCTACCACGCGGGCCCAGTGCGGGTCAAATGTCAAATGTCTTAGAATTTTTGGTTCTAGGACATGCCGGTTTCCTCACGATCTTTTCCTTCGCCGTGTTGAGAGCAGTGGTGATGAAATAATTTACACAAAGTAAAGTGCCTGCGTGGGTTCGAACCCACACCTACAACTCGTAAGTAGGCGCCGTTACCACTGGGCCATCACTGCTCTATTTTTCATTATGCTATAAAATTATCTATAGGTTTTTTCTAATTAATCGCACAATCTACGTGAAATTGATACTAGATCTTGCCTACTTTTCTTAAGATACCCTTGGGAATATAATAAGATACAAGCCCTTATTGACTTGACCACCAAACTGGCCGTCGCGTCGCAATATAAATAGGTTTCGTCTCGACTTCCCAAGGGTTCCTAAATAAGAATACTACTACTTAGGCCTTAAAAGGTTCCTGACAGTTTTAGCTTCCAGAAATTAGATGTAGTCTTGAACACTTCGAAGCAAGAGGAACTTTATCAGCATAATCCATACCAATATTATAAATGCGAAAGTGTGTCTGTCTGTTACCTCTTCACGCTTAAACCGCTGAACTGATGTAGATGAAATTTGGTATGAGTCCTGGAAAAGGAGTTTGAGTCCTGGAAAAGGACATATGATAGTTTTTATCCCGATATTCCCACGGGAAACTTATGCGCTAGACATATGATAATGATGACGATGAATGTAGGTTTCAATCTCCGTCTCCTAAACCAAAATAATAACGACGAACAAACGTAAGCTATATTTTTATTACGTTCGTTTCGGGACGTCGTCGTTCATAAAATGGACAATATTTCACTTTCATGGTCCAATGGGCCTTTGGTTGTAACTGTTTTATTAAATTTGACCGCTTCTAAGAATTGCTGTTATCCCGGTACCATTTGAAGGGATGTTTCGGTTTAGGTAGTTTGTAAGATTATGCCTTCTTCAAAATAAAAATTCAACGGTTTAATGTTAACTCTCCCAAATATAAAGAAATACAAAATAATATGGCAGGTAAGCTGGAAGAGATTTCTTATGAAATAAGCATCACCTTTGTACCTATTTTTCTGTTCTGTTTATATCTATACATATAATATGTGTGTACATAAAATGGTAAAATAAATAAATATACTTGTCTATATCTATACATTTATTACTATAAACTAGCTTTTGCCTGCGGCTTAGCCCACGTGGAGGTCGAAAATTATCCCACGGAAACGTATTACCGGGATATAAAGTGCCCTATGTGTTAATCCAGATTATAATAAACTATCTGTACGCCAAATTTCATCTAAATTTTATTAAAAATATAATACTAATGATTGAAAAACTATCCTGAATTAATGCAAGCCTAGTACTTTTTGTTAGAATAATGCTTAGAAAGTCGGGTCATATCTCAATCATGGTTCGAAAGACACGTAGCGCCATCTAGCGTCCTAAAGCAATTGTACCGTCGAAACTTATTGTTCTTTTTTTCGGGAACAGTATTTTTTTTCTGAATGAAAGGTACTCTATGTCCTTTTCCATACCACTGACGACGTATATGCAAAATTTCCTGATGATCGGTCCAGTGGATTAGGCGTGAAAAGGTAACATACAAACAAACTTACTTTCGCATTTATAATATTAGTTAAGGATTATGTCGCTTTTCGTGTCTGTTTAGGGCTCCCACACATAAACACGATACGACGTCGCGTCGTGCTACGACGCAGCATCGATTCATCGTTTGAATGACTTATTATTATTATAAGCCTGTGTTGTCTCACTGCAGGGTCTGCAGGGCAAAGGCCTACCTTCCCTCTTTCCACTTTTCCCGGTTTGAATGATACGTCACTAAAATCATATACGTCGTAGCACGACGCGGCGTCGTATCGTGTTTATGTGTGGGAGCCCTTAGTTAGAAGAACAACGCTCTCACGTTGTTCTCCTAACTAAACAAAGGATTTTGACGCGTTTTTCTTTAACCCTTAGTTGGGTACAAGGAGAATTTATTCCGGAAGGTTTATGTGGTTCATTGGGGCTATTACAATAGTGGGTATATTCCGTTGAATGATCATAATATATGGTGCTATGAAAATATCTGCCACGGCTTCAATGGGAGACAGTATTCTGTATATAGATTACAATAGTAAAGATACATTATTGTTCTTATGTCATAATTTTTTTTTTTATACAAAAAATGTGCGTATTGAATTGATTTAGTTGCATGAAACCATCCCATGGTAATTAGCTGTTGCCGCATCGTCATTTCTTTTCGCAAAATGTGACTAAGCGACACATCGCGCGTAGTTTGTGAACCACGTTATGCAGAATAGAGTAAATGTTTATTTAATTATTTTATTTTCACGAATTGATTTAACTATTCCGGGGAACAAAATTTCTTTACTACTGTAATCTATATATAAAATACTGTCCCCCATTGATGCCGTGGCAGATATTTTTATAGCACCTTATAATTATATAAAGTAAAGATCATAAATATTTATTTACTTACGCATTTAAATATTTGTTATCACTCATTTTATTTAGTTTACTGCTTAGTTTTTACTACCGAACTTGTTTATAAACATGCATTTTGTAATATGTATTTATATTTTATATAACTGCAATAAACAACCTGCCGCTTTAAGTCGATCACCAATCAATCAGTCGCCAATTTAAATGTCTGGGGTAGGCAAGTAGTTAAACGTTAGCGATCCAAGTCATTTGCCTAGGTGTTTGATTGAATGGCTGAATATCATTCAGGCCGCTAGTTGAATGGCGCCGTTAAGTTGGTTGCGACACATACTTTACATGTCCTAAAACCACGACGAGGAACGAAAACTGTGCTATCAACTAGCAACAAGCGAGTCTTCAGTATATTTTCATAGTTCAATGAAACCGCTTCACAGATGGGTGAGCACGAATTTCAAACGATACGCGGGAGTACTTTTAAGACAGTTTTATTTTAAAAACTGTATTTTGAAAGCTTGTTCGAGTTTCGGCTACATAATGTGCACCGTTTGCATGTAGATATTATTTAACATTTTATTTATGTAACATTCAAGTGAGACGGGGGAATATTAATGTACGAAGAATTCATGGTATGTATTATTCTGTAGTCACGCATGTTTCATATTCCTGTTAGATAATTCATAACAGCTCAATTCATTTTTTTAGTTTTATATCATTGGTGAAGTTGGGATAGCGGTTTCTCGAAGGACCAGCAAGCGTTGTGTAATTCAGCGGGAAAATAATTTTTATGCTGGAGCGAATATTGGACGACACAGAAAATAAAGCAAAATGAAAGTATGGGAAGAATATGACTTACTTGGGATCACTGGATGTCAGGTTGGTGCACGCGCGTTCTCTGATGGTTTTTCTCACTAGCACTCAGTAAATCGATTGTATTGTCCCACTTTTTGTCACTTTGTGTCGGCCAACACGTTAAATAGTTTATATTATAATGATGGTACAGCGGTTGAGTTAAAGCGGTGTTATGCGGTTGACTGCTTGAAGAGAACAGTGCGAATCCTCGTGGCGACCTCTGTCAAGTCACTGCAGCGGAAACGCTTCTCATTGGTGTTGCGCTGTAGCACCTTTTTGCAGTATGGGGGTAGGATTGGAAAGGAAGCCGGAGTATGATTGGCTCAATACTGTGGTCCAATATGAATTCTACCCTCAATATGTGAGACGCGTTTGGATACACGATACCAAAATTTTTATATTGCTAGCTTGCGTAAGCAATCATTATTCACAGTGTTGTCGCAGGCCAGACCCATATCACTTTTGTGTCATGCTTCCCTGGTAGTGTGAGTCAAGAGCCACCGGAAAAAAAATAACTGGAAGACCAGAGGGGCAATTCTCGTAATTTTAAGAACGTTCACGATCTCAGTCTCAATCTGTCAAAAAGTACTACTTATAATTTCCCTACATTTTGACAAGCTTTTGACATTTGTTTGTCGCCGAGATGAGACTGTGACTAGATTTTTAACGTTTTAAATTACGAGAATTAGCCTTCAGGGTTTACCCGAGATCCTTTATGTGTCATTGTTATTCTTCCAATACTAATTAATATTCACATAGCATCATGCCCGTTTTCCCTAAAAGGTTCGGTAGAGGTGTACACCCACATTTTGGGAGTTATGTTTAAGTCCCATCTAATAGGGATAGGGGACGAGCCTATTACCATCAACCGGACACAAATCCAAACTCCGTGCTGCTAATGATTATTTCTAATAGAAAAACCTAATAACACTTTGCCCGACACGGAAATCACCGATGGCTGACCAGGACCTCATACTCAGCACAGCGCTTGCGATCACTAGAACAATGAGGCCGTTACAGTGGTAGAGGCAGATATTCAGTTACAGCAGTGGAGGCATTGTTTAATTATACATGTACACGGTATAATAACATGTTGGCAGAGAATAGGCCCTTATCTATTGATACACATTCATACACACATACATATTATGTGATACGAATGCGGATATTGCGTTGCCTAGACTTTGGAAGGAGAAGACCATAAGACTACCATAGATCAATCATACGAGTATGTATACATAGTACTATGAAGGAGCAGTGTTGGAATTAAGCTCTCGAAAAATTATTGTCTATGGAAGCTCTAAAGATACTATTAGTCCAAAATTATAGAACGTTTTGTATTTGCATCGATTTCTGACACTTACCGCCACGGTTCCGCTGCGAAACGTGACAGTTTTTAACCGACTTCAATAAGGAGGAGGTTGTCCATTCGATTGTATGTTTTTTTTCATACATTTTGATCACTTTTCGCTTAACCCATCATGTGTGCCATGGGTCAAAATCAATCAAAATAAGAACTCATAAATTATTCAAATTAGGCTGAGAATCAGTACTTTTCGAGCGTCAATATTACAAACGCCCGCCCTTCACCACTTCCTAGTGCTTTGATGTAAAGTGTAATCAAATTCGAATCATCTTACTATTCACAGCAGATTCGCGCGGCAAAAATCATGTCTACAGATAAATGCAATAATTTTTTCAGGCTCTGAATGCACATTCCCGTAATTCAAAACGTGTCAAATGTAGAGTGCGTTTCAACAAATAGTTCCTATGTTATAATGTTGGCTTCCCTGTCCTCCGCTAGGAGTATATGTGTTTTGTGCCCATGTCTGTCAAGATAGTGGATAATAATATGGGAAGACGATTCTGCGGTTTTTTTTTAAAGATTTATAAGGTGTCCGTGTTAGAATCATGCCCAAAACATTAAGGAGTGGTGAAGACGTTGTTGCCAACATAACGGCATAGGAACTATTTGTTGAAACGCACTCTAGTCGCAATCTCATCTCAGCGACAATCAATGTCAAAAACTTGTCAAAAATGTAGGGAAATTAGGGGTATTTTTGACAGATAGACTGAGATCAGTCTGTGAACGTTTTGATAATTACGAGAACTTCCCCTCTGTTCTTTGAGCCATCTTTTTTATGACATTTTTGTTCTAATTCGATGTTGCTATACGTAAAGAAATTGCTTAGATTTAGAAAAAGACATAGGACTATTTGTAAGTAAAATTATTATACTTTCGCGTACAATCCTGGCATTGCGATTCTACATAGATCATGTAAACATGGTACGAGTAGCATAATTATACAACGAAATCCAACGCTGTAAAGGACCCTCTGACTGTAGGTAATTTATACACAATAGACGTAATTCTCAATAGGGGATGATGTGGGCAAGTCATCCATACTATATAATACTGTATGTACTATATTATATTATATATCCATACTTCCATACTAATATTATAAATTCGAAAGTAACTCGTCTGTCTGTATGTATGTTACCTTTTCACGCCTAAACCACTGAACCGATTTAGATGAAATTTGGTATAGAGATAGTCTGAGTCCCGGGGAAGGACATAGCATAGTCTTTATCCCGATATTCTCACGGAATCGATACTTATGCGGGTGAAACCGCGGGGCACAGCTAGTCCATACTAATATTATAAATTCGAAAGTAACTCTGTCTGTCTGTCTGTATGTTACCTTTTCACGCCTAAACCGCTGAACCGATTTCGATGAAATTTAGTATAGAGATAGTTTGAGTCCCGGGACCTTCCCCGCATATCGGAATATCGGGATAAAAACTATCCTATGTCCTTACATAGGATAGTTTTTATCCCGATATTCCCACGGGATCTACACTTACGCGCGTGAAACCGCGGGGCGCTGCTAGTCGTCAATAAATTGGTCGCTCCAGCCTCTTGAAACCTCGTAAATTGTGCCAACAAACAGATTTGAGGGACACTTAAGTATCGTACGCATTTGTAAGGATAGATAGATTGACAATGAGATTGAGTTAAGATAGGAATTTGATGTGTATCTTACTTACTCGTATAGTCCACTTACTGCGTGTGCTGGGCCCTAAGCGATTTCTTCAGAAAGTTGTTCAGGGTGCTTAGGGAGTAAACATACTAAAAGTCCCCGCGTCTACGAGGTGAGCCGGAGTGGGGAGGGGGGGGGGATAAAAGTTCCCACTTTTGAGTTTTTCGCTAATATCTTTAATGTTACTAATATCTTGGTACTAATTCTAATTTGTATTGTAAATATGGAATTGTATTCTGGAATAAAGATATTATTATTAAATTGTTTATTCATCTATTTACGTATTTAATTACATTTTTAAATATTTCTTAGAATATAAAAAAAATATAAAAACATTTAAAAATAAAAATAGTAGCCCACCGGTATCGGGAACAGGGTCCAAGCTACCGGTAGTCAGGGCTCCAGAGAGAGGAACCTCCTAACAATGCGAGCCGTGTCCAGAAGTACTGCTTTCTGAATCAAGCCTTTGATCCAGCTGCTCAACGAGAGCCTCCTCAGGTGTTGGTCGAGGCTCTTGGCTATCAATCCATTATTATAATTATTAACCTTTCGGGGTAAATTGGCGTGATTCAACGTGAAAAAATGAATCATCGAAGTCCAACAAATCAGTCTCCTCCTTCAAGGATTACTTTTTTCGATATAAAACCTCTCACATGCATTAAATGTGTTCATCAATCAAGGAACGACTATAAGGAGGTGTCTAGACAGGTTTATCAAGATCCCGTGTATACTTAATCCTGCGTAAAACTGTAATGTGTCTTAGTCAAGGAGCTGATGTTTTCGGACAGTGTAGATCGGACCTGTAGATTGAGTCTCGACTATGAAACTTAGTCCTGGCTGGAAAAATAGCGTTGTTTTATTCATATTTTGGAATACGGTGTGGAAGTAAACAAAACGTTTAAATTCCCCTAAACGCAGGGCAAAGGTGTATTTTTCGCCAGCTATGTTGTCTGCAACTTGTTTTACTGGATTTACATGATAACCATTTAATACTTACATAACTTATCCCGCAGTGTTTGAAGACTAAGGTCTTCAACCAGTGCGTCCTGCCCGTCATGACATACGGCGCTGAAACGTGGACACTGACGATCGGGCTGGTCCACAAATTCAAGGTCGCTCAGCGCGCTATGGAGCGAGCTATGCTCGGAGTCTCTTTGAAGGATAAAATCAGGAATCAAATTATCCGGAAAAGAACCGGAGTTACCGACATAGCTTGCAGAGTAAGCAAACTGAAGTGGCAGTGGGCTGGCCATGTCTGTCGAAGGACTGATGGCCGGTGGAGCAGACGAGTCCTGGAGTGGAGACCGCGTACCGGCAAGCGTAGTGTGGGACGCCCCCCAGCTAGATGGACGGACGACCTAAAGAAGGTGGCTGGGGTAGATTGGATGCGGAAGGCGGAGGACAGGGTGCTGTGGCGCAGTCTGGGAGAGGCCTATGTCCAGCAGTGGACTGCAATAGGCTGAGTTGATTGACTGATAAACTTATACCCTTATACACTATCAATCACACTCTGAATCATTGTGAAGGATATTGCTGATTCGATCTGAGCCTTCGTGTTATGCTTCCCTGGTCTGTGCGATTCTCATCCTCCACCATTGCGTAAAACATTTTCAATGACAATCTGAATCGTTTTGAAGGATATCCATTGCCAATCCATTGCTTCATGTGTTCGAAAAATTTGTCCGCTCAACAACGTAGATACGCAATGAATCTTCTTGAACTTTCAAAATGAAAACAATTGATACTGTTAGTGTCTTACGAAATTACCCCGCTATTATAGATGTGTTACCATCAACATTTCTGTGTCTGGAACTGGATGTTTCGGAGGGATATTTATGACGTTTTACGTAGTCTAAACATTCATTTTGGATGTGGGGTATTGCGATATATATGTCAAATAACAAGTCTGCCTATTATGATTAGCTAGACGATTGTTTAGTTACGTCATACTTTATTTTTAACCGACTTCAAAAACTAATGAACCAATTTTGATAATTCTTTCATTATTGTGATCTACATACTTTCAGGAGGGTTTTAGTATATAATATATTAGGTAATTATTCTTATGTACGAAGTTATATGCATAAATGTACTGCATCTCCGGAATTTCTATGCGAATTTTGATGATTCTTCTAGTCGGTGTCTTGAATTCTTCAAGTACCAATCAGGGGTAGGTACATCTAAAACGTGAAAAATAAAAACTTTTTTACAAAAAAAAACAGTCGACTTAAAAAAAACACTACAAAGTGATAAATAACTTTAAATTCGGAAGTCGGTGTCAAAAAACGAAAATGCTGAACAAAACACCGACTTCCGAAATTAAAGTAATTTATCACTTTGTAGTGTTTTTTTTTGAAGTCGATTGGTTTTTTTTGTAAAAAAGTCTTCATGTAGATTTTCGTCTTCTCTGCTAATAACAACTAAATACTGCGACCACCAATCTGTCTAAAGTGATAATTTTTATGCTGAAATAACAGTGATTTATTTAAATAGAATAATAATTACATCTCATTTTATTCTCAAAATGAATGCAACTAATTAGAGTTTTGACTTTGCTAACGACTAAACTTTTAATGTTATTAAGCCATATTTCATCCTTTAAAACATGTCTGGAACATTTTAGATTTTAAGCGCCATTCTGTTTTCAACAGCGTGAGTGAGTGAGGCAGCAATATACGCGTTGCAAGAGTTAGGAAGACGGTGAATGAATAATTCATGTATTGTGATTCGGTGCAGAGTTGTCATAGCCATTATATTTTTCAAAAATGTTTTATTCAATATTTTGAGTGTTTTGTATTGAACATAACATTTTAATTCTGAATAAGAAAGAGTCTTTAATTATTTTTCGTTTTGTTTAAAGTCGTCGTAATGACATACCTTGCATTATCAAATCGAAAATCACTAACTTTTATAAATCAGCTTATAATGTTCCTACTGCTAGTGCACATGCCTCCTCTATGTGAGAGGGAGTGGGCTGTAATCCACCAAGCGAGCCCAGTGCGGGTTAGTAGATGTCACATGTGTTCGAATTTTTGGTTCTCGGACATATAAACATTATCACTAACTTAGTATTCGTGAATCTTTGTGAATGAGCTCGTCTGGGGACCTATTTCTGTCGCCAAGCGGCGTTGCTGTGCTCCGACTGGAAGGGTATTGGAGCAGGAGGTGTAATGACAGACACATGAGAATTGCAACGCACCATCTCTCGTATCGCGGGGAAGACTTGCAGAGTAATTGCGTAATACAAGTAGCAATGGCATTCATTTTGACAGTTCAACAACATTTATTGCATTATTTACGTTGTTGAGCAGGCAACATTTTTCGAATATACGAAGCAATGGATCGGCAATAGGTATATATCCTTCAAAACGATTTAGATTGTCATTGAAAATATTTTACGAAATGGTGCTGGATGAGAATCGCACAGGCCAGGGAAGCATAACACAAAAGCGGGGTGGCCAGTAGTAGCTGCAACAAGGCTGTCAATGATGATGACAATAATTATACAGATCGGACTAACTTACCTAGTGACGTCCGATCCTTAATTATGTGAAGTAATCTCGTCCTCATTTACACTTGTGTAATCTGCACTTGATGTCCACTCGCTAGTCACAATGTTTAAAGATGAAAGCCAAATTCTTTCATCCTAAAGAAAAACAAATGTTGTCTGTGGTCCAGTCGTTGGCGCGGTCTCCTGACATCTGTCAATCATTCTTTCAAAGCATAAGAACGGAACTTCACGATGACCTACATGGGCCTCGTATAGTCCCGGCATACAGCACAACACAACTTCTAGAAGGGGTTTAATAAGGCAATCCAATACACATAAAGTATAGGGTGGTTATCTGGGAAGGGTTGGGATACAATGAGGACGAGATTACTTCACATAATTAAGGATCGGACGTCACTAGGTAAGTTAGTCCGATCTGTATAATTATACTTCGTAATCTCGTCCTCATTTACACTTGTGTAGATGTTCAAAGAATAAAGTTGTGTTGGTAATAGGTACATAAAATAAGCATTGTTCAATAATTGAACATTGTAACTTAACATGCTATTCTATGTTTGTTAGGTACTTACTAATTGTAATGTATTTCTATTTAAGAATCAGTGTACCATTAAGGTAAATAGTTACCTAATTTAATGTATAATTCTCTAATTACTATTAGATTCTGGAATTATTATTCAGTTTTGAATCAACTAGTTTAATTAATAATCCCATATGGCACACATCATTTTTTTATAATCAGACACACACGCTAATGAGACACAATTGATTTTCTATTGTTTCGTCGCCGATCGGTGAACCGCGCCGTTTGACCGGTTAAACATCAGTTATTTTTCTGTAAACTTCACAGATGTGATGGATAACACGACAAAACAAAAATAAACTTATTTTCTCAACTCATAATTCAAGTAATTACACTCCCAATGGTCGTCACCCTAAACAAAAATCATCAAATCTTTTTTTATTTTATCGTATTTAGTAATCGATACCCATAACGTCTGTGGTCTCGCTAACTTATTTAATTTGACCCTGTTTACGGTGATACATGACTCGTAGAGATGGCCCGACTAGCCGCCGAATAGTCGGGAAAGCCGACTATTCGGCATCGTTTGTAGTCGGCGACTATTCTGCAAAATATGCCGATTATAATCGACGCATAACAAATAAAACAAAACAAATAATTTGTATTTGTTTTATAATTTCTAAACATTACTTAGGGTAGGTATCTAAAGTTAGTCTTTACAATATAGGAATGTATTAATCAGCCAGTAATTAAGCTAACTTAACATCATTAATCAACGAATTTCACTTTTGACGGTTCACCTTCAATTTCAATGATCAGCAATTTGAAAACCGATTAGTCGGTTAGTCGGCAAATACTATAGTCGGCCCATCACTAATCACTAGCAAAGACCACAAACTTTATTATTTCATAATGAAAAAGTTTGCATTTACCTACGTAACCTGCTTTAGTATTGTATATTTATTTTAAAGCCGGTTAGGGCAGGGTTAATGAAAACAAAGCCGTCTTGTTTACCTGGGCTTGCATTAGTGAGTGTGGATGGAAACATACGGCGAAATTGGTGGGACGTAGGAGACTAGTAGACGGGTAGAACCTGGTTGAAAAATCACAAACAGTAAAAAGTACCTTCCAATGACCACAGAAATAAATCCCCGAGATTGCCTCAATGACCATAGGTATACTTAGCTTGCAGAGTAAGCACGCTGAAGTAGCAGTGGGCTGGCCATATTTGTTGAAGGACTGATGGCCGTTGGAGCAGGACGCCTCCGGCTAGATGGACAGACGACCTTAAAAAGTTGGCTGGGACAGACTAGAAACGGAAGGCCGAGTACAGGATGTTCCGGTGCAGCATAGGAGACGCCTATGTCCAGCAGTGGACTGCGACAGGCTGAGTTGATTGGGCATACATATTAACAGATCACCACAGTTCTTAAAAAACAATTTTGAATAACACATAAACATCATAAGAATTTCATCAAATAAAACTCTTCTACCTAAACATTCTAAAAACGATTTCTGCGTAATTCCCAACTAGTAATAACGATCGGAATGACGTGTAAATTCAACGTTTACCGTTTACTCAACCATTTTTTTTTATTGAATTGATAGAATCCACTGTTAGAGTACATAATGGATTTCAAACATAAATTGTTCCAGAAAACCATTAGGATGTTTTATGTAAAGTTCTCCATTTTTATTTCGGAAAATTCAGACTTGTTTAATTTGATAGATTGTATAGGGATGTCGATTGGCGTTTATTTATTAATATGTCTTAAAATAGAAGTTAAAAGCTTTCATTGTTGAGCTGTTATCGTGTTTTATTTTTTCTTCATGTCTTGGGTTTTTGGGATATTTGAGGCATATAGAATCAAAGGCAGCTAAGCGTCACATTTTCAAAAAATTAACTAAGTATGGAGAATAAACTCAGAGAGTATGAAAACCCGTGACTCTTAAATTAGAAAAACTTTTTTTTTTGGTTCCTGAAAATTTGACATGGAGGCACTTAGCTACCTTTGATTCTATATGCCTCATTTATGCTGAGTTGTTGCCCGCGACTTTAATCGTAACCTAAATGATTTAATCGTTTCACATTCTCACAGAACTCATAATTATGGTATGTGTTGATTAATACGCGCATTGACGTGGAGTTGCGGACACCAGCCCGTATTACCTATGCGCTGATTGGGTTTATGAACTTTCTTGATGTATACCTACTCATTACTTAAAAAAGAAATAGTCGATTTTATTTGAAATACCTTAAAACATAACGCTTAAACGAACGCAGAGTCCGATTCTTGTTGAGTCCTTTTTTGATTAATTCTTATTGCATAAAACTCGACTCATAATTATCGGGAGAAGACACTGGCTCCTGTAACATAGGTACTATACCTAGCGCAGGAGTCAGGGCCTCACTACTTATGTTAAAAAAAAAATATTTATGTCAATAAAGAATTATTATTATTTAAAAAAAATAGCTTGTTCGACCGTACCTACATTTTCCACCAACGTTAATACTACAACTGAATAGTTTACGTTATAGTAGAATTCATTTAATATTCCCTTTGAACATATCACTTTATTAGTAGTAATGTAGGCTCCGTTACAAATTTACCACCTTAGTACTTGCGGTGGGTTCAAGCTTCAAAGTGACGTCCGCTTTCATTTCAGGGCTCGTACTAAACTTGCTGCGCCCCGCGGTTTCAACCGCGTAAATGTCGATCCCGTAGGAATATCGGAATAAAAGGTAGCCTATATGTTAATCCAGAGTGTCAGCTACCTCCATGCAAAATTTTATCAAAATTGGTCCAGTCGTTTGAGCGTGAAGAAGTAACAAACATATAAACACACACATACACTCACAAACTTTCGCCTTTATAATATTAGTGTGATTACTATTGAGGGGGTTGTGGCTAATAATAGCATTTCGTATACGGAAAGCTATGTAAAATAAGATAAATTTAATCTATTTACTTTTTTTCCTTGAGCCTTTTTTCTTTTTAAGCGCTAACCCTGTCACCACAGACTATAAGCATTAAAATGAACCATTTGCTAGGTAAGGTTATTAAACCCAATGTCAATGGAGCCCTCCGTACTAGCCACCATTATATAAATAAGTCGATAAACAAACATATTTACATATTGTTGTGATTGGAGGCTTAACTTATTTGACCTTATAGAAATGTTTGACTTTATGCAGAGGTCACACAGGGGTCAACGGTTTGGTCTTATACCTAATTATTTTATTGATTTATTAAATCAATAAGCCGTGTGCCCGATGAAATGTCCCATCGGCAAACAAACTTTCATTTCACTTGTTGAAAATTCATCCCCTAAAGTGCTGAAATAGGGGTGAATTTTTAATTCGCATTCGTTATTAGGAACTCCTGTGCCGACACAATCTGTTTGCACCGCCGTCATCTAAAACTGTCGCCAGAGCTGAGTCCCCTGTGTGTCGTACTTTAAGGATGCTTAATGCCCTCCTGACTACCAATCCTGAATGTGATCTGTTTGCCGATGAATGGAGTAGAATTATGCGTGTATGTCTGATATTTTGTGAGAAGAAGTGTAGCGGTATCTACAACGCCACATGCGAACAACGCGTCATACTAACGTCACGCAAATCCTGCATCTCGCAAGCAGAGTTTACCGCGCAACTAGCATAGATACAACGGCCCGACATGAATCATCGGGCAGTTGCCCGCCAGACACAACACCCGTCTGGTCGGAGGATCCTCCCTTTTCTATAGAGTATGAGTGAACTGTACACCCTGTTCCTCATATCTCTATAGAAGTATGCTAGGGTGTCCTTTATTATATGTTAGTAGTTGAACATTTTTTGTAAACCTACCATACCTGTTTAAATCTTTATGTTAATTAATGTAATTGGTGTTACCGTTTTAATTAACAATAATAATAATATCAATTCTGTGCAAAATGTTATGTTTCTAAACCCAGTGGTTCACGCTGTGCGTTTAGTGTCAGTGAATGAAGAAATTATCAAGTTTTATTGAGTACATACTAGGGACGCATAAAAATAGTGCCAAATAAAAAACCAGTCACATCGTCTCTGTTCACTTAAAGGAAAAAAATTGTACTTGAAAAAACAATGGGCAACTCTCGGAATCCCCAAGGTAGAGTTTTTACGTTTTATTATTTTACGGCACAAGAAAATTAAGTAGTTCATTGGGTACAAAGTCCGTAATTTCCTTTTATAGGTCATTTTAATATAATTTTACCTAGATTTTAACAAAGTAAATTGTATTTGTATAAAATATCACACGCAATTCGTGTTTAGAATCTAGTGTAGATGCACGCACGGATTGACGTGATTTTGGTCTAAATATAATTGTTCTACAAAATTAAGTAGGTTTTGAAATCGATATACTTTCGTATTGCTTTTCTTTTCGATTCCTTCGAAGGCTTGGCACACGTGAAAAGAAACATCATTAAGAAATAAATTTTGAGTGACGATAAATTGTTAATTAGATATATATTTTATTCTATCTTATACTCATCGTAAACCCAAACCAAAAACCCTTTGTGAAGAAAGCCGACAAAAAGCCCATGAAGAACTAATAAACACTACGCGTAGCAGTGTATGCTACGACGTAGCCAGCGTAGCGGACCAGCTACGGCGTAGCAAAGAGGCTACGGCGCACTTTTAACCTTCTTTAGAAAGAGTTTATTTTTCTTTCTCTTATGTATAATCTCCTTCGAGTGATGATAATGTATGAGTTATATAAGAACCTTTAGGCGCTTGAATGGCATTGACAGGGGGGCATTGTTGGCAAAGAAAAGAAGGAATTTCTCAATATTCTTCTTAGCGTGTCGATAGCAATCTATATGTACGGACAGCGTCAGAGAAAAGGAACCCCCTTTGGTACTGAGTCCCCTTTGGTAAGTAACCAAAGGGGGTTACTTTTCTCTGATGCTCTGCCCAGAATTCGGCGGAATTTTAGTTAGGTTGTTAGATATACCATTTAATTAAATAAATTAGAATAGTATTGAAATTGTTAGCAATTCAAATATTGGCTATAGAAATGTCAAAAAGATTAAATTACGTCAAAGAAATAGTAAGAAGATCACAATTATTTCCAAATACTTCAACTTTTCATTCATAAAATCATTAATCGAGTAGTAGCAATAGGGTGCGAAAGGCACCAGAATCCAAAAAGGGATAAACCAACAAATATTCCCTATTATTATATTTTAGACTCCATTTTCCTTTAATATATTCAAAATCGTTGTGTGATCTATCGACTTGAGCGTCGGATTATGTAAAGTGGGTTCCGTAGCAAATATTTATGATTTGTGCGAGACCCATCTTAAAGGCGTAATATTATGCAGACAAAGCTCTTCTTAGCCATTTTTGTATGGAAGGCAGATGGACCGATTCGGACGTTGTGTGTGATTTATTTGGAAGCTGAATTTAGGGTTCCCTAAAAATTGGCAAAATTGATGACTATATTTATATATATTTTTGTTAACCTATATTAATAATAATAATAATAATAATATTCCACAACTATCACACAACGCCATCTAGTCCCAAGCTAAGCAGAGCTTGTGTTATGGGTACTAGACAACTGATAAACATACTTATATATTTCTAAATACATACATATTATAGATAAATTACACCCAGACACAGAACAAATGATCGTGCTCATCACACAAACATTTGTCCTGGGTGGGAATCGAACCCACGACCTCCGGCATAGCAGTCAGGGTCACTAACCACTAGACCATCAGGCCTGTCAAATCTGTCAAGTCAATATTGTATCCCATTGCTGGGCAATGGCCTCCCCTCTTTTCTTCCAAACCTTCTTCGATTTTCAACTTTATCGCTAAATTATAAGGCTCAAAGTTGATTGGGAAAATTTGACAGTTTCGGTTAGCTTGATATGCTGGCGTCTGTACATAGATCGTATCGCAGGCGGGGTTTTGTAGTTTCTGCCAGGAATAGGAAGAAGCCGTGAGTAGGGCATGCAAAACCGGAAAGTCATCAAAACCGGTTTTGAACATCGTTTTTTTGGGACCAAAACCGAAAACCGGAGCTAGCTCCGGTTTTAGCAAAAAAAATCGAATGTAGTATAATTTAATAAAAACTTTTTAAGAAAAAAAAAAACCGACTTCCAAAAAAACACTACAAAGTGAAAAATAACTTTAATTTCGGAAGTCGGTGTCTTTGGATCTATATTTTAATTTTTGCCACCGACTTCCGAAATTAAAGTTATTTTTCACTTTGTAGTGTTTTTTTGGAAGTCGGTTTTTTTTTTTCTTAAAAAGTTTTTATTTCACGCTTTTTAGTGGGTCTGCTTATAATTTATCTAAGTTACAATAGCTTAGTGCTCATCGCCTTTTACAAACAAATTATTGCTTTTCTCGATGCAGGGAAGTTAATTTTTGAGGAGTTCTCCAGGTCCACCATCAGCTCCGTATCACCATTCACATTGTGACGAGCACAAATTGCTTAGCAACCATATTAAAGTAATCGAATCGCAACCCGTGAAATACATAGATGTTATTGAGTAGTTCCGGTGGCCATCTGTGGTCTTCATTATCAGTTCCACTTCACTAAATGGTGCTTTCCGAGAGCAAGTGCACGAGTTACTATAAAAAATACCCAAATCGCTATAGGTGTGCCTATAATATTTGAAGAATTCCTTCGATTTCTCCAGGATCCCATCATCAAATCCTGACCTGATGTTTTTAGACTAGATGCTGATAATCCTGGCTGCAGCATCAGGCCAGACTTATGACAACATTGCATTGAACTTAAAATTTAGTCCTGTTTAAAATGAGCCCAAACACGACTACGGTGCTGTTATTTCAAGGTTTGTTCTTTTTCTGATGCTACTGGCTTCAGCATCAGGTCTCTATGCACTTCGGTATTCCTCATTAACAGTACGTTTATCCACACATCGAGCCCTTTTCAATGAGCCTAAACACGATATATCTGCTGTTAGTTGTCGAGGAGTTAGGTACTCTGCAGACTATACTGACTGCAGCATCAGGTCATGACTTGATGATCATGAGACCAAATGTGGCAAATGCCCTATCAAACATCAAAACAATTTACTAAAACAGTTCTTGCCTGTTTGAGTAACTTCTTACTGTCAAGGAGTTGTACCTTCCATCATCAGCCCAGCTACCTGAGATGGTGACAACCATACGCAAATAAACAAGATACTTCATAAAATATGCGAAAAACAATAAGTGAGCCTATAAAATTTGAGGGTTGCCCTCGATTTCTCTAAGATCCCATCATCAGATCCTAACTTGGTGACAATGGGACCACCTCAGAACTATCTACTTTCGAACAAAAAAAGAATTTTGAAAATCCGTCGACAATTGGCGGAGTATTCGATGAACAAACATACAAAAAAAACATACAAACAGCCGAACATAGTACCTCCTCCTTTTTGTGAAGTCGGTAAAAAGAAACACCATTTTTTTTAAATACCCACTAAGTCTATAAATAAAACAAATTGTATGATACATTTCTTTTTACCCGACTACGGCAAAGCCAAAGGAGGGTTATGATTTTAACAGGCTATGTATGTATGTGAGTATGTTCATCTGTTCCCTCATAGCTCCTAATCTACTTATCGGAACTCGAGATATGAGGTATCGTTAGAACCGTCTTAATTGTCCGCTGAACATAGGCTACGTGACGTTGCACAAAACTCGATACGGCGCCCTCTAGTGGACAAAAAGTAATGTGTTAAAAATAAAAATTGAGATAAATACGCCATGTTTGGTATCATTTGAAAGGGCTTCACTTGTACATTTCCAAAATATTGCTCAAATTTAAAGCGACGCCCTCTAGCGGACAAAAGTCATGTGTTAAAATTAACACCAAAATTGTTTAAATAAAAAAAAGTAAAAAAACTAAAACCCGACTACGACAAAAAAAAAACGACGCTGAAAAAGTATGAAACAAGATTTTCATACTTCGAACAGAACAAAAGAAAAACCGTAATCACACGTTATAGGTACTAACCGAAACACTAATAACGTGTGACTACGGTTTTTCTTTTTGTTCTGTTCGAAGTATGAAAATCTTGTTTCATACTTTTTCAGCGTCGTTTTTTTTTTGTCGTAGTCGGGTATTAGTTTTTTTACTTTTTTTTTAAAATCCAAACCATAATAATTGTACAGATAACAATGAACTTATAATAGTACAAAGATTAATTAACTGAGATCAAATCAACAACAAGTAAGTTTTTGGTATCTTTGGTACCTATTACGTCTGCTATCAAAATAATATATTTTAAACATAGAAAACACAATCAGCATCTTCAAATATTAAACACAGTCACCCACAATAACCAAAAAAATCAACATTTTTGTAACTTTGAAGACGAACTACAAAATAACATTACTTCGAAAAAAATGTTGACAAAACCGGAGCTGGCTCCGGTTTTGGCTCTCAAAACCGGTTTTCAAAAATCGTTAAATTTTGGCCGATTTCCGGTTTTGCGCAAAACCGGAAAACCGGTTTTGCATGCCCTAGCCGTGAGTTTACGTATGTATGTATGTGTTTAAAATTCTAGTCCCTCTATTTGACCATTTCCAAAAACCGTCAACGGACTTTTGAGCAAATTGCTAGTTAATTTAAAACACTACATTATTTGGACAAAGGACTGTAATTGTCGATTTTCTCACAGATTACGCTTTAATTATTTAAAAACAATGGATTGGAACACGCGATGGTCTCTACCTGAAACCTAATTGAATCTCGACGGGTCATGGAAATTGTGTTACATTTTTATATTGGGTACAAAGGTTGGTGACAATGTTGGGCACATTTGGCCCCAACATCGTCACCAACCTTTGTACCCAATATAAAAATGTAAAACCATTGCTGGTATTTTGTTCGTCATTAAATTATCATGACTAGTTATTAGAACTGTCTCATTGGTCTAGTGGTCGCAAGTGTTACAGCTGAGCGTGAAGTCGTAGGTTCGATTCCCAGGGCGAGCATTGTTATTGGGTTTTTCTCTCTGGAATTTCTTAGTAGCAGGCAGTCTGGATTTGTGCCCTTTTGATGGCAATAGGTGCGCTCCCTATTATATGGGACATAAACATAACTGGCGAAATGGGTGTACAGTCGCCAGCAAAATTGCATGGGTACCTTAGTGTCTATTTTCCCGTGAACGTTTGAACTTAAGTTTTCGATAATAAACTAGATGGCGTTGGTTTCTTCACAACTATGACTAATTTACGAAACGTAAGTAAGGAGTTAGGAAGAAACGTATTAAGTAGGATTGAGCAAAGAGTTACAAGGCTAATACATTTATCTAATTATTACATTACATTTACTAGCGTACGTAGCTTAAATGATAAAAATAATAAAAGAAACCGATAGGAATATATTTATTAAGCTAACGAGTGGGTATTTTAATAATTAATTTAATATTCGAATTAGTAGTTACTTAGCACCTACTTATGAATTGATATTCAATTTTAACATAGTAGGTTAATAATTAGGAACAATTTTCATTAAAAGAAACTATTAATTATAAATCGTTTGAATGTTTGAAGAGACAAAAAGAAACTACAAAAATATTTTATCATTTAAAGCAAAGCAACGCCATCTAATAACAGCATAATTAAATTTTGTTAGTCGTTAACTGGTTTTACGCTAGATGGCGTCATTTCTCGCTTCATACGATTTTGTTTCTGTACTACCCATGCACTTTTGCAGCCTATCGTACCTACTATCAAGGCACACTTCTGCCGAATCCTTCGGAGATTACAGGCGTGATGTTATGATATTATTATGAACTAGCTTTACTGGTCTGACATAATTTTACATGGAAGTTTTAATAATTTATGTTGTTCGTGATCGTTAATGTTGCAGGCAACAGTATACCTCCCTTACGAACTCCAATTTTTAGCAAGACATTTTTTTAAATAGAATGTACAAAGATATGATAGTGTCAAAAACATGAGAGCAAGATGAAAGATAGGCTCGATGCCAACGAAACATTTGACAGAAGCATATCTTGAAAGGCCTTTATACGAGTTGATAAGAGATATTTAAGTAGTCATTATATTCTTTTTTTTTTAAGTACCAAGTTTTGAACGACCTTCTATGACTCTCTGAGACCTTGGTGGGCTCGGAGAAACTATAATTTCAAACCACAAACAGGCAATCTGAAGGCCAATTCCTGTAATTAAAAACGATAGAAATCTTGTCGCAATCTCATCTCAGCGACAATCAATGGCAAAAACTTGTAAAAAATGTGGGGAAATTAGAGGTATTTTTGACAGATTGAGGCTGAGATCAGACTATGGACGTTCTTAAAAATACGACAATTGCCCCTCAGATGCGTGTCAGTTGTCTCTTCGTTCTGATCGGTTAATATAGTGTTCGACCGAAGCTTCAGCTTCGGTTTCGGCCAAAAAATCAGGCCGACCAGTTTTTCGCACAAAATCTAGCAAAAATATTTTTTTTCTTTGCATAAAAGAAATCTGATCAGCCCTTAGTCAAATTATTTCATAAGTTACGGTTGCGGTTTCGTTTTCGGCCAAACTTAGAAGAGGAGCCAAAGGCTTGGGCTTAGGCTGAAAATCGTGTTCCAGTCGGACACTAGAAATACTTTATAAATTCAAATCATAGAAAATTTATATTAATGTATTTATGTACCTATACTAAAGAACTTAGCTTTATATTGCTACTCAAAGCACAAGATTTTGTTTCAAACATTTGTCCAAACATTCTTAAAGCCAACTTAACAGTCAGGCTTTTTTCCTCTGTCGACGAAACCAAATTATTAATTAGCGTGCTTTAATTCGTCCCTGGCAAATTGATACAAACAAAATGTAACTCTATTACTACAGTTTAAGGTTTATTTTCCTTTCAAAGGGATATTTTGGTAGTAATTTCACGTAGAATTGAAAACGCAGGTGGGAACAACTAATGAGAAGAATTAATATGATTAATTACAGTTTTTCTGGTACTTTAATAGTGGAGGTGGTGTAATATTTTGTGGTACAGCTAGGTCAAGAATAGCATGTTTTCAGGCTACATTTAATATCTGGGTTAGGTTTCATGTTGACTTTGAAAGGTTATTTTATTTTTATTTATTGTACACGTGATTTGAATTATATGTATAAAAGTTTTTATTTTAGGCTAGTTTAACAAAACATGCCTTACGTAACATATACGTATTATTATGACGCAAGTTATGCAATAATTTATTCTTTATCTTACAACTGTATAATATTTTACGTTTAAATCATACTTCCTACTATCCTATTTCCTACTATATCCTACTATCCTACTAATCTTACTCCTACGAATATTATATTAATTATATTATTATATTAGTATTAATTTTTAATTAATTTATCACACTAATCACACTAACATTATAAAGGCGAAAGTTTGTGAGTGTGTGTGTGTGTGTTTATATGTTTGTTACTTCTTCACGCCTAAACCACTGAACCGATTTAGATGAAATTTGGTATAGAGATAGTTTGAATCCCGGAAAAGGACGTAGGTTAGTTTTTATCCCGGTATTCCCACGGGATCGAGACTTATGCGGGTGAAACCGCGGGGCGCAGCTAGTTTATTATAAATGTGAAAGTTTGTGAGGATGTTTGTTACTCTTTCACGCAAAAACTATTGGACGGATTTTGATTAAACTTTACAGTAATATAGCTTATAAATTAGAATAAAACATAGGGTACTTTTTATTCCGTTTTTCCTCGGGGTCGACACTTATGCGGGTGAAACCGCGGGGCACAGCTAGTATAATATAATCGTGCCAACAGCTGTTTCAGATCCGCGATAGGTGGTCAGTAAAAAAAAAATTGAGGGCTCTGGAAAAGAAAACTCAAAGGTGGGCAAAATAAGGTTGAGAACCAATATACCTACGTGGTACTCACATGATCTGACCAAGATTTTGACTAGACTTTAAAATAGACTTTAACCTCTGAGTTTGTTTCGACATTGCTTCTAAGGGGTTGTCAGATAGGAAATTTCGACTCCAATTGTAGCAGTATGTAGCTTTTATTTTAATATGACGTGTAAAAGTGATTATGTGGGACTTGTAGCTAAGTAATATCAGCCTCACGGGTCGATCGATCAGGTTAAGCTACACTTGCCGCGGTTGGTCCGTGGATGGGTGACCATCTTTACATACCGCGACCCCTATGTGCCTAGGAAACCACGTTAAACCGTTGGTCCCGGCTGTCATTCGTGGATCTTTGACAGTCGTTACGGGTCGTCAGAAGCCCGAAAATCGGCCAACCAGTCTTACCAAGGGTATCGTATTACCAAGTAACTGGGTTGTGGAGGTCAGATAAACAGTCGCTCCATGTAAAATACTGGTATTCAGCTGCATCCGGTTAGACTGGAAGCTGACCCCAACATAGTTGGGAAAAGGCTAGGCAGATGATGACGTGTAAAAGTGATTCCGATATCCTATACAGAATTAAAAAAAAACCGAGTGAGCTTATGACCACACGACTGAAGTGAAACTTCAAACGTATTTGGCTATGAAAGGAAGAGAGAAAGAAAATGTGCGCGCGCACTGCTTGCTCTTGCTTATATCCCCTACTCAACTCCCGTTCGCCTCGCCCGATCACACTTTTCGTATCGCTTACGTCACGCGTTCGCCAGGTTACTCCCCAAGTCAAGCGTGCGTAAAGAAGTTTCACTTCAACAATTTAATTTCATTGTAGGTTCTCTACTCTACTGTTTCTCTATTATCAAGTTAATTTCTAACACCTACCACCCGTTTAGTAAACTGAAAATATTTCATGAATAATTTTAACGTAAACCGTCTAGTCTTTATCTACAAATAAGTACATTACAACGCTTGAATAAATGCGATGAAGTGTAACGTAACTTTATCTGTTACGTTCTGCTTGGGTAAACAAAAACAGATATTTGGTTGTTGTTAGTATTACAGATACATTATTATGAAATATCAAATATAATAGGTACAGTCAACAAAAGAGATAAGTATGCAGGATCGTCGGATTTAGTTGAAGTTTAGTAAGAAACCGATGGATGGTTGTCGACTGAAATTTAATTCAATAAATGAGCTGCTTGTTTTCAATTAATAAAATTGAATTTTATTCATGATGAGTGGTGATCACTACTCCACCTCCATTTTAACGCACAATAAACATTAAATCACGTTATAATTATAAATGCAAACATTCTATAATTAGTCCAGAACCCACAAATGAATATATCTATTCAATGAAAGATAAACATGTCTTCGGAGGAAGATTAATTCAAATTGATACACAATAGGTCTTGATAATGATTCAATTAGTGTTGGCAACAAAGGGTGCAGTTTGTTAGGTGACACTATTGTTTGTGTAGCTTTGTTTGAGTCGGTTGCAATTGTTTTATAGAATGCTGCTGGTAATTTGATTATGTCTTTGGAAGTGTATTTAAATTGGAATTGAGTCCGTCTCTGTACTGTTTTAGGATGCTTAAAATAAATAAAAAAAAAATATTTTCCTGTCGATCAATTTTGTAAAAATCTCAACGTTAAAATTTAGCTGAAGTGAGTTTGAAGTGTGCTGTCTGCATGGCTCAGAGGTAGCCAGTTAGTTACAGTTGAGTTGACGAAAACCACAGACTTCACGATAATTTAGTTTATTCGTAAAAGTTACAAGAAAGTTTCGTTGGATGCTAATCCGCGGTTATAGCGCTACGGCAGCTATTGGTCAACTAACTAATTATAATTATAAAAGTAAATAAAACGAGTAGCGAAAAGTAGGTCGCGGCGTTAGCAATTTGCCTGTACGTGAACCGTACACTGTCATTTTCACCTGATTCTATTAGGGATTGCTGGACAGAAACCGGTGGAGGCGGATCATCCGCTCCAGATTCAACTCCGAAGCTGACCACGATCCTCAGACATGAGGGACCGACTACAGTCTATCAAAAAGTACTCTGTGGACTACAGAGAGAGATTAGGGATTGACAGTAATGACAGCTGAAGTGAGATTGAAGTAAAGTCAATAGTGTCAGTCCCTAGCATCGATTAGACTGACAGCTCACTTCAAACTCGCTTCACTTAAGTTTTCACGGTGATGTTATTAAGACTGGCTGGTATTATGCTTGAGTAAACGATGATTAATGCTGAATTCTTATTATCGTACACTATATTTCTTTTTTTTTAATTTTTTTTTTTTTATAATAATAATATTCCACAACTATCACACAACGCCATCTAGTCCCAAGCTAAGCAGAGCTTGTGTTATGGGTACTAGACAACTGATAAACATACTTATATATTTCTAAATACATACATATTATAGATAAATTACACCCAGACACAGAACAAATGATCGTGCTCATCACACAAACATTTATCCTGGGTGGGAATCGAACCCACGACCTCCGGCATAGCAGTCAGGGTCACTAACCACTAGACCATCAGGCCTGTCAAAATATTACGAGTACTATAAGATTATTCTCTAAAAATCTCACCGTGAAAACTTATGTGAAGTGAGCATGACATGAGCTGTCATTCCACTTAACGCTAGGGATTGACACTATGTAAAGCTCACTTCAGCTCAGTTTTCAAGACTAGATTTACACAGAATAGACCGACTGATTTAGTTGTTAAATGAACATTATAATTGTGAACAATAATAATCAGCCAGCATTGTCCTACTGTAGGGCAAAGGCCTCCCTTTCCTTTTTATTCAATCTTCTCGATTCTGAGCCAATATGGACCAATCCCTCATATAGGCGTCAAATGCGTCCCGTCATCTACGCCTGGGTCTTCCGCGATGCCTTCGGACCTTTTCAGGGACGCATGCTGTGGTGGTTTTAGCCCAGAATGTATCCGACATGCGGCAAACGTGTCCGGCTCAGTCCAGCAAAAGTAAAGCAGCCAAGCTCAAATGGAGCTTGACTGCTTTAAGGTGACGTCTGCGATTTGGGTCTTAGATCGCAGTGTCGTGTTCCGTATCCGGTCGGTTAATCGAATTCCAAGGATAGGTACTACGGTCCATCGTAAACAAAGGAGAGCGAAACTCAAAAGTGAGTTTGCTACAAGTTGCAGTGAGAATTTTAAAGAGACCACAATCAGTACATTTCCAAAATAAGACACTTGACCCGTCCGTCGTAAGGTAAGACGCTGTATGCAGCCGATGGAAGCTTCATCCTAAGACTAAAATGGCTACCCATTGAATAAAGAAAAGAAAGAAAATAAATGTATTTAGCACAGACTAAAAGACACGCAATACACCAGATACATGCATCTGATAAAAACAAAAACAAAAAATAAAGATCGAATAAAAAGTGTAAAGTCCGAAGTAAAAAGAAAAAAAAAAAAAATAAGCAGAAAAGTGTGCCTCACGGCTGCGCTAAAAAGGCCCAGTTCAGCAAAAATGCCAGACAACTAGTGCTTGACGCTGGTTTTCAACTGGACCTGGTGTGTGACTTGTGTGAGGTGACGGATGAATAGCTTATTCCTAGCCGTCCAACTAGCTTCATAAGATAAAGTCCATTTTATTCTAATATCATTATTTTCACGCTTTTTTTTCGCATAGTTTCCATTCGAGTATGGAGACTAGAATGAAATGGATTTTACAACATTTCCTTGTGAATAATGTGACAGGGCCTTCTTAAGTTCTTACCTAGTCCGGCTGTAGATTCAAATTATAGCCAACGACTTTTGAACGTAGTAACTAATATTATGTTAATGCAGCGGAGTTGAGAACGTTGAGATGGATGTGTGTAGTGACGAAAATGGATAAAGATAGGCGTGTTTCTATCTTAGGTTCCTCATTCGGATGTGACGTGTGATACTTCCTGGCCGCGCCACGGTGGAAAATTAAAGTAACACGTTTCTAGATAAATTGTACCTTTTATGTACTTTAGGGTGCATGTAGTGAAAAAAATTGTACCTCAAAGAATAATTAAATATAATGAAGTTTTGGTGGCGCGGCTGGGAAGTATCACACGATGTGACACATATTTTTCCAGATCTTGTTTTTTTATTGTATTTGTGTTTTGTCGTTGCGTCATGTTTACCTACCGTAAATAAGTCTATTTTTTTTCTTCTTTTTTTCTCTAGATTTGATGAAAAAAACAACAGCAGAGTGAACATTGCTTAGAGCTGAGATTCTACAGGGTCCGATCCTGACTGCTTGTCTGTTCATAATTTTCGCAAAATCAGTTGAAATTGTGCAATTAGCATACAACGTCAGGGCGTATGTACCGCCCAGGTGACGTATTATGACGGTTTAATGCCATCATGATTCCAGTGTAAGAGAGAGACGGAGCCATACATGACCGATAGCTCTATCCCTTTTACGCACTAAAATCATGATGGCATAATAATAATACTTCGTAATACGGCTCCTGTTCGCCTTTAAACGAAGTACCTATCAATCGTTTTTCGTCAACGCTTCACATGAACAAGATGCATCTCACAAAAACGCCTTGCCAACATTTATCTTTACCTGCCACACTTCAAAGAACAAATTGCTACCTGATAACGATTAACTTAATGATCACAACCAACTTGCTCGCAGTTTAAAACTTGGTACACTTGATGCCAAGATAAGTGCACCCAATTCCGGCCACTAAGTACGGAACTACGGGTGGGCTGGTGGACTATTAACTTGCACGGCGGTGGATTAACACACTCGCGGTGAACATTTAAATTTAATTAGCGTTTTGTACGGATATGAGGCTTTAGTGCCTTAACACGTTGACTCGTGGGCGCGGTCACGAAATATCAAACACACAGTATTCAAGTGTTCACGTACAAAACGCAGGTGCGGCGAACCAAGTCCACCGCGCCCGCACCCGTCACCGCACCCGCGCGTTCCTACGTGAGCAAGCACTAAGTGTTCATACACAGTGGAGCGGCGCGGGTGGCGGAATCCGCAAGTGGATGTCGTTAACACACAGCTTCTTCTGCGTGTGAACATAGTTACAGCGGCGCGGGTGCGCGGTATTCGCAGCGGGACAAGCGGGCGCCGGGCGGCGCGGCGCGCATCTCCCACTATGTTTGTGAGCGTTTGGTGCGTTTTAGCCGAAGGATATTGGATGTTGTTCAAAAGATGTTTTCACAGTACGAGTTTGCACGTAATCTATAATGGGTAATGTTGTGTGTACCTGCAATATTTTGTATTTTTCTTTTGCCCGCGACTTCGTTCCCGTAAAATTTCATGTTCCCCCGTCACATCGCATCGCTCGTCCGCGCTGTTTCTTCGTTTTCACTTAGCGTTCTTTCTGACTTTCGTTTTTTTTTTTTCTCGGCTTCTAAGAGTTCTACCGTGATGTTAAATAGCCCATAGCCTCCCTCAAGAGTTGGCCTATCAAATGCAAAAAGATTATTTGAAATACGACTGATACTTTCAGAGATTAGCGTTCAAACAAACAAACGAACACTTCCGCTATATTAATAGTATATATTATTACCAGAGATCGGAATAGGTAGAACTGTTTTACGTACTTGCCATAAGTTAGGATAATATGGATATTCCCCGAGTCCCGGGATTTGGTTTTTAAGTAGTAAAATCATAAAACTTCTCGCCTTCGGGACTAATGAAAGATTACACTTCCTTTCTAACGTGTAAATATAATTTATAGCTTGCTGTTGACGTAAAATTTACAACGTCGCTCATGCGCTTATTGGCTTACATAAACCATTTTTATACATATGGAAAAAAAGATTAAAATTCAATAAAAACCCGTAGTATCAGTCGGAATCCCGTGGAATAACCATATTGACATCAATGTTTGCGGTCAATGAACCTAAATAGCTCTACCTATTCCGATAACTGATTATTACATGTCTACAATCTTCTTGTACAGGCTAAGCACCCAATGGCGACGAATATCCACAAATAGACACGACCTCCACAAAAAGAACAAATCAAAGTGAGAAATAAAGATTGATTTGTTTTTCCAGATGAAAATTAACGAGACAAGAGATTAAGGCCACAACCGGTCGATACAAAGACAATCCGTTGCTCAGAAATAAGCGTCCTTCACTTATAAATACAAGAACAGTGGTGGCCCAGTGGTAACGGCCGCGACTTACGTGTTGTAGATCGTGGGTTCGAAACCAGACAGGCGCTTTACTTTGTTTAAATTATTTCATCACCACTGCTCTCAAAACGTTGAAGGAAAACATCGTGAGGAAACCGGCATGTCCTAGAACCAAAAATTCGAATACATATACCATCTACCAACTAGGCACGCGTAGTAGATAACGGCCCACTCCCTCTCTCAGAGAGGAAGCCTTTGTCCCAGCAGTGGGAACATTATAAATAGGCTCATTATGCTATTTACAAATACACATTTGGCCACGAATAACCAGTTCAAATAAAGGTTCCTAGACAGATATGTATCAAAATAGCCCAGTATACCGAAGCATCCAATGTATATACAATATGATAGCTGAATCTATAAGATCGATGAAATGCTATGCATATTGGTACACATGGCGACACATCAAGCTATATATTTCCAGGCTTTTCGTACAATGAGAAGTCAGTTTGTACTGGAAATGTGCGAATCATGTTTTGTTAAATATACCAACCTGACACTGACGTGAAAATTGTAAAAAAAAACATAAAAAACGACAAGAAATGCCACTCCGGGAGTGCCGACAGAAGTGAAAACAAAACACAAACAGAATACTTTGCCATTACTCACTGACATATCACACTAATATTATAAAGGCGAAAGTTTGTGAGAGTGTGTGTGTGTGTGTGTGTTTATATGTTTGTTACTTCTTCACGCTCAAACCGCTGAACCGATTTAGATGAAATTTGGTATAGAGATAGTTTGAGTCCCAGGAAAGGACATAGGCTACTTTTTATCCCGATATTCATACGGGATCGAAACTTATGCGGGTGAAACCGCGGGGCGCAGCTAGTCGGATATACATTAAAACCGAGTACATCCGAGGACAGCCGAACACATCCGAAGCGGTGTCGTTACAGTAACAGTGGCGCGAATTCAATGGTGTTTTCCCATCTCAAAAAATGCCCAGCGCGCCACTGAGATAAAGTAATAATAGTTCTATGGACGCGCCTAAAGAAGATTTCTCTTAAAAAAAAATTGAATTTTCCGGCCTACCCTGTTGCTTACTCCATTACTTATGCAGTAAGAAATTACAGATTCATTGATTGCGTGAGTTTTGAGCGAATAGGTTTTTTTTGTCTGGTTGTGGACTACTAAAGTTTGAGAAGATAACTGGAAAGTCGTTCAGAAACTACCCACAAATAAAACAAACCCATAAAATGAATGGATTGAGTGAACGAAGACCATTCCTAGTTCCTTGTTCGTTCTCATTCGATTATCACAGCCATTTGTGCTCCAAAACTACTGTTTAATGGTTTAAGTGGAAGAACGATGTTGATTGTTTTGACAACGTGATTTAGAAAGACCGAATGGATAGATGGTAAACTATTTTGAGCTAGTTGTTTACTAATACGTTTGGCTGGGCTGCAACCGTGTAAACGTTTATGAAAAACGATGACGGAAAAGACGATTTGTTTTGAATCGATGTACATACATAATACATTACGCCTTTTGAAATATGGTACTAATTATTTTTCAGTTGTGATTATGACATTATCAATATGGTTTTCGACAAATCATGCCTTTACAGGAGTCGCCAAACATATCCATTTAATAATGGACAATACACAATATATACGAGTAGATCACGACATTATTAACGTCATCAAAACCGATCACTTTGTACCAGGCAAACAAAGGCGGTTAGGAGCTTCTTAGAGACATTTTCGCGGTGTCTTCGCGTCGATAAATCACGCTGTGCCACTGTGCCAACATCGCTCACTCATTATAAAAGCGACCAGGAGAAAGGCCTGGATTTTTATTTAAAAAAAGCGAATAGGTAGCTCCGTTTCGTAATTATTGATCGATTAGGAACTATTGTATTAATAATTTCGAGCTCATCTTCCAAGTTTGTAATCATGCAATGTCAGCTATTTATTACTTTACTGCTCTAGGTTTTATGACGTCCTGGTACTAAGATAAGGATTTTGTTTCTCCTTAGTGGCAGTGTTTAGAACAATAGAGGCCGCCGGATAGGCTCATTCTGGTTACCGTCATTGGCGTAATCTCATACTAAGTATTTGGAAGATGATGGGATGTGACTATGACCATTATTTATGTCAATAGTTTCCATCGACAATGTTAACGTTTCAAGTAACCCTTTTTGCTTTTGATAAATGCGTGTCATTTGTCTAAAGTTGCCTTTTTTTTTCAATGAAACCAAATAAATCTTAAATATGGATCGGCAAAGGAAGAAAGCTTAACTGTCGAAGTATGTATTAAGTAAGGGCTTCGGATTCGGTCTGGTCCAGTGGTACTAATGACGCAGGTGTTGGAAAGAAGGATTAATAATAGGAATGTGTTCGACCAACATTGCCACTAATATGTTCTTCAAAGTATCATTAAAACTATCAAAAAGTCATAAGTGTCGAAACAATTGACGAACAACAAAGATTACTCCTAACTAAGGGCCAAAGCACACACGCTACTTTTTGTATCGGCGATCGGCGATTCAGCTGCTTTTTAGAAGCTATGCAGCGACCAAGCATTCCACACCGCACACTTAAAAACGCCAAACGGGGCGATGCTTTTCGGAAGCTCGATACAGCGGCTGAACACTACACGCCGCACACATTCGGATGCCGGTCGCAGCGATTTGGGATTTGCGCCAGCATCGGAGCAGTCGCTAAAACGCGCGATTCCTATACCACGTCCGAACGCAGAGAGTCCCCAAAACGCGATGTAGCATCGGAGCAGTCGCTAAAATGCGCGATTCCGATACCGCGTCCGAACGCAGAGAGTCGCCAATCGCCGATCGCCGATGCAAAAAGTAGCGTGTGTGCTTTGGCCCTAAATCGGGAAACAACGCGTCCTAATATTGGCTACCCGTGCCTATCCCCTACATTTACGACTTTTCACCGCATATCACTAACGCGCCTTCATTAGAAAATAGTTGACAAGTCTGTACCTACTCGAAAGAGAGTGACGTAATTGCGATTTGAGAACGTCGAGTAGTTCAAGTATTTCGATAGTATATTGACGCGGGTTGAACTGTGCAATAAGCGAGTCTATTGTCAACTTTGTGTGCTAGTAGGCAAAAAATGTAACCCTTTTTTGGTGATATTGCATTCTTTTTATGTTTTCCTACTACTAAATCCCATATTTATTGTTTCCCGAAGTCATATTTTTCAATCGTCTTCACTTTTACCTTACTTGGGCCAAACCAAATATAGCATCTTATAAAACAAACTTTTTAATTGTTTACGCATCGCTAAAGTTTATGAACAAGTTACTATGGACAGTCCTCGGTGTTCCGAAGTCTCGAACAATGTCGTTCGTATAATGAGGGCAGCAGAAGTTCAGGTCTATTGTGATCGAGCAGCAAGTTTGTGGCACCAAACTGCGGCGTCCGTGATGAGGGAAATTCATTTCGCAACTGCCTTTTGTCTAGTTCGTGTATTGTGAAAGACGCTTTGTACCTGTTCGATATCTTGTGGCGTTATGCTAGCCTGGTAGTTGGTACCAATTGTTTTCGACTGAATGTGTGCCTATTTCGGCTTAGTTTATTAATAGAAAAGATAGCTGAAACGTCTCTTTTGTTTTCGAAAGGAAACCTTCAAAACCGCTTTAAGGCTTGGGAGGGCGATCTCTCTTCTTCTGATGCTACCTCTTTAACCAGATAGGCAGCCTCATTTTATCATATTGAGTGTTCACAATTCTTTGATGTATTGTGTGTGAGATAACAAAAAACACACATTGTCTTTGATCTTGTCGATAGTTGAAGACTCAAATGACAGATTGGCTACTTGCCAAGCTGAGTTCCGGGCTCGAATCCCGATTCGGAACAACTGTACCTATGTTCCAAATCTGGACGCGAGGGCTCGTGTTTATTACCACAACAGCATTTTAATGGGTTATTATTGCACTTAGGACCGTTTTAATGTGCATGGAATCACGCAGCTGTATTTCATGGTTTGCATCAATTCGTTGTGCCGCGCACGAATTGGTTACCTTAGCTCTTTCGATATCATAATGTCCTGTGACAACCATTTCTGCGTGTATACTACGTCGAGCTACGCCTCGCGGCGCAGCGCGGCGCCGCGCGGCGCCACGCGGCGTAGCCCTCCTCACTGATGTGTACGTTTTTGTGTAGTAGATAAGGTCTATAATTGTATTGCTATCTTGAAAACTGCGCGTCGCGTCGCGTCGCGGTGTGAACTGACCCTAAACGAAACAGCAGGCATACATTTTCGCCGTGCCGTAGAAAGAGAGGGGGATACTTCCTCTCCTACGCCACGCGAGCTGTCTACTCTCCATCCGTCTTACGAATTTTCGATCAGTGTCACGTGTCCTGACGCGAGTTAACATTTTTTACCCATTACAAAAAAAGTGTACAACGCCGCTAAAGAAGTTTTCACTTCAAAAAAAAGAATATACTTATTCAAAGACTTGCATCAGCTGTTTCTGCAAAACTTTTTGTTCATGTTGAAATTATTACTAAGAACTCTACAAAGTTGCAGCCTTCTCCATTGTTTACGATTATATTATTTTTATATCACGTGAAAACTCGTGCTTAGCTTAGTTTTAACATAAGATAATTTAATAGTAAAAGAGGATTTTGTTTTTCTTCGCTTTATCAAAATATTTTTGGAAGTTAAATCATCCGGTTATTCGATAATGAATTTTCCACGAAAGAAGGATTTTCATTGTGCCTTATTTTCCTTTAAAATATTATAGTCATTTTTTGTTTACAACCCACGGAAAGATTAGGTCTATTTTGTTAATATTTTTGTTACAGAAAATTCCTGACCGTGTTGGTTTTAAGTGACTCGTTGGTTTATACGCTTGCCGCGGTCGGTCCGTTGATGGGTGACCATCCGTACATACCGAAGTCCCCCCGTGCCTCGGAAAGAACATTAAGCCATTGGTCCCGGCTATCATTTTTGGATCTTTCTCTGTCGTTACAGGTCGTCAGAAGCCCGAAAGTCTCAAAACCAGTCTTGCCAAAGGGCACTTATCATGTTACCCTGTTGGTAGTGGGTTGTGGAGGTCAGATATGCAGTCGCTCCATGTAAAACTGGTATTTAGCTGCATCCGGTTGGACTGGAAGCCGACCCCAACATGGGGAAAAGACTAAGCAGATGGTGATGTGCATTTTAAGTAGGTACCGACTATGAAAAAATATGAGAAGTTCATATTACATCCCCTAGTTGAACAGCTCGCACAGTCGCGGAAAATGTTTTAATACTCGTATCTTTAGAAACAAGTTTTTCCAAGTTATATTAAGTTCCGAGAGATACTACTAAATGTCGTGTCGTTTTATATTGCAGTCTGATTCCGTAACAGGAGTACTCTACGAAACTTTTTAATTTGTAGCTATTCATTCTGTGCGTGTCGTAAAAAGGCGTATTTTATACTAATTGGTTCATTATACGTCATTGATCGTCAGTTCTTTGGCCACTTGTAATGTGATTGGTTGGTAATCGGCGATGTCGTAACCAACCATGGGTAAAAATCGGCCTGTGTTTGTCTTGAGATACTAGGACTGCATGTTAGTTATAGGACAACACTCTTCGTGTGCATTTAGAGCTATAATAAAGCTGCCCTGGCGGTGTAGTGCGACTGGCCTGTTCGTTGAGAGCAGAGTTACTAATTTTTAGACTGACTGACTGACTGACTTGAGGAGACTCAAGGCATCTTTCCTGACTCGATTATGTGCATGTACTAATTAAATAGTGTCTGTTTTTCGCTGTGTGTATCTGCTAAGACGCTAATATGCTGAAATGTTGTACCTACTTTTGTACTCTCACTTTTAATTTAATTTAATGTAATTTAATTTATTGTAATGTAATAATTTAACAACAATGCATTGAAATATTATTGCTATGGGTTAATACCTGAAAATAAATGATAATAATAATATAGATTGGAATCAAGGGCTTGATTCAGAAAGCAGTACTTCTGGACACGGCTCGCATTGTCAAGAGGTTCCTCTCTCTGGAGCCCTGACCGTCGGTAGCTTGGACCCTGTTCCCGATACCGGTGCCGTGGGCTACAACTTTTAATATTTTTAAATGTTTTTATATCTTAATATTTAAAAATATAATTTATATGTAAATCATGAAATAAAGGAATAAAAAAAGAGATTGTAAACACTTAAAAATAAATAATAATAACTCCTCATAAGCACTTCAGGACATGTTGCCCCCTTGTCGCTACGTCAATATGTGCTAGCGACCGTTTCCGGGGGCCCATTATTGAGTGTGCAAGTCACCCCCTGCTATTTTATCCGTGTATATGTATATAAAACATTGATTAGGCAGGGGTCATAGTTCTTCCATAGTTCTTGGTAACCAGTCCACTTTAGCCACGCAAACCCATAGCCCAACTTTTTATTTTTCCATATCCGGCAATAGTCTTACACCAACCGGGGGTCGTCCTTAGGTGCACTTGCATAGTGCATACAGGGAGAATCCTCGGTTGGTGCCACATTTCATTAAAATTTCCTAAGGGGCCTCTGCGGGTTGGCTTCAGCCCCTCGTACGCCTTCCAAAGGACCGGGACCCCATGGTCCCGAGATATGTAAAGTAATAATAATAATAATAGGGAGTCAAACTTACAACCCAAATGACAGGTCCACCAGAAGCGTCGCACGTGCGATACCCTTTCTGAAACAAAGTTATGCCTGTAAGTAGGTACATGAAAAAGCTTTAACAAGCGATGCATTTTTCATGACTACGTTAAACGAACATGAGTTCACGAGAATTGTATGAAATCAACTACCTTTTACATTAAAGTCTTCGTAAAGTTTTTAAAACGCAAACGGCTGCACCAAATTCCACTCCATTGCAGTTTTAGATTTTTTAATATTCATAAAAACACCGACTTGACTTCGAAAGCACACTAAAAAGATTCTGAACCGATATTATTTCATATACTTGGCACGTTATTTGCTACACCTATTACATGCTAAATTGAACTCTAGTGATAAGATAACACGGTCGATAAGAAGTGTAGTTTTAAACTTGGGTTTATCAGGCAAGTTTGCCTCGAGCTAATAGTTTTCCAACTAGCATCCGTGTTCGGAGATGATATCGTATATCGAGATAGTGGGGAATTGAATTGACTTTACGCTTTGAGGGAAGTTGAAAGAAAGGAATATTGGGGAGAAGTTAACCATACAGTTTAGAGTTTGAAGCAGCTTTGTGTGGAAAATGAGCATTAGATAGGTTAGAACATGGCTTAGTATTGTGCAGCAGAAATTGATTTTGAAAGTGAAAGCTCGAGAACACATACACAAGAAGTTGGCAGATTCGTCTCAGAATTAAGTTGTTGTAGGGTTTCTTATCTATGTCACATAACTATTTTTTTTAATATATATTGTTGTACATATGTATGTATTTATTCTTATATCTTAGTTATAAATATTTTCTTATTTTTTTCTCTCTGTTATTGCACCTACTGTGTATTGTCTCTGCATCACCCTAAGGTAGACTGGTAGAAAATGCTCAAGGCATTAAGTCCGCCTTTGTATAGTTTTTACTTGTGCATAAAGTTTTCATAAATAAATAAATTTGGGCAAAATAGCGATGAGTGGATTTGTGTTTGTATTGTGCTGTATGTTGACGAATTGTGATTCGTTTCTCATATCCTGGTACTTAGGTCAGATGATAGAAGTACCAGGATATGAGAAACGTAAGGATATAAGCTCAATACGTGTTGTCTGTTTGCGAGGAGAAATGACCTCGAGGTTTAGTATTGAAAACCTATTATAACCCGTCAAGATTATGATAAATCGGTCTTCCAAACTTCATCTGTGTTTGAGGTCGCGTGTGTTGTTTTGAAGATGACCTATTATAGTAGGCCTATATAACCTATATGTACTTGGTTCTCAGTCAACATAAATATTGTCTAATGAAATTCATTAAAAATACTCAATTTATGACTACAAATATTCTAGCTAAAAAAAAAACAATTTACGTAGGTTAGTAGGTATATCCAAGAGCTGGCATGTACCAGGTCATCAGAAGCGTAAAGCGCTACGTTGTGTTGACTGTGAGGAATAGCCTCGCTGCTTGTATTGAAAGCCTGTCAACCCGTCAAGTGCTTGATGAATAGCTCTAAACTTCCTCTGCAAGTGAAGTTGTATGGCTTTCTAGGTGGCCAATGTAACTACATTATTTAGTAGTTTTGCTAGTTCCAATTGAACATTTCAAATCTTGATTTAGGGCAGTTTGATATTTTCTACATAACCTCAATTTTTATTTTTTCCCTCTTACTTTTGATATGTTATTATTTTCATTCCTTACAATTATTCTAAACAGCTGATAATACGTAGTTACGTATATCTGAACACAGAAAAATGTTAGAGAAATAGTTTATTAAAATCTGAAAGCAACAACAGTTGCAAGGGCGATTTGATACACAAAAATATTGCAACAACTGTTGAATGGGCCACCGTGTCGGAGTCGGACTAGAATGATACCAGGATAAGTATCAGAAACGTTTAGGAAATTGCTGATCACCAGTTGATTGTGAAGAATAGCAACATAGATAATCAGCCTATAACGTTCCTACAGCTGGGAAACAGGCCTCCTTCTCTGTGATAGGGAATAGGCCGTAATCCACCATGCAGGTTGGTAGATGACACAATGTCTTCGATTTTTTTATTCTAAGACATGCCGTTTTCCTCACGATGTTTTCCTTAACGGTTTTTTGACAGCAGTGGGGATGGATTATATTGATTTCCCAAACGAGAGATTTACATCATAATGTTTCAGATCCATAAAATATTCGGTATATTTCTGATACCTATGTGCCTTTTCTATGGCCGAAGACGCTTCACTGCGATATCTCGCGATCGCAGTTTAGGTCGCTACCTTGATGTCACCTCTATGTAAAACAAATGCATGCTAATAGACACGCACGCACATGCCGAAGGATACCTCTCCGCGATACATCGCGGGCTGCTTGGAGGTTTACGTCGACGCCTACGTGAAAACAAAACACCTGTTTTTACATCGTAGTTGATAGCAAGCATTGATGTGATCTGGCTCGTGATTGTTCAAGTCGGTTCAACTTGTTCTTCTGGAGTACTAGTGCAGCATAAACACAGGACTGGGTAACTGAGCTTTCAGATGCGACTGAACCGACGTGTTCGCACCTCTATCCATGTAGAAATAGCGAGTATCGACATCGAGGTATCGAGATAGTGACCACAATCGCAAGCATCTTTTACCCTTAGTCATCAGGAGCTGGTCCTATGTCGCAGAATGACTCCTTGATTTAGTCTGAAAGTTCAAAATACATTCTACATAGCTATTCACAACCTTACGACAGGCTATCATATCGAAAACATTCCGATAACCTGATTTGCCTTGCCCCCGACAACAAATAGCTGTTGGAAGAATAGCGGGCGTCTATTTGATTTAAACTGACAAAATTTTCGGGTTTTGGGCTTATGAACAGCGTTGAAAAGACTCCTACGATAATATTGATTGATGTTCGATACGATACGGAAGCGTATCGAGTGTTTGTGAATAGCTATGCTGTAGTGTTTGAAAACAATTTCACGCAATTTGTTTATCGAGGCGGTGCTCAAAGCTGTTTTGTAAATATCTAGATAATCTCAGCACTTGACAAATTTCCTTCCTCTTCTCCTTTGTCATCGATGATCAAGTATCACTCGACATCAGAGTGGTACTTTGTTCAAGTTTCGACTTAATAACTGTTGCTCCAGCCCTTAACTAAATTTTCCGCGGCCCAATCGCGAGAAATCTAGTTAATAAAACATGTTGTTTTTCATTTTCCGGATACCTATAATTATAAAATAGATTGAAAGGTAACTAATCACTAATCTAACTAGAAATTTCTTAAGAAATAAGCATTACCTTTTGTAGCGAAAATAAAAAGAATCACTGAAGATAAATGTATAATTTTTTGGTACGAGTAAATAAATATGAAATATAAAATGTATAAAATAAATCTAAATATAAAACACGGAGGTTTGTTACTTGATAATTATTATTGGTGTAAAAATTTTAGGAAAAAAACGAGCAATTAGGAGTCTATCAAATTCAGGATATTTTTAGAGTAAAATTTTATAACGAATTTCACGATTTTTTACCTGATTGCAATAGGGTTTTAGGCTCGTTAGAACTAATTTACATAGATTTAAAAAATAATCACACTAATAGTTTGTGAGTGTGTGTGTGTTTATATGTTTGTTACTTCTTCACGCTCAAACCGCTGAACCGATTTAGATGAGTACCTATAGAGATAGTTTGAGTCCCGGGCAAGGACATAGGCTACTTTTTATCCCGATATTCCCACGGGATCGACATTTACGCGGGTGAAACCGCGGGGCACAGCTAGTTCATTATAAAATACGTTAGCTAAGTTGTCCTGAGATAAAAAAGGTCAGAAAGCTTACTGACGTATCTAATCACCCTGTCATAGTATTACTATACAGGGTGTCCTCAAACCGTTTGACAGCAAACAACCAATAATTTTCATCCACTAATTTAATCGTTACAATGAAACTACCGACATGCGGTTGGTTATTATGTCTGATCTAGTAATTTGCAATCACGTCATCAACCAGTCAGCTGATTGGCTGTCATGTACTCATGTCAGTCGTTATCGGGTTAGTGATGTGACGTGTATGATGGCTAGTTAAGTGTTTGCTGTCACTTTAGGGTCAATTTGCAAATGTTGGCCGTTTCGCTGTTGGTTGTAAATTCAATTCATCATCATCTGCCTAGCCTTTTCCCAACTATGTTGCGGGCGGCTTCCAGTGTAACCAGATGCAGCTGAATACCAGTATTTTACATGGAGCAACTGCCTATCAGACCTCGACAACCCAGTTACTGGGTAATACGATACCCCTTGGTAAGACTGGTTGTCAGATTTTCGGGCTTCTGACGACCCGTAACGACTGTCAAAGACACACGAATGACAATGCCGGGACCAACGGCTTAACGTGCTTTCCAAGGCACGGAGAAATCTTGGTATGTAAAGATGGTCACCCATCCACGGACCAACCTCGGCAAGCGTAGCTTAACCTGATCGATCGACCCGTGCGGCTGATATTACTTAGCCACAAGCCCCTCAGTTGTAAATTCAATTGCGGACTTAAATTAATTTCTGTCTAATCTAACTAGCCTGTATTGCCCCACTGCAGGGCAAAGGCCTCACTCTCCCTTTTCCACACAATTCTGTCTTTTGGTAGTACCGGCCAGTCATTACGGTATGAGTAGGGTTGCCAACCGTACTCTAAAATAGAGTATTGTACTCTTTTTCTTGTAGATGTACTCTATAATCTATAACACTAATAGAGTACGCTAAAATACTCTTTCTACATTAATTGACTTTTAAAATATAGGACGAAGATAATCTCCTAAAACTCCGGCCCTAAGACGACCCACTGATCAATATTTTGGCTATACAAGAAAACAGAAATTAAAACCCACTGAACAATCTTCTTCGAAAAAGTAAAAAAAAATCTAATAATAAAAAGTTAATAAAAATTTTTCATTGTTTATATAGAAAAATATGTCTACAGTCCTACATGTCTTTTAAAAACAATATAAAATTGTTATGTACCGCAAAAAGTGCTAAAAAATATATTTTTTTAAATTGAATAAATGGTACTCTTTTTTATTAATCTGTACTCTTTATTCACTCTCTCTGAAATCAGGTATACTCTACTTCTTTTAGAAAAAGTTGGCAACCCTAGGTATGAGTCAAGCTCGTCCCGCCATCTTCATCTTGGCCTGCCGCGATGACGTCGTTCGTTCAAATATATAGTATATAGTATAGTATAGCTCTGTAGTTCAGTGGGACCCAATCGGTGGTTCTCTTAGCCCATTTGTCATCTAACATGCGGCATGTCCAGCCCACTCCCATTTAAGCTTTGCGGCTTTCTGGGTAACGTCCGTAAATTAATTTGTTTATGTTTTTTTTGCTATGATTTATGTGCATTAAATGCTCATTGAAGGCTATAAAACAATATTTGTGCTAGACAGCGAATCGCTGTAATGCTGTGACCTGTCACTAAAGACTTTCGTATTGATTTTTTTTTTCAGGGTGAACAAAAGATTTTGATATGTTGGCCAGCTCTAATATCATTATACAAAAAATTCCTACTTCTACCAATAATGCCCCAACCCGAATCGAAATTATCTAAACTCGTCCACAAAGATGCCTGGCTTGCTTGTTCCATCGTAAACTTTATAGAGGTATGAGGAACATTGTGCAAAGTTCACACATCCTCCAAAAGGAAGGATCCTCCGACCAGACAGGGTGTCGTGTCAGATGTCGTGTCTGGTGGGCAACTGCCCGACATGTCGGGACATCCAAACTAATATCCAAACTAATATTATAAATGCGAAAGTAACTCTGTCTGTCTGTCTGTCTTTTCTTCACGCCTAAACTACTGAACCGATTTCGATGAAATTTGGTATAGAGATAGTTTGAGTCCCGGGAAAGGACATAGGATAGTTTTTATCCCGATATTCCCACGGGATCGAAACTTACGCGGGTGAAACCGCGGGGCGCAGCTAGTTGTATATACAGGGTGTTACAGAAAGGGTATATCAATACAAACGGGTTGAAGAGTGTATCTGGTCTAGAATCTCTGTACAAAATTTCAGCTTAAAAGCAGTAACTTTGAAAATGCTTAATATTTTTTTATTTCGATAGTTTATTAAATTGAAATCATAACAAACGTGTCACCGCACTACGAGGGTCATTATCCGTTATCTGTAGTGTGTCTGTGCGCCTAGTACACGCACATCACGCCGCCGCGCGCCAGTGCAGCGCCGTGATGTCGAAATAAAAAATATTAAGCATTTTCAAAGTTAATGCTTTTGAGCTGAAATTTTGTACAGAGATTCTAGACCAGATACACTCTTCAACCCGTTTGTATTGATATACCCTTTCCGTAACACCCTGTATGCTAGTCGCGCGGTAAACTCTGCTTGCGCGATGCAGGATTTTCCGTGACGTCAGATCGTAGTTCGCATGTGGCGATGAAGATGCCGCCACAACTTCATCCATCGCTTTCCACTAGCCGAGATCGAGGTCAAGAGCAGGTCCGTTTTGCAATTAAAAAAAAAACATAAACCACAGAAGTGCTAGGAAAAAAAACATTAAGTACAGTCAGATATATAAATTACTAACACAACCCCGTTATACAAGGGCCACAACTGGCGTACTTAACGATAGGTGTTCTTAAGTCTTTTTTTAATTAAATTTCTTTGTTCATAATCCTCGGCGTTGTGCAAACTCTTAAATTAATTCTGTCCTCATTTGCTTTAGGTTGTGGTTTTGAGAGCAGAGCGTTTTGATTGGTCGTTATGATTTTATGTTTTTAGGATGCATGAGCTGTTATTGTTTTGTTATGTTGGTTAAGACTGTAATTACCTGTTTTTTTAATAAACTTGTTTTACAGCTTGCCCAACTTTTGGTTATACCTGCTTTCTGTACCCTTGGTACCCTCAAAATAACTTGCTCAAGTTTATTATTTTTTAGGGTTCCGTGCCAACCCTATTACTAAGCCTCCGCTGTCCGTCCGTCTGTCTGTCAGCGGGTTATATCTCATTAATCGTGGTAGGTAGACAGTTGAAATTTTCAGCGTGTATATTTATACTGCCGCTATAGCAACAAACAAAATTAAATTATAAATTAAAGGGCGTCTCCATAATTATAAGAATGGTTTTTTTTCGGCGTTGTTTTGCCTTGTGGTACGAAATCCTTCTTGTGCGAGTCCGACTCGCTCTAGGTCGTTTTTTTTATAAACTTTTTTGTATATACATGTTTGTTATAACGCCAAAAAAATCGTCAAAATCTTAACCTCCACAATTAGCTCTAGAAACTCAAAAAAAAAAGGAAATTAAAAGTAACTGCATTTATTGGAAAGCACACTTACAAACCCAAAAACAAAGAATAACTTATCTAGAAACGTAAGTAAAACAACGATTCAAAATATTATGGCAGAATTGTCTGTCTTCATTATTCATGAATTTTCTGTCACCTTTTCTGAAATACCTAGTAAGTGCCAATTTCACCAATGAAACTGATCGTGATCTCAGTGTCTTCATTGTTGTGAAATATTGACACCGACTGCAGCTCTTGAACGCAGTTTAGATGTGCTAATCGCGTCCAGCACCCTAATTGCGTAACACACTATCAATTGGAATCAGAATCATTTTGAAGCAAATTGCTAATCCATTGCTTCATAAGTTCGAAAAAAAATCTGAATAACACATAAATAACGCAATGAATGTTGTTGAACTGTCAAAATGAAACCAACCGATTCCGATTGATAATGTGTTACGCAATTGCCCTGCAGTTTCAATGAGTTTGTTTCGGCCTTTCTTCTCAGAGTAGTCAGATAGAAAACGCCGACCTCATCTAGTTTTTGAAATATCTTATACATATAAAATTCAAAGTCCTGACTGATATATCAACTCACAGCCTAAACCTCTGGTCCTAGAGACATGAAATTCGGAGGGTGTGTTCTTTGTGAAGAGCAGATATCCACTAAGAAAGGGTTTTTCGAAATTCCACCCCTAAGAGGGTGATAGGGGGAGGTGAAATTTCACGCGGACGAAGTCGCGGGCAGAAGCTGGTTGACGTATAAAAGTGTTTGTGCAAACCTACTTACAGAAATACAATAATTTATTATTTAATGGTGAAATGCGCCGTAAATGAAATTGCGTACAGTAAAAATAAAAGCTTGTAGCAAATTAGTCGCCATTTTGCCTCCCTTCCACTAAAAGTTGGTACAAATTAGAAGAAAAACGACCACTTGACTGTATTTACTTCCTTCCCATTGATATAATTTAAGCCTTTCGTTAATTTCTTCATCTCTAACAAATTGTAGGTATTTAGCTTTGAAAAACGGATTACCAAGTTAGAAGTAACTGGTCCTTTTTTTTTGCAGAAACGATCTTGGTTTTTAGGGTTCAGTACCCAAAAGGCACCATCGGGACCGTATTACTAAGGCTCCGCTGTCAGACCGTCCGTTTGTCTGTCACAGGGCTGTATCTCTTGAACTGTAATGGGTAGACACTTGACATTATCAGAAACTGTGTACTACTATGGCCGCCCGCAACAAATAATAAAAATAGAATAAAGTTAAAAATGTATGGGGCTACCCATACAAGTAAGAAATATGTAACTTCGATGGGGAACCCTTCGTGTGCGAGTCCGACATTTCATTTTGTTTTTTAAAGAACTGAGTATAACTTTTCTTTACTAATAATTCATAGAGTCGTAAATAATATAGTTTTTATGTCACGAATGACAAAAAAAATGTATTAAGTCTAGGTACATACGTCAGCACATCAAACTACCACAATCAGTCAAGTTTCTTTAATAGATTTTCAACTTTACTGCTCAACCATAAGGTTCAAAGTTGATTGGAAAAATTTGACAGTTTCGGGTAGCTTGATGTGCTGGTGTCTGTACCTACTTAAAAAAAATACATAAAAATATGGAAGAAAAATATCAAAAAAGGAACTCAGCAGTTCAAATGAAAAAGTTCTAATATTAAGTTTTATATTAAAAGTAATGAAAGTAAAAATGAAACAAAATATTAATAAGCAGCAATTTGTGCGAGGTCTGAATATTTTTAATACCTTCATAGAGAAGAAAGCGTGTTGGGTCTGAAGAATAGAAGAAGCTATTTTCTTTATCAAAGGTCTCCACAATAACTTTTAATAAACGACTCACCTATTTTATTTTCGCGTTCTTTTTTACTTAAGTAACAGTCTATACAAAGCAGGGGCAGTAACCCCCTTACTAATAAACGTTGTATAGCGTCTGTATAGTTACACAACGCTTTGTCTTCTTCTGTCGAAAGTTAAATAACTCTTGTTTTGTCTCTGCCTCACCCTAAGGTAGACTGGTAGAAAATGCCCAAGGCATTAAGTCCGCCTTTGTACAGTTTTTACTTGTGCATAAAGTTTTAATAAATAAATAAATTACTGACGACTGAAAGAGAGAAATCGGTGTGTAACTATTCATCTGATATAATACGTTTATTACTAAGGGAAAGTTATTGTTTAGCAGATTGGCACACTACTTAATTTTGCCGTTTTTAAGCCATTTTAATACGGCCATCAAATAATGATCGTCGTGATTTAAATTATATACGGACGATAATTTAAGATAATAGCAATCATTTTCCCCGTATTTATATTGTACTAGCTGCGCCCCGCGGTTTCACCCGCATAAGTCTCAATCCCGTGGGAGTATCGGGATAAAAAGTATTTTATGTCCTTTTCCGGGACTCAAGCTATCTCTATACTAAATTTCATCAAAATTGGTCCAGCCGTTTGAGCGTGAAGAAGTAACAAACATATAAACACACACACTCACAAACTTTCGCCTTTATAATATTAGTGTGATTAGTGTGATAGTGTGACTAGCTGCGCCCCGCGGTTTCATCCGCATAAGTTTCGATCCCGTGGGAATATCATGATAAAAATTATCCTATGTCCTTTCCCGGGACTCAAACTATCTCTATACCAAATTTCATCTAAATCGGTTCAGCGGTTTAGGCGTGAAAAGGTAACATACAGACAGACAGACAGAGTTACTTTCGAATTTATAATATTAGTATGGATAGTATGGATATAGTCGATATGAAAAGTATGCTATGATGAGTGAGGTAATTGCTCTCTTCGTAAGTGAGGTAATTGCTCTAATCGTAGAATTCAGCTGTTTTAAATATTTTTTATTATTATAATAAGTTTGCAGAAACAATATGATCTAAATGGTATTTTTTGTCGTATCTATTTACTCGTATCACCCCACCCAACAATTAATTATTACCTCACTCTCACTCAGACGTGGATTTCTACATCCAAATCTGGAAGTTTAAACATTCAATAGCTATTCGAAGACAAAGAATTTCTGTCAAACAGTCACTGTCCTAGAGGTCAATGATATACATGGTGATTGATTTAGGAGCCCGTGCTTCGAGGGCAGATCAATTATGATAAATTTTTTACTTTCGCCCTACCTGTAACCAATGCTGCCCTACCTCAAATTCGACTCTAGCTACAGCCCTGATGGACAATGGACAGTAGCAATGGAATTTTGACAGTCCAGCAACATTCATTGCGTTATTTACGTTGTTGAGCAGACAAATTTTTCGAATATATGAATTAATGGATTAGCAATATTTTTTCAAATGATTCAAATAGTGATTGATAATGTGCTACGTAATTAGGGTGCAGTATAATGAAGCAAATGTTCATAAATAACTGCTAAATATGTTTTAAGATCTTGTAAGTTTCGAAATGCTGCTGAGATACTTAAACAGAAACTAAAAGTAGTTATTTAACGTTATCTTTCCATTGTTTCAGGAACATAAGTGTGGTGTGAATACAATGATCCGTTGCATGTGACGTAAGTCTAGTGCGTGTGCGCTGTGCGTCAGTGACGTAGTGTGTGACAGTTAACACAAGATGGCGGACCCCGACGCGTTCGACGACGAGGTATGGTACCTTCTAGCTTTATTTTCTTAGTATGCATACACACGAGCAACACGCGTCAATGGCAGAGGCAACTGCAGCCCTCGACACCCGTCGACGCCCGCTGACGACGCGTCGGCGGCTGCCGTCGACAACGTGCTGCTCGGAATTTGAGAACGGTGCTCGATTACACGAGCGACATGTTCTAGACGCGATGACGGCGCTGCGTTAACGCGTGTCGCTCATGTGTTTGAGCACTTATGCATCCAAGTATATTATGTATTGTAAAATAAAAATATCGATCGGATTCGTCCGGAGATCGTAACCAATATGATCTTACCAATAACAAAAATGTTACGGATAAGATCGTTGTGTGATTTTTAGGATTATCTATGCAGAGACGTACGGCCCAAGCAGTACGTAAATTTTTAAGTGTGATTTAAAATGTGGATCGGATATTTTGTGCCATTGCTGGTAAGCTGATCCTCGTACGAGCCAAGGCATAGGGTGGAATAGTTCAATAACACACTAGCCGTTGGAATGGTTTTCATTTTGACAGTTCAACAATATTCATTGCGTTATGTACGTTGTTGAACAGACAATATTTTTGAACAAATGGAGCAATGGATTAGCGGTATCCTTCAAAATGATTCAGGTGATATTGATAAGGGTGCAAGTCGGTCTAGGAAAAAATGTTTATCAAGGCCGGAGACTGTTTCGCGAGGAACATCACACCTTATTCCCTCATCCTTTTAAATACAATTTTGCTTAAAACCTTATCACACAAAGTGTACTGCGGTTTTATGACGAGCTCTATAATTAGGTACCTCTTAAAACTAAGCGGATTTCCAGTCCGCACCTGGCCGTGTTCTTATTCTATAAACATAGCTACTTTAAGCTGGGAAACTACCTCATTTTCATACAGCGCAGTAATATTACCTTGATATTTCAGAAACACTGCAGTTTCCTTGTTTCTGTAAGTTAGATTAACCCGTCAACTAGTTTCTGGTATGTATGTAATGCGGTTTTGAGTCCAAATCGTACCGTATTACTCCATCGCCATTTATTGGGCAGTATTCCAATTTCAAATGTAAATGACGGTTTCTTAATTCAAAATTATTTTTTTTAATTCATCGAGGAATTTATATTGAATTATATTGAAATTGGAAACAAGGAGGGACATGGCTCTTGCTACCTATATTTTTAAATTATTACGTGGCAAGACTTCAAACCCAGGTATATTAAAAGAAATAAACCTGTGTGTGCCCGACAATTATGTATGGCGAAGGCGACAGCCGCGGCTATTGGCGGTGCCCAGTAGTAGGACCAATCTACTGAGTAAAGCCCCTATAACGCGTACCTTGCGTATACTCAATGACGTAGCAGACAGCATAGATATTTTTACTTGTTCTCTGAGTGAGTTCACAAAAACCACGATGTATAAAATATGTTATACGAGTAGTAAATGATGAAACTGTAACTATGGCCACACTATTGAATTAGGAAATTCCTGTCATGATAGTGATGTTGGGTTAATAAATAAATAAATAAATAAATAAATAATAACCTTGAGTATGAAACATTCGCAATTATGCTTGTTAAAAAAAAAAAAGATTGACGGTAAAAAGTTTCCATTACACAGACAATTTTCATTGTAATTGCGTGCGCCATGTTTTTAAATAATTAAGATTCACTCAGACAAGCTATGTGAAATGTTTTAACTAAGTACTATCAACATGGGGCGAGCAGAGAGTATAGTACCTACACTCACTGCTTACATATTCTAGACCCGGATTTCCGGGTCGGGCAAAGTGTTATTAGATTTTTTCAATGGGAATTTCTTAGTGACAGCTCGGAGTTTGGAAGTTGACGGTGTGATGGAAAGCACGTTAAGCCGTTGGCTCTACGCCTGATTTCTCTCCGGTCGTGTCGGATTGCCGTCCCATCGGACTCTGAGAGTGAGGGAAGAGAGAGTGCACCTGTATCTGCGCACACACTCGTCACTATGATATGTGGCCATGGCCGAATTTCGGTCTGGAGGATTTTATAAATATCCTAAATAAAAATGGAATTTTTGGTCCCACGTTTATGGGCGAGCTTATTACCACCAACTGGACACAAATCCAAAATCCGGGGTGCTACTGCGAGTTTCCTAAAAACCCAATGACACACACGCACACAACCTGAAAAAGTAATTACAGAGCTGCCTGCATTCTTTAAATTTTTCGCCTTTACATAGAATACATTCGTTGAATACGGTGCTTTCAATAAAGTTTCAAAATTAATCAACGCTTTTTGCGCTGCGAATAAACCAGAAATTAAAAAATCAATACTCAACACTTTCAAACTTAAAAAAAAAACTTTTTTCATATAGCAGCCTCGTGTTCCAAGTTTAAAAATACGTCAATTAAAAGTATATTGGCAGCGGCCAGCGGCCACTGGGTTCGCGCGTTTTTATTTTGCTATATTTTTGTTCTAACTGCGTTTTTACGACTTTTTTGGTATATGAACGAAATATATTCGAAAAATATAGCTTTATGTTTCCCAGTTGGGGTTTTATATGAACTGAATTTTTAACAGTAAACAAGGAAAAGAATTCGGATGCTGCAGATTTTTTCGGATGCCATTTTAATTTGCTTGTGAATTTGCCAACACATTTTTCGCTAGTATTTTTCTTCCTGATGGCGCTGTAATCTAAAAAAGAAATAAACAAATCTGTAAGTAAATAACAAAGTTATTTTCACGACCAGGCAAAACAAGAAAGAGATGAAAGAATCTATCAAGAAGTTACATGGAGCCTAAAATGCAACCTCGTTACTACCTATCTTGTTTTATTTTTCCGTTTACCTACTCGAGCTAATTCTCTTTTTGTATGTGTTTCTATGACAAATAAACCTATTTTTCGTTCATTTATTTCGGTCTGCCGATTTTTGAAGTGAAACTTCTTTAGGCGCGCTTGACTTGGGGAGTAAACTGGCGAATGCGTTACGAAAACGTGTGATCGCGAGTAGGGAAGGTACGTAAAAAATAGCTGGAAATACCTGGTGTAAAAACCCGGTCCCGGTCGCATAAATATGCGACCGGGTTTTTACACCAGGTATTTGCTTCCAAGTACGCACACCGGGTACCGACCTACCGACTCAAAATACTTGCAAGACTATTAAGTATCATATACGGCTACTCGCTCACATACGTAGGTACTCAACCGCGTTAGTTTTCGCAAATGCGATCATGCTCCTTTTGGAACAATTTCGTATGCAAGTATTTTTTACCGACTTCACAAAAAGGAGGAGGTACTATGTTCGGCTGTTTGTATGTTTTTTTTTTTTGTATGTTTGTTCATCGAATACTCCGCCAATTGTCGACGGATTTTTAAAATTCTTTTTTTGTTCCAAAGAAGATAGTTTTGAGGTGGTCCCACTGTCACCAAGTTAGGATCTGATGATGGGATCTTAGAGTAATCGAGGGCAACCTTTAAATTTTATAGGCTCACTTATTGTTTTTCGCATATTTTACGAAGTATCTTGTGTATTTACGTATGGTTGTCACCATCTCAGGTAGCTGGGCTGATGATGGAAGTTACAACTCCTTAACAGTAAGACGTTACTCGAACAGGCAAGGACTGTTTTAGTCAATTGTTTTGATGTTTGATAGGGCATTTGCCACATTTGGTCTCATGATCATCAAGTCATGACCTGATGCTGCAGTCAGGATAGTCTGCAGAGTACCTAACTCCTCGACAACTTACAGCAGATATATCGTGTTAAGGCTCATTGAAAAGGGCTCGATGTGTGGATAAACGTACTGTTAATGAGGAACACCGAAGTACATAAAGACCTGATGCTGAAGCCAGGAGCATTAGAAAAAGTACCAACCTTGAAATTACAGCACCTTAGTCGTGTTTGGGCTCATTTTAAACAGGACTAAATTTTAAGTTCAATGCAATGTTGACAAGTCTGGCCTGATGCTGCAGCCAGGATTATCAGCATCTAGTCTAAAAACATCAGGGCAGGATTTGATGATGGGATCCTGGAGAAATCGAAGGAACTCTTCAAACATTATAGGCACACCTATAGCGATTTGGGTATTTTTTATAGTAACTCGTGCATTTGCTCTCGGAAAGCACTATTTGGTGATGTGGAACTGATGATGAAGACCACAGATGGCCACCGGAACTACTCAATAATATCTAAGTATTTCACGGGTTGCGATTCGATTACTTTAATATGGTTGCTAAGCAATTTATGCTCGTCACAATGTGAATGGTGATACGGAGCTGATGGTGGATCTGGAGAACTCCTCAAAAATTAACTTCCCTGTATCGGGAAAAGCAATATTTTGTTTGTAAAAGGCGATGATCACTAGGCTATTGTGACTTAGGTAAATTATAAGCAGACCCACTAAAAAGCGTGAAAAAAAACTTTTTAAGAAAAAAAAAAACCGACTTTCAAAAAAAACACTACAAAGTGAAAAATATCTTTAATTTCGGAAGTCGGTGGCAAAAAACTAAAATAAAGATCCAAAGACACCGACTTCCGAAATTAAAGTTATTTTTCACTTTTTAAAGTTTTTTTTGGAAGTCGGTTTTTTTTTCTTAAAAAGTTTTTTTTACTTTAATGGTTTGCAAGTATTTATTTGTAAACGCGATTTTGCTCCTTATTTATTCGAAGTCATTGATCAATTTCCTATGCAAGTAGTTTTACTTCCAACGGGACTTTTGAATACGCGATTGTATTTCTTATCTGTATGAAGTTATGGATCAGTTTTCTATGCAGATAGAAAATACTTGAAAGTATCTCGAGCCCTGGTTTTAGGCCCTGGTTTCTTAAGGTGGACGTACTTGGAAGCCCTGGTACTCGATTTTGCAAGTACGACCCATGTCTAAGGGCTACGGGCGAGGCGAACGGGAGTTGAGTGGGGGATATAAGCAAGAGAAAGCAGTGCGCGCGCACATTTCCTTTCTCTCTTCCTCTCATAGCCAAATACGTTTGAAGTTTCACTTCAGTCGTGTGGTCATAAGCACACTCGTTTTTTTTTTTATTTTTTTTATTTATCATTATCCAAACTAATATTATAAATGCGAAAGTAACTCTGTCTGTCTGTCTGTCTTTTCTTCACGCCTAAACTACTGAACCGATTTCGATGAAATTTGGTATAGAGATAGTTTGAGTCCCGGGAAAGGACATAGGATAGTTTTTATCCCGATATTCCCACGGGATCGAAACTTACGCGGGTGAAACCGCGGGGCGCAGCTAGTTAGAGGTATATATTTTTAAAAAATTGAAAAGTTCTTTAGGCGCGTTGGGCATTTTTTGAGATGGGAAAAGACTATTGAACTCGCACCACTGTTACCGTAATCGTCACCGCTTGGGATGTGTTCGGCTGTCCTCGGGATGTACTTGGTTTTAATGTATATCCGATATGTCAGTGAGCGACGGCAAAGTATTATGTTTGTGTTTTGTTTTCACTTCTGTCGGCACTCCCGGAGTGCCACTGTTATTTTTATTACTGAATGGGCCCGCTCTTGACCTCGATAACGCCTGATGGAAAGCGATGTATGAGGTCTATGATGGAACGAGCGTGCCCAGAAGATGCCTAAGGCACAGGCCCAGGAACAGCCGGTCTATTCTGTAAAATATCTCCCCGTGAAAACTTAGATGGAGTGAGTTTGAAGTTATTCCACCTGATGTTAGGAATGGACACTATTGATAACTGACTTCACCTAAGTTTACAGAATAGAACTTCTGTTCTTGTGTGTTGTTGTTTGTGTTGTTCTGTTCTTGTGTGTTGTTGTTTGTGTTGTTCTGTTCTTGTGTGTTGTTGTTTGTGTTGTTCTGTTCTTGTGTTTGTTGTTTTGTTCTTGTATTTATATGGTGTACATAATAAAGAGTATTCTATTCTAATAAGAGTTAGCAATATAGTGTCTTACAAAACCAAAATACTGTGCTATAAGAAAGCCAGATGCGTATTTGTATTCACCAGGCATGCATGAATGAATAGATGCATGAGTTTGGAATTCAAACAGGTGGATGCATGGAGGCTCTCTATCACGTACTGTAGATGTTTCAGCAACGCAATGGTAGAATTAGGTAAATATTATGTATTTATGTAAGAAACGAGGTGTGCAAGGATCTTGTGTTGTTTTTTAAACTTTTTGACCTTTTGAAGATTAACCCTGTTATTCATAATCCTATTTTATCTCTATTTTAGCTAAAATAGGTTTATAGAACGTTTGTATTTATCTGTCACGTTGTCATTTCTGTGTGTAAGACAGAGACAAACCCCATTTTAACTAAAATAGGTTTGATAAGTTTTATGAATAAGGGGGTAAATGTATAGTTTCCTGGTTTTTAATAGTGAAAAGTACCATTGCATATTCTGCTGTTTTACTTATAAAAGTGCAAAATAATTTAGTACCAAATAATACATATACATCTGAGAGACTGAGAGCAGTGGTGGCCAAGTGGTAACGGCCGCGACTTGCAAGTTGTAGGTCGTAGGTTCGAACCCCGACAGGCGCTTTACTTTGTGTAAATTATTACATCACCACTGCTCTCAAAACGGTGAAGGAAAACATCGTGAGGTAAACGGCATATCCTGTACCAAAAATTCGAAGACATGTGACATCTGCCAACCCGCACTGGGCCCGCGTGGGGTATAACGGCCCACTCCCTCTCACAGAGAGGAGGCCTGCGTTCCAGCAGTGGGAACATTATAGGCTGATAATGATGATACATAACATCACTTTTTTATGGATGGGAAATCATCAAATGACCCCTCTCGCTCTGGGTGGAGCGGAAGGGAGTGTCAGACTCTTACTGACTAAAACCCATCGGTGTTCCTTCCTTAGCCTTTATGTTCCGGGGTATTGGTAACCCTTTTGGACAATCCCGCACCCCCGACAGGTTTTGGGCCTGGCAGGCCGCTTCCTTTTTGCTGACATCTCTTTGAGGTGCGCGTGGAACACGTACGCGCCGTCCGGCACGGGCCTGGTCCTGATCGGACGGTAAGCTACCCATTACTCTCCGTCCGCAGACCCGCGCCTACGGTTGCCGGCAGTCGTCACGCGGCTCCCGACGCCCGGAGCGTCTCCCGCGGCTGCTGGGACGTGAGGCTCTCTCCCTCACATCACACACACACACATAACATCACTCACTTCTGTATTACCCGAAGTATTAGGAAGAGGTGCACATATAGTACACCAACATTTTGCCAGTTATGTTCAAGCCCCATGCAATATGGGGTAAGCCAATTGCCATCAACTAGGTACAGATCCGCGAATGGTGGTTGAGTGGAGACCGCGAATCGGTAAACGTAACGTGGGTCGCCCTCAGGCTAGGTTGAGCGACGATCTTCACAGGATGGCTGGTAGCAGCTGAATGAGAGTGCCGAAGATCGATTTAAATGGCTTGCAATAGGAGAGATCTATGTCCAGCAGTGGACTGAGTAGGCTGATGATGATGATGATGATGATGAGGCACAGATCCAGACTCCAGGCTGCTACTGAGGAGAAATTCCAGATGAAAAAACTCAATATCAACTTTGCCCGACCTGGTAATCGAATCCAGAACCTCGTGATCAGCAGCAGCGCTTGCAACTACTAGACCAATGAGGCAGTACCAATTATGCACAAAATGTTGGTGCAATTTCTCGTCATTTTATTGTCTTTCAGATGGTAGACGAAACATTTTACAAGTAGAACATTATTGTGAAGACCTTTCTCTCTTCTTGAACGCGTATTTCATTACTAGGTCGTGTCCCTTTTTTTTTCGCGGTGGAAATCCTCATGGACTTCTTCTATCGTGGGGGTGACAGAGGGGCATCTAAGGTCTTCGTGGCTTTATGCACGATGTTCTTCCACTTCGTTCGGTTCTCAGCTTCTCTCGAGGCTGTCGTAACAGAGAGTCCAGAAGACCTTTCAAACTAGGCTTAAGAGGACTACATGACCTAAAGCGCGGTCACTGTCGGACTGCATAGAAAAGAAAGAGAAGCGCGATGTCACAACGCTGGTAATTTATTGCAAAATATGAAGTAATTATCTAGTTACGAAAAATCTATTGTTTGGACTAAAACATTAAAACACTAGAGTTTTAGTATGTTGCTTGTAGAGTAATCTGACAAAAAATCATAATGATTGTATGTATATTAGCATGGTTTTTATTGTAAAAAGAAAATTTTTAGAGGCATCTTCATGATTTTTTTCTGCGAGTATCGTACCAAATAAGTTGTATTATGTTTTCAACACACTATCTACCTAGCATATATCCTGAAGAATATAATATATTTTTTTTATTTTGTTTACTGTAGTCGATCATATACTTTTGTTGTTTCTAAAACTTGCGTTTTTTGCGTTTAGGTCCTGTAAGCCCCTTAAAAGTCTCAATAAGGGATTAAAATATAATATCAAATACTAGCACCAAATCTGGTAATCCTTTTTCAAAGCCACTCTAAAACGACTCTGACCAATAAATTACAGTATCTACTACTGTGAGCCCTTTTTCAACAAAAACCCTTCATCTATTTCACGATACAAAATACCAGGCTGTTAGAAAGCGATAGTTTTTTTCTAACGCTCAAATAACCGTGTGTTGATCGCTCCCGCTTTCGGAAAAAAACTGATGGAGCCGCCGAAACCCCAATGTTTTACGCATAGAGAAAATAGATGGGTTTTGGCACTTTTTACTAGAGAATAATGTTATATATGATAAAAAAGGGCTGCTGGAACACAGCTCCTTTGTGAGAAGGAGTGGGCCGTAATCCACCACGCGAGCCCAGCACGGGTTGGTAGATCTCACATGTCTTCTAATATTTGGTTCTAGGACATGCCGGTTTCCTTACGATGTTTTCCTTCACAGTTTTGAGAGCAGTCGTGATGAAATAATTTACACGAAATAAAGCGCCTGTCTGGGCTTGAACAGACCTACGACCTACAACTCGTAAGTCGCAGCCGTTACCACTCACCACTGCACTGGATCATCGGTAGCTGCTATTTTTTTTTGTCTGCCTATTTTGTGTCCCACTGCTGGGCAAAGGCCTCCCCTTTTTTCTTCCAAACCTCCCTGTCATGTGCGATCTCTGGCCATGTTGGCCCTGCGAATGATATTAGATCGTCACGCCACCTTCGTCTTGGTAGCTGCTATAGGCTAGTAAAAAATAAAAGCAAATAAAGTACCTAAATAAAAAATGTGCTTAAACTGCTGTTCAGAACAACTTTCTGTGGTTTAGTTACTGTTCAGTTCACGTTAAAACAAAGTCTAAAACTCCCGGAACACCATTTAAACTTTTCTGGGAAACAAACATTCTCATTCATTTTAATTACTCCTGTCAGAAGCACAATCCAATATCGTAATGCCCGCTTAAAATGAGTTCCATTTTTTATTTTTTTTTCTAAAAAGAATAAGGAGAGAAATGATTTAGAAGTATCTTAGTAGCTCATTCTGCTTTTCTCGAATCGGGCAATATTGAAAATAGCAATCTATACACCGTGAAATTTTAATCACCATTTTCCTCTTAATTATGAACTCATCATTATGAACAACTTTTACTATGGGACCAAACATACAAACGCGAAAAAAAAAATCAGCTTTTCCCTACATTTTGACGAGTTTTGCGAACATAAATGTAGGGAACAGCTGTTTTTTTTTTTCACGATTTCAGGTTTGGTCCCGTAGTAAAAGTTGTTCATAATGATGAGTACAATGACCCCTTAAGAGGAAAACGGTGATTAAAATTTCACGGTGTGTAAATAGTCGGGTTATAACTAAAGAACAGCTGGACCAATTTATAGGATCTTTGATTTGTTGCAGATAATTCATTTTCTCATACATTTGTTCTTATTGATTCTGAGGCGGTACATAATTAGCTGGGTTAGTTAGTAATAAAATATTAATGGATTGAGTTTGAAACCCTCGGGCTGTGGGGTCCGAGTGCTTATAATCTCAAACAATTGTCCAACTCAGCCTGTCGCAGTCCACTGCTGGACATAGGCCTCTCCCAGGCTGCGCCACAACACACTGTCCTCCGCCTTCCGCATCCAATTCGCATGGTCAATTTTATGAAATCTCCAAACGGTTGGTTGACACTTCCCGGGACACTTTTACCTTGGCCAGAGGCTAAGCGTTGCCATACAACGTGGCAATGCCGCCAGTCTCTTGGGTACGTTACCAGTTGACAGCGATGAGGAGGAATTTTTCGATGTCATATTTTTTTGTTAATAGTTTTAGTTGACTATAATTGAACTTTAGTGATTTTAATTGTATTAATTAATCTATACTAATATTATAAAGAGGCAAAATTTGTTTGTAAGTTTGTATGTAGGGGGTAATCTCTGGAACTACCAGGCGGATTTGAAAAATTCTTCTTGCATTTGATAGCCCAATTCTTGAGGAAGGCTATAGGCTATTTAACGTCACGCTATGACCCTTAGGAGCCGAGCAAAAGCGCTATGGGGAAACGGAGTGATAGAGCAGGAGACGCGGGCAGGTGATGCAATACGACGAGATGGGTCGAGGGAATAAGAAATTTCACGCGATCGAAGTCGCGGGCAGAAGCTAGTTAGGTATAAGTTGCAATTTATGTACAGTTCATTTGAATCTTACTAATATTATAAACGCGAAAGTTTGTGTGGATGGATGGATGGATGTTTGTTACTCTTTCACGCAAAAACCACTGAATGGATTTGGGTGAAATTTGGACAGATAGTTTATAACCAGGATTAACACATAGAATACTTTTTATCCCGATATTCCCACGGGATCGAAACTTATGTGGATGAAACCGCGGGGCGCTGCTAGTTCTTAATCAAAACCTTGCTCGAAAAATAAAAAACATGTTAAAGATAGTAAGCCAGGAAGCTACACGATATCTTAGTATTTACTGAAATGGTAGAATATAATTGGCTTATCCACAACCATTCGTTAAATTTCAGTCGCCTGCAAGATTGCTGTTTAAAAAGCTGCTTATTTTAATCCAATGCCACAACTAATTAATTTAATTAAAAAGGAAAATCTTGGTCAAGAGCGAACTAAATTTAAGCAAATAGGTTTCTCACAAGGATTGTTTAGCTTATAGAATATAACAACATAACATCACGCCTGTAATTCTCTAATGGCCAGGCAGAGTTTTGTGCCCATACATAACATAATCAGCCTATAATGATCCCACTGCTGGGACACAGGCCTCCTCTCAGTGAGAGGGAGGGGGCCGTAATCCACCACGCGGGCCCAGTGCGGGTTGGCAGATGTCACATGTCTTCGAATTTTTGGTTCTAGGACATGCCGGTTTCCTCACGATGTTTTCCTTCACCGTTTTGAGAGCAGTGGTGATGAAATAATTTACACAAAGTAAAACGCCTGCCTGGATACGAACTCACGACTTACAACTCGTAAGTCGTGGCCGTTACCACTGGGCCACCACTGCTCTTTCGTCTTCGTTTTGTGCCCGGTTGTTGGCAATAGGCTCGCCCATAAGCAAATAGGTTTCTTACAAGGATTGTTTTAGCTTATAGAATATAACAACATAACATAACGCCTGTAATTCTCTAATGGCCAGGCAGAGTTTTGTGCCCGGTTGTTGGCAATAGGCTCGCCCATATACAGGGTGAATTTTCCAAGTGGGCGTGGATGGCCAAATCCGAAACTATGAGGAATAGCGAAAAGTACTCAAAGGAGCCGCGGGCTCGATTTTGATGTAAACTAAAACTGCATCATTGGATTTTAAAAAAAATCAATATTTCTAGCCAGGAATCGAACCTGTTGATTTTGAAAAAAAAATCATCCTGTATATGAAATAGGTTTCATGGGAAATAAACATAACTGGCGACATGTGGGTTTTCTATAGTATAGGTACACCTCTGCGTTTTAGGTTGTAGTTTTATAGAATTTGAGGTTTTAATTATTATAAATATTTCTCAAAACATTTTAAGGTACAGACGCCAGCGTATCAAGCTACTACAATCTGTCAAATTTCTTTAATAGATTTTCAACTTTATCGCTAAAACATAAGGTTCAAAGTTGACTGGAAAAATTTGACAGTTTCGGGTAGCTTGATGTGCTAGCGTCTAGTTTGTACATAAGGTCTAAAAGTTCACTGCTGTTCATTCACCTTTTTAGAAGACCTTTACCCTTACCCGTATTTATACGCTATAAATAAAATGTGCCTTTTTCAATTTTGTTACAATGAAACAAGAGGATTATGTCCTACACAAAATTAGTTAAGTAGTTATAAGACGTTAATATGGTGGACGACCTACAGAACATCGAGGGGAAGACCTGGATGAGACTCGCACATACCAGGGAAGCATGGCACGAAAGGAAGGAGGTCTATACTGAACAGTGAGTCGAACAAGGCTGCTGATGATGATGAGGACGTTAATAAATCAAAGAATTAGGCCCACTTGCACCAAAAAACTACTAAATAGATACGTTTAGCGCTAAAAGAATTTAAAACATCTTTCTATTTCGGTCAATTGATTGAAGGTGACAGGGACAGAAATATGTTTTATAAATGTAGTTAGTGATCTGTGATGCAAGTGGGCCTTTTAGTCTTTAACAAAAGACGGTTGTGTAGAAATGCTGTAAGTATAGGCCCTTTGTACCCGGCGCAGTTTCTTTAGGTCACGGCGAAAGAAAAACAATTCAGTTCGGAAATAAACTAACAGTTTTTTAACAAAAAATGGTTTGGTAAAAGGATTTCCAGCGTTCTTTTCGCGTTCGTCGACTAATGCGCTATTGTAGTGAGCTGGCAACTTCGCCGCTCGTAATGAGCCCGTAATGAATTCTTGGCAACCCTAGACGATCTTTAGGGTTGGCAAAGGATAAGTTTTCGTTGAAATTTTTAAATTAAATAATTTACGTCTTCGAATGAGAAATTGTTAACGTGTTGTATGAATTGCCTTTTAACGTGTTCATAAACATGGATCTACGATAGTAAGTTATCACTATAATAATTATAGTGAAGGTGGCCAAGTTTTTAGCCTGGGTCGACCTGGAATGGGTCTAACTCACGCCGGGAATTTCTTTAACAAATTGACACGACTTACCTCATGTAGCCATTTTATACAACTATTAAAGAAAAACCGGCGGGGTAGTGACGTGACAACTAATAGTAGCATGGCTTTCATTTTGACAGTTCAACAACATTCATTGCGTTATTTAGGTGGTTGTTCAGACAAATTTTTCGAACATAATGCAGCAATGGATTAGCAATACCATTCAAAATTATTCAGATTGTGATTAAAGTTTGCAGTTAATTTGATTAATAATAATGAATTTCTTGACTTTACCTGCCAGCAGACCTATGTTCATTGGAGTTTCTTCTGTAGCTGATGACGATTACGATCTTTTTAGTTTTTTACCTGCCGCATTGAGAGCAATGGTGGCACAGTGGAGACAGCCCCGACTTACGTGTTCGAACCCAGGCAGGCGCTTTACTTTGTGTAAATAATTTCATTACCACAGCTCTCAAAACGGTCAAAAAGGAAGGGGCCTGCCAGGGCCGAAGCCTGCCGGGGGTGCGGGTCTGTCCGAAAGGGTTACCGCTACCCCGGAACATAAAGGGCTAAGGAAGGAACACGGATGGGTATTAGTCAGTAAGAGTCTGACACTCCCTTCCGCACCACCCAGAGCGGGAGGGGTCATTTGATGATTTCCCATCCATAAAAAAAAGCTCTCAAAACGGTGAAGGAAAACATCATGAGGAAAATATCCTAGGACCAAAACATCGAAGACATGTGATATCTACCAACGCGCTCTGTGCCCGCGTGATAGATTACAGCCCACTCCCTCTCGATGAGAGGAGGCCTGTGTCCCAGTACTGGGAACATTATTGGCTGATTATGCTTAGGTGCACGCATTAGATGTAACCAGTTTTTTTATTGCTGAATGGGCCTGGCGCTCTTGACCTCGATCATGCTTGATGGAAAGCGATGGATGAGGTCTATGATGGAACGAGTGTGCCCAGAAGATGCCTAAGTTTATTTCAATTTTAATCTTTCGTGGCAACCCTAGACGCTTAAGCTTGTTAGGGTTGCACTTGCACCGCGGAAATGGCATAATTGACACATTTTTAGTATTGTAAAATGAGGTTTTAATTACCTGTGGCTTAAGAAGAGTCTAAGTACCTCGTTTCTCCGCTGGCGATTTTAATTGCTAAAGGATTACTGAAAGACGTGCAGCAAGGAAACCTGTTTAATGAAGACTTGCAATTTTAGGGGACATGAAGCCAACCCCAACATAGTTGGGAAAAGGCTAGGAAGATGAGGAGGAGTAGTAAGTTTTGAGTATAAATAAATGTGGATTTTAGAGAAAGACCAAAGAAACGATGGACAGATGTTGTAAAAGGATGCTGTAAGCCTTGTTGCCTTGCTAGTTAGCATAATCAGGCAATATGTGTCCACTACCACGTGAGCCCAGTGCGGGTTGGTAGGTGTCACATGTCTTCGAATTTTCGGTTCTATGACATGCCGGTTTTCTCACGATGTATTTTTTTCACCATTTTTAGAGCAACGGTAATGATAATTTACACAAAGTAAAGCGCCCGCCTGGGTTCGAACCCACGACCTGCAACTCGTAAGTCAGGGCCGTTACCACTGGTCCACCACTGTCCTGCACCCTAATTGCGTAACACACTATTAATCACAATCTGAATCAATTTGAAAAATATTGCTAATCCATTGCTTCATTTATGTTCGAATTTGTCTACTCAGCAAAGTAAATAACGCAATGAATGTTGTTGAACTGTCAAAATGAAACCCATTGCTACTTATAGTGCGTTACGCAATTACCCCGCTGGTTGACTAATGTTTTTTACCACGGCATGAGACATTCTTTTTTTATTGTGTGCCGTTATGAAAGAGAGTTTCGTTTGCTAATAACATTCGTTTTACCCCATCTTTTTTTTTGGTTGGGAAAATTATCAAATAACTTCTCCCGCTCTGGGCGAAGCGGGTGTCAGACTTTTACTGACTAAAACCAACCCGTGTTCCTTCAGTTGCCTGTGCCAGGGGCCCCGGTATGTCGAACAACTCGCGACCCTGGCAGGCATCAGCCCTAGCGGACCCCGTCAATTAGTGCTGACATCTCTTTAAGGCGCGCGTGGAACACAACGCGCCGTCGACCCGGGCCTGGTCCTTACCGGACGGCGAGCTGCCCATTGTTCGCCGTCCGTTCGTTTTACCCCTAAGAACAGATAACTCGGGTAAAAATTAAGGACCATTTGTATTACCCACTTTCTTTTTCTAAAGACTTTTCTAAAAAAGACATTATGTATAAAATTCTCTCGTTTTTTTATTCGTGGATAAGCCGAGTCTTCCTCTAAATGCGAATGAATGGTTTTAATTTTGAAAGAGCTTAGCTCTCGCTCGCTCAGAGGTTCTCGTTATTTTCCTATTAGTGTTCTTTTGTGGTGTAGATTTTCTTATAATACATAAAGATTTAAGAACATGAGATATACGACATAAGGCTCGAAATTGTTTGGCTATTTAAATTGAGCTTTTCTTTTTTAGTGTTTGGAAAACCAATGTACCAATGAATGAATGGTTAGATTTACGGGTTGGGCAAACTGTTATTGGATGATCCATCTGGAATTTCTTAATAACCCGGAATCTGGATTTGTGCCCGGTTGATGGCAATAGGCTCGCCCCCTGTTACATCAATTACATGGGACTTAAACATAACTGGCGAAGTGTGGGTGTACCCGAAACTGTCAAATTTTCCCAATCAACTTTGAACCTTATGTTTTAGCGATAAAGTTGAAAATCTATTAAAGAAATTTGACAGATTGTAGTAGCTAGCTGTGGTGGCGTCTGTACATTTAGATCAAATATACGCACAGAACTATCAGAAATTGCATGCTCTATGGAGTTCAGAGACTTCAATCAAACAGCTTGAATAATTTGAATAGCCATACAATTAACGAGTATTTTAAAGAGCTTTTGAAAAGCTTTCGGCGACTAAATCTCTCTGCCAATGGGCTGCCAAGACCACGCTTGGCTTACAATGTCCTTAATGAAATTTTGGCAGACGCGGAATTTTAACGTCGGAAATTCATTAATGTCGGAAATTGTTAATGAGTACATTTATTTAGAGAACATGGTTTTTGTTCAATATAGTAAATGAATAGAGTGCGGGAGTCAAGTAACTCATTGGGAGAGGTTTTTGTCCAGCAGTGGGATGATGCAGGCTACTAGTAGTAGTACACTACTAGGAGAGCAGTGGTGGTCTAGGGGTATCGGCCCCGATTTACGAGTCCTAGGTCGTGAGTTCAAATCCAGGCAGGCACTTTGTGTATTTCATTTCATCACCACTGCTCAAAAACCGGTGAAGGAAAACATCGTGAGGAAACCCGGCATGTCTTAGAACTAAAATTCGAAGACATGTGAAATTTGGGCCCGCGTGGTGGATTATGGTCCACTCCCTCTCATAGAGAGGAGGCCTGTGTCCCAGCAGTGGGAACATTATAGGCTGATTATGATAATAGTAGTAGTAGAGTGCGGGATGATCTTCCCTTGCTGTTGAACTATTTAGGCAAACAATTTGCATCAGAAAAGTAGCCATCTTGACTGGATTTTGCTTCAGCTACTTTTAGAAACTTAAGTAAACTAGAGCAAACTAGAGTGAGCTTGCGTGATGGGGCCGAAAGGTTCTGGAGTGAAGACGTAGCGTTGGAAGGCCTCCCACAAGGTGGACCGACGACCTTGTGAAGGCTGCAGGAACCCGTTGGATGCGAGAAGCACAGAACCGGTCGAAGTAGAGGTACTTGGGGGAGGCCTATGTCCAGCAGTGGACGTCTTTCGGCTGAAATTATATTGATGATGACCTTTAGAAAAGATAATACGTAGCTGCGAACAGCGTCATCATCATCATCGGCGTCATTGACAGCCTTATTCCACCCACTGCTGAGTAAGTACAAACCTCTTCCCTTTTGTGGCATGCCATGCCATGGTAACAGCCGAAAATGTCAAAACTATAATTATAAATGTATTTTTTTTATTGCTAAATGGGCACGCTCTTGACCCCGATTACGCCTGAGAGAAAGCGATAGATGAGGTCTATGATGGGACGAGCGTGCCCAGAAGATGCCTGTTCACAGTTGATTTGAAGGCAGACGGGTTAAATGTGGGAGGGAATACAGGTGCCGGCAGAGAGTTCCACACTTTGTCTGTGCGCATAATAAAAGTGGAGGAGAAGCGCTGAGCACGACTCATCGGGATATCAACCAAGTGCGGATGGTACGCTGCAGTACGTCTGGTATTAAAAAAAAAGGACGTTACTTCTCATCGTTTGATTCTACAGTTCCATGTGCAAATCTAACTTGTAGCGCTGCGTACTTCAAAATAAACTCCTCTATAATTACCTCCTTTTATTTAAAATCCACTTCGATTCCACTTAGCTCTTCACCAACACTCCAGAATCGTCCTATTACCGAACACCAGCAGAACAAAAATACAGAAACAAGGCACTATCAATAAATGGTTACTTCTAATTGGTTTCAGTCCGACTGCTCCCAATTACAGAGCAGTAGAGTGTGCTTTATGGGGCCCTAGTAACAGCGAGTATTGTTTCAAGGGTTTTTAGTAGTTCTTCTTTTCTTGCCTCGGCTAAAACTATGTTAAATTATGAAAATGGCTTATTGGCTTCACTCCTATGGCTCTTTTAATGCTCATCTCACAGGAGCGCGAAGTAAAGCTATGGTTTCCGCTTAAGACGGCCGTAGTGATGGCTGGGGTGAAAATGATGACAGCGGCAAATAATTAAATCGTTTATGTTGGAATATTACAAAAATCCCAATGTTATCAGATTAAAATAATTACTCGATTAGATCATTCACTCTTTCGATCATTCGTTGATGTCGGTTATTCAAATGTTTTCTGTTTAATATAAATCGGACCGACACGTCTTTTCTTTCCTCCTGCGACCTACTCGTACTTCCCACAGTTTAGGCCTAACGCACGTCAAAAGATAGTCACGTTTCGTTTGACACCTCTGACACACAATGACGCAGTGACTTGACTTGATTGTCAAGAAGACGCTATAATATTAATCACGTGTGAGCTCACTCTTCTCAGTATGGACACTTTTTCTCGTGAATTATTACGGTGAGCGCAAAAGCGATTCAATTCTTTGGGCAACGGGGTTTGACTTTACGGTATCAAAAACGCTTCCTAAGAGTTCCCCTAGAGAGCATTTTTGACATCGTAAACAACTTACTTTCATAAACAACGTTTCAGTGACGTCATCCACTGGTAAATTGTGGACGCTATGTGGGCGGCTCTTTAGAAAACCGTAGCTTAACAACAAGTAGCCGATGTCACTATAATATATAACTATGTCGAATATACATACGTCAGTCGTTCATTTGACTGATAGGGACGCCAGTGCCATCTGGTGGCGTTCGGCAGAGTCTAGCCTGAGTTCGTGGGGGTCGAAGAGAGCTACAGCTCAAGAGCGGTGTGGAGCAGTGCTCTCTTGATCATCGGATATCAAACGGACAACATGTGCTCAGAAACTGTCTCGCGTTCCGTATCGTTGAGTTGTGTACCTACGGTGTGTGATTCGCTAGTGTGATTAATTTGTTCGTAAAATTGTAATTTTATTTGAACTACAAACGGTTTTTCTATTGCGTAATAACCAACACTACCCGTAGTACTCTCACAGTAGTTAAAATATGGCTCATGATGATAATAACGAGAAAGACGTAACTTCTCCGTCAAGTACGAGTAGGTATCTGTTGCACCGTTAGTGTCTTAAAAAAGGACAAACACACTTAGGCTTTTCTATTTGTAGTTCTAGTTTGTATTAATAGGAGTATTGCCGTTAAAAGTTTAAATATGAAAAATACTCCGTTCAAATTTCATTTTATAGCGTTTGTAAACAAACGTTTTGTAAATTACCTACATTTCTATTATATATCCCAAAGGTATCCAGTTGGAGTCTAGAGGTTTGTTGAACAATGCAAATAATAGTAGATATTCTGACTGACAGATAACAATTACTGCGGAGCTCTAGAATATGCTAAACATAGCACTGACAGCGAAGAATAATTGTTTAAAAATTCAACGGAAAAATGTTGGCACATTTCTTTGAATAACTTTTGTTATTCCAAGGCTAGCTATTGTATTGCAGATGTTTTACTTCATCGAATTTGTAGTTAGCGAAAATATCTGGTCAAGTGTGAGTTGGATAAATTCGATGAAGGAAATAAATCAATTAATATAGTAGCTTATCACAATACGTAGTAGTTAAACAGTGTTTTGCACTAATATATAAGGTGCTATAAAAATATCTGCCACGGCTTCAATGGGAGACAGTATTTTGTATATAGATTACAGTAGTGAAGAAATTTTGTACCCCGGAATAGTTAAGTCAATTTGAGAAAATAAAGTAATTAAATAAACATTTACTCTATTCTGCATAACGTGGTTCACAAACTGCGCGCGATGTGTCGCTTCGTCACATTTTGTGAAATTAAATGACGGTGCGGCAACAGCTAATTATTATGGGACGGTTTCATGCAACTTAATCAATTCAAATTTATACGCAAATTTTTTTGTATGAAAAAATTTATGACATAAGATCAATAAATAATGTATCTTTACTATTGTAATCTATTGAATCCGTGGCAGATATTTTTATAGCACCTTATATCATTCTGCGGTCAATGTAGCTCCCTGTCATTTCAGTTTTTATAGGCAGAGGTGGTCTAGTGGTGACGGCCGCAACTAACGAATTTAAGGTCGTGGGTTCGAACCCCAAGCAAGCACTATACTATGTGTAAATTATTTCATCACCACTGCTCTCAAAACGGCGAAGGAAAACATCGTGAGGAAACCGGCATGTCCTAGAACCAAAAATTTGAAGACTTGTGATATCTACCAACCAGCACTGGGCCCGCGTTGTGGATTATAACCCACCTCCTCTCACAGAGAGGTAGCCTGTGTTCCAGCAATGGAAACATTATAGGCTGATTATGATTATGCATTTCAGTATAGCATTCCTTCTAGCTACGTCGATGACAATTCTTTGTGGAGACCAAACTCTTTGGTGGATGTCTTTCAGTTGAACTGAGAAAAACACTGCATAGACTGAAACTGTAATATGTGCCTTAGGGCTAACTAATTACAGTTCAAAATATGCTACACTGTCCTCCCATACCTATTAAGACTGTAATTTAAAAACATTGTAAAAGCCTATTATTTTTAAAAGATTAATCGTGGAGTTTCTTGCCGGCTTTTCTCCATAGGAAACGACTTTTTAATTGGAACCGTGTACCGTGAACATTTAATAAATGGGCGCCTATGAAACCTCAATTACTTGTGACGTTTCATAAGTACCCATATATCTACATGTAGGTTTATGTGAAACCAAATATTTTGATTTTGCTTTGTAGTTATCAGCTTGTCGCCGCTTCTCAGGCCACACACCAGAGTCGCCACTTCAGACTAAAATAGGTAAGAAATAGTGTCAATGTTATTATCTTCTTGAAGTGGTATCCATTTGTTTCTATTTGTATTGTGTTTATTAATTATGTTACTGGGTTTTGTAAAGAGAACAAGTATTTTGTTTAATGATTCTGCTAGCTTGTTCAGAAAAGTAATTTTACGTGCGTATACAACCTCAAAATTCGAATATCCTGAACTCGCGCGTAATGAAATAGCGTAGAATTAACTTAGTAAACTTTGGACATGAAATCCTTTAATGGCTACAATTTAAACAATACGTATTTCATCAGTTTAAGTACGCATAGTAATGTCCTAAACTTTGACTTGCTAGGTTTCCGCTACGTATTTCCTTTACTCAAGCAAGTATGGCGCCCTAATAGTAATCTAGTATTCAGTTGTTATGACATCTTTCATTGTAAGTCGCTACCCGAAATGAATTGCAAATAAACCAGTACAAAATTTTAGCGAGACCTTCGTGCAAGTCAATTGCATGAACGAAAACAATAAAATCCTTTCATAATCATAATATTCAAAGAAAGATGTAATGGATAAAGTATCAATTAGCCTTCTCATCGTTTGAGACACGCGAGGATCATAAATAAAATAGAATAAACGAAAGGATTTCACCCTACGTCGGGGGAAATAGTTTTTCCAAGTACTAGGCTGGCATGCGGTGGTAAGAGGTTTTCTTTAAATCCGTCGCGGGTGAGACACGTACGCGGGTAAATCCTAAAGCCTCGTTTACACTTGGAGAGTTTTTCCACTTGAATAGGCGATTATCGAAATTAGATAGAAAGTTGACTCGTGTAAACAGTGCGTTCGTATACTCACGTCGATAGTTGTGAAAAGCTTCGCCCGTTAAAATGAATAGCGTCCATGTAAACAGAAATCGTATTCTTCGAGTTTTCAATAATAATAGTTCCTAGCGAGTCTAATTGCCTTTGCCGTTTGACATAATCGTTGAAAACTTTTTGTTTCTCGACTGTAATACATGAATGCGATAAATCGCCATTCGATTCTTGCCCCCGAGTCTTGCATGGACATTTTCATCTCTCAACGGAAGAGAAGATTTCTCCTCGTGTAAACGAGGCTTTATCCTGATCCACCGCGGTTTAGTTTCGCTGCTTCGCTTCATGTTGCCTTAGTACGTTAGATGGGGAAGTTTTATGGTGTGGTTTATCGTTTCGTATGGGGGACTCACGTCTCTGTTATTTTGTCATGGTCATAAAATAGTGGAGTTATGGAAACTGTTTATGGAAGTTGTTCAATTCAGGCTTTTTTGAATAGCGGTGGCCGGCACAAGACGGACGTAGTGACGGCTGTCATGAAATTGATGGCAGCTCTCTTGGAAAAGACACCAACTTACTTTTATAAATAACGTTTCAAAGACATCATTTGCCGGTAATTTGCAGACGCTATTTGGCGGCCACCGCTCTTTTATAAAACTGTAGCTTAAGCGAGTTAGGTACTAAGAACCATTTATACTCCAGTATTTACTTACTTGCTTTTTTTCTAACACACAACTTGCCACAAGCTTCAATCCAAGTCGACTTTCGCCCCTCCAGTTAGAAGCCGTCTAACTCAGTAAGTATATTAAGGAACTTACGACTATGTCACTTAGTACCAGAGCCAACTTCAACGTACGGTATTGAACTTAAAGGTTTCATAGTACAGGAGCAAGTTAACTTCGAACTTCTTTTAGTCGATTTTTTTAAGCTGTTGCATGGGAAAATATTCGGGTGGAAGTCGAAAAAAAAAAAACAAACCGTCGAATTGAGAACCCCCTTCTTTTTTGAAGTCGGTTAAAAATTGGAGTGTCTGTTTGTAATATTAAAATAACCGCTTTTTACTAAACGCATATGGATGTATACACGGTAGATATATATACCAAAATAACATTTTTACAATTTTTGTCCGTCTGTCTGTCTGTTTGTTCCGGCTAATCTCAGAAACGGCTGGACCGATTTTGACGGGACTTTCACTGGCAGATAGTTGATATAATAACGAGTAACAGGCTACTTTTATTAAAAAAAATAGGGTCCCACGAAAAAAAAATCCACGCGGACGAAGTCGCGGGTTACAGCTAGGTTCAAATAAACGAATGAAAGAACTCAACTGTTTCATAATGAGGAAGCGCCAGGGTAGTCTGCTAAATTAAATTTTTCTTACGTTTTTTGCAATTTGCCTGTCAGTGTCAGGTTGTATATTGAACAAGATATGATTCGCGACCGCGACAAGAATGTATTTACAGAATTATAATAATTAACATCATCAATTAATCCCTTTAACATCATAACCTATTCGTTGACATTTCATGAAATAAAATTCAATTAATTTTGTGAAATAAAATTCAATTAATTTCATGAAATAAAATTCAATTAATTTCATGAAATATCAATCGGTTGTATAATATAATACAATTTTAATTTCGTGGACTATCCTGCTTCCCCCTTAAAATGTCTCACTTGCAACGTAGGCATAACAATCGTAAGCGCCTTTTCCTCAGAAAGACCGCGTTATCTACTAATACGAAACCCGTTAAATGTAATATTGCCATTAATTCCATTACCACAATGCATAACAAAGCTTTCACATTGCGTTTGGATGTCATTAATTTCCGCAAACCATGCCGTGAACGTTTGAGAATTATTCCTCTATAGTGTCATTTTCTCGCAATCGAAGTGAAAAGCAGAGTGTATAACACGGGCATAAACGAGCCATTTTATCCCTCGACTTAACTATCCACATTCGCCTGCGGCTCGGGTGGATATAAACGTCTCGGGGAAAAATGACTTCATTTTGTGCACTAGTTGTACAATTTACTAATTATTCATTTTGATGGACGATTATAATAATAGCTTTTTGTTGCCTTTTCATGTTATTTCACGACTGTTTATTATATTTATTTCTGCTTTGTAGGTAGGTAAAAATACAAAACTATGTAAGTACTCATCTTATTTTGTGATTATAGGCAACTAAACTTACTTAAGCCTTGCCTTGGAAAGCACTTTAAGCCGTAGGTTCTGGCCAGTGGCGTGCATTAGTTTTTAGAATAGGTAGGCACTAGGCCGGGTCTAGTCTAGACAGCGTTTGTCTAGACTAGACCCGGCCTAGTGGTCACTAATCAGAAAAAAATGTGTGGTTATTTAAGTAGGCATACCTACTTAAGGTTTATAAATTGCGAAGGTCGAACGTCATGGTATTACGCGTGAGATGTACGTATTTTTAATTTTGTCGTATTAACTTGAACGAGTAAAGACCAATGACAATGTGCGAATAGTACGGGAGCCAAGTATGCCGTCCGGCGACTGCCTACTGTCGCGCGTGTATATAATTTAGTGAGTTTCTTAATTGTGGGGCACACACACTAAAATGTAATTGAAAGGCTTATGTTGATATATCGAGGTAGGCACTGCTTATATGCCTATATGCAATGCACGCCACTGGTCCTGGCTGTCATTCGTATTCCGACTGTATTCTTTTCTGTGACAGCTGTCACGTGTAGTCAGAAGCCCAAAAATCTGACAATTAGTCTTACCAAGGGGTATCCTCGTAATAGGCAGTCGCTGCATGTAACATACTGATATTCAGCTGCATCTGGTTAGTCTGGAAGCCAAACCCAACATAGTTGAGAAAAGGAGATGGAAGCATCTTACTCCTCTATTGTTATTTTTAAAGACAAATTCAAAGTCAAATCAACAAGATATAGCACTGCGTTGCATCAATCATCCTCTGATCATGACAAAATAGTTCTAAACGTCTCTGCCAACCCTAACTATGAGTAATAGCATGTTACAAGCAGGTATTTCTAATATCAATTCAGTACTACATTCAATTAAATGTTATTTTCTGTATAATCGTGGTATTGTTACTAGTGTAGGTATGTGTAATGCGTGTATATTGTTCATAAGCACTACTTCTCGTTAGATATGGTTGCCTTGCCTGGTAGCATGGAGTTTTTTTACTAATCTGCGTTCACGATTTATTTGCCAAAAATGTAAAGAAATAGGAGTTTATGGAAAAATAACATTAATGCCTACACAATAAAGGTCAGTTTAGTCTACAACTTCAAACATTTTTATAACTTTGTCAATAGTGGTAGTCACTCTGCAATCACCTTAATTATCATTGAAATAAAGTTGATATTTGTTTAACTTGAAATAGGGTGGGGGTGTGCAGAACTGCGCACTTTTACTATGAGCTTATTGTTGCTAGGAAAGGTTCCGTCATATTATTATTGTAATTTATATGGTGTACATAATAAAGAGTATTCTATTCTATTCTATTCTATCATGAACATCTGTCATTTTCACCAATATTTGACATTAAGGTGTCAAAAGACGCTTTGTATTTGGACAGCAGAGGGGTAATTCTCGTAATTTTTAAGAACGTTCACAGTCTGATTTCAATCTCAATCTGTCCAAAATACCTCAAACTTCCCTACATTTTGACAAGTTTTTGGCATATGTTTGTCGTCGAGATGAGACTGCGACTAGATATTGAACATTTTAAATTACGAGAATTGGCCTTCAGTTATTGTGTGACCGTTTACGGTGGTAAACGGTGTGACTTTCTTAAGAAACGAAAGCTTAATGCGTAAAAGTAAGAAAAAAGGGAACGAGCGACAAACTAAACTTCTGATATTTTTTGTAGTAACTCAGCGATGGTCTCTTTTAAACCCTTAAGCGCCCACTGTACACCAAGTGTACATAAGAGAAAGTGCTCGAAACGTCATCGGTACACCAAGTGTACACAACTATTGTCATTGTTCTATTGCCATTATGAAAACAATGACTTCACTGCGACCATACAACTACTTCGACACGTGGGGTGTGTCGACAGGTGCGCGGGCAAACGTGTCAGAGGTTAAATGGTAAACCTAGCGACAAACACTTTTCGGTTTGAAGATCTTTATTTTCTCAAAGAACAAATTCAATTCAATTTAAGGGAAAAACGCCAGAGTAGACCGCGAAATTAAAATCTACCTATTGAATGACTATTTCATGAATATCGATCAATATATGAACTTAGATGGTTGAATTGGTATAATATAATTCAGGTTGTGATAATATAATTCACCTGAAAATTGCAAAAATGTAAGAAAATTTTAATTACGCGAGATACCCTTCCGCCTTAAGTCAATACAGGTTAAGTATCAACAACATTTAACTTATCCATTTTCCTGCGCTATGACAGTTCGCACAAAATAAAATATTATTTACTTCCACGAAAAGTTTGTTGTATCACTCGTTATCGATACCCTGTAACTAACTAAAAGGAAGTATACTTATCTATGAGGAAAAAGAAAAGGAAAAAGATATAGGGATATATTTTTTTATATCGAAATAATACCAATCTGTCACCCCGTAATGCCGAAGTCATGCAGAAGCTAAGAGGAAATGTGCGAGAGAAATTCCGACGCAAAAATATTCGAAAAAGTAGAGAAAATATTATATATTATGTTTATCTATACATTATTAGGTATGCCAAAAGTGTGTCTGTTACTTTTTACGGTTCCATACCTAAAAGGAAAAAACGGAACCCTTTTAAGATCACTTCGTTTTCCGTCTGTCTGTCTGGCAACAACCTTTACCTCAAGAACGCGTGCAGGTATCAAGTTGAAATTAATATCAAATACGCAGGGCTGCTGGCAAGGAAGGAACCTGTCAGGGCCGAAGCCTGCCGGGGGTGCGGGATTGTCCGAAAGGGTTACCGCTACCCCGGAACATAAAGGGCTGAGGAAGGAACACGGATGAGTTTTAGTCAGTAAGAGTCTGACACTCCTCATTTGGTCATTTGATGATTTCCCATCCATAAAAAAAGGGCTGCTGGCAATCCCTTGAAGCAGTGAATAAATCAAGCGTTTATGTTCCATTTATGCCACATATTTTGACACTTGCAAGGGAATCAAAACCTATAGGGTACTTCCCGTTGACCTAGAATCATGAAGTTTGGCAAGAAGCAATGTAATGTAGCACTAGTAAAGGAAAACATCCGAAAACCGTGTAGTTACATATCTACAATTTGTACGGAACCCTCGGTGCGCAAGTCCAACTCGCCTTTGACCGGTTTTTTTCAAATGCGACTGGTAGATCCAGAGATTAACGCTTTCAAACAAACAAAAAAAAAACAAACAAACTCTTTAGCTTTATTATTAGTATACAGGGTGAAGTTTTAATCACCGTCTTAAGGGGTCATTGTACTCATCATTATGAACAACTTTCACTATGGGACCAAACCCGAAATCGTGAAAAAAAAATCTACTGTTCCCTACATTTATGTTCGCATAACTCGTCACAATGTAGGGAACAGCTGATTTTTTTAAGCGATTTCATGTTTGGTCCCATAGTAAAAGTTGTTCATAATGATGAGTACAATGACCTCTTAAGAGGAAAACGGTGATTAAAATTTCACCCTGTAGATAGAGCATTCTATAATATTCACTGTATTCTTAACGAACAATAACAAAGAGCCCTATTACGACAAATTCGGTTTTAATCCGCTAGACATACTTAATCCCTTGCTCGAATTTTCCGCCACCCACGCTTACTCTACATACTAAACCAAGTAATCTTTTACCCTCAAACAACAAAGGGCTTTATATTCAACTTTGACAACAATATATCCTATCATCCTTCTTATTTCTGTTTTCCTGGTACTCCGAAATCATGTATTCCCATTGTACCCGCAGCCGTGTTACTGACAGCGGGAATATGCGTCTGAAATCCTTCGATGTGTCTATACTTTTAAGGGTAGGTGTAAGTACACAGACACGCAGTGTCTAAAAGGTGGTAAAATATGGTTATGCCATTAACACACTTAGTACGTATGAAGGGTGCGTACTAAGGGTGCTAATGGCATGATAGTGTAGTATTATCGTGCATAGATGTATTAATATTGTAGCTATAGATCAGTAGGACATCTCTACACAAGAAGATGGGCCACAGCTGTATCAGCTTCTGTTTTGCTACCACCCACACCTTCCCATACTTCATGGGACATCGCAATCACAGCATTAAATCCCAATAGGTACAGACGCCAGAACATCAAGTTACCCGAAACTGTAAAATTTTCCCAATCGATTTTGAACCTTATGCTTTAGCGATAAAGTTGAAAATCTATTAAAGAAATTTGACAGATTGTAGTAGCTTTATGTGCTGGCGTCTATACCTGTCTATTACTAAATAAAAATCTTAAATTCTTTCAACTTTTTAATAACAGACGACAACGTACGGCCTACACCGCTGGTTCAAGAGTCACAGGGTCTTGAATTCCTTATATAGCGAAAGAAAGCAAGCTCTAAAGGATTTTTGAAAAATCAGCACATTGGGGATGACAGTTGGTATGGAATTTCCTCATTTTGTCCGATGGAAAATCAAATTGGGGACATGGCTTGTCAAGTACCTAATAGTTATTTATGCAACTGTTTTTTAATACTTAATTATGTACAGTTGAATACAAGACTTAATCTACACCCATGATTTATGAATCCTCTATAAAAGGTTCTGAAACAGTTTTTTTGCAATACTAATATGGAACAAAAATGGCGACCGGCGGGATACGACGTGAATTCGAATAACCTATAAGTTCCTTTTTTAAATTACTGCGCTGTGGTAGTGAAACGCGTATGCATGAAAAGGTTCTTTTTTTGAAAACGGGTTGCATAATAAAATTTAGTACACCATAATAACACTCGTTTGGATGATATTATGGTTACTATGACACACGTTGCTTGTTTTAATGTTGGCAATAAGCTAACTGTTTCGGAAACTTTTAAAGAGGATTTATAGCATGGGTGTAAATAAAGTTATATTAAACTTATGTGTAGGTGCGATTCACAAAAACTTCATAGAATACAGAGCATATTGGATTTTGTCTTTCCATTTCAGCTAAGCTATGCCCCACAAAAAAGGCCACAAACCCACGATCCCTGTTCACCCCATCTCAATGCTAAGTCGATATCAATACACTGCATACCTAGTACCCTCAGACCGAGGCACGCTGGGTCTTCTAATTTGCATACTGAGTAATTTCAAACGTACGTTCGGATTGTAGGCCGCCATATTGGTTTAGGGTCGCAATACTTCAAATTTACATGGGATAGGGAGTTTTATAGCGGTTTTTAGGGCTTTGGATTATTCAGGCAGGAATATTAGAGGATAGAATAGAATAGAATAAAATACTCTTTATTATGTACACCATATAAATTACAGACATAAATATAGAAAACTTTACAATGGGTGACACAATGGGCGGTCTTATCGCTAAGAGCGATCTGATCTGATTTGGTATTGTCGATTTCGTTTCTAAAATTATCTGGTAAAAGCACATGTGACGCTTTGGTAACACATCTAAAATTAGCCGTTTTAACAGTTCAGGTACGTTTATTGCGTTATTAACGTTGTGGAGCAAACGAAATTTTCAAAGCTATGAAGCAATGGATGTCAAAATTAAAGATATGGCGATCGATTGCAATTTTTGTGTGTTAACGCGTTGGATAAAAAGATCAAAAGAAACCCGACTGAAATGAGCATTAACGCAAACAGATTGGGCTGGGTAATTAGCAACCGTTGCAGTTTCGCAGTTCTCTATTAAGAGCGTTCACGACGTACGGCATTTCATACAAACTTTCAAGCCCTTGTTATTCGAAATGAATTAACCGATTTTAATGAAACTTCGTACGCATAAGCAGGATACAAAGGTCTAAAAAGTTAGTAAAGACCATTTACGAAATGTCTTATTTAAAAAAAGGTAACTGGAAATCTATGTTTCTGTGGAAAATTTAAAATCGGTCTAATTTGGTTATAACACTATTTTTCGAAAATGTTCTTAACTAACTTTTTAGAACTTTGTATCCTGCTTATGCGTACGAAATTTTATTAAAAACTGCAGTAAACTTGACTACATAATTATCTGCCCATCCCAATATCTTGGGATCAGATCTATATTACGGTCGAGGATAGTACTTATTTTATTCTCCTATCTCGAATGCAATTAATATTCTAACCAGCCCATAAAATAACCCATAGAGAAGCGAAAGTCTATTAGTGCTGGGCATTAACTCTGTTCTAAGCGTAATTTAAATCCGGAATTCCGATCGAAATTAACTTTAGGGCTGTTTTACAGTTCATCTATGATTTCCTAGTACATGACTTGGGTTGATAATCACCGGAATTCGTGACCCGTTTGGTGATTAAGCCTTTAATTATGTAGATTACATAAGTATATGGTTTAAAGTAATAAGGATAACAAGCAGCCTGAAAATTCGGAAAAGAAAATATTATGGTAATTTTATTTGTGTTTTAATTTATCTTATTTTGCTTAAATGTATTAATACGTTCTTCGTTTTATTAAGAGCCTTTTACATTGGTTGAGATGCCTAAAGCAAAATCAATATTGTATCTCATCTTCAAATCTTTATCATCAAACAAGGTTTAATTTCAAGATATGACTCTTCATTGACATATGAATAGGATAGTAAGCTTGAGGAAGTGAAGATGATGATGTCACACTAAAGTAGCTGTTCAAAGGCTGCACCAATGATCACGTCGGGGTCACCAGTATAGAGGTATGAGGAACAGTGCGTAATGTTTACTCATCTTCTATAGAAAAGGGAGGACCCTCCGATCAGATGGGTGTCGTGTCTGGTGGTGGGCTACCACCCGACGATTGATGTCAGGACGTTGTTACAGGCTTATTTTTTTATCACCATCCAAATTTTTACAGGGTGTTCTACCCATGAATATGAACAACTTTCACTATGGGACCAACTCTGAAATCACGAAAAAAAAAATCAGCTGTTTCATACATTTTGGTCAAGTAGGTATTGAACTTTTGTATGAAACAGCTGATTTTTTTTTTTTGTGATTTCAGAGTTGGTCCTATAGTGAATGGTGTCATATTCATGGGTAGAACACCCTGTAAAAAATTGGATGGTGGTAAAAAAATGAGCCTGTTGTATACTAGTCGCGCGGTAAACTCTGCTTGCGCGATGCAGGATTTCACGTGACGTCAGTATAATGCGTAGTTCGCATATGGCGATGTAGATGCCGCCACAGTGCCTTTGTTCTAAGTAATTATCAAACGTGATGGTGATTCCACTAGCTGGCCGGATAATAAATACATTTTACCATTTTCTAGATAAATTATCGTTCTTTTACTTCTACCCCATTGTAATTGGCCTTCCAATTGGCATGCCAGGATTGGTTGGTCTGAAGATCATTTCTGTGAATTAAAAACGTTCAAAATCTAGGCGCAATCTCATCTCGGCGACAATCAATGTCAAAAACTTGTCAAAAATGTATGGAAATTATAGTTATTTTTAAAATAATTGAGACTGAAATCATACTGTGAAAGTTCTTAAAATTACTTGTTAAATCTCGCTTCCATTATGGCCAACCAATCATGACATTTAAGTCTAAAGTGTTGAGGATAAACACTACAGCCAATCAAATCACTTGAAACAGATTAAATTGAAGATTTCTGTAAACGGAGGTTAGTCCCTATTTATATAATTAAGTAAGTAGTAAGTATTTCCAACAAACATTTTGAACTAACTTTCAAAGTCTGTAATTCGGAAAACAATGTTTGAAATAAGCTCAAACGCGTAAATATAAGACAAGAATTATGTAAAACAAGCCTTTAACTATTAATTTAAAATACCTTTTCAAGTATTTGAAGTTTATAACAAATTTAAAACTTTGACACCTTTGTCTTAAAAGTTTAAAACAAAGTTTCCAGTAGAATAATGTTTTACCTATTTATCAACTTAATAATAATGATTTATTAATGTTCCTGGCTGTTACGCGAAACAGGACAAAGAAGTCGCTCAGCGCACAGAAAACGCCTGGAAGAACAATATGGTCGATGAAACTCCTCATGAAAGGACCTGTCCCGCTTTCACTAAAACGAAAGGTCATGGACATGTGAATTCTTCCCACCCTCACCTACGGAGCGCAAACATGGTCTCTAAAAAAGCGTCAAATGTCCGTATTTTGGGACTCCAAAATACGGACTTTTGAACGAAGTATACTGTTGTCAAACTCACAGACCGCATTAGGAACTCTATGCTTTTGGTTATTAAGGTTATTTCTGCAATCGCCATTTTGGTTTTGTTTTGATTGTTGTTAATTTGTTGACATTTGCTAGTGTCGCAACGCAGATTAATGTGTATTGTCTCTGACATCAAGAAATGGTCGAAATTGTCGACTCTTTACTGCTTGAGTACCAGGCTTTTGGCTACTTTATATGTGTGTATCTTATGTCATTTGTTTTCGTAATGTGCATTTTGTTTGTGCAGAATAAACAATGTTTCTTTCTTTCGTTCATTGACAGTGTGTTACGCAACTAGGGTCTTATCCCCAATGCCCGGGAGCCTTTTGAAGGTTGCCCCCCGAAAACAAACAAAAAAGGTACTTACCATGCCGAAAACCTTCAGCTGACCTCCAAGGCTTTTATAAGCCGCTTCATTTGTTTTCCACAAGATCAACAAAATAACTTTACTCTCTCGTAAATAAGCGGTATATTTTCCGTTTCGACACGTCATCTCGGCGGGAAGTTCGTGATAAATACTCCCCCGAAGTTGTGACGTATGCCCGTATTTGTGACGTATGGGGTAACTTCGAATATTGTGCCGTATCGGTGTATTAATCGAAGAGCTTTTTGTGGTGGTTGAGGGTGGATTTTAGCATGTGTTAGCCCATTTTGGGTTATGGAAATAATGAGATAATGGATGTTCATCATTTACTTATTTATGTATACTTTACCATATAACAACTATCCGCCAATTACATTTATTATTATGCGCACAGCTAAATTGACTATGGTGATGTGTGTTACTATGACCTGAATGCAGATCTCAATAAACTTGACCGTCTTCTCAATAACTGCATTCGATTCGTTTTCAATCTTCCTAAGTATGACCATGTTTCTGAGCACCAGCGGCTTTTAAAATGTTTACCCATTCGCCAGCGCAGAGAGTTGAGGGCGCTGACTACATTGTTCTCTATTCTTGACAAATCCACTGCTCCTTCTTACATGACTTCCCAAATTCAATATTTATGCTCTGCCCATGCTAAAAATCTTCGTTCCACCAACAATCGCCTTCTACGATGTCCTTCTCACCGTTCTGGTTTCATTCATTCTTCTTTCTTTGTTCAGGCGGTCTTTCTATGGAATGCGCTCCCTCTGAACATCAGGACGGCAACCAGTCGGTTATCTTTTAAAGTGAAGGCACGTAAACATATTCGGCAGAAGTTGGCCGTAACATCCCAGCGCTGATTTGCTGGATCCGTTTTCTCCTCTACCGATCATTTTTCCCCTGAGAGTTCATTTGGATGTATTTATGTAAATATTCTTGTATTTTATAGTCATTTCCAAGCTAGTTATTCTGTATGTTGCACCTTCCATGTTTTGTCTCTGCATCACCCTAAGGTTGATTGGTAGAAAATGCCTCAGGCATTAAGTCCGCCTTTGTACTGTTTTTTTTTTTTACTTGTGCATTAAGTTTTAATAAATAAAAATAAATTGTGGAAGTCTTTCCCAGCGTATGTGTTCCCTTCCACATTTAACCCGTCTGCCTTCAAAGCAAGAGTGAACAGGCATCTTCTGGGCACGCTCGTTCCATCAAAGACCTCATCCGTCACTTGCATCCATCGCTTGACAAGGTCAACAGCAGGCCCATTAAGCAATAAAAAATTTGTTTAGTAGCACTTCGGACTCTGGATATGTTTGGTGAAGTGCGGAACGATATTATTAAAAATGTTTTTTTGAATATATGTATAATGTAAAATAAGGTAAAAATTTGTAGATTTAAAAAAAAAAGCATATCTTAGGTACTACTTAGGATATATTTGGTTTTGTATTTTTTTCTGAACGGCCATAAGGTCTGCTATAAGCCATTTCAAGGTCCCCGGACGCCCTGTATATGTTAAATATGGTTTATCACTCTTTTTGTACGGTAAAAACATAACGTTATCATTGCTGTGGCACAATCAGCTACATTAGTAAATATAAGCGGCGTAATAAAATTGGAAAGAGGTATTAAGTCCGTAGTCGACATTTTGTATCGTCAACAGCCCTTTTGATCGATTTCCTGCCAAAAAGTATATTAAAGTCCATAACAATCGCAGTTTTCCTCCTAGAGGGGAGCGAATAAAAGTTAAAGAGTTTTTACGATAAAATAATTAGATGAAACGAGTTTCCGCATCGTGGGCGTTTTCAATATTAATTTTTGTTTTGAAGTAATAACCGTGTCGTTGTAATCGTCAATTTGGATAGGAAAAGGAAAACGTCAGGAAAGTGTTAATGATGAAAATTTTTAACATTTTATGAAAGTTTTTAATTGACTGTTTTTCAAACAAAAATCAGGGGGTAATATCGACAAAAAAAATAATATGAAAATATTGAAAAATAGCGATTTTTTCGGTCAAAATAATTCAGAAATGATTTTTTTTTCTCACCAAAACATTATCAAACATATGAAAAAAGTAATGAATTAGTTAGCCAAGGTTATTAGCTACCGTTTGTCGTTTTTTTTTTGTTTCTACGACGCATACAACCTTTGATATCACATAAAGTATCAAGCGCGCCGTAGTACATTAAAAAAAATATTAAAATAGCCATAATTTTTAGGGGAAGGGGGTTCAACCCCCCATATTATTTTTTTTGTCGATAAAATTAGATGTAGTACTCAGCCTTAACGGGTTAGAAGTCTCACCCCTATCACATTGTATAGTCGTACTAGCTGCGCCCCGCGGTTTCACCCGCATAAGTCTCGATCCCATGGGAATATCGGGATAAAAAGTGTCCTATGTCCTTTCCCGGGACTCAAACTATCTCTGTACCAAATTTCATCTAAATCGGTTCAGCGGTTTAGGCGTGAAAAGGCAACATACAGACAGACAGACAGAGTTACCTTCGAATTTATAATAGTTTAAATAGTATAAGTAGTTATAATAGTTATAATAGTTTTCCCAGCTATCTTGGGGTCGGCTTCCACTCTAGCTGGATGCAGCTGAGAACCTTACATAGAGCAACTGTCTATTTGACCTCCACAACCCATTAACTGGGTAACACGATACCCCTTGGTAGGACTGATTTTCAGACTTTTGGCCTTCTGACGACACGTAACGACTGTCAAAGATCTACGAATGACAGCCGCGACCAACGGCTTAAAGGGCTTTCCGAGGCACGGAGGGATCTCTATATATATATGTTACCGGCCAAACCCGATTTTAGGATGAACTAGTCTCGCCTAGGCCAAACCAGAACTAGTTCTAAGGTTGGTAAGAGCTTAGGCGACGTAGGATGCAAGAGCGAGTGAAGGGCACCCCGAGGTTAGGTTTGGTTAGGTTACTTTAAACCCTTTACACAGAAATAGGAGCCCCGCAAAGCGGGGCTCCGTCGACATAGGATGCAAGAGCGAGCGATTGAGAACTGGTTTGGCCTAGGCGAAACTAGTTCATCCTAAAATCGGGTTTGGCCGGTAACATAATTCTTTGGTATTGTTCGTCGAATCGTTGAGCTCCTTAAGTTCTGAGTTGAGCTGCACGATTTTTGACAAATGCGTGCACAATCTGTGTGGTTCTTTCCTCAAAAGACCATTTCAGACACCAATCTACATGATCTTCACATGATCTGACCAAGATTTTGTCTGGACTTTAAAAGAGACTGTGACCTCTGAGTTTGTTTCGGCCTTTCTTCTCAGAGTAGTCATATAGGAAACGCCAACCTCATCTAGCTTTAAAAAATATATGATTGACGTGTAAAAGTGTTTGTACAAACCTACTTACAGAAATAAATCATTTATCATTTATTTATTTATCAGTATAATGGATGGTCACCCATCCAAGAAACGACCGCGGCAAGAGTAGGTCGACCTTCGATCGACACGTGTGGCTTTTATGACTAAGCCACGAGTTTAGTCGTATATATGTTGTAAAAGTTCGTTTATTCCCCAAGCTAGACAGTCAAACTAAAATTATGCCACTGACCGCGTTATAACTGTTTCCTCAGAAACAATTTGCTCGCGCTTTGATAAAATATTCTAGACTGCTGAATCAATGGAAGCATTTGAAACGGTATGGATTCATTTTGATATTAGATCGAGATGGTCTGGATTATTCGACTGTTATTATCATTGTTCAAATTATTTTTCCTGCACTATTACGCGGGTAATATTGCCAATTTATTTGGCTTTTGTGATACTCCGTGACCTTATCTTTTCTGCGAGTTTTAATGATTTTCTGTGATTGAATGACTCACAACGTGGTGATTTGCTAGTTAGTAAGGTTCTGGAGAGCAGTGGTAACGGCCGCGACTTACGAGTAGTAGGTCGTAGGTTCGAATCCAGACAGGCGCTTTACTTTGTGTAAATCATTTCAGTACCACTGCTCTCAAAATGGTGAAGGAAAACATTGTGAGGAAACCGGCATGTCCTAGAACCAAAAATTCGAAGACATGTGACATCTGCCAACCCGCACTGGGCCCGTGTTGTGGATTACGGCCCACTCCCTCTCACTGAGAGGAAGCCTGTGTCCCAGCAGTGGGAACATTATAGGCTGATTATGTTATGTAAGGTTCTTTGTACTCAGTAAGTTTCCACGGTATGACAGCTGAAGGCCAATTCTCCTAATTTAAAACGTTCAAAATCTAGTCGCAGTCTCATCTCGGCGACAAACAAATGTCACAAACTTGTCAAAATGTAGGGAAAATAGAGGTAATTTTGAGAGATTGAGACTGAGATCAGACTGTGAACGCTCTTAAAATTACCAGAATTGCCCCTCTGATATCCTGTAAAAATATCACCGTGACATCTTAGGTGAAGCGAGCTTGAAGTGAGGTATCGATAGTGTCATCAGCTTCAAGTGGAATAACAGCTTACTTCAACTAACGAAACAATATAATTTTCGCAGTGAGATTTTTACACAATAGTCCGGCTAAACGTACATGTATAAGTCCCTCATCGCAAATTATAGTACCTAATAGTAGTTTTCTCAATTATTAAAACTAAACAGGTCCCCTTTTCAAATCGAGTACCAGGCAAGCATGAAGTTAAAAGAGCAACTAAGAATGATTAATTTCGAACTAAACATTAACCTAATTCGTTGACCTGACAGGGTTCAAATAAAGTCCTTTATTAATATGTCCATTACAGAGCCGATTCGTGAATAATTGATGGCCAGTGTTAATAAAGTAAACAAGTTTGTGGAAATATTTTGACCTTTTCGCTCGCATAAACATTGGGGTTTTCAGCTACATAGCTGGTATAATCATGACATTATTATCGTGGAAACGGTTTTGTTGTAGTTTAGTTATAGATCGTAGGTTCGAACCCAGGTAGGCACTTTACTTTGTGTTATTTATTTCATCACACTGCTCCCAAAACGGTTAAGGAAAAAATCGTGAGGAAACCGGCATGTCCTAGAACCAAAAATTCGAAGACATGTGACATCCACGAAATCACACTGGAGAGCCATCTTGGGCTGCGAAACCACGTTCTATTTAACTATGGGGCATCAGGTTATCGTTACAGTCTATCAGAGGTCAGGACTATGAGCGTAAGGGATGAGAGAGTGCATTTGTGTCTGCCCACATTGCACACTTGAGCACTATATTAACTCCCGCGCCGAAGGGATCTCCGTTGAGATTGGCCACCATGGCCAAAATACGGTCTAGATAACTTTATTATTTACGATTTCAGTTTGTGAAAATCGATTGAAATCTTACTACCTCTAATCAAACCGATGACCTCCCGAAGGGCTTCGTAATATAGTGTTAGGTGTCGTAGGTTATGGAAGGAAACAACTGGTTCGGGACGCTAATCGGTACTGGAATTTATTTCGTAAAATAACGACTACTTATACAAGCATATTATTCTTATTATAACAAAATACATTAGTGGGCACTTTAAAACCTTACGATATTATTGCCCAATCAGTTCAAAGCACGTAACCCAATCACTGCACAACACGATAGCCTGTGGTTCGCTGAGCTCTCAACAGGGGCGCCGCTATCGCATTGGCGGTAGCAGAGCGCTAGGGCTAGGGCTAGGGCTCCACGGTCGGTCACTCGGCGGGGCGCGCGGCGCGCTGCGACGTTGGCGTAAATGATGATGATGCAGCTACAATAGTTTGTCGGAATTCTCCTTTAACTAAACACGCCCAAATGACAGTCATAGCAATGAATATGACAACAAACAATACCAGGAGATGAGAACCAATAAGAATATTAGTGAAATACTAGCCACACTGTTTATTTTAATTGACAAATATAAGCGTTGGTATACAACGTTTGGACCGCGGCCAATTGAGCAGCCGCGCGTAATACTAAATGTTAATGAGCTTAAACATTATCTGTATACTAAATGCATATTGTTTTGCGGCTATGTGCTTACCTATGTGGCAGGATTAAAAGATAGGAGCCATTTTGTTGTTTTTTTTTTTATAGTTGCTTTTTTTTGCATAACCTCGCAGTAAGCAGGAGTTGTATAAAATGTAATGCTGTATAATTTTTAATGACTTTTAGGAACGACGTTCCTTAACGCGTTTTGCGGTAGTTGATTAATAGAAATCGTCATGTATCTCAGGAAAATTTGTCTGCTTACAGTTTTCGTATACACTTTCTGTTTTATTGACGCTTTAAAAGTATTGCTAATTATTATTTAGGTAGTGGTTTGACTAGGTTACTATGACTCATTTTCATGTTAGAAAACATAATAAAGATGTTGCTGTCTTCATCATTTGCCTAGCCTTTTCCTAACTATGTTGGGGTCGGCTTCCAGTCTAATCGGATGCAGCTGAGTACCAGTATTTTACATGGAGCGACTGCCTATCTGACTTCTACAACCCAGTTACTGGGTAATACGATACCCCTTGGTAAGACTGGTTATCAGACTTTCGGGCTTTTGACTACCCGTAACGACTGTCAAAGATCCACGAATGACAGCCGGGACCAACGGCTTAACGTTCTTTCTGAGGCACGGAGGGGTCTCGGTATGTAAAGATGGTCACCCATCCACAGACCAATCGCGGCAAGCGTAGCTTAACCTGATCGATCGACCTGTGCGGCTGTTATTATTTAGCCACGGGCCCCTACCATAAAAATGTTGCTGTAACAACGTTTATTTGGTTTCGATTGTTGTTACTGTTTTTTGATAAATATTTTAAATTAGGTTTATTTTTGCCTACGGCAATGCTAATGCGTTGCAATGCATTTTTTTTTGTTAGGAACCCTCTCGACGCGCACACAACAACTTACCAAACTTTCATCACAATCGGTCTAACCATTTTGAGTTTTTGCGAGACTTAGGAACGGCAATTGATTTTTTTATGCATATAAGAATACACGTATACTAGCTGATCGGACAGACGTTGTCCTGTGTCCTAGAACTCGAACGCAGCGCCACCTACCGGGTCCAATTCTCAATCTACACCATCTAGGTAGCCGCTCAAACACACACAAAAACATTCATCCAAATCGGTCCAGTCATTTAGGAGGATTTTAGTGACATTACACACGTGCAGAAGAATTATATAATAAAGATTGATAGACTTCAAAATCCATTTAAAAATAAGAGTGGGTTAGAGGTCAACTCGTCCCACTTCGAAACTGGGACCAGGGACCAAAGGGAGCAATTCGTCTCACTTCAAAAATGGGACCAGGGACCAATTCCACCTAGGGGGCAACTGGGCCCACGTTAACGCCTATCGTATTGATTATATTATATGCCTACATACTGAAATAATTCCTATCATTTTCTTTTATACGTTTTTAATGGCCGATGACAAATTGTTCAACATAATGGTTTCTTTGCGACGACCTTCATTTTGACTGTAATTGATTATTACCTATGTTATTTTGCTGTCAATAAAAATATTATTTCTGAGCCTTGTCAAGTTTCAAGTTATTACGAAGTTTGTTTGATAAGTGTGGGTGGATATGGCAATATCCTCAAGACACATCGTTGTCGTGGGCAATTTGTGGATTATGTCCAGTGGATGTTATGCATGTGCATAAAATTGAATTAAATAGACTGTTATAGTGCAACTAAGAGTAGCGGGATATAAAAGCCCTTTTTTAGGCTTTTTTTAAGAGGAAATGGGGTCGGAGAGTCTTTTTTAAAAAGCCTAAGCAAAAAGTCATAATTCGAGGTTTGGCTTTCGCCTATTTTCTCCTCCAATATTGGACCAATTTGGAAGATATTTCATAAACAGTATAAGAAGGATATATCATGTATCCTTATGTTTTTCTTTTTGATGATATATTATTGTTATAAGCACTAGAACCCTCAAAAAAAGAATTATCAAAATCGGACTGCTCTGTAAAAAGTTATGCGTGATCATACATAAAAAAAAAAAAAATATACGCGTCGAATTGATAACCTCCTCCGTTTTTTCGTCGGTTAAAAATGCTCAAAATTGCCACTATCAACAGGGGCCTAGTGTACAAATTTGACAGCGAAATGTAGCTTAACGGCCACCTAACTCCCACCCGGGGGAGAAATTATAGACATTGCGTGTTACGTAGTATTAATGAAAAAAGACCTACTGCTGACTACTCTGAGAAGAAAGGCCGAAACAAACTCAGAGGTCACAGTCTCTTTTAAAGTCCAGACATAATCTTGATCAGATTATGTGAATACCGTGTGGACTGAAGTCTGAAATGGTCTTTTGAGGAAAGTACAGACGCCAGCACATTAAGCTACGACAGTCTATCAAATTTCTTTAATAGATTTTCAACTTTATCGCTAAAGCATAAGGTTCAAAGTTGATTGAGAAAATTTTAATGTTTCGGGCAGCTTGATGTGCTGGCGTCTGTACCACATAGATTTGAGTGGAACACACACACAGATTTTAAGACATAAAAGCCCTTTTTAGTCCCGCAGTGGACAGAGATCTATGAGATTGATGATTTGTGTGTGGTCTAGAAGTATCTAGAAGTATACAGGGTGGTAGAGACGTTGACTCGCAACATGCAACCACGAATTCAACACATGATTATAGACGTAGCGTAGAAATTTTTCGTCGGATATAAAAAAAAACAGCTGTTTCATAGAAAAGTGCAATATATACGCGGTCAAAATGTATGGAATAGCTATTTTATTTTTAACCAGCTTCAGCCCGCGACTTCGTTCGCGTGAAACTTCTTGTTTCCCCCGAGCCACCCCGTCGTATCGCATCACCCGCCCGCGCTATCACTTAACGTTCTTTTTGCCATTTTTTCTTTTTGCTCGGCTCCTAAGGGTCAAAGCGTGATGTTAAATAGCCTATAGATGCAAGAAGAATTTTTCAAATCCGACTAATAGTTCCAGAGATTACCCCCTACATACAAACTTACAAACCTCTTTATAATATTAGTATAGATATAGATAACCGACGGTGGGCCAGTATCGTGTTCAGCATTCATGGTATCAGGTAGCGTGTCGATGTCCCTGCTACCCTGTATAATATTTATTATAGACCTGTCTACCTATTCTGTAAAAATCTCACCGAGAAAATATAGGTAAGCTGTAAATACTGTTAATCCAAAGCATCAAGTGGAATGACTGCTCGCTTCAAGCTCACAAAGTTTTCACGGTGACATTTTTACGAATGAACCAGAAATTACTGATGAATGGTAGATTTTAACATTAGTTATGTACTTATTTATAAATCAAAATCAAATCAAAATCAAAAGTCATTTATTCAAACTAGGCTGAGAATCAGCACTTTTCGAACGTCAAAATTACAAAAGACAGTCCCCCAAAACGCCCGCCCTTCGCCACTTCCTAGTGCTTTCGCTGGGGAGAAGAAGTAGCGCAACAAACTCCCCAGCAGCACAGCTGTCTGTTCAGTTAGAAAAGAATTAATTTTATACAATACTATGTATGCAAAGTAATTAACATTACAGGACACAGAACCTTATATTAAATTATTTGCCATAGGTTAACTAGCCACGCCAATATACCAACAAATACAATAAACACTATACGTACTCAAGCAAAAAAAAATTAAAAATATAACCAAAAAAAAAAACTTACTGACCAAATAAAAGCCTCCAGAGCCCTGATTCACAACCATACGACAGGCTATCGTATCGAAAACCTGACATTTCGATAACCTGATTTGACTTCCCCTCAACAGCAAATAGCTGTTGGAAGAAAAGCGGGCGTCTATTTGATTTAAACTGACAAAGTTTTCGGGTTTTGGACTTGTGAACAGCGTTGAGAAGACTCCTACGATAACAATGATTAATGTTCGATACGATACGGAATCATATCGAGTGTTTGTGAATAAGGGGGCAGGTATAAAGGGCGTGACAGCTTACATATATATGCAATGCTGGGTTCTGTTTACATAGCTGTCACTTGAAGTCACAAATGATAAACTAGGACCATCGAAGTAAAATAGTATATTCTTGTACTGTCAACTTCAAACTTGCATAAACTCACACATGAGCATGGCAAATATTGGACATGATTTGCCTCAATATGAACAAACTAAAATGTCAGTTTTGGCAAGCGCAGCCGCGGGCTCGTTATTCCCTGATATTAATGAGAGCTATACACCTGGGACTCCTGGGAGCGAGCTCAAATAAACATCTGTGATATTAAATATTGATCCAGAGCCAGAATATGTGGAAATGGCTCCAATCCCACGAGGATGGCACTTTGATGTATGAAGCTTCATCTTGCAGAATTACTAGGGCGTCATCAATTAGAAGGGGGCGGAGTATCTATCGAGTTAACTGACATTTTGATGATCAGGAATGAGGTGGGGAATCGGGAGGGTTCTGCATCCTCACCATTTTTATGCAGACAGTAATAAAAGACATATAATTATTTAGAAATTAATGTACATTAAAATTTAGTGTCTATTTATTTATTTACAATTTAATATTACACATTGACATTACCTACCAACAAAAAGAAGGAGTTAACTTTCCAAATCCTCTGTTTTTATTGATTAAGACCAGTAGTACAGTTACTTCCGTAAATATGGCAAGGATACAGATCCAATGTTAGAAACCTTCATATTCATTCCTTTGGTTTTGTCACACGTTAGTACCAGACACTATAAAAGAGAAAAACAAATGAAATACTGCAATGTATGACTATATTTTAATAAATGTGGAGCTGTAAGGTGATTACATGTCGATGATGCTTCACTGCGATAGGTACACATGTAAAACAAATGCATGCAAATAGACACGCACGCATATGCCAGAAGGTCAAGTCGCGTAATTAAAAACGTTCAAAATCTAGTCGCAATCTCATCTCAGCGAGAATCAATGTCAAAAACTAGTCAAAAATGTAGGGAAATTAGACGTATTTTTGACAGATTGACACTGAGATCAGCATAGCTATTCACAAACACTCGATACGCTTCCGTATCGTATCGAACATTAATCATTGTTATCGTAGGAGTCTTCTAAACGCTGTTCACAAGTCCAAAAGCCGAAAATTTTGTCAGTTTAAATCAAATAGACGCCCGCTATTCTTCCAACAGCTATTTGCTGTTGAGAGCAAGTCAATTCAGGTTATCGAAATGTCAGGTTTTCGATATGATAGCCTGTCGTATGGTTGTGAATCAGGGCTCTGAAGGATAATTCTTGTAATTTAAAACGTTCAAAATCTAGTCACAGTCTTATCTCGGCGCTCAACAAATGTCAAAAACTTGTCAAAATGTAGGGAAATTAGAGGTATTTTTGACAGATTGAGACTTAGATCAGACTGTGAACGTTCTTAAAATTACGAGAATTGCCCTTCTCATTGTGAACGTTCTTAAAATTACGAGAATTGTCCCTCAGGTATCAAGGTAAACCGCTAAGTACTTCGCGATGTATCGCGGAGGAGAGGTATCCTTCTAGGCATGTGCGTGCGTGTCTATTAGCATGCATTTGTTTTACATGAAGGTCACATCGAGATAGCGAGATAAACTGCGACCGCAAGGTATCGCAGTGAGGCATCTTGCAAGAGACTGTCACCCTGGTATCAGTGACACAGACAACTCTGTTTAAAGCAAATTATTATCTAAACCTAGATATTTACGACCTTGTAGGTACTCTATAAAAAAAAACATTAATATAATTTTAAATAAAAACGAAACCTATAAGTAATGATAATCATACCGGTCATATTTCTTGGGCATACGAGCATATATGTGCTGGGAAATCATCATGGCTTGTTTGGAAGCCTTGGTGCTGTCCTTCTTCTGTTCAACGGTGACTGCAGACGCAGTGGTCGAGGTCTTCGCTCTTGCTATACTTTGTAAGTACGACTCATAAAGACTCATTCCTGGCAGCACAGAATTATTGTCTTCCGACGGTTCTATTGGCACATTTATGGGGTCGTACGGTAAAGTTAACATGTATTTTCCAACGTCGGCGTAGTAAGGTTGGCTTTCAGGCACTTCCTTTGTTGCGTTTGCGTTGTTTTGCATATTTGACGTCGTTGTGGTGGATGGTTCCGTGGTTGAAGTAGGTTTGATGACCTCGTCCCAGATGACGGAGTCTAGCCAGTGTACGAAGCTGGCGATTTTGGGGAAGGCGTGAGTCTTGGAGTAGAGGGCGCAAGCGTTGATGAAGGAGGATATGGCTACTAAGGTATTGTTCTGGATAACCGCGCCACCGTTGTCTTTCTGCAATAGAAGTGTGTGGTTATAAACTGAAGTACGTCTGTTAAGACAGAGGCAGAGTAGGTACATCCATAATTAAGATTTGTGTTTTTCTTCTTTAAAATTGCTCTAACGGACAAAGAGACAGAGAGACATTGCGTTAGAAGGAATACTAGCTTTTGCATGCGACTTCGTTTGCGATCCAGAATAAAAAGTAGCCCATGGACCTTCTCCAGGCTTCCCAAGCTACCTTTTTTTTTGGTTTGGGGGGTAACTTTCAAAAGGCACCCGACCTCCGGGGAGGGAGGTCGGGGAGTGTGGGATTTTTACCTCACGAAAATCACCCTGGTTATCACCATCAGCTTGGCGTGGCGTGGTTCCGGTTCAGGGTACCTATTTACTATTAATTAAAGTATGGATGTAAGGAAGAGTGACAGCATGGTTGGAGTGTCAATTGCAAAATGCAGCTTACATTTACCTAGGTATATCTTTTCAAAACTTTGTATATTTACATAATTTAAAAAGCTAACAATCTTAAAATAATAATATGTACAAGTATATAAAAAGGGAGGGAAAATAATCAAAGGGCATCAAAAAATTCGTCCGCATCACTGTCAACGGGAAACGTGCCCAAAAGGCTGGCAGCATTGCCACAAACTTTGTGAAAACATGATTTGTTCCGCATACGCCTAAAAAGTTCGTCCTGCGTTTGATATTCCTTGTTTGCCCTGCATTTGATATAATATTGTTCGCCACAAATTTGATATACCTTGTTCGCCCCAAATTAAGTAAAACCATAGAAACGCCTCAACAAACTCAATATCGCTATCCTTCATACTAGGACTACATAAACGACTGCATGTTTTATCCCCATTTGTTTTTATTCTTCGTCCCAATGACATTTATAAATGATCTCATAAAACAGAGTAGCGGAACGATCCCGATGATTTATATGTTTGTGCTTCCGTGAGCGTATCGAGTACGTTTAATTTTATTGTGGCATTAACACCATATGTAATGATGTTTACTTTGCCTTTTATTGCTTGGCGATATTCGGGATGGAGGATACAGTAATCAGCAAAGTATTTTTGCATCTGTTGTAAATATGGCTGCGTTGGTTTTGTTACGGATCCGTGTTTTTTGAAGTGAAAACTTCTTTAGGCGCGTTGGGCATTTTTTAATATGGGAATAAAAATATTGAACTCGCGTCACTGTTACCGTAATCGACACCGCTTCGGATGTGTTCGGCTGTCCTCGGGATGTACTCGGTTTTAAGGTATAGCCGATATGTCAGTGAGTGATTAATGCAAAGCATTCTGTTTGTGTTTTGTTTTCACTTCTGTCGGCACTCCCGGAGTGCCACTTTTTATTTCTTTTTAAATAAAATGCATTCATATTTTGTTTTTTAGGATCTTTTGGACTACAGTACCAATAAATACCTTTTCTTCTTCTTTCTTTCCTACATGTTTGTAATCAGGGTATGCCGATAAAGACATTAATTTATGAGCTTAGGTACTTTAGTAACGAGTGAATTAAAAATAGTTTAGCAAAAAAATTAAGACCGATTTAAGGAAAATATAAGTAAGGCAATTTTCTCTAAAAATCCAAAATTGACATTGATTTACGAACGTCACGATTACCTTCGATAGATTTTTCAATTTCACTGATAAAGTTATCAGCCCGTCAATCGATTGTTCAACAAAAAACCCATCATATTTCACCCTTAACCCCATGGGAACGACTTTCAAGTAAAGGATAAAAAATAACGTGTTCTCCCTTGACAGAGGCCCTTGACGGGGATTCCTTATGGCACAATTTATCGGTCCTTACTCGGGATTGAGTAAAATAAATAGTCTTTCGAATTCGTTTTATTAGGTAGGATTAAATGGACCAATGAGGTGGAAGAGTTTGGAGGAGACACTTTCGAATTGGCCAATAAAAGGAAGAAAAAGGATATTTTGAACAGGGCATTGATAAACTTTAGATTCGTATAGGTGGATTTTCAACATCCAATATTTTTATTGCTAACTGTTGGCATTCTGCTATGGTGGTCCTTGTTCAAAAACTCACACATTAATAACCCCCTTCCTAATAAACGTATTATATCAGATGAATATTTACACACCGATTTCTCTCTTTCAGTCGTCAGTACCTAGTTTGACTTTCGAAAGAAGAAGATAAAGCGTTGTGTAACTATATCTATACAGACGCTATACAACGTTTATTAGTAAGGGGGTTTAGTGTTAAGAATATTGAAGTTTTTATTGAAAGTGGAGACATATTTGGAAGATTTTGGTGAGCAATTACCAATCCAATAATATTATGGCATATTTTTCTTAAACCGGTCCTACGTGGGGGTCTAATTAATTTACGTTCTATGAAAGAAAAGGCCATTTAAACGTAGGCAATTAATTAAAAAAAAATGTGCAACTCTAGCAAAGCTTTCAAACACCAAATCTCTTCTTCAACCTTTAAATGACGAAGAGTTTCACGAAGTGAAAAAATCTAATCTGCCTAGCCTTTTCCCAACTATGTTGAAGTCAGCTTCCAGTCTGACCGGATGCAGCTGAATACCAGTATTTTAAATGGAGCGACTGCCTATCTGACCTCCACAAACCAGTTACTGGGCCCCCTGGGCCTGCCCCTTGGTAAGACTGGTTGTCAGACTTTCAGACTTCTCACGACCCGTGACGACTGTCAAAGGTCCACGAATGACAGCCGGGACCAACGGTTTAACGTGCTTTCCGAAGCACGGAGGGGTCTTGGCATGTAAAGATGGTCACCCATCCACGGACCAACCGTGGCAAGCGTAGCTTTATCTGATCAATCGACCCGTGCGGCTATTATTATTATATCACAAGTCAAAGTAAAGTGAATGCAACTCGCACTGGGCCCGTATGATGGATTACGGCCCACTCCCTCTCACCGAGAGGAGGCCTGTGTCCCAGCAGTGGGAACATTATAGCCTGATTATGATGATATGTAGGTAATTAATTAATAAAAACCTTTTTATTTCCAGCTATAGGTACCAAAGCTTGAGATTTGGTGTTTGAAACACCAAAACCGGTTTTCATCCTTGAAACGACGAAGACTTTCCCAAAGTGAATGCCTACCAGAACATGTAGTCGGTAAAGCCATTAATCTGATTAAGATTAACTTGGAGAAAACATTTATCTTAGACTAGCTGCGCCCTGCGGTTTCACCCGCGTAAATGTCGATCCCGTGGGTATATCGGGATAAAGGGTAGCCTATATGTTAATCCAGGGTGTCAGCTACCTCCATACAAAATTTTATCAAAATTGGTCCAGCGTTTTTATTATTATTATTATTATTATCCTTTATTTCATTATAATACATATAAATTATATTTTTAAATATTAGAATATAAAATATATATATAAAAACATTTAAAAATATAAAAAATAGTAGCCCACCGGTATCGGGAACAGGGTCCAAGCTACCGGCGGTCAGGGCTCCAGAGAGAGGAACCTCCTGACAATGCGAGCCGTGTCCAGAAGTACCGCTTTCTGAATCAAGCCCTTGATCCAGCTGCCCAACGAGAGCCTCCTTAGGTGTTGGTCGAGGCTCTTGGCTATCAAACCATTGGCTGTAACGACTATCGGCACAATGATCGCTGAGTCCACATCCCACATGTCGACAACCTCGCGAACCAAGTCAAGATACTTAATTTGTTTATCTTTCTCAGCTTTCACGAGGTTCTCATCATGCGGGACAGTTATGTCAACAATCATTGCGCGCCGCTCTGATCGATCCACCACCACTATATCAGGCTTATTGGCAACAATAGTCCTGTCAGTGATGATGGATCGATCCCAGTACAATGTGATATTACCATTTTCGAGAACTGGGTCGGGCACATACCTATAGTACGGCACCTCTGATTCCACAAGGTTGTATTTCAAAGCAAGCTGCTGATGGATTATCCTGGCTACAAGGTTGTGTCTATTATTATTATTATTATATATTTATTTCTGAGTATATGGTACATTAAGATCTTAATAAATAAACAGTTTCACATACACTACCGTTGCCGGTGTAGAAATATTAAAATTACTTACATATGCAAAGTGGCCAAATTTTAGGCCGTAACAATATAATCATATGACCTAGTTAGTTTGTCATCGAAACCCTAAGATGAAAATTGGTAATTTTTATACAATGTCAAGTTTTATGTGCACAATTTTATATTCATTTATAATGTCAAAACAAAAAAGAAACAGTACAAGTCAATAGGTATACATACACACACAAAGTAAGTATTGATAAAATGTAAGTAAGTAATGTCAAAATTTATAATTTAAAAATTCATTAACTGAATAGAAACAGTTGTCTAAAAGCCAAGCAAATATTGTTCCTCTAAATTTATTTGTTGGCAACTCTCTGATGTGTGGGGGTAAATTGTTAAATATTTTGATTGCCATGCAATTGGAATTCCTGCTGTAAAGATGTAGTCTCTGGCTAGGTGCAAGTAATTTATTTGGACTTCTGCTTTTCACTCTTTTAGAAATGTGTTCATACAATGGGAACATGTGCGAATACCTTTTTACAAACATGCAAATTTCAAAAATATATAGGCAAGGAAGTGGAAGAATTTTTAGTGCTTTAAATAACGGCTTACAATGCTCCAAATATTCTGCTCCATACACAGCTCTGACACATTTTTTTTGTGCAATAAATGCTCTGTTCACATCTACTGAATTTCCCCAAATCACGAGGCCGTAACGCAGCACTGATGCAACATAGCCATGATACGCATTGAGGGCTATTTCTTTACTGGCTATTCGTCTCAGTTTTCGAAGAGCAAACACAAATTTGAGCGTGAAGAAGTAACAAACATATAAACACACACACTCACAAACTTTCGCCTTTATAATATTATAGTGTGATGTGATTTAGGGCGGTTACTCACTACGTCCGATCTTAATCCGAGAAATGCCGGTCCGAAGTGACCGTAGTCCTATTTGTATGAGGGGTTGCGCACTACATCCGAACTAGTGAATAGTCCCGGGAAATCCGGGAACCGAAAGTACCGGGAAATCGCGAAATGTTTTTATCTTGCCCTGTCATTTCGTCTTTCTCTTACTTTGTCCGTTTCAACACTTTCAACTCTACTACTACGTAGCAAGTGTATTCCACGCCAAATTAGAAATATTCTAAACGCGAAGTATCATTTCCCGAAAGTATCGAAAGTACCGGGAATCCCGCTTCTTTAGCCAGAAGGTCCCAAAAATCCCGGTTCTGCATTCCCCAATCCGAACTCTATCCGTCAGAATTTAGAACAATTTCCAATTCGGATTGATTTCTCGGATTCGGATCGGACGTAGTGCGAAACCGCTCTAAGAATGTTACTCAAGTATCGAACTTCCTGTACTCCGTGACCCAGTTCCAACCTGTCTAATAATTACTGTTTGATGTTGATATTCTTTGTTTACTTTCGGTAAACTTCAGATTGTTTCAATTCCCGTGAAATTGTTTCCTGATGTCAACTTCTTACCTCCTGCTGCTTTTGTAACAGATCCCCTCTTAAAGAGGCTTGTTTTGTTAGATTTGGCGTTTAATTTAAATTATAAAACTAATCAGCGCGTAATTACCACATTTCTAAAACAAAATCGCCTATTAATTTACTTTTAATTAAAATGGCCGGCTTTCTATGATTTATATGAAACTAGCTGCTGCCCGCGACTTCGTCCGCGTGAAATCCTATCCTAACTAAAAGTATTTTTTTTTCTAAAATAAAAGTAGCCTAAGTTACTCCTTATTACATCAGCTATCTGCCAGTGAAAGTCCCGTCAAAATCGGTTCAGTCGTTTCAGAGATTAGCCGGAACAAACAGACAGACAAAAATTGTAAAAAATGTTATTTTGGTATATGTACCGTGTATACTTCCATATGCATTTAGTAAAAAGCGGTTATTTTAATATTACATACAGACACTCCAATTTTATTTATTAGTATAGATGTCTAAAGCTACGGTTTCCGCGGGGACGCCTATCATGAAAACGATGGCACTGGGGTTTGACTTTATGGTGTCAAAAAACACTTTCTAAGAATAGACACCAACTTACTTTGATAAATAACGTTCCAGTGATGTCATTCGACGGTAAATGGCGGACATAATAGGGCAGCCACCGCATTCTTTGGAAACCTTAAGCTTATTATACCCTAACTTGAGGAAATGTGACAGTGATTTTCCATGTTTGACAAATGACTCTGCAGTTGACACTCTTTAAGAAGATGAAAGATGCATAGATATAATCAACATACCCTGCAGAAATGTCTGTTAGGATCCTGTACACCTCCTAAGCAAACATAGTGTCCTGGTAGCATCTTCGTGTCGACCTCACATATTGAAGGATCAATCATTGGGGCGTTTACTAATCGCATGTGCTGGAAAAGAAAACAAAAGATGATTTAGCTTTTGATTTAATTTGTTTTTCTTTGAGAATATTTGATGAATATTTTCTATGAAGAAGGACAGTCCTCCTAATCCTTTTGATTGGCTTTCTTTTACGGTCATGACTTGGAGGTAAAGTTGTAAGTCGTACACAATAAATGACCATTATTAGGGTCTATAACTTCCTAAACTCATTGGGCAAGAACAGTGATAAAACGCTCGTTACAAACTTCAAAAGTCTGTGCCCTATAGTGGCACAATAGAATAGAAAACTTTCGTTTCAGACAAGCGTCCATATGGTTAGTAACAAAACTTAACTTCTAGTGTTAGTAGGTATACAATTAAAATTCAGTGAGGAGCTGCTTCCACCTCCGCAACATCGGGGAATCCCACCGATCTGCAAACACACTGAGAATACTGTTGGTGCTGCCGCAAACACGCGTCATCAGGGATGCACATCTATTCTTAACAATGACGGCAAAACCATTAATATCATTATCCGCAAACATCCCTGATTCACTACACCGCAACGGCAGCTGCAGCAGTACTCTCAGCGCATTATTATATTCTTCTTCTTAGCGTGTCGATAGCAATCTAAATGTACTCGGCCCAGAATTCGGCTACTTGTTTGGCGCCATCACCAGCGTCCATCAATTCCTGTAACGTGCAGCTGACAGGACACGCAGGGCACGATATTAAGTGTCATTATATTGAACGCGCAGGTCGCTGTATGTCCACTGAGTGAAGTTCACCCACAGGCTGCACGTGTAAAAAGACTGACAGTAAGCAACAATGACAGGGTGGTGAAACAAGTGGGAAGATGAAAGTCCAACCTGGTAAAGTGGAGCTACCTTGACAGAACGGCAGTAGGGTGTGACTGTGGAGCTTTGTCACAAACCATGCTCCACCTAATATCCTGCCCTCTGTGTAACAAAACATGCAGTCAAAGTGACTTCTGCGCTGCCACCGAGAGCGTTGTGGAAGTGGCAAAGTTTTGAGAAAACAAGATTTAAAATTCAGTCGTGCACGAAGAAGAGGAGGGTGGTATCTTCTATCCCTTTCGTCTACAAAAAAACATATTTTTCATTTCGTAAAGTATGAAGCCACATTGTACGTTTTACGGAAATTCATATGCCTAGAGTTTTCCTCGCCATTGTTCAGCGCAGTCCAACCTTTTCTTCACATATTTTTTTATCTGACATCATTTTTATAAATGGTTGGTCTCACAATCTTGGGACTCGTAATATGTTAATGGAGAAATCTTTATGGCTCTTCTGATATTTATGAAGGCCTCGTAAGTATTATCTACTTTGAATAATAGTGTCAAGGGCCAATTGATTGAGTTGATTTAGTATGCCCAATGACTAAGAATAAGCCAGTAGTGAAGTGAAGTTTATACATTGGCGAAATCTAAAATTGGAAAGGTTTTCGAACAACATGTCACTGAAGTAGGAGCTGTTCCAACAACGCTGACGTTTTTGTACTGTATTGTTTGACTGAATGGTCCACATTTGCCCTTGCCCTGGACTGAAATTGCTGGAAGTCATCGGGTAAGCCTTGTCCGGCAATAAGATGTTGTAATGTGTTACCCAACTGCCTCTTTGTAGTAATAATCTCGAAGCTCACCCCATTAGGAGTCCATGCGACGATGGAGGCTAGAAATCCGAGCGCAGTTTCGTCATCAGCGTCCGGCAGTCTGACGCTCTGCACTCGAGAACTAAACTCCATCGGAGTTTCTAGTTTAACTGCTGTCACATGAAGATCGAAGTTGTTGATCATCATTTTTATCTGGAACCAAAAAAATACTTGTGTTGGATATTTTGAATTCAAAATTATGCCTTACATTGTTGGCATAACGTTGATTAGAACTAAATAATCTCATCGTATATGCCGCATGCATCCTTTCAAACCGATCTGGGACGTATTCGTCTCTCCAGGTTGATTTCTTAATTAGAGTAGGATTTATGTCCTGTGTGTTCATCATTATGTACACAGCACGGTTTGTTTACTGTACGGCGTGATAACCGCGCCGTAGAAAAATCGTATGGCCTTGTATAAGACATGGTATACGGCGGCGGTGCCGTACTGTAGTACCGCCGTGTCGTCAACAAACTTCTGACGACTCACTGCCGACCGTGCCTACAGACGGCAAAAGCCGTAGTTTTTCACGGCAAGAAAAAACGTGTGCGTACAAAAACTTTTTAAGAAAAAAAAAACCGACTTCCAAAAAACACTACAAAGTGAAAAATAACTTTATTTCGGAAGTCGGTGTCTTTGGATCTGTATTTTAGTTTTTTGCCACCGACTTCCGAAATAAAGTTATTTTTCACTTTGTAGTGTTTTTTGGAAGTCGGTTTTTTTTTTCTTAAAAAGTTTTTATTTCACGCTTTTTAGTGGGTCTGCTTATAATTTATCTAAGTTACAATAGCCTAGTGATTATCGCCTCTTACAAACAAAATATTGCTTTTCCCGATGCAGGGAAGTTAATTGTTGAGGAGTTCTCCAGGTCCACTATCAGCTCCATATCACCATTCACATTGTGACGAGCATAAATTGCTTAGCAACCATATTAAAGTAATCGAATCGCAACCCGTCAAATACTTAGATATTATTGAGTACTTCCGATGGCCATCTGTGGTCTTCATCATCAGTTCCACTTCACCAAATAGTGCTTTCCGAGAGCAAATGCACGAGTTACTATAAAAAATACCCAAATCGCTATAGGTGTGCCTATAATATTTGAAGAGTTCCTTCGATTTCTCCAGGATCCCATCATCAAATCTTGACCTGATGCTTTTAGACTAGATGCTGATAATCCTGGCTGCAGCATCAGGCCAGACTTATGTCAACATTACATTGAACTTAAAATTTAGTCCTGTTTAAAATGAGCCCAAACACGACTATGGTGCTGTAATTTCAAGGTTGGTACTTTTTCTGATGCTCCTGGCTTCAGCATCAAGTCTTTATGTACTTCGGTGTTCCTCATTAACAGTACGTTTATCCACACATCGAGCCCTTTTCAATGAGCCTAAACACGATATATCTGCTGTTAGTTGTCGAGGAGTTAGGTACTCTGCAGACTATCCTGACTGCAGCATCAGGTCATGACTTGATGATCATGAGACCAAATGTGGCAAATGCCCTATCAAACATCAAAACAATTGACTAAAACAGTCCTTTCCTGTTCGAGTAACTTCTTACTGTTAAGGAGTTGTACCTTCCATCATCAGCCCAGCTACCTGAGATGGTGACAACCATACGCAAATACACAAGATACTTCATAAAACATGCGAAAAACAATAAGTGAGCCTATAAAATTTGAGGGTTGCCCTCGATTTCTCTAAGATCCCATCATCAGATATTGAAATGGTGACAATGGGACCACACGGGAAGCACCAGCTTTCAAATAAAAAAAGAATCATGAAAATCGGTTCACCCAGTCGCAAGTTATGAGGTAACAAACATAAAAAAAAAAAAAAAAAAAAAAAAAAAAAAAAAAAAAAAAAAACAGTCGAATTGATAACCTCCTCCTTTTTTTGAAGTCGGTTAAAAAGGCCATACGCTTCGCAAACGCGACGTTGTGTCTACGCGGCGTCTGTGCGACGTCCGCCAAAGCCAGACTCAAAGGTACAAAAATATTCATTTGTTTTTACTAAAAGATACAGAAAAGACAGCTAAATGAAGTTTAATTTCTGGAGAACAGCTGGTAGGACAATTAAGTACCTAGCTTGAGTCGGGTAATAAAAGTTTAATTCGAGGAGTTAGTACGTAGTAAATAGTTTTATCAATTCCTTGAAAAAGCTTAGCACGTTATTAGAAATGGTTTACCTACCGTTTTAGTATGATTAAGTCGAATTTGTGTACGCTGATATTTCAGTGTGTGTCTTTACTGGGTACCGAAAGACCTGGATGAAACTAGCACAGACCAGGGAAGCATGGCACAATAAGCCTACCCAGCAGTGGTTGGAACAAGGCTGTCAATGATGATGATGATGACGTAGGTGTAATGTGGAGGTCAATAGGCGGTCGCTCCGTGAAAAGCGCATCTTGTTAGACATGAATGGAAGCATGTTTCAAAAAAAAAGCTTAGCAGGTGATGAAAGTCCTGTAAGGTACCTTCAATATTTATAGTAATTATGTAATAATCTGTAAATTTTATCTGTAAACAAATAATAATGACATATTTGTGTCACAATAACGGGTTCAACAAACTATCCAACACGAAATGTTTAATCACCGCGCTTTCCAACCATGTCAGTGTCCGTAGTACGCAGACGCGACGGACCATACGTAAATAAAATATGAATAGTGCTCGAATTGAACCTGCTGACGCCACCTGTTCTCCTAGTACATGCCGTTCATTTTAGTTGGCGTGGTCCTATCTGTATTTCGAGATTTGACCTGTTTTGATGACATATGTATGATATCTAGAGGTGAATTAATTAGTGGTTTAGGTACTATTTCTAAAGAATCGGATTTAACCTGATTTTTTAAACCAGTGAGTTTTATTTCGTTCTTGTTGTAGTTTCTTATTTATAGAAGACCATAAATAAAGTCATCAGCACATTGTACACATTGACCTAAATTCATTGAAACTGCAGCGTGAAAGAAATATTCTCTTGACTACGATCAAAGGACCAGTTTTTAAATAGACTTGCGTATCCCAGCAACGTAACCAACGCAAGATAAGTAGGTAGATGATAATCAACACAGGTTTAAATGAAGCTCCAAACGTAAGCTCTAAAAATAAAAAGAGTCTGAAATCGTCTTTCTAAATGGAAGTTTTAACCTCACAATCCCCTAAAAAGAGCCTTTTAAAACCAAATTCACACGCTCAAAGATGCTCATACGCCGAACGACAATAAACGAATCCAGTAACCGACTCATTACCAACCCCTCCGGTGTCGCAGTAAAGATTTTACGCTCGGAATAAAAACGTCTGATATCACCTCTCATTTGGTTACGTTATTACGTTTTCATGATACCGTTATTACCTTTGGTTTTGGGAATAACTTGATGTTGTTAACACTGTGAATGCTTTTGTTTTTGCTGATTGGAAATTCTGGAGATTACATTTCTTGTCGGCTCAATTCGTTTTAGGAGTACCAAAATATTTTTTTTACGATTTCAAATCTCCCTCTTCGTTCTTATGAATGAATATTTTATGGAAAAAGGAGTAGGATTAATAGCGAGAACAATAGTAGGAATTATTACTTTCTATCTATAAAAATTAATGACTGGAAGAGGAAGTGTCGGTCGTCCGGGTGGCGTGATGGGTGGACGCCATTGTTACCATCGCGGATAGAACCTGGATGAGTCTGCTGTCTGCCACAAGGATTGGCGCAAGAAAATAGAGGCTCAGCAGTGAGTAAAGTTGGGCTGTAGATGATGACATAAAAATTAAATCTTTACTTTATAACCTTATCAATATTGACAAAGTGAAAGTTTTTACGGCTAAACAACCGATCTCAATAAATTAATGAATTTTGGCAGAGAGGTTACCTAATAATACCCGAAGAAGGACATAGGTTATTTTTATTAGTCTGAAAAATCAATATTCAAACAAAGCTTTGCTTCTAAGTATGGATAGTCCTTAACGATGATGAGATTTTAATTTGTAAAAGCTTTAAAACAAAAGGCAATCTGAAAAGCATTAATAATAATTATTACGAAAACTATTTAACTGTCACAAAGACAAGACGTGCACCATTATTGCGTAACATACAATCATTTTGAAGCATATTGCTAATCCATTGCTACATATGTTAGAAAAAATTGTCTGCTCAATAACGTAAATAACGCAATGAATGTTGTTGAACTGTCAAAAAGCCATTGCTACTGAAAATGTATTTCGCAATTACCCCGCTGGTCGTTTTACGACGTGCAAGTGACAGCTTTGGGGTGGTAATGTAATAGCGAGGTCGACAATACCTACCGCAAGAACTTCTTAGAGATTACGAATGACGCTTTGTTCTTGTAAATGAATTTTAGGGGCCACAAGAGTAGCATTAACAGCGATAAAAGTACTGGGAATCATTATCTCTTTACAAATGAAATCGTACAGATGGCGTCTGTAGATTTCATTTGTAAAGAGATATGATTCCCAGTACTTTTATCGATTAAAGATTCCAAGTACATCAAGCTTGTACAATCTGTCAAATTTCTTTAATAGATTTTCAACTCTATCACTGAATCATAAGGTTCAAAGTTGATTGAGAGAATTTGACAGTTTTGGGTAGCTTGATGTGCTGGCGTCTGTCCACACCCACCAACATTTTCAAAACTAAAGTAAAATTCTATTTGTTTTGTGCGTTTTTGGCTAACTCATCATTGTCCTGCACGTATCCCAATTTATTTGGGGTCGACGCAACATATTATGTCTTTTTTTTTAAAGACTTCTTCTAATTTTGTTTATGGCTAACTACTGAGCCAAATTGAGGAAAAAGTGTTATTTTTATCCGAAAAATCAATATCCGCGGACGAAGTAATGCTTCTAAGTATATATGTATACTCGTACTACATAACGAAAATGACATTTTAATATGAAAATGATAACAAAAACAAAAGGCAATTCAAAGAACATCATGATAATCATATTTCACTTAATTATATTTCCTTGGAAGTCACTTACAAAAAAGTATAGATCGATCTAACCAGGCAAACAGAGGGAACGAAGAGGATCAACAAGGAAAATCGCGTAAAACTCAGTTAAGTGGAAAAAGATAATGAAATGACAGGCCTGCGATAAATTAGTGGTGCGACATCTTATCGGCCGGGTAAGGAACCTTTCGTAATATAATTATTTTGTTGGTACTTGACAGAGGCTAGTCAGTTTAGGAGTTTGTTAGAAATGTTGACATTAGAAACTTCAATCTTCATCTTCGAAGTGTCACTTAATTTTGTATCTGTAATTAATTTGGTCATGTTCGTGAACGGGCGCCGTCAGTAGGGACTGGTCATCTCTTTGCTGCCACGGCTTATTTTAATTTAATATTTGAATTGTTTTTTTTTTTTCATCTTCTCATTATGGACGCTTTTAACATTCTGCATCGTTCTCACATGTATAATTTTTAACATGAATGATGTAACCAAGACTTTGTAACCATATTATTTTGATTTAAAAGAGTGTCCATGGAGTTTCTTGCCCGTTCTTCTCCATAGGTACCTACTCTTTGGAATGGGCAACTAGCTTCATCTTTCTGACTGACCGAACCCTTGACAATTTAAAAGTGCCTGTAATTGGTTTAATTGAAATAAATGCTTTGAGTTTGAGTGAGTTTTGAGTTTGAGTTTGGAATAGTAAGCGCTGAGTCGATACCTACTCGGTCCATGTTTTTTTCGAACAAAATAATAATACCTAGTTAATTGTTTTCTAATAACTTTTGAAGCTGTTTTGTCATATTTTAATGTGGATTGACGAAGGTTGGGGTCTACAGAGCGAAAAGGAAATACTGTTAGGCATTTATTAGGAAGATAACATGAAGGTTTATCTAAGAACAATGTGGAAAAAATGGTGTATCGTACAAAAACTATATGTCAACTTTTATATAAACAGTTTTTTTATCTAGCCAGTGTTTGTACATGGAGGTGATATACCTTCAACAGGGGATGTGTGATATTTGAAAATAAATTAGACTGAATCACCCAACTTTCAAAAAAACACAATTTCTTTAACTACATCTCCTTCAAACATCTAATAAAACACGGACAAACAGGTAAAAAGAACGTCCATTCACCAAGGAACTCAATCTAATTCTGTTAACAGCATTGTATAAAAGTAAACTTTACCTTATGGAGAGCCCCTGCTTTGTTGTTATAGGAACTGCCTACTCTCATTGTGAAATTACCGAGATTCTTGTGCGTCACATACGACGTTATGATGCTCCTGAAAACAAAAGAACGTTCCTTTACATAAATTATGGAGAACAATGGGGCCACGAAAGTGGGACTTGAATTTGGGTTGGGATGAAATGGGTGTTCAGTTTGATGTTAAATTAATATCTGGTGACGTTGAATTTGTCTAAATTAAAATACAGTATTTTTATCTTACGAAGCGACGCGCACTTTACTTGTGGTTACCGAGTGTGAAAATACGCTGTGAATGTATACACTGCAGCATTAGTAGTTACTGCATGATGATTATTTTCGCCATTCGTCCTTCTTCAACATTATAATCGACCTCTTTTTGTACTGGCCCTATCAAAAACCTTTATTTTCATAATAATTTTGAAATAATTTCTTTTACGTGACATGAGATTTTTTTCCTGGTGACATACTTCACTTGTCTACATAGTCTCTGATACGACGTCCGGAATTTTTTTTTGATTGGGAAAGAAACACCTAAATTTATTATGGAAATCAACAAATCTTAATTGGATCGTGCATGTCTATCTTGCTGTTAATTATTTGATTCGGGGTTTCCCCACACCTTGACGGAAGACTACCTATTATTCCTATTGACTGGATTGAATTCTTTTGACTGATAGAAGTCCGAATTTTCTGCGAGCCGATTTATTCGGCTCCATCCACCCACCTACATATTAACTTTTATCTGCGGCTCCGCGCTGCGCTGCGGACATCCTCTTCATATAATATCTCAGAAGTCAGCAAGTGAGGTATTGGAACAACTGGCAGAGCTTCTACGTCACCGCGAAGGTTTTGGACAAGATATGGGAGATTTTTAAGTTTTTTTTTTATTTCCCGTAGTAGATTTAGCCTTTTTTATTTTAAAATCTGTTAATTTTAAATATTTAAATATCGCGTTATTTCAAACTCTGAATACATTTAGTCGTACCTATTCTCAACAAAAGTTACGTCTTCGTTTTACGGATCTGGTTGCAACCGACTCATAACTCGTTACGTAGCATTTAAAACCTAAATTTAAAATATAATGCAATAGTTTCCTATTATTTAAATGTGACAAGTTTTCATATTTAGTTTTTCCTTTTTTGTATTTTTTTCATATTTGTGTTTTCGATTTTTTTTTATACAAAAATTAAACGTGTTTGTCAGTGAAGTGTCTTTATGTTTCATTTCGCTACAATACGAGTAATAAAAGCTCTCTGTACTGTCCGAGACAATTGCGAAGTCGAAATTATGTGTGTGTGTGTGTTATGTTCTAGCCACTGACGCTACTCGTCTTCACGCACACATTCACAGCGTGTACACTTGGTTACCACAAGTAAAGCGAGCGACGCTTCGTGAGATAGAAATACTATAAATCAGTTGTTACTTAGACTGGAAACGGATGAAGGTTTAGAATGCAATTGTAAGAAAAATCAGGCTTTGATGAACGATATTTTTAGCTAGTTTAAAGTTAGTACCTAATTAAAACGGCATTGTCTTGTTAAATACTTAAACAGCTTATTTCTTTTTACATTTTACAAATAATAAATGATATTACAATAACCTTATCAGGTAATATACAAAAGAACAAACAAAATAATAGCTCGGAAAAAGTTTCAAACAAATTACAGTCACTATTATACCATTATCTTGTCAGCTTATCATGTCCAAACATAATACCAGGGCACCATAAATAATAAAACAGCTATTAATACATCCACCATTAAGGGTTTACCTTGAGCATAACGTGGTATCGCTCCCTTTTCCGACTTTTATCCCACCTATTACTACTTGTCAGGTAGGTATGGGTTGTGTCCAGAGGGTTTTGGCCTTTCAACGATTTGGGTATTGGCTTAGGGTTGGCACTGACAGGGCTTTTTATAGCTTATGTTGTCCTAGTATACATGTATATATAGTTTTGTGTGTGTAGTCCTAAAATTGTAGAGAGATATTTGTTAAATAATGAATAGTGTTCAAAAGGCTGAATTGATTGTCGTTCTGAATAGGGTATGAATATTGGAATCCGAGTTCTCATAAATATAAATTAACGAGGACCAGGGCTTCAGAGAGAGGAAGAACCTTATCACTGTGTTAATGAGTAGATCCTTTAATTTAAGCACTGTGCGCTGTGATATTAACATGGACACTGCAATATTGTCAAAATTAATATCACAGCGGTATCAATAAAACTTCCAATCAAGCATCATTCCATTTAAAACTTTCACTTCAAAAGAAAATCTCCAAATACAAGTAAACATTTGAAAATCCCTTTCATGTTCTGCTAACCTAGTACCATACATAAAACTACACATAGTATTCGGCGACCCTATATCGTATACTTCCCGTATAAAAGGACCACGGCGTATCTTTCCCACATTGTTGGTCCTTCCGAGGATATGAGAGGCTCTTACGTAAACCGACTAGGATATTAGCGGATCCAAACATAAACCTTGATGTTTGGTAGCACAGTAAAATAGGATGATTTATGTATCGTCCGACATGTATTTTGGTCGGAAGCTGGATTATTTCATAGAAGGTTTTCTATTTCCTGGAGATGCTTGTTGACAAGCATTTATTTGTGATTTGGTTTTGTTTTTTAGTTACAAGAATGGCGTCGTGATTTCACGAAGCATTGCCAAAAATTGTGCCTTGAACATGAACATGGCAAGTTTAAATGTGCTTTTTTAAATTTTATAATTACCGTCGATCTTCACGTAGTACTATTAAGTATTCTGTGCTTACAGGTAAGTGAAGTTCGTTTGACTATTCAATAAAGATAAAAAAGTTTTTATTTTCACTTTTTATTTGTGGTACAGGCGCCAGCACATCAAGCTACTACAATCTGTCAAATTTATTTAATAGATTTTAAATTTTATCATTAAAACATAAGGTTCACTGTTGATTGGGAAAACTTGACAGCTTCGGGTAGCTTGATGTGCTGGCGTCTATACCTACCCTACACAAATTCGTATACCACTTTTTGCTATGTAAATAACAGTGACAGGAAGTTCATAAACACACACATCAGCATAAACTAAGATGAAAAATACGTATTATTGAAACTTACTCCAAAACCACTCATCAGAACTTGACTAAATTTATATGGGACCACCTCAGGAGTATACTTGTTCAAACAAATAGTCCACTGCATTACTGTTCAAAAAATTTGTCTGCTCAACAACGTAAATAATGCAATGAATCAATCAACTCAGCCTATCGCAGTCCACTGCTGGACATAGGCCTCTCCCAGACTGCGCCACAGCACCCTGTCCTCCGCCTTCCGCATCCCGTCTACCCCAGCCACCTTCTTTAGGTCGTCCGTCCATCTAGCTGGGGGGCGTCCCACACTACGCTTGCCGGTACGCGGTCTCCACTCCAGGACTCGTCTGCTCCACCGGCCATCGACAGACATGGCCAGCCCACTGCCAACGCAATGAATGAACTGTCAAAATTAAAGCCATTCGTACTGTTATGCAATTACCCCGCTGAAGAACATAGACTGAAGTTGGCAACACACCGCGAGCAACAGACAATGATCAACGTTCATTATTTGTATAAAAGAGGTGCTGTCCAATTGCCGTACCTTTTCTGTATGACACGAGTCCTTCGCATGAAATTAAGGCAGTTACAGATAACATAACTAAAAGCTGATTTGCATGTAATTGAAACACGAATCGAATAAATTCAAAGAGGTCTTCCGCTTGAAGCCTTTGAAATGGGCTTTTGATATCCGATCTACGTGAAATCTATATATAATTATTTTCTATACAAACTAATCTAATATACAGCTTGCCTTTCGTATACGGTTTCGCGATTTCGTTTTATGAACATAATTAAATTTTATTAAATGGTATTATTTATCTACCTATACGTTATTAAAACCTACTTCAGGCACCAGCTCTCACAATGTGAATTTATAAAGGGTGAAATTGCATTCATGGGCATCCTTTTAAGGGGTCATTATGAACGACTTTTACTATGGCACCAAACCTGAAATCGCGAAAAAAAAATCAGCTCTTCCCTACATTTTGACGAGTTATGTGAACATAAATGCAAGGAACAGCTGTTTTTTTTTCGCGATTTTATGTTTAGTCCCATAGTAAAAGTTGTTCATAATGATGAGTACAATGACCTCTTAAAAAGATGCCCATGAATTTAATTTCACCCTGTATAGTTCAAAACTGTAAAGTGCCAAAAATACATTGTGAGAGAAAATAAAATAAACTTATTATTATTATCTATAATTTTCATCTTGGCACAACTACCGGGGTAATTGCATATCACACGAAAAGCAGCAATGGCTTTCATTTTGACAGTTCAACAACATTCATTCCGTTATTTACGTTGTCAAGCAGATTTTTTTTCGAACATATGAAGCAATGGATTAGCAACATCCTTCAAAATGATTCAGATTGTGATTGATACTGTGTTACGCAATACTATACTTAAACAACTGCAGCGCAGGGATCATTTGCCGGAGTCTCGGATCATAACATCGCGTCAATGAAATTAAAACGAATAACGTGCTAAGAGTAGGCGAATTTAAGAAAAGAAAGAGCGCACGAGCTTAATACCACTTTGCCCGAACTAGGCATCGAACCCAGGACTAGACGCTCAGTTATCGCGCTTGCGACCACGAGACCAACGGGGCAGTTATTAACATCCATACTAATATTATAAATTCAAAAGTAACTCTGTCTGTCTGTCTGTATGTTACCTTTTCATGCCTAAACCGCTGAACCGATTTAGACGAAATTTGGTATAGAGATAGTTTGAGTCCCGTGAAAGGACATAGGATACTTTTTATCTCGATATTCCCACGGGATCGAGACTTATGCGGGTGAAACCGCGGGGCGCAGCTAGTTCATTATAAATAAAACATGAATTTAACAAATGTGAAGTAACAAAGACTAAAATAATAAATTTGAAAAATGGCGAACAAAAATTAACATTCAGGCTTTTCACATAATAGACGAGGTAGATTTGCAAACATTTGTTTATCATGAGCAAAGGCAAAAAGACTATACAGCTAACGCAATGCGAAATTTGAATAAGTCAGACATATTCATCTCCTTCTCTCCTATTGAATTTTGGAAGTAAAAGCGGGATGGCAAAATAACCCGTGGGTGTTGGCTGAATAAATGAGTATTTGCCATCGACTAAGGGGTTTGTAATCTTGCCTTAATTTAACGCAAACAGTATACCTATTTTGTACATTAACAGTTAAGATAAACGTTATAATTGGTTGTTTGAATTGCCATTTAATGAAAGCCCTTGTTATTGTACGATCATTTGTTGGAAATAGTGGGTGAAGATCAAAGGGAAGACCTAGATGAGACTTGCAGAGGTACCAGGAAAGCATGGCACAAAAGGGAGGAGCCAAGAAGTGTGTCTTTGGATTTTATAGTCAATCAGAACATAGAATGAGATTCTAGGTTAGGTTTGTTTTCGTCGACAGTGACATATATGGGTTCATAGATATCTTTATATTATTTCACAACTCAGAGAAGGTTGTAAACAACAAAATAAATATTATGTAATATAATTTATGTGTCTGAAAAAGTTTTTCCCCTCTTATATATGCTTCTTACCAACGTATATTATCAGTGAATTATTGTGTAAGTCTGGCTGAAAATAAATGAAATATCGTAATATTATACTAGAAAAAGTTAAATATTGAGTATACAGGGTGGCAGGGACATAATTCCAGACCACCAAGCGTATAAGTAAATGTATAGTCGGTCAAAAAGAAAATCCAAGATGGCGGCTGTATTTTTTTTTCACTTTTTGTCATGCGTTTCGTTTTCATGGTTTTCGAGGATGCTGATGTCGATAGTGAGGTCAAAATGAAAATCCAAGATGGCGGCGGCAGAAAAATTCAAATTTTTCTTCATTGGTGTCGTTTTTATGGTTTTCGAGGGTGCTAAAACCGATATTGTGGTCAAAATGAAAATCCAAGATTGGCTGCAAAAATGTACATATATTTCGTCATTTTGACATTTTCGCAGCCGCCATCTTGGATTTTTATTTTGAACTTCATTCCTGCCGGACAGAGGTCCTCCGACACCGCACGTTTTTTTTTTTAATAATCGACGTAAAATTTCTATTCAATAGGGTTCAGAATAATGTTCTGGTAACAGGTTGTGCTTCGACGTCCCTGCCACCCCGTATAAATAACGTTTCTTTCGCTCTCTTTTCCACCTATCGATTAATCCAAAACATTACTTAGCTCCCCATCAAACAAAAGTACTCAGAAACGGACTTCAACGTTTCTACAGCCAGCAGCTATATGGGAAGGTAGGTAGGTACATATTTGATCTGTCAAACGGACTTGTTTGCACAGGTCCAGACCCAACAGGCAGGTACTCAATTCAATTGACCTTAATAACAATGGGACAGCCAATTTCAAGGTTTACATTATTCTTACGTCTTGAGCAATGTTCTGCTGCCGTATTCTAGAATCCTAGTACTTAAAGTGGTTTTATAATAACAAAATATTACGCCTTGATCCCCCAAAGAGTTAGGCAGAGGTGTACCAATAGTACACCCACATTTCGCCAATTATGTTTAAATCCCATGTAATAGGGGCCGACCCTATTGCCATCAACCGGGCACAAATCCAAACTCCGGGCTGCTCCAGATAGAAAAAACCCAATAACACTTACTTTGTCCGACCTGGGAATCGAACCCAAAGACCTCATGTTCAGCAATAGCCCTTGCCACCAGTAGACCAATGAGGCAGTTTTATAATGGTATAATAATAATAATAATAATTTATTTTCGAGCAACAAGACTCATAGTGTTAGTAACAATATACTTATGAACTATGTTAGTAATAATACACTTACAAAGACAAAAACAAAACCAAAAAACAGAAAACAGATGACACCACTGCTGCAAGGTGACAGGCTCAGCCGAAACCTTGCAGCAGTGGTTCAGTGCTTTGTTAGTATGTATACACACGACTTACAAACTAGTGTTAATACTTACATCTACTAGAAAAACAACACAAACTATTCATTAATGCGCCACAGTGGCATGTAGGCGCATCCAATGTGGGGCCCAATATGGGGCTTCAAAATTCAGCAGCTGGAGCTAACTAAGTATTGTATAGGTAATTGCATAGCATATGTGTGAGCACTATGTACATACTATAAAGCTACCATTTACTGGGTACGTCTTTCATTGACTTGAATGTGCCCTGGCGGCTGAGAGTATGTCATGCTCACTCAAATGTCTCGCTGATGGTGGAGCATGTGTTGGATCATTTAGCTCCCTACAAAATGGTTGAGCTGAATGGTGCTAATACATGCGTCATGTTCGTGAACGGGCGCCGTCAGTAGGGACTGGTCATCTCTTTGCTGCCATGGCCTATTTTATTTTATTTAATATTTGAATTGTTGTTTTTTCTTATCTTTTCATTATGGACGCTTTTAACGTTCTGCATCGTTCTCACATGTATAATTTTTAACATGAATGATGCAACCAAGACTTTGTATAACTATATTAATTTGATTTAAAAGAGTGTCCATGGAGTTTCTTGCCCGTTCTTCTCCATAGGTACCTACGCTTTGGAATGGGCAACTAGCTTTATCTTTCTGACTGACCGACCCTTTGACAATTCAAAAGTGCCTATAATTGGTTTAATTGAAATAAATGCTTTGAAATTGAGTTTGAGTAAAATTTGAGAATCTTATATTTATGCGAATAAAGGATATCAGCCTGTTGCAAAGGAATTTCATAATTGATACAAAAATCGCAATGTACCAGCCCAGAACCCCAATTGCGTAACACACTATCATTCTGAATCATTATTAAGCATATTGCTAATCTATTGCTTCATATGTTCGAAAAATTTGTCTGCTCAACAACGTAAATAACGCAATGAATGTTGTTGAACTGTTAAAATGAAACCCATTGCTATTGATAGTGTGTTACGGAATTACCCCGCTACCCCGCAGTTCCCATTACCCAAAGGGTTATAGGTAGAAGTGTATTACTTAGTAAATTATTTTTTCGACCTTAACAAGGTGGGGGGGGGGGGGGGGGGGAGACTGCCATAAAACGGGCACAAATCCAAACTCCGATATTACTGTCTTGCCCTTTGCCCTTTGTCTTTCCCATTTAATTTACGAATTTCAATGCACTAAAAACTTCAGCGCTCGACTGACCTTTGCCCAAATCATTATACCGGAGTGAACCAGATGCGCTCCAAACCAATATTTAATTAACACTTCCTATCCAATAGGTCAATAGCTTCCATGAGAAATAGGCCAAATATGAAGCACTAGCTGTTGCCCGCGTTTTCACTCTGTTTCTTAGGAAAACTCTTAAAAATTTGCCCTAAGTTTTAATCCAAGACATGTGTGTAAAATTTTATCCAAATCTTTCTGGCAGTTTATAAATGCGTGATATAAAAAAACCGGCCAAGTGCGAGTTGCTCTCGCACACCGAGGGTTCCGTACAAATTCGTAGGTATGCAAATAGTTTATCACGAGTTTTTTTTAATGTAACTAAAAAATCACGTTTGTTGTATGGGAGGGTCCCTTAATTTTTTATTAGATTCTGTTTTTAGTATTTGTTGTTATAGCGGCAACAGAAGTACATCATCTATGAAAATTTCAACGGTCTAGCTGTCACAGTTCATGAGATACAGCCTGGTGGCAGACAGACAGTCGGACAGTGGAGTCTTAGTAATAGGATCCCGTTTTTACCCTTTGGGTACGGAACCCTGAAAACATCGTAAAGTTTCACATTTCGCTTTTTTCCAATTTTTCAAATAATTTATTGAGTACATAACGTTAAGTATTACATTGTAATTGAAAAGTCATCGAAGAAAATTGAGGTTACAATATCAAGTATAAAAATAGCAATATATTATAATAACGTTCATATTGAATTAGTAGGATAGGTCAGCAAGTAAACTCGGCTATATAATACATAATAGAGATAATTAACTGGTATATGTACATTACATTATTATGGTTCGAGATGAATAAGTGCTGTTAATATCTTGCTAAAGACAATAGGCCTTATTATGTTACAATTTACTTCAACGTCGTTATTATAATTACTTCATTGTCTTGCTATCAGGTAATTAACACGATATGTTGATTTTGTACTAATATACAAGATTTTTAATTTACCAAAAATCTAACAAATCCAATGTGGCATAATTTGCTACCAAAAAGACCAAAAAAATCTATTTTTTTCATATTTTAGTATCACTATCCCGATGGTTCTCCTTCATACATATGTTTACCTAGTACTCCAGTCTATCGAAAATGCGCTGGTTATGGCTGCAAAAAACCAGAAAATTAAGTGAAAAGAGGTAAAATTGATCCTACCTCCTCCATAGTTTCCTGATTCTTTCTGAATAATACTAAGTTGTTCCTGTCTCATATCTTCCAGGCCGACAAAAAGAATAAAAAGATTAATACATGATACTTACGAATCAAAGCATTTGGAGAGGGTCAGCAGCCAGTATGTGTTGAGTACGATGGCGCTGCAGATGTAGGTGTCGTTCTTGTTGAGGGAGGCGGCGTACGGGTGTTCGTACACCTGCGTCACGGTTGCGCCTATCCTCTCTATACTCTCGTCCAAGTCATGGTCTCCTGGTAGGGAAAAGATTTGGTTAGTAAGTTTTCTTTCTAGACGAAGAGTTTTTTTTAAATACGATCACTTTTTTAGGCTTTTAGGAAAAATATTACATCCAGTGTTGATTACCGATAGGTACTTATTTAATTACATAGTATTTCTATAAAACAATAATACTAAAATCCATTTTGGATATTATACCACGATCAGTGGAAATCTGGACGAAGCTTTTCTGAAGTGAAATTCATGTAACGTTCTAGAGATTACCAGTTGAATTCAAAGTTATATGCATCACTTATCGTCACTCTAAGTGTTACCATTGAAGAAGCAATTATAACAAAGACGCGATCTTATCTTCCAAAACTCAAGTAAAACTACACTAAAAATTCTAACCCTTCTATGAGAGCGATTTATTAATATGGGCTCCTAGTACCTTCTGAAAACACGACGCCAAACTATTTAGGTTGGAGCTTGGGTCCCTGTTAATCGGATGGCAAAGATTTCAAATTGACCAAAATACTAACTATTGCGATTTGACCCTAGTCACACCTGTTTTAACGTTTCAAACAAAACTAGCGCTTATAACAATACAATAAGATTTATAGTTGCGTGATTGTCGTTCCTTAATATATTGTGTTGAGATAATCGGACTCTGCAGGTAGCGGTCCATAGATTTATAAAGAAGAACATTAGAAAAATAGATCGTTTATAAAAGGACTAACAATGGTTGGGCTTGGGTATGAATACCTAGGTTTTTGCTGGTGTGATTCATTATATTTTGAATAGGTACCTACACAATTTTTGGACGCGATAAAGTCTTCTTATTTGCAGAATATGTTGTGTGCCTTTTAGTTCGTGCTAAATAAATGTATATTCTTTCTTTTTTTTTTGAAGTGGAAACTTTTTTAGGCGCGTTGGGCATTTTTTGAGATGGGAAAAACCATTGAATTCGCGCCACTGTTACCCTAACCGACACCGCTTCTGATGTGTTCGGCTGTCCTCGGGATGTACTCGGTTTTAATGTATATCCGATATGTCAGTGAGTAATGGCAAAGTATTCTGTTTGTGTTTTGTTTTCACTTCTGTCGGCACTCCCGGAGTGCCACTGTTTTTTTTTTTCCGTGCTCTATAAGACAAGAACATCATAATACTATTGTTGTAAAAAGTTAAAAACCAAATAAATATGTACCTCTTTGCCCACCATTATTTGCTTTGGTAGATTAGCCGTAAAAACGTACTAAAAGACCAGAAAACTTCAGGAGTTTGAGTCCGAAAACTAGTCATGTAATCTAGGAAAATGCTTTAAATAAATCCGTGACCAAAAATAAATATACTCCTACAGTTAACGTAAAAAGACCCGCACGTAACAACCATTTACATTGCACCCGCATTTAACACAAAATGTAAACGCAAAACAAAACAAATTACTTTTATTCGCTTCTCTCTCAACTAAATTAAATGAAAGGTTTTTATTATGTCATAACTTACCCCAGACAGATTTATGTTTATTATTGCTCAATAACCAAACTTATACAATGAGTATCACCGTAAACTAGTAAGTACCATTAATTATTTTGATAATGCTTTCCACAATCGTTCATCAAAACTTTGAAACTAACGACCTTCTACTGTCGCTCTCACCCTAGTCCTTCAGGGTGGAACTATGATGATGGGTGTGGTGACGTGATGCGGGAGCTCAGTGATTCGTCAACTTGTGAGAACTATCACCCCTCCCGCACCGCGCAGCTACCTCAGGCAACGTCTCGGTTAAGCGGTCGGCCTATAGCTTTAGCCTGCCACTTCGCCCACTTGGCAGTTGGAAATCATCCCATAGGAATGTGCTACCAGGATAAAGGTATCCTATGTTCTAACCCAGGTCATGTGTCATCCAAATCCGTTCAGCCTTTAAGGTTTGAAAAGGTAACTGACAGACCGACTGAGTTACTTGCACATTTGTGAAAGTGTGTGTGAGTGTGTGTGTGTAACAACTGTCAGAAATACATGAATGACAGCCTACTAAATAAATAGTAGGCTGTCTTTCATGTATTTCTGACAGTTGTTACGGGTCGTCAGAAGCCCGAATGTCTGACAACCAGCCTTACCAAGGGGTATCGTATTACCCAGTAACTGGGTTGTGGAGGTCAGATAGGCAGTCGCTCCATGTAAAATACTGGTATTCAGCTTCGGCATTCGGTTAGACTGGAGGTCGACTCCAGCATAGTTGGGAAAAGGCTAGACAGATGATGGTGCATTTAGTAGGGACACCTACTAATACAAACTAATATCGAAGCCATCTTTATTTATCCTTAAATCAGCACATGTATTTGTTATATATCCGTATTTAGCTCCAACATTGCATCTAAATCCAACCTTACCTAAAATAATATATTTGCCGTACCAATATCGTACCCTGCCAGCCTCACTTGTTAGTCTAAGGATTTGGCAGCGCAGAGAGTTATGGTAATCGATCAGTTTCAACTTCATCTTAGTGTTAGAGGGTCCTCTATCTGTTAGCGCAGTCGGAGTTAGGCTAAACAACTCTCAGATTTGATAAGACTAAAACTATAAGACGAAACTTATATAGGGGGTAGGATTTAGATTAGTCAAGACGAATTAAGATGCATAAAACAGCAACAGTTATTTTTACGCATGCCCTAACAGTATATACATTGTATTTTATGTCTTCTATAGACACACAGAAAGCCTCACTAAAAACGATTCTAGGGCACGTAACTAGAAACACTCGCTATCTCCTTTTGAAATCGAACATCTACTCACCCCATTACCTGTAATTAACTCACCTATTCCTGAAAATCACAACTGAAATCTGTCAGTCACATCTGTAGCTAAATCTACCCTAGTTACCTCTGTTGGTACCAGGCGCACATACTCACACAGGAGTGGATTGCGGGCCTAAATAGATTACTCGTGTACCGGTGATTGCCTAAAGTCGGTTGTGTGAAGCAATGAGCGTTCACATAATGGGATAACAGAGAATGATTGAGCGAATTTTCGGTTTCCCCGAAAGATAATTAAAGAGTATGGAATAGAAAAGGTAGATGGATAGTAACAATTGACTATTATAAGACCATAGATAAGCCATAATATTGAAATCAAAGAACAGAAGCAAAATAGCGTCTTTGACTCGAAGGCTCAATAAAATTATGACATGAAATGACGTTATATTCAACAATGAAATAAATGTCAAAAGTCTTAACATAGTTCTGTCCCATTTTACTTTTTCTCAAACAGTTTTATACTGTGCCTCCGAAAACTACAAACTCGCGCAAAAAATAACACTTCACCGCTGTTTAAAAATTTCATTCAGCTGAACATTTACACCGAATCACAAAAAAACATTTAGCGGTCGTGGAACACAGAGGCACTAGTGTTCTTAACTCCACATTATACGCGGTCGCACAGCTGTTCACAGAACCGAAAACTCGCGACTACATTGTTTGATAAACGCTTCGGATTCTCTCTAAAGTGGGAAAACCGAGCAAATAAGTGGCGAAATTTTCCGAATTTTTTTCGACCCCGAATAAAGTTTTGGGCGAAAGTTAGACCGCAATTTGAACTGGGGTGTCCAAAAGTTGTGAATTATATTATGAGCAATTTTTAGTTTTGGCGACTCTATTTTTGGTACTTTTGCCTGAGAGTAATTTTGAAATCCGTGGATTTAGTGTATCCGCAGTCCTAACAACTAACTTTGACTTTAGATTATGCTAACACATCATAACTACTTATCTGTTACTATTTTGACTGCCCCGTTGGTGGTGAGAGACTGAGTATATTGTCCTGGTCCGGTGTATGCCCAGGTCCTTAGCAACTGCCCAGAGTTTAGTAGTAGGTGTTCTGATACCCCCGCGGCCCGTGCCTTGGAGAGCACGTTAAGCCGTTGGTCCTGCGCCTGATCTCTTTCCGGTTGGTTTGCGTCCCATAGGACTATGAGAGTGAACGAAGAGGGAGTGCACCTATTTCTGCGCACACACCTGTGTACTATAATATCTCCCGCGCCGAAGGCTGGTCGCCAATGTCTATATCTGTTACCGCTACCCCGCAACATAAAGGGCTAAGGAAGGAACACGGATGGGTTTTAGTCAGTAAGAGTCTGACACTCCCATCCGCTCCACCCAGAGCGTCAGTCATCATCATTGATGATTGGTCATTTGACGATTTCCCATCCATAAAAAAAAGGTTAGTGACGCCAAACCATGGACTTATAATACAAACAAACATACCAAACTTTTTCTTAAAACTTTGAAGTGCCACATTAACAGATGGGCACTGTACCTACTATGCAATCTGCCGAATGTACTATACCGAGATTAAAAGTACCCTATGTGTTAATCCAAGTTATCTTGCTGTCGGTGTGATAAATTTCATCCAAATCCATTCAGCCGTTTTTGCGCCAGTCCGGAACATACATTCAGATAAACCTCAAACGAACAAAAATTCTATTTTTTTAAATTGAAATTACTATTTTATACAGATTTGACTTCTTTTCTATTTTATTGTATGTACACACATCAAAAGTGTCTAGGGATCAAGCATTTTTATGCGGATTTCTTGAGATTGAGATGTGGCTTTGTAATAAATTTATGATTTTATAAATTTATATGGATCCTTTTTGGTGCATTTCATAATTTGAATCAGGAACTGTGAATCAAATTCGAGTAAAAGATGAAAATCAGCTGTCAATATTTTCCCTATAAAAACATACAACGCATTGAAGACATTATTAGTGCTACTGTTTCCCTACTTCTGATTAAAACCAACGTTATTATGGAGCGGCGACGTCATTTAAGCAGGGAAGAAATGCTCAGAGCTGTGGGAATGATAGAAGCTGGTTCCCGGCAACGTACTGTGGCTTTAGCTCTGAATACAAGTCAGAGTGTTATCAGTCGACTTTGGACACGTTACCGAAGCACTGGTACCGTGGCTGAGCGCCATGGAGGACGATATCGCTGCACCACACGGAGACAAGACCGATACATTCAAATCTTAACTCGAAGAGCTCCAACAATAACCGCCATGATGTTAGCCGTGAGGCTTCATCACTCTTCAGGGAACTTAATTAGCGACCAAACAGTCAGAAACCGCTTGCATGAAGTGAACCTTCGTTCCCGAAGACCGCTACGGGTACCACCTATAGCAATGCACAATCGTAGGATTCGATATCAATGGGCTCTTGAACACAGAAATTGGGCAGAAGAACAATGGCGTTTCGTGTGCTTTTCTGATGAGTCTCGTTTTGGTATGAGACCGGATACAAGACGTATACGACACTGGAGAACCCCTGGACGCCAACAGCGATTAAAATCCTGCCAGGAAGTCCATCCTTATAGTGGTGGAACCATCATGGTATGGGCGGGTATTTGGATCGGCGGAAGAACTGAGTTGATTTGGATCAGAGGCAACCTCAACGCTCAAATTTATGCTGAGACGATTGTATCAGACGTCATCGTTCCTCTACAAGTGCAAATCGGTCCCTTATTTCAGTTAATGCATGATAATGCACGACCGCACACCGCAAGAGTTGTAAGACAGACTCTCGCCGTAGCTAACATCAATGTCCTGCCCTGGCCTGCTCAGTCGCCAGACTTGAAGCCGATTGAGCATGCATGGGATATGCTACAGAGAAGAGCTCTGCCGAATATGGAGGGTATCCAGTCGCAAGAAGACCTTTTTTTGTTGTTGCAACGAACATGGGCGGCCATTCCACAGCGTGATTTGGATGAACTCATTTTGAGTATGCCAAACCGATGTTCTTGTGTTGTTAGTGTTCGCGGTAGAAACACGGATTATTAATTGTTTAAGTTACCCAATAAAATTTTAAAGAAAACTGTTATTTCAGTCTTTTTTTCGAACTTTTGTGTTAGTGGTTCAAATGTCAAAAATCCCTTTATTAGGAAAATGGCAAATTTCTTTATTAATGCAAAGGTGACTTGGTTTATCGTTACTGTGACAAACGAAAACACTTTATTTGATGAATCCTTAAAGAAAATTTTAATTAATATCAATCAGGAGAAAAGTTATTGCAAAAATATATGTTGATCCCTAGACACTTTTGATGTGTGTATATAAAATACTTAAACTAAACTTAAATATGCCAAAAACTCTTAAGAATGCTTAAGAATCTGTTTCCAAAAACAAATACTTCATTTAAGCTATCAATAAAGATCTGCTAAAACTAATAGCAAAAACAGAATAATTTAAAAAGTTAACCCGTTAAGATGAACATCGTCTTCATTTATATCCATCAATCAAAGAAGTTGTTTTAAATATTTTAAACTAGAGCTTTGTAAGTACTTGTCAGTCTTTCGAAAGTTTTGGGACTACTTTACAAGACTAACACTTAAAGACTTTCTTCAAATATTGCAAAAAAGGGTGGAAAAATTATGATGAATCTATTTGTGAAGATTGTGAGCTTGATACGTTATGTCCAGATAGACATAATCAATCAGATTAAATGATGATGGTGATTGCAAGTGGGACAGAGCCCTAACGAAATGTTTTCCGAAAATCGGTACACGGGGTGTTGGTAGACTAGTGGCCAGGTGGATGGAAGACCTACGGAGGATCGCAGGGAAGTCCTCATTGAGCTTCTTATGTTCCGAGTGCGCGCTATGGAGCGAGCTATGCTCGGAGTCTCTTTGAAGGATAAAATCAGGAATTAAATTATCCGGAAAAGAACCGGAGTTAACAACATAGCTTGCAGAGTAAGCAAACTGAAGTGGCAGTGGGCTGGCCATGTCTGTCGAAGGACCGATGGCCGGTGGAGCAGATGAGTCCTGGAGTGGAGACCGCGTACCGGCAAGCGTAGTGTGGGACGCCCCTCAGCTAGATGGACGGACGACCTAAAGAAGGGCGCTGGGGTAGACTGGTTGCGGAAGGCGAAGGACAGGGTGCTGTGGCGCAGTCTGGGAGAGGCCTATGTTCAGCAGTGGACTGCGATAGGCTGAGTTGATTGATTGATATTTTGAGTAGATGCACGGTTACTGACAAATGCGTGCACTGGCTGGATAGGTCCACTCAATCTGTGTGGATCTTTTCTCAAAATACCATGTCAGACACCAATCTACATGGTCTTCACATGATTTGACCATGATAGAGACTGTGACCTCTGAGTTTATTTCGGACTTTCTTCGGTCTAGGAGACACCGATCTCATCTAGTTTTAAAAATCATAATTGACGTGTATAACAAAGTGTTTGTACAAACCTACTTACAGAAATAAAATCATTTATCATTATCATTAGACTTGCAGATACCAGGGAAGCATGGCGTAAAAGAGAGGAGGCTTTTACTCATATAGGCAGTGGGTGGAACAAGGCTGTCAATAACGATGATGATCAAATTAAATGTAGCACAAAAATCATATAAACATATCTGCAAAATAAGCAAACGAAAACCAATCAAGGGTGGTGGAACAGGATATAACATATAATAGCCATGATACGAGACGATCTAAAAAAGTTTGCATATTTTATTTTCGAAGAAACAGTTTGGACGTCGAAAGATTATGAGACACGAAAATTTAATTAATATTTAAAGGAAATATCTTCAAAGTAAAGAATTCTGATTCTGAAGACTCTCGGGCATAAAGACCAAATTCATGACTTAGAACCAGCACCAGTCCAAAAACAAACAACTGCCTATTGCTAAAACAAAATCAATCTGTTTAGCCTTTTCACAACTATGTTGGGATCGGCTTCCAGTCTAACCGGATTCAGCTAAATACGAAAGTTTTACATGGAGCGACTGCCTATCTGACCTTCACATCTCAGTTACTGGGTAATAATGGTTGTCAGAGTTTCGGGCTTCTGACTACCCGTAACGACTGTCAAAGATCTACGAACGGCACAGAGAGGTCTCGGTATGTAATGGATGGTCATCCATCCACGGATAGACCCCGGCAAGCGTTACTCAACCTTCGCTCTTATTGCTTAAACAAAAAGTCCAATATTTACCTTTCACTCGATTACGACAAACTTTAACAAAGAAACTAAACAACAAAAATGAGGTGACGTTAAATCTAGTGTTTGGAGTTGTTTTCACAATATGTTATTGCCAACTCTTAGCGACTTTGTGATGCTAAACACGCACCTAACTGAGCGGAGTTAACCGATTATTATCGACTGTAGTAGGTACTTTGTTATTTCATTGTGCGTTAACAACATTTAGAGTGGTCGTTATACAGGGTGACTTGTAATTCGACGTATTCCTTCCAGGACGTGATAGTGTGTCCCATTTGCAACAATTAAGCACACCTAAAGCCTAGGCGAAAATTCATGGGATTCGAGAAAAGTACCATTTTATGTATTTTTGAAAATTTCCCACGTCACTAAATATTATCATTTTTCTCTTAACTCTCTTCTGTAGGATTTTTTTTTTTAAGAAAAATAATTGGCCAGTCAAATAAAATGTTGGGTGGGACTGTCCACGATGCGCCGAGCGCTCGGTTCAGTTGAGTAACTGGCGGAACAAACTGCGCTACACGAGGAGGCTTCTTCATGCATCCCATTTTAATGTGATGTAAGATCTTTAGATGAACAACCTTTTTCTTTTTGGAAGATACTTATCATAAAAAAACATCACAACTGTAATCTCCGAAGAGTAAGGCAGAGATTTACCAATAGTACTGGTTGTACAGACGCCAGCATATTAAGCTACCCGAAACTGTCAAATTTTCCCAATCAACTTTGAACCTTATGCTTTAGCGATAAAGTTGAAAATCTATTAAAGAAATTTGACTGATTGTAGTAGCTTGATGTGCTGGCGTCTGTACTATTGGTAAACCTCTCCATTACCCTTCGCCTTCTTCGAGTCGCTGGCACGACTGTACTTCAGATCTTGTTGGCCCAACACTACGCTAGTTCTACGGCGTCGTCGATGGCAGCGCAGAGGTCGCTTTGAGTTCATGTTTTGGGACACAGAGGAGAGGATAGAAAGTTTAGCATTGTTTGCGACCTAGCTCCATATCCACATCCTACTGTCGTTCCCTCGCGGTGGCCCCATTTTACCAGATCGGAATATCATCTTCCCATTTAAATACGGAGACGTAATAGGGGGACGAGCCTGTTGCCATCAACCAGGCCCGAATCCAGACTTAGAGTTGCTACTAAGAAATTCCTGATGAAGAAACCCAATAACACTTTGCTCAACCTGGAAAATGAACTCAAGACAGAACCTCATGCTCAGAAATGGTACTTGCGACCACTAAACCAACTTGGCAGTCCAGCATGAGCTGTCGAGGCTGTCTTTGGAAGATATAAGAGATAAACTAAACCGGCAACGGCCATCACACGTAGAGATGATTATTAGTTGTTTTTACATCGCGGTCAACAATCATCGATGCGATCTCGCTCGTGATTGGTCAAATCAGTACGCCTCAGCTTATCCTATCTGTTTCCACTCTCGTGCCACTTCCGTTCGATTGTTTACTTGTGTTAATTGAACTATGGTTTACGAGGTGCTAATTAATTTTGTCTTTTACGTGTATATTCCTGCGTTGGCTGCTTTGTCGGATATGCGGGAGAAAAACCACCACAGCAGATATATTTTAGCCATAGAATGAAAGAATCTACTTCTTGTAGAAGTAGTAATCTTCTGGACTAGGTAGAGTATAGCACAAACACACGACTGAGCAACTGAACTTTTAGGTGCAACTGAATCGATGTGTTTGTAGCGTCATCCATGTAGAAATAGTGAGTGTCGACATCGAGGTATCGAGATAGAGACCGCGATCGCAAACATCTTATTTATTTATTTATTTAAACTTTTCGCACAAAAAGGTACAAAGGCGGACTTAATGCCTTAGGCATTCTCTACCACTCAACCAAGGGTGATGAAGAGATTAGATGGCAGGTGCTTTGGTTAAGAGGAACAATAAAAAAAAAACTTATACACATACATACTATTTACTATAATAAATACTTATAATATCATCATCATGTAATTACCGTTAGTCCTAGCAATAAGAAAATAACAGGCTGATTATATACCGAGAAAAAGTTTACATAATAGGTGATTATGCAGTAGCATTTCAGTGCAATTCAACAAAACCTATGCTTATAATTGCAGCATTTTTCTTATCAGACTTTGTTTTCATTGAAAGCAGTAACCGCGCACTTTTATCAAATTAATGAGTAATTACTGCTTTTCTAGAATGAAAGAAAAGAAAAAAAGAATGTAAAAAGTTTAATTGGACACAGTTCGTGAAACACAAAATTAACAAAATAATGTTTCAAACAACAATAGTGTGTGCCTCACGGCTGCGCCAAAAAGGTCCATTTCAGCATTAATGCCAGACAGATGCTGTCTGACGCTAGTTTTCTAATTAACCTTTAGGGAAAAGTGACGGGAGTACACAGAGTTTCAACATACCTAATACATACTATTCAAAATTAAATTAATTTCTCTGCTTCATCATTATTAAATGCACCTTTCATTGGAGCATTCATATCCTCGTCATCATCGCCTGCCTAACCTTTGACCCTGTCTTTTTTATTATTTTTTGCCTAGATTTTTTTTTTTACTAGGTTGGGATCGGCTTTCAGTCTAACGGGATGGAGCTGAACACCAGTATCACATGAAGGGAGCCATCTTTATTCTACTCTCTATTAATAACATCTTTCTTTTTAGGCCCCAAGATACAAACTGTAGAGCTTGGGGTCCCCAGCAATAATATAATTTGTGTAACCAAGCTTTTGCTATGGCATTTTTTGAGATGGGGAAAAAACTATTGAACTCGCGCCACTGTTACCGTAATCGACACCGCTTCGGATGTATTCGGCTGTCGTCGGGATGTACTCAGTTTTAATGTATATTCGATACCAGCTGCGCCCCGCGGTTTCACCCGCATAAGTCTAAATCCCGTGGGAATATCGGGATAAAATGTATCCTATGTCCTTTCCCGGGACTCAAGCTATATCTATACCAAATTTCATCTAAATCGGTTCAGCGGTTTAGGCGTGAAAAGGTAACATACAGACAGACAGACAGAGTTACTTTCGAATTTATAATATTAAGTATGGATGTCAGTGAGTGATGGCAAAGTATTCTGTTTGTGTTTTGTTTTCATTTCTGTCGGCACTCCCGGAGTGCCACTATTTTTTTTTACAATGACCTTATTCTCGATTTCTCTGTTTTCTATTAACAAAAATATGTCTACATACCTGACGATCCTTGTTCATCATCTTCATCCAATTTTCCATTTACGCCAAAAGCACACAGGACGAACAGTAGCATCCACATTTTCGTTGCTACTGTTTCAATATTCAACGAAAGGTGATAAAGTTTGTTTCGATTAGGCGACGACGTAGACTTACGAACAGATAGAACCGGTAGTAAAAGTAAAAAACTCCGAATAGCTGTCATTTGTTTTCTTTCGGTCACGTTTATTTGTTCATGATTTGACGGGAGAGTCGGTTTTTGTTGATCTACGGTTAGTGAGTGACTGTGTTTGCTTATGGACAGTGTTCGGAGAGGGTCCAAGTTCCAAGAGTTAAGAAGATTGGTGGTCGTGCGTTGTTTTTAGACTCTTACCTACTTCAAAGGTCATGACTACATTGTTTCGCATTTAAACGTAATGTAATAGTTTATTAGCTATGTAATAATATTTAAGATTTGTTTCATAATGTGCAGATTTTAACTAGACAATGTCTTTTTAAACACATCTGCCACATTGTTATGAGTAAAGACATATTCAACATTAATAACAGCGGCTCGTTTTGCGTGTAGGTACTTTCTCCAGATAAAATATTTTTTTTCTTTTTCCACAAACAAGCCACGCTCTCCGAATATATTCAATTCGGCCGTTTAGCCGTCAAAACATGCTCACTTCCCCATTCATTATCATAATTATTTCCAAGACTTGTAACGTTATGGAGTTTTATGCGAGGTGAACCTTCCGTGAATGAGCGTTTGTATTTAAGTATTTAACCTTATGTTATGATAATTATAAAGAAATATTATGTACCTTAGGATCACATACAAGACAAATCGACTTAGAAAACGCTATTTTTGTATAATTATGTTAAATAAAAAATATGCCAGTCCACTACTAAACTATTCATAGGTGTACCAGGGCGTCACAACTCGCAGGATGTTTTCATCTCGCAGCCAATGTTTGTGTCAACATCGATAGTAGAACGGCAGTTTGGGGGAAATTGCTCTGCGAATGAGCTATAGTGCTTCCTTTACGATGCCACAAAGAAATCGGTGATACAACCAACTTTTTGTACGTATTGCTTTGTATTGCGTCACCATGTCAATTTGCTTAAGGCTTCGGTAAATGTTTATTGTTCGAAGGGAAGTCACTATCGGTTTATTTTCTTAGGGAAGTGGTGAGTTTTGGGTGACGGAAATTCTGATTTTCTGATTTCAAACTTTTATGATCTCCTGGTATTATTGGGAAAGATGTGAGTTTGTTAAGTGGCTATCTATCTGTCTATATTTCCTTATCTTGTACTGTAAATCATTATAATCAAAATCAGCCTATAATGTTCCCACTGCTGGAACACAGGCCTCTCCTTTATGAGAGATAGTGGGCCATAATCCACCGCCCGGGCCCAGTGCGGGTTGATGGATGTCATATGTTTTCGAATTTTTGGTTCTATATGCCGGTTTCCTCACAATGTTTTCCGTCACCGTTTTGAGAGGAGTGGTGATCAAATTAAATACACAGTAATGTGCTTGCCTGGGTTTGAACTCACAACCTATAACTGGTAAGTCAGGTTCGATACCACTGGGCAAATACAATGAAGTTTGGATGTAGGAGACTTTTTTTTTTAAGGTGGAATAATGCAATCTCAAGCCGATTTGGATAGCGCAAATTTTCGGGCTTAACTTAAATAAACTACCTCGGGCGGCGACGGCGGGCTTAACTTACGTATTAAGCGAAGCAACATTTACTTCAAGTACCTAGGACTAACGCCCGCCTGGTTTGTGACCACTCCACACCACATCCCACCGGAGTCCGGCGTCAAGCAGTATTCTGTGTTTCGTCAATGCGTGGGTGTTCCAGTGCCTCAGGCATCTTCTGGGAACGTTCATTCCATCATAGACCTCATCCATCGCTTTCCATCAGGCGTGATCGAGGTCAAGAGCGGAGCCCATTCAGCAATAAAAATAAATAAAAAATTTACGTTTTACCCATTCGTTGTGCAGTGAACAATGTCATTATTCGCTACTAACAATTTCCTGCTCGATATGCTCTCCTAGTAATTTGTAGTACAAGATCAGTCATGCTACTCTCTATGAATAAATGATTCTAGATCACTTAGCTCTACTACAGGATGTTGGCACATAGGTTTAGGTATGAACATGTTATTAATTCATATCCCTCGAGTTTTGAGCGCAGCAACTAAGTAATTAAATCTCTATATATCTGCGATATAGTTGTTAACTTGCTAAGCTACAGGTGCTGGGTTCATTGCTCTGTTTTAGCAAAATTGTGTTGAATTTTTGACTTTTGTTATGGCTTAATTTTTAAGGTAAACAAAATTCACTTTAATGAACAGTGTAGATTCGTTATCGATTTTTTTGTAATCTTAAATTTCATATAATATAATTCCATAGTTAATAGCATGCTAACCTTAATTTTAAGAGAAAACTTAAATGAACTAGATTCGTAATCAGGGCCTTAGCGCCGAAACCTTGAATTTTCTCTAATCTTACTGTGCCAAGTTTCTTAGTCCAAGTTAAATTAAGTCGAAAGTTTTTTGTTCAAAGAACATCAAACTATCATAAACTCTTCTAAGTTATGAACTCCTGGTCTCTTGTATCTCAATTACGTCTCCCTTTTATCCTATCTACAGGAATATTTTTTTTAAAAGATGGCCAAATATACACTCATAATATTGTCAAGCCAAACTTTTAAAACAGGATACAATCCCTTATTAGATCGGGCCTTTTGATACAAAATCTTCCACATTTGCCCCTTGGCTCTAAGGACCGGCCCAAGATAAACCGAAGGGATGTAATAGGTTGTCACCCGAGTAGGCACTTGTTAAGATAACGACCCATTAACGCCCAGAGTGGCTATTAAGACCAGGGAGTCCGTTACGACCTATTGAGACTGATTTTGTTTTTCGTCTTATGTTTAGAGGTTTCGATATGGTAGATTATTGGGTATTTGGATGTTCACCTTTATACATATGGATGATGGTGGCTAAATAATAACAGCTGCACGGGTCGGTCGATCAGGTTAAGCTACGATTGCCGCGGTTGGTCCATGGATGGGTGACCATCTTCAGATACCAAGACCCCTCCGTGCTTTGGAAAGCAAGTTAAGCCGTTGGTCCCGGCTGTCATTTATGGATCTTTCCTTGATAGTCGTTACGGGTCGTCAGAAGCCCGAAAGTCTGGCAACCAGTCTAATCAACGGTTATCGTGTAACCCAGTAACTGGGTTGTGGAGGTCAGATAGATAGTCGCTCCATTTAAAATACTGTTATTCAGCTACATCCGGTTAGACTGGAAGCCGACGGCTAGGCAAATGATGACCTTCATATATATATTTTTTAATTGTTTATTAATTAAGGAAAAAACCAAATACAAACATAAACATCACAAAAACCTCAATAGGTTTGTCCGGATGTTGACACACATAAAGCAATCTTAGAAAACTAACTTAATACTTAGTTATAACCATAGAAATATAAAAAACAGTATATCTATGGTTATAACACATAATACATAGTTTATGAAAAATTGTGAGGTAGTTACAAAATCACAACCATAATGTACAAAAACGACGACGATGCTAATCACTTATTGAATTAAATTTACACAGGATTATGCATTTTCAAAGGGAATCAATGGATAATGGTGTCAATAAGTGGGAATACCTCAAAGGCTTAACGCTAAGTCAGACTAGTGAAATTTTAAAAGTAACCTCACGTCTAAAAGAAAACTAACTGTGAATGTGTATACCATGCAGGCTAGATTGAATACAGACTTTACAAGGGACAGACAGGCGGTTTTGAGTATTTCGCCTACGCAAATGTCCTGCAGATCTGGTAGCGACGTGAGGTGAGAGGAGTGAGCGGTGTGAGGGGTCTCTCAGCTCCCTAAAATAAAATTAAGCTACACGTCGATTGACGATACGTGTCGTCTATTGGGGCAGGTCAACAAAAAGCAAAGCCAGAAGTTGTAAGCCGTAGGTTCGAACCCAGACAAGCGTTTTACTTTGTGTAAATTATTTAATCACCACTGCTCTCAAAACGGTGAAGGAAAACATCGTGAGGAAACCGGCATGTCCTAGAACCAAAAATTCGAAGACATGTGACATCTACCAACCCGCACTAGGCCCACTCCCGCAAACTGACAGTGGGCACATTATAGGCTGATTATACTTATGTTTAAGCTTATTATGTCCAGCAGTGGACTGCTAGGTATAGACTGATGATGATCTGCCGTAGTTTCGACCTGAGGGCCTAGACAAGCGCTTCAAAGCGTTTCGTATTCTAAAACGATTTTCTTTAGTATTAACTTAGGTCCTTTGTACACACGTTTTTCTTGTCGTAAAAAACTACGGTTTATTCCCCGTGCGTAAGCACGGTCGTCAGTGTTGTGTGAATCACTATGGAAGCATGTTGACAAACACGTTTTTTTTACGGCGCGGTTTGTACGCCGTACCCTTAAGGTTCGCGCACATTATGCCAGGTCCGCAGTCACAGCGCAAAAATCGCTCGTATGTATTTTATATGAACTATCGCACACTATCTCGGGGCCCAGCGGCCGCCTATTCCTCTACGAATATTGGTTGCGTGCGATGCGGCCCGCCCCGCCGCGGCCTGACATAATGTGCGCGAACCTTTAAGAAACCATGCCGTGTACAAAGGGCCTTAAATTTTTCGGTAGCTTATATCAATCCAACACATAGGTATTTGACTTTTTCATCAGTGTTATCGCTGATAGAATGTGACTGTCTATATTAGAACCAAGACTTTGAGATAATTTTCATGTTATGAAACAACAAACATCGATACATCGCCAAGCGGTTGCTCGACTCTTCACGTGACCAGAGGGCTGGACTATTTTTTGGCCAAAAAATCAGTATTGCCATACAACGTGGTAATGCTGCCAGCCTTTTCGGCACGTTTCCTGTTGACAGCGATGTGGACGAATTTTTTGATTCCCTTTGATTATTTCCCCTCCTTTTTATATACTTTTACAAATTATTATATTAGGACTCTTAGCTTTTTAAATTATTTACAAAAAACTGAATGTCATACTTAACAAAGTTCAAATTCCATTGCAACCAAAAACTTATTAGAATCTTTTTGTTACAAATGGTCACTCAAAAATCAACTTAAAACACTCTCACACTTCACTAAAGTAAATAAGTGATTAAGTGGCGATGGAATGCAATTATCTTAGACTAGCTGCGCCCTGCGGTTTCACCCGCGTATATGTCGATCCCGTAGGAATACCGGGATAAAAAGTAGCCTATATCTTAATCCAGGCTGTCAGCTACCTCCATGCAAAATTTTATCAAAATTGGTCCAGCCGTTTGAGCGTGAAGAAGTATCAAACATATAAACACACACACACACTCACAAACTTTCGCTTTTATAATATTAGTGTGATTATGAACAGTTTTAGACTCTCTGGAGGCTACGGCTGCTAAATGATCACATAGCGAATTCAAAACCAGACATTCTCAGTAACCTAGTTCTTTTGTAATTAATCTTAGACTTACTTACGGCGAAGGAAAACATCATGAAGCCCTAACCTAATGGTTGGGAACCGCTAACGAGGAGTGAGCAAGTACGATAATTAATCGTCCTTCAGTATCTGTAAGTATAAGAAGCAGCCTTCGGCCTGCAATAAGGCTATATTATACACTGGTATTTTTATAAATATACTAGCTTCCACCCGCGACTTCGCCCGCGTGGTACGTCGATAAAAAGTAAGCCTATGTCTTTTGTCAGGGTTCAGAGTATCCCAAAAAACCATGGTGTTCCAAAGCACCATGTTCCCCCGCTCGATTTCGACTTGGCTGCCGTAGTATGAATTAAGTAATACTCTATAAGCTTTCACATGGCACAAGTTTCATCACTGTTGAGAGTTTGGTCCAAAATGACTCATTGTCCAAAAAAAAAATATATTATAGGTATACAAAAACGGTCCAGCCATTTCGGAGATTAACAGACAAAAAATTAAAAAAAAAATTTTTTGTTATAAGTACCGTATTCACTTTCATAATTATGAATTTAGTAAAAAGTTGTTAAGTATTTTGAAATTACAAACGGACACTTCAATTTTATTTATTTGTGTAGTTTTAACCTCGTGATAATGGATTATTTGATCGTTATTATTCTAGCTGAAAACTGTTGGGTTTCCATGTCGAATTTCTTAGTAGCAGCTGCGAATCTGGATTTAGTTACGGTTGAGGGCACCCTGGCTCTAGAGGCTCACCCTCTATTCATCATCATCATCATTTCAGCCGAAAGACGTCCACTGCACCGGTCGAAGTGGAGGTGCTTGGGGGAGGCCTGTGTGTCCAGCACCTTCTATCACGTGTAACTTTTAATATAATTGTTGAAATATGCAGTGCTATACCTCTACCAACATTACCTGCGAATACAAGCTTGATGTTATGTTAACGGTCCAACAAAAAGTTTCTTATACGAGTAGATAGCTATAATAATAATAATAATAATAAAAAAGCTGCAATTTTAAATACATGTCGCATTGTCAGAAAGTTCATGCAAATAGATGAAAACGAAATAGGTACTCATCACCACACATTTTTAACATAACACACCACAAGCTGCATTTACCTGGCTTCGGTCCGTAAATGTCGCAAAAACCAGCCAAAGAGCTGAGAAGAGAAAACACTCTAAAAAATAATAATAATATTCCACAACTATCACACAACGCCATCTAGTCCCAAGCTAAGCAGAGCTTGTGTTATGGGTACTAGACAACTGATAAACATACTTATATATTTCTAAATACATACATATTATAGATAAATTACACCCAGACACAGAACAAATGATCGTGCTCATCACACAAACATTTGTCCTGGGTGGGAATCGAACCCACGACCTCCGGCATAGCAGTCAGGGTCACTAACCACTAGACCATCAGGCCTGTTTAAACATACCACATTCTCAAACACACCCTGCCTTGGATCTTTATCTCGACATATCTCTGAAACGCTCGCATGTAACTATGTCCGAACAATTTGCCAGATAATCGTCTGTCGACCGTCCCTAAAAGGTGATTGGATCGATTCAGTTACATATGACACCTGAGCTGTGCAAGGGTGCGAGAATGGGGGCTTTTGTCTTCGTAATGGGGGTCAAAAGGACCAGGAACTCAGGAAGTAATGGGATAGTGTTGTTTCACTGATGGTTGGGTTAACCTTTATAAAAGTCTCGTGTGGTTAGTTTGTTTTTAGCTAGTCACAGACGCCAGCACATAAAGCTATCCGGAACTGTCAAATTTTCCCAATCAACATTGAACCTTATGATTTAGTGATAAAGTAGAATTTCTATTAAAGAAACTTGACAGATTGTAGTAGCTTGATATGCTGGCGTCTGTACAACGAAAATGATTTTTCTAATCTCTCTCGTACTATTTATAAATTCGATATTCATAATTAGCCTATTATGTTCCCACTGCTGGGACACAGGCCTCCTATCAGTGAGAGGCAGTGGGCCCTAATCCACCACGCGGGTTGATAGATGTCACATATTTTCCAATTTTTGGTTCTAGGACATACCGGTTTCCTCACGATGTTTTCCTTTACCGTTTTGAGAGCAGTGGTGATGAATTACACAAATTAATGCACCTGACTGGGTTCGAATCTACGACCTACAACTCGTAAGTTCCGGGCGTTACCACTGGGCCACCACTGCTCGGAATTCGATATAAAGGGTATCCACCCTTTATATCTATTTAGAGATAAATACAAAAACAATAAGCTTTTCTTTCTCATTAATAGGCCCATGATCTGAGAGGCAGTGGTATCACAACAAGAAGCCAGTAGGTAACTGTAACTATAAGCAACAACATTTTAGTATGTTATTAATTGATTTAATAAACAGTTTATTGTCCACCACAAAAAAAAAACCGGCCAAGAGCGTGTCGGGCCACGCTCAGTGTAGGGTTCCGTAGTTTCCCGTCCGTCACAATAAGTGTTCCCACGTACAATTCGATAATACCCGACCCAATGTAATAAGTACCTACAGCGCCATCTCTCGGGGAATTGGGTTACTAATTAATACATAGACGTGCCAGAAGTTTTCGGTGGTAATTTTGGATTGCGAGAACCGATTTTAATAATTCTTTTTTTGTTTGAAAATAGATACGTTCAGGATAGTAAAATATGTAAACGAAGTTAAAAAAAAATGCTTGCATATACGATTATACTACGAACTTAGTCCAGAAATGATTTTGTACAACTTTTTGTCTTTTTTGTACAAAAACTGTTGTTTCTATCAAGTTCAAAATAATTTTTCTAGAAAGTCCTTATAAAGTTCTACTTTTCAGATTTTTTTCATATTTTCTAAACTTATGGTTCAAAAGTTAGAGGGGGGGGGGACACATTGTTTTTTACTTTTGGAGCGATTATTTCCGAAATTATTGACATTATCAAAAAATGATTTTAGTAAACCCCTATTCATTTTTAAATACCTTTCCAACAATATATCACACGTTAGGGTTGAAATTAAAAAAAAAATCACTACCCACTTTACATATAGGGGAGCTACCCTAATAAAACATTTTTTTCCAATTTTTATTTTAGCACTTTGTCGGCGTGATTGATATACATATTGGTACCAAATTTCAGCTTTCTAGTGCTAACGGTCACAGAGATTAAGCGAGGACGGACAGACGGACGGACGGACAGACAGGCATGGCGAAACTATAAGGGTTCCTAGTTGACTACGGAACCCTAAAAAGAACAAACAATATTTTATTACTAGTGCGTATAGGGCGGGTTTTACCGCACAAGGCGATATAATTAAATCAGATAATATTAAAACGTGAAATTCGTCTGTGAAAGGTAATTCAACTAATACGGAATTTTGCCAGCAGTTTTCACGTTTAACTGTGCACCGTGCAAGTGTTAAGGGAAAAGACTTAATTTCCCTAAGGCCAAAAGAAAATTCGTATGTGCTCCGAAAGTGCTATTCAAGAAAGTTCAACGTACCCTTTCTCCTTTCACAAATAGATATTCGTGACGATGGTCTCTCAAGCAAAATAAAGAGATCAAATAAGTAATTTAATGAAAACGTGTGTGGTTCGGGAACGGCACGAACTCGCACGAAACAAAGTTCCATACGCGATATAGACACGCGCACATACTCGTGTATGTAGAAAGAGACGGAGACAAAGAGAAAGTGTGAATTTAATACAGAGCCGTCTAGTATAAGTTTATAGAAGCTTTCATAAAGTTGTCGCCATCTTGCATTTTTATTTTGACCTCACTATTTAATTGGCTTCAGCACCCTCAAAAATCATAAAAATTATCTCTCTCTCCGAAAAGAGAAAGATAAAAATCAGCTGTTTAATACAAAAGTTCAATACCTACTTGACCAAAATGTAGGAAATAGCTGATTTTTTTTTTCGTGATGCCCAGAGTTGGTCCCATAGTGAAAGTTGTTCATATTCATGGGTAGAACACCCTGTAAAAATTTGGATGGTGATAAAAAAATGTCCCTGTATGCTTAATTATTAATTAGTGTGAAATTATCTGAACTAATCCAAAATGCTGAAACAGGCCACAAGCAAAAGCGCTGAAGATCATCGATTTTTTCATTCACATAATAATAATAGCTTACAAATAGGATCATCCTTCATACACCCTTCCCCAATAAATCAGCCTATTCATATCATTCCAGGTACATATTTCAGTCGTTTGAAGCTCATCACTCTCTTTGAACCTAGATTCACGTTACAGATTACTTGCTATTAACCCTAAATCTATTGCCTGGTAGTCCTGGAGCCCTGGTACCACGTAAGTATGAAAGTGTATATAACACAGTATGGTGTAGTGTGAAACAGTTAGGAACAGTAGGTATACTCTACAAATTATATCTATTATCAAAATACAAAAATAGCGACTTGCCCTTGCATCCCACGGTTCTTACTACTTGGCAAAAGATTGCGATTTCTTTATCATATGTAAGTTACAAATTAATATTTGATGCACAGCACTAATCATTCGGAATAAATTATCTAAATTATGGTGAAAACAAGAATTTTGGGATGCATGAAGAAGCCTCTTCGTGTAGCGCAGTTTGTTCCGCGAGATACTCAACTGAACCGAGCGCTCGGCGCATCCTGGACAGTCACAACCAACACCTTATTTGACTGGCCAATTCTTTCTTTGCGGTGGTAGGGCTAACGCCCGCCTGGTATGCGACCACCCTCTCACCGGAGTCCAGCGTAAAGCAGCCTGCTGTGTTTCGTCGATGCGTGGGAGTTCCAGTGCCGTAGGCATCTTCTGGGCACGCTCGTTCCATCATAGACCTCATCCATCGCTTTCCATCAGGCGTGATCGAGGTCAAGAGCGGGCCCAGTAAGCAATAAAAGAAAACTGCATCAAAATCGTCGGTTGCAAAGGTTAGAAGAAACAACGCGGTCAAACAGACAGAAACGAAAACCGACTTTAATTTATAATATGTATAGACGATTTTACTTCACATTTGTTCTAAACATACATAGCTTACCTATATAGTTAAGGCGACTACACGACCTAAAGCGCGTTCACTGTCGGACTGCATAGAAAAGAAAGAGAAGCGCGATGACACAACCGTGGTAATTTATTGCAAATATGAAGCAATTATCTATTTACAAAAACTCTCAAACACCAAACAAATAAAAACCGTATACTAAAATTCGGGGAATTAAATTGTCTTTTAGATGGTGAAAGTTTTATGAAAATACACCCGATAGTGTTTGCGTGATTATCGTTTTTATGTCCGCGGTAGACATTACTTTACAAATTAATTACACTATGTTAAAAAAATATAATTGCAAATATTCACATATCAAATTACGAAGCAAATGGTCTAGTATAACATTTATTTTTTTCAAAGAAATCAGTCCGGTCGATTAGACGTGATGTTGAATTTAAAATCATTAGACGTCGTATATCTGCGCCTTAAATAGGGCTGTCAGTTGTGACGTCATCCATAGTATTTCAGGAACAGAGACAAATAGGTAATACACCAAGGTGAACGGGAGAACTGCACCTGAGACGGTAAGCTAGACCGCATTCCAACCCAACCAGTTGCATTATGGTCTGTCAGCTTGTAGCAAGTAGATGACCCGCGCCATCTGCCTAGGTTTATCATTTTGATAGTTCGGTTAGTCTTAACTATAGTACGACTGTTGGGAAGGAGCAGTCCATTCTATACTGCGTTCGCTATTTAGCTTCCAAACATGCAAACAACTGTTTTTGGAAAATTAACTTCTTAACTCACAGGGAGAGAGAAGTCAGTAAGCATTATGATAAAATATATGTTTTTTTCAATAGCGTGGTAGGCATTCTAAAATCAACTTAATTCAATACTAGGTAAAGTTGATATTCATTTAAATAAAAATGACATCGATTGGAAATCGGAAACAAGAATAGTATGACGGCTATTAACTTTAGTGCAAGTACCATCCGCTGCACTTGGTTGATATCCCGACGAGTCGTACTCAGCGCTTCTCCTCCACTTTTATTATGCGCACAGCCAAAGTGTGGAACTCTCCCCACATTTAACCCGTCCTTCAAATCAAGAGTGAACAGGCATCTTCTGGGTACGCTCGTTCCATCATAGACTTCATCTATCGCTTTCCATCAGGCGTGATCGGGGTCAAGAGCGCGCATAAAAAAAAAAGTTCTTGTTCTTCTTATTACCACGAGCCTTTAGCACCCTAAATGCGTAACACAATATCAATCACAATCTGAATCATTTTGAAGCATATTGCTAATCCATTGCTTGTCCAAAAAATTGTATGCTGAACAGCGTAAATAATGCAATGAATTTTGTTGAACTGTCAAAATGAAAGCATTGCTACTCTTAGCGTGTTACGCAATTACCCTGCTGTACCCACTATCACATGACAACTAACCCGGTAAACGCTTAGGTACGTGAAAAGGTGTCCAGAGGTACGTGGGTACGTGCGACCGCGTTGTAGGTACGTGCCGGTCCGCTGTCAAAAGCAATTGATCATTTTACATCGACGCTGAAAACCGTTATTACAGAAACGTGACCAAGCTAAATTTTATACCCGGGTTACGGGCCCGTGGGCTTTTATTTGATTTGAAATTAAGGAAGTTTCTTGGATATTAAAAATGTATGAGATATTTGTTGCGTGATCACACCATTAGCGGAGGTTTTTTGGCTTCAATACTCAGTACTGAGGTCATTGGGGTACTGGGTCCACGATTGGCGGGCACAGCAAAAGAAAATTTTGAAAGAGGAGGACTTATTTATACATGCAAACTAACTTATTCTAAGTAAAATTTAAGGTAACATTTTATTAATTTAATCCACTGACATTACTTTTGTAAATATTTACATAATATAAGCTAACATTTAAAATATAATAGTTAATATGTACATTTAAGAAATAATCCTAGGGCACCAAAGAATTCGTCCGCATCTGTCAATAGGAACAGTGGTCAGAAGGCTGGCAGCATTGCCACGTTGTATGGCAATGCTAATTCTTTGGCCAAGAAATAGGCCAGCCCTCTGGTCACGTGAAGAGTCGAAGTTGAGTCGAGTCGATTTAATCTAAAATTTTCAATCAATTAACTCAGCCTATCGCATTCTACTGCTGGACATAGACCTCTGCGCAACAACACCCTATCCTCCGCCTTCCACATCCAGTCTACCCCAGCCACTTTCTTAAGGACGTTGGTCCATCTAACTGGGGGCCGTTCCACGCTGGGAACACCCAAATACTCCGAAATATTTTACTCCGAATTTCGATGTTCCGATTTTCAAAAGCCCGAATTTCATAATACCTAAGAATCATAATGTCTATTATTAAAAATCACGAAATTTATTTTACCGAAAGTCATAAATGCGACTTGTATGTTTTCCGATTTTCATATATTCGAAGAATCAAATGCTCGATGGGTTCTCGGTCCGAAAAACGACATTCCGATTTTCAATACTCCGAATTATTTCCGTTACCGTTACCGCACCCGAACTCAACGAACGTAATAGACGACGTAGGATGCAAGAGCGAGCGAAGGGCACCCCGAGGTTCGGTTTGGTTAGGTTACTTTAAACCCTTTACACAGAAATAGGGGCCCCGCGAAGCGGGGCTCCGTCGACATAGGATGCAAGAACTAGCGAAGGGCACCCCGAGGTTCGGTTTGGTTAGGTTACTTTAAACCCTTTACATAGAAATAGGGGCCCCGCGAAGCGGGGCTCCGTCGACATAGGATGCAAGAGCGAGCGAAGGGCACCCCGAGGTTCGGTTTGGTTAGGTTACTTTAAACCCTTTACACAGAAATAGGGGCTCCGCGAAGCGGGGCTCCGTCGACATAGTATGCAAGAACAAGCGAAGGGCACCCCGAGGTTCGGTTTGGTCAGGTTACTTTTAACCCTTTACACAGAAATAGGGGCCCCGCGAAGCGGGGCTCCGTCGACATAGGATGCAAGAACTAGCGAAGGGCACCCCGAGGTTCGGTTTGGTTAGGTTACTTTAAACCCTTTACACAGAAATAGGGGCCCCGCGAAGCAGGGCTCCGTCGACATAGTATGCAAGAACGAGCGAAGGGCACCCCGAGGTTCGGTTTGGTTAGGTTACTTTAAACCCTTACACAGAAATAGGGGCTCTATTGTTGGTTTTGTGCTATCTACACACATCAAAAGTGTCTAGGGATCAACATATATTTTTGCAATAACTTTTCTCCTGATTGATATTAATTAAAATTTTCTTTAAGGATTCATCAAATAAAGTGTTTTCGTTTGTCACAGTAACGATAAACCAAGTCACCTTTGCATTAATAAAGAAATTTGCCATTTTCCTAATAAAGGGATTTTTGACATTTGAACCACTAACACAAAAGTTCGAAAAAAAGACTGAAATAACAGTTTTCTTTAAAATTTTATTGGGTAACTTAAACAATTAATAATCCGTGTTTCTACCGCGAACACTAACAACACAAGAACATCGGTTTGGCATACTCAAAATGAGTTCATCCAAATCACGCTGTGGAATGGCCGCCCATATTCGTTGCAACAACAAAAAAAGGTCTTCTTGCGACTGGATACCCTCCATATTCGGCAGAGCTCTTCTCTGTAGCATATCCCATGCATGCTCAATCGGGTTCAAGTCTGGCGACTGAGCAGGCCAGGGCAGGACATTGATGTTAGCTGCGGCGAGAGTCTGTCTTACAACTCTTGCGGTGTGCGGTCGTGCATTATCATGCATTAACTGAAATAAGGGACCGATTTGCACTTGTAGAGGAACGATGACGTCTGATACAATCGTCTCAGCATAAATTTGAGCGTTGAGGTTGCCTCTGATCCAAATCAACTCAGTTCTTCCGCCGATCCAAATACCCGCCCATACCATGATGGTTCCACCACTATAAGGATGGACTTCCTGGCAGGATTTTAGCGTCCAGGGCGCAGGCGTCCAGGGGTTCTCCAGTGTCGTATACGTCTTGTATCCGGTCTCATACCAAAACGAGACTCATCAGAAAAGCACACGAAACGCCATTGTTCTTCTGCCCAATTTCTGTGTTCAAGAGCCCATTGATATCGAATCCTACGATTGTGCATTGCTATAGGTGGTACCCGTAGCGGTCTTCGGGAATGAAGGTTCACTTCATGCAAGCGGTTTCTGACTGTTTGGTCGCTAATTAAGTTCCCTGAAGAGTGATGAAGCCTCACGGCTAACATCATTGCGGTTATTGTTGGAGCTCTTCGAGTTAAGATTTGAATGTATCGGTCTTGTCTCCGTGTGGTGCAGCGATACCGTCCTCCATGGCGCTCAGCCACGGTACCAGTGCTTCGGTAACGTGTCCAAAGTCGACTGATAACACTCTGACTTGTATTCAGAGCTAAAGCCACAGTACGTTGCCGGGAACCAGCTTCTATCATTCCCACGGCTCTGAGCATTTCTTCCCTGCTTAAATGACGTCGCCGCTCCATAATAACGTTGGTTTTAATCAGTAGTAGGGAAACAGTAGCGCTAATAATGTCTTCAATGCGTTGTATGTTTTTATAGGGAAAATATTGACAGCTGATTTTCATCTTTTACTCGAATTTGATTCACAGTTCCTGATTCAAATTATGAAATGCACCAAAAAGGATCCATATAAATTTATAAAATCATAAATTTATTACAAAGCCACATCTCAATCTCAAGAAATCCGTATAAAAATGCTTGATCCCTAGACACTTTTGATGTGTGTATATTCTTACAATTGGAAATATGTGTTTATTTGTCTTGCTATTCAGTTTTACAAAGCGTTATTATTTCGGAATTCTAATTAATCGGCTTTTTAATAATCGGAATTCGTATTTTTGATGTTTCGAATTATCATTAAGTCGGACTTTTTGTTATTCGATCTATTGAAACTCGGTATTTTGAGAATAGTAATTATAAACGTTAGGGATATTGAAATTTCGGAATTATTAAAATAGGATGAATGATAAATCGGAGTTGTTATAACAGGAATTTTGAACCATTCGGAATTATGAAAATCGGTATTTTGAAATTCGTATTTGTGACTTTCGGAATAAAGTTTTTCGTATTATTGTAGTGTACCCTTCCACGCTACGCTTGCCGATACGCGTTCTCCGCTCCAGGACTCGTCTGCTCCACGGCGTTTTGTCTTGTATTACGAGAAAAAAAAATATAGAAACCTTGCTGCTGTCTGTGCACAATGCAGAAAGATTCCAATTTATTTCTCTCCTCGTCGCTTATGCTCGTCAGAAGAAATAGTAATGAAAATTCTGATTAATTTATTTATTTATTTCTGAGTAGGTATATGGTACATTAAGATCTTAATATTAAACAGTTTCACATACACTACCGTTGCCGGTGTAGAAATATTAAAATTACTTACAAATTCAAATTGGCTAAGTTTTAGGCGGTCACAACATAATCATAGGACCTAGTTAGTTTGTGATCGAAACCTTAAGAAGAAGATATATCCCCATTAACATAATTATAAATTCGTTCATATGAAAATTGGTAATTATTATACAATGTCAAGTTTTATAAGCACAATATTATTTATGTCAAAAAAAAAAACAGTACAAATCAATGGGTATACATACACATACAAAGTAAGTATTGTTAAACACAAGGTTTGATTACAGCAACGGCTAGTGCTTGTCTAAATAGAGATTTAGACAGCAGCTTCCCTTTAGGGTAGTCGGATGAAAAACAGAAGGGGCAAACATTTTGAAGTAATAAACATCAGACCAACAAACAACAATATCAACGTTGCATAGTAAAAACCTAGACTTACCTACATGTAGGTTCACAAAAAAACCTTAATTTATATGCAAATAAAACCTTAATACCATACAATAGGATGTTTTTACTCACAGAAGGCTCGGTAAAAAGGCTTTTAAGAAGGTTTTTGTTGCTCTAAAATGGATGTTAATGTAAGTAAAAAGTCTTTACAATGTTGGTCCTCCGTTTTGTGCTACTGTATGTTACACTTTTTATATAAACCAGTAGATACTTCGCTGGGAAATTCTGATTACGAAAAATAAATGGAATCGCACGCTTAATTGTTTTTATGCTCGTCTTTTTAGGGTTCCATATCTTCTTAAGTTTGCCATTTGAGGGTTAGATGTTTAATAAAATAATGGTCTTACAGATTTTGAGTTTTGTGTCAATGATTGTTTCTTGATTTATTTTTGGTTAGTAAAAAAGGCGTGCTTTAAGAACACACACTTTCTAAATTGAATCAATAGTTTTTGAGAAAATTGCGGAGAAACATACGCACATACGGGTCGAATACAAAGACTCCTTTTTTTGAAGTCGGTTACAAAAAGCCTGCAAACTCTTGATTTGAAACCTTAATATTTCTAAATATGATATTAATGATTGTTATTTAATGCGTAAGCGTTTAATCTAGGTAGGTATGTATATTATAAATTAGACCGCTTTCACATTAACACACAAAAAAGAAATTGAAGAAATATGAGAGATTGAAGAAATAGCACACATATCAACTCGGGCGAGGCGATTACGTTACCATTCCGATTAGTGTGCGTTGCAGTAGGGATTTTCATACAAAGAATACTGAATGGCTCGAGTTGATACGGTGACGATCCCTTTCCGAGTTGATAGGTACTGTGCTGTGACCTTGAGGCGACTTTAAAAGCGCGACGAATTTTTCACTTCAATAAATAATATCTCAAGTATAACTGCGAAGCAGCCGCCGCGGGAGACGCTCCGGGCGTCGGGAGCCGCGTGACGACTCCCGGCCACCGCAGGCCCGTCTGCGGACGGAGATTAATGAGTAGCTCACCGTCCGATCAGGACCAGGCCCAGGACGGTGCGTACGTGTTCCACGCGCGCCTCAAAGAGATGTCAGCATAAAAGGAAGGGGCCTGCCAGGGCCGAAGCCTGCCGGGGGTGCGGGATTGTCCGAAAGGGTTACCGCTACCCCGGAACATAAAGGGCTAAGGAAGGAACACAGATGGGTTTTAGTCAGTAAGAGTGACACTCCATTCCGCTCCACCCAGAGCGGGAGGGGGGGTCATTTGATGATTTCCCATACATAACAAAAAGGGGCGGATCGTTAGTTGGTACATACCTGGTAAACAATCTACACTGTTGAGTGGTATTTCAATAAGGTTTGCTAATGAACATAATGAAGTGCACACAACTGAAATCAATTTAGACTACTAATCAGTGTAGATTGAATATTCATATTGTGTGAATTAATTGGTATTCAATATCAGCAATACTAGGATACACTGTTGACTTAGTAAGTCTATTAATCTACTCATCATATGCCTAGCCTTTTCCCAACTATGTTGGGGTCAGCTTCCAGTCTAACCGGATGCAGCTGAATACCAGTATTTTACATGGAGCGACTGCCTATCTGACCTCCACAACCCAGTTACTGGGTAATACATGCTGTAGTAGTAGGTACTATACCTAGAGGCTGTAACCTTCGCGAATCTACATATATCCATACTAATATTATAAATTCGAAAGTAACACTGTCTGTCTGTCTGTCTGTATGTTACCTTTTCACGCCTAAACCACTAAACCGACTTAGATGAAAGTTGGTATAGAGATAGTTTGAGTCCCGGGAAAGGACATAGGATAGCTTTTATCCAGATATTCACACGGGATCGAGACTTATGCGGATGAAACCGCGGGGCGCAGCTAGTCCATTATAAAAATATGGCACAAATAAGAGACAAACATTAATTTGCATTAAGAATAGAAAAAAAAATACCTATTAGGCGTTCATATTATTAGGTAAGGTCCGGCCGCGCCAAATTTGCCAAAGATATAAACAACATTGACCGCTCGAAATTGAATAAAATCGATATACAAGAACATTACTTAAAATAAACGGGTATAAACGGGTAACATGAACTAAGGTCCTAAACCTTAGTTCATGTTACCCGTTTATACCCGTCATTTTGTAAGTATCTCAAGAAAACTAAGCTTGAAAGCTAAAGAAAAATTACCCAGAAACTTCTCGCCTGGTATAATTTATCCATATCCGGCCATGAGGAACGATGAGCCGTATAACACTACACTTGGAAATAATAGTGAGGATGGTCCAAGTGCTTTACAGAAGACAAAAGTGGAGAGAACTTTGAAAGTTATGGAAATAGTTGTTTGTAATTTTAAAGAAAGAAAGAAATATGGGTTTAATGTTCTCAGAAACACATGCATACAAAAAAGAAAAATTAACTCAAAAAAATTGGATTTTTTTTTTTTCTGCTTGGGCCCGCTCTTGTCCTCGATCACGCCTGATGGAAAGCGATGGATGAGGTCTACGATGGAACGAGCGTGCCCAGAAGATGCCTTAGGCACTGGAACTCCCACGTATCGACGAAACACAGCAGGCTGCTTGACGCCGGACTCTGGCGGGAGCGTGGTCGCAAACCAGGCGGGCGTTAGCCCTACCACCGCAAGGGAAGAATTGGCCGATCATATATGGTGTTAGGAGTAACTGTCCAGGATGCATAACAGGTTTCCTTTCGAATTGTCTGTGGTTGTTAGAGTAAGGTTTGGTGACTTTATGTAAAATACTGGTATTCAGCTGCATCCGATTAGACTCAAAATTCAAAATCAAAGCATTTATTTCAATTAAACCAATTACAAGCACTTTTGAATTCTCAAGGGGTCGGTCAGTCAGAAAGATGAAGCTAGTTGCCCATTCCAAAGCGTAGGTACCTAAGGAGAAGAACGGGCAAGAAACTCCATGGACACTCTTCTAAATCAAAATAATATGATTACATAAACGATGCAGAACGTTAAAAGCGTCCATAATGAAAAGACAAAAATAAAAAACAATTCAAATACTAAATTAAATTAAAATAAGCCATGGCAGCAAAGAGATGACCAGTCCCTACTGACAGCGCCCGTTCACGAACATGACGCATGGATTAGTACCATTCAGCTCAACCATTTTGAAGGGAGCTAAATCCAACACACTCGAAGCCAAACTCAACACAGTTGGGAAACTGTTAGGCAGATGATTTGAGTAAAGTTTGAAATACTCTTCCCATCGTCTAATAGTTATTTTTTATGAAAGCTACAGAAAAATGTATGATCTCACTTCCACGATTATAAGCAGTTACATTTAGCCAACAGTGGCTCCTAAATGGGCCATTGTGTAGACGAGTCATTACAGCAATTTTCTACAAACAGAATACTCGTACATGTGGCGTAGCTAACGACGTCTTATGACGTCATCACTATGACGTGGCGTCTTAATGACGCGGACGTTTATGTTCAGGAGCTTTGCTGGAGATAAGCAGAGTTGGAGCTGTAGTCTAGATTTTAAGATACCTACTAGGAAAGTATAAATTAAGGTCAGTGTAGGTATTCCTGGTTGAAAGTGGGACTGAAATAGCTTCGAGAAATTTCGTTTGCGTTCCATTATTGATTTCTAGTTCTAATTGGTGGTTTTAGCTGTACCATTAGAAGTAAAATTAGTCGATGGTCAAATATTTCTAGTCTTTAGGAAAATGAAATATGTTTGAACAGAATAGAGTAATAAAATTATCGGATCTTTGATGCCGTGCTGTTAACATACAAGAAAACGGTCTACCTACTCGTTTATTTAAAAATACGCATAATACTTTACTAACCTTAATACAACATCACATAAAACTTAATACGTTGCACTTAATATGTTGTACCTTTATCTGTTTTGTGTACATACATCCTCCTGCTAAAGGCGAAAGATTGTGAGGATGGTTGAATGCATGTTTGTTACTCTTTTACTCAAAAACTACTGAACGGATTTTAATGAAACTTTACAGTAATATAGCTTATGCATCAAAATTACATATAGCATAGTTTTTATCTCGATATTCTTATACGATCGACACTTATGCGGGTAAAACCGCGGGCCGCTGCTAGTAAATAATACAAATAAAATTTTTATTCCTCGAAAAGATAGGTAGACATGTACCTAGGGAAATCACACTAATCACACTAATATTATAAAGGCGAAAGTTTGTGAGTGTGTGTGTGTGTTTATATGTTTGTTACTTCTTCACGCTCAAACCGCTGAACAGATTTAGATGAAATTTGGTATAGAGATAGTTTGAGTCCCGGAAAAGGACATAGGATAGTTTTTATCCCGATATTCCCACGGGATCGAGTCTTATGCGGGTGAAACCGCGGGGCGCAGCTAGTGTCATATAATGCGATAAAATGCACATAGGGCACTATAGCTACATTTCGCCAAAGTCCCATGTAGTAGAGAGAGACTGTTACATAGTCGAGAAAAAAATTAAGACTTCGGACTACTGGTGAAAAATTCGTAATAAAACCACTTTGCCCAAACCTCAATCCCACGCACGACCTTCGCGCTTGCGGCTACAAGACCAACGACTAAAACCTCTAATATTAAGTAAGAAAGGAAGAGACAAAGAATCAACTTGTAAGACACTCAATCTTCTCAGAATGATCTTACAGATTACGCGATTTAATCCGAAGACCTTTGAGAAGTTTAATTGAAAAGATTAAAGTATTATCCGGACGTATTTTTACGCTACGAGAAAGCTTGCACGAGTTATCACGAGTAGTCCCTTGTGTCACGCAAATTCTAGTGTAATTCTAAATTCTGCATGAAATTGAGTTTTAGTTAGAACACTACAATTTATTTTGACGTTCAGTTTATACAGATTACATTGTTAAGAAAAGGCTAGGCAGATGATGATTAAACAGTTTGTTCATTTTAAAAAAGATAATTATCGATGACTGCTTTGATGGAAAATACATCATTATCATTAAAGTTTATGGCAAATGAATCCCGTTTATTGAACTAGATCATCAGTTTTATAATATATCAAGGTCTTCGACCGCGTGTAGTTTCTCCATGTTCCATTCACACAAATAAGTATACTCGATGTAGGTATCGAACTTATACATAACCAGACTATAATTTTCCCACTGCTGGGACACAGGCCTCCTCTCTGTGAGAGGGAGTGGGACATAATTCACCACGCGGACCCAGTGTGGCTTGGTAGATGTCACAAGTCTTCGAATTTTTTATTCTAGGACATGCCGATTCCTTACGATGTTTTCCTTCACCGTTTTGAGAGCAGTGGTTATGAAATAATTTACACGAAGTAAAGCAGTCAGGGTTCGAACCTACGACCTACAACTCGTAAATCGCGGTCATTTCCACTGGGCCACCACTGCCCCCACTGTGCCACCACTGCTCTCGAACTTCGAACTTATAACCCTCCGCAAAATTGAAAGCCCCACTGTGTCTACAATCAATAAAATTTATCTTATCAAAAACCATTTAGAAGTTTAATTGAATAGTTCAAAAGTATTATCCACACGTACATTTCTATCTTTCTCTGAAATTCTTAGGAGCTCAACGCTAAGTTTTACCAGGAGAACATAAAACGTAAGTTAGGTCGTAACTCACATGTTACGAGGTCGAATCATTAAGAACAAGTATCAGACTGATTGACACATAAAGTGAGTTAATTTAGGCGCATTACTAGTGTTTTAGAAATTGATCTTATTGCGTTGAGATGGACGGAAGATATAGTTACCATCGCGGGTAGAATCTGCGGGGCAATTGCGTAACACATTATCAATCGGAATCGGTTTCATTTTGACAGTTCAACAATATCCATTGCGTTATTTACGTTGTTGAGCAGACAAATTTTTCAAACTTATGAAGACTGAAGATTGTAAGTCTATCTTTGCATTGTATAAATTCAATCTCCTAGTATTGTATAATCGCATAACACATGTGTGAGTACTATGTACACACTATAAAGCTACCATTTACTGGGTACGTCTTTCATTGACTTGAATGTGCTCTGGCGGCTGAGAGTATGTCATGCTCACTCAAATGTCTCGCTGATGGTGGCGCATGTGTTGGATCATTTAGCTCCCTTCAAAATGGTTGAGCTGAATGGTGCTGATGCATGCGTCATGTTCGTGAACGGGCGCCGTCAGTAGGGACTGGTCATCTCTTTGCTGCCATGGCTTATTTTAATTTATTATTTGAATTGTTGTTTTTTCTCATCTTTTCATTATGGACGCTTTTAACGTTCTGCATCGTTCTCACATGTATAATTTTTAACATGAATGATGTAACCAAGACTTTGTAACCACATTATTTTGATTTAAAAGAGTGTCCATGGAGTTTCTTGCCCGTTCTTCTCCATAGGTACCTACGCTTTGGAATGGGCAACTAGCTTCATTTTTTCTGACTGACTGACTTCTTGACTATTCAAAAGTGCCTGTAAATGGTTTAATTGAAATAAATGCTTTGAGTTTAAGTTTGAAGCAATGGTTTAGCAATTTGCTTCAAAATGATTCAGATTCCGATTGATAGTGTTTTACGCAGTTAGGGTGCTGGATGAAGCTGGCTAGCACAGGCGCGTGGAGATTGGCATAAGAAAAGTAAGGTTTATGGTCAGCAGCGAGTGAATTCGGTCTGTGGATGATGATAATGGTCATAATATCACTTTTTTTTTTTACTTTAAGGGGACTACAGGACCTAAACGCAAAAAAAACGCGAGTTTCATAATGCCTAAAAGTATATGCTCGACTACAGTACGCAAAATCAGAAAAAAATATATGATATTCTTCAGGATATACATATGCTAGTTAGATAATGTGTTGAAAACATAATACAAGTAATTGTATTGTAAGTTAGTTAGTCATTTATTTTAGTATCTAGTGTATATAGTTAGTTACTTTATTATGAAGCAATAAATATATTTTTCTCATACTAGTAATTAGATACGATAGAAAAAAATCATGAAGATATCTCTAAAAACTTTATTTTCATAATAAAAACCATATTAATATACATATGTACAATCATTATGACTTTTTGTCAGATTATTCTACAAGCAACATACTAAAACGTTGTTTTCATTTTTTAGTCCAAACAAAAGATTTTTTGAAAATCGATAGTTGCTTCATATTTTGCAATAAATTACCTGCGTTGTGTCATCGCGCTTCTCTTTCTTTTCTATGCATTCCGACAAAGACCGTACTTTATGTCATGTAGTCGCCTTAAATATAGACGATTATTGAAACCAAAAGGCAGCTCTTTAATATTGCTGCATTAAAACGCTATGAAGAACCTGGAAAGACCATAAAAGAGACCAACAAACCATATACTTTATTATTATCTCAAGCTACCCACTTAACAGGTGAGTTTCCACTCCACCTTACATCCAAGATAGCCTTTAAAAAGTAACGTAGCGTTAAAACAAATTGTCTATGGGCGAACCATATAAAACTAAATAAGTACCTCCCTACGAAACCGTTATCGTTGGTACAACACTAACTTGCCGTAATGGCCGACATTTTGGCGGGAAAATGATACTGCGCCTCGTATCCTCGAGTGTAAGAATATTATTCTTTTATTTAATTAACGGGCTTCTACTCGCGACTTTGTCCACGTGAAATTTTGGCTGCCGTTATTAGCATCGCATCGCCCGCGCGCGCAATTACCTACTTACTTCGTTTTGCTTAGCGTGCTTTTTGACTTTTTGTTTGGCTTCTTAGGGTCGTAACGTGAGGTTAATATCTAGCCTATAACCTTCCACCTTCCTCAAGAACGGGGCTATCAAATGCAAAAAAAAATGAAATCCGACTGGCAGTTCTTGAGATTAACGCGTTCAAACAAACTCTTCAGCTTTTTTTTCATATTATTGTATAGAAGTATAGATGCATGATATCTACGTTTCAGAAATATGGTAATTTTGATGATTATGTACATATTTGTCTTTCGTATGCTGCTGACGAGCCTTCATTTTCATATGTATTGTCTTCTGGCTCCATAATATTTTACTGTGTGGAAATTAATTGCGTACTTATGCTTTACATTAATTTGGCAGTTTATTGCTGCACCAATGTGTCAAGTTCTGAAAATAATGCCATCCTGTTTTTAAAGATTTTAATAATTCATTCCTATTTTTGAGAAATGGCAACACTGTCCAACCGTCAAATTTGTAGGGGAAGGGGTAGTTTATAAACCAGGGCACTTGGCAGAGAGATTAACTATCCCTTCCCGCGGGAGGGGGAGGGTAACCTAAAGACCGGTCCCCAATTTTGGGTACTAAGAGAAATATCTAAACCATCGGGCAAGGGGCCATAAAGCCCCATAACCGATTCTTAGCACCTAGCACCCCTTTAGGGGCGCAGAGACGACCACGCATTCGAGGGAGCTCAATTTGGTGTGAAGTAGCTGTGGTGACTGTATCCGTAAAGGAGTAAAGAGAATAATAAAGTATCAGTATCTATGTACAGACGCCAGCACATCAAGCTACGCGAAACTGTCAAATTATCTCAATCAAGTTTGAGCCTTATGCTTTATCGTTAAAGTTGAAAATCTATTAAAGAAATTTGACAGATTGTAGTAGCTTTATTTATTTATTTAATGTGCTGGCGTCTGTACATTTAATGGGTTTTATTACAAAATACATCTTTTCATACTGACAAGGACATTGCTCTATGCGGTCCTCGCGATTTCTGAGTTTCAGTTTCTTCAAGTGCTGGTCTGGTCTCACATTACTGCAGATTGGTACAATAACTTTTTAGGAGCGGATCTTAAAAATTTTACGCCACTATGACTTTTACGCCAAAATCAGAATTACCCCGTGTCCTAGCCGAAACCGATTAGCGCGTGATCAATCAATCAATTTATCTGTCATAAATCAAATAAAAAAAAAATGTTTCTGTTTACTCAACTCTTCAACTGAATTTAAACCGTCCACAGTTACATATAAATCGTTCTGTTATCCCACTGATCGTTCCTGGACACAGCTAATCCATCATGTTCTACAACGTACGTTATAAAACCCTTTTCCAAGTTATCAATAAATGGCTATGACGTATCGAAGCTTATCGGTGACGGCGGCCATTTTTTTGACAGTTATTCTGTATTTGAAATTGTATTGCGTTGTTTTTGTGATTGATCCCAGTGGTTTCAAATGGGTGCGATTTTTTGTTGGTTTCGAATTGAAACTTACATAATAAATATACCTTAGTAGGTTAGATCTAAGATCTATAAAGATAGCTACAAGAGGAAAAATAAATAATAATAACATTCCTACTACTAATCCACCACACCACCACCAGTTAACCCTTCCATTGAGACATGATAAGAAAGAAAGAAAGAAAAAGAAAAATTTTGTTCCAATATAAGAAACACTGTGAATAACTCATGTGCTGACGGAATATCAATATTATGTGTCGTATAGCTCGTACCACCTCGGGAGAAGATTAGCCATGTACAGAATGGATTTTTAGATCAGCTAGACGAAAATCCATCATGCATTTATCATATATTGATGTCCACCACACCATCATCATCATTTCAGCCGAAAGACGTCCACTGCTGGACATAGGCCTCCCCCAAGCAACTTCACTTCGACTGATTCTCTGTTTCCCGCATCCAGCGGATTCCTGCGGCCTTCACAAGGTCATCGGTCCACCTTGTGGGAGGCCTTCCAACGCTACGTCTTCCGGTACGCGGTCGCCACTCCAGAACCTTTCGGCCCTATCGGCCATCTGTCCTGCGGGCAGTATGACCTGCCAACTGCCACTTAAGTTTAGCAATTCTTCGGGTTATATTGGTTATCTTGATTCTCCTGCAGATTTCTTCATATCTGATTCAATCACGCAGGGAAACTCCAAGTACCTATAGCCCTCTCCATTGCCCTTTGGGTGACTTTTAGCCTTCCAATAAGGCCCATTGTCAGCGACCACGTTTCAGTGCCATAGGTAATCACTACCAACACGTACTGGTCAAAGACTTCTTCGTCTTAAGACACTGCGCCACACACTGTTCCACCACATAGGTACCCTTAATTTATGAACCCGGGTACCAATGGTATGGATAGAAAGTCAATACTAGTACTATTGACAAGAACCACGAACTTTTCCATCCCCTTAATACCAGCACTAAGAATTCTAGAACCATCTAAACATATCCCCATTGTTTTCAGAAGTTGGTTGTCGGAGGTCCGAACCAGCGCAACTGGCGCGGCATCCTCATAGCCCTGCTGGTGATAGTGGCGGTGCTGGCCCTGATCGTGACGTCAGTCGTGTTGCTGACGCCGCCTGATGAGGGGCCCAGGGTCAAGGGAAGAAGGCTGAGGATCCAAGATCTGTTGACAGAGGAGCTGACGCCTGTCAGGTGGAATGGGTCGTGGATTTCTGGTGAGTGTTTTTTTTTTTTGCATTTAATGTAACGTGCTAAAGAAAATCAGGTTGACTGGTAGAAAATGCCTCAGGCATTAAGTCCGCCTTTGTACAGTATTTTTTTTTTACTTGTGCATTCCTACATTTTTAACAAATAAATTAATAAAATGCTCTAGTGTATACTCACCTATTGTTGAACTATTCGAGTATCACTTATTCTCAAAAAGTTCAAAATAAATATCATGTGCACATTAGTTCTGTGTCCACAAAGAAGTGCCTTTTAATGTTTCTTTGTAATTTGTTATACAGGGTGTCCCTGGAAGTATGGATCAAATCGAATAGGGGCGTGGGCAAGGTCATTTACAAACTTTTTAACCCTGAGAATGTCAGTGAATTTTTTTACGGTTCAAAAGTTATGACCAATTTTAATTTTTGTTTCAATCACTTTTCGCTTAGTGTTCAAAGAAATTAATTATAAAAAAATACTATCAGGGCTATCTAAAAAAAAAATTGATAGCCCTGATAGTTTTCACGTTTTCGATCTTTCTTCTCTTTTTTTTTTAGTTTTTTTTTTTTAGTTTTTTTTTTGTACTTATTTTTTTTTTGCTAAAACGTTTGGAAATGACCTTGCCCACGTCCCTATTCGATTTGATCCATACTTCCAGGGACACCCTGTATAAACAAACTAGCGATAGCAAAACATGCTGCGAAAATAACAATGAAAGATATAAAGATTTATTGTCGTTTTTAGGCGAAGCTGGCATACTAAATCTCGGGTATTTTGTACGCGAAACTTCATTATAATAATATTGATGACCTATTTTGTAAGGGTAAATAGGATTAGTATACTGGCTATAGAATCCTTTGTAAATGATTTTTTGTGATTGACTCATCGGTGTAGTAATAAAGACACATTGACGTTTACATTAGTTTGTTGTTATTGAAGAGGAGGGGCCCGTGGCTAAAAAATAGCAGCAACACGCGTCGATCGATCAGGTTAAGCTACACTTGCCACGGTTGGTTAGTTGCGGTTGGCGTGGATGGGTGACCATCTTTACATACCGAGCTTTTTCTGTGCCGCGAAAATAACGTTAAACTTAAACCGTTGGTCCCGGCTGTTATTCGTGGATCTTTCGACAGTCGTTACGCGTAGTCAGAAGCTCGAAAGTCTGACAACAAGTCTTACCAAGGGGTATCGTTTTACCCAGTAACTGGGTTGTGGAGGTCAGATAGGCAGTCGCTCCATGTAAAATACTGGTATTTAACTGCATCCAGTGAGACTGAAAGCCGACCCCAATGGGAAAAGGCTAGGCAGATGATGAGTTTGTTATTATTGCGTAGGTACCTAGGTAATTATGTAGGTACCAAGTAAAACAACACAACAAAACAACAGTACAACACAACACCGCACACAATTCAATTACACTTGGTCACCAGCATTCGGGTATCTATGGAATGCGAGTTTGCGACTAATTTTGGGGCGGTGCTTTGGGGAGGCCTTTGTCAAGCAGTGGACGTCTTTCGGCTTACTGATGATGATGACAAAGTATTAACTACATACTTAGTATAATAATGTTACCCGAATTTTGGCCCAACGAATTAAAAATGAATGAACGGTCAAAGTAATAAATATTTATGCTTTCGAAATGAAATGAATAATTTTATAATAACGGAAATCAACATGGGAGAAGCGGATTGCCGAATAAAATTAATTAACCACTTAATTTTATATTCACTTACTTATTTTATTGGTGGCATTTTTTATTTTTTGTCAACATTTTGTTAACATCTTATTTTACCTTGTGGAACGCAAATAAATGAATATGAATAATCACTGGGTTGTGGAGATCAGATAGGCAGTCGCTCCATGTAAAGTACTGGTATTCAACTGCATCTGATTAGACTGGAAGCTGACTCCAATATAGTTGAGAAAAAAGCTAGGCAGATGATGATGATATTTATACCCTTTCTAACCTAACCGAATGGTCCTAAAGAGCGTAGAGAAGATCGCGGGGGGAGAGAGAGAGAGATGAGACTCGCCCAGACCAGGAAAGCATAGCACAAAAGGGAGAATACCTACAGGGTTATTTTAAATTGGTTAGCTAAGCTCCGCTAGCATCTAAGCGCACTCTTTTCCATTTTTGTCACTACATCTTCGTACATCTTCGTTTATAAACCATGCAAAAAGATTTTTTGCGTCATATCCTAATTCTTCTTAATTCAGAAAATTTAAGGATTTTTTTAGAAAACCTTATATTGTTGTCTCAAAAACTGTCAAAGCGGCTCTTAATACTTTAGGGTTTACGATAAAGATGACAACGAGATATTTAATATTCCCTTACAGTGTAATGTTCATCATAGTTTATAGTCAGGTTTGTAGCGAAATGTTCATCAAAAGTTGTGTGCGATGAATAAGTACATTTAGATCGCAATAAAGTACTCTTTATTATGTATATTTTGGCAGCCATCTAGCTTAATTAACCTTTAAGTTAACTGCCTAGCCTTTTAATTAAACGGCGCCGTTCAACTAGCGGCCTGAATGATATTCAGCCATTCAATCAAATATCTAGACAAATGACTTGAATCGCTAACGTTTAACTACTTGCCTAGCCCAGACATTTAAATTGGCGATTAATTGATTTGTGATTGATTTAAAGCGGCAGTTGTTTATAGTAGTTTTGGAATATATAAAAATTACAATACAATATGCATGTATGTATATGCAAGCAAAACGATTGGTTTTGTTTATGGGAACCAAACATTAGTATGACCGAAGATTGTATTTAATTTCAAGGAACCAATAACGTTATGGTGACCTGGTACCCTTCTACGAAATGTATTGAAACTAGTCAACATTTTCCATGAACAAATGCTAATTTATTTTGTTCACCTACTTCAGCATTGGTTCTGTGAAAACGAACAAATAATAAGTTAATTTCATTTAATTAAAAAACATTTTTGAAGCTGACGGATTACCGCATTGATCAGGAAAATGTAATTACCTTCCTTCAGAGGCAGTCGAGTAAAAATTAACTAGATTTGAATGTTTATGTAAAGTTTTTAATAATAATTCAGACCAGGTCCATATTTTGTTAGTAACAATGTATGTACTTAAAACTAATGTTAGTATTGGCAACAAAATTAAATAACGACATGAAGTCGCACCCACCTTTGCAGCATGGGGGACTCCCACCGATGAGTAAAAACACCCAGTATAGTGTTGGTACTGCCACGAACGCGAGCGAGTAGGGAGGCGCATCTTTTCCTAACGATAGCAGCAAAGCCATCCACCCGCGCCTCAGCAAACATCCCTGACGCACTGCAACGCCAAAGCAGCCCCAACAGTACCCTGAGTGCATTTTTATATTGGACACGCAGGTCGCTGTATGCCCGCTGCGAATAACTAACCCACAGGCTGCAGGTGTAAAAAGATTGGCAATATGCTTTAAAAAGCGTGATTTTAACCGAATTCGTACACCGTGCAAACCTGCGGGCCATCATGTTACAACAGACAGCCAGCGACCTGTTTTTTATGTGTTTGATTGTAGACCAATATGGCGTAACGTACCTAGTTACCTACATAATATCATCATCTGCCTAGCTTTTTCTCAACTATGTTGGGGTCGGCTTCCAGTCAAACCGAATGCATCTGACTACCAATATTTTACATGGAACGACTGCCTATCTGACCTCTACAACCCATGTAATGGGTAATACGATACCCCTTGGTAAGACTGATTGATAGACGTTTAGGCTTCCGACGACCTGTAACAACTGTCAAAAATCCACGATTAAAATAAAATAAACAATAATAATAATCATTTTATTATCAGGCAACTGAGGCCCATAGATAAAATACACAAAATAATCTTATGCTATAATAAGCTAATACATATTAAAAACCTTAAAGCTATGACTATACACGTAACGTTGTCGGCGTCGTGTTTCGCTGAAAGCCGGGACCAACAGCTTTAAGTGCTTCCCGAGGCATGGAGAGGTCTTGATATAAAGATGGTCACCCATCCACGGACCAACTGTGGCAAGCGTGGCTAACCTGATCGTACTTACATAATATGTATTGTTTTAATGCTTGAAACTGGACCCACACTTTTAAACCGAGTTAACACTTAAAATCCGTGGCATGATACTTCTTTTAAAAGACTTTTAGTCAACCCCACATCGTAACCTCAAGAAGTTTCAAGTATCCTACGTAAGATCTCTGCCACTCTGGCACAGAAACGTCACGCGTACGTAGTGCACTAAGTCTAGCAGCACTACACCGCCCTTTGAACGTACTACACCCTCCTACCAGTAACTGCAGTCCTAGTACCTTCGGGGAACTTTTAAGTGCACTTTAGTGTTGCAATGAAGGTGGAATTTTGCTTCTTTTTGGCTTACCTAAACGAGATCGTGTTAAATCGTGAGCTACTTTTGAAGTTCTTTGAAAATATGTCGGTGGTACATTTGTGATTTATGAAAGGTGAAAATTGCGAAGTAATAAAAATAATAAGAATGATTCAAGTATGACATCTATGTATGTATACTATCTAAACGAATATTATAAAAAAAAAACATTACGTCGAATTGAGAACCTCCTCCTTTTTTGAAGTCGGTTAAAAAAAAACCGAGTGTGCTTGTGACCACACGACTGAAGTGAAACTTCAAACGTATTTGGCTATGAGAGGAAGAGAGAAAGAAAATGTGCGCGCGCACTGCTTTCTCTTGCTTATATCCCCCACTCAACTCCCGTTCGCCTCGCCCGATCACACTTTTCGTAACGCTTACGTCACGCGTTTGCTTACTCCCCAAGTCAAGCGTACGTAAAGAAGTTTCACTTCAAAAATATTTTTTGTATGTTTGTTTGTTAAGCTTTTAAGTTAAAACGGCTGAACGGATTTGGATGAAATTTGGCACATGAGTAGACCATGACCAGGGATAGGACATAGGCTACTTTTCATCCTGGATTGCAGACAAATTGGTGGACAACAGCTTGTAACAATAAAGAGTTTGTTTGAACGCGCTAATCCGATACGTCGGGGTGGGTCAGAGAAACAAGAAATATGCGGACGAAGTCGCGGGCAGAAGCTAGTTTAAAATAAATAAGGATACATACTTTAGGCTTGCATTTATTCCGGAAACCCCTCATCATAAATAACTAAGCTTAGCTCAATACGCGGATCGTATAACCTGATTTCAAATAATACTATTGCAGCATGAATAAATAAATCGTTTGATTACGTAGCACACTATTAATAACAATCTAAATCATTTTGGGGAATATTGCTAATCCATTGCTTCATATATTCCAATTTGTGCGCTCAACAACACAATGAACGTTGTTGAACTGTCAAAATTAAAGCCATTCCTACTTTTAGTGTGTTACGCAATTACCGCCTATTCTGTTCCTTAACTTATAACATAATCGGCATGCTGTGCTGGCGCTGCTGCTGCGGCTGCGGAAAACCTCAAGCGGCGAAAAATATAATAACCTTATCGGAAATTATATTTTCGAGCCGTTTGGGGTTGAAACCCTCGGGCCGTGGGGTCCGAGTGCTCATGGTCTTTTTAAGAAAATTTCAAAACGGCTGGTTGACACTTCCCGTGACCCAAGGGCTGGCTTTTACCTTGGCCAAAGGCTAAGCATTGCCATACAACGTGGTAATGCCGCCAGTCTCTTGGGTACATTACCAGTCGACAACGATGCGGATGAATTTTTCGACGCTATATTTTAGTTTTTGTATAGTTTTAGTTAAGTTAGGTTTTAATTGTGTTATTTTTGTTAATCAAGGATATATTATTACCAAATAAATAGTACAGTATGTCTATAACATAATTATTTAAATGACAAATCCTTCTAACCCGAAGCATTCTAAAATATTTTTCTCAAAATTCCTATACCTACAAAAGGGGTGAATAGGGATGCAGAGATGAAATTCAAAGGAACTTAAAGCAGTCGTCGATTGAATGTCCTCCGTTTAATAAAACGGGATTTATCAAGAAGGACACCTTACCTATAACATAATTATTTAAATGGCAAATCCTTCTAAACCGAAACTCTCTAATATATTTTTCTCAAAAATGCTTTATCTACAAATGGGGTGAATAGGCATGCAGAGATGAAATTCAATGGAACTTAAAGCAGTCGTCGATTGAATGTCCTCCGTTTAATAAAACGGGATTTGTGAAGGACACCTAATCGTTGAATATAATACAGTAAATATCCTTTTTGGCAACAAACTACTTATATTATTTCCGCGTTAAAATCCCTTTTGAAGATTCGACCTGAATTCCTAGTCACCCCGTTTGACGGTACATCAGCAAAATACAATCTTTCAAACTTCGAATGTCAAATATTCTAAAGTCCAATCCTTCATCAGGAAATCCCGTTTTATGAAACGGGAAACATTCTATCGACGACTGCTTTTACTTCCTTTGACATTTACTTACTGCAGACGAAAAATATGTCGCACTCCTTTTGACGCTGTGCTTCGACATTTCAAAGGAAAAGGTATTGGTTTAAATTGAAAATTATTATGGAAATTGGGAAGTTATAAATATGTAATAAGGGTTACTTTGCTATAGATTCTGACAACCCATAGAAGTCAACCCGCACGGAAAAATATATTTTTTTTTAATTGCTAAATATTAATGTTTCGGAGTGTTCTTTCTCGTGTTTCCTCGTTGTGTTTAGGTACTCAAAAACTCAAACTCAAAGCATTTATTTCAATTAAACCAATTTGAATTCTCAAGGGGTCGGTCAGTCAGAAAGATGAAGCTAGTTACATAATAAACAACACACATAATAAAGAGTATTCTATTCTTCTATTCTATTTGCCCATTCCAAAGCGTAGGTACCTATGGAGAAGAACGGACAAGAAACTCCATGGACACTCTTTTAAATCAAAATAATATGGTTACAAAGTCTTGGTTACATCATTCATGTTAAAAATTATACATGTGAGAACGATGCAGAACGTTAAAAGCGTCCATAATGAAAAGATGAGAAAAAACAACAATTCAAATATTAAATTAAAATAAAATAAGCCATGGCAGCAAAGAGATGACCAGTCCCTACTGACGGCGCCCGTTCACGAACATGAAGCATGTGTACTTTTCGAGCAAAACTTAATTTACATAAATATAAGAATTTAGTTAGTGAGGAGAGTTTTGAGTATGAATGTCGATGGCTATAAGAGTAGGGGCAGACTAAAGAAACGATGGATGGGCTGTGTGAATGATGATACGTTTAGAAAGGGGGTGCCTACCGAGATGACGACTAATAGAGAAGTATGGAAGAAAAAGACAAGTTGCGCCGACCCCAAATAAATTGGGTTAAGAGGAGGAGAATGATGATGGTGATGATAAGTATTTAATTAAATTAATTAATCTATCGAGCTCCTCTAATGAGACACGATTGATTTTCTATTGTTTCATCGCCAATAGGCGACGCGCGGTGCTTGACCGGATTGAAATTCTGATCCACATTTTATGTCATGATACTCAAACCGTGACAAGGTAATGCTTGCTCCCGATATTATAATTCATCATCTCCGAGGGGCAATTCTCGTAATTTTAAGTTAAGTATAACGACACGTGACACGTGTAGTAGTAGTATTTTAAGTTTAGTAGTGTATTAGTATTTCAAGTTTTTTTTTTTTAAGAACGTTCATAGTCTGATCTCAGTCTCAACCTGTCAAAAATACCTATTTCCCTACATTTTGACAAGTTTTTGACATTTGTTTGTCGCCGAGATGTGACTGCGACTAGATTTTGAACGTTTTAAATTACGAGAATTGGCCTCGTGATATTTTAAATATTTTTGTTTATTTAAGTTTAGGGTACAGTAAGATAAATTACCCCTGAAAAATCTTTTCTGATCTAACAGCTAACCGCATTAATAATTAATTCGTTCACCTTAATAACCTAGCAAATAATAAAACCAGACCTAGGTCGGCTAAACAATGCCCAAATTACCTACTTTTATTTAAGGTAAATAGGTAACTGAATTAATTGCTTTTAGGGCTGACTTATTTATTACCTAAAAGTAAATGAAAGCAAAACAAATACTTAAGTAAAACAAATTTAGAGTTAGACTAAGTTCAGTTATTATTTCATATCTATTGTGTGGCTAATTCATTAGTCTGTATATGTTTTAGCAGTAACCTGTTAAACTATATAAATATTAAATAGTTCGTCTGAGAAATTACTAGGTACTTATCACCTACTAGCAGCGCCCCGCGGTTTCACCCGCGTAAGTTTCGATCCCGTGGGAATATCGGGATAAAAACTATTCTATGTCCATTCTCGGGACTCAAACTATCTCTATACCAAATTTCATCTAAATCGGTTCAGTGGTTTAAGCGTGAAGAGGTAACAGCCAGACACACTTTTGCATTTATAACATTAGTATGGAGAACCAGTTTGTTCTTTGAAAATATCAGCGTGAAAATTAGGTGAAGCTGTCAATAGTGGTATTTTAATTCTTACCTAGCACCAAGTGGAATAACAGCTCACCCAATGCATTCTTCACGTAAGTTTGTACGGAGTCTTTTACAGCAGTGTTCCGCAAACTTTTTGTGTTCAAGGTACATCTAGGAAAACGAAAATGTTTGGAGGTACACCACAAATAAAAATCATTTTTTAAGTAATATTAGTCAACATTTATTTATTAATCATCGAAACAATATTTATTATTAATCAACAAACCTAAAGTTTAAATTGCAGAAAAGGTATTTATTATTATTAGTCAACAAACCAAAAGTTTAAATGGCAGAAAAGGCATTTAATGCGAAACATGAGCCTGTTTAATCGAGCATAGACGGTCTAAATTTGGCGTAATTGTTGACAAAGCTGCTCTCATCTCTTCGTCGATTGTCCTGAGGCGTTCTCTTTTTTTGGTTTTTATTGTAAATACGTTTATAACATAACCTTATTTTTCCGAGGCACACCAATTAATGACCACGGTACGCCAGTGTGCCGCGGTACATGCTTTGCGGAACACTGTTTTGCAGAATAGAACGACTGAACTGCATTATTTGCCTGCATAGCCAATTATTTTGCCTACTATACCTACATAGATTCCAATGGTCAACCACTAGACATAGATCGATTGCATTCTGCAAACTCAACCAAACGAATTACAGCAACGCGTGAACTTGCGGTCAGTGCACACCAATGATTAGTTATCGCTTTATCCCGTTAATTTCGGTATCATAAACCACTGCTCGCATGACTAAGCATACCGAATTCTAGCCACGAGATAAATAAATACTGGCCACAAAACTTGTAAGTTCCAATAGCAACAAAGAAGAATAATATAAAATACTAGCTGACCCGGAGAACTCCGTACCGCCTCAGAATTAAATAATGTGACAAAGTTCAATAGACACGTGGCGCCATCTATTATCATAATAACGTTATTGTGGTTTTCCTCGGGATTTCAAAAATTTTCTGTACACCTGACAACGAATAAGCAAAATTTCAGGATGATCAGTTCAGTGGTTTAGGCGTGAAAAGGTAACAAACAAACAAACTTGCTTTCGCATTTTTAATATTACTAGCTGCGCCCCGCGGTTTCACCCCGCATAAGTCTCGATCCCGGAAGAATGTCGGGATAAAAAGTATCCTATGTCCATTCCCGGGACACGAGCTATCTCTATACCAAATTTCACCTAAATGGGTTCAGCGGCTTAGGCGTGAAAAGGTAACATACAGACTGACAGAGAGAGTTACTTTCGAATTTATAATATTAGCATGGATGTCCCTTTTCACATGCTCCGGTTGCCGGGTAGCCACACAAATACCTGGATACATGCATATAGATTCAGGTATTTGTGTATATAATTTCGGGAAGGTGCGTTCCTTCCTGAAATTCCGACCGTTCATTACGAACTATAATCGCCCGGCCGTGTAACAACACCTCTACGCACATGATTTATGAACATCAGTAATTCGGTAATGTATCTCCGGTAATTTTAGACCATTTATCTCGGAACACATTAACGGCTCGTATAATTTAAAGAATTTATTTCGGGAAATTCTTCGCTGTTCCAGCATATGTTTTTCGGGAAAATTGCGAGGTGTTGTGTTGTTAATTGGGTCAAGTTTAAGTTGGTATCAAAAGTTCAAGTTGAGTTTTATTGTTGTTTTTTGTAAGCTTCGAGATCTTATATTTTTAGGGTTGATTTCGGGAAAAATTCATCATCATTTCAGCCGAAAAACGTCCACTGCTGGCCTCCCCCAAGCACCTCCACTTGGACCGGTTTTGTGCTTCTCGCATCCAACGAGTTCCTGCAGCCTTCACAAGGTCGTCGGTCCACCTTATGGGAGGCCTTCCAACGCTACGTCTTCCGGTACGCGGTCGCCACTCCAGAACCTTTCGGCCCCATCGGTCATGTGTTCTGCGAGCAATGTGTCTTGCCCACTGCATAAAAAAAAAAAAAAATTCGGAAAAATTGCGAGGTGTTAATTGGGGTCCTACGGGTATTTGAATGGAATTAATTTTATTTTTGTTTGCAAATCTTATTCTACTGGGTTGATTTTGTAATAACGTACGATATCAAGAAAATATTTATTAAAGTATTCGACACGAATTTTCCATGATTTTCGTAATGTCATTGTCTAAGATTCCCGAAACATGTGAAGACTCAGCTGTGATATTTTTTTAAAAACAAATGAGTTCGCTTTCGAATTGTGAGCAGTCACTCGAACGAAGTTCAAAGTGAACTTTACAAAATAGCTCTACAGCACTGTGGTGCTATTCTGTAAACATCTCAGCATGAAAAGGAAGGTGAAGTGAACTTGAAGGGAGCTATTGACAACTCAAGTCAAGCTCAATCTACCTAAGTTTTTATGGTGAAATTTTTACAGAAACGACCGGCTTCAAAGTCAAAAGTCAAAGTCAAAGCATTTATTTCAAATAGGCACATAAAAGGCACTTTTGAACGTCAAAAATTATCTTAAAATGGAATTGATTCTAGTCGCCCATTCCAAAAGGTAGTTTTTGTATGGAGAAGAATAGGCAAGAAACTACGCCGTTACTCTTTTAAAATATTTTACAATATTTTGCATGGGTACATTAATTACATAATAACATGTGAGGACGATGCACCTAAAATAAAATTACTATACCACAATAGGAAAAAGAATTAAAAACGAAACCATCGTATAAATTAATTATCTGATAGATACATGGTGCTCACATATTTACAAACATGGCACAAGCAAAACGGTTTTAATTAAAAAAAAATACAAGTAATAAGTCAGGGTGTGAGTAATGAATGTAAAACAATGTAAAAAAGTATTAAAAATTGTACAATTAAATTAGCTACCAGTTTGATTTTGTCTAGACTCTAGATTGTCCTATGGAGCAGGACCAGCATGTTTCCAAGCGTTCTTATCTTGGATATAATCTTCTAATTTATAGTATGCTTGTTTACAAAGTGTACGTTTAATGCGGCTGTTGCTTAGTATTGACAGCTCACCTCAAGCTCACTTCACCTTAGTGCTCATACAAACGAGCGCCACGTGTTAACGGCAGAAGTAACTGCAGCACCATACTCAAGTACACGAGCGACACACTAGTACACGGTATGCACACTTAAGCGCTCCGCAGACGGCAGTCATTTTGTCCGCGAATGACCGCGAGAGACATCATCCGACAAGCACCGACGCGGCGGCGCGTTCTTTTTGCCCTCTATGTGCGTTGGTAGTATAGGATTCCCTTTGCACTATCGTTCGCGGTCAAATTGACCGGACCGGTGTGTTTCGCGCGTTGGTTTTCACGGTGAGATTCGACAGAACTACTGTTTTTGTTATTTCCAGCATTACAATTCCACCAGCACGTACCGACATCAAGGTAAACTTCGTCATTACCTCGCTTATTCATGCTAATGTAATTGCAAAAAGTTTGTAATAGGTACAATACAAGCCAAGTTTGAGTACAAAGGAGTGTCGAGTCCTGCGTTGTTTCTTTAGTCTCAGTTTGAAAGTGGAGTATTTATGTTTTTAATTTAATTTCTTAGCTAACGACCCGCCCTGCTTCGGATGGTTTTTACTCGACTGTGCCAGAAGGAGGCTTATGTTTTTCGAGAGTATGTATGTATGTATAATTGTTTGGCACGCTCTGCAGCCTGAACGGCTCGATGGATTTTAGCTTGAGAGGTGTCGTTAGATTCGTATTTACTGTGAGAGTGACACTGGGTATATAAAAATAAAAAAAACCAAAATGGCGGATTTTTGGCGCCATATTATGCCTTCAAAAAAATTTTTTTTTCTCAAAACCTATCGAATGGGGTATCAAAATAAAGGGTTTTAAAAGGTGATTACAAAAATATATACAACTTATAAGTTGGCCTGATTTGTCACTTAAATAAAAGTTGGAAGCAGGCGGGACCCATTTGAGTTTGAAACTATAATAATGGTATGGGCTCCGCCTGCTTCCAACTTTTATTTAATTTAAAATGGGCTTGTTTTTTTAGCTTTTCAATTAGTTTTAGTACAATGTCGCAGTCGGGTTTTTTAATTTTTTTAATTACTTTTTTTTACTACTTGACAAAACATTGATTTGAATTGACTATCTATGTATATTTTCAATGACAATGTAAGTCACGTTGACTGCCAAACAACAGACACAATAGAAAATCTATTGGTTGCGGACACCGTGTGACCGCGGTGGCTGATAAGAATAATTCAGCCCCCGATAGTTAAGAAGACGTATCTAACAAAAAGTAAAAACGGAGAAATAAATGTTTTAATGAATGAAACGGGAAATTAATTGCTGTTTATTGGGAAATTAATTGCTGGAGGAATTTAGAAAAATATTAAAAATACAGGCAGTCGATGCGCCTTTTTTTCTAATTACGGCTATGTATGTAACTCAAATCTGGAAAAAAATGTTAGATGCATCTTTTTTTTCTAATTCCGGCTATATATGTAACTCAAATCTGGAAAAAAATTTAGATGCGTCTTTTTTCCTATCGGGGGCAGAATTGTGTCATCATGTTTCTAATATATTTGCACACCTCACGTGGTTATAATACAGTGTACCTTATGAACCTTTTGTAACATCCTCTGAACCTGTGTTATGTAAATAAAATTTAATTTGATGTGAAACGCGGTATCTTTATTAACCTTTTGAACGCCATTGTCACATACATATATGTGACAAACGAAATCTTACCCTGAACGCCAACGTCACAAATATATGACAAAATACACGTCGCACGGGTCGCACCATATTATGAAATAAACAATTTAATCATTACTTTTGTATGTTTTTATTAGGTCCTTACATATGAAATTGGCGTTTTTCGTACTGGCCACTTTAATCACGAATTTCTCCTCTTTGGTAAGGAATTCCAAATTCAAATTTGTACAGCTATTTACTCATGTATTTGTGCTTCGATGACCGTCATTCATTTGTTTTTTTTCTTCTGTTTTTTCTGTTTGCGTCACTCATTTTACAAAATGGAAAATTTAAAATATCGCATTATTTACGAGTACGAGTTCCGCCGTGGCACTAGTGCTGCGGAAACGACTCGAAGGGTGAATGATGTGTATGGCGGTCATGTTGCAAAAGAAAACACAGTTCGTTTTTGGTTCCAACGTTTTCGTTCTGGAAATTTCGACCTGCAGAACAAGCCCCGTGGACGGCCTGAGACCCAAGTTGATAATGGAGAATTGAAGGCTATTGTGGAAGCGGACCCATCGCAAACCACGTCCGAGTTAGCTGCAGGCTTCGATGTTAGTGATAAAACTGTTTTAATTCACTTGAAGCAAATTGGGAAGATTAAAAAGCTTGAAAGGTGGGTACCTCACGAATTGACTGAAGCAAACCGGCAAACGCGCGTCGACTGCTGCGTTACATTACTTGAATTGGAATGTCTTAGACATCCTCCGTACTCCCCGGACCTTGCTCCAACAGATTACCATTTTTTTCGCAATTTGGATAACTTTTTGCAAGGGAAAAAATTCAACTCCGATGGGGCAGTCCAAATCGCCTTCAAAGATTTTATTGATTCCCGTCCGACTGGTTTTTTTAGTAAAGGGATCAATGAACTACCTATAAGATGGCAAAAGTGCATTGAAAACAATGGTTCATACTTTGATTAATTAAATATATTATATTAAAAAATATTCGACTTTTTGTTCCTTCCATACAAAACGCCAATTTCATATGTAAGGACCTAATATTTATATAATTTAAAAGTTTAAGCTTCCGTCTATATTGTACCTATTGCATGAAACTAATATAAATAAACCACCAATATCGAGAAATTTGTTGTTTTAAGTGTGTGTTGTTTTGTTAAAGTGGCCTGGCGTCAGGGGTACGGCGATACGTTTATACTCTGGCGTTCAAAAGTTTAATGAACGTGTAATATTAATGTACTTATTATACACTTAAAACTTCCAGAATTAATTCTCTAAATTATAGTGAACCCGCATCAAAATCAGTCGCATCGTAGTTCAGAAGAATAAAGTTTTGAGAAAAGGGCTTTCTGCTCCTAAATCGCGGCTTTCATTTACAATATGTATGGATTTAACCCAACCTAACCCGATGCAGTTGAATATCAATATATATCACTACAACCCTCTGTTATTACTGGGTAATACGATACCCTTGGTAAGACTGGTTGTCAAACTTTCGGGCTTCTGACTACCCGTAACGACTGTCAAAGTTCCACAAATGACAGCCGGGACCAACGGCATAATGTGCTTTCCGAAACACGCAGGGGTTTTAGCATGTAAAGATGGTCACCCATCCACGGATCAACCGCGGCAAGCGTAGCTTAACCTGATCGATCGCCCCGTGCGGCTGTTATTACTTAGCCACAAGCCCCTCCAAGTATTATTATTCTACAAATTCAGAATATTACCGGGTTACTGAAATTCGTAACAAAATTAACACGAACATTAGTCCACTGAACTATTCCGTTCTTTCTGTCAACAAACAACTCTAAAACAAAATCGTTTACTTCAAGAGTTTACCTTTATTACCGAACAACTATGGAAACAAAAGCGCGGCCGGAATATCCCACCATCGTTGACTTAAGGTGGCACTAGTCGACGGCTCGAACTCGTTATTGGGTGTGGCTAATATGCATGCTATTACTTTATTTAGCTACTACTGCTGCTGCTGCTGCTTTACTTTGACACAACTGCATTGAGTGGTTCATTGATAGTGGGGTGAACATTCATAACTCATGTAATTTAATTATAAGCTGTTGAGTTTCCAAATAAATAAATAAATAAGCTATTAATTTAGTTTTATTTACTTAGTGTTTAATTATTTCGTTTTTATTTATTTATTTATTTTGTAAAATAGACGACGGTTTATAACGAAATCGAGCGTAAAATTTCATGAATAGACCTTTGGGCGTATAGATGTTATGAAAAAACTACTGGATATATTTATTCACGATATATTTGAATTTTTGAATAAATTATCGATCCCTGTACGGTTAGAATTTTTCCATTTATATACTCCGGAAGTTATTTATTTACTACCAAAGATGCGTTAAAATAAAGACGTTTCGACGTTCGTAACTTTCAAACCAATTTTTTTTAATACTTTATGTATCCGTATATGGCTAAATAATGACGAGAATCAGAATCAGAATATTTATTTGTGAAACATAGGTATTTACATAAAGGTCTTAGGTTAATAATATGGGCGCTGTGTTTTGCCGTGAAGGCAAATAGATATAGTTTTTAATGTACACTGTCGAACAGTGGAATAAACTCCATACGATGTTGGTATGGAAGAATGACTGACTAGTGTAACCTTAAGGCTCTTGTACATGGGAAATGTTCCTCACTGGTTGAGAGGAGGTCTGCGAGATTTGCCAAGCAATTCTCGCCGCTCTCATATGTGTATACTCAAGTGAGAAACAAAAACGCGCCGATTGTGTCACAAGACACGCGTCAGGCGATTGTTTTGAACCTCGTTTCCTCAATCTCGAAATTCGAATAACGGACGCTTTCTATTTTGAAATGCGAAGCATTGTTGTTTTTCGAAATGCAAAACATTATCGTCCATGGATACTGCTTACACGAGTCAACTTAATATTTTTTTCCTTTCGATAATGGCCCGTTCAAGGCGAGGAGGCCTTCTCATATAAGGTCCCGATCACACGAACCACAACCACACCACAACGACACCACGTGGACGGGCGCTAATTGGTACGAAAATGAATAGTTTATTAGCACGGACCACATTTAACCGTCAAAATCAACCGTGTGGGTGATATCGACCACATCAAGGCCACGTCGCAACCACAACGCAACTATCAGTAAAATCCGCGCACTAGCGGCCGGCCACACAACAAAAACACCGATCTGTCTGTCTGCAACGTAACAACTACATCGCAACAACTAACAACAACGCAACTGCAAGAAATTGCAGCGACACTATTAACACGTAACCATGGCTTGCCCACATTTTGTCGCTGCGATGTGGTGTGGTTGCGAGGGTCGTAGGTTCAAACCCAGACAGGCGCTTTACTTTGTGTAAATTATTTCATCACCACTTGTCTTAAAACGGTGAAGGAAAACATCGTGAAGAAACCGGCATGTCCTAGAACCAAAAATTCGATGACATGTGACATCTACCAACCTGCACTGGGGTTTCGTGTGAGCAGGCCCTTTGTAAAGGAAAGGCATCCCTCGACCACCGTCGAGTGATTCCCAACGAATTTCAATTCCACAATACAATATTTATTCATAGAATCGTCGATCGGGACAAAGTTCTGTTCTTTTTTTAAAAGCTTTTCGACGTTTTTTTGTTTTCTAACACTAATGGTTTCACGAAGTTTGTTACGATGGAATAATTCAACGGTTTTTTAGAGTTCTGTCTCCAAAAGGTGCACGATGTTTTCCTTCACCGTTTTGAGAGTACCTATTGGTGATGAAATAATTTACACAAAGTAAAGCGCCTGTCTGGGTTCGATTCTACGACCTACAACTCGTAAATCGCGGCCGTTACCATTGGGCCACCGCTGCTTTTATGATTATCTTCACGAAATTGTAATTTGTGGGACACACTGTCCTCTCATGCATCCAAATTAGATTAATTGAATGAATTAATATTCCTATGTCGTGCATTCATTAATTGAGTATCTGTATATTAGATTATTTAATTACTGCTCTGATTTGGTCTCGAGCTTTATAATGTAAGCAGTGAGTTTTGTTAAGTGGACTACATGACCTAAAGCGCGGTCACCGTCGGGATGCATAGAAAAGAAAGAGAAGCGCGATGACACAACGCTGGTAATTTATTGCAAAATATGAACCAATTGTCTATTTACAAAAAATCTATTGTTTGGACTAGAAAATTAAAACACTAGTGCTTTAGTATGTTGCTATTGGAATAAACTAACAAAAATCAGAATGATTGTATGTATTTTAGTATGGTTTTTATTGTAAAAAGAAAGTTTTTAGAGGCATCTTCATGATTTTTTTTTTATCTTATCTAATTAGTTGTATTATGTTTTCAACACACTATCTACCTAGCATATATCCTGAAGAATATCATATATTTTTCTGATTTTGTTTACTGTAGTCGATCATATACTTTTTTGCTTCTAAAACTTGCGTTTTTTTACGTTTAGGTCCTTAATGCCCTTAAGGTCAGGTGCGTAGTACTCGCAAGCGGCGTGCCGTGTACGATCAGCACCCTAATTGCGTAAAACACTATCAATTAAAGTCTGAATCATTTTGAAGGATATTGCTAATCCATTGCTTCATATGTTTGAAAAATTTGTCCGCACAACTACGTAAATAACGCAATGAATGTTGCTGAACTGTCAAAATGAAAGCCATTGCTCCTGTTAGTATGTTACGCAATTACTTGGCTGAAGTATGGACGTAAACGAAGCAAAAGGAGTATGTAAGGATTAGTTTATTCGTTCTGTTATTTCTGCCTACCCCTATGAATGTACAGACGCCAGCACATCAAGCTACCCGAAACTGTCAAATTTTCCCAATCAACTTTGAACCTTATAGTTTAGCAATAAAGTTGAAAATCTATGAAAGAGATTTGACATATTGTAGTAGCTTGATGTGCTGGCGTCTGTATAATGTTTATACGGAAAATGTGTTTTCTGCTAACATTATAAACGTGGTTCTGGAAAAAATCTAGCTCTAATTTGTATTCGTTTACGATGGTAATAATATTCCTAAATAATAAGACCGATGTCATTATTCTTAGCTAAGCTACTTTTACGTGCAAAAAATAACACATTTTTTTTTAACTAAAAATAAATAGAAAATATTTTCTATTCATTTTAATAAAATATCTTTCCCCTTTAATTTTGTGGTTATAATTGTGAAAATGAAACCTTTAATCATGCCCCGCTGGTACCAGGATCTCATAATGACGCTGTACATAATTTATTGCAACACTACAAGCTTTGCGGGAAAGTAACTGGTGGCACAAATTACTTTTTTATGATGTGTATTTCTAAGAAAGTTACTTTGATGATATACTAACTACACAGCATAATAAATGCCCAAGTAGATTAACAAAGAGCGTGTTTACTTCCTCTTCTTTTCGTGTCGCTGGTACTTTGCTTCTATAGAAGAAAACTATGAGCAAAGCTACATTTTTGAAGACAGATCTTGAATAGCTAATCAATACAAAATGAGCGAGTATTGGATCAACAACCACGCACTTACAGAAGTTTACACACAATCAATATATCTTTAAATTCTCATGCTCTAAAAGTACGTCTTTATGTAGTGCGTAGGCGACATAAAGTCGCTTTTTATGTTCTAGTGCATAAAGTATTTTTTTTAATACTAAGATAATCCGGCCCAACAGCCATATGCACAATAAAACGTCGCAGATTAAAGTCGTTATTTTTTATTATGTATCACTTCCATGTTATTCTATCGCAAATTTAATGAAACCAGATAAAATAGTTGTCATTTATTATTAAAAAACGCAAAGAAACGTATTTATGATTTGGCAGTATGAAGTGCCCAAGTTGAATAGAATAACACATGTTGAAAATTAAAAAAACAACTTTTAAGAAGTTTTGTGGCGGGAATTTGCTATTCTCTTCTTCAATGTTGCAACATTTTTGAACAGTGAAAATACTGTTTTAAGCTTTATGCCCGTTTCATTTTCTCGAAATCAAAGTGAAAAGCAGAGTGTATAACTCGGGCATAAACGAGCCATTTTATGCACTAGTTGTACAATCTACTATTTTTTTATATAATATTAAGAAGAGGCTAAGATTATGCAAGCAGTGGTCAAATGCTTGTTTCCATATGGGGACAGACCTAATAATAAATTGTGCCGCAAATGCCAGCAAACATTTAATCACACCCCGCCGGTACCAGGATCTCATAAGACTGCAGTGCATTATTTATAGGAGCACTAGCGGTGCGGGAACGTCGCTTCGGAGTGATTTCAGAGTCGATTACTACCAACTTGGAATTTCATTGTAGAAGCTATTCTATTCTATTGTATTTTATTTACACTGTTATAAAGTGTCTCTCTTGTGTCGTGTTGTCCGAATACATATACAATGAAACAACCAATTACAGTTACCTAAATTATTTTGAAAATCATTTGAACATAAAAATTCGTTCTTGATTCTATTCAATCTGTTTCGCTTTTCGCAACTATGTATGTTGTGGTCGCCTTCCAGTCTAACTGGACGCAGCTGAAAACCAGTATTTTACATGGAGAGACTGTCTATCTGAACTCCACTACCCAATTACTGGGTACACGACACCCCTTGGTAAGACTGGTTGTCAGACTTTCAAGATTCTGACGACCCGTAATGACTATCAAAGATCTAAGAAAGACAGCCGGGACCAAACGCTTAATGTGCTTTTCGAGCCACGGAAGGGGTTTGTTATGTAAAGATGGTCATCCATCCACGGACCGACCGCGTTTGGCGCCATCATAAGCGTCCATCAGTTCCTGTAACGTGCAGCTGACAGGACACGTACTCGTAGGACTTGATATTAGATAAGTGTCTCATCGTTTGTGGAACAGCACCACATTTACACTCCAAGGCGGAGTCGTCTATGAATTTCCACCTGAACAGGTTTTCTTTGCTTCGGTGAACCTGGATCCGGAGTCTGTTGAAAGACTTCCAGGTTACCCAAGGCAACTCATGTCTAGGTGGAGATCTTCAGCGGGTAGAACGAATGGTTTAGGTAACATTGTCCATATAAATTCTGTCTATTTTAATATTTTTTTGAATCGCATAGTAAAATAATATGATTGCCATTTATATTATTTTACAAAAGCCTGATATAACGCTGTCACGCGATGAAAAATAACGAAGCGGCAAATATTGATGAAATACACTTTTAATGAAAATGATAAATTGCTTTTTTGTGACACGTCACCAGGCATGCAGGGGTCCACAACATGATTAAGCTCTTAAGTTTTGTTTACACAGCAACAATATATGACAAACACTCATATAATGTACTGTGTATATCTAGCCTAATGCCTCTGGCGCGTGTAGATACATAAATCGCTGCAATTCGAAATGCATCGAATGAAATGAAATGCATTGTGTAAAATGTTCCATTAAATAATCTATCACTGATAATGGGATGCACCCAATATTCTCGAACTTTCTTCTTGGTTTTCCTCCTCCGTTGTATGAGAGCAATAATAACCTTTCTGAACTATTTAATTGAATTGTGTTTTAATTTACATTGTGCGACCGTTCTCTTCAAAAGCAGGAGATGCTTAGAGATCTATCTTGTTCTCTTTAGCCTTGCCAAACCTAACTTTTTTGCACCAATAGATTCATTTTTTTTTTAGACAGTTTTTTCTGTACGTTCCTAAAGACGAGTAGATTCTTACCCAGATTCGTGCCCTTGTCTTTGTCTTTTTGTTTCGACTGTATCCACGGGTAGCTTTAAACAATACCTAAAAACGGGGTGAATAGGGATGCAGGGGTGAATCGGGACGAAACTTTAAAATGGATTTTAACGTTGAAATAATATAGTTTGTTGTCAATAAGGGCACGTAATCGTTAATTAAATTACAGTAAACACATTAGGGTCCTTTTTGGCCACAAACTATATTATTTGAATGTTAAAATCCTTTTTAAAGTTTCGTCCCGATTCACCCCTGCATCCCTATTCACCCTGTTTGTAGGTACACATAATATCATTCCATCTCAAATACAACCAGATACAAGCTCCTAAAACACAGGGCGACCATTTCATCTGTAACACGTTGACTTCTCACAAGTGACAGATCTGTTTCTGAACCTGAAATAGCTCTTTTGTCTGCGAGGTCAAGGTCCGTAGCTTTCGGGCCTTTCCACGTGGAACGAGATTCTCGTCTGCTGGTCAAGGCTTTGAGGCATTCATTAAAGTGTTGGGTTGCAGTTCTCTTCACACTTTCGGATTGAATAGCGTTTTGAACTTCAAATTGTGTTTAACTGTTGTCTACTGTTTGCACTTATTATTTTGAAAATGACTGGTTTATTACTTACTAGCTGCGCCCCGCGGTTTCTCCCGCGCAAATGTCGATCCCGTGGGAATTTCGGGATAAAATGGAACCTATATGTTAATCCAGGGTGTCAGCTACCTCCAGACCAAATTTTATCAAAATTGGTCCAGCCGTTTGAGCGTGAAGAAGTAACAAACATATAAACACACACTCACAAACTTTCGCCTTTATAATATTAGTGTGATTTATATAAACTTACGCTTTCTACACATGGGACAGAAACTACAGAACGCTACCTGCTACGATCCTTATATACACTTTTTGCCTCGTTTACGTTCAGCGGGGCAATTGTGTAACACCTTATCAATCGGAATCGGTTTCCTTCTGACAGTTCAACAACATTCATTGCGTTATTTACGTGTTGAGCAGAAATTTTTTTCGAACTAATGAAGCAATGGATTAGCAAAATTATTCAGATTCCGATTGATAATGTGTTACGCAATTAGAGTGCTGGTCATACCCGCACGCTGATTGGGAGTACTATGCATCTGGCCTTTCTGAAAAAAATCATAAATAAGGCTAGTGACCTTATGTCCTCCTAGGGCAGGGATGGCGAACCAATGGCAAGCGTGCCATTGGTGGCACGTAACAAAATAATTTGAGCACGGCATCATTTCATGAATTTTGGTGCCTAAGTCGTTGCATCACTAAGTTAAGATTTTTTGTTGGCACGTCATGGCCGCATGATATATTTATTTGGCAAAATGACACGTAGATGTATAGAAGTTCGCTATCCTTAGGCTAGGGCATCCTATCCAAGCGTTTCCACTCACATCTTGATCTTCTATGCCTTGTAAATAAATACCTTTTTAGTAAATACCTTTTGTGACTGCTTTATTGTCTAAGGTTTTTAGAAATCCAATTATTCATCGTTGTTTCTCTAGCAGCTGTTTTCTGTGTGACTGGTGTCGTACTGGGACCACTTTTAGGATAGTTGGTCTCAGGGTGGGTGTTGGGTAAAAAGTAAATATTGTATGTAAAAACACAACACACAGGTCTCAAACAGGTCTTATATCTATGGGTAAAACAATGAACTCTTATATATTATATGGGTAAAACAATGAATTTTTAAAGAAACATTTCATAGTTTCATATAAGATAGTCCAGAAAATAGATTTTACGAGTATCACAGATAGACAGACAGACAGACAAACAGACAGCAATAAGCATGACACATTTAAAGGAGTGTACTTTTTAACTACAGAACCCTAAAAATACACTCTTTTCTCCCAACAGTATTAGATAGAAAACCTGTTGAGACTACCAGGAGACTAGGAAACTAGGATGCAAGTTGTGTGCAATCACTCGCCTTCGCAATTTGCGAGAAAGGCTTACACTTTAGGTATATTGCTACTTGCAGAGGGAATGACGGGAGACTGATTTATTCTAGTTTACATAACTTTGCATCTGTTTTCCTTGTAAAGTTGAGATGCATTTCAGTTTATACCGGACAGTTTTAGTATGGGCTGCTAGTACCGAATACTGTGTGACCTCTGAGCTACTTCAGCATGCGCCATTTAGTTTCAAATTTGACTAAACAAATTGAATGGGCTCAATCGGGACTTTATAATAAAAGAAGTAGTCGACTATATTAAAATAGATTTAATACCATAATTTACATTAATCAACATTTAAGAAAGAGAAAAATAATTAAATGCCCGTGGTCGAGCGCGTCTGTGAGTTGAGTGGAGTGAAGGGCACGCAGCGGCCGTCGCGTACCGGATTCGTTACCAGTGCCGTGCATTGCATATAGGCATATAAGCAGTGCCTACCTCGATATATCAACATAAGCCTGTCAATTGCATTTTAGTGTGTATGCCCCACAATTAAGAAACTCACTAAATTATCATACCTAACAAAAAATAAAATCTTCATACAAACACGCGCGGCAATAGACAGTCGCCGGACGGCCTACTCGGCTCCCGTACTATTCGCTCATTGTCATTGGTCTTTACTCATTCAAGTTAATACGACAAAATTAAAAATACGTACGTCCCACGCGTAAAACCATGACGTTCTACCTTCGCAATTTATCACCTTTTATAGGAAGATTAGCGTCTGTCTGGGTTTGAACCTACGACCTACAACTCGTTTTTTTTTTTTTTTATTGCTAAATGGGCGCACTCTTGACCCCGATCACGCCTGATGGAAAGCGATAGATGAGGTCTATGATGGAGCGAGCGTGCCCAGAAGATGCCTGTTCACTCTTGATTTGAAGGCAGACGGGTTAAATGTAGGAGGGAACACAGATGCCGGCAGAGAGTTCCACACTTTGGCTGTGCGCATAATAAAAGTTTTCGCTCAAAAGCGTTCTGCTCAAATAACGATTATGACGAAATGGAATGAATGAACATAATGTCAAATTTATTTTAGGCCGTAGGGACCTAGCTATCTACAATTAGCTTTGCCCAACCGTCTTCATTACAACTCTCAAAATATCTAGCCAAGTTACAACAACAGTAACCTTAACAGCACAATATCACCTATCACAAAGCAACATGAACAATATTTTATATTATTCCGAGCGTACAAAGACTTGTAAAACAATTACATTCATACGTTCATTCCTATTCATTCGAATGAATGCATTCATACCGCACACCGCAGGGAAACAATGAAACTGCAAGTTTATTTTCGAAGCCCGGCTTCAAATTGAAAGCCTTGCAATGGCGGTGTCCGCCACACATTAACTTGGAAACCGGATGATGTAAATTATTTTTTTAGTGGACTTATTTATGGACAACTAGCTGCGCCCTGCGGTTTCACCCGCATAAATCCCGATCCCGTGGGAATATCGGGATAAAAAGTATCCTATGTCCTTTCCCGGGACTCGAAACTGTCTCTATACCAAATGTCATCTAAATCGGTGCAGCGGTTTAGGCATGAAAAGGTAACATACAAACAGACACACGGATAGACAGACAGACAGACAGAGTAACTTTTGAATTTATAATATTATAATAATATAGTATATAGTATGGAAGTATGGATGTAATAATTTAATTCACATTGTGGTTAAAGAATCTTTATTTACTCAAAAGAAATTTAGGTACTACTTCACAATATTTTAATTATACAGGGTTACTTTATTTCATAATAAGTAACTAACTATATACACTAGATACTAAAATAAATGACTAACTAACTTACAATACAAATGTATAAAAATAAAAAAATAAAAAACAAAGGACATTTAGGCGTCGAAGTATTCGTCCGCATCGCTGTCATCCGGAAACGTGCCCAGAAGACTGGCAGCATTGCCACGTTGAATGGCAATGCTAATTCTTTGGCCAAAGAACGACCCAGCCCTCTGGTCCCGTGAAGTATCGACCAGCCGGCGAGAAATTTCCTTAAAAAGGAGGGTTACTTGTAATTCCACGTATCTTGTAATTCGTTTCTTTATTTGACTTCTCCATTTGAGGAAGAAAGGCCTGCAAACTCTTTTAAAAAATCCCTCTTATTAAATAACCTCAAAGCAGGGGTGCATGCTCTCGCGTCCGACCCTGGTTCAAGCCATGGTCCGGAGCGAGAGGGATTGGGAGGCAGTTACCTCCTTCTGCGGAGCAGTCATGATAGGAAGGAGGTGGCGGAATGGCTGAGGGAGAGAGCCTCACGTCCCAGTCGCCGCGGGAGACGCTCCGGGCATCGGGAGCCGCGCGACGACTCCCGGCCACCGTAGGTGCGGGCCTGCGGACGGAGAGTAATGGGTAGCTCACCGTCCGATCAGGACTAGGCCCGTGCAGGACAGCGCGTATGTGTTCTACGCGCGCCTCAAATATATGTCAGCATAAAGGAAGAGGCCTGTTAGGGCCGAAGCCTGCCGGGGTAGCGAGATTGTCCGAAAGGGTTACCGCTGCCCCGGAACGCAAAGGGCTAAGGAAGGAACACGGATGGGTATTATTTAGTCAGTAAGAGTCTGACACCCACTCCCTTCCGCTCCACCCAGAGCGGGAGGGGCCATTTGATGAAGTCCCATCCAAAAAAAAAGGGGGTGCATTATCAGCGAGTTATCCACGCTGATTGACTGATCCTTTCACTACGATGGCAATCCAAAGTCCACCTATAAAACCGGCTCTATGCGTAGTCTCGATTAAAAAAAAAATCTCAAAGCAAACGAAATAAATTACAATTACACAGGTTCAACAAATAAATCCTTTCACGAAGGTATGAGTAAAGGAGTTAATGTTTTTCCTCAAGTCAGTCTTTATGGATTATGGTAATAAGGGACTGTTTGCACTCGCTCGTACGAATTAGGTCACGTGTAGGTCGCGTTTGTTCGCGTATGAGTGTGATTATAATATTAAGTGAATGTACACAGTTTTTCAACTTTTTTTAGTAGTAACTGAATGCACTATGGAGCGAGCTGTTCTCGGATTCTCTTTGAAGGATCATCATCTGCCTAGCCTTTTCCCAACTTTGTTGGGGTCGGCTTCCAGTCTAACCGGATGCAGCTGAATACCAGTACTTTACATGGAGCGACTGCCTATCTGAATTCCACAACCCAGTTGCTGGGTAATACGATACCCCTTAGTAAGACTGGTTGACAGATTTTTGGGCTTCTGACAACCCGTAACATCTGTCACAGATCCACGAATGACAACTGGGACCAACGGCTTAACTTGTTTTCCGAGGCACGCAGGGGTCAGAAGCCCGAAAGTCTGACAACCAGTCTTGCCAAAGGGTATCGTATTACCCATTAACTGGGTTGTGGAGGTCATATAGGCAGGCGCTCCATGTAAAATACTGCTATTCAGCTGCATCTGGTTAGACTGGAAGCCGACCGCAACATAGTTGGGAAATGGCTAGGCAAATGATAGGTAATTACACTATGGGAAAAAACACTATTGACTATAGACGGTGTAAATGTGATTGGGCAAAAGGGTTCATATTTTCATCTTATATCTTAACTAGCTGCGCCCCGCGGTTTTACCCGCATAAGTTTCGATCCCGTGGGAATATCAGGATAAAAGTAGCCTATATGTTAATCCAGGGTGTCAGCTACCTCCATACAAAATTTTATCAAAATTGGTCCAGCCGTTTGAGCCTGAAGAAGTAACAAACATATAAACACACACGCTCACAAACTTTCGCCTTTATAATATTTGTGTGATTATATATTATATGTTACATATTATATAGTATAGATTAGTATGGATTCCGTTACCGTTTTCTAGATTCAACTGAGATTTTGAGTCCGCTTTTGAAATTGATCTCGCTAGATGGTAGGTTTAGTTAATTGTTCAAAAATAATACCTAATATTTGTATCGCCCTTCTAGGAATAGAGAGAGACTTGAATATATGATTAATGATATTTTGATACAAGTGGGGGCAGTTGACCGCGCCAGTCGGTCGTCTGGCCTGTTTACTATGTATGGCTCTCCAATGTCTAATGTAATGGACTGATTTTGACAAATGGAACTTTTATTGATCACACAATGTATTTAAGTGCTATAGGCCTAGTATTTTTAAGGCACATACGAGACGAGCGGAGTAAACGCAACGTTAATTCGAACGATGATAATATTGAAAATACACGTAATATTTACTCAAGGGGTTTATTTTTATAAATGTTGTTTAAAGATTCGTAATGATTATCGACTGTTTTAACCATACATTATATAATCATAATCAACCTATAATGTTCCCACTGCTGGGACACAGGCCTCCTCCTCCGCACCCGCACTAGGTCGGCGTGGTGGATTACGTTCCACCACGCGGGGGCCCAATGCGGGTTGGTGGATATCACACCTCTTCGAATTTTTGGTTCTAGGACATGCCGGTTTCCTCACGATGTTTTCCTTTACCGTTTTGAGAGCAGTGGTGATGAAATAATTTACACAAAGTAAAGTGCCTGCTTGGGCTCGAACCTAAAACTTACAACACGTAAGTCGCTGCCGTTACCACCACCATTGCTCTTTACCGTTTAAACGTCTCTAAACTTTATGCAGCGTTTATAAATAAAGGGGTTAGCACTAAGACTTTATTTATATTATTATATGGGTGGTACTAATTGTGTCCACCAACCCGCACTGGGCCAGAGTGGTGGATTACGGCTCACTCGCTCTACCAGAGAGTAGGCCTGAGTCCCAGTAGTGGGAACATTATGTACTCCGGGCTACTTCTTAGAAATTCCTGATGGAAAACCCAATAACACTTTGCCCGACCTTGGAATCGAACCCAAGACCTCGAGCTCAGCAGAAGCGCTTGCGAACACTAGACCAACGTGGTAGTCAAAACAGTATTTTCTTAATTAGCTAATTTCCACCAAAAAAAATGTAATAAGAAAACTAATAAACGTACTGTCTTAAAAAGCTGTCGTAACGCAGCCCAAAATAAAATTAATGTTGAAAACTGACGTCGAAATTAATGTTGCAAAGTGACGGTGAAATTAGCGGCTTGGCTGATAGATGAGACTCGTAATTTATTTATTATTAAATCCTTTGTTTGTGAGATCCATTGTTGAGTATTTTTAGAACTTTTTTGAGTCCTCGCAAATTATGGTATCCAATTTACTATTGTGTTTTTAGTCCCGCTCCTAAAGGCAGCTTGATAATTCCTTCTCGTATAACTCTTGCCGACATTAGAAACATTTATCCGTTTGTTTTTTTTTTTCTTTTTATTGCCAAAAGGTGCTTCCCCTTGTCCACCAGCATCAGTCGCACTCAGATGACCTGTCATTATTTTAATAAACTCTACAACCGATTACTGCTTGGTGACATAATTGACGGTACTATGTACAGACGCCAGCACATCAACCTACTACAATCTGTCAAATTTCTTTAATAAATTTTCAACTTTATTGCCAAAGATTAAGGTTCAAAGTTGATTGGAAAAAATTTGACAGTTCCGGGTAGCTTGATGTGCTGGCGTCTGTACTTCTTTCAACGAAACCTTTTCCGAGGACTTAACTAAATACAACTAGTAAAGTAAAAAACGATTTCTAGCTTTCGACGAACTAACCCAATATACATATAGTCATATACTTACTACTACATCGTCTATATAAAGTCTATGTAAAAAAAACCCGTGAAATTTTCAAATGCGGGAAAAACCGATCGTCTTTTATTCTATCGGATTACATTTTTTGAACAGAACAAAATCGGTCGGCCAACTAGTGATCAATAAATAGTGTCTTAAAAGAAGGTACAAGAAATAAGGCTGTATACATATTTACGACACTCGCATGTAACGTAACGAGGGTAGGTTGCGACCGTGGTTGTGACAGATATTTCCTGGGACATGTCATTCCCGTAGTGTATGTGTCAGCTTCTAAATTGGTGTTTGGAAGTTACAAAGGCAAGTTAGGCGTTGACAGGTGATCAAGTATCTTGAAACTCTATTTACCTATAGGTACTTACGTCGTCGCTTTAGTAAATGGATACAGCTTTGTTGTCGTTCGTTATCTGTGTGTTAAAGATAACATAGAGTAAAGCTTTGGTTTCCTAAGAAATCGTTGAACGATCACACAATGTTGCCGATTCTCTTGTTCACAAACTAAACTAAATTTAAGTTCAGTGCATCTTTTTCTTTCTATTTCATTAAGAAAAAGACATAAGATAAATTTTAGTTTAATCCTGTCAAATTAATCAGCGCCAGACACTACTCTATACAAGTTTAGACACATTAGACGTGATTAAAAACTTGCCTACTAAAACTACGTCAATTTACGTTAGGCGCTGATTAATTTGACATGTCACCGCGCTGCTAGGTTTCAAAAGACGCGCGCGCACGGATGACAAAATTGATACTTTACTTTTTTAATTGGTACCTACATTGATAAATAAAATCCTCGATTCCTTTTTCTAATTTGTTTAATAAAAAGAAGTAACAAACGAGCATTAAAAACTAACAAAGCTACATTAACAACAATAAAAACAATAAGTAAACCAAAAAAAAGATCCGTGCGAGGCCAAAAAGGCCCCCCCTATCTCAGCATAATGCTGCGATAAAAAAAAATACCGCAACCCTCTCAGGGGCAATTCTCGCAATTTTAACAACTATCACAGTCTGATCTGTCTCAATCTGTCAAAAATGCCTTAAATTTCCCTACATTTTGACAAGTTTTTGACATTTGTTTGTCGCTGAGATTAGACTGCGACTAGATTTTGAACGTTTTACATTAGGTACGAGACAGAAATTGCGATTTCAGCAACTCAATTTCTAATTTTCTTTAACACATCGATAAAAGAAACCAACCTTGTAATGAAAATATAAACGGAGAAATTAAACGTATATTTATTAGACGTTTACGTTTGACGATATCCGTGACCAGGGGTTGTAAACGTTTGGGTAATGGCCGAACGTAAAATAAACTTAATTTTATATTTCGTCTTTATTGTTTTCAAGCAGTAAACAATGCCAAGTAAACCTATTACATTTACTGTTTAAACCTTGGTTTATTCAGGGTTACTTAAAACGGAGCGCAGTGATAGCCCAGTGGTAACGGCCGCAACTTACGAGTTAATGGTCGTAGGTTCGAACCCTGACAGACGCTTTACTTTGTGTAAATTGAAAACGCTGAAGGAAAACATCGTGAGGAAGCCGGCATGTCCTAGAACTAAAAATTCGAAGATATGTGACATCTACCAACCCCGCACTAGGCCCGCGTGGTGGATTACGGCCCACTCCCTCTCACAGAGAGGAGGCCTGTGTCCCAGCAGTAGGAACAGTATTGGTTGATTATTATTATATTTAAAACGACCTTCCATATAAAAAGTAATATTTTTATATGGAAGGTCGTTAAACTGAAAAAGGTTTCATAACTTTCAAAAATACCTGCTTTTAAAAAAGATTACGTAAAAACTTTACAAGTTGTACGTTAATTTTAAGGCAAGAAGTAATTTCAAGTTTGTCGAGCAAACGTTGGCAGTTTTCTAAAATAAAAATTTAAGAGTCTGAGATATTTTTTACAACTACCCGTTATAAAATGTCTACACAAACATTACAAAGAGCTTTTACAGAGTTTTTTAAAAGCTCAAATAAGTACTTAAATTCTTCTCGTGATATCAAATAGAAAAACGGGAATCTTCTATTTTTTTACTTTTATTTTAAGTACAAACTCTCCTGTTTTCCATCAAACACACACACAGGGACCAATCCAGAAATCGCGAAAAAAAATCAGCTGTTTCCTACATTTTGACGAGTTATGCGGACATAAATGTAGGCAACAGCAAATTTTTTTTAACGATTTCAGGTTTGGTCCCATAGTAAAAATTGTTCATAATGATGAGTACAATGACGCCTTAAGAGGAAAACGGTGATTAAAATTTCACCCTGTATAATTAATCTAAACTCTCACTTAAATTTTAAATCCTCACCAAAATTCAAACGCTAGCCATAACCATATTTCGCTTCACTTAAAATTCTTTTGACAAGCACCGCATATGTTCGCTCATGCACATAATCCACAACACTTAATATTAAGTTCCTCTTTTGTGCGGCTCGGTGCCGTATACGGCTCGTACGTATAACCGGACCGGTTCCAACTGAAACAAGGTCAAGAGGAAAATTACTGAGTTTTAAACGAGTCTGAATTTGTTGCGCCCGTTCGTATTTAGAGTTTTGAGAGTACTTGTATGTTATATGTATAGACTTTTATACAAAATGTTAAAAAATCTACCTTAAAAACTATAAGAGGTGCTTTAGACCATCGAACTGAACAACTTTCACTATGGGACCAACTCTGAAATCACGAAAAAAAAATGAGCTGTTTCATACAATTTGGTCGAGTAGGTATAAAAATTTTGTATTTTAAACAGTTGATTTTTTTTCGTGATTTCGGAGTTGGTCCCATAGTGAAAGTTGTTCAGTTCGATGGTCTAAAGCACCTCTTAAAGTTTTTAGGGTTATTTTTTAACACCTTATATATTCGTAGATGCTCGGGTTTAAGTTTTTCACGTAGAATCAAGGCTCGTTCTCACATTGCATACTGAGCTTTATTAACTACTAGCTGCGCCCCGCGGCTTCACCCGCATAAGTTTCGATTCCGTAGGAATATCGGGATAAAAAGTAGCCTATATGTTAATCCAGGATGTCAGCTACCTCCATACAAAATTTTATCAAAATTGGTCCAGCCAAAATGTTTGAAGTTGTAGCGTAAACTGAACTTTATTGCGTAGGAGTTATTTTTTCATTAATACATATTTGTTTATACTTTTGGCAAAGAAATCGCAAACGCAGATTTAGTTTATAATGTTTGTTTGGAAACTGGGTGAGTCAACTTGTGTACCAACAAAACAATCATTGTCAATTCCTTCCTTACCTTCTCCATTAATCCAGGTGCAAACTGAACCGTCACGCTCGGGTTGGAGACGCTGAATAGATAGATAGATAGATAAAACGTTTATTTAGTGCAACAAGACACAATGCAGGCATTAAAACAACATCAAAAAAGGTGAGAAAAAATAAACAAAGATTAAAAAGATAAATTGACCCATAGACACCTCATATGACATTTATAAACGGTCGATCACTACTGGTCGGAGTGTGTCTCATGGTTGGACCAAATAGGAGTCCAGCTCAGCATACGCCAGGTACAATACCTGACGCTGGTATTCTGCTGCATCCCGTTAGTGACACACGTATGTCGAGAAGACACATCTGAGGGGCAATTCTCGTAATTTTAAGAACGTTCACAGTCTGATCTCAGTCTCAATCTGTCAAAAATACCTCTAATTTCCCTACATTTTGACAAGTTTTTGACATTTGTTTGTCGCTGAGATGAGACTGCGACTAGATTTTGAACGTTTTAAAGTACGAGAATTGGCCTTCTGAGTTTCAACAAAATGGTACCTACATAGTGCGGGAATCGGGTATACTCGGCTCCAGTCGGTCGGTGACGCTAAATCGCTTATAGGCGCATAATCGTGTATACTCGGTTTATATCATTTTTATATTTATTTAGGAATCAAACATCAGCCTTTACAAATTCAAGTACCCCAATCCTGAGGGGTTATTGCGTAACACACTATCAGTAGCAATGGCTTTAATTTTGACAGTTCAACAACATTCATTGCGTTATATACGTTGCTGAGCAGACATTTTTTTCTAACATATGAAGCAATGGATTAGCAATATCTTTCAAAATGATTCAGATTGAGATTGATTGTGTATTAGGCAATTAGGGTCAGTTCACACCGCGATGCGACGCGGCGCGCAGTTTTCAAGATAGCAATACAATTATAGGCCTTACCTTCTAAGGGTGCACGTCTTGTCTTTGTGACAGTGAAATAGTTTTCGTAATGATTATAAATAATGCTTTTCAAATTGCCTTTTGTTTTATAGCTTTTACAAATTCAAATCTTATTATCGTTAAGGACTATCCATACTTAGAAGAAAAGCTTTGTTTGAATATTGATTTTTCAGACTACTAAATAATAACCCTATGTCCTTCTTCGGGTATTACCCCCTTACTAATAAACGTATTATATCAGATGAATCTACACACCGATTTCTCTCTTTCAGTCAGTCGTCAGTAATTTGACTTTCGAAAGATGAAGACAGAGCGTTGTGTAACTATACAGACGCTATACAACGTTTATTAGTGAGGAGATTTTTTTATATTTTTTTTATTGGGTTTACCAACAATTGTTTACACTAAATTACAAACAAAGATAAAACATGCGTTTAAACTCTACACAGTGCAACAATTACTTCAACGTAAACACCACATGGACAAAAAAGAAAACAATAAAAAGTAATTTTGTAAGCTACATATTGCACAAGTAAACTAAGTTAGATATATATCTATGTATAAATAACATAAATAAATGCAAAATATTAAAAGCATCGTTTTTTTTAAAAAGTTACGTACATAGTCCAAAAACTTTTACTTTGAGATTATTAGGTAACCTAAGCCTAACCTATAACCTATATTATACAATTTGAATGAGATTGTGATTGATCGTGTTTTCAACAAAACAATCACTCTCAATTCTATCCTTTTTCTTTCCTTTCTCCATTACTGAAGGTGGACCACCAAGCCCTACATTTTAATTACGGAACATCTTGGACTTATTGCCTACTCGCGACAAAGTTCACAGTCGTACCGAGCCAATGGAACCAATATCGGCGCACTGATTGTCAATAAAACCGCAACCGGTATTACTTCGGCTGCTCCGTGCGAGGAGCTAGGAGGCTGGATGTGGCTTGTGGTCGGGAGCTGAGAATTTATTATCGTATCTTTCGAGAATGTTACGGACTCAAAAAACACACGTGTGTCGGTATCGGAAAATACAGTAGGATATTCCAAGACAGATTTTTTCACTGAAGTACCAGTGTATAAAGCTTAACATCCCACTAATAAACGTTATAAATCGTCTGTATAGTTACACAATGCATTGTCTTCTTCTTTCGAAAGTCAAAGTACTGACGAGTGAAAGAGAGAGATCGGTGTGTAACTATTCATCTGATATAGTACGTTTATTAGCAACGGGTTTAAAGTTTAAAGCTGAAGGCGAATTCTCGTAATTTAAAACGTTCAAAATCTAGTTGCAATCTCACCTCAGCGAAAATCAATGTCAAAAACTTGTTAAAAATGTAGGGAAATTAGAGGAATTTTTGATAGATTAAGACTAGTAATTTTAAGATCGTTCACAGTCTGATCTCAGTCTCAATCTGTCAAATATACTTACCTCTAATTTCTACGACTAGATTTTTAACGTTTTAAATTACGAGAATTGGCCTTCTGTTCTATAAGCAATGTGCCCTGCCCACTGCCACTTAAGTTTGGCAATTTTTCGGGCTACATCGGTTACCTTAGTTCTCCTGCGGATCTCTTAATTTCTGACGTGTTTACCCAAGACCAACACTCGCCAGCAAGCAACCAGTCAAATGTCTCTTCCAAAACCTCTACATCCACGTTTCCAATTTTACAACTGGACAAAAGGCAAGGATAAAATTTATTACTGCCATCGTGTGAGACGTTACGTGGCTTCACATATTTACACGGAAATGCATTCATGTGCACACCTACAAAGTATAGCTGTTTGATGCCGAGGTTCCGCCTTTAGTTGTAAAGATTTATAGTTTTCAACCGCAGGTGGGTAATGTACGATGCTAGCTACTGATTATTTCGATATCTGAATAGTTGTATAGGGCTGATTTTTCAATCGATCGATACGTTTTATTCATGGAATAAAGTTGACGTCTGACAGATTTCGAATGGAAGAACTGTCAAAAATTCAAAATTATTTCTCGGTGGAATAGCTTTAGTTTAATACAATTTAAAAATATATTCACTGACTGGATAAACTTCTGTCAGTCTGCCTAACCTTTTCCCATCTAGTGTCCACGGTCGGCTTGCAGTGTAACCGGATGCAGCTGAATACCAGTATTTTACATGGAGTGACTGCCTATCTGACCTCCACAACCCAGTTACTGGGTAATACGATACCCCTTGTCAGACTTTCGGGCTTCTGACTTCCCGTAACGACTGTCAAATATCCACGAATGACAGCCGGGAACAACTGTTTAACGTACTTTCCAAGGCACGAGCGGTCTCGGTATGTAAAGATGGTCACCTATCCAAGGACCAACCGAGGCAAGCGTAGCTTAACCTGATCGACCAGTACGGCTGTCATTATTTAGCCACGAGCCTCTCTACTGGATAAACTTCTAATACTAAATAATATAACAAACTATTAAAATTAAAATATAATATCCTACCCTAACCAAAACTAATAACAAACTTAAATAAGGCATCCAAATATTCCTCCGCATCGCTTTCGACTGGTAATGTACCCTGGCCAAGGTAAAAGCCAGCCCTTGTGTCATAGGAATGGTCAAATTTATCTTAGTTTTCAGTGGTTTCATTGATATTTTTGAAGAGAAATAAATTCATATAATATAATTACATTCGAACTGCATTTGAATTAGGACCTAGTCGTTCCGAATGACTGCCCCGAGCTGTAATACTGAAGCTTGGGACAGTTTTGTATAACATTGTGTGATTAAAAAGAAAAAATAAATGATTAGGCAATACAGGGTGAAATTGAACACATGCGACAAATCGAAATGGGAGATTGTACTCATTATTATGAACAACTTTTACTATCGGACCAAACCTGAAATCGCGAAAAAAAATCAGCTGTTCCCTACATTTATGTTCGCGTAACTCATCAAAATGTAGGGAACAACTGATTTTTTTTTCGCGATTTCAGGTTTGGTCCCATAGTAAAAGTTGTTCATAATAATGAGTACAATCTCCTATTTCGATTTGTCGCATGTGTTCAATTTCATCCTGTATGTGTATCAAATACAATACCGAGAGGTAATTTCTTTATTTTAAGGACGTTCACAGTCTGATCTCAGTCTCAATCTGTCAAAAACACCTCCCTACATTGTTGAAATTTTTTTACATTATTTGTCGCTGAGATAAGATTGCGACTAGATTTTAAACGTTTTTAATTACGGGAATTGTTGTTCAAATCTTTATCTTAGTCCGTAGTGGTAATTAGGTAAGGTAGACAATCCTGTAGTTTTATAGGATACATTTTTTCTAATGAATGTTGTCTTCTGTCGCATTCTTTATATTTTCCACTACAATTTTCTATTTATCCAAGGCTTTTGTCAACAAACAAGTGGCGAGTCTCGTAGCAATATTGCTACGGGCTACGGCGTAGCACCGGCGTAGCAATGTGCTACGAGATTTCTGATAAAAAGATTAATCTTTCTATTATTGCTTTTTAGTTTGAAGAAACACATTGTTGCAGGATTTCTCGGTAAGAATGAAGTAGCTTACTTTTTCTTGTTTGTTGTCTAGGTAAGATAAGATCGTTAGCCGATGTAGTCGTTAATTTGGTGTAAAGAAACAATCTCCGCCAGTTTAAGGCAAATGACAAGTAAAATATTTAATTTTATAAATTTCATTATGTAATCAAAACAAAGGTTCGAACGGTGAGAGGCGCTTTATGTTAAGTACATTTTTCATCACCTCTCAAAACGGTAAAGGAAAACATCGTGAGAAACCGGCATTTCCTAGAACCAAAAATTCGAAGACATGTGACATCTACCAACCCGCAATGGGCCCGCGTGGTGTATAACGGCCGACTCCCTCTCACTGAGAGGAGGCCGGTGTCCCAGCAGTGGGAACATTCTAGGCTGATGATTATGCTGATCATAATAAAGCTATGTCGCAAACAATTATCAATGTATTAGGTACTAGCTTCTGCGCACGAATGCGTCCGCGTGTATGTATGTATTCTTGTTCCCCCCATCCACCACGTCGCATCGCATCGCCCGCGCTATCACTTCGTTTTCGCTTAGCGTACTTTCAGACTATTTTTTTCTTTTTGCTCGGCTCCTGAGGGTCATAGCATGATGTTAAATAGCCTATAGCCTTCCTCTAGAATTGGGCTATCAAATGCAAGCAGAATTTTTCAAATCTGACTTGTAGTTCCAGAGGTTACCCCCCACATACAGACATAAAAACAAATAAATTTTACCTTTTTATAATATTATTGTATAGATTGATTAATTTTCATCACAATCAGCCTATATTGTTCCCACTGCTAGGACACAGGCCTCCTCTCTTCGAGAGAGAGTGATTGATTTTACGAAGACTGAAATATTTAATTCTCAGAGAGGCACTTTATTTTAACAGGTTTTTTTTAATGGGAATTAAGTCAAGGCCTCAATTATTATTCCTGGTACCACTCGGGCTCGAAAAGCTGTGTAGGTATGTACTTAAAACAAAAAGTACTTACGTGGCTCACCGATTCACTTAAGGACTAAAGGGGCTTACAGGACCTAATCGCAAAAAAAACCGAGTGTGCTTATGACCACACGATTGAAGTGAAACTTCAAACGTATTTGGATATGAGAGGAAGAGAGAAAGAAAATGTGCGCGCACACTGCTTTCTCTTGCTTATATCCCCCACTCAACTCCCGTTCGCCTCGCCCGATCACACTTTTCGTAACGCTTACGTCACGCGTTCGCCAGCTTACTCCCCAAGTCAAGCGTGCGTAAAGAAGTTTCACTTCAAAACGCAAGTTTTAGAAACAATAAAAGTATATGATCGACTACAGTCAACAAAATCAGAAAAATATATGATATTCCTCAGGTTATATGCTAGGTATAGTGTGTTGAAAACATAATAGAACTAATTTGATACGATAGAAAAAAATCATGAAGATACCTCTAAAAACTTTCTTTTAACAATAAAAACCATACTAATATACATACAATTATTATGATTTTTTGTCAGATTACTCTACAAGCAACATACTAAAGCACTAGTGTTTTAATTTTTAGTCCAAACAATAGATTTTATGTAAACAGAAAATTGCTTCATATTATGCAATAAATTACCAGCGTTGTTTAATCGCGCTTCTCTTTCTGACCGCGCTTTAGGTCATGTAGTCGCCTTAAGGTCTGAATTCTTTTAAAATTTCAATTAATTTTCTAGAAACCCGGTCAAGTCCAAATTGGATTCACACATTTACAAAAAAACGTCGAATGTGAACATTTTTCGAGAATTATTATAGGTATGGGAATTTGTATGGGCTTTTTGTTAAAAGTTAAAAAAAAAAACTTAGTTAGGATAGGATTTCACGCAGATGAAGTCACAGGCAGCAGCTAGTTTTTAATAAAAACCTTTACCTAGTTTTTTGCAGTAGACCAAAACATCCATACTAATATTGGAACTAATTCTGTCTGTCTGTCTGTTTGTATGTTTTCACGCCTAAACCACTGAACCGATTTAGATGAAATTTGGCATAGAGATAGATTGCATCTCGGGGAAGGACATAGAACAGTTTTTATCCCGATATTCTCACGGGATCGACACTTATGCGGGTGAAACCGCGGGGCGCAGCTAGTAATTTACTCGTATAGTCTTTTACTTCGATGCCAAAACTATCTGTGCTAGTAGCGCCACCTAACTGACTTTGGCATTAATTTAATTCCCACTATTCCGGCCATCCATCGAGTGCATCTGTTCCGCTCATGGTTCCTATCTATCTCTCAAATAGGGTTGTCACATACCATTTTGTTATTTTTTTTTTTTTGTTTCAAAGTTCGCTCTCATTTGACACAACAGATCTGAGACAGTATAAAATTTGTTTGATTGAAAAATTGGAAACTACACGTATACACACACGCACACACGTACACGCACGTTTTTTTTTTTGTTTCGTCTTAATGTTTTAAACATTTTTTTTAAATAAATCCTCACTATTCCGGCCACTGCTCTCTCTGTAGAAACCGGCTTGTCCTAGAACCTAAAATTCGAAGACATGTGACATCGACCAACCCGCACTGGGCCCTCGTGGTGGATTACGGCCCACAAAAGGTAGTTTCGTATGAATCAAGAATGGGCAAGAAACTCCTCCGTATCAAATTCAAACTATATACTCAAACAATTTGATATTGGTAATAATTAGAAATTACTTATTAATGTAATTTTTTACGTCCTAATTTATTTATTTTTCAGATTTTAGACAAGAAATTTGCGAATCAATTAATAGAAATTATATAATAATGCAATTTCTCGGGCTCGTGAAAGATGGAAAGAGTGGAAGGCTTTATTATCTAGGAGTGTGACAGAGAAGGCTAAAAATAAAGTATCATTTGTCGCATTCGCATAGAGAAAATTAATTATGATCGTAACATCGCATCAAACAAATTAAAACGAGTAACGTGCAAAGAGTACGCGGAGAGGCGAATTTAAAAAAGGTTTAATTTAAATTTAGGCGGTGTTTTCAAATTAAGGAATTATTTATATTGTTATAATTTTTATGATCACAAGGTCGTCGGTCCACCTTGTGGGAGGCCTTCCAACGCTACGTCTTTCGGTACGCGGTCGCCACAGGAACCAGTTGAATGCGAGAAGCACAGAACCGGTCGAAGGGGAGGTGCCTATGTCCAGCAGTGGACGTCTTTCGGCTGAAATGAAGACGATTTTGATGATGTTTTTAGATTTTATGTATTTTTTTTTGTCTCCTTTACTCCTTAACACGCTGTCTACATCTCTTTATTTCTTGTCCTATCGCAGGTATGCTGGAAGAGATTTCTTATGAAATAAGCATCACCTTTGTACCTTTTTTCTGTTCTGTTTTTTTCTTGTCTGTTTATATGAGTGTGTGTACATAAATGGTAAAATAATGATGAATTTTTATGATTACTGGCTACTAGCACTATTTAACACACGGTTAGGCTCATGTGTTAAATTAATATCAGCATTGTAGCGACACGTTGTGTATTCACGACCCGGCCGACCCATCATTATCACATTATCAACCATAATTCCAATCCCTTGTAGTAACAACATAATTAAACGTTTTACCAACCCGGGTATCTAACCCGGAACCTCGCCGCGCTAACTAATTTCCAATGTTGCGGCTTCTACCGGATGCAACTCCGGTCAGAGTCACTATCTCTCTAGGAGGAGGGTTGGCACGGAGTCATTTGTTTTATTGCTGGAGTATCTTGAATTTGAAAATTGCAAGATTATATATTTTTATATGGGGAACTAGTGACCTGCCCCTTTGCACGATTTTCATCGAGATTTCTTAATTATGAGTAAGTTTAATAAAACCTTTAGGGCAGATTTTACCAAAGTCAGACATCTTTTATCCGTGGAATACAAATGACGTCTGACAGTTCTAGTAAGTAAAAACAGTCAAAAATTCAAAAAAAAACATCTAAGTATACCTAAGACTTATTCTAGGTATGAAAGTTTGATGACATTCACCCATATTCACATAAACCTTCCGGAATACGTTCTCTAAATGATGGTGAAAACTGCACTAAATCTGTTGCGGAGTTTAGAACAACGAACGTGGTCGCATTGACAGTCTCTAAAAGCGACTTAAATTTAAAATAATATGTTCTTGGTCACTGAATAAATAAGTTCTTGAAGACATTATAAAGAAATCATTTATTTAATTTGGACTGGCGTGTCTCTAAAATAATAATGAGGGCTTTAAAATCCAGATTTTCTGAATCATCAAGCGTTATTAACAACAATACATTTGTTGTATGATGTCGTACAATGAAACTTGGTCTCTGTAGCGTTTTCTATAAAACAAGTTTTACATTCTACATTATTTTGTTTCACATAACAAAAGACACTATTGTCTACATGTCTATTTCATTTCTCCTTTCTTAGGTCTGCTGAAAGATATTTCTTAACAAATAAGTAGTACCTTTGTACGCAATACTTACATATATATCTGTATCTGTTTTACTGTGCGTACAGTCAACAAAAGAGATTTAAAGAATGCAGGATCGTCGGATATAGTTGAAGTTTAGTAAGAAACCGATGGATGTTGTCGACTGAAATTTAATTTGATAAATGAGCTGTTTGTTTTCTATTAATAAAATTAAATTTTATTGGAGAACATTCATCGGTTTCTTACTAAATTCAACTATATCCGACGATCCTGCATACTTATCTCTTTTGTTGACTGTACAGAAATAATCAAATAAATAAATAGAAATTCTAGAATGTACAATACGGAACGCTCGCGTATACTTCGCGCATTTTTGTTTGTATCTCTTTCAAGTGCATTCATCCAACATTTCAGCTTTTGACAACCCTATCCCAGACTACAGAAGCCAGTTATTTGTAATACATAGTTGGCTCGTATATCCAAGTTTATCGCTCGACTTGTTTTTTTATTGTCACCATCTGGGAAATGAGGGTAGTCACAAATGAGTTTAATGCTTTTGTCCAAACTAAAACTTTTGAGGAGGTTTTATTACTTTTTGATGAGTTTCGATAGGTTTTGCAAAGTTGCAATCTGAGAGCCGGATGACTTTGTCTAACGTTGTTTTTGACCTTTTAATCGATGTTTTAAGTTTATGTGGATCACGTAGCGTTCTCTTAAAAATACCAATTTCTTGTACCATTATTTTATTAAGGGCTGATTTTACCAAAGTCACTTATATTAATTTATCCGTGGAATTAAATTGACGTCTAACAGTTTTGATATGAAAAAACTGTCAAAAATAATATATTCTCAGTATAAGGCTTATTCTAGGTGAAATTCACTCTAACCCCCTTATTCATAAAACTTATCAAACCTCATATTTAGTTAAAATGGGGTTTGTCTCTTTCTTACACACAGAAATGACAACGTGACAGATAAAGACAAACGTTCTATAAACCTATTTTAGCTAAAATAGAGATAAAATAGGATTATGAATAACAGGGTTGTCTATTTGTTGACTGTATTATTTACCTACTAATATCCAAAAAAAAATGTTTTTGGAAGTCGGTTGTCTATTTTTGTGAATTTTTATTTTTTACTTTTTAGTCGTTGTAGAATCACGTAATTCGATTCAGTAATCACGGAGAAATCGATGAACTAATTTTTTTTTTAATACATTCAGACGAACATAGAACGTTTTTAAAGTCGCTCAAAAAAGCCCAAAGCATCTTCTCCTAAACAGAAAGAACAAAAATTAATTACCACACTTGTTCACTGCCTGTTCGCAATTTCAAACCATTACAGCCCTAAACACGTGCCAACCAAAAATATTACCCCAAAAAATGATTTAATAATACCATTATAAGCCGTTTAAAAATGCTCGTTGCCAACATTATAAAATTAGGTTTCCGACGGCGGGCAGAAAATAGCCTATGTTTAACGGAACCCAGTTGAATAATTAAAAGTGTTTAGCGGGGGAGGGTTGGTTCATGCGTCGTTTACTCGCAGGGTTAGGACGGGAGCACATTAGTGAAAAATGTGTGGGAATGAGAAACGCATTGCTTGGAATTAGAGCTTTGTTTAAGAAAGGGTTTTGCGATTAGGGGGTTTAGGGCGAGGGGTCGGACACGCTTGGACAAATTTTCGCTTTAATGACGCTTGATAGTGACCCAGCATATTTCTTGATCCACAATAAGTAACTATGTCCATACATAGTCAGTAAACATACTACGAATGTAAGCCCCAAGGGGCAGCGGACGCTTCTACAGTACTTCGGTTTTCTGTTACCGTACCTTTGATTTTTGACCGTACAACTCAAATATTCTTCGACATTTATTAAAGGCTTATGTGTTGGTAAAGTAAGCTCCCAATTACCTTAATATGTGAGCCAAAATTCCTATGTTTTTTTTTTAAATTGATTTTTTTTGGGAACGATTAATATACCTTTAAAACCTTTACGAGCCCTTAAAAACAGCTTTTCAATCCACCCCAAAAGCCTCTAAATTGTACCCTGAAATTTTTCAAAAAGCGTCCTGGGCAATAATTTCACGCTTGAAAAATCACTGACGGGGCTATAAACAGCTATATTATACTCTCTTATAGATACAGATGGCGCCACTCTAAAAGCAATTCGTTCAATTGATTGAGACGGATCAATCAGAAAGAATCTTTACCCTTTCTTCCTCCATTCCGATTTGTTTCGGCATTCATCCTTCTTGTGATGTCAGAAACAATAGGAAACTCCTTTCTTATTGACAGCTGTCGGGAAGGTTTAATATGGCGGTTGTTTGGTGCTAAATGGTTTTGTGCTTGTTTTTTAGGGAAAAAGAAGGATGGTGGAACTTTGAGATTATACAGGTTGTAGCGTAAATATTTGCCACCGTTAAGGATTCGATATACCAGATAATTTACTATAATATATTACAATTTCAACCATTTTTACCCAAGGGTTCCAAAATTTTTTTTTGTTGTTTTTTATTTAGGAAATTTCTACATTTTGTTACCAAGGTTGTAGTTTCAACACAAAACTTTTTTTTTCATTTTGATTTCTGTTAATTACTGCTGAATACTAGGGCTATCGTGTAAAATTATGGTATTTTATGTATTGAAGAAAAATTTAGTTCTTCTCTATTTTAACAAATTTTTAACATATCATGCAAATTCAAGAGCGGGTCTAAAACGGTTAAAATTGTAACAGGTTTTAGTAAATTATCTGGTATATCGAAACCTTAACGGTAGACCACTATTTACGCCACGCCCTGTAAGTATGTAGTAGCACATAGCTTATTTTGATCACAAAGTCAAGATAAACGCAACGAGGTCATAAGATCTTCCTTCAAAACTTCAAAATAAAACAAGAGGTCACCTATTTCTAAATATACATACACCTTACTTTGACCCTGTACACTTACATAAGTAATTTAGAGTAATATTATTAAACTCCTTACAAAGATATTGTTTAATTAAATCATCTTAAGCTCCTTGTAACACAATTCCTCAACTCTTAAATACTAAAAAAATCTTCAAAGTAATTTAAGTCTACAACACAATTTGGCCGCGGCTCACAACTTGCGACCACAACAGTGGTCTCATACTAAGGGTAAAAGCCAAACTAATCCCTTTTGACATCTCTACAAATATTTGAGGTTCGAAGTTGATGGTAACTTCTTGACGCGTAAAGTCAATCCTAATTATTTTATTTTCGGTACCTTCTAGTCTTCTAGGCTCATGGCTAAGTAATAACAGCAGCACGGGTCGATCGATCAGGTTAAGCTACGCTTGCCGCGGTCGGTCCGTGGATGGGTGACCATCTTTACATATCGAGACCCCTCCGTGTTTCAGAAAGCACGTTAAGCTGTTGGTCCCGGCTGTCATTCGTGGATCTTTCACAGTCGTTAGGGGTAGTCAGAAGCCCGAAAGTTTGACAACCAGTAAGACTGGTTGTCAAACTTTACAAGGGGTACCGTGTTATTCAGTAATTGGGCTATAGGGGTCAGATAGGCATTCGCTCCACGTAAAATACTGGTACCTATTCAATTGCATCTGGTTAGACTGGAAGCCAACCTCAAAAATAGTTGGGAAAAGGCTAGGCAGATAATGATGACCTTAAAAAGTAACTGTGTTTTTTGAAACCCTGAAAAATGTTATGATCAGTAAGACATGCGACATGCGACTGCGACAGTTCGGCGACTAGACGCAACGGCAGGCTGCGGCCGACGATTTTCATACATCTTATTCAAAGCATAGCGTTAAGCGGTTGATCCCGACTATCATTCGCGGATTTTTGACAGCCGTTACGGATAGTGAGACGCCCGAATGTTTGACAACCAGTCATACCAAGGGGTATCGTATAAACCAGTAACTGGGTTATGGAGCTCAGATAGCCAGTCGCTCCATATAAAATACTGGTATTCAGCTGCATCCAGTTAGAAAAAGATAGGCGAGCAGGAGGTTGTTCAAAGCATTTTTATTTTTAAGAGACTATAACATTCAGTACTTACAAATTTTATTCCTTTTCTTACCCCTACTGATTTTATTGTATTTCCTCGCATATTTTTATGCCATATTACCTCCCTGGGTATCTCATCTCAAGCATCGCCCACATAAATATGATAATGAAATAAAAATAATAACCATTTTTAAAGGGACAGAAAAGTTCAATAACCTTTTACTTACCTACCATCTTCACCGTGTTCTCTCTAATATTTTCAAGTTATAATATCATCCTACGTAATCATCGATTACTCTATGGAGTCTCGCAACTCTTTCGACGCGCCGTCGTAACCTCCTTTGGTCCACTGAGCCGATGTGTTCGACCGTGACGCGGCTTTCGCTTACTGGCTCTGAAAATACCCTTTTTTTTATAAAAATATCGGTGTAGACAATGTATTTCTGAAATAGACCTTATACGGTTTTATTTTAAGAGCGGTGAAGTTTTAACAAAATTATATTTAGGTAGGAGCGTGTGGAATGACACTTGAAGAGAGAGAACTATGCTTAGCAGTTTTGATCCGAAGTCTGTCTGTAGGTGATGATGAGCTTACAAAGTTTACGCGACGATCTTCGTGATAATGATTATATGATAATAATATCTCAAACAAAAAAGATTGAATCATATTCAATCTGTCGAGCTCCGCTAATGAGACACAATTGATTTTCCATTGTTTCGTCGCCAATACGCGACGCGCGGTGTAGGTAAGACCTTTTTGATTTTTCAAAATGCACATTGCAAAAATTATACACTTACACGTTACCTAATACTTTACCGTGCATTATTTTTATAATGTGTATTTTATATGTGCAGAATAAACCTTTTCACACTAAAGCAATAATCTCTACTGTCGGACTTTTAATTAGCTGCAGTAAACTGACAGTTTATGTGTTACCACTTTTTAACGAAATTTAAATACCTAGTGATGTGACAAAAGAAACGATTCATTCAAGTAACATTCAATTCAAAATCGATCCATGTTAAACTTATTTTATAAAAAGAGGATAATATTATTACAGGATGATATTTATAATGAAATTCAAGATAATATATGTTTACAACAAAAACATTGAGCAATGCCTAGTTATTGTTTTGTCATCACATCAGTGATCGGATTGTATTTATAAAAAAACATTAATTCTAGTAACAAAAATTTATTTGAAATATTTTAGAATTTTTTGGTGTTTTGCAAATAACCCTGTATAGTATACGTTATTCCTAGTGAAAACATTAATTTATATAAAAAAAATATTACTTAGATTGATATAGGTACTTAGTAGGAGTTTTAGAGTAAAAATTGAAACAAAATTATTCAAACTCAAACTCAAAGCATTTATTTCAATTAAACCATTTACAGGCACTTTTGAATTGTCAAGAAGTCAGTCAGTCAGAAAATATAAAGCGAGTTGCCCATTCCATCTGCCCATGCCCATCTATCTTTAGTAGACTATGTATTTACGCTAATATTTAATTGTTTACGGTTAAAGAAAAAATTGGTTAATTTCGAATATCTTAATTAAAACGATTTTTCATTGCGAATCACATCACTAATAGAGATAGTGTGGCAACATTTTATCAAGAAATGACACTTTTAGTGTCATTTTACTGCAGCTTATTAAAAGTCGTACTTTAGGCACATGTCCAGCATTGGAATCCGATATTCCCTTACAGAAACGTTGCGTTACCAAAATCAACAAAACCAAAAACTTCACGACTTCAAAAATAACTCCTACTTTGAAACGGCTATTAAAATAATATCCTCCGATGTTTATTTACAATCGAACACAGGTCCACAATCCACTTCCGATTCCCTCAATAATTGAATTTAACCCGTTAATATTTCCACGTATTTGAACGTACAGCCTTCCAATTCAATGGGAATCAATTGGAATCAATTGAAAATACTCGTTTCTTAATGAAATTCATGGCGTTCATGTTCTGTGTTGTGAGCTTTTGAAGAACAAAGGGTGTCCCTGGTACCTTTACCTGCTTAGGGACACCTGTACCAGGGACATCTTAATTTATATTTCGGAGTCCGATGAAACCTTTTTGTTCCTAGTCTAAAGAGGTTTGAGGAATGGGAATTGGTATTCCTAAAATAGGGAAATAAATAATTTTGGGTGGGAAATTATGAAATAACTTTTCCCGCTCTGGGCGGAGCGAGAGGGCGTGTCAGACTTTTACTGGCTAAAACCCACCCGTTGTTCCTTCAGTTGCCTGTGCCGGGGGCCACGGTATCTCTTTCGAACAACCCGCGACCCCGGCAGGCATCGGTCCTGGCGGACCCCGTCAGTTAGTGCTGACAACTCTTTGAGGCGCGCGTGGAACACAACGCGCCATCGACCCGGGCCTGGTCCTTACCGGACATTGCTCGCCGTCCGCAAGCCCGCGCCTATGGTGGCCGGAAATCGGCTATCGATTCCCGACGCCCAGATGAGGATCTACTACGCCAACAAAGAGTGGTTCTTATACACAACAGAACCATTCCTATACTAAATCTGTCATCTACATCGTTCTCACATGTATAATTTCAACATGAATGATGTAACAATTTTATGATTTAAAAGAGCCGAGACCGACCCCTTGACAACTCAAAAGTGCCTGTAATTGGTTTATTTGAAACAAATGCTGAGTTGAGTTTGAATTACAAAAACAATTATGTATTATTTTCTCTAACTACAAACCTCAGTGCGATAGAGCGATTTGTAAATAAAGACCATCCGTCCTGAATGAAATGAAATTATTTAGCAAAACTGCGCAGACGTGATGGGTATCAATATCGAGAAAATATTTTTTTTTTTTGTTTGATCGTGTTTAGAGATATCGAAACCCGTCACGTCTGAGAAGTTTACACAAATTAAAAAAAATTAAATTGATATTTCAAGTGACTACAATACCTGTGGCTTGTAACTCCAAATAAAAAAACTCATCATAATTAATATATTTTGTATTTTATCATGATTGTTTAGATATCGAACTATCTGCGGAGTTTCGCTTGTACGACCTGATGATGTCCAGCCAGGGTCTGCTTAGGGCTTCGGATGCACCATCGGACCATCCGAAGGTTTCGAATAAAACGCAGCAACCTTGTTCCAACGGTATATTTGGCACTAAAGTTTCGACGGAAAATCATGACACCGCGAGTTAAATAATCGTTCAACGACATCTATCGAAGCATCGAGAATTCATTTTAAAAAACAGTGTGCAATGTTGACACAGGTTATACATCGCTATCTAATATAATTTGCCTCTATAGATCCACCACTGCAACAAGAATGACTTTAATACTTCCCCATACAGCCTCTGGCCTTTATGTTGCCGGAAAACAACCACAAAAACATAATAACCCCAACATTTAGATAAACAAAAGTACTATTAAACGTACTTCTACATTTAGCCGGTTGTTCAAAACACGTAGTTGAACAACTGAAGCGCAAACTAATTCAATATGCACTAACTTCAGGGAGAGAACAGCCTCAGGAAATGTACGCGGTGTACAGACGCCAGCACATCAAGCTACCCGAAACTGTCAAATTTTCCCAATCAACTTTGAACCTTATGGTTTAACAATAAAGTTTAAAATCTATTAAAGAAATTTGACAGATTATAGTAGCTTGATGTGCTGGCGTCTGTACAGTCACGTCTAAAAAGTTGAAATACGACACTTAACATAAACCTATGGGTTCGAAAATACTATTTTCGTAATAACATAAAATTTCATTCAAAAATAAAGGAGAAAATCGCCTTTGAATAAAGTCAAGTGTATACATACTTTTAGACGTGACTGTACTTTAGTATATTATGTTCTGTTTTATGGTTTATAATGGTTTTAATGGCGGCTGGGGATAAAAGGAGTTTGGGAAATTAGTTATGCCGCAACGCAGCTGTGTTTCAGTGTCATCTGAAAACTAGATTTCATTCCACCAGTTTCTACGACAAATCTTTTACTGGTCAAGCAGCACGGTTATGGAATGACTTGCCCGTGTCGGTAAGGCATGCTCAGTCTTTGTCCACTTTTAAAATTATGAAAAAAAGCACTTCCTCTCTAATTAAACATCATCATTATATTTTCTTTGCTCCTGTTTCATGTTTATTATTATATGTATATAATATATTTATTTAGATTAGTATAATAATATACTTTATCTACATCCATGCTATAAATCCTCTATAAATGTTTCTGAAACAGTTAGCTTATTGCCAACATTAAAACAACTAGTGTCATAGTAGCCATAATATCATCCAAACGAGTGTTATAATGTTGTACTAAACTGCATTATGCAACTCGTTTACAAAAAACAAGAGCATTGTCATGCACGCGCGTTTCACTACCACAGCGCAGTAATTTAAAAAAAAAACTTATAGGTTATTCGAATTCACGTCGTATCCCGCCGGCCGCCATTTTTGTTCCATATTAGTATTGCAAAAAACTGTTTCAGAACCTTTTATAGAGGATTCATACCATGGGTGTAGATAAAGTCTTGTATGCAACTGTACATTATTAGGTATTAACAGTTGCATAAATACCTATTATGTGTGTATTTATTGTATTATGTAAATGGTACACCATAGACTAGCTACAGTATTTGTCTCTCCTTCCCCTTTTTATAATCCATCCAAAGGTTGTCTTTAAAATATCGCTCTTAGCGATAAGACCGCCCACTGTGTCGCCCTTTGTAAAGTTTCTATATTTATGTCTATAATTTATATGGTGTACATAATAAAGAGTACTCTATTCTAAATCATTGTAAGTCTGGGAAAAACACAAATCCTTCAATATTCTAGCTCAAAATAGTAAATCCAGCTGTATTGGACAAAAACTACAAAGTTATAAAAGTGAAATGACTAGGAACGCATATTTTGTCGAAGCAATATTGAGAAAGCAAAGTTCTTGTTTGTGAGGGATTGACGCGAAAACTTATACGAAAACTGTTTGTTTTCTACATTGTCATAATATTATTCAGAATGTGTTGTTTTATTTTTGGGTTCCTAGTATGTTGGTTGGATTGGATGGGGTGCCATCAAATCTGTCTGATCAAACAAAACATTGCATCACGCCTCTTTTAACCGAAGGGTTGAGCAGAGGTGTACCTTTAGTACAGGCTAAGCTACGCGTGCCGCGGTTGGTCCATTGATGGGTGACCATCTTTACATACCAAAACCCCACCGTGCCTCGGAAAGCACGTTAAGCCGATGGTCCTGGCTGTCATTCGTGGATCTTTGACAGTTGTTACGGGTCGTCAGAAGCCCGAAAGTCTGACAACAGCGACAACCAGTCTTACCAAGGGATTTCGTATTACCTAGTAACTGGGTTGCGGGGGTCAGATAGGCAGTCGTACCATGTAAAATACTAATACGCAGTAGTAGCGGTTGCCACCAGTAGACCAACAATGCAGACATTGGACCAACGAGACAATGTCATCATCTGCCTAGCCTTTTCCGAACTATGTTGGGGTCGGCTTCCAGCCTAACCAGATGCAGCTGAACACCAGTATTTTACATGGAGCGACTGCCTATCTGACCTCCAAAACCCAGTTACTGGGTAATACGATACCCCTTGGTAAGACTTGTTGTCAGATTTTCGGGCTTCTGACGACCCGTAACGACTGTCAAAGATCCACGAATAAGAGCCGGGACCAACGGCTTAACGTGCTTTCCGAGGCACGGAGGGGTCTTGGAATGCAAAGATGGTCACCCATCCACGGAGCAACCGCGGCAAGCGTAGCTTAACCTGATCGATCGACCCGTGCGGCTGATATTAGTTAGCCACAAGCCCCAACAAGAGGTTTTCACGAGGCAATGTGATCCTGGTAATAAAAATAATAGCATTCAAACATAATGCCACGTCTCATGTACAGTCGACTGCACGTCACTGGTCACAATTTGAGCTAGAGCTAGCCTAGCACGGAATTCAAATACAACTAGCTTCTGCCCGCGACTTCGTCCGGGTAAAATTTCAACCTCCCCCATTTACCCTCTTAGGGGTGAAATTTTGAAAAACTTTTTCTTAGTAGATACCTACCTACTCTTCACAAAGACCACACCCTCCAAATTTCATGTCTCTAGGACCAGCGGTTTAGGCTGTGCGTTGATATATCAGTCAGTCAGGACTTTGAATTTTATATATCACTCATTTGGAGAAACATCGACGTAATGTATTTTTTCCCAAAAAATAGTTAAATATGGCAAAGCACTTAGAAAGCGTATTTACGTTAGAAGAAACAAAGACGTAAAAAAAAAGTAAATTAGCAGTTACGTCGATGTTTCTCCAAATGAGCGATATATTATATTTGCTGTCATCTTGACGACAGATATTAATGAATGAATCATAAAATCAAATATTATTGCCGAGCTGTTCATAGTAATATAATATTTATACTATACTAGTTGACTTGTTTATTACCAAGCTGGTAATATTTTAGACTAAAGCACTTGTTAGAACACTAATAAGGTTGAAAATTAAACCACATCCACAATTGTGTCCTGATCTGTGGTCCTGCGGGGCAATTGTGTAACACATTATCAATCGGAATCGGTTTCATTTTGACAGTTCAACAACATTCATTGCGTTATTTACGTGTTGAGCAGACAAATTTTTCGAACTTATGAAGCAATGGATTAGCAATTTGCTTCAAAATGATTCTGATTAAGACTGATAGTATGTTACGCAATTAGGGTGCTGATCTAACCTGGCATATATAATTAAAATTGCGAGACCCTAACCAAATCGCTGTAACGAAACGAAACCATAGCGAGATCTATTTCGACGACAACGCCATCTATCGAGCTTTCCCTCAAACCTTTGAACTTTTACAATAATCACTATGGGTTCTTTATGAACACTCTTCAAAAAATGTTATTACGCCATAAGAGAATTTTTAAATGATAATACATTGAATCATACTATTTTGTGACATGACTAATTTGTAATTTGACATAAATATTATTCTAATTTAATCTTAATGTATTGCATGACAATTTGATGTATTGTATTTTAATCATATACTAAACTTGTAATGTGAATTTTGTATGCCTCAATGGCGGAACATAGCAGACTTACCTGTAACTAACACACCATCTCATGAACCTATGATCCACAATAAATTATTTGAATTAAAAAAAAAAAAAAAATAGGTAAATTAGAGGTATTTTTGACAGATTGAGATTGAAAAATTCTTAAAATTATGAAAATTGCCCCTCTGGTCATACACGTACTAGGAAGCATGCCGGTTGCGAGTACTACACACCTCTTTCTGAAGCACTTCACCAATAAAGTCCTATATGTCAATGTAGCAAGTCGGGTCCTGGTGTTTCCACTCACATCTGCGTTGTAAATGCCTTTTGTAATTGATTTATTCCGAAAAGGCTCTTTACATTTGATTATTTTGTCAAGGGTCTAAGACCTAAGTGAGCCACCACTTAGGTCTTCATTAAAGCAGAATGAAAATACCGAAACCCATCTGCAAGGTTTAGAATCTTTATGGGAAAATGGTGTGAATTTATGTACAGGCGCCAGCACATCAAGCTGCCCGAAACTGTCAAATTTTCCCAATCAACTTTGAACCTTATGCTTTAGCGATAAAGTTGAAAATCTATAAAAGAAATTTGACAGATTGTAGTAGCTTGATGTACTGGCAATCAACCAAATCAACTCAGCCTATCGCAGTCCACTGCTGGACATAGGCCTCTCCCAGACTGCGCCACAGCACCCTGTCCTCCGCCTTCCGCATCCAGTCTACCCCAGCCACCTTACGGCGGATGTACTGACATCTGTACCTAAGTTCCTAAGTAAACGTTTTTAACAAACCAAGCCATACTTAGCAAATCAAGATTGGTTCGAAACTCAAATAGCGGTAAACACGCCATGCTTATTTCGTACTATAGCCACGGTTTTCTAAAAATGCGATACCCGATCCGCCACATAACGGCCCCAGTGACCGTCTGGCATGAAAACACACCAACTTACTTTCATAAATAACATTTCAGTGACGTCATTCGCTGGTAATAGGCTAGTTTCCTAAAAAATTCTAATTAGTCCGTCAGTTAGATTATCGAAAAATAATGGACCCTTATTTTTTGTTTTGTCAATCAAACAAAAAATGACAAAGATAAAGCGCGTCAAAATTTGGGTGTGGGGGGTCGTGACGTCACGCCGTGCGACACTTTTTAGTACGGCGTGACGTCACGACCCCCCACTCCCAAATTTTGACGCGCTTTATCTTTGTCATTTTTTGTTTGATTGACAAAAGAAAAAATAAGGGTCCATTATTTTTCGATAATCTAACTGACGGACTAATTAGAATTATTATTTTTTTACCCAGGAAACTACCCTATTAGCGGACGCTATGTGGCGGCCACCGCGCTTCTAATCTGCGTTCGCGATTTATTTGCCAAAAGTGTAAACAAATATGAATTAATGGAAAAAATAACTTTAATTCCTACACAATAAAGTTCAGTTTACGCTATAACTTCAAACAATTTTATAACTTTTTCAATAGTGCTAGTCACTCTGCAATCAACTTAATAATCATTGAAATAAAGTTGATATTTGTTTAACTTGAAATAGGGTGGGGGTGTGCACCACTGCGCACTCTTACTATAGGAAACCGTAGCATAAGCCTACTGCTATTGCTGCGGGATTGTCCAAGGTGCGGGATTGTCCGAAAGGGTTACCGCTACCCCGGAACATAACGGGCTAAGGAAGGAGCACTGATGGGTTTTAATCAGAAGTAATGTCTCGCTGATGGTGGCGCATGTGTTGGATCATTTAGCTCCCTTCAAAATGGTTGAGCTGAATGGTGCTAATACATGCGTCATGTTCGTGAACGGGCGCCGTCAGTAGGGACTGGTCATCTCTTTGCTGCCATGGCTTATTTTATTTTATGTAATATTTGAATTGTTGTTTTTTCTTATCTTTTCATTATGGACGCTTTTAACGTTCTGCATCGTTCTCACATGTATAATGTTTAACATGAATGATGTAACCAAGACTTTGTAACCATATTATTTTGATTTAAAAGAGTGTCCATGGAGTTTCTTGCCCGTTCTTCTCCATAGGTGCCTTCGGTTTGGAATGGGCAACTAGCTTCATCTTTCTGACTGACCGACCCTTTGACAATTCAAAAGTGCCTGTAATAATTGGCTTAATTAAAATAAATGCTTTGAGTTTGAGTTTTAAGAGTCTGACACTCCCTTCCTCTCCACCCAGAGCTCCCAGGAGTCATTTGATGATTTCCCATCCATAAAAAAAGCCTACTGCTATTAGTCTGTACCGTGACGTTATCTATCATGCTGTATTGCTGACACGAACGATTTCACGTCGCTTTTTGTCGTCAAATCTCTACAACGCGTGGTGAATATAAATGTGTCGATTGAAATAATTAAACTTGAACATCGATAGGTTTTAGGTGAAATGAATTTGAGTTTGGTTTCAATTGAACAGATGAATTGTAGAAAGAAGAACATATTAGTACAATAATTAACGGCGCAGGATAGTTTTTAACCGACTTCTAATAAGGAGGAGGTTCTCGATTCAGATGTTTGTAATTTTTTTTTTATGTTTGTTCGCGCAGAACTCCGTCGCTTGCCAACCGATTTGAAAAATTCTTTTCTTGTTGGAAAGAGTATACTTCCCAAATGGTCCCATGAAAATTTTATCGAAATCGGACAAGCGGTTTTTGAAAAATCAACAAGAATCTAAAAATTTATCTACATTGTCTACATTAACGATCTTTTCGTTTACTTTTTTGTGGGATAGTTACAACTAAAAAGTGAAAAATAAAAACTTTTTTACAAAAAAAAAAAACAACCGACTTAAAAAAAAACACTACAAAGTGATAAATAACTTTAATTTCGGAAGTCGGTGTCAAAAAACGAAAATGCGCCAACGACACCGACTTCCGAAATTAAAGTTATTTATCACTTTGTAGTGTTTTTTTTTTTAAGCAGGTTGTTTTGTACTAGAAGTGGTCATGGTATCAAAGAAAAGAAAGAAAATACGTTTATTTTTGGTAAACATGACGTAGAAAAAAAAAAAAAAAAAACAAAAACAAAAAAAAACAAGTTGGAGGAAAATATGCGCCACATCCGCGCAAAACAGCCATTGCTCAGCATAATGTTACGATCCTATCTATCTGTGGTATGGCATCTCGCAGATCAACCTATAGTGCGTTTCAACAAATAGTTCCTATGCCGTTGTGTCGGCAACAATGTATACCACTTCTTATTCTTCACCACTCCTTAATGTTTTGGGCATGATTCTAACACGGACACCTTATAAATCTTAAAAAAAAAACCGCAGAATCGTCTTCCCATATCTACTATCTTGACAGACATGGGCACAAAACACATATACACCTAGCGGAGGACAGGGGAGCCAACATTATAACATAGGAACTATTTGTTGAAACGCACACTAGGAGGTTGTCGACTGCTTAACCGGGCTTGCATCAGTAAATTAAGGTCTCCAGCCGGGGTTTAAAAACGAAGCGACTACAAGCTAAAGGCACCCCCTGTGGGGTACGGACCTCGACTTAATGCGTCGCTAGGGGAGGCCAGCAATGGACAGGCTGGATCGGATTAAACACACACACACACACAAACGTGATGGACATGACGTCATGAAGCCTTTTTTTCAACTAAATAAATCAATACCTCTTAATACTCGTAATGGAATTTTTCCATTTGCCAGCCTAGGAACGCAACGGCACCGGTACGGCAAAATCGGAGGCAAAAGTAATGCATGAGAAATTCCTACCGTCCATACTATACTCACTATCCGTACGTACAGTCGAACAAGCTATTTGGTATACAGGCAAAAATATTCATCTTTCCACTACACAGCCAATATTTAGTTTTATTTTGTGCGTTATAACTTTTTCAGCTTATGGCATCCTTAATTAAATATTGTGGTATAAAAGAATTGACTAACTCAGCACACCATTGTTTAAAAGTAGTTGCAAGTTAGCTGCCTGTATACCAAATAGCTTGTTCGACCGTACTATACTCATCATTCTTACTCCCGTATCACAATTTATTTGTGGTCGGCGCAACATGTCTTTTTCTTCCAAACTTCTCTATTATTCTTCATCACGGTAATTACCCCTTTCTAGTCATATCTTTCACACAGCACATTCATACTCAAAACTTTCCTCACACATCAGTCTCCGGTGCCACTTTTGGAGTTTCTCTTGTACTCATTATTCTATCCATTCGTGTAACACCACAAATCCCTCATAGTATTCCAACTGTAGTAAATGTCGACAACTTAGTACCAGACCCAGTTCATAGTTTTGTAAAAACAGCTGTATTTTTCATAACACTTAGGTTCTTATTCCAAAAACCGGTTCGATGGTTTATTATACCATCATCACCACTTTGTTTTGTAACAAGACCGATTGTTTAGGGTTCGTATTGTTCGTTCGTACCACTTTTACCAAGGTTAAACTCAACCAGCCAACACAAGTGGCCCAGCGTAGTACGAAGTTTTAATAGAATGCTAGGCCAATTTATACTGGTTTTGTTACCTCTGACGAGCGGCCTACTAAACTTCTCTTTGTTAAAAATTCGTATGTGTCCTACTTATGTCAATAAATTAGAATCTATACCAATACGGGGTGGATTTTTGAGACGGGGCAGTAAGGGCAGTATATTATCCGTCGAAGCTACAGGAAAACGGCTTCAGGAGGCTGTCCTTAACCCTTTGAGAAATCTTAGAGTAGAATAGAATATCTACTCTTTACACCATATAAATTACAGACGTAAATATAGAAACTTTACAAAGGGTGACACAATGGGTGGTCTTATCGCTAAGAGCGAATGCTCATCTGTATTCACAGATTTTGAAAAAACATGTAAGAAATAAAAAAAATTAAAAATCCCGACTGCAACCTTATACTAAAACTAACTGAAAAGCTAAAAACAAGCCCATTTTAAATTAAATAAAACTTGGAAGCAGGCGGAGCCCATACCATTATTATAGTTTCAAACTCAAATGGGTCCCGCCTGCTTGCAACTTTTATTTAATTTAAAATGGGCATGTTCTTAGCTTTTCAGTTAGTTTTAGTATAAGGTTGCAGTCGGGTTTTTTAATTTTTTATTTCCAGCTTTTTAGTTTACAAATGTGAACGATTTCGCAGACGATTTGTTGTATAGGTATATTTTTGTAATCACCTTTTAAAATTCCTTTATTTAGATACCCCAATCGATAGGTTTTGAGAAAACAAAAATTTTTTGAAGGCGTAGTATGGCGCCAAAAATCCGCCATTTTGTTTATTTTTATTTTTATATACCCAGTGTCACTCTCACAGTAAATACGAATCTAACGACACCTCTCAAGCTAAAATCAGGCCGCAGAGCATGCCAAACAATTATACATACAAACATACAGTCATACATACATAGTCATACTCTCGAAAAACATAACCCTCCTTCTGGCGCAGTCGGGTAAATAGGGGTTCTTATAAGAAACAAAAAAGCGCCTTTAGAAATTTTCACTTCAAAAACCAATCTTCACTGTCACACTATTGAAATCTACTTTCAAACTCTTCATATCACACGACAGTTTCAAACAATCACAGTCGAAATCACTGCCTATCACACGCGGGCAACTGACAACTCAAACAAGCCAGTTCAAGCTCAAACACTCGTCGCCATTCAAAACTGGCGGATCCATTTAAATTGAACTTCGAGTTGCAAGTTTTGTGAACATGAATATGACATTTAGAGTCGGAGGGAGGTTCTAGTTTCAAAGGTTAGTTACTAATAGTGCATGTGTGTTTGTGGACAGTGTTTAGGTTACACATACATAATCAGCCTATAACGTTCCCACTGCTGGGACACAGGCCTCCTCTCAGTGAGAGGGAGTGGGCTGTAATCCACCACGCGGGCCCAGTGCGGATTGGTTGGGTGTTTAGGTTAGAACAAAATAAATAACATAGCCTGTTAAGTGTGGGGTACTGAGTTCGATCATCAGGGTTGTGGGGGGCTTTCGGGACCGGGACCGCGGTCCCGGATTCCACCATAATTATTTTTGAGTAGTATTTTGGGACCACAAATAAAATAAAAAAGTTTTGTCTTGGGAAAGTACTGTGAACCAAAAAATTTAGAAGTGTAGAAGAAGAAGAATTGTACCTAATTGAATAATATTATGTATATTTTAAGTCATCGAAATAAAACTAAAAGATTCGGCTTTACTCCTTAACTGTACTAATGATGAAATTTGACAGCGGGTCCAGTCGACCAATTCAAAATTTGGCTTGGTCGACTGGACCCGCGGTTCCAGTTAGAGTGGGTCTGGTTGACCAAAGACTCGCTATACAAATAAAACTATTTTTATAAAACGATAAAATATTTCTTTTATTTCAAGAGCAGCCTATTCGGCTTATCCGTTATGTCTTTAAGCAGTCTGGAGTCTGAATTAGTTAATGCTTTGATGGTAATCACACTAATATTATAAAGGCGAAAGTTTGTGAGTGTGTGTGTGTTTATATATTTGTTACTTCTTCACGCTCAAACGGCTCGACCAATTTTGATAAAATTTTGTATGGAGATAGCAGACACTCTGGATTAACATATAGGCTACTTTTTATCCCGATATTCCCACGGGATCGACACTTATGCGGGTGAAACCGCGGGGCGCAGCTAGTTTCATATAAACGAATAAGTACTTGTTTTGCGAATATGATCTTTATTCGTTTCTAGAACTGTCGCACTGACAGGTGTCAACAACGCATTCTGTCGACAGCCGCCGCACTGTCACGTGTGTACGAGAGAGTATTATTGTCTAAATAAAATCATTCTTACATCCTCTTCTAATTTCGTTACAAGCCCTTTTTTATTACAACCCATGTGAGAAAACTACACGATCAGACAAACACGGCCACTAATGAAAATGCGTATGTCTTGTTCATTCCCCTGCAAAATGTTGCCAACCCAATCTTGTTCACTAGCTCAGCATTATACTGGAGTTGTGCCAGAATTTACTCCTATTTGTAGGGACACGTTGCCGACCAATTGACTATGGAGTTCAGAGACCTTTTTGCTTGGCAGTATGAACTTTATACTTTTGTTTATGTCCTGTGAGAAAATAAAAGACTATCGTCAAGACTACCCACTCTTTAACTGTGGGTGTTGTTTATGACTGAAGGGGTGAAGGGTTCAGCGGAATTGTTCGAAAGAGATACCGTGGCCCCTGGCACAGGCAACTGAAGGAACACGGGTTGCTTTTAGCCAGTAAAATCTGTCACGCTCTCTCGCACCGCCCAGTTCGGGAGAAGTTATTTGACAATTAACCAAAAAAAAAGAAAAATAGAAAAAAATGGGGTGGAGGGTAACGTCACGGAGATTCATGCAAAAGTTAGTTTGACGGATTTGGTGCGGGATTGTCCGAAAGGGTTACCGCTACCCCGGAACATAAGCAAGGAACACGGATGGGCTAAGGAAGGAACACGGATGGGTTTTAGTCAGTAAGAGTCTGACACTCCCTTCCGCTCCACCCAGAGCGGGAGGGGTCATTTGATGATTTCCCATCCATAAAAATAAATAAAAGTTTGACGGATTTGTATACAAGTAAATTATTAAAATACAAACCACATTCCTAAAATTCTTTATTAAAACGAAATTAAATGTTTGCAGTTCGGTATTGGTCCAAAGAACACGAAAAATATTACTCTCATATACAAAGTGGAGTAAAAGTAATGTCATAATGTGAATTAGCTGCCATTCGGTTGGAAATGAAAAATACTGGGCTTTGTTTTCACGGAATGTTTAGGTGTAAAGGTATAAAATTTATAACATTAAGTCGAAAAAATTATATCGGTCCAACGACCACGTCCCAAGTTGATGCTCATTTCTTTTTTTTTTGGCATTTTGAATTTTTGCCCGCAAAAAATCCTCCAAACTAATGATTTCTTCTTCAATGTTAGCTTTTAAGACTTGCAAGGTTTTTGTTTTCGAGATTTCAAAGAGCTCCAAAGAAAGAAGTCTGGTGCCATCAGATCCGGTGATCTGGCTGACCAGAGCCCTGATTCACAACCATACGACAGGCTATCGTATCTAAAACCTGACATTTCGATAACCTGATTTGACTTCCCCTCAACAGCAAATAGCTGTTGAATAGCGGGCGTCTATTTGATTTAAACTTACAACATTTTCGGGACTTGTGAACAGCGTTGAGAAGACTCGTACGATAACAATGATTAATGTTCAATATGATACGGAAGCATATCGAGTGTTTGTGAATAAGGGGGCAGTTCAAATCGCCAAAACGGGAGATCACAGGGCCCCGAAATTGGTATTTCAAAATGTCCAGCGTTGCATGAACTGTATGACTGTGTGTATCACTCCATTGCATTATCAACTAATTTTCTATCTGTCTACAATATATGTATCAAATCACAATGACATTATAATACCAATAGCAAAAGAATGTGCCATACATTCACATTATGATATTAATTTTGCCCCACCTTGTATTATGTCTTACAAAAAGTATAATGTTAAAGGGATTATTTTCTAGTGAATTGTCATCTCAATTTAACGTCAAAATGTCAACGATAGGTAGTGCTCATGAAGCCTTCATACATGTCAAGTTGTAGGGTAAATCACATCACTTCACACTAATATTATAAAGGCGAAAGTTTGTGAGTGTGTGTGTGTGTTTATATGTTTGTTACTTCTTCACGCACAAACGGCTGGACCAGTTTTGATAAAATTTTGTATGGAGGTAGCTGACACCCTAGATTAACATATAGGCAACTTTTTATCCTGATATTTCTACGGGACCGTCATTTATGTGGGCGAAACCGCGGAGCGCAGCTAGTGCAAAATAAAAGAGCATCTGCCATTAAACATGAGATTTAACGGAATATAAAAACATGTCGGCACCCGCTCCAAACGGCGCAGTGTCACATAAACATATTTTATGGAACATTAAGCATTAGTACCGATTTATTGAGCCGTTTTTAACTGGTGCCTGCTTTCATGATGGCGCTTTATTTTCTGTTTCACGTGTCTTTATGTTTGTTTAGCTTTTGTCCGCGGTTTCACCCGCGTGGATACCAAAAATATCCCACGGGAAGGTACATTTTTGACATTGATTATCGCTAAGATGAGATTGTGACTCAATTTTGATCGATTTTAAATACGGGAATTATTCTTGGCCTTCTGATGTGTGAACGTAATCTAAGCAAAAGGAGTATACAAGGTGTCCCTGGAAGTATGGATCAAATCGAATAGGGGCGTGGGCAAGGTCATTTCTAAACTTTTTAACCCTGAGAATGTCAGTGAATTTTTTTACGGTTCAAAAGTTATGACCGATTTTTATTTTTTTTTCAATCACTTCGCTTAATGCTCAAAGAAAATAATCATAAAAAATACTATCAGGGCTATCTAAAAAAAAATAAATTGATAGCCCTGATAGTTTTCACGAATTCGATTTTTCTTCTCTTTTTTTTTTTTTTTTTTTTTTTTTTTTTTTTTTTTTTTTTTTAAGCCTTTGGAAATGACCTGGCCCACGTCCCTATTCGATTTGATCCAAACTTCCAGGGACACCCTGTATAAGGATCGTAGCAGGCGGCGTTCTGTAGTTTCTGCCCACCCCCATGGGAGGAAGGCGAGAGTTTATGTATTTGTATGTATGTATTAACCCTTTTTACTATATACTATAGCCCGAAAACTTTTAGCATTGCATGTATTTTATTGTCATACGGAAAATTACTGCCATAATCAACACGCTTGGTAGGCATACTGTTAGCCTTTCACGAAAAGGTTAGTAATACTTTAGTTTTTACATTTGTCCATTCTAACAATATAGGATTTCAGGTCAACATGAAACCCTCATTGCGTGATTATATGCCTATGTTTATGTTATGTATTCATTATCTTTCAAAAACACGATATAATATTAGAGTTATTAGATCGGCATATATATACTCGTTATTTTCATAAAATTTGTATTTTTACCTTAAATAATTTAAGTACACATAGTATGTATGAATCTATCATAAGGCCAATTCTCGTAATTTAAAACAGTCAAAATCAAGTCGCAGTCTCATCTCGGCGACAAACAAATGTCAAAAACTTGTCAAAATGTAGGGAAATTAGAGGTATTTTTGACAGATTGAGACTGAGATCAGACTGTGAACGTTCTTAAAATTACGAGAATTGCCCCTCTGATTGTGAACGTTCTTAAAATTACGAGAATTGCCCCTCCGTACACGGTGGCAGGGATATCGATGCACAAATTGTAACCATGAATTTAGCACATGATTCTAGATCAGCACATGAAACTGATATTTGATTGTAAAACAAAGATATTTTGACGCAAACGAAGTCGCGGGCAGAAGCTAGTATTATGATGAAATGCAAAGGATATTAAAAGCAGTCACATTCACGTCCTGCCATTGAGAAGGGTCGCAGTTATCGGTATACCAGAAGCAATTTGACGTGTAAGCTTACATTTATACCGGTATTCATAATTATTTTGTTATATTTAGGGCTGATTTTTCCAACGCAAATTTTCAAAATATTTACTCAAATAAAGATATCTGAGGGGCAATTCCCATAATTTTAAGAACGTCCACAGTCTGATCTCAGTCTCGATCTGTCAAAAATACCTCTAATTTCCCTACATTTTGACAAGTTTTTGACATTGATTATCGCTGAGATAAGATTGCGACTAGATTTTTAATGTTTTTAATTACGGTAATTGGCCTTTTGATCTTTATTTAAGGAATCATTTTGAAATTTTAAAGTACATACCGACTAATCATATTCAGCGCTTCTCCTCCACTTTTATTATGCGCACGGACCAAGTGTGAAAGTATGTGGTCTCTGTTCTCTTCCACGTTTAACCCGTTAATCTTCAAAGCAAGATTGGACAGGCATCTTCTGGGTATGCTCGTTCCCTCATAGACTTCATCCATCGCTTTCCATCAGGCAAGATCGAGGTCAAGAGCAAGACTATTTCGCGATAAAAAAGGAACGTCAATTTTATTCCACGGAAAGATATCTGACGTTGAAAACAAATGCCCTTGGATAATTTTATTTTTGCTTACGTCCTAGTAAAAATATTTGTCAGTCGGCATGGTGGTAGAGGACCCACGGGGCAATTGCGTAACACATTATCAATCGGAATCAGTTTCATTTTGACAGTTCAACATCATTCATTGCTTTATTTACATGTTGATCAGACAGATTTTTCGAACTTAAGAAGCAATGGATTAGCAATTGGCTTCAAAATTATTCCGATTGATAGTGTGTTACGCAATTAGGGTGTTGATCGCCCAGAGTGCGTTGCATTAGCTTATTACAAAATAAAAAACAAAAATATGCTGACAGACAAATAAATACGAACCGAGAAAGTATTAGTTGCACGTTAGCACCATCCGTTGGAAGTGTCCATTGAAAATGGCAAACAAAAAAGTGGCTGAAGTATTTTGTACTCCGTCGAGGTATTTCGCTATTTCGTCCGATTTTTTCTCCATTTACATTCAGGTAGGTACTTAAACTAACCTAGTGGCCTAAATTTCATATCGAGCACTAAACTGCAAACCCCCTTATTCATAAAACTTATCAAACCTATTTTAGTTAAAATGGGGTTTGTCTCTTTCTTACACACAGAAATGACAACGTGACAGATAAAGACAAACGTTCTATAAACCTATTTTAGCTAAAATAGAGATAAAATAGGATTATGAATAACAGGATGTTTTAACATAAATATGGATATATAAACTTATTTACCTGCACCACATCTGGAATTACTGAACCATTTTGACAGCTCGACTAAAACCGCAATATTCTAAAATTCTATATTCGAAATTCTGAATTCACCTTCCAAATTCGAACGCCACGTAGCACCTAGTGACGTGCATCGAATAACAAAACCGTCTGAGGTACTTGTTCCACCGCTGGCGAGTAACGAAAATAAAGGATTGCTAGCAACAAAAAACAGTCAAAAACAGTCAGCGAACAAAGAGCAGCGAGTGCGCGACGACGGCGAGAGATTACTCGCTAGTATGTGTATGTACCAAGTGTGAGTCTCTTAGCGGGTGATCTGCCTGCCAAGCGAGCGTCATTGAGCGAGTACTTTCTTTGCTAGCTCTTGTTAGCGATAAACGAGTATTCACCGGTGGTGTGAACAGTAAGCGATCAATCTATATCTATACTAATATTATAAAGAGGTAAAATTTGTAAGTTTGTATGTTTGTAAGTTTGTATGTAGGGGGTAATCTCTGGAACTACCAGTCGGATTTGAAAAATTCTTCTTGCATTTGATAGCCCAATTCTTGAGGAAGGCTATAGGCTATTTAACATCACGCTATGACCCTTAGGAGCCGAGCAAAAAGAAAAAAAGTAAAAAAGAACGTTAAGTGATAGCGCGGGCGGGTGATGCGATACGACGGGGTGGCTCGGGGGAAACAAGAAGTTTCACGCGAACGAAGTCGCGGGCTGAAGCTAGTTATTAATATACAGTAACCTCTATTTAGTTGACATTTGTCTACTTCAGCTGTGACAGACCACATTATGATTTAAAATTCTAGTGATCCAAATATTTGAACTGCTATAACGTTTGTATTGAATTATCATAAAAAATAATCAAGTAATCCCTTCGGAGTACCTGCACTCTAATTGAGTAACCCTATCAATCACAATCTGAATCATTTTGAAGGATATTGATAATAATCCATTGCTTCACATGTTTGAAAAATGTGTCTGCTCAACGACGTAAATAACGCAATGAATATTGTTGAACTGTCAAAATGAAAGCCAGTCCTACTGTTAGTGAGTTACGATTTTTTTTTTTTAATCATAATGACGTGCTTCGATCAAAGTGATGACGTGGCATCACAGCTGAAGAAGACAAATGTCAACCAACTTTTGGAGGTCACTATAATGAAGAGATCTCTTTTACTTACATTGGACTACCTTTTGTGCGTTTCTTGAGCGAGAAAATCATTGATAGCTAATCCTTCCCTCGTCGGCAGTGGAACAGGTGCCTAAACGATACCGATTAAAACAATATCGAATTTAATCAAATAGTTGTACAGCTGCAGTGATTAAATCGATGTGCACTTTGAAAGTTTGGGCAAATTGAAAGCCAACTAAAATACACTAAATATATGTGTGTGTTTACATATAATTAGTGCCTTGTATTGTAAAATTATATCGTTATTGTCATAATTTACACTTTTATATAACTTACTTATTTTATTACTAGCAGCGCCCCGCGGTGTCACCCGCACAACTGTCGATCCCGTGGGAATATCGGGATAAAAACTATTCTATGCCCTTTCCCGGGAATCAAACTATCTCTATACCAAATTTCATCTAAATCGGTTCAGCGGTTTCAGAGTGAAGAGGTAACAGACAGACAGACACACTTTCGCATTTATAATACTACTAGTATGGATATATGGATTTTTATACTATATTGTCCTACTGAGGGCCTCCCTTTCTTCTTTCCGCTCCTCTGTCTTGAGCTAGTGTGGAGCAATCCTGTCTGTAGGCGTCAACTTCTTCCCGCCATCTTCTCCTGGGACTGCCTCGATGCAGCCGGACGTTTTCTTGGACTAGTTTTGGCCCATGACTCGTTCGACATGCGGCAAACGTGTCCGGACCAATCCCACTTAAGCGTATGTCACCCAAAAAGTAAGCCGTAAGCCGATGTCACCCAAAAAGCAGCCTTTTTGGGTGACATCGGCGATTTGTGTTTTGGACCGCAGCACCGTATTTCTAACAGTAATCCTATCCTATCCTACTTCCTACTTATATATTTGCCTATTTTGTTTATTTTTTCATATAATTGTACATATTATTATAGTTTGTATGTTATAGTTATCCAACAACGTCTAAATTAGTCAAATGCAATGTTATATATTTTATATTTATTTTTTATTTATATATTAATTTATATTTAATTTTTAATTTATATTTATAATAATCACACTAATATTATAAAGGCGAAAGCTTGTGAGTGTGTGTGTGTTTATATGTTTGTTACTTCTTCACACTCAAACGGCTGGACCAATTTTGATAAAATGTTATATGGAAGTAGCTGACATCCTGGATTAACATATAGGTTACTTTTTATCCCGATATTCCCACGGAATCGACATTTATTAAACCGCGGGGCGCAGCTAGTTAATCATAATTTTTTGTACAATTTCTTTATGCATGCGGAGTTTGCCCTTTAAGTGTTTGAAAACAACTATTGCATACATACTTTCGCATATTACCTTTAGCATAGAATCGTTGGTGAACCAATAAAATAAATTGTTGGAATAATTACCATGATTGGTGCGATAATAACGTGAAATTGGCATCGGTCCGCTTGTCACACCGTAATCGATTTAAATCGCTTGGCTTGCGTGCTTCGTGTAATAAACAAAACGCTATGGTTGAACTAAGTACGTAATAATATTTTATTGGTGACATTACCGTTTGCTGTTGGAAGCCTGTTTGCGTTGATTCTATTTTAGGTCCACTGGGGGTTGAAGAGTTTACACAAGTTATTTTATATGTGTAAGTTTTATTGAAGTTTCACAGTTTTGTGGTAGGTAAGGCAACTCTTCTTTTACTTTCATCGCTGTATTTACCTACGCTCAATATAAACCCAGTAACAATTTAATGTACACACATAATCAGCCTATAATGTTCCCACTGCTGGGACACAGGCCTCCTCTCTGTGAGAGGGACTGGGCCGTAATCCACCACGCGGGCCCAGTGCGGGTTGGTGTACAATTTGGTGAACAATTTAATGTGCTAGACATTAATTTACTTGGTTAAGACATCTTTTTTTAACGAGGTTTTTTTTACAAACTGGTTTTACAAACTTGCAAATATGTAAAAGTTTTCATTTTATTTTTAGGTATCAATATCAATACCCATCACGTCTACGAAGTTTGGCTAGCTAATTTATTTTGACCCTGCATACAATTATCCCGCCCGCCAACAATGTCCGCCTATGTACATTTATGTGCTTGAAGTATTAAATAAATAAATAAATAAATTATTACACAAGGTACTAAATTAAATGTCGAACTAACTGTAATAAGAGCATAGAAATAAAACGAATAAATAAAAAACTTTCTAGCTTGCTCACTTTTGTGTACCAGGAAACTAGGAATAGTGAAGTATTAAATAAATAAATAAATTATTACACAGGGTATCTACTAAATTAAATGTCGAACTAACTGTAAAAAGAGTATAGAAATAAAACGAATAAATAAAAAACTTTCTAGTTTGCTCACTTTTGTGTACCAGGAAATCAGGAATAGTGAAAAGTTATCTGATTCGAGCTCGTCCTCGCGTCGCTATCCACACGGATATTACGTTCGCCACATCGTCGACAAGGATTTGCTTACTTGGGGATGCTTGAAAACGCTGTGAGAAATGGATTCTCTATCTCTGGTTTTATTGAAAAAGGGAATGTTTTATTAAGGTTTGTGTCAAATCTTATTATGTAGACGTTAAACTAAAGTAAAACTACGTAATCAGCCTACACAGGCCTCCTCTCAGTGAAAGGGAGTGGGCTGTAATCTACCACGCGGGCCCAGTGCGGGTTGGTAGATGTCACATGTCTTCGGCCGGTTTCCTCACGATGTTCTCCTTCACCATTTTGAGAGCAGTGGTGATGAAATAATTTACACAAAGTAAAGCGCCTGTCTGGGTCCGAACTCATGACCTAAAACCTGTTAATCACGGATATTGATTGAAAGTTATTTCGGGCCTGACCTTAGCCGTTTTTATACAGTCAATGGTAATAATTAAAAAAAAATTAAAAAATCGTTTATTTCAGACAAAAAAGTCCATAGGCAAGGCAAGGTTGTTAGTAACAAGAATTTAGCTTATAACTAATGTTAGTAATTAAGTAAAAAAGAAGAAACTAAACACACCGTCTATCTCTGCAAAGTATGCTCATACGCTCATGCGCTCTGTTTATGGCCGACTCCTATAATTTACGGACTGTTATTGGTGAAAATTAAGACGCTTGTATCTTTACCAATAATGAAACAAAGACCTCATAGCTTTGCATAGTAGACCGTCCCTTATGGAAGTAGCTATTATAGTTCAAATTAGCTTACGATTCTATTTATATGCACAGTTTGGCAATAAAAACTGCCACCATTGGTGAGCAAAACGATTCGTTTTTGTTCATAGGAACCGAGCATTAGTCACGTGTCGAGAAGGTAATAAACGAGTGAGAACAAAGAACAACAAACTTTATTACGACATGTTTCGCTACCTACAAAACTTTGGCAGTAACATTCAACGTTATCCAAAGTATTTACCAAACGACAAATTAGGAGAGCAGACGAAAATCTTTTGTGACTTTTCTTACCTCGTTTACTCATTAGGGACGATAAAGAAATCACGTTTTCCCTTAATTTTCATTTTACCCAAGACTGTCGTAATTAGTGAATTACGCTTCGGTGTAATAGGAGGTCGATGTACAATGGAGTGTAATTATACAGACATTCGGTGGAGTGTCCGTGACGCTGTGAGATAACCTGCCATTCGGGAAACTGGACAAACCACAGACAGTTATAAAGCTTCCATTTCCACCTTTTCCCAACTAGCTATTTCGAACGATAATATGGCAGACCACACAACAGTCGGTGTATCAACGCTAAGCTGTGCGTAGCACGGTCGTAGCGAGGCCTGTCGTAGCAGCTGTAGCGAGGACTGGCGTAGCAGCCGTAGCGCAGCCCGGCGCAGCAGTGCGTAGCGAGGCCTAGCGTAGCAGCCATAGCGAGGCTGGGCGTAGCAGCCGTAACACAGAAGCGCGTAGCTAACAGTACAATGAATAGCACTAGCATATTTTACAAATTCATGATGTTAATTAATGATTACTGTATTTAGGATGTAAATACAAAATCGGTTCCATTGATACGGTCGAGATAAGGGTAGTTCTTCGAAATTTGATTCTTCGACTGATCCATATGGCCAAAATTTAATTTCACTTTCAGCTCTGTAACACATGCTCATATGAAAAAAGACATACCAAAGAACATATGTTTGTATGAGGGGCTCGTTTTTATAAAGTAGTTTTCAAGATATCGACGTTCGAATATTTTGTGCCCAGATGAATCAGAAACAGAAATAAAAAGTAATAAATACACCGTTAGTTTTGATAGATAATTCTAAACAATAATTATTTATTCTTAACTAAGACTAAGACATATCAAAAGTGTCATATTTAGAACAGTTTTATACTCCTGTCACTTTTTAATTATTCAAAAGGTTATAGCTAAATAAATGATAATAAATAAGACTAGAACTACTGACTTGTACACGGTCAAACATTGGACATTATAATGCAACAAAAGCACTCCTTTCGTGCTTTAAAGGGGAAATCGACTTTATTTCATTAGTCATATGGGGGTTTTGACCATACGAATCAGGCACAGTTGAATCAGATTTTTGCCTACAATCATGCATAACTCATCATACATACAGACTTCATTATTGTCATTTTTCTACATGATTCCATAACCTAAAAGCATCACACGAAACACAGATTGAAGTTTTAAAACAATTAAATAAACTTTATAAAGTAGGCATTGTAATCATAATGCCACCTGAACCAAACACAGGTGAATCACATATTTTCCTTCGTAACACCGGGATCTAAGCCAACCAGCCGCAGGTCCACCTTTTAGCTCGTCCGTTGCACGACTGGCTTCCCCCCGCGCGGGCAGCCAGACTCTCATTATTATTACCTGACCAAGTACGGTCAAGTGAAGCTTACGCCACATTAATCAGTATTATACGCCGGACACTCCTTATTTACTTATTTATAAACAAAATAACGTAGTTATAACCTATACACATTTTTTTTGTAAGAGGACAACTCATTTCCGTTCGATATAATTATAATTTATATTGATGTATCAAAGGGAAAATGCGACATCGACCATTTTGTACCGGAAAATGGCAAACGGACGCGTTATATGAATCAGAAGAACACACTTCAAATATTTTTATTTTGTACCTAGACAGCAAGTATTTAAAAAATATCATTTGTCCTAGTAAGGCATAAAGCTAAACTGTACAAAAAAAAATTTACATGCCGTTTTGTTAGTTGGTTACAGAAATATACCCGTAGACATCGAAAATTTTGTCCCTGAAGAACTACCCATAACCAGCCGCCCGGTAAACTATGCTGACCGCGGACAAAATACACTGACACCTAAATAATTAACATTTATTTGAATTATTTGGAGCATAATAATCAATTTATATGTACTTTCTGGGTTTATCTAGGACATTACCAACATCGGTGAAGGAAAACATCGTGAGGAAACGTGGACTTGTTGAATATAAGTCTGAGATCGTCAACCCGCCTTCTTTGTAGGAGAAGGGGGCTATGCCTTGTCATCATCATCATCATTTCAGCCGGAAGACGTCCACTGCTGGACATAGGCCTCCCCCAAGCACCTCCACTTCGACCGGTTTTGTGCTTTTGACATCCAACGGGTTCCTGCGGCCTTCACAAGATCGTCGGTCCACCTTGTGGGAGGCTTTCCAACGCTACGTCTTCCGGTACGCGGTCGCCACTCCAGAACCGTTCGGCCCCATCGGCCATCTGTTCTGCGAGCAATGTGCCCTGCCCACTGCTACTTAAGTTTGGCAATTCTTCGGGCTATGTCGGTTACTTTGGTTCTCCTGCGGATTTCCTCATTTCTGCTTTGCCCTGCAGTGGGAAAATAATACGCTAGTATTATTTATTTATTATCAGCCTGGACATAGGCCTCCCCCAAGGGGGGATTTGCCATAATCGCCACGCTTGGCATGCGGGTTGGCGATCGCAGTATAATAGTAAATGCATAGAGAACGCTGCTGCCCATTCTCCGGTACGTCTCTTAGTCGCCTTTTACGACACCCATGGGAAGTAGGGTGGTGCTATTCTTTAAGTCCGGCACCACACGGACAAGCCTTTGGGGGAGGCCTATGTCTAGCAGTGGACGTCTTTCGGCTGAAATGATGATGATGATGATTATCAGCCTATAATGTTCCCATGTGAGAGGGAATCTAATTATGTGCAGGTAACTGCTCTTTAGTAACAGCAGTTACCTGCATTTAACTACCACACCACGTCTACGATTGATCACGTCCGTGCAGTAAGTTGGGGCAGCCATTAGAAGCGACGAGCAATACGGCTAATGTCTCTAGTACCATTAAGCCGTACATTTACCAACTAGAACTATTGCAAGAACATACACATGAACAAAGTTCTATGTAGTTTGGCTACCAATTCGCTTGAGAAAGCCTACCAAATAACTTCAGAAAATAGCAGTTACAAGCAGTGGTGCCCATAGAGCAGTGGTGGCCCAGTGGTAACGGCCGCACCATAATTGTAGGTCGTAGGTTCGAACCCAGACAGGCGCTTTACTTTTTGTAAATTATTTCATCACCACTGCTCTCAAAACGTTGAAAGGAAACATCATGAGGAAACCGGCATGTCCTAGAACCAAAAATTCTAAGATATGAGCCGTCTACTAACCCGCACTGGACCCGCGTGGTGGATTACGGCCTACGCCCTCTCACAGAGAGGAGGCCTTTGTCCCAGCAGTGGTAACATTACTGGCTGATTATGTTATGCTGATGCAGTAACAAAGTATTGAAATTATCTTCACACTAGGTCATCGCAGCATTTTGTTACTAGTTAGGATCTAGCGCATTCTTACGTGCCTTTGAGGACGTTTTCGTGTCGTGGGGTCAAACAAAAAATCCATCCACACCTTGTTTAAATTTTACATAAAGTATTTTACACACGTTCGTTCGTGTCTGTAACGGCTCCGGCTTCAGTAAATAAGAACAAAATGACACTGAATGGTCATATCTCTGATATGGCACGGATCTGTGAGGTTAAATCTTAAAGGGAAATTCTGTCTATCCTCTCGATATAATCATTTACAAGCCATTGATCACCTTTTTTTTTGTTTTCTTGGGGAAACCTTCAAAAGCCACCCGAACTCCGGGGAGGGAGGTCGGGGATTGTGGGATTTTTACCTCACTAAAACCACCGCGATGATCACCATCAACACATAGCTTAGGGGTGGCCCCGGTTCCACTTAAAAGACCGATTCCGGAATCCTCCCATGGGACGCTTGTAAGGCACATCCCTGGGGAGACTATAAAGGGGCCTCCCCTGAGCCGCTCTATGCACGGCAGCACGTAAAGCCATTGATCATCTAGTAACAATATTTTTTTGTTGTCAAACAAGCAATACTTAATGAAACAATGTTAAAATAACAATATTTAGTCGCGAAGTAAGCCTATTCACCTTTCTAAGTGACTTCGAATTACTTATTCATTCACACGCTGACAGACAACGCACAGCCTGAGTCTTAGTGCTTGGCCAGACTGGCAGCTCCGAGCGGGGAGCAGCGCGGGTGCGGGAACGCGCGTAATCTGCCTGTCCGCAGTCGAGCGTGGCTTTGTTCTGAGTGCTGTCGTGTCCAGTGTTTGTCAAAACAAAATATGGATGAAGAAGACTTATTTTTATTGGAAAAAAAACTCGAACTAATTTGAGAACACCGGTCCCCGCGCGGGCCACCCGCGCCCTCACTGCGACCACTTGTATGAACGAGCTATGGCGTGAGATGCCCGCGCGCTCCCCGCGCCAAGCAACCCGCGCCGCTCACAGCGCCCGCGTGCCCACTATGGACGCTCAATTGAAGTTCCTATGTTTGAGTACGCCGCGCCGCGCCCGCCCCGTGCCCACGCTGCCAGTCTGGCCAACACTTCTAAAGCGATGCGTCTAGAAGCATGAAATTTTGCACTAGAGTATAGTCATCCGCTAAAGGGGTTAATTTTACCAAGGGGTCATTTATGCCAATGAGAAATCAGTTTTACACGGTTAGTGTGAAAAATTAATCTATTGAATCTTTAGAACAGCTTAGCAAATTCTCCGTCAAAGACATTCAAACACAATATATACACACTTCGCTTCGAACCATTAAGTGCGACAAGCTATTAGGCTAATGTCTCGAGTACCATTATCCAACACATTTAGTTACCAGAACTGTTTGTATACATATTGTATCTGTATACTCCGTGATCTGTATGTATAGCGTCGAAATGTGCTGGTATACAGTCAAGGAAAATAATTGTTAGGGTGTCCCCTACGTTAATTTTCCGAGTTATAGCCATTTCATACCGGGAGTTGTCCTTGGGTGCACTTGCATAGTGCATACAGGGATAATCGTTGGTTGGTGCCTCCTCATCATTTAAAATTGTCTAAAGGGCCTCTGCGAGTTGGCTTCGGCCCCTGGTACGCCTTCCAAAGGTCCGGGAACCCAGGGCCCCGAGATATGTCAAAGACAAATAAACTATAATATAATAAAAAACGTTCATTTTCTCCACCACGTAATGAAAAGTCAACTGTCAAAGAAAAACAGTTATGATTTGTATATGTCCGCGTATAATTATGAACATCGTTAGTAAGTTTAAGACCGACAAATCGGAGACAGTGCACAATTTTACGGGTGATAAAATCGGACAGATTGTGAACCCTGTGGGTAAGTGCAGGTTCGTTCATAATCTGACGGTTTGACACTCACAAAAACACTTTTAATAGACGATAAATGAATAAATCAGAATTGAGTACAGATGAGAATATGTTCTTATTTCCTACTTTTTTTAATAGCGTAATTTTTCAGGAGTCGGGTTTCTTAGTTTTTGAACTTAATTTTTATTTTCTATTTCTTGCCTGTATACTTTCTTGTCACTTTTGTCAACCGTACAGACAGTATGTTTCCGACCCGTCACTGTTTGTTTCACTAACAAGTAAATTAGTTGATAACCCTCTTACTTAGATTGGTCTGAATATTTTATTAAACCAATTCAATTAACGAAGGAGTTAGATACAAAGGTAGGAATGGGGTAAATGTATATAATGTCGGGTTTATACTGGGAATAATGAGCGGTTAACGTTAGTGCTTTGTAGTTCAAGTTAATCCTGGTTTAATTTATGCAGCGATTCGGATCAATGGTCGGGTTTGGGAATGTTTATTTTATGTGAGGTTCTGAATAATGTTTAAGTATTTTACAATGGTAATAATACCAGCCTATTATTATCCTGTAGCGGTGTCTACAACGCCACATGCGAACAACACGTTATACTGACGTCACGCAAAATCCTGCATCTCGCAAGCAGAATTTACCGCGCAACTACCATATACAACGGCCCGACATGAATCATCGGGAATGAATCATTTTCTCAGTAATTTAATTAGGTACCAAATATACAAAGGCATCAAATAGTACCAAATAGGTATTAGATTTTAGTAATATTTTAAAGCTGATCGGTCATTTTGGGCAGTCATTCTGATGATCACGGGCAGTTGCCCGCCAGACACAACTACCGTCTGGTCGGAGGATTCTCCCTTTTCTATGGAGATTGAGTGAAGTCCCACGACAGAGCAAAGGCGTCTTCTCAAACAAAGAAGACACGAGCATTGATCATCAATTCATCACTCCACGACGGGAACACCCAAATACTCCGAAATATTTTATTCCGAATTTCGATGTTCCGATTTTCAAAAGTCCGAATTTGATAATACCTAAGAATCATAATGTCTATTATTAAAAATCACGAAATTTATTTTACCGAAAGTCATAAATGCGACTTGTTTGTTTTCCGATTTTCATATATTCGAAGAATCAAATGCTCGATGGGTTCTCGGTCCGAAAAACGACATTCCGATTTTCAATACTCCGAATTATTTCCGCTACCGCACCCGAACTCAACGAACGCAATAGACGACATAGGATGCAAGAGCGAGCGAAGGGCACCCCGAGGTTCGGTTTGGTTAGGTTACTTTAAGCCCTTTACACAGAAATAGGGGCCCCGCGAAGCGGGGCACCGTCGACATAAGATGCAAGAGCGAGCGAAGGGCACCCCGAGGTTCGGTTTGGTTACTTTAAACCCTTTACACAGAAATAGGGGCCCCGCGGAGCGGGGCTCCGTCGACATAGGATGCAAGAGCGAGCGGAGGGCACCCCGAGGTTCGGTTTGGTTAGGTTACTTTAAACCCTTTCTACAGAAATAGGGGCCCCGCGAAGCGGGGCTCCGTCGACATAGGATGCAAGAACGAGCGAAGGGCACCCCGAGGTTCGGTTTGGTTAGGTTACTTTAAACCCTTTACTCAGAAATAGGGGCCCCGCGAAGCGGGGCACCGTCGACATAGGATGCAAGAACGAGCGAAGGGCACCCCGAGGTTCGGTTTGGTTAGGTTACTTTAAACCCTTTACTCAGAAATAGGGGCCCCGCGAAGCGGGGCACCGTCGACATAGGATGCAAGAACGAGCGAAGGGCACCCCGAGGTTCGGTTTGGTTAGGTTACTTTAAACCCTTTACTCAGAAATAGGGGCCCCGCGAAGCGGGGCACCGTCGACATAGGATGCAAGAACGAGCGAAGGGCACCCCGAGGTTCGGTTTGGTTAGGTTACTTTAAACCCTTTACTCAGAAATAGAGGCCCCGCGAAGCGGGGCACCGTCGACATAGGATGCAAGAGCGAGCGAAGGGCACCCCGAGGTTCGGTTTGGTTAGGTCACTTTAAACCCAGAAATAGGGGCTCTATTGTTGGTTTTGTGCCATCTGTATTCTTACAATTGGAAATATGTGTTTATTTGTCTTGCTATTCAGTTTTACAAAGCGTTGTTATTTCGGAATTCTAATTGATCGGTATTTTAATAATCGGAATTCGTATTTTTGATGTTTCGAATTATCATTAAGTCGGACTTTTTGTTATTCGATTTATTGAAACTCGGTATTTTGAGAATAGTAATTTTAAACGTTAGGGATATTGAAATTTCGGAATTATTAAAATAGTATGAATGATAAATCGGAGTTGTTATAAAAGGAATTTTGAACCATTCGGAATTATGAAAATCGGTATTTTGAAATTCGTATTTGTGACTTTCGGAATAAAGTTTTTCGTATTAATGTAGTGTACCCCTCCACGACCGGAAGGCGATTTCTGACTTATAATAACTGTAAGTCCAAGTCTCCTCACGATATTTTCCTTCACTGACGCCAGTATCTAATGTGCAAGATAAACACAGAAATTAACCTGTCTGTAAGTGCAGGAACGTTTACAATTTGACGGTTTGACATGGATAGAATCACAGATATAGTTACACCTTGATAACGCAATCGCAAACTTCGCGTGCCAAAAATCGCACCAGCTTACGTACAAAAATCGTAAGTCGCCACTTTCGCGCTCAGTTCTGTGTACCTACTGCTGGCTGGGTGGGGCGAGACGGGTGCCGCACGCGGCGGCAGCGTCTTTGAATCGATTTGATTTTTCCATCACTAAATATTGCTTGTGACGTCATAGTAATTATAGATAATACGGGCTGGTGTCCGCAACTCCACGTCAATGCGCGTATTTTGTGTACGGTCATAATAATTATAATACTCGTATATACATATAATACATTGCATAAACTACAAGTAGTACCTAACATTTGTTTTCTGTTTGTTTCAGGCGATGAATTCATTTTTCGTGACACATATGGAGGCATCAGCCTCATGTTTGCAGCCAATCAAACCTCCAAAACACTTATGCCGAACACTACATTTGTAAGTACTATTCATTCATTAATAATACCTACATCATCATCATCGTCAATCTTTGCCAGTCCACTGCTGGACATGGCGTCTCTAGTCGCGCGCCATTGAACTACTAGATACTAGATCATATCAAATCATTATATTATTGGTTTTCAAACATGGGTACAGTTCGACACAACTTAGATGTAGCATCGGCAAAATTCGTAAAACGTTCGTAATTCGTATTCGTAAATCTTTATTACTACTTTAGGAAAAATTGATCAATTTTTCCTAAAGTATTAATAAAGATTGGTGATTTTGAAGGCGCACTTAGTTCGGATGTGATCGATTTTACGAATTTTACCGATGCTACATCTAAGTTGTGTCGAACTGTACATAAATGTTTCTTTACCTAAATAAGAATCCCCCATGTTCTACCGTCACATGGGCATCCAAATCATATTATTATTTAATTTAAACAAAGGAAGACTGGACAAATTGGTCCCCACGACCAGTAACAACCAAACATAAATGACATGTCGCTCATTTAGAGAAACAACGTAACTGCTACTTTTTTTTAAATCTTTGCTTTCCTAACGCAAATACGCTTTCTAAGTGCTTTGTCATATTTAACTCATTTTTGGGAAAAAATACATTTACGTCGATGTTTCTCCAAATGAGCGATATGTTTGGTTGTTATTGGCCGTTGTAGATGGGCATTTTAATTTTTAATAACAATTAGAAAAATAAAATAATACAAAACACAAATTAATGTTCAATCGATAGTAAAAACGTCACAATAATACAATAATGGCAAATGTCAAATGAGGTTACAGTTATAATTATCAGCTGTTCTGATCCTCAGCTGTTCTCTTGTAGGTAATGGCTATACCTGCCATCATTCCTGGTGAAACTCAAGAACATTTCCATCCCAACACCAATCCATATAATCAGCAGCCAACAAGAATGCCTTAATATTATATATCATGCAACAATGTTAATCATCTCGTAGTTTGTATGTATGAATGTACAACTAAAATAAAATATCAGCACAAGTAGGTTAGGTCGTTTTAATGCTTCCAGCTTTACTGGTAGCTCCAATAATAAATCCCCGGTATAAACGGTTCGACCGATCGAACGACAGCAAAATAAAATTGAGACTTAATTTTCAGCGGTTAAAAGAAAATTAAACCCCGCATGAAAAGTCAAGCCGCACAAAAGAAAAATAAACAACAAGGAAGCCAGTCAAAAACAGCACTTCAGCTTACCAAGTCAATTATCGATGGAACAAAACTCTCGATTTTAGTACAAAACCGTTTTCAATGGACTGAAAGTATACGAAAACGGCAAGGTCACTCAATATCCTAAGTGTCACGGACAGGGCCACGAAATAAATTGATGTCCGGCCAACAAGTGGCTCCAGGGGGGTGAGGAGTGAAGAGAGGAAGGTAGGGGGGTTCCGATCCATTGCCTCCTTGTGTATTCGATGGAAAACTTATTTTTGCAACGTACGCGCGATTGAGTTAACATATTGCGGCATTGGCGAGTGCCTGTTTATTTTTGGGAGCTGCCTTTTTTTTTGGGATATTGGTGTGATTGGTGTTTTTTTAAGAGAGTGCGACTCTGTAATCAATTAGATGATGCACAGAGCTCCTGGATTTAATGATTGGGGCCTTTTAGGTTTATTAACACACAAGATGAGACTCGCACATACCAGGAAAGCATGGCACAATAGGAAGGAGCCCTATTAGAAGACCTATTAGGGTTACGGTCGTGAATCATATTTTAATCAACATACCTACAACTTGACACTGACATGCAAATTGCAAAAAAGCGTAAAAAAATTAGAATTACGCGGGATACCTTAGGTGATATCCCCTTTAAATGAAACGTGTATAATGAACATCGTGCTGTTCCTGTCAATCGATCATGTGAAAATGGTAGGGACAGAATACTGTTTTAAATTATATTTAGCGCTAAACGCATTTAGTGATTTGTGGCGCAAACTGGGTTAAAAGGGTTCCCTTGTAAACTTTAAGTCGGTAGACGAACAACATCCCCCCCCCCCCCCCCCACCTCCTCGCTTCCAGACAGAGGGGTTCCATTATTACCACACACAAAATAGATTAACAGGCGTCGCAAAAAGGTATCGCAATGTAAACAAGCTATTCGTAATTGAAAAAAAATTACTGCCAGCCCTATTCTTGCAACGTAACTAAAACAAGCACGTCCAAAAGACTGAAAGCTGGCAACTAGGGTTGTCACTAGTCAACCGACAGACATAAACAAACGGAGACGGTGGTCGTACTGGTCGCAATACAATTACACTGTGGAGCAAATGCCAGTGAAATGTCTCGGCAGTGTAATGGGTGGTTCTGCAGAAGTGTAATTGTGTATGTAAATGAAACTTTCTGGTAATATTGTACAAATCTTGTCTTGTTTTACAAGTATTCGTGTGCTAGTTCGTTTTTGTGAAGTTTTCTGGGCATTTTTTTGAGCAGTCTGTTGTTTTTTGTAAATCTATCCTCCGAAAACATATTGTAACATTTGACTATGTATTTCTAACTTTTGGGTTGAGACTACGTCAGAAACAATTATTAAAGCTGTCCATTAAAGGCTTGTTATTCCCTGTGCGTCTTTGGAACGGGGATTTTGCCAGATCAAGCAATATTCCTAGGAAAGAAAATAAAGAAAGAATAAAGTTAATTGGGAAACAGTTCGTGAAACACAAAATACAAGATAAAAAAAATAAAAAATAATGTTTCAAACAACAATAGTGTGTGCCTCACGGCTGCGCCAAAAAGGTTAATTTCAGCATTAATGCCAGACAGATGCTGTCTGACGCTGGTTTTCTAAGACACCTTTTCTTGGCTCATACTTAGTCCTTGTTTGTAAACAATTAATGAATGTCTCGTTGGTCTAAAGGTCGCAAGCGCTACTGCCGAGCTGAGGTCCTAGGTTCGATTCCCAGGTGGGGCAGTGTTATTAGGCTTTTCTATCATTTGAGCAATTTTTCGGTAGCAGCCCGGAATTTGTGCCCCGTTGATGGCAACAGGCTCGCCCCCTGTTACATGGGACTTAACATAGTAACATGACACAGTAATCTTATGTTATTTATAAAATCAAGAGTTTTTTAAATCAACAACAAGTCTTATACTAGTGCATTAAAAAAAAATGCTGAATGGGCCCGCTCTTGACCTCGATCACGCCTGATGGAAAGCGATGGATGAGGTCAACGATGGAACGAGCGTGCTCAGAAGATGCACTGGAACTCCCAAGCATCGACGAAACACAACAGGCTGCTTAACCGACTCCGGTGGGAGGGTGGTCGCAAATCAGGCGGGCGTTAGTCCTACCACCGCAAGGGATGAATTGGCCAGTCAAATAAGGTGTTGGATGTGACTGTCCAGGATGCGCTGAGCGTTCGGTTCAGTTGACTAACTGACGGAACCAACTGCGCTACACGAGGAGGCTTTTTCATGCATCCCAAAGCATTCTGCATTGCATACTTTATTTTCTTTTAGGCCAACTGAATAAAACACATTATCTACAACTCTCAAACCCTAAGCACGAACTTACCCTCTCAATAACACTTGCCTTTCTTATTCCTCTGTTTTCTATTCTCACAGACCGCTGAAGAAGTAAGTTATAGCGCTAACAGTCGCCGAGAGATTCATTGAAGCGAGTATTAAGTTGGAGACGCGACCAATTTCGGTATATTTTCTTGTTGGCCAGATATTTAGTGGGAAATATTGAAGGACGGAATCCGAAGAGGGGCTTTTGGCTAAGTAATAAATAAACAGCCGCACGGGTCGATCAATCATGTTAAGCTATACTTGCGGTGACCATCTTTACATACCGTACTACCATAATTTCAGACACCAATCTACTTGGTCGTCACATGATCTGACCAAGATTATGTCTAAACTTTAAAAGAGACTGTGACCTCTGAGCTTGTTTCGGCGTTTCTTCTCAGAGTAGTCAGATAGATAAAGCCTAGCCTTTAAAAATATGATTGACGTGTAAAAGTGTTTGTACGAACGTACTTACAGAAATAAAATCATGTATAATTTTATCATTATCATTATGACCCCGACGTGGCTCAGGAAGGTTCCAGGTTCGTGGATCTATGATATTTGTTACGGGTCCTCAGAAACCCGAAAGTCTGACAACCAGTCTTACCAAGGGGTATCGTATTACCCAATAACTGGGTTGTGGACTTCAGATAGGCTGTCGCTCCATGTAAAATACCGGAATTCAGCTGCATCAGGTTAGGCTAGAAGCCGACCCAAACATAGTTGAGAAAGAGCTAGGCAGATGATTGAAGGGCGGAATGCTTGGTTTGTTCCCAATTTAATTTGATTTATCTTGATAGTGCCAAACCCTTATTTAATTAAGTATTCTGTCCGTTTTCAAAATATCCTGAAATATTTAAGCTGTCGTACGCGATTGCAAATGGTGAGGGTGAATAAAACAATTTTAACTTTAATTTTATCATTAAAAACAAAATGACAGCAAAGTATTGAATAACAAAAAACTTTTCCCATCACTTCATCATCGTTAATTCGCCTAAAATCGTATAATTCTCTTCTGACGTGCGTCCATACTTTGGGAAGTCCATTAAAAATTTTAATAATCTCGTTATCCTCAAGTTTTTGATAGGCACTCGATTTTATCCGTAAAACGTTGTTTATGATGAAATATCAGATGTAGCCAAGTATCCAGGCACCCAGTTCGGTTCTTTTATAATGGGCTAAAAACCGTTTAACCTTTTAAGCCAAGGCCTTAAAACCCCCTTCAATCCCTTGTCAACGCCTTACCCCCATCAAAAAATGACATTTCAAGTGGTCTTAAATGCCGATTAGCTTTTCCAATTGTCAATGTCGATACCACGAAAATTCAAAATTAAAGTAAATAGAACCTACATATTAGATTAGATTAGATTTATTTATTTCTGAGTATATGATACATAAAGATCTTAATATTAAACAGTTTCACTTACACTACCGTTGCCGGTGTAGAAATATTATAATTACTTACTAATTCAAAGTGGCCAAGTTTTAGGCTGCAACAATATAAACATAGGACCTAGTTATATAAAAAAGAAATTCTCAAATCGGTCAAGGATTACGTGTGAGGAAACCAGCATTTCCTAGAACCAATAAATTCGAAGATATGTGACATCCACCAACCCGCACTGGGCCCACGTGGTGGACTACTGCCCACTCCTTCTCACAGAGTGGAAGCCTGTGTCCCAGCAGTGGGAACGTTATAAGCTGATTATGCTATGTTATAGTCATCATCTGCCTAGCCTTTTCCCAATTATATTCGGGTCGGCTTTCAGTCTAACTGGATGCATCTGAATACCAGTATTTTACATGGAGCGACTGCCTATCTGACCTCCACAACCCAGTTACTGGGTAATACACCTGGTGCCAGACCTGAAGACTATAAATTCTGTCTTACTACTATGATACCGACAAGGAATGAGGATTTTTCATTAATCCCACAGGACACAGGGCCATTGAAGTTGCTGGCCAAATACTTGTCGATAAAACTTATACTTACTAATATTATAAAGAGGTAAAATTTGTTTGTAAGTTTGTATGTAGGGGGTAATCTCTGGAACTACCAGTCGGATTTGAAAAATTCTTCTTGCATTTGATAGCCCAAATCTTGAGGAAGGCTATAGGCTATTTAACATCACGCTATGACCCTTAGGAGCCGAGCAAAAAGAAAAAAAGTCAAAAAGAACGTTAAGTGATAGCGCTGGCGGGTGATGCGATACGACGGGGTGGCTCGGGGGAAACAAGAAGTTTCACGCGAACGAAGTCGCGGGCTGAAGCTATCGATAATAAAGCGTGACCTCTCAAGCTCCGCTAATGAGACACAATTGATTTTCTATTGTTTCGTATCAAATATGATACACGCGGACCTTGACGAGTTAAAGTCGCTTTTATTAGACGGTCGTTTAGGAAAACAGTTATTAATTTATCAGGTGACAACTGCAAACTGTTTATTTCAAAACGCTTTATTCAAATTTATAAGCATGACAGGCTTTTGTAAAGTGGGTACTAATTGGTACTGTCTTTGATCACAAAGAAAATACGCAAGACTAAACATTTATTGGAATCAAAATAGATTTCCAAATAGATACTTACTGAATATAATTATAATTAAATATTAGCGGTTTTACCCGTATAAGTGTCGATCCCGTGGGACTATCGGGATAAAAAATATCCTATATGTTATTCCAATGTGTATGTAAAGCTTCTTGCGTTAAAGAGTAACAAACATCCATTCATCCATCCATCGTCACAAACTTTCGCGTTTACAATATTAAGTAGGAAGTAGGATAGGACTAGCAGCGCCACGCGGTTTTAACCACATACGTTTCTATCTCGAGGGAATATCGGTATCAAAAGTATCCTATGTGCTAATCATAGCCAGGCATATTATAAATTGGGGGATTACATCACTGATAAAAATGCTTGGCTAAATGCTGGTCCTGCTCCATAAGGACGCACAAATAAATTGATTAGCATTGGAAAATACCTACTGTTGGAGCTGCTGAAGATTTTAAAATACTATTTTTGCATTATATAAATTCAATCTCCTTGTATTGTATAATTGCATAGCACATGTGTGAGTACTATGTACATACTATAAAGCTACCATTTACTGGGTACGTCTTTCATTGACTTGAATGTGCTCTGGCGGCTGAGAGTATGTCATGCTCACTCAAATGTCTCGCTGATGGTGGCGCATGTGTTGGATCATTTAGCTCCCTTCAAAATGGTTGAGCTGATTGGTGCTAATACATGCGTCATGTTCGTGAACGGGCGCCGTCAGTAGGGACTGGTCATCTCTTTGCTGCCACGGCTTATTTTAATTTAATATTTGAATTGTTTTTTTCTCATCTTCTCATTATGGACGCTTTTAACGTTCTGCATCGTTCTCACATGTATAATTTTTAACATGAATGATGTAACCAAGACTTTGTAACCATATTATGTTCATTTAAAAGAGTGTCCATGGAGTTTCTTGCCCGTTCTTCTCCATAGGTACCTACTCTTTGGAATGGGCAACTAGCTTCATCTTTCTGACTGACCGACCCCTTGACAATTCAAAAGTGCCTGTAATTGGTTTAATTGAAATAAATGCTTTGAGTTTGAGTTTGAATCCAGGTTATCCATACTAATATTATGAATTCGAAAGTAACTCTGTCTGTCTATCTGTCTGTCTGTATGTTACCTTTTCACGCTTAGGCGTCCACCGCTGAACCGATTTAGATGAAATTTGATATAGGGATAGTTTGAGTCCCAGGAAACGACATAGGATACTTTTTATCCCGATATTCCCATGGGATCGAGACTTATGCGGGTGAAACCGCGGGGCGCAGCTATTAAACTATATGTGTGTCAAATTTCATCCAAATCTGTTTAGTCGTTTTTGCGTTATTGAGTAACAAACATCCAAACATACAAACTTTTACGTTTATAATGTTAGGATAGGATACTCGTAGTAAGAAAAAGAAAATACGTTTATGTGTGGCAAACATGACGCAGAAAACAACACAAATTACAAAAAAAAAATAACAAGTTGGGGGAAAATAAGCGTCTCATCCACGCAAAACGGACATCGCTCAGCATAATGCTACGACCCTATGCGAGACAGAGTCCCAGCGCTGGACGTCAACCGGTACAGTAGGATTCCAAATAACAACAGATACAACGCTTGTCAAATATTCAGAAAAAATATAATTCATCATCTCTGCTTACCCCACGAAGTATAACAAGCCACTCCAACTTAAGGTTTTCACATTAAAAGTTATCTTGTTTGTTCCTAATTGAATATTTTCTGTTTGCTTAGGCCTTAAGCTGAGGACGGACTTTGTTAACATTTTTAATTTCGTTCCCTTCCTCGGGTTGTCAAGGAATAGTTGAGAAAGAATGGTAATGAGATGCCTAAGTAGAAAATTACTTTTACTTCGGTACTTCTTGTTTGACACAGGTAACGCGGTGTAAGTGCTTGGCCAGACTGCAAACGCGGGCGTGGCGCGGGCGCGGTGCGGTGTACTCAAACATAAGAACTTCATTTGAGCGCCCATAGTGGGCTCGCGGGCGCGGTGAGCGCACGGGCAACTCACGCCATAGCTCATTCATACAAGTGGCCGCAGTGAGTGCGCGGACGGCCCGCGCGGGGACCGAGGTTCTCAAACAAGTTCGAGCTTTTTTCTAATAAAAATAAGTCTTCTTCATCCATATTATATTTTCACAAACACTGGACACGACAACACTCAGAACGAAGCCACGCTCGAATGTGGATAGGCAGATCGCGCGCGTTCCCGCACCCGCGCCGCTCCCCGCCCCGCGCTGCCAGTCTGGCCACGCACTCATGCATCTCATCTCGTGTGTCGTGTTTTGTGTTTATCTTGCGGCGTCTACTTGATACTAATGAGGGATTAACCTACATTAGGTCGTTTTACCTTTACTAGCACGTCTATCATGACCACAATAGAAATGGATTCTTTCGACGGAAGAATAAACACCGACCCGTTTCTATGGCGGCGATGCTACGCGTGCTCGTCGATTTTTGCCGTGCAGCTGGTCGCTTACCAAATCGCCACACAAACCGTATCGCCACCCCTATATACACAGGTCGATAAAAATCGCAGGTGACTAGTACATTTAGCATCAAAACGTCGACCTTCATGCGGGGGGCAATCCCCTGCGACTGAGCATTTTCACGGTCGATTTTAGTCTTCCCCCGCATGTGACCTGTCGCCGCACGACAAATGTCGAAACCTACTCTACTTTGGAACTTGTGATTTTAGTCACCTGTGGCCTAGCCGAATTGCCTTTTAGACAGTCGACAGACGTGTGTAATAAAAAAGAAAAAGTCCTATTACGCTACAGTCACCTTTGTAAAGCCTACATGACCTAGTAGTGTCTAGTATTAATTCAAACAGACAAAAGGCACTTTAAGAGAGTTTCTTATGCTGAATAGTCTTATGGGCCATAATTAATATCTTTCAAATGGAAATACAACAAAGCCAAACACCTAATGGTGGTTTCCCGGAAGAGGTCCTTCAGGAGGAGCTTCTACTGTTACCTCTACCGTATCGGTACCTACTTTATAGTTATGCCATCCTGGTATATTTTTTATAATTACCTAAAAAATCTTACCACAGATATCTACCGCAATCTATTGCTGTAGCTGTGCGGAAACACTTCCAAAAGTCTTGAATTGAAGCAGTAAAAATGTTCTTATCTCCTACTATATTAGGTTCTCCATATTCCCTAGCCACCATTATGAAAATCTCGGCGAGACCTGACCATGCTACAGTTAATATTCCTTTTAAAATGCGACACAATTATATCCCAAAGATTTTCTCACAACATTCTCGTATCTCTCATGTATATTGTCTTTGGTCCCTGGCCCGACATGAAGTTTACAGTCTATCAAAAAGTAGGTACTCTGTGCATGAAACAATGGACAAAATTGACAACTTGATATATGCTTGAATTCGAGGATATTTTATGTCTTTTTTGAAGTGAAAACTTCTTTAGCGGCGTTGAACACTTTTTGTACTGGGGAAAAAATGTTAAACTCTCGTCAGGACACGTGACCGTCAGGAGAGATTTCCCCCCCCCCACCCCTCTTTCTACGGCGGCGCCAACCGAAGTGAACCAAGTGAGACACGATAATGGATGGGTGGATGGATAGATGGATGGACGGACGGACGGACGGACGGTGACGGTGACGGTGACGGTGACGGTGACGGTGACGGTGACGGTGTCGGTGACGGTGACGGTGACGGTGACGGTGACGGTGATGGTGATGGAGACGGTGACGGTAACGGTGTCGGTGACGGTGACGGTGACGCTGACGGTGTCGATGACGGTGACGGCGACGGTGACGGTGACGGTGACGGTGACGGTGACGGTGACGGTGACGGTGACGGTGACGGTGACGGTGACGGTGACGGTGACGGTGACGTTGACGGTGACGGTGACGGTGACGGTGACGGTGACGGTGACGGTGATGGTGGACGTGGATGTGGATGGATGGATGGACAGCTGATGGCTCGACCGTCTGTGTAGCTACACTGCTGTGTATTCGTAAAATTCGTGAATATAAAGTGTTTCAAATATGGAAATTGAACAAAGTGCATCGATTTATAAAAAAAGTGACGCAGAAATAGTGGAAAAAAATTAGTTATATTAATTCAATTCATAATTGATTTATTTCAACGTTAATATTCATGTTTTCACTTCTGCCGGCACTCCCGGAGTGCAACCCGTCTTTTTTTTTTATGTAATGTAAGTTTTGTTTGTGCAGAATAAACAATTTTTCCTTCTTTTTCTTTTTCTCGATTCAATAAAAAAAATCCAATAACAAAAAATACTGTTCCAAACCTAAAAGAAATGGACTATCCAATGGAGTTCTCGTAAAAATAAAATCCAATCGATTCTCTTTCTGTCGTAGTAAATTCGTGTTAGCTAAATTCCTCCAGATGGTTGCTAATGAAGATTTCTGCTTCAATTTTGTCGCTACCATTGACAATAACAAATCGCACCTGGATTATTAGGTGGGACTGTGACGTAATAGGACTTTTTCTTTTTTATTACTTTTCATCTTATTTAGGTTTATAGCCAGTTACTGTTCTGAAGGTCTACTCTGTAATGCTAGGTTCCTATAAACAAAAATGCTTGGTTAGATATATAAGTATCGATAGATGATAAGCCTATAAAAAATTCTTAGCATGGTTGAGTGACTTATGATGGAGAAACTTCCACCCTCAAGGGTGTCGAAGAGCCATGGCAAGTAGATGACTGTATCAATCACAACATCAACAATAATCGGTCCTTTCTCTCTTGAACCGTAATGAACAACAACAAATATACCAGGATGACATAACCATAAAGGAGTTTACTCAAAACCGTCATAAAACAAAACAGCCTTCAAGACAAATAAATGCCATAGTAACATTACCGAACACAACCACGAGAATCGATTCAATTCAATTTGATAACATCGATACCTGTTTTACGATGCTCTTTATAGGCGTAGGCATCGGCTCTCATTTCCTGGTATCGAATATAGCGTATGATTCGATACTACTCTCTAATATGGGGATCGCGTGTCAAATGACATGCGAATTACGAATGAACGTTGACACAGTGTAAGGAATTCAGTAGGGTAATGCTTTGTGGTCAAGCTGCGAATTTAAACTGTGTTTGTGAAACTTTATTGGGATTTTTGAAGATTGTTTTATAATTCCGGTATTTTTTGTAAGGTTCGTTAAAAATATTTGATCATCTATCAATTTATGATATTTTTTCAATAGTACAGAAATATTTTTCTCATTTCGTAGGTTCTACGTTTTTAACTGACTTCGAAAAAAGATTGACAAAACCTAAGTCGCGTTACAACTCGCAGGTCGCGTTGCAAGTCGCAAATCGCGTTGCAACTTGCTAGTCACGTTGCAAGTCGCAAGTCGCGTTGCAATTCGCAGATCGCGTTGCAACTCGCTAGTCGCGTTGCATCTTGCTAGTCGCGTTGCAAGTCGCAAAGCGCGTTGCAACTCGCAGATCGCGTTGCAACTCGCAAGTCGCGTTGCAATTTGCTAGTCACGTTGCAAGTCGCAAGTCGCGTTGCAATTCGCAGATCGCGTTGCAACTCGCTAGTCGCGTTGCATCTTGCTAGTCGCGTTGCAAGTCGCAAAGCGCGTTGCAACTCGCAGATCGCGTTGCAACTCGCAAGTCGCGTTGCATCTTGCTAGTCGCGTTGCAAGTCGCAGGTCGCGTTGCAACTCGCTAGTCGCGTTGCAACTCGCAAGTGGTGTTGCAAGTCGCAAGTCACGTTGCAAGTCTTATCGTCCGAGACCGTGAACGGGGCCATAGCAGCCATAATACATAAGAAAAAACGATCGCGTGATAACCCATACTATTCCCTATCATTTGTTTCAGAGGGTGCTAGAGCCAGCCTCATTCTCCGTGTCCGCCGACCGTCGGTTCCTTCTACTCGCTCAAAATGTGCGCAAGATTCACACGCACTCCTACCTCGCACGGTACACCGTCTACGATATACTGACCACGTGAGTACTTAATCTTATTTATTTTTTGACTTCCCCTCAACAGCAAATAGCTGTTGGAAGAATAGCGGGCGTCTATTTGATTTAAACTGACAAAATTTTCGGGTTTTGGACTTGTGAACAGCGTTGAGAAGACTCCTACGATAACAATGATTAATGTTCGATACGATACGGAAGCATATCGAGTGTTTGTGAATAAGGGGGCAGGTGAGTTCAAATACTTTGCACTACTGACGTGAATTCAAAGTGAGATATTTACTACAATTAGTGCGATTGGCTTATTTGTAATGTGCAGCCGAAAATGCTGCTGATACTCTGGTCGAATAAACCTAATAAGTTCAGGCTACCTACTGAAAAAGATTTGGTCAAGTTGACAAATTAGGTTAAACCATATACTTCGAATCGTTTTTAGAGGAAATTGGGATTTTCTAAAAAGGGATAGTGCTAGGTCATGTAAAGCTCCGTCTCTCTCTTACACTAGAATCAAGATGGCATCAAACCGTTACAATGCGGCACCTGGAGGATATGCCACCTAAAACACGTGCTAGATAAAAGATAAATAACTTTGTAATCATTGTAAATCTTATGCTTATGCCATGTTTTGCTTGTCATATTAAAATTAGTACCTGCTTATACATCAGCAATAGTGGTCCAGAGATAACGGCCCTGACTTACGAGATGCAGGTCATGGGTTCGAACCTAGGCTGGCACTTTACTTTGAGTAAATAATTTCATCAAAGCTGCTCTTTGTAAGGCGAAGAAAATCATCGGAATCTCCTAGAACCAAAAATTCGAAGATATGGGACATTTACCAACACGCACTGGGCCCGCGTGGTAGATTTTCTATGTTAATTAAAGTAACTAGTGTTATCGTTTAAATTGACAGTAAACAATACAATAAACAATAACAGCCCACTCCCTCTCGAAGAGAGGAGGTCTGTGTCCCAGCAGTGGGAACATTATAGACTGATTATTCTCATGCTTATGCATACATTTTAATACACTCATAGCAACCAAATGATGCCTAGTAATTATTAAAATAAATGATAATGAAAAATGATTTATTTTCTGTACCTAAGTAGGTTTGTACAAACACTTTTACACGTCAATTTAAGCTAGATGAGGTCAGCGTTTGCTATCTGACTATTCTGAGAAGAAAGGCCGAAACAAACTCAGAAGTCACAGTCTCTTTTAAAGTCCAGACAATAATCTTGGTCAGATCATGTGAAGACCATGTAGATTGGTGTCTGAAATGGTCTTTTGAGGAAAGATCCACACAGATTGAGTGGACCTGTCCAGTCAGTGCACGCATTTGTCAAAAATCGTGCAGCTCAACTCAGAACTTGAGGAGCACAACGATTCGACGAACAATACCAAAGAAAGGACATTTGGGTAAGCCGCGTAAATTACTCAAACTGCCAGATCATGACAACTAACTAAGAAGGAAAACAGAAAAAATAAATGACCCACATAGTCCTCACATTCACAATAATGAAATAAAATAACAAAGTAAAACGTAACTAGCTATGCCCCGCGGTTTCACCCACGTTAATTTCAGGAAAAAACTTAATCATGATTTAAAAGACACGTGGCGCCATCTATTATCATAATAACGTTATTGTTGTTTTCCTCGGGTACACAACTTTTTTTCGGGATGAAAGGTATCCTATGTCCGTTTCTGTACACCTGACTACGTATATGAAAATGCACACAACGTATATAACATTGTTGACAACGTATATAAATTTCAGGATGATCGGTTCAGTGGTTTAGGCGTGAAAAGGTAACAAACAAACTTACTTTCGCATTTATAATATTAGTTAGGAAAGCTGCGGTAGTAAAGTTATTTCTCTAGCCAAGCTATTACTTATGCATGACTGGTCCTCGTTAAATCGTATAAAGTTAAATTATTTTAGTTACCGCAAGTAAAGTCTTGGACACACTATGTGAGAAAAAATGTCGTGTCTGTACCGTTGACCGTTAACGATTTTCTTCGTTTGGAGCCAATCCTTAGAATCAGGTCACGTATTATAAAAATGCATTGTCTTCGAAACAGAATCAACATGTAAAACAACTCCGTAGCTAACCAAGCTAACCAAGTCCATCTAATCGACGTTGTCCAAAACTCCTCCAACCAATTTATGGTTCTTCTGTGACTTTAAACATCGCTCACCCCATAGTGTGCCCTATCCCTTACCCAAAATATTATTACAGTATACACCACGTCTCAGTACTGTGGCATAATTAATTATTAAACAAAATTAACAAAGAGCTAACGAGCTCGCAAAGTTGAAGGGCGCGCAAAACTCTCGTTAATTTGTTGTGCTATTAGTATTTTTGGAAGACTCACTTTTTGTGCTGTGGGCAGTTATTAACGCTTTATCGAAGTTGTTAATTATTGTTTGCTTAGGTGTGGAATTACTACATTGTAATTTTGACGTAATCACCTCCCTTGGTAACTACAAACTACAAAATCTACCCTCAACCATAATTGAAATATTGATCGGTGGTACTTAGAGTTATTTGTGTCCATAATGACGTTTTGGAGGCATCTACATACATCTACATGCGAACTGCACATCATACTGACGTCACGCAAAATCCTGCATCGCGCAAGCAGTATTTAAGAAACCAGCATGTCCCAGAACCAAAAATTCGAAGACATGTGACATCTACTAACCCGCACTGGGCCCGCGTGGCAGATTAAAGCTCACACCCTCTCACCGAGAGGAGCCTTGTGTCCCAGTAGTAGGAACTTTATAGGCTGATTATGCTATAAAGAGCAAAACCCCAATAAAGGGCATCTTATCTTAGGTGAAGTCAATTAGATAATATGTAATACGATACAACAGAAGTTTCCAAAGTTCTTGAACCTAAACCATACGGTATTTAAGTTAGTCGAAGTAGGATAAAACTTTGTTCTAATTTTAAATTATGATTAGGACTAGATAACTTAGGGCTGATTTTTCAATCATCTGATAACTTTATACGAGGAATAATTTTGAAATTTTGACAGTTATTTCATATAAAAATGTTAAATTTCAATTTTATTCCCCGAATAAAAGTTATCTGTAAATAGGTCAAGAAGGTAGTTTTGACAGGCCTGATGGTCTAGTGGTTAGTGACCCTGACTGCTATGCCGGAGGTCGTGGGTTCGATTCCCACCCAGGACAAATGTTTGTGTGATGAGCACGATCATTTGTTCTGTGTCTGGGTGTAATTTATCTATAATATATAGGTATGTATTTATAAAGTATATAAGTATGTTTATCAGTTGTCTAGTACTAGAAATAGTACTAGTAATAGAAATATATAAGTATGTTTATCAGTTGTCTAGTACCCATAACACAAGCTCTGCTTAGCTTGGGACTAGATGGCGTTGTGTGATAGTTGTGGAATATTATTATTATTATTTGTAATATAATTTCGCATAAGGTAACAACTTTCTGAATATTTTTTTCGCTTATCACAGATTTCATAAAGATTCTTTATACCGCACTTTTATAGGCTTTTCATTTTGGTAGTAAAATTAAATTTGTATATTTCCACACTTAGCGTAAACGTCTTTTCTCAACTGAAATCCAAATGTTTTTAAAAAGATTTTGCGGCGTAGAAAAAAAGGCTCGTTTTAAATATTAGAATAGCGCGCTTGATTCTTTTGAAAACGATTTTGGATCTTATAATACATACCAAGACCCGTCCGTCCCTCGGAAAGCAAGCACGTGGTCCCGGCTGTCATTAGTAGAACTTTGACGGTCCTTACGGGTAGTCAGAAGCCCGCAAATCTGACACCAGTCTTACCAAGGGGTATCGTGTTACCCAGTATCATGGGTTGTGGAGGTCAGATAGGGAGTTGCTTCATGTAAAATACTGGTATTCAGCTGCATGCGGTTAGACTGGAAGCCGACCCCAATATAGTTGGGAAAAGGCTAGGCAGATTGACATAAAACAGTACCAAAAATCGTTGAAACATGCCTTTAATTTTTAACGCACTTCTCTACTGGTTCCTCACTTCACTCCCTCAGTATATCTAAGCTTCTTGAATAACATCTTGCTCTCCGCGCCTACTGCTATAAAAACTCAAATATTTCAAAATTCACTATCAATTCAAGTGTTCGCTAGCTCTCCCTTGAATTTTGTTTCGCACAAGACTATGAATTATGTAATGAAACATCTGTTCTTGAGTTCTGAAGAAAAGGGGATGGGTAATGAGGATGTAGTGTTTGAATTTTTGGTTGGAGGAGTAGCTTTAAGTTTAAAGTATTGAAGGAAAAAGTTCTTAGATTGTGATGTGGCCCTGGTATTACCCTAACAGACTTATGAGTCGTCAGTCGTAGGTTATCTGAGCATTAGCTTCGTTGAGCTTTTTTTTTATTGTTTACGCTCTTGACCCCGATCACGCCTGATGGAAAACGATGGATGAGGTCTATGATGGAACGAGCGTGCTGAGAAGATGCCTAAGACGCTGGAACTTCCACGCATCGACGAAACACAGCAGGCTGCTTGACGCAGGACTCCGGTGGGAGGGTGGTCGCAAACCAGGCGGGTGTTAGCCCTACCACCGCAAGGGAAGAGTTGGTCAGTCAAACAAGGTGTTAGGTGTGACTGTCTAGGATGTGGCGAGCGCTCGGTTCAGTTGAGTAATTGGCGGAACAAACTGCGCTACACGAGGAGGTTTCTTCATGCATCCCAATAGCTCCTTAAGTTCTGAGTTGAGCTGCATGATTGCTGACAAATACGTACTCTGACTGGACAGGTCCAGTTAATCTGTGTGGTTCTTTCGTCAAAAGACCATTTCAGACACCGATCTACATGGTCTTCACATGATCTGACCAAGATTATGTCTGGACTTTAAAATAGAGTGTGACCTCCGAGTTTGTATCGGCTTTTCTTCTCAGAGTAGTCAGAAAGGAAACGCCCACCTCATCTAGTTAAATAAAATCATTTATTATTTTCAACCCAGTACATTTGTGGTTTCCAACAATGAGAACAGATTAATAATTTTGTTAAAAAATCGAAAGAAACGCTATGTTGAAAAATATTAACTTTCGCCACCAGTGAAGGTCACGTGCTCATAATTTATTAACAAAATTCTTGAAAAATTATATTATTTTCAATCGTGATTTCGAGTTTTTATCTGGAAATGGCATCGGCGAATAAAATCTTCAACAGTCTCTGATAAATAAAACATAATCACCATTTCCATTGAATCATTCGTAGAATCGTAATCAACAACCCTTGCAACAATATTTAAAATTCAATGTAGGTACCTATAAATCAAAAATTTTGAAGCGGCCAATAACAAATAAATCTCTTGCACATTTATGAAACCCTGGTACCCTGGTTACAAATAGCCACCATTATGCACGTGGTAACAATTGAAAAACGTGAAAAATCGACTCCATGGTCGAAGCAAGACCTTGATAACTGAGTAACAAATTCGTTTCAATATGCTGTGTCGGATGCAAGGTTTATATTAAAAGAAAAGATTTGTTCATTCTTGAACTTGCTAAATGATGACATTATTTCAATGTTCTTTGATTCAGCCATTATTGTTGTTACCTAATCTTGATAGCATGATCGGCATAGAGGCTGGCTGAGAGAAAGTTCAATGGGTATTTGATTCCTAGTCGGTAGTGTTGGAGAGGTACTTCAATGAAGCACTTCTTTGACATTAAATAATACTTTTACGGAATCGTTTCATGTTAGAATAACTATGAACGGAATGTACTTACTCCTCGCTAAGCCTGACATAAACGCCAATTCATAGACAATAACCTTCAAACATCACAAACCACAACAGACTACTCGATCCCAAATCGATCGCTACAAATCTCAACTGTAAATATTAATCGCACAAGTACCAAAGTCGGTTAGTTTGTCACAACAACTCGATGGCTCCGCTACACTGACTTATTGTTTGCTGAATAGATTGCTCGAATTTCATTTAAACTTTCAATCGATTATATCGAAGTTAATACCGTCTTTTGTCTGGACACAGAATAAACAGATACAGAAGGTGATTCATATCATCATCATCATAATCAGCCTATAATGTTCCCACAGCTGGGACACAGGCCTCGTCTCTGTGAGAGGGAGTGGGCTGTCAACCACCTCCCGGGCCCATTGTGGGTTGGTATATGTCACATTTATCTTCGAATTTAATGTTTTAGGACATGACGGTTTCCTCACGATGTTTTTCTTCACCGTTTTGAGAACAGTGGTTATGAAATAATTTACACTAACGCACCTGTATTACTTCGAACCTACGACCTTAAACTCGTATGTCGCGGCCGTTACCACTGGGCCACCATTCCATATAGCGAGTGAAAACGCACGCAAACATAGACACGCTTTACGTACAGCGAGTGCAAGCGCACTCGCGAAAGGCTTTCTCTTGAGAAATTGAGATACCTAATGTGAGATCGCCCGACGACGTACGTATGTATGAGGTCAAATTAAATTAGCTAGGGAATAAACTAGCTAGCAAAACTCCGCGGACGTGATGGGTACTGATATCTTAACTGGTTAAGAGAAAATATATATAGCGGAGAAGGCATGTGTGTCTCGTTATTATCAGCCATATTTTAACTACTGTGGGCGAACTATGGGTATAGTGTTGGTTATTGCGCAATAGAAAAACGGTTTGCAGTTCAAATCAGATTATAATTTCACGAACAATTTAATCACACTAGCAAATCACACACTATAGGTACACGATACAACCAGATACTGAACGCGGGACAGTTTCTGAGCGCATGTTGTTCGTATGATGTCCGATGTCCAAGAGAGCCGCTCCACCTCGCTGCACGTTCTCTTGTACTCCCCACGAACTCAGGCTAGACTCTGTCGAGCGCTGGCGTTCCAAATAGTCAAACGAAAGACCGGATGTGACATATACAACATTATTTTTAGTATATGCGAAACCTGAATATAGTTTGTTCAGAATAAGTAACTGAATCGATTCCAATAATTTTTACCCCATGTTATATTTTGGCCCAAAAATATTTAAAAAAGGTTAATAGTTGAACACCCCGAGTATATTATACTGTGCCCCGAGGAGCGACTAAGTAGGTAGTTATCTACCATACGCGCACAATGGCGCGGCGCCGGCGCACAGCGAGCGGGGCGGGGGTGCAGCAATCTCAGTCACCCGGGTACCACTGGTTGGCGCGCACGTGTCGCGTGGGTCCAACTGCATAATCGCGAGCGCGCGGCCGCCGCGGGCCACAGTTGTGTTTCGGTTGATCGTGTACTTACCTATCGTATGTAAAAAGTGTCGTGTAACTGGACTGGACGTGGACTTTCTCATACACAAACGTCCAGTACACAGAAACAACGATAACAGTGATAACGTATGATCCCTGGCAGTGCGGCGGTACGAGGAGCAATCAGAGTATCGTGGAACACAATGCTTTGCCGTGATGATTAACATTTTTAAACACGCCAAGGTGGTTAATTGTAGAAAGTTATTATTTGTACCTACAGCCTGCTGTGGTTAAGTAATGCGATGTTTAACACTTTTCATCCACTTTGAACAAATCGCAATGACTAGGTACATTGTATCACTTACGGCTTACGAATAGATAAGTAATTACTTATTCGTAGCTTACGGCTGCATTTATTTACGAATAAAGTACATTATAATAACTACCTACACTTGACCATTACGACAGTCCAAAGCCTGCAAGTGTGATGGAAAATGTTATCACCAGTTAATTACAATACAATCGCCGCGCCGTACCTAACGGCACGCGGTGGGGGAGACCATGTTTTTGGACGGACAAACAGGTAACATAACAAGCTTATAACTTGGTGATTATTCATGATACAGTTTTGAAATTTTGTACATAGATTCTTTACATAAAAATACTAGACACGTGTTTCGGGTTTCGCATATACTAAAAATAATGTTGTATATGTATTTGGTGATATGTTTTGGGGCCAACGACCGCTTGTTATGTAGTTTCTTGAAGAATGAGTTGAGCAAAACAGGTTTTTGGAACGAAGTTCCTTAATGCGACTTTCGGTATGGTAGAAATCTTCTCGGAAGGAAAAAGCGTTATGCCCCCTCCATGCGACTTTCTCTCTCTCTCTGTCTCTTTCTATTATATACGAGTGTACCTACGAGTATTTCGTAACTTCGTTCCTGGCAGGATCCCCCGATCGCATACGATTTTTTTTTTTTGTTTTGTCGTGATAAAATATTGATACCCTTTACGTCTGGGTAGTTTCACAAAAAATTCGTTGCCTGTAAAGTCGGTTTACGGACGATAATTTTACATGATAGCGTCGTAAGTAAATATTGATGAAAACGATGGAGTGGAAAAGATACATGCGTCACTTAGGCCGATCGTGCCTCTCTATCGCTTGTTCCGCGCTCTCGCTTGCATGCTCGGCTCGGCACGCTCAGGCGGAACGTGACAATGAGTCATGCTTTTTTATGCGTGCAGCCGGCGTTCATCGATTTATAAGACGTTATCACGTCAAAAAAACACTAATTGATATTCCAAGTAATTTTACTACTAAAAAAATATATCTTCCATTTTTTTTTCTTTTAAACTGTTTACATAACGATAGTTATTACATCTGCGGAGTTTCACTAGCAAAAATTTCACCCTGTATCAATGGATGCGTGCTCCTGTTTCGTAGTATTGTGCCTTCTGTGCCTACTTTATCTACTCTGTGGTCTGTATTTCGTTGGTTATTCCTTTCCCCACTAAGGCCCAACAAAAGAAACTTTTTTATGCTTTAAAAATATTCAAAGCCCGCCGTCTCGTGTTTTGCGAATTGCCTTTTTGTATCCGATTTGAGTCGATTGGTGAAAGGATGTTTTATATCAATTTGTTTTGTGTTGTGGAAGGTAATTACTTAAGTTCTATTGATTAAATGATCGGGTTGAAAAATGTTATCTAACTACTGAAAAATAAATAAAAATCACTTTTAGGACTGATTTTTCAATCAATAATTTTAATTCGTGGAATAAAATTGACGTTAGACAGTTTTTGTATGGATGAATGGTCAAAAATTCTTCGAATAAAGTTATCTGGCGTTGGAAAAATCAGCCCTTAGTCTCCTCAGCAGTTAAAACATCTATATCTCTATATTTTATACATCAATACATATTATTAAGGTCGCTTTTCGTGTGTCTGTGTGATCGTTGTTCTTCTAAACTATGTGTATAGTAAATTACTACTACTCTTTCATACAATAATAAAAAAATCTCAATGTTCTGTCAAGTCGTAAAATCCATGCGATGCAGAGGCGGGTCTGGTGTATGATAATATTATTCTTTCTTTCATAGAAAATCACTACATCTCCACTTTCTTAACATAACCGGAGTTCCAATTTTTTTGTGTAAATTCGGGTACATAATAAAAGTAGGTACACAAACAAGTACAAACAATAGTGAGTACCTACAACGAACGCCGTAATCGCAGGTACCAGGCAAGCATAAAACCTAATATGTACATAAATCGGGCCTTTAACACTACGTTCGGCGTACTAAGGTATTTCGCTTGAATATACAAGACACTTACAGGATTCTCTACTCTATTTCATAGAAATAAGGTTGGTTATAAATTGGGATTATTTATTTACTGGGTTGTCTGGATACATACAAATCTTGTAGTTTGGAGGAAAGTGTATATCGTAAGAGATTTTGTATGTTAACACATTTCATATTGTAAAGTCTGGTTTCATGTTTTTGCATTTTTCAGTGTCATTCCTCATTTTTGTTGAGAATGGCCCATAATATTTGAGTGCCTTCTTGGAATGTCTGCCAACAGTATAACATAATATTATTATGTAGGTAATAACTACACAGAATGATTTGTGATAAGCAATAGTTGAAAGCCCAAAATCAACCGTTTAAAATCTGATCATTATTCTGTTAACTGTGCTAACATCATTTCTTAGAAAACTAATTCAGCTGCAAGTAAAACCGAAATTAGTACCTAATGGATAGGGTAACTTATAAAAGGCACTGAAAAAGATCTCTATTCATCAATTTTAATTCACAAAGATTACCTAACATTTTCATGAAATCAATGCCGTTTTAAAACATGGCCGAGTAATGTATATTTAAAAAGTGAAAGAGACGCAAAGGAGGCGGCACAAAAGCCTTTGTTCGCCCTTCAGCCACTTCCCTTGGGCCCATTGTTGAAAAAATATTCGACCGTTGCCCGGGAAAACACAGCTTTGTGACTAATGTCTTGGATGCTAGAGGATACAAGCTTGTTTATTGAAGCTCTTCGCAAACTTGTGAGCCTGGTACTTTTCATGGCTTGTTTACGAGTATATATGGGTACCTATATGATGTATTATTTTGTGCGTGGCTTTCTGTTAATGATTTATTAGCTCTGTATTTCGATTAAAAAACCCCTCTTATACACTGGAGAAAACCGACAACTGCTGGCTGTTTCTGTGTATAATATGTTCATGCTCATAGTCAGTCTGTCATTCACGGAACTGTAGTTATTATCTACGTAGTTTACTGTACAAAGGAGCTAACAAAAAGCCGAGACCAAATCAAACAAAATTTAGCAACAATACTCAGATTTCCAATTGCATTGCTGAACCGAAGCAAATATTTTTACATCATTCAAATTCATTAATTCGACGAAAGTTCGCCACCCAAGCTCAAGGAGTAATGGAGCGGGCGAGGATTTCCTTCAAGTTTGTCATGGATGCTGTCTTGTTGACTTGTCTATAGAATATCTTCGTGAACTTGTGAGCCAGGTACCATTTAATGATTTTAAGTCATCTAAATTTTACGACTTCAGGAAGCGATGTTTGAACAGCACCTGATCGAGAGGCACCAATTCAAAATTTTGACTGGTGCTGTTCGTGGAACGGTTAAAACATCATTTATTTTATGCCACAACCAGCACAAACATTATTATTGTAAAAAGGCGATACTGCCCAAGGTATCGCATATAAAAGTCTCAAAGATCAATCCACTTCATGTTGCTTGGCAACAATGTTCGAAACCAAAATCAGAAACGTTTTTCCATTACTCAAATTCATATTTTCCCGTCAGACGGTATTCCGGGCTGAGCTCAAGGATTAATGAAACGGGTGAGGTTTTCTATCAAAGTTGCCTCGCGGCAAAATCCCGTGTAACGTGATCATAGATATCCGAGACATATGCCTTCATCATAGAACGTAATAGAACGGTGAATATTACCATTATATCCACTTTCTGTCCAGTTTGGGAGGGTCACGTAAAAGCCATTATTTGGGGTAGGTCAGGGATTTTAATAAATGTAGCTAACATAGTAAAGTGACTGGTATTAACGTGGCGTAACTTTGGGAAGGGTCCGGGTAAATTTGGGTTTTGTAAATCATGGTTTACTCAGCTTGTTTGTGATCATGCGTGGAAAACTGATTATTATTAATTATTGTGTATCGTTACCCTTTATTAGGGTAAACTAAATTGCCTGTAAGATGACTAGTCAATATTAATACTGTACCAAGCGGCACTGCAAATTCTTCACGCTTGGAAAATACAATGGAATTGTGAAATGTTTCTGATAGGTACTGAGAGAGAGCTACTTCAAGCCTCTGTGGCTATTTAAATATCCCACCAAACGAAACTGACTATGAGACATAATCCAGTTTTTTCATCACGATATGAACAGTTCATGTCATAGTAAAGTATAGCTGCCTCGGAAAGCATGCTAAGCCGTCGGTCCCCGCTGTCATTTCTAGATCTTTAACAGTCGTTACGGGTAGTCAAAAGCCCAAAAGTCTGATAACCAGTCTTAACAAGGGGTATCGTATTACCCAGTTACTGGTTTGTGGAGGTAAACCGGCAGTCACTTCATGTCATCATTTCAGCCGAAAGACGTCCACTGCTGGACATAGGCCTCCCAAAAGCACCTCCACTTCGACCGGTTTTGTGCTTCTCGCATCGAACGAGTTCCTGCGGCCTTCACAAGGTCGTCGGTCCACCTTGTGGGAGGCCTTCCAACGCTACGTCTTCCGGTACGCGGTCGCCACTCCAGAACCTTTCGGCCCCATCGGCCATCTGTTCTGCGAGCAATGTGTCCTGCCCACTGCCACTTAAGTTTGGCAATTCTTCGGGCGATGTCGGTTACCTTGGTTTCCCTGCGGATCTCTTCATTTCTCTCACTTCATGTAAAATACTGTTATTCAGCTGCATCTGTTTAGATTGGAAGCCGACCCTACAAAAGTTGGGAAAACGCCAGGCAGATGCTGATGAGCTTGAATCGTTCCAAAAAGACAACAAAAGATCTACACCAACAGCACTAATTCTTCCTTCTTTTGTCCTCAGAGAATCCTACCCCCTAACTCCGTTACCAGACGAGGTTGGAGGAGGTGTCATCACAGAAGGTCCCTCACTCCTTCTAGCCACCTGGACGCCGAAGGGTCACGGGCTGATCACTGTCAAAGACTATGACATATACTACAGGCCAGCGCCTCGGTCTTCTACGGGATATCGAGTGACAGAATCTGGGGTCCCAGGGACTATACATAATGGTGTTCCTGATTGGTTGTATGAAGGTACGTGTTGTATTAATATTTTGTTTTTTTTTATGAAAAGAGCATGCTTATAGTAAAATTGCGCAATGCTGCACTGTGCACACCACCACCCTATTTCAAGTTAAACAAATACGAGTATCAACTTTATTTCAATGACAATTAAGTTGATTTCAGAGTGACTAGCATTATTGAAGTAGTTATGTTTGAAGTTGTAGCGTAAACTGAACTTTATTGTGTAGGAATTAAAGTTATTTTCCCATTAATTCATATTTGTTTACATTTTTGGCAAATAAATCGTGAACGCAGATTAGAGGATTATTCCACTTTGCCCCACCAGCCGCCCCACTGGTGGGGCAAAGTGGAATGCCTAAAATTTTGCAGTGGCTTTAGTGGTGCCCCACTAAATCGAAATAGTGGGGCAAATTCCACTTCAAAATTTTAGGCATTCCACTTTGCCCCACCAGTGAGGCGGCCGGTGGGGCAAAGTGGAATAATCCAGATTAGATGGTTTTTTCATGTTGAGAGGATGAATTAAGGATGATTCACGCTACACCGTGTTGCGACCGGGTCGTGCCCCGGCCGGGGCCCGGCCGGGGCACGGTCAAACATCATGGTATACTTTTCTTATGAAGTGATTCATGCCTGACCGTGGCTCGGCCGTGCGCCGCCGGGTCTCGGCCGGGGCACGGCGTTGAAATGTCATACTATAATATTTGACCGTGCCCGACCGGGCCCCGGCCGGGGCACGGCCCGGTCGCAACACGGTGTAGCGTGAATCATCCTTAAAGGCGACTAACAAAAAGTATTTACAAGGCAAACGTGAGAGGAAACGCCAGGAGGGAATGGCCTAGAAGGACATATACTGACATTTAGTGACCTTATTGGTGATGTTCTTAACAAAGGTCAGGTACGTAGTATTCGCAGCGTGCGTGTATGACCAGATGAATGAACGTAAACGAGGCACAAGGAGTATGTAAGGATCGTAGGAGGTGGCGTTCTGTTGTGTCTGCCTACCATCTTGGGAAGAAGCCGTAAGTTTATGTATGTTGTTTATCAATCTGTTTATTATTTACTAGCTGCGCCCCGCGGCTTCACCCACATAAGTGTCGATCCCGTGGGAATATCGGGATAAAAACTATCCTATGTCCTTTCCCGGGACTCAAACTATATCTATACCAAATTTCATCTAAATCGGTTCAGTGGCTTAGGCGTGAAAAGGTAACATACAGACAGACCGACAGACTTTCGAATTTATAATATTAGTATGGATTTTTTAATTAACGAATGCTCGGTTCCTATAAACAAAAACGAATCGTGTTGCTTACCATTGGTAGCACTTTTTATTATAAAATTATACACGAAGCTTAGAATAGTAGACCCTCATAAGGAAGTCCATATGGGAGGGTCTAGTATGCAAAGCTATGAGGTCTTTGCTTCATTATTGGTAAAGATACAAGAGTCTTAATTTGAACCATTAATGGTCCGTAAATTATAGGAATCGGCCATAAATGGTGAATATTATGGCTTAAGGCTACATAGTTTAAAAAGGAATCAAAGAAATGCAATTCTATACGTCCTTACGTTTTCTCGCTCATGAGAAAGCCTCAACAACCATTAAATTAAATTGTCGACTCGCTCCATTACAATACAAGAAAAACAGCTATTTCTTCTCACCATAATCTCGACAAACAACAAAGCCCACTTTTATCGCGTCTCCTATAGAATAGTCCCCGAAAATTTTCAAATATTTTCTCACAGCAAACAGACACTTCAATTTCATGGTTGGCAAGGCGTATCCGTATAATGCTTACGTCATAACCGTTCGTTTTCACAAAGGAAAATCTGGAAGTCTTTTGGAATAGTGAAACCAGTGTTGCTGGTCAATTTAAATTTTTCGGGGTCGATTTTGTCATTTTGGAAGAGAAGTAGTAGGATAAGTCGGGGTTGCTCTCGAAATATTTTATTGTTTAACATTATAGCGCTATTCATATTAATTTGTCAAGCGCCGCTAATGAGACACAATTGATTTTCTATTGTTTCGTCGCCGATCGGCGAACCGCGACGCTTGACCCGTTAAGTATGTCTTAGATCCTAGTAAATAAAAAAAAAGTAGTAGCTTTCATACTGTATTTTCATACATATTGGATTTCTTCTGAAAAGGTTATATAACTAAAATGGAAATCATGGACGAATGGACGTTCTATTCGAAAAAATCTAATTTGGAAGACAATTCAAATAAATATTGGATCGACAATCTTTTTTATTTAAGGTAGGTAGTTCTACAATATAATATTTAGGACCTACCTAAGCTAAGACAGTAAAAATAAAAGCAATATCATATAAGTACATCATCTGCTCATTTCTAATGTAGTGTCAGCACATCTAGCTTTAGAAAGAGACTGTTAGGTAAGACGCTCTAAAACTTAAATTTTTCTTAATTTTTTTTTTATTGCTGAATGGGTCCGCTCTGGACCTCGATCACGCCTGATAGAAAGCAATGGATGAGGTCTATGATGGAAGGAGCGTGCCCAGAAGATACCTAAGGCACTGGAGTGCCCATGCATCGACGAAACACAGCAGGCTGCTTGACGCCGGACTCCGGTGGGAGGGTGGTCGCAAACCAGGCGGGCGTTAGCCGTTCCACCGCAATGGAAGAATTGTCCAGTCAAATAAGGTGTTGGGTGTGACTGTCCAGGACGCGCCAAGCGCTCGGCTCAGTTGAGTAACTGACGGAACAAACTGCGCTACACGAGGAGGCTTCTTCATGCATCCCAAAAATCTCCATGTGCCATATTTACGGCCAGCCCTACACTTGTAACAATCCGAAAGATCTTGAAGGACATTCCTAATCCATTTTTTCATATTTTTGAAAATTTGATCTGCTGATAACTTAAATAACGCAATGAATGTTTTTGAATTGTCAAAATAAAAGGCATTGTAAATGTAAGTAAGTAAAACAATTAGGCTGCAGGTTCTGTATGAAAATCATGATATTTTAACAAAATATAGTGTACTAGCTGCGCCCTGCGGTTTCACCCGCATAAGTTTCGATCCCGTGGGAATATCGGGATAAAAACTATCCTATGTCCTTTCCCGGGACTCAAACTATCTCTATACCAAATTTCATCTATATCGGTTAGGCGTGAAAAGGTAACATACAGACAGACAGACAGAGTTACTTTCGAATTTATAATATTAGTATGGAAGTATGGATAATAGGTTGTTATATAATTATATACTATATTATATAATATATAACAACCCAAGTCATGAATTCAGAGAATTTACAATTTCTAATCTCAATGGAAAATTGAACCACCGCCTCTTGAACTGTACGTCCATGAAATTCGATTTTTATCGGACGATTCACTTTTTCAACATGGCGGACGCTCATTCAGCTCAGTATTGTAATTCTAATAAAGTTTCGATCGAAACGCTAGTCGTTTGTTCCTTGAGAAAATTCAATTCAGTTTTGAGGGTATCTAGTTTAACGGACGGATAAATGTTATTTTTTATTGATATGAGGGTAGTTCTATGTTGGTGATAACGTTTGGCCAATGTTTCGACTGTCGATTTTGACTGGTAAAAAATTATGTGGGGTTATATTATTATTATTCGGTATATTGTATTTCAGCATTTATCTATATTGTATACTAGCAACGCCCGCGGTTTCACCCGCATAAGTTTCGATCCCGTGGGAATATCGGGAAAAAAACTATCAAACTATCTCTATACCAAATTTCATCTAAATCGGTTCAGCGGTTTAAGCGTGAAGAGGTAACAGACAGACAGATAGACATACACACAGCTCTATAAGAGTTAATATTCTTTACTTCTGTTCCGACGTGCGAACTAATGAACCAATTTTGATGTTTCTTTCAAATTTTCAGGAAGGTTTTTATATTTAAATTCTATAAATAAATATTTATTATGGCCGCCAATCATATATACAACTAAATACTGACCTGCAAATTGCAAAAAACTAATAAAAATTTGAACTTCGCGGACTACACTGACGCTTTCAATCAGTTTGTCAATAGTGTGCACAAAGTTACGAATATAAAATTATGACTATATTTTCGCTCTCTGGAAGCACAAGTTTTCGCATCATTTATCGATATTTCCCCACACTACACATGTCGACTCGCTCTTTACAAAGTGCACGTAGGAGACCAACTTTGTGAGTTACGGGTCTAGCAAGTTTCTATAAGTTTTGTGCGTTAGTAACTTATAATTGAGGCAAATTATAAATTATTGAACTTACTTGTACACAATAGTCATATTTTATACCCTTATTTAATAAGGTCTGATGTCCTTAAACATTCGAAGACATGTAACATCTACCAACCCTCCCTCTCACCGAGAGGAGGCCTGTGTTCCAGTAGTGGGAACATTATAGGCTGATTATGTAAGTTTGTTTGCTCTATCTATGAAAAGAGGTTCAGTTTGGCCTTTCAGTGGGACAATCACTAACATAAGGGCGATTCCCATCTGTCGAAAATACCTCTAGTTTACCTACATTTTGGACAAGTTCTTAAGAGCGTTTACGACGTACGGCATTTCATACAAACTTTCAAGCCCTTGTTTTTCGAAATGAATGAACAAGTAAGTTAAGAACGTTTTCGAAAAATAGTGTTAAAGCCAATTAGACCGATTTTAAATTTCCCATAGAAACAGAGATTTCCAGTTATCTTTTTTTAAACAAGACATTTCGAAAATGTTCTTTACTAACTTTTTAGACCTTCGTATCCTGCTTATGCGTACAAAGTTTCATTAAAATCGGTTCATTCATTTCGAAAAACAACGGCTTGAATTTTTTTTGTATGAAATGCCGTACCTACGTCGCTTTTACCATTGAATGTCACTAAGATGAAATTGTGGCTAGATTTTGCATGTCTCTAATTACGAGGGTTGCCTTTCTTTTTGATACGAAACCCCTCTTATATTCTACAACTGTGGAAGTGCAGTAATTAATTTATGCAATTAACAATACAGGCCATTGTTAGATAGACTAAACAAAAGAGAAACACATTTCCTTTTGTGTTTCCATTGCACTTCAGAATAATAGAGTAATAAAAGTTGGAATATTATTAGTATAATATTAATAATGTTCCTTTCTTAATCTGGTCGTATTGTTTTTACGCGTTTCTCTCCTTGTTTCATTTAATAAGAACGTTTTATTTAAACTTCTGTATCTCGAATGTATTGTTTTTGCGAGCGATTGCTAGGGGAGCAGATATAATAATTAATCTAATAGCTTGCGTCTCCGTGTGATTCCTGGTAAATAGTAAAACATTCCATTCGTGTCACAAAAGATGGCTTTTTTTTTTGGTTGGGAAGTCATCAAATGACCCCTCCCGCTCTGGGTGAAGCGGAAGGGAGTGTCAGACGCTTACTGACTAAAACCCATCCGTGTTCCTTCCTTAGCCCTTTATGTTCCGGGGTAGCGGTAACCCTTTCGGACAATCCCGCACCCCCGGCAGGCTTCGGCCCTGACAGGCCCCTTCCTTTATGCTGACATCTGTTTGAAGCCCGCGTGGAACCCATACGCGCCGTCCGGCACGGGCGTCCTGATCGGACGGTGAGCTACCCATTACTCTCCGTCCGCAGGACAAAAGATGGCTAAGAAGTAAGTGATGGCGTCAACAGGGGGCAGCATCCTCGTCTGCTAATAAATAAACTACAATCAACTACAACCACTTATTCGTTAAACAAGCATGATGATTGGACATCAGCAAATCTTCTTGACCTTTGTAGCAATTAAGATAAAACCCAATCTCAGTAATAGAAATTATTCATAGTGCCTTATGCCTAAATATTTCATTCCAAATCCGAGCACACCATCCAAACCTTCATTCCAACCAGAAATAACTGCCGAAATTTCGCATAAAACACGTTTCACCCCTCCAAGCGCATCTCTAGTGGCAACCTGACAGATGCCAAGGAATGTGGCGGTCTGGCAACTGGCACAATCTGACAACTGGCACGCAAATGAGCCGAGTGCAAGCGCTCATTAAGATAAAGGTGGGCTCTCGTTTACAAGCTTGGTAACGGAATAAAACGATCATTCGCTCCCTAGGGGGTGTAAAATTAGAACGTCTTGTGGTTACGGGTTTTTAGGGTTCTGTAGGTGAGTTGTTTGCGTCTCTGTGGGGGATCTTTACGTACTTTGGCTTAGTATTCGACTAGTACTTCGTCATTTTATTTAAGGAGTTAAGGAAAACTTTTGCGATCGACAAGAATCTAAATTTTTCATGTATTCCACAGCTACCGGTGAATGACTCCCTTGGGTTTGGTAGTAAATTAACGAAATCGGACGGTTATTTTGTTCACGAAAATGAATATGTTTGTTGTACAGAGCCAGCACATCAAGCTACCCGAAACTGTCAAGTTTTCGCAATCAACTTTAAACCTTATACTTTAGCGATAAAGTTGAAAATTTATTGAAGAAATTTGACACATTGTAGTAGCTTGATGTGCTGGCGTCTGTACAACAATTCGGAAGCATCCGCCATTTTTTTCAGCCTACGCTGCCCCATTGCTAAGCAAAGCCCTCCCCCAAATCCTTCCAAACATTCTAATCTAGAGCCACCTAGATCTAAACCTTGTGGTCCGCGACTAGGTCGTCTTGCCACCTCTTCCTGGGCCTGCCTCGGCGGCGCCATCCATAAGTGTGTATATTTGAACCAATTACAACTTTCCTTTTTCGTTTTATTAAATTTCCCATAAATGAACCGCTTCGGCCGTCAAGGAAACCGGGGTTTCGTAACTGGTTTCCATGAAGGCTTTTTTTATACGTCTACGTAACTGATTTCCATGAACACTACACAGACGATAATTTTCCTTTCCATCCACCCACCACCAACGTCACAGAAAATGTATGTCCAGCACAATCTTTTATTATTATACGATAAAGAACACATTTACCCGAACTTTTCCGATAGTTTTTAGCGTAATAAAATCAAATATCCCTCTCACTATCCCCACAATTCTGTGTAAAAGATGTAGGGTCCTATTCTCGGCCGGCCGGGCATACGGCGGGCGCGGCGACACTAACTGACCGAGCCACATGTAAACCTTGACATTCGGGTCAGATAGATGAAAGTTTTCCGCTATATTTGAGTCTAGCCTTGTTTGTTAGTTCAAATTCAACAATACCTTGATTTTGTCCACATACCGAGGGCATGCGTCATCATCATTGGCAGCCTTGTTCCCTCCACTGCTCAGTATACCACCTCCTTCGTGCCATGCTCTCCTGGTATATGCAAGTCTCAAGGGAATGTGTAAATAATTTAAATAAATTTCGTTTTCAATACTTGCCTATAATTATAATGTACTAGCTTCTGCCCGCGACTTCGTACGCGTAAAATTTCACCCTCCCCCCATTCACCCTCTTAGGGGTGGAATTTCGAAAAACCCTTTCTTAGTTGACACCTACTCTTCACAAAGAACACACCCTCCAAATTTCATGTCTCTAGGAGCAGCGGTTTAGGCTGTGCTTTGATATATCAGTCAGTCAGTCAGGACTTTGAATTTTATATATTTAGATTGTTTTCTTATTTGGTTCCCCGGACAACCAGACCCGTAATTTGTAATTGCCTTGTAATAAGTTCAGTGTATTATATACGTCGATCTAATTCTCATTGGTGGTGGAAACCAGAGGACCTAGTCAAGTGGCAAGTGGCAATCGTGTTCAATGTGTTTCGTATTTCTACATTCACGCTATATAACTATAACGCTCCCACTGCTGGTACACAGGCCTCCTCTCTGTGAGAGGGAGTGGGCCAGAATCTATCATGCGGGCCCAGTGCGGGCTGGTAACCACCCTTTATTTAGTAGATAGAATTGACCCGTAGACACCTCATATGACATTTATAACGGTCGATCACTACTGGTCGGAGTGTGTGTCATGGTTGCACCAAATGGGAGTCCAGCTCAGCATATGCCAGGTACAATACCTGACGCTGGTATTCTGCTGCATCCCGTTAGTGACACACGGATGTCGAGAAGACACATCTGAGTTTCAACAAAATGGTACCTACATAATGCGGCGCGTATATTATAAAGGTGGTAAGTACCCACATCTTAATCGATTTGCTTTTAAACTGCCAGAATTTTAAACTTATTAAATTCTTGTGTAGTGTTCACTGGACTACTTGATTATCACTGACACATAATATGTTATGTAATAAATTACTAGTTTATGTTTTTAAGCGTGTATGTGTACGAGTTTACATGTTGGTGTTAAATAATATATTGTTATGTTATTACTAGTCACAAGACAGCTATGCAAAAATATTTCGGTCTAGACACGTCAACCATCCTGAAAATTAAACATGAAAATGTATAGAAGAGAAGGATCAATGGAATGTCCTCACTAAATTCCCTAAGCTTTTCGACTATTTCATAGTTATTTTTCGCAAACACTCCCAAAAGGGTTCTCTGCCTTTACTTTGGAGGGGCCTCAAAAAGCGGAAAGGTTTCGAATTCCTTTGGGAGTGAGTGAGTTAAGTTACTTTTATGGTAGGAAAACTACACATATATTCTAGTAGGTACTAATGGGACACACACACAATTATAGTAAGTAAAACCAAATACAGGGTAGCAGGGACATCGCAGCGCAACCTGTGGAGTAATTGCATAACACACTATCAGTAGCAATGGCTTTCAGTTTGACAGTTCAACAACATTCATTGCGTTATTTATGTTGTTGAGCAGATAAATTTTTCGAACATATGAAGCAATGGATTAGCAATATCCTTCAAAATTATTCAGCGGGTCTTTTATGCATTAACAAAAATGCCGACTATGTTTTATTACTTTTACATACAACCTAGAGAATAGTGAGCTATTGTATAAAAATAATTTAACACATCTACAACGCTACATGCGAACAAAGCGTCATACTGACGTCAGGCAAAAATCCTGCATCTAGCAAGCAGAGTTTACCGCGCAACTACGAGTAATATTATAGAACGGCCCGACATGAATCATCCGGCAGGTGCCCGCCAGACTCAACACCGGTCTGGTCGGAGGATCCTCCCTTTTCTTTGGAGGATGAGTAAATTTTACACCCTGTTCCTCAAACAATTTTAATTTTTAAATTTGTTTTATGAATATTTGTGATTTATTACAAATGTCTGTGTCACCAAAGTCAATAATTGCTTACAAATTGTTTCAGTCGGAAAAATGTTCATATTATTTGTTGTACACACCTCGCATTGGTTTTCCTTACAATCACAAGTCAGCTTATACTGTTTATATATAACTTAATGTGTAGCCGTGCGTACCTACACAAATTACTTAGTTACAGAGTCTTTATATTTAAATTATATTTATACAGACGAGTTTGCGAAACTTTTTTCTTTGATTCTTTATTTTTCCCTGTACGTATGTGCAGAAATAACATAACATCTTTATTCTATGAAAATAACATTGTAATAAACCTATGGATACGGTAAAACTGCGGCTTAAAAAATATTTGCGACTGCAAAATAACCATATTTTACGTAAAATAAGATTCTCCTCATTCTACGTAAATCATTTCAATCCTACAGAACCATCATCATTTCGTTCGCTGTAACAATTTATTCGGCAGATGTCTTCGCGAATTATCTTATCTGTGGAATGTCATCGAGACGTCTCGTGAGCGCGCACCTTAATGATGAAAACCACAGAGTAACTTCAAACTTTTTAATAGAAAGACTTGGAAGTGGAACGAGGTACAAGGTTTATGGGGAATTAGAGTACTATTCTAGTTGATTTAATTTTGGCACTTAATTCTTTGGTTTGAATGGATAGATCCGTTGTGGGGACAGAAAGCTAGATTTGAAAATGTTTTAATTTCGAGCATCAAATGCATTTTGAAATCTAACAAGTTCATATTGTAAACGTGGAATAAAACAAACGAGTCAAACCACGGGCAACAGCTTCATTGACATAATTTTGCTCCATTATATTATAATAGTACCCAACCCCTTGCTACCATAGACACATTTTCTACTCCATTATAGATACAAGGCATCCCTCTGATAAATAATATTTATAGTTCCCCTACAATCTATGTAGGGTACCTTGCTTGCTGGGGCAAAGTAAACAAGGTTGCCACCATGTTGCCACAGATAGTGTAATAATAGTTCGTTGTGTGGAATTATTGTGTAATGGTAGAGGGTAGAGTATTATATTATCTGTGGTAATGGTTTGTGTATTCAGAAGCGAATATAGAATAGTTAAATGAGGCGTTGCGGCTTTTCAATTGATTTTTTTTACTATATCAACATTCATTAAACAAAATGTCCTGACTGCGTGTGTTTATAAATAAAGACATAGACCCCAAAGAAGCATATTTGTAGACATAGTATTGTGAGAGCGTTGCGAGCTCTCAGTACCGGGACGAGTAAATATAAACCACAGTTTGTCATATTAATTCAATAATTATTCCTAAAAGATGGGTCTACGTTTTTGGATTTTCTTTCCGACTTTTTCTTTTTGCTTGGCTCCTTAGGGTCGTAGCCTATAATCTTCCCAAAGAATTGGGGTTTCAAATGCAAAAGCATTTTTTTTTTTTTGTTGCTGAATGGGCCCGCTCTTGACCTCGATCAGGCCTGATGGAAAGCGATGGATGAGGTCTATGATGGAACGAGCGTGCCCAGAAGATGCCTAAGGCACTGGAACTCCCACGTGTCGACGAAACACAGCAGGCTGCTTGACGCCGGACTCCGATGGGAGGGTGGTTGCAAACCAGTCGGGCGTTAGCCCTACCACCGTAAGGGAACAATTGGCCAGTCAAATAAGGTGTTGGGTGTGATTGTCCAGGATGCGCCGAGCGCTCGGTTTAGTTGAGTAACTGGCGGAACAAGCTACGCTACACGAGGAGGCTTCTTCATGCATCCCTTCTAATCCAACTGGTAGTTCCAGAGATTAGTGCAGTGAAACGCTCAAACAACAAACTCTTCAGCTTTATTATTGGTATACAGGGTGAAATTGAACTCATGGGCATCTTTTTAAGGGGTCATTGTAATCGTCATTATGAACAGCCTTTACTATGGGACCAAACCTGAAATCGCGAAAAAAAATCACCTCTTCCATACATTTTGACGAGTTATGTGAACATAAATGCAAGGAACAGCTGATTTTTTTTCGCGATTTTAGTCTTAGTCCCATAGTAAAAGATGTTCATAACGATGAGTACAATGCCCCCTTAAAAGGATGCCCATGAATTTAATTTCATCCTGTAGATATGTGTATATATCCAAAGCTGTTCAGCAGTTTTTCCATGATTGATAAATGATTTTACTTCTGTAAGTTTGTACAAACACTTTTAAACGTCAATCATATTTTAAAACAGAAGAAGAACTAGCAGGGGATGGAGGAGAGGGTGGAGGGGTGCGGGTTAAGGGATCAGACTGGAATAACTCTTAAACACTTACCCCCTTATTCATAAAACTCATCAAACCTATTTTAGTTAAAATGGGGTTTGTCTCTTTCTTACACACAGAAATGACAACGTGACAGATAAAGACAAACGTTCTATAAACCTATTTTAGCTAAAATAGAGATAAAATAGGATTATGAATAAGGGGGTTAGATGAGGTCGACGTTTCCTGTCTGACAACTTCTTTCTATGTGACTATAGAGTAACAAAAATCTTTGCAAACTTTTACAGTACAGTACCCGGCGATAAATATTGCACATCGATCTTTGGAAAGAGACAATCGGCTAATTTCGGCTTCGTAGAGCGTTATCTCTGTCGCACGAAATACAAACAGTCCGGTATCTATTAGGAGCTGTTAAAACAATTATGATTTGCTTCTTTTGATAATTCTTTTTATTCTTTGTATAAAATACACCAATTTTTCTATAAATGATTGCTTTAGGTTGGGGTAAAATAAAAAGGTTCCCCTATTTTTCCTAAAGATGCCATAGTACAACTTTAAATTATTTAAATTTGGGGGTGTTAACAACTCTAGATATATATTTTGAACTGGACGCGACTGCACTCTATCGCACTTGAACAACGACTGACAAAACGTCAGTTAACGTCACATAGGTAGTGTGCGACAGAGATAACGCACTACGAAGCCGAAATTAGCCGATTGTTTCTTTCCAAAGGTCGATGTGCAATATTTATCGCCGGGTACTGTAACAATATTTGCAAGATTTTTAGTCACCCTACAACGTTGGGTAGAAAGCCGGCTCGGTGGCGCGCAGTAAACACTACAGCTCGTATACTGGTCTACTTACTTGTTATACACAACACTGTTGACCTTTAGAATACTTTTAGAGCAGACTGGAGGAACCAAGAGTGTTTTATTTCGTGGGAACATTTTGTTAATGCAGGCCTGGCTTATCTAAAGTAAAACGTTGTAAAAATCCTTATGAATAGTCAAATGCTTTCATGAAGGTTTTGCCCAATTGAGGTATAGACGCCAGCACATCAAGCTACTACAATCTGTCAAATTTTTTAATCGATTTTCAACTTTATCGCTACAGTATAAGGCTTAAAGTTGATTGGGAAAATTTGACAGTTTCGGGTAGCTTGATGTACTGGCGTCTGTACCTCGTTCAGAAGGGTAACTGCGTAACACACTAACAGTATCAATGGCTTTCATTTTGACAGTTCAACAATATTCATTGCGTTATTTACGTTGTTGAGCAGACACATTTTTCGAACATATGAAGCCATGGATTCGCAATATCCTTCAAAATGATTTAGATTTAGATTGATAGGGTGCTGTTGCTGTGACGTCATCACTCGTACAGTATAGTATGGGGCCGCATTCCAGCGAGATGCCCAGCTAATTCGCACAGGTTCTACTGTATTCCCAAGAACATTTTATTACTCAGGCCATTTTTGTGTAGCAAGCCTACACCTGTGGCACAAAGAAAACACAAATGTAGGCTTATTTACGTGCTAAATAACTGAGCTGGCCTTTAAGCAACTTTGAGAACAGCTGGTGTTCGGTCTGGGCTCCTTTATTTACAAAATTTTACTGAAAAAGGTTTTTTCGGGAAGTTTTAAATGTGGTATCCCAATGGCAATGTTACTCGTCTAAGGCTACGTCCGCATTGACAGGCGGCTTGCTTAGCGCCTAGATCCTAGCGACTCACCTGGCGAGTACCGAAGTAAAACGAACGAATCCTCACAACCGGCCGCACTGCGCGCTTGGCGCGTTCGCTAATCGCCTAGCGTGTGTGGGCCGTGGTGTTCTGTCGCTTCCGCAGACAAGTACCACAGAACAGCACAAGAACAAGCTAGTGAAGTGAAGTGCTATAAAAATGGGTCATAAATCCAGCCTTCGTGCTGCTACAGAGAATACCCTGATGGAAAATTGCAAAATTTTACTGAAAAAAGTATTTTTCGGATATTTTAAATGTGGTATCCCAATGCTACTTCGTCTTCCTAACAGTTTTAATTTTTTCCATGGGCAGGTAAAAAAATGTTTTAAAGACTGAATAAAACAAAACATCCAGATTGTTTTTTTAAAGCTCTCTTGGACGCTAAGCCTGGCTACTTACTGCCAATGATGATGATGACAACCTACCCATCAAATATGTGAAGTCATAACAATTATTATAAAAAGAGGCCTTTTTTTCAATAATTGCCACTCGTAGAGCCTATTTTAATTCCCATAATTAATTTCTAGCGAGTAGGTACTCGCTCTGCTAAATATAGTCTTTTTTTATGGATGGGAAATCATCAAATGACCCCCCTCCCGCTCTGGGTGGAGTGGAAGGGAGTGGCAGACTCTTACTGACTAAAACCCATCCGTGTTCCTTCCTTAGCCTTTTATGTTCCGGGGTAGCGGTAACCCTTTCGGACAATCCCGCACCCCCAGCAGGCTTCGGCCCTGGCAGGTCCCTTCCTTTTTGCTGGCATCTCTTTGAGGCGCGCGTGGAACACATATAAATATAGTCTTGAGTCTCTTATTCGCATTTTTTGTATACACCTACCAGGCTACTATGTACGGTAGAGAGCAAAGTAAACAGAGCTTCTGACCTTTACAAGACCCGTGTACGGTCGGCAAACTCATAAAAATGTTTTACTAATTTAACTAACTTTATGCACACATGTGGAATTTAAATTTCTTTTTAGTAAAATGGCGGCCGGGTAGGTCGATCAGTGAGGTACATTTATGTACTATTCAGTGTCCCGGTCACGTTTTCGTCGGCTACCGGGTCTTTTTATTCACGTCCAATGTTGCAATTTGACTTTAACAGCGGTTTTATTACGTTGCAGTACCGTTTCTATGTTTGAGAGCATTTTTGCTGCCACCGTGCAAGTTCTAGCTGTCATGTAAAAGTTTATATTTTCAATTAAAAACAGATATATTTCCATAGAGATGACAGTTGTTTCTGGCCTCTGTAAGTGTAACGTTACGAAAACATATGATGATCGAGTAGTTTTTTTTTAGAAGATCGTTGTTTGGTGTTGGTACGTTAAATAATTTTACTCGAAAAATATAACGCATTTAAAATTAAGGCAACGTCTTGGTTTTATCTTATTTTCAAAGATGTATGTGTTTTACAAGCTAAAATGATAAAGTGATATTACAATCAAATTATCATAGTACCCTTACTGTATTCGCTTTCAAACAAAAATCGCAAATATTAATTAACTTTCTGCTGACGCTACATTCGTTTTTAGCAAACACCGGACCATTCAAGTGGAACGTTTTATGCTGACGCTACAACATCTCTGTATAGTTCTAACGAGAGGTAGCGTTGGAAAAAAACATGGCCGACTGAAATTATACGCCTTTGCATTTACCCGAGCAGTATTAGGGCGTGAACAATGCAATCTTTTTTGCTAACCGTACACAGTATGTTTTAACTTTACAGCATTTTTAGTATAATGAAAGAACTGGCGTGTTCTTTTACATACTGAGTGTAAGAGAATACTCTGGTTTAATGAGGGCGAGTTCATAAACAGGGTAAAAGCGAAAATATTCAACGCAGTGGGGTCTAGAATCATTTACTGAGTCCATGGTAACAGTTTGCGCCTCGATATCCCTGACACCCTGTATAGTATACCATACTACACCCTGTATAGTATAGTGTATAGTATACTGTACTATATAGGCTGATGTGTAGGATACATTGTCCGTACTACTTTTAGACTTTATGTGTATTTGAAGAGGTCTGACGTTGTACTTTCAAGATGTCTCGAATTAATGTATTAATTTCGGGAAGAGCTTGTGGCTAAGTAATAACAACCGCACGGGTCGATCGATCAGGTTAAGCCACGCTTGCCGCGGTTGGTACGTGGATGGGTTGACCCCTCCGTGTCTCGGAAAGCACGTTAGGCCGTTGGTCGCGGCTGTCATTCATAGATCTTTGACAGTCGTTACGGGTACTCAGAAGCCCGAAAGTCTGACAACCAGTCTTACCAAGGGGTTTCGTATTACCCACTAACTGGGTCATGGAGGTCAGAAAGGCAGTCGCTCCATGTGAAATACTGGTACCGCATCCGGTTAGACTGGAAGCCGACTCCAACCTAGTTGGGAAAAGATTAGGCAGATGATTTCGGGTATCATTTCGTTGGGATCCGCGGGATGCGAGATGCACAGAACCGGTCGAAGTGGCGATGCTCTTTGTTTGTGGATGGGAAACCATTAAATGACTCCTCCCACTATGGGTGGACCGGAAGGGAGTGTCAGACTCTTACTGACTAAAACCCACCCGTGTTCCTTCCTTAGCCCTTTATGTTCCGGGGTAGCGGTAACCCTTTCGGACCATCCCGCTACCCCGGCAGAAGTGGCGATGCTTGCATGCTTTTATTGTTGCACTGCAGGACAAACACCTCCCTCTACCTTTTCCACACAATACCTCATAGTCTCCTTATAGACTTTTGCTAGTACCGGCCAGTCCTTTCTGTGGGAGTCAATAACCAGCGTGCATTGGATATAGGCATATAAGCAGTGCCTACCTCGATATATCAAAATAAGCCTGTCAATTACATTTTAGTGTGTGTGCCCCACAATTAAGAAACTCACTAAATTATCACACCTAACAAAAAACAAAATCTTAAAAAGACTAAATTAAAAATACGTACGTCTCACGCGTAGTACTATGATGTTCGACTTTCGCAATTTATCACCCTTAAGTAGGCATGCCTACTCAAATAACCACACTTTTGACCTCGCTTTTTTTTCTGATTAGTGACCGCGTTTGCCTAGACTAGACCCGGCCTAGTGCCTACCTATTCTGAAAACCAATGCACGCCACTGATGACCAGTTCAATACCCATGAAAGTACACAGCTTGGCTGAACTATAGAAATCAGTAGAAAAGGCATAAACATACTCAGCCTATAACGATCCCACTGCTGGGACACAGGCCTCCTCTCTGTGAGAGGGAGTGGGCCATAATCCACCACGCGGGCCCAGTGCGGGTTGGTAGATCTCGCATGTCTTCGAAATTTTTGGTTCTAGGACATAGGACACACGATGTTTTCCTTCACCGTTTTGAGAGTAGTGGTGATGAAATAAATTACACAAAGTAAAGCGCCGGTCTGGATTCGAACCCACGACCTACAACTCGTAAGTCGGGGTCGCTACCACTCCAGCCACTGTAGATAAGGAGTCGCTTACAATTAGAGAAGCAAATGGAAGGCATGCTAAATTTACAATATTTTTTTAATTTTACCTAAGATTTTTTAACCCGCACCCTAATCGCGTAACACATTACCAATCACAATCTAAATCATTTTGAAGGATATTAAAAATCCATTGCTTCATATGTTCGAAAATGATTTTGCTCAACAACGTAAATAACGCAATGAATGTTGTTGAACTGTCAAAATAAAAGCCATTACTACTGTTAGCGTGTTACGCAATTACCCCGCACATAAAAAGATAAAAACAAACTGTATACCTACTGCTAGTTATAAACTAAATAAAAAGTAAAAAAAAGTATTTTGCGAAACTGAAAACGCACAAACTTTTACGCAAGTCAAGATAAGTTTATACCAAGAGGAACAATTTACATAAATAATTAACTTGGCGATTCTTCGTGAACACCGTTACTTGGACTTGACCTGAGGTTTCTAACTTCCTACCGCAAAAACTTTCGATAATAAAACAGGACGGTCCATTAAAATGCCTGTATTCTGTGTAGTTTACTTGGAACCTCATTCGAGTGATTGACTCATTTTCACACCGTTCGAGTTTTGAAATGAAGTTTTGAGAAAAAGCGATCGTTGCTCTTTCATATGAATACTGCTGTTGTTGCCTGCGACTTCGGCTGCGATCGAGGATGACGCCTATCGCAGCGCGAGTAAGCGATCATCGCTATTTTATATGAATACTAGCTATTGATTATAATTATATTTTTAGGACGTCCGACCTATGTGTCGATAAAATTAAGTCAAAGTTCTTTATGGTACAGCCTAGTCCAAATGTAGGTGCCGTTCGTGGAATAACATTAATATTCATTGTAAGCTGTTCCACGAATGGCACCTACCAATTTGTGTAGGTGCTGTTCAAATCAGTGCTCTAAGTGGAATATCTCGATTCATCTGACAGTAGTTTAACTTTCAAGCACCAGGTTCTCATAACATCTAAGCGTATCATATGCATGCATTATAATAAAATTATAATGTAATCTGAGTAATTAATGTCAATGACTGCGAGTAGAGACTGCGACCCGTTGCACCACATCTGTGCGGTATTATTAGATGCCCATATACAGGCTGTTTACATTTATTGAAATAATAATTTGAAACTATGAATAGTTCTATCAACTTTTAAACTAATTGGTAAATCAAGAAATTTTCTCTTTTTATTATAACTATTGACAATATTAGCTTGTGTGGTGTTAAGCAAATAGATAGAATAAGAAATGAGTATATAAGAGGAAGATTGAAAGAGGCACAGTCGAGTGAAATGTTATGTGAAAATCGGTTGTCGTAGAATGGGCATGTGATGCGGAAGAATAAGGAAAATGTTTTGAGTAAAGTTTTGAGTATAAATGTGGATGACCTTTAGGAAAGGCCAAAGAAACGATGAATGGACTGTGTGAAACATGATATGGCTAGAAAGGGTGTGACTACCAAAATCTCCTGCATCTTGAGTGCGATTAGAAACACAAATCACATATTCTCAAACAGCCAGACTCGCAACAAATGTCTGTAGGTCAAATAAAAACATATTTGTTTCGAGCGAGAACCGAGCCCGTGTCACGTAGTACAAAATCCATTCACTTGTCCGCTACGTCAACCGTTCCACTCTATTTCATACTAAATATAAATCACCCTGTATACACATGACATGGGCCACATTGGCACGCTGCGGTACGCACTGACGTAGAAACGATGCATCGCTGTGACATCATGGTTCGCTGACATACTCATTTCATTAGATAGGTTATATCTATATCATTACATAGATCTACGCGCAAATACTGGATTATGAAAATATTTTTTTCGATACGCAGGCAATTTTAATATGCATTAAACAGTTTCGTTTTTTTTTGTACAGTCACGTCTAAAAGTATGTATACACTTGGCTTTATTCAAAGGCGATTTTCTCCTTTATTTTTGAATGAAATTTTATGTTATTACACAAAATAGTATTTTCGAACCCATAGGTTTATGTTAAGTGTCGTATTTCAACGTTGCATTCGTTATTTCACGAAAAAATCGCAATTGAAAATTGCCAAGTGTATACATACTTTTAGACGTGACTGTACAGACCATTTGTAGGCACATCCGGCTATCCGAAACTGTCAAACGTTCCCAATCAACATTGAACCTTATGCTTTAGCGATAAAGTTGAAAATCTATTAATGAAATTTGACAGATTGTAGTAGCTTGATGTGCTGGCGTCTGTACATGTTCAAGAAACGCATCTCTAGGTCTTCACACCAGCGTTTCCTAGACTTCACTCGGTGACGACGCCCGTTTTCTGGCACCCATTGCGTGACGACTTTGGCCCACTTGTCCCTGTGGCGGCATCTACATCAGCCAGCCCCTTTAGGAAACACAAGGATGATGTTATGTTTGATTTGTTATATTTTAATGTCAACTTTTATTAATAACTAGCTGCGCCCCGCGGTTTAACCCGTATAAGTTTCGATCCCGTAGGTATATCGGGATAAAAAGTATGGCTATAAACTATATGTATGCCAAATTTTATCGCAATCCGTTCAGCAGTTTGTGCGTGAAGAAGTAACAAACATACAAACACACTCACGAACTTTTGTCTTTATAATATTAGTGTGATAGTGTGATTCTGTGTGCGCCAACATAACAAACAAACACACATCCTCTCACCCCAAACGCATATAGGTACCGTCTCCGTACCGTCGTGGGTAAAAAATTGTTTGAATGAAAAATGGTTCACCGTACAGAATATTTTATATTGAACATTGCTTCAACGTGTCGCATATTTAATTTGAAAGTCATTTCCAATAGTGTTCAGCTGCAAATAAATATTCAATGCTGGAATGGAAACAGGGAAATGTCATGCTTGTTATTTCACTTTCAGTTCAGAAAACAATTTATTCGAAGTCATATTTTTTACGTGTCCTCTGTTTTGTTTGAGCACCAAGTTCTGGGTGTTCACCCTGACGAATGTGTTATAGCATAATACTACTAGGACACAGACTTGCTTTCAATGAATAATCTATCACGAGGGCCCAGTGCGGGTTGGTAGATGTCACATTTCTTCGATTTTTTTATTCTAGGAGATGTCTCCTCACGATGTTTTCCTTCACCGTCTTGAGAGCCGTGGTGATGAGATAATTTACACAAAGTAAAGCGTGAGTCCAATTCATGACGATGATTCAAAATCTGTATAATTGTTGCAGAAGAAATCCTGGGCTCTCGAACAGCGCTATGGATGTCAGCTGACGGCCACATGGTCCTATACGCGACCTTCAACGACAGCCTGGTGCATGAACAGAAATACCCCTGGTACGGGGCAGCACTAGACACTGATGATCCTGCCAAGGTAATTTGAATCCTGTTTCTAGATGAATGAAGTTCATTTTAAGAATGTTCTAGTTAGCGCTGCCCGCACTAGATTCTGATGATCCTGCCAAGGTAATTTGAATCCTGTTTCTAGATGAATGAAGTTCATTTTAAGAATGTCCTAGTTAGTGACTGCCGCGTTTTCGATGATTTCTTCCAAGAATTGATTACTGTCAAACTTAAGCGATTATAAAGCTACTGTATAAAAATAAATAACCAAAACCCAACCTAGACAATGCCCCCGGTCCCCCGCCATCTTACCGTATTAGGTCCCCCCGCATTCGTCTTGGTATTTGGGTCGCACCCGAGATATTTGGGAGTGACGTCAAACTGTTAGTTTTATAATAAACTGGGACATGGAAACTAGTAATGATATCTATTATCTATACATTAGATACTTATAAAACAAAGTCCCTCTTTGTGTCATTTATTTTGGAAGGTTTATGTGTACCAACATTAATATAACTTGGATATAATATAGAATATCGATGTTTTACAAGTAGTAAAAACCTTCCGAAGCAGGGCCGCGTCGCTAGTAGGTACTTGATTAAATAAAGCTTAGAATTTACCTAATTAAAAGTAAAGTGGACTACTTTTTTAGTTTTTCAACATTAATCATTTCCTCCTCTCCACACAGACGTACCCGGAGATCAGAAGCGTGAGGTACCCGAAGCCAGGGACCAACAACCCGACGGTGGCGCTGACGGTGGCCGATATTGCAGACCCGAAGCACATCCGGACACGACATCTCACGCCACCTAAAGTTATATTAGAAGAAGGGTCAGTATGAAAATGCTAGTTAGGATAGTACCTACTTTTAGGCAGAGACTTATAAACGTTACTCACGTATTTTGCCTAAGCTTGGGCTAAGGCTTGAAGGGCTTGTGGCTAAGTAATAACAGCCGCACGGGTCGATCCATCAGATTAAGCTACGCTTGCCACGGTTAGTCCGTGGATGGGTGACCATCAAGACCCCTTCGTGTCTCGGAAACCACGTTAAGCCGTTGGTCCCGGCTGTCATTCGTGGATCTTTGACAGTCGTTACGGGTCGTCAGAAGCCCGAAAATCTGACAACCAGTCTTACTAAGGGTTATCGTATGGTGTGGAGGTCAGATAGGCAGTCGCTCCATGTAAAATACTGGTATTCAGCTGAATGTGGTTAGACTAGAAGCCGACCCTAACTTAGTTGGGAAAAGGCTAGGCAGATGATGACGTATTTTGCCTAAGTATTATTCTTGTCACTTGTCACAGTCCCGCAAGTGGTAAACTACAAATGCAAGAAGCGACGGGATCATAAATGTATCTAATCAAAAGCACTTGTCTTGCTATGTAACTTTCATCAATCTAGGCCCTAGTCAGAGCATGAAGCTAAGTATTTGAGGAGATGTTTGGATCTGTTTGTTTAGGTGGAATCTTTCAGTTACTATATCTTCGCGAAAGCCATAGGTACTTGCAAAATAGTTTTTCTCATTTTGGCAATTTTATTTGGGCAATGGAAAGGGCTATGTATGTGTAACGTAACCGACATAGCCTGAAGAGTTGCCAAACCTAAGTGGCAGTGAGCAGGGCACACTGTTCTCAGAACAGATGGCCGATGGGGCTCGAAAGATTCTGGAGTGGCGACCGCGTACCGGAAGACGTAGCGTTGGAAGGCCTCCCACAAGATGGACCGACGACCTTGTGAAGGCCGCAGAAACCCGTTGGTTGCGAGAAGCAAAGAACCGGTCGAAGTGGAGGTGCTTGGGGGAGGCCTATGTCCAGCAGTGAACGTCTTTCGGCTGAAATGATGATGATTTGTACAGTTAAAAGTACCGCCATAACTAACAAATAATACACACATCAAAAGTGTCTAGGGATCAACATATATTTTTGCAATAACTTTTCTCCTGATTGATATTAATTAAAATTTTCTTTAAGGATTCATCAAATAAAGTGTTTTCGTTTGTCACAGTAACGATAAACCAAGTCACCTTTGCATTAATAAAGAAATTTGCCATTTTCCTAATAAAGGGATTTTTGACATTTGAACCACTAATACAAAAGTTCGAAAAAAAGACTGAAATAACAGTTTTCTTTAAAATTTTATTGGGTAACTTAAACAATTAATAATCCGTGTTTCTACCGCGAACACTAACAACACAAGAACATCGGTTTGGCATACTCAAAATGAGTTCATCCAAATCACGCTGTGGAATGGCCGCCCATGTTCGTTGCAACAACAAAAAAAGGTCTTCTTGCGACTGGATACCCTCCATATTCGGCAGAGCTCTTCTCTGTAGCATATCCCATGCATGCTCAATCGGGTTCAAGTCTGGCGACTGAGCAGGCCAGGGCAGGACATTGATGTTAGCTGCGGCGAGAGTCTGTCTTACAACTCTTGCGGTGTGCGGTCGTGCATTATCATGCATTAACTGAAATAAGGGACCGATTTGCACTTGTAGAGGAACGATGACGTCTGATACAATCGTCTCAGCATAAATTTGAGCGTTGAGGTTGCCTTTGATCCAAATCAACTCAGTTCTTCCGCCGATCCAAATACCCGCCCATACCATGATGGTTCCACCACTATAAGGATGGACTTCCTGGCAGGATTTTAATCGCTGTTGGCGTCCAGGGGTTCTCCAGTGTCGTATACGTCTTGTATCCGGTCTCATACCAAAACGAGACTCATCAGAAAAGCACACGAAACGCCATTGTTCTTCTGCCCAATTTCTGTGTTCAAGAGCCCATTGATATCGAATCCTACGATTGTGCATTGCTATAGGTGGTACCCGTAGCGGTCTTCGGGAATGAAGGTTCACTTCATGCAAGCGGTTTCTGACTGTTTGGTCGCTAATTAAGTTCCCTGAAGAGTGATGAAGCCTCACGGCTAACATCATGGCGGTTATTGTTGGAGCTCTTCGAGTTAAGATTTGAATGTATCGGTCTTGTCTCCGTGTGGTGCAGCGATACCGTCCTCCATGGCGCTCAGCCACGGTACCAGTGCTTCGGTAACGTGTCCAAAGTCGACTGATAACACTCTGACTTGTATTCAGAGCTAAAGCCACAGTACGTTGCCGGGAACCAGCTTCTATCATTCCCACGGCTCTGAGCATTTCTTCCCTGCTTAAATGACGTCGCCGCTCCATAATAACGTTGGTTTTAATCAGTAGTAGGGAAACAGTAGCACTAATAATGTCTTCAATGCGTTGTATGTTTTTATAGGGAAAATATTGACAGCTGATTTTCATCTTTTACTCGAATTTGATTCACAGTTCCTGATTCAAATTATGAAATGCACCAAAAAGGATCCATATAAATTTATAAAATCATAAATTTATTACAAAGCCACATCTCAATCTCAAGAAATCCGCATAAAAATGCTTGATCCCTAGACACTTTTGATGTGTGTATATTTATAATCATTTTTCTTATTTTGGATTGTATCTTTACCTTGTGCCTATGTACGTACTTACCTATTATGCATAGCCAGATATTACGATTTACGCGCGTATCAAGCACTCGTACTTGTACATGTCTCTGGTTGCACAGCATTTCTATACAATCAAGTGTTTTCTAACTGAACAGACAGCCGTGCTGCTGGGGAGTTTGTTGCGCCACTTCTTCTCCCCAGCGAAAGCACTAGGAAGTGGCGAAGGGCGGGCGTTTTGGGGGACTGTCTTTTGTAATTTTGACGTTTGAAAAGTGCTGATTCTCAGCCTAGTTTGAATAAATGAATTTTGATTTGGTTTTTCGAGATACCGCCAAGCGTTTAGTCGACTCTGCACGTGACCAGAGGGCTGGTCTATTTTTTGGCCAAAGATACAAATTTCAAAATATTTTATTGTGGGCATATGTTAATTACAGGTCTTAAATAAATTATAGTTCGAATATGTCCTGCCTAATAGGCATACAATAATTATATGTCATTATATTTCAAAAGTTATTATAAATGTTAAAATATCAGTACACAGTCAAATTAATACATATCAATAATTCAAGAAATCTTGGATCGTGTAGTATGCTTTATATATTAAAAAGTTACGTAGTTTATTTTTAAATACTGGAAGTTCCTTAGTGCTCAGAACGTCAATAGGTATTTTGTTGTATATTTTTGATGCCATGCCAAAGAAGCTTTTGTTAAATAGAGCTGTTTTATGTGGTACATTAGAAATTTTTAACATATGTCTTCTCGATTTTAGTTTATCAAATAAATTTTCATTTGTCTTTATAAATACGGCTACTTCATAAATGTAAATTGCAGGAAAGGTCAATATTTTAAATTCTTTGAAATATGATTCACATGAATCAGGAACACGGATACCAGCAATCGCACGTATACACCTTTTTTGCGCTTTAAATACTAAATCCTTATTAGTGGCATTGCCCCAGTATATGACTGCATATCTCAGTGTCGACGAAACATAAGCATGGTATGCGGTCAAAAGAACTGATTGATCAACAATTTTGGATAATTTATATAAAGCATATGAGTACTGATTAAGTTTATTGCATACTGTGTCAATGTGTGTTTGCCAAGTCAAATCATTATCTATCCAAATCCCTAGAAATTTAACGCAGTTGACTTGTTCAATTTTCGTCCCATTATAATGAATATTGATATTGTTATTTTTATTGTTACGTCCGAAATTGACTAATTTGGTTTTTTCTAAATTTATAATTAAGTTATTAACCGTCAGCCAGTGTTTATATGATTTTCAAAAGTATCAACATTTTGACCTGTAAAGATGGCTGTGCTGTCATCAGCAAAAAGGATCATGGGATGCTGTGAAACTTTAGGCAGATCATTAATGTAGATCAAAAATAGCGGTGGACCTAACACGCTACCTTGAGGCACTCCATATAGTACTTTTTTGGGCATGGACTTATGTTTTTGTTCGGTATTATTTAAGAGATTAATATTATTTATTTCTACTACCTGATATCTATCATTTAGATAAGATTCTAGAAGTTGATGGACGTTACCCCTTATTCCATAACTGTACAATTTGTTTAAAAGTGTCTTAAAGAATTAGCATTGCCATACAACGTGGCAATGCTGCCACTGCTGCCAGCCTTTTGTGCACCGTTCCTGTTGACAGTGATGCGGACGAATTCTTTGATGCCCTATGATTATTTTGTTTATTTTTTCATATAATTGTACATATTATTATTAGTTTATACATATAAGCTAATATACATATGTTAGCTTATAAAATAAATCCGCTTTAGTGAAATTTTGATTTTGTTTTAAACGTTTTATTTTATCCATTAATCTATTTGAAAACTAACTGCATTTTATAACACCGTCATAAGTGAATATATCAGTAACAAAAACTAAACAATGTTACCCAGAATATGATTTTAATGTCTGTTATCTGTACCTTTGTGGTATAGTATAACAAAAACCCTAAATCTATTACTATGTTACTACATGAGAGACCCTTCTTCCAATATACGATATAGTCCCTAGATCTCCATATAAAGTAGAGACTGCAAAGCGAACTCTACTGCTTTAAAGCGCTGTAAGCCATAAACCGAGCTAGGTAAATGAGCTGAACCCTATAAAATAAACAAAATGGGCAGACTTCGTATCAAAACGTCAATATTTCGAATCTACCTTTATTTCGTCTAAGTTTTATTGTATATTGGTAATTTGCGCAGGTACGGTATGATTTCTATAAGTAGTTTTGGTATGTGATCGTGAATGTTTGGTTGGTTTTATGTGTGTAAAGAATTGTACCTACCTCATAGGAGTTTCTGATGAATATGCTTACCTTAGGAGCAATCTAACGCGTCGTTTACACTGCCCCGCGCAACGCGACGCGCGACGGATATTTTGAACGACGCCTATAACTGAAGCTTGTGTCTCTAAAACTTTTAACAATCCTCCGGTCTTTAAAAGCCATCTAAATGAAACTCTACTGGTGGAAACCTTGTTATTATTTTTGTCGATGTTTTACTGCAGATTTACTAATCTTATTTTATCTGATTGAGAAACTTGAGCAGTCTTCATCCTTGAGATAGTTCCAGAAAGCTTTGCTAATGTTCACTCGTTTTTGGATTCCTATGTTGGTCTCTATTATAACTATCGGCTAGAAGGAAAAGAAACTGTAAACTTGTACATTTTAGTGTAATTTTTCTACACACAACTGTAACTACTTATACTGTTTCTTGCAGTGACTACTACTTCACGAGCGCGCAATGGGTGTCCCTCACAGAAGTGTGCGTGGTCTGGCTGACCAGGATGCAGAACTTATCGGTTGTCTCCGTCTGCAAGAGTCCTATGTGGTACTGTCAGGAGGTAAGGAAGAACTTTAATAATTCACTGCCTTTTTTCGCCTTACCTATGCCATGATTAATGAGCATTAATTTGGTTGTAAAACTGAATTCAGTCGCGTCATAGTATTATACCTGTCACCCGAGGTTTCACTCCCGTGGTCTATCCTACAGGTGCCGTATTATGACGGTCTAATGCCATCATGATTCCAGTGTAAGAGAGAGACGGAGCTATACATGAGCGATAGAACCGTCCCTTTCCGCACAGGAATCATGATGGCATTAATACTTCGTAATACGGCCCCAGGAACCTGAATTAAAAACACCTACCAGCTTATCTGAGATTATCTCCTGCTGATTTCTGGTAGCCTGGTACTTTGACTGGAACACTTTTCTCACCCAGATTATATTTAAAACTTGAATGCTGAAAAAACCTCAAGTTAGATACTCGTAAATTGAATATTCTTTATTGTACACCATAATAATTATAACAAAGTGAAGTTACGACGACCTGGTTCTACCTAATTAATTCTGCAAGCGAGGTAAGTAGGTATATTAGCTTATTAACCAAACAAAGTGGAATGAAGCGATCATTAATCACAATTTAAAAAATGAATAATGATGTAGTATCGTTTTTGAACCGTCTATGTTCTACCCTTTAGAGAAAACGGCAGATAGGTAGGTAATATTTACCTATTTATCCAGCATTAACCCGTTGAATGTCGTAATTACAGACACAATTAAAAAGTCATTGTGTCTCGCGTAGATCTACGTTCCGGCATACGAAGGGTTAATACTAAGAAAAGTTAAACAGGGTGAAATTGAACACGTGCGACAAATCGAAATGGGAGATTGTACTCATTATTATGAACAACTTTTACTATGGGACCAAAGCTGAAATCGCGAAAAAAAAATCAGTTGTTGCCTACATTTTGATGAGTTATGCAAACATATATGTAGGGAACAGCTGATTTTTTTTTCGCGATTTCAGGTTTGGTCCCATAGTAAAAGTTGTTCATAATAATGAGTACAATCTCCCATTTCGATATGTCGCATGTGTTCAATTTCACCCTGAATATCGACCAGCAACATCGTGAAGAAACCTGGACTTATAATTTTAATATAAGACTGAAATCGCCAACCCGTCTTGAGCAAGCATGCTCTATATGAGAAGAGGTCTTTATTTTATCATACAAAGTCTTTAAGTAAACAGTATCCAGGCAATCTTTGACGATGGACTTTCAACAAAATATTCACAAAAAGATTTCAACTGAATATTATTGGCAAAGTTTTTACAATTCATAAAGGTACTGTTTTCTATTGTAAGCTTCATAAAATTTGTGAATTTTTGAGCACGTTTTTTTAACGAATGACGTACTAAAAAACATTTTTGTCGTAGCTTTTAAATTTTAAAACCTTAATAAAATTTTATGTTAGGTTAGAGACTGCGGTCGTAAGTTATTTTTAATGGCTTGCAAACCGTTGGATTAATATGTTTTTGTTTTAGCTTTCGTTCCAAACTTCGGCGTTGATTTTACATTCTTAATCCCTTTTCAGAATATTTGAGTAAGCTAACTTTTTGCGGTTTGGCTTAAAAGTCCCGGATGTAATTCACATGAATTATTCTTACTTTTACCTAAAATTTACTTGATTTTAGCTCGCTACCCTGATATCACTTCTATGTAAAACAATTGTATGGTAATATAGACACGCACGCACATGCCACTTCGAGGTAAACCCCCGACCTAAACCGCGATCGCGAGGTATCGCAGTAAAGCACCTGGTCTACGGCATGATTGTACTTGGAGAGTGTGCGCAGGAGTTCCACGACCTGATCCGACCATCGCCCTTTTACCACCGGACAACCAGACGTACTGCAGCGTACCACCTGCACTTGGTTGATATCCAGACGAGTCGTACTCAGCGCTTCTCCTCCACTTTTATTATGTGCCCAGCCAAAGTGTGGAACTCTCTGCCGGCATCTGATCACAAATCAAGAGTGAACAGGCATCTTCTGGGCACGCTCGGTCCATCATAGACTTCATCTATCGCTTTCCATCAGGAGGCAGCGGACAGGAGTCAGCGGGCCCATTTATCAGTAAAAAAAAAATTTTATTACCCTAATAAATAGTCTGTTTTCATTGGATTCCCTATACGATTAGTATTGGCACCTAATATCGGCACACGTTGCGTCTTATATGCCAGTATAGAAGAAGACTTATTCCGTATTCAAAAACGTTCAAAATCTATTCGTAATCTCATCTCAACGGCAATCAATATCAAAAACTTTTCCAAAATGTAACGTAAAATGTAATGTAAAAAATGTAATGTGTGCTAGGTAATTTAGATGATTTTTTTTGACATATATTATTACTGAGCCTGAGAAATATTTTAAAGTTGTACCCCAATAAGTAACGACAAATGTACAGACTTGCCTTAGTGGGGACAAGGAAAAAGTAAAAAAAAAGGAAATGCCTATTTTTCCTAATAATAAAAACCTGAGTCGAATTTTGTTTTCATTCTTTGTTTATTTTCTTCTCCATTTAACATTAAACTTCTTCAACAGGTATACAGAATATCCTCAGGGTTGGACGGCTGGGTAGAATCAGCCCCCTCCCCCCTTTGGTCAGCCGGCGGCGGTGCCCTGGTAACCCTAGCCCCAGTCAGGGACGGCCCAGCCGGGTTGTTCCGTCATATAGTGAGGACGGAACATAACTCCCATGGGCCCAGGGCGTTGCCGCTGACGCATGGGAGCTTTGATGTCGTCGAGTTGTTGGCTTGGGATCATGCTAATCAGCACATGTGAGTATTTTTTTTTTCTTTCAAATGCAAATCAATTTTAAGACATTGTTAAGTCTCATGCTGTCCCTTTCACTTTAAGGTGTAGTGAAGCGACAAAAATACTTTTAATAACGTCCTATGGTTAACTGTCTTTTAATAATAATAATATATTTATTTGCATAAAAACACGGTATAAAAAGATGGTAAAAGTACAATTCAGAACAAAACATGTTTTGCACAATATAATAATAAGCATGCAAATTTTTCAGTATGTAACTGACATTACCATTTTTTGTCAATGAAATCCTTAACACTATAAAAACTATTAGGATGTAACCATTCATACATTTTATTTTTAAATAACTTTGTATTTAAAGTTTTGAGATCTAGAAGTAGGTATTCGGGAGTTATGCACTTGAGAAGCACTAATAAAAACTTATTAATCAACTGTTCATCCCCGGGTAACGTACCCAGCAGATAATGTCACTTAAATTCTTTATACTTTTCATTTATCTGCTGGATAGTGCCTATATGGGGACTGTAACAAAACATTTTTTTTTGTTCGGTGGATTTTGACTACAATTTTCTTTCAGCTACTACTTGGGCATTCCGGAGGGTAAACCAGGGCAGCAGCACCTATACAGAGTATCGTCCGAGGCGCCGAGGCCGGGCTCCCCGCAGAAATTACCGTACTGTGTCACATGTAATTCACAGGTCAGTAGAAATGACATACCTACCAATATGCTGATTGTATGTACTAGTAGAAGTACTATTATACCAATATGCTGATTGTATGTACTAGTAGAAGTACTGTAAAGGTTGTTCACTAAAGTGGTGCAGGCTGGTTATAAGTTAGCGCGGGTTCCATTCCAACATTCAAGCAAGTTTTGAACGGGGTGTCAAATATTTTTTTAGGTATTTTTGTTTAGGAAAAGTGAGCGCTAGTTTAGTCGGGAATATGTAAAGACTATGGTAAAGACGTTCTAAAGAAATTCTATCGTTGTTCAAATACTTTGAAGGGATCATCTAGCCTTTCATAGTTGTTGGTATACCAGGAGAACAGAGATGTATAGAGTATTTTCTAGAACGACAAGACCGGACCCAGGCCTGCCTAGTAATCACATTACAGTTGCTTTTCAATTTATAATAAAACGGTGAAGAGAGAAGATGGGATGACCTTACTCGGGTCGCAGCAACTATAAAGAGGTCATTTGTTGGAGGTGCTAACTTTTAGTCTCAAGTAGATCTATGCGGAAAAATTCTGCAGTTCTTCAAGAATTCTGTCCGATACAGCTTGTAAACACGCCATATTTTTTGTCCACATGATCTCTATTTAATCGCTTAAACGTTTACTATCTATTTCAATGCGTAGTGGCTCAACGCCAGAATATTGAATTTACGTATTTACCAACATCTGTGCTACATCGGTGACACGCGGAGTCATAATATGACATTTCCATGCACTTATGCCTGTATATTTATGATTGCCTATTGGAAATCTATTTGTGTCTCGCGTTCTAATACGAATTAGCAGTAGGTACCATAAGTACTTGATGTATAAATAATGTATGAAATTGTAAGATTTAAAAAGAGATGGATGATTTGTTCTTGCCTCTTGTATCATAACTGATACCTAAACAAATCGATTACAAGTCATTACCATCATCATAATATAAATAAAACAGTCAAATAAATACTACAGCTTTTAATGTCTAACGTCCCTTTTCTATCTTAGTAAGCAAATAAATGACAGCAATTATATTACTAATAAGCATTGATTGCCCCAACGAAACTAGAGCTAATATCGTCAACAATCCGGAAATAATAAGAGTTTCTCTTAGGGCAAACAGATTCTTTGATATGAAAGATAAGCGACGAAATAATACACAAATGAACTTGTGGATTGTTTTCTAATTTTTTCTGGTCATAAGGTACCAGGATTGTAGCAACTTGAAGGAAAGTAATGATCATCTGCCTAGCCTTTTCCCAACAATGTTGGGATCGTCTTCCAGTGTAACCGGATGCAGCTGAATACCAGTACTTTACATGGAGCGACTGCCTATCTGACCTCCAAAATCTAGTTACTGGGTAACACTATACCCCTTGGTAAGACTGGTCAAACTTTGGGGCTTCTGACTACCCGTAACGACTATCAAAGATCTACAAACAGCAGTCGGGACCAACAGCTTAACGTGCTTTCCAAGCCACGAAGCTCTGCTCTGCTCGGACGGAACGAAATATGAACACAAATCTCCTAAGTTCCTCATAAACATTGATTATTACAACAATCAGGTTAAAGTGACTCAGTAACTACATGTATCAGTATTGAAAATCTATTCATGAGGTGATCGTCAAAATATTTTCAGTATAGTCGTAAGACAAATTCTGCAACCAATTGGTAAGCTTTGCTTTCAGTGTAAACTTGGTCAACGTGTAAATGTCAATTGACCGATGTACCCTATTATAAAGACGAGTGCTTAGGACTACGTAATGGCGGCTAGCAAGTGCGGAACGACATTGAACGGAATCACAGACCGGACGACCTCTGCGTCTGAGAAGGATGTTTGAGTCGAGAGGTAGGATGGAGTGGCGGCGTAAGACTACATGCAAATTGAAGAGTTGTCGCACAGTGAGGACCTGGGTTTCAGAATACAGCAAGGCGGTTAAAGTTTGTCCGTAAGGTTAAAGATTGTCCGTAGGTTTTATTCAAATTACAACTGTCATTGTTTCATAGTCGTATAAAATGTCTATAAACTCGGCAAATTGACGTAGAGTATCTGAATTTGCTTCATAATTAATTTCGCTGGCTGTATTCATGCGCTGAAAGCGTTGTTTTATTTCAATTTGAAGAGTGTGCCGTGGTGCCGGTAAATAAAAGATTATGATGCCAGTGTTATTACAGGCATATGAGATATTTCAGCTCCTGAAATACATAATATCACCTGAAGGATGGATTGATGAAAATTAAAAACAACAGACTAAGGCAGTCAGGCGCCAGGGTAACCCGCGAAATTCAAATTTTCTTACGTTTTTTGCAATTTACTCAAGGAGTTGTATTGCTCTAACTAATAATTATAATTCTGTAAAGTTATATTTGTTACAACTGTCGCGAATCACATTTTAATCAATATACCTACAACCTGACACTGACCTGCAGATTGCAAAAAACGTAAGAAAATTGAATTTCGCGAGCTGCCTGAGCGCATCACCCCTAATATTGTAACTTTTTTAAATAGTTTTATTACACTTGTAGCGGTATCTACAACGCCGCATGCGAACAATGCGTCATACTGACGTCACGCAAAATCCTGCATCTTGCAAGCAGAGTTTACCGCGCAACTAGCATATACAGGATGCAATTAAATTCATGGGCATCCTTTTAAGAGGTCATTGTACTCATCATTATGAACAACTCTTACTATGGGACCAAATCTGAAATTGCAAAAAAAAATCAGCTGCTCCTTGCATTTATGTTCCCATTACTCGTCAAAATGTAGGGAAGAGGTGATTTTTTTTTCGCGATTTCAGGTTGGTCCCATAGTAAAAGTTGTTCATAATGATGAGTACAATGACCCCTTAAAAGGATGCCCATGAATTCAATTTCACCCTGTACACAACGACCCGATATGAATCATCGGGCAGTTGCCCGCCAAAAACAACACCCGTTAGGTCGGTGGATCCTCCCTTTTCTATGGACAATGTGTGAACTTTACACCCTGTTCCTCATACCTCTATACGCTCATATATTATTTAATTACGTGGTTTACCATGACGCCATTTTCTTCAACTCGTTCTCACGATATTTTTCTTAATTGATATCAACATTATTTCCACCAGCCATCCCCGTCAATAAACCTGGAGTACTACGGCAACCTGGCATCTTCAGGGGACAGCACGTGGGGTGACAGCGACTGGGATGAGGAACTGCCTGCCACCTCGCCGTCGCCCAGCAAGAAGAAGAAGAAGAAGTACCCTGGTAAGGAGAACATTTATTTAATACTAGCTTCTGCCCGCAATTTAACTTCATCCGTGAAAAATATCGGCCCCCGACCCACCGCGTCTCAACCCATCTCTCGACCGTGTTATAAGTTCGTTTTCGCTTAGCGTACTTTCTGACTAATTTTATACCTCTTTTTTACCCGACTGCGCGACGCAAAGGAGTGGTAATGTGTTTTTATGCCTATGGACTTTTTTGTCTGAAATAAATTATTTTAATTTTATTTTTTTATTTTTGATCGACTCCTACTGGTCCTAGCGTGATGTTAAATAGCCTATAACCTTCCTCTAGAATTGTGCTGTCAAAAGCAAAAATATTTTTTTCAAATCTGACTGGTAGTTCCAGAGATTACCCCCTACATACAAACTTACAAACAAACAATGTTTACCTTTTTATAATTATTAGACAGACTAGTTGAACGCTTCGTCCTGATTCGCTATGACAAATGCAGAAACAGATTTTGAAGAAGCAGCTTCGAATATTCCAACATAAGAGAGGTCTTGTACAGACGCCAGCACATCAAGCTACCCTAAACTGTCAAATTTTCCCAATCAACTTTGAACCTTATGCTTTAGTAAAAAAGTTGAAAATATACTAAAGAAATTTGACAGATTGTAGTAGCTTGATGTGCTGGCGTCTGTACTTAGCCTTCCCAAACTTCCACTACCACCACCACCCACCACCACACCACCACGCGATCACAGTGCGGGTTGGTAGATCGTCACATGTCATCGAATACCGCTTTGAGAGCAGTCATGGTGATTAAAAAAATACAGATAGTAAAGGGCCTGCCTGGGTTCGAACCTACGACCTACAACTCGTAAGTCGGGGTCGTTTCCAATGGGCCACCACTGCTCTTATATCTTATATGAATTACTGATCGATAATTATCAGATATGAGCGGACGTAATGACCGTCCTAACGTCACCTTAACGCTACATCGATCGTCACCACCTTTCAAAATTCAATTTACTTTCTCTCCTCTCCCCCCAGATGGCGTGCCTCAGAACCTGCCGTGCCTCTACCACGAGGCGCACTTCAGTCCATCATCAGCCTACTTCGTGCTGGAGTGCCTAGGACCTGGAGTACCAACCTTCAGTCTGCACAGGACTGCGTTGCCGGATCCCAGGCTGGTGGCGCATTTGGAGAATAATACTATCGTTAAGGTGAGAATTTGGATTTTTGTTTCATATTTTTTGTAGACATAGGAAATCAAATAAAAAGAAATAGTGGTGGCGCCATCTACATCGGCGCATGCGAACTTCGCATCACATTGACGTCACGCAAACTACTTCTAATTTCTATACATATCTATTTAATTATAAGCATTGTCTGCCTAGCTTTTCCCCAATGTTGGGGTCGGTTTCCAGTCTAAGCAGATGCAGCTGAATATTTTACATAAAGCGACTGCCTATCTGACCTCCACAACCCAGTTACTGGGTAATACGAAACCCCTTGGTAAGACTGGTTGTCAGACTTTTGCGCTTCTGACGTCTTGTAACGACTGTCAAAGATCCACGAATGACAGCCGGGACCAACGGCTAAACGTGCTTTCCGAGGCACGGAAGGGTCTTGGTATGTAAAGATGGTCAACCATCCAACTGCGGCAAACGTAGCTTAAGCTTAACCTGATCGATCGACAGCAGTTCCTTTTATTGTCAGTAGGAATTCGTTTGGATTTCTCATTCTTGCTTCCGAATAAAGGAATTGCATAAAATGATTTTCCGAGAGCTTTTTTCCTTGTATTACACGTGAGAATATACAACATGTCCTGGAACTAACGCAAACACCCAGTTAGAATATTATGTTATAATTATAATACATACACTGACATTTGCTTTGTAAAAAACATTGTTTATTTATTAAATTACTTTTATTGATTATGGAAGAAAATTGTGGTCACATTACAAATCTATAATACGCACGCACACAGTCGAATACGTATTAATTGTCTAGTCTAGTGCGAGCGTAGTAGGTACTTCGTCCATTTCAGTTTGTTTTGACTGTATAGCGAAAGTGTAACTGTAATTTACATAGTTTTAATTATTTTTGAAAAAAAAGAATTAGCTATATTAAAAACTAGCTGCGCCTCGCGATTTCACCCACATAAATGTCGATCCTGTGGGAATATCGGGATAAAAGTAGCCTATATGTTAATCTAGGGTGTCAGCTACCTCCATGCAAAATTTTATCAAAATTGGTCCAGCCGTTTGAGCGTGAAGAAGTAACAAACATATAAACACACACCCCCACACACACACTCACAAACTTTCGCCTTTATATTATTAGTGTGATAGTGTGATGACAGAAATGGATTCAGTAAACGATTCTGAACAAACAACTTTCATAATGAGCATTAATTCAGTTACACACTGTATAATAGACTCATGCCATATCTTGACATAACACCCCTCTTTTTCGACAGCACGTAGACATAATTATTACGACAGAGGTAAACTTTCCGCTAGACACTTTTATTCTCAGTGTTTAAAGACCATTAGGTTTATAGCCTACTTTTTAAACATTCATGAACATAAAAACTTCGTCACGCACTTTATTAAACATGTTTGCTCGAAATTTTATATTCCAGCCTTTAATAGTCGTAGGAAAGGCGGAAAAATACAATTTTAACAATAGGTACTTAAACGGTTCCGAAATTATTCTTTTTATTATTTACTAGCTGCGCCGCATGGTTTCGGTCACCCGCACGAGTTTCGATCTCGTAGGAGTATCGGTAGTCGGTGTCTTTGGTTTTGTATTTACGTTTTTTGCCACCGACTTCCGAAATTAAAGTTATTTTTCACTTTGTAGTGTTTCTTTTGGAAGTCGGTTGTATTTTTGTAAAAAAGTTTTTATTTCACGATTTTTAGTGGGTCTGCTTATAATTTATCTAAGTTACATTAGCCAGTGTCAACATGCTCATCGCCTTTTACAAAATATTGCTTTTCCCGATGCAGGGAAGTTAATTGTTGAGGAGTTCTCCTGGTCCACCATCAGCTCCATATCACCATTCACATCGTGGCGAACATAAATTGCTTAGCAACCATATTAAAGTAATCGAATCGCAACCCGTGAAATACTTAGATATTATTGAGTAGTTCCGGTGTCCATCTGTGGTCTTCATCATCAGTTCCACTTCACAAAATGGTGCTTTGCGAGAGCAAATGCACGAGTCACTATAAAAAATACCCAAATCGCTATAGGTGTGCCTATAATATTTGAAGAGTTCCTTCGATTTCTCCAGAATCCAATCATCAGATCCTGACTTGGTGACTATGGGACCACTTCAGAAGTATCTCCTTTCGAACAAAAAATAATTTTGAAAATCGGTCCACAATTGACGGAGTAATCACGTCACAAACATACAAAAAAGAAAAAAACATACCGTCGAATTGAGAACCTCCTCCTTTTTTTGAAGTCGGTTAAAAAGTAGCCTATATGTTAATACAGGGTGTCAGCTACTTCCATACAAAATTGGTCTAGCCGTTTGAGCGTGAAGAAGTAACAACCATATAAACATACACACACACTCACAAACTTTCGCCTTTATAATATTAGTGTGATTATTCTGCCCATGGGGATACGCGGAAACCATAGAACACCACCTGCAACAATCCTTTTTTTTGGGAGGGAAATTATCAAATAACTTCTCCCGCTCTGGGCGGAGCGGGAGGTCGTGTCAGACTTTTACTGACTAAAACCCACCCGTGTTCCTTTAGTTGCCTGTGCCAGGCCACGGTAACTCTTTCGAACAACCCGCGACCCTGGCTGACCTGCTATGATCCTTAAATACTTTGCTTTTTTTACGTTCATACATCTGAACCCTAATTGCGTAAAGGCTCGCAGACGCGACTCTGGCGATAAAAACTTAATGGAAATTGTTCTACCTGAGTCGCGTCGCGCTTGTCTTCGGGAGCTTTAACACGGTTTCAATCACAATCTGAAGGTTTTTAAAGATATTCCTAATCCATTGCTTTGTAGGTTTGAAAAATTCGTCTACTCAACAACGTAAATAACGCAATGAACTTGACAGAACTGTCAAAATTAAAGACTGTGTTCAATTGTCATTTTATATTTTTCACTTTTTTTTTATGTGTTACGCAATTTTATCACCCCACTGGTCGACACACGCCGGATGCGAAGTACTGACCTTACTAAAGTACAGCATCAATAAGGTCATACAAGGTGACAGGGACCTTGACCGCGAACCTGTTACCATGAATTCAGTAGAGGACTCTAAACCGCCGTGCGTTGAAAATTTTCGTCGGTTATAAAGAATGAATGAGATGTTCTATACATTTTGACCACGTGGGTATCGATCGCTCTTTTCTAAGAAACAACAGTTTTTTTTTTTTTTGATAATCCACGAAATAAATTATGTACTGAACTAGCTTCTGCCCGCGACTGCGTCCGCGTAAAATTTCACACTCCCCCATTCACCCATTTAGGGGTGGAATTTCAAAAAACCCTTTCTTAGTGGATACCTACTCTTCACAAAGAACACACCCTCCAAATTTCATGTCTCTAGGACCAGCGGTTTAGGCTGTGCGTTGATATATCAGTTAGTCAGGACTTTGAATTTTATATAATAGATTCATGGAGTTTACCCGTCGATGTCCCTGCCACCCTGGTACATCCTCCTGGGGCGTCCCCTCCCGGCGTTTCCACTCACATCTGCCTCGGAAATACCTTTTTTCCGAAGTTATTTTTGTAGAAAATTGTTATTTATTTTCAAATACGAGCATAAAATTGAAATGGTGGAAACCGACCAAGAGGAAAATCCAGCTTAGCGATTATCCCGAATAATCGTTGCTTTTATCACGGGTCGATGTTACAATAACTCTTTGCTTCAAACGCTGAAATTCACTCTTTGGCTTTTTCCATTTTCGCAACAGGATAATACGCATGTCATTTGTTTTTAGGGTTCCGTACTTCAAAAGGAAAAACGGAACCCTTATAAGATCACTTCTTTGTCCGTCTGTATGTCCGTCGGTCAAGACCGTTTTTCTTATCTCTCATCTTTCATGGGCACTAACATCTTCAACATAGTCATAATTATACAAAGTAAAATGAGATTAGCTACCGAAACTCCTCAGACGCGATGGGTATCAATATCGAACTATGTACTTAATTGTATATGCAATATAAAAAAAAAATGTTATTATTTTTTGGGTCCAACGAACCCTGGTGTTGTAAATACTTGTAGGATCGTAGTTGAGAAAGTCAGTTTTTTTTATTTATCGTATTGAAATATTGATACTTATTACGTCTGTGAAACTTACACAAGAAAACTGATATTTCAAGTAACTTCGTTACCAAAAGTCGCTAACCCAAAAAAAAAAAATATAATCAAATTCTTTTTTTTTTTTTTTTGTTCATCAAGTTTAGACTAGGTAATGTAATTTCACCCTGTTTGAGAGACGAGATAAAATGCGTTATTACCTGAAAAAGGCAGGGCGGAATAAAAAAATAAACATACAGTGCTACTAGGTTCTTTTGCCACTCAAATAACATTAACAAGGGGAGCTGTCCGTGCTGTTGGTAAACATTTGTAAAATTATATTGAAAAACAAAGATGGCGGCGATTCCTTCTCTGTTAGTCTGTATAAATAAAAATAATCTTAAGGAATTTAATAAATAATATAAAATAATAGGATACCTACATTCTGTTTTTGAGAAATACATGTCTTAAACCATGGTATATTCAAATTCATGTTTCCACAAATATTAACTTTATTTTAGTGAAAATTAAGTTGATATCAGAGTGACTAGTGCTATTGAAAAAGTTATGAAAATGTTAGAAGTTGTAGCGTAAACTGGACTCTAAGTAGGTTTTAAAGTCATTTTTCCAATAACTCATATTTGTTTACATGTTTGGAAACTGAATCGCGAACGCAGATTATATTATTAAGGGAGCTAAGGGATTGTTTTAAAATGTGTCAGGTTGTCTGCAAACAATATAATATGATTTTTGAAACTCTGGTGCACTTTGGGCAGTTTCGCTAGCAACTTTGGAAAGGCGACTAACAAAACGGTTTACATGGCAGATGTGAATGGACACACGTCGTCTTCAGAAACGTCAGGTATAGTCAGCATCAAAAGTTGATTAACACTTCAGTTTTTTTGAAGTGAAAACTTTTTTAGCGGCGTTGCACACTTTTTGTAATGGGGAAAAAATGTTAAACTCCGACCGTCAGGAGAGATTTCCCCCCCCCCCCCTCTTTCTACGGCGGCGCCAACCGAAGTGAACCAAGTGAGACACGATAATGGATGGATGGATGGATGGACGGACGGTGACGGTGACGGTGACGGTGACGGTGACGGTGTGACGGTGATGACGGTGACGGTGACGGTGTGACGGTGATGACGGTGACGGTGACGGTGACGGTGACGGTGACGGTGACGGTGACCGTGACGGTGTGACGATGACGGTGTGACGGTGATGGTGACGGTGACGGTGACGGTGACGGTGACGGTGACGGTGACGGTGACGGTAGAGCAAAATATAAATGATAGTGTTAGTCAGCATCAAAAGTCGTTTAACACTATCATTTTTACATGTTATTAAATTGACAACAGCTTTTTTCAATAAACTGATTTTTAGCTTTTCACATAATAGACAAGAGTATATATTCTAAAAAAAAAATCTTCTGCTGCAATTTTGAACAAACAATAACTAAGATTAAAAAAACTGAAGTGTTAATCAACTTTTGATGCTGACCGTACGTAGTACTCGCAACGTGCGTGTATGACCAGATGAATTAACGTAAACGAGGCACAAGAAGTATGTAAGGATCGTAGGAGGTGGCGTTCTGTAGTTTTTGCCTACCTTCTCGGGAAGAAGGTGTAAGTTTATGTATAGTTTATCCCAGCGGGGCAATTACGTAACACATTATCAGGGAATCGGTTGCATTTTGACAGTTCAACAACATTCATTGCGTTATTTACCTACGTGTTGAGCAGTCAAATTTTTCGAACTTATGAAGCAATGGATTAACAATTTGCTTCAAAATTATTCAGATTCCAATTGATAGTCTGTTACGCAATTAGGGTGCTGGTCATAATAAAATGTTCTTTCCACAGATATAGATACACCTAGATAACGCAAGAGCAACTACTTCGCGTGCCCAGTTTATGTACGAAAATCGTAAGCCGCCACTTTCGCGCTCCGGGGGTGGAGCGAGACTGGTGCCGCACGCGGCGGCATCTTTGAATCGATTTAATTTTCCCATCACTAAATAGTGCTTGTGACGTCATAGTAGGCAGTCAAAAAATGGCACGCTTGGTTTTCATACAGATCGTGATAATTGCGTTATCTAGGTTTATCTATATCTGTTAGTCTGTATAGATAAGAATAATCTTTTCCTGTTTATTTAATGCATCAATGCTAAGCTCTGAGGATAAACAATATCCCTCGAAAACTCGAAAATCATAATCCAAATATCCTCCAAGATACAGTGGAGATTTCAAGCCCAATAAAATGACGCTAAGCTATATATAATCCCGCCTCTCTTAAGGTTTGGTTTCCTTAGAAAGCAGTGAACAGTCACACAATAACTCAGCGTTTTTTGATACCTTAAGAGCGTTTACGACGTACGGCATTTCATACAAACTTTCAAGCCCTTGTTTTTCGAAATGAATGAACCGATTTTAATGAAACTTCGCACGCATAAGCAGGATACAAAGGTCTAAAAAGTTAGTAAAAAGACCATTTTCGAAACGTCTTATTTAAAAAACCGGCCAAGAGCGTGTCGGGCCACGCTCAGTGTAGGGTTCCGTAGTTTCCCGTCCGTCACAATAAGTGTTCCCACGTACAATTCGATAATACCCGACCCAATGTAATAAGTACCTACAGCGCCATCTCTCGGGGAATTGGGTTACTAATTAATACATAGACGTGCCAGAAGTTTTCGGTGGTAATTTTGGATTGCGAGAACCGATTTTAATAATTCTTTTTTTTTTTAAAAAAAGATACGTTTAGGATAGTAAAATATGTAAACGAAGTTAAAAAAAAATGCTTGCATATACGATTATACTACGAACTTAGTCCAGAAATGATTTTGTACAACTTTTTGTCTTTTTTGTACAAAAACTGTTGTTTCTATCAAGTTCAAAATAATTTTCCTAGAAAGTACTTATAAAGTTCTACTTTTCAGATTTTTTTCATATTTTCTAAACTTATGGTTCAAAAGTTAGAGGGGGGGACACATTGTTTTTTACTTTTAGAGCGATTATTTCCGAAATTATTGACATTATCAAAAAATGATTTTAGTAAACCCCTATTCATTTTTAAATACCTTTCCAACAATATATCACACGTTAGGGTTGAAATTAAAAAAAAAATCACTTCCCACTTTACATATAGGGGGGCTACCCTAATAAAACATTTTTTTCCAATTTTTATTTTACCACTTTGTCGGCGTGATTGATATACATATTGGTACCAAATTTCAGCTTTCTAGTGCTAACGGTCACAGAGATTAAGCGAGGACGGACAGACGGACGGACGGACGGACAGACAGACATGGCGAAACTATAAGGGTTCCTAGTTGACTACGGAACCCTAAAAAGATGACTCAAAATCTCTGTTTATAAGGAAAAATTAAAATCGGTATAGTTTGGCTGTAACACTTGTGGTGGTACTGGTGGTTATGAATATGTAAATATTTTAGGATATGCACTACTTGTACCAAAGAAAATGTAAATATAAATAGGACAGTTTACCGAATAAATACAGATCATCCGAACACGTCTTTTAATCAAGATACCTGCTCACCCCTAAACACTATTTTTCGAAATTGTTCTAAACTAACTTCTTAGAACTTTGTATCCTGCTTATGTGTACGAAGTTTCATTAAAATCGGTTCATTCATTTCGAAAAACAAGGGTTTGAAAGTTTGTATGAAATGCCGTACGTCGTGAACGCTGTTAATGTCAAATATTGGTAAATAAAAATTACAGATGTTCGTGACAGCCGTTATAATAATTATGACGGAACCGCTTTCCTCGAAAACCAAAGCTTTATTGTGGAGTCAACCTTATACGTTGCTGAGTGATAAATGGTATCTAAGTCACATACGATTCGCACAACGGCAAGAAACTAGGTTTTTTATCATTAATGGTCTTTGTAATTTAGGAAATATAGGGGAGAACATAATGAGAGAATGATAAGAATATTATATAATGCGTGTTTTTGTTTGTGGCGAAGTTGCTGGTTTAATAACGCAATATTTGTAACAAAATATACCATATACATAATATATGTCTTTATACATATATATGAGACTGTACGGTGATTCTAACTTTGGGGCTTCGTTTAGCGCTAAACGAATTACAAACATCACTCCGTTTCCGTCAAGCGTTTGAAAATTACAGATACAGAATTATATATATTGTAAGTTCGTTTAACGTTAATTGTATTTCGTGATTTGTGGTGCAAGTGGGCCTTTTGCACCTTTTTTTTTATCAACCTTCATTGTCCAACTGCTGGGCAAAGGCTACCACCATAGTTTTCCATTGTTCTTTGTGCGTTGCCTTTTCCGACCAATCTTCCGTAAACGCATCTGAAATGGGATTGGGCGGGCCATGACATATATACAGCATGCATAGGGATATACCTAGAGGTATGAGGAACAAGACGGAAAGTTCACTCATCCTCCATAGAAAAAGGAGTATTCTCCAACCAGACGGGTCTCGTGTTCGGTGGTCTGCTGCCCGACGATTGATGTAGGGACGTTGTATATATGCTAGTTGCGCGGTAAGCTTCGCTTGCGCGATGCAGAATTTGGTGTGACGTCAGTGTGATGCGTAGTTCACATGTGGCGATGTAGATGGCGCCACAGGGACAAGTGGGACAAAGTCTTCACACAGTGAGTGCCAGAAGACGAGCGTCGTCACCGAGTGAAGCCTAGGAAACGCTGGTGTGACGACCTAGAGATGCATTTCTTGCACATCATCATTATCTGCCTAGCCTTTTCCCAACTATGTTGTAGTCGGCTTCCAGTCTGTCTAGGCGCAGCTGAATACCAGCATTTTACATGGAGCGACTGTCTATCTGACCTCCACAACCCTGTTACTGGGTAGTACGATACCCCCCTTGGTAAGACTGGTTGTCAGACTTTCGGGCTTCTGACGACCCGTAAAGACTGTCAAAGATCTACGAATGTCATCCGGGACCATCGGCTTAACGTGCTTTCCGAGGCACGGAGGGGTCTCGGTATGTACAGAAGGTTACCCATCCACAGACCAACCGCGGCAAGCGTAGCTTAACCTGATTGATCGACCTGTGCGGCTGTTATTATTTGCCACGGGCCCCTTCTTTCTTGCACATGTAGGTACTAAAAAAATCGAAAGTCAATACATATTAAAGTTGTGGCCCAGTGGTAATGGCCGCGAGTTACGGTTGTGGGTTCAAACCTAAGCATGCACTTTACTTTGTGTAAATAATTTCGTCACCCCTGCTCTCAAAACGGTGAAGGAAAATATCGTAAGGAAACCGGCATGTCCTAGAAGCAAACATTCGAAGACGTGTGTGGTGGATTACGGCCCACTCCCTCCCACAGAAAGTGGAGTTCTGTGTCCCAGACATCATTAGAAATCGAGTTGTATGGTGAAGGTACCATACAACTTGATTTCTACCGGCTTCCCTTCGAAAATTCAGAACATAGCCACTCTATAGTCAATTTTATCATTGAAATTTTCTTTTGAAATTTTTTTTGTGTTCCGGCTTACCTCTGTCATAAATTCACTTTTCGCCACTGCTAACGTGTTACCTTTATTTCATTGTAACAGGAGAGACTAGCTGCCATAGCTCTGCCAACGCCCCGAACATTCTCGGTGCAGCTATCCAGCGGGCACGCAGCCAGGGTGCGGCTGCTTCTACCACCTGGGTTGAGAGAAGACGAGGTTACCAAGTACCCTTTGGTGTTGAAAGTGTGAGTACAAATATTTAATTCCTTTTTAGGGTTCCGTACCCAAAGAATGCCAACGGCATCGGCTGCGGCGGCTCCGCTGTCCGTTCGTCCGTCTGTCTGTCTGTCACAGGACTGTATCTTTTGAACAGTAATAGGTAGACACTTGAAATTTTCACAAAGTGAGGATTACTATGAAAGAAATTAATTTGAGGATTTTTTTTTGTGGGGTTATCGACCTCAGTTAGTGTAAACTTGAAATATCAGTTTAAAAAAAGTTTTTTTTTATGTGTAAACTTCACAGAAGTGATGAGTATCGATATCTAAACACGATAAAAAATATCCATACTTCCATACTTTATATTATAAATTCGAAAGTAACTCTGTCTGTCTGTCTGTATGTTACATTTCACGCCTAAACCGCTGAACCGATTTAGATGAAATTTGGTATAAAGATAGCTTGAGTCCTGGGAAAGGACATAGGATATTTTTTAACCAGATATTCCCACGGGATCGAGACTTATGCGGGTGAAACCGCGGGGCGCAGCTAGTAAATCATATTATCTCAACCCAACCCACATTTCAAGTTACAACTCTACAAGCGGTCGTTGACCCCCAAAAAAAATCCATTCTTTATTGTTTTTATTTTATCGTGTTGAAATATCGAACCCCATCACATGTCCAGAGTTTTGTTAGCTAATTTGATTTAGGTAACCCTGTATAAATAACTCTGACAGTTACCTATCGAAATTCTCAACCAAATTCGAAAGATCAGAAAACAACTGAACATCTAAAAGACTCGTTTCTCCCACAGAATGAAACTGTAAATGTAAAATATAACCGCACTTACTTTTTATAAGACTCTTAGTCTATTCCTAGCCGATAGCCGCGCCATTACAGTCATTGTTACAAAAGTAATAAGACCCGCAATGGCCTGAGATCCCACAAATCATTGGGACAATGGACTGGAAAAAAAAAATTAATGCTTTACATTCCTTGTAAGTAATAAGAGACATTTATGGACGGATTTATTACTGTCGTTACTGTTCTCAAATAATAGGTTTTTTATGCAATCTTCATTTTATTTTTCAAATAAAAAATCCCGTTTATTTTAGCTTTAAATCTGGATTACATCTCATAATTTTGGTCGTCAAAGACTTTTTGTGACTGAAGGAAATTTAATAAAAGGAATAGAAATCTATCCTCAATCAACAATAGTACTAGATTACCAATGAGCGCATCAAAAACGGCCGCAAAAATAAGAACACAATTAATAATATTGTGGTCTTATTTTGAATATTTGCGGCCATTGGAGCTACTGTTGAACGAAGGGTAAACTCACTCTTTTTCAGTCCAATTTGAAAAAGTAAGCCAATCTCAAAACAAAAGACGATTAAATTTGAAAACAATAGACGATTCTCTAAGTTGGTTTTCGTTGGTTGGTTTTCGATCCACCATAGTGTTTTACCACCACAGGTGGAAAACCACAGAGTTTATATTTGCAAGCATCTTGCAAGTGACGTTGCTACCATTGGAGTTTTGTCTTAGCCATTTGTGGTTATACAGAACCTCGGTTGAGGTTGGCTTTAGAAAATAATAAAATTCCATCAAAGCCACAGAATTTTTGAAAATAAGATTAGAACTCACTAGCCGCTGGTGTAGGACAGCGGCTGCTTCAATGTTCTTTACAACTTATGCTCGCCTAGTACTTTTACGTCCTTCGATACCACAATTATTTCTCCAACAGTCCCAGGGCACTAGAGACACAGCTGGTTAGAGAGCGTTGGGCCCTAGACAGGAGTTCCTTAGCAGCTGGTGCGGAGACCATCCTATCTTTAATATTCTTTATAACCTATACTCGCCTAGTACTTTTACCTGCTTCGATATTATCATCTTCTTTTGTTTCTTCAACAGTCACGGGGCACCAGGGACACAGCTGGTCACAGAGCGTTGGGCTCTAGACTGGGGCTCACTAGCTGCTGGTGCGGGGGCTATCCTCGCTTCAGTGGACGCAAGGGGAGCGGGAGGCAGGGGGCTCGGTGCTCATCACTCGTTACATCGTCGGCTGGGGACTGTTGAACTACAGGACCAGTTGGAAGTTGCTGAGTAAGTTATAGCTACCTATGAGAAATGGCAGTAAATGTCTAGCGATAGTAAAGACGAAAGACGTAAAAACGCGGTTTAAAGAATGAGTATTTGTTGGAGAGCCAAACATACATACATGCAACATGTTAACTGAACATGTTCAACTATAGGTGCTACGAGCTACTTGCTGGCTTTGTGCTTTTGGACTCTAATAAGCCCAAGTACGCACGGGTGATATTTTCCCGCCACGATATTTTTACGCCCATGGGAACAGGGCCTTACAGCAATCGAAAGTGGAGTGTTAAATAAGTGCTAGATCTTAACTGATGTAATTTGGGCATGAACCAGTTACGGTACTCCTCTGTCATATCTATAATCACTTTCCGGACATCAAGAGAGAAGAGAATACCTATAGCAAAATTCAAAAATTGAATGTTGGAAAGGCTAGGAGATTATGAATGACTAGGAGATAATGAATGATGAAAGTAAGCCCCTGGCCTATCCTTGGTTCTCACTTGTATTACAATATTTTTAAAAACGTTACTAACCTTGATTCTTTACAGGTATCTCCGCGACTCCCTTCACTTCATAGACGCGCGTCGTGTGGCCGTATGGGGGAGAGCACACGGCGGCTTCCTAGCGGCCCTCGCGTTAGCTAGCACGCTGAACGTGTTCCATTGCGGGATCGCGTTGACGCCTATCGTGCGCTGGCGGTACTACGGTCAGTAATGGATAGGGTTATAGAAGAGGTTGTCGAAATTGACTACAATTCTGGATGATGAATGCTCGTCCAGCTTACCTAATTCGGTCTGTAAGTAGTAGAGAATCCAACAGAGCGCATCCCAGCACCTCAGAAAACAACACTGTTGGATTTTCAACTCTATGTGCTAAGCAGTGCGTTTAAAATCCAGTGCGCGAAAAAATCCCGCCGCGATATTTTAACGTCTATGCGAATGTCAGCTTACGATATTATGTATTGCTAGCAGCGCGCCGCGGTTTCACCCGCATACGTTTCGATCCCGTGGGAATATCGGGGTAAAAAGTATCCTATGACATGTTTTAATCCTGGTTATCCTTATTATCCTTATTAATATTATAAATTCGAAAGTAACTCTGTCTGTCTGTCTGTCTGTTACCTCTTCACGCTTAAACCGCTGAACCGATTTAGATGAAATTTTGGTATAGAGATAGTTTGAGTCCCGGGAAAGGTCATAGGATAGTTTTTATCCCGATATTCCGACGGGATCGAAACTTATGCGGGTGAAACCGCGGGGCGCAGCTAGTAAACTATATGTGTACCAAATTTCATCCAAATCTGTTCAGCCGTATATGCGTGAAGAAATAACAAACCTACAAACACACTCACAAACTTTCGCCTTTATAATATTAGTAGGATTTATTTACAGTTCACATTTAGGTAGGTATGTCAAAATCTTCGCATCATAAAGTACTCAGTTTCTCTCATTTATTAAACGAACCAAACAACCACAAAATTCCTTCATTAGAAGCCAGACAACAAAGGAACTCAAATAGTAATCGAATGACGATTGTAATTGTTATAAATACAGTAATTCAGCCTCATTCTAATGGTCCTTAATGTTATTTTAATGGAGGGTACATGACAGGCGCTGCTCGGGTAATCTATTGGAATTTGTAGGCTTTTGTTTTAGAGGGAATGTCGTTTGATAATCTTGGGTGATTAATACATACACCGCTACAAGGCCTTCGGATGACGTTAACCTTTTAACCGCCGGACTTTATATCAGTTGTCGTGACCCCAGCGCCAGACAAAAAAAAAACGAAAAATAAATACCGATGAAACGAGCTGTGATGATGTAATAATAATACAGATTAAACGAAATGTGTTATTTGGTCGTATATATACGACTCTGGCGGAATGGACACGAAAATATTTTTCGGATTAATCCGACGTAAACGGTTAAAAGGTTAACAGGGGGCGCTGTCGGTAAACATTAATGCAATTTTTTAAAGTCCTTTTTTCACCTTTTCTTAAAGCTTTATTTTCATTCATAGCTTCTCAATGATGCCTGAATTAATAATTGTATTATTCCCTGAACCTTTTAAAGTTAATGTACAGCCAACAAAAGAGATAAGTATGCAGGATCGCGTCGGATATAGTTGAAGTTTAGTAAGAAACCGATGGATGTTCTCGATAAAAATTTAATTTTATTAATAGAAAACAAACAGCTCATTTATCAAATTAAATTTCAGTCGACACAATCCATCGGTGTCTTACTAAACTTCAGCTATATCCGACGACCCTGTATACTTATCTCTTTTGTTGACTGTACATAGCTGAAAATCTTTTTGGAACTAAGCTTTTGTTGTATATACTTTAAATTCTAGTTGATATCGGTATTAAAATTACCTGAAAAAAAAATTCAGACAAATGGTTTTAAGTTCCCTTAACTTTTGAGTTTTCTTCAAACATGGAAGTAGTATATTTTGTAGTAAGTAATTTTTGTCACCGTGTTGAACCACAAATGGTGGAACACGGCAACGCCACATACAAACTGCCACTTTTATTAGTTGGAAGCCAGTCTAAGTACATGAGACCACTTGGGGTGACCACTACATCAGGAAATGGGCAGGCTACGTTTTCCTCCGGACTATTTTCTTATATGTTTAGTCCCACTGTAGGGCAAATCTATTCCTTTCTCTGTCTAGCCAAAAATATTAAAAAAAACTTCGATCCAACAGCCTCCGCCTACGCGGAACGCTACATGGGCTTCCCGAACGCGACCGGCAACTACCGAGGGTACGCCGACGCTGACGTCACCAAGCAAGCAGCAGCACTGCATGATAAGATGCTGCTATTGGTGCACGGGACTGCAGACAATAATGTGCATGTGCAGCAGAGCATGGCGCTCGCGAGGGCGCTCGCTGACCAGGGGAGCATGTTCCGACAGCAGGTGAGTTAGAAGCGTTCGAAAATATTTTTATAGATTTTTTACTTTGGCATTATCATTATCATCATTCTCCTGCCCTTATCCTAGTTTATTTGGGAATTGATTTTTTAATTTGATAATGAAGAGATATTATAAAAGTACCAGGATAACACATTTGAAAGGCGAATATAAATGGCTGCCAGGAAGAACACTTACGTCAAGGTGACATTCGCAGAGTTATTTTTGTACCTGGTGAGGATTGTCTCAATATGTGCACTGTGACTATATTCAGCATTTAACTACTACAAAATACAAAATACTGGATAGATTTTACCTATCCCAATAAAGATCAGTAACAGGTTCATAAAAGTATGTTAGAAAAGAGAAACAAAGCTTATCTAAGTAATACTAATAAGTTCGGCGAAGATCCTAATAATGTTAGTGTTACTGATAGTCCTTCAAGTTGTTATCTTGGCGTTTTATTCTTGCCTGATTATTTCATTATACCTACCGATAATTCGCTGATGTAATTGTGCTAAAATAAAATACTATTAAACCCTCCAACCCGCACCGGACTCACGTGGTGGATTACGGCCCACTCCCTCTCACAAGGTGGCCTATATCAGCAGTAGGGATATTATAGACTGAAGACTATTCCCAAAGAGAGACACATGGAAGAAGTTGAAGGAGACCTTCACCCGAGGAGGGGCCCCTATCCGACAAAATAACTAATATGTACTAACCATCTAGAAAATAAGTAAAACTACTAACAATTACCTTCTAACAACATTTGAAATGTATGGAAAAAATAAAAGGCTTTATTATTACTGGCTGGCTGTGTGGTGGCGATATTTTTTTTTCTTTCTTCCTAATTTTTGCTATTCTAAATCCTTCTTACTCCACCAGATCTACCCCGACGAGGGCCACAGCCTGGACGGAGTCAAGCGGCACCTGTACCGTACGATGTCGGCCTTCCTGGACGACTGCTTCCGCAAGCAGGTGCCGCCCGAGACCAAGGCGGGGCTGAGGAACGGGGGGAACCTAGACTGAGACACGTGGAAAGACGAGGAGTTGTGCTCTTGGTGAGATTTGGGTAGTTGTGACGTTACTGGCTTTTGGATAAGCTGGTCTATAAATTTCACTGTGAAAACATATGTGAAGTGTGCTGTCAATATTATTAATTCCTAGCATCAGGTGATCTAGCTCACAACACCTAAGTTTTTACGATGAAATCTCACCGAAATAATCATTTCAGAATAGACCGGTTGTTGATTTTGGATCAGTCAGCTTTTTGACAAACGCTGACCATTCTCAGTGATATGATTGGCTCACAAAGACATTAGTATTTTGAATCTCTTGTCTGTCCTCATTATCTATTCTATCTTAAGCTTTAACATAGGCATATTTTATTGTATGTTTCATAGCCGCATTATATTGATTGGCAAATTGCTTTTAAAACTTCAATAAACTCGTCGTTTTGTAGTTGAAAGAGGATGTAGGAAGATTTTTTCCAAAAACATTTTGTGCTTAAAAAATGACACACGAAAAACCCTACCTCATAATTCTTGAAAGACTCACAAACAAGGTGACTGAAAATAAATTGTTTAAATAAGTGATGCCAAGTTTGTTATTTTGATGCCACATTGAGCGCAACGCATTTGTCCTGAGACAAGAAGGAAGATCATTCAATACAAGCATAAAAAACAAACTACTAATAGAAACTGGGGACTGAAAACTAGGCAAACAAAACCTGCCCAAAAATTATTAATCAATCAAGTGCTTCAAAGCTTAAAAATTTACTGGACAATACGACAGCAATACTGCGACAAGTGGAATGGTACCAGGAATACATAAGTTACGAGAGGCCGGTAGTAGCCCCGCATCAATGCTTTGCGGTCCGGACACAATGGCAAGATATACGTAATACATGTTGCAACTGCGGCTTGTTGTAATCCGGTCGGAGAATAATCTGGGCCTAAATGTATGTCAGATGGTTCTCGTATGTAAATGATGATAGAATATCTCTACCGTCGTAACGAATGCTGTAATTAATCATTTTGCCGGTTTCTTTTTATCAGGTCAGTAATTTTTTTGCGAGTGACAATACAGAATTTTTCTCAAAATTATATGCGTACCATTATATTTGTAGCTATACGTTTGTCAGCATATTTTTTGTCATGTACAGTCGCCAGCAAAATTGCATGGGTACCTTAGTGTCTATTTTCCCGTGAACGTTTGAATTCAAGTTTTCGAAAATAAACTAGATGGCGTTGGTTTCTTCACAACTATGACTAATTTACGAAACGTAAGGAGTTAGGAAGAAACGTATTAAGTAGGATTGAGCAAGGAGTTACAAGGCTAATACATTTATCTAATTATTACATTACATTTACCAGCATATGTAGCTTAAATGATAAAAATAATAAAAGGAACCGATAGGAATATATTTATTAAGCTAACGAGTGGGTATTTTAATAATTAATTTAATATTCGAATTGGTAGTTACTTAGCAACAGGAAAAAAGAGCAGATTCATCGCAGGTAAACAGGCTCGCCTTGTGGGCTCGCAAAAAAAGGCACTATAAAAAATTATAGAGGTTTATTTCTTACAGTTTATTATTCAAATTTAATAGTCAGTTTATTAATTATTATAGGTATAACATTATAATATTATGAAGTTATTGAGGTGATAGCTTAAGTATTCGTTTCCAAAATCGGAAAGAGGATTGAAGCTTATGTAACCTCAATAAAAACAAACAGAAGACCAGGTTATTTTATTACAAAGGTCAAACGTATTAAATGGATACTAAATAAGTAGGCTAAAAATTTACAAAATTGCACAAAAACATCAAATGGTTAGTAGGTAGGCAACATAAAAAACTAAAAACTATGTTGTTTGAACTTGAAGTCTTCATAACATTTTAAATTACTAAAAATACGTAAGTTATAGGTTATACGCACATAACCAGGTCTCCAGTCAATATAAATAATATTATCTAAGAATTATTTAGCTCGTAGCTACGTAACCACTTGTGTATCGCGTATTTTTTCGACGCCACAAACATAAACGTCCGTGTTCACTGGATTTAAAAGTTTGAAAATCACACTCCATCACTCTCATTACTCCAATCGAAGTTTATGTGATCCAAAGCGAACTGTAATCTGGCCTTTTTATGGTTTTCCGTGAGCAAGGGTTTCACAGCATGCCTCCGTGGCCCACTATGAAGAGCACAACGGACAGTGTCAAAACTTGTGTCAAATAAACCAGCATAGTGGTTCGTCGGCAGAAATCTATTTTCTTCATACTCCCTTATCATGGTTTGATGCTGCAATGTGTTTTATAAGTCGTGGTCTACCAGTTCTTTGATGGTGTTTCAAAGAACCCTCCTCTTCAAATCGTCGTTTTCTGCTTGTCGTCGTTTGCTGTTTTTCTCTGCAACAATAAAACAGAAATATATAATACCCAATAATGATTATTATGTAGTATAGTAACAAAAAAATAATCCAGTTTTTAATATAAAAGTGTAAAAATAAAACTACTTACGTTTACACCGGTCTAGCTGGCTATTTCTGACAAGTTTTTGGCTTGATTATTCAAAGCAATTATTTGAGCTCTTGTAACGAAATCAATATTATAACTCGTGCTCATTTTGGTAAAATAAGTAATTCGCCTGATCATAAATAAAAACTGAACAAAAGGCACTCAAACGAGGTAATCGAAATGAACTTAGCGAACCATCAATTGAGCTGTCATAAATCTTCGATCTAAGTATTATTCATACCACCTACCAATTATTTATAAATCCATATTCAACCTACCCTCTCAAGTTTGAAAACTAAAACTTAGATCAGATCAGATACCTACCTACTTATAAATTGATATTCAATTTTAACATAGTAGGTTAATAATTAGGAACAATTTTCTTTAACTATTAATTATAAATTGTTTGAATGTTTGAAGAGACAAAAAGAAACTACAAAAATATTTTATCAGCAAAGCAACGCCTTCTAATAACAGCATAATTAAATTTTGTTAGTCGTTAACTGGTTTTTACGCTAGATGGCGTCATTTCTCGCTTCATACGATTTTGTTTCTGTACTACCCATGCACTTTTGCAGCCTATTGTACGTGTTCGCAGTTATCCGATTCCGGCGGTTTATTGAGAGATATTAATTTAAAAGCTACCCTACGTTTTTGGTTTCCCTAACTAAATTCACAATTTTCTAATTGTTAGTTAAGTAAGTAGACTTTAAATAAACTTTTGATTAACTTGACATGTATATTATAATGTATGTATTTCTTCACAGCTCACCAATACGGGCAGAGGACAACTCTGAGCCAGAAGACTCCGACGAGAGGTATGTGAAAACAAATTGTCATCTTTTATGTCACCTTGCCACTTTAATAAAAATGTCTGCGTTTCCCAAGGAAGCATATTAGGGCCAGTTTTATTTTGTAAATATTTACATCCTAAATGTTTTGAGATCCTAGTTTTTATAAAGTCTGCTAGATCTAAGTACAGATCTTCTAAAATTATTAGCTTTGCCGTATTTCCACTTTTAACAAAACCTACTAGGACCTTTTAAAGAATTGCGGTTTCCTGTTTTTACAACTGCTAGATGTTTAGTTTTTTTATGTAGTCTAATTTAGGGGATCGTGCACTAGGCGGCTATGATCACAACGTATCGCACGACCGGCCGCAGAAGCTCCGACCAAGAAGAAACTTTGGCCGCATCGCCCAACTCGTTCGTCCAACTAGTCGTTACTGGTGAAACGAACTGTCATGGCCGCTTAGTACGCAAGTTCCCTAAGTTGTAATCAGTTCTCTGCTATTTATTTTATTAAAACAAACAAATTAACAATTCCGTTCCCTTTGTTTTCAGGTAATAATAAATCAAACGAGGACTAGCACCCGAAGAGAGAGTGTAGTGATAATCAAATAACCCGTAGTACAATTAACTCCATATCCAACGCGTTCGACAACTGCCACCGTCATACACATACAGGTTTTAATATCATCACAGTATGGACGGAGCCAGGAGCCCCTTCTCATCTCAAAGGGTAGATAAAAGAAAAAGGATTACAACCATGCAGTCATTGAATGAAAAACTGGTTCGAGTACGGCTCGATTTACACGGTTTGATTCAATTTCTTGTGGCATCAAAGTGAAGCAACAATGGCTTGCATCGTCTAAACACTGCTCAGAAGGTACAATTTTCATTGTTGCTTCAAGAAACTTTTATCGTGTGTAAACGGGACTTAATTGTCGATTTTTTCTTAGAGCATTGGTATCGACTTTATCATCTCGTCCACGATAGATAAATCGAGCAAGAGAATTCCGAGATTAAAAATATAGATATTATAATCTCTATTTTTTTTTTAAGTGATTCCCTAGAGTGACCTCGTATTGTAGGTGCTCTAAGGGGTCCGTTCTGCGTGACAATAGTCTCTCGTGGATGAGAATTTTTGGTCTATTTAACGTATGGAGGGCAAAATAGTTCCTTATTAAAGGAATAACTAGAACTTTTGATGCTTAAAAGGAATCCTGGCTACGTTCATGACGTCATAAAAAAGTATTGGATCATTAATAAATAATCAGCCATATTGTTCTAACGGCGTATTATTATTCGTATGGAAATGGTGATATAAATGAAAGCTCCGGTGGATTTGAAACGTATTCAGTCATGTTTGATAAATTGGAAAGAAAATTAAGATTGATGCTGGTTGAATGGTAAATTAGTGAAGCGCACTTTAAATTAAACAATATTAAATATTTTTTTGTTTAATAATACGCCGTTGCGATAATGTGGCTGAACCATAAAAAAAACCATGTGAAGTTTCTTATTATAATAAACAAACCATAATATAGCACTAATTTTTAACCTCAAATGAAAAATAACGCCAACTATATTTAAGTAAAAATAAACGATATTTACAGCAGTAATTTTACACAAACACATATCGGTAAATTCCAAGATTTATTATTCCTATTCAAAACTCAAAAATAATTATCGGAACTATTATCTATTTTAAAAGTTTACTATACGCTGCCTTATTTTCTGCACAAACACAAGATTCTTCCATTGTACCCTCTGTGCATGCATTATACGCGTCTTCTCAACATTTAGCTTATAAAACGCAATATTTCATCTAGTGACTAATAAAGGAATTGATAAATAGTTCTTTAGTCAATCAGTTTGTGATCTAGTAGTTAAATTGTTATAACTAGTGGTACCTTTACATGTATTCATTGTCATGTACGCTCGAGGAAAAGTTCCTTGAAAAATTTAGAATTTTCGTTGATCGAAAATGTTTGAAAAGGAGAGCATTGTTTTTTAAGAGGCCATGGCTGAGTTTGTGCAATTGTAGATTAATGACAGTAATCGATTTTTGAGTATTTTCCTGTAAAAATCCTAGTAAAGTTTCCTATACAATACCGCTGGATATTTTCATAAACTAACAAGTAACTAATGTAAATGTAACACATTGTTATTTAATAGTTCTGCAAATATCAATAGTCAATACCTCAGTTTGCCATCATTAGAACAGTTTTTAACTCTTCTAGTACATGGATGGATGTAAAGTTAGTGACATAACTGATTACTCATGAGATCAAATTAGGTGAAACTATATTTTTTTTCTAAAAACGTTATATTTGGAGAAACAAATAAATAAACATTTGAGTGACACAAAAACTAATGTTATTTATGTATTTGGATCTTCAAATATCAAGTAACATGAATTCATTTTCCTACTATTGCTGCTCTAACCAGGCCAAGGCCTGAAAGATACTCGAGTCCGCATGAATCATACTTAAAGCCATTGCAATATTTTGCAATGTGAATAATTTACTTCGAATGATAATTTAATCATTAATTTTAATCGCATACGATGATGATGGTAAAGTGTAATTTCTAAATGACAAATAATTGTACAGATATTAATATAATATTTCCCATTTAGATAATATAATACGCTTCTTGTGTATTATACTAAATGTATGGAAGAATCATAACAGAGGAATATTCATCGTGAATGATAAAAAATCGTGATTTTGATATGACGTGGCATTTCCATATATTTGGTAGAATATATTTATTTAATAAAAATATCCAAACATTTGATCTTTAAGTATAAAATTGCTCACTCTCATCAAGTTTTGCATGTTTCTAGTCACTTCATTTATAGTATTAATAGTATTTAATATTAAATTTTATTAAAGACCAATAGTACGTTAAAAATATTTTACTAAAGAAAATAAAAGTTTTAAAAACTAATTAGTGAAGATTTTGAAATAACTAGTAAGATTTAGTGCATTAGTTACCTTAGTGAAGTTTGAAATTAAAAAAAGGTTTTATTGAAATGTAACTAATATAGCAATAATTTAATAGATAAAATACCTCCTTTGTAAGTAAGCACTCTTCCGATAAAGCACTTGTATAAAAGGACTTTTGAAGCGTTAAAAATTATGAAGAAAACTATAGAATCGAACAATTAGAGCTTTTGCACATACGATTGGGTACGCATGCAAACTCTATGACATTTCTATGCACGAACGCCAATCGTTCAATACTTTAGCAGGAGTGTCTGCACTAGACAAGCCAACGAGTTCTTATCTAGTCCCGACGTTTGCACACATTTTAACTAAAGTAACGATTGAATGCTATTCTTGCACAAAATCCATGTGCAAATCCGGCCGTCTGTGCAATTGCCCTAAATCTACACTGTAAAACAATATTTTTCTAGTGGCGTACTATCGCGAAAATAATACGAAAAAAATAATAATACGCCGCTAGAAAAATTGCTCTTTATTGTAGGTTGAATGTTCCAAATAATAAAGTTGAGTGAAGTAATGCTCGAAAAAGATTGTTCAAAAGAATAAAGGAAAAGACCTAAGTGCCAAAAGCGTCGTTTTATCTCGTACGTTTCCGTGTAAGTAATTATTGTAAGTACATTAGATTCATACGGAAAATTCGATAACATTCTCATGATTTTCTTTTCGTCATTAGATTATTATTCCAGCCGAATACGCGTTTGTCGGTAAAAGTCGGTTTATCGGAAGTTTTGTTAAATCTTTTTTCATTTTATGTGATTTTTTACGTCTTTTCCTTTGTAATAAATTACGTTTTTTTTTTTCGTGATTGTACGTTGTGTTAGAAAAATAATTTTATTACTTACGTATTTTTAAAGCAACTTGTTTTTTATTGTAATAATTTGTATATGTATTTAATTTGAATGTATAAATCCTATCAATCGAATGTATAATAAGTTAAATATTATGTAATACAAATTCATTTGTTTCAATGTGTATAAGGATGTCTTCACATCTGGCGTTACTTGACGTCGCGTTGATGGTACGCTAGCGTTGTGTAGCGATAGTATCTTATAGAAACATATCCCAGGTCGCCAAGGGCGATTTATAAACGCAATGTTTTTTTATGGCGCACTGAATTTTTGACTTTCGTATTGAGCCAGCATTGAGAATCCAACAGAACGAAGCCCAGCGCGTAAAAAAAACACACTGCTGGAATTTCGACTCTCGGCGTTAAAAAATTCGGTGAGTGAAAAAAAATCGCCCGTGCGCGCCAGGGTTCACGTAGCGTTGAAGCGTCGTCGCTGACACGATGACGCGGCGATACCGTCATGTCGGACGAAAACGTTAGATGTAAAGAGGTGCCTTAGTCGAGTGTAAAATGTTATAAAGGTTGGCATACACTAGCACGTTCGAGTAACACAAATAAAACGCACAGATTGTGATTTTTGCCTTATCGGTGTTCTCGCTGTTAACGTTTTTGTTTTTAAGCAACCAGTTTGTTTGTATTGCTGAATATAGTGAAAGAAGATAATTCATTATGAAATAATTAACCACATGGGATCTTTCGTAGATAACATTAGTTAAAACTGTCGTGGTTATTACCTACAATACCTACTGAAACACAGCCGAGACCTGCACTTTTAGATATCATAATATATGACTTTCCCGCATTTAAGGCTTGAATCACTTTAAAAGATGTCCATGTACACGAAAGTAAATATGAATCAGTATGCAAAGACATAGACATTTAGTGTGCATACACACGTAAGACACGCGTTGACGACAGAGGCAATTGCAACCGTCGATGCGTCGGCGACTAACGGTCGTGTCGCTCGTGTGTATTCACACTTATTCGTAGGATATGGTACAAGGTTGGTAGCGAAAAGTATACCAGATGCAATATTTGAATACTTTTTTTGTTGTAAAATTATTTTAATAAATTATATTCAGCAATACAAATAAATAAAAGGCAATGGTGCAATCGCTTTATGATTACAATATAATAACTTTAAACATAGTTTTAAGCTGTTTAATTCGGGGCATGGGCGTTGTTAAATGTAGTTATTTTCCAACCATTATAGTAACATTTAATTAGGAAGTAATTGAAATACAACGCTATATTTTTATTGAAATATCTCTGATTCTACTCTTATAAGTGCAGTGCGGTGCAATGTTGAAGAAACCAAAGGGCGTCGTGCACTTTACATTGGCTGGTTGAGAAAGTGTAGTCTTAGCCAAAGACGCTTGGGCGTTTTTTAAACGCTGGGTTTTTTATGGCATAGAGTGCATCCCAGCGCGTTAAAAAAACACGAAATTGGTTTCTTAACGTGTAACGTGTTCAAATCCCAGTGCATGAAAAAAAATCGCCCGTTTGTACAGACGCCAGTACATCAAACAACTACAATCTGTCAAAATTTCTATAATAGATTTTCAACTTTATCGCTAAAGCATAAGGTTCAAAGTTAATTGGGAAAATTTGACAGTTTCGGAAAGCTTGATGTGCTGACGTCTGTACAAAGGTTTACGAAGGTTTTGTGAGATGAAATGTCACTAATCTAGGTACAGACATACTCAAAAAGATGTGAACATCGACAAGAGTGCATTTCATAGTAGGTATCTGTGTTCTATAATAGTGTAGCAATGTAGAATTCTGTGGTTTCTGCCGGGTAGGCAGAAACATCTCCATTACAATTAAGTACCCAATGTGTAATGTGTTTTGAGGATACACATTGACACTATAATAAGGAACTGTCATGGTAGACAATCAAATGAATTCTTGTCGTCATCTTTTTAACCCCCCACAAAAACAAAGGGGCGTCTACGTTTTTGAGATTCAAAAGATAGTGCCCTCATTATTTTTAATTTTCACAGAATCAACAACCTGCGTGTTGATTAAGTATAGTTAGCGCCACGAAAGTTGAGACTTGACACACCACGTGGTTTGACTTGTGCAGTACACGATTTTAGGTCTCTTTAGCGGTATGAGGTCTGAGCGCCGGAGGGAACGGACGTCATAGGGGTGGCGGAAATAGCGCGGGAGGCGGGTTCAAGTCTCAACTTTCGTGGCGCTAAATTGGACCTTATGTATATAAAACATAAGAACGTACGTCCTATTTAATCTGTCGAGCTCCGCTAATGAGACACAATTGATTTTCTATTGTTTCGACGCCAATAGGCGACGCGCGCTGCTTGACCGGTTAAATACTGTATCGTTTAGGAAAGCTAGTCTCATTCCTGAAACTATAATAAAACTTCAACATTGCATCGCACTGAGCCGTTATACATACAATTCAAGTCTAGACTTAAATAATACTTCTCTTATTAATTTCGCTTACCTACAGATTTTAAATCGATGCCAAAATGATTTTTAGTATTTATAGCAGTATTGAATTTGTGTTATAATCATAGTTCGACTGTTATTTGATCAGATCAAAGTATTATTAGCTAATTAATATATTGTAAAGTTATTTATGGTGGGTAGTGTCAGTCAGCGAGGTAACTTAGTACACTGCTACAAAGAACTTTTGGGGCTCGAATGAAATTGACAGAAAATTTTAATTGAGCCCCAAAATATTTTTGTAGCAGTGTACATAGTTAGTAAAAACTTGTGCAATTAGTTTGTGAAATGTATTGGAAAAACCAGATGGCGCCCGGTACCTTGCAGTGCTATACGTGTAAAACTAGTTTTTTGTTGAAATACATACGTTGTGCGTGCGTACGAGTAGTCGTCTCGTTGTTGCCTCCTAAAAACAGTCGCGGCAATCAGACTGGTTGGGATATTTATCATATAAAACTGTAAAAAGGCCACAAAAATATTGGTAAGTATAGTTGCTTCAAAAAATATTAATTAAAAATAACTTCAGTGTTCAGGGCTGAAACGAGCCGTAATAACATTTTGGATAGGTATAGAAAATCAAAACAGAGGACTGAAAAAAAAAATTCAGACGACAAACGATACATCCTATAAACCATTGCTCATACGCTAGTAGCTACGCCAGATGCATAGTAATAGCGCTACGCCGCTACGAGATGCGTAGCAATAGCGCTACGCGAGTGCTACGCTGCTACAAAATTTTAGCTGCGTAGTACAGACAGCGTCAGAGAAAAGGAACCCCCTTTGGTAATGTTCCTTTTCTCTGACGCTGTCCGTACTTAAGACAACCGGTGCAACATGCGCTTAGTATTTATATACAGTTTAAAATAATAAATGAAAATAATAATAAATCGTTTATTTATAAAAGGGGATACATTTACAATGAATACCTTAACAATTATAAAATAGCGCACAGTTGTTTATTTTCCTGAACTAGGTTGAACTTGTGCTTGGCTAGAAAGTGTATAAATAATTAATGTAATAAATTAACAATGAGTATACCGTAAAAACTAAATTAAAACTTAGGTAAATAAAAGTAAAATAGCATTTTAGCAGTTCTATTTGCAGACAATAAGTAGGAAAAAGTTAAATGAAACTAACAACTACATTTTCCATCACTTTTACATATACAGAACGAGCATATTTAGATCTACTACCAAGTTCCCCAAGACAAAGCCAATTCTTTAACTATATTTTTGAATTAGGAATGCGATAATTTTCAAGTTATGGAACAACAAACTGAATGTCATACTTAACAAAGTTCAAATTCCATTGCAACCAAAAACTTATTAGGACCTTTTTGTTACAAATGGTCACTCAAAAATCTACTTAGTATACATTTCTCTAAAGGTGGCAATGGCATGGAATGATCTGAGATTGTGAACACGGTGATAATAATGTATTCGTAAATCAGTAATAAAGAAAATATCAACGCAATAATTTCAAAATAAAATTTTTCGATGTCCACCCCTGTAGATAAAAATTAAATTTCCTTTTTCACTGACTTGTTATCTTTTTCGGAAATATTGACCTTTTGTCGAACTAATGAACGGGGTGCCAATAAAGGTAAAAACGGAATAAAAACGAGAAAAGTAACATCTCTCAATATAAATTCTTTAGTCGGCAACTCGGCAACGAGTCGGATTCAACCCGTTGAAATAAAGAATGTGAGAAAAATGCTAATTATTTGAAATGAAAACCAGTTCTTTCCAGTTGATTTAAATTTTTCGTTTTCTGATGTTAAAGGCATTTTGTACTGGGCTGTACATACCTTGGTAAATGCTAAAGTGCATAGTATATTTTATTGTTAGTTAAAGCAAAATCCCTCTCACAGAGAGGAGGCCTGTGTCCCAGCAGTGGGAACATTATAGGCTGATTAATATAATAAATAATAAAGCAAAATGAAATAAATTAATTAAACTTGTAGATAAATCATTATTGATTACTTCACCGTCACTATAGGCCGACCGCTTAACTGAGACGTTGCCTGAGATAGCTGCGCGGTGCGGGAGGGGTGATAGTTCTCACAAGTTGACGGATCACTGAGCTCTCGCATCGCGTCACCACACCCCTCCCGCACCGCTAGGGGTTCCCAGGAAAGTGATTCCGCCATGAAAATCTGTAATCTCCACCACTATTTGACATTAAGCACAAAAAACGCTATGTATTCGGACAACTGTTATTGTTATATGACCGTTGTCAACTTTCTTATACAGGGTGTCCGGTAATTAATGGATAACCTCTTAAGGGATTATTGTACTTATCATTATGAACAACTACACACATCAAAAGTGTCTAGGGATCAACATATATTTTTGCAATAACTTTTCTCCTGATTGATATTAATTAAAATTTTCTTTAAGGATTCATCAAATAAAGTGTTTTCGTTTGTCACAGTAACGATAAACCAAGTCACCTTTGCATTAATAAAGAAATTTGCCATTTTCCTAATAAAGGGATTTTTGACATTTGAGTGGTTCAAATGTAACACAAAAGTTCGAAAAAAAGACTGAAATAACAGTTTTCTTTAAAATTTTATTGGGTAACTTAAACAATTAATAATCCGTGTTTCTACCGCGAACACTAACAACACAAGAACATCGGTTTGGCATACTCAAAATGAGTTCATCCAAATCACGCTGTGGAATGGCCGCCCATGTTCGTTGCAACAACAAAAAAAGGTCTTCTTGCGACTGGATACCCTCCATATTCGGCAGAGCTCTTCTCTGTAGCATATCCCATGCATGCTCAATCGGGTTCAAGTCTGGCGACTGAGCAGGCCAGGGCAGGACATTGATGTTAGCTGCGGCGAGAGTCTGTCTTACAACTCTTGCGGTGTGCGGTCGTGCATTATCATGCATTAACTGAAATAAGGGACCGATTTGCACTTGTAGAGGAACGATGACGTCTGATACAATCGTCTCAGCATAAATTTGAGCGTTGAGGTTGCCTCTGATCCAAATCAACTCAGTTCTTCCGCCGATCCAAATACCCGCCCATACCATGATGGTTCCACCACTATAAGGATGGACTTCCTGGCAGGATTTTAATCGCTGTTGGCGTCCAGGGGTTCTCCAGTGTCGTATACGTCTTGTATCCGGTCTCATACCAAAACGAGACTCATCAGAAAAGCACACGAAACGCCATTGTTCTTCTGCCCAATTTCTGTGTTCAAGAGCCCATTGATATCGAATCCTACGATTGTGCATTGCTATAGGTGGTACCCGTAGCGGTCTTCGGGAATGAAGGTTCACTTCATGCAAGCGGTTTTTGACTGTTTGGTCGCTAATTAAGTTCCCTGAAGAGTGATGAAGCCTCACGGCTAACATCATGGCGGTTATTGTTGGAGCTCTTCGAGTTAAGATTTGAATGTATCGGTCTTGTCTCCGTGTGGTGCAGCGATACCGTCCTCCATGGCGCTCAGCCACGGTACCAGTGCTTCGGTAACGTGTCCAAAGTCGACTGATAACACTCTGACTTGTATTCAGAGCTAAAGCCACAGTACGTTACCGGGAACCAGCTTCTATCATTCCCACGGCTCTGAGCATTTCTTCCCTGCTTAAATGACGTCGCCGCTCCATAATAACGTTGGTTTTAATCAGTAGTAGGGAAACAGTAGCACTAATAATGTCTTCAATGCGTTGTATGTTTTTATAGGGAAAATATTGACAGCTGATTTTCATCTTTTACTCGAATTTGATTCACAGTTCCTGATTCAAATGATGAAATGCACCAAAAAGGATCCATATAAATTTATAAAATCATAAATTTATTACAAAGCCACATCTCAATCTCAAGAAATCCGCATAAAAATGCTTGATCCCTAGACACTTTTGATGTGTGTATTACTATGGGGCCAAACCTGAAATCGCGAAAAAAGAATTAGCTAGCTGTTCCCTACATTTTGACGAGTTATGCGAATATAAATGTAGGGAACAACTGATTTTTTTTCGCGATTTCATGTTTGGTCCCGTAGTAAAAGTTTTCATTGTACTCGACATTGTGATCAACTTTTACTATTGGACCAACCCTGAAATCTCGAAAAATAATCAACCGACACACCTACATTCCCTACATTTTGTAGAGTTGCGCAAATATAAAAATATGGAGAAGCAAATTTTTTTTATCGCGATTTCTTATTTTGGCCTCATAGGCCCGCTTGCACCTCAAATCACTAAACACATTAAACACTATAGGCCGACCGCTTAACTGAGACGTTGCGTATGGTAGCTGCGCGGTGCGGGAGGGGTGATAGTTGTCACAATTTGACGAATCACTGAACTCTCGTATCACGTTACCACACCCCTCCCACACCGCGCTGCTACCCCAGGCAACGTCTCAATTAAACAGTCGGCCTATAAACGAATTTAAAACATAGGTTCTATTTCTGTCAATCGTTTGAAGCTGACAGAGCCAGAATGTTGTTGTTACAATCAACTCAGCCTATCGCAGTCCACTGCTGGACATAGGCCTCTCCAAGGCTGTGCCACAAGACCCTGTCTTCTGCCTTCCGCATCCAGTCTGTCCCAGCCACCTCTTTAAGTTCGTCGGTCCAACTAAATGGCGGGTGTCTCACACTACGTTTGACCATACATACGCGGTCTCCTCTCCAGGACTCGTCAACTCCACCGGCCGTCGGTGTAAGTACATTTAGGCTGGAAATACTATTACGCCGACGTCGGTCGCTGACATCGGTCGCGTACCGATTTATATGGACTCGACTCGCGCTCGCTGACCATCGATGTTACACTATACACGTCCATTTATTGTCAGCGTCTTGGTACGCGTGACTGACGTCAGCGTGAGGCGTGAAAGCCGGCGTAAGGTGAAGGCGCGGCGCAGGCGCTGCGCAAGCATGATGCCGCTTCAAAACGTTTTCATACAAAATGTACGACGGCGACGTGCGCCTACGCCGCGCCTTCACCTTACGCTGTTTCTGTATAATTCACGCCTAAGAGGAGTTCAGCGGACCTATTCTGTAAAAATGTCACCGTGAAAACTTAGGTGAAGTGAGTTTGAAGAGCTTTCAATAGTGTCACTCCCTAGCATCACGTGGACTGACAGCTCACTTCACCTAAGTTTTCACGGTGACATTTTTACAGAATAGCACCGCTGGCCTAAGAGTTAATTGTATTTAGTAATTGCTATGGTGCAAGCGAGGCTGTTCATGATGATTACAATGACAGCCAGTTTCTTCATCAACAACTAAAGTAATCAGACCTTTATTGATACTACGGCACGTGTTTCTTCATTCAAGTAACAGCTAAAATAGTGAAGAAACAAAAACCGTTACTTTGACTTTTGTGACGTTACTTTGGCTGTTACTATGTAAGTATTAATGATGAAACCTTTTCAGGTTATCATTCATTTCAATGACACCTTGTATAAAATAATTATTTCGCTGACTGATACTAAGCCCACATCTATCTACTTCTAAGTATGTTATTGCTGCAAATTTTATTTACTTACTGTTATCAAACTATTGGATGAACTCACTCACTTCATCGAGACTTATCTATTGTACTATGAAATCAATAAATAGATATCATAAATGCTTTGTGGTTTTATTTTTATATAGAAATTCCCTTTATTGACGTGACTTTACCATAGACATCAGACTAGATTTTTCCCAACTACGTGTGTCGACGGCTGCAGTAGCCTCTGTCGTGGACAGGTGTCGGTCGTGTGTATGCACACTGCTATGAGGACTATACACAGATATCTAATCTGCGGGACTACATCATTGGTCTAGGGCCTAGACCTAGACTCTAGGCGGAGCGTGGTTTCCTGGTTTCGATTCCCAGGTCAGGCAAATTAGGATTTCCCACTAATTTTTCATAGAAATAGAATAGAAATACACACAAACCTACATAGGTAGATACTTATAAGTTGGCTTCGGTTCAAGTTCAATGCTGAATGCTGATCCTGACATAGATAGCGCACTAAGTAAGACTATTCTTTGCTGTAAATGGGTTGTGCTCAGTCAAAGCTTTAGTATTTGATATTTGATAAAATAGGTATAGAGATCTCTATGTTTTGCCGTTAACGACGTACAAATATCAAGTAAGCATACGAAATTACAATTTAGTATTAAAACTTGTTAAAGTTAAATGACAAGCTAACAGAGTTAAACTATCCTCTACCAAGTTAACAATATTACATACATTTGTTTAGAACATTTAAAATGTTAGAAACATAATAAAATTTAACATTTACAACATTTCTTGTGTATTAGTAGTAGATATTAAATTTAATAGTAATATATTTATAACTGGCAAACATAACAGTACCTAACTATAGATTAAAATTGTGCTAAAATATTTTTTTTGCCATCAGCGAGTGCATTTCAGCATAACAGGCATCGATCATGGAATAGAACAGTTGAAATCCTAATGAAACCATTATTCTTATTTTTATTCTTCTTTTCATTATTTATTATTATTATATATTATTATTCTTCTTTTCATTATTTTCTTTGAGAGCAGTGCACTGCTCTCAAAATAATGAAAAGAAGAATAAAATCCTTCACAATCAGTTGGAGGCAAAACAAAAACCAGAGAACTAAGATATATCTAAAAACAATTGCTACCTAAATAGAAAAACAAGGACTACGAACAATCTAGACTGAAAAACCTGGACAAATCACTTGCCTGTCCAATAGTCATACCAAACGAGTTTCAATAAGTCCGAGGACCTACTTAGTTTTTAATTTACTATGTTTTGAAAGCGATTTATCATTTTCCCGGAGAAAATATGATGAATCGCTTTATTTTAGCACGATTACGTAGGTTTGCTTGAAACTTGTTCGATCAAATTGAACATAGCGCGGAGTTTCAGTAAATACCTACTTTTAGTAGATAGCTATAATTATCTTTTAGTAAGTAGAGGCCAACCCAGAAATAGATATGGCGACTGGTGAGGTGACCTGGACGCATACCGCGAGGGCTGGTTTGAGATGGCGTGGAAACAGCGTTCTTGGAAGGATTTGGGGGACGCCTTTGCCCAACAGTGGGACAGTATAGGCAAACAACAAAAAAGAAAGTTTATTAATTTATTTTTAAGGTACCTAAGGCCCGTAACCGGCAAGAAAGTACAGTTGTATGTTTTTCTTTAAAGGTCTGTAACTTTTTAGATGTTCGAGAATTCAAATTTGGATCAATGATGACACAAAAATTATGGCCAGTATAAATATCGGCTTCCAAACTACTTAAAATCTTCTTGATTCATAATTTTGATTATTTTACACCTATATGTAAGTACATGTTAAGCACAGTGACTCGATTTAGGAGTCCGGGAGTGTATAATTACCTACTCGTTTAAAGTCAAAAACGAGTAAGTAATTACACTTTCTTGCCGGTGCTTCTATAGGGAACGATAAATTGGAATTATGAGGACCGTCAAATAATGTGTGAATGTACAGAATCTAGGTGTAGACCTAGATTCTGTACATTCATACATTATTTGACGTACCTACAGCAAGGCCATGATTTTGTATTTGTAATTTGAAACAACGCTTTTTAGGTTTGACGATAGTTGGCACCATTTTTGACGTAGGTATTATACGCGTCAAGTGGACGTGAAACAACACGCCCTTAGCTTCCTGTTTCACGAAATCAAAAATTATAAAAAAAAAACCCTTTTAGGCTGTTAATATTTACTTACGATCCATATTTCCCCTTCTCTTATAAAAACTTTCAACCCTCACACGGTACAGACTAATAAATAGATACCTATTCTAATAACTAAATAATAAACACAACCTACCAAATTACCCTTTTAACCAAAAACAGAATGACCTTGTCCTTCCCGACGACTCACGAAGGTCATGGTGTCAAGTTCGTAATGTACCTAGGGGTCCGCGACCGATTCAGACAGTGGCGTAACTATACCGTTTGGGGCCCGTGGCAAATTCAAGGCATGGGGCCCTCCCTCAATGTAAAGAAGCTCAACCAACGTTATAGTTTTTTTTTTTACTAGCACTTCTTCTGTGACTTCTTCCGCGTCGATTTCATATTTTCCCCTACAAAATTTAACACCTGACTGCTTCGTTGATCTAGTGGTCGCAAGCGCTACTGCTGAGCATGAGGGCCTGTCCAAAAAATTAGACAAACAATGGGAAAAAGGTACAAATGTCCGAAACCTGAATGATGTCCTTTGTTGCACATTTTCAAAAAAAGTATGCATTTATAGAGGGTGAAATTGAATTGAAAAAAAAAATCAGCTGTTCCCTACATTTATGTTCGCGTAACTCATCAAAATGTAGGGAACAACTGATTTTTTTTCGCGATTTCAGGTTTGGTCCCATAGTAAAAGTTGTTCATAATAATGAGTACAATCTCCCATTTCGATTTGTCGCATGTGTTCAATTTCATTCTGTATAAACTTATGTTAGGATCCTCATGTGCTCATGGCCCTCTCGGGCCGGGGCCCCCTCTAGCTGGGGGCCCGTGGCATTTTGCCCCAATGCCACCCTATAGTTACGCCACTGGATTCAGAACACACAGATGTGACCTATGTGGGCTATGTGCCTACGATTTTGACGTTGAGGGCGTTCGGGAGGCAAGTGTATGAGTAGGTAGGTACCTACCTACTTGTGAAAGAAAGGGGTTATGATTTTGTTTTTGCTTTTTTGTACACACGCCAGCACATCAAGCTACCCGAAACTGTAAAATTTTCCCAATCAAATTTAAACCTTATGCTACAGCGATAAACTTGAAAATCTATTAAACAAAATTTGACAGTTTGTAGTAACATGATGTGCTGGCGTCTGTACCTAATACAATATCATGCCTTTTTTGTCAGTTTATACAGGGTGACCCGTAAATAGTGGATCAAACGTAACGGGTAGGTAGCTTACCTAATTTCCAACAACTAATTTGATCTTCACGCTTAAACCGCTGAACCGATTTAGATGAAATTTGATATAGTCCGTCAGTTTGAGTCCCGGGAAAGGACATAGGATAGTTTTTATCCCGATATTCCCACGGGAAACTTATGCGGGTGAAACCGCGCGGCGCTGCTAGTCTAAAACAATAATAAAGCAGTAGAGTTTGTTTGTTTGTTTGAACGCGCTAATCTCTGGAATAACCAGTCGGATTTAAAAAATAATTGCCTTTGATAGCCTAAATCTTGAGAAAGGCTATAGCTAGGCTAATTAACATCACGCTAGGACCAACAGGAACCAAGCAAAAAGAAAAGAAGTCAGAAAGAACGCTACGCGAAAACGAAGTACCTAAAACCGACGACGGGGAGTTTTATAAAAATGTGGCTGTTATTTTAGTATAGGCATTGTGTATCTTACGACTTCCACGTGAACGAAGTCGCGAGCAGAAGCTAGTACTTAATCATAAAATGCCAAAACCGAGAAATAAAATGTTCTTTTTATGATGTCTTGTTTCACTTTAATATCCACACAAAATAACACATCAACGAAAATTGTTCATTTCATTTCAGCATTTATTACACAAAAAGTAATGTGTATTATGCAATACATGTGTCATAACTGTCATATAAGAAGTTACAATATACAGGCGCCCCGTTTAGAGATAGATGATATAATGTTTGCTATAATTTTGTTAGTCAGTAGTCAGCACGGCGACGGAGTAGAAAGCGCCCGTAGATACAGTCAACATAAGAGATAAGTATGCAGGATCGTCGGATATGGTTGAAGTTTAGTAAGTAGCCGATGGATGTTCTCGAATAAAATTTAATTTTATTAATAGAAAACAAGCAGCTCTTTTATCAAATTAAATTTCAGTCGACAACATTCATCGGTTTCTTACTAAACTTCGACTATATCCGACGATCCAGCATACTTATCTCTTTTGTTGACTGTACATCGGCCAACATAAGTCGCGTCGCATCTCTCGAGGTAGTCAACGGAGCCTTATTCGCCTGTTCAGGTCGATTCACACTCATCGGTCAAGATATTTTGGATACTAGGCTAATAAAAGAATGTCCTAAAACTCCTTGATTGCTCACTCATAGTGTATGAGTGCTTGGTCATAGTGAATGAGTGTTTGTCCTTTGCTTTTGATAGGCAGGCAGCGGTTATAGTCCGCGCGGAACTAGTTGGCCGCGCCTTAGGTATGTAAGCGGTGGGACGGAGGAGCGGAGGCGTATTGCTAAGTACGTGCGTTGCGAACCGCCGCCTCACCCCTGTCCTCACCTCAGCGGCCAACTAGTTCCGCGCGGACTATAATACCTAGCTACCAAAAATGATTGCTTTTTAGATGTCTACTTAATTTTCTGGACAGACGAGTTCTTTTACTCAAGCGTGGTTTTATATTTGGTAGTCATCGTAATAATCAGCATATAATGTTCCTACTGCTGGGGCACATACCTCCTCTCGAAGAGAATGGGCCCAGTGCGGGTTGGTAGATGTCACATGTCTTCGATTCTTTGGTTCTAGGACATGCCAGTTTCCTCACGATGTTTACTTTCACCGTTTTCAGAGCAGCGGTGATGAAATAATTTACACAAAGTAAAGCGCCTGTCTTGGGTTTGAGTCTACAACTAGGTGGGTACAACTCGTAAGTCGGAATAACCTCTGACCCACCACAGCTCTACACTCAAGCACGGTTTAGTCCTGTTATCGTAATACCTACGTACTTTTCAAATACCCACTAATAACATAAAACCCACTCAGATGCTTTTATCAATCAGAAAATAAACAAAGCCTCAACCTTAAGTAAGTAGGTACCTACCTACCTACATATTATCTAAATCGTAAACTAATCACATATGTAATAATAACATTAACGGAGGCTTTCAAGAAGCTTTTAGCTAATTTCCTTCCATTTATAGTGTAAATAAACATTACGCAAGATATTTACTGATTTTAGGACAAAGATAATAAACAGGCCCAACTTAGACCCGAGGAAAACTGGATCCCACTGAAACCCTACCTACTTAATAAAATCTTAAATTCATTAACGGACAACGCAGTCTAAACCGCTTTGCACAAAAGTTTCTTATTTAGCGCAGCTAGGTGGTAAGCACTAAGGAAGGATTTATGAAAATTCGCTTGGGTAGTCCGTGTTTTATTTTTATTTTTGTCAAATTTTATGATCCGTACGTACGGTACAAAATGTGAATTTCGGGCTACTCACGTGCATCATCCTCAAAAGTTTTGAGAATTACACGCATCCGATCATACAGAAAAGAGATGAATGGTTACAGGAACGATTTGAGAGATTTTTCATTCGATTATAACCGGTATCTACCAAGGTTATAATCAGATTGAAAAATCTCTCCATTCGTTCCTCTATCGTTCATTGATCTACCAACAATAGGTAAACATAGGCAACGTACTCGTACCTAATCAAATCTGTGCGAATAACCCTTGAGTTCGTTTCGCCATTTTTTCTCAGGGGTAGTGTAGATAGGGGTAGTAGGTAAATATTAGTGTCTACTCCATCTGCTATATATATTTTATAATGACTATGTATGTAGGTATATGGCTGGTAAAAGTGATTCCGATGTTATCTTATTTACAGAATTCCTTTATCATTCTGCATCGGAGATTCACGGAATTGTAATTAATCAATCTCAAAGTACGAAAATGATATCGCTTCCCAATATAAATTCTTAGTTACTGAGAAAGTGAGAATTGAAAAATGACAAAGGAGCTACTGTAGCTCCTTTTGTCATTTTTCATTCACAGAATGAACAATTTCATTTAATTTCTCGACAGTCTATATTATTATATATGTTCTCGACGCTGTCTCGCCCCTAACCGCTTCGTCTCCCTAGTTCAAGGTTACCGCGCCGGAACACGGTGACGTCATCAGTCTTGTTCGCGCCATGTTTACTTTATTTTCACCGATTTCGGGCTCGTATTGAGATAAATTGTGGGTTCAGCTTGTTTGGTGTTTTGTAAAGGGTATGTAGAGGTCAGGATAAGAGCATTTTGTGTGTGAATTGTTCAGAAATGCTTTTCATTAGTAAGACGGATGTATCTAATGATAAATAAAGAGATCTATCTCTATGACTACATCTATAGAAATAGAACAAAGTCGGTTTTTATCTTCTTCTTAGCGTGTCGATAGCAATCTAAATGGACTCGGCCCAGATTTCGGCTACATTTTTGGCGCCATCACCAGCGTCCACTAGGTCCTGTGACGTGCAGCTGACAGGACTCGCAGGGCACGATATTAAGTGTCCCATAGTTTGTGGAACAGCACCACATTTTCACTCCAAGGCGGAGTCGTCTATGAATCTCCATCTGAACAGGTTTTCCTTGCTTCGGCCAACCTGGATCCGGAGTCTTTTTAAAGACTTCCAGGTTACCCAAGGTCCAAGTCCAAGTGGAAGGTCTTCAGCAGATGGAATGAACGGGTTGGGTAAGGAAGCACTGTCTCGCCACAGCTTCAATCTTTCTTGAGATGATTCGCCAGTGATTGGGACGACACACTCTAAAAAACTGTTTCGGCTTTTCAGCCTTTGCGGCACAAGTATGTTCTCGTGCAAAGGGCGTCGTGTGTCGGAGACCATTTTGGCTCTTTCGCTGGAGCTTGCCACCGCTCTGCGAACCACAGTTGGCACTATTCCTGCTAGTGGATACAGCATTTGTATGTACAGTGGTCAGTCGTTTCATTCAAAGCTGTATCCACCAGCTTTGCATGGGCAGAACGACTCCACACGGGGCACGCGAATTCTCCCGCAGAAAAAGATAGCGGCAGTCCAGTAGTCCGCATAACGTCGATTTTTATGACCTTTGACTTGTTGGATTTGTCTTCGCCCCGAATAGCAGAATAATTATCAAAACATGGTGCAATTCACGAAAAAAAAAAGAAAGATAAATTATTTCAAAATGTATTGATTCTGAGGCAGTACGAAAATCGCGGCGGTCAGCTAGTTTATTACTTGCTAAAATATTATTTGCGTAAATGTCGAGGAATATCGGGATAAAAAGTAGCCTATATGTTAATCCAGGGTGTCAGCACCTCCATACAAAATTTTATCAAAATTGGTCCAGCCGTTTGAGCGTGAAGCAGTAACAAACATATAAACACACCCTCACAAACTTCCGCCTTTATAATATTAGTATGAGAGATAACAAAGTCCCCCCCGCCAGATATGTCTGTCTGTCTGAACTCGATAAACTCAAAAACAACCGAACGAATTTTCACATACAGTTTTCACCAATGAACAGAGTGATTCATGAGAAAGGTTTACGTGTATAGGTAATTCATTATGGTTCTGTGTATTAATTGGTTGAAATATGACGATTATTGTTGATATCGGATCATGCCGACTGGGAGCTTTGCGGGCGTTCGTCGCGTGACCCAATTATATGAAAACATTGTACTTATTGCTGAATTATATATTCTGTGTGCTCTAGGTACCACAGAATATATAATAGTACTAGACATAGTAGTACGAAGACGGGGCAGGTCGCTAGTATTAAAGAAGAAAAAAGAAAAAGTTTGACGTCACTATATGATGAATAACGCAACTGTCTCGTCTTTTCATACCAATTGAGAACAGCTGGATCAATTTGGTACTATTTTTTTTATCTTCGTAACAGTCCAAATATCAAGGAACAAAAAAAAATGGAAAGTTCGGGAAAAAGTAAAAGTGCTTTTTTATGTGGGATTTTTGTATAAACTCAAACAAAACCACAGGACAACGTTGGTCGGGTGAGCTAGTTGCAAATAAAACACATACAACATATTCATAATTGTATTAGTCCGACATTAAAATATCTATACAATAAACATTATCAATTTGTTCGCATATCATTATAGTTCAGCCCATTCATATACGCAATATGAAAAATACTTGTAAACTAATATTAAAATCTATCATGTCATGATTCTGGATATATCAGTATAAAAATATTGTCTAGTTGTATTGTCACAGACTCCGGTCCCGCCGATTATTACTTCATTGATGATCTGTCGAAAGAGGAATGATATTGTAATTATTTTATAGGAAAGCAAACCCGAAATTTTTAGGTAGATATTTTTATATGTTTACAGTCAACAAAAGAGATAAGTATGCAGGACCGTCGTGTAAAGCTGAAGTTTATTAAAAAACCGATGGATGTTGTCGACTGAAACTTAATTTGATAAATGAGATGTTTGTTTTCTATTAATAAAATTACATTTTATTCGAGAACATCCATCGGTTTCTTACTAAACTTCAACTATATCCGACGATCCTGCATACTTATCTCTTTCGTTGACTGTACGTTTGACGTGGACACTAACCCCCTTATTCATAAAACTTATCAAACCTATTTTAGTTAAAATGGGGTTTGTCTCTTTCTTACACACAGAAATGTCAACGTGACAGATAAAGAAAACGTTCTATAAACCTATTTTAGCTAAAATAGAGATAAAATAGGATTATGAATAAGGGGGTAAAAGTCAGGCTGGTCCACAAATTTGGATAAAATGAGGAATTAAATTATCCGGAAAAGAAGTGGAGGTACCGACATAGCTTGCGGAGTAAGCAAACTGAAGTGGCAGTGGGCTGGCCATGTTTGTCGAAGGACCGATGGCCGATGGAGGAGAGGAGTCCTGGAGTGGACCGCGTATCGGTAAGCATAGTGTTGTACCAAACATCCCTCCCCCCCCCCTTGCTATATGTACCGACGACCTTAATAAGGTTGCCGAGATTGGATGCGGAAGGCGGAGGACAGGGTGTTGAGGCGCAGCCTGGGAGAAGCCTATGTCAAGCAGTGGACTGCGATAGGCTGAGTTGATTGATTGATTTGCTTAATGTGTTTCACTTTGTGAGATAAAAATACTGTAGCGGTGTAGTTTGTAAAGCATTAAATTATGCACTACAACGAAAGTGAGCACAAAGGATTTTCAATAATTCAATGAATGGGATGAAAGTTTGCATAGAAGTTGCCGTTGCGATGGCATAACCCATCGGGCACGACTGGCACTGACTGACTGTCTTTTTAACCGACTTCAAAACGGAGGTTCTGTTTAAGCTATAAACTTCATCAATATACAAGATGCTGGGTACCGTTTACTTCCCCCACCCGTACATTTCCTCTACACCAATACCATTCTTATGTCCACATAAATAGAGCATATAATTCTACTCACAGTGGCTGCTGTTAGCTCCCCAAGGTGTTAGAAGAGGTACTCTTGCTCATCAGTTTGGCGACCATTTCCTGCACGCGTTTCATTTCCTCCAGTTGTGTTGTTAGTTGGTACAAGCGGTTTTCCCGCTCTAGGACTGTTTTTTCTAACTGTTTTATTGTCTGGGGAGCAGAAAAATTGCATTATTAAAATTTATAATATCGTGGAAAAAAAAATATAATATTGTAAAAGGGATGTATAGAGGTATGAGGAACAGGGTGTAAAGTTCACTCAACCTCCATAGAAAAGGGAGGATCCTCCGACCAGACGGGTGTTGTGTCTGGCGGGCAACTGCCCAATGATTCATGTCGGGCTGTTGTACAGTACCCGGCGATAAATATTGCACATCGATCTTTGGAAAGAGACAATCGGCTAATTTCGGCTTCGTAGAGCGTTATCTCTGTCGCACGAAATACAAACAGTCCGGTATCTATTAGGAGCTGTTAAAACAATTATGATTTGCTTCTTTTGATAATTCTATTTATTCTTTGTATAAAATACACCAATTTTTCTATAAATGATTGCTTTAGGTTGGGGTAAAATAAAAAGGTTCCCCTAATTTTCCTAAAGATGCCAAGTACAACTTTAAATTATTTAAATTTGGGGGTGTTAACAACTCTAGATATATATTTTGAACTGGACGCGACCGCACTCTATCGCACTTGAACAACGGCTGACAAAACGTCAGTTAACGTCACATAGGTAGTGTGCGACAGAGATAACGCACTACGAAGCCGAAATTAGCCGATTGTTTCTTTCCAAAGGTCGATGTGCAATATTTATCGCCGGGTACTGTATCTATGCTAGTTGCGCGGTAAACTCTGCTTGTGAGATGCAGGATTTGCGTGACGTCAGTATGACGCGTTGTTCGCATGTGGCGTTGTAGATACCGCTACAGATGAATGAAAGGCAATTGCATGCAGCTGAGATGAGAATGCTTAGACAGATGTGTGGTACTATACGAATGGATAGAATACGGAATGAGTATGTAATAGAAAGTCTGAAAGTTGCACCGGGCATGTGATTCGGACTCGGAGGAATAAGGAAAAATATCGTGAGGAATGTTTTTGAGTATGAATGTCGATGATAGAAGAGTAGAGGAAGACTAAAGCAAAGAAGACTAGGCTATTGCTGTATGGTCCACATACTGGGCAATCGAAGTCTATGTAACAATATTTATGGTTTGTATTGTTTCTTTTAATGTTGTATGTGCTTTTTTTTTAATTTTGTAATTTTTTTTTGTGTGCCTGCTATGATCCTGTGTCAGTCGAAATAAAAGTTTTTTTTTTTTTGTATCCGTATCTCGGGACCATGGGGTCCCGGTCCTTTGGAAGGCCTACGAGGGGCCGAAGCCAACTCGCAGAGGCCCCTTAGGAAATTTTAATGAAATGTGGCACCAAGCGACGATTATACCTGTATATTATTATTAAAGAAACGATGAATGGATGTTTGAATGACGATATGGTTGGAAAAGGGGCGACTACCGGAATGACGACTATTAGAGAAGTATGGAAGAAAAAGACATGTTACGTCGGCCCCTAATAAATCGGGAAAATTGCTGGAGAATGGTGATAATTGTGAGTGTTTAGAAACGCCCTCTCCCCGAATTTCCCGCTATGTAAACAAGACGTCGAGTGACGGAGCCGTCGAATGACGGAGCAGTGGTGATCCAGTGGCAACGACCGCGGCTTACGAGTTGTAGGTCGTAGGTTCGAACCCAGCCAGGTGCGTTACTTTTGAATAAATTATTTCATCGCCACTAATCTCAAAACGGTGAAGGAAAACATTGTGAGGCATCTCTTAGAACCAAAAAATAGGTCAAGTGCGAGTCGGACTCGCGCATTGAAGGTTCCGTACAAATTTGTAGGTATGTAACTACAAATTTACGGTTTTCGGATTTTTTCCTTTAGATGATTTACAGTGTAGCGGTATCTACAACGCGTCATACTGACGTCACGCAAAATCCTGCATCTCGCAAGCAGAGTTTACCGCGCAACTAGCATACATACCACGGCCCGACATAAATCAACACCCATCTAGCCGGAGGATCCTCCCTTTTCTAAAGAGTACGAGTGAACTTTACTCCCTGTTCCTCATACCTCTGTAACAGAAACCAAGAGTGAGTAAGTGAAATTGTTACCGTGTCTCTCTGGTCGATCTCTCTCCGGAGCGCGACTTCATTGGCCGCTGCCTCATCTAACTTCTTGTCTCGTTGTTTGACTCGCTCTTCAAACTTTATGAGCACACCCGCCAACTCACTGTTTTTACTTGTCTGTAAGAAAAATAAGTTTTTAGTAAATGTGCAGACGCCAGCATATCAAGCTACCCGAAACTGTCAAATGTTCCCAATAACTTTGAATCTTATTGTTACGCGCCACACTTGATGGCGACATTAGCTACTACTAGCGCCATCTAGTATCGAGTAGCAGAACTAATAATTATTCGGGTCCCTTCTAGAAACTTCGATGCTAGAACTTTCCAGAACTATCGACGCCTGGTCGGTCGGGATCGGTATCTACTCGAACATTCTAGATGTTTCTACGGTAGAAGGTTTTGGAACTATCCGAGGCCTATATAAGGCCGGTGTGCCTGCGAGCCGGGATCAGTGTTGGATAAGCGATACAAGCGAAAACATCGAAGCGATCTTCAAGTGCGACTTTCAAGTGATCTTGTAGTGCGATTGTGTTTTATTGTTAGTGTGTTAAAGTTGTAATTGCTGTTTTTAATTAAAGTGTATATTTTTGGTTATTAAATCGGCAGTTTTTATTGTCACGAACCCCAAGCTCGTAACATTATGCTTTAGCGATAAAGTTGAAATATATTCAAAAAATTTGACAGATTACACACGCCACACGCACAGCGCGCATTTTTTACAGACGCCAGCACATCAAGCTACTACTAGCTTGATGTGTTGGCGTCTGTACTGTTTTGTTTTGGTATACCCGTACAGGGTCGCAGGGTCATCAACACGCTAACTCACCATGAATGCAGCACATGATTCTAAACTCCGTAGAAATTCATTGGTTATCAAAAAAAAAAAAACTGCTTTTTCATAGAAAAGTGCGCGACCTACGCGGTCAAAATGAATGGAACAGCATTTTTTTTTTTAATAATCTACAAAATTTTTCAATGCAGGGTGTTCATAATCATGCACTGAACTCATGGTAATACGTTGCGCGACGATGGTGCCAGCCTGTATATTGCAGTTAGGTACAAGCAAAAAAAAGTATGTTCTAGAACACGTGCCAGTAGCAACAGCATTCTGAAAATATGACAGAGAGTTGCTATTCTCCCATTTTGTGGAGGGGACGGCCAAGTAAAAAAATTGGATTACTTGGCCATCTTCCGTGCAAAAGGCTTCAAACTTAAATACGTAATAATAATTTTACTTAGCCCTGACCGCCGGTAGCTTGGACACTGTTACCGATACCGGTGGGCTACTATTTGATGTCTTTTTTTTATGTCTTTTCATAAATTTAATATTTAGTCCTACATAATGGCTGAACCCTATCTGTTAAGATACAGGCCAGACCTAGTTTAAGGGATAGAGTTTAAAATTATTGTACTCCTATGCTAAAGTTGTATTGAACTATGTTAACTGAATGTATGCAGTGCAATGTCATTCTTGTTTATGTTAAATGTTGTTTTCACTTCTCATGCTCGAAAAGTTCGTCTTTATGTTGTGCTTAGGCGACATAAAATCGCTTTTTATGTTCTAGTGCATAAAGTAATTTTTTTTTCTGAGACTTAGGTAATCAGGCCCAACAGCCACACGCACAATAAAACTTCGCAGATTAAAGTCGTGATTTATTTCATTTTCTTTAATTTATACCACCTCAGTGTTTTCTATCGTTAATTTAATAAAATCAGGTAAAATAGTTGTCATTTATTACTTAAAAAGGCAAAGAAACGTTTTCATTTTTTGGCAGTATGAAGTACCCAAGTCGAATGACAAATGTTGAAATTAAAAAAAAAAACTTTTAAAAAGCATCGTGGCAGCATTATCTGTGGTGGCGGGAATTAGCTATGCTTTGCAACATTTTTGATTAATTATGTTCTGTACTTTATGCCTGTTTCATTTTCTCGCAATCGAAGTGAAAACCAGAGTGTATAACTCAGGCATAAACGAGCCATTTTACCCCTCGACTCAACTATCTACCCTCGCCTGCGGCTCGCGTGGATATAAACGTCTCGGGGTAAAATAGCTTCTTTTATGCCTTAGTTATACAATCTACTATTTTATATAGGTCACCTGTTGTTCTAATTTCTTCTGTATTGTTCTATTGTCAGCTTCGGCCGCTTTCAGACGTTCCTCGAGCTCTCTTTCGCGAAGTTTCATTTCACTTTCAAGAGTCTGTAACGTAAAAAAAATTATCAGCAAAAATATAGGTCATCCATACTAATATGTATTATAAATTCGAAAGTAACTCTGTCTGTCTGTGTCCTTTTCACGCCTAAACTGCTGAACCGATTTAGACGAAATTTGGTACAGAGATAGTTTGGGTCCCGGGAAAGGACATCTGATACTTTTTATCCCGATATTCCCACGCGATCGAGGCTTATGCGGGTGAAACCGCGGGGCGCAGCTAGTCGACAATAATAATATGAAATGTTGTGTTAAAATTATTATGTACGAAATCTTCGATAGTTCGTCTGATACTGCAAAATAATAGCATAATCAGACTTAATGTTCCCACTGGTGGGACACAGACCTGCTCTCTGAGAGGGAGTGGGCTGTAATCCACCACGCGGGCCCAGTGCGGGTTGGTGAATGTCACATGCCTTCGAATTTTTGGGTCTAGGACATGCCAATTAGTAAGTAGGCTAGAGCAAAATAGATTACTCCATAAGTAAGAGCATAAAGCTGCGTTTCCACCAGAGATGAGCGAGGATGCGTAGCGAGGGATGTGTGTCGAGGGAAAACCAACCAATAACATCGCTTCATTTTTATAGCTTGAACTAAGTTAGCGTTGGTATTGGTTAGTTTTACACACGTCCCTCGCTACGCATCCTCGCTGATATCTAGTAAAAACGCAGCCTTTTGGAAGCGTCTTGATCGTCCGCTGGTTATAGGCTATGTGACGTCACATTAAACTAAATATGGCGCCCTCTAGCGGACATAAAATCATCATCTAAAAATGTTTTTTTTTTTATCGTGCCGTGGGTGTATCAAATGAAAGGGCTTAATTAGCACATTTCAAAAATAAGTATAAATATTATTTAAATGAGCCCCTAAATAATTAAATAAAAAAATAAGTTTAAAAACTAAAGCCCGACTACTGAAAAGGATGAAACAAGAAAGTACCTTCCCGTGGTCGCATGCCGAACTAGGTTTCCTACAATTTTACTACCTATAATTTGTTTTCGACCAAATGAGCCATCCATACCGTAAAGTCGGGCCGCTTTTAAACTTATTATAAACTAGCTGTGCCCGCGACTTCGTTCGCATGGATGACGGAAAACGTTTTATTTTTTTTTGCGTGGAACCCTAATTATTTTTCTAAAATAAAAGTAGCCTAAGTTACTCCTTATTACATCGGCTATCTGCCAGTGAATGTCCCGTCAAAATCGGTCCAGCCGTTTTAGAGATTAGCCGGAACAAACAAACAGACAGACAAAAATTGTAAAAAATGTTATTTTGGTATATGCAACCGTGTATACATCCATATGCATTTAGTAAAAAGTGGTAATTTTAATATTACAAACAGACACTCCAATTTTATTTATTTGTATAGATACGTACCGCCATTTGCGCGCGCATTTCTTTGTGTAGGCATTCCTTCTGATTTTCTTTATCTAGCTTCTCAGCGGCTAACTTGACTCGAAAACCTCGCAGCGTAGCTTCTGCATCTTCTAGTTGTTTGTGGAGGTCCTCTATAGTTTTCTTGTGCCTAGAAATTTATTATCACACTAATATTATAAAGGCGAAAGTTTGCGAGTGTGTTTTATGTTTGTTACTTCTTCATGCCAAAACTACTGAACGGATTTGGATGAAATTTGGCACACAGATAGTTTATAACCAGAATTAACACATAAGATACTTTTTATCCCGATATTCCTACGGGATCGATACTTATGTGGGTAAATCCGTAGGGCGCTGCTAGTATTAAAATAACAATTTTAGTGACATTATAACTTCGATCAACAATAGCACTAGATTCAAGATAAGGAACAAAAACACGTCGCTAAAGTGGCCGCGATTGCATATAACTTGATTATAAACCTTAACTTTCAAACATAAAGTTTATTATCGCTTACATTATATTTACTACTTCAATTGAAAAGTATTTTTAAATAAGAACAATAATATTTATGGAAAAATAAAACATAATTTCTAAGCAATAAGGTTGAAAAAAAAACTTTGTTGCAAAATAAGACCACAACATTGTTTGTTTTTGATGTACCTAGTTGATCATAGCATAATAAAGAAAAATTACTATTATATTGTATAGAAAAATTAATAAAAAAAAAATAAAACGCAAAAAGTATATTGCATCGACCGGGAATCGAACCCGGGCCGCCCGCGTGGCAGGCGAGCATTCTACCACTGAACCATCGATGCTTATACATTACAGCTGCAATTTACCGTTCACATACGTCATACGAATGGTATTTAAAGTAAAAGTAGATAACAGTATTGCGGGCATTCACCTATTACGTCATCGAAAATCAAGCGATTATAGGTATTCGTGATGTTAACATAATAATAATTATGTACGCTCGGATGTGCTAATGGCAACGTAATAACAGTAGTTATAGTTTATTATTCATGCCTTTTGATATTAATATCACTGCTTTATGTTCACGCTCTTTATAATTGGAAGATAAGCAGGTTTTGTTGTCATTTAACGAAATGTTTTCTTCAATATCTCCCACACCGGTTTTCAGCCGCATGTATTATTTAAGATCTAAGTCAAAAGCAACCCAATTTTTTTTGTCAACAACCATAATAATATGTTTTTAATTAATCATCAGAATATTATACTTTGCCCACAAGTGGGACTGGACTAAATAAGTATTTACCTTTCATTCTGCATCTGTGTGGTGTACAGTACATCTTGTTGAGATGAGTTAGTGGCTTGTAACATCGCGAGCGCGTGTTGAAGTGACGCCATGTGCTCGCTGGCTCCCTGAAAACATTATTTAAACCAATATTATTAATTTGAATACCCAACTTAAATAAATATACGAACATAACATAACAATTACATTATTATTATGTTCTATTTATTTAAATCGGGATGGACTGTGTGAATGATGATATTTATGGTTAGAAAGGGGGTGACTACCGAGATGACGGTGCTACCTTTTGGAAGGGGCGACTAGAATCAATTCTATTTAATTGTAATTTTTGACGTTCAAAAGTGCCTTTTATGTGCCTATCCTTACATAGCATAAAACAAAGTCGCCAAAATATCTGTAACGCGCATAACTTCTGAATTACTGCACCAAATTGGATAATTCTTGTTGTGTTCAGTATTGCCAGGACAAGGTTTGTATGAAAGAAAATTTCGGAAATTCGAAAAAGAAATTGTACCCGTGCGAAGCTGAGGCGGGCCGCTAGTTTGAAATAAATGATTTGACTTTCACGACTAAGAACGTAGTATGGAAGAAAAAGACTGAAGATGCGCCGACCCCAAATTAAATTGGGATAAGGATTTACTAACGCTACGGATCTCTGTTATCTGATTTTTGAAATAAATAATAATAAGGGTAGGCGAATGAATGATAACATAATAGTTACATTCTCATGAACCTCGGTGACTATCTGCGTAGTAGCGTGGAGATTGTTACAAGCAGAGAGCTCATAAGGCCAATTCCCGTAATTAAAAACGTTCAAAATCTAGTCACAGTCTGATCTCAGCGGCAAGTCAAAAACTAGTAAAATATGTAGGGAAATTAGAGGTATTTTCGACAGATTGAGATTTGAGACTGAGACACGAACTAGGAACTGAGATGTGAACATCCTTAAAATTACGAAAATTGCCCTCTGATGGAAGAGTCTGGCTGTGAATGACGTTGATAATAACTATAATACATTAAAGTAAAAGTACGCAGGGCTGCACACCCCTACCCTATTTCAACTTAAATAAATATAAACTTTATTTCAATGACAATTAAGTTGATTTCAGAGTGACTAGCACCATTGACAAATTATAAAAATGTTTGAAGTTGTAGCGTAAACTGAACTTTATTGTGTAGGAATTAAAGTTATTTATCCATTAATGCAGACATGTTTTGTGACACTTTGTGAGTGTTAATTAGTTAGTTTTTTTTCTGTGCTTGTTTTCCTGTCTGTATCTTTTTGTGTATTTGTTTTTATATGAGTCTTGTTACTTGAATAAATTAGTTTTATTTTATTTATTTATTTATTTGAATGCACGTAAGGTCTATATTCAGGCCGTATTTCAATAGTGTCTAGCGTGTGACGCCTTTCTTTTACAGATCACACAGCTGATTTTTTCTGCAAATGAAATCATACTTTTTCCTAAGCTAAGATCCTTATGAATTCCTATATTTGCTTACCTGTAAAGCTACGGAGTGTGAGTGCAGTCTCTGTTCTAAGCACGTCATCTTGTAACCGTATAACTCCATCACGCTTGAGGTCGCGATGTCTGATATCTGAAAAATATTAAATTAAGTACACTTTAAAAATAATCGTGTGATTGTTGTTGTGTCAATCAATCAACTCAGACTAACACAATTTACTACTGGTCATATGCCTCTCCCAGACTGCGCCACAACACCCAGACCTCCGCCTTCCGCATCCAGTCTACCCTAGCCACTTTCTTAAGGTCATCGGTACATCTAGCTGGGGGGCGTCCCACACTACGCTTGCTGATACGCGGTCTCCACTCCAGCATAGCTATTCACAACCATACGACAGGCTATCGTATCAAAAATTTGATTTTGATAACCAGATTTGACTTGCCCCCGACAGCAAATAGCTGTTGGAAGAATAGCGGACGTCTATTTGATTTAAACTAACAAAATTTTCGGGTTTTGGACTTGTGAACAGTGTTTAGAAGACTCCTACGATAACATTGATTGATGTTCGATAAGATACGGAAGCGTATCGAGTGTTTGTGAATAGCTATGCAGGACTCCTCTCCTCCACCGGCCATCGGTCCTTCGACAAACATGGCCAGTCCACTGCCACTTCAGCTTATTTACTTTGCAAGCTATCCCCCTTACTAATACACGTTGTATAGCGTCTGTATAGTTACACAACGCTTTCTCTCCAAAGTCAAAAGAGAGAAATTGGTGTGTAACTATTCATCTGATATAATACGTTTATTAGTTAGGGGGTGTGTCGGTAAATCTCACATGTTGTTGTCCGGTATGTTGTTGTGTATAACTTGTTATATGCGAATGCCAGGTGGATGATAATTCGCTTAGAAATATCTATTATTTGAAAAGTAGCAAGTAAAATAATTAGGTTTTGCTACTAGAGTTATAAAAGAGTACAGTATGCCAACATGAATACCAGGGAAGCATGACACAAAATGGAGGGGGCTTGTACCCAGCAGTGGGTGGAACAAGGCTGCCGATGATGATGATGCCTAAATTAAAAGTGCGCAGTGTTACACACCCCGACCCTATTTCAAGTTAAACAAATATCAACTTTATTTCAATGATAATTAAGTTGATTTCAGATTGACTAGCACTATTGAAAAACTTAAAAAAAAATGTTTGGAGTTGCAGTGTAAACTGAACTTTATTGTGTAGGAATTAAAGTTACTTTTCCATTAATTCATATTTGTTTACATTTTTGGCAAATAAATCGCGAACGCAGATTACATGAAGCATTTTTGTATTGTTTCAAGTTTTTCTGTTTGTAATACTATTCTATACTACTCCTGCGTTACATTACCCTCCCGTCCCGCAGCTTGTCGGTGAGCGCGGCCACCAGCTCGTCCACGGCGTGCTCCTGCGCAGGCGCCAGCCGCGCCGCGCACCACGCGCCCTCTGCGCATGCGCCCGCGCCGCGCGCCGGCTGCGACACGTCCGCGCTCGACTCGGATATGCCTTGCAGGGACTCGCCGAAAACCTGGAATTGATTACAATAATCAAAATGATGCATTCAAATAATACAGAATAAAATTTTAGGAAAATAGTTGAAATGAAAATTGGGCGGGTCGCAACCACTGGGCAACAGTCTCCACACGGTGGGGTTCGGATCGGACGTAGTGCGAAACCGCTCTAATGCTTCGCATTATGAGTCGTGCAAAAGATTTATTCCAAAGATTAGCACGTGCAAACAAACCCTTCAGCTTTATTATAACTAGCTGCGCCCCGCGGTTTCACCCGCGTAAATGTCGATCCCGTGGGAATATCGGGATAAAAAGTAGCCTATATGTTAATCCAGGGTGTCAGCTACCTCCATGCAAAATTTTATCAAAATTGGTCCAGCCGTTTGAGCGTGAAGAAGTAACAAACGTATAAACACACACTCACAAACTTTCGCCTTTATAATATAAGTGTGATATAGATTTGTCTTATAACATGGTTTGGTCCCCTTTTTCAAGGCGCATAGAAGAAATATACTATGAAACCATACTTGACATAAAACATTGTTTACCTGATTCATCTGATCAGAAGGAAAGTAGTGGTGTTTGACTAGTTGCAGTATCTGACGCCGCCGCGGGCCGTTAGTGCTTGCTAGACCAACACAGAGAAGCTTCCTGACCTGTGTTAAAACAATGAAAAATACAAAAAAACAATACATACTTATTTATGTAAAAAAAAAAACGGTCAGGTGCAAGTCGGACTCGCGCACCGAGCGAGGGTTCCGTACAAATTTGTAGGTATGTAAATAGTTTATCACGGAAGTTTTTTTTTTTTTTTTTAATGTATCTCCCAAAACGGTTTTCGGATTTTTTCCTTTACTTGTGCCACATGACATTGTGTCTTGCCAAAATTTCATGATTCTAGGTCAACGGGAAGTACCCTATAGGTTTTGATTCCGGAGCAAAAATGCTTGTCCATATCTTTTGGTTGCCTTGACTTAGAACTTTGATTTTTTCGCTGCTTCAAGGGATTGCAGCCCTGAGTTTTTTATATTAATTTCAACTTGGTAACTCCACGCGTTCCTGAGAAAAAGGGTCTTGACTGACGGACAGACAGACAGACGGACAGCGAAGTGATCTTATAAAGATTCCGTTTTGTCCTTTTGAGGTACGGAACCCTAAAGAGGCCATTTTCGTTTTCGGCCGAATTAAAATATGTATACCACATTTTAGTGGTCTATAAACCCTTTCACCATATCACGGCCCGCTCCCTCTTACAGAGGAGACACCCAAATCCTAACAATGAGAACATTATAGGCTTTTTATGTTACACTAGCTGCGCCCCGCGGTTTCACTCGGGTAAATGTCGATCCCGTGGGAATATTGGGATAAAAAGTAGCCTATATGTTAATCCAGGTTGTTAGCTACCTCCATACAAAATTTTATCAAAATTGGTCCAGCCGTTTGAGCGTGAAAAAGTAACAAACATATAAACACATACACACGCACACACAAACTTTTGCCTTTATAATATTAGTGTGATGTTTTACTGACCTGATGATGTGCTAGCATGCGTGCTAGGGCAGCCTCCCAGGGTCTGTCGAGAGGTGCTAGTGTTAGCGCTGTGCGGCATCCCACTACCACGGCTTGTTGGGATGCTTCAGCGCCTACTATGCCGTTCTGGAACATACAATCCGTATATGAAATATGGAAATGTGTCAACTATTTTAATATTCTGCTAGACTGAAGGGTGGACTTTTTAAGTGATCTAAGTAGTTTGACTTCAGAAAAAAATACTTTAATAATATTATTCAGATACATAATCTGCATTCGCAATTTATTTGCCAAAAATGTAAGCAAATATGAGTTAATAGAAAAATAACTTTAATTCCTACACAATAACATTCAGTTTACGCTACAACTTCAAACATTTTTAAAACTTCTTCACTCTGAAATCAACATAATTACCATTAACATAAAGTTGACATTTAATTAACTTGAAATGTTTGAAAAGACTAGATATATCGTTAATTTAGTACACACAAAAGGAAAAGCACAATGCTCAAAAGTAAAATTAAATGATATCAATTTTCATGAATACAAAGAAAACAAAACAAGGTACAGTACCCGGCGATAAATATTGCACATCGACCTTTGGAAAGAAACAATCGGCTAATTTCGGCTTCGTAGTGCGTTATCTCTGTCGCACACTACCTATGGACGTTTTGTCAGTCGTTGTTCAAGTGCAATAGAGTGCGGTCGCGTCCAGTTCAAAATATATATCTAGAGTTGTCAACACCCCCAAATTTATATAATTTAAAGTTGTACTATGGCATCTTTAGGAAAAATAGGGGAACCTTTTTATTTTACCCCAACCTAAAGCAATCATTTATAGAAAAATTGGTGTATTTTATACAAAGAATAAAAAGAATTATCAAAAGAAGCAAATGATAATTGTTTTAACAGCTCCTAATAGATACCGGACTGTTTGTATTTCGTGCGACAGAGATAACGCTCTACGAAGCCGAAATTAGCCGATTGTCTCTTTCCAAAGATCGATGTGCAATATTTATCGCCGGGTACTGTAACTCCTGTGCAGCTGTTACTATTTAGCCACGAACCCCTCGATCTTTGTATAAAAATGGAACTAAAATTACCTGTGTTGTATACTCCAGTACACTATACAGGGTATCTTCGAAATTGTCTGGTGTCACTTCTTGCAACACTCTCTCTTGTGTTTCTACTGATTCGCAGAGAGCTCCGACTACTTGCAACTGTAAATAAATAATCACACTAATATTATAAAGGCGAAAGTTTGTGAGTGTGTGTTTATATGTTTGTTACTTCTTCACGCTCAAACGGCTGGACAAACTTTGATAAAATTTTGTGTGGAGGTAGCTGACACCCTGGATTACCATATAGGCTACTTTTTATCCAGATATTCCCACGGGACGACACTTATGCGGGTGAAACCGCGGGGCGCAGCTAGTTTTATAATAAATTAATTTGTTTATATTTATTTTCCTATGGTTTATTGCCAATTTCAATAAAATATTATTGTTTCCATACCCACTGCAAGCCCGCCTTGCCCGGCTCTAATGACGGCGGCACGAGTAGCCCCGGCAATCCGTCACTTATCACTGATATCAACTTCTGTGGTAGACGACCCTCATCTGTAATACACATTATATTTTTTTTAGACTTTTTTTAACGGGAGCGCCACAGCCCATTGATTACGATAATGTCATTACCTGGGAGGTAATAAAAACCAATTCGATTGTCGAATTAGTAGTTTATGAAAGACTATTCCAAAAATATAACATAATAAATGGATTAAAATTAATCTGTCAAGCTCCGCTAATGAGACACAATTGATTTTGTATTGTTTCATCGCCAATGGGCGACGCGCGCCGCTTGACCGGTTAAACGACAAAATCAAAACCCAACTGCAACTAAGATTCAAAATACTTTTCAAGCAGTCTGATGCAGATGGTGGCATCAAATTTGAGATTGAACTAGAATAACATACCTACTGCCTGTCGGGATTTTTTCATTTTTCCAATCTAATCTCATGCATTTTCATCAAAAACACAATAAATAATATCGTCAATGGAGCATCAGCCCAAATTCAACATTCTAACGCGGGGGTATACGCGTTATAGCAAAATATCATTTTGTTCGGCGACGGCGACTAAAACCTATGAAGTGAGAACTCTTTGGACAACCTGTATATTAATAGAAAAAATTTTTTTTTTTGGTAAATTTTTCCATAAGTACGATATTTTTATTTGATGGTCCAAATTTAAATCACATTGTACTGAATTTCATTAACGCTGAATTTCATTAAAGCAAGTCATTTAAGGCCTAGACTAGCTAGTCTAGGCCTTAACACACAGTTGTACTCTTCAATTTAGTAACGATATAATTCATTAATAACGTTGCTAAATTGAAGAGTACAGCTGAATAAACTGGTATTACGTTTAGTCGGTTAACTAAGTCACGTGGTTTTCTTGTTTACCTTTATTTAACTATCCAAACCAATGGAGTATAGGTTAGGTTTGAATGACATAATTTGACGTTAGCGAGCTGGTGGTGTGAAAATATATTATTATTTACCTCTATATTGTGACACAATAGCGGCGAATAGTTCTAGCGACTCTGGCAGACATATTCTACTGGCTGTTATACAAAGGGTGACTAAAGCGCTGTGGTGACATCTCAGGGAGTATAGATCTGAAAATACAGAAATTATCCCACATACATAACATAATCAGCCTGTAATGTTCCCACTGCTAGGACACAGGCCTCCCCTCTGTGAGAGGGAGTGGGCCGTAATCCACCACGCGGGCCCAGTGCGGGTTGGTAGATGTCACATGTCTTCGAATTCTTGGTTCTAGGACATGCCGGTTTCCTCGCGATGTTTTCCTTCACCGTTTTGAGAGCAGTGGTGATGAAATAATTTACACAAAGTAAAGCGCCTGTCAGGGTTCGAACCTACGACCTCGGGGTCAGCTTCCAGTCTAACCGGATGCAGCTGAATACCAGTATTTTACATGGAGCGACTGCCTATCTGACCTCCACAACCCAGTTACTGGGTAATACGATACCCCTTGGTAAGACTGGTTATCAGACTTTCGGGCTTCTGACTACCCGTAACAACTGTCAAAGAACGACGAATGACAGCCGGGACCAACGGCTTAACGTGCTTTCCGAGGCACGGAGGGGTCTCGGTATGTAAAGATGGTCACCCATCCACAGACCAACCGCGGCAGGCGTAGCTTAACCTGATCGATCGGCCTGAGCGGCTGTTATTATTTAGCCACGGGCCCCTCTGGGACCAAACCTGTGGTAATTGATAATCATATACATACCCAAGCCGATCAAAACAGTAAAAAACTTGAGCACGTTACGAAGACAGTTGGTCGCGTTCTCCGGTTCACCCATGTCGTCTGGTGCAGCCTGACAGAGCACTGTTACATCCTGAAAATAGCATTTTTACAGCAAGTTTCTTTGACGTTTCTATGCTCATAGTCATACAGAAAGGAATAATAAAGCTTACATGACCTGAAGTTGTAATTTGTAATTATTATTTTAAATGAATCAGTATCCTTAGGCGTCCAACGACCTGCGGGGTAATTGTGTAACGCACTATCAGTAGCAATGGCTTTCATTTTGACAGTTCAACAACATTCATTGCGTCATTTACGTTGATGAGCTGACAAATTTTACAAACTTATGAAGCAATGGATTAGCAAAATCCTTCAATATTATTTAGATTGTAATTGAAAGTGTGGTTGTCAATTAGGGTGCTGGTCAAAGTCACGGTAAGCATGGGACTGTTCGTTAATAACGATGATCTTAAGGCAGTTGTCCCACCGCCGGCGAGGAAGCGACTAACTGTCGGCTATTTTCTCGCTCAAGAAAAGTACAATAGATATACATTTCGTGTAAATAAAAGAGGTGCATATATTAACAGTTGATCGCTGACTGTTCACACTGCTGGCGAGGACTCGCTCCACTGGTTTGTCGCTGAGCGACAAGAGCTATCAAAGATAATACTCGCTCAACGACGCTCGTTTGGCGGTCGAGCTCACGCCGAGAGAAACCCCTGTGGGACTAACCCGAGCGAGTGGTGTGAGTAATCGCCCGTCGCACTCGAACACTCGCTGATAGCCCAGCGACAAAACTATCGGAACTACACACACGCTGCTCGCTGCTCGCCAACTCGTTTTCAGTTGCTAGTTTTACTCGCTACTCGTTCATCACCGCCGATGGGATAACTGCCCTAGAAGCTACTTTAAATGCTACAGAAACTCACAAACACACACACAATTAATTACCTTCAGTGCATCGGTGAGCATATTTACAAAATGTGGGTAGGTCAGCACGTAGCTTCGCAAGTTGCTGTCTGAACATAGATCGTTGACAAACGTGTACGCGTGGAGTAACTGGGTCGCGTCTCCTTCACTGAAATACAATTACTGGTAAGGTCCAGGGGTGCTATACACTTGTTCGGGCCTGGCATTTGTACTTCAGAAGGCGGATTGCCTTATATGTGTCGTTATTATCAGGCGAACAGAGATTACTGTGCACTAAAATGTTTTTTAGCCAAGAGTGGTGTTTACGTACCCGTGGGTAATTTTGGGTCTGTCTTTTACAGCAGCAATTCATGCTGATTGGCTTTCTACAGGGTGAAATTGAATTCATGGCCATCCTTTTAAGGAGTCATTGTAATCATCATTATGAACAACTTTTACTATAGGACCAAACCTGAAATCGCGAAAAAAAAATCAGCTCTTCCCTACATTTTGTCGAGTTATGTGAACATAAATGCAAGGAACAGCGGATTTTTTTTCGCGATTTTAGGTTTAGTCCCATAGTAAAAGTTGTTCATAATTATGAGTACAGTGACCCCATAAAAGGATGCCCATGAATTTAATTTCACCCTGTATAAATAACATTGATTTGCTATTGAGACATACCTGACTGCCTTGCTGAAAGTGCGCATAGTACAACACAGATAACTATGCACGTCTGGCTGTCGAGTTGATGCCGCGCCTCTAGTCGCTCCAGAGAGACATAGAAGCAGTCTGCACACTTCCACACCGCCATAGCCACCATCCTAGAATTTTCAATAAATGATTAGTGTAAGCCGCCGGCCGCCACTTACGAGTTGTAGGTCGTAGGTTCGAATCCAGACAGGCGTTTTACTTTGTGTAAATTATTTTATCACCACTGCTCTCAAAACGGTGAAGTAAAACATCGTGAGGAAACCGGCATGTCCTAGAACCAAAAATTCGAAGACATGTGACATCTGCCAACTCGCACTGGGCCCGCGTGATGGATTACGGCCCACTCCCTCTCACTGAGAGGAGGCCAGTGTCCCAGCAGTGGGAACATTATAGGCTGCTTATGTGTATTATGTGATTAGTGAAATGGTTTGCGCTCATACAATCCTATTATTTAATATTTCATGAAATAGTCCTTCCATAGGATTATATGAATTTACATTGATGATTTTAATGATTATAACTCTGTAGTCATATTTGTTACGATTGCGTATCATATTTTAACCCTTCGTATCGAACGTAGACCTACGCGAGACACAATGGCTTTTTAATTGTGTCTGTAATTACGACATTCAACGGGTTAATCAACATTCAATGTGACACTGACGTGCAAATTGTAAAAAACTTATAACACCCCGTCGTTTTTGCGTCAGGGGTTAAAAAATAAGAAAATTTTAATTTTGGGGGCTACCATGGTGCTTCCCCTTAAGCATCATATCTGGATAGGTACAATCTCTCAGGCTGGGTAGAACTATGAACTGGCTGGTAGCAGCTGCATAAGATGGCCGAGAATCCAATAGAATGGCATGCGATTGGAGAAGCCTATATTGCATAGAAGACTGCTATAGGCTGATGATAAGAGTCTTGTATGTGTCAATGGGTACACTGGATAGTCTCCTATTAATTATTCTTCTATTAAATCATCCTTTACATTTATTTTTAACACCTCGGCATTTTTGAGCAAGCATACTGTGAACCTGGCATTGTCAATACTAAAAACTATTTTTCATCAGCATACAATTTTTGAATTCACCAAGCAATGCATAGGATGCCAGCTAGATAGAGCAACCATCTTAAAAAGGTAGCTGGGATGGATTGGATGCGGAAGGCGTACAACAGGGTGGCCTGGCACAGCCTAGGAGAAGCCTATGTCCAGCAGTGGACTGCCATAAGCTGAGTTGATTAAATGTTTTTTTTTTTTAATATATTACCTTCAAACTAACAAGATGTACAACAAAATCCTTAGTATCAACAGTCCTCATCAAGGCATATATTGCTGGCAGGTTTCCATAGCACACATTGACTAGGACAGTCAAGGACTTGTGACCTATGGTGCGGTGTTGGGGCTCTGCCATTGGCTGAGTGATCCATTCTGTTAGTTGCTTCATCAGGTTGGATAGGTAGGACTCTTGCCAACTGATTTTGATGCCATAGGATATTTCCTGCAATTAATAAAGGTAGGTAGATATATTAAGACATTATTAGGGCGAGGCCACAACACTGCGTTGCGGCGTCGTATCTCAAAAATAGATGTTTACGATGATAGTAGATTTTTACGATGCGACGCCGCAACGCAATGTTGTGGCCTCGTCCTAAGAGTTGTCCATAAAAGGCGGAGAGGTATTTTATATGATAAATGCATATGTTTCGGGATAAAAAGTACCCTATGTGCCAAAGGACAATGCCGATTTTAGTATGGAAGGTGGCGCCTTTTTGTTCTCTAGCGGCGATCAACCAAATCTTGTTATCCTAGTACAGAATAGTGTAACAAACAAAACTTATTAGACATGCATATCTCTACACTCAGTGTGAATAAAATTGAGATATAAGAATTAGAAGTTTGAATGTGTCTATTAGCTTTGTAGGCCATTTTTGACTCCTAGGTGCATGGTTAGTGTTAAGTTACCAGAAAACGGATAGAATACATAGCCCCTAAATGCTTTTGGACATTCTGTAGTAATTGTTTATATCTGTTTTGTCACCCTTTTGGTGGAGAAGAATAATGAGTGAAAAAATGTGCATGCCAGAATTCCAGTTTTTAAAATACTGTTGACAAAATTTGTAACATGTGGAAGGACAGGCTCTCCTATTTTTAAGGCTTCAGCTTTATAAGGAGCTCAAAAATTAAATGGTTGTGGACTTACTTGCATTACAGAGAGCAGTTTAATTTTCTTCTCATTAGATATTGAGTCAGATAATAATCTAGCCAGAATTGGCATGAACCTGGAAAAGATATTTTTATTACAAATTATTTAAAATCCTTAAACTAAGAGAAGTAAGGTATGCTGTCCACTGGGTGATGTTTTTAATTTACACATAAAAAAGTAATTTTTTAAACTTAATTTTTTTGTTTTTTGTTACTTTTCCTTCCTTATTGTAATTATGTTGTGTTTTTATTAAAATTTAAATGTGCAATATTTGTCTCCATGTAATGTTGTGCATATTTTTCCTTAACCTTTTAACCGCCCGACTTTATATCAGTTGTCGTGCCCCCAGTAATCCGACGTAGGCGGTTAAAAGGTTAATAAATAAACAATATTATGATAGCTATTTTAATCCTGGTAATTTTGATCTATGACTTACTATCCAGGCTAAGCAACTATTGATTAGAAAGTCATCAGGTTGAACAGGAAGCCAAATAAAATTGAATAAAGAATATTACTAACTTGTAAGTATGAGTTAAAGCATGCCTAGCACTGGGCTCAATAGCGGCCCTAGCCAGCACGGCCACGCCGGCCCAGTGTGGGCCACGTCCATCACACATCACGCGCCAAAGCGAGCTGAAGAACGCGCACACTTCTGAACGACCAGGCGAGAATATTGAGAGGTCGCATGATGAGGCTATTAGCTGCAAAACAAAAAAATTAAGACGTAAACCCAGACATAAGGCCGGACTGTTACTAGGAATGAAGTTATGTACGAATTTTCTCGAATGCTTGAATGATTTAGATGTACTGCAATTTCAGGTGCCATTCGTGAGGTATAGTGTGGTGGTTTTATAATTTTATGGTGCATCTTCAACGTAAACAAAGAATAGAACTTACTCCAAGATAACGTGTCATCAAATTCACAGCTGAATCGCTGTGTGTTGCCTCAAATTCGCGGGCAGCAGTCACAAATGCTTTCAAGTTGCAGAACTTTCCACCTTCAGATGGATTACTGAAATTTTCGAACTCTTCGACTTTCGTGTCCATACATTCCAGACATTTCATGTCCACATCCATGGTTACAAGAGAGTTAAAATAAAAATTGTATTGATATGAATTACAAATCCTAATTTCTACGATGAACAACAATTCACGCTCAAATATATCAAAATATTACAGATAAAACGAATAAAAAAGTTTAAAAAACTTATATTTTCACCACGAAATTCAATTTCAACTGTTTTGTTTTCGGTGCACAGATTACTAATATGTAGCAAGCAAGCGGTGAAGAGTGTCAATCCCTGAGAACGACCAAAGACTACAATTGAGAACGACAGACATCTTACAATGTAAAATGGTGCATTGTGATTGGTTAGTGCGAGAAACCATAAACATTATGAGAACTAAAGTTAGACATTCTCGATAATTTTATTGATGGGCCTGTGAACAGCGGTACAGCCGCACAGGTCGATCGATCAGATGAAGCTACGCTTGCCACGGTCGGTCCGTGGATGGGGGTAACCATTCTTACCTAGCCAGACCCCTCCGTGCCTCGAAAAGCACGTTATGAATGAAAGTTAACTATGTTGTGCAGGTTAGATAGGCAGTCACTCGATGTAAGACACTGGTATATAGCTGCATCTGTTTAGACTGAAAGCCGACCGCAACATAGTTGAAAAATGGCTGGCAGATGATGATTCTCGATAATTTGGTACCAAAATTCTTCCGGAGGTCATTTCGGTAGGTATTGCTTACATCCACTGATATTATCGAAGCTTAGAGCATTAAACCATGAGCATTAGAGCATTAAACAACGGTTTAATGCTCTAAGTATCCAAGTGTTTATAGCTCAGTGCTTACATCCTTACACGAAAATGTTATATTTTATCGAGAATATCATCCTTTCTCAAATGCTGTTTGGCTTGATGCATGAAACTAAAACCTCATATACCAATAAAAAAAAACAGTAGGTACCCTTGACCACAGAGTACTTTTTGATAGACTGATTCAAAGAGTATAATAATAATACGGGAGGACTGATTGACGTTTACGTTTGATGTGTTGTGTTGTTGTTTTTTTATAAACAGTTTTTATTTATCAAAGAAGTGCAATCTTCTCCACATTTACTGTACCACGTTTCATTCTTCTAAACTGACATGGGAGTAGATGTAGAAACTATTTCAGCTGGGGATGGTACGTAATTTATCAAGAACTCTTAGTACACCCATTGTATAACCTCAAAAGATTTAATATGGGTAATCATTTATTTTTAGGCACTACATTCCCGAAGCCTGGTCAAACTGTAGTGGTTCACTATACAGGAACACTAGAAGATGGCAAGAAGTTTGATTCTTCGCGGGATAGAGGACAACCATTTAAGTTTACGCTGGGAAGAGGAGATGTTATACAAGGATGGGACCAAGGTATTTGTAGGGTAAGCATACACTTAATAGTAAATTAATTGCTGCCCGTGTTATCATTCACTATTGACTATTATGGTCACTGCATGTCATGCACCCAAGTCATGTTCTAGCTAGCTTAAATAATCATTATTCTTCTGTAAAAGTCTTCTAGACAGGAGTGCAATTTAGAATATTGTTGCTGGTATTATACATAGGTATATGATAGTTATCCACCATGTTAATACAGAGATAACTTATCTCACCCTACTTTAAATGTGTTTGTTTCCCACTACTGGGCAAAGGGCTATACCAAGTCCTTCTAAAAACTCCTATCCCGCGCCACCTCGAACGAGGCAGCCCTCGCTTTACGCGTCCAGGTCATCTCGCCACTGCTTTCTGGGCCATCTTTTTACACAGAATGTTGAGATCCATCACTCAATAATGTGAATACCTAATAACATATATGCAAAATACACGTATTGACATGGAGTTACGGACACCAGCCCATATTACCTATTTTTTTTGTTAGCTTATACTGTCCCACTGCTGGGCAAAGGCCTCCCCCAAATCCTTCCAGGAACTCTTTTCCTGCGCCACCTCGAACCAGCCCTCGTGGTACGTGTCCACGTCATTTCGCCATCTCTTTCTGGGCCGGCCTCTGCGGCGCCGTCCATCTTCAGGCACCCATTGTGTGGAGATTTTTTACCTATTATTACTTAATAAATATTATTTCCACTTTCAGATGTCTGTTGGTGAGCGTGCGAGATTAATCTGCTCTCCCGACTTTGCATATGGATCTAGAGGCCATCCCGGCGTCATCCCACCAAATTCAACCCTAATATTTGACGTTGAACTAATACGTGTTGAATAAAATGTTTATGACCAACATGTGTTCATAATATTGTTGACAAAAATCTCATCAAATGTTTATAACAAATGTGTAAAACAGTATTGGGTTTGTGACTTATTTGTGATGTTTATTAGATCTTTTAATGTACAAATACTCTGCTTATAAGGATTTTTAAGTGTAGTTTGCTAGAGTATTTAAGAAAGAATATGCAATTAGGTGATGGAACAAAGCTTAAGTAGAATGGAATAGAAAACATGATGGAAGGGTACTGATACTGCTTTAAGAACTGACTGGACAAATAAATATGTCTAAGCATTTTAAACACACGCGTCAGCTAATTAGCAGCTAGTGTGTCTAACCAAATAATTGACCCACCTACATTTTCTAGCATTTTTTATTCAAAACCTGAAATAAAGTCTCGACATTCTGAATCAAAATCTCTCTTGTTATCTTCAACATGTTCCAATAACAAACAACCATACATTGTTCATTGTTTGGGTTCCAACAAAGAGATATTAGAAAAATGGCTGACGGCTATTACCATGCTAAAACGCGACATCTAAAGAGCTTTATTAATATTATTCAAGCTAAGATGTCTGAGATCATTATTTAAATAGATTTTTTATTTATTGATATTGTTATTTTCATGGCCTTTGAATAAAATCAATCATGGTTTCTATGTGGTCATGCTTTATAATGTTTCAGTCTCTCAAAAAAGTTTTTATGTAATGAAAATACTGGCCTATTATTGTATCCCATTCTGCAGGGAAAAGGTACCTTCTCTTAAGAAGAAACAAGCATTGACCAAGCTTGTTTACCTACAAAAAGTTTTTAAATACTTAACAAATAATACTATGAATTTGTTGTTTCATGTCTAATAATGTTGTATCTGTATTCTGCGCTAATCTGTATAAATTATTATATTTAATCCTTGATTTTCCAATTAACTTTTTGCTTTGGCAAGCGGCCAATTTTTGAATATGGATTGATTGTATTGAATAAATAGTTCTAATGCATTTCAAACAAAATGTGATCACAGTGTTTGCTTATCGTATTGCATCGTATTAAGTATAAAAATACTCCTTCATCACTTTCGTAGTTGTTTTTTTATGAACCAACAACACACACTACGGCTGCACTGCATTATTTTTGGATGAAAATGCGTTGTGCTGCGGCCCGTTGCGGCTGTCATGTGCGCTTGACTAGCCCTTTCACAGTTATTTTAGCCCTGACAGCAGCAACCCAATAGCAAGAAGCCGATAGGTAGAAATGGAGACAACACCTAAATACCTAAGTGAAAACGACTGTGCTCGGACGCTCTCTTTCTAAATACATACATATGACAAAGAAAACAGATATCACTGTCTCGTTCTTATGTGTGTATTAAGAAAGAGAGTGGCCGACCACAGTCGTCTTCACTTTTATCTATAAGCTTCTTGCCCAATAGCAACCTTATTGCAACAACTATAAGGCTGGCCGCATACGTCCGGTTCCCTGATCAGGAATTCAGATTTGGAGACCCTGAATGCACGCATTTCATACATAATCGTCTCTCAAGCGCATACATTCTTATATTTTCTGGACGGAAATATTCCTGATCAGGAAACCGGACATATGCGGCCAGCCTAAAGGTCACTGTGAGATTGACAGTGATGCAAAATCAGAGGTACAACAACTGCACCTCTTTTATCACTTTTAGGGATTCATGTTTTCAATGCATTTTGTGATAAGGGCACTTTAAACACTTGTGAGACTTGACTTGTGTTGTGCTCTGTAGCCTATACATTTGTGTCCTTAGATACAGAATTGCTGACGAATCATGGCCGGTCCGAAGACAGGCACTAAAAACTTATGCATGTGTTCTCTTTTGCTTGGTTCCTATAAACAAAAACGAATCGTTTTACTTACCAATGGTAGCATTTTTTATTGCCAAACTGGGCATGTAAATAAATTTGTAAGCTAATTTTACTTGTGATAGCTACTTCCATATGGGAGGATCTACTAATTACTATGCAAATCTATGATGTCTGCTTCATTATTGGTAAAGATACAAGAGTCATAATTTTAACCAATAATGGTCCGTAAATTATAGGAATCGGCCATTAGTCACCATTTGGTTCCTAAAAATAGGGGTGTATCCCACTATTTCTATTAGGCATTTCTATTGATAGAAATACAGGGCCTGATTCAGACTGATTGTCCTACTATTTCTATTGCTGTTGGCTGCGACAAAAAAAACGCTGCATCACCTCTTTATGACGGCGTGCACATATTCTGTTCAAAATATGGTGTAGCCATAATTCATTGGCTTTACTAAAATACTTGTATTTTTAACTTTTCTTTTTTAATCTCTATGGTTACATGTAAATGTACTCTGAATAAAAATGCATTTATATCTATGCACAAAAATTCCTTTTTAAGAACTAATTTGCACTCTCTTATATTGCAGTAGCTTTCTCGTTTGCTGAAATTGTTATCATGTTAATTTATTAATATTATATGTAATAAAAGATTTTATTTAACTGGAAAAATATTTATTTTCATGACTATGCTGATAGCCAATTTCCCACCAGTCACCAACAACAGAATTTTCTAATAGCCTAGTACTGGAGACAAAAACAAAGCACATCATTTTTTATCACAGAGAGGTAAAAGCTGTTAAAAGATAACAATGAGGCAGTACTTAGGTTTATAGTACATACTAATTCCATGGTTACAATATTATAGTATGTATTAGCTACATTATAAAGTAGTACAAAAAATATACATATTTGAAGTTCTTATAAGCATTTTCTAAGTTACTTTTCCACATAACTAATTTTTATCTTTGGTTAAATATTCCTAGCATACGCATTTAACTTCCCTTACCAAAATAATTAACAAGTAAAATTAATGCTAAACAGTAAACAATAAACCTTGACCCTATTATCCTAAGCCTACCTAAATTCTCAACAAAAACAAACAAATTGTCTATGATCCCTCTGGAAAATAATTCATCAATGGAACAACAAAATTTTTTGTGAATGGTGTGCGGCATAATGCACAAATTTCCAGTGCCCCATAGGAGCAGTTCATACAAAATATATGACCACAGGGCAAGACACAAGGCTGAAGAATCTCATCTAGGCAGGCCACACAAGTTTTGCTACTATCTACCTCATTAGGGATCTCTTTCATTTGATCCATATGAGTTTTTGCTCTGTATAAACTTTGGCCACAAGATACAAATGCATGTAAAAGAGTAACTATACCAAGGAGTCTTAAATGTGCATAGTAAGCTGCAGCAGCTGGTCTAACATGCACATAGTCTATTCCAGTTACCGTTTTACTTAACTGCAGTGGCCCTCCATTGATAAAAGCTAATCCTCTGTGAATACTTTGAATCTGAGGCACAATACTGCTCAAAGTTTTCAGTCCAAGTAATAATATGTTTTGTGCTTCTACAGTTAGGGATGGATTTTGTTCAACACGCTTTTCTATGCTTTGGAGCAGATGTCTAGTGATATTCTCCCCAAAAGTTGATAGAATGATGCTGAATAATCGGCTGTAGTATGATGGTAACTTATTATAACTTTCGTCGACTTGCACGATACCGGAGTATTCTTCTCCTAGAGTTTGAAGGTCCTTTAGTGTTGTGAGGGATCTGTACATCATAGAAGATAATGGTATTGCCTTGGAGGCGTATCTTACTGACATCAACTTAGATAAAGATTCAGCCAGCTGTTTCTCATATAGATCGTCTTTCTGCCACGCTCGAAGAACTTCAGCGGGTTGAGCAGTTGGTAAAGCCATGTTTTTAATTAGAAAACACTCGCGATACAGTAAAATATAATAATTTCGGACAGGCTAAGACAACCGTGTCGTGATTTCGTGAACTTTCGATGATAATGTTTTATCAAAAAGTACTCTGTGATAATTTTTGACATGTGTAAGTAAACATGTCACTATCAGCAGTTTGGTTTGGATGTCTGTCAATCGTAACTTTTTTTTTAGTTTTGACCTATGGCATTTTGAGCCATTAAGAGAAAATTTTATTTAGGTGTCTAGACCATTTCGTAGGGGCTCGTGGCTAAATTAAAACAGCCGCATGGCCGCATGTATCGATCGGAAGGTTAAGCTACGCTTGCCACGGTCTGTTATTGGATATGTGACCATCCAGTGGAGGGATCTCGATATTTAATGGATGATATCCATTAAAAATATATCGTGACCCCTCTGAGCCTCGTGAAGCACCGTGGCTCCTAGCTATCATTCGTAGATCTTTGATAGGCGTTCAAGTAGTGAAAAGCCCAAAAATCTAACAACTTCATGTAAAATAGGTACTGAGCCCTGATTCACAACCATACGGCAGGCTATCGTATCGAAAACCTAACATTTCGATAACCTGATTTGACTTGCCTTCAACAGCACATAGCTGTTGGAAGAATAGCGGGCGTTTATTTGATTTAAACTGTGTGCTGTATGTGAATAGCTTCACAAACACTCGAACATTGTATCAATAATTTGTATCGAACATTGTTATCGTAGGAGTCTTCTAAACGCTGTTCACAAGTCCAAAACCCGAAAATTTTGTCAGTTTATACATAGCCTGTCGTATGGTTGTGAATCAGGGGTCTGGTTACTAAGGGGTATCGTATTACCGAATAAGTAGGTTGTGGAGGTCAGATAGGCAGTGCATCTGGTTAGAGTAGATGGAAGCCGACCCTAAAAAAGTTGGGAAAAGATTTCGGGTTTGGTAAATTGATGTAATTTTATTAAATGATCTGAGTACGTACGACAGTACACTTCTCGAAGAATATAGCTAGCGCCACGAATGATGAGACTAGCCTCCCGCGCTCTTTCCACCGCCCCTATGACGTCCGGTCCCGTCCCGTGCTCAGACCACATACCGCTAGACCTAAAATCGTGTACTGCACAAGTCAAACTACGCGGTGTTTCAAGTCTCATCTTTCGGGACACGCATTGTACCTCTCTTAATAAGTAGACGTTTGCAAGAGAGAAGAAAAAATTGCATTCGTAAACCATCAGTCGACTCACGACTGGCACTCGAAACGTGTCATGGTGTTATTCAAAGGTCGTTGTTCTAATCTGGGTTGTGAGAAGATCAAGCAGATCACACAATAATAACTGTATTGAGTTTGGTGCCCGAATTTTCAGTATTTCAAGCCATCTGTTTTATGGTTGGAGTACCTACCTACAAAAAAGTAAAAAATAAGTTTAAAAACTAAAACCCGATTACTGAAAAGGATGAAACAAGTACCTACCTTCCCGTGGTCGCATGCTACCATAGCCACTATTAAGTATTCTGTGCCATAGCTTTGTATGTTAGTACAGCGACATGCGACCACGGGAACTTCCCGTCGGGAAGGTACAAGTTTCATCCTTTTCAGTAGTCAGGTTTTAGTTTTTAAACTTATTTTTTAATTATTTTGGGGCTTATTTCAGTAATATTTATATTTTGCACTAGCTGCTGCCCGCGACGTCGTCTGCCTGAAGGCTCTACAGCACCAAAAATACCTAAGATGCCAGTGTCGCTATAGCATTATAAGTAAACAACTTTTAAAATAGCATTAAAATATAAGTTTTTTTTGCAAGCGAAGCAAGTGAAGAGAGTTATATGGGAGTCCTGCTGAGTTCACTCATAAGATGTGACTGAAGGAAATAGAGAAAACAATGCAGGAATACATTCCAGGACACAAAAGAGTAAAAATACGTACAAAGGCATCATACCTTAAAACACTTCCCTATAAACAACGTTGGTAGTTATGCTGCCAGGAGCCAAAATGTAAAGAGAGTCAGGACTGGTGACGCGGGAGCAAGCGACGTACAGTTGTCCGTGTGAGAAGCAACTCGTCCTGAGGTCGACACCCGCTGCCCTCAGTGTCTGCCTCTATTGATGGTTATCGCGAAGCAAACACTCACGGGGAACTGTACGCGCTTGAACTGGAACGGGAAGATATGAGGTATGAGGGGAATGCGTGGTATAAATACTGCCTCGCCAACGCCACAACCCGTAAGAATTTCCGCCTCAATGGTGTGTCTGTAGAGCGAAATGACTTTAGGGTGGGTCCCGTTACACAACTTCAGAGGAGATAGGTTCCGAAGAAGCATAATCGGGACACCGACCTTCAGCTTGATGGTATGCGCTGGAAGTCCACTTGCTGACAGGGAGTTCAGAAATTCCACGGGATAATGTGTGGCGTCATCTTGCTCGACAACAGTGTTTATCGAGGTGTAGACCACTTCATTCCCCTCATAGAGAGAATGCATTCGTTAATTGCTGCAGCCTGATCATTTTTGGACGTCAAAATGGCCCGCTCACACACCCAAGAATTCTGCAGGTGCAGTATACGACTGATGTCCCCGTACACAAAGCAAATGAGTTCTTCTAAGCTGGATACCACTCTACCGAGAGACGCTGGAAGCACCACCTGTCCACCTCACTCTTCTGGTAGAGTGCCTTCGCCAAGATTTAAAAGGACATTGGAGAATTCTTGAGCACGTGCATTGCCGCCGAGCCGAGCTCTCATATTAATGGTCAAGCGCAGCGTACGAACTCGTGACCACAACGAAGATAGTTTCAACGAAGCATTCACCTCGTCAGCCCTCGATCCCCGTGTCACCACGGGAAGCGTTTGCCGGAAATCGCCACTGAACAGAACAGCTGTGATACGACGCATCAAATGTTCGTTCCTGCGGATGTCCTGCAGGGTTCCGTCCACGGCCTCAACTGCCTTCCTATTGGCCATCGTACACTCATCCCATACGATCAAAGAGCAATGCTTGAGCACGTGTCCCTTACGCTGTTACGTGACACACCACAAACAGGCGTTTCGGCGCTCTCTAAATCGATAGGAATTTTAAACATGGCATGTGCTGTCTTGCCACTCGGAAGCAGTGTGGCAGCGATTCCCGACGACGCTACAGCAATAGCAATTTTGCCTTGCCTGCTGACCTCTGCAAGTATGCAAGTGGTAACAAATGTTTTTCCTGTTCCACCCGACGCATTCCAAGAAAAACATTTGACCCTGGTTTTTTCCCAACGCTTTCAAGGACGGTGTCATAAATTTGTTTTTGCTCTGAAGAGAACAAAGCGACATGGTCATTTCGCCCGGATCGTAATTTGTCTCAGCGTTATACTCCCGATTTACACGGTCTTGATGCGGTGATGATTGGGGAGCTGGTAACCCACATTCGATCAGTGGATTGCCGCCGATAGAAATAACCACATCTTGAAGTGAACTGAGACAGGTGTTCAGCACGCGTTCATCAGTTACTCCGACTTCGTCTCCGGTAGAAACATAACTTTTTTGTAATACTTAACACCGCATTTTTTTTTAATTGTCGTCCTCAACTCTGCTCAAGATTTTAAGGGTTTTGTTGGAACTTGAATTTGTCAAAACGAACTATACGATACAACTTTTATGAAGAAAATGAACATTGCCATCTATGAATTTTAAGAATAACTAACTACTAACCTCGCCAACATGATCAAATTTAAATTATTAATTCCCAAAAAGTGTCAACATGTAACTTGATTTGATTTTTATGAAATCTCATAGATGGCGCTGTTTCAAAATTTTCTTTATACTACTAAAATTCATTAAACTATGTTTTTTCTGCCCAAGTTACTTAAATGGCGTAGTTTTTATAGTGTAAAGCTAGATAATAGCATGGCTTACTGAAAAACAACATTTAAATATGCGTCGTTAGATTACACGCTGTCACAGAATGCGTAAGAAAAATAAAGATTCACAGCTCCTCCCCCATAGGTGATAGCGTGATAATATGTAGCCTATATGTTGACCCGACCTCTTAGTAATATTCATGCAAAATTTGAAGTAAATCCATGCATTACTTTTTGAGTTTATCCCGGACATACAGACAAACAGACAAAAATTCTAAAAACTATATTTTTGGCTTCTATATCGATTGTAGATCACGCCCCAAGTATTCTTTTAAAAAAATATTCAATGTACCGTTTTGACTTTCCTACGATTTTATTATATGTATAGATGATTAAAAAAAAATCTTTTAGGTCATGACTTGGTCCGCTAGAGGGCGCCATATTCAATTTATTGTGACGTGATGACGTCACATAGCCTTTCACCAGCGGACGATCAAGACGCAGCCAACGATACCTCACTTGTCCTATTATGACAAGCAGTTTAGAAGTTATGAGGGAACAGATGAATACATACCGGTCAAAATCATAACCCTCCTTTTTGCTTCGCCGTAGTCGGGTAAAAAAAAAGTCAGCCCAACTGAAAAAACTTAGGAGAAAAATAAAACTTCAGATTTATTATCACAAATTTTGTATTTGCTTAACATTATTACAGATTACTAACACAAATACAGTAATCCTTAATCAGTAAAACGTCCACGAATCACCATAAAGTCCACAATAAAGTTCAAATGCATTTTATTGTCCTTACACAAGCAGAACCACGGTTCACAAGAAAAATTTGTTAACAGCGTGGGCCCTTCTACCCCGGCCTGTGTGGGTTCTCCACGAGGCGCGTGGTTGTGATTGTCAGAAGAACTTGTTGTAAGTGTGTTTGAGCGTCTGTCAGGTGCGTCTACGTTTAGCGGGTGTCGTTGCTGGGGGAGTCGATGTGTTTGCTCTTCGGCGCCCGCGACGGGAACCCCCGTCTTCGTCTATCAAAGGAGAGTCCCATGCTGTGGAGAAGATTAGTTTATTATCAGTATGTTGAAATGAAAACTGGTTGTACCTACACGCCTAATAAGGACCAGAATCTAAAGGCGTTTAAAAATAATGATTTGAAAAGGAAAAAGTCGTAAAAACGTCGTTATGAAATAGATAAGTGCCTACTAAAGCTCCGCTTACAAGTCAGGCTGGTTTGGTATGGTTAAATAGAACTATACTGTGAACTATAACCGTGTACAAAAAAACTCGCCTAGTATAAAGTCTACAAAATCCTAAATAAAGAGTACAAAAACTCGCCTAGTATAGTGTACAAAAACAAACTCACCCAGTGTTCTATAAATTAACCCAGCATTAATTTGAAAAAGTGTTTATAATTTCTCCTTACCTGCCACTGAGTTAACTTTCGATTTCGACACTTTATCTCTCTGTGATGTAGACTTTCTACTGCTGGAGCCGTCTCGAGGACCAGACGCGTTGGAGTCGCGAGAGTCTCTTCTGCGGTCTGGAAATCATAAATTAAAACAATAAAATTTTTATTTATTATCAGCTGTTTGTGTCCCACTGTAGGGCAAAGGCCTCCCTTCTCTAATCCTTTAAAAGTCGAACGATGGATGGACTGTGTGCAGTGGCGGATCCAATAGGCTGAGTAGGCACAAGTCGAAGGCGGCAGATTTTAGGGGCGGCAAAATTGGGGACCGATTTTTTTTATGCCGTCTTTCTGTAATCAAAAAGATTTCTCTAAGACGGTTTTCTGATGTTTTGCAGAAAGAAGTCTGCAAGACATCTTTCCGATGACTTTTCCTCTTCCCTTTCAACGGTACCGCAAACTTCTATATTCTGTGGTTAAAAAACTTTTTTACAAAAAAAACAACCGACTTCAAAAAAAAAACACTACGAAGTGAAAAATAACTTCAATTTCGGAAGTCGGTGTCTTTGGTTCCGCATTTTCGTTTTTTGACACCGACTTTCGAAATTGAAGTTATTTTTCACTTTGTAGTGTTTTTTTTTTGAAGTTGGTTGTTTTTTTTGTAAAAAAGTTTTTATTTTTCAGTTTTTAGTTGTACCTACCCTACATAAATTCAATTAACACTAGTGCATTGAAGAATTAAGACACAACTCGAAGAATCATCAAAATTCGCATAGAAATGCCGGAGATGCAGTACATTTATGCATATAACTTCGTACATAAGAATAATTACCTAATGTATTATATACTAAAACCTTCCTGATAGTATGTAGATCACACTAATGAAAGAATTATAAAAATCGGTTCATTAGTTTTTGAGATAATCGCGGACATACAAACATACATACATACGGGTCTAATACAGAACCTCCTTTTTTAAAGTCGGTTAAAAATTGGTTCGCGGCCAGCAATTGGCCTCTACCAACACTTTGTAAGTACTTTATATGAGTAAGAAGAAAGCGAACATGCGGAAATGATATTCCCACTACGTACCCCCCCTTCACATTACCCATTTTAGAATGTTTTACCATTTGTAAACGCAATAAAGATTATTATTTAATTACGTTTTTAAATTTAAATGCAGGGTACTAAAATTTGCGTTGGATTGTAAATATAATTTAGGAACTTATAATTGGACAGGGGCAGCAAATACAGCAGCCTATGCTTGTAAAATGTGCAAATCCGCCACTGACGCGATGACGTAATTAAGACAATATACACATCGTATACTTTTCTAAACTAATATTATACAGAGGAAAGATTTGATTTAGGTATTGTATGTTTGTTTGTTACGCTTTCACTCTAAAACGGCGAAACTGATTTGGATGATTTTTGGCCCATGGGTCGACCATTATCTGGAATAGGCCAAAGGATACTTCTTTCCCGATATTCCCATGGGATCGAGACTGATGCGGGTGAAACCGCAGGGTGCAGCAGCAGCAGCAGGAGGTGGGACCCACTGAGGAAAAGCGAGTCGAGGCCTATCAGGGGAGAGGTGAATACTTATCTGAATCCCGCACCCCCAGCCATAGGTACAGGTGGAACACCACGGTGGTTTTAGCCAGTAAGAGTCAGATATACCCCTCTGTCACCCCCATGATGGAGGAAGTCCATGAGGATCTGCCCCGCGCACCAAAAAAAAGGGTGCAGCAGCAAAGACAATTATTTCCTTACCATAATCTTTTTCAGACTTGATGCTAGGTGTGTCAGTGGAAGCATGGGAACTGCCGCTTTCCTTGCGGGTCTTAGTGGCCAGTGCGCTCACACTATCCTTACGGCTGCCTGGTCAAGTAACTCACATGTTAAATGTGTATAAATATGTTTATACAGAGTCAAATTAAACTAGATATTGAAACACTGCCAATATGATGGTGATAATATCAGTTTTTTTTTGTGTATCATGTTTAGTTATTGATACCCATTATGTATGTCTGTGAAATATACACAAAAAAACTATACATGTTTTAAACTGATATTTTTTCATGTAATAATACTAATTACAATTTGTAGAAAAAAAAAACAATAAATCAATTTGTTTTACCCATCACATCTGCGGAGTTTCGATTACTAACTTAATTTCACCCTGTATAGACAATTAATGTAATGATAACAATAATTATTATCCAACAAAGTAAGGATAGGACTGACCTTTTATGCTGTTAACGTAACTTCACTTGATACAGCATATTCTGTAAAGATCTTAAACGGATTCAACATTTCGATGTTTCAGTATAGTGATCGTGAGAGGTCAATCCTAGTCTTATCTTCATTTCAAAGTAATTTTCTGCAGAAAACAATGAAAATTATGTTTAAAACTTAATTTTCAATAATTGTGAATGTAAAATGCAGTAAAAATTAGTATTAAACATTTGTCCTTCAATATACCACATCACTAGCTACAAACACCAAAAACCACAATAATAAAAAAAAAAAAACAATTTGTAATAGACAAGTTCTACCTTTGGGTGTATTATCTTTAGACGCAGTGCCCCTAGAACTGCTTCTAGGTGTCGAAGGCTTAGGTGAAGGACTCCTTCCATCTAGATGTTAACATTTTAATGCATTATAAGCGTAAACATGATGGGCCTGCAGGCCATGCCACTGAAAATAGCAAGAGATGGCGGCAGTTATTTAAATTTAGAACACCATAGATTACCTTCACTATCATCCGCTAATATAGCCTCCTTAAACTTCTGTTTCATGAGCGTACCGAACTCGCTTTCAGGCAAACTGAACGGCATTTCATGATTCGGAAACGGTACTTGCTCAGTCTCTTCCAACATATTTAAATCGTACAAACTTCCTATGTGCTTCCATATATCTTGGGTGGAAATCTCTTTAGTGATAGAGTTGGAAAGCTTCTCCCAAATGCATGCCATGTGAAAATGTTTGTTTATACCAACCGGCTTGTGGTTAGCCATGGCGTAAAACAATTGAATCTCCATATCGACGTCCCATGTTAATGGGTCGCCGATTTTCACTTCCGGCTCTTCCTCGCTAGAAACCATTTTATTTCGACACACTAATCACACGAAAGTTGTAAATTTCAGTAATTGCTTTAGAAATAATTGCACTGTTTACAATTTTACAGTGTGATGACGCCCAGTGCCCACACATTCACAACAAGACAAGTACAACAATTGACAGTTCTATAAAATAGAGAATTCTTTTTTTTTTTTTTAAACTTTATTCATGACCATGGATACATGTCTTTCAGTCGTAGTCACTAAACATACTACTCTTATCTAAATAAGTACATAAAACAATAACAAGTAATAGAGAATTCTATGGTTGCAGTGTTGCCAACTCGATTTTTTAAAGAGAGCTAGATCACCTTTGAAAAAGAGTTAAATTTTTGGAAAAAAAATAAAAGAAAGTTTAAAAATCAAAATTTTAATTATTGATAAAGAAAAACGTAACATGATATTATGTTTTGTTAGATTAATAAGAAAAATATTTAAAAATATGATTATTCGTCGTCAGAACTATCGAAATTGTGTGTCAAATTCACTAATACTAATCCACTTGTGCTTGGTCCTGAGTTTTCCACATCATAAGTTGCCACAAAACATTTTTTTTTTAATTCGCACTATAAAAATAAAGTCACATAAAATAGCTAAAGCAGTAATTTTTTCAGATTCGCGAAGTAGTATTCAGGCCCTAAAACAAAATCAACTTCATAGTAAAATCCACAGTAAAATCATAGTAGAAATTAAGAGCCTGTTCCCAAAACGGCTTGGACGTCACTCGGGTATTGTTGGCAATGAGTGTGCTGATTCGTTAGCAAAGTATGCCACGTCAAACCCGGCCGATCGAAAGCATTACTTAGCTCATAACTATGATTTGCGAAATGGTGGCAAACCCAAATTGTTCGCCTCGTGGATAAAAAAGTGGAATGAGACCTCGAAAACCAAGGGCGTCTACTATGCAACTATACAGCCCAACGTCTAGTGGAAACCTTGGTTTTGTAAATACCCAAAATTGGCCAAAAGAACTGTTTCTTCGCTTTGCAGACTGAGACTTGAACACTGTTAATGTTGCAGCCCAGTTTTTCTGAACAAGATCCATGTTAGAGACAGTTCCCTATGTGAATGCGGTCTTGCGGACGGTACTTTGGACCATATATTTTTCTCCTGCTCCTTGAACACCAAATCCTTTGACCTCTATAACAAAATTTCTAAATGTAACATTCCTCTCCCAACTAACTTCCATTTCCTCTTATGCCACTTCTTCACTCCCAAAATTATTAATATTTTAACAACTTTTTTAATAATTGTGTAAATAGATGTTTTTGTGCTGTACCCTACTTTAGAATATATATGTTCTACTACCCTTGCCCTCGTTTTTTTTTTACAGCTACTAACAGAACCTGTGCCTTCTATACGCGACACTGGCAGAATAGTCGACAACGGCTCAATTGCCAAAAAGACAAAAAAAAAAAAAACAATTGACAGTTCTATAAAATAGAGAAGTCTATGGTTACAGTGTTGCCAACTCGATTTTTTAAAGAGAGCTTATCCAGCTCTCTTTAAACCTTTGAAAAAGAGCTAAAATAGAGCTAAATTTTTGGAAAAAAAATAAAAGAAAGTTTAAAAATCAAAATTTTAATTATTGATAAAGAAAAACGTAACATGATATTATGTTTTGTTAGATTAATAAGAGAAATATTTTAAAAAATGATTATTCGTCGTCAGAACTATCGAAATTGTGTGTCAAATTCACTAATACTAATCCACTTGTGCTTGGTCCTGAGTTTTCCACATCATAAGTTGCCATGAAAACATTTTTTTTTTAATTCGCCCTATAAATAAACAAATAATCCACACAGTACTCCACCACGATCGTACATCAATCACCAAAATCAAGGAATAAATGATCGAACGATACGAAGTACTAACACTTTGACAGCGGATCACGTACTAATTAATACTAATAATATAGGAATAAATAAAATGCTTGGCTGTCAAAGTGCTAAAATGAAACGAACGAAATAAAACAATACGGGGATTCCCCATAGTTCTAGTCGTAGACTAAATATGGCTGTATGTATTAATTTACTCGTTGGTCTGCATGAAATTCGGATACACACCTAAAATTTTGAAAGAAAATAAACCAAAATTTTAAAATTAAAGAGCTAAAATAGTTTTTTTGGAGCTAATTAATTGAAAATAGAGCTAGATTTATCTCTAATAGAGCTAAATTGGCAACACTGTATGATTGTGATCACAGCACAGACTACCTACCTAATACCTATATAGCGTGCGTTCCGAGTTGCGTTGTAATCGATTCGAGCGTGCTTTAACCGATTGATTTTCGCCTCCGATAGACCATGAAATTAAAATTTTCTTACGTTTTTTGCATTTGCAGGTCAGTGTCAGGTTGTATCTGGATCAAAATATAATTCGCGACTATAGATATGTACTTACAGAATTATATCTCTATAAGTTAGATTTGTTCCATAAGCACTTTTCTATAAGAGATTTGTTCATAAAGAAAAAAATCTAACTTACAAAGATGTATTAATGGTTCTAATGATTATAATTATGTAAATACATACCTATTATAGTTGCGGAATATATTTTGATCAAGATACAACCTGACAATGACCTGAAAATTTCAAAAAACGTAAGAAAAATTGAATTTCGCGGGCTACAAATGCGCATTCACCAAATCATCTGTCTGAACAACTTTGTGGTAACGCGACTAGTATTTTATTCCCGTATATTTGTGTACTCTGTGCATTCTTCTATTGTCTATGTATCCTCGATGGATACGTCAAATTCAGTCAAATTTGACTATTTGACAACGACGATTAATAAATTATACTTTAGTGTTGTGGTTCTTTCGATGTGTTGAAATTAATTAAATCACATCCTAATGCCAATTAGCTCTGTTTTATTACAGCTGAGCTTCTAATATTAGCCATGGCTAATCACTATGAGGTGCCCAATTGGTAAGGGATATCTCCTTTCTTGTGTTATCCGCACACGTTGAAGACCTGGTTTGCCGGTCATAAATTTTAATTTTCTTTAAGGGCTGGAAAACCACCTACTGGGCTTCACTTGGACGTTTTAAAGGGTGACAAATTAATACAGAAACTAATGCTTGATGAGAAGAAGTGTTATTTGTTTGGTCGAAACCCGCAGATGAATGATTTTTGCATCGACCATGCTAGCTGTTCCCGAGTGCATGCTGCATTTGTTTATCATAAGCACTTGAACAGGGCATTCTTGGTTGACTTAGGCAGCAGTGAGTATGAATCATACGGACTATTTACCACTGTTTTGACGAAACTGAAACACTTATGTGTGGTTATAAATTTTCTAGCTCATGGAACTTTTATCGGACAAATGCGTTTGGAGTCAAACAAGCCGACGCAGCTGCCCATAGATTCCAATTTCCACTTTGGAGCCTCTACGAGAAATTACATTATAAGGTAATATAGAAATATGAAACTGGCATCTATCAGTAACAGAGGTTTTAACTATTACTAAGAAACAGAAAACAAGCTACTTAGGCAAACATGGGCAGACTAGCACTATCAGCCCCAAAATGTACCCTCTTCTGGGACACAGGCCTCCTCTTGGAGAGGGAGTGGACCGTAATCCATCATGCGGGCCCAGTGCACATTGGTAGATGTCACATGTCTTTGAAGTTTTGGTTTTAGGCCATGCCGGTTTCCTCACGATGTTTTCTTTCACCATTTTCAGAGCAGTGGCGATGAAATAATTTACACAACGTAAAGCGCCTGTCTGGGTTCGAACCTATGACCTACAACTTGTAAGTCGCGTTGTTACCACTGAGCCACTACAGCTCTTAGGCAAACTAGGATGACAAAATTGCCTACAACAAAAGACTTTCATATCTTTTGCTGGTCGATGTTAGGAATGAGATGAGTGGTAGTGAGATAACACGGGCTTTTTTACTTTAATTATTATCTTTTGCTGTCCAAAACCTGCACCCTAATTGCGTAACACCCTTTCAATCGATACAGCTAGTACATTGCTTCATAATGTTCGAACAATTTGTTAAAATGAAAGCCACTGCTACTGTTAGCGTGTTACGCAAATACCCCTGAGTTACTATAATCTCAACACACTACCGCTAATCCCAAGATTTTTAACACTTTCAATGGCACTATACTGCTATAGCCATCATAAGTATAAAACTTCTTGTCATTTACCATGCTGGAACCTGTTAAACAAGTGTTTAAACACCAAGAAAACTATAAATTATTTTTTACATAATGTTTTCCATCAGAGAGCGTCCTACAGGCAATTCTAGAGGCATAATGGAGGATTTGCCTAACACAGAACAAGAGGGCGCCTTACTGGGTCTGCCTGAGACACAAACTGAATTAGATGTGAGTATAAAATGGTAATATTATTTATTGATTTTTGGAGATACACAAAAGACAAGACAAATTTCCCACACAGCTTGTCGGTTGTCAAGCTGCAGCAGTAGACAATTGCTTTAGTGTCTAGGGTCACTTGTGGCTTGCTAAATGGACAAGGAAACTGTTAATGTTTCATTTTCCATTTAGCAAGCCAACCATGACCTTCATATAACTGGTGAAAAACTTTAGTTATTGCTAAATATCAATAAAAAAAAGTACTATCACAAATACTTTTATTTATCAATCAAACTTTATACAACTTAGAATGTGTCTTTGTCCTGTCATAATTTGTTTAATTGCTGTTAATTCTACTTACCTACTATTTATTTATTCAAATAGAAAAATGTGTATTGTTTTGAAAATTCCAGAATCTAACAGAATTCAACACAGCACACAACAGAAGAATTTCCATGTTGGGTATATCAACTGATGATGGCAGTGACGTCATGAAGGTATACTCTTTTACCAAAAAGGTTTTATCACCAACTGACAATAAAACCTACTTACATAAAACCTGCTTTTTTAGCCTCCAACTGGCACAAAACGGTCGGCATCTATGACAGGTGGTATTGCCAAGAAAATGAAGCGTAATGTGTCGTTCAATGAGGAAGTGGACATCATTAACCCTGAGGACATAGACCCCACTATCGGCAGGTTCAGGAATCTGGTGAAGTCAACTATAGTGCCAAATCCGAACAGTCAGCCAAAGAAACTGAAGTTGCAGAGTGCTGATGATAGTAAGTACTCTCAGTTCCTAAAGCAACTGACAAAAATGTAAACAAACCCAGTTCAGTTCTTATGCAATCACTCGCTAAAGGGAATTGGTAACACTTTCTTCTTTATAAGTACTTATTAATAGCTAAAAAGTTTGTTTGTTTGTTCGAATGAGCTAAGCTCTGGAACTATCGGTCAGATTTGAAAAACAATTTTTGCATTTGATAGCCCAATTCTTCGGGAAGACTATAGGCTATTTAACATCACGCAAGGTCTCTCAGGAGCGAGCAAAAAGAAAAAAAAAATAAGAAAGAACGCAAAAACGAACTAATAGCGCAGGCAGGCGATGCGATGCGACAGGATGGGTCGGGGAACAAGAAATTTCATGGCTCACGCGGACGAAGTCGCGGGCAGAAGCTAGTTCATGTATATTATTGATAGAGTCAAATACCACAGATATAGATAGACCTAAATAACGCAAGTATCACGAACTGTATGAAAACCAAGCACGCCATTTTTGACTACCTACTATGACGTCACAAGCTCGCGCTTTCGCTCACGCTCACCCAGCCAGCAGTACACAGGACTGAGCGCGAAAGTGGCGGCTTATGATTTTTGAACGTAAGCTAGTGCGATTTTTGGCACGCGAAGTAGTTGCTCTTGCGTTATCTAGGTGTATCTATATCTGTGTCAAATACCCTATTTAATCTAGCCACGAAACCCCTTCGCTAGTGATTAATTTTGCGTTAACTTCTACATACAAATGTGAATTTAATAAATATTTACTTGTGCAGGTAATCACCACCATTCACTAAGGCTGCAGGAGATATCAAGAGGCAGCAACCTATACTCAGACCTACCGGCGCCTAGCTCACATCTAAGTCTAATTGGAGCCAGGTTTGTACATAAAAGTTGCCTTAGCATCATTCAGCCCACCAAAATCACATTACAATGATCCAAATCCCACTGAAAGGGTCTTTAATTCTACCAAAATGATCCTCAACACGGTCAGCGCCATGCCCAAAAACCGTGTTTTTAATCACTTAGACCGAAACAACCGTGGAGCCAGAGGTATTAGAATTCATAGTAAAACGTGTTAAAACGTGTTTCCCACACTGGCCTCCCGAATAGAGCATTGCCTGTGTTTCCCAAAGGAAATACGCAGCCTCTGAAGGTATACTTTGCGTTTCCGGAAGGATACACAGTGCGCTCAATGTGTTAATCCTACTAAAATGGCCCTTAATCAGCTTTAAAATGGCATTCTTACTTAATCATAAATGTCAAAATGGGAGTGTAATACACAACTGCCGACCCTCCCGAGATACAGGCGTGAGGATAATGTAGCGGTATCTACAACGCCACACGCGATCAACGCGTCATACTGACGTCACGCAAATCCTGCATCTCGCAAGCAGAGTTTACCGCGCAACAAGCATAGATACAACAGCCTGACATGAGTCATCGGGCAGTTGCCCGCCAGACACAACACCCGTCTGATTGGAGGATCCTCCCTTTTCTATGGAGGTTGAGTGAACTCTACACCCTGTTCCTCATACCTCTATAATAATATATTGGTTATGATTTCAGATTGGGTCTATCACTACCGAATCCTGCACCTGATGTGGAACTGGAAGGTCCAGAGCCGCACCTCAATATACATCCTCCTCTACCACATACAGGTAAACTATCCCATATAGTAATACAGGGTGTGACACAAAGAGAGATACAGTTTGCGCGTCGATGTCTCTGTCACCCTGTATACAGAGTGTTCGGCAGAACGTTGAACACACGAAAATTGCAGATAGATGGGGTCGTCTGCTACCTACCCAGCCCAAAAAAAAATATTCACCCCATAGTTTTTTTTTTATTACCGATATTTATGAGTTTTAAAACTTTTAAGGCCTATAACTTTATGTAGGATAGACGAAACTGGCAACACTTTTTTGTTTTTGTCTCGACTATTGGTAGTTTCATCTAAAATTATTGTTTGGTGCAAATAGTAAAATCGGCTATAAAAAATAAAAAAAAAGAAACTATGGGGTCTAGGTATTTTTTCTATCTGCCATTCTCGTGTGTTCAACGTTTTGCCGAACACTGTATTTACTAGAAAAAGACCGTAAAGAGGTTTTTATGGTACTTCTTTTGTGTATCAATTGATTTTTGTTACATAAAGGTAATACCCAATAGAGAATTAAAGATTCAATGTTTTATCATCAAAAGTTTCAAGAAAAAAAAATTGCGGGATTTTTTTGTCAATAAATTATTATTGTCTAAATAATCGAGAAAAAGCAGTTGTTTGAGTTCTTGCTGAATGTTCTAGTAAAGTCAACACAATAAAGTAACATACAATTCTAATTTTCTAGCTCCAGAAGAGGCGGGACCATCGAGCGAGCCAAGAAAGAAGAAGTACGCCAAAGAAGCCTGGCCCGGCCGGAAACCAGGCCTCATACCGGGCGTATGAGATTTATACTAAGCGTCAAATTATACTGGCGGCGAGACAAGCAAAAATGATCGTTATGTGGCACTAAGAAAGTCTAATATTTAAAGTATTGTGGTTTGGCGATAGGTCACACTGCACTCTAATTGCGTAACACTCAATATAATAAAATGATATTCATTTATTAAAAAAAAAAGGGTAAATGAAGCAAAAGCAGTATGTAAGGGTCGTAGCAGGTGTAGGTCACCGTCCGAACAGGACCAGGCCCGTGCCGGACGGCGCGTATGTGTTTCACGCGCGCCTCAAAGATATGCCAGCAAAAAGGAAGGGGCCCGTTAGGGCCGAAGCCTGCCGGGGGTGTGGGATTGTCCGAAAGGGTTACCGCTACCCCGGAACATAAAGGGCTAAGGAAAGAACACGGGTGGGTTTTAGTCAGTAAGAGTCGTGACACTCCCTTCCGCTCCACCCAGAGCGGGGGGGTCATTTGATGATTTCCCATCCACAAAAAAAAGGGTCGTAGCAGGTGGCATTCTATAGTTTCTGCCTACCCGCAGATAAGGTGTGAAATTATATATGTGTAATTGTGTCCGTATATAATTAGTGAGCTGGTTATATTATACAGGGTGTTACGGAAAGGGTATATCAATAAAAACAGGTTGAAGAGTGTATCTGAGCCCTGATTCACGACCATACGACAGGCTATCGTATCGAAAAGTTGACATTTTGATAACCTGATTTGACTTCCCCTCAACAGCAAATAGCTGTTGGAAGAATAGCGGGCGTCTATTTGATTTAAACTGAAAAAAATTTCGGGTTTTGGACTTGTGAACAGCGTTGAGAAGACTCCTACGATAACAATGATTATTAATGTTCGATACGATACGGAAGCATATCGAGTGTTTGTGATTAAGGGGGCTGGTCTAGAATCTCTGTACAAAATTTCAGCTTAAAAGCAGTAACTTTGAAAATGCTTAATATTTTTTTATTTCGATAGTTTATTAAATTGAAATCACAACAAACGTGTCACCGCACTACGAGGGTCATTATCCATTATCTGTAGTGTGTCTGTGCGCCTAGTACACGCACATCACGCCGCCGCACGCCAGTGCAGCGACGTGATGTCGAAATAAAAAAATATTAAGCATTTTCAAAGTTAAAGCTTTTGAGCTGAAATTTTGTACAGAGATTCTAGACCAGATACACTCTTCAACCCGTTTGTATTGATATACCCTTTCCGTAACACCCTGTTAATAACACTTTACACAGAAATCCATTGCGTCATATGTTTAAAAATTCGTCTGCTCGACATAAAAAAAATAACTCAATGTATATTGTTGAATTGTCAAAATGGGAGGCATTGTCATGCCTAGTGTGTTGCGCAATTTGGGTGCTTTATTTTATTTATATCGATAAATACACCGCCAGTGTAATTTGACCCTTATTATGTCAATAATAGTGATGCGAATGCGGCTAGTGATGTGCATACGATGTACAAAATATACAAGTACAGTCAGTGCCATTTACATGTTGATATTAATTTAATAGTAAAAAAAACGATGGTGTAAGAGGCCAATGTAGGGGACAGTTTCTATCGAAATGATGATAATAAATAAAATGCGCGTAAAGAAATATACATAGAAAAATGTAAGTTATTGTGTTGGTATATTTGGTAAATATTATTGGGTGAAATAATGTGTCAATTAAAATTTTACTAGGAGAAGGCGCAAGTCCCTTTAGATCGCTAGTACAAAAAATGCTATGTGGCAAGTTATAGCCAGTACTTAAAAAGCAAAATTATTTGCGGCGGTGAGACCGTTAAATTAGAAAAATATGTTATTGTTGTGACTTGTTTCAGCCAGGGCTTGGAACCGGTAGCAAAAGTACAGATTCTGTACCGGAACTTAGCGGTTCTTGCCATTTCGGTATCTGGGTACCGGTTCCAAACGTGTACCTACCGGTACTCCACTTAAAAAGTACCGGTACCAAATTCAGGCATCCGTCGCGTACCTCCAATCTCATATTTGTACGAGGAACCTGAAGTTATTTTGCTAATGCCTATTATTAACTACTATATCTGTTTTCTCACTCTAACTTACGGCAATATTTGTTTGGTACCGGTACAGTACCGATACTGATTAGAAATACCAATAGTACAGGTACTACATTTGGTACCGGTATCAATAGTACAGCTACTATGCTGGTACCGGCATCACACCGAGGCCAATGGTAATGGTACCGGTGCCCAAAATATCGGTACTTCAAGTCCTGGTTTCCGCCACTTAAAAAAAAAGAAAGATTATGAAGGGGCAACAATAGAGTTAAATTTAAAAACATTTTTAATGCAAATGCTCAACTTTACTACAATACTCAATACTAGAAGATGTAGGTATAAGTTTAGACAAAACGTACTTGCTTTAATAATGACGATAATGTTGCCGATTCCCTTGTTCACAAACTAAACTAAATTTAAGTTCAGTGCATGTTTTTCTTTCTATTTCATTAAGAAACGGACAGAAGATAAATTTTAGTTTAGTCCTGTCAAATTAATCAGATGATTATCATTGAAATTTCAATTTTATTGTCATACTATAATGTTATATTTCTGTTCGTCGCCTAAAATTCCCTTGCAGTGCCGTCCGTGGGCGCAGGTCCAAGTTCCATGATCGCTTTATTACAGACGTAGCAATAGGAAGGCTTATCCTATTCGGATTACACGGCAATACTATTAAGTCACTAGTTATTAAAACTCTAGATAGAATTATCAAATTTTTGTTTCCTAAATAATACCTATCCTAAATCACTAGGTATGTGTTATTATTATTTAGTGTAGTAGGCAAATAATAGTGACAACATATTTTTGGCGCTGACTGTACTTAAAAAAAGTTGCTCATGGCAATCACATTTTTTCACACTTTTTAAGTAAGTACATTTTAATCTAATGTAATGATGTAGAAATAAGTTACTTTTAAGAAAATTGTGGATGAATTATAAGAGAAAGTAATATGTCAGTTTTGTGTTTTATTGACTATTGTCCTCTCGTGTAGCTTACTTACCCATCCATGTACAGACGCCAGCGCATCAAGCTACTACAATCTGTCAAATTTCTTTAATAGATTTTCAACTTTATCGCAAAAGCATAAGGTTCAAAGTTGATTGGCAAAATTTGACAGTTACGGGTAGCTTGATGTGCTGGCGTCTGTACATCGGGTTATTCCGTTTATGAGGTGGATCCTCCCTTACGTGGAAATCAAAGTCTGATCCACCCTAGGCCTAGATGGATAAACGGAATTTATAGGCTTACTGTGGATTCTCGGACATGCGTTTTCGCATCCTAGAAAACAAACTTGGGGGTGGAAAAATATCTGACAGCTGCAATCTAACTGCAACTTTATTGAGACGAGAATAAAGGTCGTAGCACACGTATCAAATCGGAAAGGGATCGGCACCATATCGCCTATCGTCTCGCCATCAAACAGACGTCAACTTAACGTAAGCACGTAACTAAAGCGGATCAGAAGCTCCAATACGTCGACTCGGCTACAGCTAGGCGACGCCGCGCTTACGGCTCGCCGACCGCTGGTTGATGGTGCAGCAAGCAGGCCGGAGGGGTGAGAGGGGCAAGGGTGGACAAAGAGACGTAAGCTCGGGTACGGAGAGACGTAAGTGCGGGGACGACGAGCCGTATACGCACCGCACCGCGGTTCGTAAGCTTGTCCCGAGGCGAGGTGATTACGTTACGATTCCGATTAGTGTGCGTTGCAGTAGAGAGTTTCATACAAAGAATACTGAACGGCTCGAGTTGATACGGTGCCGATCCCTTTCCGATTTGATACGTGTGCTGCGACTTTAAAGATCACAATGAATTTCACAGACTTGTCAGTGACAGTAACCCGCCAGCAACCTTATTAGAATGAGAATAAAGATCACTGTGATTTAGACAGTGATAATCAGAGGTGATGATGATGATGATGGGGCTCCCTTTTCCGCACTTAGACTCTCATTTGGTCCGTTGTGCGTAGGGATTCTGGCTAACAGAGCCAGCCTAGCTCCATCCAGAATCATAGAAGCTTCCTGGGAGCTTCGCAGGCTTCACGGAGCGACCTCACTGTTCCGAGGATTTTTTCGCGTTGAGAAGGCACAGCCTCGCATTCCAGGATGACGTGGGCGGCTGATTCCTCGGCGTCATGGCAGCCCCTGCAAAGGGGGCTGTTCGTGGCGCCTAGGCGCCTATGTTAAAAAGATGTTTGTTAAGAAGGTTATGGCCCGTAATTGTACCTATTATTATTCTGAGGTTATTTCTACTTAGGCTAAGAAGTTTTTTAGTTAATCGCGGGTGTATCATTGGTAAAGCCAATTTTGACTGTCTACAGTCTGTTACCCGTGACCAGATAATCAGAGGTATAATAACTGAACGGGGTAAGACTGGTTGTCAGACTTATGGTCATCTGAGTACCCGTTACGGCTGTCAAAGATTAACGAATGACAGCCAAGACCAACGGCATAACGTGCTTTGCGAGGCACGGAGGGGTCTTGATATGTAATGGATGGTCACCCATCCACGAGCCGGCCGCGGTAAGCTCAGCTTAACCTGATCGATCGACCCGTGCGACTGTTATTAAGTACTTAATCACGATACTTCTAATAGGTACTGTAACTATGTGGAGATCCTAGAGCCTTAGTTTCATAGTAAAAAGAAAAATCGTGTGGGGTCAGGAGACCTTCGCTCCGCATCGACGACTCAATCTGTTGAGTAAATTAAAAATATTTGGAAAATCCAAAAGTGCATGACTCATGACATTGCTCATTTTATGGTATAGAAAGTATAGAAACCATAGATATAGCGCCACGAAAGATGAGACTTGACCCCGCCTCCCGCATTCTATCCGCCGCCCCTATGACGTCCGGTCTCGTCCCGCGCTCACACCTCATACCGCTAAAGATACCTACCTAAAATCGTGTACTGCGCAAGTCAAACCACGTGGTGTGTCATCTTTCGTGGTGCTAACTGTATCTATTCTAAATAAGTTTTTTATTTCTTAATAATTATAATATACTTTGAATAAAAGAGCCATTTTCAATAGGGTTCCTCTTGTGGATGAAAGGAATCTATTAAAAAAAAATTACTCAATTAGGTAATTGATTTTTTCGCAAGCTACAATGTTTTCAGGTTTCATACTTGACTCTGACGGGATGTTTTTAGAATAGGTAAGTAGGTATGTTTTTTCGTTTCTCCTGAATTAAATAATTTTTTGAAAAGTACAGATTTAATCTCCATTAAATTATTGATACAGTGGTATATAAATTAAGTAGGTTCTGTGTACTAGCAGGAGTACATATAACAATAGAAACAGTTGCAGAAAGGAAGCAATTTTTTATTTCGATCTTGTAGCACTTTAATGCTACGCATTATGATCTGCATAGCTATTCACAAACATTCGATACGCTTCCGTATCGTATCGAACATTTATCATTGTTATCGTACGAGTCTTCTAAACGCTGTTCACAAGTCCAAAACCCGAAAATTTTGTCGATTTAAATTAAATAAACGCCCGCTCGCTATTCTTCCAACAGCTATTTGCTGCTGAGGGCAAGTCGAATCAGGTTATCGAAATATCAGGTTTCGATACGATAGCCTGGTCGTATGGTTGTGAATAGCTATGCAGAACAGGTTCGTATCCACCCGTTTCACACGAGTTTAACTCCGCATACATGCCCTCGAAATAATGTGTAAGGATTTCAGTTTAATTTTTCAACGTTAAAAGCAGTAGGTACTCATTAATTTCGCCACGGTTGAGAGGTCCTTTTCATGGAATGTTGTAGGTACTATTAATATCTACACCTTAGATCTTTGACATCTCGTTTAGACGCTCATTACCTTGAGTTGGTTTAAGGAAATCTTACATAACATCACGCCTATAATCTCCGAAGGGTTAGGCAGAACTGTAACTATAGGTAGTACCTACACCCACATTTTGCCATTTATATTCAAGTTCCACTGCCGTCAACCGGACACAAATCCAGACTCCGGGCTGCTACTCAGAAATACAATCATGTTTTCAACGAAATCTAGAAACGGACCGACCTACCTATTTTTATATATACGTATATGTATATAAAATTCAAAGTCCTGACTGACTGATAGGTATATCAACGCACAGCCTAAACCGCTGGTCCTAGAGACATGAAATTTGGAGGGTGGGTTCTTTGTGAAGAGTAGGTGTCTACTAAGAAAGGGTTTTTTGAAATTCCAACTCTAAGAGGGTGAATGGGGGGGTGGCTGAAATTTTACGCGGACGAAGTCGTGGGCAGAAGCTAGTATATAGATAAAATTCAAAGTCCTGACTGACTGATATTTATAATCAACACACAGCCTAAACCGCTGGTCCTAGAGACATGAAATTTGGAGGGTGTGTTCTTTGTGAAGAGTATTTACAGTATCCACTAAGAAAGGGTTTTTTGGAATTCCACCCCCAAGAGGATGAATGGGGGGGTGGCTGAAATTTCACGCGGACGAAGTCGCGGGCAGAAGCTTGTATAGAGGTATATATTCCTTACAAAATTAAAATGGATTCACCCAATCACAGGCACACAGCGCAACGTTCCTTTCTATAGGATGCATCCAAGCTTCACTTTATTACCTACTTCAGCTTCAATAAAATCTCGATTCGGAAGCGTCTGACTGAAAACTGAAGTAGGTACCCGTACCTACCTATCTAGGGCTGGCATTGGTATTGCTTCCGCTTCGGAAAGGGGCACGTGTAGGTACTGCGCAGGTTGAGACTAAAAGATTGAATGGATTCCATTTTTGTGATTTTCGATAAACGCAGCTAATGGCTAATTAAGGGGCTTATAGGACCTAAACGTAAAAACGCAAGATTTAGAGACGATAAAAGTACCGATATGATCGACTACAGCAAACAAAATCAGAAAAATATATGATATTCTTCAGGATATATGCTAGGTAGATAGTGTGTTGAAAACATAATACAACTTATTTGATACGTTAGAAAAAACATCATGAAGATACCTCTAAAAACTTTCTTTTTACAATAAAAACCATACTAATGCGAGTATACATACAATCATTATGATTTTTTGTCAGATTATTCTACAAGCAATATACTCGTACTAAAGCGCTAGTGTTTTAATTTTGTAGCCCAAACTTTAGATTTTTTGTAAATAGATAATTGCTTCAGATTTTTTTTGCAATAAATTACCAGGGTTGTGTCATCGCGCTTCTCTTTCTTTTCTATGCAGTCCGACAAAGATCGCGCTTTAGGTCATGTAGTCGCCTTAAGCTAGTTGCCTGCGACAGTTATTATTGTATGTTAGAACAAGACATTTTACGCGGCCGAAGTCGCGGACAGAAGGCAATGACTGATAATCAGAGGTTGGAGTAGGTAGATTGATTTAAGGTCGTTGACGTCAAACGTAGAGGATAATATGGATATGCCTCCAAAATACCGGAACTTCATATTTATTGTGATATTTGTTCCGGAATTTTGAAATTAGCACGAATTTGTGTTTAAGGTGAAAAACGTATTAATAATATCAATCTACGCTGCCAGTGTTAGCTAATGGTGAAAGAAATCAGTATTTTATTTTATACAAAAATACCTTGGAACAGTTACACCATATTTTGTCCCTTACTGTTGAATTAGAAATGACGCTTGACAGCATTAACGTTGTATTAACGTTGAAAGCCAAAATATGGAAATTGTATCCGATGAGGATTAAAAATAATTTATTTATGTTTTTGTTTAATTAAAAATAATTGTTCATTGAATTCAATCAATCATTCATATAATAAACGATTTTGTTAGCATATCTGTATGTTTTTTTTATTTTATTCCATAATTCCATACCCGGAACTTTTTCCGGTACTTCCCGCACATTATGGATAAAATGGCATGTCCATATTATAATATCTTGACGCAAGTATATAAAATCAATCTACCTACTCCGACCTCTGCTGATAATTAAGATTGATCACCCTAGTTTCACTGACAACGTAAACAATACATTAATCTATTAATATCTAGCGACATTCCATGGTTAGTTAAGTTCCTTTATCATCATATGTACTTATCATCGCGTTTTCATTCTTGCCCACATGCACATCATAATCAGCCTATAAAGTTGTCACTGTTGGGACCCAGGCGTCCTCTCAGTCAGAGGGAGTGGGCCGTAAGCTTTATCATTCATTAGGTAGGACCTGTGCGAGTCTCTTTCTAAAACTTGATGATAAACGTTCGGGGTACGGTCAGCATCAAAAGTTGATTAACACTTCAGTTTTTTTAATCTTTGTTATTGAGCAAAATATTTGTTCAAAATTGCAGCAGAAGAATTTTTTTTAGAATATACATTTGTCTATTATGTGAAAAGCTAAAAATCAGTTTATTGAAAAAAGTTGTTGTCAATTTAATAACATGTAAAAATGATAGTGTTAATCGACTTTTGATGCTGACTGTACCTACGGTAATGTTAGCCTCAGTTAATAAAAACCAACGAGTCCACGAGTGAAATAAAATAAAATCATTGGTTGCGACGTCTAACAAGGAACCTACGTACTTACATACCGACGACGCAGTTTGCGAGATATTATCAACTCAAACATTCTTGAGACAGAAAATCGGTCCAGTGCAAGTCGAATTCTCAACGCAGCTTCCGAGAGATCTGTACGTGTCTGTACCTTATTAATATGGGGCATTTTTACTTTGGGTGGACGACCTACAAGCGACCGCGGGTTACATCTGCACCTCAAGTGCAAACTTATCCTATCCTCATCCGTTGCTTCATAATTCTTCGTAAATAACGTAATGAATGTTGAACTGTTAAAATTAAAGGCATTTCAATTCGTAGTGTGTTACGCAATTACCCCGCTGGATGAGACTTCCACGTAGGTACCAGGGAAGCATGAGATGGTAGAAAGTGGTAGGCAGGATAAGGTTGCCAATGTTGACCACTTTCAAATCCAGCTTTCATTTCTTGTACAGACGCCAGCACATCAAGCTACCCGAAATTGTCAAATTTTCCCAATTAACTTTGAACCTTATACTTTAGCAATAAAGTTGAAAATCATTTAAAGAAATGTGACAGATTGTAGTTGCTTGATGTGCTGGCGTCTGTACATTTGTAGAATAAGTCAAAAAGTTTTGGATTATTGTTATCTTGATCTGTCTCGAAAGTTTTAATTTTTTCGGGCACTATCTTCAAAGACTTCTTACCAGTAGGTACGTAGATACTGAGTGGATACTTTGTTTAAATGAAGGTTGCGAATTGTGTCTAATCTTTTGATTGTGCAAATTATCCACCTAAGCTTTAGGTTCTTTGTATACGGCACAGTTTTTTTAACGTACAGCGTATAAACCGCGTCGTAGACAAAAGGTGTCTGTCAACGTGGGTGATCGACGGGCGAGCCGTATACCGCGGTTTTGGAGACGACGGTTTTTACTCGCGGAGTCGTGACTCGTAGGTGCTGATCGACTAGCGAGCAAAACAGTCGAGTGTGAACCGCAAATGAGGCAATATGTCTTGTTCGAAGATTGAAGTTTTGTGTTACCTCGGTATAGCATACCACGAAATGAATAAAAAAAAGCGAAGACGCCCTAAAGTTTGGGTTAAAAGTTGGATTCAAAGAAGACAACAGTTGTCGCATACCCATTTGATCCGAAAACTGTCGGCTCGGCTCGTCAGTGGTGATTGACACTCGGTCTTGCGGAGCGTGCTGAGCAAAAAATTAAACATAACTAACGAGCCGCGAGCCGGGCTCGTTGGTTTTTAATACCGCGGTATTGCAATGATCCACGGGCGAGCTTTACCAACGAGCCATAAAACGGCGGTTTTACTCGCCCGTCGATCATGGACTTTAGTGATCTATACAATCGTTCTTACACAGGGCGAATAAACCGTAGATTTTCACAGTCAAGCCAAGCACTTTTCCCTTTAAGCCATGAGATTATCGCCAAAATCCAAAGTCATAAAATCTTTCTGCCTCCTCTTGTCTTGTTGCGTGGGTTCGACTTAGGCTGCCCGCCCACGTCCGATGACCGGTGACCGATTTTTGTAGGAGAAAAATAGAACGTACTGATAGCAATAGTGCAACGCACACGTCCTACATAAAGTCGGTCAGAAATAAAAACGGTGTATCCCGACCGATCCGATTATTGGTGATGCACTTGCTAGGGGAGGACGTTGTGTTGAAGACAAAGTGACGGACGTGTGCGTTGAGTCGGTCACAAAATCGGTCATAATCAGATCAGTCTTAAAATGATTTCCTTTTTCCATTTACCCCTGTCAACCATCATCATCATCTGCTTAGCCTTTCTCCAACTATGTTGTGGTCGGCTTCCAGTCTAACCGGATGCAGCTGAGTACCAGTATTTTACATGGAGCGACTGTCTATCTGACCTCCACAACCCAGTTACTGGATAATACGATACCCCTTGGTAAGACTGGTTGTCAGACTTTCGGGCTTCTGACGACCCGTAACCCCGACTAATTGCTTAACGTGCTTTCAAAGACACGGAGGGTTCTCGATATGTTATGGATGGTCACCCATCCACAGACCGACCTCGTCAAGCGTTGCTTAACCTTGAAAATCGACCCGTGCGGCTGTTATCATTTAGCCACAAGCTCCGTCAAAAGAAAATCGCAATAATGTGGTCAAAAGATTAATCATGAAGCAGGGTTCATGATTTTTTGTCAGGACAAAAACAAATACAATGCCGAATGAGCAAAACAACATCAATACTGGCATTCGATTGCAATTAACAGCGCTCAATACCCCACAAATAACAAACATTGTATTGAAATGGCTCACGTTTTATAAATGGAAAATTAAACAAAAAAAAAAAATGTAGCTGAAACCTTAAGTAATAATTAAATAACATTGATATTAAGGTTTCTGACCACGTCTAAAACACGCGGCGGCTAGCTATGCCTTTAGCATCAAAATCAGACGGATTCGCTTTTCCTTCATAATTTTCTCGGCTCCACAAGTCCACTCAATTTTCTCCCCAGTCGGTCCCGGACCGTCGCGTTGAATGGTCGCGTCTCGTGTTCCCGTGTGTACCAAAAACAGTATTGTGTATTAAACATAAATATTGTGTGAGATAACTGTGTTTATTGTGAATTTCTATTGCTGTTTATTGGATTTTCTTATCGGTAAGTTGGATTTTAGATACCTTTTTTGATATTATCGTGTTTTCGTGCGGTACCTGTTGATTTTCGGATGGCAACATCAACATGATAGAAAGTGAGGATTGAAAACAATACATTAAGACAAAAGAGTACGCAAACACAAAGATTAGTTTAGTCGACTTTTTTGTAAAATTTTTGTTAATCTCCGATTTTAACTTTTTAAATTTTAGCAATGCAAGCATATCTGCCGATATTGATCCATTTATTTTTATGTTATTATTTTTAGGGTGATTAAGGACATGCAATCATTACTTAGAAAATAATAGATACTTACGAATTATTTTATACTACCTGTTATTTTGCCAAAAAATAATGACAGTGGGTTACTTACGTATATTGAAGCGTCCGTCCTTCGTTTTTGCTTCTTAATTACTTAATAATTTTCGGGATAATTTATAGTAGGTAGGTAGGTTCGTAAAAAAAAAACTAAACGTACGTAAACCCGCTTACCAAGTGACCCCAGGGAAGACGATGCAATGGCACAGTAGTCACGTGCTGACGTGCATAGCGAGGCTCAGGAATAGCCCCTTTACAGTCTCCCCAGGGATGTGCCTTACAGGCGTTGCACAGGAGGGATTCCGGAATTCGTCTTTTATGAGGAACCGGGACCACCCCTATGTGCTGATGGTGATCACCGGGGTGGTATGTAAAAATCCCACGCTCCCCGACCTCCTCGAAGGGCGGGTGTCTTTTGAAGGTTCCCCAGAAAAAAAGGTACTTACGTAGGTCTTCTTAACGAAAAGATCTGTCATTGGTGGACAGAAACTTACAAAGTTATTGTATGAACTTCTTTTAATGTGTATTGTCAGAGACAAATTAAAAAGAAAATTGAAGGGAATGTAGAGCCCCATACTTACAAGAAACATATTTTTTACGGCGTTTTTTGCAAATCATTAAAAATATGTAGTCTTTAATATTGGACCCTGGAACCCTTTGTGTGCAAGGTCTGACATTCATTGTCAGACTTTCGGTCTTTCGGAGTTTCTATATTTATGTATGTAATTTATATGGTGTACATAATAAAGAGTATTCTATTCTATTCTTTTTTCAGTCGTTACGGGTACTCAGATGCCCAATAGTCTGACAACCGGACTTATCAAGGAGTATTGTGTTCTGCTAGGTCTCAGTTCCTTTCTGCCAAATTTCACGGCTCCATGCACCCTTCGTCCATGCGAATTTACCGCCATCCCCTTTCCTTCATCTTCCTTCTTTCATGTTTTAGACATTATTCGTTTCTTTGACCTGACCTTGGCTACCATTCGGTCAAAATCGTACACCATCGGCTATATCTAAGTCTGGTCATGGTCATTTATTGTAAAGAAAACCGGCCATTCGTTCGTCGGATCCATATCTCTCATCACATCACACTAATATTATAAATGCGAAAGTTTGTGAGCGTGTGTGTGTTTACATGTTTGTTACTTCTTCACGCTAAAACAGCTGGACCAATTTTGATAAAATTTTGTATGGAGGTAGCTGACATCCTGGATTAACATATAGGCTACTTTTTATCCAGATATTCTCACGGGATCGATATTTACGCGGGTGAAACCGCGGGGCGCAGCTGGTACTAATAATAAAGCTGAAGGGTTTGTTGGAACACGCTAATCTCTGGAACTAACAGTCGGATTTGAAAAAATATTTTTGCATTTGTTAGCCCAGGCTATAGGCTATTTAAGATCAGGCTAGGACCCTTAGGAGCCGAAAAAAGGAAGCAAAGTCAGAAAGAATGCTAAGCGAAAATGTAATAGCGCGGGCAGGGGATGCGATTTGACGGAGTGAGTCGGGGAACAAGAAATTTCAGTAAACATACAGGGTGTCCCGTAAGTCGACGTAAATCCGGAATCGGGTAATAGGCCAAGTCATAATAGTTATTAGTAATATATTTAAAAAAATCCAAGTTGTGTATTTTTTTAATTATTGCCATTTTTAATGTCACTTTTTGCCCAACCAAATATTAAAAATTAATACCTAGCCAAACTCTAACCGACTGTACTGAAAAAAAAAATGATTATGCGAGTTTGGCAAGTAACCTTAAAAGTCGGCACATTTAATAAGCATTCCCAATTTTTAAAACATTTTTTTTTATTCCTACCCTTTCTTTTTATATTTTTCTGGTAACTTTTATGACTTGGCCTATTACCCGATTCCGGCGTCACGTCGACTTACGGTACACCCTGTATACAAGGAAAGGTGTATCTAAGTAGTCGGTAATCAATCGTTAGGAGCTTTTTATGTCTAACACAAGCCATAAAGTGTAGAGGAAATGGATTAGTGCGTTGTTACACGAGTTCCAACTGAACGGCGCTATGGTAGCATTTCAGGGGGATAATAAATGCCGTATCGGGTGGGAAAACTAATGCCTTTTCAGCCGAAATGCTGACTGAATTGTAATTCAGGTAGGGACTAGTGAAATAAAATAGGAAGTGTTTATTTTTTTAATTTTATGCTGGTTCGATTCCCGGTTTAGGTAAGTTTGTCGAGAAATATGCGAATGCAGTTTTGTTTTTTTTTTTTTAATAAAGGAATGTTTCCTTTAAATAAAATAATATATCTTAAGGATATAAAGTAGTTTCCCTTTAGAGCCCATTGATGTTTTCCACCCTGTATACTTTGTTTTCCGGGAGTGAAACGTTTAAAAATGTAGATACTCGAATAATTTTAATGCCTTCTCTCAAAGGACTTAAAAAAAGTTTTTTTTTTTAATACATATCCATTCTAATTTACATGTCAGCTGTGACCGTTTCTACGTGTTTACAAGTTCTATATCTCATGTCATCATACCTCCGACATGACAGGTCGCATTGTGTGCAAAAGAAAATGATGTGCTGTATTATGCTGAACGGCGTCAAGAGACATGAGGTGACATTTTTTCTATGCTAACTTCTCATTGCTAACTTATATCTTTGCTTACATAATCAGCCTATAATGTTCCCACTGCTGGGACACAGGCCTCCTCTCTTCGAGAGGGAGTAGACTGTAATCTACCACGCGGGCCCAGTGGGAATTGGTAGATGTCACATGTCTTCGAATTTTTGGTTCTAGTTTTCTCACGTTGTTTTCCTTCACCGTTTGAGAGCAGTGGTGATGAAATTATTTACACAAAGTAAAGCGCCTGACGAGGTTTGAACCTACGACCGTACTCGTAAGTCGCGGCCGTTACCACTGGGTCACCACGGTCTCAATCTCTTTGCTTGAACTTTTTAATTTCTTATGGAACAATGTACCGACTTAAGACAAAAGCTTTTTCTCACTTGTGCAAAAGCCACAGGTGTTCCAAATGATATAAGGTTAATAGCGCTGAACACTTTCCACACAGCTGTATTTTGTCACGTCAGCATTTTTCATTTATCCGTTTTATCGTAGAAGGGTGGCAAAATGACTTTGCGTGTTTCTGTTTCAAGTTAACTTTATAAAGCACTAGCTTCGCCCGCGCGGAGGTCGGAAATTATCCTAAGGGAACGTGTTACCTGGATAGAATCCATACTAAACTAATATTATAAATTCTAAAGTAACTCTGTCTGTCTATCTGTCCTTTTCACGCCTAAACCACTGAACCGATTTAGATGAAAGGTACCTATAGAGAGAGTTTGAGTCCCAGGAAAGGACATCGAATGTCAGCTTACGATATTATGTATTGCTAGCAGCGCGCCGCGGTTTCACCCGCATACGTTTCGATCCCGTGGGAATATCGGGGTAAAAAGTATCCTACTTATGACATGTTTTAATCCTGGTTATCCTTACTAATATTATAAATTCGAAAGTAACTCTGTCTGTCTGTATGTTACCTTTTCACGCCTAAATCGCTGAACCGATTTAGATGAAATTTGGTATAGAGATAGTTTGAGACCCAGGAAAGGACATAGGATAGTTTTTATCCCGATATTCCCACGGGATCGAAACTTATGCGGGTGAAACCGCGGGGTGCAGCTAGTATATAATATACTTTGTGTTAATCCAGGCTATGAACTATGTGTGTACCAAATTTCATCCAATTTCGTTCAATAGTTTTTGAGTAAAAGAGTAACAAACATTCATCCTCACAAACTGTCGCGTTTATAATATTAGTAGGATTAGTAGGATTGAGAATCCATACTCTTCGAATATATAATAAATGAGAACGTAACTATGTATATCTGTCTGTTACCTTTTCATGGATAAACAAAACTGCTAAAACGATCGTTGTGAAATTTGATATTCGTATTTTAAAATAATTAAATAATAAAAAAAAAACACTACAAAATGATAAATAACTTTAATTTCGGAAGTCGGTGTCGTTGGTTACGCATTTTTGTTTTTTGACACCGACTTCCGAAATTAAAGTTATTTATCACTGTATTTTTTTTTTGAAGTCGGTTGTTTTTTTGTAAAAAAGTTTTTATTTTTCACTTTTTAGTTGTACCTGCCCCACATAAATTCAATTTGCATTAGTGCATTGAAGAATTGAAGACACCGACTAGAAGAATCATCAAAATTCGTATAGAAATGCTGGAGATGCAGTGCATTTATGCATATAACTTGGTACATAAGAATAATTACCTAATGTATTATATACTAAAACCTTCCTGAAAGTATGTAGATCACGTTAGTGGAAGAATTATCAAAATCAATTTATTAGTTTTTGAGAAAATCGCGGACATACAAATATACATATTATACATACATACGGGTTGAATACAGAACCTCCTTTTTTGAAGTCGGTTAAAAAAGTACATGTATGCGAAGTCGCTAGACAGATAGTCTACTTCTATATTTCTTTTTCAAAGCTACCACACAAATGATGCTGTGAAAATGTAAAGTCGAAAGTATTTACAGCGAAGCGGGTGCGGAACCTTGCTACAGTCTGTTGACGTAATTGTCTGGAACTATAAAGTTCTCAGCGTCAAGATTAAAAGATCGAATAATTATCCCTCTGTAAATAACTAATCTTTGTTAGTTGTGAAACAAGATGAAACATAATTTAAAGTCAGGACACAAAGTTATTTGCAGCCGACGTAAGCCCACGTAGGCACGGGCGCGTTTTTATCTCGGCGAAGTTTTTCCGCGCACTCTGCTTAGTGCAGGAAGTTGGAAATCCAACAATGTTTTTTGACGCATTAGGAAGCCCTCTGTTGGATTCTCAATGCTTGGCACAACACCAAGAGTTGAAAATCCAGCGATAAAATCCCCCAGCGATATTTTTATGTCCGTGCGAAAGTAGGCTTAAGGGGAGGAGGTTCACAAGGTGAATGACTTTTCCACCATCCCAGATAATGCATAAACATGAAATCGCGAAAAAAAAATCTGCTGTTCCCTACATTTATGTTCGTATAACTCGTCAAAATGTAAGGAACAGCTGACTTTTTCTTCGCGATTTCAGGTTTCGTCCCATAGTAGAATTCGTTCATAATGATGAGTACAATGACCTCTTAAGAGGTTGTTGGTGTTTTTCCAATAACCCTGTATATGGGCTTTTGTCAAGAAGATAATATGTTCCTATAGGCATTAGATGTATAACTACACATTGTGTACGTATTACGATTAATCTACTTCGCTGCTCCTTCTAATTTGGTCCTTCGAGACGAATAATTCGGTCCCGAACTCGCTACAGAACATTAATGTCCCACTCCATTACTTTAATATAGGTTAGCATTAGCATTATTTATTATTCAGAACTAAAGTGAATCGTTTATAAATTCTGTAGCAGAAAAATATATTGTGCTACCTACTTAGGCAGAGCTTACAGCTATTAAAGAGTTTTAAATAGGAGTTTTGTAATATTATGTTTCGTAATATAAAAAGTTGCGTGATAAATTATGTTTTCAAACTAAAATTAAGTTTCATAAAATTATGTTATAGCCATAACAACAAAGCATCTCTTCTTATATTATACCTAGATTAGACTTTATGCGTGCTCATTCCGTTTTTTCAATTTTAAGCCAAGGTTTTTTTCGACATGTTTAGAGTTTTTTCCAAATTCAAAATCAAATGTCGTTTATTCAAAGTAAGTTGAGAATCAGCACTTTTCGAACGTCAGAATTACAAAAGATTGTCCCCCAAAACGTCCGCCCTTCACCACTTCCTAGTGCTTTCGCTGGGGAGAAGAAGTGGCACAACATACTCCCCAGCAGCACAGCTGTCTGTCCAGTTAGAAAATACTTGATTGTATACAATACTCTTTAACGTCTTAGGGCCTTATCATACTAGCGGATTGCGAGCGTTCTCAAAGCGGAGCGGGCGCGCAAACGAACACGCGTTGCATGCGCAGCGAATTCGTCGCGGGCGCGCAACGAGATCGCCGCGAATGTTACTGTGCGTGTGTGTGTGGACGCCATTGTTACTGAGTGTATTGTACGTCGTTAACTTGCTACAAACACACGACGAAAACGTTGCGAATTTGCCACGCGTCCGCGACGTCTTCGCTATGCAGCCGCGGCGTGTTCACGACGCATTCGCTGCGCGCCCGCCCCACCCCGCAGCCGCTCGCAAACCGCTAGTGTGATAAGGCCCTTAAATATTTAATTGGTCCGAAAAAGCATATTATTGCTTTTAACAAAAAATCTAGCATAATAATTACCTAGGCACTACAGTAGCGAAAAAACCTGGAAAAAAAACAGCCAGGCTGAAGTGGCCACGTCTCACAAATGCACCTTGAGAGATGGGCAAAGATCGTCACTCACTGGACGCCTGAGGCAGGACAGGCAGGTCTCGGTATGTAAAGATGGTCACTCATCCACAGACCAACCGCGGCAACCCTAGCTTTACCTGATCGATCGACCTGTGCGCCTGTTATGATTTTGCCCCGCAGACACAGTAAGTTTTATAAATAAAGTAAGATTGTATGAATGACAAACGCGGATGCGATTATTCAAATTGGTAGATCACTGCAGTCTCCTAAGGACATACGGCTGGCAATTGGATAATTGACTGTTATCCATTGTGTTCCCGTATTCAAATTCTGCACAATGTATTTCTATCTATACCTACCATACATATACTATATTTACTTTCATTGATAACTGCTTGATTGCGATATCCGCACAGAATATTCCTATAATATTAAACGCTTCCACGAAATATCCATTGCCAAAAATAACTGGATAAGATTTGCTATCTGTCCCTCATGACGCGATGATTTTGGTGCTAAAGTCCGACCGCGGCAGAATTGCCAAAGATGTAAACAACAATGGCCGCTCGAAATTGAATAAAATCGATAAACAAGAGTATTTATTTTAAGGAACGTTAGTTTTCTTCTAAATCACCGAGCTAACTAGACAGATTGTAGTAGCTTGATGTGCTTGCGTCTGCATCTACCTACAGAAAGTTCTTCAAGATAATTACATCGATCTCTTCAATTTCGGCGTGCAAATTTTACCATAATTATGCAAAATTGTTTAAGGAAGTTATTTAAGGATTTAATGTTTATGAATATCACATAATTTAAGAAGCTTTTTGTTAAATAAACTCTAGCAGAAATACCTATTTTATTATTAGTTAGCCTAGATCTTGTGCTTTTATAGACATTTGTGGTCGACGTTAGACATTTATAACTGAGCCACAAGTGACTCGTAACTTTATATGACTGGATCTAGTTACTATTTAACTTACCGACCGTTAGCCGTTGAAATTGCAACTCGTGTATTATACTAGTACCACAAATTGAGCCACTAAGCGTAGTCTGTAGCGCAGAGCAGAATAGACACAGAGAGAAAGCAGAGTGGAGTAGGGAGAGAGCCGAATAGATTAGAGAGAGAGTGAGAGCAGAATGGAGCAGAGAGAGAGAGAGAGATCAGAATATATTAGAGAGAGAGAGAGAGAGCAGAGTAGAGTAGAGAAGAGAGAGAAATGGAGCAGAATAGATTAGAGAGAGGAAGTAGAGTAGAGAGAGAGAGAGAGCAGAGTAGAGAGAGAGCAAAGTAGAGTAGAGAGACAGAGAGTAGGGAAGAGAGAGAAGTAGAGTTTTGGGAGACAAAAAAGGGGCCTTTATCCCGTCTCTTTTAGTCTTTTACGAAAATATTTGGTCGGAGATAATCCATTACAAAGATAGGTATTGCAATCTGAAAGACTTTTGTCCTAACGGCACACCCTTGGCATGCAAATCAGTGAGGTCTGTATCGCCTTAAATAAACTATTTATAACTTCAATTAATTTTATTAATAGAATAGAGGGAAAATCAAGAAATAATCCGCCATAGTCAAAGGTCTCGAGTTTGCGTATTTTAATATTTAATCTGTTAATAAGACAAAGAGAGGTCTTTTCGTCGAAACGGACCGAAGTGTTACAAAACAGACGTTTTGTAACCCTTTGTAAAGTAAATTAATTCGGCGAAGAGAGGTCCGTCTCTTTAGAATATCGATGATTTTATAATATTTATATTGTAACTATTTTCTTTTTAATTCCATTAGTAAATTAATAAGGCATTTTCTTGCGTGCCAGAAAAAAACAATTACATAGTTTAAATAATTTACTATTATAATTTTAGTTAACATTAGATTGAAAAACAGTGTATTATTATGGGTTAAACAATCTACCTATATAAACTTAAATATTGATTAAAACAATTAGGTCAATGCGTGTGTTTACATAAATAATAATTAATCCATTCTTATTTATCATACAAACTAGTTTGTTTACATGAATATACAAGGTGGAGGCGACAATACGACAGTAAATTAAACTTCATATATCTAATGACGTTCTTAGTCTGCATACGACAATTCAACCAAATATCCGTACACTAATATAAAATATCTCTGTCTGTCTGTCTGTATGTGACCATTTCACGCCTAAACCACTGAACGGATTTCGATAAAATTTGGCAGAGAAATTGATTGCATCCCGGGGAAGGACATAGGATAGTTTTATTCCCACGGGATCGACACATATGCGGGTGAAACCGCGGGGCGCAGCTAGTATCCAATAGATTAGTCAACTATAGCTAGTCAAAGATTGGCGAAACCCGTAGTCGGCCCATCACTACTCAAAATAATCCGTTCGTTGCAGAATAAAAAGGCAGCTAAAAATATCGATACTTTTGCGTCCTCCCTAATTTTATTACCTTTCTCTAAAATTCTCCAATTATAGCGATTCAACGAGTAATTACTGATTCAATCCCAATCATGGCGGCTAGAGGTGCACCCTTTGTGCCCGCCGACGTTATGTCACTAATTAGGTAACTAATTAGCCGTTTTATTTGTCGGCAACATCATTTACAATCTCTGACTGGCTTTGTTCAATAAAAGGGTAAGGTAATTTTTGGGACTTTAGTAATTAGTGGGTTTCCGGAAGAGTGTTATTGGAAATGTAACTTTTCTGGTAGCTCAACTTCAACAACTTCTTATCAACTGTAGCTCAACCTTCGTTACGAAGAGTAAGCTCTTTGCATTGCAATTTAGTTTTTTTTTTCCTTTTGGCAACCGAGCCGATGTCGACTATTCTGCCAGCTTCATGTAGTGACAGCAGCACAGCCAGATGAGCCGTCGAACGTTGGACTTTGTGGTAGTTGTTATTCGTCAATTTTAGTATCTTAAAAGACAATACAAGTTTTGTTAGTAAACATGTTTTTTTTTAATAAATATAATACTAATGCAATTTAGATATAGTCAGGGCAATTACTTATTTAGCAAATTGATAACCTACGTCAACCGGCCTTGTCATAGCCATATCATACAACTGTCAAAGAATGACAGTTGTGAATAGATTATACGGACAATTTAAGTTGGTAGTCAATTTACATTTTTTTTTTTTAATATTGTACTCAGCTGAATCCGGTTAGACTGGGAGCCGACCTCAACTTGGTTGGGAAAAGGCTAGACAGCGATGTTTTAAATTAATTTCTGAGTTTATTTAACAGTACCTACTCCTGCTAACTTCTTCAATCTATGCAGGATATTTTTTTTTGTATTCAATAGTGCAGCCTTCTAATGCATTAGTTAGTAGCACGTGGCGTTCTGCGACTCGACAATCTTTCTACCTGGGGCAAAGCCCTGCATGGGGCAAAATTATGCATGTATTTTCTGATCATAATAGAAGCTTCTTCGTCTTCTTTCCAACAAAACTTCGTGTTCACACGCTCGCGTATGCACCGTTCGCCAATCGCCATACAATATGCAAAATAAGCATATTCACTTCTGACTTGGTGCATAAAGTTGAGAGGCGTAAGCAAGGCAAGTTAATATTCTAAGTTATGTGCATTGTAGATAGAGAAGGTACGCTTCCACTGCTTATAGGTAACTAAATTGGATGCATTTTCGTCAGAGTCCTAAGTATGCTTTAGTTGGGTTGAATTTTATTTTATTTATTAGTAGTTACCCGCGACTTCGTCCGCGTGGATTTTTTTCGTGGGATCCATTTTTTTTTCTGAAATAATAGTAGTCTAAGTTACTCCTTATTACATCAGCTATCTGCCAGTGAAAGTCCCGTCAAAATCGGTCCAGCCGTTTTAGAGATTAGCCGGATCAAACAGACAGACAGACAAAAATTTTAAAAAATGTTATTTTGGTATATGTACCGTGTATACATCCTTATGCATTTAGTAAAAAGCGGTTGTTTTAATATTACAAACTAACCCCCTTATTCATAAAACTTATCAAACCTATTTTAGTTAAAATGGGGTTTGTCTCTTTCTTACACACAGAAACGACAACGTGACAGATAAAGACAAACGTTCTATAAACCTATTTTAGCTAAAATAGAGATAAAATAGGATTATGAATAAGGGGGTAACACTCCAATTTTATTTATTTGTATAGATGTATAGATTTGCAAGTACAGACGCCAGCACATCAACCTACCCGAAACTGTCAAATTTTCCCAATCAACTTTGAACCTTATGTTTTAGTGATAAAGTTGAAAACCCATTAAAGAAATTTGACAGATTGTAGTAGATTGATGTGCTGGCGTCTGTACTAACGATTACATATTTACAGGGTGGCAGAAACATCCACGCGCAAACTGTAACTATGAATTGAGTAGGTACATGATTCTACGCTAGGGGGTCTAGCCCTAGCGTAGACATTCTTCGTCGGTTATAAAAAAAATCTGCTGTTTCATACAACAGTGCAATATCTACGCGTCAAAATGTTTGGAACAGCAGTTTATTTTCAAACTAGCTGCGCCCCGCGGTTTCACCCGCATAAGTCTCGATCCCGTGGGAATATCGGAATAAAAAGTATCCTATGTCCTTTCCCGGGACTCAAACTATCTCTATACCAAACATCTAAATTCGTTCAGCGGCTTAGGCGTGAAAAGGTAACATACATACAGACAGACAGACACAGTTACTTTCGAATTTATAATATTAGTATATTCATTTTTTTTTTTGTTAACCGACAAAAAATCAATTCAATCAACTATGAACAAAAAACCAAAAATCAATCAATCACAGTCATCATTCAATTAGTTATTATGTAATAGGTTGGAGGGCTATATCCCTGCCACACTGTATATTACTAATAAATAGACCATAAGGGGTTATACAACTTCACGCGCGCCTCAAAGCAAATGTCAGCACTGATTGATGGGGTCCGCTAGGGTCGATGCCTGCCAGGATCGCGGGTTGTTCGAAAGAGTTACCGTGGCCTGGCACAGGCAACTGAAGGAACACGGGTGGGTTTTAGTCAGTAAAAGTCTGACACGCCTTCCCGCTCCGCCCAGAGCGGGAGAAGTTATTCTATGATTTCCCACCCAAAAAAGGGATTATTCAACTTTGCAACCAACAACGTTTTTCACAGATACAACGGTTTTTCTAGTTTTTTTATGATTTTTAGATGTTGAAAGAAGAATTGGTCCTTTTCTTTCAAAGAAGGACCAAAAATGGGACCAAAATTGACCATTACATTTCCTCTTTATTTTTATGGCTTTATTAATACAGTCATCACGAGAATACAATATTATGGCAGTTATAGCTCGGTGCGGTTACAAAGTTGCCAGTTATAAATACTACGCGAATTCAGCAATACTACGCCTTTTGAGCAATACTACGCCTTTTGAGTAATACTACGCTATTTGAGCAATACTACGCCTTTTGAGCAATACTACGCCTTTTGAGCAATACTACGCCTTTTGAGCAATACTACGCCTTTTATTCCTGTCTCGTGACACGTGGGCGTAACAAAGGATTATACCAGCCGACTTGGCACTTAGGGAGACATGAATTTTGTCATATTTCTCTTGATTATAATGAGACGCAGTTTCGCATGCACTGAGACAAGAGAGGTGTTATGAATTTCGTCACATTTCTCTTTACACGTGTTTTTGTTACCATTGTTAGTGGTGGTTTTCCTGAAACGGTATCATTACTCGCTTTAATTTTAGTAGTATAAAGGATAAAGGCTCCCGATAGCAGACACGCAGACAGGCGCGGCGCATCTCTTATAGAACCATTTCCATGAAGTTTTCAAAGAAATTGTACCACCAGAGTCGCACCCCGCCTGTCCGCGGGAGTCTTTAGGATGCTGAAAAGTATGATTACACTAAAACATAAATAATGGATTCCTGTCATAGTCTAATGTTCGGCTTTTAGTTTAAAGACCAACGCAGGGAGTGTCATTGATTAATGACAACTCTTTGATCCGATTAATTGACGGAACTGGTAGATGACTGGGACCCACTTATGTCAAGCAATTCTACCTCAAACAGGCTGCAACATTTTCCTAAATGATAAACGATTTTATTTCTGTAAGTAGGTTTGTACAAACACTTTTTTACACGTCAATAATATTTTTAAAAACTAGATGAGGTTGGCGTTTCCTGTCTGACTACTCTGAGAAGAAAGGCCGAAACAAACTCAGAGGTTATCGTCTATTTTAAAGTACAGACATAATCTTGGTCAGGTCATGTGAATACCATATAGATTGATGTCTGATATGGTCTTTTGGGGAAATAACCACACAATCTACAGATTGAGTAGTATATCACACAGTTTAAAGTAGTGCTGATTGGGGATTTTCGCAATTGACAACATTTCAAACCTGACACGACCTTAAAACAAAAATACTATTTCTTTATTTTCGTATCCTGAGTTCAAATATATTTTTATTTTATTTTTTTATTTCTAAATTTCTGAGAAAAAAAATAAAAATCAAAAAACATGTGATGACGTCACATAAACGGCGGAATGAGGTAGTTACCTTTGCGCATTCCAATGTCTTTGATTGAAAACATTATATCAAACAAGACATGTCAATGTCACCTAAGAAGTGTAACTAGAAAACAACTAAAAAACTGAATTGAATTCAACAATATTTTTTCCTATCAACTCGACACGCTGCTTACTGTTAATATTATCAATTTTTGATTGATATTTCGCCAATAAAATGGATCCCAATGAAAAATATACGCCAATGACGGAACCAAAACAACGACTGAGACAAGTGACATCTAACAGTTTTTTTGACGGGTCACAATAAAGCAAAGGTAATATCGCCATTCTACCGTCATCTGGCGCTTACGTCTTTTTAGAATACACCGAATTTCAAAGTTAAAATTATGAATGAAAAGTACATAATTTCGAAAAACGAAAAAATATGGGTGCCCTAGATTTGAATTTACTTTTATATAACGTAATAATACATGCAGGTTAAAAATATGAAATGTTGTCAATTGCGTTCATTCGAATTTGCGTATTTTGCAATCCAAATCTGTTCGATTCGAGTATCGCACTATTCGTCTATTTCATTTTCATAGTTCACTCGAAAATTTAGTCTGTAACTAAAATTCGTCAGCAATATACTTTCGCAATTTCATTGCTAAATCAGTTCGATAGTTCGTTAATAGCCTTACATAAACCTACAGTAATAGGATCACAATGTCTATATTTACCGATTTTATTGCGATTGACGTAAACTTTGACGTAAGTAGTTAGTGTAACTACTTAAACAGTTGCATGGATTGTGTGGGCTTACAAAGTATTTCGCCTAATCAACGTTTACGGAAGAAAGCATGTCGGAAAGTGCGATTTAGTGGAATGAGTCAAGAAATATAGGACATATCATTATCTGCCTAGCCTTTTCCCAACTATGTTGGGGTCGGCTTCCAGTCTAACCGGATGCATCAGAATACCAATATTTTACATGGAGCGACTGCCTATCTGATCACCACAACCCAGTTACTGGGTAATACGATATCCCGTGATAAGACTGGTTGTCAGACTTCTGACTACCCGTAACGACTGTCAAAGATCCACGAATGACAGCCGGGACTAACGGCTTAACGTGCTTTCCGGGCACGGAGGGACTTGGTATGTCGAAATATAGGACATAGTACCTCCTTATACAGCGGTGCTATTCTGTAAAAAGATCACAGTGATAACTTAGGTGAGGTGAGCTTAAAGTGAGCTGTCAGTACTGTCAATCCCTAGCATCTGGTGGAATGACAGCTCACTTCACGTAAGTTTTCACGGTGAGATTTTTACAGAATAGCATTACAGGGGGTCTGGGACATCCACGCGCAACCTTTTACCATAGATTCAGAACTTGATTCTGAAAACCTATGCGTTGAAATTTTTCGTAGGTTTTTTTTTGATAACCGACTAACAATTTCAAATGATGTGCCGAATCCATGGTTTCAGGTCGTCGATAGGCCATCCTGTATAATTTGTTTCGTAACAGTAGTGGTAGAGCTCATTGTGAATTTGTGAATGGGTTATTCTGGGGACATCCCATATTGTGAGTTTGTGAAGGAGCTCTTCAGGGACGTCCCCAGAAGAACTCTTTCACAAGTTCACATTGAGCAACCATTGATATTTCTTCGGCCTAGCAGTGTTGCTATTTTTCAGTTAGAAAGGTATGGGTGTTGGTGTAATTACAGGGCACATGAGACATTTCAGTTCTGTATCTGGAGTCACTCTGGTACCTGTTGTATATGTTCTGGGTATTTTGAAACAGGGGTGTAATATATGGCATAACTAGCTGCGCCCCGCGGTTTGACCCGCGTAAGTGTCGATCCCGTGGGAATATCGGAATAAAAAGTAGCCTATGTGTTAATCCAGGGTGTCAGCTACCTCCATACAAAATTTTATCAAAATTGGTCTAGCCGTTTGAGCGTGTAGAAGTAACAAACATATAAACACACACACACACCCCCACACACACACTCACAAACTTTCGCCTTTATAATATTAGTGTGATATTAAAATCACTTAAAATAACGTTCATATGCTATAAAAACGTTTAAGCTAATTTCATGTGATCGAATGTTATATTATTTCATATAACAGTGGGTTGCCAGCTCTCGCATAACAATGTTAAAAGGCAGATTTACTAAGCTGAGGTACCTACTGGATTTATCTGCTTATCTTTTCTGTTTACTATACATATTCTAATAATAGCCTGTCATCGATACGGAGCTCAGCGCAAGATAGCCCGTCATGTTTGAATGATCGGCTCTTTATTCTACTTTTATGAATATTTTTATATTTTATTATTTCGAAAAAGAAAGTATGGATAGATTGATTGATGTATTATTTAGATGTAGAATGACATTTGGAAATAAATTCGCGATAGATTCGTATTTAAAAAAAAGAGTGTGCTGATGACCACACACTAGAAGTGAAAACTTACGACTGGAACCGAGTATTCGCTTCAGCGCCGAGTATACGCGCTTCAGTGCCGAGTATACACGATTTAGCGCCGAGTAGTCATGCTTCAGCGCCGAGTATACGCGCTTCAGTGCCGAGTATACACGATTTAGCGCCGAGTAGTCATGCTTCAGCGCCGAGTATACGCGCTTCAGTGCCGAGTATACACGATTTAGCGCCGAGTAGTCATGCTTCAGCGCCGAGGATACGCGATTCAGCGCCGAGTTGACGCGATTCAGCGCCAAGTAGACGCGATTCAGCGCCGACTAGACGCGATTCAGTGTGACTGACCGACTGGAGCCGAGTATACCCCGATTCATTTGCACCCGTTCAAACCCGGTACGGTCTGGATCACCCTTTATTTAATTCTTCCGGGATGGAACGGTCAAGAACAATTATCATCAAAGCCTATCCCTTAATTATCCGGAAAAGGGCCAGAGTTACCGACATAGCTTGCAGAGTCAGCAAGCTGATGTGGCGGTGGGCTGGCCATGTTTATCGAAGGATCGATGGTCCAAGGAGCAGACGAGTTAACGACGACTAAATATAGTGACCGCGTATCGGCAAGCGTAGTGTGGGACGCCCCCCAACTAGATGGGCCTTAAAAAGGTGGCTGGGACTGACTGGATGCGGAAGGCAGAGAAAAGGTTGTTGTGTCCCAGTCTGGGAGGTCTGGTAGTGGACTGCGATAGGCTGATTGCCTATCCTGCACCCTAAATGCGTAACGCACGATCAATCACAATCTGAATGATTTTGAAGGATACGCTAATCCATTGCTTCATATGTTCGAAAAAATTGTCTGCTCAACAACGTAAATGACGCAATGAATGTTATTGAACTGTCAAAATGAATGCCACTGCTACTGTTTGTGTGTTACGCAATCACCCCGCTGCACGGTCTATCAAAAATCCTGAAATTGAATCTTTTAATGGTGTTTCCAGGACCAGACGATCACATCACAAGGTCACTTTACGACAAGATAACATCAAAGAAATCGTGATTAAAAAAACCCTTTTACAGCGAAAAAAAAATACCCTTTTACAGCGAAAGTAATTAAAGCCGAGGAAAAACGCGGGACATAGTTGTTTTTGCAGTCAACGCCCGATTAGCTTAGGAGCGAAAGTAAATTATCTCCCTTCGTTTCAGCCGGGTTTTTAGTACGTATATGTAGATAAGTAGGTACCTACTTGGCATAGAATAAGATTTTATAGAAGACAAACTCCTTTGATCGCATATGAAATGCGTTTGCGCACATCATCGACTATGTAATTATTGAGTTCCATGATAACAGCCGCACTGGGCACGTTAAGCTGTTGGTCCCGGCTGACGTTTGTAGATCTTTGACAGTAGTTACGGGTAGTCAGGAACCCAAAAGTCTGACAATCAGTCGTACCATGGAGTATCGTATTACTCAGTAACTGGGTTGTGGAGGTCAGATAGGCAGTCACTCCTTGTAAAATACTGGTACTCAGCTGCATCCGGTTAGACTGGAAGCCGATCACAACCCCCCCGGGTTTTCCCGAGTTGGGAAAAGGCTAGGCAGATAGATTATAGAAGCGAAATTTATGTACTTGTCTTTGTTCATCAATCACCCACAGAACCTTGTAATTGCTCATAACACTCGGTTGGCCATCGACAATCGGCACGAAGGGGCCTCAATTTGTAATGGATGCTCACCCATCAATGACCTGACCGCGGCAAGCGTAGCTCAATCTTCGATCGACCTGGCGGCTGTTATAATTTAATCACGTGTACAATCAATTTCGCTTCTATACAGTATTCATATTCTACGGTTGTTACCACAGATATAGTTACACCTAGATAACGCAAGAGCAACAACTTCGCGTGCCCAGCTTACGTACAAAAATCGTAAGCCGCCACTTTCGCGCTCAGTCCTGATTCTGAGTACTGCTGGCTGGGTGAGCGTGAACGCTGCCGCTAGGCCTCGGGGGTGGGGCGAAACGGGCGCCGCGTCTTTGAATCGATTTGATTTTCCCATCACTAAATAGTGCTTGTGACATCACAGTAGGTAGTCAAAAAATCGCACGCTTGGTTTTTATACAAATCGTGATACTTGCGTTATCTAGCTATATCTATGTCTGTGGTTCTTACCCTCTTCGTCTCCCCCTTACATTCCAGGTGGAAGCCACAGGTAGCAGCGACGTCACTACCAAACACACAAAGGTAACACGTACGTGGTTACACGCGTCGTAAACGATCCCCTTTGTGTGAGAACTCGGAGTTTAAGTTGATGTTGTCAACTGTTGGCAGAGTTTGGTGATGGTAGAGTTTATGTTATACAATAACAATGTATTATACAATACCGAAGGGGATAAGTCTGCGTGGCTGAAATGGGACTGGGCGGGTCACACTTACATAATGTACCAGGATAGTTTTTTTTTATATTTTTTTTATTTGAAATGGGCTTGCTCTGATTCTAGTCTAGATCAAAGGCGACAGAGACAAAGTCGACGATGGAGCGAGGGCACACTCACCGAAGTACAGTCTGTAGAAGACCGACAGGCAGGCAACCTTGCGGCGATGAGCCAAGCTGTGAAGCTTGGCATCCACCAGTTTTACGTCGCCAATGAGCCTCTTAGCTCTGCGTTCCACCGAGTCAAGCGCGGCAAGTTGGTATTTCGCTGAGCCATCCCAAAGGTGGCTGCAATACTCTATGCAGGATTGGACTTGTGCTTTGTATAGGGTTAAAAGCTGTCCAGGCGTAAAGTATCGCTTCACCCTGTTTAGGATGCCCAGCTTCTTGGCCGCAGTTTGGGCTTTGTTTGTATAGATGAGCCAGGTGCCGTATTATAACGTTGTAAAGCCATCATGATTCCAGTGCGAGAGAGAGACGGAGCTATACATGACCGATATCACCATCCTATTTTCTGAATGGAATCATGATGGCATTATAAATGCTTCTGCCCGCGACTTCGTTCGCGTGAAATTTCTTATTCCCTCGACCCATCTCGTCGTCTTGCATCACTTGCCCGCGTCTCCTGCTCTATCACTTCGTTTCCCCATAGCGCTTTTGCTCGGCTCCTAAGGGTCATAGCATGACGTTAAATAGCCTATAGCCTTCCTCAAGAATTGGGCTATCAAATGCAAGAAGAATTTTTCAAATCCGACTGGTAGTTCCAGAAATTACCCCCTACATACAAACTTACAAACACCTCTTTATAATATTAGTATAGATATGGCCCCAGCACGGTCCTACAGTGGGTGCCTGAAGACGGATGACGTCACCGAGTCAGGTTTAAGACACGCTGGTGTGACGATTTGGACTCGTTTCTGACGGATTGGTCAGAGAAGACAACCCCAAAGAAAATTGGAAAGCTATGAGGGGGACCTTTGCCCAGCAGTGGGACAACATAGGTTGGGATAAATAAAAAACATAAATAAATAAATACATTGTTTATTACCACAAAGTTCAAGTACATTGCACTGTATACAGATTAAAGATCTTAATTTAGCATTAGGTAGATAAGTACAATAGGTTCTACCCTGTCCCCTAAACTAGCCTGGGCCTGTATCTTAGGGGGCAGTACCCGGCTATAGGGTATGCTTATAATAAATACTGATATAATTGACGTAAACTCACGTCTGTGTCTCGAAAGGACACATCGCAAGTTACGTTATAAGACCCACGTAATGTTCTGTTGCCTGCAAGTTACAGGAACTGATGGACGCTTCTGATGGCTTAGATTTTTGAAAAATCAATATTTTTAGCCAGGAATCGAACCTGTTGATTTTGAAAAAAAAAAAACACACACTGTGTTATTACACCGTTCGATAGTGTCCCTAATAAGGATAAAATTCTGGGAAGTAACTAATGACATACGGCAAACTTAAGGAAAATGTTGAATCTTAATAAACTGCTTCTTATTTTAAAGTAGGTATTCATACCTACATTACGTATCTACCTTGTTCGAAATGATGCTCAATAATTTTATTAACACACCCGCAGCGCAGTCACCTTCACAACATTATGTTCTAAATTCAAATTTCTATTACGATCTTTGGAAATTATTCTAATGGAATCAATAATATTGTAATGCTGAATGCAGTACAATCCTTGAGACGTCGAATCCAGCTATGTATTGAAAACAATGGTCATTATTATGAACAATTAATCAGTTAAGGTTTAATAGGTAGGTATAGGTAACATAACCCGGGCCCGGCTAAATAATAACAGCCGCACAGGTCAACCCATCAGGTTAAGCTACGCTTGCCGCGGTTGTGCCGTGGATGGGTGACCATCTTTACATACCAAGACCGCTCCGTGCCTCGGAAAGCACGTTAAGCCGTTGGTCCCGGCTGTCATTCGTGGATCTTTGACAGGGTTTACGGGTCGTCAGAGAAGCCGGAAATTTTGACAACCAGTCTTACTAAGGGGTTTCGTATAACCCAGTGACTGGGTTGTGGACGTCATATAGGCAGTCGCTCCAAGTAAAATACTGCATCCGGTTAGACTGGAAGCCGACCCCAACATAGTTGGAAAATGGCTAGGCAGATGATGATGGTAAGTAAATACAGCAATATTTAACAAAAAAAACCGGCCAAGTGCGAGTCGGACTCGCCCATGCAGGGTTCCGTAGCAGCAAGTAACACAATATAAAAGTTCTTGTAGTTCGTTGTAACTTTGTGAAAGGTAAATTGCGGTTTTCGATTTATGACGTATTAAAAAAAAACTACTTACTAGATCTCGTTCAAACTAATTTTCGGTGGAAGTTTACATGGTAATGTACATTATATATATTTTTTTAATTTTATCATTCTCTTATTTTAGAAGTTAGAGGGGGGGGGACACACATTTTACCACTTTGGAAGTGTCTCTCGCGCAAACTATTCAGTCCAGAAAAAAATGATATTAGAAACCTCAATATCATTTTTGAAGACCTATCCATAGATACCCCACACGTACAGGTTTGATGAAAAAAAATTTTTGGAGTTTCAGTTGTAAGTATGGGGAACCCCAAAATTTATTGTTTTTTTTTTATTTTTGTGTGAAAATCTTACTGCGGTTCACAGAATACATCTACTTACCAAGTTTCAACAGTATAGTTCTTATAGTTTCGGAAAAAGTGGCTGTGACATACGGACGGACGGACAGACAGACAGACAGACATGACGAATCCATAAGGGTTCCGATTTTTGCCATTTGGCTACGGAACCCTAAAAAGGCTAAAAAAGGAAATGGAAGTGGCTACAATTATTAATAGGCGGGCAACTATAATATATATTAACTACCTACATAAATGTTAACTAATAGATTTTGCTCAATCCATACATAAGATACGAGTAGTCGACGTTAAAGAAACAGGGTTTATTATTCTTGAAGAAAATCTAAGTAACATTCCGAAAAAAAAATTGGCGAGGAGAAAAAATTTAACATATTGTGATTTTATTTTTGTAAGTAGTAAATGATAAATAAATGGTAAATGATTAAAAAAAGGCTAGGCAGATGATGATGATGACCTGGGTGTGCGTAATTAGAATTAAATACCTGGTGTAAAAACCTGGTCGCGTAAATACGTACCTTCCCTAGTCACAGATAAACGACCCAATAACACTTCGCCTGATCTGGAGATGACTCAGAACCCCACATCACTCAGGAGGCGCGTTTGCGATCCACTCGATCATCGAGGTCCAATCTTATCCATCTTGTTGCGTTATCATCCTTTATTCATAAGAATCGTTTTACTAAAACATTCTTCTCTCATACTGGAAATACGTAACTAACTTTGAGAAAAACTGTTCCGTGCTATTGCGACTCACAGAGGCTATATTTCTTTGTATTTTTTAAGTTTACCGTAGATATACGCCTCTGCCAACTCCTTCGAAGTACACGGGCAATGTTATGTTGAGATACACGCATAACATAAACACTGGGTTAGGTATAGAGGTGTGCTCGCCCGTGTGCGTTAGCGTCTTTACGATCGCGAACGCTCGGGAATGAGGATTCGATACGCGCTCCGCCGTCTCGCTCGACACGTGTGTCGCGCTGTGTGCGAGGGACGCGTGTGTCGGTCTCTTATAGATTGTCCGAAAGGGTTACCGCTACCCCGGAACATAAAGGGCTAAGGAAGGAACACGGATGGGTTTTAGTCAGTAAGAGTCTGACACTCCCTTCCGCTCCACCCAGAGCGGGAGGGGTCATTTGATGATTTCCCATCCATAAAAAAAAAGGTATAGAGGTGTACCTATAATATAGTGTACATAATCAGCCTATAATGTTCCCACCGCTGGGACACAGGCCTTCTCTCAGTGAGAGGGAGTGGGCCGTAATCTACCACGCGGGCCCAGTGCGAGTTGACAGATGTCGCATGTCTTTGAATTTTTGGTTCTAGGACATTCCGGTTTCCCCACGATGTTTTCCTTCACCATTTTGAGAGCAGTAGTGATGAAATAATTTACACAAAGTAAAGCGCCTGTCTGGGTTCGAACCTACGACCCACAACTCGTGTCCGTTACCACTGGGCCACCACTGCCCTTTTTCGTCCGTTATGTGAAATATCATCATCAGCCTACAGCAGTCCATTGCTGGATATAGGCCTCTCCATATCGCACGCCATTCAGCTCGATTCTCGGCTATTCTCCACCCTGCCCTGCCCTGTGATGATCGTTGGCTGTGATGATCGTTGGCTGGTCGTCTTGCTGACCATGGTTTTATTGTTGTTATTAGTAGTAATAACTTGTTTATTTACGAGTATTTTACTTCGGTGGTCCTAGTTTATCATTTGTGACTTCAAGTGACAGCTATGTAAACAGAACCCAGCATTGCATATATAAGCTGTCACGCCCTTTATACCTGGAGGCTTTTATTTGGTCAGTAAGTTTTTTTTTTTGGTTATATTTTAATTTTTTTTTTGCTTGAGTACGTATAGTGTTTATTGTATTTGTTGGTATATTGGCGTGGCTAGTTAACCTATGGCAAATAATTTAATTTAAGGTTCTGTGTCCTGTAATGTTAATTACTTTGCATACATAGTATTGTATAAAATTAATTATTTTATAACTGAACAGACAGCTGTGCTGCTGGGGAGTTTGTTCCGCCACTTCTTCTCCCCAGCGAAAGCACTAGGAAGTGGCGAAGGGCGGGCGTTTTGGGGGACTGTCTTTTGTAATTTTGACGTTCGAAAAGTGCTGATTCTCAGCCTAGTTTGAATAAATGACTTTTGATTTGATTTTGATTTTGTTGCTGCAACTGGCCTGAAGGCGTCCTATCTTACGTTTGCTGAATCGCGGTCTCCACTCAAGAACTGGCCTACCCCAACGGCCATCGGTTCTGCGGCTAATATGGCCGGCCCATTGCCTTGCCACTTCAGCTTGCTTATTCTGCTATGTGAAATATGTAAACACACACACACACACCCCCCAACACACACACTCACAAACTTTCGCCTTTATAATAGTGTGATTTAAAAAAAAAAAGAACTTAGATAACCAATTCCGTCTATACCCACATTTGTATTCCAACATCCACTATAAATTTATGGGCTCGATATTAGTTCTATAAATCACAGAACGTAGCGGAACGCCACTAGTTGGTAACGCAATATGTCCAACTTCTGCATCACTTCACGTACGGACTGACGGCTTGACGATGTAGAGATGTTTTATTTGAATAAAACATGAGGTATCTCCAAAGTAGATCGCCTGTATACGCCGAAGGAGTTGGGTTTGGCCAGGTTGGGAAAAGTTTTATTGGGTTTTTGAAGCATTTTTTGAGATGGGAAAAAATCATTGAATTCGCGCCACTGTTACCGTAACCGACACCGCTTCGGATGTGTTCGGCTGTCCTCGGGATGTTTCGGTTTTAATGTATATCTGATATGTCAGTGAGTGATGGCAAAGTATTTTGTTTTCACTTCTGTCGGCACTCCCGGAGTGCCACTGTTTTTTTTTTGATCACGAATTTTCAGTAGCAGCCCGGAGTCTGGATTTGTGCCCGGTTGATGGCAATTATAGGCTTGTCCTCTATTCAAAATCAAAAGTCATTTATTCAAACTAGGCTGAGAATCAGCACTTTTCGAACGTCAAAATTACAAAAGATAGTCCCCCAAAACGCCCGCCCTTCACCACTTCCTAGTGCTTTCGCTGGGGAGAAGAAGTAGCGCAACAAACTCCCCAGCAGCACAGCTGTCTGTTCAGTTAGAAAATAATTGATTTTATACAATACTAGCTGCGCCCCGCGGTTTCACCCGCGTAAATGTCGATCCCGTGGGAATATCGGGATAAAAAGTAGCCTATGTTCTTTCCCGGGACTCAAACTATCTCTATACCAAATTTCATCTAAATCGGTTCAGCGGTTTGAGCGTGAAGAAGTAACAAACATATAAACACACACACACACTCACAAACTTTCGCCTTTATAATATTAGTGTGACTAAGTATGCAAAGTAATTAACATTACAGTACACAGAACATTCAATTAAATTATTTGCCATAGGTTAGGTTATATTGCATGGGACTTTTTAACGAAATGTGGGTGTACTATAGGTCCACTTCTGCCCAACCCTTTGGAGATTACAAGCGTGATGTTATGGTATGTTATATGGTTTCGTTTACAGTTAGGATTTCATTTGTATACAGGGTGATTCATTGACAATACTATTTGCATTTATGTTTACAGAAAAATGTTGGGATGATGACTTTGATTTTTGATTTTGATCTTTTTGGTGATTGTTTTTTATTCTCTACATAAGTACGTATTCTGTAAATCATTCGCCTGGAATTTCATTTTGTAAGATTTTTTGGTCATCTTTTTTATTTATTAATTGACTATTATATATTATATGTCACTAACTATATACACTAGATACTAAAATAAATGACTAACTAACTTACTATACAAATAAAAAAAAAATAAAAAAACAAAGGACACTTAGGCGTCGAAGTACTCGTCCGCATCGCTGTCATCCGGAAATGTGTAAGATTACCTACATTTTTAATAGTAAGATTTTTGCAACTTATTATAAGTCATAAGTCATTTATTTCTTAACAAAATACATTGTGTAGAAAGATATTGATAATAAAAATAAAGAAAAAATAATAATAACAATAACTCATTTTTACAATAATAAAATTAATAGTCGTTTAATAAGAAATAATAATGTCAAAAGATGAAAATAATAAAATTAATAGTCACTTAATTGGAAACACTGAATAGAATGTAAATGATTAATTGATATTAATTGATAACTGATCAATTTAACTCCTGTTGTTAAACCGTAACAAAACTTTTTATCATTCATCCGGTTAGACTGGAAGCTGACCCCAACATAGTTGTAGACGGTAGATTTGTAAACCATTTTCTATTCTGTTACTACTTGTTGACAGGTCTACACTGTTCTCCCTCCTACCCTACCTCTTAACACTGTTATTTGAAAACATTGTAACCGCCAATTATTTTTAAAAGAGTAACCGTGAAGTTTTTTGCCGGATCTTCTCCATAGGAAACGACCAATTGGAACTGCGCACCTAGGCTCTGACGTTTTATAAGTGGCAATGTAAGTTTATGTGAAATAAAATATTTTGATTTTGTTGGGAAACGACTAGGCAGATGAATCAAAACCGTTTATTTTCGTTGGATCCCACTTTTGAATCCCATTTTTTAGGTATTAACGATGGATCCCGTTTGTTATTTCCGTTGAATCCCATGTTATAACAAGATGTGTACATTTCAGAAGAAAAGTGATTTACTTTTATCAAACACTAAAAAGAGATTATTTTTAGTGGGCTACCCGGAACCGAACTAGTTAGATTAGGTTAATTATTAAAAAAAAAACAATGTTAGGTTAGATTAGGTTAAAACTGTGACCCCTACGCACGAGCCGAGCGAGCGAAGCGAGCGGTGCCGCGGCAGCGGCCGGCGAGTGCCAGAAACGACTAGATTATATAGAAAATGAGTTGTTTGTGAAATAAATAGTATACGAAACGTTGGTTGTAAACTAAAAATTCGTCAATGGTGTTTTGGTGCAACATTAGTGAACCCCTCATTTTATTATAAACAATTTTGTTGTTGAAAGTACCTGCATTCAGATTTTTTTAAGCATTCGGGATCCAACGGAATTAATTTTCGGGATTCAACGACAATAAAACGTAATTATCTTGCATTTTTTAAATTCGGGATCCAACGGAAATACATAATAATGTTTTGCGGGATCCAACGCCAAAAATATTAAAATGGGATTCAAAAGCGGGATCCAACGAAAATAAATCATCAAAACGCCGTTTCCTTGTGAAATCCAAATAAAGAACCTGTTTGACAATTACCAGTAGCTCTTAAAACAGACCTTTATTAAGGAAACGGATGACAAAGGCATGTTTTCGCACAAAGATTCCCCCCATCCTGTTATCGTAGGCGTCATAAGATACCTAAATAAATATAATTGTGACAGTGGAATGGGCGGACGCCCACTCATATCCTCCAGGTGATAAGATTATTACCAGGCTAGCATGGTAATCAATTTATGACGTTGTTATTACGGTACGTGAATGCATTTCATAATTTTAATAATAGATAATGAGGCTCTTTGTACAGTCAACAAAAGAGATAAGTATGTAGGATCGTCGGATATAGTTGAAGTTTAGTAAGAAACCGATGGATGTTGAAGACTGAAATTTAATTTGATAAATGAGCCCTTTGTTTTCTATTAATAAAATTAAATTTAATTCGAGAACGTCCATCGGTTTCTTGCTAAACTTCAACTATATCCGACGAGCCTGCATACTTATTTCTTTTGTTGGCTGTACACAAACGTTTTTCTCGCCGAGAAAAACTACGGTTTATTTGCCGTGTGTAGGCACGGTCGTCAATGTTGTATGTATCACTATGGAAGCTTGTTGATGGACACGTTTTTTCTACGGCGCGGTTTACACGCCGTACCGTAACGAAACCATGCCGTGTAAGTACAAAGGGTCGGCTCCAATTATGTTAGTGAAATAGATTTCTTAAACTGATATTTCATGTAGCTATCACAATATCACACTAATATTATAAAGGCGAAAGTTTGTGTGTGTGTGTGTTTATATGTTTGTTACTTCTTCACGCTCAAACGGCTAGACCAATTTTGATAAAATTTTGTATGGAGGTAGCTGACACCCTGGATTAACATATAGGCTACTTTTTATTCCGATATTCCCACAGGATCGACATTTACGGTGAAACCGCGGGGCGCAGCTAGTACTAACATATTGTTGACTCCACAAAATATGTCATCAAAACATTTTTATTTTTGTTTTATATTTTGTTTAGATAATGGAAACACCCATCACGTCTGCGGGGATATTTACGTAGGTGCCTATACATATTCGAATATGGAATTATATATTTTTTTCTTTTACACTTTAACCCGCATGAATAAATCATTTTCATGTTACGACAAGAACGTTGGTGTCATAAAATAGGTATGAAATTAATATGACGCTGAGGTATGAAAATATGAAAATTTTAATAATTTTACCTTTCATAAAAGTACCTACGAAATTGTGTAGTCTTGCATTTTGATTAATTTTCACATAAATGTTCTTTGCGATTTCCAAGTATTTACCTTGTCTAATTTTTTCTTTAGTACGGATTTTCGGCTTGGCCAAAGGTTACGGGTGCCAATTTATTTATTACTAGCTGCGCCCCGCGGTTTCACCCGCATAAGTTTCGATCCCGTGTGAATATCGGGATAAAAACTATCCTATGTCCTTTTCCGGGACTCAAGCTATCTCTATACCAAATCTCATCAAAATTGGTCCAGCCGTTTGAGCGTCAAGAAGTAACAAACATATAAACACACACACACACTCACAAACTTTCGCCTTTATAATATTAGTGTGATAGTGTGATTGTTATTATGAGCTTGTTATGTCCCACTGCAGGGCAAAGGCCTCCCTTCCGTCTTTCCATATTCTCCTGTCTCTTGCTACATCTGGCCAATCCTTTAGATAGGCGTCCAATTCGTCACGCCATCTCTATCTGGGCCTACCGCGTAGCCAATTCCTGTTATTCGGAATCCGGTCAGTGGCTACTTTTGCCCAATTATGTTGCGACATGCGGCAGATGTGGCCTGCCCAAATCCACTTTGGCGGCTGTGTTGCCCACGTCTGCGATTTGTGTTTTGAATGCGGTCCGTGACGTTGACTCCAAAAATACTTCGTTCCATTGCTCGCTGGTGTCAATTTATATAGTAATAATAACAGCCCACAGTCCCACTGTTGGGCAAAAGCTTCTTTGCATACAGAGAAGGCACGAGGATTGATTACCACGCTTGCTCAAGACGGGTTGGCGATTTCACACTTATATTAACTGTAAGTCCAGGTTTCCTCGCAAAGTTTTTTCTGAACCGGTGTCAGATGTCCAAGATGCACTCAAAAGTACATATGAATGGTTAAAGGCACGTTGGTTCTTGCTCGGATTTGAACTCCTCTCCCCCACAGGCACGTTATTATTGGTCAATAATATCAAACTCAAACTCAAAGCATTTATTTCAATTAAACCAATTACAGGCACTTTTGAATTGTCAAGGGGTCGGTCAGTCAGAAAGATGAAGCTAGTTGCCCATTCCAAAGCGTAGGTACCTATGGAGAAGAACGGTCAAGAAGCTCCATGGACACTCTTTTAAATCAAAATAATATGGTTACAAAGTCTTGGTTACATCATTCATGTTAAAAATTATACATGTGAGAACGATGCAGAACGTTAAAAGCATCCATAATGATGAAAAGATGAGAAAAAACAACAATTCAAATATTAAATTAAAATAAAATAAGCCATGGCAGCAAAGAGATGACCAGTCCCTACTGACGGCGCCCGTTCACGAACATGACGCATGTAATATTATCGGATGCGTTATTGCGGTATCTGTTTTCAGGACGTTTTGTATTAAATAAATAAAGTCCTCCAGACCGTGTTCCGGCTACGGCGGCCTATCTCAACGGAGACTTGCCTTCGGCGCGGGAGATATTATAGTGCACAAGTGTGCGCGCAGACACAGGTGTACTACCTCATCCCCACTCTCATAGTCCGATGGGACGGCAATCCGACACGACCGGAGAGAGATCAGGCGCAGGACCAACGGACACCCTAGGACGGCCACGAAGTTACACACTGCTGCGATAATTACGACGCAATAGAAGTAGGACGCTTGCGTTCCTGCGTCCTGCGATATTCCGAAATGAGTTCTTAGAATATTTTTTATTAGGACGCATACGATTTTACACACTCCTGCGTTTATAACGAAGTAACGTGTAGTGCGGGCGGGGGGCCTGCACTGTAGGTTACACGTACGTTAGAAATATCGGACGATAAAAACGCAGGTGTTGTATGGCAAGGAATCGGGACACATTATCGCAATAGCGCATCCGATATTATCGACCGATAAAACGCGCTTGTAGGGGAGAGCCTTTAACCAATGGGCAGTCACGACATGGTCACGGCACAATTTAATTATTACCTATTTTTTTTTAAACAAGCATAATAAAATAAATCGGGTCTCGTAAAAAGATTGGCTCGTCAAAACGACGTTATTTAATATCGGTTCTACTGGTACCACAGTCTCCGATAGCTAATCTCAGTGAACTGTATTCTACTGACAAATAGGTTCGTTTTAATGAATACTGATTACGAATATCGATCGGCATATAATTAAAATGGCGAGGTTTGAAAACGAATTATTCATGGCAGCGCTTTGCTGTCAAGGGGTAATCTCCGTTAATATTATGGATAACAGGTTTATTTTAACATATTTTTGTATCAAACATTTATGTGGAAAGATAAAAGAGTATTAAAAATCTTCAATTTTAGTTTCATAATTTGTTTTCTCTATGGTTTTTACTGTCAATTTTAGTTTCATAATGTGTTTTCTCTATGGTTTTTACTGTCAATTTTAGTTTCATAATGTGTTTTCTCTATGGTTTTTACTGTGTGTAGCTGTAGGTACCTGTACAGAAATCTTGTATACAGGGTGTTACGGAAAGGGTATATCAATACAAACGGGTTGAAGAGTATATCTGGTCAAGTATCTCTATACAAAATTTCAGCTCAAAAGCATTAACTTTGAAAATGCTTAATATTTTTTTATTTCGACATCACGGCGCTGCACTGGCTCGCGGCGGCGTGATGTGCGTGTACTAGGCGCACAGACGCACTACAGATAATGGATAATGACCCTCGTAGAGCGGTGACACGTTTGTTATGATTTCAATTTAATAAACTATCGAAATAAAAAAGTATTAAGCATTTTCAAAATTACTGCTTTTGAGCTGAAATTTTGTACAGAGATTCTAGACCAGATACACTCTTTAACCCGTTTGTATTGATATACCCTTTCCGTAACACCCTGTATAAATAAAACAAAGTCGGGTTAGTTACACCATTTATAACTCAGGAACGGCTGGACCAATTTTTATGATCTTTAATTTGTTGGATTTGTCTCCGCCCCTACTATTAAAAACATGGGAAAAATTTACAAAAAAAAAAAGATTAAATAATTCATATTCTGAAGCGGTATTAAGTTCGCTGGGTTTACTAATAATTAATAAATGTAGTATGAGCAATTATTAGGACATTTTTAAACAACTCTTTTCTCGAGTAAAATCAAGCAGTTTTATGAATTCGTTTGCCAACAAACACATCCTTGCACGTCCAGGGGAAATAATAAGTACCATTATTCCGCAATTTATCAATCAAATACATGATCATACGACATTTCAGTATTGATTCTGGTATGACACCGGCCCGGAGTTTAGAAGTTGGCGGTGCGATACTTCGGAAAGCACGTTAAGAGGCTTACAGGACCTAAACGCAAAAAACGCAAGTTTTAGAAACAATAAAAGTATATGATCAATTTCAGGTAATAAAATCAAAAAAATATATGATATTCTTCAGGATATATGCTAGGTAGATAGTGTATTAAAAACATAATATAACTTATTTGGTACGATAGAAAAAAATCATGAAGATACCTCTAAAAACTTTCTTTTCACAATAAAAACCATACTAATATACATACAATCATTATGATTTTTTGTCTGATTATCCTACAAGCAACATACTAAAACTCTAGTGTTTTAATTTTTTAGTCCAAACAATAGGTTTTTCGTAAATAGATATTGGTAAGTCCTTTAGGTCAAGTAGTCCTTTTAAGCCGTTGGTTCTGCGCTGATCTCTTGGTCGTGTCGGATTGCCGTCCCTTCGGACTGTGAGAGTAAGAGAAGAGAGAGTACTCCAGTGTGTCTGCGCAAACACTAGTAAGCAAGTTATGTGCAGTTTCAACATTTCGCTTTTCCATATTTAAGGCGGTACCCCGACCAAATAACCTTGGGCATTCGCGACAGAGACAGAGAGCGACACGACTTCTTCGTACGAAAGGGATGCAGCGTACCCTGCGCACGCCCCTTTATCATAAAACTCGTAAATTTTTTGAAATTATTTTAATAAGAAAAAAGAATAGCGATCTTTTTAAATAAATTAAAACATGGATTATTTAGATTTTTAAATTATCTATCCATTGGTGAAATCCTCAAATTAATAGAACGTCAACTTTAGCAAAAGATGAATGCAATCAATAATATTAGTCACTTTTTAAAAGGAGATTTTAAATGTATTACTTAGTAACATATAAAAACAAATAATAACGGGCAATGTGATGATAGGATATCGAACATTAATAATGTGCTTTCAGATGTAGTTTATTTCTCATATTTATTGAGTTAATAGCCTCTGAATAACGAAGAAAAACGCGGTTTTGGTCGGGGTACCACCTTAACTTTAACCTAGAGCTCGACAGCCAACCGACAGTATGGTAAAGCCCTTTTCAACTCAGAACAACATTTAAATCACGTACGTGTACACATTACAAATCAAAGTTGCGTTACGTGTCGTCTGTATGAACGCGTTGTTCTTTTAAACTGCGCAACAGATATTTATGCGGTTTTCACCACCAATTAGAGAATTGATTTCGGAAAGTTTTTGTGTAGGTATAATATATTCATATTAAACTTAAATATTATCCATACTAATATAATAAATTCGAAAGTTACTCTGTCTGTCTGTATGTTACCTTTTCACGCCTAAACCACTGAACCGATTAAGATGAAATTTGGTATAGAGATAGTTTGAGTCCCAGGGAAGGACATAGGATAGTTTTTATCCCGATATTCCCACTGGATCGACACTTATGCGGGTGAAGCCACGGGGCGCAGCTAGTATTAAATAAATCTTGATGTTATGTTAGTCGTACAAACCGGGGGAATCGGAAGGGGTAGTCTAAAACTGCGTAACCACAAAAATAGCTCCGAAACTGCAAAGCGAAGTGAATCAAAATGCCACAAAATTGGAATATGAACTCGTAGCACATAACAATGTAAAATGAACCCGCCGCGCGGTACCGCTTGCATACCTCGTAGCATCGCATACCGCGTAGCAGCGTAGCAACGTAGGTGACTACCGCAAATGCTTGGCGTACCGACGCGACGTAGCGGTATGGAACAAATGGCATTACATTTGAACAAGGATAAAGCTGGTACAGACGAGAATACAAGTGCCATACCACAACATTACGAAACGCTACGGTACAGTCAACGGCCAAAGTAGATGATGAATTGAGTTTATAACTTTTGGAGTCAAAACTGATCACGAATATATGGCAGCTGTACTAGTAATAAATGTTTGGTATAATTTACAATCACATACTTTTGAATCACTTCGACGCCACAGAGTTCTGACGCGAACTGCGTTCATTAGTATTGAATTTCTGATTTTCATCATCTACTTTTGCTGTTGACTGTATAATTGTTTTAATGTTAAAATGTACAATCGCGCTCCACGAAATTGGCTATGATGCGAGACTAATTCTTGTGACGCTACAGTATCTAGAATTCTAGGAAGACTTAATGGGCATCCTTTTAAGAGGTCATTGTACTCATCATTATGAACAACTTTTACTATGGGACTAAACCTAAAATCGCGAAAAAAATCAGCTGTTCTTTGCATTTATGTTCACATAACTCGTCAAAATGTAGGGGAGAGAATGACCCCTTAAAAGGATGCCCATGAATTAAATTTCATCCTGTATACTCCGTATATAAAGGATGAAATTGAATAGGTGCGACTATATTGTTGAACTCTTGCTAACTAAAACCACGCGGCCGTCCTCAATACATTTAAAAGAAACTTCCTAATTACGTTTTTCTCGCTCTAGCAACGTAAAAAAAATAGTAGGTACCGTTTAAGCAAAAGAGATAGATACATTAATAATTGATCGCTGACTGTCCACACCGCCGGCGAGTACTCGTTTGTCGCAGCGACAAGAGATATCAAAGAGAGTACTCATTCAGCGACGCTCGCTTGGCGGGCAGATCACTCGCCGAGAGACTACATATACTATATTAGCGAGTAATCGCTCATGGCCGTCGGGTACTCACTGCTCATTGCTCGCCAACTCGTTTTTAGTTGGTAGCTTTACTTACTTCCCGTAAAGGTCATAGCACACATATCAACTCGGAAAGGGATCGTCACCATATCGACTTTCGCCTCGGCGTCAACCTAACGTAAGCACGTAACCACAACTGATCAGAAGCTCCGATACGTCGAATAGGCTGCGGCTAGGCGACGCGGCGCTTTCGGCTCGTCGACCGCTGGTTGATTGTGCTGCAGGCAGGCCGCGGGAGGGGTGAGAGGGGCATGGGTGGACGAAGAGACGTAAGCTTGGGTAAGGAGATAAGCACGAGGACGACGAGCCTTAAGCGCGGGAACTGAATGTTGACCACGCACCACTCCGCGGTTCGTGAGCTTGTCCCGAGGCGAGGTGATCACGTTACGATTCCGATTAGTGTGCGTTGCATTAGGGAGTTTCATACAAAGAATACTGAATGGCTTGAGTTGATACGGTGACGATCCCTTTCCGAGTTGATATGTGCGCTATGACCTTTAATCGCTGGGCGGGACAGGTGCATTTAGTCCTATCTACAAAACAACTGAAAAACGTTCTTACTTATTTCTCACAACAGAAAAACACAAGAATAATGATTATAACAGACTGACAACAATGTAAAAAATACTGCAACGGGAATACTGTGGAAAACACTGAAGTATTCTTCATAATATCCTATTCAATGGAATAAAATAATAGTGTTGCGGATCATGTTTCTCTTTTCAACTAATCATTATTGTTTATTTTTTTCTTTATTTTTTGATATTGTATAGGAAATAAAATATCGTGTTCCAAGTAGAGATGAGATTGAATTACGAGTATATACTAATATCGTATAAACTGACGAAGAGATACAGAATTTGCATTTACGATTAACGGGAGAGCTGATGCGGAATTGTATTTTGTTTTAATTCTGTTAAACGCATTGTTCAAAGGGGGAAATTCTTGTAATTTAAAAAACGTTCACAGTCTCAATCTGTCAAAAATACCTGTAATTTCCATACATTTTTGACAATTTTTTGACGTTGTCGCTGATATGAGATTGCGATTAAATTTTTAACGTTTTCAATTACGGGAATTGGCCTTTAGATATTACTAGCTGCGCCCCGCGGTTTCACCCGCGTAAGCTTAGTTCCCGTGGGAATTTCGGGATAAAAAGTAGCCTATATGTTAATCCAGGGTGTCGGCTACCTCCATACAAAATTATATAAAAATTGGTCCAGCCGTTTGAGCGTGAAGAAGTAACAAACTATAACACACACACTCACAAACTTTCGCCTTTATAATATTAGTGTGATAGTGTGATTTAATAACATTCCTTCCTACCATGGAAGTTGTGATGTTGGGAATTGGAGCGAAATGATACCAAGACGAATGATGAGTAAATACTGCCTTTATTAAAATAATGTTACATGTTTTATACTGTAAGACACGTATATGAACTAATAATATAATGGTGCGTCTCAAAACGGTGAAGGAAAACATCGTGAGGAAACCGGCATGTCCTAGAACCAAAAATTCAAAGACATGTGACATCTACCAACCCGCACTGGGCCCGCGTGGTAGATTACGGCCCACTCCCTCTCACAGAGAGGAGGCCTGTGTCCCAGCAGTGGGAACATTATAGGCTGATGATGATGATGATGATGATGACATACACACGACATGTAAATAACAGACTTCTGAGTTTTTACCTTCATAAGTAGGACGTAGTTCCAAAAAGATCACCGCGTATTAATCGCGACAACTGATTCTTTACCTCACACGTCATAACTTTATCCGCGAGTTTACACAAACTTTATGCTTCAAAACATAACATACACATGACGCGTGTATACCCCAAAGGGTTAGGCAGAGCTGTTCCTACACTTCTTCTTCTAAGGAGCCGTTTCTACGAGCGAGAGAATCGCGGCGATATTATCGTCGTGGAGATGGCCCCTTAGCGTGTCGATAGCAATCTAAATGGACTCGGCCCAAAATTCGGCTACTTGTTTAGCATCATCATCAGCGTCCATCAGTTCCTGTAACGTACAGCTGACAGGACACGATATTAAGTGTCCCATCGTTTGTGGAACAGCATCACATTTACACTCCAAGGCGGGTGAACAGGTTTTCCTTGCTTCGGCCAACCTGGGTCCGGAGTCTGTTTAAAGACTTCCAGGTTACCCAAGGTAACTCATGTACAGGAGGTCTTCATCGGGTGGAACAAACGGTTTGGGTAAGGAAGCAATGTCTCGCCACAGCTTCAGTCTTTCTTGTAATGGTTTGCTAGTGAGTGGGACGACATACTTTATACTTAAACAATGATGATGTTATGTATTTTTGTGGTGTACAATAAAGTATAATATATAAATAATAAATAAATGACATGTACATTTACTGTATAAAGTATTAATTATTTTAATTATTGTGAAGGTGAGGACTATGTGGGTCATTGTTTCCATTTTAATTATGGTTTCGCAGTTTGAGTAGTTTATGCGGACTACCCAAATGTCCTGTCTTTGGTATTGTTCGTCAAATCGTAGAGTTCCTTAAGTTCTGAGTTGAGCTGCACGGTTACTGACAAATGCGTGCACTGACTGGACAGGTCCACTCAATCTGTGTGGTTCTTTCCTCAAAAGACCATTTCAGACACCAATCTACATGGTCTTCATATGATCTGACCAAGATTTTGTCTGGATTTCAAAAGAGACTGTGACCTCTGAGTTTGTTTCGGCCTTTCTTCTCAGAGTAGTCAGATAGGAAACGCCGACCTCATCTAGTTTAAAAAAATATGATTGACGTGTAAAAGCGTTTGTACTAACCTACTTACAGAAAATAAATCATTTATCATTTATATCCGACACTCTTTATACTTGTACTACACTTACATTTCACTTGTTCCACTAACATCCCCTAGACCAGTCCCACAGGGGACTACACAACACTCAATGTTCCACTACTTGCCCTAGGGGATTCGCTTCAAAACACTACATCAAAATAAATAAAAAGAAAATAAAAAACAATTTTTTATTAACCACCACGATCCGGTCAAGTGCCTTCTGACATTGCACGTGCCCTTTGCCCCTAAAGTACCATCGAACACCCACAAATGCTCATTAAAGGCTCTTCGCAGGGCTAAGAGCCGTTAGCGCCATAGTTGCTCGATTCAAGAGCACGGGATGCTTCAGGAATGTTCTTACAGCTTCCCTAATAAGAACAGGAATGCTTAGTTGTTATCTTCTGTTTGGATTTACCTTTTGTCCTTTGATTAAGTCGAGTGGTACTCGCGTAGTCAAAATAATGAACGGTAAAACAGAAGGTTTTGTTGTTCCTAAATCAAAATAATCATCTTGTTAACCTAAATTAAATCAAACACATTTTCTACAAAGGTTGTTTATGATGGATAGAGGTGTAAATCAATATGGTTCTGCCGGCATATATTTTCTACAAAGGTTTTTTATGATGGATAGTGGTGCAAATCAATAAGGTTCTGCCGGCATAGACTTTGCGAAGAAATTCAATAATGGTATTTACAGAATGAATTACAATAACGCCTCTTGTAATATGTATTTTCCTTCTTTCTTTCTTGTGATCACCACAAGCGCGCTCAAGGGGAGGCAAATGTATCTCTCTCTGTAGGACAGGGGAAACGTTTTAAAACAGTGAAAGCCCTTTAAGAATAAACCATCAGTACCTATTTTCTTTCAACTCAACAATGAACGAGACATAGAGGGGTGCCCTCCTTTTCGAGGATGTCTACGACTAATTATACATATCTTACTAATATACTCAGGTATAAAGTAAAAATACAAATTACATAACTATGTATAACTAGCTGCGTCCCGCATTTTAACCCGTGTTAGTTTCGATCCCGTAGGAATATCGGGATAAAAACTATCCTATGTTCTTTCCCGGGACTCAAACTATCTCTATACCAAATTTCATCGAAATCGGTTAAGCGGTTTAGGCGTGAAAAGGTAACATACAGACAGACAGAGTTACTTTCGAATTTACAATATTAATAATAAAGTACATGGATTTAGAGTTTTAGATCCAGTTTGGTCGAAGCCCAGAGAGGCCAGTATCCGCGCCTGGATCACCAGTTCATTCGTTATTAATGGGAAGAATTAGAGGCCAGGTTATCGGTGACGCATCGTTAAGAGACGAGATGAGATGTAGACATCTCATCTCGTCTCTTAACGATGCCCCACGTAACAACAGTGCATCTAGAGATGCACTGTTGTTACGTGGGGCCATGTTCATGGGCAACAAAGGCCTAATCCATACCAATGTTATTACTATACACAAAAGCAACAGGGTGTAAAGTTCACTCATACATAACATACATAATCAGCCTATAATGTTCCCACTGCTGGGACACAGGCCTCCTCTCTGCGAGAGGGAGTGGGCCGTAATCCACCACGCGGGCTCAGTGCGGGTTGGTAGATGTCACATGTCTTCGAATGTTTGGTTCTAGGACATGCCGGTTTCCCCACGATGTTTTCCTTCACCATTTTGAGAGCAGTAGTGATGAAATAATTTAAACAAAGTAAAGCGCCTGTCTGGGTTCGAACCTACGACCTACAACTTGTAAGTCGCGGCCGTTACCACTGGGCCACCACAGCTTTGTTCTGTAAGTTCACTCATCCTCCATAGAAAAGGGCGGATCCTACGACCAGATGGGAGTTGTGTCCACGGTTGATGTCGGGACGTTGTAGTATGGTAGTCGCGGGGTAAACTCTGCTTGCGGGATGAAGGATTTTTTGTGACGTCAGTTTGATCCGTAGTTCGCATGAGGCGGTGCAGATGCCGCCACAACCCTGCCAGTCTGTTACCTTTTCACACCTTAACGGCTGAACGGATTTGGATGAAGTTTGGCACACAGGTAGACCATCCATTACTATGACTGGCTTAGTACATGGGATACTTTTTATCCCGGTATTACGTTCCCGTGGGATAATTTCCGACCTCCACGAGGGTGAAGCTGGAAAAAGCTGGTACCGTATTGTAAAAAAAGCGGTCAAGTGTGAGTCGGACTCGCGCACCGAGGGCGAGGAACTAAATAGTTTTTTTTTTTTTTTTTGTAATGTATCTACAAAACGGCATTCGGATTTTTTCCTTTACTTGTGCTACATGACATTGCTTCTTGCCAAATTTCATGATTCTACGTCAACGGGAAGTACCTTTTATTTTAATTTTATCTTTTGATTGCGTTGACTTAGAAGTTTGATTTTTTTCATTGCTTCAAGGGATTGCGGTCTTGAATATTTGATATTAATTTCAACTTGATAACTCCACGCGTTCCTGAGAAAAAGGGTCTTGACTGTCGGACAGACGGACAACGAAGTGATCTTATAAGGGTTCCGTTTATCCTTTTGAGGTACGGAACCCTAAAAACAATAGAGTTTGAACCCTAAGCCGAAAGCACTATATACTCTCCAATCCATCAAACTTGACCTCTTCGTGTTGTGCACATAGAAAATAACATAGCTACACAGCGAAATTATTTAGCAACGGATATTCGGGTCGATATGATATAATCAGGACGAGGTCAACTAGGGTCCGTAAAGGGTTAATTCAAAAGGGCTCCAACATAACTACAAGTTCCTACAGATAATCAAATTGATTACATAATCAAATTATGAAGTTGTTTGAGCTACATTTTCAAATTTGTGTTTCATTGGCCATCTTTGAAAGCAACCGATCTATTCTGTAAAAATCTCACGGTGAAAACTTAAGTGAAATGAGCTGTCATTCTACCAGCGGGGCAATTGCGTAATACATTATCAATCGGAATCAGTTTCATTTTGACAGTTCAACAACATTCATTGCGTTATTTACGTGTTGATCAGACGGAATTGGTTTCATTTTGACAGTTCAACAACATTCATTGCGTTATTTACGTGTTGTTTACATTTTTAGAACTTATGAAGCAATGGATTAGCAATTTGCTTCAAAATGATTCAGATTCCGATTGATAGTGGATAGTGTGTTACGCAATTAGGGTGCTGATTCTAGGGATTGACACTATTGACAGCTCACTTGAAGCTCACTTTGCCTAAAGGATGATTTCCACCAAACGGCTCGCATCGCATCGGATTGGAACGGGTTTTACAATCTTTAAACGATATTAAATCGTGTACACAGTATTTAAAGTCTATATTACCAAGCTGCGTACAGCAGCTTGACCGCGGGCGTCTTCCGCGACACGCGATCGTATCCGAAAGTACGCTGCGACGCGGGATCGGCTCCGTCCGCCTGTCGTCGTATCCGATCGAATCCTTTCGGCTGCCGTCGCGTGCGCTCAAAGCTTTTTTTTTTTATAAACCTATCTTTATTTGTACTTACTCTAATATACTTACTTATTTTGAATTTGAAATCAAACTACGCGCCTAACAATAGCCAATAATAAGGTTAGAAACAAGACGCCATTTTTAAATATAATTCAATGATTTAAAATTCGAATGCATGTCAACATGTCGGTAAGCCGCTGCACGTGTCACTATGAACTATTGAAAACTATGAAATGAATAGAGCGCCAGAATATGTCGAAAAAAAAAAGTTATAAAAACATGTCTGTGCCATGTTCCCTAAAAAAAAAAAGCTTCCGCCGCAAGCCGGCAATGATGTGGAATGTGAAAAAATTCTACATCGCTGCCGGCTTGCGACGGAAGCTTTTTTTTTATAATCCAATTTTCTAGGAAATGTGTCAGATAGTTTGTAATCGGGGAAAAAAGGAAAAATTTTTTTTTCTAATGAATTAATTTGAATGATTGGGTTAATCTTTGTTTATTGATGGATGGGTCCGCTCTTGAACTCGATCACACCTGAAAGTACGCCTGCATTATAGTTGACACCCATCATTATCGTATCGGCAAGCGTAGTGTGGGACGCTCCCTAACTAGATGGATCGACGACCTTAAGAAGGTGGCTGGGACAGATTGTATGCTGAAGGCGGAGGATAGAGAGTAGTGGCGCAGCCTGGGAGAGGCCTATGTTCAGGAGTGGACTACGAGTTGATTGAGAAGGAATGAGAGCTCACTTCGAGTTCACTTCACCTAAGTTTTCCGGTGAGAATTTTATAGATTTAATTGACTATAGTCCGCTCGGAACTAGTTGGCCGCGCCTTACTTATGTGAGCGGTGGGACGGAGGGGCGGGGGCGCATTACTCAGTACGTGTGTTGCGTACCACCGCGCGCCCCCTCACCCCTGTCCCTACCTCAGCGGCCAACTAGTTCCGCGCGGACTATGGTTCGTCAGTCCACCTTTTCGATCTCTTGACACACTTATGTATCTCCGAATTCTCAAACGACACTTAACTTTAAGGGGCAACCCTCAAGTTCATATAACCCTGTTGATTGATATTTCATGAATTATTCATTCAATAGGGTTATACGAACTTAGAGGGTTGTATTGGTTTTTCCGTTTCCTGTTGACAGCGATGCGGACGAATTTTTTGATGCCCTTTGATTATTTCCCCTCCCTTTTTATATACCTACTTGTACATGTTATTATTTTAAGACCGTTAGCTTTTTAAATTATGTATATAACTGAATCTAAAAAAAAATTGTATTGGTGATTTAAATGATTATAATTCTGTAAATACATACTTGTTACGGTCACTAATCAAATTTTTTTTAACATACAATATGACACTGACCTGCAAATTATAAAAAATGTAAAAAAAAACTGAATTTCGTGGGCTACCCTTGCGCTCCCCCTAAGACATTCGTAAAAGTGTTTCTGTCGCTCCGATTTACTTTAAATTGACAGAAACAGCATTGGACTTAAAACGTTTGTTTATATAGCCGTTAACCCTCTTAATCACTTTTTAACCTGTATGTGTGGACGTTGGCCTTTTTACTTGAGATTCCCACTGAACATTAAACCGACATAATTTCGTAGCATCTAATTTTGTTCGATCACTGTTTTGTATCACACGTTTTAACAGATCTTTGTTTCCGGATTTAGAATATTTATTTGTACCTTCATGAGCGTGGGAGCGATTTATTTCTGGCGTTGTATCCCTACGCGATTTTTGTTACAAATATAACGTAGTGTAGTGTTGTGAGGATGTGGGCGTCTGGTAGATGCTCTGTGAGTCTGGATTTGTGCCCGGTTATAGCCGTAGGCTCGCCCCCATTGGGGCTTACACATAACTGGCGAAATGTGGGTGTTACCCACAGAAATAGATACACCTAGATAACGTAAGACCAGCTTACGTACAAAAATGGTAAGCCGCCACTTTCGCGCTCAGTCCTGTGTACCTACTGCTGGCTGGGTGAGCGTGAGCGCTGGCGCTAGGCCCCGGGAGTGGGGCAAGACGGGTGCCGCACGCGGCGGCGTCGAATCGATTTGATTTTCCCATCACTAAATAATGCTTATGACGTCATAGTAGGTATTCAAAAAATGGCACGCTTGGTTTTTATACAGATCGTGATACTTATCATTATCTGTGAAATTACTACTTATCGGTCCACTTCTGGCTAACCCTTCGTGGATTACAGGCGTAATGTTATTCTATGTTATTTTAAAAGGTATTTCCATAATGTTTAAAAACTCAGCTCGATAATTAACTTCGTAAAACAGGTACAAAATTCCGCGTATCACAATATTAAATCATGTTTAAAATCAAGATAATGAACCAACGTAGGTTATGCTGAAATATATTTATTTTTGCAAATTCCGTTACGGTAATTAAATTGGGTCATGTTCGCATGTCCATACCAATATTATAAAGAGGTAAAAGTGAGTTTGAAAATTTCTCGTTCCCTCAAACCATCCCATCGCATCACATGTTTTCGCTCAGCGTTCTTACGTGATGTTAAGTAGCCTTCCTCTTGAGGAAGGAGGAGAGGCTACTTAACTTTTGAGTTGGGTTATCAAATGCAAAAAGAAATCGTAATACCCAATAACTGGGTTGTGGAGGTCAGATACGCAGACGCTCCATGTAAAATTCTGGTATTCAGCTGCATCCAGGTAGACTGGAAGCCGACCCCAACATAGTCGGGATAGGCTAGGTAAATTATGGTAATGGAGGCCAGCAGGCAACAGGTGCGGGGGCACCTGTGCCTGTATTGCACAGGCCTCCATCAGTGTTGGACGGGAATGGCCAAGTGCTCCCGGCTATTCCCGTAGCCCCCCAGCCTGGGGGGCTTGCGGGGCCCGCCAGCTAGGCATGCGCCGGGAGGGTTGTGGAAGTAAAGGGCGGAGCCGGTTTCCCATGGCCCTCCCATCACGGTGATGTGGGAACACCGCTGAGTTTTAGTGGGTATACTGTCGGTGTCATTCCGACAGGAGTCCCACATACCCCGTCTCGTCCCCCATGAGTGGGGATGCGTAATGCATTTCTCAGGAAAAAAAAATATTAAAAAACGGTAAATTATGGTACCTACACCAACAGTAGCTCTTGTTTGGTTCTTGCTCCAGTATGTGCTCTCCCTTATAGTATGTAGCTTTAGTCAAGTTATAGAACATCAAAGTGAATATAATTCCACCTGAACGGCGCCTCTAGTGTTTACAACGTTGTTAATTACTTGAACATTGTTTTAAGATGTGCGCCATCTTGCGAACGGCTTATGAATAATGATAGCTTGTGGTTGTAGACTTTTAATAACTATTTTGTTTTATATAGTTGGTGTAAAGTCTTAAAAGATCTCTTCTCTTTGCACACAAAGCAAAATTCTTTATTCTTTTCTACATTTTAAAATAGCCCAGTAGCTCGCTGACATGTAGGTATAGGTAGTAAAATAAGGCTTTTGTCAGATGATTTATTCTCAGGAGACATAAAATCGTGCAAATAATATTAAGAATTTATACAGTTGTAGGTACAGACGCCAGCATATCAAGCTACCTGAAACTGTCAAATTTTCCCAATCAACTTTGAACGTAAGTCGATAAAGTCGAAAATGGCGCAAAACCATCCCTAGCCTTCCTTTTTTAAACAAGCCACGTGGAAAATTGTTTGAAATATTTTCTACACTTTTTAAAAGTAGGTAACTATAGTCCGCGCGGAACTAGTTGGCCGCGCCTTAGGTATGTGAGCGGTGGGACGGAGGGGGCGGGGGCGCTTGCTGTCATTACTCAGTACGTGCGTTGCAAACACTCTGGCTCACCCGCCGCCTCACCCCCGTCTAGAGTTGTAAAAAAACGGCTTTTTTTCTGAGATGAAAAAAAACGTTTAAAAAAAACATGAAAAAAAAACAGTTTTTTTTCTGGAGCAGGTTTTTTTTCATGAGTAGGAATATAAAAATATGGTAAGGCGGTTATCGTATATGAGTTGAGATTATTATTTTTTTTGTTCAATAAGAAAATACCATTTGTTTTTTGTTAATACATACATGTCTTAACTTATTTGGCAACACCACATGTAAACTACATTTATGGACGGGGATTTCCCTAATCCTCGTTTGGTTTATGTTTTGCTTGATTTACATTGCGCACAATTTAAGATTGCAATCAGTACAATCATCAACAATATTAACACAAGCAGAAGGTAATAGAGTCCCTGATAGTATAGTCGTTGATTCAGAATCAGATGAAACAAATAGACACAGAACATTATTCCGATGCTGATAAAACAAGCGTAGACGTAGATACTGATACTGATGATTGTAACACATTAAGTATTTTTTAAGTTCATAATAATAGTTACCCATTGATTTAAACGTAATTTAGCTTTAATAAAAACAAAACAATCTTTAGTGTTTTATTCCACTTTAGTTATAGTGTTTCACTTTTTCTGAAAAAAAAACCAAATTTAGAAAAAAAACAACGGTGTCAAGATTATTTTCATGTTTTTTTCAAGATTGTGAAAAAAAAACATTTTGTTTTTTTTTTCAATTTACATCTCTACCCCCGTCCCCACCTAAGGCGCGGCCAACTAGTTCCGCGCGGATTATAATTGAAAATATTAAGCAGTTATGTATTACCTTTCCTTGAATTTTAATAAATCAATTTATTATGTTTCTTATGGCATAATATCATGCCTGCTATCGTAAACGCCCAAAGGGGTAAACAGAGGTGTACCTATACTACACCCACACTTCGCCAGTTATGTTTAAGTCCCATGTAATAGGGGCGAGCCTATTGCCATCAATCGGGGACAAAGCAGACTCCGGATTGCTACTGTGAAATTCCCACAGATATAGATAGACCTAGATAACGCAAGTATCACGAACTGTATGAAAACTAAGCGTGCCATTTTTTGATTACCTACTATGACCACAGAAAACTTAAAGTACTACGTACAGAAAGGACACTCCCTTCCCCGCACTAACATCAGTTACCGCACCTCACCCCGCACTTCGGTGTATTCGTCGCAGTTCTTTAACAAGAGCGCTCGCAAACACAAGTACCTCACGCACACATTCATACGTATACAAACGTCATTTTTTAATGTAGTAGTAGTAGGTAATTATTTTGCGAGTGTTGTATGGAGTGTCCGGGGTGTGCTATGACGTCACAAGCTCGCGCTCACCCAGCCAGCAGTACACAGGACTGAGCACGAAAGTGGCGGCTTACCATTTTTGAACGTAAGCTAGTGCAATTTTTGGCACGCGAAGTAGTTGCTCTTGCGTTATCTAGGTGTATCTATATCTGTGGAAATTCCAGATAGAAAACCTAATAAATGAATAAATGATTTTCTGTAAGTAGGTTTGTACAAACAGTTTTACACGTCAATCATATTAAAAAAAAAAAAAAAAAACTAGATGAGGTCGGAATAACAATTTGCCTGAATTGGGAGTCGCACCCAGGACCTCATGCTCAGAAGTAGCGCTTGCGACCACTAAACAAAAAAAAAAATATACAGGGTGAAATTTAATTCATGGGCATCCTTTTAAGGGGTCATTGTGATGAGTTCATTATGAACAACTTTTACTATGGGACCAAACCTGAAATCGCGAAAAAAAAATCAGATCTTCCCTACATTTTGACGACTTATGTGAACATAAATGCAAGGAACAGCAGATTTTTTTTCGCGATTTCAGGTTTGGTCCCATAGTAAAACTTGTTCATAATGATGAGTACAATGACCCCTTAAAAGGATGCCCATGAATTTAATTTCACCCTGTATATTTTTTTTTTATGTTGCAAAAAACTACTAAGTTATATTCGAGTTCTTGTTGGACACTTTAAGAGCTCTGAACAAAGCTTTTCTTTCGTATCAAAGTGGTTCTTGTAAGTTTGCGCTAGATAATAGCGTTAAAACTTTCGCGGATCATCGTTTAAAGAATTACCCTCCCCAATTTTCTGAGACCCTAGTCCCTGTTCGAATTCTGTTATGAAACTAATTTAGACTTGCGAATATTATTGGTTGTTTTTGATCGCTATTTTGATTGACGTAGACGAAACATAACAGACTGCTTACGTGTGATTTGACAATCGATTTGCTAATTTGAGACATGATCACTTTGATCTACTAGGCGCTCAGAAAACGGAGTGAGTAGTAAATTATAATCATCTCATAGCTCAATGGATTCTTAGTTTGAATATTCTGCAGAAGCTGTCGGTGCGCGCTAGTACCTAATAACTACTTTAACAACACAAATTATGTAAGAATCGTCATGTGATTACTAGTCAACTTGACAAATGGTTATTGAGACAGAATCTACCAAGTAGGTAATTCCGACAGACCAAATTTCGATGAACTCTAGACCGACACAATACAAGTTACCTACTGTTATAACCTTAGTATTAAGGCGGGTTGTTTCACGTCCATTTGAATCACGCGTGTACGTCAAAAATGGCGCTAACTATCGTCTAATCAAAAAAGGGTTGTTTTACAAAATTATGGCCTTGATTAAAAAAAAAAATGTGCGTATGTTACGTTAACCTACTGTTTGAAACAACCGGCCCTTAGTATAATGTATATCCTATCCTACTTATCACAATTCTCACTAATAATCACACTAATATTATAAAGGCGAAAGTTTGTGACTGTGTTTGTATGTTTGTTACTCGTTCACGCAAAAACTACTGAACGGATTTGGATGAAATATGGGACACAGATAGTTTATAACCAGGATTAACACATAGGATACTTTTTATCCCAATATTCCCACGCGATCGACACTAATGCGGTTGAAACCGCGGAGCGCAGCTAGTAATAATATTGTTGGATACTACTACCCGGCCCAGGAGCGCGGAGGACGCGATCACTGAAAGGAGGCTGCCACAGGCGGCGAGTCAGGCTCTCTGGTTCTTGTTTAGTGGTCTATGCTTTTTGACAGCGTTGCTTGTAGAAGCACTATCTGTCAGCCGTTCGGTGTAATCTGGTATCTCGTTATTTCTTTAATTTGTTTAGTGATGATTTTGTTCCTCTGATTGTAATTTTACTATGGTTGATAATTCTTTTCATAATTCATGTGATTAGTTATTGGATTATTAAATAATTCTGTTATTTAATTGTGATTTCACTTCTGTCCTAACAATATTATAAATGCGAAAGTTTGTGAGGATGGATGGATGGATGTTTGTTACTCTTTCACGCAAAAAGTAATGAACCGATTTCGATGAAACTTTACAGTAATATAGTTTATACACCAGTGTAGTAGGTACATATAATACTTTTTATCCCGATATTCCCACGGAATCGCCACTAATGCGGTTGAAACCGCGGGCCGCTGCTAGTATTATATTTATATTCCCTGCCGATTTTAGTTACGCTGACTGTTTTTGACGGCTATGGGTACAACAAGCGCGCGCTTTCTGCGACTATAGCAGCCTTTTCCTTTAGTGAAAGTACGTGCACAGTGCGGACACATTAGAAACCATATTGGTAAAGGTATTGTATGATGGAGGGTGGCTTACTCTTGAGGTGGTCTCGCCTGCTATTGAGGTCACACTGCCACTGGTTTTCAAAGCGTTAAAATTCTGCTAAGTACACCAAACGCCACCAAAAATGTCTATCCTTTGCCAACTCCTCACAATGAGAGGGATTATTTACTAGTATTAGTAAGACGGTCTGAACGTCAATTCTCGTAATTTAAAACGTTCAAAATCTATTCGCAGTCTAACCTCAATCGATAATCTATATCAAAAACTTGTCAATAATGTAGGGAAACAACTCAGACCAAATAAAAAACCAAGACAGAGGGTTGTCAACAGTAAAGTGAAGCCGGTTTTGTAAATATGTGTGCACTTAGTGAGGTGTAGTTTCGTTGTAAATGGTTGTTAATATGTGTGTCTGAGCGTGTATGCACAGAGCGGAGGTGTAGTTTTGGCATGCTTCACTGTATTGTTCGCAGCGCTATGTCTTTACTTTTTTATTTGGTCTGAGGGAAACAAGAGGTATTATTGACAGATTGCGACTGAGATCAGACTGTGAACGTTCTAAAAATTACGAGATTGTGTCCGCAACTCCACGTCAAAGCGAGTATTTTGTGCTTAAAAAGATCTAGAGCCTTCGATCTCAAGGTATAAATAAACTAAGAAATGATCAGGCATACAAAATAAATAAATATATAAAATTAGCCTGTGAAGTTCCACTGCAGGGCAAAGACAAATTAACCCACCGCGCTTGTCTAGTGCGAGTTGGTGGGTGTACAGAGGACCGCCTGACTGGGTCCGTGGGCGCCGCCTTTGACGTGCTAGATGTTCATCAGCCGCCGCCCTGAGTTGATATCCTGCACTAATATCGACTGTTCCATCCGAGCCTATTTGGGTGTATTTATCCCATAGCCTACAGGTGGCGTTCTACATTTAGTTCAATACTAAATGCACGACAGTTTAAAGTCATATCGAGGCATATACTACAGTATTAATATACCCTTAGAAGCGTCCTAAAATACATAATGTTGGCTTTCACGCGTTGGAAATAATCAATAACTTTATCAGTAAGTAGATAAGTTCGCTCGGCGATACGGGCGAAATTAAGGCATCCACGTTATACCCACTAAATAAATCATGTGCTCGTCTGAATAAAATAAGGCAGTGTATTAACAACTTTATTTTAGCGTTTTAGTGTGCTGGCTAAAACGTGAGGTTTACTCTAATATTATAAAGGCGAAAGTTTGTGAGTGTGTGTGTGTGTGTTTGTTACTTCTTCACGCTCAAACGGCTGGATCAATTTTGATAAAATTCTGTATGGAGGTAGCTCTCTATTAAGCTTAAAATTATTAAGCTCAAAAGGCAAACAATATCTATACTTAAAATCTATTAAGCTTAAAAGGCAAACATTAAACTCTTGTATTCTTCCGGTTATGACGTATGGCTGCCAAACATTGCCTCTTACTTCCGAAAATATAAAAAAGTTTGAAACATGCCAACATAACATGGAGCGTAGCAACTTGCTACGCTCCTCAGGTTCAGTAGAACCTGAAGAGAAAAGATGAAGTTAAATTGCAACTTATGAGGGAAAAAAACACAGATTACAGAAGTGACACTCACCATAAAAAAACTAAAATGGCAGTGGGAAGGTCAATCTGACGTAGAATAGAGAAGTGGGCCAAAGACGTCAATGAATGGTACCCGAGAGAGGGGATGAGGAAACGGGGAAGGCCAGTGCGTAGATGGGAGGGTGATCTCAGTTCGCTCAGTTCGACGGCAGGCACCGCGTGGAGGAGAAAAGCACAAGATCGTGGAATTTGGAAGGGTCTGGGGGAGGCCTATTCTGGTGATCAAGACAAACCAACCGATATCTGCTTTTCACAGCAAAATATGTAGAATAGTTTTAAGTTTGTTAATAAAGACTATTTGAATTGAATTGAGTAACTAACTTCTGCACTCGACTTAGTCCGCGTCAAACTCATATAAAAATAATCCTAGGAGTGTTTTAATCACGGACATAGTTTATCATGTTTATCAGTTTACCTTTCATTCAAATCTGTTCAGCCGTTTATGCGTTTAATGTTTAATTAATTTAACATTTGTTGGCTACATTGTTGTGGTCGGCATTCTTTCAAACCAGAATTAGTTGAACAATTAACACAAATACAATTCAGGCGAAAACGTTTAAGTTAAAGTTCATTTTAAGTATGTCAGAGATTCCTTTGTAAAGAATGGAATCACTGACATTTAAAATGTTAATCACGAACAGCAGAAGGTAGGTAATTTGAATGTTACCTATATTAACATTACCTACCTGAAGTCCTCCAGACCGAATTTCGGCTATGGCGACCAATCTCAGCGGAGACTAGCCATTGGTGCGGGATATATATTAGGTCCTTACATATGAAATTGGCGTTTTTCGTACTGGCCACTTTAATCACGAATTTCTCCTCTTTGGTAAGGAATTCCAAATTCAAATTTGTACAGCTATTTACTCATGTATTTGTGCTTCGATGACCGTCATTCATTTGTTTTTTTTCTTCTGTTTTTTCTGTTTGCGTCACTCATTTTACAAAATGGAAAATTTAAAATATCGCATTATTTACGAGTACGAGTTCCGCCGTGGCACTAGTGCTGCGGAAACGACTCGAAGGGTGAATGATGTGTATGGCGGTCATGTTGCAAAAGAAAACACAGTTCGTTTTTGGTTCCAACGTTTTCGTTCTGGAAATTTCGACCTGCAGAACAAGCCCCGTGGACGGCCTGAGACCCAAGTTGATAATGGAGAATTGAAGGCTATTGTGGAAGCGGACCCATCGCAAACCACGTCCGAGTTAGCTGCAGGCTTCGATGTTAGTGATAAAACTGTTTTAATTCACTTGAAGCAAATTGGGAAGATTAAAAAGCTTGAAAGGTGGGTACCTCACGAATTGACTGAAGCAAACCGGCAAACGCGCGTCGACTGCTGCGTTACATTACTGAACCGGCACAACAATGAAGGTATTTTAAACCGAATCATTACCTGTGATGAAAAATGGATTCTTTACGATAATCGGAAGCGCTCAGCGCAATGGTTGGATTCTGGCCAGCCAGCCAAATCCTGCCCCAAGCGAAAATTAACCCCAAAAAAGTTACTTGTAAGCGTTTGGTGGACTAGTGCCGGTATTGTTCATTACAGTTTTCTCAAATCTGGCCAGACTATTACAGCTGATGTCTATTGTCAGCAATTACAAACCATGATGGAAAAGCTAGCGGCTAAACAACCAAGGCTGGTCAATCGCTCCACGCCACTGCTGCTTCACGACAACGCCAGACCACACACTGCGCAACAGACGGCTACCAAATTAGAAGAGCTTGAATTGGAATGTCTTAGACATCCTCCGTACTCCCCGGACCTTGCTCCAACAGATTACCATTTTTTTCGCAATTTGGATAACTTTTTGCAAGGGAAAAAATTCAACTCCGATGGGGCAGTCCAAATCGCCTTCAAAGATTTTATTGATTCCCGTCCGACTGGTTTTTTTAGTAAAGGGATCAATGAACTACCTATAAGATGGCAAAAGTGCATTGAAAACAATGGTTCATACTTTGATTAATTAAATATATTATATTAAAAAATATTCGACTTTTTGTTCCTTCCATACAAAACGCCAATTTCATATGTAAGGACCTAATATATGTACAGACGCCAGCACATCAACCTACTACAATCTGTCAAATTTCTTTAATAGATTTTCAACTTTATTACTGCAGCATAAGGTTCAAAGTTGATTGGGAAAATCTGACAGTTTCGGGTAAGTTGATGTGCTGGCGTCTGTACACAAGCGCGTGCGCAGACACAGGTGCACTCTCTCTTCCCCCACTCTAAAAACCTCTAAAGACCTCAAAGGAGCAATAATATGAGAAGATTTGTAGTGCCCACTTGTAATAATTATTATGGTCGAAGGTGTAGAAATTTTTTAGTCCCAACTATTTTTAATAACCTTCCAGTCGATATAAACAGTGGTATCACAAAAACCGCCTTTAAAAATAAAATACATATGCACCTCTTTAATATTTTTTGTCAAAACCTCACTATGGAGAATAGCTAAAAAATAAAGAAATATGTATGTCTGTTTTTAAAAGTTAAGAAATAGAGGAATAGTTTTGTTAACTGGTAGGTGAAAAAGTGTCATTAGAACAGGACAATAATAATGTACAAAAAAAGGAGCTACGTCTGCCAACAAACTGCTTTGTAGTTTTGCAGAGGTAAATGTAACGTGTAATAGTAGATTGTACAACTAAGGCATAAAAGAAGCTATTTTACCCCGAGACGTTTATATCCACCCGAGCCGCAGGCGAGGGTGGATAGTTAAGTCGAGGGGTAAAATGGCTCGTTTATGCCTGAGTTATACACTTTGCTTTTCACTTCGATTGCGAGAAAATGAAACAGGCATAAAGTATACAGTACATAATTAATCAAAAATTTTGCATCCATAGCTAATTCCCGCCACCACAGATAATACCGCCACGAAACTTTAAAAGTTTTTTTTTTAATTTTCAACATTTGTCATTCGACTTGGGTACTTCATACTGCCAAAAAATGAAAACATTTCTTTGCCTTTTTAAATAATAAAAGACAACTATTTTACCTGATTTTATTAAATTAACGATAGAAAACACGGAAGTGGTATAAATTAAAGAAAATGAAATAAATCACGACTTTAATCTGCGAAGTTTTATTGTGCGTGTGGCTGTTGGGCCTGATTACTTTAGTCTTAGAAAAAAAATTTACTTTATGCACTAGAACATAAAAAGCGATTTTATGTCGCCTAAGCACAACATAAAGACGGACTTTTAGAGCATGAGAAGTGAAAAATTATTTTTGTGAATAAACACTTTTTCATTTTTTTTTTTTTTACTACTACCAGCTGTGAAAATATTGCAGACAATAAACGATACTTGTACTGGTTGTGTGATCATTATACAAGTAATGCCAATGTTGAGAGGAGATGATGTCAGCTAGTCAGAGGTGGATGATGTCAAGAGAAACGACCTTTACTAGCGAGTGTCTTTAATTCACTGATCATACACGATTTACATGAAATGATGAAATATTAAATGTAGGTCGGACATGATATATGCTATGCTATGTCATCTCAAATTAATTACGTCATCATCATTTCAGCCGAAAGACGTCCACTGCTGGACATAGGCCTCCCCCAAGCACCTCCACTTCAACCGGTTTTGTGCTTCTCGCATCCAACGAGTTCCTGCGGCCTTCACAAGGTCGTCGGTCCACCTCGTGGGAGGCGTTCCAACGCTACGCGGTACGCGGTCGCCACTCCAGAACCTTTCGGCCCCATCGGCCATCTGTTCTGCGAGCAATGTGCCCTGCCCACTGCCACTTAAGTTTGGCAATTCTTCGGGCTATGTCGGTTACCTTGGTTCTCCTTCGGATCTCTTCATTTCTGATTCGATCCCGCAGGGAAACTCCAAGCAAGCATATAAAATAAATGTACGTTTGTCCGTACAATACTCTATTTTATTCTACTCTAAGTTGTCTCAATCAATCACATCAGCATTAACTCAAGAACGACACTTGTCCAATGAAGTAAATATACAGCGTCACTTTGCCAGACAATCGCTTACTAGAACCATTACCGTAATTAATTTATCTACTAAGTACTCACCCTGGTTCTGTCTTGTTAGTTACCGTTCACGAGAACATTAGAAAAACAAAACACTTACGTTGATTAGGGCTTGTGTGAGGCTTAAAAATGTAGGTATAAGAAGAGAACAACACATTACCTTTTCTCAATACTGTGAGTATTTATACATATAAGAATTATATAATATCACACTAATCACACTAATATTTGTTTATTTCTTTGTATAGATAATTTACATAATATAAGCTAACATATAGGTAAACTATAATAATATGTACAATTATATGAAAAAATAAACAAAATCATAGGGCATCAAAGAATTCGTCCGCATCGCTGTCAACAGGAACAGTGCCCAAAAGGCTGGCAGCATTGCCACGTTGTACGGCAATGCTAATTCTTTGGCCAAGAAATAGGCCAGCCCTCTGGTCATGTAAAGAGTTCACTAATATTATAAAGGCGAAAGTTTGTGAGTGTGAGTGTGTGTGTGTTTATATGTTTATTACTTCTTCACGCTCAAACTATCCCTATGTATTTTACTATGAGTACATACATAATAAAATAAACCCCTTACTAATAAACGTATTATATCAGATGAATAGTTACACACCGATTTCTCTCTTTCAGTCGTCAGTAATTTGACTTTCGAAAGAAGAAGACAAAGCGTTGTGTAACTGTACAGACGCTATACGAAGTAAGGGGGTAAATCAATAAATATAATTCCTATGGAAGTGCAACTATTTAAGAAGATCATACTTGTTGGTCTATCAGCCTTGTTTTCTATATATTTACTGTACGTTCTCTTATACATTTTTGAAGGAACATGATATGATTAAATAAGCTGTTTTAAAAGGAATTTAATTGATATTCCATGTACAGGTTCATCATTCTCGTGCGCTTATACCAAACTATTTGTATTTTTATCTCTATCAGTTCAGTTATCTCAGTTATCATTGGCTTCCTAGCTATAGGGTGTCCCTTCTTTTTTTTATGGATGGGAAATCATCAAATGACCCTTCCCGCTCTGGGTGGAGCGGAAGGGAGTGTCAGACTCTTACTAACTAACTAAAACCCATCCGTGTTTCTTCCTTAGACCTTTATGTTCCGGGGTAGCGGTAGCCCTTTCGGACAATCCCGCACCCCCGGCAGGCTTCGGCCCTGGCAGGCCCCTTCCTTTTTGCTGACATCTCTTTGAGGCGCCCATGGAACACGTACGCGCCGTCCGGCACAGGCCTGGTCCTGATTGGACGGTGAGCTACATAGGATGTCCTTGGAAGTATGGATCAAATATCAAATGTGCTGTGAGTCCTTCCAACCGACCGGCCAATTGTACCAATGAAACTGAACGCTCACTCACATCTAAACCACAAGAGCTATCAGTGTCTATATTTCACAACAATGATGGCACTGACAGCTCTTGAACTCGGTTTAGATGTGCTGATCGCGTTTAGTTTCATTGGTGAAATTGGCTATAACAAGTTATGGACCCAGAATATGCTAGAATTACCTACATAAGATTCAATCGAGAGTTAATTGAAACTCGACCCTTTCGTCCTTTCGCAAACATGGCTTGGTGATTGACCAATATATATGTAAATACCTACATATCTATACGAAAGTACATATATTTCCTTTAGACCTTCATACGTACGACAGTATATACATATATATCTATTTCCCAAGAACCTGATGTAATAACTAGCTTATTGGATATCCCCATTAGGTAATGAATAGCTGTTTCATATTAATACAACGAATATTATCCTGTCCGATGTACGTAGAAAAGCTTTCCTTTCTTATTATTAGATCGAGTGCCTTAAAGTCTGCATTAGATATGCTCTAGAACAAGTCTGTTATGGGGACTACATGACCTAAAGCGCGGTCTTTGTCGGACTGCATAGAAAAGAAAGAGAAGCGCGATGACACAACGCTGGTAATTTATTGCAAAATATGAAGCAATTATCTATTTACAAATAATCTATTGTTAGGACTAAAAAATTGAAACACTAGTGGTTTAGTATGTTGCTTGTAGAATAATCTGACAAAAAATCAGAATGATTACCTATATGTAAGTATATTAGTATGGTTTTTATTGTGAAAAGAAAGTTTTTAGAGGTATCTTCATGATTTTTTTTCTATCGTATCAAATTAGTTTCTCAAACAATACTTTATTGCTCCATAATAAGTAACTAACTATATGCACTAGATACTAAAATAAATGACTAACTAACTTACAATAAAAATATATAAAATTAAAAAAAAAAAACTTAGGACACTTAGGCGTATTATGTATTATGTTTTCAACTCACTATCTAACTAGCATATTATTATATCCTGAAGAATATCATATATTTTTCTGATGTTGTTTACTGTAGTTGTTTGCTGTAGTCGATCATATACTTTTAGGCATGATAAAACTTGCGTTTTTTGCGTTTAGGTTCTGTAGTCCCCTAAAATGTATTTACTGTCTGCCAGAGCTCAAGTGTTTATTCTTTTGTTTGAACCGGTAATCGGAAGTAATCGGAAGCAATCGGAAGTAATCGGAACTACCCGTCGGGTTTGAAAAATCTTTTTGTCTTTGATAGCCCAATTCTTGAGGAAGGTTATAATTTAACATGGGCCTACGGCCCTAGGAGCCGAGCAAAAAGAAAAAAAGTAAGAATGAACGCTAAGCGAAAACAAAGTATTAGCGCGGGCGGTCGACGCGATGCGACGCGGTGGGTCGGAGGCCGAGGGAGTCATAAAAATGTGGCTGTGTTTTTATTATATTTGTGTATCTTGCGCGGTACAAATGCTGTATTCACTAGCAGGAATAGCGCCACCAGTAGTTCGCAGAGCGGTGGCAAGCTCCAGCGAAAGAGCCAAAATGGTCTCCGACACATGAGACCCTCTGCACAACAACACCCTTGTGCCACAAAGGCTGAAAAGCCGAAACAGTTTCTTAAAGTGTATCGTCCCACTCACTGGCGAACCATCACAATAAAGACTGAAGCTGTGGCGAGACAGTGCTTCCTTACCCAAACTGTTCCTTACACCCGCTGAAGACTTCTCACCAGGACATGAGTTACCTTGGGTTACCTGGAAGTCTTTAAACAGACTCCGGACACAGGTTGGCCGAAGCAAGGAAGACCTGTTCAGGTGGAGATTTATAGACGACTCCGCCTTGGAGTGTAAATGTGGTGCTGTTCCACAAACTATGGGACACTTAATATCGTGCCCTGTGTGTCCTGTCAGCTGCACGTTACAGGAACTGATGGACGCTAGTGATGGCGCCACACATGAAGTCCAATTCTGGGCCGAGTACATTTAGATTGCTATCGACACGCTAAGAAGAAGAAGTGGTGGCCAAGTGGTAACAGCCGCGACTTACAAGTTGTAGGTCGTAGGTTCGAACCCAGACAGGCGCTTTACTTTGTGTAAATTATTTCATCACCACTGCTCTCAAAACGGTGAAGGAAAACGTCGTGAGGAAACCGGCATGTCCTAGAACCAAAAATTTGAAGACATGTGACATCTCCCAACCCGCACTGGGCCTGCGTGGTGGATTTGAGCCCACTCCCTCTCACTGAGAGGAGGCTTGTGTCCCAGCAGTGCATGGGAACATTATAGGCTGATTATGATGAATCGGGTAATAAATAAACTACCACTTACCTATTAAGTACTTGTGAGCGCTCCATAGATCCTTTCATACCCTGCAGTGTACTTCTCGTATTTATTAACGGATAGAGCAACCGTACATCCCCTGGGAGCCATGGCAGCGATCAAGGTAGACTGTCAGGAGAACTCGCGCAGTTCCTGTTTGCTCACAAGACGGACCCGAGGGTCCTTGGGAGTCGTAAAACGCTATTATAGTAGCAGATACAAATATAATTATGGGAAATAATGTAACAAGTAATAAGTAGTGTGCAATGTAATATAACAAGTAATATTGTAATGCCTGTTTTTATATATCTTAAGTGCATGAGCATGCGTGAATATATATTATTAAAAAAAAAAATTGTAAGTTGGACTCGCGTAGATTTAAGCGTGGATGCCCGATGTGGGAGAATCGTAACTGTTCCCTATAAAAAAAAAAAAAGAAACAAACAACGTAAAAAAGGGCGCAGACTACCAAGTCCGCGGTAATTAATATAAAAGGCATCTTCTGGGCACGCTCGTTCCATCATAGACCTCATCTATCGCTTTCCATCAGGCGTGATGGAGGTCAAAAAACCGGCCAATTGCGAGTCGGACTCAAACACGAAGGGTTTCGTACCACTGGACTATTTAACACGAAATATAAAGAAAAATCACGTCTGTTGTATGGGAGCCCCCTTTAACATGTATTTTATTTTACTTTAATTATTTATTTTTAAAGTGAATATACAACTAAATATTCTGTGAATATTTCAGGCGTCTACCTGTTTCCGTTATTAATATCGAGCAAATAACGGCAAAAAAATCACGTTTGTTGTATGGGAGCCCCCCTTAAATATTTATTTTATTCTGTTTTTAGTACTTTTTATTATAGCGGCAACAGAAATACATCATCTGTGAAAATTTCAACAGTCTAGCTGTCACGGTTCTAGAGATGCAGCCTGGTGACAGACAGACGGACAGTGGAGTCTTAGTAAAAGGGTCCTGTTTTTACCCTTTGGATACGGAACCTTAAAAAAAGGAAATGGCCTAAGCTCTAATGTTGAAGAAAAGCCCTCGCTTGCTAGACTCATAACAAGATTTCGGTTGAATGTTGTTATAAGGCTTATGAGTTAATCTTCATTATTAAATCATTTATTTTAGTAGGAATAGGACATCTATTCTCAAAGGTGTCAAAAAGGCGACTTACGCCCGTTTTCACTAATACTTGGCGACATCTAAAGGAATGTCTAAATGAAAGCGTGCTGTTGTAATTTCAACGTTGGGCTCAATGCTGTTACTTGAAAATCCAACAGTGCGATTTGGGCATTCAATAAGATGTCACGTTGTGAACTGGCACTTAAGGCTGCCTGTCTATTTTAGGCAAAATTATTTGTAAAAATATAACCCTCCTTTTGGCGCAGTCGGGTAAAAAGACCGAGTTCCCAGAGCGCGAGCGCACCCAATAGATATACCTACATGTAAAGAGTGGTCCAAATATATATGTATGAATATTTAACTTTATAATATCAATATTTTTTTTTTAATTTTTGGGGAAATTTTTCGGGGACATCTTTGAAAATGTACGAGTATACCTTTTTTCGACAAACTCTTTTTATGATTTTTTTTTGCGATGGGACTATCATGAAATATTTTATTTTTATTTATAAGAAAAATATCTTCCTAACATTAGTGCAAGATACATTTTTTTAAAATCGAAAGTGAGTAATTTAAATTCTTACGATTAAAAGTTGATATTAAGTTTAAAAGTTTGAGTTGAATAGTAGAGCCTGAAACATTTAACATTTTTTAAATTGAAAAAAAAAATCGACTATTAGTCGTGAATATAGAATTTTTGAAGTGAAACTTCTTTATGCACGCTTGACTTGGGGAGTAAGCTGGCGAACGCGTGACGTAAGCGTTACGAAAAGAGTGATCGGGTGAGGCGAACGGGAGTTGAGTGGGTGATATAAGCAAGAGAAAGCAGTGCGCGCGCACATTTTCTTTCTCTCTTCCTCTCATAGCGAAGTTTCACTTCAGTCGTGTGGTCATAAGCACACTCGGTTTTTTTGAAGTGAAACTTCTTTACGCACACTTGACTTGGGGAGTCATTTTTATTTAAATTTGTTTTGATATTTGATTATTTGATGATGATATGGTTAGAAAGGGGGTGACTACCGAGATGACTTCTAATAGAGAAATATGGAACAAAAAGACAGTTGGTTGCGCCGACACTAAATAAATTGGGATAAGGGCAAGAGAATGATGATAATAGATATTTGTTTTTATTTCTTCCTTGAGAAATAAAAACAAATTCTCTGTATTCAAATACACGTCACAGCGTTCTTTATTTAGAAGTATCTTTTAAAACATCGATTAAATAGGTGGACTAGAAACGACCATTAATTTGATAATAAAAGTCCTAACAAAAACTTCTCGAACACGACGCTTGGGGACTTGGGTGCCACGATAAAATGTTAACGGGTACAGTCAGGAGCAAACATATACAAAGTTAACGAAATTCGACAACGATTTCCTCCTAAAGTATTTATTTAAAGCATCTTGGAACAAATAATTTGAGGAAGTGTATTCTATCATATTGAGGCCTTTCTTTAATCAAGAGCTGTTGCTTGGGTCAATTTTATACCCCCCCCCCCGTCCCCCTTGACGATTTTTAGGCTATCCATCCTCCCCCCTTCCCAGCATCAAATGTATTTTTTAGGTGTTTGATAATTAATTTCATTATTCATAAACACGAAAAAATACACTTAATTGTCAAATTATTCCATCCCTGCCATCGTCATTAATCGTGATTTTTTTCTGACCCCCCATTAAATACACTGAACAGGGAAACTCGTTTTTGAATTTTGCAAAGTGACTACATGTTTTTGCCCTGAACTGTATTAACGTCATAAAAAGTTTACACCCTAATGGCTTTGATGAGATACAATTAGGGGGGTGAAGGGAGGGGGGGAGGGGAGTTTGACGTAAGAGGAAGAAAGTATCGAGGTTGAATGAGATCGTTTATAGGATGATTTCCACCAAATGGCTCGCACCATTTTCTTCGTCTTCTAATGCAATAGCTAACAATACTACGTCAACATCAACCATTTTTAAATTAGAACAGGTCTACAAGGTAGGAATGAAACTATTTGACTAGGCGCACAAAACTGATATGTTCGCAAGCGACGTACGGAGCCGATCGTATGCATCGACATCCTGCCGGACGCGATCGGCTGCCGCCGCATCCATTCGTATCCTTTCCGATCCGATGCGATACGAGCCGTTTGGTGGAAATCATCCTTTATAGTGATAGTTCACTTCTTGTTCGGTTCACTTTGTTCAAGTTTACTATTTTGGTTAAAAAACAGAGCCTGGGGTTATCGATATGCACAGATGCTGCTTTCTTGCACGTTAAGCAACGGCAACGGCTTAACGTGCAAGACTGCCAAAGATCTACGAATAACAAGACGACCAACGGGTCGTGTTTGTTATTCGTAGATCTTTGGCAGTCTTCACGGGTAGTCAGAAGACCAAGTCTGATAACCAGCCTTACCAATAGGTATCATGTTATCCAGTAACTGGGTTCTGGAGGTCAGATAGGCAGTCTCTCGATGTAAAATACTGGTATTAAGCTGCATCCGATTAGACTGAAAGCCAACCCCAAAAATAGTTGGGTAAAGGCTAGGTTGATATAGTGCTTCTGTCTTCCCTACGTATAATATAGCTTCTGTGTACGACGTGGCATTATTAACACATTGAAGGACACTGAACGAAAAACAATAGAAGTTTTATTGTTATTACATCGAGCGGCATTAAGTGGCCCCCCACATTAGGCGTGGGCCGGGCGCGAGCGTTCCTCTGGCACCCACGTCGGTCGCACGCTCGAGGAACGCTCGCGCCCGGCCCACGCCTAATGTGGGGGGGGGGGGGCGGGGGGGCTAACCGCATAAGTGTCCCGCAAAGATTAAAAAAAAAGTGGCACTTCGGGAGTGCCGAAGGAAATGAAAACTTGAACAATTACGTGTGTATTTTTTGAATCGTCATATAAACAAAACACAAATAGAATACTTTGCCATCACTCACTGACATATCGGAAATACATTAAAACCGAGTACATCCCGAGGACAGCCGTACACATCCGAAGCGGTGTCGGTTACGGTAACAGTGGCGCGAATTCAATGGTCTTTTTCCATCTTCAAAAATGCCCAACGCGCTTAACCGTATAGTTCGGTAGCGCCCCCTTTAGGACCCGAACACACAAACCTCCGCCGGCTCGGTAATGACCCCTTTAGGACCCAAGAATTACGACATACGACACCCTACATTGATTATGTAAATATTTATTACGCTACCCATCAAATCTTATGAATGTGCGTTAATTAAGAGAGTTGGATAAAAAACTCATAGGTTAACGCCATTAAATATTTCATATTTAGCGCGCAAACTTATTACTTTACCTTTATAAAATTCAAGTCTGTAAATGCGATAATCGCCATTTTGTTGACAGTGGTGGTCGAGGCTAAAAAACATAAAAATTGGGGATTTCGAACATCCAAACTCCACCACAGGGGCAGTGAATAATACATAATTTAATTATTTGACGAATTCATTCATTGTTCAAGTTAAAATAAGTAGTGGTAATGAAGTTTTTTGATATCTAATGTCGAAGTTTCGCGCCAATCGTGCGTGTGTACATTTTTACTTTTCACAAATATCACACACACACAAGTAGGTAAGATTTAAAATGTGACAAATATTATTGTAAATGTCATTAACAACACGAAAATGCCCAAATCTTAACGTAATATTGAAACACAGGTCGAATAACACGTATTATTCATTACCACTACTCAATTTGTGTTCAAAATCGCCGTCCATTGTTGTTTTTTTTATCGTAATGATGTGCGAAAACGATTATGCTAAACGATTTTTTTTTTTAAATTTCGATTGACTCGGGCAATTAATATGTCGAATGTCGGAAATCGATTCTCAGAAATTGAAATAAAATTATTTTAAGCATTAAATACAGTAACCATTGTTTATAATAATGATTTATGCTTTTCTAATGTAGGTAATTATAATAGTTTTTTGGACATTCGATTGAAACCGAGTCAATAACGGTTGAGGACCTTAGACCATAACCATAGTCATTTATTGAATTTCGCGCCGAACTGTTTCTATATTTGAATTTATCTTCGAATGCGCTCGCCGTATAAAATTATTTTTATTTATTGTACAATTATTTATTTTTGATACTTTTCTAATAGTTTGCTACAGAATGCCCAGTATACATTTTTTAGGTAGGCTGAGCAAAAGTTTGGTAATGATGATAAATTAATTGTATAAATTGCGTATTCCGCAATCACTTTATATTTCAATATGTGTTGTTAGTTTTATGAGCTTAGTAGTTTTTGTTTCTATTTATTTACTTGCGTAATAGTAATTGTTTGTTTTTGTGGTAGTTTCCCAACGAAATTTAAAAAAAACTTTCCATGTTTAAGTCGGACGACGCACAGTGAAAGGTTCCGTAGTTGGGTTGAATATTCACGCATGCACAATGAACATCATCATTAATTTTATCGACTGCAAAAATAAGTTTGTTTTTCATAAACTAATCATTCATAAGTTCATAAGATCATAAGGTACTCAAAATTTAAAGTGCCGGCCAGAAAAGAAAAGTCTTACTGTTTTCTTATGGGGAATAACATCTTGATTTTTTCTTACTATTACAGCGAAAGTCTGCAATTAACCCCCTTGGCTGCTATTTGAGATTGAAAATGCCAAAAATCTTATTTTTAACCGACTTCTTATAACAAGTGTTTTAAGCATAACATTTAAAAAATATCAACTTTAAATTGAATATAACGTCCCGAACATGTTTTGACTATGACCAAATGTAAGTATGTAGGTACACAGTATAGAATGAGAGATTTGCTATATTATTTTAAGACCAGATCTCTTGGAATCTATAATCACAGAACTATATTTTTTCTATTTTCAGAGATATTGTTTCTATTTTGTTAATAGAATAATAAATAACTTTTATAGTTATTATAAAAATATATTTGTGACCCTCACGACAAACCCTTTCATTTGATATATCACACGGTACCTACAGTAAGCAAAGCTTTCTCATTTCTCATACTCGGAAAGTAGTGTTTGTTTGATCCGAATAGCGGGTGGAATAGACGCTGCTTCCCATCTTAGGGCGGGAAAGACTCATAGTAATTGCTTTTCTCTCTAGGGCGGGAATGAATTTAAAAAATAGAACTTAATGGGTTAGGTAGTCTGCTACGAATTTTTTTACATAATTAAGAAAAATGTCGCGGTCTTATGAGTGTATAAACAGCCAGTGTGAAAAAAATACCTATTAAGCGGGACGGCCCGCGGCAGTGACGCGGTGTGTTCCATATTTAAAATAGCACACAAATTGTTCTAACATGTCAATTAATTTTAAATAGGTACCTACTATGCATGTTATATCAATAAATATTTTAGAAAAACCACTATTTTTTACTTTCCTTATTTTCGAAATGAAAAGTAGAGTGTTTAACACGGGTGAAAGTCATCAATTCCTACTCGGACCATAGTCTAAATACCTCGTATGGGAATAGTTTTCTTTCGACCCTCGTATAACAATCTACTATTTTTTTTATCTAATGTGACCCCAAAAAGTGACCCCATATTCAAAATTAATTTATTCATGTTACACGTCCGTATTTGAGTCACAGAAATGTATATGTGTACCAAATTTCAACTTAATCGGTCCAGTAGATTCGAAACAAATCGATTGTAACAGACCTACAGACAGACAGACGAGTGATCCTATAAGGGTTCCGTTTTTTCATTCGGACGTAGGGAACCATAAAAAGTTACACCCCTATCCACACTGTACGTGTATGTACTTATTAAAATTATTATATTTAAAAAATTATTAATTCATGATAAAATATAGGGGAGCGGGGGGCACGTTGTTACAGGGGTAAGAAGTTACACGCGTTTTTTACCGGGATTTTAAACTCTTTTATGGACATAATTGGACTCATTCGTTTTCTTATAACATCGTGCATTAGATAAAAACAATCAGTGACCCGCCAAGCGCTGAGCTGCTAGGTTGTGTGCGTGTGTCCCGATTTCAACCAAGTAAGTAAAAAAATCCTTTACGAAATTTTTGATTCCTGATGACTATATTTTTTATTTTGTCAAAATTTTTAACCTTGGACGTTCATAATATATCTACCTTTAATTTACAATATTGTTTTATTCTACTATCGATATCCATTAATAATGACTTTCATTTATATTAAAAAACGTGCCATGGGGCAAGTAGTTACAATTGTTTGGGGTAAGTTGTTACATGTAACAACCACCTTAATCGAACACAGACAGCCTAGATGTATAATCATCCAGGAAAAACCATGACGGTTCATGATCTTCCTGCCGTGGTGAAAGATTCACTGCCTTTGGCCCTAAATCCTGCAAATATCATGAGTGGATTCAGATCAACAGGGATATGGCCCTTCAATCCTGACATTTTTCAAGACAGTGACTACCTTCTTATGTCACTGATCGCCCTAATCCAGAAACAGATTGTCCCATGACTTCGCAGAACATCTCCAATTTGACACTAGACCTGGAAAATCCAGAATTGTTAGATTCTGCACCTCAACTGAACATAAGCACCACTGAAATCATACAGGCAATAGAAACAGCAACAAATCCAATGCCTGACACTACTAAAAATATTCCTGTTTCACCTTGTCGGAAAAAAACTTAAATAATTACCTTAATAGAAATTATAATTACTCATAAATGTTAGAAGACTGTATAAAGCGATCTCTATTGTTTATATCGTTTTGAAATACTAATAAATAATAATATGTATCACTGATGATTTAGTTTATTTATCTACCGTAACATCGTGCCCCGATGATGTAACAACTAGCTTCAATTCCGGGGTAAGATGTTACAATCTACTTGTTTAGTTAAATTCTCCATTGTGAAAAAATTACATAAATATTAATAATTTTTCAGTCATATTTTAATAGCTAAATAGACATACTAACATTACAAGTAATCAAATGTATAATTTATTTGATAGCTTTTGTCATATTAACAATTATCTAAAAATTGTAACAACGTGCCCCCCGCTCCCCTACCAAAGAGTTTTTATTTAGTCCTACCATTTTTTGTTTTTTTTTAAATACCGATTATCGATTAGGCTTTATGACATTTTTGAATCGGAATAAGAAAATTGGTTGGATGGTCAGCACTAAGAAGTGTCACGTCGCAACACAATTTTTAGTAATTTTTATCAAGATTTGATCATGTTTTTTATGTAGTTTATGTATGAAAAATGGTAAAAGTAAGAATGCAGAGAGAATGACAATATCTTTATTTTCCCCTTTTGCATATTTTCATCAAGAGATTAGGTGGTTTATGTACATATTTGCAGCGATTTTAAGGTGTCTACCTTTTGGATAGGTGTAGTAATATCTATTTTATGCAACTTTCGCAGTAGAATGACGCGGTTTTACCGACCTCAGTATATAGTTAAAGATATTTGCCACAAACTTATTTTACAAAATAGGCGCGGTAACACATTTTTCTTAATAAATTCGAATGCTGAAAGTTAATGTAAATTCCTGATTATCATGACGTAATTCGCAACATTCCGTCGAGTCAGCTGGTGTGTCATATGTCAAAATTTTGTCGAGCAGAGAGGTTAAAGAAGTTTTCACTTCAAAAAATCTTTTGATATCGGAAGTTGGTTTGAGACTTCAATTTGATTTATTTACCTTTATTTCTTTGCCTGTGCTCAGCCATAGGATAAGTCGGTCTGTAGAGGATGATGATGACCTATTAACCTTTTGAACTATTTTTTTTCCTTCGTACTCAAAAAGTTACATCTTTAAAAACTACTAGCTTCTGCCCGCGACTTCTTTCGCGTGAAATTTCTTATTCCCTCGACCCATCTCGTCGTATTGCATCACCTGCCCGCGTCTCCTGCTCTATCACTTCGTTTCCCCATAGCGCTTTTGCTCGGCTCCTAAGGGTCATAGCGTGACGTTAATAGCCTATAGCCTTCCTCGAGAATTGGGCTATCAAATGCAAGAAGAATTTTTCAAATCCGACTGGTAGTTCCAGAGATTACCCCCTGCTTACAAACAAATTTTACCTCTTTATAATATTAGTATAGATTTATACATGTCACATTTAAAACTTCTAGTTCAACCCCACTTCAGTCCAATTTCACCAACTCTGCCATTGCAACTAACTTGAAAATTATAACTTTAAATGAAACTAGAAGCGAGAGAAAAATTCTTTCTAAACAGAGTTTCTGCAGTTCTTAAATAAAATAAAACTCGGTTGTATACTGACCGCAAGACTTGTTGCAGGGACTAGAGAAAAGAGGGAAAATGTTGAAGACTTTTGAAATAAGAGTGGTTGGAAGTAGTGGTAGTAGAAATAATATAATTTTGTGGTTTTTCTTTGAGCTTATATCCTGCTAATATCGGAAAGTATCGAAGCAAGAATGTACACTGAAAAAAATGCACTCCAATCAAGTGACTTTTAGCTTGATTGACAATATCTTGTTTAGATTAATCAAGTTAATCATCACGACATGATTGCAGCAATACTAGTTCAAATGATCGAACGCTAAAAAAAGTTTCTTGATTACCCTTAACATGACATCATTGTCGAAGAGTTAAAACAACAAAGTAAGTTAGTTGTGTCAATCAAACAACTTGATCAAATTGATTGCTGCAAATAGGTTTTGTGATAACTCTAATCAAGGTCCCGTTTCAAATCTCAATCAAATAAAAGTAGTAGCCGTGATCATTGTGCTTGATAGGCTCAGATGCAAACAAGTTACTTAGTCAATCTAAACAAAATCTTGACTGTGGCAACTATTTTTTTTTTTCAGTGTACAGTCACGTCTATAAGTATGTATACAATTGGCTTTATTCATAGGCGATTTTCGCCTTTATTTTTTAATGAAATTTTATGTTATTATGAACATAGTATTTTCAAACCCATAGGTTTATGTAAAGTGTAACTATACAGACGCTAAACAACGTTTATTAGTAAGGGGGTTAATACATAAGTCGCAGCCAATAGCTAGTACTAGGACTTTTATCATCAAAACAATGACGTAGTATCAAAATCCATTCTTAAAGAAATAAGGTCTACGTTTTTCCAATAAATTCCTTTCACCTGGATTTACGTGTAATAGTTTACGGGTCACAATAAATCGAATCTGTCACTTGAAACGATCGACATAACCTCGAGAACATTCCCGCCGACGCCACCTTTCCAGTATTTATTCAAATGGAAACACAATTTCAGACAAAGAAGTGAAACAAATCATTGTCGTGGACAGAAATTGCGGACGCGGTAGTCTAACTTGTGCAAGTGTGAGTTTTTCATATTAAAAAAAAAGAATAAATGAAAAATAGGTTTATTGAAGTGAAAACTTCTTTAAACGTGCTTTGCGCTCTTTCTAAATAGTGAACGAAATTGAATCGTCACTCTCGGGTGACACTGAATGGGATATTCGGCTCCAGTCGGTAGGTGACTCTGTAGCGTATATTCGACGTTGAATCGCGTATACTCGGCTTCAGTCGGAAATTTTCGCTTCTGTCGTGTGGTCATAAGCACACTCCCTTTTTTATCACAGAAACAGGTGTATACAAAAACTATCTATCTATGAACGGGATACTTTTAGATTCTTTATCCATGACTTTACATTAATATATAGATTAGACTTAAAGCTAGAATTAATCTTTGTACAAGTCCAAAATAGTCGTAAGGAACGTCACAGCCTTGTTCTACTCATTGTTGACTATAAGCCATCTCTTTTGTACCGTGCTTCCCTGATGTCTCATCTAGCGTCTTCTCTGCAATCATATGTAGGTCATCGAGCCATCTGGCGGTTGGTCTGCCACTGCTCCTACCGTAAGGAACGCTTCGATGAATTATTATTTCTACAAAGCAATGTAAGCACCACTTTCAGGCAAGTCGAGAATACTAGATAAAAGCCGTGACTGACTAGTAATGCCAGGTAGAAAAACAAAAAGAGAAGTAACTATCATTGGCTAGACGTGGTTATAGCTCTAACGGAATAGTTCCCGAGAAACGGTGTAAGGAGCGTTGGCATACTAATAGCCAGATGGGTGGACGACCTACAGAAGATCGCGGGGAAGACCTGGATGAGACTCGCACATACCAGGGAAGCATGACACGAAAGGGAGGAGGCCTATACTCAGCAGTGGGTGGAACAAGGCTGCAAATGATGATGATAATAATGAACTACCATTCACAACAACCAATCCCCAATGATTTTCTTAGTCCGGAGTAGCACCTTCATTGCGGAACACACCATCAATGACAAACTGAATGATTTTAAAGGATATTGCTTATTCATTGCTTCATATGTTCGAACATTTGTTTGCTTAACAACGTATTTAACCGGTCAGGCGGCGCGGTTCGCCGGTCGGCGACGAAACAATAGAAAATCAATTGTGTCTCATTAGCAGAGTTTGACAGATTAAATAAAGCAATGAATGTAGTTGAACTGTCAAAATGAAAGCCATTGCTACGGTTAGTGTGTTACGCAATTACCCCGCAGAGAATGAAAACAAACCCAACTTATAAACAAATCGTAATAACAGACACAAACAATACAGTTATTAACTCAGAACAACAAAATAAATAATAAACGCAAATGAATTGAACTCATCTGCCAACATGGAGTAATGAAAGAAATTTCTTCTACAAACTTTGCTATATAAACAAAATTAATTTCATAGCGTTTAGGGAAGGAAAGTAATACCTTTGTTAAGCACAAAGAGAAATATCAAATTGAGCAAATGTTAGCATTTGTTGTTGAGCTTTCAGTGAATGACGTCACTTTATTTTCATTTCTGTACTGACAGTTGCCAGTTCTTGAAAGTGAGTCAGAAAAACTTGTTTAAATGACTTTTTTTAAACTAGCTGCGCCCGCGTTTTCTCCCGCGTAAATGTCGATCCCGTGGAAATATCGGGATATAAAGTTGCCTATATGTTAATCCAGGGTGTCAGCTACTCCCCCCCGGTGGGTTCCCGCATTGTCGAGGCGGGGGGGCTCAGTAGCCGTGGCTTGGACACCCACGGTGAAGCGAAGTGGAACCCGAGGAGGGGCCGCTCGTCAGGGCTTTTGCCGGTAAGCCGACGACGTAGCGGCCAACAAGTAGGTTGCGGTGCCGCTTAAGCGACATCGCAGCTGAGGCGGGCCGCGATGTCGTATCGGAGGCATCGCGGCTGAGGGTTGGAGGCCGCGGTGGGAGAGGAGTGCCGGTATTGCGGTGCGCCGCTCTCCCTACCTTCCGCGGCCTTGACGGGGTCGCCACCGTCCGATGGCGGACGCGGTGGGGCCGCAGAGGAAGAGGAGTGTTGGTATTACGTTGGCCGCTCTCCCTATCCTCTGCGGCCGAAAATTGGCAGGCGGCGGGGCCAATGACCTGACCCGTCGCAGGGGGACCAAGGGTGCCCAGACACGGGGTCGTCTGGCGCCCATGTGCTGGTTTGGTCCCTGGGGTGGTCACGGCGTGCTATGTGTTCTAGTGCGCCGGAGATGGGGAATACTCCCCAGAGGAGGGTCCGGTGACGGATAGCCGCGGCGGGTTCACGGATGAGTGCTAACGCGTGCCCGTGTTCCCGCCGTAAGCGGCAGAGGAGGACACCGTGGAGTTTTAGTGGGTTTGAGTCCCACATAACTGCACTATCTCCCCGTGGTAGTGCAGAATGCATGAGCATTTCTCCACGTTAAAAAAAAAAAAAAAAAAAAAAAGGGTGTCAGCTACTGCCATACAAAATTTTATCAAAATTGGTCCAGCCGTTTGAGCGTGAAGAAGTAACAAACAAATAAACACAGCTTCACACGCACACTCACAAACTTTCGCCTTTAAGTATAACATTAGTGTGATTGCTGTCTCAAATCACTTTATCTTTCTAGAGTTTAGATAAAAAATCTTAATTCTAAGATGAGCCCACCGCTGTACTTAATCTTCACGTTTATTTTCGTCCGCCGTATCGGCCGCAGCTAATAACCTTCTACCAATTCAAATCAAAACTATTGTTAGCATCAGGTTTATAGGTAGGTCGGCGATCGCATTCAGATCATTCATTCATCATTTACTAGTTCAAGGGTTCGTTCATGAACTTCTGAAGTTCTGACAGTTTGGGATCGAGTTGAAGTAGTCCCTTGTGACAGAGATGGTTCTGCAAAGTCTATGATTTGGTAGCTATTGTTATTTCAACCTTGGTTGGCATATATTATGCTAAATATACCTAGCAGTTATAAACTGTTTGATTTACTAACTATAGGTACAGTGATTTCGACTGATTATTATTATAATCATAGAATGTATGGTTAGTATGTGTAGAAGCAGTATAGGTAAGGACATTGCTGATAGAATGTATGCTACCAAGACCTACAAGGGCTGCTTGGAAATAACTGAAGAGAAGAAAGACGTTAGTTTATGTTTGTGTTTATGTGTTCCATTTTTATAGTATTCTTTTTCGTAATAAAGTTTTATCATTGTGTTTTTTTTACATGTCTTCGTTTTATTTAAAAACATAATTGTTTTTTACATATCGACGGTGTAGTATCAATATCTAATAACTACAAAATCATGATTTTGCAGGAGGCGAAAAAAACGTTTCATTTCTATAGTTTTTAATATTTTAATAAAAAACTTACTTATATTAAACAAACAGTAGGAAACGTCGTCGTCGATTCAAGACCTTATGTCTTTGCAAATAGGAGCTATTTCATATTTTACCTACGAATCTATACATATAATAAAATCGTAGGAAAGTCAAAACGGTACATTGAATATTTTTTTAAAAGAATACTTGGGGCGTGATCTACAATCGATATCGAAGCCAAAAATATAGTTTTTAGAATTTTTGTCTGTTTGTCTGTATGTCCGGGATAAACTCAAAAAGTACTGCATGGATTTACTTCAAATTTTGCATGAATATTACTAAGAGGTCGGGTCAACATATAGGCTACATATTATCACGCTATCACCTATGGGGGAGGAGCTGTGAATCTTTATTTTTCTTACGCATTCTGTGACAGCGTGTAATCTAACGACGCATATTTAAATGTTGTTTTTCAGTAAGCCATGCTATTATCTAGCTTTACACTATAAAAACTACGCCATTTAAGTAACTTGGGCAGAAAAAACATAGTTTAATGAATTTTAGTATAAAGAAAATTTTGAAGCAGCGCGATCTATGAGATTTCATAAAAATCAAATCAAGTTACATGTTGACACTTTTTGGAAATTAATCATTTAAATTTGATCATGTTGGCGAGGTTAGTAGTTAGTTATTCTTAAAATTCATAGATGGCAATGTGCACTTTCTTCATAAAAGTTGTATCGTATAGTTCGTTTTGACAAATTCAAGTTCCAACAAACAGAGTTGAGGACGACAATTAAAAAAAAATGCGGTGTTAAGTATTACAAAAAAGTTATGTTTCTACTGGAGACGAAGTCGGAGTAACTGATGAACGCGTGCTGAACACCTGTCTCAGTTCACTTCAAGATGTGGTCATTTCTATCGGCGGCAATCCACTGATCGAATATGGGTTACCAGCTCCCCAATCATCACCGCATCATGACCGTGTAAATCGGGAGTATAACGCTGAGACAAATTACGATCCGGGCGAAATGACCATGTCGTTTTGTTCTCTTCAGAGCAAAAACAAATTTATGACACCGTCCTTGAAAGCGTTGGGAAAAAACCAAGGTCAAATGTTTTTCTTGGAATGCGTCTGGTGGAACAGGAAAAACATTTGTTACCACTTGCATACTTGCAGAGGTCAGCAGGCAAGGCAAAATTGCTATTGCTGTAGCGTCGTCGGGAATCGCTGCCACACTGCTTCCGAGTGGCAAGACAGCACATGCCATGTTTAAAATTCCTATCGATTTAGAGAGCGCCGTAACGCCTGTTTGTGGTGTGTCACGTAACAGCGATAAGGGACACGTGCTCAAGGATTGCTCTTTGATCGTATGGGATGAGTGTACGATGGCCAATAGGAAGGCAGTTGAGGCCGTGGACGGAACCCTGCAGGACATCCGCAGGAACGAACATTTGATGTGTCGTATCACAGCTGTTCTGTTCAGTGGCGATTTCCGGCAAACGCTTCCCGCGGTGACACGGGGATCGAGGGCTGACGAGGTGAATGCTTCGTTGAAACTATCTTCGTTGTGGTCACGAGTTCGTACGCTGCGCTTGACCATTAATATGAGAGCTCGGCTCGGCGGCAATGCACGTGCTCAAGAATTCTCCAATGTCCTTCTAAATCTTGGCGAAGGCACTCTACCAGAAGAGAGAGGTGGACAGGTGGTGCTTCCAGAGTCTCTCGGTAGAGTGGTATCCAGCTTAGAAGAACTCATTTGCTGTGTGTACGGGGACATCAGTCGTATACTGCACCTGCAGAATTCTTGGGTGTGTGAGCGGGCCATTTTGACGTCCAAAAATGATCAGGCTGCAGCAATTAACGAATGCATTCTCTCGGAAATTGAGGGGAATGAAGTGGTCTACACCTCGATAAACACTGTTGTCGAGCAAGATGACGCCACACATTATCCCGTGGAATTTCTGAACTCCCTGTCAGCAAGTGGACTTCCAGCGCATACCATTAAGCTGAAGGTCGGTGCCCGATGATGCTTCTTCGGAACCTATCTCCTCTGAAGTTGTGTAACGGGACCCACCCTAAAGTCATTTCGCTCTACAGACACACCATTGAGGCGGAAATTCTTACGGGTTGTGGCGTTGGCGAGGCAGTATTTATACCACGCATTCCCCTCATACCTCATATCTTCCCGTTCCAGTTTAAGCGTGTACAGTTCCCCGTGAGTGTTTGCTTCGCGATAACCATCAATAGAGGCAGACTATGAGGGCAGCGGGTGTCAACCTCAGGACGAGTTGCTTCTCACACGGACAACTGTACGTCGCTTGCTCCCGCATCACCAGTCCTGACTCTCTTTACATTTTGGCTCCTGGCAGCATAACTACCAACGTTGTTTATAGGGAAGTGTTTTAAGGTATGATGCCTTTGTACGTATTTTTACTCTTTTGTGTCCTGGAATGTATTCCTGCATTGTTTTCTCTATTTCCTTCAGTCACATCCCCCACACCACACTGAACTCAGCAGGACTCCCATATAACTCTTTTCACTTGCTTCGCTTGCAAAAAAAACTTATATTTTAATGCTATTTTAAAAGTTGTTTACTTATAATGCTATAGCGACACTGGCATCTGAGGTATTTTTGGTGCTGTAGAGCCTTCAGGCAGACGACGTCGCGGGCAGCAGCTAGTATGCAATAAAGTGAAAATCGCTAAAATGTTAGTTATTAGATATTGACACTTCACCGTCGATATACATGTTTGTCGTGTGTCAGATGAGAAATGGGCGAAAACAACCAACAATTGGGTCCTAGTTAACGCTTGACGTCATCGCCGCAGGCCAAGGCGAATTTGGCGGGACGAGCTTGATCCCTATCGGGAGGACTGGCTGGTGGGAGAAGGAGGCCTTTGCCCTGCAGTAAGACAATACAGGCTAGTTAGATTTTATTAGATTCTCTTTTCTTCCATTTTAAAACTCCATTCAACATCTGACCCCTTTCAATATCATCATCTACTGCTCAGCCTTTTCCCAACTATGTTAGGGTTGGCTTTCAGTCTAACCGGATGCAACTAAATACCAGTATTTTACGTGGAGAGACTGCCTATCTGACCTCCACAACCCAGTTACTGGGTAATACGATACCCTTAGGTAAGACTGATTCTCAAACTTTTGGGCTTCTGAAGACCCGTAATGACGGTCAAAGATATGCAAATGACAGCCGGGGCCACCGACCGACCCCTTTCAATATACTCTAACGTTTTAGACCGAGCATCATTGAAAACAATATTTTCAAAATCCGAGATTAATATAGGGTTCCATTAAAATAGATGGACCTCTGTACGTTTAATCAAAGATATCCAAGCAAAAAAATATATATATTAAAGTGATTTTATTTTTACCTAAAATAATAAATTGCCGGCACATTAGTGTATTTTCGTTAACTGATTTTTTTTTCTAAGTATCTAATGCGTTTTTCTTATATATTTTTTACCATCGTCCTTATTTTGGTGGTCTGAATGATTTCTAAAAGTTTGTCCATCTATTTTAATGGGATCTTAAATAGTGTGAATTGCACAATGTTCTTTTACAAAACCCTCAAAATCACATCGATCTACTTCAAACAACAATAATATGACGCTCAATAAATCGTAGTTCGCTATAACCGTATCTAAATATTGCCACCGAACCGTTTCGAACGTAAATAAACTGCGTACGTCGAGCCAGTGAAACGCGTCCATTTCGATCCATCACTACGTTTGTGCTGTTTTACACAACTCTCCTGAAATGTTAGGGCAAGGGTATACAGGGAGATAATAATAATAAGTAGTTCGTTGATTTTATTTTATAGTAATGATATCACATTACATCACACTAATATTATAAAGGCGAAAGTTTGTGAGTGTGTGTGTGTGTTTATATGTTTGTTACTTCTTCACGCTCAAACTGCTGGACCAATTTTGATAAAATTTTGTATGGAGGTAGCTGACACCCTGGATTAACATATAGGCTACTTTTTATCCGGATATTCCCACGGGATCGACATTTATGCGCGTGAAACCGCGGGGCGCAGCTAGTTGTTAATAATAATAATAATCTTTATTGCAGTAAGTAACAAGACTCATTTGTGTTAGTAACAATATTCCTTACCCCTATGTTAGTATTCCTATTCTAATCACTTAGCCTAAAAAGAAAAACCACGAAATATATATAAATCACTGCCACGCGCCTAACACCGAGGTGGACAGCTTGCAGCAGTGATTCACATAATACATCGAATGTGATCTGTTACAAGCTGTTCCTACAGACATGCAACTGCACACAATGCCACAATATTGGACAGTTTATTTTTTCCGATATAACGCTTAGAATGCTGTTGCTACTGCCGCGGACCCGACTAAGCAATGACGCCGCTCTCTTTCTGAGTATGGCATGAAAGCCATCAATGCGAGCGTCAGCAAACATGCCCGACGCGCTGCAGCGCCTCGGCAGCCGCATCAGCATCCTAAAGGCATTGTTATACTGAATGCGCAGGGCGTTGATTGTCTTCTGCGTATATTTGACCCATAGACTGCACGTATAAAAAGATTGACAAAACGCCCGAAACAATGTTACTTTTACTGGCTTACTGCAGCGTGCAAATCTACGAGCCAACATATTGCATCGAACAGCCAACGCCCGGCGCTCTCTTTCAATATCCTCATGGTCTGAGAGGTCATCCGAGACCCAGTGGCCCAGGTACTTGAAACGCGCAACTCGGGGCAAAGAAACACCGTCTATACAAACGGGTGGTACGTGCGTAACCTTCTGACCTGGTGATTGAAACACCAAGAGCTCGCTCTTCTTTACATTATACCTGAGCCCATGGGCCCCGGCGTACTCTACACATATAGACAGGAGTTTTCGCACGGCGCTTATGGAGGGGCCCAACAACACCATATCGTCAGCGTAACTGATATTGTTGACTAATTTTCCATCTATAGAGCAGCCGACTTTGGTGCTGCTGAGTCCCTCAACAAGTCCGTTTACGTACAGATTGAAGAGACGAGGCGAAGTTAACCCTCCTTGCCTTACTCCACACCTCAGTCTATACGCATCGGAGAACGCACCCGCCCATTTTACAACGTTGACTTGGTTGTTGTACCAATAATCAAAAATGTTGACGACTTCCTCAGGGAGGCTGGTTTCTGTCCGCATTTTGTGCCACAGCACCTCATAGGACACCAAATCGAAAGCTTTCGAAAGGTCTAGAAAACAGGCGTAGACCGGAGTCTTTCTATCGGTGTAGTATCGGACAGTGTGCTTGAGGCATAGAACTGCCGTTTCTGTCGACAGCCCGCGTCTAAAACCGAACTGAGCGTCGTTCAGTTTTATGTGACTATCCAAAATACGATCAAGCAGACTGTCCAGTACTTTCGCCACGGTAGTAGCTAACGAAATGGGCCTATAATTGCTGCTGTCTGACGCATCACCAGTTTTGTTTTTGATTATTGGCACAACAACGGTCTTCATACATTCATCCGGCAAGTATGAGTGTCTAAGGCAAAATGTATAGAACATAGCCAGAATCCTTGGCAGATGAACCCCTGCATGCCGCAAATGCTCAATACTAATTCCATCGTGGCCTGGGGACTTACCCCTCGTCATATGGTTTATAACGGCAGATATATGCTTAGCAGTAAAAGCTGGAAATACTGACGGCCCAGGTGAATTTTGCCTGATTTCACCAGTACTGAGCATCCCCCGCACACAGGAAGGAGGTTCTATCTGAAAAACACTTTTGAACATGTTCGCTATGCCACGCGGCTCAGCTACTCCGTTAACATTTAGGGGGACAGTGGGTTTATTGTTTAGTTTTCTCGTGCCTTTCCAAAAGCTTTTGAAATTTTTGTCAGCATGGTGTGATGCGAGAATATCCATCTTAATTTGCTCGGCATTATTTTGACACCATCTTAGCTTAGATTTGAAACGACGCCGAGACTCCACCATGTTATTATAGATAGGTCCATTAGCAGGCTTACCATATAGCAACCAGGTTTGAAAGTTTAGCCTGGCTACCTCGTGAGCACCACGAACATGTCTATTCCAGCCTAATACACAACGTTTTCGTTTTATTATCTTAACTCTGCAATTAGAAGAAGAAATTACAGCCGCTTCACACATAGTAGTAACAATATCCATGTACATTTTGTCTATAACCATCTTGTGATCTTTATTGTAACATAAACCGTCACAGCATCCCGACAATTCTGATGGAAAATCTACCGTTCTAAAGTGATCATTGCATATCTTACTATAAAGTTGTATTTGTTGCTCGTCCCTATCGGCCCACAGTATGCCATTAGGGGATTTTTCAGGCAATAGAAACTGTGGTTTCATTACAGAAAGATTACAAGATACCTGTAGGGGATAGTGGTCGGACCAATTACAGTCATAGAACACCCTTACACTCATCACAGACTGCCACGCAGACTCCGTTACCACACAATGGTCAAGCCAGCTTGTGCTGCCGTGGGCATCACTAACGAAAGTAAAGGTGTCCGATGAACTTCCTAATTTTTCTATATCCGCACATACCCATTTCTGATCGTTACAGAAACTTAGAAGTTCCTTTCCAAACAACGCACACGGACTAGCGTTAAAGTCTCCTAAAATGTACACATTCGCGACTTCGGTGTTTTCAATTATAGCACTTATTTCACTAAGACAGTCAGTAAATTCTATTAAGTTCTCAATGGAGTTGACCGGCATATACACAGAGAACACTACGAAAGAACGATCGCACACTATAACCTTAATTGCCGTGAGACGCACACTATTGCACGGGATCACTGTCACCGAACTAAACGCACTTTTACGCCAGAGCAGAGCAACTCCGCCATACGGTCTGCCTCGTACTAGGCCCGCAGACGAGTCTATAGCCGATTTGCCGCAGTAGTCAAAGTCTTGGTCGACAGTCCCAAGCATCGGCAAGTCGTGCGGGTACAACCACGTCTCCTGTAGGGCTATTATGTCTGCTCGACGACATAGGGTTCTTACATAGTCTACAGAACGTACTAATGACTTACAGTTAAAGGTGATAAAACTGCTAAGTGCGGGTATTCCTGCTTGTTCACTGTCCATTTTGATTTTTAGGAACATGTCTTCTATTTCCAAAGTCTATGAAACGCCTGAAAGATATCCCTTCAGGCCATATACGGTCGTCCATGAATGTATCCAACTTATGTCTAGGAACTAAAATCTTATAAGCATCATACTCCTTACGTTGCTTCATTATAATTTTTTCCAATGTTACACAAACATGTGTTTTAGTCATAATATAACTAGCAATGTCTGCAGGTGAAGTTCCTTTGTCAACATTGTTTATAAACAAAGGGAGTCTGACATCTGCAGCCCTAAATTTACATTGTGGTGAGGTGACAGCCACGCCTTTTTTTCCTATAAACCTATTCTTATGTCTATTTCTCTGTACTTCCGTCCATTCACCATCATTCATTGGTTGTTTCCATTCACCCGGCGCACGTACAATATCTGCAAACGAGTGACAAGACTCCGACAAACAGCTGTTGCTAGGCGCCACAGCTGACGCACCATTCGAACTACAAGTATAAATAATATATGATCAGATACTAAGCTACTGCTATTCACAATCAATCGATACGCTTCTGTAAAGTATCGAACATCAATCAATGTTATCGTAGTTCTCTAAACGCTGTTCACAAGTTCAAAATCTGAAAATTTTGTCAGTTTAAATCAAATAGACGACCGCTATTCTTCAGGCAATTCAGGTCGTAGACAGTGCCATCCACGAAGACGCGCCCCACTCTTACTAACACACTTACTAATCGCTAGTGGTTATCGCTAGTTAATGCCGCTAGCGTTTAGTTTTTTGATACACACTAATTACCCACTAATAAGAAATTACTGTGTATCGACAAAACTAAAACACTAGCGGAATGTTGCACACTTGTACTGTAAGGCGTAAGCGATTAGGAAGAAGAGTGGGGCGCGTCTTCGTGGATGGCGCTATCTGTACCTAAATGTGTCATTTTCTATGATGAATGAACTTTTCATAATTTAAATTAAATTCTTTCTTTTTAGCGTTTCGATGGCAAAGCGTTCAAACATCTTTGGCCCAAAATTCAGCTGTGCGAACTCCGCTCACTGACGAAGGCATAAGATGGCATGATAGCGCACGCGGCGCAGGATGGAAGGTGGGCGGTGACTGATCAGTTAGCCATGGCATATCTTAAGTGTTTTCGCAGTGACCGAACAGCCATTGAACAAAGTTGTGCAATGACTTTACTTTACATTGGGATATAATAATGACAAAAAAGCACCCTAATTGCGTTACAAACTATCAATCTCAAAGAGGGGCCCGTGGCTAAATAATAACAGCCACACAGGTCAATCGATTAGGTTAAGCTACGGTTACCACCGATGGTCTATGGTTGGTTGACCATCTTTACATACCGAGACCCCTCCGTGCCTCAGAAAGCACGTTAAGCCGTTGGTCTCGGCTGTCATTCGCGGATCTTTGACAGTCGTTACGGGTAGTCAGAAGCCCGAAAGTCTGACAACCAGTCTTATTAAAAGGGGTAACGTATGTAACTGGGTTGTGGAGGTCAGATAGGTAGTCGCTCCATGTAAAATACTGGTATTCAGCTGCATCCGGTTAGATTGAAAGCCGACCTCAACATAGTTGGGAAAGGGCTAGGCAGATGACTGTTAATCTCAATCTGAATCATTTTGAAGGATATTGCTAATCCTTTTCTGAACATTTGTCTGTTCAACAACATAAATATGAATGTTGTTAAGCTGTCACAATAAAAGCCATTGCTACTGATAGTGTGTCACAAAATTGCCCCGCAGTTAGTCATGGGATATCTTAAGTAGTTTTCGAAGAGAACAAACAGAAATTGAACAAAGTTGAGTAATGAAGTTCCATAGATGAAAAACTTCGCATGCTTTACCTACGGCAGAGCCTGTGATATAATGATGACGAAACTGGTCATGGATCAGAAAACACGCAATGGATTAAAACTGGAAATAACCAGTTGGTTCTAGCTATTATTTATCGATGACATTTTTTATCATTCTGCACTAAACAGATTCCCCAGTCGTGTGTATTTTATGTTATATCAGTAAAGTATAATATTTACATATTTGAAAAGCTAACAGTCTTAAAATAATATGGACATGTATATAAAAAAGGGAGGGAAGGGAATCATAGAGCATCAAAAATTTCATCCGCATCGCTGTCAACGTGAAACGTGTGTTCACGCAATGCAAATGCAATTCAATGTGGCAATGCTGCTGGCAGCATTGCCACATTAAAACAATAGGCCAAGTTATTTATGTTGAATCGTATTTTATGTATTATAATAATTCTACATTGCTAAAACTATTACTATATCAGTGTTCATAATCTCAGATAATTTACATTCCATCGCCACTTAATCAGTTATCTACTTTAGTGTAATGTATTCTAAGTTGATTTTTGAGTGACCATTTGTAACAAAAGTCCTAATAAGTTTTTGCTTGCAATGGAATTTGAACTTTGTTAAGTATGTTATACAGTTTGTTGTTCAATAACATGAAAATTACCTCTTATTTTTAATTAAATTATAGTTCAACATTATCGGGCTCCATGTGCCTGCATCTTTACCAAACATTCTTTCCGAAAACGTTATACCCATTCGTCTCTTCCCTGATTTATAGGCTCCAACTTGACACAGAGTGTTCCCCAACTTTCTGGCTCACTAGCTGACACTATTGACAGGCTATTTCGTAACATTTAAAAGGGCCAGAGCTTCTTTAAGGCTATTTAACCCGTCAACCAGATTTGTCTGGCATTTCGAGTATTTAGGTCAAACTTGTGAAGCGAGGAATGTGATTACAGGTGACAACTCGTTACGAATGGGATTCGGAGTTAGATGTTGTACAGAAATGAACCTTTATGCAATCGCGTTGTTGTGTTTCGTGCATACCTAAATACCACACCGAGACGTTTGCGTACGTGCCGCGAGAAGTCGATTATAGCAAGCTTTGTCTGTGAAATCTTATTATCGCTTGCTCAGTATTAAAGTGACCGAATTCAAAATTAGTCATAAATGAGTTAGATACACCGTCATCTTTAATTCAACGCCATCTGTGAAATATGTGGTTCATATTCTTTCATAAAAAAAATAAAAATAACATAGCAACTAACATCTTGATTTATGTCCAAATAAACAACCGAAGTCCTAATTGCAAAACGTTTTTTGCGATTTGCCAAAAAACTAGTTTTTTTAATTCGGTCACTTTAGTAATAAGCGTGTGTTATGTGACTGTGGGTTGCATAGAAAATCAAGAATAATCATTGTGTGATTTTGCTCTTTACAAGTGTATGATGCAAAATTGCTTGAACTTTGTTCCCACGCTGGGACACAGGCCTCTCTGTGAGAGGGAGTGGGTCGTGTGAGAGAGGGAGAGGGAGTGGGTCGAGGGAGTGGATCCACCAATCCATGCGGGCCTAGTGCGGGTTGGTTGATGTCACATGTCTTCCAATTTTTGGACTAGGACGTGCCGGTTTCCTCACGATGTTTTTCTTCACCATTTGAAAACAATGGTGATGAAATAAAAAAGACAAAATAAAGTGCCTGCGACCTAACTTTTAAGAGGCTGTTACCACTAGGCGACCTGCTCTCTACTGGTCCATTGCACTCCGACGCTAAATGTTGAATGAATCATTCCTGTCGGGTTGTTCCACTACGCTCCAAAACCCATTGTTTTCATAATTTTAATGTTCATACATTGATTCCACTGCGCTCCAAGAAATGTTGAGTAGAGTAAGCAAAAAAGCTAAAAATAAATCATAATCAAAAAATAATCCGTTCATCCTTGAGTTTTCAACCCAATATGTATACTTACTAGCTTCCGATAAAAATCAAAGTGAAGCATCCTTCGAAGCTAACAAATTGAAGTTTATGCGAGTAAAAATACATGCTGCATTGGTAGGTACCTACTTACATATACAGCAAGATGGCACTCGTGACAGTTCGATGTATTATGCTCGATGTCGCATCTCAGGGCTGCCACAAAAAATAGCAAGGGCAATAAACCAGCTTTTGCGGAGAATCTTGACTGTTGTCAAATAACTTAAGTAGTTACATATGTGTAATTGGTAATTATGCAATCAATCATATTAATACTGACCTGAAAATCTCTGTCGTGTAATAAACACAGGGTTATTTTAAATTGGCTAGCTAAACTCTGCAGACGCGATGAGTCGATATCTAAAAATACGATAAAATTAAAAAGTAAAAAGATTACATTCAACATTGAAACGCTGAAACTATTTGCTGAAAAATATCAATGGGATACGATATTATACCACTGGGAAATGAATCAATTATTATTTATCGAATGATTAGGCAATTATCACACTGTACAGTCAGCATCAAAAGTCGATTAACATTATCATTTTTACATGTTATTAAATTGACAACAACTTTTTTCAATAAACTGATTTTTAGCTTTTCACATAATAGACAAGAGTATATATTCTAAAAAAAATTCTTCTGCTGCAATTTTGAACAAATATTTTGCTCAATAATAAGATTAAAAAAACTGAAGTGTTAATCAACTTTTGATGCTGACCGTACCGCGCTCCGTCGCGTAGCGCGAGCAGATTTAGTGTATAAAACACAATCTGCGCGCGGGACGCGCTCCCCGCACAGATTGTTTGCTATAACCGCACCGCGCTCCGCCGCGGAGCGCGGTGCAGTTTGGTAGTCGCCTTAATCACCATAATAGCTGGTTTAATGAAAGTACTAATATTGTAAATGGTAGTAATATGGTAATTTATCTCAATCAATCCGCCCAGCTTTTCCCAACTATGTTGACGTCAGCTTTCATTCTATCCGGATGTAGCTGAGTATCAATATTTTTCATGGAGCGACTGCCTATATGACCTCAACAACCCAGTGACTGGGTACACAATACCCCTTGGTCATACTAATATGCCTATTTAATAACCTACATTAAAATTGTAACCAAAGCCCGTTTATAGCCAACCCCGGTTGATGTGAACTAAAAATAGAAAAGCTTTAAAATAGATTTACCCGGTAATCAGCTAACAATAACGGTTATTGTACTATTTTTGGTATCACTCGACCACAAAAGGTTAAGGTATAAATAGCCTGATCCCCTTAGGACATGATAATGAAATCTCGGTCAAATTGCAAGAATACAACAACTTTGATGTTCAGTTATTCTATGAAACTTTAATGCCGTTGTTTGTAGGAAAACTTGTCTATTTATGTTGGAGTAAGGTATGATTTCTTGAGTTTATGTAAGTACGTGTATGTGTATACATATACATACATACGAATAAACAGGGTGTGGCGTAAATAGTGGTCCACCGTTAAGGATTCGATATACCAGATAATGTACAGACGCCAGCACATCAACCTACTACAATCTGTCAAATTTCTTTAATCGATTTTGCTGGCGTCTGTACTATAACATTTACAATTTTAACCATTTTAGTAGTACATTTTTTTTTTACAAAAATCGCTCTTGAATTTGCATGATTACGAGTATGTTAAAAATTAGGGTGAAAATAGAAAAGAACTGCCTTTTTCTTCAAAAGCTCTAAATTTACATAAAAAACCACAATTTTATACGATAGCTCTAGTATTCAGCAGTAATTATCAGAAATCAAAATGAAAAAATAATAGTTTTGTTGAAACTACAACCTTTGTAACAAAAGGTAGAAATTTAGTAAAAAAAACAAAAAAAAAATATTTTCGGAAACCTTGGGTAAAAATTGTTAAAATTATAAAATGTTATAGTAAATTATCTGGTATATCGACTCATTGCATGACACATTCTCAACTGCCATGCTCTTTCAAGTCAACATCAAAAAATAATAATAACGCGAAGACAACGCGACGACAACGCGACGTCAACGCAACGTCAACGTATTGTCACCTACGCCTGACAAACGCTCACTACAAAGACGCTCTTAGTGAAATCCCTGCGAAAAACATGTCTGTTAGTTCGACTAGAGATTTCAGAACTTTAATTTGGACAACCATAACATTCACAAGATTTGCAGCCTCATAAAAGCGAGCTCCAAATAAAATAAAATAGATATATGCGACTAACAGCCCTGACCTCTATTAGCTTTCAGCGAGCACCATTCGCTTTCACAGTCAAGTGCATTGCACACATATACCTGTGGCGTTACCTTCTATTGCTCTTACGGCGATAAAATATTTACTTACGAAAAAGGTTTTTAAAAACAATTTTTGTTCAGGACTTGGAAGTATTTTGTCTTTTGTTTTCGTAGACAAATGCTTTGTTTTTTTTTTGAAGTGATAACTTCTTTAGGCGCGATAGGCATTTTTGGGGTGAGAAAATACTATTGAACTCGCGCCACTGTTACCGTAATCGACACCGCTTCGGATGTGTTCGGCTGTCCTCGGGATGTATCGGTTTTAATGTATATCCGATATGCCAGTGAGTGATGGCAAAGTATTCTGTTTGTGTTTTGTTTTCACTTCTGTCGGCACTCCCAGAGTGCCAGTTTTTTTGTTTATAGTTGTAAAACGTTAATTGAGGTCGTGGTTACGCTGGATAGTTACGAGTAGTAGTATTTGTTTTCTAATCTTAGCTTGTTTCTTTTACGTTTTTAAGCGTTGGTAATTTGTTTTATGCCTGTTTTTTTTACACACCCGTTTTCTTATAGGTACTAGGTATCTTTAATTCAGATTTATTCCGGTTTCGTTAAGGCCTATTCAAACCTAAGCGGTATTCGCTGCCGCTGTGGGTAGAGGTACATACCGCGCGTAGGGTTTCGCTCAAACTTCACACTAAATACCTGAGCGAAACCCGCGCGGTATGTACCTCTACCCACAGCGGCAGCGAATACCGCTTAGGTTTGAATAGGCCTTTACGTAGGTATTATGGTATTACGAATATCTATGACAGTCTATACAAGCAGTCAGACGCCCGAAATGACCTACGACAACTCGCTTGACCTTCTAATAACGGTGATAAGTATCCAATGATTGGGATGTACATAGAAGTCACTGATGTCAGATGGCAGTTGCTTCATGTAAAATGGACTATATTCGCATCTTGTTAGAATAAAAGCCGGTTTCCTCACGATGTTGTCCTTCACCGTTTTGAGAGCAGTGGTGATAAAATGATTCACATAAAGCAACCCGTGGGTTCGAACCCACGACCTTACAATTCGTATCCTACTCGTGCCCTCGTGTGTAGGTACAGTGAACAAAAGAGATAAGTATGCAGGATCGTCGGATATAGTTGAAGTTTAGTAAAAAACCGATGGATGTTGTCGACTGTTTAATTTGATAAATGAGCAGTTTGTTTTCTATTAATAAAATTAAATTTTATTCGAAAACATTCATCGGTTTCTTACTAAACTTCAACTATATCGGACGATCCTGAATACTTATCTCTTTTTTTGAATGTACATGTCCTAGAAGCAAAAATTCGAAGACATGAGACATCTACGAACCCGCACTGGGCCCGCGTGATGGATTACGGCCCACTCCCTCTCACATAGAGGAGGCTTGTGTCCTAGTAGTGGGAACATTATAGGCTGATTATGTGTGTGTAGACTGAAAGCCACTCCTAACCTTAATTTTCCACTAAATTCTTCACAGATTATTAAGAGTGATGCTTATAATGGGCTTTAACCTAAATGAGGTAAGGGGTTACATAAGCGAGTGAATATTATAACTACACTAGCAGCGCCCCGCAGTTTCACCCGTGTAAGTCTCAATTCCGTGGGAATATGGGGATAAAAGTATCCTATGTGTAATCCTGGTTATAAACTATCTGTGTGCCAAATTTGAACCAAATCCGTTCAGCCGTTTGTGCGTGAAGAAGTAACAAACATACAAACACACTCACAAACTTTCGCCTTTATATTATTAGTGTGAAGTGTGATATTTGCCTGTTGTAGCTGACGTCACCATCCTTTTCCTGCTTCGTTCCGACACAGTTCAAGGACATGTTTCCAATCATTCCCTTGACGTAATATCTTAGCGTACATCCCATATGACGCCCGAGGGAAGGATGCGGCGCCTTTCGACGGTATTTCTATTTATAGCGAAGGATTGAAGGCCACGTGGCTGATGCGATGCTCGGTTGGCGGGTACCAGGACTGTAGCTATCTTTTCTGTTAATTAAATTAGTTTTTAGCTGTTATCCTTTCTCAGACAGTTTCAGTAATCATCATTATGAACAACTTTTACTATGGGACGAAACCTGAAATCGCGAAAAAAAAGTCAGCTCTTCCCTACATTTTAACGAGTTATGTGAACATAAATGCAAGGAACAGCTGATTTTTTTTCGCAATTTTAGGTTTAGTCCCGTAGTAAAAGTTGTTCATAATTATGAGTACAATGACCCCTTAAAAGGATGCCCATGAATTTAATTTCACCCTGTATATTAGAAAATTTTGATCATATCGCATTAAAGTATATGTGTATACCTATGTGCGTCTTCGTGTCACAACAATCAATCCTAGTAAACATGACATTTTAGTTGCGGAGTGTAAGCGTAACAAACAAACAAATAAACTAAGTCATGGAAGAGGGAGGTCTCCATCAACACACTATCAATCAAAATCTGAATAATTTTGAACGAGTATAATCCATTGCTTCATATGTTAAAAAAATTTGGCTGCTCAACAACGTAACTAACGCAATGAATGTTGTTTAACTGTCAAAATGAAACCCTTCGCTACTGCTAGTAAAATGCAACAATGTATTTATTAAAATCTGTTGATTACGAAATAAATCCATACTAATATTATAAATGCGAAAGTGTCTGTCTCATTTAGATGAAATTTGGTATAGTCCCGGGAAAAGACATGGGATAGTTTTTATCCCGATATTCCCACGGGAAACTTATGTGAGTGAAACCACGGGGCGCTGCTAGTAATTTATATAGTTTTAAATCAAGATTAATAATTGAGCATAATTTTACAATACAGCAAAGTTTTAATTTAATGACAATCAACAACGCAGAATCGATATTTTGCTAAGTATGCACTCAATTTGTAATCGGAATGTCTGCATTTTATTAATCCAGCTGGATATTGCAGCTCGTTGACTTTAAATTCAATCATTTGCTATCAATAAAGCAGCACTCTATCGGAGTGGTACCGTGATTACCAATCGGCTGTTGGCTGCATTCATTTGTGTCAAAGGTCCTTTGATGCTGTATAATCTGATACTTATCGGAGGAGAAATAGGAGATCAAATGAAAGTAAATGATTTCTTATTTGCTCGAACAAATTGGGTAAATGAAAATTAAGTAAGTACAACTGTTTGATACATTTTATTTTCGGCCCAAATTTCTTCTACTTAACGTTTCATAGCAATGTAAATGTACTCGGCCCAAAATTCGGCTACTTGTTTGACGCCATCACTAGCGTCCATCAGTTCCTGTAACGTGCAGCTGACAGGACACGCGGGGCACGATATTAAGTGTCCCATTGTTTGTGGAACAGCACCACATTTACACTCCAAGGCGGAGTCGTCTATAAATCTCCACCTGAACAGGTTTTCCTTGGTTCGGCCAACCTGGGTCCGGAGTCTGTTTAAAGACTTCCAGGTTACCCAAGGTAACTCATGTTCAGGTGGGAGGTCTTCAGCGGGTGGAACAAACGGTTTGGGTTAGGAAGCACTGTCTCGCCACACCTTCAGTCTTTCTTGTGGTGGTTCGGCCGTGAGTGGGACGACACACTTTAAGAAACTGTTTCGGCTTTTCAGCCTTTGTGGCACAAGGGTGTTGTGGTGCAAAGGGTGTCGTGTGTCGGAGACCATTTTGGCTCTTTCACTGGAGTTTTCCACCGCTCTGCGAACCACTCGTGGCGCTATTCCTGTTAGTGGATACAGCATTTGTACCGGGGTCGGTTTTAGGCAACCAGTGATGGTCCGGCACGTTTCATTCAAAGCCGTATCCACCAGCTTTGCATGGGCAGAACGACTCCACACGGGGCACGGGAATTCTCCCGAAGAAAAAGACAGCGCCAGTCCAGTAAAATGAACTCACAGTAATTTCATAAGCATACGGCCTATGATGTTATCATTACTGGGACACAGGCCTCCTCTCAGTGAGAGGGAGTAATCATCATCAATGGCCGTTATCCACCACGCGGGCCCAGAGCGGGTTGGTAAATGTCACATGTCTTCGAATTTTTGGTTCTAAGATATGCCGGTTTCCTCACGATAATACGAACTTTTTCAATATTTTTGTACAGATGCCAGCACATCAAGCTACTTTAATCTGTCAAATTTCTTTAATAGATTTTCAACATTATTGCTAAAGCATAATGTTCAAAATTGGCTGGGAAAATTTGACAGTTTTGGGTAGCTGGATGTGCTGGCGTCTTGTCTGTACCTCACGCGCGATTTGCACAATATTAGTAGCACTTAACAAATAAATAAAGTTGCGTGAAATATAATTATTTTTAATTCGGCGAATATCCATTTCATACTGTTCCATATCCAGAATTATTTTGTATGAAAGTAAAAAAGACTCAATATTTATTTATCAGCTGGCCATTTCATATCATTGAATATCCCGAATCATTTTGAATGAAAAACAAAATAAAGACTCAATTTTCATGCACCGTGAGGCACAGTAATTACTCGGTCGAATAGCTTATTGAAACGAAAACAGAAAAGAGAATTTAAAATGTATCAAAGGTGTAATTAAAATGTGGAATATGAAATGGAAGCATTTTTTTTTACACTGCGAGGCTCTTTTCGCAGCATTTACCTTTTTGATGACAATTCGTATTTATAAAGGGAGTTAATGCACTACAAAAGTAGGTAAATATGCATACATACATACTTCCCAAGAGCGTAGGCAGATCGACAGAATTATTACATAAAAAAAAGTAGATAGTGTAATCCACCACGCGGGCCCAGTGCGGGTTAGCATGATGTCACATGTCTTCGAATCTTTGGTTCTAGGACATGCCGGTTTCCTCACGATGTTTGATGTTTCCTTCACCGTTTTTAGAGTGGTAGTGACGAAATAACTTACAGGAAGTAAAGTGCCTGCTTGGGTTCTAACCCACGACCTACAACTCGGAAGTCGCGGCCATTGCCACTGGGCCATTAGAGATAATTTTTTTCGCCTTTACTTTCGTCGTGACTAATTTTAGCCACAGCCTCTATCGCCATTCTATTTGCATTTCTCTTCTAAACCTAATCATAATCAGCCTATAATTTTCCCACTGCTGGGACATAGGCCTCCTCTCGGTGAGAGGGAGTGGGCCGTAATCCACCAAGCGGGCCCAGTGCGGGTTGGCAGATGTCACATGTCTTCGAAATTTTTGGTTCTAGGACATGCCGTATTCCTCACGATGTTTTCCTTCACCGTTTTGATAGCGGTGGTGATGAAATAAATTACACAAAGTAAAGCGCCTGTCTGGGTTCGAACCCACGACCTACAACTCGTAGGTAAGCCGTGGCCGTTACCACTGGGCCACCGAAGAAGATAATTTTTTTCGCCTTTACTTTCATCGTGACTAATTTTAGCCACAGCCTCTAACACCATTCTATTTAAATTTCTTCTTTAAACCTAGGTAATCAAATAAAGTTTATAACATCTTTGCCAAATCTTACTAACCATTCATGACTTGACGTCAATTGATATAGATTGATATAATTTCCGTGATGAGGCGAAAATTATATCAATCCATATTGACTTACATGCTGACGTCACGACACGCCAACTGAATAGACACCGATTACTTTGATGCGGGAGACTCCATTGAAAAGTAACGACGCAGCTCAAAGGACAAATTACGAGACACCCTCCGGCCTTCAGTGGCTTCAATTTATGATGGATAGACAAAACTGGTAGATAATTGCGTATCACACTAAGGCCCGGTATCCACCAAAGCGGGGAGGAAAGGGGACGAGAGGAGATGTGCTGCGAAGCTGGCAGGCTATTTCCACTAAAGCGGAGAGGAAATGTGAGCTGTGCGTAGCGGAGATGTGTGGTGGGAATATTGGGAATGATTCTTTCGGGTTTACGAATCTCAATAAAACTAATATTATGCATTTCAGTCAACGCTTACCAACTTTACCTGATCTCAAGGTTCAATATAATGATAAAATAATTGAAGAAGTCAACACTGCTAAATTCCTCGGTGTAACTATTGACAAAAAGTTAAATTGGAAAGAACACATTGAAATTTTAAGTAAAAAAATTAGTACTTAACTCTTCCTATGCCTTATACAAATTAGTTCCTGTGCTTAACACTGACGCATTGCTAACAGCTTATCACGGCCTAGTTTCGTCGCACCTAAGGTATGGAATTATCCTTTGGGATAACATATTGACGTTACCATCTCTGTACATATTCGAAGTTGTCATGTTTGTAAAATGTAATCGGCAATTATTTCCACGCATCGCTGACAAAGTCAGTCGCGTCAGACGTGATAACATTATGCTTTGCTCACACGGTTCCAAAACAGCATTAATGCGGAAAAGTGTATTTTGCATGGCGCCTGTAATATTTAATAAGCTTCCTAAGGGATGGAGGGAACTAAGCGCACACATACTAAAAAAGCGACTAAAAGTATTTCTAGTTGGAAAAGCATACTACAGTATTTTAGAATTTTTAAATGACAAAGTGTAATATTACGAATTTAACAAATATATACTGACATTTTATAATTTTTGCAATTTATGATTAGATTATAGAGCAATTTAATTCAAATGTATAATTTATTGTTTAAATTTATGCCGTTATTCATAATTCTATTTAATCTCTATTTTAGCTAAAATAGGTTTATAGAACGTTTGTCTTTATCTGTCACGTTGTCATTTCTGTGTGTAAGAAAGAGACAAACCCCATTTTAACTAAAATAGGTTTGATAAGTTTTATGAATAAGGGGGTTAATTTTTAGTTTATGTTAAAATTTAATAATGTTTTTAGCTTTGTATAACATTATTTTTACCCATGCTAGATTGTTTCGAAAAACAAATTGTTGTCGGTCCTTTACTTAACTTTCGTCGTCGAACTTTAAGGCTATGTTTAAGAGAACGAACGAATGAATAAGGCGTTATTCGTCATCAGCCTACAGAAAACCATTGTTGGGCATTGTTGTTGTTAGCGATACCCGTTTTGCGTGGATGTGACGCATGTTTCCCCCTACCTTTTTATTTTATTTTTTGTGTTTTTGTTCTTTTTGCGTCATTTTCACCGCAAATAAACGTATTTTCTTTCTTTCTTTCTTTATGTAGGCCTCTCCTCTTTATAAGTTCGATCAATGGACTGCAGGCACAGTCAGGACATGACAATTTGCTTTGCAATTAATTTCCTTGACTTCACATACCTAAGGGTCAAAACAGACGGACTGCATTTCAGCTGCAACATCGCAGTTTGGATGCAGTTGACTTAATGCTTCGAAACCTAGTTATGTCAACTGAAGCCAAACAGCAACAGATTTTTTTGTAAATAGATACTTGCTTCATATTTTACAATAAATTACCAGCGTTGTGTCATCGCGCTTCTCTTTCTTTTCTATGCAGTCCGACAGTGACCGCGCTGTAGGTCATGGAGTCCCCTTATTGAGTTAAATTAGGGAAATATAAGTGTCCGCTTTAATAAACCATAATGGCTACCATTTGGCAGTGTGTATATTTGTTCCACAGTACTTTTATACCAGACAAGTTCTAGACGTGAAGACTTGTAATTGGCTGTCAGATTATCATAATGTTATTTATCACTATTGTATTTAGCTGTAAGTCTACCAAAGTCCTTAAATAAATAAATAATTATAATACTGTTTGTTCCGTTCCCACAGACAAACCGTGAAAACGGTTTTGCGGGGCATAGTACATAAGTTAAGATTATTATCTAAACTTGTAGAAAAAAAAAAAACTGCGATGTGGCAATTGGCATGCAGTCCGTCTGTTTAGACCCTAACAGTACAAACCTACATTGCGGACACGGCTATAAATTTTTGTATGTCTTCCAAAGTGTCCCTTTTGTATCTTCCTATTCTGTCCAAGTAATTTCAGGCCCCAGGATTTCAGCCGTAAACAGGCCGGTGATAAAAATTTTATCATAAATGTATTGTATGGGCTGACGATGTAAAGAGTATATGACTTCCTTTATTTTGAAGTTATGAAACCTTGTTCAAAGGGCTATGTAATTTTAAAGGCCTGTCGTCCTGAGTGGCAATAACCTGTTACGCTCTTGAGAGGATGGTAGACGGGCGGGAGGTAAACAAATAAAGGAAGATGAAAATACGTTTTTTGTTGTAAACATGACTCAGGCAAAGAACACAAATACAAAAACAAGTGCTAGTCGGACTCGCGTACGAAGGCTTCCGTACCATTATCTCAAAAAACGGCAAAAAATTATTTATTTTATTCTATTTTTAGTTATATTTGTTGTTATAGCGGCAACAGAAATACATCTGTGAAAATTTCAACTGTCTAGCTATCACGGTTCAAGAGATACAGCCTGGTGACAGACAGACGGACGGACAGACAGCGAAGTCTTAGTAATAGGGTCCCGTTTTTAACCTTTGGGTACGGAACCCTAAATATAACAAGTTGGGGGGATATAATTATGTATGCGTCTCATCCACGCAAAACGGCCATCCCTCAGCATAATGCTAAGACCCTATGCGAGATAGAGCCTCAGCGCTAGTTTTCAGCGATAGCCGGCGTTGACGCGGAACAGTCACTTACAGGTATCGTTGAAAGTCAGAATAGCTCCAGTTTATACTCTTATTCCTTGAAGGCCATAATAGGTACAGATCAGGCCAGCATATCAAGCTACCCGAAACTATCAAATTATCCCAATCAAATTTGAACCATAAGCTTTAGCGATAAAGTTGAAAATCTATTAAAGAAATTTGACAGATTGTAGCAGCTTGATATGCTGGCGTCTGTACAGTATTTTTATCTCACGAAGCGGCGCGCGCTTTAGTTGTGGCTACCTTGTGTACAAACACGTTATAAATATTACTGAAATATCTACATACAAAAAATTATTTACACGGAACAGAAACGGTCAACAATCAACGTTGTATAATCCTCTCCTCCATGTTTCGGGCAATTGGATTTACTAATGGCCGCTCGGGGACTATTATAACCTCTTACTGACAGTTATGGCCGTTAAATTATGTGTTATAATTTATAAGCCATATTTATTACGCTTGTTTTACCAGAAGATCAGCAGAAGGTGTATTGTCAAAATTTTTATTTGTCTGTCTGTCTGTTTGATTCGGTTAATCTCCAAAACGGCTGGACAGATTTTGACTGTACTTTCATTGGCAGATAGCCGATGTTATAAAATGTAACTTTAAAATTTAATTTGATAAATGTACTGTTTGTTTTCTATTAATTAAATTTTTTATTCGAAAGCATCCATCGGTTTCTTACTAAACTTCAACTGTATCCGACCTTGGTTACCTATCTCCTTTGGTGACCGTACATGAGAATATTAAAACTATAACATAAAGGTATGATTCCGATCTCGGCAGCACGCAGCAGTGCTGCCGCGGCAGTGCGGTCGCAGCACTACTGGTCCTCATACATTTTCTACGGGTTTATACGTCACGTCAAAACACGTATCAACCCGTAGAAAATGTATGAGGACCAGTAGTGCTGCGATCGCACTGCCACGGCAGCACTGCTGCGTGCTGCCGAGATCGGAATCATACCTTTAGTCGATATTGTTGGGTGTTTCACAAAAACTAGACATTTGTACAATAATTAATTTGTGGGTAGAAAAAAAAAAACTACCTCAATGTTAGCTTGATACACGGGCTCAAAACGTCAACTGCAAAAGTAAACAAGTGTCCTTTCAATACAGATAAGCTTAGCTGAATGTGTCTTGAAATTATTATAGGGAATACTAGCTGCGCCTCGCGGTTTCAGCCGCATAAGTTTCGATCCCGTGGGAATATCGGGATAAAAACTATCCTATGTCCTTTCCCGGGACTCAAACTATATCTATACCAAATTTCATCTAAATCGGTTCAGTGGTTTAGGCGTGAAAAGGTAACATACAGACAGACAGACAGACAGAGTTACTTTCGAATTTATAATATTAGTATAGTATGGATGAATTTTAAATGTAAATAACCGATTCTCACCTCGACACCGTACGAATTCTGAACGGTGTCTTTCGTGTTTAGAGAATAACGCTATTACTTTGTTATAGATAATCTAGCCATCATTATGTGAGTCTGTAATATAAGACTCTTAAACAATATCAGTTTTCTCTCTCTTGCTGCGATACTTGGTGCCTGGTGCTAACAGCGGGAAGTTAAAGTTTCCATCGTTTAGTAGAGACTGTGGGTAAGTAAAGCTTCGCAGAAAGCCATCTAGTTTTCCTTATAAAGTGACATCTATAGAGTAGAATACTCATCATTATGTACTCTATAGGAATATTTTTTATTCAGTGCGCAAACTTTGACAAAATAAACTTAGATGAGTTTTATTAAACATCTATTTTTTATTTTGATATCTCTTTATACAAAAAAATAAAGTTATTGTTAACGAAAGATGTTTACTTTGAAATTGATTTTATGCCTACTCGCCGGCGCGTGGCGCCCGTGAGAGGGTTTCACCCCCGCTGCAACACCGCGACGTGCGCCGCCCGGTGCGCTCGCCCATTATTATTACTACGAATAGATAGTGTCCATAATTATTTTGCTGAATTACAGTCGAATTTTAAAAAAAAAAAAGCTTTAACAAATAATGGAAATGTGTTCCATTACTGATACTCAACCACCAAAATTTTTTTTGCGCACTCCTTAAAAAATACTCCTGTGTAAATATTACAGATATAAATGTAGAATTTTTACAGAGTGACACAATGGGTGGCCTTGTCGCTAAAAGCGATCTTTGAATGACAATCTTTGGATAGATGGAGATCATCTATAAGGCTGATTATTTTATCTATAAAATTTTATTTCACTACTCTGGTGCACTTTTGACTATCTGGCTCGAAGGACCAGTTAAGGCAAATTCTTCAGAGTTAACATACCTAATTTGTTTTACATATTTCAAATACCTAGTATTTAACTTAAAAGGATAATAAATACTTAGGAATGCTTAGGAACATTATTTTACGAAATATGTTCTACTAGCTTTTGCCCGCGGTTTTGCCGTACGTACTACCGAGATTAAAAGTACCCTATGTGTTATATCCAGGTTATAAACTATCTGTGTGCCAAATTCCATCCGAATTCATTCAGCCATTTTTGCACCAATCTGGAACATACATCCAGACAAACGGACAAAAAATTCTAATAACTATGTTTTTGGCATCAGACTCGTTCCCATATCACGTAGCAATTACTTTTTTCAAAAATATTCAATGTACAGTTTTGAATTCGTTACTATTTTATTATAAGGGTCAAATTGAGTTAGCTAGCGAAAATGGATACCGATATCTAAACACGATGAAACAAAAAAAAATTAATTTAATAAGTTTTTGTGAGGTCATCGACCGTAGATTCATCTGCGAAGTTTCGTTAGCTAATTACTAGCATACATAAATAACACTACTATAGTGACTATTTAAAGCATAATCTATTCACTCACAAATATAAAATTCTAAAATCCGACTGGCCTCGAACGGTATGCCCACCCTTTTAAGTAATTAAATGGCTTCCTTACAAAGTAACTTACCTGCAAAATCTTTGAAGTACATTCTCATTAAATCAGAGTAGATAATTGTGATGTGAAAACCACATAATTTAATAACGCACCAGAAAATCAACTGAATGAAATCATAACATTTTATTGAATGCTTCGCTGATCAAAGTATAAACTCGAATAGAATTTAATTAAATTCTCCTTAGTTTTGTTTCGATGGTACATCCATGTTGCTTAGACTGTTCTCACACGTGTGAGCATTATGTATCTGCTATAAAGCTACCAGTTACTGGGTACGTCTTTCATTGTCTTGAATGTGCCCTGGCGGCTCAGAGTATGTCATGCTCACTCAAATGTCTCACTGGTGGTGACGTGTGTGTTGGATCAAGCGAAGCGAAGATTTTTGAGCTATTCTTATTTAAAAAAAAAACACCTTTATTAATGCTACTACGATTAAAATTTGTACGTTGTACATACTTATTTCTTTAATTTTTTTTGGCTCGTTACAATAAACTTTAACGTAAGAAATTTTGCACGGTTAGAAGGTAGTAAATAGGTGTTAAATATTTATCCTTCGAAGATCGAAAATAAACCACCCATTTACCTGTTGCACTAAAAAATTAAATCGTCAATTTGGAGGGACCAACTTATATAATCGATATCTTTAAAACAATATATGTTTCGAGCAGCCAAAATCAATAATATTAAAGTAGAATTAAGGTATTATAACACTAAGTAGGTAGAACATTTCAGGAAGTAGTCTATCAGTTTGGTCCCTCCATCTTGATATTATGATGGAGGGACCAAGCATTTTGTTAAAATATTATGTATATATGATGGCTACTAAGGTCTCAGTATACATGGCGGCCGTGCTGCCGAACATCTTATATTCAGCCGAAACCTGGACCGTGTACCGCCGACACATCCGCATGCTGGACCGGTTTCACCTTCGATGTCTTAGGAGAATCCTCAGAATCCGATGGTCGGACCGCGTGCGGAACACCGAAGTGCTGCGCAGGGCCAAAGTAGGTGGCATCAGTGGCGTGCATTGCATATAGGCATATAAGCAGTGCCTACCTCGATATATCAACATAAGCCTGTCAATTACATTTTAGTGTGTGCCCCACAATTAGGAAACTCACAAAATTATCATACCTAACAAAAAACAAAATCTTCATACAAACACGCGCGGCAGTAGGCAGTCGCCGGACGGCCTATTCGGCTCCCGTACTATGCGCAATTGCGCACATTGTCCTTGGTCTTTACTCGTTCAAGTTAATACGACAAAATTAAAAATACGTACGCCTAACGCGTAATACCATGATGTTCGACCTTCGAAATTTATCACCCTTAAGTAGGCATGCCTACTCAAATAACCACACTTTTGACCTCACTTTTTTTCTGATTAGATTAGTGACCCGGCCTAGTGCCTACCTATTCTGAAAACCAATGCACGCCACTGGGTGGCATTGAGTCTTATCTCATGCGGCGACAACTTCGGTGGTGCGGACATGTGTCACGAATGGCGGAGCAGCGAGTGGCGAAGCGCATCTTTTATAGCGAACTTGAGGAGGGCAAGCGCAAGCATGGCGGACAACTCCAACGCAATGGCGTCAACTTTAAGGCGTTTGTGGTGCGCATACCAACATGCTACTTGCACCTGGTGATGGAAGAAAGCTTTTGGCCGCAGGATGTGGTATTCCGCCGCTTTCGCGGACAAGTTTTATATACTAACAAAATTGTTACTATATTATTATGTATACTTTAAGGTATGTATCATGGGTCTTTGTAACCTGAAAATAAATGGTTTATTATTATTATTATAAAGATGTGCTAAAACGTCACTTTAGGAAATGTGACTTAGAGCCGTCTCGGTGGGAGCAGCAAGCCGCCCAAAGGATGGAGTGGAGGTCTTTGATAAAAAACAAAGTCCGAAATTTTGAATTGCAGCGGCACGTTGAGCTTGATGCAAAGCGTGACCAACTGAAAGCCCGACCACCTGCGGCGATCAGTTATAATTATATCGATGGTGTGCTCACATGCCCGCATTGTGCGCGGATCTTTGCAAAAAAGATTGGATACATAAGCCACATGCGAGCACACGAACGGCAACTACAACGGAGCTGAAGCAATCGCCCTGGCCGAAATCGGTCGGATCGCATCATCATCATCATCATCATCATCATGTATATGATGAGTTAGCTAAAATTATGGCAAAGGTAGGAAATAGTAGATTAATGGTATTATTTTTTATATATGTATGACAGACATTGGAGATTTGGTCCCTTTCATCATTAGGTTCCCTTTAAAATGGTTGAGCTGAATTGTGCTGATCCATTCGTCATGTTCGTGAACGGGGACCGCGCGCCGTCAGTAGGGACTGGCCAGCTCTCTGCTACCTCGACTTATTTTTATTTCTGAATTGTTTATTTTTACTTTTATCGCGACATTCCTTTTAACGGCATGTGGTGTTATACCTGCGAACGGATAAAGCCTAATAATTTAATGATATGATCATAAAAATTCAGCGTCGTTATCATGAGACACTAGCTAGAGTAGTATAACTTATTGTGTCAAATAAAAAACAACCCATATGTAATATTCGATCCTTCGATTCCTTTTACTTCCTACAAATCAATTAGGCGATCCCGAAATAGATACTTTTTAGGGTTCCTTATCCAAAGGGTAAAAATGGGACCCTATTACTAAGACTCCACTGTCCGTCTGTCTGTCTGTCACGAGGCTGTATCTCATGATCGGTGATAGCTAGACAGTTGAAATTTTCACAGATGATGTATTTCTGTTACCGCTATAACAAAAAATACTAAAAACAGAATAAAATAAATATTTAATGGGGGCTCCCATACAACAAACGTGATTTTTTTGCCGTTATTTGCTCGATATTAGTAATGGTACGGAACCCTTCATGCGCGAGTCCGACTCGAACTTGGCCGCTTTTTTATTATTATTAGCGTTTAATTTCCAACTATCGGGCAAAGGCCTACTCTCTTTCCACCTCTCTCTCTCCCTCTCCGGAGCTGCCAAGGATCAGTATTTATTAAAGGAACCCAGCTCATCCCGCCATCTCCGTCTGGGCGTAAATAGATAAGTCATATTAATTCCCTTTATTAATATTATCTGGTTTCCCTAAGCCTCAAAAATAAAATCACCGAGATGGAAAACCTTTTACACAGCCAGCCGTGCGGATTAATTTCACATGAAAAGCATGCAACCGACACGGCTGATGGCTTCTCCTATTGCATTTGGATCTACAGGGTGTTACAGAAAGGGTATATCAATACAAACGGGTTGAAGAGTGTATCTGGTATAGAATCTCTGTACTAAATTTCAGCTCAAAAGCATTAACTTTGAAAATGCCTAATATTTTTTTATTTCGACATCACGGCGCTGCACTGGCGCGCGGCAGCGTGATGTGCGTGTACTAGGCGCACAGACACACTACAGATAACGGATAATGACCCTCGTAGTGCGGTGACATGAAACTATCGAAATAAAAAAATATTAAGCAATTTCAAAGTTACTGCTTTTGAGCAGAAATTTTGTACAGAGATTCTAGACCAGATACACTCTTCAACCCGTTTGTATTGATATACCCTTTCCGTAACACCCTGTATACCAACTATACTAACAGGATATTTTTTTTTGTAAAAGCAAAGCTGTAATCCCCGTGAAATCCGACGAGGGGATTTCAACAGCGCCTCTGGCAAGCTCCATTTTTGGTTCATGTCGTTTTTTGTGACGCCGATGTAACGAGTATCGACGAAATCCGGATTGGATGTAGTGTTGATTTAAATTTTGGGTCTATCGTGATTCATCCATATTTTATTATACAAGGTGGCGCAAAAGTTGTGACCAGATAAAAGAACAAAGAAAAGAAAGAAAAATTGGTTTATTTTTCACAGAAACACGTGGATACAAAAAGATAATTAATTCTAAAAATAATAGATAGACAGAAGTTCTTTGGCTGTAATTTTTTTATGAACTAGCTGCGCCCCGCGGTTTTACCCGCATAAGTCTCGATCCCGTAAGAATATCGGGATAAAAAATACCCTTTGTCCCTTTCCGGGACTCAAGCTATCTCTATACCAAATTTCATCAAAATTGGTCCAGCCGTTTGAGCGTGAAGAAGTAACAAACATATAAACACACACACACACACACACTCACAAACTTTCGCCTTTATAATATTAGTGTGATTAGTGTGATGACGAACTTTGTTTCAGTTTTTGGATTATGTTTATTTGATGTCTTAATATGTTTTCCTTTAAGTCGAGAAAATTATAGTGGGCTAAGTGGCCGCCGCCAGAATTGATGACCATTCGGAACCGATTAAAGGCATTTTTCATTACTCTTTCCAGAACTTCCGGCAATAGGTCCTCGCATTCTTGATGGATATTCTCTTTGAGGGCTACAAGAGTCTGAGGCTTGTTGACAAAGAATCGTGACTTCAAAAAACCCCGATTAAACCAGGCATTCTTGCCGGCCACTGCAAATCGCCAAGACAAGAGATTAGGTGAACCGAAACAATTATTCCGCGTTTTTTAAGAGCATAGAATTTACCGATAGGATGATGACTTTTGCGCTACCTAGTATAATATCTATCTATACTGATGTATCTGCTAAAGCGTTCAACCAAAAAAAAAACAGTTTTTGAATCTTTGGTTCTAAAACATGCCGGTTTCCTCACGATGTTTTGAGAGCAGTGGTCATGAATTAATTTACACAAAGTAAAGTGTTTGCTTGGGTTCAAATCCACGTCCTACAACTCGTAAGTGCATTACCACTGGGCCACCACTGCCTCCTTACACAACAGACACAACTGAACCCAAATATTATTAAATATCACATTCTATCCGCAAAACGTTATTTCTGGAGCGACAAGTAGAAAATACCGATTTACCAACATTATGGACGAAGCGTGAAATGAAAATCGCTAGTTTATTGCGAAAGCGAACTTTAATAGTGTTTTCCTCAAGGTCAATATTTTTCCGAACGCCGACGCCGAAACCCGCCAACCCCAACATATGTATTAGTTTCGGCCGATACCAAACTTTATGTATGTTTTCGTGCTAAATGATCCTAATAATATTACGAAGGGGTTTCTGTTTGCAAAGGATCCTGCAAATATTCGTTATTGAATAGGTTTCAATGGTTGTTTAAATAATTGAAGAGGGATTTAACTACTATTAATTATTCATCTGTGCAATTTATTTATGAAAATCTATCTTATATTAACATAAGATAATATTCACATACATAGTTCTTAATTAGGTACTATTCTACACTGCTTTGCATTGATTACGGCCAAAATACACTTATCTATATATCTTCTATATCTATATAAATAAAAATGAAATACTCTTCGTAAGTAAACGCATTACTTGAGAACGGCTGGACCGATTTGGCGATGTTTTGAATTAGGTTTTTGTGGTAAAAATTGAACGTCCTTTTTTGTAAGCGATTTTTATATGAATTATTGGACAGGACAACATCTATCAGGTGAGGCAGTAACAAATACAACAAATATTAGATTGACTCAGCCATCAAGCAACCGTTACTCTCCTCTACAATACCTATTCAGTTTCGGCTTATTTTTTTCAAAGGCCGAAACTACGAAGGACATTTTGCTGACACTGAGACTACACTCGGACACTAGACATCGTAAATACCAAGTTTAATGTAGCGTAAAGTAATGACACCCGTCATACTCGTAAACATAAACGGATGTCAAGATCTCTGATACTACTGGTCAACTAGGACGTGAACTTGTGACGATAAAAGTGTCTGAATAGGGAAGTATTTTATCTGTAATTTATTTTAATTTTATATTTAGCCGTTAGTGTGCCACTACTGGGCAAAGGTCTCCCTATTCTCTTTTCCACCGGGCCATAACCCTCTTAACAAACATCTTTTTCATTTCTCATACTCGGAAAGTAGTGTTTGTTTGATCCAAATAGCGAGTGGAAAACGCTGCTTCCCACCACAGGGCGGGAAAGACTCATAGTAATTACTTCCCTCTTTAGGGTGGGAATGAATTTTAAAAATAGAACTGTAGTCAACTACGAAATTCTTGACATAAATTAAGAAAAATGCTGCAGTCTTGTGAGTGTATAAACAGCCAGTGTGAATTTAAAAAAAAAAACCTATTAAGCGAGACAGCCCGCGGCGATGACGCGGTGTGTTCCATATTTAAAATAAAAAAAGACAATAGTATTATTTGGCGGGATGCTGTACCGAAATTCAAAAACTTGATTTTATAGACTAATATTTCTTTAATAAAAATGAGTTCAAGCGATTCTGAAATGTTGACCCCAGATTCGGTTAAAGACGAGGCAAATGCAGTAATTGAAAATATCAGGTATATGCCGAAATAAATAGCAACATATTTGAATTTACCAAACTGTGAGCAGTATACCGGGCATTGTTATAGAAGAACGTCAGCGACACTGTTAGCCGATTCTGGGGCGAACTTGACAATGTTAAAAAGACATCGAGGATGGAAATCTAGCACAGTCGCGGAAGGCTACATTGAGGATTCTGTCCAAAATAAAACCAAAATTTCAAGCAAATTAACTGAGACTATAAATTTACGCCCCAGTTCGCCTCAACCAACTACTTCAAGGGAGTCTCTGCCATGGATTCCACCGTCTAATCAAATACCAGAGTCTCGTACTTTTACAGACATCCGGCATAGCCAAAGTCATAATATATATCAAACACCGTAAATAATCCAAACAAGAATGTAACTTTAAATTTCACAAATTGATCTAACTTCTCCATTAATTTTAAATAGGTACTTACCTATTTGCCTATGCATGTTATTGTAATAAATAAATATTTTAGAAAAACTACTACTTTCCTTATATTCGAAATGAAAAGTAGAGTGTTTAACACGGGTGAAAGTCATCAATTCCTACTCGGACTATAGCCGCCCTCGCTGCGCTCGGGCGTCTAAATGCCTCGTATAGGAATTGATTCCTTTCGACCCTTGCATAACAATCTACTATTTAACATAGGCGCCACGGACAGCCCCCTTTGCAGGGGCTGCCTTGACGCCGAGGAATCAGCCGCCCACGTCATTCTGGAATGCGAGGCTGTGGCTTCTCAAAGTGAAGAAATCCTCGGAACAGTGAGGTCGCTCCGTGAAGCCTGCGAAGCTCCCAGGAAGCTTCTGTGCTTCTGGATGAAGCTAGGCTGGCTTTGTTAGCCAGAATCCCCACGCACAATGGACCAAATGGGAGTCTAAGTGCGGAAAAGGGAGCCCCATCATCATCATCATCTCTTTTCCACCTCTCTCTGTCCAGAGCTGCCAAGGACCAATCTTTATCAAAGGAATCCACCTCATCCCGCCATCTCTGTCTGGTCATCTCTGTCGTTTGCCACTAAGCGGGACCCATTGGGTCGTAAGTTCGGCCCATTGATCGTCTGACATTCGGCAGATCTGTCACGCCCAATTCCATTTAAGCAGTAAGTTTATTTTTAAGGTAAACCCTTCTAACGATACGACGACTGGTCCTTGGAAAGAAAGGAAAGAACAAAGGGAGGTTGATAGTCGTTACGGGTAGTCAGAAGCCCAAAAGTCTGACAACCAGTGTTACTAAGGGGTATCCAGTAACTTCGCCATTGTCTCGGACGGTATCAAGAGCTCCTGCACACCGTGTTAGTACAAGTGTAAAAATACGCTGCGAATGTGTGTGTGAACGATGAGCCCTTTACTTGTGGTTGGTAATCACAAGTAAAGTGTGCGTCGCTTCGTGAGATAAAAATACTATAGCTCTTTCTAAAATTAGTAGGTAACAACATTTTCATTCACAAAACAAATGTCAAGGCTCTTCACCAACTCGAATACAGCTAACATTTATGTGGGTATTTACGATAACTATCTCGTAGTCTCGTACAACCGCGGTGGTGGGGGTAGTGACCGTATTAATGGCATTAACGATCGCTACGTGCGAGCGAGCGGTCGCATGTGTGGGGATTATCACTTAGATTAGCTGCAACACTCGACAACTGACGTTTATTTAATCAGGATGAGGAAACTACTGCTACTGGAATATACTACTTGTAGTAGAATAGTAAGGCTCTATTTTTCTTTAAGGATTTGAGAGCGTCAAATGGCCTACGAATAGAATAGAATCTAGTGGCTCGTAATTGTATTTTTTTAATGTAAATTGATTTAATTTTTTTTATACTTTAATTACTATTATTTCGTTTATTTATTTAGTTATCTTATTTCATTACTTTTTTCAATGTTTCTTAAAATATAAAAATTAAGTAGGATAAAAAAACATTTTAAAATATGTATCACGTTGTATATATATTTTTTAAATCGATGCAGACCTAGATTCTGAGAAACTTATTGGGCGATGCGATAAAGTAGCTCGCGAAATTAAAATTTACATACGTTTTTTGCAATTTGCAGGTCAGTGGCAGGTTGTATGTTGATTAAAATACGATTCGCGACCGTAACAAATAAGGCTTTACCAAATCATAATCATTAGAATCAGCATATATCATACAACTCCTGAAGTCAGAATTAGCCTCAAATGTCATGATTTCATGAAACGCTTATTCAATAGGGTAATATGAGGTTAGAGAGATGTGGTCCGGCCGCGGTCAACATACAGCCTGATACAGACCTGTAAATTTCAGAAAACGTAAGAAAATTTGAATTTCGCGAGCTATTACCCTGATTCTTTCGCCCAGTGAAGAAAAACATCATGAAGGAGCCGGCATGTCCTAGCACCAAAACTTCGAAGACATGTGACATCTACCAACCCGCACTAGGTCCGCGTGGTAGATTACGGCCCACTCCCTCCCACCGAGAGGAGGCCTGTGTCCCAGCAGGAACATTATAGGCTGATTATGCTTACTTTAGTGCTTCAGAGACTTAAACTTATTACTTTTAAAAGTCCATAAAATGTCACAAGAATATTCTCTCCATACTTTTTACAAAAAGAATGTAAATAAATAACTCAGCTTAAACAAAAACAAGATTAAAAGAAACGTAACAAAACAAAAAAAAAAAACAATGGTCTTATAAACTTCGTCTTTGAAATAAGTTTTATTTCATCCTTCGAGTCCCTTCGGAAGTTTGTCGTAAGTCCCGGCGAGACGGTTCGGATAAGTTTGAATACGGTTCGCTGTTTGACAGGCAAGTTGTGTTTGTATAGACGGATACACGGTTAGACCCTTTGTACACGCACCTTTTTCTTCCTCTTTCCGTCAAAAACTACGGTCTATTCGCCGTGTGTAGACACCACGGTTGTCAGTGTTGTATGGGTCACTATAATGGAAGCTTGACAGACTTGTACGTTTTTCCTACGGCGCGGTTTATACGCTGTGCCGTAAAGAAACCGTGCGGTATACAGACGCCAGCAGATCAAGCTACCCGAAACTGTCAAATTTTCCCAATCAACTTTGAACCTTATAATTTAGCGATAAGGTTGAAAATCTATTGAAGAAAGGGTTTAGCCGTACTTCCATAAGCAAACTGCCCCCGATAGGAACCTATATCGTAACCTATGTTATATTGTAGAGGGTACTAATAGTAGTTCATCGCGTAGATATTAGCTCTATATCTTAGGTAATTGAGGAGCTATTTGAAAAAAAGTGTCCGGAGACGACTTTTTTTCAAAGTGATATATCTCTGTTGATTTCAAAGCTAGAAAAATAAAACCAACTCCAGTGTTTATGGTACACTTTACAGTTTATTTTATATAAATTTTCATGAGCCAAGCTTCAATAAAAATGTAAAAAAAAATGCAATTTTTTTTTTTTTTATTGATTTCTATTAGATCGAATTGAATTACCACTTTGAAAAAAATATATAATAATTGTCTATACCTTGCCTAACAGCATGCTAAGTTTCATTAAAATCCATAAGGTGCAACATGATGAAAAAAAAAAAAAAAAGTAAGTGGACCACCTAATGACCACTTTGTTGACGCTTGCCAAGCCTTGGCAAGCGGGAAAAGGTACCTCTAAAAATCTTTAACAAAGTAGCGTTTTGACAGTTTATAAAAAGTACATTAACGATTGGTGGTGTCATTAGCCTATCACAATATTTTGACGATCTACTTTTATAGTGACTAGATTATCAAAGTACTCGCGCGTGCATGTTCCTACATGATCACAGTGCATAGTCGTGGTACGCTTTCGCTGTTATTATTTGCGCAGTTTTACAAATTCCTAATTCAGGGACGTATTGTTTGTTCATTTTTAAAAATATATATATAATAACAAGTGAATGCAGTGAATAAACCAGTGACCTAAAAATATATTGGCTATGTCTGGAAAATGTAATAATTGTGGCTATAAGTAAGAGCTCTTACACACGAGCGGCATGTTCCCAATGGCAGAGGTAACTGCAGCCGTCGACGCGCGTCGGCGGCAATCGTCGACGTGTCGACGGCAGCCGTCGACATTTCAACTTCGAAGATCAAGTGTCGCTATAGGTCGACGGTTGCCGCCACGCGCGTCGACGGCTGCAGTTACCTCTGCCGTTGGGACATGCCGCTCGTGTGTAAGAGGTAGTACAATCGCGACACATTAATAGCAAAACCTACAGATGTTACATTGACTACAACCCCAATGGAAAAAGCCGCGAAGATATTCGGCGTTACTGCTGTAAGGGCGCTTGTGCACTACAAGGAATTTTACTGTCCGGCAGTCCGACTTTATTTTTTTATAATGGCGTGCCAATATGGGACCGTAAAAAATCGGACTGCCGGACAGTAAAATTCCTTGTAGTGCACAAACGCCCTAACTGTGCAAATAGAAATCGAACAGTTGGGTGTTGCTCTCACGTGGCAGCAATTATATATATTATTTATCAAATGCAAGATATAAATCGCATATAGTTCGCCCAGCAGAAATATTATCCAGTGTTTTTTCTATAAATAAAGATCACGTTGTAATTAATGAAAATAATGACGATGACTAATAAAAGCTATTTTTTATTTAATATGGATTTAACTGTTACTGAGAAAAAATCCTTCTATTTTCTTTTAAACCTTTCATGCCCAATACGCTTAAATGCGCAATACGATTTAATTAAATACTAGATTATTGAAAAGTTAAAAGCGTCAACAAAGTGGTCATAAGGTGGTCCACTTACTTTTTTTTTTTTTTTCATCATGTTGCACCTTATGGATTTTAATGAAACTTAGCATGCTGTTAGGCAAGGTATAGACAATTATTATATATTTTTTTCAAAGTGGTAATTCAATTCGATCTAATAGAAATCAATAAAAAAAAAAAAATTGCATTTTTTTTTACATTTTTATTGAAGCTTGGCTCATGAAAATTTATATAAAATAAACTGTAAAGTGTACCATAAACACTGGAATTGGTTTTATTTTTCTAGCTTTGAAATCAACAGAGATATATCACTTTGAAAAAAAGTCGTCTCCGGACACTTTTTTTCAAATAGCTCCTCAATTACCTAAGATATAGAGCTAATATCTACGCGATGAACTACTATTAGTACCCTCTACAATATAACATAGGTTACGATATAGGTTCCTATCGGGGGCAGTTTGCTTATGGAAGTACGGCTAAACCCTTTGAAAGATTGTAGAAGCTTGATGTGCTGGCGTCTGTACCGGGTAACTAACGGCCTGGCCATGACCTTGCCGCTATCAGCGGCAGCTTAGCGCGGGGCGGCGAGCGGTAAAAACAAATATACGAAAATGTATGAACCATGCCACGATGCATCGCTCGCAGTGCATTTGACAAAGACACCGCGCCGCTTGCCGCTGAGCCAAAAGTCTTGGCCGGGCGGTAACGGTTTGCATATGCTATGTTTTTCGCTTGGGTTCCATTTTCGGTTCGTTTCGGTAAGGTGTCTGTGATGTTTTAATAGTATTGATGGTCAGGGGCATAACCATAAGTATTAATAGATTTAAAAGATTCTCCTTGGAGGCTCTTGCCCGTTCTTCTCCATAGGAACTTACTACACTTTGGAATGGGCAAATAGCTTCATCTTTATGACTGACCGACTGCTTGACAATTCAAAAATGTCTGTAGGTATTTGATTTCATTGAGTTTGAGTTTCATCATCATCATCATCATATCAGTCTATAATGTTCCCACTGCTGGGACACAGGCCTCCTCTCTGTGAGAGGGAGTGGGCCGTAATCCACCACGCGGGCCCAGTGCGGGTTGGTAGATGTCACATGTCTTTGAATTTTTGGTTCTAGGACATGCCGGTTTCCTAACGTGAGTTTGAGTTTACGTTGGCGAAATTAACTAAAGAAATCCATACAATAGTGTGGTATTTGATTAACCTTACCATTTTAAAGAAGATTTCAAAATCTCATGAAACTATGAAATCAATCTGCCTAGCATTTTCCCAACTATGTTGGGGTCGGCTTCCAATCTAACTGGATGCAGGTGAATACCTGTTTTTGACATGGAGCGACTGCCTATCTGACCTCCACAACCCAGTTACAGGGTAATACGATACCTACCCCTTGGTAAGACTGATTGTCAGACTTTCGGGCTTCTGAATAAACTGCTATATTTAATAGTGAACACTATTAAAATGGCCACTAATAATCACACTATCACACTAATATTATAAAGGCGAAAGTTTGTGAGTGTGTGTTTACATGTTTGTTACCTCTTCACGCCTAAACCGCTGAACCGATTTAGATGAAATTTGGTATAGAGATAGTTTGAGTCCCGGAAAAGGACATAGGATAGTTTTTATCCCGATATTCCCACGGGATCAAGACTTATGCGGGTAAAACCGCGGGGCGCAGCTAGTAAATAATATATACCTAAGATAGTCGAAAGAAATACGTTGGTAAGCAGTGAAGCCGATACTAATATCTACATCTCTTTTTTTCCAGATGACCAGTGAAATGGTGACCGAGTGATCATTCAAGTGAACAAGATGGCCGTGAACAGCCCCGGAGGTTATCCGCCCCTTTCCCCTAAACCACACACTCCAAAAAGCCCTCGCCACTTCATATTCCCCCAGAAGAGTCCATCCATTACATCCAGCACTTCTTCATCAGGCTACTACACGCCCCAGTCTGGCTGCAGCTATGACAAGCACAACCAGCCCCCAAAGTCCCCATTAGCCCACGGGCACAGAAGCCCTATGTCACCAAGGCACTTTAATTTCCCCCAGAAATCCCCATCAGGGCGATCAAGTCCTTGCGTGGATCGAACCAGCCTGCACTACACCACGTCTCTAAAGCACAGTCGCCGGGAGAAGTCCAGGTCGCCAAAACCGCCCCCCGTGCACATTCATACGAACCCAGGCTATGTGTCCCCTAAGCATACCAGGAAACTATACAGTTCTACTTCCACAGTAAGCTCACCGATGCTGGTGACGTCACCGAGCATAGTCTCCAGTCACACTGACGATTCTACAGACGCGATGCCTGGAACACCGTCCGCGATCCTCCACGATGCGGACGATGAGTGCACGACGATTTCCTCGAAGATATGTCGAAAATCGACATCAGATTTAACAGACATGACGGATGATACTCCTCACACACGATCAACAAGTATCAGTAGACCATGCTCTCCGATGCGTAGAGGTTCCATGAAGGGCGGTTTGGCGTACTTGGCGAGCAGACGAGGCTCGAGGGAATCTACGATGTCGAACTGCGACTCTGTTGAAGACATTGGGCCGCTCAACTTTCAGAACACAATGAGAGGTCGACAGAGGAGGACGTCAAACTTTTTGGAGCTACCTGGTGGGTACCTTTATCTAATCTCTTGGCGTTTGATCGATCCATGAACGAAAGCTAACTGTGACGCACCGATATGACTTTGATGAGGGTACGCATTGATTCAAACAGATTAATATATTTTTTTTTAAAATTCTAATAATATTCTAAAAAAATATATTATATTTGTAACTAACTATTTACACTAAATACTTAATAAAATACCTAACTTACTATACAAATAAAAACAAAACCAAAGGACACTTAGGCGTCGGAGTACTCGTCCGCATCGCTGTCATACGGAAACGTGCCGTATTAATAATTCCTTTTTATCGCGGATTTCGTTAACTTTATATTACATTTCCACCGCTTTGAATTAGAGGATAAAATGTATCTTAACGAAAATAAAAAGAAAGGCGACCTCATTTTTTTGGTTGAATATTTTTGCATAGTATTTTTTGTGGTAAAGTAAGATAATGCTATGTGACTCATGCATGTTAAAAAGAACTAAAGCGTAATTTAACTGTGATGAGTCATTATGCAGGTCCTGTTTAATCGACTGTGGGTAGGTAGGGTAGGTGTAACGTTATTCCGCTAAATGAATCACAAGACAGACAAACCGTTTATTTAAGTATCTTGTAACAGGACGAGGACTGGGACGAGCGTATTACCATAAACCAGGCACACATTCAGACTCCGGACTGCTACTGAAAATATTCTATTGGAAAAACCTAATAACACTTTGGCCGATTTTATATCGAACCAAGATACCTATGCACAACACTATAGGTATATTTATTTATTGAATACTATACACTAAAGTATCCGTCACGAGAAGCTATAAATTTTGTAAACACACATTCAGGGGTTCGCAACCTTTGGATCAATTAAAAAAAAAAAACAGTTTTGTAATGATTTTAATTTTTATATAGGGATATAATTATGCTAACACACACATATCTAATTACTGTTGTCAGACGATTCCGAGTATTCTGCATCTGCATTCTGCAGCATTAACAGCGTCAGCGTTACTTCGAGTTGATTGAATTTGGGATCATTTGTTGTTGATTGAATTGTCGCTACGTAACTTATTGGAAGTTCTTTATTGACAAAATGTATAGCTTCTCGTGACGGATACTTTATTACACAAACGTACAAAGGCGGACATTTTCTATCAGTAAGCCTTTGGGTGACGCACAGACAAATAAGTATTAGGTGCAATTTCGAAAATTGGGAAATAAATATTTAACGGCGGCGCAGGATAGCCTTTACCAGAAGTATTAATCGTATTATTAGTTCAGCAGATTCAATATCATCAGGATTGTGCTGGAATATAGTAGTTCGTCGTGGGCGTGGTACGACTGACTTTCTAAGTTGACGTCACCTGTCATCAGAAGGGGCAATTCTCGTAATTTTAAGGACGTTCACAATTAGAGGGGCATTTCTCGTAATTTTAAGGACGTTCACAGTCTGATCTCAGTCTCAATCTGTCAAGTATACCTAATTTTCTTACATTTTTGATGAGATTGCGACTAGATTTGGAACGTTTTTAATTACGAGAATTGCCCCTCAGAAGACAGCTGCGAAGCAACCATGGATTCAACGCTCTGCTTAGTGCTCAGCCAGTGTCACTTATTCGACCTTTTCGGTGATTCCAGTAACTTCATAACACTCATCATTTTTAAGGTTCTTGATAATCATTACTTCATATGTTCGAAAAATTTGCCTGCTCAGTAACATAAATAACGCAATGAATGTTGGTGAACTGTCAAAATGAAAGCCATTGCTACTGTTAGTGTGTTACGGAATTACCGCGTTGCTAGTGAAGGTAGAAATAATCCGCTTTTCAGAACTTGGTATAATAATACCAAAAGTACAAACAAATCAGAGTTAATAAGAATATCGAACCATTCTTCAATGTAAATCAATATCAAAACAGCTTTACGATTCAAATTGGATTACAGAATTATTGAGAATCTCATTGCTGCTACATTGATACTGTGTTCGTTACGGAAAATTGTTGAGAAATTGGAAATCCTCATAATTCAGTGTTAAGGCGGTACCCCGACCAAAACCGCGTTTTTCTTCGTTATTCAGAGGCTATTAACTCAATAATTATGAGAACTAAACTACATCTGAAAGCACATTATTAATGTTCGATATCCTATCATCACATTGCACGCTATTATTTATTTTTATACGTTACTAATACATTTAAAATCTCCTTTTAAAAAAGTGACTAAAATTATTGATTGCATTCATCTTTTGCTAAAGTTGATGTTCTATTAATTTGAGGATTTCACTAATGGATAGATTAATTTAAAAATCTAAATAATCCATGTTTTAATTTTTTTTAAAAGATCGCTATTCTTTTTTATTAAAATAATTCCAAAAATTGTGCGAGTTCTATGATAAAGGGGCGTGCGCATGATACGCTGCATCCCTTTCATACGAGGAAGTCGTGTCGCTCTCTGTCTCTGTTGCGTATGCTCAAGGTTATTTGGTCGGGGTACCGCCTTAAAGTTACGTTTTACTGACGTAATAGGGAGGTAATTAGTCTACTAAAGTTACATTTTTAAGGCATCTTAATCAGCTCGTAATGTTCCTACTGCTGGACACAGGCCCTCTCTCTTCGAGAAGGAGTTCCACCACGCGGGCCCAGTGCGGGTTGGAAGATGTCACATGTCTTCGAACTTTTTGGTTCTAGGACATGCCGGTGTCCCCACGCTGTTTTCTTTAACCGTTTTTAGAGCACTGGTGATGAAATAGTTTACACAAAGTAAAGCGCCTGTCTGGGTTCGAACCTACGACCCACAACTCGTAAGTCGCGGCCGATACCACTGGGCTACCAAAGCTCCAAGTTTGCTACTGTTTTATGGCATCATTACGGCTGAAATACTTCACCAATCAAAACCGTATTCCTTTACCATAGTACTATTCTATGTACTTTCAAGAAATGGATCGCTCATTATTTTCTCTGCAACAAGCAAAATATCATGTTGCATAGTTTGTTCTCTTCCATTTTAAAGCTAAAAAATATCGTAATTGGGCATAGATAGCTCTGGACGCTGGGACATCTTCAAGTATGAAACAAGGATAAACAAAGATAAAGATAAAATCAATAGAATTGTCCTCACCGTACTAATTAAGTCACGCGAAAAAAGTATCCATACTGAGAGTGAGCTCGCACAAAACTTAATAATGGAGTTTTCATGACGATTCAGTCAAGTATCTGCGACGTTGTGTGCGCAGGACTTGTCAAAAAGAAACAGAATCGCGAACATCTTTTGACGCGGTGAGGCGAATTTACGATTTAAATATTTTGGTTGTATTGATTTTCCTGTGTAGGTACCGGCTATTTATTGACATCTAGACATTAGCTGGAATTGGTTTTCTCGTATTGTTACTATAAAAAAAAATCAAAAGTCATTTATTCAAACTAGGCTGAGAATCAGCACTTTTTGAACGTCAAAATAACAAAAGACAGTCCCCCAAAACGCACCACTTCCTAGTGCTTTCGCTGGGGAGAAGAAGTGGCGCAACAAACTCCCCAGCAGCACAGTTGTCTGTTCAGTCAGAAAATACTAGATTGTATACAATACTAGGTATGCAAAGTAATTAACATTACAAGACACAAAACATTAAAGGAGAATGGCAGAAGTTCATAGAACGCTGGCATTAAACTTTTTTAGTTTCCACAGAAATAAAAGTGGCATGGTTTGATAGGGAATATTATGAGCTTTTGTTAAAAAAATAAATAAAAAATAATTACAATGGGGTTAAAGAGAAATCTTAATTTTTGTAAAAGTGAGGTTAAGTGCATTAATGTTTGTACTTTAACAGGTTATTTTACCTCTATTACTATTTTAACGCATAAATGTTTATTGTATGCATAACATATTGCTAATTATGCTTTGTAATGACTTCAAAAATGATAAATAACTACTTGTTGAAGTTTGTTTAGTTCAATGATTTACCCACTGATCATAGACCTAATGACAGTTTCAAGTGTAGATACTCGGTCCGTTTTAATTAAACTCAGTAGTAACAGAAAACTCAGGAGACTCTAGAGACTCACTTATCGGAATCTAAGCATATAGGTAATAGGAATAATAATAAACAATAAGAATAATAATAAAATAATAATCTAAGCATATAGGAAACGTCGAGGTCCAAGTCTAGCAACAGTCGTTCAGAAAGGTAGGAGTCTTCGAAATCCAAAAGCAAGCCAGGTCGTTGTAAAAATCCACGTAAAACTTTGGGCGCACAAAACATTCACACCAGCACAAAATAGTAGCGAGCGAGCGAATGTGAGTTGTGAAGTTTTGTGTGTCATCTTAGTCTATCAAAATCTCTGTGGTCATCTTCTAAAGACTCATGTTTGTTTGTTTGCCATGACAACACTGTCATAACACTGTCATATAGTATAACAAGTCCAAAAAGCCTTGTTTCCGGCTGCTCAACTTACTCATATTTAACGAGATTTAATCCCAATTCTCAATAATAAAGTTAATCTGGCTATCAATACATAAAAATAAGCGCTTTTTTTTTAAATAGCTTTGAATTCTGTACCTTTCCAAAATTAGCAATGCCAAAAACTGCCATCTCCTTTAATTATTTGCCATATGTTCGCTAGCCACGCCAATATACCAAAAATACAATAAAATCTACACATACTAAGTTAAAAAATTAATAAATTAAATTAAAAATGTAAACAAAAATCTTGTTATCTAAATAAAAGCCTCCAGGTATATGCATGTAAGCAACAAGTTTTAAAATAAATCACATCATATCAGTTTATTCAGGTACACCAAAATTTCTGTAAATAATAAATTATAAGTACCAATAGCCTGCAATAGCCAGGTTAATCAGAAATTTCAGAAATAGGTTAGATTCAGTTACACAGCAAGAAAGAAAGGGTGTGACTACCGAAATGACGACTAATAGAGAAGTATGGAAGAAAAAGACATGTTGCGCCAACCCCCAAATAAATTGGGATAAGGACTTTATTTTTAAGTATTTTCTTTTAGTTCAAGGCATTCGGAGTCATATCGCAACTTCCCGAAAAGCCCGAAAGTCTGACAACCAGTCTTACCAAGGTGTATCGTTTTACCTAGTAACTGGGTTGTGGAGGTCAGAGCAGTCGCTCCATGTATATTTAATTATTTATTTAATACTTCAAGCACATAAATGTACAGAGGCGGACTTAATGCCATAGGCATTTTCCCATTATTTTTTTTCTACCAGTCAACCTTTGGGTAATGCAGAGACAAACAGTGGTAGGTGCAATAATGAAAATTGAGGAATAAATATTTTAAATATAAAGATACGCATAAACCTATTAAAACTATAAATATATACCTAATTACATATAATTATAAGCACAAATAAATATACATAAATATATGACTATACTTACTAAAAAGAAATAAGACTAACAATGAGAAAATCATTTGCTGTGCCCGACAGGGTCCATGAATGTATATCAGAACGTTCGGCCAGTCGAGATAGGGAGCTGGCTGCTACTCCAGTTTTTAGTGACGATTATGTGACGCATTAAGATGCCAGTCAAAGAATTTGTGACGGAACAGTTCGAAAGTTAGAAGCATTTATTTATGGCCGAACGACCTGATATCAGGTCGTTCGGCCAACCTGAATCTCCATAACTGAGGACCTTAGAGAAACTGTTACTGAATAAAGATTTAGTGACGATTTGGTGACAAACAACCAATGCTTTACTTTTACTCGTAATGCCACCGGTTAAAAGTAAAATGAATTTTGCTTCCTGGAACATCAGGACGTTCGGCCAACGTAATCTCCATAACTGAGGACCTGAGAGAAACCGTTAATGAATAAAGATTTAGTGACGAGACTGAAACGAATTTTTATTGCTTTATTTTTTTTTGTGACGGCCCCTTTAAATAGTAAATTGAAAATTTAACATATATAACCTCAAAATATTGGGATTATCGATTCCTCCACAACGAAGAAGCCCAGAGAAACCGTTAATGAATAAAGATTTAGTGACGGCACTGAAACGAACTTTTAGTGTTTTATTTTTTTTTGTGACGGCCCCTTTATATAGTAAATTGAAAATTTAACATATATAACCTCAAAACATTGGGATTATCGATTCCTCCACAACGAAGAAGCCCAGAGAAACCGTTAATCAATAAAGATTTAGTGACGGCACTGAAACGAACTTTTAGTGTTTTATTTTTTTTTGTGACGGCCCCTTTATATAGTAAATTGAAAATTTAACATAATATTATATAACCTCAAAACATTGGGATTATCGATTCCTCCAAAACGAATAAGCCTAGAAGACTCGTAAAACCCCTGATGTGTTATAGGTTTTCAGTGCAATGGTGTCAGTATTTTTGTTGATTCACTATTCCGCAATATGGCGGATGGCGACTGAAATAGGGTGACCATGTATTCCAACGAAACAAGTATTTATCAAGTACTTAATTACCTACCCTACCTAAATAATGAAGCAACACACGTCGTAATATTAAATTATATAAGTACAAGCAACGTTGAGCTGATGCCTGCATACCAGTGTCCACTTGTGAGGTTTTGTTATATTACTTGAGTCTATTTTGGCTAAAAGCAAACGAAAGTGGAAAGGTGACTGACATTGGAGATTGGGAAATTTGACTAAGTACAAGAATACTTAAATAAATAGGTACACAAATTAAAAAATGCTTTATTTGTAATCAATCATCCAAAAATAGCGGTAGGTTGTTAGGTACATAATAATTTGTACTTTTTAGAATTACAGTTAAATTGGTTCACCACGAGAGAAATTTGACAGCTTCTTGTGTTTACTGCTAGGTGATTGACTTGAACCTTGTCAAATCGGATTTCTTTCGGTGGTGGCCCGACAATCATTTTACAATTAAATAACAGTTCTATAAATAAATCACAGTAAGATAACTACACCGATTCTATTTTTATTCTGCAGAAAAGAGCCATATATATTATAATCTCCGCAGGCGCGATTCTCTAAAGGAACGGTTTAAGGAAATTAATATAGTATTTTTCAGCGCTATTTAAAAGGTCGATTGTCGGGCCACCACCGAAAGAAATCCGATTTGACAAGTTTCAAGTCAATCACCTAGCAGTAAACACAAGAAGCTGTCAAATTTCTCTCGTGGTGAACCAATTTAACTGTAATTCTAAAAAGTACAAATTATTATGTACGAGTACGGTAGGCTGCAAAAGTGCATGGGTTGTACAGAAACAAAATCGTATGAAGCGAGAAATGACGCCATCTAGCGTAAAACCAGTTAACGACTAACAAAATTGAATTATGCTATTATTAGATGGCGTTGCTTTGCTTTATATGATAAAATATTTTTGCAGTTTCTTTTTGTCTCTTCAAACATTCAAACAATAATTTATAATTAATAGTTTCTTTTAAAGAAAATTGATCCTAATTATTAACCTACTATGTTAAAATTGAATATCAATTTATAAGTAGGTAGGTATCTGATTTTGTAAGTTTTAGTTTTCAAACTTGAGAGGGTAGGTTAAATATGGATTTATAAATAATTGGTAGGTGGTATGAATAATACTTAGATCGAAGATTTATGACAGCTCAATATTGATCGTTCGCTAAGTTTATTTCGATTACCTCGTTCGAGTGCCTTTTGTTCAGTTTTTATTTATGATCAGGCGGATTACTTATTTTACCAAAACGAGCACGAGTTATAATATTGATTTCGTTACAAGAGCTCAAATAATTGCTTTGAATAATCAAGCCAAAAACTTGTCAGAAATAGCCAGATACCGGTGTAAACGTAAGTAGTTTTATTTTTACACTTTTATATTCAAAACTGCATTATTTTTTTGTTACTATACTACATAATAATCATTATTGGGTATTATATATTTCTGTTTTATTGTTGCAGAGAAAAACAGTTGTTCTTTGAGTACGACGATTTGAAGAGGAGGGTTCTTTGAAACACCATCAAAGAACTGGTAGACCACGACTTATAAAACACATTGCAGCATCAAACGATGATAAGGCAGTATGAAGAAAATGGATTTCTGCCGCCGAACCACTATGCTGGTTTATTTGACACAAGTTTTGACACGGAGCCGCGTCAAAACTTGTGCCGCGGAGGCATGCTGTGAAACCCTTGCTCACGGAAAACCATAAAAGGGCAAGATTAGGTACAGTTCGCTTTGGATCACATAAACTTCGATTGGAGTAATGTCATCTTTACAGATGAAAAAACTTTTAAGTCCAGTGAACACGGACGCTTATGTTTGTGGCGTCGAAATAATACGCGATACACAAGTGGTTACGTAGCTACGAGCTAAATAATTATACTTAGATAATATTATTTATATTGACTGGAGACCTGGTTATGTGTGTATAAACTATAACTTACGTATTTTTAATCATTTAAAAAGTTATGAACACTTTAAGTTTAAACAACATAGTTTTTAGTTTTTTATGTTGCCTACTAACCATTTGATATGTTTTTGTGCAATTTTGTAGTGTTTAGCCTACTTATTTAGTATCCATTTAATCCGTTTGACCTTTGTAATAAAATAACCTGGTCTCCTGTTTGTTTTTATTGAGGTTACATAAGCTTCAATCCTCTTTCCGATTTTGGAAACGAATACTTAAGCTATCGCCTCAATAACTTCATAATATTATAATGTTATACCTATAATATTTAATAAACTGACTATTAAATTTGAATAATAAACTGTAAGAAATAAACCTCTATAATTTTTTTATAGTGCCTTTTTTGCGAGCCCACAAGGCGAGCCTGTTTACCTGCGATGAATCTGCTCTTTTTTCCTATTGCTAAGTAACTACCTACCAATTCGAATATTAAATTAATTATTAAAATACCCACTCGTTAGCTTATATTCCTATCGGTTTCTATTATTATTTTTATCATTTAAGCTACGTATGCTGGTAATTGTAATGTAATAATTAGATAAATGTATTAGCCTTGTAATTCCTTCGTTTCTTCCTAACTCCTTACTTACCTACGTTTCGTAAATTAGTTGTGAAGAAACCAACGCCATCTAGTTTATTTTCCAAAACTTGAATTCAAACGTACACGGGAAAATAGACACTAAGGTACCCATGCAATTTTGCTGGCGACTGTACCTAACAACCTACCGCTATTTTTGGATGATTGATTACAAATAAAGCATTTTTTAATTTGTGTACCTATTTATTTAAGTATTCTTGTACTTAGTCAAATTTCCCAATCTCCAATGTCAGTCACCTTTCCACTTTCGTTTGCTTTTAGCCAAAATAGGCTCAAGTAATATAACAAAACCTCACAAGTGGACACTGGTATGCAGGCATCAGCTCAACGTTGCTTGTACTTATATAATTTAATATTACGACGTGTGTTGCTTCATTATTTAGGTAGGGTAGGTAATTAAGTACTTGATAAATACTTGTTTCGTTGGAATACATGGTCACCCTATTTCAGTCGCCATCCGCCATATTGCGGAATAGTGAATCAACAAAAATACTGACACCATTGCACTGAAAACCTATAACACATCAGGGGTTTTACGAGTCTTCTAGGCTTATTCGTTTTGGAGGAATCGATAATCCCAATGTTTTGAGGTTATATAATATTATGTTAAATTTTCAATTTACTATATAAAGGGGCCGTCACAAAAAAAAATAAAACACTAAAAGTTCGTTTCAGTGCCGTCACTAAATCTTTATTGATTAACGGTTTCTCTGGGCTTCTTCGTTGTGGAGGAATCGATAATCCCAATGTTTTGAGGTTATATATGTTAAATTTTCAATTTACTATATAAAGGGGCCGTCACAAAAAAAAAATAAAACACTAAAAGTTCGTTTCAGTGCAGTCACTAAATCTTTATTGATTAACGGTTTCTCTGGGCTTCTTCGTTGTGGAGGAATCGATAATCCCAATGTTTTGAGGTTATATATGTTAAATTTTCAATTTACTGTATAAAGGGGCCGTCACAAAAAAAAATAAAACACTAAAAGTTCGTTTCAGTGCCGTCACTAAATCTTTATTCATTAACGGTTTCTCTGGGCTTCTTCGTTGTGGAGGAATCGATAATCCCAATGTTTTGAGGTTATATATGTTAAATTTTCAATTTACTAATTAAAGGGGCCGTCACAAAAAAAAATAAAGCAATAAAAATTCGTTTCAGTCTCGTCACTAAATCTTTATTCATTAACGGTTTCTCTCAGGTCCTCAGTTATGGAGATTACTTTGGCCGAACGTCCTGATGTTCCAGGAAGCAAAATTCATTTTACTTTTAACCGGTGGCATTACGAGTAAAAGTAAAGCATTGGTTGTTTGTCACCAAATCGTCACTAAATCTTTATTCAGTAACAGTTTCTCTAAGGTCCTCAGTTATGGAGATTCAGGTTGGCCGAACGACCTGATATCAGGCCGTTCGGCCATAAATAAATGCTTCTAACTTTCGAACTGTTCCGTCACAAATTCTTTGACTGGCATCTTTAAGCGTCACATAATCGTCACTAAAAACTGGAGTAGCAGCCAGCTCCCTATCTCGACTGGCCGAACGTTCTGATATACATGTCCATGATTGCTTCTTTTGGCAAATATTTACCACCTACGCCTACATTGTGGAATGCCATAAAGAATTGAGTATTGAGTATAAATATTATCGTTGTGATGATGCTGCCAGCTTGTACAATACTGGTATTTTAGCTGCATCCGGTTAGACTGGAAGCCGACCCCAACATAGTTGGGAAAAGGCTAGGCAGATGATGATCGCAACTTCAGTAAGTTGCGATATGACTCCAAATTACACGAGCAATATGTTCTACTATAGAAAGGTACAAGTTGTAGGTACAGTTTAGATTTATTTCTACACAAGCCGAGTGCCATGGCATTTCCAATTAGCAATTTCTCAGAATCCTCAGGGGATGAATTTTCGAAATTCTTTCCTTATTGCTCACCATACGGAACATTTAAACCACAACATTCATAGTTATGCCACAAATGCTTCGCGAGGAACGCATTTTCACAGCTTTTATTCCACTTTCATGCTTCTCTTGCCACGCCCAACATTCACTTCATTAAAATGAGTACCTAACTGTTTAATTCTAAAGCTTAAGGGGCTTACAGGACTTAAACGCAAAAAAACGCAAGTTTTGGAAACAATAAAAATATATGATCGACTACAGTAAACAAAATAAAAAAAAATATGATATTCTTAAGGATATATGCTAGGTAGATAGTGTGTTGAAAACATAATACAACTTATTTGGTACGATAGAAAAAAATCATGAAGATACCTCTCAAAATTTTCTTTTTTTTTACAATAAAAGCCATACTAATATACATACAATCATTATCATTTTTTGCCAGATTATTCTATAAGCAACATACTAAAACTATATGTGTTTTAATAGAATAGAATACTCTTTATTATGTACACCATATAAAATACAGACATAAATAAAGAAACTTTACAATGGGTGACACAATGGTCTTATCGCTAAGAGCGATCTTTTTCTTTCTTTAATTTTTTATTCCAAACAATAGATTTTTCGTAAATAGATAATTGCTTCATTTTTTTTTTCGTGGTTGATTTTGGCCAACTCCCTCTCACAGAGAGGAGGCCTGTGTCCCAGCAGTGGGAACATTATAGGTTGATTATGTTATGTTTAATGTTTATGTTATGTATTTTGAAAGAGCATGGCAGTTGAGAATGTGTCATGCTCACTTAAATGTCTCACTGATGGTGGCGCGTGTGTTGGATCATTCGGTTCCCTACAAAATGGTTGAGCTGGATGGTGCTGATCCATGCGTCATGTTCGTGAACGGACGCCGTCGGTTGAGACTGGTCATCTCTTAACTGCCAAGGCTTATTTTTAATCTTATTTCTTGTATTGTTTCTTCATTTGTGTGTTTTTTTACATTGTTCTCACATATAGTAGCAACAAGAATAATGTACCCAGGATTTTGTACCTAATATCTTGATTTAAAAGTGTCCATGGAGTTTCTTGCCCGTTCTTCTCCATAGAGATCTACGCTTTGGAATGGGCGACTAGCTTCAATTTTCTGACTAACTGACCGACTACTTAATTTTGACAATTCAAAAGTGCCTGTAATGGTTTAATTGAAATAAATGCATTGAGTTTGAGTTTGCAATTAATTACCAGCGTTGTGTCATCGCGCTTCTCTTTCTTTTCTATGCAGTCCGACAGTGAAACATGACATGACAAAGTAGAAAAAGTCATTGAGTAAGTAAAGGTCTCAGGGGCATTAAAATCAAATGTTACTTTAATATTATTGTTTATTTTTACGCTATGTTATACCACTAAGCAAATACCTCCCTTTCTCATTTTCACTCATCTCTGTCTGGAGCTAGTGAGGACCAATCTTGTCTGTGGGCGTTAAGCTCGTATAAAATTTTACTTTAACATATGTAATAATAATTGAAGAAGGCACCCGTCTCTTTGTAAAAATAGACTTACCAACTGAATTTCGACAAACCGTAATACGACAAGATTTTATTTCGACAATTATTCAGAATAAAATATCGAAGATTTTAAGCCCAATTTACGAAATATGTGTCAAATCAATCTGCCTCCTTTTCCAACTAGATGCAGCTGAATACCAGTATTTTACATGGAGTGAATGCCTATCTTACCTCCACAACCCAGTTACTGGGTAACACGATACCCCTTGGCCAAACTGGGGGTCAGACTTTTGGGCTTCTAACTAATAGGTAACGACTGTCAAAGATCTACGAATGACAGCCGAGACCAACGGCTTAACGTGCTTTCCGAGGCACGGAGGGGTCTCGGTATGTAGATAATGATGGTATCCACGAACCGACCGCGGTAAGCCTAGCTTTTTAGCCAACATATTTGGAAAAGGCTAAGCAGATTTTGATTTTAGTTTACGCGTCAATGTCCGTCCGATCTTATATACAAAATAAAGATATCGAGTTTTCTTTTTCCTTCCCACGACCATTTTTCCAATGTGAAGTTTTAATTTGTTTTTTCTCATATTGATGCAAACATGCTACTTCGTTTTACAAATAAGAACCAAAGTCTAAGTTAATCAGACCTCCTTAGACATCCAAGTAAAACTTTAATAAACATCGTCCTGTATAAACAAAACTCCAGTATATATGATGACAGATTACCTTGTGACTTGTACGCATGCGTTTGTAAGTCAAAGTTAATGCAAACAGAACTTAGCTAATTTAGATTGCTTGCAGTCAAATGTGTGTGTGCGATGCTGTTTTAGAGCCTTAGAAAGATGTTGCCATGTGTTGAACGATTTTATTTTATGTTTGTATACATAACATACATAATCAGCCTATAATGTTCCCACAGGGACACAGGCCTCCTCTCTGTGAGAGGGAGTGGGCCGTAATCCACCACGCGGGCCCATCGCGGGTTGGTAGATGTCAAATGTCTTAGAATTTTTGGTTCTAGGACATGCCGGTTTCCTCACGATTTTTCCTTCACCGTTTTGAGAGCAGTGGAGATGAAATAATTTACACAAAGTAAACCGCCGGTCTGGGTTCAAACCTACGACCTACAACTCGTAAGTCGCGGCCGATACCACTGGGCCACCACTGCTCTGTCAATTAGATTCAATTCTGTAATTTAGATTGCTTGCAGTCATATGTGTGTGTGAGATGCTGTTTTAGAGCCTTAGAAAGATGTTGCCATGTTTTGAACGATTTTATTTTATGTTTGTATCTTACTTACTAATAATATTGCCGAAGAGTTTGTTGGTTTCGTTGATGGTTTGTTTGAACACGCTAATCTCTAGAACTTCCAGTCGGATCTGAAAAAATGTTTTTGCAATTGATAGCCCAATTCTTGAGGAAGGCTATAAGTAGGCTATTTAACGTCATGCTAGGACTCTCAAGAGCTAAGCAAAACGAAAAATATTACAGGAAGAACGATAAGTAAAAACGAAGTAAGAACGCGGGTAGGTCATGCGATGCGACGGGGTGGATCGCGGGAACAAAAAATTTCACGCGGACGGAGTCACGGACAGTAGCTAGTTTTTTATACGTATAAAGATATCGAGTTTAAAGAAAATTTGGATTGATGACTTATGGCAAAAATCGGATACGATGACAAGCGAATGGAGCCGATCGCGCGTCGCAGCATACTATCGGCTAAGATCGCGTGTCGCGGAAGACGCTTGCGGTCAAGCTGCTGTGCGCAGCTTGGTAATATAGACTTTAAATACTGTGTACACGATTTAATATCGTTTAAAGATTGTAAAATCCGTTTCGATCCGAAGCGATGCGAGCCGTTTGGTGGAAATCATCCTTTAACCCTTCGTATGCTTAAACGTGGATCCACGCGAGACACAATGGCTTTTTAATTGTGTCTGTAATTATGGCATTCAACCGGTTAATAAAGAAATAATTACTACCTCTCAACCCTCTTAGATCAGTCTCACAGATTAACGACGAGATGAAGACAGACAGACGTTCTTAGAAAATGTTTTAATCTATTCTTATTTTTCTCGGAAAATCCGGTTTTAGTTGCTGTTAAGCCGGTTCGTGGGAGGAATGTATGTAGGTGTTACAAAGATACTCGTAGTTATAGATTTAATTTACTTGCTGATTATTTTTGCATTTTGTTTATTTCTGATTACTTAAGCATTTATTTTCATAATGTGCATCAATTCAGTTACACATTTTATATCAGTCCTTCATCAAAATCGACACAAAGTCAATTAAAAAGAAACATTTCGTCTTTCTACGTCATTATTTCAATATGCACCTATAATTTCAACATGGATGTTGTAACCAATTTATACTTTGTAACAATATTTTGATTTGAAAGAGTGTCCATGACGTTTCTAGTCCATTCTTCACCGTAGGAACACGCTAATACTCTTTGGAATGGGCTACGAGCTTCATCGTTGTGACTAGCAGACTCCTTGAAAACTCAAAAATGCCTCTTAATGGTTTCATTGAAATAAATGAGAGTCAATTCCATCTTTCTTCGAAATACCAATAAAATGACAAAAATTAATCCCTTAAAAAAATCTTAACGCCAATGGCCATAATAGCAAAATGACCTAGGATCAAAACGACAATTTAGCACACATGTCCTATTAGCAAATCGTCCTACTTGTGAAGTACACTAATACTGAAAGATCAAGTCGAATTTTAATCACTATAATCTTTATTTGGATTTTCGTTCATCCCGTGTCAATGTTTGACTTCAAAGTCAACTAATATCCTGGTAACAATACCTCCACTCAACAAGCTTTTACAGCGGATTACTGCCTCTCCCAGTATATGATATTTTTAGTGCCACTTTTATTTCTCACCTGAACGTGTAATAACGAGTAATGGCCGTGCTAAGGGACCTCACCTGAGGACGACTTGTTGCTTGTCGTGACAACGTGAAATAAATATGAGAAAACCAGCGCGGGTAGGTTTTGAAGCTTTGTGGATTTCAATCTGTTTGTATTACGCACTGTGTGTAGATTTTATACTTTGTACAAATATTTGCGCTGGGGTTATGAGGACTACATGACCTAAAGTGCGGTCACTGTCGGACTGCATAGAAAATAAATAGAGGCGCGATGACACAACCCTGGTAATTGATTGCAAAATACATAACATAAACATAACATAATCAACCTATAATGTTCCCACTGCTGGGACACAGGCCTCCTCTCTGTGAGAGGGAGTATGCCATAATCAACACCGAAAAAAAAAATTAAGCAATTATCTATTTACGAAAAATCTATTGTTTGGAATAAAAAATTAAAGAAAGAAAAAGATCGCTCTTAGCGATAAGACCGCCCATTGTGTCACCCATTGTAAAGTTTCTTTATTTATGTCTGTATTTTATATGATGTACATAATAAAGAGTATTCTATTCTATTAAAACACACATAGTTTTAGTATGTTGCTTGTAGAATAATCTTACAAAAAATGATAATGATTGTATGTATATTAGTATGGTTTTTATTGTACAAAAAAAGAAAATTTTGAGAGGTATACCCATGATTTTTTTCTATCGTACCAAATAAGTTGTATTATGTTTTCAACACACTGTCTACCAAGCATATATCCTGAAGAATATCACATTTTTTTTATTTTGTTTACCTACTGTAGTCGATCATGTACTTTTATTGTTTCTAAAACTTGCGTTTTTTGCGTTTAAGGAATAAAAAAAGTTTACGGAAAGTTTAAAAAGTTTACGGAACCCTAAAAAAGTATTTTATTTGTTGCAACATGGTGAACTATTTGCCATTTAGAATTATTAATTTCGGACATTTACCGGTGTCTGCGCTAAAACCTAGGCTTTACCGACTGAATGCCGGTAAAAGTCCGAAATTAAAGATTATTATAGAACAATTCGGACTTTTACCGGTGAGACTTAGTCAATCTGAGGATTTGCCGGTAAATCTTAAGATTACCGCAGTTCGGGCTTTTACAGTAACATAGATATGGCAAATTGTTATAGAGCGTGTTACGACTAAACAACGTGTTTTAATTAATCCAAACTCACACCACTAACATCAAACTATCATCACTCCTGTCTCCTCGGGCTAGGCAGACGTGAAGAGCACGCCCACGTTTCACCAGTTGTTTAAGTCTCATGTTATAGGGGACGAGCTTATTGCAATGAACTACACACAAATCGAAACTTCGAGCTTCTGTGAATATTTTCGTACCTAATGAACCAATAATAATTTACCCGACCAATTGAATTTTTTTAACGTAAACAAAAGCCGCTTCATCTTTCACAAAAGCGTATAAAAAATGCGATACAAGCAAACTAAGTTAAAGTTACACAGGCTCGAAGTCCACCAAGTTAAAGTTAAGTTAGAGTTAAGTTAAATAATTGGAAAACTTCGGTTTCAAAGTATCACAGTGCTTAACAATTATAAAGGGTACATCCAATCAAATTGTAAAGTGGGCTGCAAAGTTATCTACTTAAGTTGTAACATAGCACGGTTATTGTTTAGCAAATTATACAATACGGTAATATGAAGGTTTGGCGTTGCAACAATGTTGTAAAACCTATACTTAAGTTATTTTACTTTGCTATGGGACTGCATTTTGCTCATGATTACGATGCCCAATAAACTTCACACTAATATTTTAAAGGCCAAAGTTTGTAAGTGTGTTTGTGTGTGTGGGTGTTTATGCGTTTGTTACTTTTTCACGCTTAAACGGCTGGACCAGTTTGCTAGTGTGGTCATAATCTTCCTAGCGTTTTCCTAAACTATGTTAAGATCGGCTTCCAGTTTAACCGAACGCAGCTGAATAGTGAATAGTACTTATTTTACATGAAGAGACTGCCTATCTAACCTTCACAACCAGTTACTAGGTAGGGTTAGGCAATATCCCTTCGTAAGACTGGTTATCAGATTTTTGTACTTCTGACTACCCGTAACGACTGTCAAAGATCTACGAATGACAGCCGGGACCAGCTGCTTAACGTGCTTTCGAAAGTACGGATGGGTCTCGGTATGGATGGTCATCCATCTACGGACTACGTTACTTAACCTTGAAGATGGGCCCGTGGGGCTGTTATTATTATGCCACGGGCCTCACGAAATATGTGTAGGTATGATAGAAAATATCGCTGAAAATTCTAATCCGCAAAAAATAAATTAAAACAATTTTCCTCATTTCATATTTCTTTTAGATTTATTGGACGTCAGATTAAGTATTATTTGCCAATAAACTAACTTTGGTAACTTTAATATTATTTTACATTTGTTGAAACATTTTTGCTAAATCTTAAATGTCTAGACAGCTTTTTGCTTGAATATAAAAATAATACTGACTGGCTGGAAAAATTAGATACCTACAGCTGATAGACAAAATTAAGAAAATATTAGACATGAATTCTGATGTTAGGGCTCCAACACATAAACACGATACGACGTCGCGTCGTGCTACGACGCGGCATCGATTTAACGTTTGAATGAAAAGTTACTACAATCATATACCATCATATTCGTCGTAGCACGACGCGATGTCGTATCGAGTTTATGTGTTGGAGCCCTTAGATTTCATGTACTCGTAGATAGGACTAGCAATAAGAGTTGCTACAAACTTGTTTCAGTTCGGCGTTTATCGGCACAGCCGGGCGGCATAATCAAAAATATGTAGATATTTGTGATAAAACGGCTCAGCGAAAAGCGAACATGTGTGGTAATTGCTTCGGATCGGATTTTTGTTTAACACACACTGCTGAATAGAATGTGTCGACCCGAACAAAGTGTAGCCCGCCTTAGATCTTAATGTAGGTAGGATCAGAGTGCTAATACTGCTTTTCTATAAAATCTAGGTAATATTCACTCTGGAGATCGTCGAGATTGCGATCTGGCCGGCCGCTAGTGCGCGGTCTCGCTGGAGGTTGCGTTGTGTTTGCGACGTGGTCTTGATATGGTCAGTATCGCCCACACAGTTAATTTTGACGGTCAAATGTGGTCGGTGGGAATAAACTATTTATTTTCATACAAATTGGCGCCCATCCACGTGTTGTTGTAGTGGTGTGGTTGTAGGTTGGTTGTGGTGATAGTTGTGGTGTGGTTGTGGTGCGTGTGACCGGGTCCTAATATTAACCGATCAAGCTCCGCGCGTTACCGATCGGCGACGAAACAATAGAAAATCAATTATGTCTCATTAGAGGAGCTTGACAGATTACCCATTCTTCATCTGCCTAGATTTTCCCAACTATGTTGGGGTCGGCTTCCAGTCTAACCGGATGCAGTTGAATACCAGTATTTTACATGGAGCGACTGCCTATCTGACCTCCACAACCTAGTTACTGGGTAATACAATACCCCTAATTGGTAAGACTGGTTTTCAGATTTTCGGGCTTCTGACCACCCGTAACGACTCAAAGATCCACGAATGACAGCCGGGACCAACGGCTTAACGTGCTTTCCAAGGCACGGAGGGGTCTTGGTACGTAAAGATGACCCATCCACGCACCAACCACGGCAAGCGGATCGACTCGTGCGGCTGTTATGACTTATGACTTACCCACAAAAATCCTAATATTAACTAATCATTCACTAAAATTGACCTTCATCATCGTTTATTCATTTCAGCTGAAAGACATCCACTGCTGGACATAGGCCTCCCTCAAGTACCGACACTTCGTCTGGTTCTGTGCTTCCCGCATCCAGCAGATTTCTGCGGCCTTCACAAGGTCATCAATCCACCTTATAGGAGGCCTCCCAACGCTACGTCTTCCGGTACACGGTCGCCAGTCCAGAACCTTTCGGCCCCATCTGCGTGCAATGTGCCCTGCCCACTGCCACTTCAGTTTGGCAATTTTTCGGGCTATGTCGGTTACTTTGGTTTTGCGGATCTATTCATTTCTGATTCGATCACGTAGGGAAACTCCAAACATAGCCCTCTTCATTGCCCTTTTTGGGTGACTTTTAGCCTTGTAATAAGGCCCATTGTGAGCGACCACATTTCAGTGCCATGAGTCATCACTGGCAACACGCACTGGTCAAAGACTTTTGTCTTGAGACACTGCGGTGTGTGAGACTAGAAGTATTTGTACTCACTTACTTTGTGGGTTTTAGTCAGTGAGAGTCTCACACTCCCTTCCGCTCGACCCAGAACGGGAGGAGTCATTTAATGATTTCACATCCACAAAAAAAAAAAAATTGTACTTATGTAATTACGTAGCGATCGCTGCCCAGCTGAATCAGATTGAAAAAAAAATACTTACATAAGATTGATTATTTATAATTATACTCGTAGTTGGGAAAAGGCTAGGCAGATGATGATGATGACTTGAGACACAATTGATTTTCTTTTGTTTCGTCGCCGATCGGCGAACCGCGACGCTTCACCGGTTAAATAACAGATAGTGCGACTGTAAGAAATCAATATTTTAAAATTAACAAACGTTTTATAAATCAATCCTGTTGCCTTCGATTTACAACTCAAGAAAATTGTAAAACCGGAATACAATAGTTACCTTAGAATATGTTCTTTCCTCCAGCCGCCGTCAGGTACAATCAGCCGTAGATTAGGAAGACCCAGTCGTGTTCGATTCCCGTCGTAATCCATTCATACTTCCCGAAGGTATTGATCGAATTTATTCAATGGCGCATTGGTGCTATTGTTATTAATCCAGAAGGGAACTGGGATTTTGAACCAAAGCTGCTAACCAACCTAGCTAGCTGTTGCTAACCAAAAGTTGTTGTTTTGAGAATGCTGAATCGGTTGTTAATGACTATAGTCAAGAGTCTCTGGCTAATGGCCGATTCCTATAATTTACGGACCGTTACAGGTTAAATTAAGACTCTTGTCTCTTTAGCAATAATGAAGCAAACACCTCATAGTTTTGCATAGTAGACCCTTTTTTTTTGGGTGGGAAATTATCAAATAACTTCTCCCGCTCTGGGCGGAGCGAGAGGGCGTGTCAGACTTTTACTGACTAAAACCCACCCGTGTTCCTTCAGTTGCCTGTGCCAGGGGCCACGGTATCTCTTTCGTACAACCCGCGACACCGGCAGGCTTCGGTCTTGGTAGACCCCGTCAGTTAGTGCTGACATCTCTTTGAGGCGCGCGTGGAACAGAACGCGCCGTCGACCCGGGCCTGGTCCTCACCGGACGGCGAGCTACCCATTGCTCGCCTTCCGCAAGCCCGCGCCTACGGTGGCCAGGAATCGGCTATCGATTCCCGACGCCCAGGGCGTCTCCTGCGGCGACTAGGGGCGCGAGGGCGTAAAGATTGCCTCTCCCTCACGCGCTCCGCCTCCTCCTTCGCGAGGATTACTGCTTCGCAGGAGGCAATGGCTTCCCATGTTCTCTCGCTCCGTACCATGGCCTGGACCAGGGCTGGACGCGAGAGATCGCCGCCGCCGATCGCCGCCGTGAGGACGCGGCAGTGCTCTGCCCAAGCTGTGTCCTCCGGGCGATCCACACAAAGGTGACACCCGGGCCTTTCCTTCCGCCTTATAAAGAAAGAAAGAAAGAAAAAGTATTTATTGTGACTCGTACAGGAAGATCACAAACTAAACTAAACACAGTAAAAAATAAAAACCAGGAACAGAACAACAACCGGAACAGGAACCTCCCGAAGCAGCCATGTCCGGTGAGGACCTGCGTCAGGCGGAAGGTAAGGACGCCGTGACGCCTCTCCAGCCACTCCTCAAAGAGGGGACTTATCGCCGCAATTGTGGCGTGCCCATGCATAGTAGACCCTCCCATATGGAATTAACTATCACAGGTAAAATTAGCTATAGTCCGCGCGGAACTAGTTGGCCGCCGTGGTGGGGACAGGGGTGACGCGGCGGATCGCAACGCACATACTGAGTCTCAGAGGCCCCGCCCTTCCGTCCCACCGCTCACATACCTAAGGCGCGGCCAATTAGTTCCGCGCGGACTATAACTATAGTTTTATGGATTAGGTAGACTCAATTAAAAAATTATAAGGGCCAATTCAAGAACTGTCGAATATATATTAACTTGTTGTAAACCGTTGCGTATCGTACGAATATAATTTAAAAAATACGAATAACCTTTTTAAAATATTCTGCTAACAATCAGTTAATTAATAAAGAAATAATGACTATCCGTCAACCCTCTTAGATCAGTCCTACAGATTAACGGTGAGATGAAGACAGACAGACGTTCTTAGAGAAAAGGAGATTAATCAGTCTTTTGTTTTAATATCTATTCTTATTTTTCTCGGAAAATCCGGTTTTAGGTACTTTGAAACCCGTTTGTGGGAGGAATGTAGGTGTTACAAAAAAGATAGTTATGGATTTAATTAACTTGCTGTTTATTTGTCACACGGCTGCCAAGCTAAAATGGAACTGGGCTGGTCACATCTGTCGCATGCCGGAGGAGCTATGGGCTAAAGTAACCACACAATGGGTCCCAAACAGCAGCAAATGGCGACGCGGCAGGCGATGGCGCGGAGATGGCGGGACGAACTCGACTCTTTCCACAAAGATTGGCGTATAACAGCACTGGATAGGGATAAGTCGATCGACCCGTGTGGTTGTTATTACTAAGCCACAAGCCCCTCAACCTTAAGTTACCACAAAAGTGTTAATTGTGCAATTACTTATTATCATCATATCATGCTCAGCCTATAATGTTCCCACTGCTGGGACACGGGCCTCCTCTCAGTGAGAGGGAGTGGGCCGTAGTCCACCGCGCGGGCCCAGTGCGGGTTGGTGAATGTCACATGTTTAATGGAACATTGGCCCATTAGTAGATAGGTCAGAATTGAGTTATTTCCCGATTTTTTTTACTCAGATCTCATAAATAGTTAAAAATACAAGCATTCATGATTAATTAATAATCAAATCAGTTCTAATTTTATGCGTCAACAAGTAGCAAGATCTTCTTTTGAGATGTCCCAAAAATCGTTTTTTTTTTAGTTAAGTCAGGATTCCATTAAGCATGCGATGTCTTCGAATATTTGGTTCTAGGACATGTCGATTTCCTCACGATGTTTTTCCTTCACCGTTTTGAGAGCAATGGTGATGAAATAATTTACACAAAGTAAAGCGCCTGCCTGAGATCGAACCTACGATCTACAACACGTAAGTCGTGTCCGTTACGTGATCGGGCGCCGTCAGTAGGGACTGGTCATCTCTTTGCTGCCATGGCTTATTTTATTTTAATTTAATATTTGAATTGTTGTTTTTTTTTCATCTTTTCATTATGGACGCTTTTAACGTTCTGCATCGTTCTCACAATATGTATAATTTTTAACATGAATGATGTAACCAAGAGTTTGTAAACATATTATTATGATTTAAAAGAGTGTCTATGGAGTTTCTTGCCCGTTCTTCTCCATAGGTACCTACGCTTTGGAATGGGCAACTAGCTCCATCTTTCTGACTGACCGACCCCTTGACAATTCAAAAGTACCTGTAATTGGTTTAATTGGAATAAATGCTTTAAGTTTGAGTTACCACTGGGCCACCACTGCTCTACTTACTTATAAGTATCGATAATTGAGTAATCTGAATATGGTTGTATGTCTTCAATCAATGTTAATCTATGAAAGCAAATGATTTATTCATGCATCTACAGCCGTATTAGCATTACAATGAAGCCATTAAGACATTATGTCATTAACATACCAGACTTGTTATTAAGTGCATTGAACCTACTAATTAGATCATGTCTAAGACTTTATGGTCATTGCACAGGAGAGCGTGAACTGTGCATTACAATATCTTCCACGAGCAATGATAATTTAAGGCTTATGTTTAACTTATCACCAGATAAAGTAAAATATAACATCAAATAAACACTTTTTACTGCCAAAAATAGTAAATGATCACCAAAATTAAAACTCCATTTTATTGTAAAATACCTAGGTAAAGGTATTTGTATTCTCATTTGCTCGCTCTTGCATTCTATGTTGACGGAGCCCCTATTCGCGGGGCTCCTATTTCTGTGTGAAGTGTTTAAAGTAACCTAACCAAACCTAACCTCGGGCACCTAACCTCGGGCTACCCAGCTAGAACTATTGTAATTTAAGACTTCATTTTTTGGTGTTAAATATATTTTTTGGTAATCATTTTTTTATGTATTAAAATCTCCCTTATCACATTATTATATTTAACCCCATAATTTAATATACAGGGTGACTTGTAATTGGACATATTCCTTCCTAGACGTGATAGTGTAACCCATTTGCAACAATTAAGCACCCCATATAAAGATGGTCATAAATTATTTCGAACTAGCTGCGCCCCGCGGTTTCACCCGCATAAGTCTCGATCCCGTGGGAATATCGGGATAAAAACTATCCAATGTCCTTTCTCAAGTTCCAAACTATGTCTGTACCAAATTTCACACAAATCGGTTCAGTAGTTTAGGCGTGAAGAAAAGACAGACAGACAGACAGAGTTACTTTCGCATTTATAATATTAGTTTGGATTGATGTCACACGGTACAGATTGCGAAATTTTTTATGCTCCCCAAAAATGACCCCCATATTCAAAATTCATTTATTTTAAGACTGGCTGACCACCACTGACCAATCGGCAAACAGACAGATGGACAAAAAAATTATAATTTTTTTTTTGTTTATTTTGAAACAGAAGCTTCAAGTTTACTTATTTGTATAGATAAATATCTTTTTAATAAATTATCAGTCCATTCATCAATTCACTAAGATCATTAACATTATGATCGATATATTCAGTGGGTTCATTTTGTAACGTATTCATTTTCACTAACACTAGGCGAGACCTAAATGAATGAGTGCTCTTGGATTTTTTACTTTCGGCGCTAAACCGAGAGTTGAAAATCCAATAGCGTGCTTTTATTACGGGTTTCATTTAGGTGTAGAGAATACTGGGTTCAGTAGCTTTGATAAGGTTATTGTCTTGTCGTCTGTGTTGATATTGTGAGGGATTATTGGAGTTTGGGATATCAGATTTTATCTTTGTAAGGATTATTTGAGGCATTGGCATTAACATCGATGAAATTGTCTAAGTTATCACGACGCTTGGCGAAGGCATTATGTTGAAGTTTTGTTGCTTATGTAATCCTTTCCTGAAATTAATCTGTACTAATAAAACAGCAGATTTTTTTTTGTTTCAACGCGTTAATCTCTGAAACTAACTAATCGGGTGATTAGCTGCGCCCCGCGGTTTTACTCGCGTAAATGTCGATCCCGTGGTAATCTCGGGATAAAAAGTAGCCTATATGTTAATCCGGGGTGTCAGCTACCTCCACACAAAATTTATCTAAATTGGTCCAGCCGTTTGAGCGTGAAGAAGTAAAAAAACATATAAACACACGCACACACGAACTCACAAACTTTCGCCTTTATAATATTAGTGTGATAGTGTGATTATGTTTATTTTATGTTATGTAGGACTCTTAGGAGCCGACCAAAAAGAAAAAAAAATAAAAAAAAAAGAACGCTAAGCGAAAACGAAGTAATAGCGCGGGCAGGCGATGCGATGCGATGGGGGGACGAAGTCACGGACAAAAGCTAGTAATAAAATAAAATAAGACAATGTTATTTGTTGCGTTTTAGAGCAGTGGTGGCCCAGTGGTAACGGACACGACTTACGAGTTGTAGGTCGTAGGTTCGAACCCAGACAGGCACTTTACTTTGTGTAAACATACACACACACACACACCCCCACAGGCACACTTTCCTGCTTCTTTTTTTACATCAGACGTTACACTTTTTATTTGACCTTTATTTTTTATAATTTTTTTTATCTGATGCATGTATCTGGTGTATTGTGTGTCTTTTAGTCTGTGTTAAATAAATGTATTTTCTTTCTTTTCTTTTGTAAATTATTTCATCACCACTGCTCTCAAAACGGTGAAGGAAAACATCGTGAGGAAACCGGCATGTCCTAGAACCAAAAATTTGAAGACATGTGGCATCTAGCAACCCGCACTGGGCCCGCGTGATGTATTACGGCCCACTCCCTCTCACAGAGAGGAGGCCTGTGTCCCAGCAGTGGAAACATTATAGGCTGATTATGCTGAATGGTATTTGTTTAACATCACGTTACGACTAAAAATAATAAAACTCGGAAAATAAAGTAATAGTACGGGTAGAAAATAGGATATCGACGCGGTGGGTCGGGGAGACGAGAAATTTAACGTAGCCGAATTCGCGGGCAGAACCTATAGTCATCATCATCTGCCTAGCCTTTTCCCAACTATTTCGGGGTCGGCTTCCAGTCTTGATGCAGCTGAATACCAGTATTTTACATGGAGCGACTGCCTATCTGACCTCCACAACCCAGTTACTGGGTAATACGATACCTCTTGCTAAGACTAGTTATCAGACTTTCGGGCTTCTGACGACCCGTAACGAATGTTAAAGTTCTACAACTGACAGCCGGGACCAACGTCTTAACGTGCTTTCCGAGGCACGGAGAGGTCTTGGTATGAAAAGATGGTCACCCATCCACGGACCAACCGCGGCAAACGCAGCTTAACCTGATCGATCGGCCCGTGCGGCTGATAATAATTATCATAATTATTCAGTTATCCGTCAAACTTCGAAACGAGTGTCCCTGAACGTGCCTTCATCGTCATTAAGCATATTTGTTATTAGGACGGTCAACATAATAAATAACTTTGTCGTTCAAGACGAAAGTACCGACCAAATTCCCAGTCGTTCGGGGTTGTTCGGGGCTATTCGGCTATTTTCGGCAGTCATCAATAATACATTATGATGGAACGCCTACGCTGAGATTTTAGGTAGTGATTCAAGATTACCTACTGTTCTTGTTGTACTAGCTTTTACCCGTGGTTTTGCCCACGTAAAATACCACGGGAAAATACTTCCGAGATAATATCTATACATATAACCCAGGTCATAATCTACCTGTGTGCCTTTCGCCCAAATCCGTTCAGCCATTATGGCGTGAAAGGGTAACAGGCAGACACAAACAAAGTTACTTTCACATTTATATATAGATGGATGGATGTGTTTTCTTCTTTAAAATAAAACAGATGGAAACAAAGAGTAAAATAATACTAGAACTGCGTAGCAGCTACGGCGTAGACCAATACTACGGCGTAGGCCAATGCTTCGGCGTAGGCTGACGCTACGGCGTAGGCCAATGCTACGGCGTAGGCCAATGCTACGGCGTAGTTACCTTAGCATTGACCTACACCGACTGTCATAAAAATTCAAGGAATTCTTCAGGTCATGTTCTGGATTCACAGTAAGAGCACGAACAACAATTAGAAACGTAAATTTGAATATACCTTACCAATTTATTGTGCCACTTACAAAATGAGTGATTTTATTTGATTAAATCAATACTTCAACCCAAAATTCTATCAACTAACTAGAAATGCATCAGTGTGTTTCGACCCTTACACGACACATCAAGCGAAATTTCGTGTCTGTCCCAGCCTTCTACAGTCCATTCACAGTTATTTTACCTCTGACAGCGCACACTAACAGTACCTAACCTTATTGTAACGAGAATAAAGATCAGAATGATTTTGACAGACTTGTCAGTGGAAGCAACCCAATATCAACCTTATCAGAATGAGAATAAAGATCACTTTGATTTGGATAGTGATGCAAAATCAGAGGTGGAAAACTATGAAAGGACTGTACTAGACCAGTTCATGGTTCTAACTTTCACATACTTGGATAGGTAATATATTATTAATTTTTTTGCGCGGAACCCTATTTCTTTTTGTAAAATAAAAGTAGCCTAAGTTACTCCTTATTACATCAGCTATCTGCCAGTGAAAGTCCCATCAAAATCGGTCCAGCCGTTTCAGAGATTAGCCGGATCAAACAGACAGACAAAAATGTTATTTTGGTATATGTACCGTGTATATGCATTTAGTAAAAAGCGGTTATTTTAATATTACAAACAGACACTCTAATTTTATTTATTTGTATAGATGAATACTCTAACATGAAAATGGAAAGTTTTGTTGCCTGTAGGTATTTCCCATCGTTCCAATGATCACGTACTGAACTTAGTTAAGTATAATTAAATTAACTAACTTATACGGTACTCAAGTGTCAAATGTGAACGGTTCTGTTACTTCAAATATTAGTGATGAGAATTGTTTTTGAAAGTTGTGTTAATTTGTTTGAAGTTTGTTATCCGATTATGCGGAAACGAAAGGGTGGGTATAGTAACAACAAACTGTCAAACTCAGTATAGTGAGTTTGACAGTTTGTTGTTACTACGTCAACTGTCAAAGTAGCCCTAAAGCCCGATTCCTTTATCTTATCTTATCTCGTATAATTATTATAGTCAAACAACGAATCGTTTTTACCACCACTCGTTAGATCCATTTTACTTATTTTTTTTTATATCAATAGACCTAATGAGAAAACAATCGTCACTAGACCCATCATGGATTGGCCAATGGATCTTCTGAGATTGAACGTGGGATTTTTATATACAGGTTGACATTTTAATCACCGTTATCCTCTTAAGGTGTCATTGTACTCATCATTATGAACAACTTTTACTATGGGACCAAACCTGAAATCGTGAAAAAAAAAAATCAGCTGTTCCCTACATTTATGTTCGCATAACTCGTCAAAATGTAGGGAACAGCTGATTTTTTTCGCGATTTCATGTTTGGTCCCATAGTAAAAGTTGTTCATAATGATGAGTACAATGACCCCTTAAGAGGAAAACGGTAATTAAAATTTCACGGTGTATAAATTTAAGAGTTCTACAACTATTGAGGGTCAAACCAGAAGCCCAGCGATCCCCTGGTGTATAGACCGAGACAATTTATAAGTATATAATATATTATGTAAACTGTTTGCACTCCCCGTCACTTGTCCCAAGAGGTTCATTCAGAAAACCAGCGTCAGACAGCATGAATGCCTAGCTATGTTGAAATGAACCTTTTTAGCGCAGTCACGATGCAAACACTATTTTCGTTAAAACATTATTTTTACGTTTTTATTTTGTTATTTGTATTTTGTGTTTTACGAATTGTGTCCAAGTAAACTTTATTCTTTCTTTCTTTAGATATTATATCAATAAAAAAGACGAGATAAATGTAAACGCGTAAACAGATTAACTTTCACGGAGGGTCGTCGAATACTCACACAAAAGAATATCATATTCTATTAATTTCGTATGAAAAGAGTAAATCCTTTCCAAAATTACTTCATAAGCTTTCTGACAAAGCCTTAGAAAAGAAACTATTATAGAGATTCAAGCCAGCTGGCGATATAAACCCATTGTTGTTGCTAGTATAATCAGCCTAAAATATTCCCACTGCTGGAACACAGGTCTCCTCTCTTCGAGAAGGGCTGGGCTGTAATCCACCACGCGGGTCCAGTACGGGTTGGTAGATGTTGTAGCGGTATCTCTAACGCCACATGCGAACAACGCGTCATACTGACGTCACGCAAATCCTGCATCTCGCAAACAGAGTTTACCGCGCAACTAGCATATATACAACGGCCCGACATGAATCATTGGGCAGTTGCCCGCCAGACACAACACTCGTCTGGTCGGAGGATCCTCCCTTTTCTATAGAGTATGAGTGAACTTTACACCCTGTTCCTCATACCTCTATAATGTAACATTTCTTCGAATTTTCGGTTCTAGAGCATGCCGGTTTCCTCACGACGTTTTCCTTAACTTGGGAGCAGTGGTGATGAAATTATTTACACAAAGTAAAACATCTGCCTGGGTTCGAACTTACTACCTACAACTCTGTAAGTCAGGACCATTAACTCTGGGCCACTACTGCTCTAAAAAACATACATAGGAGTTAAAATCGAAGATGAAACTATTGATTCTTAATCATCCTGTTACAATTGATCCATCTTCCATGGTACAACTAGCATGGGAGCGGTGAATGCTTATGCGAATCCCACACCCCCGGCCATAGGTAGAAGTGTAAAACCGCGGTGGTTTTAGCCGGTAAGAGTCCGGCATGCCTCTCTGTCACCCCCACGATAGAGGAAGTCCATGAGGATTTCCACCGCGAAAAAAGAACAAGAAAATTGGTACCTGTAGTCTCTCTGCCATAATGCGTAAGCGCTGTGGTGAGGGGCAGTAACAGGCTGTCGCTACGTGAATCGCTGCTGTGCCATTTCCGATGGAATTGTGTAGCCGCGGTGAAACGTCGGACAGTACTGCCGCTTTGTGTATTGTACATGAATTTGACTTGTTTAGGATGTGTATAAAAGTTAAGTAACCTTATGGGCAACTACAGCTTTGAGCCCATTAGGGTCGAAACGCTCTTGTCATGGGGCCCGAGTGCGCGTCTCCTTTTTAAGAAAATTTCTCGCCCGCTGGTCGATACTTCACGTGACCAGAGGGTTGCGTCGTTCTTTGGCCAACGAATTAGCATTGCCATTCAACGTGGCAATGCTGCCAGTCTTCTGGGCACGTTTCGTGTTCTTCGACGCCTAAGTGTCCTTTGTTTTTTTAAATTTATTTGTATAGTAAGTTAGTTAGTCATTTATTTTAGTATCTAGTGTATATAGTTAGTTACAACAAATAAAATAAAGTTATCTTAATTACTAACATAGCATAAGTTTTTTACTAACAAATGAGTCATGGTTACTTGAAATAAAATTGAATTGAATTAAATATTACGTTGTATTTACTACGAACATACAAGTGTTACAATTTTTGAGTTTAGAGGTTTTCCTTTGTCCTGATTAAGCGTGGGGTTTGATTTCCAGGTCGGGAAAAGTGTAATTGGGTTTTTCTATTAAGAATTTCTCAGTAACCGCCCGGAATTTGGAAGTCGGCGGTGCGACACCCCCGTTTTTCGGAAAGCACGTTAAGCCGTTGGTCCTGCGCCTGATCTCTCCCCGGTCGTGTTTGATTGCCGTCCCGTCTGTCGGACTATAGGATTGAGGGAAGAGAGAGTCCACCTTTGTCTGGGTACACACTTGTGCACTATAATAACTCCTGTGTCGTTAGCTAGTCTTCGCTGAGATTGACCGCCATGACCGAAATTCGGTCTGTATAATCTCACTAGCTTCGGCCTGCGTGAAATTTTACCTTCCCCCCATTCACCCTCTTAGGGGTGGAATTTCGAAAATCCGTTTCTTATTGGATACCTACTCTTCACAAAGAACACACCCTCCAAATTTCATGTCTCTAGGACCAGCGGTTTAGGCTGTGCGTTGATATATCAGTCAGTCAGGACTTTCAAATTTATATACATATAGATTAACCATGTCCTTCTTTTTTTCACAGTGGTGGAACACTCAAGACCCCGCGTCTGCTCGCTACCGGAGAAGCCGTACAACCCTCGCGTATCAGATGACCTGTACCGCCTGCGGACCTTCAGCATCACCACCAAGGGCAGCGTGGTCAACTGCGGCGACTCCATCTGCAACCGCCGGAGTCGCTCCAATACCTCAGTTAATTCTACTAATAGCAGGTAACAATTTTAAGGCCAGAGTAAATTAAAAAGTAAGAATGATATATTTAATTTGGGACACGCACAGGAAATATAAACAACTAGCTGAGCCCCGCGGTTTCACCCGCATAAGTGTCGAAACCGCGGGAATATCGAAAGAAAATACGTTTATTAAAAAAAAAAAGAGTACCTAGCCTATATGTTAATCCAGGGTGTCAGCTACCTCCATACAAAATTTTATCAAAATTTGTCCAGCCGTTTGAGAGTGAAGAAGTGACAAACATATAAACACACACACTCACAAACTTTCGCCTTTATAATATTAGTGTGATGTGATAAAATAAAAAGAGTAACATTAATAACTAACAAAATAGTAAAAAAAAAAGACCTAGAAAGGTCTTTTTTTCATTGTTTTTATAGGATAGACAGCCTTTTTTAACCGACTTTAAAAAAGGAGGTTCTGTATTCGACCCGTATGTATGTATGTATGTATGTATGTATGTATGTATGTATGTATGTATGTATGTATGTATGTATGTTTGTATGTCCGCGATTATCTCAAAAACTACTGAACCGATTTTGATAATTCTTTCATTATTGTGATCTACATACTTTCAGGAAGGTTTTAGTATATAATACATTAGGTAATTATTCTTATGTACGAAGTTATAAGCATAAATGTACTGCATCTCCGGCATTTCTATGCGAATTTTGATGATTCATCGAGTTGTGTCTTTAATTCTTCAATGCACTAGTGTTAATTGAATTTATGTGGGGTAGGTACAACTAAAAAGTGAAAAATAAAAACTTTTTTTACAAAAAAAAACAACCGACTTCAAAAAAAAAACACTACAAAGTGAAAAATAACTTTAATTTCGGAAGTCGGTGTCAAAACACATAAATAAAGACAGTTTGGAAAATTATTAAGAATGAAACGAACAGGAACAATAAACATAATACTGATTACACACTGGACACTTCCCGCGGTCTCATTAGCGATAACATCGATGTCGCTCAGGAATTTGCAACTTTCTTTACCAATATCCCAATTAAAACTACAGAAACTTTAAATTCCTCGCCTGCACTAGCTATTGAATTATTAAGAGCGAATGTCTCAGCCTGTCCTGTGGAATTTAACTTTAAACATATAAACCCTACAGTCATTATAAAGGCATTTAAGGAACTTAAAATCAAAATTACCGAGGATCTGTGGGGCATGTCTACTAAAGTTTGTCAATCCATTATTGAGACAATTGCACCCTATTTAGCTTTAATATTTAATTTGTGTGTAGATCAAGGGGTTTTCCCGGATTTAATGAAGTTCAGTAAAGTTATTCCACTTTTCAAATCTGGAGACAGCAAAGACACTAATAATTATAGACCCGTATCGGTTTTGCCGGTTTTCAGTAAGGTTTTTGAAAAAGTAATGTTAAATCAAATGCTCAATCATTTTAATCGTAATAACATCCTACACGATCAACAATATGGTTTCACCAAAGGACGTTGTACAACCGACGCCGGTGTCACCTTATTAAAACATATCTTTAACGCATGGGAAGAGGCACAAGATGCAATAGGCATTTTTTGCGACTTATCCAAAGCATTTGATTGCGTAAATTACGATACACTGCTCTTGAAACTTGAGCATTACGGACTCGGTAAACTTCCTCTTAGCTTAATGAAATCATATTTAAATGACAGATTTCAGCAAGTTCAAATTAACGGTGTGAATTCATCGGGCTTGAAAGTCAAAATGGGTGTTCCGCAGGGCTCAATATTGGGGCCATTCCTATTTTTAGTATATATAAATGATTTACCTCATTTACTGATAAACCGATCACAAATGGTGTTATTTGCTGATGACACATCTCTGATTTTTAAAGTAAGCAGACGTGCACAGGAGCTTGACGACGTAAATAACGCTATGCTTTTAGTCCATGATTGGTTTACTGTAAATAATTTGGTATTAAATGAAAAAAAAACTAAATGCATTAGATTCGTTTTACCAAATGTCAGAAGTAGTGAATGTCACGTTGTATTGAATAAGGAAATACTCGAATTCGTCGAAAATACGGTTTTCCTGGGGATTACGCTTGACTCAAAGCTGCAGTGGGGTCCGCACTTAACATCTCTTGCAGGGCGGCTAAGTTCAGCCGCTTACGCTGTTTGGAAAATCCGCCAATTAACAGACGTGGATACCGCGAGACTGGTCTATTTTAGTTACTTTCATAGCATCATGTCTTACGGTATTCTGTTGTGGGGACGGGCTGCAGATATTGATTCTATCTTCATCCTGCAAAAGAGGGCTGTCAGAGCCATATACAAGCTCAGCAGACGCGATTCTCTAAGGGAACTGTTTAAAAAAATTAACATCATGACGGTTCCTTGTCAATATATATATGAAAACATTATGTACGTTCGAAAAAATCTACATCTTTTTAATAAGATAAGTGACAGGCATAATTTTAACACAAGAAATAGGAACAAATTAGATCAACCGCGTTTCAGATTGTCTAAAGTAAAAACTTCTTTTATGGGTTACTGTGTAAAATGTTATAATAAAATACCATTCGATATTCTTCAACTAAATGAGAAGAAATTTAAAACATGCATTAAACGCACACTATGTAGACAAGCATATTATAAGTTGGATGATTATATCGCAGATAAAAATGCTTGGCTAAATGCTGGTCCTGCTTCACAGGCCCTTGAGCTCTCTAGTTAAAATTTCAATATTTGGAGGAGGTGCTTCCCTTTTTCTTTTTTAGTGTTTCTGACATTACGATCTTAATATTTATTTTTATTTTATTCAATCATGTTTTAATTGTTAATGCTGCAATACTAAACACCTTTTCCTGTTTGGTATTAAAATTTTTATTCATCTCTTAAATAAATTGCAATCTATAGTTTTGTATCATTTAGAAGCATTTTTTCAATTTTGTAAATGTAAGAACCATGGATCCGTTTATTATGATTTTTTGATGTTGATTTGAAAGAGCATGTCAGTTGAGAATGTGTCATGCTCACTTAAATGTTTCGCTGATGGTGGCGCGTGTGTTGGATCATTCGGTTCCCTACAAAATGGTTGAGCTGGATGGTGCTGATCCATGCGTCATGTTCGTGAACGGACGCCGTCGGTTGAGACTGGTCATCTCTTAACTGCCAAGGCTTATTTTTAATCTTATTTCTTGTATTGTTTCTTCATTTGTGTGTTTTTTTTTACATTGTTCTTACATATAGAAGCAATAAGAATAATGTACTCAGGATTTTGTAATATCTTGATTTAAAAGAGTGTCCATGGAGTTTCTTGCCCGTTCTTCTCCATAGAGATCTACGCTTTGGAATGGGCGACTAGCTTCAACTTTCTGACTAACTGACCGACTACTTAATTTTGACAATTCAAAAGTACCTGTAATGGTTTAATTGAAATAAATGCTTTGAGTTTGAGTTTGAGTTTGAAAAAAACGAAAATGCGGAACCAAAGACACCGACTTCCGAAATTAAAGTTATTTTTCACTTTGTAGTGTTTTTTTTTTGAAGTCGGTTGTTTTTTTTTGTAAAAAAGTTTTATCTAACATAAAGCAGAAATATATTACGAGTATGGTGTTGGTACCATGGAGATATTCTCTACCTACATCTGCCTGCCTTTTCCCCAACTATGTTGGGGTTAGCTTCTAGTTTAACCGGATGCTGAATACCAGTATTTAACATGGAGCGACTGCCTTTCTGACCTCCACAACTCATTTACTGAGTAATACGATACCTATTTGTAAGACTGGTTGTCACACTTTCGGGTTTCTGATGATGTCAACGACCCGTAACGACTGTCAAAGATCTACAAATGACAGCTAAAACCAACGGCATAACGTGTTTTCCGAGCCACGGAGGGGTTTTGACACCAGAACCCCTCCGTGGCTCGGAAAATACGTAAAGATGGTCACCCATTCACGGACCAACCGCGGCAGGCAAGCGTAGCTTAACCTGATCGATCGACCCGTACTGCTGTTACTACTAAGCCATAAGCCCCTTCCCACAAAAATTAAAATGCCTCCGGTTTACGCAAATCTTCAAGGTTTTGATTTGAGCACGAACTGCTTCTTGGTTCAAAATAGTATTGGCACGTATTAAACCACAGTCGGCAATCGTACGGTCGCGTGTTCGAAACTATCATGAGTTGCTTCCGATGAAGGAAAACATTCTTAGTAATGACACTAATTTCACGAATTTTACCGCGTTTTAAGTAAACCTAGTTCTTTATCACTTCACGGTACATAGGGGGAGGCCTATGTCCAGCAGTGGACATTTTACGACTGAAATTATGACGACGATACATTTGGTCGGAGTATGCACATCAACCTACTACCTACAATCTGTCAAATTTCTTTAATAAATTTTCAGCTTTATTACTAAAACATAAGGTTAAAAATTGATTGGGTAAAATTTGACAGTTTCGGGTAGGTTGATGTGCTGGCGTCGAATCTGTATCTATTGATTTTGTGTATAGGACAGCTGATTATTTTATCTCGGTCCTTTGGATAAAGTTGTTCAGTTTGATGGCGTGGTTCGAAACAATGTCATTGTATTCAATGGTCAGAAATCACGCTTGGCGATCAAAGGACGATTCTTCTTTGTGTAAGAAAATGCTCTTACTTTGTAGTAGCATTCTGGTTTTGTATAACTACTTTTGAAATATACTCTATTTCAAGAATCATACTATTCAATCTTCTATTGAAATGTCGTGTCCTTCTAATAATGAAGTTTCTCTTCTAAGTATTTTCCAAGGTACACTACATCACCAATAAATTGTCCAAAGAGATAGTGTACAACATCACGCCATGACTAGGGAAACCAAAGACAATGCAGTAGTCACCCACAAAGAACAGACGGACGGTGTCTAATCAGATTAAAAGAGATTTGTAACTGATTACCGTGTTGCGTGACCGGGGTAGGGTTGACACTGGCCACCCATCTGCCCTTCTTTTTTTTTGTGGATGGGAGATCATCAAATGGACCCTCCCGCTCTGGTTGGAGCGGAAGGGAGTGTCAGACTCTTACTGACTAAAACCCACCCGTGTTCCTTCCTTAGCCCTTTATGTTCCGGGGCAGCGGTAACCCTTTCGGACAATCCCGCACCGCCCATCTGCCCTGCGGGGTAATTTCGTAACACACTATCAGTAGTAACGGCTTTCAACAGTTCAGCAACATTCATTGCGTTATTTGCGTTGTTGAGCAGACAATTTTTTCGAACAAATGAAGCAATCCTTCAAAATGATTCAGATTGAGATTGATAGTATGTTACGCAGTTAGGGTGCCCGAATGAGATGATCCGATATAAAACCAGAGTAGTTATCAAAGCTAGAAGGAGGGCTATGTTTTATTTGTCGGTTATTAAAAAAAATATCAGCTGTTTCGTAGAAAAGTGCAATACTTACGTCAAAATATATGGAACGGCAAATTTTATTTTTAATAACCGCCAATAAATTTCAACGCAGGTTTCAGAATTATGTGCTAAATTAATGGTTGAAGTTTGCGCGTCTATGTCTGCTACCGGTAATAATGTATTACACAGCTGTAGAATAGGTCATCATAATCCTAACTAATAAAATATTATAAATGCGAAAGTAAGTGTGTTTTTTACCTTTTCACGCCTAAACCACTGAATCAGTAATCCTGAAATTTTGCATATACATTGTCAGGTGTACAGAAACGGACATAGGGTACCTTTCATGCCGAAAAAAAGTTCTGTTCCCGAGGAAAACAACAATAACGTTATTATGAAAATAGATGGCGCCACGTGTCTATTGAACTTTGTCACATTATTTAATTCTGAGGCGGTACAAAGTTCGGCAGATCAGCTAGTCAGCTTATAATGTTCCCACTGCTGGGACACAAGCCTGCTCTCTGTGAGAGGAAGTGGGCTGTAATCCACCACGCGGGCCCAGTGCGGGTTGTATTCTATAGAATTTTTTTTTCTTACGTTGCCACCCCTACCCGCGGCCTACTTACTCGTTCGCAACCCTCACTGATTGACGCGCGGTCACTGAGCAGCGCGTCTTATACTATGACGAGTAATAATGGACTACATCAGTGTTATGTAGGACTATTACCTTGATAATAGACTTGTATCGAAGGTCTGTAAGGCATAGATCAACATCATCTGCCTAGCCTTTGCCCAAATATGTTGGCATCGGCTTCCAGTCTAACCGGATGCAGCTGAATACCAGTATTTTACATGGAGCGACTGCCTATCTGACCTCCACAACCCAGTTACTGGGTATTACGATACCCCTTGGTAAGACTGGTTGTCAGACTTTCGGGCTTCTGACTACCCGTAACGACTGTCAAAGATCGCCGAATGACAGCCAGGACCAACGGCTTAACGTGTTTTCCGAGGCACGGAGGGGTCTCGGTATGTAAAGATGGTCACCCATCTACAGACCAACCGCGACAAGCGTAGCTTAACCTGCTCGATCGACATGTGCGGCTGTTATTATTAAGCCACGGGCCTCTCAAGTCATCGTTATGCACAACGATACGTAGCTTATTTAGTACAGCGGCATGCGACCACGGGTCGCATGCCGCTGTACTAAATAAGCTACGGTAGCATGCGACCACGGGAAGGTACTTTCTTGTTTCATCCTTTTCTGTAGTCGGGTTTTAGTTTTTATACTTTTTTTTTTTAATTAGTTTGGGGCTTATTTCAGTAATACTTATATTTTTGAAATGTGCTAATTAAACCCTTTCATTTGATACCCCACAAGGCAACATTCCAAAATATTTATTTTTAAATTAATTATGTACTCTAGAGGGCGCCATATTGAATTTAGTGTGACTTCACATAGCCTTTAACCAGCGGTCGGTCAAGACGCTTCTAACGATACCTCATTTGTCAAATTATTATAATTACTTTTTAAGTTATGAGGGAACAGATGAACCTACATACATACATACCGGTCAAAATCATAACCCTCCTTTTTGCCTCGCCGTAGTCGGGTAAAAATAATCCGCCCACCTTATACGTGGGCGTACAACAGGGAATATGAAATATTTATTATGTCAGATGGCTGGACCACCACTTATGTTGGTACACTAATAAGATTATATTGAGTAAATCTGATTATTGGGGAAGTAGGACTAATAATAATAATAATCTATATAAATAATAAAAATGAATCGCCGAAATGTATGTACGCGCATAACTTCCGAATGACAGCACTAAATTGGATAGGTAATTCTTTTTTTTTTGTATTCGGCATTGCGAGGACAAGGTTTTTTTGAAAGAAAATGTATTTATTTATTTAATACTTCAAGCACATAAATGTACATAGGTGGATTTAATGCCATAGGCATTTTCTACCAGTCAACATTTGGGTGATGCAGAGACAAACAATGGTAGGTGCAATGATGAAAATTGAGGAATAAATATTTTAAATATAAAGATACGCATAAACCAATTAAAACTATGAATATATACCTAATTACATATAATTATAAGCACAAATATATATAAATAAAAAAAAAATGACCTGTGCGAAGCTAGGGCGGGTCGCTAGTATTGCATAAAAATACCCATTAAAAATAGGTTAAGGAACGGTAAGAAAACCAGATTTTAGGAAACCAGGAAACCACGACATAATTCTGCCTAAATATCTGCGTTATACAGGGACTGCGTACAGTGGAAAATCGCCCCGATCCAATTCTCCCCTAACAAATTAGTTCACGATCTTCAAAACAATTCACACCTGAACATAATTTCCTATTCAAACTTGCACAATGAACAAGGAATTCGAAATTCGAACTGGAACCATTCATTCAGTAAGAGTGTACGTAAGACCGGCCGTTCTTCGTTCCACGGTCACCGGTTATTATTGACTTTTAAGTGCGAACAAGGGATGGCGCTATACGTCCTGTATAGCGCCATCTCGTTTTTGCACTGAATCAATTTATGTCTTTGAGATTTGTAGGTCCCTGAGGTGTTAGTGCGAGCTAAGCGGAGTCATTACTCGTTCCGCTCTGTTGTAAGGAAGGAGATGTGTGGTTTTGGTTGTAATGTAACCGTTTGATCTTAATGGAGGTGTTTGTTAATTTTGTAATTAGTTATCTATGTACGGAAGTTTATAATAAACCCATATCACTTGTCAAAACAGGCCAAATAGTACCAAGGTATCATAGGCCAAAGGATTGGTGAGTGTGAAGGACACATAGCTCGCCAATACATGGAATTTATTTCATCACCACTGCTCTCGAAACAGTGAAGGAAAACATTTTGAGGAAACCTGCATATCTTAGAACCAAAAAAAAAACGAAGACATATGACATCTACCAAACTTAGATGGCTTGGTCAATGGTCATGTTGGGAGGATGAATGAAAGGCGATTAACAAAAGGTATTTACAAGGCAGACGTGAGTGGAACCGGCAGTAAGGGACCCCCTACAAAGATATAGTTATAGCCAGCTAGCTTATTGGTGACTTTCTTTAGAAAGGTGTCAGATGCATAGTATTCGCAACCGGCGTTCGTGTATGATTAAATTTATAAGCGTAAACGAAGCAAAACTAGTTTACAAGGATCATAACAGGTGGCATTCAGTAGTGTCTTACTTATTACCCTCATGGGAAAAAAGCTTGTTTAAGTATGTACACGCACAGTGGGTGTGCAGTGTGGGGTGTGTACAGTGGGATGTTGAGGTGTGATTCAAAATCTTTACCATAAAATATCTTACTGATCAACGACTGTGTACGAGGCCTTATCATTACTATTTGACCAACACGTTAATAGTCGTCTGTAAGTGCCCTTTAAATTTTAATAACACGATTGTAAAGCCGTCCGCTTTTATGTTACAAACATTAATGGATTAAAAAATATGGTAGAATGAAGTGGTTCCTCGAGACTCAAGAGTGTACGGTAGAAATGGGCTTCAAGTAAAGGCAACTAGTATTTACTATTTGTATCTGTAGCTGCCGGTTTAAAGTGTTATTGCTTGTACGAAACGGTACAAATTCAATAGGTTGTGCGACTTTTGTTGGGTTGAAAGTATTTCTATGTATTTGAGGACCTTTTGAAACTAGTTCCTGAATTCGATCTTTACGTAGTATCGGACGTTTGGTTCGAACCCAGACAGGCGCTTTACTTTGTGTAAATGAGGCATATAGAATCAAAGGTAGCTAAGTGCCTCTATGTCAAGAACCGAAAAAAACGTTTTTCTAATTTAAGATTCAGGGGTTTTCATACTCTCTGAGTTTATTCTCCATATTTAGTTAATTTTTTGAAAATGTGGTGCTTAGCTGCCTTTGATTCTATATGCCTCAAATTATTTCATCACCATTGCTCTCAAAACGGTAAAGGAAAGCATCGTGAGGGAACCGGCATGTCCTAAAACCAAAATTTCGAAGAAATGTGACGTCCGACGCGCACGCGGCCCGCGTGGTGTATTACGGCCCACTCCTTCTCACAGAGAGGAGGCCTGTGTCCCAGCAGTGGGAAAATTATAGGCTGATTATGTACGGTAATGAAATAAAGGAATAAATTAAAACCAAATAGATTAAAGGTTGGTCAACACAGTTATTATATAATTAATGTACCCATGCAAAATATTGTACCTAAAACATTTTAAAAGAGTAACGGTGGAGTTTCTTGCCCATTCTTCTCCATACGAAAACTACCTTTTGGAATGGGCGACTAGAATCTATTCTATTTTAAGATCATTTTTCACGTTCAAAAGTGCCTTTTATGTGCCTATTTGAAATAAATGCTTTGACTTTGACTTTGACATTGAGTGGCTTATTGTTCTAGGACAGATTGCCATGGTGCAGAAAATAATAAAAAAAAACCCGGCCAAATGTGTGTCGGACCACGCACACTAAAGGGTTCCGTAGTTGGAATGAATTTATCCCAAGAAAAAAAATTACGTCTGTTGTATGGAAACCCCCCTTAAATAATTATTTTATTCTGTTTTTAGTATTTGTTGTTATAGCGGCAACAGAAATACATTATCTGTGAAAATTCCAACTGTGTAGCTATCACGGTTCATGAGATACAGTCTCGTGACAGACAGACAGACGGACGGACAGTGGATTCTTAGTAATAGGTTCCCGTTTTTACCCTTTGGGTACGGAACCCTAAAAATGACTTATTAAATGATGTTTTTTTTTAATTTTGACAGTGGGTCCAGTTGACCAATAAAAATATAGAAAATTATTGCCTTGGTCAACTGAACCCGCGGGTCCAGTTCGAGTGGGTCCAGTTGACCAAAGACTCCTACGTTCTTCACATTTTCTATAGAACCTCCTTTCAAAAACTAATCTTGAAGGTACTCAATCAACTCAGCTAATTGATTTCAGATTTCATTAGCTTTGGCTAGAAAATCAGTTTTACTTTAGGAGGGATTTTCTCCCCTCATTAGCTAGACTTAATCTGATCTAAATGGGTTTATTGAAAATAAAATGCTCAAGAGAAATGTATTTGGATGATTTTATTACTTAATACCCGCGACTTCGCCCGCGATGGTTTTGTTTCGTGGGACCCTATTTTTTTTTTCTAATATATAAGTAGCCTAAGTTACTCCCTATTACATCAGCTATCTGCCAGTGAAAGTCCCGTCATAATCGGTCCAGCCGTTTCAGAGATTAGCCGGAACAAACAGACAGACAGACAGACAAAAATTGTAAAAAAAAATATTTTGGTATACGAGTATGTACAGTGTATAGGTACATCCATATGCATTTAGTAAAAAGCGGTTATTTTAATATTACAAACATACACTCCAATTATATTTATTTGTATAGATATAGATGTATAGATTTACAGTCTAAAGAACCTACTGTATCTGCCTATATGTATTTATATTTTCCTTAAGCTATATATTCAGGATGAAAAGTAGCCCGTCTTTCTTCAGGTTTTCAACCGATCATTATGAAAATTCATTATGAACGGTGTGCTTAAAAAGGTAACATGCAAACAGACATACAGCAGAGCTACTTTCACATCATCATCATCTGCCCAGCCTTTTTCCAACTATGTTGGGGTCGGCTTCCAGTCTAACCGGATGCAGCTGAAATACTTTCACATCTATAATAATATAATAATATGGGATAGTACGAATCTATACTATTCTTTTTGGATAGTCTATTTATCAAGGAAGGCTACAGGCTATATAAAATCACGCTACGACCAATAGGAGCGGAGCATCAATAAAAAATGTTGCAAAAACGGGACAAATTATTCCTTTTGTGAGCTTCCGTTGCGTACGCTGCGTAAACGGTTAAAGTTACGCCAAAATCATGTATTTCGGAATTTTTCCCTTTTAAAAGCTCTAAAAAAAGTCTGCGATAGCATATGTCTATCTTTAGCATATGACTCACTAGGTATAACATTTTTTTATGGTAATCGAAATTGTTCTAAAATAATGCATTATTTGCGAAAGTGTTTTTATAAACATGATTTTAATCCTTATCTAAATTACATTATTCGTCACAAGTATTTAATTTTGAATAAAATTGCCTTTGACATCATTTGATTTTAATGAATATCTTAGGAGATATCATAGTTTTAAAATAACTCCGCAAGGCGGCGGGTCATGGGGGCGGGAAGTTGAATATATTTTAGTAGATTTTTTCCTCAAATTAACGCGGGTGAAACCGCAGCGCTAGTTATCTATAAAAATAAAACATCTCATAAAGTATCTCCTGCGCCGAAATTCGGTCTGGAACACTATTAGTCGTTGAAAAAAGCCTTTGTACCTTCTTCGTTATAGTTTTTCCTCGAATGTCATAAATTCACTCAAAACAGTGATCGGAAAAACAACATGGATACACGTTTCAAAGTCTTCTTCTTAAAATGGAATTCTAAACCGTGTCAGTTAAAAATAAAACCGATTCAGTGGTTCCGCCTGAATGCCTTATTACTTATTTAGGTGTGCCTGACTTCAAGCCTTTATTTAAACATCATTTGCTTGTTTTATAAGCCTATTTTTAAATGGCCCGACGGCTTGCGTTTTATCGTCCTTGAGTGTTGATGTAAATATTGGGAACATAATTTAGAATAGAATAAAATACTCTTTTCACTTCTCATGCTCTAAAAGTCCGTCTTTATGTTGTGCTTAGGCGACATAAAATCGCTTTTTATGTTCTAGTGCATAAAGTAAATTTTTTTTCTAAGACTAAAGTAATCAGGCCCAACAGCCACACGCACAATAAAACTTCGCAGATTAAAGTCGTGATTTATTTCATTTTCTTTAATTTATACCACTTCCGTGTTTTCTATTGTTAATTTAATAAAACCAGGTAAAATAGTTGTCATTTATTATTTAAAAAGGCAAAGAAACGTTTTCATTTTTTGGCAGTATGAAGTACCCAAGTCGAATGACAAATGTTGAAAATTAAAAAAAAAACTTTTAAAAAGTTTCGTGGCGGTATTATCTGTGGTGGCGGGAATTAGCTATGGATGCAACATTTTTGATTAATTATGTACTGTATACTTTATGCCTGTTTCATTTTCTCGCAATCGAAGTGAAAAGCAGAGTGTATAACTCAGGCATAAACGAGCCATTTTACCCCTCGACTTAATTATCCACCCTCGCCTGCGGCTCGGGTGGATATAAACGTCTCGGGGTAAAATAGCTTCTTTTATGCCTTAGTTGTACAATCTACTATTATTATTTATTATGTACACCATATAAATTATAGACACAAATATAGTTTACAAAAGGTGACACAATGGGCGCTCTTATCGTTAAGAGCGATCTTTTAAAGACAACCGTATTATTTACTAGCTGGGCCCCGCGGTTTCACCCGCATAAGTGTCGATCCCTTGGGAATATCGAGATAAAAACTATCCTTTGTCCTTCCCCGGGACTCAAACTATATCTATACCAAATTTCATCTAAATCGGTTCAGTGGTTTAGGCGTGAAAAGGTAACATACAGACAGACAGACAGAGTTACTTTCGAATTTATATAAGTATGGATTTTTATTTAATTATGCATTAATCGGCAGTTTTTCTTGAGGAGCTTGGAGGGGCTCGTGGCTAAGTAATAACAGCCGCATGGTTCGATCGATTAGGTTAAGCTACGCTTGCCGCGGTTGGTACGTGGATGGGTGACCATATTTACATACCAAGACCCCTTCGTGCCTCGGAAAGCACGTTAAGCCGTTGTTCCTGGCTGTCATTCGTGGATCTTTGACAGTCGTTACGGGTCGTCAGATGCCCGAAAGTCTGACAACCAGTCTTACCAAGGGGTTTATCGTATTACCGAATGGGTTGTGGAGGCCAAATAGGCGGTCACTCCATGTAAAATACTGGTATTCAGCTGCATGCGGTCGGACTGGAAGTCGACCTCAACATAGTTGGGAAAGGGCTAGGCAGATCATGATGAGGCAGTTTTTCTTTGAGTTTCACACTGTTTTTACTTTTAGAAATTCGGTGGACACTAGCAAACAAACTTAAACTTAAAGCATATTTCAATTAAACAAATTACCCGCACTTTTGAACAGTTAAGGAGTTGGTCAGTCAGAGACCTAAAGCTAATTGCCCATTACAAAACGTAGTAGGTTTCCATAGAGAAGAACGGGCAAGAAACTTCATGGACACTCTTTTGAAATTGAATTTATTCTATGTGGTTTTCGGAAAAGCAATGTCATTTTTGTGATTATATCATAGTCTAAGTATTGGGTAGCTCACCGCCCGATCAGGACCAGGCCCGTGCCGGACGGTGCGTACGTGTTCCACGCGCGCCTCAAAGAGATGTCAGCAAAAAGGAAGGAGCCTGCCAGGGCCGAAGCCTGGTCCGGAAGGGTTACCGCTACCCCGGAACATAAAGGGCTAAGGAAGTAACATGGATGGGTTTTAGTCAGTAAGAGTCTGACACTCCCTTCCGCTCCACCCAGAGCGGGAGGGCTCATTTGATGATTTCCCATCCATAAAAAAAAAGACCAAAGGATTAACAAAGATCGGAAAAATGAATCTATTATTCCATTTGATTTTATTTTATTTACGTGAACCTTGTTGTTTGATATTCTTGGATTAAAGTCAAAGGATTTGAAATTGATTTGTACTTTTTAAAATTTTCTCATTTCTATATAAAAAAAAAATATTTTGTATATTGTATTTTGCGTATTGTTGTTGTGTTTTGTGTTTTGTATTGCATTGTATATTTTGTAGTGTTTAATGTGTTTATTTCATGTTATGTATTTTTGTGGTGTACAATAAAGTATAAATAAATAAATAAATAAATATGATTTGCATACCCATGTGTCGGTAGAACATAGAGGACTATAATAAAAAAAACATTTTGCAAAGTGATATTTAAATGATTTGATTTGGCGGATGTACCGCAGTGTGCCATATTAAGCATAAACTTGCCTAGCCATCTTAGTGGACCATCAAGACATTTCACCTTAAAAACGTTAAATCAAAGGAAACCCAACTTACAAAACTAATCTATGGCACGTAAAAGATAAGCAATAACAAACGACTTGCCTAAAATGTGCCAGCTAAACCAGGTCAGTTCATTTACCTACTAAATGTCGCGAATGCTAATGCTAATAACTATAAAGGTGATCGATCGTTCATAAACCACGGTAAGGCATTGCCCATTTAGGAAATAAACTGGTGAAGTGCGAGTCGAGTTGTGTAATAAAGGTTCTGTAGGTATTGTAAGACCTCAATCAATCTGCCTAGCCTTTTCCCAACTATGTTGGGGTCGGCTTCCAGTCTGACCGGATGCAGCTGAATACCAGTATTTTACATGGAGCAACTGCCTATCTGACTTCTACAACCCAGTTACTGGGTAATACGACTAGTAAGTAAAACTGGTTGTCAGACTTTCGGGCTTCTGACGACCCGTAACGACTGTCAAAGATCCACGAATGACAGCCGGGACCAACGGCATAACGTCCTTACCGAGGCACGGAGGGGTCTTAGTATGTAAAGATGGTCACCCTTCCACGGACCAACTCACATCCAGCTTAACCTGATCAATCGACCCGTGCGGCTGTTATTACTTCAATTCAATTCAATTCAAATCTTTATTGCATTCACATGGTGGCATACTTAGCCAGGTATTGTAAGACCTATCTTGCAATAAAGAACCTTTATTGCGCGTTTTTGTAGACACAGCGCATTTTTATCTAGATTTCTTGTACATGCCTTACTTAGGTCATGACTTTTTAGTTAAATTTTAGTAACTGGCTTCTTACGAATTATGGTATACTAGCAGCGCCCCGCGGTTTCACCCGCATAATTTTCCCGCGGGAATATCGGGATAAAAACTGTCCTATGTCCTTTCCCGGGATTCAAACTATATTTATACCAAATTTCATCCAAATCGGTTCAGCGGTTTAAGCGTGAAGAGGTAAGACAGACAGACACACTTTCGCATTTATAATATTAGTATGGATAAGACAGGTAGGTTACATAGGTACTCTAAACGAACAGACGGACGGGGGTGGCTTATGCCTTGATTACACCTGTCCGAATATAGTTGTGAGACAGTGCCAAAACAGAGCGCTTGGTAGGCCCCATGATACAGGCTATCTAGTTTGGGGCTCAGTGGCAAATAACATATTGTAATCTAGCTGTAGGTAATATTTTAAGCTACTCACGTCGTCTCAAATTGCTGTTAAGAGGCTTACAGGACCTAAACGCAAAAAACGCAAGTTTTAGAAACAATAAAAGTATATGATCGACAACAATAAACAAAATCAAAAAAATATACGATATTCTTCAGAATATATGCAAGGAAGATAGTGTGTTGAAAATATAATACAACTTATTTTGGACGATAGAAAAAAATCATGAAGATACCTCTAAAAACTTTCTTTTTACAATAAAAACCATACTAATGTATAGAGACCGGATAATATGCATTTGCATATTTGCATATGCATTTGCATATTTAAGCCATTTTCAGCGCTAATAGCATATATTTCCTAAGATCTAGTGATGATGCATATTATCGCTATAATTTACAGTATTTTTCGAGCGCAAAAGGCAAATGATCGTCGCGCTCGCCTACCGCACTACTCCTTCCTCCCACCTATTATGCATGTTATTGCTATATGCTTTCATTGTTGACGCGCGTGCTCATTGATCTGCAGTTAAAGTTTTTGTGTCAAATTGTACAATGCCTCCCGAAAAAAAAAAAATGTGTCTTCGTGGATAAGTGGCTTTCCTGAAACATTTACTTACGACGGAACTGTTTTGTATTGTCGAGTTTGCGAGAAAAATATTTCGTGCACTAAAAAGTTTCAAATAACAATAAACTTAAATCTAAGGGAATAATATTTACAAAACAAAAAAAAAAAAATGTCATTTAATGTTGCATATTCTGTCAGTTTTCGTGCATATTTCAAGCATTTTTCATGCATATTTGCATGCATATTTCAAGCTTTTTATGTTGCATATAATCCGGTCTTTACTAATGTACAAGCAACATACTAAAACTCTAGTGTTTTAATTTTTTAGTCCAAACAGTAGACTTTTCATAAATAGATAATTGCTTCATATTTTGCAATAAATTGCCGGCGTTCTGTCATCGCGCTTCTCTTTCTTTTCTATGCAGTCCGACAGTGACCGCGCTTTAGATCATGTAGTCCTCTTAAGGGGGAAGCGCTAAGGTAGCCCGCGAAATTCAAATTTTCTAACGTTTTTTGCAATTTGTTGGCACAGAATACTTAATAGTACTACGTATTGCTGGTCAGTATTAAGTTGTACGTTGATTAAAATACGATTCGCGTCAGTAACAAATATGTATTTACAGAATTATAAATATTAGAATCAGTAATTCCTAAAATGTCAAGATTTCATGAAATCCGGCTGGCCGGCTGTCGCTGAAAACCAGCGCTGGGGCTCTGTCCTGCATAGGGTCGCAGCATAATGCTGAGCGATAGCCGTTTTGCGTGGATGTGACGCATGTTTCCCCCTACCTTTTTATTTTATTTTTTGTGTTTTTGTTCTTTTTGCGTCATTTTCACCGCAAATAAACGTATTTTCTTTCTTTCTTTCTTTAAATAGTCATTCAGTAGGATTATTTGCCTTTACCTTAGAGGGTTGTGTTGATGACTTTAATGATTATATTTCTGTAAATACATATTTGTTACGGTCGCGAATCATATTCTAATCAACTTTCAACTTAATGCTGACCAGCAAATTGCAAAAAACGTAAAAAAAATAATTTCGCGAGCTACCCTGACGCTTCGCCTTAAACCTTGAACCTGCTTACTGTATTACCAGAGGGGCAATTCTCGTAATTTTAAGAACGTTCACAGTCCTGAGGAGCAATTCTCGTAATTTTAAGAACGTTCACAGTCTGATCTCAGTCTCAATCTGTCAAAAATACCTCTAATTTCCCTACATTTTGACAAGTTTTTGACATTTGTCTGTCGCTGAGATGAGACTGCGACTAGATTTTGAACGTTTTAAATTACGAGAATCGGCCTTCTGATCTCAGTCTCAATCTGTCAAAAATACCTCTAATTTCCCTACATTTTGACAAGTTTTTGACATTTGTCTGTCGCTGAGATGAGACTGCGACTAGATTTTGAACGTTTTAAATTACGAGAATTGGCCTTCTGGACTATAAATATTTTTCCATTTACTATACCTACCGAGAACTCGATCAAGAGCATTGTTTCTGGTCTATTTAGACAGTGTCTTGTCGCTGTACTCAGTACGTGTGATCACGGCTTTAGTAGGGGTCCGATGGCACCTCTCGGCTACGGAACCCTAATAGGTGTCGCCTACAAGTTTCACGGAGTGATCCAGCCGATACACAGACTTTTACCTTGACTGACGCTTTTCATAGTTTATTGACCTGTGACTTGCGAAAAAGACGTCTTTGAGGAAATATTTTTCGTATTTTTTTTTTATGGTTTTAGTTCTGAAGGTATCGATTGAAACTGGCCTAAATTGAATACCTTCTCCACAGATATAGATATACCTAGATAACGCAAGAGCACCTACTTCGCGTGCCAAAAATCGCACCAGTTTACGATCGAAAATCATAAGCCGCCACTTTCGCGCTCAGTCCTGCGTACTGCTGGCTGGGTGAGCGTGAGCGAGAGAGCGCGAGCTTGTGACGTCATAGAAGGTAGTCAAAAAGTGGTACGCTTAGTTTTCATACAGTTCGTGATACTTGCGTTATCTAGGTCTATCTACAGGGTGTTTCGGAAAGGGTATATCAATACAAACGGGTTCAAGAGTGTATTTGGTCTAGAATCTCTGTACAAAATTTCAGCTCAAAAGCAGTAACTTTGAAAACGCTTAATATTTTTTTATTTCGATAGTTTATTAAATTGTAATCATAACAAACGTGTCACCGCACTACGAGGGTCATTATCCATTATCTGTAGTGTGTCTGTGCGCCTAGTACACGCACATCACGCCGCCGCGCGCCAGTGCAGCGCCGTGATGTCGAAATAAAAAAATATTAAGCATTTTCAAAGTTAATGCTTTTGAGCTGAAATTTTGTACAGAGATTCTATTCCAGATACACTTTTCAATCCGTTTGTATTGATATACCCCTTCCGTAACACCCTGTATATCTGTGACCTTCTCTTTATTAGGATCGTAGCAGGTGGCGTTATGTAGTCTCTACCTACCTCCATGTGAAAAAAGCGTGAGTTTATATCTTTATTGCATTGCACCATAGACATTTCAATTTGTAAACTTCTATTCTGAAGTTTCACATAACATCTCATCTGCCTAGACTTTTTCCAGCTATGTTGGGGTCGGCTTCGAGTCTAACCGGATGCAGCTGAATACCAGTGTCTTACATGGAGTGACTGCCTACCTGACCTCCATAACTCAGTTACTGGGTAATACGATACCCCTTGGTAAGACTGGTTGTCAGACTTTCGGGCTTTTGATTACCCGTAACGACTGTCAAAGATCCACGAGTGACAGCCGGGACCAACAGCTTAACGTGCTTTCCGAGGCACGGAGAGGTCTCGGTATGTAAAGATGGTCACCCATCCAGAGAATAACCGCGGCAAGCGTAGCTTAACCTGATCAATCGACCCGTGCGGCTGTTATTATTTAGCCACGGGCCCCTCCCCCCTCCTCCCTCTCGGGGCACATAACTTACCATCCATAAAATTAAATTAATCAAAAACAAACAGTTCATTTATCAAATTAAATTTCATCCGAAAACATCCATCGGTTTCTTACTAAACTCCAACTATATTATCTCTTTTGAAAGAAAAGAAGAAACAAAATACATTTTTTGGTAAAAATGTCGCAGAAAAATAACACACACAGAAAACAAATACCAAGTTGGGGTAAAATATGCGTCACATCCACGCAAAATGGCCTTCGCTCACCATAATGCTAAGACCTTATGCGAGAAAGAGCCCTAGCGCTACTGACTATACTACCCGCCATGTCTCGCCGAAATTAGATGAAACACGACTTAACTAACCTGAACACGCTGTAAGGCTCAGATCACACCGAGATGGCAGCGAAGCAGCGAGCAGTTTCAGTGTCATATAATTTTAAACTTTATCTTCATTACTATAATACATAGTATCGCTTGAGAAACTTGAAAAGGTCCGCGGCGCCGCGAGCACTCCGACGACTCAAGTTTCTCCGTAGCGGTATCTACAATGCCACATGCGAACAACGCGTCATACTGACGTCACGCAAATCCTGCATCTCGCAAGCAGAGTTTACCGCGCAACTAGCATAGACACAACAGCCCGACATGAATCATCGGGCAGTTGCCGCCAGACACAACACCCGTCTGGTCGGAGGATCCTCCCTTTTTTTCCCTATAGAGTACGAGTGAACTTCACACCCTGTTCCTCATATCTCTATATCTCAAGCGATATTATGTATTATAGTAATAAAGGTAAAGTTTAAAATTATATGACTCTGAAACTGCTCGCGCTTCGCTGTCATTTCGGTGTGATCTGAGCCTAAGCGTCCCTAATTGAATTAGATTCAGTGTCTAAGACATTTCTACATCTGTGTCTGATCTTGTAAAAGAAACGTTATTCTGTTTGCGGGTTCGGTGCTTTGTGTAGAATGTATGAGAATTATTGTATATTAGTAGTAATTGGTAATCTTGAACAGATTTGGGTTGTTAGGTAGTGTTGCTGGCTTGTGTTGTTTAGTTTGTTATAAACCAATTAAATAATCAACAGTATCTAAACTAATATCTACAGGCTGAAATTGAATTCATAGGCATCCTTTTAAGGAGTCATTCTACTCATGATTATGAGCAACTTTTACTACGGAACCAAACCTGAAATCGCGAAAAAAAATCAACTCTTCCCTACATTTTGACGAGTTATGTGAACATAAATGCAATGAACAGCTGATTTTTTTCTTGCGATTTTAGGTTTAGTCCCATAGTAAAAGTTGTTCATAATGATGAGTACAATGACCCCTTAAAAGGATGCCCATGAATTTAATTTCACCCTGTATACTAATAATAAAGCTGAATTGTTTATTTTTTTTTATTTGTTTGAACGCGCTAATTTCTGGAAAAAAAATCCACTACGGGAAACAGAATCATCTTCATAAACCATTAAGGGTTGATTTTTCAATCAACATATAGTTTTTATTCGTGGAACAAAATTAACGTCTGATAGTTTTTGTATTGAAGAACTGTCAAAAATTCAGAATTATTCCTCCGATTAAATTCATTTTGGAAAAATCAGCCCTTAGTCAAACATATTTTGTTTATATCCACATAACACACTCAACGGATATCGTTCATAAATATGAAAACAAACAAAATAACACAAACAACATGAAACATATCGAGTTTGGTTAACTTCAGAATTATTCATGTTTCTCAAAGTACTGTTTTAGAACATCTATTTGAACTTGGAGGACTGTTTTGTGTCCAAAAGGATACGATATATGGATATTGTTGAGACTTATGTATAATACATTGCAGATATCAGCCGTGTCTCGGGGTTTTACCCAGGAACCGTGCGTTTTTCTGACATAAAAAGTATTTTATAGCTTAATCGAACTTGATCTTTATTAGCTAGGTACTAGAATTGTCGCACTGATAGGGGTCAGTAACGCATCTTCTTGACGCCCGGACAATATGTTACTAAAATTTTGATCATATTTACCACCACAGCTTCATGTACAGTGGCGTTCATAAGTCGATTAGCTATCTCACAAAGCAATAGTTTGACGCTTTGGTTTGACTAACAACCTTATTCTATAAGTTGTTTCTATACTATAGACACGCACACACACTCACTTTATTAGGTAGTTCGATAAATACTCATTAGTTTTTTGTCTCGATCGTTCGTCTTGTTCACACAAATAACAAAGATTGTAGGTAGACCACAGAAAACCAACTAAATTATTTCGATTTCTGTGAGGTAGAAAGAGTATGCTGTTTTTTACGAGTTACGACTATGTTGGTTAGTGACGAGGTGTTTAAATCTATTAGCGGTGTTGTAGCTATTATTTTCAAAATGCAGTCAAATAAAAATATTGAAGCGAGGGCAAATATTATTGCGCTGCATAAAATTGGATATAACAAAATCCAAATAGTGAATGAAACCGGACTAAGTGTGAGTGTATTATTTAAATATTTGCTAATTTACTAAACATCAATCTACTTCATTGTTAATCGTTTTACTCAGAAGATCCTTATTGAATAAGGTTTTAAATTCATTATGAGGTTTAAATAAAAGAAGAGAAAAATATAAATTATTTTAAAGATAATTTATTTAGATTAGTGAGTGATTTTTTTTCCGTAGTCATCAAAGTGTTAATTATTGATAGTAAAGTCAACAGTTTTAGTATTTTAAGAAGCTCAAAAGCGAAAAAATACATATATAAAGTAATATTTATCCTCACACATCTAGTTCATACAGCGGCTCAGCATGAATTCACACATAATATCTGAACCCGACAACACTTTAGAAGAATGTTCGGTATTAAATAAACACCGAGCCGCGGCTACATACTTTAGCGACGAGACTGTAAGCTAACACTGAATATTATAAAGTTATTCCATTAGCGAAATTTGAGTAATTCCGGTCTGACCACCCCTGGATCCCCTGCTAGTTATTCTTCAGACCGATTTGGTTAGAAGTTTCAGAAATAACTAGGAAAATTCTGTATATTCAAATTTTTGTATGGAGCAAAGGATATTTTATGATTTCCCGTTGTCCCCATAACGTGAAAGCATCAATGGGGACAACGGGAAGGATATTTTATGAATTCCCGTTGTCCCCATAATGGGGACACCGTCAATGGGGACAACGGGAATAGACCAATAATTTTAGCAAACATGCCTTTTTTGTAAAATGTGAGATTTTTGATCTCAACTGTAGGTCATCATTATCATTTTCCTGCCCTTATCCCAAGGGATTACAGCCATGAATATTTGATATTAATTTCAACTTGATAACTCCACGCGTTCCTTAGAAAAAGTGTCTTGACAGACAGACAGACGGATATCAAAGTGTTCTTATAAGGGTTCCGTTTTTCCTTTTGAGGTACGGAACCGTGCGAGAGACGTCATAGGCAATTGAAATCCTGCCTTAAAATCGGTACAGACATAACGTATCTTATGCATGCTCTATCATTACTCTAAAAGTCTCATAGTTATTAGCTATTGAAATCTTACAACACTATTTCGGTCAGAAATATTGAACTTTATCATCGGCATATCGAGCGAAAATAAGTTTTCACGTCAAAAAAATCCTTCAAACATTGTTACTAACATGCCAACTGCAGTTTACCCCAAACAGGCTAACGTATTTACACGTAGATGTAAGGGGCATACCCTGTAATGAGATTGTCTGTAACAGCCACTACGCAGCACACACGTCCAATAGCCTGCTGCATCACACGCCCGAGAGCTAATATTGATTTTAGTGATCCTTTGACGGACAGATCGGATCATTGCAGAAGCTCGGAACATATACCTACAAAAGGTATAGCTACTTCCGACGTTATGTAATCTGAGAGCTAAGGGCCTTGGCCACGTGAGTGAGTGGATGAGTGTGAGTGAGTGAGTAACAGCAAAAAAGGATAATAGAAAAGTCAAAAATGTATGAGAATGGCATAATAATGCTACCGAAAACCTTATCACACTAATATTATAAAGACGAAATTTTGTGAATGTGTATGAGGGTGTGTGGGGGGGTGTGTTTATATGTTTGTTACTTCTTCACGCTCAAACGGCTGGACCAATTATGATAAAATTTTGTATGGAGGTAGCTGACACCCTGGATTAACATATAGGCTACTTTTTATCCCGATATTCCCACGGGATCGACATTTATGCGGGTGAAACCGCAAAGCGCAGCTAGTATGTCAATACTGTTGAAAATTGTACTGCTATTCAAACTGCCAATCAAACTCCTATTATCCTTTCGCAGTCCAGCAATTTATATAAATAAAACGAAGTCGGGTTAGTTACACCATCTCAAAAACGGCTGAACCGATTTTTATGATCTTAGATTTGTTGGATTTGTCTCTGCCCCGAATAGCAGAATAACTATTAAAATATGGGAAAAATTTACGAAATAAAATAATTCATTTTCTCATACATTTTGTATGGAACGGCGAGTGCACGACGGCGATGAGCGATTACTCGCTGGTATACGTTTATTGGAAACGTACCGTGCTTACCGAAACAAGGAAGGGTCACGAATGTAAACAGCAATAAATTATCTTGCCTCAAGCATATGGTGGAGCCGTTCCGTGTTTTCATTTTACCCTCAGTCTTTTTGACCAATGAGGCAATGATAATGGCCGTCCAATTCGTTCTTTATTACATCCTCTCTCATATAAAGCATTTTAAAGACATTTGATTGCTTTATTGTTTGTGTTAAGCGGATGCGTCGCTTCGAGCCTCGTTTATCTGTACGCGGTTGACTGGGTTTTAAAGTTCATGTGTATATTTGTACGTTATCTATGCGTTGGTAGGAGCTTCGAGAAATTACTGAAATTTGTATTGCCAAGGGAATACACAACATCCGTGCACAACACTGAATCATCATTTATTTCGTTCCAAATTGTGTACTTAGGTGGTAACTTAAAATATAATGAGATCATTACAATAAATACACATAATATTATGATTATTTCCATAATTGATAGCTAGAAATAAAGTCAAAGGGGATTTTTTTTAATTTATCATGCGTGGCATACGTTTTTATAATTATATTCCCGTTCGTCCCACTGATTTTGTTAGTGGGACGATAGGGAATGATTTAGTAATTTTAATTCCCATTGGTCCTACTAAATAATTTGAGTCTGGTTCAATGGTAAAATAACATTTATTTATCCTAACTAATATGTGTTTATTTGTTAAGCTTTTACGCTAATACGGCTGAACGGATTTGGATGGAATTTCGCATTTTGGTAGAACATGACCCGGGTTAGGGCAAAGGATACTTTTTATCTCGGTAGTACGTTGCATGCATTCAAGACGCTATTCCGTTCACGACACGTTGTGCACGGTTTCTGAGCAGTAACCTTACAAAAAGTACTAGGCTTGCATGAAATCACAATAGTATTTCAATCATTAGTATTATACTTCTAATAAGATTTAGATGGGTACACAGATAGAATACCCTGGATTAACACATAGGATACTTTATCCGAACGACGGCAGTAGGTCGACTGGGGATACACGAATGTGTAGGATTATTCCACACCAAAGTTGATAGATGGTTGCGGCGACTCATAACCCTTATCAAAATCCATATGGATAAGGAAGAATAAGAATAAATTTAAATTTGTTTATTGAATATTCACAAAGACACAAAAATTACAATTTGCAAGCTAACACGAAAACTTATACATATTATAATACAAGTATATAATAAAAAATTACCTAAAGAAAAGAACTTCTTTACAAGAAAAACAACCGACTTCCAAAAAAGACGACACTAAAAAGTGAAAAATAACTTTAATTTCGGAAGTCACATTTTTGCAGGTTGGGTTCACATTTTCGTTGTTTGCCACCGACTTCCGAAATTAGTTATTTTTCACTTTGTAGTGTCTTTTTTGCAAGTAGGTTGTTTTTTTTTTTAAGTTTTTATTTTTTACTTTTAAGTTGTACTTATCCCACAAAAAATCGTATAACACTACTTGCTATGTAAATATCATTGACATGAAGTTATTATAACATCATCAAAATAAACTAAGTGGCAAAAATACGTATTATTGAAACCAACTCAAAAACTACCTAAGTAAAATTCATATGGGACCACCTCTGAGGTATACCGTATCCATTGAAAAAATCGTTTTTGAAATCGTTTTACAATTGCCGGAGATATTGCGTAACAAACAAACAAAAAGAAAGCAGAATTAACTTGGATGGTTTCCTTGTCCTCAGAGCTTCAGACCGGTCTCCATTCGACGGTTCCTGCTGCTCCGGCTACCGGCCCGTGGACTCTGCAAGCCTCGACACTCCTGATGAGGATGAAATGGATCCGGTGAGAATTATCATTTCTAAGCAAAGAATTGATCAGTGGTGGCCCAGTGGTAACGGCCGCGACTTACGAGTTGTATTACGAGTCGTAGGTCGAAGGTTCGAACCGAGACAAAACCGCTACACTTTTTGTAAATTATTTCATCACCATTGCTCTCAAAACGCTGAAGTAAAATATCGTTTGGACACCACAACAAAGTTGTTCTAGAACCAAAAGACAAAGACAGGTGACATCTACCAACCCGCACTGGGTCAGCGTGGAAGATTATGGCCCACTCCCTCTTACAGAGAGGAGGCCTGTGTCCCAGCAGTGGGAACATTATAGGCTGATTATGTAACTGCCTCGAACAGCTGCATCAGACAGCTTTAAAAGTAGTCTACGGTTCGGCCGTTGACAGAATACGTTCCTGACATTGTCAGTTTCGTAGAAACTAAGAATTTTCGTACTACTAAGTCGACTGGACTGTACTTTTGAACTTTTTAGTTGCTCTCGGGTTTTCTGATATTTATTTTTCCCTCATGTGTCTTATTTCGTAAGCGAACACGGTATGAAAATATTACTCTTCAGTATCAAAATATAAGACAACTCAAATAAACATCGCTGTCATTAGGTATGGGTATAAAGGACTTATTGTCGTAGCAGTGACGTGCGTAGCACAGACTCGTAGCGTTCGTCTGCGTAGCGCGGAGCTACGAAGCGTAGCGTTTGCGTAGCAAGAAACAGGTTTTGTAACAGTAGCTGTTTCATAGGTTTACCTATACATACCTATTAACATTGTTTTCGTCTGTTAAGTAGTAAATATTTGTGTTAAAGTAGGTATTAATGAGTCATTTGTAGCGTTAAATTGTGTAGGAGTAGACAGTCTGTAACAATAATAGGCGCTCATTATCTATACATATAATAAAATCGTAGGAAAGTCAAAACGGTACATTGAATATATTTTTAAAAGAATACTTGGGGGCGTGATCTACAATCGATATCGAAGCCAAAAATATAGTTTTTAGAATTTTTGTCTGTTTGTCTGTATGTATGTCCGGGATAAACTCAAAAAGTACTGCATGGATTTACTTCAAATTTTGCATGAATATTACTAAGAGGTCGGGTCAACATATAGGCTACATATTATCACGCTATCACCTATGGGGGAGGAGCTGTGAATCTTTATTTTTCTTACGCATTCTGTGACAGCGTGTAATCTAACGGCGCATATTTAAATGTTGTTTTTCAGTAAGCCATGCTAATATCTAGCTTTACACTATAAAAACTACGCTATTTAAGTAAATTGGGCAGAAAAAACATAGTTTAATAAATTTTAGTAGTATAAAGAAAATTTTGAAGCAGCGCCATCTATGAGATTTCATAAAAATCAAATCAAGTTACATGTTGACACTTTTTGGAAATTAATAATTTAAATTTGATCATGTTGGCGAGGTTAGTAGTTAGTTATTTTTAAAATTCATAGATGGCAATGTTCATTTTCTTCATAAAAGTTGTATCGTATAGTTCGTTTTGACAAATTCAAGTTCCAACAAAACCCTTAAAATCTTGAGCAGAGTTGAGGACGACAATTTAAAAAAAATGCGGTGTTAAGTATTACAAAAAAGTTATGTTTCTACTGGAGACGAAGTCGGAGTAACTGATGAACGCGTGCTGAACACCTGTCTCAGTTCACTTCAAGATGTGGTCATTTCTATCGGCGGCAATCCACTGATCGAATATGGGTTACCAGCTCCCCAATCATCACCGCATCAAGACCGTGTAAATCGGGAGTATAACGCTGAGACAAATTACGATCCGGGCGAAATGACCATGTCGCTTTGTTCTCTTCAGAGCAAAAACAAATTTATGACACCGTCCTTGAAAGCGTTGGGAAAAAACCAGGGTCAAATGTTTTTCTTGGAATGCGTCTGGTGGAACAGGAAAAACATTTGTTACCACTTGCATACTTGCAGAGGTCAGCAGGCAAGGCAAAATTGCTATTGCTGTAGCGTCGTCGGGAATCGCTGCCACACTGCTTCCGAGTGGCAAGACAGCACATGCCATGTTTAAAATTCCTATCGATTTAGAGAGCGCCGAAACGCCTGTTTGTGGTGTGTCACGTAACAGCGATAAGAGACACGTGCTCAAGGATTGCTCTTTGATCGTATGGGATGAGTGTACGATGGCCAATAGGAAGGCAGTTGAGGCCGTGGACGGAACCCTGCAGGACATCCGCAGGAACGAACATTTGATGCGTCGTATCACAGCTGTTCTGTTCAGTGGCGATTTCCGGCAAACGCTTCCCGTGGTGACACGGGGATCGAGGGCTGACGAGGTGAATGCTTCGTTGAAACTATCTTCGTTGTGGTCACGAGTTCGTACGCTGCGCTTGACCATTAATATGAGAGCTCGGCTCGGCGGCAATGCACATGCTCAAGAATTCTCCAATGTCCTTCTAAATCTTGGCGAAGGCACTCTATCAGAAGAGAGAGGTGGACAGGTGGTGCTTCCAGAGTCTCTCGGTAGAGTGGTATCCAGCTTAGAAGAACTCATTTGCTGTGTGTACGGGGACATCAGTCGTATACTGCACCTGCAGAATTCTTGGGTGTGTGAGCGGGCCATTTTGACGTCCAAAAATGATCAGGCTGCAGCAATTAACGAATGCATTCTCTCGGAAATTGAGGGGAATGAAGTGGTCTACACCTCGATAAACACTGTTGTCGAGCAAGATGACGCCACACATTATCCCGTGGAATTTCTGAACTCCCTGTCAGCAAGTCGACTTCCAGCGCATACCATCAAGCTGAAGGTCGGTGTCCCGATTATGCTTCTTCGGAACCTATCTCCTCTGAAGTTGTGTAACGGGACCCACCCTAAAGTCATCTCGTTCTACAGACACACCATTGAGGCGAAAATTCTTACGGGTTGTGGCGTTGGCGAGGCAGTATTTATACCACGCATTCCCCTCATACCTCATATCTTCCCGTTCCAGTTCAAGCGCGTACAGTTCCCCGTGAGTGTTTGCTTCGCGATAACCATCAATAGAGGCAGACACTGAGGGCAGCGGGTGTTGACCTCAGGACGAGTTGCTTCTCACACGGACAACTGTACGTCGCTTGCTCCCGCGTCACCAGTCCTGACTCTCTTTACATTTTGGCTCCTGGCAGCATAACTACCAACGTTGTTTATAGGGAAGTGTTTTAAGGTATGATGCCTTATTTGTACGTATTTTTACTCTTTTGTATCCTGGAATGTATTCCTGCATTGTTTTCTCTATTGCCTTCAGTCACATCTTATGACTGAACTCAGCAGGACTCCCATATAACTCTCTTCACTTGCTTCGCTTGCAAAAAAAACTTATATTTTAATGCTATTTTAAAAGTTGTTTACTTATAATGCTATAGCGACACTGGCATCTTAGGTATTTTTGGTGCTGTAGAGCCTTCAGGCAGACGACGTCGCGGGCAGCAGCTAGTTTTTAAATAAACTAATATTTTCTCTTAAAAATATTGTACAACCAACCGGATTTAGTTTATGCAGTGATATTATGTTACAAAGCAAGTCGTGGAGACTATCTGTAACTACAAAAACAATTCATTTTTCAAAATAGTCGCAAAACTTACAATAAACCACCTATCTTCTACATAACATATTTCTGTTTGAATGATATACAATGCAAAGAGATATTTGGGAAATGAGAATGATGCGAGAAACTCAAACTCAAAGCATTCAATAATAATAATGTTTCATAAACAAGTGTTACAATATTTAGGTATGACACTGGATCCCGCACTAGGATACCCTGTGTCGCAGGATCCATTTTGGCTGCTTTGTGTTTATGTTCTTTATTGCGTCATGTTTACCGCAAGTAAACGTATTTTCTTTCTTTGTTTTTAGTTAGCCTATTTTGTGTCCCACTGCTGGGCAAAAGCCTTCCCTTTTTTCTTCCAAACCTCCCTATCTTGTGCGATCTCTGGCCATTTTGGCACTGCAAATGATGTTAGATCGTCACACCACCTTCGCCTTAATCTACCTCGACGGCGACGTCCTGCCTCAGGCGTCCGATCGATCTTTGCCCATCTCTCCGGGTGCATTTGTGAGACGTCTCACGTCTCACGAAAAAGGATCCATTTATTCAAATAAACCAATTACAGGCACTTTTGAATTGTCAAGGGGTCGGTCAGTTAGAAAGATGAAGCTAGCTGCCCATTCCAAAGCGTAGTATGGGTTGGTACTGTTGCACCTAACTACAGAGGAGAGCTATACAGGATGTTACGGAAAGGGTATATCAATACAAACGGGTTGAAGAGTGTATCTGGTCTAGAATCTCTGTACAAAATTTCAGCTCAAAAGCATTAACTTTGAAAATGCTTAATATTTTTTTTATTTCGACATCACGGCGCTGCACTGGCGCGCGGCGGCGTGATGTGCGTGTACTAGGCGCACAGACACACTACAGATAATTAAATGAAACTCCTATTGGATTTCATAAGATAACTAGCTTTTGCCCGCGGCTTTCCTCGCGTTAAATTCGGGGTAACACGATTCCCCTTTCCTGATTTAGAACACAGATGAGAACTCGGAAGAGAATATACATATATATAATTTGTTTTAATTAAGTTATTTTATTATTCGTTTGTATCATAGAATCTGTACTAATTTTGCGGAGAGTGTCACACAAAATTTTCATCCCCTATTTTAGGGGCTGGGGGTATATTTCCAAAAAAAATAAGGCAGGTATTTTTCGTTGGTAACGAAGAGTCTGTGTACCGATTATTAGCTTCCTACCTTGAAAATTGCGAAAAGTCCCATATAAAATTTTATGTTTATATACACGAATTTTACGAATACACAGCAGTGTGGCTACTACACAGACGGTCGAGCCATCAGCTGTCCATCCACGTCCGCGTCCGCGTCCGCGTCCACCATCACCATCACATCACATCACCACCGCCATCGCCATCACCATCGACATCACATCACCATCGCCATCACCATCACCATCACCATCACCATCGCCATCACCATCACCATCCACGCGAGTTTATCATTTTTTACCCATTTCAAAAAGTGTGCAACGCCGCTAAAGAAGTTTTCACTTAAAAAATCACGTCAATTCGTCGCTCTGTTTTTCCGTGAAAGACGGACAAACAAACAGACACACACACTTTCACATTTATAATATTAGTAAGGATTATTTACAGAATTTTATCATCAAATTCATAAAATTAGTCCATCTTATTTCTACATGTCAAAGCCTACAACCATTGAATGACACACGCTTAAACTTTCGAATGGAACATGCCTTCAAATATTACCGGCCTGTATTTCAAAAGAGGACAGAAGCTGTACAGTACTACCTATGGAGAAGAACGGGCAAGAAACTCCACGGACAATCTTTTAGAAGCATAGAAGTCGAAGTACCTAGTGGTGCTTGGGGAAGGCCTATGTCTAGCAGTGGACTTGAAGTCTTTCAGCTGAAATGATTATGATGATTTGGAGAATAATATTAAATACTAGCAGAGCTCCGCGGTTTCACCCGCAGAAGTGTCGATCCCGTGGGAATATCGGGATGAAAGCTGTCCTATGTCCTTTCCCGGGACTCAAACTGTCTCTATACTATATCTAAATCGGTTCAGCGGTTTAAGCGTGAAGAGGTAACAAACAGACAGACACACTTTCGCATTTATAATATTAAGTATGGATTATTTTTTACACGAATTTTTTGTGACAAAAATAATACATCAAAACAAATGCTAGATAAAAATATTTGTCTTATAAAAAGGAAACCAATATTCCTACGATCCCATGCATTATATGAAACCTAATAAACATCAAACAATATAATACCATAATTCCTTATACGAACACGACGTAAATCCAATATACATGTTGCGAACCCTTTTCAAGCGAATTTCAATTTTAATCCACAGCTTTACGTGCCAAAATTATTTGACGCGAATTTACATGACAGCGAAGAAGCTAATTTAAATTTATATCGAAGCAAAAGGCCTATTTATTCTGTTGTTTAGAAATCTGGAGTGAATTATTGAGGTAAAAAAGTCAAATTGTTTTTGCCTTGGTTGGAGGGGCTTATGGTTAAGTAATAACAGCCGCACGGATCGATCGATCAGGTTAAGCTACGCTTGCCGAGGTTGGACCGTGGATGGGTGATCATCTTTACATACCAAGACCCCTCCGTGCCTCCGAAAGCCAATTAAGCCGTTGGTCCCGGCTGTCATTCGTGGATCTTTGACAGTCGTTACGGGTCGTCAGAAGCCCGAAAGTCTGACAACCAGTCTTACTTACTAGTCGTATTACCCAGTAACTGGGTTGTGGAGGTCAGATAAGCAGTTGCTCCATGTAAAATACTGGTATTTAGCTGCATCCGGTTAGACTGGAAGCCGACCCCAACATCGTTGGAAAAAGGCTAGACAGATGATGATGATGTTTTTGCCTTGGCTGTGTGATAATACAACATACATAACAAAAAATGAACTTCAAGTTAACAAACACTAGAGGACCTACAAATTATAAAACGTTTATAATTAATTGTATTTTCCACTAAAGCTTTTTTACCAGTGGTAGATCGTCTTCCCTTTTCCTTAGATCTTCTTTTAATAGTGCTACACTTAAGAGCAATTAATATCATAGTTAATATAAATAAGCAATTGCCTTTTTACCGACTTCACAAAAAGGAGGAGGTACTATGTTCGGCTGTTTGTATGTTTTTTTTTTATCATCATTATTATTTTTATTTTGTATGTTTGTTCATCGAATACTCCGCCAATTGTCGATGGATTTTCAAAATTCTTTTTTTGTTCGAAAGTAGATAGTTCTGAGGTGGTCCCATTGTCACCAAGTTAGGATCTGATGATGGGATCTTAGAGAAATCGAGGGCAACCCTCAAATTTTATAGGCTCACTTATTGTTTTTCGCATATTTTATGAAGTATCTTGTTTATTTGCGTATGGTTGTCACCATCTCAGGTAGCTGGGCTGATGATGGAAGGTACAACTCCTTAACAGTAAGAAGTTACTCAAACAGGCAAGGACTGTTTTGGAAAATTGTTTGGATGTTTGATAGGGCATTTGTCACATTTGGTCTCATGATCATCAAGTCATGACCTGATGCTGCAGTCAGGATTGTCTGCAGAGTACCTAACTCCTCGACAACTAACAGCAGATATATCGTGTTTAGGCTCATTGAAAAGGGCTCGATGTGTGGATAAACGTACTGTTAATGAGGAACACCGAAGTACATAGAGACCTGATGCTGAAGCCAGGAGCATCAGAAAAAGTACAAACCTTGAAATAACAGCACCGTAGTCGTGTTTGGGCTCATTTTAAACAGGACTAAATTTTAAGTTCAATGCAATGTTGACATAAGTCTGGCCTGATGCTGCAGCCAGGATTATCAGCTTCTAGTCTAAAAACATCAGGTCAGGATTTGATGATGAGATCCTGGAGAAATCGAAGGAACTCTTCAAATATTATAGGCACACCTATAGCAATTTGGGTATTTTTTATAGTAACTCGTGCACTTGCTCTCGGAAAGCGCCATTTGGTGAAGTGGAGCTGATGATGAAGACCACAGATGGCCACCGGAACTACTCAATAATATCTAAGTATTTCACGGGTTGCGATTCGATTACTTTAATATGGTTGCTAAGCAATTCATGCTCGTCACAATGTGAATGGTGATATGGAGCTGATGGTAGACCTGGAGAACTCCTCAACAATTAACTTCCCTGCATCGGGAAAAGCAATATTTTGTTTGTAAAAGGCGATGATCACTAGGCTATTGTAACTTAGATAAATTATAAGCAGACCCACTAAAAAGCGTGAAATAAAAACTTTTTAAGAAAAAAAAAAACCGACTTCCAAAAAAACACTACAAAGTGAAAAATAACTTTAATTTCGGAAGTTGGTGGCAAAAAAACTAAAATACAGATCCAAAGACACCGACTTCCGAAATTAAAGTTATTTTTCACTTTGTAGTGTTTTTTTGGAAGTCGGTTTTTTTTTTTTCTTAAAAAGTTTTTTCTGTTATTATTCTATCACCTGTTTTTTTTTGAAGTGAAAACTTCTTTAGGCTCGTTGGGCATTTTTTTAATTGGGAAAAAAACTATTGAATTCGCGCCACTGTTACCGTAACCGACACCGTTTCGGATGTGTCCGGCTGTCCTCGGGATGTACTCGGTTTTAATGTATTTCCGATATGTCAGTGAGTGATGGCAAAGTATTCTGTTTGTGTTATGTTTAAATGACGATTCAAAAAATACACACGGTAATTGTTCAAGTTTTCACTTCTGTCGGCAGTCCCGGAGTGTCACTTTTTTATTGCTGAATGTTCCCGCTCTTGGCCCTTGCCTCTTGGCTCTTATACCTTTCTTGTTTGCTTTCTATTTATCTAGGTTTCGTTTAATTTGTGATCGATACAAAAGTAAACATAAATAAAACAATGGCGATTTGAAGACGTTGAACAGTGCTGCCACCTGTGACGAGCTTTCAGTTTTTAACCCCATTGAAGTCGCATACACACTTCGAAACCCTCTTCACTCGCGGGTGGAGTTTTGAAAATCCTTTCTTAGTGCACCTCAAAGCCCTCGAAGTTGTAAGATGAACATCGACGAAGACATCAAACGGCTTCTCAGACATCCTCGAACGATCGATGCTCATCATACAATTTGGCACTCTAAGACCGAGAAAATAAAATGCATTATTAAAATGTCATCAGAAAATCCCTTGCTTTACGATGTGCCGCGCATTCAATGGATAAACTGTACATTATGTTGTTTGTCAGTCAGTCACTCAGAGATTTGGTTGCAAGAAAGATATGGGGATTTGTTTTACCTATGAAATGGGCGCACAGTTCCAATTGGTCGTTTCTTATAGAGTAGTGCCAGCATGAAACTACGAAAGCAATTACTCTTTTTAAAATTTTTTATTCGGCTTTTAATCACACTAATATTATAAAGGCGAAAGTTTGTGAATTTGTGTGTTTATATGTTTGTTACTTCTTCACGCTAAAACGGCTGGATCAATTTTGATAAAATAATTATAGAGGTAGCTGACACCCTGGATTAACATATAGGCTACTTTTTATCCCGATATTCCTCCGAGATCGACGTTTACGCGAGTGAAACCGCGGGGCGCAGCTAGTTGAATAATAAATTAGTGTGTATCAGTGGTCAGAGCACAGTGTAGGCCTGTCAACAAGTACTTGCGGGGTTATTATTTTGTATGTTTCATCATCATCATCATCAGCCTATAATGTTCCCACTGCTGGGACACAGGCCTCCTCTCTGTGAGAGGGGGTGTATGTTTAGGTTAAGGTATATATCTATGGGCCTGCGTTGCCTGAAATAAATGAATAAATAAAATTGCGTAAAACACATAAACTGACAGTTAATCGCAATTCTTTTCATTTTGACAAATCAGCCATGTTCGTTGCGTTATTTACGTTGCTGAACAGGTGATTATTGCTAACCAATGAAGCAATAGTTTAGGAATTACCTTCAAATTCCTCGGATTGTGATTCAAAGTATGTTATGCAAATACTAATCAAAATAGACAATGGTATTCGTTCTGTCTACCCATAGATATCCGATGTCTACCTCTATTCCTTTTTCGCTGCTACAATAATAGCTGTACTATGGCCAGTTGTACATGTATTGACGGAACAGTTTCTTGAATAAATTGATCCATTAGCATAATAGCATAATCAGTCTATGATGTTCCCACTGCTGGGACACAGGCCTCCTCTCTGTGAGATGGAACGTAACGTAATCCACCACGCAGGCCCAGTGCGGGTTGGTAGATGTCACATGTCTTCGAATTAATGGTTCTAGGACATGCCGATTTAAAGAAAGAAAAGAAAGAAAATACGTTTATTTGCGGTGAAAATGACGCAAAAAGAACAAAAACACAAAAAATAAAATAAAAAGGTAGGGGGAAACATGCGTCACATCCACGCAAAACGGCTATCGCTCAGCATTATGCTGCGACCCTATGCAGGACAGAGCCCCAGCGCTGGTTTTCAGCGACAGCCGGCGCCGACGTAATGACGTCGTCCGGTGCAGCAAACAATTATTAAAATACAGTGTACTTAAAGAAAAATAATTGAATTTAAAAGTGATAGAATATTATACAAAACAGGAAATAGACATAGGTACAGTACACGCTATGAGAATATCATCCTCAATAAACGTTTTACACTTTATGAAGTGGCAACATTTCGAAGCGTCCTTATGAATTTGACGTAAATGTACCCAACGTGCACCAAAGTAATTATGACGTAAGAAATTACAAAATGGCCAAAATGATGTAATGTGATGTATTAGTATTATGCAATCGTTATGTGTCACTGTTGTGAATTTCCTCACGATGTTTTCCTTCACCGTTTTGAGAGCAGTGGTGATGAAATATTTTACACAAAGTAAAGCGCCTGTTTAGGTTCGAACTTACGACCTATACGTCGTAAGTCGCGGCCGTTACTACTTGGCCACCTGCACTGCTCTCATCTCAGCGACTATGAATATCAAAAGCTTGTCAAAAATTTAGGGAAATCATAGGTATTTTCGACAGATTGAGTCTGAGATCAGACTATAAACATTTTTATAATTACGAGAATTGCCTCCCAGTTGTGTTCCCAGATTAGAAACGCGTAAACTAGTAATAATGACTCATAAAACTACTACTGACGGGAACTCTCAATCCCTAAGGATGTGTACTCGTATATACGATCTCGCGTTTTCAGTGCCATGTGACTATCGACTCAATATTTAGGTCATTTGATCTCAATGTAGTTTAGTTATTTATTTGCACAATGTACACACAGTTACAGGCGATGAGGCGATACTTCACAAGGCTAAACTAAATAAATAAAGTCCTCCAGACCGTATTTCGCCCACGGCGGTCAATCTCAAGGGAGACTAGCCTTCGGCGCGGGAGATATGTGCACAAGTGTGCGCACAGACATAGGTGCACTCCCTCTTCCCTCACTCTCATAGTCCGATGGGACGGCAATCCGACACGACCGGCGAGAGATCAGGCGCAGGACCAGGCACGGGGGTATCACACCGCCAACTTCCAAACTCCGCGCTGTTACTAAGAAATTCCTAATGGAAAAACTCAATAACACTTTGCCGTCTGTATAGTTACACAACGCTTTGTCTTCTTCTTTCGAAAGTCAAATTACTGACGACTGAAAGAGAGAAATCGGTGTGTAACTATTCATCTGATATAATACGTTTATTAGTAAGGGGGTAACAGTATAAATCTGTACTTAATCATAACTTTTACGAGAATTGTCCAAACGGAACGTCCTTTAGACATGAGAAAGGGCCTGAAAAAGTAGAGTAATTATTAAATTTTCTCCCCAGAACAGTGAGGCAATTTCACAGGTATGTGATCGCGAAAGTGGAGAAGTGGTCTTCAAATATGTCTATTTTCGTAATGTATTTTCGTATCCCAGTCCATTTTTTATTCCCCAATGTCCTAAATTATTCACAACCACTAATGCATCTATTTTAATATATGTTTTGTTACAGATACCAAAATACAGGGTGGTATTACTTGGTGACGCCGGTGTGGGAAAGACAGCTCTAGTGTCACAATTTATGACGTCAGAATACATGAATACATACGACGCCAGTTTAGGTGAGCCACACATTTCGAACATTAACAAACATTCTCGAACAGTCCCGAACTTTTCCTCCTGTTTTTATTTTGTATGATACAGTTCCTCCGGTTTATGCAGCCCTGGTACCATCACATTTTTGAGATGATTCTCCAATCTTTTGAGATCATCAATTACCTTTTTAATTTTTGTTTTTTGGTCCAGAAAATTAGTTAAGAGTTTTTTTAATTACTTACCTTTTCAGAATTTTTCGAGATTTTGTGTGTCTAATTTTGTTTCCTTGTAACACTGTACCAGTCCAATACACAAAAAGAATATATTTGTATATCTGTTTTTAATCCTAAATTATAATAAATTACTAAGCTAGCATGAAAACTAGGAATCGCTTTGAAAATAAGAGTAGCATGAGCTAATTTTCATACTCCAAAGCATGAGCCAGCCTTTTTAGCATGAAAATTTTAAATTCTTAGTCTCCTATTTGATTGAAATAAAATAATTTTACCATAAATAGAATGAAATAGTTAACTAACTGATATTTTGTTTTAGATAAGAGGGACAGTAGCAAAAATAAAAATGGTTTGTAATACATTTTAAAATACTTATCTACTTCTTTTTTTTTTAAGCATTAGTATTAGTATACCTATTAGTTTATATGTACAATGTAGGTATTATCTACTTTTATGTTTCGTTTTAGGTTCTTTAAACCTCTTTGCTGAATTAACGGGTTTTTTTTTTTTGATGATTTACAGGTGATAAGATAGAACATTATTTTAAAAATTTTATCTATTATTTGTTTCTCTCTTCATTTAGCGTAAATAAGTTTCGAAGTTTACTAAAAAACAAAACTGGTTATTATGATGCTTTTAGGCTACGAGTATCTATGTAGGTAGTAGTCGTATTTCTAATGTCGCCTAATGAGCCAAAAAAGTAGGAATAACATTCTTCGCTAGAATGAGTTTTGTAAATCCATTAAACCCTAAAAGGAAACCATTTTCCTAGATATGTACATTATTACTGAACGATACCGATTTCAGTAAGTATTTTTTCAACCGAACCCTTTAAAACCTTATTTTAACATTTGGACCTGTATTTTACAACATTTTCATGATTCTAAAATTGAAATAAAATATGAAATCTAAAAGTTTTGAACTAAAATTATTATTTGTATTAATTATTTATCTTTATAGAACACAGTCCAAAACACTAGCTCAATACCATAATCACCCATGAAATAAAAGCAAACGCTTCAAAAACAGCGGTGGCCTTTTTAGTGTGTCATCATTACAGCGAAATAATTATTATGGGTGTCGCTGACAGCTGTCAGATGCATAACATGCGCCATGTTGTGACGTGCGACGCGTCGTATTCGCGACTATTGTAGTGATTGTTACATATTAAATTATTATAATGATACTTAAATGATCATAAATTTCATTAGCATTCTGGAAAAACGACTTACTATGGTAAATCTATGAAATGTAAAGCAAACACGTCAAAATCAGGGTTATTCTTAATAGTGTGTGTCGTCATTACAACGTTATTATGGGTGTCGGTGACAGCTGTCAGACGCAAGCCGCGCGCGATAAATGCGACGTGGGACGCACAATATCCCCAACAATGTAGTTATTGTATAATTCAATTATTTAATATATTTTCATAAATAACACGAGTATTTATGCTTAACATTTGGAAGCCTCTGACTAGAAAATGTAGTGTGGCAGTGTTTCAGGTTGTATGATGTTTCGTGGACTGTAATAAAAAACCTTATACCTCTAAGCAAATAATAACTGTAGCGGTATCTACAACGCCACATGCGAACAACGCGTCATACTGACGTCACGCAAATCCTGCATCGCGCAAGCAGAGTTTACCTCGCAACTAGCATATATATACAACAGCCCGACATGAATCATTGGGCAGTTGCCCGCCAGACACAACACCCGTCTGGTCGGAGGATCCTCCCTTTTCTATAGAGTATGAGTGAACTTTACACCCTGTTCCTCATACCTCTATATAACTAATACCAAAAAACAACAAAATAACAAAACAACAACAAAATAAAAAATAACAAAATTAAATCCTAACTTAACTAAAACTATACACAAACTAAAATATAGCGTCGAAAAATTCATCCGCATCGCTGTCGACTGGTAATGTACCCAAGAGACTGGCGGCATTACATTATGTCTAAGTTGATTTCATGTCGAAATACGAAATATGAAGTAAAACTTTCAGTAACAGATTTCAGTAAGATTTTGGACAATACTCCCCACAGATAGTTTCAAGATACTGTAGAGTTGTCCATAATCTCACCGCAAACTCCGTTTTCAAACAAAATTTTAGCCTGAATTAACTCACTCAGAACCAGCAGTTTCATAACTTTATCATTATTACCACTCGAACACTTTTAACAAACAAAGCCTAATCTAATCCATCAAATCGATAGTCCCCGCCGGCCATTTTAGTTTTCCTTTCACTAAATGAAAATAGACATAAATAATCAACACTTTCAGATGTTATCACAGCCTTTTCATAACACAAAAGCCGTGAGAGGTTCTAAATAGGCCAAATAACTGATTTTATCTCCCTTTTATCAACTATAAGTGTTTAGGAAGTGGTTTTTGGCGATGTACCACCATTAGGCTGTTTTCTGTTGAAAAATTTATGATGTTGGCAGAGTACCCTATGTTTGGTTCGTAAGGTTTTTAGGTTAAGTGCGGTCAGAATACAATTTCTTTAGGATGGTCGTTCATGTTTTAGTAAGTAAATAAATGTTTTTGATAGGTTTTCTTAAGATGCTTTCGATAAAATGTTGGGTGGACGATCTTGGATGTGATGATAAAGGGTACTTAATAAATTGAGAGTGACATAAAAAAATATGAAAAGGACAATACATCATATCTCATGTTCCTAGCACTGCGGGCTGTGCTGGCGCCGCTGCTGCGGCTGCTGAGACCCTCAAGCGGCGCAAATACTGTAACCTTATGGGCAACTACAGCTTTGAGCCGTTTGGGGTCGAAACGCTCGGGTCATGGGGCCCGAGCGCGCGTCTCCTTTTTAAAGAAATTTCTCGCCAGCTGGTCGATACTTCACGTGACCAGAGAGCTGGGTCGTTCCTTGGCCAATGAATTAGCATTGCCATTCAACGGGGCAATGCTGCCAGTCTTCTGGGCACGTTTCCGGATGACAGCAATGCGGATGAATACTTCGACGCCTAAGGCCTCATTTACGGAGACGCGGGGCGTCTCGCGTCGCGTGTGGCGTGGCGTCTCGCGGCGCGTCGGACGTTTTTTCTGTTTACGGTGGGGCGGCGCGTGAAGCGGCACGCATCATCGCACGCGTAAACACAAACTTATACCAATATACGACCATGTTCATAGAGAAGCGAGACGGGAAGCGTCGGTGCCATCCGCGGGCTCGGCCGCAAAAAACGCCCTAATTCAAACAAACGCGTCTAAAATCGCTTCTCCGTAAACGCACTCATACAACGCCATATATTTGAATTCAGTGCGGGCCGCGCCGCTCAACGCAACGCGCGACGCCCCGCGTCTCCGTAAATGAGGCCTAAGTGTCCTTTGTTTTATTTTTTTTATTTTTATATACTTATTTGTATTGTAAGTTAGTTAGTCATTTATTTTAGTATCTAGTGTATATAGTTAGTTACTTATTATGAAGCAATAAATACATATCCCTGAATATTGCAGATGCCATAGGTGGCTTTTCATCATCATCATCAGTCTACAGCAGTCCACTGCTGAACATAGGCTTCTCCTATTGCGCGCTATTCAACTCGATTTTCGGCAACTCTCATCCAGCTGCTACCAGCCATCCTGCGGAGATCGTCACTCCACCTAGCCTAAGGGCGTTCTACCTTACGTTTGTCGATTCGCGGTCTCCACTCAAGAACACGTCTATCCAAACGGTCATTGGTTCTATGGCTAATATGGCTGGCCCATGCCTCTTCAGCTTACTTATTCTGTGAACTATGTTGACACTAGTTCTTTGCCAGATCACCTCATTACGGATTCGATCCCTCAGAGAGACTCCAAGCATAGTCCGTTCCATAGCTCGGTGAGCGACCTTGAATTTATAGACCAGCCGTACCGTGAGTGTCCACGTTTCGGCTCCGTAAGTCATAACAGGCAGGACGCACTAATTGAAGATCTTAGTCTTTAGGCTCTGTGGAATACGTGACGAGAAGACTCGACGAAGCTTCCCAAACGCTGCCCAGCCAGCTGAATTCTTCTGTTAGCCTCCCTCTCAAAGTTGTTCTTATCAAACTAACTGGCTTTTACCACTTAAAAAAGAACACTAAAGAAGATAATGATTTGAGAAACAGACACATTGCATTCATTTCACGTTTTTCTGATTAAATTCATCCATACAACACGTTCAGACCATGTTGTGACGGGCACAATACCGGATATGACACATCTACGTCATTGCCTGAGTACCGGAAAGGACGTGAATTGACAGGCACGGCCTATAATGACGTTTGCTAATATGTATGTGATAACGGGAATGATAACAAATTAATAGTTTTGGCTTTAATTATACTTGTAATATAGGATGAGCTATGGATCAAAATTGACACGAGTTTAAAACAAAAATTATGGGATTGACTCTGCTACTTGAATCTGCGGGGTAACCTGGTCGATCGATTAGGTTAAGCTACGCTTGCCGCGGTAGGTCCGTGGATGGGTGACCATCTTTACATACCAAGGCCCCTCCGTGCCTCGGAAAGCACTTTAAGCTGTTGGTCCCGGCTGTCATTCGTGGATCTTTGACAGTCGTTACGGGTCGTCAGAAGCCCGAAAGTCTGACAACCGGTCTTACCAAGGGGTATCGTATTATCCAGTAACTGGGTTGTGGAGGTCAGATAGGTAGTCGCTCCATGTAAAATACTGGTATTCAGCTGCATTCGGTTAGATTGGTAGCCGACCCCAACATAGTTGGGAAAAGGCTAGGCAGATGATGATCTGCGAGCTAATTGCGTAACATACTAACAGTAGGAATGGCTTTCATTTTGACAGTTCGACAACGTTCATTGCGTTATTTACGTAGTTGATGAAATTTTTCGAACATACATATTAAGCAATGGATTAGCAATATCCTTCAAAATTATACAGATTGTGGTTGATAGTGTGTTATGCAATTAGGGTGCTGGTCATACACGTACAGTCACGTCTAAAAGTATGTATACACTTGGCTTTATTCAAAGGCGATTTTCTCCTTTATTTTTGAATGAAATTTTATCTTATTACGAAAATAGTATTTTCGAACCCATAGGTATATGTTAAGTGTCGTATTTCAACGTTGCATTCGTTATTTCACGAAAAAATCGCAATTAAAAATTGCCAAGTGTATACATACTTTTAGACGTGACTGTACACCGGTTGAGAGTATAACTACGCACCTTACCTTTCTGAAGGTCATTACCAATAAGGTTTTTCCTGTCATATCTGACTTGTAAATACCTTATGGCAGTCGCCTTTCCTTTTTTGGATGAAATTAGGAATGAAATTATCCGGAAAAGAAACGGAGTTACCGACATAGCTTGCAGAGTAAGCAAACTGAAGTGGCAGTGGGCTGGCCATGTCTGTCGAACGACCGATGGCCGGTGGAGCAGACGAGTCCTGGAGTGGAAACCGCGTATCAGCTAGCGTAGTGTGGGACGACCCTTAGCTAGTTGGACGGACGACCTAAAGAAGGTGGCTGGGGTAGACTGGATGCGGAAGGCGGAGGACAGGGTGCTGTGGCACAGTCTGGGAGAGGCCTACGTCCAGCAGTGGACTGCGATAGGCTGAGTTGATTGATTGAGTCGCCTTTCAGTCATCCTCCTAACATGACTAATCCATATAAGCATGCTCTTCTCAATTTTTGTCACTACATCTTCTTTAATTAGCAATTTATGGGCCAAATTCCTACTCATTTCATTACAGTTTATAAGCAGCCCGGTTTATAAACAACCTAAACATCTAATCACAACTATCAAAGAGCCCTAAAGACAGATGTCCGTCTCGATTTTCCGTGTTCCATAATGACTCGACATACCTTCGGTCATCTTCGGTTACCATCGGCGCTCTTCGACTAATTGAGTGATTACCACGTAATTGTTCGTTCAAGACCTTCAATTTGCGTAGATACAGGGTGACCGCAGCAAATTGGTTATTATAATTGATTGCGTTAATTAATTTCATAGTGTTGTTGTGTTTACCGGATAATTTAAGGCTCATGTTAACGATTAGGGCCTTATAACACCTCCCCCGCAATTCCATTAAGAAACATTTCTACATTATGTCGCGACTTGAGTAGCGGAACATCATGAAAGTCGGCTGAATTGTTGCAATCGGAGCAAGATATCGTCGTTTTCGACTTAGTAAATAAAGTATAGGTTTACTTCGGACCTCTTAGGTTAGTTTTTCCGCAAAATCAACATCCATTTGACAACAAAATTGAAATTTCGCGACATAAACTTGTTGACTGCCATACCTAGATACGTGCAAAACAAACGCGGCACTACAATAAAATAGCGGGCTGAGCGCGGAGGTGCAATCGAGCCGATCGGCGAAATCACTCGAGAAAGAGATAGAATCATAACTTCATAAGCGAATATGTGCGTTAGAATAAGCAGTTCCGTTTTTTCGCTTGTGGTACAACAGACAATTCATTACGAAACTACTGCGGTTTCACTGCTGCTGCTTTCGCGGCGGAGATGTAATACAACAAGCGACGGGCGCAGTCGCATTCCGCATCCCGTGCGATATTTCCCTCAGTGTGTGCGAGCTTAAATTCAACAAGTAACATGGTTACAACACAAACATAGTAACATCATAGTAACAGAGTTGTCAAATCACGACCATCAACAATGTAGAAATATTGCATCACCAACGTCTCAGTAAATGATCACAAGACGCCCATACCTATCCTTCATATTCTAGATTTCCTGATAAGAAATATGTTCGTGTTCATCTTGCGACCCACCCCAGACAGCTAGTCATAATAAAAATAAAACCTTATAAGAAAAAATAAAGGAACAATGAACTCTCGCGTAAATTAAGTTTGCTGCGGCCCAAATCAGCCATTTTGGAGGAAACTTTTAAATCTATTACTTATTTCTTTATCCATTTACAAAAGAACCGTTCGCGACCTTTTTTTTTACTAATGGATCCACGAAAATGTCAATTTGTTTTAAGTAAATTATAATATTGTACATTTTCTATGGTTGCGTAGAGTTTTGCTCGATTGTTCGTCATCATTCTACTATTCATCAGATTACCAGCGCTGCGGTATTTATTTTTGAAGTGAAACTTCTTTACGCACGCTTGACTTGGGGAGTAAGCTGGCGAACGCGTGACGTAAGCGTTACGAAAAGTGTGATCGGGCGAGGCGAACGGGAGTTGAGTGGGGGATATAAGCAAGAGAAAGCAGTGCGCGCGCACATTTTCTTTCTCTCTTCCTCTCATAGCCAAATACGTTTGAAGTTTCACTTCAGTCGTGTGGTCATAAGCACACTCGGTTTTTTTTAATTATAGCAGCTTTATGCTGAGATAGGAGCCTTTTTGTCCTCGCACAGATCTTTTTATTGGTTGATTATTATTTTAATTTTGTTAGTATTAAATGCTCCTTGTTTACCGTTGGTATTTTCTTGTGCATGTCAAACATCAATTTTATTCCTCGAAAAAAGTTATCGGGCGATGGAGAAATCGGCACTAAGGGCTGATTTTTCAATCATCTGATAACTTTAATCGAGGAATAATTTTGAAATTTTGACAGTAGTTTCATATGTTGACAGGCCTGATGGTCTAGTGGTTAGTGACCCTGACTGCTATGCCGGAGGTCGTGGGTTCGATTCCCACCCAGGACAAATGTTTGTGTGATGAGCACGATCATTTGTTCTGTGTCTGGGTGTAATTTATCTATAATATGTATGTATTTAGACATATATAAGTATGTTTATCAGTTGTCTAGTACCCATAACACAAGCTCTGCTTAGCTTGGGACTAGATGGCGTTGTGTGATAGTTGTGGAATATTATATTATATATTATATTATATTAGGTCCTTACATATGAAATTGGCGTTTTGTATGGAAGGAACAAAAAGTCGAATATTTTTTAATATAATATATTTAATTAATCAAAGTATGAACCATTGTTTTCAATGCACTTTTGCCATCTTATAGGTAGTTCATTGATCCCTTTACTAAAAAAACCAGTCGGACGGGAATCAATAAAATCTTTGAAGGCGATTTGGACTGCCCCATCGGAGTTGAATTTTTTCCCTTGCAAAAAGTTATCCAAATTGCGAAAAAAATGGTAATCTGTTGGAGCAAGGTCCGGGGAGTACGGAGGATGTCTAAGACATTCCAATTCAAGCTCTTCTAATTTGGTAGCCGTCTGTTGCGCAGTGTGTGGTCTGGCGTTGTCGTGAAGCAGCAGTGGCGTGGAGCGATTGACCAGCCTTGGTTGTTTAGCCGCTAGCTTTTCCATCATGGTTTGTAATTGCTGACAATAGACATCAGCTGTAATAGTCTGGCCAGATTTGAGAAAACTGTAATGAACAATACCGGCACTAGTCCACCAAACGCTTACAAGTAACTTTTTTGGGGTTAATTTTCGCTTGGGGCAGGATTTGGCTGGCTGGCCAGGATCCAACCATTGCGCTGAGCGCTTCCGATTATCGTAAAGAATCCATTTTTCATCACAGGTAATGATTCGGTTTAAAATACCTTCATTGTTGTGCCGGTTCAGTAATGTAACGCAGCAGTCGACGCGCGTTTGCCGGTTTGCTTCAGTCAATTCGTGAGGTACCCACCTTTCAAGCTTTTTAATCTTCCCAATTTGCTTCAAGTGAATTAAAACAGTTTTATCACTAACATCGAAGCCTGCAGCTAACTCGGACGTGGTTTGCGATGGGTCCGCTTCCACAATAGCCTTCAATTCTCCATTATCAACTTGGGTCTCAGGCCGTCCACGGGGCTTGTTCTGCAGGTCGAAATTTCCAGAACGAAAACGTTGGAACCAAAAACGAACTGTGTTTTCTTTTGCAACATGACCGCCATACACATCATTCACCCTTCGAGTCGTTTCCGCAGCACTAGTGCCACGGCGGAACTCGTACTCGTAAATAATGCGATATTTTAAATTTTCCATTTTGTAAAATGAGTGACGCAAACAGAAAAAACAGAAGAAAAAAAACAAATGAATGACGGTCATCGAAGCACAAATACATGAGTAAATAGCTGTACAAATTTGAATTTGGAATTCCTTACCAAAGAGGAGAAATTCGTGATTAAAGTGGCCAGTACGAAAAACGCCAATTTCATATGTAAGGACCTAATATATATTATATATAAAAACTGTCAAACGTCAATTTTATTCGACGAATAAAAAATACCTGTGTAACTAAACCAAGTGCCAGTCATAACCTAACTTGCAACGAGTTGTATTGCCGGAACTTTAATGCATTTTGCTAATTAATAGCGTTTCCTAGACATTGAAATGAGTAAGACTTTGCCTTTCAATGGAATGAATACCGGCTTACTGGGTATTCAGTTAATTAGGTTGAAAGCACTTATTCTCTGTAATGAAATGGCGTCGGTAGTTTCTTTGTTTCTAGCGTAAATCCGGCTTTTGATCCGTCTGAAAAGCATCATAATAACTATAGTTTTCTTTATTAAAAATTAAACCAGCGGGGTAAAATAATTGCGTAAGACATTCACAATCCCAATTTTGAAATTTCAACAATATACATTGCGTTGTTTATGTTGTCGAGTAGACGAAGTTTTCAAACATATAAAGCAATGATTTACGAATTTTCTTCAAAATTCTTCGGATTGTTATAGAAAGTCTTATGCATGAGGTGCAGTAACAAACGCAACACTATTTTTCAATATTTTTTTTCGAACGAACTTAATTCAATATCGAAACAGCAGGTGTATGTTTACCTTATTTTTTTTTGAGCTCAGACTTAACACTTTACCAAATAGGTATTTAACGAAATAGGATTTATTTATAATTAAAAGTAGAATAGGTATTAGTAATCATGATTTACCATGACATAGGTTTTTGTGAGGAAAAAGGAGTATTTATTAAATAATTATTATCTATGTAGCTGGCTGGTTATGTATAAGCTTTACTTAGTATAATGTGGATGAGAGCAGATTTGTTTTTAAATTATTATTAAAACCCCTGCAGTAAGGCACTTGTCCCTCCGCCTGCGATTAACGAGAAGCGAGCAACGAGTGCGCGACGGCGATGAGCGATTATTTGCTGGTGTGTGTATGCACCAAGCGTGAATATCTCAGTCAAAGTATTTAATAGTGTGTTTTTTGGTGATACAGTACTGCCCTGATAAGCCGAAAAGCGCTAACTCAATCAGAGTAAGTTTTGAGAAAAACGACTTTTTGTGAATGGATTTTTCCCACCTTCTAACGGGGGTTAAAACTTCTTAGTGGTTTATTTTAATGTTTTAAATTAGATATCGCTATTTGGCTTATACCATTAGATGCGAAATTATTCTAGCTATTGAATGGTATAAAAAAAACTAAAAGGGCGTATCTCAGAGATAGCGCCTTTCGGCTTAGCAGGGCAGAGTAGGTGCGAGTGGTGTGCCCACTAAGCGAACGTCATTAAGCGAGTACTATTGTTGATAGTTCTTGGCGCTGCAGCAAAGTTGACAGCTGACTTCAGTAGGTATTCCTACTGAACAGTCAGCTATCAACTTTTTAATATTATGATCTCTTTGACTTACACTGGACCAAGTATCTTTTGTACGTTCCTTGAGCGAGAAAATCGTTAAAACATCAAAATGGCTGTTCAATTAAATTATTTTTTGCTGAAATTGTATCTTGGTAGGTAGGTAATCAACATTGAGATCAGCTAACAAATCAAAGATAGAAAAGAGAATTAGCGATTTTTTTCTAATTAACGAAATTCTAAACTTCTCGCTAATTAATATCTGTCTGTTACTTGTTTTGTTTACGCTGGGTGTATAATGATGTACAGCCACCGACAATAATATCGGATATCTTGATTCATCCATTAATATATCCACTCACGCGTCCCGCTCCCCGCGTGACATCGCCTAGAACGTTCCAGAACATTTTTTCGCCGCGCCACGGGGCGCCTCGTTATTTAAACACGATCCGTATATATGTGATCATTTTTGAAAGGCATAGACGAGTAGCAGTGTACCGAGTGAGCTGTGGTGGCCTATTGGAAACGGCCGTGATTTACGAGTACACAGGCCTCTTCTCTGTGAAAGGGAGTAGGCCGTAATCCATCACGCGCGGGCCCAGTGCGGGTTGGTGGATGATGTTTAGTCATGTCTAGGACATTTTGGGATGCATGAAGAAGCCTCCTCGTGTGGCGCAGTTTGTTCCGCTAGTTACTCAACTACGGCGCATCCTGGACAGTCACACCCGACACCTTATTTGACTGGCCAATTCTTCCCTTACGGTGGTAGAGCTAACGTCCGACTGGTTTGCGACCACCTTCCCACCGGAGTCCGGCATCAAGCAGCCTGCTGTGTTTCATCGATGCGTGGGAGTTCCAGTGCCTTAGGCATCTTCTGGGCACGCTCGTTCCATCATAGACCTCATCCATCGCTTTCCATCAGGCGTGATCGAGGTCAAGAGTGGGCCCATTCAGTAATTAAAAAAAAACCGTTTCCGACACCGTTTTGAGAGCAGTGGTTATGAAATAATTTACGCAAAGTAAAGCGCCTGTCTGGGTTTGAACCTACGACCTACAACTCGTAGGGTGCAGCCGTTACCACTGGGCCGCCACTGCTCTCCTTTAAATAATTAAGACACACAAAATCTAAAACCTATTTAACCTTAACAAATATTTACAAATAAGTTCGATTTTCTATCTCAAACGGCCATATTAATTTACTTGTATTTACAAAATGTAATTAGATTCGGAGAACCACCCTCTAATTGAATGGCCAATGAAATCGAATTCTAAGAAATTCTGTCTTTACCAAGTAAAAGGTTTTTTAGATAGGTGTTTTGGGAACAATAGCACATCATAATTGTGGTTCAGTTAATAAAATATGAGAGTTGATTATCTTAGAAGTATATTCCTTTCTCATTGCGAATTGGGCCAGCTCTTGACCTCGATCTCGCCTGGAAGAAAGCGATGGATGAGGTCTCTGATGAAACGAGTAATCACAGAAGAGGTCTATTCACTTTTGCTTTGAAGGCTGACTGGCGGTAAAAAAATCAGCTGTTCCCTCCATTTTGACGAGTTACGCGAACATAAACGTAGGGAACAGCTGTTTTTTTTTTCACGATTTCAGGTTTGGTCCTTTAGTAAAAGTTGTTCATAATGATGAGTACAGGAAAACGGTGATTAACATTTGACCCTGTATATATATTATTATATATATTTTTGAAACGTAGTAGATGAAATGTTGATTACATAAAGAACAATATTCAATTTTAAATTAAGTTGATTTTAGAATGATAAGCACTATTTAAAAGTCATATATTTTGTTGAAGTTGCAGCGCAACCTGAACCTTATGTACACATAAGATTAATAACTTCAAAAACTACAGTTTTTTAAGTTATTTTTCCAAATATATACACATATTTATTTACATTATTGGGAACTAAGATGCGAACGCATAATAGTAGTATAATTTTATTAGTGTCTAAGTTTTAATCAATTAAAACTTACCAACACCGTTTTTCTCGATAAATAAAGATCTGCTCTCATCTATAATCAATAGTAATTTTTATAATAAGCACAAGCGTGGCTTCTAGCTCTTCTGTAAATAACATAAATTCTTTTTGCTGCTTGCATCTGGTGAAGCTAAACGTGGTAAGTGTGTGTCACCCCTTATTATAGTGTGTAACCTTGCCTTTACACCCCGCTGTCAGCGTTTGTGTGTTGTGTATACCTAGTCTTAGATTTAAAAAAAATAGAGCAAAATATGCCTTTTTGTATGTGTTTTCTTGACGTATTTACTATACAGGATGGCAGAGATATCGACGCACAACCTGTTACCATTCAATAGACATGATTCTGAATCCCCTAGCATAGAAGTTATCCGTCGGTTGCCAAAAAAAAAATCTGCTGTTTCATAGAAAAGTGCAATACATACATACACGGCTAGGTCAACTGGCAGAGCAATTTTTTTACCATAGTACCAGGATGTGCGTGCGTCCCTTCCTCCATGTATATTACTTTTTGTTTGGTTTAGAGAGCAATGACCCCAACGCTGGGCAGTCATTAAATATCAAATGTCATTTATCATACACTCATCATTTATTACATTAGACTTTATTGTCTGATAGTGCTCCTCTGTCTTCTATGACCATGAACTTTGTCATATCACTAATACCTTATCGATTTTGAGGTCCTGGTACTTTTTACTAACAACAAATACCTATATGTAAAAACTTAAAAAACTAACTAACTTTTAACATTAAATAGCTGTTTATTTGTAGGATAGTATAGTTTATTTATAGATATGGACGGCGCGAACGTGTTCCACGCGCGCCTCAAAGAGATGTCAGCATAAAGGAAGGGGCCTGCCAGGGCCGATGCCTGCCGAGGGTGCGGGATTGTTCGAAAGGGTTACCGCTACTCCGGAACATAAAGGGCTAAGGAAGGAACACGGATGGGTTTTAGTCATTAAGAGTCTGACACTCCCTTCCGCCTCACCCGGAGCGGGAGGGGTCATTTGATGATTTTCCATCCATAAAAAAGTGGTATCGTGTTACCCAGTACAGCCTGATACAAACTTTATGGAGGCTCTGAAGTGAGCTCCTCGCTGCGCAGTACCTCTCCCCTCACCCCCGCTGACACGTGAATTTGTTACTGCGCAGCGACTCGCCTCATGTTCCGAGCGGCCAAAAAGTTTGAATCAGGCTGTAATTGGGTCGTGGAGGTCAAATAGGCAGTCGCTCCAAGTAAAAGTCTGGTATTCAGTTGCATCCGGTTAGACTGGAAAAAATACTAGACCGACTAGAAGATTTGTTAGGCTCCCACCTGAACATACTTGGAAAAAGGCTAGGCAGACGATGAGTAAAGAAAGTATATATGTATTATTATAATGGGCTGGTGTCCGCAACTCCACGTCTTAGCGCGTATTTTGCGTTCGATATAAATGTAAGTAGGTATCTATCTAGATTGGTGCACGCTAAGGGGAGGAGAATGATAAGGTGCTATAGGTACTCGTATAGGGATTTTTTTTTGCATCGAACCCAAGTAACATGGGCCAAGGGCTCTATACTATAGGTATTGACCACAGATTCACCTAGATAACGCAAGAGCAACTACTTTGCGTGCCCAGCTAACGTACAGTCGCCAGCAAAATTGCATGGGTACCTTAGTGTCTATTTTCCCGTGAAAGTTTGAATTCAAGTTTTCGAAAATAAACTAGATGGCGTTGGTTTCTTCACAACTATGACTAATTTACGAAACGTAAGTAAGGAGTTAGGAAGAAACGTATTAAGGTGAATGCGTAGTGGTAGCCCGCGAAATTCAAGTTTTCTTACTTTTTTTGCAATTTGCAGGTCAGTGTCAGGTTGTATCTTGATAAAAATTTGATTCGCGACTATAATAGACATGTATTTACAGAATTATAGTCATTAGAATCATTAATATATCTCTTTAAGTTAGATTTCTACCATAAACACTTTTCCATACGAGATTTGTTCTTAACGGTAGAAATCTAACTCAGAAAGATGTATTAATGATTCTGATGATTATAATTTTGTAAATACGTACCTGTTATAGTCGCGAATCAAATTTTGATCAAGATAAAACCTGACACTGACCTAAAAATTGCAAAAAACGTAAGAAAATTTGAATTTCGCGGGCTACCACTGCGCATTCACCTTAAGTAGGATTGAGCAAAGAGTTACAAGGCTAATACATTTATCTAATTATTACATTACATTTAGGTACCAGCATACGTAGCTTAAATGATAAAAATAATAAAAGAAACCGATAGGAATATATTTATTAAGCTAACGAGTGGGTATTTTAATAATTAATTTAATATTCGAATTAGTAGTTACTTAGCACCTACTTATAAATTGATATTCAATTTTAATATAGTAGGTTAATAATTAGGAACAATTTTCTTTAAAAGAAACTATTAATTATAAATTGTTTGAATGTTTGAAGAGACAAAAAGAAACTACAAAAATATTTTATCATATAAAGCAAAGCAACGCCATCTAATAACAGCATAATTAAATTTTGTAAGTCGTTAACTGGTTTTACGCTAGATGGCGTCATTTCTCGCTTCATACGATTTTGTTTCTGTACTACCCATGCACTTTTGCAGCCTATCGTACAAAAATCGTAAACCGCCATTTTCACGATCAGTCCGTAGTACTGCTAGCTGGGTGAGCATAGAAATGTATCTTTAGTTTTATTTATCAGTCCATCCATAATTTCTTTGAAAGAAAGAAAAGAAAGAAAGAAAATACATGTATTTAGCACAGACCAAAAGACACACAATACACCAGCTACATCAGATAAAAAAAAAAACAAAAAATTAAAATCGAATAAAAAGCGTAAAGTCCTATGTAAGTAATTAGCAGGAAAGTGTGCCTCACGGCTGCGCCAAAAAGGCCCAGTTCAGCAATAATGCCAGACAAATAGTGCCTGACGCTGGTTTTCAACTGGACCTGATGTGTGAGGTGACGGATGTAAATCAGTTTTACACTGCAACGTGACGCGTTTGATCTTCCCCTATTCTTATAGCCATCGAAATTCAAACTCAACACTTTCCTTACGACATATTCCGCATCACATGTCCGTACAATGATAACCGATTTCCACACAAATTTTCATTTACTGGTGCCATTTTCAGACCTATGGCACTTGTTGACTATTATTTTACTAACAGTGACCATGGAAAATACCGTTAAATTTAGATATAATAGCACATTTAATGTGTACCAGTAACGTTAAAACATGAATCTATAAATGTCACAGTTAATTGCAAATGCCGTATGTTTTGAACGTTTTAGACTAAATAGACTATTGTTATGTTTTAATGGATCGCGGTTCATTCCGATGTATGGAACTACATTCGAATGGGCCCGTATCTTAGTTGACCCTCAGACCCTCGGGTGCAAAAGGAAATTCGTACCGACCGGGTGTCCCACGACTCCTCCCGTCTATATTCCACTTCTTTTTTTATTTAAAGCTTATCAGGTACCCAGTGTATGTAACTTGAGTTGACTTTCACAAGATAAAAATAGGTACCTAATCAATAAAAAATCTAAATGAAACCAGCAGGATTATTGAATAGCAGAATAAATGATTTAGGAAATTAAAATTAGAAACAAACTGTATTATTTGTTAGAAGCACTCACAATAGTTACTAGGGAAATAAAATTAGGTGCCAAATTCCGAACCTACGCAGTTTCTTGTTTATCAAATTAAAATACAGTGTCCTTCCTTCGGAGTTTGTGTATGTAAAATTAAATGCCAGCTGTTATCAATCTTATTGACTTTAAAACATGCTTTTCTAACATAATCAGCCTATAATCTTCCCACTGCTGGGACGCAGGCCTCCTCTCTATGAGAGGGAGTGGGCCGTAATCCAACACGCGGGCCCAGTGCGGGTTGGCAGATGTCACATGTCTTCGAATTTTTGGTTCTAGGACATGCCGGTTTCCTCACGATGTTTTCCTTCACCGTTTTGAGAGCAGTCGTGAATTTACACAAAGTAAAGCGCCTATCTGGATTCGACCCTACGATCTACAACTCGTAAGTCGCGGTCGTAACCACTTGGCCACCACTGCTCTCGAGAGCGTTCATTACATAACTAATTAACTATACAGGGTCGCAGGGCCATCGAGGCGCAACCTATTACCATAGATTTAGCATATTATGATTCAACGAAAAATGCTGTTTCATACATTTTGACCGCGTACGTTTTGCAATTTTCTATACATACTCAGCCTATAATGTTCCCACTGCTGGGGCACAGGCCTCCTCTCCGTGAGTGGTGGGCCGTAATCTACCACGCGGGCCCAGTGCGGGTTGGTAGACGCCACATGTCTTAAAATTTTTGGTTCTAGGACATGCCGGAATATTCTATGCAACAGCTGTTTTTTCTTACAACCTGTGAAAAAGAAGATTAATTGTTCCATATATTTTGACCGCGTAGGTTTTGCAATGTTCTATACAGGGTGTTACAGAACAAAAAAATTTTTTTTTGATAATCGACCGAAAATTTTACGCTCATGGGTCTAGAATCATGTGCTGAATTCATGGTTACAGTTTGTATGTGGATGTCCCTGCCACCCTGTATTTATGCCAGCACATCAAGCTTCCCGAAACTGTCAAATTTTCCTAATCAACTTTGAACCTTATGCTTAAGCGATAAAGTTGAAAATCTAGAAATTTGACGGATTGTAGTAGCTTAATGTGCTGGCGTCTGTACATTAGACAGGACAGACCTTCCAGTCCATTATTATCTGACCACTTTATCCCCCTCTCTGTGGGACAGCACTTTACGAATAACGTCAACACCCTCGGGGCCATTTTATCCAATTACATGATGAACACATTCATTCGGATGTAAATACGAGTACATTATTATAGATTATATATAATTATGTTGCTATGTAAATAAAGAGATCTGGCAGTTTGAGTAATTTACGCGGCCTACCCAAATGCCCTTTCTTTGGTATCGTTCGTCGAATTGTTGAGCTACTCAAGTTCTGAGTTGAGCTGCACGATTTTTGACAAATGCGTGCACTGACTGGACAGGTCCGCTCAATCTGTGTGGTTCTTTCCTCAAAAGACTATTTCAGACACCAATCTACATGGTCTTCACATGATCTGACCAAGATTTTGTCTGAACTTTAAAAGAGACTGTGACCTCTGAGTTTGTTTCGGCCTTTCTTCTCAGAGTAGTCAGATAGGAAACGCCGACCTCATCTAGCTTTAAAAAAATATGATTGACGTGTAAAAGTGTTTGTACAAATCTACTTACAGAAAATAAATCATTAAGATAACTGCTTGTTATTGCGTAAAGGCATGTATTTAATCGTACCTCTAATAATTCCCATTGTTACTTTAAAACTGCTTTAGAGTATTATATTATCTGTGCTACTGCGTTCGATTTACGTTCTGTTACTGGTTTGAAATGGGATTTGGAAATTCTTCGGTGATAACGCATATACATTCAAGAGCACTTCCACTTAACTGGCACATACTATTGTTACTCCACACTAACCTGCCACAGATTACATAAAGCATTGAATTTAGTAAATAAGAAAAAACAATAAACCAAAAAAAGAAGAGGGAGAAAGACATTCATATCTGTCAAATAACTTTACAAGGCTGCCAGATAGCCCGCGGGTGTCGTATAAAATTTTATGAAAGTTTTTGTGGAATCTAATTTGAGAACTTTGATTATTTTTTGGATAAAAGGTAGACTAGAAGATTAAAGTTTTAGTACACCATGTTGGTTATGAGAAGTTTATTGAGAAAAACCAGCGTCAGGCATCATCTGTCTGGCATTAATTCTAAAACGGACCTTTTTGGCGCAAGAGAGAGGCACAAACTGATGCGTCTGTGTCAGGATTACCTACTGATCCAAGAGAGATTTTGGATGTTTATGTACTATTTCGTACAAGACATCAATTTCTTTATTTAATCGGTTTAAAACCAATTACTTACAAAAAATAATAGAAAAAAAAGACGGGTTGCACTCCGGGAGTGCCGGCAGAAGTGAAAACTTGAATATTAACGTTGAAATAAATCAATTATGAATTGAATTAATATAACTAATTTTTTTTTCACTATTTCTGCGTCACTTTTTTCATTAATCGATGCACTTTGTTCAATTTCCATATTTTTAACATTTTATATACACGAATTTTACGAATACACAGCAGTGTGGCTACTACACAGACGGTCGAGCCATCAGCTGTCCATCCATCCATTCACATCCACGTCCACCATCACCGTCACCGTTACCGTCACCGTCACCGTCACGTTCCCCGTCCACGTCACCGTCACCGTCCCCGTCCCCGTCCCCGTCCCCGTCCCCGTCACCGTCCCCGTCCCCGTCACCGTCACCGTCACCGTCACCGTCACCGTCACCGTCACCGTCACCGTCACCGACACCGTCACCGTCACCGTCACCGTCACCGTCACCGTCACCGACACCGTCACCGTCACCGTCACCGTCACCGTCACCGTCACCGTCACCGTCACCGACATCGTCACCGTCACCGTCACCGTCACCGTCACCGTCATCGTTACCGTCACCGTCACCGTCACCGTCACCGTCACCGTCACCGTCACCGTCCCCGTCCCCGTCCCCGTCCCCGTCCCCGTCCCCGTCACCGTCGCCGTCGCCGTCACCGTCACCGTCACCGACACCGTCACCGTCACCGTCACCGTCACCGTCACCGTCACCGTCACCGTCATTGTCACCGTCACCGTCACCGTCACCGACACCGTCACCGTCACAGTCACCGTCACCGTCACCGTCACCGTCACCGACACCGTCACCGTCACCGTCACCGTCACCGTCACCGTCACCGTCACCGTCACCGTCACCGACACCGTCACCGACACCGTCACCGTCACCGTCACCGACACCGTCACCGTCACCGTCCGTCCGTCCGTCCGTCCGTCCGTCCATCCATCTATCCATCCATTATCGTGTCTCACTTGGTTCACTTCGGTTGGCGCCGCCGTAGAAAGAGGGGGGGGGGGGGGGGGAAATCTCCTGACGGTCACGTGTCCTGACGCGATGCCCTGACGCGAGTTTAACATTTTTTCCCCATTACAAAGAGTGTGCAACGCCGGCCGCTAAAGAAGTTTTCACTTCAAAAATAACCAGAAACAACAACAACACATAAAAAAGACACACACAAAAGAAACACATAAAAGATTAAATATAAAATCATCAAGTAACACTTTCATACATCCCTCTCACAGTACTTCTGACATGCCGACAAAATCTTCGTCCACTCGTCCACAAACAGATCGTTTGTTGGATTAGAGTCCAAGAGATCATTAAGTGCGGCCAGAGTACGTGGTACTGGGGACTTAGCACGCGCAACTGTGCGACATGGAGGCACAACAAAAAACCCGCAACCCGTGCTTTTTGTCTTTTAGCCTGTGCTTTCTGCCGCGGCAGTAGTTGTCTGGCGCAAATTAGTACGTCGCTAAAAAGGGAGAACTATTTCGAGGAAAGTGGCCTGTCATTCTGGCATTCAGAATGGCTGGACCACGACGGTTTCATTTAGTTGTAGGCGTGGTATTTAGTTCACCTTTTCTTTAACATTTTATACGACAAAAGAATTATGTTGAGGTAGCAATCCTCAAAATACCTAGTCTTTTTTCACATATTTTCAACAATGTGAAAGAAAGTGTGTTATCCAATCGAGGTGCCATATTTTACATCGGCAGACGCAAAAAAAAAAAAATTACAACAAACATTTGTCTGGGCGTTCGCCATTGTTCTTTTAGTTTAGGATTATGAAAGAAAGTGTTTTATCCAATTGAGGTGCAGTTCTGCGCTTCCCGTATCTAGCGGATTCTCGTGAAGTACTTAACTTGACATAAATTCAACGACATGGTGAAAGGTCGTAAATTGCTAACTTTATACGAGTTCGCAACTACTAGCAAGCAATAACTTCGTACTAGCCAGCAATAACTTCTGAATGTTCCTTTGTTATTCATACGTCACAGAGCTTAGGAGTTAGAGCCTTTGTAGGATGACTTGTCGGTCGAGTGAACTCAATGTTTCTGTGGCATTTCCATGAAGACACCTTCACCATGTCTAATGATTTTGTGATTTTTTTGTTGTTTTCTCATGCCTGAAAAGTTTAAAAGAATTAAAAAAAAAACGGCCAGGTACTAGTCGGACTCACACACGAAGGGAAAAAAACAACAGACTTAAAAAAAAAACACTACAAAGTGATAAATAACTTTAATTTCGGAAGTCGGTGTCGTTGATTCCGCATAAGTTATTTATCACTTTGTAGTGGTTTTTTTTTTAAGTCGGTTGTCTTTTTTTGTAAAAAAGTTTTTATTTTTCACTTTTTAGTTGTAACTACCCCACAAAAAAGTAAACAAAAAGATCGTTAATGTAGACAATGTAGATAAATTTTTAGATTTTTGTTGATTTTTCAAGAACCGCTTGTCCGATTTCGATAAAATTTTCATGAAACCATTTGGGAAGTATACCCTTTCCAACAAAAGAAAAATTTTCCAAATCGGTCCAGGCATCTTCGAGAAATCGGGGAACATACATAAAAAAAAAATATTCCGACGAATTGAGAACCTCCTCCTTTTTTTGAAGTCGGTTAAAAATACTGTACCAGAAGGCAAAAAAACGCCAAAACTTTTCTTGTATGGGGTCTCCATATAAGAAAAGTGTGTAATTTTTTATTAACTTTATTTTATTTTTATTATTTGTTGTTATAGCGGCAATAGGAATACACAATCTGTGAAAATTTCAACTGTCTACCTGTTAAGGATCATGAGATACAGCCCGCTGACAGACAGATGGATGGACGGACGGACAGCGGAGGTTTAGTAATAGGGTTCCGTTGACACTTTTTGGGTACGAAGCCCTAAAAATAATTTATTCAAACTAGGCTGAGAATCAGCACTTTTCGACCATCAAAATTACATAAGACAGTCCCCCAATACGCCCGACCTTAACCACTTCCTAGTACTTTTGCTGAGAAGAAGAAATGGCGCAACAATCTCCCCGACCCCAGCAGCACAGTTGTCTGTCACTCAAATGACACATACATATTACAGTGGCAGAATGAAAAAGTAAAGTGCTCTCAAATACGTTCCTTTCCCGCAAAGTGTGAACGTATAATCGTTTTGAACTGTCTTTGGAACACTTGAATTAATACTGTTGACAGTACGCTGTCAGAAAAAGAAAAGTTTCGCGTACTGTGCTTGTCAGAAGTGACCCTGAAGTCGATTAACTTTTCGCACGTTATACTCTGTATATATCACATGTATACAGGGTGTTACGGAAAGGGTATATCAATACAAACAGGTTGAAGAGTGTATCTGGTCTAGAATCTCTGTACAAAATTTCAGCTCAAAAGCAGTAACTTTGAAAATGCTTAATATTTTTTTATTTCGATAGTTTATTAAATTGAAATCATAACAAACGTGTTACCGCACTACGAGGGTCATGATCCATTATCTGTAGTGTGTCTGTGCGCCTAGTACACGCACATCACGCCGCCGCGCGCCAGTGCAGCGCCGTGATGTCGAAATAAAAAAATATTAAGCATTTTCAAAGTAAATGCTTTTGAGCTGTTGTACAGAGATTCTAGACCAGGTACACTCTTCAACCCGTTTGTATTGATATACCCTTTCCGTAACACCCTGTATATGTCACGGCTAATAGCCGAAGTGTGGCGACAGCTAGTTTAAGCCACGAATGACAGCCGGGACCAACGGCTTAACGTACTTTCCAAGGTACGGACGGGTCTTGGTATGTAAGACATCGAACCATGCGGCTGTTATTACTTAGCCACTTAAGCCACTCCTTAGCCATAAGCCCCTCCTAAAGTACTAAATTAGATCAATGATATTTAAACGCAATGAAAAACAAGATATTCCATGAGAAAAGGCTTTACGAAGCCACAATAATATTTACCGAGAATGAACACATTGAACACCGTACTATATCAATGTTCAACTGATATAATTTTACTAAATAGGTTAATATTCTTTGAAATCTATTCCTTAGCTGATTAGCATATCAGGTTCGTGTATTGCCCGTGGTCAACCCGACTGGTTCACCTAGGTGGACTATGGGAAATTATTTTTACAGTTTATATCCTTCTTATTCAGTTTATGAAATATCTTTTAAATTGGTTCAATATTAGAGGAGGAAACAGACGAGAGCCAAACCTCGAATTATGACTTTTTAATTGGGATTTTTCAAAAGTCTCTCCGACCGCATTTCGCGGTAAAATCTTAGAAATTCTGTTTCTGTAGCTATGATTATTTGTGATTTGATTGGTGATTATGATGTTACAATACAATTTGCTTTACTTACATAATACTTGTAATACATATTTACAACTGTACCAAAGTTTCATATAACACGTTATATGATTGCTTTATTTTTGTGTAACTTGTTGCTTCAAACTAAAGAATTCGTTCTGAAAAACAATGAGTTACTTAACTGCGGGATAATTGCGTAACAAACTATCAGTACCAATGGGTTTCATTTTGACAGTTCCACAACATACATTGCGTTATTTACGTTGTTGAGCAGAAACATTTTTCGAACATATGAAGCAATAGATCAGCAACATCTATCAAAATGATTCAGATTGAGATCGATAGTGTGTTTCGCAATTAGGGTGCTGTTGCTTATTAGAAAGTTATGAGCTTTAGAAAACTATTCTTTTTATATTTTCTTCTAGTAGTATTTATAGTTTAATTGTTTGTTTGTGGCAAAAGCTTACACTTATACACGGTTTCTACTAGTAGGTATATGTAGTAGTAGTGATTCATAAATTGTGTGTTTCGAATGAATTTGTAAACAATATGTTCAATGGACTGTTTCACAGCCTCCGGATGAAATCCTGTTAAATTGTCTGGCAGATAATTTCATTCAAATTCTAGTAGATGCTAAGCATTATCAACCTGTAATATTCCTACTACTGGGACACAGGCATCCTCTCTGTGAGAGGAAGTGGGCCGTAATCTACCACGCGGCCCCAGTGCGGGTTGGTAGATGTCACATGTCTTCGAATGTTTGGTTCTAGGACATGCCGATTTCCTCACAATGTTTTCCTTCACCGTTGTGAGCAGTGGTGACGAAATTATTTACACAAAGTAAAGCGCCTGGCTGGGCTCTAACCCAGACCTACAACTCGAAGTCCGGGCCCCTACCCGGTTACTCCGCTGCCACCACTGCTCAGTGCTATGTGCTCCTGCTTATCCGGAAACTGTGCAACATGCCCTTACACTTTTAAATCAAAATAATCTCACAACTCCACACATTATCCCAAGATATTAATTTGTGTTAACACCCAATTTAATACCTTTATCTACACCCATGCTATAAATCCTCTATAAAAGTTTCTGAAACAGTTAGCTTATTGCCAACATTAAAACAACCAGTGTCATAGTAACCGTAATATTATCCAAACGAGTGTTATTATATTATACTACATTATGCAACTCGTTTTCAAGAAGAGAACCTTGTCGTGCACGCGCGTTTCACTACCACAGCGCAGTAATTTAAAAAAGGAACTTATAGGTTATTCACGTCGTATCCCGCCGGCCGCCATTTTTGTTCCATATTAGTATCTATTGCAAAAAAACTGTTTCACAACCTTTTATAGAGGATTCATATCATGGGTGTAGATAAAGTCTTGTGTGCAACTGTACATAATTAGGTATTAAAACACTCATGTGATACTATTCTGTGGGCTTCGCCTCGTGTGATAAACCCAAATTCGTGTTTTAATACCCCTTATTATAAAACAGTTGCATAAATAACAATTTTATCATTGAACAAAAGGGTTGTTTCCTTTTTATTAAACTATGACATTGTTTCAGATGACGAGTTCGGAGAGAAGTCAGTTTCCGTGTTACTGGATGGTGAAGAGTCCGAGATGATATTCATTGACCATCCTAGCGCTGAGATGTCTGTAAGTTTTCATTTATTTTACGAAACGTGTGTCGACACCCTTGCGCCATCCCATCTTCCAAGCACGGTAAGCTGTGCTGGGGCGGCTGCTGCAGGTGCGGAAAACCTCAAACGGCGCAAATACTCCAATCTCTTTGGAACTTACATATTTGAGCCGTTTGGGGTTGAAACACTAGAGCCATGGGGCCCGAGTGCCCACTTAGTATTTCGAGATATCGCCAAGCGGTTGGTCGACTCTTCACGTGACCAGAGGGCTGGCCTATTTTTTGGCCAAAGAATCAGCATTGCCATACAACATGGCAATGCTGCCAGCCTTTTGGGCACGTTTCCCGTTGACAGTGATGCGGACGAATTTTTTGATGCCCTTTGATTATTTTCCCTCCCTTTTTATATACTTGTACATATTATTATTTTAAGATTGTTAGCTTTTTAAATTATGTAAATATGTAAAGAAGACTGAATAAAAACCTTACATACTTTTACGAAAGGAATCAAATATACAACTCGTGGCAGCTGTTACATCATTGCAATACGTCATACGAAGAATTGTCATAATGATCACGCTTGTCAAAGTAATTGTTGACCATATTTTGAACTGATGACCTGCAGCCTAATTGCGGAACGCCAAATCGTCTAATGATTCTGATCAGTTGGCTTCATTTCTATCACAATTGGCTTCATTTTACGATTTTCGAATTGCGAAACTAGTTTCTGCGCAGGGCCTTAACGTTCATAATTGGTTTCATAATAAACTAGTGTTTCGCAATTCGAAAATCGTAAAATGAAGCCAATTGTGATAGAAATGAAGCCAACTGATCAGAATCATTTGACGATTTGGCGTTCCGCAATTAGGCTGCTGGCAGTTGGTCCACCTAATAGAAGACGATCGCCTATGCCAATTTCAACTACTGTACCACGTAAATCAAGTCCATACGTCATAACTTTGTCGTAATCACTGACCTCTATTAAACAAGGTCGTAATGTATTATTGACACAATGCATCACACCATAGACGAAGTTGAAAGAAATAAAGAAAATAAATCAAAATAGGTTTATTTGTCACAGAAATACTTGCACATAAATAGACAGTAAGGGTCTTACCACAAAAACTTAATCACTTGTTCAACGTGTGTCTAATGTCAGTGTTACGTCAAAGTCCATATAATTATGTCGTGTTTAAAAGATGTTTAGCCTAAACAACTGATAAACACCGTTTTGTGGTAGTAAGGTATGGGTCAGTTCACACCGCGACGCGACGCGGCGCGCAGTTTTCAAGATAGCAATAGAATTATAGACCTTACCTACTACACAAAAAAGTGCATAGTTCTGTGTGTCTACTACGTCGAGCTACGCCGCGCGGCGCCGCGCGGCCCTCCTCACTGATGTGTACCTTTTTGTGTAGTAGATAAGGTCTATAATTGTATTGCTATCTTGAAAACTGCACCGCGTCGCGTCGCGGTGTGAACTGACCCTAAGGTAATTCGAATAAAATAACAATATCGACCTATAATTATTACACAACAGAAATAATCGGCAGCTGCACTTCCTGAGTTAAAAAGTATCATAGTAACCCCGTCCATTTCTCCCACAGGTCGAGAACTGCCTCTCAACCTACGAGCCTCACGCCTGCGTGGTGGTCTACTCCGTGGTGGCCAAGAGCTCCTTCACCCGCTCAGCAGAACTCCTGGCTTACCTCGCCAGGGAACAGTTCACCGTGGAGAGGACTGTTGTGCTGGTCGGGAATAAGGCGGACCTGGCTAGGGCTCGGCAGGTATCCACTAATGGTAAGTGAACAAGGAGTAAGAACCCTTATATTTACCTTATCAGCGTTCGCCATATAGAACACAGATAATGAAATTTTGGGGGCTTGTGGCTAAGTAATAACAGCCGCACGGGTCGATCGATCAGGTTAAGCTACGCTTGCTGCGGTTGGTCCGTGGATGGGTGACCATCTTTACATACCAAGACCCCTCCGTGCCTCGGAAAGCACGCTAAGCCTTTGGTCCCGGCTGTCATTCGTGGATTTTTGACAGTCGTTACGGGTCGTCAGAAGTCCAAAAGTCTGACAACCAGTCTTACCAAGGGGTTATACTGGTACTCAGCTGCATCCGGTTAGAATGGAAGCCGACCCCAACATAGTTGGGAAAAGGCTAGGCAGATGATACTGAAATTTTTGAAAAATATTTTATTACATACCATAAAGTTCGACTCCGCATCAAAGTTGCGACAAATAAATACGCGACAAATGTTAGCGCGACAGTACGACATGTCGTCCATCAATAGTGCGACAGCACATCAGTGCGACTGATTGTTTTCACGACAAACGATGGGACGACGAAACTTTTGATCGACGAACGAAAGCGCGACACAATTTTCGTTCAGTTTGCGTTACAACTTCAAAAAAAATTATGACTTTTTCAATAATAGTCATTCTAAAATCAAAATAATTTTCACAAACATCATCTGCCTAACCTTTTTCCCAACTATGTTGGGGTCGGCTTCCAGTCTAACCGGATGTAGCTGAATACCAGTATTTTACATGGAGCGACTGCCTATATGACCTCTACAACCCAGTTACTGGGTAATACGGTACCCCTTGGTAAGACTGGTTGTCAGGCTTTGGGGCTTCTGGCTACCCGTAACGACTGTCAAAGATCCGCGAATGACAGCTGCACCAACGGCTTAACGTGCTTTTCGAGGCACGAAGGGTCTCGTTATGTAAAGATGGTCACCCATCCATAGACCAACCGCGGCAAGCGTGGCTTAACCTGATCGATCGACCTGTGCGGCTGTTATTATTTAGTCACGGGCCCCTCCTTGATATTTAAATAATAAGTAATTGAATAGACCTTAAGTAAATATCCCTGGGAATTAATCCATATTTTACGTTACATATCCACTCAACCGATCGGTGCCACTGGAGTGGCGCGAAACGAAAACCACAGACACAGAATAATTCAGTGGAGTAATTGTATTACTAATTAATCAATTAATTGAGTTAACAAACACACAATTGATTGATTAATCAGTACTTCAATAGAGTACTTACCTACATTGAATAAAATACGTACACCATATAAATGTAGCGGTATCTACAACGCCACATGTGAACAACGCGTCATACTGACGTCACGCAAATCCTGCATCTCGCAAGCAGAGTTTACCGCGCAACTAGCATAGATACAACAGTCCGATACGAATCATCGGGCAGTTGCCCGCCAGACACAACACCCGTCTGGTCGGAGGATCCTCCCTTTTCTATATATAGAGTGTGAGTGAACTTTACACAGTGTTCCTCATACCTCTATATAAAGATTGTGTGGCTTTAAATTCATAGTATAATCCCAAATCAAGCGAATCACAAAGAAAATTGGTGTTTTAACTGACGGAAAATTAGGCTGCATCGTTGGTCAGGTTGGTCTAGCGATCGCAAGTGCTACTGCTGAGTAAGAGATCCTGGGTTCGATTCCCAGGTCGAGCTAAGTGTTATTGGATTTTTTATCATGAATTTCTCACTAGCAGCAAGAAGTCTAGATTTGTGCCCGGTTGATTGTAATAGGATCGCCCCCTATTACGTGGGGTTTAAACTTGGTCGGCGAAATGTGGGTGTACTATAGGTACACGTCTGCCTTACCCTTCGGGGATTACAGGCGTGATGATGATAATTATACTAGCTGCGCCCCGCGGTTTCACTCATATATGTTTCGATCCCGTGGGAATATCGAGATAAAAACTATCCAATGTCCTTTCCCGGGACTCAAAATATCTCTATACTAAATTTCATCTAAATCGGTTCAGTGGTTTAGGCGTGAAAAGGTAACATACACACAGACAGACAGACAAAGTTACTTTTGAATTTATAAATTTGTATGGATATTTACCCCCTTGTATAGTTACACAACGCTTTGTCTTCTTCTTTAGAAAGTCAAATTACTGACGACTGAAAGAGAGAAATCGGTGTGTAACTATTCTTCTGATATAATACGTTTATTAGTGAGGGGGTTAATGTATACAAAATATTGTAAAACATTTTAAAAGAGTAACGTTAGTTTCTTGCCCATTCTTCTCCATACGAAATTACCTTTTGGAAAGGTTCACTGACATCAATTCCATTTTATTGTAAATTTTGACGTTCGTAAGTGCCTTTTATCTGCCTATCACACTAATATTATAAAGGCGAAAGTTTGTGAGTGTGTGTGTGTGTTTATATGTTTGTTACTTCTTCATGCTCAAACGGCTGGATCAATTTTGATAAAGTTTTGCATGGAGGTAGCTGACAGGCTACTTTTTATCCCGATATTCCTACGGGATCGACACTTATGCGGGTGAAACCGCGGGGCTCAGCTAGTTTGAAATAAATGCTTTGACTTTGTTTGATAAACCAACGAAGAAAAAAAAATACAAAGTAAATCTAATGATGATAACTAACTGTCAATTATTTTTATTTTGTTAATTTTGTATTTTGTGTTTCACGACATGTGTCTAAATAAACTTTATTCTCAAACTCAAACTCAAAGCATTTATTTCAATTAAACCATGTACAGGCACTTTTGAATTGTCAAAATTAAGTAGTCGGTCAATTAGTCAGAAAGTTGAAGCTAGTTGCCCATTCCAAAGCGTAGATCTCTATGGAGAAGAACGGGCAAGAAACTCCATGGACACTCTTTTTAAATCAAGATATTACAAAATCCTTGGTACATTATTCTTGTTGCTTCTATATGTGAGAACAATGTAAAAAAAACACATAAATGAAGAAACAATACAAGAAATAAGATTAACAATAAGCCTTGGCAGTTAAGAGATGACCAGTGTCAACCGACGGCGCCCGTTCACGAACATGACGCATGGATCAGCACCATCCAGCTCAACCATTTTGTACGGAACCGAATGATCCAACACACGTGCCACCATCAGTGAGACATTTAAGTGAGCATGACACGAGTTTCTTTCTTTCTGTACAGAGGGCAAAAGCCTAGCCACGTCTAGAGACTGCAAGTTCATAGAGACGTCATCAGGGATTCAGCATAATGTGGACGAGCTGCTGGTAGGGATCCTCAAGCAGATCCGACTGAAGGAGAGCAGAGACAAGAAACAAGCTAAGAAAGTTGGGAAGCAGGTACGTTATTAATTAATTAATTAAAATATTATAAAGAGGTAAAATTTGTTTGTAAGTTTGTATGTAGGGGGAAATCTCTAGAACTACCAGTCGGATTTGAAAAATTCTTCTTGCATTTGATAGCCCAATTCTTGAGGAAGGCTATTTAACATCACGCTATGACCCTTAGGAGCCGAGCAAAAAGAAAAAAAGTCAAAAAGAACGTTAAGTGATAGCGCGGGCGGGTGATGCGATACGACGGGGTGGCTCGGGGGAAACAAGAAGTTTCACGCGAACGAAGTCGCGGGCTGAAGCTAGTTAATTGATATAATGGAAATGTTAGAGATATTTGAAGGATTTGACGTCGGAAGCCTTAAGACTCTCAAATAAAAACTGTAACATACAATACAACCCGCACGAGATAATATAGATTAAGGCTCTGTGTTTTCTCACTGTGTTAGTGCTGTCAAGAAAGTCCTGGAATATAATCTAATCTTCAGTTGCGATTTATTTGCCAAAAATTGTTTACAAATTAATATGAGTTTATGGAATTGTTCGTGGAACCAACCGTCGACTAAGAGTGATTTCGGCGAACCGTACCATCGGCGAAGAGTGATTCGCTATACCGTTCTGAGCTCAAAAATAACTTTAATTCCTACACGGTAAACTTCAGTTTACGCTACAACTTCAAACATTTTTATAACTTTTTCAATAGTGCTAGTCACTCTGAAATGAACTTAATTCCCATTAAAATCAAGTTGATATTTGTTTAACTTGAAATAACATCAATTTGAAACATAAGTTTGATTCATATCCACAGACAGGGTGATTGACACATATACAGGGTGGTAAGGACATCGATGCGCAGCCTGTTACCATGGTAGGTACCATCAATACATGATTCTGAAAAGCGTTGAAATTTTACGTTGGTTCCATAAATTTTGACCTCGTAGGTATTCCACTTTATAGGAAACAGCTGTTTTTTGCCTGTCTCTGCCACCCTGTATATTTTGTGATTCAGTTACTACGATACAACACTTATTCTCCGTCTAGTTTCTGATATTGATTTTAAGTCACTCAATAAAATGTTCTGTGACTGAAATAGTAATAATATCAAATTGAAACAAAAGAACTCACAAATAGACAATGAAGAAACGAATCATTCAGTTCTTGAATAACAAATCGAGGAAGACTTTAGCAATTACGAGAAGTCCTGAAATATGTATCATTTTCGTGTTCAATAAAACAAGACAGTTTAAGGAAAAATGAATGAGAAAATGTCTAATAGCTTCAGGGTGAAAAGATACAAAATGTTTTATAAAAGATAAAGACAAAAATAAGCTCGCATATATTATGTCAGAATATTTGCGTAATTATTGACAAAGTATAAATAAAAGAGATGATCAAACGGAGACATGTTCCCTTTCAAATAGCAAGAAAATGTTTTTTGCTCGAAGCCGTTTTCGTATTTTGAACGATGTTTTATTAAATATCAATTATTTTGTTTTAGGAAGCGAAGCAGCCTAAACTCGCGAGCTCTCGTACGCACATATCGCTTAGCATCGCTCGGGAACTACTACAGAAGATATGTATCAATGACATTTCCAAATCAAAGTCTTGCGAGAATTTACACGTCCTGTAAACTTCTGGGCTCCTGGTAACTTCTGTATATCTATAAATGTTTTTCTTATTGTAAATGTATAGAGGATTTTTTCTTCTAATTCTAATGTCTTGATTGTTTTTTTGATCAATGTTTGACTGGATATAATGTTAAGATTAATTTTGTTGAGTATACGATAAGTGCTATAAGTATCAACTGCTGTATCATCTGCCTGCTTTGTTACTGGAATGTTCATATCATATTTATTAAAGTTTCTCGAATCCACGTCTCCATTTCATGCAGAATTCTTAAAGACGCTTTCATTCCTTTGACATCATCCCTTTTAAATTTTCTAAACATCACCCATAATTCTTTATTTAAGTACCGTAATTACATTTAACTTTCACAAATCCCTTATTGTACCACGAAAGCTGATTTTTCCCCAATCGTTTACGTCAAAAGTATCATGGGGAATAATTTATGGAAAATATTCGAGGCGAAGTAGCTCGAGGACTCTTGAAAAGAACGTTGATTTTCGCGAAAAATATTCATATTTAGTAAGAAAAATGGCTGTTCAAGGTCGATTGAATATAGGGTGGTAACAATGGCTTGGTAAAATTGCGATCGGACATCAATATTCCCATACACAAGACATTCGAGAAACTCATATAAATCAGCCTTCAGATTTATTGTATTCCATCTATTAATTCTTATAACAAGGTTTCGTCATTATTTCGTAACTTGATATATTTCTGCCCGCCTTTCTTTGTCCGAGATTATAATGCTGTTATTTGGTTTACTTTACCGCTTCTTGTTCGCTTATATATTTCTACGCACCTGCGTCACGTTCATCATTCTGCATTTGATACAAAATAAGATAATAGTGATCTTCTTTTGTTAAATTTTGATCATCTGTTTTTCTAATTGGATCATTATTTCTATAAATGAACGCGCTAATAAATTCTGCGAATTCCTCGTAAGAAAATTCGTTATTGAAGCACTTCAAATAACTCCTAGAATTAATTATCGATTTAAGTGGCTGTTAACGTTTGGCGGGAAACATAATTATTTGTAGCTCCTACTAATTGTCAAAGACAATTTTGGCTTTCACCAGCCCTACTATTTGTATAAACTATATAGAATCAATTTGTTACAAAACCCTTCTTACAGTTATTAGTGTTTAACTAAGCTTAAGTATGTAGTCGTAACAATTTTGGATGTTTAATAATATCATTGGAATTCATATCTTTAGCATATGTTGGCTCTCACTCATCTACATTTATTCCTTCATCTTTTTTAGCAATTATGAAGGCTCCATCATTCACTTGAAATCTGTCATGAATCCCATGAGAACATTTAACTTCAAAGTTAAGTGTCCTTTAATATTTAGATTGCTTAGTAGCGAAATAGCGGTGGCTTGCTTTCCTCAAGGGAAGACATAGCTTTGGTCTCAATTTCAATAATAGATGACCTTGGGATTGTCTGGGAATATTAAGCAAATGTAAATTATTCTTTGAAAGAAAAACAGGATAAAAACGAAACTATTTCAGCTGAAAATAAAACAAGAGAAGACTGTAACAATCCACTGCTAATCGTTAAACTAAATATTGAATCGACATTCAAAACCCTGTTTTATTTCATAGAGTATTAAATTTAATGTTGTTCATATGTATATCAAAATATGGAGAATATCGTTAACATAATGAGAATTTTCCATTAGAGCACTTGTTATGTTTAGTGTTTGCCCTCGATTCATGTTTCAAGCAATTACTTAGTTGGTTTGAGGTATCAGATGAGTATAATGGCGTCGAGTGTGTCTGGTGTGATGTTTTACTTTGCGTACTTGTATAGGTATTAGCTAAGTAGGTACAGTGGCGGTTAAAAGTATGAATTCAAATGGTACGTCTATTTTATCTTTAGGCCAAGAGGTTTTAGCTTACTTTTTTTTTATTATTGAATGGGCCCGCTCACGCCTGATGGAAAGCGATGGATGAGGTCTATGATCGAACAGGCATGCCCAGAAGATGCTTAAGGCGCTGGAACTCCCACGCATCGGGGAAATAGCAGGCCGCTTGACGCCGGTCTCCGGTGGGAAGGTGGTCGCAAACCAGGCGGACGTTAGCCCTACCACCGTAAGGGAAGAATTGGCCAGTCAAATAAGGTGTTGGGTGTGACTGTCCAGGATGCGCCGCACGCTCGGTTCAGTTGAGTAACTTGCTGAACAAACTGCGCTATATGAGGAGGCTTCTTCATGCATCCCAAACTTACTCCGAACGGTTTCTTTGTATACTTTAGAGCATCATGAGGACTATTTTTCGAGGAATAATCTGTAGTTTGATTGAGGAGAAAAACTAGTAAAATTGGTCAGACTACAAAATAAGAACTAGGGAATAGGGACTCGACCTGAGGGCCAATTATGAGCTACTGAAAAGTTTATGTCAATCCTGTTGAAATTCGTCGTAGTAATACGAAACGCTTTGAAAGCGATTGCCACTTGTACCACTAGCTTTGACAGGATATTTTATCATACAATGTAGTATAAATATCAAAAACAATTTCACAATTTAATTGTTTAAAAATTTTTATATCCCTTTCTACTTCTTAAGTAAAAATTATAGTAGCGGTCTTAATACGGATTTATTGGTACTGAATTTCCCTTCTTCATCTTGGTCGCGTACTTCATTGCTGAAGGTCGTGTCCCTGAAAGGCCTTCGCGGCTTTATGTATGATGTTCTTCCACTTCGTTCGGTTCTCGGCTTCTCTCGGGCGGTTGTCCCAGAGAGTCCAGTGATGGCGGCTACTTGGTCTGACCAGGGGGGTTAGGTTGCGAGGATTTTCCCTTAACAATAGCAAAAGTATAATTTGATACTCTTTTGTAAAGGTGCCAGGCTAGTTTCGACATTTTTATCACTTTAGATATAGTCTTCGTCAAAGAAATATACTTGATCTAGGCTAGGCTAGGCCTCGCCTTGTAAAACATCTACAGTGACTGCTCCATCGCTTACTTATTAATAGCCGTCATTTGCGCGTGCTATTAGTAACCAATACCTCAAAGCGATGTCTAACCATGATTAATTGGATGACTTGAAACATGAGTTATAGTACCTAAGTCTTGTTGGGGAGCGGCCAGGCTAACGTGGATTTAAACCAAGATCTATTTTTGTAAATATACGAAGCTCGTTGATGAAGAAAAGAATATTTTATTTGTAAAGATAATCTTTAGAAATACTGATATAAAACGTGCAACCTGTTACCATGGATTTAGAATATGATTTAGAACCGATGAAAAATTTAAATTGAAAAAAAAAAAATGTTATTCCATACATTTTGACCGCGGTAAGTAGTGAACTTTTTCAATGAATACCTACTTTTAAAAATTTTGTTTTGATAACCGACGAAAACATTTCTTCGTCTAGAATCATGTGCTGAATTCATGGCTTCATATTGTGCATCGATGTCTCTGCCAGCCTATAAATGATGCTTTTTTTTCCGAATAATACGCGTTTCCTGAGGAACAGACCATAGGAGCAAAGATGTGGGTAAAAGCTAATGTTTCTAAACGAGCACTTAGTTCATTTTTGTTTTAATCAAAACAGACTTTGGTCTAGATCTGTTGGAAAAACTTTGTATACGGTATTGAGAAAACTTTAGTTGCCCAGAAAGGCTTTTTGTGGTTAGGACTGATACCTTTGCTACTTTTGTGTGAAGTATAAAAAGTTTTTTTTTATGACTCAAAATTAGTTTTTTTCTTCATAATACTTATTACCTTGGGCTTAGCCCTTGTTCGTCGCTAGCTTGGCCATTCCTGTAAGCTCTAAAGCATGTTTTAATATTTGAATTGATGCAAGGAGAATCTTGTATTGTTGCAAATAATATCAAATGTTCTAGTTATAAGATACCCCGCAAACAATCTCCTGGCGAGAGCTATATTTTCATTGTAAAGTTTTACTCGTGCGGGGTACACAGTATAAAAAGGTCCAGAAATTCCACGATATGTCGTGCAATTCGTGCAAAATATACAACATCAGAGATGACTGTATATTTTGAAAATCACACTTGGTTTTTTACATTCACCTGAATGCCCCCGTAATTAAAAACGTTAAGAATCTAGTCGCAGTCTCATTTCAATCAATCAATGTCAAAAACTTGTCAAAAATGTGTGAAAGCTAGAAGTATGTTTGACAGGTAGAGTCGGAGATTAAAATGCGAAAGTTCTTAAACATACGGGAATTACCTCTTTGCATGCAATTGAGATGTTGTGGAGTGTTCATAGTAAAAGGAATTTCTAGATTTTTTTAAAAATAATTCGTGATGCCAGAACGATGTTTGGGTGAACGAAAAAAACTAGTTAAAAACATCAAAAGATGGACTGGATCTTCTCCTCTTTTTATACTGTGGCAAAAATCAGTATTAATAATATTCATAAAATAAAAATTCATGCGCTTGTCTATACATAGCGTAAGTTATTAAGTAAAGCTACGTGTTACTATTATAATACTAATTATATTTTTCTATACGAAACTTTCTATGACTTTTGGAATGACGAGAGTTGTTTTTTACCTTTTTATTTGTGCCAATGAAAATCTTTACCACTACCTATTCCCATAAAAACCCCATAAACCATCGATTGTCTCATGTTTTTTGAATTAACTATTTTTACAATAGGGGTCGTTACCTTTTATAGGTTCACGGAGTTTGCTATGACCAATACATCAGCGGGTGTGGTGAATGCACCAATTACGCCCCGTCGTTGAGTCAATATCAACAAATTGCACAGCGGTCGCCTTGTTTGTCGGTACTTTATGCTTCATTAAGCTCTTTCATCAAAATGTAGATAAAATTTTTCTTATTATGCAAAAGAGTCTTATTTTGTTTTGTATTTAAGAATGAAGGCCGTATTTTAAACGATGTTTAAGCATGAATCTTAATTCTAATATATTAATGACCCGTAAAACGACGTCCAGAGAAAAATTTTAAAAGCCTCTCGCCAAGGGCTTTCTGAAACATCCCCATGTATGTTCAGCGATTATAGTTTTGGAGCTAGACGATTTTAAATACGAGTATTTAAGCTTTGGTGGCAATGCCAAAATATGGTACTGAAGAGTCTATATATAGGCTGTTTGGTGCTTACATGCAAACTCCGCGAGTGAGTTAAAAGTTATCGGCAAGAAATACGAGACAAAAATTAACTTAGTTTATTTAAGAAGACATTAAATGTCAGATTTGCCTGACAAGCCAAAGGAGAAAGATGTGTAAAATGCGTAGAATGATTTCTAGGAATAATTATTGAACATACGTGATAAACTGTGGTTTAATTGATTCCTCCCGGTACCCTGAAGAGCTCATCAGCTCTTCACAGTACTATGGAGCAGCACGCTAATTGCGTAACACACTATCAATCAGAATCAGAATCATTTCGAAGCCAATTGCTAATCCATTGCTTCATAAGTTCGAAAAATTTGTCTGCTCAACACGTAAATAACGCAATGAATGTTGTGGAACTGTCAAAATGAAACCGATTCCGATTGACAAAGTGTTACGCAATTGCCCCGCTGGTCTGATAATGAAGCTGGAAGGTGGCCATAGGACCGTATTTGTAATACTGGAGGCATCGCAGACGCGGTGCCATCCTAGCAGTTTAAATCAAAATTCAAGCTTTATCGTACTAGCACAGAATACTTAGTAGTACTTACGGTACTAGAGAGCGGGCTAAACTTTGATGGTTTGATGTCATTATATTGTTTGCAACCCCTTTTTGGCCTTCTACACCCTATTTAGAGTCACGTGACGTCACATCACCTGTGACGGAATAAAAATACCTTTTTCCGTTTTCGTAGAATAATGGGGTGACGTGTTTATATTTCGTAAGAACCCAAGATGGCTGACGTTTACCAGCAGGTGGTACGGCTTATAAATGTTTAGAAAGTTATTAAATACGTAATCGTATTATTTTCTGTTTTATTTTTAGATAATATTGTGTTTGGAGCAAAATTTTCATTGGAGCAAAATTTTCATTGGCACAAACTAAAATTGTCTTCTAATACTTTTTGTAAAACAAAATAAAATGTGTCTTCTTTGTACCTAGTATATGGTTTAGATTCTTATTTCTTTAACTATACCTATTTGTTAGTATATAGAACATATTTCGAACTATCTTTTAGTTCCCAACATTTGTCTCCGAGAGAGTTTCTTAGTATTTAGATAGGAAACAAATGGTTTTGGAGTTTGTGCGAATTTTTATTAAGAATAATGCAATTTCTTTTAACAGCATCAATTATCTTTTGTCATACAACTCGTGAGGAAACCGGCATGTCCTAGAACCAAACAGTCGAGGACACGTAACATCTACCAACACGCACTGGGCCCACGTGGTGGATTATGGCCCACTGCCCTCGAACAGAAAAGAAGCCTGTGTCCCAGCAGCGCGATGGCGACGAGCGATTACTCGCTGGATATATGTACTGCAAGCGTGAGTCTCTCAGCGAGTTCTGTCCACCAAGCGACTCTCTTTGACAGCTCTTGTCGGTGCAACAGACAGTACTAACCGGCGGTATGAAAAGTCAGCGACCAACTATTCATATAATTATGATTCTGGACCCTACTGCGTTAAATTTTATTATCGGTTATTAGAAATGAAAATAAAATTACTGTTCCATACTTTTTGACTACGTAGCTATTGCACTTTCGTATGAAACAGCAGATTTTTTTTGATAACCGACGATAAATGTGTAAAATACAGATACGCACCTTAATTGCGTAACACACTATCAATCGGAATCTGAATCATTTTGAAGCAAATTGCTAATCCATTGCTTCATTAGTTCAAAAAAAAAATTCTGCTCAACACGTAAATAACGCAATGAATGTTGTTGAACTGTCAAAATGAAACCGGGGTCTAGAATCATGTGCTGAATTTTTAGATTACAGTTTGTACGTCAATGTCGCTAGGTCGCTACCACTCTGTAGTCTGTATACATAGATAGATGACGCGTCTGTTGCTAAGCCAAAGAAAATTCAACTAAGGAAACAGGAAATAATACCTAATTAGCAACAAGGCCACCACATATTTCACCTAATAAGTACGTAACTAATTAGTGTAGGCAACACCGAGAATGCCCGAGAAAACAGAATCTCTTGGCAGAAATATATTTAATCATATCTCAAATTTCGCAAAAGGGGAAACTGAAATATTATACACAGGACAAAATTAAGTCTTCTCGAAGCCCGCACCGAACGTAATTACAGGTAAAGAGTTGGAAGCACAATTTGTAAATTCTTCGTCGGAACTGAGATTTTTTTAATTTAATTGCCGGGTAAACAGCCTTGGGGTAGAGGATCGGAATAGAAATTTTAACGTAATTAGAACTTTTTGGGTGTTTTGAAATTGGAGTAGATTAAAGGACTACTTAACTGAAGCTCTGGTTTCCAAGAAAAGCGGTTCCGTCATAGTATAACGGCCTTCAAGAAAATCTGTTATTGGCACCTTTTTATCGTGTGGAAATCTTCATGGATGTCCACCACGCTGGGGTGGGTGGAAGGGTCTGTCAGACTTACTGACTAAAACCATACGGTGTCCTGCTGCTACCTTTAGCCGGGGTGCTGGAGTGCTTGCGCATTTCGTCACGCTCCTCCGGCCAGGTGTTGGCCCGCATGAATCCATGCGGACCCCGTCACCCTCAGTGGCCGCAAACGGCCACCATTCCTCTAAAGACAGGTACGCGGTAATCGCTTATTCGTAGTTTACTCCAGTATTTGACATGTCAAACCCCGCTGCTCAAAAATTTAGCTCACTATATTTTCTCTCACCGTACTCAGTCCCGCAAAAAAGTATCCATACAAAGAAGAGTGCGCTCGCACATTATTAAATAGCGTTTCCATGACGATCAAGTCAAGTCACTGCGTAATTGTGAGTCAGAGGTGTCAAAAGACGGGTTAGGACGAAGCTAACGATTTAAAACATCGCCGCTGTCATAATTTTCTTGACAGCTGTCATTACGGTCGTTTAGTGCGATCTACGCTCTTCTAGGCACCCTTGCTTTAGGATTGATTTTTCAACCGTCAGATAGCTAAACCTGATAAACTTTAAATGAGGAATATATATGGCAGTTTGACAGCTTTTGTATATGAAATAGATATAGCTGTACCAGGATCTTGGCGCTTGGCGAAAACCGAAACTAACGCAGCCATTTTAGTTTTTCATTACACAAAACAATTGCACTTTACACCAACAGCGCCCCGTAAACGTCATTCGAGCATCAAAAGTTCACCACGACCAGCATCTTCTGGCGCTACAAAAGCTGTCAGACTGCAATAGTAGATATCAGCTATCTGACAATTAAAAATTCAGCCCTAAATAGTTAGTTTGCTGTCTATGAATAATGTGGAAGGGTGTACTTTCCTTTTCCACGCGTCATGTTCGTGAACGGGCGCCGTCGGTTGAGACTGGTCATCTCCTAACTGCCAAGGCTTATTTTTAATCTTATATTTTGAATTGTTTCTTCATTTCTGTGTTTTTTTTTACATTGTTCTCACATATAGAAGCAACAAGGATATTGTACCCAGGAGTTTGTAATATCTTGATTTAAAAGTGTCCATGGAGTTTCTTGCCCGTTCTTCTCCATAGAGATCTACGTTTTGGAATGGGCAACTAGCTTCAACTTTCTGACTAACTGACCGACTATTTCATTTTGGACAGTTCAAAAGTGCCTATACATGGTTTAATTGAAATAAATGCTTTGAGTTTGAGTTTCATACTAAAAGCTTAACAAAACACACATGAAACAGTACAAAATAATTAAATGACATAATTATTGATTATGTCTACCTACTATGTACCAGATTTCATTTAACAAACATCTGGATGAAATCTCAACGAAAGCAAACCACAAGTGAATGAACGAAAGAGATAAAGAAACGATGTAAAAGAATGAACGAAATAGACCATTGTTTGTGGAGCAGTGAATGAGTAAGCCTGCGTTCACACGGACGTAAATATCGCGGTGGGATTTTCAGATAACAGAGGTCCATTGGGTAACAATACTTAGTCTTAACCACGCGCACTGGATTTTTAACCTTCGGTGTAGAACCGAGCATTCAAAATCCAACAAAGCGCATTCCAGCGCATCAAAAAAACACTGTCGAAATTTCAATTCTCGGCGCTGAGCAGTGCGTTGAAAATCCTGTAGTGCTATCCTGCAAAAAAACTCACCGTGAAAACTGAGGTGAAGTGAGCGCGAAGTGAGCTCTTAACACTACCAATCCCTAACATCAAGTGGAATGACAGCTCACTTCAATCTTTCTTTCAAATCTTTTATGTTTTAAATAAATAGATTGACTTCGCAATCGCACTAAACAATCTAATTTAATATAATATGTCTGTATTACTTGTGAGATACATTGTGTTTTCATGCGATGGCTAAGTAAATCTTTATGCGATGCATAAAAGATTTTCAATATTGATATGGCACCATACGATGTTGTTAGGTTAGCTACTTACGTAATAACTTAAAACAGAAGGTCCCTTAAGTAGGGACTGAAAAAATTAACCGACTTGTTGAACTTTTTACGGTAGAAGAACTGAGTTGCAAGACTTGGCTTTTTTTACAAGTTATGTTTTTGGTGGCTCTAAGTTTTCACAGTGAGATTTTTACAGAATATCGGCAGTACTCGAAAAAAAAAACTGTCGCGGGAAATACGCACCTGTGTGTAACTGGGCTAAATGCTAAAAGGTTACTTACGTTTTTCTTCTTGTTCAAGATTTTCATTTTCTCGTCCGAATGAATTGCAAAGTAAAAGGTAGCTAAATAATGTATGATTCTATTTGTACGAGATTTTTAATTAACTTTTCTGTAGCCTTTATTTCTGCGTTCGCGTTTCTGTGGCTATTTTTGTTTTCGTACTTATTCCTTTTCGTTCTGTCTGTACCGCTAAAACGGGGTTCGGATTTTTCGAACAAAACAAATCCTTTCACAATAATATATTTTATCCTTATAAATGGATGGAAGTCTAAAAATAAAGGTTTTTTTGGATTAAAAGCAACGGTAAATGATTTAAAATACGTTGGAAATGTTGGAATACGGATTCTAGGAAATTATAACGTCCATTAATATTTTCTCGCTCTTAATATTTAAGCTAGCCAAGGGCGGGCGTTTCGGGGGACTGTCTTACGTAATTTTGATGTTCGAAAAGTGCTGATTCTCAGCCTAATTTGAATAAATGCCTTTTGAATTTGATTTTGAATAATTTATTTATTTAAAATAAAGAAATTACGTCGAGTAAAGGCTAGAAAAAAATTGTCAACCACAAGGAAAAAGACCAGTTTCAGCTTTTGACTTTATTTTATTTTTATTATTTGTTGTTATAGCGACAATAATTATAGAAATACACACTCTGTAAATTTTTTAAATGTCTACCTATAGATTACGGTTCATTAGATATAGTCCGTTGACCAGACAGACGGACAGCGAATGCTTAGCAATAGGGTCTCCTTTGGTTACGGAACATTAAACACATTAAAACACCGTTTTTCTACATTTCCATCCAGTATAATCAACGACTGCAGAACAAAGGCCTCTGCTCCAGTTTCACAGACTAGGATAAATTCCAGGACATTTATCATCAAGTCCTCGTTGTTTTCAAAATCAAGTCATTTATTCAAATTAGGCTGAGAATCAGCAGCTTTTGAACGTCAAAATTACTTATGACAGTCCCCCAAAAACGCCCTCCCTTTTTTTTTTCGCGGTGACTTCCTCTATCGTGGGGGTGACAGAGGGGCATGCCGGACTCATACCGGCTAAAACCACCGCGGTGTTCCACCTCTACCTATGGCCGGGGGTGCGGGATTCGCATAAGCATTCACCGCTCCCAAAAAAAAACGCCCTCCCTAAGGTACTCTTACGTTTTTATTACACCTTAAGTTCTTTACCAACCTTAAAATGACACAATGTAAAATATTAAGTACCTATGAAAATATGAAAAAATTCCACACAGCATAAAAAATATAGCAGTATGCTAACACAACATCTAAGTACATAATCTACATTCGCGATTCATTTGCCAAAAATATAAACAAATATGAGTTTATGAAAAAATTTATAACTTTAAATTCTCACAATAAAGTTCAGTTTACGCTACAACTTCAAACATTTTTATAACTTTTTCAATAGTGCTAGTCAATCTGAAATCAATTTAAATTACATTAAAATAAAGTTCATATTTGTTTAACATAAAATCATATTAATTTGAAACATACGTTTGAATAGACTTTACATACATAACTTTATGCCTTCTTCCCATGGGGTAGACAGAAACTATAGAACGCCAGCTGGATGGTTCTTACATACTCCTTTTGTTTCGTTTAAATTCATACAGCAGCATCCTGATTGCGTAACACACTATAAATCTCATTTTGAAGGATATTGCTAATCCATTGCTTCATATGTTTGCAAAAATTTTCTTCTCAACAACGTAAACAACGCAATGAATGTTGTTAAACTGTCAAAATGAAAGCCAAAGTGGGTAACACAATTACCCCGTTGACATATTTGGAGGACATTACCAATAAGCTCACTATAAGTCGTTATAGGGCGTCCCCAGTACAATATTTTCACTAAAATTCGCACAAACCCCAACGTTCCCTCGAAGGGAGATCGAGCTTTAAAAGTACCTATAGTAGTTGGATCATGTGCTCTATGCACGTGTGTTTCTTGTTGTGATAATGTGTGATTGTGCATTTTTTCATTATGACATCCAAGGACCCCTCTTTTCGTGAATATATCGTAATACACACAGATATAGATAGACCTAGATAACGCAAGTATCACGAACTGTATGAAAACAAAGCGTGCCACTTTTTGACTACCTACTATGACGTCACAAGCTCGCGCTCTCGCTCACGCTCACCCAGCAGTACGCAGGACTGAGCGCGAAAGTGGCGGCTTACGATTTTTGAACGTAAACTAGTGCGATTTTTGGCACGCGAAGTAGTTGCTCTTGCGTTATCTAGGTATATCTGTGATCGTAATATTCCCGTGGCTGGGATAATTTGGTTTCTGGATTCGGCCAACTACAACACATTGAGAGGTGACTACATGAAAGAAAGAAAACGAAATAAAAAAGAATGTGAGTGTTTATGACCACACGATAGAAATGACAACTTACGACTGGAGTCAAGTATACACGATTCAGCACCGAGTATACGCGATTTAGTGTCAACAACCCGAGCAAGACGGTTCAATTTCGTTCACTGTTCAGAGATAGCTCAAAGTGCGCCTAAAGAAGTTTTCACTTCAACAAAAACAATAAAGAAACCTTCTTGTTGTCCTGGTCATGTCTTGTTTTTTAATACTGGACATTTCCCCTGAATATTGCATCATGTATTTATACTTCGAATTAGTTAAAACTTTTCAGGCAAGCTATCCAACCTGGGGCCGTATTATAACGGCTTAATGCCATCATGATTCCAGTGTAAGAGAGAGACGGAGCTATACATGAACGATAGCACCATCCCTTTTTCGCACTGGAATCATGATAGCATTACTACTTCGTAATACGGCCCCTGTACAGCTGATTTTGCATCACTGTCAAAATCACAGTAATTATCTTTATTCGCGTTGAAATAAGGTTGCGTTTGGGTTGCTGCCACTGAGAAGTCTGTCAATATCACAGTTATCTTTATTGTCGTTACCTACAATAAGCGTGCATACACACGAGCGATATGCGTTGGCGACAGAGGCAACTGCAACCGTCGACGCGTGTCAGCGACAGCCGTCGACAACATGCCGCTCATGTATATGAGCACCGTACATAAATACACGAGTTGACAGAATTTTTACGCCATGTATTACAGCATTCGTAAAGAGGGGTTCAAAATCCATCAAAATGCACAAATTCACTTAAATGTATTAAATTAATTTATACTAAGTGTCTTTTCTGTATTTCCTGGCGTCGGTGACTGATGATCTTAGGGCTGATTTTTCCATCGCCAGATAACTTTTATTCGAGGAATAAAATTGACGTTTGACAGTTTTTATATGAAATAACTGTCAAAATTTCAAAATTATTCCTCGAATAAAGTTATCAGATGATTGATCCGACTATCCCAACCAGTGCGGATCAGTAGGGATATATGGAGCACAAAGTTGTATATATCCCTACCGGTAGTGATAATTGGAAAAAATCTCCAAGTATCCCTACCAGTGGAGATATATCAGTAGGGATATAAGGAACAGGGGGAAAAATCAGCCCTTAGTGGTATAAACTGCTAAATATAGAAGGAGGTATACAGGATACAGTCAACCTGTAACTCTTCCCTAATGGATACCTGCTACCTCCTGCGGTCCTCGACTTTTTAGTCACAGTGTTGAAAAAACAGTAGGACAAGTTTTTTGATAACTTTTTAAGGAAACTGAGATGTAGTTTTCTTAAAAACCTTTGTAGTAAAAGGTTTGAAGCTCTTTTATAGTTCTAATGAACTTTAATTTGGAACTGTAAATTTATGTGTGTAGATTTAATTTACAGAAATTTGTTTGTCAACAGCGTACATGAGAAACGATACTATCGACTGTTTCGAAAACTGAACCAAGTGGTCCTACTGTTTTTTTTTTCTGTATAACATTTAACAATATTTTTAGCACCGACACGTCAGCTACCCACGTATTTTGTATAAATATTCTCAAAGTCTGAATATTTCTTCTGTAAACTAAATAAATACAAATTGTTGTGTTTAACAAATAATTCATATAAATCCGTGTAGTTCATGTAGATTACTTTGTATACGTTTGTTCGATGTTTTTGGTGATTTTTAAACTATTTATGTGATTATAATAGTTGCAAAATAAAATATGATAAATTGGATTTTTTGTATTATTTATTTGTTTACCTTACACCATCTTCCTGGAGTGAAGACCGAGTATCGGCAAGCGCAATGTGAGATGCCCTCCAGCTAGATGCACCGACGACCTTAAAAGGTGACTGGATGCGGATGGCGGAGGACAGTTTGTCCATGAATTGGCTCAGCCCAGCATCGACATCAACGCGCAACCTGTTGCCATGGATTCAGAACATGATTCTAGACGCCATGTGTTGATATTTATCGTCGGTTAAAAAAAAAAACGTCCAAAAACTCCGTTCGCGAACTCAAAAAACTTCGTTCGAACGAACGAAGTTCAAAATGAAAATCCAAGATGACGGCTGCGTGCACGGATCGTATTTAAGTAACGAGACGCCCCGTGGCGCGCCGAAAAAGATGTTCTGGGACGTTCTAGGCAATGTCACGCGGTATGCGGATGTAAGTGTGGTCCTGTGGAAACAATCACACGAGTACCAATAACTCAATAGGTAGGTTGTTTACTTCTAAATGTCAAAGCCATCCCCCGCAGATGTCCCATAAAATTTTATAGGTTTTTGATGATATTATAGCGCAGCGGGACTCCTCGTAATTGAGACCATTCATAGAAAATTATGGCATCGTTACGGTTCTTATTTCTGCTGTGACGTCAGAAGATATTTTTATGGCTGTATTCTTCAAAAGGACATAGGTATAAAGGTGTAGTATAAGCATCGTGTTTTGTAACACTATTTTATTTCAATAAAAATGTATTATTATTATCTGTGGTAGCAGTGTTGGTCCAGTGGTAAAGGTCCTGACTTACAAGTGTAGGTCGTAGGTTCAAACCGAGGCTTTACTTTGTGTAAATTATTTCATCACCACTGCTCTCAAAATGGTGAAGGAAAACATAGTGAGGAAACCAGCATGGCCTAGAACCAAAAATTCGAAAACATTTGTGATATCTACCAAACCGCACTGGGCCCGCGTGATGGATTACGGCCCACTCTCTCACCGAGGGAAGGCCTGTGTCACAACAGTGGAAACATTATAGGCTGATTACGTTAAGGCATTGGGTATGTACCTATGGCATAGAGTTGTCCCCACCTCTTTTATCTATTCCGCGGTAGGCTCTATTTCTAATCTACCGAAATCGATACAAGATGGAGAACTTGGTAAAACTTTGATTAACCTAAGAATTGCTATCGCATTTTGGTCGGTAATTTACGAGATTGGGCTTCTCACCTATTGCTGGGTAGTGGAGCCATTAACATCGAGGGTTTCTCAAGGGTTGGGGCTAGTTTAAAGCTTCCTAGAATGTGGATGTTGCTTACTTTACCTAGAAATGTAACAACAACTGACCAGGCAGCTGAATGATGGCTATCCGTAACTGAGGGTCTACCAATAAGCACGAAATCCATAATTCCGGCGAAGTTATGGGCATTTCCTACTTCGTTTTATTTAACCATTCAACTGACAGCGAACGAAAACCAGAGATTGTCCGGGCGGACAAAACTAGCAATTCTAAAATGTCCGAAGAGGGCCGAAAGTTACCACGAACAAATAATAATAGTTTGGAGCTCGATCTAAGAACGAATGATAACACGATTTGACAGTTGTCCTTATTCCCGATGTGTTTTTGCCCGTCCGACCGACCCCGTGCGTCCGTCTGAGATAGGAGCCTTTATGGCCTCCCACGGGTCCTGCTTTTTTGCTGTTTGTTTTCTTCCTTTTTCCTTTCCGAAAAAGTTAAGAGCCCATACTACCTCAGCTAAAATTCACTCTTTATCTCGCTCATACGATACTTTTCATTTTTCATTTATTTTCATTTTCATTTATTTATTTATTTTAACTGCTCGCGAAATGAGTGAGAGCGAGACAGAGTGCGGTGCTGGGCGGCCGAAACGCCAATAGTTTAGGTATTTGCTTTTTACAGTGAAAATAATAGTAATTATAAAAAAAAAATAACGTAAGACCTGCTTTAAAGTAAGTTTAGTTAGTATGCAAAGTTTCTAATTTGAAGTATCTTTTGAATACCAGCGGTTTATTGTTCGGATTTAGAGGTAAAGGATTTTTTTTTCTATCGAGAAAATTTTATGGAATCGTGTTTACGTCTAACATAGGACTTAGCATTAATCCACAACTTTACCATTTACTTATTTCAAAATTAATGGTGCAGTATTTTCGACATAACGGAGGATCACGCTAAGCCATTTGAGGTAGCATAATGATTCATCCCAAAGTATCGAACTAATTTCGACGACGGACTTGGAATGTAGTCTCCTTGGACCGCATTGAATTTATTCCTTTAAAAACCGCCGCATGACATTTTCCACGAATATCTGAAGGGTCTGATTGTACATCTAAACAAGGGAAAGATTAGATATTTGGTATGCTTGTTTGTTACGGCTGAGCGGATTTAGATAAAATTTCCCACATGAGTAAAACATGACCTGGACTAGAACATAGGATACTTTTTATTCCGATATTCTTACAGGATCGAGACTTATGCGGGTGATACCGCGAGGCGTCGCTGGTCAGCTATAATCGAATGAGCCCATAAAACATTAAAGAAGGTAAAACCTTGGACCTTTTCAAAGCAACATGTCTTAGAAATACAGCTAGGTTTCTGTACATTTTGTGTACGTTATTGAATAGCGTTTCACGTGGTGCACTAGTTTTCCGACCGATTGCTCTAAACGTGCCCCTTTCACTTATATTAGTCGCAAAGAGGTCCTCATCCTTACGGGTGAAGTGTGCTTTAGAAAATAAACTAAAGAAGTAAAGTAAAAAGAAGTGAAGTAAAGTAAATCCGCGCGCCAGTGCAGCACTGGCGCGCGGCGGCGTGATGTGCGTGTACTAGGCGCACAGACACACTACAGATAATGGATAGTGACCCTCGTAGTGCGGTGACACGTTTGTTATGATTTCAATTTAATAAACTATCGAAATAAAAAAATATTAAGCATTTTCAAAGTTACTGCTTTTGAGCTGAAATTTTGTACAGAGATTCTAGACCAGATACACTCTTCAACCGGTTTGTATTGATATACCCTTTCTTAATTATACTCCTCCTGATTGCTTTCCTTCTTTACCTTACTAAACTGGTGACCCCGACGTGATTTGAAAACGCAACCTTTTGAAAAGAAATTGTAGGTAACGTTATTTTTATTATTTGTATGAAATACATCTTCTACTTACCTAATTAACTACCTTAACATTGTATTACATACGTTTTTCAAAGTTGCTCATAATTGCGTTAATTTGCATACACAAGATATTGCTTATCCATTGCTTCATAATGTTCATTAATGTTTGAATGGTATTGAACTGTCAAAATGAAAGCCATTGCTACAGTTAGTATGTTTTGCAACTACCCCGCAGGTGCGCTCTGCTTTGGTGACTTCCTAACCACACAGATGCATATAGAATAGCGTCCACGATTGACATCACTACCCGATAGGATAAATTATGCAAAAAATCGAAGATATGTGACATCTACCAACCCGCACTGGGCCCACGTGGCGGATTACGGCCTATTCCCTCACACAGAGGCTCCAGCCTAGGGGCCTGTGCCCAGCTGTGGGAACGTTATAGCGTTTGCGTACAGTATGCGTTATTGCATTCAGGGTGTTATTGGGGTTGCCGTGGCGGTGTTGGTTGGTTCGCTGCCAACATGCGGAAGCGATGCGCTTCCATGACGGCGCGCTTGCACTCTTCCTCCAATGGCATCCTGAATATGTTTTCAGACCGGTAGGACACTCCCCTCTTACGAAGGTGGTTAAGAGTCCAGACACTTGTCTAAATAAACTGGTGTGTTAAATTTCCGAAATAAAATATTTGAATTTGACTATGCTGATTGGTGTAGGTATAAAGTTCGTGCCAATATAAAGGAATTAACACTCGCGTCACAAGAATGCCGTAATAATCCACCCTACCACCGCAAGGGAAGAATTGGCCAGTCAAATAGGGTGTTCTGTCCAGGATGCGCCGAGTGCTCGGTTCAGTTGAGTAACTGGCGGAACAAACTGCGCTACACGAGGAGGCTTCTTCAAGCATCCCGAAAAATGCATTATTGTGAATGTGAGGCCTTTGTGGGTCATTGTTTTATTTTTTTTCTTTCTCAGTTAGTTTTAATGGTCTGGCAGTATGAGTAGGCAGGTAGAAAATGTCGACTCAACCTAGCTTATTATTTATTTTAATTTTTTTAATAATCTGTGATATCGGAATCACTTTAACAAGTCATATAAAAAAATGTAATTTCAATTATATGAGCGCGACATCGCAGCGTGTATTGTCAAGAATCGCACCTGACTGACGATGACGTCACGACGACTTGGCGCGTCACCTTCAAAACAAAAGCGGTTTTCAATGAAGCCTCATCTTCAATGGCTCTTTTGTCTTCTTGAATCCGGCTCTTTAATTATGAGCCACAATACAACAAAACTGTCTCGTTAAAAACATCTATGGCGGCTCTCATTTGTTTTTTCTTTACGGAGGATGCTTTAGAGTGGTTGCGTTTATTGTGAGTTCTTTGATTTAGATTTTAATGACGAATGTTGAGTTATGCAAAAGAATTTTATTTTTAAAGATGTTTGCGTGTAGGTACTGTCAACAAAAAAGTAAGTTTATAGAAAAGAAATTGATATACAGTATTCATTGTTATTGCTACTCAAACCAAGTCTTTGAACACAATCTGAACTGTTTTAAATCATATTGTGTTCGAAAAATTGTCAGCTCAGTAACGTAAATAACGCAATGAATGTTGTTGAACTATCAAATTGAAAGCCGTGCATGTTGAGAAAGTACGTTGAAACATCAGAAAATCGAGTATACATTCTTAAAAAATATGAGATCTTAGGGTGAACGATGAATGAGGAGTCAGTCACATGTAAATAAAGTCCTCCAGACCCGTTCGTCTCGTGGTCGCGAGTGCGACTGCTGAGCGTGGGATCCTGGGTTCGATTCCCAGGTCGGGCAAAGGGTTATTGAGTTTTTCCGTTAGCAATTTCTTAGTAACAGCCCGGAGTTTGGAATTTCTTAGTTTGGAAGTTGGCGGTGTGATACCCCCGTGCCTCGGAAAGCACGTTAAGCCGTTGGTCCTGCGCCTGATCTCTCTCCGGTCGTGTCGGATTGCCGTCCCAGTCTCATGTAAAAGGTATTTCGAGTAATTTTCCCAAGTTTGGTACAATTCCACAATATCTTTAAACTCGACTTTTGCAGAGATATCAGTCACCCCCTCGAATTACCCCTGAAATGTATAAAAACACAAGCGAAGAACTCCTGAAAACGTTCACAAAAGTAAATATCGCTAAATAATAGATAGCACCCGTCCCTGTACCAGCTAAGTGAAGTCATTGACCGATGAACCGTGACCCCTGAATTTCTCTATTTATATTACGTAGGTACCTGTTCCCTCCTCTAGGAAAATATCAAGGTCGAACCTGCTAAAAACCTGTATAAGTTTGCCTGCAAATTCCAACAGTTGTAACGTAAAGACAGGTCATACAATATCGGTCGGTGAATAATCCAAGTTCAAACAACCAGTTAAGGTTGACCCGTAGATTCCTACAGTGTGAATGCTAAGAAGGGTCATGAAATAATAGTCATAAGAGCCTCCAGTATTTTTCGCGAGTCACTCCTATAGTTTCGTTGATATAATCATCAATCACTTTTGGTGAAAAAAAAAAACTTTAGTTAGTAGCATGTATTTTCAGAGGGAATGGCTGTAAATACTGTTATAGGGAGCTTATATAACGATCTATCAATTTAAATAATGGCGGATTTCATTAAGTTGTCAATGTATTTTGGGACAAGCTTTTAAGGCTTTTAAATGATGAAATTGATAATAATAAATCTGAGTATGGACTAACACCTGAGGAGGCTCTCGTTGGGCAGCTGGATCAAGGGCTTGATTCAGAAAGCAGTACTTCTGGACACGGCTCGCATTGTCAGGAAGTTCCTCTCTCTGGAGCCCTGACCGCCGGTAGCTTGAACTTTGTTCCCGATACCGGTGGGCTACTATTTTTTTTATATTTTTAAATGTTTTTATATACTAATATTTAAAAATATAATTTATATGTATTTAGTTGAATAAAGGAAATCTGAGTATAGTATCGTGAAAGCCGAGAAAGATAAACAAATCAAGTATCTTGACTTGGCTCGCGAGGTTGTCGACATGTGGGATGTGGCCTCAGCGATCATTGTGCCGATAGTCGTTACAGCCAATGGGTTAATAGCCAAGAGCCTCGACCAACACCTGAGGAGGCTCTCGTTGGGCAGCTGGATCAAGGGCTTGATTCAGAAAGCGGTACTTCTGTACACGGCCAACATTGTCAAGAGGTTCCTCTCTCTGGGGTCACTGTGGTGGAAACGAAAAAACTGTAATTTGTTGATTTTTATTTCGGGTCGACCGCTGGTAGTGTAGTGACTTGAAATATGCATGAGTTGAGAAAATCAGTTATTTTTTCTGTTTTATCATGTTTATATATATCGACCCCCATCAGGTCAGTGGAGTTACGCTATTTAATTTAATTTGACCCAGTATAAAAATACACTTGGGAGCAAATAAATCGAGCCACTTCCTTTTTTCACGTATAATGGTTATTATTTTTGGTATTATGGAACGTATCAATCCGAAACATATATCGCCTAAGAGGTTATTTAATAACCTTTACAATGAGGGTTCATTATTGAATGATAAACTTATTTAATGATAAATTATTGGCTCTGAAAGAAAAACGGTAATTTTGATAGAAAATTGTAGGTTTTTTTTTAACCCTACAATTTTCTATCAAAATTACCGTTTTTCAATTTGTCATTAAATTAGGTTATCATTCAATAATTTACCCTCATTGTAAAGGTTATTAAATAAACTCTTAGGCGATATATGTTTCAAATTGATACGTTCCATAATACCAAAAATAATAACCATTATACGTGAAAAAAAAAAGCAAGTGGTTCGATTTATTTACTCCCAAGTGTAGCCTGTAAGAGTCCGGTCATAGTCGCATAAAAGATCACTATCAATTACTAACGAAAAAGAAAACCCATTTAAAACTAATACCATAAGTATGTACTTTGAAATAAATATCCTGCATTTTCAGCCTTATTTTTCCTCGACCTCTGAGGAGTTACCCGAGCCGTGGGCAGCAAAACAAATATTTTCTTCCAGTATTAACTTTTAACTTAACGTTCATTTCTTGTCTCTTGGACGAGATTGTTCAAAGGCAATCTATGTGATTTATCTAGTTTTCCCTTGAGAAATTATGTTTGTCATAGTTAGCTACAGTTTTTATTTTTAGGTTGGTTCATTGATGCCAGACATAGTTTGTTTTGCGATCAAACAGATTTTTGAAGTGAAAACTTCTTTAGCGGCGTTGTACACTTTTTTTGTAATGGGTAAAAAAAAGTTAAATTCGCGGCAGGACACGTGATCTGATCGAAAATTCGTAAGACGGATGGAGAGTAGACAGCCAGTGCGGGGTAGGAGACAAAGTATCCCCCTCTCTTTCTACGGCGCGGCGAAAATGTATGCCTGCTGTTTCGTTTAGGCGGCGCAGGGCGCTTGCGCGAATGTTCGTGTGTGTTTATGTTACAGCGTGCCACGCGCATCTATGGGTGGTGACAGTTGATGGCTCGACCGTCTGTGTAGTGGCCACACTGCTGTGTATTCGTCGTGTATATAAATTGTTTAAAATATGGAAATTGAACAATGTGCATTTATTAATGAAAAATATCAAAAATGCACAACGTTAATATTCAAGTTTTCACTTCTACCGGCACTCCCGGAGTGCAACCCGTCTTTTTTTTTATAGTTAAGGTCTTCCCGCATTTTAATTACGTCTATGTGTACACAAAAGATGTATGGTTAGCAGCTTTTGATGTCTAACTGCCTGTTACAACGTTTATTTATAAACTCCTTGATCGTAAGCCCGCATGCGGTTACCGAATTCGGGTGTCTATGGAGTTCAACGATTATTCTGTACGAACTTGCCCGAACAAGGCGTACTCCACATGGTCCATTTCTCTTGGTCACAATCATGCATGCGTAATTAGCCTATAATGTTCCCACAGCTGGGATACAGGCCTCCTCTTTGCGAGAGGGAGTGGGCCGTAATCCACCACGTGGACCCAGTGCCGGTTGACAGATGTCACAAGTCTTCGAATTTTTGGTTCTAGGACATGCCGATTCCCTCCCAATGTTTTCTTTCAACGTTTTGAGAACAGTGGTGATGAAATAATTTTCACAAAGTGAAGTGCCTGGCTGGGCTCGAACCCACGACCTACAATTTCGTAAGTCACCGCTGTTACTGGGCCGCCACTGTTCTCTCGGTCGTTAGCTCGAATTTTGTAGGTGCTAGGCGTCTTAATCTGTATTGATTTTCTATTGTTTCGTTGCCGATCGGCGACGCGCGCCGCTTGACCGGTTAATCCGGACGAAACTACCAACAGTAAGTGCGTTGAGGATAGGATTAGCCAAAGTACATACATCTTTTATGGGGTACTGTGTCAAATGTTACAATAAAATACCTAGTGATATATTGCAATTAAATGAAAGAAAATTTAAAACTCACATTAAACGTACACTTTGTAAACAAGCATACTATAAATTAGAAGATTATATCCAAGATAAGAACGTTTGGAAACATGCTGGTCCTGCTCCATAGGACAATCTAGAGTCTAGACAAAATCAAACTGGTTGCTAATTTAATTGTAATTTTTTTTTATTAGTTTTTACATTCATTACTCACACCCTGACTTATTACTTGTATTTTTTTTTTAATAAAAATAGTTTTGCTTGTACCATGTTTGTAAATATGTGAGCACCATGTATCTATCAGATAATTAATTTATATGTCATGGTTTCGTTTTTAATTCTTTTACCTATTGTGGTATAGTAATTTTATTTTAGGTGCATCGTCCTCACATGTTATTATATAATTAATGTACCCATGCAAAATATTGTACCTAAAACATTTTAAAAGAGTAACGGTGGAGTTTCTTGCCCATTTTTCTCCATACGAAAACTACCTTTTGGAATGGGCGACTAGAATCAATTCTATTTTAAGATAATTTTTGACGTTCAAAAGTGCCTTTTATGTGCCTATTTGAAATAAATGCTTTGACTTTGACTTTGATACAAAGTGTTATTTATAAAACAATTAATAGAAAATACATTACTTCATTAACAAACTCTTCCTGGTTTTGACGCTTTTCCATTAGATTCTCATTGTTCTTTAGAAATTAATGAAACCTCATTATTTCTTCTCGATATTTTCAATTTCATCAGTTTTCTTTTCTAAGTTCATTGCTTGCGGAAACTAGGTCAAATAATATCAGGTGAGTAAGCCAGCACAGTTTAGTTGCAAGTCGGCTAAAGTAGATTAAAAACCATACAAATTCAAATTATTTTGTAATACCAGCGTCCTTTATGAATGAAGTAGTTTGCGGTACAAGAAAGTTCTACCATAGTACTCTATGTAGCTCGCTAGGTAGTATTATTATGTACTATCGCGGACACTGCCGCCTGACCATCACTAAGTTCATTTTTGCTTGCAGTAAAAAAATAGAAGCGCTCTCTAACAATCGCGCCAAGGTCAAATATTTCGTCCGGAAAATTCACAAAAGGAGTACACGGGATGCGTCACTAAGCTGCACAGTGCAGGTTGCAACCAATTGCGTTATCGCTTTCCTAATAAACGAAAATTTTAGGGGGCGTGTCTTGGCGTCGCCGCAGGATTTAGGTGAAATTTTTTTTAAGTGATCAGGCGGAAAAGTCCGCGATGGTACCTACTGGGTTGAAAGGTATGGTTGCCGGTGTAAATACAGGCACATTCATATTCAGCCTATCATGTACCCATTGCTGGGACACAGACCTCTTCTCTGTAGGAGGGAGTTGGGCATAGTCCCGGCGCGGGCCCAGTGTGGGCGGTACCTAAATAAATGGTCTAAACCATGGAATTAGTATGTACAAACGCCAGAACATCAAGCTACCCGAAACTGTCAAATTTTCCCAATCAACTTTGAACCTTAACCTTTAGCGATAAAGTTGAAAATCTAAATCTCAAATCGTTTATTGCAATCCATAATGTACAATTACAGGTGGTAAATAAAAATAATAGAAACAATTATGGACCCTGTCGGGCACAGCAAATTTTTAAATAAGTAAGAGAGAGGAAGAGCGCTTTATTAATTTTCCTTATTATAAAGTTAGAAATATTTTCTATTCTATTAACTTTGTATTTATATTTCTATTAATTCACTTATTTCATTAATATTTTATATGCAGGTCTATCTATTTATTTATTATTTATTTAATTAAGTATATTTAATATTGCTCATTGTTATTAATGTGGAATTTGACAGATTGTAGTAGCTTGATGTGCTGGCGTCTGTACATATGTATTTAACAAGTCACATTGTTACTTGCCCGGATTTGAACCCACAATCTCGCCTCGCCTAATAATAAATTGTGTAAACACAAAAGAAGTACGGCCTACAGAAATGCTATCAGATTCTTCAAAGCTATTGTAGCTACAAAATTAGAATTTCGACGAGCGATAACGTCGCAACTTTTTGTCGCAATGGTCATTCATTTTATTCTCTATTCATTTTAGCTTTTGTCCGCGGCTTCCCCCACGTTGGCGTCAAAAAGTATCCCACGGGAACGTACTTCCGGGATAAAAAGTATAGTTTTATCCGGAATATACATCTAGACAAACGGACAAAAAAATATATTTTCAGCATCAGACTCGTTTCCACACCACGTAGCAATTACTTTTTTTTTTATAAATATTCAAGGGACTGGGCGGGTCACACTTATAGGTAGGATGCATCCAGACAGATGGGCCAAAGTCGTCACACAGTGGGTGCCTGAAGACGGGTGTCGTCACCGAGGCAGGCCTAAGAAACGCTGGCGTGACGATTTAGACTCATTCCTAACCAACTGCACAGAGAAGGCACAGCACAAGGAAATGTGGAATAAAATGGGGGAGGCCTTTGCCCAACAGTGGGACAGTACAGGCTAACGGAAAAAAAAATTCAATATACAGTTTTGACTTCAAAACATAAATCGCAGCGGGGCACAAATCTCGTTATTTTAGGCATTTTGTTGTTGACGCAGGAAATGTTTAATTTCGTGGTCTTTGTTTGATGTTTTTGGGATTAGAACGTATTAACATTTGGGACGGATGGCCAACATTGTTTTATTTCAACGTCGTTGTAGGTTTATTACAGCCACGGCAAAATTAAATAATTGCTTCTTGAGCCCGTCTGTGAAAGATATCAGAAGAATTCTTTTTTTAACCGACTTTAAAAAAGGAGGTTCTGTATTCGACCCGTATGTATGTATGTATGTTTGTATGTCCGCGATTATCTCAAAAACTGCTGAACCGATTTTGATAATTCTTTCATTACTGTGATCTACATACTTTCAGGAAGGTTTAAGTATATAATACATTAGGTAATTATTCTTACGTACGAAGTTATATGCATAAATGTACTGCATCTCCGGCATTTCTATGCGAATTTTGATGATTCTTCGAATCGTGTCTTCAATGCACTAGTGTTAATTGAATTTCTGTGGGGTAGGTACAACTAAAAAGTGAAAAATAAAAACTTTTTTACAAAAAAAACAACCGACTTCAAAAAAAACACTACAAAGTGAAAAATAACTTTAATTTCGGAAGTCGGTGTCAAAAAATGAAAATGCTGAAGCAACGACACCGACTTCCGAAATTAAAGTTATTTTTCACTTTGTAGTGTTTTTTTTTAAGTCGGTTGTTTTTTTTGTAAAAAAGTTTTTTTACAAAACATAAATCGCAGCGGGGCACAAATCTCGTTATTTTAGGCATTTTGTTGTTGACGCAGGAAATGTTTAATTTCGTGGTCTTTGTTTGATGTTTTTGGGATTAGAACGTATTAACATTTGGGACGGATGGCCAACATCGTTTTATTTCAAAGTCGTTGTAGGTTTATTACAGCCACGGCAAAATTGAATAATTGCTTCTTGAGCCCGTCTGTGAAAGATATCAGGAGAATTCTTTTTTTTTTTATTCTTCAAAAAAGGAGGTTCTGTATTCGACCCGTATGCATGTATAGATTTTCAACTTTATCGCTAAAGCATAACGTTCAAGGGTGATTGGGAAAATACGACAGTTTCGGATAGCTTGATGTGCTGGCGTCTGTACAACAAAAAAATCGGTTCTGTAGGTTTACATACATAGGTATGTATGTTTGTATGTCTGCGATTTTCTCAAAAACTAATAAACCGATTTTGATATTTTTTTATTAATGTGATCATACTTTCAGGAAGGTTTTAGTATATAATATAATACATTACGTAATTATTCTTATGTACGAAGTTATATGCATAAATGTACTGTCTTTCCGGCATTTCTAAATTTGATGAATTTTGATGATTTTTCTAGTCGGTGTCTTCAATTCTTCAATGCACTAGTGTTAATTGAATTTGTGTGGGGTAGGTAGGTACAACTAAAAAGTGAAAAATATTTTTTTTTTACAGAAAAAAACAACCGACTTCAAAAAAAAACACTACAAAATGATAAATAACTTTAATTTCGGAAGTCGGAGTGTCAAAAAACGAAAATGCCGAACAAACGACACCGACTTCTGAAATTAAAGTTATTTATCATTTTGTAGTGTTTTTTTTTTAAGTCGGTTGTTTTTTTGTTTTGCAGATGACTGGCATCGATGACTAGATGGAGTACTGGCCACTAATACAATCGCTTGTTTCAGAATGTAACAAAGACACTTTTATTACAATTTGAGGCCAAACGCAAAATCTTTTTCGATGTTCATATCATGTTCGGTTGCCACGGGGTGATTTTGGCATTATCCTTTTATGTTCTATTGCGTAGCCCTTCAGGCCTTCGTATTATCCTTGAGGCGTTATAAGGGACACGACAGACGAAATGGGGCAACACTTTCATTGCCAATAGCTATACGAGCGTAGAAAATTTAAGCCAGTATATAAGGTCAACTTTTATCAAGTACAAAAATTTAAACAGAACGTCTATCTATACGATAGAAATACGGCCCTAACATTTTATTTCAAATAATCACGCTAGTTTTATTTTTCAGTTTTTCTAACACAAAAATTACAATATTTTAAAAAGCATACTGTATACCGACTCAGTTGTTCGGGTCTGCACCCCCAAAAAACCCAGGGTCATTTAACCCGGTATTACGTCATCGCTCGGACTGCATTGACTAAGACTGTGACACATGTTAAGAAACGAATTTAACCTTTGCGCTAATCTATCGTATTTTAATTTTCCATCACACTTTTTCAGGCTTTGGACTAACAATTTAATACAGTTTGTTATTTTTTTTAGTATTGAATTAATGTAAAAATGTTAACAACTTACCTAACTTTTTGCATTAACTTGGCATGTTAAAAATAGTCAAAATTCATTAACAGATTTACACTTGTTTACACAATTTACTAGTTATTTACACATATCACATCAATTGTTGGACGTGACGCCCTTGTTGTCGCACACACTGTCTAGCGCGATCGAGACAATGCCTCCGCACTTCAGTAAGCACTTGATGGTCACTGGACATCACGTTAAATGCACTCACAATTCGCGCACGTAATTCTTCCACTGTACGGATTGTATGACCGTCGTTCCCATACAGCCCTACCCCACAGGCGCGTAATCCTCAGGCAGCAACTCCTGGACCCGAGTGAAATGGAAGGGATGGTAACCTTCACTGCGCAGGAGCTGCCACACGTAATTCTGGCTTACGCCAAACACATGGGCAGCGTCTCCGGTGCTCGCCACTGGGTGCTGGTGAAAGAAATCCAGCACCTCCTCTTCAAGCTGCACTGGGTGTCGTGGCCTCCCCGAGTCAATAAGACGAGCCTGGAAGTTCTCACTCTCTCTGAAGCGCTGCACGGCTCGAAGAATGGTGCGAATATTGCCCACTCGTCCAAACCTCTGGGCGTACAGTTCTTGTGCCCGCAACATTATTTCACCTGCGTCGTGATAGCACATAGCCATATTCATGTATTCTCGGGATGAATACCGATACGGGATTTTGAAAATTTTCGCACAGACAACACACAATTCGGTAACTTGATTTTGGCGAACTGAAAGACAATCTCCAGCTCTGAATGCCAGCCGCGCAAGGCGGGGTGCAGCGGGTGCAGCAAGGGGGGGACACGCTGGCCGCCGCACATGTGCAGGCGCAACCATTGTTATCTGCCTAGAGTACGTTAGCCATTAATACACAGGTTGTTGTTATTTGAATTTTTAAACAAAATGGTTTTTGGTGTTTTTCTTGGAAACTAGCGTATAGAAATTTATTATTTTTTTTGTAAAATGTCTATCTTTAGTTATTGAAGCTGTCCTTAAAATTTTTGTACTTGATAAAAGTTGACCTTATATATAGTCGACACACAAGAAACTGTGACTATGAATTGAGCTCATATTATTTTAAACGGAGCGTAGACATTTTTCGTCGGTTATCAAAAAGAAAATCTGCTGTTTCATAAACAAAGGGACCTACGTGGTCAAAATGTATGGAACAGCTATTTTTAGGGTTCCGTACCTCAACAAGAAAAACTGAACCCTTTTATGATCACTCCGTTGTCCGTCTGTCTGTCCGTCTTTCAAGACCCTTTTTCTCAGGAACGCGTGAAGTTATCAATGTGAAATTAATATTAAATACTTAACGCTTCAATCCCTTGAAGCAGTGAAAAAATCAAACTTCTAAGTCAACGTAATCAAAAGATACGGGCGTTTATGTTCCGGAATCAAAACCTCTAGGGTACTTCCCGTTGACCTAGAATCATGAAATTTGGCAAGAAGCAATGTCATGTACCACAAGTAAAGGAAAAATCCGAAGTAGTTACATTACTTACAATATTTTTTTCCGTCTATTTACATACCTACTTTGTACGGAAACCTCGGTGCGCGAGTCCGACTCGCTCTTGACCGTTTTTTTTTTAATACCCGACGAAATATTTCAACACAGGGGATCCAGATTCATGTACTGAATCCATGGTAGCAGGTTGTGCATCGATGTTGCTGCCACCCTTTATATGCGTAGAAGAACTTGGTACAAACGTCAGCACATCAAGCTACTACAATCTGTCAAATTTCTTTAATAGATTTTCAACTTTGTCGCTAAAGAATAAGGTTCAAGGTTGATTGGAAAAATTTGACAGTTTCTGGTAGCTTGATGTGCTGGCGTCTGTACTTCGGTAAGTCAAGGAAAACATGGCGACTAAGGAAAAGGTCATATACTACGTCACTCAAGAGTTAATGACGATTAATGTTTGCTAACAATTCTTAATGCATATCAAGGTCTTGGTCGCGACTGTTGTTTTCATTTAGGGAAGTGCGAACGATGTCTACGTAATATTTTAAATTGTGTATGTTTTCTTTTGTAAGATACTCTTAGCAAGTTGCCTTTCTGAACAATTGACTTACAATTAATAAAAACGAGACTTCATCTAAACTAATATTATAAAGAGATAAAATTTGTTTGTTTGTAAGTTTGTATGTAGGGGGTAATCTCCAGAACTGCCAGTCAGATTTGAAAAATTCTTATTGCATTTTATAGCTCAATTCTTGAGGAAAGTTATAGGCCATTTAACATCACGCTAGGACCGTTAGAAGACGAGTAAAAGGAAAAAAAATCAGAAAGAAAACTAAGCGGAAACGTAGTAGTAGCACGGGCGAGCGATGGGATGTGACTCATGGACGCGAAGCAATGGGTCGGGGGCCGAAATTTCACGCGAACGAAGTCGCGGACAGAAGCTAGTTTAATCTATTTTTCTTTCTTTCTTTCAACATAGCCTATTGCTATCAACTGCTTGACATAAGCCTCTTTCAGGCTGCGCCACATCACTCTGTCCTCCGCCTTCCACATCCAGTCTGCCCCAGGTCTCTGCCACCTTTTTAAGGTCGTCGGTCCATCTAGCTGGGAGGCGTCCCACACTGCGCTTGCCGATACGCGGTCTTCAATCCAGGACTCGTCTGCTCCACCGGCCACCGGTCCTTCGACAGATACGGCAAGCCTCACTGCCACTTCAACTTGCTTACTCTGCAAGCTATGTTTTGATATTAACCCCTTTATTCATAAAACTTATCAAACCTATTTTAGTTAAAATGGGGTTTGTCTCTTTCTTTCACACAGAAATGACAACGTGACAGATAAAGACAAACGTTCTATAAACCTATTTTAGCTAAAATAGAGATAAAATAGGATTATGAATAAGGGGGTAAATGTTTAGTAAAGGTAAAATTTTCTTTGTGTTAGATTGCAGCCATAAGTAATATGGCCAAATGAAATCCACTTTTAATGGTGATGATCAGCACCCTAATTCCGTAACACACTATCAATCGGAATTTGAATAATTTCGAAGCCAATTGCTAATCCATTGCTTCATAAGTTCGAAAAAATTGTCTGCTCAACACGTAAATAACGCAATGAATGTTGTTCAACTGTCAAAATGAAACCGATTCCGATTGATAAAGTGCATTATCATACGCACTGCCCCGCTGATTAACAATTAAAATCAACATTATTTAAGTAACTTGGTTCTCAGACGGTGAAGGAAAGCATCGTGAGGGAACCGGCATGTCCTAGAACCAAAAATTCGAAGACATTTGACATCCACCAACGCGCACTGGGCCCCCTTCGTGGATTATGGCCTACTTCTTCTCACAAAGAGGAGGCTTGTGTCCCAGCCCCTATCTTGGTTATGGATGCCCTCTAAAACTTATTCTATGTATTGAGTTTTATGAAGAAAAACAAAACAGTCTGGAAATAAAAACCAGCCAACACTAAACGGGTCGCTACAGTTTTTCTTACAGCTGTCAGTAATACTTTAGTCAAACACTACAAAAGATTTGGGGAGTATTTTGGTACAACAGTATTTCTTCGACTTACAAAAAGTCAATTTCTCCTTACGATTGTTTAGGAATTACAAGTTATACTAAGTCTCGATCAAATACAACGTCGATAACAATTCCTTCTCTTGTTTACGCCCTTTGTGTTAACGTTTTAATTTTGTTCGCAGTTTGATTTTGGCTCCAATATTTTTTTGAAGACGTCAGTAAATACGCAAACGATTTTAACCTTGAATAAAATCAAAGGGAATGATAATTGCGTATCAGTATGACTGCAATTTAATGTAAAATTATGTACAGTAAACTTCTGTATAATCTAATGTAATCAGTAAACTTCTGAATTATTTTTAACCGACTTCAAAAAAGGAGGTTCTGTATTCGACCCGTATGTATGTTTGTATGTCCGCGATTTTCTTAAAAAGTAATGAATCAATTTTGATAATTCCTTCACTAATGTGATCGGTTTTAGTACCTATATAATACATTAGGTAATTATTCTTATGTACAAAGTTATATCCATAAATGTACTGCATCTCCGGCATTTCTATGCGAATTTTGATGATTCTTCTAGACGGTGTCTTCAATTCTTCAATGCACTACTGTTAATTGAATTTGTGTGGTGTAGGTACAACTAAACAGTGACAAATAAAAACTTTTTTACAAAAAAAAAACAACCGACTTCAAAAAAAAAACACTACAAAGTGATAAATAACTTTAATTTCGGAAGTCGGTGTCAAAAAACTAAAATGCGGAACCAATGACACCGACTTCCGAAATTAAAGCTATTTTTTTCATTTTGTAGTGTCTTTTTTTAAGTCGGTTGTTTTTTTTGTAAAAAAAGTTTTTTTTCATTTCAGAGTTACATATATTATACTAATAATAAAGCTGAAGAATTTGCTTTTGTTTTTTAACAAGCTAATCTCTGGAACTACCTGTCGGATTAGAAAAAATATTTTTGCATTTGATAGCTTAATTCTTGAGGAAAGCTTGACTTGGCTTTTGATCATTTAACATCACGTTGCGACCCTTAGGAGCCGAGCAAATTAAACGGCAGGTGTAACCGCGGGGCACATATATATAAAAACAAGGAATTTATCCATATGCATCGCGTCTCGTGATAATAAACAATAAGAATGTAGTAATATTTACGTTTTTAGGTCACCAAGGTAATAAAGTGGTAAGGTATAGATTTATAGCCAGAGCCAATAGGTAGTCGATAATGTCGAATGGGCTCCGAACCAAATTAGGGTCTAAAATTATGACACTTTTAGTATTGAAGTTTATGGAGGTAACTTGACCCGTTTCTTTTAGGATTTCCATTATTGCTTGCTGGATTAGTCCCGAGGGTAGGAAGATTGAAGGTAGGTTTGGTTAGATGTGGTTAGGGTAGATGGACTCATCATCATCATCATTTCTGGACATTTCATCTGCTGGACATAGGCCTCCCCCGAGCACCTCCACTTGGACCGGTTTTGTGCTTCTCGCAACCAACGAGTTCCTGCAGTCTTTACAAGGGCGTCGGTCTAACTTGAGGCCTTTCAACGCTACGTCTTCCGGTACGCGGTCGCCACTCCAGAACCCATCGGCCCCATCGGCCATCTGTTCTGCGAGCAATGTGCCCTGCCCACTGCCACATAAGTTTGGCAATTCTTCGGGCTATGTCGGTTACCTTGGTTTCCCTGCGGATCTCTTCATAATGCTGATCCTGCCAGAAATGTGGTTGAGTTATAGTCAAAAAGAGTGAAGGCAGCCGGTGCCAAGTTATACCGGGAGAGCAGTGATGGCCCAGTGGTAACGGTCATGGGTTCAAAACCAGTCAGGTGCTTTACTTTCGTGTAATTTATTTCATCACCACTGCTGTCAAAAACAATGAAGGAAAACATCGTGAGGAAACCGGCATGTCCTAGAACCAAAAATTCGAAGACGTGATATCTGCCAACCCGCAACAGGCCTGCGTGGTGGATTACGGCGCATTTCCTCTCACGGAGAGGAGGCCTGTGTCCCAGCAGTGGAAAGGAAAGAATTGTGTAAAAGGAAAGCTTTATAAGGGTAAAGCTTCTTTGCTCTGGGGATGTCCTTTCTGACACTGGTGAGAATATGGTTCAGATGTTGTTAATATTGGGTACTGATAGAAGAAATCCGGTTAAAGCAGAGACCGGCTATCGACGTAGATTACCAGATCTCAGATTCTCTCTGGATGTGTTGAGGTCTTCATGTTATTTTAATTTCTTAGATCGGATTTTATACCTTTTATTTGATCTTTATTTTTTGTTTTTACCTGATGTATTGTCTTGTAGTCTGTGCTAAATAAATGTATTTGCTTTCTTTCTTTCGTTTAGTAGGTAATAGTCTGTTACAAGTGTTTCACCTCCCATCTTGCACCGCATGCCATATCACCTGCAAACGTGAGAACATAATGGCTGCGTCAGCAAACGGTCTTCGCGTTGCTGAATCTTGGGCCAAACAAATTTAAAAACCATAATTACCTATGTATTTTTTCATATTATTTTTGTCATCGACACGCTAAGAAGAAGAAGTGTTTGTCTTACCCAGGCGGTATCCATGTGAGGACTTCCAAATGTCGAAAAGGTAAAAGACATACAAAATAACTATATCAATATATCAGCTACATTTAATATATCGTTGTCCTCCAATGTGAGAGCTATTGCAGTCATTTATATCCGTCACTAAACCAGTTCGAGGCCGGGTCGGCGATATACTTTAGTTTTTAGTTCGCCTTCAGCTAAACTCAACTAAATTGTTCTGAATTGTGACACGAGAGTGCACTATGCAGCTTTTAATGTAGTTTTCTTCTGTGCTGGGATGAAATATGGCTTTATTTTGGTTTTAACTTTAAAATGGATCATGATTTTGTTAACGTTACTTGATTCTTCACTTCACATTACTCAGTTAATGGGTACCCCTACCTACGTTATAATCAGCCTATAATGTTCCCACTGCTGGGACACTGGCCCAGTGCGGGTTGGTAGATGTCACATGTCTTCGAATTTTTTATTCTAGGACATGCCGGTTTCCTCATGATGTTTTCCTTCGTAGTTTTGATAGAAAAAAAAAGGAAATGAAATTATTTACACAAAGTAAAGTCTGGGTTCGAACCCACAGCCTACAACCTGAAGTCGGGGCCGTTGCCACTGGGCCACTACACTGACCTCTACCTACTTACTTGAGACAAATCTGACATGCAAATAAACTTTGATTTGGAACACCAAATTATATACTACACACGCCAGCAGCAGCACATCAAGCTACCCGAAACTGTCAAATTTTCCCAATCAACTTTGAACCTTATCCACTAGCGATAAAGTTGAAAATCTATTAAAGAATTTTGACAGATTGTAGTAGCTTGATGTGCAGGCGTCTGTACAATATAAGTAAAATTATACCATCTTTGACAGACAAATTGATGATAGCAGTTTGTCTAATGACGCCTATTTATGTAGGTGAATGGTGCTGTCTGTTGCCATCCTTTTTGTTCCCTTATCATCATCATCTGCCTAGCCTTTTCCCAACTATATTGGGTCGGCTTCCAGTCTAACCAGATGCAGCTGAATACCAGTATTTTACATGGAGTGATTGCCTATCTGACCTCCACAACCCAGTTACTGGGTAATACGATACCCCTTGGTAAGACTGGTTGTCAGATTTTCGGGCTTCTGACGACGCGTAACGACTGTCAAAGATCCACGAATGACAGCCGGGACCAACGGCTTAACGTGCTTTCCGAGGCACGAAGGGATCTTGGTATGTAAAGATGGTCACCCATCCACGGACCAACCGCGGCAAGCGTAACTTAACCTGATCGATCGACCCGTGCGGCTGATATTACTTAGGCACAAGCCCCTCCTTAGCCACAAGCCCCTCCTCCCCTCCTCCTCCTTGTTGTTCCCTTTTAACTTTCTAAAATACCAAGGTTCTATTCCCTGTTGGAAGAGATTCAGTTTATAAAAAAAAAACGTATTCGAATTGTTTTGTTTTTTTTCGGTCGAAAGAGGTTTGAAGTGAAATTCGAACAAGTACGACTTCACAGATACTTTGATGGTACGTTTGATGTGCTACGGAGGAATGAGGAAAATGTCGGCAGGAAAGTCGATGAATGTCGATGGCTATAAGAGTAGGGGAAGACCAAAGAAACGATTAAGGGACTGTGTGAATGATGATATCGTTAGAAAGGGGGTGACTGCCGAGATGACGACTCATAGAGAAGTATGGAAGAAAAAGACATGTTGGGCCGACCCCAAATAAATTGGATTAAGATCAGGAGAAAAAGGATGCTTTAGTGAGTTGATACAGAAAATTCAGGCGGTTAGAAATCAATCAGAAAAAATGCGAAATTCATTCGCCCTAGAAAAAAATATTATCAGTTTTTACGCAGATGATAACCGAGTGACACTCCGTATATCCAATATTTTCATTTTATTAGGGTCTTTATCTTTTTTATTATTTCCATAAATGTCAATAGCCTTGTTCATTATCTGTGGGTGTGCAATATAATATTGAGATTGTTTTTTATGTGTGACCGCTTTGGTTTCATATTTTGGTCCCATATCAAAAATAATTATGTCCGTGTAATGAATGCATGAGTGGGTGGAATTGAGCTAAATGACGTGCAATTTGATAGGCATATAGAACAGTAGAAAATGTATTTATCACTACCTCGACTGCCTGCTATATAATTTGACTACTTCGTTGGTCTCGTGGTTGCAAGCGTGACTGCTGAGCGTGGGGTCCTGGGTTCGACTCCCAGGTCGGACAAAGTGTTATTGGGTTTTTCATTAGGAATTTCTTAGTAACGGTCCGGGGTTTGGAAGTTGGCGGTTTAACGCCCCCGTGTCTCGGAAAGCACGTAAAGCCGTTGGTCCTGCGCCTGATCTCTCCCCGGTCGTGTCGGATTGCCGTCCCATCGGACTATGAGAGTAAAGGAACAGAGAGTGCACCTGTGTTTACGTACACACTTGTGCACTATAATATCTGCTGTTTACCTGGCTAATCTCCGTTGAGATTGGCCACCGTGACCAAGATCGGTCGGGAGGCTATTATAAATCATTACAGCTATAATTTAAATATTCCTCTTCCATCCTTTTCTTCCTTTTCATCCTTTTCTTTTGTTCTGACAGATTTGAAGATTACCCAAACGAGGTATTTTTTTAAATATATTTCTGGAAAATGCAAGTAAAGAAAGAACCAAAAGTATTGTTTGAAACTATTTTCGAAAAGGGTATCTAGACATCTGTGAACCTTAAATCACGAGGCATATAGAATCAAAGGTAGCTAAGAGCCTTCTTGTCAAATTTTCAGGAGCCGAAAAAAACGTTTTTCTAATTTAAGAGTCACGGGTTTTCATACTCTCTGAGTTTATTCTCCATAATTAGTTAATTTTTTGAAAGTGTGGCGCTTAGTTGCCTTTGATTCTATAATAATATGCCTCGTCTTATAGTAGTACAGCAAAATAACTTGCAAATCAAACTGTAGGTATGTGAACAAATTGAATTGTTTCTTAAACAAAATCACTCGAAAAGCTCTCAAAACATTTTAACTCGGTCACTCCTTGGAATACATTCGTCGTGTTCATGACGTCACTACAAAGTTCGTCGCAAAGCATAGCTATACCGCGATGCGGGCGCATTCCTTTGATGTTCATACTAGGAGGTACTGGCCGCCCGCTACAACTTCACTTGTTTTTCGAATTCCAGCTTTTCATGTAAATGAATTGCGATTTTCTGGGAAATCAGTTACTCTGGTTGTTTTCGATTTTCCGTAGTGAAGGAGTTATATTTGCTTCGAAAGGTTTTATGCTTAAATATAGTTTTTTACGCTTTTTGTTTATCATCAAAAACATGAAAATAAAAAGCATAAAAACGTATTTTACTTTATATTACTATCTTATTAAAAACACTGTACATACTTTAGTTTTATGTTTATCCATGTTAGGTTACCTAGGTGCTCTTTTTTTTTCTTACTAGCTGTGCCCCGCGGTTTCACCCGCATAAGTCTCGATCTCGTGGGAATATCGATATAAAAGTACCTATCCTACATACTAATCCAGGTCTTGTCTAAATGAGGCCGGTCAGGTTATGGTCCCATGATTCCCATGAACTCCCATGTGCCAAATTTCATCCAAATCCGCTCAGCCATTTAGCATGAAAGCGTAACAAACAAAAAAAAACAGTGGCACTCCGGGAGTGCCGACAGAAGTGAAAACAAAACACAAAGAGAATACTCTGCCATCACTCACTGACATATGGGAAACACATTAAAACCGAGTACATTCCGAGCACAGCCGAACACGTCCGAATGTAGCGCGGTGTCGGTAACAGTGTCGCGAGTTCAATGGTTTTTTCCCCTAAAGAAGTTTTCACAAAAAAAAAAAACTACAATCCAAATCCAAACCAAATCACCCAAATCAAGAAAGCCCAAATCTTCTGTTTGTTGTTTTTTCGCGCTAATCTCTGGAACTACCGGTCGGATTTGAATTTTTTTTGCATTTTATAGCCCAGTTGTTGAGGGACGCTATAGGCTATTTAACATTACGCTACGACCCTTAGGAGCCGAGCAAAAAAAAAAAAAAAGAAGTCAGAAAAAGCGCTAAGCGAAAACATAGTCGGTTGAGACTGGTCATCTCTTAACTGCCAAGGCTTACTTTTAATCTTATATTTTGAATTGTTTCTTCATTTGTGTGTGTGTTTTTTTTTACATTGTTCTCACATGTAGAAGCAACAAGAATATTGTACCCAGGATTTTGTAATATTTTGATTTAAAAGAGTGTCCATGGAGTTTCTTGCCCGTTCTTCTCCATAGAGATCTACGTTTTGGAATGGGCAACTAGCTTCAACTTTCTGACTAATTGACCGACTATTTAATTTTGACAATTCAAAAGTGCCTGTACATGGTTTAATTGAAATAAATGCTTTCAGTTTGAGTTTGAAGTAATAGCGCGGGCAGGCGATGCAATGTGACGGGGGTGGGCCCGGGGGAGCAAGAAATTTCACGCGGACGAAGTCGCGGGCAGAAGGTTTAGAAAAAAAAAGAAAGCTAAAGCTAGATGGTATAGAAAGCTGAAGAGTTTGTTTGTTTGTGTGTCTGTGGAACTACGAGTACCTGTCAGATTTGAAAAAATATTTTTTGCATTTGATAACCCAATTCTTGAGGAAGGCTATTAAACATCACGCCACGGCTCTTAGGAGCCGAGAAAAAATAAAAAAAAAACAGAAAGAAAAAAAACAGAGCGAAAACGAAGTAATAGCGCGGGCAGGAACTGTGTCTGTTAACTAGTAGGTATGTTTTTTTTTGTTTTTTTTTTTTTTTCTTAGTGTTGTGGCGTCTTATGACTTCCACGTGAACGAAGTCGCGGGCAGAAGCTAGTTGTAAATAAAAGCAGGGAAACAACTCACTACCTTTACCTTACTCATCAACAACTTGTCACCTGTCGTCCGCACAAAGCTAAACTACATTTTTGACCTCAAAGCCGTTTAGTTACAAAGCCGCAGTTTTTTATCCCGTTCAGCCGCAAACACCTGTCAGATTTGACGGATGGCGTAAAAGGGGAAACTGCATACCTAAGTATATTAAAATTGTTTACTCTTATGACATATCATAACATCACGCCTTTATTCCGCAAAGAGTTAGGCAGAAGTTTATCTTAGTACACCGACATTTCGCCATATCTGGGTTTCATTATTTATTAATGATGATTAAAGTTAAATGCTTCAAGGGATTGCAGCCCTGAGTATTTGATATTCATTTCAAGTTGATAACTCCACGCGTTCCTGAGAAAAGGGGTCTTGACAGACGGACAACGAATTGATCTTATAAGGGTTCTGTTTTTCCTTTTGAGGTACGGAACCCTAAAAACCAGATGTTGTAATTTATTATAGAGCAAATCTATACAGGGTGTTACGGAAAGGGTATATCAATACAAACGGGTTAAAGAGTGTATCTGGTCTAGAATCTCTGTACAAAATTTCTGCTCAAAAGCATTAAGTTTGAAAATGCTTAATATTTTTTTATTTCGACATCACGGCGCTGCACTGGCGCGCGGCGGCGTGATGTGCGTGTACTAGGCGCACAGACACTACAGATAATGGATAATGACCCTCGTAGTGCGGTGACACGTTTGTTATGATTTCAATTTAATAAACTATCGAAATAAAAAAATATTAAGCATTTTCAAAATTACTGCTTTTAAGCTGAAATTTTGTACAGAGATTCTAGACCAGATACACTCTTCAACCCGTTTGTATTGATATACCCTTTCCGTAACACCCTGTATATAAAATTCAAAGTCCTGACTGACTGAAAATATCAACGCACAGCCCAACCCGCTGGTCCTAGAGACATAAAATTTGGAAGGTGTGTTCTTTGTGAAGAGTAGGTGTCTATTAAGGTGAATGTGCCATGGTAGACCGCGAAATTTAAATTTTCTTACGTTTTTTGCAATTTGCAGATCAGTGTCAGGTTGTATTTTGATCCAAATATGATTCGCGACCATAGAAATGTAAAAAACAGGAGAAGTGGCAAGGGGGCGTGTCTGCACAGTATAATAAATATACAGTAAGTTATCTAAGGCCGCCCGCCGAGTTATTAGCCTACTCTTGCGTTGATCCCCAGGGTTGTCACTTTTACTTTTAGTTAATATTTTCGAACAAGCAGCACTTGATCTAAATTTATGAAATAAAAAGCATATTATGATTGAATATTTTACCAATTTATAAATTTAGTAAAAATAAAAAGCCTTTATTCACATAACATTTATAATACTAAGTTACAAATTTGATACCGAGAAAAATTTTCTCCTGTTTCTGCACGTCCGGAACGCTTTATTATTATTTGTTAATGTAAAGTAAATTCTCATTCTTATGTAAAGTTTTTGTAAAAAGCTTTTGGGAAAGCATGGACAGGGCATCTTAAATTCTATATCATTCAGTTGATCGTGAATTGACTAAATAAAATACCTAGTGTGCAGGACGATCGACCTATTAGTTTCATTAATTTTACTTTCGGTGGTTGGGAAACCCAATTTTATGCAATTTTGAAATAATGATCACGCAGAATTCCCACGGTGCTGGGGCGACACAGGGTAATTATTGGTTTTCCCAAAACTAAAATTCATTGTGTTGTTTTATTATTCTCAACATGTTTTATTGCTGGTATTGTAAACCAAATTGTCGGCACCCTTTGATAAAAATATGTCTTTGATAGTTTGCTTGTGTATTTAATCAGTTCCGGCTTAGATCTCGCACAAGAGACTTCAGTAGTAAGTAGTTCTGAGTGATGTGATGTGACAAGCTCTCAAAATAATATCAAGCAAGTAACTCATCAGTTTGTATTTATTATTGATTTAGCTCCTTTGTTGCCCTTATTTATTAGTAAAGAATAAATAAATAAAATAAATAAATAAAATAACTACCCAAAATAGCTACATAACCAACAATTATACCGTTTTTAATACAACCAAAAAATAAGATGACCATAAAAAGTACTTAATAATTTTGTGCTCGACTGTACTTGACTCGAAAATGTATGTAGAAGTTCACGTGGATATTTAACATACTTCCATATAGTAAACCAGGTCGAAATTATCATGGTTGGAGACGACTATTTCTTGACTATTTTTTGGCGTTCTCAAAATTGATTTATAAGAAGTTTTCAAAAGTGAGGATTGTGTGGTGAAGGACACTAAAAACTAGACTTCTTAAAATAAACTTTAGCTCTAAACATAGTATTCAGAAAGTAAATTTGGCAATACATTTATATGGAAAAATGCGACTCGGCTACGCTCTTAATAAAGCAAATAAACTGTGAAATAAACAATACAATACCACATTTTCTAATAATATTTAAGTATAAGTAGGTACTTACATTTCTGGTTGAGTAGGAACTATGAAGAATGATAAGTCCGGGTTTGCGAAATCATTATTGAGGCACCCGAAAACACTACAATATTTTTTTCCCCTTTTTGAAGTCATGATACTCGTAATTTAAGTGGCCGCCGCCGGCGAGAGTTGACGAACGCAAGCGGTCATGTAGCGTACGCGCGTGCTCACAGTCGCGCTGCACAGCCCGCACTGCCGCCACCTTATTCCCTCATATATTATGCTAGCGTGTGCGTGAAATCGCGTGCCGACACGGCGCGCGGCGCGCACGCACACATTCAAACCGAGAGCGGCACGTTTGTATGAAGATGTTCTACTGTATATTTATTATACTGTGGTGTCTGTGTCCACGCGTCATGAGCAACATGCGCTTGTACTAGGCGAATGGCCGTCTCCGCGAACTAGTGCGCTTTTGACTGTGATCGTGATAAAATATAAAAATGCCGAGTTGTTCAGTGGTTTCCTGTAAAAAACGAAGTCAAAATAAAAACCTCGTATCTCGTGGAATCACTTACCATATATAAGTAAAAGTATTTTACTGTATTTGTCTTTAAAATCATGAAAAACAACAAAGCGTAAAATATTTCTTGCTTTTACTACGTTATTTTTGTTTTCAAATATCGCAGCGGCTATACTATTTTTGCAGCAAATACATTGCTTCTTAACCACTAGCCACTCAGTATGTCGTAAGTGAAAAGCAAGCAATGTAAAAATTACAAAACGATACTTTATTTTCGCCGAGCGTCGCATAGTACAGCCGCTGTGTCTTGCGGCGAGATAGTGATGTGGTTATGAATGTCCACTAACGTAGGCTATCGACAACAACGTTGAATGCTCAACGAATATATTGCTATTACAGTTAATTTTTCAATTTGTCAACCGTTTTAACCCGGTTTATAGAAGACCTGAAAATATGACGTTTAAATGGTTGGAAGGCCCTTGAGAAAATGTAAAATAATGTAAAAATTTTTTTATTAACTGCAATTACTTTTTTAAACACATTTTATTGATTTATAATATAATAATATGTTCTGAACATATCGTTTTTTATTTATTTTATTTTCATGACCCTTTATTTTTCTTAGTATAATAATGAATTAAAGAATCGATAACTTTCCCATTTAGTCAATCACTAGCGTATATGTAAAATAAATGGCTTTTGCACAGCACAACGATAGCGATAGATGTTTTTGTGTGAGTGAGTTGTACGGTGCATGGTAAAATGCACGCTGTGCGTGATGATTTAAGGTTTATAATTGATTGTGTAGTACGTTCTGATTTATGAATTGCAAGAGTGTGCGCGACTTTGTATCTATTGCTTTTACTAAACTACATCTGTAGTAGTGGCGCGGCGGTGGGGCAAACCTAGCGACATCGGGTTCTGATACATTTTCAACTACGAGGCATATCTCCTTCTTTCATATATCTATGTTCGCGACTATAATAGACATGTATTTACAGAATCATAGTCATTAGAATCATTAATATATCTCTTTAAGTTAGATTTCTACCATAAACACTTTTCCATACGAGATTTGTTCTTAACGGTAGAAATCTAACTTCGAAAGATGTATTAATGATTCTAATTATTATAATTCCGTAAATACGTACCGGTTATAGTCGCGAATCATATTTTGATCAAGATACAACCTGACACTGACCTGAAAATTGCAAAAAACGTAAGAAAAATTGAATTTCGCGGGCTACAACTACCCATTCACCTTAAGAAAGGGTTTTTTGAAATTCCACCCCTAAGAGGTGAATAAGGGGAGGGTGAAATTTCACGCGGACGAAGTCGCAGGCAGAAGCTAGTTTAAAATAAAATTGCAAGAGAGGCCCACTACCGTAAACACAAACCCCCTTACTAATAAACGTATTATATCAGACGAATAGTTACACACCGATTTCTCTCTTTCAGTCGTCAGTAATTTGACTTTCGAAAGAAGAAGACAAAGCGTTGCGTTAACTATACAGACGCTGTACCTACAACGTTTATTAATAAGGGGGTAAAAGTATTAAGTGATAAAAAATGCTGATAATAATTAAGACCAAAGATTTGCTAATAGTATCACCGATCTTGGAGGCGGTACCTAAGTACAGCCTGTTTCCTAGGTTTAGTAGGTTTTTATAGGTTTCATTGCATTACCTTGGGTAACCTGAAAGTCTTTAAACAGACTCCGGACCCAGGTTGGCTGAAGCAAGGAAAACCTGTTCAGATGGAGATTCATAGTCGACTCCGCCTTGAAGTGTAACCCCCTTATTCATAATCCTATTTTATCTCTATTTTAGCTAAAATAGGTTTATAGAACGTTTGTCTTTATCTGTCACGTTGTCATTTCTGTGTGTAAGAAAGAGACAAACCCCATTTTAACTAAAATAGGTTTGATAAGTTTTATGAATAAGGGGGTAAATGTATTGCTGTTCCACAAACGATGGGACACTTAATATCGTGTCCTGCGTGTCCTGACAGCTGCACGTTACGGGAACTGATGGACGCTGGTGATGGCGCCAAACAAGTAGTCGAATTCAGGGCCGCGTCCATTTAGATTGCTATCGACACGCTAAGAAGAAGAAGATTACATTAAGATTATCATTACTTAGTTGCTTAGTTGACGTCATCACGTCGACGTCGGCTGTCGCTAAAAACCAGCGCTGGAGTTCTGTCTCGCATAGGATCGTAGCTTATGCTGCGCGGTGGCCGTTTTTGCGTGGATGTGACGCATTTTTTTCACCCATTTTATTCTTTTTTTGTGTTTTTTCTCTGCGTCATGTTTGTCGCAAATAAATGTATTTTATTTATATTATTTTAGGATCTCCAACAAAAGATATACACTAAACATTACTCGTACATATAGTTAATGGACGACAAAGTATTTGGTAGGTGTACTCTTTCAATTACAAGAGGCCCCAGCATGCACAATAAAATGTACAACTAAGCTAACAAATTAAATACCTAATACATAATAAAAGAAAAACTTTCACAGTGGAACATAAAAACACAACAAATTCTGTAAAACATTTGAACATAGAATAATGAAATACCTAACATTTTCTTTATTTTTTTTCTACTAGATTTGTGACTTTTGTAGAATATAACATAAGGTACTTTATTACCCCTACCCGCCCTATATTTGTTCAACGCCGACTATTTTATAAATTATCAACAAGTTAACATCAATTCAGATAACTTTAACAGCCTCATAAATAACATGGTCCCCGATAAAGAGCGAAGAAAACAATAAAACGCGACACGAAATGTGCGGTATATTTCTTTCTACGCATTCCCTTACGTGACTGCGCCAATTAACAATAAATTACCCTGGAAAGGATACTTACCCTTAAATATAGGGTTTGTAGCGAACGTAAAGTGTTATTTAGTTGTCAAGAAATGTTATGAGATGTGTTATTAATTTGTCAGATAGAAAATTGAAGGACTATGGCGAAACTGACAGTTAGAGCCGTCTCGAGATGGTATCGCTTGAGAAACAGTAATAAAAGTGTATTTTATTTTATAATCGAGAGCAGTAACGGCCTCGACTGACAACCTAGATCGTGGGTTCGACAGGTACTTTGAGTAAATAATTTCATCACCACTGCCCTCAAAACGGTGAAGGAAAACATTGTGAGGAAACCGGCATGTTCTAGAACCAAACATTCGTAGACATGTGACATCTACCAACCCGCCTTGGGCCCGCGTGGTAGATTACAGCCCACTCCCTCTCGAAAAGAGGAAGCCTGTGTCCCAGCAGTGGGAAAATTATAGGCTGATTATGTTATTTTATTATTATATCAGACTTTATGAAAGTGGAACGGACTTGTGTAAAGTGCAATCAACAGTATTGTAAATTTAAAATAATTATCACGTAAAAAACTAAGTTAGATTACTCGTAGAATTGCTTGCTTGCCTCAGTCTAGGTGGAGTGACGATAGAATAGAATACTCTTTATTATGTACACCATATAAATTACAGACATAAATATAGAAAACTAGCTTTTGCCCGCGGCTTCGCTCGCGTAGAATTTGGTCTGCCACATTAAGTTACGTGACATTTTTTTTAAAATAGGTACTGATATTTTTTTAATGTACCTTCACATCGTACATCCCAGATTTCTAACTTCAAAATTAGTTTCCATACAATCTTTGAACTCCTATACCTAATATTTAGAGGGTATCTCTTGAGGGTGGAATTATCTGAATTCCTTTCTAAGTGCTCATTATTTTAAGCTATAATAGAACTCTGCAAATTTCAAAATGCTAAGTCCAGTGGTTTCTTCATCAATCTTTACCTGTATGGTGTGTTTATAAAAAGTAGGCTTGAGATTATCCTATCCAGCACAAACGGATTACTAAACACTGACAACTAAACAGGTCGGACCAATGTTACTTGCATTTAATCACTACATAGTATAAAACAAAGAAGCTTTCTTTTTCCCTATGAATGCTTAAATTTTTTAAAACTACGCAACGGATTTTGCTGCGGTTTTTAGGGTTCCGTACCCAAAGGGTAAAACGGGACCCTATTACTAAGCCTCCGTCGTCTGTCTGTCTGTCTCCAGGCTGTATCTCATAAACCGTGATAGCTAGAAAGCTGAAATTTTCACAAATGATGTATTTCTGTTGCCGCTATAACAACAAATACGAATAAGAATTAAGTACATATTAAGGGGGGCTCCCATACAATAAACGTGTTATTTTCGCCGTTTTTTATAGACAATGGTACGGAACCCTTCGTGCGCGAGTCCGACTCGCACTTGGCCGGTTTTTTTTAATAGATTTTGTAATAACTAAAGAATTATGTGGTACGTAATTGGAATAGGTGAACATCTGTGTTAATTTATCTGTGTTTTTAGTGCAATATACTCCTGTATACTATGTTATTTGATTTTTTTTGTTCAGCGTAAATAAGAAGATTTTGGGATTTAGAAACACGTGAGCAAGCTACGTAAAGCTGCCCATGGGAAAAACAGGGCGTGCCTAAATGTATCCCCGCTACTTTCAAAGTTTGCCCTTGCGATTTATTGATGGTCATAGAAAATGCAACTTTAAGTGGAAACTGTAAACGTTTGAAATTAAAGGGTAAGTTATTGGGTATTATTGGGATGCGTGGAATAAGAACATTTTCACCCTTAGCTTCTCCAGTTAAAATTGTGGCCTTAACAATATGCCTGCCTAGTTCCCTGACTCGCAATCTAGTGCCATTACATAGTCTCGGGGCGTCCAAGTTACGCATTAACAAAACCGGTATACCGACTTTTAATTGGAGCTTATGTGATGGCACCCCGGATAGCTCCAAAGAGTTAAGAAACTCCACGGGGTAGCTTGTACAGTCTTCAGATGACATGAATGTGTCGATAGAGTTGTAGGTTGTTGCATCGCTGGTTACTTGGTCCAAGATAATGTTATTGATTTTCGCAACTGTCTCATTTCTTGGTGCTAGTATAGTTCTTTCACATAGCCAACTTTCATCGTGGATGTTCTGTTGCAAATTTGGAAAAACTTGAGCAATGAGTGCGTCTTCCGAATCCACAACGTGACAAAATTGGTTAGTGAATAGAACCATACCTTCTTCGACTGCGACGCCGCATCGCGCTCCGCCCGTGCTGCGGCCGCCGCCGCGGCGTTAGGCGCTCCGTTCAAGTCAATCATATCGTGATAACTTTTAAACTATTCGGCCAAATTACTTAGTGTGAAAGACAAAGTTTATCTACATTAAATACTTAATGCGAGAAATGTATTCATTTTGATAAGAGTTTGATAATTATATACAAAATGTGCATTGTAAAATAGTACCAAATTTAATTAGATTTATGGTTCACAATTTTGGTTGTACTGGCTTGCACATAAAAGGTAGATATATGCTGTCGCGGACTTTTATTTAGATCTACTTAAGACAAACAATCCTGCGGTACATCATCTTTATGTAACTCCATTGGTTTAGGCAGCGCACGCCAAGATAGCTCTCAGATGGAAGATTTTTTTCCGACTTAATTGACACGTATCGTTATATTATGACCAAAACCACATAAAATCATTATAAATTGTAGCCTATGTGTTATTCTGATGAATAACCTATATTACTGTAAAGTTTCATCCAAATCCGTTCAGTAGTTTTTTCGTGAAAGAGTAACAAACATACATCCATCCTCACAAACTTTCGCATTTATAATATTAGTAGGACTTTACAACGGGTGACACAATGGGCGGCCTTATCGCTAAGAGCGATCTTTTAAAGACTACCTTTGGATGGATTAAAAACGGAAAGGACAGACAAATACTGTAGGTAGTCTGTGGTGTACCATTTACACAATAAAATAAATACATACATAAGTAGGGTGGCTGGCCACAGCTTGATGAGAGTTGCCGAGAATCGAGCTATGCGTCATGCTCTTGGAGAGGTCTATGTCCAACAGTCGACTGCTGTAGGCTGATGATAGTAAAAATTGCTTTCGTTTTGTATTATTCTATTAGGAACCTATTCTATAACACTGGTTCTTTTCGGAATAATATCATACATGATTTTATATTTCGTTCCAAAACACAAATCGCAGACGTGGGCTACACAGCGGCCAAACTAAAGTGGAATTGGGCAGGCCACATCTGCCGCATGTCGCAACAGAATTGGGCAAAAGTAGCCACTGACTGGATTCCGAATAACAGGAATCGGCGACGCGGTAGGCCCAGAAAGAGATGGCGTGACGAATTGGACGCCTATCTAAAGGATTGGCCAGATGTAGCAAGAGACAGGAGAATATGGAAAGACGGAAGGGAGGCCTTTGCCCTGCAGTGGGACGTAACGGGCTCATAATAATAATGATTTTCCTCCATAGCGCGCTTCATAGCGAGCTGAGTGACTTTATACTGAAAGTTTACGTTCTGATAACAATGCCACGTTTCTATACGATGGTAGTATATGTTTCTAACATACCCAAACGTAACTCGAAACAATTGTAAAGGGTCTCGCCTTAATTACTATTTAATTGGGGTGCCAGGGTTGGGTAAAGAGGGAACGGTTGGAGAAAACGTTGGCAATATATGTAATAACAGTGTATTCTTTGTTGGCACGGGTAGGTACCCGTGTTTCCACAATTATAATATATCGTTCATTTGGAGAAACATCGACGTAACTGCTACTTTTTTTTCTTAAGTCTTTGCTTTCCTAACGTAAATACGCTTTCTAAGTTAAAAACTCTTTTCAGGGTTATTTAAACACTGAAAAATATTACCTGTTATAGCGCGCGCTGAGTATATGTTCCTCATAGAACATTTTGATGACAGTGATATCAAATTCCAGTTAAATATGACGTGAATACACGACAAGCCAAATGAAAATCATTTCAAGTGCCACGCAAAAATAACTTTTATGGCAGGCGTACCGCTTCCTTCACAGTACCCAGTTTACTAAACCAAATACCTGTAGACATTAGAGACTCAATGAATAGTAAAAACATAAAGCGTAAGCTGAAAGAACATTTATACATCAATTCGATTATAACATATTAACTGTTAATAGCGCGTTGATCAAATCTCAGGCCATGGCATGCTAAGACAGACCCCAGAGGTCTAAGTGTGTGCCTTGTTTAAGTTTTAAGTATAAGGAACTTGCTTGTAACTTTTTAAATAAATAAATAAAATAATAAATAAGTGCTTTGGGATATTTAACTCATTTTTGAGAATAAAGGCTCTCGCTTGTCTTTTTAGAAATACAGACAGAATCAATTTCATTAAAAACTTTTTACAAAAAAAAAAAAAACAACAAACTTCAAATGAAAAACACTACAAAGTTATAAATAACTTTAATTTCGGAAGTCGGTGTCGTTGGGTCCGCATTTTCGTTTTTTGACATACCAACATACATACACACGGGTCGAATACAGAACCTCCTTTTTTTAAGTCGGTTTCTAAACTCTCTTGGATTTATTTTGTACAAAGTATAAGGCTGATTTTATAGTCACGCGTTTCAGCAGCGCCGTCGGAGCGCGCGCGCTCGGATATGTATTGGGGTAGTAGTAGCGTTTCAAATTCGCGCGCTTGAGCAGCGCCGTTCGGTGAACGCGAACGTGCGCTGTTCAACAGCGCGCTGCCCAACGGCGCGTCTAGCGGCGTGACTATAAAACCAGCCTTATTAACTTACTTCACTCAGCGAGCAGACAGCGACCTACGCGTTCAATATAATAATGCACTGAGAGTATTGCTGCCGTGGCGTTGTAGTGCATCAGGGATGTTTGCGGATAATAGAATAGAATAGAATAGAATAGAATAGAATACTCTTTATTATGTACACCATATAACCCACATATTAGGAATGGATGTGCATTCCTGATTACTCGGTTTCGCGGCGATATAAATATATATACATACCTATACAGTATTTGTATATCAATACAAACGGTTTGAAGAGTGTATCTGGTCTAGAACCTCTGTACAAAATTTCAGCTCAAAAGCATTAACTTTGAAAATGCTTAATATTTTTTTATTTCGACATCACGGCGCTGCATTGGCGCGCGGCGGCGTGATGTGCGTGTACTAGGCGCACAGACACACTACAGATAATGGATAATGACCCTCGTAGTGCGGTGACACGTTTGTTATGATTTCAATTTAATAAACTATCGAAATTAAAAAATATTAAGCATTGTCAAAGTTACTGCTTTTGAGCTGAAATTTTGTACAGAGATTCTAGACCAGATACACTCTTCAACCCGTTTGTATTGATATACCCTTTCTGTAACACCCTGTATAAATATACATACATTTATACAATTTTCACGTAACTGCCAGAGGGTAATAGTATCGTCATTATTATTTAATTAGGGCGAGGCCGAGGGTCCGGTCGGTACAATTATACTTACTATACGTCAGTCATCAGTAACGCGATACGTAGCGAAAACTTATTATTTATTTCGGAGAAATGGAATTATAATAAGAAATATACTGCAGACTTTTCTATGTGAGGGGCCCGTGGCTAAATAATAACAGCCGCACGGGTCAATCGATCAGGTTAAGCAACGCTTGCCGCGGTTAGTCTGTAGATGGGTGACCATCTTTACATACCGAGACCCCTCCGTGGCTCGGAAAGCACGTTAAGCCGTTGGTCTCCGCTGTCATTCGTCGATCTTTGACAGTCGTTACGGGTCGTCAGAAGCCCGAAAGTCTGACAACTACAAAAACAAACAAAAATCAGCTGTTCCCTACACTTTGTCGAGTTATACGAACATACTCGTAAATGTAGGAAACAGCCGGTTTTTTTTTTTCGCGATTTCAGGTTTGTACCCATAGTAAAATTGTTCATAATGATGAGTACAATGACCCCTTAAGAGGTTTTGCGTTAATTCAATAACACCCTGTGTACATGTGCTAGCTGCTGTATGAAAAGAATTTCAGAAAATCTAGATAGTTTATTTTGCAAATTTTTTTGGATTTGCTCGCATCTTTTAGAAGCAAACATTTTAAGAGCTGATTTTTCTAACGCTAGATAATTTTATCCGAGGCAACATTTTGAATGTTTGACATTTCTTCCATTTGTTTTTTTTTTCCTTCTCCCTACTCGGACAGGCTAAGGTCTTGGACCATACTGCCTCGTCTTCAGTGCTTATTGTCCTTCCAGTTCTTCCATACAAAATCTGTCAGACGTCAATTTTATTCCACGAATAAAATTTATCGGTCGATTGAAAAATCAGCCCTAAGTGAAATTAGACTCTTTTCTTTGAAAACTGTTCCATACATTGGAAGTATTCCGTAACTGTCGTTATTCCGATTTCATCAAGTTTTGTATTATTATTTCTCATGACGTGTAAAAGTGTTTTTTTATAACCAGTTTACACGAATAAAATAATGCGTAACATAAAAAATTATCAATTATAGACAACTTCGAAAGCGAGACCACGCGATCGTAGCTCTGCTACGAAGCGAGCTACGCCGTAGCGCACTGTGCGCGGTGGGCGCGGACGCAAGACAGTTAAATAGTTTAACTTAAAGGATTTCATTAATTAGACTGTCGATTACTCTAAAAAAGAACCTCTCTCCTAAAGTTCATCAATCAATCAATCTATCAACTCAGCCTATCACAGTCCACTGTTGGACTTAGGCCTCTCCGAGGCTGCGCCACAACAAACTGTCCTCCGCCTTCCGCATCCAGTCGGTCCCAGCCACTTTCTTAACACCGTCCGTCCATCTAGATGAGGTCCCACGTTACACTTGCCGATACGCGGTCTCCACTCCAGGACTCGTTTGCTCCACCGGCCATTTCTAAAGTTCATAAAAAGCTAAAATAAAAATCCTACAAAATCAACAGGTTGTACAACGTCTAACTAAATGATAAACTTTAGTATCTCTCGCAAACAATGTCGCCACCATATAACATTATGACAGCTCCGAACAAGCTGCAATTATTATTTTATTGCCACACTTTTATACCGTATTCAAACGGCGGGACAAATACGTTCCACACAAACAGTAGCAATAGCTTTCATTTTGACAGTTCAACAACATTCATTGCGTTATTTACGTTGTTGAGTAGACAATTTTTTTGAACATATGAAGCAACAAATGGTATGGAACAAATCTTACTTAGAAAGATATATTAATGATTCTAATGATGATAATTCTGTAAATACGTACCTGTTATAGTCCGGAAACCTAAGAAAAATTAAATTTCGCGGGCTACAACTGCGCAAAGATACCATATCCATACCTACCATTTAATCTACTCACTCCATAATCACACCTAAGGACATTTATAGAAACATTAGCTGCGCCCCGCGGTTTCACCCGCATAAGTGTCGATCCCGTGGGAATATCGAGATAAAAAGTAACCTATATGTTAATCCAGGGTGGCAGCTACCTCCATACAAAATTTCATCAAAATTGGTCCAGCCGTTTGAGCGTGAAGAAGTAACAAACATATAAACACACTCATAAAGTTTCGCCTTTATAATATAAGTGTGATTAATGTGATGAAGATTAGTGTGATAGTGTGATACCATCACGCATATATTCTTTAGAGGGTAGGGCAGAAGTGTAACCGTGTAGTACCTATACCCACATTTCTCCAGTCTGTTTATAGAAACAATTATAACCCCAATTCCTTAATCACTAAGACAAATCCTTATTAATTTGCTACCTTATGTTCGGAGTTTACCTAAAAGCCCGGCTGTTTTAAAAAGCCCCCCGGTCCAGCGAGCGCTGAGTGTCGGTAAACGTCGGGGTAATTGGCGTGACACTAGTGATGTGCGGTAATGAGATTTGGGAGTTGAATATTTTTGCGAGATATTTTGGGTTTAAAGATTCTTTATTTATTCTAAAAAAAACATACATTTATTTATTTATTACATTTGGGAAAACCAACAGTAGTATATTAAGCATAAACAGTGTCGTCTTAAAATTAAACATAACAAATATACTACCCACAACATTTTCCACGGATTACTATACCTATTACATAAAAAACAAGCTGTTAGCAAACACTAACTGTAACAGGGCTAACTCAATGAAAAAGAAAAAAAAGAAAAAACATGCGTGATGTATCATACAGGTCCCTAACCTATTAATAATGATACCTGCCTTGTGTAAAACCTATGGAGCCTACTGTAATGTACATTGTTCACTTATCGAATAAATACATAACTAAGGTAAGTGTAGTCCAGTAGCTAATAGTCTTTTTTATATGTTTTTTTTAGCTTATACATATTTCGCAGGTCACAAGTTTTTTTAACAATAACAAAAATAAATTGTTTATTCTCCACAAACAAAACACACATTACAAAAAAAAAAAAAACATAAAATACACACATAGGTAGAGAGTATTCTATTCTATTCAATAGGTATAAAGTAGCCAAAAGCCTTGTACTCAAGCAATAAAAGGTTGATAATTTTTTCCATTGCATGATGTCCAGGCCAATATTATAACAACAAATTATTATTGTAATTATTTAACTACTAAATAATATTATCAAGTGTCATTCAAAAAAATTTCAACATTTTATAGTGTATTACAAATAATGAATTCTAACTACTTGAATAGTTAATCTAGTTTAGTACCTATAAAATTTAATGCAGATTAAAGTATTTCAATTAAAATGGCATTGATTGATCCTAAAATATATCATAGGCATTTAAGAATCGTACCAGTTTAAAACCTCTTGAACAGAAAGAAAAGGTCACTGGAAATTTCCTTTATAATATTATTTAAAAAAATATAGTTTAAAAAAATACACAATGGCAACAAATCACAACACAAAGACACGAATACCAATTGAAACGGAACATCATCCTCTCCCCCCCCGGACCGCCGCAAGGTGTAGACGTGCACTAGATCCGTAACAATCTATTTAATAAATGAAATCGCAAATTTAAAGTAAATTTAAATTCAGTGGAATAATAAGACAACATAGAAACGCAGGAGGTGTGCGGTTAAGTTCGACGCGCGTGAGTACCGTTCACGATACTACTCAGCAGATCTGTCGCCTTGGTACACAAGACTGTGAAAACTAATCAGCGTACGCGCAGGAGGCAGTGCCAATTTGAGTCACTAATTAGCGCCCACTAATTAACGCCCACTCAAGGACGCCACCCACTCAAGGCTAAGCGCCGCCTACCTCAAGGATAAGCCCTGCCCGACTAAAGTGTCATTGGTCGCTTGACCTGCGCTCGCGTCTATTACCAACTGTGTCTGTACGTACACTTCTGCATAGCCCATTAATTGGGCCCGGCAGCTAATTAGCTCCTTATACTCATAACAGCCTAGTACTTTCAACGGGTAAAATGGACAAATCTCTCTCTGATCCAAATATCAGCGGACTGATGGACATAACTCCCCCTAATTATATTTCTACGCGTAATAAGAGAGTAAGGGAAGAAGATTTACCAGGGGAGTTTACTAACTTCAAGATTGAAATAAAAGAGATGTTGGCTTCCTTTATTTCAACTCAAGGAAAGGAATTAAAATTGATTGCTTCGAATCTCAAGGATATTCAGACTACAAACAATAACATAGAGGCTGCCATCACTAATTTATCTAGTCAAAACGAAGAATTCCGTAAGAAGATTGAAATGCTTGAGTTACAAGGGAAAAAGGATCGTGAATACATCGTCTTGCTAGAGGATAAGATCGAAGACCTACAAAGAAGCAGTAAAAAAACCTGCATCGAAATAAAGAACGTCCCTAAAAAGCCTCAAGAAAATAATATTGACTTAATTAATATGGTCACGAACTTAGGAAAACACTTAAGCCTCGAGATTGACTCACGCGACTTTAAAGATATTTATCGACTGCCAAGTAAGAAAGAAGGTATTACAAACACTCCCATAATTGTTGAATTGAACTCCACTATGCTGAAAACTAATATATTAAAAAAGGCAAAGTCGTTTAACATTAAAAACTCAAATAAACTTCAGGCGAAACATCTTGGAATAACAAGAAACGAGGAGGTACCTGTGTTTATATCCGAACAATTGACCCCTAAGGGCGCCCGACTATTTTTCCTGGCTCGAGACCTGGCTAAAACTAAGCATTACAAATTTTGCTGGACTGCTTTTGGACGTATATTAGTCAAGAAGGATGAGAATTCTCGAGCGATCCTTATAAAAAGTGAAGCACAGGTGCACCAATTAATGCAAGAAGCATGACTAACTTGCACTCTCATTAGATTATTCCTAGTACTAAAAACTTTGTCATTTTTTGTTACTATATTTATAATTAATGTTTTTCCTAACTTAAATTTTAAACTGCATGGATTTCCTGTAAACTTTTATACTTTTTTTAACTGTAAATATGGTCAGCTTGCTTTTACACATTCAAACACTACATATCACACAATCCGTTCTACACAAAATATACAACTAACTCAATCAATACATCCACACACACACTCACTTCAACTAGTGCCTTATATATCATGTCCTGTCGAGACAATTCATACATATACAAACAAACATACTCGTTCATATGCGAAGACAGACGTCACAAGACTATTATGCTATGTATCAAAACTTAAGAAACAACAATTGTTTACTCTTATCAATAATGGATAGTAACTTACGCAACTTGCAGGAGTTGGATACTGCTGAGATTGCTGATTCTGCTATTCTTGATATTGCACACTTAAATACTTACCTACATCATAATAATTATAACTTTACCGTCCTGACTCAAAATATAAGGAGTATATACAGTAATATTGATGACCTTCAATTAACTTTGTCTCAAATTGGAATTGAAGTGGATGTCTTATTTTTAACAGAGTGTAGATTGAACGTTAATAAACAAATACCAGTGTTAGATAACTACACCTCGTTTAATACATCTAGACATTTAAATCAAAACGATGGTGTAGTAGCCTACATAAAAAACTGCCACTCACCACAGGCAGTAGAAATTAATTTGACACATGCCTCAGCTTTGCAAATCACAATCTCTAATTTCACCATTATTGGTACTTATCGGTCTCCGTCTAATGTATCCGCAGATCACTTCATTGCCTCGCTTGATCAATACCTCCAAACTATAGACTCGCAAGGGGACATTATTATTACAGGCGATATAAACATTAACTTGATAAGCAAACCAGCAGAAACATTACAAATCCGAACTAATAGATTAAATTATTTAAATATGGTGGCTTCGCACGGTTTCCTCCCAGGACATTGTTTGCCCACCAGGGATGACAGCTGCCTCGATCACATGATTCTTAAACTAGATAAATCTAAAAGCTCGGCTTTCGTGGCAGTCTTAAACACATCTGTTACGGATCATGCAATGGTACTACTTAACATATCCCACTCGTACCAAACTAAGTCTTATGTCAAAACTAAGACCGTGACTAATTTGGTGAATGCCTACAAACAACTTGTAAATATGGAAACTTCTTTTCTTCATACATACAGAGACCCAAACACTCTAGCAGATGCGATGATAGATTTGATTAAGTCATCTATCCTCCAAAACACTAAGGTTATCTCACTTTCTAGTTCTAAACGTACTTTAAAGCCCTGGATAACAACGGGGGCTCTAAGATGTATCAGACTTAGAAACAAATTACAGCTACAGTCGAGGAGAGACCCTTATAATGTTATCTTGATCATAACTTATAAGCGTTATCGTACATTTTGCTCCAATCTTATTAAGAAACTCAAAAGACATTATCATGAGAACCAAATTCTAACTTCTGTGAAAAATCCCAAGTTACTTTGGCGTAAAATTAATGACATAACCCATTACAAAAAACCCAAGACGTCCAGTGTACACCTACTTCAAATCACACCGCATCCTTTAGACTCTTTAAACCGCGTAAACCACTTCTTTGTAACAATTGGGAAATCATTGGCGGAAGAAATCATGGCTTTAACTGGGCAAGGATCCAGACCTGCTATTAGCACTTCAATTACACCATCACAAGCCAACTCATTTGTGCTGCTGGAGACAGATCCGGCAGAAGTGGATGCTACGCTCATGGCACTTGACTCAGCAAGTGCTTCAGGGTGGGATGGCATATCAGTGAGTTTCCTCAAGTTATCTCGAGACTTTGTAGTACCTCTCATTTGTAAATTAACCAATCTGTGTTTTGAAACGGGTGTATTTTGTAATGCGTTGAAACGGTCTATCATCACGCCTGTGCACAAGGATGGGGACAAAAGCGATGTTAACAATTACCGACCGATTTCTGTCTTACCTTCACTGTCAAAAATAATAGAAAAAATAATAAATAAAAGACTTACAAATTACTTGAATAAATATAACATTATTTCCGACTCACAATATGGTTTCAGACAGGGGCGGTCAACTCAGGACGCGGTTATAGCGTTAACGTCTGAAATTACAGAGAAGGTAGACAAGGGATATAAATGCGTTACGGTGTTTCTAGACCTGAAGAAAGCGTTTGACACCGTATCTGTTCCCATCCTTGTGCAGAGACTTGAAGCTATAGGGATCAGAGGTAAGGCTCTTGCTCTTTTTGACAGCTATCTCCGGGGTAGAAAACAACAGGTTAAACTGGGTAACTCGTACAGCAGTGAGGAAAATATTGTTTTCGGCGTTCCGCAGGGCTCCGTGCTCGGCCCGCCACTGTTTCTGGTGTATATTAACGAGCTCTGTAACCTACGAAGCAGTGGTGGGAAAATATTCTCATATGCGGACGATACAGCTATTGTCTACTTTGGTGACACTTGGGAAACGGTACGTAGTAAGGCCGAACAAGGGTTAGTGGTCATAGATAGATGGCTCAAAGCAAACTTGCTAACTCTTAATATTGCTAAAACAAATTACATTTGTTTCTCTCCAAGTGCAAGGTCAAAAGCAGGTACTAACTTCAATATTCGTATCCATATGTGTACAAACAGCATAGGGCAGAGCTGCGACTGCAAACCCATCAAACAATTACCGTCTGCAAGATATTTGGGAGTTATAGTCGACGAGTGTCTGACGTGGCACTCGCATGTCGAGGTTATTATGTCGCGGGTTCGAAAATTTATATGGATTTTTAAAAATCTACGACATGTGATGCCTCAAAAGACACTCAACAACATTTATATAGCACTCGCGCAGTCAGTAATCACATACTGCTTACCTGTCTGGGGAGGGGCCGCCAAAACTAAGTTTCTAGAGTTAGAAAGAGCCCAAAGGTCACTTTTAAAAGTAATGTATTTTAAGCCATATAGATATCCCACACTCGATCTATATAGAATTGGTGGCCTATTATCAGTCAGGAAGCTATATCTTTTAAACATCATTCTATATTTACATAAATGCCTTCCAGTCAACTCAGAATGTCAGGCAAGGAGGAGAAAAGATACTGTGGCTTCCTCTACACCGGTACGTACGGTTTTTGCAAGGCGTCAGTATGTATGCCAATCAGCCTACATATACAATAAAATTAACGCTAAACTTAAGTTCCACCATGAAGTCTCGCATCAATGCAAAAAAGTTATAACTGAGTGGTTAAAGACCCTAAATTACGAAGAAACCGAGAATATCTTAGTCAGACTTACATGAATACTTCTCTTCTTTATCATAATGTTAAACATTGTGATCACCTAATTGTATTATTAACTTTGATTTATAATGGCACTATCAGCTAACATGAAAACTCATACAACACCACACACTAACTCACACACAAACATAAAACATACAGACACAAACAAACCACACACACACACACACACACACACACACACACACACTAATACAGTCACCAAACACATACATTTGCACAATACACAGAGCTGCTAATTACTTTTCATGTCGTTGTTTTCACATTGTTTCTAATTAGTTTTATTAGTTTAATTTTAATTGTTACAGAGTCTCAATAGTGTATAAGCTATCAATTAAGGGAAAGAGCGAGACAACCCCAACACAAGTATTATTAATTACTTACTGGGGCTGTCTCAATCACATCTGCAAATGTAACTGTTTGAGACCCAATAAACAATTTTATTTTTATTTTTTATTTATCAGCGAAATAAAAACTATGCAGCGAGTCGATTCAACTTATTGCCATCTATAAACTAAATGCTCACTGGTATCAGGATAACACTCAAAACCGCAGCAACTTAATAACTTAACGTCGGGAGCAGATAAAGGGATTGCGGCTTCAAACAATGTTGTGTAACTATTATAGTCTTGAGGTCCTTCGCAATGCCAGAGTAGTATCTCATTGGTAGCAGCTTGGATTAGACTAAGAATTGAGAAGCCCCAAGCTTTGAGATGAAATCTATACTCACTTAATATACTATACCTACTAATAATAAAGCTAAAGACTGGTCGAACGTGCTAATCTCTGGAACTATTTGGAAAGGATTTGAAAATTTATTTTTACATAGCAGCGCCCCGCGGTTTCACTCGCGTAAGTGTCGATCCCGTGGGAATATCGGGATAAAAACTATCCTATGTCCTTTCTCAGGACTGAAAATATTTCTATACCTTTCATCGAAATCGGTTCAGCGGTTTAGGCGTGAAAAGGTAACATACAGACAGAGTTACATTCAAATATATAATATTATTAGTATGGATTTGATAGCCTAATTCTTAAGGTAGGCTATAGGCTTTTTTTTATGGATGGGAAATCATCAAATGACCCCTCCCGCTCTGGGTGGAGCAGAAGGGAGTGTCAGACTCTTACTGACTAAAACCCATCCGTGTTCCTTCCTTAGCCCTTTATGTTCAGGGGTAGCGGTAACCCTTTCGGACAATCCCGCACCCCCGGCAGGCTTCGGCCCTGGCAGGCCCCTTCCTTTTTGCTGACATCTCTTTGAGGCGCGCGTGGAACACGTACGCGCCGTCCGGCACGGGCAAGGTTATAGGCTACGTTACAGACAGATCCTTAGGAGCCGAGCAAAAATAATAAAAGTCAAAAAGAACGCTAAGCGAAAACGAAGCAATAGCGCGGGCAGGCGATGCGGGTTGGATGAGTTTATGGGAAAATAACTTGAAATCCTACACAATAAAGTTCAGTTTACGCTACAACTTCAAACATTTCAATAACTTTTTCAATAGTGCTAGTCACTGGAAATTTAACTTAATTACCATTAAAATAAGGTTGATATATGTGTAACTTGAAATAACATAATTTGAAACATACGTTTGACTAGACTCCTTATAAACACGAAAGTAACTCGGTCTGTCTTTCGATCTTGTCTGTGCGTCTATCGGTCCGTCAGATAGTTTGCGTGTTACCTTTTCACGCTTTAACGGCTAAACGGATTTCGATGAAATCTGGCGGACCGTGAGCTACGAACCCGAAGGTATGTCTCCGTGGGATAATTTCCGACCAATATGTGGGCGTTAGTCCTCGATATGACTTTAAACTGTCGTACATTTAGTATTGAACTAAATGTAGAACGCCACCTGTAGGCTATGGGATAAATACACCCAAATAGGCTCGGATGGAACAGTCGATATTAGTGCAGGATATCAACTCAGGGCGGCGGCTGATGAACATCTAGCACGTCAAAGGCGGCGCCCACGGACCCAGTCAGGCGGTCCACTGTACACCCACCAACCGCACTAGACAAGCGCGGTGGGTTAATTTGTCTAAACCCCTACTCTCTCATGAGAGAGTAGGGAGGCCTTTGCCCTGCAGTGGGACGTCACAGGCTAATAATAATAATAATAATGTGGGCGAAGTAAAATGCCAAACACAGCCTTACGCCGCTTCGAGATAAAATGGAAGTACTGAGTTGGTTTCGTTTTTATAAAACTTTTGATGCAGCTACACATATTGCTGAGACTAGAAGGCCAATTCCCGTAATTAAAAACGTTCAAAATCTAGTCGCCATCTCATCTCGGCAACAATCAACGTCAAAATCTTGTCAAAAATGTAGGGAAATTAGAGCATTTTTTTTGACAGATTGAGACTGAGCTCAGACTGTGAACGTTCTCCCATAATTAAAAACGTTTCAAATCTATTGACAATCTCATGTTAGCCACAATCAAATGTCAAAAATGTAAGTAAACGCTGTAGTACGTACAATTTTTGACAGATTAAGACTGAATTCGACTGCAAACGTTCTCAAAAATGCGGGAATTGTGCCGCAGATTCCACCCGTAGTCTTTATTATTGACCCCAGCCTAAGTGTTAAAAGGATAAACGCTTCAAGCGAAGTGTTACGGTTATTTTTTTGTAAAATCCGTCGCCATTGCAAATTGAATTACCTGACAGAGTTTCTTTTTAGTTCTTTTTTCTATCGGCCAGTATAATTAAGTTATTTTGTTTGCTGGCGAAGAGGAAACATAAACCAAATATTATTTTCTTTTGGAATTTTTTCTTGAGGACTTTATCAAGGAATATTTTTAACGTAATATTTCAATGTTAAGGGAATCACATTATTTCGTTTAAGGGGCTTACATGACTTAAACGCAAAAAACGCAAGTTTTAGAAACAATAAAAGTATATGATCGACTACAGTAAACAAAATCAGAAAAATATATGATATTCTTCAGGATATATGCTAGGTATATAGTGTATTGAAAACATCATACAACTAATTTGATGCGATAGAAAAAAATCATGAAGATACCTCTAAAAACTTTCTTTTTACATTAAAAACCATACTAATATACATACAATCATTATAATTTTTTGTCAGTTTATTCTATAAGCAACATACTAAAGCACTAGTGTATTGATTTTTTATTCCAAACAATAGAATTTTTGTAAATAGATAATTGCTTCATATTTTGCAATAAATTACCAGCGTTGTGTGATCGTGCTTCTCTTTCTTTTCTATACAGTCCGACAAAGACCACGCTTTAGGTCATGTAGTCGCCTTAATAAACTTTGTTATTATCCTGAAACCCAGTTTTTATGGATTCACAACATTACTCTTCACGCATGTATACCCGGTGAGTTATGCAATTGCACTTCGCCAGTTATGTTTAAGAAGTTAGTAATAAGGGGCACAAATCCAGACAGCGGGTGGAATTTCTGATAGAAAAACCCAATACTTAACACTTTGCACGACCTGGGAATCGAAACCCAGGACCTCGTGCTCAGCAGTAGCGCTTGCGACCACTAGACCAACGACGCAGTTCATGGATTCATTGCATTTTTTAGGAATCATTATTTCTGAGGGGCAATTCTCGTAATTTTAAGAACGTTCACAGTCTGATCTCAGTCTCAATCTGTCAAAAATACCTCCAATTTCCCTACATTTTGACAAGTTTTTGACATTTGTTTGTCGCTGAGATGAGACTGCGACTAGATTTTGAACGTTTTAAATTACGAGAATTGGCCTTCAGTTCTTTTTGGAACTCGATTCTCGGCGTGTCCCAACACTATGTAACCGCAAAAGGTCCATTAAACTTCATTACAATATGGCACTTTCACTTCTTAGAAATTAAAACGTTTGCGAAAACGTAAATTAAGTCATTGTTATAATTACCAAGTGTTTGAGAATTAAGTGCTGCTGGAGATTCTGTTTTAGTATTTTGTTGCCTTTTTATTATACCGTGTAAACATCATGTTCTTGTGTTGTTTTAAAGGGGGCCTTAAAAATTTGATTGAGTCGAGTGATCCTGTGGGTCCCGTTCGAGTGGGTCCAGTTAAACAAAGACTCATACAACCTCACACTGACCTGAAAATCGCAAAAAAAACGAAAGAAAATTTTAATTTCGCGATTTTTTTTTAAATTGAAACTGCGTTCTGCATCAGTTTTTTTGTTATGAAGTATCCACAGTCGTTGGTTGCATTACACGAACACAATGCTACGTGAAAGTTATCACACTGGAAAAACGAAACAACAATTTTCTACTCTATGCCCTTTAAGCACCATCAAGACTTAATAACGAAGGAAATTGTTAGAATTATTCCATTTCCAGAAGCAAACCAGTTGGTTTAAGAACAACTTTATTTCTCATAAGAATTTACATAATTCACTTACTGAGAAACAATATTTAAAACTAAGATTAATAATTAGAGCGCACAGATGTACGTACAAAACAAAATAGCAAAGAGAAAAAAAAAGAAATGTGGGTAAACAGATAACATAAACTCGATCGTTAAACAAACACAACATGGATGTATTCTATGAATTTGATTTTTACTAGATGTGGCATTGATGGCATAGTCTGTTATTGGCAAGTTTATTACTATAAGACTATTTTATTTTTAGTTTATTGTTCTGTTTATATATTTTGGGTACATACATGGTTTACAAAACATTTTAAGTATTGGATTTTGTTTGGTTTAGTTTAATTTAAGTATATAGTTAATCTTTATAATGTGTGTATTTTATAGCTTTTTGAACCGGGCATAACTTTGTTCTTCTTTTATTACTGATGGCAATTTATTATAAATTGTAACACCCTCAAACTCCAAATTTCTTCTCCCGTAGTTAGTTCTAGGGGGGCGGGTCACTATGTAACTAGCACGTCTTAAGTTAATCTTTCGTGTTTGTTGTTTGGTTAAAAATCTTATATTGGAATGGATTTCCTTCTTTAATATTATATTTTGCGTATTAGAATGCATGTGTAGTATATGTATGTTTGTTTTATATTCATTATTTTTGTTTCCTCGTATATCTTTTCAGTTGGTGTCCGAAATTTATAGTTAAATAAAATTTTTATTTTTGTAGTTTTTTGTAGTTGGCGTCGGGTTACCCGTTTCAATTTGCCTAGCCTTTTCCCAGCTATGTTGCGGTCGGCTTCCAGATGCAGCTGAATACTAGTATTTTATATGTAGTGACTGCCTATCTGACTTCCACAACTCAGTTACTGGGTTAGACGTTCCCCCTTGGTAAGACTGGCGGTCAGAGTTTTGGGCTTCTGAATACCCTTAACGACTGTTAAATATCTACGAATGGCAGCCGGGACCAACGGGAAGAGGGGGGGCGGTCTCGATATGTTATGAACAATCACCTTGGCAAGTGTATCCTTAACCTTATATCGACCATTCGACCCGAGATGCTGTAGTTATATTTATTTAATACTTCAAGCACATAAATGTACAGAGGCGGACTTAATGCCATAGGCATTTTCTACCAGTCAACCTTTGGGTGATGCAGAGACAAACAGTGGTAGGTGCAATCATGAAAATTAGGGAATATATAATATATTGAAGTCACAAGCCAAGCAAAATAAATTATAAACATCTTTAAAAAAAAAAAAAGCATTATAAATTATGTAAAACTAGCAGCGCCCCGCGGTGTCACCCGCATAAGTTTTGATCCCTTGGGAATATCGGGAAAAAAACTATTAGACGTCCTTCCCCGGAACTCAAACTATCTCTATACCAAATTTCATCTAAATCGGTTCAGCGGTTTAAGCGTGAAGAGGTAACAGACAGACAGACACACTTTCGCATTTATAATATTATTATAGATTAATTAAAAGTAAAAACAACAACTTTGAATGAAGTCTAAAAAAGAACAAAAAACTGACTTTCACAAATAACAATAAACGTATAAAAAAGTAACTAAAACAAAGTATAATTAACTAAGTATAACATTAGCAAGTTAAATGTTTGTTTAAATGACTGCGCAGGAAAGCTTTGAATTTAGACACACAAAAAGAGAAAATAATGGTGCTACTGTTGACTATTGTTACCTTTTAACAGTCCCAATAGGAAACTTTTGTCGCTACCATAGAGCCAGGATGAACTGCCATGTTTTTCTTACCCAAACATTTGCTTTTCACTAGGAGTGTTCCGGTACGTACGAGCATAGTGACTGTTAGCAAACACCAATCTCACATGTTCAAACATTGTCTACATTTTATAGGGTTCCGTACCTACAGGGTATCTACGGGGCCTTATTACTAAGGCTCCGTTGTCCTTCCGTCTGTCAGAGGGAACCTTTTGAACCGTAATAGGTAGACACTTACACGTAGAACCAATTACCGTTGAGGTAGACGTATTCTTGAGTGGAGACTGCGAATGGGTAAAGGGGGACGCCCTCAGGCTAGGTGGAGCGACGATCTTCGCAGGATGGCTGGTAGCAGCTGGATGAGAGTTGCCGAAAATCGAGTTGAATGGCGTGCAATACGAGAGGCCTATGTCCAGCAGTGGTTACTGCTATAGGCTGATGATGACGAGGTAGACTCTTGATATTATCACAGTCTAAACCATTATGGTCGATATAAGAACAAATAATAAAGTAAAAAATTAAAGGGGTCCCAATACAAGATCGTGTTCTGTTCCACGTTTTTTTTGTTCCCATTACTGGGACACGGGCCTCTCCATGACATTTACCCCGCGGGCACAGTGCCGGTTGGTCACATGTCTTTGAATTTTTGGTTCTAAGACATGGAGTAGAGATGATGATTTTTTTACAAAAGTATTATTAAAAACATGTAGTGTTAAATATGTATTGTACAGTAGTATGGAACCCTTCGGGTGCGGCTCCGACTCGCACTTGGCTTCTTTTTTTTTTCCTGTACGGTATTCAACACCAAAACCTAAAATGATATATCTAGCGCTAAAGTAAATTGCCAAGATATATAAATTATGACCTTTTACAAAATATTCATTCGCCCTCAAATCACAAGACTCAATTATTTAACAATATATTAATTTTTTTTTTTAACAATATTTGATTTAAAACAGCATCTGTGGAGTTTCTTGCCCGTTATTTTCCAAAGCTCGACGCCTTAACAATTCAAAAGTGTCTGTAATAGGTTTATTTGAAATTGAAATGCTTTGAGTCTGAGTAACTTTTTGCCGACCAATCGCTTTGAAGAACTCAAGAAATTCAACGTTAAATTATAATTATAAACTTTAGCAGATTTTCCCAAAACAGGTAATTAACGAATAAATTGACTTTCATATAAAACTTATTAAAGTATTTCATCAATACATTGAAAGTACTTGGACTGCGTATTACTAAGAATTTTTTATATAAAAGATTTCTGACCTTTCACATTTTGAAAAGAATAATATAAGTTAACGTGTTGTTGAAAGTTCAATGTTATTCATAAGGTTGTCAGACGAAATAAATAATAAAATGGAAAGCTAACGAGCCAACACAAAATTTTTAGCATGAACACCAAAATCAACCAACATTTGCAAAAGATCTTGAATAATATACCTAACACGAACAAACTTGAAAATAATGGCGGATTTATTCGACCAATATATATATTTTTCTTTTTGGAATTAATCATAACAACGCAATGTATGTGCGACTTTTGTCCTGAATTCCTGATCATCATGCTCCGGCCCATATTCCATTCCAACATAATCTTTTTCCATACATAACATAATCAGCCTATAACGTTGCAATACTCAATTCTTTATTGCATTCCACAATGTAGACTTAGGTGGTAAACTATTTGCCAAAAGAAACAATCATGGACCCTGTCGGGCACAGCAAAAGAAAGATATGTGGAGAAGAGGACATCATTTACGTAGGTATCTTATAATCTAACTTATTCTAAACACACTTTTACAAAATAATCAGACAGAAAATAAAAATAAAAAATTGTTGACAAAAAAAAAAAAAATAATAATAAAATAATCGTTGACAGTATAATAACACTTGCTTATTAATAGCTTTTATAATTTGTTCGTGAATAGATGGAGTTTTTTTTTGTTCTTATATATTCGGTTAACATATTGAAATTTTTTATTGACATAACTAGAGGGCTTGGACTGCTGGGACACAGGCCTCCTCTCTGTGAGAGGGAGTGGGCCGTAATCCACCATGCGGGTCCAGTGCGGGTCGGTAGATGTCACACGTCCTCGAATTTTTAGTTCTAGGATATGTCGGTTAACCTCACGATGTTTTCGTTCACCGTTTTGAGAGCAGTGGTGATGAAATTATTTGCACAATGTAAAGTGTCTCTCTGGGTTCGAACTGACGACCAATAACTCGTTAGTCGGGGTCGATAGATACCTCTGGGCCACCACTGTGCACTGCTCTCTGCATAACACGTGCACGGGTGAAAAATGAATAGCTTATCCACACGGACTACATAGTATATATGTCACGAAAAAAAAAATCAGCTTCAATACCTACTTGACCAAAATGTATGAAACAGCTGATTTTTTTTTTGTGATTTCAGAGTTGGTCCCATAGTGAAAGTTATTTATATTCATGGGTAGAACACCCCGTAAAAATTTGGATGGTGATAAAAAAATCTTCCTGTATTTATGGACACGAATCACGAAATTAAAAAATAAATATGGGAATCGCCCGTATTCACCTGTGTAGATTAGGTATTCCAGTCACTAGGTAAACGTGTCCGCTTAAATGAAATCCAAGTGAATCATTAGTGTTCACTCATCCTCTCATCAAAAGCTAAACAGATGTGGGACCAGTTTCCCATTATCATTTTTATAAAGGGGAAACAGCACCCCAAATTGCGTAACACACTATCAATCTCAATCCGAGTCATTTCGAAGGATATTGCTAATCCATTGCTTCATATGTTCGAAAAAATTGTCTGTTGAACAACGTAAATAACGCAATGAATGTTGTTGAACTGTCAAAATAAAAGCCATTGCTACTGATAGTGTGTTACGCAATTACCATGCAGATGTTGATGGTTTACCATTATCCATTTTGTAAAGTAGAAACTGACCCGTGGATCCAATTTACAGTGTGAACTGGTTTGGCCTAGGCGAAAGTAGTTCATCCTAAAATCGGATTTAGCCGGTAACACATGCACGAGACATAAAAAAACCATTGGAAAGGATTTTGTTCCTTTGGTTTCAAAAGATTTATCTTTCGAATATTTCTTGTTTGCTGTGAGTGCCAACCCTAGGTATAATTCGTAGTACTCGGTGTTTTTCTAATTAAACTTTAGTCGAGTTCTGATTGAATATTAATCTTATTAAACATCTAATTACGTTACTAAATATTCCTACATGTAAAAACATTAACATCTTTTAAATGTCTTTAGAGTTTGCGTTATAAAAGTTTTGAAGGCAACATAATTGCCAGGCGATTACTTGGATGAATATCTAGTCTGGCTGTTAATAATTTTACTTTAATTTATCAACATCATCATCATATTTATAACATATTCACATACAAATTTACGTATTTACATGTACTAGGAGTGAACTCGCAAGGGTACTATTATTTATATTACGCTACACAGAAGTGTGATAGGTTAGGCAAAATATCTTTATCTAGGTCTTTCTATGGAATGCGCTCCCTCTGAACATCAGGACGGCAACCAGTCGGTTTTCTTTTAAAGTGAAGGCACGTGAACATATTCGGCAGAAGTTGGCCGTAACATCCCAGCTCTGATTTGCTGGATTCGTTTTCTCCTCTACCGATCATTTTTTCCCCTGAGAGTTCATTTGGTTTATATGTATGTATGTATGTATCTGTGTATATATTGTATTTTATATTCATTTCCTAGCTAGTTCTCCTGTATGTTGCACCTGCCATGTTTTGTCTCTGCATCACCCTAAGGTTGACTGGTAGAAAATGCCTCAGGCATTAAGTCCGCGTTTGTACAGTATTATTTGTTTTTACTTGTGCATAAAGTTTTAATAAATAAATTAATAAATAAAAATATGTTTTAGTTTTGTAAACGCATGTGGAGTATTATGCATTACAGGTTAATAAGTTATATAATAGTTATTCTGTGTTATTGTTATTTATGAGATTTATATAATTTAGGATAGGTAGTACAGTCAACAGCAAAAGTAGATGATGAAAATCAGAAATTCAATACTAATGAACGGAGTTCGCGTCAGAGCTGTGTCGCGTCGAAGTGATTCAAAAGTATGTGATTGTAAACTATACCAAACATTTACTCCTAGTACAGCTGCCATATATATGACGCGAACTCCGTTAATTAGTATTGAATTTCTGATTTTCATCATCTACCTTTGCTGTTGACTGTACCTATGTTATAGAAGCTCCTTATTAGGTTAATTTAATATTGTAATTATATATATAATTACCACACCATCGCATTAGGTTGGTTAATCCTGTTATGATAGTTGTAAAGGTAATTATAAATAAATAATTTCAGTCGAATGAAGTCCACTGCTGGACATAGGCCTCCCCCAGGCACCGCCACTTCGACTGGTTTTGTGCTTCCCGTATCCAGCGGATTCGTGCGGCCTTCACAAAATCATCGGTCCACCTTGTGAGAGGCCTTCCAACGCTACGTCTTTCGGTACGCGGTCTCCACTCGAGAATCTTTCAGCCCCACGAGGCATCTGTTCTGCGATATATATGCGCCCTGCCCTGAATGTATGAACATGTAAAATTAATCTAATACTTAGCCTGAAATCTCCAACACGTAAAGGCGTGGAACTTCAGACATGAGACTTATACATATTTAACTGGTGTTATGTGACTGTACTATTAGGTATAAGAGTAACGGTGGAGTTTCTTGCCCATTCTCCTCCATACGAAAACTACCTTTTGGAAGGGGCGACTAGAATTAATTATATTTTAATTTACCTAATTTTTGACGTTCAAAGGTGCCTTTTATGTACCTATTTGAAATAAATGCTTTAACTTTGACTTTGGTGCATCTCTGCCAAACCCGTCGGCGAATGTTTATGTGAAAAAAATCTATTGCTTGATAAAAACTTTCAGCCGTTTGTAAATAAAGATGGTCAGTTCATCCGATGAAATTGGAAAAAGATTCCAATTAACAAAGGACTCCTACCTTTATTAAAACTAATGAGGCGAGTATCTTGTTTCTTGTATTTTAATTTAAATGTCAATTCTTTTCGAAATAAAACTTTATTATTTTGAAGAAAGAAATGTTGCGAACAAAGAAGAAAGAATCAGAAATTCGAAGATTTTTTTTTCTAAAGAATGTTGTGGTAATTTGAGGCAAACTCCAGAAACAGGAATTTCTAGTTAGGTACCTCAATAATCAAATTTTATTCATCAATCTTGTTTTAAAAGCATAAAAACCTTCTAATAAGTATTAAGGGTATTGACCTTCTAATAATGAACACTTTTTTCAAATCAAATCAAATCAAAGTATTTATTTGCTAGAATATGGTACATAAGGTGTTACAGTAAATTAGTTTCAGCATATCCTGCCCTAACATGGCGTGCAAATGTATTCACAATAAGCAATGTCAATTAGTCTAACTTACAAATTACGGATTCTATTGACTTGTCTTCTAAGTAGTCCTTAACGGTATAATATCTTTTAATTAATAATAGTTTGAAAAGTATTTTTTTAAATATTGTCAGCGGTAAGTCTTGAAAACTATTTGGTTCGAAAGTTCCAGCCCCTGCAGCTTGGTTTTGGTTCGAAAGGGGGCTGTGAGGCTGCCGTGCATGCCCTTTCCACATTTTTAAATTCCAACAAAGGTGAGGTCATCGATGTCTGCGATGGTTTCTGTGTTCCCAGGTCCGTCTCTCCCATTAGCCTCTGGAATTGCTTGTCCGCACTCTCTTCATAAATCGCCAATAAACGTTTTTTCAATGCTGCGTACTTGCCTGACTCTGGCGGGGCTTCGATTATATCGGTAACTTGCCGCACTGTGTCTTGGGTCAACCTGGCGATTGCTATGTCGAACAACTGCGCGTCTCCCAGCTTTTGTGGTGCCAATATAGCCTCGAACTGACAGAACCATGATTTGGGCAAATCTGTCCAAAAATCTGGTATCCTTGTCTGCACCGATACCGCTGCCACTCCGGGTGTCGTTGAAGTCATCGTGACCAAGTTAGAGTCTATTCACCGTTACTTGCACACACGCAGTTTCTTAACACGCCCTTGCCACGCCGTCACTGAGTCGCTTACGTCGCAAAAAACAAAACACTAAACTATTTCCTCAAACGTTCGGGGTCACCACTTGTTGTGCGTGTTATTAGGGTCCAGAAATGATATGCTTTGGTTTATACTGAATACTATGGAAGTTTAATAAATGTTCACAATTACACGGTTATATTATATTATTATTACAGTAAATAGGACGTGGCTGGGCGGAGGTAAGTAAGCGACTGGCGAGCCTGGCTCTGACGTTTCTTTATGATATCAAAAATGCGAATCAGCAAATCGCCTCGCTAGTGTCGCTACACTTTTAACTCTGTAAACAGGGACACTTTGTTGGCTGAAGTCAAAAAGGAACTACCCGAAATTTATGGTTTTTTGTGGCAATGTTACAGGTACCCTTCCAAATTATTATACAAGGACAATGTTTTGGAATCTGCAGTAGGATGCCAACAAGGTGACCCTCTCGGGCCAGTCATTTTCAGTTTGGCTATTCATCCAATTATACGGAAACTAAATTCAAAATTTAATGTTTGGTATTTAGACGATGGAACGCTAGGAGGTGATGTAGACACTGTTTTGAAAGATCTACAACTCCTCAAACAGGAATTTCAATCTATTGGCTTGGACCTTAACCCTTCAAAATGTGAACTTTACCTTTCTGACGTTACCGACAGACAATTGACTTTAGATAAATTTAATGCAATAGCCCCACAAATCAAAATTTTAGACAAAAGTTCACTGCACCTCCTAGGTTCCCCAATTTTAGAAGACAGTTTTACTCCTTTCATCGACGAAAAAATTAAAAATTTCAATGATATTTCGGACAGACTCTCCAAAATTAATTTACATTCGGCATTCACCCTGATTAGATACTGTTGTTTTGGCCCAAATTTTATGTATTTTCTACGCTCTTCCCCCTTATGGAAGCAGCCACACCTCTTGAACAAAATTGACCAAATTATTCGCAGCACACTAACATCCATTCTAAATGTGGCCTTGGACGACCGAGCGTGGCTTCAAGCCACACTACCCATCCGTTTTGGTGGCCTCGGCGTCCGCAAAATTACCAGTATTAGCTTACCGGCGTTCCTGTCTTCTGTCCACAGCACTGAAAGTTGACCGGGAAAATTTTAGCTCCCTGCCTGGTTGACTGTGAAGTGCCGTGCTTGACCGACGCGGTGAACGCCTGGAAAGCGGCTTGCCCGGATACAGATCGGCCCGTAAACCCATCTTCCCAGAGACAGTGGGATGAGCCGCTCTGCAGGTTAGTACGGAATAATCTTATCAATACGTCCACCAATTCTGCTGAGCGTGCCCGCCTGCTGGCTGTAGGTGAGTGGGAGTCGGGGCTGTGGCTTCAAGCACTCCCGTCACCCAACATAGGCACTATGCTGGGTGACACTACCTTTCGGCTCGCTACCTGCCTGCGTTTGGGCGCTCCTTGCGGGGCTCCGCATCGCTGTCAGTGCGGTGAAGCTGTCGACTGCCTTGGACACCATGGCCTATCCTGCAGTAGGAGCGCAGGCCGGATAGCACGGCACGCCAGCATTAATGACATCATCCGTCGTGCTCTTGTCACCGCCGGGGTGCCAGCTGTTTTAGAACCCAACGGCCTGGCACGCGACGATGGAAAGAGACCAGACGGAATGACCATAATGCCCTGGAAGTTAGGCAGACCTTTGGTGTGGGATGCAACATGTGTCGACACCCTTGCGCCATCCCATCTTACTAGCACGGTGGGCTGTGCTGGGGCGGCTGCTGCAGGTGCAGAAAACCTCAAACGGCGAAAATATTGCAACCTGATTGGGACTTATATGTTCGAGCCGTTTGGGGTTGAAACACTAGGGCCATGGGGTCCGAGTGCCCACTTGGTATTTCGGGATATCGCCAAGCGGTTAGTCGACTCTTCACGTGACCAGAGGGCTGGCCTATATCTTGGTCAAAGAATTAGCATTGCCATACAACGTGGCAATGCTGCCAGCCTTTTGGGCACTGTTCCTGTTGACAGCGATGCGGATGAATTCTTTGATGCCCTATAATGATTGTTTATTTTTTCATATAATTGTACATATTATTATAGTTTATATTTTAGCTTATATTATGTAAATATTTAATTTTTGGAGAAATAAATTGACTACCTTTGGTAAATGATTGAAAATAATAATTTGATTAATGCACCTCTAAAAATTTTTGGCACTTCTGTAGGTATATTTAAAAAATAATTGAGCCTCTTTTTTTACTTTCTGGCCTTTTCTCACTGTCGGTCACAGTAACAAAGCTGTGGCACCCCGATCAAACTATTCTAACTACTAAATTAGATTGGAACTATTAAAAAGCGCGCGCGAGCCGATCGAGCGAAGCGAGCGGTCCCGCAGCAGCAGCCGGCAAGCGCTACATCCAATTGGTCGCAGTTAATTGGCTACTTAGTATTTTTAGGAGCCCAAAATACGAATTATTTGAAGTTCATTAAAAGAGGCGCAATAATTATACTAGTGTCCAATAATATTTTAAGGAGCGCAAAATGGGAATTATTAGAGGTTCGATTAAATTACATGCCCATTCAAATAACAAAGAATCCTATCGTCGATATTTCTTGACCAAATAAGCTATGGCATTTTTTCAGTATTTAAAACCCATCAAATAAGTATATATACAAATACATGTAGACGAAAAGTAATTAAAATTCATTGGGCCTGATTACGGAATACGTTATGTTACGGCACTGAATCAGGCGCTGCTTACAAACGAGTATAAATTAAATTTTCACGGTGCACGTTCACGAAATCCTTTTAACGTCGAAGTTAATGGGTATGTTTTTAAAGTAATTAAACATGTGTTTTTACTTTCATTTTGGATTTTAAGCTTATCCACCATAAGCTAAACTTAATCATACCTTTTTTTTTTTCGAAACTCCGTAACTATAGCGCCATTTTTTATGATATTGTTGGCACTCCTATTATGTACGAATCTGCACTCTCCAGGAAATAATTGGCTGAAAAATGAAAGATGAAAATTGTGAATGGTAGCGCGGCTATTGAAAGCTTTTTGCATTCAATTACCTACCTATTTGTTGAATTTTTAAAATGGGTTCGTTTTTTGAATGTTTATTTTTTATTGGAAAGAGTGGAGTACCTACTTGTCTATGATTGTAATAATCTTATTTCTTTGCTATTATGAGTGGCTATCTAGGCATATGAGAATTTTCAGTACTCTTTTTGCGATTCGATAATTATATTATTGGACGAGCATTGAGAGTGAAATTTCAAAGATGCGTCACGTTGAGGCACATTCGTTATACGAGGGAGAAGAAAGATATAATTCTCTCTCTCTGTCCCAGTCACTAAATCTGTCTCATTCTTTACTTTTTTAAGAAGTTCACATCGTACTGCACGCGCAATTTTTCTTTTTGTGTTGTCTCGTTTTATTAGTTAATACACTTAAGATTTCACAGTCATAAAAGGCAAAAATTGCTGCTTTACGTCAAGTAAATGTAAGCAGGGGTATTTTCTTAGTCAAAACATTCAAGAAAATTTTACGTAAAATGTTAGATGTCCGGAATGACTGGATTTCGTATTGGTCATGGATCTTGTATTAAAATATCTTGTTGTTGAACGTTTATGTAATGTATTACAAGAAAATATATAATATAATCTCACTAAGCCTTAACAGATTTAGGTACTTAATCCATACAAAAAAGCAGCTGCGCAAAGTTATTAAATGAGTCACATTAAGCTGTGAAAGCGGTCACTAAATCCTATGAAATCCATTACAGACGCTGCTGACATCAATAAATATTATGAGGGTCCGGATGTTAGGTACATGGCTTACATGTTGGACAATCCCGGCCAATATTGGATCAAATAGCCAACCTTGGGCTTTGGAATTGTTAACGTATAAATTCAAGGCCTACTAAAACGGAGCGAAAAAGTTGCACTATTCAAACAAGGTTTATTATGGTTTATTATGGTTTATTATTTATTATCTTTTTCATTGTTGTTTTGATATATTTTAATCTTTTATTATTATTACTTATACTAATAATAAAGCTTAAGAGTTTGTTTGTTTGTTTGAAGGCGCCAATCTCTGGAACTACCAGTCGGATTTAAAACAATCTTTTTGCATTTGAGGAAGGTTGAAAGCTGTTTAATATCACGCTACCACCCTTAGGAGCTGAGCAAACAGAAAAAAGGCAGAAAGAACGCTAAGCTGAAACGAAATACTCGTAAATAGCGCGGGCGGGAAAAGAATGCGACGCAGTGGCTAGGGGATCAAAATTGTACGCGGACGAAGCAGCGGGCAGAAACTAGGAAGCTAATAAATTGCTTGGTCTAAGTGAGCTTTTGTTCAAAACCTACAACTATTTATTTTGGCTGGTACCTATTAAGGGAGCACATACATACATAACATAATCAGCCTATAATGTTCCCACTGCTAGGACAAAGGCCTCCTCTCGGTGAGAGGGAGTGGGCTGTAATCCACCACTCGATCCCAGTGCGGGTTGCTAGATTTTTCATGTCTGCTCTCATATGTTGCTCGTGGGTTCCCTCCCTAAGAGGAGCAAATCTATTGGGATAACGGCAGGAGAATAATTATAATAAGCAATAAACAAGCAAAACATCATAATGTACAGGATGAAATTGAAAACATGCGACAAAGCGAAATGAGAGATTGTACTCATCATTAGGAACCAAAAAAATGGGAGATTTTACTCATCATTATGAACAACTTTTACTATGGGACCAAACCTGAAATCGCGAAAAAAACAATCAGATGTTCCCTACATTTATGTTCGCATAACTCATCAAAATGTACAGCTGATTTTTTTTTCGCGATTTCAGGTTTGGTCCCATAGTAAAAGTTGTTCATAATGATGAGTAAAATCTCCCATTTTGATTTGTCGCATGTTTTCATTTTCAACCTGTATAGTCACATAGTCACCTACCTACTTAATATGCTGAGAGTCACAAAATATTCCCTCGTATCTACTGGCTTGGAAATTCTTCCTCCTCGAAAACCGATTCAACAACGAATGAACTCCATCCGCCAACAAGCCAACATAAATTGGGGCAATGATTATGAAAATCGGTAATCCTACATGTCTGAACAGGGCGTCCCTTATAACAGATTGTAGACCGGGAGCTAGGATAAATATTTTTACCGTCACCGCTTAAAATACCTTTTTCGGATTTATAAAATGAATATCAAATTAAGGCTATTTTGACAGGTTTCCGAGGGCTACCGAAGTCGTTTAAGTTATTTTTTTCTGTGTGATTTTGTGTTTCACGAACTTTGTATAAGTAAATTTTATTTTTTCTTTTTTTATTTAAATTCTGATAAAAATTCTTTTTATTTTGGGTGGTTAGTTAGTACGGTAAAAAGTCCGCTAAGATCAGAGACCTTAAAAATAATGTATTCTCTGTTTTTTTAATAAATCTAACTAGCTTATTGACAATAAATACAATACGAGTTCATAGTAACGTAAAATCCAAGTCAAATTTTTATTTGTAAAGAATAGGTAATTTAAAAATATGTAGTTTAAAAAAAATAATGCAAACAATTTATTCAATTTTCTTTAATTTTATTACATGCCACAGGGAAGCAGGCAATTTGCATCGTGTAAAAGAAAGAAAGAAAAATATTTTATTTGGGACAAACACAGGAAATACAAATGGCAAAAAGGGAGCATTTAATACTAACAAAGTTACATTAAAAAACCGGCCAACACGTGTCGGGCCACGCTCAGTGTAGGGTTCCGTAGTTTCCCGTCCGTCACAATAAGTGTTCCCACGTACAATTCGATAATACCCGACCCAATGTAATAAGTACCTACAGCGCCATCTCTCGGGGAATTGGGTTACTAATTAGTACATAGACGTGCCAGAAGTTTTCGGTGGTAATTTTGGATTGCGAGAACCGATTTTAATCATTCTTTTTTTGTTTGAAATAAGATACGTTCGGGATAATAAAATATGTAAACGAAGTTAAAAAAAAATGCTTGCATATACGATTATACTACAAACTTAGTCCAGAAATGACTTTGTACAACTTTTGTCTTTTTTGTACAAAAACTGTTATTTCTATCAAGTTCAAAATAATTTTCCTAGAAAGTCCTTATAAAGTTCTACTTTTCAGATTTTTTTCATATTTTCTAAACTTATGGTTCAAAAGTTAGAGGGGGGGGGGACGCATTGTTTTTTACTTTTGGAGCGATTATTTCCGAAATTATTGACATTATCAAAAAATGATTTTAGTAAACCCATATTCATTTTTAAATACCTTTCCAACAATATATCACATGTTAGGGTTGAAATTAAAAAAAAAATCACTTCCCACTTTACATATAGGGGGGCTACCCTAATAAAACATTTTTTTCCAATTTTTATTTTACCACTTTGTCGGCGTGATTGATATACATATTGGTACCAAATTTCAGCTTTCTAGTGCTAACAGTCACAGAGATTAAGCGAGGACGGACAGACGGACGGACGGACGGACGGACGGACAGACAGACATGGCGAAACTATAAGGGTTCCTAGTTGACTACGGAACCCTAAAAACGAAAAAAAAACGAAAAAAAAAACAAAGACCTGTGCGAGGTCAAAACGGCAGCACAGCGCTGGTATTCTGATAGGGCCAATATCCTAAGGATCCTAAAACTTATAAACAAATAAAACCGCTCGTGTTCTTGATCCTCGATATTAATCTTAATATAGCAGGGATAACTGCTCGCCATTCTACAAAACAACACGTGTAAGAGAATTTAGTAAGGAACCGTGGGCTTCCTCGCAATGTTTTCCTTACCTACGGGAAAATTCGCGCGATATAATCACACTAATATTATAAAGGCGAAAGTTTGTGAGTGAGTGTGAGGGTGTGTTTATATGTTTTTTACTTCTTCACGCTCAAACGGCTGGACCAATTTTGATAAAATTTTGTATGGCGGTAGCTGACACCCTGGATTAACATATAGGCTACTTTTTATTCCAAATTCCCACGGGATCGACATTTACGCGGGTGAAACTGCAGGGCGCAGCTAGTTTCTAATAAATTTGCTACATCTCACAATTTGTAGAACTGTATTAAAATTAATAATATCTCTGTAGGTTACCTACTGGAACAATTTGTAGATAGATTAGTGCTTTTTCATCTGCCTAGCCTCTTCCCAACTAAGTTGGGGCCGGTTTCCAGTCTAACGGGATGCAGCTGAATACCAGAATTTTACAGGGAGTGTAAATGTGGTGCTGTTCCACAAACGATGGGACATTTAATATCGTGTCCTGCGTGTCTTGACAGCTGCACAATACAGGAACTGATGGACGCTGGTGATGGTGCTAGTAAAATTAATGCTAATAAAATAAAGGGAAATATTTAACTGATCCTCTAAAAACGTATTGACATTCTTATGATGGACGCTTTTTAAAATTAACGAACCTCTAAAAAACTTTTTGCGCTTCTAATGTTGCACAAAGTTATTTCATTTGTGAGCTTTTATAGCTTTCTATCGTTTTCTTACAGTTGGTCGCAGTAACTAAGTTAGGGTACCCCGACCTACATCCAAGTTGGTCGTAGGGTACTTACATTATTTTTATTCTTGTTTTGGTATACCACAGACTACCTAATGTATTGTCTCTCCTTCCGCTTTTTAATCCATACAAAGTTTGTCTTTAAAAATCCTCTTAGCAATAAGACCGCCCATTGTGTCACATTTAAATATTTTGGTTTTCATTTTGTGTAAAATTTCTACATTTAGATACATCTGCAATCTACATACATACCTAATAAAGATTTTATTCTATTTAGTCGTAAGGATCCCAAAATACGAAGTATTTGAGGTTCATTAAAAGAGGCGCAGTCATTATATTAGAGTATTCAATATTTTTTTTAGGAAAAATGAGAATTAATTGAGGTTCCATTAAATATATGCCTAAAATAAATATGCTAATGTCGGACTCCCACACTACAAAACCCGGTACCTAAATAAATCAATGTACGACAAGTGAATCGACCCATTTGCTTATTCATAATTTAGTTATACTCCCATAAATCCGGTAAGCCTTTACCGAATTCAGGATTAGTATAATGGTAGGTATTTGATTTACAAATATGAACGTTGAAACAATGTTGTTTCATACAGGAAATTGGAACTCCATTTCAAATAGGTATGTGTTCATGTTTTAGTTTACCTTTTATGAGATGAACTGGAAAACAGGATAGCAACGTATTTCATTTTATCTTTTCATCAACATTCATTGCGTCATCTTGTAAAAGGCCTTCAATTTCATATGTTTTAAGAACACTGTAAATAGTATTTTATTTTATAATAAAATAAAATCACACTAATATTATAAAGGCGAAACTTTGTGAGTGTGTGTGCGTGTTTATATGTTTGTTACTTTTTCACGCTCAAACGGCTGTACCAATTTTGATAAAAACTTGTATGGAGGTAGCTGACACCCTGGTTTAACATATAGGCTACTTTTTATTCCGATATTTCCACGGGATCGAAACTTATGCGGGTCAAACCGCGAGGCCCAGCTAGTAACAATTATAACTGCCTTTGTAGTAGTTTATTAAATTCCATGAAACATTCATGAAAATAACGTTTAGGGTAATAGGTACAAGCATTACCTACGTGCATCCACATTTCGCTAATTTTGTTAAAATCACATGTAACAGGTGCGACCCTATTTACCTTTAATTGGACACAAACCAGAGAAAATCTGAAGAAAAGCGCCTTTTGTCACTTTAAATAACTAGCAAGATGTGGGTGTACAGACGCCAGCACATCAAGCTACTACAATATGTCAAATTTCTTTAATAGATTTTCAACTTTATTACTAAAGCATAAGGTTCAATGTTGATTGGGAAAATTTGACAGTTTCGGGTAGCTTGATGTACTGTCAAATTGGATGTTATTTAATCAAAATAATGGAGAAGTATAGCTATACAGTGGTAGCCAAGTAGTATCGACCCCGACTAACGAGCTAACAGGTCGTCGATTCGAACCCAGACAGGCACTTTACATTATGCAAATAATTTCATCACCACTGCTCTCAAAACGGTGAAGGAAAACATCGTGAAAAAACTGGCATGTCTTAGAACCAAAAATAAGATGTATGACATCTACCAACTTATATTGGACCCGCGTGGTGATTACAGCCCACTCCTTCTCGAAGAGAGGAGGCCTGTGTCCCACCGGTGGGAACATTATAGGCTGATTATGCTTATGCCACGTGTTTTCGTTGTGGATGGGCCCTTAGTCCGCGGCCGCACTATTAAGGCGACAGCGACGTGACGGCGATTTCGTGAAAACAAACTCATAAACATAGTGTCGGTGGCCGCACTGCAGAAACGACAAGCGAAATTTATTTATTCATATCTTCGCCGCCGCCTCGCCGTCGCCGTACCAGTGCGGCCCCGGCCTTAGAGTAAGCTACCGTTTTCCTCGAAAGCTTTAATAGTAGGTAGGTTTCCCCGAATCTCCAGTATTGGACGTCACTATTCCCAGAATTTGATGATTTGATGCAACGCTATTGTAATTGCTTTCCTCTTCGATTTGATGAATTCGCAGCGTGTTGTATTGTATTCAGTGTTTACCATAGAGCGCTAGAGAAATAGACATGGTATAAAATATGTATACCGAATGTCAGAATCAACTGACGACCTTTTTATTTATTGACAGTAATTTTACCTCTGATTTTGTATCATTGTCCAAATCACAATGATCTTTATTCTCATTCTAATAAGGTTTCTGTTGGGTTGCTGCCACTGAAAAGTCTGTCACAACATTGTGATCTTTATACTCTTCACAATAAGGTTGATGTTGAGTTGCTGCTGAAAGAGGTAAAACAAATGTGAACGCACTGTACAGTTAGCGCCACGAAAGATGAGACTTGACACACCAAGTGATTTAAATTGACTTGCGCAGTACACGATTTTAGGTCTCTTTAGCGGTATGAGGTCTGAGCGCGGGATGGGACCGGACGTCATAGGGGCGGCGGAAAGAGCGCGGGAGGCGGGGTCAAGTCTCATCTTTCGTGGCGCTAACTATACTAACCCCCTTATTCATAATCCTATTTTATCTCTATTTTAGCTAAAATAGGTTTATAGAACGTTTGTCTTTATCTGTCACGTTGTCATTTCTGTGTGTAAGAAAGAGACAAACCCCATTTTAACTAAAATAGGTTTGATAAGTTTTATGAATAAGGGGGTTAGTGTTTACAGGGCATACTAAGCTATATAGACATCTCCATTTCTTTATACTCGGGCACAAAGTACGTGTAAGCATACAACGGGGTAATTGCGTAACACACTGATCACAATAACAATTCCTTTCATGTTGACAGTTCAACAATATTCATTGCGTTATTTTACGTTATTGAGCAGATTTTTTTTTTCAAACATATGAAGCAATCGATTAGCAAATCCTTCCAAAATTATTCAGATTGTGTTTTACGCAATTAGACTGCTGCTCCTCAAGGATTATATGATATTCTTCAGGATATATGCTAGTTAGATAGTGTGTTCAAAACATAATACCACTAATTTGATACGTTCTTTGGCCAAAGAATTAGCATTGCCATTCAACGTGGCAATGCTGCCAGTCTTCTGGGCACGTTTCCGGATGACAGCGATGCGGATGAATACTTCGACGCCTAAGTGTCTTTTGTTTTTTATTTTTATATATTTGTATTGTAAGTTAGTTAGTCATTTATTTTAGTATCTAGTGTATATAGTTAGTTACTTATTATGACGCAATTTGATACGATAGAAAAAAAACCGTGAAGATACCTCTAAAAACTTTCTTTTTACAATATAAACCAAACTAATACACAATCATTCTGATTTTTTGTCAGATTATTCTACGGGCAACATACTTTAAAGCATTACCCCCTTATTCATAATCCTATTTTATCTCTATTTTAGCTAAAATAGGTTTATAGAACGTTTGTCTTTATCTGTCACGTTGTCATTTCTGTGTGTAAGAAAGAGACAAACCCCATTTTAACTAAAATAGGTTTGATAAGTTTTATGAATAAGGGGGATTCTTTAGTCTAAACAATAGATTTCTTGTAAATAGATAATTGCTTCATATTTTGCAAGCAATTACCAGAGTTGTGTCATCGCGCTGGCTTTCTTTTCTATGCATTCCGACAGTGACCGCGCTTTAGGCCATGTAGACCCCTTAAGAAAACTAGACATGTCTATATTTTCAGAGTTCTGTGGTTTACACCAATATATTTGAAGTGAGAATAATGAAATCAGGCACGCTTTGTTATGAATATTGCTGAAGGCTGTCACTATTGTATGAGAAAATGAATAGCCGGCTTCCTATATTTTATCGATCGTTAATGGTTATTATGTAGTCTCCATAACGACTTCATAACGTAACGGAGATAAACTTTTACATTGATTAACAATAATAATATCCGAGGTTTGTTTTTACCCGACTACGGCGAATCAAAAAGGAGGGTTATGATTTTGACCGGTATGTATGTATGTAGGTTCATCTGTTCCCTCATAACATCTAAACTGGTTGTCATAATAGGACAAATGAGGTATCGCTGGAAGTGTCTTGATCGTCCGCTGGTTATAGGTTATGTGACGTCACAATAAATTGAATATGGCGCCCTCTAGCGGACATAAAATCATGACCTAAAATATATTTTTTTAATCATGCCGTGTCGGGTATCAAATGAAAGGGCTTAATTAGCACATTTCAACAAATACTGAAAAGGTACTTGTTTCATCCTTTTCAGTAGTCGGGTTTTAGTTTTTAAACTTATTTTTTTATTAATCAAAATCTGTACAAGAATAGAATACTGGGAGTCAGAGTTGCCACATTTTCAAAGTGTGGTACATAGTGCTTAAGTATTGCAAGACAGGAAAACAAAAACTAAAATGTAACTAAACTAAAATCAAATAAAATAAAAAAACTTAGAATATACATTGCTATCAGCGTGAGATCAAACTAAGCAAAATAAAATCAACATTGTTAGATCAATTATATAACAAAATAATAAATAATAATATCGAAACTAAAAATATATTAAAAACAATATAACCAGTCAAAAATCATTTTCATTTTCCCCCGTAATGTAAACGAGGCAACGTGCCGCATTCAAATTCTACGAAAAGCCGAACACTCCCGATAACCATCGATAATTCCCGAATCTATCGGGACCGGGTTGCGGTGCATGCTTCCTTGACACAACAAAATGTCATGGCGGCGTCCTTGGCATTAATCTGGATACTGCTGCGGCTTGAAATATACGCAGTATGGACAGAGAGTTTCATGAACGGTATTGCTCTGTTTAATGCATTATTGTATACAATGCAAAATGAATCCTGTGTTCTGAGAGATTTTATAGACATAACCATGTAACATCATGCCTGTATCCTGTATTCCATAATGGGGTAGGCAAGGGTGTTTCCATTTTGTAGGCGATCATATTGTCCTCTTTCGACGGCATAAACTAATATCATAAATATAAAAGCAATTTAATAACAAAATAGAAAAGCAATTTAATTAAGATCCATACTATTATTATAAATGCGAGTGTGTCTCTCTGTCTGTTACCTCTTCACGCTTAAACCGCTGAACCGATTTAGATGAAATTTGGTATAGAGATAGTTTGAATCCCGGGAAAGGACATAGGACAGATTTTATCCCGATATTCTCACGTGAAACTTATGCACGTGAAACCGCGGGGCGCTGCTAGTACATTAATAATACTTAGAACTATTATCGTATTTACAACATTAAACGCATGCACATTTAATCTAATTACCAATTTATTAAATAGAATCATGTTTCCAACATTGAATTTTCCATTGAAATTCATCATGAACTTTCCCATTTCTCCAAACAACTACGAATTTCGATCTAATACATTCATTTTACTTACATAATCAGCCTATAACGTTCCCACTGCTGGAACACAGGCCTCCTCTCTGAGAGGGAGTGGGCCGTAATCCACCACGCGGGCCCAGTGCGGGTTGGTAGATGTCACATGTCTTCGAATGTTTGATTCTAGGACATGCCGGTTTCCTCACTATGTTTTCCTTCACCGTTTTGAGAGCAGTAGTGTTGAAATAATTTACACAAAGTAAAGTGTCTGCTTGGGGTCGAACCTATGACCTACAACTCTTAAGACGCGGCCGTTACCATTGCTTATCTTACTTAATTAGGAATGTTAAGCATCTGAGAATACCATTCAAACCCTTTTGGTAATTTGAATTATACATCAACGTATTTTGCAGCTTTCGTTTGAAAATTAAATGTACTCCAATTTGTGGCGTTTCTATACTATATTTTGATTTAGTTTAAATCATAAGCTCGGTTTTTGGCCGCTTGGTTACCTTCAAAGATTGTAGGTGTAAGAAATTCAATATTAATTTCGTGATTTCGACTCTATTCTCAAAGACGTAATATTATAAAAGCATGTTTTCTCCGAAAGGATAGGCGGAGGTGTATCTATAGTACTTACACCCACAATTTGCCAGTCAAATTTAAGCCCTATGTAACAGTGGGCGAGTATATATTGCCATCAGCCGCGCACAAATCCAGGCTTGGTCTTATTCTCTAAGACTTTCATAATAATATGTATCAGCTGCTTCTATAGGCCGACCTCTTAACTGAGACGTTGCCTGAGGTAACAGCGCGGTGCGGGAGGGGTGTGGTGACGTGATGCGAGAGCTCAGTGATTCGTAAACTTGTGGCAACTATCACCCCTCCCGCACCGCGCAGCTACCTTAGGCATCGTCTCAGTTAAGCGGTCGGCCTATAGCATTATCTAAATGTATTAACTTTCGAGTCTAAAACAAAATTCACACGAATTTTGTTTTAGACTTTAAATCAATGTACTCGTATAAATTAACTATAAATATAAATGAACTATTAATTAAATTAATTAACTTTAAACAAACGTAAATTCTACAAATAAACACAATTTTTATAACTTCATCCATAAAAGCCTAATAACTGAGTAGATAATTAAATAAAACAGAAGGGCTATAATTAATCAAAATACGGCATCACCCTATCGGGCAGTGTCGTTTTCGTCATTAAAAGCAAAGGAAATGGTCATGAATGGGCGAAATAATAGGGAGTGAAAAAGATTGAGCTTCGAACTTGGAACCTTGGCAGAAGACAGAGTTGATATTATACAGAATGTTACAGAAAGGGTATATCAATACAAACGGGTTGAAGAGTGTAGGTATGTGGTCTAGAATCTCTGTACAAAATTTCAGCTCAAAAGCAGTAACTTTGAAAATGCTAAATATATTTTTAATTCCATAGTTTATTAAATTAAAATCATAACAAACGTGTCACCGCACTACGAGGGTTTTAATTATCCATTATCTGTAGTGTGCACCTAGTACCTACACGCACATCACGCCGCCGCGCGCCAGTGCAGCGCCGTGATGTCGAAATAAAAAAATATTGAGCATTTTCAAAGTTAATGCTTTTGAGCTGAAATTTTGTACAGAGATTCTAGACCAGATACACTCTTCAACCCGTTTGTATTGATATACCCTTTCCGTAACACCCTGTATAGGTAAATCTGTCTATTGTTGATCTTTTGCACTACAACCTCCTTTTTAGGGGCCCGTACCCAAAGGGTGCCAACGAAATCCTATCACTAAGCCTCCGCTGTCCGTCCGTCCGTCAGCCCGCGAAATTCAATTTTTCTTACGCAATATTAATATTAAATGCAAAAAACGTAAGAAAATATGAATTTCGCGGTCTACCACTGCGCATTCACCTTTGAGGGCTGATTTTTCAATCGACAAATAATTTTTATCCGTGGATTAAAATTGATGTCTGACAAATTTTGTATGGAAGAATTGTCAAAAATTCCAAATTATTCCTCAAATAAAATTATCGGGCATTGGAAATATCGGCCCTAAAGATTATAATAGTTACGGAATATAAAATTAAATAGTATTTTATTAATTAATCCTGGTAGAGTTAGCGTCCCCCCGATGCTAATAGTACAAACACATCAATCATATTTTGAAACAATGAGGTCGGCTTTTCCTATCTGACTACTCTGACAAGAAAGGCTGAAACAAACTCAGAGATATAATCTTGGTCAGATCATGTGAAGACCATGCAAATTGATGCTGGAAATGGCCTTTGAGGAAAGAACCACACAGATTGAGTGGACCTGTCCAGTCAGTGCACGCATTTGTCAGAAATCATGCAGCTCAACTCAAAACTTAAGGCGCTCAACGATTTGACGGACAATACCAAAGAAAGGACATTTGGGTAGGCTGCACTAAATGTTCAGTCAGTTCGACTGCTCATTCTGCTAGGCATCATTAAAAAAAACCGAGTGTGCTTATGACCACACGACTGAAGTGAAACTTCGAGAAAGAGAGAAAGAAAATGTGCGCGCACACTGCTCTCTCTTGCTCCTACACTGTGATACAGACAATAGGCCTGCACTGTGCTTAGATATACGGAACGTATTTGGCTATGAGAGGAAGAGAGAAAGAAAATGTGCGCGCGCACTGCTTGCTCTTGCTTATATCCCCCACTCAACTCCCGTTCGCCTCGCCCGATCACACTTTTCGTAACGCTTACGTCACGCGTTCGCCAGCTTACTCCCCAAGTCAAGCGTGCGTAAAGAAGTTTCACTTCAAAAAAAATATGAAACGATCTACTTAAAATTCCTGCGACACTATCTGCGTGCCAACGGACCAAAAACGCGTTGAAATTCAACAGCCACTTAAAACTACCTACCTCCGTCATCCCTCTCTTCATAATTAATGATTAACACAAAGAAGGACTGTAAACGAGAATAGCTGCCATCTCTAGAGACAATTAATTCTAATGCCCACAAAGAGATTTTATTAGTAGTGTTGTGGCTGAAGGAACACAATAAAGGGTGAGAAGTGAGGGGTAATTGTGTAACACACTAACCGTAGCAATGGCTTTAATTTTGACAGTTCAACAACATTCATTGCGCAGACACTTTTCTCGAACATATGATGCGATGGATTAGCGATATCTTTCAAAATGATTCAGATTGTGATTAAAAGCGCGCATTTATTACGCAATTAAGGTGCTGGTGTCATATATTATTTACGTATGGAATTAGTTGTTCTGTAGGCATGAACGATATTGAACGATATTGTACCCAGCACATCAAGCTACCCGAAACTGTAAAATTTTCCCAATCAACTTTGAACCTTATGATTTAGCGATAAAGTTGAAAATCTATTAAAGAAATTTGACAGATTGTAGTAGCTGGATGTGCAGGGCGTCTGTACATAGGAAAATTAACTTTATGTTAATTGTATAACGTACATACAACCTAGATACGAGCTTGTTACGAGACTTGTTGTTGTGCGAGAATACCACCTCACGGGCCCAGTGCAGGATGGTAGATGTCACATGTCTTCGAATTTTTGGTTCTAGGATATTTCCTCACGATGTTTTACTTAACCGTTTTGAGAGCAGTGGTGATGAAATAATTTACAGAAAGTAAAGTGCCAGTCGGGATTCGAACCTACGACCTACAACACATAAGTCGTGGCCGTTACCACTTGGCCACCACTGTATAGCTATACTTCCCCATTATTTTGATTAAATAACATCCTATTTCACAAAAAATAATCAGATTAAAACCATTTACAAGAACATGAAAGAAAGGCCAAGCGATGACCTTCAGCGTTCCTTAACCACTGCACTCCGTGGGAGCTAATGGAGTTTTCTCATTACACACAATATTATTTACTGAGCTGCGTCTTATATTTTCTATTTAACGCCACATCACTCCGCCATCTTGGATATCGTTAGAACATATTTTATAACTCGTAAAGTTGCTTTTCTTGGTTTATGAAGATCAATGAGGTTCATTGATAGTAAATGTGGAAGTATGGTGTTTCATTACTATTTCTATAATAATATAATAATAATAGTAATTTGAAAGCTGAGAAAGATAAACAAATCAAGTATCTTGACTCAGCAATCATTGTGCCGATAGTCGTTACAGCCAATGGATTGTTAGCCAAGAGCCTCGACCAACACCTGAGGAGGCTCTCGTTGGGCAGCTGGATCAAGGGCTTGATTCAGAAAGCAGTACTTCTGGACACGGCTCGCATTGTCAGGAGGTTTCCTCTCTCTGGAGCCCTGACCGCCGGTAGCTTGGACCCTGTTCCCGATACCGGTGGGCTACTACTTTTTATATTTTTAAATGTTTTTATATTTTTATATATTCTAATTTTTAAAAATATAATTTAAGTATATGTATTTAGATGAATAAAGAATAATAATTAATATTCTCTCAAAAAGGTACAATTTGATAAAAGCATCAAAATACATTTTAAAGTATCCTTTGTGGGAGCTGGAGTCTATACTGGGTTCGGGACCTGTATGACAGATCTCCAGGCTCACACCCTTAAAATTAAAATACTCAATTGCACTTACGACAACATTATAAAAGCTCCAAGTACTGAGAGGAAAATAATTAATATAAAACAAAGGAGATGTGTTGTGTGTGTCTTTGGAGAGCGGTGTGTGTTCTGTGTTCGTGAGTGCAAGATAAGTCCTCACACCCAGCGCCCGCAAAAGGAACTGGGCGTGAGCACCTACTTGCCCAAAAGTGTGTGTGTGTGTGTGTGTGGTTAACAAGGTGAAAAGCGATCTAAGTTTAATTTGAGTAGTTGAAAATTTCCGATAGACGAATTTATTCCAGAATATTTTCATATTTAGTATACGAAGGGTATTTAACACGTATTAGCTAATTATACAGGGTCAAATTAAATTAGCTAGCAAAACTCCGCAGAGGTAGTGGGAATCGATATCTAAACATTATAAAACAAAAAAAATCTCTACGTGACCAGAGGGCTAGTTATATTCTTTGACCAAAAAATCGATTTATTTCCGTTGGATCCCGTTTTTGAATCCCATTTTAATATTTTTGGCGTTGGATCCCGCAAAACATTATTATGTATTTCCGTTGGATCCCGAATTTAAAAAATGCAAGATAATTACGTTTTATTGTCGTTGAATCCCGAAAAGTATTTCCGTTGGATCCCGAATGCTTAAAAAAATCTGAATGCGGGTACTTTCAACAACAAAATTGTTTATAATAAAATGAGGGGTTCACTAATGTTTCACCAAAACTCCATTGACAAATTAATTTACAACCAACGTTTCGTATACTATTTATTTCACAAACAACTCATTTTCTATATAATCTAGTCGTTTCTGGCACTCGCCGGCCGCTGCCGCGGCACCGCTCGCTTCGCTCGCTCGGCTCGTGCGTAGGGGTCACAGTTTTAACCTAACCTAACCTAACATTGTTTTTTTTTAAATAATTAACCTAATCTAACTAGTTCGGTTCCGGGTACCCCACTAAAAATAATCTATTTTTTTTGTTTGATAAAGGTAAATCACTTTTCTTCTGAAATGTACACATGTTGTTATAATATGGGATTCAACGGAAATAGCAAACGGGATCCATCGTTAATACCTAAAAAATGGGATTCAAAAGTGGGATCCAACGACAATAAACGAAAAAATCAGCATCGCCATACAACGTGGCAAATTTTTGACAGCCTATGATTCTTACCCATCCTTTTTTATTTACTTGTACAGTACAATATACATGATACTATTAGGTATTATTTTAAGACTGTTAGCTTATATTAGGTCCTTACATATGAAATTGGCGTTTTGTATGGAAGGAACAAAAAGTCGAATATTTTTTAATATAATATATTTAATTAATCAAAGTATGAACCATTGTTTTCAATGCACTTTTGCCATCTTATAGGTAGTTCATTGATCCCTTTACTAAAAAAACCAGTCGGACGGGAATCAATAAAATCTTTGAAGGCGATTTGGACTGCCCCATCGGAGTTGAATTTTTTCCCTTGCAAAAAGTTATCCAAATTGCGAAAAAAATGGTAATCTGTTGGAGCAAGGTCCGGGGAGTACGGAGGATGTCTAAGACATTCCAATTCAAGTAATGTAACGCAGCAGTCGACGCGCGTTTGCCGGTTTGCTTCAGTCAATTCGTGAGGTACCCACCTTTCAAGCTTTTTAATCTTCCCAATTTGCTTCAAGTGAATTAAAACAGTTTTATCACTAACATCGAAGCCTGCAGCTAACTCGGACGTGGTTTGCGATGGGTCCGCTTCCACAATAGCCTTCAATTCTCCATTATCAACTTGGGTCTCAGGCCGTCCACGGGGCTTGTTCTGCAGGTCGAAATTTCCAGAACGAAAACGTTGGAACCAAAAACGAACTGTGTTTTCTTTTGCAACATGACCGCCATACACATCATTCACCCTTCGAGTCGTTTCCGCAGCACTAGTGCCACGGCGGAACTCGTACTCGTAAATAATGCGATATTTTAAATTTTCCATTTTGTAAAATGAGTGACGCAAACAGAAAAAACAGAAGAAAAAAAACAAATGAATGACGGTCATCGAAGCACAAATACATGAGTAAATAGCTGTACAAATTTGAATTTGGAATTCCTTACCAAAGAGGAGAAATTCGTGATTAAAGTGGCCAGTATGAAAAACGCCAATTTCATATGTAAGGACCTAATATATTCAGCCAAAGATGCTGGTGGTGCCGAGTGAGCCTGTAGTCTTAAATTCGTCCCCAATTAATACCGACCCAGCCTGTCCTTTGCTGCCCTCTCCCAGCGACGCCCTAAGCCGTGGCCCGAACCCCACAGGGGGTGCCCTAGGCTTGGCGTGTAGTCGCTTAGTTTTTAAGCCCTGGCTGGAGGCCTTAACTTCGAGGCATCCACAGGCAAGCCCGGTTAAGCAGACGACAACCTCATATGGCCCATCCAGACTCTCGCGAGGCGCCTCCTAGAGGCTCTCGGCACGAGTCTTGGCGAGTGGAGGCTGCAGGAATGCTAGCCATCCACAGTCTCGATTTATTTAGTTGCCCGCACCGTCTACTACAAGATGGACTTGATTGAAGTGACTGCGTTAGCTACTTTATGTGCCTACCAATATTATAATATATTGCATCTATATCACCTAAATAAAAAAAGAAATCCAAAATGATGATATGGATTTTTTGGATTCCAAATTATTGGTTCCATTTGATACAACTCCATAAAAGTGGTATACAAATCGTTATTCCACTCCGTCATAATAAAAAAAATGCACGCGTCCTTACTCTGCAGCAGTAAATAACAAGTGAGCGAGCGCGAGAGTGTGGTTGATTCCCTCGCCTCACTCTCTCGCGTCCTTTGACTCGCGTCCGAAAAACCGACACAAAACGGAGCGATAGCGAGTCGAGGCGAGGGAAGACGAGGAGTCACGAGCGCACCGCCCTGTAGCCTCGTGGAGAGTCTGGATGGGCCAATAGGTTGAACAGCGAGACGCCATTACCAAAAAAAAAAAAATTGTGTTGCCGAGTGCGCGCACTTACTTGCTGGGGCGTGCACCGCTGAGTCGTGCGCTGCGTACCTACTCTCAACACGGTGGCGGATGCCATAGACATATTCACCTACACTGGGTGAGTTCACAAGGGCCACGTACTGTGTAGCATATAAGGTATAGTTAAGTATATTTTAAGTTACTTTGTCGCATTAGATTTATTATTATCTGTAATGGCAAAGGAAACATGACATATGATAAATAAATAATTATTATCTTGGAAATTGAAATAAATTAGGTACTCAGAGAGTTGTATTTTAAATTGTAATTACGAATTTTACTAACAGTTCCTTCAAGAACAACTTGTTACTTTATGAGAAGCCCCGATAACTGAAGACAAACTCGACTACAAGCAGCCAATAACCTTTACACAAACAATGAACTAAATTAGTTTCAAACTCAACTGGTAATTATATACTCCTGTTTACTTGCCTAGTTGTACCATAGAATATTAAACTTTAGAAAGGGAGCTCCCGCTTTGAATAGATAGCGCCATCCACGAAGACGTGCCCCACTTTAACCGCCCGGCCACGACTTTTGGCTTAGCGGCAAGCGGCGCGGTTTCTTTTGTCTAGAGTTGACACTGCGAGCGGTGCTTCGTGGCATGGTTATATTTGTTTTTACCGCTCGCCGCCCCGCGCTAAGCTGCCACTGATAGGGGCAAGGCCGTGGCCGGGCGGTTATAATAAGTAACAAACTATTAAGAGCCTATACTACCTCAGCTAAAACTCATTCTTTATCTCGCTCATACGATACTGCTCGCGGACTGAGTGAGAGCGAGACAGAGTGCGGTGCTGGGCGGCAGGCAGCGCCAATAGTTTAGGTATTTGCTTTTTACAGTGAAAATAATGGTAATTATTTAAAAATAAATAACATAAGACCTGCTTTAAAGTAAGTTCAGTTAGTATGCAAAGTTTCATGATCTAATTTGAAGTATTTTTTGAATACCAGCGGTTTATTGTTCGGGTTAGAGGTAACTTTGGATTTCTTTTCTATCGAGAAAATTTTATGGAATCGTGTTTTCGTCTAACATAGGATTTAGCATTAATCCTTAACTTTACCATATATTTATTTCAAAATTAATGGTGCAGTATTTTCGACATAACGGAGGATCACGCTAAGCCATTTGAGGTAGTATAGGCTCTTAAAATAAAATCATAATAAATCCTAACCTAACTAAAACTATGAAGTTATGAACAAACTAGAATAAGGCGTCGTTAATTTAATCGACGCACGCACGAAGGCAAAACGGCCGATGAACTTTGACCAGTCTGAACTTAGGCTCTCCGAACTTTCGCGCATGTTCTCTCACTCACACTCGCCTCATGTCACCATTTTGGTTCCTAAAAAATGTTATTGCGCAGCCTTCTGCGCAAAGTTCGGACCGGTTATGTTTCATCGGCCGAATTTGAGATAATTTTCAAGTTATGGAACAACAAACTGAATGTCGTACTTAACAAAGTTCAAATTAATTCCATTGCAACCAAAAACTTATTAGGACTTTTTTTGCTACAAATGGTCACTCAAAAATCAACTTAGAATCCATTTCATTAAAGTAGATAACTGAAGGCAAATTCCCGTAATTGAAAACGTTCAATGTCAAAAACTTGATGAGATTGCGACTACATTTTGAACGTTTTTAATTACGGTAATTGGTCTTCAAATAAAATGGCGATGGAATGAAAATATCTGATCTTATGAACACTGCTATAGGTCAGTTTCACTTCTATACGGTTTCCATCATCTATGGCTGTGCCCTGTCCTAGGAGTACCAACAACTCACACACAACATAACTATGTGCAACTAATAATTACGTTCGCAATTTACTGGAAACTGTCCCGAGTCTACACTGAACATGTAGTAGGTACAGGGAGTGTGCAAATAGTTGATAGTGATGCGAATAACTTATGAAGTCCTAGTAGCAATATAATAAGAGTATTAAGAGTTTCAATATATGAAATTGACGTAGCTTATGTAAATCACACTATCACACTAATATTATAAAGGCGAAAGTTTGTGAGTGTGTGTGTGTGTTTATATGTTTGTTACTTCTTCACGCTCAAACCGCTGAACCGATTTAAATGAAATTTGGTATAGAGATAGTTTGAGTCCCGGAAAAGGACATAGGATAGTGTTTATCCCGATATTCCCACGGGACCGACATTTACGCGGGTGAAACCGCGGGACGCAGCTAGTAATCAATATAACGGAGAACTTATGTGTGTCTCGTTATTATCAGCCATATTTTAACTACTGTGGGCGAACTATGGGTACCTATTGTGTTGATTATTGCGCAATAGAAAAACGGTTTGCAGTTCAAATAAGATTATAATTTCACGAACAAACTACTCACACACTACAGGTACACGATACAACCAGATACGGAACGCGGGACAGTTTCTGAGCACATGATGTTCGTATGATGTCCAATCTCCAAGAGTGCTCCACCTCGCTGCACGCTCTCTTGTACTCACCATGAACTCAGGCTAAACTCTGTCGAACGCCGCCAGATGGCGCTGCCGTTCTGAATAGTCAAACGAATGATCGGATGCGACAAATATATTATATTCTTTCTACTGGAAAAATTTGGGAGAGTCTTTTGCACAGCAGTGTGACAACATCATCTTCATTATAATTGGCTCACTGCTGAGTAAAGGGTAGTTCTTCGAAATTTGATTCTTCGACTGATCCATATGGCCAAAATTTAATTTCACTTTCAGCTCTATAACACATATTCATATGAAAATAGACATACCAAATAACATAATATGTTTGTATGAGGGACTCGTTTTTATAAAGTAGTTTTCAAGATATCGACGTTCGAATATTTTGTGCCCAGATGAATCAGAAACAGAAATAAAAAGTAATAAATACACCGTTAGTTTTGATTGATAATTCTAAACAATAATTATTAATTCTTAACTAAGACTAAGACATATCAAAAGTGTCATATTTAGAACAGTTTTATACTCCTGTTAATTATTCAAAAGGTTATAGCTAAGTAAATAATAATAAAGAAGACTAGAACTACTGACTTGTACACGGTCAAACATTGGACTTTATAATGCAATAAAAGCACTCCTTTCGTGCTGGAGAGGGGAAATCTAATTTATTTCATCAGTCATATGGGGGTTTTGACCATACGAATCAGGCACAGTTGAATCAGAATTTTGCCTACAATCATGCATAACTCATCATACATACAGACTTCATTATTGTCATTTTTATACACGATTCCATAACCCAAAACTACTTGAATAACTAAACGAATTGATAAAGTTCTCATCGAGTCGTGAGTTCGATCCCTGCGAAGCTCCGTATTAAATAATATTTAAAAATAGTTATATTACTGTTTTTGACATATTTTAAGAACTACAGTGTAAAGATAACTGACAAACTATAAGTGACCATATTACCAAGACAAAAAAGTGCATACATATAACTTTATAAACAGTGACCACAAAACAAAAATAATCAAATATAACAAAAGTGAATACAGCTAATATGTACAATATAAACATTACAAACAATAAATAATAACTTTAAACAACATTAAAAAGTGAAAGAACTAAAATAAAGTGTTATTTTTACAAAGTGAAGTCAAACAAAGAAACAGTGCAAATATTTCCATTGCATGACTCATATATTAACGGCCACTCGGTAGTTCAAATCGTGTATCTACATTGAGGAACAGTATTTCGTCACTAAACTTAACTGTACAAATAGCTTCGCCAGTAAAGTAGCGATACCTGTGTGAACGGTGTGGCTCGAGTTCGATCCCCAACATATGAGATTCTTTTTGTAACATCAAAAATGAATTTCTTAGAAAACATTACCTTTCGCCGTACTAGAACAAAATCGGACACGATCCTAAACAATAGTGACATTGATCCGACACATAACTTGAATAGCACAGTCACTAGTGTACCTGAGATGTCCGACGACGAGGATGACGAACTAAAAAAGCTACGTGAACAAGTTATGAATCTTACGCTACAGCTTCAAAGTGCACATTCAGAAATAGAAACACTGTCATTAGAAAACAATGAACTCAAACAATTAAATAATACTTTGAGTAAAAAAAATGATTTATTTAAAAAAGTAACAAATACTCCTGTTAAACTAAAGCCGTCTAGCGCCAAAAAACAGAACAATAAACGAAATACAAGCAATAAGCAAGTCCAAACTGAAACACCCAATAAACAAATTCTAAACGGCACACCTAATAAACCTATTAAACAAATCCAAACCAAAACCTTTGACAAAGAAATAAATCATGAGACAACAGAAATAAAGAAAACGTATTCTAATAACAACTCTAAGGAAAGATGCAAAATATGTATTTTGAGTACAGATAACAGTAACAAAATCCTGAACATTGCAGAAAACTCTTTCTCTCGTTCTGAAATATGCCACTACATAACACCCCATGGAAATGCAACCTTACTGCTAAAAGGACTGAAGGACAAAGTATCTAACTTTACACTAGAGGACTATTGCATTATCATGTTAGGGGAAGAAGACTTCAGAACAACAAGTAGTTATTTTGACATTATCCTATATATCAGACAAGTTCTACAGGACATCAAACATACCAATTTTATTTTATGCGCCCCAACATATAAATGCGACAATTATACTAATTTATATAATTCAAGAGTGGAGACATTCAATAACCTACTTTTTCTGGACATATTGACACACGAATACGCATATCTAATTGATAGCAACAAAAATCTCACATATGACTACATAGAGTACAACAGACGGACTTGCGCAATAAATAATACTGGACTACAAATAATTTTTAAGGACATAATAAATTTGATTGATGACATAAAATATAATAACCAAATGATATCGACTAACTTGAACTATAATAAAGATAATTTATTACACGGTGGACTTTTTCGTGACTAAACATCTTAATATAATGCACCAGAACATAGCAGGCTTATTGAACAAGTCAGATGCGCTCACAGTCTGTTTAAATGAACTTAAAGAGAAAAACAAACAAGTGGATGTAATATGCGTTACTGAACATTTTATGATGGAAGGCTACGAAAACCAGCTGAGCATTCCAAACTATTGCTTAGCTGCTCACTACAGTAGAAAGGAAGTTAAGAGAGGCGGATCATGTATCCTAATTAGAAATGGGCATGAGTGGAAGGAGCTATTAAAAATATCAAAAATGTCAATAACAGGAACTTTTGAATGCTGTGCCATTGAGCTTACTAAGTATAACACTGCCTTTGTATGTGTGTACCGAATTCCAAATATGAACAATCTCAATGATTTTTTTAATCAGTTTGAAACAGTTTTACTAGAATTATCTAAGAATTCATATAAAAATATTGTCATAGCTGGCGATTTCAATATAGACATGTTGAAAAGGAATTACCAGTCGGTGGAGTTTGAATGCCTTCTGCTTAGCTTCAACCTAAAACTAGCAATAAATCAACCTACTCGAATGGAAAGTCGGACATGTATCGATAATTTTGCGCATAATTATAATAAAAAATGTGAATCTGAAGTCTTAGAGTTTGCCCTTTCGGACCACACTGCCCAGCTTTTAAAATGTCCCGTGAATAAAATATGTACTATCGACAAATACTGTACTATTAGACGCGACTACAATAAAGAAAATATAACTAAATTTAAAGATTGTATGAGCAAAATTAATTATTCTGAAATATATGAAACAGACGACCCGAACATTGCCTACTACAACTTTCACGAAGTATTTTCGCTTTTCTACAACCTCTGTTTTCCTAAAAAATTGATTAAAATAAATGTAATAAAAAAGCAAAGGTGGTTATCTAAGGGAATTAAATCATGTAGTAAAAAAAAACGGCAACTTCTGTGGACCTACAGATTAAATCCAAGTAAACTAAATAGAACTCGGTATAAAAATTATTCTAAGTTATTTAGAAAAATCATCACTCTGACACAGCGTTCACAAAACAACTACAGAATTAAAATATCAGACAATAAATGTAAAACTGCCTGGCAAATAATAAATCGAGGAAAATTTAATGTACCTAAAAATTATATTTCAAAAATTAAAATCAATAACGACAAGATAACGGACGCGAAACAAATTGCAAATGAGTTTAATAACTATTTTATCAATAAAATACAACCAATACAGACTAGTAATAAAACTAAAACACTCATCGTTAATAGCAAAAACTCAATGTTTATGGCACCCTGTACACCACAACAGGCACATAAAATCATTATGGGGTTGAAAAACACTAATAGCGTGGGTTACGATGGTATTTCAACTAAAATAATAAAATCAGTAGCATCTGAAATAAGCCACCATTTGTCTCACATCATTAATCTCAGTATTATGGCTGGCAAGTTTCCTGACGCACTAAAAATGGCTATCGTTAAACCATTATTTAAGAAAGAAGACAGAGAGCTGATGGAATACTACAGGCCTATTTCTCTGATACCTATCTTCTCTAAAATATTTGAGAAATTCATTCAAAAGGAATTAAACGGTTATATAGAAAAAAATAATATACTGTGTAATGAGCAAAAAGGATTTCGCGAAAATAAGACTATAAGTATGGCCATCTATGACTTTCTATACACCGTATTGACAAGAGTAGATAAAAAAACACCTGTATGTGCTATCTTCTGCGATATGACGCAAGCATTTGACTACGTAAAACATGACATTTTAATTAGAAAACTTGACGCGTATGGTATTAGAGGTAATGTACTTAATTTATTTGAATCTTATTTATGCAACAGAAAGCAAAAGACCGAAATCACTAGAATTAATACCAATACCAAAAAGGAAGAGATTTACTTATCAGAGGAACGTCTCACTACCTTTGGTGTTCCACAAGGAAGTGTTTTGGGACCTCCGCTTTTTACACTATATATTAATGACTTACCTAAATCAATTTCACATCCTATGACTTTATTTGCGGATGATAGCACGGTGACAATTTCTAATAATAACAGTGACATGATCCAATATAAACTTGACATTCACAATACTCTGACATCAATAATAAAGTGGTTAAATAATAATAATTTAATAATTAATCTAGATAAAACTAAAATCATACATTTTAGTCAACGTTCGACTATAGAAAACATGGACATAAATATAACTAATAAAACAATTGAAAGCGTAAATGGTACGAAATTCCTTGGACTAATGATTGATAAAAGGCTTGACTGGAAATCGCAAATGGAGAACCTTTGCAAAAAAATTTGTAGTTCTGCATTTGCATTGCACTCTCTAGCTGCAGTTGTGAATGTAGACACCTTGATTGCAGCTTACCATGGCTTAGCTGCGTCTCACCTAAGATACGGCATTATATTCTGGGGAAATTCTACCGACGTTAACACGGCATTCAAGGCTCAAAAGAGATGTATTCGATCTATGTTTGGGTTAAAAACGGTTGATACATGTAAACCATATTTTAAAAAGTACAAAATATTAACACTTCCCTGTATGTATATTCTCGAAACCGCAATGTTTGTTAAAACTAACCCCAAACTGTTCCCACGTCTAGAGGACGCCGTACCGCGTAACAGAAGAGATGCGACTATTCTTCGCATCTATCCAGCAAAAACGGCACTCATGCGCAAGAGTATCGTCTGCATGGCTCCCACTATATTTAATATACTGCCTAAACGATGGAAAGAGTTAAATAGGAATGCATTCAAGCGTCAATTAAAAGAGTTCCTTTTGCATAAAGCATATTACAGTGTTTCCGAATTTCTATCCGAAAAAGTTTTTTTTTAATAACTTTGACATAAATCCTGTAATCTGAACATTTAACTCATAATTTTGACATAAATCTGTAATTTTGACATTCATCTTGTAATTTGACATGATCTAGACGTTCACATTGTAATTTAGCAATCAACATTGTAAAATCGACATAAATCTGTTAATTTGGACTTCGGTTGTAATTTTGACATGTAACATACATTTTTAAACTTTGACACTGTTCTTGTATTTGTGATTTATTTTTTCATTTTGAATGTTGACATGATGATATAATAATAATTTCGAATTAACAGGTCTCCAAGTTAAAAATTTTGTATTTGCAATTCTGGGTAACTTTCTTTCTTTTTGTGAAATTTTATAATAATATAACTTATAACTTTCTTTCTTTTTGTGAAATTTTATAATTTTTTAGTTGTCAATAAAAGGGATAATAGTTTCAATATTATAGAAATATTTGTACGCCGATACTTACGGCTAAACATGACTGGACTTAAACAATTGATTTTAATCTTGCATGCTCTTGTATGTATACCATGTTTAGACAAATAAAGAATATCTTATCTTATCTTATCTTATCTAAAAGCATCACACGAAACATAGATTGAAGTTTTAAGACAATAAAATAAATTTTATAAAGTAGGCATTGTAATCATAATGCCACCTGAACCAAACACAGGTGAATCAGATATTTTCCTTCGTAACACCGGGATCTAAGCCAACCAGCCGCAGGTCCACCTTCTAACTCGTCCGTTGCACGACTGGCTTCCCCCCGCGCGGGAAGCCAGACTCTCATTATCATTATTATTACACGACCAAGTACGGTCAAGTGAAGCTTACGCCACATTAATCAGTATTATACGCCGGACACTCCTTATTTACTTATTTATAAACAAACTAACGTAGTTATAACCAATACACATTTTTTTTTGTAAGAGGACAACTCATTTCCTTTCGATATAATTATAATTTATATTGATGTATCAAAGGGAAAATGCGACAACGACCATTTTGTTCCGGAAAATGTCAAACGGACGTGTTATATGAATCAGAAGAACAAACTTCAAATATTTTTATTTTGTATCTAGACAGCAATTATTTAAAAAATATCATTTGTCCTAGTAAGGCATAAAGCTAAATTGTACAAAAAAAAAAAAAATACATGCCGTTTTGTTAGTTGGTTACAGAAATATACCCATAGGTAGACATCGAAAATTTTGTCCCTGAAGAACTACCCTAAAGCCCTTTCGTGCCATGCTGCCCTGGTCTCTGCGAGTCTTATCCAGGACTTTCCATTCCCAGCAGTGGGACAACATCTATGGTCGCTATAACAACAAATCACACTAATATTATAAAGGCGAAAGTTTGTGTGTGTGTTTTTATATGTTTGTAATTCACGCTCAAACGGCTGGACTAATTTTGATAAAATTTTGTATGGAGGTAGCTGACACCCTGGATTAACATATAGGCTACTTTTTATCCCGATATTCCCACGGGATCGACGTTTACGCGGGTGAAACCGCGGCGCAGCTAGTAATAAAAATATAATAAGCCCGCTTTTTAATAGCTCGAGTATATAAAAAATATTTACACATTTAGGCTCTGAAATCTGGGATCACAACAATTCGCGAGGCCTACCTAGTACTTAACAAAAAATATAAATAAATGCAAAATAATATAGTAAGTAATTTATTTTCGTTTGATTTGTTTCTCGGGCACGTTTTTCAGATTAGGAAATTATAAGAAAATGTCGTCGCCGAAAACATTGTTATTGAGGACAAAACAAAAATCGTAAAGTTTTTAGGAAATTAGAATCTATTTTCCTCTCTGTACCTACATAAACCATTTATTACTTGTTCATAAAAAGCATGACGTCACATTATGGTCTGTTCCAAAATTATATGATGAAAATGTAAACAAATGGATCTGAAAAGGAAAAAAATACATTTCCCTCAGATATTTTTGGAACAGACAGTAACTATGATAAATGCACCTAATAATTCTTCGTACCTACGAGTTAAAGTCAATAAATAAATTGCCATAACGTGATGGTAAAAAAATAAAATAATGCTGCCAGTCTTCTGGGCACGTTTTCGGATGACAGCGATGCGGACGAGTACTTCGACGCCTAAGTGTCCTTTGTTTTTGTATTTATTTGTATAGTAAGTTAGTTAGTCATTTAATTTAGTATCTATTATAAATTGTTAGTTACATTTTCTCAAAAAAATTATAATAAAAATGAATAAAATAAAACATTTAACGTTAATAAAAAGTATAGGGACCGTCTGTAGAAACTAACCCCCTTATTCATAAAACTTATCAAACCTATTTTAGTTAAAATGGGGTTTGTCTCTTTCTTACACACAGAAATGACAACGTGACAGATAAAGACAAACGTTCTATAAACCTATTTTAGCTAAAATAGAGATAAAATAGGATTATGAATAACAGGGTTAATGTTTTAGTTACAAACGCGGCATTTACGACGAACAATTTAACGACTGAATATAATTTTTACCGACTTCTTTGATCAACCAGTGTATTCTGTAAAAATCTCATCGTGAAAATATAAGTAAAGTGAGCTGTCATTCCACACTGACATTGACACTATTGACAGCTCACCTCAAACTCTCTTCACCAACGTTTTCAACGTGAGATTTTTACAGAATAGATCGCAGGAGTACAATCACAGGGTGGCAGGGACAAAGATGCGCGAACTGTAACCATTCATTCAGCACATGATTGACAACTGGCGTAGACATTTTTTAGTCGGTTATCAAAAAAAATCTGCCGTTTCATAGAAAAGTTTAAACCTACGCCATCAAAATGTGTGGAACATCAAATAAATTTTTTTAAATTATTATTTCATTTTATTGCGGAATAACATTTACATTCCATACATTGTTAGTAAATAATACTTATAACTATGTTAGTAAAATTATTAATTACTTATTCATTATTATTATTCACCTATTTAATGTTATAGAGAGCACCTCTAGAACCGTGGACGGTGTTATTTGCTGTACTCTGGACGCTTTTAACGCGTACGTCTTTTTATTTTTACATTGTTCTCACATATAATTATAAATTCAACATTAATGATGTAGGTAACGGGTAGCTCTATAATAAAGTTTACTTTATTATTTATAATTACTAACATATGTACACACAAACTAAAATATATATATACTATATACAAATAATAATAAAAAAAGACAGGAGTTCATTGGGCATCAAAAAATTCGTCCGCATAACTGTCAATGGGATAAGTGCCCAAAAGGCTATTAGCAGCATCGCCGCGTTGGATGGCAATGCTTATTCTTTGGGCTAAAAATAGGCCAGCCCTCTGGTCACGCGAAGAGTCAACCAAACGCTTGGCGATATCGCGAAATATGCGATGAGCACTCGGACCCCAAGGCCCTAGAGTTTCAACCCCAAACGGCTCAAACATATAGCTCCCAATAAGGTTGTTATATTTGCGCCGTTTGAGGTTTTCTGCTCTGTAGGTAACTAATATTTTTGTAAAAATATAATTTAAAAGAGTGTCCATGGAGTTTCTTGCCCGTTCTTCTCCATAGGTACCTACGCTTTGGAATGGGCAACTAGCTTCATATTTTCTGACTGAGTGACTTCTTGACAATTCAAAAGTGCCTGTAAATGGTTTACTTAATTGAAATAAATGCTTTGAGTTTGAGTTTGTGCCTCACAACCAGATAAACAGCCTTCTGAATACCTCACACGCGGCGTATCAGGACCACTTTTTTACGTATTATTGCCCTAAAGCAGTCCGTACTGGCCTTAGCAAACATACCTGATGCAATAAGCTAAAATAATACTTATCTGCTTTGTTGTAATGTAATATTGTTTTGTAATAATTTATAATTAATGAATAATTTGTAATCTGGTGTAAATTCTATGTGGGTGTATTCCTGAAATAAAAACCCCTGTCACCCACGCGAGTTAGACGAAATCAATAAAATCTGTAACAATTTTTAACAATGCGACACGTACTTCGTTACCTTTTAACAAAGCCAGAAAATTCAGAAACTTAATGTTGGTAGCTCTTAATTTTTTTTAACAATACACCCACGACATTTTTACGCTTGTAACTCATATTGTCAGAAAAAGCAAAGGTGCATTCAAAATGCGACTGTATTTTTACTGTTTATTGGCAATGAGAAAATATCGTCCAACTCTAGGCAATCAGCTCACGAAGGATATTTTATGACTTCCCGTTGTCCCCATGATGGAAAGCATCAATGGGGACACCGTTAATAGGGACAACGGGAATAGACCCTTCTAACCTTGCTGATTGACCTGAAGGACAAATCTCGTAATTTAAAATGTTCAAAATCTAGTCGCAGTCTCATCTCACACATAACATAATCAGCCTATAATGTTCCCACTGCTGGGACACAGGCCTCCTCTCTGTGAGAGGGAGTGGGCCGAATCCCACCACGCGGGCCCAGTGCGGGTTGGTAAATGTCACATGTCTTCGAATTTTTGGTTCTAGGACATGCCGGTTTCCTCACGATGTTTTCCTTCACCGTTTTGAGAGCAGTAGTGATGAAATAATTTACACAAAGTAAAGCGCCTGTCTGGGTTCGAACCTACGACCCACAACTCGTAAGTCGCGGCTGGTACCACTGCTGTCACTTCGGTGACAAGCAAATGTCAAGAACTTGTCAAAATGTAGTCTATTAGAATGTATGCCTTTTCGTTTGTGCTAGTTAAATGTATTTTCTTTCCTTCTTCTTTCTTTCTTTAACTTGAAAAGGACCAAATTCTGACCGACGACGATGCGATATATCGACAAGACATGTGTCATAAAACTGAGAAAATTTTCGTATGAGGGACTTTACAAATCCCTGGGAACTTACTGTACCTATTATATCTTGGCTTACAAACGCAGTTTAAACGCACCTTTACAAGAACACGTCTGTCATATATGCCTCATAAAATAATAATGCTAAAACCAGCGCATTTTTGCCTTCAGACATAGAATATTAAATTTTCTTTCTTTGGATAATCGAAATATTATGTTAACCAAAGGTCTTAATTGAAAAACGTTTGCTCTGAAATATTAATGAAAATAAAGTGCCTGTTGGGTTGTTTTGAAGCCGATGATAAAAAGGTGAAGTCAAAGTTTATGTTGTGTTAGGGAAATACGGATAAAAGAGCGTTCGTACCTACTTATAAAATAGTACTTTAAGATTTTCTTTTTGACCTCAATATCGGTTTCAGCACCCTCGAAAACCATGAAATAGACAGCACATAATCAGCCTATAGTGTTCCCACTGCTGGGACACAGGCCTCCTCTCAGTGAGAAGGAGTGGGCCGTGATCCACCACGCGGGCCCAGTGCGGGTTGGTAGATGTCACATGTCTTCGAATTTTTAGTTCTAGGACATGCCGGTTTCCTCACGATGTTCACCGTTTTGAGAGCAGTGGTGATGAAATAATTTACACAAAGTAAAGCGCCTGTCTGGGTTCGAACCTACGACCTACAACTCGTAAGTCGCGGCCGATACCAGTGGGCCAACACTGCTGTCAAATAGACAACAATAAAGAAAAATTTTTGCAGCCGCCATCTTGGATTTTCATTTTGACCTCACTATCGGCTTCAGCACCCTCGAAATCCATGAAAACCATAGTCATGACGTAAAAACATTTTTGCAGCCGCCATCTTGGATTTTCGTTTTGACCTCACTATCGGCTTTAGCACCCTTGAAAACCATGAAAATTATCTCTCTCTCTCTCTGACTCTCTCTACTATATGTAATAAAAAGTCGCATGAAGGGGGCATAACGCTTTTTCGTTAAGTGACGATTTCTCCAAGTTTACTCCTACCGCAAGCTCCATTAAAGAACTTCGTTCCAAAAACACAAACCTTCAACACCCCCTGTTAATATCATTCAAGTGCCTAAAAATCCTTGTTGCATGGTACCTGAAAATCTAAATGTAAGATTGTTTCACAGGTCACATTTGGAGTCCTAATGCGCTTTGCAGATGAGCAACTTTAGTTGAGGCAACTATCAACTTTTTGAAATTGTTCTTTAAAAGTTGCCAGTTGCTACAACCAAATAGCCCAAGATGAACCTATGTAAACAGCTATTTGCCAGTTGCCAGTTGCTGTAATAGTTGTTCCATCTGCAAAGCGCCTAAATTAAGGTCGAAATCAGAAAGTTGTTAACCGTTTTGCTTGCCCGTAAGTTTCAGTACTCACCCTCATGGACTGAACGGTATGCCACCATATAAATACATTACCAACACTCTCACTTGCTTTGTTTTATTAATACAATCTATTAGCGCCGCTTCAAATACGGTGCTGTTAATATTAGAAGAGTCTTATATTTTATTTTGTTCTTTAATAGAATATGCATATGTTTCATTAGGTATGCATAGCCAGTTACATTAATTGCTCCCACGCGTTTGAAATTACATGGTATAAGACATCAACGCACAAACTGTCACCCTGACATAATAATTATTCTAGAAGGGTAGAAAAAAAATGCTGTTCCATCAATACGCAACTCAGCCTAACACAGTCCACTGCTGTACATAAGTCTCTGCCAGGCTGCGCCACAACAACCTGGCCTCCGATTCTCACATCCAGTCTGTCCGAGCAACCTTTTTATAGTCATCCATCCAGCAAATGCTGCTGAGCGGCAGAAATAGGTTCCTTCTTATGGTGGTACGAATTCCCCGGACGAGTTCCTTCTCGAAGACCTCTACTACAACGCGGTATTAAACTCGGAATTACACTCTACAATGAGGGCAGTGGTGGCCCAATGGTAACGGTTGCGACTTGCGATTTATTGGTAGTACGTTTGAACCTAGACAGGTGTTTTACTTGTTGTAAATTATTTCATCACGATTGCTCTCGAAACGGTATAGGAAAACATCGTGAGGAAACCGGCATATCCTAGAACCAAAAATTAGAGAACATGTGATATGCACCAACCCGCACTGGGCCTGCGTGGTGGATTATGGCCCACTCCCTCACACAGAGAGGAGGCCTCTGTGTGTGTAGTCAGAATAGTACCTATAAGTTGATTATGCAATAACCAATGCACCATATGACACTGTACAATTTGTTCCCTAATGACGTGCCATCCGCGCGCGAGTTCGTGCGTGTCGTGTGTGTCTCCATTAGGTACCAATGCCACGGACTCGTATAAATCCCATATTCTGGCAAAGAATGGTTCAGGTTCAAATCCTTTTTCCAGTATAAGCCAATAGTCCAAAATGTCAGTCGTATATTCTAGCCGCTGAATTGCATGTGACGGGTATCCAGGCTTTATTTCAACGAGATTTAGCATACAAATGTGTGATTTACATGAGCTTTTTTGACGTGTGTACTGGAACGCTGCGATTGGTATGGACGCTTCGTATTTTTAAACTAATTGGCGTACTGTGATTGTGAAAAGGTTTTATTGTGAATGAGATTATCATTTGTTTATACAGTTACATAATTTATGGTTATGAATATTATGGAAATTATTGCTAAGTAATAGGTAGGTAAGCACCATAGAAATATAAAAATATATCTATGGTAAGCACGAATGTCGATAAAAGCTACCTATTTTTCTACGGTCAACAAAGTTAATCCCACCTTCAGGCATAATTACGCCAAGAAATCAGACGCCATCTTGTCTAGTTATATATTTTATTTATTACATGAAACTTCAGCAGAGGTCCAAGCACGAGGTTTGCTCGCGAGCTATGGGGCGCAGTATCTTGGGGGTTCGAATTTCGGACCGTACGGAACACAACGCTGCGCGCTAAAACCAAGATCACAGAAGTTACCCATTAAGCCGCTAAACTTAAGTGGGACGGAATGGGATGATAGATTGACTTAGCGAACCACCTGTTAGATCCCGCTAACTGTGGAACAGACTGGATGTGGAAGGCGGAAGGCAGGGTGTTGTGGCGCATCCTGGGAGAGGCCAATGTCCATCAGTGGTCTGCGATAGGCTGAGTTGTTTGATTGGAAACGCACAACGACATCGCAGCAGGCCGAGATGAAGATAGCGGGACACTAGCAAAAAACAGAATTGTATGAAAATGGGAGAGGGCGGCCTTTGCCCTGCAAGTGTGACAATACAATCTAGTTTGATTAGATAGAAAGATTTACAGCCAACTAAAATCGGTAGGTAACTTTAAATTTATATAGTCATATGAATTATTTACAAAATAAACATTAGAATCTAATACCTATAATTACACGAAAAAACATTGGTTGTCTGTAAAATCGGTTTACGGACGATAATTACGTGATAACGTCATAAGAAAACATCCGATCGTGCTATCGCTTGTTCCGCGCTCTCGCTTGCACACTCGGCTCAGGCGGAACGTGACAATGAGTCATGCATTTTCTTGCGTGCAGCCGGCGTTCATCGATTTATAAGACGTTATCGCGTCAAAAAACATGAAGAAAATAATTATAACTAATATCAACAACACATCTTCTAAAACAGCGTCTTCGTTTAAAGAGCAACATTAACATTCAAAGACATAATTAGTTTGCCCCGTAGCACACTCTCAGTTACCAAAATATATCAATTAAAATGCTAAACAGCGCCGGTTCCCGGTAAATTCAATTATTTGGGTCCGTCGTTGTATTTCGTTAGAAGTTTTGTGCCGATAGGCTGTCTCGGAGAAGGCATGAACTGGCAAACGGTGGAACTGTCAAGATATTCAGCCTATAATGTTCGCACTGCTGGGACACAGGCCACCTCTCTGTGAGGAGTGGGCCGTAGTCTGCCACGTGGGCCCAGCGCGGGTTGGTAGATGTCACATGCCTTCGAATTCTTGGTTCTAGGACATGCCGGATTCCTCACGATGTTTACCTTCACTGTTTTGAGAGCAGTGGTGATGCAATAATATTTTACACTAAGTAAAGCGCCTGTCTGGGTTCGAACCTACAACAACTCGTAAGTCGCGGCCGTTACCACTGGGCCACCACTGCTCCTGAAACTATTTTTGTCTATAGCATATATCAGTCTTTTGTAGTGCAATGCTGGAATTAGGTAGGAATAGAAAAAGATGGCTAATACAAACCACACGGTGCGTCACTGTCCTCTGGGTTGGCGTGGCGCGTTGTAGCTCGTGATCCGCCTTAGCGCGTGCAAATATAAAAGGAAAAATTTTAGATCAATATGTTGAACAAAAGTGCCCTTAATATAAACAGAAATACCTACAAACAATTTCCCGAAACTGTTCTAACATCTCATATCACTCTGTTTCAGAATTGAACTTTACCAATAATAGTAGAAGTTTATCTTATAGTTATAACCATATCAATAGAACGAGAATTGAATAATAAATAGGAACATGAGAATATCACAGACCTTACGAGTTCTTCGACAATAATATCATAGCTGTTGTTACAAACATTGATATATATGTTACACTAACTCAATGGTTACAAAGTTTTACTACATAATGTACGTAATATTAAAATACATACATACACGCTATTGTTACATACAAAGTGTATAAAAATTTACCCGACAAACTTTAAGAGGTGCTTTAGAGTTTTACCCCCTTATTCATAAAATGTATCATACCTATTTTAGTTAAAATGGGGTTTGTCTCTTTCTTACACACAGAAATGACAACGTGACAGATAAAGACAAACGTTCTATAAACCTATTTTAGCTAAAATTGAGATATAATAGGATTATGAATAAGGGGGTTAGTCTAAAACTCTAAAGCACCTCTAAAACTTTTAGACCATCGAACTGAACAACTTTCACTATGTGACCAACTCTGAAATCACGAAAAAAAAATCAGCTGTTTCATACATTTTGGTCAAGTAGGTATTGAACTTTGGACCATGTATGTTGTGGATCGGTGGATCAAGATATTTCACGTGGACGAAGTCGCGGGCTGAAGCTGGTTATTTATAAGAACCAACTACTTAGAACGGGTTTAAAGAAAAACCTCCGATGGCCTATGAAAATAGGTGTCGAACACAAATGGTCTGCTTAGGAAAGATTTATTAGACCCGGCCGTGCCCGGGGCGTACCGTGTACATGGCCCGGACGGGACACGGATTTGAAACGTTACATACATTTTGTATGAAGCAGTTTATATTACACAGTGCATGATCCGTGCCCGGTCTGGGCCACGTACACGGACGCCCCGGGCACGGTCCGGTCTAATATCAATTTTCCCTTACACTCGATGAAAGGCACCAAGTTATTGGTATTTCTTTGCCTTACGATACAATGGACGCTTCGATTGCCCAGCGTTGGTCGCACAGGTAACTTTTAACACTCCGCTACGGCGCATTCGTCATACGACGACGCTACAAGTGCCACGGCACTCGACTAATTACGCCAATTTGTGCCACAGCAGAGAACAGTGGTGGCCCAGTGGTAACGACCACGACTTACGAGATATAGATCGTAGGTTCGACCCCAGCCACGTTCAACAACAGGCGCTTTACTTTGTGTAAATTATTTCATCACCACTGCTCTCAAAACGGTGAAGGAAAACATCGTGAGGAAACTAGCATGTTCTAGAACCATAAATTCGAAGACATGTGACATCTACCAACCCGCACTGGGCCCGCGTGGTGGATTACGGCCCACTCCCTCTCATAGAGAGGAGGCCTGTATCCCAGCAGTGGGAACATTATAGACTGATTCTGTTATATGTGACACAGCTCCACGTCCACACCCTACTGCAGTTCTGTCGAGGTGCCACACTTTACCAAGTTGGAGTTACATCTTCCCACTTGTGTCTGGAGACGGTTCAGAGACTTCCAAGTAGACCACCTAGACACTATTTTGGACTAAATTCATAATAGTTAAATACATAATACTTACACTATAGCAGTGTTCATAATCTCAAATAATAATTAACATTCCATCGCCACTTAATCAGCTATCTGCTCTAGTGAAATGTATTCTAAGTTGATTTTTGAGTGACCATTTGTAACAAAAAGGTCCTAATAAGTTTTTGGTTACAATGTAATTTGAACTTTTTTTAATATGACATTGAGTTTGTTGTCCCATAACCTGAAAATCATCTGAAATTCACTGTCAGCACATAATTGCTCATGGAAATTTATTATCCTAATATCCTTATCGCTATGGTAGAGATGGCCATTAAGTAATAATTACGCACCCTATATCATTTGCCTGGGCTTTCCCCAGCTATGATGGGTTTGGCTTGCAGTCTAACCGTTGACGTTGCTTGACCTTGACGACTGACCTGTGCGGTTGTAGTTATTTAACCTATAAACTAGCAAAATTATTACAAGGATACGTACTATGCATAAATAGATAAGATACCTAGTGAAAAAATCGTAAAGGTTATGTTGATTTTGTTATTATTCCCTATAACTTTCACTTAAGGACTATATTCCTTTATTTATGTCGGACATAATAATGTCATAATAAGTACAATTTATGTATGAAGTTGGGTCACGGTCACGTCCTCGGCTGTCGCCATACTCAGCGATTTGTGGTGCTAGTCCTTAGGACCAAAATAAGGAAAATAAGGACCACGCATTATTTTTATTGTTATTTTTGTTGTTTGTTGTACCTACATTGTTTTAATATTTAAAATGTGTATTGTGTAGTAGTTCATCTAACTGCCCTTTCAAGAACGAACTAACTTTTTAATTAATTTGTATCGTGGTTGATTGCTCCTATACTATCATTATTCCGTCTCCCTTGTCATGCCTCCTTCTATTGCACATAATCAAATTCTTCTAACTGAACAGACAGCTGTGCTACTACGGAGTTTGTTGCGCCACTTCTTCTTTACAGCTAAAGCATTAGGAAGTGGTGAAAGGCGGACTTTTCGGAGGACTGCCTTATGTCATTTTGACGTTTAAAAAGTGCTGATTGCAGACATCACTTTTTTCTTAGCCATACCAATTTTCACACTAATCTATCCATTTTATCTTTTGTCTGCCTCATTTATTATATCCATAGCGACCCGGCCGGGGCCTATTCTCTATCTCCGTAAACGAAGATACGGGCCAGTCCGAACGTAAGTCCGCATCGCTGTCAACAGGAAAAGTACCCTAAAGGCTGGCAGCATTGCCACGTTATGTGGCGATGTTTATTCTTTGGCCAAAAAATTGTACTTATTTATAGAATTATGTACTTCTTATTATGCGTCCTTTTTATTAAAGTCCTCACTAACTTGTAACCGCTGTATTCACAATATTTTTTCCAAAACACTTTTGACGCTTGGACAGTGTTTCTAATTTGTAAAAGTGTCAAAGTCATTAATTTGATAAAAATCAAAAGCCCAGTACTTACCAAGGTTATCTGCGAAATTGAAAAGACCAGCCGAAACTAATTTAAATAAAATAATTCAACAAGAAAAGTAACATCTTAAGGGTCGATTCATACTAGTCTCATCTTAAGAGTCGAAACGCAGCGAAGTCAAACTCATCCTTATCTCTACAACGTAATGCACATAATCGCCAATCAGCATTTGTCGCTCGCAGACGCGCGTATTCCGTAGAATGCGCACGAATTCGCGCGTCTTTTTTTATCTCGATAGAAATATCGACTATGTATAATTTTCGAGCTACGAGTATCTATCCCGTATGTTGCACCTGCCATGTTTTGTCCCTGTATCACCCTAAGTATGCCTATATACGAGCGGCACGCGTCAACGGCACGGCAGAGGCAACTGCAGTCGTCGACTCCCGTTGAAACCCGCTGTTGACGCGTCGACAACGTCCCGCTCGTATATTTGAGGACGGTGCTCAAATACACGAGCTGCTTGTTGTCGACTGCTGCAGTTACCTCTGCCGATGACACATCTCACTTGTGTGTATAAGCACTGAGCACTAAGATTGACTTAAGGTTGGTAGAAAATACCATGAAATGAAAAATAAAAACTGTAGGTACAGACGCCAGTACATCAAGCTACTACAATCTGTCTAATTAAATTTATCGCTAAAGCATTAGGGTAAAAGTTGATTGGGAAAATTTGACAGTTTCGGGTATCTTGATGTGCTGGCGTCTGTACAAAGGCGGACTTAATGCCTGAGCATAAAGTCCGCCTATGTACTTAAAGCATTTTTTTACTTGTGCATTAAACTTTGAATTAATAAATAAATAGATATGTGTATTGGTAGGGCTTGTATCTAAGTACCTACTAACAGCCGCAAGGGTCGATAGATCAGGTTAAGCTACGATTGCCGCGGTTGTTACCCGTGGATGGGTGACCATCTTTACATTTCAAGGCCTCTCCATGGTCTCGGCTGTCATTTGTGGATCTTTGACAATTGTTACGGGTCGTCAGAAGAACCAGGGGTATCGTATTACCCAGTAACTGGATTGTGAAGGTCCGATAGGCAGTCGCTCCATGTAAAATACTAGTACTCAGCTGCATCAAGGAAGCCGACACCAACATAGTAGGGAAAAGGCTAGGCAGATGATGAGTTTCGCTACGCCTCGTCTCTGCGCTAGTATGTAACGACCCTAACTGTTTTGTTGAGAACTTTTATTTTTAAAGATTCAAAACTCAATTTCAAATAATCTGAATTCTGTCTTCAATTGTTTTGTTAATCTTACAATGGGTAGTCCTACAGGGTATTAAAAAAATAATATAAATAACGAGGCTTATCCTGTACACAAGTGGTAAGGCGTAAATCTAACCGCCGTTCCGTGCCACTGGTAATGTAGGTACTTACGATGAAAGAGGTTCCTGTCTCCTGAACAAAATTTTTAATAGAGATAAAATGGTTGGATGCTTAGGTACAGTCAGCATCAAAAGTCGATTAACACTATCATTTTTACGTGTTATTAAATTGACAACAACTTTTTTCAATAAACTGATTTTTAGCTTTTCACATAATAGACAAGAGTATATATTTAAAAAAAAAAATCTGCTGCGATTTTGAACAAATATTTTGCTCAATAACTAAGATTTAAAAAACTTTTGATGCTGGCTGTACCTAAGCCAAAGTCAAATCATTAATTTCAAAAAGCATAGATATACAGCAGTGTTGGCCCACAGGCCCGGCTTATGAGTCGTAGGTCATGGGTTCGAACCCAAACAGGCGCTTTACTTGTGGAAATAATTTCATCACCACTGCATTCAAAACGGTGAAAGAAAACATCGTGAGGAAACCGGCATGTCCTAGCACCAAAAATTCCATTTAATTTACCATTTACTGAACCCACGTGGTAGATTATAAGTAAGTATAGCCCACTCCTTCTTGAAGAGAGGAGGCTTGTGTGCCAGTAGTGGCAACATTATAGGCTGATGCTATGCAAATAGTACTTACCTGTAAAAGGGCCTACGAAGACCGGGACGGCATGGCAAGGGATTTTAATTTTTACTAATGGACATTCAACCGTACTGTTACAGAAATAGGACATAAATTGCTATGCTTTAAAATGATGCCGTGGCATTGAAAGGGATTTTATCGCACGGCATTAAAAGACGCGCTACAGGCCCCCGTGGCGAGATGCCGTGGCATACTGCGGTAGGCAACGGCATGTCACGGACTCTGGCGCTCGTAGTGATATACTGCGGGGTGCGGCGGCGGCGGCAAAGTGCTGGAATGCCGCGGTATCTAAGCGGCCAGTGTGCGCTGAATCACGGCAAAATCCCTTGCCATGCCGTCCCGGTCTGCGTAGGCCTAAAGTGGATAAACCAGAGCTTAAAACAGAAAACGAACTAGCAGGGGATCGAGGAGTGGGGGTGGAGGGGGGGCTCAGGGGATCAGACTGGACTAAATCAATAAAAGGCACTTTTGAACGTCAAAACCTATTTACATAACTGGTGAAAAATACATATTTTTTAAATATTTTCTTATCTACCAATACCAATTTGCCTGCGTGGTGGATTACGGCCCACTCCCTCTCACAGAGAAGAGGCCTGTGTCCCAGCAGTGGGAACATGATATTAGTGTGGATCGTTAAGAAGACTATATTTTTTATAAATATGTTGTTTTTGTGCGTATTTTTATTTCTTTTAGCTTTAGGTACATAGTTTTTAATTCGTGGAAGCTTGTAAATGGCAACTGTAAGCGGTCATTGTAAATGTACAATGACCGCTGATGACGTGATGATGTATCTAGATATTAGGCGCTCCACCCACTGCACTGCATTACGCCGCGGGGTGCGGGAAACGGAGCCAAGTTCCACGCGCGGAAGCGCGTTTTTATTGAATTTGTATGTAAAAAATCAGGCGCGGGGGCGCGTTATCTGCGCCCCGTCGCGTGGTGCGTCGGTGTGTGATCCGCCTTAGACTGTAAGGTTTCTGAAGGATAAATAAATTTTAACCGGTCAAGCGGCGCGGTTCGCCGATCGGCGACGAAACAATAGAAAATCAATTGTGTATCATTAGCGGCGCTTGACAGATTAATTATGCTTTTGCATATTATATGCTTTGGTACCAATTTATCTAAACAAACCTTTATAGATCTACCAATAACCAAATATAACCATAATAATTCTCAAATTTTATCCACAACGTGGCTTTTCATTTCATGTGTTTAGCCAAGTCACGTTAGGCCGTCTACAAACATGGCTACTTAACGCATTTTATATTCAGCAATAAACACCTATAAGTTGATCGGGTTGCATTTTTTTTTTACAAAAAACTAATCCCATCATACCTGTATTAAAGGGGTGGGCAGTGGTGCAAAGTCTTCGCACATTTCGCCAGTTATGTTTAAGCCCAGGTACACACATGAGCTATGCATGAGCTATGCTCGGAGTCTCTCTGAAGGATAAAATCAGGAATGAAATTATCCGGAAAAGAACCGGAGTTTCCGACATATCTTGCAGAGTAAGCAAACTGAAGTGGCAGAGGGCTGGCCATGTCTGTCAAAGGACTGATGGCCGGTGGAGCAGACGAGTCCTGGAGTGGAGACCGCGTACCGGCAAGCGTAGTGTGGGACGCCCCCCAGCTAGATGAACGGACGACCTAAAGAAGGTGGCTGGGGTAGACTGGATGCGAAAGGCGGAGGACACGGTGCTGTGGCGCAGTCTGGGAGAGCAATATGTCCAGCAGTGGACTGCGATAGGCTGAGTTGACACACACGAGATTTTTTTTCGCCTACTGAATTTTCAACGCACTGCTAAACGCTAATCTGTTGGATTCTAAATGCTCAGCTCAACACCGAGAATTCAAAATCCAGTGCGCGGTAAAATCTCGCCGTGATGTTTGTTCGTCTGTGCTAAGACCTTTGCTAACTTGGGCTAAGACCCTTGTAATAATAGGGCACGAGCCTAACTGGACACAAATCCAGTGTCCGAACTTATCATTATCTGTCTAGCCTTTTCTCAACTATGTTGGGGTCGGCTCCCAGTCTAACCGGATGCAGCTGCGGACCAGTATTTTACATGGAGCGACTGCCTATCTGACCTCCACAACCCAGTTACTGGGTAATACGATACCCCTTGGCATCCATATCCATATTAATATTATAAATTCGAAAGTAACTCTATCTGTCTGTCTGTCTGTATGTTACCTTTTCACGCCTAAACCGTTGAACTGATTTAGATGAAATTTGGTATAGAGATAGCTTGAGTCTCAGGAAAAGACATAGGATACTTTTTATCCCGATATTCCCACGGGGTCGAGACTTATGCGGGTGAAACCGCAGGGTGCAACTAGTAAAGACATCAATTTTGGTTTGAATTGTTGATACCATCGCCCCGTGCGTGTCAAGTGCCTTATTATCAAGGGTGGTTTATTTCATGCGAATTTTTACGCTTAGTAGTTGTTTTGTTTAAAAAATTCAGTTTTCTATTTTGAGTAAAATTGTTTACTTTATTTTTTACCAGACTGATAACAACTTGTAATAACCGATTGAATGTGTGATAACCACAGATATAGATATACCTAGATAACGCAAGTATCACGAACTGTATGAAAACTAAGCGTGCCACTTTTTGACTACCTACTATGACGTCACAAGCTCGCGCTCTCTCGCTCACGCTCACCCAGCCAGCAGTACGAAGGAGTGAGCGCGAAAGTGACGGCTTATGATTTTCGATCGTAAACTGGTGCGATTTTTGGCACGCGAAGTAGGTGCTCTTGCGTTATCTAGGTGTATCTATATCTGTGGTGATAACCTAATCGCCACTCTATACATCTTACATTACTCAAACAAGAAGTATTCGCAGTACTTATAGTGGAAAGATGAATATACCTGTATACCACCAATAGTTTTTCGACAGCACGTACAGATGCCAGCACATCAAGCTACCCGAAACTGTCAAATTTTCCCAATCAACCTTGAACCTTATGCTGTAGCGATAAAGTTCAAAATCTATTAAAGAAATTTGACAGATTGTAGTAGCTTGATGTGCTGGCGTCTGTACATAAAAAACGTGTCGTAATGTAAATAGCAATCTCCTCGCTTTGACTATTTCCACAGAAAGGGACTATTTCTGTCTAGACTAAATAGCTGTCTAGTCTAGACGTAGATCAGACGCAACGGTTTGTTGTATCATGTTACAGCGACTCCTTTTTTCATTGAGATGTCGCTTTGTTTACTTTCGGGAGATATATGTATATTGCTTTATTTTTGTAATAAAGTCTGATCTAGATCCATTCATAGTCTGTCGTGTTCTTATTGTTTTCTGAAGGCCAATCCCGTAATAAAAAACGTTCAAAATCTAGTCGCAATCTCATCTCAGCGACATTCAATGTCAAAATTTTAGGGAAATTAGAGGTATTTTTTAAGGGTTAAGATTGAGGTCAGAAGGCCAGTTCTCCTAATTTAAAATATTCAAAATCTAGTTGCAGTCTCATCTCGGCGACAACCAAATTATGTCAAAAACTTGTCAAAAATATAAGGAAACTAGAGATGTTTTGACAGACTGAGATTGTACCCTGTTCCCGATACTGGTGGGCTACTTTTTTATTATATATATATTTTTTTAAATATATTGGGCAAAGATCGTCACTAGCTGGACGCCTGAGGCAGGACATCGCCGTCGAGGTAGACCAAGACGAAGGTGGCGTGACGATCTAATATCATTCGCAGGGCCAACATGGCCAGAGATCGCACAAGACAGGGAGGTTTGGAAGGAAAAAGGGGAGGCCTTTGCCCAGCAGTGGGACACAAAATAGGATACCAAAAATAATTAAATGTTTTTTTTTTATCTTTTTGTTTATAAAAATATATTATAAGTGTTTAAATGAAATAAAGGAAATAATAAATCATTTCCAAATCACATTCACATCACACATTCTAAGCAACATTTAAGTTGCTCACAACTGCAGCCCACTTTGCAACCACCCTAACAATGACACAACATTAATATCTTTGTCAGTTCACGCTAAGTTACAATAGAAGCGCATTACATGAACAGGGGACATCCATTGACGAACCAAGTTAGCGTTAAGTTAATGGCCGTTTACATTATGCCAGTAGCATTAACTAGCATTCCAGTCCAGTGATCCAATCCAGTGCTGGATTGCAACTAAAATAGCGTTATTATTTCAGTACTGTGCAAACTGTGCTGTGTGTACTGTGTTCAGTAGTGTGTAATCGCGTTTGATTAATTTTAAAATGGTGGTCTACTTTTTGATCCAGCGCGTCCTTTTCCTTGCTACTGAAATGGTCTAGAGACAGCTAAACCAGCGGCATTCTAGTCAACTTTATTAATCGCATCCATCTTGGAATCATTATTAGGTCCTTTGTACACGGCACAGTATCTTTACGGTACGGTGTATAAACCGCGCCGAAGACTAAACATGTCCGTCAGCAAGCTTCCATAGTGATCAATACAACTCTGGCGAAGCGTGCCTACACACGGCGAATAAACCGTAGGTTTTTCACGGCAAGAAAAACGTGTGTACAAAGCGTAAGCGTTTAGTTAATCGTTTATTTTAATTGACTTATTTATATTATTTTAATACGATACCCTTTGGTAAGACTGGTTGTCAGACTTTCGGGCTTCTGACTACCGAATGACAGCCGGGACCAACGGCTTAAAGTGCTTTCCGAGCCACGGAGGGGTCTCAGTATGTAAAGGTCACCCATCCACAGACCAACCGCGGCAAGCGTAGCTTAACCTAATCGATCGACCTGTGCGGGTGTTAATACTTAGATACAAGCCCTACCAATACACATATCTATTTATTTATTGATTTTATTTATTTATTCAAACTTTATGCACAAGTATAAAAATGCTTTAATACATAGGCGGACTTTATGCTCAGGCATTAAGTCCGCCTTCGTACAGACGCCAGCACATCAAGATACCCGAACTGTCAAATTTTCCCAATCAACTTTGAACTTAATGCTTTAGCGATAAAGTTGAAAATCTATTAAAGAAATTTGACAGATTGGGCCTGTAACTGTAAGCTTAGCTATAATGTATTTTTTAATAAATAAACTCAACGGCTTTTGAATGACTAGAATAGTGTAGACGACATCCAGTCCAGTGCAGCGCTGTATTGAACTTGCTAGATCCAGCGACTGGAACAATGTGAACGGGTCATAAAGTTAAGTTAATGTCACTGCTCTGTATCAGGGATGTTGCGGATGCTGATTTTTTCACATCCGCGGATGCGAATGCGGATGCGGAGTTTTGAAGGCTCACATCCGCGGATGCGGATGCGGATGCGGATGTTTAAGATATTATGTAAATAAAGTCTGTTAATGAGGAATTAAAACAATGATAACTTAATTTTTAATATTTTTATTGTAATCAAATCAAACATAAGTACTTATTTTTATATAAAACACCTACTGGTTTTTATATTAGTAATTGAAATTAAAAATAGGAGCATTATACTCGCTACTTGCATGATATTCGCATCCGCATGAACATCCGCACTGATTAATGCGGATGCGGATGCAGATGCAGATGTCCAAATCTATGCGGATGATCCGCATTTGCGGATGCGGATGCGAATGTTCGCAACATCCCTGCTCTGTATACATGCCACAGTTTGCTCACTTAGTGATACCAATAAATATTAGTTTCAAACGTTATTAATCTTTGGAAAGGATTCAAACTTGCAAGTCATTGGTTTTGGTAGGTATTAGTTTTAGAGTGCATTGATGAAAAAGGGGTCGGAAGATGGATGGAAGTCAAATTCGAAAGTCATGTCGGTTTAATGTTATTGGGTGGCTAAATCTCGAGGCTAAATGACAACAGCCGCACGGATTGATATAAGGTTAAGCTATACTTGCCACGGTCGGTTCGTAGATGGGTGCCGTGCCTCAGAAAGCACATTAAGCCGTTGGTCCCGGCTATCATTCGTAGGTCTTTGACAGTCAATCAGGGCCTCTCCCAGGCTACGCCTCAACATCCTGTTCTACTCCTTTCACATGCAGTCTGTCCCAGCCACCTTTTTTAGGTCGTCGTCTTTGTATAGCATGCGTATGTCTGACAACCAGTCTTACCAAGGGGTGTCGTTTTACCCAGTAACTGGGTTGTGGAGGTTCAACTGCATCCGGTTGGACTGTAAGGCGACCTCAACATGGTTGGGAAAAGGGTAGGCATGATAGTAACGGTAATGGTGGTAACGGTCGCGACTTACTAGTTGTAGGTCGTAGGTTCAAACCCAGGCAGGCGCTTTACTTTGTGTAAATTATTCCATCACCACTGCCCTCAAAACGATGAAGAAAAAATATCGTGAGGAAACCGGCATGTCCTAGAACCAAAAATTCGCAGACATGTGCCATCTACCAACCCGTACTGGGCCTGCGTAATGGGGTACAGCCCACTCCCTCTCACTGAGAGGAGACTTGTGTCCCAGCGGTGGGAACGTTATAGGCTGATTAAGTAAGCTTTACAGCAGCATACAAATATACAACACATTTTTGATTTTTCTATCATCCTTAGATATCGCTGATAAAATGGCACTTAGTCTAACTAAGCCCCCTGGGGACGCATTCATGTCTAGCCTAGCCTGTGTAGATTCTACTAAAAATAATAAAAGTTTTAGAAGCCCTACACATTCAGGTCATCATCATCAACATCATTTCAGCCGAAAGACGTCCACATCTGGACATTAGGTCTCTCCAAGCACCGCTACTTCAACCCAGTTCTGTGGTTCCCGCATCCAGCGGATTCCTGCGGCTTTTACAAGGTCATCGGTCCTCCTTGTGAGCGGCCTTCCAACGCTACGAATATTCAGGTTCTTACCAGTGAATATAATTCTAGCAGGATTAGAGCCGACTTTCAGACCAGCCTGTATGTCTAGGATTCATCTGCGTCGGCAGTGGTCGGCGTAGCAAAGATGAACTTTATAAAACCTGGTTTTATTAAGTTGTGAATGGAACTAAAAAAAGTTGGAGTAGAATGGGTTCACAGGTCTGGGGCCGTATTATGACGTATTAATTTTTGTCAGAGAGAGACGGAGATCTTTATTCTCGTTAAATTAAGGTTGTAGTTGGGTTACTGCCGTCAGAGGTTAAATATCTGGGAAAGGACTGATGTTCATTCAAGTTGTCTTCTATACTTATAATAAATCTGTAGAGAGGTCAATTCTGTACATGAAATATATTTTCAAAATAACTATCAGGGGGTGATTAGTGATCGATACTGATGCCAAAAATGCAATCAGTAAAATTTTTGTCTGTCTGTCTGTCTGTCTGTCTGTCTGTCTGTCGGTCTGTATGTTCCTTATAGAAACAAAAACTACTGGACGGATTTTAACGAAACTTGGTACAATTATTCTTCATACTCCTGGGCAGGTTATAGTATACTTTTCATCACGCTACAATCAATAGGAGCAGAGTAGTGAAGGGAAATGTTGGTAAAACGGGAGAAGTTACTCCATTTTTTAAGCTTCCGTCGCGTGTGCAGCCTTAGTGGTTAAAGTTACATAGAAATCATGTATGACGGAAATATTCTAGATAAAATTGTCTAAAAAATATCCCGCAACAGCATATGTCTATCTTTTATGGTTGACTCACAATAACACGTGTAACTCCTGATAGCTTAGCAGTTCGGAGCATTCTGATTATATTTGTTTACTCTTACGTTTATAATACTCTCACTCATCCCTAATTTAAAAAAGTTAACATTATTACCTATTCAATAAAAAAAGAATCATAGAAATCGGTATAGAAACACCAAACTTATACATGAAATAAGCCATCGCGCCGTCACACGTCTGAATCATGCTATAAGGATTATATTTGTGTAACGGTTGCCGCGCTCGACACTGGTCGCGGTAGTGTATAAAAAGGCGGGAGGTCCGAGAGCGTCAGAGCGAGCTTCATTCAATATTTGGCTGTTGATGCGTTCAGAGCGTTCGACCTTATTGACAGACAATAATTGATATTGAGAAACCGTGCTTATCAGCGCGACTTTTAGTCTTTAAATTGTTTATTTGAATTTCTTTTGTTGTTATTTTGTAAAATAGGTATGAGTTGTTTTGGTAGTGTTTAAATATTCGTTCAAATTAAAAATTATTAAGCGTAGGTACTTTTATTAATTAAAGTAGGTAGTTATAGGTATTTATTTTGAAATTTTACACAATGGTTCCCTTTATAATGTAGACAAGGAATTAGGAAGGATTTTTTAAATTCAACCCCTAAGGGAGTTAAATAGGGGATGAAAGTTTTTATGAAAGTCCGTCAGTTTTAAAGTTAGGATCTTCAAATTTTGTGTTTAGGCTGACGACTAAAAATTAATTTATACGTGTCTCAGCGTTTTTGATAATTTCTCCCCCAAAGGAGGATGAACGAACTGAATGAAATATCAACGCACAGTCTAAACTGCTGGTCCTAGGGACATGAGTTTTGGAGGTTGTGTTCTTCGTGCAGAGTAGGTATCGAATAAGAAGGGGTTTTTGGAAATTCAACCTTTAAGAGGGTGAAAAGGGGGGATTTTGTTTGTATGAAAAATCTTATTTATTGAGTTAATAACCTTGAAACTTGGCACGAATACTTATCTAAGTAAATTATGAAATTTGGAATTTTTCGTTTTTCTAAAATACCCCCTAAAGAGGTAATGGGGGGGTGTTAAAATAAGTATGGAAGAATTTTAACGCCCTGTCCGATTAACTTGGAACTCAATATTTATACTAAGGACTAAAAATAATTAATAACGTGTATCAGGGTTTTTCGAAAATCTACCCCTAACTGTATGAAAAGAGGTAGTTAATTTTAAAGGGGAGGATTTTACTGCGTGGCTTGATTAGCTCGAAAATTGGTATAAATAAACTTTGAGTCAAGTTATGAACACATATTAAACGATTTTTCAAAATTCTACCCCTGTGGGGGTGAAAAGCGGGGATAGTTTCTTTGAAAAATCTGATTCCTTTGTTCTATAAACTTAAAAATTGGCCCGAATACTTATTTATTTAAGTTAATTATAAAGATCATACCAACATTCATTTTCGAAACTTTTAGAGGAAAGTACGAATTTCACGCGGACGAAGTCGCGGGCAGAAGCTAGTTGTGTAATAAGAAGTTATAGCTGTATCTACAAGGATTTTTTGGCGCGTGTCTAAAATTGGAACTGTCGATCATCATCTTGTTTCTTCAATACAATGCCCCAAAACATTATTCAAATTCATAAAGAGGTATCTACAACGTCACAAGCGAACAACACGTTATACTGACGTCACGCAAAATCCTACATCTCGCAAGCAGAGTTTACCGCGCAACTATAATAATAATAATAATAATATCGTTTATTTGCATGAAATATGGTGCTTACAGATCTCATAATACAATAAATAGTACTTCATATTCCGCCTACTAAATTCAGCATGCAAATTTAGGTTGTTCCATAGTTTTAATTAATTAAATAATAAATTGCATTTAAATATGTCACAATGGGAAAATATCATGAAATTAAAATTAAAATACAAATGTCAAACTATGAATATTACACATGCCAAACTATGAAAAATTACAAATGTCAAACTATGAAAATTACTAATGTCAAAGTACGAAAAATTACAAATGTCAAACAATAAAAATACTAATGTTAAAACTATAAAAATTACAATGTTCAAGATAAGCTTAGAGGAATGGCAAAGTTAATTTGTCATGTCTGTAATAAATTATTCTTTGTATTAAAATTCATAAATTCATTAATAGAATAGAAACAGTTTTCAATAAGCCATGTTCGGAGTCTTCTTTGAAATAGATTCGATGGCAGTTCTCTAATTATCTTAGGTATCTTATTAAATATCTTCACTGCCATTCGACTACAGTTTTTATGGCAAAAAGCTGTTCTACACATAGGCATAGCCAATCTGGTTGGATCCCTTGAGTGTTTACCTATTTTATATATGTTTACACTATCGGCTTTACTAAATAGGTTAGGGTGTTTTTTTACAAACACTCCCATTTCCAATATGTATAAGCATGCCAGTGATAATAATTTATGCTCTTTCAATATGGGTCTGCATGATTCCAATGGACCTGCACCAAACACAGCTCGTAAGCACTTTTTTTGAACAATAAAAGCCCTATCACTGTCTGTAGAATTGCCCCATATTATTATGCCGTATCTAAGCACAGATGAGACGTAACCGTGGTAAGCGAGTAGAGCGGCTTTTACTCCAACAGTTTTTCTTAGGTTTCTTAGTGCAAATGCAAAGCTATTTAGTCTGTTGCATATGTTATCTATATGGGTTTTCCAATTGCAATTTTTATCAATTGCTATGCCTAAGAATTTTGTATCGTTAACTTCATCAATGTCATTATCACGTCCAATAATTTTCATTGTTTTATTTGTCATCTTGTAATTACACTAGTATAGATACAACGGCCCGACATGAATCATTGGGTAGTTGCCCGCCAGACACAACACCCGTCTGGTCGGAGGATCCTTCCTTTTCTATAGAGTATGAGTGAACTTTACACCATGTTCCTCATACCTCTATAGGTAATGTAAAATTTTTACCAACAGCGCCCAGCTGTCAATGTCATTCAGGAGCAAAAAGATCCTGGTAGCACTATAAAACGACAGAGTTCTAGTATACATAGACTCAAATAAACAGCTCCCCAAGATAACCACTTCATAATATTAGTTCAGTTATTAACTTAATGTACCAGGCAAACATGATTCCGAAGCGTCCAGGCCACAATCGAATTAGGAAACGGCAGTGTCACTTACCGTCCACTCTAAGTCGGACCGCCCTGCTCCCGACGTACCACTAAATTGCTTCTTAATGGGTACCCGCATAAATTATTATGGGTCTTCATTGGATGGTCGGGTCCAGCAAATGTCAAGGGTGTGTTTTGTTTGTTTACTTCTGGCAGCTGTTTTTAGGTTCGTCGAATGTGGGCCGTTTTAGTGTTTTGAAAGGACGGATTCTGGGCATTAGGACATAATCTAAAAGTTTGGCAGACGAGAGTAACTGAGCTTGTTGTATTCAAAGCAAAATTTTGTCTGCTTTCTTGGTGTAGTGGTCGCAAGCGCTACTGCTGAGCAGGAGGTTCTGCGTTTGATTCCCAGGTCGGACAAAGTGATATTGGATTTTTCTATCTGGGATAACCAGAGTCTGGATTTTGCACGGTTGATGGCAATATGCTCGCATACCATGATAACTGGCGAAATCATCATGTGCCTAGCCTTTTCCGAACTATGTTGGGGTCGGCTTCCAGTCTAACCGGATGCAGCTGAGTCCCAGTACTTTATATGGAGCGACTGCCTATCTGACCTCCACAACCCAGTTACTGGGTAATACGATACCCTTTGGTAAGTCTGGTTGTCAGATAATCGGGCTTCTGTCGACCCGTAACGACTGTCAAAGATCCAAGAATGGCAGCCGGGAACAACGACTTAACGTGCTTTCCGAGGCACGGAGGAGTCTTGGTATGTAAAGATGGTCACCCATCCACGGATCAACCGCGGTAAGCGTAGCTTAACCTGATCTATCGACCTGTGCGGCTGTTATTACTAAGCCACAAGCTCCTCTTTTTCTATCATAACATATGCTATTTAGGTATTTTCCCGACTTCAGTTCCAAATAAACCGCTTTCCTAACATCCCTTACAAAAGCAGGTAAACTGCAAAGAGACAGAAAACAAACTCATTGGCGAAGTTAGTCGAATTTATTGCAAGTTTAGGTGTCCATAAATTGTCATGTTCCTCCGTTATCCCCAACCCTTTTTACTTTTCTGTGGTTCGGTAGCAAATAACTTTCACTACTTTGTTATAGACTTAGGGTTGGCAGTGGATGGAAATCACACTTATATTATAAAATAAAATTTATTTATTTGAGACAACAATGATCCATATTATGTTAGTGAGTTAGATAACAAACTTAAATGATATGTTAGTGTGTTACAATTATAACTAAATACTAAGCTACCAGGAAAATACTATTTATATAAATTCAACTTGATGAAAATGAATCACTCCTGCCTGACCAGCACCTGCATGAAGTGATTCATAATCGGCGAGTTAAATTTGCCCACTAACATCTTCAGAATGCGATTAGGACTTGACCGCGTTCTCTCCAATAGCGACGCCGTTTTTCTCCTCACCATAGCGTGAAAGTCATGAACGCGCTCCTGAGCGAACATGCCTGAACCACTACAGAAGCGCGGCAGCCCCAAAAGCATTCTGAAGCTGTTATTATATTGAACTCTCAGGGCGTCCATTGTTTTCCGCGAGTAGCTGTATAAAGGCGAAAGTTTGTGAGTGTGTTTGTATATTTGTTACTTCTTCACGCACAAACGGCTAAAAACGGATTTGGATGAAATTTGGCACACAAATGAAGATGTGAGTTTATGTTTTTACTTATGAATTTCCTTTATAATGAACTAGCAGCGCCCCGCGGTTTCACCCGCATAAGTATCGATCCCGTAGGAATATCGGGATAAAAAGTAGCCTATATGTTAATCCAGGGTGTCAGCTACCTCCGTACAAAATTTTATAAAAATTGGTCCAGCCGTTTGAGCGTGAAGAAGTAACAAACATATAAACACACACACTCACAAACTTTCGCCTTTATAATACTAGTGTGACTAGTGTGACTAGTGTGATAAAGAAAATAGCAAATATAGGTGCCTCTACTTCTATTTTGAATGAAAATCACAGTTCGGAACTAGGAGAAAAGGTGACACACTATGTGGGAAACAAATTTGCTCTACTTATATAATATATGAATGTTAAATATATGTCTCCAAATGTCAAATATCGAGTTGATAGTAGAAAACGAGGCAGTTAAAAAAAAAACAATAAAGATATTCTAAAATTTCCACCGTCTGGTTCGTTCGTTAGTCTTCGTTCACGATGTAATAAGGGACGGTCGAATGTTCTGGAATTTTATGACGTCATAAAATTCAAAGCATCGTCGTACCTACAATCCCACATTTTTGTTCTAGTACCTACCTACAGCAAAGATTTAAACCATACGAGATTCACCCTACAGCGTCGAAATATGGTCGCGTTTTTCGTTTTGACACCACTGACACACACAACGTCTCCGAGACTTGTCTTGACTGTCATGGAAGCGTCATTATTATTTGTGAGTTCACTTTCCTCATTGCGCACCATTTTTTGCGCGGCTAAGATTGTTCCAAACGGTTGGTTAACGTAACAAACTTCCGTCAAATAACAACGATTACGTAATCGTTATTATTTGACGTAAGTCCAGGCCATAATTTTGTGAAACAATGCTTTTTTTGGTTTGACGATAGTTAGCGCCATTTTTGACATATTATACGCGAGCGTCAATTGGACGTGAAACAACCCGCCCTTAGTGAAGGCACATCTAACGATGCAAATCTTTGTAGAGCGGTATGCAATAGCGGAGGTCTACGAATATTTAGAATATCCATACAAAATTATTGTAGAGAAATTATTCTCATTGAAATGCTGTCGTTTTTGGATTTGTTCATGAATTTAATGAGGAATTTGCAATGAAACATTACTGCTTTATATTTATTATGAAAACTGTTACATTTAAAATTAAGTAAGTGGTTACTTAGTTTTAAATGCTACAATATCCATACTAATATTATAAATGCGAAAGTGTGTCTGTCTGTTACCTCTTCACGCTTAAACCACTGAACCGATTTAGATAAAATTTGGTATGAGATATTTTGAGTCCCAGGAAAGGACATACTTAGGATAGTTTTTATCCCGATATTCCCACGGGATCGATACTTACGCGGGGGAGACCGCGGGGCGCTGCTAGTTCATTATAAATACAGAGTCCTTTTGAATAACCATCATTAACACAGGCTTACAACTAACTAATAAAACTTAATTTTTCGATTTCCAAAGATATAATCTATACCGGTACTTTTGCCCGTGGAACCCCCAAGGGGGACAAAGTGGTACCATGGGCAAATTATTTGGTCCGTGGTACCCCCGCTAATAGCCAGATAATAAAGGTAAAGAGTTTGTTTATTTGTTTGTTTGAACGCACTCATCTCTGGAACGGTACTCAACAGTCAAGTCGCATTTGAAAAACGTATTTTTGCATTTCATAGCCCAATTCTTGAGGAAGCGGAAATTCTTAACATCACGCTACGACCCTTAGAAACCATGCAAAAAGATAGAAACAACGCTAAGTGAAAACGAAGTAATAGCGCGGACGGACAATGCGATGCAACGGGGGGAGGGGGGGGTCAAGAAATGTCTCGCGGACGAAGTCGCAGGCTGAAGCTTGTTAATAATAATAATTATCTACTTTTTAGGTTTCCGGGTTATAGGCTGATTGTGTAGGTTTCCGGACCCAATGGGATAGTAGATTCCGAAGCCTACACCGTCTGTTTGTCCGTACGACTGTCCGTCTGTCTGCCACATGGCGTATATTTTAAACAGTAATAGTGTAGCCAGTCTCCGAATACGTGATAATTTTGTATCTTTAAATCCATCCAAAAGGTGTATTTAAAAGTGGTGGGTATATTTAAAAGATCGCTTTCAACGATAAGACCGCCCATTGTGTCGCCCTATGTAAAATTTCTACAGACGCCAGCACATCAAGCTACTACAATCTGTCAAATTTCTTTAACAGATTTTCAACTTTATCGCAAAAGCATAAGGTTCAAAGTTGATTGGGAAAATTTGACAGTTTCGGGTAGCTTGATGTGCTGGCGTCTGTACATAATATGTAAGGAGTATTCTATTTTATTCTGGATGTGAGCCCTGTTGATTGCAATAGGCTCGCCCCCTTACATGGGACTTAAGCATAACTGGTGAAATGTAGGTACCTATACTATATGTGCACCTCTGCAAAACCCTTTATGGATTACAGGCGTGATGTTATGTCTATAATAACAAATGGGGTTAAATATAATGATCAACAAAAAAATATATTGAACACCTTAAAATGAAGTCTAAAATTACAATAGTTCTAGCTGGGTACCCTGAGGTTAGGTTTGGTTAGCGTCGTGCCACGACTGTGGCGCGGCGGAGGACACGGCGCAGCATATCCTCCAGGTGTGCCCGTCGTGGTCTGAGCCGCGCCGCAGTCTCATCGCGGTGATCGGACCGGACCTGTCACTCCCCAGTTTGGTTAACGCCATGCTGAGGGATGAGAGGTCCTGGGCGGCAGTCGCCTCCTTCTGCGAGCACGTCATGTCCCAGAAGGAGGCGGCGGAGCGCGCGCGGGAGGAAGATCCTCACGCGGCGCCGCTCCGAAGGCGGAGGAGGGGTCGAAGAAGACGTCAGTTTGACAGTCATCTCCGACTCCTCCCAGATGGAGGCCAGCAGGCAACAGGTGCGGGGGCACCTGTGCCTGTATTGCACAGGCCTCCATCAGTGTTGGACGGGAATGGCCAGGTGTTCTCGGCTATTCCCGTAGCCCCCCAGCCTGGGGGGCATGCGGGGCCCGCCAGCTAGGCGGGCATGCGCCGGGAGGGTTGTGGAAGTAAAGGCTGAGCCGGTTTCCCATGGCCCTCCCATCACGGCGATGCGGGAACACCGCTAAGTTTTAGTGGGTATACTGTCGGTGTCATTCCGACAGGAGTCCCACAACCCCGTCTCGTCCCCCACGAGCGGGAATGCGTAATGCATTTCTCAGCAAAAAAAAAAAAAAAAAAAAAATGGTTAGGTTACTTTAAACCCTTTACACAGAAATAGGAGCCCCGCGAAGCTGGGCTCCGTCGACATAGGATGCAAGAGCCAGCAAATGAGAATACAAATACCTTTACCTAGGTATTTTACAATAAAATGGAGTTTTAATTTTGGTGATCATTTACTATTTTTGACAGTAAAAAGTGTTTTTTTTTATGTTATATTTTACTTTATCTGGTGAATAGTTAAACATAAGCCATAACAAATGTGTAATTTGGAGTTTCTTTAAAAGTAACGTTTTAAACGTTTTCTCAGGCCGTCACCCCTTACAACGAAACAATGTAGACTGTTCAGAGGTTTCTACAAAGTAGGTATAAACGAAGAAGTTTATACTTAATTTAATTTTGTCGTCTGTTGCGCTTTCCACAATTCAATCGAGTGCAGTAGATATAAAAGTTGATTCGCATGTTTCATTGAGTTGAGTGTGGTCGTTCTCCTGAGATTTTTTATTCCGGCAACATCGAATGTTGCATTGCGCACGGTATATTTTTTCTTTCAATTGACCACGAAATGAGGGGTTTAACAGTGACTATATTATAAGCCCTGCGTATAATCTACAAAATAAATTAAAAAACGGAACCGACGTTTTATGTTTATCTACAAAATAACCTCAGAAAATAAACTAAGATCATCTCAAACGGCCTCAGTATTAATTATTCAGAACAGGGTAATGGGAGCCTACTAAGGGAAAATTTTCTTAAAAATCACAATTGTTAATATTCTTACCATTTTTAGTTAGGAACTGTTACATTCATTATTAAAGTATATTTTAATCACAGTTATAATCAATTACAGTCTTGTATTAGGGTACAATAAGGCTTTTACAAAAAAAAAATCAGTCGCTCCCATTACCCGACACATGCGGGTAATGAGAGCCCATTTAACGCTCATATGGAAAATGGGAGCCATAATTTACTCTTTCTCGAATTTAACTAAACATACTTTAAAATATGTGATCGTAGTAATTAATACAAAGAACTATTTGTAACACAAATAAAAACGTCAACTTAGTAAATAAAACAAAAAAATAAAGATAATAGAAAGATGCTAGGCTACCATTACCCGCTGACTACCATTTTGAAAAGCAATAACATAAATATGTAATTCTACTTTCAATCTCAATTTAACCAATTGGGCTTGTTAGTGCATTTAGCTAGTGATATAAAAAGCATGAAGATAATAAAAAAAGAATATAACTTCATGCTTAACTCGGCGCTGGCAATCAGCAATTTTTATAAACGTGGAGCGAAAAACACATAATCGTCCCTCGTGACTTAACGCATGGCACTAACGGCTCGTGTTCGTCAGGCGAAGTTTCTCAATGGTTGACGAAAGCGGCCGAGTGTTTAAGATCGCGCAAATGTGCTTCTTTCCGTTCAATCACTATGGCTCCCATTAACCGACCGCTCTCATTACCCTGTTCTCCCCTACATCAAAATTGCATCAAAGCAACACTGCGGAGCGACCTGCATCTTTTTTAGATGAAATACTATCTACTTCTACTTAATATGTTCACAAACTAAACAAAATATAAGTTCAGTGCCTCTTTTTCTTTCTATTTCATTAAAAAAAGGACAGAAGATAAATTTTAGTTTAGTCCTGTCAAATTAATCAGCGCCTGACGTACCTAAATTGACGTTATTTTAGTAGTCAAGTTTTTAATCACGTCCAAACTTGTATGGAGTAGTGTCAGGCGCTGATTAATTTGACAGGACTAAACTAAAATTTGTCTTCTGTCCTTTTGAACAAGGGAATCGGTAACACTATTTTTCTAAATTATAATACTGATGAAGCAGACCTACTCACTAAACAATAGCTTTTTGAGTGAATTTTTGGATTATGATCGTATTCCTCAGTATTCCCGTTAGACGAAGTATAATTATTACTACTACCTACTGTAATCTAGAGATCGTAAGGAACAAATCAACATGAGTTTAATTAATAGACGCCACTATATTTGGTGCGCCTAGTCACCAAATCTTATTTTGTAAATGTGAGGACTTTGTAAGCCTTGTAGACTTTAGATCTGTAGACCATTTTTTACTTTATCAAGTACCTGGTCCTTGTTGACAGGCCGACGCTGTCCTCCCATACCTACCGTAATTTGAAAACATTGTAAAAGCCAATTCTTTTTAAAAGAGTAACCGGGGAGTTTCTTGCCGGTTCTTCTCCATAGGAAACGACCAATTGGAACCGTGCACCTAGCTTCTGACGTTTCATAAGTGCCCATGTCAGTTTATCTATACTTATAATAAATCTGTAGAGAGGTCAATTCTGTACATGAAATATATTTTCAAAATAACTATCAGGGGGTGATTAGTGATCGATACTGATGCCAAAAATGCAATCAGTAAAATTTTTGTCTGTCTGTCTGTCTGTCTGTCTGTCTGTCTGTCGGTCTGTATGTTCCTTATAGAAACAAAAACTACTGGACGGATTTTAACGAAACTTGGTACAATTATTCTTCATACTCCTGGGCAGGTTATAGTATACTTTTCATCACGCTACAATCAATAGGAGCAGAGTAGTGAAGGGAAATGTTGGTAAAACGGGAGAAGTTACTCCATTTTTTAAGCTTCCGTCGCGTGTGCAGCCTTAATGGTTAAAGTTACATAGAAATCATGTATGACGGAAATATTCTAGATAAAATTGTCTAAAAAATATCCCGCAACAGCATATGTCTATCTTTTATGGTTGACTCACAATAACACGTGTAACTCCTGATAGCTTAGCAGTTCGGAGCATTCTGATTATATTTGTTTACTCTTACGTTTATAATACTCTCACTCATTCCTAATTTAAAAAAGTTAACATTATTACCTATTCAATAAAAAAAGAATCATAGAAATCGGTATAGAAACACCAAACTTATACATGAAATAAGCCATCGCGCCGTCACACGTCTGAATCATGCTATAAGGATTATATTTGTGTAACGGTTGCCGCGCTCGACACTGGTTGCGGTAGTGTATAAAAAGGCGGGAGGTCCGAGAGCGTCAGAGCGAGCTTCATTCAATATTTGGCTGTTGATGCGTTCAGGAGCGTTCGACCTTATTGACAGACAATAATTGATATTGAGAAACCGTGCTTATCAGCGCGACTTTTAGTCTTTAAATTGTTTATTTGAATTTCTTTTGTTGTTATTTTGTAAAATAGGTATGAGTTGTTTTGGTAGTGTTTAAATATTCGTTCAAATTAAAAATTATTAAGCGTAGGTACTTTTATTAATTAAAGTAGGTAGTTATAGGTATTTATTTTGAAATTTTACACAATGGTTCCCTTTATAATGTAGACAAGGAATTAGGAAGGATTTTTTAAATTCAACCCCTAAGGGAGTTAAATAGGGGATGAAAGTTTTTATGAAAGTCCGTCAGTTTTAAAGTTAAGATCTTCAAATTTTATGTTTAGGCTGACGACTAAAAATTAATTTATACGTGTCTCAGCGTTTTTGATAATTCCAACCCCAAAGGGTTAAAAAGGGGGATAAAGTTGTGTATGAAAGTCCGTCAGTTTAAAAGTTAGGGTCTTCTAATTTTGTATTTAGGCTAACGATTGAAAATTAATTTATACGTGTCTCAGCGTTTTTGATAATTTCTCCCCCAAAGGAGGATGAACGAACTGACTGAAATATCAACGCACAGTCTAAACTGCTGGTCCTAGGGACATGAGTTTTGGAGGTTGTGTTCTTCGTGCAGAGTAGGTATCGAATAAGAAGGGGTTTTTGGAAATTCAACCTTTAAGAGGGTGAAAAGGGGGGATTTTGTTTGTATGAAAAATCTTATTTATTGAGTTAATAACCTTGAAACTTGGCACGAATACTTATCTAAGTAAATTATGAAATTTGGAATTTTTCGTTTTTCTAAAATACCCCCTAAAGAGGTAATGGGGGGGTGTTAAAATAAGTATGGAAGAATTTTAACGCCCTGTCCGATTAACTTGGAACTCAATATTTATACTAAGGACTAAAAATAATTAATAACGTGTATCAGGGTTTTTCGAAAATCTACCCCTAACTGTATGAAAAGAGGTAGTTAATTTTAAAGGGGAGGATTTTACTGCGTGGCTTGATTAGCTCGAAAATTGGTATAAATAAACTTTGAGTCAAGTTATGAACACATATTAAACGATTTTTCAAAATTCTACCCCTGTGGGGGTGAAAAGCGGGGATAGTTTCTTTGAAAAATCTGATTCCTTTGTTCTATAAACTTAAAAATTGGCCCGAATACTTGTTTATTTAAGTTAATTATAAAGATCATACCAACATTCATTTTCGAAACTTTTAGAGGAAAGTACGAATTTCACGCGGACGAAGTCGCGGGCAGAAGCTAGTGTGAAATAAAATATTTTGATTTGATTTGAAACAAAAAAATAACAAACTACTTATTTATTTGTTAAAAAAAAAAATCAAATAAAAGTAAGTTAGCTGGTACAGTTAACTGTAGAAAAATATATGACTTACAAGTATCAATTTGTAAGTCAGTATACTTAATTCAGAATTGCGGCTTCAGGCGAGCATTAAAAAGTATGGCTTCTTAACAAAGAGTTGTTTGACATTGTTTCATTATATCTTTCTAGTAATTACTTGAAAAAGACAAAACCAAAAAATGAGAAAATACCTACTTAAAAAAAAAAAAACAAAGTCTATCAAAGCTAAGCTTACTGAACATTATCAAGCCGTAAAAGCTTTCCAATAAACGACCATAATTTCCATTCGTAGCCCATCGGCTACGTGCTACGTTTTGGCTACGGCGTAGCTGCGTAGCAACATACAGTTTACAAATTATTTTTTTTTACTCGCAAATGATATTAGACGAACAATCGACATTGTTATCAACAATATTGGTTCTCTTTCCAGACTAACTATATGCCTGGAAAGAGAACCAATATTGTTGATAACAATGTCGATTGTTCGTCTAATAACATTTGCGAGTAAAAAAAAAAAAAAAAAAAAAAGACTAACTATGTATATGCGGCTCAATGTATTTTGTAAGGAACGACTGACAAAATTCTTACTCCAAAACTTGAAAATAGTCAGATTCAAAAATCATCTCTGCCTAGCCTTTTTCCAACTATGTTGGGGTCGGCTTCCAGTCTAACCGGACACAGCTGAATATCAGTATTTTACATGGAGCGACTGCCTATCTGACCTCAACAACCCAGATACTGGGTAATACGATACCCCTTGGTAAGACTGGTTGTCAGATTTTCGGGCTTCTGATGACTCCTGACTGTCAAAGATCTACGAATATCAGCCGGGACCAACGGCTTAACGTACTTTTCGAGGTACGCGTCTTGATATGTAAAGACGCTCACCCATCCACGGATGAACCGCGGCAGCATAGCTAAACCTGATAGATCGACCCGTGCGGCTGTTATTACTAAGCCACTAGCCCCTGTGCTTTATTTTGATACACTATTCATAGATAATTCATACACCAAGCCAACATTTGCCCTTTTTGCGCAGCTTCAATCCATACTAGACAAATATTATATATGCGAAAGAGTGTCTGTCTGTCTGTTACCTCTTCACGCTTAAACCGCTGAACCGATTTAGATGAAAGTTGGTATGTATAGAGATAGTTTAGTCCCGGGAAAGGACACAGGATATCTACTTTTTATCCCGGTATTCCCTTTCCCACGGGATCGAGATTTATGCAGGTGAAACCGCGGGGCGCTGCTAGTTTACCTTTACATTCATAACGACATAATTTTATTATGAAATGTTTCGAGTTGTCCGGCGTGGATCATAATTGTTTGCGCGTAAACATGGCAACATTATTGCCGGCTGATTCAATGGGCATTGCCAATAACCGGGCTGTGGAAACAAACATCTGTGTGGATGAATGTGTGACCTAATGACGAATAGAGTAGGTAGGTACTAATGTTTAACCTTTGTGACAGTTTATTTATCTAAACTGGACATAAGTTGAATTTCCTACGAAGTTATTCACTAGCCAGTAAAATTGTAGAAAGAAAACTGATGTTCTGGTGGTTTGGTTCAATCATAGAAATGTAAACATATATCTATGGGTTCAATAATTCAAACCCACAGAAAACGTAATTGAAATGGTTTAAATACCAACGAATTCACTTATCTATGTAATGAAATCTCAGGAAGACGCGACTTACCGAGTTCCACAAACTAGGTAGATACATACCTAAAACAATTAGATAGCGACACACGGCTGAAACCCAATTATGTCTTAATGAGTGCCAATTTTGTGACTCCCCCACCACATAGAATTCACAAATACCTACTGGCTTTCTACATTATGAAATAACTTTGTACCACGACACTATTTCAGAAATGACAGTTTCGATGCGAATTAAATTTTACGTTCCATTGCGGGTTTTGTTAGAAAATTTTGAGTTTGATTGTAGCGCTCTTCTTCTTAGCGTGTACAGTCCACGCCAGCACATCAACCTACTACAATCTGTCAAATTTCTTTAATAGATTTTCAACTTTATCACTAAAGAATAAGGTTCAAAGTTGATTGAGAAATTGTAACAGTTTCGGGTAGGTTGATGTGCTGGCGTCTGTACATGGAAAAAATAGCATGAAAAAAAAAATCGTTTTTTAAATTCGCTTGGCCCAAAATTCAGCTACGTGGATACCATTCGCTGACGCAGCAATTAGGTCCTCAGGTGTGCAGATGACAGGGTATGGGGTGCCAGATGTGAGGTGAGCCGTGAGCCATTGTCTGTGGGGAGACACCGCATACACACTGGAGGTTTGAGCCTTCCATGAACTCCCACTGAATTCAGCGCAATCATCATCATCTGCATATTGGATAGATAGATAGATAAAACGTTTATTTAATGCAACAAAAGACACAATACAGGCATTAAATAAAATAAAAATAAACATCAAAAAAGGTGAGAAAAAAAACAAAGATTAAAAAGATAAATTGACTCATATGACATATATATAACGGTCGATCACTACTGGTCGGAGTGTGTCTCATGGTTGCACCAAATAGGAGTCCAGCTCAGCATATGCCAGGTACAATACCTGACGCTGGCATTCTGCTGCATCCCGTTAGTGACACGCGGATGACGAGAAGACACATCTGAGTTTCAACAAAATGGTACCTACATAGTGCGGCGCGTATATTATAAAGGTAGTAAGTACCCACATCTTAATCGACTTGCTTTTAAACTGACAGAAATTTTAAACTTATTACATACTTACTTAGAGACTACTAATTAGGAATGGGGACGATACTGCTTCCAGTCTAACCGGATGCAGCTGAATATCAGTATTTTACATGGAGTGACTGCCTGTCTGACCGCCACAACCCAGTTACTAGTAATACGATACTCCTTGGTTAGATTTACAGTAAAATTTTCGGGCTTCTGAATACAGCGCAATGTATGTAGAAATTAGTGCAAACTTCTATAAAATCTCATTTTCATGGTACAGTTCATGCATTCATTCCGCTGTCAATGAATACTGAGTTTCTATGGTAACATTAACAAAAGACTATCTACTGAACTAAGAGAATAATTATTTTAGAGCTAAAAGGATCGGAGCCTTTGAGCGCATTATGTCCAATTCGCAAAATGTCCAAATGCCCAATTCACAATTGGTCCAGGAGAATGCTGAATGAATGAACCGCTGGCCCTCAAGAATTTTCTGCTGAACTCTAGTGTATGTCCCATGAGGGAAATTGGAGGTTGTATCCTTTAATGAGCTTATTCTGCACTACCTATGAATTTAACTATATCACACCATATGGGGAAAAGCCACTTTTCACACAGAGAACCATCTTTACATACCGGACCCCTCCGTGCCTCGGAAAGCACGTTACGTCGTTGGTCCCGGTTGTTATTCGTGAATCTTAGACAGTCGTTACGGTTCGTCAGAAGCCCGAAAGTGTGACAACCAGTCTTACCAAGGGGTATTGTATTACCCAATACTTAACTGGGTCGTGGAGGTCAAATACTGGTATTCAGCTGCATCTGATCAGACTGGAAGCCGACCCCAACATGGTTGCGAAAAAAGCCAGGCAGATGATAATATAAGTCCATGGGTAACGGGACATATTAAAATGGATGGTATCGGTAGGTTTTTGAACTCGCCATCCAAGCCAGGATTTTTTTAACCTAATGTAGATAGATGTTCATTATCTATCATCGCGTTTTGAAATCCACGTCATTTATATCCAGGGCTTACCTATTTGCTTGTCCAACAACCAACGCGCAACGGTTTAAAGGATTACGCCTACAATAGCTAAAACACGACTTAACTCTTTGGCTAAAACATGTTTATTCATAATAATTTTCCAGAATTTAAGTAGGATAACAATTTGTAATCTACGTAAAGGGCAAATATGATTCGTTAGGCTCTTTTTCAAGGCAGATTTTGCCAGGATTTACGGTTTAATATTTTAGTGTGGAAAATGCCTACTTACGCTGTGAAACGAATATCGCCATTCAGGTATTAGATAGCTGCACGGGTCGATCGATTCGGTTAAGCTACGCTTGCTGCGGTTGGTCCGTAGATGGGTGACCATCTTTACATATCAAGACCCCTCAGTGCCTCGGAAAACACGCTAAGCCGTTGGTCCCGGCTGTCATTCGTACATCTTTGTTACGGGTCGTCAGAAGCCCGAAAGTCTGACGACCAGTCTTACCAAGGGGCATCGTATTTTACCCAGTAACTGTATTGTGGACCTTGTGGAGGTCAGATAGGTAGTCTCTTCATGTAAAATACTGGTATTCAGCTGCATCCGGTTAGACTGGAAGCCGACCCCAACATAATTTTGAAAAGACTAGGCAGATGATGAGGTACCTATTAGACAGAAAAGTTAGGTTTGAGCAGAACAAACAATACGAAGAATGTCTTTATCGAGTGCTGCTATTCGGACGCAATACGCATCCAAAACTTTTCACTAGCACGGTAAGTTATCGATTTTGTAGTGGACGGTGGACGTAACATACAAACCTCGTCTGTGTATATGTGGCATCATTGTGTGCCAACATGCAGTGTCAGGAGCGTAGCTTAGCTACCGCCGTATCAGCCATATCAGTGATACGGGGCCCCTAAGCTGCAGGGGCGACTTGTGTTGTGTACAAGCAAAATTCATCGTTTTGGAAATATTAGGTATACTTTCTTTTTAGAGGCCCTTAATCTGTGAATACCTAATGATAAATTGTGTTTAATATACAATTAAAATGTTCCTTAAATGAAAGTAATAAAATAAAAAAGACAAAATAAAAGAATGTCCCATTTTTTTATTTTGTAAATGGAACTACGAATTTTCTGCATCTGTTATTGCTTTTGTTTCTATTCTGCTGTCTTAAAAAAGGTGTATATTATAAAATGTGATTTATAAGCTGCAAATAAAATAATTGTTTTATTACAAACATTTATTTTTGTCTATAGAATATAGTAATTGATTATTATTTAAATTAAATAAGAAGACAGAATATGACCCAATTTTTAACTCAAATACCACGTTCCCCCAGCTTAATACACTCTGACGTCTGACGGTGACATTCCAAATAATGACATCTGTGACATTAGGAAAACTGACGTGTTTTTGTGTACGCCTAAAAAACTTGTTTATTGTAAACTAACGAATAAATAATTACATTTAGGCTTTAAAGCTTAAATAACCTTTATTTATTCAAGCTAATAAAGTGTTCACAATGTTGAAAGCCGTCATTCTTATCGGAGGACCGCAAAAAGGTAAGAATTTCTGCTTCCGTCGACGTCACCGGCTTTTCTTATCAATAAATTGTAATAAAACATATAAAGACGTGTTAAAGCTTATTAAATTATACCTAGCAACTAGTTATGTTTATTAAGTGATGCGACAAAGTAGACTAAAGTATCGATTTTTCTTCAGTTGTGGATTTTTCTAAGTGTGAAGGTTATGTAAATAAAATAACAACTACCGGATATTTACTCAGTACTATCTATGTATAGATATGACCTTATTTTAATCAACTTTGATAAGGATCTATGATTGACCGTATCTAATAACTTTAACAGCTTTTTCTTGTCGCCATAGTAATAATTTATCATTTATTCTCTCTTCATAAAGCTGAGTTAAAGTTAATGTGTACAAGAAATGTCTCAGATGTATTCCACCTTTGTGGGAGACTGGTGCCTGATATAGGTTTTTGGGAAAAACCTTGTATTGTTGGCGGTTGGCAATACCACTAGTTTTTTGGACACACAACTAGTCCAAAAAGATGCCATATTTTACTTTATTACCAACTAGCTGACCGGACGAACTTTCGTACAGCCTCAGAATCAATCTTCATTATTATTATTTTGGTAAATTTTTCCCATGTTTTAATAGTTATTCAGCTATTCGGGACAGAGACAAATCCAACAAATCAAAGATCATAAAAATTGGTCCAGCCATTTTTGAGTTATAAATGGTGTAGCTGACCCAATTTAATTTTATTTACAATAGATTACCTTTTAAATTTCAGGCACCCGCTTCCGCCCCCTTTCTCTGGACACACCAAAGCCCCTGTTCCCGATAGCAGGGCTCCCTCTAATTCAGCACCATGTGGAGGCCTGTGCCAAGCTGGAGGCCTGCAAGGAGATCCTCATTATTGGCGCATACACCAGCAACACTATGGCACAGTTTATTATTGACATGCAGAAGGAATATCATGTCATCATAAGGTAAATTGTTTTTTTTTTTTGTAATATAATTAGCTTCATGATGAAAATAAAATACTTTGAAGACAATAAGGGTGTAATTTTTTGGTTTGTAAAAATAAAAAATGCAAAACTTCTGGAAAGTTTTTATAATACAATAGAAAAATGTCAATCATTCCTAGCGAACAGTTGCATTTTATTGAATGAATGAATTGCACCGATCCCAGCATGGTTAAACCAGACCCGATTAATTGAATGAACCCTAAGATTCGCACTAGCTCCTGTAGCCTCATGTTCATGGTGCTACAGCGACCATTGCATATCAAGGAATAGACTAGGGGCGCAGTAATGGCAGGGAAGACGTACCCGAAGGTTAGGTATGGATTTAAGAGCCTACCGAATATGCATCCTTTAGTGAACAGTTGCATTTTTTTGACTAATTTATTTTATTTTGAACAAACTTTTCTAAGCACTGCATATGCCAGTCCCATGATCCCTCCGCATCCCCAAGACATGTTTTAACCACAGCTTGAATTATAATAATAGCACCTTCCTTGAGTCGTGTATGGGGCAATGGAAGACGGTCCTTCGCTATCCAGGATGTCGGCAGATCCAGGGGAATGATGAGCCTGTATGGATTAAACGGGGAATATTTCAGGGCGACAGTTTGAGTCCACTTTGGTTCTGCTTAGCCTCTAAGTACACTACTGGAGGATTCAGGTCTAGGCTATCGGTTGAGGAGAGGTGGTCAGGTCATATCTCACCTCCTCTACATGGACGATTTGAAACTCTTTGCCCCCAACAAATTGCGTCTGATGGAGCTACTGAAGGTAACTGAAACTTTCAGTAGCGCCATCAGGATGGAATTTGGTGTGGACAAATGTTCAGTCATGCATGTAAAGCGAGGGGAGATTATGGATTCTGAGGGAATTCAACTCTCGGATTCCATAAACCTTAGATCCCTCTCCTCATCCGAAAGCTATAAGTATTTGGGTATGTCGGAAGCGTTAGGCATCAACGATGCTGACATGAAGCAATCGTTGAAGGAACGCTTCTTTTGTCGCCTGAGGAAGGTATTAATTAGTCTTCTTTCGGGCGGAAATAAGGTGCGAGCCTTCAACGGTTGGGTCATGCCGGTTTTGATGTACTCTTTCGGCATACTCAAATGGACTCAAACCGAACTCAACGCCCTGGATAGAAAGGTCCGCACACTGCTGACTGCAAATCGGATGCATCACCCACGATCATCGGTGATGAGACTGTATATCCCGCGGAAGTGTAGGGGTCGAGGCTTTTTAAATGCAAAGACCCTCCACAACCGCGAGGTATGCAGTCTCAGGGAATATTTTTTAAAAGCTGAAGTGGGTATGCACCGTGATGTGGTCGCAGTGGACAAAGGGCTCACCCCGCTGTCCATGGCTAAAGAGAACTGGCGCAAACCTGTAGTACTTACTACCGATGACCGCAGGAAGGTATGGCAAAGCAAGGAGCTTCACGGGCGCTTCTATCGGGCTCTTCACGAGCCCGATGTAGATTTCTTAGCGTCCGTATCCTGGTTACGTTTTGGTGATCTTTTCGGAGAAACCGAAGGTTTCGTCTGTGCAATTATGGACGAAGTTATCTTGACGAATAACTACCGGAGACATATTATGAAGGACGGGACGGTTGACGTGTGTCGGGCATGCCACCGTCCGGGTGAGTCTATCAGACATATTATCTCTGGTTGTTCTCGTCTGGCTAACGGCGAGTACTTGCACAGGCATAACCAAGTAGCCAGGATTATTCACCAGCAACTTGCTTTGAAATATAAACTTGTGGATTCTGAGGTACCGTATTACAAGTATGTGCCCGACCCAGTTCTTGAAAATGACCATGCCACGCTGTACTGGGATCGGTCTATCATTACTGACAGGACTATTGTCGCCAATAAGCCTGATATAGTGGTGATAGATCGATTAGCGCGCCGCACAATGATTGTCGATGTTACCATTCCACATGATGGGAACCTCGTGAAAGCTGAGAAAGAGAAACAAATTAAATATCTTGACTTAGCACACGAGGTTGTTGACATGTGGAATGTGAGCTCGGCTATCATTGTGCCGATTGTCGTATCAGCCAATGGGCTTATGGCCCAAAGCCTCGATCAACATCTGTCGAGGCTCTCGTTAGGCGGTTGGATCAAGGGTCTGATTCAGAAGGCAGTACTCCTTGATACGGCTCGTATTGTGAGGAGGTTCCTGTCTCTGGAGCCCTAACCACTGGTAGCTTGGACCCTGCTCCCGACACCGGCGGAATACTATTTTTTATATTTTTAAATGATTTTTATACTTATTTTTTATATTTTAAGAAATATTTAAAAATGTAAATTAATCTGTACATAAATAAATAAACGAAATAATAATAATAATAATTTATTTCAGATTTCTCCATATAAATTGTTAGTAACACGAAAATACTTAAGAGCTAATGTTAGTAAAACCAACAAATATAATAAAAAAGATTTTAGGACAATCCGACACCAGAACGCATGTATGCTACTTCACTGCGTGCAGCCGCATCCAGCGCTCAAGCATCGGAGAATCCCACCGGTCCGTCAATACGCTCAAGATGCTGTTGGAACTAGCGCGCATGCGAGTTAGGGTCGAGGTGCAACGTTTACGCATGATTGTCGCAAAACTGACGACGTTGGCCTCGGCAAACATGCCGGAGGCACTGCAATACCGCGGCAACCCCATCAGCATCCTGAACGCATTGTTATGCTGCACTCGCAGGTCACTGTATGCCCTCTGCAAATAGCCAACCCACAGGCTGCACGTGTAAAAGGATTGACAGTATGCCTTAAAAAGCGTTACCTTTACTTGTGTTGTACAGCGTGCAAACCTGCGAGCCAGCATATTACATCGAACAGACAACGACCTGCGCTCTCTCTCAATGTCAGTACTGTCCTTTAAATCCTCTGTGACCCAATGACCTAAATACTTAAATTTAGTAACCCTTTTTAAAGGGGTACCATTCAAAACTATATCAGGTACATTTTCATAGCATTTAGTACCTGATTTAAATATCATAAGCTCAGATTTAGTTGAGTTGTATTTTAGGCCATGAGTGTTCGCGTAAGTCTCACAAATCTTTATGAGATCCCTCAACGCACACATCGAGGGGCTCAGCAGCACCATATCGTCAGCATAACTTATATTGTTAAGACAGACACTATCTATATGACAGCCGATTCTAGTGCTTCTGAGCTCCTCGATTAGCTCGTTCACATAGAAGTTAAAAAGAAGAGGGGAGGAGAGTCCCCCTTGCCTCACTCCGCACTCCAGCTTGTACTCGTCCGAGAGACTGCCAGCCCATCTCACCTGATTTTTCTGTGTACCATACCAATGCCTCAGTATAGAAACGATCTCCTTGGGTACACTGGTATTCTGTAACTTGTCCCATAGCTTGTCGTAAGACACTAGGTCAAAAGCTTTTGACAAATCTAAAAAGCAGGCATAGACAGGAGTTTTTCTAAATCATAAATGTTTCTAAATCCTGCCATTCAGGTGTAAAGTTTTGCTCTGCTAAATTGATCTAACATCCTGTTTTCCAATTCCAGATACCTGCAAGAGTTCACACCCCTTGGCACTGGTGGTGGTCTCTACCACTTCAGGGATCAGGTACGGGCCGGCAATCCATCTGCATTCTTCTTGCTAAATGGAGATGTTTGTGCTGACTTCCCACTCAAGGAGCTGTGGCACTTCCATGAGGAGAGGAAAAATGCTTTGGTAAGTGATAAGACTTTATTCACCTATTCACTATTGGTACACTTCAGTTTGAAATCTGTGCTCTCTGTGTACAAACTATAATTATATCTATGACTTTGTAATAAGGGGTCATTTTAAATGTCAGTCTAGTGGACCAATGGGTTAGTTTGCTAGGTTGTCAAAATTATTCAAAATCTAACGTTCAAACTCTTATGTTTATCACAACTGCTAGATTTAGCATTATTATCTATTCAATCGCATATTTCATATTATTATGAAAAAATTCTCTTCTAAAGCTGTTATGTACAAAATATTCAATATTTATCATTAGAGACCGGATAATATGCATTTGCATATTTGCATATGCAATTGCATATTTAAGCCATTTTCAGCGCTAATAGCATATTTTTCCTAAGATCTAGTGATGATGCATATTATCGCTTTAATTTACAGTATTTTTCGAGCGCAGCGCACTCAGCAGCCGCGCGTCTTTTGTTTTGGTACGATAATAAAATGAAAGAGACAAATGATCGTCGCGCTCGCCTACCGCACTACTCCTTCCTCCCACCTATTATGCATGTTATTGCTTTCATTGTTGACGCGCGTGCTCATTGATCTGCAGTCAAAGTTTTTGTGTCAAATTGTACAATGCCTCCCGAAAAAAAAGTGTGTCTTCGTGGATAAGTGACTTTCCTGAAACATTTACTTTCGACGGAACTGTTTTGTATTGTCGAGTTTGCGTGAAAAATATTTCGTGCACTAAAAAGTTTCAAATAACAATAAACCTAAATCTAAAGGAATAATATTTACAAAACAAAAAAAAAATTTAGTCATTTCATGTTGCATATTCTGTCAGTTTTCGTGCATATTTCAAGCATTTTTCATGCATATTTGCATGCATATTTCAAGCTTTTTATGTTGCATATAATCCGGTCTTTATTTATCATCTATTAAATAAACAACTTGTAATAATATTTTAATGTATTTAATACATATTCATAGTGACGTTCAGAGGATAGCCGTGTCATATACCACTTTGCAATGAAGCTTATGATCGCTTACTACTGATAAAATGTATTGTTTTGTTAGGGTAGGTATCGCCTCTCTTAGGCCGTGTTTTAGAAGTTTTGCCTCTATGGCACTGTGTGGCGCGACGTTCATGCTAATTCGAAATCACGAAGATTATCGAAGCGCATACATTTTTTGGTTTACCTGTAGCATTATACACATAATTTCCGTTCCTTACAGGTAACAATAATGGGCACAGAAGCGACCCGGCAACAATCAGTGCACTATGGCTGCATGGTACGCGAACCGGCCACTAAGTCAGTAACCCATTACGTCGAGAAACCCAACAGCTATGTGTCCACGCTTATCAACTGCGGCGTGTACATGTGTTCGCTACAAGTGTTCCAAACAATGGCTGAGTCGTTTCAGAGGAAACAGGATGGGTTCTACAGGTAACCTTTAATGTTTTTGTAATATTTCTGTAAACATAAGAAGGGACAGCTATTTTAAGATGTATGTACTTCGGGAATCATCGTTTATCTTTGGAAATATGACCGCGTGGTGATGATATCTAATATAGAGCTGTTGCAACCATAGAAGTACTTGATAATTTTGTATTACCATGTTCACAAAATTATAGTTTGACAACTTTATGCAGTTCTACAAAGCTTTTGAGTGAAAAATGACAACCTGCGTTGACAGTGGGTAACCCGACAGAAAGAAAACTTCACACAAAGCGCGGTACTACAAAACTTAGAAGCATTGCTTCTGTGGAGGTTACTCGGTGGTGCCACATTCGTGCTAATTTGGAAACCGAAATGCATACCTTTTCTGAATTACCTGTATCTTAACAACGAAGAAAAGTAAACTTTATCTCAATTATACAAGGAATATTTTTGTATGAACACAATACACCAAAACTGTAATTCTGGACTGGACCTTGTCCAATTGAGATGATTTTTTTTTTTTTTTTTTTTTTATTGCTAAATGGGCGCACTCTTGACCCCGATCACGCCTGATGGAAAGCGATAGATGAGGTCTTATTATATATGAGATTTAATTTTCTTATAAAATTCTGATTGTTTAACCTAAAATTATCTGTTTGTGTTGTTGCAGTAATGGCCAAACCAACCCCGGATACATGTCGTTTGAGCAAGATGTGCTGATGCAGCTTGCAGGAACGAAAAAATTGTATGCTATGCAAGTGAGTACATTCAAATCTTATTATGTCTTTAAAAATAATTTTATTAGAAAAATAATTTTGAAGTACAGTTGACAGTATGTCGGTGGTAAAAGTTTGACCTCAAGCTGACCAGAATTACGGAGTTGCTATAGAATAACCCCCTTATTCATAAAACTTATCAAACCTATTTTAGTTAAAATGGGGTTTGTCTCTTTCTTACACACAGAAATGACAACGTGACAGATAAAGACAAACGTTCTATAAACCTATTTTAGCTAAAATAGAGATAAAATAGTATTATGAATAAGGGGGTAAGAGGTCAACTTATACTAGTTTGTCATCTGCCTCGCCTTTTCCCAACTATATTAGGGTCGGCTACCATTCTAACTGGATGCAGCTGAAACAGTAGTTTACATGGCGACGGTCCCTACGTATAATCCCCTAACTGCAAATGACAAATTTTACAGGAGAGCACTTTAAAGTTTTAAACACATGTAGTTCATGTTCTACTTAACAGAATGTCGTGTGTGTATTTAAAGCTCAATTTGCCAACTTTTATTAGTTTTTATTAAACTAGAAGATAGTATAGGTTTGTCTGAATGTCACGGAACAAAAAAACACAAATCACGTGACTACCACACAGGTGATTATACGTAGGGACCGTCGATGGAGCGACTGCCTTTTTGACCTCCACAACCAAGTTGCTGGGTTACACGATACCACGCGGTAAGGCTGGTTTTCAAACTTTCGGGCTTCTGACTGTACCCGAATCGCTTTAGCGTGACAATAGCGATCATTGACCCACCTACATTTTCTAGCAGTCTTTATTTAAAAAACTGAAATAATGTCCGTTAACATCCTGAATCAATATCTACTGTGATCTTCAACATGTTCTAATATCCAAATACCATAAATAGTTTATTGTTCAGGTTCCTACGAAGAGATATCAGGGAAAGGGCGTTGACCGGTATTGCCGTGCTAAAGCGATTCGGGTATACCCGTAACGACTTTCAAAGATCTACGAATGACAGTCGGGACCAACGCCTTAATGTGCTCCTTCTCAATTCGTAGACCTTTTCAATGTAATTTCAAAGAAGTACGATGGATAGGCAGTGGTTCCATATAAAATACTAGTATTCAGCTGCATCCGGTTAGACTGTAAGCCGACCCTAACATAGTTGGGAAAAGGCTAGGCAGATGATGACAATGGCAATACATTAACAGCAAGATTTTTACCTACCGTATTTAATATCCCCAGATAACCAACTGGTGGTCTCAAGTGAAGACGGCTGGGTCTGCGATCTACGCGAACCGCCACTACCTAGAGCTTCATCGCGACCGCGTATCTAAGGACAACCCCTGCACAATACTGCCCGATGTTTTTGTACACCCTACTGCTAATGTTGACTCCACTGCTGTGGTAAGTAATATTACCTATTCGAAAAATCTACTGGTTGAATATAAACCTTCTGAAAAATTAAACTCGTGTTTGGTTTTTACAACAATTAAACAAAGGGAATTTCGTGGCTATTTTGTTTACTCTAAGGTCTGATTTCACCAAAGTCAGATATCTTGTATCCGTGGAATAAAATTGACATGACAGTTCTAATATGGAAAAACGGTAAAAAAAATTTATTCTCAGGATAAGACTAATTCTAGTTATAAAAGTTTGGTGAAATTCGCCCTGTCTTTTAAAAAAAAAAAATTGGTTGTCTGTAAAGTCGGTTTACGGACGATAATTTTACGTGATAACGTCAGAAGAAAACAATGCGTCACAAGCCGAACGCTTAGGCCGATCGTGCCTAACTATCGCTTGTTCCGCGCTCTCGCTTGCACGCTCGGCTCAGGCGGAACGTGACAATGATTCATGCTTTTTCGTGCGTGCAACCGGCGTTCATCGATTAATAAGACGTTATCACGTCAATACACTACGTTGCAACGGTCACACTGGATTCTATTATATTACACGCTACAGCGGACACGCAACCAATTAAACAATACGAAGTTTCGTTAACGCTTTCTAACTTGTATATTTATAGCGCTTTATACGATTTGGCACCTTGTCCTTTTAATCGGTATAAATAATTACAGTAGAAAATTGTGACAATTCATTTGACTTCCTCACAGATTGGTCCGAACGTGTCGATCGGCGCAGGAGTGACGATCAAGGCTGGCGTCCGGATCAAAGAGTCGATCGTTCTCAACAACGCTACCGTGCATGAACATGCACTGGTCATGTACTCTGTTGGTCAGTTCACTTTTATTTAAAAAACACATAACAAACACAAACTAGAACCCTTTAGAAACCAAGCGGCTTTCCATACATTCCTATAGCAGGTCAATTTAGACAAAAAGTGAAGTGTCATGCGAAGGTTCTTTTATCTAGAATTCTGATCAGGGGCCACCAACGGGAAACGCCGATAATTATCGCGATAACGGGCGTTAATCGTAGGTGCAGCCACAACTTATCGCGATAATTATCGGCGTTTCCCTTTTGTGTGGCCCCGGCATGAAGAAGCTTGAAACTCTGTTTCCATAAAAAATATCTAAATGATAATATTATTTGTAATTTTAATATATATTTATTGCATTTGGTTTATTATACCTAGATACCTACTATTATTTCAAAATAAAAATAAAAACTTTTTCTGGTGTGCAAAATCTAAAAAAAAACAATATTTATGTGCAGTGGGTCAAGAAGCGTCAGTAGGAGAATGGTCCAGGGTTGAAGGAACTCCGTCAGACCCAGACCCGAACAAGCCGTTTGCGAAGATGGACAATACTCCGCTGTTCAACAGTGATGGGAGACTGAACCCGTCTATCACTATATTGGGTAAGCGTGACCCACATGACCTTCACCCCATTTGTATAAAGTTTTTATTTATTACTCTCTTTTTAACCGACTTAAAAAACGAGGAGGTTATGTACTCTCTTTTTAACCGACTTAAAAAAGGAGGAGGTTATGCACTCGGGGAGTATATTTTTTTTAGTTTAGCCTATCATAAAGGGAGGCGATTTAGTCACCTATCCGTGATTCTACGCGTCATTCTAAACAACTTTCGCAATGAAACTCATACATGAATCGAAATTGTCTACTATTGTATAGGAATTTGTTGTTGTTTTTTTTTTTTCACGAATCGGATAAGAGTTTCGTAGCGAAAGATTTTTAAAATGCTGGTATTCACCTGCATTCGGTTAGACTGGAAGCCGACCCCAACATGTTGGGAAAAAACTAGGCAGATTTATTTTTTGGGTAGGTCACCCTCTTAACGGATGCAGGTAATTAAATCGCCACCTTGTATAATATCATGCCCAATTTTTCTACTATCCATGTATCCATCTATGTTTTGTATTATCTACTGTAGATACATGCAAGATGAAGAATGGAAGAAAAAGAAACACAATGTGATACTCTAAAAATAAGTTCTGATGTTTTTTTTTTATCATTTAGTCTCTAACGAATAGTATTGTTAACAGGTGCAGGCGTAGTAGTTCCAGCCGAAACGATCCTGCTAAATTCAATAGTGTTGCCACACAAACATCTAACAAGGAGTTTCAAACATGAGATTATTTTATAGTCCCTTAAATGGCAACATTCATCGGTATGTAATAGAAAATTATAACACAGATACAAAAGAGTTTTTATGTAATAATCTGTGGATATACACAGAGTCACAGACTACAAAATATTTGAGACCTAAGATTTTTTAATACATTTATAATTTCATAGCTGATAAAATAGTATTTGATTAGTTTTTAAGAAATTACATTGAATTGTAAGGAGTTTTTTTTATAAATATTTATGCAATTTGTCTATTTGTACGGTACCTATTGGGTAGATAGAAGGGACATTTTTGATTGATCCGCGGCAGTGGCCAGCGATGCTACATCCAAGTTGGTCGCAGTTGCTTGGCTGGTCTTTTTTGGAACATCAAAATTGGAACTATTGTGGTTCACAAAGACAGATTAATTATATTATTATTAGAGTGTTCATTAATATTTTTGTGATTGTCAAGTTTTTTTTAGCCTATACTGTCCCACTGCTGGGCAAAGGCCTCCCCCAAGTCCTTCCAAGAACTCTTTTCCTGCGCCGCTTTGAACCAGCCCTCGAGGTACGCGTCCAGGTCATCTCGCCACCGCTTTCTGGCCCGACCTCGGCGGCGCCGTCCATCTTCAGGCACATCGTCGTTTTTTTTCTGACACCGTCCCCCCTCTGTCAAACCTCACATGCTAAAGGACGACCCCCTCATCATCATCATGATCATTTCAGCCGAAAGACGTCCACTGCTGGACATAGGCCTCCCCCAAGCACCTCCACTTCGATCGGTTTTGTGTTTCTCGCATCCAACGAGTTCCTGCGGCCTTCACAAGGTCTTCGGTCCACCTTGTGGGAGGCCTTCCAACGCTACGCCTTCCGGTACGCGGTCGCCACTCCAGAACCTTTCGGCCCCATCGGCCATCTGTTCTGCGAGCAATGTGCCCTGCCCACTGACGACCCCCTACCTGCTGTCAAATCTTAAGATAAAATTAGTTTACCAAATGTTTTACGTTAATCAATCAAACACAACAAATTATTTAAAATTATTAGTAAGTCAGGGGCACGACAATCCAAATACATTGATGAATTTATTGCTCTTCATTTAATCAATCAATTGCTCAATCATTGCCTATCTATGACTAGGTACCTATAGCCTCTAGGTATACTTAGCTCAGTGCCTCAGTCAATAAAACTCAAAATAGTCAACAGCATAATTTTGACATTAGAGTCGTTCGTGTAAAGGCGGGTACAGACATTGCGAAGCATGCGCCGCGCACCGCCGCGCACGCCTCGCAACACACGCCTCGATATTACTTTTCCTCGAGTAACGAGTAGCCTCACCACGAATATGAACGTCCACACATTGCGAAGCATGCGATGAGCGCCGTGCGCTGCGCATGCCTCGCAACACACGCCTCGATATTACTTTTCCTCGAGTAACGAGTAGCCTCACCACGAATATGAACGTCCACACATTGCGAAGCATGCGATGAGCGCCGTGCGCTGCGCATGCCTCGCAATGTCTGTATCCGCCTTAATGTACCATTAATTTCCACCATTAAAACGTCACAGTAGGGGCCTGTAGTAAATAATGAGTGAATGAGATATTAATAAGGTAAATACTGCTTGTGAACGGATAGAAATTGTCAGAGAGCACGAACGCGGAGCGCGGATTTAGAATTAATGAGAAGTTAAGCGATTTTACGATTTAATTAGCGGTAAATAAGGTCCATTATTGGATGCGAATAATGCACCTTATTCGAATCCCAGGTCGGGAAAAGTGTTATTGTCCAATCAGGATTTTTTCATTAGCAGCCCGGAGTTTGGAGTGGTGCCCGGTTGATGGCAATGGGCTCGCCCCCTATTACATACCTACTTAAACATAACTGGCGATATGTGGGTGTACTTTCTAGGTACACCTTTGCCTAATCGTTCGGGAAAACAGGCGTTGCATTATGTTACTTATGTCTAATGGCATAGCATACATAATTCAAATTCCACTTATATTATCGAAAAACCTTTATTGTAATACATAAAAACACCACATTATTATTATTAAGCTTTTATTATGTAAACCTTCCTACTTATTAACTTCTTAGTCTTAGCGTGTCGATAAGAATTTATGTACAGTCAACACAAGAGATAAGTATGCAGGATCGTCGGATATAGTTTAAGTTTTTTAAGAAACCGATGGATGTTGTCGAATAAGATTTAATTGTATCAATAGAAAAGTAACAGCTCATTTATCAAATTAAATTTCAGTTGACATGATCCATCGGTTTCTTACTAAACTTCAACTATATCCGACGAGCCTGTAGTGTATACTTATCTCTTTTGTTGACTGTACCTATATAAAGTCAGTCCAGATCCCTAATTGCGTAACACATTTTCAATCACAATCTAAATCATTTTGAAGGATATGCTAACCCATTGCTTCGTACGTTCGAAAAATTTGTTCGCTCAACAAAGTAAATAACGCAATGAATGTTGTTGAACTTTCAAAATGAAAACCACTCCTACTGTAAGTGTATTACGCAATTATCTCGCAGAATTTCGCTACGAGCTTGGCACCTTCAGTAGTACAGTCACGTCTAAATAAAAAAGCCAAGTGTATACATACTTTTAGACTCTAAAAGTATGTATACACTTGGCTTTATTCAAAGGCGATTTTCTCCTTTATTTTTGAATGAAATTTTATGTTATTACGAAAATAGTATTTTCGAACCCGTAGGTTTATGTTAAGTGTCGTATTTCAACGTCGCATTCGTTTTTTCACGAAAAAATCGCAATTGAAAATTGCCAAGTGTATACATACTTTTAGACGTGACTGTACAGACGCCAGCACATCAAACTACAACAATCTGTCAAATTTCTTTAATAGATTTTCAACTTTATCGCTAAGTTATAAGGTTCAAAGTTGATTGGGAAAATTTGTTGTGCTGGCGTCTATACCTACATATTATTACCGCTTTTCGTTGGCATTGACGTTACTTGCGTTCACTTTCGACCATTTTAATTTTAGTTAGCAACCTTTGTACCAAGTCCAGTGAGTTTTGTTTTTAGCTATCTTTTGCGCACAAAACCTTCGTTTCCGATACTTCCTTCTTCCGGCCGCCTTCCTTAGGAAACTTTCGGTCTGTGACAAAAAAATATTACAATCAATCAGTTTATCTTTTCATCGGATAGGCTCGCGAGTCGCGTGTGACCACTATCTCAGCTGGACCCTTAGGCTATTGGGCCCTATTTGAAATATCTGACAATATGACATTTGTCAAAAAATGACAAAATTTTCACATTTTCTCGACTGGTGGGTGCTGTCTGCAAAGCATACATAGTCAGCCTATAATGTTCCCACTGCTGGGACGCAGGCGTCCTCTCTGTGGGAGGGAGTGGGCCGTAATCTACCATGCGGGCACAGTGCGGGTTGGTAGATGTCACACGCCGGATTACTCGCGATGTTTTCCTTCACTTTTTTGAGAGCAGTGGTGATGAAATAATTTATACAAAGTAAAGTGCCTGCTTGGGTTCGAACCCATGACCTAGAACTCGTAAGTCCGGGCCAATACCACTGGGCCACTACTGCGCCTCCCAGTCCTTAGCTCTACACATTTAATGTAGGGTTTAGCGTGCATAGATATGTAGTTACAATTTTATAGATAAAGTTGGGAAAAAAATATATCCATACTATAATATTATAAATGTGAAAGTGTATGTCTGTCTGTTTGTTTGTCCGTCTTTCACGGCAAAACCGCCGAACCGATTTATATGAAATTTGGTATGGAGATAGTTTGAGTCCCGGGAAAGGACATAGGGTACTTTTTATCCCGATATTCCCACGGGATTGAGACTTATGCGGGTGAAACCGCGGGGCGCAGCTAGTTATTAATATATTTTCTTGACTGTACATTTATTATAATATTCATTGTACAGACGCCAGCACATCAAGCTACTACAATCTGTCAAGTTTCTTTAATAGATTTTAAACTTTATCCGCTAAAGCATAAGGTTCAAAGTTGATTGGGAAAATTTGACAGTTTCGGGTAAAGTCAAAGTCAAAGCATTTATTTCAAATAGGCACAAAAAAGGCACTTTTGAACGTCAAAAATGATCTTAAATTAGAATTGATTCTAGTCGCCCATTCCAAAAGCTAGCAGGTAGCTTGATGTGCTGGCGTCTGTACAAAAACCTGTGTGAAAGTGGCCTCGCTTAAGTAAGTTAACATAAGGCTGGACCATATAATGTATATTCTAAACCAAAGCTTCCAATTAAATATACAATAGAAATAAGAAACGTCTTCTTATGCATAATTAATTCACTCATTTTTGCGCGCGGCGCTTAACGTTTTTTGTGCATCTTCTTAATGATCTTGCTGCTCTATGCATATGTATACTTGTATCTCACACACGACACGAGATATTGCATAAAGCAGCAGGTTTTCCGGTCTTTACTGGTTTGTTCTACGGAATGAAACGGCAACAATGTTTGTCCTGTGCTTTTATGTGTGAGCGCTTATGTTAATACAGAACCGACTTGTCTTTACCAGGAACCCGCGTCTTTATGCACGCTTCCATAGGCACGAGATAACTTTGCTCGTGTCCTGGTGTAAAATGAACCCGTCATCAATATTTCATGCTAAATATATTGACAAGCTTCGTAAGCATTAGCGCCGTACGCATCAATTTACGAATTTACACGATGACTTTTTAAACAAGGAGTTTAGTAAAAAACTGCCATAAGTTGCCACAAAATTTGCTCGATCTTTGACGATCAAATAAAATCAAGTAAATGCGTAAGCGACAGACGATCGACGATATGTTTTTTGTCGATCGCCACTGTGATCTCGTTTTTGACAATCGATAATAATCGATCGCTAACAGGTAACGATAAATGATACTGAGCTAATCTGTACACGGACAAATCTTATTGGTCGTGAAAACACAACATATCAAGTTACAATAACGATTGTCAAAAATCGAACAATCTGTAGGCACCTTAAGATATTCCTGTTTAATTCTCATCCTGTATGTTAATTTTATATTCGAGCTATATTTATTTTACAAAGACAACGCAACTGAAGCACATACTTAATATAAATAATAATATTATTATTTTTAATAAAATATTTGTATTTTCATAGATTATTGTTATGTAAATAAAATGTAATATAGTTTTAAGATAGGTACACGGTGCTGCGAATAAATGGAATTAGCACACTTGTGTCTTTCATTCTTAACATGGGTACCTACCTTTTAACTACTAAAACACAACTACTACTGGTTACTTAAACATAAATGACGAAATGTTTGTACTACAGGTAGAGTAACGAGTATAAAATGGGATACACTTTGTGAACTTCAAAAGCCTTTTAGAGTATTGATTCAAGCGATCAAATACAATACAAATCATAATATTTTGTGCTAAAAGATTCTGTCTGCACAAAGCCCCATAATTTCAATAATTAATTTCAGAGAATTTTGACGATGAAATTTACTTAGTGTTGACATATTTTCCAACTGAACTGACAACTGCAGCCGTCGACGGCTGTAGTTGCCTCTGCCGTGAATTGAACGTGATGAACACTAACCCAGGATTACAGGCGTGATTTTATAAAATTACGCCTGCGTCACGCTTGTTTAGCAGGTACTGCATAATAATTAGGTACCGGTATGTGACGATCGTGCAGAAATGAGGTCACAGAGAACCTTATGATTAGGTGGTCTCGATGCGACAAAAGGTTTGGTCACGACCCACGTGAGATTACTCCGGAAAAGCCACGATTTTCTCATGACGTGTTAACTGCTAATTTCATTCACAATCTCGGAAAAAAAAATCAGCGGTGCTATTCTGTAAAAAGACCGTGATAACCAATTGCGTAACTATAGGGTGGCATTGGGGTAAAATGCCCAGCCAGAGGGGGCCCCTCGGCTCGAGAGGGCCATGAGCACAGGAGGATCCTAACATACGGACAGAAGCAGTCGGGTGTTAAAGTTTTTGTAGGGGAAAATATGAAATGTACGCGGAAGAAGTCACGGGAGAACTGCTAATAAAAAAAAATATAACGTTGGTTGAGTTTCTTTACATTGAGGGAGGGCCCCATCCCTTGAATTTGCCACGGGCCCCAAACGGTATAGTTACGCCACTGGTGATAACTAAGGTGAAGTGAGCTTAATCTGTCAAGCTCCGCTAGTGAGACACAATTGATTTTCTATTGTTTCGTCGCCGATCGGCGAACCGCGCCGCATGACCGGTTAAAGTGAGTTGTCATTCCACCTGATGCTAGGGATCGACATTATCACCTAACTTTTCACGGTGAGATTGGTAAGAAAGTAACATCGTGAAGAGCGGACGATTAAAATTTGGGGGACTGTCTTTTGTAATTTTGACGTCCGAAAATTGCTGATTCGGTCAGTTGGTCGTCTTAGGGGCGGATTTTTTTTTTGTTTCAGCCTAAAGCCTGTTGTCCCCGAAGGGTTAGGCAGAGGTGTGGGTACACATGGCTACACATCAAACTATACATTTCCAGTTTTAGGTGACCTCGCATTGTATAGGTTTTTCGTTCAATCAGAAGTCAGCATAGGCAAGCCGCATACGTCCGGTTTCCTGATTCGGAATTCAGATTCGGAGACCCCGAATGCACGCATTTCATAAAAAATGTTCTCTCCAGCGCACCACGTACTTAAATTTTCCGTCCGGGTTTCAGAACGGAAAATTTAAGCACGTGTGCGCTAGTGAGAACATTTTGTATGAAATGCTTGCATTCAGGATTCCGAATCAGGAAACCGGACGTTTGCGCCCAGCCTTATACTGGTTATGTATAGTTTGATGTGTAGCCGTGTGTACCTACTTATAGTACACCCACATTTCGCCAGTTATTTTTAGGTCCTATGTAAAAGGAAGCGAGCCTATTGCCATCAACCGGGGACTCCGGACAGCTACTGTAAAATTCCTGATGAAAAAACCCAATAAGTACAGACGCCACTGCACCACATCAACCTACCCGAAACTCACATTTTCCCAATCAACCAAATCAATCAACTTTGAACCTTATATTTTAGTGATAAAGTTGAAAATCGATTAAATAAATTTGACAGATTGTAGTAGGTTATGTGCTGGCGTCTGTCTGTAACTAACACTACGCGACCTAGGAGTCGAATCAGGACCGCATGCTCAGCAGTAGCGCTTCCAACCACTAGACCAACGCGGCAGGTAAGAAAGTATTTTAATTAATTTATAATTCTATAACCAATCGGTTTAGTAGAAAAACATTAATTTGCTCTCTCGCCTAATCATGCGATTGCCGTGGAGGAATGTTTACGGTAAAGTTTTTAATTTTGCATTTCAAGTGTAGGTACACATTATAATTTATTTAGGTAGGTACTCTCACAGGGGCTCGTTCCCGTGGCTAAATCATAACAGCCACATGGGTCGATCCAAGGTCAAGCTACGCTGCCGAGGTCGGTCTGTGGATGGGTGACAATCCATTACATAGCTACCGAGACCACGCCGTGCGTCGGAAAGTACGTTATACACGAAGTTCATATTATAGTCAAGGACGAAAAAAAGATTCCCGTGCTAAATATTAGCATCTTAATTTGTATAGATTTACCCAGTAACTGGGTTGTGGAGGTCAGATAGGCAGTCGCTCCATGTAAAATACTGGTATTCAACTGCATCCGGTTAGACTGGAAGCCGACCCTAACATAGTTGGAAAAGGCTAGGCAGATGATGATGAATTTGTATAGAATTAAATTAATTACTTTTTTTTTTTTTTTGTCAGCCTATATGGTGTCCCACTGCTGGGCAAAGGCCTCCCCTTTTTTCTTCCAAACCTCCCTGTCTTGTGCGATCTCTGGCCATGTTGGCCCTGCGAATGATATTAGATCGTCACGCCACCTTCTTCTTGGTCTACCTCGACGGCGATGTCCTACCTCAGGCGTCCAGTGAGTGACGATCTTTGCCCATCTCTCCGGGTGCATTCGTGACGTGTCCGTGTCATTAATTAAAATTAATTACTTAAACACATAAATAAAACTGGAATAATAATCGGTTGGGAAAGGCTGGCGTTTTGGCATAAGCGGTTTTTTGACACGCTACGCTCTGTTGGATTCTGAATGCTCGGCTCAGCACCGAGAATTGAAAATACAGTGCGCGATAAAATCCCGCCGCGATATTTTTACGTCCGTGCGAACGTGGGCTAAGGGGCTGTTCATTTATTAAACAAGACGATTTGAGGGGGTCCAAACAAGTCTTATTCTTTCTTACGTGGGGGTGGGAGGGGTCTAGACTAGGCTGTTCTTACGTAAGATCACAAAAATAAACAAAAATTATATTTTTTTCATTTTTTGCTACTTTTCCTTTGTAATTTTGGTAGGCTGCTATTGAGAAATTCCTTTCTGTGGAAATAGCCCAATAACACTGCCCGGCCTGTCAAAGTCAAAGTCAAAGTCAAAGCATTTATTTCAAATAGGCACATAAAAGGCACTTTTGAACGTCAAAAATTATCTTAAAATAGAATTGATTCTAGTCGCCCATTCCAGCAGTCAGCATCCTGGCAGTCGAACCCGGGACCTCATGCTCAGGAATAGTGCTTGCGATCACTAGACCAACTAGGCATTTAGCTAGAACTACAATAACAAAAACTACCGAATAATCAGGTGTTTTTATTTTATAATTATGTATGTACCTAAGTAGAACGAAAAAAAAAACAAATTGTTATAGGTAGATGCAATATTTTTTTTAAAGCCGTGACACTTCTAAACAAAAAAAATGGCGACATTCTACTTTTAAATCAACAGATGATCAAAATTATTTATGTATACAAAAATGACGAAACTTTTTTTTTTCTTTTGTATCTGTTCGGTTATGTTATGAAGAAACTGACGTTTCGCAAATAATTGTATCAAAATCTAGTGTGAGACGTAAAATGTAAATAAAGTAAATAAACGATTGATTTGTTGTGAATGCGAACGCACGCAAGCGGCATCGGCAGTTCGTTCGAAGCCACCATCGTGTTTGGCTGTATGCGTTTTTACCTGTGTCAGACGGTGTGTTTAAAAAAAAAATGAATTTCTTAATAACGAGAATAACATGGGCGAACGGGACGCGGATCAATCAATATCTTTTTGCAATTATTAGTGAGTAACTTTTTATTATTTTATTTGGTGTTATTACCCGCCGTTTTTATTTTATTATGTTTTTGTGTTTATTTTACTTCATACAAATCTACAATATTCATTAAATTTTTATATGTGTGTTGTGACATTTTAAAAATTAACAAAAATCTAAATAGGTACCTACTTATACTTACTTACTTTTTACCGAAATATTTTTTTAAACTAATCAAACAAGTTATGAAAGATGATGAAAGAAAGATGGAAGGAGTGAAGCACAGAACACAATTACCCTAACGGGAGTGGAAGGAGGCCTTTACCCAGGAGTGGGACAGCGCAGGCTAGTAAAAAAAAAACAAACAAGTTTAATTTATTAAAAACTTAAAAAAAACATATACAGGGTGAATTTTCCAAGTGGGCGTGGATGGCCAAATCCGAAACTATGAGCTCTTTCCTTTAGTTTGCCGTATGTCATTACTTCCCAGAATTCGATCCTTATTAGCGACACTATCGAATTGTTTAATAATATAGTGTTTTTTTTTTTTCAAAATCTACGGGTTCGAGTCCTGGCTAGAAATATTGATTTTTCAAAAATTCAATGATACAGTTTTAGTTTTCATTAAAATCGAGCCCGTGACTCCTTTGAGTACTTTTCGCTACTAATCATAGTTTCGGATTTAGCCGTCCACGCCCACTTGAAAAATTCATCCTGTATACCTAATGCTAATGACGTCGACGTACTTTTATTAGATATTTTTAACGGTGTCATAATCACACCAAAATCATGCATGATTTAAATTCAATTGACATTTTAGTGAATTTACATTAAGTATGCATTTATCTACTCTAAAAGAATACTAATCAGATGTTTTCTTAAAATGCAATATAAAGTAAAGAATTAAATATCCTGTCTTGAAATATCTATAAACTAAACATTTAAATTCCTAATGCGGGTAGCCGAAATTATTGTCAAAATTTTGTGAAGCTGGCCAAGGTTGTTGTTTTTAAAAGTTAAGTAAATGTGTACAGTCGGCCTTAACCCCTCAAGTGTCAACGGTACACCACATGTACAGACAGCGGCAGAGAAAAGGAATCCTCTTTGGTAATAACTCATTACCAAAGGAGGTTCCTTTTCTGTCTGTGATGCTGTCCGTACATAAGAAAAAGTGCTCGAAATGTCAACGGTACACCGTATGTACACAACAGTTTCATTGTTCTATCGTCATTGTCATTGTTAAAACAATGACTTTACTGCACCCATTCAACTACTCCAACGCGAGGGGTGTTTCGACAAGTAGGCGGCCAAACGTGTGAGAGGTTAAAAAAGATATATTATAGGTAAAGGGTGCAAAGTTTATACGCAGCGGGGGCTCATTACATAAGTAATTATCACGTACAATAAATACCTACGTAATTGTTATTTTATAATATTTAAACACGAGTCAAAGATATGTACCGGACTACCAGTTATTGTTTACATTTATTTTCACAAACACACGCAACCTCACACATAACTGTTGAAAAAAAAAACAAAGAAGTAAACATACAAATTCCAATGCAGTCCTTTTTAAAATAAAATTTAACGTTTTCAAGTATGTAAAACAATAACTTGTTTAAATAAACAATAAAATATTTATCGTAGAAAACGTCAACGATCCGAACGTCGTCGGCAATTTCCTCAATGGAGCAATTCATATCGTGGATTATTAAGCTAATATCCATGGTACGGTCAGCATCAAATGTCGATTAACACTATCATTTTTACATGTTATTAAATTAACAAACAAAACAAACAAACAAAAATATTTATTTCTAGCAGCACAATAACAACCTTAGGACCTTAGGAACTTTTTTCAATAAATGATTTTTAGCTTTTCACATAATAGACAAGAGTATATATTCTAAAAAAAATTCTTCTGCTGCAATTTTGAACAAATATTTTGCTCAATAACTAAGATTAAAAAAACTGAAGTGTTAATCAACTTTTGATGCTAACTGTACTCACTTAAACTCGAAAAAAATAATTTAAGCATTCGATAGCCCAATTCTTGTAGAAGGCTACTTACATAATAGACTACCGTCAAACGGGGTGAATAAGGATGCAGTAGTCCTATTCTGTAATTTATCTCACCGTGAAAACATAAGTGAAGTGAGCTATCGTTCCACCTCATGCTAGGGATTGCCACTATTAACAGCTCTCTCTAAGCTCACTTCACTTATGTTTTCACGGTGAGATAAATTACAGAATAGCACTACAGGGGTGAATCGGGACAAAACTTTAAAATGGATTTTAACGTTGAAATAATATAGTTTGTTGTCAAAAGGGCCATTTAGTCGTTAATTAAATTACAGTAAACACATTAGGGTCCTTTTTGGGCACAAACTATATTATTTTAATGTTAAAATCCCTTTTAAAGTTTTGTCTCGATTCACCCCTGCATCCCTATTCACCCCATTTGACTGTATAATTTAACATCACGCTTTGATCCTTAGCAGCCAAGCAAAAAGAATAAAAGCCAGAAAGACAGACGCTCCAGACTAGACGCTGACCCCAAAACAGTTGGGAAAAGCTAGGCAGATGATGCTGATGACTTCAGAATTTCTCAGATAGAAAATTTAAGTCACCATGAATGAGCCCATCGCGGATGATCTAGTTATCTCACAAAATGTGAAATCTTTTGCATTGATACTGTTTCATTTAAAATTACACTAATATTATAAAGGCGAAAGTTTGTGAGTGTGTGTGTGTGTGTGTTTATATGTTTGTTACTTCTTCACGCTCAAACGGCTGGACCAATTTTGATTAAATTTGGTATAGAGATAGCTTGAGTCCCGGAAAAGGACATAGGGTACTTTTTATCCCGATATTCCCACGGGATCGAGACTTATGCGGGTAAAACCGCGGGGCGCAGCTAGTAATATTATAAATTCGAAAGTAACTCTGTCTGTCTGTTTGTCTCTCTGTATGTTACCTTTTCACGCCTAAACCGCTGAACCGATTTAGATGAAATTTGGTATAGAGATAGTTTGAGTCCCGGTGAAGGACATAGGATAGTTTTTATCCCGATATTCCAACGGGATCGACACTTATGCGGGTGAAACCGCGGGGCGCAGCTAGTATATTATATTGGTATGAGTAACAGTGTTTAAAGATCACTCATCCTCTATAGAAAAGGGAGGATCCTCCGACCAGACGGGTGTCGTGTCTGGTAGGCAACTGGCCGACGATTGATGCCGGGACGTTGTATATTTTGCTAGTTGCGCGGTAAACTCTGCTTGCGCGATGCAGGATTTTGCGTGACGTCAGTGTGATGCGTAGTTCGCATGTGGCGTTGTAGATGTCGCCACAAAAATAAGCAAAACTGTGCGAACTCATTTCTGCTAGTTAAAAGTCTCCACCATAGACTTCCACATCTGAGGCATATAGAATCAAAGGCAACTAAGCGCCACATTTTCAAAAAATTGATTAAGTATGGGGAATAAACTCGGAGAGTATGAAAACCCCTAACTCTTAAATTAGAAAAACGTTTTTTTCGGTTCTTGAAAATTTGACATGGAGGCACTTAGCTTTGATTCTACATATATGCCTCATCTCTCTGGTGCCTTCTCTGCCCAGACATGAATGAATCCGAGCCGACACGCCATCGCTTCTTAGTTCTTAGCTAGGTATGCCTCGATCACGACACTTTTCTTCAGGACTATACCTACCTAGGTCAATAACCTTACTATTCAGTTATCTACGGTTAAAATACATACACATTAAAACACACACACACACACATACTCATTTAATCGTGTTTTTGTGTGTTGTGCTGTCTTTTGTGTGCACCAAATGAACGATTTATCTATCTATCGGAGAAATACGAGTATATTGAAGTTTTTGGGATGTTTCTGTTTATATTTAGATTTTAAACAATTAAAAAAAATTACATACATAACTACCTATAACATGTCCCGGAATTAACGCACACCACCAAACACCCCAATTAGAATTATTATGTTATAAGTTATAAATAACCATAGTGCATACACTGAATTTTTACTATTATGTAAGATATTGTTGATTGTGGGAGAAAAATGTGGTCACATTATAAAACCACACACGCACACAGCCGCACACGTATTTACGGGTCTAGCGTAGTAGGTATTTCGTCCGATTTCGTTTATTTTGACTTTACAGCGGAGGTGTGACTGTAATTGACGTAATTTTAATTATTTTTGGGATAAAAAATTACAGAAATCGATTCAGTAAACGACTCTCAACAATTTATTTTCTTAATGTGCTTTAATTCAGTTACACATTGTATAAACATACTCAACACTAAACACACACTACACATGCACACACACACCCCACATCACACCAAACGTTTCCCCACCCTGTACACTGCTTGATAATTTGCACTCTCAAAAAAATTATTAGTGTTGACAGGTTAGTTTAGTATAATCGTTTTATATTATCACACTAATATTATAAAGGCGAAAGTTTGTGAGTGTGTGTGTGTGTGTGTTTATATGTTCGTTACTTCTTCACGCTCAAACGGCTGGACCGATTTCAATGAAATTTGGTATAGAGATAGTTTGAGTCCCGGGAAAGGACATAGGATAGTTTTTATCCCGATATTCCCACGGGATCGATATTTACGCGGGTGAAACAGCGGGGCGCAGCTAGTGGTAACTAACGCTAACTTATTAGTTACATATATGTATGGCAGGTAGATAATGTATAATATAGATGGTTACATAATGTGTTTTTTATCGTATGTTCTTCCAACCATATTATTTTACGTATTTGGGGGAAGCATATGAATGTTTCATGAATCTTTCAGCGGCGAAACTGGATAATTTTCGTGCGAACAAGTGTATTATGTGACGAACATTGTATAACACTTTGGTAGACGAAAGAGTAGGTACAGACGCCAGCACATCAAGTTACTACAATCTGTAAATTTTTCAAAATAGATTTTCAACTTTATCGCTTAAGCATAAGGTTCAAAGTTGATTAGTTTCGAGTAGCTTGTTGTGCTGGCGTCTGTGCCTATATGCTGGTTACTTTTAAAATAAATCGAATATTAAATATTAATGTAGATCATCGTCATCATTATCTTGCTCGTATCCCAATTTATTTGGGGTCGGCGCAACATGTATTTTTCTTCCATACTCAATTTAAATAGGTAGTTAATCTTCATAAAATAAGTATGAATAACCAATGCATTTTTTGTTCGACTAAACTACTTAGGTTCTTTTTTTGGACGAACAGTTGTTTCAAAATATTAAAACATAATTAAAATAATATTCGCAGTATACGTAAACTTAAATTATGTACTTAATGAAAAATACCCGCTCGACGGTATAATATTAATAATATTAACATTTTTACTTCAACATATCATCAAGATTACTAGCTTCCTTGTTTTTCTAGAGCTAGACGTTAAAACATAACGAAATACATTTGCGACGCACATTCTGCGATGTTACCAAAAGTGGTTTTAGATAACGGACTTTTGTATGAGGCATTATCATGTTTATCCTTACTTATATGACCGGCTTTCAATTATAGCATCATTGACTTTGATGGGCGTTTCTATATGGTTGGTCATCAGTTTGGTTTTCGAGATATTCATCTGTAGTCCCACTTTGCCACTTTCCGTTACTAGTTGATTTAACATTTCTTGCAAGTGATTTGGGTTGTCTGTTATGATTATGAGATCGTCCGCGAATCTCAGATGGTTGAAAGTTGCTCCATTTATTTTTATACCGTACTCAGTCCAATTCTGGGATTCTAAAAATATATTGTAAACTAGTTTGTACGATTGCTAATAAAGGCTATTTGAAATTTGATATGACCGGCTAGGTAATTGCGTAACACACTAACGGCTGAATGGCTTTCATTTTGACAGTTCAACAACATTCATTGCGTTATTTACGTTGTTGAGCAGACACATTTTTCGAACATATGAAGCAATGGATTAGCAATATTCTTCAAAATGATTCAGATTCTGATTGATAGTGTGTTACCCAATCAGGGTGCGGATATTACACGACCAGACCGTCCTTTCTATCGGTTTAAAGTTGTCCATGTAGAGATCAGGAACTTTTCAAGGTAATGGTTAGGTTTGCCCTGTATCCTTTGGGGTATTTCAGTTTAACCAAATATACCTAGGTACCTACCTATATATTGCAACTGCATCCTAATTTTATTGCATAATAGACAATCACAATCTAAATCATTTCGCAAGATATTACTAATCCATTTCTTCGAATGTTCGAAAAATGTGTCTGCTCAACAACGTAAATGACGCAATGAATGTTGTTGAACTGTCAAAATGGGCCATTGCTACTGTTAGTGTGTTATACAATTTTCCCTCTTCTTCCATTATCGTATGTCAGCCGTCACTCCTTCATTCGCTCCTTTTTCTTCCATACCATCCCTCACACAATCCATTCATCTTTGGTCTTCTCTCCCTCTCCATTCATCAATATTTATATTCATCACTCGTTTAGTTATTTCTGCGTTTTATTCCTACTCAAAGAGCGCTCACTATACTCAGATTTTAATTGTACTTACGTAACAAATAATTACACGTGGTTTTAATTGCTTGCAAAACACAAACTAAGTTCAAGTTCACGAACGAGTTCATTGTTGGACGATTACAGTTCCAACTTCTATAGTTTACATCCAACAGTTTGAAGAATCTTCATTAAAATACCATAGGATCCACTTTGTGGCAATTAAAGTAAATGGATAGTGATGAATCCGGAAATCAAGCCTATGACCTTATGGAGCATTTAAATCATGGTATAAACGAGATTGATTTCTATGCAAATGTGGTAAATTACGGAAGGTCTATTGGATGTTTTTATGAAGATTGTTGCCTTGAAAGATGCTCAGCAGCTTCGACGTTATGAGTACAGATCGCAACTTGACTTTTACATAACATAAATCATATTACAGTATATCTGAATATTTGCAGAAACTGTAGGATTTATTTTTATTTTAGTTTTCAATTTTGTTGTGTTATCATTTTATGTACAGACGCAGTACATCAAGCTACCCGAAACTGTCAAATTTTCCCAATCAACTTTGAACCTTATGCTTTAGATATAAAGTTGAAAATCTATTAAAGTAAATTTGACAGATTGTAGTAGCTTGATGTGCTGGCTGGCGTCTGTACTTTGCATGAGAGGGTGATACCAACACTGATATACAATTATTACATGAATAAAACAAAAACATCTAAGTACATGTTGTTTACCCATTTGCAAATAAATGGAATGAATGGAAATGAATGAATGGAATTTACATTTGAATTTGAATAACGTAACATCACGCCTGTAATCTAGAAAGGTTAGGCAGAGGTGTACCTATAGTACCTGTTTGTAATAAAACACAGATCATCATCTGCCTAGCCTTTTCCCAACTAAGTTAGGGTCGGCTTCCAGTCTAACCGGATGCAGCTGAATACCAGTATTTTACATGGAGCGACTGCCTATCCGACCTCCACAACTCAGTTACTGGGTAATACGATACCCCTTGGTAAGACTGGTTGTCAGATTTTCGGGCTTCTGACGACCCGTAACGACTGTCAAAGATTCACGAATGACAGCCAGGACCAACGGCTTAACGTGCTTTCCGAGACACGGAGGGGTCTTGGTAAGTAAAGATGGTCACCCATCCACACTCACGGTAAGGCTGGTTCATAAATCCAACATCGCTCAGCGAGCTATATGGAATGGGCTATGCTTGGAGTCTCTCTGAGGGATCGAATCCGCAACGAGGTGATCCGGCAGAAAACCAAATTTACGACATAGCTCACAGAATAAGCAAGCTGAAGTGGCAATGGGCCGGCCATATTAATTGTAGAACCGATGACCGTTGGGGTAGACGTGTTCTTGAGTGGAGACCGCGAATCGGTAAACGTAAGGTGGGCAGGGACCGGCCGGATACTCGTTGAATGGGTTTTTGAAGGGGTTTTTTTAAGCGCTTCGAAAAAAAACCCTATGATACATGTTACACCTTCGAACGGGTGTAGTTAACCCGTTACGAACGGGTTACCCTTTCAACACCCTGTAACACTGTAACAGGGTAAGCCATTCCAACTCAAGACATTGTAATATGCACTGTTTACAATCTATATTAGTTTGAAAATTGCACAACCACGACCGCACGTGACATCGTACCGCGCCCGGCGGTCCGCCAATCTTGCGTGTACCGACTTGCCGAGCAACTTGTAAGGCGCCGCACGGGTGCAAGTATCCCCCCACCTACATGCAGCTCAAGTTTATTAGGTAAATTCCAGGGTAACACGAAAAAAAGCTTTTCGAGAAGGTAACCTCTTCAAAGGCTTAAGTCATTGAAGGGGTTAACCCCTTCACGTGGTTGCCTTATTAAAGGTGTTAACCATTTCGCTGGGTTTCGAGGATGTACTCGAACAAAAGGTAACACTGCGATATGAGTTACCCCATGTACGGGTTACCCTGTCCAAAGGCTTAACTCTTAAGCGGGGTTGTCCGGTCCCTGAAGGTGGGACGCTCTCAGGCTAGGTGGAGCGACGATCTTCGCAGGATGGCTGGTAGCAGCTGGATGAGAGTTGCCGAAAATCGAGTTTAATGGCGTGCAATAGGAGAGGCTTATGTCCAGCAGTGGACTGGTATAGGCACAACAAGTTAATAACATGAATGGACATCTAACACCAATTTCATTCATATCACATGACCATGTAATTTGTGATTTTGCTTTTCATAAGTGATGCAGAGGGGCTTGTGGTTAAGTAATATCAGCCGCACGGGTCGATCGATCAAGTTAAGCTACGCTTGCCACGGTTGGTCCGTGGATGGGTGACCATCTTTACATACCAAAATCCCTCCGTGCCTCGGAAAGCACGTTAAGCCGTTGGTCCTGGCTGTCATTCGTGGATCTTTGACAGTCGTTACAAGTCGTCAGAAGCCCGAAAATCTGACAACCAGTCTTACCAAGCGGTATCGTATTACCCAGTTACTGGGTTGTGGAGGTCTGATAGACCGTCGCTCCATGTAAAATACTGGTATTCAGCTGCATCCGGTTAGACTGGAAGCCGACCCCAACATACTTGGGAAAACGCTAGGCAGATGATGCTTTTCAAAAGTGATGCATAAATACATGAGGGTCACTGACCTGCACACTTTTTACGTCACGATTTCTGTGCGTCAATCAATCAATCAATCTATTTAGTAGTCTCCTAGACTTCTGTCTAGATCTTTTATGCCTGTTTCCTTCATTAGAATTCGAAAGAAAGTGTTTTAAAGCCCTATTAGTGGGTAGACTAGACTCTTACGTATTTTTCATTTGTTTTGTTTGGCTAGATTCTGTGCTTAATAGCTACGATCAGGAACAGGTCAAAGTCGAGTAACCCTTTGACCGCTTGTGTCGCATTTATGCGACAAATATTTCCGTGCCCCTACCGGTCGCGTCGTAATTTCTGCGACAGAGAACATGCATGATTTTTTCGTTCTATTTTCGTCCTATTAACTGCGTGGTACAACTAAAACCATTATTAAATAGAGATAAAAACTTTTTGACTATTTTTTAATCGATACAACGATTTCTCCTCCTTATTTATTGTAGGTATTATTTTATCTTGATTTTATCGATTTTTAGCCGCGCGCTGGAGGCACGGCAATTGATATTTAGCCAAGCGCTTAAAGGTTAATACTTAATTCCGTCATTCCATCTGGTCTCTTCCCGTCGTCGCATGCAGGGACCGGACGGATACTCGTTGAAAAGGTTTTTGAAGGGGTTTTTTTAAGCGCTTCGAAAAAACCCTATGATACATGTTACACCTTCGAACGGGTGTAGTTAACCCGTTACGAACGGGTTACCCTTTCAACACCCTGTAACAGGGTAAGCCATTCCAACTCAAGACATTGTAATATGCACTATTTACAATCTAAATTAGTTTGAAAATTGCATAACCACGACCGCACGTGACATCGTACCGCGCCCGGCGGCGGTCCGCCAATCTTGCGTGGTACCGACTTGCCGAGCGACTTGTAAGGCGCCGCACGGGTGCAAGTATCCCCCCACCTACATGCAGCTCAAGTTTATTAGGTAAATTCCAGGGTAACACGAAAAAAAGCTTATCGAGAAGGTAACCTCTTCAAAGGCTTAAGTCATTGAAGGGGTTAACCCCTTCACGTGGTTACCTTAATAAAGGTGTTAACCATTTCGCTGGGTTTCGAGGATGTAACTCGAACAAAAGGTAACACTGCGATATGAGTTACCCCATGTACGGGTTACCCTGTCCAAAGGCTTAACTCTTAAGCGGGGTTGTCCGGTCCCTGGTCGCATGACGCTATTGTCATGCGACGACGGGAAGAGACCAGATGGAATGACCATAATGCCTTGAAAGGTAGCTAGGCCTTTGGTGTGGGATGCAACGTGTGTCGACACCCTTGCGTTATCCCTCTATCTCACGAAGCGACGCGCGCTTTACTTGTGGTATCCAAGTGTACAAATACGCTGTGAATGTGTGTAAGCGCAGGATACACAAATACATAATTAAAAATAAAAGTACCAACGCATACCTATATCAAGTAGCCAGACTTAACAGATCTCTCGAGCAAAAAAAAAAGCGAAAATCTTTAACAAGACCCCAATTTTAAAATCTAGGCCAACAATTAACAGGTTTTCGTCTTAAATTAAATGGCGCCGTCTCCGAATTCCTTCGCATATATGGTATTCTTTAAATATACTTTATATGGTCGTATGTCGAACAATCTCCCAATGAGTGAAAGTCGTTGATAACGATAGACAGTTCTTTTTTATAACAAATTCTTCAAATTCTTGGTACGGTGTCATTAATATGTATAATAGTATATATAATATTTTAAACAAATGTCCGGGGTCAGTGAACTGGTCTGTCGCATCGCCAAAGTCTTGATTATTGCGTATTATGTTTTCTCTTTTTTCTCCTCGTGGCGGTGGCAGAATGCAGCTTCGAAATGTAGAGAGAACTTTTAGTTTTGTGTGCATTTGAATAACCTCCGCAGTTCACCATGCTAATACAGGGTGAAATATTAATCACCGTTTTCCTCTTAGGAGGTCATTGTACTCGTCATTATGAACAACTTTTACTACGAGTACGGGACCAAACATAAAATCGCAAAAAAAAATCAGCTGTTCCCTACATTTCGACGAGTTACGCGAACATAAATATAGGGAACAGCAGATTTTTTTTTTCACGATTTCAGGTTTGGTCCTGTAGTAAAAGTTGTTCATAAGGATGAGTACAATGACCCTTAAGAGGAAAACGGTGATTAAAATTTCACCCTGTATATTTATCTCGACGTGAGCGATCCTTATTGGGTTTGTCACGGTACTCAGCATAAAATAGCACTATCAGCCTATAATATTCCCACTGCTGGAACACAGGCCTCCTCTCTCTGAGAGCGGCTGGGCCGTAATCCACCACGCAGGCCTAGTGCAGGTTGGTAGATGTCACATCATCATCATCTGCCTAGCCTTTTCCCAAATATGTTGGGGTCGGCTTCCAGTCTAACCGGATGCAGCTGAATACCAGTATTTTACATGGAGCGACTGCCTATCTGACTTCCTCAACCCAGTTACTGGGTAAAACGATACCCCTTGGTAGATGTCACATGTTTTCGAATTTTTAGATTTATTCTTCGACATGCCGGTTTCCTCACGATGTTATCCTTCACCGTTTTGAAAGCAGTGGTGATGAACAATTTACACAAAGTAAAGCGCTTGTTTGGGTTCAAACCTACAACTTGTAAGTCGTGGCCTTTACCACTGGGCCACCACTGCTCCTAGGTACACTTAACACTAAGTACTCAATTACATTATTCAAGGGTTTTATCAAATAAACTTAAAATCTAGTCTCTTAAAAACTGCTCAATGACTATTAGAAAGTAAAAATGACGAGGAGGTTATTTATTAAAACTTTATGCACAAGTAAAAACTGTACAAAGGCGGACTTAAGTCCGCCTGTGTGTGTTGTTTAGAAAATGCCCAAGGCATTAATGCCTAGGGCATTTTCTACCAGTCTACCTTAGGGTGATGCAGAGACAATACACAGTAGGTGCTATAACAGAAAGAAAAAAAATATTTGTAACTAATATATAAGAATAAATACACATATACATACATATGTAAAACAATATATATAATTAAAAAAAAATAGTTATGAGACATAAATAAGAAACCCAACAACAACTTAGTTCTGAGACGAATCTGCCAACTTCTTGCGTATGTGTTCTCGAGCTTTGACTTTAAATGTGAACCATTATACTTCGTTTAAGGATCAGAAAAGACTGCGCAAAAGACCAAATTATAAATCGAATATCTGAAAGTTTATACAAATATGCAGCCAGTGCATTGAATACAAGATGCTACCAAACGACTTATTAATACACCATCGCAAACAACGTAACAGGTCCCAATTTGCACCTAACCAAACTAGTTCTAAAGGTTTCGTATTGTGACGTCATTAAGCAGATTCTGGGTATTTCTGAGAGCCTGAGGGTATTGGCCCCGACTTACGAGTACGGTCGTGGGTTCGAACCCAGGCAGGCGCTTTATTAAGCGTAATTTATTTCATCGCCATTGCTCTCGAAAACGGTGAAGAAAAACATCGTGAGGAAACCGGCATGTCGTAGGAACAAAAATTCGAAAACATGTGACATCTACCAACCCACATTGGGCCCGCGTGGTGGATCACTCCCTCGCCTGCGTCCCAGCAGTGGGAATGTTATAAGCTCGTCATGCTTGTGCTAAGCCTCTCTCGTTGGTCTAGTGGTCGCAAGCGCTACAGCTGAGGATGAGGTCCCGGGTTCAATTCCCAGATCGGGCAAAATGTTATTGTTTTTCCATCTGGAAGTTCTTAGCAGCAGCCCGGAGTCTGGATTTGTATCCGGTTGATGGCAATAGCCTCGCGCCCTATTACATGGGAAATTGGGAACATTATAGACTTGTTATGCATACTCTTTGCTCCACGCAAGAAACACACGCGTTGCACGTGAAAAATTCAAACAAAAATTAACATACAAACCTTAAAAGATTATATAATTATCTTTCTTTTGGTGATCTCTGTCACTGTCACATTCAAGCAAATATTCGTATTATAGTATGCATTAACACGTCCTTATAAATGAACCAATAAGTAGGTGTGAAAATTGATAACAGCGTCATTATTGCTAACCAATATGACGTAGCCAGTCAACGAGGGTCATAATGTTGTCTTTTCTGCGATGTCCCAATGGTGTGCAAAAATTTTACGTTGTTAAGGATTCTAGATCAAGTGCATCCACACAATGACATAAATTCGAAAGTAACTTTGTCTGTATGTTACGTTTTCACGTCTAAACCAATTGGATTTCGATAAAATTTGGCTAGGAGATGAGTGGCATCCTGGGGAAGGACTTAGGCTAGTTTTTGTCCCGGTAGCACGTTCCCGTGGGATAATTTCCGACAACAACGCGGGCGAAGCCGCAGGCAAAAGCTAGTCTGTCTATAAGAATATCCTTTTCCCAACTATGTTAGGGTAGGCTGCCAGTCTAATTGAATGCAGGAGGATATCAGTATTTTCCATGAAGAGACTGCTTATCTGACCTCCGCAACCCGCAGTCACTGGGTAACGAGATACCCCTTGGTAAGACTATTTGTCAGATTTTCAGGCTTCCCGTAACGGCTATACAGGTGAAGTCACTTAAGATTTATATGATAGACAGAGGAAACGATTAGGGGAGGATGGGGGAATTGCGGACGCTGAAGGGAAATAACGCACTACATTCGTACTATCAGTAATAATCAGTCTGTCTTTATTAATTATTAATCTTTTGTTATACATTTACAAAAACAATTATATTTATTAAACGAGATCAATCAACAAATAGAATATTTTTAGCAAAAACAAAACCTTGTCTGTCCGTAATTACCCGTAGCGCTCGGGGTAAATTCGGACTGACCCTGGGTTAATTACGGACAGCATGGGGTATTTACGGACTAGGTCCACATCATAGACAAAAATCACAAGTAAAGCCTTTAGAAGAACTTCCTGCAGTGCAGGCCTCATGAGCCCACTTGTTACACTTTGAACACATAATCCAGTCTTCGGCGGGTGGATCACTGTACTTTTCCTGACAATAAATGCAAAAGTAATCAACATTTCCTTCATTTTCAAAATTATTCAGATTTCTTACACCCTTTGATCCTTTTCCTGTAGAAAGTTTTGACTTTTTTAGCTTATTAGATGTAGTTTTATTTTCTTTTTCTTGAGCTTTTCTTTTCTTGTCCAATTTCTTTTGTTCCTTTTCTTCTAGATTCTTTTTTTCCGGTGTGCTGGTAAAAATAATGGAATGCTTTTTGTTTACTGCCCGTTTGCTACGATGAATTTGTAAAGTTGGGACCTTTATTAAATCACTAAGCGGTACTGATGAAGATTGACTTGTTTGACTTGTCGTACTTTGGTTTAAATCAGCTTCACTTATAGTATTATTCTCATTTATTTCGTCTTGATCAGGTACATTCAGAACGAATTCATCGATAATGTTTATGTTACTAGAGGGCTGAGACTCTTGTTGAGATCTTACTTCACTAGGAATGCTGTTATTAGCTGCATCACTAATTTGAGATTCGCTATGAAACTCTCTTTGGCTGTTATGATCAGGACCCACATGGCTGGTATCACATGGAGTTTCTGGTGTAATTATATCACCGAAACTTTCGAAAGTGCCCTTGAATTTATCTTGATCAACTGGTAAAATTCCAGCACTCTTGAAGCCATTTATAGCTTTATCAATAGACGAGCATCGGTTAAAAGCTTTTGTATAAAGACCAACAATATCAAATGCTGTAATTTTTGCTCCAGGATGGTTAACCATATAGGTTTCACATTCTCTGTTGTATGCTGTTTTTAGTGGTCCATGAAAGGTCAAGTCTAATGGTTGCATTCTATGCGATGTATGTGGAGGCAATGTCAAAACATGGATAAAATTTTTACGACAAAACTCGTAAGCTTTCAGACTAATATGGCTCTCGTGGTTGTCTAGAAGTAACAAAACGGGATTGTCAGCCGATGGTTTAGCGAATTCTTTAAAATGCTGGAGCCAATCAACAAATATCGATTCATTGATCCAACCAGAGTCTGAAACACAAGCTACCATGTTGCTATTACTGTCTTTCATAAGCTGAGCATTCATCCTTTTTCTTTTAAAAATAAAAAATGGTGGAATGTACGAGCCTCCAGCATTAAAGCAATTCACAACTGTAGTTAAAGAACCACGTTCTGCACTGGTACATTTTCCAACCTGTTTTAGTCCCTTTGGTGCAAGAATCCTGGAATTGCGTTGTACCGTACTAATCCCAGTTTCATCTATATTGTAAATTGAATCAGATTTAAATTTGTATTTAATCATGAGAGCTTTCAGATTCACAAAAAATATATCGGTTTCTTCTTCATTAAATGCGGTAATTCTATTTATGGAAGTAGCTTCAGGCCTTCGAAGTGATATATTTGGATGTCTAGCCAAAAAATTGTAATACCAATCCATTCCTGCCATACCAGTTTCTTTATTGAAATTATGTTTCATGTTGTTTGCGGTGGCAAAATCGAAAGCTATCTTTCTCAGAGTAGGTATTGTTATCCCAAAGAAAACCTTACATGACTTTAAAATAAAATCAACTAGTTCGTTTTCTTGTATTTCGTTAAAAACAGATTTTTTACCTCTCTTTGGTATTGTAGAAACACTGCCTTTTTTCACTTGGTCAAACAAAGTAGCTCTAGGAATACCATATTTTTCTTCCGCCTGACGAAAAGTTATCTTCTGGTCTTTTATTTCTTGCACAGCTTTTTGTAATGATTCGATGGTGTATGATTGTTCTTTTTTTCTTATATATTTCCGAGGCATCTAAAAATGAGCAGTTATTGATTAATTTCATAATAGTTTATTGAATTAGGGGTAATTGCGGACGTCCGTATTTACCCCGCAAGGCTTGTCCGCAATTAACCCAACTGGGTATTTTTAAATCAAAGAGAGAAATTTGTAGGTTATGAAAACGTTCCATAAAAACAAACATTGGCGATTCAAACTCCATTGACGAAGCTATCCATAGAAAATATCACTTTTTACCATCACTTATTATACAGACCCGTCCCTCGAATTAAAAAACACTAAAAATTAGATCAATATACACTTTTTCTTTTAATTTTACCTACCTTTCAAACTGTGCGCAGCCGGCTGTCGTAAGTTTTTGCGTGGCACTAAAATGGCGGAAAGAAACAGATGACAGCACCGGGCTGCCGCGGGGGGGAGGGAATGAGTAGATACTTGCTAGTCCGTATTTACCCCGCGTCCGCAATTTCCCCACTCTCCCCTATTTATTTATTAATATGACACTTCAACGACTTATTCACTACAACACATAAACAAAAATCACATACAGTATTAGATATTGTGAATTAGGCACTTACAGAAGTGCACACTAGCATAGAACTTATGGCCGATTCCTATAATTTTTGGACCGTTATTGGTCAAAATTAAGACTACTGTATCTTTACCAATAATGAAGCAAAGACCTCGTAGCCTTGCATAGTAGACCCTCCCATGTGGATGGAAGTAGTTATCACAGGTAAAATTAGCATACGAACTTATTTATATGCCCAGTTTGGCAATACAAAATGCTACCATTGGTAAGCAAAACGATTCGTTTTTATTTTTATGAACCGAGCATTAAAATGATTAAAGGTCGTGTAAGTTACCGTTAGTTGAATTGGTTACAAGACTTACAAGTTACAAAATAAAGCGAAAATGAGCTTTGTTCATAACTACATATGATGGAAAGTACAGAAATATTTAACAAAAAAGGCTAAAAAAAGGACATGGAAGTGGAAACAATTATTAATAGGTGGGCAATTATTATACAGGGTGTTACAGAAAGGGTATATCAATACAAACGGGTTGAAGAGTGTATCTGGTCTAGAACCTCTTTACAAAATTTCAGCTCAAAAGCATTAACTTTGAAAATGCTTAATATTTTTTTATTTCCACATCACGGCGCTGCACTGGCGCGCGGCGGCGTGATGTGCGTGTACTAGGCGCACAGACACACTACAGATAATGGATGATGACCCTCGTAGTGCGGTGACACGTTTGTTATGATTTCAATTTAATAAACTATCGAAATAAAAAAATAATAAGCATTTTCAAAGTTACTGCTTTTGAGCTGAAATTTTGTACAGAGATTCTAGACCAGATACACTCTTCAACCCGTTTGTATTGATATACCCTTTCGGTAACACCCTGTATACTAACTACCTACATAAAATTTAACTCATAGATTTTTTTCAATCCGAGAGCTATTAATGTTATACATAAGATAGTCGACGTTAAAGAAACAGGGTTTATTATTCATGAAGAAAATCTAAGTTACATTCCGAAAAAAAAAATTGGCGAGGAGAAAAAATTTAACATATTGTGATTTTATTTTTGTAAGTAGTAAATGATAAATGATTTATTTTCTGTAAGTAGGTTTATAAAAACACTTTTACACGTCAATGATCATATAAAACTTTATAAGCTCGGCATTTCCTATCTAACTACTCTGTGAAAAAATGCCAAAGCAAACTCAGAGGTCACAGTCTCTTTTAAAGTCCAGACATAACCTTGGTCAGATCATATGAAGACCATGTAGATTGGTGTCTGATATGGTCTTTTGAGGAAAGAACCGCAAAGATTGAGTGGACCTGTCCAGTTAACATACATGCAGTTGTCAGTAATGATCAGTTGTTTTTCTTATTTTTTACTTTGTGTATTAGGTATGTTCTTTATTGCGTCATGTTTACCGCAAATAAACGTATTTTCATTCTTTCTTTCTTTATAATCGTGCATCTTAACTCTGACATTAAGGAGTTCAGCGAAATGATGTAAGACTACTTCGAAGAGTACCTAATAAAAGTAAAAATATTACGTTGTTATTGGAAATGCATTCCACAATAGTAACCAATTTGTTAACAACAATGAAATATAATATTGACATTTTTAACCTGAAGTCTGAAAGAATGTCCTTGCCATCCTGTATGGCTAACATGTATTGTTAGACATACAGGATGGCAGGGACGCGCAACCTATTAGCAAGGATTTAGCACATGATTCTGAACCCCCTGCGGTGAAAATTTCGTGAGTTATTAAAAAAAATGGCGGCAGTTCCCCCTCCACCGCGCGCGATGCGTCACAGTCCTCACTTGGCGTAATAAAATCTTTGATCCTTTAACTACCTAATGGTGTAATTAAATTTAGGACAGAGATAATAGATATGAAGCTGCAACACCAAACTGTATCCCCTGATTTTGTTATCATTTGTTTTCTTGACTTGCCTCCCACTATGGAAGCAATTTTAAAGACGTATTCACGTCAAAATTGGTGTTCCATACATTTTGACCGTATAGGTATTGCACTTTTTTATGAATTTTGATTTCTTTTTTTGTTTTTGTAATCCTCAAAAAATTTCTACGATACAGGGTCTAGACTCATGTGTTGAATTCAAAGTTACTGTTTGCGCGGCGATGTTCCTGCCACCCTGTTGTTTGAAGGTAGATAGGTAAATAAAATTTGCTAATCGCTAAACTATTTGGGACAAATACCTAATAAAATAATAATGACCAACTGGATAACAAGAGCAGTATGTGGGCATTAGAATAGTGATCAAAGAAAATATGGATGAATCGTGTGAAGAATGACATAGCTAGAGAGAAAAAGAGGCAGGAGAATTTATTACACAACCTCTGCTCTGAAAACCGTGAAGGGAAACATCATGAGGAAACCGGCATGTCCTTTAATCAAGACTTCAAATATATGTGCCATCCAATAACCAACACTAGGCCCGCGTCACAGAATACTTAATAGGGATCGTAGCCCACTCCCTCTCACAGAGAAGAGGCCTGTGTCACAGCAGAGGGAACATGATAGACTAAATGCTTCTGTGATAACCGAGCAATGCCGAGCATCCAATAATGCACCTTATCCAGCCCATACTTACACCATTAAATCCCATTCAACTATTGTATTTATCGTTAAATCGCGTGTCTACTCATTAAGTCCTAATTCCTCTCCGCGTTCGTGCTCTCTGACAATTTCTACTCGTTCACAAGCAGTATTTACCTAATTATTATCTCCATTTACTCATTATTTACTACAGGATCCGACTGTGATTTTTTAATGGTACATTACACGAACGACCCTAATGTCAAAATTATACTGTCTACTATTTTGCGCCTGATTGACTGAGCTATACCTATAGGCTATAGGTACCTCGTCTAGGTAGTTATAGGTAGGATTTGGATTGACGTGACCCTGACTTTCGAATTGTGTTCAATTTGCAGAATTGTACCTACTGTTTACCAAAATCATTTTGTAAAATATTTTTGTGTCAATAAAGCTTTTTTATTTTATTTATTATTTATACTTACTAATCATTTTGTTGATAAGAAGGTCACACAAACGTATCCGTGTCGGACTTTGGGGCGTTACGTATCATACGCACTGAACGGCTCGTTGGGGCTTCTGACCTATCGAGATGGCTCACGTATATCTAAAGTCCGACAAGAGAGTTCAAATCTTTGACAGCAAAATCTGCCGCTAATATTGACTAATAACTTGTATGTGTGGTGCAAACTGTCAATATAAGTTGGTTATTAATAAATAAATAAAATAAATAATTTGTTGTGATTGATTGATTAACGTACCTAACCGATTTCTTAAACAGATTGTATCTCATGATTTTACAGCAGGTCAAATCACGTGAGGTTTGAACAGGGAGGGATGAGATAATGTGAAAGTCACGTGTATTTTTTCGTGTGACGAAAGAATATGATTGTAATATAATATATGAAGTGTAAATTATTCTTTTTCAATAATAATAAACCAGATTCTAAAGACATATATGATCCATTTTAATAATAAAAAATACCAGTGATGCTGGGAGGAGGGTTAGCCTAAAACTTGACGACGTAGCACCCAGGGAGGGTATCCCCTGGGGATAAAAGTGGCCTAAAAATCTTCACGTGGTATCTAGGTAGGCATATATATTGTAGTGTAAAACGTCCGAAAGAAGTTAATCAACTTAATATCAGCGTCTAATGAATAGGTACGTTTAGATTCTTCTCTTTAAGAATTTGATCATTTAAAATCATTTTATATTTTAGTGCAATGACATGGTCGGGTTTCAAACGATTTGCATGAATTATTTCCTTTTAAAGTTTATCCCAAAAACAAGTTTCAATACAAGGGACAGGTTTGGAGATGCGTCACATGATTCAAGTTTTCGATTATAAGATTAAACCCCTTATAAAAATCATATAAAAATATGTTGCAAACAAAGTTTAGGTATTGGGAAAGTCTGCGACATCAGCATGTAAACATTTTCGTTAATTATCTGTGGTAATGTAACGCACTGTCATATCTCGACCTTCATTGAAATAAAACTTAGCCTCAATAATTATCTCAACATTATTTTTAATCAACCCAGCATAACCTGTATGAATTAATTGTTTTCGTGTTCAAACATCGTTTCTTCGACAAGACATCGTCGTAGGTAATTACCGTCCCATTCATTAATATCAGGTTGGACAGCATTACCTGTCTGTATCGGATGTGTCAGGTTGTGTGCAGCATTCCAGGCTGCAGTTTATTTTTAGCTTTGAAAATAATCGACCGATTGAAACGAGATGGGACTAAAATAGTCTGAACTTAATACGTACAGCCTAAGTAGCTGCTTCCATTAGCCGGTGAGCGGCCGCATAGTCCGACAAACATAGACTAGATAGAATACTCTTTAGTAAACCATATGATTTACAGATAAGTATAGGTACTATTAGAAGTTTTGCATAGGGTGACACAATGGGCTGTCTTGTCGCTAAAAGCCATCTGTTGATTTTTTCATGAAATATTAGTAATAGATTATATTAGGTCCTTACATATGAAATTGGCGTTTTGTATGGAAGGAACAAAAAGTCGAATATTTTTTAATATAATATATTTAATTAATCAAAGTATGAACCATTGTTTTCAATGCACTTTTGCCATCTTATAGGTAGTTCATTGATCCCTTTACTAAAAAAACCAGTCGGACGGGAATCAATAAAATCTTTGAAGGCGATTTGGACTGCCCCATCGGAGTTGAATTTTTTCCCTTGCAAAAAGTTATCCAAATTGCGAAAAAAATGGTAATCTGTTGGAGCAAGGTCCGGGGAGTACGGAGGATGTCTAAGACATTCCAATTCAAGTAATGTAACGCAGCAGTCGACGCGCGTTTGCCGGTTTGCTTCAGTCAATTCGTGAGGTACCCACCTTTCAAGCTTTTTAATCTTCCCAATTTGCTTCAAGTGAATTAAAACAGTTTTATCACTAACATCGAAGCCTGCAGCTAACTCGGACGTGGTTTGCGATGGGTCCGCTTCCACAATAGCCTTCAATTCTCCATTATCAACTTGGGTCTCAGGCCGTCCACGGGGCTTGTTCTGCAGGTCGAAATTTCCAGAACGAAAACGTTGGAACCAAAAACGAACTGTGTTTTCTTTTGCAACATGACCGCCATACACATCATTCACCCTTCGAGTCGTTTCCGCAGCACTAGTGCCACGGCGGAACTCGTACTCGTAAATAATGCGATATTTTAAATTTTCCATTTTGTAAAATGAGTGACGCAAACAGAAAAAACAGAAGAAAAAAAACAAATGAATGACGGTCATCGAAGCACAAATACATGAGTAAATAGCTGTACAAATTTGAATTTGGAATTCCTTACCAAAGAGGAGAAATTCGTGATTAAAGTGGCCAGTACGAAAAACGCCAATTTCATATGTAAGGACCTAATATATGAGCTTAGAGGGTTGTATTTATGATTTTAATGATTATAAATCTGTAAACACATGTTAGTCCTCGATATGACTTTAAACTGTCGTGCATTTAGTATCTATTGAACTAAATGTAGAACGCCACCTGTAGGCTATGGGATAAATACACCCAAATAGCCTCGGATGGAACAGTCGATATTAGTGCAGGATATCAACTCAGGGCGGCGGCTGATGAACATCTAGCACGTCAATGGCGGCGCCCACGGACCCAGTCAGGCGGTCCACTGTACACCCACCAACTCGCACTAGACAAGCGCGGTGGGTTGTTTTGTTAATTTGGGGGTGGGTTTGTTTGCCCTACAGTGGGATGTCACAGGCTAATAATAAAAAAATAAATACATGTTACTCTCGCGAATGATAATTATTTTGTTGAACATACAACCTGACACTGACCTGGAAATTGCAAAAAACCTTAAGAAAATTTAAATTTTGCGAACTACCTAGCGCAGTAGCGCATCGAGAGACAATACTGCAAGTACCTACGTATTTAATAATGTAGGCATATACCATACCTAAACTCGTGACTAAGTAATAACAGCCGCACGGGTCTATCCATCAGGTTAAGCTACGCTTGCCGGGGTTGGTCCTTGGATGAGTGATCATCTTCACATACCAAGTCTCCTCCGTGCTTCGGAAAGCACGTTAAGCCGTTGGTCCTGGTTGTCATTCGTGGATCTTTGACAGTCGTTACGGGACGTCAGAAACCCGAAAGTCTGACAACCAGTCCTTACCAAGGGGTCTCGTATTATCCAGTAACTGGGTTGTGGAGGTCAGATTGGCAGTCGCTTCATGTAAAATACTGGTATTCAGCTGCATCCGGTTAGATTGGAAACCGACCCCAACATAATTGGAAAAAGGCTAGGCAGATGATGATGATAATTGTAAAAAATCATGTTGCAATCCTTAATTAATGTTTTTGTTTTTTAAAAGTTTAATCAACGTAACGAAGCATTAAGTATAAACATGTATTTTCGTAGTATACGCAGGTCGTTATGATTTTTTTAGTGGGTAATAAAATGGTTCTTAATTTTGGACTTTTACCGGCAGGTAAAAACCCCTCAAAAACAAAATTGAAAATGATTACGCTTGTTTTCTTAGCAAGTTTTGTAGTTAAAAGACTAATTGGATTAGCAACAACATCTAAGATAGGTATTGATATGATTTAAGAGCGTTTACGACAATCATATTATTCATAATTTTTAGACGTTCGGCATTTCACACAATCAAAGTCAAAGTCAAAGTCAAAGCATTTATTTCAAATAGGCACATAAAAATCTTTCAAGCCCTTGTTTTTCGAAATGAATGCACCGATTTTAATGAAACTTCGTACGCATAAGCAGGATACAAAGGTCTAAAAAGTTAGTAAAAAACATTTTCGAAATATCTTACTTAAAAAAAGATAACTGGAAATCTCTGTTTCTATGGAAAATTTAAAATCGGTCTAATTTGGTTGTAACACAATTTTTCGAAAATGTTAAAAACTAGCCCTGTTATTCATAATCCTATTTTATCTCTATTTTAGCTAAAATAGGTTTATAGAACGTTTGTCTTTATCTGTCACGTTGTCATTTCTGTGTGTAAGAAAGAGACAAACCCCATTTTAACTAAAATAGGTTTGATAAGTTTTATGAATAAGGGGGTAGGGGTTTACCCGCGTACTTGTGTGGACTTCGGATTATCCTCATACAGACTTCACCAACCCTATTGGGGTGGTAGGTATGTCTATTGAGGTAGGTTGTGGTTGTAAAGTCTACTTATTGCGTAGATGTGAGAGGAAAGGCCAGGTGGGGACAGGAGGACATATTATGCGATATGACAGTGACCATAATGATGACGTGCTTCAGAACGATCAGGTATGTAGTACTCGCAACTGGCATGCGTGTATGACCAGATGTATGAACGTAAAAGAGACATAACGAGTATGTAAGGATCGTAGCAGGTGACGTTCTGTAAACTCTACCTATACCCATGGGGATAAGGCGTGAGTTTATGTGTTTACTAGCTGCACCCCGCGGTTTCACCCGCATAAGTGTCGATCCTGTGGGAATATCGGGATTAAATCTATCCTATGTCCTTCCCCGGGACTCACACTATTTCTAATCTAAATCGGTTCAGCGGTCTAGGCGTGAAAAGGTAATATACAGACAGACAAACAGAGTTACTTTCGAATTTATAATATTAGTATGGATTATTATTTATTTATATTATTACTTTACTAGCTGTACCCGCGACTTCGTTCACGTGCATGACGGAAAATGTTTTAATTTTTTTGCGCGGAACCCTATTTTTTTTTCTAAAATAAAAGTAGCCTAAGTTACTCCTTATTACATCAGCTCTCTGCCAGTGAAAGTCCCGTCAAAATCGGTCCAGCGGTTTCAGAGATTAGCCGGAACAAACAGACAGACAAAAATTGTAAAAAAAATATTTTGGTAGGTAGGTATATGTACCATGTTTACATCTATATGCATTTATTAAAAACCGGTTATTTTAATATTACAGACATTTCAATTTTATTTATTTGTATAGAATGTACACCACAAAATAAATAACGTGTTGTTTTCCGTCCTTAGGGTTCAAGCTGTCTCAGCCAGACAGAAAATACTACTTATCTCATTATTAATTTAGTGGACCTTATGATTTCGTTTTTACGGGATGTTTTGTTAGGATTTCGTGTTTTTTTTTTTTTCTACGCTTGCCTTCGTTGATCCGTTGATGGGCGACCATCTTTACATATCAAGACCCCTCCGTGCTTCAGAAAGCACGTTAAACCGTTGGTCCTGGCTGTCATTCGTGGATCTTTGGCAGTCGTTACGGGTCGTCAGAAAACCGAAAGTCTGACAACCAGTCTTACCAAGGGTGTCGTATTACCCAGTAACTGGGTTGTGGAGGTCAGATAGGCAGTCGCTTCATGTAAAATACTGGTATTCAGCTGCATCTGGTTACACCTGGAAGCCGACCCCAACATCGTTGGGAAAAAAGGTTTCATTAGGATTTCAATTGTTCTATTTTATAATCGATGCCTGTTATGCTGAAATGCAATCGCTGATGAGCAAAAATAGTAGATTGTATAACTAATGCATAAATAAAAGAAGCTATTTTACCCCGAGACGGGGATAGTTAAGTCTAGGGGTAAAATGGCTCGTTTATGCCTGAGTTATACACTCTGCTTTTCACTTCGATTGCGAGAAAATGAAACAGGCATAAAGTATACAGTACATAATTAATCAAAAATGTTGCAAAGCATAGCTAATTCCCGCCACCAAACCTTTTAAAAGTTTTTTTTTTTATTTTCAACATGTGTCATTCGACTTGGGTACTTCATACTGCCAAGTCATAAAAACGTTTCTTTGCGTTTTTAAATAATAAATGACAACTATTTTATCTGATTTAAAAAAAAAACATTAAACATTAAATTTACGATAGAAAACACGGAAGTGGTATCATCATCATCGTTAGCCTATAATGTTCCCACTGCTGGGACACAGACCTCCTCTCTGTGAGAGGGAGTGGGCCGTAATCTACCACGCGGGCCCAGTGCGGGTTGGTAGATGTCACATGTCTTTGAATTTTTGGTTCTAGGACATGCCGGTTTCCTCACGATGTTTTCCTTCACCGTTTTGAGAGCAGTGGTGATGAAATAATTTACACAAAGTAAAGCGCCTGTCTGGGTTCGAACCTACGACCTACAACTCGTAAGTCGCGGCCGATACCACGGGGCCACCACTGCTCTGTGTGGAAGTGGTATAAATTAAAGAAAATGAAATAAATCACGAATTTAATCTGCAAAGTTTTATTGTGCGTGTGGCTGTTGGGCCTGATTACCTTAGTCTTAGAAAAAAAAAATACTTTATTCACTAGAACATAAAAAGCGATTTTATGTCGCTTAAGCACAACATAAAGACGAACTTTTAGAGCATGAGAAGTGAAAAAAACATTTTAGCACAACGCATTTACAGTAATTAATAGTCTTACCTACTTAGTGCGCTATCTACGTCAGGATCAGCATTCAGCATTGAACTTGAACCGCGACTTATAAGTACCTAACTATGTAGGTGTGTGTGTATTTCTAGGCTGCACTACATTTCCTGTGTGATGTGTTTTATCTGATGCGGGTTTGATTTAAGTCTGACTATGCTATTGTAAGGAATATCAACATATTATGTCTTCAAAAAGACCCTTTGACACCTTCTTTCTTTTTGTTAAACGAATCAATACCTAATTGATTTATTTTAATTTTTATATTCTACACAGGCTGGCAGGGGACATCAACTCGCAACCTGTTGCCATGCATGCCTGTTGCATGATTCTAGGGTAGAAATTTTTCGTCGGTTATCCATACTTAATATTATAATGCGAAAGTGTATCTGTCTGTCTGTTACCTCTTCACGCTTAAACCGCTGAACCGATTTAGATGAATTTGTTATACATTATAGATAGTTCGAGTCCCGGGAAAGGACAGCTAGGATACTTTTTATCCCGGTATTCCCACGGGATCGGGACTTATGCGGGTGAAATCGCGGGGCGCTGCTAGTTAAAAATAAAAATGGCTGTTCTATACTATACATTTAGACCGCGTATTATTATTTTAATAACCGACACAAAATTCTACGCTACGGAGTCTAGTACCTATTATTTAAAACATAAAAGATTTTCAATATTGATATGGCAACATAAGATGTTGTTAGATTAGCTAATTACGTAATAACTTAAGATAGAAGGTCCCTTAAGTAGGGACTGAAAAAATTAACCGACTTAATTGGTATTACATGGATCTCACAACTTTGTACGGTAGAAGAACTGAGTTGCGACACTGCGTTTTTTTACAAGTTATGTTTTTGATGGCATCTATTTTAATGAGACCCTGTGTAATATAGATATGACTATCTCAGAATAAATTTGTTGTATCATGTATTACAATATGCCTCACACCTTGTTGCCTTGATCACTCATCTCCAACAAATAAAATGCCTAATAAATAAACGACTGCGGCAGCGCCACGGACAATGATATTAAAAACTAGATAAGTTCAGTGTAATGTAATTATTAAAGGTTCTTTATAACATATTTATAAACATAGGTAGGTAATTACTACCACATTCACTCGAGAAAAAAGCGCAGAAGCTCTATTTTCCGCTATGCCTGTTTTCCTACTTAATATTATAAATGTGAAAGTTTGTGAAGATGTTTGGATGTTTGTTACTCAATCACGCGTAAACCGTTGAACAGATTTGGATGAAAATTGGCATATAGATAGACCATTTCCTGGATTAACACATATGATACTTTTTATCCCGGTGATGTGTTCCCTTGGGATAATAGTTTAACTTATTACGCGGGCGAAGCCGCGGGCAGAAGCTAGTAGCCAATAAATTCGAAATAGAATCCAGCCGTCGCATCGAGGGGGTGCGGGATTGTCCGAAAGGGTTACTGCTACCCCGGAACATAAAGAGCTAAGGAAGGGACACGGATGGGTTTTAGTTAGTAAGAGCCTGACACTCCCTTCCGCTCCACCCAGAGCGGGAGGGGTCATTTGATGATTTCCGATCCATAAAAAAAGCCGTCGCGTCAACACTCGTCATTACAGGACGCGCGTCGATCTCCCAGCCACCCTGTATAATAAATCATCATGACTGACATGCTGCAACTAGATCTCTGCCCCTACTAACTTAACCCTTTCTTTTCCACAGTCACAATACCGCTGGTAAGCTTCGGCATGGTGCAAGGCTGGCTGTCCCCCATGATATCAGTCCTGCAGTCAGACGACGGGCCCTCACCGGAGCCCTACACCAGTTCCGACATATCCTGGATGGCCTCCGTGACATACATCACGGCCATCATCTTTGGAGCGCCCATGGGTTACCTGACTGATCGGTTCGGCAGAAAAATCATGACTTTGGTGACTACGTTGTCGCTAATTGTAAGTACTTAATTCTTTTTCATTTATTTTTTACCGACCTGCCCCTGCTTCGCACGGTTTTTACGTTTTAACAAAACATCAAGATTTTTATATGTACCTAAGTTTAATATTAATGTATAATATGGTGTTTCAAAATTAACCCAATAAACTCAAAGAGGTGCTTTAGACCATCGAACTGAACAACTTTCACTATGGGACCAAATCTGAAATCCCGAAAAAAAAAATCTGCTGTTTCATACATTTTGGTCAAGTAGGTATTGAACTTTTGTGTGATTAAAACTGATTGACATATCAAACCCGTTCAAACTATTGGCACTAGGAACGTGGGCATAAGGATTTCTTGTACAATATTGGCGAGCACTATGAAGGGATTTCTTGAAATTCGACCATTAAAGGGGTAAAAAAGGCAGGATTCCGTTTGTATGGAAAAATGCTCTACAAAATAAGAAATGGATGGATAAGAAGTGGTTCTTTCTCTTAGTGTACAGACGCCAGCACATCAAGTACCCAAAACTGTCAAATTTTTCCAATCAACCTTGAACCTTATGCTTTAGCGATAAAGTTGAAAATCTATTAAAGAAATTTGACAGCTTGATGTGCTGGCGTACAATAAGAACATCTAGTCAGTATCAAAAAGAACATGAAATCTGCTAGATAAGTTTCAACTACATACAAAATCGTGCAACGCAGGAAGAAATTGCGTAGCCTCCCACAGTCTGACCGCACACGAGTAACTTACCATATCCAATCAATCAATCTGCCAAGCCCTTTCTCAACTATGTTCGGGTCAGCTTCCAGTCTAACCGGATACATTTGAATACCAGTATTTTAAATGAAGCGACTATCTATCTGACCTCCACAATCCAGTTACTGGGTAACACGATACCCCTTGGTAAGACTTAGTTGTCAAACTTTCGGCTTCTGACTACCTGTAACGACTGCCAAAGATCTACAAATGTCAGCCAGGACCAACGGTTTCATGTGCTTTCCGAGGCATGGAGAGGTCTCGATATAATGGATGATCACCCATCTATGGACCAACCTTGGCAAACGTAGCTCAACGTAGATCGACCCGTGCGGCTATTATTCTTTAGGCACGAAGCCCCTAATTTACCACATCCAATCAAATTGTATAATTCAAAGAATCGAATACATGACAGACCGTTACTAGTGCACCTTGACAAATTACTAATTACTAGATTATAAAACTTAGCTGCGTTCTCAGTCACAGCAGTTCCATTAATTCAGAATGCACTGATAAGAAGCAATACCGTTAATGAAATAAAATTATACGGTCCTCGATAAAAATCGAGTTTGCTTAACAAACCTGTTAATTTCAGCACGGTAAAACTAATCTGGCTATTAAACGTATTCGATGCTTCAAATTGGAACCAAGGTGAAGGCAATGGAATTACAGTGGCTTCCAAGAATTAGTTGATATTTTTCACTTTAGCTGTGATGCTACATTATGATTTAAAATAATCAGGTACCCCTAAGGGATTAATTGATGGAGGGATTGATTGATGGTAAGCGGGATTGTCCGAAAGGGTTACCGCCATCCCAGGACAGAAAGGGCTAAGGAAGGAACACGGGTGGGTTTTAGTAAGAGTATGACATTCTCTTCCGCTCCACCCAGAGCGGGAGGAGTCATTTGATGATTTCACACAAAAAAGGGATTAATTGATTATATTTTTTATGATAAGTCAAAGTTATTTGAATTAGTCAATAACAACGTTATAGCAGTTCAAACATTTGAACCACTAGAATTTTGAATCATAGTGTGATGTAGCACAGCTGAAGTGCTAAAATGTCAACTAACTTTTGGAAGCCACTGTAATTGAGTTAAAACGCGGATTACTGGTGTAAAGGAGTGAACTGATTCATCTTGTGTAAAAAAATCACTATTATTAACATCTTCCTTATCCTATATTACTTGGGGTCGGCACAACACGAGTTCTTCTTCCATTCTCCCCTGAGAACCATCACGCAATTATTCACTCCCTGTTCTTTCAAAATTCCCACACAATCCTTTCATCTTTTATTTGGTTCGCTCTCCATCCATCCACATTACCATCAACAGTCACAAAATGATTGTTGACAATCTGAGTGGAATACAGAGTACCTATGAGAGTTTCTTTACCACTCCTTATCCTTAGCAGACTTCGGCGTAAATCTAGGAGATAGTATAATATTACATACAGAGACGAAACTAAGCGTAATACACATACGTAAATCGTAACGTCAAATATAACACACGTTGAAACAACTTTAACTTGTTAAAGTGTTATCCATGATCCGGATATTTAAAACAAAATTCGATTCGGCGAGTCATAAATTAGGGCACACGCTAAGAAACAATAATTTCAAAGGGTCGCCGTAATCAAAATCAATAAGGAGGATGTTATATGTATTCATGATCCAGATCTAAATACCACGAGATCGATTTGAACCACGGATGCGATGAGGTCCTTATTTGCCCTTACCTGTAATCATGTGTCCAGACCATTTCCACTTTAGTCTTCTGATTTTTAGGGTTACATCCTGAACCTTGGTCTGCCTGATGGTTTTGTTTCTCATTTTATCAGCTTTTTTGGCTCCTCGGAGCTAAAGCCTAAAATAATTATGGTAAAACGTTAAAATTAAATCAAGACAATAGTTTTACATTTTGCGCATACAACGTTAATAGTGTGTTTTTTCCTCACACGTTCACAACAGATTAATTATACTTAGCCTATAAGAAAATAAAACAATTACGGTCAAATTAACTATGACTTGAACATCTTACGAACGTTCTCGACTTCAGTTCTTTCAAATGTAGAAGGTCTGTCCCAGTCACGATTTTAAGGTCGTCGGTCCATCAAGCTGGGGGGCTACTCACACTACGCTTGCCATTACGCGTTCTCCACTCCAGGATTCGTCTGCTCCACTGGCCATCAGTCCTTCTAAAAAAAATGGCCAGCCCACTGCTACTTCAACTTGCTTACTTTGCAAGTTTTTGCGTCTATCAATAAAAAACTTACAAAAACAGTTCGATCGCCAGTTCGTTTCTAATTCTATGGCCATATATTTCCATTATGACCGATTAGTGATTGCACCTTTTTTGTTATGAACAGAAAAAATGCTGGTTGACGTTATCACATCAACGCTGTCACGGTCGCTGAAAACCAACGCTGGAGCTCTGTCTCGCATAAGGTAGTTAGCATTATGCCAAGCGATGGCCGTTTTGCGTGAATGTGACGCAAAATTTCCCGAACTTGTTCTTTTTTGTGTTTTTCTTCTTTTTCTGCGTCATGTTTACCACAAACAAACGTATTTTCTTTCTTTTTCATTCTAATTGTAAGTTTAAAATGAAGCTTGTCTGTAGGTATAAATATAATATAAATACTTGTTTCTTCTTCTCTTAAGCTAGTGTTCATTAGCTATCACCCCTGTGTGTTGCTGTATTCGCCTTCTATACGTTCGCACCGCTGACCTGTATTTCTGTTGTCTTCATCTGCTGTTATTTAATTAATATAATTATGGGAAATAATTATTCTTCGATCCTCTTAAAACTTATTGGGATTCTAATGATAATAGTTTTTTTTTTTTATAAAGTAAAGTTTTTTTATTTGAAACATACAATAATTGTTATTGGTCGCAGTAACTAAGCTAGGGCATCCCGGGGTTAGGTTAGGTTAGAACTGCAACCAAACGCTACATCCATGTTGATCGCAGTTACTTCGTTATTTAGTACTTTTAGGACGCCAAAATGGGAATTATTTAAGGATCACAAAAAGAGGTATAAATATAATTATTAGAGTGTCTAATTATATTTCTGTTTATTTTTACCAACCCGCACTGGGCCCGCGTGGTGGATTACAGCCCAATCCCTCTCACATAGAGGAGGCCTGTGTCCCAGCAGTGGGAACGATGCATGCTGATGATGTATTCATATTTTCACGAAATAAAATGGGAATTATTTGGAGTTCGATTAGATACATGCCTTAATATATTTCCCTTCTTCGCTAGCGACATTGACCTCTGCCTCTGTCATCTTCACTTTTCGTTTATAATACACAATCTCCCATTATTCACGGACAGGTCACACTAGTTATTGTTACGTTTTCAGTTTTTCTCCGCCAACCAATTAGTTATCGTAATTAGTCAAACAATCTCAGACACGTGAGACGTTTTCAGGCTATTGTACACTTAGACGAGTCATTCTAGCTATTATATACGATGCACACTTGCACATGTGGACAGAAGTGACAGTCGACTGGCCATGTTTGTCGGAGGACCGATGGCTGGTGGAGCAAACGAGTCCTGGAGTGAAGACCGCGTAGTGTAAGTCGCCCCCCAGCTAGATGGCCCGACGACCTTAAAAGGTGGCTGGGATAGACTGGATGCGAAAGGCGCAGGACAGGGTGTTGTGGCGTAGCCTGGGAGAGGCCTATGTCCAGCAGTGGACTTCGATAGGCCGAGTTGAATGATATGGACAGGCTTAATGGTGATGACAAGAGATGCCTTAAATAAAGAGACGTAGATACTAACTATGTAACTACATAAGTAGATCAAGACAAAGAACATGGAAAAGAAATACAAACAACGTAGATGGTCTTATAGCTAAAAGTTTTTTTGCTATCCTTTAGACAGAGGTCCTCAACGTGGGCGATAACGCCCCCTGGCGAGCGTTTGAGACTTTCAGAGAAGTAGAAGACCCAGAGAAAATAATATATACTATCTTACGACTATATAGGTAATACTACGTTTAAATATAATCGTGGCAATAGCTGTTTCAAATTCGCGACAGATAGTAAATAAAATTGGGAGGACTCTAGAAAAAAAAAATCTCAAGGTGGTCAAAAAGAGGTTGAGAACCTATCTATTGAACTTGATTGAATAAGAATTTGATATGAGCCAATCGCATTTTTTGTAACTCTGGTTAGGTTCCACAAAAGTAAATCGTTTTCAGGTAACAGTTAAAATTCTGCTATTGTAGATATAACTTAGTACAGGTACTTTTGTACCTGTTTATAATGTTTTTTTTTCATAAAATATAAAGGATAAACATTAAATCTGCGTTAAAGCCGCCTTTATTCATAGACTTTGTGTTTCTCACGTAATTGATATTGTTATTCAAATTATAAGCAATAAAACGGGTACTGTTGATAACACTAATGAACTAACTGAGTGGGTCGAACTTGAAGGAAAAACAAAAGATTTCATTGTTTGATGGGTTATATAGACACTTACTTAAGTATATTCTAATATTTAGACATGCGATGAAAATAGTCATGGCCCATCTGAAAATCTCTAAACCGACTACAAAGTCAGGAGACCCGCTGACGTAGCAACTTAGTCAGATGGGAGCACTTCAATGAGCCACAATGCGACTCTGTATCTACACCTCAAACAACGCCTCACCTCTTGTCGTTCTCTATGTGTACCTGCACAGTGAAAGACCTTGCGAGGCCAATGCTTGGACTGCCGACGTAGCTGAATTCTAGTCAAAACTCATATAGTTTGGAATCATCCGAAAATATTCCTCATAATAGTTAGAAGGACTATTTTCATTGCATGCCTTAATATTTAAAAGTCTCTTACAGTTGACCAAATTGACCCCTGTGGCTCTGTTACCTCTACACTTATCAGCACAATTTTCTATTTCCAACAAAAAAAACATCGTTATGAGGGTAAGAACATATCTCGTCAAGTTCCGATAAGAGAAGAAAAGAAAAACTATTTATAAACAAAAGGAAATCCTGCTTCTAATTTGACATCATTGGCTTACAATTAGGCCCTTTGTTAGTAGCCACGTAGCCACTCAGCCACACTATCAAGAATGTAACCAAGCCCCAAGGTGAGGTTGAACGCACAACTAGAAAACAAGAAAAACACTTTGTAGGCAAATATACTTCTAATAATGCGGGTGAACATCGTATAATCAGGTAAATATAGGAATCTAAAATTAGCTTGTTTTCTCTTGAACTCGAAGCTTGAACTGCAATGACACGCATTGAATGAAGTTGAATGCTACCTGCTTAAATAAAAATATATGCAAAAGATGATCGTGAAAATTTTAGACATACATGTGCTACAAGTCTAGATGATCATTAAATTGTTGGATTAGTTAATGAAAGCATAAAAGTTTTTGATTTCAATGGTTAGAAAGGGGGTGACTACCAAGATGACGACTGTATTGACTGAATGAATAGAGAAGTATGGAAGAAAAATATATGAACCGCAGACATATATGTTTATCAGGAACATCATATATGTTTGGCAGGAGAATGACGATGAATAGGAAATGTTTCTGTTTATTTTGCAGTTAGAAAACAACCTGCGGGGTAATCGCGTAACAGACTCACAAAACCAATATTCCCATTTTGAAAAATCCACAATACTCATTGATTTATTTTCACTGTCGAGCAGTTGAATTTTTCATAGATTTGAAGCAATGGTTTACTAATTTCCTTCAATATGCTTAGGGTTATTAAAGAAAGTGTGTTACGAAATTAGGGTGCGGAAATAATTGAATTTGCTGCTACGGAAATTACGCATACGGAAAAACGCTTTTAGTTCACCAAATAAGTAAAAACTTTGGACTTGGAACTTACTACGTCGCGGACTTCATGATACGCATACAATCAGCCTATATTGTTCCCACTGCTGGGACACAGGCCTCCTGTCTTTGAGAGGGAGCGGGCCATAATCCACCACGCGGGCCCAGTGCGGGTAGGTAGATGTCACGGCATAGGTAGACAGTATCACGTCATGACCGTATTTATCATCATCATATCACCGTATTTAACTTAATAAGGTACTAAACGAATAAAACATGTCAAAAATTGTTAGCAATGGACATAGTTGAAATGTGCTAATTTCACCTGCTTTGGTATGCACTACACTTTAGTCAATAGTGTTTTCATTTGGATGTTGTTAAGTAGTGATGTAAGCTTTTAAGGATGCGCTCTGTTAGATTCACAATTGTTCACAATGCTTGGCTCAACACCGAGTTTTTTCAATTACTGGTTTTTTGAAATTTTGATGAACTTAAAAATTACCTACTTAACAATATACAGGATGAAATGGAAAACTTGCTCCAACTCGAAATAGGCGGTGTAGTAACTGTTACATAATCATTATAAATTGACATTTCCCAAATCTAAATTCTTGAATAAAATCATGTAATTATCGTCTTAGATAGTGCCAACTAAGTTATTCCCCTTACCTAAGTAAACATGAATGATCGGCGTTCCAGTAAAAAAAAAATAATATTCTAAGTATAAAAAAAATTAGAAAATTAAAGTATCAATTTTAGCGCGTGCTCGATAAGCAATCTATTCATCGTAGAGTTCACAACATGAAGCAAGTTGGCAACGCGTTTAAAATATTTTTGTCCGTTTCTACCATAGTTTCTACGAAAAAAAGGGTGCGCGACGACCGACGTTGCCAAATCGCTTGCCTTCGCGCACTCTAAATTTACTTTATAACACGTTTAATTTGATGTTTTAATTTGGCGCACCTATTCAATTTCCTCCTGTATAAAGTAAATTATAAATATTTTTAATTTGACAATCTATTTTTAACACAGCGGTACCAGTCACGAGTAAATCCGGCAAATCCCTCTAAAAAGTTATCTGATTAGTTTTTTTATTCACCTTGACGTATGCAATTATTATGTCAACTACTCTAAATAGTGTAGTGTACCTACCTGACCTGAATCTGCAACAGTTTTCCTCAAGAAACTGTTTTTGTTAAGTACGTTAAATTTATTAGTATATTTTTTTTTTTTTGTGTCTGGAACATGGATATTATGTTCTAACAATGTTGGCATGAGTTTTTTATTTTGTGGTTTATGTAGGTACATAAACCACAATATGAAAATAAAGCGCAATAATACTTGAGAAAAACAATTTTGTTTGAAAGCAACATGTTAATAAATTCCGAATCCAAAAATTCAAAATCATGTGCCATCTACCAACCCGCACTGGGCCCGCAAAGTGGATTACGGCCCATTCCCTCTCACCTAGAAAAGGCCTGTGTCCCAGCAGAGGGTACATTATAGGCTGATGATTATGATGAGTGTTAACCAGTAACTGTTTTGTGGAAGTCAGAAAGGCAGTCGCTCCAAGTAAAATACTGGTAGATACACAGCTGCGTCCGGTTTAACTAGAAACCGATCCTAACATCCTCCATACAGGTGGGAAAGGCTAGGCATATTATAATGATTGAAAGCAGAAACTCCATGTGTGATATGATCATATGATATCATATTACCATACATTATGAACATAATGAATCTATACAAATAGATTAAATTGAAGTGCTGTTTGTAATGACAAATTAACAGCTTTTTTCGGAACTTTCACTGGCAGATAGATAGATATAGAGAATGTTATAAAGAGTAATTAGGCTACTATTATTTATTTAGAAAATGAGGGTTCCGCGCTAAATAAAATAAAACTTAATAAAAAGAGAAAAAAGGATTCTTCCTTTTCAATGAGAAAGCTTCTCTAAGCTACACATTATTGATACCCGACATCCACACGAACGAACGCGCGAGCACAGCTAGTCTAAAATAAAAGCAATAGATAAAAATACCCATAGGATTGCCCAATGAAGTACCACTCAGCGCTTTAGCTTAGCCACGCATGAAATTAAGAACACTTTTTGTAGGCAATCAGTTGAAAACATTAATACAGCTTACAGTGTCAAAGGCCTTTGTTAGATTTAAACGCGGAAAGACAAATTCAGACGCTTGTTTACTTTGATAAAGTCTTGTTTGTAAATAATGGGTGTCGCCATTCAAATGTCTTCAAGCGTGAACTCGGGTGCAGAAAAAAATTAAGAGTGTTGAACTCGATAGCTTCCTTCCTTCCTACGCTTGTATGTATTGTCCGTCTTCTTGTGTTACCTTTATTATGCCTTTATTTTGTCTTTTATCTCTTGGGTGCCTGTTCCATTGTTGTTTTTTTATGCCTCGCTATTGTCATTTGTTTTGGTATTCTTTTTTCCAATTTTCTTCTTTGGTTATAGCTTTTCACTGACCAATTGGCTTACATGAAAGTTCATCGTCGTTTATAAGAATTTTATAATGACTCATTAATCAAAAATCATAATTAATGAGTATTCTTAGTACATCTTGGCTTATTGATTTTGGACTTTGAACTCACTTTTTATTTAATTAGGGACTTTTAGAATCGCAATGCGTATAACAGTCCCATCATATGATAGTCCGTAAGTACTCAATGCTACGAATTATATTTGGGCCAGGAACCTGAACAGACTTTGCATTATCACTATTTGGTTGAGATAAAATTTTATGAAATGTGGAATCAAACAGATCATTTTTATCAGACTCATAACCCACACAGTATATCAATAAGTGATATAGGTCTTCCACAACTCCATACAATTAGGCGAGTTATTTTTTTTCATCTTGAACGCACTTTTACATGGAATGTGTCCAGATGATGATGAGGATTTGTGTCCAGATTTGAGTCCATGAAAAAATTCCTTCCTACGTTTTGAGAAGGTATTGCCTGTCTTCTTGTGTTACCTTTAGTATGTGTTTTACCTCTGGCGTACCTTTTCCGTTGTTGCTTTTTTTATGCCTTGCTATTGTCATTTGTTTTTGTACTCTTTGAATTTTCTTATTTGGTAGCATGGAGCACAACATGTGCTCCATGTTTGGTAGAGAATTATTTTGTGATATTGTGGACAATAGCGGAATACACATATATAATTTATTTGTGACATAATAAACTTTTAAAATATTTTTTTGAATATAAAACCTAAACTATTTACGTACCGCATTTTCCTCTTCTCCAGGGGCTCGTGGCTAAATTGTAATAGCCTCACGGGTCGGTGGAAGGTTAAGCAATGCTTGCCGAGATCGGTCTGTGGATGGGCGACCATCTATTACATATCGAGAAATAACGGTTTTCTTTTCCCCCATCCGCAGATATACTGGCAGATCAAGCTACTATGCTTGGAGCCTTGGGCCCTTATCCTGGCTCGAGCAGTCGCTGGTATTCCCTGCTCCTCCTGCTACATAGTCCTGCCGATATACCTGAAGGAAATCAGCGATATCGACCTCAGAGGAGCGTTGGGTTCTCTGCTCATTTTGAATAGGTAAGTTTACTTTCATATTATCAGAGGCCCTAGCACGAACGCGTGACGTCAATGTAACGTATATTCGAACGATTTTTGAATCGAAAATACAAATACCCTATAGTATTTTGTTTTAAATCCTTACGACAAGCACAATTAGTATAGCATAATCAGCCTATAATGTTCCCACTGCTGGGACACAATCCTCCTCTCGGTGAGAGGGTGTGGGCCGTTATCCACCACCCGGGCTCAGTACGGGTTGGTAGATATCGAGCTAGTCGAACTTTTGATTCTGGAACATTTCAGTGCGGGTTGGTAGATATCACATGTCTTCGATTTTTTGGTCCTAGCGCTTGCTGGTTTACTTACGATGTTTTCCTTCACCGTTTTGAGAGCAAAGTGCCTGCCTGGGTTCGACTCAAACCATAGATACATACATTTCTATGACTCAAACCTATGACCTATAACTCCTAAGTCGCGGCCGTTTCCTCTCGGTCACCACTGCTCTAATTAGTATCATCCAAGTAATTAAAAATAGATTTGGCCCTTATTTGAATCATGCATGTGACGTGATTCAAACAAGCGGCCAAATATTTTTTTTTTTACCAAGTGTTTGTATTTCCTATTAGCTCCACAGTTAAGCCTGCTGACAAGCTATCATCAGGCAGCATTTTCTCGTATTTCTACGACTTGCTTCATATATACGAGGAAGTATAGGATTTTATGAAAATCCCAAAATATACAGAAAACTATATGCTGCTATGTAAACATCTAGAATATTTTCTATCTAATAATAGATGTAGGATACACGACTCAATAACATATTGATTAAAGGAACATTTTTATGTTGCATATCACATCACACTAATATTATAAAGGCGAAAGTTTGTGAGTGTGTGTGTGTGTGTGTGTGTTTATATGTTTGTTACTTCTTCACGCTCAAACCGCTGAACCGATTTAGATGAAATTTTGTATAGAGATAGTTTGAGTCCCAGAAAAGGACATAGGCTAATTTTTATCCCGATATTCCCACGGGATCAAAACTTATGCGGGTGAAACCGCGGGGCGCAGCTAGTTAAATTAATACGTCTTAATTTATCAAGGGTTTTCCCGTGATCATGCATTACGTAACCTATGACAACAAACTATGTTGTAATCCTTTATAGTTACATCGTTATTGGAATATTGTCTGATCTGAACATAATTATTGTCACGCTTTTTGTTTAGCATCCGTATACGCCTACATCCACACTCCATACTTAATAATATTATAAATTCGAAAGTAACTCTGTCTGTCTGTCTATCTGTCTGTCTGTCTGTTACCTTTTCACGCCTAAACCACTGAACGGATTTCGATAAAATTTGGCAGAGAGATAGATTGCATCCTGGAGAAGGACATAGGATAGTTTTTATGACATAGGATTTAAAGTTATTTTTCCATAAACTCATATTTGTTTACATTTTTGGCAAATAATTCGCAAATGCAGATTAGGTTTTGTTTTTATCTATCGGGCTATTTGTGATGATTTAATAAAATACGTAAATAAGTACATAATTATGCAAGTAATAGTTCAACGAACAGACTTGACCAGATTGTTTTGTTACGTAATGACCTCTGCGCAACGCTTTTAGAATATTTAATCATTAGATTGCAGGTACTTTGTTACAGAAGTAGGTATATTATTGATTTTTATCTATTCATATAAAATTCAAAGTCCTGACTGACTGATATGTCAACGCACAGCCTAAACCGCTGGTTCTAGAGACATGCAATTTTGAGGGTGTGTAGAGGGTGTGAAGAGCAGGTATCCCCTAAGAAAGGGTTTTTTGAAATTCCACCCCTAAGAGGGTGAAATGGAGGGTTGATTTTTCTGTGAATAATTTCTGACCTCCAAGTTATTCAAAACACTATTACACTACAGCTGTAGTTTTTAACCAAAGGTACATACTTAGAAAGTAAAATAAAAAACAATTTGTGGGCGTGTGTGGGTGGTGAAACAATAGAAAGTTAATGAATTCTAAAACGGAACAGAAAAATGACTCTTAAAAAAAAATAACGTCCAGGTGTTAAAATAATTCTGCATAAAAACATACACGAAATCGCGAAAAAAATCAGCTATTCTCTACATTTATGTCCGCATAACTCATCAAAATGTAGGAAACTGCTGATTTTTTTTTTTGCGATTTCAGGTTTGGTCCCATAGCAATAATTGTTCAAAATGATAAGTACAATGACCCCTGTAGAAGTTATCCATTAATTACCGGACACCCTGTATATAGCCCATCCCAAAATCAGCAGAATTCAATGCCTCAACAACAGCTTTTGGTTTTATTCTCAGAAACATCGGCTACCTGATGAGCTACATCTGTGCAGACATGCTGAGCGTGAATACGATGCTGTGGCTCGGGCTCCTGGTACCAACTGTCACGTTCTTCATCTTCCTCGCGATGCCTGAGACTCCTGAGTACCTAGTCAAGCAGGGGAAAGTTGATGTAAGTCAATATATATGTCATTATGGCAATAGGTTATGTTTATAGCGATAAATACACCTAATATCGCAAATAAGATTTGCTAATTGGGGAAATGTGCAGAAATGTCACACTCCTTCCTACCGAACAATAATACTATATGACAAGGCCACCCATTGTATATTTTATAATATTTGATGTATTTTTTATGGTACCTATGTATTTTTGTGGTGTACAACAATTATATCAATATAAATAAATATTCATAGCGCGCTCAATGTTTAAAAAAATACTTTTCAAACTATTACTTTTTAAAAGATATTATACCATTAAGAGTCCTTAATGGTATAATATCTTTTAAAAAGTAATAGTTTGAAACGTATTTTTTTTAGTATTTAGAAGACAAACAAATAGAAGCTGTAATTTGCCAGCTAGATTAATTGACATCGCTGACTGTGAATATATTTGCACGCCATGTTATGGCAGGATATGCTGAAACAAACATACTGTAACACCTGACATGTGCCATATTCTAGCAAATAAATATATTTGATTTGATCAATTGGTACAGAAAAGAATGATATATGTATATTAGTAGGTAACTTGTGTATAATATTAGCAAATATTGGATGCAAGTCGCCAATTTGGAAGCAAGCTGTAAGCACACGGTAGGGGCTTTGTCGTAACTTGCAAGCTTAGCATCGTGTTACATAGATAAACCAAGCTTACAGAATCAGCCATGCAGCAGCATACACTTACGGTGTTCCTTTATTCGAAAATGACTCTTGAGGAAAACATTGTGAGGCTTTCTGTACATAGTGCACGATCTCTTACCAGCGCTGGACCACAAGCACATCCACAAGTTTGTCTATACGAATGAATATCGCATCAAAGCGGTGCACACTAGGGCATGCAAAACCGGAAAGTCATCAAAACCGGTTTTGAACATCGTTTTTTTGGGACCAAAACCGAAAACCGGAGCTAGGTCCGGTTTTAGCAAAAAAAATCGAATGTAGTATAATTTAAAAAGAAACACCATTTTTTTTAAATACCCACTAAGTCTACAAATAAAACAAATTGTATGATACATTTCTTTTTACCTGACTACGGCAAAGTCAAAGGAGGGTTATGATTTTAACAGGCTATGTATGTATGTGAGTATGTTCATCTGTTCCCTCATAGCTCCTAATCTACTTATCGGAACTCGACATATGAGGTATCGTTAGAACCGTCCTAATTGTCCGCTGAACATAGGCTACGTGACGTTGCACAAAACTCGATACGGCGCCCTTTAGTGGACAAAAAGTAATGTGTTAAAAATAAAAATTGAGATAAATACGCCATGTTTGGTATCATTTGAAAGGGCTTCACTTGTAAATTTCCAAAATATTGCTCAAATTTAAAGCGACGCCCTCTAGCGGACAAAAGTCATGTGTTAAATTTAACACCAAAATTGTTTAAATAAAAAAAAGTAAAAAAACTAAAACCCGACTACAACAAAAAAACACGACGCTGAAAAAGTATGAAACAAGATTTTCATACTTCGAACAGAACAAAAAGAAAAACCGTAGTCACACGTTATAGGTACCAACCGAAACACTTTAATAACGTGTGACTTCGGTTTTTCTTTTTGTTCTGTTCGAAGTATGAAAATCTTGTTTCATACTTTTTCAGCGTCGTGTTTTTTTGTCGTAGTCGGGTTTTAGTTTTTTTACTTTTTTTTTAATCCAAACCATAATAATTGTACAGATAACAATGAACTTATAATAGTATAAAGATTAATTAACTGAGATCAAATCAACAACAAGTAAGTTTTTGGTATCTTTGGGACCTATTTATGTCTGCTATCAAAAATAATATATTTTAAACATAGAAAACACAATCAGCATCTTCAAATATTAAACACAGCCACCCACAATAACCAAAAAAATCAACATTTTTGTAACTTTGAAGACGAACTACAAAATAACATTACTTCGAAAAAAATGTTGACAAAACCGGAGCTGAGCTCCGGTTTTGGCTCTCAAACCGGTTTTCAAAAATCGTTAAATTTTGGCCGATTTCCGGTTTTGCGCAAAACCGGAAAACCGGTTTTGCATGCCCTAGTGCACACGCGGTACAATACGCGCCACGAAAGATGAGACTTGACTTTTATTTTAAACTTTATTATTTCGTAATAAATATTATAATATTGTTAAGAATTTTAATCTAAATGTCATCGATAAATACCAGCTCCCCACTACTAAGCTCGTCAAGTCTCATATTTCGTGGCACGGATTCTATCGGCGAGGCGCCTGGTGCGGCGGCATTTACGATACGAGGGCTGCTATTTATGTATCCGGAACTGGCCAGTTACAGAACAATATTAAAAAAGTAATTATAACATTTAAAAATGGAACTCTTTGGCTGAAAAATACAATTTGTTTCATGTAGCTGTCATTTGTTTTTCCTTTGTGGCGTCATTTTGAAAATTTTGTGACTTTATCACTATGGATTTAACTCGTGAAAATGTTCGTGCTATGATTTATTACGATTTTCGGCGAGGGCTAACTCAAAAACAGTGCATCGATCAACTCACTTCGACTTTTGGGGACGAAGCACCATCGAAAACGACTGTGTATCACTGGTATAGTGAGTTTAATCGTGGGCGGTCTGTGCTCACGGACGAATTTAAAGAAGGTCGCCCTAAATCGGTTGTTGTACCTCAAAATATTGATGCTGTGCGGGAACTAATAATGCAAGATCGTCATGTTACATATCGCGAGATAGAGGCGTCTCTGGGCATAAGTATGACGAGTATTTATAAAATATTACACGAACATTTAGCTGTAAAAAAAATTTGTTCACGTTGGATTCCGCACAACTTGAGAATTGACCAAAAACGGACTCGTGTGGATTGGTGTAAAAAAATGTTACAAAAGTACAATCAAGGTGCGTCAAAAGCTGTCTATAATATCTACACAGGTGATGAAACTTGGATATATGCGTATGATCCTGAAACTAAACAACAATCTACGGTTTGGGTGTTCCAAGATGAGCCGAACCCAACAAAAGTCATTCGTTCAAAAAGCACTTTGAAGCAAATGGTCGCTTGTTTTTTTGGTATAAATGGACATGTGGCTACAGTACCACTAGAGCATCGTAAAACAGTTAATTCTGAATGGTACACGAGCATTTGCTTGCCAGAAGTCTTTAAAGAAATAAGAAAGAACAACCGACAACGCCGAATCCTTCTTCATCATGACAATGCTAGCTGCCACACATCGGCTGAAACAACTCGGTATTTGGAAGGTCAAAAGATCGAATTAACGGGTCATCCGCCGTACAGCCCCGACTTGGCTCCCAACGACTTCTATTTATTCCCAACCATAAAGAATAAATTACGTGGTCAACGTTTTTCGAGCCGTGAAGAGGCCGTTGATGCGTTCAAAATGCACGTTTTGGAGATACCTCAATCTGAATGGAAAAAGTGCTACGAAAATTGGTTCCAACGTATGCAAAAGTGCATCGCTCATCATGGCGAATATTTTGAAAAGCAATAAAACCATAATAAATGCTATATTTTTGTTTCACTTTGTTATTCCGGATACATAAATAGCAGCCCTCGTATTCATTCGTATACCTGCACAAACATGCGGTCCGGCGCTTGTGCGGCTCCGGCATCATGTACAGGAAGCCTTAGAAAACCGGCACGTACTAGAACCAAATTTTCGAAGACGCGTGACGTCTAACAACGCGCGTTGTAGATTATGACCCATTCCCTCTCATATAGAGGAGGTCCCAGCAGTGGAAACGTTATGGGCTAATGAAGTGAAGTAAAGAAAAGTAAGTGTTAAGTGACTAGTAGTAAAGATAGAGTGATTCTTTTTCATTTCATGTCCATACTATATATATATATAATTATTATAAATTCGAAAGTAACTCTGTCGGTCTGTCTGTATGTTACATTTCCCCCCCTAAACCGCTGAACCGATTTAGATGTAATTTGGTATAGAGATAGTTTAAGTCCGGGGAAAGGACATAGGATACTTTTTATCCCGATATTCCCACGGGATCGAGACTTATGCGGGTGATACCGCGGGGCGCAGCTAGTTTGCTATAAAGTCCTAGCCCGCCAATAAAAATTAAAGTAGGGCAAAATCTCAACAGTAGATGAACAGTTATATCGGTAAAATTAATTTGTCAATAATTATATACAAACAAAAGATTTAAATAAACGAATAAAAATACCGTTACGTGATCGTTTCACACAAAAATATGTAAAAAGACCACAGTCACATGCAAATAAGAAGAAGAAGAAGCAGGATTGCTGTTAAAAAATACAAAAACATCATTTTATTAAGGTCAACAGAAAACAGAATATCAATTTCCATTAGAATATAATACATATAACAATAACTAATAAAATATCACTTTACATAGACCTTTTCCTAGGTAAATCGGAAATAAGCGTCATCAATATACCTTTCAAGTGTCATTTAAATTCCTATTAATTCAGTTCCGTAAGAATTATAGTATTATTGTTTGTTCTTATGGTAATACGATGCTAACACTGTATTGGCAACAATAGTAATATATCGATAATCTTGTTTGTGAATAAGTTTATCAATTGATTTATTTATAACGTGAAGGACGTAAACAGTATAAAACAAAGTAGAGACACTTCAATATGTATATAGAGGTATGACGAACAGAGTGTAAAGTTCACTCATCCTCGATGTCTGGCGGGCAACTGGGCCCATGTATCTATGCTAGTTGCGCGGTAAACTCTGCTTGCGAGATGCAGGATTTTGCGTGACGTCAGTATGACGCGTTGTGGCGGTGTAGATACCGCTACACCCCTAAATGCCGGAATATATTTATTAATTTATTTAAGGCTTACGAACTAAACAGATATACAGCATCAACACAGAGTCGTTGACATAATATTGATCTCGCATGTATTTAAATTATAGGAAAACACGGCACTATCAACTAGCGTACTAGTACACTATACAATAAATAGAAAATTAAACACTAAAACAAATTAAAACAATTAAAAAAGAACTTGAATACTTCTATTTGTTTTTTATATGCGCACTCGGTCATGGAACCGAAATATTTATGAGTCGCTTCGTCTTTCGCAAAAGTACCTGCTTAGGTACGCACGGCTACACATCAAGCTATACATAACCAGTATAAGCTGACTTCTGATTGTAAGAAAAACTGGAAAAGTATAGCTTGATGTGTACTAGATTTTATACTTAAGAGTAGGTACAACAATACTGCGTGTCAAAATACTGATGGATACGGACAATTCTTCGACGTCAACCAACAAAGCTTCCAATAACTTCAACGTCAGTTTTAAAGACGGTTCAATATTATTTGATCTTACATCAATCGTTTTAAAATGTTTGTCTGTTTGTCTTGCCATGTTTCCAATAGAGACAAGAGATATGGCAGAGTCAGAGCTTAGAATAGAATAGAATAGAATTGATCGGGCAAGAAACGTGGGATATAGCAGACAAACATCACGAAACAATAAAATATATGTATAAACTAACCCTTACTGGGTTAGTTTATACATATATTTATAAGTAAACGGTTTATATTACAGGAAGCCAAGACTGTCCTGGCATGGCTCCGGGGTGTCAGCGTGATGGATCGTGGAGTTGAACAAGATATTGAGAGCATCGTGAGGGTTGACAAGCAAACGCAAGCTGATTCACAGTCCGTCTGGAAAATAATACGTAAGTATACCTACTATAAATATCACTTCTTTTAAATTTTTGATGTAATTTGATTGAAACACAGGTTTTTCATAAACCTAGATCAGGTAGGTCTACATTACAGTTAGAATTTAACTTTTAATCATAATTTTGCTTTATACTGGAATGATTTTATTTTTTTAATTTTATCAATTCCATAATATGTTGAAGGAGAATGTCCGTTTCTAGATTATGCTTTGATAAGAGACGTCTTGTGGTGAATTCGTTATATCTGGCAAGATATCAAGAAACTTCCATTGATTTCCTAAGTTTCTAATTTACAACCCTTACTTAAGTATTGTCTTGGCACAAAACCAGAACGCGTCGTAGAAACGTATATAACGCAACCGTATTACATGCCATATAACTGTTGACACCAATATTATACAATACTTTGATACTACTGGCTAGATACGACTGCATTCGTGCGTGCCATGCCATGCCATGTCTAGGCATGTAAAGCGCGACTGCTGAGCGTGGAGTCCTGGGTTCGATTCCCAGGTAAGGCAAAGTGTTATTGAGTTTTTCCATTAGGAATTTCTTAGTAACATCCTGGAGTCTGGAAGTTGACAGTGTAATACCCCCGCGCATCGGAAAGCACATTAAGTCGTTGATCCTGCGCCTGATCTCTCTCCGGTCGTAACGGATTGCCGTCCCGTCGGACTTTCAAGAGTGAGGGAAGAGAGAGTGCACTGCTGTCTACACTCTATATTATATAGCGTAGACACCGGTGCACTCTTTCTATAATATCTCCCGCGCCGAAGGCTTTGAGATTACCACGATAGCCGAAATTGGGACTAGAAGAATACTACTGGCTAGAAGCTGGAAGTCTCTTATAACGCCTACGAAAAGCGTAGATATTTTAATAGATTTCAATTTTCAATTCTGGATCCAAAATATCACCAGACACGACGATACTCCGTCTCATAAATAATGCAAAGTCGACAACATATCCTTAACCATTCTTGTTTCTCTCTCCACAGTGCATGACAAACCAACCTTCAAAGCCTTCATAATAACGCTCATAATCAAGATAACACAACAGTTCGACGGCTACCTCATCGTGCTCATCTACGCCGGCTTCGTCTTCGAGAAAGCTTCGGAGTCCATCACTCTGAAGCTGAGTCCCAACAAGCAGGTCATGATGATCGGAGTCGTGCAGCTGTTGGGGTCTATAGTCGCTACTTGCTTTGTTGAGAAGACTGGCAGAAAGGTAAGGAACTCATCTTCATTTTCCAACTATGTTCAGGTCGGCTTCCAGTCTAACTGGATATTTTGCATGGAGGGACTGCCTATCTGACCTCCAAAACCCAGTTACTGATAATGAGAGTCGTGCAGCTGTTGAGGTTTATAGTCACCACTTGCTTTGTTGAGAAAACTGGCAGAAGGGTGAGAGTGTTTTTGGTCTGTTAGAAGCTTTATGATCATACATGTTAGATTAAATGAAGTTAGTGCAGTAGAAAGATATCAAGATTCCTTTGTAATTCACAGAGCGATATGATTTCCAATAGAATCATAAAGTCGGGAATATCTTTGGTGGGAGAGAGATATTCCCGAAAATACTCGTGTATCTCCAAAAGTTTGTGACAGAGAAAGAGTCAGGGTTGGCTAACGTTCAATCTGAAATCCGCTTGGGAAACTGATAGCTAAGCAAGTGATGCAGATAGTTTGCATAAGGTGGTGAAAGATAAATGCAATGAAATGAAATAAAATCGTTTATCATCTAGAAATACATCCAACGTACAATTAATACAATACATATAATAACACATAGATAATGAACTAAACAGTAGCTGTAAAACAATAGTCACACATTCACTTGGGGCAGCATTACGAAAAAATCACCAGGATAAAAAAGACCCACGGATTGTAGTCGGTAAAAGTCCGACATAATCCTTCGGTTTCCCTAGAAAGACTAGTACCGATGTCAGATTTCACAGCAAAATTAAATCCTCTACCAAAACATACCTAATATTCAGTGTGTCCATTTCAGCTTCTCCTAGTAACAACATCGTTCGCCGTCGGCGTGGGCATGGTGATCTTATCCGCGTGGTTCTACATGACGTCATCAGGCTTCTGGCTGCCCGGCTGGCTGCCCGTCCTGGCCATGTGTCTGTGTATCTTCGCTGATGCGGCAGGGTTCCAGCCTATTTCGTATATTATTATCACGGATCTGTTCACTTTCCAGGTTGGTTTAAATTTATTATATAGGAATTACTTTCTTCCAATTCTTTTGAAATGTCTTAGATAGTATCCAATAAGCTAAAAATATTTTCATTTATAATTCCACCACTGTCCACCGTCTGGCCTTTCAATCATAAGGACAAAATATACCACTTATATTATTTATATACTTTGTAACTTAAATGACTTCTTACAATAGGCTAGGAGAAACCTGCGTGCATTAAATTAAGACAGATATAGGTCGACCCGACATTCCCGTCGAAGATTATCAAAACGTTTCTCTTTATACGAAAACATCAAAATAAACAAAACATTCTCCATTCTCCTTTTCAGCTCCGTGGTACAGTATCAGCCTTCGCGAACGTCTGCGCGAAAATGAGCAACTTTGTCCAAACGAAATGGTTCACAATTCTCTGTGAGCTCATCGGCATCCACTGGACCTTCCTATTCTTCGCCATCGTCTGCTTCATTGCCTGCTTCTACACCGTCATCTACTTCCCTGAGACCAGACAGAAGTCCATCGACGAAATATACTCCAAGCTCTCAGGTAAGGTCAAAAAGGATGATAATAGGATTGCGTCTGTGCCTTAAGATATTGACCAATGTATTGTGTAGTTTTATCTGTCATAGTCCGAACTGGACGAAGGCTTCTCAGATGTTGCCACACTACCTGGATCTTCGTAAGTATTAGATTGTTTATTGCATTTGTAGATGTCGTTACTTTCTAATTTATTATCAACTTGTCTGAATTTATTAAAAATTACATCATTAGTATTGTCGTATTCTATAATTATAAGGCCAATGAAATTGTTTCGGTTTTACCTATGGTTGTGGTAATATTATAGATTTACCTTTTACCAAAAATTTCATATATTGTGGCAAAAGTTGACCTCATTCTGATCTATAGTCTACCCCAGTGATGCCCCAAAATCTTCCTCAAATGAGGTGGTTAAAATCGTATCATAGTCCGTCCAGAATGTAAACCCAATATGGCTTTGGGCACTTTTGTTTTAAGTTTTAAATGTTGTGATTATGTGTGAAGTTATTTATAATCGTGTATTTAATTTATGTATCTAAATGTTATTGTTTGACAGTGTGACACGAATACACTAAGTGTAGGTATATAGTGTCTGTTAGTATCGAGAATAGGTTACGAGATCGTAGGTTTCTTCAAGCAGTGTATTAGGCCCACTTGAACGAGAAATTGCGCTAAATACATTAAAAAAAACATCATTCTATCTTAACGACAAAGAGGGATCTAAAACATTGTTCTCTTTCTGTCGGTTGAAAATGATAGTTTTAGAAAGAGAACAATGTTTTAAATTCGTAGCTCTGTAATTTGTGACGTAAACGTAAATGTATTCTGTGATTTGTAGTGTAAGCGGTCCCAAATCTAGTGTCTGAATGATTTCTGCAATTGATTTCGAATGATATGAAATCTTGAAGCTTGCGTGTTTTAAACTTTTTTTGTGTCTTTGTAATTATCTCCACAAGAAAGGTCTCAGATAAGCACACAAGGTGGAGACGACAATACTTCAGTAAATTAAACTGCATATATCTAATGGCGTTCAAAGAAATATATCCAATCGTTTAGTCACTATAGCTAGTCAAAGATTGGCAAAACTATTTAGTTAGTTTGAAAAAAATACACTTTTTTTCATTTCGATGCTAGGATTTAGGATTTATTGGATAGTTCCAAAATACTCTTATGCATTCGTATTGCCAATGTTTTCATTTATTGTAATATTGTTGTCTCCACATTGTATGTGCATCTTCTTATGTAAGCTGCTTTTATTTTCATGACAATTGGTTCGAATGTTGAGTTAGTAGAGGAACCTCCTTTTTTGCGTTGTATGGCTTTTAAATCTAGGGAATTTGATGAAACTGTTAGAAAATATGCAATAAATTTGACTGAAGTCGCATTTTCGGGCTTTCTTGGTTCCTTAAAATTAACTGCTTTGTGTCCATGTCCAATACTGCCTTCCTGACCTTTATCAGTCGGAAGTTTTCGTTAGTTTTCTTCATGAAGCCCTGTTTTCATAAATGATAAATGTGGGATTAGATTTCTGCCGAAGGGCTGATTTCACCAAAGTCAGATAACTTTAATCCGTGGAATGAAATTGATGTCTGACAGTTCTAGTATAGGAAAACTGTCAATAATTCAAAAAGTTAGTATTCTCAGGACACGACTTGTTGTAGGTATAAAAGTTTGGTGGAATTGGCCCTAAGTAATATTACAGAATGCTGCTTTAAATAGAGAAAAATATCGCTTTTCGATTGTTTTTTGGAGGATAAATGCTCTTAGGGCTGACTTCATTTTGTAAGTCGTTTTTATAATGTAAGATAAATTTCAAATATGTCGTTGAGTTAAATACCTTCATGAAATTTGTTAGTAAGTGTGAGTGTTGCCTGAATGCTTGTGTGTTTTAATAAAAATATACTTACGTAGAACATAATTTTGCGTTCTACAATGATCTAAAGAGTTGTGTATTCTTATCACTTAGTATGATATCATAAGTTCCAAATACCTAAGTTATTCATAGTTTTAAATAATATAAATTATAATGTCTTCCTTATTGATAAACTATTTGAAGGTCATTGTAGTTTAGTCAAATTTCAATTCTAAGAACAACACTGTAACGTTTAAATTTTCTTGATTTATAACTTTTTATCTGTTTTTTTTTTTTTTAATAAATACTGTATTTTGTAAACAAACGATAATCCAATAGAATTGACCTGATCACAAAGATTTAAATCGCTAGATTTGCCCTCACCGTACTCAGTCACGCGAAAAAGTGTCCAAAGACTGAAAAGAGTGAGCTCGCACATTACCAAAGTTCGTTTTTTAATTCCAGAGACTAATCTGACAGGTGTAATGTCAAACTTCTATACTAAAAAACGCAAACACAAAGGACTTAAATGTCAGATCAGTCTCTGGGATAAAAAAACTAACAATAAATGTCGTTTCCATGACAATCAAAGCAAGTCGCTGCTTGTTTGTCATATGTCAAAACAAAACAGAAACGCGACTACGATTTAAATTTTTCCTGATTATTGTTATTGGATCATCTTTTGTTTAGTTTGAATGTGAACATGGACCAGTATCAGTTAAACCAATTTGTTTATGGCGTTACAAAATGTCATCCATGACGTCACATCATTTCCGTGAGATAACATAATTTTCAATGGAAAGTCAAACTAACTGAGTAATTGCGTAAAACACTTCAAGGGCACTATCTGTCATTTTGACAATTCGACAACATTAATTGCGTTATTTACGCTGTTTAGCAGACGAATTTTGCGAACAAATGAAACAATAGATTAGGAATTTTTTTTCAAAATCCTTCGGAGAGTGAAAAATGTAGGTAGACCACGGACATGACGTAATTGCAAGAATGACCCAAAACTTACACTCATTCTGATATACATATGATGATCATGATGACCTTTAAGCTTATGAGGAACAGGAAAGTTGGAACGGCAGCAGAGCAAACATTTCTGAAATTGTTCCGTTAATTAAAAAAAAACTTACCTACACTTGATACTGCACCAATTCTGACAATGCTAGCCCAAGTACAGACGCCAGCACATCAAGCTACCCGAAACTGTCAAATTCCAATTAACTTTGAACCTTATAGTTTAGCGATAAAGTTGAAAATCTATTAAAGAAATTTGACAGATTGTAGTAGTTTGATGTACTGACGTCTGTACGTACAGGCGATTTTTTTTGCGCACTGGATTTTTATCTCTTGAGCCGAGCATTGGGAATCCAACAGGTCCAGCGCTTCAACAAGACACACTGTTGGATTTTCAACTCTTGGCGCTTAGCTGCAGCGCGTTAAAAATCCGATGCGCGAAAAAAATCGCCAGCGCTGGGCCTACAATTTCTGATGAGGGATGTACAGATGCCAGCACATCAACCTACTACAATCTGTCAAATTTCTTTAATAGATTTTCAACTTTATCACTAAAGCATAAGGTTCAAAGTTGATTGGGAAAATGTGACAGTTTGGTGTAGGTTGATGTGGTTGGCGTCTGTACCTATCCTCTATTATCGATAATACAGTACAGTTAATTATTTTTGTAAATACTTATTTATATCTACAAACTGTATCAATGTAGGGTACTACTGCAACTACAGGTTTTTGTTGATCCTTATTAAATAAGTACACTTTTTTTGCTTTTTTCTCTAAAATACAGGGTTGTTATTACTGAAGTAGTTGACTGTACTTTATGTTCTTTTACGTACTTATATTTAATTTAATTTAAATTGTGAAAATATTTTAGTTATAATAACTCACGAGCCATGATATTGCATAATTATTAGATAGTAATTAACAATTATTGTTTGTAAAATGATTGTTGAAAATAATGTAGATATTTTTTAAAAATTGATGTGCCTTTTGTAAAAGGTGATCCTAAAAGGATTTTAGTTCTTAAAAACGCCACCAGTGTTGTGATTGACAGTAGTGAGACCATTATAAAAAAATGGTGCTAATTATTTAAAAATTTTAAATAAATAATGTATTCTTTAATTTATTTAAAATTACAACTGATTTTTATTGTAAAAACGTTTTGTTATTTCGCCAGAACTTCTTGATATTTATAAGTAAGTATCAAAAATATTGACATGTATTAATTTTAATCAAAACAAAATGTTTTAAAAATAACTGACACAATTTGACCTACTTATTAGTTTCATAATAAAAACGACAGAGTCGATGCCTATAATGTCGCCACTGTCGCTGCCAAACAAAAAAAAATGACAATTTAAAATCGCTCACTAGATGGCGTTAGTCACTTTAGTAAATAATATTTAACTCTGACCGGCTCCTTATCGGGATGCCGTCGTGATGGTGCGTTTTGAAAACGCATAAAATTAGAAATAAAATGTAAATATGTGATAATGATAATAATTTTAACATAATAATTATATTCAATATATTGTAAGATGAAGACTTGTTAATAATAAACAAACGAACAGTTATCAAACGAATGTTTAATTTTATGATGAACCCTTTACCATACATAATCAGCCTATAATATAATGTTCCCACTGCTGGCACACCGGTCGCTGGCTCTCGGTAAGAGGGTGTGGGCCGTAATCCACCACGCGGGCCCAGTGCAGGTTGCTAGATGTCACATGTTTTACATTTTTTCGTTATTCTGTGAATAGGAAATCGGAATCAGAAAAATATAATAATGGGCTAGATGAGATCGATAGATAGAGCTTTCGTTTTAACAGTTCAACAACATTAATTGCGTTATTTACGGTTGTTTAATGGACAATTTTTTCGAACTTATGAAGCAATGGATTAGCAATATCCTTAAATATTATTCAGATTGTGATTGATACTGTGTTACGCAATTTGAGTGCATATTAAAACCTGGATGGCTGTTATAGTTTAACCGGTCAAGCAGCGCGCGTCGCCCATTGGCAACGAAACAATAGAAAATCAATTGTGTCTCATTAGCGGAGCTTGACAGATTAAAAACCTTTTGCATAGAAAAGGCCTTTTAAACTTTAACAAACTCTCAAGATAGAAACAATGAAATTATTAAAAGTTTTCAAAATCTCACTACGTAATATCCAATATCAATACATTTACGAGTATGTGTAGATTGTTGCTAAACACGATATTATAGGCGTGTTTCTTGTCCCTATCACCTGTCTGCACCCTAATTGCGTAACACACTATCAATCGGAATCTGAATCATTTTAAAGCAAACTGCTAATCCATTGCTTCATAAGTCCGAAAAATTTGTCTGCTCAATACGCAAATAAAGCAATGAATGTTGTTGAACTGTCAAAATGAAACCGATTCCGATTAATAATGTGCTACGCAATTTTCCTCTGGTTTATTTTATTTTAAGCCTGTGTTATTCCACTGCAGGGCAAAGGCCTTCCTTACCTCTTTCCACTTTCCCCGGTCTACTGCGATTGTGCACCAATCCTTTAAGAAGGAGTCCAGCTCATCCCGCCATATCTTTCTGGGCCTGCCGCACAGTCGTTTCCTGCCATTGGGGATCCACTGAGTAGAGGCTTTTGTGTATTGTTGCTCCGACATGCGACAGATATGGCCAGCCCAGTTCCACTTTAGTCTAGCAGCTGTGCGGTCAGCGTCCGCTATTTGTGTGTAGGTATTTGTTTGTCTGTCTGGTACCTACTTGTTTATAAAGTAGGTAAGTCATATTTAACACCATCTCGACAACGTTCTAGTATATACTTAAATAAAGAATGCATTTTTTTCAACTTTAAAACCAATGACGTAATTAGGGTATCTTACAAGTCAACTAATTTCTCTAAGGTATGTTGGGGTAAGTTCAGCCAGGAGTAAAACCGTACAGGGGTCAGTCATAGGACCTCTCCTCTGGAACGTCGGCTATGATTGGCTCCTGCGGGGAACTCTCCTCCGAGGCACGAGTGTCGTGTGCTACGCGGATGACACTCTCCTCACCGCCCGGGGGGGGAGTTTCAGGGAGGCGGCCAACTTGGCCTCGGCGGGCGGATCCTTGGTCGCAGGGAGGATACGCCGCCTAGGTTTAACGGTGGCGTTGCACAAAACCGAGGCCGTGTTCTTCCACGGACCTCGGCAGCGCCCCCCCCCCCCCACCTGACGCCCACATCTTCGTGGACGGCGTCAGAACTGAGGTCAAGGCCCAGATGAAGTATCTGGGTCTCGTAATTTACAGCAGGTGGCGCTTCGGTCCGCATTTTAGCGGGCTATCGACGCGCCTGTTGAAGACCGCGGGCGCGCTGTCGTGGCTGCTTCCCAACTTGGGGGGGCCCAGCGCACGTTGCCGGCAACTTTACGCCGGTATCTTGAAGAGTATGGCCCTCTACGGAGCCCCTATCTGGGAGGACTCCCTCCATAGGAGGGAGAACGCCGCCGCCTTGCGGGCACCCCAAAGGGCCATAGCCCAGCGGGTGTCGCGGGCCTACCGCTCGGTGGGCTTCGCGGCAGCATGTGCTCTGGCGGGCACCCCTCCTTGGGAACTCGAGGCGTGGGTGCTCGCCAGAGTATATGAATGGACGGCGGGGCGGAGGGCGAGAGGAGAACGCCCAGCCCAGGAAGAGCGGGAGGCCGTCCGGCGGGAGGCGAGGGACGCCATCGTCGTCCATTGGATGGGGGACCTCGCCACCGCAGCCTTCGGCCGCCGAACCCTCGACGCGATTGGGCCAGTCCTGCAAGATTGGCTCGAGCGGCCGCATGGATTCCTCTCCTTCCGTCTGGTGCAGGTGCTGTCGGGACACGGTTGTTTCGGATCGTACCTGCACCGAATCGGACGGGAGGAGACGCCGTCGTGCCACGACTGTGGCGCGGCGGAGGACACGGCGCAGCATATCCTCCAGGTGTGCCCGTCGTGGTCTGAGCCGCGCCGCAGTCTCATCGCGGTGATCGGACCGGACCTGTCACTCCCCGGTTTGGTTAACGCCATGCTGAGGGATGAGAGGTCCTGGGCGGCAGTCACCTCCTTCTGCGAGCACGTCATGTCCCAGAAGGAGGTGGCGGAGCGCGCGCGGGAGGAAGATCCTCACGCGGCGCCGCTCCGAAGGCGGAGGAGGGGTCGAAGAAGACGTCAGTTTGACAGTCATCTCCGACTCCTCCCAGATGGAGGCCAGCAGGCAACAGGTGCGGGGGCACCTGTGCCTGTATTGCACAGGCCTCCATCAGTGTTGGACGGGAATGGCCAGGTGTTCTCGGCTATTCCCGTAGCCCCCCAGCCTGGTGGGCATGCGGGGCCCGCCAGCTAGGCGGGCATGCGCCGGGAGGGTTGTGGAAGTAAAGGCTGAGCCGGTTTCCCATGGCCCTCCCATCACGGCGATGCGGGAACACCGCTGAGTTTTAGTGGGTATACTGTCGGTGTCATTCCGACAGGAGTCCCACATACCCCGTCTCGTCCCCCACGAGCGGGAATGCGTAATGCATTTCTCAGCGAAAAAAAAAAAAAAAAAAGGAGTAAAACCGTACGAATCAAATTTCCATAAAAAAAGCTTTTTTTTTTCAAATTAAAAATCAATGACGTAATTTGGTACCTTACAAGTCAAATAATTTCTATAAGTATGTTGGGGTAAGTTCGGCGCTGGGGTAAGACCGTACGAATCAAATTTCCATAAAGAATGCATTTTTTTCAACTTTAAAACCAATGACGTAATTAGGGTATCTTACAAGTCAACTAATTTCTCTAAGGTATGTTGGGGTAAGTTCGGCGCTGGGGTAAGACCGTACGAATCAAATTTCCAGATTATTTGGCAATATTTGACCAAGTTTACCGCTACTACCTTATAAGGCTTAATCAATACCTACTTATAAGGTAGTTGTGGAAAACAGGGGTATCGTGTTACCCAGTTACTGGATTGTGGAGGTCAGATAGGCAGTCTCTCCATTTAAAATACTAGTATTCAATTGCATCTGGTTAGACTGGAAGCCGACTCCAACATAGTTGGGAAAAAGCTAGCCGTCAACTGCTAGGTACCTAGTGTAAAGAGATAATAAAATTGAAACAAAAAAATATAGAGGTATGAGGAACAGGGTGTAAAGTTCACTCAACCTCCATAGAAAAGGGAAGATCCTCCGACCAGACAGGTGTCGTATCTGGCGGGCAACTGCCCGATGATTCATGTCGGGCTGTTGTATCTATGCTAGTTGCGCGGTAAACTCTGCTTGCGAGATGCAGGATTTGCGTGACGTCAGTATGACGCGTTGTTCGCATGTGGCGTTGTAGATACCGCTACAAATACATCTAAAAGTAACACGGCAAGCTCGCAGGTAAAGATTACATTACAGGTGAATGCTCCCAGTGAGGGACGCCTTTAAGATACACAAGGCTAACTCAAGAGCACTCAGGACCTTCTAATTCTGGTACGCCTTTATAAAATTATTCACACTTCTTGATTATCAAGAGGAAATCATGCAGATGGGGAAGGAAGGAAGGAAGTTAATATGTTCTATGTATTACCTATTATAGTGCCCAGTACCCAGTACAAGCCTTGCCTATAAGGAATTAGCTCAGGAGGTCAATTCTTATTTGAATAATGAAATAATTTGAGCTCATCATATTGGCGAAAAAGTGTCGTGTTGTCCCAGTGCAAAGCATGAGATTGGGGATTTCAATCCGGGAAAGTGATAATGTGACTTTATCACTGCAACACCGCACCGTTCTACGTTGACGACATTGTGACGTGGAGATGTTTACAGGCCCTTAGAGCCCGTAGCGGGCCGAAGCTAGTAGAGTACTTTAAGTATTCTGTGCTAGTCTCTAGTAGTTAAGCCTGATTTTGCCAAACCGTCTTTAGCAAGCGTGATGATCAATGTTCGTGCCTCGTATGTCATCATCAATCATAGAATCTATTCAAGTTCATACCTTCTGATCATTTGCTGGAACAGTTTTTCCTCGTTAATCATGTCATCGATTTAATTTACAGAGGTAATTTCTAGATTATAAATATTCCTACTCTTAGTCCACATCTTGGGTATCCTAACCTGTTGGTGGTTGAAGTTGAGAATGTAAGATCCAGGATTATACTAAGAAAAAGATTCAATGTTCAGTAAGTTAATAATGAACTCTAGTTGAGAAAGAATTGTGAGTTCATCCTGCGAAGTAATATGTGAAAATGTGAAAATTCTCAGTCGCAGGCGATCGCCCGCCACATGAAGGTCGACATTTTGTTTTTTTTTTTTTAAATTTATTTAATTAAGGTTCACCAACAGTTGCTACAGATATTATACAGTTAGGAACATACAAGTAATTGTGTCTTAACTCTAATTGCACTGCACTGCTTGATGCAAAATGAACACCTGCGATTTTTATCGACCAGTGTAAATTATTTTATCACCACTGCTCCCAAAACGGTGAAGTAAAACATCTTGAGGAAACCGGCATGTCCTAGAACCAAAAATTCGAAGACATGTGATATCTACCAACCCGCACTGGCTCTGCGTAGTGATTTGGAGTCTCCTAATACAGGCATCTTTTGCTTAAATGGAGGCTCCAATCTCAATTTTTTTTTTTTGTACGATTTAGGTTATCAAATAAACTATTTCTATTTCTATTACGGCCCACTCCCTCTCACAGAGAGGAGGCCTGTGTCCCAGCAGTGGGAACATTATAGGCTGATTATGAGCGTCAATGGGGTGGCGATTGGGCCTGTAACAGTCGCACGATGAAAATCGACCGTGTAAACACTGTCATCACCTTTTTGCCATTAAAACTTTTTGTTTTTGTTGGTATTTTTTTACGCACGGCTACGAATCATGTTATACATAACCAGTATAAGCTGACTTCTGATTGTACGAAAAACCAATACAATGTGAGGTCATCTAAAATTGGAAAATTATAGCTTGATGTGTAGCCGTGTGTACTTTATGAGGAGTTTGCCACCAAAAGATCTAAAACAAACATTTAAACAGTCCCAATCCAGATCAAAACAGACCAGACATGTCACGCGCCATTTAGACAAAATTTATTATCATTTTGGTTAAAAGACTGAAACAATTCACTATAGTTACCATTGTCTTCTCCCATGCATTCGTCATCTTTACAATGTGTACAATCATCTGAGTCATTGGGTCTTGCCCTAAATGATTCGGGAAGTATTCGGTTCGTGGAACTGATTATCATAAGGTCATGTGGTCGAAGATGTGATGCTTTTGGAATTATCAATGTGCGATGATTAATGTCATTATACGTGCTTCTACGAAAATAGGCACCTAGGGTATAAAGGTTGTTATATCTGTACCAAACTGTAATCTATACTAATACTTAATAAAAATGGAAAATGTAGTTTATTATGCGTCTTATTGTTAAGTTATATCCATTTATTTTACACTAGCTGCGCCCCGCGGTTTCACCCTCATAAGTGTCGATCCCGTGGGGATATCGAGATAAAAAGTAGCCTATATGTTTAATCCAGAGTGTCAGCTACCTCCATACCAAATTTTATCAAAATCGGTCCAGCCGTTTGAGCGTGAAGAAGCACCAAACATATAAATACACACACTCACAAACTTTCGCATTTATAATATTGGCACAGAATAAATAGTACAATATTAGTGTGAAGTGTGATAGATTTTGTTTGTCTGTTTGAACACGCTAATTTCTAGAACTAACAGTCGGATTTGAAAAATTCGTTTTGAATTTCATAGCCCAATTCTTGAGGAAGGCTATTGGCTAATTAACGTTACGCTCGGACCCTTAGAAGCCGAGCAAAAAGAAAAAAGTCAGAAAGAACGCTAAGTGAAAACGAAGTAATAGCGCGGGCAGGCGATGCGATGCGACGGGGTGGCTCTGGGCACAAGAGATTTCACGCAGACGAAGTCACGGGCAGAAGCTAGTAATAATATTATAAAGTGGTAAAATTTGTTTGTTTGTAGGAGGTATTCTTCGGGATTACTTGCATTTTTTGCGTTTAGATCCTGTAATCCCCTAAATTAACATATTATGAGCAACTACTCGGTTATTTGTACACCATAAAACTCTTTTATAAACAAAATTAGTTAATGTAATATTCCACAAGCATTGAGACAACAAAATAAATCAATGTAGTTTTTCTTAAAATCGTAAGTTTTACGTAAAAACATTGTTTATCCAAGTGTTCATGTTGTACATTTTAAACAAAAATTGAGTAAACTTTGTTGGCCGTAAAAATGTTATGATTCAGTGGGTATATGCCATACCCATGTAATAAATATATTAAACTTAAATAAGAACTCTCTTTGCTTTGTCAAAGTCGTAAATACAGTGTGGAGCAGGGGCGGGCTACTAGTCCATCCATGATACTAATATTATAATGCGAAAGTGTATTTGTCTGTGTGTCTGTTACCTCTTCACGCTTAAACCGCTGAACCGATTTAGATGAAATTTGGTCTAGAGATAGTCTGAGTCCCGGGAAAGGACATAGGATAGTTTATATCCCGATATTCCCACGGGATCGACACTTATGCGGGTGAAACCGCGGGGCGCTGCTAGTAAATAATAAATTCCTTCTAAAAAATATTTCTTATTTGTGTGGACCCGGCTAATGGTTATGCCTCGTTAGTAATCTGTGATCTTTGGCGAGATAATTATGCGTAAACCTCCTGATTACTTCCCAGAATTATCAGAGAACATTCCGTTTGCATATTGGTTTCAACTTTTTCTATTGCTTTAAGATCTCATAATAGACCTTTTCTTATATCACTTCTGTTGAAAAGAAATGCAATTGTTTTTTCTGTAAATAGGGTATTGGAATCACTTTTACACGTCATTTTAAAAAAATAAGCTAGTTACATAAGAAATGTCGAGTCCAGCTAGCTTTCCCTGAGGAGAAATGGCGAACCAAACTCAGGGGTCAGTCTCTTTAAAAGTCCAGACATAATCTTGGTCGGATCACGTGAGGACCATCAAGATTAGTGTCTGAAATGGCCTTATGACGAAAAAACCGCACAGATGTGAGTGGACCTAGTCCATTTCACACTATAGAGGTATGAGGAACAGGGTTTAAAGATCACTCATACTCCATAGAAAAGCGAGGATCCTCCGACCACAGGTGTTGTGTCTGGCGGGCAACTGCCCGATGATTCATGTCGGGGCGGTGCTATACTATGCTAGTTGCGCGGTAAACTCTGCTTGCGCGATGCAGGGTTTTGCGTGACGTCAGTATGACGCGTTGTTCGCTTGTGGCGTTGTAGATACCGCTACAACACTAACACACACAAAATATCTTAAACACAAGACTAGGCAAAAGAGAAGAAACTGTCTGAGCAATTAGACATTTGCAGTTTCTTAACATTAGTTTGACATGTGAAAGTAGAATGATCTCCTTCCCAGTTTTATGCAAATAAACATTATTTATATGTCTATTTCCCAGAACTTCAGCTTAATCCCTTACATATATATGTAAATAGACAGTAAGAGTAGCATGATTCATTTCATAGGAATATGTGGCTTTCTTTACTTGCTCTGACTAAACTATTGCAACAATATTTGTTCTGCACACTTCATGATTTACTACTTCTTTGTCAGACATAATTACTGTTGATGCTAGATGGAATAATACAGGGTGTAAGCATATTAGCATAATCAGCCGGTCTATGTCCAGCAGTGGACTGCGATAGGCTGCGTTTTGATTGATTGATTGACGCGGGCGAAGCCGGTAGCAAAAGCTATCTGTTATATTATGAATTTATGATTATAATAGTCATCAACATGTCTATTGTAAGCCACAGCTGAAAATATGCCTCTCCAATTGTACACCATTTTGGACGTTCGATCTGATGACTTCGGGGAGTTATCCATCGGGCATATGACATTCGAAATCAAGCAGTAATCCCTATTATTTTAACCTTATCCAAACCCTGTCCGTCTGTTTTTAATTAATAAAATAAAAAGTATGAAGCCTCAAAAAGTCTGTGAATGTTAGATACTCATTGACTTCTCAAGGAACTCAAGACAAGGCTTAGCTGAGGAAACACAAATCGTGGAATAACCAATAAACGTAAATAATGGAGTGTCGTCAGTGACAGGAATTACCTCTTCCATTTTTAAAAATAAGCAATTGTTTCTTGGTGAATAATAAAACATTATGAAATGACGTACATGCTTAAAAAAATAAAAAGAAGTGATCGGACCTAGTATTAAACCCTAGGGAACCCTCGTTTTCCCTTGTGTGAAATGTACCATTTAGGTATTCAAACCATGTACACTTGTACAGGCACTTTTGAATTGTCAAAATTAAATAGTCGGTCAGTTAGTCAGAAAGTTGAAGCCAGTTGCCAATTCCAAAGCGTAGATCTCTATGGAGAAGAACGGACAAGAAACTCCAAGGACACTCTTTTAAATCAAGATATTACAAAATCCATTCAAACTGATATTGCATGGTTATTAGCAGTAACTAATGAGTTATTAACAAATTATAATGAGCTTGAGAACGGGTTAATAGAGGGTACCTAGTGCACAAATTAAGTAAATATTAATTACTAGCAGCGCCCCGTGTTTCACTCACATAAGTTTCGATCCCGTGGGAATATCGGGATAAAAAGTGTCCCATGTGCTAAGTCATATGTGTTAATCCAGGTTATAAACTATCTAGGTATGTGCCAAATTTCATTCAAATCCGTTCAGTAGTTTTTGCGTGAAAGAGTAACAAACATCCATCCATCCATACATCCTCACACACTTTCGCGTTTAAAATATTAGTAGGATACTCGTAGTAGGACTTGAATCGGCGCTCAAGAAAAATAAATGCCCGAGCTTCATAATTTGGCAAAAAAAAACAACCTTTACTATGAAATCCATTAGAATAACCCTAACAGTTTCCCGTAGGCGTTTATTATACGTAATTAAACCTCTTTTATATATGTGCGAGCTTTTGCCTTATATACTTAAGTTTTTTTATTTGTTTACATTACTTTAGTTAAAACTTTAAAAGCGAACAAACGGAGCATTCTGTTCAGTGCGTGGAGAATGTTCGTCACGGACGCACGTACTCCGCGGCCGTGTTTTAAATATCGAACTCAGTAACGGAAAGCGGAACCTTTTTTAAACTTTTAAATTCATAATCTCAGTTTTAAATAAAGTTTTATTGTGATACTTACTCCTAAGTGTTGTGTTGCTGGTACTTAATTTTAAAACCTACGTTTTTATTAATATTGTGATAAATTACTTAAAAATTGTACTTATTTTACAACAATTCGGTAAAAGTATCTTAATTTGGAATAAATTAATATTGAATATCTATTTAAAATATTAAAAAAAAATTAAAATACATTTAAAAGTGATATTAGAAAAGAAAATATTCTGTGATACAACATAAAAGTGGTTTTTGAAAATTTTAAAACTTTTTAAAATATTTAAAATATAGTGTGAATGTGCTCATAACCTGCGGAACTTTCGTGAACCCTTAGTGAAATCGTAAGTGAACGCTTGTACTACATTTCAACGTTGTCATTATAAATCAGTTTTATACGTTTCTTGAATAGAGAGCGCCTTTAATGAACAATCTCCGTCAGACGATAGTACTACTTATTGCATTTATTTTGTATTAAATTAGGATCGTTCATTCATGAATATTTTTCTTTCTTAACATGTGGTACCTAAGGCAAGATTTTAATAAGTCGTAGGTAGGGTAAAGACTTGATGAGGAATGTTGTAAAAGTTTTAAATATCATATTTAAAACTTTAAAAATATTCCGGGATGGTTATAAGAGTAGGGTTAGGGCTGAAAAACGATGAATGGATTGTGATGGCTAGAAAAGGGGTGACTACTGAAATGACAGCTGTTAGAGATGGATAGAAGAGAGATGCTGCGTCGGCCCCAAATATATTAACATAACGGCAGGTGATGTTCATTCATACTTTACCATAGTAGGTTGGACTCTAAGTTTTGCCCGTAGCATAGCCCGCGTGGAGGTCGAAGATTATCTCACACCAAAGAACTACCGGTATAAAAAGTATCCTATGTCTTAACCAATGCAATGGCCTATCTTTGTGCCAAATTTCATTGAAATCCGATTAACGGTTAATCGGATTTCAATGAAAATACGGCGTGAAAAAGTAACAAACAGACAGAGTTACTTTCGCATTTATAATACTAGTTTAGTATAGTAAGGAAGAATAGAACGTTAAAACAGGTTTACTATAGAATAAAAAATATGAGTCTCCTTTGACTTCAAAATATGCGTCGAGTCGACCAATAGAATTACAGTTTTTTTGAGGTAGTAAAATGTATAAACTGTCTCATAGAAAACTTCAATATCTACTTGACCTAAACGTGTGAAATTCAATGGAAACGGCTGAATTTTGGTCCCATATACAATTTTGGTCCCATATACAATTTTGGTCCCATATACAATTTTGGTCCCATGGAGAAAGTTGTTCAGGTTTGATGGTCTGTGCCAAACCCTTAAATTTGGCTGGTCCTTGAAGGCTAACCTTGTATAAACTGTGGTCAAATATAAATATTCGTGTATCGTATACAATGAATTATGACGTCATTCAGTTTGTTTAGGTATTTTTTTGCATTAAATAATGGCACCTATATTTTAAGACATCTTATTATTTACTTACTATTTTACACAAAACCGGTCGAAGTGGAGGTGCTTGGGGGAGGCCTATGTCCAGCAGTGGACGTCTTTCGGCTGAAATGATGATGATGATGACTATTTTCTGCCAGTGGCTTCGCCTCCGTGGATGTCGGAAATGATCACACGGGAACGTGCTACCGGGACAAAAAGCCTATAAATGTTACTTCATAACATAAGCTTTCTGCCAGTGAAAGTGCCGTTAAAATTGGTCCAGCCGTTTCGGAGATTAGTCGAAATAAACAGACAAACCGACAGACAGACGGACATGCAAAAATCTAAGAAAAGGATTTTTTGTTATAAGTTGCGTAAGTACGGTATATAATTTCATATGCATTTAATAAAAAGCTATTATTTTGATATTACAAACAGACACTTCAATTTTATTTATTTGTATGTAGTATGTATTTATTTATTTATTATTTGTATAGATAAGGTAGGTATTTGTGAAAACCATAAAATACCGTTTTCGATTTAGTTTTAAATAAGTAGGTACCTAAGTATTTGATTAGTTTAACAACATAAAACGGAAATCAATTCAGAAAAAAAACATAAATTCAAAATCGATTTAATACGTAGTAAAAGCAATTTCACAATTTATTTACCTAGGTATGTACTTACTCATAAATTTTTTATTATTTTATTTAAATTATGACTTAAACTAGCAGTGGCCCAGTGGTAATGGTAAAAGTCGTAGGTTCGAATTCGAACCCAGACAGGCGCTTTACATTATGTGAATTATTTCATCACCGGTTAAGGAAAACATGTTGAGGAAAACGGCATGTCCTAGAACCAAAAATTCGAAGACATGTGACATCTACCAACCCGCACTGGGCCCGCGTGGTAGATTACAACCCACTCCCACTTACAGAGAGGATGCCTGTGTCCCAGCAGTGGGAACAGTATAGGCTGATTATGCTGTTATGCTGCAATGATAGTTAACTATTCCCCATTTAAAACCCATTTATAACAACCATAGGTACCTAATATTAAGTAACTAATATTATAAAGACGAAAGTTTGTGAGTGGGTATGTGTGTTTATATGTTTGTTACTTCTTCACGCTCAAACGGCTGGAGCGATTTTGATAAAATTTTGTTTGGAGGTAGTCGACACCCTCGATAAACATATAGGCTACTTTTTATCCCGATATTCCCACGGGACCGACATTTACGTGGGTGAAACTGGGGGCGCAGCCAGTAATAGCTAAACTGTAAACAACACTTAAAACAGCAACTATGAAAAATCATCCTATTTTTAAATAATTAATTCACACACAAACCTATTTTATGATCAATTAGTAAAAAAAATACAATCATGATTAGCCATTTTGTATATATATATAGGTATGTATTTTTAGCCTGTATGGATAGAAAAACAATCAACAACTTCACACGTTATTAAAATAAATCAATAAAAAACATACCCAGTTATATTCCAATAAAAAATACATAAAAAAACTAACGAGCTTATTTAATTTGCAATAATATTTTGCGTGTAAAATTGATCGGCCTTTGAGAACAATTTATTTTCCACTGGCTGCGCACCGCGGTTTCACCCGCATAAGTCTCGATCCCGTGGGAATAACGGGATAAAAAGTGTCCTATGTCCTTTCCCGGGACTAAAGCTATCTCTATACCAAATTTCATCTAAATCGGTTCAGCGGTTTAGGCATGAAAAGGTAACATACAGACAGACAGAGTATATAGTATATGGATTGGCTCCTTTACTAAAAAATAACATCACGCCTTTATCGACGAAGAGTTAGACAGAGGTGTAGGTACAGGTACATATACCCATAATACACCGAAAATTCGCAAGTTATGTTTTATGTACAGACGCCAGAACATCAACATACACGAAACTGTCAAATTTTCCCAATCAACTTTGAACCTTATATTTTAGTGATAAAGTTGAAAATCTATTAATGAAATTTGACAGATTGTAGTAGGTTGATGTGCTGGCGTCTGTACATACTTTGGATGCGAGAGTATTGTCACCAACCGGGCACAAATCCAGACTCCGGGCTGCTACTGAGAAATATCTTATGGAAAAACTCAATCACACTTTGCCTGACCTGGGGATCGAACCCACGAGTCACAACCTCATGCTCAGCAGTAGCACTTGCGACCACTAGACCAACGAGGTATTTTCAAATTAACTTCACTTTTTATTTTGTTACCTATTTTGTGTTTCACGAACTTTGATAAATTATAAACGATAAATGATTTATTTTCTGTAAGTAGGTTTGTACAAACACTTTTACACGTCAATCATATTTTTCTAAGCTAGATGAGGTCGGCGTTTCCTATCTAACTACTATGAGAAGAAAGGCAGAAACTCAGAGGTCACAGCCTCTTTTAAAGTCCGGACAAAATCTTGGTCAGATCATGTGAAGACCATGTAGATTGGTGTCTGAAATGGTCTTTTGTCTAATCAACTCAGCCTATCGCAGTCCACTGCTGGACATAGCCTCTCCCAGGCTGCGCCATAGCACCCTGTCCTCCGCCTTCCGCATCCAGTCTCCTCAGCCATTTTCTTTAGGTCGTCCGTCCATCTAGCTGGGGGGCGTCCCACACTACGCTTGCCGATACGCGGTCTCCTCTCCAGGACTGTCCAAAACTGGGTCCAAACAACATTATTCTTTCCTTTAACAATATTTTTACCACAATACCAGCAATGGATGTAATTTATTCGATAACGCATGGAAAGGGCCGCTGGCACACGGAAAGTTTTAACCATTAGTACATAAATAAAGTATCAGCAAAAAAAGGTTGCATAACTTGTTTATGGTCTCTCGGAACGTGCCATAAACGTTAGGAAATAATGACGTAACTATCGATCATAGAGTGAGAAAATAGAATGAAAAAAATCAATCAATAAACGAAAAAATAAATAACGAAAATTCCATTTATGCCATATGTAGCATAATCAGGCTATAATGTTCCCACTGCTGGGACACAGGCCTCATCTTTGTGAGAGGTAGTGGGCCATACTCCACCACGCGGGCCCAGTGCGGGTTGGTGGATGTCACCACATGTCTAAGAATGTTTGGTTCTAGGAAATGTTTTCGTTCACCGTTTTCAGAACTATTTTTTCCTCATTTTATTTGGTTGCCACAGGAAGAAGTCATCATCTTCTTATATTAGCTGCCAACTCAAAAGTCACCCCCTTTTCTGCTAAATAATCTTTCACACAGTCCACTCATCGTTTCTTAGGACCTAAGACTTTGAATGGGCAGATCTAAGACTCAGGTCGTCCCATTCCTATGACCCATACAAACATAAATAACTACATACATGCATAAACATACATAAACATAATATTTCATTTAATCAATTGAAAAGAAAATGTAAAAAGCTACATTCTAAATGGGTAATTAAGGCTTTTTGGAACACCAATTTTCTGTTAAAAAACACTTGTTTTCGAACATAAAAATTACCATTATTAATGCAATTAGAACATGTCCAGTAATTAACTAAGTACACTTAATACGTTTTTGTACTTCCCAGAAGTAATTTAATGATAGTTCAACGGACCGAACTCATTGAAAAATGTCAAGGTTTTCTAATAAACTACGTTCAGAGAGATAAGCGTTTAGATAAATTGCGGTACAATCGTTGTGTAACTTACAAATATTAAGTATAAATTAAATCAATGTTTCTGCATCGTTTAGAGTAGACCTTTGTTCCTTTAGCTTTTGCAAAGGAACTACTGATCCAAAAATTCTCAGTAGTTCCTTCAAAGGAACTACTAAAGGAACTGGTGAGCACAAAGGCTAGTTTATCATATCGCCACAACATGTACCTACTTATACGACTGAGGGCGAATTTCAGCAAACTTTTTTACCCATAATAAGTTATCCAGTTATTAATTTTTGAATAAGTAATTGACAGTTTTTCCATACTACCTGTGAGACGTCAATTTTATTTCACGGATAAAAGATCTAACTTTGGTAAAATCAGCCCTGAGTGTAGTAGACGCATATATTTCTGAGAAAAGCTCTTAAGCAGACGTTTTTTTATGAGAGGGAATCCTCATGGATAGCCTCTGTCTGGGGAGAACGGAGGATTATGTCAGACTCCTACCGACGCAGCGCGCGGCATGCGAGCTGTCCACTATTCTATATTGTCATCGTAAAATTTACTTTAATGCTTTGATTCAAAATCCTAAGTTGAATGATAAGATATTTTCTGTGCCGGCGGTGCTGTTGTAATGAGACCTTTAAACTACACGTTCCTTCCACTATCAAGAATCGGGGGCTCGGGATATACATGTACAGACGCCAGCACATCAAGCTACCTGAAACTGTAAAATTTTCCCAATCAACTTTGAACCTTATGCGTTAGCGATAAAATTGAAAATCTATTAAAGAAATTTGACAGATTGTAGTGGCTTGATGTGCTGGCGTCTGTCTTTACATTCACCCCAAGAATCTAGGACCTAGATTCTAGGGTCACCTTTCAGCATCCACTGCTGAACATAGACAGCATAATCAGCCTATAATGTTCCCACTGCTGGGACACAGGCCTCCTCTCTGTGAGAGGGAGTGGGCCATTATCCCTCATGCGAATTTTTGGTTCTAGGACATGCCGGTTTCTCCACGATGTTTTCCTTCGTCATGATATTATAAGAATGAATTCCTTCAAATCAATGATGATGGCTAGTTTATTAGTCATTGCTTGCAAGGCAACAGTGTATAGACTTCTAGGAATGTCCGAAAACAATACAACAATTAGCAAGATAACAGGCAGTGCAATATTTGAAGTCGATAGTGTGTTAGTACTATTTTTATTTCGTCTGTTCTATCAATTAAATTGTTTAAATAACAGTTATTTTAAGAACTGTGTTCTCACAAACCGTATGAAGTTACACAATGATAAATTATTTATATCACGAGTAGGTATCGTCAATGAGCGTCTCGGTTTTTTTTTATCAACGATCGTTACGAACGGCAACTATAATTCGCCCGCGACTTCGTCCGTGTGAAATTACGACCCCACGGCGCTGTTACTTCGTTTTCGCTTTGAGCTCTTTTCGACTTATTTCCTTTTCGCTCGGCTCCTAAAAGTCATAGCGTGACGTTAAATAGCCTTTAAACCTTTCCCAAGAATTGGGCTATTAAATGCAAAAATTCAAATCCGAGTTATAGTTCCAGAGAATGGCACGTACAAACAAACACACAAACTCAAACTCTACTAAGTGACAAAACGAAAATTAGTATAAAAATAATTAATTTAAAAGAGGTTGAGGTTGTACTTTCCGACATTCATAAATTACAAAGCACAGGCCCCAAAATATAACCCACCTTTAACCACTCCTATTTGCTGAGTGCCTACTTATATCTTAAAAAAAAAAAGACGATCATCAGGAAACAAATGCTGCACAGAATTCAGAGAAACTCAAAGTTCACCACTCAACTTGATCGCAATTTGTTTGAAGTTTCTACATCAAATTGTCGGAGTCTCAGGCTGAGGTTACATTAGGCCGCGACGCGACCAGCGACACATGAGCGATTAAAACAAATAAATGAATGCTCACGTATATGGCTACACCGTACATCAAATATTACTAATGATCTTTGATTTCTTTATGCGTTAGGAACAACATTACTCTAATCACGCCATCGCATCGGATACATCAACATACTCGTATCAGCGAAATTGAACCGAATTTATTAGAAAACTTCTCATTTGCACGACTAGTTCAATAGTGCTACTAAATATGCGTGTGGCTACCGATGGATGATTTGATAGCTTGTGTGCTGCAGCCACGTCATCGCCGAATATACGCCGGATTTCCGCTTATAATGTAGCCATACCATGTTTATCTCGTTTCGCTCTTCCAGTCGCATCGCAAATCGCTGCCTACTGTAGCCTCAGCCTCAGCCGGCAGCAGGCAGTTTGTCTCCGGTTTTCTCCCTTGCTACTTGGTTACGATTTCAATTCAACAATGTATGTCTGCCCGACGCGGTATCGTACAACCCGAGCTTATTCATACCACAGACAGATATCCGACTGGAAGGGAGCATCACAAAAGACTCCATTATAATATTTACAAAGCAAAATTCAAGGCATTCAAACTCTAAGAAAGCAATACGTACTTAAATTTGAAAAAAATGCAGGTGACACCTGCTTCTTAAGGAATTCTTCCCGTGGGGTTTTTTCGAATAAACCTGTTACTAGTTTATGGATTAATAAGCTTATGAAGCTAGTAAATAACCAGTTTATATTTTCTTAAAAAAATGTGTTCACTTTTTATGCTTCGAACGTAGATGATCGTAATTCAAATTGTCACAACCTTTATGCAGACGACCTTAAAGGGATATTATAGGATACATTCCAATGGCAAACGAAGCAAAAGGAATATTCAAGGATCGTCTAGTATTTTTAACCGACATCAAAAAAAGGAGGAGGTTCTCAATTCGGTTGAATTTATTTTCTCACGAAGCGACGCTCGCTTTACATGTGTACCACAAGTAAGCGCGTGTCGCTTCGTGAAACAAAAATACGTAGCAGGTGGCGTTCAGTACTTTCTACCTACCACTATCGGAAGAAGGCATATTTTACGTGAAAACCCCGAAAATTTGGTAATTGCAAGTTTAGTTAAAAATAGCTTTTACCCATCATAAATAAAGCTTATTTTCCACTTATTTAAGATTTTTCCTCAATTCCGGGAAAAAAATGTCGTCGTAAGGAAGTCTCTACTTTCTGGCTCTGTCCTCCGAAGTTTAAGTAAATTTACTCAGCCTATTCCGATCACTGGTAATGAGGTCTTCATAAAAACCTCATACTTCATTCTTCATGACTACATTCTTCTTTTTCTTGGATACCTTTTTAGTGCATCTAGTGTGACTAAAATGTAAACCCAAAATGGTTTTTAAAAAACCTAAAGAATTTTTTAAGCTTTACTCTGAGAAAAAGGCCGAAAAAGAGCTCACAGTCCCTTTTAAAAACCAGACAAAAAGTAAGTTAACGACTAAATAATAAGACCCATTAGTTAAGTACAGGAAATACAGAAATAACTTAAACTTAGCATAAGCCTTGGACAACTTTTCCAAGTGGTCTCGGACTTGAATGCAGTTGTCGGCAATAGTTATTTAGCCACATAATGTTGCATGTACCGTACTTATATAGCCTAGAGAAGAGATACGTTGCCAAGCAAGAAATTATTTACCATGTAGGTTTAACTCACTTTTAATAATAATCCTCCGGACCGATTTCGGTCACAGTGGCCAAGCTCAACGGAGATTAGCCAGGTACGCAGGAGATAGGTATTACAGTGCACAAATATGTGGGCATACACAGGTGCACTCTGTTCCTTTACTCTCATAGTCCGACCGATGGCACGGCCGGGGAGAGATCAGAAGGTCAATTATTCTCGTAATTTAAAACTCACGCACAGCATTTGACAGTATGGTTTTAAAAAGTTATATTAAGCTGCTTGCAGCCTTATTGCGTAAGTAACACACTCCTAATGACAATCGCTTTCATTTTGACAACCACACATCCAGTTATTTTAGTCCTGAGCTAATTTTGATAAATGACTAGTGCCAAAGCTAACATCGAAAGACGTCCTCGACTGACTTATAAGGTCGTTTTTCTAGTTAAAAATATTATAAAAGCTTCATTTTGGCTTTTTCCCTAACTCTTCCTACCATCTTCGGTGGTCTTACATGACGACCACGCAGTCTGGCTATGTCAGGGTTCCACATTCCTAACTACCTAGTAGTTATTTTGGCCCATGGCAACTCACTGGCAACCGAGATCAACCCAGTGACCCATTTAAACTATGCGACTTATGTAATTATGACGCTGTTATAAAAATACACTTCTTTTAACGCCAGACAGATGTAAAAATATACTTCCCCGTTCCCTAGCTTTTGTTTCTACGAAGTAATTAGATACAATGGTATGCCAACGTTCGTGGCAGCCGAGGTCATTGAAACGCGGGCGCGAGATGACACGAGATCTGCTACGTTTATACACATGCTATGTTCTATGTTATGGGTTTGGTTTCCGTACTTAATCCTTCAAATGGACCATAGTGTGTGGGCCATGGCGGCCGTCGGTGGTTATTCCAACCAGCCCACCTCCCTCCAGAAGCTGATTAAGTCTCCTGGTCTAATGAGAGCACCTGTGTACGATCTGGGTGTCCCGAGGGATTCTGACCTAATCTTGTCGTGCACTCAAAGAGCACATGCGCAACGGTTTCATCAGCCTCCATGCAAGCCCTGCAAAGGGGACTGTCTGTAATGCCTATTGTGTGGAATTGTTTATTTAGCGAGCAGTGTCCCGTGATGGTCCCCGTCACCAGGCGCAGGCCTTTCTTGTCCAGTCGTAATAAGCGTCTGGTTAGCTTGCCATCTAATGACTTCATACTAACTAGACGTTTATTGACTGTGTTATACACGTGCTTTAACTTAGCATTATTCCCGAGACTGACGCACAACTGTCGTGCAGGATAGAGGCGGGAACATATCTAAGCAAAAGTATTTTCTAAGTAACGTTTACAAATTTTCACCATCCTACTCGCACGATTCATGACCGCGACAGGTCTTCGCGTTTAGTAGGTACTAGCGGCCCACCCCAGCTTAGCACGGGTGCAATTTGTTTTTCGAATTTCCGAAATTTTCTTTCATAGGTACATAGCTTTTCCTGGCTATATCTAACACAACAAAAAAATAGTTATCCAATTAGACGCAGTCATTCGGAAGTAATGCGCGTACAGACATTTCGGCGACTTTGTTTTATTACTATGTAAGGAAGGATAGTATTTCATAGTCTTGCTAAGACCATAGGTATTGTCTCACTCATGTCATAGTTAGGTACCTAACCTCTGAGTGACTGACTTATCTGTGAGATAATTGGGAAGCTGCATCTGTGTACTTACTGATTACACCTAACTAACTGTCTCTTAATCATCTACCTGCCACCGTGATAAGGCAACGTAAACTGATAAGGCTCATAAATTAGAATGTTCAAGGTGAAGATTGAACGTTGTAGGTAATGTTTGACTTATACAGTGGAACGTGCGGGTGCTTAGATAATGATGAAAGTAAACAAAGCATTTTCTAAACGAATCGTCAAGAGATGGCGACCACGGCTATGATTTCCTAAACGAATCGTGAAGAGGTGGAGACCACGGCTATAATTTTCTAAACGAATCGTGAAGAAGTGGTGACCATGGCTATGATTTCCTAAAAGAATCGTGAAGAGGTGAGGACTACGGCTATAATTTCCTAAACGAATCGTGAAAAAGTGGCGATCACGGCTACGATTTCTTAAACGAATCGTGAAGAAGTGGTGACCATGGCTACGATTTCTTAAACGAATCGTGAAGAGGTGTGAACCACGGCTATGATTTCCTAAACGAATCGTGAAGAGGTGGTGACCACGGCTACGATTTCTTACGAATCGTGAAGAGGTGGTGACCACGGCTACGATTTCTTAAACGAATCGTGAAGAGGTGGTGACCACGGGTGCGCCAAAGTTCACCTAAATTTTCAACTCCAAAAATTGGAAATCCGAAAATGTTCTTCCTAACATTTTTCATCCTAACAATCACAATTCCTAACTACTCTGCCTCTAATGTTCATAATTCCGAATCATTCAACTTCATAATGTCAGTAGCAATAAACATCTATTATACTTTTATTTGTTTTCCTATATTTTCTCAACATAACCATCTTTTACACTATTAATCAAAGTCATATCTTTTTTGTTTAGATCGTCGACATAGGATGCAAAAACGAGTGAAGGGCACCCCGAGGTTCGGTTTGGTTAGGTTACTTTAAACCCTTTACACAGAAATAGGGGCCCCGCGAAGCAGGGCTCCGTCGACATAGGATGCAAGGGCGAGCGAAGGGCACCCCAAGGTTCGGTTTGGTTAGGTTACTTTAAACCCTTTACACAGAAATAGGGGCCCCGCGAAGCGGGGCTCCGTCGACATAGGATGACATAGGATGAAAAAAAAGTGTTTATCATATTAGACTAAATAGTTTTTATGTCTATTGAGTGGTATATCAAACGATTTTATATTAATTGTCTGTTATTCTTATAGAAATTAGTTACATTAAAATTATATCAATCGTTTATTATATTAACTGATCATTATATCAAATAAAATTATAGGTTCAGTTGTTATATCTTGTAAATATTAGAGGTTTTGTAATTATATCATATATAACTTACCCGTATAAACTCCCAGGCCATGAAAATATTATGGTAGTTATGTTTAGGGATAAAAGCGTTATGATAAAAAACAGTAGGAGTTTAAAATATTTACATTAATGATATTATTAATTACAATTTTCGGAAACATGAGTGTTATGAACATCGCCGGTAGCACTACAAATAGTATGAATAAAAACTTTAGGATGAAAAATTTTAGGAAGAGTGATCATTCGGATTACAAATCGTTAGGAAGAACAATTTCGGGTAAAGAACTTTAGTTGAGCCAATATGGACCCGGAGACCACGGCTACGATTTCTTAAATGAATCGTGAAGAGGTGTGAACCACTGCTATGATTTCCTAAACGAATCGTGAAGAGGTGGTGACCACGGCTACGATTTCTTAAACGAATCGTGAAGAGCTGGCGATCACGGCTAAGATTTCCTAAACGAATCGAACCACGGCTATGATTTCAGACAAATACACAGGGTGGTAATTTTGATGCGCAACCTGTTACCATTGATTCAGTACATGATTCTGAACGAAAAAATCATCCCAGCATTTCCCAACTATGTTGTGGTCGGCTTCCAGTCTAACCGGATGCAGCTGAATACCAGTATTTAACTTGGAGCGACTGCCTATCTGACCTCCACAACCCAGTTACTGGGTAAGACTGGTTGTCAGACTTTCGGGTTTCTGACTATCCGTAACGACCGTTAAAGACCTACACACAACAATAGGCAACTGCACCCGTATACGCGTCGACGACTGCAGTTACCTCTGCTGCCGTTGGCAACGTGCAGCTCGTGTATATGAGCACTTATACGAGTAACTACTATCTTCGCTATCGCGATGTGCAACAGTATTTATTGATAATGTGTTGAAGTAAGTAATTAATGGCATAGCACTAGTTGAACTATATGAACGAATGAAGTGAATGAAATATGGTTGATGGTCTTTGTCACGCACATTTTGTCGTTCCACGTGTTTCTATTTTAGTTTATTATTAGGTGAACATGATACAAGTTATGGTATTGTGTTTATTACCCGGCTTGCACCAAGGCTGACTAATATTTTCACTTCGACATAAAGATGTCTTCTGCCAAAGTATAGACATAAATAAGTACCTATTTTCACTGGTCCCTTTATACAATTAATATCATTGATATGAAAAATGCTTGACAAACAAAAAAAAACCTGTTTTATATTTTTGTTTCAGGCTTTATACAGAATTCAATTTATTTTTATCTTTAAATATCATCAGTAGGTACACCACATAATAACAACTTTTTATCATATATTTCTTTGTAATTACAATCAAACAATATAATACACGATGCGACAATAGTTACATTGTTTGCAGATACGAACAACATACAGACACACAAACATAAAAACGCATGAACAACGAGGAACAACGTACAGACACAAAAACATAAAAACACATGAACACCGGAGGAACAACGTACAGACACAAAATAATATATTCGATAAAATTCATAAAATGGAATTCGATTTGCATGGAAAATGAAGATTCCAAATACTAAATATTCCTAGAGTTGTCGACTAGCCCACAAAAAATTAACTTCGGGCGAATCCCTATAGAAAAAATCATATTATATAAAAGTGACGATTCGCCCGTTTTGGGCGACTAAATTCGTGCGAATCAACTAATACCTAAACCTAAAAGCCAAGTGCCTTCTCAAAAAGTCAATCCGTTTTTATAGGACTACCTAAAAATTTTTCCATCATCATTTATTCTGTATTTGTTAACCGTTTATTTAACAAAAAAAAAAATATTATCATGCTGGTTAGCACAAAAAACCATTACATGCTAGTAAACGCAAAAAAACAATAAATTCTAATACATGTAGGTATATTTTACTGTTAATAAATTGCGCTGTTAATTCAATAACCATTAGCAGTTCGTAATGCTCATAATCGCTGTACCACCTCGAGCATATATTTTTTTCGGTAGGAGGAAAATAACAAATATATTTCCATGAGCTTATGATAAAGCATAGTCTATGTATGCGTAACTTTATTTATAATATTAATAATATTTTAAGTACTGTTTCCTCATTCTGATAAAGGGGTTAATTCTGCACATATCCTAAAAACGGAGACCGCAGAACAAAATTGACGTCAGCTTTTTATTATATTCGTATTTCTTAGTATATTTGATACCTTTGGTTCGATAAGTCCAGAAATACTTATAAAATATATACTAGCTGACCCGGCGAACTTCGTACCGCCATCGAAATCAGTCAATCTGTTCTCGAGAAATCATCAAAAAATCCGTTCCATACTAAATGTATGTGAAAATGAATTATCTTCATTATATTTTTTTCGTGAATTTTTCCCATGTTTTAATAGTTATTCTGCTATTCGGGGCGGAGACAAATCCAACAAATCAAACATCATGAAAATCGATCCTGCCGTTCTTGAGTTATAAATGGTGTTCCTTACCCGACTTTGTTTTATTTATACATATAAATAAAAAGTATGTATCATGGAAAAGTCCTTAAATCGCTTTTAATTAATACGGTCAATGCAGTTAACTAAATAGTTACCTCATTAATTTTTCTAAATAACATTACATAACATCACGCCAATTTTCCCCGACGGATTAGACAGAGGTATACCTATAGTATACCCATATTTGGCCAGTTATGTTTAAGTCCCATATAATAGGGGACGAGCCTATTGCCATCAACCGGGCACAAATCCAGACTCCGGGCTGCTACTGAGGAATTCCAGATGGAAAAACCCAATAACACTTTGCCCGAACTGGGAATCGAACCCAGAACCTCAAGCGCTACTGCAGAGCACAGTAGCGCTTGCGACAGTTAGACCTACGAGGTAGTCGAAATAAATTAATTTAGTTAATTATCTACATCTCATTATAATTATGTTAATAACTCATAAGTTCGTTCTAATTACCATGCAATATTACGATTGGATAAATAATATAAATGGTGCATTTTATACAAGGGACAACAAGGGTTCCCCAGGGTTTGATACTAGGTCCCGTTCTAATTATTGTCAAAGCTGTTTTCCTTCTTGGAAGTCTCAATCTTAGTGTTATCCACCAACAAATTATTAATTGCTATCTTCATGATAATATGAGATACAGGATGTAAAACAAATGAACTCTAGACAAAACCGTCTCACATTGCGTGCAATCATGCATCCAATGTCAATGTCACAGATGCACCGTGACGTATCATGTTGAAGAAATCGCACGCTCCATAGAGATAACAGAGATATTTTCCACTGTTAATGCTATTACATTATTATTCTTAAACACCAGGCCTGTGAGGTTATTGTCACGGCTATTGTTCTAATAAAATGACTTATTTTTGTAAACCAAATTAAAGTCAAAGTTTTGTTAAATTAAGAGCAGTGGTAGTCTAGTTGTAATGGTCCTGACTTAAGAGTTCTAGGTAGTATAGGGACTGGCTCAGATGGGAACATTTTTATTAAATCAAACTCCTATAATATTAATTTCATCTTATATTATTCTGTTATTCTGAGACCTTACAATAATTAGTTAAAAACGAGCACTTTCTATCTGACACATCAAACCTAATCTAAATCTTTGACACATGCTTGAACAGCAGACGCCTTCAGTTATGACCGGCCTGAATTATAAAAGGTAAGGCTACATAGATAGACTCTATAGTAGTGTGTTCGAAGCATACAGGGTGAAATTAAATTCATGGGCATCCTTTTAAGGGATCATTATGAACAACTTTTACTATGGGACTAAACCTAAAATCGCGAAAACAAAATAAACAGCAGTTCCTTGCATTTATGTTCACATAACTCGACAAAATGTAGGAAAGAGCTGATTTTTTTTCGCGATTTCAGGTTTCGTCCCATAGTAAAAGTTGTTCATAATGATGATTATAATGACCTCTTAAAAGGATGCCCATGAATTCAATTTCACCCTGTAGATAAACCCTGTAGTTATGTTTCTATGGTTCGAACCCAGGCAGGCCCTTACTTTAAGTAAATAATTTCATCAACACTGCTCTCAAACAGGTGAAGAAAACATCGAAAGGAAACCGGCATGTCCTAGAACCAAAAATTCAAAGACATGTGACATCTACCAAGTCGCGCTGGGCCCCGTGGTGGATTACAGTCCACTCCCTCACACAGAGAGGAGGCCTGCGCCCCAGTAGTGGGAACATTATAGGCTGATTATTCAAGTAAAATTACAGGTCGTAGAACTCATCCATCAACAACCTACTCTTTATGTCCATCGATATATACCAAAACACGTCACAACTCGAACTACACATTACGTGATTGACGCATGTCATAGAACTACTTACGATTAACTACCAATAAAGCTGTTATCTAGCTAGCATGCTGTAAGCAAATGATGAGAAAACCTCCATGACTCATGGCACTGTGGAATGCTGAAAACATTGATTGACATTGATTTGTACTACGCGCGTGCGATTGACTCTTGTTTAGGAATTTGCGCGCGCCTTTGACATTACGCGTCGAAATGTGTTGTAATTTGTAGGTACCAATGACGTTTAATAACGGTTTTAAAAGTTATTCAACTTTTGGACTCTTAGATATTTTGAAAGCGTTTCTTTCCGTATTCATACACTCAAAACATAATTATTCTCACAAATGTCCCTCATTCCTTCGCATCACATAGGTACTCAACCCATATTTAACATTAAGAGGGTGCAATCAGAAAGTTGGCAACGTCGCAGCAAGCTGTCAAATATTACCTATTTTGATTAATTTTACAATATTACGGAATGAAATTATAAAATATGTAGTGTACCTACCTACTTAAATATTAATTCATCATTACAATAATTACCTAATATCAGAATACTGAAGTCGTTTTGGGCACCTTTGCGCCGGGAACAGTTAGGGGCGGGTTATTTGACTAGGTAGACCTGTTTTTCATATTATATTAGCCGATTACTGGTCGTATCTACAATGTATGCAATGCAATGTGTTTCTGGTTTTATAAAATAAATATTTTTATCATAAACTAATGTAAAGTTTAGTAATATTGACTAATTAATGAAAACGGCTAAATACTTGACAGCTATTTGCGTCGTTGCCAACTTTCTGAATATGCTCTCTTAAAACTTTACCCACTTTAGCACGTGTCTAATAACATGATAAACCACAAGATCCATTATCACTTCACCCTATGATATAATCTGACGTGACCTGTGACATTGACTGCACGCTCAGACGGATACACTGATAGCGTGATCATCATATTGACTTGAACGTTAATCGAGCTGAACATTATGTTATTCACGCGTCAATACATACTTTAGAAACTACATAGTCTTTATGTAAGATATGCCGGATCATCACTGGTTGCCTAAAACCGACCCCGGTACAAATGCTGTATCCGCTAGCAGGAATAGCGCCACCAGTGGTTCGCAGAGCGGTGGCAAGCTCCAACGAAAGGGCCAAAATGGTCTCCGACACACGACACCCTTTGCACGACAGCACCCTTGTGCCACAAAGGCTGAAAAGCCGAAATAGCTTCTTAAAGTGTGTCGTCCCACTCACTGGCGAGCTACCACAAGAAAGACTGAGGCTGTGGCGAGACAGTGCTTCCTTACCTAAACCGTTCGTTCCACCCGCTGAGGACCTCCCACCTGGACATGAGTTACCTTGGGTAAACTGGAAGTCTTTAAACAGACTCCGGACCCAGGTTGGCCGAAGCAAGGAAAACCTGTTCAGGTGGAAATTTATAGACGACTCCGCCTTGGAGTGTAAATGTGGTGCTGTTCCACAAACGATGGGACATTTAATATCGTGCCCTGCGTGTCCTGTCAGCTGCACGTTACAGGAACTGATGGACGCTAGTGATGGCGCCAAACAAGTGGCCGAATTCTGGGCCGAGTACATTTAGATTGCCATCGACACGCTAAGAAGAAGATGTAAGATAATTATGTCTTAAGATCTTTCCAGAAAAGTACAACCATAATAAATGGATGCGGTCACATCAAATTCCAACAAGATTTTCGAAAACCTTATGAATCTCTAAAATATTTCAATGTATCGGTGATCTTAAATTCGCCGTTTTCCGTCTTGGGAAGTCTACCTAATGGATAGGTTGTACTCCTGTCGATTGTAATAGTAACATCACGATGATTCTTCAATACAAGTTGGCTCGGATATCGACGCGCAACCTGTTACCATGGTAATAATTGAAACTACGCTAATATTCTATGTAATAATATTATTAGCGTAATATTATAATGTGTAAAGCTTGAGATACTTTCCGCGATCCTGGACGTGGTACCAAACCGTTCCAGGACTTCTCTACGTAAATAATTCAGTATCTTTTATAGTTCTTCGTAAAATATGCTCCTTGGTTTTTCCTAGTATTTTGCGGTCAGCTTGTAATTCAATCCATACATATAATAGTAGATTGTACAACTAAGGCATAAAAGAAGCTAGGGTGGATAGTTAAGTCGAGGGGTAAAATGGCTCGTTTATGCCTGAGTTATACACTCTGCTTTTCTCTTCGATTGCGAGAAAATGAAACAGGCATAAAGTATACAGTACATAATTAATCAAAAATGTTGCATCCATAACTAATTCCCGCCACCACAGATAATACTGCCACGAAACTTTTTAAAAGTTTTTTTTTTAATTTTCAACATTTGTCATTCGACTTGGGTACTTCATACTGCCAAAAAATTAAAACGTTTCTTTGCCTTTTTAAATAATAAATGACAACTATTTTACCTGATTTTATTAAATTAACGATAGAAAACACGGAAGTGGTATAAATTAAAGAAAATAAAATAAATCACGACTTTAATCTGCGAAGTTTTATTGTGCGAGTGGCTGTTGGACCTGATTACTTTAGTCTTAGAAAAAAAATTTACTTTATGCACTAGAACATAAAAAGCGATTTTATGTCGCCTAAGCACAACATAAAGACGGACTTTTAGAGCATGAGAAGTGAAAAAGCTATTTTTAACTTCTGAGCACCACTTCATACAAAATATTAATCAAATCAAATCATTTATTTGCTTAATACAAGTAGGTATAGACAGATGTTACAAATAGATATAAAGTACACTGTATCATTACCTAAATAAGGTGTGCAAATTTTTATATTATTATTAATCTTATTCAAAAATTATTATAATAAAAAATAAAATAAATTCCGAATATTATCAAAAGTTTAAATTAAAAATGTCAGATGGATTACAAATTCAATCAAAATCAATCAATCAATTGAATCTTCTTTTGTTTCATGATGCCTTGGTACTATCAAAATTTCTAGAATTGAGAACCTCCTTTGTGACGTCAATTCAGCCTTTAATCCTTTCTTTCAAAATCCAGTTTCAAACGGCTTGACATTATTACCTCAATAGCTACATAAAATATAATGCCTTAACGTTAAGTGAACGGTGTTCTGACGTGATAAAACCTTGATCAAATTGGCTTAGCAAGGATTTATGTACCCCGCATTACAGCCTACTTCCTCTGACTGCTACGATGTGTAATCACGACTTGCTGGTTGTTAAGTTGACAAGATAAAACTTGTTACTTGCGAACTTTGTGCAGCTGTAGACACTGGTCAAGTCTACAAACAGTAAGGCGATTGGCATACTGCACCGCATTACGCAGCGGGGTGCGTGAAACGAAGCCAAATTCCCCGCACGGAAGCGCGATTTTATTGAATTTTTATGTATATGCGTCCCGCTGCGTAATGCGGTGCAGTTTGCGAATCGCTTTAGACACAAATGCATTTAATGGACAATTCCGAAGACGGCCGCAGACTAGTTGTTAGATTTTCGGGCTTCTGAAGACCCGAAACGACTGTCAAAGATGCACGAATGACAGCCGGGACCAACGTCTTAACGTGCTTTCGAGGCACGGAGGGGTCTTGGTATGTAAATATGGTCACACATCCACGGACCAACCGCGGCAAGCGTAGCCTGATCGATCGACCCGTGCGGCTATCATTAAGTAAGCCTGAAGGGCTTGTGACTAACGTACTTATGGAATGCAATAAATGTATTGAGTGTAGCAACGCAGTTAGCGCACAATACCTAAACCTAAAGTTTTTAAACCACCTGCATTTTAAAGCATATAACATTGACAAACTCCACACACGAGGCACTTTGTGGGTGGATGAGTTCTCTAACATAATGAACACATTGTGTTCTAATGATCTAATTGTACGAGCCGCTGACCGCTTGCTAATTTAATTTTGGCAAACCATAATGGCTGGAGGAAGTGGAAAATTATCAATTTTAGTCATCTAGTTACATTTTGTTTTAATTGTTCGTGTTTTTTGTACTGACGTTAGATAAAATCAATATGGCTACCATTTACATTAATATGACCACATGAAAAACTTTAAAGATCGTTATATTTTCTGCTTGTTATTGAATTGATAGCAGTGGTGATAGGCACTTTACTTTGTGTATTTCATTTCTTCATCGCTGCTCTCAAAACGGTGAAGGAAAACATCGTGAGGAAACCGGCATGTCCTAGAACCAAAAAAAATCGAAGACGTGACGTCTACCAACCCGCACTGGGCCCGCGTGGTGGATTATGGCACACTCTCTCTCAGAGAGAGGAGGCCTGTGAGGCAACATTATTAGGCTGATTATGATGATGATTGAATTGTAAATCTTCGATTCCAAGTAGACTTAAACTGAAAACCAACTTTGATCTATACTATAATATTATAATATAAAGAGGTAAAATTTGTTTGTAAGTTTGTATGTAGGGGGTAAGCTCTGGAACTTCCAGTCGGATTTGAAAAATTCTTCTTGCATTTGATAGCCCAATTCTTGAGGAAGGCTATAGGCTATTTAACATCACGCTATGACCCTTAGGAGCCGAGCAAAAAGAAAAAAAAATAAAAAAGAACGTTATGTGATAGCGCGGGCAGGTGATGCGATACGACCGCGACGGGGTGGCTCGGGGGAAACAAGAAGTTTCACGCGAACGAAGTCGCGGGCTGAAGCTAGTATATCATAAAAATGTAGAAATGCTACTTTGTTTGTCATCTCGAACAATAGGCCGAATGTCCAGTGGTTACAAAACCAGCACCCTAATTGCGTAATCTGAATCATGTTGAAAGATATTGAAAGATAGAAGAAAAAAAAAGAAAAATTGTTTCTGCACAAACAAAACGCATACTACGATTAAAAAAAAATTAAAAAGAAAAAGACATAAAATATACACATACAACGTAGTCAAAAGCCTCAAACCATAAAACCAAACCAATAACCAAGATCTAATCCATTGTTTCATATGTTCGAAAAATTCGTCTTCTAAACAACGTAAATAACGCTATGGATGTTCTTGAACTGTCAAAATGAAAGCCATTCCTTTTGTTTGTTAGTGCGATACGCAATTACCCCGCTGCATAAACTGGCCTCTCATTACCCGACTGCGCAAAGACGGGGTTATGTTTTTCATGCGTATCTATGTATCTTTTTCTACTGAAACGCTACGAGACCAGCTCAAGGTCAAAGTATTATTGTTCACTGCTCTCTCTGTACAAGTCTCCATTCCTAATGTATTTTTGTTTTTATGTAGAAACTTGTGTTTTTTAATTCCTGTTATTATATCTTCCACAGAATATCTTCCCCAGACCATGCGCCACTAAGCGGCGCGCACACACGCAATACCGGAAGTAGCGCAGCGGCGCGCGCGCGACATGCTCGGGGTACTTCCGGTGCGGTGGGTCGCGCGCCTCAAACATGGCGGAGTTGTCAACCAGTTCCTTATGGCCACCATGGGTAAGTTACACAGCTTTTTTGTACGGCTTTCAATCCTGTTAGAGAAATAAATTGTAAAACCAATTGGTGTGGCATGTACAGTCACGTCTAAAAGTATGTCAACACTTGGCAATTTTCAATTGCGATTTTTTCGTGAAATAACGAATGCAACGTTGAAATACGACACTTCACATAAACCTATGGGTTCGAAAATACTATTTTCGTAATAACATAAATTTTCATTCAAAAATAAAAGAGAAAATCGCCTTTGAATAAACTCAAGTGTATACATACTTTTAGACGTGACTGTACAGACGCCAGCACACCAAGCTACCCGAAACTGTCAAATTTTCCCAATCAACTTTGAACCTTATGTTTTAGCAATAAAGTTGAAAATCTATTAAAGAAATTTGACAGATTGTAGTAGCTTGATGTGCTGGCGTCTGTACCTACCTACCGTGATTTTTTATCTGATTCCTATTGAATGACTATTTCATGATATATCAATCAATAGGATTATGGAATTAGATAGTTGTATTGATGATTTTAATGCATATTTAACAACTAGCCGTGCCCGTTCGCGTGCATGACGGAAAACGTTTTAATTTTTTGCGCGGAACCCTAATTATTTTTCTAAAATAAAAGTAACCTAAGTTACTCCTTATTACATCAGCTATCTGTCAGTGAAAGTCCCGTTAAAATCGGTCCAGCCGTTTCAAAGATTAGCCGGAACAAACAGACAGACAGACAGACAAAAATTGTAAAAAAAAATATTTTGGCGCATATACCGTGTACTTATACATCCACATGCATTTAGTAAAAAGCGGTTATTTTAATATTACAATTTTATTCCTCCAATTTTATTTATTTGTATAGATTTTGTAAAGTTACGCTCGCAAATCATGTTTTAATCAACGTGCAACCTGACACTGACCTGGAAATTGCAAAAAACGTAAGAAATGTCGCGGGATACTCTAGCGCTTCCCCCTTAAGGGGGTAGAAGTTCGTATGCCGCTATTATTTTAAATTTATTCAAACTGAGTTAAGTATTCGGAATCGTTAAAAAACTACCAATACCTATAGGTATACAAGGGGCTTGTGGCTAAGTAATAACAGCCGCACGGGTCGACCGATCAGGTTAAGCTGCGCTTGCCGCGGTTGGTCCGTGGATGGGTGACCATCTTCACATACCGAGACCCCTGCGTGCCTCGGAAAGCAAGTTAAGCCGTTGGTCCCGGCTGTCATTCGTGGACCTTTGACAGTGGTTACGGGTCTTCAGAAGTCCGAAAGTCTGACAACCAGTCTTACCAAGGAGTGTCGTATTACCCTGTAACTGGGTTGTAGAGATCAGATAGGCAGTCGCTCCATATAAAATACTGGTATTCAGCTGCATCCGGTTAGACTGGAAGCCGACCCCAACATAGTTGGGAAAAGATATATGATGAACTATAGGCATTCAAAATAACGTTGTACACGCAGATGATCAGCTGTATTGACATGGGCGCGGCAATAACAACCAACATTCTCCTTACTCGACAAATTCCGTCAATATGTAGGTATATACACATGAACGTAGCACCTATGTAAGCATGTATGTAGTTAGTGTTGTAAGTTGCGTTTACTCGAACTTCATTGTCACGTCTGATGCAGTTGTGTTATGAATTTATACTGCATGTACTGCTACAGTCCGGCCGCGTTAAATTTTCCAAAGATGTAAACAACAATGGCCGCTCGAAATTGAATAAAATCGATATACAAGAACATTTATTTTAAGTAATGTTGAAACACTAGGTCCATGGGGCCCGAGTGCCCACTTAGTATTTCGAGACATCGCCAAGCAGTTGGTCGACTCTTTACGTGACCAGAGGGCTGGCCTAGCTGTTCTGTGGCCAAAGAATCAGCATTGCCATACAACGTGGCAATACTGCCAGCCTTTTGGGCACGTTTCCTGTTGACAGTGATGCGGACGAATTTTTTGAAACCCTTTGATTATTTTCCCTCCCTTTTTATATACTTGTACATATTATTATTTTAAGATTGTTAGTTTTTTAAATTATGTAAATATGTCAAGAAGACTGAATAAAATAAGTTTTCAATAATAATAAAATAAAATAATAATAGTAAATAAACAATAATAGTAGTTTTTTATTTATTATTTTTATCTTGTTTGATTCTGTATAAGTACTTAGATGTTATTTAATATTTTTATGTTTGTGCTAAATGTGTGTGCTTGTCATTTGATGGATATTTTTTTGTCTGAATAAATAAATAAATAATAATTAAAAAAAAAAAGTAATGTTTGTTTTCAACAAATTCGCCTAGTTGTTGATACAATGAAACGTTTATTTTCTCTTGACTGTACTTACCTGTTAAAAAGAGTAACCTAGATAAAGTGGATAAGGCTGAGATTAAAACAGAAGAAGAACTAACAGGGGATCCTGGGGGGGGGGGGGGGGGTTGGGTTAAGGGGATCAGCCCGGTATTAATCATTTCATGTTGCATTGCATATCGCACCTTCGGTGCAACAAAATCACAACAGCTCATTTTTTAATTTTACAGGAGAGGACTTTTAATTTTTTTTTCGCATTTATAACCACAAAGGCACCTGCGCCATCTAGTAGAATTTTGAGATACTTTCACGGATGTTTTGCCCCAAGTATAGGCATGGTTCAGAGACAATTTATTATTATTATTATTTTTTTTTTTTGTTAATTCTTAATGAGGAATAATAAAGTTCTTAAACCAGACAATTTGGCATACTTACCTCAATTTTGCAGTTTTAGCTATTTGTGACTTTGTTGCACCGAAGGTGCGACATATTCCGACGGCGTGCATGATTTCCGAGCTTGTTACCGACAAGGACTGAGGAAACATCGTGTGAAAATTGCTTCGGTAATACATTCATTTTGTGTGTTCATTCAATGACTTTATTGTTCACGAGTTGAATTTTCGCAGCGTTTTTTTCATAATGCATTCAACCAAAACCGCGCTTTTACTCGTAGAATGCAATCAGATTAAAGTCCAATGGTCCTTACTTGCGTTTGATTGATTTCGAAACATAGGACTCACTGAGAATCTAGATTCTGAAATAAACGATACCCATTTAATATACCTACGAATTGCAAGCTTATTCAAATTAGGTCAGAATGCATAATACTCTTAGGCAATATTCCATTTAACTACATCCATTGAAAATCTTGAGTAAGAACTGGCACATATTTGATTGGACAGCCCTTAGCAACAACGGATGACATAACTTCAATTACTCACCAACTATTACACAAGATTCAAAGATTCATCTCTGTTGTACTACTTTACAAGCATTAGACAAATAACTCTTTGATTACTAAAGCTAAGCGCACATATAGCCGCGGCAGGCCGCAGCACGCCGCGCGCCGCATTGAATAAATGCGGCAAAGCACCCGCGCAGCCGCGGTGGGCTGCACCGCAACACAGTAATTGTGTCCACTCCAGTTCAATGAAGCTCGCAGGCCGCATCGTAACGCATAACAGGATCCTCTACTTACGTAAGATCGTGATTAGACATAGTGTCACATATACCTATTGTGGGCGCAGAATACGGATTCGGGTAAACTAGACAAATAACTAGTATTATAACGTCGACACTGGTCGAGTAAATTTTAGGGACATTACTTAACACTAAAAAAATATTATTAGGAAACACTAAGCAGTTCCTAGGCCAGTATATGTCGAGACCACGTCTCAACGATCACTGTCGATCCATTGCATGGTCCATATCGAAACCATACCCCTAGACTCCGCACAACGCCAAACAAAGGCGTTTTTTTCTCGTTTTTAAGTACATACTCATCATAACAATCAATCATACATTGATACAGAATGTACTAAGTGATGCAGAAGGGCTTTTGCAACGCGTTGCGAAGCGGCGCGGTCCGCTCTAATATATGCGCGAACCTTAATAGAACAAGTAGGTACTTATCTAAGATTGCAACGAGCTATTCAAACGCCCGATTTTTATTCAAATCGGGTCTTTAGTTCTTGAGATAAGATCACACAAACAAACTTTCTCTTTTTACTATGGTTACACGTGGGCATGTGGCGTTATGTAATATTTGTAGCCTATTAAATGCCACGCACTACCGGTAATTTAAACATTAAATTAGATTACTTAGGTTTAAGTAAGTTTTGAAGTTACGACAGTGTTAGAATTTCACCTATAACTAGGGAGGGTAGAGAGTAAACTGCACAAAAAAATCTGCCAATTTTCCTAAAACTTAACAATTTTAAGTTTTTTTGCGACTTAGGATAGGTACCTAGCTATGTGAATTTTTATGCAATATGCTTAAAATTTGCAAACGCGACGCGATTCTGGTAAAACAATTTCCATGAACTATTTAAAGTGTATAAGATAGAGACTAAAACAGAAGCAGAACGAGAAGGGCATCGAGGGGGGGGGGGGTGGAGGGGGAGTTCAGAGGATCAGACCAAAGAAAAATCATTTTTTCTACTAGAGCCGCCCGTCGCACCTGTCTGCGGAAGCCGTAAATGTCAAAAATCATCTTGCAAGCTTAGTTGTACGGTCGAACAAGCTATTTGGTATACAGGCAGCTAGCTTGCAACTACTTTTAAACAATGGTGTGCTGAGTTAGTCAATTCTTTTATACCACTCTATTTAATTAAGGATGCCATAAGCTGAAAAAGTCATAACGCACAAAACAAAACTAAATATTGGCTGTTTAGTGGAAAGTTGAATATTTTTGCCTGTATACCAAATAGCTTGTTCTACCGTACTACGTAAGATGCAGCATGACAACCTTTTCAGCTGAACGCACCCATAGACCCTGACCACAGGCCAATAGAACTGACAGATATACATTGCAAGGGTAATTACATTATGACGCAACAGTTATTAAATGTGACGTAATCATGAATGAATGACGTCGATGTCTGACATTTGACTTTTCAGTTTAATTTACGCGATGATAAAATTATTAATGGGTATTAAGAGATAAGATGATTATGTACACGCGTCGATTCTGTTGTTATAACTACCTAATTAAATGAATGGTGAGAAAAAATATTTAATTGACCTCATTATTTGCGGAGTGGGTATTGCTAAGGCTCATGACAACAGATCGGCTGTGCAATTTCAAAACCTAGCAACTGACATTAAAAAACAACGATTTTTTTAGAAATGTCAGTTGCTAGGTTTTGACATTGCACAGTCGAGATAGATTAATATAAAATCATGAAAAAGTTTTTTTTTGCCAAATATTCCCACTACTCAACAGATTAGCAAGAGCAGTGGTAGCTCAGTGGTATCAGCCCCGACTTACGAGTCGTGTGTTCGAATCCAGCCAGGCACTTTAATTTGTGTATTTAATTTCATCACCACTGCTCTGAAAACGGTGAAGGAAAACATCGTGAGGAAACCGGCATGTCCTAGAACCAAAAATTCGAAGACATGTGACATCCACCAACCCGCACTGGGCCCGCGTGGTGGATTATAGCTCACTCCCTCTCACAGAGAGGAGGCCTGTGTCCCAGCAGTGGGAACATTATAGGCTGATTATGCTCAACAGATAAGCTGCTTGCATCCTCATCCATTTGATAAACTAAACAAAAAAAAAAAAACATTTACAAACAACAATAACAATTTATAAACATTTCTTGTTGGAATGGCCAAACGGGGAGGTGGGAGCGGTGAATGCTTATGCGAATCACGCACCTCCGGCCATAGGTAAAGGTGGAACACCGCGGTGGTTTTAGCCGCTAAGAGTCCGGCATGCCCCTCTGTCAACCCCACGATGGAGGAAGTCCATGAGGATTTCAACTGCGCACCAAAAAAAAATGGACGACAGGACAAAACTCAAATCACTGAAAAGTATCGAAACGGATATGATGACCATTCGTCACATTGGCCATTTCTTCGCTATCCTTAATAGGTCACATTCACTAATACGTCACCTTGTGCATCTGGTCAGTTTCTTAGCTCGTTTCATGCTGTATTTCGACTCATTCCCAACTCGTCCGACAACGTACAGTCAGCGTTAAAAATGTCGGGATGAACAGACTGTTCACAATGATCTCAACAACTAAAAAGTTAAACTATATTTTGTTTGGATACTGTGTTCATTCTAAAACATTCCTTGTGTCATTGGGTTAGTTTAGTGTTCATAACCGAAACTAACTCTGTCTGATTAACTCGAAACTAAACTCGACTCGATTTTGTGTAAATTAAAATGCTAGTTAGGTACCTACCTATTTATGTTACGAGAGAGTCAATTTTTAAGTTGAGTTGTTTTTTTCTTTATTGTGTTTCTAGTAAAAATTCAAACAAGATTGTGCGAGTACTACCTAATTTATAATAAAATTTTGTTGTACCGAAAATGTTTGTTTTTGTGGTTAATTGTACATATCCATCGGACGAGTTGGGAATGAGTCGAAATACAGCATGAAACGAGCTAAGAAACTGACCAGATGCACAAGGTGACGTATTAGTGAATGTGACCTATTAGGGATAGCGACGAAATGGCCAATGTGACGAATGGTCATCATATCCGCCAGCAACTTGCCATCCAAGTAGGTTCAATACGGTGGTATCTAAAAAACTAACGTTACTTTGTAGTCGACCAGTTTGTAGGTAAGTACATACGAGTACTAGAAAAAAGCATTTAAGAGATCATCATCTATTTATAAATCTATACAGGGTGTTATTGAATTAACGCTTATAAACAACTTTTCCTATGGAAACAAATATGAAATCGCGAAAAAAAATCAGCTGTTCCCTACATTTTGACGAGATAAGTGAACATAAGTGTAGAGAACAGCTGATTTTTTTTTTCAAGATTTGTGGTTTGGTCCCATAGTAAAAGTTGTTCATTATGATGAGTACAATGACCCCTTAAGAGGAAAATGGTGATTAAAATTTCACCCTGTATAATTATACCTACTAATAATAAAGTTAAAAAGTTTCTTTGAACGCGCTAATCTCTGGATCTACCGGTCAGATTTGAAGAAATATTTATTGCATTTGATAGTCCAATTCTTAAAGAAGGTTATAGCAATTTAACATCACGCTATGACCATCAGAAGTCGAGCAAAAACAAAAAAAATCCAGAAAAAACGCTTAGCAAAAACAAAGTCGGGCGGGCTATGCGACGCGACGCGCTGGCTCGGTAGCCGAAAGAGTTTTTATAAAAATGTGTACATTGTTTTAGTATATTGTGTACTAGCTGCGCCCCGCGGTTTCACCCGCGTTACTTTCGATCCCGTGGGAATATCGGGATAAAAACTATCCTATGTCCTTTCCCGGGACTCAAACTATCTCTATACCAAATTTCATCGAAATCGGTTCAGTAGTTTAGGCGTGAAGAAAAGACAGACAGACAGACAGAGTTACTTTCGCATTTATAATATTAGTTTGGATCTTGCGACTTCCACGCGAACGAAGTCGCGGGCAGAAGCTAGTAACCCCTAAGAGCGCAATAACTTCTGACACCCATAATCACATTTCAAAACACCCAAGAAAACATATGTGATGTTGATCTGTTTTCTAAGCATGCTAATGCAACACTTCGATATTCAAATAGTAATTACCTCCCACAAAGCAACAGTACCTACACAGAGTGTTGCAAAACCTGCGCATGAGTCAGTGGCGTTCTCTCGAAAGCTCGGAACTGGTTCCGTCTGTATTTACCTACACACAAGCGCGGTGACATCCACGAGGTTATACAAGTTCAAACGAGCCTGTTAAATTACTATCTAACTGTCGCAAACATTGGCGGCCAATGCCTATGGGTGGCCAAAGGAGAAGTCAGGCAATTGACTGGAACTCCATGCAATACCAGTGTTGCAAAATCTTTATGTTCGAATCAAATCGTTCCCAAATAGTAGCCAGAAATTGGTAAATTGTAGTCGGTAGACTATTTGGCAAGGAAATTGTAATTTCTGATGTAGGTCGTCAGGGAAAGACTCTAGCCCACTTTGTTCGTGTAGGACATTGTCACCAGTCACCTGTTCTAAATTTTTCGGAGATCTAGTCTGTGGGAGTCGAACAAAATCTAAATCAAAATATTTTATTTCACGTAAAACTACAGGGGTACTTATGAATCGTCAGAAGCTAGGTGCATGGTTCCAATTGCCGCACAGTGGAACGAATGTATGGGAGCGGTTGGACGTAGACATGTCCGAAAAAAAAGAGTAAAATTATGCCAAACTAATGATGCCATCTTATTCGATTACTTAATGCCTTCATAACTTGTGGTGATGAATTTCTTCATAACTCCCATATTTCGGGAGTAATTTGAGAAAATGTGAAATTTTACTATGAAAATGAGTGTATCGAGCTCTCTCCCTCCTGATTCCGGGCTTGTTTCAAGTAGCGGTCTCTAATATCATAATGCTTATACTAAGAGCTATATTTAATACTAAGACACATAGTGCGCCAAATGTGCACTTTCTGGGATAAAGAGTGATGTTTATTTTATAACACAATTTTTTTATTTTTTGTTTATTTTGTTGATTAAAACCGTTTTTCTAAAGGTTTACCTTATTACAATAACATTTCTGAGCAGCCAATTAGAGAAGATATAAGCTAATTAGGATATATAATTAGGGACTTAAGGTTTACATATAAAACTGATGCACTAATGATTACTGATAAGAACATTGCTATTATTTAATTACTAAATGGCTCTTAATACACTAATTTAGCATGCATCATTTACTAATTATCACAATAACTAATTACCTTGCAATATTTAACAAAGGATACCTGGGATACCTGGATTTTATATAAATAGGTCACTATTAGTAACTTTAAAATCAGTGTTGATTTACACCTCGTTGTATCCAAGCTAATCTCGCAATGTATTTTCCAAATTTTAATACAAATCTTGATATTCACGTTGCTTTATGCGCACGCGCACATAAAGATTTACGCGACTTTAACTATTTGTTCAGTGTTTTAAAAGATAACAGTTGTGTTCAGTTATGTGAAAGTGCTGAAACAAGTTTAAAAGACTGGTGTCGTCGATTTTGCTACCGCATTTATGCAAAATGGACACAGTCTGGAAGAAGCACAGATAAGTTTCGGAAGAAACATGAGATTTGGCTACAGGCTGCAATTCAATGGCCGGAATTACAGAATGAAAATATGGAACCTTCTACAGAAAATATAAGTGACGTCATCGAGCCCATAATTTCTCCTGCTAAATCTGATGCTTCAACTTGTACACATCCTAGTCCTCGTAAATCTTTTGAGGACCTTAGTAACCGGCAAAAAAGAAGACGCACTGAAGATAGTCTTTCATGCAGCAGTAGCAGCGCTGAAATTATGTTTTCGGCCGAAAGGGCGCTTCAAAAGGCAGGACAAAGCGATACAGCTTATGTTATGAAATACTTGACGGAGAATCCAGAAGAGGCCTCAAAAATCAAAGCCTTCATTGAAGGTAAATCAATTCAGGTACGGGAAATATCCCCTTTGAAGGCATTGGCTCTTTATGTATCGATGAACTTATCGAAATGGCGCTATAACACTCTTCGGGATTTCAACACTCAAGAAGGAGCTCTTCAATACCCGAGTTACTACATGTTGGTTAAAGAAAAAATTAAGTGCTATCCGGCCAAAGAAGATCTCACAGTTACAGAGAGCTCTGCAAAAATCAAATTACAAGCCTTGATGGATTTAACCTCAAGAAGACTTATTAGGTCGTTAGAAACCCCTGTTGATCCCAATCAACAGCTCGTATTGACCAGCAAATGGGGTTTTGACGGATCATCTAGCCAAAGCATTTATCATCAAAGGACGAGTGAAGATGAGCAAATCGATCTTGCTAGTAATTTTATGATTAGTCTTGTACCACTGCGGCTCGTCTCAAAAGGTGTAACAATTTGGGAAAACGAGCGACCATCTTCCACTTCATTTTGCCGGCCAATATTGTTTAAGTTTATAAAGGAAACCAAAGAAAATGTGCAGAGAGAGATGGCTGAAATCGAAGCAGAGATTGAAGCCTTAACTCCATCCACCATCACTGATGGAATTAGTGTCAAACACCAACTGCTGTTGACAATGATTGATGGTAAAATTCATTCCATTATATCCAATACAGCAGCTTCAGTGTGTGACATATGCAAGGCTTGTCCTAAAGAAATGAATAATTTAGAGTTAATCAAAGATAAACACGCAAACGAGGACATGTATAAATATGGCTTAAGCACCCTTCACGCTTGGATTCGCTCAATGGAATGCTTATTACACATTTCCTACAAATTAGACATAAAATCATGGCAAGTAAGGGGTGATATAGCAAAAAGGCAAGTTGATGACAGGAAGAAAAGAGTTCAAGAGGCTGTAAGAAGAGAAACGGGCTTACTTCTCGATGTTGTGAAACAAGGCAGTGGATCCACCAACAATGGCAACTCGGCAAGGAGATTTTTTGAAAACTACACTAAATCTGCTGAACTGACCGGAATAGATGCTATGCTTTTAAGAAAAATCTGTGTGATCTTGCAGTGTATTTCATCAGGAGAGAAGATCAACGTAACTAAATTCCGAGAGTTCTGCTTTGATACTGCTAAGCTTTACGTGGAGTTATACCCATGGTATTATATGCCTTCTTCACTTCATAAAATTTTAATGCATGGGCCAGACATAGTTCAGAACATGTCAATTGTGCCCATTGGTTTTCTATCCGAAGAGGCATCTGAGGCTAGAAATAAAGATTTTAGAAAATATAGAGAGGGGCATTCTCGAAAGCATAGCAGTATCTCATGCAATGAAGATATTATGCACAATCTTTTACTGTCTTCTGATCCACTTGTTACAAGTATCCGTCCAAAAGGAAATAAGTTTGTAAAAAAATCTTCTTTTAAGGAATTTTATGAGCTTACGGATTCTGAGAAAAGTGATATCGAATTTGTTAACATAAATGATTTAGCGGACATCGATTCTGAATTTGAATTAATTGATGATGATGATGATGACGAAGATAATTAAATGATGTTATTGTTTTAAAATGTGTAACTTAGTAAATTAGAGCTTACATCTTAATTATTTATTGTACTTTTAATGAAACTAGGTAATTTATTATCAACTTACTTAAAAGTCATACTCTCATCAGTTCTTGTGAATATTTTTGTTAATATATATTTCTGTATATATATAATATATTTATAGACCTCTTAATAAGTCTGTCTGCGGTTTAAAGTAAATACAAATGGGGAAAAAACGTTTTTTTTTTTTAAATTTTCATTTCCTTTTATCCCAGAAAGTGCACATTTGGCGCACTATGTGTCTTAGTATTAAATATAGCTCTTAGTAATAGCATTACGATATTAGAGACCGCTACTTGAAACAAGCCCGGAATCAGGAGGGAGAGAGCTCGATACACTCATTTTCATAGTAAAATTTCACATTTTCTCAAATTACTCCCGAAATATGGGAGTTATGAAGAAATTCATCACCACAAGTTATGAAGGCATTAAGTAATCGAATAAGATGGCATCATTAGTTTGGCATAATTTTACTCTTTTTTTTCGGACATGTCTACGTCCAACCGCTCCCATACATTCGTTCCACTGTGTGCCGCAAGAAACTCCATGGTTACTTTTTTTAAAATAATATGGTTTTTACAATATTTTCAAATTACGGTGTTATTAGTTAAGGGAGTACAATGTGTTCTTCCTCATCCATAAGGATTTTCGCACCAAAAGAGTATCAGGGGCAGGAACAATTTCTTAATCAATTATTTTGTGTATTACTTTAATACTTTAACAAATAAAAACAATTTTAAAATTTTTGTCTGTATACTTATTTGATTTTGACAGGACTCACTGGCAGATTGTTGATGTTATAAGGCAACTTGGGCTTTTATTTTAGAAAAGAATTAGTTAAGAGACACATTATTGTTTTCCGACATCCACGCAAACGTCGTCGCAGGCACAGCTTTTCCTGTTTAAGAAATAAATACATAGTCCCCAAAAAAAATTAAGTATTAAAAAGCCAACACACTGTCTAGCCTAATCCAGTATCATACATAAACAACAAAATAATACAAGATAACAAACATCTTGTTATTAATTAATGATAACCAGTCATCTCACAAGTCGTAGATATTAATTATTAAAGCGCGGGTTCTAATCAACAGAGCAAAGATAACCATGATCTTCTTGAACGCTAGTCTAAAGGTATGCGCACATTATTGTGTAGGCTTAAGAAACCAGCTGGCCGATTCGTAAACATATCTCCGAGTGAGCTGTCATTCCACGTGATGCCAGGGATTGACACTAATGACAGGTCACGTCAAACTCACGTCACCTAAATTCTCACGGTGATAGATATTTTTACAAAATAGATAGCCAGATATCTATCGGTGATCGTTATTCTGTTAAGCCCACTATAATACTCAGCACCCTAATTGCGGAACACACTATCGATCTCAATCTTAATCATTTTGACGGATATTGCTAATCCATTGCTTCTTATGTTCGAAAAATTTGTCTGTTCAACAACGTAAATAAGGCAATGAATGTTGTTGAACTGTCAAAATGAAAGCCATTGCTACTGATAGTGTGTTACACAATTACCCCGCTAGTTACTTTATGATTTCCATGAAACGTGATAAATAAAACTGAAACTCAAAGCATAAACCGATTTACAGGCACATTTGAATTGTCAAGGAGTCGGATCGAAAGTTGAAGCTAGTTTCCCGTTTCACAACATACATAGATCAGATACGACCATGGAAGCTCTTCCTGTTTTTTCGCATCACAATAAAAACCATAAGCTAAGAGGTTCCCTATCCATTTGCATAAAATTTTAAGACCTAATATTACTTGGCATACTTTTGTTTCACCTAATTATATTTTCGAATAACATTATTTACGCATAACATAAAAATATGGCAAAGTATTATTATGCCAAAACAAATTATGCCGTAATAGTTATGTCAAAGTATATTAGGTAAAAGAACATTATGCGAAGAGAAGGGATCCCGAGCTATGAAGGTTAATAACAAGAAATAATATCCTACCCAACTTATCTTATGTTTAAGATTACCTTGCTCCATAATTTTGATTGTCCTTGGCAAAAGTTATGCCAAACGCATTATTCTTTCATATCATCGTTGACCTCATTCTCTATTATCCTTAGACAATTCATCACATGACTACATTATCCTCCATTTTGTATAATTGAGGTAACATGTTACCTTTCAGAAAGGATCATTTGAACTACTAGGAAAATTCGCCTTAAATAATTTATTTATTAAGTTATTTTCCTTGACGTATTCTTGTTTGTCAAGCTGTGTACATTTTGCTGCAGTTTTAGCAATAACAGTTATCTATGTAAATGCCTTATTTGTTACTTAAGCTTAACCTCTTTTTACCCGACTACGGCGAAGGAAAAAGGAGGGTTATGATTTTGACCGGTATGTTTGTTTGTTCATCTGTTCCCTCATAACTTCAAAAGTAGGTACTTATATTAATTTGACAAATAAGGTATCGTTAAAAACGTCTTGACCGTCTGCTAGTTATAGGATATGTGACGTCACACTAAATTCAATATGGCGCCCTCTAGAGTACATAAAGTAATGAATTTAGAAACAAATATGTTGGGGTGGTGCCTTATTGGGTATCAAATGAAAGTGCTTAATTAGAACATTTCAAAAATATTAATATTACTGAAATAAGCCCCAAAATAATTAAATAAAAAATAAGTTTAAAAACTAAAACCCGACTACTGAAAAGGGATGAAACAAGAAAGTACCTTCCCGTGGTCGCATGCCGCTGTACTAACATACTTATAAGCTATGGTAGCTTCTATCATGATGTTAAATAGCCTATCTATCAGGCCACCAAATGCAAAAAGACTTTTCGAAATCCAAGTTTAAGAAATGAGCACGTTCAAAGAAACAAACAAACAAACTCTTTAGCTTTATTATTAATATAGATTAGAATAATGTGTCCACACCCTTACAGTCAATAACACAGCACAAAGTTAGCGGTTGAAACGCGCCACAAATCTGCTTGACCTTGTTAGGACTCGATCGAACCAGTCGTCTTGATTGGACCTAACTCATATCATAACTACTTGTCACTGTTTATTGATTGATACATCGATATGTTTTTAGAGAACTTTCGACCTTGTTGCGAGGTGCTGTCAATACAACAACCAAAGAATATTTTAATAAACATTCGAGATTTCTGACTGATTATTATCGACTGCTTCGCAGGTCTAGTGGTCGCAAGCGTTGCTGCTGAGGATGAGGTCCTGGGTTCGATTCCCGGGTCAGGAAATGTGTTATTGGGTTTGTAGCGGTATCAACGACGCCACGTCACGCAAATCCTGCATCTCGCAAGCAGAGTTTACCGCGCAACTAGCATAGATACAACAGCCCGACATGAATCATGGGGCAGTTGCCCGCCAGACACAACACCCGTCTGGTCGGAGGATCCTCCCTTTTTTCTATGGAGGTTGAGTGAACTTTACACCCTGTTCCTCATACCTCTATAGGTTTTTTTTTTATCTGGAGTTCCATTAGCAGCCGTCTGAATTTGTGCCCGGCTGATGGCAATAGGCTCGCCCCCTATTACATGGGACTTAAACATGACTGGCGAAAAAACGGTAACAACCAAAACAAGTGTTTGTGTTTTTACTTGTAGCGTTATACCAAAACTGATTGCAGACAATCATTGACTGCATCATTGATGAAATCAATTGTTTTGTGTGTCTGCACGACACTTTTAGACTATGTAATATGTCAATCCACATAGTGGCGCCGATTCTCTTGTTCACACACTAAACTAAATCTAAGTTCAGTACATCTTTTTCTTTCTATTTCATTAAGAAAAGGACAGGAGATAAATATTAGTTTAGTCCTGTCAAATTAGTCAGTGCCTGATGTAAATTGACGTATTTTTAATAGCCAATTTTTTAATCACGTCTAAATTGTCTATGGAGTATCTTAATTTGACAGGACTAAACTAATATTTATCTTCTGTCCTTTTCTTAATGAAATACAGAGAAAAACATGCACTGAACTTTTTAGTTTAGTTTGTGAACAAGAGAATCGGCGCCAGTATCTATTTTGACGAGCGTAGTACAAAGTTAGTTACAAGTGCTACAACATATCTAATGGTTATAAATTGATCCTGACAACCTACTTGATCTACTTAATTGCATTGTGTATCCTTAATGATTTGCCTGCAATTACTTTAAGTAGTCACTTACTCACAGACATCACTTACCACATAGGTGATAATTACATCTATGTGCGCATTTACATATTTACTCATTTCTATGAGCGTAAATACGCCATAGTCAATTTATGATCGAGTCTTAGAGGGGCTTTTATTCTGTTCATAAGTCATAAGCGAAATTTTTGCCAAAAATTCAATTTTCATCGAAAACAATAAGTATAGTTTTCATCGTTTACGATTATAGTTGTATTTTCGTAAAGGTCAGCGCCCAAACACACAGAATCAGCGGGAAAATTGCGTAACACATTATCAATCGGAATCGGTTTCATTTTGACAGTTCAACCACATTCATTGCGTTATTTACGTGTTGAGCAGACAAATTTTTCGAACTTCTGAAGCAATAGATTAGTAATTTGCGTCAAAATTATTCACATTCCGATTGTTAGTGTATTACGCAATCAGGGTGATGAATAATTTTGATGGATATTGCTAATCCACTGCTTCATATATTCGAAGAATTAGTCTGTTCAAATTTATGGGCATTGGCAAATAGCGCAATGAACGTTGTTGAACTGACAAAACGAAGGCCTTTCCTACAGCTAGTGTGTAACGCAATTACCCCGCAGGGCTCATATTTCTTATCATGGTCATCTTTCCAGACCGTTAACGTCCACTGATAAGCGTTAACCTTCTTAAATAGCATGCAACAATTTCTGTAGACCTTTATTAAACGAATAGTTTCACCAAACAATAAGTAAGAAATTATTAAAAACAACTGAAATGCACCTAAACTAAAAAGCTTCCTTAGTTTCTTCAGTTGTTGCTGAGCAACGTTTTAATTAATTGATTTAAAACTTATATGTAAGTACTTATATCTTTATTTAATTTAAATACTTGTAAATTACATTTTTAAATATTTTACTTTTTTAAATATTTGTGTACCTAATAAAAAATAGCAACCCAGCGGTATCGGGAACAGGGTCCAAGCTACTGGCTTTCAGGGCTCCAGAGAGAGGAACCTCTTAAAAATGCGAGCCGTGTCCAGAAGTACCGCTTTCTGAATTTTCAGTTGTTGCTGAACAACATTTAAATTAGTCAAAAAAAAAATACAATGTGGTAATGCCGCCAGTCTCTTGGGTACATTACCAGTCGACAGTGATGCGGATGAATTTTTCGACGCTATATTTTAGTTTGTGTATACACACATCAAAAGTGTCTAGGGATCAACATATATTTTTGCAATAACTTTTCTCCTGATTGATATTAATTAAAATTTTCTTTAAGGATTCATCAAATAAAGTGTTTTCGTTTGTCACAGTAACGATAAACCAAGTCACCTTTGCATTAATAAAGAAATTTGCCATTTTCCTAATAAAGGGATTTTTGACATTTGAACCACTAACACAAAAGTTCGAAAAAAAGACTGAAATACCAGTTTCCTTTAAAATTTTATTGGGTAACTTAAACAATTAATAATCCGTGTTTCTACCGCGAACACTAACAACACAAGGACATCGGTTTGGCATACTCAAAATGAGTTCATCCAAATCACGCTGTGGAATGGCCGCCCATGTTCGTTGCAACAACAAAAAAAGGTCTTCTTGCGACTGGATACCCTCCATATTCGGCAGAGCTCTTCTCTGTAGCATATCCCATGCATGCTCAATCGGGTTCAAGTCTGGCGACTGAGCAGGCCAGGGCAGGACATTGATGTTAGCTGCGGCGAGAGTCTGTCTTACAACTCTTGCGGTGTGCGGTCGTGCATTATCATGCATTAACTGAAATAAGGGACCGATTTGCACTTGTAGAGGAACGATGACGTCTGATACAATCGTCTCAGCATAAATTTGAGCGTTGAGGTTGCCTCTGATCCAAATCAACTCAGTTCTTCCGCCGATCCAAATACCATGATGGTTCCACCACTATAAGGATGGACTTCCTGGCAGGATTTTAATCGCTGTTGGCGTCCAGGGGTTCTCCAGTGTCGTATACGTCTTGTAACCGGTCTCATACCAAAACGAGACTCATCAGAAAAGCACACGAAACGCCATTGTTCTTCTGCCCAATTTCTGTGTTCAAGAGCCCATTGATACCGAATCCTACGATTGTGCATTGCTATAGGTGGTACCCGTAGCGGTCTTCGGGAATGAAGGTTCACTTCATGCAAGCGGTTTCTGACTGTTTGGTCGCTAATTAAGTTCCCTGAAGAGTGATGAAGCCTCACGGCTAACATCATGGCGGTTATTGTTGGAGCTCTTCGAGTTAAGATTTAAATGTATCGGTCTTGTCTCCGTGTGGTGCAGCGATACCGTCCTCCATGGCGCTCAGCCACGGTACCAGTGCTTCGGTAACGTGTCCAAAGTCGACTGATAACACTCTGACTTGTATTCAGAGCTAAAGCCACAGTACGTTGCCGGGAACCAGCTTCTATCATTCCCACGGCTCTGAGCATTTCTTCCCTGCTTAAATGACGTCGCCGCTCCATAATAACGTTGGTTTTAATCAGTAGTAGGGAAACAGTAGCACTAATAATGTCTTCAATGCGTTGTATGTTTTTATAGGGAAAATATTGACAGCTGATTTTCATCTTTTACTCGAATTTGATTCACAGTTCCTGATTCAAATTATGAAATGCACCAAAAAGGATCCATATAAATTTATAAAATCATAAATTTATTATAAAGCCACATCTCAATCTCAAGAAATCCGCATAAAAATGCTTGATCCCTAGACACTTTTGATGTGTGTAGTTTTAATTAAGTTAGGTTTAAATTTTGTTATTTTCGTTAATTAAGGATATATGTATTATTAAAAAAAATTGTAATTCTTCTTTTGCTGACACCAAGTAAGCACTGATTACCCTGTATAGAAAGTTTAATGAACTACGAAAACAAAATTGGTTATGCATTATCTGTGGTAAACCACATAACGTTGGTTGTTGTCTCTATTTAATTTTGTAGAAAATACTGACGAATTCACTTTTATAGACATATACTCATGCTTGTAATAAAATTATATTACAATGACCCACTTTCAGTATTTTTACGTCTTAAGTAAATTCCAAAGTTTACTTTTGATAACCTTTTGACCCGGAAGTACCTAAATATTATCAAAATTCTAACAATAAAGTGATTCATTTATGACTGAAATTATTATTGTGAAATTGGCACCGTAAATTATATGATAACTACATCCTAAGTATGTCAAAGTCAAATCAAAGCGTATGACCGGCCGAGTCATATGATTTGATTTGACGTGCGTGTACGACAAGATGTATGAATGTAAACTAAGCAAAAGGAGTAACTGCTTAAATTCAAAAGCACACAAAAAAAACACAACATACAAAAGACACACATAAACACACAAAGACACACAAAAAAAAGGGAAAAAAAAGAGAAAATAAAGAGATAATAAAGAGTATTCTATTCTATTCTAAAAGGGCCAAAGTCGAAAAAATTACAAATCCTTTTTAAAACCAAAATCATATACCTAAATTCTGCCTATATTTTTTTATATTAAAAAAAAAGACACCCAATATTTTCGTATTATAAATGGAGGTAATCGCACAATAGCCCTTTTTCCATTTTGACACTTAGGAGGCTAACTTCAGATCAAATTTGCTTTTAAAAAGGATTTGTAATTTTTTCGACTTGTGGCCCTTTTGAATGCAAGCAGCGGACTAAGTATGTAAGGATCGTAGCAGGTGACGTTCTGAAGGTTTTGCCTGCCTTCATGGGCAAAAGGCGTGAGATTATGAATGTATATGTATCCAATGATATTTTGATCAATGTACAGACGCCAGCACATCAAGCTACTACAATCTGTCAAATTTCTTTAATAGATTTTCAACTTTATCCCTAAAGGATAAGGTTCAAGATTGATTGGGAAAATTTGACAGTTTCCGGTAGTTTGATGTGCTGGCGTCTGTACCTAACACATAAAAAGTTAAATACTACGTTTTCAGAGGAAACAGAACACTGACAGAAAACGCAATTAATTTTTTTTGCAACCGGAATTGATTCCATAATAAATACATCTTTAACAAACAACAAGATAACATCCAACTAAGATTTCACTAGGCAAAACGTCTGCATATCTTATTAGGTAACGTCGTCGGGATTCGCGGCACGGCTGTCATTGCGAGGAGCCCGAATTTAAATTCAGTGTCCGACGGACACGGCAAACAAACTTGCTTTGATTAGATCGAATTGATGTATTGATGTTTTAGGCAATGGTGCGTTTTAATTTAGAGTTTTTTGAAACTGTCGTCATTTGTCATTAGGCTCATTACTGAGTTCTACAAAATATTAAACAGCGGAGTAATTGCGTTACACAGTTACACCAGCAATGGCTTTCATTTTGACAGTAGCTTCCACCGATTCATTCGGACCTATCTGACTGAATGGTTTGTTCCAAACATTAATTATCTTCAAGAAATTAAAGTGTAATTTACTTCGATCAATAATTTAATCGAAGGTAATTTAAGACTTGTTGTTATTTTTGCTATACCTAACTTCTAAGCGTGACAATGGCAAAATAACACGAAAAATATATGTATATAGTTTTCAAATTTGTTCGGCCTAATGTCAGCAACGCAAGTATCGTTCGCTGACGCAGCCAGTGTGCAGGTGACAGGGCATACGGTGCAAGATGGGAGATTAGCCATTGTCTGTGAAAAGACGCAGTCTCGTCGCATACACACCGGAGGTCTGTGCCTTCAACGAACCCACTTGAGGAGCTATTTATACAGCTAACTACCTAAATATAGAAATTGTACTGAAATCCATTAAAAATCCGTTAATTAATGCAGTACCAAACCTTGACCACGAGCCAATCAGTGGAAACGGTTTTCATGTAATTGAAATAAAAGAATGCAGTAAAGGCTTATCTTTCTGCGTTAATTGAAGTAATTTACTGCAACAGTTAACTTGCTGCATGGCTGAAGAGTGAGCATGAACATACGATTTAAGATGATATAGCTAGAACAGAAGTATATTGTGAGATGACGGAAAACATAGATGCTTGGAAGAAAAAGACCCCATGTAATAAGGGCACTCAGGTGATGATAACTGCATATATATCATCATCATTTCAGCCGAAATATGTCCACTGTTGGACATATGCCTCCCCCAAGCACCGCCACTTCTACCGGTTTTGTGCTTCTCGCATCCAGCGGCTTCCTGCGGCCTTCACAAGGTCATCGGTCCACCTTGTGGAAGGCCCCATCGGCCATCTGTTCTGCGAGCAAGGTGCTCACTGCCGCTTAAGTTTGGCAATTCTTCGGGCGGTTATCTTGGTCCTCCTACGGATCTCTGCATATATTTATTAAAGGAAAATGCAAGCAGCTAAGATTTTAGATGTTACGCTCTTTTTATTGATCTACAATAAGAGAGAAATGTTTTGAATATCTGAAGCGAGCACACGCGCCCTTAGTCATTATTCATCTGCTTTATCCGAATTTATTTGTGGTTACGCAACATGTCTTTTCGTTCCAAACTTCTCTATTAGTCTTCATCTCGACAGTCACCCCCATTCTAGTTACATCATCTTTCACACCGTTCACTCATCATTTCTTTGGTCTTCACAGGCCTTTCAAAAACACTAAGGATAATAAACATGGAAGTTCTATCAGCGGGGTAATTGCGTAACACACTATCGGTAGGAATGGCTTTCATTTAGACAGTTCAACAACATTCATTGCGTTATTTACGTTGTTGAGCAGACAAATTTTTCGAACATATGAAGCAATGGATAAGCAATGTCTTTCGAAATGATTCAGATTGAAATTGATAATGTGGTACGCAATTTGGGTGCAGAATAGATAGAAAGATCTCTATCAAAGACCATCAAAACCGTCATTTTCGAAGACAATAAAGAATTAAATGCAAATCTAGGAACTAACAATACACCTACGTCACACAGCCCGAAACATTGTGCTCGTTAAATTTTATTAGCTTTTTATCAATGTCCGCTGTTTCCTATTGTGCTTTCTGATATGGAATGTAATTTATTCCTTATTCGATTGTTAATGAGTGTTTGTTAGAGGTTAGGATTAGTTCTAATATATTGTTGTGGTGAACTGTTGGTGGTTGACCTATGTCAACTCGTTTTCTTAGCTGTGATTATTTTAGTCAAACAATCAGAACTACTTCATCAGTTACACAATACCAAACGTGTGTAGATTTTACTGATCAAATAAATGACCTTGTGAGGGCCTCAAGAATCCGCTGGATGCGGGAAACACACAACCAGTCGATGTGGAGGTGCTTGGGGGAGGCCTATGTCCAGCAGTGGACGTCTTTCGGCTGAAATGATGAATTATGATCAAATAAAACATGTCCTAGAGGCGGAAGATGCGGTGGAGTCTTTATTTATTACTAGCTCTTGCCTTGGCCGTAAATTACTCGTATAACACGGAAACGTACTCCCAGGATAAAAAGTATTTAATATGTTTTATCCCAGGTCATGGTCTGTGTGCCGCCGAAATCCGTTCAACCATTAAGGCATGAAAATGTAACATACAGACAAAGAAACAGACAGACAAAGTTAGTTTTGAATTTATAATATTACTAGCAGCGCCCCGCGGTTTCACCCGCATAAGTTTCGATGTTAATACTGGTTACAAACTATCTGTGCTGTGTGCCAATTTCATCCAATTCCGTTCAAACTCAAACTCAAAGCATTTATTTCAATTAAACCATTTACAGGCACTTTTGAATTGTCAGTCAGAAAAAGTGAAGCTAGTTGCCCATTCCAAAGCGTAGGTACCTATGGAGAAGAACGGGCAAGAAACTCCATGGACACTCTTTTAAATCAAAATAATGTGGTTACAAAGTCTTGGTTACATCATTCATGTTAAAAATCATACATGTGAGAACGATGCAGAACGTTAAAAGCGTTCATAATGAAAAGATGAGAAAAAACAACAATTCAAATAATAAATTAAAACAAGCCATGGCAGCAAAGAGATGACCAGTCCCTACTGACGGCGCCCGTTCACGAACATGACGCATGCATCAGCACCATTCAGCTCAACCATTTTGAAGGGAGCTAAATGATCCAACACATGCGCCACCATCAGCGAGACATTTGAGTGAGCATGACATACTCTCAGCCGCCAGAGCACATTCAAGTCAATGAAAGACGTACCCAGTAAATGGTAGCTTTATAGTGTGTACATAGTACTCACACATGTGTTATGCAATTATACAATACTAGGAGATTGAATTTATACAATGCAAAGATAGACTTACAATCTTCAGCAGCTCCAACAGTATTTTCAAGTGTTAATCAATTAGTTGTGGTTGTGGAACAGGACCAGCATTGAGCCAGGCATTTTTATCCGCAATGTAATCCCCTAACTTATAATATGCCTGCCTGCATAGTGTGCGTTTAATACAAGACTTGAATTTTGTCTCATTCAGTTGAAGAATGTGGGGAGGTATTTTATTATAACATTTTAAACAGTACCCCATAAAAGATGAGTCTACTTTAGCTAGTCTGAAACCTGGTTGAACTAATAGGTCCCTATTTCTAGTACTATAATTATGTCTCTCACCTCTTTTACTAAAAAGATGTAAATTTTTCCTTACATACATGATGTTTTCATAGATATATTGACAAGGTACCGTCATGATGTTAATTTCCTTAAACCGTTCCCTTAGAGAATCGCGCCTGCGAAGATTATATATGGCTCTGATGGCTCTTTTCTGCAGAATAAAAATAGAATCGATGTCTGCAGCCCGTCCCCAAAGTAAAATACCGTAAGACATGATACTATGAAAGTAACTAAAATAGACCAGTCTCGCGGTATCTACATCAGTAAACTGACGGATTTTTCTGACAGCATAAGCAGCTGAACTTAGCCGTCCTGCAAGAGATGTTAAATGAGGACCCCATTGTAGCCTTGAGTCGAGCGTGATCCCTAGGAAAACAGTTGTATCGACGAATTCTAGTTTCTTTTGATTCAATATTATCTCGCAATCACTACCTTTGACATTTGGTAAAGAAAATCTTATGCACTTAGTTTTTTTTCCATTTAATACTAAATTATTAGCAGTGAACCAATTTTGGACCTGCAGTAGGGCGTTATTTACGTCGTCAAAATTTATAGCACGTCTATTTACCTTAAAAATTAAAGAAGTGTCATCAGCAAATAACACCATTTGTGGTTGGTTTTTTAATAAATGGAGTAGATCATTAATATACACTAAAAAGAGGAAAGGACCCAAAATCGAGCCTTGTGGCACACCCATTTTTACTGTTCACTGTTGTGTTTTTACTGTTCAGTAGTTTTTGCGTGAAAAGGTAACAAACATTCATCTATCCATCCATTCTCACAAACTTTCGCGTTTATAATATTAGTAGGAAGGATAGTATGGATTATTATGCAATGTATCTAACTACTCCTATGCCAGCTATGCTATAAGTACCAGCGCTGGGGCTCTGTCTTGCATTAGGTCGCAGCATAATGCTGAGCGATAGCCGTTTTGCATAGACGTGACGCATGTTTCCCCCTACCTTTTGTATTTTCTGTGCTTATGTTATTTTTTGCGCCATGTTTACCGCAAATAAACGTATTTTCTTTCTTTCTATGATCAATATACCTCTCTCTAAATTGTCTCTTCCCTGATTTGTAGCCTGATTTCATTCAATCATAAAACTATTCGTGCATGCAATATTAGATATCTGTCCAACCAACCAGGTGCAGTAACACGACATCGCAAGCTGCACTCATTATTATTTAAACTAGCAGTAATATTTATAAGTTTAGCGAATGACATAGTTAGCTTACACTTACAGCTTAGCTGGTAAATCAATAGCTGTTCGGAATTCTCAATGCACCTGCTGGATTAATTATTGACTTGAGACTAGCTTTCGCACGCGGTGCCTCTCGTGTTGTTTAAGAACCTTACAAGTTATACATTCAAGACAAAAAGGTCTCATTGTACTCCCAAAGGCGTATAAGACAAGATAATTTATTAAGACTATTTTAAGCTCAAATTTTGGCGTTCTTATATCAAAATCAAATGAAAATGTTTTGTTTCAGTTTAAGTTGAAGTTTAATAATTGCCCATGTAGGTCTACATGGGCACTTATTAAACGTCGTTTCCTATAGAAAAGAGCCGGCAAGAAATTCCACAATACCTACACTTTTAAAAATAATTGGTTTTTATAATGGAATACAAGTACTTAACAAAGTAGAAAATGGTCAACAAATATATAGTCTACAAGGCCTACAACGTTTAAAATTGTAAACGTCTCGTAATTTTAAAATACTATCAAATTGGTGATCGCAATGGCCAGATACTCCAAAGAAGGCTGCTGCATATTCTACTGCAATTTTTAGAAGGCTACTGCAGTTTTGCGATAGCCTTTGATTGGCTCAAAAGTGTAGATAGTAACAATGAATACAATGTAATTGAATAGCTCTAGTACCTATTTAATTGCTCGCTTACTGATTAGCACCAATATTATCATACTCGTAACATACCAATATTGTCGTACTATTCATGATTGCGTGGACATATATGTAAATGTAATCCAATGCTTGACCACTTTATTAACTTGCACCAGTAGAATGCATGCTTTCAAATTCATCACTATTCATAAGTCTGTTGAATATAGGCAGATTCTACACGGACATTATCATCGTCCTTATTTCTATAAGCTTACCGTATCATCACTATTCATAAGTACATCCTGCTGTTGAATATAGGCAGATTATACACGGACGTAATCATCGTCCTTATTTCTATAAACTTACCGTATATGAACACCAAATCACCCTTAACAGTGGTATGGTAGTCGCTGTACGGTCGAACAAGCTTTTGGTATACAGGCAGCTAACTTGCTACTACTTTTAAACAATGGTGTGCTGAGTTAGTCAATTCTTTTGTACCACTCTATTTAATTAAGGATGCCATAAGCTGAAAAAGTTAGGGAAATAATAATGGTTCCGAAAAACAAATTAATCTCCAGCGATCTGTGGCCGACTAAAAAAAATGGAACTTCGAATAACTAAACTAAACTTCCGCAAAAAATACTGAACCTCCGACAAAATTGCTAAGTTACCGACAACAGAGGTTTTGTCAAGGGCACCCCGAGGTTCGGTTTGGTTAGGTTACTTTAAACCCTTTACATAGAAATAGGAGCCCCGCAAAGCGGGACTCCGTCGACATAGGATGTAAAAGCGAGCGAATGAGAATACAAATACCTTTATCTAGGTATATATCAAAGCGTAATTTAAGCTGGTAGAAAAGTATTATAGCAATAAACAGTCATGTTTATTTTTCGAAGATTTCAGTATCTCATTCGGCCGTTTCGTCATTTTTATTCGGACAAAAGTAGTCGGAAAGTTAGTATTTTAGGCAGTAGATTTTTAGTAAGGACAATTCTTATTTTTTCCTCGGAGCTTTTATTACTATCCAAAAAGATATAACGCACAAAATAAAACTAAATATTGGCTGTGTAGCGGAAAGATGAATATTTTTGCCTGTATACCAAATAGCTTGTTCGACCGTACCTATGTTTGGATTTAGGGGAGTATTAACGGACACACACAGAGAGGAGGCCTGTGTCCCAGCAGTGGGAACATTATAGGCTGATGATGATGATGATTAACGGACCTATTGGTGTGTCTTCTACTTATTTTCTGCTCATATACAAACACAAACAAAACAAATTATATCACACAAACAAATTACAAACAAACACAATGATGAGAGCAGTGGTGACCCAGCGGTAACGGCTGCGACTTACGACTTGTAGGTTGTGGGTTCGAACCCAAGTAGCCACTTTACATTTTGTAAATTATTGCATCACTAATGCTCTTAAAGCGGTGAAGGAAAACATTGTGAGGAGACTAAAACCAAAAAATCGAAGACACGTGAGGTCTACCAAATTGCACTGGGCCCGCGGTATGTAGTACGGCCCACTCCCTCTCACTGAGAGGAGGCCTGTGTTCCAGCAGTGGGCACATTATAGGCTAATTATGCTATGTAAACGTAATAATTTAACGATGATTAGTAGTTTGTTTATACAGGTGCTAACACTGCCAAGCACGAGGCTACATGCGCTACTTTCTATTGTAAACATTATTGTTTACATACACATTACACATTCTAGTAAGGCGATTGTTTACACAACATTATGTTATAGTACTTTTTTTCAACGTGTAAATTTTATTGTTGTAAATTAAAATAATATTTAAAGTAAGCAAATAATGACTAATAAGTACCTAATTACTTAATTTAAAAAAATAATAAAATGAAATCCTAACTAAACTAAAACTATACACAAACTAAAATATAGCGCCGAAAATTCATTTCTTTTTAATTCGTTCATTTTATTGTTATAGTTATGTTTAATAATGCTAAATGTTTGACTACACGACGCGTGTGAAAAATATCGACGGTCTGTAGTATACAGGGTGGTCCAAAAGTCGTGGATCAAACGAAATAGGGAGATGAAGGAGGTCATTTCCAACAAAAAATCTTTCTACAGTATGGTCATAATTCAATTGCCCTAAAAGTTATGAATATTTGTGTATACCGAGTTCTTTTACAATTTGACAAATTTAAAAAAAATGTGATATAAAACAAACGGTGTTGTATTACTACTAGATAATGTGTCAGCACTACAAATTTCTATTAGGGCTCTGAGTATCAAATTTCAAGAGCAATTTATTTTTTTCCAAAAAGTTTGTAACGTTACCAAAAATTATTTCTCACTTTAAAAGCGTTGGAAGTGACCTCCTTTATCCCCCTACTTCGTTTGATCCACGACTTTTGAACCACCCTGTATATTAGACCCATTCAGTGATTTTGAGTGAAATCTAAAGTTCCATTTACACGATTTAAGTTCCTTGCCCGTGGCTAATAAGACTTACCATAAAATTAAAGCAATAACTGACTTGCATCGCCTACACTGTTTAGATTTTGCAACTGTTATTGTTACTTCAACCTGTATACCACGAGCAATTAAATCGCATCGTGTATGGCTTTACATCTATTATTTCTAGCTGTAACGATTACCATAGCTACCACAGTGACGATTGTTAGAAACTCACCCTGAATTAAAATAAAAAATTAAAATAACATTGCATAGCATTACAATAAATTGCTCTAGAAACTACGAGCGTGCGAATTAAGTCGCTAGCAAGCAATTCTATAAGTTGTTACGGAGTCATTAAACGACAATAAAAACAAATATAAATGTTCTATGAATCAATATAAATGAATCAGCATGATTGATTTAATACTGGTTCTGTATATTATAGTTTATAATCTATATAATTTACTATGGTACCCTATGCAATATTACAATGTGCTATGTTGAACTGTAGTGAGGGGTCTTTGGCTAAAGAAATATATACAGGGTGTTACGGAAAGGGTATATCAATACAAACGGGTTGAAGAGTGTACCTCTATTCAAAATTTCAGCTCAAAAGCATTAACTTTGAAAATTCTTAATATTTTTTTATTTCGACATCACGGCGCTGCACTGGCGCGCGGTGGCGTGATGTGCGTGTACTAGGCGCACAGACACACTACAGATAATGGATAATGACCCTCGTTGTGCGGTGACACGTTTGTCATGATTTTAATTTATCGAAATAAAAAAATATAAACATTTTTAAAGTTACTGCTTTTGAGCTGAAATTTTGTACAGAGATTCTAGACCAGTACACTCTTCAACCCGTTTGTATTGATATACCCTTTCCGTAACATCCTGTAGAAATAAATCGTTGAAAGAAAACAAACCGATCGTTTTGTGTATGTGCACGCTAAGACCATTTCTTTCTGCAGTCCTTTTGCAGTTAGTTTTTTTCTGATCTAGCGTCACTGTCAAAATCACAGTGTTCTTTATTTTTTACCCGACTACGGCGAAGCAAAAAGGAGGGTTATGATTTTGACCGGTATGTATGTATGTATGTTCATCTGTTCCCTCATAACTTCTAAACTCCTTGTAATAATTGGTTAAATGAGGTATCGTTGGAAGCGTCTTGATTGTCCGCTGGTTATAGGCTATGTGACGTCACATTACATTCCGTCCCTCTAGTGGAAAAAAGTCATGATCTAAAAAAAAAAAAATTTTATCATGCCTTGTTGGGTATCAAACGAAAGTGCTTAATTAGCACATTTCAAAAATATAAATAGTACTGATAATAAGCCCCAAAATAATTAAATAAAAAATAAGTTTAAAAACTAAAACCCGACTACTAAAAAGGATGAAACAAGAAAGAACCTTCCCGTGGTCGCATGCTATCATAGCTTATATGTTAGTACAGCGGCCTGCGACCACGGGAAGATACTTTCTTGTTTCATCCTTTTTAGTAGTCTGGTTTTTATTTACAATAATATGGTTGCTGTTGGGTTGCTGTCAGAGACCAAGGACGACCCTTCCACGTCTCCATTTGACTTCCTATTATTCTAAAAGTCTCTCTCCTTTGTTACAGTCACAATCCCAGCCCTAAACTTCGGGATGCTGATGGGCTGGCAGTCCCCCATGACGCCAATCCTGCAGTCGCCCGACGGGCCGGCGCCGGAGCCGATCAGCGATGAGACCATATCGTGGATGGCAGCTATTACCTTCATGCCCCCCATCTTCTGCGGGTTCATGGTTGGCGACCTCGTTGACCGGTGGGGCAGGAAGATTACTACTCTTTTGACGGCGTTGATGCTTGTGGTAAGTGTTGAAAAGCTTTTAATGATTGATTTTGACCGTGTATAAGATGGTATCTGAATGTAATTACAAAAAGACTCCATATTATGCAATTCGAAGGCTTAGAGGGGTTTTATAGGCACGAAGTGCGTTCGTAAAATAGCTTATTAAAGCTGGACTATTATATTATCTGCAATCGCCACCATGGATTTAGTATATGATTCTGAACCCATTGCGTTGAAATTTTTCGTTAGTTATTAAAAAAAAATGGGGTTAAATATAACGACCACAAAAAAAATTTGTCTATAATTACAATAGTTCTAGCTGGGCACCCCGAGGTTAGGTTTGGTTAGATTACTTTAAACCCTTTACACAGAAATAGGAGCCCCGCGACATAGGATGCAAGAGCGAGCAAATGAGAATACAAATACCTTTACCTAGGTATTTTACAATAAAATGGAGTTTTAATTTTGGTGATCATTTACTATTTTTGGCAGTAAAAAGTATTTTTTTTATGTTATATTTTACTTTATCTGGTTATAAGTTAAACTTAAGCCAACAAAAAACTGCTTTTTCCTACAAAAGTCCAATACCTACGCGGTCAAAATATATGTCGACGTCCTGCCTCCCTGTATATTGCTACATCATGGATCAAGCGCCATTTCTCTCCAAAACACAGCTAACCAACAAACTATAGTCCGTGCGGAAATAGTTGGCCGCGCCTTAGGTATGTGAGCGGTGGGACGGAGGGGCGGGGGCGCATTACTCAGTACGTGCGTTGCGAACCGCCGCCTCACCCCTGTCCCCACCTAAGCAGCCAACTAGTTCCGCGCGGACTAATCACGCTAGTTAGTTACCAAATCGGTTATGTAACCACTCGTCGCAGATAATACCAGTAGTAAGATATTGTTCACTAGCAGCTGTATCAATTACCGCTTATTGGAACTGATCTGTTGTTTTAGGTTAGATCACTTTGATCAACTATGATATGCAATCAATTCATTAATACAGGAGTATTTTGCAATATGTTTACCTATCTAGGACCTAATTACTACTAAAGTTTTCGCTTCGAAGAGAAATTATCAGAATTACGCCGTACAAAACCACCGACCCACTAAATTGATGACCATTGGTGTCGATTCTCTTGTTCACAAACTAAACTAAATTTAAGTTCAGTGCATCTTTTTCTTTATATAAGTCCTCTGTACATTTCGGTCCTTGAAGCATTTAATAAAGAAATATCACAAATCTAGCGACCTCTGTATCCTGCGCCAAAATAACTGACGCAGCGGGGAAATTGCGTAACACACTATCTGTAGCAATGGATTTCATTTTGACAGCTCAACAACATTCATTGCGTTATTTACGTTGTAGAGCAGACACATTTTTCGAACATATGAAGCAATGGATTAATAGCAATATCCTTCAAAATGATTCAGATTGAGACTGATAGTTTGTTACACAATTAGGGTGCTGTTTTTAGTCAAGAGAGTGTAAACCTTGCCTTTTGTCCTAATGCAATACTTTTGATAGCATCACTAATTAACCCTTATTTCACAGATAAGCTGGACCATAACCCTGTTTTCTCTCGCTCCATGGGCGCTGATCACATCTCGCGCAGTCGCCGGGCTCGCCTGCGCAGGCTGCTATGTCGTCATACCGTTATATTTGAAGGAGGTAAGTAGCACGCATTACCCTAAGACTTTATTTGAGAAAATATATTCGTCGAACATATTATAATATGTATGTACACTGTAAGATTCATATAAAGCTGTAACCTGGTTAAATCCATCAAAAATCTGCCGAAAACAAAGCCAAAGTTTTAATGACTAGAATTTGATGGAAAGGCTTAATATGATTTGCCAGAATATCGAAAGTACTCATTCTTAAAATCTAGAATGCCATCATCTCTAGAATATGCGGTAAACTCTGGCATCATTTCGTTGCGAATTTGTAGAACTACTAGATGCTTCGTAGTTCCACTACAGACTTTTTTTTCTAAGAAAATACGTCTTGGAGCAACATTGTGCAAAAACGGAGCAACAAATAATTACGTAATTTTTTCGGGGAAAGACCGATGCCCGTAGTATGCGGTATGATTTCGACAATATTAAAATTTTTTTTTGAAAAACAATGGTATATGTATATTTCCTATGCGTAAACAATTTCAGAAACATCCTCTCATTGTTGCCTGAAGTTAATCATCTTTACCACGCAATTGAAGTGAGATAAATTAATTTTCCAATAAGTATTGCTTTTGTGGTTTTGAATCTACGTCATAGCATTTTAGTCATTGGGAGATTTAAAGCTTGGCAAACGGGAAGTTTTGCTATGATTTCAAAAGAGAGGAAGATGTCATAGTTTTGTGATACTCGTAGGTGTGTTCGTAACGAGTAATATCCTTCCTCTTTGGTGTGTGACGTTCGAGGAAAGTTATGACGCTTCACAATTATTGGATATACGTATTTACCTTGTTATTGACAATGACTGATAATGACAATTATAGGTGAATGTCATGTCTGTTTACGTAAGAGTAATTACATGCCGAAGATGCTCCCGATCGCGGTCGCCATCTTCATACCTCGATGTCGATACTCGCTATTTTTACATAGATGGAGGTGCGAACACGTCGGTTCAGTCGCATCTGAAAGCTCAGTTGCCCAGTCCTGTGTTTGTGCTATATTCTATCTACTCCAGAAGAACAAGTTCAACCGATTTAACCAATCATGAGCCAGATCACATCGATGCTTGCCATCGACTGCGATGTAAAAACAAAATATTTTGTTTTCACGTAGGCATCGAGGTAAACCCCAAAGCCCCCCGCAATGTATCGCGGAGAGGTATCCTTCGGCATGTGCGTGCGTGTCTATTAGCATGCATTTGTTTTACATGGAGGTGACATCGAGATAGCGAGATAAAATGCAATCGCGAGGTTTCGCAGTGAGGCATCTTCAACAAGTAATTACCCAAACCGTGGATGGTCGAACGATCAGGTAAAGCTACGCTTGCCGCGCTTGGTCCGTGGCTGGGTGACCATCTTCACATACCAAGACCCCTCCGTGCCTCGGAAAGCACGTTAAGCCGTTGGTCCCGGCTGTCATTCGTGGATCTTTGACAGTCGTTACGGGTCGTCAGAAGCCCGAACGTCGGACAACCAGTCTTACCAAGGGGTATCGTATCCCAGTAACTGGATTGTCGAGGTTAGATAGGCAGTCGCTCCGTGTAAAATATGGGTATTCAGCTGCATCTGGTTAGACTGGAAGCCGACCTCAAAACGGTTGGGAAAAGTTAGGCAGATGATGATGAGGTTGCGTGTCGATGTCCGTGTCACCCTGAATATGATTGAAACAACTTATTTCCATCTTTACCAACACAAACTAATCTTCAATTTTGTCCACAGATAGCATCAGACAACATCCGGGGCGCTCTAGGCTCCCTCTTCATCCTGTCTCAAAACCTAGGCTACCTGGTAGTCTATGTGGCAGGTGATATGCTGTCCTTCGACGCAGTTCTATGGCTCTGCACTGCTGTGCCCGCCATCTTTCTCGTTGCTTTCATTGCTATGCCGGAGACACCTGTGTTTCTGGTTAAACAGGGGAAGATTAAGGTAAGAACTTCTATATCCATAGAATAGAATAGAATAGAATAGAATACTCTTTATTATGTACACCATATAAATTACAGACATAAATATAGAAAACTTTACAATGGGTGACACAATGGGCGGTCTTATCGCTAAGAGCGATCTTTTAAAGACAACCTTTGGATGGATTACAAACGGAAAGTGTGGCTGTCTGTCTGTTATCCCTTCATGCTTAAACCGTGGAACCGATTTAGATGAAATTTGGTATACAGATAGTTTGAGTCCCGGGAAAGGACATAGGATAGTTTTTATCCCGATATTCCCATGGGATCGACAATTATGCGGGGGAAACCGCTGGACATTCCCACTGCTGGGACACAAGCCTTCTCTCGGTGAGAGGGAATCGGCAGTAATCCACCACGCGGGCCCAGTGCGGGTTGGCAGATGTCACGTCTTCGACTTTTTGGTTCTAGGACATGCCGGTTTCCTCACGATGTTTTTCTTCACCATTTTGAGTAGTAGTAGTAAAGCGCCTGTCTGGGTTCGAATCTACGACCTACACGTCGTAAGTCGCGGCCGTTACCACTTGGCCACCACTGCTTTCCTGGCGATCACATTAATACCTACTTAATTGAATTCTGCAATCTAGCTATCTTCCGCCGAGTCACACCGATTGACCCGGACGATGTAATGAAGGGGTATTTCCCACCGAGCTACTTTCTCCTGTTTAGAAGAAAGATCAGATGTTAATTAATTTGCTTGTAAAACATGTTAAAGTCGTTGCAGAACTTTATTCATTTAAGTGTTGTTTGATGGGCATAGAGGCGCCACAATAAAACTTTAGAATCATCTCGCAACCCCATGTTTCTTTTCTGGGACGAAGTAAAGTAAAAGATTATTGATTGAAAATTATTATATAAACTTTGATTTTTAATTTCACTAGACTAAAATGACAGCTGTGATCATTCTGCGTAATTTTGGTCTGGCAAATTAAAAATCAATGTTTAACTGATTTTTTTCATTAAAAACAAGTTTCTGCTCGCGACTTCGTCCGCGTATAATTTGTTTTGACACTCGGAAATACTAAAACTGCACCCGGTAGCTTCCAATTATATGTAGTCCGCGCGGAACTAGTTGGCCGCATCTTAGGTGGGGACGGTGGTGAAGCGGCGAGTTGCCTAGTGTTTGCAACGCGCGTACTGAGTAATGACAGTAAGCGCCCACGCCCCGCCGTCCCACCGCTCACATATCTAAGGCGCGGCCAACTAGTTCCGCGCGGCCAACTAGTTCCGCGCGGACTATAATGAAAGAATTTTCAGAATCGGATCAGTATTTCCGACAAAGATGGGTAATCATCGGAAATACTGATCCGGTTCCGAAAATACTACATACAAATGTTACCTCTTTATAATATAAGTAACTAGTTTCTGCCCGCGACTTCGTCCGCGTAAAATTCTTGTTCCCGACGCGTCTCAGCGCATCGCGTGCCCGCGCTATTACGTCGTTTTCGCGTTTTTTTTTTTTTTCTTTTTGCTCGTATGATGCTAAATAGCCCTTCCTCAAAAATTGAGCTATCTTCACATGTAAAAATATTTTTTCAAATCCGAGTGGTAATTCCAAAGAGACAAACAAACTATTTAGCTTTATTATTGTAGTATTAATATAATAGATTAATCATATAATATATAGATAAAACGTTATGAAACAAGCAAGAATAATATTGCTAGCGAAATCTGTAGGTACCTATACAAAACATAATTACGATAAAATGTAGGTTGTCCCGTGGGGATTCCCATAGAAGATGTACTAACAGATTATATTCTGTTTTTTATGAAAAACCACATAGGTTACATAAGATCTTACCTCGTTTTTAAGTGGTTTACCTCTACCTACTTTATAACAACATCCACAAGGTGTTTAGAGTGCCTAGCAATGGTAACATGCACTTAGAACGCTGTACTGATTTATTAATTCATACACCATCTTTTTCAGTCTTTTTTCATCTTTAATGGGTATGAATATCAATAAAAACGACTCCAGCGAGGTAGCAGTAGCAAAGGTTTTAATTTTGACAGTTCAACAACATTCATTGCGCTATTTACGTTGTTGAGCAGAATTTTTTTACGAACGTAGGTATACAGTAGCAATGGATTAGCAATATCCTTCAAAATGATTCATATTTGTTACGCAATTAGGGTACAGTTTCTGAGCCAGTTAATAAAGAGCAACACCTCAAATAAATCCTTTCAGAAAATCTTTCGTTCACTCTTTCTTTTTATTTTACGATTGTTATGAGATCTGCAACATCGTCATCATTCTCCTATGTGAATTTATTTGAGTCCGCGCGGCATACGAGTAGGTATGGAAGAAGACATCGTGTAACAAATTCCAATAATTAAAGAAATCTTTGATGTCCTTACAGGAAGCCCGTGCAGCACTAGCCTGGCTTCGGAACACCACAACAGATGACAAAGACCTGGAGGAAGCTATACAGCAGCTGGAGAGGGAAGAGGAACACGCCAGGAGTATGAAGAAAGCCACCTGGAAGAGTATAGGTAAGCAGTTCCTTTATTATAATTATTACAGGCAGGAGGACAGAATCTTAACCCGGAACGACGAGGGAAGGATTTAACTGGGTATGGTGTAGAACAAATTGGGAGATGCCCAATAGACTAATATCCGTTTTCACTAACATGTAAAAGCTCGCTGCTGGATTTTTAATGCTCAACACTGCGGCAAAAGTTGAAAATCGACCAGCGCGCTTTTATTTATTCATACAATGAAAAAGGGCATGAGAAAAACAATCGACTCTTCTTGGCAATCAGTGACATGATGACAATACTGTTCCTTCCTTGACATACTTAAACAATCCTGGCGCGATTTCCAAACTATGCTAAATAATAGGTATTTCGGTTACATAATCAGCCGATACATTCCCGCTGCTGGGACACAGGCATTCTCTCTGTGAGATGGGCTGCTGGTGGTGGTAAACCACACCGCCGCGGAACTAGTGCGGGTTGGTAGATGTCACACGTCTTCGAATTTTTGGTTCTAGGACATGCCGGTTTCCTCACGATGTTTTCCTTCACCGTTTTGAGAGCGGTGGTGACGAAAACCTCTCTGCAATGTAACATAATGGGTTTTACAGTTACAGTCTCATAAAAAATAATAGGTATCTACACTTACGTCACCCACAGGAAGAGATTAAGTAGTCACCTGCAACCACACGACATTTACAAGGATTTAATTGCATCCCAAGAAAAGCGAAACCACAGAAAGTTCCCCGTCCACCTCAGGTGACGACAATGTATCTTTCACAACAATTGTGAAGGTTACCTACATTGTTTCCGAACATAATGTTCAGGTGACACATAACTACATAATCCTCGTCATGAAGATCATTATCAGATTTGTTAATAAATCTCTGAACGGTACTGACCGCGAGCATTCGCTCCATGAATTTTTTTTTCAAACTTTCGTTGAGCTCACAAAAAAAAAAAACAAAAAAACATTAATTCGCGAAAGGAACAGTTTGGTGAGTCCGTCAATCCAAACACGAAAAACTTAACTGTGCTGACGAACAAACGTTCGTTGCATACGTTCGTTTCTCGTAAACATTTGTTGCGCGAGCTTTGCGAAACAAATCAGCAACGCGAACGCTTGCGGCGAATACCGTCCATTAAATAACTACATATTAGGAATAAGATTTTCAGTCTCTGAAACCCCGATTGTACCCTCCCTTTTCTATAGAGGTTGAGTGAACTTTACACCCTGTTCCTCATACCTCTATACTGGTGACCCCGAACATGAACGTCAGCGCAGACAATGAATGGAAATGGAATGAAGGAGAATGGTGAGACTTGATATTCCAACGAAACCAAACCGAACTCCAACGGTCGGCATCAAGGTGTATTTACACGTTAACAAAAACGAAAGAGTTATGGGCAGTCACTTATGCGAAATTCGAAATAAAGTTTACATATACTGCAGTAAATCCAACAAATATCTGGAAAGGGCAGGGTCCCTTTAATATGAGTCATACTAAACTTATCATAAACCAATAAAGTCTCCCCACAATTTGACCAAGCCGGTTACCAGATGACGTGTCAAAATTCTGCACCTCACTTCCACGAATTGCTCTCACTCGTCGAGATATATTTACCGCTGCGGGTAATGAGCTGTGGCACGCGACGAAAACACAGGCTGCACTTATGATGAAACCTTTCTTGAATCAACATGGCTGTTGGGGAAATCGTTTAGTTTAGAAATGGACAACTAATCGTTTAGTTGCAGAGCTTAAATCTGTTTTTTTTTAAGGTTCCGTACGTCGAAAGAAATAAACGGAACCCTTATAGGATCACTTTGTTGTCCGTCCGTCCGTCCGTCTGTCTGTCTGTCTGTCAAGACCCTTTTTCTCAGGAACGCGTGGAAGTATCTAGCTGGAATTTATATCAAATACTCAGGGCTACTGTCCCTTGGAGCTGTACAAAAATTAAACTTTTAGAAGCCAACGCAATCAAAAGATACAGCCGTTTATGCCGCAAATTTTCGACACTCGCAAGGGAATCAAAACCTACAGGGTACTTCCCGTGAACTCAGAATCTTGAAATTTGGTACGAAGCAACGTTCTATAGTACATATAAAGGAAAAATTGCGAAAACCTTACATTTTTATGCGGAACCTTCGGTGCGCGAGTCCGACTCGCAATTGGCCGGTTTTTTTTTTAAAGTTAGCCTACACTATTCCACTGCTGAGCAAAGGCCTTACCCAAATCCTTCCAAACATCCTTTTCCAGAGTCACCTCGATCCAGCCCTTGCGGTACGCGTCTATATAGATCGTGTCTCACCACATCTCCTTGTAACTCTTGGCAAATAGAACATACATTATTTGTTGCTTCTATATATGAGAACAATGTAAAAAAATAAATAAAGAAACAATTCAAAATATAAGATTAAAATTATACGCTGGCAGTTAAGAAATGACGAGTCTCAACCGACGGCGCCCATTCACGAACATGACGTGTGAATCAGCAAAATCCAGCTCAACCATTTTGTAGGGAACCGAATGACCCAACACACGCGCCACCACAATATCAAACTACTGCAACGGAGTCCAGGAGACGAAATTCTTCGGACACTGAACCAAGACTGCATACAATTTAACACGAAACAGGATATTGATAAAACAACATCCTTTACGCTCTCAACAAAACCTGATACCAATCAAGGCACAGTCGAATAATTCCAAAAAGGGTACATTCACATTCTGCAGTCAGGCTTGTATTCATTTATAACTCTTGGCCGGATAATATTTCATTACGAGCTTACAAATAAAGCATGGCTTCATACTAACAGGTCGCTCATAATGTTGGTTACTGAATAAGGATATAAGAACTTGAGTCCACTTGCACTACAAATCACTAAATAAGTTTAGCGCTAAATTTATTTTAGATATCGGTCTGTTTTTGTCAATACTTTTAAATGTAATAGAGAAAGAAAAATGTTTTAAATTTATGTTTAGCGCTAAACGCATTAAAGAACGCGCTTAAAACTACGCATATGGCTAGCCTTTTCCCAACTAAGTATGTTGGGCTTCCAGTCTAATCAGATGTAGCTGAGTACCAGTATTTTACATGGAGCGGCTGCCTATCTGACCTCTACAGCCCAGTTACTGGGTAATACGATACCCCTTGGTAAGACTGGTTGTCAGACTTTCGGACTTCTGACTACCCGTAACGACTGTCAAAGATCCACGAATGACAGTCGGGACCAACGGAGGCACAGAGGGGTCTTGGTATGTAAAGATGGTCACCACAGACCGACCGCGGCAAACGTAACTTAACCTGATCGATCGACCTGTGCGGCTGTTATTATTTAGCCACGGGCCCCAAGACTCGCCTAAAACTATTGCTGGATTAAAAATTAAGAGTCCATCGGCAAACGCAAAAGTGCAGCTGTGTCAAAAATTAATAAAACATAATAATTGATAAACATGCATACCCTTAGAAGACATTACCCTTTTGTCAATCAATAGCAATCGGATAAGCTTAGGCCAAGGAGGGAACCTACGATGCATTGAGGGTTCAGATCGATTTAATGTTAAAATTACTTAGTACAGACAACAAAAGAGATAAGTATGCAGGATCGTCGGATACAGTTGAAGTTTAGTAAGAAACCGACGGATGTTCTCAATTTTATTAATAGAAAACAAACAGCTCATTTATCAAATTAAATTTCAGTCGACAACATCCATCGGTTTCTTACTAAACTTCAACTATATCCGACGATCCAGCATACTTATCTCTTTTGTTGACTGTGCGTATACAACACGCAGTGTGGGAAACAACTGACTAGTTTTATACCTTTGTGCCGGACAGACAGTGACGAGACAATCGTAAGGAAGCAGTCCTCCGTAGAAGGCATAATGAGACTGTATTTACTATAACCTTGAACCCATAGTTAAGACCAAAGTACGTACCAAAGATTGTATAAAATTGACCTAAGATAAGAGGCGAAGAGTCACAAATATTTTTTTATTTAGAAAAGAGTCTTCAAGGAGTTTCGTGCCCGTTCTTCTTCAGAAGGAATCTACTTCGCTTTGGAATAGGCAAATAGCTTTATCTTTCTGACTGACCGACCCCTTGTCAATTGAAAAGTGCCTGTATGTACCTAATGTACCTACGTAAGTAACTTAATTGAAATAAAGGCGTTGTGTTTGAGTTTGTTTAAAAAAAAAAGATTTGGTACTCCGAGAGTGCCGACAGAAGTGAAAACTTGAACAAATACGTGTGTATTTTTTGAATCATCAGGAAATATTTCTAAATATTTATTTGGTGTCGGTTACGGTAACGGTAACAGTGTCGCGAGTTCAATGGTTTTTTCCCATCTCAAAAAAAGCCAACATGCATGTGTATCTATGTACGTACATACATACACAATATATGTACATACTTATATACAGAGGTGTCGTTTACGGTAAGTAACAGTGTCGCGAGTTCAATTGTTTTTCCCATCTCAAAAAATGCCCAAAGCGCCTAAAGAAGTTTTCACTTCAAAAATGTTGTCTGACTATCTTCTACCGTTACTGAGATAAAACCTTGTGACAAACGGACAGACACTGACTGTCAGTTAAGTATATTTGTGGTCCCAATTGGCACCCTGGCGGTGCATAGCCCTGTATGATAAATAATCGATCGTCGTTGAAACCAGTATTATATTTCTTACACTGTATTGCAATGTTTCACTTTATTTCAAGACTTTGGTATGCAGATAACTTTAAAACGGTTTCTGCAACTGGTTGGTGATTATTTAACTAGCTGGATTTTCCTGGCGTTTACCGGGTAACAAGATGGGTTATTAATATGTAGTTATAGACTATTATCTTAACAGTTATTTTACATACAAGGAAGGAAAGCGAAATATTTAATGGCGTAGATGTTCTTATGGAAATTTTAATGGCTTTTCAATTTTCTTAACGTTTGATCATGATTCAGAAATAGGTTGGTTGTTGGTGCTCGATTAGGTAATAGAGTATTCAGTAAGGTAAGAGGAGGAGGAGAGGTTTAGGTACAAAAATTAATCAGTTCCCACTATTGGGACAAAGGCCTTCTCTCTTCGAGATGGAGTGTGCTGTAATCTACCACGCGGGCCCAGTGCGGGTTAGTAGATGTCACATGTCGAATTTATGGTTCTAGGACATGCCGGTTTCCTCACGATGTTTTCCTTCACTGTTTTAAGACGAATTGTAATGATGTAATTTACACAAAGTAAAGCGCCTGTCTGGGTTCGAACCGACAACCGTAAGTTGCGGACGTTACCACTGAGCCACCACTGCTCCTTGGTTCAGGTTCAGGTAGTTGGGATATTATTCAGCTTTGATATATGGAGGTGACATTATTAATTTTGAGATTGCCTGCTATTCTACAAACTAGTTTTATTTAAGCCCCGAGTTATATCCCTACCTAAAGTCTATTTAAACTTATGTTTCAAATTAATATTATTTCAAGTTAAACAAATATCAACTTTATTTAATTGGTAATCAAGTAGGTTTCAGCACTTTTGAAAAAGTTATAAAAATGTTTGAAGTTGTAGCGTAAACTGAACTTTGTTGTGTACAATTTAAAGTTATTTTCCATAAACTCATATTTGTTTACATTTTTGGTAAATACCTAAATCGCGAATGCATATATTACCATCTACATTATAGGTACTATAAATTAAAGTCTCTTTTCGTATCTGTCTGGGTGACCGTATTGTTCTTCTAAAAGCTACACAGCGGATTTTGAATCGGTTTACACCATCATTAAGGAAATTTATTCTGGAAGATTTATGGGTATAATTATATTTTTGGGATGCGTGAAGAAGCCTCCTCGTGTAGCGCAGTTTGTTCCACCGACTTCCGCAGTTACTCAACTGAACCGAGCGCTCGGCGCATCTTGGACAGTCACACCCAACACCTTATTTGACTGGTCAATTCTTCCCTTGCGGTGGTAGGGCTAACGCCCGCCAGGTTTACGACCACCCTCCCACCGGAGTCCGGCGTCATGCAGCCTGCTGTGTTTCGTCGATTCGTGGGAGTTCCAGTGCCTTAGGCATCTTCTGGGCACACTCGTTCAATCATAGACCTCATCTATCGCTTTCTATCAGGCATGATCGAGGTCAAGAGCGGGCCATTCAGCAATAAAAAAAAACATTAATATAAGTTAACTTTATTCTCATAAGAATACAAAAATTCACTTACATAAGAATATTAATACTATAACATATGTCGATATTGTTGAGATTTTTAAAAGAACTAGACATTTAAACAATAATTATTTCGGGGGTAGATAAAAAAAATTAAATACTTATAATGCTTATAGTCTAGAAATCTCGATGTTGTAAAAAGTTGGTACATTAGTAGATTGTTGGGCGGTACTTTTTAACCGACTTCAAAAACAAAAGATGAGGTTACATAAATATTTTTATCAATGATGGACCAATTTTGAAGAAAACTCTTTTTTCATTTGGTAGGGGAACTCGGGCGGTGGTCCCATATATGTATATAATACTAGCTTCAGCCCGCGACTTCGTTCGCGTGAAACTTCTTGTTTCCCCCGAGCCACCCCGTCGTATCGCATCATCGCCCGCGCTATCACTTAACGTTCTTTTTTACTTTTTTTCTTTTTGCTTGGCTCCTAAGGGTCATAGCGTGATGTTACATAGCCTATAGCCTTCCTCAAGAATTGGGATATCAAATGCAAGAAGAATTTTTCAAATCCGACTGGTAGTTCCAGAGATTACCCCTACATACAAACTTACAAACAAATTTTACCTCTTTATAATATTAAGTGTATAGAGGTATAGATTAGTATACTCGTAGATATGTTTTGTAGTTTTTCAGTTAGCTTTAATAATATCTAGATACGTATTTATTCCGCTTTGTGTATCTTGATGATGTTATAAAACATTCTGTCAAGATCCACAGTTGTTTACATGGCAAGTAGTATACTTAACAACCAACGAGCAACAACAATTACGAAAAAAAAAACAACCGACTTCCAAAAAAAAAACGCTACGATATGAAAATTAATTCATTTTGATTTCGATGGCAGTAGGTTGTCGTGTTTTTTTTTGTTGTTGTTGTTTTTATGTAGCTATAAAATATACGATACGACGTCATTTTATCGTTTTTCTATAAAATTCTCGATTCAATTCAAAACAAAACACTTTTTTATTTATATTAGGTCCTTACATATGAAATTGGCGTTTTTCGTACTGGCCACTTTAATCACGAATTTCTCCTCTTTGGTAAGGAATTCCAAATTCAAATTTGTACAGCTATTTACTCATGTATTTGTGCTTCGATGACCGTCATTCATTTGTTTTTTTTCTTCTGTTTTTTCTGTTTGCGTCACTCATTTTACAAAATGGAAAATTTAAAATATCGCATTATTTACGAGTACGAGTTCCGCCGTGGCACTAGTGCTGCGGAAACGACTCGAAGGGTGAATGATGTGTATGGCGGTCATGTTGCAAAAGAAAACACAGTTCGTTTTTGGTTCCAACGTTTTCGTTCTGGAAATTTCGACCTGCAGAACAAGCCCCGTGGACGGCCTGAGACCCAAGTTGATAATGGAGAATTGAAGGCTATTGTGGAAGCGGACCCATCGCAAACCACGTCCGAGTTAGCTGCAGGCTTCGATGTTAGTGATAAAACTGTTTTAATTCACTTGAAGCAAATTGGGAAGATTAAAAAGCTTGAAAGGTGGGTACCTCACGAATTGACTGAAGCAAACCGGCAAACGCGCGTCGACTGCTGCGTTACATTACTGAACCGGCACAACAATGAAGGTATTTTAAACCGAATCATTACCTGTGATGAAAAATGGATTCTTTACGATAATCGGAAGCGCTCAGCGCAATGGTTGGATCCTGGCCAGCCAGCCAAATCCTGCCCCAAGCGAAAATTAACCCCAAAAAAGTTACTTGTAAGCGTTTGGTGGACTAGTGCCGGTATTGTTCATTACAGTTTTCTCAAATCTGGCCAGACTATTACAGCTGATGTCTATTGTCAGCAATTACAAACCATGATGGAAAAGCTAGCGGCTAAACAACCAAGGCTGGTCAATCGCTCCACGCCACTGCTGCTTCACGACAACGCCAGACCACACACTGCGCAACAGACGGCTACCAAATTAGAAGAGCTTGAATTGGAATGTCTTAGACATCCTCCGTACTCCCCGGACCTTGCTCCAAAAGATTACCATTTTTTTCGCAATTTGGATAACTTTTTGCAAGGGAAAAAATTCAACTCCGATGGGGCAGTCCAAATCGCCTTCAAAGATTTTATTGATTCCCGTCCGACTGGTTTTTTTAGTAAAGGGATCAATGAACTACCTATAAGATGGCAAAAGTGCATTGAAAACAATGGTTCATACTTTGATTAATTAAATATATTATATTAAAAAATATTCGACTTTTTGTTCCTTCCATACAAAACGCCAATTTCATATGTAAGGACCTAATAGCTTGAATCCAGTTTTTAAACGGTGGAAGCTTTCGCAATGTTCCATTTTTAAAACCTGTCCATTTGTGCAAAAAAAAGACAACGTTTTTATCCTCAACTGCATAGCTTCTGCCCGCGACTTTGTTCGCGTGGAAGTCGTAAGTCATCACAATTTATAAAATAACATAGCACTGTCCTTCCATACCTATTAACACTGTAATTTGAAAATATTGTAAAAGCCAACTATTTCTAAAACAGTATCTAACCGTGGAGTTTTTTGCCGGCTCTTCTCCATAGGAAACGACGAATTGGAACCGTGCATCTAGCTTCTGACATTTCATAAGTACCCATGAGTATCCATGTAGTTATGTGATATGTAATACTAGCTGCGCCCCGCGGTTTCACCCGCATAAGTGTCGATCCCGTGGGAATATCGGGATAAAATCTATCCTATGTCCTTCCCCGGGACTCAAACTATCTCTATACCAAATTTCATCTAAATCGGTTCAGTGGTTTAGGCGTGAAAAGGTAACATACAGACAGACAGAGTTAATTACTTTCGAATTTATAATATTAAGTATGGATTTTGATTTTAATTTTGAACAGCCACATTTGTATAATACTTCGTAGTTTTAGTCTCAGCAGTCTTCGGCCCCCGACCCACCGCGTCGCATCGCATCGCCCGCGCTATTAATTTGTGTTCGCTTAGCATTCTGACTTTTTTTACGTTTTGCTCGGCTCCTTAGGGTCGTGGCGTAGCACGATGTTAAAAAGCCGACAGCCTTTCTCAAGAATTGGGCTATCAAATGCAACAAGAATTTTCCAAATCCGACCGATGGTATTTCCAGATGTAAGCGCGTTCAAACAAACAAACAAACTCGTCAGCTTTATATTTAGTAGATATAGATATATGAGTATGGATATTAGATTAGAAATTAAAGAAACTAGCCAAGTTAAAACTTTAAAAGGTCATTAGATCCTCCAATTGGTTGCTACCAACAAGCAATGGCCAGTCGATTGAAAAGCTTAGTGTAGACTAATGAGAGTAATGAGACACAATAACTTTTTCTATTGTAATAAATCAAATGTCGATTTTCCCACAAAAGCACACTTTTTATGATGAGGTATAGTAATGCTGTCGGTCATCTCAAAATTAGGAGAAGCCGCCGAAACCCAGGCCTTATTGGTAAAGACTTTATTTAGTAAAGACTTTTATGACTTATGCAAGCAGTTCTCTTTTCACTTGTTTTCAACGAAAGGCTCAAGCGTACGCAATAGGCTGAACCTTGATTTCTTTAAAATTAATTATTAGTGTTAATTTAGTTCTGGTACTTATTTTATTCAATTATATTGTAGTTTATTTCTCGTGTTTGGCGGTACCGTTTTGATGATTGGTGCGCTTATGTTATTGATTAATTTGTCGTGTATAAGATCTCTTACTGTATTATTGTCAGAGGTCGGAGTAGGTAGATTGATTTTATATACTTGCGTCAAGATATTATAATATGGACATGCCATTTTATCCATAGGAAGTACCGGAAAAAGTTCCGGGATTGGATTATGGAATAAAATAAAATAAAAAACATACAGATAGGCTAACAAAATCGTTTATTATATGAACACCCAATGAGTCATACAAGATACTTGCTTCTGATTGGTCGTTGCGTGCGGTCATTGCGTTGTGAACATAGATGAACATGAGATAAAGAAACAAAAGGCCCTGTCTAAGTTTTGTCTCATACTGTCAAGCGTCATTTCTAATTCAACAGTAAGGGACAAAATACGGTGTAACTATTCCAAGGTATTTTTGTATAAAATAAAATACTGATTTCTTTCACCATTAGCTAACACTGGCAGCGTAGATTGATATTATTAATACGTTTTTCACCTTAAACACAAATTCGTGCTAATTTCAAAATTCCGGAACAAATATCACAATAAATATGAAGTTCCGGTATTTTGGAGGCATATCCATATTATCCTCTACGTTTGACGTCAACGACCTTAAATCAATCTACCTACTCCGACCTCTGATTATTGTATAGCTAGCCGTGAAAACCTATAATTGGCTTCATGTTTCTTATTCCAGTGTATTTATTGTATTTATGTAAAGCTGTTGGTTTTCCATGTGATAAATAAATAAATTCATTAATAAAAACTAGGTACAACGGTAGGTATTTTTCCATCGCTTTTTAACATTGTAATATGTATTTTTTTATCTTACATCATAAATAAGAATTAATACACATTGCCAACTTAAATATGTTAATCATTTCTAGAAGCTAGCTTTTATACAACTTGTTATTTTTACTTCACTTGAATCTTATCGTGGATTTGCCTGCACAAGGATTTAGTTAGGTATCCAAGATCATTATTTATGTCGCCAGTGGCTACAAAACAAAATACTGGCTATATATATAAGAAAAGCCTATGTGTGCGGTGCCCGTGTAAGCTTACCTAAGTTTTTAACCGACTTCATTCTCTAAATAAAATTCTACAGATCAGAAAGAAAAAAAAAAGTTTAAACCTTATTTAAATGTTGAGAAAAAAAACATGAAAATCGTACAAGTCGTTTTCGAGATACAGTGACTAACAGACAGACAGACAGACAGAGAAATTCTATACATATAACACGTGAGGCATGTGTTAATGAAAGACGTTATAATTATAAATATCCGAAGTTTGGATTCCAAGAATAGATACATTAGGCAAAAAACACCCAAAGACCAGTTCTAACAAAAACAATATTTTGCGCACGATAATTTCTTAGAATGTGCATTGTTTATCTGTCTAAAGTTATTGATTTGAAGACGAACTTTGGACTTACCCAGATTTAGGCTATGATGCAATCATCGTCGTCTGCCTAGCTTTTACCCAACTATGTTGAGGTCGGCATCCAGTCTAACCAGATGCAGCTGAATACCTAAATTTATAACCAACGAAAAAAAAAGGAGGTTATACATGGAGCGACTGCCTATTTGACCTCCACGAACCAGTTGATGGGTAATTGGGACATTTTCACAAAAAGTGTACATAGCGTTTTTCATTCCACATCTACGTTACCAGTGTTTTGGTATCGGAATGGAAGTAACAGAAGCCTTACTTGTTTTAAACATAATTCAGTAACTCTTCGACAACTAAATTTATCAACGAGTAAACTTAAGAATTGGATTCACAGCAAGTCAAAGAATTATTAGTACAATTTGCAAAATAATACAATGAAAACTTCCAGTGGTATTGGTTTCGGTTGGTGGAAGATCGAAATTGAACCGTCGGCACTAACACGTTTGTTCTTGTCTGTCGTCGGCGCAAAAAGACCGAATCACAGTGGAAGACAGTTTTAAAAAGTAAAACTAATGCTGCCAAGCGCAACAAAAAAATCTTTTAGTAGAAATTCTATCGACAAGTTTTATTAAATAGTGGTTTCGGAATGGAATTTTCCACTGTTACCAATTCGTGCCTCTGTGTAATTTTATAGATTTAATTTTATATAATAATATAAAATTAATTAAATTAATCTAAAACAAATGAAGAAATACTATTCTTTCTAGGTAAGTCAACTTGGACGTATATTATTTTTAACGAAAGCCGAAATTGTTACATTTAGTCTGTCAAACTGACATACGACAGAGCAAAAATTACTATCATTCAACTTTAAAATTGAAAAAAAAAGTAATTTTGGTATAAATAACTGGTCAAATTAGATAAAATTTGGGAGAATATGAACAACAGATTATTTATTACGTATTATTTTTACAATGGAATAATATATATGTATATAAAAACCATAACAAAGTTATAGGACAGCCCAAAAACGCTATGTACACTTTTTGTGAAAATGTCCCAATTACGATAGTCGATACCCCTTAGTAAGACTGGTTGTCAGACTTATGGACTTCTGACTACCCGTAACGACTATCAAAGGTCTAGGTAGGCTATATCATTGTGATATTCTGTGCTTTTGTGTTCCTTCCAATTATGCATATTTATTTATAAATAAACAGAATTTGAAAAAGGTTTTAGACTCTAAGTACCTGTTTTTGCAATGGCGTTGAAAATACAGCGTACTTTTTTTTATTTAGGTGTCCCTTCGATCAATAATAGAGGTGTCCTAAATGATAAAAGAACGCTGTATTTTGAACGCACGACTCAGCGCCGAAAGTTGAACCCGCCCCGCTCCGCTCTTTTTTATTCAGGCGTTATTTTAGTGGTCGCCTAGTATAGTGTAGACGACATTAGACTCTCGTTACCTAAAAAAACTTTCTGACACATCGTGCAGCAATTACAGAAAACCACGTCTTAAAATCCTTGTTATACTCCTTTTATTTCATCCACGATTTTTCATATTCTTACATATTAAAAAACAACGCAACTAATTTTTCTAAAATCTCTTTCCAGTACAAGACAAGACGACCTTCAAAGCGTTCCGGATCTCTCTTAACGTGATGCTGTCCCAAGAGACCTGCGGTTACCTGGTGGTCCTCATGTATGCTGGCTCCATCTTCGAACAGGCCTCGGAGTCCATCAGTCTGAAGCTGTCGCCGAACAAGCAGACGATCGTGGTGGGGGCTATCCAACTGCTCGGCAGCATAGTGGCGAGTTGTATTGTGGAGCAGACTGGGAGAAAGGTGAGATATCTTGACAAATATACACAAACTTAGACTGTTTTCCCATGAGAGCAAGCAAGAAATACTGAGCGCAAGGTGTTCAATTCAAGTCACTGCGACATTATAATCATTGCTTGGTGCTAAACAACTGGCCTTCGGGCCTGTGGCCTGGGTATGTTCTGGCCTGCTTGCTATGGAGCCCAAGGAAGTAGGAAATATGGATTCGTACTCCTTAAGTTTTTTTTGATTAACTTAGAGTCCGCGCGGAACTAGTTGGCCGCTGAGGTGGGGACAGGGGTGAGGCGGCAGTTCGTAACCCACGTACTAAGTAATGCGCCCCCGCCCCTCCGTTCCACCGCTAACATACCTAAGGTGCGGCCAACTATTTCCGCGCGGACTATAGTGGTTTCCAAGATAGTTTTCAAATCAATCCCTTGGAACTTGCCGAGCTTCATTACTTCTGCACTTTTTTTTTGGATGTTTGACAACACACGTGAAATTCCTTATAATATTTTTGTATCAAGGAGATAGAATCTTCTTCTTCCTCTTTTGTTCTATGTTCTAGTACTTCTCTACTTTTTGTATAGGAAAACGCATGGTATTATAGATATAACGAAATACATTATCATGTCGAAGTATCCACTACTAAGTATGAACATAGGCTTCCAAATGACGGCTATAATTACGACGATTGACAGACGGATATGAAATCGGAGTAGGCATTTTTTATGAGCATGTTGTGTTGTGGCTTCGCGAGACACGACAAATGATTCGACGAATCCATTAAGTACTAGTTCTTCGTATGCATTTACGTACAGAACTCATAAAGGTACAAGGAAACAAGATCATGTTTTGGACCATATTTTGTGTGTATGACATATAATATGTTACAAATCGTGGTATCCACAAGGTTTGCACACCATGTGCGCTTCGCGCTCTCCTCTGTGTTTACATAGAAACGGCCGGTACGACCAAGCAAATGCATTGAGCACAGTTGGTTTGCGAACAAAGTGATTCTAAATATACTTATGGCGGCATCTACAACGCAACATGTGAACTACGCACCTCACTTATGTCACACAAAATCCTGCATCGCGCAAGCAAAGTTTTTTGTGTGATTAGCAACAGGGTGGCAGGACTGGCAGGGACAGTGACTATGCATTAAGCATATGTTTCTAGACCGTAGCGTAGAAACTTTTTGTCGGTCATAAAAAAAAACTGCTGTTTCATAAGCTTTTCTGAATTCATTGTAACAGGTTGCGCGTCGAAGACACCCTGTACATGGTCGGAGCAAAGACTATAATATTCTCTATGGGTCGGAGGATCCTCCTTTCTCTATTGAGGATGAGAAACTTTCCACCAGATTCCTCATACCTAATTTACAATACAATAAAACCTGTCTTCTTTCCTTCCAGTGGCTGCTAGCCGGCACCTCCCTGGCGACTGGATTGTCAATGCTGGCATTAGGAGCCTGGTTCTACATCACGTCGATGAACATCTGGCTGCCTGGCTGGTTGCCGGTGCTCGCCATGTGTATGTGCATCTTCGCGGATGCTGCAGGGTACCAGCCTGTGCCCTATGTTATTACTTCGGAGCTATTCTCATTTCAGGTAAGAATAATTACTTTTTATTGCTTCTTTTAAACGTCTGCTAGTGTTACTATGCTTAATATGGGTAAGAGGGCTATTATTCAAGACATTATTGTTTTGGACTGGACCACCTGGCCTAAACCGGGAATTGGCAGTAGGTGGATATGTAGATGCATATGTAAAAAGACTAAAATCTTTTGCTTCTTCATAATAATATATATCCTGCCTACTAGCTAGGTGTTTTGTGCCAGAGAGTTTCCTCTGTATTGACTCCAGGGTCCAGCCTAGCAAATTACCAAACCTATTTTAACTTAAAATTGAGTGGCCCAAGTTGGTAAAAAATACCGTCATCTATATATCTTTAGAGCCTATTAAAAATTAAAGTCGATTTTCGTGTCTGTATGACCGCGTTATTCTTCTAAACTCCGCAACGGATTTTGATACAATTTTCATGATGATTTAGAGAATTTATTCCGGAAGGTTTGCGTGTGCTAAAATTAATAATAAACTTACATATAATAAAAAATCATGATGTTTTGTCAAGTTGTAACAACCGCGCGTAGCAGGGACAGGTCTCTAGTTCTTAAATAAAAATAATAATGACTACGTAGCTAACACTTCTGCTTTCAAATTGGCCCAAAACGTACCAGTGTAGTGTCCATCGAATCATCTAATAAATAATTTCTTTTTCCAGCACCGAGGCATGGTGACTTCTTTCGTCAGCTCCGTAGACGCTCTCAGCGACTTCATCCAAACGAAGGCCTACGACCCCCTTCTCAAACTCCTGGGAATCCACTGGGTCTTCATCATGTTCTCCATGGTCTGCTTCCTTGGTACCTTCTACACCGTCATGTGGGTTCCAGAGACGAAAGACAAGACTGTAGAAGAAATATACGCTCTTCTAGAAGATAGTAGAAAGAAGGAGAAGAGGAAAGCAGTAAGGGAAGATCTGGAGAGTGGGAAAGAGATGAGTAGATTATAAGTGATGTTGTTGGAACTTGTCGGATTGAGGGTTTTTAATGTGACTTTCGAAATAAAATTGACTACAAGGACTGTTGACTATTCTGTTGGGTGGAATTGGTACAGTCAGTAACAAAAGTCGGCATTTTAAAACATAACTGAGTACAACAATACAGTGTTTATAATATTCAAGCCTGTATTACTCTTCTTTTCAAAATCATGTACCTGAATATCATTATGAGTAAAAAACTGAACAGTCGTAACATTATAATAACAGAATCTCAAAAGGAATGCGTGGAATAATTTTGTATCCATTCAGATAAGAAGTAGGTATATCTTAGTAAACAAAGTTTTGTTGCGGACAACAACTTCTATATTTTTGTTCTTAAAAAAAATGACACACTGTCTGTGGAATATATTTTGTTCTTAAAAAAAATGACGCACTGTCTGTGGAATGTTAACTGCCAGGGTCTGGTTCATACCTGAGTCAGAGCAAAAACAGGTCTAAAAAATAGAAACAACATTATATGCCAAGCTTGTGCCATTATGGAACCTTGGAATGTTATTTTTATCATTATGACTAAAACCATTTTTGACAGGATATAACACGCGCGGGGTATAAAGCTGCGTTCTCACGAAGCGATTTAAATCGATCAACTTGAATTTTGTTTGCAAATTGAATGATAATAATCAATCATGAGACTTGCACTAAAAGTTGATTACTTAATGTTCGCAATTCCTTCATTATTTCACAACCTACCATTCTGGCAATACAGGCATCTTGTTTGACCTGTTTTGGTCCGACGCTACTTGAGATCGGCGAAATATGGTTTATAGCACTGTGGGACCTAAGCCCGCACTAAAGGCACAATATTGTCTGTGACTGAAGTAGTCCATTTGTACACAGAAAAGCGTGATTAATGCGGGTTTAGGTCACAAGAGCTATAAAATAGTATACGATACGTGTGACTTAAGAAGTCTATTAATGCACTGCGTTAATTTCACGCCGTGCAATAATATACTACTTAAGTCACACGTATGATAATGTACTATTTATCATTTATTGCTTGTCGACTGACATTTAATAATCAGTACCTTTTTTTTCATATTATTAGGTACTATCCATCAAATAAACCATCCACATTTTCTATTGCCTCCCTCAACTTTTAAATTGTTGTTATATTTTGATCAACTAAAAGTTTAACTGTCTCGCCTAGTGAGAACACTGCTTTAGGGATTGGAATTTTTATTTCTTTCGGTCTAACCATAGTATTATGAATTTTTGATTTATTATTTTTTTATGAATTCATCGATCAGATTATTTTGACGGTAAAACTCCATAACAACCAGCAATGTTTTGTTATTAGTGTTTTCATTTTTCTATTTACTTCTTTTTTGTATACAGTAAGTAGGTATTTGATTTGGAAAAATACGTCTCCCCAATGTAACTTTATTTTTGTGATGTTTGTAAAATACCCACTTGTACAGTCAGGGAAATTAAGTGTTAAGGAAATTGACACCCCACGTCCATTACTTGCCGTGTATACCTATTTCATACAACTGTCAAAGACTGATAGTTGCGATTTGAATATACAGACTGTTACAATTGGTAGTCAATTTTCTTAGCAATTAATTTCCCTGGTTTAGTTATTTGTTTTGTCAATAGTAGACAACGTTGTATTAAGTACAACATTTTATGACGTTTGTAAAATACTTGTACAAGTAAATTAAAAGCCTCGACTAAGTATAACATCATCTCAACTCGACAAGTTTTTACAACCAACAAAAATGTACAGAAAATTAATTAAAACCTAAGTGACATGAGACAAAATGAATTTTCTATACATCCTAATTCTGTAACAACCAATCTTTCTGCACACCGATATTGTACCTTAAACTCATGTAAATAACGTATAAAATCGAATGCGCAGGAAGGTCGTGATATTTGCCTCCCGACTACCGATTGTGATATTATGACGAATTAATAATGTTTAGTGTTTTGGTATTATTAGATTAAGATGTCTAAAATGACGTTAAAAAAATAATTTATATCAAATGAAGCTATTGTTTTATTTCATAATAACTTCTTTTTAATAAAAGTTTCTTAGTAGGTACTAGCAAGTAATATGGCAGAACAAAATTATTAATTACTAGCTGTGCCCCGCAGTTTCACCCGCATAAGTCTCGACTCCGTGGGAATATTGGGATAAAAATTATCCTATGTCCTAATCCAGGTCATGGTTTATCCATGTGCCAAATTGCATTCAAATCCGTTTAGCTGTTTTACCGTGAACTCGTAACAAACAAGCCTACAAAAAATCTAATATTTTCTCTCTATAATATTAATTATTTTTTTAGAATTAGATTCACAGACCGCACTTCCCTTTGCTATGTAAACGTCTCATACGAATGTGAACATTAATAAGTGTAGCGTTATGTTCATATTCGACCTTTCAACGCTTGCTCACATCCGCGTATACGAATATGAACGTTATTCACAAAATAATAAGGATCATATTCGTATCGCCTACTTAGCAAACTCAAAGTGCACTCTATCAATTACATTTAGAATGTTTAACACAATGTAAAAACCTTGCCTCATTTTGTGCAGTAAGATGGTAAAAGCCGTAGTGATATAATTATATCCCTAGGGATATAGCCATATACCGTAATATAGTTATATAAAAGCGATAAATAACTGTCTTACTAGGAATATAACTATGATACGAGCACGATCTAGTAATATAACTATTTAACTAGACTAATCTAGATTATTTCATCATTTCACTAGTGAAATGATTCACTGCTTCAACCATCTTACTGCGACACATGCACACGGGCGACACGCGTCAACTAGCTTCTAACGTTTCATAAGTGCCCATGTAGGTGTGAAATAAAGGGCGCTACACACGGCTAAGATACTATAATATTTTATCCTCGCCATACAATGCAATGGAATATGAAATATATATTATCTTCGTCGTGTGTAATGGTCCATTGAATTGCATGGCGAGCGATATTGTATTTTAAGATACATGGTGTGATAATATTACAAACAAAACGAACTATGTACCTACACACCTGTAGGTATATAAGAAGGCATATAAGCATCCGGTACAACACCTAAACATTTCGCAATTTTAAATGCAATCCGAAGTAATGGCTCCGAAACCATAAAATAAACAGGTACCTACAATGTACATACCTACACGTTTATATAATATTCTTTTAGTTTCTTATATGATGTGGAATATATTGTATTTTGTATTATTAACTGTAAGTTATGCTAGAAATTCTCGGGCTGCAAATACCTTTTCAGCAGGTAAGACTTGTCAGACCGTGAATCGTCTGTGATGATCAGCACAATGTTCCCACTGCTGGGACACAGGCCTCTTCTCGGTAAGAGGCCGTGATCTACCACGCGGGCCCAGTGCGGGTTGATAGATGTCACATGTCTTCGAAATTTAGGTTCAAGAACATGCCTGTTTCCTCACAATGTTTTCCTTCACCATTTTGACATCAGTGGTGAGGAAAAAATTTACACAAAGTGCCTGTTGGATGCGAGAAGCACAGAACCGGTCGAAGTGGAGGTGCTTGGATGAGGCCTATGTCCAGCAGTGGACGTCTTTCGGCTGAAATGATGATGATGACAGCGCCTGTCCGGGTTCGATCCTACGATCTACAGCTTGTAAATCGCGGCCGTTACCACTGGGCCACCACTGCTCATGAACTTGCCAAAGAGTATCGTTTTACCCAGTACCTGGGTTGTGGAGGTCAGATAGGCAGTCGCTCCATGTAAAATACTGGTATTCAGCTGCATCCGGTTAGACTGGAACCTGGTTAACGTAGTAACGGTCAACAAAGTGAACATCATCATCATCATCTCAGCCGCAATACGTTATGTCCACTGCTGAACATAAGCCTCCCGCAAGCTTCGCGAGCAATCCAACCACCCTAACGAAGCCTTTGCTACCCATCGTTTTGAAATATAAACTATTGGAACTGTTTACAACGCATCGGAAGAGATAATATCAGGAATGAAGTTTTTAGGAAAAGTACCGGAATAACCGACATAGCTTGCAGAATAAGCAAACTGACGTGGTAGTGGGCTGGCCATGTGTGTCGAAGGATCGATGGCCGGTGGGGGAGAGGAGTCCTGGAGTGGAGACCGTTTATCGGCAAGCATAATGTGGCACGACCCGCAGCTAGATGGACCGATAACCTTAAGACGTCTGGGACAGATTGGATGCAGAAGGCGGAAGACAGGGTGTCGTGTCGTGGCGTAGCCTGGGAGAGGTCTATGTACAGCAGTAGACTGCAAAAGGCTGAGTTGACTGGTGAAGAGAGATTAATACCTATTTATTTGCTGGGAACTTCTTAGCATGTCTATGAAAAACTAAACCAGAATTTGGGTACGACTTTGACATCCACCGTCCATAAGTTCCTGTAACGTGCAGACAACAGGTCACGCTGGGCACGATATTAAGTGTCTTACCGTTTGTGGAACTGCACCACATTTACACTCCAGGGTGGAGTCACCCGAGCAGCTTTTCCTTGCTTCGGCCAACCGGAATCTTTATAAAAACTTCCAGATTAGCCAAGGCAACTTAAATATCGAAGTGGGGGATTTTCAGCAGGTGGAACAAAAATGTTGGGTAGAGAAGCACTATATCGCCACAGCTATAGGGCCGGCGCTCACTGACGACACGGCACGGCGTGTCATGGCAAAGGATTTTATTACTAATCAAGTTATTTTGAATCTTATTTCAATGAGTTTAGAATTCATGTTATTTTTTTCGATACCACGAGCGCGACGTGCCGCGGGAGGCTGTGGCAGCATGCACCAAACCTGAAATCGCGAAAAAAAAAAAACAGCTGTTCCCTACATTTATGTTCGTATATCTCGTCAAAATGTAAAGAACAGCTGATTTTTTTATCGCGATTTCAGGTTAGTCCCATAGTAAAAGTTGTTCATAATGATGAGTATAATGTCCTCTTACTCTTAAGAGGACATTGTACTCATCATTATGAACAACTTTACAACAACGGGGTTGAGAGGTTGTTGGTGTTTTTCCAATAACCCCGTATAATAACTATTACACACATATACCTATATCGCATTGAACTGTAACTTATTTCTGTACTTTTGTCCAAAGACCTAAACTTGAGAAATTTTGATGAAAGTGAGCCTCGTTTGTTCGAGGACATGCGTCGCCATGGACATCACCAGAATAAACCAGGCCTTCGGATCAAGAACGAGCACCAGGTCTTCATCATGGACAAGAAGACCAACTTGAGGATCCGAGGGGGTAACGCCACGGACACTAAGAACTTCCCGTATATGGCAGCCATTATTATTAATGGAAGGTTGTGGTGTGCTGGCACCATTGTGGATATCAACTGGATCGTCACCGCCGCACATTGTTTGAATTAGTAAGTAACATTAGTCACTTAAGTATATAGTAGGTAGTAAGCTGGTGTTTGGATTGGGAGTTTTATTTATTTAACCACTAGCTGCGCCCCGCGGTATCGCCCGCATAAGTCTCGATCCCGTAGGAATATCGGGATAAAAACTATCCTATGTCCTTTCCCAAGACTCAGAATACCTCTATACCAAATTTCATCTAAATCGGTTCAGTATTTTAGGCGTGAAAAGATAACATACAGACAGACAGACAGAGTTACTTTCGAATTTATAATATTATAGTATGGAAGTATGGACTAGTATGGATTTATAGTAAGGATTTATTTATTTACTCTAAGAGTTAGTTGTCATTTTTCTACTTCAGCTGTGACCCCATAATAATTTAAAAAAAAAATTGGGTTTTTTTAACTTTAACATCAAGGAACGTGATGTCTTGACAAAGTTTTGCTGATTTCATTCTTTTCAGACAAGGTTGACAAAAAGAGTTCCGTATCTGAGTAATTGAGGTACTTAAGCCGTCTTTCCACCCTATTAACATCGCACTTCAAGTTCACTTTACCTAAGTTTTGACGGTGACATTTTAACAGAATAGATCGGTTGGACTCTTTTCGCTAACCTTGTCTAAAAGGAATGCAATAAGCAAAACTTCGTATTTTATTTTCCGTTTTTCGATAGCTAATAATTGATAGCTAATAATTTACTCCAACAGCGTCCTCAGTGTCTCCCCTCTAAAAACTCTGGGGCAGTTCGTGAAGGTTCGCGTGGGGAGCGCAAGGCCCCACGAAGGTGGTACTCTTCTCGACGTGGCGGGAGCTGTTCGACACCCCAAGTTTGAAGAGGAGCCCGTACCACACGCTGATGTGGCGCTACTGAAACTTTCTGAAAATCTCGGTCAGTACTTTTTAATATGTGCCCACCCCTAAGTTTTAAGCTGAAGAAAGAGAGTGAACTGAGAGAAATTATGCGTAAGCTGTTATGCGTAAATAATGTTATGCGAAAATATAATTAGGAGAAATAAAAGTATGCCAAGTTATATTAAAATTAAAACCTAACTTAACTAAAACTATACAAAAACTAAAATATAGCGTCGAAAAATTCATCCGCATCGCTGTCGACTGGTAATGTACCCAAGAGACTGGCGGCATTGCCACGTTGTATGGCAATGCTTAGCCTTTGGCCAAGGTAAAAGCCAGCCCTTGGGTCACGGGAAGTGTCAACCAGCCGTTTTGAAATTTCTTTAAAAAGACCATGAGCACTCGGACCCCACGGCCCGAGGGTTTCAACCCCAAACGGCTCGAAAATATAATTTCCGATAAGGTTATTATATTTTCGCCGCTTGAGGTTTTCCGCAGCCGCAGCAGCAGCGCCAGCACAGCATGCCGATCCAGGAAGGTGGGATGGCGCAAGAGTATCGACACAAGTTGCGTCCCACACTAAAGGCCTACCCACCTTCCAAGGAAATAGAGACATACCGTCCGGTCTCTTGCCATCGTCGCGTACCAAGCCATTGGGTTCTAATACAGCAGGAACGCCGACGGTAACAAGAGCTCGTCGGATGATGTCATTAATGTTCGCGTGGCGCGCTAAGCGACCCGCACTTCGGCTGCAAGACAGGCCGTGGTGTCCGAGGCTGTTGACATCTTCGCCACAGTGACAGCGATGAGGGGAACAGCAAGGAGTGCCTAGTCGCAGGGAAGCAGCGAGGCGAAAAGTAGTGTCGTCGAACAAAGTGCCTATGTTCGACGAAGGTAGTGCATGAAGCCAAAGTCCCGACTCCCATCTACCCACAGCCAGCAGGCGCGCACGTTCCGCAGAAGTAGCAGACGAGTCAAGTAAATTGTTCTGTACTACTCTGCAGAGCGGCTCATCCCACCGTCTCTGGGAAGATGGATTGTCGCCAGTCTCTTGGGTACATTACCAGTCGACAGCGATGCGGATGAATTTTTCGACGCTATATTTTAGTTTTTGTATAGTTTTAGTTAAGTTAGGTTTTAATTTTGTTATTTTTGTTAATTATAAAATCAATTGAAAAAAAAAAAAAAAAAAAAAAAGTTATATTAGGTCTTAAAATTTTATGCAAATGGATTTAATGGATAGGGAACCGAATTCAGCACATAATAGGGTAGTGTCCTGGGTAAAAAAATAATAATTCTAATTAGTCCGTCAGTTAGATTATCGAAAAATAATGGACCCGTATTTTTTCTTTTGTCAATCAAACAAAAAATGACAAAGATAAAGCACGTCAAAATTTGGGAGTGGGGGGTCGTGACGTCACGCCGTGCTAAAAAGTGTCGCACGGCGTGACGTCACGACGAATTTTGACGTGCTTTATCTTTGTCATTTTTTGTTTGATTGACAAAAGAAAAAATACGGGTCCATTATTTTTCGATAATCTAACTGACGGACTAATTAGAATTTTTTAGGAAACTAGCCTATTATGCGTAGAAATTTTTCTTCAATTATAAAAAAAAACTGCTGTTTCATAGAAAAGGGCAATACCTACGCGGTCAAATGTATGGCAGAGTTAACAGTGACGAATAATTTCAACGCAGGGTGGTTCAGAATCCTGTATACCTGCTGAATCCATGACAACAGGTTGTGCACCGATGTCCCTGCTACCCTGTATTTTTGTCAAAGTAAGATAACTAACAGTATCCGTTTGTTTTAGATTTCCACAAACACCAGAACTTAATCAAGATATACGAGGGTTTCAAGGAGCCGTTCGCGCAGAGCTTCATCGTGGTCACGGGGTGGGGGACAACCAGGGTAATGATCGAGATCCTTCACCACAATTAATGTTCAAATAAAAAACTATACAGTGTTAAAAAATTAACCCGACAAACTTTAAGAGGTGCTTTAGACAATCGAACTGAATAACTTTCACTATGGGACCAACTCTGAAATCACGAAAAATAATCATGTGTTTCATTTTGGTCCAGACTACTTGACCAAAATGAAACCCATGATTATTTTTATAAAAAAAATCTGCTGTTTCATACAAAAGTTGTTTCATACCTATATGAAACAACCTTTGTATGAAACAGCAGATTTCTTTTTCCTAAAAATACTCGAATAATACGTAAAAAAAAACGTAAAATATTCGTTATACTTAATACTTAAATTTTCTAATATTTGTACAGGGCACAGACACGTCGTTCAGGGAGCACACTCCTGACCTGATGACGGCCCGGCTCAAGGTGCGCTCGCAGCACTACTGCATGGACGCCTACCAGCTCGTCAACGGCTTTCAGTTCACTCCTGACTTCTTCTGCGCCTCACTGAGAAACGGCACCAGGGATGCCTGCTTGGTAAGTTGTGCTGCAGATTTTTTCAGAAAAGGAAGTAATCTAGAATATGGAAACGGTGTCGATGTCTTGGGAAACCAAAACTGCACTAAATAAATCCTAACTAGGTAATCCTCACTTATTATTATAAATGTGAAAGTAAGTTTATTTGTTTGTTTGTTAACCTTTTCACGCCTAAACCACTGAACCGATCATCCTGAAAATTCGCTTATACATTGGCAGGAGTGCAGAAACGGACATAGGGTACCTTTCATTCCGAAAAAAGTGCTGTTTCCGAGGAAAACAACAATAACGTTATTATGATAATAGATGGCGCCACGTGTATTGTTGTTTTCCTCGGGAACAGCACTTTTTTTCGGAATGAAAGGTACCCTATGTCCGTTTCTGTACACCTGACAACGTATATGCAAAATTTCAGAACGATCGGTTCAATGGTTTAGGCGTGAAAAGGTAACAAACAAACAAACTTACTTTCGCATTTATAATATTAGGATAGAATTTCACGCAGACGAAGTCGCGGGCAGCAGCTAGTAATTAAATAAATAAATAAAAACCAAATAAATGAATAAAAACTAAATAAGTAATTGAATAAATAAACTAAATAGCATGCATATTAGCCACGCCCTCCAACGAGTTCAAGCCGTCGCGTCGTCGTCGTCGATGCATGTTACCTTATAACATCGATAACAATCTTATGAAACACATCATTGACTCTGATTGCTCTGAACATAGACCGAGATTATAATCATGTCTATTGAAATGTATCAAGGTAGAGACGACAATAAATGACAACATTGACAATCCTAATAAGGACTATTTTTAAGCCATGAAATAAATCCTAACAGTGAAATTGAAAACGTAACTTTTACAAACTAAATAGTAGTGACAGGCCGACTACGGGTTTTCGTGTAAAGTCCAGACATAATTTTGGCCTGATCATGTGTAGACCACGTAATGGTTTTGAAGTGAACACTTCTTTTGGCACCTCGGGCATTTTTTGAGATGGGAAAAAACCATTGAATTCGCGCCACTGTTACCGTAACCGACACCGCTTTGGATGTGTTCAGCTGTCCTCGGGATATACTCGGTTTTAATGTATATCCGATATGTCAGTGAGAGATGGCAAAGTATTCTATTTGTTTTTTGTTTTCACTTCTGTCAGCACTCGCGGAGTGCCACTGTTTTTTTTTTTAGGAAATAACTTTGCAGATTTCAGTGGACCTGTTCATTCAGTGCAAGCATTTGTCTGTAAGCGTGTAGCTCAACTCAGAACTGAAGGAGCTCAACGTACAGTCTAAATCTCGTTCACTCAACACATTGCTTCCAGTTCGACGCAGGCGCGCCGGCCGTACAGCAGAACACACTCGTGGGTATCATGAGTTTCGGGCCCGAACGCTGCGGCCACGAGTACCAGCCCGCGGTTTTCGTCAAGGCTTTCTACTTCAAGTGAGCTACCGGTTCCATCATAATCATCATTATACTTTTTAGAGGTATGAGGAACAGGGTGTAAACTTCACCCATCCTCCATAGAAAAGGGAGGATCCTCCGACCCGCACCCTAATTGCGTAACACACTATCAATCGGAATCAGAATTATTTTGAATCAAATTGCTAATCCATAGGTTCATAAGTTCGAAAAATTTGTCTGCTCAACACGTAAATAACGCAATGAATGTTGCCGAACTGTCAAAATGAAACCGATTCCGATTGATAATGTGTTATGCAATTGCCCTGCAGACAGGTGTTGTGTCTGATGAGCAACTGACCGACGATTAATGTCGGGACGTTGTATTATGCTAGTTGCGCGGTAAACTCTGTGACGTCAGTGTGATACGTAGTTCTCTTATGGTGATGTAGATGCCGCCACAACTTAAACAAATTCCAAAACAAAAAAATATATATATTAAATAAATTCTTGGCCAAGTATTCGCAAGCGCTACTCCTGGGTTCGATGCCATGTTCCAGGTTAGCCAAAGTATTATTGAGTTTTTCTTTCAGAAATTTCTCAGTAACAGCCTGGAGTCGGGCTTTGTTCCCGGTTGATGGCAATAAGCTCGCTATTAAGCCTCCGCTGTTTTTCTGTCAGCGGGCTGTATCTCATGAATCAGTTGAAAGTTCTCAGAGTGTGTATTTCTATTGCCGCTCTAGGTATCAACAAATAATAAAAATAAAATAAAGTCAAAAATGAAAAGACCCCCTCCATACAAGAAACTTTTTTTTTTCTATGTCGGCGCTTTTAGCCATGTCGTACGAACCCTTCATGTCTCTTCATGTCCGGCTCGCACTTGGCCGGTTTTTTTTTATTTGTTTGTTTTTATATACCTACTTACTGTTGTCTTTATTACCCGACTGCGCCAGAAGGAGGGTTATGTTTTTCGAGAGTATGTATGTATGTATAATTGTTTGGCACGCTCTGCAGCCTGAACGCCTCGATGGATTTTAGCTTGAGAGGTGTCGTTAGATTCGTATTTACTGTGAGAGTGACACTGGGTATATCAAAATAAAAAAACCAAAATTTTGGATTTTTGGCGCCATATTATGCCTTCAAAATTATTTTTCTGTGTTTGTGTTTTAATATTTTAGTCTGTGTTCTTCCAGTGCAAGTCCCAATCAATACTTTTATTACTTCCAGAGACTTCGTTAAATCAACGATTGCGTCATACAAAACCACTGCCGAGTTGATTGAAGCGGTCCAGGAGATAGACCCCAGCGCACTCCCCAGAAAACAACCCGTAGAAACTCTCCAAATGGGCATTATTCCAAAGGTACCTGACAACCTTCAAGCAACGTGGGACACCGTCGTGCCTGATGCGAGGCACGACTAATTACAGAACTTTTTATTAATTTAATAAAGGATGTTAACATTACCTTATATCAAGCTTTTATTCTTGCTTGCCGTGGTTGGTCCGTGGATGGGTGACCATCTTTACATACCGAGACCCCTCCATGCCTCGGAAAGCACGTTAAGCCATCGGTCCCGGCTGTTACTAGTGGATCTTTGACAGTCGTTACGGGTTGCCAGAAGCCCGAAAGTCTGACAACCAGTCTTACCAGGGGTTTTGTATTACCCAGTAGCCGGGCTGTAGAGATCAGATAAGCAGTCGCTCCATGTAAAATACTGATACTCAGCAGCATCCGGTTAGACTGGAAGCCAACCCCAACATAGTTGGGAAAAGATGATGATGTACCTAACTAATCTTACCAGAACCTATGTTGTAGAATCACTGAGTTAAGATTTATTTAATTTATTTGCATTTCTAATGCGCTCACCACAGCATCATAAGATATAACTCCTCTTGTCAATATTTAATCTAATTACCACAAAGAGATAGTCACGCTGCGCTGGAGCCTTGCCTAAGTATTATAGCAAAGATAAATTTTAGTACAGACGCCAGCACATCAAGCTACTACAATCTGTCAAATTTCTTTAATTAATACATTTTCAACTTTATCGCTAAAGTATACAGTTCAATGTTGATTGGGAAAATTTTACAGTTTCGGGTAGCTTGATGTGCTGGCGTCTGTACATGCTGAAAATATCACGCCGCGCTGGGCGACCGCGAGCGGGGAGCTGCGGCCACAGAGGGAGCGTTCGACGTGCGGGCGCGCACCGGCCCGGCCCCGGCCCGGCCGGTACACCAGCAGTGGCGTGCATTGGTTTTCAGAATAGGTAGGCACTAGGCCGGGTCTAGTCTAGGCAAACGTGGTCACTAATCAGAAAAAAATAGTGAGGTCAAAAGTGTGGTTATTTAAGTAGGCATGCCTACTTAAGGGTGATAAATTGCGAAGATCGAACGTCATGGTATTACGCGTGAGACGTACGTATTTTTAATTTTGTCGTATTAACTTGAACGAGTAAAGACCAATGACAATGTGCGAATAGTACGGGAGCCGAGTAGGCCGTCCGGCGACTGCCTACTGCCGCGCGTGTTTGTATGAAGATTTTGTTTTATGTTAGGTATTATAATTTAGTGAGTTTCTTAATTGTGGGGCACACACTAAAATGTGTAAAATGTGAATGTTGATATATCGAGGTAGGCACTGTTTATATGCCTATATGCAATGCACGCCACTGCACACAAGTTCATGGCACTGCGTCATCGTCCACCAAAGAGAATGTAAACATGTCATCCACGCCACGCTACTGAGCGATTGCACTATATTTCTTTCTCACCAATTCTAATCTTATTGTTTAGCGTATCAGCCTATAATGTTCCCACTGCTGATACACAGCCCTCCTCTCGGTGAGAGCCATAATCCACCACGCGTAGGTACGGATTGGTGGATGTCACATGTGTAAAAGTAAATTCAACATAAATATAATAATTTATATATTTACATAATTTAAAAAACTAACAATCTTAAAATAATAATATGTACAAGAATATAAAAAGGGAGGGAAAATAATCAAAGGGCATCAAAAAATTCGTCCACATCACTGTCAACGGGAAACGTGCCCAAAAGGCTGGCAGCATTGCCACGTTGTATGGCAATGCTGATTCTTTGGCCAAAAAATAGGCCAGCCCTCTGGTCACGTGATGAGTCGACCAACCCTTGGCGATGTCTTGGAATACTAAGTGGGCACTCGGGCCCCATGGCCCTAGTGTTTTAACCCTAATCGGCTCAAATATGTAAGTTCCAAAGAGATTGGAGTATTTGCGCCGTTTGAGGTTTTCCGCACCTGCAGCAGCCGCCCCAGCACAGCTTACCGTGCTTGGAAGATGGGATGGCGCAAGGGTGTCGACACACGTTGCATCCCACACCAAAGGCCTACCTACCTTCCAAGGCATTATGGTCATCCCGTCTGGTCTCTTACCATCGTCGCGTGCCAAACCATTGGGTTCTAAAACAGCTGGCACCCCAGCGGTGACAAGAGCACGACGGATGATGTCATTGATGCTGGCATGCCGTGCTATCCGGCCTGCGCTTTTACTGCAGGATAAGCCATGGTGTCCGAGGCAGTCGACACCTTCACCGCATTGGCAGCGATGCGGAGCCACGCAAGGGGCGCCCAGACGCAAACAAGTAGCGAGCCGGAAGGTGGTGTCACCCAGCAATGTGCCTATGTTGGGTGACGGTAGTGCCTGAAGCCAGAGACCCGACTCCCACTCACCCACAGCCAGTAGGCGGGCACGCTCAGCAGTATTGGTGGACGTATTAATAAGATTATTCCGTACCAACCTGCAGAGCGGCTCATCCCACTGTCTCTGGGAAGATAGGTTCGCGGGCCGATCTGTATCCGGGCAAGCCATTTTCCAGGCTTTTACATAAATATTAAGTATAACTTTAATTGTCATTTTAGTAAGTTTTTTAATTGTAATCGATTACTAAGTCGTTTATTAAGTAGCAACACTGTAATTAAGCTTGGCATTTTTAATGTCTGGCAATACTCTAGCTCTTTGCATTCATGCTTCCAACCGGCAAGTCCATTCTTTTTCCCTACTTTTGTAAATTCTAAATTAATAAATTCAAAACTTTCCACGCATGTCTTCGAAATTTTGGTTCTAGGCTACGCCGGTTTCCTTACGATGTTTTCCTTCAGTGTTATGAGAGCAGTGGTGATGAAATAATTTACACAAAGTAAAGTTCCTGGGTACCTTCTCAAGACCTACAACTCATAAGTTGCCGTTACCACTGGGCCACCACTGCTCACTCTATTGGACAGCTATCTACAACCATTCTCGACTTCAAAAATGTTAGAACTGATGATAGCGGGAATATTTACAAGAGTTTCTGAAAACCCGGCAAGAACTGAAGAACTTCGTAAAAAAATCTATTAATCATGGCAGCCTTTAGATTCAGTGATAATAAATAAATAATAATAAATGAAGGGGGTGGTACTTAAAGGTTTAACAAACATCGAGGGCGGTGCCATAATCACAAAAATAAGTTTAAAAACTAAAACCCGACTACTGAAAAGGATGAAACAAGAAAGTACCGTCCCGTGGTCTTCCCGTGGACTTTTCCCATAAGCACGCACCGGGACAGTGCAGCGGGATAATTGAAAAGCTTTCATTTTGACAGTTCAACAACATTCATTGCGTTTTTTACGTTGTTGAGCAGACAAATTTTTCGTACATATGAAGCAATGGATAAGCAAGATCCTTCAAAATTATTTAGATTTTGATTGATGGTGTGTTACGCAGCGTGCTGTAGTCGTGGGGATTACTTATTTTCGTAAAAAAAAAAGTCTTTTTACAACCGTTAGGCGCCTGAGAGAAATCTTGCGGCATTGTGTACCGTATCGTGGCTTCGATTCCTGCATGGTATTAATATAGTTTAAATAGTACCCATTTATTGGCGTTGTTACGGGTCTATTTTACTCCCATATAAAATAGGTATATGTTTGATAGCCAAATCCCAATTTGGGTAAGTAAAATGTAGGGAATATCTACTCTCTTCCTTATTCAATCACATTTCAGAGTTACGTTATTTATAACATACCTAACACACAAATCTCTGATTTTATGAAGCAGTGTCTAGAAGGCGACATTGTTCCTGGAATCGGCAAATTAATGCCAATAACAAGACCATTACTAATAGGAAAACTACCCATTGATTTCAATGAAGACACCTCTACAAACGCAGTTCTACTATCAGTATGGAATCATTGATACGTTCTTTGAATCGGAAGGGAAACCCAATAACTGAATGAACTACTACCATGTTTAGGCTAACCCCCACCTTAATACATAATAGCACTTAATATTATGCTATCAAGGTCTTCATTCGCATAACTCATCACTAAAGAACGGTCAACGAAATCGGTCAGCCGGTACGCCGCCAAAACCCACAGCACTTGATAAAATGCATTCCATTTAACTTTAAACTCTATCGCTGAAACATAAAGATCATTTGAGGAAAACTGAAGAGTATGACATAACATTGTGTTTGCATAACTGTTAGCTAGTACACATGCTCAAATGGTTATACTTTATAGGTTATAAAAATTAGTCGCTTGACAGACGTCAGTTGCAACGCAAGCGCATGAAATAATCGCGGAATTTTGACATTTTATATGAAAACGTAAACCGCGAACTACGAAAAATGATAAGACAGTAGTGATTCTGTCATGTTTCTATTTATAGTGCTAGTGTCTTGTTAAAAAATAACCTACAACCGACTTTGTTTTTTTTTTTCCTTAATTTCGGATTCGGCGAACGGATTTACTCAGCCAGTATGGACCGGCGAAAAAACGAAAGTAGTTCTAGGAGGCAGATTTTTACCGCTTTGATAGGTGAGTACTTTTCAAGGGTGTATTAATTAAATTATTACGGATTATGTTGTTTGAAGAATGTCTTAACTTGTTGTTATGATTGTCACGATCGGCTGACGTCCCGTCGTCGGACGCTAATATAGTTGTGTACAGACGCCAGCACATCAACCTACCCGAAACTATCAAATTTTCCCAATCAACTTTGAACCTTATGCTGCAGTGATAAAGTTGAAAATCTATTAAAGATATTTGACAGATTGTAGTAGGTTGATGCGCTGGCGTCTGTACATTTGCTTACAAAGTCAGAAATAAGGCGGTCAAGTGCAGGACGAAGTGTTTGTGCAGTAGAGTCACAGTATTTATTATTACTAGTAGGTCAATTTTATGCAGCCGGACTGCTTTTTAAATGCAGTTAGATGCGCTATGAATAGAATTGCATAGCAACAGCCGAGTAACAGAACAATTCGTGAATTGAATCAAACTAGAGTTGAAAAAAATAAAATTTTCGCACATTAGGTATACATGCACTGCTTACTTGGCGAGAGCTAGACCAAAAAATGTGCAACATTTTGACCATCACAACACTTTTGCTATAGTAGTTAGGTACTCTCAAACGTTGTTCATTCATTTAATTGTGCCTGTTATACATATAATACATTTATTATACAGTGAACGTGATTTAATACATATACTTAATATACATAAACCGTAAAGAGCAGGTGGTGTCCCAGTGGTAATGGCCGCGACTTACGAGTTGTAGGTCGGGAGTTCGAACCCAGGCAGGCACTTTACTTTGTGTAAATTATTTCATCAGCACTGCTCTCAAAACGGTGAAGGAAAATATTTTGAGGAAATCGGTATGTATTAGAACATAGACATGTGATATATACAAACCCGCACTGGGCCCGCGTGGTGGATTCCGGGTTCCGGCCCACTCCCTCTCACCCAAAGGCCCTGTATCCCACCAGCGGGAACATTCTAGGCTGATTTAGCTGATTATGCATACAGTGAAAAGAACTTCGTTCCAACTTGGTGTCCCACGACACATTTAGACTTTATAAAATTGATATCTTATTCATATCTTTACAAAGTCGAAGCCCTGGGACTAAGGTCATTAATTGGTACTTTATCATAGATAATTTTATTCCCGTAAGTAATAACTCTTTTCAGATAGAAAAAAGTTTGTGTATGAGTGGTACCATAATGATGCCTACAACAGTAGGAGAAGACCAGAGAAACGATGGATGGACTGTGTGAAAGATGATATGGTTAGAAAGGGGTTACTACCGAGATGACGACTAATAGAAAAGTTTAGTTTGTATGTAGATAAGGGTGACCCCATCGAGACCCCTCCGTGCCACGGTGCGTTGGTCCCGGCTGTCATTCGTAGACCTTTGAGGGTCGTTACGAGAAGCCCGAAAATCTGACAGCAACTAGTCTTACGAAGAAAATATCGTGTTACTCAGTAACTAGGTTGTGGAGGTCAGATAGGCCGTCGCTCCATGTAAAATACTAGTATTGCATTCAGTTAGATTGGAAGCCGACCCCAACATAGTTGGGAGAGGCTTGCTTGGCAGATGATTAATATTAAGTCGAAGAATTATGATGATCAGTCTGTTGTTATTATATTACATCAGTAATATGATGAATTATGCACCTGACGATGGTGTGGGTACTTACTTACTGAAAAATTTTGCAATTCAGCACGTCAAGTGTGCACATCTATCATTTCTACCGTGACGATATCCACGTTCATAATATTTATGGAGGTGCACGTTTTAACGTTATCGTGGACGGTAAGAGCATCTATCATATATTTCCATAAATTTTACTTCCCTGTGTTACCGTGACGTGGACGTGGACTTCCACGGTAATATCGTCACGTTGGAAATTATAAAAAGCGCAGAATAAAGTTCAGCGAAGGGCAGGAATGTAGCGACAGCAACGTCACAAGCGCAGTGTTTACAAACTTTCTACATACCTCAACATGAAACTATCTCACGTATTTGATAACAGCACCTCCCATTGTAAAACTTTCTATTTTTTCTGAGAACAAGTGATTCTATATACTTACAAACGTTGTTAGTCAAAACATGACATGTGATAAAGTATAAACTAAAACGTTTTAGTGGCATAAAAATACAGAATGCTATTTTTTAGGATTTTATTCGGTTCAATTCCCGAGTGTGGCAAGCGTGTTTTCAAAAATCTTTAAATGCAGTTTTGTTTCTTTTAAAAAATAAAGGAATGTTTCCTTTGAATAAAATTTGCTGTCTTCAGTATTTAGAGTACTTTCCTTCCAGATACCTACGCTTCGAAAATTCCAGCCTGTATAATTATATAATTACCAAAAGCGCAAAAAATGCGAATTTTTTCACATATCGCACACCCAGAACAACACTGTATTATGTCGAAAAATCTTAAAATCGAGTTTTTTATTTAATAGAATAGCCAAAAATTTTCCGCGCTAACCACGAAGACGGGCGTATTTATATAATACTGATACGCGATTGGATTCTTCACATGCAATATTCAGGACATTCGCAATAACTTTGACATAAAATGAAATAATGGATTTTCCGTCCATTCTGAAAAATAAGCTATTTTGACTTAGTGCAGTGTTGATCTGGACGTGCGATATGTGAAGACGATTTAAACCTGCAATTCTGAGGATCTAAAAAACGCCACTGATGCCACGATTGGCATGGCCACCTACTGACCCAACTTATCTAACACAATACAGTATTTTACGGTTTTACCTTTGCCATCGACTCGAAAAGTAGCAGAAGACAGCACTTTTGCATTGTTGTTGTCTTTGCGTCGGCCAGTCAGAAAAATGAAGCTAGTTGCCCATTCCAAAGCATACAGTAGGTTCCTATGGAGAAGAACGGGCAAAAAACGCGATGGACATTCTTTAAATCAAAATATTGTTACAAAATATAGGTTACATCTGCATTCATGATGAAATTACACTTACCTGTGCTCTCTTGAACAATAAAATTTTATTATTTTATTTTATGTTAGAACGATATAGAAAGACGTGCACCTTAAAAGCGTCCGTATTAAAAAAAAAACCTGCCAAGTGCGAGCCAGACTCGTGCACCGAGGGTTCCGTACAAACCTGTTTAAAATATTTTTATTATAATTATGATGTAACTAAAAATTTACGGTTTTCGCAATTTTCCCTTTATCTGTGCTATAAGACGTTGCTTCGTACCAAATTTCAAGATTCTGAGTTTATACGGGAAGTACCCTGTAGGTTTTGATTCCCTTGCGAGTGTCAGAAATTTGCGGCATAAACGGCTGTATCTTTTGATTGCGTTGGCTTAGAACTTTGATTTTTTCACAGCTCCAAGGGACAGTAGACCTGAGTATTTGATATAAATTCCAGCTTGATCTCGACGCGTTCCTGAGAAAAAGGGTCTTGACAGACAGACAGACGGATAGACGGACGGACAACAAAGTGATCCTATATGGATTCCGTTTTTTCCTTTCGAGGTACGGAACCCTAAAAAACAGCAGCACTCCGGGAGTGCCGACAGAAGTGAAAACAAAACACAAACAGAATACTTAGCCATCACTCACTGACATATCGGATATACATTAAAATCGAGTACATCCCTAGGACAGCCGAACACATCCGAAGCGGTGTCGGTTACGGTAACAGTGGCGCGAATTCAATGGTTTTTCCCCATCTCAAAAATGCCAAAAGCGCCTAAAGAAGTTTGCACTTCAATAAATTAATTAAAGACGTGGCAGTTGGTAGTTAAGTGATGACCAGTCTCTACTGATGGCGCCCGTCACGAACATGACGTATGGATCAGCACCTTTCAGCTCACCCAGCTTATAGTAGGATGAATAAGTGTGTTTTAGTAAATGATGCCTAAATAAAAGCGCTCTATTGGATTTTCAACTTTTACTGCTGAGCTGAGCGTTTAAAAAACAAAAGCGAGATTTTATATAAGCATTCGTTTTGTATCGCCTACTGTTAGTGAAGACGGGTATTAGTTAGCAAATAAAATGACACAACTCGGAGACATTAACATTATTTACAAAGCTATAACAACGCATCAAACATACATATAAGTTGGTACTGTCATTCTATTCTGTCTATACGCGTACAAGTCGTAAAAACAAAGTAAATACGCTTTTTGATTTTATTGGAATTTGACTAATCAAAGTTCTAGTTTCAAATTAAAAAAAAACGATTTCATTAAAAAAACAACTACAAAGTGATAAATAACTTTAATTTTGGAAGTCGGTGTCATTGGTTCCTTTCATTTTCGTTTTTAGACACGGACTTCCGAAATTAAAGTTATTTATCACTTTTTTAGTGTTTTTTTTTTAAGTCGGTTTTTTTTTTGTAAAAAAAATTTTATTTTTCACTTTTTAGTTGTACCTACCCCACACAAATTCAATTCAAAATAGTGCTCTGAAGAATTGAAGACACCGACTAGAAGAATCGTCAAAATTCGCATAGAAATGCCGGAGATGCACTACATTTCTGCATATAACTTCGTACATAAGAATAATTACCTAATGTATTATATATACTAAAACCTTCCTGAAAGTATGTAGATCACATTGGTGAAAAAATTATTAAAATTAGTTCATTAGTTTTTGAGAAAATCGCGGACATACAAACATATACATACGGGTCGAATACAGAACCTCCTTTTTGAAGTCGGTTAATAAATCAGCGTAATCCGACATTTAGTGGAAAACCTCAAATGAGCGTGATCTTGAGTTATTTGCAGGCACGAATTCGCTTGCATACGTAATATTTAGTTATGTTTGGTTTACTTTAGCTAATAAGAACAACAAATAATAATTATAAGGATTTGTAGTTGATTTACGAAGCGATCAACCACAATCTGAATATTTTTGAAAGATATTTATTTATTTTATTTATCCATTTATTTCAGGCATCAAGGCCCATAGGAAACACATAAAATACAATATTAATATAACTTAAAAATACTATGAATAAATACATCATTATAATTACAAACTAACTAACTAAACAAGTGACGGCGTCGTGTTTCGCTGACTGGTGTCATGTAGCCGGCCACGAAACCGGCGGTACACAACACCCTTCGGCCAGAACTCTTCTTTGAGGAACTTCTCGAGATGGTGTGTCGGAACACGCACCACGAACGACTTGAAGTTCGTGTTGTGACGCGCCTCCAACTTCTCGACCCTCAAAGTCCAGTTGGTCTTCACACGCAAGTACTCCACGATCTCCATATTGCTTCATATGTTCGAAAAATTTGTCTGCTCAACAACGTACAGTCACCAAAAGAGATAAGTAACCAGGGTATTCGGATATAGTTGAAGTTTAGTAAGAAACCTGTAAGAAAGATGTTTTCGAATGAAATTCAATGTGATAAATGAACGGTACCCTAATTGCGTAACATATTATCAATCGGAATAATCATTTTGAAGCAAATTGCTAATCCACTGATTCATAAGTTCGAAAAATTTGTGCGCTCAACACGTAAATAACGCAATGAATGTTGTTGAACTGTCAAGATGAAACCGATTCCGATTTATAATGTGTTACGCAATTGCCCCGCTGTTTTTTTTTCTATTAACTGAATTAAATTTTATTCGAAAACATCCATCGGTTTCTTACTAAACTTCAACTATATCCGACGACCCTGGTTAGGTACTTATCTTGCACTTGTCTTCCACATATAACTTACACAAAAGTATGCAATTAGCTTGCATGCCGCGTGCCATAACAACTTCTGATTTATGAATACCACAGTGCCATGTTGTGCAACATGAATGGCAGTTATATTCATGTGTATTCCGGGTTTTGCTTGTGTAAATACTACTACTAAATCATCATGTGCCTAGCCTTTTCCCAAATATGTTGGGGTCGGCTTCTAGTCTAACCGGATGCAGCTGAGTACCAGTATTTTACATGGAGCGACTGCCTATCTGACCTCCACAACCCACTGGTACTGGGTAATATGAAACCCCTTGGTAAGACTGGTTGTTAGACTTTCGGGCTTCTGACGACTCGTAACGACTGTCAAAGATCCACGAATACCAGCCGGGACCAACGGCTTAACGTGCTTTCTGAGGCACGGAGGGATCTCGGTATTTAAAGATGGCCACCCATCCACGGACCAACCGCGGCAAGCGTAGCTTAACCTGATCGATCGAACTCTGCGGCTATTATGACTTAGCCACATGCCCCTCTTTGTGAACAACTAAAATAGCCCGAAAAACAATAAAGCCAATTAAGACTTCAACATGAGAAAATGCTAGAATAACAAAATGTACAGACGCCAGCACATCAAGCTACCCGAAACTGTCAAATTTTCCCAATCAACTTTGAAATTTATGTTTTAGCAATAAAGTTGAAAATCTATTAAAGAAATTTGACAGTTTGTAGTAGCTTGATGCGCTGGCGTCTGTACAATAAAGGTCGTCATTACCATGCGTAAACGTCAACAGCTATACAGCGACCTCCAAGATATAAACCATAAAAAAGTATTATTTATCAGAAAAAAAAAATTAAATCCTTCAGCACTTTTCAGATATGTACCTACCGTAATTATTATCATTAATCACTGCTGCCTTATTACATTAACAGAATAAATATACGGTTTATTTGCATCATTAAGTAGGTTGGTATTCAAAAAATTATTTTATGGAAAATATTTAATTCATCCTCTTAAAGCTGACCTTCTAATGATGGACGCTTTTTTAAATTAATGAACCTCAAAAAACTTTTTGCGTCAAGTTGGTCGTACTTACTTGGCCATTTAGCAATTTTACGACCCCAAAATATAAATTGTTTTTGAGGTTCACAAAAAGAGGCGTAATCATTTTATAGAGTGTTGAATAATATTTTATGGAGCGCAAAATGGGTATTATTAGAATTAAAAAAAGACATGTAAAATACTGGTATCCAGCTGTGCATCCGGTTGGACTCCACCAAAGTTCCACTTCACCAAATTGTCTGCAGGGTGAGATTTTCACTGAATAAACCGGCTGTTCTGTCTCTCGTGGAGGTTCTTTATGAAAATACTTTATAATTTTTTTTTCATTCCAGCAACCATACCAACCTTCACATATGGCATCCAGATCGGCTGGCTGTCCCCCATGGGCCCGCTGCTCAAGTCTGCAGCCACGCCTGCGCAGGAGCCCCTCACAGACAACGACATCTCGTGGATGGCGGCGGCACTACCGCTAGCAGCTATATGTGGGATACCATTCTTCAGTTACTCATCAGATCGATTCGGCAGAAAGATCTGCGTGATTCTTGTGTCTTTGCTGTCTTGTGTAAGTATTTTGAACAAATGTATTCTTTTTGGTTGCGTCCTTTTCACCAATATTACGTCATCTCCGTGGAAATAAAGAAAGAAATTCCAGCAACCCGGGAATAAAGGGCCTCTATCTCAGCATCATTATGTTGGAACGGTACGATACTCCCCTATTGTAGTTCCTAGGTTCCTACCAGAACAATATTAGGTACATACTTTCTTATTTAAACAGCATCCTCCCAACTGCTTTACACCAACCCCCCTGTATAAGCGTGGTTATTACCTTTTGACAGTTTATTGGTAAATCCCGATTTAGTCATGAACCTTTTCTATGCTGCCATAATGACACCAGTAAGTACCAACTAGTGGAGGCTCTCAACCACAGAATACTTAAAGTACTACGTACAGAAAGGCCACTCCCTTCCCCGCACTAACCTCAGTTACCGCACCTCACCCCGCACTTCGGCGTATTCGTCGCAGTTCTTTAACAAGAGCGCTCGCAAACACAAGTACCTCACGCACACATTCATACGTATACAAACGTCATTTTTTAATGTAGTAGTAGTAGGTAATTATTTTGCGAGCGTTGTATGGAGTGTCCGGGGTGTGCTCTCAACAGAAAGACAGTCGACTATAGTCCGCGTGGAACTAGTTGGCCGCTGAGGACAGGGGTGAGTCGGGCGTTTCCCAACGCACGTACTGAGTAATGCGCCCCCTCCCCTCCGTCCCACCGCTGACATACCTAAGGCGCGACCAACTAGCTCCGCGCGGACTATGCATGAAACTAAAGCACGACCGTCAACATTAATATTGTTGACCTACTTTTATGTACAAAGTGGAGACGACAATAAATTAAACTTCGTTTAGCTAAATGAGATTCCCAGACTGCATAAAAATCACTTTTTTATTTTGATGTTAGGATTTATTTAATAATTTAAAAATACTCACTCCTCGACCCAACCCTTGCGGTATACATCTAGGTCGTCTCGCCACCTCTTCCTGGGCAGGCTTAGGCGGCGGCACCGTCCATCCTCAGCACAGATCCTCAGGCACTATGTCAAAATGTGCACACAAAATACTCCTAATAATTAATATTTCTATTAAGGGGATTACAGGTCCTAAATGCAAAAAAAACGCAAGTTTTAGAAGCACAAAAAGTATATGATCGACTACAGTAGACAAAATCAGAAAAATATATGATATTCTTCAGGATATATGCTAGGTAGATAGTGTGTTGAAAACATAATACAACTAATTTGATACGATAGAAAAAAATCATGAAGACTAAAAACTATATTTTTACAATAAAAACTATAATAATATATGTACATACAATCATTCTGATTTTTGTCAGATTATTCTACAAGCAACATACTAAAGCACTAGTGTTTTAATTTTTATGTACAAACAACAGATTTTTTGTAAATAGATAATTGCTTCATATTTTGCAATAAATTACCAGCGTTGTGTCATCGCGCTTCTCTTTCTTTTCTATGCAGTCCGACAGTGACCGCGCTTTAGGTCTCCACATTGTATATTTGGCCACTTTAGCTACAAGGATGCTTTTCCGCATAAGCAAACCGTTTTTCCACGATGTTTAACAAACAGCTGCTCATGACGCAACACCTAAATCTTTGCAGACGATGTGTCAAAGTAAATAAGTAGATTTTAAGTCTTATTACGTGCAAAGGAGTTAGAAGATAATATTTGTTTTACATACTAATTTTTATTGTGTGTACGTTCAACAAAGTCGTTGATATGGATTAGGTTGCTTGGAAAAGTTGGAAGGCCACATTCTTCAAGGCTGTGAGTTGCTGTTATGCATGTATAGAGGTATGAGGAACAGGGTGTAAAAGTTCACTCATACTCTATAGAAAAGGGAGGATCCTCCGACCAGACGGGTGTTGTGTCTGGCGGGCAACTGCCCGATGATACATGTCGGGCTGTTGTATCTATGCTAATTGCGCGGTAAACTCTGCTTGCGCGATGCAGGATTTGCGTGACGTCAGTATGACGCGTTGTTCGCATGTGGCGTTGTAGATACCGCTACACATATTTCCAGTAAATAACATCATTTTAGTTAAATGGTACCTAATGTACCTACCTATTTCATGAGAGCGTTTAGGCTAAATTAGTCTGCTGTACCCTTTGTCATGAATTTAATAAGTTTATATTGGTATGTTATTTAGGTACAGACGCCAGCACATCATCCTACCCTGAACCGTGAAATTTTCCCAATCAACTTTATACCTTATGTTTTAGTGATAAAGTTGAAAATCTATTAAAGAAATTTGACAGATTGTAGTTAAGTTGATGTGCTGGCGTCTGTACTGTTGCATGAGTGTTTAACTGTTTAGTAGGTTGAATTAGTCTGCTGTGCCATTTCGTTAGCTCCAAACGCGTTTTATTTAAGTATGCAAACACTAGTCACGTTACAGTAAAAAAACTGATTTACATCCGTCACCTCATACTTCACATTTGCTGGTCCAGTTGAAAACCAGCGTCAGGCACGAGTTATCTGGCATTTTTGCTGAAGCCGTGAGGCACACTTTCCTGCTAATTTCGTACAGACGCCAGCACATCAAACTACCCGAAACTGTCAAATTTTCCCAATCAATTCTAAACCTTATTCTTCAGCGATAAAGTTGAAAATCTATTACTTAAATAAATTTGACAGATTGTAGTAGCTTGATGTGCTGGCGTCTGTACATCGCACTTTACACTTTTTGTTTTTTTTTTTATTATTACTGCTGTGTTATATTATATGGTCTTTTAGTCTGTACTAAATATATGTATTTTCTTCCATCTTCCTTTCAACTTCGTTCGAAAAGGTCTAAAATTATGATAGTGCCTCGTTAGCTCAACAAAGCCTTTTCCTAGAACGCTGCTTTAAAGGGTCACGATCCCATATTGCCATCAAACCTTCACAACACGCGATTTGATCAACTTAGTCCAGCCTAATTGCGTAGGTAACACAATTCGAAGGATTATGAAGCGAATTCCTAATCCATTGCTTTATTTTCGAAAAAGCCATCTGCTTGACAACGTAAATTAACGCAATGAAAGTTTTTGAATTGTCAAAATGAAAAGCGGGTGTGCAATTACCTTGCAGTTTGCATGCATTACAGCAACTCATATACTTACGCCGTCCTTAGACATAAGTAAGACCGTTAGTAACACTCGGTACTCGTTCATTCGCCTGCCTGAACATATCTTTCAATCCTATAGCAGTCGGTACCTATATCTTACTTTTGAAGACCCTGACATTACTCCAAGCATGCCTATAAACAATCTCCTTTCAAATTCCAGATATCCTGGACAATAAAGCTGACAGCAATCATGCCATCGACCCTGATAGCAGCCAGGGTCATAGCTGGCCTCGCTGCCGGAGGCTGCTTCGTGGTAGTACCAGTCTACGTGAAGGAAATCTCCGAAGACACCCTCAGAGGAGCACTGGGGTCCCTGAACATGACTGTGTGTAAATTAGGTGAGGTCATTTTTAACCGACTTCAAAAAGGAAGAGGTTCTCATTTCGACTGTATGTTTGTTACGCGATATCTCCAGCAATTGTACATCGATTTCAAAAATTATTTTTTTAATGGATAGGGTATGCTTCAGGGGTGGTCCCATATATAAATTTTATTAACTTTGCTTGGCTAGTTTTTGAGTTAGCTTCAATAATACGTGTTTTGCCACTTAGTTTATATTGATGATGATGTTATAATGACTTCCTGTCACTGATATTTACATAGCAAGTAGTGTTATACGAATTTTTGTGGAGTAAGTACAGTCAGCATCAAAAGTCGATTAACACTATCATTTTTACATGTTATTAAATTGACAACAACTTTTTTCAATAAACTGATTTTTAACTTTTCACATAATAGACAGGAGTATTGTATATTAAAAAAAAAATCTTCTGCTACAATTTTGAACAAATATTTTGCTCAATAACTAAGATTAAAAAAACTGAAGTGTTAATCAACTTTTGATGCTGACCGTACAACTTAAAAGTGAAAATAAAAACTTTTTCACAAAAATAAAACAACCGTCTTCCAAAAAAGACACTAAAAAGTGAAGTAAAGTGTTTCTTTAACATGTTGAGTACAATTAAATTAACTGCCACCGCGGTCACACGGTGTCCGCAAACAATATGGTAGGGGAGCCCAGAGGGTTTTTGAGCAAGCATATTCAGGGCGAGAAGTTGATAGCTGAGTAGGTCTGGCATGAGGAGAGAACACCGAAAATATATTTAATAAGTTTCTGATAGGAGACCCCTGGTCAGGAGACCACTTTCAGATTTCAAAAAAGGGCCGAAATTAAAGTGATCTTCAGAGGCGTTGGTTTTGGCATGATCGGGTCTGGCCTAACCCATAATGACTTAAATAGGCAAATCTGACGGAGAAATTGTGGGCTTTCCCCAAATCTGACGACTTTGAAAACTCAGATTTGGGCCATTTCTAAAAGGATATTCAGGGCGAATGAAAGTTATTCTATGCAATAGTGTTACGTGTCCTGATAGTGAATATATAAATATCTGACGGGATGATGGAGCCTTTTGGCAAATATGAGGAAATTTCATCAATTCAGAAAATTACCCAAAAGTGGCCATAATTTTGCATTTATCCCTAAATCAAGGAACCTAGTAGCTTCGATTGCTATTTGCATTGGAAGGTGACACGTTTGTGAAGATTTCTCCATATTCAGAAGTTTGAAAATACTTAACACTTGAACGTAATTATTAAAAGTTAAGTAGCAAAATTAAAACATCGTTGGAGTACACCATAAACAAAGTTGATTATTTCAATATTTTACTATGACAGTAGGAAAACCAATTATTTCAAAAACATCCTCATCTTATGGGCTATCTAACGAACTAGCAACGTTCTAATAAATATTGAGAGATGCCCGTCAATTGTTTGTTAAAGCTGGCAAAGGTGGAAAGCCATACTTACTAAAATTAACGAAAACATTAAAGTAACGACTTGTTTACGTCGTAATACTTTTCTATTCGAGGTTTTATTGTAACTACGAACCTCTGCGCTCGATGTCGTTACTTATATCGCCTCCAATTCTCAGTGATAGTTCGTTGTGAGAGTTTTGTTAAATAAGTCCCAACACTTCTGCTTAGGCCGCCAGCTGCTAGTTAACTAGATTAAATGACAGATCATGAGATACAAATTTATTTCTAACCGATTTCTAAAAGAGAGAGGTTATTAGTTCGTCTGTATATACAGGATGAATGTTTCAAGTCATCATGTGGATCACCAAATCCGAAACTATAGGTAATACCGAAAAATTCTTAAAGAAGTCACGGGGTAGATTTTGACGAATACTAAAACTGCATCATTAAATTTTTGAAAAATCAATTGCTCTAGCCAGGAATCGAACTCGTAGATTTTGAAAAAAAAAACACTGCCTGTTTTATTGCACCCTCCGACGGTGTCATTGGTAAGGATCAAATTCTGGAAAGAAATGATACACGCCAAAGTAAAGGAAAGTGGATATTTTTAAGATTAACTAAAATCAGATAAACAATTTGATTAATTATGGTTTAACAATGAATTCAAAATATAATTTATTATATTAAAAACATAAGTTAACGGCCAAATAACTACTGCTACAGTGCAAACGAGCAAATCACTTACATTCTAGATACTTAAAAACTGTTACTATCTTAAAATAATTGTTTTCTGTTAAAAATGCGCCCTTTACTTTACTTTGTCGTATACCCCCCGATGGTGTCGCTAATAAGGATCAAATTCTGGAAAGAAATGATATACGACAAAGTACAGTAAAGGGCGCATTTTAACAAAAAGCAATTATTTTAAGATAGTAACAGTTTTTAAGTATCTAGAATGTAAGTGATTTATTCATTTGCGCTGTAGCAGTAGTTATTTGGCCATTAACTTATGTTTTTAATATAATAAATTATATTTTGAATTCATTGTTAAACCATAATTAATCAATGTGTTTATCTGATTTTAGTTAATCTTAAAAATATCCACTTTCCTTTACTTTGGCGTGTATCATTTCTTTCCAGAATTTGATCCTTACTAATGACACCGTCGGAGGGTGCAATAAAACAGGCAGTGTTTTTTTTTTCAAAATCTACGAGTTCGGTTCCTGGCTAGAGCAATTGATTTTTCAAAAATTTAATGATGCAGTTTTAGTATTCGTCAAAATCTACCCCGTGACTTCTTTAAGAATTTTTCGGTATTACCTATAGTTTCGGATTTGGTCATCCACATGATGACTTGAAACATTCATCCTGTATATACAGACGTACTAATAACCTCTCTCTTTTAGAAATCGGTTAGAAATAAATTTGTATCTCATGATCTGTCATTTAATCTAGTTAACTAGCAGCTGGCGGCCTCAGCAGAAGTGTTGGGACTTATTTAACAAAACTCTCATAACGAACTATCACTGAGAATTGGAGGCGATATAAGTAACGATATCGAGCGCAGAGGTTCGTAGTTACAATAAAACCTCGAATAGAAAAGTATTACGACGTAAACAAGTCGTTACTTTAATGTTTTCGTTAATTTTAGTAAGTATGGCTTTCCACCTTTGCCAGCTTTAACAAACAATTGACGGGCATCTCTCAATATTTTTTAGAACGTTGCTAGTTCGTTAGATAGCCCATAAGATGAGGATGTTTTTGAAATAATTGGTTTTCTTACTGTCATAGTAAAATATTGAAATAATCAACTTTGTTTATGGTGTACTCCGTCGATGTTTTAATTTTGCTACTAACTTTTAATCATTACGTTCAAGTGTTAAGTATTTTCAAACTTCTGAATATGGAGAAATCTTCACAAACGTGTCACCTTCCAATGCAAATAGCAATCGAAGCTACTAGGTTCCTTGATTTAGGGATAAATGCAAAATTATAGCCACTTTTGGGTAATTTTCTGAATTGATGAAATTTCCTCATATTTGCCAAAAGGCTCCATCATCCCGTCAGATATTTATATATTCACTATCAGGACACGTAACACTATTGCATAGAATAACTTTCATTCGCCCTGAATATCCTTTTAGAAATGGCCCAAATCTGAGTTTTCAAAGTCGTCAGATTTGGGGAAAGCCCACAATTTCTCCGTCAGATTTGCCTATTTAAGTCATTATGGGTTAGGCCAGACCCGATCATGCCAAAACCAACGCCTCTGAAGATCACTTTAATGTCGGCCCTTTTTTGAAATCTGAAAGTGGTCTCCTGACCAGGGGTCTCCTATCAGAAACTTATTAAATATATTTTCGGTGTTCTCTCCTCATGCCAGACCTACTCAGCTATCAACTTCTCGCCCTGAATATGCTTGCTCAAAAACCCTCTGGGCTCCCCTACCAATAGATTTTCTTTTGTATCTATTTTCTGGCAGTCAACGTGTTAATAACATTTTTTATTATTATTTTTAGGCGTCATCTTCGTGTACGCGGTCGGCATGGCGGTCTCGTATCGTGTGAACCAGGCGGTGTATCTGGCCGTTGCGTGCGCGCATGTGGTCGCGTTCTGTTTCATGCCAGAGTCGCCGAATTATTTGTTGAAGATCGGACAGGAGAAGGTTGGTATTTGGTATGTTTTCGTTGTACTAAAATCGAAAAAGACTGTAGAAGAGAAGTAACTGGGTTGTGGAGATCAGACAGGCAGTCGCTCCATGTAAAATACTGCTATTCGGTCTATGGACCGGTTAGACTAGAAGCCGACCCCAATATAGTTGGGAAAAGGCTAGGCAGATGATGACTATCGAGATTCATTCTACGTGTTATTATGATATTGTATAGCAAACAAGTAGGTGACCCAGCTAATGATAGGGATGGTAGTCACCAGCTCTTACGGACATCTTAATAGGTACCAAAGGCATGGCAAAAGCGTTGCTACCCAAGACAAAGTTAAAATGGCTGTTTAGCGGAAGTAAAGTGTGGCTGACAGTACCCTGAACGCTCAGTTTCTTCGCATAGAGCTCTACTACTAGGTAGCACATAGATATTTTAAGACCAGATTAACTCGGTGGTTATTTAATTGTCTATGGCTTACCATAAACCATAAGTTGAAGCAACAAAAAAAGTTGCGCTGTCTACACAGTGTTCAATTTTATTAAAGATATATATCTGTAGGTACCTACAGAGGTATGAGGAACAGGGTGTAAAGTTAACACATCCTCCATAGAAAGGAGGGGATCCTCCGAACAGACAGGTGTTGTGTCTGGTGGGCTACTGCCCGATGATTGACAGTCGTGCGGTAAACTTTGCTTGCGCGATGCAGGACTATGCGTGACGTCACTGTGATGCGTAGTTCGCATGTGGCGTAGTAAATGCCACCACAGGTTTGACTTCAATGCTACCACAGGTTCGCCTTCATTTGTTTCAGAAAGCTGCTAAAACAATATCCTGGCTGAGGAGCCTGAACCAGAACCACAAAGTGGTGGTTGAGGAGATGTTGAAGCTGAAGGAGGAACAGCGGCAGTTCGAGGAGACCACCAAACTGTCACTGCTCAGTGTGGGTAAAGTACGATCATCGACTGTTCATATGTACACCGACCAATCGGCAATCAAGATATAAGGTGTCGCTACAAGCAATGGCGACATTAATGTAACACACGCAATTTTTTTTTTCCGGCACACTAGTCTTACCCGTAATTAAACCGGCATGACCTATAACAAAAATTTCGAAGACATGTGACATCGACCAACTCGCACTGGGCTCGCGTGGTTGGTTACAACCCACTGCCTCTCGAAGAGTGGAGGCCATATGTCCCAGCAGTGGGGACATTATAGGCTGATTATGATGACTCACAACTTTAACAAACCACGAGACCTGAGGAGCACAATTCTCGTAATTTTAAGAACATTCACAGTCTGATCTCAGTCTCGGTCTGTCAAAAATACCTACCTCTAATTTCCCTACATTTTGACAAGTTTTTAACATTTGTTTGTCGCCGAAATGAGACTGCGACTAGATTTTGAACATTTTAAATTACGAGAATTGGCCTTCTGTTATCAAACTAAATGGCACATAATTATTAATTAGATAAGACAATGTTAGTTCCATCTATCTATATAAATAAAAACAAAAGGCCTGACTGACTGACTGACTGACTGACTGACTGACTCATCAACGCCCAGCCCAAACCCATGGACCTAGAAAGCTGAAATTTTACACAATGGTTCCCTTTATAATGTAGACAAGGAATAAGGAAGGATTTTTCGAAATTCAACCCCTAAGGGAGTTAAATAGGGGATGAAAGTTTGTATGAAAGTTCGTCAGTTTTAAAGTAAGGATTTTCAAATTTTGTGTTTAGACTGACGATTGAAAATTAATTTATACGTGTCTCAGCGTTTTTGATGATTTCACCCCCAAAGGGTTAAAAAGAGGGATGAAGTTTTGTATGAAAGTCCGCCAGTTTAAAAGTTAGGATCTTCAAATTTTCTATTTAGGCTAACGATTGAAAATTAATTTATACGTGTCTCAGCGTTTTTGATATTTTTACCCCTAAAGGGGGATGAACGACCTAACTGAGATATCGACGCACAGCCTAAACCGCTGGTCCTAGGGACATGAATTTTGGAGGGTGTGTTCTTTGTAAAGAGTAAGTATCCAGTAAGAAGGGGTTTTTGGAAATTCAGCCTTTAAGAGGGTGAAAAGGGGGGATTTTGTTTGTATGAAAAATCTTATTCCTTGAGTTAATAACCTTGAAACTTGGCACGAATACTTTCCTAAGTAAATTATGAAGTTTGGCATTTTTCGTTTTTCTAATCTACCCCCTAAAGAGGTATTGGGGGGTGTCAAAATTTGTACGGAAGAATTTTAACGCGCTGTCCTATTAACTCAAAACTCAGTATTTATACTAAGGACTAAAAATAACGAATAACGTGTATCAGGGTTTTTCGAAAATCTACCCCTAACTGTGTGAAAAGGGGTAATTAATTTTACAGGGGAGGATTTCACTGCGTGGCTTGATTAGTTCGAAAATTGGCATATATAATCTTTGAGTCAAGTTATGAACACATCTTAAACGATTTTTCATAATTCTACCCATGTAGGGGTGAAAAGCGGGATAACAGTTTATATGAAAAATCTTAATCATTTGGTTAATAAACTTGAAACTTGGCACGAATATTTATCTGAGTAAATTATGAAGGTTGCCATTTTTGAAGTGAAAACTTCTTTAGCGGCGTTGCACACTTTTTGTAATGGGGAAAAAATGTTAAGCTCGCGTCAGGACATCGCGTCAGGACACGTGACCGTCAGGAGAGATTTCCCTCCCTCCCCCCCCTCTTTCTACGGCGGCGCCAACCGAAGTGAACCAAGTGAGACACGATAATGGATGGATGGATGGATGGATGGATGGATGGATGGATGGACGGACGGACGGACGGACGGACGGACGGACGGACGGACGGACGGACGGTGACGGTGACGGTGACGGTGACGGTGACGGTGACGGTGTCGGTGACGGTGACGGTGACGGTGACGGTGACGGTGGCGGTGACGGTGACGGTGACGGTGACGGTGATGACGGTGACGGTGTCGGTGTCGGTGATGGTGACGGTGACGGTGACAGTGACAGTGACAGTGAGGGTGACGGTGACGGTGACGGTGACGGTGACGGTGACGGGGACGGGGACGGGGACGGTGACGGTGACGGGGACGGTGACGGTGACGGTGATGGTGGACGTGGATGTGGATGGATGGATGGACAGCTGATGGCTCGACCGTCTGTGTAGTAGCCACACTGCTGTGTATTCGTAAAATTTGTGTATATAAAGTGCTTAAAATATGGAAATTGAACAAAGTGTACCGATTAATGAAAAAAGTGACGCAGAAATAGTGAAAAAAAAATAGTTATATTAATTCAATTCATAATTGATTTATTTCAACGTTAATATTCAAGTTTTCACTTCTGCCGGCACTCCCGGAGTGCAACCAGTCTTTTTTTTTTTCACAAACTACCCCCTAAAGGAGGATTGAGGCGGGGTGTGTCAAAATTTGAATGGAAGAATTTTAACGCATGGTCCGATTACCTCGAAACTCGGTATTTATACTTAAGACCAAAACTAAAGAATAACGTCTATCAGGGTTTTCCGAAAATCTACCCCTAACGGGCTGAAAAGGGGTGGGATACAGGTGAGGATTTTAATGCGTGGCTTGATTAATTCAACAATTCGTATAAATAATCTTTGAGTCAAGTAATGAATACATCTCAAACAATTCTTTGAAATTCCACCCCTATGGGGGTGAAAAGCGGGAGTACAGTGTATATGAAAAATCTAACTCATTTGGTTAATAAACATGAAACTTGCCACGAATACTTAAGTAAATTATGAAGTTTGGCATTTTTTGTTTTTCTAAACTACCCCCTAGAGAGGGATTGGGGGCGTCAAAATTTGTATGGAAGAATTTTAACGCACAGTCCGATTACCTCGAAACTCGGTATTTATACTTAAGACCAATAATAAAGAATAACGTTTATCAGGGTTTTCCGAAAATCTACCCTAACGGGGTGAAAAGGGGTAGTTAATTTATACAGGTGAGGATTTTAATGCGTGGCTTGATTAACTCAACAATTCGTATAAATAATCTTTGAGTCAAGTTTTGAACACATCCCAAACAATTATTTGAAATTCCACCCCCTATGGGGTTGAAAAGCGGGAGTACAGTGTATATGAAAAATCTTACTCATTTGATTAATAAACATGAAGCTTGGCACGAATACTTAAGTAAATTATGAAGTTTGGCATTTTTTGGTTTTCTAAACTACCCCCTAGAGGGGGATTGGGGGCGTCAAAATTTGTATGGAAGAATTTTAACGCGAAGTCTCAGAAAGTTCAGAAAGAATAACGTGTATCAGGGTTTTCGAAGATCTACCCTTAACGGGGTGAAAAGGGGTAGTTAATTTTACAGGGTAGGATTTTACTGTGTGGTTTGATTAACTCGAAAATTGCCGATGTAGATCACACGGCTGCCAAGCTAAAATGGAACTGGGCTGGTCACATCTGTCGCATGCCGGAGGAGCTATGGGCTAAAATAACCACACAATGGGTCCCAAACAGCAGCAAACGGCAAGGCGGCAGGCCCAGAATGAGATGGCGATGGCGGGACGAACTCGACTCTTTCGACAAAGATTGGCGTGTAACAGCACTGGATAGGGATAAGTGGAAGAAGGGAAGGGAGGCCTTTGCCCTGCAGTGGGACAGAAATGGCTGATAATAATAATAAAATCTTTGAGTCAAGTAATGAATTCCACCCCTGTGGGGGTGAAAAGCGGGGATACATTTTATGTGAAAAATCTTATTTATTTGGTTAATAAACATGAAACTTGGCAATATTTGGGTCAGTAAATAATAACGATTGTCAGTTTTAGTTAAAAAAAAAACCCCTTACAGAGGATTTTGGGCGTGACAAAGTTGATAGGTTAGAAAAATATGTAACTCGCTATCGGATTAACTCGAAACTAGGTACTACCAAAACAAAAAATAAAACAAGTACTTATCTGTTTTAGGGTTTTTCAAAAATCGACTCCTACCAAGGTGGAAAAGGGCAAGTAAAGTTTAAGGGGTGGATATTACTGCTTGCTTCAATTAACTCGAAAATGGGTATGGGCCTTTGAGTCACTTGACTCAAAGGCCCATACCCATTTTCGAGTTAATTCATATTATTCATTATTCATAACTTTATGATCACGAACGATTTTTCAAAATTCCACCCCTGTGGGGGTGGAAAGTGGGGCTACAGTTTATTTGAAAAATCTGATTCCTTTGATCTATAAAAATTGGCCCGAATACTTATTTATCTAAATAAATGATAAAGATCATACCTACATACATTTTCGAAATTTTTAGAGGTAAGTACGAATTTCACGCGGACGAAGTCGCGGGCAGAAGCTAGTATTATATAAGGATGATACTGTAATTAACCAACTATAATAAAACTGAATGTTTCACATTACTTGCAAGTTAACTAAGCAGACAGATATTTACTAAGCAAATAAACTATACTTATGACAATTAACACCTAGGTAGGTACTCAGATTATTCATCTAACAGTGTTTTGTTAGCGAGATAATATTTGCACATTCAGATAACAAAGAAATGTGTTTGCTTAGTTATACTACCTATTAATATCTGGCTCTAAGATTCTAAGAGTTAAAACTATGCAAGTAGGTGTCTCATCGTCAGAAAATTCCCTATCTACTTCCAACGATCATAATGAGAGAAGATTCCATAACCGACATAACACTAATTGTTCAACAAGGATCTTCATCTGTTTACTACCATTGCTAGCCATACTGTGGAGATAATCCTCCCCTGTTACTTTTTAACCGACTTCCAAAAAGGAGGAGGTTATATGTTCGTCTTTATGTACTTATGTTTTTTTTTTTTCACGCCATACAGAGCCTTACGATCCTCCAATCTCCAGTACTTCCAGTTGACTATATCTACGAAAAGAATCTGACACTAGACACACTCAATGATACTGTATAGTGTGTAGTTTTCAAAATCCCTCTTTGAACAGACAAGAGGACTATTTTAAACTTACTTCACTGTGGAAAACTTACTTCACAATGAAGTAAGTTGATCTTCTTAAGTTTTGAGTTGAACTGCACGATTACCGACAAATGCATGCACTGACTGGAGAGGTCCATTCAAACCTGAGTTGTTTTTTCTTGAAAAGACCATTTAAGACACCAATCTAAATGGTTCTCACATGATCTGACCAAGATTATGTCTGGACTTTAAAAGGGACTGAGCTCTGAATTTATTTTAACCTTTCTTCTCAGAGTAGTCGGACACTTTAAAACTATAAATGAGGCTGGCTTTTCCTGCGCCTCATCTAGTTTTTAAAATATGTTTGACGTTGTAAAGTGTCTGTACAAACCTACTTATAGTAATAATTAATTCATCATTTACATAGGACGTATAGCTCCATCTCATTCCCACACTATCAAGATGACAAAGAGACAAGAAACGCATAAATTGATACACACCTAGCCATAAGTACCTACCAGGTTGTACTGTAAACTTTCTAAATCCAAAAACAATCTCCACAGTTCGAGACCACACGACATTTGCGGCGCTTCGGATGACGTTAATCCTGATGGCGATGCAGACGCTGTCAGGGTGCTTCGCCCTCATGAACTATGCGGCCGACGTGTTCCATCGTGCAGGCACTGAGTGGAGCCCTAACACGCTCGCGCTAGCCGTGGGGTCCTTACAACTGGCTGGATCCTTCTTCACTACAGTTTCGATTGAGAAGTTTGGGCGCAAGGTAAGATTATTTTGTAGTTTTTTATAGAAACCAGCATAGAAGCCAAGTGGGGCTCGTAGCTAAATGATAATAACCGCACGGGTTGATCGAAGGTTAAGTTACGCTTGCCGCGGTCTGTTCGTGGATGGGTGACCATCTATTACATATCCAGACCCCTCCGTGCCTCGAAAAACACGTTAAGCCGTTGGTCCCAGCTATCATTCATAGATATTTGACAGTCGTTACGGGAAGTTCTTCTGACTTCGGACTTCAGCTGCATCTGGTTAGACTAGAAGCCGACCCCAATATAGTTGGGAAAAGGCTAAGCAGCTTGATTTCTTTTTAGAAGCCAGCAGAGGCTGGTGTTAAGAGCGAGACGTTGTGTTCTATCAACACCCGTCGCAGACAAAAAAGGTTTTAGTTTGAAAGATTACCATAGGTGACGCAGGCTAGTTGCCAGTGAAAAAAATACCTCATGAATTTTGTATTGTAGAATAGTCGTAAGCTAAAAATATCAAAAATCAACTTAGTTTTGTAAATGATTTTAGATTAAGTAATATTTTTGAGAAATAATTGCGTAAAAAAACCATTGATCACGTGACATTGAACGCAAATCTGAGAACGACACGTCAATTTTATTATAGACGGTTGTGTTTCAAATTGTAAAAACAAACCATATGAGTCCGACATAAAGTTCCTTTTGCATTATCAATAGACGTACAAAAGGAATGGTCTTGAAAGGAACACCACTGATTGGTAGTATATCCCTCTCGCAACATGTGGTATTGTTAATTATTTGTCTACTAAATTAGAAGTATTTAGTCATATTTTGTCTAGGCACTTAAAAATCAGGAAATGGAAATCGTTTACCTACGACTGTCAAAGTAAACAATATAACAAATTAATGATCATTTGTTGATTTGAATATTATGTTTTAAATATTCAAAAACGTTGTTGATTTAAAACTACCTATTATAATATTCCGGCAGAAGTAATCTAGGTATACTAATAACAAAGCTGAAGAGTTTGTTTGAACGTGCTAATCTCTGGAACTCCAAGTCAGATTTAAAAAAAAATATTTGCATTTGATAGCCTAATTCTAGAGGAAGGCTATAGGCTATTTAAAATTAATACGCTAGGACCCTTAGTTCCATTCATTTTGACCGCTTAGGTATTTTGCGCTTTTCTATGGAACAACAATTTTTTTTTTTTTTAATACTGACGTGGAATATCTACACTGGGGTCTAGAATATCTAGATATCCCTACGACCCTGTTCATTATCCAATTCGTTACACGCCCAGTACAGGCATTTTGGGGGGTCAGCCCCCCCCCCCCCCCCCCGGGGGGGAGGGCTGACCCCAAAAATCAAAAATCAAATCAAATCATTCAAGCTGTCGATAGCCTGAATGATTTACTTGTCTTACATTACATTAAAAACATAGGCAGCCATGGGGACTGCCGACAGAAGTAAAACTTACTCGTAAAACTATGAAATAATAAGTGGTTTTTAAAAATTAATAGTAGTAGGTATCAAAAATTTAAAGGGCTTTGAAGAAGAGCCGTGTCAGACCTTCCTGTCCACCATTGTTTTTTTTTTTTTTTTTCAAATACATTATAGGTAATTATCAAAAACATTTAACATTATAAGACCAAACCCCGTCACATCCATATTTTTTTAACTTGCTTGCATCTTGTTGCATAGATGTTTCATAACTAGTTTTTGAGGTCGCTGTTTAGCTGTTGACGTTTATGCGTGATAATGACGACCTTTATTGTACAGACGCCAACACATCAAGCTACTATTACAACCTGTCAAATTTCTTTAATAGATTTTTAACTTTACCACTAAAGCATAGGGTTCAAAGTTGATTGGGAGAATTATACAGTTTCGGATAGCTTGATGTGCTGGCGTCTGTACGTAAGTTAAAAAAAAAAATTGGATGTCACGATATCAACTTGACATCCAGATGTACCAAAAACCGAAGACTTAAAAGCTCAGCACAAAAAAGTGTATAGTAATGTATTTTTAATAAGGGTATTATAATACGCTCCAACACAGGTAACGCTGATGCTAGCGATAAGTCTGCGAGGATGAAATGGGACTGGGAGGGTCATACGTATAGAATGCATCAAAACAGATGGGTGCCTGCAAGACGGGTGTCGTCATCGAGGCAGGCCTAAAAAACTGTGGCGTGACAATTTGGACTCGTTCCTGACCGATTGGCCGGAGAAGCTACAACATAAGGACAATTGGAAAAGTATGGGGGAGACCTTTGCCCAGCCGTGGGACAAAATAAGTTAACAAATAAATATATAGTTTAGATAAAATATCACGCGGATAAATTATCTTATAAACTGCCGGTCGATTCTGTAAAAATCTCACCGTGAAAACTTGCGTGAAGTGAGCTGTCAGTGTCATCCCACTGATGCTAGGGATTGACCAAGCAAACATTTACAATCATAATCGAGATTTTAATAATAGATTTTATGCTAATTCTATTGATCATTTTATATAATTTCAAAGCTAGTATTTTAGTGGTCAAAACATTAATATTATTATTATTTATTTATTTATATATACTTTATTGTACACCACAAAAATAATAATAATAATTACAATCATTAATACATATTTTTAAGTTAGATTTCTATCGTTAAGAACAAATCTCATATGGAAAAGTGTTTATGGTAGAAATCTAACATAAGGAGATATATTAATGATTCTAATGACTATGATTCTGTAAATACATGTCTATTATAGTCGCAAATCACATTTTGATCAAGATACAACCTGACACTGATCTGCAAATTGCAAAAAACGTAAGAAAATTTAAATTTCGCGGTCTGCCATGTCACATTCACCTTAACCGGTCAAGCGGCGCGCGTCGCCCATGATTGGCGAGTGGCGACGAAACCGTAGCCAATGAGCGACGCGCGCGAAGTGATGTTGCCATGGTTACCGTGGAGTGAAATATGGAACATTCCGAATCGCACTGTAATCGATTACAACGTGCTTACACTTTGACCCCAATTATTCTGTATGGTATAAATTACCTATTATTCCCCGCATAATCTTACCATGCCGTACGGTTGTCAAGAGTGGTATTTTGACAGTTCAAACCGGTTTCGTTAAACTAACGTGGCATTTTCGAAATTGTGCTTCCGGCTACAGTCGCCACCTTACCAAAGGATAAGAAATTCGTGGTGTAAAAAAACAAACAAATAAATACTATAATCTAACCGTGAATAAATAATCAAGTGAAATAGTTTTGACTCTCAGCTGCCATAGTGGTGATTTATCTAAATGGGAACGCAAATTATTTATGTGAGAGTTGTGGGCGATGATGGCCTAATTCGGAATGATCCATATTTCACGCAGCGCACTGCGCATGCGTATCGTCGTAGTTGTTTTGTATCAAGTGAACTTTTTTTTTGCTTTCATGCCATTGACGACCATGTACAACTCGTTTATAGAGAGTAGTATATTCCTTGGTGTAGAATGTACATAAGCCTGTACGTATTCGAGTACAGTGACAATAATTAGTTCCTAATTATTTAATGCTGTTAGAGATTTTAATGTCTAAATCCAACTGTTTTTGTACATCGAAAAAGTCAATTTAGTCAGCCTACATTTCAGACAATATAATATAATATAAGAAATCGTGCTAAGCAAGTATTCAGTGATTGGTGTAATGTTCGTTTTCATAAGTACATAATACGTAAAAGCACATATAGGTTTTTTTTATATCATCTCTAGGTAAATACCATAAATGCCATAAATATTTAGGCATATTATTAATCTAGTGACGATTGCTGTTAGGACACACAAATTGCATTATTCATGTATATGCATGTTTTGGGCTGTCTAATTTTAGTTTTGCTGTATACTGTTTACACACTGTGTCTACGTTTCTCAGCCAACTCTCCTGTCGCAGATCTGCTGAAAGAAATTACTAAGTAAATGATGAAAGCAGTTCCTCTATCTTTATGTAGTTTACTTTATTATGTATTTAGTGTGTACATAAATAAATATATTACATTTTTTAATTTGTATCACATTAAAAAAAATTGCTAATACATTTTTTCTACTGAGTCGGCTGCTTCCTGAGGTGCAACTTCTTAATGCCGGGAACGGAGGGACATTGGATGTGTGTCGGCTGCACCCCCACTGCAAAAAGCTGGAAATAATGGTAATAATTTGTTACTAAGTATTTGATTTATTTAATTCCTACACATCAGCACATCTGCAGCTAATTTATTTACTTTCAATAAGAATAGCGGTATGATTTATTAAGAACAGCGTCTGATCAAATAAAATCAATTGAATGGGCCAATATTATTACTATATATTTAGAGCACAACGAGTTTCTACATTTCTAAATTCCATGCTCCGTGCCTGTCTGTGTCCCAATTTATTTGTTCCCTATTGTGTTTATCAAAAATAGTGTGTGAAATAATGAATACTTGCCTCAGACCGCCACGCATGACACAGCCGGGAGCGATGTGATCAAATCAAATAGAGGCAGTGTTCTTTTATTGTCTTCTGTCCCTTTAATGACTTAGCAACTGCAGGGTCGATAAGGCTCATCTGCTGAAAGGTAGAATATATCAGATTAATAAAATTCACTTGCTTTTGTGTGCCTATACTTTTGTGTTTTTATTTTAAGTTATCCTATGTTGTCCCACAGCTGGGCACGGTCTCCCCCATACTTTTCCAGTTTTCCTTATGTTGTGCCTTCTTCGGCCAATTGGTCAGGAACGTGTCAGTGACGACGCCCGCATTGTCTTCAGGCAACCTTTGTTACTGAATGACACACGTCTGTGACATGCCTACGTCTTTTACATTAATTACATATTATTATCATCAAGTCGGTACTATTTTGGCATACCTGACAGACCACCACTCGTCCTTGCATAGCTAACCACCTGACTGATCATCTAATTCATATACCTAATTATGAACAGTAACACAGGAACTGTGGAGTAGGTAGAGATATTCATTTATAAATTAGAAAAACTTTCACCAATAGGTGCATGCCGACATTATGTCATATTTCTATCACATTCACCATTATAATATCGTGCTAGCCATTGTCACTGAAAAACTAATTCAAAGTAGGTACTAAGATAAAACCGTAGTACTTTAAGTATTCTGTGATAAAACTTTCATTTGTTTATTTACAATTATTTATTTTGAAACTGCAGACAAAAAGTTTATTTTGTATCGGAAAGCCCCATAGACAGCAGTAGACATCACATGTTCACCACAGATGATAAAATCGCACCATAGCCAAAACTGCAAAATTGGGGTAAGTATGCCAAATTGTAAACTATACGTAAAACTATAGCAAACAAAATAATTATAATGAGCTGTTGTGACTTTGTTGCACCGAAGGTGCGACCAAAGAGCAGCTGCGAATTTTTTTTTAATGTCTTCTTCGTTAGACAACTGACAAGCCGCGCGAATTAGCCCTTTTGAAAATTTTAAAAATTGACTTAAAGTGAATAAAACAGTGAATTCTGCAAAAATGAGGTAAGTACAATGTTATTATAAATATGAGGTCTTAAGCATTTTAAATTGGTAGGTAAATATTATGACGAACAGAAGCTAGCACATCAAGCTACTACAATCTGTCAAATTTCTTTAATAGATTTTCAACTTTATCACTAAAGCATAAGGTTTAAAGTTGATTGGGAAAATCAAACAGTTTCGGGTAGGTTTATTAGTTTCCGTTTCTATTTAATACTTTGAGATTTTATTATAATTTCAGCTGCAGCTCCATGACATTGAGACAAAAATATTGATTACTAGCTTCTGCCCGCGACTTCGTCCGCGGAAAATTTCTTATTTTAACATAAGATAACACTCGATTGATATTACTGTATTTAATTTTATTAGTAAAATATTGTTTAGAATCAGATCAGTAACTTCAAAGATTACCTAAGTTCTCTTTTCTGCTCAAGGTAACTTAACCCTTGGTCGCCTTTTACTTATTTTATTTATTTAAGTTAGGTATCTATTTAATTTAAAGCTTCTCTATATACAATGTTTGAGGTTGTTTTTTATTTTCCGGTAACAGAATAATCTGCTTTTCGGATGATCCCACTCTTGATAGACCAACATATAATTGCCCATGGGAAAAACATTCTTTTCGTAGGTCAATGCCAACCAAAGAGAATGTTTGTCCCTGGGACTTGTTAATAGTCAGGGCAAATGATGTTTTTATTGGAAACTCAGATAGACGCTGTGCACGTTCATCGCTGGATTCTCGAGCGCGGGCCTGCGATGTTATGGCATTTTGCCTAGCGAGCCGCTGCGAGCGCTCAGCGCTATAGTCTCCCTATCCCTTGTTTCAGAGACATGCTGCCTTAAAACAGATAGACGCTGTGCACGTTCATCGCTGGATTCTCGAGCGCGGGCCTGCGATGTTATGGCATTTTGCCTAGCGAGCCGCTGCGAGCGCTCAGCGCTAGTCTCCCTATCCCTTGTTTCAGAGACATGCTGCCTTAAAACAGATAGACGCTGTGCACGTTCATCGCTGGATTCTCGAGCGCGGGCCTGCGATGTTATGGCATTTTGCCTAGCGAGCCGCTGCGAGCGCTCAACGCTAGTCTCCCTATCCCTTGTCTCAGAGACATGCTGCCTTAACTCAGATAGACGCTGCGCACGTTCAGCGCTAGTTTCTCGAGCACGGGCCCGCGACGTCCTCACATTTTGGCTAGCGAGGCGCTGTGAGCGCTCGGAGCTAGATTCTTTAGCGCGTGCTTGCGAAATATTTTCTCTATTTCTCGAGAGGCGCTGCTCATTTTCAGGGGCAGATTCTTCCGTACGGCGTACTCGAGCGGCTCTTGTCTGTGATGTCTGCCGGGACAGTTGAGATTTCCTTTTAGGCATGCTCTCGACAAACTACGCACAGACTTGAAAACAATTACGAACAAAGGGAAAGCGACTCGAACACCGTCCGCCTATACAAAACAAAACAATCGTAATATCGAATAACTCGTATCGATTATTACGATAGAACGAAGTACGAAACTACGAACATACAAAACAATGAAAACAAACGCACAACGAAATTACGATATTTTCGATTATGAGGTATCTATCAACAACAACAACCATACGAACGAAACAACCGAAACCAATAAGCAAAGTCTGGGTAGATTTTCGTTATTTATCATCATTTCATCATTCATCGCACAATTTTTTTGACGATAAATAACGAAAATCTACCCAACTGACATGTCATATTTAGAACTCCAACTAACGACAACGTGGGCATAAAAATTCGAGAGGGTCATCAATCCACGGAAAGTCTTAACACCGCGATTCAGAAAAATGACGTAATTGCAGAACGCCATCTATGGGCAAATAGGTAAAACGTCTGCACAATGAAAGTTATGCAAGGGCATTTTGCGTTTTAGTAATTTTATATTTTCTCCGAAACTGTATGACCAATTGATATACTGTAAATGGCAAATCTTATCTGTATGATGTTCTTGTGATACTGAAATAATTTATTGTCATAAGAATTAATATTTTGTTGCTCAAATAATCAACCAAACGTAAGTATACCGAAAAAAAATTTTTTTAATGCAAAAAAAGAAGTATAAAAGATAAAATATAAAAGATAGAGATATGGTATCGCGGACTTTTTTGTAGAAATAATGAAGACGAACCAGGTAGCCATACATTGTTTTTAATTTTAAGCAACTGTTTAGGCAGCGCACGCAAATAATTCTGTTTTATGTGGTATTTTTTTCCGACTTGCTAGACAAAAGTTGTGATAGCTCGGTTAATATACATGCTATAGAAACAATTTATAGCCTATAGCACTCAGGAATAATGTAGCTTTCTGCCAGTTAAAAAATTGTTAGAATTGGATTAGGAGTTCCAGAGATTACCCACTACATACAAACTTACAAACTTACAAATTTTACCTCTTTATAATATTAGTATAGATTATGGCAATGCAATATCAAAACGTGTCGAAAAAAGTTCAAAAGTGTAATGTCAGAAAAACGTTGAAAAAAAAAAAAAAACCATAGCCACTGTCCGCGAGGCGTAGTGTATTTATATGTAGGAAAATACGTCAATAAATGCACAAGCATGTACATAATAAAGTACAAGTATGTACATAGCCACTTATTTCTATGATATTGACAATGAGAAATGACAATGTCAATGTCAGTCAGCGAGTAAATATGTTCCTTGCAGTCAGCCGTGCCGTCCCGACCGACATTGTCATTGTCACATCATTTGCCACAGGGCTGCCAACCCTAAAATATAAATAATGTTTGTAGTTTAATTAACTTTTTTTTTCCAATATTGCCAACCCATATTTTTCGTTTTGAATCATTTAGTCGATTAGTTTATCTACCGGACCATAGACTCAAACTGTTGCACAGGATATTAGACCGTATTACACAGTAATAATAGAGGTTGAAGCCGCGTGAATCGGGTGATGACAAATGGTGTCGGTAGCCCCTGACGGGTGCGCGCCGGTAAGTGACAAATGGGGACGCTTGCCCACGAACGGTTGTAATGTAATGATGCAAGCATTTTATTTTTCAACACTTGTTTAAAAAAAAACGCCATAAGACATTAAAATAATTACCCTCTTTCAGCCTATAAAGCTCAGAAAGCTGTTTAAATTTTCAATTATTTTAGTACCAAGCCCCATACATCTATTGAACGTCTCTTTTATCAAAAAATTTTTGACAATACTGTTGGTTCTTAGTTTGAATTTAGTACTTAGGTCAGTGGGTCGTCATACTTTGAATTTTAAGTATTCTGTGATTATAGTTTGTCAGTGACTTTTCTATTTATCGATAGAAAAAAATGACTAACTAATATTCATCATCTGTGGTGAACATGTGCTGTCTACTGCTCAACTGCTGTCTATGGGGCTTTCCGATACAAAATAAACTTTTTGTCTGCAGTTTCAAAATAAATAATTGTAAATAAACAAATGAAAGTTTTATCTTAGTACCTACTTTGAATTAGTTTTTCAGTGACAATGGCTAGCACGATATTATAATGGTGAATGTGATAGAAATATGACATAATGTCGGCATGTACCTATTGGTGAAAGTTTTTCTAATTTATAAATGAATATCTCTACCTACTCCACAGTTCCTGTGTTACTGTTCATAATTAGGTATATGAATTAGATGATCAGTCAGGTGGTTAGCTATGCAAGGACGAGTGGTGGTCTGTCAGGTATGCCAAAATAGTACCGACTTGATGATAATAATATGTAATTAATGTAAAAGACGTAGGCATGTCACAGACGTGTGTCATTCAGTAACAAAGGTTGCCTGAAGACAATGCGGGCGCCGTCACTGACACGTTCCTGACCAATTGGCCGAAGAAGGCACAACATAAGGAAAACTGGAAAAGTATGGGGGAGACCGTGCCCAGCTGTGGGACAACATAGGATAACTTAAAATAAAAACACAAAAGTATAGGCACACAAAAGCAAGTGAATTTTATTAATCTGATATATTCTACCTTTCAGCAGATGAGCCTTATCGACCCTGCAGTTGCTAAGTCATTAAAGGGACAGAAGACAATAAAAGAACACTGCCTCTATTTGATTTGATCACATCGCTCCCGGCTGTGTCATGCGTAGCGGTCTGAGGCAAGTATTCATTATTTCACACACTATTTTTGATAAACACAATAGGGAACAAATAAATTGGGACACAGACAGGCACGGAGCATGGAATTAAGAAATGTAGAAACTCGTTGTGCTCTAAATATATAGTAATAATATTGGCCCATTCAATTGATTTTATTTGATCAGACGCTGTTCTTAATAAATCATACCGCTATTCTTATTGAAAGTAAATAAATTAGCTGCAGATGTGCTGATGTGTAGGAATTAAATAAATCAAATACTTAGTAACAAATTATTACCATTATTTCCAGCTTTTTGCAGTGGGGGTGCAGCCGACACACATCCAATGTCCCTCCGTTCCCGGCATTAAGAAGTTGCACCTCAGGAAGCAGCCGACTCAGTAGAAAAAATGTATTAGCAATTTTTTTTAATGTGATACAAATTAAAAAATGTAATATATTTATTTATGTATACACTAAATACATAATAAAGTAAACTACATAAAGATAGAGGAACTGCTTTCATCATTTACTTAGTAATTTCTTTCAGCAGATCTGCGACAGGAGAGTTGGCTGAGAAACGTAGACACAGTGTGTAAACAGTATACAGCAAAACTAAAATTAGACAGCCCAAAACATGCATATACATGAATAATGCAATTTGTGTGTCCTAACAGCAATCGTCACTAGATTAATAATATGCCTAAATATTTATGGCATTTATGGTATTTACCTAGAGATGATATAAAAAAACCTATATGTGCTTTTACGTATTATGTACTTATGTATACGAACATTACACCAATCACTGAATAGGTACTTGCTTAGCACAATTTCTTATGTTATATCTTAAATGTAGGCTGACTAAATTTACTTTTTCGATGTACAAAAACAGTTGGATTTATGGTCGGTTTCTGAGGTTTTTAAACGGAGTTTATCCATTCGATAGTGATTATTGGTTCGATATCGTGTTTCTGAACACGTCATTAAAAGTCGAGTGAATTATTATCGAGGGTTTATCTGAGAACCTCAAAAACCGAGCATAAGGAAGGAATTCGCTTAAATAGATAATTATGTCGAATCAACAACTATTAAAAGTTTAAACTCCGTTTAAGAATTCTTCAGAAACCGGGCATTAGACATTAAAATCTCTAACAGCATTAAATAATTAGGAACTAATTATTGTCACTGTACTCGAATACGTACAGGCTTATGTACATTCTACATCAAGGAATATACTACTCTCTATAAACGAGTTGTACATGGTCGTCAATGGCATGAAAGCAAAAAAAAAGTTCACTTGATACTAACGACTACGACGCTTGACACGCATGCACGCATGCGCAGTGCGCTGCGTGATATATGGATCATTCCGAATTAGGCCATCATCGCCCACAACTCTCACATAAATAATTTGCGTTCCCATTTAGATAAATCACCACTATGGCAGCTGAGAGTCAAAACTATTTCACTTGATTATTTACTCACGGTTAGATTATAGTATTTATTTGTTTGTTTTTTTACACCACGAATTTCTTATCCTTTGGTAAGGTGGCGACTGTAGCCGGAAACACAATTTCGAAAATGCCATGTTAGTTTAACGAAACCGGTTTGAACTGTCAAAATACCACTCTTGACAACCGTACGGCATGGTAAGATTATGCGGGGAATAATAGGTAATTTATACCATACAGAATAATTGGGGTCAAAGTGTAAGCACGTTGTAATCGATTACAGTGCGATTCGGAATGTTCCATATTTCACTCCACGGTAACCATGGCAACATCACTTCGCGCGCGTCGCTCATTGGCTACGGTTTCGTCGCCACTCGCCAATCATGGGCGACGCGCGCCGCTTGACCGTGCATGAAAAATACGGATCTTAGTTATTTAGTATCTATCTACAATAATGTTATATTTGCACGCGTTACAGGTTAAATAAGTAGTCTGTAACTAGTTAATACAAAATCTGGTTAATTGTTGAAAACAAAATGCACACAACTGACTTTTTAAATGTACAAACACGGTTGGATTTAGACATAATATCTAAAAGCGTTGAAATAAATAGGAACTAATTTCTGAACTCGATTACGAACAGGCTTACGACCATGGTCGTCAATTATAGAAATAAATAAATAAAAACTGAATTTAATATTAATGACAGCGCCTAACGCGCAAGCACTTCACGCAATCCACATCAAAATAATCTACAATGTGATAATGACAGTGACCTGAACGCGCAAGCGCGGCGTGAAGTGTTCACTTCACTCGATTCACGACATTAAATGTCGTGAATCGAGTGAAGTGAACACTTCACGCAATCCACATCAAAATAATCTTCTATGTGATAATGACAGTGACTAACGCGCAAGCGCGGCGTGAAGTGTTCACTTCACCCGATTCTCGACATTTAATGTCGTGATTCGGGTGAAGTGAACACTTGCGTGACGCGCTCGCGCCTCAGGCTGTATTGACTAGTCAGTCTAGGAAAAAAAGAAAAAAAAAACAACATTGAGTTTCTGGCTAAGTTTCTGTTTTGCTATTTTATTGTAAAACCCCACGAAATATTAATGTTTTGACCACTAAAATACTAGCTTTGAAAATATATAAAATGATCAATAGACTTAGCATAAAATCTATTATTAAAATCTCGATTATGATTGTAAATGTATGCTTGGTCAATCCCTAGTATCAGGTGGGATGACACTGATAGCTCACTCCACGCTCACTTCGCCTAACTTTTCACGGTGAGACGGTTACAGAATCGCACGGCAGGTGAGCGTAGCTGCGTAAAAAAATTATGCGATGACTCGATAAAAGGTCAATGTCGTATAAGAAAAAAGACATCGACTAGGTTAGCTTGTTTTTAATCACAAAATTATTTTATTATTACATCGACCTATAGTTTATTGACAAACTCGTTCCAGGGACAAAAGCCTTGTTCATCCGTGTTGCACCAGTTCAATCGCATCACAACTCTCTCCGGAGGATTTTCTAAGGAATATTTTGACCCATTTCTTAACTGTGACCAACTTGGATACACATATTCCACTTTCAAATATTCATTTTCACTATCTGCCCACCTTTGAAACACAATCTTCCCGCCAATTGGGAATTTCTCATATTGATTTGGTAAGTCGATCGATTCAAATCCCATAGAAGTCACAACAGAGTTCATGTTGTAATCATGACCAACTATCAACATTACCTTGGGCATTTCGTCATAATTCTCAAATATTTTGGTAATATACTTCATTAATGGTGCCCCGATGTCTTCAGCTACAGTTGTATACCTTATGTCAAGGTCTTGTCGCCCTATTTCAGTCAACAGTTTCCATTTTTCCGGTGTCGTTATTAGTCCCCAAGCAATGTCTTCTATAGGCCTGCCGTTATAGTAACTCATAATAAATGAGTCCATAGATGAGATTCCCATGAACAGCGGTCCTCTGACCCACACCTGTTCACCGACGTTATACGTAATCGTGTTATAAGGTCCAGTCAAATCACATATACCATCCTGCTTGCAAACGTCTGATCCTTCAATTTCCAATATTTCATTCAATTCTGAAAAAGCGGCCATCAGTTTAGGATTTTGTAACTTTCTAGTAATTTCTGCGATCACCATTTCTTTAAATGCTTCAGTGGTGTTGTGTATGACAGGATTAAAGAGGGGATCCGACTCTGTAGTGTTTTTGTGATGTACCGTCACGTTGCAACTTTTGAACGCTGAGTCAATAAAAGCTCTCGCCGTCGCCTTGGTTCTGCTTGCCGTGTTGGCGTACACATACACTGTATTTTCATCGGGACAACCTTCAGGAAGAAACTGTTCCTTTTCGAACCATTCTGAGAAATATTCGCCCATGTATCCTTCCAACTGCGCTCCTTTCGGAGTCAAGAGTCCCGGCGGGCCATCTCGTGGGGCCCAGGGCTTCGGAGAATATCTCTGTAGTTCTTCTCCTAACGGAAGCCGTATGTTATGTCGACTGAGTATGAACACTTGTTTCAGTTGCAGGTTGTCCGCGACAAAACCTTTACACAACACGATAAATAATAGTAAAGAAACTGATTTCAACACCATTTTATTTATTTTTTATTATCACTATTGCTAACATAGCATTTAATGTACGAATTAATTTATTTTTTTGTTTTTGAATATTTTACGAGTATTTGAAGAGGCCTACACGTGTCTATTGGTAAAACGAGACTAATTTATTGTTTAATAAACACGCGTACGGTAAGGCCAATTGTTGTTTAAATAGCGTCACATTTTATTTTAAACACTAGCGTCTACCCGCTACTTCGTCCGCATGAATTTCTTGATAATAATATATTCTTTAGCATCGCATCGCCCGCCCGCGATGTTACTTCGCTTTCTTATTTCTTTTTGCTCGGCTCCTAAGGGCCGTAGCCTGATATTAATACCTACCTTCCTCGATAATTGGGATATTGGGCCCTACGATTGGGCCGACAAATACTTCCAGGGATTAGAGCGTTCAAACAGACTCTTCAGCTTTATTATAATATTATAGATTAGCATTATCAAGGTGAGAGCTAACCTATCAGACCGGATCATTAGAATAATGATGTAGAAGATATTTAGGACATTATTCTAATAAAGGTCGTAGCACACAGTATCAAATCGGAAAGGGATCGGCACCGTATCGCCGGCAAACAGGCGTCAACCTAACGTAAGCACGTAACCAAAGCGGATCAGAAGCTCCGATACGTCGACTCGGCTACGGCTAGGCGACGCCGCGCTTACGGCTCGCCGACCGCTAGTTGACGGTGCAGCAGACTGGCCGGACGGGAGAGAGGGGCAAGCCTGGAGGAAAAGACGCAAGCTCGGGTACGGAGAGACGTAAGCGCGGGGACAACGAGCCGTAAGCGCGGGGACGACGAGCCGTAACGCACCGCACCGCGGTTTGTGAGCTTGTCCCGAGGCGAGGCGATTACGTTACGATTCCGATTAGTGTGCTTTGTAGTAGGGAGTTTCATACAAAGAATACTGAACAGCTAGAGTTGATACGGTGCCGATCCCTTTCCGGTTTGATACGTGTGCTACGACCTAGTAATCCGGTCCGATAGGTTAGCTACTGTGAAGATAGTAATTGGCACGACTAGTGAAAAATGGGATCAACACTACCAACATCATGGGTTGACCACATGTAATAGCTCTACTTCTTTCTTTGAGTCCATACGAGCTTTCTATTAGTACTTTAAAATTGTATGCAGTGGTAAAAGGGGCTAGCCATTAGGAGGAAATGCGATCGGAGAGACTTTAGAAAAAAGTAATTCGAGGTTTGGCTCTCGCCTATTTCATTCTCCAATATTGGACTAATTTAAAAGATATTTCATAAACTGAAAAAGATGGGTATATACCGAGTCCTTATGTTTTTATTTTTTCATTAATAGTTGTCAAATTTGTACACTAGGCCTCTGTTGACAGCGGTTTAAATCGGCATTTATTCAGGGTTCTAGTGCTTATGTAAATAATGTATCATCAAAAAGGAAAACATAGGGACATACAAGTAGTTAATATTTTTGCTTTATGGTCATAAACCAGAAAGAAAACAGGCGAGAGCGTTTCTATGCAGAAACGACCACCCGCATTTCCTCTTAACGAAGAGTTTTGGATGACCACTTCACTTATCTGTGAGTGCCACTTAGCAGTGCTGGCCCAATGGTAACGGCCGTGACTTAACGAGTTGTAGGTTCCAACCCAGACAGGCGCTTTACTGTGTAGATTATTTCATCACTACTGCTCCCAAAACGGAGATGGAAAACGTCGTAAGGAAACCGGCATGTCCTGGAACCAAAAAAATCGAAAACATATGACACCTTCCAACCCGCCCTGGGCCCCGTGTGGTGCATTAAGGCCCACTCCCTCACTCTGTCGCAGAGAGAAGGTCCGTGTCCCAGCAGTGGGAACATTATACAGGGTGATTATGTTATCTGTGAGTGGACTAGCGCGCCACGCCATCGCCTAGTGTATGCCTGCGCGAGAAATCTCTGGGCTTCGCCAGGTCCGTGCGCTTGGTCAGGTTCTGCCAAGGCCAACCCCCTAGTACCCATTATAATCATTGGAAAGGTGGAAAGCTGGGAATAAGTACCCCTCCCTTACCCAAACGACACCATAACGAACGGTCACGCGCGTCCCGCATCAGCGGATTCACACAACCTTCGCCAGGCATTCAGAGCGCTAAACTGTGAGTAGTTTTTATTCTAGTGGGCCTTGACATTTTATAGTCACAAAATTTTTTTCACTAAATTCAGTTTTATAATCACTAAATTGGATTCTATTTTTATAACCGGTCCGAATAAAAAAAACTTTTGAAATAGATGCTTTTATTATTAAAATATCGCTGTGAATAATAAGGACCACGTAACCAGTTTTACTGTTCCGTCTCTATGAATATACTAAATAACACTATAGGTATCTACTTAATAAACATCTTAAATTCGTTCACTGATAGAAAACGCGCAGCATGAACCCCTGGGTTCAGACTTCAGAGGCATGCATTTTAGCACCAGAGTACCTACATTACATAGCAAAAGTGAGCAAAAAGGAAGTAAAAAAAAACACACTTTACATTTAAATAGGGGATGAAAGTCTGTAAGGGCCGGCCGCTCACTGACGGCGTGCCACGGCATGGCATGGCAGGTTGTGCTACGACATCCCGCGACGTTCCGTGGCATCCTGTGGCATCCCGTGGCATCCTGCTGAAAGCCCGCACCGGCCGGACTGCGCCCCATTAACCGAAATGACCTCTGCACAAGTTTCAACCTTATTTCAACTAGCTTAGCAATCATAATTCCTCGACACAAAGTGACACATACGCCTCGCAGGATGCAATGGCGCGCCGCGGCAACCCGTGGAATGAAACGGCATAACACGTCATACCGCAGCATGCCGCGGCGCGTCGCGTCTTGCCACAGCATCCCGCGGCACGTCGCGGCATCGTGGTATCGAAATAAAGTAACATGAATTCTAAACACATTGAAATAAGATTCAAAATAACTTTATTAGTACCTCTTTTTTAATGTTAATTCTATTAGTCTTAAACGTGAATAATTTATTTTTATTATTGTTCGTGCATGACGCGCTCGCGCCTCAGGCTATATAAAAACTAGTTTAGGCAAAAAAAAAAACAGTGGCAATGGTTTATTCCCGTCTCAAAAAATGCCCAACGCGACTAAAGACGTTTTCACTTCAAAAAGAAAGAAAAAACACATCGAGATTCTGACTAAATTTGTGTTTTGCTATTTTATTTAAAAACCCTATAAAATAGTAATGTTTTAACAACTAGCTTTAAAATTACATAAAATGATCAATAGAATTTGCATATATTTTTTTATTAAAATCTTGATTATGATTGTAAATGTATGCTTGTTCAATCCCTAGTATCAGGTGGGATGACACTGACAGCTCACTACACGCTCCCTTCACCTAAGTTTTCACTGTGAGATGGTTACAGAATCGCACAGCTGCTAGCTATATAGATCACTGAGTGATCTGTTTTTAGGAGAGACAGTTTCGACTCTCAATTTGAATCATGTATGAATGCTTTTGGAGCTTATTTATATAAAACAAAATAAAAAAAAATACAAATTAGAACAGTGTTGGTGTGGTGAGTCGAGTGAGTGTGTGTGTGTATATTGGTTTTTACAAAAATCCAATGATCCAGTTTTAGTTTTCATCAAAATCGAGCCCAAGACTCCTTTGTGTACTTTTCGCTATTCCTCATAGTTTCGGATTTGGCCATCCACGCCCACTTGAAAAATTCACCCTGTATACACATAAATAAACATACATAAACTCACTCCTTTTTCCCATGGGTGTAAGCAAAAACTGCAGAATGCCCCCCTGCTACTAACACCTGTACACCTGATCCTTATGCTACTACACACCTACACAACCCACCACACACCCTTAGGCTATACCAAAAAAAAAAAGTTTGTCAATAAACTATAGGTAGTTTATTGATAAACTCGTTCCAAGGACAAAAGCCATACTCATCAGTGTGGCACCAGTTTAATCGCATCACAACTCTCTGCGGAGGATTTTCCAAAGAATATTTTGACCCATTTCTTAACTGTGACCAACTTGGGTACACATATTCGACTTTCAAATATTCACTTTCACTATCTATCCACCTTTGAAACACAAACTTCCCGCCAATTGGGAATTTCTCATATTGATTTGGTAAGTCAATCGGTTGAAAACCCAAAACAGTAGCAACAGAGTTCATATTAGAATCGTGGCCAACTAACAACATTAACTTTGGTTTGTTGTCATAGTTCTTAAATGTTTTAGTTAAATACTCCAGTAATGGTGCCCCGATTTCTTTAGCTACAGTTGTATATCTTATGTCTTGATTTTGTCGTTCTATTTCAGTCAATACGTTCCATTTTTCCGGTGTTGTTATTTGTCCCCATGCAATGTCTTGTATCGGCGCGCCGTCGTAATAACTCATTTGAAATGCGTCCACAACTGAGTGTGCTATGGAAAACGGTCCGACGACCACCAATCTTTTGCCGACTTTATACAGTATTGTGTCATTAGCTTCAGTCAAGTCACATATTCCATTCTGCTTGCAAATTTCTGATCCTTCAATATCCAATATTTTATTCAATTCCGAATATACTGCCTTCAGTTTAGAATTATTTTCTAATTTTCTGTATATTTCTTTGAACACCATATCTTTATATGCTTCAGTGGTGTTGCTTATGGCATCTTTAAACACGGGATCCGCCTCCGCAGTGTTTTTGTGATGTACAGTCACGTTACAACTTTTAAACGCTGAGTCAATGAAAGCTCTCGCCGTTGCCTTAGTTCTGCTCACCGTGTTGGCAAACACATACACTGTATCTTCATCAGGACATCCTTCAGGAAGAAACTGTTCCTTTTTGAACCATTCTGAGAAATATTCGCCCATGTATCCTTCCAACCGCGCTCCTTTCGGAGTCAAGAGTCCCGGCGGGCCATCTCGTGGGGGCCAGGGCTTCGATGAATATCTCTGTAGTTGTTCTCCTAATGGGAGCCGTATGTTATGTCGACTGAGTATGAACACTTGTTTCAGTTTCAGGTTGTCCGTGACAAAACCATTACACAACACGATAAATAATAGTAAAGAAACTGATTTCGACAACATTGTTTTTAATTTTATTATTTTAAATGCCTTTAGCTTTTGCTTTTGTGTATTTGACTAGTATTTGAATAGATCCACACACGTGTGTTGGTAAAGCGAGACTAGTTTATTTTTGGCATTAAAAACGTATCTATAGGCAAAGAATATATAGTACAAACTATCGGTGTGCTGTGTGCTGTTACCTACGTAAAGGATAGAATTTGAAATGAATATGTAAGATGGAGTCTTTAGGTAAGTAGCACTGCGTAGCGATGGAAAAGTTGTATGGAAATCAGTTGTATGCGTATGTGAAACGGAGTATTGAGGAACACTTGTCCTAAAGAAAGTTTGTGGCTAATGATGAGACATAATTGAATTTCTATTGTTGTAAATCAAATTTTGATTTTTCAACAGTTGAGCGGATCGCATGTGGATGGTAAAAAGAGGAAGGAGGACCAAAAGAGAGAAGAAAAACCGGCCAAGTGCATGTCGGACCACGCACAATGAAAGGTTCCGTAGTTGGAATGAATTTATCCCAAGAACAAACTTAACATTGACATTGAAAATCATGTTCTCCCATTCCATACATTGCAACTGCAAATTTAAGTTGGTCGACTATTACTCGTAAACCTGTAAAGCCTACTTAGCTGTGCTATTTTTTATTTTAATTTCGTTACAGCTGTGAATTTCTTCACATATCCAAAAACAACCATTTAGCTGGCAGGGGGAGGGACACTTGACTCTTAACAAAAATTAGCATTTTAAAGCTTAACATTTCACAAACGGATTCCTGAATCGAAGAGTCGTTTTCACAAACCCGCAATATTTTTGAGAGACCTATCCAACGATACCCCACACCATGGGGTAGACGAGAAAAAAACATCCCCGCTTTACGTGTAGAGATACCCTTAAAAAAAAATGATTTCATGATTTTATTTTACCACTTTGTCGGCGTGATTAATATGTATATCCATGCCAAATTATAGCTTTCTAGTACTAAAAGTCTCTGAGCTAAGCTGCGGACGGACAGACGGACATGGCGAAATTATAAGGGTTCCTTGTTGACTACGGAACCCTAAAAAGGATGGATTATCTGTAAGATGAAATGGCAAGCAAGGGTATGACTACTGAGATAATAAACAGGAAGGTAGGAAGGAGTAGGTTCAAATGAACTGGAAAAAGGGTAGGAGACTGATGATGAGTAAGTAAGTGCCCACTCTTTTTTTCTGTTTCGTGTCTCAGGGCTTCCTACAAAATACAATATAATATGCTAATGCCAACGTCAAAAAGCTACAATTTCTAAATGGTCTTTTATTACACTCGTGAATTCCCGTTGCGTGCCCAAAGGCGTCGTAATTATTTTTTGGTGGGAGAAAACAAAACAAAATTGATTGGTTTAGACATCTATCACGCTTTGATTTATTGACAATCGGAGTATTATATCATCAATCGCATACCTAAAGTTTATCGACGAACTCTTTCCAGGGACAAAAGCCTTGTTCATCCGTGTTGCACCAGTTCAATCGCATCACAACTCTCTGCGGAGGATTTTCTAAGGAATATTTTGACCCAGTTCTTAACTGTGACCAACTTGGGTACACATATTCCACTTTCAAGTATTCACTTTTACTATCTGTCCACCGTTGAAACACAAACTTACCGCCAATTGGGAATTTCTCAAATTGATTTGGTAAGTCGATCGATTGAAAGCCCAAAGCAGTTGCAAGAGGGTTCATATTAGTATCGTGGCCAACTAACAACATTAACTTTGGCATTTTGTCATAGTTCTTAAATGTTTTCGTTAAATACTTCACTAATGGTGACGCGACGTCTTTAGCCACTATTGTATATGATATGTTTTGGCCTTGTAGTACTATGTCAACCAATATTTTCCATTTTTCCGGTGTTGTGATTTGTCCCCATGCAATATCTTGTATCGGCGCGCCGTCATAGTATCTCATTATAAATGTGTCAACAGCTATGCTTGCTACGACCAACGGACCATCGACCGACACTGATCGACCGACCATATACGAAATTGTATTATTAGCTTTGGTCAAGTCACACATCCCATCCTGCTTGCAAACGTCTGATCCTTCAATTTCTAATATTTTGTTCAATTCCGCATATCCGGCCATCAGTTTAGAATTATTTTCTAATTTTCTATTAATTTCTTCAATCACTATTTCTTTATATGCTTCAGTGGTGTTATGTATGACAGAAAGAAAAAGGGGATCCAGTTTTCCATTATTTTGGTAATGTACAGGCACGTTGCATCCTTTGAACGCTGCATTAATGAATGCTCTCGCCGTCGCCTTGGTTCTGCTCGCCGTGTTAGCGTACACATACACTGTATCTTCATCGGGACATCCTTCAGGAAGAAACTGTTCCTTTTTGAACCATTCTGAGAAATATTCGCCCATGTATCCTTCCAACTGCGCTCCTTTCGGAGTCAAGAGTCCCGGCGGGCCAGCTGGTGGGGGCCAGGACTTCGGAGAAAATCTTTGTTTATGTCCTAATGGATACCGTATGTTATGTCGACTGAATATGAAGACTTGTTTAAGTTTCATGCTGTTCGCGACAAAGCCTTCACACAACACGATCAATAAAAGTAAATAAACTAATGTCGACGCCATTTTTGTTAACTTTGAGTTAAGCGTTCGAATTAAATGTTTTCTATACTTTTGCTTATGTCTATTTTACAGATATTCAAATAGATGTTATGTTCACATGCCTAATGGTAAAACAAGACTAGTTTACTTCTTATAAGTACGGAATCGTTTTGTATAAATAGTGTGACATTTGAATTGATTTATTATGTATTGTTGAAGTTAATTATGTTGAAGGACGGTATGTATAGATACTTACAGTTAAAACATTAGTGACCATGTGTAAGTGGGTCTCTTTTACTTTTCTCAAGACAGCATGAGTTATACTAGACAGCTCACGCCGTGGTCATAGGAATCAGACAGCATAGTTGGCAGCGGGGCCGAGTTCCTGAGACTGTTAGACGTATGCATTATAAACGGCAGTAGCCTCCGGCTGTATAATCTATATCAAATCTCAGGTTATTGGATCGGCTATTTTTCACACCAGATAACCTCCTGAGTCCCTGTGGTCGTTATAACGGAAAAATTATCTCGTACGTCATAAAGTCCTGACATTATTCACGGTTGCCATTTGTAATAACCAGACGTACTTTGTAACACACATATTAGTTTTTCGTTTAAAAATCGGCGCTGCTACACCTGATTTCGTCGGTTCGTACGATAATTTGTCCGTTATAACGACCACAGGGACTCAGGAGGATAACATTATCAAAAAATCAAAGTCATTTATTCAAACTAGGCTGAGTATTAGCACTTCTTGAACGTCAAAATTACATAAGACAGTTCTCCAAAACGCCCGCCCTTCACTTGAGATTTGTTAATCGATTTGAGCGATGTGATGAGGCTCGATGAGAAAGACTTCGCCCAATGGGCTATCCTAACTGATACCATTTGAACTAGGGTAATTTTCCCCTACAAGAAATTAAGGCAAGTCACACACACAATACCATGGAAACTCACAAAACTATTTTTATCTTTCCAGATACCTCTAGCCTGCAGCTCCCTGGTCGTGTCACTATGTATGACGACCTTAGCAACGTGTTTCCTCCTTGGTACTGGCGTGGCGAGCTGGGTCCCAGTAGTGGCCGTATGTGTGTGCATACTGGCTTACGGTGCTGGCCTGGCCCCGGTACCAATGGTCATCATGGCTGAGGTGTTTACATTTCAGGTGAGATTTGAATTAGCCTCTAGTATATTTTGTTTTAGATGTTCTTTAGTTCCGCTTTTGTTTTGCAAATACAGAACGTGTTTAGGTCTGCGTGATTTGGTTTAGGTCTGTTGCAAACAAGCAGCATGATTTTGTCTCTGTCTAAATTAGTATACTACCTACAACCCGTTTCGCGATAAACCTTTGAGTAACCTTTGCACGAACACGATGTTGTATCGCTCTTTAATGAAAATTTTGATTTTGACAAAGCATAATCAGCCTATACTGCTGGGACACACTGCTCCTCTCTTCGAGAGGAAGTTGGCAGTGATCCACCATGCGGGTCCAATGCGGGTTGGTAGATGTCACAAGTTTTTTTTTGGTTCTAGGACATGCCGGTTTTCTCACGATGTTTTCCTTCATCGTTTTGTGAAAGATGGTTTGAAATCAGCGGATTAAAAACAGCAAAATCATGATTCTCTAAATTAAGTAGGTACTACAAAATGAAATTATAATATTTAATATTCGTTAAAAATCAAGGAAACCCTACCCCTAAACTAGTTTCATAACTAAAACCGATAATAAGTAATAGTAATAAGCCTATTTATTATCATAAGTTTTCCACGCTACATTTATCTGCAATAAATTCTGTGGATAATTGCTAACATAAAAATCAATAATTAGATATGATTAATTAGGTAGGTACCTATTGTTTTTGTTTTTCATAAATATTGATCATAACTTATTGCAATTGGCACGTGTGCGCCTGCCATAGCAACGAATAGAAATGATGATTCTTATATACTTACCTACTTCCATTTACATAGGTATACAAGGTCAAATTACTTTAGCTATCGAAACTCTGCAGACGTGAGGGGGTGGGTACTTATCGATTTCTAAACACGATAAAACATAAAAAAGAGTAGGTACTTGTTCTTTTCTTGGAGCCGTAAGTGCAGTTACTTGAAGTTCATGTGAATTGAGAAAATCACAGAGCCTATGATCGCCTTGTGGTGTAGGAATGAGGTGATAAAATATGGTTCTCCAGCCCAAAAGGAGGATGCACTAGTGTCTGTAAAAATGTCGCCGTGAAAACATAGGTGAAGTGAGCTGCGAATAGTGTCAATCAGGTGGAATGACGGCTCACTTTAAGCTCACTTCACTCAAATCCAAGCCAGGCAGGCATGTGTATAAAATACAATCGGAAAAACTGTTCACGTGATTCAGTATTACGTGGCGTCAGTGGTACATTTTTGGGCCAACAATGGAGCCACTGTACCACTGCTGTCAGAATTTTTCTCTAGACTGCGTTAGTTTTACTTAACGTCAAATACTGGTCAAAATGACAGATTTTCATGACGACCGATATGACGGAACCGCTTTCGTAGGGATCCAACTACTTAAAGCAAACAGACTGCCTTATGTATGTACGCATAAAGCAGTCTGTTTGCTTTGGTTGGTTTTTTGCCCAGATTGAAATCGCTAGATTGGCCCTCCCCGTACCTACTTAGTCAAAAGATAAAGTATCCATACTGAGACATTATTGATTAGGATTTTCATGTCAATCAAGTGAAGCCACTGCCTGCGTCATTGTGTTTCAACTCAAAACGAAACAGACATGCGAGACGCGATAGAGCGAATCTAACGATTTAAATCTATACCACTGCGATCATTTTCAAGATAGCCGTCACTGCGGCCGTTAGTAGCGGCCACCGCTCTTCTAGGAAACCGTAGCTTTATGTACCCGTATATGTGTTGCTTAGGTAAAGAGTAAAATGAGTAAACTGATTCCGCTACAGCCTAAAACACATTAACTACTAAACAACTCATTCTAAATCCTCAGGTCCGGGCGCGAATGGCGGGAGCTTCGATGGCGTTCTCATTCTTCTGCAGTTCAATGACCGTACTCTTCTACACGCCCATAGCCAATCAGTTCGGTGCGTTCGTCGTGTTCTATAGCTTCGCAGCGGTCACCTTCTTCGGAGTAGTCTACACCGTTCTTTGGGTACCAGAGACTAAAGGCAAAAGTTTGGAAGAAATCCAGAAGTATTGGAAGAAGACTGAGCCTGTGTTTGTGTAGATAAGGCCTTATTTTACTGTGTATTGTATTGGAAACTGTAATAGAAAGGTGTATGGTCCACATTCCTTTAATAAAGTTATTGCTTCTTGCTTCCTCCTTGGATGTCGTTCTAAGGTTAAAGGCCTCCAGTAAAGATGTTTCCTAAAGAAAAAATACTTTAGAAATGATGTAGGTACTTGTTTACATTTATTTTTCGGTAAACTTTAGCTTCCCAAGAAAATAGCTTAAAAATTGTAAAAAATACATTTTATGTATATTTTGGGTCAGGTTTTATATTCCGTAATTTAGCAATAGACAGACCAAAAATACATAAAAATTGTAATTGTATGGTAATTAGGATGGTAAATTAACCTTTTGAACGCCATTGTCACATATATGTGACAAACGAAATCTTACCCTGAACGCCAACGTCACAAATATTTGACAAAATACACGTCGCACGGGTCGCACCATATTATGAAATAAACAATTTAATCATTACTTTTGTGTGTTTTTATTTATGTAATTTAAAAGTTTAAGCTTCCGTCTATATTGTATTGCATGAAACTAATATAAATAAACCACCAATATCGAGAAATTTGTTGTTTTAAGTGTGTGTGTGTGTGTGTTGTTTTGTTAAAGTGGCCTGGCGTCAGGGGTACGGCGATACGTTTATACTCTGGCGTTCAAAAGGTTAATTGTTTTCGTAACTAAATTAACGACTTTTATCAGTATTTTTGAAGTACAAAGGATGATATTTACTTATAAAATTTGTACCTCTTTCCTATTAAAATAAGCAAAATGATGATTGAAATCTCATCTATTTATCAACATTTTCTTATTAATGAACGAAACTTTATTTCTAGACAAAACTTAATGAGGTTCAATGTGTTAAAAAGCTTAGAAATAATATAGGTTATACACGATTATACATGATTGGCAGAAAAATACAATAGTAGGCGTACCTACAGTATTTGTCTGTCCTTCCCGTGTTTTGAATCCATCCAAAGGTTGTCTTTAAAAGATCGCTTAGCGATAAGACCGCCCATTGTGTCACCCATTGTAGTTTCTATATTTATGTCTGTAATTTATATGGTGTACATAATAAAGAGTATTCTATTCTAGGCTAGTAACTCTAGTTAACAGTTATTGAGAAACCAATTAAGGTTTATTTTCCACTAAATATGAACATTTCAGCGAAATACATTAACAACACTAATTTTTCATAATCATGAAAATTGTAATTTAATTTTAACTGTCAAAAGGCATTCTGTCATGGCGGCTCGAGTGAACTTTTCTGTCATTTTTTTAAGAGATTCTCGCACACAATCTTTATTTTTTACTTCTTTCGGAATATTGTAATATTCGGTAGTCTTAATTAACAACGATTTTGAATATTTAAGAATATACTTTGACAGTCGTAGCTAGACGATTTCAATTTCCTAATTTTTATGTGCCTACACAAAATATAACTAAATACTACTAATTTAGTAGGTAGATGAATAATGAACACTGCCGCTGTCGAATCACCTTCGACGTTACGTAACCAGTGGCTTCATTTTTAAGGAATTTTTCCTCAAAAATATTAATCTAAAATAATTGACAAAATCAAGTTGATTTTTGATAATTTTAGCTCACAACCAATCTACAATAAAAAAAATCGTGAGGTATTCTCTTATTGTCCACTAGCCTATTGTCTAGAATTTTCTTTGGAAAATGCAAGGCGAGGCATGCTAAATACAATTTGGATATCTTTAATTTAACATAATTTTAAAATTACCATATTTTAATTCGTTGATTCGCTGTTGAACCGACGAATTAATTTAAATAGGAGCCGTTTATTTCAATAGTCAAATAACTTTTATATGAGGAAATTAAATGGCGCTTTGACATTATTTTCCCTATAAAAGCTGCCAAACTGCCGTTTTTATTTCTCCGATAGAAATTATTTGACGTTTGATGAAACGGGCCAGAGAATCTGATTTTGCATCACTGTCCAAATCGCAGTGATCTTTATTTTCATTTTAATAAGGTTGCTTTTGGGTTGCTGCTTTTAGAGGTAAAATAACTGTGAACGAACTGTATAAATAAAATTGAATGAAGGCTTTCTGGTTATTAGAGCTTTGTTTAAATAAATACGTAAGTTATAATGGGTTTGCTTTAAATGAAAAACTAAAGTATGAGAAATGTATGTCTATTTATTGTTATCAGTGAATTAACAAAATCTCTTAGCATAAAGGTTGTAATAAGGTATTTAACCAAATGGAATAAAATGTAAAACTACCAAGAAATATGTTTATTATTTATTTTTAATACATAACTACAGAGAATCACTGCGACAGTGCCGCTGTGCCCCTAATATTTCCTTACCAGCACCAGGCACCAGTTTAATCGCATCACAACTCTCTGCGGAGGATTTTCCAAAGAATATTTTGACCCATTTCTTAACTGTGACCAACTTGGGTACACATATTCCACTTTCAAATTTTCACTTTCACTATCTGTTCATCTTTGAAACACAAACTTCCCGCCAATTGGGAATTTCTCATATTGATTTGGTAAGTCAATCGATTGAAAACCCAAAACAGTAGCAACAGAGTTCATATTAGAATCGTGGCCAACTAACAACATTAACTTTGGTTTGTTGTCATAGTTCTTAAATGTTTTAGTTAAATACTCCAGTAATGGTGCCCCGATTTCTTTAGCTACAGTTGTATATCTTATGTCTTGATTTTGTCGTTCTATTTCTATCAACACATTCCATTTTTCCGGTGTTGTTATTTGTCCCCATGCAATGTCTTGTATCGGCGCGCCGTCGTAATAACTCATTTGAAATGCGTCCACAACTGAGTGTGCTATGGAAAACGGTCCGACGACCACCACTCTTTTGCCGACTTTATACAGTATTGTGTCATTAGCTTCAGTCAAGTCACATATTCCATTCTGCTTGCAAATTTCTAATCCTTCGATATCCAATATTTTATTCAATTCCGAATATACTGCCTTCAGTTTAGAATTATTTTCTAATTTTCTGTATATTTCTTTGAACACCATATCTTTATATGCTTCAGTGATGTTGCTTATGGCATCTTTAAAAACGGGATCCGCCTCCGCAGTTTTGTGATGTACAGTTACGTTACAACTTTTAAGCGCTGAGTCAATGAAAGCTCTCGCCGTCGCCTTAGTTCTGCTCACCGTGTTGGCAAACACATACACTGTATCTTCATCAGGACATCCTTCAGGAAGAAACTGTTCCTTTTTAAACCATTCTGAGAAATATTCGCCCATGTATCCTTCCAACAGCGCTCCTTTCGGAGTCAAGAGTCCCGACGGGCCAGCTGGTGGGGGCCAGAGCTTCGGTGAAAGTCTTTGTTGTTCATATCCTAATGGATACCGTATGTTATGTCGACTGAATATGAAGACTTGTTTAAGTTTCATGCTGTTCGCGACAAAACCATTACACAACACGATAAATAATAGTAAAGAAACTGATTTCGACACCATTATTTTTAATTTTATCATTTTTAATACCTTCAGCTTTTGCTTTTGTGTATTTGACTAGTATTTGAATAGATCCACACACGTGTGTTGGTACAGCGAGGCTAGTTTATTTTTGGCATTAAAAACGTATCTATAGGCAAAGAATATATAGTACAACTATCGGTGTGCTGTGTGCTGTTACGTAAAGGATAGAATTTGAAATGAATATGTAAGATGGAGTCTTTAGGTAAGTAGCACTGCGTAGCGATGGAAAAGTTGTATGGAAATCAGTTGTATGCGTATGTGAAACGGAGTATTGAGGAACACTTGTCTTAAAGAAAGTTTGAGTGTAGTAGCTCAACTGTGGCTAATGATGAGACATAATTGAATTTCTATTGTTGTAAATCAAATTTGATTTTTCAACAGTTGAGCGGATCGAATGTGGATGGTAAAAAGAGGAAGGAGGACCAAAAGAGAGAAGAAAAACCGGCCAAGTGCATGTCGGACCACGCACAATGAAAGGTTCCGTAGTTGGAACAAACTTAACGTTGACATTGAAAATCATGTTCTCCCATTCCATACATTGCAACTGCAAATTTAAGTTGGTCGGCTATTACTCGTAAACTTGTAAAGCCTACTTAGCTGTGCTAGTTTTCATTTTAATTTCGTTACAGCTGTGAATTTCTTTACGTAGGTATCCAAAAACAACCATTTAGCTGGCATGGGGAGGGACACTTGACTCTTAACAAAAATTAGCACTTTAAAGCTTAACATTTCACAAACGGATTCCTGAATCGAAGAGTCGTTTTCACAAACCCGCAATATATTTGAGAGACCTATCCAACGATACCCCACACCATGGGGTAGACGAGAAAAAAAACATCCTCACTTTACGTGTAGAGGGAGATACCTTAATCTGTCAAGCTCCGCTAATGAGACACAATTGATTTTCTATTGTTTGGTCACCGATCGGTGTCCCGCGGTCCTTGAGCGGTTAAAATAAATTATTACATGATTTTATTTTACCACCTTGTCGGCGTGATTAATATGTATATCCATGCCAAATTATAGCTTTATAGTACCAGTCTCTGAGCTAAGCTGCGGACGGAGAGACGGACATGGCGAAACTATAAAGGTTCCTTGTTGACTACGGAACCCTAAAAAGGATGGATTATCTGCAAGTTGAAATGGCAAGAAAGGGTATGACTACTGAGATAATAGCTATGTTATTGATAAATGGGAAGGTAGGAAGGAGTAGGTTCAAATGAACTGGAAAAACTTTTTTACAAAAAAAAACAACCGACTTCAAGAAAAACTACCTACAAAGTGATAAATAACTTTAATTTCGGAAGTCGGTGTCGTTGGTTCCGCATTTTCGTTTTTTGACACCGAGTTCTGAAATAAAAGTTATTTATCACTTTGTAGTTTTTTTTTTAAGTCAGTTGTTTAGTTTTTTGTAAAAAAGTTTTCATTTTTCACTTTTTAGCTATACCTACCCCACACAAATTCAATTAACACTAGTGCATTGAAGAATTGAAGACACCGACTAGAAAAAACATCAAAATTCGCATAGAAATGCCGGAGAAGCAGTACATTTATGCATATAACATCGTACATAAGAATAATTACCTAATGTATTATATACTAAAACCTTCCTGAAAGTATGTAGATTACATTAGTGAAAGAATTATCAAAATTGGTTCATAAGTTTTTGAGAAAATCGCGGACATACATACATACATACGGGTCGAATACAGAACCTCCTTTTTTGAAGTCGCCTAAAACGGGTAGGAGACTGATGATGAGTAAGTAAGTGCCCACTCTTTTTTCTGTTTCGTGTCTCAGGGCTTCCACAAAATACCATATAATATGCAATGCCAACGTCAAAAAATTAGAATTTCTTCATGGTCTTTTCATCACACACACGTGAATTCGCGTTGCGTGCCCAAAGGCGTCGTAATTATTTTTTTGTGGGAGAAAACATAACAAAATTGATTGATTTAGACATCTATTACGCTTTGAATTATTGACAATCGGAGTAGGTATTATATCATCCATCGCACACCTAAAGATTATCGACGAACTCTTTCCAGAGACAAAAGCCTTGTTCATCCGTGTTGCACCAGTTCAATCGCATCACAACTCTCTGCGGAGGATTTTCTAAGGAATATTTTGACCCATTTCTTAACTGTGACCAACTTGGGTATACATATTCCACTTTCAAGTATTCACTTTTACTATCTGTCCACCGTTGAAACACAAACTTACCGCCAATTGGGAATTTCTCAAATTGATTTGGTAAGTCGATCGGTTGAAAACCAAAAGCAGTTGCAAGAGTGTTCATATTAGTATCGTGGCCAACTAACAACATTAACATTGGCATTTTGTCATAGTTCTTAAATGTTTTCGTTAAATACTCCACTAATGGTGACGCGACGTCTTCAGCCACTGTTGTAAATGATATGTTTTGGCCTTGTTGTATTATGTCAACCAATATTTTCCATTTTTCCGGTGTTGTGATTTGTCCCCATGCAATGTCTTGTATCGGCGCGCCGTCGTAGTATCTCATTATAAATGTGTCAACAGCATTCCTTGCTACGTCCAACGGACCATCGACCGACACTGATCGACCGACCATATACGAAATTGTGTTATTAGCTTTGGTCAAGTCACACATCTCATCCTGCTTGCAAACGTCTGATCCTTCAATTTCTAATATTTTGTTCAATTCCGCATATCCGGCCATCAGTATAGAATTATTTTCTAATTTTCTATTAATTTCTTCAATCACCATTTCTTTATATGCTTCAGTGGTGTTATGTATGACACAACCAAAAAGAGGATCCAGTTTTCCATCATTTTGGTAATGTACAGGTACGTTGCATCCTTTGAACGCTGCATTAATGAACGCTCTCGCCGTCGCCTTAGTTCTGCTCTTCGTGTTAGCGTACACATACACTGTATCTTCATCGGGACATCCTTCAGGAAGAAACTGTTCCTTTTTAAACCATTCTGAGAAATATTCGCCCATGTATCCTTCCAACAGCGCTCCTTTCGGAGTCAAGAGTCCCGACGGGCCAGCTGGTGGGGGCCAGGGCTTCGGTGAAAGTCTTTGTTGTTCATATCCTAATGGATACCGTATGTTATGTCGACTGAATATGAAGACTTGTTTAAGTTTCATGCTGTTCGCGACAAAGCCTTTACACAACACGATTAATAAAAGTAAATAAACTAATGCCGACGCCATTTTTGTTAACTTTGAGTTAAGCGTTCGAATTAAATGTTTTCTATAAGTACTTTTGCTTGTCTATTTTACAGATATTCGAATAGATGTTATGTTCACACGTCTAATGATAAAACAAGACTAGTTTACTTCTTATAAGTACGGAATTGTTTTGTTTAAATAGTGTGACATTTGAATTGATTTATTATGTGTTGTTGAGGTTTATGTTGCAGGAAGGTATGTATAGATACAGTTAAAACATTAGTGACCATGTGTAAGTGGGTCTCTTTTACTTTTCTCGAGACAGCATGAGTTATACTAGACAGTTCACGCCGTGGTCATAGGAATCAGACAGCATAGTTGGCAGCGGGGCCGAAATCCTGAGACTGTTAGACGTATGCATTATAAACGGCAGTAGCCTCCGGCTGTATAATCTATATCAAATCTCAGGTTATTGGACCGGCTATTTTTCACACCAGATAACATTATCAAAAAATCAAAGTCATTTCATTGACAGTTCTCCAAAACGCGCGCCCTTCACTTCAGATTTGTTAGTCGATTTGAGCGATATGATCAGGCTTGATGAGAAAGACTTCGCCCAATGGGCTATAACTGATACCATTTCACTCAACTAGGGTAATTTTCCCCTACAAGAAATTAAGGCAAGTCACACACACAAGACCATGGAAACTCACAAAATTATTTTTCTCTTTACAGATGACCTCTAGCCTGCAGTTCCTTGGTCGTTTCACTAGGTATGACGACCTTAGCAACGTGTTTCCTCCTTGGTACTGGCGTGGCGAGCTGGGTCCCAGTAGTGGCCGTATGTGTGTGCATACTGGCTTACGGTGCTGGCCTGGCCCCGGTACCAATGGTCATCATGGCTGAGGTGTTTACATTTCAGGTAAGATTTGAATTAGCCTCTAGTATATTTTGTTTTAGATGTTATTTAGCTCCGCTTTTGTTTTGCAAAAACAGAACGTGTTTAGGTCTGCGTGATTTGGTTTAGGTATGTTGCAAACAAGCAGCATGATTGTGTCTCTGTCTAAATTAGTATACTACCTGCAACCCGTTTCGCGATAAGCCTTTGAGTAACCTTTGCACGAACACGATGTTGTAGTGTACGTTACCCCAGCAAGAAAGTGTCTCCTAGAGTTATAGGAGTAGAACGTATAATGTGTGCCCTATCTGCTGTAAATGTGCCCCAACATAAAAAATGTGTGCCCCCTGTCGTTTTGGAAAAAAACGGAAAAAACGATTCTTGCTGGGGTAACGTTTTTCTAGCAGGAAAATTCTAAACGAATGATCGGAGAGAGAAAAATTGTGCATGGCCAGAGAGCTTATATGTGTGCCAAAATGTGCCCCCAAAAATAAAATCTGTGCCCCTTCAGGTTTTCGAGATATTGCATTTCCTGCTGGAGTAACGTTTTGATGAATCGTATATCTCTACAACCATTGCATGTGCCCCTGTAGAATAAACATACACGAGTAGCTCTTAATGTGTGCCCCTTTGTGCCCCAATTAGATTTAAGAAAATATTTATAGTTTTCAAGTTATCGCGGTTTTATGAAAACCCGAAAAAACATCGCAGCGCCTAAATTAGACAAGGCACAAGTTCGCTGAAAACTGTATTCGGTCCTTCTTGACGCTAATGATAACCATACAAAGTTTCAAAACTGTTCATGCATGCGTTTTTGAATAATCTCGCTAAAAGTCAAAACGATGGTGTCATAACTTTGACGGCAAAATACAAGGAACCGGCTCAATCCCAGATGTGTAGGTGTAAACCAAAATCATGTGCCTTTAGTCAGAAATATATGGTGAAAATATTCAGCTTGGAATGTTTCGCATTAAGTAAATATAAACAAAAAACCAAAATATGTAAGCAACGGCTGGTTATCCGACCAAATTTGAATGACTACTAAAAAGCGACGGATTCATACATATCGATGACCTTCTTTACTTTACTCGCTAACCGGTTCACACGTTTTGTGCCTGAGTACACTGACGTAGAAAAGTAATAAGTAATAAAATAAAGTTGTTATTGGATTATATTCAACCTTACACATGGTTAAGTACATTATAAATAGTAGCCTTAGTGCTATTCCAAGGTAAGCTATCTTTCGATTCAAAATTTCATTAAATACATCCAGTAATTTATGTGTGAACGAAAGAAATACATCCAGATATTTGCCAGGTCTTTGACCCAAAATTTGATTGGTCCCAATGTTTAAAAAAAAAAATGAAATGTGTGATGAATACCTACTACTAAAAAGAGGTAGCTCTTTTTTGTATATAAATAAAAAGCCCGTACTTGTCTTTATATATATATATATATTTATATATTTATTGATAAGCCGTAGGTTAGATAAATTAACAGTAAGTTTTTCATCATTAAGGGGGATGCTCCAACCAGCCCGCAAAATTCAAAATTTCTTGCGTTTTTTGCAATTTGCAGGCCAGTGCTAGGTTGTATGTTGATTAAAATATTATTCGCGGCTGTAAGACGTATGTAGTTACAGAATTATAATCATCAAAATCACCAATACAACCCTACAAGTTCATAAAGGCGTAGGAACAAAAAAACAGAAAAAATTTGAATTTTGCGGGCTGGTTGGAGCATTCACCTTACTTAATAGAAGATTCCCTTTTTTCGCCTCCCCACACCGCTGCATATATCTCTGGCCCCGCGGCATCCGCTGACGTCGTGTCGCAAGGAGTCGCTTTGTCTAGCTTGGAGAAAGTGAGACAGCTAGTACGCGTACGGTGTTAGTGTGACAGAGACAGTTACGTGTAACGTCGCTCTATTATGAATAATAGGTACAGACGCCAGCACATCAACCTACCCGAAACTGTCACATTTTCCCAATCAACTTTGAACCTTATGCTTTAGTGATAAAGTTGAAAATCTATTAAAGAAATTTGACAGATTGTAGTAGGTTGATGTGCTGGCGTCTGTACGAAGTGTTTATTGACTGGGAAGTGCGTTTGGATTTTTTCTTGGTATTGGTAAACAGTTGCAGTTATGTTATGACGCCAAGGACACTGTTACCAACTGTTACGTTGAGTCACGCAGTTGCACTGATACTGTTTGTTTACTTTTTTTTTTAAGTTGGTTGAAAGTGGCGTATTAAGCATTTTATAACAATTATGTGGTTGTAGGGGTGTTGAATTTTATGGCACGATCTGCGGTGGTAAGTATTTAATGGCATTGTTTTGACTTATTTAAAAATACTTGTACACTTATCAAGTACTTGGATTTTTTTCATTAATTTATATACTTATTTATTTTTTAACAAAAAATGTTCTAAATCATGTTTGTTTTGTTTTCATCTGAAAGGATATACATACTTTCCGATTGGTCCAATAGAAATTTCATCAAAATCGATTCAGTAATTTGTTTTCTTTTTTGTTTAATACGTATTTAATTCTCTTCTTGTGCTAGGTTGATGAAATATAACTTCTAGTTACAATGTAAAAAAATAATTCATGACAAGAATTCATGTCCCCAAAACCAAGACTCGACCACAATCCGTCAACACTCAACATGTCACAGTCACAGGGCTGTATCTTTTTAGCCGAAATAGCTAAATACTTGATTAGATTTTTACAGAATGTTCTATGGCAGCTATAACAACAATAATATAAACACCAAGCAGGGAGGAGTGGCATTTTGCCTATTGGCAAGTTGCATAAACTTCTAACTAGATGATGTAAGTAATAGTTTTGTTGATCTATAGAATATATGTAACTATCTAAAAAAGTTCTGGCGGACCGATCGGGCGGAATATATCTATTTATTCAGGGCTAAAATCACAACTGTATTTTCAACTTAATTGCTAGAGTACTTCTGGAAAAAATTGAGCACAAAATTTTATATCCACGGATATATACAAACTTACATCCTATAAAAATAGTGTAAATTTAATAGATTCAGGAAACTTTAAAACGTAAAGATAATATCAAAATTTAAATTTCGAGTTTTGGGCCAGTTAAAATTTAATATTTTTTTTACACAATATTATACTTATACTTAATACCGATCTGTGATTTTTTGTGATGCGAATTTACTAATTATATGTTAGACTTAGATGAAAAACTGATCTGTGATTTAAATAACAATGACTACACAATGTGCAAATAATTTCTAATATTTATAGGTAGGAACTTTGATCTGTGATTTGATGCAATAATTACTTTAAGAATTAATATTAAGGGAATAAAAATAATAATTTCCACATCAACAAGCTGTTTTTATTTGAATTTAAAAACTTAATTAACAAAAATAACAAGATTAAAAACTAACTTAACTAAAACTATACAAAAACTAAAATATAGCGTCGAAAAATTCATCCGCATCGCTGTCGACTGGTAATGTACCCAAGAGACTGGCGGCATTGCCACGTTGTATGGCAATGCTTAGCCTTTGGCCTGAAACAAGCTGTTTCATTTATTATAGTCACAAGGTGCATTTAATATATTTTTTAATTAGCCCCCAAAACTTTTGAACGCGACTGTACGGACAACAGCTTAGGTATAATACGTCCAATAAAGAAGGTCATCGATATGTATGAATCCGTCGCTTTTTAGTAGTCATTCAAATTTCGTCAGATAACCAGCCGTTGCTTACATATTTTGGTTTTTTGTTTATATTTACTTAATGCGAAACATTTCAAGCTGAATATTTTCACCATATATTTCTGACTAAAGGCACATGATTTTGGTTTACACCTACACATCTGGGATTGAGCCGGTTCCTTGTATTTTGCCGTCAAAGTTATGACACCATCGTTTTGACTTTTAGCGAGATTATTCAAAAACGCATGCATGAACAGTTTTGAAACTTTGTATGGTTATTATTAGCGTCAAGAAGGACCGAATACAGTTTTCAGCGAACTTGTGCCTTGTCTAATTTAGGCGCTGCGATGTTTTTTCGGGTTTTCATAAAACCGCGATAACTTGAAAACTATAAATATTTTCTTAAATCTAATTGGGGCACAAAGGGGCACACATTAAGAGCTACTCGTGTATGTTTATTCTACAGGGGCACATGCAATGGTTGTAGAGATATACGATTCATCAAAACGTTACTCCAGCAGGAAATGCAATATCTCGAAAACCTGAAGGGGCACAGATTTTATTTTTGGGGGCACATTTTGGCACACATATAAGCTCTCTGGCCATGCACAATTTTTCTCTCTCCGATCATTCGTTTAGAATTTTCCTGCTAGAAAAACGTTACCCCAGCAAGAATCGTTTTTTCCGTTTTTTTCCAAAACGACAGGGGGCACACATTTTTTATGTTGGGGCACATTTACAGCAGATAGGGCACACATTATACGTTCTACTCCTATAACTCTAGGAGACACTTTCTTGCTGGGGTAACGTACACGATGTTGTATCGCTCTTTAATGAAAATTTTGATTTTGACAAAGCATAATCAGCCTATACTGCTGGGACACACTGCTCCTCTCTTCGAGAGGAAGTGGGCAGTGATCCACCACGCGGGTCCAATGCGGGTTGGTAGATGTCACAAGTTTTTTTTGGTTCTAGGACTTGCCGGATTCCTCACGATGTTTCCCTTCATCGTTTTGAGAAAGATGGTTTGAAATCAGCTGATTAAAAACAGCAAAATCATGATTCTCTGAATTAAATACTACAAAATAAAATTATAACATTATTCGTTAAAAATCAAGGAAACCCTACCTACCCCTAAACTAGTTTCATAACTAAAACCGATAAGTAATAGTAATAAGCCTATTTACGAGTATTATCATAAGTTTTCCACGCTACAGTTATCTGCAATAAATTCTGTGGATAATTGCTAACATAAAAATCAATAATTATGATTAATTAGGTACATACCTATTGTTTTTATTTTTCATAAATATTGATCATAAATTATTGCAATTGGCACGTGTGCGCCTGCCATAGCAACGAATAGAAGTGATGATTCTTATATACTTACCTACTTCCATTTACATAGGTATACAAGGTTAAATTACTTTAGCTATCGAAACTCTGCAGACGTGAGGGGGTGGGTACTTATCGATTTCTAAACACGATAAAACATTAAGAAGAGTACATGTTCTTTTTTTGGAGCCGTAAGTGCAGTTACTTGAAGTTCATATGAATTGAGAAAATCACAGAGTCGGTGATCGCCTTATGGTGTAGGAATGAGATGATAAAATATGGTTCTCCAGCCTAAAGGGAGGATCCACCAACCAAATGGGTGATTTTACACAATCCAATCCCTGTTTGACACCAGCCGTAGACCGGCTAGTGTCTGTAAAAATGTCGCCGTGAAAACAGGTGAAGTGAGCTGTGAATAGTGTCAATGAGGTGGAATGACTCACTTTAAGCTCACTTCACCCAAATCCAAGCCAGGCAGGCATGTGTATAAAATGCAATCGGAAAAACTCTGCTCACGTGATTCAGTATTAGTACCTATAGTAGGTATTACGTGGCGTCAGTGGTACATTTTTGGGCCAACAATGGCGCCACTGTACCACTGTTGTCAGAATTTTCCTCTAACAGACTGCGTTATGCGTAGTTAAGCACCGTAGTGCTTAACGTAGGGCAAATCTAGCGATTTCAATCTGGGCAGCGGAGTTTGACTTAATTAATGTCAAATACTGGTGAAAATGACAGATTTTCATGTCGACCGATATAATATGACGGAACCGCTTTCGTAGGAATCCAACCAAAGCAAACAGACTGCCTTATGTACGCTTAAAGCAGTCTGTTTGCTTTGGTTGGTTTTTTCCCAGATTTAAATCGCTAGATTTGCCCTCACCGTACCTACTTAGTCGAAAGATAAAGTATCCATACTGAGACATTATTGATTAGGATTTTCATGTCAATCAAGTGAAGTCACTGCGTCATTGTGTTTCAACTCAAAACGAAATAGACATGCGAGACGCGATAGAGCGAATCTAACGATTTAAATCTATATCGCTGCGATAATTTTCATGATAGCCGTAACTGCGGCCGTTAGTAGCGGCCACCGCTCTTCTAGGAAACCGTAGCTTTATGTACTCGTATATGTGTTGCTTAGGTAAAGAGTAAAATAAGTAAACTGATTCCGCTACAGCCTAAAACACATTACCTACTAAAAAACTCACCCTAAATCCTCAGGTCCGGGCGCGAATGGCGGGAGCTTCGATGGCGTTCTCATTCTTCTGCAGTTCAATGACCGTACTCTTCTACACGCCCATAGCCAATCAGTTCGGTGCGTTCGTCGTGTTCTATAGCTTCGCAGCGGTCACCTTCTTCGGAGTAGTCTACACCGTTCTTTGGGTACCAGAGACTAAAGGCAAAAGTTTGGAAGAAATCCAGAAGTATTGGAAGAAGACTGAGCCTGTGTTTGTGTAGATAAGGCCTTATTTTACTTGTGTATTGTATTGGAAACTGTAATAGAAAGGTGTATGGTCCACATTCCTTTAATAAAAGTTATTGCTTCCTCCTTGGATGTCGTTCTAAGGTTAAAGGCCTCTAGTAAAGATGTTTCCTAAAGAAAAAATACTTTAGAAATGATGTAGGTACTTATTTAGATTTATTTTTCGGTAAACTTTAGCTTCCCAAGAAAATAGCTTAAAATTTGTAAAAATACATTTTATGTATATTTTGGGTCAGGTTTTATATTCCGTAATTTAGCAATAGACAGACCAAAAATACATAAAAATTGTAATTATATGGTAATTAGGATGGTAAAATATTTGTTTTCGTAACTAAATTAACGACTTTTATCAGTATTTTTGAAGTACAAAGGATGATATTTACTTATAAAATTTGTACCTCTTTCCTATTAAAATAAGCAAAATGATGATTGAAATCTCATCTATTTATCAACATTTTCTTATTAATGAACGAAACTTTATTTCTAGACAAAACTTAATGAGGTTCAATGTGTTAAAAAGCTTAGAAATAATATAAGTTATACACGATTATACATGATTGGCAGAAAAATACAATAGTAGGCCTACCTACAGTATTTGTCTGTCCTTCCCGTGTTTTGAATCCATCCAAAGGTTGTCTTTAAAAGATCGCTCTTAGCGATAAGACCGCCCATTGTGTCACCCATTGTAGTTTCTATATTTATGTCTGTAATTTATATGGTGTACATAATAAAGAGTATTATATTCTAGGCTAGTAACTCTAGTTAACAGTTATTGAGAAACCAATGAAATAAGGTTTGTTTTCCACTAAATATGAATATTTCAGCGAAATACAATAACAACACTAATTTTTCATAATCATGAAAATTGTAATTTAATTTTAACAATGATTTTAACTGTCAAAACGGGGCATTCTGTCATGGCGGCTCGAGTGAACTTTTCTGTCATTTTTTTAAGAGTTGCTCGCACACAATCTTTATTTTTTACTTCTTTCGGAATATTGTAATATTCGGTAGTCTTAATTAACAACGATTTTGAATATTTAAGAATATACTTTGACAGTCGTAGCTAGACGATTTCCATTTCCTAATTTTTTATGTGCCTACACAAAATATAACTAAATACTACTAATTTAGTAGGTAGATGAATAATGAACACTGCCGCTGTCGATTCACCTTCGACGTCACGTAACCAGTGGCTTTATTTTTAAGGAATTTTTCCTCAAAAATATTAATCTAAAATAATTGACAAAATCAAGTTGATTTTTGATAATTTTAGCTCACAACCAATCTACAATAAAAAAGATCGTGAGCCTGTCTAGAATTTTCTTTGGAAAATGCAAGGCGAGGCATGTCAAATACAATTTGGATACGGTATCTTAAGGGAAGGTTCATATCTGACGGAACATGCGTCGCGTATTATCGGTCGCGTAACGCCAGAACAGACAAATGTATAGAAAAACACTTGACCGTTCACACTCGACGCACTAACGCATCATCGGTTGAGTGTGAACGGTCAAGTGTTTTTCTATACATTTGTCTGTTCTGGCGTTACGCGACCGATAATACGCGACGCATGTTCCGTCAGATATGAACCTTCCCTTAATTTAACATAATTTTAAAATTACCATATTTTAATTCGTTGATTCGCTGTTGAACCGACGAATTAATTTAAATAGGAGCTGTTTGTTTCAATAGTCAAATAACTTTTATATGAGGAAATGAAATGGCGCTTTGACATTATTTTCCCTATAAAAGCTGCCAAACTGCCGTTTTTATTTCTCCGATAGAAATTATTTGACGTTTGATGAAACGAGCCATAATGGCAATCAGAGAATCTGATTTTGCATCACTGTCCAAATCGCAGTGATCTTTATTTTCATTTTAATAAGGTTGCTTTTGAGTTGCTGCTTTAAGAGGTAAAATAACTGTGAACGAACTGTATTAATTGAATGAAGGCTTTCTGGTTATGAGAGCTTTGTTTAAATAAATACGTAAGTTATAATGGGTTTACTTTAAATGAAAAACTAAAGTATGAGAAATGTATGTCTATTTATTGTTATCAGTGAATTAACAAAATCTCTTAGCATAAAGGTTGTGATAAGGTATTTAACCAAATGGAATAAAATGTAAAACTACCAAGAAATGTGTTTATTATTTATTTTTAATACATAACTACAGAGAATCACTGCGACAGTGGAGCGAGCGCTGTGCCGCTAATATTTCCTTTTTTTGGTACACCTTAAATAAAAAGTTTATCAATAAAAAAAAAAGTTATTACTTAATGCCGGTCTTGTACGAATGTTCTGGACATCGGAGCGGGGCAGGGGAACCCTATAGTAGACTAATGAAACAAATGGTAGCGATGACATTACTTAGAATAAATAATAATCTATATAACCTTATAATGTATTATACCTTCAGATCATACAGTATATGTATTTAGAAATCTGTGACCTTATCGATCTCTTATCGAATCAACTTAGTGCTTGTGAAACTACAGGGTTCAATCCCCGATAAAAACCTACATTGATATTTAGAATAATATCACGAGAAATTAAATTATTTTAGTTGACGAATACCTAAGTTTAGAGGCCGGTATCTGAGATACGTCGCACGATCATTAATAATTAGAAATAGGCATAAAATTGTCCAAAACATTTGATTAAGTTTGTCCACAAGAAACAAAGTTTTCGAATATAAAATTCGCTTAAGATTATTTTTAGTATTTGTTTGATTTACAAAACGTGTTTATTCTGTCGTATCTCAGAAACAGGTGAAAATATCGACAACACACATAATAATAACCTTACAATTAGCCGCTACGATGACCACAGACTAACCAAATATGCCCATCCAACATTATAAAAGAACTGCAGTCAACATTCGTGGTGTCCTCAATGGAGGTCCAAACTATACAATTATATAATTAAAAAAAAAAAATAAGGAGTTCGTCGACCAGCCGAAATGAAATTATTATAACTAAAACAACGATAAAACAAACATTAAGATAGGTAAACTTATCGATTAAACTTCTATAATACAGACTCATTATCTCTATTCTTAGATCGTTTTTTTTTTTTCAATCCGGGAGATGTCCGGTCAATGGTTTTATTCAAGACCTTTTTTTTCTTAACACGACTTGGCCTGGGTGTGGTTTTTGTGACGGTAGATTTTGATAGGCCAGTTATACAGGATCAAATTAAATAGCTAGAGAAACTCCGGAGACGTGATGGGACCCTACAAAAAAAACATCGTCATCATTTTTTTTTTATCGTATTAACCTTTTAACCGCTTACGCCGATAAATCCGACAAATATTTTCGTGTCCATTCCGCCCAGGTCGTATATACAGGGTGAAATTGAAAACATGCGACAAATTGAAATGGGAGATTATATTCATCATTATGAACAACTTTTACTATGGGACCAAACATTAAATCGCGAAAAATTCAGCTGTTCCCTACATTTATGTTCGCATGACTCGTCAAAATGAAGGGAACAGCTGATTTTTTTTTTCGCGATTTCACGTTTGGTTCCATAGTAAAAGTTGTTCATAATGATGAGTACTCTCCCATTTCAATTTGTCGCATGTTTTCAATTTCAACCTGTATATGACCAAATACCACAGCTCGTTTAATCTGTATTATTATTACATCATCACAGCTCGTTTAATCGGTATTTATTTCTCGATTTTTTTTCGGGCCCTGTGGCACGACAACTGATATAAAGTGGGGCGGCTAAAAAGTTAAGATATCGATACCCATCACGTCTGCGGAGTTTCGTTAACTAATTTAACTGGAACCTGTATATTAGGGCCTATTTACACTCATTAGTGACAAATAGGTGAAAACATAAGTGTATGTTTTATAATAAGCATTTAACATCCTCAAACATGTGATTTACAAATTACGTTGACAATGGAGTGAAAATAGGCCTTACAAAGCGATATTTGAACTTTGTCATTTCCGATTTCAACAACAATCACATTTTAGAGTTTACCGCCATCTTTCGAGGCCGTCCTGTTAAAAATATAACCCAAGTGTCTATGCATACCACTGAGTACGTACCTAGAGCGAAAGGCGAGAATGCTAAGAAATGTGTAAAATAATGAATATTACTGAAGATTTACGAAATAAATTAACACAAAATAATTTATGATAAACTAAAACATTAGTTACTTATGCATGAAGTAGTAAATATTATGCGAAGGCCGTAAGAAATGAATGTTGAGCGATTTATTATGTAAACTAGCAATTAATAACAATAATATACATAAACACTTAGGTATATGGCTAATAACCTCTCATTATCGAATATTATCTTTAATTATTTAGGTAGTATACAGGGCCCTAATTCACTATGACGACTTAACGATTCATTGCTTCGAAACCATGTCAATTCTTAACTTAATCACGACATCTGCTATTAACGTATTCTCTTTGACACAATGGCGTGGTTTGAACTGTCAAAATCCGCGGCAGCGCGGCGCGGCGGGGGATTTTTGATAGGGCTGTCCGTACAGTTGACATTTCGAATCCTTGCCGTTAACAAGACACGATATTGACGTGGTTTGCACCTAGTATGATTTCGCGGGGTATAATACAGAATTGGGGCCCAGTACGGCCGATGAGGCATGGCCGGTCCGAACTTTGCGCAGAAGGATGCGCAATAACATTTTTTAGGAACCAAATGGTGACATGAGGCGAGTGTGAGTGAGAGAACATGCGCGAAAGTTCGGAGAGCCTGTGTTCAGACCGGCCAAGATTCTACGGCCGTATTGTATGTACACCTTTATCTGTCAATTTTTTAAATATAATTCGATTGTATTAATTGCACGATTTCTAATTTTTGTCAATGCGTTTTTTTAAGTTAGTCATTATGCTAAACCCGATTTACATTTGGCCCCTTCTGATAGTTTGAGAGGAGACGATAATATTGTCTTCAAACTTTTTAATCTGTCCTGAATCAGTATTGTCACAATGGACGCTTTTATAATAATCACTAACGTGTCGATATACAGTACCCTCTAAAAGTTAGATGACATTGTTCTACTTCAGCTGTACCAATTCCACATAAAAAAAAACAAAATTATAGTTTTAAATATTTGAACTGTACACTAAAATCATTTTATTGACTAATTCAATTACCTATAACTTATTACCAGAGGTCGGAGTAGGTAGATTGATTTTATATACTTGCGTCAAGATATTATAATATGGACATGCCATTTTATCCATAGGAAGTACCGGAAAAAGTTCCGGGATTGGATTATGGAATAAAATAAAATAAAAAACATACAGATAGGCTAACAAAATCGTTTATTATATGAACACCCAATGAGTCATACAGGATACTTGCTTCTGATTGGTCGTTGCGTGCGGTCAATGCGTTGTGAACATAGATGAACATGAGATAAAGAAACAAAAGGCCCTGTCTAAGTTTTGTCTCATACTGTCAAGCGTCATTTCTAATTCAACAGTAAGGGACAAAATACGGTGTAACTATTCCAAGGTATTTTTGTATAAAATAAAATACTGATTTCTTTCACCATTAGCTAACACTGGCAGCGTAGATTGATTTTATTAATACGATTTTCACCTTAAAACACAAATTCGTGCTAATTTCAAAATTCCGGAACAAATATCACAAAAATATGAAGTTCCGGTATTTTGGAGGCATATCCATATTATCCTCTACGTTTGACGTCAACGACCTTAAATCAATCTACCTACTCCGACCTCTGCTTATTACCTTATAACCGTGTATCAGTTGTGTTATCATTGCAGCTGAGGTGGTAAAATATCAACTAACTTTGGAGGGCACTGTATAATTTCTATCGTGAACATCCATCGCATCACGATAACACGGGAAAGTAAAATGTTTGGAAATATGTGAAGACGCTATTAAATTTCCGTCCACGATAACGTATTAATGTGCACGTGGAATTTATGCTTCCATACATTTTATTTCCCTGTGTTATCGTGGCAGTGGACTTCCATGATAATATCGCCACGTTAGGAATTTAAAAAGCGCCCATTAATTCCCTACAGGTTAAAAAGTAATTTGTGGAAACACGACTTCTCTTAGAAACGTTTGTTCCCTCATTTGAAACGACTGATTGCATTCTTTGCTACGGCCATTGAACTAATACAGTCCAACGCAACTGTGTCGACTGTTTTCAACAACAACAACAAACAAAATAATTCATACCGAACACATAAGTTCTATCCTTATGTGTTCGGTATGAATTATTTTGTTTGTAATAAACTAGCGACCCGCCCTTGTTTGAAAAACACATTGTATATGTCTTTTTTATAAAGGTTGTCTTAAAAAGATCGCTCTTAGCGATAAGAGTGCCCATTGTAAAATTTCTATATTTATGTCTATAATTTATATGGTGTACATAATCATGAGTATTCTATTCTATTATTTCGTTATCGACGGTGAAGCGTCAATATCTAATAACTAACATTTTAGCGATTTTCACTTTATTGCATATTCGTAGATAAAATATGAAATAGCTCATATTTGCAAAGACATAAGGTCTTGAATCGACGATGACGTTTCCTACTATTTGTTTAATATAAGGATGTTTTTTATTAAAATATTAAAAACTATAGAAATGAAACGTTTTTTTCGCCTCCTGTAAAATCATGATTTTGTAGTTATTTGATATTGATACTACACCGTCGATATATCAGAACCCGATGCGCTAGCTTAGAACAACGCGGTCACCTTAGTGACCGCGTTTTTCTTCTATGCTGTGTCTTAACACACACGAAAAGCACCTTTAATTTATAATATGTATAGATGTATAGAAGGTGGCAGGGACATCGATGCGCAAACTGTCACCATGAATTCAGCATATTATGATTCTAGACCCCCCCCCCCTTCCCTAGCGAAGACAATTATTCGTCAGTTATCATAAAAAAAATCAGGTTTTACATACAAAAGTGCAATACCTACGCGGTCAAAATGTATGGAACGAAAATGTTTTTTTCTGGAATCATGTACTGTACAGATCAAGCTACCCGAAACTGTCATATTTTCCCAATCAACTTTGAACCTTATGTTTTAGCGATAAAGTTGAAAATCTATTAAAGAAATTTGACAGATTGTAATAGCTTGATGTGCTGGCGTCTGTACATGAATCCATGATAACAGTTTAAGCGTCGATGTCCCATTACCACCTTGTAGATGATGATACTTTGCTTCAGGGCATGTATGTAAATCGAGCCTAACTCACGGAACTTGTTTATCAAATAATATAATTGAATCCATTATCTTCTTACACAGTCGACATGAGAATAGATCTACAGGGTGTTACAGAAAGGGTATATCAATACAAACGGGTTGAAGAGTGTATCTGGTCTAGAATCTCTGTACAAAATTTTAGCTCAAAAGCATTAACTTTGAAAATGCTTAATATTTTTTTATTTCGACATCACGGCGCTGCACTGGCGCGCGGCGGCGTGATGTGCGTGTACAAGGCGCACAAACACACTACAGATAATGGATAATGACCCTCGTAGTGCGGTGACACGTTTTTTATGATTTCAATTTAATAAACTATCGAAATAAAAAAATATTAAGCATTTTCAAAGTTACTGCTTTTGAGCTGAAATTTTGTACAGAGATTCTAGACCAAATACACTCTTCAACCTGTTTGTATTGATATACCCTTTCTGTAACACCCTGTATAATCAATTTGTAATTAGCGTGAAAATGATTTTCGACCAATCCGAAATCGAACATAATTCATACATTTCCGTATTATCTGTTTCAATTTATCTTCCAAGTGGTCGTGGCATGAGATAATAAGGAAGACGTGAGAGGAAGAAAATAGGCATTTACGATAACTAAACACTAACTTATTATAATACATTGGCAAATAGATAAACCAACGATTGGGACCAACTTTGGTCCAATATTGGACGACAACAATTGAGACCAACTTTGGTGCCAATGTTGGTGGACTGTGGCAAATATGTAGGAAGTAAATTCGCTATTAACTTAGACAAAAATTTAGCACCTTACATACGACACATAACATAATCTCAGCCTATAATGTTCCCACTGCTGGGACACAAGCCTCCCCTCAGTGAGGAGTGCGCCGTCCACCACGCGGGCCCAGTGCGGGTTGATGGATGTCATATTATGTCTTCGAATTTTTGGTTCTAAGACATGCCGGTTTCCTCACGATGTTTTCCTTCACCGTCTTCAAAGCAGTTGTGAGGAAATTAAATACACAAAGTGCCTGAGACCTAAATAATCGGCTAATTAAATAGCGAATTCTCAAATTGTAGTTGGTAGGTAAAGCTTAATCGACTAACAGTTAAACTGGCAAATATAAAAATAATTATGATGGCGATAGGAAAGCCAGTTTTAGTAGAGGAACAGACACAGTTACAGGAAAACTTAAAATAATAAATCTCCTTATTTTCCCGATTAATTTTTTATCATTTATCTCACGCCAAGACCAACATATTATATAAAAGTTTAGGCAAAGCTCAAGTTACCGAAGTAACGTATACATTCAGTGAAGAATGAATGAAATGGTTCCATTCACTCGTTCGTTCAATAGTTAGGGAGTACATACTAGTAGCCAGTCTTCATAGGGTTAAGCTTATAAATACATGACTGAGTTTTGTCCTAGTTTTTAGTCTGAACACACAGATATTTTTCCCATGAATGTTACCATTCTTGATATTTTTAAACCAACAAAATGAAATCACCACAAACGGAAAATTAAATTTCGAATAGAAAAAATATCTATGTGTTCATGCTTGATAAGATAGCAGTTGATGGACCAGGAAATAGAAATTAAAGAGCTGCAAGATTTTCACTCCTGAGTTGCAATGCAAAAAAATCTAAACAAATGAGAGTTGAGATTTAAATATTCACTGGAACAGACAATAGATTTGTTTTTATTTCTCCAACTGTGGAACCGAGGTTATAACATTTGTAACCTTCTTGTATGAGAGGTCAATGCAACTGCCACCTCTTTTCAGTATTCTCAATATAATAAAACGTCCGATCAAATTCTTCTATGAGATTTGTATATTTTATGAGTTGTGAACAATAGTAAAGTGCCAACATTGACGATAGATAACCGTGACGAAGTGTTAAAATAATGAAATTATTTTTTAAACTTTATACAAAATGTAATTCATTAATAGTTACAATTACTGTGAGGTGCTAAGAGATTTATTTTAAATACACGTTATTTGTTCGGCTTATAGTCCTCATAGTTCTATTTACCGTTAAAATACATTGACATCGATATCAAAACATTTTGTTGGAGGTATTGTATGACACGCACTTACTTTAATATAGTTTTCGTAATATCAAACTAACCTAACATCCTCTGCCATACAAACATCAAAACGAAATCAAAACATTTTTGAAGAAATCCCAAAATTCAAGGCATCTTTCCAACAAAAGAGCAATTGACAGCATATTTTCAATTGTCATACAAACTCGACAGCTTATATCTAAAAGCCACAACTTATTATCCAAAATTCGTACAAATCCGACAGCAAATTTTTAAAAAGACATTCTCATTTAAATGTCAAATTCTTTTGTCATTCAAATCTGACAGCTGTCATCATCATCGAGTACATTGTCGTTACTATGACGTCATAAACACAGTGGTCAGGTTATCTATCGCTATGCTAGTACTTACTCGCTGGGCTCGTGGGACGGTCCAGCGGAGGGTAGTTTTCAGTCACTAACCGTGCGCTTCGATTGTGGCTCTTCTAAATCCGTTTCCGGGGGATTGTCTATGCCGGGCAGCTGTATTTGTGTGTCTGATGCTTCTGAAGGCTGAAGGAAAATGAGAGGCATGGTTAAGTGGAGATATTCAGAATTTTGATAGTAAAATGAATGGTGAAAATGATGGACATAAAAAGGGGATCAAGAAATTATAAAAACCCTTTTTCGAGTTCTAAACTATAAGCGGAAAGATGTATCTACTTTATTCAGCAAAACCCCTCATTTGCTACTTATGCATTAAAGGGATATCACACTAGTTTAATTTTTTTTTCAGACGTTTGCCTAACATCGTCTAACCATACGTGAAGTGAACGCTCTGTCTACGCAAAGTATACGTTGCGTCCACGCCTTGTCCACGCAATAATTATGCTGTGCAAACACTATTTCAACGCTGCCATTACTATTGACATACAAAATAGGGCATCATGCAAACAAAAGAGTAATTCCCGTAACTAAAAACGATCAAAATCTAGTCGCAATTTCATCTCAAGGACAATGAATGTGAAAAACTTGCCAAAAATGTAGATCAAATTGGAGGTTTTTATATCAGATTGACGCTGAGGTTAGAAATCAAACGTTCTTAAGAGGGAAGCGCTAGAGTAGCCTGCAAAATTCAAATTGTCTTGTTGTTTGGAAATTGCAGGTCAGTGCCAAGTTGTATGTTGAACAAAATACAAAAAGTATACAATTACATAATTCTAATCACTAAAATAATCGAGGGGGGGGGGGGGCTGGCTAAATAATATCAGCCGCACAGATCGATCGATCAGATTAAGCTACGCTTGCCGTGGTTGGTCTGTGGATGGGTGACTATCTTTACATACCGAGACTCCTTCATGCCTCGCAAAGCACGTTAAGCCGTTGATTCCGGCTGTCATTCGTGGATCTTTGGCAGTCGTTACGGGTAGTTAGAAGCCCGAATGTCTGATAACCAGTCTTACCAGGGGGTATCGTATTACCCAGTAACTGGGTTGTGGAGGTCAGATAGGCAGTCGCTCCATGTAAAATATTGCTATTCAGCTGCATCCGGTTAGACTGGAAGCCGACCCCAGCGGTGTTGCTAAAAGGCTAGGCAGACGAATCATTAAAATAATCAATACAACCCCCCTCTGAATTCATATAGTCCTATTGAATGACTATTTCATGAAATATCGGTTACTAACTGCTAGTTACGGTTGCGAATCATATTTTATTCCACATACAACCTGATGACAACATGATTTTTTTTATTTTGCGGGCTACCGTGGCGCTTCCGCCTTAAAAATACGAGAATTGCCCCTCTGCCTTCGAAAATAATTTTATCATCGGAATGACTGTGAGTGTGCATGAATGAATAATATCAGTTAAAAATACTTACATCAGTTATCATTAATGAGATATTTAAAATACTATGTTCTAATGGGTTTACCTTGACGTCAATACTTCCACGTCCCAAAGTATGCTTGGAAAACATTGTTCAAGTAAATACATATACTATTTAGTTCAAGCTTTTTATGTGACAGGTGATATAGGTTAGCGAGATACCAAGCCCAGGTTTGACGATTTTTTTTCGCGCACTGGTTTTTCAAAGTTATGCTCAGCTTCGAGAGTTGAAAATGCAACAGTGTGTTTTTGATGATGTGCTGGATGCGCTCTGTTGGATTTTCAATGCTTGGCTCAATACCGAGCGTTGAAAATCAAGTGCACGAAAAAAAATCACCGCGATAATAATACGTTTGTGCGGAGTTAGGCTAAAGTCCTATTCAAACCAAAGCGGTATTCGCTGCCGCTGTGGGTAGAGGTACATACCGCGCGGATTTCGCTCAGGTATTTGTATCAAGTTTCGCGGCTAGAGCGACCTGAGCGATATTCGCTGCCGCTGCGGGTAGAAGTGCATACTGAACTCGGTATTCTACCCACAAAGATAGCGAAATCCGCTTTGGTGTAAACAGTAATATTACCGCATACCCACTCGGTTTTCTGTACGGCAGACGGTAGCGAATAGCGCTTAGGTTTGAATAGGCCTTTATGGAGTTATACTGGGGCCATTACAAACGCAAAATGTCAATAAAAATAACACAGTTACGCACAACACTAGCCTATAAGGGCCGTAAGTGCGAGCGAGAAGTCCGATAAAAATGATTTCTGTCTCTCTCTAACTTTGGGTTTGTAATTGCCCAAGTATAGTAATATAATATTAGATTGCGTTAGTGAAATATTTAATTAGCAACAATATGTGGTGTATATTTGAACCCGCCGTAAAGACTGACCAAATGTTTTTTTAGTTCCTTATCATCCAGATCAGTGTCTCATAGTGCAAAGTTGTACAAAAATAAACACAAATCAAACGACCATGCGCTATTTTGTACTGAAACTTTCTAGCTTTACTTTTAAATAGATTTTATTATGAAATTCACAGGGAACGGATGGTTCATGTCAATTTAGTAGTCTTAGTATAAACTTAAACTTCGTTTTTGTACGCTCGTGAACATTTTTATGTAAACTTAGTTTCTCAGTAAGTGAATTATTGTTAATTCTTAATGAGGAATAATAAAGTTCTTAAACCAGAATTAGTTAGGGATGCGCTATGGTAGCCGGCAAAATTCAAAAATTCATACGTTTTTTTTTTAATTGCAAGTCAGTGTTACATTGTATGTTAAGTAAAATATAATTCGCAACCGTAAAAAAATTGGCTTTACAGAATAATAACCAATAGAATCAGCAATACGACCCCTTAAGTTAGAATTTGCCTCAAATGTCATGATTTCATGAAACAGTCATTCAATAGGGTAATATGAACTAGAGATGTATCTATTGATGAATTGTATTATAATAATTCTATAAATAAATATTTGTTACGGCAGCAAATCATATTTATATCAACATACTATTTGATACTGACCTGCAAATTGCAGAAAACCGAAGAAATTTTAATTTCGGGGGTACCCTGACGCTTTCGCCTTTACATATTTATAGTTCGACCACTTTCTCTGGCTATGTTATAGAATGGGTTAAAATAAACACCACAAACAAGCTGCGTACCAACACAAAACCAAGCATATACCAATGGGTCATATAGGCCTGAGAGCCGTGCTTACCTCAACATCGTTAGCGTTCTCCCTCTCGGGCAGCGCGCGCGCTCGCTTCTTGCCGCGCGGGTTGTTGCCCTCCGTCGGCGCCTGCCGCTTGGGTTGGAACTGTTTGGGGAATAACGTTTGTTTAGTGTTGTGTATGGGTGTGTTAACGTTACCACGCGAGGTGTTTAACGGGCATAAAGCAGTGTGTCCATAGCTGTCGCGTGTTTCACTTGTCTGCCCGTATTAAGTACCTAACATTAAGTAACACATTTTTAATATTTGTGTTCCTAGTGTGAGAGATGTTAGGATTTGAGAAAACTGGAGGGTCGCTGATACTCGGTTATCATTTTACAATAAACGGAAATGACAATTATGTGTTTGAAGAGTATCCCCCTTACTAATAAACATTGTATAACGTCTGTATACTTACACAACGGTTTTCTTCTTCTTTCAAAAGTCAAATTACTGACGATTGAAAGAGAGAAATCGGTATGTAACTGGCCTCGGTAGCGCAGTAGGCAGCGCGTAAGTCTCATAACTATTCATCTGATATCATACGTGTATTAGTAAGGAGGTATGTCGCTACGATACACATCCAGTGATAAGTACTGCATCCAATGAAGCCAGAAAAGTGCGTTTGCTACTGAAATCGGACCATCGTAAGCGTTCTTGGAATGTAGACGCTACGCTGTAACGCAACGCTAACGTCACAGCGACGTCTTTTCGACACAATGCTAGCACAGCATATACATTTACGCAGCGTCTACGTGGCGTTTACGCCAATGTCAGAAACACGCATACAGTGTGAAGACACTCTTACATAATAATAATTGTGGAAGGACTCCACAATTATTTCACCTCTGATTGCAGCAAACCTATTGTAACGGTAACATAGATCACTGAGATTTTGATAGCCTTATCAGTGGTAGCAAACCAATAGCAACCTAATTGCAAATATCATAATGATCACAATAACTTTGACAGTGTTGCAAAATCAGAGGTAATAGCTGTGGAAGGATTGTACAAATGATTTTTACACTTCACTTTTTCAGTCAATTTTTAAAGAACAATAATCAATCAACTTGAATTTAATTTTAGTGAAGCTAAATAAGCTTCACTAAGATTCAATTCAAGTTGTTTGATAATAGATAATAATCTATTATCTACACAAAAATTACTGACACACACCCCGTCCGCACATTGCCTCAGACCGACCTGTAACTCGGGCGGCAGGAACACGCGAGTGTTGGAGAAGTACTCCGGCTGCGGCGCGAAGTACATTCCCGGGATACGCGCGTCCGATGGGAAGTCGCGCAGCTCGAAGCTCTGTGACCGCGACCAGATTACTGACATGGCTAGGTCGCAGATGGCCCATAGTTTCTGTGAACAAAGATGGGATGATAAATTAGTGATAATTGGTTCGGTTGTATATTTGAGCACCATACTAAAATAAACGACCGTTGACGCGTGTCCCTCGTGTGTGTGCACACTTTGTATTAAAAGCCATACAATTTGAAGTTCCTGATAAACCAGTGCTTATAATTCAACGCTCAGTAACGCTGACCAAATCAAGAGTATACTTACATAGTTGACGGCGTCGTCCGTTTCGTTGAGCGCATCCTTGTGCAGCTTCATGCGATCCACGAGGCTTTTGTAGAAGCCGTAGCAGTAGAAGTCGTTGCGAGTGATCAGCGGCTCCAGGATGAACCAAAGGCAGTTCTTGATGACCTGCGAATAAAATTGTGTATTATTTACCAAGGGGATAGAGGTGTGTCTTATGTCACGGGCATCTCGAAGGATTCTAGTGCTCTCTCAGAGTTTTAAGAATACTGAGAGTAGTGAGGGATTCAAGCCCACCCAAGACGAAGATACTTTTATCCCCAAGGAGAATACCTTTCACACCATCTGCGAGGTAACAAAAAGGAATTCGATTTTTTTTTTGTTTTTGTAAATCATCGTGTTTCTTCGGAAATGCGAACTTATGATGATGAGGTCCAACCAGAGAGAGAAGAGCTGAGACAACCATGGAAGTACTTGCATATTTTATATTACCATGTTTACAAAATTATAGATTAACAACTCTATGCAATTCCAAAAACTTTTCAAAACGTCTGAGTGACAAATGACGATTTGAGACCAGAGTAGGTAACCCAACAGAAAACAAAGAAAACTGTATACAAACGCGCAACAATACGTGCACTACTACAAAGCGCGGTAGTACAAAACTTAAAAGCTCTGCCTCTGTAGCGAGTAACTCAGTGGCGCGAAGTTCGTGTTAATTCGGAAAGACGATGATTACCGAAGTGCGTACTTTCTGGTTACCAGTAACAAGTTTTCTGTTACTAACCGTTATTACATAATAAAAAGCCGACATACCTTGAGTTGCGCGATGTTATCGTAGGCGGTAAAGGCAGGATCATGCGTCAGTATGGGTACCGCGAACACCAGCATGTAGTCCGGCAAGATGTGCGGCAGTTGCGACACTGCACGCTCCACTGTGCATACAAAAAGATACGTTAGAAAACTGTAGTTACAGGACATTATCGTTTGACTTCTATCACAATAGCCGATGGTGGCGTTACAAATGTTCGCTTTGATGCCTAGAATAGACGTCAAATGAAACGCCAACGATGTTAATACCTGACAAAGATCTGAAAAAAAAACGAATTATTGACTTACACAAAAAAGTCACTTGGGGCCATTCAAGTATTACGTAAGCACTACAGGGGGCGGAAGGGGTCGTTGCTTTGCTTATATTTGATGACATGGGGGATTTGTGGTCACCAGTATTATTTTTTTACTTTTTCGGATTTTCTACAAAATTTTATCGATTTTGATTTGAACACATAATTATATGGCAACCCTACTTGTCTATGCTGGAAAACGAAACGCATATAACTGCTGCTCATGAATCAATAAAGAAACCAGAACGCATTGAAAAATGCACCAATGTTTACGTAAGCAATGGGTGTTAATTATTGCAAAAAAAATCTGCATACGCAATATTTGAAGGGCCCCCTTGAAGTGTTTTTTTTTTAATTCCTATGAAATACAGTATTATTTTTGCTGTCTAAGTTGTGTTCGAAACGAAAAGTTCCGCCCTTCACTGTGCGTGGTCTGGCCTGGCACGCACTTGGTCGTTTTTTTTATTTACGTCCCGCACAAACTTAAATCTATCTTTATATTTCTGGCGTGCAATTAGAGCTCAAGTAGTGACTTCACTCACATAGGTTACCTTTAGTGCCGACAGTGATGTTCCGCACGTACTCTCGGCGCCGCACGACGTCGGCCAGCATGTACTGCCGCACGAGGCTGCGTATCCGGCGGTCGGGCTCGCGGCCTGCCAGTGCGTACATGCCCATGAAGTCTAGTGGCAGGCATTTGTTGGGGATGCCCTGTGGAGAAAAACAGTTTTTGAAGTAAACATAACATACAGGGGCGTAAGAATGTGAATTCACACATATTTTGTCGCACGGTCCACGTAAGTAGCGGCTTCCGGTTGTGGCGCCTCATGGTTGGTAACGTGGCCAAACACGATTTCTGGTAAAGCATTGCGCTAGCATCCTACAGGTGATGTTGTGCAGTGGATGTTGAACACACGAGGATACGCAAGGAGTCCAGCTCGAACCATCAGGAATAAGGACACTACAACTTTTGCAGTAACATTTTGGTTACACCCATTGATATTCAGATATTCAGTTGTTCTATATTTTTTTTTAGATAAATAAAATGAAAAAGATAATGAAAAATGAATGGATGAATGAAAGGCGACTGCATAATCAGCCTATAATGTTCCCACTGATGGGACACAGGCCTCCTCTCCGTGAGAGGGAGCGGGCTGTAATCCACCGCTCGGGCCCCGTGCGGGTTGGTAGATGTCAAATGTCTTCAAATTTTTGGTTCTAGCACATTCCGGTTTCCTCACGATGTTTTCCTTCACCGTTGTGATAGCAAAGTTGTGAAAAAATATTTACAAAGCATATGTGAGTGGAAACGCTAGGAGGGGACGATCTAGGAGGACCCACTTGGTAAAGTTCTCCTGAAAGGTCAGGTGTGTAGTGCGGTAGGCGTGCGTGTAGTTTCTGAATGGGAAGAAGGCGTGAGATTATGTATATGTAGATAAATATAAATTACCTTTGACAATCCTTTGTGTAGTTTCGAGGCAAAAGCTTCTCTGACTTGAGGTACGTCGTCCTGAAATTACAAAACATTATCAAGTTTATCAATCAATCAATCAATCAACTCAGCCTATCGCAGTCCACTGCTGGACATAGGCCTCTCCCAGACTGCGCCACAGCACCCTGTCCTCCGCCTTCTGCATCCAGTCTACCCCAGCCACCTTCTTTAGGTCGTCCGTCCATCAAGTTTATAAATAAAAAAAATATTTGTTAGTATAAAGCCGCATTAGATCAATCGAACGCATTGAGTTTTTGAGAACTCATGCTTATTTTAACCTTTTAACCGCCTACGTCGGATTAATCCGACAAATATTTTCGTGCCCGTTCCGCCAGTCGTATATATACGACCAAATAACACATCTCGTTTAATCTGTATTATTATTATATCATCACAGCTCGTTTCATCGGTATTTATTTTTCGTTTTTTTTTTTTTCTCGGGCGCTGGGGGCACGACAACTGATATAAAGTCGGGCGGTTAAAAGGTTAACGAAGTATCGCGAGTGGGGACAATTGTATGTAACCCCTAGTGCTCACTTGCACATGACAATGACTGCCTCATTGGTCACTGCACTTCGCTTGTGTGGCCCGATCTTTACCGTCACGTTTGGCGCCGGCGCAGTTGCATCAGAACGAGACTGTAGTCCACTTGTCCAAACATGGCTGTGACACTTGAAACATTCCATCGCCATTTAATAATTTATCTACTCTAGTGAAAAGTATTCTAAGTTGATTCTTGAGTGACCATTTGTTACAAAAAAAAAATCTAATAAGTTTTTGGTTGCAATGGAATTTGAACTCTGTTAAGTATGACATTCAGTTTGTTGTTCCATAACTTGAAAATCATCTCAAATTCTTAATTCGAAATCATTTTGTGGCAGAACGACGCCTAAATACAGATATTTTTTTATCGAGAGGATGAAATCCACACAATACTAACAATCATGAGATGCGACAGGTTGAAGAACTGCTCTGCGGTGAACTGGTCGCCGACGCCCTTCTGTTCGCAGATCTTCAGCATGGCCGCGCCCGCCGCCAGCCGCAGGTGAGCCATCTCCGCTTTTGATAGACGGTTTTGCTGTAATAGAGGAACTTACTATTAGTAGATATAAGGTAACGAAATAATTGATGGTCAGTTAAGAGCAGAAAGAAAAGAAAAAAAGGAAGGAAAATATATTTATTTATACTCAAACACAAAAAAGAACAAGTTGGGGGAAAATATGCGTCACATCCACGAAAAACTACCATCGCTCAGCATAATGCTACGACCCTATGCCTCAGCGCTGGTATTCAGCGACAGCCGGCGTTGACGTGATGACGTCAACCGGTGCAGCATACGATAAGACTAAACATAACTAAGGGCTCCAACACATAAACACGGTACGACGTCGCGTCGTGCTACGACGAATATGATTGTAGTAACTTTTCATTCAAACGTTAAAACGATGCTAGCACGACGCGACGTCATATCGTGTTTTTGTGTTGGAGCCCTAACACAACTACCATGCCATAACTGCTATGAGTTACTTCTTTAGCATAGTATACAACAAAATACTGGTTAGTGCTGACCCTCCCGGAGAAGTCGTGAATTTATCCAAAATTATTTTGTAATAATACAGTATTTTTATCTCACGAAACGACACGCGCTTTACTAGTGGTTACCAAATGTGCAAACACGCTGTGACTGTATGCGCGGAGACGAATACTTATAGTAGACTTTATAATAAAGACTTCAGTAGCTTCTTTTATTAATTGAGAAAACTCATTTTGATACATGCTCCGGTTACTGACTTGTTTAATGTAATCGGACATCAAGTTATAAATCAAAATATCTAACACGAGAATTGACAACATAAAGACTGATTGGTAAATATGTCCCAATCAGTCTTTCACAAAACGGACTATAATAGTCTCGGTATTTTCAAAGTAAAGACAAAATACCACTTCTGAGCTATACCTGTAGTAAATCTCCCTTGTGCACAATAAACGCATTTAGCATCCTGAAGGTCTTCTGCGCAGATAGCTCATCCTTCTTGAGTCCTAGCAGCCAGCGCGCCATGCACTTGAGTCCCTCCAGCTTGCAGCGCGTTTCCTCGGGCAGTTGGTCTTCTGGGCACCACGGTTCGTCTGGTACTGAGGTACTGGCACCGCCTTCGCGAACTAGGAGCTCTTTTACGATCTGTGAAGCATTAAAAGTAATGGATATCTTTTTTTGGTAAAATTGTAGACGGTACTTTAAGTGTCGCAGGAGGAGAATGAGATTTTTTTAATTCGGGGTCCAATGAATTTAAGGATCACTAAAAAATAGGGGTGTGCCTATCCTGTGTTAACTTTGTAGTGTTTGTTGCTAGTGATGAGCTCTGCCGAGATAAAAAAAACTACGTTTCATAATACTGCAAGCTGCATGATAAATAAACATTACTTTTACAACAATAAGTAACAGGACACAGAGCAGTGGTGGCCGAGTGGTAACGGCGGCAAGTTAAGAGTTGTATGTCGAGGGTTCGAACCCCAAGCAGGCACTTTTTTTTTTATTGTTATCAGCCATTTCTGTCCCACTGCAGGGCAAAGGCCTCCCTTCCCTTCTTCCACTTATCCCTATCCAGTGCTGTTACACGCCAATCTTTGTGGAAAGAGTCGAGTTCGTCCCGCCATCTCATTCTGGGCCTGCCGCGTTGCCGTTTGCTGCTGTTTGGGACCCATTGTATGGTTACTTTAGCCCATAGCTCCTCCGGCATGCGACAGATGTGACAAGCCCAGTTCCATTTTAGCTTGGCAGCCATGAGACCTACATCGGCAATTTGAGTTTTAGAACGCAGTATCGAGTTCCTTATACGATCAGTAAGTTTAACTCCAAGGATACTGCGCTCCATTGCTCGCAGCAGGCACGTTACTTTGTGTAAATTATTTAATCACAAAGGAAAATAGTGAGGAAACCGGTATGTTCTAGAACCAAAAATTCAAAGACTCGTGACACCCGCGTGGTGGATTATAGCCCACTCCCTCTCACAGAGACGAAGCTAGTGTCCCAGCAATGGGGACATTATAAACTGATTACGCAAGTAACATGACCCAAAGCGCCCATTTCCTATCTTGCAGTCCGATGAAATGTGTTTGACTTTTACCTTGCTGCGCAGTAGAATGGCATTATGAATGCCGAAGGGACCACTAACTTTGCAACGCATACCTTGTAGTTGCAAAACAAAAATATTTATGACTTTGAAGACCATCGGAAGAGAGATCTCGATAACAGGCGAGATCACCTCAAGAGTAAACCTAGCCTCCAACATTTGTGTGATATTGTATAACATTAACACAATGGTATTCTAAGGCGTGAATTATACAGAGACGGCGTAAGGTGAAGGCGCGGCGCAGGAGCTGCACAGACATGATGCCGCTTCAAAACGTTTTCATACAAAATGTACGACGGCGACGTGCGCCTACGCCGCGCCTTCACCTTACGCCGTTTCTGTATAATTCACGCCTGACGTGTCCGCACTGTGCACGTACCTTTACGGCTCAGGCGCAAAACGTCTCTTTCGCAAAATGTTCCCTGGTCGTAAAACGTCTCTTTCGCAGAATGTCTCTTTCGTAAAATGTCTCTTTCGCAGAATGTCTCTTTCGCAGAATGTCTCTTTCGCAAAATGTCGCGCCAGGGTAAAATTTTGTTTTTTTTTTTTTGTTTGCTGAGTAGGTTTATTTTGATTTACAATACTTCATTAGCAAGTAATGTACATTCCAGAATGAAAATAAGTACATTTATGTTTTTTTTTCTTAATGAAAGATTTATTTTCATAATCATTTACGAAAATAATAATTTATGTAGCAAATTTTAATTAATAACCAAGGTTTATTTTAGTGCGAAGATTTAATTTTTTTATCATTTATGAAAATGATAACAAAAGTTAATTTCAGTGCCACAATTAAGATATAATTTCATTTGATATTTCATTTAAAATGTATTTATTTGACATTTTAATATTAAATATATATATTTTTTAATCATTTTAAAAATGGTATAAAAAATATTTTCATTTGCAATACTTAGTTAATGTTTAGTTACTATTAGTAATAGCTCCTATTATATTATCTGTGGATATGTTTACTAACAGTATTGATTCCTTTGATCTAAATTTAAGTACCAAAATTTTAACATCATAATTGCACTATAATTTTAATAAATGATTTTTTGTTTTGAAAATCAAAATTTTATACCTAAGTCCCTGGCGCGACATTTTGCGAAAGAGACATTCTGCGAAAGAGACATTCTGCGAAAGAGACATTTTACGAAAGAGACATTCTGCGAAAGAGACGTTTTACGACCAGGGGACATTTTGCGAAAGAGACGTTTTGCGCCTGAGCCACCTTTACAGTCAAGATAGGGTACATTAGCCACATCAGAGCACACGTCCGTAACTGATAGTTGTCAGTAACAAAAAGAGTCACTGTAGCAGAAATCCGCAAAGGATGTATTATTATATCTTGTAGTTATAGCGGTAATTTTGGAAGGGGCCTCTTACCTTTCTAGAGACAATATTCTTGATGTGCACGGGGAAGTTGTCGGGCAGGTTGTGTGCTATGTGTCCAAGCGTCACGATAGCCGTGCGGTAGTGTTCGGAGTGCGGCGAGAGAGTCGCCTTTAATGTGTCCAGGATTTCTGTGAAGATCTGCGTCCTTTGTTCTGGTACGTTCATGAATAGACATCTGGGGAACGATGAATATGAAATTTAGTATTGTTACTGTCTACTTCGGACATCAGGCCAGTCCTATGGATACAAAAAACTACAGACTACGTGACAACAAAGCAGTCGGTTGTACTCAGCTAGAACTTGGACTAAAGAAATAACCAGATTATTTATTTATTTATTTTATATATTTAACCGTTTATGTACACACATACCTATAAACAGACAAGAAGAGAGGAACAGAAAATTACGTGCCAGAGGTGATGCTTATTTCTAAAAAAAAAATTTTTCGGCATACCTATTTATTATTTACTGGGTTAAGGGGGAAAACTGTTAAGGCGAACTTAATTTAGCATACTTCTAGTTCAATTGATACTAGTGACCTATGCCTCAGTTTTTGTTACAATATTGGTTCATTACCGAAAGGTTAAACTGCTGATGTTTGAGGAAAATACGACTATCCAACAATAAGTTATAGGTATCAGTCAAAAGATGAACTAAAGTTATAACCAGTCTAGCAGCGTCCCGCGGTTTCACCCGCATAAGTTTCCCGTGGGAATATCGGGATAAACTATCTCTAGGTATATCATCGGTTCAGCGGTTTGAGCGTGAAGAGGTAACAGACAGATAGACACACACACACTTTCGCATTTATAATATTAGTATGGATTTACTGGGTTAGGGGAAATTTAATTTAGCAGACTAGTTAAGTTTATACCTAACTCACAGTAAAGTTACAACATTCCTTCATTATCAAAAGGTTAAGCTGCTGGTGTTTAAGGAAGAGTCGACTGTCCAACTCTAAGGGACCGTCTCCACGAGCGAGAGAATCGCGGCGATATTATCGTCATGCCACGTATTTCTATACACTCTATTAGAACGTGTCTCCACACGGCGATATCATCGCGGCGAAAATTTGATGGCACGGCGAGATTATCGCTCGTGGAAACGGCCCCGAAGTTATAGGTATCTTACCTGACAGCATTCTTGGCTTGTTTCGGTGTGCCGACCTCGGCGTACGCTTTACATAGCGTGATTAGCCGCGGGAAGAGGGCCGGGCACGCGTCACCTGTAATAACAAGCTCGTCCTAGACAAAGACACTTTATCCCGAGGAGAATACTTTGCTTTTTACACCTTCTGCTAGGTAAAAGCATTTGGATTTTCGTTTTTTTTTTAAGTTCTATACGAATTTTTAGTTGACGTTCCAAGTTCCAATTCAAATTGAAATTGATTTAGTATTATTATAACCCGGCTAAACCCCAAGGGCCATTATGAATTTATTTTGAACTTTACATTAAGCTTGCATGACATATAATTTGACATTTACGAGCAGGTGGTGTGAAAAAAAAAATGTTATATCATATGTTTAGACTCACTGAGCGGCTTGTATTTGCCTAAGAAGGTGAGTGCGGCGAGTATGTGGGGCGCGACGGACTCGTCGTCCAGTTCTAGCAGTGACGTCAACCGGTTCAGGATGTCTTCGTGTAGGAAATGGGAGGGAAACACGAAGGCGAGCATCACGAGGAGCTTGAGACCACGCTCGGCTGCTTTCTTCACGTCGATTCCTGAGGAGAATTGAAGAATTTAGTACAGGTTTAAAAATTATATTGTTTAAATCTAATCAAACGACATTTTTTTTTTTTTTTTGAGGAATCGTGATTACCTATTGTTACTACCCTTGTAAATTTATATATCGTTGGTGTGCTTTGCTTAATAAATAAAAGAGAGTGTAGGCCCCTTTCCCTCTCACAGAGAGTCCTGTGTCCCAACAGTGGGAACGTTCGCCTGATTATGTTATGTATACAGACAGAGGGTAACAAGATTCAAGTTTTAGTTTGGAAATATCTTCAGCACACTAGTAGGTTCAGGAATAACAAACTAAGTAAGTATCAATAACATATATGACAAAGTCTAAATTCCATTACAACCAAAATGTATTTACTTAACAATTAAATTAATTAGAGAAGCTTCATAAATGTGATGAGTGTCAGTATTAATATCGTTAAAAATATTTTTGTGTTATAATCATTATATATCATTATATTTACTTTGAAATCGATAACCATTATCTGTGAAGTTTCAGAGTTCATTTATTTGTCAGAAACATGAGTATGCACACACAAGGCATGCAAGATGTTAAGTACATTGCAGAAAGGATCACAGTCATGTTTTACCTTTAGGACGCTTTCAATTTAGACGTTTCGTGTCTGACCGCTGCGGTACCGAAGCGGTGCGTTTGTCGTATTGCGCACGGACGGTCGTTTGTTTTCATACAAAGCGCGCGGTGCGGCAACAGTGCGGTGTCAGTACTGCGAACGCTCGACAACCCGCACCGCGCGCTTTGTATGAAAACAAACGACCGTCCGTGCGCAATAAGACAAAAGCACCGCTTCGGCACCGCAGCGGTGCGACACGAAACGTCTAAATTGAAAGCGCCCTTAGGGCGTACAAATCTGTATTATAAATACATTTGATCAATTTTAATTATTAAACATATAAAAAAGTGCAGTTTCAGTGCAGTGACTCGTTCAACATCTTTACTATGTTGCGTATACTCTTATATTACTATTCTAGAGTAGTACATACCGCACTCTTCCGCCATAGAGCCGTCAGTACCCTTCACGGTGCCCTCCACGTAGCCGACGAGTATGAGCAGGGAGTCGTGGTCGATCATCACTGAGCTCACTCGTTCTAGCAACATCTTCACTGTGTTGTAGTAAAGGTTCGTCATTACTGGCTGGCCGAGTTTCTTTAGGACGCTTGACTGGAAGAGAAACAGAGGATTTAGTATTTATTATGGTGATGTTTTGTTTTAATAGTATAGTCGACATGTTGGCGCCCTTATAGAGGTATGAGAAACAGGGTGTAAAGTTCACTCAACCTCCATAGAACAGGAAGGATCCTCCGACCAGACGGGTGTCGTGTCTGGCGGAAAACTGCCCCAATGATTCATGTCGGGCTGTTGTATCTATGCTAGTTGCGCGGTAAACTCTGCTTGCGAGATGCAGGATTTTGCGTGACGTCAGATGCGTTGTTCGCATGTGACGTTGTAAATAGCGCTACACCCTAATTGCATAACACACTATCAATCCCAATCTGAAAAATTTTGAAGGATATTGCTAATTCATTGTTTCATATGTTCAGAAATTGTGTCTATTTAACAACGTAAATGACGTCGCAAATGAATGTTGTTGAACTGTCAAAATCATAGCCATTGCTACTGGTAGTGCGGTACGCAATTACTCCGCAGGTTATGTAGATTCTTATATTCTTATCGACTTTTATTGGAAAGATCAGTACCAGTTATGATTGGTTAAACATGCAATTATATAATTGATGCCACATTTGATATTCTTAACTGTCGCATTAGGGTAAACCCTGTAATGGTAGTTAAGCTGTTATAAATAAATAAATAAATAATATAAAGCTATGAAAAATGAGTAAGATTTTAGAAATCTGAAATTTACATAGATTTCGTTTAAAAAAAAAAACCAATGTCACATATATATATTTTTCGGACAGCCCTAATTATATTTTTTACGTAGTCGTGACAAAGTATTTCATAATATAACAATTTCTTCCTGAAGGAGCAATATTAATAGGTACTAAACGAATCACTATCGGAACCCACCTGTAGCATTACAGGTTAGTGGGTCACAACTCCTACTAGGTCACTTGTCAGCTTAGTGCTACCTAATTACATTACATAACGCTAATAACATTCATACTACCTACTACTCCACTTAAGGTGCATCATCTTCACAATTCATTTAACTAACATACTGCCCCCGATAGGAAAAAAGACGCATCAAACATTTTTTCCAGATTTGAGTTACTTACATACAATGCCGGAATCAAAAAAAAAAAAAAAGGCGCATCTGCCTGTATTTTTAATATTTTTCTAACTTCCTCCAGTAATTAATTTCATTCATTAAAACATTTATTTCTCCGTTTTTACTTTTTGTTAGATACGTCTTTTTAACTATCGCGATATCGGGGGCAGCATATATGTCACCGTATAATTATGAAAATCGTTAGTTTATATAATCTATGTCGCGAGATTATATATAAAATTGTGAACTGAAAGAAACCATTTACAATTTAACGCATTATTTTTCGATAGTTTATAATCTGTCCATGACAAACCGACAAATTGTGAATTGGTATCAAACACAGTTCACAATTTATCGACAATTTGCAATCTCGCGTGATAGATTATAAATTAACGGTGTTCACAATCATATCATTTTAAAACAGTAGCTCTATAGCTACTGTTACGGAGGAAAATAGTATGAAACTATCTTTTGGAAGGGGCACCTAGATTCTTGTAAATTTTGACATTCAAAGGTGTCTTTTGATGGTCTACTTGAAACAAATGATTTGACTTTAGACTCTATTTATACCCATAATATCTGTAAAGTATCCAAAATTAATTAGAAAAGACGTTATAATAATATTAAATAAATACTCACAGTAGTACGCACGCAGACCTCGCAGCTGACATTCGGATTCAAAATGGTCTCCATTCCTTGCAACAGCTCAGGCGCCTGTTTCATATGATGAGAGAACTTATTCAAGAACTCCTGAGACTTGACCGACTCAGGCAAGAACTTCGAACTTATATGTAGCACTTTAGCTATCATTTCTTTTTGTACGGCCGGTGTCGGCGGTTTTCGGTGGAGCTCGATCCATTCGCCTACAGTACGACGAACGACCAACTGGTGTTTCTGCAACTCTATGAACGCTTTCGTTGCGTTGTCGTCAACGTTTGACATTAGATAGAAGAGTTTTTTCATCCGAATCGGAGCTGGCAATGTATACGGAACGAGGGATGTGTTCAGTAGGCGTTCCACCAGTAACCGGTCTTCTAAAGCCGTCATATAATAACCATGAAGAATTTTATCTTTGATCCATTGAACCGCCTTCTCTGTGGCGGGAGGCACGCTTTCTTCTGTTAGAAACTTTTTGTAGATTAACGCCAGACCGGACATAGCCTCTTTCCGAATTTTGAATTTCTTGTCGAGCGTTCTTTCGCGTACGAAGTGTAGGAGATCTTCTGATTCGGCGACGGCTTGGAAGTCTCTTTGAGCTGTGGCTATGATGGCCATTACAACTTCATAGCGTACTTGTTCATGGGCGTCGTGTTGCCTTAATTTTAACGTCTCTGTTATGTCTTTTCTCAAGTCTGGGTGGTGTACTAGGAAGTGCATGCAGTATTGCACGCATTTGATTCTGATTGGTACTGATATATCGTTAAATCTACCGAGGAAGGCTCTCCATAGTGCTGGGTATTGCTTCGCGAGTTCTGAACCTGGTTCAGAGAACATTCTAGCGAGTAATGCGACGCCACTGAGCCGCTCGGGGAACTGTGCGGACTTGAGCTTGCATTCTAATTGCGGTAGCACGGACAGGAGGATGGTGGGACAGCATTGATATAACTCGTAGATAAGCTCGTATACTTTTGAGTATATGAGAAGATTCTTCTCTTCTTTGCCGAGAATTAGCACGTGGTTGAAGAACTGTGGAAGATGAAGAAAGTTGTAGAAGATTATCAAAATAAATAAAGAATAATGGAGTTATTTAACACTTTCAATGGCATTATACGGCTATAGCCGTCATAATAATAAAACTTCTAGTGTCTCGTGTACCTCGCCGGAACCTGTTAAGATTTGACAAATCCCTAAAGCTGCGTTTCCACTAGAGATGAGCGAGGATGCGAAGCGAGGGATGTGTGTGAAACAAACCAATAACATCGCCTAATTTTCTTAGCTTGAACTAAGTTAGCATTGTTATTGGTTAGTTTTACACACATACCTCACGCATCTTCATACATCTCTGTTGGAAACGCACCGTAATCTTCAGGTTTGAGCGAAAATCTATGACCTATACCTACTTTGACTACCTTTATTAAGTCAAACCTATAAATACCTACTTCGACTATATTGAGTCAACAGTATATTACAAGTATGGTATGATTTCATATTAATACACGTATTTACATAATAATCCCAACACGCAGTCCTAATATTAGCATGTACATTAATTAATCTATTTTTATAAGAGTACATGTCCCTACCTACCTATATGAGTTTCATCTCACAAACGTCATATTACGCCCACCATCTTGTATTTCCATGGGAGGTAGTCGTAAGGGATTGCTATGTAAGTATTTAATTAAGTGGGCTGTTACACCCACATGCAAGTAAATATCATCATACTTACAGTACCAAAGCGTAAATATTAGGTCCTTACATATGAAATTGGCGTTTTTCGTACTGGCCACTTTAATCACGAATTTCTCCTCTTTGGTAAGGAATTCCAAATTCAAATTTGTACAGCTATTTACTCATGTATTTGTGCTTCGATGACCGTCATTCATTTGTTTTTTTTCTTCTGTTTTTTCTGTTTGCGTCACTCATTTTACAAAATGGAAAATTTAAAATATCGCATTATTTACGAGTACGAGTTCCGCCGTGGCACTAGTGCTGCGGAAACGACTCGAAGGGTGAATGATGTGTATGGCGGTCATGTTGCAAAAGAAAACACAGTTCGTTTTTGGTTCCAACGTTTTCGTTCTGGAAATTTCGACCTGCAGAACAAGCCCCGTGGACGGCCTGAGACCCAAGTTGATAATGGAGAATTGAAGGCTATTGTGGAAGCGGACCCATCGCAAACCACGTCCGAGTTAGCTGCAGGCTTCGATGTTAGTGATAAAACTGTTTTAATTCACTTGAAGCATATTGGGAAGATTAAAAAGCTCCACGCCACTGCTGCTTCACGACAACGCCAGACCACACACTGCGCAACAGACGGCTACCAAATTAGAAGAGCTTGAATTGGAATGTCTTAGACATCCTCCGTACTCCCCGGACCTTGCTCCAACAGATTACCATTTTTTTCGCAATTTGGATAACTTTTTGCAAGGGAAAAAATTCAACTCCGATGGGGCAGTCCAAATCGCCTTCAAAGATTTTATTGATTCCCGTCCGACTGGTTTTTTTAGTAAAGGGATCAATGAACTACCTATAAGATGGCAAAAGTGCATTGAAAACAATGGTTCATACTTTGATTAATTAAATATATTATATTAAAAAATATTCGACTTTTTGTTCCTTCCATACAAAACGCCAATTTCATATGTAAGGACCTAATAATAAACACATAGAGATTTAGAAAGAGACTGTCATACAGCACTCTAATTGCATAACACACGCATCATCTGCCTAACCTTTTCCCAACTATGTTGGGGTCGGCTTCCAGTCTAACCGGATGCAGCTGAATACCAGCATTTTACATGGAGCGACTGCCTATCTGTTCTCCACAACCCAGTTACTGGATAATACGATACCCCTTGGTAAGACTGGTTGCGTAATACACTATCAATCACAATCTGAATCATTTTGAAAGATATTGCTAATTCATCCATAAGTACTAATATTATAAATTCGAAAGTAACTCTGTCTGTATGTCTGTCTGTAGGTATGTAACCTTTTCACGCCTAAACCACTGAGATAGTTTGAGTCCCGGGAAAGGACATAGGATAGTTTTTATCCCGATATTCCCACGGGATCGAAACTTATGCGGGTGAAACGGCGGAGCGCAGCTAGTTGCTTCATATGTTCGAAAAATTTGTCCGCTCAACAACGTATATAACGCAATGAATGTTGTTTAACTATCAAAATGAAAGCCATTTCTACTGTTAGCGTGGGACGCAATTACCCCGCAGGTATGAATGCAGGGAAAACGCTCTACCAAAAGCGAAACTTGTTCTAATAGGCTAGAAGTAAAATATAGTATTTTTAACTTACGAAGCAACGCGCGCTTTGTTTGTGGTTACCAAGTATACACACACGCTGTGAATGTGTGTGTAATCGCAGGAACTCTCGGTACCGCCCGAGACAATGGCGAAGTCGGAATTGTGTGCGTGTGTGTGTTATTTGCTGATTAGTCTTATTTAATATTAACCACAATCTACCACAAGTAAAGCGCGTGTCACTTCGTAAAATAAAAATAATGTACCTTATGAATTTTGTTTTGTAAAGCTAAAAATATTTAAAAAAAAAAAAATTTTGTAAATGATTTTAGATTAATTAATAGATTTGAGAAATAATAGAGATTAAACAAAGCCACATGACATTGAGTGCGTTTCAGATCGCGAAACGTCACTCCTTGTCATTGACTGTGTTTCAAATTGTCAAAAGAAAGAAACTATATGATGAGTCAGGCATAAAGTTTATTTTGTACTAGCTGCGCCCCGTGGTTTCACCCGCAAAAGTCTCGATCCCGTGGGAATATCGGGATAAAAAGTATCCTATGTTCTTTCCCGAGACTCAAAATATTTCTATACCAAATTTCGTCTAAATCGGTTCAGCGTTTTAGGCGTGAAAAGGTAACACACAGACAGAGTTACTTTCGAATTTATAATATTAGTATGGATAGTATGGATTACCAATATACGTAAGAAAATAATGGTCTTGAAAGGAACAACACTGATTGGTAGTATGTGTGTTCTCAATAACTGTCAACTATAGTCCGCGCGGAACTAGTTGGCCGCGCCTTGTTTAGGGGTTTCCGGATTGGTCTATTAAGAGGTAACGGGACCACCTCCATGTGCTGATGGTGATCACCGGGGTGGTTTTAGCAAGATTTTGAAAACAAAAAAAAAAGGTATGGGAGCGGTGAGGGGCGGGGACGCATTACTCAGTACGTGCGTTGCGAACCGCCGCCTCACCCCTGTCCCCACCTCAGCGGCCAACTAGTTCCGCGCGGACTATATAGCCTATACTCGATTTTTACGGTCGTGCAATGTTTGCAGCTCCAATATACAGATAATTATGTGCATTTAAATAGTTTATAAAAGGGGGAACGTAATGATTGCAGGCATCCGCACCTTAGCACGTGATACCTACATTACCTTCACGTGATAAGTTTGCGTAATATACGTGATGCAGTTATATGGAGCAACAATCGCGCGGTTCTACATTTAATCGCTTTAGGTTTGAATAGACATGTGCAAGTTCTGATTTCGGATGACAAAATGTAATGCGCAATTTTGACTGTTCCTCCATGATTCCTCCAGACCGTGCTTCGGCCATGGCAGCCAATCTCTGCAGAGACTAGCCTTCGGCGCGGGATATCTTATAGTGTAAAAAAGTGTGTGCGCCGCAGACAAAGGTGCCACTCTCTCTTCCCTCACTCTCATAGTCCGGTCTTTAAAGCGATCCGACACGACCGGAGAGAGGTCAGGCGCAGGATCAACGGCTTAACGTGCTTTCCGAGGCACGGGGGTAACACACCGCCAACTTCCAAATTCCGGGCTAAGAAATTCCTTATGGAAAAACTTAATAACACTTTGCCCGACATGAGAATCGAACCCAGGACCCCACGCTCAGCAGTCGCACTTGCGACCACGAGACCAACGTGGCAGATAGCAGTTACTCTTATAGTAGTAACCATACAACCCTGCACATACGGGTCAGTCCATTTGATTGGCCGGAAACAACAAAGCCTTACAATTTACACCATGCTCCAGCATAGCTATTCACAACAATACGACAGGCTATCGTACCAAAAATACACATTTTGATAACCTGATTTGACTTGCCCCCGACAGCAAATAGCTGTTGGAAGAATAGCGGGCGTCTATTTGATTTAAACTGACAAAATTTTCGGGTTTTGGACTTGTGAACAGCGTTCAGAAGACTCCTACGATAACATTGATTGATGTTCGATACGATACGGAAGCGTATCCAGAGTTTGTGAATAGCTATGCAGGAGTCCTATTTCAGAAACAGTAAAACGCCTTCTATCAAAAACGTTTTATCGCTGAACAACCTACGTACAGTGGCCTCCAAAAGTTAGTTGAAATTTTTCCACTTCAGCTGTAACATACCACATTATGATTTAAAATTCTAGTGATTCTAGTGTTTGAACTGCTATAACGTTTTTATTGACTAACGGCCAGTTTCTTCATCAACAACTAAAGTAATCAGTCAAACTGACTTTTACTTGACCTTTACATGTGTTTCTCCATTCAAGTAACAGCTAAAATAGTGAAGAAACAAATTTAACCGTTACTTTAACTTTTGTGACGCTACATTAGCTGTTACTATTGATGAATAAACTGGCCGTAATTATTAACATTTGACTAATCATAAAAAAATGTACCCTTACCTGATTATTTTTTTTATTTAAATTCATAATGTGGCATCACAGGTGATGTGGATAAATGTCAACTAACTTTTGGAGGCCACAGTATATCACATAGACGCCATATCGACAGTATGCAGCAGTTACATATTACATGGCATATCGTTGTAGACAAAGGTTCGGCGTAGAAGCGCGTCTGTGGGTCTCGGCTGTGTGACAATCTTTCTAAAATACGATGTCCCATGTTTACACCCGGGTACTGTAGGTACTAATGTTACCTATTTCATATTTAAATCCTTGTATCCAATTAACGTAATTTCCACTTAAACAAATGTCAACTTTATAGTGGAGTAAATTAAGTTGATTTCAGAATGACTAGTAGTAATGAAAAACTCATATAAAATTTTGAAGCTGAACTTTGGAGTTAGTAAAAAACACACATTCGTTTACATGTTTAGAAACTAAATTGCGAACGTAGTATAGGTACTTACCGCCTGTATGTAAGGTTCGAGCGTCTCACTGGTTTTGATAATAAGCTCCTTGGCGAGCGAGTACGCATACTTGTGGTCACGTTTGTTGGGCTCCACCAGGTTCATGAGGATTACGTTCAGCAGCTCGTTGGAGACTACATCCGACTCCGTGATGAGCGGGCACAGGACATCCAGCATGAAGGATTTAACCTTTGTTGAATGTTCCGTACTGGGGAGAGAAATAATGATTAGAAAGTTGGATTAAGTAGAACACTGAATGATGTACTTAACCAATATTTTGCCATTACTTGATTATGACCTCACTTTAATTTTCGCATACCGTAGGGTATAATGTATTTAGCTTGAGCTATAGAGCTTGTGGCTAAGTATAACAGCCGCACGGGTCGATCGATCAGGTTAAGCTACGCTTGCCGCGGTTGGTCCGTGGATGGGTGACCATCTTTACATACCAAGACCCCTCCGTGTCTTGGAAAGCACGCTAAGCCGTTGGTCCCGGTTGTCATTCGTGGATCTTTGACAATCGTTACGGGTCGTCAGAACCCCGAAAATCTGACAACCAGTCTTACCAAGGGGTATCGTATTACCCAGTAACTGGGTTGTGGAGGTCAGATAGGCAGTCGCTCCATGTAAAATTTTTTTTTTTTTTTTTTTTTTTATTTGAAATGGGCTTGCTCTTGACTCTAGCCTAGGTCAAAGGTGACAGAGACAAAGTCGACGATGGAGCGAGCTTACCCAGAAGAAGCCTGTTCACTCTCACTTTAAAGAGATTCGGGTTGTATGCGCTCGGAAAAACAGACGCAGGTAGAGAGTTCCACTCTTTTGCTGTGCGCATTATAAACATTATAATATATAAAATACTGGTATTCAGCTGCATCCGGTTAGACTGGAAGCCGACCCAAACATAGTTGGGAAAAGGCTAGGCAGATGATGTAGGGTATAATGTATTAGGATGATGTAGATGGATTTTTTCACATATATAGTCCTAATCTGATAAAAATCCATCTTATCTGTACTTATACACCTACAAACATTATAGCGAATAAATTATTTCTATTACGATTGACCTTTTCTTTGCATAATATAAAACTCTGACCACTAACCACTAAACCATTGCGTATGAAAGCAATACCTATCTACATATTTTGCATTTCAACTCCGTATTACATTCTCGAGTGTAAAATGCTGAGACCCGCCATTTTACATGAAAACCTTATTAAGCTGAAAAGGAATTTTCCTAGTATTCGCAATAGTAAACAAGCTCTGGGGGGAAGGTCTTGTTCCGAGAACTGGAGTCGATTCCACTTACTTTGTAGTATGCACAGGGTGAGTGTTTGAACAAGGATTAATATGGGTGCCATGCTTATTGAGATAGGATTGAATGAAAAGGGTGCTTGTGGCTAAGTAATAGAAACAGCCGCATTGGTCGTCCGTGGATGGGTGACCATCTTTGCATACCAAGACCCCTGTGATGGTGACCATCTTTACACAGCCCCCCTGTTCCTGGCTGTCATTCGTGGATCTTTGATAGTCTTTACGGGGCGTCAGAAGCGCATAAGTCTGACAAACAGTCTTACCACGGTATACTGTATTACCCAGTAACTGGGTTGTGAAGGTCAGATAGACAGTCACTCAGTGTAAAATACTAGTATTCAGCTGCATCCGGTCAGACTGAAAGCCGACTCCAACATAGTTGAAAAAGGCTAGGCAGGTGATGATAGGATTGAATGAAATCCATCTAATTTTCCAAAAGTTTTAAAACGGACTAAAGATTTTTTTAATATGAACGTATGGCGTTTATATCGCAATTTTAATCAATTTGTTAACATAACATAAAATCAACTTTTAACAACATGATGTAAAGCCAACCGTAATTCAGTGCTAACAATTTGACATTTACAGCCCTTTATATCATAACAAGTAAGGGCGATTTTCGTTGTACAAGTATTACCAATGATGTGTGGACGTGCGGCAACTTCTTGTTTTTTAATAAAAAAGGAGTTCAGAGCTTTTTTTTTATTTTCCAATAAACCCCACCCTGTAGGTATAGCCGTTATTAAACAAAATCCTTTCAGTTATATTAAATATTCCAATCCTTTTATCAATTTTACGAGTTCGGCCGGAGGTCATAAATTCTGTAAAAGTTGTTAAACAATGAAAAAAGGTATCGATTCCAAAGTTGTTCAAATACAACTCGGTCTTCTAGTACAGTGGCTCACGGTTTTAATTTTGAAGTGCAGCCCACTACGATGCGTTTAACCTAACCTAAATGGAAGAAGTCACTGGCTCCTGAAATACAGGAACTCTAAACTAGCAAGTCAGGGTTTCACATTTTTTCTATAACCATTTATGCCAGTAAAGAATTTAACTGCAGCTGCAGTTTTACCTGCAAGCAACGATAACGCATTTCATTTTAAAATCTTATCACTCCTTAATTAGATTATCTGGAAAGTATCGCAATATAAATATTGTTTACTCTAATTGATACTTGTACACTATGTGTAATTAGTGATAAAGTCAAACTCAAAGCATTCATTTCAAATAAACCAATTACAGGCACTTTTGAATTTTCAAGGGGTCGGTCAGAAAGATGAAGCTAGTTGCTCATTCCAAAACGTAGTAAGGTATCTATGGAGAAGAACGGGCAAGAAACACCACGGACACTCTTTAGGTTAAGATATTGTTACAAAAAATTGGTAATGTCATTCGTAACTAAATAGTGATACTGTCATAATCATAAGTCCTTATGGTTCACTTCGGAAATGATTAAAAAGAACTTAATGGAATAAATCTGAAATTCGGTCATAGAAACCCCAAAATCAATAAACCTCTTTCCAATATATTCAATAAATAAACAAACATAACCTCATATAAATACTTCGGCAGTTATAAGCATTTGAAGTGGATAGAAAAATCTTGGAACTCAATCTTGCTAATGCTAACATATCGACGACATTCACACTAGAACATCCTTTCGAATAAAACTGGGCAGTCGGCCTCGGATATAATCGAGTTCACATTACATTGGTCCTTTGAGTCCCATTGATCGTTTCACACTTCAGTAGGACCAATTTTCATTCTTATCAAATACCACCTTCATCTCAAAAGGAACACACATCGTAAATACGCAACTCACTGGAATACCAACATGAACGCAGTATTACAGGTCATCATCATCTGCCTAGCCTTTAGCATCGGCTTCCAGTCTAACCGGATGCAGCTGAATACCAGTATTTTACATGAAGCGACTGCCTATCCACAACCCAGTTACTGGGTAATACGATACCCCTTGGTAAGACTGGTTGTCAGATTTTCGGGCTTCTGACGACCCGTAACGACTGTCAAAGATCCACGAATGACCGCCGGGACCAACGGCTTAACGTGCTTTCCGAGGCAGGGGTCTTGGTATGTAAAGATGGTCACCCATCCACGGACCAACGGAATCGATCGACCCGTGCGGCTAATATTACTTAGCCACGAAGTATTACGGGTTTGGTTTAATAATAATCAGTAAGTAATGCCCGTTTTCATTAACACTAGGCGATACTTAAATGATCTCCAACTACTACATACTTCATTAAATAAAATCGCGCTGTTAGATTTTCAAGGCTTAGTTCAGCACCGAAAGCGCGCTATTGGATTTTCAATCCAATAGCGCGCTTTTCTTTAGACTTTAATTTAGGTGACACCTAATGTTAGTGAAAACGGGCATAACATTAGTTCCTTTTTAAGAATGTTCTAAAACAAAATAAAAGTTAGTACTTACTTGACAATTTTAAACATAAGTGAGAAGAGCGCGCAGAAGATCTCCTGGCAATCTTCTAACTCGAAGCACATATTGAAGGACTTAACATAGGCCAGGTTCTCCAGCAAATAGAAGTAGCGCTTGAACGCCGGGTCCTTCGGGTCGCGGAGACCTTGCAGCTGGTTGATCAGGAACAGGAATATTGTCTTAACCTGTTGAAGAGAACAAGAGTATTATATTGACTCCCAACGTCATGGCGCTTACAAACATACCTACTTGCTTTCTTTATCATCTTAACCGAAGACGAAAATGTCCATTGTTGGACATAAGTCTCTCCCAAGCATCGCGGCATCGCTACAACAACTGCTCTCGCGCTTAATCTTCTCCCAAATCTAATACCCACTAAGACTTGCTCAGCAGTCGCAGTCGCAGGCACTTAGACAATGACAACAAAGCCGGAATTGGCAGAAAATCTGGATAGAGGTGGGTGTACACAATACACATTTTCTAACTGAACAGACAAGTGTGCTGCTGAGGAGTTTGTTGCGCCACTTCTTCTCACCAGAGAAAGCACTAGGAAGTGGTGAAGGGCGGGCGTTTTCGGGGACTGGCTTTTGTAATTTTGACGTTCGAAAAGTGCTGATTCTCAGCCTTGGTTGAATAAATGACGTTTGATTTTGATTTGATTTTGAATACTCCGCCATTCCCTTCGAGGAATTAGAGCCGTGATGTCATGTAAGTTTATCATCCAACTACGAAAGCCGTGTTCAAAGCAGCAAGATTACTGCAATACATCGCGACAGCGAATTCAGCACACATACCATCTATATCATCTTCCAACCGACATACCTAACTCGTATTGACAAATTAGACACTTGAGTGGTTGCACAAAATCGATATAATCATAACTGCGCACAAAGGCAGTGCTCTAGCATTCCGCAAAATAATGCTTTCAATGTTTTGAATCACCTACTAAGTTTGACGAAACTAAATAGGACGTTTGGAAACAGGCTTTATTTGAAATATCGTATCAGCAGAGTTTGAGGTATTGCAGGGTAATTGCATAACATACTCTCAATTCCAATTTCACAATCAACAATTAAATTTCAATTCATTTGACAATTCAACAATATCCATTGGGTTATTTACTTTGTCGAGCAGACGAATTTTTCATTTTCAAACTAATTAAGCAATGGCTTGCCAATTGCCTAGATATTCCTTAGGACTGTGTTAGAAAGCGTATTACGACAATTGGGGTGCTGATCCCAATCTCGGGCGAATTATTGGGGTTTTTCAGTGGGAATTTCCTAGTCGGTAGCAGCCCGTAGTCCCGATTTGTGGTTCACGGAAATAGACTCGCCCCCTAATACATGGAAATGATCACCTGGCCTTAATTTACTCATTGAGGAACTTACGGCTCCTATGCGCTTACAAACTTATAGTAAAAACATGATATGTACACATAAAAGTTTAAGCACTAACTTGCGATATCCAATTAAACTGGAAAAGTTTTTCCTTTAGTCGTGTTAAAAGGTTTCCCGAGTTTACCGTCCATATTCATGAACATGAATAAATATCGAGGAATTCTAAGCAGACGACAATATGTCTTGCGTTCTTTTACGTTAAAAATATATGTTCGTACGTTTCATTAAGAAATAATTAATAGCTTTACTTTACTGCCTTGCGTTCATTTATAATGTATCGATTTCAGGTCCGATGGCATTAATATTGCCATAATTGATGGATATTACCGGAACCTTCTATTATAAAGTAATTATAGGCCGAAGAGCTTGTTAGTAGGCATCGCTATTGGTTATGTCTGTGAGCGGTAACAAATGACGATATTATACCTACAATAAGTGGTGGAAAGCTTTTAAAAAAATACAATGGACTCTAATACGCCTAGGGTTACCAACCCTACTACATAATACATAATCCTGCTATTTAAATGCCTAAATACAATATTTCGAAAAAAAAAAATATAGTAGGTGAAAATATTAAATTTGCATTTCAATAACCTTTTAATATTTTAGTGTTATAATTAAATGTTTTCAGACATACAACCTGTTAATAAAGGCTCAAAGTAGCAAAAAGGACTTATGCATTTAAAAAATAACATATTTTTGAAATATCCTACTAGGTACTTATATTTTTTTTTCGCCGTCTTCTACATTTTTACAGGCAATGGTTTCGAAAATACTTTTTTTTTTATATAAATAAGTCGATAACCCTAGTTATAAGGTACTTTGTCGTTTGTATTTTCATGACGTAAGTAAAGCCGTACAAATTGTTTTCAACCAAGTTCAACCAAAGATTTTTGGACAAGATCGCCTTCAACGATAGAACCGATTGTGACACTCCATGAATGTCTCTATTGTAATCACCTAAGATTTTTTTCTTCTTGCTTAACACACTATCAGCAGCAATGGCTTTCATTCTGACAGTTCAACAACGTCCATTAAGTTATTTACGTTGTTGAGCAGACAAAGTTTTCGAACATATGAAGCAATACATTAGCAATATCCTTCAAAATGATTCAGATTGTGATTGATAGTGGGTTACGCAATTAGGGTGCTGTTGCCTGCACGTTACAGGACGCTACTGAAAGTATACCAAACTCGTACTACGCTAATTCTGGGCCAACTCATTTAGATTGCCATCGACACGCTAAGATAAAAATGTCTACCTCGCTTCTGCGTCCTTTTAAAACTCACCTGTTCCTGATCTTTATACGGCGCCTCCGGTGCATAAACCCGGAGCACATCAGCGATGCAGCACGCGATGAGCAGCTGAACATCTCTGGAGGGGTGTGTGAGGAAGAACTCGTCGGCCAAGTGGATCGCCAGCGGTATGTACTGCTGGTACATACCTTCATCTTGGCCTAGACCTTGTAATGTGTGCGCTAGGACCTGCGAAAGAAAAAGGAGAATAAGAATAGTGTAATGATAATTGTGGAAGACGGGGCTGCTGTCTAAGAAGCTTCCAATATGGTTCTAGTAACAACAAGATTGAATAAGGCAAGTTCTGAAAAATCGTTTTTTTTTATTACTATAATAATGTGCGGTATACGTACCGCACTTATTGATACCCGTTGGCCTCCTGGGGGTATCGTTACAATAGATATTACTTGTGGCAGACGCTGGTGTCAAGGCTTCATAGATTAGGTACATAAGTTTATTTAGCAAACTTTGGCAATTGTGACCTGCTTTGATATATTAGATTAGATACGGAAATCGCTGGCCCTTCGCAAATGGGCGTACTGTTGAGACCTCTTTGCGGGACAGGCCGGTAATATTTGAGGGCATATTCCATTCGAATGTTTAAGCGTGTGTCATTCAATGAGTCGTAGGTTTGACGTATAATAAATAAGATGGGCTAATTATATATTCGATGAAATACTCCTAAAATAATATCATATGAAATCCGATGGGAGTTTCATTTGAGTAAAATAGCTCTCCTCTGTAGTTAGTTATACTGTCAACGAATATTTAAACAATAAATCCTTGAAACACATACGTGTAAAAGCAAAATGGTAAAGTATTATTATTATAAGTTAAGTAATTATTTTGTAAAAGTGTGTTTAGAATAAGTTAGATTACAATACAATATGTAACAAAAACCCTGTCCGATCCAATAAAGGCGTATTCCTGGTTCAACATACGTACTAGAAAAAATGGTTATAAAAATGTAACTCATAAAAACCAAAAGTTATTGATTTTTTATTTTTATAATCCATGCGAAATTTAACACTGAATATGGCAAGTTTTCATAAGTTGACAACACTCCACCCACCGGCAAAATCTTTTTATTTTTACCTATTTTTATTTCAAAGAACACCGCCCTACGCTACCGCGTAGTAGGCACTCTTTCAACTAGTCGCCGACTCTTTGATCTCGCCGACTCGTTGCCTACCGGCGCGCTACTTCTTGCCAGTCTTTCGTGGAGATAGCTTCCGACCGGACGTCCGTACGTAACACACGCTATCGTTTCGTGAACAATGTCGTATTCCAATCAGGAATATTTTAATATGTTGATGTGTTTAGGCAAGACCGACTGCAATTATGCAGCTGCGCGTAGAACGTATGAGGTGCGTTTCGCGAATAGACCAGGTGTGACAGTACCGTCGGAGCGTGCGTTCCAACGCCTGCATAACCGCGTGTATACCACAGGCAGGTTCAAGCAAATTTAGTGAAAAGGTGTCGAATGTGTGTTAGTGTTGGAGGTGGACATGTGGAACACGATCGCCGAAGTATGCAAGAACAACCAGTGAACGTTTTAATAAGCTGATACCTGCAGTCGGTTAGTACATTGCCAAAAGCACATCACATTTAAAAAAGCCCTTTTCAGGGCTACATTTAATTCAATTAATTATTTCTTGATAAACAGAATAAAGTCTGAAACAACACAAAATACAGAGAGTGTGTCTGAAATCCGAATCACTATGCCCACAAAACAATATCAGCTGATACCTACACGTAGGCAGGTATTTGTTTGGCGGCACGCGACAAAGCGGGGTCATGAGTTCATGACAAAGGATCATACAAACCGCCTCGCTCAGGCGGCTTCTTTGACACAAAACTGTAGGTGAACTTTGTCGAGCGATCAGTGTTGCCTTCGGTCAGATTTTATTTTTTATTTTAATTTAATTATATTCACTGGGGAAAAATAATAATCTCAAATCCATTAAATGGTTACGTATATGTGTTCGCAATACGATGCCGAATAATACCCTTAAGGATCGGACAGGGTTTTTGTTACATGCTGTATACCTACCTACGTAAATGATAAGTCCTCTTCTCCACATATCTTTCTTTTGCTGTGCCCGACAGGGTCCATGATTGTTTCTTTTGGCAAATATTTACCACCTAACCCTACACTGGTGAATGCAATAAAGAATTGAGTATTCAGTATTAGTTCCTACACAGGTGTTATAGTACCAAGGACAAGAGTGCAAAGCCCTGCTTAATCACAGGGTACGGAGGCACATACCAACTTTTTTTTAGGTTGTTAAAGTTTACTAACATAGTTTTTAAGTCATTGTTACTAATACTATATGGATTGTGAGTACTTCTAGTCCGAAGTAAGAATATATGTATTAGCCCCAGCAGCCCTACACCAGTTCCTTTACAAAAATAGTTTCAAATCGACACAAAAATACTGCACATAACCTGAATCGATCCCAAACATAATTAATTCCCCGATGACCTAAATAAAGTCCAGTAATCACCTTGATTCGAGATAGGCTTAACTCTAGTGCAGCATTCTGTCCCATCACGTCGACCCAATCTAGGCCAGGTGTAATGTAGACAATAGAACAATTTGTTCGAAGATTACATCTAGATTCCAGTCAACTCTAACGTGACCTAACAATGTCTGAATGTGGGTGAGCCGTTGAAAACTAATAAAACCTATACAAATAAATAACATTTAACTTTTTAATAAATGCATATGAAAGTATATAAAGAACTTATAAAAAAAAAAAAAAAATTTTTTTGTCTGTATGTTTGTTACGGCTAATCTCCGAAACGGCTGAACCGATTTTGACGGGACTTTCACTGGTTTTATTTTAGAGTAAAGAATGGAATTAGTAAAGAGACACATTATTGTTGTCCGACATACACGGGAACCAAGTTGCGGTCACAGCTAGTTTAGAATAAGTTTGTTATTTTGATACTATAGGAGGTACTGCTTACCTACTGCTCTAACTACCTAATGTAAAACTATTGCGTCCCGAAACTCCCGAATAACCATAAAAAGATGGACAAAAATGAGGGTTGTCAAATTCGTTTTAAAACAAATCTTCCAAACTATGACAAGCTGTTTGACAATTCTCTAATTTCATGATAAATAAATAAATTATAATAATAATTTTAATTTTTTTCTTATTCTGTTCTGTAAGATGAAGACAGCACTATTCTTCGTTCAGTCAAAAGCGCCAATTTGATTATGCACGCAATCGATTGCTTCTCTTAGCCTAGTGCTGGACAAAGGGCGGTCCTATAATAGAGGTATTACCAGTCACTACGCTGAATGGATTTGTGACCGCAAAGTCAGCTCGCTCGCACCACTGACGTTGTCATTATCCGCGCCCTGTGTCGACTATATTGGGGTCAGCTCCCAGACTAACTAGTAGGTAGCGGTTTAGTGGAAGCCGGTGTACGTACCTTAAATAATTACTTTTTATACTTATTGTTTTTCTAGCCACTTTAGATCTAAACTAATAAGTACTATAAAGAGAAGAGATTTGATTTTTTATAAGGTATGTTTATTTGTTACGCTTTCACGCTAAAACGGCTGAACAGATTTGGATAAAATTTGTTACATGGGTAGGCCATGTCCTGGATTATGAGTTATGACATCTAATTTTTTATTTAATTTTTATTACGATACGTATTCCTACTGGATTGAAACTTATGCGGGTGAAACCGCGGGGCGCAGCACGTCTGACATAGATTTTGGCTGTTTCACATGAAGGGACTTTAGTTACGCTGTATAAAACGTCACCCATCTCTGGAATCACCACCACGTAAGTAAGCTGCTTAACTGTGGGGTGTGTACACAAGATTGCATGCAACATAACACAACTTCAGGCACATACAGTACCTGGTCGTAAATAAGGACCATCGAGTTTAAAGTTTATGCTGCGTAGAGCGTCGTAACTGTCAGTACTTGGCCAGACTGGCAGCGCGGGGCGGGGAGCGGCGCGTGTGCGGGAACGCGCGCGATCTGCCTGTCCGCAGTCGAGCGCGGCTTCGTTCGGAGTGTTGTCGTGTCGTGTTTGTCAAAATATAATATGGATAAAGAAGACTTATTTTTACTAGAAAAAAGCTCGAACTAGTTTGGAGAACCCCGGTCCTGCGCGGGCGGCCCGCGCACTCACTGCGGCCACCTGTATGAACGAGCTATGGCGTGAGTTGCCCGCGCGCTCCCCGCGCCCGCCTGCCAAATATGGACGCTCAAATGAAGTTCTTACTTTTGAGTACGCCGCGCCGCGCCCGCCCCGCGCCCGCGTTTGTAGTCTGGCCAAGCACTCACGCACCTGCAGCTCGATGTGTCAATTTACGCCCCTAGGTAAAAAGATGCACGGGTCCAGTGACGTCGCATCTTTATGCTCAAGTTACTTGCACCGTGTAAAATAGGCCGTACGACACTGGTAACAAAATAAGTAAAAGCTGGCCTCTTATTCTATTGAAACTCCGTGCAACGCTAGGCCAGCTCAAGGTCAAAGTGTTACCACCAGGTGCGGTCGACTGTACAAGCACATTTACGGATCGATCCACCGTGTAGTTTAGCCACGGGCCCTCTCATTAAGTACGATATGATATCAAAGGACCGTATTTGATCGATTGATTGTGATTGCAAGTTACACTAACTGCTCTCCCAAGCACACTCAAGCACGAGAAAACCGACTTTTCTTTATAAATAAAACATTGATACGCTGCACATAAAATACTGTAAATATTTTGTATCTATCTCAACGGAACTAATTTATCTGGCGATATATTTAGATGGCAACTAAAATTACATACCACACATATACCTAAATATTTCGTGGTAGTTTATTACTGAGTAAGCAGGAAAAACTCTTTCATTCCGAGTCATATCAAACATGACATGACACACGAGTTTACGACGAACTAGTGAAACCCCAAAGATGCTTGTTATCTCTTACCATGCTACACGGAACACCCATAACTTAACGGTGACGTCATCAATTCTTGATAGAAGAGGCGGGCCTATTACCCCAAGGCACGGCACGGGGCACAAAGGATAGCCTTGGATTTAGCTCGACGTGAAGCCGATAGATAGGCGGAGATGCAAAGTAAAACTGAACAGGCGAAACTGCGCCAGCTTGGCCTGACCGGATGCGTGCACATACACGACACGGTGATGTGAGTAAACTGAGGGTGCAGTTTGGTTTTGACAGGTAGGCTTTGATCGAGGCCTTATTATCCATAAATGACAAGGATTTGTAACTCATTTACTGTCCGTGAAGCAGACTCACATCATTACACATAACATCACGCCTTATGTTTCCCGAAGGGTTGAGCAGTGGTGTGCCTAGAGCACACCCACATTAGTGCCATGGCGGATGGTAAACGGAAGCATGGCGGTCAACATCTACGCTATAAGGATGTGTTGAAGTGGCATCTAAGCGATTGCGCTATTGATCCAACAGGTTGGAACTTGGGAGAGGCTCGCTTCACATAGATCGTATTGGCGCTCCACTGCCTACAATTTTTTTTTTCTGAAAAAAGCGCCTCGTTACTATCGAAAAACGCCAAACTGTGTCGGCCAACTCTATTGCATTAGTTGTGACTTGGGTACTTATTTAAAACAAAATTCGGTCTGGCGAGTCATATTAGGGCACGCCAGGAAATAATAATTTCAACGGGTCGCCGTTATAGAAATCGATAAGAAGGACTATATGTAATAGGGAGCGAGCCTATTGCCAGCAACCGGGCACAAATCCAGACTGAGCTGCTACTGAATAAAAACTTTTTAACAAAAAATTAAACCTCCGAAAAAACTGAAAAGCAAAAAATAATAAACTTTTTTTATTTAACCTTAATAAATAAGTTCTTAAACTAATGCAAGTATACCTAAGTAATTTAGAGTCGGCGCCAAACAAGCAAATTAATATCGTTGTGAGTGGTCGTGCGGAGAGCGCATTTTTTGTTTGAAATGTTAATGTTTATCGCTATAGATTTCACGTTGCTTATTTCTTTAAATTTAAGGTAATTTAGTAATCTTTGTTCATTGATTGTTTGGCGCCGACTCAAAATTACTTAGGTATACTTGCATTAGTTTAAGAACTTATTTATTAAGGTTAAATAAAAAAAGTTTATTATTTTTTGCTTTTCAGTTTTTTCGGAGGTTTAATTTTTTGTTAAAAAGTTTTTATTTTATAATTTTTTGAGGCTATAATTTACTAATTACTACATGCTTAATGTTTGATTACTTTTAAAATACCTACCTTACTTTAGACATTAACTGTTATAATCCAACTTTAACTATTATTTTTTGTGTAATATAATACTAAATAATATAATGTAATACTTAAAAAAAAACAGGCTTTATATATCAACATAGATAGGCCTTTTATTATTTTAATTGTAATACACAGCTCAGCATTAAAATCTGTGAATGAACAATAAATCACCCCTATTTTCCCACCCTTAGGGTAGGATTTTTTTTTCCAAATTTACATGGGACCAACTTCGAAGTATGTCCTATCCAACAAAAGAAGAATTATCAAAATCGGACTACTCTGTAAAAAGTTAAGCGTGGTCATACATTACAATCAGTGAGTGAACAATCAATCATCCCCTGTTTTCTAACCCTTAGGGTTGGAATATTTTTTCCAAATATATATGGGACCAACTTCAGGGTATACCCTTTCTAATAAAAAAAGAATTATCAAAATCGGACTGCTCTGTAAAAAGTTATGCGTGATCATACATAAAAAAAAAAAAAAAAAAAAAAAAAAAAAATATACGCGTCGAATTGAGAACCTCCTCCGTTTTTTTTCGTCGGTTAAAAATCAGAAGCAGCGGGGCAATTGCGTAACACATTATCAATCGGAATCGGTTTCATTTTGACAGTTCAACAACATTCATTGCGTTATTTACGTGTTGAGCAGACACATTTTTGGAATTTATGAAGCAATGGATTAGCAATTTGCTTCAAAATTATTCTGATTCCGATTGATAGTGTGTTACACAATTAGGGTGCGGATAGAAAAGCTAATCAATTTCCTTGAACCACAAACATGTGGTTGATAGGACATGGGAAGACTTAAGATACATAGCAAATTGGCGATGAATGGCAACCTTAACGTACACCTCAGAAATATCAGCTGTACAAATCAAGATAATGAGCAAACCAATTAAGCAAAGTTGCGTAAATTAATAAGTGAAACTGGTTACATTGGTCTTCGCATACGAAAGGCTAACAACCGATCACAATTTATCCACAATTATGACCTTTCAGTCAAGGTGAATAGGAACCTCATTTTCATACTTAAACACTTGCAATCTTTCTTCATAATCTTACGAACCCTATGTGTTTGTAATTTGTAATTACTATAAAGAACACGGGGCAGCGGTAAAACTAGCGTTTTATTAGTTAAATCTTAGATTTATGAATAATTCAAGGCAAAAAGTTAAGATTAAAATGCAATAAGGGTGACAAAATTCTATTAAGTAATCATTTTAATTTATGACTGCAACTTGGTGCCAATATAGTGCCAAGGCTTGCTAAAACGGCAGCTATGCCAAAGCGGAGTTTTTCGGTGAATTCCGAAAATTTATGAATTTGTGGCTGCATTTGTGCGATTCTGAATAAAACACAAATTTTGAGCTGGATTCTTTGTATGTACAGTAGGCTGCAAAAGTGCATGGGTAGTACAGAAACAAAATCGTATGAAGCGAGAAATGACGCCATCTAGCGTAAAACCAGTTAACGACTAACAAAATTTAATTATGCTGTTATTAGATGGCGTTGCTTTGCTTTATATGATAAAATATTTTTGCAGTTTCTTTTTGTCTCTTCAAACATTCAAAAAATTTATAATTAATAGCTTCTTTTAAAGAAAATTGATCCTAATTATTAACCTACTATGTTAAAATTGAATATCAATTTATAAGTAGGTAGGTATCTGATTTTCTAAGTTTTAGTTTTCAAACTTGAGAGGGTAGGTTAAATATGGATTTATAAATAATTGGTAGGTGGTATGAATAATACTTAGATCGAAGATTTATGACAGCTCAATTGATCGTTCGCTAAGTTCATTTCGATTACCTCGTTCGAGTGCCTTTTGTTCAGTTTTTATTTATGATCAGGCGGATTACTTATTTTACCAAAACGAGCACGAGTTATAAATTTATAATATTGATTTCGTTACAAGAGCTCAAATAATTGCTTTGAATAATCAAGCCAAAAACTTGTCAGAAATAGCCAGAGACCGGTGTAAACGTAAGTAGTTTTATTTTTACACTTTTATATTAAAAACTGCATTATTTTTTTGTTACTATACTACATAATAATCATTATTGGGTATTATATATTTCTGTTTTATTGTTGCAGAGAAAAATAGTTGTTCTTTGAGTACGACGATTTGAAAAGGAGGGTTCTTTGAAACACCATCAAAGAACTGGTAGACCACGACTTATAAAACACATTGCAGCATCAAACCATGATAAGGCAGTATGAAGAAAATGGATTTCTGCCGCCGAACCACTATGATGGTTTATTTGACACAAGTTTTGACACGGAGCCGCGTCAAAACTTGTGCCGCGGAGGCATGCTGTGAAACCCTTGCTCACGGAAAACCATAAAAGGGCAAGATTACAGTTCACTTTGGATCACATAAACTTCGATTGGAGTAATGTCATCTTTACAGATGAAAAAACTTAAGTCCAGTGAACACGGACGCTTATGTTTGTGGCGTCGAAATAATACGCGATACACAAGTGGTTACGTAGCTACGAGCTAAATAATTATACTTAGATAATATTATTTATATTGACTGGAGACCTGGTTATGTGTCTATAAACTATAACTTACGTATTTTTAATAATTTAAAAAGTTATGAACACTTTAAGTTTAAACAACATAGTTTTTTATGTTGCCTACTAACCATTTGATATGTTTTTGTGCAATTTTGTAGTTATTAGCCTACTTATTTAGTATCCATTTAATCCGTTTGACCTTTGTAATAAAATAACCTGGTCTCCTGTTTGTTTTTATTGAGGTTACATAAGCTTCAATCCTCTTTCCGATTTTGGAAACGAATACTTAAGCTATCGCCTCAATAACTTCATAATATTATAATGTTACACATATAATATTTAATAAACTGACTATTAAATTTGAATAATAAACTGTAAGAAATAAACCTCTATAATTTTTTATAGTGCCTTTTTTTGCGAGCTCACAAGGCGAGCCTGTTTACCTGCGATGAATCTGCTCTTTTTTCCTGTTGCTAAGTAACTACCTACCAATTCGAATATTAAATTAATTATTAAAATACCCACTCGTTAGCTTAATAAATATATTCCTATCGGTTTCTATTATTATTTTTATCATTTAAGCTACGTATGCTGGTAATTGTAATGTAATAATTAGATAAATGTATTAGCCTTGTAATTCCTTCGTTTCTTCCTAACTCCTTACTTACGTTTCGTAAATTAGTCATAGTTGTGAAGAAACCAACGCCATCTAGTTTATTTTCGAAAACTTGAATTCAAACGTTCACGGGAAAATAGACACTAAGGTACCCATGCAATTTTGCTGGCGACTGTACCTAGTAGCTTCCATAAAGCGAGAATAATGCCAGTAAATAGTTATAGGATAGATGGGATATTCTTGGATTATGAATACGGATTAAAACGGAATATCCTCCAGCAGACATGATGATTTTAAGGCATGAAGCTGAGATAGGAGCCTTTTGGCCTCAAGCTTTTGGACTTTCTGTTTTTTATTTATTTTATAAATAAAAAATAATTTGTTTAATGTCTCCATAATTCTGTTTAGTTTAGTTTGTAATCTTCCTATGCGATCTAAATAAATAGGTACTTTTTCTTTTTTTAAATCTAACAAAACCTAGAACTAATCCCAAACGTAATATTTCACAGTAAGTTTATACCAACATTTTTTTATATCATAACGAGGCATTTCTAAACCCCAGCGGGATCATAAAAACCCGGGACAGATGATTTGTGAGTTATACTTATAACGAAGTCCCGGGGCGTTTCCGAGTAATCGATAAAAACTACGTAATAACGTAATCAAAATACCCGACAAGCAAAATCCTAAATCTTTCAAAACGTTACAAGTTCGTGACGCTCTGCAGAGCTATTCTGTAACCAGAATAATCAGTCTATAATGTTCCCACTGCTGGGACGCAGGCCTCCTCTGTCAGTTGCGAGTGGGCCGTAATCCACCACGCGGGCCCAGCGCGGGTAGGAGTATGTCTTTGATTTTTTGGTTCTAGGACATGCCGGTTTCCTCACGATTTTTTTTTTATTTGAAATGGGCTTGCTCTTGACTCTAGCCTAGGTCAAAGGCGACAGAGACAAAGTCGACGATGGAGCGAGCTTACCCAGAAGAAGCCTGTTCACTCTCACTTTGAAGAGATTCGGGTTGTATGCGCTCGGAAAATGTTTTCCTTCAACTTTTGAGAGTAGTTGTGATAAAATTTAAATAAGTACACGAAGAAAATTGGCTGTCTGGGTTCGAACTCACGACCTACAACTCGTAAGTCGGGGCCGATCCTACTGGGCCACCGCTGCTCTGAAACCACCTCAACGTGAAAAATGTGGTGAAGTTAGCTGTTAATAGTATCAATCTCTAGCATCACGAGGAATGACAGCTCACTTCACCTAAGTTTTAACGGTGAGAGTGTTACAGAATAGACCGACTGATGTTCAACTCTTTGCCTTTTTTTTTTCTTTGAGGGTGGGAAATCATCAAATGACTCCTCCCGCTCTGGGTGGAGCGGAAGGGAGTGTCGGACTCTTACTGACTAAAACCCACCCGTGTTCCTTCCTTAGCCCTTTATGTTCCGGGGTAGCGGTAACTCTTTCAAATCAAACAAATCTTTATGTCTTGCAGTCCAATAGAAACAAGTGAACATAACGGATGTAAGAGAGGATATTGCTATTAGTACTGCACCCGTTTCCTTAGTCGTTATAGTATATCCTTATTTGCACACTTGATGCTCCCATCCTTTTCTCCACGTCTCAAGTCTCAGATATTATAACATGTAAGGAATAGTCCTTGCTGTAGTGGTCTTTTGGACCGTAAACAAATTGTGGTAAAACTTACAACATAACTGACGAAATTCGGGTGTACTTATAGTAGTTCTCTCCCTTACCTTTCGTGGAATACCCTTCGTGATGTTAATCCCATTCGAAAACATTCAGTTCGTATTCTTTCGTTCGGCAAATACACAGACCAATTTGTGGAATCAAAACCTTGCTCGATAAAGACTGCAATAATGCAGTTTCAAAAATGCCGTACACAGTGCTCGGAAAAAAAAAAGGTATTGAAAACTGAAACCTCCACACAGTCAAGGAATAATACGAGAACAGTCTCAGTTACATACATATGTTAAATTAGTCTGAGATCTGTCAATTACTCCTTCATTTGTTTTTAAACAAAGACATTACATAACATCGGTAGCTGAACACTTGCATTCATAGTCGTAAAATGAGTAAACAATAACATCGAACAATTATAACTTTCAGAAGGACAATATTGAACAAAGCTTGTTTTTTTTACGAAGTATTATAGACCAGACGGAAGCCGGCAAAAATTACGAACTTTCATATTAACTTTCATCCCGTATTTTACCTCTTTAGGAGAATAATTAAAAAAAATTGGTTGTCTGTAAAGTCGGTTTACGGACGATAATTTTACGTGATAACGTCATAAGAAAACATCCGATCGTGCCTCTCTATCGCTTGTTCCGCGCTCTCGCTTGCACACTCGGCTCAGGCGGAACGTGACAATGAGTCATGCTTTTTCGTGCGTGCAGCCGGGCGTTCATCGATTTATAAGACGTTATCACGTCGAAAAAAATTATGTGCCCACTTTTGGTATAAAACAGAACTCTATTACAAAATTTTAAGCTTCTAGACCCAGCAATTTCGGCTGAGCGTTGTCAGTGAATTTTATTAAGAAGATAAATAGACAGATCTCGGACAGGTGTCGAAGTCAGCACTCGCTACAAAATAGAGCGCGTACCTACATAAAGTTAAATAGGACAGTCACGTTTTCGTGTGCATTTTGTCCGACTTTCTGAAACTAAACAAGTATCTTGATGGTATGGCTAGCGATAAATACGTAACTATAGGTGTCGCGTCTTAGCATGGCAATAGAGGTCATTGGCACAGCTACATTTCAAGCATAACTGAAATAGTCTGTAAACGTCTATCATAATCTTCGACGTGTTCCAATAACCATAAACCATACATATTTTATTGTTTGAGTTTCTACGAAGATATTAGGGAAAGGGCAATGACCGCTATTGCCATGCTAATACGCGAAAGCTATACCCACAGATATAGATCTACATAGATAACGCAACTATCACGATTTGTATTGAAACCAAGCGTGCCGACTTTTTAATACCTACTGTGACGTCACAGCCGCAATTTAGTGACGGGACATCCAAACCGATTCAAAGCCATCGATGCCGCCGATGCCCCTTCGCCCCGCTACGATTCAACTGAAGCCGCCGCCGTGATCGTCTCGCTCATACTCATATATTTTATATCTGTTGTCCCGCTCGCTCTCACCTCGCAATCCATTTTTCTTTTATGATTGGATCATGTGGGAAACTAAAAAAAAATATTTTTAAATGCAATAGAAAATAAACACAATAAATATATAAAAATAGTCGTATAATGTTGAAAGGATAAACAAAAACACATTAAATACATTAACCCTAAAAAATTTTATCTTCCTTTTTATAGCTGTAGTGTAAAATTAGGGCATGCATATGAGCTTGTTATATCTACTAAATTGGCTTTTTTATATCATTCGTCTGTCCGATATCGATTAAAATCGATTATTGATATATGTTGTAGAACGAACAGCACTAGTTGCTACAATTGACAGACGAATGACAAATTGCCTGTACCACGAAGTCGAAGCGATGAGCGACAGTATCGCTTGTTCCGATATTCATCGTCTCCTAACACACAACGTCAGATCAAACGTCCAAAGCAAACGCGGCAACGTAATGTGAATAAAGTTAACTTAACGGTAATTTATAGTTAGGTATATTCTGGAACGACACGCAGCTTGGAATACTTAAAAACAGTTTTAATATGAATTTACGCATAATATAATTTTAAAATAACTTACCTGTGATAGGAAATATGTTCCTGCCTTTGGGTGCTCGAAATTTTTGGGCTATTGCAGTTAATTATCACGCAACGAGGCATTTTTTTAGTTTTTTGCGGACGTTCGGCTGCAACAACGGACGCGCGGGGATTGAAGTTAGCGGCGACCAACCTCGACGCTTGGTCGGGGTTCAGACACGCGAAGTGCATGCATTTGCGTTATCTATGTAGATCTATATCTGTGGCTATACCTATATAGTGTAACTTTGTTAGTTTTAAATGCTGCTATTTTTCACTTTTTGTATTTCCTGTGCGAGTCCCAAATAAAAAAAATCTTCTATCTTTCTTTTTCTTATAATAACATTACATAGATCAATTTGGTCATGCTAGTGAGGCAGTTTATTATTGAGCTTCTGTACTCGCCTATCATGTGGTAATGTCGCATGTGGAAATCACAACACTTGCTGTATAACTGTTCGCATTGATTACAAGTTGGGACTATTAATAGTAGTACACTATATGCAAGTAGATGTATGACATGTTAGTTAACCGTACATTAGTGTTTTCATTTTTATAACATGGTTAGTCTTTCCTACTCGTACGTAAAGTAAGTACTTATACAGTTCTACTAGACAGGGTGTCCCTGGAAGTATGGATCAAATCGAATAGGGGCGTGGGCAAGTTCATTTCCAAAGGTTTTAACAAAAAAAAACTAAAAATAAAACTAAAAAAAAAGAGAAGAGAAATCGAATCGTTTTAAAAAATCTTTAAAAGAAACTATCATGGCTATAAATGTAATTTTTTTAGATAGCCCTGATAGTATGTTTTTGATTATTTGTCTTTGAGCACTATGCGAAGTGATTGAAACAAAAAATTAAAATTGGTCATAACTTCTGAACCGTAAAAAAATTCACCGACATTCTCAGGATTAAAATGTTTGGGAATGACCTTGCCCACGCCCCTATTCGATTTGATCCATACTTCCAGGGACACCCTGTATAAAGGGTTAAAAAATTAACCCGACAAACTTTAAGAGGTGCTTTAAACCATCGAACTGGACAACTTATCATTTAACGAAAAAAAATCAGCTGTTTAATACAAAAGTTCTATACCTACTCGACCAAAAGGTATGAAACAGCTCAGTTTTTTCGTGATTTCAGAGTTGGTCCCATAGTGAAAGTTGTTCAGTTCGATGGTCTAAAGGGCCTCTTAAAGTTTGTCGGGTTAATTTTTTAACACTTTGTATAAGCACTTACTATACGTAATTCTCAAAGGGTTATAGGCAGAGGTGAACCCTATTATACTCCCATATTTTGCCAGAAATGTTTAAGTTCCATGTAATAGGGGGTGAGGATATTGTCTCGGGATTGATTTAAGCGTTTTACAGGGTGGCAGGGACATCCAACGATTCCAACGCGCAACCTGTAATACTATTCTGTAAAAATCTCACCGTGAAAACCTAGGTGAAGTGAGCTGACACTAGTGTCAATCCATAGCGTCAGGTGGAGTGACAGCTCACTTTACGCTCACTCAGGGTTACCAGATGTAAAATTTAAAAGTCCGGAGAAGAAGCCTGATTTCCTTAAAAAATCCTGAGAATTTGTCGCAATTTCAGATATTTTTCTCAAACGTAATGCACAATTTAAAAGGTCATATCTATATATATAAAAATGAAACCCGTTTTCCGTTGTCACGACTTGACATGAAAACGGCTTGACCGATTTCGCTAATTCTTTTTTTGTTGTGATCGGTATTGCCGGGACAAGGTTTGTATGAAAGAAAATTTTGGAAATTCGAAAAAAAAAATTGCACCCGTGCGAAGCTGGGGCGGGCCGCTAGTTATTAATAATTTTGTGCACTGAGGATCTCGATTCTCGGAGGTCATGCCCACACGTTGGGCACGAATACACTCCACCCCTCCCGTAAAGTATCATCGCAAAAAAAAAATATGACAAAGCTGATTAAGTAGTTGAATGATTCATTAATAAATAAGTTTTGATTTTATTTGTGAAATTAAGATGACCAAAGTTGATTTTTTAATTAGTCACTATAATATGTATAAAGAAAATTATTTTCTGTTTTGTACCTTTTTAATACAAGATCTAAACATTCTACTCTATTTTATTAAAAATTCTGAAAATCCTGAGATTTCCTGTTTACAAAATCCGGCCGTAATCCTGAAAAGAGTTTAAAAATCCTGAGATCTCAGGACAAATCCTGAGATATGGTAACCCTACGCTCACTTCACCTAAGTTTTCACGGTGAGATTTTTTCAGAATAGCACCGCTGTTACCATGGATTCAGTACATGATTCTTAAGTCCAAAAATTTGCTATTCCATACATTTTGACCACGTAGTATTATACTTTTCTATGAAACAGTAGCGCATAAGCTGATTATGCAACCAGTTTTAACTAAGCTGTCTACGTCAGCATAATGCTAGAAGCTCGAACCTGCTATCTACAGCCAGTCTCCATGACCTTTCGCAAGAAATTGCTTTTAGTTTTATTAAGTTTCTCTTCTCTCTAAAACAAATTAAAATGACGACGAAATGTAAAAGCAAAACACTTTACTAGATTTTATTATTCTAGTTTATTTAGAGATTTCATTCGTGTTTACAGAATTGTAGCTACAATATGCACGTTTTTCAGCGAGTTTCGGAAAATTAACATAATAATTGGTAGCGGAAAACCTTCACGTGTAGCATTTTAAAAGACTATGACAAGCAAGTGGTTACTGTTTTCAAATTATGTACAGTCAACAAAAGAGATAAGCATGCAGGGTTGTCGGAAATAGTTGAAAGTTAGTAAGAAACCGACGGATGTTCTCGAATAAAATTTAATTTTATTAATAGAAAACAAACAGCACATTTATCAAATTAAATTTCAGTCAACAACATCTATCTGTTTCTTACTAAACTTCAACTATATCCGACGATCCTGCATACTTATCTCTTTTGTTGAGCGTACACGGACGGAGGCAATATTCAGTCCCCCAAAGGTAAAATGCGACCTTGGCAAATACTAGCAATAAGTTTGGGTTGCGTTCCTAATTTCTCACACAATAGTACGGGCACACGGACCAGCGGGTCGACTCCCTAAAAGTACAATCTCTATAGTTTTGACCGAAATTACAGGCGTTTCCTACTCCATGTAACCTACTGACATAAGATTAGTTCGGAGGCCGAACTAAGCATGAACGACTACACGATTCGACAGTTTTCCCTAAACCATAAGGCATTTCGCCCGTCCGAAAAATTGATTTTGACACTTATTTTGAAGGATCAATAAGTTTCGGATAGGCCCGTATCTTCGTTGACGGAGTTAGAGAGTAGACCCTATGATGTATGAACATAAACGAAGCAAAAGGAATATGTAAAGATCGTAGCAGTCGTCGTTTTGTAGTTTCTCGCTTAGGGGTAGTCAGAAACCACAAAACGACAACTGCGTGGGATCTTGGGCGTCAGGGGCGATCATGGAACAAAGGCGTAAGTTTACATATTATTATGTATGTATGTAGTACCGACATTGTTCAATCATATAGAAAAATAAATACATTTATTTCCAGGTAATGCATATACATACCTACACTACACAGTCACATGGATGAATAACATTATTATAGTTAACGAAGAATAATGTAGGTAGGTATCGAAGAAATGGACCAGTAATTTTTACTCGAATGCCTAACAAGATCCTCAACATGCACTTGAGTTTCTTAGAAAACACGCCCTTCATTTTCTCCTAGCACAAGGCTGTTGCCTCACACAATACACTAAGTTGTAACAAGGCATTACACTGCGTACTACTACGTCACAATCGAACGATCGATCATACCGACGCCATTTGTCTTTTTAAGTTGCGGTACTACACCCGATACTACGATTCGTTTAATTCAGGTTGTCAAAGTCCGTAGTTCGGCTAAAGTAATAGGCGTTACATAAAAAGATTACTTCGGTTTGCAAACTAAGAGCGGTTTCGCATCACATCCGATCCGAATCCGAATTAAAGATCCGACTTCAATCCGAATTGGAAATTTTCTGAATTCGGACGGATAGAGTTCGGATACAAATAGGACTATGGTCAATTCGGACCGAAAGTTATAAAAATGTTTGAAGTTGTAGCGTAAACAGAACTTTATTGTGTAGGAATTAAAGTTATTTTTCCATTAATTCATATTTGTTTAGATTTTTGGCAAATAAATCGAGAATGCACGGTAAATTATGTTTTTACGCCAAAAAAAATAGCAGATTAACTATCGCGAAAATTACGCATATCCCTCTTCTAATAATCAATATTTAGAGCGATACGGTACTTATTAATAATAACAGGCCACCGATGCAACATTACACAATAAAAAAAATGTAGGTCACCGGTAATTTATTAACATGTATTCTGCATGTCCATGTTATGCTACAGTTATTCTTTCAGCACAGTATAAAAATAAAACATGTTTATTTTGGCACTTTACTGTGTTACTAAAATTACATTTCAGTTGTCGCTTTACGCTATTTCAGTGCGTTTTGCGAAGTGATTGGAGTCATATTAGTTTGAAGTGTTCTCTGTGATCTTTCCCTATATTTATCATTCGCTTGTCACGATCCTACATGTTATTGGCGTTTGTGAAAGAAATGTGACTTTCATTTCTACTTTACTATGGTATATATTAGTTTCTGAGCAGTTTTTGACGTTAAGAGCTTGGAGTATTGCATTGAACGTGAAATGTAGACACGAGGAATGTTTGAAGTCGGTTAAAAAGTAATAAAATAGTTCATATTAGAGACTGGATCTTGCGACACAGGGTATCCTAGAGCGAGATGCAGTGTCACATTTAAATAATGTAACAATCTTTTAAAAACACAACCTTTTTACTATTATAAATTATCTCCTTTATTTTACTAAGCATAATCAGCCTATGATGATCCCACTGCTGGGACACAGGCCTCCTCTCGGTAAGAGGGAATGAGGGTCTTGGGAAGGTTAATAGATGTCACAGTCATGTCTTCGAATTTTTGGTTCTGGGACATGCCGGTGTCCTCACGATGTTTTCGAGCAGTGGTGATGTAATTATTTACACAAAGCAAAGCCCCTGCCTGGGTTCGAACCTAGACCTACAACACGTAAGTCGGGGCCGTTACCACTGGGCCACCACTGCTCATTGAATTATGAATAAGTTAGTACATATCAATTACATTTAATTTTTTTTTTTTTATAAAACATTAAATATAATGAATATTATGTACCACACAAGTACTTATCGGGAACACGATCCAAGCTACCGGTCGTCAGGTCTCTTGAGAGAGGAACCTCCTTATTATATTTAGTTTCCTTCCCCGTCTCTTCCTATAATGTCACCTGGGTGAGCAAGACACCCGTAAGTACCAACAGTAAGTAGGTTTACGAAATACTACTTACTAGTCTTAAGTACCTATATCTACTGTAAACACGACGTCTACAGATTAAATTGTGCGCTCGTGAGTATCAATGGGAGATGAGAACAAAAACAGTGTGACAGCTGTTCAACCAGAAAACGACCTTTTATGAGACGCAGACCCTAGCACCACAAACACAACAGAGCCATAATTGCGTAATACTCATACGCAATGTCTTTCATTTTGACAGTTTAGCCACAATCACTACGTTATTCACGTCGTTGAGCAGATGGATTTTTCAAACCTATGACTAGCAATAGATTAGGTATTTCCTTTAAAACCCTTGAATTGTGATTGAAAGTGTGTTCTTCAATTAGGGCGCAGTTCTTATTAAGTTATTGAGAACCCTAATAACATTTAAGACCAATTAAACGCAGAGATCCGATGTGATGCCGATACAACATTAAATATAGGTGACAACTGGGTAGTCTGCCGTCTGCTAACATTTGAAAGGAACCCGTTTCCGTGAGGGACTCACACCTTGCGGGACGAGCAGATGTTTGGTTTTTATTCCGATCCACGTGGTGAGACTTTTAATATAATCTGTCTGCAAGTATGTATTTAGTAATAGCTTGCCAAATCAGACTGCCACATTGGACTTGCCTAGCTATTTAATCTGAGAGTAGTCTAGCTTGACGTTCAATAAAAAAAACCGGCCATGTGCGAGTATTCTACTTTTATTTGGTGTTAAAGCGGCAATAGAAATACACTCTGTGAAATTTTCAACTTGTGTCTACCTATTACGGTTCATGAAATACAGCCCGCTGACAGTCGGCCGGACGGATAGCGGAGGCTTAGTAATAGGGTTCCGTTAGCACCCTTTGGGTACGGAACCCTAAAAAGAGAGTTCCTCAATGTGCGCTGTTATAATTTTTTAACGTGACGATTTTAACCACGTCCACGTCCATAAAATATATGGAAATACGTGCATATTAATTTAAAACGTCTTCATAATATATTTTCATACATTTTACTTCCCTGTGTTATCGTGATACCGTGGACGCCCACGATACTATCCTCAAGTTAGAAACTATAAAAGCGCTCGTTAAAACACTCTCTTTTTATTGAATGCCACTGAAAAGTTCCACTATCCACCTCCTGGCTCCATCATCAGATCAGCTCCACGATACCAAAATTATAGTTTTGTCTTCTAAACTACATATACATACAAAATTACAAAGTTTAATTTCGATACGACAAGTAGAAGTGGGTTAAAATTGACGTCTAACGCGGTGTCCTACGTGAGCGACGAATACGACGCGACGCGACGCTGCGAACGCGACGAACGCGATCAACTCAACGGTATACCCTGCTTGCGGCCTAGGTATATGACAGTCTGCGGCGAGACGCGACGTAAAGCGTACTTGTTTTAAGAGCGACCAGACGCAACACCACGAACTACATATGAACTTTCCGTCTGTTCCCGTTGTCCCCATTCGGAACTCAATAAAAATAATTAAAATATATTCCCGTTGTCCCCATTGACGGTTTCCTGTTAAAATTGTACTGTACTTCTCCATGATTCGAGAAGTAATGACCAAAATCACGTAGGACATTTGTCGCGTGTAGCATCGCGTCGCATTACGTCGCGCCGTATTCTTCGCTCACGCATGACACCGCGTAAGATGTTATTACATTGTTAGTTAGTTACTAGTAAAGCTAATAAAAGCGTGTTAATAACAGCCATTGGAAGTCAAGCTAGACAATATCTTCTCCAGAAACTTTTAAGGAATGTCGCTATGTCATACAATCGTTAGAACATAATAAAACAATCTGGACAGTCGATATAAATTTCTCGATTTAATTAGTTCGAAGCCTCTGTCTAGCGAACGAGACACCTTGTACTGAAATTCTATTCCACAGAGCTTTGAGCGTAATCTCACTGCTGATACAATTAAATTAAAGCTTTGCAGGACGTGCCAAAGAGAATTTATAACAAAGTGCATCAACCAGTTAATATTCTACAACGTATTTTAACTTTAACATTTATGCGAGGAAAAAATAAAGTTCACTTTAATTTGTTTCCGTTTTCCAAGAATCAAGGCAGCCTGAAAGCTGTTATTTTCCACGTTGGACGGAGGACTCGTCCTAGCGTGATTCTAAGAATCGGGATCAATACTGCACTGGGAATACAATTTGTCTACAAGTATGTACTCCTTGCTAAACAAGGCTGCCTCATTGAACTAGCTTAGTTAATCTGTGACAACCATTACATAAAAGAGAGTTCTTCGTTGGATGTCAAGGTAGACAATTTTGTTCTCCAGATTATTTTAAGGAATGTCGCAATTTCATAGCATCGTTAAAAGATATTAAGAGTGTTCCAGTTTTCCAAGAATCAAGGCAGCCTGAAAGCTGTTACATTCCACTTTGAACGGAGGACTCGCTTGATTCCAAGAATCGGGATCAATATTACGCTCGGGCTCTGTCTTGTATAGGGTCTTAGCATTATGCTGAGCGATGGCCGTTTTGCGTAGATGTGACGCATGTTTTCTCCTAAATAGTTATTTTGTTTGTGTTTTTTTATGCGTCATGTTCGCCGCAAATAAACGTATTTGCTTTCTTTCACTGGATGTATTTACCGCTAAATAAACTATGCAGGTAGGTATACCAATCAACAAATATCAGCTTTTGACGTAAAATCAATAAGGTTCGGGTACAGGAGTAGTTGTTATACCTGTAAGTAGGTCAACATGACGCTACGGTGCTCTTGACAATCGATGTTATTTAGCTTGGATAGGACTCTATTATACATAGAAGAAAGCCTTTAAGTATCTGAGGATGTAAAGGCTTGCATTGTATATTATAATTAACTAGTTTCTGTCCGCGGCTTCGCCCGCGTAAAGGTCCGAAATTAACCCAGAAAAGTATCTACTACCGAGATAAACAGTATACTCTGTGATAATCCAGGTTATAAACTATGTATCTGTGTGCCAAATTTTATATAAATCCTATTAGTAGGATAATACATACTAATGATTGAAACACTATCTTGAATTCATGGAAGCCTAGTACTTTTTCTCTTTTAAGTGTCGTGAACAGACGCAGGTGTCGCTGCGATCGAGTTCCAAAACTGTATGGAACTCGATCGCAGCGCCACCTACCGGGTCAAATTGTGAATCTAAATCATCAGCGACCCATTCAACCACACACAAAAAAAAATCTTCAAAATCAGTCCAGCCGTTTAGAAGTTCAGTGACATACACACGTACAGATGAATAGATTAGCAAAGGAAGCTAAGTTCAGAACACAAAGCGGTTAGTTACACGTGTCAATTCACTTCAATTCACATTTTCCCAGGCAAAGGCCCAACCTACCTTCGCAGTTTCATTACGATGCTGCCACATCTGACTAGTCCCTAAGTCGGAAAGCGTACGCCGACGGGATGTTGTGAAAGTTGATATAGGAGTCGACACACTAACTGTCGAGGATGCACCAAGTCGAACAAAAGCAAAAAGACTCGCTTCGTTCCAATTATTCCAGGCCGGCGAAGTTAGCGTGCTAAAGGCAAACAAATTATATAGAAATGTTCACGTTTCTGAACGACAAACAACAACAAACGGTGAATCGACCTTTCTAACATCTAGAGAGGTTTTCGAATTTCGCCGAGACCCGAGTAGGTACGACCAAACATGGTCTCTTAGGGCGTTTAGCTAAATATACAGACAGGACCAAAAACCGGTCAAGTGCGAGTCGGGCGTCGAGTGCGAGTCGCGCACCGAGGGTTCCGTACAAATTTGTAAGAATGTAAATAGTTTATCACGAGAATCGTGTCTCGAATATTTTTCCCGTGTTTTCGGATTTTTTCCTTTACTTGTACTACATGAAATTGCTTCTTGCTAAATTTCATGATTCTAGGTCAACGGGATGTACAATATAGGTTTTGATTCCCTTGCCAGTGTCAAAATATGCGGCATAAACGGAACATAAACGCTCGCATTTTTTGATTGCGTTGACTTAGAAGTTTGATTTTTTTCACTGCTTCAAGGGATTACAGCCCTGAGTTTTTGTTATTAATTTCAACTTGTTAACTCCACGCGTTCCTGAGAAAAAGAGTCTTGACAAACGGACAACGAAGTGATCTTACACGGGTTCCGTTTTTCCTTTTGAGGTATAGAACCCTAAAAAGCGACCAACTGCGAGTCGGACTCACACACGAAGAATTCCGTACCACCGTACAATATTAAACAGTACAATTCCTTTTTAAATAAGCATGTACTTTAGTAAAAACCCGTTTAATTTTTAACTTTATTTTTATTTTTTGTTGATATAACGGCCATAGTAGTTACACACTGTGAAAATTTTAAGTGTCTACCTAATACGATTCAAAAGATACAGCCCTGTGGCAGACAGACGGACGGACGGACAGACAGCGGAGCCTTAATAGTAGGGACCCGATGGCACCCCTTGGGTACGGAACCCTAAAAATGGTCCAAACACCGGCATTGATTCGGGAGAAAAAGGTTTATAAAAGCATACAACTTTAAATGAATCACAAGCAGAGTACCGATTTGCCCCAAGGCACATGTAGCAACAATGTGCAGAACCTTTTTGTTTATCTGCACTAACGTTGTTAACGTCACGGACTCATGATTTCATAAAATCAACATCCACATAAAAATCTACAACACTAGCTTCTGCTCGCGACTTCGGCCGCATGTTTCTTATTCCCCCGACCGACACCGTCGCATCGCATCGTCAGTCGGCGCTATTACTTCGTTTTCGCTTATCGTTTTCTTACTGTTTTTCGTTTTGCTCGGCTCCTAAGGGTCATAGCGATGTTATCTTATACCAGTAAGTATCAAATGTAAAAAGATTTTTTTTAATCCGACTGATAGTTCCAGAGATTACCCCCTACATACAAACTTAAAACAAACATATTTTACCTCTTTATAATATTAAAAGTAATATTGGAGTTTGCCAAAGAGCGATGGAACGCAGCATTCTGGGTGAAAAGACAGGACAGAATTCGGAACCACACGCTGCGTTCCAAAACGGGCATACCTACTAGATGTAGGAAATAAGGCTGCCAGGCTCATATGGGATTGGGCGGGTCACATCAGCCGTATGCACGATGACCGCTGGGCAAAAATCTCCACACAATGGGTGCCTGAAGACAGACGGCGCCGCCGAGGCCGACCCAGAAAAAGATGGCGAGATGACCTGGACGCGTACCACGAGGGCTGGTTTGAGGTGGCGCGGGAAAAGAGTTCCTGGAAGGATTTGGGGGAGGCCTTTGCCCAGCAGTGGGACAGTATAGGCTAACGAAAAAAATATATATATACCTATGTATTAGAATAGAAGTATAGATAAACAACTCCCGTACACTAGGACCAATTTTGGACACACTTTTCTGTCCAAGATCTCAGCTCGAAGTTTTAGACGCCCAAAGTTAGAAAGATACTCCTGTATACCAACATTGAACATACTTTTCTATCAATAATCGCAGCTTGGAAGTCTGGCAAGACTTAGAATCTTAAAGTTTCGAAGCATCTTCACAAAACTTAGTGCGGTAGTCGGCAAACCGACAGTTTCAGTCATGTATGCGTGCCCATGTGAATATTATCTTACGAAACCCAAACAATGATATTTTATTAAAATGGCTGTCTTATTTGGTCATCGAAGTGTAAATAGGAAGGTACATTAAACGAAATGAGTTTTTATTGTGTTTAGTTAGAATCTTGAGGAGCTCGTGGCTAAGTAATAACAGCCGCATGGGACGATCGATCCGCTAAGCTTGCCGCGGTTGGTCTGTGGATGAGTGACCATCTTTACATATCGAGACCCCTTCGTGCCACGGAGAGCACGTTAAGCCGTTGATCCCGGCTGTCATTCGTGGATCTTTAACAGTCGTTACGGGTCGTCAGAAGCCCGAAAGTCTGACAACTAGTCTTACTAAGGAGTACCGTATTACCGAGTAATTGAGTTGTGGAGGTCAGATAGACAGTCGCTCCATGTAAAATACAGGTATTCGGCCGCCGACCCAAACATACATAGTTAGGAAAAGGCTAGGCAGATGATGATTGTGTTTAGAATCTTTCTACTCCGTTGAAAGAAAATAAAACGTTTTAAAACTTCATGGAGAAATAAATTCATGATAACAAATCTACTAAGTTACATAGAGATTGGAAGAGCTTTTAAACGATTTATGAAGCAAACGTGCGCTCGGAGGACCGGTGACGGGTGGTATGGCGCAACGTTGAAGATGTCTAGGCATTGGATTAGATAGACCTTTGCCCTGGCGCTTGTAACTTATCGACCGCTGGTTAAAATAAAGATATTATGACTATATTTTCCACTGATGAAAAGTGCTTGTATAATCCTTATGCATTAAATAGTCTTTCGTTTCGGTAAAGAATTGTTAAAGATATACGAACCTGCACCCTAAATACGTAACACGCATTGAATCATTTTGAAGGCTAATGCTGTGTGTTGTCTTTAAAAGATCGCTCTTAGCGATAAGACCGCCCATTGTGTCACCCATTGTAAAGTTTCTATATTTATGTCTGTAATTTATATGGTGTACATAATAAAGAGTATTCTATTCTCTTCTTCATAATTATGTTCGAAAATTTTTTCTGCGCAACAACGCGATGAATGTTGTTGAACTGTCAAAATGAAAGCTATTGCTACTAATATAGATAGTTATAATATTTGGGGGTAATCCTGAACGTATATTTTGTTGCGGACTGTCCCAAAAATCTGTTAATAGATAACTAGGGAATCAATAAATGGGATGAATAAAATAAAAAAAGTAAGGGGATCAGACCGGAATGACAAAGTTTATAGTGGACTAGCTTCTGCCCGCGACTTCGTCTGCGTGAAATTTCACCCTCCCCCCCATTCACCCTCTTAGGGGTGGAATTTCGAAAAACCCTTTCTTAGTGGATACCTAATCTTCACTAAGAACACACCCTCCAAATTTCATGTCTCTAGGACCAGCGGTTTAGGCTGTGCGTTGATATATCAGTCAGTCAGTCAGGACTTTGAATTTTATACATGTATAGATAAGACAGAAATTTAAACATAATATAAGCAGCAAGGGATCAGTTCAGGGGATCCGACCGAAATACTCGTAACTCATTTTAAAACCCTAATTTCTGTCCATCTCTTTGATGTTATTCGGACGTAATATTTTTACACTAGGTAGTTAGAGCAGTAGGTAATCAGTTTGTATCAAAATAACAAAAAAATTCTGATTTTTAGGGTTCCGTACCTCGAAAAGAAAAAACGGAACCCTTATAGGATCACTTTGTTGTCCGTCCGTCCGTCTGTCTGTCAAGACCCTTTTTCTCAGGAACGCGTAGAGGTATCAAGCTGGAATGTATATCAAATACTCAAGTCTACCTTGGAGCTGTGAAAAAATCAAACTTCTAAGCCAACGCAATCAAAAGATACAGCCGTGTATGCCGCACATTTTCAAACTCGCAACTACTCGCAAGGGAATCAAAACCTAAAGGGTACTTCCAGTCGACCTAGAATCTTGGAATTTGGCATGAAGCAATGTTTTATAGCACATATAAAGGAAAAATTCCGAAAACCTTAAATTTTTATACGGAACCCTCGGTGCGCGAGGCCGACTCGCACTTGGCCGGTTTTTTTCATTTTCCACGGCTCACCCACATTCGTACATTTTTTTACGCAATTAAGTACTCCGCTGGCTTTAGTTCATATTCTATCGATTTCTCACAGAGAATCGTCGTTGCGACGTCCGTTCATGTTTAAATTGCGATACGATACTGCGTAGTTGCATCACTGAACACCTGTTAGTCGCATCCAACAGCGATTTACTCAAGCCATCCGATATCAGTCACACTGAGCTTATTATTACAGTGTAAACATTTGCGTGTTGTGATAGGGAGCTTGTTTATTTGCTATTTTGTTTGTCAAACAAGCTCTACAACGCGCTAATCTCTGGAAAACCGGTCGGATTTTAAAAATTATTTTGCATTTGATAACCCAACTCTTGAGGAATGCTATAGGCTATTTAACATCACGCTAAGACCGTTAAGAGCAGGGCAGGGGCAGGCGATGTGACGCGACGGGGTGGGTCGGGGTCGGAGTATACAAGACATTTCACGCGAACGAAGTCCTTACTTAGTTTAAAAATGTTGTAAAGCTCCGTATGATGAGCGTCATGGAACAATAAGGGAACAACAATAAATATCGCGTTGATTTGCAAACATACCAATTTTTCAAATTGACGCAGCAGTGGTTCTTGATGTCGGATCAAAATCAAAGCTTTTTGCCATTACGAGTGAGTTACGAATACGCACTTAAGAGTGCCAATCCGTATGAGGTAAGGCAATATAAATGTTTTTCACCTGTGACGTTCGCCCTTAATTGCGTAACACACTTTCAATCACGGTTTGAATCATTTTGAAGATTATTGCTAATCCATTGCTTCCTATGTTCGAATAATTTGTCTGCTCAAAACGTGAACGCAATGAAAGCTGCCGAACTGTCAAAATGAAAGACATTGCTACTGTTAGTGTACAATTACACCAATTATGTCTTGTCCGAAATTTTTGACATATGTAGGTATGTATAGCCCGGAAAAAGAGTTCTTTGATGCGCGCCTTTTTGATTCAAAATAACAAAATCATAAACAGGGAAGGCTATTTTAGTCTAGGGATTTTACGCCCGATACCTGGACCACTAAGTAGGCCATATTTATAGGTCATGTTTATCTGGGGCCTGGGCACGCAGAGGTAACCTAAGGAAAGTATCACTTGATGACAGGTGTCGGCAAACTAAAGAACCGGTTTCTTCTAACAATATTGGGGTAGACCGTAGACCAGGGAGTCCTCTCATCAAGAACAAAATCCGAAGTTCCGACTAAAGTTACAGGCGTTTCCTACTTCGTATACGACATATATTTAGTTCGGGGCCCGAACTAAGAATGAATGATAATAAGATTTGACAGTGCTTCCTACTTCCGATATGTATTTGCCCGCACGATAAATTGAATTTGACACTAATAAATTGTTAAAACTTTTTTTTGTTATTGCTGGATGGGCCCGCTCATAGATATATGAATTTCTATGAGCCCGCTCTTGACCTCTCTCTTCTGGCTCTGGACTACTTTCAACGGTACCGTAATTATCTTCGTCGTTGGACTTAAGAGATCCCTGATACGGGCTGAAAATTACAGAGCCCACTTCGACTAATGAAACTAGTGGCAATAAATTCCTATAAATATATATTTGGGGCCTGTTTCACTATGTCTAGCACCATCCATCAGATAATAACTGGAACTGAATTTGCGTAAAATGAGTAAATGCTAGAGAAGTTAACTGCTATGTTGCAGTTAAGTTACCAGGAGATAGAAGGGACAGGCGTCTATAAATAGATCGTTCCAGTATTTTTTGAAGTGAAAACTTCTTTAGCGGCGTTGCACACTTTTTGTAATGGGTAAAAAATGTTAAACTCGCGTCAGGGCATCGCGTCAGGACACGTGACCGTCAGGAGAGATCCCCCCCCCCTCTCTTTCTACGGCGGCGCCAACCGAAGTGAACCAAGTGAGACACGATAATGGATGGATGGATGGATGGATGGATGGATGGATGGTGATGGTGATGGTGATGGTGATGGTGACGGTGAAAGTGACGGTGACGGTGCCGGTGACGGTGATGGTAATGGTGGACGTGGACGTGGATGGATGGACAGCTGATGGCTCGACCGTCTGTGTAGTAGCCACACTGCTGTTTATTCGTAAAATTCGTGTATATAAAGTGTTTAAAATATGGAAATTGAACAAAGTGCATCGATTAATGAAAAAAGTGACGCAGAAATAGTGAAAAAAAAAAATAGTTATTTATATTAATTACGTCAGAGCGTGAGCGGTTAATTGAATTAATAATTGATTTATGTCAACGTTAATATTCAAGTTTTCACTTCTGCCGGCACTCCCGGAGTGCAACCCGTCTCTTTTTTATCCCACGAAGCGTCGCGCGCTTTGCTTGTGGTTACCAAGTGTGAAAGTGTGTGTAAGCGCAGCTCTCGGTACCGTCCGAGGTACCGTCGAGAGGTGCGTATGTGTTATGTGCTGACGAGTAACGCTACTTGTCTTCACGCACACATTCGCAGCGCATTTGTACACTTGGTTACCACAAGTAAAGCGCGCGTCGTTTTGTGAGATAAAAATCCTATAGCGTCCCAACCTTTCCACCGAAATGCGAACATTCAATACGGTTCTTTACAAAATCCAGACTACAGAGTTTCAGGTTATCCCAACTAGAAAGCACTACACAATAAAATATTTTTACATCGATATTTAAAATGAAACCCACTAGAGCAATTGGGTGTCTCATTCCTAACTACAAGCTGAAAACATTTTTTATTACTTAACTAGCTTCGTTCCGCGACTTCGTCCGCTGAAATTATTTGTTCCCCCGACCCACTCCGTCGCATCGCATTGCATCGCCTACCCGCGCTATTATTTCATTTTCGCTTAGCGTTCTATGCGACTCATCTTGTTTTTGCTCCGCTCCTGAGGGTCCTAGCTAGTGATGTTAAGTAACCTTATAGCCTTCCTCAAGAAATGGGCTTACAAAATAATGCTTTCAAATCCGTCTGGTAGTTCCAGAGATTACCGCGTTCAAACAAACTCTTCAACCTTATTATTAGTAAAAACAGATACTTAGTACTTATATATGTTACCGGCCAAACCCGATTTCAGGACAAACTAGTTTAGCCTAGGCTAAACTAGTTCCGTCGACATAGGATGCAAGGGCGAGCGAAGGGCACCTCGAGGTTCGGTTTAGTTAGGTTACTTTAAACCCTTTACACAGAAATAGGGGCCCCGCGAAGCGGGGCTCCGTCGACATAAGATCCAAGGACGAGCGAAGGTAATCCGATCGCGTATAGGAAGAACTAGTTTAGCCTAGGCTAAACTAGTTTGTCCTAAAATCGGGTTTGGCCGGTAACATATATAAATAGCTCCTAATAGCTAGTAATGTTAAGTAACCTATAGCCTTCCTCAAGAAATGGGTTAACAAATGTGAAATGCTTTCAAATCCGTCTGGTAGTTCCAGAGATTACCGCGTTCAAACAAACTCTTCAACCTTATTATTAGTAAAGACAGATAGTACATATATGTATAGAAATAAAATAAATCAATAATGAAATGGCTTGGTGACTACGTTATTAAAAGCTTGTTAAAGCTTTTATTAAGTATTGATTACAGATGAGAACATAATTAATTAATTAACTAAGTAGTTTGTCGGAATTATATACATGCTAGCTGCGCCCCACGGTTTCACCCGCATAAGTTTCAATCCCGTGGGAATATCGGGATAAAAAGTATCATATGTCCTTTCCCGGGCCTCAAACTATCACTATACTTACCAAATTTCATCTAAATCGGTTCAGCGGTTTAAGCGTGAAGAGGTAACATACATACATACAGACAGACAAACTTTTGCACTTATAATATTATAAGTATGGACTATGATGTTATGCTCCGAAACAGCCAAGTAATTAGAATGGTTTCCTGTCAATAGGGAAAAGCTCTTAACTCTTTACTGCTATGTCGAGCGAAATATAATATAGCATAAGCAAAGCATAATCAGCCTATACTGTTCCCACTGCTGGGACACACGTAGGCTTCCTCTCGGTGAGAGCGAGTGCCTAAGTATAAAAATATGTAGAACTAGCTGCTGCCGGCGACTTCGTCCGCGTGAAATCCTATCCTAATCCTAACTAATATTATAAAATGGAAAAGTAAGTTTGTTTGTTACCTTTTCACGCCTAAACCACTGAACCGATCGTCCTGAAATTTTGCATAATATGCATCTATATATATAAAAATGAAACCCGTTTTCCGTTGTCACGACTTGACATGAAAACGGCTTGACCGATTTCGCTAATTCTTTTTTTGTTGTGATCGGTATTGCCGGGACAAGGTTTGTATGAAAGAAAATTTTGGAAATTCGAAAAAAAAAATTGCACCCGTGCGAAGCTGGGGCGGGCCGCTAGTAATTATATAGAAATAAAATAAATCAATAATGAAAGCGCTTGGTGACTACGTTATTAAAAGCATGTTAAAGCTTTTATTAAGTATTGATTACAGATGAGAACATAATTAATTAACTAAGTAGTTTGTCAGAATTATATACATACTAGCTGCGTCCCGCGGTTTCACCCGCATAAATTTCGATCCCGTGGGAATATCGGGATAAAAAGTATCATATGTCCTTTCCCGGGCCTCAAACTATCACTATACTTACCAAATTTCATCTAAATCGGTTCAGCGGTTTAAGCGTGAAGAGGTAACATACATACATACAGACAGACAAACTTTCGCATTTATAATATTAAGTATAAGTATGGACTATGATGTTATGCTCCGAAACAGCCAAGTAATTAGAATGGTTTCCTGTGAATAGGGAAAAGCTCTTAACTCTTTACTGCTGTGTCGAGCGAAATATAATATAGCATAAGCAAAGCATAATCAGCCTATACTGTTCCCACTGCTGGGACACACGTAGGCTTCCTCTCGGTGAGAGCGAGTGCCTAAGTATAAAAATATGTAGAACTAGCTGCTGCCGGGGACTTCGTCGGCGTGAAATCCTATCCTAATCCTAACTAATATTATAAATGGGAAAGTAAGTTTGTTTGTTACCTTTTCACGCCTAAACCACTGAACCGATCGTCCTGAAATTTTGCATAATATGCAAAATACCTGACAACGTATATTATACGTTGTCAGGTGTACAGAAACGGACAAAGGGTACCTTTCATCCCGAGAAAAAGTGCTGTTCCCGAGGAAAACAACAATACACGTGGCGCCATCTATTATCATAATAACGTTGTGTACTCCTGAAAATGTATAAGCAAATTTTCAGGATGACCGGTTTAGTGGTTTAGGCGAGAAAAGGTAACAAACAAACTTACCTTCGCATTTATAATATTAAGTTAGGATTAGAATTTTACATTAACACGATGAAAACATCTATAACATCGTTATGACTAAAGCCCTAATAACTCTGATGTCCTCATTTTGCTTCAGCTAAAAGGCAATGACCTGATAAGGTTTATCAATGCGAATGTCAAGTTTTATGTATGACAGCGTTTTAGTTTTGTTTGGGAGTTATATCAGGTGCATAAGTGCACTGGCACATTCCCGAAGAGCTCCACCACACGCATGCTAGACAACTAAAGAAAAGGTTTCTATCTTCTTCATCTTCGTAGTACTCTTGTCAGAGCGGTCGTGGTCATCATGTAGTTTCTTGCCTAGGGGCTGAAGTGATTCGCCTCACGATTTCTCGCCACCTACTCCGATTTCAAGGTTTCTATAGTTGGGTTATAATAGGTCAAGTTTCGTATCCTGAAGACCTAGGGATGTCTGTCTCCTCAAGAGACTCGATTTCAAATAATTTAAATAAGTTTTTAGGGTACCGTACCTCGAAAAGAAAAACGGAACCCTTGTAGGATCACTTCGTTGTCCGTATGTCTGTCAAAGCCCTTTTTCTCACGAATGCGTGGAGGTATTAAGACGAAATTAATGTCAAATACGTGGGTTTACGATCCCTTGGAGCTCTAAGAACTCAAACTTCAAGTCAACTCAATATATAGTAGAACCATGAAAGGCAGGAAACAAGGTCGCAGCACAAGTAAGGGAAAAGTCCGAAAATCGTTAATTTTTAGTTTAATCACATAAAAAAATAGGTATTAGTTTGTGATTACAAACTTACATTTGCAGTTGGAGAATTGACCGTGACATATATCGATGTAAGGGAGAACATGTTTTTCAACTATAATGTTAAGTTTGTTTTTGGGATTGTGCGTGGCGTGACACGCACTTTCCGGTTTTTTTATTTAATTAGGATTTTCTTTGCCTTGTTCAATCGTAATGAAACATTATAGAATAGAAAAATAGGTTTATTTGTCACAGAAACACGTGCATACAAAAAGATTATTAATTCTAATCTAATAATAAGGAAAAATAAAAACTAAATCTGTAATCACGCGCACAAAACAGAAATAGTCGACGGCTGCACGTCATGACTGTGACAAGAAGGCTTCCACTAAGCATGATGCTGTGCTATGGGAACCCACAGCACAGCGCTGATTTATGCATTTATTTTTTTTATTTTCAGGCGCATCGTTGTTCTAAAATGGACTGCCAGCTGTCTTATGGTGGTTGGCGATAATTTCCCCTTTTAAGCACTGCATAATTTATAGTTCAATAGAATCAACTGACCTACTGTAATAGGTAAATACAGAGAAAGGCTCTTTCTCAGGGAACTTTTATGATAGTAGGTCATGCTCCCCTTTACTAAGCTATTAAGGATAATGATAATAACATGCAAGACATACCTTAAGTCTCCTCACGAGCTCGTCTGGACCGAGGTCATCGGTGATTGGACGGCAGCCTTGCGGGTACACTATTTCCGCCATGCTGCCAATCTGGAAAAAAAAAAAGAAGAATATGTGTAAGTTTACCTGAATCGTAAGATAACTAGCACTCTAATTGCGTAACACACTACCAATCTCAATCTGAATCATTTTGAAGGATATTGCTAAACCATTGCTTCATAAGTTTGAAAAATGTAACTGCTGAACAACATAAATAACGCAATGAATGTTGTTGAACTGTCAAAATGAAACCCATTGCTACTGATAGTGTGTTACGCAATTACCCCGCTGGGTCTGCCCAATTCTACTGACTTTTTGACAGTTACAAAGAAACCAAACCAGAGAAACGATGGATGATCTATGTGAATGATGATATGGTTAGAAAGGGGGGTGACTACCGAGATAACGACTAATAGAGAAGTATGGTAGTAAAAGATATGTTGCACCAACCCCAAATAAATTGGGATAAGGGCAGGAGAATGATGATGATGATGACAAAGTACATTCATGGTCTAATTAAAGTAAATTTAGGAGAAGAAAACTATTTTAACTCATCACTACACATCATAACATCTTAGAATCAACAGCTTTTTCAATCAATCAAATGGACTAGATGCTCAAAATACTATTTGATTCTAACAAAGTCTTTTCCAGAAATTAAAAAGTTTTTGACTAGACACAAAGACCAAATTCAAATTTGTGGTTGCAGGTCACAACCATAAATTTGATTCTGACCCATTGTGGGTGGTCTTTATCATACAACTATAGTTGTCATGTTTTAGCATGGCAATAGCAGGCATTGCCTTTTTCCTAATAAATCTCTTTATAGAAACCCAAACAATAAACTTTGTATGGTTTTTCGTTATTGGAACATGTTGAAAATCACAATAGAAAATAAGGCTATAAATAAATAGTTGGATAGCTCCAAAAGTAGGTCCCATATTTCAATCAACCCTAAAACAATATGTGGTTCAGTTAAACATAAAAAATATTTTTTGACTCTGGAATACTTTGCCTATCCACATCCCGCCTATGTACATTTATGTGCTTGAAGTATTAAATAAATAAATAAACTAAGAAGAAATAGTATTAAAAATAGAGGTAATTCAAAACTATTTAGTTCAAGTATACAGTTGGTAGTAATATTTAACTTGTATTTTACTAGTTACTGTAAAATCATGTCTAATAGTTGTTAATAATGTCCCTATTTATGGCTTGAAAATATTTTTATGTGTGGATTAGACATGGGTATCAGACGTAGTTTAACAAATCTCCAAAATTAGGAAGAACCATAATTAATGTTTTTCAGATTGAGGCAGGCCCCGGAGAACATTGCAGGACGAGCTTGAAGTCTACAGGCAGGATTGTTCCACACTAGCTCAAGACTGAAAGGAGTGGAAAGGAGAAAGGGAAGCCTTTGCCCTGCAGTGGGACTAGATAGGCTAAAAATAAATAAATAATATAGTACAAACAAATCTCTAAACAACAAAATATAAGTGCTCTCATACCTAATAAGGACAGCGAACTAAAAAAACCCTACTATAATATTAGATTTAATTCAGAAGACTGGTAAGTTAAGTTTCCTCCTCTCCTACTATTTTGCCGTGCCCAACAGGGTCCACAACAATCACATATAGTTTAAAGTTACCACCTAAATACACATTGTGGAATTTGTCATCAGTTTCTTTTGTTTCACAGCTAAGATTAAAACTGTATTCTCAAAAGGGTTATAGAAGGTGTTAGCATAATCTGCCTATGATTTCCAACTACTGGGACACAGGATTCCTCTCTTAGGGTGGGAAATGAGCCATAATTTACCATGCAGACCCAATGCAGGTTGGTGGATGTAGGCATAAAGGTGTGAGACACATAAGAGGCTGTAGGTTAACAACTCTGATAATGCATGTTATTTTTTACCTATCCCATATTTCCCTTAAAGTACACCCACATTTCATCAGTCATGTTTATGGTCAACTGGATACAAATCCTGCTCCAGACTACTACTAAATAATGGTCCTGTAGATCAAACCCATGTTTCAGTTCCATGTCATCATGACAATGCCTAAAGTTTTGCCTCTATCCCGATAATTAGTTCACAAAGATGGCAAAACCTCGTTGCATAAACAATTGAGATGATTACTTCCCGGTGAAACAAAATTTTGTACAAAATTAGGACAGGCACAAGAAACAGACACACTAAAGGCCCCATTATCAAAGCTAATGCATTCAACAACATGTTAAAAGCATAAGTTTTACTTTAAAAGTAGGTCAAGACATTGAAACAGGGATTATACTTACCAGATGATCAGAAGTGGAAGGATATAGAAACATCTAGAATGTGAGGGCTATTGCAGCCCTATGTGAATCATGTAATACACTTCCACCAAAAAGGTATTAGTTTTAGTGAGAAAATGATGTTCCTATCAGTTTACATAAAAGGTGCATACTGTGACATATTGATTTGAGGCAGATGTTGGTCATGACCAAAATGTGCATCCACTAACATTATTAGCTGTATACAAACAGCTTATGTCCACATTGTAGTATCTGTTCTTGACCTAACATGATTCTGGTGGCTTATCACGCCAATCTTTATTGATTGTGAGCGATCGAGAAAAATAAAGGACATCGTCCTCAAAACAACACCAATAAGATGTTTAGAAACATAATAAAATGACGTGTCGATCAAATTAAGTCATAACTTGTAGTTTTCTCATAGAAATATCATCGCGAACGTGTTATTTACCCTACCCTGTTGCTGTGCTCGTGGTTTATACAACAATCAAATTATGCTAGATTATGGCAGACCCAGTTTTTATGACCAAGCAAACAACACAAACCTAAGAGGTTAATCCACCATAACTGCACCAAATTATACCAAAATATATCGAATTTGCATCGTGATTACACATAAACAGGCAACTAAAAACTATAATGGCTAGAATACGTACAAGAATTCATAGACGTGGGCCTGCGTTCACGTCCCGATGTTTACAAAATCCACCACAATATAACAACTCAAACAAACTGTTCACTGTTATAGCATTATAGTTTCATGAAAACGTCACTGGAAAACGAATCATAAGGGTTGAAAAATGTCCTATTGATCTAAATACATAGAAAATTCGTGCTAATAATTTTTTTATCAATCTAAGTGGACGCCAAACTGCGGGAAAAACTACAGCGAAGTTGGCATCATATCGCTCGCAATTCAAGGCCGTCTAGAATCTATGATATTGGGAAGCAGTTGTCTATGCACTCTGCGCTTTTTTCGTTTGTGGAAATTGTCTATGGTAAAATATGGTCCATTCATAGATATAGAATTCCGTAGATTGGGCATGAGAGTGAATGAGAGCTCCCGCTTTAACGGAACTTTGCTGTGTTAGAAAGAGAGAGAAAGTGACACTGTTAACAGGGCCAAACACGTATTTGCTACCGGCCCATACCGGCCCCGGTGACTGTTTACGTGAGCGTTTCGGCAATTATTTAAGCGAACTAGAGTGATAACCTGTGATTAAATAACCATAATACGATGGTTTCTTGTGCAGTACCAGGATGTGAATCTTCCAAAAAGAAAAACCCCCAGGATTACTCGTTTCACCAGTATGTTTACAATGTGTTTTAATCGTTATTTCTGCATTAACAATGCACTAATAAGCCGGCTATAAGCAAAATATGATGAGAACATTATTATACTTACGATTTAGATGAATTAGCATGCCTAAAACCACCGTATTTAAGAAATAACAAATAGAGAAATACGAAGGAGTTATAACCTCACTTTTTAGTGTTGCGTAGCCTAATTTTTGTTGATATCGACAGCTAAGATAGGTAGCTTCATACAAATGCATAATCTTAGAAAAATAGATTATATTTAAGTACTTATTGTAACAAACAAAATAAAATATAGATATATGTATTACGCACACACTTACATTTTACGCATACTTAGATCAATGGTTTTTGGTCTCGTTTGATTGTTGACATTACCAATCTACGGAATTCTATATCTATGGGTCCATTGGTCCATACTCCATACCACAGAGCATGTAACCTTTTACTCAATAAAAGTACATTCAGTTGCAATATTGTTACAACATAATCAATGATGAGTGATTACTGATTATTATATACTATTAGATCCACACCACTAAAGTTGAATTTAATTATTAACTTTGTTTCTGTAAATCCCCGGCCCTAAGTTTGTAATAAGTAATTCATCAATGGATTTTCTTAGACTTTTTTAGTACGTGTCAGGAAAATAAAAAAGATTCTGCTTTATTTAAATTTATTTTATTTTCATATCTTATAAGTATAACATACTGTACCCAAAAATTTCGGATGACTTATAAAACCGATGATGATTATTAATTAGAAGCGCTGTTACAAAATAGCCCTTTCACATTACAATAGGTGATTAATTTAATGCAGCAGTCAGTTTGTCATGTTGGCAGTTATCTTAACTATACGAGAATTCTAATTGATAAACATACATTGCAATAGATGGCAATGACAACATTTTTCAGAACCTTCCGTTATGAATGGTAACGTGACACCACCGACGGCTGCCACAAGCTCTCTATAATAGTTAGGTACTAAATAAAAATATAAATGTAGGCCTACAGAATTAATTATAGTGTGTTCTGCCACAAATGTAGTCTCAAGTAAGATTAAACAACTTGTCAAGCGTATATTTTAAAGTTTTTTTTACTAAATGCTTACCTAATAACAGTGAATGAGATCTATTAGCATACAGTTATATATTTTATTCTATTGAGTACTTACATTTGATGATATTTAATAACAATAGCCATCACAAAATGATTAATTAACTACAAATTAATTATAAACCCTAATTTATCCTGAAAGCAAAGCAAGATTTGAAAACGTATTATAAAAATATGTCTAAGTTGGGCAATTTTTGGTCTAAATATTCATTTAGACGAAAAATTGTCCAGCAAACATCTAAATAATTAGAGAAGTTTTACTTAATTTATTAAAAAAAACCATAATGATTTATTTTAGAGTCTAAACTATAACTCCCAACAATATTCTTAATCTAATTCAAGTTTTCTGAAGGACCCTGCCGTCGAATGTATATCTTGAGTTAAATCGTTCTTCTCCAACGCATGCAAGTCCACCGACATTCCATCTAATGACAGCAAGTCATCTCTGTGCTTCAAGAGGTTGCGTTTCAGTTCTTCAATCATATCTCTGAGAGGAACAGTGCCTCCGTATTCTTTCGGCAAAATTGCTGGATCAACGTGTTTCATCAAATCGTCGCTTGTTCGATGGAACTGTAAACAGAGAAAATTTAAATTAGAAAACAGGTGGAATTGGAGAAACTTAACACTGGAGGTTGTCAATTAGAACACCTTTACTTATACCCAAGCTACTGTAAGAATCCGGTTAGATCTGGTTCTGTAGAAAAATATTTTAGATTCGAGAAAATACTAAATAAAATTGTTCTTGCTATCATTTAGCAAAGTTTAAAAATTATTTGAATTATTTATATAATTCAAATAATTTACTATGGTTTCTCAATCTCAAGAATAGTTTTATCATAGTCAGCTTAAAATACATTTGCATAGCATTATAAATTGAGTACCTATGTTCAGAATAAAATATAGAAACATTTTATTTTAACAATAATTTATTTATCATGAGAAAAACGATTATTCGAGCATTTATTTTTTTGCATGATAGGTACTCGTTTCGTAGTAGTAAGTACTTATCAGTATTCATAAGAAGTGCCATGAGAATTCATGGAGAAAATCTCGGTTTTTATGAGTTAAAATTTTTGAAGTTAATTATTTCTACTCAGAGTAGTCAGATAGGAAACGCCGACTTCATCTAGCTTAAAAAAACAAATATATGATTGACATTTAAAAGTGTTTGTACAAACCTACTTACAGAAAATAAATTATTTATCATTAAGTATTGCTTTTAGGGCTGATTTTTCCAACACCAAATAATTTTATCCGAGGAATAATTTTGAATTATCATACAAAATCTGTCAGACGTCAATTTTATTGCACGAATAAAAATTATCTGTTGATTGAAAAATCAGTCGTTTGTATAACGATTCGGCATTTTACAATGCATCCTATTATTTCGAGTTCGGAAGTTGACACTTTTCTCCCTGACTGTAATTTCATGCACTATCTATGGTATGTGAAATGTTGCAAGTTGCAAATAATTAAAAAGTCTGCAGTCCATTGGGATGCAATGAGATTGTAAACATTTATTTAGTGAATTTTTTATATTCGATTTTGCCTCTCTCCATGAGGACTATTATTACCACAGAGTTGTACACACACTACTACTTATGATCGGTGGAAGTAAATTTTAATAGAAAATAGTGTTGAAATTACCATCACACGGTCCTTCAGTTTATCGCTGAGCAAAGATACAGCGAACTCGAAGAACTTGACTCCGTAGTGTGGAATGTTCACGAAGTGAGTTCGCTTGTGCCTCATTGGGGTAGAGTTCTGGAAATAAAACATTGGCTTTAGATTTTTTGTAGAGATATTCCAAATTTTGAATTTTGCTGGTTACCTTATTTAGCGCATTCTAGCCTAATCTGTATGCGGGATAATCCCGAATTGACGACGATGAGTCCATCTTAGGAAATATCTAAATATGGAATGGGAATCGAAATATCTAGGCTACATAATAGATTTTTAATTCGTGCGAAATTAATTTTCAATCATTTCCGCGTTGTCAAGCCCGGAATCTGTGATTCCACAACCATTAGTAATAAAAACAGTGGCACTCTGGTTTCTGGGAGTGCCATGCCGGCAGAAGTGAAAACAAAACACAAACAGAATACTTTGCCATCACTCACTGACATATCGGATATAAATGAAAACCGAGTACATCCCGAGGACAGCCGAACACATCCGAAGCGGTGTCGGTTACGGTAACAGTGGCGCCAATTCAATGGTTTTTTCCCATCTCAGTGGCCATGCGATGGGGCATCAAATGCCCAACGCGCCTGAAGAAGTTTTCACTTCAAAAACATTTTGGCGTAATTTTTTTACGAAAATTACTACGAAACTACTTATTTTTACATAATTTTAGTTTTTGGTTTTACAAAGTAGGTAGGTATTCAAGCTGTCTTTTGCTGTGATAAAATAAACATTTTTCTTTCTTTCTTCTCACCTGTATACAATTAAGCATAAGCCTGACATCAGTGAGTGACCACAGACTAACGTGCGGCATCTGCATGCCAGCCTCGTCGTTCACGTGGGTGTACCCCAGCAGCTGTGACCTTGGCTCGTCCAACAGTAGTTCCACGATCATGGAGTGGACGCGGGCCATCACGCAGTTGTCAAACTGGTGGGGGTCGAAGCGACCTGGTGGGTGGAACAGGACTTTAGTGTTTGTGCATTTGTGAGAAGAAGTATAATTTTTGCTGTAAATGAGGATTCTTTCGTGCGGCAAGGTTTTTTTTTTGTTTGGCGTAAGTTGTAACCAGCTTTGAAATTAAGCATTACAAAAAATACGGATCTATTGATTAGAGAATGACATTGATCTTTATATCCGTGGGGGGTTACTATTGGCATCAGCCAGTTTTGTTTCATGTCTAAAGCTCGATAAGGATGTTAAAAGGTTGACATTGAGAATTTGCTGAGGGAACTTCAAATATAGGCAACGTTATCTACATGCGGATGAGTCAGTAGTTAAGTACCTTCGTTTGTCACTATGAACTCATCAATGCGCAAATAATATACCGCAGAATACCATCAGACTTCTAGGAAGTAGTATATGGCATACAAATAATTATCTACACGGAATTACTTAGCATAGACCACACCTACATAAGTTACAAGCGCTTCAACAACTTACCCATACAAGACAGCACCACTCTTCTTCCCTCAGCGTCTCTCTTCGGCAAAGGCACCAGGTACCCTGCATCAATCACGGCAGCGATCTTCGGGTCCAAGGGGTCTAGCTTCTGGAACCATTGAGGGTACATCTCCCGGATGGTGAGGTACCGCTCCAGCATGGAACAGGCTTGCGGGATGGAGTACTTCTTCGTCCGGAGGAAGCGGAGGAGGAAGGGCGCGTCTGTAAAGATAAGGTTTGTTATAGACTCACTTAAGGGCACATTGATTGGGCTCATTTGGGCGTTCTTCAACCATGAGCAGGTATTGTTAATACCTGCTCATGGTGTTTTGGATGTAGGTAATACAATTTTTTTTTTAACTAACAAAATATAAAATCTACGCAAACTGTCTTCAAATTCAGTCAACATTAAAATTTTAGTCCTACGAGCCGGATATTAAATCTGACATGAAATCACAACACATAGGTAGGTAGTTGTCTGGACTCCCAAAACTATGAAGCCTTAAGTATTTTTTTTACTACTTACTAGAAACGACTTAACTGCTCTCCTTCTTGCGTTTATTCGTTTAAACAACAAAACGGGACTTAAGAATTTAACATTTTCTATTCAGAATGAGTGATATTTAGATTAGCTATTCATAATGGTAAGTCATTCAAGGCATTGTATCCGAAATTGGGCCATCTGGCACACTCGCCCTGCGACCTAAGAACATGATACTTAGTTACTAATCATTGTACATTCGAGAGCTGCACTCAAAGGGCTTCACCATGAAGTAACGGATACAATATTTACATACAACGTGATCTGAATCAAAAGTGAATTTACACTCATCTGGTTTAAGAACCAATTTACCTTAAAGTTTATTGTTTTCGGTGAAATTGGGTTCAAGAACCTGGTTGTTACGATGTAAATGCAACATTTAAAAGAAGATTTTGAAGATGCTATGAACATTTTATGGCGAGAATAATTTAGGATGACAGTCTGCATTCATGCTATGTAGTCCGCTTTGTCCGCATGTAACCAGTGTTTTGCAGTGAACTTATTGTTTTGAAATGTTTTGTTACACTGTCGATAGACAGAAAAGATCGTGCAATCGATAGCGCATGGTGCAACCTTAATGGGAACTATATTTTCTATCACCAAAATTTATATTTGTCATCAAGTTGTATCACCTAATAAATAGATCTATCGCCACGAAATATTTTCGTTCTCAGATAGCGGGGCTCCGTCGACATAGGATGCAAGAACGAGCGAAGGGCACCCCGAGGTTCGGTTTGGTTAGGTTACTTTAAACCCTTTACACAGAAATAGGGGCCCCGCGAAGCGGGGCTCTGTCGACATAGGATGCAAGAGCGAGCGAAGGGCACCCCGAGGTTCGGTTTGGTTAGGTCACTTGCATTGTTTCGTGACTACATTTTGGTGACAGATCTACTATTTGGAGGACAAACCCTATTATTTAAGAAACACAAAACTAATTAAATTGGTGATAGCTTAAATGATACCCAACCTTAATTAGTAATACGGCATCTCCAACATAGATCCGTGGACTTTTACGACGGGCAAATTGATATTGGAATAACACTAATAAATACCAAGGTTTTTCTTTGTATGATTGGGTAATTATTATTTTAAAAAGTGCCTTGAATAACGTGGATTCTTTCTTACCAGTTCTACATTTTTTGATTGCAGGATGTTTCTCAATAAAGTGTCTCATCTGTGCCAGAGCCTGTTCTCTTAACGCCGGTTCTTCTCTTAGCTCTGTTCTAGCCCTTTCTCTGAGTTCTGGAGGCAGTTCTCCAGACTCCCGCTCCTTAGCTTCAAGGATGCACATTCGGTCATCATCGGTCAACCTCGGCGCCTCGATGATGTCATGCTTCGGTTCGTGCTCCCTTCGGCAATCTTCGGGCTGCAGCACTGATGTCGCCATGTTGGTTGATCTGGATCAAAGGAAGAATACAAATTAATTAGGAGGCAGCTGGATCCGGGTGGAAGGACAAATGAGGTTCTATAATATGTTTCATAGCACATGAGCACATAACGATAAGGCGGTTTATTTAATATTCATATTGACTCAAATGAAATCAAACAAATCAACGGATAGTTTAGTATAATAATTAGGTTCAAAGCAAATATCATACGACCTTCGAAGTCTGTGTGCTGTGATGTGTGTAGTAAACACGCAAATGTAAAGACATGCTAAACACTTCTAAAAGTAGGTTGTAGTTAACTCTTAATTATAAATGTAGCCTGTTGGTAGGATTATTTATCATTTAATATTGCATAATTTAATGCCAACTCCTGATTTTAATAAGTCCACACCTAGAAATCTGAGAACAATATTAAACGATCTGCAATAATAAACGAGTTCAGTTAGTTTACACACAAAGTACTGAACTCGTTGGACTATTACTTTACTACTTTAAGGTGAATGTGCCATGGTGGACCGCGAAATTTAAATTTTCTTACGTTTTTTGCAATTTGCAGATCAGTGTCAGGTTGTATCTTGATCCAAATATGATTCGCGACTATAATAGCCATGTATTTACAGAATCATAGTCATTAGAATCATTAATATATCTCTTTAAGTTAGATTTCTACCATGAACATTTTTCCATACGAGATTTGTTCTTAACGGTAGAAATCTAACTTAGAAAGATGTATTAATGATTCTAATAATTATAATTCTGTAAATACGTACCGGTTATAGTCGCGAATCATATTTTGATCAAGATACAATCTGACACTGACCCGAAAATTGCAAAAAAACGTAAGAAAAATATAATTTCGCGGGCTACAACTACGCATTCGATGGCTGTTCAGTCAGCCATCTTTACCTACAGTCGCGGAGAGTCTGATAAATAGCGATGGGCTTATGTTGGGAGTGTGTTGTTGTTGGATCGACGGATTTACAACCTCGAACGGATAATAACATGCATATGTACACACGGCTACGCATCAAGCTATACATTTCCAGTTTTTACTGACCTCGCATTATATAGGTTTTTCGTACAATTAGAAGTCAGCTTATACTGGTTATGTATAGCTTGGTGTAGCCGAGTGTACCTATATGAACCCACGTCAATAAGAAGGAAGCAATTGTTTTCGTTACAATGAAGACAAGCTTCAGCTCCAAACAGACACGCGACAGGTGCGGGAAAAGAGTTTAATAAAAATAACACGTGACGTCTGTCTTGATATTTCCTTCCTTTCGTCGGAAGTCGACGTCTTATATCGCAGACTGCCTTATATCTTACACGCGATTGTAGATATCACGCATACATGTGAGTGTATAAAAATTGTAATAATAATATTATTATGCACTAGCTTGTGCCCGTGACTTCGTCATCCTAGCGTGATGTTAAATAGCCAATAGCCTGCCTCAAGAATTGGGCTATCGAATGCAACGAAAATTTTTCAAAATCGACTGGTTATCCCACAGATTAGCGCGTTCAAACAAAAAAGCAACCTTTTCAGCTCTATTATTAGTATAGATAATTATAGATGTATGAGTAAACAAAACAATTAGTTATACATTTCCACATAGTGTGTTGTGGTGGAAGAAAATGTTTTAGGACCCAGCTTCTCATAATCGATTTTGGACCCAGCCTTTCAGCCATCAACAAGGCTCAAAGGAGTACCCTTTGAGCTTTGTTGATCATGCTCGGACTGAATTCAAAATCAGTCAGTTCACATAACTCATTCATTATTATATGCTTATTTTATAATTGCTCTATCATAGCCACGATATCCAAAACCTTGTTAAATTGGATTCAATGTGTTATTAACGTTGATGCAGTGCGTGCAACGTGCATAATGATTTTGTAAGTGATTGTCAATAATTTACTATTAGGTGGTCAAGGCTTGTGTAGGCTGTACCTACGCTGGACGTAAATTAACTACATAGATACCTAGAATTCGAAAAAAAGAAGTACCAGCGTCAGGCACTAGTTGTCTGGTATTTTTGCTGAATTTCTTACATCAGACTTTTCACTTTCTTATTTTATATTTTGTTTTTTATTGTGTGCCTTTTGGTCTGTTCTAAATTAATGTATTTTCTTTTATTTTAACCGGACAAGCGTCGCGGTTCGCCGATCAGCGACGCGCGCCACTTGACCGGTTAAGAAATGCTGATTCTGCCATCCTTTTGCAAGACTACAGGTTCATAAGTTTATTAAAACCTATCGGAGGTCTAATTTTTAACTAAAAAAATTTGGTCCTTCGAGCCGGATCGTATTATGCTAAAAAGCCATTGATTATTCACTCGTATCTTTAAAGTTTTATTTACCTCAATCAATATTCAAACCAAATAATAGCTTTAGTAATAAAAAAATTAGTTAAAGAAAATTGTTTGCTTTCGAAGGGAAAAAATCTTAACACGCGACTAACGAAAACTAGTCACGCCATTGCCAAACATTGACATGCCAAACTGGCTTTTATTTACATTACATAACTACAATTCTTGTAGTGCACTTGACTTAGTTACAACGAAGTTTTTAGATGTTCTACAAGCCTAGTTTAGCTGAATATGTTATGCATAGAATAGAATACTGTGAAGGTGAAGATCGTACGTGAGTAGCTTTCATAATGCAGTTGATGCGTGGTCCTTGTAAAGAAGATTACACATAGCACACTTGTGGAGTTATGATGAGGCTTTTCCTCCTCTGAAAGTATAGCTAATGCGGAATGCCTCAAGATCAAAAAGTGACAGCGATTCTGCCCTTTGCGTTAATAGTAGGGGGAGTCCGGGAGAGTTTAGCAGGGGGGAGACAATAGCCACTGATCATAGAATCCCTGTATAACTAGATATTGCGACGTTGCCACACTTCTCACAGCTCATAGGCGCCTCCCACCTAGCTCACGCGGCGATGTTGCGATCAGCAGTTTCGTTTTGACGTTACAAGTGAAAACACGTTTTTATGCCCGGTAAGTTAATTTTTTCAATTTTCGATATTTGATTACTGTTGTTTACTGTTTATAGATTCCAGCATGTCATGCATACATATCCTTAGTGTAATTATCCTTGTTACCTTTACGATAGACAGTTTTTGCTTAAAGATTATAGTTTTTTTGTAAATTAAATAACGGACAGCTTGGCGTGGGGTGGGAGACATTACCATGGCGACGGGAGGAGACTTTACCCAGGGTAATCTCTCCCTCTGTTTCTCTTGCAATAATATTTTCTGTTTTATTTTAGATAAGTTTCCACAATGCCCTTCAAATATAAAAAAAAGAAACAACAAGAAACAGAAGCAATTTAGAGAGAATCAGCAGAGTTGCCTTCTACGTCTCAAGAGAAGAGAAAGGAAGACTGATTATTTTTTTATAAGGTTTTGTTTTTAATTTTACTTTTGTTCTTAATTTTGTAAGTGTTTTTATTTTACTGACCACATACATGGTGTCCTACTTTAAACTGATTTGCAATATCTACTTTTAAGGTTTAACTATTTGTAAGTTTGTTATCTAGTTATGACGTAGATAGAATAGGCTCAGACTATTATGTTTGCTATGAAGATACCTAAGTTACCTTTGATTTTTCTCCATTTTGATAAGATATTGTTAAATTTCTAAGATATTTTGCTGTAGAAAGACTGAAATTATTATGCAGTAACAGTTGGTTGTGAAAGTTCTTGTTAATAAGGTTATAAGTTATGTTAGAAAGAGTTTCTAATGGTAAAAGTTTATAAACACTCACTGTTTTAAACGCAACTACTTATCTTAAGAAATATAATATGTGATAGGTACTTACAATCACTACCTGTATGTCAAAGATACTCAAATTATATAGTTCGTGTTATCATTTACTACGTATTATTATGTGCCATGTTTTTTTTATTAAATTTCTTTATTTAATTATAATTTATTATTTTTATTTTGCCTAGTTTTAAACCCGGGTAAAGTCTCCCTTCTTGGGGGTCAAGTCTCCCACCTAGGCGGGAGATATTAGCCAAATCTCACTTCAGTAGAAATCGTTAATTACTCATAAAGTATTAAGAGGCTTACTAGACCTAAGTGTCCTTGAAAAACGCATGCACACATATGCAGAATCGACGCAAACGCCATCTAACGACGACGCCCATCACAATTATGACATAAAGCATACATGAGATTTAGAAGTAACGGTTTTGTGAGATTACGCCCTAGTATTCTAATAGATGGCGCGGAAACGATGTGCAAATAAGAAACAAATTATGTAGTTATGTGTGACAACATAATAAATTTTATTCGTTTTGAGTGTGACTTGAAAAACTTAAGGATGTGGGTGATTTTGAAATAAAACTGATTCAATGAAATTTAAAACATTTTTAACCGACTTCAAAAAAGGAGGTTGTGTATTCGACCCGTATGTATGTATGTAATGTATGTATGTGTGTATGTTTGTATATATATTTGTAGATTTTCTAAAAAACTGATGAACCAATTTTGATCATTCTTTCACTAATGTGATCTACATACTTCCAGGAAGGTTTTAGTATATAATACATTAGGTAATTATTCTTATGTAGTATGTCCGAAGTTAATATGCATAAATGTACTGCATCTCCGGCATTTCTATGCGAATTTTGATGATTCTTCAATGCACTAGTGTTAATTGAATTTAAAAAAAAAAAACAACCGACTTCAAAAAAAGCACTACAGCGTGATAAATAACTATAATTTCGGAAGTCGGTGTCAAAAAACGAAAATGCGGAACCAGCAACACCGACTTCCGAAATAAAAATTATCACTTTGCAGTGTTTTTTTCTAAAACAATGAATTTTGGAAACATCTAAGAAAATGCAGTCGGTATTTTCGACTTCACGTACAACTGTCACAGTGACGTATGTGGACGACGTGTAGATTTGTATTCGAGAGTCCCCGGGTTCGATTCCCAAGGTTACGAAATCGAATTTTCTATTTAAATGTCATTTTGAATTTTTAAATATATCTATTAAATATTTTTATAAATAACTAAAAAAAGTCTGCAGGAGAAAGAAAGTCGAAAATATCAACACGGAAGTTAGGTATTTCTAATGCGCAAGTACCTACACGTTATCTAAGCTATTACAAAAATAAAAAAAATTCTGACCTAATGTTTTTATTAACCGACCGCGACTTATTGATAATGGGCATAATGAAATAGGTAACAGATTCATCTGAAAATTGCGATGAAAATGATCAAAAGCAAGAAATTAGATTTAAAATTGATTTTGTTTATAATAAAAAGGAATCATAGTTATATATGAATGTTAGGTACCTAATCTTTGAGGCCGTTTACACATTATGCCGCAGCTGCAGCGGCACCGCCGTCGCTGCATCAGTCACCCTTGGATTTGTATGAACACACGGCGCCGCGGCGGCGCGCCGCAAGGGCTCATACAAATCCAAGAGAAACCAATACAGCGGCATCGCCACAGAATATAATAGTATGGCACCGCGGGCGGCGCACAGTGGTCTGAAAATCGAGCTCCATACTCATAGAAACTTAAAGTTCGGAAATAAAAAAACAAAAATTGTAATGGGTCTAGTATACCTCCCTTTACGTAATATTAACGTATGGATGGTATCAGTCGCTCCACGCGTGAGAAAAAAAAGTTTTTTATTTTTTTTTGTATGGGAGAAAACACTTAATGTACATTTTTTTGAAACTGGATGGAACTGATAGGCTGGAGCTCGCACGAGCTATTGTACGATACACGGCCATCAAGATGACATACAATTCATGCACCGTTCGGCGCCGCTTTGCACGTAGCAAATTTTTGAAATTTTGAATTTTCGATACGTGATTTTTCAAATCTTTGACGAGGTTAAATTAACTTGCCGATCGATTTACTTATACTATCGTTAGTTGTAGCCTGCTTATGACCTTTGTGATGACAACAATTAAAAATTATATTGATTATATACGTTTTTTTTTATTTCATTCCAAGAACTAACTCATTTAATCACCGTGATTATGGTTGAGTTATAATTATATACTAATGACATGAGCATCAACCAGCTCTAGCAGGGCCAAATGGGCCCTAGTCACAATAAAATTCTATTGTCTGTAATATTAAAGTCTGTAAAACCTAATTAAAGAATAGCGAACGATAATGAGGGTAGTTGTATAAAAACAGGACGTTTGAGCTTACTTTTATCAGTAGCTCTCAGTACTTGTGCGCGCTAACTTATTACGTTATTTTTTTAATTGTGCTGTGATGGAAGGTTGTGATACCAATTTGGACATTGTCATGTTTGTGACAAACAACAATTGTTTTTCACAGCCCAATGTTTTATTTGAAGTTTTTGAGAATACTATTGATTTGTTAGAAAATGAAAAGAGGGTATTGAAACAATTCTGTCAGACTTATGTTTGTTCGTTGAGGAACAAATGGATCTCGTGTAATCTCACGAGACGTACATACATAACAAAGTATGAGACATGGCTGCAAGAGAACATAAAATGGCCTGAGATCATGAAAGGAAAGATGACCCCTTATTTAGTGTCAGTAGAGCAGCAAACCCGTTCCAGTTCTGACTTTGTTTTAAATGAGGGTGCATCAACATCCTACACACCGGAGACGTGCAGTGTTGGAACATCAACACCAGTTGTGAGGCCGAGAAAACCATTTAAAGAGCTAAGCCCGCTACAGAAGAGAAGGAGAGCGGAAGACCTCCTAACGTATAGCACTGAAAGCCTTGCTCATGCAACCGGTTTGAAAGCACATGACAAGAATATAGCAGATATCGTTAAACTAGTCTCGGAGCAAAGAGGCTACAAGGATAAATAAATTGTTAAAGCCCAAGGAAACTGTGCCTATATATTCCGCTGATAAAGCTTTATTTATTTTGACCTCATTGAAGCTTTCGAAGTGGCAGTATATAACATTAAGATCTTGTGCAAAAGAAGAAGGAGTACGACTGTGTCCTTCTTATACTGCCATCCTTGAGGCGAAGAAGGACTGCTGCCCTCCAAAAGTTACCATTGTACATCACGGAAGAAGACCTCTTCTTCCGTGATGTACAATGGTAACTTTTAGCTAAAAGCTTTAAGCTTTTAGGTAAAATTTAGCTTTACTTTTACCTAAAAGTAAAGCTAAATTTTGGATAAAACTGTGCAAAGCTTGGAAAATTCCTACGTGTGGAACCTTCGCTGGATGGCAAAGAGTTAACAATTATATGCAAGTATGGCTTTGATGGTGCTTCAGGGCAAAGTTTGTATAAGCAAACTATGGCAGACGAAGACGATTCCAGTATGTTTATGTGTTCTTTTGTGCCTCTGCGCTTAGTTTGTGGCGAAGAAAAGGTATGGGAGAATCCAAAGCCATCTTCCACAATGTTCTGCTGACCAATTTATTTTAAGTTTTCAAACGAAAACAAGTTGAACATCGTGGAAGAACAGGCTCTGATTGAGGCTCAGATTGAAGCAGTATCTAATTATAACTCAACCATAATCACGGTTGTAGAATCCTGTTGATTCCGTACTTATGTTAAACATATCACTTCACTGGCTCACTACCACACCAAGCGCCATCGTATATAGCCTGCTTCACTTTGTCTGTTTCCCGCCATTCCTCGTAACTGACAGATGACATAACATAACTGACAGCAGCTACCCCGCTTGTGTGAATGAGACAGTGTTTACATATCTATTTAATAGATACACTACAACGGTGATTAAATGAGTTAAGTAGTTCTTGGAATGAAATTAAAAAAAAACGTATAGGTACTTATAATCAACATAATTTTTAATTGTTGTCATCATAAAGGTCATAAGCAGGCTAAAAGTAACGATAGTATAAGTAAATCGATCAGCAAGTTCATTTATTCACGTCAAAGATTTGAAAAATCACATATCGAAAACACAAAATTTCAAAAATTTGCTACGTGCAAAGCGGCGCCCAACGGTCCATGAATTGTATGTCATCTTGATGGCCGTGTATGGTACAATAGCTCGTGTGAGCTCCAGCCTATCAGTTCCATTCAGTTTCAAAAAAATGTACATTAACCCCCTTATTCATAAAACTTATCAAACCTATTTTAGTTAAAATGGGGTTTGTCTCTTTCTTACACACAGAAATGACAACGTGACAGATAAAGACAAACGTTCTATAAACCTCATCATCAGCCTATAATGTTCCCACTGCTGGGACACAGGCCTCCTCTCTGTGAGAGGGAGTGGGCCGTAATCTACCACGCGGGCCCAGTGCGGGTTGGTAGATGTCACATGTCTTTGAATTTTTGGTTCCAGGACATGCCGGTTTCCTCACGATGTTTTCCTTCACCGTTTTGAGAGCAGTGGTGATGAAATAATTTACACAAAGTAAAGCGCCTGTCTGGGTTCGAACCTACGACCTACAACTCGTAAGTCGCGGCCGATACCACTGGGCCACCACTGCTCTCCTAAACCTATTTTAGCTAAAATAGAGATAAAATAGGATTATGAATAAGGGGGTTAGTGTTTTCTCCCATACAAAAAAAAAAACAAAAAACTTTTTTTTCTCACGCGTGGAGCGACTGATACCATCCATACGTTAATATTACGTAAAGGGAGGTATACTAGACCCATTACAATTTTTGTTTTTTTATTTCCGTACTTTAAGTTTCTATGAGTATGGAGCTCGATTTTCAGACCACTGTGCGGCGGCGAGTTTTGATAGATCTTATCAAAACTCGTCAACGCGCCGCATCGCCGGCGGCGCGGCGGCGCGGCGGCGCCGTGGGTTCATACAAATCCAAGGGTGACTGATGCAGCGGCGCCGCGGCGGCGGCGATGCCGCTGCAGCTTCGGCATGGTGTGTAAACGGCCTCAAGGATTAGGTACTCGTACCTAACATTCATACATAATTATTATGATTGCTATTTATTATAAACACAATCAATAAAAATTAAACTCTTGCTTGTGATAATTTTCATCGCAATTTTCGGATGAATCTGTGATTTCTTTATGCATATTATCAATAAGTCGCGGTCTGTTAATAAATTTAGGTTTTTTTTTATTGTTACAATGGCATAGAAAACGTGTAGGTACTTACGCATTAGAAGTAACTTCCGTGTTGATATTTTCGACTTTCTTTCTCCTGTGAAAGATAATTACATTGTAGACGTTTTTTTAGTTATTTATAAAAATATATTTAAAAATTCAAAATACATTTAAATAAAATTAGATCGATTTCGTATCACTGGGAATCGAACCCGGGGACCCTTGAACACGAACCTGCGCGTCGTCTACATAAGCCAATGTAACGATTGCGTATCTCGTCGAAAAAACTGAGCTTATGCGTAATAAGTGCATTTTCTTAAACTACCAAAATTCATAGCGAAAAAAAATATTCAGTAATAATAAAATGCTCTTACTTTTTAATTTCGTTCATATGTTCGGCGTTTGTTTTATATGAACGTTTTGTAGTCCTCCTAAGGGAATGTTTCACTTTATTTCCCATATTTACAAATGATATAATTGATAGCAAATTATTACGCTATTTTAACTTAAAAGTATTTTATATTTACATGAAATAAAAATATTTACAGAAAGAAGATATGCAAATAGTAATAATAAACAATGAATGTATGTAGGTACAAATAAATAATGCGGCGAAAAGAGCGACGCGTCCGTATAGTATCAGGGCCTCGGCCGGCATTATTGCTACACGCACGGGGGTTTACCGTTTACGTACACATGCGCACTTATTATGTTCGGAACTATGAATATTATGCTATTTACAATAAAACTATTGTTTGAACTAAAAAAATAAAACACTATTATTTTAGTATGTTGCTTGTAGAATGATCTGACAAAAAATCAGAATGATTGTATGTATAGGTATTAGTATGGTTTCTATTGTAAAAAGAGTTTTTAGAGGTATCTTCATGATTTTTTTCTATCGTACCAAATTAGTTGTATTATGTTTTCAAAACACTATCTAAAAATTCAAAATACATTTAAATAAAATTTAAAAAGAAAGTACAATTTCGTAACCTTGGGAATCGAACCCGGGGACTCTCGAATACAAATCTACACGTCGTCCACATACGTCACTGTGACAGTTGTACGTGAAGTCGAAAATACCGACTGCACTTTCTTAGATGTTTCCAAAATTCATAGTTTTATTGCAAAAATAAAAATATTCAGTTAAAAATAAAATGCTCATACTTTTTACTTTCGTTCATATTATGTTCGGCTTTTGTTTTATATGAACGTTTTGTAGTCCTCCTAACGGAATGTTTCACTATATTTCCCATTTATTTACAAATTATTACCCTATTTTAACTTTGTTAGGTTACGCGGACCACTGCCGGTAGACACAAGTGAAACGCCCGGGAGTTGGGACTCGCCGTACAATAGATGGCGCGCGCCTTGCACCCATACATAACAAACTTAAAAGTATTTTATATTTACACGAAATAAAAATATTTACGGAAAGAAGATAATGCAAATAATAATAAACAATGAATTTACAAATAAAACTTAACAAAAACATAACAATTTTGACGGAAATAGTGCGGCGAAAAGAGCGACACGTCCGTATAGCATCAGGCCTCGGCCGGCACTGTCGCTACACGGGCGTTCACGCACACATGCGCACTTTTTATGTTCGGAACTATGAATATTCGATTTACAAAAAAACTATTGTTTTAAATAAAAAAATAAAACACTATCATTTTAGTATGTTACTTGTAGAATAATCTGACAAAAAATCAGAATGATTGTATGTATATTAGTATGGTTTTTATTGTAAAAAGAAAGTTTTTTAGAGGTATGTTCATGATTTTTTTCTATCGTACCAAATTAGTTGTATTGTGTTTTCAAAACACTATCTATCTAGCATATATCCTGAAGAATATCATATATTTTTCTGATTTTGTTTACTGTAGGCGATCATATACTTTTATTGTTTCGAAAACTACCGTTTTTTTGCGTTTAGCTCATGTAAGCGCCTTAATGATTTATAAAACTTTCTTAAGAAAAAATAAAGCTTAATAATGCAGCTTAGGGTACAATTTGTAGAAAATAGTTTATTGTAAATATAAAGCGATTTATGAGCATTTTAGTCGAAGGCGGGTAAACTCTCCCGGACTCCCCCTACTTAGATAACAAGACAAGACTTGAAAATGATGTGTACAAGTGACACCTAAGTTCAGTTTAATTCATATAATGCAAGTTTAAAAAGTAACTTGATTTCAAGAATATGTAAGACTCCTTTTATAAAGGTGAAAGTAAAAGTTCTTTCGCTGTCGTTTTTGGCGAATTACTCATACCCGAGTGAGTTTTATTTGACCGAGCTAGCTGTATAATTATGTCCTGTCTCTTAGATAACGATTATTTTTAGGTCAAAGTAGCTACAGAAAAAGAACAGTGTCCTTTGAGCTCCTGGGTATGTGCTTAATCTTACATGATAGAAAATAAAACTTACTATGTACTGAAGTCGAGTATACGAGATTCAGCGTCACCAATTGACTGGAGCCGTGTATACCCCATTTAGCGTGACGGTTGAATTTCGTTTACGGTTCAGAAAGAGTGCAAAGTGCGCCTAAAGAAGTTTTCACTTCAAAAATCGTCAATGCGAAAACTTTGTATTACCTTTTTATATATTTATTTAATCCACAATGCTACAGTTTTATTTTTACATAACACCTGTCAAACTGCAAAGCAATTTGTCAGCAGTAGGTTCTTGTGGATTTTGCACGACTTTTTGCATGACTAAACATTAAAATTAAATCTGAGTTAAAAATAAGACTAAAACCATGGCTCTGTAGGCAAAGATTCCGTATGTGAATACAGCTAGAGTAGTTACCCATACAACCATAGATTCTACAACCACAGCTACTACACTCAGAGTCAGCAGCATCAGCCAACAAACACCATGAGACCAATATCTCATGGTACCTATATGGTAAATAAACTTAGGATTAGAACCCACGACATCACCCGACCGAGACCCCGATCGACCGAAGCAACAATGGATACATCGACAGATAATGTTTCCTTAGGACTTCAAAGTTAAAGTCAAAATTGTGTTTGAAATAGAATAGGTACAGAGGTCTCTATGTTTTGCCGTTAACGACGTACAAAATATCAAGTAAGTACCTAAGCATACCTAATTACAATTTAGTAATAAAATTTTTACAAGCTAACAGAGTTAGGTAAACTATCCTCATATTTACCTACCAAAACATTTTCTCTCGATCAGTATGAAGGGTTCGTAAGGCATGAATAACATTTTATTTTCAGCTCTTACGTACACCAAGCATGGTTTACAAGGTGAAAACAACTATGTTGGTAACTTTATAAATACCTCCAGTTTTATACAAATAGTTAGGGTGAGTAATATTATAGCTCCAAAACAGAAGGTATTTTATTAGAAGTAGGTAGAAGACCAATAAATTAATTCAGCAATAATCATCCATCATTGCCAGCCGCAATGCGAAAGAAATCAATATACCGTATCTATCGTTTTCGCAACTATTTTGGAGTTGGCTTCCAGGAGTATTTCACATGGAGCGACTGCTTATCTGACCTTCACAACCCAGTATAAAAAGGAGTAAGTAGGTAATCTGACCATAACAGTAACTTTCGCTTTTTAAATATTTTAAACGCATTTTAATGAACCGGGCGCTATATCACATTACAATGCCTGTTATTATGACTGATGCCACATTCTATACCATTAAATAAATAGCTATTCTAATTTTAAATATTCTATTCCATTTGCGGTCGTCGTCATCACTGACCTTCAAACTGGTTTGCTAAAACTAAACTTTCACTTGCTACTTTCCCCCTTTAGTCTTATTACAACGTCGTGATTTTAATAGTGTTTATCATAAAATGAGAACGCGGTATTTTGCATCTGTCAAAACTTGGCTGATTATTATCTATGCTGGGTACACTTTAATTTGTTTGTCTGTGAATGTACTTAGTATGATGATCCAATTAACATAGTTTCAAAAAAATAGAAAAAACGGTTTAATTATAATAAAATCGAATGCACTTTTATTTAATTTATGAAAATAGAGTACTTACCCCTAATTAAGGTCAACCTAACGACTTCTCAGTCGCCAATCAATGCAACCAACGCAAATCTTATAAAAGAAAGGCTGTATTTCACAAAAGTTACCCTAATTTTCATCATAGCTAACAGAACATTGTAATATGGATGATGGACCAAAATCGATAACAGACGTAATGGGTAGGTATTTGACATTGCCACTACTTTTGGCTAGTCGACCCCGGCCTACTTCAGAAGCATCCATCACTCCGTTAGTAAGCGTATGCAATAGTTAACGTCTATTAAACACAGCAATGGACTTTATAAGGGTCGGTGGACCAAGCGCGCGACAGCTTCTTATTGCTTCATGTTGCTTTTAGCGATGTCGCATCAGTATTGTTGCAATTCACTGATTTCACAAGACTCTTACCAACTTAAAGATAGCCATCTAGAACTTGCAACATCCAATAAGCACAAACGTTCAGTTCTTTTTTTTATTTTAAATAATAGGTCTGTGCGAAAGTTCACAAGCATTGGGTAATTATGTTTTTGCAATGGTAACATTATGGTCTGTCAAATATTAAATATTAGCAGGGTGAAAGACCCAATTGTCGTCCTATAAGTTAGAGTACATTTCCATGTCTTTATCGAGATAATACAAAGCACTGTTTGATATGCCAGTGACTGTTGTATCGTTATTATCAATAAACCCATTTGGAGTCGACAAACGTATCGCGTACCTACTCCTGTCTAACGTCATTGTTTTCAATTTCGCAAGTTGTTTTAGACCGTAAATAGTTTCCTTTATGGTTTATTTTGCTTTGTTTTTGTTTTATAGACTGTCCGAAGTAGACTTATAAAAGACATGGCAATGTACTTAGGCGTGATCACAGGATAAGAGTTTCCTGCCGTTTGTTTTAAGCCTATTGTATTTTATTTTAAATCTAAAATGTAAATTTTATTATTTAAAAATCAGTGCTTGTACCTACTTCACCTAACGTAATCTGAACCGTTTCAGTTTATTTTTATCTCTTTTTATGATATTTGTCATTTTAATCCCAATTTTGCTAGTATTCGGTTTTCTTTGGATTATTCGTTTACTTAACATTCCAAACAGTAAGGTTTCAAAATCCCATCGTACTGACAGGTTGCTTAATACTATTATGTGCATCAGAATGATTAGATGGGACGCAACTGATACATGCTGATACAATCAAACATTTTCAATTGTTTCCAGAAACGGTTCATAATATTTTACTCCTAATAAAATCACTACTATAAAAATTACTTTGGAATTTTTAAATAATTTTGTTCGAATATTTGACGTAGTTGAGAGATTGTTTATGGAGTGTATAACAAGAGCAAAGCAAGTAATATTATATATATAGCATATATGATCATATAATTATCATAGAAATACATTATTTAAGTTTTTAAAAATCCTAAAGTGCCTAAAGCCAATCTTGTTAGCATGTAGGTATATATGTTACATCAGCAAAGGTATTAAATAATAAGTAGGTAAACTTCAAACCGCATTGTTCTTGCTACTTAAACATCCATTAGAATACTTGAATGGTTATTATTTTTACGTGTTCCTCAGTTAACATGATTATTTAAATACATGTACACGATAATTGTTCGCATGTTCGTTATACTTATTTGGGTCAACACAACATGAATTAAAATAATTATTAGGTATCTAAGTTCTTGTTAATGTAGATCACGCAAGGAATTTTACGCACTATTTATTCTACTAAAATAATATCTAAAACAATAGTTGACACCACGCATCTTCTTTTTAAAAGTTTTAATCTGTTAGAGCAAAGCGCATCGCTCAAAGTCGCGATTAGTAGCAACAACAAAACAACAAGAGCGCAGTTACCGACTGGTTGCTAACCTATCGCCTGCGGGCATTTACTATCAACTATTTTAAACAGCACCTTTTTCAATATAGTAACAATTTTATGTTCTATGTATTACTACTAAACAAAAGAAAGTGTTAACTTTTCTCGTATAATTTCGCGATAGTTATTTATTCCTTCTTATTTTAATAATTATGCCAGTCTCAATCAAGATTAATTGCAATTCAAATAATTAATTAGTGTTGAATCGAAAAGTCAAATCAAAAACAGTAAAAAAAGGAACGCGAAAACAACGCGCACTAAACTACGAATAGATAAACGCACCAATTACCGTCCATCCGATCACATTTTAATAATTCAAGGGTGAACACCACTGTTGTCGGCACGTCACACGATAAACGTAGGCCAAGTCGTACTGGCTGTGCTCGGTCGATGCACCCGGTCCTCACCGTTAGCTCCCGAAATATTGCGACATACGGCAAGCCCTCCGTGATTCAAGGAATAAAGTACCTATATTATGGTGTTTTTTTATGTAGGGCATTGCCCTGAACCTATGGTAAACATGGCGAGCCAAAATTGTAGATAATTTGTAAATAACCGCCTGAAGTCAGGCTTCTTATGTTTTGTTGAGTTGGAGTTTATTTTGTTTTTACGACTGCTCAAGTTTGTTCAAGTGTTTTGACAAAACTATAACACGAATAGTTGGCGACGTACTATAAACTTGTTCTTACCCAAAATTTTGTCCAAATCATAGGTTTTTTACCTGTTACTCAACTACTTTTGTGTTAAATCGCAAAGCCACGACATTTTATAGAACGTCTAGATTCAATAGATACTTAATAGAAATTGACGATCACAAACGTAGAGTTACGAGCAGCGACTCAATAAAATCAACTTTATCACCTCCCCTACAGTGAGCCATGACACTTGAACTGTAATAAAAATACATTAGCTTTTCTACACAAATTAATTTAAAAGCGTATCTGTTCTTACTAGATAAAATCTCTTTCAAGTAACATAAAACTGCGTAGAAATTTTAAGCCTATTCATTTAATGGATAGAGCATCAGAGCTCTTACAATTGGATACCCGTAGAAAAGACAAAGTAGGTAGCTGTTGGGAATTTTATAGCAGTGCTACTTACTCGTACTTATTTATTTATTACTTATCTAACACAAGAGGAAATAAAATTATTTATTTGTTAACATAAAATGTTCATATTCGCGACGAGCACTGAAGAGCTTACCAGCTACTAGAAAATCTTTTAACAATAACCCATTTACCTCAATCGACAACCGTAAACTCATAATTTCCTCAACAACTTTATTATTATGAATCTAGCGTAAAACAATAGACGCAGTCATAATTCACGCACTCATATTTTTATTTAAGCAACAAATAATGCAATATATATAGTATATATATAGTATATGTATATATATAGTTGGGTGTTCATGTTTTTTAGCAATATTGCATAATGTGTGTTCGTAACAGCATTATGTAAACATAAGCTAGTCGGTGTTTCTGTAATATGGAGTATGGTTTTTGTAACATTCCCCCACTGTGTAATGTGTCAGTGAAGACACATCAGCGTCATTATTTAGAATCGAACACTAACCAGCAGCTTTTGAAATTCCCATGCATCGAATTATTTTTATTTCACGATCGCGAATTCTCTAAAGAAGTTATATACTACTGGTTGACTGGTAGAAAATGCCTCAGGCATTAAGTCCGCCTTTGTACAGTATTATTTTTTTACTTGTGCATAAAGTTTTAATAAATAAATAATAATAAATAAATATATTTTCTTACCAAATTGGTGTTAAAGGTCTCGCGCCCTTTTGTTAAACATAACATAATCAGCCTATCATTCCCACTGCTGGGACACAGATCTCTGTGAGAGGGAGTGAGCAGAAACAGAAATACACCATGCGGGCCCAGAGCGGGTTGGTAGATGTCCCATGTCTTCGAATTTTTCTAGTATATGCCGGCTTCCTCACGATGTTTTCCTTCACCGTTTTGAGTTTGAGAGCAGTAGTGATTAAATAATATACACAAAGTTAAGCGCCTGTCTGGGTCAAACCTATGACCTATAACTCGTAAGTCGCGGCCACTGGTTTGCCCTTTTGTTGAATTGCAGAAACTATCCTATTCAGGTAGATACTATTAAAATTATAATAATTACCTAGTGCCTGTTCATAAGCATAAGTATTGTTTACTTCTTGATATTACCACACCCCGGACACTCCATACAACGCTCGCAAAATAATTACCTACTACTACTACATTAAAAAGTGACGTTTGTATACGTATGAATGTGTGCGTGAGGTACTTGTGTTTGCGAGCGCTCTTTGTTAAAGAACTGCGACGGTAACCTCGAAGTGCGGGGTGAGGTGCGGTAACTGATGTTAGTGCGGGGAAGGGAGTGGCCTTTCTGTACGTAATACTTTAAGTATTCTGTGATATTACCATGGAAACACGGAAACATTAGCAGATAAAAATAATCAATTATAGATGCATAGAGTGGTATAAGTTATTTGTTTTTATCTGCATTTTCTTCCCATTTCCCTATAGCTCCATGACACTGTCATAAATATAAAAATGAATGGGTCATGAATAGGTATGTACACAACCTAGTGTAGTGTTGGTTATTGGAACCAGGAAGACTGATGATACCTTGAACAGGAGTAGCATATAATTGGGGGTTCTGGACCACAGGAAGTCCAGCCTAAGTAGACCCGTGAGGGTATGTAGTTAGTGTGGAGACGAGCGTTCAGGTTATAGTGGTTAGTGGTGAAAATGGTGTGTCGAGCGGAAACAGTATGTTGATAAGAAGGTGTAGCGGGGGCGCTGCGGGGCGGGGAAGTAAATGTCATGAAACTTTGTTGCTGCGGTTAACTGTTGATAAGAAGGTGTTGCGGGGGCGCTGCGGGGCGGGTGCGGGACGGGGAAGTGTGGATTGATAAGGAGGCGTAGCGGGGGCGCTGCGGGGCGGGTGCGGGGCGGGGAAGTAAATGTCATGAAACTTTGTTGTTGTGGTTTTGATAAGAAGGTGTTGTGGGGGCGCTGCGGGGTGGGTGCGAGGCTTGGAAGTGTATGAAATGTCATGAAACTTTGTTGTTGCGGTTAGTGTTCTTTTGCTAAGTACGTCTGATGGTGATGTGTTTACATTATAGTACGTTTGTATTTATTTACATTCGGATGGTAGCATTGGTGGAGGAAGGTTCGTGAAATTAATTATTATTTGCAATGTCTGATTCAGTGAAATCTAATGTGGAAGACATTTCTGAAATGATTTTCAAGAATGTTCATGGTGAGATAATATTGACTAAAAGTATGCGGACTGCTCAGAAGATATCTAACTCAGATTCATTAAAACATCAGGACAATGATGTTGATGATGATGATGATGACGACGATGATGGAAGTCGTATGGAAGATTCGAAGACATCTAATATTGAAAACATACATTACGTTGTATTCAAGAGTGATGATGAGGTTACACATACATTTGTTCGAGTTAGCGATGATGATGATGATGATGATTCTGATGGAATGGATGAATGTGGTACTGGTTCAGCATCATCACAAGTGAGTAGAACAATAGCCTCATTGATGAGTGAATATAATAGAGATCACAAGCCACAGCACCCGCAATTCAGTTCAAAAACAAAACGTTTGCACACTTTCATAGATTGGCCTCGAGGTATGCGTCAGAAGCCTGAAGATCTTGCAGAAGCTGGTTTCTTTTATACTGGTATCGGAGATAGAACCATGTGTTTTCATTGTGGTGGAGGCTTAAAAGATTGGGAAGATGATGATGATCCTTGGCAGCAACATGTTCAGTGGTTTAGTGGTTGTGCTTATGTAAAGAAACTTACCCCGTGTTTTATGTGAGAATAAGTGGGAAGGTGAAAAAAAGGAAACAAAAAAAAAAAAAAACTGTATACAACAAACAATGTATTTTATTTGATTAAATAATGTCCCCAAGCCAAAGTGTTTATTCCATCCTCAGTAATAAATCTTTTATCATCATTACCACAAAGAATTTTTTTTCTCTTAATTTGTGTATAAACATGATGCTTATCACTAGTAAACGTATACATGTTATCATATTTTACATAGTCACGATCAAGTGCTTTTTTATAATTTTCAAAATTTAACTTTCTTACAATAGCGGCGGAGGTGCCTTTGTTTTTCTTTACACTCAAATCATTTTGTAAAACATAACTATACATTTTAGAACGTAAACCAATAAATTCTTTGATGATACAACCATTGGTTTCATCTTTCATAAGACCAATCACTTTTTTGTTGACTAATGGTAGATTATAAACATTGTCCATGGGAAAATCAGAGGTGTCAAATTTAGCCTCTAAGTCACATCTAATATCTTCATAAAAATTTTCAGTTGTGATTTGATAGATGAAAGAATCGGTATCTGTGTAGAGTAATTGTACGTTATGTTTGTATTTAGATAGCATATATGAGTAGTGAAAATTGTACATAACATATTTGGAAAGTTCTAGTATAGTGAAACCAACATAAATAGGTTTATTATACAATATGTTTGTTTTATTCATTTGCACCGCTATAAAATCTTCAGAGAAAATCTTACAACTATGAAAATTAGGATGAGCTATGTATCTTTCAGCACCGTATTTACATTTAGTATTGCCTTTCTCATCACCCCACATCTTACAAAGTTTCACATCAACTCGTTTCCTTACATTCTCTATGGTTTTACCGAAAATCGAGTTGTTCATGAGCTTGTAGAAGTCTTTTTCAAAAGAGTTTTTTGCAAATATTCTTTTTTGTGTGTTTAAATCTATGTAAGGTTTAAGCCATGGGGATTGCTGAAACGATAAGATCCTATGGATTTTTTTACAAACTAACCCATGTTCTATGCATTGCTTCAAGTTAACATAGTGAATTACATAATTGTGTTTGTTGTTCAGAGTAAGTAAAAGCTTTTTAGTTTTACCGTTTGGTGGTGTTTTTGTTTCAGCACAAAATGGATAGTCATTGTGTAAATCATGTAGACACTGTGGATACTCCAGGTCCACTTCCAAAATGTAACCGATATCTGAATCAGGACGCTGTGCTAATATATTGAATGAGTTGATTTCATCACTCGTTAACCAAACAAAGTTTCCATAAGGCAGATATTGACTCATAGCATAACCATACAAATTATTAACATCCAAATACACAATGAAACTGTTATCCTTTGTAGAATTGTATGTGGTTGGATTTAGAAAGTTATTATTAGCCTGAGCATGTCTTTTGGAAACTTGACTAATACCACCTCGAATACCAGACTGTAAGAACTGAATCATTTCATAATCGGTGAGAAGTTCGAGATTTATTCCTGTCTGTCTCAACATAGCATCCCATGAAAGACCGGGTGCTGTAAGATATCTACAAGGATCTAGTTTATATGCACTCAAACAGATACTACGGAAATTTTCAAACACTTCAGCAAGCAATAGGACATCTGTTTTGAGATATAAATCACAGTATTCACCCAACGTTTCTAATTTAAATTTTTTCCATACAGTTTGCGCGTGTATGTAATCGCTATCGGAAATATGTGTTTGTGTTAGTTCACTGTAAAATGATTGTTTATCGGGTAATGATGTATCTTTGAGTTTGGTCCAAGAGTTAAGGTATTCATATGGAAACACACCCTTTCGTGTTAAAAGACTTATTTGATCAGGATCTAAAAAGTGTTTAGATAATATATGAAATTGATCTCGTGAGAGATTTTTCACCAGTTTATCTAAACTGGTGGACATAAATTTAAACGAATCAACAAAACGTATTGTTATTCCTTTTTGAGTGTCATCATCATCATCATCGCCATCTTTAAAATATAACTTTTGACTAAATGAAATGTACTTTTCCTTATTCTGTGGTATACACTCAATGCGGGCACCATCTCTTGCAGCAAGCTCCTTAATGAATAAGTGACTATCGTATCCGCTTAAATTATGAAAAAATATTGGAATATAGTTGGGTAGAGAATATTTTAAATTACATAGCTGATGAGCTACACCTCTAGTTTTCCCTGTGAGATGACAATGATCGATAACTTTTCGATCGGATGATAACAATGGTTGCTCACAAATATGACAATGAGTGAATGTGTTATTCATTATCAAGCTTTCATTTTTATCATAATATAGTATTTTATTTGAGTAATTATCAGCAATATAACGAGTATCCAAATAGATATTATCTACAAACTTTTTAACACAGTCTTCACCACGATATGTAACAAATTTACTTAATGAACTATCATAGTTACAATGTATGTAATACGCAAAAGCGCATGGAATGTGCTCATGAGTGTAATAAGTGGTTTTCATTTCCTCCATTTTGAGGGGGTTTAAAATTGATTCAAAATCTGCATATATAACAAATGGTACAGAAAGTTGATGACTAATATTTTTGAAACTCAAGTACTTATCATCGGGAGTAGGTAGTTCTATTAAAGCTTTTTCACATCCTAACATCTTATGACGCTCAATTTTAGACTCACTAATGAAATATTGCAAGCATCCATCACAGAAAAATATTTTACTTTTATGACTGGTAATTTGAGAGCGTATCAGACGAGACATTTGTTTTATCCAACAATAATGAGATTTACCATTATGTTTAGTATCTTCATAAAATAAGAGATTGACATGACGATTGTTGGGGTTACCCTTAGATATATACATGGGTACGATCTTTTTAGTTTTTTTAATACCATACACATTAATATTGATCTGGTTCAACTCTTCGAAACGTTTGATTCCTTGAATCGATACTGGTAAATTAATTCCTGCTGTTTTGAAGACTGTCTCATAGTGCGGGTATGATATTAGACGATTCGAATGGGAATCAGCTGGATAGAGGGCGCTTGCTACTGCCCAGAAAAAGCAGGCATTGTCGGTGTTCTGTACATTCACACATGCATGTTTACGTTGTATCCAATCCGGAAGTGGTATGTAAGAGCCGGCCTTTAACGGTACGTATTTGTTGATGTTAATCTCTAAAAATTCAATCTTCTCCAATGTCCATCCGCTATCTCTTTCTTGAAACTCTTCGCATTTCTTCAGAATTTTAGCGCAGGTCTCGTTATAGTAATGAGATAAGTCCGATGATTGTTGTAAATGTATGTTTTTAGTGTTGAATGATTTCAGGTCTCTAATCACTTCATTCTCTCTTACTATAATATACGTGCAGAAAAGTTCAATGTTTACCTTAATATGTTTGTTTGATGCTATTTCCATTTTAAGCAATTCTTGAATTTTAGATGCAGCTCCTGCTAAGTAAACTTCTGGGTTTAATGCAGTTGATGATGATTCATTAATACGATATGTCACGATTCTACACTTAAACGCTGTATTCACAACATACATGAAATAATCTCCTGCATCTTGTTTACATAGTAACTTATGACGTTTCGTTCTCGAATGAGTAATTAATTGATTACTCTCCACTTTTGTATTACAAAAAGGACACTCGTACATTGTTATGCTACACTATGATTATAAAAAAAAAAAACAAGTAGTGATAGTGTATGTTATCCGCAAACGACTGGGAACTGAATGATTTAAATACTTAATTTATATCTACTATTTTTTTTTACATTTTGCGGTTGGGTTGCGGTTGGTATATTGAGATAAAAGAAACAAAGTATGCTGTCAACTAAATAACACATTTTATTATTTTATAGAAAGCATGAGAAGAATAAATAATCGATTACAAAACATTTGATTTCTTGATCCACAATTGACATTTCATCATAGACATTTTCCACAATTGCATAGGCTTCAGACATTGTTTTCGGTTGGACGAGCTTGAACCGCTTTCTAAAGAAATTAATACGGTTCTCATAGTAACTCTTTACCTTTGTTAAGTGACGTAAACGTGAATCAAGACAATTCAATAAATGATTCAGACACCACCACTCTTCACAGCAGATGACAATTGATTTCGTCCCAATGTCAATTATGATGAATTTTTTGCTTCCTTCTTCATGTTCAGGTAGGTTTATATAATTGATCACTTGACGCTGCTGCTGCTGCTGCTGCTGCTGCTGCTGATTTGATACAGGAATTGAGCCAGATGTGAAGAATTCCGATATTTCAGAGACGTTTTTCATAAATATCAGGTCCCACTCGTCTTTAGTTAATGTTATCCGATTAGCAATATCAATACACTCTTCCAGTAATCCATCGATTTGATCTGATGGCTTCAAATATGTTTTAATATATGGAATCGTGGAGCTGGAAACTTGATACATATACTTGCAAAGTTCAAAGTGCAAGGGTGGAATCGATGGAGTATAATATGAGGGTTGTATAAACTGATACATGTTGTCGCTATAAGTGTTGATGAATAACTGCTCTCTTTCTCTCAACTACTCTGATAGAGTTTATGAAGTTATTTTTCGAACAGCTTTTGTAAGAATACTGTATTCGAAGAGAGAGTCATTTATAATTAAACAATAAGCAGTGGTATCACTCGATACAGGTTTTTTAAACTCTAGCTCCAGTTTGATGTCTATGGTGCCAGCGGTGCCGGAACGAAGTGTGTCAGTTTGTCTGGAACAATCGATGACAGCTAGAGGGGTTTTCGTTTTGAAATGAGGTGGGCTTATTTGTACGCTGGAGCTCTTCAATCCATAATAGGATCTTTTAAAGTTTATGAATGCGTCATACAAAAGTGAAAACACACCCTTATCAAAGTCATTAGAGAATGAGTCATATGGGTAGTATTGAGAATTGAGATATAAACGTGCATTATAAAAGTGGATGTGATCAAAGATGCTCTTATCTTTGACTGCATCGTTATTACGTGAATGTTGGAATCCGACTATGATGTAGCGAGGTTTCTCCAACTGTGTACTTGTTTTCACAGTCCAAATATGTTTTTGGGATGTTGGTAACACAGGGTACTCATAAAGATCCCACGAGCGGAATGCAATCGGAATGGGGATGTTGTTCTCTACATACTTCAATAAACGTAGCTTTTCTTTATCAGATACCTTGACAATGGGCATACGCCATGCTATACGGGTTATTTCAAGTTCAATCTTTTTTGTTGAGTCTTTGAGAACTACACAGTTGAGATCAGAAGAGCTTCGGTTCAATATCAATTCATGTTTCGCATTAACTATGACTTTATTGTAATCTTCAGCGAACCCCAACAAATGTCGAAGTGGAATAGTGAAACAGAAGTCACCATCAAACTCTTTATAACCATTCATATTCCAACCGCTATTTTCCAAACTTTTACACTCTTCTTCTCCATAGGATACTGCTCCCTTAATTGTGGTGGTAATACCACAGTTTTTTGTTCTATCAATCTCTACACCATTCAATTCATAGCGGATGTCTTGAAAGAGGTGAGCAGGAGCATTGTTGACGAAAGCAGAAGATTTTGTAATAGTACCCTCAATTACCAACTGACTCTCACAAGGTAGTACTATTGCATCTTGATCGTTGATACGGATTCGGATCTCATCATTGTTTTTATACGATTCGCTATAGGGTAAATATGAGTGATATTCAATTCCCTCTATACTATCATCAAATAAAACACTATCTCCTATATTTAGAATCGATGATGATGACGTCATTATAACTAGGAATTTACTTGTAATCCGAGTGATTGAAGAAACAATGCGTTATCTTTCGTAATCTTCGTTCTTGCTTCTACTTTTGGCTGCTTTTGGTGAGATGTTCTCTCCAGTTGAGAGGTGGAAAGACTATGGCGTTGTATTGCCTCACCATTTGTTTTATAGATAATCATGAGGCTATTTTCCTCCTTATATGCAGGCGAAGTGAAATGTTCTCGTTTCTAAAGTTCACAAGATTCCCTTGTTCGTTGGTAATACGCACTTGTAGATTTTGAATTGTATTCGTCTTTATCGGTAAATAGATGAGATTTGGAGGACACTCTATTATTTGGTATCCAGGAGGTACAGACGGTGAAAACTCATGTAGCACATGGGTTGGTTTATTATTTATGAATGAGCCTCGAACGATATTGCATTCTACTCTTATAGTGTTTGTGATTAGAATGTTTATCGATTGATCAGAGTGATGCGCTTGGTTTTTGAGGAGAATTTTCCGAGAAAAACCAAAAATGTTTCCGATACTGTTCTCTTTCTCAAAGTGTATATCATAATATGGAGAATAAAGTGTACACTTCATAGTATTCGTATTAGCTAGTATATCAATCGTTTTATAAGGGTCGTCACCTGCTTTTCTAGTAATCTCTTGTTCCAGGTAGTGAATAATGTTATCCAGCTCATAAGAGCCTTCAGGAACCGTAATAACAGTATCTCCATAATGAAATAGGTTGTTGCTCCTATCCACATTAGGAATAGAATTGAATGATTTAAAATAAATCAAAGCACACTCATATTCACCTTCACCCAGTTCTATAGGTGGTAAAAAATCCACGTTCAATAAGGGATCCGTACCATTGAGCGATAAAGAAAAAGACATTATCACAATCTAACAGAAGGATGTGAAATGAATGAATGTGTTTTCTTGGAATAGTATTTATATATTTTATTTTATTCTAAACATATCATTACAAACATTTAACAGAAAACGTAAACATAAGTGACCACAGTTATATGTCATGTCTTTCTGTATATTGTTATAGTTATAACTGATATTGATGACATCATCACCATTTAACATGTATTTGAGAAACTCCTGTGGTGGTCTCAAATTTCCATAACTGTCAAAGTACTCGCAATTTTGATCTTTCTTCGCATATGCTACCCAGTGTGTTCCTGGCCCATGTGAATCGTCTAAATTTACGATCCCCGTTTCATACCTCCACGGTCGTGATTTTCGCTTCTGTAGAGCATCTCGCATGACTACACCCCGGAAATGAGGAATTTTTAGCTGCTTAACATATTTTACAAGCTCATAGTTGAGGAGGGCACGATTCGGTAGGGCGATGTCTAGTTTTTTTGATACGGTGTCAGATAGAGGCCCATACCTTTTTTGTAAGGTGCCATATACATGCCCCTCCCTACAGCTACTGGTGCTCTATCACTCGATTGATCTTTCTTTTTAACCATTTCATAAATATTTTTAGCCGCGGTTGTGACTCCACCAGCAAGAGATCCAGCAGCCGCCAACGCCCCCAGTATCGGTATCAATGGAAGGAAGCCACCACTTTTCGGTAGAGGAATAACCCTTGGATTTTTCACATTCCTCTTATTGTCCTTGATGCTTCTTTTAGCAGCTTTAATAGCGGTGCTTATCAATTTACAGGTAGATATTTTTTTAACCTTTCCACGTTTACCGCTCTCATTGATCTCACCATGATGTCGTTGGTGGTTTTTCATAGCTTTACGTGCGGCTGTTATAACCTTTTTGAGGGGCATCATTCCTAAACCTCTTTTCACTTTCTGTTTCATTATTTTATTCACACCTAGCGCCACTAATCGTTCAGTTAAACTATTTGACTCAAGTTGACGTTTCTTCGCTGCTAATGCCAATTCCAAATCAGCTTTATGTCGATAGTCTAAGGATGAGTTTTGAGCGTATGCAATGTCGTGTAATTTACAGGCCTCATCCAAAGGATTAATACCTACATCACCTCTCTTCAAACGTTTTTTCCAATTTTGTTCCAGGTCCGCAATAATTGTAGCCGGGTACGTGTAACTCGAAAGGTAGGTTATTGATAAGTGTATTGACTAAACCACTTCCACCTTTCATAGAAGTTTCGTGAAGACTGACCTTATTTCTCTGTTGCACAATCATTTTAAACTACCTACTACTCTTACCGCTGTCGTTATTGAATTAAGATATATAAGACACGAGCAAGCGATTAAATTGCTTATCAAAATGAAGTTTCAGAAGCAATCCACGTGTTTATCAGTTAAAAGATGGGATATAAATTCGAAATACGATAGTGATAATATACGTTACAGACATAGTGTACTCCTACCTAACAGTATCAGATGTCTAATATGCGGTCCATCTGGTTGTGGTAAAACTAATCTATTACTCACCTTACTGCTGGAGCTAAAAGGTCTGATATTTGAAAATGTCTACTTATACTCCAAATCGTTAAATCAACCAAAATACATGTTTTTAAGCAAAGTGTTTAGTCAGGTGCCTGAAGTGAATTTCTACACTTTCTCAGATAAAAGTGAGGTAGCCTCACCGGAAGAGACTCAAAGCAACAGTATCATAATTTTTGATGATGTGTCGATGGAAGATCAAGAACCTATCCGTTTACACTTCTCGATGGGTAGACACAAGGGATTAGATTGTTTTTATCTATGTCAAACATACAGCAAAATACCTAAACAGCTGGTGCGGGATAATGCAAACTTCATTATACTCTTTAAGCAAGATGAAATGAATCTAAAACACACGTACGATGATCATGTGAATACAGATATGTTATGGGATACTTTTCTAGGAATATGTAGAGCTTGCTGGAAGAATAAATATGGGTTTTTAGTGATTAATAAAGATGTTGAGATGAATAAGGGTCGATATAGGAGGGGTTTTGATGACTTTATAATATTATAGTTGTATAAGAATACATGTTACAATGAAGCTGTTTACATTTCACCATGGACTCTTCAACAGTGCAGATCTTTGGCGATAAGGAGCTTAAACGTAAACTTGTTCAGTCTGTGAGTTCAGTTAAAAAGAAAATTAAAGCTTTAAATGAGGGTAAAGCTGAATTAACTTCGACCTTACAAGAAACATTTCAACCAATCACACAGCCTCTAAACACTCTATTACATCAGATCAATGTAAACGATAATAATGAGTTAATTGTGAAACATGAAACTGATAAGAAGCCATTCCAAATTAAACAAAAAAATCAACGAAATGCATCTGATAAAATAATGCACCACAAAAAAGAAGAGTACAACGATGTTGAAAAGGAAGAGTATGAAGATGCTGATGATTCTCTAAATACAACAACAACAATCCAATCGGAAACGGAAGAGGATTTTGAGTCACATCCATTAGTACGCAGCTATTTGGATAGTATTATAATTAATAAAATTCAAAAAGTGCCTTACGGTATTTACCTTACACCGGAGGGGTATTATATAGGTGACAGCGCTGTTGAATTCGATAAGAATCATTTAATAATAAAAAATAAAAAGTTTAACTATACACCAGGTCTGATGGAACTGTTATTCAAACGGGAACCTAATACTTCTTTGATTCAACCTGCGGATAGTAACGCCTACTATAAAATAATAATGATGACAAATGCACATAGACGTAATTTTTCTGTAGAAGGTCAGATACAGGGTGATAGGAGTCTCAAATATACTCAATATATAAAGGAGTCAAACCATCCACATTCTACTCCTATTAAAAAATCTGAAATGAAAACAAAAACTGGTGGATATTTAAACAGATCAGGTGAAACAGATAACAGATCAGATGAAAAAGATAACAGATCAGAGCTGTTCGATGTAATAGGTAACAGATCAGATGTAACTGGTCTGTTAAATGTGAGAGATCTGTTACTAACAGGTAGAGGCTTAACATCATCATCATCATCATCTACTAATAATAATAACCATTCAAATACAGACACAACTCTTTTAATGAAAAAATACTACCCTAATACAGATATTATATATTGGGACAACCCTAATGAACTAATAGACCGATTACGACTGCTTATCGCTTCACGAAATGTTGGTAACAATAATCATGATAATGAAATTATTGCAATTTTGGAAGAATTAATAGAAGCTAACATAATTGCATCACCTCATCGACTTTCCAACATACTAAAACATGTACTCAAGTAAATATACTTTCATTGTAATTATGACTATCGATAAGTTCGGACGTTATCTACATAGCGCTCAGCAGCAAACGCCACAATTGATTAAGGTAATGAAACATCAGGTGGACTGTGGAAATCGCTTATTAAGGAACGTTAACAAAGGTATTCTAAAAAAAGATGTGGTTATAAAAGAACAACTGGATGAGGTTCTGATTCATTGTTTGTCTAAAATAAAAAAAATCTCTCAAAATCTAGAAAAGATCTCAAAAACAAATTCAACTAGCACCAGTACATTAGTCACCCCCACCACCACCACCACCACTAGACAACGAGCACCGGCGGTGGCGATAGGGTTAAAACCTGGAGGAAAAGAAGAAGTTAATAAAAGAAAAATTCGAGGTCATTCGGAAGTTAGTAAGAAGCCGATATTATGAGTAAATGGACAGTCGTTCAGGAACTTCACAAGAATGCTCGTAAAAATTTCCCTCGAAGACGTTTCATACAAAAAGGACTTGATGACACCTGGCAAATAGATTTGATTGATATGCAAAAGTATTCTAAGTATAACCGAGGATTTAAGTATATTTTAGCGTGCATCGATACATTTTCGAAGTACGCGTGGGTTCAACCGATAAAGAGTAAATCAGGTGGGGATGTAACACAAGCCATGCTCAACCTTTTAAACAACAACCGACGTAAACCAAAAAATATTCAATCCGATGATGGACGAGAGTTCTTCAATGAAAAGTTCCAAGCTCTGATGAGAAAGTTTAATATAAACCATTATTCTACATTTAGTATAATGAAAGCTTCTATTGTAGAGAGATTTATTAGAACTATCAAAAATTGGCTTTGGCAACGATTCGCATTCAATGGCTCTTACAAATGGAACGGAAAAGAGCTTTGTGACATAATAAATAGATATAATAATAAAATACATCGTACTATTGGAGTTGCCCCAGTGACCGTGAATCATACTAACGCTAATGACCTTTTATCTACTGTTTACAATCATATCAAAGTACGAGCTAAATCAAAATATATGTGTGGTGACTATGTACGTATCAGTAAATATAAATCCACTTTTTCCAAGGGATACACCGGAAACTGGAGTTCGGAGATATTTCAAGTGGTGAAAGTAAATAACACCAATCCGGTGACCTATCAGTTGCAAGATGATAGGAAACAACCAATCTTAGGTGGATTTTATGAACTGGAACTGCAAAAAGTTAAATATCCTGATGTGTATCTAGTGGAGAAAGTGTTGAAGAGAAAGGGTGACAAAGTTCTAGTGAAGTGGTTCGGTATAGATTCAACGAGTTGGATAAATAAAGAAAACAAGATTAATTAAAGTATAATATGTTTTATTTCACTGACCTACCTGAAGCTTGCTAACATTTTTTTTTTTTTTCTTAAACGCTTATTATTATTATTACATAAAAAAAAGACTTAATAATAACAGTTAATTAGGTATAGACAAAAGTTAAATGTTTATTATTATTAGATATACATGTGAAACACATAATAGGTACCAACAGGCTACCAATTTATACTAAATAATTTTCTAGTCAATATAAATGAACTAGATACAAATTATGAAAAAAAAAAAAAAAACAAAAACAACTAGATACCTAACTACACAAAAAAAAATTAAATGCTACACTTATCGATTAAGTAGATGATGTTCTAACCACATTGAGAATGCTCGCACCTCTACACCACTACAGTGACAGGTGCGAGGTGGTTTTCCTTTATATGCCACATGCCTCGTACAATTCTTAAGGCGGTGTAATTTTAAATTTTCTATAACTACTTCTACCTTCGGACAATTTATTGATTCTAAATTATATGATATAAACCCTAAACTTGTTAAAAAATCTCTTTCAATTATCCCCCCTTTGTAAGCCCATGTGAACTGTTTGTTTGGGTCAAAACTCTTTATTCGATCTACAAACTCTGAAAAACTAATATCATTGTTAAAATTTTTTAATTGCATACCGTGAATATATCTTGTGACAAACATAATTGTTTTATCATGTTTATAATCTAATAACCATGTTGGGAGTTTTATATAAAACAAATAAAGAATCTTATCCTGAACATTGTAAATTGCCACTTCTTTAAAGTACATATTCTTTAACATCTGAAACCCATCTACATCAATAATATACTTTATATTTTCTAGATGCATAATGAAGTGCACAAAAAAAAAAAGAAAACACTTTCGCAGATATACAAACAAAAAAAAAATCGCAAGTGAAAACTTTAAAATATTTCTATACCACACTCGCTTACAGCATAAATTAAACAGTTCATTAAATCATTACCTATTTGTTCGGTGAATAGTTCGTGAGCGAAACACTCTGACGGTGTGTCACTTAATAACTGAAACCACTCTTTCACTTCCACATTGATATCACCTGCAGTATCCTCCAAATGAGACGTGATATCGTCCCAGATCTCAATCAGGGAATAGGTGTTTGCATCACCGAAATCACTTTTCTCATAAACACTTTTTAGTAAAACACTCACGTCTCCATTCAGCTTCGCAAGGGGTATAGGTCTTGTCCACAGTCGTAGCAATCTGTTTGAAGATATATGTTTTAACCAATTCTTCTTACATTCGAAATACATTGTTTCAACTAGTGACATCATAATCACCATAAATGTGAATATACTAAGTCGTCTAAAATTACTTATATCAGTAGGTAGCGTCAGTCACTGTAATATAAAATAATTATTTAATTCCTCAACAGATCTATTCTAAAGAAAAGTTGATAATCCATGTATTCCCGCTTGCTCCTTTATTTATGAGATGAATACCACTATTAAGCTCAGTCAGTAGGTCTTCATTTATATCGTTAAATCTTGATGGTAGTGTGACTGTATATCCATTCTCCAGATGCACCACCGTCTGCATTGCGTTTGGTGCATACTTTGAAGACATCCTACTAGCTTCTATGATCTTATAAGGCTTATTTATCTCCAAATCACTTATTTTTCTCCAAGTTTTATTCCCCCAACTATTTAATTCTGTGAGAGCATTATTACTCTTTCCTTGATTTGATGACATAATTTTATTTAAAAAAAATTAACACTTACAGCGATTATGAGACGTAAGCGTACAAGTAACTCCCTTATACTGATGTATAAGACTGTCGTTGATTGTATAAGACTTCTGGTATATAAGACTTGTCACTGTTATTGTACTTGTTACTGTTTACTGTTGTTCTTGTTAGATGATAACTGAATGTATGTTCCTTTGAAATGTATGGATTTATATATTAAAGCCTTATCTAACATTATGCGGTTAATTCACTATTTAATTATCTTAGCAAATGAACACTCACCGCAACAACATAGTTTCATGAGAATTTTTTTTTATCTCTTCCGGTGTTAGAAATTATTAATTTGTGTTTTATTTAATTATCTTATCAAATGAACACTCACCACAACAACACAGTTTCATGAGATTTTTTTTAATTTTTTTAACCGCAAACGACATAGTTTCATGTGAATTTTTTTTTTATCTCTTCCGATGTCAGAAATTATTAATTTATGGGTAAGCAAAAGAACACTAACCGCAACAACAAAGTTTCATGACATTTCATACACTTCCAAGCCTCGCACCCACCCCGCAGCGCCCCCCACAACACCTTCTTATCAAAACCACAACAACAAAGTTTCATGACATTTACTTCCCCGCCCCGCACCCGCCCCGCAGCGCCCCCGCTACGCCTCCTTATCAATCCACACTTCCCCGTCCCGCACCCGCCCCGCAGCGCCCCCGCAACACCTTCTTATCAACAGTTAACCGCAGCAACAAAGTTTCATGACATTTACTTCCCCGCCCCGCAGCGCCCCCGCTACACCTTCTTATCAACATACTGTTTCCGCTCGACACACCATTTTCACCACTAACCACTATAACCTGAACGCTCGTCTCCACACTAACTACATACCCTCACGGGTCTACTTAGGCTGGACTTCCTGTGGTCCAGAACCCCCAATTATATGCTACTAACAGGTTGTTCAAATTCAAAAGAAATTATAAAAAAAGCAGCAAATAAAACAATCGCTTTAGTTGAGTACAGAATGTAGGTAATTGGATCTTTCACCCTAATTTAAATAATGCGTCGCGATTGTGATAGCCTTTTTGTGCACTTTTATTCGAATGGCATCGTTAATAACCCTGGAACCCTTTAACTCCAGGACATATCGATCCATACTAGGAAGTAGAAACTTCAGAGTTTAAGCAACAGACAGAGTGTGGGTAGTCATTACAAATCCTATTAGCCCGAGTGCACTGCACCACGCAGATGAATTACTTCATATACCACAGTACCTAATCATCGATTCTATAGCTTACTTGTATCAACGAGATTGGCTCTAAAATTAAGGATGAGGCTGGCAAAGGAGCATGGGGATTGCTACATGAAAAGAGGGGTCTATGCCCAACAGTGGGTGAAGTCGGGCTGTATGGATGATGATGATGGCATGGTAAAATCTTTTCAGCATCTATCATCTGCCTAGCCTTTTCCCAACTATGTTAGGGTCAGCTTCCAGTTTAACCGGATGCAGCTGAATACCACATGGTAAAAAAATCTTTTATTAAGTCTAAATTATTTACATATGCTTTGCATTAAACACCCCAAGCTTTAACATAAACGGTATTAATTTTTAGTATTTCAGTTTTGACACTCAGAAATCTGTTTTCTTGATGACGTCATTTGCTTCGTCAAAAATCCACGTAGTCCTTACAAGGACCTAACTTTTAAGGAGGACTCCCTAATTGTCGGCCACCAAATAAAATTAAGTATCATTTGTTCTAGAATAAAACACTGCAGATTCATTGACGCATACGATATAAAATGCTTCCATTGCTTCCCATGGCCATGGAAACTTTACAGAGACATTTTTATTTATTGCAGTTTCCTCGTCGCGGAAAAAGCTCGTTATAAAAGACTTTTTGTGAAAAAAGTATCCTAGTTTGGAAAGTGGAGCTTGCGGTCGATGCACTTGGCTGGGTCCCGTTACTGCCGAATCGCGACGTCCCGTGGGACATTATACCTGTTTTGGGTTCCTTAGCATTATCACCCGTATGGAAACCCTCAGTACGGCAGATGGCGAAGAGCTGCGTGCTACCAATAAGGAAGCTTTTTTGCACAAGTGACAAGACATAATGTTGTTTCACTTGAAATTTTTTTTAATGGTCTCATCAACGAAGAAAACGACGGAACTAGAATCATTTCTTTTGATTATCAGTCGAGAAAACGAGATTCCTATGAATGGCTTTACCAAAAAAAAATTTACACTATCATAAGTTTTCTATCACAAACAAAAATCTATCCAGAATCGTACCTACCTACGCGTGGAACGCTCACCAACTATTAAATAGATCTGACATTTTTTAGCTACGTGATCCACATATTAACCGTAGCAAGCGTAGTCAGTCACAGAGCGACTAATCCATTTATTTATATGTCCGCCCTTTTGTCAAGCCGTACTAAACACATTACAAGCCATGTAGGGAGCCAATTATATAAAACAATGTGCAATTACAACTATCTGTCAGGAAAACTCGTAAATAATATGATTTGTTTGTAACTTCTGTTATTTGGTGATGATGAGTTCCTGATTGCTTCGCATTGACTTTGAGATGTTCTTGTGAATTACATACATAAACTCACGCCTTCTGCCCATGAGGGTAGGCAGAAACTACAAAAAGTTCGTACTTAGATAGGTACTATACGATTCTTACATAAGTAGTCTTTTGCTTCGTTAACGGTCATACATCTACAGTGTGCAATTGAAAACATGCGACAAATCGAAATGGGAGATTGTACTCATCATTATGAACAACTTTTAATATGGGACCAAACCTGAACACGGGAAAAAAAATCAGCTGTTCCCTACATTTTGACGAGTTATGCGAACATAAATGTAGGGAACAGCTGATTTTTTTTCGTGATTTCAGGTTTGGTCCCATAGTAAAAGTTGTTCATAATGATGAGTACAATCTCCCATTTCGATTTGTCGCATGTTTTCAATTGCACCCTGTATACACGCATGCCGTTGCGATTTATGAGATGATTTTATGGGTGACATAGTTACAGCATTGTTTTTTTTGATGTTGAATTCTGTCTTGCTGTTTTGTAGTCCTCAGATTCCGGGTTCATGACTATATGTGATACTTATTGGAACTCTGCCCGATAAATGACGATAAATTTGCCTTCGAGGTACTATCATTAGTAGTAGGACTATAGGGCCAACGTGCTTTAAAATCATAAGTCAATAGAATGCACCGTGTTATTGACTTATTGTGAACACTTATTTAGACTGCACACAATTCATTAGGTTGCTAAACGCCTCTAACGGCGCAACACAATGCAGTCAAACTCATTTCCCTATTTGGAGCTTGGAGCTCTATTGTTGAGCGATGAAAAAACCACACTCACTTTTCATATTCTATTCATCATTGTATTCTATTCAAAATAATGTAGGTAACATGAAAATCACTCAAAATTCTTTGTAAGTAATAGGTATATCAATTCTGGCCAAAAAAATGAAAGAGATTATAAGCCTCATTTTTAACACTTAAACCGCAAGTCGTCGTGTTTTGCAACAACCAATAAAAACACCTAGATTCGTCTCAAAGCAACATCTTAAACAAGCACGCAGTGAAAGTCTTGGCCAGTAGAGCAGAATGGGGACAAGTGACTCAGCCATTTTAACTGAACTACTGCACACGTATGAGCATGGAGGACGTATGTTTGAGCTTGTATCCGCCAGTATGTTGCACCGAAAAAAAAACAACGTAAATTATACAGTTCCAAATTCCGACAAGTAGGTTTAACGCACTAAAAAAAACAATGAATACCTAAGCGAAATGAGTATGAGAAACTCTGTTCTACTTAGATAATAACTCATTAGACATATGTGTGAAGTGCTTTTGTTTTCTTTATTAAAAAAAACCAGATTAAAAATAAAATGTTGTAAGTAGGTATCACACACTAGCTAGCCTATAGGTACTTAAGTATAAACTATTTGAAATATATTATTTTAACGAAAAATAAATCCAGACCCAAATCATTTATTGTATGAAAATGCGATAGAATCCTGTAAGACAATAACACCTTTTCTAAAACATGTATTATCTCTTCGAGCCCCGGAAGGCTGTTAATTCTGGAATTTATCCGCACTGCCTCTACTTTGTCTGTAATTTACGCCAAGTATCTAACATCAGGACGTCTACAACGTTGTCTAGATACTAACACATTGGGTTAAAGCAATGAATTGCTACACCTTGGTTCACACGGTAAATACTGGCTTTCGCCCATGAAGTACCTTCCAGTGACGTCTTCGGAATGATTTGGCAAACATACAAATTATGCTGTTTAATTTTTTTTTTCTTTTCTGACACAGTTTTAATCAGCAACTCATCAACATCACTGCACCGTGATTGATCATCATCTCTGTCAGCTTATCCATAGTGTTTAGTGAATTTATTATAATAAATCGTGTTAATTATTATTTGTAGAAATGTGCCAAGGTACATAAGTTATTAATATGAACCATTAGGTACATTATATTTATTTATTAATCGCAATAAGAGGAAGGGGGGAAGATTCGGATGACAACGAACGATGAAGCCTACACTCTATGTTCGTCAACGAAGATACCGGACCGTCCAAAAGTAATTCAGAACTTTTGAGTGAACCCTGCCATCGGATTACTGAACTTTTTCTAAACATACAAGAAGTACTTAGGGAGTATTAGGGACAACTGTCAAATCGCGGCGTCATAAGTGATACAGATTTGGAATCACCCGTAACCACAGAATACTTAATAGTAGAGTCATTCGGGGTAGCAGCACGCATCGGGTAAGAGATCGCAATGCTAAAATCTCCGCGGGGAATGAAGGGACAGGGGGCGCGTGTATGACGGAGTCAGTGGCTAGCACAGAGTACTTTATATGTGGCTAGCGAGCGGCCATGTTGAAACCAAGCTGTTTGTAGCTGCGCTGCGGTACTAACGAAAAAAAATCAAAAAAGTGTCAATTTCATTGATTTAAACTTAGTTTTTTGTGTTAAGGAAAAGTGTATATCTCCCATAAATACAAGATAATCGTGGTAAGTACTATTAAGTGTTGTAACATCATTATTAAGCTATCCATACCGAGTAATAATTTTAGGTTATTTTTCGAACTTATGTATGTTTCGGCGCGGTATTCAAAAATGTGTCCTGTGGGGTAACAGAACGGGGTCAAGAGAACGCACGCGATCTCTTACCCTTACATGCGTTCTTTTACCCACCACCTTTTTAACGTTTAGTTTTTTATAATTTAATTTAGAGAATTATTTATATCTTGTTGATCAGTGTACTTAAACATTGGTATGCAATGATGCACATTAATTTTATCGATTAATACGCACCATTGCACACCAGGGTTTATGTGTTACAGGGTTAACTAAAAATTAAAAGTTATAGGTACCTATAGCTTAATTTTGTTACACAGTTTTTAGGTACATTGTTATAGCACCGCGTGATACATATTTATGGTTATTTATTTTTGAGTTTCAGAAAAATGCCCCGAAATTACATCAGAAAACGACCTGACCGAAAAATACTGACAGAGGAACAAATCACTAGAGCCAAAGCTCTTATAGCTGGAGGGATGAGTCAAAGGCGTGCCGCAGAAGAAGTTGGAATTAGCGAAGGAGGTTTAAGAAAAAGATTAAAAAACAATAATATTCCAATATCTTTAGGTCGCTTCAGGCCTACATTTACTGAGGCACAAGAACTAGAATTGTTTTGTTTCTAAATACTATATAACTGAACTCCTTAAGGCTGTTTAATTACTATGATTGCTAAGTTGGCTTAATTAATAGGTTTATTAAAAAAATATCTTTAATTATTTGTTTTGTTTTAATTAACTTACCACAAATTATATCATTGCGTTTACTTACCCCATATGCGAACTTTTGGCCCCCAGACTGCGTGCTGTTACCCGCATTACGGGTCAATTGTTCGCATTCTGACTGAGGGTCATAATTAAGTGATTCTAAGAAAACTATTTAGAAAGTCAGTTTACAAATATATGTATTTAATAAAGCAATAAGTAGCCTACCTAAATGTCAATACTACATTTTTAAGAATCTATTATTTTTATATTGGTGTTGTAGAGAAAGGTAAAATGCGTCCTCTTGACCCGAATGACTCTATCTACTACGTAACTTGGGCCGAAACTACGGATGACTAGCTTATCGGATAGTGTCGACGCTGAAAACCATGCTAAAACTCATTTTTTTAAACTCTAAGTAGTCCATAACCGTTAACTACCTATTCCAATTTATTAACAACATATTTCTGCAATTTGTTATTATGTCACATAATGTAATCGAAGGTACTAGAACCTAATAGGTAGTAAGTGGACACCAAATGTTTTGCGAAACACCCTTACCGAGTAACTGCAGTTACGTAAATATATTGGCCGACCGACTTAGGTCGATTTTATCGTTTTCCCCGACAAATGCTGTGCTAATATGACTTTCTACGCCTTTTTTTGGCATAAAAAGTTTTGCTGAAATAAAGGACGTTACTTTATTGTTTTTTTAGTAAAAAGACTAATTTTTTCTGATATATTTTGAAATGTTAAATGGTCTATGTATGAAATTGTCACGTCGACAGTCTTTTGTGCAAGCATCGTAGCTGTAAATATTGCAATACCTACTATTCCAACATTTTCATTCCAAAAAATAGATCAAACAGATTCAGAATTTAACAAACTGCTTAAATTATTATTTAATATTATGAAACTTAAAAAATGGCATAATTTATCAAACCAATAATTTATCAAACCAATCATATGGGCAGCTATTATGAACTTTACCCTAGTGTTTTCGAAACATGCTTAATGTTACCAATTACAAAAAGTCACAATCAATATGGTTTGAGAGATACTCATCGTAAAAAAGTAGAGCTCCAATCCAATTATTACACAAACACGGTACAAATATCATAATTTTTCAAGTAAAGGTCAGGGGATCGTTTTAGGGGATAACACAAATTGCCAAATTCAAAATATAAAACTCGCTTTACATCATATTTTCACAATTATGTATCGAAACTTTTTAATCAGACTACCTACAAACAGCACACGTATTGAACGTTGGGCTAGTTGCCTCATGGTTACTTTAAAATGTTATTGGTAAGAGAAATAAGGACATTTCATTTATCGGTAAGTAGGTATTTAAAAAACATAACAGAGGCTGACGGTACGTAGGTATTGCATCGACTTTGAAGAAAACAACGATTAACTGCTGTAAAGTAAACAGACACTGTAAATCACAATCTGAATCATTTTTGAGGATATTGTTAATCCATGCTTCATTGTACGAAAAATTTTTCTGCTCAGCAACCTAATTTATATCGCAATGAATGTTGCTGAGTTGAACTGTCAAAAAGAAAACTATTGCTACTGATAGTGAACCCGCTTGACACTTATTTAATTTGCGATTCTTAAGGGCTTTGGCTACATTTAACCGTGAATGTTTCTTGAATTCAAGGCTTCAACCAAAACCTTTAAGAAATCCAAATCATTGTTCAAAGGGCTTGAACTGGAGCCACAAATACAAAACGCTTACCTTCTATGACTTGGTACAGAATATTTTGGCACGTCTGTTCTCAAGCATCAAGTAACAATAGCCGGATACATTTAGCAAACAGACAGACCTTATTATAAACCCTAGAACAGAACAAATAATTGTCCTTCACTGGTCCAGTATCTCTTGAACGCTCATGGTGGCGCCACTTACAAAGGCGAATGTCAAAATTGTGACAAATTCAGTACGTTTTCGGCTTAGTTCCCTTTTCCCCCGCGGGTCAAAATTAAGTGGCCACACATTGTTGACACATAGCATCAACACCATTACGCTAATATCATTGAGTAAGAGCAGGTTTCCAACAAAAGCCTTGAAGTTCACCGTTATGGCACATAAGCATAAAATTGAGCAATATTTAATGACAAATTGCATATGTACCGTTTGCCAGTTCAAATTAGTTTAATTGCATATTAAAATTCATTCTAATTAGTTACAATAAATTAGTTGGTATTGTTTTGTGCAATCTCGTTCTGTGATCAAAGTTTTGATTTCGATTGAGTAACTGGGTGATTGTAATTTTGCAGGTCTGACTTGCCAAAGGTTCACAAAAGTATGTATCCATGAGAAAATGAGAAAAAAAAAAACAAAAGCTCGAAAAATTCTACTCTATTGTAAGTATTTCAACAGCACAACAACATTCTCTTTGATGTTTATTATAAACTATTTATAAAAAAAAATGTAAACAGTTATGATTTTCTGATAAAAAACAGATTACTTTGTAGGTAGAACCAAGTCATCACTCATGGAGTTCAAAAGATTCTGTAGAAAATTCTATTTATGGTTCGTTACATAGGTAGGTAATGTAGCTAATGGATCTTGATCTGAGGGTACAGGTTGCGGTCAGTGGCTCGTTTTAGGGGCGGAGTTTTGGAGTTGGAGTCCTCGCGCCATAGCGCCCCTAAGGCTACACTCCAACCCAGCAGCCTAATTGCGGAACGCCAAATCGTCAAATGATTCTGATCAGTTGGCTTCATTTCTATCACAATTGGCTTCATTTTACGATTTTCGAATTGCGAAACTCTAGTTTCTGCGCAGGGCCTTAACGTTCATAATTGGTTTCATAATAAACTAGAGTTTCGCAATTCGAAAATCGTAAAATGAAGCCAATTGTGATAGAAATGAAGCCAACTGATCAGAATCATTTGACGATTTGGCGTTCCGCAATTAGGCTGCGGGTTGCAGGTCAAAGGCGTCATCTCATGCCGGAAAGAAATGTGCATTTGATTCCAGAATCCGTTTTGCTCGCGTTTTTGAAGTGAAAACTTCTTTAGACGCGTTGGGCATTTTTTGAGATGGGTAAAAACCGTTGAATTCGCGCCACTGTTACCGTAACCGACACCGCTTCGGATGTGTTCAGCTGTCCTCGGGATGTACTCGGCGGTTTTAATGTATATCCGATATGTCAGTGAGTGATGGCAAAGTATTCTGTTTGTGTTTTGTTTTCACTTCTGTCGGCACTCCCGGAGTGCCACTGTTTTGTTATTTTTCAAAGGTCAAGCCTTCTTTCTTTTATCTATGTATGGGTCAAGCCAACCGAACTTACGTTATGGGTTATGGAGGCAGACAGGCAGTCACTTACGTAGGCATACGAGAGTACGAGACTGCATGCTAGTGCCACAGTCTGCTTTCTACAAAGTCCAAAACTATTTTTACTTGCGATATTCACAAACATTGCTAACAATAAAAATGATATTATAAAATTAGCTCCCACGAACGAAAGTAACCTAGTGAAAGAGGTTTCACTCTCAAGCCTCAAGTTATAACAATAAGATGAATCTGGACCTAGTTTACAAGAATCAGAACGGCAGTTTTTTTTTTACTTTTTTAAGACATGCTTTGCCGCACACTGTCGGAATTTACTGATGGAATACGGATTCGGACTTTTTTCTGGCGTCGCACTTTTCAATTAGTGTTCTTTTTTTAATTAAGTAGTGCGTGGATAGCCAGTGACCATAAAATATGCTGGCTGGTGGCGCGATTGATGCGTTCGTAAAATAAAACTAGCGTTACGGATTTATTAGTTTAGGCACAATTTGTTTTTAAAACGTACGAAATTACGATTAAAAACACTGGCCAGAAGGGCAATTCAATTACATGCATTCTGCATTCCCAGCAGAACAATCAGTTAAAGGCAAATAAAAGGACATTTCACCAAAAAGGTTAAAACAGAATAAGTACCGTCAAGCAGGAAGTTAAAAGTTTTGCCTGAACTTTCCTATAAGGGTCAGTACCTACATTTGGAACGTATTTCGTAGGTACCGCAAGTTGTAAACCTTGATCGCTCACTTTTACATCAAGTTTACTTTACGCTTTACTTTTATTTCGAACTTCGAAGGTCTGCGCGCGCAATCAGTTGCGACATGATAAAATCTCATTATACTGTACAAAACATGTAGGTAATAATGGACCCAATAGCCTTTGGATAACTTGTTGAAAATTTTAATGAAGCATACCTACATGTGCTCCAACAATGACTATACAACCTAATTTAATTCTCTTTGTGCTCCAAGCATGGTGTTTGGCTCAAGTTCTACCACGATCCCTACACGTAAATCGTGGTCTCGTGGGGTCCATGATGGGCCATGCTCGATTGGACGTTTATGACCTAATATTTTATGATGGACGAAAATATGCTAGAAGATGAATTAGGTAAGAAAATTATGTCTGAATTATGAGAATTTTAGATAAATGTAGGTTTAAAGCAAACAGCGAGTTTAATTCGTAGGTTCATCATAGGCATAATATAGACATAGATATGAAGTCCCTTGAAGTTCTGTGATGGAGTGGTTCAAAAATCGTGCCCCATGCAATGATTCCCTCCGTCATGGATGTGTTGTTTTACTTACAGAACTCCCAAGTACCCACTGGTCAGACAATTGGGAGAGACCACAGTTGTGTCCTACTTGGATGTTGAACCTAACATTCACTCGCACTCAACCCATGTGGCAACATTGGCAACCAATATCGAACTCTTTTATGTTTAAATATTTTTGTCTATTCTTTCTTATCTATTTTTAATTATTATTTAAAAACTACAATGTTAAAATAAAGGTAAGTGTACTGTGTGTTAAAAAATGGAACCTGAAGTGAAATGTAACGAAAAAAAAAACATACCTGAAAAACGGAGAGAAAAGTAAATTCCAACAGGAGCCAAGCGTCGAATATCCCACTAAGGATTTTTCACTGATAAATCAATTGGATTGAATTAAGTATTTCACTGAAGTTAACACGAAGAAAACAAAAAATAAATATTATTCGAAATTAAAAAATCGTGCGATGGCCGTACCCACCGCACCGAGTGTCGCTTCAACACTGAGATAGGTACAACAATGTACGCGATGTTTACTGAGCGAACCAGTCGATCTAGTCGAAAGAAACGCAAACGCTAACTATATAAAACCTAGTAAAAAATTACAGCTCCTTCATGCATAAAAAACCTTTTTAGAACCATGAACTGGGATCAGTGTCCCATTTTCAAAAGGATGGCGCGATTTCTCTGATTGGTCGAGCGTCGCGACCGGTTCTCATCGATTGGTCATCTCGACGCGGCGGTTTCCCTAACTTTCTTTGACCCCGATTGAATCGTGTCGGTACATTTTTTTCGTGGTTGCATTTTGATAGAATTTTATTGCAATAATTCAATCGTTAGTGTTCCGATTGCTGGGTACGTCGCAACAAAGGTGGGATGTTCAATTTTTTTTCCTTGTTGCACAGTGGCGGATAGTCTGACTTTGTTGAAATCCTACTAATCCTAGTTGGTTCAATTAAAGAATACTTAGACCAATAAATTGGTCTGAGAAAAAATTTGACAAAAGATTAATTTTGTTTGACCTACACTCTTAGGACGACTAGACGAATGATTGAAAAACATACTTAATAATATTGGCATTTCTTATATACATAGAAGACGGTGAGCAGTGTGGTGGCTCAGTGGTAACCAGGGGTGGTTAGGAGTTGTAGGTCGTGATTTCGAACCCAATTATAATTTCATCACCACTGCTATTAAAACGGTTTAGGAAAACATCGTAAGGAAACCGGCATGTCCTAGGCCCAAAAATTCAAAGACATGTGATATCTCTAGGTTTCATTACCCGCACTGTGCCTGCGTGGTAGATTACGGCCCACTCCATCTCGCAGAGAGGAGGAAAGTGTGACCTGTACAGTGTCCCAGCAGTGAGAACATTATAAGCTGATTATACTTATACTACTTAGATACTTAAGTACAAGACCATCTCTTGAAATATCGAATAATTATAGCGTTTTTCATAATATATAATAAAATTGAAGATAAAATGAGTCAGTAGGTACTTTTACGTAATATTACCTACCTACATTATTATAAACTATCTATACGTGAGGATTTGTAATTGGCTTTCGGGTGACTATGGTTTCCTTTTTTGTTTGTTTTTATTAGCTGTAAGTCCTCCATGTACTAAAATAAATAAATAAATAATTCTCAAAAAAGTTCTGGAACGCAACACGTGTATATTTATCACATTCACAATAGGTATAATCTTCTTCAAGGCCAGTATGATTGCGACAGCATCAGTAAAGGCCATCCAGTAGCAGCAGAACTGTTAATTTAATAGTCGATATTTATTATTCAGATGACTGGCAAGAAAATTTTATAATATATAAGTATATATCTTATTTTTTTCGTATTTCGGACTTATTGTTTTTTTTTATTTCGTATTTTACTATTGAACGCTTTCAGGATACTACTACTTCTTTTCAAATAATGCTTTCTATCACACACACAATCAATGACTGAATGAATCAATGACCTACAACCTTGGACTTACCTACTGATTAACATCAACAGCCCTATCCAATAGATCATGTCTCGAGAACTCCGAACAGACAATGTCTGGCGAATAATGACGAGAGAATGCGGTCCAAAATGAAATGTTGGATGGGATAGAAGGTAAGGCTAGGCAGAGAGTCCTCGCGTCGCTGTACCGGTGGCGCGAGGAAGCACGGGCGCGAGGCGAGTGGCTGATGCAGCGCCATATGGAGCTGCGTCGGTCACAGCTTCGCGAGGTCCTGGTGGCGGAATGGCGGGACGGGCTTTCACGCCCAACCGCCGGCCTCGTCACTATTGAGGCGGTCCGGCCGGTACTCGAGCACTGGCTCGGAAGGAGGCACGGCTCCCTGTCGTTTCGGGTGACGCAGGTGCTCTCGGGGCATGGTTGCTTCGGGAAGTACCTGTGTCGCATAAACAGGGAGCCGGACGCCCGGTGTCACCACTGCGTCGACTGCCGGGAGGACACGGCATGGCATACGCTGGCAGAGTGTGCCGCTTGGGAGGAGCCGCGCCGTGCCCTCATCTCAGAAGTAGGCGGTGACCTGTCGCTGCCGGCCGTGGTCGAGTCGATGGTCGGCAGCGAAGAGTCCTGGGACGCGGTGGTTTCCTTCTGCGAAGTCGTCGTCTCGCAGAAGGAGGCTGCGGAAAGGGAGAGGGAGATCTCGTCCACTCACCCGGCCCGCAGCAGGCGCACCGGGCGTCGGCGGAGGGCGGACAACGCGCTCTTCCAGCCCCCCTAAATGGGTCCAGGGGCGACGGACTCGGGGACGTCCGTAGCCCCCCATACACTAGGACCCGAGGTGGCGGCGCGTAGTGTTCCACGCGCGCCCCTCTTAGACGTCGCGGGGGGAGTCAAACACCTCACTCCCCCCCCTGACCTGAGGAGGCCTGCAGCGGCGGGCCGGCCACCAGCCGCGGGTTGCGGAAGGATCGTACGTTCCCGCGACCCCTGGCGTAGGTGTGAGATGGAACACCGGGGTGGTTTTTAGTCAGTAAGAGTCTGACAGACCCCGCCGCCCGCCCCAGAGCGGCGGACATCCATGAGGATTTTCCACCCCGGAAACAAAAAAAAAAAAAAAGGCAGAGAGAGTCCTAAACAGAGGCGAAAGGAGTTAGTTGGTCCTCTTTTGCGTGGAAATACCATAGGTAATATAGACTGTTCTAGTTGGTTACCAATCGTGCATTTGTCGTTCATAGACCTTGCCAAAGTTTTCCGATGTTTTTGTTTGTGTTACCTAGGTAGGACTAGTCAGTTTCCCCCTCACCATAACTTACATGCTCTGTGACCATAACCTGCAGGTAGTGTTTTCAATAGGCCTGTACAGGGTGGCAGGGACATCAACGCGCAACCTGTCCATGATTCTGAGCCCTCCAGCGTTGGAATTTTTCGTCGGTTATTAAATTGCAGGTCGGTGTCCCTACCACCCTGTATAACTTTGGCATTATTGTATATGTTGGGTAGACAGGTACAGGTAGGTCTTCTACTAAATAAAATTTCTAAATACACAGTACAGTCTTCATATTCACGGGCACCAGGCTAGCCCATTAGTTTGCTCAACCGTATAAACACTTAGCCATTTGAATTCACATACCTATTGGCTATTGCGTATTAAGACTTGCGTTTCGTAAGACAGCTGGTCTATGGGTCAAGTGAGTCTCCTTATGCGTTGGCAGGAAGGCACACACATACTTACTTCAAGTTTATTAATCACCAAGCTTTGAAAGGGTCAGTTGCATTGCATACAAAGATTCTACACAAGATTTTTGTCGAATTGCCCACACAATTATGACATAATTATACCAGTCCTTAGCATTGGCGGACTGTCATCGCCCCAATCAATACCCCCAATCAAATCCCAAAAAGGCAAAAATATGTTCAGCAAGGAGTTTTTTCGAAGATTTTCGAGCTCGCTCCTTTCACTCTTACATTCTCTAATTGCTCAAACTTTTTTGCAAAAATAAGTCGAACATTTATCTCGGTATTATAATTTTATTTAGGTAGGTACCTACTTACTTAAGTCAATAATAAAAAAAAATCTCTAAATTATCGGGCTGATCTGCATACCTAAGTAGAAGTCAAAGTAACTCCTATTTCTGAATGGATAGTCAAAAGCTGGTGTGCAAAAATGTTCGAGCTCGCTCTTGCAGCCTACATTCTCCTCATTCTCATGGTTTCAGGCGCGGTCGCAGCCTAAGATTTTGGGGGGGGTCATCATGGTTGCCGAGGAATATTTTAATGGAGGTTCATCTCCTCGTAGGTCTAGTGGTCGCAAGCGTTACTGCTGAGCATGAGGTCCTAGCTGGGTTCGATTCCTAGGTCGGGTAAAGTATTAATGGGTTTTGCCATCAGAAATTTCTCAGAAGCAGCCTGGAGTCTGGATTTGTGCCCGGTTGGCGGCAGTAGGCTCGCGCTCTATGACATTTCACTTAATAAATGTGGGTGTATGTACTATATGAAGGTAGACCCCTGCCCAACCCTTTGGGGATTGAAAGGCGTGAAGATATGTTAAGGTTCATGTACATCTCCAGCTCCACATTACTTATGCTATTCAGGGACGCAGCTTTTACATAGGGGGGGAGGGGGGAGGGTGTTACTTAAATGCTGCCAAATTCGTTGTATGTATTAGAATGACAGATTGTGCAGGGTGGGGAGAGCGAGCGAAGCGAGCTCGAAAATTTTTACAACCCGCCTCTATTTAATTAGGTTTTGTTTTATATTTTTAAGTAGAAATAGGGGTTAGATTGTCGACTTGTGCAGGCAAGCTCAAGCAGCTAGAAGAAACTAAAATGCAAGAGCGAGCGAAGCGAGCTCGAAAATTTTGCACACTCTTGGTTCGATTTTCTTTCGAATTTCGATCATTCCAAAAGGACTAAGAATTAGGTACTTGCTATGTCGACTTTTGAAGAAAAGCTCAAGAACCAATTTCAATTGCAAGAACGAGCGTAGCGAGCCTCAAAATTTTAGCACTCCACCTTGAATAGTTTCTGTTTCCTTTTACCCATCATACAAAAAGAGAACTTACTTTATCGAATTATGACGAAAAGCTTAAACTCGTTTTACAGCAGTTTAGGTTTTGGAATCTGGCCTTACCTAAGCCTTTCAACCTTACGTACGAGCGGGGTGCCCAATATCCCGAGTTTGCTTCGCTCGCTTTTAAAGAAAAATATTTTTAGGCGCGTTAGAAAACCCACTGTCATTTCATGGTTTTAAGTTTTTACTTCAGTCGGCAGTCCCCATGTCTGCCGATGTTCTTAATGTTTTTGAATATGCCTATCGGGGTTTTCGTGGCTCATGTACAGTTTTAAGTTTAGTAAGGCAAGTAAATCATTCAGACTCTTGACAGCTTGAATGATTTTGGGGGGGGTCATGACCCCCACGACCCCCCCCCTCGGACCGCGCATGCATGGTTTCTGCATAAGTCCGAGGCGGGGTGTTAATTTTCGAGCTCGCTCTTGCATCCTATGCTCTAATAATTCTCATTAGTCAACAAAGCAACTCTTATCATAGGTAGGTATCTCATTTTGTTTGGCCGCCCGGGGCCCCCGACAGGCTAAGTCCGCCACTGTACCGTAGTGACCAGTTAATTAGGGTGTATTCCCGCTCGTCCCACCGACTTCGTCCCCGTCGTGGGACGAACGGGAATTTACAAAAATAATATTAAATTTGTTCCCGATCGTCCCCTTCAGGATTTTAGAGGGACGAATGGGAATATGTTCTTAGATTAGTGCCATTCGTCCCACTAAATAATTTTGTGCCTAAAATGTTTAATCGTTGTTTCGTAGTTTACTTTCAATGGAGAACGGGCAAATGTGTATAAATATGTATTAAGCCTGGTACCTACTCGGCCCAATAGCTATAATATACTATGTATCATTGAAAAGGTCTTTTTACAAGGATTAATGATAACCGAGTCGCTAGTCTCCATTTGCTGTCGGAACGGAGTTATTTTGTGTTAAGTATTTAATTATTTTTTTTTGTTTTTGTTTGATTATGTTAAGATAATGGTGATGTTATATAGTTGTCTTGTATAGAATCATGTGTGTTTTGCTTAATAGGTACTAAAATGAATAAACACTCAGGAATAAACAAGAAAAAAATAACAAAAGTAAGAAACGTTATTTTTTTTTAATTATTACCAATAATGACATTGCTGAGGAACGCTGCACGAACAGTGAAGCTTTCATATCTGGCATATCCTAGATACCACACGATTGAAACTACATGAGCACAAGTGCCGACTGTTCGTCGTACGGTCAAACACGTGCAGTAATAATTGCATAAAATGTTATGGATATTGGTTTCGTTTTCATTAAGATTGTTTTTTATCAATAAATAACAATAATAAGTTCTTGACCGTACGTGGCGCGACTGTATGCGTCCGCGTAAAAGCCAAGCATCTTCTTTTGTGTCATATTCATTTAAATCCTGGAGTGCGCTTTCTCTATACATTTCTAAAATGTATAGTCCATTTGATAAATGCTCGTTGCAGTAGGATCGGGCTAGCTTCAGTTGATAGGTGCCCAAAGAAAGCAAAATAATCTGTTATTCCGTCAGTAGTGGGAAGTCCTGTATTCTGTGACTTTCTATTCTTTGAAAATCCGCTCTTCGGCTATTTAAACGTTTTCTTTCTACATAATCATAAAGTAGATTCGGGGAACCTATTTTCTCTTTATTTTCTATTTCTTTTTTATGTTTAGGAAGGCCTCTGAGTGAATATTGTCATCGATGGGTATGTGGAAGTTATTTAACATAGCTGGCGGCGATTTTAAAATCAATGAACATTTTTGATAACCTTTAACCCTAATAGTATACACATAAAGTCAACTTTTAAGTACTGAGTACCATTCTTGATGTTCGGTATTTAATATGTTAAAACATGCTGTTGGTATCTAGCACGATGTAGGCCTCGCCGACACATCACACAGTTGCGATGTTCTTCCATAACGATGATCCAAATCGATAAGCACAACAATAGTCCTCAAGACTAGCCAAGATAAACGTTTGTAGCGGGTAATAATGTCCAAAAGAGGCGCCGGGGTCAGTGATGAAAACGGTAGTAACACAATACATTTCTCGTTTTAAATAATGTTGTTTAACATTTTTATTTTTCGTATCTTCAATCATGATAGATATGTAATATTATCGTATTTGCAATTATGATATCAACTAAAACTGGAACTTTGGGGGCTTCCCGTGGTTTCTGGACATGGATTTGGGACAAGTCGCCATAGTAAATATTTTTCCTGATGAAAAGACCTATCCAATGACACCACAATGATTGCTATTGGAGCGAGTACCAAAATGCCCATTCTCCTTTAATATTATTTTTGTAAATTCCCGTTCGTCTCACGACGGGGACCTCTCGCCATCAAACGTAAATGTTTGGCGAGTTTAGAATTAAGTAACACCTCTGTATTACAGTATAACAAAAAAAAAAGTCGGTGGGACGAACGGGAATACATGAAAATAATTAATAAATTATTCCCGTTCGTCATCAATAAAATTAGTGGGACGAACGGGAAAAAAAATAAAGAATTCCCGTTCGTCCCACGAGGGGGACGAAGTCGGTGGGACGAACGGGAATACACCTTAATTAGGTATTTTAAGTATTATCTCCTTCCTAAGTATAAAATGTAACCTGGATGGATTCCCATTATAGTTTTCACAATATTTTCATCACATCACATTAATCACAGTAATATTATAAAGGCGAAAGTTTGTGGGGGTGTGTGTGTGTGTGTGTGTGTAAATCAACACAATGGGCCTGAGAATGTTATCCCGATTCCTATTTTTAATAACAATAATATAAGTAACGCTTGTCCTCTTTTTTTATAAGGCATTACTTCGTGCATGGGATGCGTAACCAGCGTAACTATTGTATGACGTATTGTACTGAAAAATCGCTGACAATAAAGACAAGTGATGTGATGTTGCAACCACAAACATAATTTACGAAAAACCTTCAGCAATAAATCGTTTGCAATTTTCAAGTGACAGATTATTCAGCGGATGCGTTATATTACAGCAGATAGTTGTTATATTATGTGATGGGGCGTGCATGAGGCCTTGTAACAGATGTGAACGAATCTTTGACGTCCATGGTTCAAGGCTCTTCAGAAATTGTTCTTCGGAATAAAGGTAATAATAACATTGCGATTAGAATCCTTTTGGAAGATAGATAAGGTTGATCTTGAGGATCAATTTTTTTGTAATAGTTTATTTTCAATGAAAAATGTTGTTTGTAGGATGTTGTAGTTTCCTTGGTCTACCATAAACTACAGATTGGTTTAAAAGTTGTCTTCTAGTTTATGGATTTGTGTTGTGACATTGTCACATTGATAATTCACAGCTGTCATTGTAGCAAAACAACGAAAATGGCGAACGTTCCATTTATTGCGGTTAAAACCCACTCTCAAAAGGTTTGCTCCCTTTACAAAAGGGCTCTACGCAATTTGGAGGCGTACTACGATAGACGGTAAAGTTGACTATATACTTAAATCAAGAACTTCCCCTTTTTTGGCTTTTGTTTTCACATTACGTAATTCTTACAAACATAACCACAATTTATCCCTTTTTTTCAGATATCTTTTGATTTTTAAATCCTTTCCTTGAGAAAATCCTACACCAGAAGTTTTTTTCAAGTGTCCATACATAAAAGGTTATTAAATGATTAGTCTAAAAGAACTTTATAACCATTGTATTTCGAATTGTATTGGTTTGTTAAAAAGAGTTTGTTTAGCTAAAATCTTGCTCTAATATATTTCATTCATTAGTTACTTTTAGAGAGTACTAATTAAGTAGAAGAAAGTAACAGAGAGTTAAGTAGTAGAGAAAAGAACTAAAATTTCATTACTTTTTCATGTATTTGAATTTATTGTAATCTGTGCAATTATTTAGCCACTACCAAGGAACTTATACCCTCCTTGGCCGCTACTGCCATCCTTCAATTTAAGTTCCTCTTATATCCTATTTTCCATTCCTTTATTAGAGAAACAAAAGGGGTTTACTCCTTTTTCTAGTTATCTGATTTGTTTATCATCAATAATAGATCCTAAGACGAGAAATTATAATAATTTTTTTAACATCTATATCAGTCCTAGTCGGATCTAGAATTAGATTCAGAATGTGGTACATTTACTTAATCTGTCGAGCTCTGCTAATGAGACACAATTTATTTTCTATTGTTTCGTAGCCAACAGGCGACGTGCGCTGCTTGACCGGTTAAACATGGCACAAATTGTGATAAAGTACCTAACTCTTTACCTTTAATTGTTGTTAACTTATTATTTATCACTGTCCCATCTGTAGTATCGGTTGGATGGGGCAGTGCCTTCATACCGTGCAAGATCAAGAACCATCATCTAGCTATTGCTGAATGTCCTAAGACAGATTGCATTAACAAGAGAAAAAAAACACTGCTGTGGGTACATTTACCTTATTATTTTTCCGTTTAAGTTTTTTAAATATGTACTTATATAAAACTCCCAGTAACTGGGTTGTGGAGGGCAGTGTGATAGGCATTCGCTCCATGTAAAATACTGGACTGGTGTTCAGCAGCATCTGGTTAAACTGAAAGCCAACCCCAACATAGTTCATAGTTGGGAAAAGGTTAGGCAGATGATGATCATATGAAAGTATGTCAAATATAATAAACTATTCTATATATTTCAGCAATGTATACCGGTATCAGGCGGTACTCCTCCGGGACAGGTTCGACAAGCATGCCAAGGAGACCGACATGATCAAAGCTGTAGAGCTACTGAAGGCAGGAGAGCAGGAATTGTTCTTAGTGCAGCATCCTATTCCTAGAGCTTGTAAGTTTATATTTTATTCACCTTAGGTTATTTTGTTTTATTGCACTATAAAACACTGCACATCCCTAGGCTACATAAGAGATAGAAGTACGAGACTTATCTCTCAAGCATAAGGTTCAAAGTTGATTAGGAAAATTTGACAGTTTTGGGTAGCTTGATGTGCTGGCGTCTGTACCTTCGCTTTTGATTAGGTCAGGAGGGTGTCTGTAAAAGAAATCTGGAACATCCTGAAAAGTTTCTGATAAAATAATTAATTTCATCCCATGTAGAGAAAGATGGCCCAGTGAGCCTGGATTGGCCTATCTATACAAAAGATACTTATGCTTAGTTCAATTAGGGCTAATTTATCAATTGTCAGGTAACTTGTCTGCTTTTGGCTAGAAATAATGTCAAGCCGCCATATTTATTTGCCAGGTTATTTGGGTGGCGAGTTATTCTTTCTTTATATGACATGATATAGCGTTTTATTTCCTCTTTGACTGTCGGTATTTTCAGATCATGGTGAAGTGCTTCATTTGGTACAAACCATGGCGCATTTGTGATTGTTCTTAGAAGCTTGTTCTGAAATCGCTGTATGATCTCTATGTTAGAGTGTGATGCTGTTCCCCATAGCTGAATGCCACCACCTAATGGATGAACAAGGCATACGCAGGCTAAAACACAAAATTCCACAGGATTTCATCGGACAAACAGCTTGATGCTGCATAAATATTAGGATGTGTCATAGGACGCATACCAAGCAAGACATCTAACACTTCATCAGAATTACTGAATGTCCTAATACATAGTGACAGATTGTAAGAAAAAGGAGACAAAAAAAAAAAAAAAAAAATATTTACTAGAATTTGCTCGCGACTTCGTACGCGTGAAATTTCGGCCCCCGAGCCACCGGCTCGCATCCCATCGCCCGCCCGCGCTATTACTTCGTTTTCGCTTAGCGTTATTTCTTACTTCTTTTTGCTCGGCTCTTAAGGGTCCTAATCCTAGCATGATGTTAAATAGCCTTCTTCAAGAATCGGGCTATCAAATGAAAAAATATTTTTTCAAATCTGACTGGTAGTTCCAGAAGTTAGCACATTCAAACAAACAAACCCTTCAGCTTTATCCATACTAATATTATAAATTCGAAAGTAACTCTGTCTGTCTGTATGTATGTTACCTTTTCACGCCTAAACTGCTGAACCGATTTAGATGAAATTTGGTATAGAGATAGTTTGAGTCCCGGGAAAGGACATAGGATACTTTTTATCCCGATATTCCCACGGGATCGAGACTTATGCAGGTGAAACCGCGGGGCGCAGCTAGTTCTTAATATTTGTAGTTATTTAGGATCCCCAACTAAATATATACACAATACATGACACGTAAATAATGTTGGTGTACTCCTTCACTTTTATTGGAGACCACAACATGTGCACAATAAAGTCAGATAAAAGTTGATGGTAGAAAAATGGGCTCATAGATAACAATTAGGTAATGTACTGAAAGGTTGTTGCATCAAGATGATTTGCAATAAAATTGCGTAACATTATTTTTCTTTCAGACCTTGCACTTTGTATTTATTTATTGTGTAAAATAATGCTTATAAATAAATGCAATTTGTCTTGCAAATGACTTGCAACAAATAGTTAACTGCAGGTATAATATTGCAGCATTTATGTTATTAATGCTTAGACACTTTGTTGGTTCCTTGTAATATTCTTTTGTCCAGCATTATTTTTAATAGCTAATGGTAATAGATGCAAATAATCAAAGGCACCTGTACTGTCACCGACAAGGAAGCGCTTTGTTATCGATTATTTTCTTGCTCAAGAAACGTACAATAGACGTATGTCTTGTGTCAGTAAAAGAGATACATATATACTGTTCGTACTGCTGGCGAGAGCTCTTTCTATTATACGCGAGAAAATATTCGATTGCTAGCTGCTTCCTTGTCTGCGATGGGACAGGTGCCTTATAAGGAATTTGATCACCCATATTTTAGATGAATTGATCAACTAGGACCAGGCTATTGTAATTACTGCTGAACAGACACATCTTCTGTATATGATTATTTGCATCTATTACCAATAAACAGCCATTTAGAGAAAATTATAAGGAACGAAAAGCGTCAAGGTGTCCAAACATTAATCAAATAGATGCTGAAAATTGCAATATTATGACTGCCTGCAGTGTCAGACTTACTGAGTGTAAGTATTTTCTGGGACAGGTGCCATAGTGAACAAAAATGTCTATAGCAGAACTTGAAGCAGCTTCTTTCTATTTCCGCTCCGAAGCCTGATATGCATAATAATCCTAATTCTAACAACTCATTTTCTCTCCCCAGTCGCAACTAGCAATGGAGGCGTGGCCCACGAACGTGTAGTTACTCCCCCCGACTGGGTTATAGACTACTGGCACCCTCTCGAGAAGGCCCACTACCCCGAGTACTTCAAGCGTCGTGAACAACGCAAGAAGGAGTACATTGCCATGTGGGAGAAGGAATATGGCCCCGCCGAAAAACAGGAAGAGAAGCATTGATTTGTTTATTGTATAGTTGTGTAATATAGTGAATTGCGTTATTTAGTTTGGTTTTTAATTTTATTTAGACTATTTAACACAAAAAATACTCAAACCTCGAAAGCATTTAACCAATTATAGGCACTTTTGGATTGTCCATGTCCAGTCGGTTGTCGGAGGATGCTAATTGCTACTGCCTATTCTGTTGGTACCTATTATTCAAGCAGGGACAGGGTCGGCTCTTTTCTCTACGTCACAAAATGCGGTGACTGCGGTCTTAGCCGAAGTGGTGTGCTTAAAGGATATAAATAAAAAAATCCTCTGAATAGTGTGATAAATAAAACTACACAATTTTTCAACCGCATGTTTTATTGTTAAATCAATTTTGTTATAGAAATATAATCTAGTTTATGTATCTTGATATCCTCCTGTCTTTGTCAATATAACAAAGACTAGCTATTTATTATTAATATTAATAAATATACTATGTATAGTAATTATTGCGTTTATAAACTCTGATACATGCAGACGCTAAGGTTATACTGGAAGCCAACCCCAAATATAGATAAAGGAGGACTTAGTATAGGAGCGAAACTGGGCGTATTGTATGCCCTGAAGATGTATGCGCGATTGTAAACTCTTTGGTAACTTATAATAACGTTTAAGTTCAACTATGCAAGATTTTACCAGGTAAAAATCCGACTGGTTCCAAAATCATTCGCCCCCGAAACTGAAAATAATAGCGCACTTTTGAACTTGAACGCATTCAGAACGGTAGTCTCGCTACTATACGAAGTAATCAAGAAGAAAGTGTTCGCGAATAGACTACAGTATTTCAAAACATAGCATCAATATCAAAGTGCTGTAATATAGAAACAGGCGTAAGGTGCCGTTGGTGTCCATCCGTAAATTACGTCACACGTAGAAGGGGAGGGGGGGGTTTAAAAAGTTTTTCAAAGAGGGGGGACGAGTCATAAGCTTCGTGACCACACATGTATGAATCTAAAGTATAAAGACTAAACTTCAACTCTTAACAAACACCTTTAAAATATGATCAACTCTATTATTAAAAAAATCATAACCCTTCCTGGCTTTGCCGTAATCGGGTAAAAAGGGGAGCTCCAATAATCATGAAATTCGTGTGACGTAATTTATGAATGGCCCCTTGTGATACAGTATGGTCTATCCTAACCAATAAGATGGCCGAAGAGACAAATTGGTCTGCTGGCCCATTTTGAATCTTAAGGCTTTCTGTGAAAGATGACTACGACCTTATTAAGCAGTTACAGTCCCTCGAGATTTACGCCCGTTTTTATATTATCATTATTAAAGTTAGGTAGTCTTTTATTTACCTCAAAATAAATGCAAGGCTCTAGTGGAGTAAACTAATATTAATAAAAAAATTAAAACTAAATTAAAATCAATCTAAAAGTTAAAAATGGGAAACGGGACTTACAGCGAAATGTAACATCTTTTATTATGTTTTACACTTTCCATAAACAATACTTAAAGATAGTTGTATATTTTTCATAAATGCTTTTGTACCCTTTTTTTCATAATCGGGTCAATAGTTCCCAAGACTATACGCGCACAAAAACAGTTCTTATTTTCAGGCAGCTAGCTTCCCATTTTCAACAGATTCGTTGATCAATAATAATAATTTATATGGTAGATGGTAGGTCATGCATTTGTTTGGTGTACCTATTAACATTACTGTTTTTTTTTTATTATTAACATTCCAGTAAAATATACATTGTTCACGAGACTATTTAACTATTTTTTAGAGGTAATTTTTGTATAATAAATTGTAAATGCTATATTTACATTGTGCAGTGCACCTTACGTAATTAATAATTATTGATACTATGTAATCTGACAATGCAAGCTGATATTATTTTACCTAGTAAAAGTTATCTGAACATACATACAGTACGTGCTAGCCACTTAATTTCCACAATGCTGAACATAGGCCATCTTCATACTCAGCATGTCTAGAATGTGTTTCTCAAAGGCTTTTAAAAGGAGATTCGAAGCAACGATACAGCTGTACAAAGATCTTTTGGCGCGTGGTCAAAATGAACTATCGCCGTCATCTTATTTTTAACCGACGAAAAAAAACGGAGGAGGTTCTCAATTCGACGCGTATATTTTTTTTTTTTTTTTTTTTTTTTTTTTTTATGTATGATCACGCATAACTTTTTACAGAGCAGTCCGATTTTGATAATTCTTTTTTTATTAGAAAGGGTATACCCTGAAGTTGGTCCCATATATATTTGGAAAAAATATTCCAACCCTAAGGGTTAGAAAACAGGGGATGATTGATTGTTCACTCACTGATTGTAATGTATGACCACGCTTAACTTTTTACAGAGTAGTCCGATTTTGATAATTCTTCTTTTGTTGGATAGGACATACTTCGAAGTTGGTCCCATGTAAATTTGGAAAAAAAAATCCTACCCTAAGGGTGGGAAAATAGGGGTGATTTATTGTTCATTCACAGATTTTAATGCTGAGCTGTGTATTACAATTAAAATAATAAAAGGCCTATCTATGTTGATATATAAAGCCTGTTTTTTTTTAAGTATTACATTATATTATTTAGTATTATATTACACAAAAAATAATAGTTAAAGTTGGATTATAACAGTTAATGTCTAAAGTAACTAGTAAGGTAGGTATTTTAAAAGTAATCAAACATTAAGCATGTAGTAATTAGTAAATTATAGCCTCAAAAAATTATAAAATAAAAACTTTTTAACAAAAAATTAAACCTCCGAAAAAACTGAAAAGCAAAAAATAATAAACTTTTTTTATTTAACCTTAATAAATAAGTTCTTAAACTAATGCAAGTATACCTAAGTAATTTTGAGTCGGCGCCAAACAATCAATGAACAAAGATTACTTAATTACCTTAAATTTAAAGAAATAAGCAACGTGAAATCTATAGCGATAAACATTAACATTTCAAACAAAAAATGCGCTCTCCGCACGACCACTCGCAACGATATTAATTTGCTTGTTTGGCGCCGACTCTAAATTACTTAGGTATACTTGCATTAGTTTAAGAACTTATTTATTAAGGTTAAATAAAAAAAGTTTATTATTTTTTGCTTTTCAGTTTTTTCGGAGGTTTAATTTTTTGTTAAAAAGTTTTTATTTCAATACATTTCACAAATCTTTACCAACAGCGCCCCCATGTCAAAGTCCATCCAAGAGCCGAAAGATCCTCGTAGCAATGTAGTCGCAAGGAGGTTCACGACCTTGGTCTGCGTAGACGGTAGACTGATCGGTTATGCAGGCCACACAAGAAACAATGCTTGCGCAAGTTTAAGAGTTGCACAAGCCTGCGTGCCACCGAATGGCTCGGATACTTGTACTAGGCCAATTTTGCGCAAGTATATCGTAACGTGTGTGTCTTGCATTAGGTTGGACCCCTAACAAAGATTCGTACCATTTTGAGTAGCAAAGGTATATTCATTTATTAATCACGCAACAATTGTATTACTTTGTTCAAGTGTAAATAAAAATCATATGTGTTGTAAAAACTTATGTAAATATAGCATTCAGCATGACTTTATTTGACCTATTACAATAATTCGTCTTTGCTAAAAATAGTTAAATCCATTTCACAGTCACGATAAAGGCATAAACGAAACCTATTCATACTTCAACGTTGGGTTCTTATTCATCCATTGACCAATAATATACTATGTGGCAGATTATTATTACATTTATATTCCTGCTAGTGAGAAACTGAACAATAAGCAACTGGTGTTGCCATGTGTGAATTCCGGTTAGATGGTTCTTGATACAGGCCAAAGACAACTTTTGCGATAGAGGCCCTTACCGCCCGGCCACGACTTTTGGTTTAGCGGCAAGCGGCGTGGATTCTTTTGTCTAGCGTTGACGCTGCGAGCGTTGCGTCGTGGCATGGTTCGTACATTTTTGTATATTTGTTTTTGTCGCTCGCCGCCCCGCGCTAAGCTGCCGCTGATAGCGGCAAGGTCGTGGCCAGGCAGTTAATACGATATATGCTTAACGCAACCATAGACAAATTGCTTACTAGCTCATAGTACAGAGACTTATTTATAGATTGTAAGATATTCCTCTCGTGTCCCTGGCAACCAAAATATCCAGGACTAAAAAAGTAAGATAAAAAGTTAATATATTTTGATACACTTTAGTATTGGTCAATGGACTAGTAGGAGCGTCCAACGTGAGTCTTTTCATTTCCATTCAAACGCAATTCAATGAGCACAAATCCTATTCAACCATTAATATAGAATTCCACTATAAAGTTAATAATACAAAATGCCACCACAAAAGAAAACCCATGTTTTCCCACCAGAAAAAAAACCCATATTATTTAACTTTATAGTAAATATTCCTTTGCATCACAAATTTTCAAGCTGTGATCATAGGTGCACTTAAAAAAAAACATACTTCAAACTTGAACAACACTACAAAATCAAAAACCATAAACAAAAAAAAAAGCAAAAGCTGTATACACATTATCTACAAAACTGTCAGTAGTAACACCACAATCACATCTTAAAAACTGGGACACTGTGTACAACGCTACGAGGTTATTTTGACGCGTGGCCAAAATCGGAACTAACGTCGCCATCTTGTTTTATCAACGCTCTTCTGTCAATGTCATTCAGGCGCCAAAATATCCTTGTAGCACTCTATATCTAACATCAAAGTCTCTCACTAAAGAGGTTGTTTAGATCAGTTGCCTCCGAGCGCTTGTCCGCGGCCCCAGTTGTGGCCACCGAACACTGTACCGGCGGGTCTCGTGGGCACCCTCGCTTGGGGCGCAGTTCCGAAACCTCCCACGTACCTCGTGTCAGGGAATATCTGTTTTCTGGAGAAAGGATGAAATGCATCATGATTAAGTAATTGAATGGTGTGTTGAGATACATTCTGTGGCATATAGAAATGCCGGTCTGAACCGGATGCATTTATCTCCCTGCATATTATGTATGTGGCCTAAGGCATAAGCTAATACTTACATGAAATTAGGCGGCGTGAGTAGGGCAGGGCCGCCGAATTCTTGAGGGTATTTGAACAGCAGGAAGAACGCCAGGTGACCGATGAGGATGCCAATCAGCTCCACCACACCTCTGCAATAAAGGTCAATTTAATATTATTATACATAGGCTCAAAACGGTGAAGGAAAACATCGTGAGGAAACCGGCAAGTCCCAGAAAAAAAAAAGATAGGTAAAATCTACCAATCCGCACTGGGCCCGCGTGATAGATTACAGCCCACTCCCTCTCACAGAGAGGACGCCTGTGTTCCAGCAGTGGAAACATTACAGGCTGATTGTGCTAACCCTTCGGGAGTTTACCGCGTGCATTTTGCGTGACAATGCATTTTGTCTATTATGTGATTGTATTCTTTATTCTTTACATGCAATCATTGCGTTTAAATTTTATGGCTCGTAAAAGAAGATTGATTTACTAACTAGCGATAAATTTGCCAATCAATATTTTTCATAGTGTATTTTGGAATTAGGTACATGTACGATTCACATAAAGTAGTTTGCAAATAATACAGTCAATATTTTATTGCATTTAGGCAGAAGCCTAGTTTTTTCCCAACTGTTTTGGGGTCGGCTTCCAGTCTAACCGGATGCAGCTGAATTTTAGTATTTTATATTTATCTGACTTCCACAACCCAGTTACTGGGTAACACGATACCCCTTGGTAAGACTGGTTGTCAGATTTTCGGGCTTCTGATGACCCGTAACGGCTGTCAAAAATTCAAGAATGACAGCCGGGACCAACAGTTTAACGTGCTTTCCGAGGCACGGAGGGGTCTCGGTATCAACACCTTCGCGGTCCGCCATTAGATCGCTAAAATTCATCATGCCGATTTCAGTTTGCCTCGTTGGTTTAGTGGTCGCAAGCGCTGCTGCTGAGTATAAGCGCCTGGGTTCGATTCCCGGGTCGCGTAAATTTTTGTTGGGGTTTTTCATCTGAAATTTCTCAGTAGCAGCCCAGGGTCTGGATTTGTACCCGGATGATGGCAATAGACTCGCCGTAAATCACATGGGATTTAAACATAACTGGCGAAATATGGGAGTACTATAGGTATTTATACTTCACTTCTGCCTAATCCTTTGGGGAGCACAGTCGTGATGTTATGGTATGAGTCTCAGCTGCGTTGCGACACTATCGCCCACAACATTATTTGCGTTAACCTCATTATTATTCGGGTACAATTTCGTAATTTAAAACAATTGAAGTTAACGTCGTCGTCCTCAATCAATGCGAAACTGAGCAATCATTAATTTCACATTGCTGGCTTTATAAATATGAAAGGAAACCTATTAACGGTGCTGAATTATTTCATTTAGGTCACTGACGAGCAGTAGAATCACGAGTTCCATGTACAGTCGCGGTATGAAACGGTTAGCCACCCTTAAGTTAATTTTTATTGGCCTTTTTGAAGAGATGAGACTTGTTATTTTTGCATAGAAATGTAAATAATACAGGGTGAAATGGAACACATGCGACAAATCGAAATGGGAGATTGTACTCATTATTGTGAACAACTTTTACTATGGGACCAACCCTGAAATCGCGAAAGAAAAATCAGCTATTCCCTACATTTATGTTCGCATAACTCATCAAAAATGTAGGGAACAACTGATTTTTTTTTCGCGATTTCAGGGTTGGTTCCATAGTAAAAGTTGTTATAATAATGAGTACAATCTCCCACTTTGATTTGTCGCATGTGTTCAATTTCACCCTGTATATCTATGTATTTTTCCAACTTCATCCTGCTTATTTTATCTCACGAAGAGACGCGACCTTTACTTGTGGTTATCAAGTGTACAATGACGCTGTGTGTGTGAGTGTAAGCGCGGGAGCTGTCGGTACCGTCCGAGACACGTGTGAAGTCGGAAGTGTGTGTTATGTGCCGACGCTACTCGTGTTCACGCACACATTGACAGCGTGTTTGGACACTTAGTTACCACAAGTGAAGCGCGCGTCGCTTCGTGAGATAAAAATACTGCAATAATATAAATGGAAGAAAAGAACAAATCGTGAAGGCGACATGTGCCCACAATGCCGTATAGTGCGATGTAGCTAAAATTGCATCACATATTAATTCTGCGGGAGTTTAGTTAGGAAATTAACATAGAACATTCCGGTAAGTACCTTCTTAATCAAAAACAATCCCATATTTTTTTTATACCTAGTTAGCATTTAAAACCAACCATAGAAAGAATAAAGCTAACCTCCGAAGCAGAGCTTAGTTTTGAAAAGTAATTAATAACTCACCCTCCGCTAATAACGAGGTTGAAAGCGAGCAGTACCCACGGCAGGTACATCGCCTTGAACCTTGTGCCGAACCAGAACGAAACGATGACGTCTTTGTTGAGCTGACACCACACGTACAGCACTGACAGCACCATCGGGTCCATAAGGATCTGGAAGATGTAAGACGAAAATAAGTAAGTATGTAATAATCTTTTCTAGTAATGAGTGGTCAAAAGAAAAACTAATCCATCCTAGGTGCTAAAATTTTTGAGGTCAATGTTCGTTGTCGCCTAATATTGGTTCTTTTTGTAAAATCACCATAATATCAACCATCACCGAATCACTACCGCGGAAGTGAAGATTTTTCTTTTTTTTTATAATATACTAGCCTCTGCCCGCGACTTCGTTCGCGTGAAATTTCTTGTTCCCCCGACCATCCCCGTCGCATCGCATCACCTACCCGCGCTATCACTTCGCTTTCGCTTAGCGTTCTTTCTGACTTTTTATTCTTTTCGTTCGGCTCCTAAGAGACATAGTGTGATGTTAAATAGCCTATAGCATTCCTCAAGAATTGAGCTATCAAATGTAAAAAGAATTTTTCAAATCCGACTGGTAGTTCCAGAGATTACCCCCTACATACAAACTTACAAACAAATTTTACCTCTTTATAATATTAGTATAGATTATGGAGTGGCAAAATACCACACTATGCCAATATGGTTTATTATTGGCCTAGGGCCTAATTGTCATATTGTAATGTCATATTTGATTGCTAAGCAAATTAGCTATGAACTAAAATTATCTGCTAATTCAAATCACAACTATCAACATTGACAGTTATATCAAACAGGCATGACACGGCAGATTGTCATAGTATGCCAATCTGTTTATCAATTACTTTCCCTGAGTGTACATGGTATAGTAAAGTGAATAAAATCTATAGCTTGCTTGAAACAGTTTTCTGTTGCTGTTTGATTTTAGTTTTTTTTTTTTTTGATAAAGTAAATGATGAAAATAGGCTATATTAATGTTCCTTTTTTTAAATACTCACAGGCAAGCTAACAAGCAGCCCAATAATCACACAGCATGCCCAGTTAAACAGCAACATATAGAAGTAGTCTGCAGGCTTGCCCGCAAACATGCCCGTCTCAAGTCTTTGTGAGTAGTTGTACAGGAAGTAACAGTTGATGAGGAAGTGGAACCCTGTACTCGGACTTATTGGGTAGAAAAATAATGCTGTCAGCGGTCGCCATATCTGTAAAATGAGAGAGAAAAGTATTCAGATTATTTTGTAGATTTTTAAGTAATTTCCATTTATACTGTGGTAGGGAAAAGTTAAAAAATCTTGATTGATTAAAAGTCTGTCTTTCAGTAAAAGGAAAATTCATTAGTCCCTGATTTTTATTTAAATTGCTTGGTGCATCTGGAAGCTGTTTGATGATTTATTTAGAAGGGAAAAGTAATAAAAATCTTAGAATCTGTATTTCAGTAATTTAATTGACTAGTTCCAGATTTGTTTCAGATTGCATGGTGTACTGACTTATTGTGGTGTGCTGATTTATTTTGATTTCAATTATGTGTTCTAATAAAAGTTTATACATATTGCACTATATAGATGGAATGCAGACTTGCCAGTCTTATCAGACAGCAAAACAAATGAAGCATTATTTAACTTTTATCAGCTTCTAACATTTTATGATGTTTTGATAGCATTCAGTGGCATTCAACTGTACATATTATTATTTTGGAATGTGATATGTGTGTTATAGTCATAATCATAGTACAGCACATTATCTAAATTGTTGGTTTATAGCTAGCTTGGAAGTTTTTATACTGTTTAAATTGGTAAGGAAGACACTCAATTTACTTTTGTACATTATTAAGGCAAATAATGTATTTGTAGATAAGAGTATGCTTTAATTAGTTACTTAAATAGTGCTTTAGTAGCAGTACAGGTGTTTAGAAGTTGGTTTTGTTTAAGTAGTGCAATTTTGTTATTCATGGTGCAATGGACAAACTGAAATAATCTAGTAATTCTTAGGGACAGATAGAAGATACTACTTATCTAAATGCAATATAATATTCATAAATTCTTACCTGGAATTGATTTATTATGGGGTAGTAGTCAAGCACTAAATAGTAATAGTTTACCAGCCCGAACCGGCCCAATATACTGAACACCATCGTCAGAGTCAGCCAATACCGGGTGAAAAAAGGTACACTGTTGTACCATTCCCTAAATTCGGACATTTTTAGGTTTTTTTTGGCTACTTTCTTGAATGTAAACACAAACAACTGGGTCACAAGGAAAACAGGTTACAAGGAGTTTGTACAACACTTAGACCACAACACACAGCAATCGTTGCACCATAAATAGATACTAGTGATGAAACGATTAACATTAAAATGTAAGTACACGTGTACTATGAGAATTTGTCGAGAAAATTCAACCAACAAGAGGATGATTTTATTGTTTTTGACAATTCATTTTATGTGTTGCCATTCTTGCCAACTTACTTTAGCATGGTTTTGAAGTTTTCAAGCAAAATTGTAGTATTTTTATAAATTGTATATTTCGTATTATAACTCCAATTACTTTTTATTAGGTTGAAACTATTCTATTTTATTTGAAATAGAAAACTTTACAACAATTATTTCAGAACTCTAAAAAGAAAAATCTATTACACTGCTCGCTCACACTCGCCTACGGAGACGAATAGAGCTTGATGATTGGCCGTCTACTCTCAATTCATAACCAAAGTACGCTCCATTGGCTCCGTGTGTAACTGAACGCAGCACTTGATTAGATTTGACTTGACATTGACAGCCAGTTAGGACATAGCTGACAGCTGGCATTGACTGACACTGACATTTCATGATATAACCTATCACGCCTGCCTGGAAATCTCTAAATCGTTTTGATTTGAATTTCGGAAAAATGAGAGTTATTGTGAATAGATTAATTACTGCTACAAATTTACCTATAAGACGGTATGCAGTACGTTTCAGTTCCAGTGATAGTCAACCTGCTGAAAATAAAAATAAAGAAAACCAAAAAGAACCGGAGAAAATAGAAGTAATAAAAAAAAGTAAGGTTTGCTTTCGCTTCTGTATCAAAATACATTATTAGTAACATTATTAATTACATAATTAGAAATAAAATATACCCTTTACCTATACTTCTGCAACTGACACCGATTTCTCTCTTTCAGTCGTCAGTAATTATTTAACTTTCAAAAGAAGAAGACAAAGCGTTGTGTAACTATACAGACGCTATACAACGTTTATTAGTAAGGGGGTTATTTTGTGGACTGTGTAAACACTGAGGAAACCGGCATGACCTAGAACTAAAAATTCGAAGACATGTGATATCTCCAACCCGCACTGGGCCCGTGTGGTGGATTGGACTCACCGAGAGGAGGTCTGTGTCCCGGCAGTGGGAACATTATAGGCTGATTATTGATTTGATAAACACAACTACTATGATTATTGATTTGATCCACACATCATCTTGTCACAATTATGTTGGGGTCAGCTTCCAATCTAACCAGACCAACTACTGCAAGCGTAGGTTAACCTGATCGTTTGACCTGTGCGGCTGTTATTATTTAGCCACGGGCCCCTCTTAAGTTACCTATTCACACATCAGTAATATAGTTATATATAGAATGTTATTTTCAGATATCGTCGTTGAAAAATTTGGTTCGGTAATGACACTGAACATAGACCGCCAATCAACACGTAACAGCCTAGATATTCCCACTCTCCGAGAAATGGCAGCAGCCATAGATGCATTTGATAATGATAAAGATGCTAAAGTCCTGGTGTTCAACGGAGAAGGTGGAACATTCTGTTCTGGGTTTAATATGTATGATATAGGCAAGGAAGGATATCAAAACCTGAAGGATGCTGCGGTAAGAAAACACTTAATTTGTAAACATTATTTTATTGTATAAAACTGTACAAGAAGCTTAATAATAATATCCCTTTATTCAGACATGGTTACAAATTGTAACCTAATTTGGTTTTGTATTCGGCAATACCTGGAAACCTTCTGGTTACAGAGATATTGGAGTCAAAATTCCAACTTTTACTGATTTTTCTTTACTGAAACAAATTTTTAATTATAGAACAGAACTTTACCCTCAAGACCTTGGTACCGTTGCATGCCCATAAACACAATGTTTTGAGTGCATTACATTGTGCACTACCATGAAGAGCAAATTTTCACGCCAAAAAATAAAGTTGTTTCCCAGCAATTATTTTTGTGCAATGTTATTTAGTTTGATGTACAGAATGTGTAAGTAGTTGACAGCTACATGATGTGTCTTTACTCCCAGTATTATGTTATGAGTATAACTTACAATTAGTAAGCACGCGGGCCCAGTGCGGGTTGGTGGTGGTCGCATGTCTTCGAATTTTTGGTTCTAAGACATGCCGGTTTCCTCACGATGTTTTCTTTCACCGTTTTGAGAGCAGTGGTGATAAAATTAATGATAAAATTAGTATAGGTTACAAGGAGTCTAAGTGCGGAAAAGGGAGCCCCATCATCATCATCATCATCATAGTATAGGTTACACTAATACATTTTTTTAATTTTCACTATCACTGTTTCACTATGGTTTACCTTAGCCTCTAGTTAGATAATTTTGATTTATAAATTTTTCTGTCTGAACAACCTTGTCTGTTTGCCAACTGCCTGCATAGATTTCTGTCACCAGCTGTTTTTGTCCATGTGCCCACTGCTATAGCTCCAATTCCATCTTCCTATCTTCGCAAAGGTCTACCTCGTTTGCTTTTCACGTGTCCTGTACACCAGTGCATTAATTTTTTGATTGTATGCCTGGCACCATTTCCATTTAACCTTATTGCTGATAGCTGTGATTTCTGTTGTTTATGTATATATTATGTCCATTAAAACACTGTATTTCGGTAAATACGTTTATTGAGCTTGGTAGCAAAAACAGTATAAAAGTCAACTGAAGAAAACTCACCTACCCACTACTTAGTCAATCTTATTATTACAATAAGATTTGACAAGTACCTACGTTAAATATACAACATACCTTTCCCCCAAGTATGTGAACCATATATAAACAAAAATATAAAACAATACTTAAATACTTAACACAATTTTCTTAAGTTAGTTACAACCTCCAGGCATATTACAAATTAAATATATATAGAAAAACAACATGACTAATCATTATAAAATAATTGAACACAACTAAAATGCTTACAACATAAAGTTACAATCACTGGTTGATCTAGTATAAGGAGTCTTGCCGTGGTGAGCAGATATCTTAGTTTTAATTTTACCACCAGAAAAACTAGATTCGGACTCTGACGGTATACCTAACATTTCAGCCCATTTATCTGAACTTGGTATTTCGATAATTTGGTCACTATCCTGACTAGAAGGTATATCTTCCATTACCTGATCTCCATCCCCATTAGTATGTTCCCCCGGTACCATTTCCCTGTTCCTATCTTGTTCCTCTTTTCCTTGCTCCGTTACTGTGTCTTGTGTGTGTTGTTTAATTAATTGGTCTATATGTCTGTTGACCACTGTTCCATCCCTAGTTTCAACTTGATAGCTAGATGGACCTTCTTTATTTATCACAATACCTGGTAACCAACGTGGTCCACTACTGAAATTTCTGTACATAACTTTTTGTCCTACGTCTGTCTGTCTGTTCTTCTTATTACTATTCCGTTCTACTTGATCTTCCCGATTTTTACGCTGTTTGTCATGTGGATTAATAGTGTCTAATAATGTTCGAATTCTTCTGTTGAATAAAAGCTCTGCAGGGCTTTTGTTAGTCGACGTACATGGTGTAGCTCTAAGTCCCAAGAGCATGTTCGGAATTTTAATTTCCCAGGACATACCATCCATTTTGCGCAGTTTATCTTTTACAGTTTGTACCATACGTTCTGCCAGCCCATTGGTGGCAGGGTGGAAAGGTGCTGACTTAATGTGTTTTATTTTATTAGCATCTAAGAATTGTTTCATCTCAGACGAAACAAAAGCTGTGCCGTTATCAGAAACCAAGGTCTCACACAGTCCGTGAATAGCAAAAATCATTCTCAAATGCCTAATTACAGTAGCTGAAGTCATATTGTTAACAATAAACACTTCAGGCCATTTCGAATATGCATCAACAATTATCAGAAATGTTTTATTTTGGTATGGTCCTGCGAAATCAATATTTAGCCTAGACCAAGGTTTTGCTGGCTTAACCCACTCGTAACTTGTTTTTGGTGGCATGTGCCTGCTTTCTAAACATTTATTGCAGTTTTGAACTAAAGTTTCAATGTCATCATTCAGTTGTGGCCACCATACATAACTTCTGGCCAGTGCTTTTGTTTGGACAATGCCACTGTGTGCTTTATGTAAAGCGCGCAGAACAGGATCACGTAGTGATGATGGTACCACCACGCGACAGCCTAGGAGGACACAATCCTCATGCACCGACAGTTCAGTACGATGCAGCCAGTATGGACGTAGCTGATCGTCTGATACCTTAGCTGGCCAGCCACACAAAATATGATGATTTACCCGATTGAGAATTTTGTCACGCTTTGTAGCGTATGCTATTTTGTCCACATCAACAGGAAAATCTTCAGGAGCTTCCGCCATAAGCAATATTTCATGTAGCTGTGGCTCCGGTTGCTCAGGGACAGGCTGTGGCCAGCGACTTAACCCGTCAGCGTGACCTATCTGTGGTCCTGGCTTGTATGTTATGTCATAACTGTAAGAAGTAAGTATCAAAGCCATTCTAGTTAGACGAGGTGACAAAACATTGGAGATAGGTCGTTTTGGGTCAAAAATACCTAGTAGTGGTTTATGATCAGTTACTATCATAAATGACCTGCCCATTAAATAATTGTGGAATTTCCTAACACCGAACATTATAGCAGTCGCTTCTTTATCGAGCTGTGAGTAGCGTCTTTCATGCGTATGCAGGGTCCTAGAGCCCATGGCAATAGGACGTTCTTGTCCGTCGTCCATGACGTGAGACAAGACTGCGCCCGCTCCATATTCCGAACTGTCACAGGTTAGAACCAATGACTTATTCAAATCATAATGAACCAGCGTTATCTCGCAAGATAAAAGTTGCTTAGCAGTATTAAAACTGTTCTGCTCTCGATCTGTCCATACCCACTCCTGGGATTTGTCGAGCAATCTGTGTAGGGGCTCTAGAACAGTCGCCTTATGAGGTACAAACCGTTCATAAAAGTTGTATAGACCTAAAAATGCTTGTAGCTGTTGAACATTTTTAGGTTCCGGTGTATTAAGTATCGACTCCACTTTACTTGGTGCCGGATGGATTCCGTCGGCATCGATAACAAAACCTAAAAATTCCACTCGCTCCTTAGCGAACTTACATTTATTCATATTGAGACGCAAACCCGCCTTCTCTATTCGCTTCAGCACTATGTCAAGACGCTGTGTCATCTCCGGCATAGTGCGACCACTGATGATGACGTCATCAATCAGTACAGCCACGCCGGACACTCCAGCTAGCAATGCAGTCATCAATCGCTGGAAAATGCCCGGACAAGCCTTCACACCGAATGCTAACCTGTGTACTGTGTACAAGCCCTTGCATGTATTTAATGTTAAGAGTCGTGCTGTGTCGTCCGTGACTACCACCTGTGTATATGCTCTATCTAGATCTAGTGTGGTGTAGAATTTACCCCCAGATACTGTTGCGAAAACCTCACTAGCAGTAGGCATTGGGTATGTGTCAGACTCAGTAGCCTGATTGACCGTGCTGCGGTAATCGCCGCAGAGGCGAATATCACCGTTCTTTTTGATAATCGGTACAACCGGTGTCGCCCAGTCTGAAAATGATACGGGCCGCAAAACATTTTCACCTACTAAACGGTCAATTTCTTTTTCAACCCTATCTTTAATAGCGTAGGGTACTGGACGCGCTTTTAAAAACTTGGGGCACGCATTCGGTTTTAACTGAATCTTAACAGGATTTCCCCGGTAGGTACCAAGTTCGTCCTTGAAAACCTCCCTATACTTCGCTAACACCTCATCAATTTCAGACATATCGATGTTAGCAATTTTATTAACACTTACTAATATTTGAAGAGCCTCAAACCAATCACGACCTATCAGATTTGGCCCTGAGCCCCTAGCTACCACTACAGTCAGCTCGCGCTTAATGTCCTTATATTGTACCGTCACTGTCGCTTGGCCGATGACCGACACTCGCGAGTCGTTCCACGTGCGTAATCTTGTGCGTAGCGGCTGCGGCGCGGCGCGCGGCGGCAAACGGTCCCACGTGCGCTCGTTGATCAGCGAGAACGCGGCGCCGGAGTCGACTTCCATGTCAACGAGCACGCCGTCCAGCGACACACGCAGCTTGTATGCAGGCACGTGCGAGTGTGTACCCTCCACTTTGTAGATTCCGTTCAGTTGCGCATCCGACTCGTCGTCACCGGCGTAGTTCACTTTACCAGGGTTATTTTTCTTCTTAGCAGTGCAGATCTTCTCGATATGCCCCTTCTTCTTACAATACCGGCACACCGCGTTTACAAAACGGCATTCTCCACCATGACGATCGCCGCATCGGTAGCAGAGACGAATGTTCGGTTTGACGTTTATTGCGTTCACATCCATTGGTTCCCCAGCAGACGGCGGATACACCTCGGCGCTGAGCGACGGCGTCGTCGCCTGTTCGCTGGCGTGCATCATACGCGCATCCTTCCCCGCGGTCTCGGCTGACACCATGGCATCCACAACGTCTTGGTATTGCAAATTGTCCCTCTTCAACAACTCGTACTGCAGCTTGCGATCGCTCATGCCACACACCAACCTGTCACGCAACATGCGTTCCAGATTTGGGAAATTACAGTTGGTACTGATTTTCCTCAGCTGAGCGATATATTCTGACGCCGATTCACCCACAGATTGATCACATTTGTAAAACTTGTAAGAAACTGATATTTCGTTAGGCTTCGGACAATAATGTTTGGTCAAAATGTTTGTCACTTCAGCAAAAGTCACATCACTGGATTTCTGTGGAGTGATTAGCGCGAGAAGGGTCTCGAACACCTCAGCACCACAAACCGTAAAAAAGTTAGCTTTTTTTAGTGAATCATCGGTGATTCCACTTGCTTCAAAACAATAATTTAGCCGAGTTATGTAACTGTCCCAATTGTCATTTTTCACACTGAATTCATGAAATTTCACTAATTTACGCTCCATAGTGTATGTTTAACCTTCGTCGCCACTATTATGTCCATTAAAACACTGTATTTCGGTAAATACGTTTATTGAGCTTGGTAGCAAAAACAGTATAAAAGTCAACTGAAGAAAACTCACCTACCCACTACTTAGTCAATCTTATTATTACAATAAGATTTGACAAGTACCTACGTTAAATATACAACAGTATAATTCTTTATTGCTATTATTTTAATGGCTCATTTTCATTGGTCAATAGGGCTTATAAGCAGGAGATTTCTGTATCGCATTCCATAGGGCCCGCATACAGGGAACCGTTTTCGTTAGTTGATAGGGCCCGCAAGTTGGGCGCTGGAGATTTCTGTACAACATGCCATAGGGCCCGTATTCGAGGAACCGTTTTATATGGAGAACCTGCACATTTGGCAGTTGCTTTGAAGGATCACTTTCATTGGGTGTGAGTCTTCGGCTCTCCGCTCGCTTTTTACCTATATATTTCAGTGGTTGCTACGTCCGCAACAAGGATTTCTCGCAGACGGTGTACCGTTTGCGTTATCGCCTTATGACTTTCATTAGTCATTTACCCGTCCGCCGGGAGTCCCCGCGTGCTGTATATTGATAACGACTAATGAAAAGGAGAGCTTTTTCCTCATGCATAATGCTTCTCTCTACAAGGTGTTACAGAAAGGGTATATCAATACAAACTGGTTGAAGAGTGTATCTGGTCTAGAAACTCTGTACAAAATTTCAGCTCAAAAGCAGTAACTTTGAAAATGCTTAATATTTTTTTATTTCGATAGTTTATTAAATTGAAATCATAAAAAACGTGTCACCGCACTACGAGGGTCATTATGCATTATCTGTAGTGTGTCTGTGCGCCTAGTACACGCACATCACGCAGCCGCGCGCCAGTGCAGCGCCGTGATGTGCGAAATAAAAAAATATTAAGCATTTTCAAAGTTAATGCTTTTGAGCTGAAATTTTGTACAGAGATTCTAGACCAGATACACTCTTCAACCCGTTTGTATTGATATACCCTTTCCGTAACACCCTGTATAGCGTTCTGGCAAGTTTCAAAGTCAATTGTTTTGTTATGGGCTTTATTTATGGATTAAGCTTGGCACTGACAGGTGTTGTAACAGTTTTTTGCTTGATGGCCATACTTACTTATTTATTTTTCAATATTTCTGTCAGGCTCCAGAATCGTTTTCATGTGTTTATGTTCCTGTCTTTAATTTTTTTTCGTTGTTAGATCTTGTATTATTTGGCCCAGCTATCTATACATATTTATCAATATACTCAATCGCCTTGTCCTCGATGCAGATAGGCTTTTGACCTAGTTGTTATGACCTTGGTTTTTGTGGGTAATTCATAATCAAACCAAATTTTTCGACTCTTATTATCTAGTTGATTCAGCATTTTCTCGAGACCATCCTTTGTTGGAGAAACGATTAACCAAGTCGTCTGCAACACTCAAATGATTTAGGTTTTCCTCATTTATATTTAGACCACATTATTCCCAGTCTAATTGGCGGAAAATCTCCGCTGTGAATGTGTCATTGACCATTAATCGCCTTGGCGTACACTTTTTACCTCTTTCTATCTTGATTTCTTCTCCTTTTTCCTGGAATTTTATCTTAGCTTTACTAAAGATGTTCTTCAATAATCTAATTTACTGGTTTCCGGCCCTTACGACCTACGAAACGTGTTACGGACGGCTCGAACTGATGCACGGGAGTGATAGAATATCATATTCCATAGAAGAACCACGTACATTATGATCCGAGCACTGAGCGGTAAATTGTCATGAACCTCGATGTCCGGATTTTCATTTGTTATAATAACACTATTGAGTGTATATTTCACCACTTTGCGCACAGGGTTGTATAAAAGGATTTTCAACTTTGTTGCCATGACTAACAAGTGTGTTTACACAACAGTGGGTTACGACTGACTGAGGGAGTAAGTGTATTATTTAATAGGATGCTTAGCGGCCATTATCACTTGCGTTGCTATGTGTTGTGTCATAACTCGAATCTATATTTCCTGTTGTTATCTTTTTTTTTTATCGGCTGCAACCAAAACTAATGAGTTGTGATAACAACTTCATTTAGTGCGCCTACCATTATAATTCTGGTATCAAAGTACAGACGCCAGCACATCAACTTTATCGCTAAAGTATAAGGTTCAAAGTTGATTGGGAAAATTTGACAGTTTCGGGTAGCTTGATGTGCTGGCATCTGTACTTTCTAGTTGTTATTGTAAATGATTCGCGATAAAAGCTTTAAATAAAAGCTTTTGTATATTTATCTTTTTGCTACAATACCATTAATGTCAACAGTCCATTCACAATTATTATACAGGGTGTCCCTGGAAGTATGGATCAAATCGAATAGGGGCGTGGGCAAGGTCATTTCCAAACTTTTTAACCCTGTGAATGTCAGTGAATTTTTTTACGGTTTAAAAGTTATGACCGATTTTAATTTTTTTTTCAATCACTTCGCTTAGTGTTCAAAGAAATTAATCATAAAAAAATACTATCAGGGCTATCTAAAAAAAAAAAAATTGATATCCCTGATAGTTTTCACGAATTCGATCTTTCTTCTCTATTTTTTTTAGTACTTTTTTTTTGTATTTTTTTTTGCTAAAACGTTTGGAAATGACCTTGCCCACGTAACTATTTGATTTGATCCATACTTCCAGGGACACCCTGTATAATGCTTATGTTTAACTTATCACCAGATAAAATAAAATATAACATCAAAAAAACACTTTTTACTGCCAAAAATACTTAGTAAATAATCACCAAAATTAAAACTCTTATTGTATCTCTTTTATTGTAAAATACCTAGGTAAAGGTACCTATTTGTATTCTCATTTGCTCGCTCTTGCATCCTATGTCGACGGAGCCCCGCGAAGCGCGATTTCTGTGTAAAGCAGGGACTGAAAGCGGTTACGGTTAAAGGTTAAAGTACCTCAAAAATATACCGGTACCGGTTTAAAATAAAGGTTGAGCTATAGCGATACCTTTATAAATAAAGGTAGGGCTAAACCATTATTTAACCTTTATACGATTTCGGTACACCTTTATGAGGTAACATTTTTCCACAACACCAGTCAGATAAGAAGAACGAAAGAAAACCTTATGTAGGCACTCGGCTTAGTCCGGCAGTCCGGCTTACACAGTCGTGTCCTTCCGATTGGAAATAAAAACCAATACCTACTGTAACGTTGTAAACTATTATATTAGTAAATAGGCAAGCAAACCAAATCGTCAAGTTATTGTGATATAGTTCCGACCCGTACATATTATCTCTTAATGCGCCTTTGTTTTGTCTCACTCGCTCACGATCTTAGGAACCGGTTTACTTCCCACTCCACACGACCTATGCGCGCCGCGAGCCGCGAACGGCGAGCAGGCTTGAGGACGGTCAGTTGAGACGCGCGTTCACGCATTTCACACTTGTGCGTGACGTCACACGTGCAGTCTCACACTAAACATTCAAGCTCGGTTTTTGTTTTAACCGCGACTTGCTAAAGTTTTTAAAGTTAAAAAAAATAAGTTTAATAAAAATATAACCGTGTATCCCCGAATTGGGTAAGTGTTTGCAAAAGTTACGCATTGCTTTCTATGTGTCATGGTGGTCAATGATTTGCAAAATTGTGTTTCATCATCTTTCTTTCCTTGACATCCACTTCTATAAATTTTAGTAATTTCTTTTAACCATCAACCTTAGCTTATATCATTATTTGTGTTCGCATAATTTAATCGTGCTTCACACTCCTTTCTTTAAACATTGTAAACTCCGATTCTGAAGGTGACCTTTACACACATTCGCCTTAAGAGGGTATCCTAGCAGCATTTTTCCATACAAACGTATTCCCCTATTTACTTCCTGGTTTATCCCTCTAGAGGACTCGTTTTTTTTTATAAAATCTAGATCTACTGTATGTATGCCCCTGTCATTTACTTTTTCCCAAAAAATAATTACCAAAACAGATACGAATTTTCGAAAACCTACAAAATGCCCCATTTTTACTGTCATATTCAGATGACTACCAGACAAATATGAAAAGTTTTTACGTTAAAATAAAATAATAGAAACATAGATCTACTCTTCCTCTAAATTTCGACACCAAACATAATTGAATCGGCGCAGGTTTGGCGGAGAAAACAGGGGAATACAAAGCATCGATCTTGTCAAGATTTTGTAGTGAAAATCGGTCTGAGCTGCAGTTGTCCCTATCGCACATTACGGGGAAAGATCAAGGGTGAGGGGGGGTCAGACTAATACGTATACAAATAGGGAAGTGACCACTGTCGATTTTTTTATCGATAATGTAGTGATTTCCATCATTATCGATATTACTTGTATAGAGTTTGGTATCTGTATGCCGTTCCCACGGGAAAATGCTTTGAACCGCGGGGCGAAAAGTAGTGTTTTTGTATTTTTATATGAAACTAGAATTATATATAAGAAGCAATTTGACATTGACAGTTCATTCATACAGCCACAGATAATATAGTTTTAAATTGTTTGACTAAGGCAAAAAAATATTCAGTTTTTATTTTACAGAATTGAAGTTTTTAATTTTATTCTCCAAAAGCAAATATAATCAATCAGAACACAAAAGAAGAATGGCTATCTATATATATATAATAAAGTCGTGTTTGTTTGTTCGAACACTTATAACTCGAGAACGGCTGGACCGATTTCTCGCAATCGAAGTTAAAAGCAGAGTGTATAACTCAGGCATAAACGAGCCATTTTACCCCTCGACTTAACTATCCACTCTCGCCTGCGGCTCGCGTGTATATAAACGTCTCGGGGTAAAATAACTTCTTTTATGCCTTAGTTGTACAATCTACTATTTTTTCTTTTAGCGTTCAAGAATAAACGCGCTTTATTTTGTTTTCTTTTACCCATCACAGAGAAGGTTTAACTGAAACAACAATTACCATGATTAGGTACTTATAGCTCCACATTTGTAAATTGTTATTTATCAATCAGTAGGTATAGTATTTTAGATAAATATAATATGTATAGGTATTGCATTTCGTTTATCTATTTGAAGTGGGTAAAATATTTAAAAATAATAGGTGGGTACTTACGTTTTTTCTTTAGTCGTAAATATAATTACTCAAAATCCGATACACAAGCCAAGTCAGTTCAGTAAAGCATAGAATCAAGTCTGTAAACAATAAAAACTTTTTAAGAAAAAAAAAATCAACTTCCAAAAAAACACTACAAAGTGAAAAATAACTTTAATTTCGGAAGTCGGTGTCTTTGGATCTGTATTTTAGTTTTTTGCCACCGAATTCCGAAATTAAAGTTATTTTTCACTTTGTAGTGTTTTTTTGGAAGTTGGTTTTTTTTTTCTTAAAAAGTTTTATTTCCCGCATTTTAGTGGGTCTGCTTTTATTTATCTAAGTTACAATAGCCTAATGCTCATCGCCTTTTACAAACAAAATATTGCTTTTCCCGATGCAGGGAAGTTAATTGTTGAGGAGTTCTCCAGGTCCACCATCAGCTCTATATCACCATTCACATTGTGACGAGCATAAATTGCTCAGCAACCATATTAAAGTAATCGAATCGCAACCCGTGAAATACTTAGATATTATTGAGTAGTTCCGGTGGCCATCTGTGGTCTTCATCATCAGTTCCACTTCACCAAATGGTGCTTTCCGAGAGCAAATGCACGAGTTACTACTCGTATAAAAAATACCCAAATCGCTATAGGTGTGCCTATAATATTTGAAGAGTTCCTTCGATTTCTCCAGGATCCCATAATCAAATCCTGACCTGATGTTTTTAGACTAGATGCTGATAATCCTGGCTGCAGCATCAGGCCAGACTTATGTCAACATTGCATTGAACTTAAAATTTTGTTCTGTTTAAAATGAGCCCAAACACGACTACGGTGCTGTAATTTCAAGGTTTGTACTTTTCCTGATGCTCCTGGCTTCAGCATCAGGTCTCTATGTACTTTGGTGTTCCTCATTAACAGTACGTTTATCCACACATAGAGCCCTTTTCAATGAGCCTAAACACGATATATCTGCTGTTAGTTGTCGAGGAGTTAGGTACTCTGCAGACTATCCTGACTGCAGCATCAGGTCATGACTTGATGATCATGAGACCAAATGTGGCAAATGCCCTATCAAACATCAAAACAATTTACTAAAACAGTCCTTGCCTGTTTGAGTAACTTTTTACTGTTAAGGAGTTGTACCTTCCATCATCAGCCCAGCTACCTGAGATGGTGACAACCATATGCAAATAAACAAGATACTTCATAAAATATGCGAAAAACAATACGTGAGCCTATAAAATTTGAGGGTTGCCCTCGATTTCTCTAAGATCCCATTATCAGATCCTAACTTGGTGACAGTGGGACCACCTCAGAACTATCTACTTTCGAACAAAAAAAGAATTTTGTAAATCCGTCGACAATTGGCGGAGTATACGATGAACAAACATACAAAAAAAAAAAAACATACAAACAGTCGAACATAGTACCTCCTCCATTTTGTGAAGTCGGTAAAAAACGTCTAACACAATATTTTGATCGAGTAAGTAGCTCGTAAATGCCAAACACTGCAAACGCCGACCGATGCCGATAGCAAATGCAACTGAAAGACCGCAGAACGAAAAGCGGCCGGGCGCGGGAGTGGTACGCACGCACACAAACACAGACTACTCACACACACATTGATAGCGCGGTCGCTTGGGCGCAACGCGACGGCAATAGTTTGTACAAATACCTATTTCTCAATTTTGTCGCAGACCGACTACGCTCTTAAGCGCAATAGTACTTCATCCGCTTACGCTTATGCTTACGCCGCCATGGTCACCGTCAGGAGAGGATTAGCAGAGGGCTCAGATAGTTATTTCTTGGACATAAATTCCAGGGTTTCAAGTTCCGGGTTCATTTGGCCCAAGAAAACCGCTGCCGTACTGCCGTGACATCGGGCGGTCTACATACAAGGCTGACATCTGGCACCACCTCTATCAACCCTGCGGGTCCTCTATCACCAGGGTCAACTCCTCGGCCCCTGCGTCATCTTCAGCTACGCGTAAAGCCAGGACAGTACTTGACGCGCCTACCTCCTTAGAACGGAAAAATTTATGACGGGTTTTTTTTGTACCTTCGACCTAAAATAAATTAATATTGAAAGTGTTAGTGAGTTGTTATTTATCTCTTCAGTTTAGTTTTTAATAACTCACACGCTTCACTACTGAGTTATAAAATACGTACAATAATTAATTAGGCAAGTGAACGACAGACAGAGTGGCGAGGCGGTGCGTCAAAGAAAACCCCTATTTATTAAGGTTTAGGTACTGCTACCGATACATATATAAAGGTTAAGGTACTGCTACCGAAATATACCGGTATGCATTTCTAACCTCAAAATTCCGCTACTGAAAAAAATAACAGTATCGAAATATTTCGGTACCTAACCCTTATTCAACGGTATGACGTCATACCGAAATTTAAAGGTACCTTAATTTTTGGGTAATTCAGTCCCTGGTGTAAAGGGTTTAAAGTCAAACCTAACCTCGGGGTACCCAGCTAGAACTATTGTAATTTTAGACTTCATTTTTTGGTGTTCAATATATTTTTTTGGCGATCATTATATTTAGGTACCCAGTTAGAACTATTGTAATTTTAGCCTTAATTTTTTGGTGTTCAATATATTTTTTTGGTGATCATTATATTTAACCCCTTTAATAAAATCGTTTCTTTGGCTAATTTGTTTAATATGATGAGTACCTACAATCATGACGTGTTTAATAAGTATCGGTCACTAATTACTATTTATTTATATACATATATATTTCGCAGAGGCGTCTAGAGCGTCGTCCTCTATGCGACAAGATCACGATAGCCGCGGTGTCAGGGTACGCAGTGGCGGAAGGTTTCGAGCTCGCCTTGTCCTGTGATCTGCGGGTAATTGAGGATACAGCGGTCCTCGGCTGTCTCGGGAGGAGGTTCGGTATGTAGTCATTAGTCTTGCTTTACGAACTTCAAAGTATGACACATGAAATCTTTTATTGAAACATAAACAGGTTTACAAAAATGTTAGTGTTAGATAAACAGCTATAGAATTTTTATCTCACGAAGTCGCGATCCCGTGGGAATATCGGGATAAAAACTATCCTATGTCCTTTCCCGGGACTCAAACTATCTCTATACCAAATGTCATCTAAATCGGTTCAGCGGTTTAAGCGTGAAGAGGTAACAGACAGACATACACACTTTCGCATTTATAATATTAGTATACTATGGATGGATTAGGTACTTATGATAAATAATTATTGCCACGTTAGTCTAATGGTCGCAAGCGCTGAGCATGACCTCCTGGGTTCGATTCCCAGGTCGGGTAAAGTGTTATTGGGTTTTCTATCAGGAATTTCTCAGTAGCAGCCTTTTCTTTTTTTTTTATGGATGGGAAGTCATCAAATGACCCCTCCAGCCCTGGGTGGAGCGGAAGGGAGTATCAGACTCTTACTGACTAAAACTCATCCGTGTTCCTTCCTTAGCCCTTTATGTTCCGGGGTAGAGGTAACCCTTTCGGACAATCCCGCACCCCCGGCAGGCTTCGGCCCTGCCAGGCCCCTTCCTCAGTAGCAGCCTGGAGTTTGAATTTGTGCCCAGTTGATCGCAATAGCTTCGCTCCCTATTACATGGGACATAAACATAAGGCGAAATGTGGGTGTACTAAGGTACACCTCTGCGAAATGTGGGTGTACTAAGGTACACCTCTGCGAAATGTGGGTGTACTAAGGTACACCTCTGCGAAATGTGGGTGTACTAAGGTGCACCTCTGCCAAACCCTTCGAGGATTACTGGCATGATGTTATGATAAATAATATCATTTGCAGGAGTCCCACAGTCTATCTTCGGCGCTCGCAAGCTGACGTCACTGGTTGGCTTGTCCCCTGCACTGGACCTGCTGATCACCGGCCGGCTAATCTCGGGAGTAGACGCCAATCGATGGGGACTGGCCTGTAAACTTACTTCTACTGGCACTGGTAAGGAAACTCTTTTGGTTCTGAATATGGTTTTTAGTAGCCCCTGTGGACGATGCCGCGAGATGTACAGCAAAAATGTCAACAAACTTTTGGAGGGCACTGGCGCCGATTCCCTTGTTCACAAACTAAACTAAATTTAATTTCAATGCATCATTTTCTTTCTATTTCACTAAGAAAAGGACAGAAGATAGATATTAGTTAAGACCTGTCAAATTAGTCAGTGCCTGACGTAAATTGACGTATTTTTAATAGCCAATTTTTTAATCACGTCTAAATTGTCTATGGAGTATCTTAATTTGACTGGATTAAACTTACATTTATCTCCTGTCCTTTTTTCATTAGAAAGAAAAAGATGCACTGAAGTTAAATTTAGTTTAGTTTGTGAACAAGAGAATCGGCGCCAATGTATATGTAATCAGCACCCAAATTGCGCAACACACTATCAATCTCAGTCTGAATCATTTCGAAGGATATTGCTAATCCATTGCTTCATATGTTCGAGAAATATGTCTGCTCAACAACGTAAATAACGCAATGAATGTTGTTGTACTTTCAAAATGAAACCCATTGCTACTGATAGTGTGTTACGCAATTACCCCGCAGATTTGTGAAACGTAACATGAAATGTAACACACGTTGAAACAAATTCGTCTAGTCGTCAAATGGACGTGGGTCGATCATGGTCACGCGTACTGACTGTAGTGTAACATACAATGTATTGAAATATCACATTTTATGTTTTGGTTGACTAATCTGTACCCGGCATAATAGTGAACCATCTCCGTTGTTTTTGTTTCATATTTGTACTCTGGCAATCATTGCTTTATAACCCTTAGGCTTAATTTACAGCGCCGCGGAACGGAAGGGAAGCGACTTTTTTTTGTACAAAGCATTATGAACTTTATGCCAGTACTGTAACGCACAAATTAGATACACCCATACACACAGATCGCGCATCTCCTGGAGAATTATCGCGCATTCTCGAGAATTCCCGCAGTAACAAGCTCGTATGTAGTTTGTACGTTAGACAATTGACATAAAGTTCATTTTGCTATTACGAAAACTCGATTCCATTCCGTTCCGCAGCGGTGTAAATTGAGCCTTATTGCCACCACCGCGGTGGATCTTCCACACCCTTCTACAAAAAAAAAAAACAAAATTACTTTTCAGCACTAGGCGAATCAGTAAAGCTAGCCAAATCTTTGGCGAAGTTCCCTGAAAACGCTTTGATAATGGACAAAATGGCCGCCATCAACTCGCAGCTGAACCCCAACAGTGAGGACAGCATGAGAGACGAAGCCATCATGGCCAGTCTACTCGGAAACGCGATCGAAGATATGAAGGAAGGCGTCAAGAAGTTCCAGCAAGGTTTGTGATATCCATACTCTTTTCTTGGATTTAACTTTTTTTTTTTTCGAATTTTATCGCACACTGAATTTTGAACTCTCGGTGTTGAACCGAGCATTGAGAATCCAACAGAGCGCATCCCCGAGCGTTGAATAACACACTGTTGGATTTTCAAGTCGGCGCCAAGCAGTGTGTTGAAAATCCATTGCGCAAAAAATCGCCTCGGGGAAAACGCGCCAGTGCGAAGCTGGGCTAACAGGTTAGACTATAGCCAAGGTAGATCATTGAAAAAAGGCTAGATTGTAGATAGCATTTGATTTTGACAAAAAAAAAAAACTTAGACATTTTCTTTGAAAAACTATTGGATTTTTGTATGAAATAACGGATGATTGTTTTTGATCTGGTCTCATAGTGAAAGTATATTATGAGTATGTTTTATCACCCCTTGAAAGATTACCAATGAATGTCAAACCAGCCTGTACTTGTTGCATTTCACGAGCGCACGTCAATCATTGCAATTGAAACCTTATGGCTATGACACAAAAGTCAAAAGTCACATGACGGCTCGTGATTTGTAACGACTGTACCTCTTTAACATATTATAGTACGGCCGTCGAGTGAATGCGTGACTGACACCTGTCAGTGTGACAATTCTAATAAGAAATAAACATCAAATTCGCAGAACACGTATTCGTTTTTATGAAACTGACAGGTCGCAAGAATGCATTCTCTCGTTGGACGCATTGTAGTTACTATTTTTTTTGTACCCAGGTATAGGCAAACACGGCAAATTCTATAAACTAACAGAAGTACCAATGAAAGACTGGGAGCTCGAAGAAACAGTAGATGAAGTAACCATCCAGATAAAAGAAAAAAAGGAAGATAAAAAACAGCCCTAGTGTTAGATGCTGGAGAGAAAAGACTTGTAAGGGCCGACGCAGACCTGACTAACAATTATCAACCTTGCCTTGATTGAAATAAAGTTGAAAATCAATAAACTTTCATCAGTCCGAGAGATCATCAACCCGGTCAGTTATTTATTTTCGACTTTATTTTAAGATTTACAAAGGTAATATTTGGTTGGCAGGGAAGATCGCGCAGCTCTGGGTTTCGTTAGGTCTGCGCCGGTTCCTAAGACTTGTGTAAATTGTTGTTCCGTTTGTTAGGCATTTAAGTTTTAAAATAAGTATTAAACTAGTCATTTTCGAGGCATTTTTTTTTGTTGTATGAGCATTTTCGAAATAAATATAAGTTGTACTTACTTCATTTCTTTTTTTTTACTCAATAGCCAACGGTGATAAAATTATCGATCGCTTTGCGTTTGACGACTTGCGTTTTAGTTATAACAGATTAAGCTGGGGTAAATAGTGTTTGTTCATGTTAACTCGCGGTTACGAAATGTCAAACATGGCAGGTATCGAACTGTTCAAGTGTTCACGTATAAAACTTACGTGCGGTGCGCGGTGTAAGTAGCGGGCAAGCCCGCAACTGGCGCGTGAAGCGCGCTAGCGGACCTCAGATGGGGTGGATAATTGGAATTCACTTCAGATGAATCATGAGGGCATTAATACTTCGTAATACGGCCCCAGGTGTGAATAAAAACAACCAAAATACAAATAGCAAAACTTTATTACATTAAATCTATAAACCTAAGCGCCAGTATTGCCCTTCTGAGCGGCATACATGTAATGCAAGTCGGAGCAGTCTTCGTTGGAGATGTTGACCCAGCCCGTCTCGCTGATGTGGTACACACGCACGATACCGCCAGAGTACGCGTCGCGGTGGGTCGCGTGGTAGATGGCACGGCGCCCAAGTTCTGTGAAATATAGATTGGAACTTGATATATTTTTGCTATTGAAAGAAAACGATAGCATTGGAACACTTATAATGGAACTGCGAGAGGATAGTCCCCCAACCCCACTTACGTAACTCAAATTGCCAAATCATAAACCCTCGTGGACTTACACATAACTGAATGGTAGCAGCTAATGGGTAGGTAAAATATGGGTAGAATGGTACGGCAATGAGGAGACGAAGGCGTGTCTCACGGTCTGTTTCACAACCTCCAGGTAAATGAATAGAATAGAATACTCTTTATTATGAATGATGAATTTTGGTAAACTCTTCTGGCAGACAATTTCATACAAATTATGTTCTATTTGTGTAGGTATTTAATTTATCTGTTGGATAGTGAATATCTGGATACAGTGGAACAGGTCTTAAATCATATAAGTGTTTTTCCCAGTTTCTTTAAAAGGGGATGTTTTAAGTTTGAAGCTTTTTTCTGTCTAATGTATGTAATTAAATCTGATTTCGCGATTTATTTGCAAAGTAACAAATATGAATTAATGGACAAATAACTTTAATTCCTACTCAATAAAGTTCAGTTTACGCTACAACTTCAAACATTTTTATAAATTTTTAAGTGCTAGTCACTCTGAAATCAACTTTAATGTCACTGAAATAAAGTTGATATTTGTTTAATTTGAAATAGGGTGGGGGGTGTGCAGGACCGCGCAATTTTACTATAGGTAATCACCTTGTGCGTCCTTATCAGACAGGTCCCAGCTGTAGCCGCTGTCGAGCACACCGAACGCGTACACAGAACCCGAGCCAACGGAGAACACCTTGCCGGGAGTGCGCGTGCCTTCCGAGTCTACGTAGTACAGTTGAGCTCCCTGAAACAATAGTGAATTAGTATTTATGGTGTAGCACTAAAAATGTATGCACCAAACTCGATTGTTTTTAACAATTATGTCAGAGCGGAGGCGGATGAGCAGTAGTGCCTTGCTACTGGAGTAATCATAACAAACTGCTATCAATACTTATCAAAACAGCAGTAATGTATGAAACATATCGAACTATATATGTTTATTTTGATGGATAGCCTGAATTTTAAGTTAATCCTTTACCAGACTTGTTGCTTGCAAGCTAAGTGCTGTCACAGACCGGCCCGGTGAACTAAAATTGTATCTGGCAAAAATTTTGGTCTTGGGCATTTTGATATGTCCAAAGTGTACTCTGCTTGCCAATATTAGTTGATGGTCTCGCCGTTAATTGCCAGTAAAAACTACTACACTTTGCCAGTTCTTGAGTGGCCCTAAAAGCTTTATGAAGAAGTCTATGTGAACTGATGCAATTATATTTCATCCATTTTTGTATGGAAACTGCCGCACGCTTCGTGACAAAAAAAAACAACACGTTGGTTTACTTCGATACGCGCCAGGCGATAAGCCGCGTACGCACGAACGAACAAAACATGGTGAACACGAACATTAGTCCATCCAACAAAGAGATTGTAGAGTGCGTGAGCAAGGCCCTAAGCAATTACTTCAGAAAATTGTTCAGGGTGCTTAGAGAGTTAACATACTAAAAGTCCTGACATCTAGGGGGTGAGGCAGAGTGGGGGGAGGGGGTTAAAGTTCCCATTTTTCAGTTTTTCGCTAATATCTTTTAAACGGTGCGTCATAGAGATAAGAAGTCTTCTACGCAATGAAAGCTTATAAAATTATGTACAACTTTTATCTTATACACTTTTTCACATTCCTACCTATTTTCGAACTACACATTCATTATTATCATTCATACCAGTCATTCGTGAGATCAGTGGCAAATATTAAGCCTGATTTCAGCTCCCTCCCACCAACTGAAAACGCAGCTAAACAGCATTCGCGGCGCACTTACCACCAAGTGCAGCTGTGGCTCGGAAATGAGCTGCCTCCTCAAGAGTGGGGATGGAAACATGAAGGGGACAGCCTGGTGCCAATAACAACCATAGATTCGCCAGCACCAGAGATACTACTAAAAACAATATTTTGCCGCTGCACGAAGGATTGTGGTAGTAGAAAATGTGGATGTCGGAAAGCAAAGTTGAACTGTTCCGCGGCGTGCCTCCACTGCCAAGGGAATTGCCTCAACGGCGTGTCTGTTGACGTTGACGATGATGAAGACGACGTAGAGCCTCTTCAGCAAGTACGGTCAGCATCAAAAGTTGATTAACACATCAGTTTTTTAAATTTTAGTTATTGAGCAAAATATTTGTTCAAAATTGCAGCAGAAGAAATTTTTTTAGAGTATATACTCTTGTCTATTATGTGAAAAGCTAAAAATCAGTTTATTGAAAAAAGTTGTTGTCAATTTAATAACATGTAAAAATGATAGCGTTAATCGACTTTTGATGCTGACTGTACCATCTACTGAGGATGAGGGAGCCTTGGAAAAAGAACCATTGTCAGGACCCTCACAGCCTAAACGAATTAAAAGATAAAAGATAATATGTATCAAAGATACAAGTTTTGATTACTCAACGGCTGAACCAATTTGGATGAAATTCGTTAAGATTAAAGATTTGGATTTTTAGGCTACTTTTATCCCAAATAACGCAAACAAAGTAGCAGGCAACAGGTAGAGATTCATAAAAGTAGTTTTTTCGAAAATTTTCACTATTTTAGAATGTATATGTAAAAAATGGGTAGTAATTCGAAAAAGTGTATAAGACTAAAGTTGTAGGAAATTTTATAAGCTTTCATTGCGCAGAAAACTTCTTTTCTATAAAACATACCGTTTTAAAGATATTAGCGAAAAACTGAAAAATGGGAACTTTAACCCCCTCCCCCCACTCCGCCTCACCCCCTTGATGTCAGGACTTTTAGTATGTTAACTCTCTAAGCACCCTGAACAATTTTCTGAAGTAATTGCTTAGGGCCTTGCTCACGCACTCTACAACTCCTTATGGGTGATTTATTGGATGGACTACATATAGGATCGCCACGAACATTTTTTGACGAACACAGTGTTATGTTCGCACGTGCGAACAAAGTGTTCGAAGTTCGTGTTCACCATGTTTTTGTTCGTTCGTGGCTTTCACGCAGGCGACAAACGCGTAGTGCGGCCGGTTGAATTATTGGGATGTTCATTTCACTTCGCTACTCGCCAGGTGACTCGCTAGGATCTATACGCTAAGCAAGCCACCTGTTAGTGTGGACGTAGCCTTACAGTTTATTTAATAAACTCACCCTCTTATCTACACCAGCCAGCATCATTCCCATACTCAGCCCCATGCCCTTGTAGTTGTACACCATGTTGGCCATCAGCTTGCTGGCTGCCGCCACTGAGATACGTTCCCTGTTGCGCAGCTCGTACAGGCGACACTGCTTGGCGAGCACGCGGTCCCAGTACACACAGTCTGCGGCACCTCCGGCTAGTGTGCCTGGGGAATTATGGAAAGGTTGAAAATTTATTTATTTACAAATAACTAGCAGCGCCCCGCGTAAGTTTCGATCCCGTGGGAATATCGGGATAAAAACTAACCTGTGTCCTTTCCCGGGACTCAAACTATCTCTATATCAAATTTCATCGAAATCGGTTCAGCGATTTAAGCGTGAAAAGGTAACATACAGACAGACAGAGTTACATTCGAATTTATAATATTAGTATGGACTAACATACAGGTATTACCAGTTACAACAACACATACAAGTAAAGAATGCAATCTCGAGCCATTTTTCGAGATTTAACATAGGCGAAATCTCGATCTCGAAAACGAATGGCTAATCTCGGCAAGTGAGGTTTCGACTTGCCCATCTCCGCTCCAGATTGCATTCCCTACATTACAAGTTATCATTGGGTATGCATAAAAGTAGTTTAAATTATATAAAACTAGAATAAAATTATTAATTATTCTCTTCAAGGAGATTGTAGTAATAGTGGCCATGGCAATGACAAAATATGTTACCTAGATAGAGCAGGTAATGAGGTACTTGGTAAAAAATATGATTCTTTATCGGTATCCCTAAAATAGCCCTGATTTTAGGGATACCGATAAAGAATCATATTTTTCTGAATTGTCAGAAAAATAATTATTCAAAACAACATTTACTTAACAAAAATTTATAAAACATTTTAATACTATAATAGTATTACAAAACAGGTGACAGCTTGGGACCTTTTCTTACATCACCAAAAAAATAATGGTTGTTAGAAAATGCATCCACCAAGCAGTGTGTAATATCAAAACCTTCAATGCTTACCAAGTAAGTAGTCATTGATCTCCACAATCTTCTTCATGGACTGAGATCCAATGAACTGGCCACCAGTGGCTCGGGAGTCCACAGCCAACAGTACTCCACCCTGAAACATAGAAGATTATAGGTTGCAACTGTTTGTTTTAGATCTAGTTTTTACTTTATAAACCATGGCTAGACAAATTATAGAGGTCAGAAATAAAGAGGATGATTACAAGATAATTTGAAGTTGTTTTATTTAGCTTGTAAAGAAGAAAAGACTGTCTTAGAATGAGATAATGCTACTAGTAGTAGTAAGAGCTCTTAGTAGTAGTACAGTGGATTTCATTAATAACGACCTCGGTTATAACGACTTTTTGGTTATAGCGACGTCAAACTTACGACCCTTGAATTTAAAGCATACTTTCGTAAGAAATTCTTTCGGTAATAGCGTCTTCGGATATAGCGTCAATTTCGGGTATAGCGACTTGTTTTTGTGAATCATTTATAACAGATTCCTAGAAATCCCTTGCGGATATTGCGACTGAGTCGGCAAAGTCACAAAGACTCATTCATAAATCTATTAAGCTTTCTTATCCTTTGTTTACATTCACAGATGGTCAAACAAATGCTTTGTTTGTATGTAGGACTGCTTAGCACGTGTACGAAGTTAAACTTATGAATACACCTTACAGCGTGCACAAAAAACTAAACTTAAACAGTGCACTATAACACGTTTTTTCAATAACACCCGTGTATAACATAATTAAATAAATTATAGGTAAATAAATATGTACATGGCTATTTATTATTTCGGATATAGAGACCTCCGGATATAGCGACGATATCAAAGTGGTCCCTCCGCCGTCGTTATAACCGAAATTCACTGTACTAAGAGCTCAACTGTACTGTGAGATCAGTGGAGTGCATTGCATATAGGCATATAAGCAGTGCCAACCTTGATATATCAACATAAGCCTGTTAATTACATTTTACTGTGTGTGCCCCACAATTAAGAAACTCACTAAATTATCATACCTAACAAAAAACAAAATCTTCATACATTGTATGAAGATTTTGTTTTTTGTTAGGTTACTACACTGCACTGCTTATATGCCTACCTGCAATGCACGCCACTGTGTGAGATACAATTACTTTTTCTCTTTTTTTTTTTCTATTTCTTTCTTATTCAACCACTGGGTCAGTGGGTCGTCCTAGGGGCGTGAAACATTTTCTTTATTATGGTGAAATGGGTTTAATCAACAAATGGCATTAGTGTGGCTGAGTAGTGGGTCAAACAAAAAAAAAATTCAAACAAGTTATTGGACACACTGAAATGAAATAAATTAAAGGGAAGCTGGCCATGCATACTTTCCATGGCTTCATTACAATAATCATGATGCTAAAGTATGAGGATTCAATTTCATCACACAGTTGTAATTTCTACTGCCGGAAACAATGACTTGGTGTTTTGAAGAACCACAACAGTAACGAGAGATTTGTAGTAACTGTTAACAGTTTAGTTGATGATTAAAACACAAAGCAAAAGAGCCATCTTACCTGGTAACGGAAACCAAGAGTTGTGGTACCATGGTCGAACTGGATTTTGATCGCTTTGCCAGTCTCATCATGCTGGTTGAACTGCGCAAGGGTTTCTATAGGCTGTAAAGACAATAATGACAGTTATTCACTGGTTTTTAGGTGGTTATTAAAGTATTTAAGCCATTTATAACCTTTACTTACGTTAGCGAAAGGCGGCGTCGCGAGTTGTGTGCTGTGTAAGAAGTTTTCACTGTACCCAACTATGTCATTAGGAAATGAAGCAAGCGCGTCAACGGGTTTCAAGTTAATTTTCTCGTTTAAATTACAATAATCGAGTAAAGCCATTTTTGTTTTGCGATTTCAAATAAACTTTTCTGTGTTGAATGAATGACAAGCGATTTCTTCAAAAACGCCGATTTGTCAAGTTTGACGTTTACGTTGTGTTGTTGCAATAAGCGAAATTCAACTTTCAAGATTAATGTTGCCATCACCGCCGTTATAGACATGCGGAAAGAAATGAAATATTAATTATCACTATTTTTATTCTGAAACAATGTTTTGAATCTAAAATTACGATATATTTCTATACTATTGTTCAAACCTTAGACGGTACAAACCAAATTGATGATACAGCGCCACCTAGTATACAGAGATAAAAACCATAAACTATGAAAATATAGTTGATGCTACTCATTAACAGATGTCGCTACTCGTTTCATAAATTAGCCCACACAATGCCATCTATTACGAAGTAGCCAAACTTTAAATATGAATTAAAAAACAATAATCGGATGTAGTTGGAACTTTTTGAACAAATGTTAGCAAGGTTGACCTAGTATTTTTAAAACGATCAATAATTTATAATTCAAACTCTAACACCGGTCGTCAGGTCGTCGATCATTAAACCCAAGAAACACAAATTAGGAATCGTATCTATCGCATAATTCGTTAATGAATAGTTCGGCCATCAAAAATGATCAGTTGTAAATAAATTCAAAGAATCGTTCAGTCCAAACATTATAAAATTCACCGAATAAGAACTGTGCCTAATAAATAGCTGGGAAGTTAGCAAACCTATCATTACGCTATGAGTCAGGGTCTCGATACGATCTGCTTGTCGATATTATTCGATGCTCCTCAGTTTAAAGTCTGTCATTATATCTAAGATATAGATAGCGTTTGTATAATTTATATATTAGTCATTAGTTGTTGGTCATTTTGGAAAGTTCGCTATCAAGATGTGATTGTTACGTCGGTGTGCGGAATGTGCATCGATCGAAGTTTTATGAATGACTTCTGATCGATTCTTTCTTTCTATTTACAGCTAGCAGATAGGAACAGCTGTTTGTCTGTGAACTATAGACAACAGTAATACCTGTTTTCACCGATACTAGGCGACACCTAAAGTAATGCCTAAATAAAAGCGAGCTGTTGGATTTTCAACTTTCGGCGTTGAGCCAAGCGCGCTTTTATTTGGACTTTAATTTAGGAGTCGCTTAATGTTTGTGAAAACGGGTATAAAAGTCCAAATAAAATGAACTTAGTTCATTGATCAACTAAAGGGCTCGCCCTTATCTTATTTTAGTTTAAGATTGTACCATTGCATTGCACTGAACATCAAACGTACAATGTCTTGCGAAAGTTAACCTTTTCTGAGTGAGTGTCTTCGCGTCCAAGAGCGTTTACAAATACTCATTTCTAATTCACAAACACTAGGTTGAACTCAGTGGCGTTCAATTCTAGAGAACATCCAGCAGCGGACAGCTGAACATATATATCAATGGCTGCAGACTGATGTTTTTTAAAGTTTATTCTACTCAATCTAAAACGCGAGATAATAGCAATAACAGACCCACCACAAACAACAGCATTCAATTTGACAGTAAGCTTCAACAATAAGTACTTATTTATTGCGTTACTTAAGTTGCTAATAAGCAGACGAATTATTCAAACGTTAAAGCAATCGATTGCGAGCAATGATGGCCCAGTTGTAACGGCTCCGACTTCGACGAGTTGTAGGTCGTGGGTTCGAACCCAGGCAGGCGCTTTACTTTGTGTAATTTATGTATTTCATCACCACTGCTCTCAAAAACGGTGAAGGAAAACATCGTGAGGAAACCGACATGTCCTTAGAACCGAAAATTCAAGACATGTGACATCTAAATACGTTTGTTACGTTCGTGTGTAATACGTGTGTGTGTATTTTGTATAGATACCAACTGCACTGGGCCCGCGTGGTGGATTACGGCCTATTCCATCTCACAGAGGAGGCTTGTGTCCCAGGGAACATTATAGTCTGATTATGCTAAAGCAATCGATTATGAATTTCTTTCCATAAAATCTTTCAGATTGCGATAGAAAGTGTAACAGTGTGTCAGGTATGCTATTGCAGTGCGACTCTATCATATTAGTTGCTACGGGATCACGCACTTAATTTGCAGTACCTATTCAGTTAATTGTGTAAATTCTGCGATCTATTGCTACCTACTAGTTTCCTGTCTGAAATTGATCAGCCTACCTACGTCTTTCTGCAAATCCAACGATCACCATGTTAAACATTCGTGACTATACCACCATAATTTAAACATTTCAAGTTTTCAACTTTGCCTTCATCCTAAGTTGAAAGGGCGGTAACAGCTAAAGAAATCATATCTTACAAACATACATTTATCTTAAATCCTAACGAAAATTATGAGTTTCTCAAAACTGTGGCGCCATCACCCACATCAAAGGTTTGCGTCAAATAAATTCAGAAATCGTGTATTGTATCGCGGGAGAGTCACGACTACCCGCCAGAGACGAGAGACGCACCTAGCGCACAAATGATAGCCCCAAACTCGTAATTGCGAGTTTTTGGGGCTGATTGTCACACCGTAGTGTAACAACATGTCGGTGATGATCGTGGAAGTTCGATAGTTTTGACTTACTTATACTTTTGATTTTAAATCTTACATGTATGTCCACCATTTATCATCGAAACGAAAAGAAGACGTAGTGTTCGTATGTTCTTCTAATAATTACAATCGTAGATCGTACAAAGGTGTATTTTTTGTTTGTCACTATGCTCTTCCGCATCTCTAAGGATAGAGGTTTTGGTCTTACTCGTATAAGTTACTGCGGACCAGCATTTATCATATAAAATGTATCAAATACGCAATCGCCAGACCACTGAAACTTTTGTAAATTACCTACCTAGTGGAACCGGGATTACTGTGGAATCAATATAAGTACTTGCTAAGTAGTGACGATAGCTCATTATCGCCAAGAATATATAATTGTTTCGACATCGCAGTCGGATTTTAGCCTCCAAAACTATACATTTATAAAAAATTAGAGCCTTAATTAGGTAGAGCATTCAAAATGCCTAAATTATTCTCCCTTTTGGCCTAACGCAAGGCACGTTATACTTCGGTGTAACAGGCACCCTATTTTAGGACTGATTAACGCATTCCCGCAGTGCATGGTTGCAATTCGTCAGGTCTTGTGTGCCTAAAGCCAGGCTGTGGGGGGTGCAGGGGGGAATCTGTTTCCCATAGGAAACTGGCGCGACTCGGCCACTTGTCACGCGACACGCTACGGTTTTCGGTAGTCCGCTGTGGTGACCATGATTGGTATTCAACATGGATTTATTGAAACCTTTTGTTTGGTTCTAACTGGGTGGAATTAAACGGGTTTGTGAGCGGATTTAGAAATTCAACCAACTGTTTCTTACAGAAAATAAATGTTGTGATAACTCATTGTGTTTCTTCATAAGCTAACATTGCATTGCATTGCTAGCATTGTTTTAAGTTTTTTCGGATTATAAATGAAGCGTCCTTTGAGAAACTTTTTGATCATTTCTTTTCTAGTTCGTTCGTAGGTATAGTCGACTTCGTAATTACTTTACCACCCTAAGGTACGGTCAGCATCAAAAGTTGATTAACACTTCAGTTTTTTTAATCTTAGTTATTGAGCAAAATATTTGTTCAAAATTGCAGCAGAAGAATTTTTTTTAGAATATATACTGTTGTCTATTATGTGAAAAGCTAAAAAAAAGTTTATTGAAAAAAGTTGTTGTCAATTTAATAAAATGTAAAAATGATAGTGTTAATCGACTTTTGATGCTGACTGTACAAATTAGGTTTTTTATATATAATTAATTAATATTACATGTAACTAAATAACAGTGAATACCTAATTAATTAATAAAAATAACAAAATTATATCCTAACTTAACTAAAACTATATTCACAAACTAAAATATATCGTCGAAAAATTCATTAGCATCGCTGTCGACTGGTAATGTAAGACACTGGCGGCATTACCTCGTTGTATTGTATGGCAATGCTTAGCCTAACGTTGAATGTCACTTGTACGACGTAAAATTACGACAAGGTCTATTACGACCTTAGTGTAGTTTCAATTTACTGAAAAGGCGTGTTTCAGTGCTAAGCAGTCCTACTCAGCGTAGAAAAAGCGATACTGATGAACTACAAATGTGTCAATCGATCTTACAATACATCTATCAACCATTTTTCAGGAATATCCCAGAACCCCATCGCCCCATGGTGTCCCTAATATTAGTGTTAGTGAGTCCACCCCGGGGCTGGTGGTAATGCCACGAATTTGATCGGCATCTTAACGACGTCAGCATCGGTAACTTGACAATAAGATTGTAGCGGCCGACATGGATTGATACCGTTTTCATTGGAATGATAATGTCATAGAGATTGGCGGGAAATCTAGATGTGATAGGGCTGTGAGAAAATTAAAGGTCTCAGAAGCTATAACGAGAATTCTAGAAAATTGATATTAAACATAACCATATACATAATCAACTTATAATGTTCCTACAGCTGGGATACAGGCCTCCTCTCTGTGAGAGAGGGTAATCCACCGCGCGGGTGAGGGGTTGGGCTTTAATTCAACACGCGGCCCAGTGCGGGTTGGAAGATGTCACATGTCTTTTGAATTTATGGTTTTAGGACATGTCAGTTTCTTCACGATGGCTTTCTTCACCGTTTTGAGAGCAGTGGTGATGAATTGACCTCGGTCACATCCCTGGGTCAAATTAAATTATCTAGCGAAACTAAAAACAACAAAAACAAAACAAAAAACAAAACAAAAAATAATTAATTTGTTGACTTGTGGTGTCATCGACCGCAGTTACTGTAGACGGGTCCATATTGGCTCACCTAAAGTTCTTTACCCGGAATTGTTCTTCCTAATGATTTGTAATCCGAATGATCACTCTTCCTAAAATTTTTCATCCTAAAGTTTTCATTCATACTATTAGTAGTGCTACCGGCGATGTTCATAACACTCATGTTTCCGAAAATTGAAATTAATGATATCATTAATGTGAATATATTTAAACTCCTACTGTTTTTTGTCATAACGCTTTTATCCCTAAACATAATTACCATAATATTTTCATGGCCTGGCAGTTTATACCGCAGTTTTAACCGTACCTAAACCAATAACTATAGGACTGATTGGGTTCTGGCACTTCGCCGGCCGCTGCCGCGGCACGTTCACTTCGCTCGCTCGGCTCGTGCGTTGTGGTCATAGTTCTAACCTAACCTAAACCAATAATTATGAATAGGACCGATTCGTTTCTGGAACTTGACTGAATGACTGGAGCGGGAAATCTAAACAAAAAAGATATGACTGAATAATAGTGTAAAAGATAGTTATGTTGAGAAAATATAGGAAAACAAATAAAAGTACTTAGGTATACCTAATAGATGTTTATTGCTACTGACATTATGAAGTTGAATGCTTCGGAATTATGAACATTAGAGACAGAGTAGTTAGGAATTGTGATTGTTAGGATGAAAAATGTTAGGAAGAACATTTTCGGATTTCCAATTATCGGAGTTGAAAATTTAGGTGAACTTTTTCGCACCCACTGTAAACACTTCAAACACCAGTTTAAAAGTTTTTTTTGTGTAGGTGTACTTCACAGAAGTATCGATGTCTAAACACGATAACACAAAATAAAACAGATTTTCTCAACTCATACTTTATGTAACAACACTCCCAGCGGTCATTGACCCCAAAAAAACCATCACATATTTTATATTTTTATTTCATCGTGTTTAGATATCCATCATGTCTGCAAAGTTTTGTTGGCTAATTTAATTTTACCCTGTATATGGTGTTTAGATAAATTTTAATAGTTAAATAAATAAAAAGATTATAAAAATTATTTCTATGATACCAAATTCAAACTTCCGCCGCTGCACGCTGAGAAGATTCCTCCTATCATCTAAATGACATGTAATAAGCTAGCAGATCGGTTTATGGTTGGCAGAGGTCGAAGGCCTGCCTGTTCCTACTCTAAGACAAGTAGGCAATCAGATGTTTACTGTATGCTGTATTCTACAAGATTTGATTGCATTTATTATTACTATTGTGAGCGTGCACTGGCGGCCGAAAGAAATTAGGTACGTGTTTCAAGAAATCGTAGAATTCCGCTTGTTTCGTGAATTTGTACCAATTTTTTTTTGTTGTTATTAATTTAAATGAATTTCAAAAATCAAACTCAAAAGTCATTTATTAAAAAACTTTTTACAATAAAAAATAACAACCGAATTCCAAAAAAGACACTACAAAGTCAAAAATAACTTTAAAATTTCGGAAGTTGGTGTCGTTGGGTTCGCATTTTCGTTGTTTGCCACCTACTCCCGAAATTAAATTAAAAGAATTTCAATTTCGTAATTTCTCTAACTGTGCGAACATTTCTTCCCCTATGCGCAGGCGCACATTAGTCGTCATATAACGCCGCCGCGCTGTGTGTTTTGTACCTCGTTAGCGCCAGACCACCTTTTAGGGCTCTTATGACTTAATACTTCGCTAGAATTACTTAAATTTTAATTATTTATTCGGATTTCTGTTTGTTAATATTAGAGAATTATTTTTTTGCTATAATAATGTTGAATGGTTAATCTCTTATAATGCTAGGATTTTAATTGCGAAATAATAAATAATCAGCCGTCTTACGTCGGAATAGTATTGAAGTTTTGTATGGGACAGTTGATATTTTTTTCGCAGTTACGATGTTGGTCCCTTTGGAGAAAGTTATTCAGTTTGATGCCCTTAAATATGACCATACTTTAATGATACATAGCATAAACATAATCGGCCTATAATGTTCCCCCTGGATGGTGGGACAATGGCCTCCTCTCGGTGAGAGGGAGTGAACTGTAATGCATCACGCGGGCCCAGTTCAGGTTGGTAGATGTCACATATCTTCGAATTTTTGGTTCTAGGACATGCCGGTTTCCTCACGATGTCTTCCTTCACCTTTTTGAGAGCAATGGTGATGAAATAATTTACACAAAGTAAAGTGCTTGCTTGAGAGCTAACCCCTGACCTACAACTCGTAAGTCCCTAATCTGATACATGTTGCGTAATATTCAGTAAAGGAAAAAAATTGGCAAGAAATTTTCCTGCCAGATAAGTAAACTGGAACTTATCTGGGGCAGATGAAACAAGCCGAAAGTCGTGTAGTAGTATATCTCTTGACCCCGATCACGCCTGATGGAAAGCGATAGAAGAGGTCTATGATGGAACGAGCGTGCCCAGAAGATGCCTGTTCACTCTTGATTTCAAGGCAGACGGGTTAAATGTGGGAGGGAACACAGATCGCAGAGAGTTCCACACTTTGGCTGTGCGCATAATAAAAGTGGGGGAGAAGCGCTGAGTAGGTACACGTCGGGATATCAACCAAGTGTGGATGGTACGCTGCAGTACGTCTGGTTGTCCGGTGGTAAATGGGCGATGGTGGGATCAGGTCGTGGAGCTCCTGCGCACACTCTCCGAAGTGCAGTTCAAAAACTAGTCAAACTTAATTACTTAGACTTAATTTTTTTCCTAAGTTTTACACAATTTTCACGCATATTACTATGGACGGTTATGGGGCTGTACTACATAAGAAAGAAAAGCCTGGTGACAGAAAAATTACGTTATTTTGATGCATTCAGTATCTCTGATCGAAATATCGGCCATTATCTTAATGTAAAGCACTTAAAGTATATAATGACGTATGTACAGCAACTTTATTACAATAAAGATACACCTACGTAATGTACTCTCATTACATTTTTCCTCCACTGAATGAGTTATCGGGCAAAGGTAGTAATTACAGACAGCCTATAAATATGTATGCACCACATACATACGTCGTTATAGAACTTAGATAAATCTCCGTTGATCTACCATCTTGCACCGAAAAGGTCGTCATTATATGAAATTCGAACATTAGAAGAGTTTAGCGATATAGTTTTAGAGGTGGAGGGAGTGAGAGGGCAGATAATGATGTTACCCAATGTGAAATACGGTGTAATGTTGCACGCTCCTTATTAATATTCGAAAATAAAGAATGTTGCCATTTGCCCTCCGGGATGGGGAGTATATTTTTATACTAGTGCTGTCTATTGTGGAGTATCGATATTATTTTGTCAAAGTGATTATTATGAGACAAGAGTTAGAATCTGTATGATGGCTTGCCTACCTGTCTGTAGGTAGGTACTTTCGGGCCGTAAAATATTTGATGATCTAAATGACTGATTTCGTGCTTGCAATCTTTAACTATGTGTTAGTCAGTTCATCATTTTGGGCAGTTTTCATTGTTGATTTTATTTGTGATATGATTTTCTGTTTTTACACTCTTCTACTCCTGAGTCAGCGTCAGCAACTGTGTGTTGTAGGCCCCAATCGTGTTCTTTTTCTTCTTCTATTATTTACATACGTGGAAGAGTTGTAAAGATGATTTTTTGTGTTCAGTCGTTACGAGTACTCAGAAAGTTTAAAAGCCCAAAAGTCTGACAACGAATCTTACCAAGGGACCGTGTTACCCAGTGGGTTGTGGAGGTCAGATAGGCAGTCGCTCCATATAAACTACTGGTATATAAATCCGGTTAGACTGGAAACTGACGCCAACGTAGTTGGGAAAAGGATAGGCAGATTGGTTTTAATTTCACCAAATGATGAAATACATTGTACATTGTTTAGCTCTTTATTTATTGTTGAAATAAGTTGTGTACTACTGTGATATATTATCTGAAATGGCCACATTTACCGCCCCATAATAAGGAAAACATTAAATACGTCGGTATCAGAGATTATAGAAAATCGACAATAAATCGTTGTCACAACACTAGCGGGAGCAGGCTCGATGGTGAGCGATAGTAGTGGTCGAGCCCCGGGCTGCGTGCGCGCCACCCTTTCATTTTCTAATTATATAACTGGCAACACCGGCCCGTGCGCGACCGGCCATCGTAACTTCTTCAGTTTTGAATTTAGAATTATTATTGCGCATTATGCTCTCGCCCGCCGCGATGGACGGACGTGCGTGTCTTTAAGTCGTTATTGTTATTTGTGAGATATGTCCCATAATTTTATGCTCGCGTTTTATGTATATGATTGGGTTTATCGCATAAGTACCATGATTAGGGAAATATTGCAGTTAAGTTTTATATCACATTGCTTGCTAATGATAAAGGATAAGCGCGGTATATTAGGTGTAATTTGCATGTGAGTCATCCTGAGGTTCACTAGTAATAGCTACTTTGGATAAAGTAAGTAATGATACGATATGCAAGAAATATAAGTATCTAAGCATTAGCTTGGAATCCAAGCCTTGATATTAAATTGGTGTCTGAATTCAAATAGTAGGTAATTATGGTCATTGCACTTAAAACTCGTTTAGAAACCTGTTATGAGTATTTCAAATGATAGTTTTATTTGGAACCAAAATATAATCAACTCTAGATGGTGATTAAAATTAGTCAATAATAATGAAATATCGCTTCAGAGAAATTAATTTTCTTTCTAGCTTCTCCTGACCAAAAAAGTCATTCTTAATTTATCGATAATATCTATAGCAAAATCATAGGAGCAAAGAAACTTAGGTAACTGCAAGTCGTATGGCTGATGGGAATTCCGATCGGCAAAAATGACGAACTTCCATGTAAAATAATATTTTTATTTAAACCCTTTGGGGGTTGAATTAGAAAAAAATCCTTAGTGCTCACCTAAACAACAAAAGGAACTTTTGTGCAAAAATTCATGTTTCTAGACCCAGTGGGTTAGGCTGTGAGTTGTCTGTCAGCGAATTTAAGATTTTTATTAAGTACTTCAATAAATAACTAGTTGCTGATTAAATGATAACATAGCAAAGTCAAGTTTAACACTAGCTAGCAAGCATCACAGATTGACGGATGCACATTATAACCTTCTCGTATCGTGTAATAGCTATCCATGTTATTCAAATGTATGCCCGGCGGCGGTCGGGTGCAGCGTCAAGTGCGCGCGCATTTGACACTGACAGTTCAGACAACATGGCGGATTGGCGGGAGAATGGTTTTTCTGTTTTTCTTTTTAAGAGGAGAGGACATGAGCTTAAATCCAATCAAATGAAACTTCTATCCGGGAAGGAATACCGTTGGATCTTATTTTACTTGCGATGGGACAGTTAGCTACTGGCTAAACTTATTAGAAGATATAAATATACTAGCAGCACCCCGCGGTTTCACCCACATAAGTCTCGATCCCGTGAGAATATCGGGACAAAGAGGATCCTATATGTTAATCCAGCGTGTCAGCTACCTCCATACAAAATTTTATCAAAATTCGTCTCGCCGTTTGTGCGTGAGGAAGTAACAAACACAAACGCACTCACATGACTCACAAACTTTCGCCTTTATTATATTAGGTCCTTACATATGAAATTGGCGTTTTTCGTACTGGCCACTTTAATCACGAATTTCTCCTCTTTGGTAAGGAATTCCAAATTCAAATTTGTACAGCTATTTACTCATGTATTTGTGCTTCGATGACCGTCATTCATTTGTTTTTTTTCTTCTGTTTTTTCTGTTTGCGTCACTCATTTTACAAAATGGAAAATTTAAAATATCGCATTATTTACGAGTACGAGTTCCGCCGTGGCACTAGTGCTGCGGAAACGACTCGAAGGGTGAATGATGTGTATGGCGGTCATGTTGCAAAAGAAAACACAGTTCGTTTTTGGTTCCAACGTTTTCGTTCTGGAAATTTCGACCTGCAGAACAAGCCCCGTGGACGGCCTGAGACCCAAGTTGATAATGGAGAATTGAAGGCTATTGTGGAAGCGGACCCATCGCAAACCACGTCCGAGTTAGCTGCAGGCTTCGATGTTAGTGATAAAACTGTTTTAATTCACTTGAAGCAAATTGGGAAGATTAAAAAGCTTGAAAGGTGGGTACCTCACGAATTGACTGAAGCAAACCGGCAAACGCGCGTCGACTGCTGCGTTACATTACTGAAATTGGAATGTCTTAGACATCCTCCGTACTCCCCGGACCTTGCTCCAACAGATTACCATTTTTTTCGCAATTTGGATAACTTTTTGCAAGGGAAAAAATTCAACTCCGATGGGGCAGTCCAAATCGCCTTCAAAGATTTTATTGATTCCCGTCCGACTGGTTTTTTTAGTAAAGGGATCAATGAACTACCTATAAGATGGCAAAAGTGCATTGAAAACAATGGTTCATACTTTGATTAATTAAATATATTATATTAAAAAATATTCGACTTTTTGTTCCTTCCATACAAAACGCCAATTTCATATGTAAGGACCTAATATTAGTATGATCAATACCATTGGGAAATGAGTTTAATTCATATTATAAATTGGCTTGCCTACGATTAACCTACATACAATTCTCACATATTTTCCCTGACCAAATAAATAAATTAAGGTTGGATACGCCTAAAGATCGTAATCGCTAGAACATGGGAGCAAATAAGGATCAATTTTATTAGTTGGGAAGCAGCTGAAAGTCCAAGTTACATGTATAATTAACACCCACAGAGTAAACTTAGGATATACCTAGTTAATAAGCAGTTTCTCTGACAGAACGCGCATAGACACGTAGAGATATTACCATAACTAAATGATGTGACATTTAGATCTCTCTATAAAACTGACTTGGGCTGTAAGGTGCTCATTAGTCTATACTCAAATACTAATAAAAAAGGGAAAATTTGTTCGTTTGTATATAGGGGGTAATCTCCGGAACTACCAGTCAGATTTGAAAAATTGTTTTTGCATTTGATAGCCCAATTCTTGAAGAAGGTTATAGGCTACTTAACATCATGCTAGATCCCTAAGGGGCCAATCAAAAGGAAAAGAAGTCAGCAAGAATGCTAAGCGAAAACGAAGTAATAGCGCGGACGGGCGCGGACGATGGGATGCGACGTGATGGCTCGGGGTCCGAAATGTCACGTTGACGAAGTCACGGGCAGAAGGTAGTATATCATTACTGCGATTATTACATTGACTTCTTATTACAAGAGGTATTTACAACTCGATTTTAACACAACACAACAGAGCAACGACATACAAAAGAACATAGAAAGCAGTAGAACCCCGCCAAAAGACTCAACAATGAAGCTCGACCTGAACCAGCCTGGCGGCAAGGTCGTTAAAAGATGCCCATCCATAGATATAATTACCCATCTCTCCACTAGTCCAATGCTTACTCTAGGATGCATATCTGGTAGGCTCTTAAATCCTTACTTATCCTTCGGGCACGTCTTCCCTACCATTACCGCGCCCCCCGGTCTATTCCTAGATATGCAATGGTCGCTGTAGCACCATGAAAATGAGGATACAGGAGCTAGTGCGAATCTTGGGGTTCATTCGATTAATCAAGTCTGGTTTAACCACGCTGGTATCGGTGCAATTCATTTATTCATTCATTCATGAAGGCCAATTCCCGTAATTAAAAATGTTTAAAGTCTAGTTGTAATCTCATCTCAGCGCCAATCAATGTTAAACAGTGGCACTCTGGGAGTGCCGACAGAAGTGACAACTTGAACAATTACGTGTGTATTTTTTGAATCGTCAGGAAATATTTCGAAATATTTATTTGGTGTCGATTACAGTAACGGTAACAGTGTCGCGAGTTCAATGGTTTTTTCAAAAAAATGTCCAACGCGCCTAAAGAAGTTTTCCCATCAAAACAACTTGTCAAAAATGTAGGGAAATTAGAGGTATTTTTGACAGATTGAGACTGAGATCAGACTGTAAACGTTTTTAAAATTACGAGAATCGTCCCTCTCTTGTACGGACGGGTATGTTGTTGTGCACTAGGTAGGTACTGTAGAGGCCGGCTCTAAAGCAAGGCTGGCTGGAAAGCCACACCTCTACAAGACTCGCTGGTTATATTTGTATTAAGTTCCTTTCGAACATTCAAGCAGATGTCATATAAGAGTCATAGGTTTGACGTCTAATATTTAAGGATTGAATTATTATAATATGAAAAAAGACTCCTAAAATATAATCCTAACAAATACAAAAGGGATTTAATTTAATAGAATAGCTCCCATATTCGACAGTACTGTAGAGACCTCTTTCAGAGATTCCGACCTCCTTGCGGGTCAGGTCGCTGGTTATATTTGAAGTATGTTCCATTCAAAGATTCAAGCATATGTCATATAAGAGTGGTAGGTTTGACGTCTTAGATATAAGTCGATAATAATTATAAATATGATGAAAGACTCCTAATATAATATCCTATTATACTATAAAAGGATTTTGATTTAATCCCCCCGTGGCCTAGGTGCCACAGTACCTAGTGCAGAGAGCCTCCTCGCGGCCTTTACGAAATCTATGACAAAAATATAAATAATAGAAATGCCTGTACGTAAACATATAATTTAATAAAATGAATTACCTTCACATATTCAGTAGGTAGACACAATCGTATTTGGCAAGACATACCTATTATTTACTTTCAAATTTACTTGACCTTTTTCGATGAAAACTCAATCTATGGAGTGATTAATCGTTTAGAACAACTGTAATTAAACATTTAACTAAACCATTATGGATTACGTTCACACACGACAAGATGGCGCCCGGAGCAGTTCACTAAATGGTGGTTTAAAATCGGTCAAAAGCCCCAATCATGGTTGTAACGCGATAACGAGTTTATCTAAATGTTTTATTTGTAATTACTCTCATTATTTTGAGCCATTAATTGGTGCTGTTAGCAGATTTTATGAACCTTCACTTTCTTTTTTTAATTTCTTTATTAATCAGCTGCCATTCGTTTTGACAGGATTGGTCGTAACTTCAGGGAAGGCCACATTTTAGTGTCATGTCATAGATTTTTTTATGTATTTGATGGACATTTTCGATTTTGTGAAATATGATTTTTGCAGGATTTAGTTGGTAAGATCTATACATAAGATAGATTTTATTTCCTGTAATAACGACGGTTTCCAAAATATCTTGTTAATGATTTCATTGCCTTCTACGTAAATCTGGATTTTCCATTTGACTGATTCCTTTGGTCTTAAAACTAACGAAAACGGAAACGTCTTCAATTTTTCAGGAAAACTCCAAGCCATCCATGAAACAAAGATGAGCCAAAGGCTCTCTGCCGTTACGACGTCCCTGCCAAAGAACCACAACCAAATAGCTTAGTCCATCAAAAACAGATCTGCCTAATTTGACAGGGAAAAGCGCGCGAAATCAGTCACAGATAATATCTGGCGCGAGAGATCTCTATCTAGTCTGTGGGCGTCACGTGACTGCCGGCGGGTGGCCACGTGACCATGTTTACACAGTAATGCGCCCTTTATTAACCCGTACTTGAGGGTACTTCATCAAGATAGGGTGGTAAGCTAATAAGTACTAACCCTAATAAGGTCGGTTGTATATTAAATTTTGACAGTATGGGGGAGCATCGGTGAAGTTAAGTAGGTATTGAGCTGTTATCGTTTGCAGTCCTGTACCACGTCTACCGTAAGGCCCTTTGTACAGACGCCAGCACATCAAGCTACCCGAAACTGTCATATTTTCACAATCAACTTTGAACCAAGCTTTAGCGATGAAGTTGAAAATCTATTAATTGGACAGATTGTAGTAGCTTGATGTGCTGGCGTCTGTACCTACTTATACACACACATTTTTCTTGCTGTGAAAAACTACGGTTTCTACGTCGTATGTAGGCACGATCGTCAGTGTTGTATGAATCACTTCACTATGGATGCTTGTTGATGGTCATGTTTTTTCTACGGCGCGGTTTATGCGCTGTACCAGAACTACCGTGTACAAAGAACCCCTTCTCTTTCCGACTTGCAACTTCTACCAGGAATTTTCATCTCTAGGAAAATTAGTTCTAAGGCCTGAGTTCATCAACATTCAAACCACCCCGGTTAGGTATTTAAACAGTTGGTTTGTGTCAAACCTAAGGAAATTTTAAATACAGAACTGATTAAATATTTAATCAGTTGATTTAAATGTTGGGGAACACAAGGCTTAGAATTAGAATTGGCTTTGTATAGTTCTAGTCAATTAGGTTATGACATCGTAACATGATTAAAAGACTTACGTGGAGCACTGCCATTTTGAATAATATAATGAAGTAATACAATAGGTAATGAGTGCTGGACCGAGCTTGCAGTAGATTGGCGAACCATCGAGATCCTGGCGCCCCGTCGCGTGTCACGGCCTCGGGAAGTGGTTTAGGTAGGGTCTCTCCGTGCCACCCAAGCCACCTTCAATATCATCATCACCATTTCACCCCGGAGTCACCAACTGCTGGGTATAGGCCTGCCCTTTCCATACTTCCCATACTTTCCTGTTCTGTGCGTCTCTCATCCAGGTATTTCCCGCGACTTTGACGATATCGTCAATCCAACGCGCTTTTGAACGGCCCTGGTTTCTTTAGCCTAACCTTGGCCACCACTCGGGAATCGGGAACGTTCATTCATCATCATTGCATAGCATAAGCATAATCAGCCTATAATGTACTGCTAGGACTCGGGCTTCATCTTGGTGACAGGGGGTGGGCCGTAATCCAACACGCGGAACCAGTGTGGGTTGGTAGATGCCACATTTCTTCGAATTTTTGGTTCTGGGACATGCCGGTTTCCTCACGATGTTTTTCTTTACAGTTTTGAGAGCAGTAATGATGAAATAATTTACAATTTTACAAAAAGCAAAGCGCCTGTGTGGGTTCGAATGTACAAACTACAACTCGTAAGTCGCGGCCGTTACCACTGGGCCATCACCGCTGCAAGTCCAATAATTAACTTAAATTAGGACCTTATTGCAGTAAAATTATTCATTTTTCACATAAAACTGAGTTCACAGTTAATATTCTCGAAAAACAAATACAGATATTCACATAGTAGAGTGTTGTGCTCGTAATCCTGTACGTCAACAGCTCTCTTATTGAGTGACGCTTGACATTCGGCCGCTCAGAGGATTAGCGGAGTGCAGGCGGGGTGGATGCGGCTGTTTAATTGAGCTCAGTTCGGTATATCTATAAGAAAAAGTTAGGAAAAACTCAAAATATACAAGTACGAGTAAAGGTTTTCATAGAATTTAACACAAGAGCAATTTCCAGACTTTCTGTACTAGGCGAGGCCTATTCCGCAGGAAGCTTATATTTAAGATTTTTTCAAGAAATTACAATTAACTTTAACCCGAATATCACAATGAAATACAACATTATAGGAATTTAAAACAAATTGCTAAATATAAGATTATTTGGGTTAGTTAATAGGCCGACGAAGTGCATTTAAGAAATTATTTTCTTAAACATAATGTTGACTTCATCTTCTTTGTTATACTGTTCTGCTTACACCTAAGCAAGTGACATATTGTAAGTATATTGCAGAAACCAATTCAAAAGTAATAGTGTGTCCTATTACTTTATAGTCATTCAAGAAATCAAGCATCAAATCAAATTCTTTAAAGTACGAGTAATAACTGTTGAGGAATCTTTCGGGTGATCATCATGAGAGTCACATAATTATATATACGTATACCATATCCAAAACTTCCCAAATCTTTACCACCCAAAAATGAACAACACGGCTCACAAAACCCTTGTTGATTTTTGTTCTCAGCGAGGGCGATCAGGCGATCGCGTATTCCGTCCGCTTCCCAAGACTGGCCTCTCAGGGGACTGCGGGACAAATTCTGCTGATATAAGCCTGTTAGCACCCTACGTGGCTAAATTGTATGCAGTTATTGTGGACGAGAATAGGTGATTATTTTTGGTGTGGCAGTAGTTTTGTAGCTCTGTGCGTTTGACGTGTGTCGCTAGTAAGTACATATAAAATGGTAAAATTCTCGGTGGTGCGTATCGAAAACGGTCTTACAAAAGTGTGTAAATCATCATTCTCCTATGGGCCTAGCAATCTATGAACGCGAAGTAAACGCAACGTAAATTCGAACGATACTGTTATTGAATAAATATTCATTTCGCACACTGTTTTTACCTACTTAGTTTTTAGACTTTATTCATATCTTCTTCTCTTCTTTTTTTTCGTTCTATTTGTAAACATTTTATATTGTAGATATTTACTGTCCCATAATGAATAAAATAAAAATCTATGGGTAGGTAAGTTTATTGTACATACTCGTCGAAAAATTTAAACCAAAATGCAGGATGGTTCGATTAAAAAATCGTTCGTATTTACGTTAGGTACGTCTAGGTCGCACGTTCGACGCCTCTGAGCAAGCCCAAACATTCCTAATTTTACAGGAGTCTGAAGGAAAATATAACTTTGCTAAACAAAAGACAGTCGTCATTCGAGAACACGTTGGTCTCTTTTGAATGATCTAATTTGGTGACAATAAGCAGACAAAATTAAAAAAAAAATGCAAAAGCTCAGTCATCAATTGATTTTTGATTAAAAACTCAGTCATAGTAGGGATTTTTGTGAAGTCAGCTATCATTTATCTGTGGAGATACATGGCAAAACATTGTTCTCGAATACAGGCCATGAGGGCCACATTGATGGTGCAAGTCAATGGTGCATACGGTACAACGGGACAATGCTTATAAAAGCTAGCATATGACTATAACCCCAAAACCCGATTCGTCACCCTTCTAATCCCTAAAAAGAAGTCCATAAACCCATAACTTTATGCATAACTAATATTTATTATCGGTTTATCTTGCGCACAGATCCCGCGTCATCAATGACGTCATTACAAGATCTGCATAAATGTCCCCGTGCGACTGTAGCGCCCTCTGGGGAGAGTGGTTAGATGAGGAAACTGTATTGTTGTTTAGAGAAATGATGAGTGATTGGGATAGGGGAATTTGAACTTTAACTTAATGACGTTGGGGTTGTGTTTTGTTTGTGCTTTTGGTTTACAGGACATATGGAGAGCAGTAGGCCAAGTTAGGCCGACGCCGACGTCCATTGCCAGATGTTAAGGGCTTTGCCTGGTTCGGTAAATCTAGTGTGAACTGTTTAGTCAAACCGTTTGAACTGAAGTGGAGAAGCAATTATCCAAGACTCTTTCTCTTCCTTTTTTCGAAAGCTGTGGAAACCTTTAGGGATATAGGGTATCCGCCTGGGGATGGAAGGTATTAAGAAAAAATAATGGTATTTATCGTAGTTCTTATACTATACATGAAAAATAATCTTCGGGATATCCTGTCTAGCTACTGCACCAAGGCATAGCGTCTTTGTGTTGGCAACGTTCGCCAGCCGTAAAATACGACATTCCTGTATTCTATTATACTTAGGTATGTGATAAAATAATGAGAAAAAGTTTATAAAATAATTTTATTTTTGTTGCTCACTGTTTAAAGCGTGCCAAGTGTCAACCCTAGCGAATTGAACTGTTTCGCAGACTTGTTCTTCTGCCATTCACTTGCACACTATTAATAATGTCACCCCACAGTTATAATAATAATATGCAAATAATACGCATAATTTAGGGTGTACCCGTGTTTTATCTATTTATCTATGGAATTGCTCAATTAGCGATACGAAAGCGATGCAAATCGCGACATTATCTACTCTATGGAATATGTTAAATGATTTATTGTCTTTGGATGGTGTATAATTTGGTGATTTATTGTTGTCTATGGGTCTGTGGTTAAGGAACATTTTTTTTCTTGTCATTGTGTAAGAGGTGGTTATGGATTACTTTAGTTTTTTGTGGCAACATCCACCTGCACACAGATTTTTTAAGACAGTAATTTTCTCTGAACAAATGTTGGTCTAAGTAATCCCTCGTCCGTTTCACTACTGGGAATAAAAATGAGAATAGTAGAGTCTTATTCTAAATACAAAAATGTTCAAAATATAGGTTCAGCCAAGAATCAGCAGCAACTAGTGACTTGAAGGTTTTGGGTTCTAGACTCTAATCATAATCAATCATAATCATTCATAATTAATCATAATCATTATTTTTTTTATTTCGATAGTTTATTAAATTGAAATCATAACAAACGTGTCACCGCACTACGAGGGTCATTATCAAATTATCTGTAGTGTGTCTGTGCGCCTAGTACACGCACATCACGACGCCGCGCGCCAGTGCAGCGCCGTGATGTCGAAATAAAAAAATATTAAGCATTTTCAAAGTTAATGCTTTTGAGCTGAAATGTACAGAGATTCTAGACCAGATACACTCTTCAACCCGTTTGTATTGATATACCCTTTCCGTAACACCCTGTAGAATCATTCAACAGCATAAGGTAACTAATCACTTTCCGTTTCGAGTCTGTCTGTCCTGAAAACCAAAGTGATTTGTGGGGATCTAACAAACAAAATTAAAAATAAGTGGTTTTGATTTTTACCCCTATCGCTGGCGCTAGCATCGTGACACGTAAACATGACCACACGCATTTAAACCTTCGGACATTAGAGCATCGTCCTTAAATATTATTTTTATTACGGTCACACATTTATAACCATTAGCGGCACAACAAAAACTGTAACAAACCACTAATTTCACCGAATCTATAAAAATATATAAATCAAAGAAAAAAACAAACACCACAGACTATTAATATCTCTATCCTTATACTTAAAGTTCGGAAAAGACGATAATTACAGTCCACGAACGTCGGGCTTAACGTTCGAAAATTAAAAGTTGTAACGTCCAGCCAGCACGTATCATTATGTTTGCATTATTTTGTTCTTATTTGTCGACCTGAGGTTAAGTTGGGTCACGACACATCCCAATTAAGGGTGATTAGGCGTCGTAATTTATTGAGTGCGTTTCTGAACGGTTGTGGCACCGCGGCCTCTTTGACTCGTGAGTGTCATGGCGCCAAATTCTTTTTTTGAATTTTTATTTTTTTAATGTGTTGAGTTGCGAACATGGGCTTCGAAAGTTTGTCGAATAATGCCAGTCATCGATTTAATCGACGCCACGAGCGAGTAATAATATTTTTATTATTTAATGAGGCTGCTTTCTCTTATGGGCGTTGTAATACCATTAGGAGTATGTTATTAAAGTCATAGATTTGACCTCTACTCTAGATGTTTTGTGGGTAGCTGCGTAGGTGAAGTTTTCACGCTCTTGTTTGGTATGTGTAATTTTGTAAGACAGTTCACTCCCTGAATTCACGTAAAACATAAATATTCACTTTTCTTCTAACTTATTGCATGCTTTTTAGTTCTTATACAAAAACGTAATATCATCAAGTTCATCATTATCATCATCATTCTCTTACTCTTATCCCCATCTATTTGTGGTCGGCGCAACATGTCTTTTCCTTCTATACTTCTCTATTAGTCGTTATCTCAGTAGTCACCCATACCATACCATACCCATATCATCTTTCACACAGTCCATCCATCGTTTCTTTGGTCTTCCCCTACTCGTATAGCCATCCACATTCAAACACAAACCTTTCCTCGCGACATTTTCCTCATTTCTCCGCATCACATGACCATACCTTGACAACCGATTTCCACAAAACTTTTCAGTCACCCGTGCCACTTACCTACAGACTTCCTCTTCTATACTTATTTCTTCGCGGAACACCACACATCTCTCTCAGCATTCTCATCTCAGCTGTCAAGTTATAGCTTAGATTGGATAAAAATATTTTTTGCAATATTTCTGATTAAGTTTCTCATCCTGTCGAACAATATAACAATGCAGATTATAAACAAAACATAAAAAGCAGAAGGCTAATTATTGTTGTTCTTCATTTCAATCAATGTCAAAAACTTGTCAAAAATGTAGGGAAATTGATTGTATTTTTGACAGATTGACACTGAGATTCGAATGCGAACGTTCTTAAAAATGAGTGATTCGTAATTCATAAAAAAACTTTTTTACAAAAAAAAAACAACCGACTTCAAAAAGAAAACACTACAAAGTGATAAATAACTTTAATTTCGGAAGTCGGTGTCGTTGGTTCCGCATTTTCGTTTTTTGACACCGACTTCCGAAATTAAAGTTATTTATCACTTTGTAGTGTTTTCTTTTTGAAGTCGGTTGTTTTTTTTTTGTAAAAAAGTTTTTATTTTTCACTTTTTAGTTGTACCTACCCCACAAAAAGTAAACAAAAAGATCGTTAATGTAGACAATGTAGATAATTTTTTAGATTTTTGTCGATTTTTCAAAAACCGCTTGTCCGATTTCGATAAAATTTTCATGGGACCATTTGGGAAGTATACCCTTTCCAACAAAAAAAGAATTTTTTAAATCGGTTGGCAAGCAACGGAGTTATGCGCGAACAAACACAAAAAAAAAAAAAAAAAATACAAACATTCGAATTGAGAACCTCCTCCTTTTTTAGAAGTCGGTTAATAACAGTCAAACCTTATAAATAACTGCCTTGCAACGATGCACGGCTTGCATAATAATCTATGCAAATTGTATAATCTGTGCGTGTCTATTACCCTGTCAGGTAAATTACGCGGGAACGTAATTTGTCACCGTTTGACCCCTCGCCCCGCCTACGTAATAAACTAAGGTCATAATCATTGACCCGGGTAGTTTATGTTACGCTACGAGGATGACTGACGTCAGAGTTACCTGTATTAGTTTGAACATGATTTAAGGCCATATAGTCTATTAACATTAGATCCCTAAGCGGTTGGTCGACTTTTCACGTGACCAGAGGGCTGGCTTATTTCTTGGCCAAAGAATCAGAATTCCTATACAACCTGGCAATGCTGCCAGCATTTTGGGCACTGTTCCTGTTGACAGCGATGCGGACGAATTTTTTGATGCTATGATAATATACTAATATTATTTTAGGTACATATTATTAATATTAGTTTAGCTTATACTATGTAAATATCTCTAAATTATTATTATTACGATCCCTTATGTAACTGAAAATGTTTTTGGAGAACCAGCATATCTCAGTCGTCAGAAAAGACCGTTTTCGAATCCGAAAGAAAAGTTAAAACGTCTTTAAAAAACTGCTGACAATTAATTAGCTAATTCTATTCATGATCATAAATGTGTCTAGCGTTGAAATAGCTCAAAATTCGACACCATGCTGCTGCAAACAAAAAGGTTTTAATAATCATAACCTGCTCTGTTTTTTTGGTAGTAAAAACATTCCAAAACGAATTTTAAATAAAGAATTTGAAGAAAAGCTTAATCGTAGTTAACGTCACGTAAGTCAATGATGTCCTTCCCATAATAGCTCATAGTATTGCCTGATTATCAGCCAGTAAATTATTGCAAATCAAAGGAAGGCCAGCTATATAATTATCTAATCATAGTACATCAAATATGCATTGGAATAAAAGACAATTGCCCGTGTCTTTGACGTGCAAATCAAAATAATATGACGTTTCATGCAGTTGTCTATGGGTAAAGGTGTAATTTTGGCGCGAAATTAATAGTTCTGTGGATATAGTTATTTTCCGATTGCGTAATTGCTTACGTAGTATTTTGTTGCAGGGGGAACCGTTTCCATTAAATTTCTCGGTACATTTTCTTTTGTTGCTACTAAGTACTATGATGGCCAATACTCATAAAAGTATTGATCTGCACAACATGCTTGTTTCAGGTTTTTACAGTCTTACAAGAAGTAAGAAACAGTGTAAAGTTAGGTACCTATTGAAGTGGCTATGTGCTTAGCAGATCGTTTATAATAATTGTGTAGCTTTTATCATCACCATCAAGTCAACTGCTCGCAATAGTCTCTATCACACACGTCATTTAACTCAACTCACATTGACTACCAGCCAACCTGCGAAGTTGGTCGTTCCACCTAGCCGCTGACCTATTGGCGTCTTCCATAAACCTATGTGTGTCTGCTACTTCGTGGTTTCCACCGTTTCCAGTCAATAACTCGTCTACCCCAGGTAGTCGGTTCTATGGTCAATGTGTTCGACCCTTTGCCACTTCAACTTGCTTATTCTATTTTCTGGTTCTCTGTCGGATCCCTTTAATCTCCGCCCTCAGAGGGATTCGTTTGGGTAGTGTAGAATCCTGTTGATTCCGTATTTATGTTGAACATATCACTTCACTGGCTCACTACCACACCAAGCGCCATCGTATATAGCCTGTTTCACTTTGTCTGTTTCCCGCCATTCCTCGTAACTGACAGATGACATAAGTGACAGCAGCTACCCCGCTTGTGTATTTTTTTTTTTTTTTTAATTTATTCATGACCATGGATACATGTCCTTCAGTCGTAGTCACTAAACATTTTTGTTTTCTTACGTAATTGTCATTAGAATGCGGGTGCAACCCATTCTAACGACTTTGAAGTATTTGGCAGCAAATGTATCGAGTCAGCCTTCTCAGTAAACTTCGCTGAGGCGGCCAAAACCACAATAAAATTCTCAGCTCCGTTTTACCGAGATTGCGCCTGTTTCAATGATTCCACATATTGTCCAGTTGCGCAGACACTTGAGATACAAAACTACACCAATTTTACATCACAATATCCACTAGGAATCAATTTGCGAATAATTAAAACAGCCACGAACTTCACTCGAAGAAATCCCGCCAAAAACCCCGCTTGTGTAAATGAGACAGTGTTTACATATCTATTTAATAGATACACTACAGGTAGCATTAGAAAAAATCAATCATTGTGAAAGATAAAGGCAGAATTTTCCGTTAGCCTTGTGCCGATCTTAGATCGTAGGTATAGAAATAAGACGTCCAGCGCATGGCATAATGACATCGGAAATTAAACGATGTCTTCCCGTCCCACAGCTTGGCGGCATTTAGATAAGCGTCGCCTTAATAACACAGGTTCGAGATTTAACGCACTGTTATTGCACGTGTCCACGATTTGCTTCGGAGAAATGCTTCTGTTAGTAGCAGTGCTTCTGCTGGTTATTGGAGGTAAATTTGCGTCGATTTGATCAATTATTGGCAATTCATGAATTGCTTGGATTTTTTGCGAGTAATAGATAGATACTATAACGATGAATAAGTTTGTTAAAATGATTCCAGCATGTGTTGCAAGACCACCATAGAAACGGAAGACCAAATGACATCTCGTAGAAAGATCTCTACTGCGCGACGTCAAAAATAAAGAAAAGAAATGTCACTTTATCTTTGTAGAATAGATTTCTTCTCTTCTCTCTCTCTCTGTATTATCTCTGATTCTTTTGTACTCTCCATCCTTTATAAAAAAAAGTTACAGCCGTCCTGCGAATCTATGCTGCATGGCGAAAATGTACATACCTGAAAGCTACATGAAAATCAACCCATTGCCACCAACAATGGTTCAAATCTCCAAAAAACCCGAAGCAACCCGTGTATCCAACACTCACATCAGCATCAACTATGCTAATTGTCGTACGTGAAGATAAGCATCGAGTAACGGTGTGTATCGATCGTGTGCTCGTAATTGTCGCTCGGTTATAGTTATTAGAGCGGCGCGTGCGCTGACCGGCGGGAGGCGCGGGCGGAGTGACGTAATGATGCTTAGAGGAGATATGTGCTGTTTAGAGGAAATTTTATGATAAGAGCAATATAATTTTTAGGAAAGGTTGATTTCCTCACTTCGGAAATCTTTAGTCTGTCCTCTACTTTATGGACGGGGGGTCCATAAACTAGATGGGATCCAGAGATACTAAATCCAAGAGTACCAAAGATAACCATTTGCAAGTCATGCCTCACCACTTGGCAAGGTGACAGGTAATAAGCAAACATGATGATCAGTTACAAAATCTCATGTTTCTTCCCTTTTTGTATAATATTGACCTTCTATAGGAGTATATGATACCTACATCTTCTTGGAAACATCAAGTTGCTTAGTTTTGATAGGTTTCGTAGCAGCTCAGCACAAATAAAAATAAAAAAATTATGTAAGCATTAACTTAATTATAGACACGTGTTTTTCTGTAACCACTCGCTCTAAAGACTAGTTAAGTCTTGCAAAACCTAATTTTCTTTTCTCTTCTGCTTTCAACTTTTGCCTAAGTCCGCCTCTAAGCGACCATTTATTCTCATATAAGAAAAACGACTGTTAAACTGTCCTATTTAATAACAACGATCTTTATCGATAAGATACGGCCTCCATCCCTATTTCCCTTCCACATAAACCTTGGCCTAACGTCTCACTAGCCCACGCGCTAAGTTTTAGTGGCGTGCCGTCGATACGTCGACTGTCGATATGTCATAGATAACAGTTGATTTATAAGCAGTTATTACACGCCGGCTTTCTCTATGCTTTGTCTCTATTGGCTGTATAAATAGCTGTCTGTGGTGATGAGTTGCTTCTCTGTGGCGTTACGATTAAGTTTTCATGTTGGGAGAAGAATTTAATAAATGAAGAACTGAAGAACTGATTGTACCGTTCAGGTTCGTCCTGTCCTTTCATAGGACGACACATTATATATGTAGAGGGAGAACTGTAATTCGACGTATTCGTTCCAGGACGTAGCCTTTGCAACATTTAAGCTAAATTCGTTATTAAATTATATTTTTTAATATTCTTTCGACGTAATTGTTTTAAAACATCAAACAGTTAAAAGATACAACAACGAGTTAGTCAACGATTTCGAAATCATCTACGTACATGAATTTGGACAATTATCTCAAAGTCGAAAGCTTTGTTAAGGTATTCGCTACCTAATAAAATAGCATTGATTGCCATATAATTTGAGAGTTTAGAGCAAAAATGTATTTAATTACGTTTGGGAAATTTTTAGAAACAAATCTTGGATTTTTTGAATCCCATGGATTTTTGTCTAGGCCTTTCATGGTTATGGGATGCTTCAATGTTTTTTTTTTCTCTTTATTTTTAATTAACTAAATCGTAACTTAGCGAACTTAAAAACTTTGAAGGCCGCCTTCGAACTAGGTGTAGACAATATTTGGTGAAATATACCCACATCATATCTATTTAGCTCTAATTGATTAATTAAGTCTTCTCTTTCAGACCGAAATCGGACACATTCCGTCAATAAATGTAAGACATCCTCCGGCGTTGCACACACCTCACAGTTGGGTGAATTCTTGCTTCAATGTTGCAAAGGATCACTGTCACATCCTGGAAGGAATACGTTGAATTACAAGTCATTCTGTATATGTACTTCCATTGATTATTGAAAGGATAACCACTTTTTGATAGGTGGTCTACCTAAAGTGGTTATTTTTAGTGTCAAAAGCGATGAAAATCGTTAGGTATACTTAGGTAAATCAAAATCGAAAGTTACTTATTCAAACTAGGCTGATAATACATATCTGCCTACAAAATACAGCTGATCATGATTTTATAGTGAAAAAAATACATCAACGAACACCGTATTTTTTTAAATCGAAGGACACTTTAATGACTATTTCAAGTCATGCTACAGTATCTACGTCAAACCATATCCAGATCAGTTGCAAATAAGTTTTGATCAGTGTATCATTATAACAAAAAAGTACCTATCACAAAAAACCCTAAATTACACGTTTCCACCCCACCTAAACGCATGACAATCGATGGAACCACAGATATACATAATCACGTTAAGGCGACCGCTGCGGCGCTAGATTGGCACCATTATGAGAACCAACGTACTGGGGTGGTAGACGTAGGGTCATGTGGTGCTATTGTCACCAGTGGGGTTTAGGAAGGGTCACTAGATATTCAATTGTTTTTAGTTTTGGTAATAATTGAAACAAGACGATGGCTTAAGGATTTAAACTTTTTTGTACAGTAAGCCACACGATATTGGTAACAAAACTATTAAAACCTCGCATTCCATTGAAACGAGGTCAAATTGTTATGACTGACGCGCGGTTGATTGTACAGACGCCAGCACATCAAGCTACCCGAAACTGTCAAATCTTCCCAATCAACTTTGAACCTTATAATTTAGCGATAAAGTTGAAAATCTATTAAAGAAATTTGACAGATTGTAGTAGCTTGATGTGCTGGCGTCTGCACGTCGTGTGCATTCTTTTGAGCAGTGAAGAATTTGAAGATACTAGAACACACACATCAACAGCAACTCTCACATTAATCTGTTTTTTTTTTACAAAATTACATTAAGGCGACAGATTAAACATGAATTAGACAACTTCATGACTTTTAGAAACGAAGTTTAAAAAAATTGCTAGGAGTGAGAAGATTGTGCTTTTGCATAGGGACGTACCGCCATGCACCGCATCGGTTCAAAATTGGCACAATTTTCGATACCAACGTATTAGGGCGGTGTTGGGGTGGACAGGTTCTATTGTCACCAAATGCGTACCATTGTTGAACCCTTTGCGAGTACTGATTACTTGCATATTGATTGTTTTTGAGTGAATGAGGTGTGTGGTTGGGTTATAAGCAGTTCATTTTTAATATTTTTGGATGAAGTCGATCGGTTTTTTTTTTTATTCTCGTTTTATTTTTAGTTACTGAACATTACAGAACTATGCGGCAACTCTATGACCAGCAGAAGACGCTCCTTGTTTTATGTTGGCATAAATCAATCTCCGTTACGAAATCGACCTTAAGACGCTGAAAGCCGCTATTGAGCTCCGATGTTTCGGTATTTTTAGCCACGCCCACAATTTCTCCGATATCCTAGCGCCATTCTTAAAGGGCGGTGATACAGCGAACTACCAAGTAAGGAACAGTGTGACGCGGTCAATAATAATTAAAAACGAACCAATAGATGGCGCTCTTGTATATTTATTGTTCTGTGTGAAGAGCTAGCAACAAATAAGACAAGGCGATTATAAAAAACCAATGTATATTTTTGTTTTTATTTTTAATTATTTTAAGACACTTTATTTACACTGAATTGAAAAACAATATAAATGTATGGAAAATAAAATCTCAAACTATATTAATAAATCATTATTGTAATAATTAGGTATATTTTTTTATTTGCTTTTTTAACCGACTTCAAAAAAAGGTGGAGGTTCTCAGTTCGTCGGTTTTTTTTTTAATGTATCATGTTCCCCGATTACTCGAAGACGGCTGGACCGATTTCAAAAATTATTTTTTTGTTTGAAAGGGTATACTTTCCAGGTGGTCCCATCGTCATCAGGTCAGGATCTGATGACGGGGTTCTGCAGAAATCGAAGGAACTCTTCAAATATTATAGGCACACCTATAACGACTTGGGTATTTTATATAATAACTCGTGCATTTGCTTTCGGAAAGCACCATTTGGTAAAGTGGAACTAATATGATGAAGACCACAGATGGCTATTGGAACTACGCAATAAAAAGTATTTCACGGGTTGCGATTCGATTACTTTAATATGGTTGCTAAGCAATTTATGCTCGTCACAATGCAAATGGTGAAATGGAACTGATGGTGGAATACCAGGAGAACTCCTCAAAAATTAACGTCCCTGCATCGGGAAAAGTAATATTTTGTATAAGGCGATGAGCAAGTTGACATTATGCTATTGTAACTTAGATACATTATAAACAGACCCACTACTATTATTCCCGATACTTTTTAGACTGGATGTACATAGGTTTTTTTACTGAGGTATCTGGAACATGTGGGTTGATCGATTGGTGACTGAAGGACTATTTCATGCACTTTAATGTTGTCTCATATAAGCAGTTCCGTGTGAATCTCGGGTCTACTATTTCAGGGAGTAGGTGTTTTAAGTAAAATGATTTTAATTTTTGTTTCATTTTCTGTTCCCAAAATAGGTCATCTTTTTCTATTAATTTTATCTTTAATTTAACTTCTTCTCGAATCGATTGACGTGTGAATCATAAAAATCGGCCCAGGCGTTTGGTCTGTATAGTGCTTCAAAGGAACATACATACATAGGCTGATAAACACATTACCACTCCTTTGCGTCGCGCAGTCGGGTAAAAAATAAAACATTGAAACTTGCAAGAACTTTCTTCAGCACTAAACTTACCAATTACGCCTTTAAAAAAATACCAAGTCTCACACGATGATTTATATAGAGTGGGCAAGAAACAATGGACAAAGCTACGAAAATTTTCCTATAAGTCCAGTTCTAAGATAGTCATAGGTCTATGTAAATTCGATAGTGTTTATCACTGGACTTATTGTGACTTTCTTTCTATGATCTAAGTAATAAAATTGTTATCTATATTTAGTTAGTATGCGCGTATTACAAACTTACTGGTGAAAAACAATTTTCGAAGCTTCACCTACTTCTGAATTGTTCGCCAAACGTTTATTTTTACTGTAAATATTTTTTTTTTGTAGTCAATTATTACTTTCCAGTAAAGAAAATTAATAATTATTCTAAAAATATGCAAAATTAATTTAAAAAAAACAATGAAAATTTGCTAAAATTAATTAAAAAAAAAATTAAATTTCCAAATAAGAATCAACTTGGTTTCGAACTCAAAACTCGCTATTCAGAATCTATGCGAAAAACGAAGCTTCGCCTGCTTCTGAACTGTCCGCCAAACATCTTTTTTTTTTTGTAAAGAAAATTAATAATTATTCTAAAAATATACAAAATAAATGAATAAAAAACAATGAAAATTTCCAAAAACTAAATAAATAAAGAAAAAAATATAGTTATATAAATTAAAAGAATCAGCACGGTTTCGAACTCGAATCTCGCTATTTCAGATATTACGTAAATACCACTAGACCAATTGAGCATTTTTATCGCAGCCGAATTTACGCTACGCATTGTACAAAGCCTATAAGTACTTTTATTTATAATTTCATTTCTGTTCGTGTACCTGTTTTGTCAATATTACAATATAAAAAAATACTTTACTACTTCCATTAGATGTTTTTGTTAGTATAGAATAATAATACATTTTTGCTGGCCTCCGACATTTTTGTTTGTTTCCCATTTTGCACAGCAAATATTTTCATAACTTAGAACTATATTTACTAATGTCTTTACGTGTTAATATTTTTACAACTTATTGTAGTTTTAGGGAAAAAATAAAATATGTACATACATATATAAGTATGTTTGAAGTTGTCAATCAACAAAAAATAAAATGAACGGATAGCGGTTAGCGGAGCAAAGCGACATACGTCCGTCTAGCAGCGCGCCTAAGCGATCACTGTCGGATTGCATACATAAGAAAGAGAAGCGCGATGACGCGACACTCGTAAGTTGTTACAAACCATAAAATAATTAATTTCTTAAAAATAAGTTGAGTAATCAAAAATAAAAAACAACCAAATTTTGTATTTAAATATGATACGTTATTGTTATAAATTTTACCAACGTACGTTGATCAGTAATACAGATATTTTTGTTGGAAGGTCATTTTAAGAGGTTAGTTTACATTTTTTTTGTATCGAGAAAATTTTTCAAAAACGTGTTTTGAATACAACAGGGTTCTCAGAAATATGTTCAAGATTAACATATATTTTTTCCGCCGTGTCAAACTGTATAGATTTGGCTAAAAAATTGTTCGAAACAAGCCTATTTGGCTCTTGTCAGCGTCTTAATAGAGTTGACTTGTAGGGAATCTTACTCTTTACCCTTTGAAATCGTAAGTAACTTCAAAAAAAGGAAGAGGTTATGCATTCGGCAAGTTTTTTTATTCATGTAAGTGTCCATTTTTTTTTTGTGATAACTGGGCCGATTTTACGTGATTCTTATGGCGCGGTGGTCCCATATCAATTTTATTAACTTTGCCTGTGTAGTTTTTAGCTTATTGCACTATACAATTATGTACAGACGCCAGCACATCAACCTACTACAATCTGTCAAATTTGTTTAATAGATTTTCAACTTTATTACTAAAGCATAAGGTTCAAAGTTGATTGGGAAAATGTGACAGTTTCGGGTAGGTTGATGTGCTGGCGTCTGTACCTGATTCAATCCATTACTTGTCCGTACGACGGGATAGCGCTACGGAGAAATGTAAAAAATGTACCGTCCCCCCAAGCCTAAAGATGTAAGCCTGAATGGCACATGCAATAGACTAATGGAGTAAAAAAAATGTATATTAATTGACCCCAAAATCTTTTATTAGCTCAAGGACCCCTTATAGAGCTTATCGTCCGATTAGCTAGGGGTCACCGCACCCCGCCATACTGATTTTGTTTTTTAAGCATGATAGTGATGGCTTTTGTATCGATATGTTAGAATACTTAGACAGCTTTAATGATACTACGGTTAAAAAAAATGCAATAAGAAATATTTAGTTACCTAGATACAGTTTTTAGCTTTTTAAGGTTACGGTTTTTTATTACAAAGGTTTTTTTTAAACAATATTCATGTATCACTAAAGAATATCTGGCTGAAATTTCTAATTGATAGCCAAAATAAAAAAAAAAGAAATTATTTCAAGGAACATGAGGAAACCTATTTCACATTTTCTAATTTTATCGATATGATGGCTGTCCCCTCACTAATCACAAAGAATTAAACAGTAATATTATTTGGACATCATTTAATCTTTCTTTGATCTTCAAAGGGGATGTATTCGTCCAAAGTGAATTAGAAAATCATCTCGTATTTTAATTAGCAAAAATGTCCAAAAAAGGAACGTTACCTATTTTCTTTTATTTTTAGATTACTTAGATAAAATATTTGTTTTAAATTAATTGAAGCGATGGATTTGTTTATTGACGTCGAAACTTAGGTTCCTAGGTAAACTTGTTAAAATTAAACGTGATTTATTTTAAGAGATGCAATTGCGATTGCGACACATGATTTCGAATTTTTGGTTCTAGGACATGCCTACTGGTTTCCTCACGATGTTTTCCTTAACCGTTTTGAGAGCAGTAGTGATGAAATAATTTGTACAAAGTAAAGCGCCTGTCTGGGTTCGAAGCTACAATATACAGCTCGTAAGTCGCAGCCGTTACCACTAGGCCACCACTGCTCTCAAGAAACATCAATTAGTTCGAATTCTATGTAACAGTTGTTAGTAGAGAAGGAACGCTCGAAGTTCACTTCACCGACTAAATTAATCAAACTAAATAATAACAAAGATTCACGAATGTTTACTTTCGTAATAATATCTTAAAGGATATTTGAGGTTAGACGTCGGAGTACAAACTCTGTGGCGCTTAGAAACTTAACAATGTAACCTTTTTGGTAAAAAATGTTAGTTTGTAGTTAATAACAAAGGCAAATAGACCTCTACGAACTGTAAATTTATCAAAAAAAAAGATCATATCTGTGAGGATCTATGATTTAGTTTTAAAAATTGACTATCGTCCCAGTAGTCACCAATTTAAAATGAGTAGGTACGGTATGGTCTTAGAAACATGGAAAAGAAGCTATAGAAAAAGTCAGATTTATCCATGGACAAATCTAACTTTTTCTGTAACTTTTTTTCTTGCCGTCGGCTTGACCATAAAACCCTGGAGATGTTATGATTTCTTAATCACAAACCTTAGGTGTAACAAAGAGTTCTGAATTATTATTAAAATTCACACGAAACAAAAGATCATACAAAGTATTATCCCCAAAAAAGTAAAAAAAAAATCATAAGGACGTTTCGACTCTCAAAAAACCCTTAAACAGGGAACGAGGCAAAGGAACACCCATAACAACGCTGATTACACGCAAAATGCCTGAAATATCCGAAAGCGTCCGCCTGGCTGCATGCGTCGAATACCTTGAACAACCAAAAGCTAAAGAAAAGAGTATTTGGAGCGAAAAAGTCGTGATAGTTATTCAAAAAAGGAACGCTGGGCAATTACTGGCACGCGAGCGGGCAGTCGCGCGCCCGAAGCGGGTGCGTACACACTGGTTTATGTGAGCAATAAAATTTTCAATTTATTGTTTTTCCGTGACAAAAGCATCTGGACGTACTTATGAGTTGAGAATTAATTATTTCCACAAGGAAATAGTTCTGTAAAGACATTGGTAGCAGTTGGAGGAGGGCCTAAATGGCGTGGAATTGTAGAGGTCTATGTTGAGCAGTAGACGGTATATATTTGGAGGGCTGTTGTTGAAAGTGTAAAATTACTACTTCTGTTAGACTGGCCAAAATTATATATATTTTCCAGCCTGTAAAGCATCACATGAAGAGATGAAACGTAGGCTAATTCCTAAGTACTATTCTGTGGCACTCTTTTTTTCATCACACAGACTAAACATATCTATTTCCCTGTTCCTACAATCAGGTACAATTCAGGTTTCTGTAAAGATTTTCTCAATTACTTTAAAGTATTAAACTTTCCCTCTTCTTAAATATCAGAAGCATCTCCAAACATTGCCTTGGCCTTGGTTGGCAATGTGTTCTCGGTCCAGAATATTTTGCCAAAAAGCTAATAATCTGCAATCTGTGTGTCCGTCGGCTTAGGTCGTCGTGACCGCCGCGAGCCGTTGACGGATCGCCTCCCCGCCCCCCGCCTTCCCGCTTCACCTCTACTACCTTGTATATCTGGGCGCCTGGTACCGGCCGCTTGCTGATTTGCTTCTGGCCTCGCCTATTGTGGGGCTAGCGAGTAATGGGCTATTTATTGCCCCACTCGCTCAAGACTGAAGTCTGTTGGATCACAAGACCAGTCTATTATTTCTGATAAGTTTATGTTATCGTTATGTTTTCTGTGTCGGATAGAGGGAATAAATTAAAACTTTCAACGCATTTAATAATACCAACTCTAGCTTGATGGCAGCAGTAAATACATAAATTCCAAGTATTTTAACTAATAATATTTTATTTACTAGCTTCTGCCCGCGACTACGTCCGCTTGAAATTTCTGGTTCCTCGACCCCGTCGCATCACATCCTCGTCCGCGCTATTCGTTCGCGCGTTTTCGCTTAGCGTTCTTTCTGACTTTCTGTTTGATCGGCTCCTAAGTGTTCTAGCGTGATGTGATGTGATGGTGTGTGTGATGTGTAGCGTGTTAATAGCCTATAGCCTTCCTCAAGAAGTGGGCTATCAAATGCAAAAATATTTTTTCAAATCTGACTGGTAGTTCTAGAGATTAGCGCGTTCAAACAAACTCTTCCACTTTATCATTAGAAGAAGAAAGATTAAGTAGGCTTGCTTATGACCATTACTTACCGATGGTACCTAGGGAAGACAATGTTGCATACTTCAAGTTACTAAATATTTGCTTGGCACTTAAAGTTCTGATGGGTCCAAATAAAAACAAAGCCAATAATAGCAATAAGAAAGTTTGTAAAACAATAGCAATTAGAATTTAAAAGGTTTGTTTTCTTCAGTATTTACTGAAGGTAAGTTAACTTCGTTAATCATGATTGTTTTACAAAATCGGAGACACCACTCATTGTTTTACCTGAAAGACAATAAATTTAAGTATTTAGAAAGGTACCTGGCTAGATAATTTCACAACAAACTTTGCGTTGTATTTCTGTGGAATGTGATTGTACAGCGGTGATCATGAACACAGGAAGTTATTATGAAGTACCTATCACAGAAAACAAATGACGACTTAAAATTGCCAATTTGAAGCCTTGGTGCTCTGTCGTTTACTATCCTCGTTCCTGACAACAATAGCTCATAAACGGTAACTAGCAGCCGAACGGGCCCGCTCATTGCAGCCAAGTTATTACAGGGGGCAGATTGTCTTATTCCAATACGTATTCTAAACCAAATAGCTGCAGGCTACACGGTCCCCTCGATACTATAAAGAACCCAACGCTGGCTAACGCACCGATATCCGAATATGTTCCAATTAAAAATAAAACCTATTCTTTTTATGAATCTGATGGCGGGAAACGGTTGTAGCGCAGCTGGAGGTTGGCAAGAACAATTGACGAATACAGGCGCGCGTGATGTTTTTAAAGTTTTTAGGTTTTTTTGAAGTTAGAATTCTTGTAGAATAGAGTTTGTGATCGCAATATACAGGTTTGGATTGATACCACTGAGTGATTATTTACTTTTCAACACACTTGCTCGTAAAATGGCTCTTAATGCACAGCTTTTAGATCCATAATGCAGTGTATTACAAACGCGTGCTTTTTCTTTACGTTATGGTACTTGTGCTTTATTTCCACAGATAACTATTTAATTTACTAGTCGGAGGTCGGAGAAGTGCGTTTTTTTTTAATCTCTTCAAAGAGACTTCATGCCAAAAAGAATCCGCGAGCCATATTTTACTTTTTTTTTAAATAGTCTGAATTGTCCTTGGTCCCAAGATGAACTAAAATTTATTTACCTTAAGATGAATGCGCAGTTGTAGCCCACGAAATTAAATTTTTCTAACGTTTTTTGCAATTTTCAGGTCAGTGTCAGGTTGTATCTTGATCAAAATATGATTCGCGACTATAACAGATACGTATTTACAGAACTATAATCATTAGAATCATTACATACATCTTTCTAAGTTAGAGAACAAATCTCTTATGGAAAAGTTCTTAGGGAACAAATCTAACTTAAATATATATATTAACTAGCTGCGCCCCGCGGTTTCACCCGCATATGTGTCGATCCCGTGGGAATATCGGGATAAAAACTATCCTATGTCCTTTTCCGGGACTCAAACTATCTCTATACCAAATTTCATCTAAATCGGTTCAGTAGTTTAGGCGTGAAGAAAAGACAGACAGACAGACAGAGTTACTTTCGCATTTATAATATTAGTTTGGATGATTCTAATGACTATAATTCTTTAAATACATATCTATTATATAAATATACATTTTGATCAAGATACAACCTGATACTGACCTGCGAATTGTAAAAAACTTAAAAAAAAATTAAATTTCGCGGTCTACAACTGCGCATTCACCTAAGGGTGCATCCACACATAGTGAGGCATGTGCCGCAAATGATTTTTTTTATATGTACGGTTGCCTCAGGCTGAGGCATCTAACATACAAAAAAAGCACTTGCGGCGCATGGCTCGCTCTGTCTGGATGCACCTTATAATTTTCCGTCGTCCCTCCCGTAACCAAACGGAAAAGACCACTGGCGTTCTATTATTGCGGATTCTCACTGAATTAATTTATATTTCTTTGTGCAAATAGTACTTTCTAATTCCATACTAACTAAACTACAATTTGACATACGACAACACGATCAGTCTTAACATTATTTTTAGATTTTGTGTTTATTATATTTTTTCTATAGGCTGTTTATCGTTTACTTACTCTATGGGTAAACCTGCGCGCGCACGTCAGCGCGGCGCGCGGAATGACAAACCCAGCCCGCTATTATCCATACAAGTTAATATTTAACAATACAAGTCTGTTTTTTTCCTCGCAAGTGTGTTGAAAAACGTCGTATGATACGCGTGTGCATTGATAATTAAACTCTCGGCTACCTTATCGCGCTCGCCTACGGCTCGCGCGAATAATACCGCCTCTAGTTTAATGATCAACATAGCACACATGTATCATAATGTACTATTGCATAGCACAAGCACAATCTAATCAGCCTATAATGTCTCCACTACTAAGACAGAGGCGTCGTGTCTGTGAGAATTTGGGCGCTGTAAATCTGCAATCAATCACGCGATCCAAGCCTTGCAAACATCCGGGCATAAACTATAGAAATCATGTCTTCAATAAACCGATGTTACAGACATGCCATTAATCCGTTAGCTACGCAAAAAACAAAAATCTAAATTCGAAATTCAAATCTCCCCAGTTTCGCGAGTGCGTTCGGTTTAGCCCGCGGTTATTTACTCAAACTGAACGCGACTGCATTTCTATGAAGCGGGGATTATAGCGATCCTTCATTACCTAATGGCACAATACGAGGGGACGTTCCATGATTTAGTTTTGGCAGCATTGCCTTTGATGATAGTATATTATGTACTGTTAATCGTTAAGTTACTTACATCCTCCTTGTCTTATATGAAGGTGAAAGTTAGGCTGACTGTATTTTAATGCGCTTGTTGTACTGCAAGTTATCTAAGGCCATCGTCTTAGATGACTCTTCCATGATACGCTCGCAACTGTTAGGAAAACCAGGGTCAAATTAAGGCCATTTGCGATCACTTGATTCTTCTTTATCATCCTCGTATCGGCTGTATGATAAAGGCTTACATCTTTCGTCTTCATGGCCCTAATTAATTAAACAGTTCCACGCATATCCAACCGTCTCAATCTGGCAACTTAACAGTGGTAAGGCAGTGGTGCCAACATACCGAATACAAGCAACATGCTTGTTAAGCGCGCGGCGGGAAGCAGGCGTCCCGTCGCGAGCCGCCGCCGCTACCGACCGCTCTTATTTTGAATTTCGAATTTTATTCCGACATATTGATGTGGTCAACGCTTCTGTTTTAAAAATAGGTCGATTATGTTAGTTATTAATGTAATTTGTTGACGCAAATGAAAGGTATTTGAAGAGGAAACAATTCATCGAATATTCAATAGCTGCCATTGAATGCTAGACGAAGGATCCCATTAAAAAATTATTGACGTCGGTATCTTTTGGCCTATACTTATCTCGGTGTATCTAGGTTGCCAATATTTATACTTAGATCGCGATACGACTGTATTCATAATTGCAGATAAAATACTCCTTTCTTAGGAGCCTCTTGTATGTAGGTACACTAAGTCCGCTAATCAACTAATAGTTTTATGAAAAATGCGATAGCATTAATTTTCGATTGGATTGGATTTTCAACTGACCTTGTCTTTCCTCATGCCTTTGCAATTTTATTGAAATAACCCAAACTCTTGAAAAGTTCATAACATATGTTGAAAAGCTGCAGTGCAGTGATTAAGACCTCTTTTGTAGTGTTGTTCTAAAACAATGACCTGTGGGGTTGCAGTGCCGCACCATCGACAATTTGCAATGTCTTGAATAAATAATTGAGGAAGTGCTGATGAAGAATGGAGGCAGTAGGTCTAAATATAAAAGCAAAAGTATGTTTTTCTTGGTTGTTTTGTCTAATGGTTTCGAACTTTTGATAATACAAATAGGTATTTAATATTTATTTGCAATAATTTTATACCGATTGTCCTCTCCCAAGTTGTTGTCAAAATAATAAATAATAATAATAATAAACTCCATGGACACTCTTTAAAAAAAAAAACGCTAAATATTTTTTTTACCATCAGCATTTCGTAGATATATCCGTTACCATATAGCTATATGATTATGTGTCTTGTCATCTAATCTACTTTCCATTAATTCGTTTTTTTCCAAATTCTATTCTCTTTTTTATGTTTTGCCTACATGATGTGTTTGTTATATTAAACATCGTAGGTATATTAATTTTTATATTTTGAATGTCTCAATAAAACCTGCTTTAGTCATGCATAATGCGTTTTATCGGTACGTGTACAATCACCGCGATCACCCTCGCATTGGGTTGTCACCCTCGAGGCGCACCTCAATAACAGGGGGTGACGCGCTGTTTGAACATCACTAGTGGTTACATTTGGAAATTCATTATCCGACTGGACTTAATTGTTTGGTAATAATGATTATTGTTTAATGACGATTGTGACTATATTCTTTCTTCTTTCATAATGCTTTTTGGCAGCAGCGTGTAAAGTCGACTGATATAAAGACCTATTTAATTTGTTTTTCTTCGATCTTCTTCTTTTCGTAACAATGGTACCTCATCCTCGTTGTTTTTTTTATCTAGTTTCAGCCCAGTACCTACACTCCAGCAAGTTTGATGAAACTGCAATACAATCAAGAGTGTTTTATCAATAAACTTTTCTATTCGTATTTATTACAATCATAAAGCATCTACTCCTTTGCTGTGATTTCTTCCAAGTATGAATGCTTTGAAGTTTAATTTTTCTTTGTTAATTAAATCCCTTCATCCCGTCCTCCTTAGTTGTCTATAAAGACCACTGTTCTTTAATTATTCTTTAACATTTACACCATTACATTACCTATATCAGGCAGACTGGCAGTACCATCCACCAGATTTTTGATGACGTCACGCTATCCCACAACCGCAGCCTCAATATCAAAATCTTCTAAAACAAAGCCCCTATCATCTCCCGTGTATGTTTTACCAATCAATCAAACTCCAGTCAAAACTCACCCTTCTGTCTCTTCCAGACAATGATCGTTACAGATTTATGAATTAGCGTATGCTGTGCTAGTGTAGTGTGTGTCAAATATATGGATATGATCGCGCGGTCGCGTATCGCCGCCGGCTCGCCATCTGTCAACGTTTGGAGAACTACTCGGAGCAGGGATGTGCTGGGATGTCGATGTTTTATTTATGTGGAGACGCCGTTTGTTTTTTAAATAGCGTGGTTATGTTGATGCTGATGGTTTTTGCTGAATGTGAAGAGTTCATAGGTGTAACAGTTTTCAATTCGGTGATGAATTTTTTTGGTCCTTAGATACGCAAAGAGTTTTTAAAGAGATAATCTATTTTGTCTTGTTATGAAGTTATGAATGCTACGTATAATTTTTCTAGATCTCTTATTAGGTTCATCATTTGTTAAACCTACGTCAAATGCTCGTTTTAAGAGTGTTTTTTTTTATTTTATTACGATACTGCAGCAATCACGTGTATAATCGATGACTCGGTAGTGATGTACCCACCTTTGAATAATTCATGTTGTAGTTTTTTACTCATCACTTACGGATGGTGCACAGTCGACAGATGGCGGTGTTTACTGAAAATTAACTGTCAAATGGTGTGTGAAAACATTCACATGGGAACGGCAATTAATGGAAATGAATGAATCATTTGAATGGGAGCTTTCTTGGATGGTGTTGGAAAAATGTAGTTCATTATTCATTGTTTATTTGAGATATTTTGTTTCATATATCTCTAGTCGTGGGTACTGCAGGTTTTGTAGCCTATGCCAATATTGTTATTGCACCTTGTCCAACATCTATATCTATACTAATAATAAAGCTAAAAAGTTTGTTTAAACGCGCTAATCTCTGGAACTACCAGTTGGATTTGAAAAAATATTTATTTATTTATCACATGGAAAACCAACAGCTTTACATAAATACACTGGAATAAGAAACATGAAGCCAATATTTTTGCATTTGATAGCCTAATTCTTGGGGAAGGCTTTACGTTATTTAACATCACGCTAGAACCATTAGGATCCGAGCAAGAAGAAAAAAAGTCAGAAAAACGCTAACCGAAAACGAAATAAAAGCGCGGACAGGCGACGCGATGCGACGGGGAGGTCGGGGCGGCAAGAAAACGCGGAAGAAGTCGCGAGCAGTATTTAAAATAAGTGTTCTCCCATATAAACACAAAATGAATCCATTTGCATCCTACCCCAGACATATTAATCAGCCACTTCTCCCCCACAAATTAATTCTTTATAAAGCCTACTTGCCCAACACCTGTATATTTCATGACTCCGGCTAAATTAATACGAACATTATAACTATAATGGCAGGAATTCAATTATTCGCCGCACCGAACATGCGCGCAGCGTGGGTCGGTAGCGTGTGCGCAGTACATGTGTCTGGACATGGACAAAATGTTAAAAACATATTGATATATTGTTTGATGGGGTACTAAGATATATGGATAGCTGGGACAAAAAAGATGTCACGTTTGGTATGGACAAATTTAATAAAGTAATTCCGGAAATTCGAGAAAATATGGTCTTCTGATACGCAAGAGGTTGTTCCAATACAAAACAAACACTTGGATCCAGCACCCTGATTGGGTAGCACACCTTCAATTAGTCAATCATAATCTGAATAATTTTGAAGGATATTGCTAATCCATTGCTTCATATGTTCGAAAAATGTATCTGCTCAACAACATAGATAACGCAATGAATGTTGTTGAACTGTCAAAATTAAAGCCATTCCTACTGTTAGTGTGCTACGTAATTACCCCACTGATGAGTCCCTATTGAGTTTACAAGCCCTTCGCCCGACAAGTAAAGCAAAATCTACGTATCACTCAGCTACAACTCCGGACACTATATTAACTCGTTTGAATAGTGGAACATTACTCAAAACCTTTGTTTTAACATTCCTGAGGGATGATGGCCGAATAGCAGTTTCCACGACTTGAAAGGAAGCCTTCCCCTCTTCACCTAACCACCTTGTCTACTCATTTCAAAGAAGGCATCACATTTTCTCCGAAAGCTCTTATTATATTATGTGAAGATCTAAGTCTTTAAACTAGTGGCTGTTATTTTTCTGACACGACAAGTTCAAGGAAGCAAGACGCTACTTTGAAGACAGTTTCAGCATCTTACGATTTCTGCGAATTTGGTTTCTTACTGTGGTATAAATATGATGTATTTTTAAAGCGACTAAAGCAGATGGAAGTAACTTAACTATAAAGGAGGAAAGTTAAAGTTATAAATAAACTAGAAAAGGCGGAGTTTATAATTTTTTAAGTTCATAAGTATATAAATCGGTTTATTATTATTTGTTTACTTACATAAATTTTACAATATTTAATACGACTAATTATTATTTACATGGTACTAAATTAAATGATTAACTAACTATACAAATGAATATAAAAACAAAAGGACACTTAAGCGTCGAAGTACTCGTCCGCATCGCTGTCATACGGAAACGTACCCAGAAGACTGGCAGCATTGCCACGATGAATGGCAATGCAAATTTTTTGACCAAAGAACAACCTAGCCATTAGCCAGGGTCACGAGAAATGTCGACCAGTCAGCGTCGTGTTTGAATTTTCGATAAAAAGCTTAAGAAATTCATCTGCTATTTCTAAGAAGATACTGTCAACTGCCTTTATACAGAACATAAATAAATCGATTCTCATTTAGTACTCCTACATTTTATAAAACCGTTTCATCCGCAATCAAAGAGTTGTAACTCACAAAACCTTTACAGTTACTGCTCTATATAAACTGTATAAAGTGATCAGAGCTCAAGACTGATGTTATATCTCGTGATGAGACACAAAAAGCTACAACTTTACGAGTGTTCCCGCCATGTAATTGAATAACAAGATGGCGGTATAAGGCTCTGTACAGAACAGACCAATTGTAAGTTTAATTACAGTCTTTTCATAAACACACATTCATATACATATAGAGATATCTACCATTTACGGATACTTTTAAGATAACTACATAGTTAATTGAACCAAATGTGGAAATAAATTGTATGTCTGGCTGGAATAGAAAGGCCTTCTGGAGCTCGGTTATAGAATCGGAGCGAAAGATTTAGCTAGTTGGTGATTTTGATAAGAACTTCGTTGAGACTAACTTTTAGAACAAAAATGAAGCTCTTGCTAACTAGTTTAATAAAAAATTTAATTTTCAGTTTCAAGAACTGTGATTTTAATGAACATCTGCGTGTAATTTAATTTTCATTTACTCACTCTCTAAGTAGGTAATCACACATCCTGTTAACTGACTAAGATGCAACCAGTGACTCCTGGGATAAACTTACTGCTTATATAGTCGTACACGCGAGAGAGTAGATAGAAACATTTATTGACGATTGTTTTATTTACTGCACCCATCTCTACTTTGCCGTGTCCATGGTACAGATGTCTTTCATTTTCACCCTAGACATTACTATTTGTACTATAGTGGCTCAAAATCACTGGGTTTTAGCACAATTGCCGTCAGATTCATGTTACGCATCAGGCCGACTTCTCAGATATTTGTAATCATTGTAGTCTAAATGATGAAGCATTTCGAATATTTAATTTTTGAACGTGTCCACCACCAAACTTCCTTGATCAGTATTGTGAATAACGAACAGGCTTAATTGATTAGGGGCTTTGGTTTTGGATAGTACATGACGAGATAGCTTTTTTTTTTTCTTTTTAACTTTCTTTGACACAAAACCTGTCGTTATGTTTAGACCTTAAGGCGTGGAAGTGTTGTCGTGTCGTGGTCGTATATATCAGTGGCGGGGCCCAGCATGCGGCCCGTCAGTGGTATAATGTGGCTACTTTAACATATCAGCGAGGAAATATACCTAGATTTGTCAGGCGATCGCCCTAAAATGGCTGATAATGTTTCTATTTTAGAAATAGGGGACTAGTCTTCGGCATTTGAAAGTGTATTCAATATAAGACGTTTTCAAATGTTCTGTCAATTTGGATTATTAATCATTGTAATTTAATCATTTTAGGCACATAATCACAATAGATGAAATGAAATATTTTTAACCGACTTCTAAAAAAGGAGGAGGTTCTCAATTCGAATGTTTGTATGTTTTTTTTTTTTATGTTTGTTCGCGCATAACTCCGTCGCTTGCCAACCGATTTAAAAAAAAATCTTTTTTTGTTGGAAAGGGTATACTTCCCAAATGGTCCCATGAAAATTTTATCGAAATCGGACAAGCGGTTTTTGAAAAATCAACAAAAATCTAAAAATTTATCTACATTGTCTACATTAACGATTTTTTTGTTTACTTTTTTGTGGGGTAGGTACAACTAAAAAGTGAAAAATAAAAACTTTTTTACAAAAAAAAAAAACAACCGACTTAAAAAAAAAACACTACAAAGTGATAAATAACTTTAATTTCGGAAGTCGGTGTCAAAAAACGAAAATGCGGAACCAACGACACCGACTTCCGAAATTAAAGTTATTTATCACTTTGTAGTGTTTTTTTTTAAGTCGGTTGTTTTTTTTTTTTTGTAAAAAAGTTTTTATTTTCTGTAAATAGTATATCGGAATCACTTTAACGTTATATTAAAAAATAAGCTATATGGAGTCGACATTTCCTATCTGACAACTCCTGAGAAGAAAGGGCGAAACAAACTAAGGGCCAAAGTATCTTTAAAAGTCTAGGCATAATCTTGGTTAGATCATTTGAGGGCCAAGTAGATCCATGTCTGAAATGGTCTTTTGAGAAATGAATCACACAAATTTAAGTGGATCAGTCCAACCAGTGCACGCATTTGTCAGTAATCGTGTAGCTTAACTTAGGCCTGAAGATGATACTATAAGATTTAGAAGATCTACTGTACGGCTTTCTCGTATACGAGGTTCGACTGACAAAAGTCACTGGCAAATAATTTCTTTAATTTACCGTATTTAATTATAATGATTATTATTTCCAAATTCAAAACAAGCGTTTCCCACATTTACCTCTACACACGTTTGGCAAAGCTTTTAACAAAAGCTGTCGTGAAGCGAACACGCCCGAGACTGGGGGTCATAAGCTCACAAAGTGACGTCACGAACAGGACCAGTAGGGTCTGCCGTTTGTAGCTTTTGATCCGTACAAAGGGCAAATGGGGTATCCTATAATGTCTGTGAATGTAACGAGTTGGTAATTAAATTAAGTGCTCCTTTTTATATTTAGAAATTGTTTGTTTTTTTTATACTTAAGGTACTTTATTACGATATTGCTGTAATGAAAAATTTCAACAAGGACCAGGATCAAAGGGCCAGTAGTTTTTAACATTATAAGTGAACTACCTTGAAGGATTACTGAGTTTTTAAAATGAATATAATTTGGATCCAATGGATGTATGATCTAGTAAGAAAGGAAAAAAAATGACAAAAAGTTAGTTTTTATTCTGATTAATGATGTTTGATTTACTCCTAAGTGACATAAACCACCATAGAACAGTACAAGTTAGATAAAATGATTCATAATAATATTAATCCGGGAAAAAAGCAAGTTACGCATTTTAAATTCTGATCAAGACACCTCAAGAAAATTAACATTTAGAGAACCAAAATAATAAAAAGTAAAATTACCACATTTTTATCGTTGTAACAGAATCTATCGCTTCAGCAAACAAGTCTACATATCTGTAATGTTGGCAGCACAGCGTGGTTTCGCGCGCAGCGTGGCGCGAAAATTATAACCTCGCGCGATCTGGCTCGCACAAATCAATTTGTGCCGTTATGGCGATGTTAACGCAGCCGCGACACGGATGCGCGGCTCCTTGCACTCATGTCTTTGCCTTTTTGTATTTAAATATGTTAATGATATTAGGTGATTTTATTATGATGATATTTTATTAATTTGTTAATGTTTGGATGTTTTCAATAATTCGTGGTTAGTCTGGAGGATTCAATGTTAATGACCGAAATGTAGATATGATTTAATAATGATAGAATTAAGCAAACAAAAATGTACAGGGTTCTTAAGACAAAATAATGCTCAATTAGCTTACACAATCATACAACACGACAAGCTGTCAATAAATTCTAAAATTATTAACGATGTTTATATACATCCCCAAAAACATAACATCTGGCTAAGATTCCACTCATCATACTAACAGTACCATACTGTTTGCTTTCTCCAAGTACCAGGGCGCCATACAAGACAGGAGGCCGTCCGAACAATGCTGTGTACGCAGCGCGCAAAGGCACGACTAATGACTGCTGAATAATTTAACGGGGAAGCGACGCGACTTGCGCAGCTGTCTGTAGTCCATGGATGAAGTATAAGATTTCGTGGTTTAAAAAAAAATTAGATAAAGTGCTTGATACTAGGTTTTTAGTACCTAGTTAAGTTAGGAACCTTTCTTATTTTCGAGTCATTCCACAATGAAACAAAAAAGGGAAAGAAAACTGTTCGAAGGGTTACTTTTCTTCAGAAAACCTTTTGAGTTGACACACTTTTTCCCAAACTAAAGGAAGAAAACACAGAAAGATGTCGAAAATACAGCCCAAATGGAGTATTGTTTTAGGTTTTTATGGAGGGTTTTTATATCTAGTACTTTGACTTCACTGTAACCGTCATAGATATACTGTTTTTTATATTTCTATGGTAGCCGTTATTGGAAAATATAAGTAAGTATTCTTTCTTTTTAAGTATTTACCTACTTATAAAGTTTTTCAGTTTCCTCATGTTCACGCATTATTTAGATAGGTAGATATTAACTGAAACTGCTTATTCAACACCTTTATTCCATTCAAGTTTTGCCAAAGTTCCTGATGTCAACAAAACTTTTTGCAGGTCCTCGAAAAAAAGTAAAAGAACTTAAAAGTGAAGAGCCCATGTTATGATGGAGAGGTATGCACATTCGTCACGCATTGCTACACAAAAGTTAACAATGAACCTCTAAACCTACCACAATGAACAACATTGCAAAAAGAACCTTCACTGTCGCAAAAAATGCAAAAATAAATATGCTCCATTCTTGATTTTGACAAAATACACACCCACGCACAGACAATCAATAGTTATTTTTTTTTATTGGCGATGATATTATTATGCTCATTCAGCCTCAATCGAATCGAATCGTTAGATCGACCATGAAATCTATTATTACGAAGGGTTTAAGAAGCTACCTGAGTGTTATTTTTACATTATTATCATTTTGAAGTGTAATCAGGCTTTCAAGCAGTTAAAGAACCTGTGTTTGGTTAAGTAGAGGAAAAGTTGGTAGTTGGATGCTGCTTTTACCTAGTTATTCATTTTATGTTTCGTCCATGCCTTTCATTCATCCAGCATTTCGTCCTGCTCAAATAAATGTCACTTACTGAAAGTATTAAAGTTTTCAATCAACAAAAAGTATTCGTCTAGAATGAATCAAGAGCTTGATGATCGTGAATTTAAGGGTTATTATTTTTAGTCTGTTAAGTTTCGGTAATGAGACACAATTGATTTTCTATTGTTTCGTCGCCAATGGGCGGCGCGCGCTGCTTGACCGGTTAAAACCAATGTTCAGTTTCGTCAATTAAAATCAAATCAAAATCAAAAGTCATTTATTCAAACCAGGCTGATCAGCACTTTCGAACCTCACACTTACAAAAGACAATACAACAAACAAGACAATCGCCAGCCCTTCACCACTTCCTAGTGCTTCAGCTGGGAAGAAGCCGTGGCGCAACAAACTCCCCAGCAGCAATTATTTTGTCTATCATCACACGAAGGCTGCTTTAAGAGGGCAAGCAAAGCCCATCGAATTTAAATTAGATTAAACTTTTTTCCATAAATCACCTGACATTTTTCTCAAGATATCCAATCCATTTCTTTAACTATAGGATCACAAAAACGAGCATGTAATCACGATCCTCGTGGTAAAGTCTGCAGGTTGTCAGTCTAATGTGTTTTGTTGAAAAATAGGTGCATAGCGAATTATTAGAGGTGTGGCGAATCGAGTGGCTCTAATGCCAATTTTGAAATGCGAGTTTGTTTTTTTTTTTGGCTTCATGGCTTGTCTATGTGTAAGTTTTTATGCAGTTTGACCAGAATGGTGTAGCTTCAATGTTTTTCAATAAATCTGTTGCAGAATTTTGTGTAAGCATCGAAAAACTTTTGGTCACACACTGATAACCTGTTTTTTCCCATTTCATACACCAGTTAGCATCGTAATTGCGGAACATAGTGTGTTGCGCAGTCTCAATCTGAATCATTTTGGGGATATTGCTAATCCATTGCTTCATATGTTCGAGAAATGTTCTGCTCAACAACCTAAATAACACAATGAATGTGGTTGAACTGTCAAAATGAAAGCCATTGTTACTGATAGTGTGTTACGCAATTACCCCGCAGACTATTCTGTGAAAACTTAAGTAATGTAAGCTTGAAGTGAGCTTTTAATCCCCAGTAATCCCCCAGCCTGCCCGTCATGACATACGTTGCTGAAACGTGGACACTGACGGTCGGGCTGTTCCACAAATTCAATGTCGCTCAGCGCGCTATGGAGCGAGCTATGCTCGGAGTCTCTTTGAAGGATAAAATCAGGAATGAAATTATCCGGAAAAGAACCGGAGTTACCGACATAGCTTGCAGAGTAAGCAAACTGAAGTGGCAGTGGGCTGGCCATGTATGTCGAAGGACTGTTGGCTGGTGAAGTAGACGAGTCTTGGAAAGGAGACCGCGTACCGGCAAGCGTAGTGTGGGATGTCCCCCAGCTAGATGGACGGACGACCTAAAGAAGGGGGCTGGGGTAGACTGGATGCGGAAGGCGGAGGACAGGGTGCTGTGGCGCAGTCTGGGAGAGGCCTATGTCCAGCAGTGGACTGCGATAGGCTGAGTTGGTTGAATCCCTCAGCATCAGGTGGAATGAAAGCTCACTTGACCTAAGATTTAACGTATTGTTTACAGAATAGACAGATAGATTAAAATCTATGAAGCAATTTATGATTCCCCAAGCAGTGAAAGTTACAAACTCCTTGTAGATTCAAATCCACCCTATTTCTGATATCCCCTCTGAAAAATAGCACCGCAAAAAAGACAATAGCCAACATATACCTACCCATACATTATACCTACATTGGTGTACCTTAGTTCAAAGTATACAGAAGGGAGGCCGAATCAAAACGGACTTGTTATTGCAAATTATATTTTTTTTCTCAAGGGGAGGATGTTTGTACGAATTCTTAATAGAAACGAAACATTGGTCTGAAAGAAATCTGTATAACTTTAGGGGATGCAAAGGAAATTGCACCTTGTGAAGGCGGAAATAAGGGTGCGGTGGCTTGTCATTATAATGTTATTTGAAATCTTCAGGTCTGGCAGCGACAGGTTTATTAATTTTCCCTTTTTCTTTCTTTTCTGTTTTTCTTCGGTTTTCGTTCGGGAGTTTCCTTATTATTTAATGTGCCCAACTGTCTTTCCTGATTTACATACTGATTAGATGTCAGCGTTTCCGCTTACTGTGTTGCCATTTTTATAGAAAACTGAGATACATACCTTCGGGGTTTATTTCGTGAATACTTATCCATACTATCCATACTTATTCGAAAGTAACTTTATCTGTCTGTATGTTACCTTTTCACGCCGAAACCGCTGAACCGATTTAGATGAAATTTGGTACAGAGATAGTTTGAGTCCCGGGAAAGGACATAGGATACTTTTTATCCCGATATTCCCATGGGATCGAAACTTATGCGAATGAAACCGCGGGGCGCAGCTAGTAATACATACTATTCCTTTGCATTTCATCTTAGGTGACTGTTATATGGATCAATTGATACTTACCTATACAGGGTGAAATTGAATTCATGGGCATCCTTTTAAGGGGTCATTGTAATCATCATTATGAACAACTTTTACTATGGGACGAAACCTGAAATCGCGAAAAAAATCAGCTCTTCCCTACATTTTGACGAATTATGGGAATATAAATGCAAGGAACAGCTGATTTTTTTCGCGATTTTAGATTTAGTCCCATAGTAAAAGTTGTTCATAATGACAAGTACAATGACCGCTTAAAAGGATGCCAAAAAGAAAGGAAGCCCTGCCCTGCCCTGCTGGAAGGATGCCCTGTATAAATGGATCAATTGATACTTACCTATATAAATGAAAAAATGTTTATTTATGTAAGTAGATCCTTTAAGACAGTTTTACACGTCATTATTTTGTTAGTCAATACTTTAAAATCTAGATGGCACCGACATTTCCTAGCTGGCTGATCCCTGAGAAGTGAGAAGAAATGCCGAAACAAACTTAGAGGTCATGGTCTTTTTAAAGTCCAAACATTATATTTTATGTGAGTCTAACAATGCAGGGCCATGTCTGGAAGGTCCTTTTGAAGAAAGAGCCATTGCAGAGCTTTGAGTTGACCTGTCCCAACAGACGGTATGCATGCATCAGTCATCGTGTAGCTTAACCCAACTTTGGGAGCTCAAACATTCTACACCGAAAGAATTATCAAAATCGGTTCATTAGTTTTTGAGAAAATCGCGGACATACATACATACGGGTCGAATACAGAACCTCCTTTTTTGAAGTCGGTTAAAAATATAATGAAGAATTGGGTACAGTGTGTTGCAATTTATTGGGTTGCTGGTATGCCTATTGGTGCTTGGCAGAAGACTGATCTATCTGGCCAGGTTTAAAGGAGGACAATAATAAATGTTAAAATATTCAAAAATTAAAATGTATATGTATGTTGCTATGTCCAACAGTTGACGTCTTCCGGCTGAAATGATAATGATGATCGTTGTCCGGCTCTAGGCCTATCATTAAATACCAATACGAATAGCCCTAGATCAAGTAGCTACAGCATAGCCATATGCATAACATAATCAGTCTATAATGTTACACACACAGTACTCTTCTCGATGAGAGGGAGTGGGCCGTAATCCACCACACGGACCCAGTGCGGTTGGCAGATGTCATGACTTCAAATTGTTGGTTCCAGGACATGCCGGTTTCGAACACTTCCGACGTTTGGCCCCCAAACTGGAAAGGACCGGGGCCGCCTTCAAGCGGCTCCTGCCCAACCTGGGGGGGCCAAACACCTACTGCCGGAGGCTTTACGCGGGGGTCGTGCGGTCCATGGCCCTATACGGGGCCCCGGTGTGGGCGCGTTCTCTGCGGCGGCGAGCCGCCCACTATCTGAACGCGCCCCAAAAGGTGGTAGCCGTAAGGCTGATCCGGGGGTACCGCACGATCTCGGGCGAGGCGGCAAGCCTCCTTGCCGGACTGCCCCCATGGGATCTGGAGGCGATAGTCCTAGCGCGCCTGTATGAGTGGCGCGCGGAGGCACTGAGCCGGGAGGAAACTCCGCTTCCGCGGCAAATCGCGGCGGAGCGGACAGACCTCCGGCGCGATCTCATGGTGGCATGGAAGGAGCGACTTTCGCAACCCAGCGCAGGGCACGCCACGATAGTGGCGATAAGACCCCTCTTTGAGGAGTGGCTAGAGAGGCGTCACGGCGTCCTCACCTATCGCCTGACGCAGGTCCTCACCGGACACGGATGTTTTGGGAGGTTCCTGCACATCATCAGGCGGGAGGAGACGCCCGGGTGTCACCACTGCGAGGATCGCCCAGAGGACACGGTGGAGCATACGGTGGAGGTCTGCCCCGCATGGGCGGAGCACCGCCGTGCCCTCGTTGAGGCGATCGACAGCGGCGGCGACCTCTCGCGTCCGGCCCTGGTTCAAGCCATGGTCCGGGGCGAGAGGGAGTGGGGGGCGGTCACCTCCTTCTGCGAAGCAGTCATGCTAGCGAAGGAGGTGGCTGAACGGCTGAGGGAGAGAGCCTCACACCCCAGCCGCCGCGGGAGACGCTCCGGGCGTCGGGAGCCGCGTGACGACTCCCGGCCACCGTAGGCGCGGGCCTGCGGACGGAGAGTAATGGGTAGCTCACCGTCCGATCAGGACCAGGCCCGTGCCGGACGGCGCGTACGTGTTCCACGCGCGCCTCAAAGAGATGTCAGCATAAAGGAAGGGGCCTGCCAGGGCCGAAGCCTGCCGGGGGTGCGGGATTGTCCGAAAGGGTTACCGCTACCCCGGAACATAAAGGGCGAAGGAAGGAACACGGATGGGTTTTAGTCAGTAAGAGTCTGACACTCCCTTCGCTCCACCCAGAGCGGGAGGGGTCATTTGATGATTTCCCATCCTTAAAAAAAAAAAAAAAAAAAGGACATGCCGGTTTCCTCACGATGTTTTTCTTCACCGTTTTGAGAGTAGTGGTGATTGAAATAATTTACACAAAGTAAAGCGCCTGTCTGTTTTCGAACCTACGACCTATAACTAGTAAGTCGCGGCCATTACCACTTGGCCAACACTGCTCTAGAGCAATAGACATATACACGAGGCTAACTAACAAGGAATCACTTAGAAATCGGTGTACGTAAGTATAGATGCATGAACAAAAAACACTCGTCGAATCCATAAGCTCCTCCTTTTTTGAAGTCGGTATTTTTAAAAAAGAACTCAAAAATCTTGCCTACGCCATCTTCCTTCTGACAATAGTAAGTTTCACATTCGTTTTTGTCAGTACCTGCCTAATCACTTACATCGGACTTTACGCTTTTTATTTGATCTTTGTTTTGTTTTTTATCTGATGTATCTAGTGTATTGTGTGTCCTTTAGTCTGTGCTAAATAAATGTATTTTCTTTCTTTCTTTCTTTCTTTACCTACATACATTGTTACAACTTGCGAGGAATGAGAACTGTCTCATATACTCCATATTTTTTTTTTCATTTTATATCATGTCTAACGCAAAACTTATCTCTCTAGCCTCTTCATGTAGTCTTGGTACTTACAAGAAAGCTGAAGTGTGGAAAAATGCTAGCTTATATTACAAGTAAAGCTCGTTTTTGAATAAGGAATAATTTTATATCTAATTGGAAGTTTAGAATGACTTAATACTTATACAGAAAAGCGACAAAATATTAGTAGGTAAGTACGAAAGAAATCTTAAATTATCGAATGTAAAACTAAATAAGAAAATATGTTAAAGCAATGTAGAAGATAGGATTTGATTATTGTGGTACTGAGAAAAAGCATTCAAACTCAAACGCGAAGGAAAAGCAGTAGTCATAAAGTCAAGAGCCACTAAGAGATTGTTATCATATTGATCAGAATGCAGCATTGACAATAACGGCATATGAAAATACCAAACGGCAAATGCTACAGCGATTAAATTAAATCCACTTGAATTTATTTTATCCAACACATTCATTTAACAACCGCATTCGCAACTTCAGAAACTAAAACTGTACGAACCGAATTCGAGAGAGACTGACCGATAATAAACGACATTGGTAGGTATCGATTGTCTTGAATCTACTGAGACTCAAAAAAAAAAACGGCCTGGCTTTTGAAATCTGCACCCTAATTGCGTAACACACTATCAATCGGAATTTGAATTTTGCTAATCCATTGCTTCATAAGTTCGAAAAATGTGTCTGCTCAACACGTAAATAAAGCAATGAATGTTGTTGAACTGTCAAAATGAAACCGATTCCGATTGATAAAGTGTTACGCAATTGCCCCGCTGCCGCGCTGGCCTGCAGTGACTCTATCTATTCGTTACACGCATCGCCTGAGATAGATTAGCCTAAAACCATTTTTTCCCAAAATAAACCTAAGTCACGGGACATGGGACTTAAAACGTACCTAATTGACAAAGTATGGGTATATATACTATTAGGTGCACCTCTGTCTAACCCTGCGATACAAGCGCGATTTTATGTGTTAAACCTTAAGTATGCCAAGCTATTTTGCGAAAAGGGTTGGCATCAGAATGACTAGATCGCAAATTGACCACGTCGCTCTTAGTCCAAATCTCAAAATGTCATTCCACGTGACGTTAGGGATTGACACTATTGACAGCTCACGTCAAGCTCACTTCACCCAGGTTTTTGCAGAATCGCTCGGCAGGTATTCTCGATAATTCTACAGTTGTCGTCACGTAAAAAGAACGCTGAGCGACAGTGGAGGGGGTGTACTTGCGCACGAATACAGCCGTGTCCTAAAGTACTAGGCTATTGTTTCATAAGTGTAATTGTTTTATTGTAGAATCATAATAGTTATAACTGTACTAGCGTCGCGCTGCCTTCATGCCACCAATTTGATCGTTACATCGCTCAATGCGCAGGTAAACGCCAGCGTTACGTGACGGGATTTGTATTCACCCACGGAAATGAAATTGTTTGTTCTGTAAATAGGATATCGGAATCAGTTTTACACGTCATACCTAATTTAAAAAAAAAATAAGCCTGTTGGGGTGGGCGTTGCCTATTTGACTATTCTGAGAAGAAAGGCCGGAACAAACTCAAAGGTCACAGTCTCTTTTAAAGTCCAGACATAATCTAGGTCAGATCGCGTAGATAGATGTCTGAAATGGTCTTTGAAGAAAGTACCACAGATTTGAGTGTACCAGTCCAGTCAGTGCAAGTATTTGTCAGTAATCGTGTAGCTCAACTCAAAACTTGAGAAGCTCAACGAGTCGACGCATAGGTAATCATCACACACCATCTCGAGAAATTCCTCAAGGAAGAGTTCTAGCCGAAGGGTGTTGTGTATCGCCGGTTTCGTGGCCGGCTACATGACACCAGTCAGCGAAACACGACGCCGACACTTCGTGTTTAGTTAGTTTCTTAGTGTGATTATAATGTTGTATGTATTTATAGTATTTTTAAGTTATATTAATATTGTATTTTATGTGTTTTATATGGGCCTTGATGCCTGAAATAAATGGTTAAATAAATAAATAAATAATTCCAAAGAACGGACATACAATTACAACTACAAGCCATGAAAATCGAAATAAAATGTCGACTCTAAATGTGAACAACGTAAATATAAACGGTAAGCCTTTCATAGCACTATAAAAACAAAACATTCATCCATAAACCTGCAGGATTTTTAAACGCAACCAAAACATCGCGCTCCCTGCAAAGAGATGTAACTACGAACGTGTAGATGTAGTTCGCAAATTTCAACAAAGCTCCCTCTGACAGCAATTCCGTTTTAGAGCCTTAATCCCGACTCTAGTACGAATAAAAGGCATATTTCGTTCGCCGACGCTCGCAAAATTGTCATCGCAAATAGCTTTTGCCTTGGGCGTTACAGTTACCCAACTCCAGAACTTTGTAACTCCCCAAAACACGCAAAGAGTTTTGAGCTTTGAACTTCTCGAATAAAGTCGAAAATATTTTCTCTCAAACTCTCTTGAGTATTGTAACAATGAAAATGCCAGCATTGCACACGTAAATACAATTCGTGGGATCGTTTCGATCGTCTAGATTTAGCGGCTTAAGAAATAAGGTTCACAATCGTTCGAATGGGAAATCTGAACTTGAAAATCGTCGCCTGCCTGACGCTCGATATCAAATAAACATTATTGTGAGTGCAAAACGCCTGAAGCGACGCGTTTTGTTTGACCGATTGTGAGCTTTATTGTTCTTTGTTTAAAGTTGGTAATTGAGAAATAATTTCATATTGCTAGGATTTTCGCCGGGGGAAGTAACAAGGATGGCCGGATGCGGGTATCGATAGGAGTGAAAGGGAGAGGAATATAGCTCGGAGCACTGTGATTGGTCAGGAAGGCCGCAGGCTGTGAACAGTAGCCCGCCCTATGTCTACTGTAAACGATGACGCAGCTGCCACAAAAAGACGTAACTAGAGCTGAAGTGGTAACTATTATTTTTTGTTTATACGTTTTTTTAAACGTTTGATAGACTTGAACGTTACTGTATTATTATTTTATACATAAAAACATTTTGCCTATTATCTTGTCAGGTAAAATTTTGCAATATATGGTTTGTGTTTTTGATTGTTCAACGAGGTCTTTTACTTCGGTACTTTTGAAAAATAATGACTCGGAACACCTGTGCCTGTGCCTGGGAGCCATTCCGTGTAAATAAACAGTTACATACTCGTACAGGGAACGTACAGGTATTCATAATGCTTTTGTTAACAATTCAAGATCATGCTGGAAATACGGGCAATTATTTATTTTGGGTATTAAATGCATAAGGTAATTTCAATTATAGTATTTTTGAATAGCATAATTTTACTTTAAATTTTAATACGAGACACTAAACGCCCGTAACAATAAAACTTTAAATTGTGTCTCGTTCACATCAACCGATTACCTTTCCTTGTATTTTTTTTTTGCGTGCAAATCTTACAATAACATCTAAGATATGCAGTAACCCATTTGTTCACGAAAGTCGTCGCCGCCGGCGTCACCGAGGGCGCTCATAGCTCGGGGCGGGGCGCGCACACATCCACAATCACACCCTCCAAACATCGTACATACGAGGAAAATCCTATGCAAGTGTGCAATTTCCACCCACACACTTCCATTCATAAAAAATCTTCACAAAACCCCCATGTGTAAGTAAGTCCACGGCCAAAGTATCAATGTGTGTGTACATTTGTACAGTTACAATAGAAACTTTTTGGATCCAAATACACGAATCTTTTTATATTATTCCACGCACACTTTGATGGGAGAGTTTTTTCCAAGATCTCAATTTTCCTGTATATGAAGATACTTACTTATGTAGGTACATTTTTCTCATACAAGCAATTTGGTTATGTAACGAGGTTATGTGGAGTTAAATAATTAAGAGATTGTGATTTTCCTTTTAAAAGATTATTTAAAAACTTCATTTCACATTGATTGTAAGCAGAATTCGTGACAGTAAACGTGTGAAGGTATGAGGGGCCCGTGACTAAGTAATAGCAGCCGCATTGGTCGATTGATCAGGTTAAGCTACGCTTGCCGCGGTTGATCCGTGGATGGGTGACATACCTCTCCTACCCTTTTCCCAACTATGTTGATGTCGGCTTCCAGTCTAACCGGATGCAGCTGAATACCAGTATTTTACATGGAGCGACTGCCTATCTGACCTCTACAACCCAGTTACTGGGTAATACGATACCACTTGGTAAGACTGGTTGTCAGAATTTCGGGCTTCTGACTACCCGTAACGGCTGTCAAAGATCCACGAATGATAGCCGGGACCAACGGCTTAACATGCTTTCCGAGGCACGGAGGGGTCTCGGTATGTAAAGATGATCACCCATCCACAGACCAACCGCGGTAAGCGTAGCTTAATCTGATCGATCGACCTGTGCGGCTGTTTTTTTAACCCACGGTCCACTCTCACATTTTGGAACCTATTCACGAATTTCTCTTAGAAAAACTCTTTTCGACTCTTTCCGATCGAAGCGTCGATCGGGCAATTTGCAAATGATAATAATCAGAATAATCGGGCTGTAATTTTATTTTTATGTAATTCGTAGGCCAGTACCTACTTTCTATGTTACATCTTATTGAAAAAGCCTTGTTACAGAGCTACGTAAGTCAATTAATCTGTCTAGCCTTTTCCCAACTGTATTGGCTCGGCTTCCAGTATAACCGGATGCAGCTGAACACCAGTACTTTACAGGAAGTGACCTCGGTATATAAAGAATAACATTCGATGGGGTCTAATTGTGTATTGAAGTAAAATCCAAAAAAAAAAATTTCTATATTGTGTTGTACAATATGAGCTCTTTTCTATTCATTGTAAGTTTTTTTCAATCTCTGGGCTTCGTTTAGCAAAATAAGTAATGTAAACTTGTTTAAAACATTGATACCTAAATGATAATGGTACATGATTTATTTCTGTTAGTAGGTTTGCACAAATAATTTTACATGTCAATCATATTTTTAAAACTAGATGAGGTCAGCGTTTCCTATCTGACATCTGACTACTCTGAGTAGAAAGACCGAAACAAACTCTCATTCACATTCATTCGGTCACTTTTTTTTTTAAAGTCCAGACATAATCTTATATTGAATTGAAAAACTTAATCCAAGTTATAATTTTACTATTAAATTTTTGCCTTTGGGTAAAAATGCGAGTAGGTACTACCTACTCGCATTTTTACCCAAAGGCTTGGTGTAAAACTGTAATAGCCACTCACATCTAAAAACTGAATATCAAATTAAATTTGAATTACCGATGTTTAATCGAATTATGTCAGTATTTCAAATAACATCATTATTATCGATACAATTCGGTGTATGTAGTTATATTGCATTTGTTTCAGCGGTGCCGCTCCGTTAGTTTCAGCCGGGCCGCCCTGAAACACGGCCATTGCGCGTCGGGCGACGCCATCTTTTATTTCATAAATAACATTCTTTATTTGAAATTGTTTTTTGTGTCTGTGTGATAAATTGAATTTTTTATTGTGAAAAGAAAACTAGTGAATGAAAATGGTTTGTGAAAACTGAAAATATTATAGGTAGTAATTGTTTTATGATTAAGTTATTTATGTTGAGAAGAATATTAAATTAACATTTCCTTTAGCTGTGTTGTGAGTTTGAGTGAATGCAATAACGTGGGTCCAGAACTACCAAGGACAAATATTTATTAAAAAGGAGTCCGACTCATCCCGCCATCTCCATCTGGGCCTGCCACGATATTATTTGCCATTAAGCGGGACCCACTGGGTCTTAAGTTTGGCCCATTGTTCGTCTGACATGCGGCAGATGTGTCCAGCCCAATGCCATTTCGTGGTAATAACTTTCCGAGTGACATCAGTTATTTTAGTGATGGAACGGATTGAGGTGACTCCCTAGTAGGGAGGCCTTTGCCCAGCATTGGGACATTTATGACTAATATAAGAAATAATAATAATAACGTGAGTGACTAGTGTTAGCATGATCAGCTGCTTTACATATCGGGCAAGTTTTTTTTTTTTTAATAATAATAAGTTTATTTCGGGTGGCATAGACTCATGGAACCTTAACCTAGTACACATTACATTTATAACTTTATTCATCTGGATCATAAAATTACAACCTGCGCTTAAATACAATAATGTGACTAACTTTCTCACCTTTCTAACGTCTTTAAAATGTTGTTCGTTTAGTACAGACGCCAGCACATCAACCTACCCGAAACTGTCAAATTTTCCCAATCAACTTTGAACCTTATGCTTTAGTGATAAAGTTGAAAATCTATTAAAGAAATATGACAGATTGTAGTAGGTTGATGTGCTGGCGTCTGTACTTACGTCACATGATAATCATTTAGCACGCATTTAAGCACTAATCAATCACCAACAAATTATTTACACTGATATTGTTATTTAGGTTGTAGCATTCGATTCACACTGTCCTCCGTACTAGTCGAAACTGTATCACGGTACGGTTTACGAAGTAACTATTTAGTAATCTGTGGTACGGTACGGTAGTTGTAACTTGTAAGTGCATAAAAGCGACGACAATGCGTAAAAGGTGCGCTTCCCTGGTGCGCAGGGTGTGGGGCAACTCCAACAGTGTCTTAAACATGGTTGCAAGTTGCCTGGACTGTGTTTACGTGGGTCACTGTTATGCCGTCTCTCATTGGATGTCGCAACGGTAACCAATCGTTTTATTTCCTGTGTTTTTGTTTACTGTCTGTACTCACTAACATAGTCGTAAGTTTTACTAACAATCTTGTTTTGAGTCTTGGTTACTCTAATAAAGGAATTCTATTACATTCTTTATTTCATTATTTACATATAAATTATATTTTTAAATATTAGGATATAAAACATAATATAAAAATATTTAAAAATATAAAAATTAGTAGTCCGCCGGTGTCGGGAGCAGGGTCCAAGCTACCGGTGGTTAGGGCTCCAGAGACAGGCCTATTATTATTATTATTATAAATAAACTGTAAACTAAAACATGGTGATGAAAACTACAGCTAAAGGTCCTGACATCGCTAACACTGAGTGTCCAAGTGTAGGTACTCTACGTGTTTGCAAGTTGTGCGAAGAGTTTGCCCTGCATTAAAACAGTTAGAATTTAGTGATTAGGTAGGTATATCTACTTACCGTTTACATAATTATAGACTTACATAACCATAAAAAACGAAACGTGGCTACGTAATAACAGCCGTACGGGACGATCGAAGGTTAAGCTACGCTTGCTGAGGTCGGTCCGTGGATGGGTGACCATCTATTCGGAAAGTACGTTAAGCCGTTGGTTCGGCTGTCATTTGCCATTGACAGTCGTTTCCGGTCGTCAGAAGCGCTAAAGTCTGATAACGAATCTTACCAAAGGGATTATCATAAACCATATTACCCAGTAACTGAATTGCGGAGGTCAGATAGGCCAGTCGCTTCATGTAAAATACTGGTATTCAGCTGCATCCGGTTAGACTGGAAGCCGACTCCAACATAGTTGAGAAAATTATATGCAAATGAGGTAAGTGCATACCTTATCACCAGGCTCTAACAACCCGCGGGTAATTGTGTAACACACAAAGTAGGAATAGCTTTCATTTTGACAGTTCAACGATATTCATTGCGTTATTTACGTTGTTGAGCTGACGAATTTTTCGAACATAAGAAGCAATATCCTTCAAAATGATTCAGATTATGACTGTTAGGGTGCTGGTGACGACTCCCAGCCACCGTAGGTGCGGGCCTGCGGACGGAGAGTAATGGGTAGCTCACCGTCCGATCAGGACCAGGCCCGTGCCGGACGGCTCGTACGTGTTCCACGCGCGCCTCAAAGAGATGTCAGCAAAAAGGAAGGGGCCTGCCGGGGCCGAAGCCTGCCGCGGGGGTGCGGGATTGTCTGAAAGGGTTACCGCTACCCCGGAACATAAAGGGCTAAGGAAGGAACACGGATGGGTTTTAGTCAGTAAGAGTCTGACACTCCCTTCCGCTCCACCTAGAGCAGGAGCGGGGGGGTCATTTGATGATTTCCCATCCATAAAAAAAAAAACGGTGCTGGTGATTAGGTATATACTTTTCGTTTAAGTACATAATTATCTAGACATATATAACCACCAAAAAACCTTACATAAAAAACGGGACCACACGCAAATTAACGAAAAATAAAAAAATAATAACTTAAAGCCAAAAGGTATCTAATCATCGTGGGCCATAATCTTGTTACACAAATGTTTGGCAAAATGAAAGAAGCGTAATTATTTAAGAAATTCAACGCACAAAGGGTCGCCCCCTCCCCTCTCCTGCTGAAAGGGGGTGGCGGCCATTGTAATTATTTTTCTTAAAAACTTTCCCGGTATGAATTTGTTCTTTGAAGAAAAAAAAAAATATGTAAGCTTACAGTGGATGTGGTTTTTTTGTAATTTGATGTTCAGTTTTTTTTTGTGGTGATTGAATTTATTTGTATTATAGCATAATCAACCTATAATGTTCCCACTGCTAGGACACAGGCCTCCTCTCGGTGAGAGGGAGTGGGCTGTAATCCACAACGTGGACCCAGTGCGGGTTGTTAGATATCACATGTCTTCGAATTTTTGGTTCTAAGATGTTTCGTCACGATGTTTTCCTTCACCGTTTTTAGTTATTTCATTATCATAAGGACGTCTGAAAATAACACTTTACCACATATTTACCTACTTATATACAGTGGTGGTCATATAATTAAGAACGCTTATTTAAAGGGAAGAATTTTTCAAACTAACAAGTATAACTAATTGTATGTATTTTTTTGTGTTTCTCTCGGTATCGCAAAACTTTTCCATACTAGTGGTACATTCGTTGATACACATGATTGACTAAAAAATAAACAGATAAACCTTATACATTAGATCTGAACCTAGTATTAGTACTTACTAGCTGGTCACATAATTAAGAACGCTGAATAGTTTTTTTTTTTTCAAATTTGAATAGATAACTCTGTGGTTGTAGGTCACTATTCGTATAATTTTGGCGCCATTAAGTGCTGTAAATGTCATAAAGGTGATTGTTACTATGGGGAAAATAAATTTTGTGATAAATCTACAAGGGAAGTAATAATAAAACTGCGTGAAAAGAATTGGTCTTATAAAAAGATAGCCGACCATCTGCAATGCTCAAAAACGATGGTTTTCCACGCTGTGAAGCATTTTTCCACGTATCAAACTATTTCAAATGTTACGCGTGTACCTAAACAGAGAAAGTCATCTCGTCGAGATGCTCGAAATATCGTTCGTTTGGCAAAAAAAAACCCTTTTAAAGGATCTGATGAGCCAAGAAAAGAATATTTTGGTGAAAACGCCCCTTCAGCAATCTCAGCACGCACTATTCGAAGGCGTTTGGTAGAAAAAAAGTTGCACGGAAGGATAGTAAGGAAGATGCCCATGTTGAAACGGTGCCATAGGCAAGCCCAGCTTGCATTTGCAAGAATGTTTGAAAGCTGAACAGTTATACATTGGAAAAATGTTCTTTTTTTTTGACGAAATAAAAATAAACAGGGTATGTTCTGATGGAAAACGATATGTACGATGCCCTCCGAATAAAGCATTCGACCCTAAGTACACAAAAAGGACATTAAAGCATGGTGGGGGAAATGTGAAAATTTGGGGGTTCTTTTCTGGACATGGTGTTGGACCTGTTAAGCTGATATAAGGAAACATGGATCAATTCCAATACAAAAATATACTGGAAGAAACAATGTTACCTTATGCTGATGACGTGCTTCCGGTTATTTGGATATTCCAGCACGACAATGATCCAAAGCACGCTGCACGCACCGTTAAGGAATTTCTCACATCGCAATCAGTTTCTGTCTTAGATTGGCCAGCTAACAGCCCAGATCTAAACACAATAGAGCATCTTTGGTGCGAAGTCAAGAAAAAGGTTTCAAATCGACAGTGTGGCAATTTAAGAGAGTTGTACGACGTATTCTTAAAAGAATTGAACTCTATCTCTCTTGCGAAATGTCAAAAAATGATAGAGTCAATGCCTCGCCGGCGTAAAGCAGTAATTAAAAGCCGTGGACATGCTACTAACTATTAATTTTATTTTAAAATGTATTCAATTGCTTTTTTTCTTTACGCACTTCACATTAATGTGATTTATTTAATCTAAGTTTCATATAAAATAACTCTCGAGCAGTTTAATAAATCGTTCTTAATTATTTGTCCAGCTTCATTACTATTTGAATTTGTTACTATAGAGAATAAACAAAATTTGTAAAAAAAATAGTTAGTGATTTTATTATATCCTATTTCTAATCCCGTTTGCTCCATTCATGTGGCTATTTCATAACATAACTAGTTACTTCTAAGAAGGAACACATAACTACACATGATTTAGATAAAAAATTCTGGAACTTCAAATCGTTCTTAATTATATGACCACAACTGTATATGTAAGTTAGTATTTTTATCTCTTGAAGCGACGCGCGCTTTACTTGTGGTTTCCAAGTGAGTAAACGCAAACATTTGTGTTTAAACGCAGGAGCTTTCGCTACCGACCGAGACACGGGCGAAGTCGGAAGTGTGTGCGTGTGTGCGTGTGTGTGTTTTGTGATGACACTACTCGTCATCATGCACACACTCACAGCGTGTTTGTACACTTGGCTACCACAAATAAAGCGCGCGTCGCTTCGTGAGATGAAAATAATGTACCTTTCATTTCTTTCTGACTGGGAAAAACGCTCTATTTTTAGAAAATGTCCGATCCATATTTCCATAATTTAAATCAGAATACCATTCTCAAGTTACAAATGAAACATGGACCTTATTATAAAAGTTTGAGTACAACAGAGAAGGTCCGCATCATTTTAATGTTAGACTACACCCCGGGGGTAGACAGAGTCGTAGGCTACCGACATGTTTGTCCGTTCGTTAAAAATATAATTATTGCTACCTACTTGTTAATTCAAGTTAATGTAAGTAACTTGCTTTTCTTTTCTTTGTTAAGTTATTTACTTATATAACCTAAATTATCTTTACATTGCGTGGATCAAAAGGTACCTAATTAGGTATATAAGGTACTAACTTTTGACCTTTAGATCCGTTCTCTTATAGCGGGGTAATTGCGTAACACACTAACAGTAGGAAAGGCTTTCATTTTAACGGTTCAACAAGAACAACATTCATTGCGTTATTTACGTTGTTGAGCAGACAAATATTTCGAACGCATGAGGCAATGGATTTAGCCATATCCTTCGAGATGATTCAGATTGTGATTGCAATAGTGTGTTACGCAATTTGGGTGCTGGTCAATAAGTTCAAGTACTTACTTTCACTTGGAAGGTACAGTCGAGTTCTTTAATATCTGAGCATGTTCATGAATCAAAAATATATAGGCAATGGTAAGTTTCATAAAACTCTAAACAGCTTCGCCGTACAATAAATTGTAAACAATCTGTGACATCATAAATATGTGACTACATTATATCAATAATATTACTAAGTACAGAAAAAGACTCTAAAAATTGTGCGCAATCCCTTGTTCATATTATTTAGCGCAAAGTTAGGTTCAAAAATATCTATGCAATTATTTTTCTATGAAAAAGATCTTGAAACAAAATCAATTTGAAGTTGTCAGTTCTGACATCCTTCAACGGCAATATTGTATTATTACTCGAGCTTCTGCTCCGGCAAGCAAAAATAAATTTAATGGTAAAGGTCATTTAGTCGAATATTCAAAGCTGTATAGATATTTATGAATCCTAGGTTGCAACAAATATATTGAAATCTAGAGTTTTTAGATATTTATGTTCCGAAGAGTAGTCAGATATTTTTGACTGCACTACCGTAACATACTTATGAACAGTTTATATGAAAACATTTTATTGTTGTCTAAGTTTGTATAGAACTATATGATAATTTTAACGCTTACAATATTTTGAAACATTGTCACTGCCAATATATTAATGAACTCGACTGTACACAGGTAGTTATTTATTTGAATGTTATAAATTACTAGCAGCGCCCCGCGGTTTCACCCGCATAAGTTTCCCGTGAGAATATCGGGTTAAAAACTATCCTATGTCCTTTCCTGGGACTCAAACTATCCATCTAAATCGGTTCAGCGGTTTAAGCGTGAAGAGGTAACAGACAACACACTTTCGCATTTATAATATTAGTATGAATGGATGCATACTAAAAGAAAACGTAACAGACAGCAAATCAGCCGCAAGCAGCCGTTTTGGGTGGATGTGACGCATTTTTCCCCCAACCTTTTTTTTGTGTTTATTTTCTTTTTGCGTCATGTTTACCGCAAATAAACGTATTTTCTTTATTTTTTTTTTCTTTCTTTCGTTTAAATAACTGAACCACATTAGTATCACTACACCACCACCACTGCTGTTAGAACTTTAAAAAATTAACGTAGGTACTCGTAATAGAGAGATTTGTCTTCATCAGCTCTGGACAGAGAGAGGTGGAAAGAGAGTAGGGAGGTCTTTGCCCAGCAGCGGGACACCACTTATCCATACTAATATTATAGGTAGATTCGAAAGTAACTCTGTGTGTCTGTCTGTATGTTACCTTTTCACGCCTAAACCACTGAACGGATTTCGATAAAATTTGGCAGAGAGATAGATTGCGTCCCGGGGAAGGACATAGAATAGTTTTTATCCCGATATTCTTACGGGATCGAAACTTATGCGGGTGAAACCGCGGGGCGCAGCTAGTCTATAATATGTATAAAAATGAATCGCTGAATGTGTTGCTAAGCGCAAATCTCGAGAGCAGCTGAACCGATTTCGCTAATTATTTTTTTATAATATTCCTTGAAGTACGAGGATGGTTCTTACGGAGAGAAAAATTTTAAAAAATGCCACCCGTGCGAAGCCGGGACGGGCCGCTAGTAATAAATAATAATAGAGTGTTTTTAAAATACTTAAACATTATTTTCTCCCAACATTTGGCACTGATAAACTTCTTCATAAGTTCTTTCAAATCATGTCAATTTCATTCGGAATACTTAATTGAAAGTCAGAAATTTAGTCGGTTATAAATGTAAGGTAAGTACATATTATAACTTCGACATTTATGTACCCTATTCAAATGAACTAAAACTGAAAGGACTTACGGAATCACATTGAAAGTTTCAGTAGTAGTATGACTACCGTTCATGTACCTAGCTACCTATATATGACGTCATGGTTAAGGTAAATACGCAAGGGACGCTGTACCGTAATAATATTATGTTAAACATCATTCCCAAATTGGCTAAAACTCTACTCAAATAAGAGCAACGGACTGATCAAATAGGAGTGAAATTTTGACTGTTGGACTAATCCTATATTCTTACTTAATGTGGAGTCTAACTAGGGTTAGTAGTACTTAGTATTTATAACCAAACTAGGTTCTGCTCGCTACTTCGTCCGCGTAAAACACCCTTCCCATTCACCCTCTTAGGGGTGGAATTTCGAAAAACCCTTTCTTAGTGGATACCTACTCTTCACAAAGAACCCTCCAAATTTCATGTCTCTGGGACCGGCGGTTTCGGCTGTGCGTTGATATATCAGTCAGTCTGGACATTGAATTTTATTTATACAGGCTGTTACGGAAAGGGTATATATCAATACAAACGGGTTGAAGAGTGTATCTGGTCTAGAATCCCTGTACAAAATTTCGGCTCAAAAGCATTAACTTTGAAAATGCTTAATATTTTTTTATTTCGACATGACAGCGCTGCACTGGCGCGCGGCGGCGTGATGTGCGTGTACTAGGCGCACAGACACACTACAGATAATGGATAATGACCCTCGTAGTGCGGTGACACGTTTGTTATGATTTCAATTTAATAAACTATCGAAATAAAAAAATATTAAGCATTTTCAAAGTTACTGCTTTTGAGCTGAAATTTTGTACAGACATTCTAGACCAGATACACTCTTCAACCCGTTTGTACCCTTTCCGTAACACCCTCTATAGATAACAATAATGAAGCAATACTTTGTCAAAGCGAAAGCAGGTGTCTAATTGACTTGGTCCGGGTATGCCAGTGTTCAGAGTGTCAGCTATCGGTTAGCTTGGCTAGATGGTCAGCTTATTATGTACTCTTATCTTATGTTGCCGTGGCTTTGTGCTGTGACCAAGTAATAATTGATTGATTTTGATTGTGCCGATTTATATACGAACCTATTTTTTATTTCCAGCCAGTGCCGTTCCTAACCAAGGAGTTACATGAACATAAGAACTCTTTAGTGAACATTCAGTGACAATATAAAAGTGATGACTGTATGGTGACCCAGACTGACAGAACGATACTAATATTGTGCTGACATGGTGTTGCCTGTATGGTGAACTCGGTGATAAGGGTGACAAGGCGGTTTTTCTACCCATGTGTGGATCGTGTGATGACATTTCTGGCCCTGGAGCCTAACGGATGGCAGGTGAGTTAAACTTCCTTTTATCCCCATTATGGCGAAGTCTAAAAAAAGGAACTATGTTATGTTTTCTAGCATGATCTGCCTATAATGTTCCCACTGTTAGGACACAGCTCTGTGAGAGGTAGTGGGTCGTAATCCACCACGCCGGCCCAATGCGGGATGGTAAATGTCATGTCAGTTTTCTCTCGATGTATTCCTTCACCGTTCTGAGAGCAGTGGTGATGAAATTTCGACACAAAGTAAAACGCCTGTCGGGGTTCGAACCTACGACCTACTCGTAATTGGCGGGCGTTACCACTGGGCAACCACTGCTCACAGGCTGAGCTGTTTACGACATAATTATTTGATGAATTTTGTTTTCAAAGCAGGCTAGTTTTTTTTTTAAATTGGAACTCAGTTTAAATTCGATGTGTCTTACTTAATGTCTTCGTGCAAATACTCGGGGCTTATGAAACCTCAGTGTAAAGTCCTCCAGACCGAATTTCAGCCATGGCGACCAATATCAGTGGCGACCAGCCTTCGGCGCTGGAGATATTATAGTGCACAAGTATGTGTGCAGACACAGCTCGACTCTCTCTTCCCTCACTCTCATTGTCCGATGAGACGGCAATCCAACACGACCGGAGAGAGATTACGCGCAAAACCCTTCAGCCCAACCTCAGTGTATTTAGACTGTTAACGTTTGTGATTTAAGGGGCTTATAGGACCCAAAAAACGCAAGTTTTAGAAACAATAAAAGTATATGATTGACTACAGTAAACCAAATCAGAAAAATATACTTATGATATTTTTCAGGATATATGCTAGGTTGATAGTGTGTTGAAATCTTAATACAACTTATGTGATACGATAGAAAAAAATCATGAAGATACCTCTAAGAACTTTATTTTTACAATAAAAACCATACTAATATACATACAATCATTATGATTTTTTGTCAAATTATTCTACAAGCAACATACTAAAGCACTAGTGTTTTAATTTTTTAGTCCAAATAATAGATTTTTTGTAAATAGACAATTGCTTCATATGTTGCAATAAATTACCAGCGTTGTGTCATCGCGCTTCTCTTTCTTTTCTATGCAGTCCGACAAAGACCGCGCTTTAGGTCATGTAAATGAACAAACTTCTAAGATAAGAAGACAGACTGTCGTGGCATCTGGCTACGAGCTAAAACTGAAATTAGCATCAAGAAAAGTAGATTCTATCATAAATTGAAACCAACGAACACCAAAACTCCCGAACTATATTAAAGTGTATCTGCAAACGGGCCATCTCAACACATCGGTCAAACGGCCATGAAATCACATTTACCGACTGAAAACCTTATTTCTTCAGCGGAAGTGACGGAACAAACTAAATAGTGCTGCCACCTGGCGGGCAGCGCCGCCGGAAGTGGGCTTTATTGGCGGAAATGGACCGGCCGACCGGATATAGCAATTTACACAGGCGCCTCGCTGTTGACTGAGAAGGAAATACACTTTATTTTGAGTTCGTTACTGTTATTTACACTACGAGGCTTATTTATATTTATACTGCTTTGCTGGGATGAAAATTGTTGGTGAAAAGCTGTTTGTAGAGTTATTTTTGCTGTTGATACAGTTTACTTAAAGTTTTTGTGACTGAAAAGAAAATATGATAGATGATATCTACTTACTAATTGTAGGTACCTATATCTTTACTTAAGGCGTTCGAATTTCAAATTATTTTTTTAAATTGAACTTAGGTAAGTATACAAGATCAGTTTCGACGGCGACCCCGCAACTAGGCGTTTGCTTGTATCTTGGGGGTCAGAATTGCGACATAGATTAATTTGTTTAATATTATGGGTACGATAAAAAGCTTTTTGACGAAAAAAAAAAAACAACCGACTTCCAAAAAAAGAAAAACCGTAGAGTGAAAACAAAATAAAAAGAATAAAATAAAAACGGTGTATAAATGACGGCGTACCAATTGAGGTAACAAACATAAAAATAAAAATACAAACGAATTGAGAACCTCCTCCTTTTTTTTAAGTCGGTTAAAAAGTAACACGTTCCACTTCCAAATGTAAGTATCAAAAACAATTCGTTCACAAATACTCTTACGAATGAATGTTAGGACCGTAGTAGAAAAATGTATGTCATCCCGCACCTTCTTAGGTACAGCCGCCAGCACATCAAGCTTCCCGAAACTGTCAAATTTTCCCAATCAACTTTGAACCTTAATGTTTTAGTGATAACGTTGAAAATCTATTAAATAAATTTGACAGATTGTAGTAGCTTGATGTGCTGGCGTCTGTACATAATATACAAGATGTAACAGAATAAACGCAAGTCCTGAGAGTAGTTTGTTTATAATTGACTACTGAATCGATTTCAGCAGATTTTAACAAAGGTATTTTTTTCAAAAATTGTATATTTTGCGTAACTGGACGCCGATTGAGCCAAAGAAAATTAAATCTTATTTCAAGGTAATAAGACTCAATTTTAAATGCATAAAGTAATGATAGGGTCAACACGATTTTTTTAATAAAAATAGCTTTACAAAATTAAGTCATGGTCATTGTATTACGCTTTTAATTCAATACTCTAATTGGGGTGTATGAGCTCTTGCGTTAATTATACATATAGCAGTTGTGTTCAAAACTATTCATTCACAGAAACTCTTCCAAATAAATGTTAAGTTTTGTATGATCTTCTTTAGGAACATAGGATATTATTACATAATTTCACGCTTGTATTACTTGAAAGTTTAAGCAGAGGTGCATCCATAGAAATGTAAAAAACATATCGCACCTTCAGAATACTTAGTAGTGACTTAACTCAAAAATCTAAGAAATCAAGTTAACATCATAGAGGGTCACTAAAAGCACAGAATTTTATTTTTATTTTATTTCTTAAGAAAACTTACAGCTAGGATACAGATAGTTGACATTTAGTGAACGAAGGCCAATTTAAAGGTTTTCACTGACAATATAAAATACTTAATAGTACTTACAAGGTACGCACTTTTAGGTGAATATTAATAAAGTTTATTCTTGTGTTTATTTTTTAATTTATTGTTTAGATTTTTGAGTTAAGTCACTACTATTCTGAAGGTGCGATATATCTATGCTATAGAACACGCACATTTCGCCAATTATATTTTAAGTTTAATGTAATAGAAGATGACCGTATTTCCATCAACCGGGCAGAAATCCAGACACCGGAATGCTACTGAGAAATTCCAGATAGAAAAACCGAATAACACATTGCCGGGAATCAAACCCAGGACCTCATTTGCTCAGCAGTAGCGCGTGCGACCACCAGACCAACGAAGCTAAGAGGATATCTAACACATAGCACAGAATACTTAAAGTACTACGTACAGATAGGCCACTCTCTTCCCCGCTCTAACATCAGTTACCGCACCTCACCCCGCACTTCGGCGTATTCGTCGCAGTTCTTTAACAAGAGCGCTCGCAAACACAAGTACCTCACGCACACATTCATACGTATACAAACGTCATTTTTTAATGTAGTAGTAGTAGGTAATTATTTTGCGAGCGTTGTATGGAGTGTCCGGGGTGTGCACATAGTCATTCCATTACACAAGCAAATAATGCAAGAATCTATTCAACCGCAAATCGGGAAGCGACCCCAGAGCGGGACGAGCTCTCCCCAGACGAATCGATAATTCCGTGACACGGACCGGGGTAGGAATAGAATCGTTGCGGATAGTGAAACAATATGTCCTGCGGGGCAATTGCGTAACATACTAAGCTTTTATTTTAACAGTTCAACAACATTCATTGCGTTAATTACATTGAGCAGACATATTTATCGATCATGTGAAGCAATGGATTAGCACCATCCTTAAGAGGAAATGCGGGTGGTTTTTTCTCCATAGAAAGGCTCCCGCCTGTTTTCTTTCTGGTTAACGGCCAGAAAGAAGGACCATAAAGCAATGATTTTTTGCGGAATAATAAATATTAGCTAAGTCCTTAATTGTACCTACTTATGTCCATGTTTTCCTTTTTGATGACACATTATTTTTGTAACCCTCAAAAAATGCTCAAAATAGCATGGTGATTATGGCAAGTCTAGGTAGACTTTGGTGGTGGTGGTAGCATAAGCATAATCATAGTATAATGTTCCTACTTTTGGGGCACAGACCTCCTCTCAGTGAGAGGGAGTGGGCCATAATGCACCACGCGGGCCCAGTGCGAGTTGGTAGATGTCACATTTCTTCGAATTTTTGGTTCTAGGACGTGCCGGCTTCCTCACGATGTTTTCCTTGACCGTTTTGAGAGCAGTGTTGATTTACATAAAGTAAAGCGCTTGTCAGGGTTCGAACCTACATCTCGTAAGTCGCGCCCGTTACCACTGGGCCCCCTCTGCTCTCAAGGTCTCAGGGCATACGTTAAATACAACAATATCTACATGAAGACCGATATTCTATAGAAGAGTTATTAACATAACTTTCTTCATAATATCTTGACAGGTGTCACATCTACCGCCTTTTTTTAAATATTTTAATTCTAGAATTGAACGTTAACGTCCCTCCATTACTTTTCATTACCAGCTTGCTCGTAAATTAATTTAAAACTATATACTCGTGAACTTTTTTCATAAAACACATTAGCACGGTTGATCGTGCTAACGATTATCACCTTTTGAGGTCTAGTACATGAAGTGTTATATCAATTAGTTAACTGTCACTTGTATACAAGTGGCGAATTAGTGCCTATAGACGTAGTAGTCGACCATTTGCATTTTTGCCAAGAGTGTTGATATTATTTGCATTATTCATTTCATTCTGATCGAACGGTAGGTCAAGGTGAATGAATAGCATTATCATTTTATTTGAACGTACAGTAAGGAATATTTTGTTTAAGGCTAGGCTTATATTTGAGCGGAATTGCAGTGGAATTAGCATGGCACTTTCAGATCTTTTTAACTTCGTACGACAGAGCGGAGTAATGCTAAATACAGGAGGTATTTACAGTAACGTTTTTTAAGGTAAAGTATTCACTTGTAGAGCTAGACTTTAGACTTATCTGAGCGAAAATCATCATCTGCCTTTTCCCAACTATGTTGGCGTCGGCTTCCAGTCTAACCGGATGCAGCTGAATACCAGTATTTTACATGGAGCGACTGCCTATCTGACTTCCACACATAGAGCGACACCTCCACACCCAATACGATACGCCTTGATAAGACTGGTTTTCAAACTTTCTGGCTTCTGATGACCCGTAACAACTGTCAAAGATCCAAGAATGGTAATTATCTGAGCGAAAATGTGCGGTGCTTTCGAGCAAAGGTATGGGACATGTCAGTTGTGTCTCTAGAATGTTTACGCATCTACGATGCCTCTCATCCATACTAATATTATAAATTCGAAAGTAACTTTGTCTGTCTGTCTGTCTGTATGTTACCTTTTCACGCCTAAACCACTGAACCGATTTAGATGAAATTTGGTAAAGAGATAGTTTGAGTTCCGGGAAAGGACATAGGATAGTTTTTATCCCAATATTCCCACGGGATCTAAACTTATGCGGGTGAAACCGTGGGGCACAGCTAGTATTCCATATATCCAAAAGCAGTGGTGACCACTTAGTTCTACCATCCACCCGATTACAAGCCAATAACATTAGAAAAAAAACCCATCAGAAAAATCAATGAACACATCAAAGTGACCCTAAATTAACTTCACAAACTCACAAACACTATCTTTCCTATACAATCGCAGATGTTATCGGTTCGTATTAAAATCAAATTGCACGTTAAACTGTCCAATTTGTAGCTGATGATGAGATAGCGCCCCCTAGCGTCGCTTGCGCAACTGGCCGTGACTAAACGGTGCGCGTCAAGTGCCTGTGATTGATGAGAAGGAATGAGTAGTGGGTGGTGTGAATAGTGGGTCTAGCATGTAGGGCAATAACACGCACGTGAATGTCGAAGGTGAGAAGACCTGCGAGGTAATTGACGTCATGTACAATGGCAATGCCTTTCATTGTGACAGTTCAACAACATTCATTGCGATATTTAATTTACTAGCTTCTGCCCGCCACTTCGTCCACGTGTTTTAACTTAAAACGATATCCAATGGCAATCAGCAATAGCTTAGTTTTATATCTGATGATATAGTAGGTTTTGTGGGGTTAGTACTGGACTGAAACAAACAAAAAGATAGAAGAAGTGTTATCCTGAGAATAAATTTTGAATTTTTTTACAGTTTTTCCAAACTAGAACTGTCCTGTCAGTGTGAATTTTATTCCACGGATAAAAGATATCTAACTTTGGCTTTGGTGAAATCAGCCCTAAATCATCGAAACTTATTCCAAACTTTAAATAACCTAAGCAACATCTAATCCAACAAACTTCACAACTTACTTGCACAAAGATGTAGCTAAAATCAATTTGACAACAACTTAGTTACTTCGACATCGAGTTTTCATTTCTGCGTGCAAGAGGCATGCAAAATCGCCTTAGGGGACTTCCACTTTCCACATGACCCCTCGGTCATTTGAAAAGGAGCTTTATTAAGGTGGGCTACGGTTGTTTTGGATTGTTTGAAGGGTTTTAGGTGTAATGGGTGGCTGGTGGAAGATCATCAAGGTGTGTTTGTGGCCGTTTGGGCAATGCCACGGTTGGGATGTGCTGCTGAGGGTTCGTAATAGGCGAGGCAATGACGTTTCATGCTTAAGACGCCATTGCGCGTTGCCATGGTTACGAGTAGCGATTGGTTTTTGAATGTGAGTAATAGAGAATGGGGTTACATCATTTGCATGAGAGACTTTTGATTTATGTAACTGTGGATAGATGTTTGTCACTTGTTTGATAGTGCAGGAAGTACCTACATAGACGATTGTCACTTGTTTAAAACATATGATAATGCAGAAAGTGTCGCAATACTAAAACTACATTCGTTTTTTTTTTTAAGTGAAAACTTCTTTAGACGCGTCGGGCATTTTTTGAGATGGGGAAAAACCATTGAATTTGTCTAAATAGGTATTGTGTTATTCTATCGAGAATGTATTTTACATAAACTCATATGCGTTTTTCTCATAGGGTAGGGTAGGTAAAAATTACCAAGCATCATTTGCTACGATCCTTGCATACTCTTTTTGCCCTCCTTTATTAATTTTTTTTTTAGTGTCGTGATTAAAATTAATTAAAAAAAAAAATTATTTAGGTAAAAGAACAAAATCAACAAGCAATTTAAAACTATTACCTACCATTGGTATACAACATCAACAACTGTGTACATAACCTATTATATTCATATTCAGAATCAAAAAATCCTTTCACAGAAATTACCATAAGCCCGTAGCATACTGTGTCCGGTGCGATACGGTGGAGCGACGCGGGCGCAGAATCCGAGCCGCAGGCGACGCGCGCAGCTGCCGCGGCACAGTAATGAACGCACCCTGTACGCTGACGGCTTAGATCTTGTACAGGGGGTGAGCTCATTAGTTTTAGTCGGGATTAATTATTAGGATGAATAAGTTTGTGCAGTGACTTTATTAGTGACGTCGTTGGGCTGGATGTCTAAGTAAGACCACGTGGAGCCAATAATAAGTAGTAAAATAAATGATTAAATGGTGGCTCTATTAGCTACTACATAAATATTCTGGATTAGTAGTTTATGAAAAAAAAAACAGTGGCACTCCGGTAGTGCCGACAGAAGTGAAAACTTGAACAATTTTTAAAAGCATAGTATTTTTATAAATATGTTTGAAGGTCATTCTTCCCGAAGAAAATGTACCGCGCGTTGATGTCTTTATAATGACCAAAACTTAAAATAGAAGTGTCGGTAACGGTAACAGTGTCGCGAGTTCAATGGTTTTTTCTCATATCAAAAAATGCCCAACGCGCCTAAAGAAGTTATCACTTCAAAAAAAAGCTTGGCAGATACTGCTTGCACAAAATATTAAAATAAAAATGACAAAAGTACTTATTTAATTCTAATTCTATAGGCTGCAGGGTCAAGACCATGCCAACCGAGTATCTACCAATGGCTTTAGGCTTGAGTTTAGTGCCACTTGTAATTATTAATTTTATGGCATATAAAACTCGGACATTTAATAGAAGGAAGAGGAATTAATGCTGTCGTTTGTAAACGATGTCGTATATCAGAGAGACATGGATTAACGAGTAATCTTAATGAAATGATTATAGACTGGACTTGCAGATAATGCGTTAACGATAAATTATACTGATGTAGACATTTTGTTATTTCCTGCACCTTTATTCAATACCTAAGAGAGAATTGTTAGATTCAGGAAATTACAGAGCAGGTGTGCCGATGCTCTTACTGAATTCCTTATTTTACGACGTGCTTTAGAACTATTATCGATCTAAAACCTCTATTGAAATGACAGCTTTTCTCTCAGACAGCTATGCTGCTGGGTAGCTTGTTGCGCCGCTTCTTCTTTCCAAAGCACTAGGAAGTGTTGAAGGGCGGGCGTTTCGGGGGACTGTCTTATGTAGTTTTGACGTTCGAAAAGTGCTGATTCACCACGATAATTTTCAATTTAAAAAGCATTTCAATAACAAACACCAAAAACTCTAATAAAAACAAAGTTGGAACCATCAAACACCATGTGTTTTGTGATCTTGGAGCGCATTACATATTCGTGCGGCATAATAAATGTATCCGCTTAATTATTATTTTGAAAATATCCGCGCCCCAGGCTCGCCGCGCGCCCGCTACACAATCATATTTCTTATAAAAATAAAAGTAAAATGAGTGTGCACTTGTTCGTGGCTCCACTTGTAAACGGGACAAACTTCGGTGAGTATACGTTGATCATTTTAAATTGGAGTATATGGTTTCGTTTCGTAATCATTATAATAAACAGCGACTTGTTTTTAGTAAAGAATAAGTATAATATCTTTTCCTCTGTCTTTATTAAAAGAGACCAAGTTAATACGATGGAATGATCTACGAAAATACTTATTTTAGGTCGCGTTAAAAAGATAAGCCAGTCAATGAGGTTGGCTTACAGTTACTGCCAAAAATACTCTAGTTTTTTTTTTGGGATGGCTTCTCGCAGTTCTACCTATGAGGTTGTCTTCTGCTTAACCGGGACTAGAGTTTTTTAGTAACAGCATAGGTTATCATATAACAAAAAACTTTTTACAAAAAAAATAACCGACTTCCAATAAAAACATTACAAAGTGAAAAATTACTTTAATTTTGTAAGTCAATGTCGTTGGTTCCGCATTTTCGTTTTTTATATTTCACTTTTTAGTTGTACCTACTCAACACAAATTCGTATAACACTACTTGCTACTCATATGTAAATATCAGTGCTAGGATGTTATTATACATCATCAATATAAAATAAGTGGAAAAATACGTATTATTGAAGCTAACTCAAAAAACTACCCAAGTAAAGTTAAAACTTATAAACTGAGACATACCTAATATAACTACCTATTAAAAAAAAATAATTAAATCGATCCAGAATTGCCGGAGATATCGCGTAGGTAACACCCGCGTAACCTATATAAAAAAAATAGTCGAATTGAGAACCTCCTCCTTTTTGAATTCGGTTAAAACACAATTACTTCGAAAATGCATACTTTCATCATCTACCGGGCATGGTGATGTGGCAGATTTTCGCTACAGAATGAACATTCCTCAGTATAGATGCTACGAAATCGCTACGAAATTGCGACAAAAGTACCAGGAGATCAGTTAGTAAAGGAGGTTAGAACTTATCCAGAGCAGAGTGTATTGTAATGGCTGCCGAAAGGGAAAGGGTTGCTCAACCCTTTGGTGCAGACCTCGGAAGGGGAATAGAGCTGTTCTAAGTACTTTTTTTTTGTCATTCAAAGTTTTTTTTTTCTATAGTGCATCTTCTTTGGTAGCTACTAATAATTAAAATATAGGCAGTTTCTATATAAGCTTCTATGTATATGCTCTCGAAACGGTGAAGGAAAACATCGTGAGGAAATCGGCATGACCCAGAACCAGAAATTCGAAGACATGGGACATCTATCACCCCGCACTGGACCTGCGTGGTAGATTAGCTGATTCCTTATCACAGAGAGGAGGCCTATGTCCTAGCAGCATTATAGGCTGATTATAAAAATAAATATATAAGTCTACACCCAGCAGGACCAATAACAGAGCCTTTTCTACAACTTCTATCGACTATAGAACTCTATAAAGGTCCCTCAGTACCGAGAGCATTGTTGCCGATCAATAGCGACTCCCGCTTAAATAACAATCACTCATTCATTCGCTCCGTTCACTGCAGATCAGTTACATTCGAAATTCGAATTAAAATAGCTGCACAATTCTCTGCCGTTATTTTAATTTCAATTATTTGCGGCCGCTGTCGAGTTTTGAGTGTTGCCTACCTTTTGTTTGTAATTTTAATTGTCTATTTGTAATTGGTATAATGTGTTTGTTTGTTAATTAATGTTACGTGATGATGGTAGTCATCAAATCAATAAATACTGGCAATTTGTACGAAATACAGTCACGAGCAATAATATGTCAACACTTGGCAACTTTCAATTGCGATATTTTCGTGAAATAACGAATGCAACGTTGAAATACGACATTTTACATAAACCTATGGGTTCGAAAATACTATGTTCGTAATAACATAAAATTTCATTCAAAAATAAAGGAGAAAATCGCCTTTGAATAAAGCCAAGTGCATACATACTTATAGACGTGACTGTACACGTGGCCAAATGATGAGACTTTCCAAACTTTCTTATTGTTAAAATACTCGTATGATTTTGAAATTAGCTACTCATGTTTAAGAACTAATGTTGAAAGCACCTACATATTTTAGTATGTATCTACACTAGATTCCTTAAATATTACTTAAGAACTTTTCCTCTAATAGGTTTTTCCTATAATAAAAACTGTAAAGCTATAAAGTACTCTCAAGATTAAGACCTAGCACAAGTATAATCAGCCTATAATATTCCTACTGCTGGGACACAGGCCTCCTCTCGGTGAGAGGGAGAGGGCCAAAATTTACCACACGGGCCCGGTGCGGGTTCGTAGATATCACATGTCTTAGAATTTTTGGTTCTAGGACATGCCTATTTCCTCACAATGTTTTCCTTCACCGTTTTAAAATAATTTACACAAAGTAAAGCGCCTGGCTGGGTTCGAACCCACGACCACTACTCGTAACTTGAGGCCGTTATAAATGGGTCATCACTGCTCTGATGGTGGAAACTCGCATCAAAATATCACGCGATCACACAGGAATACACGTAAAACGACTTTAAAAATAATATGTAAATAATCTATGGAAACGACAAGCGAAACTAAAGTCATGCAAAAATAATTCATATGTAGCCTTATGCTTTAACAATATCCAATTTGTTTTAAATAATATTGGTTTAAAAACCCCTTAAATAGGAAAATTACACAGCACAGGAACACTGCCATAATGCCTTATTCAGGTTACTATTATTTATTCGATAAACTAACACAACTTCTTTGGTACATAATCACTAATAACATTTTACCATTGTTACAGGTGATAATCAACCTTAATACCCTATAAATAAAGGTTTATAGACACGTATATTTAACTTTGTTAGTTCTAATTATGGGTTATAGCCGATATAAAATAATAATATTGTTTGTTATATGACATATCGTAATATTATAGTCACGAAGTTCCGTTCGAGTATTATTTATTATTTAAATTATCGCCATTATGAAATTATTGAGGCTTATTTATCCTCAATCACTGGTAGATTAGTGTGACGGTAAAATATTGTGATTATGTAATTATATGCGAGTAGGACTACTCTATTTGACAAGAATATGATACAATCTAACCCTGACTTTGAGCAAGCAAATTAACTTGTAAGTATTTGTATTACAAGGAATTGGTCCCGGCTTGACATTTGTAGATCTTTGATAGTCGTGACTCGGGCTTCTGAATACCCGTATTTATAAGCCCGAAAGTTTAGTCTTACCACGGGGAAGTCAGATAGGAAGACAACGGAACACTACGGGTAGACTGAAAGCCGACCCCAACATAGATGGGAAAAGTCTAGTCAGATGATGATTCAGAGAATCGCAACAAAGCTCTTTTGTGTATGAATTTCATACATTGATACGATGTGTCCTGCCTACGAAAGCTCTATGAGTTATCTGCCCTACGTGTGTGTCACAACCATAATTATTTAGTTTCACTTACTTTAGTTTTAAACTATACTGTTTATAAGTAAGTTTTACTTAGTTCGAAAATCAAACCGTTAATTTTTCGTTCACAGTTACAAAACTAATCTTACCTCGCGTGAGTCTGGATTTGTACCCGGTTGATGGCAATAGGCTCGCCCCTATTACATGGACCTTTAACATAACTGGCGAAAAGTGGCCTCTGCCTAATACTGTGGGGAAAAACAGGCATAACATAATCAGCCTATAATCTTCCCACTGCACTATACAGACCTCCTCTCCGTGAAAGGGAGTGGGCCGTTATCCACTACGTGGGCCCAATGCGAGTTGGTAGCTGTCACTTATTGTGTTCTAGGATACCTACAACTCGTTAGTCACTGCCGTTACCACTGGGCCATTACCGCTTTAAAGGCCTATTCAAATCTAAGCGGTATTCGCTACCGTCTGCGGTAGATAAAACCGAGTGGGTATGCGGTAATATTACTGTTCGCACCAAAGCGGATTTCGCTATCCTTGTAGGTGGAATACCGAGATCGAGAATCCGTTTCGCCCAACAAGCGAAACAATACCTATGCTGTACTATGGCACCAACTATTCCGCTCTAGCCTAACTTGATACTAAATACCTGAGCGAAACCCGCGCGATATGCACTTCTACCCACAGCGGCAGCGAATACCATTCAGGTCGCTCTAGCCGCGGAACTTGATACTAAAATACCTGAGCGAAACCCGCGCGGTATGCACTTCTACCCACAGCGGCAGCGAATACCATTCAGGTCGCTCTAGCCGCGGAACTTGATACAAAATACCTGAGTGAAACAACCCGCTACCCACAGCGGCAGCAAATACCGCTAAGGTTTGAACAGACCTTAAAACAGGCATGATGTTATTACCCACCTTGATACTATTATGTAAACAGCACTGAAATGAAAAAAGAGTTGTGACTGTAGCAAAAATACTTATCTAAGTTTCAAAAGAGTTCATTACAAAATAACCTAGAAGACTCTTACGAAGTTTTTTCAGCTGACGAAGTCCTACGACCATAGGCCAATAATATCACGCTATCAGCTAGCTATACAACCTACATAGTGAGGTGGTTATATCGCCATAAACACTGGTTGTAGTGCCTTGCCGGGAGGAAGCCGGCCCCGCCTCGCAAGACGCACACCTTTCTATGTAGGCATGTACTGTCTTATATACAAGACGGTGCGCACAACAGGGTTATAACTGGGTAATACCATTATTATTTGCAGGGCATTTGATGTGCTGGGAAAGTCATACTTTGTACCATAAAAAATAACACGGCACGTGACTTTTTGTCCAATGTTTACTCGCGGGGTAATTTAGTAACACACTATTAGTAGCAATGGCTTTAATTTTGACAGTTCTACAACATTCATTGCGTCATTTACGTTGCTGAGCAAACTTTTTCGAACATACTATAAAGCAACGGATTAGCGATATCCTTCAAAATGATTCAGATTGAAAGTGTGTCAGGCAATTAGGGGGTGCTTATATAAATAAGACTGTATGGTAAGTCAAAGTGACTTTGTATCAACCATAACGATGATGGAAAGGACAAAGTATGTATTGGATGATCTACCGAAAACTAGAAGAAAAAGAAGTTCAACCAATCTTATGAATTTTAGAAATAAAAATTATTCTATCCAATAAAGACAACTCCGTGAATATCAGGGATCTCAAACTTGTACTAGTACGTGAATCTGTCATTACGCGAATCTGTCATAATCAGATCTTGTCATTTTGCGACACCTGCCATTATGCGTTTCTGACAATTCGCTAATCTGTAATTTTGCGTTTCTGACGTTCTTCGCCCAAACCTATAATTCTAAACACATAAGCACCTCCCTCCCTATACCTACATACATGGTACGATCATACTATGATAGTTCCAAACAGGGGCATCTTCCCCGAGACAGTTGTGCACCGTTTACTGCAAACTGTCTAAAGTTGTGTCGGTAACCGAGCGAGCGAACGTACTTACGAGTAACTTAGCGAAAATAAGCACAAAGTTCTGTAAGGATATAATGAGTTACTTGTGGAGTTGTCACCTATGACAGCTAGGGGTGGTTCGTGTTCTTTTAGGGAAAATAGGCCAGTTATGTTTACCATTTTTTAGATTGAATAGGCTTGTTGTTCAACTAACTTGATGTCAAGCAATAATGCGGTTGAAATTTAGCTTAATCAGCCTATAATGTTCCCACTGTTGGGACACAGGCGTCGTCTCTTCGAGAGGAAGTGTGCTCTAATCTACCACGCGAGCCCAGTGCGGGTTGGTAGATGTCACACATGCCCTCGAATTTTTGGTTCTAGGTTTCCTTACTATGTTTTTCTGCACCGTTTTGAGACCAGCGGTGATGAAATTATTTACACAAAGTAAAGCACCTGCCTCGGTTCGAACCCTCAAACTACAACTCGTAAGTCGGGACCGTTACCACTGGGCCATCACTTCTCTGGTTAACATTTGACTGTCTTTATTTCACGTTACGTCATTTATTTTACAAGTGTGTGTCTTACTTTATATTAAAAGAGAAGAATATGAAAGTACTAGCTGACAACGCAAAAGCGGTCTTGCAAAAAAAAAATTGCCTGAGACCTATTCTCAGACCTACCAAATATCCACAAAAAAATTCATAAAAATCGGTCAAGCCGTTTCGGAGGAGTTCGATGACAAACACTGTGACACGACATTTTTATATATTAGATTACACAACATTAAAATAGGTTCAAAAACCAATTTCTACTTAATAACATTTCACTGAGTAACAATATAAACAACCTGCACGGTACACTTTCAGAAATTACACACAGCAGGCATACAACATTACCGAGATGAGTGGGTGCTGCCAACTGCACCAACCTAATTGTGCCCCATTGCACTGTCCCCCCGGCGGTCATGATCTAGCCACACGACTACCCCAAGGCCTCCACTAAATACAACCAACTTCGCAAACGCAACGAAAAATTCCAAATTCGAAATTTTAATTTGACGTTTCGTAAAATTCCCGCCATAAACGGTAAGGATTGTTTCAATCGTGAGATTTTTTCGTCATATTCGTGAGTTTTTTACCGAGTTTAGCCTTAGGGTTTGTAATTAGACGAGGTTGATGTATGCTGCATGTGTCCGAGATGTGACGTGTGAACTGGGATCACGAGTTCGTGATACGGCTCCTCATCAGTGCTCTGGATCGATGTCAATTGTAGGGATCGTATTGTTTCTGTGAGGGCCTAATGATGAGGCTGCATTCTTGGCTAAGTGATTGTTAGGTATGTGGAAGTTCTTTGGTATTTTAGTTGCTTAACTAAAATGCAAATATTTTTAAGTAGAGGTTTGTTTAAACGATAAACCAGCTCTCTGAATTGGAATCTTATATTAACCGTAATTAATTGAAACTCAGATATTTCTTTAAAGAGCGATTCCAATATTATGAGAAGAGTTTTGAGAGCTACAAATGCTGTAATCTCTCTAGGGGTGGTACAGGGTGGCACAGGGTGGCACAAACATCGATGTAAAAACTGAAACTATGAATTCAGCAATGATTTTAGCGTATACATTTTTCGTCGGTCATCAAAAAAGAAATCAGCGGTTTTATAGAAAAGTAGAAAAGTGCAATACTTACTTTAAATATAAGGAACAGCAATTATTTTTTAAAAATCTACGAAAAATATCAATGCAGAGGCACATCCCGGACACTCCATACAACGCTCGCAAAATAATTACCTACAACTACTACATTAAAAAATTACGTTTGTATACGTATGAATGTGTGCGTGAGGTACTTGTGTTTGCGAGCGCTCTTGTTAAAGAACTGCGACGGTAACCTCGAAGTGCGGGGTGAGGTGCGGTAACTGATGTTAGTGCGGGGAAGGGAGTGTCCTTTCTGTACGTAGTACTTTAAGTATTCTGTGGCAGAGGTCCAGAATTACGTACTGAATCCATGGTAACAGGTTGCGCTTGCGCGTCCGTGCCACCCTGTATGTAGTTAAAATAAGTCACATCGTATTGATTTTCTTTCCTACGCTACTTTATGTCTTTTATGGTTGAAGTTCCATAGATCATAAGTCAGAGGTCCGTACTGACCCCAAAAAACTACACGATTAATAACCTAACCAATTTTAATAAGTCACCACCGTGTTAATCGCTGGCGTGTTTGTTCCTGCCGTGTTTGGACGATGACAGCACTAGTGGGAGATCAAAGGAGCGAATCCAATATGTGCAGCGATGCAGACGAGTTAGAGGGGCGTAGCTCATAATATGAGTGTTGACAATTGATTCATAACATGATTGAATAAACTCATACATTGATTTTTCCCGTGATGGTCACGGAAAAAGTCAAGTACCAACAGTCAGGGAAATTAAATGTTAATCAAAGTTGTGATTTGACAGACAGTTTAAGTTGGTAGTCAATTTGCTTGACAATTATTTTATCTCTCTGGCTTTACAATGGCAAGCTCCTTATGAAGGGGTTTGTCCAAAGAAGTACTATAATCACACCTAATCCTGCTGCTGTAACATTACACTTTTCCAGTTTGAGTTTTAATGAATGCTAATGTCACATATCCCTGGACTTACGCTTATCGTCGAGATCTGTCACCCGAAGCACGGTGAAGAATGCTGATGAAATTTCATAATATCGCACTGCTAACACAAGACTGTATCAACTCAAAACGAAGCTTTTTTTTCAGAAATGATGGAAACTGATTACTCATTTCCTGTTAACGATTGTAAAAAGTGAACACTGTTTTAAAATTAGTGATAAAATTAAGGGGTTTCTTTAATTATGAGTAATTTCAGAGATTGCAGGTTATCAAGTTATTTCATTTTACATATGATGAATGAGTGATCTCGAATTTGTCTTTTTTTGAGTTGATACAGTCTTGTGTTAGCAGTGCGATATGTCGATGTTGCCTGTCGTCTCTCATTAAAAAGTCATCTTTAGGAATAGAGGATCACCTACCTACTGACATAGTTTTATTATTCTATACTGTGCTACTTTTTCAGTCTAGCAAGTGCCCTCGTACTTTTTTAATTAATAAAGCCACTAAAACCACAAAAAGTCACCAGCGTGTTAGTAACCGGCGTGATTGTCTGTGGCGTGTTTGGACGATGACAGGTCTAGCTGAGATCAAAGGCGTGCGCTCAATATGTGCAGCGACACAAACGGACGAGGGAAAGACTAGGGTCAGGACTAGTTATCGATGAAAGTGAAGTTTGTCGGCCAAAAACTCGTAAAATCGAGGTATCCGATTCTCGGTTTTCCGTTATTTCTGACTGCATGGATGTTGTAGCTTTTGATCTCTAAATTATTTTGATATTTTTCAAAACAATTCTGACTCAATTAAGTCAAAAATAAAAGTGGGAAATGTGGATGGTACTTTAAATGAATAGGAAGAGTAATTCAGTTAATTAAAAGCACTACTGAGACAAATGATAAATGATTTTATTTCGGTAAGTAGGTTTGTACAAACACTTTTACACGTCAATCCTATTCTAAAAACTAGATAAGGTCGGCGTGTCGGAGAAGACAGTTAGGTACTTATCATTCTCAATAAATTAAGTTATACAGGTATATGTAAAAAAAAAATCACGACCACTGATATTCCACAATCGACATTAGTCACAGCACTATTTAAAAAGCTGAATGCACTCTGATAGAAATTTGTTTTTAATCGACCTCAAATTGGGCGCGAAATGAGTTGGACCCTCGGGTGGGGTGCGTCAAAGATAGCTTCATTACAGATGCAGAATTAATATTCTAAACATTTATCATGTTCAAATATATTAAATGCTACGCTCTTTTAACTACCAGCCTTTTTTAATAGATATTTTTTGTTAGTTTTGTAAAAAAAATGTGACCTTTGCTCTGTTGTTGCACTTGCTTGTCAAAATTCAAGGTAAAGCGATTTATGAAATTCGACATTCCTTACTAGGTAATTATGTTTATTTTTAGTTTTGTAAATTCGATTTAATCCCTTCTAAAGTATTTTTAGATGAGCTTTATTTTCAGAGATGTTTGTTGATTTTTTTTAGTAACTATGTGCTTGGAATGTCGTGATGAATGCAAACTACGCACTTACCTACATTGTAATATTTTTTTTAAGTCTCGGCGTTATATTCTGAAACTACATATTTCTAAATGTATTTACTTGGAAACCAACGTGCTGGGTCCGTGCTGCGGTGTTATTGCGTAACACACTAAGAGTATGAATGGCTTTCATTCTGACAGTTCAACAACATCCATTGCGTTATTAGCGTTGTTGAGCAGCCAAATTTTGCGAACACATGAAGCAATGAATTAGCAATATCCTTCAAAATGATTAATTTTTGATTGATTTAAATTGATAGTGTGTTACGTAATTAGGGTGCTGGTGGACCGCAGGATCGCATCATCATCATCATTTCAGCCGAAAGACGTCCACTGCTGGTCATAAGCCTCCCCCAAGCACCTCCACTTCGACCGGTTCTGTCCAATAATTATAATACTTATTGGCAAAAAATATGCGGTCCTTATTGGCAATAGTACAGCTATTGGATCTTAGAAGGACAGGTGAGCCCGCCCGTAAACAAATGAAGTATTAAGATTAGCATTTGCACGTGTTGCTGGTAATAGCGTGACCACAGATTCTAATTTACAGTTCGGAATTCAAAACGATTGTTTCCCTCCAAAATCTGACAGCTCAATTACATTCAGCCTCGGACGACATTTGTTCAAATTGCCTATGTTTTATGGATATTACCACATTAAATCAACCGTGCAGTTAATGCAATGGGACTCTTATTTTTAGGGAACTAAAGCTTGAAATTCAATGACAATCAATTCTGGAACTGTAAGTTTGAATTTGTGAACATAGGTTCTTTTTACGTTCCATTTCGCGGTTAACACAGCGTGTAAATGAGTTCTTTATCATGTCGTGTTTTAAGCGGCTGTTTGTAAAGTTTTGTTTCGGGTGTCACTGAAGGGTGAATAAATTAAAATAAAAGCGGTAATGTAGAGGGAAATGTACGACAAATTGGCATGTAGCTATAACTAAATTACTTTTAGAATTTGTAGGGAGATGATAGGTTAATCTTTGAAAAGAAAATTGACAACCTATACTAATAAAAACCTATACCTACTAATAATTATAATTCCAAAACTTTGTATGCTACCTTATCACGCCAAAACCACTGAACGGATTTCGATAAAATTTTGCAAGGAAATAGATAATACTAGCTGCGCCCCGCGGTTTTACCCGCATGAGTCTCGATCCCGTGGGAATATCGGGATAAAAAGTACCCTATGTCCTTTTGATCCAGCCGTTTGAGCGTGAAGAAGTAATAAACATATAAACACACACACACACTCACAAACTTTCGCCTTTATAATATTAGTGTGATGGCATCCTGGAGAAGTACAGACGCCAGCACATGAAGCAACCCGAAACTGTCAAATTTTCTCAATCAGCTTTGCTTTAGCGATAACGTTGAAAATCTATTAAAGTTTGACAGATTGTAGTAATTTGATGTGCTGGCGTCTGTACATAGGTTACTTTTTGTCCCGGTAGCACGTTCCTGTGGGATAATTTTTGACATCAACGCGGACGAAGCCGCAGGCAGAAGCTAGTCCTATATAAAGCTTCGAAACTTTAAGAAATATGAGGAATAAGTAACCTGTGCTAGTATTCCATCTACTAGGGTCACATAAAAAACGGTCGTCAATATTTGGTGTATTTTTTGTAACATCTGTATAGCTCTTTTCGCCTCGAACTAACGTCCATTATCTGCTTCCACAAGGCTGCTTGCTTAATAGCTTCAATATTTTCTGTTCTTGTTTTATTTTTTTCGATTGACTAAGTATTTGTGATGGCAATCACGCACAACCACCTGGACATTCCATTCACAGGCACGTTCGAGAATTATAGAGCTGTCCTGGTAGCTACTTTGGTACTGTAGAAGAGTGTACATCAAAACAAAGTCTTTCAGATAAAATATTATTTCCTTTATTTCATTATATACATATAAATTATATTTTTAAATATTAGGATATAAAAAAAAAAATAGTAGCCCACCGGTATCAGGAACAGGGTCCAAGCTACCGGCGGTCAGGGCTCCAGAGAGAGGAACCTCCTAACCATGCGAGCTTTGTCCAGAAGTACCGCTTTCTGAATCAAGACCTTGATTCAGCTGCCCAACGAGAGCCTCCTTAGGTGTAAAAATAATTATTACGGAATCAGTTCACTTTTTTTTTAATTTTTTATCCGTATCACTTTTTCTTGTCAGCAAAATCTGACGTCTACGGTTTTCTGCTTTCTCAATTCGTATTGGCGTTTACCTTCAATGCTATACCATTATCTTGTAAATTACCAAAAAGGTTGCATCCATAAACCATGCAGGGTTATAACCTCTACTTAGGTAATGGTCGGACATTTGACTAGTACATACCTAGTCAATCGAATATATTTAAGTTTCCTTAATCCTCTTTCTACAAATGATTCTAGAACATATTCTTTCTAGTGCGTATAATCTACCTACTTATGTACTGTAATACATAAAGACATTTCGCACTGGATACATACGCTCATCGTGCACCTGCCATTCAAATCACGCCTACAGCACTTAACAGCAATAATACTATCGAATATATACACGATTTCGAACTCTATCGCATTGTGATAAGAGTTGTGAAATATTAAGAACTAGTAAAGTATTTGTCTTAGTGAAGCGAGTTATGGTCAAAGATTAAGGATTTGGACTTAAAGAAACTGATCTTTTGTAAAATATTTAAAAAAGAATAGGACGAGATTGTAGACGTAGACATTTTTCGTCAATTAAAAATAAAAATACAAAAAATACCAGTTCCAAAATATACATTTTGGAACTGGTATTTTTTACAATAACTGGTATTTTTTTATACAGTACAGCAATTGTTTTGTTAATAACCGACGAAAAAACACAGAGGGGTCTAGAATCATGTACTGAATCCATGGTAACAGGTTGCGTGTCGATGTCCCTGCCAAGAAGCAGTGGGTTTTATTTAGACAGTTCAACAACATTCATTGCTTTATCTACGTTGTTGAACAAACAAATTTTTAGACCATATGAAGCAATAGATTAGCAATATGCTTCAAAATAATTCAGATTGAGATTGATAGTGGTTTACGCAATTAGGGTGCATCACCGTGGCTCTATTATACATGCGTACCTTCTTAAAATAAAAATAAACATCTTCAGTATCCTGAAAAGCATGTCTGAAACAGAGCGATAACGAAAGATGGATTACTATGAAGCACTTGACGCTATATATTATTTAATATTTTTTTTTCACGTAGGCATCGAGATAAACCCTTTGCAGCCCGCGATGTGTAGCAGTGAAGCATCTTTGGCATGTAATTACCCTAAGACCGTTTACACAATATGACGTAGCTGCAGCGGCGATTTGTATGAACCTTTACACATGGCACCGCGGCGGTGGTGGCAGTGCCGCTTCAGCTACGGCATAATGCGTAAACGGCCTTACACCCAAATGAATGAACCATTTATCTCTTCACTTTTGATATAAACCTTTATCGAGCCGCACCACATTACCTCCATGGGTAGTTGATCGACTATCACATCTGCATGCTACTCTATGCCCGCCCGTGGCATACAGTTACCGAAGTGGCAGAACGCAAGCGGTGCGCCCGCAGGCATCACGGAGCGCCCGCGCCGCCCGTACGCACCATACGTTATACTTGCCGGCCTGAAACATTAGGGATACGCTCAGTTTTTTGTTCAAGGTGAACGTTATTGTGTCTTGGAACATCTTGAGATCATATCTTTTACCTCAGAAATTAGAAACAGGATACTCTTAATTATAAACATCAACATCACGTATTCCCGATGGGTTAGGAAGAGGTGCATCCACATTTCGCCGCTTATGTAGGTTAAAAACTTTCTTCACAAAAACGGGTCCAGCGTACCTACTTAGTCTCTTGTCGGACGTATAAATGGGAACGCTGACTATTAGACCTACTTGTTAGTGGGAAGTTTGGTTACTTGACGGAAAACTGCAGGTTCCAATAGATTACTAATCACGGCTGTCTATGCGATAGTGCGACGAGTGTGGCTGCTACGCTGCTTTTACGCAACTGCGTAGCAACTGCTAAGCAGAGTCTACGCTTTAGATACGTCGCTCGCTGCCGCTACGCAGCTACATAGCAGCAGCTATGCGAAGTCTACGCTTTATATACATTCAAATAACGCCTACACTGCCTCTACGCAGCTGCGTAGCAACTGCTACGCAGAGTGTACGCTTTCATATGTCCGAATAACGCCTATGCTGCCTCTACGCAGCTGCGTAGCACCTGCTAAGCTTTGCATACGTCCGAATAACGCCTACGCAGCCTCTACGCATCTGCGTAGCAACTGCTACGCGGAGTCTACGCTTTGCATACGTCGGAATAACGCCTACGCTGTGTCCACGCATCTACGTAGCAGCAGCTATGCAATGTTTACGCTTTGCAAACGTCCTACTAACGCCTACATTGCACAACATGGGCTAATGTCTGAGGAAAATTTCTTAAACTAGCTGTTATTACGTTCTGGGAATTAGTTAGACAAACAAGTAATTCTTAGAAAATACAATATGGCTACGTTTTTATGATTCAGTTCATGATCTCATATTATTAGATCATACCCTAGTCCGATTTAACCTGTCGATAGTCAGTATAAAAATTAATTTATTATTGGAAAATTACTCGAAAGACCGTACAGGTTAATGAACATAATATGTAAGTACATGGTGTGTACAACATCTACTAACATAATAATTATAATGTTCATTTTCTGAATAAAACAATCTTCTGCAAATCACGAAAAAGATTCGGCAACAAAAAGCAAAAACAAACATTCGGTGCAACGAAATGTTCAACTGCGTTTGTTTTAAAATTGCGAGCCCTATATTATATTGTAGTCTGTGACTGCGACCCATATTTGTTTCAGTTCATAATTATTAAAAATCAAATTCCGTGTCCCCAAATCCACGTGACTGAAGACGCAAAAAAAGCACGACGTATTAAAAACTGACTACAACACTAGTGACGTAATTCTTTCACAACACTTCTACATCTGATTTATAGCCGAAGATACATAATAAACACATCGCTAGGCCACAATAGGCCAATAATTACGTATTGTACTTCAACGAGGCATTCAATAGGCCGTCTCTTCAGCTGGTGGGGAACATTGTTCGTCTGCACTGAAGATGGTACTATAGTTCATCTGAACTATACCAATTACTTGTGACTAATAGGTCGATATTGATAGGATATTGTAATTTATCGGAACACGGTATCATGCTAAAGAATAATTAATGTTGCTGCTGCAAAAAATTAAATACCTGCTTATGTATAAGTAACAATCTAATAAAAAGTTGGTACTTGGTAGTCGTTTCACAGTTACCTCTGACACCAGCCGTATAGAAACGAGAATACAGATCACTTTGATGCGAAATAACAGTAAAATAAATGTAGTACGTTTTTTTACTAGGGTGCGTATTGTTTTATGTTACCGACATGGCTTGCAGAGTAAGCAAACTGAAGTAGCAGTGGGCTGGCCATATGTCTGTCGAAGGACCGATGGCCGGTGGAGCAGACGAGTCCTGGAGTGGAGACCGCGTATTGGCAAGCGTAGTGTGGGACGCCCCCCAGCTAGATGGACGGTCGACCCAAAGAAGGTGGCTGGGTCGTAGACTGGATGCGGAAGGCAGAGGACAGGGTGCTGTGGCGCAGTCTGGGAGAGGCCTATGTCCAGCAGTGGACTGCGATAGGCTGAATTGATTGATTGTATTGTTTTATTACTTTATCATATAGTAAACTAACTGTTGCCTCCGACTTCATCTTTTATCCAGGATCAAAAGTGTAGCAAACAAGCAAAAAAACTCACTTTCGCATTTATGATATTAGTTAGGACGTGTTTTATCAGACTTTATAGAATTACGCTGGTAACACACCCGGTCGTAAGCTACCTCTAAATTTTTCTAAAGATGGCACACGAACAATACGAACCTTGTAGCTTCTTAGCTTGCGATCAAAATCAGCTGTTGTTTGGCATTACGACGGGTTTGACGCAAAACATTCTTACAAATCAAATTTTGCTAGATTTTAACTTTGTGAAACCAGCTGGCCGATAAACCTAGCTTAAGTCTATTCAAACTTATGTTTCAAATTAATATTATTTCAAGTTAAACAAATATCAACTTTATTTAAATGGTAATTAAGTTCATTTCAGAGTGACTAGCACTTTTGAAAAAGTTTGAAGTTGTAGCGTAAACTGAACTTTATTGTGGAGGATTTAAAGTTATTATTCCATTAACTCATATTTGTTTACATTTTTGGTAAATCAATCGCGAATGCAGATTAGCCGAGTTACTCTTACCCGAAATCCCTTTGCATTTTGCAGCCAAAACTCGGGATAACTAATAGGGAAGTGCCGTATAGGTAGTCATTGTTCTGACCTGTCGTTTATACCAAAGCTGTACAAAGCCGTACTGCTTGCAATAGCAAACGACAAATTATGTCAACATCAGTAGTACATACAGAATTAGTATCCCACAGCGCCGCCAATCAACTTGTACAAACCATTTAGCCGCTTTATATCTCCTTCTGTCGTTGTCATTAGTCAGACACGCCGGTGGTCTATTTACGAGTACATAATGTACTGCCGGTAATTTCACAATAGTCCACAGATTATATATTTAAGTAAATAGCACAGATACAGTTTATATTCTGCTTGTACTGAGAAAGGTAATAGCTGGCTGAAGGGTGACCAGTTGTTGAGTGTTTTGAGGATAGTTTGATCTAGTTTTTATGACCCTATAAAGGATGTGAGGTGTGTGTGTTTAGAGGGGCTTATGGCTAAGTAATAACAGCCGCACGGGTCGATCGTTCAAGTTAAGCTACGCTTGCCGCGGTTGGATGGGTGACCATGTTTAAATACCAAGACCCCTCCGTGCTTCGGAAAGCACGTTAAGCCGTTGGTCCCGGTTGTTATTCGTGGATCTTTGACAGTCGTTACGGGTCGTCAGAAGCCCGGAAGTCTGACAACTAGTCTTGCCAAGGGGTTGCGTATTACCCAGTAACTGGGTTGTGGAGGTCAGATAGGCAGTCGCTCCATGTAAAATACTGGTACTCAGCTGCCTCCGGTTAGGCTGGAAGCTGACCCCAACATAGCTGGGAAAAGGCTAGGCAGATGATATATTTTGAAGGATGGTAAAATCAACTCAAAATTGTTCTGCTGCAAGGCAAAGGCTTCGTTCTGAAATGGGACGGCTATTGATCACCACGTTGGCTCACTGTTTTACGTGAACGGTTTTTAGGTAATGGCCAGGGTTCTCCACTTTTACAATGGTGTCCAAGAATAAGTGTCTAAAAGTCACATTGGTAGCACCATTGTGCTTGCTGGAATACCTAATAAGCTACTCAAGGCCATCACAATTTTAAATTTTCCAGTATCTCTTCCAGCCATTATTTAGTCATTAGGGGTAATTGGTGCACAAGCCCCCTGCCCAGCCAGAGTCTCGAGTATTTACCTATACAATATTGTCCAACACTGAAGGATATGCATCATTGACCTGCACCATCAATGGTGCAGAGGAAACTAACTAGTCTCGTTTGCACCATTCTCAATGGTGCAAATGAGACCATACTACCAATGCAGTTTCATTTGCACAATTAATAGTGCAAACGAAACTAGTTAGTATCCTCTGCACCATTGATGGTGCAGGTCAATGGTGCATACGGTACAACGGCGATTCGAACATACTGTGCCCAATAATCGATTGAACTGTGCCAAATAAATATTTATCTTTCTTTTGTTTTCAAACCTTTTTACAAGTTTGACTTCTAGTAAGAGCACACCCTGGACACTCCATACAACGCTCGCAAAATAATTACCTACTACTACTACATTAAAAAATGACGTTTGTATAGGTACGTATGAATGTGTGCGTGAGGTACTTGTGTTTGCGAGCGCTCTACTTAAAGAACCGGCGACGAATATGCCGAAGTGCGGGGTGAGGGCGGTAACTGATGTTAGTGCGGGGAAGGGAGTGTCCTTTTTGTACGTAGTACTTTTAGTATTCTGTGGTAAGAGTCCCGCTACACCTCGTTCACTTGGCCCCCCTAACCGTGCAATAGTGTAGGTACGGCCAGTAGGTACGCTAGCCGCGGGCCGTCACGATGAATGACCCGCCACGCCGCCCATACACAATTTCACCGGACTGCGCTCATGAAAAGACCTTTTTTTTCTTTTAAACTTTTTTTTTAAAGCATGATGAGCTCCTTTTTTTAGCCTCGGATATTGTTTGATGTGTCTGTTTTGTCTTTGTTCTGTATGAGGTGAGATGTGTAGTGTGGTGAATTTAATTGTTTTTTTTTTTTTTGCGTTAATGTATTTGCATCCTTATTACCTGCATAGTTCGGTTGTGAATTGGATTTACTGGTCTCTTGACGTTTGCAGCAAGATAATGTACTAGGATTTCATCAGATGTACAGACTACAGCACATCAGTCTGTCAAATTTATTTAATAGATTTTCCACTTTATCGCTATAGTATAAGGTTCAAAGTTGATTGGGAAGATTTGACAGTTTCGGGTAGCTTGATGTGCTGGCGTCTGTGCCTATGGTGTAGAATCGTCAGATTCAGATACCTACTTTGCATAATCAGCCTATAATGTTCCTACTGCTGAGCTCCTCTCTTTTTAAGAGGGAGTAGGCCGTCATCCACCACGCGGGTTGGTAGATGTCACCCGTCTCCAAATTTTTGGTTTTAGTACATCGTCGGCTAAGTATTCTAAGCTGCTAACTCCATTTTTGGCTTAACTGACTATTTAGTATCAAATGAAAGAGAAAACTCTATTTTTATTCTAAAGATACAGTTAATGTTATGTAATATCGTTGGCACATATACCTACCCTTCCAGGTAAGTTACGGCAGAAATAGGTGAGGTTTCTCTTTCATTTGATACTAAATAGTCAGTTAAGCCAAAAATGGAGTTAGCAGCTTAGAATACTTAGCCGACGACATGCCGGTTTCCTCACGATGTTTTCCTTCACAGTTTTGAGAGCAGTGGTGATGAAATTAATTACCTACACAAAGTAAATACCCTGCCTGGGTTCGAACCCACGACCTACTACTCGTAAGTCGGGGCCATTAGCACTGGGTTACCTCTGCTCTATGGTAACTATTTGGTGGTTTTATTATTGTACAATTATTTTGTTTGGATTGGTAATTTAGAATTAATCAGTTGAAGAAAGTCATTTCCACTATAGAGAGGCCTAGAACCTGACCAAGTGACGCGTATCGGAAACTTTTTAAATATATTTTCGGTATTCTCTCGTCATGCCGCCACCTATTCGATCAGCTATCAACTTGTCTCCCTGCATATGCTTGCTCAAAAACCCTCTGGGCTCCCCTACCATCTACATTTCGTGTTAATAAAAACATTGTCTACTTCATAAAGTTACGATTAAAAGTTTAATTTGTAGAAAAGGTATCACCAGAAAAATGAAGTTTTGACTACACGTAGAAACTCGCATTTCAGCACCCTAATTGCGTAACTCACTATCAATCTCAGTTTGAATCATTTTGAAGGATATTGCTAATCCATTGCTTCATATGTTCGAAAAATTCGTCTGCACAACACCGTACCTAAATAACGCAATGAATGTTGTTGAACTGTCAAAATGAAAGCCATTGCTAGTTTGCTACTAATAGTGTGTCACGAATTTACTCCGCTGATCTCAAAAGAAAGTACGTCACAAAAATCAATCACCACTGCGCCACAAAGTCTAAACAACAACAACACAAAAAAAAGAACTATTCTTTTAATAAACTAGCAAAAAATAACAAAAGGGGATCACCGTCGCAGACCCCAAAATTATACCATGGCCGACTATAATCACCCTATCTGGGTTTTTTATCGGGGACCCACAAATCTAATATGAGTAATGACAGGATCGGAGAGTGGGCACTATAAAGCGCCTATTTGGTACCCCTTGTGTCATATCCAACGATTTATTTGAGACGTAATAATAATGTTTCAAGTGTAGATGAAAATGTAAGATTTGGTTTCGAAGTTGGTTTATGAGGAAACATGAGTTGATACGATAGAACACGTTGGTTGGTAACTTGGTACAATATTGTTGTTGTTTGGTCGTTTCAAATTAAATGTTTCTTTTTCGGAGTTTTATTTAAGTTACTTTAGCCCGTTAAATAAAACTCCGAAAAAGAAATATTTAATTTACTTACTTATTTATTTACTTTAAACTTACTTTAGCCCGTTTACTTTTGATCTGGACTTTTTGGAAGCGCAAAACATCATTCCCATACAAAATTCGACTATTTATTATAAACCACCCTTATTCATGGATTGCAATTTTCCAAACAAACACTTGGATGTCGTTTCCTTTAGGGTTAATTTGCGGAAAATCGAATGCACTCAATGGAACATTTAATTATATTCCATAAGTTTTGCTGTTCCTACGTTGCCATTCAATCCCAGAACTATTGTTTTGTGCATGGATATGGATAGGTACACGAGTGTTAAATAAAAATGATCTAAGTACCTACCTACTAACTAAATACCTCTTATCTTTTTCAGCTATTCTGACCACAACATCTCTCCCGTCCAATCAAATCAATCTTTCCTGTCGACAAATGACGTCATTCCTAATTCCAAATCTAAATCTCAACACATTTCCTTCATCAATCCATTTGTCAATCAATTAGATCCCGAGCATGCGCGGGCGGCGGGTGTCGTGCGCGGGAGCGTGTGCGCAGCGGGCGCGCCGCGGGGAGCAAGCGCCTCGCGACATGCAGCCTTTGTCTTTGCGCACCTACGTGTTAGCATGAGATTTGAAAAAAGAATGCTTTTGTTTTAAAGAGGCTGGCTGATGACGGAAATATGTTTTTTTTTTTTTTAATTGCTTAGGGTATTAAAGACGGCTCGCGACATAGATCCTTTTTATTTGCCTAACGACGTGTTAATACGAGGTCTAGAAAATAAAATGTTTTTGTTTCAACGAGGTTAACTGATCAGGGAAAAACATATTTTTTAATTGATTATGGGATTAAAGATGGCCCCCGACATACCTACAGCCTTTATCTTTGCGAACCTACGAGTACCTACGAGATTTTGATAATACGTGCTTTTATTTTAAAGAGGTTGGCTGGTGAGGAATACATGTTTTTTATTTAATTTCTTCAATGACAGTTTAAGTTTTAAAAACTATATATTCCTAATTGGTAAGCCTTTGCCATTATCACTAGGTTAGCCTAACCGTTTCATGCTATCTAACTTAACCTGACTGATGTCTCAAAACTACAACGATTTTACAAAAATGGTTTTTAGAATGGAGTTATCCCGGTCTATGTTCGGTTCGTTTGCGATGATAATTCAGTGTGACCATTGTTTTTTCTAGTGGACCAACATTCAACATTGTTTATTCAACCAAACTCTTGGCTTGTTGACACATCATTAAGCCGGCTGTACACATGGGGCCAAGGTGTTGGGCCAACGTGTTGGGCAAAAATGATGGATAACCAAGATTGCTGTTCACACATTGGCTTACTGATCATTCTGCATTGGCGCTTCAAAGATGGACGTAGAAGTTCTTGCAGCCGCGGCAATTTATTTATACAGTGCGTTTAATTATTACGTACATGTGCACCAAAGTAGAGTGACTAAAAAGAAATGGCGCAAAAGAAGGTGGTGGATGGTGACTATTCATCGGAATAGAACGATAGATTTCTTATGAAATAAGCATCACCTTTGTACCTATTTTTTCTGTTCTGTTTTTTCTTGTCTGTTTATATATGTGTGTACATAAATGGTAAAATAAATAAATAAATAAACGAGGTAAATGTGTTATTAGTTATTATTGATATACAGGGTGATAATAATTTTGCTATCGGAACATGGGAACGTAAATTTCACTCACGCGCAACGATACTGTCTCCGCTGACGAGTAACAACGAACTGAACAATACACCAACGTGTGAACGCTGTTTGCGGAGCGCGCCAAGATCCTTTGATGTGTGCACAAAAAACCGACACTATTCGGATGGCCTGCCAATGTTGGCGCCAACTAGACCAATTAAGCCAACATACCGCCAGGTAGCTCTCTACACGTTGGCCCAACACCTTGGCCCCATGTGTACAGCCGGCTTTAGCGCCATCCACGAATGCGCTCCCCACTCTTCTCCCTAATCGCTTGCAGTAAAAGTGCAAAATTCCGCTAGTGTTTTAGTTTTGTCGGTACACAGTAATTACTTATTAGTGTATCAAAAAACTAAAACACTAGCGGAATTAACTAGCGATAACCACTAGCGATTAGGACCCGTCTCCACGAGCGAGAGAATCGCGGCGATATTATCTCCGTGCCACGTATTTCTATACACTCTCTTAGAACGTGTCTCCACACGGCGATATCATCGCGGCGAAAATTTAAAACTATCGCCGCGATTCTCTCGCTCGTGGAAACGGCCCCTTAGTAAGAAGAGTGGGGCGCGTCTTCGTGGATGGCAGTATCTATACCTATTGAAGAAAAGATGGACGAATTATATGAAAGGAGGTGAATGATAGTATTGACAAAGGAGATTGGAAGAAGAAAACGCGTTGAGCCGACCTCAAGTTACACGAGACAAAGGCACAAAGATCATCATTTTCAAGAAATACTATCATAATGTGTCCGGCAGTGGCGAAGGGTGAATTTATGACAGAGGAAAGCCGGAGCAAAAAAAAAAACGCCAAAAAGTCAATAAGCCGTTTCATTAAATTCCTATTTATACAGGGTGTCCCAAAACTCAACGTCAAGCCGAAACGGGGTGACAGGATTGATCATAACCATCACGAGAAAAATCTGAAAAAAAATCTATCTCATGCAGTTTGAAAATTATGGGCATTTTAAGAAAAACCTAGAAATTTGATCAAACTGTACCATTTTTCGGTTATTGTGGTTATTCTTTTTTATTTTTGTTCATTTGAACTTTGGAAACGTAATCCTAAATAACATTTCTAGAATCCCAATAAAAAATAATGACACAATTGCCTCAAGTTTCCGAGAATTGAGACTATTTGTTAAACTACGAATTTAAAATTTTCAAGATTCGTCGACTTTGACAGGCCCTCCTATAAAAAAAATGTACTAGAGTGCCTTGGCAAGTGGCATTAAAAGTTGGCGCATTTAATCAGAATTCTAAAATGGTACAATACTTGTTAGTTCCATACAATAGAAAAGAGTAAAAAAATTAAAACCTCAAGTAACCCGATTTTTGCTATCAGATTTTACTCAGTTAAAATGTTTTTAATTCGCACAAGCTCTAGGTAGGTTCTTAATTTTAAGGCAAAATGATGAGAGAGATGGATAATGGGTATGTTTGCCATGAGTGAGCGAGACAGATAGTGACGCCACGCATTGAGACGGAGATGCGTCGTTTAAACGAGTGCGAATGAAACAGATAGATGCTATGGCATCTATCTGTTTCATTCGCACTAGTTTCAGCCAAGCAAATGGCTACGCTACCAGTCCGACACCAACCAGTTAGTACGTTTCGCTCATTCGTCTACTGCGCACGTTCGTATTCGCTTGTGTTGATTTAGTACTGACAACTTTGGCTTCTCTTTTTGGACTTGAATCTTTGTGAATTGGACTTGTTGATAACATACCGGCAACTTTGGCTTCTCTCTGGACTTTTGTGTTGGCATCCTTTTTATCTACCATGCCTACGCGCTACACTTCACAAGAATATGCGAACATGCACCTCATTTATGGGGAATGCAGATGCAACGCAAGTGCTGCCGCTAGACTTTATCGTGAAAGATATCCAAATTTAGAGCGCTACCCGGATCACCGCGTGTTTGTTAATGTGCACCGTTCACTCACAGAGGGCGGCCATTTCCCGAATCAAATACAGGCTGGAGGTAGACCTGTGTTTCCTTTCCAGGAAGAAGTATTGCAAGAGGTCGCACGTGACCGAAGTATTTCCGTACGTGGAATTGAAGAAAGAACGGGAATACCGAAAAGCACTGCTCATCGTATTTTACAAAGAGCCGAAATGCATCCGTTTCACGTACAACGAGTTCAAAGTCTTCTACCTCGAGATTATCAGGAAAGGATTTCTTTTTGTAGAACAATGCTACAGAGGCATAATGAGAATCCCCAATTCATCCAAAAAATTCTCTGGTCAGATGAATCGACATTTAAAAAAGATGGTTACATGAACTTGCACAATTATCACGAGTGGCATGTGGAGAATCCACATTTAATGCGAGAAGATAGATCCCAGTATCGTTTTAAAGTAAACCTGTGGACCGGAATTTTAAACGGTAAAATTATTGGGCCTATTGAACTGCCTGAGAACTTGAATGGAACTAATTACCTACATTTTTTAAGAGAAGATTTACCAACCCTGTTAGAGGACGTACCACTAGCAGATCTTCGCGACATGTGGTTTCAACAAGATGGCTGCCCAGCGCATTTCGCAGTGCAAGTAAGAGATTTCCTTGACCAGGAATATCCGGGAAGGTGGATTGGACGTTCGGGCACTATCTCGTGGCCCGCCCGTTCACCAGATTTAAATCCCCTGGATTTTTTCTATTGGGGAGTTCTCAAAGAAAAAGTTTACTCAAAGCCCATTGAGAACGTAGCCGACCTGCGTGAACGCATTTCTCAAGCAGCTGAGGCGATCAACTCTCGAAGATATGCCCGACTAATAAGTAGATCTTTTTTAAGAAGATGTAGGGCTTGTATTGAGGCTGATGGTAAACAATTTGAACATTTATTGTAATAAAAAACGTTATTTCTCTATCATCAGACTTTTATTCCAACAAACCTAATTATTTTACTAATTTTACTAACTTTTTTTCACTTTGGTAAAAGTGGCGTCACTATCTGTCTCGCTCACTCATGGCGAACATACCCATTATCCATCTCTCTCATCATTTTGTCTTAAAATTAAGAACCTACCTAGAGCTTGTGTGAATTAAAAACATTTTAACTGAGTAAAATGAGATAGCAAAAATCGGGTTACTTGAGGTTTTAATTTTTTTACTCTTTTCTATTGTATGGAACTAACAAGTATTGTACCATTTTAGAATTCTGATTAAATGCGCCAACTTTTAATGCCACTTGCCAAGGCACTCTAGTACATTTTTTTTATAGGAGGGCCTGTCAAAGTCGACGAATCTTGAAAATTTTAAATTCGTAGTTTAACAAATAGTCTCAATTCTCGGAAACTTGAGGCAATTGTGTCATTATTTTTTATTGGGATTCTAGAAATGTTATTTAGGATTACGTTTCCAAAGTTCAAATGAACAAAAATAAAAAAGAATAACCACAATAACCGAAAAATGGTACAGTTTGATCAAATTTCTAGGTTTTTCTTAAAATGCCCATAATTTTTAAACTGCATGGGATAGATTTTTTTTCAGATTTTTCTCGTGATGGTTATGATCAATCCTGTCACCCCGTTTCGGCTTGACGTTGAGTTTTGGGACACCCTGTATATGCTTTTCTATTAGGTATGAGCTTCATGCGAATAAGCGAAAAATGACAGAGGATGAATTGACTATAGAGTGGTTGTGTTCTTAATTTTCGAAGGGAAGCCGGTGGGAATCGAGTTGTTATATGGCACCTTTGCCACTGGTGTCCGGTTTGAGTTTGGGGTTTTTTTCGACGATGACAGTCTAGGTCCTGAAGCGATTTCAATTAGCTTATCAGCACTCGTATCTAGAATGTTTACCGTGAAATTATATTTTATTATTCGATACAAGAACTTCTTAGCAGACATTAAAAACATCTGCACGGAATAATTACTTTATATGGCTACATTTTATTATTTTTTTTGGCATAAAAAACATGGCAACTCGCTTTTAATAGGGAAAGTTTTATATGTTTAGTTAGTTTTATATGAACAGGTCTACCTATTCCAATCTCGGGTAATATAAAACTAAACCTATATACCTAATTATTTATCTAAACTTCAAGGTAAGTAACACAGAGTGGATAATACCTCCTAAAAAATCCCAGAATCCTTTTTAAAGTTTAATCATAGTAATCCAAACTTTCATTAGAAATCACTCATTGCACAAAAAGTTTCAATACTTTTTATCCCATTCTGCAAAACGAAGGCTTTATGATGATTTTCGTCTGTTACTGCAGGCCATAAGGCCTCCTCCATATTACTGTTTCGTGACAATCATAACGTTTTGCATCGTTCTCACTAGCTAGTATAATTTCAACACTTGGGTCGTAGCATTATGCTGAGCGAAGGCCGTTTTGCGTGGATGTGACACATGTTTTCCCTCAACTTGTTATTTTTTTGTGTTACTGATCTTCCTCTGCGTCACGTTCACCGCAAATAAACGTATTTTCTTTTTTTCTGTGAATGATGTAACCAGTATTTTGTAAATACGAGTAGGTATATTTGAATTTAAAAGAGTGTCCGTGGAGCTTCTTGCCCGTTCTTCTCCATAGATACCTAGGTACTACGCTTTGGAATGGGAAATTAGCTTCATCTTTCTGACTGACCGACCCCTTAACGATTCAAAAGTGCCTGTAATTGGTTTTATTTGAAACTAGCTGCGCCCCGCGGTTTCACCCGCGTAAACGTCGATTCCGTGGGAATATCGGGATAAAAAGTAGCCTATAGTATGTTAATCCAGGGTGTCAGCTATCTCCATATAAAATTTTATCAAAATTGGTCCAGCCTTTTGAGCGTGAAGAAGTAACAAACATATGACATACACACACTCACAAACTTTCGCCTCTATAATATTAGTGTAAAGAGTGAAAAATGCTTTGAGTTTGAATCTTATCCAAGGTGATTACAAATGAAACATAGGAAATTTTTCTCGTAAAAACATTCGGTTTCTTTTTTCAACTAAGAATAAATTCTATACCCACGATAATTACGTGCAGCACTAACAAGCTAATGCAAAGAGCTGTCAGAATTAATAAAGTAGAGGTATCGAGTGTCGACGCGTGGCCGACAATGGGCCAGTGTTTTTTATTCGTGGCCGGTAATGGGCGCCGCGTGGCGTCGTATTGTCGGCCACCCCGAGTGGTGCAGCGTTATGATACGGTAACTAAGTACTTGATGTGTTCCATCTTTAATTTTTCTGCACGTGTGTTTTTGTACAAAAAAGTAACTGAATTTGTGAGGAGTGATTAGGGTGAGGTAGTAGTAGTACTGAGGGGCTCGTGGCTTATTAATATCAGCCACACGGGTCGATCTTCAAGGTTAAGCAACGCTTGCCGAGGTCGGTTCGTGGATGGGTGACCATCCATTACATATCGAGACCGCCGTTGGTTCCGGCTGTCATTCGTAGATCTTTGACAGTCGTTACGGGTAGTCAGAAGCCCGAAAGTCTGAAAACCTGTCTTACCAAGGGGCATCATGGTACCCAGTAACTGGATTGTGCAGGTCAGATAGGTCGTCGCTCCATGTAAAGTACTGGTATTCAGCTGCATCAGATTAGACTGGAAGCCGACCCCAAGATAGTTCGACCCAAAGAATCCAAAAATCGTACCTACTTCCTCAGGTAGGAAGTATATACTCAGCCGTGAGTAGAACAAGGCTGTCAATGATGACGATGATGACTTCCTAAGAAAAATCGTAATGTTCCATTGCTATCAAATATTAATACTAACTTCTGCCCGCGACTTCGTCCGCGTGAAATTTCTTGTTCCCGACGGCAGGCGATACGATGCCACGGGTGGCCCGTCGCATCGCATCGCCTGCCCTCGCTATTATACTTACTTTCGCTTAGCGTTCTTTGTGACCTTTTTTATGTTTGCTCGGTTCGTAAGGGTCCTAGTGTAATGTTGAATAGCCTATAGCTTTCATCAAGAATATAATTGGGCTATAAAATGCAAAAAAAAATGCATTTGACATTTCAAATCCGACCAGAGATTAGCGCGTTCAAACAAACAAGATTATTTTCTGAAAACCATTTTGTTTACAGCAAAAAGTACAAATTAAGGATTAAAAGAGTTGACACTTCCCGTGACCCAAGGGCTGGCTTTTACCTTGGCCAGAGGCTAAGCATTGCCAGACAACGTGGCAATGCCGCCAGTCTCTTGGGTACCTACATTGCCAGTCGACAGCGATGCGGATGAATTATTCGACGCTATATTTTAGTTTTTGTATAGTTTTAGTTAAGTTAGGTTTTAATTTTGTTAATTTAGGTACCTATATAAAAGAGTTTAGATATTTCCAGAACAGGTTTTTTTCAAACTGAAATAAAAGCAAACAAATAACCGCGGATAATATATTTCTTTATGAATTTTATTTTTAAATGCAGTCACTTTAATTGGTTATGTAACGAAATAAAAAACAATTTGCCTTTTGAGCGTTCAGAAATCGTTCGCATTGTAAAATTTTCGCGGCAATATGCAAAATAAATGCATAGAGCACGCGCCACCTGGCAGTTCAATTTGAATGTTGAATTTCGAACGCTTTCAAAACTTATCTGCGTGATGCGATTTGCGGCACGCAAGCGATGCGAGGGCGCGAATCGGAGGGATTTGATGTTTAAAATCACATTCGATTCGCGATTTAAAACCATTTCAGATCCTTTGATGTATTTTGTAAGTTTTGTTAAGTATGTGATGTCTTTTTGAATCAAGGAACTGTATTATTTTATTGTGGTCTAAAATAATGCAGTAATTACTAGTTGAATTGAAGGTTCCATTGATTTATATTTTTTTAATTTACATTTTTTAATTTATATTTTTTAAAATCATTTATTTATCTATTTTCGGGTAGTCAGAAGCCCGAAAGTCTGACAACCAGTCTTACCAAGGGGTATCGTGTTACCCAGTAACTGGGTTGTGGAAGTCAGATAGGCAGTCACTCCATGTAAAATAGTGGTATTCAGCTGCATCCGGTTAGACTGGAAGCCAACCCCAACATAATTGGGAAAAGGCTAGGCAGATGATGATGTTGACTTCAAGGTTTCTTTAGGCAGTCTCTCGTTTCAAAAACATACACATACTTTAACTAAAGTCGTGACTTCGTAAGATACGTTACGTTCAATTGGTGCATTTCAATTTGACACCGTTGATTATAATTTCTCTCGCAAATTTGGAATTCCTTGAAGCTTTTACCTTCGTTCACTTCATTCTTTATTCATGCAGAAGAGAGAAGTTTTATAGGTACATAGTTGATGTATAAAAAATTCCTCTACCTACTTACCTAGTGTTAAGTTAAAATTCCTCGAAATAATATGTTTTCCGCTTCGTCATTTACATCCTCGAGCGCGGATAATAGTTATAATTATAATCTTATTCTACCTCCACATTAAAGTTTCAACATGAATTCATTATCCTACCCATTCCAACAACCGATCTCCGTGGTTACTTGACGCGCATCGACGCACCTGTTTCGATTCGAATATTGAATTACCATAATCGATTTGGGGGTAAGCCACGCGATGTGCTCTATGATGATGCACAACCCTACTCTTCCTTGTACTTGAGTGTCACGTCTGTATTCTAGAGCTACGAGTAGAACGAATCTCCGAGTCTCGATTAAAATTAGATTCGAGTTAACGTCGGTATAAAATTTAACAGTATTACATCCAGATATTTATAATAATGCGCAGCAGTTGTGAATCTCTAGAATATAGAATAATGATTTGAATATGTACTGGGAACACAAACCTATAGATAAATTAACTATGTATCATCATCGCATACAAACAATATTGGCTTTGGCTAGACATTTACTTATTCTGCTGGTTTTTTTTATGAAAAACTGTATTGATAACAATAATATAAATAAAGTCAGCCAAACTGTATATAAGAATTTGTCGGCAGTCGTTCTCGTCAAATTTTGAAAATTAATGTGGTAGTATCTATAACCATATATAACGTAATTATGCTAAGTAAACTATCTATAATAAATATAGCTACATTCGAGATCAATGTTCTCACATTGCTGGATCTGTATCCAGCAATGTGAGAACATGGAGACTGTGGAGAGGCCTGTGCCTCTCCACAGTTCCACGCACAGAACTAACAGTTTCATAGAATATTACATTCATTCAGATTCAGTTTGGCATATTTGGTACTAGCTTCTGTCCGCGACTTCGTCCGCGTAAAATTTCACCCTCCCTCCATTCACCCCCTTAGGGCTGGAATTTCGAAAAACCCTTTCTTAGTGAATACCTACTCTTCACAAAGTACACACCCTCCAAATTTCATGTCTCTTGGACCAGCGGTTGAAGCTGTGCATTGATATATCAGTCAGTCAGTCAGGACTTTGAATTTTATATATTTAGATGTAATTGCAGTACCTACCTACATTGATCGTCATCTTGAAATAGGTTATTAATTAAATTATTCGAGTCCCACGTTACGACACTAACAGGGATGAGAAAACAAAGACAAGGATTGGATAATAACAGATGAGTTTTCCATGAAAATACTAACGTTGTAGGTATTAAAAAAGTTTTTAGGTACGGTAGGTTACATTATCCACACATTCAGAAAAAAATTGCAATAATTTGAACAAACTCATTTAGGGGAACACAGTTTTAGCCCAATTATTCTATTAAAAGAATTTGGTAGAAAATTCGCTGTATTGTAGGCCTAATAAATCAAGGGATAATGTTGACCGCAGTATATTATGAGTGATCGTGAAACAATAATAAATCACTTTTTGGGGATGAATGTGGTCAAATTGCGGCCATATTTCAAGATTACGAATTCTCCAAAATGAGATTTTGAATTTTGGAACATTTTAAGAATTACGACTCTGTGGTTTTATAAGAACTACCTACTGAATTGAGAGTGAATCATTTTGTGGCAAGAATGCGTATTTAGTAGGTAGGCCAAACTAAATGACCATGAGATACCCCTTCAATAAAAAATCATACATGGGTACATTTTTTCGAGTCATTAGATAGATGACCTAGATGTAGAGTAGACAATGCCAATCTAGTCTGTATAAATCTCATTGTAAAAAAAATTTGGTGAAATGAGCTGTCAATAGTGTCATTCCCTAGCACCAAGTGGAATGACAGCTCACTTTAAGCTCACTTTACCTAATTTTTGACGGTGAGAATTTTACAGAATAGGCCGGCTGGAATAGATGTAGAAATTGCTTGATTAAAAATAAAATCAAAGTTTAAAATATAGCTCATACAAAACAAAAAAACTCTCAGTATTGCTTTCTGTAACCATTTAAACCCACTTTTCTCGCACATTAAACAACAATTACTCTAAAATGTTCGAAATTCTAAATTCTGGGGACTTGCGTGCGGCATCCAAGCATCCAAGATGGCGGAGCAATCAATCAGTCAAATTATATTGTCTTAGAGATCGAGCCAAATCGTCCCGATCCGGGCCCGAAACTTTACCACGACGGATTAAATTGTTCTAAATGGTACGTAATTGTAAATATATTATAGTATTTTATAGATTGAGCTTAAATTGCGTTGTTCATTTTAGGTTCAAGTGTCGGTCGTGACTTATGGTGGAGAGATGGAATGTCGTTCATTATCGTGGCTAAATGGTATATACCTACTTCGTTTGAATCACGTTACAGAGTCCTTGTGTCGCTTCTGTAGGTAGTGATAAAAGTAATAAACAGTCATCATTCTGATAGCATCTGTCAATGGTATCGGAGTACCTACCGGAATGAGAAAGCTTATAGTGGATAAGACAAAGTTTAAAACAGAAGACGAACTAGCAGGGGATCGAAGAGGGGCGGGGAGGAAGGGGGGGGGGGGGTCAGGGGATCAGACCTGAATAACTCTTATAATTACAGGCAATAACAATGGAATGTCAATACTTGTTTTTCCTACAACCACAATAGCTTCATCAGTCCTTAGGCTTTTTCTGCATAATTATGTCAAGTATCTCCCGCTTTTTTTTTGTAACGTCTTCTGTTGGCTTTGTCAACTATTAGGTTGAATGAGACAACGGAAGACAGCTGGAAAACAGAATTTTTTCGGAGTTTTGTATGTCCTCGTGAAGTCCGAGTGCTACTCATCTAAAAACTCGATTCTTGACTCCTGAAATCCGTAGACATGGACACTCCAAACATGACCAAATCAACCAAGCTTTAAGGAAGAGGATAATTTACTACATCACAATCTTATCACCAAATAAATCAACCAAAATTGGTAAAAAAAAACTAATACCAAATGCAGTCGTGCATCAAATTTTTTGTACAATCAAAATATGAATGGTTAGACTCAATCAGCTTATTATCAGATTAGTCAGATGATCCTTTAGCCGAATTATAATAATTTAGTTTCGTGTTAGTCGATTGTTTTGTTGCATTCGACTAAAATACTGCTCGGGTCGTTTTGAAAAGTAAATTTTGATTGATAGCTGATGTAATTTTTGTAATTTGTGTGTGGGGGCGAGTTCTTGTGCTCCCACCTATTTTGTTGCGCTGGGTTGGAGGAGACCGCTTGTTCCAATAAAACTCCTGGTTGTTCGAAGACTATTTATTTTCTTGTTCTTCCTGTGAGATCTTGATCCGAACTGAATATGGATCAGCGAAAACGCTCTATCTATATCTAATTTTACATGGGCGCAAGTAGTGGCGGGGCTAATTAGTTCTATAATTTAGCTTTCCAATCACTGTGTTTCTTGTTCGTGCCCAACTCTCGATCCACCAATCACAGCAGTTTGTGATCGCGTAGGCTCGGGACAGGTTTCGACAGGTTTGGACTTGTCGAGAGTGGAACACGATCGTGTCTTAGTACATACAAATTACAACTTACATACTAGGATAAACTTATACACTATTATTTCTTATGTTCTAACTATTATTCTTATGTTCTAACTACACTATGCCGTTATGTAGGTGAGCGTCCTGCACATTTCTCCCGCCGTGCGTCGTCATCTGCTGCTGGCGTCGCAGTTGTAGATGGTGCAGGATCGCCGCTCTCGATTGGTAGCACTATTATCTTCTTCACTGGACGTCGCAGGGTGCCTCCTTTTGTAGTGACGTCCACCGTACGCACAACTCCGTCTGGGCCGGGGAATGTAGCACAGATGCGTCCTCTGATCCACATGTTTCGTGGAAGGTTGCCGTCCACGATCAGTACTAGATCGCCGACCTTGGGGATTCTGCCTTTGGTGTGCGGATCCCTGCGGTTCTGTAGTTCTGGGAGGTATTCTTTTAGCCATCTGGCCCAGAATATATCGGCGAGTCTCTGAGCTGCGCGCCAACTGGCTCGTAGATGCAGGTCACTGTCGCAGAATTCTCCGGGTGCCGCGATGCGGCCGGGACCACCCAAAATGAAGTGATTGGGTGTTAGAGCTTCAGGGTCTTCGTGGTTCACGGACACGTGGGTAAGTGGCCGGCTGTTCACGGTGTGTTCGGCTTCGGCGAGCAGCGTGTGAAGTACTTCCTCACTCGGGAATCGCTCGTTTACAGTGGTGGCGAGTGCTGTCTTTACAGATCTCACCAGGCGTTCCCAGGCGCCTCCCATAAATGGGGCACCAGGCGGTATGAATCGCCAGTCGATTATCCTCTTTGAGGCTTCTTCTGCTGTAGCTGCGAAGATGGCGGTTCGTAGTTCCTTATCAGCGCCGTGGAAATTAGTTCCGTTGTCGGACCACAGCTGTGTTGGGCATCCTCGGCGCGCTATCATACGGCGCAGCGCCATAATTGCCGAGTCCGTGTTGAGTGATGCCACAAGTTCCAGATGAATGGCTCGCGTCGTGAGACAGGTGAACAAGGCAACGTATCTCTTTTGGTGACTCCGTCCTGCTGTGATGGTCAACGGCCCGAAATAGTCCAGCCCGACGAAGGTAAATGGTCTCTGATGGTATGCTAGTCGACAGGAAGGGAGGTTCCCTGTCATTGGCTGTGCTGGAGAGGCTGCCTTTATACGGCATCGCAAACATCTACTGATTATGTTCTTGACTGTCGGTCGTAGACGGAGCACCCAATGCTGTTGACGGCATTCGTTGACTGTCGTCTCGGTGTTCGCGTGATGCAATTGGCGGTGGATATGTTCAATCCACAATCGCGTCGCCAGGTGGTCTCCGTCAAGAACCATCGGATTCTTCAGGTTCTCAGTGATGTCTGTCATGGCGGTTATTCTGCTCTTCAGGCGAATCTCTCCCTCTGAGAGTTGTATGCTTAGTGCGTGCAGGCGACTGTTTCGTGGTAAGGTTTTCTTGTCTCGCAGAGCTTCTATTTCTTCCTGGAAAGATTGCTCCTGTGAAGCTCGTAGGATCAGACTCTCGGCCTTACGTAGAAACCCAGCGTTGAGAGGGAGGTAATTGTTCGTGGTTTCTCGCCTCTCTCTCGCTTTGATTGGCAATGTTCGTCTGTTCTTTCTCCAATCAGGGTCTGCGCTGCTATTCCTTTTAGTTCTTTTGTAGTTGATGTTGTGCCTTGATTGACGACAGAGGTGTAGGAACTGCAGGATTCGTGCGGTAGCTCGCAAATATCTCTCCCAGCGTGAGAATCTATTGACGTCTGGTATAGCTTCGCTGATTTGTGCGTTCTCATTTCTGGTGGTCAAACTACAGGTTCTCTCTTCCCCTGTGATTATGACAGGGTTCTTCTCATCGACTGGCCATGTGTCCGGGGGACCGAGAAGGAAATCTGCACCGTTGAACCATCGATGATCTTGACTGTAGTTCTCTGGCACATCTCTTGTAGCGTCATCTGCTGGGTTCAGTTTGGTCGGTATCCAGCGCCATTCGTTGGTGGAGCTGTGTTCCTCGATTGCTGCGATGCGATGAGCGACATACGGTTTGTAGGATCTGGATCCGGTTCTGATCCATGACAGTGTAGTTCTGCTGTCGGTCCAGAATGTGGTTGACTCTGGTGTTCGTTCGTGTTCTTCTTTAACTGCTGACGCCATGCGTGCGCCATACTGCCGCTTGTAGCTCCAAGCGTGGAATCGACATTAGTTTCAGTGGGGCTACTTTGGCTTTGGCTGTGATTAGGCAGACGTTGACTCTTCCATCCCTCGTGACTGTTCGCCAATATATCGCGGCTGCGTATGCAGATTCGCTCGCGTCTGTGAACACGTGCAGCTGTAGCGACTCTGTAGCACTGAAGCCTGGGTAAGTTCGTGGAATGGACATGTGTTCCAACTTCTTGAGGTGGGTGAGCCATTTCCTCCAGCTTGCGGCTAGGTCACTGTCCAGGACTTCATCCCATAAAGTTCCACGACGCCAAACTTCTTGTAGTATTTGTTTGGCTCTGATGGTGACTGGCGATACAAGTCCCAATGGGTCAAACAGGGACATTACTATTCTAAGAGCTTCTCTCTTAGTAGGCGTGTCGTTCTGTAGGATGTTCTGAGGTATGCGTGCCAGGTTCAAATTGAAGGCCAGCGAGTCTTCTGCCGGCTTCCATATTAGGCCGAGAACTCGTTCTGTATTGATGCTGTCTTCCAGTTTGATCGAATCTTTGGTCTTGGCATCTTCCCCTAGCGCTTCAAGGAGGGCGGTAGAGTTAGATGACCATTTCTTGAGTTCGAAATGCGCTTGTCTGTGAATGTCGCGCACGGCTTGTGAGACTTTCACGGCTTCTTCTAATGTGTCAAAACTATTCAAATAGTCGTCCATGTAGTGTTTTCTTTTGATAGCTTTGACTGCTTCTGGATGTTCATGCTGGAATCTCTCGGCGTTCGTGTTTTTCACGTATATAGCCGTAGCTGGCGAGCAAGATGCTCCGAAGATCAGTGACTTCATGCGGTATTGTTCCGGTGGCTGGTTATCTCTTCGGTCACCTCGCCACAAGTAACGAAGAGCGTCCCGGTCTTCGGGTCGTAGTTCTATTTGCAGGAACATTTCGGTGATGTCAGCGGTCACGGCGATTGAGTGCTGACGAAAACGCATTATCACTCCTGGCAGCGATTGTAATAGGTCTGGGCCAGTGAGTAGTTGGTCGTTCAAAGAGACTCCTCTAGTCTTGGCTGCCGCGTCGCAGACAATTCTTAATTTCTCCGGTTTCATGGGATTGAAAACCGCAAAGTGAGGCAGATACCATGTTCGGTGCTTCGATGTCGTGGCTGGAGCTGGTTCGGCGTATCCTTTTGATACTAGTGCCTCCATTTGTTCAGCGTACCTCTTCTTGAGTTCGGGTTCTTTGTCTATTTTCTTTTCTACGCTTATGAGTCTGTTCAGAGCGCTATCGTAGTTGTCTGGCATCACGACGTTTTCATCTCGCCACAATAAAGCAGTTTGATATCTTCCTTCTGGAGTTCTTTTTGTGTATTGTTGAAGGATACGAAGTGCCTTCTCTTCAGGATCATTGATGGGTTTCTTTGGATTGACTTGCATGTTGTCCATTGTGATGTATTCCTTCACCAGTTCATGTAGGTCGTTGTCATTGTTAGCATGTCTGATGAAGTTCACTCTATGGCCAAGTGTTCGCGTGTGACTGCCATGTAGGACCCAACCTAGTGGTGTTAGTGAAGCCACTGGTTGGTTCTTCTTTCCTGTTCTGATCTCCGTTGCGATGAGTAGGTCCCAGTTATCCTGGCCAATCAGGAGCTTGGGTCTGGCATCTTCAGTTACTAGGTCTCTGGCGATGTCATGAAGATGTTCACAGTCCCTGACTGCTTCTCCAGGAATCTTTTGTGCAGCCAACTCTAGCTGCTTGATCGTTCTTGCACGTAGCTTGCGTTCAGATGTGTGAAGTCTTTTGATGAAGAAATTCACTCGTTGAGATGACACGTCGACTGTGGGCTCGCCGTCAAAGGATGCTATTCGAAGTGGTTCATAAGATCCTTCTGCTCCGATTTGCTTGGCTAGGCTTTCGTCGATTAGAGTTACGGTAGAGCCGTCATCTAAGAGAGCGTAGGTATTTACAGCTCCCGCCGGTCCAGAAAGGTGCACTGGTATTATCTTGAGAAACGATACCTTCGGTGTCCACATTGAATGAACCTTCTCTTGTTCCTCTTTGGAGCCGTCGGTTTCTTCTTTCTTTTTAGTTGGCGCACTAGTGGCGTGTAGCATTCTGTGATGTAAATGCACACAGTTGTCTATCTCGCATTTCTTTGGTTTGCAGCTGTGTTGCTTTGTTCGGAATTTGAGGCAACGAAAACACAGGCGATGTTTCTTCGCGATGTCCCATCTTGCATCAGTGGTTGCCTTCTTGAATTGGTCGCATTCCACGATGCTGTGTCCTTGATGTTCACATAAGCCACACTTTGGTTTGTTTGCTTCTTGTGTGGCATGTACCCGCTGCTGACGTCGCTGCGTGTTCTGAGTGGTTTGACTTGTCGCAGCGATATTCTCAGGCAGTGCATATGGGCTGCAAATCTCTGCTTCGATCTTGATGAATCGGGTGAACTTCAGAAGATCAGGTTCTGTTCTGGGTTGTGCTGCTGAATACTGGTACCACTGTCTTTTCAATGTTGGTGTGAGCTTCTCAACAATAGCCTTTGTGGCTTCTGGATTGAAGAGGTAATGCTCACAGTTGAGTGCTTGTAACGTCCCAACGATGTTTTCCACTTTGGTAGCGAAGGTGCAAACATCACGCGGAGATTCTGTGAGGCGTGGTAGGGTTCGTAGTTGCTCCATCTCAGCCATTGCGATGGAGTCTGGTCGTCCGAAGTGTAGCTCGAGTGTCTTCATTACTTCGTTCGGGTCTGCGTTCGTTATTAATAGACCTTGTACAGCTTCTTTTGCTGTTCCTCGAAGGCTTCTTCTGAGTCTTGACATGTTTTCCACTGTTGTTAATCGATACGCTGTCTCACAGTAGGCGGCGCGGAACGTGAGCCAATCTTGATGAGCTCCGTTGAAACAGGGAAGTTCGGTGTATCTCATTGGCTGCTGGTACTGTGCGGCGTGCACAGCTTGCGTGATCGCAGCAGCAAGTTCCTTCATGTCCGTCCTTGTTTCTGGGACGGCTAGTGTTGTAGGCTGTTGCACGACGTGGGCTGATGTTGTAGACTGCGGCACCCAGGATGAGGTGTCAGGTCTCGAAGCGTAGCTATGATGCGGTGCCGTGGTGTAGATCGGTTGCCACGATGTGTTCGGTGCCATGTTCGTAGAGTTCTGCGGCCAGAATTCGCTGGGGTTTACCGGTGCTGGCGTCTGTCGCGGCTGTGCAGGCACGTAGTTCTGTTGCCCGGATGCGGCGGTGATCTCGGGCGTCGGGTTCGGTTGTGGCTGCGCAGGTGCGGAGTTCTGTAGCCATGCGGCGATTACTGGCGGCGGGTTCGGGTGCGGCTGTTCAGTCGCAAGGTTCGGCTGCCAGGAGTCGGCGGTGGTGCTCACTGGCAGTATGATGTTCATGGATTCAGGTTCAGTGTTCGGGTTTTCAGGTTGCGGGTCCATGGTGCTGACTCCCGCCGGTAAGGTCGCCGGGATGTCCCAGGCTATGGCGGCGGCGGTCACTGGAACTGCTGGTTTCATTGATGTCTTCACCTCGGATTGATAGGGTTTGTTGCTAATGGCGAGTAGCTGACTTGATTGGAGCCAAGTAGTTACTCGTTGATCGTTTCCGGTTTCCGAGGCGACGGAGGATACATCTTCATCCGTAGATTCAGCTTCAATTTCGGCGAGGCGTGCGGCCGCTAACTCTGCTAATCGTTGTGCTAGCTCCGCCTTGGCTTTGGCTATACGACGCGCTTTCGAAGTTTTGTCACTCTTCTGTGACGTAGGTTTGCTGCGGTGACCACTCTCTTTATGTTTAGTTGTGATGTCTTGACGTGGCGCGGCATGTTTAACTGTAGACGAGGTAGTGGCTGGTGCTTCTGAAGTCGCTGCCGTGGTCGTCTCTGTGGTAGCCGTCGTTTCCGTAGCTTCCGTAGTACATGTGTCGGCCGTAGTCTCTGTAGTGGTTTCCGTAGCAGTTTCCGTTCGTTCTGTAGCTGTCGTCGATGCTCGGCCACCTCTTTTCCCCGTAGACCTCGTAACTGGCATTGTTTCAATATAAATTCTTCTAAATATTCTTCAAAAAGTTCGCTGGAGTCTTCTTAATAGTGATCTTCCTCGAATCCGGCTCTCGAAGGACCAATGTGTGGGGGCGAGTTCTTGTGCTCCCACCTATTTTGTTGCGCTGGGTTGGAGGAGACCGCTTGTTCCAATAAAACTCCTGGTTGTTCGAAGACTATTTATTTTCTTGTTCTTCCTGTGAGATCTTGATCCGAACTGAATATGGATCAGCGAAAACGCTCTATCTATATCTAATTTTACATGGGCGCAAGTAGTGGCGGGGCTAATTAGTTCTATAATTTAGCTTTCCAATCACTGTGTTTCTTGTTCGTGCCCAACTCTCGATCCACCAATCACAGCAGTTTGTGATCGCGTAGGCTCGGGACAGGTTTCGACAGGTTTGGACTTGTCGAGAGTGGAACACGATCGTGTCTTAGTACATACAAATTACAACTTACATACTAGGATAAACTTATACACTATTATTTCTTATGTTCTAACTATTATTCTTATGTTCTAACTACACTATGCCGTTATGTAGGTGAGCGTCCTGCACAATTTGTTAATACAATATGGTGATCGTGATGTTTCGTGTGTTTGGTTGTTAAGGTGAATGGGTAGTTGTAGCCCGCGAAATTCAATTTTTCTTACGTTTTTTGCAATTTCCAGGTCAGTGTCAGGTTGTATCTTGATCAAAATATGATTCGCGACAATAACAGGTACGTATTTACAGAATTATAATAATTAGAATCATTAATACATCTTTCTAAGTTAGATTTCTACCGTTAAGAACAAATCTCGTATGGAAAAGTGTTGATGGTAGAAATCTAACTTAAAGAGATATATTAATGATTGTAATCACTATAATTCTGTAAATACATGTCTATTATAGTCGCAAGTCATATTTTGATCAAGATACAACCTGACACTGACCTGAAAATTGCAAAAAACGTAAGAAAAATTGAATTTCGCGGGCTACAACTATACCCATTCACCTTAAGAGAGAGTTGGTTTTGAAGTGGTGGTAATTTTTATTATTGTCTAGTCAACCGCACAGTGATAACTCGCACTACGAAAATGACCCTTAGTGCTGCGGCTTATAAGCCCTGTCAATATCAAATTGTTAACACTGATAATACGGTGGTTGAATGTAGAAATAAACTTTTTCTTTCTTTCTCTCTTTAATCTTGTTTTCTTGTAACAGCTTGAGGTATACTACTATTCTACACATATTTCGATTCCGTTGACGTATTCCAACGTCTCCTTAAATTCCTATTGTAGATCTAGACTTCATAGTCACTGACAGGCCCAAACAAATCTTTGATAAAAATCTATGTAAAAAAATCTTTGAATTAATGTTCTTAGGTGGCCCTCGCCAACTTCATAAACCTTTTAGTTCTTCCTTATTGTATTTTAGGCTAATGAGAAGATAGATAGGTACCTACTAGAGCTTTTTTTTTTAACTAGCCTACGCCCAATCCTGGGCTAAGGCCTACTTCCACTCTTTCCATCTTTCGCGAGTCCGCGTGTCCTTCTTCGAGTTTTGACAGAACCGATCTAGCTCGTCCCGCCATCTCCTACGTTGTCTACCGCGACCCCGCCTCACTGTCACTAGGAGATTTAGTTCTTTTTATCACCCATGATCATATCTGTAACAAATTCCCCCAAATCATAAAACAAACGCGATAATACATCATAATAATACCGAAACTCACTAACACTCAAAATCACAACACAACCTCATTATCTTCACAAAAAACCTCGGTATTTTAATGTTCCTCTAAGTATAGGGTGCTCTCTTACTGATGTCGCGAGACCACGTGGTCATGCACACATTACCATAAACACGATGACCCCACATAGTTCAACGCAACCTTTAATTTGATACATAAAATTTTAATAACATAAAAATTATAATTTTCCAATATAATTATGGACCGTTTCAACAAAATGTTAGTGGATTTATATGTAAATAACTTTTCTGTTCAGTGTTATATATGATTCTTATCTTATCAGCCTCATATCTGGCAGTTTGTATTGATGATCGTATTAAAACCTTCTTAGAAATTGCCTGCTAGTCTGTGGAAAAAGAAAAAATCATGACGTATCAGCTGTTTGGATTCCCGCCCAAGTTGTAAAAGTCGCCGGGGGGAGAGGTTCCCGTTACAATGATTAAATAGACAAAGGCTAGGCTTCTAGGTTTTCTGGTACGACATCTCATTATGTAGGTACACTTTGAGATAAACTACTTGTAACAACAATAAATTCTATTCTAAGCTTTAAAACATTATAATAGAAATTAAGTCAGATTGACGTTTGAATAATTTTAGAACTTATTTTATTAAGGTAGGTAGTCGTTGTGAACAGCCTAGGAAATCCTTTGTCTATTTCATTATTAAAATATGGTTTTTAAAATGACAGCTGCGATCGAACTTTTTTTGTCAACATGACATAATTTAGTATATAATAATATTAGCTGTTATTTTGGTCAATCAAATGAAAAATCTGAGTTTAGGTATTTTTACAACGCCAAACAACCAACCAAACCGACTTTAACTGCTACCACGATCTCTGCCATGCCTTCGGGCGACGTTTCGTGCTAACTCTAGCCCTAGATTATGTCTAAGGCAATGTGGAATCCTTTTTTTAACTAACAAATAAATCCAGCGATGAATTAGGTACTATTTTACACAATTAACTCAGTACCATTTCTATCATTAGGTACACAATGCTACACAATTTCAAACCCATAAAAATTGTGCAAATCAACTTATGAAATCACAACATTTATTTGGGTTGATTTTAACATCTCTATAATTTGAAAGTGCAATACCGGTCACAAGAACAAAAACTCAAGTTTCCACAAACAATATATTTATTGTTTTGCCCATAAAATACGGCCAATGACTATGTTTAGCTCAATTACAGGTGTGGGCCATCGGGGCGCAATTATAAAACGTTTTGTGACTTACCCGACCTCAATTATGAGAGGTTCCTATTGTTTTTGTGGATTTTTATTGATTTTCTGACCTTTGAGGTCCTTTTGAGTGGTTGTAGGATAGATTTAATAACTGTTTTTGGATTTTAGAAGGCTGTAATTAAGCACCTATGAGCTAAGTTTACCTACTAGAAATCTTAAAAATATTCTAGTAAAAACTTATACTTATTCAACTAGCTGACCCGACAATCTTCGTACCGCCTCAAAATCAACAAGAACGAATGTTAAAGAAAATGGATTATTTTCATTATTATTCTTTTCTTGATTTTTTTTCACATGTTTTAATAGCTAGTTATTGTGCTATTCAGGGCGGACACATATTCAATAAATCAAAGATCATAAAAATCGCTCCAGCCGTTCTTGAGTTATAAGTAGATAGATAGAGTAACTAACCCGACTTTGTTTTATTTATATAGATTATTGCGCTGAACAGGTAAGGATAGGTAATAGAAGACAAGGGGCAAAGATTTGGTGAAAGTCTTCAAGTCGTCTCTCAGAACATCAGACGATCAATGGAATCAATGTTAGGGACCATAATAGGCCACATAAAACTCAAACAATAGAATACAAACCTAAAGAAAAACCGTTTCTTTGCGGTAAACATGATGCAGAAAAAGAACACGAAAAAAAATGACAACTTGGGGGAAAATATGCATCACATCCATGCAAAACAGCCATCGCATCGCTCAGCATAATGTAGGTAATGATAGAATTGCATAGAATGCCTACTCTATAAAAAATAAACCAGACAAAGTCCAAATTAATGGCCGGCGAGAAGTGAGCCAGGACCCAGATGAAAAATTAGGCCAGGCTCTAAAAGACATGATGAAACAAGTGACGATCAGATTTATTAATCGCTATCGACTTGAGGAACAATCTGAGTTATCTGACATTTAGGTACCTATCAATGGAAAAGTGTATACAGGTAAATCACTCATAATTAACGATAAACATGATATAGACGTGCATAATTCTCTGAGAACGACGATATGACGCGTCACTATATGGCCCTGAACTGCCAGCGCCATTCACAACAGGAGACGAGCTAATGTCACAAATCACAATGAAAGGTATTCAATAAACGGTGCTAATACAACCTTCATGTTCATTTGATCGACAGATTGCAAGTTTAATCATAGACATCGTTATACAATTACAACAATGGATTTTCTCATTTGATGAGACGGAGGAAAATTAAGAAATCGTGTTTGATTTAAGAAATGAAACAAACATTGACTACGATGAACGGTTCTTAAAACTTGATTTTATTAAGTATAAGATGAGACAAAGGATATAGGAGATGGATCAAACAAGTTGGAAGATAAGTAAGTACCCAATAACGCATATTGTTGGATGGTTGTAAAATTGAAGAAAAGCACACCACGACACTAAACTCTGGACTTCGCCATTGAAAGTGAGCAAAATACCTATCAAAACAAAAGAAACTCAAAACTAAAACGCATTGACTAGCACTGGTTCCAAAAACTAATACCAAATGATTAGCCCCACACATATAAATAGGTCCTACAAAAGGAAAAATAGTTGCTGGGACGAGAAAGAGAGATACTCCTAAAGCAGCAGACGTTGGACCAGACATAAGGTATTTAGATTGTAGTAGGTATCACAATTACATGACATTAGCATCAGTATCAAGGCCTAATAGTGAGTATCACATTATAGCCGAGTAATAGAGGTGCACCTCGCGTGCCTCGCCTCGTCCCCGATTCCCGAATACCCGAGTAATTGTAGTGGACACGAGTCTCTGCATATTTCGAATTTTTATCCAAATTATACACTAGTTTGAAGGAATTCTCCAAAATCATTACTGAGAGGTGATCTAGTGTTGATTTTGTTTCTTTTTAGATAGTTGCTAGTATTAACTTCGTCTACATTCCGATCGAAATTGAATCGATGTCCGATTAATCAGAAAAGGATTTGAAGTTTTGATCTTTAGTTTAAAAAAAATGTGATTTATTGTTAACGATTTAAGATTTATTTGGTATTTTTATGCATAGTTTATTAAATGTTTAAAACCAAGGTTTATTAAATGTCTATATGGCCTTCAGTATAATTTGAGAAGCTGCATCAGATTAACTTCAACTATCTAAATCTTCGTAGCACGAATCCAACGAAAAGACAAAAAATGTTTTTAACACATCATAAATCCAGAAACGCATTACAAAACGCTAATGATTAAAAATGGCGACCCATAAAAAAATTACAAATGACAATCTAATTCCTAATTTAATTTCCAACTTTCCGAATTCGAATAACAAAAAAATACCGTTACAAAATCATTCTAAATTCGAAAATTTCTAACGGGATGGCGCGTGACTAATAGGTCGGCTAAAACAAAACGACATAAGTAAGAAAATGTGAATTTATCAAATTCAACTGACAGTTTTGTAATTTTTAATTGAAGACCCATGGGTCGGGTCGCCGCGGTGAATTAGACATTAATGAGCTGATAATGTGTGAGGCTATTTTTTGTCAGAAGTTTTTTTTTTTTAATCTTTTGTGTGGTACAGTGTTTGTTTGTAGACTTCTGTAATGCCTAAAGGTGTGTTATGATGACTTCTAAGTATTATGAAAACTTTTGTTCCTTTTTTGGTTGGACTGATTTAGTTCTTGTTTTATGTGTGTTATAATGGTAATGCTACATGCTGTTTAGCAAATATTTCTGGCAGTGTCAGACACAAAATATAAATACGTGGTTGCCGAGTTTGGAGGTACCTAGATATTAGGTACCTACCCATTGCTCGTAAGTACTACCTACTACTTTTCTGTATTTATGTAGGTAAGTACCGTAATTTGAAATTACTGACACATTTAACTTGTGTTCATACAGAATTATTAAGTACGAAATACTTATATTAGATAATCTACTTCAAGAATATAATTAAAATAACATTTTACTGTTTTTTTACTTCTACTAAAAAATTACGACGACTCTACAAAACAACACGTCTTTTATCCCATTTTGAAAATATAATCTTAGTTGTTAAAATTATAATTTCTTTTCATAACAGCTCCATATTATTATAACAACATGTACCTACCTAATTAAATAAATTAGCTATTCACATCAAATAAATGCGTCATTATCCTTTGTAACACAAAAAGGGGCTTATTTTGCAAACTTTCAATATAATGAGAGTTTCCGAAAACATTTCCGCGCCGACCAAATGTCCAACACCTCGGGGTGGTTATTAAACACACACGGGTAGGCGTGCGTTTCCACAAGAAATTAATTATCACAAATTATCCGAATTATTCGCGATGGCGAACCCGAAAAATTGACAATGTCGCAACCGCAACGCAAGAGGTCGGACCACACAATGGTTTGACAGCTGTCATTTGATTTTTTTGTTTTATTTAATTAGAATTTCGCTCCAGGGTGTTAGCAGTTTGTTATTGTTTTTGGAACTTGTTACTTCCTTATTTCAAAATGAGGCGCAACCTGCCTGTAGGTACCTACTCCGAAGCTACTAATGTCGTGTTGGTAGACAGGAATATACAGACAAAGTTGAATAGACATTTGCTTACTTATAGAAAACCATATTTAAGTACCTAGATATACCTAGTTATAATAACTCTGACCGAATACGCTAAGAGAAATACCCATGCTTCCGCCGCGACACAAATAGGTACAAAAACGAGTAGAAAATGTGTAGGTATAGAATTAAAAGAGCATACCTACTCCAAAGTTTTGTTTGATAAAATACAGGAATAAAGAGTATTCAACAATATTATAGTACATACCTACCTACAAAGGAAACTATTTTCAAATGCTGAATTACCTACATGGCTGTACCTACATTTCAGCTAAAGCTCCTGTTAATAATGTAGTTTCACCTGTATAGCTACCAGTTTTTATTCCCGTATTTCATCAAGCAAAACTTTGCTAAGCCAATGGAGTTTGCTCTAAATTATAGGTACTTGTAAATTTGTCTACATTCCACAACAATGATGACACTGACAGCTCTTGAACGGAGTTTAGGTACCTAGATGTGCTGATCGCGTTTAGTTTCATTGGTAAAATCCACCCTAAGTCCCTTTCTAATTGTATTCTTCCTTATATTGTTAGGTAACAATGTATTCGTAAGAAGAGGTTCTTCTCCCCTTTGGGGTTCGCCCCTCAACAGGAAAACCCGAAATCCGTTCCCCACACTTTTCCAAGATAAACATACCTAGTAGGTAAGATGCGTCCAATGTATGAAGAGAGGTGCTCGGAATATATTAGAAACAACCTCCTTGCTATAAGTATGATTTCACTGTTCTGTTCTACTGAGATCTTGTTGCTTTGCTGTAGTGTGCTTATCAATATTTTCTGTTGTGTTTCTTACTTTTTTTGGTTGGTTATTTGAAAAAAAAACATTGTTTTATATTATTATACGTGTTTTGTTATCAAAGCTTCGTCTTGAACAGAACCCATTGAGAGTTTCTATTGAAAGTGTTTTTAATACAAGCTTGTGAAGTTTTTGAAGAAAAAGATTTTGCAATACAGTTTTTATAACGATGTAAGTAAACTTTGCACCAAAAAGACCTTTTCAATGAAAACATAAAGTAAACAGGTGGTATTAACAATACCAACAAAAATGAAAAAAACTTAGCGCAACGAATCCAAACACGCTGACACCGAGCCTACACAAATAGCAGCAAAAAGCGAACAAAACGATGCGCCCGCGCAAATCTGACACAACGGACGTATCCACTACAAACGAGCTATTCAAACATGGAACACAAACGTCACGTATAACTGCTCACTTAACCCTACAATAGCCATAAAGAATTACAATTAATCGCCGCGACGAGAAATGCCACCGCGCCGGTAAAAAAACGTCAAAATATTGTCGGTGGATGCGACATGGTACCCCCACCGGCGGCTACCGGGTAGCCAATAGGGAGGCGCGGTCGAGGCCCGCTACCGCTTTTTAGCCAATGGCGTTCCCTGGGGCGGAGCCTCAAGCTACGCACGGTGTTTCGCCCCCAGCTAAAACCTTTTCGCCTGCAGTCGTTTACAGATAAGCCCGCGGGATGGTCGATTATTATTACATTTCATACGCGTGATTCTGTGATCTACGCGCGTCGCCTCGGGCGCTTACCGAATCGATAGCGATGTACAAAGCGAAGTGCGATACTAGAATTAGTTTCGGAGAGATTATGATAGAACTTGCGTTGTTGTGATATGGTAGAGACATATTGTGCGTTCTGTGATATGTTTGCCTTAGTATAGATATAGCGTGCGGTATGAACCTATATATGCAGTGCCATCGTGAGGTATGGATGTATCTATCTTATATGCTTGTGTACCTATCTACAGCGAGATAAAGCCAGCATATTGTTAAGGCTTGTGATGGATTGCGCCAATATTTGTTGATTGGTCTAATAAGTTGGTGCATTTAGATTCTAAGTTTGAATAGCTTAATGCTAAACTACTGCTTAGTTCTAGGTATGTAAGTGACTCTAATGGTTTACCTACTTTTCCATTAATGCTGGTTGCAATTAAATAAATAGGTTTTGACAATTCTTTGCGTAATTTTATGATCTATCGCTAAATCCCCAAAATGTGTAAATGGATTGTTTTTGTTTTATGTTTATTAATTTGATTATGTGTAGGTATACCAATTGATTTGTTTACTTCCGACATTAATAATAGGTATATCAAAATTTATATACCTACTGAAATATTTTTTATGCGTCAGATATTTTTAAATGGTATAAATACCAGTGCGTAGCAGCGGAAGGGTTAAAAGCATTAAACCAATTAGAATTAAAACAGGCCTTGATTATTACAAATTATTGTCATAAAATTCAATTATTGCATATTAATCTAATTGTAAATTGCTATTAACTCCTGCGTAAACATTTTAATTTGCATAAACCATTTAAATACCGAAACATTCCAACGAAACGTGCTAAGTTACAATGAAAACGGAATTATAAACGGGCAACATTTTAAATGGAGTAAAATTATAATTTACATACAACGACAAACCACAATTAAAGTTACTTTTAAAATAAAACCGAACTTGGTGAGAGCGAGGCGGCCGTTGCTACATTTAAAGCATTCCATCAAAGGATATAATTAAATAGCCCGTATTCTTCTCTAAGTTATACTTTAAACTTATAATTGGCGGTCCTCGACAAAAATTACACGTGAGACACGTCCTTTTGTAGCTCGTCTATACAAACTGGTTTGTTTTTTATAAATTTTACTAAAAAAAACCTTTGAAGGATCGTTTAGAAAATTTTACAAAAACTAAGTAAAAAAGAACCTTTTGTTGCAAAGCTAATAAAATATAACTAGATATGTTTTTAATAAATTAGTAAATCTGTGTTGTTAATACATTATAAAAAAAACCGTTTTTGGAGTTATTCCACTTTAGTTGTAGGTTGTGAATTTCCCGGAAAATATTTTTAAATGCTAATTTTAAATGCTGCTGTTTTTAGACAGCATTATTTTCCGTTTTATCAATACCTCTAACAAAATAAGTTTTTGTTAAGATTCAATTCGCTACAGCTAATACAGGTTTCGTTAAAGTTACAGTGTAGGTAGGTACGTAAAATATGCTGTGACAAATCGCAGCAATTTTGTTAGTAATAACCAATTTCCTCTGCATGGATTCTCACAAGCGAAAAACCTCCTTATAGCCTCGAACAAAAGATTAATATCTATTATTGAATAAATTATAATTTATTATTAATATATACAACAAAGTTACTGAAAGCTGGACATACACGGTCCGATTAATTTATCCGTTTTAGTGCCAAATCAAGCATAAATATTTCCGCTCGTGTCAAAATGGGCGCACCGTCCGAGCTGTGACGCAAAACTGTGGTCTGTTCCCTACATATCGGATCGTACCTGACCCGACGAACCCTCCGTACCTGACCCGAAGATCTGCCGTCGCTGTCGGTTCCAGTCTTTTGTGGTCAAATAACATGAACTTGTTTGCTTAGATTAAAGCAAAAAAAATATAGCATATTCAGCCACTGTATGTTCCCACTGCTGGGACTCATGCCTCCTCTCGGTGAGAGGGAGTGGGCCGTAATCCACCACGAGGGCCCAGTGCGGGTTGGTAGATGTCACATGTCTTCGAATTTTAGGTTCTAAGACATGCCGGTTTCCTCACGATGTTTTCTTCACCGTTTTAGAGGGTAAAAAAAAGGGTAAAGTTTAATTAATTATTAGTATTATGTATACGTTATATTGAATATCTTTTAGTTCATTTATTTTTAGGCTGTTTAAGCTTATCTGTTTTAAATTGAACTTATGATTATTTCATCCACATAGCTCAACTAACTTTAGAATTGAATCCTAGACTACAAGCAACATTATTCACGATTGATGTTGATAATTTATGTAATCTTATGTTTTATTTTTCCTTCTTGTTTACCAAAACCGAATTTGAGAGACGGATAAAACCGTAATAAACTTCGTTAATATTTTTTGTCCACTTGATGGAACCCGACTGCCGAATCCACTTTGAAGGAAGTTATACATTTTGAAAAGTGAACTTAGATTTTCTTTAAACATCCCACTTCGTAAGTACAATCTGGGGCATATTTTTAACTCTATGTCGTTTTGCTAGCATTATCTAACTACGATTTAACACACGAAACACCACTTTTATTTGTTATTTCCGCGACGCGCGGTGGAACTTGCGATATATTTTAGTTTTACTCAATTAGATCGATCTAATCCCATCCTAACCCATCGCATCATTACCACCAATTAAATCATTTCTTTATTCCTAAGCTTCCCTTCGCGCACTAGTAAACTTTTATTTGCACTTCACCACAATCTACTTCAATATTTATTTATGTTATTGTCTATTTTTAACCGACTTCTAAAAAAGGAGGAGGTTCTCAATTCGAATGTTTGTATTTTTTTTTTGTTTTTTTTTTTTTTTTTTTTATGTTTGTTCGCGCATAACTTCGTTGCTTGCCAACCGATTTGGAAAATTCTTTTTTTGTTGGAAAGGGTATACTTCCCAAATGGTCCCATGAAAATTTTATCGAAATCGGACAAGCGGTTTTTGAAAATTCAACAAAAATCTAAAAATTGATCTACATTAACGATCTTTTTGTTTACTTTTTTGTGGGGTAGGTACAACTAAAAAGTGAAAAATAAAAACTTTTTTACAAAAAAAAAACAACCGACTTCAAAACAAAACACTACAAAGTGATAAATACCTAACTTTAATTTCGGAAGTCGGTGTCAAAAAACTAAAATGCGGGACCAACGACACCGACTTCCGAAATTAAAGTTATTTATCACTTTGTAGTGTTTTGTTTTGAAGTCGGTTGTTTTTTTTTTGTAAAAAAGTTTTTATTTTTAAGTTCACACTTCTTTAGATCACATTTTGGTTTTTCACTATCCGACGCATCCGACAGTCAAGCAACAGTCAACTGACTCAACATACCGTGAGTCAGGATGGCTATTGTCTGTCTGCGGCCGTCGGGTTTCCAGACGAGCCTGGGTGACCCAAGATGACTAACACCGTCTGGTAATTTTGGCCCATCCTTATTATATGCTTATTCATTCTTCTTGAATTCCTGACTAGCATAAAAACCGATAGTTTCTGAAGATGATTTTTCTTGTATTGTGGAATGTATTGATTTCCGTAGGTATACGTAATCTATAAATTCTGTCTTCTGTGTCTCAGTTATATTCTTCTGTTCACTATCAGTTATAATTAATTCTAGAATACTAAAATTAAAACTATTTAACCGTTCCTCCAATTTATTTTTTATTTTAAAGTTATTAAATCTTATGACTTGCTCGTTTAACTTTTCCAGAAGTGCGGCTGCCGTGATTGCCAAATTAAAATTCTTTCCAGAATTTCTTTAAAACAAATTATTTTTAATCCTTCCAAGCACCCTAAAGTATCAAGGAACTTACTCAAAAAATCCAATAAATTCATTATCTTATTCAGATTGAAGTAATAACTAAATTAATTTCCACATAAACAAAAGAGAATTAAAATCAAAAAGGAAATAATCTCCAAACGAAATGAAAGGCATTATATTTTTTACGGCGGTGTTCGCGATCCCATTAAGTCGCTGTCATCGCTCGTTGATAAGATTTAAATTAGCCGCACAATAAAGCTCCTGTCAAATCCGCCATTAATTTCGAATTTTGAATTTGGAACAGAAGCGGTGTTTGATCACACCACACTGGCTGGTAAAGCGGCCTCTATAGTTCAAATAAAATGAACAAGAAGATTTAAATGGTTTTTAATCAAGCTTTTGCTTAATTTATGTACCTATAATAATGAATGAGTATTTTAATAATAATTATAAACAAAATTGATATACTTAATAATAAACAAATTACAATTTCGATTATCGATACAAAAGTAGGTAGGTATCGCTCCTTCAATCAAGCTGGTGCTTTGGGCCACCTAGCGAAAATTAATAGCCTATCGTGATCACGAGAATTAGACTAGGAAGTAGGAACTATACCATGGGACGTTTGTCAATTATTTTCAAAAGACCGTCAAAACAGTGTTGCCAGTACGGGATATTGATAATATATTTCCTCACACCGCGCCACTACGTCCGAGCGTCGCGTCGCAGCAGAAAGGGTTTCTGAATGTAATTTTAAACTAATTAATTTTGCTCCGCCTGTCCGCTTTTGAATAACACTATTTGGACTTCAATTGTCTGCATGCCAAATATAAAATAATGGCGATTTTGATGAAACGCCACACACGAATCCGTGTGGCTGTTTATAAAATCTGAATGCACAACCATAAAGTTTTTTAGATGTTGATGCCGCTGAAATGGCTGCTATAAATCAGTTTTTTTTTTTTTTGCTTTGTGAGCAGTTCTTACTTATTCATATTATGTTGACTGCCAAATGTTTTATCGAATAGCTAAGCCGCAAAATTATTCATATTCATATATTTATTTGCATTCCATAAGGTTGTAGAGGTATTACAATGGCTTAAAGCTAAGGTACCTACAATTATGGACCCTGTAGGGCACAGCAAAAAGTAAAATTAATTCTTAAAATAAAAATAAATTTAGGACACAAATTCAAAATAATTAATAAACAGTAAGACCTGGCTTCTTAATGATTTAAATTTTTCAGGGTTTCAACAACTGTGTTAAATTCTAAAGAAAAAATAGGGTTAATCTCAACATCACTTTTATTTAGGTACTTCACATTTTTAACATAACAGAATGCCTTGATTCACCGAAGGGTACTGGGCAGAGGTGTACTAATAGTAGGTACACCCGCATTTCGCCAGATTTGATTAAATCCCATGTAACAGGGGGCGAGCCTATTGCCATCAACCGGGCACAAATCCAGACTCGACTGCAACCGACAAATTCTAGATAGAAAAAGCCAAGTCTGCCGAGTTGAGAGTTTTTGGGATGCATGAAGAAGCCTCCTCGTGTAGCGCAGTTTGTTCCGCCAGTTACTCAACTGAACCGAGCGCTCGGCGCATCCTGGACAGTTACACCCAACACCTTATTTGACTGGCCAATTCTTCCCTTGCGGTGGTAGGGCTAACGCCCGCCTGGTTTGCGACCACCCTCCCACCGGAGTCCGGCGTCAAGCAGCTTGCTGTGTTTCGTCGATGCGTGGGAGTTCCAGTGCCTTAGGCATCTTCTGGGCACGCTCGTTCTATCATAGACCTCATCCATCGCTTTCCATCAGGCGTGATCGAGGTCAAGAGCGGGCCCATTCAGCAATAAAAAAAAAAAACAAAAAAAAAAAGTTGATGTAGTGGTCGCAAGCGCTACTGCTAAGCAAGAAGTTCTGGGTTAGATTCCCAGCTCGGGCAAAGTTCACATTTTTACTTCATGTTTATTTCCGCCTTTTACGTTATTGTAAGTACCTACCCAGACAGATGTCATTGTTCTTCTTTAAAAATCAAATCTATTTTCATCTCCTCCACCAAAAAAAGTACCAGGAAAACAGCTCGGTAAAGATTAAACAATGTATCATGTTGTACAGCTTACGTCACACTCGGTAATAGATATTGTCAAAAAGATTTAACGACATGTCACTTCGGCTCCGCCCACCGGCCGGCCATAATCTACATCGGACACATTCGATACTCGACTAATTGGCTATTTCGAAATTCGTTTTTCAATAATCATTGCCGATATTATATTTTAATAGGCAATAAGAGCAAGGATAAAAGCTTTGAATCTTTTTTTTTTAAATAGTGTACCGCGAGGGACTAAATGAGCGAGTCGTTGTTTTTTAAGTTTTTTGATTTACTACCAATGAATTGTGAACAGCAATTAATGAAGCATTGAGTAGTGTCGCTAGAAGAAGGATCCTTTTATTTTAATTTTTAATGGGCATCGATAAACTTAACTCTTGTTGTTTGAGCTCCTTTATAAATCGTTATGATTGCCGCCATCCGCCATGTTCAGTCACCATCTTGGCCCTAACTCACTATTGCCACTCAAAGATTCATACTTCGAAACCACGTCAATTCTCCATAGAAAACGACCAATAGGAACCGTGCACCTAGCTTCTGACGTTTCTTAAGTGCCCATGTAGGTTTATGTGAAATAAAATAATTTGATTTTGAATTCTTTAGCTAATCCCGCCAATCTAGCATTCATTTCGCGCGGTTTCGTTCATTGTATCATAGAGAATACGGCCCCTTATCGATTGTGAATTATTGTAAGACTGACGTTTGATTCCAATTTGTTGTCTATGTTCTTTTTAGCTATCCAAACAATAAAAACAAACTCTCTTGGACATGATATATCAACAAACCATTCTATAGAAGTACTAGTAATTTTTCACCGTCCACTTTTTGTAATAGCACATTCATAACGCAAATACGAACCTATTGTGTGGTTAATACAGAGGTCAGGCCGCGCACGGCAATTGCTTTTCTAAGCCATAACCGGAATTTATACCCGACATTACTCACGCGAAGTCGTTCGGTTGTTTTCCTCTAATTAGAATCCATTCAAGCGTATCCCATTAAAACTCGTCTAAATTAAAATTCGAATAACTTACTAACTAGACGTATAAATCACAACCGTACATAAAGACAATAAAATATATTGTCCAGTCGGCCGAGGATACGACCGACGCAAGAATAATTAATACAACAATACACTCACCGGGTAATTAAAATAAACTAATTTCTAAACTTGAATGACTTGGGTTTTATGAATGAATATTCTATGGCTTTTTTTAAACTGGCAACATTTCTCATTCTTCGTCTCGCGTACTGACAGTTCGGTTGACGGCGTTCTTTTTTTGAAGCGCGACCTCGCACAGCGGGGAGCAAGCGCATCCGTTGCGCGCTCGAATTATCTCATTTTAATTTAGGAATCGGCACTTTTTAATGGCGTTATTGAGCTAATAATTCATTTAAAATCGGAATCAATTATGTAGATGGTTTTGGTATAATTTCGTGGCATTATTACGTTCCTACTTTCCAGTAATCCCTTTGTTTCTTTCTCACGCTAAGCAAGGGTTGACTCCCACGAATTAGTCTGCTAAGGATTTTTATTTGCGGGAACATTGGATCGGGATGAGCAAATCGGTGTTCATAATTACAACGTTGGGATATTTGGGCGATGGCGGCCGCGTGCACAGTAGCAATAACGTGCAATTTAAATGTTTCACATTTCAAACCGATTCTTTTTTTGAATGCGAATCCGTTGCGTGTGAGCACGCAGGAGAAATATTTGGTTATTGCTGGCTGGAAATAACCTTTATTGTGGTGTTATGTGTAAAAACACATAACACCAAAGTAAAGGTTATTTACAAGCATGATATTATCTACTTCTTTCAAAAATTTAAGAAGTTATAAATTCATGTTTGTGTCAAGTGCTTCAATAAACGTTTTCTTTAATTATAGATGACATAATAGAAACCTATCGAATCCTAATCTAATCTGTGGATTTAGTGCACCTCTGCCCATGTAGGTAAAGTAAGGAAATGTAAAAGGACAAGCAGCTGCAATATATTTAGCTGTAAACTCTTGCGCACAAAATTATCTTCGATACAAATATAAAATATTACATTTGCATATTAAAGATATAAATAAATTAATAATGGCTTTCTAAATATTAAGGGGGCGTTTCAATGGCGTCAAAAAAGTTATGTCATCATAAAATACCATCATTTTGCATACTAACGAGGTAATGGCGGATAGAGGTCAGAAATCTAGTCAATTATAGTATTATGATCTAATCAACATTTAGACTTTGAGTTATGTATAATTTATATTATTATTGAAGGTAAAGATGAAACAGGTGAACAAAGAGATAGAGATCGAATAAATAAAATTATAAACAATATATATGTACATAGGTACTTATGAAAAAGAAGCATAAACAACTAAACAGCAAAGAGTTCCTAATATTTATTTTAAAAACTCTGACTAGATTTTGGAAATCATTTAATAGCATGTTTCTACATAGTGAGAGAGTCTAGAAGGCCAATTTTCGTACCTAAAAAACGTTCAAATTCAAGTCGCAATCTCATCTCAGCAACAATCAATGACAAAAATGTAGGGAAATTAGACATATTTTTGACTGATTGAGACAGAGATCAGACTGTAAACGTTCTTAAAATTACGAGAATTACCCCCAGCTATGATAAAACGCTTCGATATTAATCTATGTCCCATTAAAGAGGTAACATTTGTGAGTTTGTATGTAGGGAGTAGGTAATCTTCGGATCTACTGATCCGATTCCGAAAATTCTTCACCATTAGGAAGTATTGTCGTGTGTCTTAGAATATCATCATGATCATCATCATTTCAGCCGAAAGACGTCCACTGCTGAACATAGGCCTCCCCCAAGTACCTCCACATCGAATATATATAATATATAGAATATATTTATTTTTTTATGCTTAGAATATATTTTATGACAAAAAAAGGAATTACGTGGACAAAATCGCGGGCAGAAGCTAGTGATTCATAAAAGCAGTAATTCTGCTATTATGTAATAAAAAAAGACATTGGAACTACTTTCGACCATAAATCTTGAAACAATACATTTGGAACTGATTATAGTGGACATGATTACAGTCTACTAAAGTCCGGACCACTGTGCTGGCCATCACGTAGCCACAAATAATAGGTAGGTACCTTTATTGTTCTTAAGAAAAAATGCTTTCTTCGAAATAGCAGATGTGCCTCGCATTTGATTCGGGTAAAATAAAACCTCGTTTTATTGCTCTCTTTTTTTAGCACTGGGCACTATTGTTGGCAGTATTTGTACTTTTTTTGGCACTGGCAACTATTTTTTGACCAATCTAAAAATAAAAGTAGGTTCTGTATGACAATATGGTGTTCCGGAGAAGGATAACGAAAAGTTACTTGATGTGGTCCACAACATCATATCCAACCAAATTAAATTGACGGAGGTATGTAGTGACAAGAACATTATCCATGTTTGTCATAGACTTGGATTCTCACAGCAGAAGGCCCGACCCATACTAGTACGATTCTTCAAAATGGAGCACCGACAACTTGTGTGGGATAGCAAGAAAGCTCTCAAGGGTACCGGGATCACCATCTCCGAGTTCTTGACACAAGTTCGGCATCGTGTGTTTGCAGCTGCTCGTAAGCATTTCGGTATGCCAAATTGCTGGTCCATGGAAGGCAAAATTGTTGTTATTTGCCCAGACAAATCCCGTCGGAAGATCGAAACGGCAGGCGAACTTCACGATCTAATAACCAAATTCCCGTCTTGTTCAGTCGACACCGAGGGTTCTGCGCAATCTGAAGATCGTGGTTCTCCTAGTGCCGCAACCTTGGCTACTCCTGCTAAGAGAACGAGGAAGACGCGTCTGCGCAAGTAGCACACTCGTTGTTATTGTTTTGTCACTGTATTTTTATCCATTTAGTTCACTACTTCTCAACTTGGCCGCTTTGTATTGTCACAATCGTCTTGAGCCGGTAGTTAAATTAGTAATTTTTATTTGTATCACCGCTTATCATTTTACTTTTTATTTCTATTATTGCCGGTATGTACATTAGTTTATTTTACGGTCTTAGAACTTGTTTTGACAATGTGACGGATGTATTGTAGTTTGACGTAGACAGTTGTCAGTGTCAACTGTCATATCGTATCCAGCCGTCATTGCGTCGCGTTCCATTTTTCTGTTCAATGTTTTCGTTTTGTTACTTTTTAAATTTTGTTTTATTTTTACCACACTGTTGTTATTACATCGTTGGGTATTTTTGTTATTTTGTAAAATTCCTGCCAATATACCAGCGAGTGGGGGAGGTTTTTCTCAAAGGAAAATCTTTAATTGTTAGTGTTTTAGTACCTATTTACGTTATTTTAAATAATATTATTCTTGTATTTTAGATATTTATAATATTTTGATATTTATACTATAATTTAAGTACTTATGCTCATGGATGATGTAGCTGATCTTAACGACAGCTTCTTCTCGTGCTCTTCTTCTACTAGTTTTGTTAGTGCGGACAGTGATTTTTCCATACCACTTACTTTACATGATAAAATCTCTTCTCTTTTCTCTAATGACCCTAAGAATCTTCATATAGCTCACATAAATGCTCAGAGTGTTCCTCGTCACTATTCTGACCTTCTGGCATCCTTTAGCAGTGCTCATCTGGATGCGCTCTTAATATCAGAATCCTTTTTGAAGCCATCACTCCTCTCTACTCAGTTCTCACTCCCCGGCTTCGTCTTGATCCGCAACGATAGGACCGGCAAAGGTGGAGGAGGTGTTGCTATCTACCTGCGTGCTGACTTACCCTACAGGGTGGTCAGTTCGTCTCCTTCACGGTATTCTGAGTCGGCTGAATACTTGTTTCTTGAAATTATTGTTCATCACACAAAAGTTTTGCTTGCAGTGCTCTACAGTCCTAATCTTCACATAGACTATTTCGATTCTCTTGACTCCATACTCAGTGATCTTTGCCCCATGTATGAGCACGTTATTTTAATGGGTGATTTTAATACCTGCTTGATTAAAAATGACACTCGCTCCCTTAAACTCCTTTCACTCTTGTCTTCTTTCAATCTTCAAGTTTTGCCTCTCTCTGCAACTCACTATTTTCCTAATTGTACACCATCGTTTCTAGATCTTATGATTGTCTCCTCTCCTAATAATGTTTCTCACCATGGTCAACTTACGGCTACTTTTTCTTACCACGATCTCATTTACCTTTCGTATCGTATCCGTGTTCCCAAGCGTAAGTCCCAGCTTTTATATCTCCGTAACTACAAGGGCATAGATCTGGAAGCTTTGCGGCGCGATGCCAGCGATCTCGACTGGTCCCCTCTGGTTGAGATCGATGACATCGACGATAAGGTGAAATGTTTTAACGCAACCGTCCTCGACTTATTTGATCAGCATGCCCCTATTCGACGTGTCAAAGTTAGACATAACCCTGCACCATGGATAACGCTGCAAATTAAAGAGCTTATGGCTCGCAGGGATAAAGCTAAGAGCAGATATAAGCGCAGACCTTCAGAGCTGAATCTCTCTTATTACAAATCATTGCGTAATCGCTGCAGTCATCTGTGTCAGGTTGCTAAGAGACGCTATTTCCACGACCAACTCAGTAACCGCAGTTCTTCCGATGTATGGAAATTTCTCAAATCTGTAGGCATAGGCAAGTCACCTGCCAACCAGTGTAAGGATGTGAACCTCAATGATCTTAATAAGCATTTCTCTCTCCTTCCCTTTTCTCTTGATCCGTCTGTCAAGGCTGCGACACTCGAGAGTCTTGCTAGTTTGCCGTCACCACAATATTCTCACTTTAATTTTAACGTTGTTACTGAGGATGACGTTAAGAAGTCTATACTTGCGATTACTTCTTCTGCAGTCGGTAATGATAAGTTGTGTTCAAGAATGATAACTCTTATCCTTTCCTCATTACTTCCTGTTCTCACTCACATCTTCAATCACTCATTTTCCTCTTGCTCCTTTCCATCAGTTTGGAAACAGGCTCACATAATACCTTTACCTAAAACTAACAATCCTACTTTATTAACCCACTATAGACCTATTTCTATTCTCCCATTTCTCTCTAAAGTTTTTGAGCATATAGTTCATAGACAATTGTCATTTTTCTTGGCGTCTAACTCGATAATATCCCCTTTTCAATCCGGTTTTCGCGCGGGTCACAGTACTGTAACCGCGCTTTTGAAGGTGACTGACGACATCCGCTGGGCTATGGAGAATAAGTCCCTTACTGTTCTTGTATTGCTTGACTTTAGTAGCGCCTTCAACTCAGTAGATTTCGATATCTTACTAGGTTTCCTTAAATCTATCAATTTCTCTTCTTCCACTTTAGCCTGGTTTAGTTCTTATCTTCGGGGACGCTCTCAGTGTGTTCGCCTGGAGGAGTCCTTCTCTGATTGGTGTAACCTTACTGAGGGTGTTCCTCAGGGTAGCGTTCTCTCTCCTCTTCTTTTTTCAATTTTCATAAACTTTGTTACCAGAGTAATCTCCTCTAGTTTTCATCTCTACGCAGATGACTTGCAGCTTTATCGACATTTTACTGTAGCGAACGCGGATTCTGCAATTGCTGCAATGAATCATGACCTGGCTTGCATCAGCGCTTGGGCTAAGTCATTTGGTTTGCAAATTAACCCAACTAAATCTCAGGCCATGATCATAGGCAGTAGATTCGTTCGCAATGCGGCTGATGTTGCATCTCTGATGCCCTTATATCTCGATGGTGTTCGCATTGACTATACTGAAACCGCTAAAGATCTGGGTGTAGTTATTGACTCCAACCTTTCGTGGCGTGCTCAGGTCAACGAGGTCAGCCGAAAGGTACATTTCTCCTTTCATTCGCTGAAATGCCTTCAAGGTCTTCTGCCCTTGAAGACTAAAATTTCCTTGGCACAAACACTTATTCAGCCGATTATAGATTATGCCGACGCCTGCTACCTGGATGCTACTGAAGAGCTATTAAACAAGCTTGAGCGCTTGCAAAACCTGTGCATTCGCTTTGTTTTCGGTCTTCGAAAGTATGACCATGTTTCTCACCTTCGCAAGGAACTCAAGTGGCTCCCAATCCGCCTTCGCAGGAATACTCGGATTTTATGTCTCCTCTTCAACATCTTACACAACCCGTCTTATCCTTCCTACCTGCGTGAGCGTTTTTCTTACGCTCGCCCTAGCGACGCACCGTGCAGATCACACCTAAGATCCCTCCTTAAATCACATCCTCATAAAACAAGCTACTATTCTTATTCCTTCTCTGTCCATGCTGTGAGATTGTGGAACTCACTTCCGCCTAGCATTCGTGATTTAAAAACTATTTCTCTATTTAAATGTAGATTAAAAGAGCATTACCTTTCCTCTGTACTGTGAGTATTTATATATTTATGTATATATGTTTATATATTTTAGCATTATGTATTTATTTAAGTATACTTTTTATGTTATTTTTATTTTATTTTGCATTAGGTATATGTGTAGGTTTATTTAATATTTTAGTTTTAGGCTTCACACATTCATATTTCTCTCTTCTTGTTTTCACACACTATTGTCTACATTTCTTTTTTTACTTCTCCTTTCGCAGGTCTGCTGGAAGAAATTTCTTAAGAAATAAGCAGTACCTTTGTACTCAAATTATAATTATAACATTTCCTTATGTATTTTACTGTGTGTACATAAATAATAAAATAAATAAATAAATAAAATAAATAAATATCTAACCTTAATCATAATAGCTAAGTGAATGCGATTGCGTAAACATAGGTAATCAGTCTCACTCGTGAGTGGAGTGTGTCTCTGGATACAACCAGATGCACGTGTACCTATTATCTTCTTTTTGGAAGACCTCTGAATATGAGACCGTAAGGATACAGGCTCCCACAGACAGGCGCGACGCGACAGCATGACGCAACTCTAGTAGAACCATTTCTATAAACACTTCATGGAAATTGTTCTACCAGAATCGCGTCGCACCAACCGCGTCGCGCTTGTCTGCGGGAGCCTTATTCTGTTCATATCAATCCGTTAGCTTAACAGGTCGTCATTACGTCACAGCTGTCAAATTTTATCGTTTACATTTGACTTTTGTCTGCATTCCAGACACGTTACATACTCAACAATATACTGGCTAAAATAGTCTGTCATCGAGGTATAGTAATTAAAATAAGTAATGAGTATGCCTTGAAGCAATCAGTTTGAAGCTTAGGGCTACAAGCTATTATATGATGGGCTGTAAATATTATATTTTATAGCTTCATATATTATAAAAATTAAAATTAATATTAATTGTTTGATTATTGTAAGTGAAGCACGTGTTCGTTTTAGCAAACTATTAAATAATAATAGAAGTGAAAGGTAAAAATAATAACGATCTACTAACTTTATTAGTTTTAAATACATAGTTCAAAGACTTAACGGTTTTGTATAACTATTCCTATAGGACATCTTATCATCTGCCTAGCCTTATCCCAATTATGTTGGGGTCGGCTTCCAGTCTTACCAGATGCAGCTGAATACCAGTATTTTACATGGAGCAACTGAGTATCTGATCTCTACAACCCAGTTACTGGTTAACACGATACCCTTTGGTAAGATTGGTTGTCGCATTTTTGTGATGACTATCCGTAACGATTGTCAAAAAATTTTTATAACTTCTCTTTACTTATGTGTCAAAAAAATATTCGAAACGTAACAATCTTAGCATTTGGAGTCCACAATCCTATTTTACACAAATCACTCAAGTTCAAGCTGTTCAAGTCATCGACATTAAACTTTCAATATTCGAACACCGGAACACATGACACTCTTTAGATTTACAACCATCAATTATAATAAAATAATAGACTTTATTCATATCTGTCTAACATATAATATTCTCTTTCGTTACATTTAGTCTTGAAGTTTATTACAACAAAAACTTCAGGGGTCAATAAACTGGCAACATTTATTAATTCTTTCTATACAAATGCAGTGTTAGGCAGGTTTCTACGAAGCCGCCTACTTATCTGTCAAAAATCTTTTGTTTTTTAAAAGGTCAACAAAAAGGTTGATTACCTTTTCACAAGCTACTTCTAAGCTAATTAATTAATCTTCTTTTAGCCAACATTTTAATTATTTTACCTCAAACACGCCTTCTCTATAAAATCATTACCAGATCGTGAGCGGTGTTGCCAGTTAAAAAATAATAATTCCCGGTGTTACGCCGGACGCTGCAACCAGTCAACGGTCACGACCTGGGGTCGAGCTATTAATTTTATTACTTTATTATAGCTACCGCCTATTAGACTCTTTAAAAACTCTATAAAAATAATTGGTCTATAAGGAGAGTCACTTGTTTGCTTTTTGTGAAATTCTGCATTTATGCAGACTGATAGTTTGACAGGCTGAATAGAGCAACACGACTTACGCGACAAAATTTTCCGTTTCGCGCCTAAATTGCATAGACTTATTATTTACGTTGAGCCAGTCATGTCTCATTTCCACCCGAGATAAGGCAACGACAAAATTTACTCGCACATAATGTTAGCCTTGCTGCATGGACTGGGTGTGTAAGGTCAAGGACCAACTCTGACCCAGTGTTATGGCGCCACTCCAGAGAGCAGTAAAAGTGCAATAAAAATAAACAATCACAGAATACCATAGAGTAATTGAATTTCAAATTACTGAAGTAGAAACCCACTTATCGTTTAAAATCATTACCCAATTTAAAAGCTATAACTGAGTTGATGCGTGCTCTTAAGTCGTAACCCAGTGTTGTAGAAATCTCTCCTTAGTCAAGTTAAACAAATAAATATTTACTGTTTTACCAAACAACAGTTTTTTATGAGAGGTGTAATAATTTACTGGTGAATTACTGCAGTCCTCACTCTGTGCACTATTCTCATATGGGTTCGTGACTAAGTAATAACGGCCAGAGGTTGGTACGTGGATGGGTGACCATCTTTGCATACCGAAACACCTTCGTGCATAGTCGCAGCTGTCATTCTTAGATCTTTGACAGCCGTTACGGGTCGTCAGAAGCCCGAAAGTCTGACAATGTCTTACCAAGGAGTATCGTATTATCCAGATACAAGGTTGTGGAAGTTAGATAGGCAGTCGTTCCATGTAAAATACTGGTGTCAGCGGCACCCGGTTACACTGGAACTGATCCCAACATTATTGGGAAAAGGCTAGGCAGATTGATGTACATTACTCATATCATCTGCCTAGCCTTTTCCCAACTATGTACACTACTCACATGTGCGAAAGCCGTCCTTATAGTTTCGATTTTCCTTAGATCGAAGAAACTGCTTTGCACGGGCGTAGGTTACCTACCTACTGCAAGAATTCAGGGCTCTTGCGATTCCGTGTAAATAAAAGGCGTATTTTAAACATAAACTTTGGATTATTTTTTCGATATCTAAGTAAAATTATATTCATCAACACGAGGGCTAACAGCTATGAGCCTGAGCTGACTGTCGAACCTTTTTCATTTTTCTGAAAACGAAATAAGTAGTTTTTATCTTTATCAAAATATGCGATTAACTTATCAAATATGCTTGGAGGTTGGATGAGAAACCCGGTTAAAACCTCTACAGTACTCGCTCTACTGACGTGATTGACTTCAACCTTACCTACCAAGACAAACCTATTTCTACCCTTCAAAGAAAAACATTAATCAACAAAACTACCTCAATCTAAACCGCCTAAAAACACCAATTAACCGCTCCAATATTCCACGATATAGGAAACGCCTACCCATAAAATCATTGCCAGTACAAAAAGTCATTACTGTGTTACGCGGCTCAGCCCGACGCGCGTGCCCGAGTCACGACCCGGACGATCCGATTTTATTACTTTACACGAACCGCGTAACGCGTAATTGAAGGTTAACGAACAAGTTTTGAATTACGAACGAAGTTTCGAACACTTGCGATGCTCGCGGTTTGAATTTGGGAATTCGGATTTGGAATTTTTGGTTTATTTCTTTTTGCGATTGGTGCATAGATTGATTTTGGATTTTACAGTAGTTGGCTGCATGGCATCATGTCATGTCTATTCTCGATAGCTATTCCTGTAGTGAACTCTAAAATCTGATTTTTAATTTGCTAGATTAAAATGGCAGCTGCAAATGCTGCAATCGACCTTTTTGTCAAAATTACCTACTACATTACTTGGTATATGTAGCTGTTATTTTGGTCTAGCAAATTAAAAATCAGAGTTTAGTTACTCACACAAATGCCAGAAAAGAGTGACGTAAGCTGCGCGCCAGCAAAATGTGTCGCTAGAGGTCAACCACATAGCTAATTTACTACTTACTTGAATTTTGGAAGAAAACGCCTTGGAATACGCGGAATATTTATAATAATTAAGTACTTACCTATTGTGTTTAATATCATGGAAAAATGCCGGATACATCCCACCCCACTAGAGAATACACTTGGTATTCATTTTACACTTACCTAAATAATGAGTTCTGACTAAAGACAAAATAAAATTACCTTTCATCCCACAAAATAAATTAGACAATAATATATAAGTAGTCAAGAAAAAACTCTCTCATCATATCCTGACTCCTATTTTCCTGTAGCAGCATAAACCATACCTACCCATCTTCTGTTGTTAACAAAGGACACTGACACGGAACATAATTGTTTCGGAGCTCATAACTCAACGTCAGACAAAACTAAAACAAATGCACGACCACAGCTTCCTTCATTAGCAACTTGTTACACCGAACTTTCTTACAAAATGACTGGCTGAACGGAAAAAAAACTAAGATGTATTGCACACTGTGAAAATCTCGACGAAAGAAAAGGAATAAGAACTCTTTTCAGTAGATACCTAATTGAATTATTGATAGAGTTGTGCGCATGTTTTGATTTCTGCTTCAGCAAAAAAAAAAAATATTTAGAAGGTTCGTCAAGTTCATTATAGCTTTTTTTTGGAAGTAGGTATTAGGCCTATTCATCCAACTGCCGCTAGCAAACCCACCCATAGCGTTTGCCTAAACAAAGGAAAAGATTTTTATAAATGACGTAATTTTTTCTTTCTTTGTCCATCCTTTTAACAGTAAAACATCAAGAAATCAGTTTCCTGCTAACCCAACAACCTGTCAGTTAGTTCTATTTTCAAATCAATCTCGCGTACTGGCAGGACAGTGTGAGTGCGGAGCATCGATCATAGAGCCACGCCCCGAAGCCGCCGCGCCGCGCGACAACCAGCCGGAATATAAACTTTTTGAATCAACCTCTTTCGATTTTCGAACGTGGAATTTGTTAATCTGTTTTGGGATTATGTGTGGTTATGACTGGCTGTGTATTGGATTGCATTCAATTAATGATTTAAAAGGAAGTCGAAGTACTTTGTCCTCAATCCAAAAAAGTAAAATGAACGCTTTTAATTTCACAGCTAAGCACTAACCCCCTTATTCATAAAACTTATCAAACCTATTTTAGTTAAAATGGGGTTTCTTACACACAGAAATGACAACGTGACAGATAAAGACAAACGTTCTATAAACCTATTTTAGCTAAAATAGAGATAAAATAGGATTATGAATAAGGAGGTAAGTAGGTAAGTTATTAGTTAGGTACCTACTGATACAAAAATTCGACATTTAATAAATTTCCGGATGCGGAACAGGTTTCTACTCGTTGACCTTAGAAAGTTTTCAGCACCAGCCTTAAAAAAGCAGATATTTCGAATTTTGATAACTGATGCTATTGTCCTTTGGACTCCTACCTAAACTACAGAAAAAAAAACAGCATATTACCACTTTACCAGAAGTGTGTATAAAACAACAACTTATTATTATCCATTAAACTAAATTATACGTAGGTAATTATTTTATAGATTTAAGTACAAATCATTATATGTATACATTCTGCCCTCATAAACCATTATTTAATTAAAAGGATTTTAAGTTTTCGAACCAAAACATTTCGTCTACTGACACGACTTGTACAACAAAAAACAAAACGCTAGCAATTTAAAAACAGCAGAATTTAAAAAGAGAACAGATGGAATGTTGAAATGAACCGCGCTACCATTCCCAAATACGCTTCAGAATGTTATAAACAATTTTGAACACTATCTGGATTAAAATAGAATGCTTTTTCCTCAAAATTATTTCAGCAATATAAGACATTTTAATTTCAATTATTTTGTAATTTGGACTTCCGTTTTACGTACATCGAAGGAATGTAATTTATATTGTAAGAGAAAGCAATTAAGTCCAAATTCATTTGTAAAGGGATAAATTGAGAAAATTAATTTGTTTTTTCCTTTACCGACTACCTGTATTGAAACTATCGAAAGTAAAAATGTTAATATTATATATTTTAATAGCTATTTTAAGCACCTTCAATAATTTTCTTTAGGAAATGCGTCATTATCATCATTATTTTTATGAATACGTAAGTAGGTGTAGAGACTGTAGGTCAATTCTAGTACTTAAAAAACTTTCGAATTCAAGTCGTAGGTAAGTAATTTCATCTCAGCGACAATTAATGTCAAAAATGTTGGGAAATTAGACATATTTTTGATAGATTGAGACTGAGAGACATGTGAATTACGGAATTTGCTCCTCAGCTGTTGCCCGCGGTTTGAGTCGCATTATATAGGAAAACTATGGCACAAAAGAGAGGAGCTGCCTGAGCAGGGCTGCCAATGATGATGATGATGATGATGATAACAGGAAAACAAAAAAAACCTGCATTTAATAAAACGAAAGGAGGAAAATATAATCGGAACTGGTCTAAAAATAAGATAATAATAAACTTTATAGGTAATACAGGGTTGCAGGGACATCGCCGCGCAAACTGTAACCATGCATTCAGCACATGATTCTAGACCGCTAAGAAACATTTAATCGGTTATAAAAAAAAAATCTGCTCTTTCATAGAAAAATGTAAAACCTACGCGGTCAAAATGTACTGGACAGCAATTTTTTTAATAATAACACAAAATTTCAACGAATCAAAAATTTCAATTCAGAATCTTGTAAGTAGGTACTTACTGAATCCAAGGCTGTACGTGTGGCGATATTGCTGAAAAGCAGGGTACTAATCATATTATTTTGTTTCTATTATGATAATAATACTCATGTAATAAAAGTACCTAACTGTGTTAATAGACATTCGTTGCTGGCCTACTTACCTATTAAATTCAATGATAAACATGGAATAATAAAATTATACCGTTTTAGCAAAAAAAAAAAACTCTACCTAAGTAGGTATGCGGTGCGGGTGTGGTATGGTGGCTATGTAGGTAATTCCTCATTAAATAAAAACCACTATCTAACTAGTTAAGTAATCCCTCATTTGATTTTTAACAAACGCAGGCCAAATTTCAAGAAACATTCTTAAATGAACGTAAATTACAAAGAGGACCAGAATTATAAAATAAATTATTTTCCATTGAGAACCGAAAGTTTTGAGAAACGCAAATAAAACTGAATTTAATACTTTTACGTGCTATTGTTCTTTGCTTACAAGCTTTCGAAGTATACTGCCTGGCAGGCAGCGCGGTGAAGACGAACAAAAACGGTGAAGGAAAACATCGTGAGGAAACCGGCCATGTCCTAAAACCAAAATTCGAAGACATATGACATCTACCAACCCGCACTGGGCCCGCGTGGTAGATTACAGCCTACTCCCTTTCGAACAGAGGACGCCTGTGTCCCAGCAGTGGGAACATTTTATGCTGATTCGAATTCGAACCTGTATTATAACTTGTTGCCCGGTATTGGTAGCACTGCTTCTGTCATATTCAAAAAATGAATGATTCGGAGAATCATTCCAGTCTTCAAGTCTTATTTACTTAGGTACTAGGTACCCATATTTATTTAACCAGGGTAGGTAAAACAAATATCGCACATGCTTTGCGTCACTTTCTAGACATAACTTTGAACTACTTACTTTAGAAGGTAACAATAGCGTCCATGTTGCTTCGTTACTAATAAACACAGCCTTTGTTAATACTTACCTAATTGTTTCAGCCCAACAAGAAATTCGGAGCACAGAGTCCGTTACGTAGGAGAAACTTTAAACAATAGATAGCAACCTGCATATACACAATTATTGTATTTAATAATGCATTACATAGCACGAATAAATCTATTCAACAAAACGCTGAGCTACATTCCGCAAATACACTAATTAATCTTTCCGAAACACGCAAAAAATACCAACATAATGATAACTTAGTGCGCGCTACAATGAGGCATAAAATTCTTGATGTCTGGTACTCACAAAAAGGTTACTTGAAAAAAGCGACCTCTGTTATCGGATAGTCGACCTAACCGCTTTAATATAGAGTAGGATCTTGTATCTGGCCACTTTTCATTTTGTTTTTTTGGCGGTTTAAAAAATGCTGGAGCTGACCACAGCGCCTCGGGCATGGCACGGGCCGGCCGCACTCTGCCTAGAAATCTTCACTTCAAATCTGTGCTTAATGATTGCGTACAACTTAAAATTACCTGTCAATATTAACTGTGGGCTATTATTTTTATGATGTCGACTATTTAATTTAAGGTGTAAAGTTTAAAATGAATTTTTGTTTAGTTGATTATGGGCCGGATGTGATTTAATGTTTTTAAAGAATACCTAATTTGAAATGAAACGCTTGAAATGGCGCGACAAATACACTGAAGTAGATAATACTGAAATCATTTATTTTATTATAACTTCACAAGTCGTTTAATCTATACAAAATAGTTGAGACATACTAGAGACATTGAAAAATTCTATCCCAAAAATTCAAAATGCTCTACCAAAAACCTACAAAAAATCCTTCGGAATTCAAACAGCGGACCTTTTCATAACGTCTCTAACCCGCTAGAACACGTAACATCTTTTGTACCCCACGCCTAAATCGCTATAAAATTATACCCACCAATCATATACCAATCTAAATTATGATTGCTCCAGTAACGTTGATCGACGCGCGATGATGATTGGCTACAATTAACCCGTCATGTCAGTTATCTATAAATCAATAGAGCCTTTTAAAAACGTTTACCTTATTTGGGATGGTTTGTCTAGATATTGCAGATGCTGACTTTGTTTTGTTTTTGTATTGATTTTTATGAAAATCTTAGATTATTTCGCATAATCGCATTTAAATTATTTGTAAGTAAATTTAAAGTTGGAAGGCCTGGCACAAGGTAGTGGTGGTCGCAGGAATCCGCTACATGTGAGAAGCACAGCACAGGTGTGGCATAAGTGGTGGTGCTTTGGGGAGGCCTATATCTAGCAGTGGATGTCTTTCGGCTGAAATGATGATGACGAGGTTTAAAGTCGAAACCTTTTGATAAAATTATTATTGCTTTACCTAAAAGTTGCGCTGATTAAACAATGTTATCTGTTGCTGTATCACTAAGTAAGTGTTTTGTTTTGTTCTAGGTAAGCTGTGAGAAGAAGTTTGTTTGTAAAAAAACTGACCAATTTTGTGATATTAGCGAAAAATGACTTTTCGGTGTGTTCCTACTTTTCAAACTGTCTCCAATGATAGCAACGCCACCTGGGTAAGTATATTGTAACTAAGACTGTTATTTAAGCTATGCTATACTAGATGGCGCTATACCGACATTTTTTGAGACTATCTTACTGTAATATTTATAATTTGTTTTATCTATTATCCATCAATTGAATACGTAAACTATAGATTTAATAGAAATCATACTTATTTAATTCATAATTGATTATTGTCGGGTCCTATTTGTAGAATGTTCCCACGTTGTAAAATCAAAATTGCAGCGCCATCTATTATTACACCACAGACCTATTTAAGTACGTAGCCATCAAACTGGTTACTTAGTTACGCTATTCGCCACTAGATGTCTGAACTTATTTCGTTATTTCAATCTCAAATCAAATTAAAATAAAGTAAATTTTTCTTTTGTCAGTAGTATTTTCATATTCTATTGAAATTTTATACTTAATTAAATAATATTTAATTGCTTAATTGCTTACGTTTAAAATTTCACACTGTAGGTACCTACTTATTTTTTTCTATCACCCTATTTTCTGCATGATCATCTCACAGTAATCATAAAAAGCAATTAACAAGTTTCAAATCAACGCTACATTGTCCGTGTTCAAGCCTGCTCGGACCATTGACACATGAAGTGTTGTCTCGTTGACATGTCGACGAACTAGTGCTGTGACCTCTGCAGTCGCCCACTCACTATTTACAACTTTACTTTGACAGTTCTCGATGGCGCTGCCTGCTATGTCTAAACGTCAATGACATGTCAAATTTAGTACAAAAAAGTAGTTCCATTTTTCGCCGCATGTCGAGTTAAATTGGTTTCTTTCGTGAAGAGACATGTCTTCTTGCGTACTTGAAACTGACCCTGTTATTTCCCTGGGAATAAAAATAAAGCTAAGGATGGGCGACAGTACGTGGGCTGTAGATGGTGTTATAACTGTTCCGTTATTTAGGTGTTTATGATTTATTCCGTTTAAATATAATGTTGTTACTTTTATAACGTGATGTCTCGAATGAATTAGCGATAAGTCATTTTAGAGCGTGGGTTTTAATCATGGTGATAAATGTAATAAATACCTCTTACTGTTTTATATGACAAAATTAGCGAAGCATGCATAATTATTATTTTGCCGTACATATGTAGGTACCTATGAACCGGGAAACTATTTTAACGGGGCTCGGTTTTACCTACATCAGCAATTTTCGGTACCTTACCTACCTAGCACCACAGAATATATAATAGTACACACGGCTACACGTCAAGCTACACATAACTAGTATGAGCTGACTTCTGATTGTACGAAAAACCTATACAATACGAGGTCAACTCAAACTGGAAACGTATAGCTTGATGTGTAGCCGTGTGTACTAGACTTGGATCCAACACACCAATGTGTAGATCTAAGATCACAACACTGTTGCATTGGGTCCAAGACTACAACTTGCAGCCAATACAGCCCAATTTGAAGCGCCTGCATAAAGTTGTAATACCTATTTGAAAAAACATAGGTATGTTTTTTAAAGAAAATTTTCGTTTACACAAACGAGCTCCTTTTTTGCATTTAATATACATTTCCTGCACGATTAAGCTTTACTTCGGACTATAAAATTCCTTTATAAACAGATCTAAGAATGAACAGACCATAGCGGGGTGTAGATAAAGAAAAGTAATTACCTACCGATGTATGTTCAGTCAAATTGCACTGTTCGTCGGACTATTAAGTAGTAAAAGATAATTAGTTCTCGTCTGAGATAATAATTACAACTTTAGTGTTCATCAAATGCTTGTCATCGCGCTTTATAGCAGTTGTACAGTTTTAAATGATCGACAACGAATCTTTGATTGGTTTGTCCATAGACAATATGGGTTTGTCTATGGGTACCTAGACCTACCAGTACCTGCTCATTGTAATAAATAGGTTATTTCTTCTTTCTTATTAGCTCAGCACGAATGATCTGAGAAGAGCTCATACCTGCTGTGTTAGGGCATGTTAGAGCAACAGTACGATATGCCGACCATCAGTGATGCGACAGCACATCAGGGGCCTTATTCTCTATGGCACAATGAACGAAACCGCGCGAAATAAGCGCGACATTGGCGGGAATAGCTAAGGAATTGACGTGGTTTCGAAGTATGGAATCGTTAAGTGGCCATAGTGAATTAGGGCCCTGCTTGAGATACTTTAGTGCGACTGATTGGTTTCTCAACTGCGTAGGCCCTCAACTACTAGGTAGGTATCGTAGAAGTAACACAGCTAGCCTTTACCTCTAACAACATCCACTGAGTCCTATCTCTTGCAACTCTTCTCCAATTTGGACCCTCTGTGAGCTTTAGTTCATCTTCCCATCTTTTATACTGTCTTCCCCTGTTCCTTTTGCCGTCTCTGGGGTACCATTCTGTCATCTTCTTCTAGTATCTACCTATAATTTTCATCTTATAACTACGTATTTGTATTCTTCTTTCGTATCGGCCATAGAAATGTAACATATATCTACGGTATCGGCACAAAGTCCTACCGACCTATACATGGTGAAAAACATTAGTCAGTCAGTAATGTAGTGTCAAGGGCTAACTGTCAACCAAACGTACCTGCACTGAATGTTGAAACGTTTAACGCGCCTTAGTTTGTCGAGCGAAAGTTGTGTCGCTCTATCGTTCGTCGATCAAAAGTTCCGTCGTCCTGTCGTTTGTCGAGAAACAATCGCACTAACGTACGTCGAGCTGATGTGTTGTCGCCCCACTGATGGTCGACATATCGTACTGTCGCCCTAACATTTGTCGTGTATGTGTTTGTCGCAACCACAGATATAGATACACCTAGATAACGCAAGAGCACCTACTTCGCGTGCCAAAAATCGCACCAGTTTACGATCGAAAATCATAAGCCGCCACTTTCGCGCTCAGTCTTGCGTACTGCTGGCTGGGTGAGCGTGAGCGAGAGAGCGCGAGCTTGTGACGTCATAGTAGGTAGTCAAAAAGTGGCACGCTTAGTTTTCATACAGTTCGTGATACTTGCGTTATCTAGGTATATCTATATCTGTGGTCGCAACTATGATGCGGAGTCTAAAGTCGTCACTCGCGAAAGCCCTGAAAACAACGGCGAAAGATAATATGGCATATACTTAGCCACAACCCATACAAATAATTTAAAAAATTTAATGCACTGAAGCTTCCTCTAAAAGAAAGCTCAAGTTTAGGTTCTGATACGAATTACATACATACATCAATCCGTTAGTTAGCCAAGCCGATAGCAACTGCTGTTGTGATTATATCTCTGTTACTATCAACTAACGATGATAATAAAACAATGCTTGGATGCCGCCCGTCGAGAAAATACTTTGATAGTACAATCTACAACATATCGAGACCTATTAAAGTATATTACAAGGAGTACTTAAATCTGTGTTTCATGCACGGTTTAATCCATATTATTCCATACTATCCATATCCATACTTAATATTATAAATGCGAAAGTGTGTCTGTCTGTCTGTCTGTATGTTACCTCTTTACGCTTAAACCGCCGAACCGATTTAGATGAAATTTGGTATAAAGATAGTTTAAGTCCCGGGAAAGGACATAGGAAAGTTTTTATTCCGATATTCCCACGGGATTAACACTTATGCGGGTGAAGCTGCGGGGCGCTGTTAGTACAGGATAAATTTTTAACTAGTGCGCAAATTGTAACCATAAATTCGGCACATGATTCTAGACCCCTAGTCTATAAATTTTTCGTCGGCTAGGTATCAAATAAAAAAGAATAGCTTTTAAATAGAAAAGTGCAATACCTACGCGTCAAAATATATGGCAGAGCTATTTTTTTTAATACCTAACCGACGAAATATTTCTACACGGGGGTTCAGAATTATGTACTAAACTAGCTGTGCCCCGCGGTTGCACCCGCATAAGTGTCGATTCCGTGGGAATATCGGAATAAAAAAAATAGCCTAGTTAATCCAGTTTGTCAGCTACCTCCATACAAAATTTTATCGAAATTGGTCCAGCCGTTTGAGCGTGAAGAAGTAACAAACATATAAACACACACTCACAAACTTTCGCCTTTATATTATATATAATATTAGTGTGATAGTGTGATTCATGGGTTACAGTTTGTGCACTGTTTAAATTATTTTCCTGTTTCTAAATACCTATCGAGACGTTAATGTTACCAAGGGAACGGTTTTCATAAGCGAAATTGACTCTTTACTGTTATACTCTTGAAGAACTACCTACCTGTTATGGACAAAACCTACTTAGGAAAAATTTTTTGACCGAATATACCGATAAGTTTCAAATGCATGTTACCTGTACCTACTTAATTCAAATTTCCAATAGGAATTAAAATAAATAATTTCTTTAAGTATTAAAATAAAAAAAAGTGACAAAATTCAATTCATTTTATAAGTTCGCTATATGCTCGTAAACTTTCTAACCAATAAAACCAAACAATAAACTGAAAAGACTAATAAAAAAATAATATCTGTAAAACAATCAGACACTTCATAAAAACTTTCTAAGCTCTGCGCGACATGTCATCAAAAATGCGTAAGTTCTACGCGCAGACGCAAATCATTTCACGCACGCACACACGCGCAAACATACAGGGATACGGTGTACACACACAAACACGTGATCACCTCACAATCAAACCTGATATGAGAGGAACAATGATACACATTCGCCGCGAAGAGCGAGAAGGAGCTTTTGGTGTAGTATATGTAAGAAAATCAGATGATAAACTGCGATGATTCGTCAAGATTTGTGAGTTGCAAGTCATTCACAAATTCGCAAGTAAGGTTACAATATGTATGATTGTCTTATTTCCATTCCATTATTTTACAAAATACGTGTCTATCTGCATTTATAATTCTTATATCTATGCAGACAGTAGATACACATTAATTGATGATTTTGCTTCAGCTAAATCGTCAATCGAAACGTGAGGTCATAATAATTATTGACTGCAAAAATTATAGGTTATATATCATTCTGTATTTGTATGAATTTGGTAAGCCTTTATATAAATAAATAAGCAGTTCATTTTTTGTTTGAAACGGTGAATAAGCTTCTCTGTCTCTCTCTCGTCTGATAACAGAAAGTATTTTATTAGAATGCAGTAGTCTTTGATTGAATGTTTTATAAGTTCTTTCGTAAATTCGATTGGGTGTCTAATTAGATTAAGCTTGCACGTGGCAGTCAATATACCTGTTTATTACATGTTTCCATAAATAATAACATAATCTAAGCACGTTAGATATGACTTTATATCATCGTCGGATATGACAATTACCTCTGCCTAGGCGTAGATAATGGTTATGCAAAATTATTCAAATAAAGTCAACTAAAAATAATCTACTAAACCATTGACGCAATTCAATTATGCACGCAATTAATCTACGCCGGCTCGTCGCCAACCAATTCATCATGACTTCATGAGTTATTAAATGTTAATGTATTTCTTGATCTGCATACTTACGGTGGTCTGTGGCACTCCCCGTCTTTATCGCGGTACGTCAGGCGCTCGGGCACTCCATGTGATAGCCGCGGGCCGCGACCGACTGCTCACGTGGGCCCGAACACGCGCCAACATACGAAATTAAACTTTTGGAATTTCGAATTCGGAAACTTTTTACATATTTTGACAGTGATTTTGTTTTGTTTTTTTTTATTGGGTGTCTGGATTTTGTTGTTATATTTAAGTGTGCGAACTTTTTGGTAATTAAATTTTTATTGTTAAGTGACAGTGCGGTGTTAAATTAGTGAATAGATTTTTTGTTACCAATTGATAAAGTTATTAGCTACAGGAGAATCGAGTATACCAATCCGCCCGGAGGTAATCACATATTGGTCAGGCAATTTCCTATACCATCAGTAATAACGGGGCAAGTAAACAATAACATTATTTGATGTAAGACAGAGACAGACACGTATAGAAGAGCAGGACAAAAGAAAATCATCGATCTAAGAAAATAGAATTCTCATACGAAATGTAATGGCGGTACAATAATCGTGTAAAAGTTCACGATAGTTGCCCAACGTGAGGCGGTAACAATACAAAAACGCCAGCCTATATAGATCTTGAACAAATCGATTTGTGTATACTTGCTGTACTGAAATTAGAGGTCCTTGTATACTGGCCGGTTATAGCGGTCATCTCGGCCGATAGATAATGATCTGTCGATGATTTACGCCGCGTTAAACCGACAATGGCACAAGATAACCCCCAGCCGCTGTGCACAATGTGACCAATTAGAAACGCGGAACAGTCGCCACAATGACTAAAATGAACGGCATCAACCTGCCAGACATGACCGACCGAGATCTCTCCGTCGACGACATATTCAACGAGAACTTCAACTTGAAAAGGAAGAAAATACAAATCGATTACGAAGACATCAAGAAACTTAAAACAGTTGAAGATTCGGATGCCCTAAAATTCGGAAACAATAACAATGAAATCGATAAAATAGAATCTCCTCAAAATTTGAAGAGGAAAACGAAAACTTTCGCAGACAACTACGATATCGATAAGATCGTGCAATCGAACATGATAATCGATAAGGAATCGAGTAAAGTAAGACTGGAGATGAGACAGTCTGGTAATGATTTAGAGTACAAAACAAACGGGCACGTTGGTAATGACTTAAACGAAGTAGGTGCTGTTTCTACAGACGGTAATGAATATACCATTAAGGATGGTAATGATATAAGAATGGATGGCGCTGACGATAAGATTATGAACAACAATGACGGTGATTACAGCTTGAACGGGAATGATGAACATGGCAATGATGTAAGTAATGTAGATATAAAATTTGTAAAAGATATGACGATTTAGATAAATATGACCCTTACTAGCAAAAAAAGAAGGACCTACTTTATTCCGCCGGCTGTTGCTGAAAACCAGCGCTGGGGCTCTGTCTCGTATTGGGTCTTTGGCATTATGCTGAGCGATGGCCGTTTTGCGTGGATGTGACGCATATTTTCTCCCAACTTGTTCTTATTTTCTTTGTGTTCTTTCACTGCGTCATGTTTACCGCAAATGAACGATTTTTCTTTCTTTCATTCTTATTCTATCTTCTGAAATATTACACAACTACCTAATTACTATTAAAAAATTTGGACACCTGTTTCGCGATTAACATTTAGAAGCCAATTATGTCAAGCGTCTCTCAATTAAAGGTTGTCGGATGTCTATTGTCAAAGTTAGCGAGCTTCAAAAAAGCTGCTTACGTATTCATTAGTTGATGCTCGACGAATTCCGTCTTCAATTATGTTAGTTGTTTTACGAGGAGAGTTTGTCCATCTGATACAGTCACCTTTATGTCTTCAACCGTAAGTACCTAATACGCCGATCACGAAACATAGGTGTGCTTACCTTTTACAATCAGTCGCGGTCGCCTTTTAAGTGCTATTGATTGCGTTAAAAATGTCGGAACAATCATGGGCGCAGTGCCGTATACCGGGTACACGGTGCCTCTAGGAATCCCGTCCCTAGTAGCATAATCAGTATAATGTTAGCGTATAATGTTCCCACTACTGAGACGCAGGCCTCCTCTCTTCGAGAGGGAGTGGACTGTAGTAATCTACTACGCAGGCCCAGTGAGGGTTCTTGGATATCACATGTCTTTAAATTTTTTGGTTCTAGGACATGCTGGTTTTCTCACGATGCTTTCCTTCACCGTTTTGAGTGATTCCTTGGTAGACTTTAGCTATTATAATATATTTAGAGTAACCTATCTTGCTACGGATACCTAGAGTATCACACACAAAATTGAAATCTACGTCCCTAAGTTCAAAAGCTCGAGACGAGGGTCTTAACTTCACGAGAGAGGTCACTGATCATCAACTTGAACAATCCCTGACAATAAACCTTTCAAGACCACAACCTCTTTGTTAAAATGCAATATTCTAAGCTAGACTGCACAAGACGACCTCGTTCCTAAACGAAGCAGAAATAATTCACCGAGCTCTCGTTTACATTTAAGCGTATAAAATTCGTCATGATTTGATACTGGACCCGATAAGACGCCGAAATTCCGACAATACTCGGCTAATTCCGACAATAGTCCACTAATTTCGACAATAGTCACCTAAATGCCGTTAGTGGACCACAATGGAGTTAGAGAGTGGAAATAATCGCAATCTCTATGCGGTTGATGCGGTAAAATTATGGATGATATTCAAAAATATCCTTTTTCATCGGCATGGTTCAACTAGGATTGTGCTTCAGCTCATTTTACTACTGATGTCTTTGAATAAACTTAATATCATCCGTTTTACAGACTTTAGCGTGCAAATTACAAGTATAATGCAAAATTAGATGAACTAATTCGAGATAATCGTAACTAGCTGCTCCAACATCTTTCTGAGTGTTTCTGTCTAACCATGCAATATATATGTATTGTCATATTAAGAAATATTTTCTCATTAACGTCGCCAGGTCTTTATATGTCGATGATGACTCTTAGCGAGAACACGACCCAAATCTATACTAATATAATAAGGCTGAAGTTGTTGGTTGGTCTGTTTGTTTGAACGCGCTAATCTCTGAAACTACCTGTCAGAATTTAAAAAAATCTTTTAGCATTTGGCAGCTCAATTCTTGAGAAAGGTTGTAGACTCCAAACTACGATACTAAGGAGCTAAGCAAAAATCGCGAGCGGGCGATGCGATGCTATAAGCTATATGTTAAAACAAGAAATTTCACACGGATAAAGTCGCGGGCTTTTAAAAGCAATCGCCATAGACAAAAACCTGCAACTGTTAATCAATTTCACGCCATAAAGCCATTTATGTCAGCCACAAGTCTTGACCATATAAACGAAGCATAGACACACCCGTCTTTTTTTTCGTATTTGTTGTGGGGCCGCGGCAAACAACACAAAACATATTATAACCGTACTCTGCTGCACTTGCCGCCGATAACATGACACGACCGTGTTGGCACGCCCGACCTTAGAACGTGTCGGGAGGGTTATTCAATAAAACATAGGTATATATAGGAATGGTGGGGCCCGTGGCTAAATAATAACAGCCTCACAGGTCGATCGATCAGGTTAAGCTACGCTTGCCGCGGTTGGTCTGTGGATGGGTGACCATCTTTACATACCAAAACACCTCCATGCCTCGGAAAGCACGTTAAGCCGTTGACAGTCGTTACGGGTAGTCAGAAGCCCGAAAGTCTGACAACCAGTCTTACCAAGTGGTATCGTATTACCCAGTAACTGGGTTGTGGAGGTCAGATAGGCTGTCGCTCCATGTAAAATACTGGTATTCAGCTGCATCCGGTTAGACTGGAAGCCGACTCCAACATATTTGGGAAAAGGCTAGGCAGCACATGACATAGGTAATATATTATAGGAATGAACTTGATTTGCTACAGCTTTTGGTAAGTACTAGAAACTTTTTCTTTCATTATGTTATTGGAATCTGCTACAAATTCTCTGATGCGGTTGAAGTAATCTGAAATGTCAGTTGCCACATGGTCCTCTTCATCATCATTACGAAAATTGAGGAGGATGAGGGATCAAAATAACGCTTAATTCATTTAAAAAAGTGGCCTAATCAGCCCATAACGTTCCCACTGCTGGGACATAGGCTTCCTCTCTTCGAGCGTGAGCGGGCCTTTATACACCACGCGGGCCCAGTGCGGGTCGGTAGATGTCACATGTCTTAAAATTTTTGGTTCTAGGACATGCCGCTTTCCCTACGATGTTTTCTTCATCGTTATGAGAGCAGTGGTGATGAAAAAATTTAAACAAAGTAAAGCGCCTGTTTGGGTTCGAGCCTACGACCTACAACTCGTAAGTAATGGCCCGCGGCACTAGTTTCAGATAAATATCTTTTACCATTGTGCGTTTTAAATTGGTTAGTCAAGGCAATGCCTATTGTCCCATGAGCCAAACTTTAAATTCACCAAAGGCGATTTGAGTATTCACCTAAATAAAGCCTAACTCAAAATTAACAATAAGCGTTTAAGCATATTTTCATAACCACCCACAATAGTCGACAATCTATGTCAAATACACACTTCAAACATCGAAGCAAAGGAATCAAAAGTCAAAAGCTAACTGACCAAGTCAGAGGTGGCAAAACTAGGTCAAAGAGGTTATAGTTCCTGAGGTTAAAGTAAGGCTAGATGAAGTATTAGCAAATTGAACATTATGGGCTCTTAGAGCTTCCAATTATTTCGTGCCTTTATGGTCAGTAAGTGACGTTCTAAAGGGGTATATAATGACTGCTTTATGTGCTATTTGTTTCGTAATTAAGGTAAGATATTTGTATTTAGATGAAATAATGCCCAACGGTAGCGGTATTTTAATATTAAAAGCTATCTTAACTAAAACTATTAACAAACTAAAATATGGCGTCGAAAAATTCGTATGTCAACTGGTAATATAGCCAAGAGACTGACAGCATTGCTATTTTAAAAGCCAGCCCTTGGGTTAACCAGCTGTTTGGAGAGCTCATAGAACAGAACATGATCACTCGTACCCCACGGCCTGAGGGTTTCAACCACAAACGGCTCAAAAATATAATTACCGATAGTTATTATACTAGGTTCAGGTGAAATAGATTGGTATCGTGGAATGTTAGGAGTGGTGACTGTTTTTCTTCGGTAGTTAGAATAAGTTTTAGAATAGCATAGTTTCTTAAACATAAGGTGTAGTACACCTTTAATTTTGCCAGTTAGGTATGTTCATAGAGAATGCGTCACGGTACTCCGCGAAATTCAAATAGTCTTAAGTTTTTTGCAATAAGCAGGTTAGTATCAGGTTCAGGTTGTTTGTTAATCTAAATATGATTCGCGGCCGTAACAAATATTTATTTATTGAATTATAATCATAAAAATCATCAATATAATTCCTTGAGTTAGAATTGGCCCCTGTAATGGAAGGTGTTCCTTTTGCCATCAACCGAGCCCAGGCTAGAGAAATTGCTAATGGAAAAATTGAACATAGAGCTCAATTTAAAATAGGCTGCAATTACTTGTTGCCTTTAATCTGCAAATTGCTACTGAACATAGACAATCAGGATATAGAATTAACTGCTCCTTTCTTGATAGACGTAGCCGGTAATAAGGCATTCCAATTGCCAATTGGCATTATAGGTCTAACAAGATGTTTAGACATATTCTATAGGCTACCTCAAGCTACCAAATTGTCTATAGGCAATTTCCATAAAAATATGTAGACAAGTTAAAAAAAACTTAATTTCTTATAATTTTATTTATTAATTTGTAAAGTTATTCCACTTTGACACAGGTGGAAATGGAGGTGAAATGTGCTTGAAGTGCCAATCCCTATAGCTTCAGGCGGAGTGACAGCTCACTTCAAGCTCATTTTGCCGTAGTTTTCACAGTAAGATTTTTACAGAATAGACCGCTTGCCTTGCTAATTAGTATATATAGAAACTATGCAGTTTATAACTCCACGCCACCTATAGCAGTGTTCATAATCTCAGATAATTTAGATTCCAGCGCCACTTAATCAGTTATGTACTTTAGTGAAATGTGTTCTATGTTGATTTTTGAGTGACCATTTGTAACAAAAAGGTCCTTATAAGTTTTTGGTTGCAATAGAATTTGAACTTTGTTAAGGATGACATTCAGTATGTTGTTCCATAACTTGAAAATTATCTCAAATTAATTCAAATATAGCTATACTGCATCAAAAGCCTGCCTACTTAATTAATTTTTAACAGTGTTTACACTCTTTACATTTCCAATCTAAAAGTTCAAAATTAGCACCTCCACGACTATCTCCATCCTCATTAGGTGCAAAAGTGCGAACTCTAGCACCTTCACAGTCTATTAACTTAAAATCCCATCCATTTCGACCACGCGTCTCATTTGATATATTGTTTATAGTAGCTTTCGGAGTTCTTTAACCTTTAGCACGCGTAAATGTGTCAGGCTGGCCGGTTGACGGTAGACTTTTTGCTTTAAGAAACCAGAATACAATGAGCCTTGTTGAAGTGCGAGCGATTGATATGTCGTGTTGAGGTTGTTGAAATACTGTTGCGTTTTACGGTGTTGGTAAGTTCTGGGAAGTGGGATTTACATTTTTTTTTTAATTACACATTTGTGATACATTATATGATTTGGAATCTCCATCTAAACATATACCTTTATATGCTGGTCTTTAAAGGAAGGATGTATACGACATGTTAGTCTGCATTTCATCAATATTATCTTCTTGCAGGATCTTGCTCGTCATCAGTTTTGCCTGTGTATATATCAAATTTTTAATGTTTAAAAACATTTTTCAAACTCTTAGACACCTTCAAATGCTTTCGTGAGCCATTTAATTTAATTTATCAGCTTTTCGATCTCTTTTTTTATTTAGTCTACACTGTCCCACTGCTGAGCAAATGCCTCCCCCAAATCCTTCCAGGCATGCTTTTCTAGAGCCACCTGAATCCAACCCTTGCGGTATGCGTAGAGGTCGTCTCGCCACCTCTTCCTGGACCGGCCTCGGCGGTGCCGTCCATCCTCAAGCATCATCTTTTTAAAGTCTCTTTTTCAATGCCAAATATGTTGAATCTAACTCCTTTGGCTTCTTTCTTGCTTTATTATCTCAGTTTGTTTCGCTATTCACTGTCTTCTCACGGCTATGAAAGTAAATGACCTTATTTCTGTTACTCTCAATCGTGCAAAAGTGTTTAGTTGTAAGTTTTCCAAAAACTGTAAAATAAAATACATACATAAATCTTGGGTAACGTAATTAATATTAAAAAACCTTTTACGTTATCCAAAATACAGTCACAGTCAGCCTGTAATTATGGGCAATTTTACACTCAATCAATTTGCCTAGCCTTTTCCTAACTATGTTGGAGTCGGCTTCCAGCTTAACCAGATGCAGCTAAATACCAGTATTTTACATGGAGCGACTGCATAATATCTGACCTCCACAACCCAGTTACTGGCTAATACTATACCCCTCGGTAACACTGGTTTTCAGACTTTCGGTACTTTCAATACTTAACTAATTATTCTAATACCACCATCAATTATCTCTTTATCTTCATTCCTCTCAAAGGCCTTATTAACTTGCCTAGTGCCAACAAAAACAGATATTACACCAAATTTTAATTAATTCATATCAGATCCATCTATTAGCATAATGACATAATTACGGTCTAGACTTCGTGATAGACTGTGCGTCGGGATCTAGATTTTTTGTTGATCCTAGTTGAACTGACAATGACATTGTATTATTTTTTCACGTCTGCCTTAATACTGATGAATGTATTTGATAGATTAGGCACTTAGAAATTAGTGGTTGCGATGTGGGACTATTAGTATGAAGACGTGGGTGCATGTTTGGGTGCGTTCATTGCCATAGCTAGAATTACATTGACTACCGAGAAAAGATAGACATCTACGTGTAAAGTAGGGCCTTATGTTCGTGATAGAGTCACTAAAAACTACGTTTTCTATAAACTTTTGGGAATTGAGGAACTCCCATGTTTGTACGGTCTGGGAGACCGTATATGACGCGAGTTTAATTATGAAATGCAGTCCAATATATAGGATATACAGCATAAATCGGCGGTTATCAAACACAAATAACGCCCTCGTGGTAGATTAAAGCTCGCTCTCTCTCACAGAGAGGAGGCCTGTGTCCCAGCAGTGGGAACATTATAGGTAGGCTGCATATGTTTATACTATAAAAAAAAAACTGATTTTACATAGAAAAGTGCAATACCTACGCGGTCAAAATGTATGGAACAGTTAATTTCTTTTATTTAATAACTGATGAAACATTTCAACGGGTTGGTTCAGAATTATTTGTGCTGCATTCGTGGTTATAGTTTGCGTGTCGATGTCCCTGCTACCCTGTTTAGACTGAATTAATTGAATTTTTATTTGTTATTGGCTCTATTAGTGAGCTTTCATAGACTTTCAGTATTGAAAGTTCAATTTGAATTTGGAGCCTTATTCCCTCTACTTACAATTAGAACTATTCCATTCCACACATTTAAAAATGATGCCTCGTTGACACCTCACCAGTGTTGCCAACATAACAACTAGTAAGTTTTAGCACGGAGCTCGGTACGTTGGTCGTGAGTAGTATCAACTTGTATGACGCCCACGCCCGCACCTCTGGCTTGGTTACGTAGTTTCACAACAGGTAGTCTACTAGCTGTTTTCGATAGTAATTTTGACCATGTTAGCACCATCTATTAGTAGACAGTACTTACTCGTATAAAGATAGGCGCAGTCTCTGGAACTATGAGAGTATGAGAATCGCGAGGAGTGAGCACCATTCCTGAAAGGTCAAAATATCATATGTCATAAATCCTGGTTTATGACATTTATGGCTATCTATAATTTTCATGAAAAGTGTTTTTATATTTAAAAGTTTAGGTAATTAGTTTACACTTATAGTCATAGTTAGGATAAGGTTTCCTAGACGTAGCGCGTAGGTACAAACTCCAGCAGATCAAGCTACTCGAAACTGTAAAATTTTCCCAATGAACTTTGAACCTTATACCTAATTTAGCGATAATATTGAAAGTCTATTAAATAAATTTGACAGATTTTAGTAGTTTGATGTGCTGGCGTCTTTACGTCAAAATCTGTCACCAGTATTTGACATTAAGATGTGTAACCGTTCACCGCTTTCTTAGAAAACCAAAGCTTTACGGAGCAGACATTTAGATTCAATGGTGTTATTGAGCTTTTTAAAAAAAAGTGATAGACATTGCGACGAATAAAGCAACCAAAGCAACGACTCGTGTGCCCAACATTGGCCCCAACATATTGGCAACACGTAGTTTCAGTAATTTCGTTGATTAGGCAAGTCAACGTTCTTAGAAACTGATACATGGTTCTGCTCGAAAGTTCAATTAGGTCTAGCCAGTAATGTTCAGTGTTGCCAAAAAAGAAAACGAGAAAAAACCGCAAATCTTGTTTATGCGATTTAAATTATGTTTACTGTTAACTTAATTGGGTAGTTGGGGTTTTTGTAGACATTATACCTTTTATTTCTATAATGTAAGAAAGAAGTGGGGAAATAAGGCTAATTGGAGATCAAATCCTTTCCGTGAAGAAACGGATAGGACATGACTTGGCAGGTTATAGAAGTAAGTGCTCTTACACACGAGCGACACGCATCGACGACAGAAGCAACTGCATCCATCGACAAGCGTCGACGACAGCCACCGACACCCGTCTTCCCAGCGGCGCCCGCCATCGACGCGTTGGCGGCTGTCGACAACGTATCGCTCGTGTACCTACGGTGCTCAAATACCAGAGCGGCATGTTGTCGACGGCTGCCACCACTCGTCCACTGCTACAGTTGCCTCTGTCGTCGACGCGTGTCGCTCGTGTGAACTCTTAGGTTTGTACAGCGTTGCTATGTTGTTACTGTGATTCGAAAATATGTGCAGGTGGTGCACTATCATTTCCAATAATCAACAAAAAAACAGTTAAAATCTATCAAATTACCAAACTAGAACTTCGATTTTCAAAAGTCCCGCGCTCCGTAAGTCCGGAATCCGACACACATAGTATCAAAAGTAACACAGTAGGTTTATTTCATTTCTTCCTTTGTTTTCCTAAGTCGAAGGTTATCAATGGTTCCGCCACCAGACCCAATATTTTGTAACAATATTTTGATCTAACAGTGTCCTGGAGTTTCTTGCCTGTTCTCCTCCATAGGTACCTAAACTAGTAGGCTTTGGGATGGGCAACTACATAGTTTCATCTTTCTGTCTGACCGAGCCGTTGACAATTTAAAAGTGCCTGTAATTGGCTTCATCATCATCATCATCATAATCATCTGTCTATAGCAGTCCACTGCTAGACATAGGCGTCTCCAATTGCACGCCATTTAGCTCGACTCTTGGCAACTCTCACCCAGCTGCCACCAGCCTGCACCCTGCGAAGGTTGTCGCTCCACCTAGCCTAAGAGCGTCCCTTACGTTTGTCGTAATTGGTTTATTTGAAATGAATGCTTTGAGTTGATTTTGAATTTGAGAGAAAAATTATACGAGTACCTACTTAAACTGAAACGTGTAAAAGATTCTGCAATTCGATAAGATATCAATGACGTCATCGAAATTTCTCAAACAAATGACAAACGTCATCAATTCATCATTCTCAGGACAGTGAACTCCGTCGTCTCTTAAGTGAGTGAATGATGAGTTACATAGTAGTTAGTAGTGGTTACCACAGGCCGTCCGAGCGGTCAACAATAACATACCTTTGGAACACACCTATTGTGTTTTTCTATCGACTTGATAGATATGTAGTGTACAGATACGTTGTAGAAGTATTGATGAAGATTTAAAGCTATTAGGTAGTTAAACACATATAGGGGACGTAGAACCTCAAGAAAAAGCGCTTCTTTCAAATCATAAAATTCTTCTCAAATTAATTATTAGAATATTAAAAAAGAGGGTGTGTGCTTATGGCCACACGATAGTTCTAGAAGTGAAAACTTACGGCTGGAACCGAGTATACGGGATTCAGCGCCGAGTATACCCGATTCAGCGTCACTGACCCGAGCGTTACGGTTTAATAGTTTTAGTTCACTGTTCAGAAAGACCGCAAAGTGCGTCTAAAGAAGTTTTCACTTCAAAAAATCTATTAACATCTAATCTCAAATCTACTCTTGAAACCTGCCTTAAAAGCTCCATATTATATGAACTCTTAGGGGAGATCTAGTGTTCAGAAAACGGAGCAACCTCTTGTCCAAACTTCAACAATCGAACTACAAATTCAAGTTTTCCAAAGTAGCGCTAAACCAAAAAGGCTAAGTATAAAGTCTGCTACTAAATAGAATGACAGCTGTCACTCAAACGTCAATCTGTCAAACGATTGGGATCTTCGCGCGCCATGCATCGTTAGAACAGCCGCGTTTTTATTTATTGTTTTTAGATAAATAGGTGATAACCGATAACAAATACATTAAGCTATTAGAACCTACTTGGAGGCCGTAATGGGTGTTTTTTTTAGTATGTGTACTGGCAGGTGAGATGGCACAGGAACCGCTACTGTGTCTTGAAGAAAAATAAAAAAGCACTAGTTTATGTAGCTACCAATACCGAGATATCTATACTATTCGAAACAGGGACAGTTTTTAGGCAGAAACCTAGCTCAGTACATGAAATATTTTCTATTCCAAGTGAATACCTATAGGTATTGTCAAACTGTAGGAAAATTAGCGGTATTTTTGACAGATTGAGACTGTGATATTGAGAACGTTCAGCTATGCTAATAACTTACTCTCGACTATCTAAGCACTTACTTACTGCATCCGAGTTAGTTTGAATTAATTTTTGACACTGGCTCTGACAACTGACAACTTTTTTGAAGTGAAACTTCTTTACGCACGCTTGACTTGGCTGGCGAAAAGTGTGATCGGGCGAGGCGAACGGGAGTTGAGTGGGGGATATAAGCAAGAGAAAGCAGTGCGCGCGCACATTTTCTTTCTCTCTTCCTCTCATAGCCAAATACGTTTGAAGTTTCACTTCAGTCGTGTGGTCATAAGCACACTCGGTTTTTTTTTTTACACGTTTTCTCACTGCTAAAGAGAAGGAGCTACAGTTCTATCTTCAACCAGCCTGTCACTATTTTACTATCATACGAACCTAACCTACTCCTCTTTCCTCATACTGTGTCATACTAGCACTCCCAACTTTTCGAATACAAGCCTCTACCAAATATATTATTTTTACATTACATTCTTGTCATTATAAAGTAAAAAACACCCAGCGATTGTTGGGCGAGAATCGCGCAACTGTTGCCCGATCTATAATAATTTATGTTCCACCCACGCGCTGTCTGCGATGCAGTAGGTTTATTTCATTACGAAAGCGATATTCTGTCATATCGATTAATCAAATCGATTGGAAAAAAATCGCATGTTGTATTTAATGCAATTGTTTGAACTGGTGAACTTAGGATCATTTAGAATCATCTACATTCAATATGTAGCTATTCACTACGTAATGTCTGTTTATTTTTCTTAGTAAATGCTGCCTTAAGAATAACACCTATGCCTGCCCAGAAATGATATACCTTATTTATAGGTCTACTAGCTCACCCGGCGAACTTTGTACCGCCTCACAATTAAAATAATAATGTAACAAAGATCAATAAACACGTGGCGCCATCTATTATCATAATAACGTTACGGTTGTTTTCCTCGGGAACAGCACTTTTTTTTCGGGATGAAAGGTATTCTATGTCCGTTTCTGTACACCTGACAAGGTATAGGCCCAGAAATTAGCGCGTTCAAAAAAACAAACAAATTAAAAAAAATAACTCTTCAGCTTTATCATTAGTATAGAAGATAGATAATAATTAATGACGAATGTTAAAGTTAACAAAATCAAGTCTATTCACAATTAATGATTTTATTACATCACTTCGCGAAATACATGCAAAAAAACAGTCCAATTGCCAGAAACAGCTAATTAATTCAATCAAGGTAATAACTGTTCATCACAACTGTCTCACATCACAGATAATATAATACATGAACGATTTCACATCGAGTAGTTGAACAAGTTTATCAATTTTCTAAAAAGACGTAATATTTGTTAATTGCACTATGTTGTCCTGTTTGCTAAAGAAGTCGCTCGGTTGATTAACTAAATGAATTGACCGATCAGTGAAAAGATACTGTTATATTTTCGTCATTGTGTCGTTTTATGGTTATTGGGTAATTAACTTTAATTTGAAATGCTAATTTAAACTGGATCATTAGCATTTTAAGGCGCTGCCCAAACGTATGACATCGTAAAGCGCTCAGTTGTTTATCGCACAGTTAGAGCGGTTTCGCACTACATCCGATCCGAATCCGAATTAAAGATCCGAATTCAATCCGAATTGGGAATGTTCTAAATTCTGACGGATAAAGTTCGGATCTAGTGCGCAGCCCCTCATACAAATAGGACTATAGTCACTTCGGACCGCGGCATTTCTCGGATTCGGATCGGACGTAGTGCGAAACCGCCCTTAGGCGTATTGGTACTACATACTTATTAATAAAAAAAATCGTAAAACAGAGCTCAAAAATATATTTCGTCGCATACTTAATTCTCAAAATTTTGAGCGTAAACTTTCATATTTTATGTAATGAGTAAAGAAAATAAAGGGGTTTCAATCAATTCAAGAAATATCTACCTAAAAATATTCTACTGAGCCATACAGCAAGTATGCTTTTATTAACCGACTTCTTTTGGTGGTCATTCGGTTCAACTTTTAGCTAGAAAAAAAAATTTGTGTATTGTCAAATGTTCTAATAAAGACTAATTCATAAATAGTAGTAAGTATCATGATAAAACAATCGTAAAGTAAAAGTTCAATTCGATCAACGCATCGTTGTTTTGGACCTTATTTGTTCCCTTGCTTCACAATTACCTAAAAATTTGCTTCTTATCCTGTTAATTTTAGAGTTTGGTTCTCCGTAGGATTTTATATGAAGTAGCAAGGGTAATGTACCCAAGAGCCTGGCGGCAATGCTACATTTTATGACAATGCTTAGCCTTTGGTCAAGGTAAAAGGCAGCCCTTGGGTCACGGGAATTGCAGGGATAGTTTTTGCTTCAGGCTATTTACTTGGGGAATTTCAGCAAAATCCTAAACTAATCATTTTCAAGTACATACGTATGGAAAAAAAGCGGTGGCTCTTAAAACGGTGAAGAAAGACATCGTGAGGAAACAGAGGCATATCCTAGAACCAAAAATTCGAAGACATGTGACATCTACCAACCCGCACTGTGCCCGCGTGGTAGATTACGGTACACTCCCTCTCGAAAAGAGGAAGCCTGTGTCCCAGCAGTGGAAACATTATAGGCTGAATGCTTATGCTATACAGGGTGAAATTGAATTCATGGGCATCCTTTTAAGGGGTCATTGTGATCATCATTATGAACAACTTTTACTATGGGACCAAACCTGTAATCGCGAAAAAAAATCAGCTCTTCCCTACATTTTGACGTGTTATGTGAACATAAATGTAAAGAACAGCTGATTTTTTTACGCGATTTTAGGTTTAGTCAAATAGTAAAAGTTGTTCATAATGATGAGTACAATGACCCCTTAAAAGGATGCCCATGAATTTAATTTCACCCTGTATATTTGATGCAAAAATGCTTTTAGAATGTTTGTGAAGACGTGTTACCTAATACTAAAGTACTCACAATTAATGTCCACAAAAAAACCTTACATAACAAATTAGTCATCAAGGAAAAAGTCGCGATAAACTTTTTAACGCTTTCAACGTAATATAATAAAGAAGGCGACAGGTGTTCAATGAGTCACAGCTAAGTAAATGTTTTACAGTTAAATTGCCTATAGGTAGGTATCTCATAGAGTTTTTCTATACCAGCGCCCTAGTTGCACTATCAATCTCAATATAAATCATTTTGAAGGATGTTGCTTTACCTTTGCTTCATATGAAACTAGCAGCGCCCCGGGGTTTCACCCGCATAAGTTTCGATTCCGTGGGAATATCGGGATAAAAACTATCCTGTGTCCTTTCCCGCTATACCAAATTTCATCTAAATCGGTTCAGCGGTTTAAGGGTCGGTTTACATCTGACGGAAGATGCGTCGCGTATTATCGGTCGCGTAACGCCAGAACAGACAATTATATATGATAACAATTATATATGATAAAACATTCAACCTTTCACACTCAACCGATGATGCGTTAGTGCGTCGAGCGAATAAATAGACGCAATTGAAGTTACGCCCGACGCATTTTCCGTCAGATGTGAACCGACCCTAAGCGTGAAGAGGTAACAGACAGACACACTTTCGCATTATAATATCAGTATGGATTTGTCAGCTCAACAACTTAAATTTGAACTGTCAAAATGAAAGCCATTGCTACTGACAGTTTGTTACAAAATAACCCCGATGGTATTTTTCTGTACGATTCCCATATGACTATATTTTTGCCTACGATCGGTAGGTACTAGGCCTAGTATTGATCTTTTTACCTAATAATACTAGGCAAAAAGTTTCCATCTGTACCTACACAAAGTAAAAAACAAAGTCGCGTTTCGTGTTTGTCTGTGTCGCTCACACTTGGATCTTCTAAACTAAGTACATAACAGATTTTGATGCGGTTTTCACCATAATTTAGAAATTTTAATCTGGAAGGTTTATGTCTATAAAACATTATTATTTAACGTAGATATAGCATAGAAATCTCGATGTTTTGCTTTTGTTACACATGTCGCCATTGCTCACGTGAGCAGGAGCGGGTTGCTAATCTATAATTAAAAATATCTATGATCACGCAACATCCAAAGTTTCCATAGACATTATTAAAATCTGACAACAGTTTGGTTTCAATAAAATAGTCTTCGACGTGATTGTACGTACTAAAAGCTTGTGACAAATCCAATTGCAAATTCCAGTTTAAGATATAATAGTCAAACAGTTAATTTAAAAACCGGAATTGCTTCGCATTCGCACGTCACCATCAATAAACATTTACTATCATCACAGATAATTTATAATACTCTCTATCATCCAATTTGGACCCCTAAAACATATACTATAAATAACACAGTCAATACACAATGCCACTCTAAATTCTGTACATATAATTCTAGAGATTCGTTAAGACTAGTGGTAGCAATCGCTACTGTGGAGCATGCGGTCCTGGGTTCGACTTCCGCGACGGGAAAAGTATTATTGGGTTTTCCAATCTGGGACTTTTTCTGTCTGGTTTCTGATCGGTAGTCAGTAGTCACTTACTTACTAGTCAGTAGTCACTGATCCAACTCTAGTAATTCCAATCTAGCTTCATACAGGTCACAGATCCAACTCTAGTAATACCAATCTAGCTTCATACTAGTCACTGATCCAACTCTAGTAATACCAATCTAGGTTCATTCAGGTCACTGTTCCAACTCTAGTAATATCAATCTAGCTTGATTCTGGTCATTGATCCAACTCTAGTAATACCGAACTAACTTCTTCCAGAACTGATGAATTACATAACTCCCAAATTTATATCGCCTCATATATAAATCAAGAGCTGTAAATCTAATCGCGTCGCATTGTTTGTCGGTCTGTTTGTCACACCAGTTTTATCATTTAATTGGCACCAACCATGCCGTGGCGTAATTGCCACGACTTTTAACGAAGAGTTTGGAGTTGAGAACATTTTGTATAAGTTGACGGGAAAAGGTCTTGTCATTTATTCAAACTAGGCTGAGAATTAGCACATCAAAATTAAATAAGACAGTCCCACAAAACGCCCGTTCTTCAATACTTCCTAGTGCTTTATCTATGAAGAAGTGGCGCATCAAACTCCCCATCAGCAAATCTGTTAGTTCTGTTAGAACTTAGATTATAGTGATGACAGGATAGGACATTTAAGTGGCATAGGTATATGACAATGATACCAATATTTTGGTAGATTTTCTGTATTGATGAAAAATTGACTTGGAAAATGGTATTGTGTCAGATTTATTTATGGTTTTTGTTTTAATAGTATTTATCCAAGTCTTCTTTCCTTACTTTTTCTTAGTTTACGTAGAGATAAAAAACTTTTAGAAATGTTGTACTTTGCTCGAGTGGTTGACTTAGAACAACCAGTTTTTAACCCCCGACGTAAAAATGACGGGGTGTTATAAGTTTGGCGTGTCTGTGTGTGTGTGTGTGTGTGTCTGTCTATGGCATCGTAGCTCCCGAACGGATGAACCGATTTTGTTTACTTGGGTGGAATTCTCGATTTATTTTAAAGCTTGTTTGTCACTAATTATTCTTCTGCGTCCCAACTGACAGTGGTGGCTCGGTAGCACCTCGTACAAATTTCGACAGTCGTTACGTATTCCTCATACACATACATACATACATACATACAAGCCATACTTGTTTATACTTATAGAAAGTTGCTCCCAAATCAGTCTGCTTGTCAACATTACTCAATACACAAACCGAGATAGATTACAATCAGGAAACTGGATGTCACATGCAATTTCATCTTTATTTCGATTGACGTAGAGATCATACGAGATTTTATCGCATGGAGAATAAATTTGTCGTATAAACCTTTGATTGGGTCACTCGCAGTTTTTTAGGATTTGATTTGAATATAATGTAGTGCATAATGAGATCGAAGGCGACGATTAGATTTTTGATTTTATAAATTTTTTGCCTAGTATTTTTTTTTGTCATGATTCATCACAGCCCGTGTGGCGTGGGCAGATCTAATAGTGAAACTAGATATAAAGGGGCAATTTTTACCTTTAACTCCAGAACAAAAGAAAATCGCGAGATGTAATTCCAGCACCGTCACATAATCAATCATAATCTGAATGATTTTAAAGGATATTGCCAATCCATTGCTTTATATGTTCGAAACATATGTCTGCTCAACAACGTAAATAACGCAATGAATGTTGTTGAACTGTCAAAATGAAAGCCATTGCTATTGTTAGTGTGTTACACAATAACCTCGCTGCCCCGAATCAATGGAAGGCTTAACAAAATTAACGTGATGATGGCCTAATAGTATAGAGCTTTTTAAAAGTTCCTTCTGGAAATCATAAACTTTGACGAGCTGAAAATGTTTTAGTCTTCAACCATAACACAACAGGCTGTTATTCCTCCATAACAGTCAAAGTCAAATAATTTATTTCAAACAGGCACATAAAAAGCACTTTTCCGCCCGCGTGGTTTGCGACCACCCTCCCACCGGAGTCCGGCGTCAAGCAGCCTGCTGTGTTTCGTTGATGCGGCGGAGTTCCAGTGCCTTAGGCATCTTCTGGGCACTCTCGTTCCATCATAGACCTCATCCATCGCTTTCCATCAGGCGTGATCGAGGTCAAGAGCGGGCACATTCAGCAATAAAATAAATCTCACAATAAAATAGAAGGAATTTATTCTAGTTGCCTTCCGAAAGGTAAGTAGTTTCACACACAATTGACACATCCAAAGATGTTTCTCCGATCGTGTGTCTACACGAAAGTGATAATTTAACGCTAGTACTAATGCCTAAGCAACATTCCGTTGCGCAGGCTTGCCCACGCATAGCCATCAGACACAGCTGACCACAATGGGCGGGCGCGCGGAATCAATCATGCACTTCCACGAACATAACGGTCACCAGTGCTCGCCGCGCGCCTTTTTACTTTCTTTATTGCGTTCCTTTTTCGAAATTTCGTAATTAAGACCTTTTTTGTGAAACGAAAAATATTTTGTTAAGAACGCGCTTTATTTCGTCGCGGGTTGATTTACCGCGTTGTTTCCATCGTGCCCTTTTGCTGTATGAGTATTTTAATTACATAATTTACGAAATAGGTTGCGTTTTCGGGTTATATCCTGTTTTGGTGTAATCTTTGATGTTACTGTTTCTTTTTTCATCATCATCTGCCTAGCCTTTTCCCAACTATGTTGGGGTCGGCTTCCAGTCTAACTGGATACAGCTGAAAAGAAACTGGGTTGGGAAGGTCAGATAGGCAGCTCTATGTAAAATACTAACCTACACAGCACAGTTTCTTTTTACAAGCTTTTATTTAACTTGCACTGTTCGTATGTTTGTAAGTTGTGCGTCAAAATTTGCAAACCATTTTTTTTTATTGATAAAAAAATATAATTGTTAAGTAGTAAAACTACCCAAAATTTTTGACTGTCTATCATGAATTCATGATACATAAGATCTGTCTCGGAGTTTGATAAACTCGTCTTCAACATGTAGGTAGGTATTTCCGTTTCACGAAATAATTTTCCTTCCCGGTCACTTTTTAATAACAAACATACTTTTTTTTTAAATTTGTTGGACTTTTGACAGATTGAGACTGAGATTAAAATGCGAAAATTCTTAAAAATACGGGAATTGCCCCTCGGATTACTTGAAAGCTTTGTCACAGATTATTTGAGCTTTGTGCTTACACCTTTTAAACCTGTCAAGGCTCAAAACTTCTTACATTATTCATAATGGTTCTCTGAATCAACGAAAAAATCTCAGCAAGACATAAAAAATGCAATTAACAAAACGAAAGCTACTCCATTACTTTTGTCATTATAATTTATTTTCCACTACTCATTATTGTATTTTTTTTTACTTGCAACCTTTTGACACGCTTTATTCGAAAATCGAAAGAACAAATTCGAATTAGGAAGGTCATTAGACAAACAGAATCCATATTTCCGGCCGAGAGGCTGGCAACATTCGGCACCCCGCCATCTTGCCCGAGGCGATACAGCCAATCGGCGTACGTTCTTTATTCAAAAACTACTTTAGCACAATGCACTTTTATTATTTTTCTATTCGTTCGATCATTGTGTTTCGATGTAATTGAAATTGTGTATTCGTGCTGAAAGGCGAGTACATGATTCACATTTTATTTAATAAAATTCCTGTTATTATCCGGGTATCTATATGCTTCTTTCCTTTATAGCTCGAAATTAAAACACTTTCTAATATATATATAACATATTTATTAGAATTCCCAAGATTAAGATGTAATAAAGAAACAGCATCAACTGTTAACCTCTGTTAACATTTGCCAAGGATAAAAAGGTTTGGCACAATACAGATTAGGTACTGTTTCTTTCGACTTGCAAAGCTATTGTTACTCAATCCAGCTGTTACAAATCAGACTAATTATTCCTATGTTGATGCCACACCAACAGCCTTTGTCCAAATTCATCAGAAGTATTTACAATCTCAATCTACCCCGCCTTATCTATGTTGGGGTCGGCTTCCAGTCTAATCAGACGTAGGTGAATACCAGTAGTTATTTTATATGAAGTGACTGCCTATTTGCCCCTCACAACCTAATTACTGGGTAACACGATACCCCTTTGTAAGGCTCTTTCATCTAAATTTCAGATTGACGATCACTCAGAAGGCCAATTCTCGTAAATTAAAATGTTCAAAATCTAGTCGCAGTCTCAGCTCGGCGAAAAACAAATGTCAAAAACTTGTCAAAAATATAGGGAAATTAGAGGTGTTTTTGACAGATTGAGACCGAGATCAGACTGTGAACGTTCCTAAAATTACGAGAATTGCCCCTTTGATTACGGACAAAAACATTAATTTTAGGGAAGGACATGAACGTATTTAAAAAAAATCTTAGTAATTCAAAATATAGTCACACCCTACCAGAGCAAGTACGAAAACTCAGTACAATATCCCAGCTATTAAGGTACGCATGTAGTACATAGCCCGGGGGCACGAGAAGACAGGGCGGTCCTCAACGGATATTAACGAAAGTGACTTCCATTCCGCTCGACAGGGGAAATATCGGAGGTGTTGCCAATTGAAAAATGTGAAAATGATTCAATTAGAAAATGGTAGAATCGGTGATTAAAAATTATTCCGCAAGTGAAAAATTTTGTTCTTCAGCTTACTGAAAATTGGCTCCTAAAGATTTTTTATGGTTTGCCTTTGCTCATCTTATGCTTGTTATTTACTTTAGTGTAAGTGATTGAGAATTTCAAATGTAAATTAAATAACTTACATCTAAACCAATATTATAAAGAGCCGAGATTTGATTGTTTGTTTGTTCCGCTTTCACGCTAAGACAGCTGAACGGATTTGGATGAAATTTGGCACATAGGTAGACCATGATCTGGAGAAGGACATAGTAAGACTTTTCATCTGGATTGCAGAAGAAGTCGCAGGCAACAGCTAGTAGATAATAATGATATGCAAAACTTGAAATTAAACCTTTTCACACCTCTAAAAACAAACAAAAAAGTCTCCTCATTCCTCCGACATGAACCCGAACAAATACAGCATTAGCATTAATAAACCCATTAAGTGCGTGAAGTAATACAAGTACATAAGTAAGGCTCGCTGCACACTCCAGTGATCACCAATCGCGCGCTCGCATTGCTGGCAACAGTGCCTACTAATTAGCGGCCTCTGGTGGGGCGAGGTGGTACTATCGGTTTTTGCACAGCGGTCGAGTTTGTACGAGATTTGATCGAGTTTTAAGTGAATGATTTGATTTTTGTGTTTTGTTAAGTAATTGGGTATTGACTTAAGTTCAATAATGTACCGCTTTACGCCTTAGTTGGTTATTTAAATAAGTTGAACTTTAGTTACATGTAGGTTTTCATTCGATTTATTACGGTTAGATTGATTTTTACATGAATGGTTTAAAAATCGTTCACATAGGTAGATGCAATGGAGAAGTCCCCAAATTTGCATGACACAAAATGTAATCACACGTTTCAATAGTTAACTATGTACAAACAAATTTAGTACTAGGTATTTAATCCTAGGTAAATAATAGCCCTGAAATTACGGGATTTGACGCGAGAAATTCTCACGCAAAACTCGCTGAAAGATCAATAGTGCAAATAGTAACCGTTACACATTAAAAAAGGGTCACGTAAATCGAATATCAATCGTAAGGTCGAGAGCACATGGTTACCCCGAGGGCGGAACGACCGCCCTCCGGCAGTCTGTGCCGAGCACGCGACGCGCGCGATCGTAAACCGAGCTTTACGATTTTACCGATACATCGATTATAAATCCGATTCCCGATCGATTATTGTGATACGAACTTCGAAATACAATCAAAGTCAGCATCTCAAATCTTAATGTTATAATTTTATTAACTCTCATTACTGTAATTATAACATCGGTTTGTTAATCAAAAAATCGTAACCGTAGTTAGTTAAGGTGAATGCGTAGTTGTAGCCCGCGAAATTCAATTTTTCTTACGTTTTTTGCAGTTTTCAGGTCAGTGTCAGGTTGTATCTTGATGAAAATTTGATTCGCGACTATAACAGGTACGTATTCACAGAATTATAATCATCAGAATCATTAATACATCTGTTTAAGTTAGATTTCTACCACCAACACTTTTCCATACGAGATTTGTTCTTAACGGTAGAAATCTAACTTAGAAAGATGTATTAATGATTCTAATTATTATAATTCTGTAAATACGTACCTGTTATTGTCGCGAATCATATTTTGATCAAGATACAACCTGACACTGACCTGAAAATTGCAAAAAACGTAAGAAAAATTGAATTTCGCGGGCTACAACTACCCATTCGCCTTAAAATAATCGTAAAGTTGGTTTATAACTAACTTCCCGTTATGTAGTAAAAATGTTCATCAACTACCTACTAGTTTCTCTATACAATAATTATTTTATACAGCGTGCTGAATTGGTTTAATCGATTTTATTTGCAAACGATATTACAATTTAGTGATGGGCACGAGCGCGTATCGACGTAAATAGTCGATAAACTTAATTGACTGAAATTAATTAGGTACTTGAAAAAAATATTGCTTGTTATTAAATATTTCATTAATAGCGCGTCGATGAAGTAGATTAACCGTAATAACGTTTGATCGTTTAGCAGTAGTTACTGTACAAGCAGCGCGGCATTGTTTATCCTCTGTTTTTACTTTCGCAATCGTCGGCCGCCCGATTGATTAATATGTTTCATTAAAATATCATTAGTCATTAGTAGTTTTTTATCTAGATACAATTTAATGATACTGACTTTTGTATCATTAGTACCACCAGGTGTTTAAATAAGTTTTATAGTTCGGGCCTAGTTTTTTACCAATGCTCTGTAATAGTATATTGCGATTGTTTGTTACCGCCCCATCTATGTAGGTTCCTAACAAAATAAATTGCAGCTCTAAAGCAGCTATTAAAACATTGTCCATGCTCTCTTATAGACTACTGACGTCAGCACTCATGTATGCTTCTGTGATGTACTATTAAGTACCTAGAGACTGCATCTTGTTTCCAACTTAATAGGCTAGCACGTGATTCGACAAACTATCGACATAAATCCGCCACTCGGTAATAAATAAAAAAAACCATCCAGTAGTCGGCATTCGGTCATCGAGCCGGCGCGCAAGGCAGCAATTTAAAAAGCAATCACTAACCGATTGTAGCCGGAATCGCCCGCCTTTTAAGGGACCGGTAATTATCGATACTCGAACATTTACATATCGGTTTTTTGACATTCGCTTTCACCTCACTATTATGGCAATAAATCGATTTTAGCCGCGTATCGACTAACTCATAATTATTGTGATAATCCGACGCTAATCTTTATTTAAATGAAGTTGATGAACGATTTAAATTAATTAATTATAAATTTTCTTAATTGCGTTCCTTGTGCAAAAAACGTTGACTAATTAAATAAAATTATACATATTATTATGTTATAAATCATTCGCGCGCAAGAACTTTAAACCAACATTACAAATATCGAATAATTACATTTTTATCTGCTTATGTGGGTACTACATAGTTAATTTAAAAAAAAAATATACAATAAAAAAAAACAAGAAAAAGAAATATGTACTAAAAAATTACTGTCATAGATAATCTTTTAATTTTAATAAACTCACTGGTTCATCAACCGTAAAACATCAAAATAGATCTCGCAAACCAATCTAAAAGGTTACTCCGTAACCCAAATGTATCAAAAATACCTCTATGTACTCCAAGAGAGACTGTCATGAAGATCATGTAAGCAGGATTATAAAAGTGCTTAAAAGATCGATTCGTAAGGAATCAGTTTTCTTTGTGAAGTGTATCAAAAGCTTTGGCGCTGGCGTACGTGGATTTATCCAGTGTGATCGAGGTGCAGGTAAATTAAAAAAAAACTTTATTTATCCATACTAATATTATAAATGCGAAAGTGTGTCTGTCTGTCTGTTACCTCTTCACGCTTAATCTGTCAAGCTCCGCTAATGAGACACAATTGATTTTCTATTGTTTCGTCGCCGGTCGGCGACGCGCGCCGCTTGACCGGTTAAACCGCTGAACCGATTTAGATGAAATTTGGTATAGAGATAGTTTGAGTCCCGGGAAAGGACATAGGATAGTTTTTATTCCGATATTTCTGCGAGATTGAAACTTATGCGGGTGAAACCGCAGGGCGCTGCTAGTACTCATAATAAAGCTGAAGAGTTTGTTTGTTTGAACGCGCTAATCCCTGGAACTAATAGTAAGATTAAAAAAAAAAAAATTGCGTTTGATAGCGCAATTCTTGAGGAAGCTATAAGTATATCACGCTAGGGCGCCTAGGAGCCGAGCAAAACTCAAAAATAGTCACAAAGGACGCTAAGAATTTATGGATAAAAATATTGACATTATATTCTAACATTAATGTTAAAATATAGTACAACTTTTAATTTCTGCATGCTATGTTTTATCTTAGCTAAACATGTTTGTGCTACTATGACCTATGCTTAACACCATTGTATACCATATTTTACGCAAATAAATTATTTTATTATTATTATTAAAAGTAATAGCGCGGCCAGGCGATGAGATGCGACGGGGTAGGCGGTTAATTAGAAATTTCACGCGGACGAAGTCGCGGGCAGAAGCTAGTTTTATTGTCCCACTGCTGGGCAAAGTCCTCTTCTCATACAGAGAAGGCCAAGCATTGATCACCACGCTTGCTCAAGACGAGTTGCCGATTTCAGACTTAACTACTAGCAACGCCCCGCGGTTTCACCCGCATAAGTTTCAATCCCGTGGGAATATCGGGTTAAGAAGTATCCTATGTGTTAATCCCGGTTATAAACTACCTGTGTGCCAAATTTCATTCAAATCCGTTCAGTAGTTTTTGCGTGAAAAACTCCATCCATAAATCCATCCATACATGCATCCTCACAAAGTTTTGCGTTTATAATATTAGTAGGAAGTGTCTAGACTTCCTCGCGATGTTACTAATAATAATTATGTCCAAGATTAACTCAGATTAATTTTAAAATGCAAAAAAAAGTAATTTGAAAATGCAAAAAGATTCTCTCCGGCGGGGAATCGAACCCCGGTCTCCCGCGTGACAGGCGGGGATACTTACCACTATACTACCGAAGACCTGTTTTTGAACTGCGAAATAGCTGATCTATTACTACAACGTACAATCTTTGAGCGTTTATCAATATTTATTTATATCTTTTTTGCGATAAAACTGCGATATTTTCGTGAGATTATTATAATATTTTGTATCTTCTCTTATCAACTTAACAGTTGCACTGGGTAAAATTCCCAGTAAGTAGGTATACACGACTACATAAGCTATACATTGCCAGTTTTACCTGATCTCTCATTGTATAGGCTTTTCATAGAATGAGAACTCAGCTTATACTAGAAATTTACAGCTTGATATATGTCGCCGTGCGAACCTATTATACATAGGTACACTACCTACCTAATAGTTCAGTTTTAGTTAGGTTAGGTTAAATATTATACTTATTGTATTTATTTGTGTCCCCCCTTCTTCCCATGGGTGTCGTAAAAGGCGACTAAGGGACGTACCGGAGAATGGGCAGCAGCGTTCTCTATGCATTTACTATCATACTGCGATCGCCAACCCGCATGCCAAGCGTGGCGATTATGGCAAATCCCCCCAATGACAAGCACAAGGTGCTTGGGGGAGGCCTATGTCCAGCAGTGGACGTCTTTCGGCTGAAATGATGATGATGATGATTTATTTGTGTAAATAGTTGTATTATGATTTGATGGTTTATTAATTTCTGTTTATTTAATTCAACGCGTGTACCTGCTTAAAAGTGCTTTTATTAATTTAGTTTAAATAATTTTAATACATAACACACACATAATCAGCCTATAATGTTCCCACTGCTGGGACACAGGCCTCCTCTCGGTGAGAGGGAGTGGGCCGTAATCCACCACGCGGGCCCAGTGCGGGTTGGCAGATGTCACATGTCTTCGAGTTTTTGGTTCTAGAACATGCCGGTTTCCTCACGATGTTTACCTTCACCGTTTTGTGTTTTGAATAATTGTAATACCTAACCTAAACTTAATATAAAATGAAAGGCCGCGAAACAAAAAAATAAACATAAGTAGACAGTCAACGGTAAACTTAAAAAAATAAAAACATATTCATTTCATAGTCATTGATCAAATAAGCTGTCATCATTAAATAAAGATATTTCGGTATTTTTTATAATGTACTTATAAGAAACTATCTGATGCCCGCGGTTTCACTCGCATCCTAGGGTAAAGACTCCCGTAGACAGACGCGACGCGACTTTCTGTCGCTGTCAGCACGACTTGAATAATACGACAATACCTAACTCGTGCCCATACATTATTTACAGGGTAAACGGGTTTATCTCGTGTCGGCACGACAAAGAAAATGACTAATATAATTAATAATTTAAACTGTATTTTGCCGAAACATCAAAGCAAATATCCTCTTCAACTTTCACCATATTGTTTCTACCATAACAAGCCAGTGATTAATAACAGAATACTTCTAAACAATGATATAATTGCACGAGTCCACTCGGTATGTTAATGAGACATACATTCGAATCGATTTATTATTGCATTGGAATAGAGACGTACATCTAATACACATTCCGCCATTGATTGATGGCGAGTATCCGATATGTAACAGTAAATCTATTCGATTAGATTGGGTATCGATGTTTGAATCGAGATTAGGATGAATGGGGAGTTTCCTTTGCTTGTTTATCCTTAGCTCTGGTAAGTCGAGTTGTCATCTTGTTAGGCAAAGACTCAGACTATAATAGAGCCAGGAATTTGAGATAATTTTCAAGTTATGGAACAACAAACTGAATGTAATACTTACCAAAGTTCAAATTCCATTGCAACCAAAAACTTATTAGGACCTTTTTCTTACAAATGATCACTCAAAAATCAACTTAGAATACATTTAACTAAAGTAGAAAATTGATTAAGTGGCGATGGAATGTATAAATTATTTGAGTTATGAACACTGCTTTACACTGTTTTTCGTGTCGTTTCCAAGTAAAAACTTTTTAACAAAAAAAACAACCGACTTCCAAAAAAAAAACACTACAAAGTGAAAAATAACTTTAATTTCGGAAGTCGGTGTCTTTGGTTTTGTATTTACGTTTTTTGCCACCGACTTCCGAAATTAAAGTTATTTTTCACTTTGTAGTGTTTTTTTTTTGGAAGTCGGTTGTTTTTTTTGTTAAAAAGTTTTTATTTCACGCTTTTTAGTGGGTCTGCTTATAATTTATCTAAGTTACAATAGCCTAGTGATTATCGCCTTTTACAAACAAAATATTGCTTTTCCCGATGCAGGGAAGTTAATTGTTGAGGAGTTCTCCAGGTCCACCATCAGCTCCATATCACCATTCACATTGTGACGAGCATAAATTGCTTAGCAACCATATTAAAGTAATCGAATCGCAACCCGTGAAATACTTAGATATTATTGAGTACTTCCGATGGCCATCTGTGGTCTTCATCATCAGTTCCACTTCACCAAATAGTGCTTTCCGAGAGCAAATGCACGAGTTACTATAAAAAATACCCAAATCGCTATAGGTGTGCCTATAATATTTGAAGAGTTCCTTCGATTTCTCCAGGATCCCATCATCAAATCTTGACCTGATGCTTTTAGACTAGATGCTGATAATCCTGGCTGCAGCATCAGGCCAGACTTATGTCAACATTACATTGAACTTAAAATTTAGTCCTGTTTAAAATGAGCCCAAACACGACTACGGTGCTGTAATTTCAAGGTTGGTACTTTTTCTGATGCTCCTGGCTTCAGCATCAGGTCTTTATGTACTTCGGTGTTCCTTATTAACAGTACGTTTATCCACACATCGAGAATAGAATAGAATAGAATACTCTTTATTATGTACACCATGCCCTTTTCAATGAGCCTAAACACGATATATCTGCTGTTAGTTGTCGAGGAGTTAGGTACTTTGCAGACTATCCAGACTGCAGCATCAGATCATATGACTTGATGATCATGAGACCAAATGTGGCAAATGCCCTATCAAACATCAAAACAATTTACTAAAACAGTCCTTTCCTGTTCGAGTAACTTCTTACTGTTAAGGAGTTGTACCTTCCATCATCAGCCCAGCTACCTGAGATGGTGACAACCATACGCAAATACACAAGATACTTCATAAAACATGCGAAAAACAATAAGTGAGCCTATAAAATTTGAGGGTTGCCCTCGATTTCTCTAAGATCCCATCATCAGATATTGAAATGGCGACAATGGGACCACACGGGAAGCACCAGCTTTCAAATAAAAAAAGAATTATGAAAATCGGTTCACCCAGTCGCAAGTTATGAGGTAACAAACATAAAAAAAAAAAAAAAAAAAAATACAATCGAATTGATAACCTCCTCCTTTTTTTGAAGTCGGTTAAAAATGAAGGATTTGTTCTATCTTTCCTATTCTACAGTCAAGAACCTTTTATATTGATTCCTCCTAAATTAGGAAAATTCAGAATTGTAAGATATCTACCTACCTACTTAGATGAAAGGTACCTATTTCTTCCTATACGATAATTTTTAAAACTAAACTACAAAACTGATTTTTAATTTGTTAGACCAAAATTACAGCTAATACCTATTGTAGGTATATTTAAATTAATGTCATGTTGACAAAAAAGGTAGATCGCAGCTGTAATTTGAATCAAGCAAATAAAATATCAGAGTTTAGCAGGTATTATATATCAGCAATATTTCTGGTTTTAACTTTTGACGACAAACGGTCGTAAAGAAAAAGAAATTGGATACAAAACGGAGTGGTTCATTGGTTTTTTTAAATAAATAAGATGCTGGTATGAAAAAGCAATATGCTTTTTATTTAACACCACCAAACAATAGAAATTCAGACAACATCATTTCGCATTTTATCTCCAAATATTAACAACATACATCATCAAAAACTTCTTATTTTGACAGCAGAAAGTACAGTTACCCGCGCGTATATCTGTCAATTTATCACACCGCCATTTTTATAGGCATGTCTATCACGGCTTCCTAAATAATGGGCAGTGTCTCCATCTACGAGTCATACAACACGCGTTGACCCCACGACCTGGGTAAACAATACCGCCTTTCACCTCCACGCATAGACAATATTAAGAACGTATTTATTTTTGTTTTATCAAGATTGTCTTTGGATTTCCCAATCGGTTTTTTTCGATAAGTATCATTTGGGAACTTTTAAGGAGTTGCTTAGATTGTTACCTAATATACAATGAAACTTTAAATTTGTCCTAGATATGAGCACCTAGTAGAACCAAATAGGCTCTCCGTGCTTTTCTTGCAGTCAGACTTCACAGGTAGAGTGTATAAATATTGATGGATGGATAGAGAGAGGAAGGCTAAGAAAAGAAGGAAAGATGAACGGATTGTGTGAGGAATGATATGAAAGAGAAGGGAGTGAATGATAGCGTGACGGTTGACAGGGAAGAATAGAAGAAAAAAACGTGTTGCGCCGCCCTCAAGTAACTTGACTCAATGTAGACGAAACAAACAGGACACTAGCTAAGCGAAATCGTGTCGATGTCGCCTCACCTACAAAACCTACTTAATTTAGTCGACAAGTATAATGCTCTAATCAAATTAAATTCACAAGGAGCATTGCGTGGTTACGCGCATAAATCAAGTTAACAAATCCAGAACACTTGCGACACGACTCACACGAGCACCCGCGCACGTAGCGTCAGCAATATAAGCTTAGATTTGCATGAAGTCAGACTCATTGTAGGAAAAAAGGCTACACGGGGACTATTTAGGGTGGTAAAAGAAATAAGTCTGATACTGCCAAACGTCAGACAAAGATCAGACCCCTTTAAGCTAGAAGCAGTGTGCTGAACTCTGATTTTTAATTTCCTAGACTAAAATGACAGCTGCGATCGACCATTTCTGTCATGTTGACAATTTGACAATCAGCGCAGCTGTCATTTTGGTCTAGCAATAAAAAATCAGAGTATAGTAGTGTACCACTGCTACTAGAGTAGCCCCTAGCGAATTTCTACTTCGATAGTCTTAAAAATAATTTAAATAAACTCACTGTCAGACAAATGATTTGTGCTGACTTTCTTTAGACTAATTATGATTAAAAGAATTTCGATAAAAGAAAAAGTGTGATACTGATAGTGATGACAGATCGTTTTATGATACCAACTAATTAGTCCGTTAAATTATTCCCCGAAGCTATGAATTGAATGATCTGATAGGTACACCAATACTTTGGCTCACATTAAACCATGATGAATGTAGACCAATCAATCTAATTTTATCACCAATAAAAAAATATTTTCAACATATTTTTTGCTCTGCTACTACTTGATACCAACAATAAATTAAGAATCATAGCACCTATGTCATCACATCACGACAAGTTTTCACCACATCCGGTAACAAGGTGCATAAATTAAAACAGATAATAAATAAAAACTAGATCGAAAGTAATCGATTAGGTGTCCAATGCCGTAACTCGATACGGATACCGTAAGTTTTGTAATTGATCTACATTATATTGGGTATAATTTCAACCGAATGGACTACACACTAGAGAGATTTGAAATTGGAATACTTTGACAAACTTATGAATGCAGTTTATTAGCTACATCTCTAGCGGAGCATGCATAGACTCTGTACATTTATGACAGCAAAATAAAGATGGCGGCTGTTGACCATTTTCGATGGTCGTTAGCGTAATTAAGTAGTGAATACGCAGCAACGAGATTGAATATCTTGGAAGTCATTAAGAATTTGGCCTTGCTTGAATAATATTTACATTAAAAATTAATAATGGATGGATTAAATTATGTTATTAGTAGGTAATATTAGAAAGCTCTAAACAGTTTTAACATCTCCTTACAACCAGCTATATTTGAAAGACATGAGCTGAGTATGAAATTCGCTTACAAATAGGTAGTTTAGGTACTCCCATTTTACTCCTGATTTCTAAAGGTATCATCAAGTCTCTGACTGATACGTGATTAGTGATCGGTACCATGTAATCTGCTGTCAAGTCTCATTTTTATCTGTTGCTATTGATTGCTGGATGGAGAAGCACAGAACCGATCGAAATGGCGGTGCTTGGCTTGGTCTTTCGGCTGAAATGATGGTGATGATTTATTGATTTGAATAAAGAAAGTCAAACACATCTCGTCTAAGGACGCATTTTACCAATGAAACTGAACGCGATCAACGCATCTAAACCGCGTTCAAGAGCTATTAGTGGCATCAGTGTTGCGGAATATTGACACTGACAGATCTTAAACGCGTTGTAGGCGTGTGATCGCGTTCAGTTTCATTGGTGAAAATTACCCTAAGTTGACATAAGATTTGCATTCAGTTGAAGTACGTAAGCGTACCACTACTGCTCCCAAAACGGTGATAGAAAACATCGTGAGGAAATCGGCATGTCCTAGAACCAAAAAAATCGTAGACATGTGACATGACATCTACCAACCCGTACTCAGCCCGCGTGGTGGATTACGACCCATTCCCTCTCACAGTGAGGAGGCCTGTGTGAAAATTATAGGCTAATGCTTTAAGCTTTTACGTTAGCGTAGAAAACTGGGATTAGTGCTTGTAGTAAACCCGAATCAGGAAAAACATAATGAATATATCTTTTTCAACACCACACATTGATCATTAGACTTCCGCATTGTAGACATATGAATCAAGATATCATTAGAATCACATTTACTTAGCTCATTTCATTACATTGGAACAAATTGATTACCACATCCAATATATGCTTTAAAATGAATATACACCGCATATATGAAAGACAGAAGTGCTAATTCATATATTGCGTGTATCATGTAATCATATAAGGTCATCATTGTCTATGTCTATTCGCTTTATTGTAATCAAGCCGAACATTGACATTACTGATGTTAAGGAAATCTGCCATAGAGAACGGTGCGATGTAGAGGATAGCTTATGTCATTTGACATGAACAGTCAACGGAAGAGCATGAAATAAAGATCTTCTCGCTACACAAGTACCATTTGCTGTTGCTTACCTACGTACAAATAACATTTTAAACATAAGACACACTTGTCTAAGTGTGATAGTCTTATCATACACAACATTTGCACCATCTACTGGGATGCATGAAGAACCCTCCTCGTAAAGCGCAGTTTGTTCCGCCAGTTACTCAACTGAACCAAGCGCTCAGTGCATCCTGGACAGTCACACCCAACACCTTATTTGACTGGCCAATTCTTCCCTAGCGTGGTAGGGCTAACGCCCGCCTGGTTTGCAATCACCATCCCACCAGAGTCCGGCGTCAAGCAGCCTGCTGTGTTTCGTCGATGCGTGGGAGTTCCAGAGCCTTAGGCATCTTTTGGGCACGTTCGATCCAACATAGACCTCTTCCATCGCTTTCCATCAGGCGTGATCGAGGTCAAGAGCGGGCTCATTCAGCAATAAAAAACCTAGTATCACATTTGTACGTACTTTTCTGTTCATTTCTTCTTGTCTGTTTATTTACATATAAGTTTGTACATAAGTAAACAAAACAAAATAATAATAATGAACAAACAAATAAATAAATTCTGAATCAAAGACTTGGCTGTTGGATATTATCAGCTGTACTGTTTTTCCTAAATCAATGCTGATTTGTTACTGGGCTACTGCATTCTCCAGTATTGATATCTATTGATTATAAGTGATTGTGACTTGTTCATTTTGGCAATTAAAGTAGGTACAACTATAAAGAAGAACCAAAAAGTCACTAGGACACCGATGATCTTCTCATTTAATATCCACAGCGTGAACCAACTTTTTTGTCTCGTACCCCAAAAAAGCTCACGAAAGCCACCTTGTGCTTCGACCGTTTTTAATTAACTTTTAACATCATAAAGTAGGTACCTATCGCCACCTCACAAAATATGATTGATTATTATTATACACTGATCAGTAGCAATTTCATGTCATTTTGCGTTCCACTGAAGGTGTATTAGAAAAACTTTCTCAAATATATCATCATCTTTTCGCTTAGCGTTCGTCGGATGAGCATCCTTACCCTCCAATTTATTCTACACAATAGCATCACTTAGTTGGTGTATATTGCCAGTGTTATATCGAGTGATTCGATAATTAGTTGCTTTAATTACGACATTCTGATTGGATCGCGTCATCGTGAATGATGGCTTTCAACGCTATTACGAGTATCAGGTGTCAAGTGAAGATATTACAATGTTACACGTGTCGTATTTAAGATATCATTTATTTCTATTGCAACAACATGTTTTAATATGATTAGCTTCTTTTTCGCATTAACTGTCTTAGTTTAAGTAAGTTTCTTCTAGTGGTAGTCTTCAAAAGAGTTGCCACATTTTTGGTGAGCATAAAACCAAATATGTGTAAATCTTCCTGTCTCGAAGAATAGCAGAATATTTATTTTAACTGTTCTATTTGTAACTTTAGTACTAGAATAACTTAAACCTTACGTTAGGCACTATTATCCATTAGATTTGATTGCTGGTGGTGTATCCTTAGTTTAGACCTTGCTATGTTGTTTTTCGTTGATGATACTCAAACTCTATTGCATTCTTTAATAAGCGATTACCTTCCATCTTCTGTATTTAGCTCGTCAACGTTTTCCTCTAAATTGTCAAGTTCTATAATCAAGTGTTTCATATGTATCTCGTCATATTTATCACTCCAGAGAACTGCAGACTCATTTACGATCTGCAGTAAGCTACTGCCGATCAATTCTTACCATTACTACTAGAACGTTAAGATCAGCTTTCTTTTGTCGCCTTTTCTAACTATTTATTTGTTTTGTTGTACAGGAGCGGCTGGGCAGCGGCGGGCTGGGTCTCGGCGGCGGCGGGTTCCGCGGAGGCGCGCAGCCCTCGCTGGCAGACTTCCAGCCGCCGTACTTTCCGCCGCCCTTCGCCCCCGCGCCGCACCCCGCCAGCCCCCATCATCAACAACAGGTGAGTCAGCTAGATGAATAAGAACCTTCATCAAAGCAACAGAGAGCTAGCTCTCTGCTAGAAACAAAGCTCAAAATCCACTCCAATCAGGCTAGTACATAATCAGTCTATAACGTTCCCACTGCTGGGACACAGGCCTCCTCTCGGTGAGAGGGAGTGAGCCGTAAACCACCACGTGGGTCCAGTGCAGGTTGGTAGAGGTCACATGTCTTCGAATTTTAGTTTTCCTTCACCGTTTTGAGGCTAGTACTGAGTAATAATGACACTCCCAAAGATAACGAAAATGGATTAATGGCGACAGCTATTCATCCACCTGCTTTAACCTTAACACTAACGATATAGGTACGGCTCAAGTTTTTCTCATATGATATGTCGTTGTTTAAGCAGAGCAAGGATTTATTGCAAGCTCAAATTCCCAACCTCATGACTCTTACATTGTCTATTTAATATTCCCGGAACCTCGGGAACAATAAGGCTAGTTTAGTAACGCCCGAGACCTACGAAGTCTGCCATAGGATGCAATTTAGTCTCAGCTAACACCTTCATCTTAAAACTTCCTTGTTTCCAAATCTACCAATACCCTTCCATCTGCGGCAGAGTCATGGCATGGACTACGGTGGGGGAGGCGGGGGCGGGGCGGAGTACGCTCAGCACTACGCGCCGCAGCAGCTGCTCCCGCGCCACCACACGCACCACGAGCCGCACGCGCATCTGCGACACCACAGGGACCACCATGACATACATGCGCACCATGTAAGTAGCCTCGACCATAACTTTTGTCACAATTTGGAGTTCTGTTCAGACCTGCTGATCTATTCTGTAATCATTTCACCGTGAATCATAGGTGAAGTGAGCTGTCAATAGTGTCAATCCAATCGGGTGAAATGACAGTTCACTTCACCTAAGTTTTCACTGTGAGTTTTTAACAAGTTAGACCGGCTGAAGGCCAATTCTCGTAATTATAAACATTCAACATCTAGTCGCAATCTCATCTCAGCGATAATTAGTGTCATAAACTTGTCAAAAATGTAGGTAAATTACAGGTTTTCACTGAGATTAGAATGCAAACGTTCTTAAAAATACGGGAATTGCTTCTCTGCTCACATGCCAGTGACAGCTATAGTTGAATGCTGTTACTGCAGCAGCCACTTGACCATGCGTTGTCACAGTCACAAGATGCAATTTTGAAGTTGTGCACCATGGATTCGGTAGTACATGATTCTAGACCCCTAGCATAGAAATTTTTCGTCGGTTATTAAAAAGAAAAATTGCTGTTCCATACATTGACTGTCGGAGAACGCTTGCAGAATCGTATTATTAGAGTTATTCTGGTCTTATCCCAAGGAGCCCCCCTCTACGATTACCCAACTTATTATTTCGAATTCGACCGTTGCTCTAAGTCCTGTCACACAAGTAATCTATACCTTCTCAGAAATAATAAAATAGACTAAACGTCACTTCAAAAAAACTTTGTTCATTGTTTATTGGTTCGTCACGGTACATTTAAAGACAATTTTCCTACACCAGCTAATCAATCTCACAGTCAATTTACTCATTCTCAGAAAATACCGTACAAAATAGATCGATATGCACCACATTGTTGTCAGAAACTATGCGCCTCCCCCTCCCCCCAGCACATTCACCCCTCGCGAAAGAATCTCTGCATAGTTCACCCTCCGCGGGTATAAAATGATTATGTTATTAATACTATAGATAATAATTTTCCGCCGATACAATCCTTCTGGCAACTGTTTAATAATAACGTGTCTGTGTAGTCTATTGAGAAAAGTATTGAAATAGACTTTTTATTAATAAGTACCTAATAATATCTAGCAGCAGGGTAGTTGCATAACACACTAAGAGCGGTTTCGCGCTACATCCGATCCGAATCCGAGAAATGTCGGTCCGAAGTGACCATTGTCCTATTTGTATGAGGGGTTGCGCACTAGATCCGAACAAATAGGACTATGGACTATATTTTCTCGGATTCGGATCGGACGTAGTGCGAAACCGCCCTAAGAGTAGCAATGGCTTTCATTTTGACAGTCCAACAACATTCATTTGTCTGTTCCCGTTGTCCCCATTGACGCTGTGCTCATTGAATTTGCATTATTTATATTTTTCACAGTACCTATCCTTCGAAATGATTCAGATTATGATTGATAGTGTGTTACTGTGTTTTTTATAAATAAACGATTATTATTATTATTACGCAATTAGGGTGCAGCCTATTATTACCTTAATTCCGGGCAAAGGCCTTTTCTCGTACAGAGAAGGCATAAGCACTATTTTTTTATAATTAAAAATGTTTAAAAAAGTTCGTTTTCTGGATTATTCTTCTACTCAGTACATATCGAAATTGTTTTAGATCTTTTGTAAACATTTTACTTTGATTCTGTCGTTTATTTATGCACCTGACTGTACCACTTCGCCTAGAGAATAAACGAATAAATTAAATGGAATATTTCGAAATTAGAACCAGACAACTTACAGCTGTCAAAAATTTTTGTTCGCTGTTATTCTTTTTATACCTAATCCTCATAAATTGACTATGCAATAGGTAAATGTACAAATTATACTTAACGGGGTCAACAATTTAGTCACTTAAATAATAAATAAATATTGACATTTTAATCATCTGACATTATTTAAGTTATTTTATTGTCATAGATAGTCACTCTATCTTGATTTTTTCCCAAACGGTCAATTGATCAAAATGATTCTTTGACTACTTTTTTATAGCCAATTAACGGATGTAACTTCCGTTAGATGAAAAGAAACTCGTTTATCTAGACAACAAGTTTATTTTTAATAATTGTTTGATAATATAATTTATAACATTAGAAAATAAAAACGATTCAACTGACTTTATTGCCGCCAAAAAATAACAACTTTTCAATATTTATTTATATTCTACAAGCTCCATTCGAAATACGAACTTGTGTCAAGTTTAGTTTTTTTTTCTGAAGCAACGTCAACAATATTTTTAGCCAACAATGGGTTTTGGACGAAGACGTTAGGGATGGGATCACTTTAGTAGATTAGCCGACGGTAATGGTCCGGTTTGCTAGAGCGGGCTGTTCAATACAAAAGTGTCCGATCGCTGACAGGAAGACTCGATGACATTAAACGCGATTGAACGGCAATTTATGAAAAGCTTTTTCGCAAATATTTTAGAAGTTATTTGACAAAGGTTTATTGCATGAGAGCAAATGTCTTGCTGTACTATTCTTTGGTATATATCTGAATTTCCCACGAGGGCACGGTGATGTTAAAATTGTTTAGTGTAAAAGGTGGCGTGTTTATCTGTTAGGTACCATTTTCCTACAAAATTACTGGACCGATTACGAAGCAGTTTTTTCAAAGGCTAAGTTAAAACTGATTTCGATCACACTGCCTAATATTATGACCTTGACTGAACTGAGTCCTCCGTGGTAAAATACCCTCAAAGCCACTTTCTATATTTTTTTTTCGGCACCTACTTACTAGGAAAATTATCGTTTAATAATGATCATTTTCTCACACAGTTATCACATGGCGGCTTCAGTTACGGCGGTGGCGAGCGACGGGCAGACTACGGCGCTCGGGAACAACATGAGTTGGCCCTACACCATGCGCTGCACTCCGCTGAAGAAACACCGGTAAGAATATTTATAGAAACATTCATTATCAACACCCTAATTGCGTAACACACTATCAATCTGAATCATTTTGAAGGATATTGCTAATCCATAGCTTCATATTGTTCGAAAAATTTATCTGCTCTTCAACGTACCTACCTATATAACGCAATGTAAGTTGTTGAACTGTCAAAATGAAAGCCATTGCTACTGATAGTATGTTACGCAATTACCCCGCAGATTGATAACTTAAATGCTCCATACCTATGGCCAATAATATGCAATATACGATGGCAATGGCTCTAACACGATTTGCTTGTCCTATAAGGATCAACTTCCTCTGTTTAAAGGTATATGCCAAGAATTTGCAGATTTTCCCTAAAAAAACGCTCCTTATAAAATTCAATTTTCTATAAATGTTTCCCACTGCAGGAACAAGTATGTAATCACTGGAATATTAATATGGGACGAGCTATTTATGTGTCCGAGGAATATTAGAAATGCCAATTATTTATTTAAAATTTCACCCTCGCATCGTCGATATTTTGATAGACATCCAATATCTAAGAAATATGTGCGCCCAGTCCTATAAGGAATTTAATAATAAGCTTACTAAATTAAAATACTCCTCTAGCGTGGGATATCGGAAAGTTCATATTTTTCCTTTTTATAATATATACTTTAAGGAAACCTATTAAATTTTTATTTTGTTCAATTTGATGTGCATATTCCATTGGCTTAATCAAAATTAAGTTTATAGCACCTATAAACTTGTTAAGAATTTGAAAGTTATTTTTTGTCGAATCTTAAAACTTAGTTATAATATCCGAAAATAGTTACGTTAATAAAAAAATGTATAAAAGATTTTTGTAACATGGTTCCCCTCACTACTTAAGTGCGCGCTAAACAATATTTGAAAAACTTTGTTTGTTTTTAGAACGCTGGCATGGATGACACCACGGGGTTCATGACTGATCTTCCACTATTAAAAAGTAAGTAATTCTTTATTAAAAAAAAAAAAAACAGCGTTTTCAATGATTAGTGACGTCACTATTTTAATATTTATCGCAGCATGCGGTAGCGTCAATTAAGTACCAAACTGAAAGCACAGAATTCTTAATAGTACTCTGAAAGATTAGATCTGCGGGGTAATTGCGTAATACACTAACTGTAGGAATGGCTTACATTTTGACAGTTCAACAACATTCATTGCGTTATTTATGTTGCTGCACTGACAAATTTTTCGAACATATAAGCAAATGATTAGCAGTATCCTTCAAAATGATTCAGATTGTGATTAATAGTTTGTTACGCAATTAGGGTGCTGTTCTGTGCTGTACACTCCATTCGTACTTACTACTTCCATAGTTAGAATGAATTTAGTATTAAACAAAAAAAAAATCCTATTTTATTCTGCATATACTTATACTTGATTGCATGTAAATGTAACGCAAACATAATTTCGGTAATACAAACGATCCAATAAGTTTCCTCGATAAGAACCATCTGCTCTGTAACTTCCTCAATTTATGGCCGATAACCACAGATTAAATGAGTAAAATTATTCCAGCCAAGTCGCCATATGTAATTTGAATTGCGAACATCAGATAAAAGAACTACACATTATTAACATATCAAATATTTTAATGTTATACGGTTTTAAGATGACCCGGTGAAGATAAAACTGTAATTAGACTTCATACCGCACTTATCAAATGGGTGTATCGATTTTTCTAAGTAGATTGTAAAAAAATCCATCTCATTCATCGGACGAATGAATCAATATCAAATAAATAAAAGTATCGATCAATCAATCGATATTTAAATAGGTAGCATTCGATTTTGGAAATTACTTTTTGAATTTTGATTTAAGTCTTTGCACAATTTCGTTATGGATGGTGTGGTTTTAATTTGAAACATTAATTAGCCACGGATATCGATTTTGTTTTGATATTAAAAATAAACAAAATAAGTCATTTATATTTAAATGATGTTTTACGTGTGACTTCGATGATTCTAAAAGTTTTTTTTTACGTATGAGGAAAATTAAAACGTAGGTACCTACGTACCTTTTTCTGTGAGTGTGTACCCACTTCGGTTAGAAATTGAAAACTTGTTTTTTTCCGCAACCGCTATCACTCTTCATGCTGAACATGAACATTAAATAAATATGCACACATTTTACCATAATTTTATTTCTTCAATAAAAGTTTACAGAAAATACATACATTTAAGTAGCTACTAAGAAACGATAGTTTACGGGTCGCAAGTCCCACACTTCGTCGGTTTTTTCAAAAACATAATTGGCCAGTAATAAGCGTGCACACCTTTAACTTTTTGTGCAAAATCGCGGGGTGTTAAATAGCCAGTATGGTGCCAACATAATAACATACTAATGTTTATTGTATTAGGGTTGCCATATAGAAATATTACAATGAGAATAGAGATCACGCTGCGCTCATGTTTGGGGCGTGGCAAATGATTGTTAGTGGCCCTATTGTTGATATTTGAAGCCGAGAATTTTGTAATCACTCCAATTTTTGTATGGATGTTTAATGTATTTGTTGCGATTGTATTTTTATTTTGACTCGGTATTTTTTTTTCAAGAAAATATGAGTTAAGTAATTAAATTGAGAAAATCTATTGATTTGTGATGTTCAAACAATATTTTCAGTTCCAATCTCAAATAAATAAGTCCCTTGTTTTGTTACTTTGTCAGGTCGGTCAGGTCTAAATTGGAACCATTATGTCCAAAACCTCATATCTACGACTGACACGATAAATAGATACTATCTGTCTAACAAGCCTATTGCGTATTGTCCCACTGCAGGGCAAAGGCCGCCCTCTCCCTTTATCCACACAATTCTGTCTTTTGCGAGTGCGCCGGCCAGTCCTTACGGTAGGAGTCAAGCTCGTCCTGCCATCATCTTCTTGGCCTGTCACGATGGCGTCGTGCGTTTAATGGGATCCAATCGGTAGTTCTCCTAGCCCAATTCGCTCCGTCCCTGAATATCATATTCTCAAATCACCATAATCGCAAATCATCACATTATCAAATGCCTGGCCCAATACTACTTAAGTTTAGCGGCTTTCTGGGTAGATAACGTCCGTTATTTTGGTTTTGATAGATAGATAAATTGAAAAAAAATTCAATAACTAATAATGATGGCCCATTATGATCAATTATGATACTGTTCGCAATATCTATTCATCAAACAGTGAAGTAAAAGTTGACCCGCTATCATTGTTAATGAAAGTACCTACAAATACCTGGCCAAATTCAATTTCCTGTTGGAAATCTTAATACAGGATGTAAGCGATGTGATAGCAAATGTAATCGATATGTTACAAAGTACTCAATATAAATCTTTAAGCAGTATGATTTATACAGGGAAAAAAATTAACCAGTCCGCAAATTGTAACCATGAATTCAGCATAGTTATGATTCTAGATCACCTAGCATATACATTTTGTCGTCGGTTAAAAAAAATTGTTGTTCCATAAATTTTGACCGCGCTGGTATTGCATTTTTTGAAAATTTCTACGCTAAGTAGGGAGCGTCGAAAAAAACAGTTGTTTCTTAGAAAAGTGCTGTTTCAGCAGAACTCTTGGTTACAGTTTGCGCGCTGCTTAAAATTTTATCATTTATGTATTTAGTGCTACTCCATGTAGATGATGACTGCCAGGATTTGACATAAAGTTGTCGTGACGCCATCTGGTGCAGTGTTAGCCAATCAAAACTCGTTGAGATTTGACGCAGTCCTTTACAGATGCGTTTGATTGGTGTATCCCGAGTCACGACAGAACACGACACAGTAATGTGTCCATGGCATAACTTTAAGGCGCGGTAAGAAACTATTAGGTAATTGACAATAACGCATCGCGGCAACAACAAAAGTTCAAAACAGCATGTCATTCGCGTTGTACCATTTATCTTGAATAAATTGGTTTAGTTAGGTTTCTCCTTATATTCGTCCCGTAATCCAAAATGATGCGTACTGAACTAAGAACACAAAATTGACGATTTTATACTAAGCTCAGCTTAAAATTCAAATCAACTCGGTCTACCTTCGAATAGAGATTCAATGATGGCTGAGTATCGTTTATAAAAAGAGACGGAGCACAAAAAATAAATGCATCATAATAGCCCTCAAAACTTTTTATATCTAGGTGTTTTGCATTAATACGGACGCGTGGTAATGTGACCACTTTTATCCAGCCGAAATATCTGAAAATATAATCATGATAAATTACGAGTAGGTGAAGTAAGCCGTCATTCCACTTGATGCCAGGGATTGACACTATTGACAGCTCACTTTCAGCTCACGTCACTTTATACGTTGTCACGGTAACATTTTACGGAATATCGGTTGTCCTTCTATCTTATGAAGACAAAGTGACATTTCTTTTCTTCATATTAGACATCGCTTCGTAAAAATAAAAAATTGTATCTGTCAATTCGTCTTTCATTTCTTTGGTCTCTACCACAGATTACTAATATGTAACAAGCGTCTCTACGCGATGGGCATACTAAACGTATTGGTGTAACACCTTTTCTAAACATATCCTGTCTTACAGCAATGAAAGGCCGCGACGGCCTCGGTGGTACCGGCTCGTGTGCACCCAACGACGTGTTCTGCTCAGTCCCTGGACGGCTGTCACTCCTGTCTTCTACCAGCAAATACAAGGTGACCGTGGCGGAGGTGCAGAGGAGACTGTCACCCCCTGAGTGCCTCAACGCGTCTTTACTTGGTGGTGTGCTGAGAAGGTAAGGAGATATGAAGTTTTCTGTAGATTTTAGGTCCAGTCTACCCTAATACCTCATCGGATAAGAATGAGTTTGTTCTAATTCTTAGCATAGTGGTCTTTGGGACAGGGCCGATTAACCTGAGGAAGGGGTCTATTGGGGGAAAATTCCTATGTTTCATGTAGCCAGACTATGGTTAGCAGGGACTTCTAGAAACTAACAAAACCCGTCAGAAGAGGAAGAACGCAATTTTCTTTGCTGTGCTCAAAGCTCAAGTGGCATGACACTAAAGGACTTGCAGCAGTTGGCCAGTTGTAGCTCATTCATATGTGTACCTAAATGTCATAAGTTATCTATCAACACATAGCCAGTGAACGTCTTTTTTGCAAAAACGTTTTACAATATCAAACGTCTTGGACCCGCGATCAAATTGACATTTTACAACATACATCTTGCAAGTCGTTGCTTGTCAAAAAAAAAACTAAAGTTAATAATGATTGTCCCACCTACAGCTGCTTATGCTTGATGATCTACTACAAGATAATTAAAACGATAATTATTACTGTATGCATAATAAATATTAGGCAATTACAAGACAAATTCACGTCACCCGCTACCGAGCGTAATATTGAATTTAAATATGGCATGGTCTTGTTCCGCTAGTGCGGTTGGTTATTTATTTTTCATTTTTTGCTCTGGCAACAATGTACAGTTTGCGGCGAGCGATAAAGACATGTTTGACTTTTAATATCGGACACCGTTTTGGTTAGCGGTTATTAAGATATTTAGGGTACCTTGGGACTATCCCTTTAGACCTTAATCGTTGATCACATTGCTTAGCACTTATTAGACAAAGCGCTGATTCGATTATTTATTAAAAAACTATTATAATAATTGCAATAATCTCTGTTCTGTAATAGATATACAATGGCCTCCAAAAGTTAGTTGATATTTTCCACTTCAGCTGTGATTATAAAAAAATCAGGTACTTTTATGGGATTACTTGATAATATTTTATGATAAGTCAAAGGTAGTTAAACACTTCAAACATTTCGATCACTGGAGTTTTAAATCATAATGTGGTGTCAAAGCTGACGTGGAAAAATGTCAGCTAACTTTTGGAGGCCACTAATATGTAGGTACCTAATATTTGCTCGTCACACTTGGCAGAATTTTATGAGACCATTGACTAAACCTAAGAAGACCATTGAATGTGCCATATTCTTTCAAATACATTATTACTATTATGAAGACAGGGATTTCAATATGAAATAAAAAGACGTTTATATAAATTTTAATTATTTTTTCCTGTTAGGCAAAACCTCACCTTAAGAATTTGTTTTAGTTCCCTCGTAAAATTAGCATTACCCAATAAAATTAAGAAACACGACAATTTTAAACTGCCTACATAATCGGCCAAAAGTGTAAAAAACCATGTAATTGAATATTCAAGTAACTAGTTTATTTAAATTACGGAACCCGTAAATTCTGCTCAATTTACGCTCTGTACTTTTTGTTGTGCGGTTGGCATCGAAAAGCCGTTTCCTTTATAGGTTTATTGAATATAATGATCGGGTATTACTTCTAGATATCTCATTGTGATCATATTATATTGCTATGCACACACCGTTACGTTAAAAGTACTTACTTAGTTACGTTTTTGCTACCGTTTTTCCTTTCCTAATAGATGTTTTTTTGTGAATCTTTCGCGTCAACCTGTTCACTTGGACGCAAATTTCTTTTGACACATGAGAAAATAATGAACTTTTTAGCCCTCGCTGCCTTACACATATTTTAGTTGAATTCAAGTACTCAGTTTGAAGTGTCTGCCAAAAGCTCGTAAGTTTCAGCAAAAAACTGTCCGGTCATGATTTAATAAAAAATCCAATTATTCCACAAAAGGAAGCCGTAATGACTACCTATCCAACTTATGAGGTCATTTAAGCACATCCTAGTTGGTACGTGATCGCTTTAATGCTGGGATTTAATTTAGGGCATTGTTGAAAAACTACAATTAAATGATTTGATAAGAGACTAAAAAAGTATTTTCCTTTGAACTTCACAAAACGTTCCATTTGACGCAATAAATACCTGTCAAACACAGACCACTTTACTTGTTTCATTAAAGGACATGTCTGGTGGAGCAATGGGCCAATGTCTAGGCAGTCAAAGAAAATGTTCAGTAATGATTGTTATATTATTATAATCGTCGTATTTTATAGTTTATTAATTAATAAGTTTCAGGAGTCAGGATCTTGCGTAAGCTGGTCAAAATAAGGATTATACGCTAGGGATTTTTCTTAGCTTTTTTTAGTATAATGACATCTGTGAGCGAATACAGGTAGGTACTAATTGGTGGTATGTCTTTGTGAGGTAAATGAAACATTTTGTTGGTCTGAGATCATATTCTACAGTTTTTTGGATATTTCTATTTGTGTAACAAAAATGTTAAGCACCTATTTTTGTCACATAAATGCACATAATATTATATTGGCTTCATCTTTAATTCCGTATTTTGGTTTCTATCTTCAATACCCATAATATTATTTATATGTAGCTACTTGTTGATACTGAATTGGGATTATAATAAATAAAACTATGTTTGTATTTATTGCAAAACATATTACTTTATTGTAGATACATTCTTAAATAAAATGATAAAAAAATTAAACGTCTTCTAGATACACCAAAATATTGTCCAAAAATGTAGCTGGTGCTAGCACGTTATTTTGATGCCTTGCCCAGCCAAGATACCATACTAGCGTAATGACGTGGCAGACCATTGTATGACCTAGTAATCTCTCATTGTCAGCAGCTTTGGTATTTAATAAATTATAACAATCGTGACACTTGCGTATCCATCTAATGGGAGCTGGAACAATAAGACATGTCATTGTATTTTTTAAATTATAACACACCTGCTCAATGTACTGCCTTTCCTGCATGGTCTACGCGACTGCCGTAGGATAGAGCCCTACCTGATTTGATAACCATCGAGCAAGTCTCACTTGCAGGGGTAACGCCAGCCTTGACACGATATGTCTGCGAATCCGCAGCACAGCGATGCACCTCATCATAATATCCAAATCGAGAGGAAAAGCAGAATCCTATAAGAATAGCAATAGTCATCGTGTCTAGATGATGTCACTCCGTGTAGAATAGCAATGGTCGTTTAAAGAAATTATCCATAACAGAAAATAATCGCATAGTAAGCAAGGAACGCATAGGTACACGCAACTTGGAATTGACAACCAAAAAATAAATGTCAATGCTATGTCAAAAAAGTAATAAATACTTACCTTCATGTTAGGAAGTGGGTATCCGAAGAAAAACACGTTTGATGTGTACACAAAAATATTTTAGTAATATTGTCGTATTTTATACGCAAATACGTTAATATATTCCTTTTATCTAAAATAAGCGGCTTATAATTATTGCTCACACTATTTAAAGATAATTACGGGATAAAATGGAACGTCAAAAAACATTTTTAGTACTTCCCGTTTAAAATGGCAAAACGGAAGCTACGATTGAGTACTGTTTTTTTGAGAATTATGTTACGCAAGTAATACTGAATTAATTAATCCATAGTAATTTAAATCTGAATTTTTAAATCTTACTGAAAAACCTTAAATCATGAACATTTATCTATACCAGAATTACCAGAGGGCAGAAACTGGACATGTCCTTTAGAACGCGATAAACAGCTTATCATCGTCGCCCTAATTGCCATCATTACGTTCCGATGGTTCCGATGTCAAACGCATGCAGCCAGCATTGCGGCTTTAGAAGATAATTTATACGATGGCAACACCGAATAATGGCGGGAAGCCGGCAGCTGGTTGTAGGTATACATTGACTCGAATATTTCACATTCTCAACTCGGTGTCTCCTTACATGGTAATTACATTAATAATAAATAAATTTAAGCGAAACTAGGAGCGGAGTCGACAGGCAGGAGTAGAGGACTACTTAGTTTACATGTTTAAAAGCGTGTAATTTTTACGCATATAAAGTAATTTTAATCGCCTAGAATGATTCATTCATCTTGTAGCAATAAATAAAGGTGTTCAAGTAGAAATATTTGTCATTTTCAGAACACAATTCAGGTTTAATTAGTGTTTGTATTTGTACTGTCCACAGAAAAAAATATCGTAACCATAGGTAAATAGCGCCAGTAGTAGAATAGGTACCTACTTATTTAGCGCACATCACTACGTATTCGGTAACGAGGGGCTCGTGGCTAATTGATAACAGCCGCACGAGTCAATCGAAGGGTTAAGCTACGCTTGCCGCGGTCGGTTCATAGATGGGTGAGACCCCTCCGTGCCTTGGAAAGCACCTTAAGCCGTTGGTCTCAGCCGTCATTCGTAGATCTTTGACAGTCGTTACAACCAGTCTTACCAGCCCCTTGATAAGACTATACCCCTGCACCCTGTCGTGTTGCTCAGTAACTGGATTGTGGAGGTCAGATAGGCAGTCGCTCCATGTAAAATAAAATACTGGTATTCACCTGCATCTAGACTGAAAGCCGACCCTAACGTAGGTATTTGGGAAAAGGCCACGCAGATTGATTGATTGACTAAACTTTCGTTCAGATGATATAAATATTCGATTTAGCGTTCTTATAAGCTCTACTTACCTACCTGGGTATAGGTAAGTATCAACAACAATAAAAATGAAGAGTGTCCATTTCAAAACAAAATCTAAAAGAAATTAATCACTCGTAAAACCTTTTAAACCGTGAGCCTCTTTCCACAAAAGAAATGCTGTCAAAACACACACCTATGCTGCAGACGCCATTATTTCGAAATTCAAAATACTCATTGTGTCGTAAGTAGAAACGCCATTTTGATTTAATCAATCGCGTATTATTAATGGATCCGCCGCTTTACGATACGAAAGTTATTTTTATTATTTTTCATATCGATATGCTCGATTCGGTAATTGGAGATGAAATGATCTTGCATTCATCGTTACGCGGTCGCATTCAATCGGAATTTCTTAGCAACCGGTAAAAGCTAAAATATCGATTACTCAAGAGTTAAATTCGTATGTCAATTTGATATGACGCCTACAAAAGAGCCGCAGCAAAGAACACATGTGGGAAATCGGGCAACGGTACCTTTTTTTTTTCATAATTATCGTACTAGAATCAAAGACGTGTACCTGATTGATAATCTCTTTAATCGGACACTTGAGTATTCGATACATACTCGATATCCCGATATCCGATGCCCATTAGTTCTTCCAATCTGTCGATTCATTCGATTTAGTTTTCCATTGATTATGATTCTGAATTCATAAATTCAAATTCATTGTTTGGCTCGTTAGCTCTGCGGATGATTCTCGCTTCCTTTGTAGTTGTCTAAACGTACGTGTGAAAATATTAAACTCAGGTAACGGTGCTGTCTAATTACAATTGTGATTATTTTCACCTCAACCTTTGTGTAAAAGATAAATAGTAAAATCATTGGTCAGTGATCACTGACTCTGTTGATACCTACCTATCTACAAAAGCTCTGCGGCTTCTCGATGGCCAATTAAATAGATATTTTCTTTAAATATTGATTTTATTCGGTTAGTTGGTTTCGAACAGCATCAAACGATTCAGAAATGTACCTAGTACCTACTTACCTAAGCTCGATTTAATGTAAGTAATTTTTAATTTGTAGATTAATCTCTTCATTGTACTTATTTATTTTATACAGTTGCGCCATAGAAATATACTTAGGTATACCTACTTATCTATGAGTTGCGCTAATTTAGTTTTTATGATGAGACTTTACTGAACCAAATTGAATAGAAATAATTATAAACCGACTAGCGACCCGCCCCTTTTTCGCACGATTGACAGAATATCGAGATTTCTTTTCTACCTAAATGTAAGTTTAAATTAATATTAATGAATTATACACATCGACGCTTGAAAGGCAGGAGAACTAATCCTACAGGCGTAATTCGTACTGTTTTTGAAATCTTATTTTATCATCTGAATTTATATTGATTTTTTTCTGGAAAGTTTCCTTTAAACTGTTCTCCTGTAAAGTTAGCTTAGCCCTATATCGCTTAGTCAGTTTTACTTTTCAAGCGTCGACTTGAACCTTTCGGAATAAATTCTTTAAATAATGGTGAACACCGCATCATAATCCGTTGCATAGGTTTACTTTAGAAAAACAACGCAGTCACCAGATAGCCATGAAAAGCGACTTTAATTTAGACCTACTTAATATGAAGGTAATATAGATTTATAGATATCGCATCAATAATTATTATTTAAGGTGGATGCACTAAGGTAGTTCAAGAAATTCAAATTTAAGAACTTAGGTACGTTTTTTTGCAATTTGCAGGTCAGTGTCAGGTTATATAATATGTTGAACAATACATGATTCGGGTTTCCCCTTTATAAGGATCTGCTACTGGTATTCATGCATGCTAAGGAAAACACCCTAAATGTTTGAATAGAAGTTCATACTATGAAAATTCACAAACTAATAACAATTTCTTGGGAATTCGTTCGCATACCAGCCCGATACCGAGGGGGCCCGAAGACGTCGTTACACAAAATTAGGCCCATCACCATCCAACGAGACCGCGGATTTTGATAATTTGTACCTACACCCATATTTTGAAGAATGGTTTAAGGGGCTTACAGGACCTAAATGCAAAAAACGCTAGTTTTAGAAACAATAAAAGTATATGATCGACTACAGTAAACAAAATCAGAAAAATATATGATACTAGCTGCGCCCCGCGGTTTCACCCGCCTAAATGTCGATCCCGTGGGAATATCGGGGTAAAAAGTATCCTATGTCCTTTTCCGGGGCTCAAGCTATCTCTATACCAAATTTCATCTAAATCGGTCCAGCCGTTTGAGCGTGAAGAAGTAACAAACATATAAACACACACACACACACAAACACACTCACAAACTTTCGCCTTTATAATATTAGTGTGATTCTTCAAGATATATCCTAGTGAGATAGTGTGTTGAAAACATAATACAAATAATTTGATAGGTACGATAGAAAACAATCATGATGATACCTCTAAAAACTTTCTTTTTACAATAAAAAACATACTAAGTAATATACATACAATCATTATGGTTTTTTGTCAGATTATTACACACATACACAAACATACCTACTAAAATACTAGTGTTTTAATTTTTTAGTCCAAATAATAGACTTTTTGTAAATAGATAATTGCTTCATATTTTGCAATAAATTACCAGTTATGTCATCCCGCTTGTCTTTCTTTTCTCTGCAGTCTGACAAAGACCGCGCTTTAGGTCATGTAGTCCTCTTAACTTACGATAAGTAGGTAGTAAAGAATACGGTCTACACAATAATCTAAAAAAAATAATCTTAAAATTTAGGTAGGTACAACACAACGACAGTGCATTATTTTTAACAGACTACGAAATTTTGGAGATTTTCAACTAGACGCGATTTTTTTACTTGATCTATCGAAACAATTCTAAATATTTTTTTTTTTTTTTTAATTAATGTATTGTATTCTAAACTCTAATTTTTAATTTGCTAGACTAAAATGACAGCTGCGATCGACCTTTTTTGTCATATTGACAGTAGGTATTTATTACTACGCAGCTGTAATTTTAGTTTAGAGTAAATTAATAATCAGAGTGTACTTGCGTCGTAAAGGCTAGTGCAGATAGCATTGCAAAAATCCTCCTTCATCATTTTTCATACATTTTTTATGAACCAACGCACACTATGAATAGTCTGGCCGCACCGCACTTTTTTTGCATGAAAATGCGTTGCGCTAAGGCCCGTTGCGGCTGTAATGTGCGCTTGGCTTAATAAATAAAAATATTTTTAATGGAACTATTCAGCTCCTATTCAAATTGTCAACAGCCTGTCAAAAATGGAAACGCCAATCAGCCACCATTATTCGATTAATCACAACATAACGAGCGAACTCGCATTCTTAAACTTTATTCATAAACTTCATCAAAGTTTATCGAAAACAATTTTATTTCGATAACGAGGTTTTATTTCACGGCAGTTAATACTGGTAGCCATTTTTAAATCCCGAACGTAAAAACCAAAATATTTTTTATCGCCAGAAATATACAAATCATTCGATTACCAGCCCTATTCCGTAGCAATAAGAGCAAAAATATTGCTCCAACTAAATTATTTCTTCAACTTTCTACGCGTCAATCATAAATTACAATTTTGACGGTAATCGATAGGTTATCGGTAACTCCATCTAGCGGTCAGCAGCAGCACTAGTGACTGACATGTGACTGTACAACAAAAGAGGTAGCTACTTCATTTTTTACGCACTGACTTGCAATTTGATGTGTGAATCAAACACCGATTTATTATGCAATTAGTATAGGAATTAATTCCGTATTTTCTTTTCACTTTACACTTAATAGATTTTTACGTTTAAGAAGGCTAGGGACAATCTAAGGGGAAAAACGCCGCATAATTTCCCGCGCAAAACCACGCAATCGCGCGCTTTTTTTTCGACTGGTTATTACCCTCCCTAGATGAACTCGGTTCAAATCTGTAAGTTCTACGTAAAAGTTACTTTTCAAGCCAATTAAAGCTTACGAACGACTTATTTTTTCAGAGCGAAGAGCAAAAATGGCGGGAGATTACTTCGTGAGAAATTGGAGAAGATTGGACTCAACTTGCCGGCTGGGAGACGGAAAGCTGCCAATGTAACGCTCCTCACATCTTTAGTAGAAGGTAATTAAACATCCTTATCCTTAGGTACAGTCAACCGCGTGTCAGAATTAACAGTTACCTTGAACTGGCCTGGCGTAGTACGGAGTTTTAATAGATTACGAGTTACGAGGAACGTGCAGCCTACCTACTTTAGATACTAATCTTGACTACATATCGAGTCTATAATGTTCCTACTGCTGCGACACAGGCCTCCTCTCGGTGAGAGGGAATGGGCCGTAATCCACCACGCGGGCCCAGTGTGGGTTGATAGATGTCACATGTCTTCGAATTTTTGGTTCTAGGACATGTCGGTTTCCTCACGGTGCTTTCCTTCACTTTTTTGAGAGCAATGGTGATGAAGATAAATACATTAAGCAAAATCGCCTATCTGAGTTCGAACCTACAACTTGTAAGTCGCGGCCGTTGCCACGGGGCCACTGCTCTTCACTAATCTTGACTATAATAGATATTATAATTACCCCCCTTTTGGGCCCTGCCGCAGTCGGAAAATAACATATACTTACGTATTTCTGTGTAGGTATAGGTACTATCTAAACGTTAAAATTCAATTTCGTTTTGCATATAATTTAAATAGGAACTGCAGTAGTTTAACAATATTTATAAGGCACTATTATTAAAACACCTAAAGGTTTATTATGGACACTTGGACAAATTGTATTAATTATAGCAAATGCTTAGTGATTTGTGAGCCCTTAACTGCCAATTTGCGTTCAGTTATTTATGTGCTGATTTGCTAGATTTATAAATTACTTTAGAACTGCTAATTTATCATTGAATAGGTAGGTACCAGACCTACGTGTCTGACCAAAGTTATGTAAATAGGTACCTAGGTATACTTCGTATAATCCATAGATATATGAAACATTTCTATGGTATAATCTAAAGCGGAATGCCAAGATCTCCAATTCAATTAAACTTTGTCTCTTCTCTGTGACGTTATTATATGATAAGTTTCGATTACCTAATTAAAAGCCAACTTGTCAGGTAGCTTGCTTTCTTCTGGACACTCTAGGTAGGAACTTTGCAATCCTATAGTTAATGAAAGTATTCAGATCAAATCGATTCGTTCTTTTAGGTGAAAATATAATCGTTTTTCTTCACCGATGATTCATTCCCAAGATAAATTCCGAAAGTACAATAGTTTAAATGTAGAACATTTTTCTCAACAGCGGAAGCAGTGCACTTAGCCCGCGACTTCGGCTACGTGTGTGAGACAGAGTTCCCCGCGCGGGCACTCGCCGAGTACCTCGCGCGACAGTACGCCGAGCACGACTCGCGGCGCAGGAGGGACTTGCTGCAAGCCACTAAACAGGTAAATTATACGTCGACAGTACTTGTGTTAAAACTAGCTGCAATCCCACTTTATCAGCGGGGTAATTGCTTAACACAATAACAGTAGGAATTGACACACACTTTCATTTTGACAGTTCCACAATATCCATTGCGTTATTTACGTTGTTGAGCAGACAACATTTTCGAACATAATTATGAAGCAATGGATTAGCAATATCCTTCAAGATGATTCAGATTGTGATGTACAAAAGTAAAAGAAACGTTTTGGGCAAATGTTACCCTATTTTTTTTTTTTATGGATGGGAAATCATCAAATGACCCCTCCCGCTCTGGGTGGAGCGGAAGGGAGTGTCAGACTCTTACTGACTAAGACCCCTTCGTGTTCCTTCCTTAGCCATGTTCCGGGGTAGCGGTAACCCTTTCGGACAATCCCGAAATCAAACAAACAGAGTAGGAATAAATGTTACCCTTGATTTAAACAATATTGTGAGACCATGCTTTAGTCAATGGTACTGTAGCGCTTATTCATAACATAACGCTCGGTTAATTTCGGTTTTGGACCTCATTTCCGAAAAAAGCCTTATAGAATGAAAGAAAAAAGATAGGACCACAGATATATACTGTTTGGCCCTGATTTAGTACTAATTCCATCAATTTCCTACAGGTAATAAAGGAGTTGATGGACCTACTGAACCAGGACCGCTCGCCGCTGTGCAACACGCGACCCCCGCATCTGTTGGAGCCGGCGATACAGCGCCATCTGACGCACTTCTCGCTTATCTCGCACGGGTTCGGAGGACCCGCCATTGTAGCCGCGTTGACTGCTATACAGGTGTGTATGCGTCCTTATGTTGGTTAGACCACGGAGTGTTTAATAAATGGAGTATAGTGTGCGCTGGCAAAATTTTCGGTACTTATGTGTGATATTTGTTACTGCGACATTTCGGTGACATTCAGCGTCTCGCTTAGGGATCTAAAAAATATTAGAAAAATAATCGCTTGCAAACATAAACCGATTGGTTGATTGATAGTTTACGCCCATACAGGCAAACACGTCACTACAAAACAACTAAACATAGTTTTCGCGTAATTATAAATATCGGCCAGTGGGTCCACTACCAAATATGTACAATATTATTATAACAAGGTTTTAAATCATTCTATGTTATTTTTATCTTTGTTCCAGAATTTCCTTAACGAGTCGCTCAAGCACTTAGACAAGTTATATCCTCAAAGTGGTATGGTGTCGTCATCAATGGACAAAACAAAAATGGACCCCGACATCAAGAAGTAACACATGCGTGACGACGATGACGTCGGTCTCTGCAGCACGAAAACACGCGCAATGAGAACAAATCTCTAGCGTACACTGTTCCAGTCAGTTTGCCCTGCATATCTTAGCAGGCGACTATGGAACTACATTTAAAAGTACTGAATTTGTCATTTGCCTTCACATTTGACAGTAGCGCTGCCATGCATTGCCAAGATACACTGTGCGCACTGTAAAAACAAGGCAAAGATGCCAATCATACAACCAAGGATTACTAATGATATTATCATCTAAACAAAACTGCCATAATAAAATGTGCGTATGAGAGAATGCAAGGAGATTGCGTATTTATTTTTATGATGATCTTCGTTAGAGGCGACCCGCATACAAATAAAGTGCAATTATAATACTCATGATTGTGAGAATCTGTACATATAGCCTAGAATAAACACTAGTGTTAATTTAAGCATTTATAGCGAATAATTTCCTGCTCAACCAGTGATTTTTGTAATTTCAAAATGAATATTTTTTAATAAAAAGTAAAACATTTCACATCCAGCGCAATAAAGACACATATCAATAATGTAAATAGTAATAATTTTAGAACGAAAGTTTTATCGTTTCACACAAAAAGGTTTCATACTGTTTTTAGATTAAAAGAATAAAACCTCTTTAGTTTATAATTAGCTATAGTTTTGCTAGTGACTCAATGTGAAAGTGTGCCAATTAGTTTTAATTGTGGAAACACCATAACGGGTTCCCGAAAATTAAGTATTTAATTAATATTTATTGTGGCTTGTACATAATACTTATAAAATTACTATTCACTTGCCTAATATTTAGTTTTTTTTCTAAAGTTATTCTAGTATTCGACATCTATCTCTTACTCCAGACTTTTATTATATTAAGTACTTAAAGTTTAATTTTTAATTCGTGATATTGTAAGCGTGATCCTTGAAGTCACATAAAGTTTGTAAACTACCACAGAGAAGTAGCGAATGGAGAGTCAAGAAACAGTCAACATCTGCGGAAGCAGCTCATATAGTGGCACAATAGCTGTCAACTAATATCACTCCATTTATTTACTAATCCGTGTTAATAAAAACTTCTTAAGTGATGAAATTGTACGAAGCATATTCTTATGATCAAAATTGTCTTATAAAGTTGTAAAAATCTTTAGTGGTATAGAAAATGACAAAAATGTACCTAATGGTAGACTACAATATATATATATGCAAACAAATATACCAGATTTAAGGCGTTTTAAAATTTGAATAAAACCTTTCTTTGTAAATAATCTAATTGGGACGTCCTATTTTTACCTCGTTCCTCGTTTTATTTCATTATCAAACGATTGTAAGTACCTATGTCATACATTATTCCGCAGTCCGCCATTTTACTTGATGAGCGCATTATCGTGGACGTCTATGTCCATAAAATTTATGGAAATACGTGCTCGTTATAACGTTATCGTGGACGGAAATCTAAGGGTGCGTACACATCTGGCGAATGTGCAGCTCGCGCGCCGTTTGCGAGCTGCGCGCGTGCATTTTTGTTCGTGCACCGCTCCTGCGTCGCCTGCGCGCAGTTCGCGTGCGACCTAAGCGCCGTACGCAATCAGCGCGCGGGCGGCGCGCTAGCGGCTCGCATCTTCCTTCCGCCCGCGCCTCAAGTCGTGCGAGAATTGAGTTCGCGCAGATCGCGCGCACGCCTTTATACGAGCTTTGCATGAGTTGCGCTAAAGAGCGCACCAAACCATTGTCGTGACTGCACGCGCGCAGCTCGCAAGCGACTCGCGAGCTGCACATTCGCCAGATGTGGACGCACCCTAAAAGCACCTTCAAATGTTTCCATACATTGAACCTGTGCTATCGTAATGCCGTGGCGTGAACGTCGACGATGATATTGTCACGATATAAGTACTTAATTTATAAAAGCGCACATTGGGTTCTTACTCACCAAGATCATAAAAATAATTCCGAACAACTGGTCGGGACTTTCTAATAGCCAGGCATACGCGGGACCACCTCGTTAGTGTCACGAGACAGGCAGGAAGAGAGTGAACTAAAGCTGGGGATTTTGAGAGGAAAAACGTGGCGGAATTTTGCGCACGTTAAACACGCACGTCTGGCACGTGCCAGATAATTCTAGTACCAAATCGAGGCAACGTCAGAGACTAGCATGTTGCTGTGTTTTTCCTCTCAGAGTTGTCCTCTGCCTTATTTGTTCTCCTCGTCTTTGTAATTTTGCAAAAAGTGACGGATAAACTGCTGTGATTTGACAAAAAAACAAAAGAAATACTTACATATAAACTTCTGTACTGTATCTACATTTGTGACACTTCAACGGACAATACTCTGTGGCAATGTCACGGTACCGGTTATATTGCTACAAGGATCTTTTCAATTGGAATGTGTTTGAAAAACAATAGGGCGGGCCTCTTGTTTAGGTGATTCGCATACTGCACTGCATTACGCAGCGGGACGCAGATAACGTGCCCACGCGCGTGATTTTTTACATACAAATTCAATAAAAACGTGCTTCCGTGCGGGGAATTTGGCTCCGTTTCACGCACCCCGAAGCGTAATGCGGTGCAGTGTGCCAATCGTCTAAGTCTTATAGTTAGTTCCGATTTTGGCCACACGCCAAAAGAAACTTGTAGCGCTATACGTCTTGTGAACGGGGCTGGTCACATTACCCATGTAATTATGAGGCCTCGGTTTTCTGCCATACCTATTTGTCACGATGATGGTGTCTGGTTGACCTATTGCATTTGTAATGTCATAGATGTAGCTTTAGAGCTGATTTTCTAAAGCCAGATAATTTTATCAGAGGAATACCTATAATCTGGCGTTGGAAAAATCAGCTCTTAAAGATATAAATATTTTTGTATAACGTACTACTGAAAAAATAAGTCACGATGTTTTTTAATGCTCATTGAAGAAATAGTTTTGGTCAATCAATAACAATAAACACAACCAAGTCAAATTATTGTTCTCTTTTTAAATCATTGGAAAGCTCACTTACCTATTCGGCACTTTCAAACCGAGTTCCAATTTTAAAATAAATCTAACGAGCACTATATTGTAAGCTTTAAGATTTTCTTAATTTGTTATCATTTTCGTAATAATTCATAATAAGATGTATTTCTTCCTATTACCACTGTGTACTTAAATTTTGTTTCGTGGAGTAAAGAATGATGTTAAAAACATTTTCTTTTATTTAACCTGATACGCAACACCGTTACCTACGTAAGGATCATCATCATCATCATCATCAGCCTATAATGTTCCCACTGCTGGGACACAGGCCTCCTCTCTGTGAGAGGGAGTGGGCCGTAATCTACCACGCGGGCCCAGTGCGGGTTGGTAGATGTCACATGTCTTTGAATTTTTGGTTCTAGGACATGCCGGTTGCCTCACGATGTTTTCCTTCACCGTTTTGAGAGCAGTGGTGATGAAATAATTTACACAAAGTAAAGTAACGTAAGGATACCTACGTGTTATTAAGGGGACTACAGGACTTAAACGCAAAAAACGCAAGTTTTATAATGCCTAAAAGTATATAATGATCGACTACCTACAGTAAACAAAATCAGAAAAATATATGATATTCTTCAGGATACATGCTGGGTAGATAGTGTGTTGAAAACATAATACAACTAATTTGATACGATAGAAAAAATCATGAAGATACTCTAAAAACTTTCTTTTCACAATAAAAACAATACTAGTATAGTATACAATCATTCTGATTTTTAGAGTTAGATTATTCTACAAACAAGGTACTAAAGCACTACTTAGTGTTTTCAAACAATAGATTTTTTGTAAATAGATAAATTGCTTCATATTTTGCAACAAATTACCAGCGTTGTGTAAGCGCGCTTCTCATTCTTTTCTATGCAGTCCGACAGTGACCGCGCTTTAGGTCATGTAGTCCCCTTAAATAAAAAAAATAAGCGAAAAAAATATGATTCATAGTATTTTCTAATAAATAAAAGAAACTATAAATTATGAAAGACCTAAATGCAGCGCCATCTGTTATGGAGTAGCAAAACTACCCCATTAATTTATCATGATTGATATATTTTTTTTTTTTTTGTAAAAAGGTTCCACTTTATTTTACCATTATTAATTACTATGACTGAAATTGCCAAAAATATTTTACAAAATAAAACTTTTAAACGTCCAGATATGTTAACTTCAAAATGGCGTATACACATTTTATTTCCGAACTGAAATGTCAAAGTCATAAAACTGACAAAACCCGCTAGTTCGCGTACTTGTGCTATGGCTTAGTTTATTTTTATTTTATTCAAACAAATTGTGGATAAACATGGATATCAGTTATGATAATGAAGCAGCAAAACGATGTTTCAAATGTGAGCAAACAGTGTTAAACAACTTGAACATAGTTTACAATGCTTCGAACAATACAATAATACTATGGAATCAGTTCCAAATATTTGTGTATGAAAATCTAGAATTCGAGAACGCAGTGATAACATTATCACCTAAATTTCAAATACACGGCGTGATAACATCTGGTAACTATTTGGTATGCCTGGATTGCAGTGGCAACGTACACACTACTTCTGTAAAATTAAAAACCACTGGCCCAAAGAGTTTGAAATACAGTTTTCAGCCTAGAGGACTGGGTATTGTGGCCAGTTCGCTCTATGAAGAAGACAACGCCCTATGTTTGAAATACGAAGCCAATTCATACTTCTTATGTCTTCATAAAGTTAACACTGAGTTTTCATTAGTAAAAAATGTTATTTTGATCTATGAAGAACATTTACCAACAATACAAACACAAGACAAATACATTTTGAAAGTCTATCCACTCTCAGAAAATCATTTGGAAAACCTGAAAAGAGTTTTGAACGCTGAGAATTTGAACACCAGAAACAAATACAGCTTAATAGTTGCAACTTTTGATAAACAAAATGTTTATGGGTGCTTATTTAGTTCTAAAATGACTGAAGAACAAGCATCGCTGGTCAAACTTTACTCATGCCCTTCAGAGATAAACAACATACAGGTTATTGAATCAGGAGAGCTCAACATTTTAATCGGTCTCACTATAGGGACAATAATTAGACTGACTATAAAAGATAAAAATACCCCACAGATAATTCAGTTAAACATTGCTATTCACAATTTTTTTGCCTTTAAAGATGCCATGGTATACACAGATGGTAAATCTATGTGGAAAGCAGAAAACATAATCTCTAAAGACATAAAATTCAGTCAATTCTTTGTCAAACATGTAAAGGACTTTATAAAAATTGGAGATCAAATAATTTGTACTACATTCATGGATTTAATATACAAATTCTCCATTGATGACAATGGATCATATTTAAAACAAGAGTCCGCTGATGAATACTGTCCAGCAGAAAAGCTTTTAAACAACTCGGAATACCTGCAAAAGATTATGGAGGAAGTTAAAAAGAGTGATATGCTGATAAAAAAATTAAGTAAAGAAAAGGATTATATCACTGCTCTATCACTTTCAAATAGGCAAGATATAATGGACAGTATAATAAGGCATAAAGTGATTGTTTATGAGAATTATGAAGACGCTATCACAGAGAATAGCAAAGCTATTCTAACAGATAACTTTAGCAAATACTTTGATAAAGAATCTTTCTTCTTTTTGATAAAAATCACCACTTCAATGGAGCATAAACTTGGTGATATACTCTCTAATTCTTTAGGAGACTTGAGAGTCCACTTAACATTATCAACTGCTACCAAAGTCATAAAAACAACTAGTATAAAAGTCACAGAACTGAAGAAAATAAGTTTCTTAATGCCGTTGAAAACGAAAGAACTTGACCTCACTGAAATGAATGTGAACATCAAAATCATGTCAAATATACCGGGAGCTTTAAATACTAAACAGAAAATATGGACTATTTTATACAGAAAGCATGTAACATTACATTCTGAACATTTTATAAAATTCAACTTGAATTTAAATAGGCAACAGAGCTTGAAAAATCTGGAAGAACCTTTTGAAAAACTGATATTGCAAACCGCAGTAAACCAATATGGGAATTTATTTGAATTTGATGATGCTTTGAGGCAGAGATCACTAACAAGAGAATGGCAGATGTATGTGAAACTTCCAGACAAATACCAAGAAGTATTCAGAAATAAGGATCTTACCGAACACCTGACTTCGAAAAAAGTAAACTATTTTCTTCAGCAATTCACATCGGAGGAGTTTTTGAAGTCCAAAAGCAATTTAATATTTTCAATAGGAGATGAGAAAGTTAAAATTGAAATATACAATGATGGCTTTTCACATCCTTTACTTAAGCTATCAAATACAAATATTAAGATTCTATTAAATATCAGGAATTTTTTGTCAGATATGATTTATTGTGTTTTTGCCAACTTTGCTCCAGGAAAAGAGTTCATCAATCTCTCGTCTTATGCTACAGTTGAAGTAAGTATCATTTTTGAGAATTAATAATTAATAGGTACTGAGAGCAGTGCTGGCCCAGTGGGAACGGCCACAACTTCCGAGTTGTAGGTTCGTGTGTAAATTATTTAATTGTTACTGCTCTCAAAATGGTGACGGAAAACATCATGAGTAAACTAGAATTAACGAAAAATTTAAATACATGTGACATCTACCAACCCACACTGGGCCCATGTGGTGGAATACGGCCCATTCCCTCTCACTGAGAGGAGGCCTGTATCCCAGCAATGGGAATTTTATAGTCTGATCATGCTAGGTACAGTTGGCAACGAAAGTTGTTGCTAATTTCTGAATTTTAATGTTGTTTTCAAAGTATTTTTTAAAAAGTGATAATAATACTTGATTTATTCATAAATCCTTTTTCTAAAATATACAGACAATTGACAAACTTATTTTTTTATTGCATACATTACATTTCATTCAATGTCCCCAAACTGAAAAATTAATATTTTGAAACCATATAATTATGTTTGTTACAGAATCTGCAGAAAGCAGTAAGAAAATGTATAACTGGCTCCTCAGAAGATATAGAACTACTTGTTGAACAATTTGAAAGAAATGTTATTGGAGTTTTACCTATTTAGAAGGACCCCATGTCTATAGGTCCTATTTGTAATTGTAAAACAATTATGACTAAAATATATCTGCATTACTCCGTGATCAAATTGAATATATTTTTATTTACAGTTTTGATGTGAGAAGGGTCTTATGGCCCTTCACAAAGTTTTACGCCAAATAAAAATACACAGGCCTTTGAAGCACTATTAATGCTTCATAACGCATTTTGTTTCATTTGTGACCATTTCTGGGCCAAGCGTGTATGGGACCGTTATCCATCTCCTTTAAGCGGCCGGCGTAGCATGTGTAGTTCATACAAAGGTATTACTAAAATAATTTGTAAATCAAACATATTCTTAAGGTAGTGTGTATTTATTCCGATCGGATTACAGAATATCTAGGTTCACAAATATATATTTTGAAACAACTGATATATAAAAATAAAATTAAAAATAAGATATGAGGAACTTCAAATTTTTATACTTAGAAAACTTATTTTTCTCAGAACTCGTCTTTAAACCAGTGTCCGTGAGTTTGAACCCATTCGGGCGCTTTACTTTGTGTAAATTATTTCATCGCCACAATTCTCAATACAGTGAAGGAAACATCGTGAGAAAACCGGCATGTCCTAGAATACAAGATATCGAAGACATGTGACATCTACCAACCCGCACTGGACCCGCGTGGTACATTATGGCCCACTTCCTCTCACAGAGAGGAGGCTTGTGTCCTAGAAGTGGGAACACTATAGGTTGATTATGCTACTTCGCCGGCGCCGTCATGTCGTTTTCGGTGAGGGCTGCGGTGGATAAATGCCCTAAGGCGGCGTTTGTTCCGATTTTGGCCACGCGTCAAAATAGTTTCCATGGAGATCACCAATTTATCAATCGAAGGTTTGAACGAAGAATGCCATTTCCAACAAAGAAAACATAAACTGTTTCCATGGCAACCATTTGATTCGTCAATATCTCTCAAAAAGTATTCTGTGATACATGGTATAACAATACAAGTATATAATTGTACCATGCTGTGATATATCTGACATCGATATCGTACTAGAACGAGGCATCGCGGAAAACTATATTTCGGGACATTAACAAATACACTTTCATATATTCTTTCGAGGAGTTGCAAGCACTACCGAGGTAGCTTGAGTTTTCAAAATGGATAAACCATTGACACAAGATGATTTTGCCGCCATGGAAGGTCAGTTGAAAGACTCTGTGGAACAGGACAGGCGGTACTGGAAGGTAAACGACGTCAAGTGTGATGCCGTCTACACTGCAAAGACTTATGAAGAATTCGCGTGAGTACATAATACAGTTGCACTCCCAGACTCCCAAATTGAGTCACCCTCCACTTATTTGTACCTATAGAAGATTATTTAACGTTTTCAATGGTCGTGAATTCTAATTTGGACTAGTGATCACCAAAATGGTGACTCATCATTATTTTGAAACCTATAGGTATCTATCCAGGCTGGTATCCGCAACTCCACGTCAATGCGCATATTTTGCGTATGGGTGAGAAAATCCATTATTCGATCCACCCCAGCTCCTCAAGGGAGGCCAGCAACTCCTTGATGTTACTGACCGTCTCACAGGGGGTACCTGGGTTGCCGAAGTACTTTGCCCTGTAGGTACGTGGCGACCACCGGGCAGTTTAGAAGCACATGAGCTGCTATCTCGTATTTTGAAACCTACAAAAACATGAAAAATAAATGCACGATGGGTTCGATCTGGGAGTCTGGAAGTGTACCTATATTATTAGTTTGTCTCTGGACACTTGAGCCTGGAGTTATTATTTGTAGCCCTCCGACATAGAATTTTATTTTCAACAATGGGCAATTAATGTGCTCAATAGGTCATTGTCAGTATTAAGTATAGGGACACCTTCGATAGTTCAGGCTCCATAACGTACGAGAACTAGCCTAAGGCCCTTTGCGTGAGCATCAAAATGAAGGGACCAAACCTCCAATGTCTGTCATACATATCTGAAAAAATAATACCATTAATCTACTATTTGCTACATTATGCCGCAGCGGCAGCGGCACCGCCGCCGCCGCAGTCACGGCATACTGTGTAAAGGGCCTAACATGTGTCGAACGTTAGACCTAGATAGTTAGGATAGGTTATGAGGTTAGCTCAAAACTACAAAGTTAAATTAAATTACCTAGCTAGGGAGACGTGATGGGTGATCTAAGCATGATACATTTTGTTCATACATACAATATACATAAACTCACGACTTCTAATATGGGGGTAGGCACAAACTCGTTTTACTTCGTTCACGTTCTTAGATCATACACGCCGGTTTTTTTTTTTGGTTTATCTTTTTTAGATATTAGGAGGGGGCAGCCGAAAAGGAGGCCTTTGCCCTGCAGTGGAACAACATAGAATAAAAATAAATATATTGCGATATTTATGGTGATTTTTAGTTTTTTTATGGTGCCCAAGATACAGGCTGTGCCTAGTTTGGGTCCAACGATAACTCCATATTGTAATTTTTAATGTTGGAATTTAAAACGATTTTTACTTTATATCGTTACCGATAACGTCTCTTATAGTTTCGCTAGCTGATTTAATTTAACCTAGGGCTCGGACACAAATTTTGTCTTTAAACGCAGCATTGAAAACTATTAAATATTTTTTCCCCATTGTTAAACATTTTGGTTTTCGGTTCCAGGGACCGCGTGGCAGCAGCTCACTTGAACCCGCTATACAATAGCGACTACAAGAAGAAATGTCCCCGCAAGTGGAACCAGTATGCCACTGAGGATAAGAAATCTGATGAATAAATAAACAATAGCTGTAGATCTTAAAATGTTTTTCTTTGTACTCGTTCTAAGCCCATTAGCAAAGGTTAGCAAAGGTGAAGGTATCTACAATAGGAGAGAAGTGGTAGCCCAGTGGAAACGAAAACGTCCCACTGCAAGGCAAAACCGGCGAAACTCGAAATGCTTCATTCTGCGGGGTGATTGCGTAACACACTATCAGTAGCAATGGCTTTCATTTTGACAGTTCAACAACATCCATTGCGTTTTTACGTTTCTCGAACATACGAATCAATGGATTAGCAATATACTTCAAAATTATTTAGATTGAGATTGATAGTGTACAATTGGTCTCATGTTCCCTAATACTGTATCAATGTGTAAACACAAAGAGAGAGAAGTGGTGGCCCAGTGTGGTAACGGCGGCGGCGAACCACAGCTCTTAAAACGGTGCAGGAAAACATCATAAGGAAACCGGCATGTCCTAGAACCAACATTTTGAAGATACCGTGGGATATTACCAACCCGCACTGGGCTCGGAGGATTACATGCCACTCCATCTCGCCGACAGGAGCCCTTTGTCCCAGCAGTGGGCACGTTATAGGCCGATGATGCTGTTCTACAAGAAAAGGCTCTATAGGGAATCATCATCAGGCTCTCATCTATACGTAATTAGGGATAACAGGTTTAAAAACAAAGATATATTGTAATAAGCTGAAGCTACTACAAAAAAAAAAGATTTTATTTATACTTAAATAATAATTTATTGATTATATTTCTGCGTTGATGTACTTTATACTTACCTACAAAAATAAAGTGTTACTTAGAAAAATTGAAAATGATCAAAAACAATATTTTATGTCCGAATAGTGGCTTCTTCTGGGTAAGCTCACTCCATCGTCGACTTTGTCTCTGTCACCTCTCACCTAGACTATAACAAATCCATTTAGCATTTCACTGGGAAATTCGAGAAAAACAGAAAATGCAGGTGCAGGGGTGTCATGCGTGATCGAGGTCAAGAGCGGGCCATTCAGCAATAAAAAATAAAAGTTTTTGTCTATGGGGTTTTTATACTTAATTATTGAAATTTGAACAGGACAACGTCTGTCGGGTCCGCTAGTCTAGTACCTATCATATAAAAATAAAGATGGGTCTATACTAAGAAATTATTTTCTAAAATGTAGGTAAGTAGGTAGGTTTTTTATTTTACTTAAGGAGACTACAGGACCTAAACGCAAAAAAACGCAAGTTTTATAACGCCTAAAAGTGTATTATCGACTACAGTAAACAAAATTTGAAAAATATATGATATTCTTCTTTGATAGGATAGAAAAAAATCATGAAGATACCTCTAAAAACTTTCGTTTTTACAATAAAAACCATACTAGGTAATATAAATAGAATCATTCTGATTTTTTTTCCAGATTATTCTACAAACAACATACTAAAGCACTAGTGTTTTAATTTTTTAGTCCAAACAATAGATTTTTTGTAAATAGATAATTGCATTATATTTTGCAATAAATTACCAGGGTTGTGTCATCGCGCTTCTCTTTCTTTTCTATGCAGTCCGACAGTGACCGCGCTTTAGGTCATGTAGTCCCCTTAATAATCTTTTGGCGTGTTGTGGCCAATTTTCTGTGTAGCAAATATCAGGTAGGGACTGGCAAGCTGCAGTTGTTCGTTTACATTATGTTTCTGAGTCTGTCCATTATTTTAACCTTTTAACCGCTTACGTCGGATTAATCCGACAAATATTTTCGTGTGCATTCCGCCAGGGTCGTATATTTACGACCAAATAACACAGCTCGTTTAATCTGTATTATTATTACATCATCACAGCTCGTTTCATCGGTATTTATTTTCGTTTTTTTTTTTTTTTTTTTTTTCGGGTGCTGGGGGCACGCCAACTCATATAAAGTCGGGCGGTTAAAAGGTTAAACATATTTAGCCGTGATATTTAGTTTAGGGAGTTTTCAAATCGGGGGTTCGTTTATGTGACAAGAAAGCACAGTCATGAAATTGTGTTCAATTATTGTATACCATTTTATTGAAATCGCACGCCTGTAAACACTTGGATGCGATTTTAGAATGGTAATAATTCAACATAAGAGCTTTATGGCATGCGATTATTGCTCTTGAACGTTCCAGAAACTTCTAGGTATCGTGTAAATCAGGCTTTATAATGTACTTACTATCTAAACGAAATTTAAGTTATTTTCTATGAAATTTAACTTATCCAAGTACCAACTTTGTATAAGTTGGTCGACTATTACTTCCTGGTTCCTTGTTTTACTACAGAACCCTAAAAGGCGCGACGCAGCATGCCTAGTCTGCCATGGTTCATACAAAAAGTACGAAAGTCATGTTGGAGGATTTTTGCGTTGCGGTGGCTTCCGCAACGCAAAAATGTGCCCAAATGCGCGTCAGCCTTAAAAGCACCCTAAGATCATTACTCCTTTTTGTTCTTGGGATTGGACATAAGTATGACTATTTCGATCTTCGTGTTTTTGCTTTCCACTTGCGGGTAGTAGAACCGCTTGTCGCTGCGATTCATCGGCACCAAGGGCTTGGTGTACCAGCCGTAACTGAAACAAGAATATAAAGAGGGTGAGTGGTTATGATAATAACTAGCACTTTGCTCGCGACATAGTCCGCGTGTATTTCGTACTTTCCTCTAAAAATTTCGGAAATGTATGTTTTTTATAGATCAAGGGAATCAGATTTTTCAAATAAACTGTATCCCCACTCCCCACAATTCCACCCCACAGGGGTGGAATTTTGAAAATCGTTTAGGATGTGTTCATAACTTGACTCAAAGACTGATTCCCATTTTCGAGTTAATGGAAGCAAGCAGTACCTAATCCACCCCTTAAACTTTATTACACTTTTCCAACTTGGTAGGAGTCCATTTTTGAAAAACTCTAAGACACTTAGGTACTTTTTTATTTTTTGTTTTAGGAGTAACCGAGTTTCGAGTTAGGTAATCCGATAGCGGGTTACATAATTATTTTTCTAACCTATTAACTTTGTCAAACTAAACGTGACTATCTTTAAGTATTATTTTCTGAGCCAAATATTGCCACGTTTCAAGTTTATTAACCAAACGAATAATGAAAACTGTATCCCCTCTTTTTATATTCATAAGGGTGGATTTTTGAAGAATCGTCTGGGATGTTTCTACAACTTGGCTTAAAGATTATTTATACCAATTTCCCAGTTAATTAAGCCAGATAATAAAATACTCCCCTGTGAAATTGACTGCTCATCTTCACCCCGTTAGGGGTAGATTTTCGAAAAACCCTGATAGTCTTTATTATTTATTTTGATCTTACATAGGTACCTACTAAGTTTCGAGTTAATTGGACCACGCGTTAAAATTCTTCCATTCAAATCTTAGCACACCCCAATCCCCCTTTAGTGGGTACCTAGTTTAGAAATACGAAAAATGCCATACTTCATAATTTACTTAGATAGGTAAGTATTTGTGCCAAGTCTTAAGTTCAAACTTATTTATACCATTTTTTTTAAGTTAATCAATCCACTCCCTAAAATTCGGTTACATTGGAAGCCGACCCCAACATAGTTGGGAAAAGGCTAGGCAGATGATGATGATGATGATGCTATAACGGCCATAGTAGTACACACTCTGTGAAGATTCTTTATCCAGAGTTTAACTATTACGGTTCTAAAGATACAGCCCTGTGACAGACGGACGGATGGATTCGGGAGCAATAGGGTCCCAATGGCACTCTTTGAGTACGGATCTCTAAAAAAGTCGTGCAGCAAACAATGAGATGAACTAACAGCCAACTGCAGTCGTACGTAGATTAACTTTCGAGTTCTCTAGCCCGGGGCTGCACTAAGCCCCATATTATTAGTTTTCAAGAAACAACTTAGAATATGAGGGTAGTCCTTGTGTGTTGGATTGGTAAAGTTTTTCAATTGAACACGTTACGTGACGTCTAAAAAAGACGTGCAAAATATAATAAGAAAATGCATTTGATCAAGGAAGCTCAGTGGTCAAAAGGCCAATTCCCGTAATTACTTACAAACGTTCAAAATCTAGTCGCAATCTCATCTCAGTGAAAATCAATGTCAAAAACTTGTCAAAAATGTAGGGAAATTTATTTTTGACAGATTGAGACAGATTATATAGACTGTCGACTGTGAACGTTCTTAAAATTATGAGAAATGCCCCTCTGATTCTGAATCCATTGCTCCATAATTTCGAAAAATTTGTCTGCTCAACAACGTAAATAACGCAATGAATGTTGGTGAAATATCAAAATGAAACCCATTGCTACTGATAGTGTGTTACGCAATTACCCCTCTGCTGGTACCTAGTGGTCGCCGCCGCCAATGGAAATCTATTCCAGAGGCTTTGCACACATACGTTGTCAACCTAGAGGCAAAGCAGGCGGAAAAGTCTCATGGACTTCGGCCCCCGTACTTCAACGTAGCAATATTGCTTGGCGGCAGAAACAGGTCTGGAGGTCTACTCATAGCACGAAATCCGTAGTTTCGGCCGAAGTAATGGGCGATTTCTACTATATCACCTACGGACATAAGATTAGTTTGGGTCTCGTGCTAAGAATGAATGACGCCACGATTCGACCGCCGTCTCTACTCTCGATATGGTTTTACCCACCCGAAAAAGTTTATTAACCGGATGTAGGTTTCATTCTGAAGTTTCGAACTACTTTCGAACGGGCCCGTATCTCCGTTGACGGACATAGAGAGTAGTCCCCCCGTACGGTGTACTACCCCGTAGTACAGATGCCAGCACATCAAGCTACTGCAATCTGTCAAATTTCTTTAATAGTTTTTCAACTTTATCGCTAAAGTATAAGGTTCAAAGTTGATTGGGACAATTTGACAGTTTCGGTAGCTTGATGTGCTGGCGTCTGTACTTCCCCGTCGAGCTCAACTTCAAAGATACACCATTTTACACCAACAACCGAAACTTACTACTACCAACTTACACTTGGTTCTCGGTAACCGGCGAGCTATATTTGCTGTGTGGTCCTTTGGCTCTGGTCTGCGCCACGTTGTTGTGGTAGTCCTCCACCTTCCTTGTTTCTTCCTCACTTTCCCCCTTCAACTGATCGTGGGCAGCGTAAAACTTGCCGGTCACGGGTATGGCTGCGAACGAAAATAACATAACATAATGCCTGAATTCCTCGAAGGTTACATAGAGGTTTACCTATGATACGAGTACACCCACAAGTCAAACTCAACTCAAACTCAAAGCATTTACTTCAATTAAACCAATTACAGGCACTTTTGAATTGTCAAGGGGTCGGTCAGTCAGAAAGATGAAGCTAGTTGCCCATTCCAAAGCGTAGGACCTATAGAGAAGAACGGGCAAGAAACTCCATGGACATTCTTTTCGCCGCCGGGTATGTTTGAGTCCCATGTAATAACATAACATATACATACATACTCTGTGAGAGGGAGTGGGCCATAATCCACCACGCGGGCCCAGTGCGGGTTGGTAGATGTCACATGTCTTCGAATTTTTGGTTCTAGGACATGCCGGTTTCCTCACGATGTTTTCCTTCACCGTTTTTGAGAGCAGTGGTGATGAAATAATTTACACAAAGTAAAACACCTGACTGGGTTCGAACCTACGACCTACAACTCGTAAGTCGCGGCCTTTACCACTGGGCCACCACTGCTCTTCCATGTAATAAGGAGCAAGTTTATTGCCATCATACGGGCTTAGATCAGACTCCGGGCTGCTACTTACTAAGAAATTCGCACAAACTGTTACCAAGGATTTAGTACAGACGCCAGCACATCAAGCTACTGCAATCTGTCAAATTTCTTTAATAGATTTTCAACTTTATTGCTAAAGCATAAGGTTCAAAGTTGATTGGGAAAATTTTGACAGTTTTGCTTTCGGGTAGGTTGATGTGCTGGCGTCTGTACATGATTTTAAAGCTACAAAAAAATGACGATGTAAGATTAGGACATGAACATACAAAAATTTACAAAAATTTTTGCAGGAAACAGCAGATTTGTTTTTTAATAACCCACGAAAAATTTTAACGCAGGGGGTTCCAGAAGGGCCTGCGGACGGAGAGTAATGGGTAGCTCACCGTCCGATCAGGACCAGGCCCGTGCCGGACGGCGCGTACGTGTTCCACGCGCGCCTCAAAGAGATGTCAGCATAAAGGAAGGGGCCTGCCAGGGCCGAAGCCTGCCGGGGGTGCGGGATTGTCCGAAAGGGTTACCGCTACCCCGGAACATAAAGGGCTAAGGAAGGAACACGGATGGGTTTTAGTCAGTAAGAGTCTGACACTCCCTTCGCTCCACCCAGAGCGGGAGGGGTCATTTGATGATTTCCCATCCATAAAAAAAAAAAAAAGGGGGTTCCAGAATCATGTACTAAATCCACGGTAATAGGTTGTGCGACGATGTCCCTGACACCCTGTATGTTATTTAAGTATTTAATTTAAGAGGAAATGTGGGTGGTCGTTTCTCCATAGAAACGTTCTCGCCTGCTTTCTTTCTTTCTGGTTAATGACCAAAAAGCAATGATTTTTGTACAGAATAATAAATATTAACTACTTGTATGTCCCTATGTTTTCCATTTTGATGATACATCATTTTTATAAGCACTAGAACCCTCAAAAAACCCTAGCCTAGTGTACAAATTTGACAACTATAATGAAAAAAGAAAAACATAAGGACACAGTATATGTATATCATTCTTATTCAGTTTATGAAATTGGTCCAATATTGGAGGAGGAAATAGGCGAGAGCCAAACCTCGAATTATGACGTTTTACTTAAGCTTTGTCAAAAGTCTCTCCGAGCGCATTTCCTCTTTAGGATTACCACTTTGAATGAAAAAAAAAACACTTTTTCTGACTTACCCAGACCCTTATGCTCAGCAGCTCAATAAATTTAGATTTAAGCTAGCTGCGCCCCACGGTTTCACCCGCATAAGTCTCGATCCCGTGGGAATATCGGGATAAAAAGTATGTTAACCCAGGGTGTCAGCTACCTCCATAAAAATTTTTATCAACATTGGTACAGCCGTTTGAGCGTGAAGAAGTAACAAACATATAATCACACACTCACAAACTTTCTCCTTTATAATATTAGTGTGATACCTCAATTCTTCTATACTCACATCCAAAGTTAGGCCTGTAAATCTTGTAGTTTCTAAAATTCTTGACTTCCCTGTAGATGATTTCATTGAGCATGTGTATGTCAATAGGCGCGCGCGTGCCGAACGTGCACTTGCCTTTGTCCCCCATCCTGTCTGGGATACAAGAACGAGTGACGTTTTTATAGACGCGGAAAAGGAGGTGTTGGGGAGTAGCTTGGGAGGCCTATGTTAACCATTGGACTGCTGTAGGCTGGCCGCATACGTCCGGTTTCCTGATTCGGTTTCCGAATCGGAGACCCTGAATGCACGCATTTCATACAAAATCTTCTCTTTAGCGCGCACGTTCTTATATTTTCCGTTCGGTGTATGAGATGCGTGCATTCAGGGTCTCCGAATCTGAATTCCGAATCAGGAAACCGGACGTATGCGGCCAGCCATGGGTTGAGATACGTCTCAGGCCTATGCTACAGCAAAGGCTTCCCTTCTCTCCTTCCTTTTCCTTCTCCTCAAATATCGTAACAGAGTAGGTAGTGTAGGTAATGCATGTTACCTGGTTGAACTAAACTTTAACCTTTTAACCGCCCGACTTTATATCAGTTGTCTTGCACCCAGCGTCCGAAAAAAATAAAAACGAAAAATAAATACGTGCTGTGATGATGTACAGTAAAACGGGGCTACTTTGACTTCCAGGGTTACTTTGACAAGGCCGATCACAACGCTATGACGCGTTCCCCACACCCCGCGCCTCGCGCAATATTACTCGAGGTCACGCACACTTGCTGAGCACACGTGAAAACCGATTTTGGCGCTCTGTTAAAGTAGTTCCAACGCCTGTCAAAGTAACCCTGGAAGTCAAAGTAGCCCCGTTTTGCGGTAATAATAATACAGATTAAACGAGCTGTGGTATTTGGTCGTATATATACGACTCTGGCGTAATGGACACGAAAATAATTAAATTTAAAATTAAAATATAATAATTAAAATTAAAATTATTTGTCAGATTAATCCGGCGCAAGCGGTTAAAAGGTTAACATAGATAGGGGTGGTGGTCCACATGGTATTGCCTATTATTGTTATTATTAGCCATTTTTGTCCCACTGCTGGACAAAGGCCTCCCTACTCTCTTTCCACCTCTCTGTCCCGAGCTGCCAAGGACCAATTCAAGGAGTCCAGCCCTTCTCGCCATCTCCGTCTGGGCCTACCGCGACGCCGTTTGCTATAAGCGGGACCCACTGGGTCGTAAGTTTGGCCCATTGATAGTCTGACATGCGGTAGATGTGTGCAGCCCTGCCTAGGTACATAAGGTACATAAATAGGGCATTGGGGGTTGGGGTGAAGTTCACTTTAAGCATATTATGTAACCTACAGCACAGAAATGTTTAGGAAACGGGTGAAATACCTGATTTTTTTGTAAACACTTGTGAAAATTTTAAAAAAACTTATTTTTGGTGTTTCGTGAAAACTGTACGTTTTCACGAAACGTTTTGATTGACAATGTCAGTTCGTTGTATTGTCAATCATGGTACAATTATTGTCAATGTTGTGTTGGCACTTGTGTTGGTCATGGATTCAACAAAGAGAGTTTCCGTAATAGTTTTTATGTGAAAAAAAAAATAGTTTTTTACCCCTACATAATGGCCCACTTCCTCTCACCGAGAGGAGGCCTGTGTCCCAGCAGTGGGAACATTATGAGCTGATTATGTATGCTATGTTTGTAATCACAAAACATATTTCACATTGGGTACTTTATAGTAGCTTTACATTGATACCTATTATGGAATAGAAATTGTAGACAATCAAACAAATTCTTGTCCATAAATGTATACCTACATCTTTTTTAGGCTGACCTCCACCATAAGTTAAACAGAGGCTGAAGAACTAAACCCTCGCTACTGGTTGTAATCAACAGGTAGGGATGTTAATTTTAATGGCTCTGTTAACGATGTTAGTGCCGGCTTCCCGGCTTAATCTTAAACCAGATAGATTGCTACCGGCGGCGACGGTGGCACCGGCCGACATGTATTTGGTATTACACCGGTATATGATTTACTTTAGGTTAAATTTAATTGTAGATACAATCATGACATCATGATTTTGGATGAAGCCTAAATAACTTCAGTGTTAAAATGTTATCTTTCCTCTGTGAACGTGACAGAAAGAAAATTCCACGTCAATAAAGTAAGGTGTAGTACAGACGCCAGCCTACGAATAAGTAATATTACTTATTCGTAGACGCCAGCACATCAAGCTACCCGAAACTGTCAAATTTTCCCAATTAACTTTGAACCTTATGCTTTAGCGATAAAGTTGAAAATCCATAGATACTTAATATTATAAATTCAAAAGTAACTCTGTCTGTCTGTCTGTCACCTTTTCACGCCTAAACCGCTGAACCGATTTAGATGAAATTTGGTACAGAGATAGCTTGAGTCCCAGGAAAGGACATAGGATACTTTTTATCCCGATATTACCACGAAATCGAGACTTATGCGGGTGAAATCGCGGGGCACAGCTAGTCTATTAAATAAATTTGACAGATTGTAGTAGTTGGATGTGCTGGCGTCTGTATAAACCATCAATGTATGAACAACTTTCTCCATGGGACCAACATCGTAATCGCGGAAAAATAGGCAGCTGTCCCATACAAAACTTCAATACTACTCGACCCAAATATATGTGAAAGCAGCATCCTAATTAGGAAACATACTATCAATCGGAATCTGAATCATTTTGAAGAATTTTGCTATCCATTGCTTCATATATTCGAAAAAATTGTCTGCTCAACAACGTAAAGAACGCAATAGATGTGGGTAAACTGTCAAAATGCCACTGATAGTGTGTTACGCAATTAACCCGCTGAATAATAATAAAAAATAAATAATAATAAAATTTATTTAGGTCTTTTTACAAAGTATTATCACACTATCACACTAATATTATAAAGGCGAAAGTTTGTGAGTGTGTGTGTTTATATGTTTGTTACTTCTTCACGCTCAAACGGCTGGACCAATTTTGATGAAATTTGGTATAGAGATAGCTTGAGTCCCGGAAAAGGACATAAGGTACTCTTTGTCCCGATATTCCCACGGGATCGAAACTTATGCGGGTGAAACCGCGGGGCGCAGCTAGTACTTATATAAAAGCTAGTTTAATTTACATGTTTTTAATTAGCTGTGAAAGGTGCGCGTCCTGAAATAATAACTTGTATATTTTATCTTTCTGATACACGGTGTAATGTACCTATGTAGATACTATGTTCTGACTCATTCTTTTCGTAACTATTGGCTACCAACCTGTTGCTTTGTGATAAGACTGTGATCCTGAGCAGCAGGTTTCTTAAGTATATCTATGCAAGGAATCGATTCTAATCACACTATATCACACTTCACACTAATATTATAAAGGCGAAAGTTTGTGAGTGTGTGTGTGTGTGTGTGTGTTTATATGTTTGTTACTTCTTCACGCTCAAACGGTTGGACCAATTTTGATACAATTTTGTATGGAGGTAGCTGACACCCTGGACTAACATATAGGCTACTTTTTATACCGATATTCCTACAGGATCGAAACTTATGCGGGTGAAACCGCGGGGCGCAGCTAGTCAGCCTATAATGTTCCAGCGGCATCGATTTACGAGTTGTAGGTCGTATTGCGTAAATACATAATTTTTAATCACCACTGCTCTCAAAACGGCGAAGGAAAACATCGTGAGGAAACCGGCGTGTCCTAGAAACAAAAATTCGAAGACATGTGACATCTACCAACCCGCACTGGGCCCACGTGGTAGATTATAGCCCACTCCCTCTCGAAGAGAAGAGGCCTGTGTACCAGCAGTGAGAACATTATAGGCTGATTATGCAAACCATTACCTAAGCACCTACTACCTCCATCATTTTTCCCCACCAGCCGCATTTAATTATAAGACTCTATCATCCAAATAATCCCCAATGAATAGGAGACATAATTTTCAAAAGAAATACCAATAAGAAATGAAAAATTCTAATAAATGAGACGTCCTTCCGCTAAGCGTCCATGGACTGAATTTAAAAAGCTGTTCGTCCCGCTATATCTCTCATTCTCCGCGGTGTCGAGCGCGTGAGGTGCCTTCGGTAGCTGCCACTGTGGTTAGCGGAGCGGTTTCGGGTAGCGGGAAGAGGTGGAGCGTTATTAGGAAAAAAATCAGAGTATTTTGGCGCAGCTATGACGCACATTACTATTGTAGTTAGAACACTTGGAAAATTATATTATATTTGTATATTTTTTTTTAATAAGTATATTTTTTTATTATATTTATTTTCACTTTTTTATTTTGTTATTTGTATTTTGACGAACTGTATCCAAATAAACGTTATAATATTACTTTCATGTCCGTCTGTCACAGGGTTTTTTCTCGAGATCCATGCAAAGAATCGGAATTTTGGAATGATGTTAGGTCTCGCTCGATGACATGCACACGAATTGCAAAAAAAATTTTAAAGTACCTAGTAACTTCTTTAGGTCTCTGCAACAAAAAAAAAAAGGTGTGTGCTTATGACCATACAATATAAGTGAAAACTTATGGTTGGAGCCGAGTATACCCGATTCAGCGTCACTGACCCCAGCGTGACGGTTCAGTTTCGTTCACTGTTCAGAAAGAGCATAAAGTGAGCCTAAAGTATAATAATCACTGACCTGTATTATACAGTAGGTACTAGTTTATTAGAGGTCAGTGATAATAATCCTAATATTCCGCTTCGCTCATAACACACGGAGCATTCCAACAAAAATTCCAATCGGCCATCGCATCGGCGCGATATTGCGAGCACAGGCGAAAGAGACACCGTTCCCCGCTATTTCATAAGACGTATAATTGGAATAGCCGCAAAATACCCGCGGTCGCACCCGCCAGCACCCGCCGGCACCCGCCAGCTCCCGCTGCCCTAAGGTAAGCGCCTGATTGGCGGTTCGGATGCCGCGTTTAACTTTTATTGGCGTTTGAAATGCCAGATTTGGATTCGAAGGAGTTTTATTGGTGTGATATGTGCTTCTCTTTTAATTAAGTACTGCAGTAACATGATAATTTGTCCAAGTTTATGGTCATAGTACTTAGCTATATTTTGGTAAAACTTACCATATTTTGTGAATACTTGCCATATTTTACAAATACTGGTAAGTATTATTACCGACTTCAAAAAAAGGAGGCTATTTTTGGGAATAGGGTGCTTTTTCATCACGTTCACAATTCTATTCGCACTTTTGATAAAAACTAAGTATTTCTGTTTGAATTTTTGTTCAACAAAACATACTTGTTTGTTATGTTTGTACATACTTCATTCTCTCGAAAAGGTTTAAAAGCACAAAAACATAAGTTTTAAAGAAACAAGGCCCAATCAAAAGTTTTTCCTGTTTTTCGTAATGAGTTACCATTATCAGTGTAATGGCTCGTTTGACAAAATGACGTTGATTAACAATGAACTAAATAAAAAAGTACAGAATTCTTTGCCGGTAATTTCCGAAGGAGTTCTTCCTAAACAAAGAATAGATCAATCAATCTGCGTAGCCTTTTCCAAACTATGTTGGACTCTGCTTCCAGTCTAACCGAATGCAGCTGAATACAAGTATTTTATACATACATACGTTCACTGTCCAGAAAGAGCGCAAAGAGCGCCTCGAGAATTATCACTTCAAAAAAAAAAAAAACAAAAAAGAAAACATCCGAGTTGAGAACCTCCTCCTTTTTTGAAGTCGGTTAATAAAAAACGTAGCGTTCGGGCCGCTCGCTGACACAGTCGGTGATCGGTGTCGTTGCTTCCGCATTTTCGTTTTTTGACACCGACTTCCGAAATTAAAGTTCAGTATCACTTTGTAGTGTTTTTTTTATGTCGGTTGTTTTTTTTTTTTTTTTTTGTAAAAAGTTTTTATTTTTCACTTTTTATAATATACTATATTTGAAGTCGGTTAAAAAACGCAGCGTTCCGGCCGCTCGCTGACACACGCCATTCGAGGCCGCGGATGAATTCCCAAGATGTGTGCGGCGCGTGACAATAAAACCGGCCCCGACGGGAGCTACCGCAATCTGATAACTTACTATAAACTGGGAAGTAATCCACCAAGAGGAGAAACTATTAGTAAACACATTATTACAACGATCTTATGGCACTTGAATGACGTTGAGAGCATTTTCGGATAAAAAAGCGGCCAAGTGGATTTCGTAGTTGGGATGACTTTATCCCAAAAACAAACTTAACATTGTAGTCGCTTATTATCGACTTAGATCCAGATTTTATCTGATCCCTCGGTTGATACTGAATCTGTATTTGTCACACTGAGGTGATACTGAATCTGTATTTGTCACTTTCATACAAATACCAATCTAAAAATCCGATCCGTCCTCCCAAAGATGGATTGAAAAAAAAAGAACGCGGCATATCGAGTTTTCGATCGGTTATTGAAAAACTAAAAGTAGGAAATGGATTCAAATATCAATCTCGACCAGCAAATTAAGGGTTGGGATTGAATATAGAAAGCGGCCGTAAAGTCCATGGATCTAAGAAATAGAAAGGATATGGCTGAATGTAACTATTAAAATAAATAATAATAATACATTGTAGTTGAACAACATGTTCGATCATGTCCCATCATACATCGACATACGTCACGGTCAATTCTCAGTCTCCAACCTGTGCTCCAACTCCAAATGTAAGTTTGTAATCCCAAAAAAAAAAAGTAATTTGATTGTGACAAAACAATTTTAGTACCTTATGTTTCCTTTACTTATACTGTGAGACTTTGCGTCTTGTCTTTCATGATTCTTGGTCTACGGGAAGTAGGTACCCTATAGGTTTTGATTTATTTACGAGTATCAAAATTTTATATCGCATAAATGGCCGTATTTTTTTAGAGCTGAGAATACTTAGAGAGCAAGAATTAAGCCATCAAATGTAAAAATATTTTTTCAAATTAAGAGTTTGGCAGAGCAGTGGTGGCCAAGTGGTAACGGCCGCGACTTACGAGGTGTAGGTCGTAGGTTCGAACCCAGACAGGCGCTTTACTTTGTGTAAATTATTTCATCACCACTGCTCTCAAAACGGTGAAGGAAAACATCGTGAGGAAACCGGTATGTAATAGAACCAAAAATTCGAAGACATGTAACATCTGCCAACCCGCACTGGGCCCGCGTGGTGGATTACGGCCCATTCCCTCTCACCGAGAGGAGGCCTGTGTCCCAACAGTGGGAACAGTATAGGCTGATTATGTATTTGTATATGTAAGAGTTTAGCGCGTGCAAACAAACATACAACCTTTTCAGCTTTATTATTAGTATTGGTATATATAGATTAACTATAGAAATGAGTAAGATAAGATGAGATAAATAGTATAGTATGTATTTTACAGATCTTCGTTGTTACATCTTCAATAATTACAGGTATCCAGGTGCTTCGCAATTCTGAGCTTTATTTAGTTAGATCCAATACAAAATGAAGGTGTTCTCAGCTGAACGGGGCGGATTAATCTGAAATCCATTAAGAGCTAGGTGGATTTAGGTATTTTAAATCCTGCGTTGTTGTTGTAATTTAGCTGTTGATTGTTTGTGGCTTAAGGTGAATGCGCAGTGGTAGCCCGCGAAATTCAAATTTTCTTACGTTTTTTGCAATTTTCAGGTCAGTGTCAGGTTTTATCTTGATCAAAATTTGATTCGCGACTATAACAGGTACGTATTCACAGAATTATAATCATCAGAATCATTAAGACATCTTTATAAGTTAGATTTCTACCATAAACACTTTTCCATACGAGATTTGTTCTTAACGGTAGAAATCTAAATTAAAGAGATATATTAATGATTCTAATGACTATAATTCTGTAAATGCATATCTATTATAGTCGCGAATCAAATTTTGATCAAGATACAACCTGACACTGACCTGCAAATTGCAAAAAACGTAAGAAAATTTGAATTTCGCGGTCTACCACTGCGCATTCACCTTAAGGATATAGATAGGTATTATCGCGTCGTCGTCGTCCACGTCCACAAAATGTATGGAAATACGTGCACGATACATATAGGGTGTCCGGTAATTAATGGATAACCTCTTAAGGGGTCATTGTACTTATTATTATGAACAAGTTTTACTACGGGACCAAACGTGAAATCGCGAAAAAAAAATTTGCTGTTCCCTACATTTAAATGTGTTCGCATAGCTGGTCAAAATGTAGGAAACTGCTGATTCTTTTTTCGCGATTTCAGGTTTGGTCCCATAGTAATAGTTGTTCATAATGATAAATACAATGACCCGTGAAGAGGTTATCCATTAATTACCGGAGACCCTGTATAACGTTATCGTGGACGCAAATAAAGCGTCTTCATAATATTTCCATACAGTTTGCTTCCCAGTGATAACGCGATGCCGAGGACGTCCACGACGATATTATCGTCACGTTAGAAATTATAAAAACGCCGACTGCTGTAAACTGTAACGTTCGTTTTTTAATTATTGACTAGATGTGCTCGCTAAAACTTCGGGTTATTCCCTGAGTACCCCGATCCCCGAGGCCCCCGTCCCGGAGGACCCCGATTTATTTTTATCTTGATAAACTCAAGCTTGCAAGCGGTGAAGGAAAACATCGTGAGGAAACCGGCATGTCCTAGAACCAAAACTTCGAAGACATGTGACATCTACCAACCCGCACTGGGCCCGCGTGGTGGATTACGGCCCACACCCTCTCACAGAGAGGAGGCCTGTGTCCCAGCAGTGGGAACATGATTATGAAACTCAAGCTTAAAAGTACCGTCAGCAGATGATTATATTTCAAAAACACGGCATAGATAAGAAAAAAAATATTCATTTATTTCGTGACTGATAATACCTATATTACCAAACAATCATAACATCACGCTTGTAATGCCCGGAGGGTTAGGCAGAGGTGTACCTATAGTACACGCCATATTTTACCAGTTATGTTAAAATCCCATGTAATAGGGGGCGAGCCTATTGATATCAACCATGCACAAATCTAGACCTCGGGCTACTATTGAACCAAAATATAATTTGCACAAAATCGTAGGTACTAAACTAATAAGAAAAATACACATTTCATTCAAGAAAATGAAGCTATTATTCAAATATGGTGGTGATTAAGACCAGTGATTATCGCGAACGGCGCCGGCTCTCAGCGGACATTCGTCTCGAGATGCGCATTAATCGCGTGCACCTCTATTGTCTCTGGTAATCGTCTATCCAACGAGAATCGCGGCGATTTATGGTCAGATGATCTATTCAAGCTTTTCACTGTGCAGCTTTTGAAATGTTTTATTAATTATTATGGCTTAGAAGGCAAGTTGCTGAAACGTTTAGGAGACTTTTTAATTGCTGTATTATTCTTCGTAGCGTGTCGATGGTAATCTAAAGGGACTCGGCAATCTACTGCCCCGCCTTGTCTCGTGGTCGCAAGCGCGACTGCTGAGCGTGGGGGCCTCGGTACGGTTTCAGGTTCGGGCAAAGTGTTATTGAGTTTTTCCATTGAGAATTTCTTAGTATAACACCCCGGAGTTTGGAAGTTGGCGGTGTGATACTCCCGTGCTTTGGTCCTGCCCCTGATCTCTCTCCGGTCGTGTCATATTCCCGTCCCATCGGACTATGAGAGTGAGGGAAGAGAGAGTGCATCTGTGTCTGCGTACACACTTGTGCACTATAATATTATATCGCGCGCCGAAGGCTGGTCTCCGTTAAGTCGCCATGGCCGAAATTCGGTCTGGGGGACTCTGTATATTTAAATGGACTCGGCCCAGAATTCGAATTCATGTGTGGCGCCATCACTAGCGTCCATCAGTTTCTGTAACGTGCAGCTGACAGGACACACAGAACACGATACTAAGTGTCCCATCGTTTGTGGAACAGCACCACATTTACACTCCAAGGCGGAGTCGTCTATGACTCTTGAATTGCTGTATTGGTCTTTTGGTTTTTGGTCGGTAGTAAAGCTTCAAGTGCAGGTTTGATGCCCGAGGCAGACAAAGCCTTAAGTGAAGTTTTCTTGTTTGGTAATTTTTTTTAGTCCTTTCAAAATTGCTGCAGCCGTTTTGGAGATTAGTCGGAAAAAACAGACAGACAGAAAGACAATTTTTTTTTTGACATATAGCATGTAGTAAAAAGTTATTATTTTGACATTATAAATAGACACTTCAATTTTATTTATTTGTTTATAATTATGTGGTAGGAAGAAACTGCAGCCGCGATTCACAAGCAGAAATAATTAAAATGCAGTCCAGTAGGTAATCCTTTAATCCAAATGATGATAAAATCAGCTATGTACCTACATTTTGCTGTAAAAAAGACAGACTTTTTTCCTTATCAAATATTGGTGAACCATTCCCAATAAATAGGACTTTGGTAAAATAAAATAACAGAGGAATATTAAAGCTTTGGCAGCCATTTTAATATTCCTTTTGTAGCAAAAGCCACCGGCCCGTAAAGGGTTCTAATATATTGTTATAATTTAATTCGTCTTGCTTGTAAAGCAAAATTATTGGTAAGTGAGACGCTTTGCATAAATACTTTTTACGATAAAGTTGAGCAGTGACGGCTCAGTGTTGTAGGTTGTGAGTACGTTTATCGTGTGGAAATCCTCATGGATGTCCACCACCCTGGGAAAAAAAAAAATAGAAGGTCGTGAGTTCGTACCCGGGCAGGCACACGCAACAGACGGCCTTTTTGTTGCTTTTAATTTTTAGCGAAACCCAAGAGGTACAATTATTTTATTATATTTATTTATTTTATTTTAATAGGTTCACCAACAATTGATTACACTAATACAACCACGTAATACATTTTTAAAAGTAAATTAACAATTTTTTTTTTTTATGATTATTATGTTATTAACTTTCAATGGAGGTACTAATTAGTACAATTTGGGTAAATTTCAACAAAATCGGAGTTTCTAGCCGTCTGTGGCGTGTGACCAAGTATCATGTTACCCTAGCAACTGGGTTCTGGAGGTCAGATAGGCAGTTGCTCCATGCAGTAAACTACTGCTAGTCAGCTGAAAACTCAAACTCAAAGCATTTACTTCAATTAAACCATTTACAGGCACTTTTGAATTGTCAAAATTAAATAGTCGGTCAGTTAGTCAGAAAGTTGAAGCTAGTTGCCCATTCCAAAGCGTAGATCTCTATGGAGAAGAACGGGCAAGAAACTCCATGGATCATGCATCCAGTTAGACTGGAAGCCGACCCCAACATAGTTGCACCTATAGCTAGCTAATCAACTTAAATTAACCGGTCAAGCGTCGCGGCTCGCTGATCGGCGACGAAACAATAGAAAATCAATTAAAGAATACTTACAATAATGCCCACTAAACTAGACCCTAAAGGTTCATTAGAAAACCAGCGTGAGACAGCATCTATCTGGCATTATTATTGCTAACATGAACCTTGGCGCAGCCGTGAGGCATACACTATTGTAGTTAAAACATTACTTTTCCTTTTTTAGGGTTCCGTACCTCAAAGGGAAAAACGGAACCCTTATAAGATCACTTCGTTGTCCGCCTGTCTGTCCGTCAGTCAAGACCCTTTTTCTCAGGGACGTGTGGAGTTATCAAGTTGAAATTAATATCAATCAAATACTCAAGGCTGTAATCCCTTGAAAAAAATAAACTTCTAAGTCAGATACGGGCGTATATGTTCTGAAATTAAAACTTATAGGGTATCTTCCGTTGACCTAGAATCATAAAATTTGGCAAGAAGCAATGTCATGTACCACAAGTAAAGGAAAAAATCCGAAAACCGTATGATAAATTACAAAAAAAAATAATCATAAAACTTTAAACCTACGTACTGAACCCTCGGTGCGCGAATCCGACTCGCACTTGACTGGTTTTTTTATTTTTATATTGTGTTTCACGAACTAGGCCGTTATCAAATAGGTACTTAAATCTTATTCTTTTTTTCTTTCATTTTATTTTATTTTGCGAGTTGTGAACCATGAAAAACCGGTTCGGAGCATAGTGTCCTTTACTAACTTCCACTAGACCCAAACTAACTCAAGCTAACAACAAAACAACGTACCCTTTGTAATCCGTGTAATGTGGGCCGCGGACCAGAGGCCAGTTGCCCCCTAACCCTAAATAAAGTCCTCCTGACCGAATTTCGGCCATGACAACCAATCTCAGCGGAGACCAGCTATCGACGCGGTACATAATTATAGTGCACAAATGTGTGCGGAAAAACCGGTGCACTCTCTCTTCCCTCACTCTCATAGTCTGACGGGACGGCCAACGGCTTAAGGTTATAGCACACATATCAACTCGGAAAAGGATCGTCACCGTATCAACTCAAGCCATTCAGTATTCTTTGTATGAAACTCCCTACTGCAACGCACACTATTCGAAATCGTAACGTAATCGCCTCGAATCGAGACAAGCTCACGAACCGCGGCGATAAGGTTACGATCCCTTTCCAAGTTGATATGTGTGCTATGACTTTTAACTTGCTTTCCGAGGCACGGAGGTATCACGCCGTCAACTTCCAAACTCCGGGCTGGTACTAAGAAATACCCAATAGAAAAATTAATAACATTTTGCCCGACCCGGGAATCGAACCCAGGACCCCACGTTCAGCAGTCGCTTTTGCAACTGCGAAACCAACGGGGCAGTCAGGGTTTAGCCTTGTTCACATACCCGTAAAACCCTAAAGTACCTAAGTGATAGTAGTAACATGATCGCCGGCGCCTCCTGACGGCTGGACGTGATTTATCACGTGGCCATCGGTCGCTCCACACTGTTCATACACCGTGCTAGGAGTTTAAAGCATTATAAAAATAAAGACTAACTATTTCTCTAACCAGTTAAAACTAAAAAGAAAGAAAAATACGTCTATTGCCAACGACAAGTTAGTTTTGCGATTACTTTTGATACAATTTTCAGAACCCCGTAGGGTCCCGTGGTCCTGGGCTAGTGTGGACCATTGTCTATTAATTTTATCTGCCTCGCAAGCTAAGCTTCCACAAACACGTTTCTACAGGGTGAAATTGAATTCATGGGCATCCTTTTAAGGGGTCATTGTAATCATCATTATGAACAACTTTTACTATGGGACCAAACCCGAAATCGTAAAAAAAATCAGCTCTTCCCTACATTTATGTTCGCATAACTTGTCAAAATGTAGGAACAGCTGATTTTTTTTTCGCGATTTCATGTTTGGCCCCATAGTAAAAGTTGTTCATAATGATGAGTACGGTCATTGTACTCATCATTATGAACAACTTTTACTTTTACCTTATAAGGATGCCCATGAATTTAATTTCACCCTGTATAAACTAAACACACACACACGTTTCCGTTTACCGAAAAAAAAGTTGTATGCCTATGCAAAAAACTTTTTTTTTTTTCAGTTCAAATATACAAATAGTTATCCACTAAATATTCCTATAGAGTTAGCTTTATAATATCTAATTAGCGGACTAAAACGGAGGAAGTACGAGCAGACGGTGCATCCTTAATTTGAACTTTGACATAAGAACTATTGAGACGCCAAAACCATGCACTATAGTCAACTAATTGAGCCAACTAGTTCGATTAAGTGCCTCGGACTGGATGCCACAGGGTAGCCAGTAACAGAGGGACCAATACAAAGGAAACTAGCGATGGAAGCAGAATATCCTGAAAAACATTTACTTATTCGGTTTTTTTTTTGGAAACGTAGGTAATTTTAAATGTACATACAAACTAGAAGAAGGCTGCATTTTAGAAGTTGTAAGATCACAATCACACTAATATTATAAAGGCGAAAATTTGTGAGTGTGTGTGTGTGGGGGGGGGGGGGGGGTGTTTATATGTTTGTTACTTTTTCACGCTCAAACGGCTGGATCAATTTTGATAACATTTTGTATGGAGGTAGCTGACACCCTCGATTAACATATAGGCTACTTTTTATCCCATATAGGGATCGACATTTACGCGGGTGAAAACCCGGGGCGCAGCTAGTACACAATATACTAAAATAACAGCTAAAGCCTGCCCGCGCTTTTACTTCGTTTTTGCTTAGCGTCGTGACTTTTTGCTCAGCTCCGTTTTAGCGTGATGATAAAAAGCCGTCCTCAAGAATTGGGCTATTATGCGAAAATATTTGTTCCAATCCGACTAGTACCTAGTTCCAGAGAAGGGTCGTTAAATAGACAAACTCTACAGCTTTATTTTATTTTAAGTAAATATTTATGTATCATACAAAGGAAACAGAAATAATAAAAAGAAAAATTGTTTAAAAAGGTATCAACCTTCACCTTATTTCTTAAAAATTTTGTTTATGGAGTACTAGCAGCACCACGTGGTTTCACCTGCGTAATTTTCGATCCCGTGGTAATATCGGGATAAAAACTATCCTATGTCCTTTCCCGGGGCTCAAACTATCTCTATACCAAATTTCATCTAAATCGGTTCAGCGGTTTAGGCGTGGAAAGGTAACATACAGACAGACAGACAGACCGAGTTACTTTCGAATTTATAATATTACTAGCTGCGCCCCGCGGTTTCACCCGCATAAGTGTCGATCCCGTGGGAATATCGGGATAAAAACTATCCTATGTCCTTCCCCGAAACTCAAACTATCTCTATACCAAATTTCATCTAAATCGGTTCAGAGGTTTGAGCGTGAAAAGGTAACATACAGACAGACAGAGTTACTTTCGAATTTATAATATTATATATAGGTATATAAGTATGGATTTTTGTATGATTACCTAGAAAGCGTAAGTTTTATACCGTAGCGCGTAAAAAGTAATCAATCTAGAATAGCCGTGTGTCACACGGAAAGTGTAAAAGTGCACACCTTTCAAATTTTTCCGCTCGCTGATTTTCTTATGGGAATCAATCTTTTCCATCGTCATTCCTTTACAAACGATCATCAAACAGATTTTCCTTAAAGAGATAGGGCTTACATAATATACATAACATGTAGTGTTTGATGTATTTTTTTCATGTTATGTATTTTGTGGTGTACAATAAAGTATATGAAAATAAATAACCAATAACCAGCTTATAATCTTCCCACTGCTGGGACCCAAGCCTCCTCTCTGTGTGAGGGAGTGGGCCGTAATCCACCACGCAGGCTCAGTGCGGATTACTAGATATTATATGTCTTTGAATTTTTGGTTTTAGGACATGCCGGTTTCCACACGGTGTTTTCCTTCATCGTTTTGAGAGCAGTGGTGATGAAATAATTTACACAAAGTGAAGTCCCTGCCTCGGTTTGAACCTACGACCTACAACTCTTAAGTCGCGGCCGTAACCATTGGGCCACCACTGCTCTCAGTGCAGTAAAAATTAAGCGCTTGGCTAAATATCAATTGTCGTGCCCCTAGCGCGCGGCTACAAATCGATAACATCAAGATAGAATAATACCTACAATAAATAAGGAGGAGAAATTGTTGTATCGATAAAAAAATAGTCAAAAAGTTTTTATCTCTATTTAATAATGGTTTTAGTTGTACCACGCAGTTAATAATAGGACGAAAATAGAACGAAAATCTCTCTGTCGCAGAAATACGATACGAGCGGTTGGGGCACGGAAGTATGTGTCGCATAAATGCGACATAAGCAGGTAAAAGGTTAAAGTTTATACTTTAAAACTTAAATTTCAATAATAATTACCAGTTGAGCTACTGCAATATCATTGCCTATGTCACAACATTCACGGACTTGAAGTAAATTAATTGAACACTTAGGTTTTTCCTCCTTCTTCAAACAATGAATAAACGCGGTTTCTAAACGAAAATCCGTTTCTACATCTGAATAAAAAGAAATTACGGTGAATCAATATTAAAATAGCTCATAGTCAAATAGATTGCAAATCGTCAAACGTTGTGGCGCGACACACTGCTGAAATTACGATGTTACGGTTGCAGAGCTTTTGAAATGAACACTTCTTTAGGGTCGATGACGCTGAATCTGGTATACTTGGCTCCAGTCGGTCGGTGACGTTGAATCGGGTATACTTGGCTCCAGTCGGTCGGTGACGCTGAATCGGGTATACTTGGTTCCAGTCGGTCGGTGACGCTGAACCGGGTATACTTGGCTCCAGTCGGTCGGTGACGCTGAACCGGGTATACTTGGCTCCAGGTGGTCGGTGACGCTGAATCGGGTATACTTGGCTCCAGTCGGTCGGTGACGCTGAATCGCGTGTATTTATTTTGTGTAATAAAGATACTATTACCACTATGATACTATAACTGTGTAGGTACATAAAGCTTTTATCTCTTCAAAATTCTTCGATATTCAACAATGATCCGCAAACCCTCGAACTCGATCGTAAGAGACTTGAGACCATTATCGTTCGTATGGTCACAAAATTCCTGATATTATGTTACAAAACGTACCTTTACAATGTACTAAAGGATAATAGTTAATAAAATGTGCTACCTTTCGCATAAAATATTATTATTATTCATTACGATACTACGCTTACCTTTTACTACGGCGCTCGTAGACGATGTAGCTTCGTAGCGGTGTCGTAGACGCATTACTACGCCGTAGCAAGTGAGGGTTTGTTTGTTTCTTTCAGAGATTTTTTTTGATTAACTGTTTTTTTTTAGAAGTATGATAGAGTATTTCAAATGTTTGTTATGAAGTTGGCATTTGATTTGATAAGTTAGGATTTATGTAATGGATATTTCTTGCTGTATTTTCAAAGTAATACAAACTATAATAAAACCATTAATAGAATAGAATACGTGTATGCAGGATCGTCGGATATAGTTGAAGCTTAGTAAGAAACCGATGGATGTTGTCGACTGAAATTTAATTTGATAAATGAGCTGTTTGTTTTCTATTATAAAAATTTATTTTTAATCTAGAACATCCATCGGTTTCTTACTAAACTATAATCAGTGGATTATAGTTTAGTACTAGTAGTAGTTTAGTATTGTAGTTTAGCACTATAACTATATAGTGATATAGTTATAGTGGATTATAGTTTAGTAAGAAACCTATATCCGACGATCCTGCACACTTATCTTTTGTTGACTGTGCATTAAGGTCTTATAAATAGAATTATGATCTTACATATGTTTCGTCAAGAACTCATTCTTCAATCAAACAGGTATTTGTAAATAAAAAAAAAGTAGTTTTTACACAACCTAAAGTAAACCTGGGTGCTTACTCTTGAATTTAATTCCGATAGATCGACATTAGAATTATGACGTTTCGTACTTTTGAGTTCGGTTTAATTAAACTAAAAGGTAAAATTGGATGATTGATTTTGGAGCCCGGCCCTAATTTCCACTTAGTTCACCAAAATGGACAGTTGGACACCCAATTTTACCTTTTAGTTTAATTAAACCGAACTCAAAAGTACGAAACGTCATAATTCTAATGTCGATCTATCGGAATTAAATTCAAGAGTAAGCACCCTGATCGATATAATCTAACGTACGTGTCTTGTACCACAAATTCACTTCTAAACAAACTAAAATTTAAAAAGCGAACGCAAAAACGCCATCACAATATTACAAAACCATAGACCGCAATATTTTTCAGTAATAATGACATCGAAACACCTGTCCTTGCCAGCCAGTACGCGGTGTATACCAGCCAGGATTCAGTTGCGTTCGGGCGGGCGACCACGACCCACGTCTCGCGACGCGCTCTGCAAAACTTCGTCGTAAGTTTACCAGTCGAGTGAATAAAAATTTTTCATCGAGTGCCCTTTAACTTCTGAAACCAATAAATCGGAGCTCATTAAAGATTTATGGCAGGTAAGTCCTTTTTGAGTACTTTGCTATTTTTTTTCGGTTTCCTGGAATGATGTGAACTTTTGAAATGTTAATAGGATTGTTGTTAGTATTTTTTGTGATTATTTTAAGTAATAAGACGACTTTAGATATTTTATTTAAAGTGCTTCGTTTTGGAAGAGCTGAGTAATCATTATGCAGAGTGACATTCCGACATCGATGCGCAACCTGTCACCATGGATTCATTACACGATTCTGAACCACGTTCAAGCGTAGAAATTTTTCATCGATTATAAAAAAAAAATGCTCTTCCATACATTTTGACCGCGTAGATATTACACTTTTCTATGAAACAGGATTGATAACCGACCTAAAATTTATACACTGGATGGTCTAGAATCATGTACTTAATCATGGTTACAGCTTGCGCGTTTATATGTCCCTGCCTGCTGTAATAAAAATATAATTTGAATAAATTGGGAAACCCATGAAATCATCAGTATACCTAATCCGTTACTTAAAATCGTGAATCTGGAAATGTTTGATCCTGACGACGAGGGTGCTCAGGCGTACGTATGACATGATCATCATCAGCCTATAGAAGTCACTGCTGGAAATAAGCCTCTCCTATTGCACGCCATTCAACTCGATTTTCGACAACTCTCATCCAGCTGCTATCAGCCATCCTGCGAAGATCGTCGCCCCACCTAGCCTGAGAGCGTCCCACCTTACGTTTACCGATTCGCGGTCTCCACTCAAGAACACGTCTACCCCAATGGTTATCGGTTCTACGGCTAATATGGCCGGCCCAATGCCACTTCAGCTTACTTCCCGCCGCACGTATAAGTATCATAAATAGGTGATGTGATGATCATCAAAATTGTAGTTAGTAGCAATAATTAAATGCACTGCCCACATTCATTCGACCTTGCGAAATCGCCATCTTGACTTGAGCTTTCGATAATATTCTTTCCATATCAAATACTAGAGATATAGTAGAGCATGGGTATTAGATAATGCAATCATTTATTTGATTTTAATTAAAGCATTTATTTAATCGATTCGAGTCTTTGAGTTGGGCTAGACTATTACTGACAAATGCATGCACTGACTGGACTGATCCACTCAAATCAGTGAGGTTCTTTCCTCAAAAGACCACTTCTGGCAATAATCTACATGGTCCTTACATGATCTGACCAAGATTATATCATCATCTGCCTAGCCTTTTCCTAACTATATTGGGGTCGGCTTCCAGTCTAACCGGGTCATGGTCCTTACATGATCTGACCAAGATTATATCATCATCTGCCTAGCCTTTTCCTAACTATATTGGGGTCGGCTTCCAGTCTAACCGGGTGCAGCAGAATACCAGTATTTTGCATGGAGCTACTGCCTATCTGACGTCCACAACCCAGTTACTGGGTAATACGATACCCCTTGGTAAGACTGGTTGTCAGACTTTCAGGCTTTGGACTACCCGTAACGACTGTCAAAGATCCACGAATGACAGCCGGGAACAACGGTTTAACGTACTTTTCGAGGCACGGAGGAGTCTCGATATGTAAAGATGGTCACCCATCCACAGACCAACCGCAGCAAGCGTAGCTTAACCTGACCAAGATTATGTCTAAATTTTAAAAGAGACTTTGACCCTTGAATTTGTTTTGCCCTTTCTTCTCAGGGTAGTCAGATACGAAATGTCGAAGCTTATTTTTTTATAACATGACGAGTAGAAGTAATTCCAATCCTATTTACAAAATAAACAATTTAATTTTAATATAGCGTCAGTGCGCTATGTTACGACAAAAATTACAAATCCATGATTTAAACTATTTTCCCACATTTGAGAGGGTATTGAAGAAATCACTTAATCAGACGCACCTGTTCCTTTATCAATTAACTCACTTATGTATAGATTAGCTTAAGTTTGAACCCAATTAGGGTGAGGAAGATGATTCCAAAATATAACACAAGTGGTTGTGTTTCTTGGGGTGTATTTTGTATTGCATTGCTTTATTTTTTTGTTTTTTTTTTGTAAAGTAACAGTGAAAAATAAAAAGTTTATCACAAAAAAAAACAACCGATGTCAAGAAAACATAAAATCGAAAAATAACTTTAATTTCGGAAGTCAGTGGCAAAAACCGAAATTAATGTAATTTTTCACTTATTATGTGTTTTTGGAAGACGGTTGTTTTTTTTGTACCATTGAAGTCGGTTAAAAATAGAATTAGCATAATGAGCCTATAATATTCCCACTGTTTGGGCACAGGCCTCCTGTCTCTAGTGGGCCATAATCCACCACACAGGCCCAGTGCTGGTTATAGATGTCATACTTATGTCTTCAAAATTTTGGTTCTCAGAGATGCTGCTTTATATTTATTCCTTGACTGAACATACCTATACACATTCCGGCCAACTACAGTCCAGTCAAAGTATTATAGGTATTGCAAAAAATATTCAAATACTGACCTAAGTTGCTTACATTAATACTATTGGATTCAATGAAGTGAACCACCACAGCTCCCAAAAACTGCGGACTAAAACTTAGTTATACTTATAATTTTCGTAGATCAGTAGAAAATAGAATTATTGTCATTTCTAAATCTCTTCTCTCCTTTCGAAGTCCGCAAAGTAAGAACGGTCAAAAGATCCCAAAGGCCCCATTAAAATAGATGAACAAACTTTTAGAAATCATTCAGACCACCAAAATAAAGACGATGGTAAAAAAATATATAAGAAAAACGCATTAGATACTTACAAGAAAAATAATCAGCTAACGAAAATACACTAATGTGCTTTCACTTTATTATTTTAGGTCAAAATAAAATCACTTTCATCAGTGTTTTTTTTTTACTTGGAAATCTTTGGTTAGACGTACTGAGCGCTGTGTTAAAATTTGTCCATCTACATATTTTAATGGGACCCTTTATTGCCATCCTTGGTAGTTTTAACAATATCACTGACCTCACGCGCCAGTAAACATAATCAAATAGTTGAACAATTAGCTCATAATTAGTTTAAAAATGTCACTCAAATGGGAGTGGTGATTAGCACTTAACACTTCATACTCGTAATTCGTCGTCAAGGGAACTATAATCCGTCCCTACACTATTATGTTACTAAATTAATTATATTTGCTCGTCAGGCAACAATATCACTTAGATACGAAGTTTTGAACTACCTACATACCTACGTGTGTGTTCTTACTGAAAATAAGGGTTTGGCTCCCGGGACGACTCACGTCTCGAAAACTCAAATGAAAATCAAAAGTCATTTATTTAAATTTGGCTGAGAATCAGCACTTTTTCAACGTCAAAATTACACTAGACAAGACAGTCCCCAAAAACGCCCGCCCTTCACCACGTCCTAGTGCTTTCGCTGGGGAGAAGAAGTGGCGCAACAAACCCCCCAGCAGTACAGCTATCTGTTCAGTTAGAACAACGTGATTCTATACAATGGTAAGAAATTAACATTACGAAACACAAAACAATAAATTAAATTATTTGCCATATGTCAGCTAGCACACGCCAATATACCAACAAAAACATTGAAAACTATACTCAAGCTGAATGCAACCAAAATTTTATTTAGAGAATATGTAACTAACTATTTACACTAGATACTAAACTAAATAACTAACTTACTGTACAAATAAATACAAAAACAAAGTACACTGAAACGTCGGAGTACTGAATTAAATAATCGAAGTCCCGGGACTTTTTAACCGACTTTACTTAACCGACTTTAAAAAAGGAGGTTCTGTATTCGACCCGTATGTATGTATGTTTGTATGTCCGCGATTATCTCAAAAACTGCTGAACCGATTTTGATAATTCTTTCATTATTGTGATCTACATACTTTCAGGAAGGTTTTAGTATATAATACATTAGGTAATTATTCTTATGTACGAAGTTATATGCATAAATGTACTGCATCTCCGGCATTTCTATGCGAATTTTGATGATTCTTCGAGTTGTGTCTTCAATTCTTCAATGCACTAGTGTTAATTGAATTTATGTGGGGTAGGTACAACTAAAAAGTGAAAAATAAAAACTTTTTTTACAAAAAAAACAACCGACTTCAAAAAAAAAACACTACAAAGTGAAAAATAACTTTAATTTCGGAAGTCGGTGTCAAAAAACGAAAATGCGGAACCAAAGACACCGACTTCCGAAATTAAAGTTATTTTTCACTTTGTAGTGTTTTTTTTTTGAAGTGTTTTTTTTTTGAAGTCGGTTGTTTTTGTAAATTTAGTTCTGTCGGGTCCCGAGACTGGGTCGAGACTCGAGACACTGGCTACACAGCTTACAGTCCCAAAATACGGAATTTTTCACTTCGAATTTCAGTAAAACTATAAACAAAAACGAATCGTTTTGCTTACCAATGGTAGCATTTTTTATTGCCAAACTGGGCATATAATATAAATAGATTCGTAAGCTAATTTTACCGGTAATAGCTACTTCCATAATTATGGGAGGGCCTACTATGCAAAGCTATGAGTTCTTTGCTTCAATATTGGTAAAGATACAAGACTTACTTTTAACCAATAACGGTCCGTAAATAAACATGAATCTTTCATTAAACACTCATGTTTGTCTAAATTGGTAGTGCATTTTATAATAAGTCCTTTATGCCTGTTAATTATAATTATATTTACTTTGAAATGATCCATTCACAATTTTATAATCCTGAAGATTTCTTAATTCCCTTGTTCGTATAATCCGTCAGTATCTTGTTACTGATCGTTCTCAATTCATCTTACTAATATTTCTTAACTAAGTGCAGTACTTAATCGTTAGTATTGTCAAAGGTACTTGATATATTGACTTGTTTACATTGTACTCAGCGCAATCTAAGTAAAGGTACGGCCAAGCGGGCCAAGTAGACGCGTACATACCGCGCGATTTAGTTCCAATCTTTAAACTAGATGGCGCTGTACAATTACGTCACATTTCTGAATCGCGGTGTTATGACTCTCCGCCGTTGAACGACCCTCGCGCGCTTTTGTAAAGTAATCATACTTACCTGGCATAGGGGACACCGTGATCAAGAAGGCGGTTCCCCCAGGGCGAGGCCTTCCCATTGCACTGCGGTTGGGTTGACCCCTGCGATTATCCCTAATGTGGATAACTCGGATGCGTTATTTTTGGTAGTGGGGACTGCGTTCGCGCCGTCCCCCTCAGAATTTACCATGACTATATTCAGCGTCTTAGTGTGTAGCACGCGTATACGAAATCGACTTTTCGTTAAGAGAAAATTGACCAATCAATAGAGGGGCAATTCCCGTACTGAACGTTCAAATTCTAATCTCAGGTCAATCTGTCAAAAATGCCCCTGATTTCCCTAAATTTTTTACAAGTTTTTGACATTGATTGTCGCTGTGATGAGTTTGCAACATTGATATATATATCAATGGTTTGCAACTAGATTTTTAACGTTTTTCACTACTGGAACTGGCCATTAGATTTGATTGTATTACTAGTGCAAAATCAACACTGGCCAATATGGAAAACGAATACCGGCGCCGGTTGATCGCCGGATTTCGTCTTATCGCAGTTCTACTTATACCCAGTTTTATGAGAAACCCTTTTTATTTCTTTAGGTTTCAATAAATAAAGGGTATCATTTAAGCTATCACCAATTTAATTAGTTTTGTGTTTCTTAAATAATAGGGTTTGTCCTCCAAATAGTAGATCTGTCACCAAAATGTAGTCACCAAACAATGCAAGTGACCTAACCAAACCGAACCTCGGGGTGCCCTTCGCTCGCTCTTGCATCCTATGTCGACGGAGCCCCGCTTCGCGGGGCCCCTATTTCTGAGTAAAGGGTTTAAAGTAACCTAACCAAACCGAACCTCGGGGTGCCCTTCGCTCGTTCTTGCATCCTATGTCGACGGAGCCCCGCTATCTGAGAACGAAAATATTTCGTGGCGATAGATCTATTTATTAGGTGATACAAATATTTCGTGACGATAGATCTATTTATTAGGTGATACAACTTGATGACAAATATAAATTTTGTTGATAGAAAATATAGTTCCCATAAATAAAACAGGTCGTGATAGTCCTGTGGTCTCAAACTCAAATCTTATGCACGAGGTTGCGAGTTCAAATTCGGTCAAGTAGCAATGTGACATTTTCTGCTCATATTTAGTACTTTCTGAGGGGGCTTGTGGCTAAATAATAACAGCCGCACGGGTCGATCGATCGGGTTAAGCTACGCTTGCCGCGGTTGGGCTGTGGATGGGTGACCATCTTTACATATCAAAACCCCTGTGCCTCGGAAAGCACGTTAAGTCGTTAGTCCCGGCTGTCATTCGTGGATATTTGGCAGTCGTTACGAGTCGTCAGGATTAACACATAGGATACTTTTTATCCCGATATTCTTTTAAATAAATTCTATTAAATAAAACAGAGTTGTAATGAAACCTGACAAAAACTAATTTAAGTACGCTAAAACGCGGTTAAACCAACAGCAATTGGATTCAAGACAGATAACGGTGGGCGAACAAATAAACAGAACAGGTGCACTCTGCTGCATTACAGCGGCAAATCTAATAGCAGACCGGGCGTGCCTTTATTAAATGTTTCATTATTGTGATATTGCGGTTAGGGGACATCTTTATGTACCGCTTTTAAAATATTATTTATTCACAGTGGCGTGCATTGGTTTTCAGAATAGGTAGGCACTAGGCCGGGTCTAGTCTAGACAAACGCGGTCACTAATCAGAAAAAAAAGTGATGTCAAAAGTGTGGTTATTTGAGTAGGCGTGATAAATTGCGAAGGTCGAACATCATAGTATTACGCGTGAGACGTACGTATTTTTAATTTTGTCGTATTAACTTGAACGAGTAAAGACCAATGACAATGTGCGAATAGTACGGGAGCCGAGTAGGCGGTCCGGCGACTGCTTACTGCCGCGCGTGTTTGTATAAAGATTTTGTTTTTTGTTACGTATGATAATTTATTGAGTTTCTTAATTGTGGGGCATACGCACTAAAATATAATTGACAGACTTATGTTGATATCGAGGTAGGCACTGCTTACATGCCTATATGCAATACACGCTACTGGTTATTCAATGACGATATTGTTAGTTGTGTGGGTACATTTTGCTCAACAACGTAAATAACGCAATGAATATTGTTGAACTGTCAAAATGAAAGCTATTCCAACTGTGAGTGAATAACACAATTAACCCGCGGGTTGTTAGAGCCTGGTCACCTGGTGATTAGGTATGTACACTTGTACAGTCAACAAAACAGATAAGTATGCAGGATCGTCGGATATAGTTGAAGTTTAGTAAGAAACCGATGGATGTTGTCGACTGAAATTTAATTTGATAAATGAGCTGTTTGTTTTCTATTAATAAAAGTAAATTTTATTCGAGAACATCTATCGGTTTCTTACTAAAATTCAACTATATCCGACGATCCTGCATACTTATTTCTTTTGTTGACTGCGCCTGTTATTTATTTAGTAAACTATCATCATTATTCTGTGTAGGCGGATCACTGAGCGGGTGCACCCAGCCGTAGCTAAATAAATAGAGATTGCGTTTATTTTTTTAATTCTTTAAAGTGCACTGCAGACTGTTTCAATACAGTGATAGCTACAATCAACGTTATTGGTTAAAAAAACAGTACCAGCTAGCCTCGTATTCTAATAATAGTCCTCCAGATCGGATTGCGGCCATGGAAAGCAATCTCAGCGGAGACTAGCCTTCGGCGGGGAAGATATTATAGTGCACAAGTGCGCAGAAGTGCGCTCTCTCTTCCCTGACTCTCGTATTTCGATGGAACGGTAATCTGACACGACCGGATAGAGATCTGGCGCAGGACCAACGGCTTATCGTGTTTTCCGAGGTGCGGGGGGGTATCACACCGCCAACTTCCAAACTCCGGGCTGTTACTAAGAAATTCGTAACGGAAAAAAACACAATAATACTTTACCCGACCTGGGAATCGAACCCAGCACCCTACGCTCAGTAGCCGCGCTTGCGACCACGAGACCAAAGGGAGAGTCAACTCTCACCATTTATTCTATAGAAACTCCGTATCAGTGCTATTACACACGAGCGACACGCATCCACGACAGAGGCGACTGCATTCGTCTACGACAGAGGCGACTGCATTCGTCTACGACAGAGGCGACTGCATTCGTCTACGACAGAGGCGACTGCATTCGTCTACGACAGAGGCGACTGCATTCGTCTACGACAGAGGCGACTGCATTCGTCTACGACAGAGGCGACTGCATTCGTCTACGACAGAGGCGACTGCATTCGTCTACGACAGAGGCGACTGCATTCGTCTACGACAGAGGCGACTGCATTCGTCTACGACAGAGGCGACTGCATTCGTCTACGACAGAGGCGACTGCATTCGTCTACGACAGAGGCGACTGCATTCGTCGACGATAGGGGTTGTTGCATCAGTCGACACGCGTCAGCGCGACAACGACGTCTCGCTCGTGTATTTGAATGCGGTGCTCAAATACCACAACACACACGAGCGGCAAGTTGTCGACGGTTGCAGCTGAATCTGTCGCCAACGCGTGTCCCTCGTGTGTATGCTAACTAACTATACTAGGCCGGCTCAAGGTCAAAGAGTGTGTGCGACTGTACCTATCAACTGCAGCGTTAATAATAGGTAATATTTTTTTTTTCTTTTTTTTACAGTCCATTATAGTTTCAATTCATGCAATTAAAATTACTTATAAGACATATTAAATTCCAAAATAGCTAAAAACCCAAAAATACAATAGTGACTAATTAAATTTAAATATTCAACAACTCAAAAATTATAAAAATGACAGAATCGTATAAGAATTTTAAATACATAAATAAAATGTGAAATATAAAATTGTCAAATTATATATAGACCTAGCCTATACGTTTTTCTAAAAAAAAACTTTCCGTACCGTAGCACTTTTGATTGGTATAATAATAGTAGCTATGACTTTAAAAGAGCAGTGGTGGCTCATTGGTAACGGTCGCAACTTACGACTTGTAGGTTCGAACCCAGAGAGGCGTTTTACGTTGTCTAAATTATTTCGTCACTACTGCTCTCAAAGCGATGTAGGAAAATATCATGAAAATAATTTGACAGCATGTGACATCTACCAACATGGTGGGGATTACGGCCCACTCCCTGTCACCGAGAGGAAGCCTGTTTCCCAGCAGTGGTATAGGGTATCGGGTTAAGGCCAATTCACATACAGAGAAGGAATGAGATGGTCAACACGCTGACTTCACTGACCGAAGTCCAGGGCGTCAGTCAAGAGGTGTCTAATAAAATGAACTAACTTAGAAACGTATAATTTTTAAAAAGTCACATTGGTACTTGTTGGGTTTGAACTCGCAACTTGGGGTGTTCGGGGTTGGGGTGAGATCGAGATAAACTAAGATTAAAGATTATAAAGATAGGTATATTTCAGTAATACAAATGGGATAAAGATTAAAACTAATGAAGTGAATCAGATGAGATTGAGTCGCGCCCGATATGCTATCCGAAAACGTACTGACTGTTTTAATTGGGTAATACTATATAAAATATTCTAGGCATAAAGCGCGGTGTCGTAATTACGCTGACATGTTTATTATAGTTCGGTGATTGACCCCGAACGTGGGGTGTAAGATGCGAATCAGATAAGAAACGGGCCAGCACGACATAATATGTTTTATCTTTTCAAGTCTTTTTAATAATAATTAAATTCCAATTTCTAAAGATTGCACGTTTAAGTACGTCAAATACATTGACATTCTATCGGTTGACAGATAAGCTAATCAAAAGTATCGATATCGAGAAATTCGTGAGAAATAAAATGTTGAAATGGAAATTAATAGCGTGCGTTGACTGGCTGGCTCGATTATAAGATTTGTAGACTTAGGTACCGAAAAAAAATGTATTTGAAAATATAGATCATTTTTTTATTGATTAAACTGGTTTTAAGCTGTCTGATGCAGTTGCTGGTACACAATCTGAGATAATAAACTAAAATAACTGCAACTAAACTTTACTTGAAAAGTGATCTTATTTTGAACTTTTTTGTTGTTTTTCGCAGGGTTTTTTAACCGACTTCAAAAAAGGAGGAGGTTCTCAATTCGACGGCATGTTTTTTTTGTATGTTTGTACAGATGCCAGCACATCAAGCTACCCGAAACTATCAAATTTTCCCAATCAACTTTGAACCTTATGCTTTAGCCATAAAGTTGAAAATCTTTTAAAGAAATTTGACAGATTGTAGTAGTTTGATGTGCTGGCGTCTGTACCTTCTTACTGTAAAGGACCCATAAGGTCATTAAAAGTTGAAGCTTATCGCTCCCGGTAACCGGAGCGCGCGGCTTCTGATGGTCGAGGCTCGAGAGCTTATAGGAGATAATGCCCTCTTTCTTGTGCTAATGTGGTGGCCGAGCTCCTTAGAAAACGGTATTGATAGTTTAGACGCGATTCACGTAATTAAAAGTTTGAGTGATAGTTGTACACAGTAGAAGCCAAGTGTCTGTCCGTCATAAAAAAGTAATTTAGGAGTCTCAATTCCTACGAAATGTACCTACCTATAGGATTTTTTTTGCGATTTCTGACTTTTCTCGTTCTCAAACCTCAGTTGGTCCGATTGACTTTTTTAGGGTTCCGTAGCCAAATGGCAAAAAACGGAACCCTTATGGATTCGTCATGTCTGTCTGTCTGTCTGTCCGTCCGTCCGTATGTCACAGCCACTTTTTTCCGAAACTATAAGAACTATACTGTTGAAACTTGGTAAGTAGATGTATTCTGTGAACCGCAGTAAGATTTTCACACAAAAATAGAAAAAAAACAATAAATTTTGGGGTTCCCCATACTTACAACTGAAACTCCAAAAATTTTTTTTCATCAAACCTGTACGTGTGGGGTATCTATGGATAGGTCTTCAAAAATTATATTGAGGTTTCTAATATCATTTTTTTCTGAACTGAATAGTTTGCGCGAGAGACACTTCCAAAGTGGTAAAATGTGTGTCCCCCCCCCCTCTAACTTCTAAAATAAGAGAATGATAAAATTAAAAAAATATATATACTGTACATTACCATGTAAACTTCCACCGAAAATTGGTTTGAACGAGATTTAGTAAGTAGTTTTTTTTTAATACGTCATAAATCGAAAACCGCAATTTACCTTTCACAAAGTTACAACGAACTACAAGAACTTTTATATTATGTTACTTGCTGCTACGGAACCCTTCATGGGCGAGTCCGACTCGCACTTGGCCGGTTTTTGTTATTTTTATAAGAAACAGGATCGATTGGCAGCAAAAAAAGTTTTTGTGAAAATTGCTCATTTTCTTGCTGATTATCTAAAATTTTTCAAAATCTGGGAATGGGGATCATGCCTCAAAAAAATAAGGGCAGTCTAGGAAGACCGTTTTTCTGTAACTACAAAGGTTAATGTACGTCCCCTTATTGCCCCGTCTCAAAATCAATCCATCCTGTATTATCAAATCACATGTCAACACAATGAAGATGTTCTCAATCTGACATATTTTTGATTGAGGCAGCGTTCTAAAGCTACGTACGCACTGGCTTGCTTAGGGTTTTCAAGATAGCAATACAATTATAGACCTTATCTACTACACAAAAAGGTACACATCAGTGAGGAGGGCCGCGCGGCGTAGCTCGACGTAGTAGGCACACAGAATTGTGTACCTTTTTGTGTAGTAGATAAGGTCTATAATTGTATTGCTATCTTGAAAACTGCGCGCCGCGTCGCGTCGCGGTGTGAACTGACCCTTAGCTCCTAGAGCCTAGGGACTTAATTCTTCGATACACGATAGGCGACAAGCGAAGACGCCAAGCGCGCATTGCGACCGGTTTAGATATTTCTAGAACGTTCGTTTCACCTCGCTTGCTTAGCAGTAAGCCACTTATCAGTGGGTACGTAGCCTAATTACTACCTACATAAGTTAGGTCCTTGCTCTTTATATTTGGAAAGAATTTGACTCACTTAGTCACACGAAAATAGTGCTGACAGATGAATCAGATTTTGTTATCGGCAACCAAAATCTGATTCAACCAAACGGACTATTCACCCCGAGTCACTTAGATGAACAGAGTGAAAACAAAACAGTGTATCTTCCACTTGCATATACAGCACAGTTCAGACACCCCTCACAAGTTCTACTTTAATAATATCTTTGTAATTGTACAAAGGGAATACTCACATGTAAGTATAGATATATGAAAGTGTGTACACTTGACGAAACAGTAAAGTGTGCAGGCAAGACAAAAACATCTTTTGCAAACATGTCTGATCCTTTCTTTTTATGTTATCCTGCATGCATTTATATTCTTTTATGTGAACACACATAATCAGCCTATAATGTTCCCACTGCTGGGACACAGGCCTCCTCTTAGTGAGAGGGAGTGGGCCGTAATCCACCACGCGGGCCCAATGCGGGTTGGCAGATGTCACATGTCTTCGAATTTTTGGTTCTAGGACATGCCGGTTTCCTCACGATGTTTTCCTTCACCGTTTTGAGAGCAGTGGTGATGAAAATAATTTACACAAAGTAAAGCGCCTGTTTGGATTCGAACCTACGACCTACAACTCGTAAGTCGCAGCCGTTACCACTTGGCCACCACTGCTCTACTGCTCTGCTCTTTATGTGAACACATGTTTGAGCAAATAAATATAAGTACCTACCTATCTTATCTTTGCACCCCGCAGGTATATTTATTGTTTTGGCGCGTAAATGCTTGTAAAACAATAATGAGTAGCTGTATTTCGTACGAACAAGTGATGTCAAAGACTGGAAACAGTACGCACACAACTTTTAATCGAAAGTAGTTAGCAGCCTGCAAACTTATCTGTTTTGTTGACGGTACTCAAGCACCTATCTATAACTATAGTGATTCAGCGAAATGTTGCTTTACTAACTCAAAGAGCGTTTCTTAGGGAAACTATAGACTGTTTATGTGAAACTTGTAACTTTGACGTTTTCATACTACAGCGTGGTCGACGAGAGAATGCGTTCTTGATACCTATCAGTTTCATGCAAACCAATAAGTGCTTTGCGAATTTGATCTTTATTAAACTCAGATTTTTTATTTGCTAGACAAAAATGACAGTTAATTTTAGTATATTAGAGCATGTCATATTGACAATATCGATCGCAGCTGTCATTTTAGTCTAGCAAATTAATAATCGCAGTTTGTCTTTCTAGGAAAACAGAACAACTTACGATAAATTACGCTTCAGTGACGTTCGCCGGTAAATTGCGGACGCTACGTAGCGGTCACCGCTCTTCTAGCAAATCTTAGTTTAACTGTCCTCCATAACACAGCAAGACTGTTTGGCATACTGTCCGAATTCTGACGATCCGTAACCATTTTCGTATCGTCGTAAATTTTATTTACCACCAGATTAGGGCGGCAGGATTACACAATACATATACTGTGCTCCGCTCCCCAAACCAGTGATTTTGTCACGTATCACTCTTAAGTGACACTTGTCGCGGCTGTAAGGAGACTTGTCGCTGCGTGTGGAGGCAAATACGTCGAGTCGCTCATTGAAAACGGAACTGCGGTCTTGTTTTACACTGAGTTTAATAAAATTGCTTATATTTTTTTGGTCCTGTTGAGCAAATAATTGACTGTTTTAATTTAGATTTTTAATACTTTCTATACTGTCCCACTGCTGGGCAAAGGCCTCCCCCAAATCCTTCCAGGAACTCTTTTCCCGCGCCACCTCGAACCAGCCCTCGCGGTACGCGTCCAGGTCATCTCGCCATCTCTAATAGGTACAGTATAGGCAAAAAAAAATACGTTGTGTAAAATATGTACAAGTATACAGTATGAATATCACATAATATATGCAATATATTATACCACATACTTTTTATCGCCTCTTTTGACGATATAAATAAAATAAACGAAATCGATCGCGAAAAAAAATCTGCTTTTCCCTAAATTTTGACGAGTTATGCGAACATAAATGTACGGAACATTTGTTTTTTTTTAAAGGAAGGTGGGATAGAAATTTTAAAATAAAACCCGTTTCCATTGTTAGTATGTATGTTACGCAATAACCTCGCAGTTCTACCTATCGCACTACATTTTTTATTATTGACCTAGACCTTTCGCGCATCACATTCACAATTAATTTAAGCGATTCACGGCTCTTTGACGGTTAATGCTTTCTGTTTTCAACATTGAAAATAAAACCGGTAGTGCAGAGTTTTAATCTTATGTTTTGCAACATAAGGTTTAATACTCAGACAGCTTATAAGCATACTTCCCACTGTTGGGATACAGGCTCCTCTCGGTGAGTGGAAGTGGATCGTAATCTACCACGTGGACCACGCGCGGCTTGGCAGATATCTTCGAATTTTTTGTTCTAGGACAAGCCGATTTCCTCGCAATGTTTTCCTTCGCCGTTTTGAGAGCAGTGGCTATGAAATAATTTAGAGAAAGTAAAGCGCCTGTCTGGGTTCGAACCTAAGACTTACAATTCGTAAGTCGTGGCCGTTACCACTAGGCCACCACTGTTCTTAGCTTATAATAATAATAGCTAATCACCATCTACAACGGTGTGCAGGAAATTCATTGTAACATTAGGTATCGTGTTTCAATTGACCCATGCGATGACCCTTTCAATAAAGCTCGCCAGATGTGGGTAGTTGAGGATATGTTTACAGTAGAGCTGTCAGTCCGCCACTCGCAACCATGACCGTATGGGAGACGCACTAATTGTGTGTGCTCTGTCCTTGACACACGCTCATTGCAGTGTCTGCATTAATATATGTCTGTCTGCCTGTTTGTAATTGATTTGTTTGCATAATACTAGGATTTCGACAGTTGTGTTAGTTCAATATATTGCGGAACTTAACTTGCTAAACCTAACGCAAATCATCTTGTAAATTGGTAAACATTCCTTAGATAAAAGTGCATGAAGTTTAAGTTCTCGTAAATAGACTAAGTAAATGATTTGACGCCCAACACGCGGCACAATTTAAATGGCGTAAAATAGTAGATTGTACAACTAAGGCATAAAAGAAGCTATTTTACCCCCCGAGACGTTTATATCCACCCGAGCCGCAGGCGAGGGTGGATAGTTAAGTCGAGGGGTAAAATGGCTCGTTTATGCCTGAGTTATACACTCTGCTTTTCACTTCGATTGCGAGAAAATGAAACAGGCATAAAGTATACAGTACATAATTAATCAAAAATGTTGCATCCATAGCTAATTCCCGCCACCACAGATAATACCGCCACGAAACTTTTTTAAAGTTTTTTTTTTAATTTTCAACATTTGTCATTCGACTTGGGTACTTCATACTGCCAAAAAATGAAAACGTTTCTTTGCCTTTTTAAATAATAAATGACAACTATTTTACCTGATTTTATTAAATTAACGATAGAAAACACGGAAGTGGTATAAATTAAAGAAAATGAAATAAATCACGACTTTAATCTGTGAAGTTTTATTGTGCGTGTGGCTGTTGGGCCTGATTACCTTTGTCTTAGAAAAAAAAAATTACTTTATGCACTAGAACATAAAAAGCGATTTTATGTCGCCTAAGCACAACATAAAAACGGACTTTTAGAGCATGAGAAGTGAAAAAGTATTTTTGCTATGTTGGATCTTGTTTCCCAGTGTATGTTTTAGACGACCAGTCTTCAAGAAGGTAGAAATTTTATTGGTGCCTTACTTCATCTTGTCACCTGCTTTAGCGCCCAACGTGGGGCACAATTTTAGTGGCAAAGATTGTGCCCCACGTTGGGCGCCAAAACTATTCTATTTTTTTCTATTCAATTATTCCATTTATTTTAGATGATGTTTGTAAGAGTATGTTATTATAGTGTTTACCTCACCAGTCTTAGTTACATAAAAGTATAATAGAACCTTATATTTATCTAATCAATTGCTTTGGCGCCCAGCACGGGACAAAGTTTTGCTCATCTCTCTCGAGTTAGCATGTTGAAAACACATGAAGAATCTAATAACGATACAGGTTATTGTACCTAAAGGTCCAATAAGTCCTTTATCAAAAACAAGTTACCGATACGATTATTCTCAAAGTATAAGATTGTCAATCCTATCACAATACTATTTAAATAAAAAAAGGTTCAAATGCACAATGGGTTTAAAATCGTATTCCATTTAGTTTACCCCAGACATTTGTACAAATGACTATTATCTTACCATTTCATATCAAACTGAATGTTTTGTCACCCACAGACTCGTGCAAAACAGTGTAATACTATTGTTATACACAAGTAATTCCCGCTGCTTCGGTCACGTGGACATATAATAACCTATTTCACTTACCGATTAGTAAACTACTGTTTATAGAAGATTTTAATCGTTTCTACTCGATTATTTTTTTAACCCTACAGACTTCAGACGTGGATGATTTACATTTCGTAGTAACTTTCGTAGTAACTACCCGACTTTATTTAGGCAACGGTGGTGTTATCTTGAAATTAAAAACACGTACGAGAATCAATAAAATTGTCGTTTGTCTTTTCCCAACTATGTTGGGGTCGGCTTTCAGCCTAACCGGATGCAGCTCAATACCATTATTTTACATGGACCGACTGCTTATCTGACCTCTGCAACCCATTTGCTAGGTATTACGATACCCCTTGGTAAGCCTGGTTGTCATACTTTCGGGCTTCTGACGACCCATAACGACTATCAAATGTCAACCAAATACAGCTGGGACCAACGGCTTAACGTGCTTTCCGAGGCACGGAGGGGTCTTGGTAAAGATGGTCAGCCATCCACGGACCAACCACGGCAAGCGTAGCTTAACCTGATCCATCGACCTACGTGGCTGTTATTACTTAACCACAAGCCCCTGTTAGTGCCACTTTGTTCACAGTTCACATAAGTCACATGTTTTAAATAGAAGATAAAAACAAATTAACAAAATAGCTCAAAGATGAACAAAACGTCAGTTGGAATCGTTAGCCTCGAGTTTGCAATAAGCATGAGTTAAGTTCGTTTGTTAAATAGTTCGCAAACTGAGCTAGGACAAGTTGCAACAACTTAGTCGAGGTGCGGTTACTTGAACTTAGTACGCCGACACACAGGGAGACCGAGCTGCGAATATAATAGCTTTGACTTTCTGGCTTATAAGCATTTGCTGAACTCAGCACTCCAATTAGGTACCTAACACACTAAGGGCCGGTTTTTTAATCGCCAGTTAGCTTTTATCCGACGAATAAGTTTGACATTTTGACAGTTTTTGTATGGACAATCTGTCAAAACGTCACGTTTATTCTTCAGATAAAAGTTATCTAAAGATTGAGAAATCGGCCCTCACTATCACAATTCACACTCCACTGATACAAATGTTTGAAAAATATGATGGCATCGTAAATAACGCAATGCATCATCAGCCTGTAATGTTCCCACTGCTGGGACACAGGCCTCCTCTCAGTGAGAGGGAGTGGGCCGTTATCCACCACGTGGGCCCAGTGCGGATTGGTAGATGTTACTTAACTTCGAATTTTCGGTTCTAGGACATGCCGGTTTCCTCAAAAGTCAAAGTCAAAGCATTTATTTCAAATAGGCACATAAAAGGCACTTTTGAACGTCAAACGAACGTAAGTCTGTGATGCAATAAGGCTGCAGGATCTATTCCCATGTTAGAAAATGACGTCACTATCAACAATATTGAAAACTGTCGACCATTGATGATAATCTATTATAAGATAATAGCTCCCCGCGGTCTCACCCGCATAAGTCTCGATCCCTTGGGAATATCAGGGTAAAAAGTATTCTATGACATAATCCAGATCATGGTCTACCCATGTGCCAAATTTCATCCAAATCCGTTTAGTAATTTTAGCGTGAAAGCATAACATACAAACATAAAAAAAAACCAAATGCTTTCTCTTTATAATGTTAGTTTCGATTTAGATTATATTGACGATATTAACAGAAATATAACAGGACCTAGTAAATTCCTTAACAACTTTAATAACAATAACAAAGTTTCCCTTGTCTTAGTTTTAGTACTTTTAATATGTATATATTGGTTGAAAACCATGCAAATGTCAACAAATAAAACCTTATATCCAATGAAAATAAAGATCACTTCCGATACCTCGGTGTTATAAAAGCGACAAGCTATGCCACATCTTTTACTGGATCCCTTTCCCAACACAAAATATTATAAGCAGATTTTGAGTAAGCAGTCAAAGACTCTTGTTTAATGAGCTGCTCATGTTTAAGTAGTGGTCCCTTCATAAAACTGTAATTTATCCAAATAGTAACTGTTTGAGTAATTGAAAATATTATACTTTCTTTTCAATTTAGCTTCTAATACATTGTTGTCTTCTTTTTAAATGGTAGATGGCCTGAAACACAGGTTTTTCATAGACCTAGATCAGGCAGGTCTACAATCAGTTAGAATTTAACTTTCCTCGATTGTAATTAATGTAAATCATATTTTTACTTTACTGTATACTTGAATAAAAATTTTATTTATTTATTTATTTTTAGGATTCCATACCCAAAGCCAACGGAACCCTATTACTAAGCCCTCGCTGTCCGTCCGTCCGTCGCATCGTCTGTCAGCGGGCTGTATCTCATGAACCGTAATAGGTAGCCAGTTGTGCGAGTCCAACTCGTACTTGGCCGGATTTTTGTCCTCGTACCGTAAAACAGAGCTGACTTAGCTCCCGAGTCCAATTGGCGAGCGATTCAATTTAAAGGTTCGCTGGTGCTCCGGGCTAAATTTTAGTGATGTTTTGATTTTTATTGCTGTTCTGGGGAAATAGTTTTTGTGAAACATGAAAGGTAGAGGCTGGGGAATGCAGAACCGGGATTTTTGGGACCTTCTGGCTAAAGAAGCGGGATTCCCGGTACTTTCGATACTTTCGGGAAATGATACTTCGCGTTTAGAATATTTCTAATTTGGCGTGGAATACACTTGCTACGTAGTAGTAGAGTTGAAAGTGTTGAAACGGACAAAGTAAGAGAAAGACGAAATGACAGGGCAAGATAAAAACATTTCGCGATTTCCCGGTACTTTCGGTTCCCGGATTTCCCGGGACTATCCACTAGTAGAGGCCTACATTCCAAAAAGGAGTATAGCAAAGGTTCGATGATACTAATCACGTGGAACTACCTACATTTGGTCACTGCTACATGTACCCAATTATTTTAGGACGTCCCTAACCCTCTCATCCCAACATTTATAGCTAAGTTTAATCTGTCAAGCGCCGCTAATGAGACACAATTGATTTTCTATTGTTTCGTCGCCGATCGGCGAACCGCGACGCTTGACCGGTTAACCTGATATAACAAAGCTGAAGAGCGTGTTTGTTTGAACGCGCTAATGTCTGGAACTACAAGTCGGATTAGAAAAATTCTAGTTGCATTTGGTAGCTCAATTCTTAAGGAAGGTTATTAACTCTTTAACATCACATAATAACCGTAAGGAGCCGAGCAAAAGGAAGAAAACGTCAGAAAGAAAGAGGGCGATGCGATACTATAATTTATTTTATGTTAAAACAAGTTTCACGCGAACATAGTCGCGGCTTGTACTAAACAAGAAATTTCACGCGAACATAGTCGCGGCTTGTACTATTTATTCTATGGTCGCGGGCAGAAACTCATCAACATCATTTCAGCCGATAGACGTACACTGTTTGACAAAGCACCGCCACTTCGACCAGTTCTATGCTTCCCGCATCCACGGATTCCTGCAGCCTTCACAAGGTCATCGGTCCACCTTGTGGGAGGCCTTCTAATCTAACGCTACGTCTTCTGGTACGCGGTCGCCACTCCAGAACCTTTTGGCCCCAACGGCCATCTGTTCTGCGAACAATGTGCCCTGCCCACAGCGGGCAGGAGCTAATAATAAATTGATTACAAATATAATCAATTAATCAACATTAATATTGTAGTTATCCCTATTTAGTATGGCTTTATGATGATCATTAGACGAATGAGAAGTCGACATCAAAGTTACGAATGAAACTCAATTCTCGTCGCAACCACACTTGGTATCGAAAACCGATACAGTCGTAGATGCGACTTTTTTTTTAAATTCATGCATGAAGTGAAACCGTTTCCGTGGTTCTTTATTTATTCGTGTTACAATCTAGCTCGTAATGTCCAGTAATTTAATTTTAACGTGGAGTGAGCGAGCAGGCATAAGGGGCTTGTGGCTTAGTAATAATAGCCGCAGCGGCCGATCGACCAGGTTAAGCTAAGCATGCCGCGGTCGGTCCGTGGATGGGTGATCATCTCTACATACCGAAACCACTCCGTGCCTCGGAAATAACGTGCTTTCTGAGTGCTTTCGTGAGTAGGGTTTGTTTCGAAGTCTCGAACTATCTTCGGACGGGCCCGTATCTTCGTTGACGGACATAGAGAGTAGGCGCCCAGAAATGGAAATATCACTGTTCATCTTAATTGAGCTTGACGGCCATTTTGATATTTGGCTAAAACCGTTTTACACAAAAAGAGAAACCTATTACAAATTATAATCCGGGAAAAGACGTCAAGTGATCAAAGCGAAGATCTGGATTAGATTACTTACCTACCTTCAGACAGACATTGAAGGAAGCTTTATAATTTTTGTGTTCATCATGTCTTTGAAATCTCTATAATACCTATTCAATTAGATTTAATTTGGAGTATATCGCCGACAAGAAAGCGGCTAGCTATAGTAGCTATCAACGATTTTAACGTACAAATGATTGTAGGTACCGTATCAGCGAGCAAAGGTTAATTAAAAGAGATCTATACATATTATGTCAGAAGGGTTATGAGTACGGGATGTCAATTGAGGACGAAACGCAAGTGTGAAGTTGGCACGTTTCGGTAGAGTAGCCTGACGTTCGTGCGAGTAGAAGAGAGCGCTTCAGCGGCGTGTCGCAGCTCTCTTGACCGTCGGACATCGTACGGACAACAAGTGCCCAACATTTCATTTTATAAATTTTGTCAAGTTCAAATATAACTTAAAAATCACTAATCAACTTCAGAGTTTTCTTCTTGCCCGCAACACACATCTACGCCCTGTAAAATGTTCAACGGTGAAGAATCCAGCTCCAGTCAGCCTCCTGTCCCGATACACATAACTACCAATAGTTGATGGCCGACTGTTCACACCACCCGGCGAGTACTCGTTTGTCGTAGCGACAAGACCTATCAAAAACATAACCCTCCTTCTGGCGCAGTCGGGTAAAAAGAGGACTCGCTGAGATAATCGCGCTTGGTACAGTCAAAAAAAAGAGATAAGTATGCAGGATCTTCGGATATAGTTGAAGTTTAGTAAGGAACCGATGGATGTTATCGACTGAAATTTAATTTTATAAATGAGCTGTTTATTTTCTATTAATAAAATTAATTTTTATTCGAGAACATCCATCGGTTGCTTACTAAATTTCAACTATATCCGACGATCCCGCATACTTATCTCTTTTGTTGACTGTACATACACGTACCAGCGAGTAACCGCTCGTCGCCATCGCGCAATCGCTGCTCGTTTTTAGTGACTAGCTCTCGCTTTTAGTTGATCGCCGGCGGTGGAACAGGTTAAAATAAGCGTTATAGAGAAAATATGACCTCATTTGGTACGATCCCTAGAACCAAAAATTCGAAGAATGCAGTCAACTCGGACTTGACCTCTTCAGGCTTAACTTCAGTTGGAACTGTTTGTTTTTCTGGTATATTTTGCTCAACGACTGTAGGAGTTTGATTATCTACCTCAGAATTATTTTCTACCTTTGGCTCAGTTAACTCTTTCGGTATCGTCACTGTAATGTCGAATGAAATGCCTTTCTGAAGACATCTACCAACCCGCACTGGGCCCGCGTGGTGGATTACGGCCCATTCCCTCTCACAGAGAGGAGGCCTGTGCCCCAGCAGTGGGAACGTTATAGGCTGATTATGCTTTATGCTTGGTACGGTCATCATCTCTCGTTTAATTTTACACCACACAGGATATAGTATAGAGGTGGTTAATTGCCGGAAATAGCACTAAATTCTCGAGCAAGCTCAGCACTAGCTAGATAGTTAACGAGTGTCACTGCCTGGACAAATGACTGACATCTCCCGAGTAACATGTGCTTACGACGCACTGCGAACGCAACCAATGGAAATGATTACATCGTTGTTACAGAGTAGTACCCAAGTACCTACACGTTCACCACCTACCTACCCTGTGTGAATAGGTAGGTGATAGAACATTTATTCAATGCACTCAGAAGTACAATTAAATTATATCAAATTACATGATTATGATAAAAAAGGCGCAAAAAAAATATACAAAAAGATACTTAAAGAAAAATTATGGAAACCACATATTTGCAATAATTTACACCACATACTTGTTATCACCATGTTTTTATCTATTTTATTTAAGGGATTTTATCACCTTTTCTGACGATAAACAAAAAATGAACGAAATCTGTCACGAAAAAAAATCAGATGTTCCCTACTTTTATGTTCGCATAACTCGTCAAAATTTAGGGAACAGCAGATTTTTTTTCTATTGGCACGTGTCTCTGCATTCAGCGCCTAATAAACGGACTGTCTACCTTGTCAAACAATGTTTATTTTTTAAATAGTGACACCTATAACACCTATGTGTGCGTGGAACCTATGTTCTAGCAATTAAAGAGATTAACCATTCATTCATTCATTCTAATGAGTTTATGACCATGGTGTGTGTAGTCCACAGAAAAAGTCTAAAAATGATCTCTTTCAAAGAATTTTCTTGAAACATTTTTATCTGGACATTATTTGAATATAAAATTCATATTTTTGGTTTTGGTATATCCATACGGTATGGTGATGTTCAATAAGCAAGATAGTGCTATTTATGGCTTCAAGATACAATGGGAGCTGGCCGTTTGAGGCTGTCTTAAAGGCTACTGAAAATCTATTAAACTTTAAATAGATTTTATTAAAATATATTTCCTTTTTAAAGTTTTTTATGAATTGAATCCGCACTGTGCTCGCGTGGTGGATTACAGCCCACTCCCTCTCAAAGAGAGGAGGCCTGTGTCCCAGCAGTGGGAACATATATTAACAGCCCAATTAACAACCTTGACAACATAAATTGACAGCCTGAATCAGATCTTAATTGATGAGAATCTTTGAGATAAAACACTATGGCTCTCCTTTCGCTAGATATGCCAACAACATTACTTACTAGTCAGCAAAACTAGTCGCAAGGATGACAGCCTAAGGGGTGCTTAATTATGACGTCACACGTGAAGGCTTTCACGCCAACTCCCTATAAGTGTAAGCAGAGACTACAGGATAGATATACAGGGTGGAAGGGACCTCGCCGCGCACACTGTAACCATGAATTCAGCACATGATTCTAGACCCCCAAGCGTAGAAACTTTCCGTCAGTTATTAAAAAAAACAGCTGTTTCATAGAAAATTGCAATTTTTTTAATTTTTTTTTTATTCACTAGCTGTGCTCCGCGGTTTCACCCGCATAAGGGTCAGTTCACAGTGTTCACACCGAGACGCGACGCGACGCGCAGTTTTCAAGATAACAATGCAATTATAGTCCTTACCTGCTACACAAAAAAGTACATAATTCTGTGTGTCTACTACGTCGAGCTACGCCGCGCGGCCCTCCTCACTGATGTGTACCTTTTTGTGTACCTAGTAGATAAGGTCTATAATTGTATTGCTATCTTGAAAACTGCGCGTCGCTTTGCGTCGCGGTGTGAACTGACCCTAAGTGTCGATCCCGTGAGAATATCGGGATAAAAAGTAGCCTATATGTTAATCCAGGGTGTCGGCTACCTCCATACATAATTTTATCAAAATTGGTGCAGCCGTTTGAGCGTAAAGAAGTAACAAACATATAAACACACGCCCACACGCACTCACAAACTTTCGCCTTTATAATATTAGTGTGATTAGTGTGATTTATTTCAGGCGACGCAGACCCATAGATACCTTAACCTAACCATACATATTTTTACTATGAAATAGTACTTCACTAGCTTGTTCCTGTGCTGTTCTGTGGTACTTACGCGGTCAAAATATATGGCAGAGTAAATTTTTCATTTAAAACTTTCAACACAGGGGGTTCAGAATCTTTTACTGAATCCATGGTAATAGGTTGCGCATCGATGTCCATGTCACCCTGTACTTAGTTCCCAGTAAAAATTTTCTCGCAAAACTGAAAAGTTAACAAAACTGTATATTTTCCGCGCCATCGTCCACAGTCGCGTTAAGGTCAGGCGTGGCGTGGTTAATGTAGCATAGGTCTAATTTACACGCTATATAGCGCTGATAAAGTCATACAAAAAGGTTGGGGCCACGAAGTCGGAGTGCTGATGAGCGCTCAAAGAGAGAGCGACATTGACCTGTGATTATTTCATTTTTGAATTACAACAATTGGTACAATGAAATCTGGAAGTTACTTATAGATAAAATATACAGGGTGACTTGTAATTTGACGTATTCCTTCCAAGACGTTATGGTGTGACTCATTGGCAATAAGCATTGAACATTTGCAATTTGCACATGAACAATTAAGCACCCCATAAAGCCTATTCAAAAATTAATGGGGTTCGAGAAAACCACATTTTTGTATGTTTGTATTAATGTATTTTTTTTAAATTTCCATTTTTTTACGTACATTTATTGTGTGACTCAATATTGTCAATAAAATGGATATTGGGTGAATTTGGCGTGGACAATCATAAAATCAATGGAACAAATAAATCACATTTAACCAAGAAGAATTACCCACACAGATATCGAGTACTGACTTCGTGGCCCGCATCTATACGGCTATAAAGCCGAGGTGAGGCTAGCAGAAAGCAGTGGCTCGCTCGTTGATAAGGGACGCTTTTGTCCTGCAGTAGGCACCACGCCTAATTGTGTGTGAAGTGAGCTCTTTGACCTCACTTCCATTTAAAAATGGAACGTAAAGTTTTGTTTTGATTTTTTAAACGTTCGATTGTTTATTTTACTTTATTGATTCTAGGAGTTCTGTAGATTGTTTGGATGTGTTTTTGTCTATGAGTAGATAGTTGAATGTTGGTCCTCCTTCAATCGTGTTACCTGCAACGTTATGATAAATGCTGATGTTGTAAAAATATTAGACTCTCAGCAATGCGGTTAACTCCGGGTTTTTTTTTTTAGATTTTTTATGGATGGGAAATCATCAAATGACCCCTGCCGCTCTGGGTGGAGCGGAAGGGAATGTCAGACTCTTACTGACTAAAACCCATCAGTGTTCCTTCCTTAGCCCTTTATGTACCGGGGTAGCGGTAACCCTTTCGGACAATCCCGCACCAACTCCGGGGTAATTGCGTAACAAACTAACAGTAGCAATGCCTTTCATTTTGACAGTTTAACAACATTCATTGCGTTATTTAGGTACGGTGTTGAGCAGACAAATCCTTCGAACATATGAAGCGATGGATTAGCAATATCCTTCAAAATGATTCAGGTTGTGATTGAAACTGTGTTTTGTAATTAGGGTGCAGGGCCGACTGTCCAGGGAGCGCCGGACCTATCAAAATATCGTCAAACTAGATAAGGGGAGTAATTGTAGAGAAAAGAAAAATCTCCCTAAGATTTCCGTTTTCTATTGGACGTACAGTCAACAAAAGAGAAAAGTATGCAGGATCGTCGCATATAGTTGAAGTTTAGTAAGAAACCGATGGACGTTCTCGAATAAAATTTAATTTTATTAATAAAAAACAAACAGCTCATTTAATAAATTAAATTTTATTCGAGAACATCCATGGGTTTCATACTAAACTTTAACTATATACGAAGATCCTGCATACTTATCTCGTTTGTTGACTGTACGTAAGTACTAATAACTCCTTACATTTTGCTCAAAGAAAACATTCCGTAATTTTTAAAGGTAAGTTAAAAAGTTCTTTTCGTTTTGTGTTCAGTGGGAGTAAAAACCCATTGCTTATCATTTTTCCGCATACTTGTCTGTGATGATAATAAAATACCTACCTAAATAAGGTTAAGTTACGCTTGCTGCGGTTTTTCTGTAGATGGGTGACCATCTTTACATACCGAGACCTCTCCGTGCCTCGGAAAGCACGTTAAGCCGTTGGTCCCAGCTGTCATTCTAGATCTTTGTCAGTCGATACGGGTCGTCAGAAGCCCGAAAGTCTGATAACCAGTCTTACCAAGGGGTATCGTATTACTCAGTAACTGGGTTGTGGAGGTCAGATAGGTCACTCCAATAATACTCCAATCCAGATAGGCCACTCCGGTGCAATAATACAGTGTGTATTTTTTTTTCTTTTTCAAAATCAACAGGTTCGATTCCTGGCTAGAAATATTGATTTTTCAAAAATCCAATGATGCAGTTTTAGTTTTCATCAAAATCGAGCCCGGGACTCCTTTGAGTACTTTTCGCTATTCCTCATAGTTTAGAATTTGGCCATCCACGCCCACTTGGAAAATTCACCCTGTATAAATTAAGTACTTAATTTTATTTTTGACAGATTGCAACTGAGATTAAAATTTTAATGCGAACTCTTAAAAATACGGGAATTGCCTCTCTGGCATTGAGCTATCGGAAAAAACATGGACAACGACAAATCACAGAAAAAACCTTCAATTAAATTAATGTAATAGGATTCGCAATATTGTAACATTCAATGAATGGGAATGAATGACCTTTGATAAGAGAGGCTGTTTAGATCTGTTTGGCTTTCGACAGGCGGAAAGTGAATCTCAACATCGATGTATTCATCAACATCCACAGCCCGATTTAAGCCACTGCTGGGCATAAGCCTCTCTTTTCTAGCGCCAATCCTCACGCTTCTGTGCCAGCTTCATCCAGGTTCTACCCGCGATGTTAACAATATCGTCCGCCCATCTCGCCGCTGAACAACTGACGTCTCGTCTTCCAGCCCTTGAACCTAACATGTCATATTTTCACCTTGCCATATGTCCTGGCAGACTCCATTTGGGTTCCATAATACGCTCTCCGGTATCGAAGACCTTCGCACGTCTTTGTATCTCGATGTTTTTGAGCTTGGTCTATTAGCCTGATGCCAAGCATCGATGTATTAATTAGTAAAAAATTAATATGAAGGACCTATGTATGCATTACTAGCTTTTGCCCGCGGCTTCGCTCGCATAAAGTTCGAGGTAACACGGTTCCCCTTTCCTGACACAAACTTCCATCCCCTATTTTAGGGGCTGGGGGAAGATTTCCAAAAAAAATAAGGCAGGTATTTTTCGTTGGTAACAAAGAGTCTGTGTACCGATTTTTAGCTTCCTACCTTGAAAATTGCTTATAAAACACCCCCTCTTTTGAGGGGTTGGGGGCAGATTCCAAAAAAAAAATGATACACGATTGTTTTGGTAGTCACAAATAGTCCGCATACCAATTTTTAGCTTTCTACCTTGAAAATTGCGGAATGCTCCATACAAACTAAAAAAAAAAGCAAAAGAGACAAAAAGTAGCCTGTCTCCATCCCTTCAACTATCTCCACTTAAAAAATCACGTCAATTCGTCGCTCCGTTTTGCCGTGAAAGACGGACAAACAAACAGACACACACACTTTCACATTTATAATATTATAGTATATAGTATATATGGTATAGTACTCGTATGAATTAGGAACACGAATCGAATAGGACTGAACAGCATGAACATAATCAGCCTATAATGTTCCCACTGCTGGGACAAAGCCCTATCTGTGAAAGAAGTGAGCCGAAATTCACCACGCGGGCCCAGTGCGGGTTGGTAGATGCCACAGGTCTTTGAATTTTTGGGTCTAGGACATGCCGGTTTCCTCACGATGTTTTCCTTCACCGTTTTTAGAGCAGTGGTGATGAAATAAATTACACAAAGTAAAGTGCCTGCTTGGCAGAGCATTGGTGGCCCAGTAGAGCAGTGTAAATTAGTGAACTACCTCCATATTTATGCATTATTAGGAACGAAAGTCGATTAGGACTGAATACTGATAAAATCCAACTTGTAAAATAACAATTAGTACTAAATTACATTTATTATTAACGTAATATAAAGGCTTGGCAACCATATATGTCAGTCCTTACATTCAAAAGTGATTTATTCACTCCTAAACCTATAGAAATTCATGTATTTCACATTTCGGTGTAAAGCGAACTCACTGGACTGTTAACCGATACACGAATCAGCCTGTACTTGCTTTGTGTTCGATTATCTTATACAGGGAGTTTATTACCAGCGGAAGACAGAGGAGCTAAAGCTATAAAAAGCCCTTGAGCTTAAATCGCCAAATACAAAGTTGTGTTCTTACTAAGAAGGGCCTTGAAACTTTATCTTATTACTAACTGTGTCCGCGCTTTCGTTTGCGTGTATGTTTTTGGGCCTAATCCTTTTTTTTCTAAAATAAAAGTAACCTAACTTACTCCATATGACATCAGCTCCTTGTTCATCTGTCAGTGAAAGCCCGTCAAAATAAGTCTAGTCGTTTCGGAGAATAGCCGGAACAAACAGACAGACAAAAAAAAATTAAATTGTTTCTTTTATAAGTACCGTATATGTACTTTCACTTGCATTTAGTAAAAAGTTGTAATTATGACATTACAAATATACACTTCAATTTTATTTATTTGATATTAATTATAATAATTAATGATTAATTATATGATGACCCACTGACCTCCATTATAAAAGAGGTCAGTGAGATGACCCACAGAAGAGGTAGATGGAGATTTATAAAACACCTACATTTTGAACAGACTTCAAAAAAAGAAAGAGGTCCGATTTGCGCGATTGTTTTTTCATTTGTTAAAGTAAGTTCCATACTTTAAGTAATTTTACACGTATTTTTTTTTTCAGTTTGTGTATGTTGATTATTGTATTATAACTTCCTATCACTGTTATTTACATAGTAAGTAGTGCTATACGAGTTTTTGCAGGGTAGGTACCACAACTGAAAAAGTTTTTGTTTTTATATTTTAAATTCATCCATAAGAATATAATATGTCAATACTAGCTGCTGCCCGCGACTTCGTCCGCGTGAAATCCTAACTAAAAGTTTTTTTTCTAAAATAAAAGTTGCCTAAGTTACTCCTTCTTACATCAGCTGTCTGCCAGTGAAATTCCCGTCAAAATCGGTCCAGCCGTTTCAGAGATTAGTCGGAACAAATAGACAGAGAGACGAAAATTGTAAAAAAATTCTATTTTGGTATATGTACCGTGTATACATCCATATGCATTTTGTAAAAAGCGTTTATTTTAATATTACAAACAGACACTCCAATTTTATTTATTTGTATAGATAGAAGCCTCTGGCCCACTACAAAGAATTTTCAATAGAAAAACACCCCAAAATCTAGACCCCGGTTATCAAACACAGGACCGCTATAAGTACCAACAATCAACTAATTCCAAATACATACTTTGAAAGTTGATTCACGGGCATCATACGTTCAAGAGTTAAATGAACTAGATTGACCTCAAAACGTCCTAATCCTAAGGGTTCTCAGAACGTAAAAATCTGAAGGTCATTTGTAAATCGGCTTATCTCCGCTAATACCTTAAGAAAGATATGGTTCTATGCGAGTAAAACTACCTTGTCAGAGGTTCCGTATCGTTCGTCGTCGTTCGTATAAATGTATAATTATACCGAGGACCTTCCGTACCTCGGAAAGCAAGACAAGCCGTTGGTCCCCGCTGTCATTGTTTGTCATTGAATGTCTGTCGTTACGGGTAGCCAGAAACTCGAAAGTCTGACAGCCAGTCTTACCAAGGGGTATCGTATTACCCAGCTGGGTTGTAGAGGTCGGATAGGCAGTCGCTCTACGTAAAATACTGGTATTCAGCTGCATCTGGTTAGACTGGAAGCCGAACCCAACATAGATGGGAAAAGGCTAGGCAGATGCAATGATAACTAGGATCTTGATTGTTATTATTAACTCTATCCGGATCCGTGTGTATTCCATAAGATTTTTACTCTGCTCACAACAAATATTAGAGACAAGAATCAATTATTTGTAATGTTAAACCAGCAGGGCAATTGCGTAACACATTATCAATTGGAATCGGTTTCATTTTGACAGTTCAACAACATTCATTGCGTTATTTCCGGGTAGAGCAGACACATTTTTCGAACTTATGAAGCAATGGATTAGCAATTCGCTTCAAAATGATTCTGATTCCGATTGATAGTATGTTACGCAATTAAGGTGCGGGATGGGTTTAACAGAACCCTAAAAAATCTCCGTAAAGCTAACAACGGATATTTGAAACAGAGAGTAGCTCTCAAAGTTTGAAGGTTGGTTCTTGTGATAATTCTTATATCTTATTAAATGTAAACGTTAATGGAGGTAGCTATGAGACGTCGTAAGTGGATAAAGAGGGATCTGTCAAAATGCCATTAACATTTTGATTTATCCGGTTACGAAGATGGCTTTGATTTTCTGAATAATAACAGCCGCACTGGTCGATCGGGAGCAGTGGTGGCACAGTGGTGACTGCCGCGACTTACGAGTTTTAGGTCGTAGGTTCGAACCCAGACAGGGGCTTTACTTTGTGTAAATTATTTCATCACCAATGCTCTCAAAAACGGTGAAGGAAAACATCGTGAGGAAACCGGCATGTCCTAGAACCAAAAATTCGGAGACGTGTGACATCTACCAACACGCACTGGGCCCGCGTGGTGGATTAGGGCCCACTCCCTCTCACAGGTCTTTGTACCAGCAGTGGGAACATTATAGGCTGATTATGCTTTGGGTCGATCTAAGGTTAAGCAACTCTTGCCACGGTTGGTTAGTGGATGGGTGACTATCCATTACATATCAAGACCCCTTAGTGCCTTGTAAAGCACGATACTACAGGTAGCACGTCACCACAGGTAGTCGGAATCCCAAAAGTCTAACTACCGATGGTTGGCTACGAAGGGGTGTTGTATTACCCAGTAACTGGGTTGTGGACGTCAGATAGGCAGTTGTTCCATGTAGAATACTGGTACTGTATATTTCACAAGGCGTATTTATCGTCGGAACCATCAAACGGTACATTCGTATGATTGCAAATTTCTTTCTGTCGTCGAAACGCAACGGTACATCTCTCTTTGCATTTTTTAAATTCGGGATCCAACGGAAATACATAATAATGTTTTGCGGGATCCAACGCCAAAAATATTAAAAATGGGATTCAAAAACGGGATCCAACGGTAATAAATCTAATATTCAGCTGCATCCGGTTAGACTGACTGAAGACCACAGCAAACTTGGGATTTAAAAAAAACATGTACTGAGTCCATGGTAACAGGTTGCGCCTCGAAGTCCCTGTATCCTGTATATTCCAAAATCCAATAAAAAAAATATATATATCCCGACGAACTGGGAACCTCCTTTTTTTTTTTGAAGTCGGTTAAAAATAGGAACTGCATGTCGATTCTGTAAAAATCTCACCGTGAAAAATCTCTCCATGCAAGTGCATGGAGTGAGTTGTAATTCCATCTGATGCTAGGCATTGACTCTATTACGTGCCAAAGCACACACGCTACTTTTAGCATCGGCGATCGGCAATTTTGCGGCTGTATCGGTGCTGCATCGCGTTTTGGCGACTCTCTCCGTTCGAACGCGGTATCGGAATCGCGCGTTTTAGCGACTGTTCCGGTGCTGGATCGATGCTGCATCGCGATTTCGCGACTTTCTGCGTTTGGACGCGGTATCGGAATCGCGCGTTTTAGCGACTGCTCCGATGTTGGCGTATATGCCAAATCGCTGCAACCGGCATCCGAATGTGTGCGGAGTGTAGCGTTCAGCCGCTGTGTCGAGCTTCCGAAAAGCGACTGAATCGCCGCGTTCGGCGTTTTTAAGTGTGTGGTGTGGATTGCTTGGTCGCTGCATTTAGCTTCTAAAAAGCGGCTAAATCGCAGATCACCGATGCTAAAAGTAGCGTGTATGCTTTGGCCCTTAACAGCTCCCTTCGAGCTCACTTCACATAAGTATTCACGATGAGAATGTTACAGAATAGATTGGCTGCATCGTTACTGCCATATACTCATAATTTAGAGATATACTCGAATATGATCCTACGACCTAGGTATATGTCAGAAATCACAAGTCAACTAAATAAACAAACGCAATGAAATCATTGAATATTTCCAATAATTGAGTTAAGTAGGTATACCGGGAAAAAGTCTTAGGCCGCGGCCGCACTACTAAGAGGCGACTGCAACGCGACGGCGATTTCATGAAAACAAACTCATATTTGGGTATATATTGAGGATGTCCAACAAAGAATACACACACACAATAGAAATTTACAATAATACAAAATGTTCTTTTACGTGTGCTCCTTCAATTACAGGAGACCACAGCATGCACATATAACTAGGAGTAAACACGATAAAAATAGAAAAAGTAAATGACTGATGAATACAAATTATAAAAACACAAGGAAATAAATAAAATTAACATGTCAAGATTGAGCATTCATATTAAACCTATGCCGGTGGCCGCACTGAGCGACATTTGTTTATATCGTCGCCGCCGCCGCCGCGTCGCTGACGCCGTACCAGTGCGGGGCAGTGCGTCCGCGGCCTTAGCTGTTTTGGATATTCGTGACAAAATATAGAAATGTCACAAGACGAACAACGTCTTCCGTCTCTGTCTAACCGTGTTAAAGGGCAATGCCTGTTCTTTGAGTTAATTGAACAAAATCTGCGAGGGTCGGATATCATGAAAACAATACCAAAGGGAATCCTGAAGCGTTGTTATTATTCTAATAGAGGGTTTACAAATATACTTGCGGTAAAAGGTTATTTTAATTTAATATCTATTTCTGTACCTAAAAGGACATCATTCAAGTATCGAACATTTCGAATTGATTATCGAAAAATTAAAAATCATATTTTTATAAGAAGTGTTTCAAGCATAACATTGACATCCTGATCATGTTCTAACTATAAGTAAACTTGTTAAAAAAATCTTATTTTTGGCATTTTCAATCTCAAATAACAGCCGGGGGGTTCATTATAGACTTTCGCTGTAGTAGCACAGAATACTTAAAGTACTACGTACAGAAAGGACACTCCCTTCCCCGCACTAACATCAGTTACCGCACCTCACCCCGCACTTCGGCGTATTCGTCGCCGTTCTTTAACAAGAGCGCTCGCAAACACAAGTACTTCACGCACACATTCATACGTATACAAACGTCATTTTTTAATGTAGTAGTAGTAGGTAATTATTTTGCGAGCGTTGTATGGAGTGTCCGGGGTGTGGTAGTAGTGAAAAATGCTCAAGAGAACACAAGTCCCATAAGAAAACATTACTTTTTTTTCTTGTCGGCACTTTTATTTTTGGGTACGAAATCTTCTTCTTAGCGTGTCGATAGCAATCTAAATGTACTCGGCCTAGAATTCAGCTACTTGTTTGGCGCCATCACCAGGGTCCGAAATGAATATCTGATGTCCTTTGCCGTGAGGAAAGTTTTGAGTATAAATGGAGGCTATAAGAGTAGGGGAAGCCTGACTGATAACCGACTGAATGGATTTGGATGATAGGATACTATTTTCCGTGACACAGATAATACTCGTATAATACTACGTCCCGTGAGATAATTTCCGAGATCCACGCGAGTAAAGCAGCGAGCAGAAGCTAGTACCTATTATAGATGACAAATGAAATTAACGAGAATACCTTATTTTACAATGTTCATTTTAAACTCAGGAAATGAACCACTAACTAAGCGACGGATATCAAGGTATCGGTTATACTGTCAACGAATAACTTTCATTTCCTCGTGGCCATCTTTATATTTTGATGACAAATATCGCTTGCTGTGGGACATTAATTTGTTTATACATTCTGATGTTTTTATTAAGTAGGTAAGAAGCGGCTAAGTGCGAATTGGACTCTCACACGAAGGGTTCCGTACCGTATTAAGATCGAGCAAGAAACGCCGAAGAAAACCTTTTTTAGGGTTCCGTACCTCAAAAGGAAAAACGGAACCCTTATAAGATCACTTCGTTTTCCGTGTGACTGTCCGTCAGTCTAGACCTTTTTCTCAGGAACGCGTGAAGTTATCAAGTTGAAATTAATACCAAATATTTTTTTTTATTAATTCATATTTGTTTACATTTTTGGCAAATAGATCGCGAACGCAGATTACATGTGTTTATCATGAAAATACTCGACGAACACCTAGTTCATTCCGGTCCGTCGTCCGATCAGACAGGCCCGAGTTGGCGCTGCAGTGTTCCACGCGAGCCACTCGAGAGTGGGTGCGGCCATTACAGGAATGGGCGCACGGGGAGGTGGGACCCGCTGAGGAACAGCGCGTCGAGGCCTGTCGGGGGAGCGGTGAATGCTGTTGCGAATCCCGCACCCCCAGCCATAGGTAGAGGTGGGACACCGCGGTGGTTTTAGCCGGTAATAGTCCGGCATGCCCCTCTGTCACCCCCACGATAGAGGAAGTCCATGAGGATTTCCACCGCGAGAAAAAAAAAAAAGTTCATTCCGGCCAAGGTCAGCACTGTTTATAGTTGTAAATTAGACACACCTGACTACGGAATACAGTACCTACCTATGTATGTGGATTTCCGTTAGTATGCTGTAGTTATTTATGGGAGAGATATGTAGGTTAGGTTTCATTTGTTTTTGTCCTTGCAAAGCAGCACCCTAATTGCGTAACACACTATTAGTTTTCATCAAAATCGAGCCCGTGACTCCTTGGAGTACTTTTCGCTATTCCTCATAGTTTCGGATTTGGCCATTCACGCCCACTTGAAAAATTCACCCTAGTAGTTTCGGCAGGTTCTGTTGAGGACTATTATTTTGCCTCTTCGATCTAGTGGTTGCAAGAGCTACTGCTGTCACGAGGTCCTCCGTTCGATTCCCGGGTCGCGCCTTTGCGCGAAACACAAGAACTCTTTAGTTCTTGTGTTTTTTCATCTGAAATTTCTCAGTACCAGCCCAGATTGTTGGCAATAGGCTCGCCCGCTATTACAAGGGACTTAAACGTAACTGGCGAAATGCTTGTGTAGTATATAGGTTGAAATTGAAAACATGCGAAAAATCGAAATGGGAGACCGACCCCTTGTAGGTACTCGTACTTGTACGGGGACGGACCCGTGCTTCACCTAGTTTCTCCACCTGGGTGAAGCACGGAGACTACGGTTCCGTGATCGGGTCCCGTGCTCCAACTGATGACGTTATTGTACTGCTCATAATTAAGAACAACTTTTACTATGGGACTAAACCTGAAATCGCGAAAAAAACAGCTGTTCCCTACATTTTGACGAGTTATGCGAACATAAATTTAGGGAACAGCTGATTTTTTTCCACGATTTAAGGTTTGGTCCCATTGTAAAAGTTGTTCAAAATGATGAGTACTCCCATTTCGATTTGCAGCATTTTTTCAATTTCACCATGTATGTACAGCTCTGCCTAACATTTCGGGGATTACAAGCGTGATGTTATGTGTTTATTTTGCCATGTCTTCGCTTTCAATTCAGGCATCCCTTCACTGCCATCTAAAACAAGCGCCTACGTCACAGACCCGCCATAGCCAAGTGCATTCGAAGGGTACATTAGTCGATAATACTGTTACTGCTGTCTGTCCAGAACATGTTACATTTGCGTTAATTGTTACCGACAGACGACGCTGCCAGTTGTACGTGAAGGGGAGTTTGTTGTCACTGATATTAGTTTGCATTGAGTGGAGTGACAGCTCACTTCATCTAAGTTAACAGAGACTTATACAGGATTATTGGTAAAACACTAACAACCTTGCAGTACTGGATTACTAAAATCATAAAAAACAACTTTTGTTCTATGACTTTTTAAAAAACATAATAAATTTACCTAAAACAAACCTTTAAAATTTCGTTGTTCTATCTAACCCCCGCTCCCCTTCGCTGAATTCGGCAGTTTGTTTACCTAACTAGCGCTTTCTTTTGCTTCGCGTAATTCCTAACCGCTTCCGCGTATTTCCTTGCGAAGGCCGCAGGAACTCGTTGGATGCGAGAAGCACAAAACCGGTCGAAGTGGAGGTGCTGGAGGGAGGCCTATGTCCAGCAGTGGACGTCTTGCGGCTGAAATGATGATGATGATGAATTTCTAACAGATAATCGTGCATTTCAATTGGTTCAATTTAAATAGTTTTATTTTTGTATGAAAGTCTGATGAACTAATAAAAGTTATAAAACAAAAGTTGTTGTTTATGATGTTAGTAATATAGTCCTGAGAGGTTGTTAACCTTTTGAACGCCAGAGTATAAACGTATCGCCGTACCCCTGACGCCAGGCCACTTTAACAAAACAACACACACACACTTAAAACAACAAATTTCTCGATATTGGTGGTTTATTTATATTAGTTTCATGCAATACAATATAGACGGAAGCATAAACTTTTTAATTATATAAATAAAAACACACAAAAGTAATGATTAAATTGTTTATTTCATAATATGGTGCGACCCGTGCGACGTGTATTTTGTCATATATTTGTGACGTTGCCGCGTTGGCGTTGAGGGTAAGATTTCGTTTGTCACATATATGTGACAATGGCGTTCAAAAGGTTAATGTTTTAACTATGACCCTGTATAGAATAAACCGACTGATGACCCAGCGTGCGGCGAATGATCAAATATCGTAACTCGAGTCTCTTTTAATGCACCTCAAAAACAATAATATCTAGCAAAAACACAATAACGTCCTATATCAATTAATAACACATGATGTTTATTTGCCATCAAATAACATCTGTTATAGTTATAAACCTCGGACAGATCTCTCGTAAAATGTCCGGCGTATAGTGACGGACGAAATGTGGGGCGTTCACTCTAACTGACGGCTGGGCTCGAGTGGAGCCGTGTAGCCGACGGGCTTGACACCCTGACGTAGATCCTGTACTGTATAGTGAAGCCTTGTTCCTGAAAATGAAGCAGCAAGGCGAGTAAGTTAAATGCTATTGATGCTTTTTGGATTCAATGTTTTTTTTTTTAAGTGAAAACTTCTTTAGCGGCGTTGCACACTTTTTTGTAATGGGTAAAAAATGTTAAACTCGCGTCAGGACATCGTGTCAGGACACGTGACCGTCAGGAGAGACTACTACGGCGGCGCCAACCGAAGTGAACCAAGTGACACACGACAATGGATGGATGGATGGATGGATGGATGGGTGTGGGTGCGGGTGTGGGTGTGGGTGTGGGTGTAGTACCTACACTGCTGTGTATTCGTAAAATTCGTGTATATAGTGTTTAAAATATGGAAATTGAACAAAGTGCATCTATTAATGAAAAGAGTGACGCAGAAATAGTGAAAAAAAATGAGTTACTTATATTAATTCAATTAATAATTGATTTATTTCAACGTTAATATTCAAGTTTTCACTTCTGCCGGCACTCCCGGAGTGCAACCCGTCTTTTTTTTTATTGTAATTTTATTGTTCCAATAACTTATTTTATTGGCGAAAATGACCTGTATCCTGTAGGAGACCTTTCGTTTCAAAAGAGTCATGATTTCATCAAAATAGTCATTCAATAGGGTAATATGAACTGTACGGTAATATGTACTGTCCATTTCATGGTTGCCTGGAAGAGATCGCAGATAGCGATAAGGCCGCCCATTGAATCATCATCATCATCATCATTTCAGCCGAAAGACGTCCACTGCTGGACATAGACCTCCCCCAAGCACCTCCTCTTCGACCGGTTTTGTGCTTCTCGCATCTTCGCCCATTGAATGTTTTATATTAATACTTAATCTTTTTTTTATGTTTTACTGGTGTACAATAAAGTATAAATAAATAAATATGAACTTATAGAATTATATTGAGGATTTTTATGATCATAATTAAGTAAATATTTGTTACGGCCCCAAATCATTAGATCAACATACAACCTGAGACTGACTACTAGAATCACTTATTAGAGACTTGGGGTTTAGAGTAAAACCATCGATTTATCAATAAGTACACAACAATTCAAAGGGAACGTCCAGTCGCCACAGGGGTTCGCGGGACTCTCTTGAGGCGCTACCTTTAAGTTGTGCTGCAAATAGAAAAAACGTAAGAAAATTTGAATTTTGCGGGCTTCCCTGACGCTTTTACCTTAAACAGACAGAGGACCTCACCGTGTACATTATTTCTTCTTTAACTCATGACTTTGACCTTTCAACAGCTGTAAAATATCAATGAAATAGTGAAACATACATAAAGTATTGCGTAATATAAATACCGTTGCGTCACGCGCTTCATGCAAAGTAAGTTTTTAATTTTATTTAATTGACTGCCAGCACGGTACCCGGTGTGAATCAGGGCTGGCACGCGCATACACGGGTATACGTGTCGTCTACTGGTTTGCTAAAATACGGGTGTGTTACGTGACTTAGAAATGTGTAACATCGAATAACACATCCCCGTAAGTTTACTAATTCGGGAAAACGATATTTTTTCACGATTACGATGTTGGTCTAGCTTCAACTTTTTTTTTTGGATGGGAATTCATCAAATGCCCCCTCCCGCTCTGGGTGGAGCGGAAGGAAGTGTCAGACTCTTACTGAATTTTAACTCAAAGAGTTGTATAGCTGATTCTAATGATTATAATTCTGTAAAGCCATATTTGTTATGGTCGCGAATCATATTTTAATCAACATACAACCTGACAGTGAACTGCAACGGGCTACCTTGGCGCATCTCCCTTAACATGACCATCCGGAGCACCCTGGGTATGATCAACCCTGCGCAGGCGCAGGGTTGACCAAAATCTTGATAATCACTAATTGAGTCGAAATATTACCAAGGTAGTCCTTGTGATAACTTGACCGCAGCATGAGCTACTTATAATCAACGTTAAATTTACAGGAGAGAGAAGGAGTAGAAGTATAACTATTATAATTTTTTTTTTTCAAATCGGTTTTAAATGACGGACTTCTGAGGTATTAAAAAAAAGTGTGGGGTCGAGGGACCCCCGGCAAATGAAAATCCAAGCGCGGCGGCTGCGAAAATTTGAAAATATCCGCAGACTCCATCTTGAATTTTCATTTTTACCTCACATACGGCTTCAGCACCCTCATAAAACGATACCCGTGACGAAAAATTTCAAAATTTTTGCAGCCGCCATCTTGGATTTTCATTTTGACCTCACTATCGTCTTCAGCAGCCTCAAAAACCATGAAGACTATCTCTCTCTCTGACTTTCTCTATTAGGAAAAAGTATTATTGTAATAAAAAGTCGCATGAAGGGGGCATAACGCTGTATCGTTACGTGACAATTTCTCCAAGTTTAATCCTACCGCAAGCTCCGTTAAAGAACTTCTTTCAAAAATACAACCGAATTGGTTCTCAATTTCGGTTGTATTTTTGAACTCCTCCTTTTTATTAAGTCCGTTAAAACAAGACATGTTGTGCTGACTCCAAATAAATTGGTATTGGAGAATGATAAGGATAACACAAACTTTACTGCAATGTCTCAAGTTACAGCCCTAGAAATCGACAGGGTGTGAGCATAATTAATTACTCGTCTAAGTGAGAGTGCGCGAGGGTTGTCTCATAGCTGTAGATTTGTTCGCAGTGGGACGAAATTGTCATCGCAGGGACCTTCATATCTACGTCATACGTGTGTCAATATATCATTATATTCTAGTGAATTAACAGGAGTAACGGTATTTTAATAGATCTCACACTTCCTGTTTTAAACATGTTCAAAGTCAAAACAAAAATCCAAAACAAATTTTTGGAGCGAAGCTCTTTAACGCAGCTTAGCATAATCAGCCTATAATGTTCCCACTGCTGGGACACAGGCCTCCTCTCTGTGAGAGGTTGTGGGCCGTAATAATTCACAACGCGGGCCCAGTGCGGGTTAGTAGATGTCACATGTCTTCGAATTTTTGGTTCTAGGACATACCGGTTTCCTCACGATGTTTTCCTTCACCGTTTTGAGAATAGTAGTGATGAAATAATTTGCACAAAGTAAAGCGTCTGTCTGGGTTCGAACCTACGACCTACAACTCGTAAGTCGCGGCCGATACCACTGGACTTGCGGTAGGAATAAACTGGTAGAAATAGTCACGTGACGAAAAGGTTCTATGTCCATCCTCCATGCGACTTTCTCTTATAAATAATATTTTTTATTATAAATAATAGAAAGAGACAGAGAGATACATACTGATCATGGTTTTTGAGGGCCAAAATGAAAATCCAAGATGGCACCTGCAAATTTTTTTTATTTTTCATCTTGGGTGTCGTTTCGATTCCCAGGTCGCACAAAGTGACGTGAAAAAAAAAAGTATTCGTAAATACAAACCTACTTACAGACATAAAATCATTTTATCATTAGCATTGTATGAAAAGTGCAAACGCATTTATCTGTTCCCTATATGGATAAAATGTTGAACGTTTGGTAGTATATGTATGACTACTAAGTCTTTAAGACCTACACGATCATTAGCATTCTCAAAAAGAACTTAAAATATGCAGTAATGGAGTCTCATTCTACGAATGAGGTACGCTCGTAGCTGCGTAGCACATAGCTACGCCGATGCTACGGTGCTACGACGCGCCATTAAGAAGTATTAGATGTTTATGCAAATTATAGCTGCAAGTATTTGCTTAGGAAACCAATTAAAATAATTAATTATTTCTTATTTCATCTTAACCTTTACTGGGTAGGTAAATACAGGGTGTTACGGAAAGGGTATATCAATACAAACGGGTTGAAGAGTGTATCTGGTCTAGAATCTCTGTACAAAATTTCAGCTCAAAAGCAGTAACTTTGAAAATGCTTAATATTTTTTTCGTCGGTCGTAGGTTCGAACCCAGACAGGCGCTTTACTTTGTGTAAATTATTTCATCAGCACTGCTCTCAAAACCGGCATGTCCTAGAACTCCCCACCCGCACTGGACCCGCGCAGTGGATTACGGCCCACTCCCTCTCACCGAGAGGAGGCTTGTTTCGCAGCAGTGGGAACATTATAGGCTGATTATTTATGTAGTGATAAGTACCTTGGCGTAGAGCAAAACTTGTCTAATAATATGCTATTTTGTTGTTGTTTCAGACGATGACATGGAGGAGCGGGTAGCGTAGCGGGCGGCATGGCGGGCATGCCCGGGCTGGGGAACAGCGTCGGCGCAGGAGAGCTGTCAGGCAACAGCCGCGGTGAGTCAATTATGTAAAAGAGTCCTGCTTCCCCCTACCTTAGTTGAGAAGAGGTGAGACTTCTGCTATCAACGCCCTGCGCTAGTTTGTATTCCTACTGTCTGTGCTCCTGGGTGGCCGATTTCGTTTAAACATTCGACATTCGCCTGAAAGTTGCATTTTCAGCGATGCCAAAGAGTGCTATAGACACTAAAGGCATAGACAAGTAACTGATGTTACGCCGGGTGCTGACACGCGATTTACTATCCGGTTTGATTGGTCCAGCCGTTTGAGCGTGAAGAAGTATCAAACACACACACATTCTCACAAACTTTCGCCTTTATAATATTAGTGTTATAGTATAGATAGGTCCATCTAGCTGGAGGAGTCCTTCGACAGACATGGCCAGCCCACTGCCACTTCAGTTTGCTTACTCTGCAAGCTATGTCGGTAACTCCGGTTCTGTCCCCAGCTAGATGGACGGACGATCTAAAGAAAGTGGCTGGGACGGACTGGATGCGGAAGGCAGAGGACAGGGTGTTGTGGCGTAGCCTGGGAGAGGCCTATGTCCAGCACTGGACTGCAATAGGCTGAGTTGATTGATTGATAGATAAGTATCTACGGGTTTATACGTTTCGTTGGAACGGTTCAATAACGAAAGCAAGAAAAATAAACAGCAATTTAAAACCCTTCATACTGCGCGTTCAATCAACAGAAGTTAAAACCAATATGTCCAAAACCTATATTAATTGCAATCCGGGTGACGCGCCGTCCGGCACCAGTATCTGTTTTATTTTAATTTTATTTACACGGCATATTTTCATCAATTTCACACGAATTATATTCCACTGTGGCTGCTTTTTAGGGTTCCGTTGTCAACTAGGAACCCTTATAGTTTCGCCATGTCTTTCTGTCCGTCCGTCTGTCTGTCCTCGCTTAATCTCTGTGACCGTTAGCACTAGAAAGCTGAAATTTGGTACCAATATGTATATTAATCACGCCGACAAAGTGGTAAAATAAAAATTGGAAAAAATGTTTTATTAGGGTAGCCCCCCTATATGTAAAGTGGGAAGTGATTTTTTTTTTTAATTTCAACCCTAACGTGTGATATATTGTTGGAAAGGTATTTAAAAATGAATAGGGGTTTACTAACATTATTTTTTGATAATGTCAATAATTTCGGAAATAATCGCTCCAAAAGTAAAAAACAATGTGTCCCCCCCCCTCTAACTTTTGAACCATAAGTTTAGAAAATATGAAAAAAATCTGAAAAGTAGAACTTTATAAGGACTTTCTAGGAAAATCATTTTGAACTTGATGGAAACAACAGTTTTGGTACAAAAAAGACAAAAAGTTGTACAAAATAATTTCTGGACTAAGTTTGTAGCATAATCGTATATGCAAGCATTTTTTTAACTTCGTTTACATATTTTTTAGTTGGGTTACCACTATGTTCGCGCTCCAGCAGCGCTCCTCGCTCCTGCAACTGCTCCAATGGATACGTCGCGCGCACTTCTACATGCGCTCCCCTTTGACACACTGCGCTCCCCTTTGTGTTCGCGCTAAAAACCGTCACGAGTCGGAGCGCCTGCCGCGGAGCGTGCAACGTTGCACGTTCCGTGTTAGCGTACGTACCCACTACCGGGAGCAGTTGCAGGAGCGCGGAGCACTGCTGGAGCGCGAACATAATGGATACCCACCTTTAAACTCATAAGTGGGAACATTTATTGTGACGGACGGGAAACTACGCAACCCTACACTGAGCGTGGCCCGACACGCTCTTGGCCGGTTTTTAGGGTTCCGTAGCCAAATGGCAAAAAACGGAACCCTTATGGATTCGTCATGTCTGTCTGTCTGTCTGTCTGTCCGTCCGTCCGTATGTCACAGCCACTTTTTTCCGAAACTATAAGAACTATACTGTTGAAACTTGGTAAGTAGATGTATTCTGTGAACCGCAGTAAGATTTTCACACAAAAATAGAAAAAAAACAATAAATTTTGGGGTTCCCCATACTTACAACTGAAACTCCAAAATTTTTTTTTCATCAAACCTGTACGTGTGGGGTATCTATGGATAGGTCTTCAAAAATGATATTGAGGTTTCTAATATCATTTTTTTCTGAACTGAATAGTTTGCGCGAGAGACACTTCCAAAGTGGTAAAATGTGTGTCCCCCCCCCCCCCCCCTCTAACTTCTAAAATAAGAGAATGATAAAATTAAAAAAATATATATAATGTACATTACCATGTAAACTTCCACCGAAAATTGGTTTGAACGAGATCTAGTAAGTAGTTTTTTTTTAATACGTCATAAATCGAAAACCGCAATTTACCTTTCACAAAGTTACAACGAACTACAAGAACTTTTATATTATGTTACTTGCTGCTACGGAACCCTTCATGGGCGAGTCCGACTCGCACTTGGCCGGTTTTTTATTATTTTATACAGGGAGATCGACGCGCAACCTGTTACCATGGATTCAGTACTCTGAACCCCCCACCCCCCACGGTCGAAATGTGTCGTTGGTTATTTTAAAAAAAATCCTGTTCTACACAAATTTTATTTATTTATTAAACCACAATTATAACACCTTTACAGAATCATCCAAGGCGATGTTATAAGTCACAATGTCTATTCCTTTACAAAAATAATATAAAATCACTTGCCATGTAAGCAAAATTGCGACAACGTAATAACGCTGCTGCAACCCCGCCCACACGGCTTGAATCAATCATTGAAAAACGTCTGATATTAGAATATCAGACCTTTTTCAATGCTTAATTGTACCTTTTGAATAAATCTCGGCAGGCTTTGCCCAAATATATCCGCGAACGCGTTAAGTTCGTTTTTTAATCCTAGTGTTTGCGTTTTTTTTTTGTTTTTTTTTTAATATAGATGTTTGACATTACACCTCTTTTCAATGAAACAGCAGATTTTTGTTTTTTGATAACCAACGTAAAATTTCTAAGCTAGGGTGCTTAGAATCATGTGCTGAATTGGTAACAACACTAAGAACTTGCCCTGTATATCCAAAAACAAGAATGTTTAGAGTTTGTGGTAACCAAAAAGGCTTTACGCTGTCAATTGTTGAATGTTGATATCGTGTTATTTTCATGATTATCGGGAGGAGAATGTTTTCCCTTATAGGAAGTGAAGTATGAACATATAACCCATGTGTTGCGCCGTTGAGCCACTGAATATATTGACTAAGGAACCTGTCCCACCACGACGATTTTCTCGCTCAAGAAATGTACAAAAGATTTTATGTCCGTTGTAAATAGGTAATAGGTAATACGAGCTGGTGTCCGCAACTCCAGGTCAATGCGCGTATTTTGCGTACGGAAAGAGATACATTTATATTAATAGTTAATCGCTGACTGTTTACACCGCCGGCGAGTACTCGATTGTCACAGCAACAAGAGCTGTCAAAGAGAGTAGGTACTTGCTCAGCGATCCTTGCTTGGCGGGGAAAACACACGCTGAGTAAATCGTGATAAAGGCAGTAAGTATAAACGGTCAACCTCAGCGAATACACTTTCTTTCCTTCAACCTTGACATTGGCAAAATCATCGATAAAACGATGGAGCCATTACTTACTATAAATTTGGAATTGTAATTGGAGTCACGCTTGGTAGATAAGCATACCAGCGAGTAATCGCTCGTCGCCGTCGCGCACTCGCTGGTCGTTGCTCGCCAACTTGTTTTATAGTCCAACTGCGATATTTGACAAACTATACAGGGTGAAATTTTATTCACCGTTGTCCTCTTAAAGGGTCATTGTACTCATCATTATGAAAAACTTTTACTATGGGACATAGTAAAAGTTGTTCATAATTCACCCTGTAGTTTGTTTGCTAATTACTTTAGACACGTGTCTGGGTTTGTGAAACGAGCTAGACAATACCTACATTGAGAATAAAGTTAACTTTTTTTACTCAACTTACACCTTGTAGAATCAGAGTGGTCTTAAAATTAAGGTGAAGTTCAAGAACCAAGTTTAAAATAATGAGGCTTAATTTTTGCAAGCACCTCTGCAGTGTTTAGCCGTTGCGTTAATAATATTCGAAATGACGTTTTCTCGCTGAAAATCACGAACCTAAGTGAATGAACCGAAATAAAATATTTTATACCGAATATGAATGAGCAGTGGTGGCCCAGTTGTAATGGCCGCGACTTACGAGTTCAATTAATTTACTTCAAGTCTTTGAATGTTGTGAAACTGCCAATGCAATATTGCAGTAGTTCAACTGGTAATTATAATTTAAATTGAAGTTTATGTTTAAAGTATTAATTTCTTTAATAAGCATTTTTACTGTACCGAGAGGAGTGGTGGCCCAGTGGTAACGGCTGCGACTTAGGAGTTGTGGGTCGTAAGTTCGAGGCGCGTTTCAGGCTATTTACTTTGTGTATATTATATTATTTCATTACTACTACTCTCAAAACGATGAAGGGAAACATCGTGAGGAAACCGGCATATGATAGAAGTAAAACTTCGAAGGCATGTGACATCCGCTAACCCGCACTAGGCCCACGTGATGGATTATGGCCCACTCCCTCTCACAGATAGGAGGCCTGTGTCCCAGCAGTAGGAATATTATATAATAGGCTGATTATGCTTAAATCCAGCTCAGATATATAGTGATACAATTAAGCTACACGACTACTGACAAAATTCTTGCACTGCCTGGACAGGTCCACTTAAATCTATGTACTCGTAGTTCTTCCCTCAAAAGACCATTTGAGACACTAATACTACTATCTACTAAGAATACTAATACTTTATATTCTGGAAACAGTAATGTTTGTTAGAGGTAATTTTAATTTATTTTCGCGAATGGCAGATAAATATCCAAGAAATAGGCGTGATCAAAGTCAGCTCTGTCTGCATAGCAGTAGGACGGCACTTATGCGCAAAAGTGTTTTTTGCATGGCGCCCATTATTTATAATAAGTTACCCATAGTTGGAGGGAGCTAAATAATGTTCATTTGAGAAATCAACTAAAGTCATATCTAATTGACAAAGCTTACTATAATATTAATGAATTTCTGACAGAAGAATTTATATTGACATAGATTTTGATGCATTATTATTTTTTATTTATTTTTCTAATATTGACATTTATAATTTATTTTTTGTTTACTAATTCACATACCTATCATTAATGTTTTTTGACTTGAAATTAATAATTCTTAATCATAATATTTGCACGCCATATACTAGGTGGCAAACATGTTTGATCCTTTCTTTTTTTATGTTATCCTGCATGCATATATTTTTTTTATGTGTACACATGTTTGAGCAAATAAATATATCTTATCTTATCTTAATCTACATAGTCCTCACATGATCTGACCAAGCCTATCCAGCTGCTACCAGCTACCCTGCGAAAATCGTCACTCCTCCTAACCTGAGGGCGTCTTACCTTACGTTTGCCGATTCGCGGTCTCCACTCAAGAACAAGTCTACTCCAACAGTCATCGGTTCTACGGATAATGGCCGGCCCATTGCCACTTCAGCTTACTTATTCTGTGAGCTATGTCATCAACTTCGGTTCTCTGCCGGATCTCCTCATTCCGGATTCTATCTCTCAGATCTACGTATAATGTTTTTATTATTATTCTATATTTTTTTTATAAATATACGAATTTATTTAGGCACTTAAATAATTACAAAATTGAAAAATGTTCACGGATATACTTAACTTACTTTCTGTGAGTTCTGTTTGTATTAAATATTGATGGCGAACAAACTTTTCATTGCGAACTTTCGACAACAAGTGGTGTCAAGGATGGGTAGCTGCAACTGACTGCCTTTGAAAACGTTCGTTGGGATGCTAAATAAATTATTCTGTTTTTTAAAAGGACGCGTCTATATTACCCGAAAGGGTAGAGGCTTCTATACCTACTATATTAAGTAGATATATAGAGGTATGAGGAATAGGGCGTAAAGTTCACTCATCCTCTATGGAAAAGGGAGGATTCTCTAACCAGACGGGTGTCTTGTCTGGTGGGCCCCACCGGTTGAAGTCGGGTTATTGAGCCAAGAGCTCCATTGGTAGCAGATATGTAGGTATTTTATTTATACAAAAGTAGGACTACCTAGTAGGTCAATTTTATTATTAAATACTAGCTGCGCCCCGCGGTTTTACCCACATAAGTCTCGATCCCGTGGGAATATCGGCATAAAAAGTATCCTATGTCCTTTCCCGGGAGTCAAACTATTTCTATACCAAATTTCATCTAAATCGGTTCAGCGGTTTAGGCGTGAAAAGGTAACATACAGATAGACAGACAGAGTTACTTTCGAATTTAATATTAGTATGGATTAAAGCATCCGTAATTGCTTGTGTAATAATTAATACTTCCTTTCTTCATCTAACTTCCAGGGGTGCTGGCTATTCTATTGATACTGTTTTCCTTGATAAGTCATTAATCGATGTTTCAATAAGAACATAACGCTTTCGTTGCAAACACGCGAGTGTTTATTTAGGCGCAAAATTATCGAACTCTGTAACAATCGCTACAAGGTTTTTTTTATGGAGTCTTTGGTTAACTGGACCCACTCGAACTGGAACCGCGGGTCCAGTCGACCAAGTCAAATTTTGAATTGGTCGACTGGACCCGCTGTCAAATTGACTATAATGTGATCAAGTTTGTATTCGGTCACGGATACAGAGGAGGAGCAACGGTTGCTGTTGCCCCCCCCCCCTCCCCTTCCTGGACTTCGACCAAACTGAGTCTATTATTTAATTTTACAACCTGTAGTATCCGCATAGCAGGCATCCTTGAATGGTGGACCCATTCTTGAGTTTACAAAAAAGAGGTGACAAAGGCTTTTTATAGGCTTTCACTTGCTTGAAAAATCCTCCCCCACCCTCGCTCAGAGAGAAACATTTGCCCCCCTTTGAGCGAAAACCTAGATCTGCGCCTGCTTGTATTACGGTACCGTAATTTTGTATTGAGTTAAGTTTTTATTGGATATTCAATAAGGTGCTTGTTAACGTCAGTTTTTTCATCGGTGCGGTCTCTTTAGTTTTGTTTTTCCTTCTTAATTAATGTTGCCTTTACGTAGAATTCTGTAGTGTTTACCAGGGCTCTCGATTAAAGAATTAATAATCAAAAATCCATGGTCTCTAAAAAGCCTTTTTTGAGATTTTTTAGAGACTCGCTTTAGACGAGCCCCTTCTAAAATGTAATCTTCGAAAACCTCCAGAATTGAACTTAGGTATTCATATTTGGTTTGATAAAAGATGTGTTCCCTTCTCTCCCTCATACACCCCAAATAGAGTATTGAGTTAAATGCATAATACAATGACCACCCTGACTAACCTGATTTTTTTAAACTATTGTTACTAAGAAAATCGACTAGCCTTAACAAAGTCTAGCATTATTGTATGCATTTTAAATTGAGTCTTATTGCCTTGAATTAGGATTTAATTTTCTTTGACTCAATCGGCGGTTGAGAGCAGTGGTGGCCCAGTGGTATCGGCCGCGACTTACGAGTTGTAGGTCGTAGGTTCGAACCCAGACAGGCGCTTTACTTTGTGTAAATTATTTCATCACCACTGCTCTCAAAACGGTGAAGGAAAACATCGTGAGGAAACCGGCATGTCCTAGAACCAAAAATTCAAAGACATGTGACATCTACCAACCCGCACTGGGCCCGCGTGGTAGATTACGGCCCACTCCCTCTCACAGAGAGGAGGCCTGTGTCCCAGCAGTGGGAACATTATAGGCTGATGATGATGATGATGAATCGGCGGTCAATATGGCAAAATACATAATTTTACTGAAATCGATTCAGTAGTCAATTATGAACAAACTTCTTTCAGGACTTGCGTTTATTCTGTTACACCTTGTTTAGCGATAAGACCGCTGTTGTACCCTGACTTTGAATGGTTATAATGTACTTAGATGTTTTTTTTTTATGTTGGTGTACATTAATAGTAGATTGTACAACTAAGGCATAAAAGAAGCTATTTTACCCCGAGACGTTTATATCCACCCGAGCCGCAGGCGAGGGTCGATAGTTAAGTCGAGGGGTAAAATGGCTCGTTTATGCCTGAGTTATACACTCTGCTTTTCACTTCGATTGCGAGAAAATGAAACAGGCATAAAGTATACAGTACATAATTAATCAAAAATGTTGCATCCATAGCTAATTCCCGCCACCACAGATAATACCGCGCCGAAACTTTTTAAAAGTTTTTTTTTTTAATTTTCTACATTTGTCATTCGACTTGGGTACTTCATACTGCCAAAAAATGTAAACGTTTCTTTGCCTTTTTAAATAATAAATGACAAAAATTTTACCTGATTTTATTAAATTAACGATAGAAAACACGGATGTGGTATAAATTAAAGAAAATGGAATAAATCACGACTTTAATCTGCGAAGTTTTATTGTGCGTGTGGCTGTTGGGCCTGATTACTTTAGTCTTAGAAAAAAAATTTACTTTATGCACTAGAACATAAAAAGCGATTTTATGTCGCCTAAGCACAACATAAAGACGGACTTTTAGAGCATGAGAAGTGAAAATCATAATTTCTATTTATCTTTATAGCCATTAATAAACCTGTGGTAACACAATCATTAACACTAATCGGTTGTATCGTTTGTTTGTTTGTGCAGAGGCCAGCAACAGGTCGTCGAGTAGCGGCTCCCGACGCGGCTCTTCCCCACAACACGCACAAGTAAGCGTTTGTTAGAAGTTGTTTGTAAACATTTTACTAACTGGGGAAAATCTTTGTTATAAGAACTTTTTTCAAGAATTACAATCATCTTCATTTGTTTAGGAGCATGAAACATGTGACGCGACGGTGCACAAGTCTGATCTGATGCGCACGCGCCCCTCCAGCTATGAACGAGAGTACCACAACAAGGTACCCACCGTGGTGAGTAGCTTCAATTAAAGAACAGGGATTTTCAATAGGGACCGGGAATTGAAATAAAACACATTGATGGTTTACACATACCCGCTTACTAATAAACGTATTATATCACACTAGCTGCGTCCCGCGGTTTCACCCACATAAGTGTCGATCCCGTGGGAATATCGGGATAAAAACTATCCTATGTCCTTCCCTGGGACTCAAACTATCTCTGTATCAAATTTCATCTAAATCGGTTTAGTGGTTTAGGCGTGAAAAGGTAACAGACAGACAGACAGAGTTACTTTCGAATTTATAATATTAAGTATGGATGAATAGTTACACACCGATTTCTCTCTTTCAGTCGTCAGTAATTGGACTTTCGAAAGAAGAAGACAAAGCGTTGTGTAACTACATATATACAGACGCTATACAACCTTTATTAGTAAGGGGGTTAGATTATATTCTCTGTTTTTGAAAGCTTACATTTTGGCATTGTGTATAGAATACTACATCATTTAAATGACCACCTAGGCTTCGATATACGAGAGGCGCGAATTTCAATTCCAATTCAATCAATTGGTGGTCCAATTTTCCATCACGTTTTGACATAATGGCAGAATGAGTTCATGGCTCGCTACACCAGTGATTTCACATAACTCCACAAATAATAATCAAGAGGCGTTAAATTACATGATCCGGTGGGCCGCAGCTAGTTTGAAAATATAAACGATTTGACATTTTCATCTCGAACATTCGCGATCACGATTATACTGCGAAATCTATATATATCCGCAACCTTTAACCCAATATCCACATCACAAGTTATTCCGATGGTCGTGTTATAATAACCGCGAAAGCTGTCAAGTTACAAGTCGACCGCGGTAACTTGATTGTCGTTAAACTTAAAGGTTAATCACGCTGTTACTCAACTTAGCGGAGGCGACGATATTGAGCTCAACTGTTAAACCTACGTAATTGGTTGACGTCGTAATAATAGTAATCGGTGTTTATGAGGTAGGTAGAAAGCTTAGGAATTTGAAGAGCCTCAGGTGGTTTCATTTTGAAATATGTTCTGAATTATGTTGGTTTTGGCTCGTGGTAGACGGTTCGGTAAACTACGCACGGTACTTATAAGATTCCGGTTTGGATTTTCTGGCTCTTGCTTTGTTTAGCTGTGAAATTACATTTTTATTTAGCCATTAACCGCAACTTAGTTCGCGTGAAACTTAGTTTTGGTGTTCCCCGTCCCACCCCGTCGTATCGCATCGCCCGGCCCGCGCTAATGAAGTAATATATTACTTCGTTTTTTTTGCTCGGCCCCTAAGAGTCATAAGGTGATGTTAAATAGCCTATAACCTTTATCAAGAATTGGGCTATCAAATGCAAGAAAAAAAAAATATCCGACGGGTGGTTTCAGAGATTAGAGCGTTCAAGATAGATAGGCAAAGAGACAACCCGATTTTCATTACTTTTCATTTTGACAAAATCTTAAGTATCATAAAGTCGGAGATAAGAGAAAAAGGGGCATACCTGAAAATATATTGATATTGGTAAATGACGAAATAAATCGTTTTTTTTTATACTGCGATTTTTTTGGATTGAAAATTAATGAGCCCGGAAAAATCTCAAAAAAAGTTTCCAATTTAATTTTAACACGTTCATACCGGGCATCTCAGGAGTAGGTATTTGGTATCCTACGGGAGAAATCTTTATGTGGTCACTGGTGGTATATCACCGCCCCATAACCATAAAGTCTTGCCGGGTGGGGCGCGCCACCGGCGGTACACGCCTGAACGTGTTAATAAATGCTTTATTTCCCTACAGGCCACGCTCAGCGGCGCCGGCGTAGTGACTCATACGGCGCCATCTTATGAGGAGCAGCGTGCTAACCCTGCGCTGTTAAGTCGCGGCGCTAGTGGCACGCCGGGCGGACGAAGTGTAAGGGATGATGGGTACTGTTCAGCAAGCAGCACACCACGAGCATTTGGTATGTTACTGTAAAGTCCGGCTGTCGGGAGAATGCGTTCCTAACTCCTGTCAGTGTAACGACTCTAGTAAGTAGCTAATAAAGATCAAATTCGGCAAACACGTATTCGTTTTTATGAAACTGACAGGTGTCAAGTACGTATTCTCTCGTCGGCTGTACTTGTAGTGATGTAGTGTTGCCAGCGTGCTTATCCTGCGCTGCTAAAACACCGCGGGGGTTGAATCGTAAGGGATGCAGCTTAGCTCAGCTATAAAGGAACATGCCTTTTTTTGTGGATGGGATATCATCAAATGACCCCTCCCGCTCTGGGTGGAGCGGAAGGGAGTGTCAGACTCTTACTGACTAAAACCCACCCATGTTCCTTCCTTAGTCATTTATGTTCCGGGGTAGCGGTAACCCTTTCAGACAATCCGGCTACCCCGGCAGGCTTCGGCCCTAATGGGCCCCTTCCCTTATGCTGACATCTCTTTGAGGCGCGCGTGGAACACATACGCGCCGTCCGGCACGGGCCTGGTCCTGATCGGACGGTGAGCTACCCATTACTCTAACATGCCTCAACCATTGGTCATAAGAAGGGATGCTTTCAAACAGATCCTGTTTTTTTCACGCCATATGTTGAAGTCGTTACATGATTTGTTCCTTCTGGAACAGGCTGCCATTGCAAAGAAACGCATAGTGAGGTAATTGCCTAATACACTAATAATAGAAATGGCTTTCATTTTGACAGTTCAACAACATTCATTGCGTTATTTACGTTGTTGAGGAGGTTTTTTTTTTCGAACATATATGAAGCAATGGGTCGGCAATATCCTTCAAAATGATTCCGATTGTGATTGAAAGTGTGTTTTATTAGGTTGCGGGTTTGCAAAAAACTGCTACAAAAATAGTCCTATACCTATAGTGACTATAGTAAAAACGTCACAATATCTTGCCTCCAACAAAGTTAATAATGAACAATCTATCAATAATTTCCAGACCAATATTTATCCATTAAACAACTACTGACTACTTAGGCTAGACCTCATTTCATTGTGCTGCAATAAATACAGTATCGACTCAACTGAAACACGGAGATACTAGAGAGAAGAAATATATTAAAAACTCTAAGACCGCCAGGTGGCGCTACTGGCACTTGAGTAGAAACTTATTGCCTCTTCACTATTTATTCCGCCACTTTTGTTTGACTTGGCGGAAAACTTTGTTTAGCAGGCTCCTTGACTAACCGGCGAATTAATTTTATTGGAAAATTGAAATTATATATTTAATAGACTTTTGTTACAGTTTAAAAAAGCTTTTCGGGGCGGACTCTTGTTTGGTGGGTATTTGAATCGTTTCTGTAAAACCTGCACCCACTTTCAATCTCAATCTGAATAATTTTGAAGGATATTGCTAATCCATTGTTTCATATGTTCGAAAAATCTGTCTGCTCAACAACGTAAATGACACAATGAATGTTGTTGAACTGTCAAAATGAAAGCCATTGCTACTGTTAGGTAAGATTCAGACCAACCGGCTCGCATCGCGCCGGGCCGGGCGGCATTTTACAATGCGGTAAAGAACATTGAAATGTATCAACAGTAATTACAGTTCATATTTGCATGCAACTTACGCATATTTACCTCCGTCGGCATCCCGCGACGCGTCGCGACGTGTCGCAGAATGCATTCGGCTGTCGCGACGGCCGACCGGCCCCGACCAGCTCCGAACGGCGCCGAACTGCGCCGTCGGCATCCAATCGGCTGCCGTCGGGTCCGTTTGAAGCCGGTCAGCCGTGCGTCGTGGAATACGAACGGAGATTACGGTGCAGCAACTAGCGAATCATTCAAGTTGTGTTCTTGAAGTGACTTTTTCAAAAATGGATACGGAAGAAAAACTAATTTCTTTAGTTCAGACATTATGATTGTCTTTATGACGTTAATTCCCGTAAATACAGTGACAAGTTGTGTAAACAAAACGCATGGGAAAGTGCCGCGGCACGCGTACGGCTATCACGGCAGCCGAACGCATGCCGCGGTAGCGGTACGGCTCCGACGGACGCGTTCGGCTGCCTCGGCATGCGTACGGCTCCGTTTCGATGCGGCACGACGCGAGCCGGTTGGTCTGAATCGTACCTTAGTGTGTTACGCAATTACCCCGCGCTGTAACTAGACTAGAAGTAGGTATAGACACAATAGATAAAACCATAAATATTCTATCTATACAAAATATTGACTTGACTAGTATAAGAATATCTAAGAAACAACTAATTACATAAGTATACCTATAAAATGTTGTCCCAGAACTGTGCAAAGGTCAACCATGCTAAAAATATTTCTAATTATAGAGATACAAGCAGATCGTTTTTGCCAAAAAAGTATGCCAAGCAAAATAGTTATGTACAGACGCCAGCACATCAAGCTACTACAATCTGTCAAATTTCTTTAATCGATTTTCAACTTTATCGCTAAAGTATAAGGTTCAAAGTTAATTGGGAAAATTTGACAGTTTCGAGTAGCTTGATGTGCTGGTGTCTGTACATTGCATAAAAAGTTTACTTTTATATTTTGTAAATGTGTGACTGTAGATTTGTAGACCATTTTCTATTTTGTTAAATATCTGGTACTTGTTGACAGGCCTAGACTGTCCTCCCATACTGATTAACACTGTACATAATTTGAAAACATTGTAAAAACCTATTATTTTTAAAAGAGTAACCATGGAGTTTCTTGCCGGCTCTTCTCCATAGAAAACGACCAATTGTACAGTCGACGTAGCTTCTGACGTTTCACATTACGATATGAGTACGTGTGACTTAAGTAGTCCATTATTGCACGGCGTGCAATTAGCGCCGCATTATTAAACACCGTGCATGAACCTCTCGTCTGTCGGAACGCAGATCTACGCGAGACACAATGGCTTTTTAATTGTGTCTGTAATTACGACATTTTTATTTATTTATTTATTTATTACATTTGGGAAAACAAACAGTAGTATATTAAGTATAAACAGTGTTGTCTTAAAATTAAGCTTAACAAATATACTACCCACAACATTTTCCACAGATTACTGTAGCATATAAAAAACAAGAAACAAGCTGTTATGTAGCAGGGCTAACTATTGAGTTAGGCCTGCTACATGACAGAGAAAGATGTTAAAAAAAAGATAAATTAAAAAAAGATAAACATGAACAAAAAAAAGAGAAAAAAATATATTCTATAGGTATAAGTTGTAACAAACAGAAAAAAAACAACAACATTCATTCAGACATTCAATGGGTTAATAGACTACTTACTTGTGGTTTAGGTTACATGGGCTAAATAGTATTATTTTATAGCCCATGTGACCTAAACCCGCACCTAAGTCACTTCTTTCTGTGTGAAAATGGACTACTTAAGTCACAGAAAATCGTGACTTAAATGCGAGTGCTATAAAAAATATTTTGATTTTGAAAGAAAAATACAGCTGCAAAAAATAAGATTCTATTCAAGATCAAAGTTCAAATAAAACTGAGGGATTGGTAATCTGAATGCGGTCAAACGGAAGATGTCTCCTGAGACCAACATCTTTTAGCTTTTGATAACTTCTCAAGGATTTAAATATAGACGTAGCTGGCTGTTATAAACATAATTATGTTTTTTTTTACATTTCGTTTGTATTAATATGCAAGTGTAGGTAAAAAATGATTAAAAAACCGGCCATGTACAAGTCGGACTCTCGCAAGAAGGGTTACGTACCACAAGGCAAGAAAAACGCCATTTAATTTTTCACTTTATTTTTTTATTAGCTGTTAAAACGGCAATAGAAATAGTCACTATGTGATCAACTGTCTAGCTATTTATTACGGTTTATGAGATACAGCCTGCTGATAGACAGACAGACGAATAGGGGGAGCCTTCGAAATAGGTTTCCGTTGGCACCCTTTGGGTACAGAACGAAAAGTAATTAATCATGTATTGACATTAATTTCCAGGCCTAAAACGGATAAAATGCAAAAAAAAACATAATTCTGTATTCTATTTTTAGCACATAAAACGGGAAAAGTCCAATATTTTTTTCACAGATTGCAAAAACAAAATGTTCGACATTATAATTAATTCTGAAAATTCTGTACTATAGATATCAGCAACAAACCACCGCTGGGACTTTGTCTCGTGTAGTGTCACCTATGACACTACAAATTTGCGTCACATCCATCCACGCAAAACGGCCGTCGCTCAGCATAATGCTAGGACCCTAGTCCTAGCATTATGCTGAGCGACGGCCGTTTACTGCAAATAAACGTATTTTATTTCTTTCAAAATAATGCCCACTAATATAATGTCGAACATGGTCCTTCGAGCCGGATTTATAGGCTTCTTCAATTGCACGTCATTCAACTCGATCCTCGGCTCCTCTCATCCAACTACTACCAGATCAGCTACCTTTCGAAGATCGCTGCTCCAAGTAGCCTGACACCATCCTGACACCTAAAATTTTTCAAAGTAATTTAGAGCAAGTTATTAAATTACAAATTTAAAAAACCCCCGATAAGACTTTCGTGAAACATAACTAAGCACCGCGCCGATTAAACCAGCTTTCTAGTAATAAAAACCGCATTGAAATGGGACTACCTATTTGAGAGCTACGATGCCACAGACAGACATACAGAACGACATAGCAGTAAAACACACACAACACACCCCTCTTTAGACGTCGCGCGTCGTCGAGAGTTAAAATAATCCAGCACGTAACACGTTGCATTTAATTCACCTACAAGTTTTAATGAAAACCTAGGGAGTCATGAATGGAGTCTAGGTTTAATCAAAGTATAAGTTTTAAAAGAAGGTTTCTCTTGATTATATTCTCTATGCATGTTATTGCGTTTCTCTGTTAAAATAGGGTCTTTAAACTTTGCTGTTTGTAAACTTTATTATTTTATGTAGCTGAGTTCTGACATGTTAGACCCACAAATAACAGACGCACGGGTCCATCGAAGGTTAAGCTACGCTTGCCTCGGTCGGTTCGTGGATGGGTGACCGTTGCATATCGGTACCCTGCCGTTGGTCGCGTCCGTCATTCGTAAATCTTTGAGTTACGGGTCGTCAGAAACCCGAAAGTCTGACAACCAGTCTTACCAATGGGTATCGTGTTACCCAGTAACTGAGTTTCGAAGGTCAGATTGGCTGTCGCCCCATGTAAAATGCTGATGTTCAGAATAGAATAGAATACTCTTTATTATGTACACCATATAAATTACAGAAATATAGAAAGTTTACAATGGGTGACACAATGGGCGGTCTTATCGCTAAGAGCGATCTTTTAAAGACAACCTTCAGCCGCATCGTCTAGGCTAGGCAGATTGATGTTATGAGATTTAAGTTCATTTAGAAGTAGCTTTGTCTTACTGATCAATAGAGCTCATAGTAGCAAAACACATGAACAAAACACACTCGAATATTTCAACAGATTTCATTTAAATTCAGATAAAACGTGAACAACTACCCGCTACACGTGGAAACCTTGAAAACAGTAAACAACAAACAATTCGCACCACATTTCCGATTAATTAAAATTTTCGTCCATCACGCCGATGAGATCAATATCAGCAAAAAATACCGATGCATATACTGACATACCTCTATAATATGAAACACCGACCTATTCCGTGCCGACATTAACGTGCCGTTTTTGAATTCCAATGGAATCCCACCTCAGGATTATTGCGGCATTTTTCCACATCGGCATTCTATTATGGCGTCCCCGATCGGATGCCGGTGACGTTATTAAGATCTCGCGGTAGGTGTAAGAATGAACGGTATTAGGGACAGTTAGAACTCATTTATATGCACGGAGATAAGGACTATTCGCATATTGATGAGATGGATTAATGTAGGAGAGTTTTGGGTGCATGGCGAGGTAGTTCTTGATTGGTTTGCGGATTTGCACATAATGGATCATGCTAGTGCATTTTTAGCGTTCATTTATGCTTAAACAGCATAATTTGCCTATAATGTTTCCACTGCTGGGACACAGGCCTCCTCTCGGTGAGAGGGAGTGGGCCGTAATCCATCACGCGGACTCAGTGCGGGTTAGTTTCCAATTACGAAATACTAGCTGCACCCCGCGGTTTCACCCGCATAAATGTCGATCCCGTGGAAATATCGGGATAAAAAGTAGCCTATATATTAATCCAGGGTAGCAGCTACTTCCATACAAAATTTTATCAAAATTGGTCCAGCGGTTTGAGCGTGAAGATGTAACAAACATATAAACACACACACATACTCACAAACTTCCGCCTTTAAAATATTAGTGTGAAGTGTGATATATAGTGTGATGTGATAGTGTGACTACCTATTATCATAGACGACTCTTTGGTCTAGTGGTCGCAAGCGCTACTGCTGAGCATGGTGTTGGGTTTGATTCCCAGGTAAGGCAAGGAACCGGGACCACCACCCCTATGTGCTGATGGCGATCACCAGGGTGGTTTTAGTGAGGTAAACATCCCACACTCCCCGACCTCCCTCCCCGGAGGTCGGGTTTTGAAGGTTTCCCCCGAAAACAAAAAAAAATAAGGTCGGGCAAAGCGTTTTTTTTTTTTTAATTATTTAAGTATGTATTTTTACATAATTTAAAAAGCTAACAATCTTAAAATAATAATATGTACAAGTATATAAAAAGGGAGGGAAAATAATCAAAGGGCATCAAAAAATTCGTCCGCATCACTGTCGTTCGTATCATAAGCGTTTTTGGGTGTTTCCATGTGGAATTTCTCAGCAGCAGCCCCGAGTCTGGATTTGTGCCCGGTTGATGGCAATAGCCTCGCCCCCTATTACATGGGACTTGAGACAAACTGGCGGAATGTAGGTATACTATAGGTTTACTTCTGCCTTACCTTTCGGGGAATACATGCGTGATGTTATGTTATGTTTGATGGCCACCCTGAATATTCAAACGTTTCAATAATGTATGTATGTATTTTTTTGTTTTTTTTTTTTAATTGCATAACACACTATCAATCGGAATCTGAATCATTTTAAAGCAAATTGCTAATCCATTGCTTCATAGGTTCGAAAAATTTGTCTGCTCAACACGTAAATGACGCAATGAATGTCGTTGAACTGTAAAAATGAAACCGATTCCGATTGATAATGTGTTACGCAATTGCCCCACTGGGCACTATTGAACTTCATTTTGACAGCTCCTACGAGTATGCTATTTATGAGCAGTGGTGGCCCAGTGATAAGGATCCCGACTTAAGTGTCGTAGGTTCAAAGTTCGAACCCAGACAGACACGTTACTTTGTGTAATTTATTTCATGATCACAAACCGTGGAGGAAGACATCATGACGAAACCGGCATGTCCTAGAACCAAAAATTCAAAGACATGTGACAGCCACCAACCCGCACTAGGCCCGCGTGGTGAATTATAGCCCACTCCCTCTCACGGAGAAGAGGCTTGTGTCCCAGCAGTGGGAACGTTATTGGCGGATTATGCTTATGCTATGCTATTTTATTGAAACCGAAACCTGTCTCAATTGCGCTAGGCTGGCAGAGTCACCGAAATTAACTGTGCCAACACCATAGACTATTTAGATTTCAATTGTTTTATTTTCTTTTTCAGATAACAAATCAACGAAAGGCTCAGTTGTCACTCTATCTTGTTATAAGAGTAAGTACCTAGAACTTAAATTAAAAATTTAACATCTTGTAGATCCTAGATGAAGTTTCTTTGTAATTAATTTACTGTTTTTATTTCAGAGGAGCCAAAAGTACAAATAGAGGAGGAATTCTTTAGTGAAAATTCGAAAAAGCTCAGGACGAATAGTATTAAACCAGGTACTTTATATTTTTTATACTCTTACCAATTTTGTTGCACTATCTCTTTATTACTTGCCCGTATTGTCGCACTATTGGGCAAAGGTCTGCCTACTCTCTTTCCACCTCTCTCTGTTCTGACCTGTTAAGGTCTAATCTTACTTTCCTTGATTATATTTAGTTTAAAAAATACTGTAAATATCTCTTAGTTTTATGGACAAACAATATATTGTATCAAATACCAGTAGACCTAGCACGAATGCTTGGAGTAAACCTAACGTAATTATGAACGAATTGAAAATTGATACTCGTTTCTCATATAATATTTTATTTAGTTTTAAGACTTTATTCATATCTATGGGTATGGTGATATGAGTTTTACGAGTTGAAGGCCGTTGGTTCGAACCCGGACAAGCCCTTTACTTTGTGTAAATTATTTCATCACCACTGTTCTCAAAACGGTGAAGGAAAACATCGTGAGGAAACCGGCTTGTCCTAGAACCAAAAATCGAAGACATGTGACATTTAGCAACACGCACTGGACCTGCGCGTGGTGGATTAGATACGGTCCACTCCCTCTCACAGAGAGGTGGCCTGTGTCCCAGCAGTGGGAACATTATAAGCTGATTATGATAAAAAAAGTTGTAATTCCGATTCAAAAATCGTTCGAATTTACATAACGTTTACGTACACGTTCGTGCTAGGCCGTCAGTCAGAGTTTAAAAAATAACAACTGTAAGAATCTCTTAGGCCTGATTTTTCCATCGCCAGATAACTTTTATTCGAGGAATAAAATTGACAGTTTTTGTATGAAACAGCTGTCAAAACTTCAAAATTATTCCTCGAATAAAGTTATCAGATGATTGGAAATCAGCCCTTAATCATACATAGTATACCTACTACATCAAATACCTGTACACATATAATTAATGTCAGAGGAAGGCGACGGGCGCGAGACATGGGGCACCGGGGCTGACTTTCTGCTTTCCATCATCGGCTTTGCAGTCGACCTCGCGAATGTGTGGCGCTTCCCTTATCTTTGCTACAGGAATGGCGGCGGTAAGTTGGGCTATTTCTCTTTTTTGGAAATATACAGTTATGAGTGTACATAGTATGTATAGTAGTTAGTTTACCTTACAGTTAAGCAAAATTCAGGTCAGTCATATGGCAAAAGTGTTTTTACATAAAGGCTATTCAAATGTTTCAAATGAATATTATTTCAAGTTAAACAAATATCAACTTTATTTTAATGACAATTAAGTTGATTTCAGAGTAACTAGGACTATTGAAAAATTTATAAAAATGTTTTAAGTTGTAGCGTAAACTGAACTTTATGGTGTAGGATTTAAACTTATTTTTCCGTAAACTCATATTAGTTTAAATATTTGAAAAAAAATATCTGCTATTCCATACATTTTGACCGCATAGGTTAATAAGTATTATATAGTAGGAAATATATATTTTCAACTTTATCGTTAAAGCATTAGGTTCAAAGTTGGTTGGGAAAATTTGACAGTTTCGGTTAGTTTGATGTGCTGGTGTCTACACATTTTTAGTCGGGGGTGTCAGTAAAAAAAAACATCTGCCTCGTTACAAAGCTATGTTACAAAGGGATGTTGCCAACACGATAATATTAAATACATAAACGTGGCACATTTTCCGTAATCACTTTTCAAGGTGCCTTTAATATTTACGATGTACATTTTTACGTGATGAGCTGCGTTGAGTACCTAACTTAATTATATGCAAGCTCATCAGTGCTCCACGTGGCGGGTGCCATGTGTAGCACTGTTAATATCGTTTACTGAATTATGTTAAAATAACCGATACTCGTGATACGTGGCCCTGAAAAAATTAACGGAAAAAATACATTGTGTTGCTTCCTGCTTTAGGTATGGTCACCAAAGGAGATAAGTAACTAAAGTCGTCGGATATAGTTGAAGTTTAGTAAGAAACCGATGGTTGTTTTCTAATAAAATTTGATTTAATTAATAAAAAACAAACAGATCATCTATCAAATTAAATTTCATTCGAAAACATCCATTGGTTTCTTGCTGAGCTTCAACTATATCCGACAACACTGGTTACTTATCTCATTAGTTTCGTAAAAAATCCGTAAGCAAAATACACGCTTTGACATAGAGTATAGAGTTGCAGACACCAGCCCGTATTAGATACTTATTACCTTACCTAGGTACGTAAAATGTCAAAAGCTTCATCAAGACTATCCTATCCAGAAACATAGGTGGGCAGGGCGACTGGTTGAATAATAAACTGTAAACAGCACTAAAATGGTATTGTTACTAACAACTCTATAAACTTATAACAGTGGGTTCAGCATCTTTAGTTACAAGTATATGTTATATGGTCTAGTTTTGGACACAATCGGAGCCCTCATAACGCGGTAATAATATCAGTCGAAAATGTGTTATGAATGTCCGGAATGCGTTATAAGCTTTATACAGCGTGTATTGACTAAGTACTCCGTTAGTCTCGTGGTTGCGCGACTGTCAAGCATGGGGTCATGGGTTCGATTCCCAGGTCGGACAAAGTGTTATTGGCTTTTCCATTAGGAATTTCGTAGTAACAGTCCGGAGTTTTGAAGTTGGCGGTTTAATACCCGCATGCCTCGGAAAGCACGTAAAGAAGTTGGTCCTACGCCTGATCTCTCCCCGGTCGTGTCGGATTGCCGTCCCATCGGACTATGAGAGTAAAGGAACAGAGAGCGCACCTGTGTTTACGCACACACTTGTGCACGGTAATATCTCCTGCTTACCTGGCTAATTTCCGTTGAGATTGGCCACCGTGACCGAAATCGTTCGGGAGGCTATTATTATTACAGTGTGTATCTATCCACGGGACCAAAATCGTATTCGTGAAAAAAATTCCAGCTCTTTACCACCATATATTTGGGTCGAGTAGGTATTGAACTTTTGTATGGGACAGTTAATCATTTTTGCACGATTTCGATGATGGTCTAATTGAGAAAGTTTATTTATTGAATCATTTATTGTACAGACGCCAGCACATCAAGCTACCCGAAACTGTCAAATTTTCCCAATTAACTTTGAACCTTATGCTTTAACGATAAAGTTGAAAATCAATTAAAGAAAGACAGATTGTAGTCACTTGATGTGCTGGCGTCTGTACAAACAGACAAGAAGAAAGGTACGGAAAAATACGTAAAACAAAGATGCTGCTTATTTTTAAAAAAATCTCTTCCAGCATACCTGCGATAGGAGAGTAGATAAAGAGACATGTATACCACGTGTCTAAAAGAAGAATGGCAGAGAAAAAATGCATAAAATCAAAAACAACTATGTTGGGGTCGGCTTCCAGTCTAACCGGATGCAGCTGAATACCAGTATTTTACATGGAGTAACTGCCTGTCTGACCTCGACAACCCAATTACTAGGTAACACGATATTTGCTAAGACTGGTTGTCAGAGACTTTCGGGCTTCTAACGACCTGTAACGTCTGTCAAAGATCCACGAATGACAGCCCGGACCAACGGCACACCAACGGCTTAACGTGCTTTCCGAGGCATGAGAGGTCTTGATATGTTTACATATCAAGACCTCTCCATGCCTTGCGATTGGTCCACGGTCCACGTCCATGGACCAATCGCGTTAAGCGTGGCTTAACCCGATCAATCGACCCGTGCGGCTATTATTACTTAGCCACGAGCCAAATAAAAAACAATTCTATATCTTAAAAGTTGTTCAGTTTAATGGTCTCGTGCCACCCTTAAATATGACCACATATTTCTGAAACACGCTGTATAGTGCTTTTATTATTCACGTTAACTTTACATATCAACACGGAAGGCTGTATACGATACGACTTTCCACGTCACTGGGTTTATGGCTCTCAATGCCTGCCTCTTGGATAAAGATGGATTGCATATACATGCATTCATTATAGTATAATATGCATTGAGGGGGCTAGTGACTAAGTAATAACAGCGTGGAGTTCCAATACCATGGTGATGTTTTGGTACTACTGTATCCACACTGCGATCAAGTTCAAGGTTGTCGCGATAAAAACAAAGCATCGCGATACGCAGATTGTATTCATTGTGCACGCTTTTGGAACTATTGGTTTGCGATGCGCAATTGTTTTTCAGTACGATTTTGTAACAATGACCATTTTTAGGGTTCCGTACCTCAAATGAAAAAACGGAGCCCTTATAGGACCACTTAACACACTCTCAAGGGAATCAAAATTTATAGGGTACTTCCCGTTGACCTACAATCATGAAACTTCGCAAGAAGCAAGGTCATGTAGCACAAGTAAAGGAAAAAATCTAAAAACCGTAAAGTAGCTACACAACAAAAAAAAATCCTGTTATAAACTATTTTCATACCTACAAATTTGTATGGAACCCTCTGTGCGCGAGTCCGACTCGCACTTGACCGGTTTTTTTACATACAAGACTCCTCGGAAAACACGTAAAGCCGTTAAACACGACAGCCTTCCCGACTGTCATTCGTCGATCTCGGCAGTCGTTACGGTTTGTCAGAAGCCAGAAAGTCTGGTTCAGAGCTGGGGCTCTGTCTCGCATAGGGTCGTAGCATTATGCTGAGCGATGGTCGTTTTGCGTGCGTATGACGCATATTTTCCCCCAATTTGTTCTTTCTCTGCATCATTCTTTCTTTTTAACCGACGAAAAAACGGAGGAGGTTCTCAATTCGACACGTATATATTTTTTTTCTTTTAACAACCAGTCTTACCAAGGGGTATCGTATTATCCAGTAACTGGATTCTGGAGGTCATTTAGGCTGTCGCTTCATGTAAAATACTGGTATTCAGCTGCAACCGGTTAGACTGGGAAAAGGCTAGGCAGATGATGAGTGTGCTGGTCGTAAATTTAAGGAAGGCCTTTGTAGGTCCCAAAGAAATCAATGGCATCCGAATATGAGAAACGATACACTGTAAATTCGCTATAAGTTTGTTAACTATTACCGCCCATATCCAAACTTTGGATAGCCAAATACTGAGAAATTTTCCCTTATCAGTTTGAATAAATTCTTCTGACATTTACCAACCCGCACTGGGCCCGCGAGTGGATTACGACCCCTCTCACAGAGAGGAGGCCTGTGTCCCAGCAGTGGGAATATTATCGGCTGATTATGCAGACCACTTCAACAATGAGAGAAGGATTTATATTTTCTTTCGAAAATTCAATTAACAGTGAAATTGTTTCTGTTATTTAATTAGTTTGAGCCGATGATTGTGAACGATAACTGTATTTACGACTTAAAACTTTCATAAAACGGACTAAATCGTCGGCTGTTCGGATTTTCAGCGTTATTGTTTTGTATTTACAAATTACTGTAAATGGGTGGATGCAATACACAAATTATACCATAAGCGGGTTTCAGGCGACTATCGCCGCAAATGACAATTCGGCTAGACCGCAGATGACTACAATCGTAAGTTCTAAAGTAGTCAACCCACAAATTTTGTTCAAAAACTATATTTTTAATGTAATATTTTCTGTAGTAGCAAAATAAAGTGTTTCAATTAAAATGGTCCCACGGAGCGCCATCCTAAGAAAATTTTTACTGATTTTGAAAGGTTTTGACTTTTGTCGCGCGGCGTCAGGTTGCATGCGGCGGGTGACTAAAATCGACCTTGGAAATGGCGGTCGTCCGCGGCGTGAAGGTCGACATTTTGATGCAAAATGAATTAGGTAGTCATCCTCAATTTTGGGTGGCGATTCAGCTTGTGAGGCGTTTGGTAAGCAACAGGCCGCATGACCAAAATCGACCTAAGGTAAATCCCCCATAAGCACTTAAACAAAACTTACTTTGTTCGAAATTATCACACGCAAGTTTCGTAGGCGAAAGCTACGCGGTCGTAGCACATGCGATCTACGTCGTAGCACGGCGCGTAGCAGAGGGCTACGCGGGCTACGGTATCCTAGAAAAGCGATTGCTGTCAAGACAATGACGGCAGCGGGATTTGACTTTACGGTGCCAAAACACGCTCTTTAGAGAAACACTCCAACTTACTTTCATAAATAACGTTTCACTGACTTTATTCGACGGTAAATTTTGGACACTAGCCGCCAACCGCTTTTAGAAACCGTAATCTCGAAACTATACGGACGACAGGCATTTAGTTGTAACTTTTCCAAATACCTGTGTTTTTTTTTATCTCTATGTAGAGTACCAGGGACATCGACGGCGTAAACTGTAACCATGAATTCAGCATGGTTCTAGACCCCAGCGTAGAAAATTTCGTCGGTTATAAAAAAAAATCTATAGTTTCCTTGTCAAAAGATCAGGGGGTTCAGGACCATATTCTGAATAGCAGGTTGTGCGTCGATGTCCCTGCCACCCTGTATATACAAGGTGTAATTTAAATGGTGTTGGACCTGAAAAGAGGTCATTGTACGGACAGCATCAGAGAAAAGGAACCCCCTTTGGTAATGAGTCGTTACCAAAGGGGGTTCCTTTTCTCTGACGCTGTCCGTACTCATCATTATGAACAACTTATACTATGAGACTACATTTACGAGTATGTTCGCATAACTATAAAACATTTTTGATTTGATTTGATTTGATAACTCTTCAAAATGTAAGGAAACAGCCGAATTTTTTTTCGCCATTTCAGTGTTGGTCTCATAGTAAAAGTTGTTCATTATGATGAGTACAATGGCTTCTTTTACACCTTATATATGCATATTGTTCAATATTATGAAGAACATCAATTGAAAAAACATCCGCTAAACTTGGCTGTATTTAGGAGCGTTCCTGATTCCGTATACGCTGATGCTGGTGTTCGGCGCTGTGCCCCTGTTCTACATGGAGCTGATCCTCGGACAGTACAACCGACAAGGACCCATCACGTTATGGAAGATATGTCCACTCTTCAAAGGTATGATGACTTTATTGTACCTACTTGTTTTTTCTTCTTCTATTATTTTATGGCAATCACAAGGCAGTTTTTTGTTTGTCTTAATTAGGAAATAAACTCTATGGCTGATCACACACACGCCACGCGACGGGGCGAGATAGCGTGCCTCCGCGTGTGATTTTTGACATACAAATCAAATATCTTTTTTATCTTATCGTATGCTGCAGCTGTTGACGTCATCACGTCAACGTTGGCTGACGCTGGAAACCAGCGCTGGGGCTCTCACATATTGTCGTAGCATTATGCTGAGCGATAGCCGTTGTGCGTAGATGTGACTCATGTTTTCCCCCAACTTGTTCTTGTTTGTGTTTGTGTTCGTCTGTGTCACGTTTACCACAAATAAAAGTATTTTCTTTTTTGCTTTTTTTTCATGCAATTAAAGTCCGCTTCCGCGCGGGGAATTTGGCTCCGTTTCCTGCGTCCCCGTCGCGTGCGCGTTGTAGTGTGTAATCCGCTGATGTCCTGATGATTGTACTGATTGATTAGTTTTTTTTTTTATTAGTTATTAAGGTGTACGGAATAAGTTTAGTGATTATGAGTCTAACTTTATACCCTGTTCCACATACCGCTATAATTTCATCATCACTGCTCTCGAAACGGTGAAGGAAAACATCGATGAAAAATCGGCATGTCCTAGAACCAAAAATTCGAAGACATGTGACGTCTACCAACACGCACGGGCCACCAAGAGGAGGCCTGTGTCCCAGCAGTGGGAACGTGATAGGCTGATAATGCCAAGTGCAGGAAAATGTAACAAGACCCTTCACGAAACCGTCATCTACGCATTCTGTACAGACGCCAGCACATCAAGCTACTACAATCTGTCAACTTTCTTTAATAAATTTTAAACTTTATCGCTAAACCATAAGGTACAAAGTTGATTAGGGAAATTTGACAGTTTCGGGTAGCTTGATGTGCTGGCGTCTGTACATCAGACTAAATAACACCATATTCACCATAAAAACATAACATGCACACACACACACTCACATTACATTAAACTAATTAACTTTGTGCAAAATACTTGCTGGGAAACGACTTTTATTTTTCGTGCGTAAATTCGCTGTTTACGGCAGTGCGCAATGCACGCAAAACATTGTGCTTATTGATGCATGAAATGGTTCAGGGATCGTGGAAGTATTTATAACTAGCTGCACCCCGCGGTTTCACCCGCTTAAATGTCGATCCCGTGGAATATCGGGGTAAAAAAAATATAGGCTACATATTAATCTAGGGTGTCAGCTACCTCCATACAAAATTTTATCAAAATTGGTACAGCCAAAGAAAGAAGTAATAAACATATAATCACACACTTAAAAACTTTCGCCTTTATAATATTAGTGTGATTAAGTTACATTTAAAACTGGTTTCCGTAAAATAACATTTAAAAAAAGTTAGATCTTGGACCTTCAAGATGTCCGTAACTAGTACGTTTCCAAGTATGGTCCAGTACAAAACAAATATTAAAATAACGGGAAGGGCCAGACTTTCGGCTTCGTCAAGGGTTTTTTTACACCCGTTATAAAAAGTTTCATTGCTGACTGCTGACGGTACAAACTCTTGTGTTACAGGTGTCGGATTCTGTGCGGTCATGGTGGCTTTCTACGTGTCGTTTTACTACAACGTCATCATTGGTAATTATGTCCAGTATTTATACAGGGTCAAGTATTATTAGCTAGCGAAACTGCAGATGTGATGGGTATCGATACCATAACATAAAAAAACCGAGTGTGCTTATGACCACACGACTGAAGTGAAACTTCAAACGTATTTGGCTATGAGAGGAATAGAGAAAGAAAATGTGCGCGCGCACTGCTTTCTCTTGCTTATATCCCCCACTCAACTCCCGTTCGCCTCGCCCGATCACACTTTTCGTAACGCTTACGTCACGCGTTCGCCAGCTTACTCCCCAAGTCAAGCGTGCGTAAAGAAGTTTCACTTCAATAAAATTAAAATAAACCCCTTTATTCATAAACGTTGATTAAAGTGAAGTAGTGATAAGCGACTGTTTAACCATACATTTGTTACGTTTAAACGGCTCTTAACTTTAATCATCGTTTATAAATAAACCCCAAAGAGATTTGATGGATTTTTTTCATAGCATATACCTATTATATCCTATGATACTCGGCAATACTGTAGCTTCCCATTTCTGAAAGACTTTTTGAATCAGCATGCACCCTAATTGCGTAACATACTTTCAATCACAATCTGAATCATTTTGAAGGATATTGCTAATCCATTGCTTCATATGTTCGAAAAATTTGTCTGCTCAACAATGTAAATAACGCAATGAATGTTGTTGAACTGTCAACATTAAAGCTATTCCTACTGTTAGCGGGTTACGCAATTACCCCGCTTACAAAATGCTTAAAAAAAGGACACATTGGACCAGGGTCGATGATTTCTTTTTTTTTTGAAGTGAGAAGTCGTAACTACAAGGTGCAATTGAATTCATGGGCATCCTTTTAAGGGGTCATTGTAATCATCATTATAAACAACTTTTACTATGGGACCAAACCTGAAATCGCGAAAAAAATCAGCTCTTCCGTACATTTTGACGAGTTATGTGAACATACGAGTAAATGCAAGGAACAGCTGATTTTTTTTTGTTATGCACTGGTTGTAGTACCAACTACAACCAGTGCATAACATATTCTAAATTACTCTATCAGCACAAATGTAACCTCATATTTACAACACTCGGTGTTGGAACTTGTCCAAATGTTAGAGACATGCCAGAACTGACGCGTTATGTTGTGCCTATCATTAATATTTACACCTACTCACCTAGCCGTGTTCATGTACCTACTTGTGATTTCAAATGAGCTATGCTAGTACGATGTAAATTGAAGTGGTGTGTGAATTTGACGAGTTAATTATTGACTACTGGATACTCCTTGACATTGAAAAATAAAATGGATAAAATGATTTTCCAATTTAATAATTTTGTAAAATTTATTGCTATTCAGCATGGTATTTTGATAGTAGGATTTGTAATGTACATGTGTAAATTTTGCATGCCCAAGTGACGGCAGAGCATGGAGAACATTATCAAAACATGTATAACATCTATAACTCTACCCATGTTGGCAAAAAATAAATGATTTGATTTGAGTATTTTACTAAGGCTGGTCAAAACGAAGCAGTCATGTCGAAATATGTATTTCAATACACCATGTACGTATATTTTGTTGCTGACTGTCCCAAAAATCTGTTAATAGATAACTAACTACGGAGCTAAAATAAAAAGAGTAAGAGGATCAGACCGGCATGACAAAGCTTATAGTGTATCAGACAGAAATTAAAACCAACATAATAATAACCAGCAGGGGATCAGATCAGAGGATAGTTCATTTTGATAACTTTGGAGATCTCATTAAAATCTTTTTGCAATATTTAATGAAAAAATTGATTCTGCGCCCATGCCCTGTGCACTTGATGATTTTATGACTGCGTGCTGAATTTTGGGCCAAAAATTGAACTTTTTTCCATCGATACGCTAAAAAAATAAAAACCAATAGGTACGTTTTGAAGTACGTGAAGGCTAATTGTATTTTGTTTTATTTTGTAATTGTATTTTATGTGTTTTCTATGGGCCTTGATGCCTGAAATAAACGGATAAATAAATAAATAAATAATTCTCGTAATTTAAAACGTCAAAAATCTAGTCACAGTCTCATCTCGGCGACAGACAAATGTCAAAAACTTGTCAAAATGTAGGGAAATTACAAAAGTATTTTTGACAGATTGAGACTGAGATCAGACTGTGAATGTTCCTAAAATTTCGAGAATTGCCCCTCAGATCTCTTGGAAAGTTTCTCTGCTGTATTATTTTATAATAACTGCTGACAGGATGGTGGAATCACACCCAGCTTTTTAAATGCTATTTAAGAGATTCATAAGATCTTTTTTGATAATAGTTTATATCAGCTTAATTTATATATATTTATAAGCTTACTTATTCTGAATTGTTTTTACTCTGCTGTATGTTGTAAGAGTATGTCTCTCAATTCAGCATATCTCTTGGCAAAGGCCTCCTCTAGCTGTTTCCATTAAATTCTACCACGAGCCACTCTCCTCCAGTTAGAGCCCGCTGTAAGTTTTATCTTGTCCTCCATCTCCTTTCACTTCCGTCAGATTAATTAAAGTAAAATGACATTAGTATGTTGTAAGATTCTATGGTTTAATAAAATACTACTGCAAACTATTGAATCAATTAAAACTATCTTTTTTATTACGAGTTTTTCCTCCATTCAGGCTGGGCATTCTACTTCCTGGTCTCATCAGCTCGCTCGGAGCTGCCCTGGGTGCATTGCGACAATTCCTGGAACACGGAGCAATGCTGGGACTCCGGACGAGGAGTTAATGGCACCAGCAACAAGACTGACGTGCGCTACCAGGGACCACTGTCGCACTTCACGCCGGCTTCCGAGTTCTTTCAGTGAGTTCACAGACCAAGGACAGTTTTCGACAATAGCATGAAGCTTGGAACACTTTACACAGGTTTACCGACCGCAACATATGGCGCCGGTGCAGGAGGATAAAGTTTTCAGTGTTCCCGATCTTCACCTCAGAACACGATGCAACATGCAATGAATGTGCAATATATGATATACTATACCTGCTCTGAAATTACCTTATTACTTTTTTTTTTAAACGAGGCAGAAAGTACGTCATTACAGTTGTACAAATAGACCCACGGCAGAGCCTCGGGCGTCAAACTACACCCTCGTTGGTAATCGGTCACTTTCTCTCCTCGGTAAACAATGAACTATTAAGAGGCCTTTTAAAGATATAGAAATTCGTATCCATCTAGGAAAGCGATCCCCGAATCATATTATCTACGCAATAGGCGATCTTTTTATCAAATCATTGATTGACACGTGTAAGATCAGTACAATTGGTATAGTCGTCACTAAAAGTGTCCTATAGTGTCAATCATCGCCCGATGTTTCCTGTGTATCGTAGGTAAGTACGTAAAGCATCCAGCAGGTACAAAAGATCCAATCAGAGCTACCGGAAATTTAACCTTTTTTAAGGGTGGATGTAACGTAATTTGTCTACTGCGCTCAATCCAATAGAAAGTTAATGTAGGTGCTTATATCTTTAGCATTTGAATATTTTTCGCAATAAGTTATTTTATTTTCTACATTTTATTTTATATTCTACATGACCTAAAGCGTGGTCACAGTCGGACTACATCGAAAAGAAAGAAAAGCGCGATGACACAACGCTGCTGGTAATTGAATGCAAAATATGAAACAATTATCTATTCACAAAAAATCTATTGATTAGACAAAACAAATTAAAACACTATTACGTTAATATATTGCTTGTAAAATAATCTGACAAAAAATCAGAATTATTGCATGTTTATTAGTATAGTTTTTAATCGATAAAAGGAACTTTTAGAGGTATCTTAGTGATTTTGTTAACTGCTAAAATTTTCAGAAAACAAAATATTACGATTATAATTTTTGTAAGCCTACTTTGTGTCCCACTGCTGGGCAAAAGCTTCCCCTTTTTTATCCTTTCAAACCTCTCTATTTAGTGCGATCTGGCCATGTTAGCCCTGCAAACATAATCACGTCATACTCGTAACTTAATGATAATGTAATAATTTTAAAAGAAATACAATAGTTATTTACTCCATTCCTACGATACATCCGGTGCCCATTCAAAAAGATGCAAAACCCACTACCTACTCCTTCAAATCGATCTCTATAAAAGAATTAATTTGTTTTCAGTCGTGCGGTCCTTGAAATGCAACACTCTGAAGGTCTGAACGATCTCGGCTTCCCGAAATGGCAACTGATGATCTGCTTGGCACTCGTCTACGTCACCTTGTACCTGTCACTCTTCAAGGGAGTCAAGAGCTCTGGTAAGTTCTATAAAGCCCAGGCCTGTAACTTAAACTATGTACATTGAGATAAATTAACTATGCTATGTCTCTTTCTCGAATTATTCTGCGTTCGTAATTTAGTTTCCAAACATGTTAACAAATATAGTTTTTGAAAAACAATTTTAATATCCACACATAAACTTCAGTTTGCACTACAGCTCCAAAAAATTTTATGACATTTTCAGTTATTCTGAAATCAACTTAAACTATACTCAAATAAAGTTGATATTCGTTTAAGTGGAACAGTGGAAGTTACATCAATTGGACACAAGTACTTGAATAGACTGTACAGCTCCACAGTTACGTATGTTGTTTGTTTACAGGCAAGGTGGTGTGGATGACAGCGACTATGCCTTACGTGGTGCTGTCCATCCTATTGGCACGAGGACTACTGCTACCCGGAGCCACCAGGGGCATCGCGTACTACCTGCAACCAGAACTCACGAGACTGAAGGATACGCAAGTAAGTACGCATAGTGCACGCTGTACAAGGATCATTTGGCGCGTGGACAAAATCGGAACTAACGCCGCCATCTTAATTTTTCAATCTAATTTCACAAGTGTTTACCAACAGCGCCCCTCTGTCAATGTCATTCAAGAGCCAAAAGAACCTTGCAGCAGAGTATGGTTTTGGACTAGTTTTGTGACACTTTGAGTTAGTTAGCGAAACTCCGTAGACATGACGGATATCGATATCTAAACAATACATGATCAAATAAAAAAGAAATTAATTTGATGAGTTTTGTTTTGGGGTCATAAACCTCAGGTAGACTACACTACCTGAGATTATTAGTTTTCATCATTGTGTAAACTTCACAGACGTGATGGTTATCGATATCTAAACACGATAAAATAAAAGAAAACAGATTTTCACACGTCATTCTTCAAGTACAAGTACACACCAGCAGAGTGCGTTGACCCCAAAAATCATATTTTTGAAGTGAAAACTTCTTTAGCGGCGTTGAACACTTTTTGTAATGGGTAAAAAATGTTAAACTCGCGTCAGGGCATCGCGTCAGGACACGTGACCGTCAGGAGAGATTTCCCCCCCCCATCCACCCCTCTTTCTACGGCGGCGCCAACCAAAGTGAACCATGTGAGACACGACAAAGATGGCCGAAGAAAATGACATTTGACGTACAAATGTTTGAAAAGTCAGTTTCGTAAACAATAGTACTTCGAGGAGCCGCAGTTGTATTTAATTTATTTTGCACTTCTGTTTAACCAATTTAGTTTATTATTATATACCTACCTACAATACAAAATAGAAGCGACGAAAAATATAACGAAGCACATTATAGCAACAAGAAATACTATGGGACATTGCTGCTTTTGTGTGAAAACAATGCTTCCGTGTCGACCACGGAAGTTTACACCCTGCAGGGAGATGCTCCAGTAGGGTGTGGCTGTGAAGCTATGTTGCAAAACATGCTCCACGTCCTATCCTGCCCTATTTGTCCTACCCAAAACATGCAGTCAAAGTGACCTCTGCGCTGCCACCGACGACAACGTGGAAGTGGCAATATTTTGAGCCAACAAGATCTAAAGTAGTCGTGTCCGCGACACGAAGAAGAAAAAGAGAAGAAATTTAGCGAGTAGTTCATTAATAAAAAGCTTGTATACAAATATCAGTTTATTTTTATAATACTTGTACGCACCGGGACTTACAGCTTAGTACGGCTGTTATTCCAAATGCATACAGTGTGGCTAAGTTTGTAACAATTGAGCCTGGTATCTATGGTTACCTCACCCTACTGATTATAAATCGACAGCAACTACTTAACACCCTAGTTATCCTAACACCCTAACCTATCATACAAACCTACGGGAGACCTACGGGAACAGACAGAATTTGGGTAGGAATAGGGGTTTGTGTACGTCGTGCAATGTGTACACAGGAAATAGTTTTGTCATTGCCGGTCCCACAGACTTATAGAACTGGTGATGGCTAAAGGTGTCTTGGCCATAGTGAGAGGAATTATGGAAGATGAATCAAACTCTACTCCAGCTTGATGACTAATTTATTCATTTACTAATTACTAATTTATGTGGAACGAATGTATGTCGCTCTTGATGCTGACGCTGGCGTATGTAACTCTCGCCTGTTCACGGCTGCACAATACTCTAAACTCTAATTTGGCTTCTAAAACTTGTGCAAGCAGAACAACATTTTTAAAATGTTTGCTTTTCATTTGCCATCTGTGCCATCTCTTCTGTAGGCCGTTTCATTTTCTGCTATTCGTAGTGAAGCACCATCCTTACTAGTCCTATTGACCTGAAATACAAAACTAATGTTATAAATTCTCTCTCTTCATTATCTTATTTATACTGCTTTAATTAATCAGTAGCGGCATCAAAATAACAGTCATTATTATTCTTATGGCGGTTTTTTTTTTTTTTGTTACAATGAGTTTTGTACAGGCAAACGAAGTTCTTCGTAAAATTGTAAATTGGATAGGCACCTAATTCGTAAATCATGCCAGGCTGCCCCTGTTTAGCGTTAGTGCTTGTGTCAGTGTTATTATTTTCTATTATGGAGACCTCTCCCTGACCAATTCTTCCAAAAAATCTAAGGATTAGAAGCAAAAGCAAGCATAAGTATAAGAAATTGAGAATGTTTACAAAACATAACTTACTTTGAACACATTTTAGCTGTAACAGTAGGTACACACCTTATCCTCCTCCAACCAATATTCAATTCTTTGCCCTTTATTGCAACTAGTCTCCGGTCTTAATTTCATTTATTTTAAATACAAACAAAATATTCAAAAGTTTTTTAGTTTGACACATAGGTACAATATCAAATTCATTCATTGACATATTCATATTGTTTCTATGACGACCATGACGTTGTCGCGTCAAAACTGTTGAAACTGTAGACAATAAATCAGTTTTTCATACGTAATAATGTCTATGGACACAAATATTCGGTTCGTAGACAGATATTCTCATATGCCGATTTAATGTGTTGGCCAATTTGTTGGATGACTTCATTATAATTGCAACATTTAGAAGTTGTAGGACATTCTAGTTATAGAACGTTTATGAAGCGTTTATGAATACAAAATTTTATCGAATGTTTTAAAGGCCTATTGAGCATTTTAACTAATGAATGGTTTAAACCTTCAATAGGCTTTTTTATGAATAAGACCGAAAGTGTTTAAAATATGGAAATTGAACAAAGTGCATCTATTAATGAAAAAAGTGACGCAGAAATATTGAAAAAAAATGAGTAATATTAATTAAATGAATAATTGATTTATTTCAACGTTAATATTCAAGTTTTCACTTCTGCCGGCACTCCCGGAGTGCAAACCGTCTTTTTTATTGACGTGACAACGTCTTATAAATCGATGAACGCCGGCTGCAGGCACGAAAAAACATGACTCTTTGTTACGTTCCTCCTGAGCCGAGCGTGCAAGTGAGAGCGCGGAACAAGCGATAGAGAGGCACGATTGGCTTAAGCGTTCGGCTTGTGAAGCATTGTTTTCTTATGACGTTATCACGTAAAATTATCGTCCGTAAACCGACTTTACAGACAACCAATTTTTTTTTTCGTGTTTGGAAAGTATATTATGTCCGGTAATTCAATACTAAGGGGCGAGGTTTTAAAAGTTGAAAATGTGTGGTTGATGGTCAAATAAAATGCTTCCAGGTGTGGGTAGACGCTGCCGTGCAGATCTTCTACTCAGTTGGAGCTGGCTTTGGAGTCCATCTGTCATACGCCAGCTACAATACTTTTCACAACAACTGCTACAGGTAACAAAATAACACCTAGCCTCCAATGACTAAAACATGTTAAGCACTCTTGTACCTATGACGTTCTCCCTTCCAAGTCCCGCTAAGTACTTAGTAGGGTTCCGTTCCTGCTGACGTCTCGTATCTCAAAGTCCCGGGACTTTTTGTTAATTTTGTTGTCTCGGGTCCCGAGACTTTTGGGTTGAGACTCGAGACACTGGCCACCAGTTTTTAGTCTCACAATACGCATGTTTTTTTTTTACATACTTTTTTAGGATGTGGGGAAGGGTGGTCGTTTTGACTGTCTTTATAATTTCTGATTCTCAGCCTAATTTAAATAAATGACTTTTGATTTTATCTTCATAAGGGAAGTGGTTCATGTGATACTGTATTCTTGCAGAGACTGTTTGGTGACCACATTGGTGAACTGCTTCACATCGTTTTTCTCCGGATTCGTAATTTTCACATATCTTGGATTCATGTCCCATAAGCAAGGAGTACCGATATCTTCCGTCGCTACAGAAGGTAAGTAGCAATAGATCAATCCATCAACTTCAAACTGGAATCTTTACGAGTACCTCCCTAATTATTGATATCTACCTACTAAACTCCCGATTACCTATTTTCCATTTTGCGTAAATGATAAATCTTGTAATTATATATTTTTCTAAACAAAACTGAATGCGTTTTTTCAGGTCCTGGGCTGGTATTCCAAGTGTATCCAGAAGCGGTCGCGACTCTACCAGGAGCAAGTCTATGGGCAATGTTGTTCTTCTTTATGCTTATCATGCTTGGATTAGATTCCGGGGTAAGATCGAATTACCATGCCGTAAGCAAGGCACCATTTACAAAATAGGTCATGATTTAAATTGTCAAAACTAGACTGGCACAAAATAAAAAAATATGTCCTAAAAAGGGGAAGCTTAAGTCCAATCCCTAGCATCAACTGCACAGCTTACTTCACCTAAGTTTCCAAGCGGAGATTTTTAAAGAAGAGATCGGCTGCAATGGGTAAAACCAGGCTTCGGATCACCTTCGAATGATGGAGACTGTCAAGTCAAGTAAAGAAATTGTTACAGCCATTGCAATTCAAAGCACAATCTGTGGCAAAGCCTATGGAGAATAAGGCTCAAGTCACACCGAGAGTGCAGCGAAGCGGCGAGCAGTTTCAGTGTCATATAATTTTAAACTTTGTCTTCATGACTATATTACATAGTATCGCTTGAGAAACTTGAGTCGTCGGAGTGCTCGCGGCACCGCAGCGTCGCGGGCGGCCAAGGGCGGCCACGCAACCTTTTCAAGTTTCTCAAGCGATACTATGTACTATAGTAATGAAGATAAAGTTTAAAATTATATGACACTGAAACTGCTCGCCGCTTCGCTGCCATCTCGGTGTGACTTGACCCTAACAGGCAAGAAGCTCCCTTTAAAGAACATTGTTCTTTGTTTTCAGATGGGTGGTCTCGAGTGTGTGATAACCGGGCTGTTGGATCAGGCACGCGCTTGTGGCGCCACCTGGTTGAGACGAGAACACTTCACGCTCATCGTCGTCTGCGTCTCCTTCTGTGTGGCCTGCATTAATGTTACTCCGGTTAGACAACATTTCTACTATCCAATGTGAAAAAGTAAATATCTCGCGCATTTAGAGAACTGCGAATTCGGTCAAATGTCGAGAAAAATGCAAGTTGATTTTTGAGCACTGGATTTTCAACCCTCGGCTCAGCGCAAAAAGTTGACAATCCAACAGTGCAGTTTTATTAGGCCTGCTTCTAGGTGTCGCGTAGCGTTAATTTAGTGTTACTCTTACGTATGAAAATCGCAAAAATATATACTGCCCATGCCCAGAGCAGAGAGGTCTCTTAGACTCTGAGGTACCTACTTTCACAAACCACAAGGTGTTTTTCTCTAACAACCTTAGAATGGTTGGGCAGGGGGCACTGCATCAATATTAAAAAGCGGTTGGAGTTCGATGAATAAATATAATTTAAAGCTAAAAAGATAATTTATTGAGTCAACTTTGTTATCTAGTTAGTAGTTACTTCTTCTACGTTACCCGTAGCAGCGCAGAGGTCACTTTGACTGCATGTTTTGGGACACAGAGGGCAGGATAGGAGGTGGAGCATGGTTTGTGACGTAGCTCCACAATCACACCCTACTGCTTCCGTCAAGGTAGCCCCACTTTTCCATGTTGGACTTACATATTCCCACTTGTGTCCAGGGACGGTTCAGAGACTTACTGTTAGCTATGTTTTTTTAACGGATTGACATCGCCTTATATTTTCAGGGTGGCATCTACATGTTCCATTTGCTAGACACCTACGCTGCTGGCATATCTTTGCTCTGCTCTGCTCTCTTCGAAGCGGTTGCTGTATCCTGGTTCTATGGTAATACTCCCCCTTTCTCACTCTTACCATTACTCGTTCCTATATGTTTGTGTCTTCATGAATGAATTGTTTGCAGGCTTGAAGCGGTTTTCCGATGACGTGGAAGAGATGCTTGGCTTCAGACCTGGTCTATATTGGAGGATATGCTGGAAGTTCGTCAGTCCTACTTTCATTATTGTAAGTTATAATGTTCCCTTCTTTAGGTAAGTTCTGCTACATTTTTAACATGGCTACAAGACTTGCATTCTGAATCAGATCATGAAAAATGATTCTTGTTTATCTCGAAGGAGTGTCTTCCCGGTTCAAAAGTCCTGTTTTTAAGGATAACAGCTAATGGGCTAGGTGATTGCCCCGCACAATATGCAACTCGTCAAAATATAGGGAACAGCCATAGGAACAGGTGATTGTGTTGCTTTTTATAGGATCTGATCAGTGGAGTTATTGCCGACTCATTACTGTTCCTGCTCGTCATTGGAAAACAAAAGATCGCGATTCGCAACTGTTTCAACACCTTTTATACTATCTTTACAGGGTGTGGTGGTCTTCGGCTTGCTGTACCAACAACCACTGCAGTACCAGCACTACACATACCCGCCGTGGGCCGTGGTGCTGGGCTGGGGCCTGGCCTGCTCTTCCATCCTCATGATACCCATCGTCGCGATCTACAAGCTCATCTCTACTCCTGGGACCTTCCGAGAGGTTTGTATCTTGATCATTGGTAGTGGTAGGTATGTAGTAGGCATCTTGGTAGGTATATACTTAATTGGGGGAGTTGACAAGGCGTCGAAAAAGCGCCTAACTGAAATGTTTATAACAGTCACAATCCCAATGCTATTCATTTTGACAATACGACTCCACGTTGTCGAGCAAACGATTTTTTCAAAAACATATAGCAATAGAGTACAAATTTCCTTCAAAATGCTTCGGATTGTAATTGAAAGTGTGTTCCAAAATTGAGGAGCCACGCTAATTTTATAAAAATGTAGTAGGTAATAATATCCTATGCAATTATGCATGTGATTAAAATAAGGGGGCCAAATATTTGTTTTAATACTTTAAACTATATTACTTCAGAATTATGCCTTCATCAATATTTTTGATTATATAATTTACTATTTGAGCAAAAAACTTTTTTTTACGTGCTTTAGAACTGTGGGAAATTCAAATATTTAAAAAGTGACGCCATTAGTCAAAATCTAAATATTAAAAAAAAATATGCATACTTATTTTTTTCTTCATAATGTTTGTGTATTACGCATCTACATATTTGTAATAGGTACGTTATTGCATGTTCCCCATAAGATACGTAGGTACCTAACGTGGAACTGGAAACTATGTTATTTTTCTTTCTCCTCAATGGTTCCAAGACAGTTAAATTATTTTCACTAGCATTCGTCGAGCTTAATAAATTATCTCGCTGCTTTTTGGTTGTTTACAGCAGTACATTCTGGCAAGTCCACCGGAAACTATGTTATTTTTCTTTCTCCTCCACGGTTCCAAGACAGTTAAATTATTTTGTGTGATTCGTCGAGCTTAATAAATTTTCTAGCTGCGTTTTGGTTGTTCACAGCAGTACATTCTGGCATGTCCCAAAATAATTTAAGTCATACCCATATTTATTTGGGGAAACATAAAGTTGTTGCTCTACCTTCTTTATTTTCAATCAATATTGTCCTGCTTTCAGCGCTTAGCCTGCTGCATATCACCAGAATCGGAACACGAGGCAATTCGAGGAGGCGCCCCCGTCAGCCGCTTTAGCTGGAAACATTGGCTGTATGTCTAAGCGAAAACAAAAGCACATCTCCTTGAAGATAATTGTCAAACAGGGCCTTAAGAATGGTCGATGGGAAGTGGTGAAGACTAAAATCAAGAATATGAAGAAGATAACTTTCTAGCTCTTCATTTTTGTAAACTCGACTTGTTTTGCCAAAAACTGTTACGCCTGTTAAGTTGATTGAAGTTAAGCGAATGCGAGAGTCTAGAAGGGCACTTCGGCTCGCTTCGTCTAACCTCGTTTCGCCTCGGGCGACTTCCGATCGTGGTCGGTTTTTGCGCTCGAGTCGAAGGACTCGAAGCGTCCCCTACCTAGTTCTCAGCATGGGTGTTGCGCTTAGTTACGCACTTCGCACTTCGGTCAATTTCGACTAGTACTTCGTCGAAGCAACTTCGCGAGTAGTATAGTGCAGGTTTTAAGGATAGCTCCAGAACATATCGAAACTGTCCCAATTTGTTTTAAGACTCCGATGCATATCCCGAAAACGCTTGTGTAGGTATGAATTGGTTTAGAAAAACGTATTTGTTTTAAATAGAATGTGTATTTAGGTATTAATAATTTTCACAATTACAGGTCATTCAGAAAATGACATTCTTTAGTATTTAAGTATACAATGTGTATGTACTTAACTGGATCAATGCACATCATGAAAGTAGTTTGTTCAGAATCGTTTTGCACACTTTCGGATAGGTTCGATTTTCTTTCGATCATTCCAAAACTAGGAATAATAACTAGGAATTACTTGCTTTGTCGACTTTTGAAGAAAAGCTCAAGAACCAATGTAAATTACAAGAACGAGCGTAACGAGCCTGAAAAGTGTGGATATTTTTCGTTAAACTAAGTAGTTTGACTATCCGGAACAGAGTTTCTCGTGGTCAAATCAGTTCGACCATTAAGTTTGACCACGAGGAAGGAAGGGAAAATTTTAGCACCCCACCTTGAAGTCACCATTTTCTTTTGCCCATCACACAAAAAGAGAACATACTTTATCAAATTATGACGAAAAGCTTAAACTCTTTTTACAGCAGTAGGTTTCGCCTTACCTAAGCTTTTCAACCTTACGTACGAGCGGGGTGCCCAATATCCCGAGTTTGCTTCGTTCGCTCTTGAATCCTAGATTCTATATTTTTATAACAGGCTTTTTAATATTTTTAGGCGCGTTAAAAACCCACTGTCACTTCATAGTTTTAAGTTTTTACTTCAGTCGGCAGTCCCCATGTTTTTGAATATGCCAATGGGGGTTTCGTGGCTCAGTTTGTAAGGCAAGTAAATCATTCAAACTATCGACATGGGACTCTCTGAATGATTTTGGGGGGGGGTCATGACCCCCACGACCCCCCCCCCCCCCCCCCCCGGACCGCGCATGCACGTGTGCGACTGTGTGCGTGCGTAGGTTTATAATCTAACCACAACTTTCTCCTCCAACCAGTCTAACTAATTTATAAATAAACGATGTTTTATAAATAATAATAATAATTCAGTGTATGTATTATGATTATTATAACATTATATTCTAAGTAGGGTCTTGGTAGTGTGCGTTAATTCCGGGACATGTATAAAAAGCTAAGCAAGCAGTTTCAGCAAAGTGATCCTTTCATGATCTAATTGAAACTTATTTTTAAATCACACACACACTACACTCAAACACATTCACACACCGGCACACAAACACACAAACACAAATGTATTATGTAATCACCCTTGCGCTAAACACCCTGGCTGCTGCTATACCTACATGACTGATCGCCCTGTATGGCCTAACACTGTCTCCTAAGATACAGGATTACCTAGTTTAGGAGACAGGGTTACATGACCTGTGTAGATTTATGTAGAGATACCATGATATTTTGTACATCTGTTTTTGTGTATCATGAATCTTGTGTGTTTCGTAATAAAGATTATTATTATTGGTAAACAAATTTTGTTTCTTAGCTCTTTAGCTAGTTTACTACATTAACGGGCCCAAGCCAAGTCAATGTAGCGTGTGTGAGGTGTTGGAATTAATGTTATGAGGGGTGATTTCATTTTCGTCAATCTGCATGAACTTTCTAACTATTCTGCAGGTGTTTAAGATTGCGGCTTTTATTATTATTATTATTATATTCTAAGTAGGGTCTTGGTAGTGTGCGTTAATTCCGGGACATGTATAAAAAGCTAAGCAAGCAGTTTCAGCAAAGTGATCCTTTCATGATCTAATTGAAACTTATTTTTAAATCAGTTTCGGGAACATTTCAATGGAAGTATTTTGAAGATGGTTTGACTCAGTGGCAAAAACCTAAATCAAAGGCCCTGCAACAGAATTTTCGACTTGACTGAAGGTCTAATATTGAAGCTCATTATTTACTTCTGAACCTTTCTCAGAAGCAAAATTTTATCATAATATCTCTGCAAAATCTACGAAAAAATAAATAATCCATCTTTTTGCACAGGACCATAAGGAGGTCCATGTAATTTGCACGACCGACCTCTATAGGGGGCGCCACTGGCTGTGGAAAAGGAACTAAGAGTTCTGTACATAAAATCTATAGTGTAAGATATTCCATTAATTTTATAAGATAATTCCTGTAACGTAGTCAAAATGTATAAAGTAGTGATGTTGTAAGCAGTTCTAATATCGTCCTGCCAAAGTATTTATGCGAAAAAAATATATTCTAGAAAATTGCATTGACATTCTGTTACATCTATGCCTAAGAAAAAAAAGTAGATTATTATCGTTAAAAATATAAATATTTATTTATATACCTAAATGTGAATTTTAAGAGATAAACGCTACTTTCAGAAATATATAATGTAGTATAATTAAGTTATCTAATAACTAGAAACCTTTGTGCTATGAATTTTATCTGTCTGAATGATGCGAAACTCAACCTAACCAACCTCAACCAGACGTTTGACTTTGTGTTAGGTTCCTAAATTATTTCTTCACCACTGTTCTCAAAACGGTGAAGGAAGGAAGGTTATGAATATAAGTATATTAAAACCAACCACATTAGTGATGCGGATTATTTATGGATCGCGCTAACAAGGCACCTGCGGGGTAATTGCGTAACATACCTACTATCAGCAGCAATGGACTTCATTTTGACAGTTCAACAACATTCATTGCGTTATTTACGTTGTTGAGCAGAAACATTTTTGAACATACGAAGCAATGGATTAGCAATATCCTTCAAAATTATTCAGATTGAGATCGATAGTGTGTTACGCATTTAGGGTGCTGTCCCACCGCCGACGAGGAAACGACTACTTAGCTATCAACGATTTTCTCATTCAAGAAACGTACAGACGCCAGCACATCAACCTACCCGAAACTGTCACATTTTCTCAATCAACTTTGAACCTTATTCTTTAGTGATAAAGTTGAAAATCTATTAACGAAATTTGACAGATTGTAGTAGGTTGATGTGCTGGCGTCTTTACAAAGATTGTAAAGTCCCGTGTAAGTAAAAGAGACACAAATATAAATTTGTTCATCGCTGACTTTTCACACGGCCGGCGATTACTCGTTTATTGCAGCTACAAGAGCTATCATAGAGAGCAGCTACTCGCTCAGCGACGCTTGCTTGACGGGACTAACATTCTCTAAGAGACTAACACTTCGTTCTATACGCATACCAGCAAGTAATCTCAACTCCTTTTTAGTTGCTAACTCTTCTCGCTTCTCGTTAATCGCTTGGTGGGACAGGTGCCTAAGAAACCAGAGAGGCCACATACATAAATAATAATCGTTGGGGCATACAAAAACGAGCCAGTCGAATTGCGAGACTTTGCCAGAGGTTGAGAATTGCTGCTATATCTAATCATAAGTCCTATACCTATCCAAAGAAGTAGAGAACTATATCCCTAGATACGCTTCTACCTAGATGTTAAGCATATTACTAAATAATCTACGTCCTACGCTGGCTGGACCAACTCGCAAACAGATCTGTGACAAGCACAATAATTTTGTATATAACTATATATCTTTGTACTTACGTATACCTGAAAAATGTACACTCATGTAACTTGTAACTATACCGCTTACTGTAGTGTATTTCATTTTGTACTTACCTATGCTAATTTTAAAGATTTTTCGGCCTCATGGAAACGGCATGAAAATAATGGCCATCTCAATCTACTCTAGAAGCCTGTCAATCTATTATGAAACTAACTCTAAAACAAAATAATAATATTATGTTAAAAACTATTAAAATATAATTGGTTTTAGTGGTTACGAAGGTTCTTTGAAATGTCTAAGATGTGGCGCCTAAGTGGGCCAAATAAAAAATCTGTTAATTAAAGAACTAACTCTCAAGACGGTAATTGTATGTTAAAACGCTATTACAATAATTGCTTTTTAGTTGGTTCTTAAGTTTTTTTATGTCTGAGTATAATGTGGCGCCCAGATGGGGCAAATAAAAATGGCTACCTTCCGTTCGTTACTATACAAGTTCGAGTGTCTACCTATAAAATTATGTACACAATGTAAACTAGTAATTTATTACCTATTTGCATTTATTAAATTTGAACCAAAATATCAAAATACTTTTTAACGTATCTAATAGGTACATATAGTTTTGTACGCCTTGTTAACTATATTTTAGTATTAATTATTTAACTGCAAAATGTTTGAGTAAATCGCGTCCTACAAACTTTTTAAGTAGAAAAATTACTTAAACGAAAAAGTTTATTTATGAAAATTATATAGATTTCTAAAAAAAATGTGTATCGAAGGCAATGCTCCGGGCGAGTAAAAATAATTAGAAATTGTAAAAACGTAGTGTTGTGTTGTTCATAATAATAAATGTGTAGATTTTGAATAGTGATGTAAATAATAATTTTATTATTGTATTGAGTTGTCTGCAGCAGATAATGTTAATGTAAACTGTGTTCATTTATAAATAAATGTCTTAGATAACTACAATCTCTTTTCATCCTACTACTACCCAACAAAATGCCTTAAAAGATACCTACCTAAAACATAACCATCGGCAAATTATCTTTCTGGGATGTGCAAACCGAAGTATACTGAAAACCAAACAGTAATTGCGCAAAATACTGTACGCACATGTACAGGAGGATGCACGTGGTTATGAAACCAGTATAATTATGCCAGCCTCTTATTCTGTAAAAGCTCTATACTATCCTACTAAGCCAGATTAAGGGCAAAGTGTCAACAGTGACGTGCGGTTGACTGTACATAACATTATTTTCCAAAATAAAGCTACGATTTCCTAGAAGAACGTTTCCGTCATTTTTCATGTCAAGAAAATCTGTCATTTACACCGTACCGACTGTATATTTTGACACTAAGGTATCAAACATCGCTCTGTATTTGGACATTACCACCCGGCCACGACTTTTGGCTTAGCGGCAAGCGGCGCGGTTTCTGTTGTCTAGCGTTGACGCTGCGAGCGGTTCGTCGTGGCTTGGTTCATACATTTTTTAATAATAATAATAATCCACAACTATCACACAACGCCATCTAGTCCCAAGCTAAGCAGAGCTTGTGTTATGGGTACTAGACAACTGATAAACATACTTATATATTTCTAAATACATACATATTATAGATAAATTACACCCAGACACAGAACAAATGATCGTGCTCATCACACAAACATTTGTCCTGGGTGGGAATCGAACCCACGACCTCCGGCATAGCAGTCAGGGTCACTAACTACTAGACCATCAGGCCAGTCAAAATTTTGGTATATTTTGGTATATTTGTTTTTACCGCTCGCCGCCCCGCGCTTAGCTGCCGCTGATAGCGGCGAGTTCGTGGCCAGGCCGTTACGGCGGTCACCGCTCTGCTAGAAGATCGTAGCTAAACCGAACATCACCTTTTTTTATAAGTGACATCTCGCCGGTCAACCTAGAAGGTTGTTGACTGCTTAACCGGACTAACCGAACATCACCGAAAAACGGAAACCAGTAGCGCCATCTACATTCTCCTCAAATTCAACTCTAGCCCGCAGAGTCAATAATACCTAATTTTTTTTATATATAAGAGTGATAAAATAAATAATGAATGAATGAATTGAATTTTATTTAAAAATTGAAAAATATAATTTATTTATGTAATTTATTGAAATAAAGGAAAAAAATGCAAAAGGGTTGTACCTATTTGTATATACATTTTTTTAATCAATATGAAACCATAACACTGGTTAAACCATTGGTTTATTATAGTACCAATTTATGCATCGCAATTTATTTACGCTATTTTGTAATGTTTTGATTGCAATCAACGAACCTACTGCACTTGACCCCCCTTATTCTCAGCGATTTAATTAACACTTGACTAAATCACAATCCGCTCGACTAATTACTAAACGAGTCGTTTGCACTGTTCGAGTCACTAAATTGTAAAAACCATAGAGTATAGAAACGCATGTTTGCACTCCACTGGAGTCGTGTAAATGTCTTATGTATGTCAGCGTTTGATTAGTGACAAGTGTGAAATCACAGAGTATTTTTTGATAGACTGAAACTGTGGGAAGTTTATAAAAACGCTTGATTTATTTCAATGAGAAAACCGTTCGGCTATTATTGGCAACAAATATGTAATAAATAATAATGTAAATAGTGAACGTAAGTTGCAGTGTAATCGATGAAAGATAAATTATTAATCTACTCGTCTCGCGACCTTCCTTGCCCCGCAAAACCAGTCTGCTGCTCAAAAGAATCTGATACGTGTGAACAAGGGAATTTAGTTTAGCTCATTAGCTGTCATAATATTGCTAAATGGCGGGATATAAGTGGTCTGAAGACATTACAATCAAGTTTGTTAGCGAGTATGTTGCACACGAGTGTCTGTGGAACACTAAACACTCATTGTATAAAAACAAAGTAGCCAGATTGGCAGCTTATAGGGACATAGCAAATAATATGAACCTACCTAATTTTGGCGAAAAAGAAATCGTCGTCAAAATTAAAAATATTCGCTCCACATACTGTCAAGAACTAAAAAAAATAAAAGATTCCAAGACGTCGATGGCGGAAGTTTACGTCCCTAATCTAAAGTGGTTTTCAATACTTAATTCAATAAGAAAAGAGGATGCTTTGGTAAGTTTTTATTTTGATATTTAATTTCAATAATCTTTTGAACTACAATAACAGGTTGTTCAGAAGGCGTTATTTCAATCTATCTTGTGAAATTGCCAGCTCACTGTTCCCTCTTCCAGGAAATAATCAGCATAGTCAGCCCTGATTTGACATGCATCTTCTGGTGTTCTTCTGATGTGATTAATATTTTTAGGGAATTCAGCAAGCCCTTCTATTAGCAATTCTCTCCACATCCCTGGAATAATGTTGCCAGTATCACGTTCCTCTACATCCAGTGTTGTCACCTGTATTGGACTTTTAGTTATTCTCAACCAGTTGTGCAAAACGCAACAGGTTTTGACAATTTTTGCAATTTTGTCTGCTGTAAATGGAAGGGGCTTTTCAAAAATTCTGAAGCGGCTGACAAGAAGCCCAAAGGTGTTATCAATGACACTTCTAGCACGGGACAATCTGTAGTTGAATATTTTCTTTTTATCTGATTTCTCTCTGCCTTCAAACGGCGTCATTAAATACTTTTTTAATGGGAAGTTATCATTTCCAACTATAACATGATTAGGTGGGAGTAAATTATTTTCTAATGCCTTAGTTATATTGCTTTCTTCAAAAACTTCTTTTGACATCTTATTATTTGACCAAATATCGATATATTTGAAGCAATAGTCATCATCACATATAGCCAACAGGGCAACTTTGTGATTATGCTTTCCTGTTTCACTTTGAGATTTCATCAAAACGAATTTCCCATCAATAGCACCACAGCATCTTGGAAAATCCCATGTATTACTATAGCTAGTTTCAACAGCTTTCCACTCTTCATGAGTTGGTTCCTGAAACCAAATTAATAATTATTATTTTGGATATTCTCAGGAAAATGCAGAAGATAGTGTCGGTGGTACCAGCTTTCAAGATGATAGCTATGGTGGTACCAACTCCCAGTGTAATGTTGAAGAGTCTGCAGACAACACAGCACCAGAAACAGACCAGCCTCGCTCCTTAAAGAAGAGAAGACTGCAAGAATTAGCAACACTTTTAACAAAAGTGAAAGAAGTATGTGCTCTGAATAACACTCCACCTCCAGAAGAGCACGAGTTTGATATTTTCGGCCGAAGTGTTGCCGCACAACTAAAAGTGCTGCCGTTAGAACAAGCTTTACAAGCTCAGCATTACATACAGAGTTATTTGACAGGATTACGGTTGCAGGATTCACCAGGTTCTACAGCATCTTCACCATATTATGTAAAGTTTGAGCATATGAGTCCGTGAGGGAAATTGTTGAAGGGATTGGCAAAAATGGCAAGCATGGGAAGTCCTAATCGAGAGTGATTACTTGAAGAAAGTGGCAGGAATCGACAGGGTGATGCAAGGGAATTGTGTATAGTGGTGTATGTTGGAAGACGCCTAACATCAGGCTTTAGTAAATTGATTGAAGGAATAGTAACTATTGAATGATTTTCCAAATCTCACAATATTTTTGAAGTATGTCTGTTACCCCAACCTTGTCGTTTTATGACTATGTGCTCACTAAAAAATTATAATTTTGAAAGTTGACAATTAAACTGTTATAAGAGCATAACATAATTATATTTTTTACTACCCAATCTCTTCTGAACTTAAATCAAGCTTTACAAATAACGCATCTTACTGAAATACTACCTAATAAAAAATATGTTTATTTATGAGCAGCCAAATTTAACCCAGATGATACTGAAACTATTCTTTACAGAAAAGCCAGTAAAATGTGGCCCTTTTAAAAAGTCCATTGTAATATAGAGATTGTATGCATGACGTACATATGCATTTTTGGGTCTTCTAAAAGGCCTGTCACAGTATCTGGGTTAAGTGGGACTAGGCCAGACAGGTTGGCCACATATCAAACAAGTCATGAACCAAATCTAACACCATGTGGGTCCCAGTGAATGTACGACGAGACAACATCGAGGTAGGCCCAGGATAAGATAGCGGGACGAGCTTGACACCTACACACAGGATTAGTCCACATTAGCTCAAGACAGAGAGGACTGGAAAGGGGAAAAAGAGACCTTTGCCCTGCAGTGGGACAACATAGGATAAAATTAAAACAAAGTACCTTATTATAATCCTTTAGAGCTAAGCAGATAGCATCACATACTTTATGAATCATCAAACAAATACTTGTCCTTGACACGTTAAACAAAAGTTCTAGTATCCTCAAACAGCTTCCAGTTGCAAATAAATGCAGTACAATTTCAAGTTTTAGTGATGCTGGCAGTGCCCTTCTCATTACAGTGTCCGCCTTTTGAATATGTGGCTCTACTCTATTTAATAACCAGTTAAAGGATTCTTCTGTCATATGCAATGCAATAAAATGCTCTGTTGGGCCTTTGGCAGATAGTTCAGGGAGAAGGTAACTATTTGTATCCTGTTTAACTTTGTCTTTTACCCATTTACGTTTGCGATTTATTTTTACATGTTCATTAGCGGATTCCTCTTTAATTTCTTCGATGATGTGTTTTAAAGTTTCTTGGATGATATCCCGCACTTCACCACGAATCTGCAGCCTGGGGTGCCTGATAATTATAGCCCTGCATGGTGGGCTATAATTACGTTTATGTTTTGGTTGCGGACTTTTTATTGTGACCTCACTCAGCTTAATATACTGATAATTTATTTATTATGTATCTACCAAGACTAAAACCAAGATTATAGGGCCAGTAAATAATCCCCAGCTACTTGATTTTTATACTTTTGAAATCGTGTATTTTATTGATTTAGGCACGAATAAAATGATTTGCAACGCGCGCCACATAAATTATCTTTCTGTAATGACAACAAACACACAAAATGACAATTAAAAATTGACATTGACACATTGAGATAGGAATTGACATGACAATACCTATGGATACCAAGGGTGCATTCCGAGTTAGGACTGTAATCGATATTTTCGATTTGAGCGTGCTTAAACCCGTACCGAATTAGGTTTAAGCACGCTGAAATCGATAATATCGATTACAGTCGTAACTCGGAACGCGGCAAAACATAAACACGGATGCGATGTGAAATAAATAATATGGCATAATCAATAAACAAAATATTCTGATTTTATTTTAATAATAAAATGATTATTTATTTAAAAAATATATATAATTTAATAATACTGGATACAAGTAAAAGTACAGCTAAAAAAAGTAAAGTAAAACTAGAGCTGAAAATTATGGGGAGAAGTCTTAGGCCGGGCCACAGACGTATTACGTCTGTGGGCCGGGCGCAAACGTCCGGTTTCCTGATTCGGAATTCAGTTTCGGAATTCAGATTCGGAAACCTGAATGCACGCATTTCATACAAAATGTTCTCTCCAGCGCACACGTTGTTAAATTTTCCGTCAGGGTTTCCGAATCTGAATTCCGAATCAGGAAACTGAACGTTTGCGGCCGGTCTAAGTCCTTGGGATGATGCTAACAGTTGTGAATAGCTATGAAGTTATGTTGAGTACAGACAAAGGTGTCATCAATAACTGTTACACTGTAATACATGTCTGCTACAAAATAAACAATGATTAATCTCTGTTTTGTAGTTTCAATCGCCTGCAAGTTGCCATCAAAGCCGATTTAAGTCGCTACCATCATATTAAAGTAATTAGAATAATATTTTTCTACCTAACTTTGTAAGTACTTAGCCGCTATCTGGGAAGTAATTGTGTTGTAAAGTAAGTATTAGTCTTGCAACACTTGTCTAAATGTGCATAAATCTAAGCTTCCAGTTTTGGGCTTCTATTAATAAAAAACCAAGAACTTGTCTATGGATGACATTTGCATGTTCCATTACTCACAGAATTTCAATACACACGACAAATATTTATTTGGCTTTCAGGACTAAAACACTAATACGTTTATATAGAAAGCCCTATGAATACAATTTTAAGAAAAAACACAATTTTTTCCATATTGATAATTACCTGATAACCCGATACTCTGTTGTTTAAAAATACCTAAATGTAGTTAATAACGTCAGGGTTTCAGGAACGCACTTATTAATGGCAGGCTTGTCATGTTGATTTCGATATTCCGTAATTTATTGGCGTAGAGAAATGACTTTTATAATTTATTCTTTAAATTAAGTGACAAAGAAATAATCTATAAATAAAGGAGGAGTAAAAACGTGCATTGAAATTGTGAATGTGGCATCCGTTTATAATTAAATCATCAAGTAAATATCAAGTTGTCACTAATAATATCTTTGAATCGATATAACTACGGAAATAATCTTGAGTTTGCCGTGAATATATTATCGTTATGTCAACAAAGTTATGAGCTAATCGTTCCGTTAAGGTAAGAGCTCTTTATCATCGAGAATTTCGTAACAATTTACTGATATCAAATGTTATCACAGACTTGCGACCGCGGGCCTTGTTTATATTTTTTGTCGCTCAAATCACTTTCGATCTTATCTTTGTGTTGTCAAGTAGAATCAGTTTTCAAATACACACCTTCGTAATCTGTTTTTTTGTGATAATCCTTGTAATTTCTTGTAGTAGTGAAAATGTCGTTAGAACGAGAGAGTGTGGGCGGAGTGCCCAGTGTGGGGGATATACGGGGGGTGGCGCTCCCCAGTGCGGGCTCCGCGTCCGCAGACCCACGGTCTCAGCTGCTGCAAGAGATGAGAGAACAAAATTTTGACCTGATCAGATTTGCCTCATACAGGACCGCTTGCAAGCTCCGCTATGTACAGAAGAAATGTAACTGTGAGTAATGTACATTGTATTTAATTTATACTGATTTATAAAACTTGATTTAATGTTTTTCTGAAATGTATTTTGGCGTTTGTCTTCTAAACAATGGTGCCGATTCTGTTGTTCACAAACTAAACAAAATTTAAGTTCAGTGAATCTTATTCTTCCTATTTCATTAAGAAAAGGACAGAAGATAAAATTTTGTTCAGTCCTGTTAAATTAATCAGCTGACATGTTTAAGACTTGATTAAAAACTTACCTACTAAAATTAATTTGGCAGGACTAAACTAAAATTCGGCACCATTTTCTCTGTTAGATGGTACACAAATACATTCATCAACTAACAACTTTATTCATTTTTTATTGGGTTAAATTGGTGTTTATTGCTTCCAAAATTATGAAACGGTTCCACTGATGTGCTCCGCATAGAATGAGTCATGAATATTTATAACTGGGATGGAATAACAACTCTATGTTTAGTTAGATTGGACACCAAGGTTTTAATAAATCATTGGCTCAGATTTTGATTGACTATGACAAATTGTTGTATTTTGTCAAATTGTCATTGATGTTGCAGGTATTCTAACTTAATGGATACAACAGTTTGAGAGTCGAAAACATTTTCCTAGCTTTTTTTTTATAAACTTCTTATCTTCAAAATTTTTAATGAAATTGTAAACAAAACAAATGTAAATAATATCTATGTCAATAAGGGCTGATTATTCAATTGACAAATCATTTTTATTCGTGGAATAAAATTGACGTCAGACAAATTTTGTATGGAAGAACTGTCAAAAATTCAAAATTATGCCTTGGATAAAATTATCTGGCGTTGGCAAAATCAGCCCTAAGAGAAATAAATTATTGTGGAACCTGGATAAGCAAGAGTTCAAGGTATCGCAAGCTCGTTTTCGCTTATAGAGGTTTTCCATTAAAGCAAGTTGTTTGCCTATAAGGTACAGGAGTGGCTCTTCTCTCTTATAGATGTCTACTTGATCACCAAGGTGTATTTGATGTATTAATGTAAGTAATCCTTTCTCTTTCAGTACACGTAATAGACATATGGAATGTAATTGAGGCATTCCGTGAGAACGCACTGAACACTCTAGAGCCAACCGCATGTGTGAACGTAACGAGACTGGAAACACTTGTATCTTCGTTGTATCACAACTTGAACAAAAGACTGCCGCCTGCTCATCAGGTGTCTGTTGAAGCATGTTCAGCTTTATTGTTGAACTGGTTGCTGTCTGCTTACAGTACTGGGTGAGTTGGTAATATGACTTTGGTGGTCATTTCATGAAGAAAAGTCACACAAGTTGGGTAAATTAAATTCCTTTTTACTCTTAAAACTGTTGCTGACAAAATAAATGATGTCATTTCTGCAAGTAGGTTTATACAAACACTTACACATGAATAATATTTTATAACCTAGATGAAGTTGGTGTTTCCTATATGCAACTACTCTGAGAAAATACACCAAAAGAAACAAGAGTTAATGATAAGATTCAGTCGGCCTCACCAATATTTATAACCCCCTGCACCCTAATTGCGTAACACATTATCAATCACATTCTGAATCATTATGGAGGATATTACTAATTCATTGCTTAATTATGTTCGAAAAATGTGTCTGCACAACAACGTAAATAACGCAATGAATGTTATTGAACTGTCAAAATGAAAACCATTGCTACTGATAGTGTGTTATACTATTACCCTGCCGATTGTTTACCATAAACATTTAAATTGAACTCCTTATTATCTAATAGATTCTACAATGATTTGTTATTGTTTACAAATTAACATAATGTTGCGAATTTCCTAGCCTTGAATGGATGTGTGATGGGGAGTATTGGTAGTAATGCTAATTAAGTTGCACCTTATTTATAATGCATGCATTGTAACAGATTAGCCGGTTGAATGCCGTAATTACAGAAACAATTTAAAAGCCATTGTGTCTCGCGTAGATCCACATTCCCGGCATACAGAATGTCATTTCAAGTTTGCCTTTAGGTACACCTTACCCCCCTCTCACTGAGAGGAGGCCTGTGTCCCAGCAGTGGGAACATTTTAGGCTGATTATGATATGATGATGACACCTTACTGATACTATCTAATACTACTGATGCTCTTTAATGATTATGTTATACCACACCCCGGACACTCCATACAACGCTCGCAAAATAATTACCTACTCATACTACATTAAAAAATGACGTTTGTATACGTATGAATGTGTGCGTGAGGTACTTGTGTTTGCGAGCGCTCTTGTTAAAGAACTGCGACGAATACGCCGAAGTGCGGGGTGAGGTGCGGTAACTGATGTTAGTGCGGGGAAGGGAGTGGCCTTTCTATACGTAGTACTTTAAGTATTCTGTGGTTATACTCACTAGAGATAATACCACATATTACATAATACTTAATCCTACTAATATTATAAACGCGAAAGTTTGTGAGGATGGATGGATGGATGGATGTTTGTTACTCTTTGAATTACTTGAATTAAAGATTTAAAAATTGCAATGAAATACAGCCTTACTTAAATTTTACAAAGACCCAATACAAAGAGGTGGTCCCCTATTACCACTCTTTAAATTATTGTATCAATAAAATGTAAACCTTAGCTAACCTAGCACCAAAATTCGAAGGAAGCATAGCCTGTTGTAAATGTGAAGAACTAATCTTGTATGAATAGCTACACTAATTGGTCAACCCTTTTCTAAGGTATGAAAATTATGCTGCTGTCTGTACAATAAGTAGATCAGGCGGTGATATTGCATTATCTTTTAGAAGTATATTGCAATAGTAAACAACATAAAGTCCGGCTGCGCAAAATTTTCCAAAGATGTAAACAACAATGGCCATTCGAAATTGAACAAAATCGATGTACAAGAACATTACTTAAAATAATTGTTCTCGTATATCGATTTTATTCAATTTCCTTAAACAAGTAAAATATAATTATCATTAATTTGTTTCAGTGAGAATGTGGGTAAAATCCGAGTGTTTTCCATCAAAGTGGCGCTCGCCACGATGTGTGCAGGCAAGCTGATGGACAAGCTAAGATGTAAGTACCTAATTTTATGTGTTTGAAGTATGAAGGTCAGAGTTAAACAATTATTCATTATTGACTAGGCTAGCTACTCAGCTGTGAGTCATCGATGTGATCCAACTTCTTAGATCATATTTTATAAGGACCTGCATAATATGCAATTTAAATAAAGTAGGTAGGAGGTACTCATGTAGACACTACTAGGACCTGATTTATTTTATGCATTGAGATATAATTACATAAAATAATACAGTGATTAGCATCCATATGATGCACATGCATTATAAGGGCCTTAGCACACTTGCGACGTAAAAATAATGATGAAAAACCGATTAACGAATTCCGCTAAGAAACATTACTACATTACGTCGCGATTCGAGTTCCTATCGGAACATAATGAGAGTCAGTTGCATTGTAGCAATCGGAGCAAAATGTCGTCGCTTTCGACTTAAATACAGTATTACTTCGGACCTCTCAGATTAGTTTTTCCGTACAATCAACATCCATTTAAAAAAAAAAAACAGTTTCGCTTTATTATCTAGTAGACCGCCACAGATACGTTCGAAACAAACGCGGCACCGCAACAAAATAGCGAGCTGAGCGCGGAGGTGTAACTGACTTCAAAGCAGATCAACGAAATCACGCGGGAAAGAGATAGAATCAAATCTGTGCGTTAGAACAAACTTTTTCGCTTGTCGTACAACAGACAAGTCATAGCGGGATTACTGTGCGGAGATGTTGTACGCGCCTTATAGTTGTGACTCTTGAAACTGACTTTGATAAAAACACACGAAAGTTATCAAGGGTTCATTCCCCCAAGCTATGGCCCTGCACCTTGTCCATTCGACGTTGACCATTGAGCATATTGGGGACATGACATGACTTCTCAACAGATATTTTGCTATGCAAACTATCGCCTATCTAGTTGGTTAATACCTAGACCAGCCTTTTAAATAGTGCCTTATAATTTACTACATACAATGCTGTTTCCTTTACCTTCTGTACCTTCAAATTACTCCTCTTTTCCTCTAGACATATTCTCCCAGCTATCAGACGGCAACGGCCACCTACTAATGAAGAGGCTATCGGACTATCTAAGAGAAGTGCTTGCGTTACCAGCGGCGGTGTACGAGTCACCTTCGTTCAACTACACAGACTCGCTTGCACTTACTATATTTAATCAGGTAAGTTCTAGATGATTCTACGTTGTTACTGCTAGGTTTGAGAAAGACTACCCTCACCTTGAAGTATACTTGGGTAATGATCATTGGACCCCCAGGGGGATCTTTAGCTTGACGGTTGAAAGATCATGAGCCCAATAGGTTAATGTAAGGCAGACATTTTTTGGAACGAAGTTCTTTTACGGAGCTTGCGGTAGGACTAAAATAGGAGAAATAATCACGTAAAGAAAAAGCGTTATGCCCCTTCCATGCGACTTTTCATTTATGTAATAGAAAGAGACAGAGAGATAGTTTACATGATTTCCGAGGGTACTGAAGCCAATAGTGAGATCAAAATGAAAATCCGAGATGCAATTGTTTCTAATTAAAATTTTCGTCATGGGTGTCGTTTTCATGGTTTTCGAGGGTACTGAAGCCGTTAGTGATGTCCTGCCGTGGGTCCTCCGCCCCACACGTTTTTTTTTTTACTGTCCCAGTATTCATGATACAGATATTAATTAGATCTATTGGGTGTATTGATGGTAACTCCGACACACCCTCAATCTCACCAAGAACTTTACTGACTCGAAAATGTTTTCAGTAATACATGAGCACTACTCACTATTATCGTACTGCTCAAGCCAACACGAATAAAAAGATTTAAAACGAAATCGCGTAATACTGTATCGAATTTTGGATCCCGAGTTATAGTATGATAGCTCGGGACAACCGTACGCAAAATACGCGCATAGGCGTGGAGTTGCGGACAACAGCCCATATTATTTATTTTGTAAGGTGCTGACGCACACATTATTGTAATAGTTCAACGCGGGGCTTGCCGAAGCGGGGAGTTAGCCTTACGCCTCGGACTAAGTAGGTCACTGTAGCGAATTGATTAATAAACGTCACCACGTGTCTTAGTAAGGTAACCTGTGTATAATTTATCTCCACCACCTGTAGGGGGCGTAGGACTAACTCACACTGGTGACCCCTGTGTAAAGAACTAGTGGTGGTGGAAATAGTGAATAGTGACAGACAGTACAGTGAAACAAAATAAAATGGCGAAAAACGGGAATCAAAACGACACAGAGGTTGCGGCGGTCTCTGTAACATCAAAGATCCCTACTTTCTGGAGCGATCAACCCAGGTTGTGGTTTGTGCAGTTTGAGGCTGTTGTGGCAAATCAAAAGTTGTCAGACGCGGATAAGTATAACATGCTTGTAACAAAACTCGTCAAGGACAACGTGGAGCAGGCAAGTGACGTGTTACTGGCACCTCCCGAAACAAAAAGATACGAGTTATTGAAGAATCGGCTCATGACAGTATATGAAGAATCAGAGACCAAGCAATTCCAGAGACTGCTATCCGAAATGGAGTTAGGTGATCAGAAACCGTCGAATCTACTCAGGAAAATGAAGGATTTGGCACGGAAGAAATTGCCAGACGAGACACTCCAAATGATGTGGACGGGACACTTACCGTCATCAGTCAGAGCGGTACTGGCAGTGAGTGAAATTCAGGAACTAGATAAACTGGCGGAGCTGGCGGACAAGATTATGGAGACGACACGACCCATAGAAGTTGCGGAAGTGGCATCACAAAAACGAAGGCCACAGGAGCGAGATTTGGCAGCAGAACTGGAGGAACTGCGGCTGGAAGTGGTACAACTACGGGGGAGACAGCCATGGCGTGGAACAGGGCGAGGGCGATTCCGCCCACGATCAAGTTCAGGGCGCAGACAGGGGGCGGCCCCGAAGCGACGCTCCAGTAACGATCCAGATTGGTTGTGTGATTATCATTTTAGGTACGGACAGCGAGCAAATAGATGTCTGGAGCCGTGTGCATGGAAGAAGCCGCAGGGAACGTCGGGAAACTAGCAACAGTGCAAGCGACGGCGGACACCTGCACTGTCACACCCTCTCACCGCCTGTGTATAGCAGATGAGGCCAGTGGATTCAGGTACCTAATAGATACGGGAGCAAATGTTTCGGTGATTCCAATTAATAGTAGATTGCGCACGTATTCGAAATCTAGTGATTATAGGCTGTATGCAGCTAATGGTACGGTTATAGAAACGTATGGCACTAAGACTTTGACATTAAGCTTAGGATTAAGGCGGGCATTTATGTGGACTTTTGTGGTTGCGAATGTAAGGCAACCAATATTAGGGGCAGATTTTTTAAGTCATCATGGCCTTTTGGTTGATGTAAAAGCTAGAAGACTAATAGATAAGGAAACTAACTTGAATGTAATAGCGTCTGTTGTTTGTTGCAAGGATCATTCAATTAAAACCGTCGAGGGCGGTCATACGTATGCAGAATTGCTAAATAAATATCCGGAGATAACACAACCGTTATCTTTTAAAGAAACGCCCCGCCACTCTGTGTTACACCACATAGAAACAACGGGCCCGCCTGTGCATGCCAAGGCGCGCCCGTTGCCGCCCGACAAATATAGAAAGGTTAAAGAAGAATTCCGCATAATGCAGGAAATGGGGGTCTGTAGGCCCTCCAAAAGTCCGTGGGCTAGCCCACTTCATGTGGTCCCAAAGAAAAATGGCGAGTTGCGACCGTGCGGGGATTATAGGAAGTTAAACACGGTTACTAAACCAGATCGGTACCCGATACCCAGACTACATGATTTTACATATTTGCTAGCCAACAAAAAAATATTTTCAAAAATAGAGGTAAATAGGGCATATCATTGCATAGCGATTAATCCGGAGGACATCGAAAAAACCGCGATAATTACGCCATTCGGGTTATTTGAATTTCCCCGCATGACCTTCGGTCTATGTAACGCTGCGCAGTCATTCCAAAGGTTCATGGATCAGACGGTTTTAAAGGATTTAGGCAATGTTTTTGGATACATAGATGACGTAATAATAGCCAGCGCCACGAGGGCGGAACATGAAGCCGACTTGGAAAAAGTTTTCAAGCGTTTTAAAGACTATGGGGTGACTATTAACCTAACTAAAAGTAGTTTTGGACAAGAAAGCGTTGAATTTCTGGGTTTTGAGGTATCCACGCAGGGCATCAGACCACTAAAAGAGAAAGTAGAGGCAATTACTAAATATCCCAAGCCAAAAACGGTAGAACAATTAAGACGTTTTCTCGGGATGGTAAATTTTTATAGGATGCACATTCCAGGGGCAGTCAAATCGCAAAGAATATTAAATCAATATTTAAAAGGCGCAAAGAAACGGGACAAATCACTCATACAATGGTCAACGGAAGCTGACGAGGCATTCTTACAATGTAAAACATGCTTACAGAATGCGGTCACATTATCGCACCCATTGCCAAATACACCGCTAGCACTTATGACTGACGCGTCGGATACATGTGTGGGTGCAGTTTTGCAACAACGTAGCAACGATAAATGGATACCTATAGGTTATTTTTCTAAAGCAATGAGTCAGACGGAACAAAAATACTCCGCGTATGATAGGGAGTTATTAGCGATATACTTAGCGATCCAATATTTTCAGAATCAGGTTGAAGGCAGACAACTGATAGTTTATACTGATCACAAGCCAATAACCTTCGCGTTTACAAAAAGCAACTCCGGTAAAGAAATACCTAGGCGGACACGGCAGTTGGCATACGTTAGTGAATTTACAACAGATATAAGACACATTAACGGTTCCGAGAACCCAGTAGCAGACGCCTTATCGCGAGTAGAAACAATATATTGCCCACAGGCAATTGATTACTCAGAACTAGCAGAAGCTCAGTCAAAGGATAGTTACTTGTTAAGGCCAATACAAAATAGTAGTGTCGTTATTAAGGAAATTGAGGTACCGCAAACAGGCGGGAAAACAATTTCCTGTGAAATATCAACAAAGAATGTGAGGCCGTACCTACCAGAAAGTTTAAGAAAAAAGGCGTTCGATGCGACACACAATATAAGTCATCCAGGCATTCGAACTACTCGAAAGTTAATGCAGGATAAATTCTTTTGGCCAAACATGAATCGAGATGTAGGGCAATGGGCAAAGACGTGTGTACATTGCCAACGCAGTAAAGTCATTCGGCATACTAACTCAGAATTAGAGAATTTTACAAATTGCGATCGTTTTGAACACATTCATGTGGATATTGTAGGCCCACTAACTACTACAGAAGAGGGGTTTAGGTATTTAGTAACAATAGTAGATAGGCGCACACGATGGCCAGAGGCGTTTCCTATCAAGGACATTACTGCAGAAACGGTAGCAAAAATAGTTTACGAAGGGTGGATTGCACGTTTTGGGTGCCCGGTGAAAATGACTTGCGACCAAGGGAGACAGTTCGAAAGTGCACTATTCATGTCGCTATTAAAAATGTTAGGTATACACAAATGTAGAACTACACCGTATCATCCACAGTCCAATGGGGCAGTAGAAAGATGGCACAGATCATTAAAAGTAGCATTAACAGCAAGATTAAATTCGATTTCATCATCATGGGTGACCGAGTTACCAACAGTCATGCTAGGGCTTAGATCAGCATTACGCTCGGACAACGGTATAAGCGCGGCGGAAATGGTGTATGGTCAAACGATAAGAATGCCAGCGGATTTCTACGCAGAGAATAATAAAGGTGGTTATACGTCCGATTACGAATGCGTCAACAGGATACGGCAGGCGATTAACGAATTAAAGCCAGTACCGATAGGGTACAAGAACACAAAAAGCTTGTTTGTGCATCCAGATCTACCAAAAGCGGAGTTTGTATTTATTAGAAACGATACAGTAAGGAAACCGCTACAACCTAATTACGATGGTCCGTTTCGAGTTTTACAAAGAAAAAATAAAGTATATACGGTACAGTTGCCAAATAGACAGACTAACATTTCAATAGATAGACTTAAGCCGGCATATTTAGTAAATCAAGAAAAAAAGGAAAGCACTAGTAGTAATAATAACGAAACCGCTCGTAGCGTGTCACCGGTACCACACATTACACGTACCGGCCGGGTCAGCAAAAAGCCTGTGCGATTCATGTAGGTACACAGGTCAGTCACAGTAAGGTAAAACGCGAAGTCGCGAACATAGTAAAGAATAGGAGCAACAATGGGCAACACTCAGAGTCCAAATAACCCCCACGAACAAATTGTCATGACACAGGCGAAGATAATTACGAACCAAACAGAAGTGACTGATAGGTTAGATAAATTTGGCCTTTTAGTACTGGGAATCTTGGGAATCATCATAATAATCATAGCGATTATGGCGTGTACCAGGTGCCAAACAAGCATTAAGAAATGGATATATAAACAAGTATCGCGTAATGTGGATCGTAACATGAAGGAGCAAAGAGGAATGGGTACGCCTCAAGTGGTCGTCGAATAATACAATAAGAAACAGAAGTGATAATAATAACGCAGTATCAATAGTGATAACGGTCGGAAGCGGGTTACAGCAACCCAAATACCATGATGACGTAAGAAAAGTGCAATTGTGAGTACCAGATGTGTTTAATAGTACAATTGAGCAGTCCTGGAAGTATGTTGTTGGCGTTGGCATAATGGGTACTGCAGGCCCTAAGCGGTGATAATTTGAGTATAGCAGAGTATGCCATTATGTCAACTACCCTTAAGCAAACATAGAGTTTAATTACGATAGGTAATATCTGTGTGTAAACCAACGTTGGTCCAAACAACAGATATTTATAGTTTTGTTAGTGTTTTGCCACTTTGATTTGTCAATTGTTTTGTCAATTTGATGTTTATTGTTTTGTCAATGTATGCGTAGATGTAAGATATAAAAATTTGTATGCCCATTGTTATGAAAAATATATGTCCACTAATAGAATCAGATAAGAAACAAAAAGGAAATAAAAGGAATGTTGGGCAATAAAAACAATTTAATAATACGCCAATATAAAGTATGTAACAAGGAAACATGTAAACATAATTAGAGTACCTATATACAAGTAAGAACAGAAATATAAAAGAATTGTAAGCGAAAAGCAAACCTTTGTAAAATAAATAAATAAGTGTAAATTTTATTTTTTAAGAAAAAACTTAAAAATACGGGGGGGAATGATGTAAGGTGCTGACGCACACATTATTGTAATAGTTCAACGCGGGGCTTGCCGAAGCGGGGAGTTAGCCTTACGCCTCGGACTAAGTAGGTCACTGTAGCGAATTGATTAATAAACGTCACCACGTGTCTTAGTAAGGTAACCTGTGTATAATTTATCTCCACCACCTGTAGGGGGCGTAGGACTAACTCACAATTTATTAAAACTTTATGCACAAGTAAAAACTGTACAAAGGCGGACTTAATGCCTTGTATTACCTACCTAGCTTGGTACAATTCCACCTGTCATTTTCCCAAAACAAAATCTTCTTGAAAATTGTTCAACATCACTTAATTTTAACTATTTTATAATGCTGCAACATATTGTTTTCTGTGTCTAGAACGGCAAGATCACCGTGAACGATTTCCTTGACACGCTAATGTCGGATCCAGGGCCGCCATGTCTTGTGTGGCTGCCGCTACTGCACCGACTCGCCAGCGTTGAAAACGGTATGATTTGGTTCAACTATGACCATGAGAACTATAAAATTGTAATTAGTGTAAAACTTTTAAAGTTGGCGATTAATAAAATCCGCGGGGCAATGGCGTAACACACTATCAATTGGAATCGGTTTCATTTTGACAGTTCAACAACATTCATTGCGTTATTTACGTGTTGAGCAGAAATATTTTTCGAACTTATGAAGCAATGGATTAGCAATTTGCTTCAAAATTATTCTGATTCCGATTGATAATGTGTTACGCAATTAGGGTGCAGGATGAATTGGCGATTAATAAAACAACGCATGCATGTTACTTGACTTCCGAAGCCTTCATAGTCTTCACCAAGTGTGCTATCAGCGCACACAACATATTACAAGTGCAGTCGACGTTTGACCAAGACTGGCAGTCGCTTCTAGGATCAACTAGGCAAAGCCCGAAACAGATTATTTTACTTTCGACGTTTGACTGAAAAGTTAGGAACTTCGAGGTTTGACTAAAAATACTTTAGTCAAAGCCCGAAATTGGATTTTATTTATGGGTTTGCCCGAAGGCTTTGGTTAAACCTAGGATAAACCAGTCATTCCGAGAAGACTGCATATCGACCTTTGCATTACATATGCATAAAATTACGCTGTTTCTCATGGAATTAGGAACTGTAAAGCGCTGCTTCTGCTTAAAATCTCATGTTGGGAAATCTAATATCATTTGTTTTCCCTGCAGTGGTCCACCCACTAGCCTGCAGTGCCTGTCGCCGCAGCTCCCTCACAGGCTTCAGATACCGCTGCACGCGCTGCGCCAACTACACCATGTGTCAGGACTGCTTCTGGCGCGGCCGGGTCTCCGCGACCCACAGCAACGAGCACGAAGTCAAGGAGTACGCCGCCTATGTGAGTATATCTAAAAGAAGCCGTAGAACAGTTCGCAGTAATATCACACCCGGACACTCCATACAACGCTCGCAAAATAATTACCTACTACATTGTACACGTTTGTATACGTATGAATGTGTGCGTGAGGTACTTGTGTTTGCGAGCGCTTTTGTTAAAGAACCGGAGACGAATATGCCGAAGTGCGGGGTGAGGTGCGGTAACTGATGTTAGTGCGGGGAAGGGAGTGTCCTTTCTGTACGTAGTACTTTAAGTATTCTGTGGTAATATACTGCCCCCTCCCCCTGTTATAATTACAGTAGCTAAGTCAAAAAATGTAATCGTGGGAAATCGCACTTTTGTTTAAAAAATTTTAAATTGGTGTATCTTGATGATTATAGCAGGTAACATAGATATTTAAACGGATAACAAAAGATACATTTGTGTAGATTAATCCTGAATATAATTTATTGGCTCAATATTAAGGTTCACAATACTGTAAAAAGTCAACCCAGTAACACAACTTACTGTAATTATAACATCGGGGGCAGTATATCGCGCCCTATTACATGGTTACACGTAATAGGGGACGAGTCTATTGTCATCAACCAGGCACAAACCCAATCTAATCCAATTAATAACATTATTATATGTCTTTTCAGAAATCTCCATCGAAGCAGATTGGCGCGACGCTCCGCAAGTCGTTCCGCTGTGTGCCGGAGCGAGCGCGCGCGCAGTTGCCTCGTTACCCCGACCAGCCCGAGCGGACGCTGAATCTTAGTCATATTGTGTACGTATTTTACTTTATGTGTGTTCACGATTAAAATGCTAATATTTTATTGACGTTTGATAGGTAAAATTGACTAAGCGACATATGGCTAACTTTACAGGAGAACAGAAGGCCAATTCCCGTAATTAAAAACGTTCAAAATCTAGTCGTAATCTCATCTCAGTGACAATCAATGTCAAAAACATGTCAAAAATGTAGGGAAATTGGAGGTATTTTGACAGACTGAGATCAGAGGGGCAATTCTCGTAATTTTATGAACGTTCACAGTCTGATCTCAGTCTCTCAAACTGTCAAAAATTCCTCTAATTTCCCTACATTTTGACAAGTTTTTGACGTTTGTTTGTCGCCGAGATGAGACCATGACTAGATTTTGAACGTTTTAAATTACGAGAACTGGCCTTCCGACTGTGAACGTTCTTTTTTTCATTAGTAAATAATGATTTGTAATATTTTGTTGTGCAGTCCGCCGTCTCCGGTGCCGGCTCACAACGGGTTCCCGGAGTACGTGGGCGGCTACGTCAACACCGGCTCGCTCGACTCGCGCTCCTCGCGCTCCACACATCGCAGTACGTATTAAATACACCATTATTGATTTAGTTACGGGTGTAAGATTGAAATATGACACATCAAACTTTTACTTAAAGTCGATTGTCGAATCAAATCAAATCAAATCATATTTATTCGTAAATTTAGGTTTCATTACAATAGGATGTTATAATAATATGGTCAGTTCGCTACATTTTACTCGAGAGTATACAAATAATAATAAAGTTAGTGGTGTCGAAACCACAGACACACATTTAAAATGAAATAGTTACTTAGTGTCAACATAATAATAATCTAAATATATGAACAAGAAAATAAGAAAGTGTAACTTAGAATATACTTAAATCTACATTGAAAACAAAAGTAACAGCCATTTCAACAACGTCCAAATCAATAAGGAGAATAAAATCATTAAATTAAATGTAATATTATATCAATCTAAATGTCAGTGGTGTCTTCCATAAACTCAGTTGTGGAGTAGTAACATTTATGAATTAAAAATTGTTTCAGTTTCTTTTTAAACATATTATTATTAAGATTTTTTATCTGTCGTGGAATTTTATTGAAAATAACTGGAGCCATTCGATAAACACTTTTACGTAGGAGGGCTGTTTTACTGCGATCTACACAAAGAATGTTCGAATCCCTTTTCCTTAACCGTGGATCAGCTGGGGCTCTTATTTCAAAAAGCTGTGGGTTTGTCTTAACAAACACTGCCACCTCAAGGATGTATAATGACGGCAATGTTAGAAGCTTCAAGGATTCTAAATATGGTCTACAACTGTCCCTTGAGTGTAGATTACATATAGCGCGTACGCATTTTTTTTGTGCGATGAAAGCGTAATTGTTGTCTGTCGAGTTACCCCAGAAAACGACTCCGTATCTTAGAACTGATTCCACGTAGCTATGGTAAGCAATAAGCACGACGTCACGGTTCACAAATTTGGACAGTTTACGAAGAGCAAAAGCAAAACTGTTAAGTTTTTTACAAATTTCCTCAACATGCGGTTTCCACGTAAGTTGACTGTCTATTACTAACCCTAAAAACTTTGTAGTATCTGTTTTTGTAACTGGATGTCCATTGTGATTAATATTAACCGGTAGTTGTTGTCGTTGTCGCTGACTAAAATGCATTATACACGTCTTTTCTAAGTTAATTTTTAAATTATTCGACTGTAACCAATCTATAGTTTGCTTTACCGTATCATTGATTTCTTGTTCATAATTGTAAAACTCATCTTTTTTTATCATTATTGTACAATCATCAGCAAATAATACTGTTGGGTGATTAATACTTTTTGGAAGATCATTTATGTACACCAGAAAGAGTGGGGGACCCAACACGCTCCCCTGAGGTACACCGTACTTCACCGTTCTAGGTTTTGACCGATATTTGATTTCACGCTTGGTTTTAATATTTATATTTGTTATTTCTGTGTATTGTTGCCGGTTGCTTAAATATGATGTGATAAGATCAAGACCCTTGCCACGTATTCCATATCTTTCTAGTTTGTCGATAAGTATAGTATGATCAACATGATCGAAGGCTTTCGTCATATCCATGTACAGGGCACAGATGGGTAGTGTGTTATCTACACTTGACATTATTTTCTTGAGAAAATCATAAATAGCAACATTTATTGACCTATTTTTTCTAAACCCCTATTGTTCATCAACTAGTACATTCTTACTTTCGAGAAAATTGTACATTCGGTGATGTATAATTTTTTCTATGACTTTCGAGAATATCGGTATTAATGCCACTGGTCGATAATTTTTAATTGAAGTCTTTTCCCCTTTCTTATACAATGGCTTAATAATAGATACTTTAAGTTTATCTGGGAAAACTCCTTTTTCAAAACATAAGTTTATAATGTGAGATAGTGGGTGACAAATAATATGATGGACTTTTTTGATAATGTTTGTTGCCATGTTATCATCTCCTGTACTTTTAGTATTTTTGAGAGATTGAATAGTTCTCGATACCTCTTCTGGTGTAGTTGGAGTTAAAAAAATGGAATGATTCAGTCTGTCTATTTGTGGTGGTAACTTATTGCAACATGGAGTAACTTGATCAGTGTAAAAGTCATTGAATGCATTGCAGATGTCTTTCGTTTTTACTATTTCTTTATTATCGTGAATAATTTTCGTTAGTGGTTCATGAGGGAAATCAACTTTGTTGTCGTTAATTATTTTCCAAGTTGCTTTGCTTTTATTATTAGATGTCTTAATGTAATGATTATTTTGTACATACTTTGTTAGTCGTATAATTTTTTTATATCGAGCTGTATATGAAGTGTATTTTGTTTTATTATTGTCAGTTTTTGTTTTACGGTATTGCCACAGTAGTTTGCGTTTTATTTTGCTGCACGTTTTTATGCCACTGGATATAGCCACTTTTGTCTTTTATTAATAGTCTTTGTTACAATTTTTATAGGAAAACATAGGTCGTAAAAGATTTTAAATATGCCTATAAAGTTGTCGTATGCTAAATTTGGGTCATTTAATTCATAAGCCTCACTGAAGCTTAAGCTTGTAATACACTCAATAAACTTTTCTGTATATTCAGAAGAAAAGTCTCTTATTTCAATTTTCCACGAATGAATTGCACACGTTTTTTTTACATTGCATTTTAATATTTGCGCAGTGTGGTCCGATAGTGCAGTCTCAATTACTTCTCCGTTGTTACCACGAGCATTATGAAATATATTGTCTATACAGGTACCACTAGATAAGCGAGTAGGTTGTTTAGTAAGTATTTTGAGGTTAAATCCGTAAACTGTATTTATAAATGTCTTTGTAACTTGATCATTTTTTAGAATATTTATATTGTAGTCCCCGCAAATTATTATTGTTTTATTAGATTTCCCATGTGTAATAAGGGAGAGTAAATTTTCAAGCGTTTCGAAAAAAAGAGAAAGATGAATTTTTATATGGGTATTTTTCGGAACCCTGTACATACAGACTACAGTTACATTATGTTGCGTGAGTTCTATGCCACAGCATTCAATAATATTAGTTTTAGATAGTTTTTTTACTTCTTTTAATAATAATAATAATAAACCATTTATTTTCAGGTTACAAAGACCCATAGATACATACCTTAACCTAAGTATACATAATAATATAGTAACAATTTTGTTAGTAAATAAAACTTAAAAACTATGTTAGTATCACTTAGAACTTTGAACTCATGAATATTTCTTACTAGAATACACGCGCCACCTTTTCTTTTATCTCTATAAAAACTGTCACCCAATTTGTAATCCGGTAACGTGAGCATGTTTTCATCGCCTAGTACCATATTGTGCTCAGTAACACACAAAACATCAATTGTCTTATTTAACTTAGAAAGTTCCGCTAACTGAACAGTCAGCGTATCTGCTTTATTAATTAACCCTGCAATATTTTGGTGCATTACATTTATATAATTATAGACGAAAAAAATTTTCATTTGAGTTGTGGATGGCCTTATCTAATGGACCATTGCTGTTTACCCTTTTTTCCCCTTTTGTGACGGAAAAGTATTCTGTTATTCTTTTTTGTCGTGACGTGTATTTGAGCCTCTTGTCATGATTATTTTGTTTATTTGTTTTTATTTTACATTTAATTTCGGTATTACATGGTATAAATTTATTATTATAATCAATTGTGTCCACAACTAAATTTATTTTGGAACAGATATTTTGAATATACTCATATCTATTTCGATGAATTCTTTTAAGCTGAATAAATTTACAATGTTCAAACCTACTTGATACACAACGAATCAGGTCATTAAGATTTTTCTCACTAAGAAATCGATTCTGACAAATCGAAAGCAATATTACAGACGCCTTTGTTTGTTTCAATATACAATACAACTCATGTGATACTTTTTGTGGATCCGAGTCTTCTTCCCCTACACACAACACCAGCTTGTCATGTTTCGTAAGTTGGAGCGCGTCACAAGAATGCGTAAAGACTTCCATTAGTGCTTCAGGGTATACTAATCCCTGTATGTTGTATTTATCATAGTTGCTGTTCGTTCTGGACCTCACTAGTTCCGATGCTAAACCTCGGCACTGATTGCCACCAATTATCATTATCTTCTTTGACGTTGCCTTGGTATTTTCGTTGGGAAGGGTCAAAATATTTAGTTCGCCTTCGTTCCGTTTCGGTGCCTGCGGTTCTGCTTCTGGTTGTAGGCATTTATTGTTTGTTTCGGTGTCTTTTGAAGTTAACGTACAGTCTTTTGTTTCAGTTTGCATGGTAATACCCAGGTTTTGTGATGTGGTTATATGACACCTTTCTTTTAAATTATTTATAATCTTCTCGTTATTACTTATGATTGTCTTCAATGAACTATTCTCCATTGAACTATTCTCCATTGAAGCTATTTTTTCTTCCATCGCCTTCACTAGTGCATCCAATTCTTCTAACTTCTTTCTTTCATTAGTCTGCTGACTTTGGTAACTTGTATGGGCCTGGCTGTTTGATATAAAGGACGGGAACTCACCATCTTCATCCTCAGGTTGCGTAGTATGACTTACTGCCTGATTCAGTTTCAAGTTTGGTTGCGTTTTTTCGTCGCTTTGAAAAAGTGTTGCAGTCATGGGACTATTAGTAAAACTATCGACGAGTCGCCTTCTCTTTCCTTTGGACATATTTTTCTTGAATGAAGATAGAGGGCTTCTACAAATCTGTTTTAATATGGCCATCTCTTGACTCAGGTTATTTATTTGTTTTCTCAGATCGGAGTTCTCTAAGCTAATAGTATCCAACTCATTTTGCGTGCTTTCAAGACTTGATTTTAATTGTTTTATTTCTTCCTTCATTTCCTCAGCGTAATAGCTGTTTGGTATATTTGTAGACAAATCTAAGCTTCTACCCAACAGTTCTTCAGATAGCGTCGATTCGATGGAGTTATTTATGTTTAATGCTGGTCTATGTCTCCGCAGCGTAACATTTTTATTTGCACTATCCATTTTAATTTTATTACAATAACACTGATTCTGTTGGATTTTTCTTGTACTTTATACCCAATACTTGTATTATGTTATTATTAGGTGAAGTCTAGAACATAGAAAATATACAAAAAGAATTCCACAATGTTGGATTCGAACCCGAGCACTGTTCCACTGCAGGCGATCGATTTCTGTTAGAGCTATGAATGCTCTGATAGTTAAGTCGAAATTGTGGTTTGGTTCGTAGTTGTTTTCTCAAAAGTTCGTTAGGACACCAGTTTGAATTTGAAAACAATTTTAGAAAAGTGACGGGTGGGTCGAATATTTTTTTTACTTTAATGTTATTATTTTCACTTATGTTTTACTGTTGTATTTTAACTGTTCATTTAATTGAATGGTAAATATGCTATTTGGTTTTGTTTAATGTTTAGGTCACTATATCAACACAAACACTTTGAATTAGACACAGTTTATAGTTCAAAACTTTGAATCATTGTAACAATGTTCTCTGTGAGAGTTTGGTTGAGATAACAATGTCAGGTGATATTTACACTATCTAGATTAGTTTAATACTACACTTTATAACAAATTATCACTTAGAACATTTTTTTAAATTAAAATATACGGAGCACAATGTTTACATGACGGCAACGCCATCTATCCCACAACGAATAAGCCGACGTTTGCATAAACGTAAAAATATCGCGGCGGGATTTTACCCCGCACTCGATTTTCAATTCTCGGTGTTGAGTTGAGCATTGAGAATCCACCAGAGTGTATCCCAGACCAGTGTGTTAAAAATACACAGTGTTGGATTTTCAACTCTCCGCGCTAAACAGTACGCTGAAAATCCACTGCGCGAAAAAATCGCCCGTGCAACCTGGGCTAAGGTAAAACAGAATCAGTGCTTCAACCTTTTATGATTTCGGTGGGAATAGTATAAACCGATTTTAATTACTCGATAGTTGTTTTATATTCGTACGATTTCGGCGTTTCCGCAGATCACCGATGCAACCTTTGGCAGTGGTCGTACTATACAGGTTGAAATTGAAAACATGCGACAAATCGAAATGGGAGATTGTACTCATTATGAACAACTTTTACTATGTGACCAAACCAGAAATCGCGAAAAAAAATCAGCCGTTCCCTACATTTTGACGAATTATGCGAACATAAATGTAGGTAACAGATGATTTTCTTTTTCGCGATTTCAGGTTTGGTCCCATAGTAAAAGTTGTTCATAATGATGAGTACAATCTCCCATTTCGATTTGTCGCATGTTTTCAATTTCACCCTGTATAATACTAATAGTATTATTTCTAAAACATACAAATATTCCTTGGCAGGTATAGCAGAACATTTATCTCGTGGAGTGGATGACGAACATCGTCTGATAGCGCGGTACGCTGCGAGATTGGCACACGAGAATAGGACTATGGTATGTATAATACTGTGAATACCGTCATCATCATCTGCCTTTTCAAAACTATGTTGTGGTCGGCTTCCAGTCTAACCGGATGCAGCTGAATTGAATTGAACCAGTATTTTTCATGCAGCGACTACCTATCTGACCTCCACAACCCTGTTACTGGGTAATACGATACCCCTTGGCAAGACTGGTTGTCAGATAACGGGCTTCTGACGACGTGTAACGACTGTCAAAGATCCACGAATGACAGCCGGGACCAACGGCTTAACGTGTTTTCCGAGGCACGGAGGGGTCTTGGTATGTAAAGATGGTCACCCATCCACGGACTAACTTTACTAACTTTTTCGATCGACCGGTGTGGTTGATATTACTTAGCCACAAGCCCCCTCTGCCTACTGGGAATACCGTATAAAATTAATTTAATTATTGATAAGGTATATTTTGCATTGGACAAATACGCACCTAAAAATAGTCCAATATTAGTAGCAAATGTAATGTTGGGACTGTTTAGTCTGTTTTAGGCGCTATTTATAATACATATTTGTATATGTTGTTGCAGCCAAGAGCCGGCAGATCAGCATCTCTTACTCCAGAACTGGTAAATATTTCATTCTATTTACATTTGACGCGCGAAGTTTGTCTGTTCTCATTTTGCATTATAAGCCATAAAAGTTTCAAAATATGTTTTTAGAGACCGACCGAATTTCATTTTCTGTTTTCGGCAATTTTCGGCCGAAATATCCATTTTCGGCAAGTGTCATATTCGGCCGAAAAATCTGTTATTATCCTCGAAAAAAAAAATTATAGTTAAAACAACTAAAAAGCACAGCTGATAAAACTGCTTTTACTCGCATATAACGTCAGATTATATACCTATTTATTTCTGTTAATTGGCTCAGACAAACACTTTTACACGTCAAAAGTAAATTATGTTTTTTTATGACGTAATAATTATGTCTTTGTGATAAACTACCTATTCAGCTGGCCCGTTGGTTTCGTAGTCGCGCTTGCGACTGCTGAGCGTGGGGTCCTGGGTTCGATTCCCAGGTCGGGCAAAGTGTTATTGGTTCGGTAACAGCCCGGAGTTTGGAAGTTGGCGGTGTGATAACCCCATGGGGTTATCACACCGCCACACCACCGCGTGCAATAAAGATGTCTTCCTCGTAATTTGTGCGCTTAATGTCATAGTAAAATGTATTCAATGCAATAGCAATGGAGGCCATTAAATTCGAGAGTTTAGGGAAAGTGATATTTAGTGACAAATTCTGGGAAATTTTCAAAAATACATAAAAATTGAATTTTCTCGAATCCCATGAATTTTCGCATAGGCTTTATGAGGTGCTTAATTGTTGCAAATGGGTCACACTATCACGTCCTGGAAGGAATACGGTAAATTACAAGTCACCTGTATAAAACAATATTTCGTATAGGGTCGTTCATCGTCTGAGGGCTCGGAAGTGGACGCGGCGCGACAACAACGGGAACTGATCTCACAGCTAGAAGCCAAGAATAGGGAGATCATGAGGGAAATTGCGAGGCTCAGGTAACACTGAAGATTATAAATATTGTATGTGTCTTCTTTCTAATGAAATTATAGTTTTTAAGTTCTAGTTCGATAGTATTGGAGAAAGTTATCGTTTTTAAGTTCTAGTTCGATAATTTTCCCCATTGATATTTCATCATTCAATAGGGTTATAAGAACTTAGAAGGTTGTGTTGATAATTTTAATGTTTATAATTCTGTAAATACCTGACTGACCGATTCTTTTGACGATTCAAAAGTGCTTATAAATGGTTTAATTGAAATAAATGCTTTGAATTTGAGTTGCTGTGAGTTTGAGAGATAAAAAGTTATCTGGCGTGATGTTCCTCTCATACCAAATCCATGTTTCTTCTACAGACGTCAACAAGAAGCGGAAGCAAGTGCGGGCAGCGGCGTGGGTTCGGCGCCCTTAGTATCTGAACTACGTCTGTTACGGCAACGTAAGGACGAACTAGAGGGACACCTGTCTTCACTGCAAGAGTCGCGCAAGCACCTCATGCACCAGCTTGAAGGTCTCATGAGGATGCTCAAGGTATGTACACGTCTGTTAGACACCCATACGGCTGTTAGACGTATAGAACCTCAGCCCTCTTAGGGCGCCTTCAAATTAGGCGCAAAGTGCCGCGCGACAGCAGCGCGGCGGCAGCACTGCAGCCGCGCTGCTGTCGCTAGGTTCGAGCATCATAGTGTTGTACATTTCACGTTTTACAGTTTCACGATGGACTCTGACGAAAAAACACTGCTTTTAATGATACTGCTATTAAAACGAAAAAGATTTTGGACAAAGAAAAAATAAGGAAACCTAAGAAAACGTTGCCATTATATAGTATATGTCAACGAGCTGAATCTTGTTTCTGAAATTCTCAATTTCTTTCGAATCTCATATTTCTTCCCAAACCTTTTATTTTCGATTCTACTGCAGTACTTGTCGGATTTCGAATCCCATATTGCTGGACGACTCTCAACCTCATCGATAAATTCTTCAACCTGACTTTCGTGCGCACCGTCACTAGCCGATCGATGAACTGATGCGCTGCAGTCGCGCGGTTTTCATTTATATGGATTTACAAAGCAGCGCGGCCGTAGCGCTGCAGCGGGCGCTACTGTCGCGCGGCACTTTGCGCCTAATTTGAAGGCGTGGGTTCAGCGCCCTTAGTATCAGAGCTACGTCTGTTTCGACAACGTAAGGACGAGTTAGAAGAACACCTGTCTTCACTGCAAGAGTCGCGCAAGCACCTTATTCATCCGCTTGAAGGATTTGTGAGGATGCTCAAGATACGTACACGTCTCTTAGACGTGCCCATACGTCTGTTAGACGTAGCTATACAGGTATTATAAAGTATATGGTTTGTAAGAGTGATAAGAGTGGAGTAGGAAAGGAAACATTCATTATTTTGTTTTAAATCTTTATTATTGACATGTCTGATTATAATTTCTTTATTTCTTTATAATATGTATAAATCTGTCGTCTAATATATCGGCATCGATGTCTAAAGGATACCTGAAAATTATAACACAATTAGCAAATAATCAAAAGGAAACGTTGTATTTTTTTTGGGAACGATATTTCTCATACCACGTCAAAATCGGCACACTTGACGGATGAGACCTAGACCGAAAAAAGTTTTACATTTTGACCTTCACGACATTTTTGCTATAGTATGTATATCCGTCCCATCGGACTATGAGAGTAAAGGAACAAAAAGTGCACCGGTTTTTACGCACACACTTGTGCACTACAATATCTCCTGCGTACCTGGCTAATCTCCGTTGAGATTGACCACCGTGACCGATATCGGTCGGGAGGCTATTAGTACCTATGTATAGTTGTTTTTTTTTTTGTTTTGGTTACTCTCAAACGTTTTCAGTTTTTTTTTTAATTTTTTTTTTAATTGTGCTTGTTATTTAATACATAAACTACAGCGTAAAGGTATGATTCCGATCTCGGCAGCACGCAGCAGTGCTGCCGCGGCAGTGCGGTCGCAGCACTACTGGTCAGTACTAGTCCTCATACATTTTCTACGGGTTTATACGTGATTACATTCCGAGCACGGCAGCAATGCTGCGCAGCATTGCTGCCGTGCTGCCGAGATCGGAATCATACTTTTAGGGACCTTGTTTTAACCGGGTCTCCCACAACACCTCTCTTTTTTTAATATGTAGGAATCTAATCCTGAATGCATCAATAAGTATGAACGCATCTATCACTAAAAGAGGGTGTGACATATGTCACGTGCGAAAGAGAAGAGATATGGAGAATGGAAAAAGATGAAAGATGGAAACAGATGGCGGTTGCTGCTTAAAGACGTAGAAATAGGTTAAGACGTCTTCAATTTAAATAAAAACCAATTGTTACCCATCCTAGCGTCTAATTTCTCACATACAGGGTGTTACAGAAAGGGTATATCAATACAAACGGGTTGAAGAGTGTATCTGGTCTAGAATCTCTGTGCAAAATTTCAGCTCAAAAGCAGTAACTTTGAAAATGCTTAATATTTTTTCATTTCGATAGTTTATTAAATTGAAGTCATAACAAACGTGTCACCGCACTACGAGGGTCATTATCCGTTATCTGTAGTGTGTCTGTGCGCCTAGTACACGCACATCACGCCGCCGCGCGCCAGTGCAGCGCCGTGATGTCGAAAAAAAAATATTAAGCATTTTCAAAGTTAATGCTTTTGAGCTGAAATTTTGTACAGAGATTCTAGACCAGATACACTCTTCAACCCGTTTGTATTGATATACCCTTTCCGTAACACCCTGTATATATGGGTTTTATGTGAGGATCTGAGGGGCAATTCTCGTCATTTTAAGAACGTTCATAGTCTGATCTCAGTCTCTATCTGTCAAAATAACCTCGAATTTCCTTACATATTTGACAAGTTTTTGACTGTGATTGTCGCTGAGATGAGATTGCGACTACATTTTGAACGTTTTTAATTACGGGAATTGGCCTTCTGTTCAGTACATACCTTTAAGGGTTCTGCGGGAAACACGTCAATAATGCAGGAACATTTGTCACAATACATTTTATTATTCCCGCCCAACTTACTGCAATACAAAAAATAAGGTCAGGTGCGTAGTACTCGCAACCGGCGTGCGTAAAGTCCGGCCGCGCTAAATTTGCCAAAGATGTAAACAACAATGGCCGCTCGAAATTGAATAAAATCGATATACAAGGTCATTTATTTTAAGTAATGTTTGTTTTCGTCTAGTTAGCTCGGAGATTTAGACGAAAATAAACATTACTTAAAATGAATGATCTTGTATATCGATTTTATTCAATTTCCAGCGGCTATTGTTGTTTACATCTTTGGCAAAAGCGCGGCCGGACTTTATATGACCGGACGTATGAACGTAAACGAAGCAAAAGGAGAATACGGTGTTATGGAAATGGTATACCAGTTTAAATTGTCCGTACATTCAAATCACAACTGTCATTCTTTGACAGTTGTATGAAATGGTATATTGACGTAGGGTGTCAATTTGCTTAACAATTTATTTCTATGGATTTACAAACATAGATAAATGAATGTGCTTACTTTTCAGTATACGGCTTGATGCATCGTTGACAATGCACTTGGCAGTGTCCACTAAGTTGTTGAAAATGCACTTAAAGTCAATTTTTAGTTGTTTTGTTGCACCCAGGGGGAGAAGCTCCTCTGAAAAATAAAATTAAAAGATTTCGTTAAATAACACTGTAAAGTGTAATTATTTACATTGGTCAATATCAATCAATATGCCTAGCCCTTTCCCAACTATGTTGGGGTCAGCTTCCAGTCTAGCCCGATGCACTTGAATACCAGTGTTTTATGTGCAGCGATTGCCTATCTGACCTCCATAACCCAGTTACTGGGTAACACGATACCCCTTGATAAGATTGGTTGTCAGACTTTTGGGCATCTGACTACCCGTAACGACTGTCAAGGATCTACGAAAGACAGTCGAGACCAAATGGCTTAACGTGCTTTCCGATATACAGAGGGGTCTCGATACGTAATAGATGTTCGTAAGTTAACCTTCGACCGACCTATGCGACTGTTCAATTCTAAGATAATTTTTGACGTTCAAAAGTGCCTTTTATGTGCCTATTTGAAATAAATGCTTTGACTTTGACTTTGTTATTATTTAGCCACGAAACATTTTTATCAAATAACAATATTTTATCAATATCTTTTTCCTTTATTAAAAAAATTTTCATAAAAATATTATCGATGATCATGCTGTAGTGGACGTCTTTCGGCTGATACGATAATGATGAAAAAAAATATTAACAAAAGTAAGTTATAGGTTTTGGCTCCTTTGTATGTATCTTTTTACCCGACTACGGCGAAGCAAAAAGAAGGGTTATGATTTTGACCGGTATACGTCGCGCAACGAGTTATGAGCGTTGACCTTGAAAAAAAAACAAGCGAAACGAACCCTTATTACTAAGGCATAAGGGTTTGTGGCGTTTGTTTTCTTCAAGGTCAGCGCTCATAACTCGTTGCGCGACGTGTATGTATGTATGGGGGCATTTCACGTGAAGCGGACAAGAAAAAAAATGTCAAGTTTTGGATTTTGTCCTTAATTGGGTCAATTGCACTTCCATGGGACCTGAAAAATCGTACGTCTTTTTTTTTTTTTTTTGTTGCCTAGTTACCAATTTATGCGACTTCAAAGAATTATAAAAATTTGAGGAACTGGTTTTCCGATAGTTTTTAATGAAGTTAACCAGATGGATTGAGTAATAAGTAAATAGTGTTTATTTGAGAATATAAATTGTTTTTCTTGGAAATTGATTAAAATTTGTTTTTTTTATTTTCTTATAGGTAGTAAACCGGAAGTTAACATTAAAAATCTGTTTTTTTTCAACTTCGCATTTTTTTATATTTTTTATTTTTACCTGAAAACATACCTTGTAGTATAGAAATATCATGTGAAAAATTTCAGAATGGTATCTCGTTTTGTTTAGAAGATAGATGAACTAAAGTACGAAGGTGCCGTATGACGCGAAGTACTGGGCGGTTCTTTAGTATGGAAGTCTTACTCGCCAACGCAAGAAAACGATTCATATCATTATAAAATCGAATCGTATCCTGTTGTGACCTGTAGCACCATCTCTTATCTACCAAAAATATCACTGACACTTCACCCGCAATCGACGTAAAATGTTAGAAAGAGATAGATAGCGACGCCTTTTAAGTTATTGCATAGCTTTTATCGCGGGCTTTGAGCGCGTCGACCGAATCAAGAAATTCCGTAACGAAAATAAATCTTACACCCCCCGCTCCGACTGGCACAGCGCAGCGGTGCGGCGTTGAAAGCCGTGCATCGTCTAACGTCGTTTCAGTTCGGCAGACTTCGGCACGGTGTTTGTGTGCGTGTGACTAGACGTATGCGTGTAGGCTGTACGAAGCTCGCATAAGTTGATAAAAAAATGTTATGCAATAGCTTACCGCGGCAGTCCCCGAGTGCCACACGTATTTTTTTTTTTATGGGTAGGAGTCCTTCAAATGAGTCCTCCCGCTCTGGGTGGAGCGGAAGGGAGTGTCAGACTCTTACTGATTAAAACCCATCCGTGTTCCTTAGCGGTAACCCTTTCGGACAATCCCGCACCCCCAGCAGTCTTCGGCCCTGGCAGGCCCCTTCCTTTTTGCTGACATCTCTTTGAGGCGCGCGTGGAACACGTACGCGTCGTCCGGCATGGGCCTGGTCCTGATCGGACGGTGAGCTACCCATTACTCTCGGTCCGCAGGCCCGCGCCTACGGTGGCCGGGAGTCGTCACGCGGCTCCCGACGCCCAGAGCATCTCCCGCGGCGGCTGGGACGTGAGGCTCTCTCCCTCAGCCATCCCGCCACCTCCTTCGCTAGCATGACTGCTTCGCAGAAGGAGGTGACTGCCTCCCACTCCCTCTCGCCCCGGACCATGGCTTGCTGCTGCTTGCTAACTGGAGCAGAATTTCATGATCTGCTGTTGCGGTGTCCGTTTGTGTCGAAATAGTTTTATGTTTATCGTCATCGGGAACAAACAATTCATTCTGAGTGTTTTGCGAATATTCACTCGATGTTTGGCTGCTCTGCGACTACACAAGATCGAAATTGGTTTCTGGAGGTATTTCTTTCGATAGGCGTAACCTGCAGGACGTACACACGTAAACAAAAGAAGAAACTCCCCACTTCTCAGCCAAATTTGTTGAAATTTTTCTAACATTGGTAGACGTCGAATGAGATGGTAAGTTAAAAGGGTTATAACACCGATTACCGTAGTAATTCATATTACATAAGATTATTACACAATTTATTTTAACACAACACTGCAAACGCGTAGCGGCCAAAGTGACGACTAAATAAATAACGGTGCTTGCAGGCGTCGCTATCTATCTCTTTCTAACATTTAATGTCGATTGCGGATGAAGTGTCAGTGATATTTTTGGTAGATAAGAGATGGCACTACAGGTCACAACAGGATACGATTCGATTTTATAATGATATGAATCGTTTTCTTGCGTTGGCGAGTAAGACTTCCATACTAAAGAACCGCCCAGTACTTCGCGTCATACGGCACCTTCGTACTTTAGTTCATCTATCTTCTAAACGAATCGAGATACCATTCTGAAATTTTTCACATGATATTTCTATACTACAAGGTATGTTTTCAGGTAAAAATAAAAAATATAAAAAAATGCGAAGTTGAAAAAAAACAGATTTTTAATGTTAACTTCCGGTTTACTACTTATAAGAAAATGAAAAAAACAAATTTTAATCAATTTCCAAAAAAAACAATTTATATTCTCAAATAAACACTGTTTACTTATTACTCAATCCATCTGGTTAACTTCATTAAGAGCTATCGAAAAATCAGTTCCTCAAATTTTGATAATTCTTTGAAGTCGCATAAATTGGTAACTAGGCAACAAAAAAAAAAAAAACGACGTACGATTTTTCAGGTCCCATGGAAGTACAATTGACCCAATTATGAACAAAATCCAAAACCTGACATTTTTTTTCCTGTCCGCTTCACGTGAAATGCCCCTATGTTCATATGTTCCCTCATAACTTCAAAAGTTGTTATACTTAATAATTTGACAAATGAGGTATCGTTAGAAGCGTCTTGACCGTCCGCTGGTTATAGGCTATGTGACGTCACACTAAGTTCAATGTGGCGCCCTCTAGAGGACATAAAGTAATTAATTTAAAAATAAATATTTTGGGATGGTGCCTTGTGGGCTATCAAATGAAAGGGCTTAATTAGCACATTTCAAAAATATTAATGTTACTGAAATAAGCCACAAAATAATTAAATAAGGTAGAAGGAAAGAGGAAGGTACTTTCTTGTTTCATCCTTTTCAGTAGTCGGATTTTAGTTTTAAAAGTTTTTTTTTGTCTAATATTTTTTTGTAATGTGCGTCTTGTTTGTGCAGAATAAAACAGTTTTCTTTCTTTTTTCTTAATATTATAACGGGAGGTCGTAGGAAAGTATTGACGAGATTTCGATGAGATATAGGTACCAATGAGATTCCTAATAATCGGATAATATCTCCTGTCAAATGTCACGGAAGTTGTGCAGAAATTAACTAACATGAAAATTAACAACATCATAATCAGCCTATAATGTTCCCACTGCTTGGACACAGGCCTCCCTCTCGGTGAGAGGGAGTGGGCCATAATCCACCACTTGGGCCAAGTGCGGGTTCGTAGATGACACATCATGTCTTCGAAATTTTGGTTCTAGGACATGCCGGTTTCCTCGTGATATTTTCCTTCACCATTTTGAGAGCAATGGTGATGAAATAATTTTCACAAAGAAAAGTGCCAGTCTGGGTTCGAACCGACCTACAACTCTGTATGTCGCGGCTGTTCCCACTGGGCCACCACTGCACAATTGACAACATAATGACACAGAATACTTAAAGTACTACGTACAGAAAGGCCACTCCCTTCCCCGCACTAACATCAGTTACCGCACCTCACCCCGCACTTCGAGGTTACCGCCGCAGTTCTTTAACAAGAGCGCTCGCAAACACAAGTACCTCACGCACACATTCATACGTATACAAACGTCATTTTTTAATGTAGTAGTAGTAGGTAATTATTTTGCGAGCGTTGTATGGAGTGTCCGGGGTGTGATAATGATTAGAATGTTTCCTTTTTTTACTGAATTTTTAGAACTTACCGTTTAATGTTGGTTCAGAATCCTCTACACACGTTATGTACTCGATTACGATGCCTGCCAGACAGTCAAGTTTACCTGTACCTGAAATTACGCATCCAATACAATAACGCATTAAGGGTATTGTTGTGATTGCCGCGTTTCTGAAGTGCCTCGGCAATGTTTGCAGACGCACGCACTGACGTCTCTGTGCACTATGGCGTAAGAAATCTGCCTCGCTAGTGCAGCACTATCCTGCAATCGATAACCGCCAAGGTAGACGGCCCGCTAGTGTGGGCGTTTAGTTATTAAGTACTAACATAGATTAAGCTATTTTGTTTCTAACACTGTAGACCACATTGTAGTCTGAAAAAATAAAGATTAAGGCGAATGGGTAGTTGTAGCCCGCGAAATTCAATTTTTCTTACGTTTTTTGCAATTTTCAGGTCAGTGTCAGGTTGTATCTTGATCAAAATATGATTCGCGACAATAACAGGTACGTATTTACAGAATTATAATAATTAGAATCATTAATACATCTTTCTAAGTTAGATTTCTACCGTTAAGAACAAATCTCGTATGGAAAAGTGTTGGTGGTAGAAATCTAACTTAAACAGATGTATTAATGATTCTGATGATTATAATTCTGTGAATACGTACCTGTTATAGTCGCGAATCAAATTTTGATCAAGATACAACCTGACACTGACCTGAAAATTGCAAAAAACGTAAGAAAAATTGAATTTCGCGGGCTACAACTACCCATTCACCTTAAACTTTTTATTTTTAACCGTATTTAAATAAGGATTCTATGTTCTTCTGTATGTATGTATTTTTTATGTTTGTTCATCGGTATTTTCATCAGTTCCGGACCGATTTTGAAAATTGTTACCTAAAAGCGCGTTAAAGAACTTCGTTCCAAAATCTATCTTACCGTTTTGGTATCCAAATCTAATGCAATTGAGGGATTCCAAATACGCCTGCTCTTTGCACTCATCCAGAGTGTTCTCAAGCTTGACCGCCGGTGACGTGAGCCCTGCTGACGCCGCACCCAAAAAACAGACTAATGACACTACTGTAAATGCCTTCATTTTCACGAATAATAAAGAGCAATAATAATTCCGATTTATATTTATATAAAATACAAACAATACGTAAAATTTACCGGTTAATTAATGATTAAAAAAATATAATAGCGTAGAATTTAAAGCTTACATTGGTAGTTAATGAATATTTGTTTAATTAGGCTCGTGGCTAATTAATGTATAGAGCGTATCAGCATGTCAATTGATCTGCAAGCCTCAACGAAACGTGTCTGGAGTTCTTACAGTACCTTGTTAGGAACGGGCGCTACGGACAGCTTCAGTATGTGGCTGAAACGGTATTTAACCAGAAAGATACAACTCGAAGCCTAAGCTAGAAAATAGGGCTATCCATACTAATATTATAAATTCGAAAGTAACTCTGTCTGTGTGTCTGTTACCTTTTCACGCCTAAACCACTGAACCAATTTAGATGAAATTTGGTATAGACATAGATTGCATCCCGGGGAAGGACATAGAATAATAATTTTTATCCCAGAAATCATGCTTTAAGGGGGTGAAAAGGGGGGTGGAAGTTTGTATGGGGAATCAATAACCGCTGAACCGATTTAGAACCGATTTTGAAATTTGGTATGGAGATAGTTTGAGTTGTGGGGCAGGATATAGAATAGGTTTTATCCCCGAAATTATCCCTTAAGGGTGTAAAAAGGGGGGTGGAGATTTGTAACGGGAATCAATAAAAAAGGACTATAATACGTTTATCGCGGGTGAAACCGCAGGGCACAGCTAGTTTGTAATAATTTACAGCCCATTGTGTCACACTATGTAAACTACGTTTATATCTTTAATTTGTATGGTGTACATAATAAAGAGTATTCTATCTTATTTATATACTACAAATACCTAAACCTATACTTGCTTATACTGTGCCCGCGTGGTGGATTACGGCCCAGTCCTTCTCAAAGAGAGGAGGCCTGTGTCCCAGCAGTGGGAACATTATAGGCTGATTATGATTTATGCTAAGCTATGGTTACCTATAACATGGCGGATTTTTGAGATGGGACATCAGGGCGGAAACCGAGCTAAGTTGTCAAAAGAACAACGAACTCGCACCACCACCTGCTATCTAATCTCTTCACCACCCTTGGTTGACTGGTAGAGAATGCCTAAGGTATTAAGTCCGCCTTTTTACCTTTTTGTGCGAAAAGTTTAAATAAATAATAACTCGACTTTCGAGAGAAATACTAAATACCTACCTATGCATTTGTAGTTTTTTGAAATGTCACTTCCACCTGAAATCGAACCCTATATTTTTGTCAAAATAATAAACGTAGCATTATAGTATAGTTAAAATCTCGCTGCAGACTCGGTCATAAATCATTCGTGTTTCGCTCTCTTTCCCACTCACGGGCCTTATGGGCAGGCCACGCCCACACGTAGTCCTGTGCATTACTGCAGTCGATGAGTGATATCGATAGTTTTATATATTTATAAATGGGTGATAGAAATAAATACACATTTTTTTTTTATTTTATTACCAAATTTACTACAAAGCATATTAAATATATAAACAAAAGAACGTATATATAAAACTAAAAATAGAAAATTAAAATTCTTCGTCTGAGTCATCGTCATCATCATCCACATGAATGATGAACTCTTAGCATAAAGGTGCTTTTCTTAAGTCTTCATCTTGCAGCAATTCTGCATGTTCCATACATTTTTGCCAATTTTCGTGATAACCTTAATGATTCTGTTATCGATAATGGCCTTGCGCGCGCGCAACTAGCGCACATCCCTACTCCGATTATGATTTATGACCGAGTCTGCAGCGAGATTTTAACTATACTATAACACTTTCACTGTCCAGCACCCGGCTCCCGGGTCGAGCGATAAATTCGTTTGTGTGTCTACATGGTCACATGTATCTATATTTACGACTCGGGGGCCGAGTTGTGGGCACACGAACGAATTATCGCTCGACCCAGGAACCGGGTGCTGCATAGCTATTCACAAACACTCGATATGCTTCCATATCGTATCGAACATTAATCACTGTTATCGGAGTCTTCTAAACGCTGTTCACAATTCCAAAACCCGAAAATTTTGTTAATTTAAATCAAATAGACGCCCGTTATTCCTCCGACAGCTGTTTGTTATCGGGGGCAAGGCAAATCAGGTTATCGAAATGTGTCATTTTCGATACGATAGCCTGTCGTATGGTTGTGAATAGCTGGTCTGGACAGTGAAAGTGTTAATACGTAGCATAAATTGATATTCTCATTTCAATGTTACCTTATTTTTCTTCCGCAGACGCAGCAGTCATCTCCCCGGTCTACGCCGAACTCTTCGCCGCGCTCGACAAAGAGTCCGCCATTACCGGGGGCACCGCCACAACCCAGCGCGCCAGAAAGGTAATAATAATAATATAATAATAATTCTTTATTTCGCAAAAAAGTGAACAATAACACTAGTAACTATGATACGCTAAGAGCTGTGTTACCAGATTTTTTTTCCAAAACTAGCGTAATTTGAACTCTGGTACTCAAAGTAAGATCTAACTTGTGTTATGAGTACCAGTGTTCCAACAAAAGTTATTACACAAAGGTACACAGGTTCCCACGAGGGACAGCAGGGGCATTAGTGCAGTTTCATTGTCACAGAGAAATGAAATAAAAATATAAAACAGTAAAAATTATACAGAAAATAAAGTGGACAACGTATGTAAGTGTGCGAGGGTGAGTGAATGTTTAGGGATGTGTAATGTATGTATATGTAATTTATGAATGTGTATTGTATGTATGTGTAATGTCGTAAGTTTAAAATAATTAGACTTGAATGAGAAATCATGTATAAGTTACAGTGAGTGACTAAGTAGATATCTTAAGCAGATGTTCGGTGTCTTCGTAATTAAGTTTTTGTAGCCATCCCTGAACACTTTTCTTACATTCGAACCTAGTCATTGGATAAATGTTGCAGTTTTTGTTTACGATATTGTACAGGTGATTGCTTATAATATTGTAGTGACTTTGGGCAAGAGCTGTTCTGGAGTATTGGGTGGTACAGATTTGATATTTCCTACGGTTTAGTGTGTAGTTTGCAAGGAATGGGAGAGTAGAGTGCTTTCGTAGCACTATTTGTTGGATGAAAAGTTGGCGCACTGTAAGTACTCGACAATTTTCGTAGAGTTGTGTAGTAGGGTATCTGTAGGGCTTGAAGGTCATAACCTTTAAGACGGCTCTTTGTGCTCGTTCCAGCTGCAAAAGGTTAGTTTTGGCCGCTCCACCCCAGGCAGTTATGCAATATTTTAGGATTGAGTGACCAAGTGCACAGTAAACATTTTGCAGTGTCTCAATGACAGCAGAATGTCTGAGTTTTTTCATTATAGAGACAAGTCTACGTACTCGCACAGTCAATGTCCTAAGGTGGAGTTTCCAGGTCAGTTGGTTATCGATTTGTACCCCAAGATATTTAACATTATCCGTCCGAATAATGTAAGGACATGAGCAAGGAAGGCGAGGCTCAGTTACCGGACAGTTGTGGACTTTAAGATTGAAAGAATCCTGGTCTGGTTGGGAGGAGGCTTTTATAGAAAATGTCATGTACATGGTCTTGTTAGGATTCAAGGTGAGAAGGTTGTTAGGATTCAAGGTGAGAAGGTACTGCTTTATAATACCGTGCAAAGTAAAACAACGGATAATTGCGTAACACACAATGTACAGACGCGCCAGCACATCAACCTATCCGAAACTGTCAAATTTTCCTAATCAACTTTGAACCATATACTTTAGTAATAAAGTTGAAAATCTATTAAAGAAATTTGACAGATTGTAGTAGGTTGATGTGCTGGCGTCTGTACGTAACACGTAAAGCCTTTCGTTTTGACAGTTCGGACACGTTCATTGCGTCATTTACGTTGTTGAGCAGATGACTTTTTCAAACCTATGAAGCGATGGATATCAAAAGGTTCAATAAAACAGTCCTTCAACCAGGCTCGGCATTTGTGAAAGCTGCCAAGCATGATTATCGAATATGTCTACGCGATTGTGAGACTCATCTTCATTATAACAGCCGGATAACGTATACTCTTGAACAAATTGCATATTCAATTGGCCGATAGCAAGATTAAATAAAATGATGTATAGTAAAAGTGCACAGTGCTGCACAGCCCCCACCCTATTTCAAGTTAAACAAATATCAACTTTATTTCAATGACAATTAAGTTGATTTCAGAGTGACTAACACCGTTGAAAAAGTTATAAAACTGTTTTGAAACGTAGCGTAAACTGAACTTTATTGTGTAGGAATTAAAGTTATTTTTCCATTAATTCATATTTGTTTACATTTTTGGCAAATAAATCGCGAACGCAGATTTATACATTTATGCTGTTATTTTTGCAGGGAACCACCACCGCGAGGAACAGTGCGGAGCGCTCCGCAGACACCGTCACTCGGAGAGAGAGAACGAATTGATATGTCACACAGTCTTGGTAAGTATTATTACTTATTATAGTCTGTTACGAAAGTATGTGTTGGAAATGTAAACAAATGGATTAAAATCATACGTATGGATGCTAATTTGTAGTGCTGTGATGTTATTTGAATTCTTAAGTTGCTTTAGAATTTTAGCTGAACAGGGTTTGTTTACACTTTAATCAGAGGGGCAATTCTCGTAATTTTAAGAACGTTCAGTCCGATCTCAGTCTCAATCGGTCAAAAATTTCCCTAATTTTCGACAAGTTTTTGACATTGATTGTCGCTGAGACGAGATTGCGCCTAGATTTTGAGCGTTTTTAATTACGGGAATTGGCCTTCTGATGCTTTTGGAACAGACTATACTTACATACTTTATTGTTGGAACTCATCCTTTTTTTTTTAAACATTGTACTTACGTTACTAATCAAATCAAATTGTTGTGTTTATGTAAAGGTATGGAAAGCATGGGCGATGGCAGGAACTTCCATCAAAACCAACGACCCACGACCAGTGAGTATGATAGTCTTTTTTTTTTCTAGGCGTATTGTTTGACAACACAATATTTGACCATTTGCTGCTGGCCAATAATTTGGCTGTATTACTCTGTGATTTGTGATTACGAGGAGCAGTGGTGGCCCAGTGGTAGTGGCCTTGACTTACGAGTTGTAGGTCGTAGGTTCGAACCCAGACAGGCGCTATACTTTATGTAATTTTTTTAATTACCATTGCTCTCAAAACGGTGAACGAAAACATCGTGAGGTAACCGGCATGTCCTAGAACCAAAAAATCGTAGACATGTGACATCTACCAACCTGCACTGGGCCCGCGTGGTGGTTTACGGCCCACTCCCTCTCACAGAGAGGAGGCCTGTGTCCCAGCAGTGGGAACATTATAGGCTGATTATGTAATCTGTGATTTTATTAGGTAGCAGTTATGAAACAGGTATTGTTGATGAAAACTCGGATAGACTCCACTTATGTGCCACTAAATCAATATTTACAAATAATTTACCGTTAAGGAAATAGCAAAATAAACTACAACTAAGTTTATGAAGAGGATTAATGCAATAAATCACACTAATATTATAAAGGCGAAAGTTTGCGAGTGTGTGTGTGTGTGTGTGTTTATATGTTTGTTACTTCTTCACGCTCAAACGGCTGGACCAATTTTGATAAAATTTTGTATGGAGGTAGCTGACACCCTGGATTAACATATAGGCTACTTTTTATCCCGATATTCCTGCGGGATCGAAATTTATGCGGGTGAAACCGCGGGGCGCAGCTAGTTATCTATATTATGTGCTTTGCGCTTACTATATTTCGGCTTCTATGATTTCTGTCAGGCTTCGCTTAATTCTTGAAGAGTTTTAGTCAGAATTGGCGCAATTATAGTTCTTAAAATCAAAAAAGGGAGCTGAGCAAATGAAATTGAAATTCGTTGAAATAAAATGTAGGTAACTAAAAAAAGCCAATGATTGGGTACCTGAAGTTTGTTGCGAGTATTCTTTTTAGGATGTCAGGGTGGAAAAAATCGATGGGATCTGCATAGCTATTCACAATCATTTGACATGCTACCGTGTCGATAATGGCACATTTTCGGTGACCTGATTTCCCTAGTCCCCGACCGCAAATAGCCATCGTCGGAAGAGTAGCCGTCATCTATTTGAATTTAAACTGTCAACATTTTCGGGTACGCAGCGTTTGAGGACTCCTTCGATAGCATTGATTGATGTTTGATTAGGAACGGAATAGTATCGAATAGTTGTGAATAGCTATATTGGTCAGCATCAAAACTTGATTAATACTTCAGTTTTTTTAATCTTAGTTATTGAGCAAAATATTTGTTCAAAATTGCAGCAGAAGAATTTTTTTAGAATAAATACTCTTGTCTATCATGTGAAAAGCTAAAAATCAGTTTATTGAAAAAAGTTGTTGTCAATTTAATAACATGTAAAAATGATAGTGTTAATCGACTTTTGATGCTGACTGTACGTATTTTGATAAGAAACTTAACGATGTTTTCGATGAGAAAACGTAGAACATAATATAATATTTTTAGCAGTAACTAACACCCCATATAGTGTAACTTTACTAACAAAATTGTATGTGTATGTGTCCGGTTCTCCTCGTGCAGTGGGCATAGACAACCGTAGTCTCCGCAGCGACCTGTTGTACGCGGCCGACTCGGTCACCAACGCGATGTCGACCCTCGTACGGGAACTCAACTCCGGTTAGTTTGGGACACGATTTGTAAGGAATTTTTATAGTGTCACCACCGTAAACTTGCATGTTGACAACAACGATGACCTTGGATGATTTTTTCATTGACATCACATAGACAATAAGAACAAAAACAAATTCGACACCCTGGAAACCGTCGAGAGCCTGATTGGAATAATCACAGTAAAAATATGTAATATTATCATTTGTGTGTAATTGTATACATTATAATATTATCATTGGGGTTATATGTGTGGAAGTATATACTGTGGTGGTGGTGTGTCATCTTGATACTTTGGAACAAGATTTCTTTTCAGAAAAGTTTGGTAAACAAGGCGACAATACGACAATAAATTAAACTGCGTATATCAAATGACGTTCCCAGTCTGCATACGAAAATTCAATCAAATGTATCAATTAGTTTAGTCACTATAGAAGTCAAATATTGGCAAAACCCATACCCCCTTACTAATAAACGTATTCTACCAGATGAATAGTAACACACCGATTTCTCTCTTTCAGTCTTCAGTAATTTGACTTTCGAAAGAAGACGATAAAGCGTTGTGTAACTATACAGACGCTATACATCGTTTATTAGTAAGGGGGATAGACGGCAAACTGCTACTACTTAGTTTATTATTATTATTAGCATGTGATGTCCCACTGCAGGGCAAAGGCCTCCCTACTCTCTTTCCACTTCTGTCTGTTTAAAGCTGCTAAGGACCAGTTCATGCTGAAGGAGCTTGCTCTTGCGAGCTTGTTCTTGGAGAGGAGGAAACATGAAATTGCGAGAAAAAAAAAATCTGCCGTTCCCTACATTTTGACGAGTTATGCGAACATAAATGTAGGGAACAGCTGATTTTTTTTCACGATTTCAGGTTTGGTCCAATAGTAAAAGTTGTTCATAATGATGAGTACAATGGGAAAACGGTGATTAAAATTTCACCCTGTATATTAATATTGCTTCCAATCTTCCTATAAGCTAAGTTCCTTCAATAAAGGGTGGTCTACTTCAATACGTGTATTACAAAAGGTTATGGAGGTGACATTGTGAAAGTTCCGTTTGTTTCAACATTATGTGATTTGTTAAATAAATAGTTGACTTTGGAATATCGGTCTGTTATGAGGCATTGGGCATGCTTGTTTATTTCTTCATATTTTACTTACGGTTTGGGCTTGACAGTTGCGATTGACAGTTATTGTGGGGAGGGAAGATAACCACTTTCTATCATTAAAATAACTGTTTGCGTCTTTAAACGAATGTCCAAAATATTGTTGGCAAAAATATGATTTTTTGTAATTTTCAACCTCAAATAGCAGCCAGGGGGTTAATTGTAGACTTTCGTTGTAATATAAAAAAAAATGTTCAAGAAGTTATTTCCCGTAAGAACACGGTACTTTTTTTTTCTGGCCGGCACTTACATTTTTGCGTACGAAATGAATGATGTGCTTTGAAAGTAACTCTGGATGTATGTTACCCTTTCACGCCTAAACTAATGAACGGATTGCGACATAATTGGGCATGGAGATGGATGGCATCTTGGGGAAGGACATAGGCTACTTTTTGTCCCGGTAGCACGTTTCCATGGGATAATTTCGCTGGCGAAGCCACGAGCAGAAGCTAGTCTGCTATAAATTAAATATTAGACTTATATTTTTACCTCCCATTTCAGAAAGAAGGTAAACATGACTTTGGAATACTTATGCAACCTCTTTAAAGAAGTTTTTTTTTATTTGTATTTAAAAGTGTCCTCAAAAATTAACTTTATCCTCCTAAATAGCTTTTTTTTTAATTTTGTCTGACTTGATGTTCGTTTTACCTACAAATTAAATTATCACGTCAATCGACCTCTTTACAGAAGTTTTTTTTATTTGTATTAAAAAGTGTCCTCAAAAATTAACTTTATCCTTCTAAATAGGTTTTTTTAATTTTGTCTGACTTGATGTTCGTTTTACCTTCAAATTAAATTATCACGTCAATCGCAACTGCACCCTTCCAAATAAATAAGTAAATAGCCTATACATTAAACAACTTATATTCTCCTGCACCGTTTCCTCAGTAGATGTTACAACTATACATGTTTTGCAGAGGGCTCCGATACGGAGGATACGGTAAAAGGGGACAGCAGAAAGCAAAGAGGTAAGATTTCTTTGGACATAGACTAGTCAGTCACCCATAGAGTAGGATGCACTTTTTCGTTTGTTTTTTTTTTTGGTTTATTTTTTATTCTACACTGCTCGGCTCCCTTTTTGGTGTTGTGTGTGATTGTGGTTTTTTTTTCTTAATTATATTTTTGTCGGTATTTTGTATGTGTGTTATTGTTGTTAATAAAGCACAAAAAGTTTCAGAATGAAATCGTTCATAGTCCACCGTCTCTTTCTAACGCTCGATGGTACTTGCGCCGAGTACTTTGGCGTATGGGGGTTAAATTAAGTGTTGGTGCTAGACTTCTAATGGCGAATTTCACCAAACTTTTATTCCTAGAAGTCTTATTCTGAGAATAAATTTTAAATTTTTGACAGTTATTCCATACTTGAACTGTCAGATGTCAATTTATTCCACGGATAAAAGATATCTAACTTTGCTAAAATCAGCCCTTAGTCATTTTAACGCGGTTTAGAATGCGGATTATAAGTTAGTAATGAAATTATTACTGTAATCGGGTTAAGCTTCGAATTAAAAATAAATGTGTATTTTTTGGAGTTATTATGATTTTATATAATTTTTTTTGCATAAGTTCTAGCAATTTTATTTTTCTTGACGTATGTAATCTAAGTTACCTATTATTACATGCTAGAAATATAGACAATACATTTCGTATTCGTGAAAAAAATTTAAGGAGTTTGCGCGCGATTTGTTTTATAATACGCACTAATATTTTGTATTGCACTTGTGTAAAACTGTATAGGTAGTAATATGAAAATGTAAAACAACTACTTATTGTAATTAAAAATATATTACTATATTATCTTACATCCAATGTATTTTACTGTTTCGTTTGCATGAGCATAAGCATGTGTTACAGCCCGACTCAAACTTTATGGCGACTCGGAACTAGTCGGAACATGAGGCGAGTCGCTGCGCAGTAACAAATTCACGTGTCAGCGGGGGTGAGGGGCGAGGTACTGCGCAGCGAATAGCGCTCTTCATAGCCGTCGATAAAGTTTGAATCTGATTGTACCTTTCTACTTTTTTATTACTTGTTAATTCTATGTTTTCTCAAAACCTACTCAAATGTTCTTAACTGTAATATTCTATTTTTTAAATAATAAGTTTTTTTGGCAATCGTTAATGTACAATTGCCAAAAAAACTTCATTATGCTTTCTGCTTGAGTGACAATGATATGATAACCTTTGGAAATTGAGAAATAATTTCCATAGTCCATATTAATGATTAGCCCGCGAAATACAAATTTACTTACGTTTTCTTTGCAATTTGCAGGTCAGTGTCAGGTTGTATGTTCATTAAAAAATGATTCGCGAGCGTAACAAATATGGCCTTACAGAATTTTGATCATTAGATTCAGCAATACAACTCCTTGAGTTAGAATTGGCTTCAAATCGGCTGTGCAATTTCAAAACCTAGCAACTGCCATTTTTTTTTAAATCGGTGTTTTTGCATATTTGACTTCCTAGATTATCGACCAAGTCAAATATGCAAAAACACCGATTTAAAAAAAAATAGCAGTTGCTAGGTATTGAAATTGCACAGCCGAAATGTCATGTTTTCTTTTATTTTGCTCGGCTCCTATGGGTCCTAGCGTGATGTTAAGTAATGTTGTAGCCCAGTGGCGAAGGTACCATACAACTCGATTCCCACCGGCTTCCCTTCGAAAATTCAGAACATAACCACACTATAGTCAATTCGTAATTGATTTTTTTTGGCATTTTTTTTTGCTCCGGCTTACCTCTGTCATAAATTCATTTGGGCAGGGGGTGATAGTAAAAATGATTTTTACTATCAAATGCAAATAGAATTGACTAAATCCGACTCGTAGTTCCAGATATAAGCGCGTTCAAACAAACAAACTCTTCAGTTTTATTATTAGTATAGATAAATAAATATTTGTTACCGCCGCGAATCACATTTAGATCAGCATACATCCTGATGTTAATTTGCAAATTGCAAAAAGCATACCTAAGGAAATTTGAATTACGTGAGCAGTCCTGACGCTTTCGCTTTAAAAGCTGTACGCGAGCGATAGTAGTGAAAGCGAATCTGCGTGTGTCACTAATCTAAAAAAAAAAATTAAATATTGTCAGTACTGACGGCATGATGAGGTTTGATCACCTTTCGACTAAACTGTGTCAGCACAGCATACGGAAGTTACTCATTCCTAGGAAAAATGTTGACCAGGGAGGTACAAGCGTAAAACACTAACCCCCTTATTCATAAAACTTATCAAACCTATTTTAGTTAAAATGGGGTTTGTCTCTTTCTTACACACAGAAATGACAACGTGACAGATAAAGACAAACGTTCTATAAACCTATTTTAGCTAAAATAGAGATAAAATAGGATTATGAATAAGGGGGTAAGGGTCTTCCCACATTTATCGACGCGGAATCGGCTAACGCCGGTCAAAAAAGCCTTTATGTCTACGTAATAAGGGTGTTACTAATACCATTCGCATCGGCTCGGCTCGGACGACGCGGCGCGACGACGATCGACGGCGAAACGAGCCGTTTGCCTATTAGCTCAGCGATAAGTCGAGTAGTTTGGTGATACGCACTCGGCTTAAGCCGATTCCGCGTCGATAAATGTGGGTACACCCTAACAGTAGCAATGGCTTTCATTTTAACAGTTCAACGACATTCATTGCGTTATTTACGTTGTTGAGCAGACAAATTTTTCGAACACATGAAGCAATGGATTAGCAATATCCTACTCAATTAGGGTGCAGATAACAGTATTCGCAGAGTATATTTTATTATGTTTCCGAAAGCATGAAAAGTATCAGTCATAATGATTGTCAAATGTTATGAATTCATCAGATTTCGAGGAGGACGATGACAGCGACGAGCCGATGCCTCGGCCGCAGCCTCCGCGTCACTATCTACACGATAACAACGTACAGGTAATTATAGAAAAAAAAAACCTTTTATGAAAGGCATTTTATAAAAGAAAAAAAAAACAATGTAAATATCATAGCTTGCGTTTCGTTCTTCAAAGTATTTAGTGCTAGTAGCATTATTTTGTTTTGTATAGAAACAGGATCTCATACCTACTTTTTGAAAACTGCGGGTTAATTGCGTAACACTATCAGTAGCAATGGGCTTCATTTTGACAGTTCAACAACATTCATTGCGGTATTTACGTTGTTGAGCAGAAGACATTTTTCAAACCTTTGAGGCAATGGATTAGCAATATCCTTCAAAATGATTCAAATTGAGATTGATAGCGTGTTAGGCAATTAGGGTGCTGTTCCCTCTCACTTACTGGTACAATAGTAGTTCTTTTTGGATTACAAAAAAAAAAAAAATATATTTACATACCTACATCGGAACGGAACTCTTCGGTGCGCGAGTCCGACTCGCACTTGACCGGTTTTATTTTTTGTTAATTACCGACGATTCAGAATCACGTACTGAATTCGTGGTAACAGGTTGCGCATCGATGTCTGTCACCTTGTATAGTCAGTGGTGGGAAAAAGTTTCTATGTCCATCTTGTATTTGTAATCATCTTTGTTGTTTGTTTTTTTTTTTTTTTGTAGTATATCTTTTTTGCTTGTATTATTATTTTTTTGCAATTAGCGATCCTCTGTTTTATTTCAGAACATCACAGCCAGTGTTGAAATGCGATCATAAGCTTGCTTGAGGTTTGTTTTATTTTCGCTTTTTTTTATTTCCTTGCAAATTTATTTATGTTCTGTTTCTGTTTTCTTATTTATTAAAAAACATTGGTTGTCTGTAAAGTCGGTTTACGGAGGTTAATTTTACGTGATAACGTCATAAAAAAACATCCGAACGTGCCTCTCGATCGCTTGTTCCGCGCTCTCGCTTGCACACTCGGCTCAGGCGGAACGTGAAAATGAGTCATGCTTTTTCGTGTGTGCAGCCGGCGTTCATCGATTTATAAGAAGTTATCACGTCAAAATGATTAAAAATTTGTCTGTTATATTAGGTCCTTACATATGAAATTGGCGTTTTGTATGGAAGGAACAAAAAGTCGAATATTTTTTAATATAATATATTTAATTAATCAAAGTATGAACCATTGTTTTCAATGCACTTTTGCCATCTTATAGGTAGTTCATTGATCCCTTTACTAAAAAAACCAGTCGGACGGGAATCAATAAAATCTTTGAAGGCGATTTGGACTGCCCCATCGGAGTTGAATTTTTTCCCTTGCAAAAAGTTATCCAAATTGCGAAAAAAATGGTAATCTGTTGGAGCAAGGTCCGGGGAGTACGGAGGATGTCTAAGACATTCCAATTCAAGTAATGTAACGCAGCAGTCGACGTGCGTTTGCCGGTTTGCTTCAGTCAATTCGTGAGGTACCCACCTTTCAAGCTTTTTAATCTTCCCAATTTGCTTCAAGTGAATTAAAACAGTTTTATCACTAACATCGAAGCCTGCAGCTAACTCGGACGTGGTTTGCGATGGGTCCGCTTCCACAATAGCCTTCAATTCTCCATTATCAACTTGGGTCTCAGGCCGTCCACGGGGCTTGTTCTGCAGGTCGAAATTTCCAGAACGAAAACGTTTGGAACCAAAAACGAACTGTGTTTTCTTTTGCAACATGACCGCCATACACATCATTCACCCTTCGAGTCGTTTCCGCAGCACTAGTGCCACGGCGGAACTCGTACTCGTAAATAATGCGATATTTTAAATTTTCCATTTTGTAAAATGAGTGACGCAAACAGAAAAAACAGAAGAAAAAAAACAAATGAATGACGGTCATCGAAGCACAAATACATGAGTAAATAGCTGTACAAATTTGAATTTGGAATTCCTTACCAAAGAGGAGAAATTCGTGATTAAAGTGGCCAGTACGAAAAACGCCAATTTCATATGTAAGGACCTAATATTATCAGGGATTGGCTGAAAACTAATACCAATGTATTAGTTTTCAGAGCAACTTTTCAGTGTGTTTCTTGGGATCATGATTTGATAAATAATTCCGGTACTCTTTTTCAAATACACAAATTATCAAAAGGTTTTTGATGAATCGTGTAAACAGGGTGCTGGCTTTCTCTCAGTAAAATATTTCTGTAAATTATAACAATAACCTAACATTGCAGGACACGCCCCCGCCGCTGCCCGCGCGCACCGGCCACTACTACCCGCGCACATAGCTACATCACTAACGTATGTACCATAACTATATTATATACTGTAACTACATACTACTTAGATGTTATCCTATTATATAGATATGCTACAAGGATATTTTGGCGCCTGAATGACATTATGACGATTAACAGAAATTGTATTAACAAATCAAGATGGCGGACGTTAGTTCCGATTTTGACCACGCGCCAAAATAATCGTGTAGCGTTGTACTTACACTGGTTTGTTCACTAAAGCATTGCGGCTAGGAAATCAGTTGATATTCAGATATTATTTTTTGTCTGTGTACTGTCTGTAGTACTTATTTAAAGATTAAACAATCTGCGAGATGTGTCACGGGTTTTGTCAAAATATCGATAATTTCGTGAGATATGTCGTGTCCCACGATATTGAGTTGTTACCTAAAAGAAAACGTTTAAAGGACTTGTTGTCTCTGAACGTGTTTATTTTATAAGTCTAATTTGTACTATGTTTGTAATTTACTCGCAGAAAAGCGAGTAATTTAGTCTCAAAAAAAGCGAATAATTTATTGACAATATGCATTTGAACGCAGAAAAACTAATTACACGACTGTTCACATAGTTTACTAAATTATCCGAACTCGACTAAATTATATGCATAGTGCGAGTTAGGTTGACGAAAAAATATCGGCTATAAAGAAAAAAACTATTTTGAAGCAATGAAGCTGATTTCCATGCTTTTTAAATGAATGTGTGATTCATCACGCTCTCCTTATGATTATGTATATTATCGTAAACTTAAATCAATTTATTTTATAAGGCGAGATGTTGAATGTATGGATATATTAGTGTTCTGTATTAGAACTTATGGGAATGTACTTACAGGTAAAAATTTTGTGGTCTTGCTAACGAGCTATTTGCAACTTCAACAAATACCGACTTTTATGCACATACATACATGTATGTCATATTAATCTTAAGTAGCCAAACTCCTCAGACGTGATGGATATCGATACCAGAACACGATAAAACAAAAATAAAAAATAAAAGATTTTCTCAACTCATAACTACTTCAAGTAGGTACCTAATTTACTCCAAAAAAAAGTACATAATTTTTTTTTATTGTTGTATCGATATCGATATTCATCACGTCTGCGGAATTTCGCTAGCTAATTTAATTTGACCTTGTATATGTAGTCTAAAGTTGATTTTAAAAAGACAAAAACATTCAAAGCGTCATAGGTACAGACGCCAGCACATCAAGCTACTAACTACAATCTGTCAAATTCCTTCAATAGATTTTCAACTTTATTGCTAAAACATAAGGTTCAAAGTTGATTGGGAAAACAGTTTCGGGTAGCTTGATGTGCTGGCGTCTGTACCTAATACAATTTACTAGTAAGTAAAAACTGATCTATTTACAATTGAATAAATTAAAAATGTTGACATTGAGTGAAAGCCTAATATTGATTCTATGGAAAAACACTCATGACATTTAAATAATTAATTATATAAATATTGATTGTACACATAGCAGACTAACTATACCGTTCGTAAGGCCGCTAAAATGCCGTAAAAGTAAATATAACTGTACCGAAGAGCTGTATGATTGTTTAGTAGAGAAATTATTTATGTCTGTACATATATACATTTTAAGGACGCGTTCCGCTTACTGTGTCTAGTCCGGGAGCTATGAAATTCGTTTTAAATTTTATCTGTAAGTGTGGCAGGACTTCATACTAACATTGCAGTACAGTCAACAGCAAAAGTAGATGATGATTGAGTTTATAACTTTTGGGGTCAAAACTGATCACGAATATATGGCAGCTGTACTAGAAGTAAATGTTTGGTATAATTTACCATCACATACTTTTGAATCACTTCGACGCCACACAGTTCTGTCTGACACGAACTACGTTCATTAGTATTGAATTTCTGATTTTCATCATCTACTTTTGCTGTTGAATGTACTATGCTCTTACTTATTCCTGTGATTGGTGTACATTTTTCTTCGGTGGATTTTTAAATTCTTACATTTAAACTAATATTATAAAGAGAAAATGTTGAGATTTTTTGTATGTTTGTTACGCTTTCATGCTAAAACGGCTGAACGGATTTGGATCTAATTTGGCACATGACCTGGATTAGGGGAGCTAAGATAATTTTTATTCCGTTTTCTCACGGGACCGAGACATATAATGCAGGTGCAGCCGCGGGGCGCATCTTATAAAATTATAAAATAAATTCTCTGACAACCAAGCCATTCTGCATCCAAGCCTGTATCTAATTTTTGGCGGAAATAAAGCTATATTTATATTGAAATGCTACAACGTTTTATTGTCATAGATTTAGTGTCTACCTATAACGATTCAAAAGATACAGCCATGTGACAGACGGACGGACAGCGGAGCCTTAGTAATAGGGTTCCGTTGGCACCCTTTGGCTATGGTACCCTAAAAAGAGAAGAAATATACTATTATTGAATTCAATGCCTTTTTGTGGCTAGTAGGTAAATTACTTTCTTCGCGATACGCTGATAAAAAATAATAACTTAATTATCATTAAAAATATTATAGCAACCCACCTGAAGATTAATGTCACATAAATCCAAATCCTTAAGGCACTCGCAGACAGTCTTAACGGGATTCCGGTAAAATAATTTCCATGAAGTTTTCATAGAAATTATTCCACCGGAGTTGCGCCGCTCCTTTCTGCGGGAGCCTTTAACATCTCAAAAGCGCTTACATTTATACTACGACTATACCTACGTCTATTATTTGACATATAATTCCTTTCCTGTCTTCCATGCGTCAATTCCTTCCAATATATTGTACAAACATGTCAATTGATACTTCCCTACCCTTTATATTTCGTCTATGTTCTTACTTATTTGTATTATAAATTAATTATAATGCGTTTGTTATGAGTATGAATGTTTTACAATAATCATCATCTGCCTAGCCTTTTCCCAACTTTGTTGGGGTCGGCTTCCAGTCTAATCGGATGCAGCTGAATACCAGTATTTTACATGGATCGACTGCCTATCTGACCTTCACAACCCAATTACCAGGTAATACGATAGATACCTCTTGGTAAGACTCGTTGTCAGACTTTCGAGCTTCTGACGACCCGTAATGACTGTCAAAGATCCACGACGATGACAGCCGGGACCAACGGCTTAACGACCTTTCCAAGGCACGGAGATGTCTTGATGTGTAAAAATGGCCACCCATCCACCGACCAACCGCGGCAAGCGTAGCTTAACATGATCAATCGATCCGTGCGGCTGTTATTGCTTAGAAATAGGCCCCTCTATGTTTTACAATAATATAACCAGAAATTCTGTTTTTAATTTGGTCATTAAGGCTTCCTTAACTTGGCTATGGCAATTAAAAGGTTGACTTATCATTATGAACGTCTAACTCCTAACCTATTAGGTGTATTCGCTGAATGAACTTCCTGAATGGCTGATTAGTCGCAGGCTCGACTGCCAAGGGAAATGTCTTAGGTTCCATACGGGTCGACTAAGGATTTGTTTCCTAAAATTCTAGCGTTATCTGATTAGCAAAATTTTTCCCAAATGAAACTTTCATACTTGTAACCAACGCAATTATTTTAACCAAATATTTGAGGTCCTAATTATAACTTGCAACAGAACTATATTCCACAATTTATGAGCCGTTTTTCTTTGAACTATACTAAAATAATTATCAAAAATATTTATATGTGTATATCTAAATTTCCGATTGCGTGCTAATAAATTGCCTTTTAAAACCGTAACATTCCTTTGCATTTAAAACGAAACATTGACAAAAGGCAGCTAACGTTTGCATTTTAAACTTTTGCTACGTATTTATAATTTCTCATCGATTTTTCAATTATTATTATTTATTATATACATATAATACAGCTTCTTTTAAGTATTATTGATGCATTTCTTTTTATGGCTAAGACTAATTTCTATGGAGAAGTAAAAAGGGAAACTTAAAATGACAATTTAAAAGAGCATTTTTTTTATGTCACCCTGTGTTATAAGTATGGTCATCAAAGCAATTCGATTCGAGCGTCTGCATGGACCAAAAGACTACCAGTTTCCGAATTGATAATTTGAAGCTAAGAACTTTTCAAAGTCTATTGAAGCATTTTTTAGGCCGTTTGTACACACTCGTTTTTCTTGCCGTGAAAAACTTACGGTTTATTCGCCGTGTGTAGGCACGGTCGTCACTGTTGTATGGATCACTATGGAAATTTGTTGACAGACACTTTTTTTTTACGGCTTGTTATATACGCCGTACCGTAACGAAACCGTGCCGTGTTCAAGGGTTTTAAAAAGTTTAATGTTGCCCACGAAACTCAGAATTTATTTGCAAGAAATGTTGCTTGTCAGTGTTTTTAAAATGCTCTTTAAATCACATAATTTTATATGTATGTTTGAATTAGTCGCGTTATTTTGTCTTTTTACTTCTCAAGCGAAGTTACGCGCCGTTTTCTACCGCCTTAACCTAACCCTTCGGAAAAGTTCGGCTAACCGAATTCACCCAAAGTCTAACATGTACTTAGTATATTATCATTTATTCACATCAATCATTGAAGACTGACGCATACATTGAATATGTCTCACCGAATATACAAACCAAAATTGCTACGAGCCAAAATGTTTGATAGGTTTTTTTTTATGTGGCAGCTTCTTTTATTTTAATTTTAGGTCTTGTAACATTGGTATTTATGATTTAATTCGTATATTAAATTATACAGTTATGTATATATTATTATTGGATTTAGCAAAAGATTCGACTACTTATCTTATAAAAAAATCTAGTAGAAAGAAGTGAAATGAAATGGTTTATTACAGAATAAACCATTTGGTGACCTGAACGAATGGCGTCATATTAAAAAAAAAACTTGATAGAGTCGACATTTGCTGTCTGACTATCCCTAAGAAGAAATGGCGAAACAAACTCAGAGATCTTTTAAATTCCAGACATAACCTTGGTCAGAATATGTGAGGACTATGTATCTTATAGTCAGCCTATAATGTTCCCACTGCTGGGACACAGACCTCTTCTATTCGAGAGGGAGTGGGCTATAGTCTACCACGCGGGCCCGGTGCGGGTTAGTGTGACAGTGTAATTAAATCATAAATATCAATTCAATTATTTTTAAAGTCTTTATTGCGTTCGTACGCTTTTGACAATTAAAATAACATAGTTTTATTTTTACGTACCTACCTACTAATTGCTCATTTCACACATTCTGCAAGCCCGAATATCACAAAAGACAGCGAAAAATGTATAAAATCTTTATTTAAAATTGGATTTTCGGGTATATTTATAACTTAGGCTAAGTATCTGCATATCATTTACTTTTTTTTTTTTGTATTGAAAATGTTATATTAGTGCAATATTGTTATAAATGGTTCGCGAAAGGAATCTTGCCGGAATGTGATCGAATTGTTTTCTTATTTATTAAGTTTTTACTAGATCTGTTACTTATTTCGGAAAAATTATGCGGCAATTATATTTTTAATTTTTTTAATGTCAATCCAAAGCATATTATTAGATTTAGGGATAGTTTTTAAGTGATTATGTACTTATAAAAGTCAGACAAATAGAGAATACCTATACTTATTGTATTGTAAGGGCGAAATTCGTATCATATATGTAACCAGTCCTGGTGTGGCATTACTACATACAGTTTACGAATTTCAGCCATATTGAAAATATGTTTTCATCTAATTTTTGACCTTATTCCTCAATGTTTAGTTAGGAAATGATTTAACCAAGTAGTGATGAACTAAGGTCATAAACATTTAGATTAGGAACCTTTCATTGTTTACTTAATATTTTGTTTTAATAAGCTAAGCCCTCCCCCCTTCCCCTCCCAAACTTGAAGACGTGATAATTATAAAGTGATCAGGAATAATAAATAATATGACAATTTTTGTAATAGTAAAATTTGCCTTGTTATCATCTGTACTGATTGGAATAGAAATTGTTCTTGTTCAAACCCAGAATAGATAAATATTTATGAATCTTTTTTTCTATAAGAAAAATATTTTAAGTGGATGTATATTATGTTAAGTATGTACTCGTTTACGTAAAATCATGTTAATAGTACAGACGCCAGCACATCAAGCTACTACAATCGGTCAAATTTCTTTAATAGATTTTCAACTTTATCGCTACAGCCTAAGGTTCAAATTCGATTGGAAAAATTTGACGGTTTCGGTTAGCTTGATGTGCTGGCGTCTGTACATTGCGATACGTATGCGCACGCAGGTGTAATACTAGACTACTTAGTCACACATAACAACAGCAATCTGTCAGTGAAAGTCCAAATTGTTTTAAGTACCGTTTAAACTTTCATTTATGCATTTAGTAAAAAGCTGTTATTTTGACATAACAAACAGACACTTCAATTTAATTTATTTGTTTAGATTTTTAAAAAAGGTCACCTCCTTTTTCAATTAAAGGCACCATGCATGGCCTTGACATCATTTACCAATTGTTTTTTTTTTTTTCTTAATTTAGTTGCTTTAAAATAACGCAAATTCCAGCAAAGTCATCATTCTCCTGTTTTTATCCCAATATATTTGGTGTTGGCGAAACATGTCTTTTTCTTCCATACTTCTCTATTAGTCTTATTAAATTCCAGTAAATTACAGGTGAAAATAAGGCACACTTGTCACAAATGTAAATGAAACATTCAAACTAAAGTTACATAAGTACATAATAATCTTTTATACTATGCGTACTATAGATTTTGTAATAGCGTAGTCACGTAGTTGTATGGTAACGTCTTAAGATGTATTAATAACTATTGTGTACTTAAAAATATTATAAACTAAATCTTTGCATAATTCGTGATGATTTTGGTTTAAAAAAATATATATTTAAAAGATGCATAATATAATGTAAGTAGTAGTTTAAAAACTGTATTGAATAATGTGATGTTTTTCGAGATTAGACAGGTTTTTTATGTAATTATAATAGACATTTAAGAAACTATAAGATTCTATAAGATTATCCCCTTATATTATACAGGGTGTTAGGGATATCGATGCGCAAACCGTTATCATGAATTCAGTAAATGATTCTAGACACACCAGCGTTGACATTTTTCGTCAGTTAATAAACAACCTAGGTCCATACGTTTTGACCGTGTGGAAACTTTTGTAAGAAACAGCAGATTTTTTAGCCTATGTCCTTCCCCAGGTTGAAAGTATCTTCAAACCAAATTTCATCAAAATCGGTCCAGCTGTTTCGAAGATTGGCCGAAACAAACACAAAAATTTAAAAAGAAATTATAAGTACAGTGTATACTTTCATATGCATTTAGCAAAAAACTGTTATATTGACATTTTGATTTTGACATTACAAACAGATTATTCAATTTTATTCATTTTTATGGTTGATAACCGACGAAATATTTCAACTCTGGTGTTTCTAGAATTATGTACTGAGGTCATGGGTTACAGTTTGCGCGTTGACCTCCCTGACACCCTGCCTAAAATCTGCATTATGTCACTGTGTACTTAAAACCTCAAGAATGACAAATTGGGCAAAGATTTAGTAAAGTATCGTCTATTTATGTATGTATAATCTATTTATAGGGGAAAGCACAAATTTCGGAAATAAAAAGAACACTCATTTCTATAATATATCGTGATCGTCGTTTTATATAAAAGTAAACTTCCATTTTTTATCAATGTCGTATACGTTAGAACACAGAATCATTATGTACTATGTATGTAATATATAACCAGAAATAATCGAGTGTTTTGTATAAAATCTCTTCGAACTGTTCGAGAAAGGTAGTCTTGCTTTGTACTTGTGGCGAAAGATGGCAGCAGGATGTCGAGATTTTAACTCAAATTATTTTCAGTTATTTCACGAAGATTTTGGGATCACAAATGACTACTGAATTTTCTTTATTTAAGGGGCAAGCATCTGGGTAGCCCGCAAAATTCAAAATTTCTTACGATTTTGCAATGTGCAGGATAGTGTCATGTTGGATGTGGATTAATATATGATTAGCGAGCGTAACAAATATGACATTACAGCATTATAATCATTAAAATCGTCAATACAACACTCTTAAGTTCATAAATAATCCTATTGATGAGTATTTCATAAAATATCAATACGCGGGCTACCTAGCGCATCCCCCTTAAATTCCAATGCATAAGAATTTTCATTTCCAACTTTGACTGCAGTAGTGACATTATGACCTAGTGGATCTTTTTTGAACTACGTTTATTTGACACCTCAATGACATAAGGGTAGGCCTTATGTCAAAATGGTAAAAGTATAAAAAGGCAAAGACATAAATTCCATTATTCCCAATGAAAGGCGAAAAGGTTGTGACTTCAACGAATTGCTTGAATTTTGAGAGTTTATCCGCGATACATATTTATTTATACAAAAATTATTGGATTGTATTTAATATACAAAGTGAGACTGTCTTTCAGGCAAGGCTTCTATGTACTTACACATGATACTGTAAGAACTTTATCATTGCAATTGTAAACATTCCATTGCTTGTGAATTTGATGTTTTATTTCTACACCTTTTACCTTTAGAATATTAAAAGTAGGCCTAGGGCAGACCCAGATACTAATTAACACAAACTCATTATTCACTTGAAAGTAAGGTATGTATGTATAGGTACTAACCAAACACGAAATTATATGGCAACTTTGAGGGAAAACAAAACCTAAACTCAGCATCTCATTAGGGCAGTGTCTTTCATGTCCTTAATTGGTATTTCATGCTGCGTTTGATGCGAAAGGGCTAACTGAAGGTCTTCGTCGTTGGGTCTTTAGATCCTGAAGGTTTTTTTTTCATGGTCACATGGCCTAAATAACAGGAATTATCGTGAAGAAGTGAAACAACACAATTTACATAAAATACTAATTTATTTCTTAGTAACAAAAACATCATACGTAACACGAGATTCATTTGTCATACAATTTTGACTACATACAAAAAGATAATCTATAATGAAATGGCACAAATTGTATTCGTGAGTTTTCACGCATATAATATTATCGTTATATTATATAAAAATACCAACCCGCACTGGGCCCGCGTGGTGGATTACGGCCCACTCCCTCTCACAGAGAGGAGGCCTGTGTCCCAGCAGTGGGAACGTTATAGGCAGATTATGTATGTTATGTATATAAAAATATATTATTTGACGTCTTGTAAAAAACAACTTAAAAGTTGCAAGTGAGGCCCTGTGTTTTAAATCTTATATTATAAAACATTTATAGATCGATATTTATTAAATAGAATAAGAAAAAAAAATCCTGTCCGGGATTTTCCCAGTCTGTGGCCTTAAAAAAATGGCGTCAATTTGGTGGAAAGCAAGAAGACGCTAAACTACTTACAATTACGCAGTTGAGTATTTGTGCAAGCTCACTCACATAATTACATAAATTAATATTAGTCTATGCTCCAAACTGCAAAACCTACAAGTGTTTAGATCCTGGAAGTTAATAGGTAAACGCTCACACGGCACTGACACGGCATACTTTTCGTAGGTCCTACAATCGGTCAAATTATTTCGCTCTTATTTAGAGCCTACGCTCCATGACTCAAGTAGCGCGTGTTGGAGAAAAATAACCAGACTGAAGTGAAAATGGGCCGGACACGTCTCACGAATGCATCCGGAGAGATGGGCAAAAATAGGTGGTGGTGGATAGATGTCCACTCCTAAGCGAGAACATCGCCGTCGAGGTAGTCCATGGCGAAGGTTGTGTGACGATCAGGAGGCCAATTCTCGTAATTTAAAACGTTCAAAATCTAGTCGCAGTCTCATCACAGCGACATTTGTTTAAAAAATTTAAGGAAATTAGAAGTATTTTTGTCAGATTTGAGACAGATCAGACTGTGAACCTTCTTAAAATTACGAGCCCCTTTTGATCGTTTGCAGGGCCAACATGGCCAAAGATCGCACAAGACAGGGATGTTTGGAAAGAAAAAGGGGAGGCCTTTGCCCAGCAGTGGGACACAATATAGGCTAAAAAATATAAAATTAGACCTAAGTTTTATGTGATGTGTGCGTTTACATTTGATCTACTGTTTCATTTAGCTCCTACAAAAAATCTGCCACTGATTGTATGCCGTCTGTGAACGCTCAAATAGACATAGCCTGTAATTGTGAGCCCTGACGTGTAGCTATAAGGGAAACTAGCACCCTAATTGCGTCACACACTATCAACCACAACCCGAATCATTTTGAACGTTATTGCTAATCCAATGCTTCATATGTTCGAAAAATTTGTCTGCTCAACAACGTAAATAACGCAATGGATGTTGTTGGACCGTCAAAATGAAATTCTGCCATTCCTACAGTTAGTGTGTTACGCAATTACCCCGCTGAGCACGGGCAAAGCCAGCGCCAATATGCAGCTCTTGAACCAAAACACTGAGTGAGCTTGCCGTATTAAAAACGCCTAAAACAAAACTACATCTACTTACACACATTAAAGTGCAAAATATCACTGTTAAGCCAACGTTCAAATCTAACCGAACTAGCAATCAATACTTTTACAAGCGAAACCTAACTTCAAAATAATACCGACATGACAGATGACGTCATAATCTACAGTTTTGTGACGTCAGCTTCGCAGTCTTTTTCTTTGCTCTTAACTTTCTTGTCTTTGCCTCCGATTTCCGCGTAGATCTCGTCTAGGGACCTCATCTTGGTCTCTGGGACTACGCAGGCGATGTAAATGGTGCTGACTAGACAAACGCCTGAGAATAGCCAGAAGATGAAGTAGAGGCCTACTGAGGCGGCGATCGGCTGGAACACTCGCAGTTCTACTGACATGAGACCGCACGCAAATGCGATGACTATTGCTGTTACTGTGCCTCGGAGCTGGAACAGAAGAGTTGTTTATTTTAGCACAACCTGTCTTTCAGAAAAATCTATGTAAATTAGACAGTTTCAACTTTCAGTTATCAGCTTTGAAGAATAGGCAAGTATAGGGATAATGACTGGGCAACCGAAGTTGAACTTATGGTCCGGCCGTCGATAGAATGCGTTCTCGAAAACGAATGTGTGTTTTGCGAATTTGATCTTTATTAGCTACTAGAATTGTCGCACTGACATATGTCAGGAACGCATCCTCTCGACGGCCGGACTGTGGTTGTACAAAGGACCAACAGATGATAAAAATTTCCAAATATAACTCCCGTTTCTTAGGGGATTGGTGACAGCAAATCGACCACATCTCAACAGTGCACTGTTGAGATGTGGCTATGATCACCCACCAAAGTCAAAAATTAAACCATAAAAATATCAAAAGTTTACAAACCTGGAAAGAGAACATCTCAGTCATAATAACGAAGGGCACAGGCTGCAACCCAGCCGCATCACAGTATATGCACAGACAGAGCGCGACGATGGGCAGCCACGACGCGGTCTCCGTGTCCGCGCCCACGTGGGCGTAGAACCACGCGCCGAGTGCACACATCGCTATGCCGGAGACCAGACAGGTTGTGCCGAGGAGTGGCTGGGGAAGATAAAAAAGGGTAAGTATAGATGAAAAGTTTTAGCATAATTTATTCGTCATCACTCTTCCTAGATCCACCACTGCCCATTAGACAATTATGTTAGGACCACTAGTGGTTGCAAATTGGTCGAATGACTACGCATCTCACAAGTAGGTTTATATTAGAAGAACTCTTCAGGGTTATGAGTTCTCTAACCAGAGTATTCACGATGATTCCCCTACATAAATAAACTATATTAGATTCAAAACCAACGTTATTATATGGTGACCCCACCAGCTCGGGGCTGGGTCCTGGATGGCGGACTTATTACTTCACCAGTCAAAGCATAGCAAGCGATTTTCGATTTGGGAAAGGCCAATATTAGGTCCATTTCACACCCTTCACTTTGTCCTGTTCTTATCACTATAGAATCAAAGTCCCTCACCTTCCTCCCAGTCCTTTCCACAAGACTGGACGCAGTGCAAGACCCTACGAATTGCACCAGTCCCAAGACTGCAGCCTGTTGGTTGGCTGTAAGCAGGCACCCTCCGGCACTCGCCTTGCTGAAGATCAGTGACGCGAAATGCAGGACGGCGAGACAGCCGCATAGCTCCCGCGCTACTGTGATGATGAGGACTATGCGGAACGCACGGAAGGTACTGCGGTCCATTACTGTGGAAGAATGGGTTGGTCAGGTATGGTGTAGGTATCAAGGAATCAATGTAAACGTAGATATATGTAGGTAAACAAAACAAAATTCTGAGCTAAACACGTGTTGTTTGTACCAATAGATACAGGTCAAGCACCTACTTAATTAAAATGTAAACAAACTCAATCTGTCTAGTACCTATTCACAGCTACCGCGCGTTGAGTTCAGGGTTCGATTCCCTAGTCGGGAAAACTGTTAATCTCCGTGTGTTACGAAATTCGCAGAAATTGTAAAATTCCGCGAATCTACCCATCCCAAACAAGCACACGAAAATTCTGACCCTGCGTCCTAACCGAACGCAATGCCATGTGAGTTCGTGATTATGCGATGGTTAACCGGAATAATGACGGATACACGCGACTTCATTGATCGCGCGAGTATGTCGTCCTACTAATTAAAAAATGTGAAAGTTTGTATTTTTGGGTGTATGTTACTCAATCACGCAAAAATGTCAAAACGGATTTGGATGAAACCCAATGACACACGGAATGTTTTAGAATGAACACAGTATCCATTATCCAAACAAAATAAAGTTTAACTTTTTAGGTGTTGAGATCATTGTGAACAGTCTGTTCATCCCGACATTTTTAACGCTGACTGTACGTTGTCGGACGAGTTGGGAATGAGTCGAAATACAGCATGAAACGAGTTAAGAAACTGACCAGATGCACAAGGTGATGTATTAGTGAATGTGACCTATTAGGGATAGCGACGAAATGGCCAATGTGACGAATGGTCATCAGATCCAAATTTCACACAAATCAAATCTCTCTTGGAATCTGGATTAAATATGATACTTTTAATCGCGGTAGTACGTTCCGTTCCCTTGGGATATTTTCCGGAATCCTTGCTGGCGAACCCGCGGGCAAAAGCTAGTATTTATATAAAGGATCGCGACGACTGTCGCGTACTCGCGTAACAGTGACAGCTTTCAGTTAGGACAAGGCCCTAAATCAAAACAAATACCCTAGAGACGTAGGTAGGTGCCCGGTGCCCCTCCCATGTCCTAAATATAAATATCTAACCAAACGAGCGACCAACCCAGCATCTACACAGCATTAAGTTTTTTTTCCGGAAGCTCTTCATAACGGTGGCCGGTGTGTGCGTGTTAAAAGCGTCATGGGAAGGTACATAAAGCGAGACGCCACACTGACGCAGAGCCGCGGGTGTTCTTGTTTGTATACTAACTCGTTTCAGAAACTGTTGTTAGGAGATAGGTAAAGATATTTCGATATTGGAGACGGTTAGTTGTACTTTTAAAGAAAGAAAGAAAATAAGTTTAATTGACCCAGGTGTAGGTAAGGCACACAATACATACTAATATTATAAATTCGAAAGTAACGCTGTCTGTCTGTATGTTACCTTTTCACGCCTAAACCACTGAACCGATTTAGATAAAATTTGGTATAGAGATAGTTTGAGTCCCGGGGAAGGACATAGGATAGTTTTTATCCCGATATTCCAACGGGATCGACACTTATGCGGGTGAAACCGCGGGGCGCTGCTAGTAAAATAAATAAACATTTTGTTTCTCTTCCACCAAAGACGCCTTAAAAATATGAAAATAATAACAGCTGATAAACATCTTTGTGGGAAAGTATCTGCACTAGGAAAACCTGCCACACAGATTACCTGAGGACCTCCAAAAACAGTGTTTGAGTATTAATAAAACATTAAATGCTGTTCGTTGGTAAGCGCGTCACTTGAGAACGGCTGGACCTATTTGGCAAATTTTGGTTATAATTGTTTTTAATACCTAGTTCGAATCAGGTTCCTACGGAAAGAAAAAATTGAAACATTGCCGGGAAAATTGGCAAATTCGGGAAAAGTGAAAGTGCATTTTCCATGGGAATTTTCTTTGAATGATTGTTTGGACAGGACGTCTGTCGGGTCAGCTCGTCTATACATCTACACAAATAAATACAATTTAAGTGTCTATTTGTAACGTCAAAATAACAGCTTTTTACTAAATGCGAAAGTATTATCTATCTTTTTGTTCCGGCTAATCTCCAAAACGGCTGGACTGATTTTGACGGGACTTTCACTGGCAGTTAGACGATTTTATAAGGAGTTCCTTAGGCTTTTATTTTAGATTAGGGTTCCGCGGAAGTCGCGGGTACAGCTAGTGTCAAATAAAATGTTTACCTACCCTTTGGGCTCCGCCATAGTCCTCCGCCACCGGGCTTCATTTATGTATGTCGAAAACTACGTTTGGTAAATAAAACGATTCGTTTTCTATACAGTACAAGTGTTACCATAAACAGGTTCTTCTCGAACTCGAAAAAGGTTCGTTTTAACCCAAAAACCTATATTATAAGTTAGTCAAACACAGACGGTCATGTCGAGAGCATTAGTGTGGACAAACAGTCTCCCGGCTGTTTGTCGTACGTCCCGTTACCGGTAGCCACTACCAGTGACCATTCGTTTACATATCGTTAGTTGTTACCGTTCGCCTAAACACACAGACACTAATGACTGGGCCTAGGCAAATCTGTTACTGTACGTTTCGGTGTTCCTGACGTATTTCTTTTATCTATGAAGTTTTTAAAATGAAAGTACCTATTATTTAGTAGGTAATTTACTTATTAGATAAAAACAAAAGAAAATAAATGCAAGCAAAGACAAATTGAAAAGCAAGTTTTCGGCGACAAATAATTTTTCAGATTTTTTTTTTGTTATACAAAAGGGAAATTTTATCTTGAAAAACATTGCCATAATGTTCAAATTCGGCAGCACCATTAAAAAAACGCTCCCCTTTTAATTGTTACCTTCGCCGATAGATGGCGTTAATAGATGTGTCGTCATAATCCACGTTCTTCTCTTATTAAGTACAGCATAATTAGCTAAGAAGTGCAAATGTGCCAAAAAATTAACCAGCATTCTCTTCCTTAATACCTTCCTACTCAATCCTACTTACTGAGTGTTTTGAGCGCAGCGCTCAGTTTGCCCGACTTGCTCTGCTCAAGCTCGAGCAGCAAGTTCTGCAGCTCGTTGTCCACGGCTGGCTCGGAAGGCTCCCGGCATCGCAGCCATGCTAACGCGTCACGAGCTTCCTGAGGGAACGATGTAATATATAAATGTATTCCACATTTTGCGAAAGCCTTTAAAAAAATGAGACTATTGGTAGTACCTGCCTGTTTGAACGAAATGAGGTAAGGAGACAAAGACGATTTTTATGGCATTTATCCCGGTCTATGTGTAGCTTACTTGGATTTCGAAATGGTACCTTCGCTTTTGTAGTTCTTGGGAAAGCAAACAACGTTTGACTTTATATATTTGAGCATTTACTGTTACACTTAAAGAGGTATAAGAAACAGAGTGTAAAGTTCACTCATCCTCCATAGAAAAGGGAGGATCCTCCGACCAGATGGATGTTGTGTCTGGCGGGCCTTTAAACCTTTATTTACACACTATTAAACAATGGTTTCCAAGCCCATTCCACACCTTTAACTGTACCAACTATGGAGATAAAAGTCTCCCTCAAATTCTTCTAGGTATCTACCACAGAGAAGACAAAAGACTACCTATCTAAGTAGTCTTTCTTTTCTTGAACCACTTTGAACCAGCCCTCGTGGGTTACCATCAGCATCACGACACTACAACATAAGAACCTATTAGGTAGATAATATGTAAAAAAATATTCCTCACCTCAACCTTCCCACATTTCAACAAATACGAAGGTGTCTCCGGCATCGCAGTGAACAGGACTAAATGCAGGATAGGCACGGTGAGACACACCCACAGCATGGCGTTATAGCTCAAGTATTCCCCCATCACGTATGCAAACAGATTGCCCAGGTTTTGCGACAGTACCACCAGGCTCCCAAGAGTTCCCCTGATGGAATCCTCGCTGATCTCCTTGATGTATAAGGGCGTGACCACGTAGGAGCCGCTCACGCCGAGACCGACTATCGCTCGGGCTGTTATTAGGGCCCAGGTTTCTGTTGAGTAGAGCTTCAGGCCCCAGCATGCCTGGAAAGATAGAAGTAACTTAGGTAAGTATAAGATTCTTCTAGCGTTTGCGACAGGAGTTTGAGGAGGCAAGCTTTAACACTCTCCCTGTCATGGGAACCACCGGCGACCCCCAAAAAATGTTGTTCAGCAGGCCAAAGCACATTTTTTAACACTTATCATATTTTGCATAACAGCACGCTAGTAGTTGTAAAAACTATTCGAATTCGGGAAGTCAGGGCGGATCCTACGGCGCGGCCTCTTGTAATACTTTTACTTTTTTTTTTAAGTTTTAAATATTATTATTGTCGGCAGGAAGAGTGTTAAGTTCTGTAAAAATATGTTATAGTAGGTACCTATTAGGTCAAATCCATGTCAAAACCATTTTTAGCATAGTAGCATGTTTCATAAACAAAATCTGATACGGCTTATCCTGACCATGAATTTGGATCGATCCCAAAACTTGCGATCATAGCCAAGTCCAAGTGTTGATATGTCATGTAATCTATTTTGGTAGTGATCGCAAAACGAATTAAGGAGTCAATCTGCCTAGCCATTTCCCAACTATGTTGAGGTCGGCTTCCAGTCTAACCGGATGCAGCAGTATTTTACTTGGCGCGAATGCCTATCGGATCTCCATACAACCTTGTTACTGCGGGTAACACGATACCCATTGGTGTGACTGGTTGTCAGACTTTCGGGCTTCTGAAAGCACGTTAAGCCGTTGGGCTTAACATGCTTTCCGAGGCACGGAAGGATCTCGGTATGTAAAGATCCATGGGCCAACCGCTGAGCGATCGACCCGTGCGGCTATTATTACTTAGCCCCTTCCCAAAATTCCTGAAATATTGACATGTTTAACATACTAAACTTACAGCCATAGAAAACGACGTCAGCATCAAAGCTCTCTTCCTGCCATAGTTGTCCACGATGTACCCAAAGAAGAACACGGTGGGGGTACCCACGAGGTACACCACTGATGCCATCCAGGATATGGTGTCTGGATGCACGGGGGCCGAGGCCGGGGTCTCCTCTGACATGAGCCGGGGGCCCATGGGGGAGATCCAGCCTATTGCCGTGCCGTATGAGAATACTGGCAGGACCACTGTAACAATGAAATGATTTGTTATTAGGTACGATTAATTAATGATAATTAATGGGAATGCTTTTTTGCAATTTGCGGGTCAGTGTCAGGTTGCATGTTGATTAAAATATGATTAGCGACCGCTCAGACCAAATGAAAGGTCAAGACATAGCGCTGCGAACAATACAGTGAAACATGCCAAAACTACACTCCGCTTTGTGCATACAAGTTCACACGCACACATTTACAATCAAACTACACCTCACTAAGTGCACATATGTTTACAAAACCGGCTTCACTTTACTGTTGACAGCCCTCTGTCTTGGTTTTTTATTTGGTCTAAGAGCGACCGTAACAAATATGGCTTTACAGAAATCAGCATTACAACTCCTTAAAGTTAGAATTGGCCTCAAATCTAATGATTTCATGAAATAGCCATTCAAAAAAGTAAGATGAACTTAGTTGTTAATAAATATTTGTTACGGCCGCGAATCATAATATTTAGATCAACATACTACCTGATACAGACCTGCAAATTGCAAAAAAGTAAGAAACCTCCAGGTTTCTTCTCATTCCGACCGACTGAAGTGATAACGGGGCAAATGAATCAGACGCTCTAATTGAACTTATGACTTAGTATTCTCAATTAACTCGTCACTTTTTAAAATTAATTTTTAAGTAAATATACAAATAGCTAAAACTAACTAAGGACAATCTGTACAACATTGATAAACTAAATGAAGAGATTTTAGCAATCTAGGTCCTCTACGAGTCCTCGATTTTGGAACTAAATCAAGCGTGCCAACGCCTCAGGGAAAGTCGTTCGCCTTACCAATAATGTCTCCTTACCAGTATTCTCATCCTCCCTTTTCTATGGAGGATGAGAAACTTTCCACCTTGTTCCTCAAATCTCTATAGGACCAAGCTTTTTGAGGAGTTTGTTGCGTCACTCCTTGCCAGCTAAAGCACTAGGAAGGTGTGAACGACGGGCGTTTTATTTATTTATTTCAAAAATCGGATAACAGAGATCCGTAGTGTTAGTAAAGTACCTTATACCCGTTTTGGGGGACGGTCTTATGCATAGAAATATTCTTATATCTATGGTCTTATATACCTAATTTTGACGTTCGAAAAGAGCTGATTCTCAGTCTAGTTTAAATAAATGACTTTTGATTTTTGATCATTACTTATTCATAATGCTTGCTCGTATAGGCTATCGGTGATTTCAGATAGTCTTAAAAATACATCAGAATTAATGCAAAAGCTAATACCTACCTTTGTTAATGAATTTTTCCAATTATCTATTGTTTACCAGCTATTATGTAATCAAGTAAAACAAACCAGTATTCTACCTACCCAATTCATAATGGCAAATAGACATTTTACCACGGATATCATTTTACCTACTTTTTTAATTAAATTTAAGCTGACCCGGCGGACGTTGTCCTGACCAATTACAATGTTTGTGATCGTCTTGAGTTCATCCTACAAAAATTCCATATAAAAATCGGTCAAGTACGAGTCGGACTCGCACACGAAGGGTTCCGTACCACCGTACAATATTTAACACTACCTACAATTATTTTTAACACGTTCTTGTATGGGGTTTATTTTTTAACTTTAGGTGCCTAAGTACTTATTTCATTTTTATTTATTTAGTTATATGTCTTAAAATATCAAAATCAAGTATGAAAAACATTTAAAAATATAAAAAATAGTCATCTGCCGGTGTCGGGAGCAGGGTCCAATTATTTATTTTTTTGTTATAGCGGCAATAGAAATACTTACACATTCTGTGAGCATTTGAACTGTCTACCTGTTACGATTCATGAGATACAGCTCATTGACAAACAGACGAAGGGACGGACAGCGGACGCTTAGCAATAGGGTTCCGTCGTCACCCTTTGGGTACGGAATCCTGAAAAGGACATTCAGTTTTTTCCGAATTTAAAAATATTCCGGTTAAAATTTTTCTTAAAAACCTAGTTTAGACTATTACAATCATTTTAAAACAAAAAAATGCCAAGTCGGTCCAGCCGTTCTCGAGTGATGCGCTTACCAACAAACAGCATCTCATTTTTATTTATACAGGGTGTCTGGTAATTAATGGATACTTAACCTCTTAAGGGGTCAATGTACTTATCATTATGAACAGCTATTACTATGAGACCAAACCTGAAATCGCGAGAAAAAATCAGCTGGGAACAGCAGATTTTTTTATATTTATGTTCGCATAACTCTTCAAAATATAGAAAACAGCTGATTCTTTTTTTTTGCGATTTCAGGTTTGGTCCCATAGTAGGTAATAGTTGTTCATAATGATAAGTACAATGACCCCTTAAGAAGTTATCCATTAATTACCGGACAACCTGTATAAAGTCCTCCAGACTGAATTTCGGCCATGGGGACCAATCTCTACGGAGACCAGCCTTCGGGGTGGGAGATATTATAGTGCACAAGTGTGTGCGCAGACACATGTGCACTCCCTCTTCCCTCATTCTCATTGTCTAATGGGATGGCAATCCGACACGACCGGAGAGAGATCAGGCGCATTATCATCGCATATTACAAAAAAAAATAAACACATTCAAAATAGCCAAAAGCCTCGTATCCAAGCAATAAAATTCTATGCAAAAGTTATAGTCGTGTGCTTATTGTTTCAGGTCGTGGAGCTACATTTTGTTTAAAATTACTCTAGGTTCAGACGCCAGCATATCAAGCTACTACAATCTGTCAAATTTCTTTAATAGATTTACAACTTTATTGCTTAAACATAAGATTCAAAGTTGATTGGGAAAATTTGACCGTTTCGGGAAGCATGATGTGCTGTCGTCTGTACCTAAACCGAATTGAACAGACGCGATGTTTAAATTCTCTAACATTAGGCCAATAAAACATTAGTATGCCATGCCTCTCCAACAAGATGGAAAACAAAAAACACTTTGATTAACTCAATTCATAGCACATAATTTTCCATAGATACTAAACACAATTGTCTAGATTACAAACAAAACAATTTATCTACCTACTAATCAGTATTCAATTAGTTTGTAGTTCCACGTTTGACCCGTCAATGGGACCACACGTGCAGTTGATGCGGTGCCAGTTCATCATGCTAACGAGATGCCTGACCCTGTTAGAGGAGTCAGGGTTACGGAAGCGGAAGGTGTGTTGGGAACGAGCCAAGATGCTGCATGGTACCCTAGAATGCCCAGTTGAAGGGGAACAGGGTGGGATGAGGGAACTTTGCAGAATGTGCGTAATCTCTACTAAAAATGAAAGACTGTACCTCCATCTGATGATAATTAGTTGCATTTAGAGCCTGTACGATTGAGGATATGTTTGTCATTCCGACGATTCAGACCTGCAACTAACTTTACTGGCAAGCTAGCGAGCAATAAAAATATATTAAGCATTTTCAAAGTTAATGCTTTTAAGCTGAAATTTTGTACAAAGATCCTAGACCAGATACACTCTTCAACCCGTTTGTATTGATATACCCTTTCCGTAACACCCTGTAGAGGTATGAGGAACAGGGTGTAAAGTTCACTCATCCTCCATAGAAAAGGGAGGATCCTCCGACCAGACGGGTGTTGTGTCTGGCGGGCTACTACCCGACGATTGATGTCAGGACGTTGTAAATATGCTAGTCGCGCGTTAAACTGCTTGCGCGATGCAGAATTGGTTACTTAAACAAAACGTCTGTGATGCGTAGTTCGTATGTGGCGATGTAGATGCCGCCACAGCATCAACCAAAATGTCGAAAGTCGATCGGTGTAGGTACCGGTAAAATGAGGCTACTTTGCTCCGTGAAGTTAAATATGCACCAAATCTCTAATTTCGATCAAATCTCTAAAACTCCAAGGAAATTGAAATATTTTTGAACGCATCAGATAAATAATAAAATATAAATAGAAAAGTTCCTTTAATTTGTTCAAACCATATCAATAAGACGAGAAACAAAAAAATTGCTTCCTTATTATTATTTTTGGAGATTAGAAACAGCTGAGGCTGTTAACTTTGCCACTGTCTCAAAAATGTGCCGTTTTAGTACAAGTTAAATGTAGGAGCAATGTTTCCGAAAGGGTGGGTAACATTGCTCCATTATTAAAATTAAAAAAATTAATGAAAATCAAAGTAAACAACTATTTTTGTCATTGAAATATTAGAGCCAGAATGTTATATAAGTTGTGGAAATATTGTCAAAAGCCATAACAAAGAAGCATTTTACGTCAGTCACACTACTACTCTACTACTCTACTTTAGGAAAAATTGATAAATTTTTCCTAAAGTAGTAATAAAGATTTACGAATACGAATTACGAACGTTTTACGAATTTTGCCGATGCTACATCTAAGTTGTGTCGAACTGTACCGTCATCTCAAAGGACAGGTTCATGCTGGGTCATTAATTGTCCCGGATCAATTGTGCAGGGTCGATACATTGGCTCGTTGATTTATTTGATACGTCGCCGTCGCCGGGCTGTCTCGAGCGTTCTAAATTGCGATTAATTTGCTATATGACAAACAAGTAGGTACTTTGCGGTGTTTGTGATTATTGTTTTGTTTTGCACTGAGAATTAGGTTAGAGTCTTTGGTCAACTGGACCCACTCGAGTAATTTGTGGATGTTGATGACATATCCTAGTTGGAACTTTATAGCAAAGACTTGTTACAAGAAATTTTAAAATAGTTTGTTCCAACACTCGTTATGGCTAGCCAAACTTTTTCGATAAAAGCTATACACTCGTTATGGTTTTCCAAACTTTTTCGATAAAAGCTATCGACGGAGCTTTTAACCATGGTTAACTAGACCATCCTGTATCAAAATCGAAATATTTTATAACTACACATTTACGGTTTACGGAGTTTTTCCTATACTTATCTACTTGTGCTACATGACATTGCTTCTTGCCAAATTTCAACGGGAAGTACCCTATAGGTTTTGATTCCCTTGCGAGTGTCAAAATATGCGGTATAAACATAACATAAACGCCCGTATTTTCTTATTGCGTTGACATAGAAGTTCGATTTTTTCACTGCTTCAAGGGATTACAGCCCTGAGTATTTGATATTAATTTCAACTTGAAAACTCCTCGCGTTCCTGAGAAAAAGGGTATTGACAGACCGACGGACAACGAAGTGATACTATAAGAGTTCCGTTTTTCCTTTTGAGGTAGGAACCTTAAAAATCAAGTAGGTACCTAATCCAAAAGCTTTCAAGAACTTCGTTTTCATTAAAGCTGATTTCATTGCGCAAAGTTTATTTATAGGTAGGTATTGTACCTAAATACGATAATATCGTCCCCAAATCAGAGCCAACTCAATATGGCCTCTATTTGCCTAGTGTCACCATGGACTTATAATAAGTCCATGAGTGTCACTGTGTCCTTGAACTTACGAACTAGGGTGAGAAGTCAAGTGTTGACGTGGAAAAACACCTTCATAGAGTCTTTTCACAGTTATTTTACCTCTGACAGCAGCAAACCAACAACAACCTTATTGCAACGAGTATAAAGGTCTCTATGATTTTGGCAGACTTCTCAGTCGCAGCAATTCAACATCAACAACCTTAGCACATTGAAAATAAAGATCACTATGATTTTGACAGTGATACGTTTAGTAAAATAAAGCAACGATTTCTCCAAAATCATAGAGTAAATTAAATTGTCCTAATAAAATATTGCTTTAGCAATAAATAGCTTTTTCGGTATACAGGGTGTCCGGTAATTAATGGATAACTTCTTCAGGGGTCATTGTACTTATCATTATGAACAACTATTACTACAGGGTGAAATTGAAAACATGCGACAAATCAAAATAGGAGATTGTACTTATCATTATGAACAACTTTTACTATGGGACCAAACCTGTAATCGCGAAAAAAAAATCAGCTGTTCCCTACATTTATGTTCGCATAAATCGTCAAAATGTAGGAAGCAGCTGATTTTTTTTTCGCGATTTCAGGTTTGGTCCCATAGTAAAAGTTGTTCATAATGATGAGTACAATCTCCCATTTCGATTTGTCGCATGTTTTTAATTTCAACCTGTATAGGACCAAACCTGAAATCGCGAAAAAACAATCGGCAGTTTCCTACATTTTGACCCGTTATGCGAACATAAAAGTAGGGAACAGCTGATTTTTTTTCGCGATTTCTTGTTTGGTCCCGTAGTAAAAGTTGTTCATAATAATAAGTACAATAACCCCTTAAGAGGTTATCCATTAATTACCGGACAACCTGTATAATAGTTTTTTCTGGAGGGCGGAAATTATCTTACAGGAATTTACTACCGGGATAAAAAGTAGGTATATTACAAAAGATTATTAGATCCTGTGTAATCGCTGACTGTTCATACCGGCGTGCCGGCGAGTAGATACTCGTTTGTCGCAGCGACAAGAGCTATCAAAGAGAGTAGGTAACTCGCTCAGCGACGCTCGTTTGGGGGGCAGAACACTCGCTAGGAAACTCACGCTTGGTCGGCTTAGTACAGACGCCAGAACATCAAGCTAAGTACTGCAATGTGCCAAACTTTAATAGATTTTCAACTTTATCGCTAAGGTAAGTATAAGGTTCAAAGTTGATTTGGAAAATTTGACAGTTTCGGGTAGTTCGATGTGCTGGCGCCTGTACATTCGTAGGTATTTATTATTATTATTATTTATGGATGAGAAATCATCAAATTACCCCTCACGCTCTGGGTGGAGCGGAAGGGAGTGTCAGACTCTTAATTACTGACTAAAACCCATCCGTGTTCCTTCCTTAGCCCTTTATGTTCCGGGGTAGCGGTAACCCTTTCGGACAGTCCCGCACTCCCTCATTCGTAGGTATACCAACGAATAATCGCTCGTAGCCACCGCGCACTAGCTTATAGCTAGTTGCTCGTCAACTCGTTTTTAGTTGCTGTTCTACTCGCTTCTCGCCGGCGTTGGGACATGTGCCTTACGAAGATGGATCGTAAAACATGCGCAGAGCATTTAAGGACAATAGTATATGAGTTAATTGAATTCAAATCAAGATGTTTACAACTAATAATCAGAGGAAATAAGGGAAACCTGATTTTCCAGTAACATTAATCTAACTAATTAATAATAAAGCAAGCTTACGTTGAACCTATGGTCATTTTGCAATGGCGTTCTTCAATGCATCGATTATTACATTTTTTACCGACTTCTTCGCAAATATAGTGATGCGATACGTCGCTACTCTACTCTATTCTCAAAATTTTTGAGACGGGGCAGTAAGGGCAGTTACTTTAACCGTTGTAGCTACAGGAAAACGTTTTTAGGGGACTAATTACCTTACAAACTTCTCAAAAATTCACATTGGCGCCGATTCTCTTGTTCACAAACTAAACTAAATTTAAGTTCAGTGCATCTTTTTCTTTAGGACAGGAGATAAATATTAGTTTAGTCCTATCAAATTAAGATACTCCATAGACAATTTAGACGTGATTAAAAAATTGGCTATAATGCGTCAATTTACGTCAGGCACGGACTAATTTGACAGGTCTAAACTAATATTTATCTTCTGTCCTTTTCTTAATGAAATAGAAAGAAAAAGATGCACTGAAATTAAATTTAGTTTAGTTTGTGAACAAGGGAATCGGCGCCATTGTATAATATTCATCTTCACCAGATGGTTAACTTTTCTGTTAGAACATTTCATAAAAATATTGTTGTTTTTAGGGTTCCGTAGTCAACTAGGAACCCTTATAGTTTCGCCATGTCTGTCTGTCCGTCCGTCTGTCCGTCCTCGCTTAATCTCTGTGACCGTTAGCACTAGAAAACTGAAATTTGGTACCAATATGTATATCAATCACGCCGACAAAGTGGTAAAATAAAAATTGGAAAAAAATGTTTTATTAGGGTAGCCCCCCTATATGTAAAGTGGGAAGTGATTTTTTTTTTAATTTTAACTCTAACGTGTGATATATTGTTGGAAAGGTATTTAAAATGAATAGGCGTTTACTAAAATCAAGATAATGATAATGTCAATAATTTCTGAAATAATCGCTCCAAAAGTAATAAACATTGTGTCCCTCCCCCTCTAACTTTTGAACCATAAGTTTAGAAAATATGAAAAAAATCTGAAAAGTAGAACTTTATAAGGACTTTCTAGGAAAATCATTTTGAACTTGATGGAAACAACAGTTTTTGTGCAAAAAAGAAAAAAAATTGTACAAAATAATTTCTGGACTAAGTTTGTAGTATAATCGTATATGCAAGCATTTTTTTTAACTTCGTTTACATATTTTATTATCCTGAACGTATCTTTTTTAAAAAACTACGGAACCCTACACTGAGCGTGGCCCGACACGCTCTTGGCCGGTTTTTTTTTAAACTTCCTGTTAGATCGAGCTAATCCATATTCATCCATACACCATGTGACACACGCCCTTAATTCTGATTTTGTAAACATCGCAAGCACTGTTGCGCTATTCTGTAAAAATCTCTCCGTGAAAACTAAGGTGAGGAGCGTGAGAGTCGTACGGAATGATGACAGGTGACAGCACTCACGCACAAGTTTTCACGGGGAGATTTTTTACGGAATAGCACTGTTTCTTATAGATCTGAAGGCTTATTCTCGTAATTTAAAACGTTCAAAATCTAGTCGCAATCTCATCTCAGCCAGTGAACTGACAAAAACTCAAAAACAAAAAACAAAAACTTGTGAAAATATATGGAAATTAGAGGATTTTTTACAGATTGAGACAGATCAGACTGTGGTGAATGTTCTTAAAATTAGTAGAATTTCCCCTCTGATCTACTCTGTCAAAATCGCACCGTGAAAACTTATGTAAAGCCAACTGTGGGATTAACGCTATTGACGGTCAGTAGGTCGTCTTAGGCGAGGTGACAGCTCACTTCAAACTCTCTTCACCTAAATTATCACGGTGTGATTTTCCAGTGGGGTAATTGCGTAAAACACTAACAGTAGCAATGGCTTTCATTTTGACAATTCAACAACATTCATTGCGTTATTTACGTGGTTGAGCAGACAATATTTTCGAACATATGAAGCAATGGATTAGCAATATCCTTCAAAATGAATCAGACTGTGATTGATTGAAAGGTATGTTAACGCAATTATCGTGATGTCATGTTAGCATACTAATGTAGGTTGCATACAAAACGATCACAATACATTAATGATCCCCTACAGACATCCAGGGGCCAAATATCTGATAACTTATTGCTTTTGTTATTAAGCCCTGAAGGTATTATGTCATTTAAAAATAACTCCGTTACCTGTTAATGACCTACTGCTCCATTAGAAGGGCGCCCTAATTTAGAGGCTCATCACCATAAGCTAAGTATAAACTTGTGTTACAAAGCCAGTGACCAAAGGCATTCCCATTTATAGCAACTACCTACCAATAAACTATCACTTTTATTCGATAAACGATCACTTCAATTATACCCGATGATTTTATTTACTGGTTCCAAATTTTTACAGGGTGGGGGTAAATTTTCACCCATGAATATGAACAACTTTCATTATGGGACCAACTCTGAAATCACGAAAAAAAAATCAGCTGTTTAATACAAAAGTTCAATAGGTTATAGGTATCTACTTGACCAAAATGTATGAAACAGCAGATTTTTTTTCGTGATTTGGGGGAGGCCTTTGCCCAGAAATGGGATAGGCTAACAAAAAAAAAAAATAACCCGTTATCTGTCGATTTCATGTAGGTAAACGAAAACAAAATGTTTATTGAAGTATTGTTTTGTTCTTAGTATGCGTACTGTTGTACGCATACTAAGAAAGATGGGATGTGGATTCTGCATTCAGATTTTTCATCGAATTACACATTGTGACGTCGTTTTACAGATCTATATTGCTTGGTTAGATGCTTCAACTCGGTTTTACGATTGTTTCCAGCACCCTAATAGCGTAACACACTATCAATCTCAATCTGAAGCAAATTGCTAATCCATCGCTTCATAAGTTCGAAAAATTTGTCTGCTCAATTTGTAAATAACGCAATGAATGTTGTGGAACTGTCAAAATTAAACCGACTCCGATGTGTTACGCAATTGCCCCGCAATGCAATGTGATTGTTGCAAATCGTAAAAACGGAACTACGCAGGTAGTTACTAAATAATACATAACATCACGCCTGGCTTCCGCGAAGGGTTAGGGAGAAGAGAACATCCACATTCCACCAGTTATGTTTAAGTCCTATGTAATAGGGAGCGATCCTATTGCCACCAACCGGGCACAATTTAGACTCCGGGCTACCACTATGAAATTACAGATGGAAAAACCCAATAACACTTTTCCCGACCGGGGAATCGAACCCAAGTCCAGGTCTTGAGTTTGATTCCCCGGTCGGGAAAAGTGTTATTGGGTTTTGAGCAAAAGCTCAGCAGTAGCGCTTACGACAATTATACCAATGAGGCAGTGGATGCAGTAGCCCATTATGTCTAAATTGTAGTTAATTAATTATGCAGCAGCAGTAAGATTTAAAAGAATATTGTAAGAAAATAGCATTAAATATTTCCACTTCTTATCATCGTAATGAGAAAAAAACCCTTTTTGAATAAGAAACTTCAGCTAATCGATAAGTCCTATTTTAATGCTTGTTAATAAAATATACATATTTAAAATAAGGGACCTAGCACTCTTCCCTGTGGCACGCCATTCAAAACTGCTCAATAAATGGACCCAAATAATGTCTTATTTTGTTTGGTTTCTTTTTAATGACGATAGCATTAGGTACCTGTCCTGCTGTTTATTTTCTCATAACCACAAACTTCTCATAATTTGCTAAACTGGATATTACGGTAATTATGGTATCAAAAGCTTGTTCATCGATCAACAAACCACCTATCTGTATTTACGAATTTAAATTGAAGGATTATATTTACTTTATTACTTAGAAAAATGCGTTATTTGGTTTGAATCGTTGAGCAGCAAGATTCGTAGAAAAAAAAGTTGCATCAGAAGAATCATACGAGTACGTAGGGTACGTAGGTGCTAGAAACATAATCTGATTTTCCGTAACCATGGCACAAAAGTACAGTTGCGTACACAATTAAGATAAAACTTACATAAATATGGTATATTTTGAAAACAATAGGCTTGTTTCCAATCAGTTTCTAGGGCATACTAATAAGTATCTGGGACAGTTATGTCATTATACATGTTTAGTTCTTCAGTGGAAACCCAATTATTAATGTGTACACAAGTGTGTTCTGACAAAACAAACTTATTTTTTGAGCCTATGTGCGTAATATAATAGGTACTAACTATGTAATAATCCGTTTCGCACTTTATAATTGTTTATTTTTGAACGGCTTGTTTGTTTATAGAAAATATTTGTATTTTCTTCCTTTTTGCTACCTATAATATAAATGGCACATTTTTTTGTTAATTAGCTGATTAATTAAAAGTAGCTGATATCAGTACGTACCCACAAGTGATCTCGCTGCAAATACGGTGTACCTACAGACGGTACTCAACTGAACTTTTGAATAACCCATCTGTCTTGTCGAATTGAATACGATTTTATGTACAGTAGGCTGCAAAAGTGCATGGGTAGTACAGAAACAAAATCGTATGAAGCGAGAAATGACGCCATCTAGCGTAAAACCAGTTAACGACTAACAAAATTTAATTATGCTGTTATTAGATGGCGTTGCTTTGCTTTATATGATAAAATATTTTTGCAGTTTCTTCTTGTCTCAATTTATACAATTTATAATTAATAGTTTCTTCAAACAATTTATAATTAATAGTTTCTTTTAAAGAAAATTGATCCTAATTATTAACCTACTATGTTAAAATTGAATATCAATTTATAAGTAGGTAGGTATCTGATTTTCTAAGTTTTAGTTTTCAAACTTGAGAGGGTAGGTTAAATATGGATTTATAAATAATTGGTAGGTGGTATGAATAATACTTTGATCGAAGATTTATGACAGCTCAATTGATCGTTCGCTAAGTTCATTTCGATTACCTCGTTCGAGTGCCTTTTGTTCAGTTTTTATTTATGATCAGGCGGATTACTTATTTTACCAAAACGAGCACGAGTTATAATATTGATTTCGTTACAAGAGCTCAAATAATTGCTTTGAATAATCAAGCCAAAAACTTGTCAGAAATAGCCAGAGACCGGTGTAAACGTAAGTAGTTTTATTTTTACACTTTTATATTAAAAACTGCATTATTTTTTTGTTACTATACTACATAATAATCATTATTGGGTATTATATATTTCTGTTTTATTGTTGCAGAGAAAAACAATTGTTCTTTGAGTACGACGATTTGAAGAGGAGGGTTCTTTGAAACACCATCAAAGAACTGGTAGACCACGACTTATAAAACACATTTCAGCATCAAACCATGATAAGGCAGTATGAAGAAAATGGATTTCTGCCGCCGAACCACTATGCTGGTTTATTTGACACAAGTTTTGACACGGAGCCGCGTCAAAACTTGTGCCGCGGAGGCATGCTGTGAAACCCTTGCTCACGGAAAACCATAAAAGGGCAAGATTACAGTTCACTTTGGATCACATAAACTTCGATTGGAGTAATGTCATCTTTACAGATGAAAAAACTTTTAAGTCCAGTGAACACGGACGCTTATGTTTGTGGCGTCGAAATAATACGCGATACACAAGTGGTTACGTAGCTACGAGCTAAATAATTATACTTAGATAATATTATTTATATTGACTGGAGACCTGGTTATGTGTGTATAAACTATAACTTACGTATTTTTAATAATTTAAAAAGTTATGAACACTTTAAGTTTAAACAACATAGGTTTTAGTTTTTTATGTTGCCTACTAACCATTTGATATGTTTTTGTGCAATTTTGTAGTTATTAGCCTACTTATTTAGTATCCATTTAATCCGTTTGACCTTTGTAATGAAATAACCTGGTCTCCTGTTTGTTTTTATTGAGGTTACATAATCTTCAATCCTCTTTCCGATTTTGGAAACGAATACTTAAGCTATCGCCTCAATAACTTCATAATATTATAATGTTATACCTATAATATTTAATAAACTGACTATTAAATTTGAATAATAAACTGTAAGAAATAAACCTCTATAATTTTTTATAATGCCTTTTTTTGCGAGCTCACAAGGCGAGCCTGTTTACCTGCGATGAATCTGCTCTTTTTTCCTGTTGCTAAGTAACTACCTACCAATTCGAATATTAAATTAATTATTAAAATACCCACTCGTTAGCTTAATAAATATATTCCTATCGGTTTCTATTATTATTTTTATCATTTAAGCTACGTATGCTGGTAATTGTAATGTAATAATTAGATAAATGTATTAGCCTTGTAATTCCTTCGTTTCTTCCTAACTCCTTACTTACGTTTCGTAAATTAGTCATAGTTGTGAAGAAACCAACGCCATCTAGTTTATTTTCGAAAACTTGAATTCAAACGTTCACGGGAAAATAGACACTAAGGTACCCATGCAATTTTACTGGCGACTGTACATACTAGCTGACCCAGCGAACTTCGTACCGGAATGAATAAATGTGAGAAAATGAATTATCTTTATTTTTTTTCCTGAAATTTGCCCATGTTTTAATAGTTATTCTGCTATTCGGGGAGGAGGCAAATCCAACAAATCAAAGATCATAAATATCGGTCCAGCCGTTCTTGAGTTATTAATGGTGTAACTTCTCGACTTTGTTTTATTTATATAGAAGACTAGTAGCGCCCCGCGGTGTCAACCGCATAAGTGTCAGTCCCGTGGGAATATCGGAATAAAAACTATCCTATGTCCTTTCCCGGGACTCAAACTATCTCTCATCTAAATCGGTTCAGCGGAGGTAACATACAGAATACAGACAGACAGACGCACTTTCGCATTTATAATATTAGTATGGATAGATTAGCAGTCAATTTTAAAGGTAAAATCACTCCGACAAACATCTCTTTCTATCTATGAATGCATTATTTTATTCTGTTCCGCTTCTTCTTATTCTTGCTCACACTTATTATGCGTATGTACCTCTATTTGGTTGAAACACTACGTAGGTAAAATCGCATCTTGCCCTCCAAAATGTCATGCTCCTATGTATTGTTCTTGGTCTTCACATGATAAAAGAATACACGCAGTTGTTCAAAAATGTTACATATAACATTAGTAATTTTGCTATCCTTGTGCAGCGGAAGATATTAACATATCAGGGTACTAGCTGTTTGTGGTCTTTTCACTATGCTTTGCTCCATGGACTTATTGAACACTTTTTCTCTCCAATACCGCTACAATATAAATAAAAACTAAAACTTTCTTATTTTCCTGGAACAGCCGCAGATTACAGGAAGCGTTGTAAGATTGCAGTACGCGAGAAACACCATAGTTATTATAAACACATTATATCACCAGCAATTAATGGTAGACATTTTAAGACTCTGAGAAAGCTTACACTAGTTTGCATTTGCAATGTGGCTTTATAGTGAGACATGTGACATCTACTAGACCGCGCTGGGCCCGCGTGTTAGTTTCCTGGCCGCTCTCTCTCACAAAAAGGAGGCCTGTATCCCGTATCCTAGCAGTAGAAACGTTATAGACAGACTAAGCGTCAAGCGATTATATGCTTATGCTTTTACTATTCCTGCATTTGATGTAGATGCTAAACGCATGTGACAGAAGTGGGTTCACATGCAGGGTTCGAACTCACGACCTATATTCTAGATACAGATATGTTGTTTGATTCGGTATAGTCGAACTATGCATGTTTACGTCATTACTGATTTAATCATCAGTGTAGAGTTGAGGAACACCCTTATTGCTCTATCCATTTTATCATGCAATATTCGTTAGCCAAAGTTTCGTCTAGCTTTCTCTAAATAAATAAATCCTTTATTTCACCAAAAGCCATCACATTTCAATGTCCAAAAACTAAGAGCATATACTCGTAAGGCTTATAACTAGGTCACAATAATTTTAATACTCTGACTCCTAAACTAGGTGTAGGTGCCTGTGTCTACAATGATTCTTTGTTACAAAGAAAGCCATATTATACTAAATCGGGACGTTTCAACAATAAGCAAATGGCTCTATAAGGATAATCAGCCTATAATGTTCCCACTGCTGGGACACAGGCCTCCTCTCAACGAATGAGAGTGGGCTGTAATCTACCACACGGGCCCAGTGCGGGTTGGTACATGTCACATGTCTACGAATTTTTGTGTCTAGGACATGCTGGTATACTCAGAAAGAATGTTTTCCTTCACCGTTTTGAGAGCAATAGCGATGAAATAATTTACACAAAGTAAAGCACCTGTCAGGGTTCGAACCCACGACCTCCAACTCTTAAGTCAGGGCATTTACCACTGGGCCACCACTGCAGCTTTCTCTATGCGACGCAGCAATGGATGTTGAGATGATTGTATGTGTCATGCTGTTTTTTCAGGGCAAATCCAATGAATTGTACAACTGAAACACGGAAAACTAAACTAACATTATGGTAACCTAGCTGCACCCCGCGATTTCACCCGCGTAAATGTCAGCTACCTCCACACTAAATGTTATCAAAATTGGTCCAGCCATTTGAGCGTGAAGAATTAACAAACATATAAACACACACACACACACATACTTACTCACAAACTTTCGCCTTTATAATATTAGTATGTAGGTAAGTATAGTGTGTTTAAATACATTGAAGAGAAAACTGAACATTCGAGATAGGTAGTATTGAATCCAAAGGTCATTTTCCAGAAGACCATTGTGTTACAGAGCAAGCGGTTTCAAATATACGAAACTTTACTCTTGGTTTTTAATTAATGAAATTATGTAAATAATCCATCACGCTTGATTTACTGAACACGATGAGTGGATATAGAAAGACAAGTCGTAATATGGGTTACAATACAACACAGTCTCCAATGTTAGGTGCACCGGCTGTGAACTTGTGACCCATCGCTCGTCAGATTGACACCTAACCGTTGGACTATCGCCGCTTTTACACGAGAAGATTGCCTTCTCACTTCAACTGAAAACATACACATAAATTCATACTTTCCCACGTGAGCGGGCAAAAACTACAGAACGCCAGCTGCTAAGATCCTTACATAGTAATTTTACTTCGTTTACGTTCAAACATCAAGACAAGGCAAAGACATTTATTCGCCGGATGTGCTAGGTCAACACATCAAGCTTTACAATCTGTCAAAATTTCTTTATTAGATTTTCAACTTTATTGGTAAATTATAAGGTTTAATGTTGATTGGGAAAATTTGACAGTTTCGGGTGGCTTGGTGTGCTGGCGTCTGCACAAAGTTGGTTGGTATTATAGATAAGTTCAGGACACATCCGCCACTAAAAGCGGCATACGAATATTTATAATAGTAGGATATACGTGGGTATAAAACCCAACTTATGTACCTCTCACAAAGGAGGCCTGTGTCCCAGCAGTGGGAACATCTTTCTGATGTATGTTATACTCTAATAAACAATACATAAAAAACACGCCTGCCTTACCAAAAAAAGTATCAAAAAATTGAACTAAAAAATTAATAAAAACTAGCTACTTAAATGATTTAGTGTTGTATGGACACAAGGCAAGTACTAAATAGATTATAATATTTACTGTGCAATTAAATCGCCATTTTGCCTAAAAGTGGAAAACTGAAAACCAATCTTTTCAGAGAAGTCGGGGGACCTGTAGAAAACTGTTCCAAGGAACCGTCCCCCGACTGCAATTTATAAAGGATATTGTTAATATATTCCACTGTTTCATATGTTCGAAAAATTTGTCTGCTCACCAACGTAAATAACGCAATGAACAATGTTGAACTGTCAGGAGGAGGTGGAGGATAAAGTATTCAAATCATCATGATCTGCGAAGCTTCCAGTCTAATTGAATGCAGCTGAATACCAGTATTTTACATGAAGCGACTGCCTATATACTGTCTCTCTCCCTCCACACCCCTGACCCCAGTTTCTGGGCAACTCGATACCTTTTGTTAAGACTGGTTGAAAGACTTTCGGGCTTATGATTACCCGTAATGACTGTCAAAGATCTACAAATGATAGCCGGGAACCAACGGCTTAACGTTCCGAGGCACAGAGTGGTCTCGGTATGTAATGTATGGGTCAGGGTCACCCATCCACGGACCGTCCTCGGCATGCGTTGCTTAACCTTGAAGATCGGCCCGTGCGGCTGTTATTATTTAGCTACGATCCCCTTAGTAAGTACTTAATATCAGTGTCAAAACGTCCCCCCTTCATCATTTCTTAGTGTTTTAGTTGGGACCAAGAAGTAGCGCAACAAACTCCTCAGAAAAATAGATCTACTTTTGCGTCAGTGGCGGATTTACCAATAGGCTGAGTAGGCTGGAGCCTAGGGCGGCAGATTTTAGGGGCGGCAAATTTGGGGCAAACAATTGTTTTAAATGTCTTACTGAAATCAAAACGATTAAAATTTATATACCTACCATGTTTTTTGGAAAGAATTAACAAAGCGAATGCCAAATTCAGGCTTCTATCGTAGATTTTATCACAGTTGCCGATCTTTACAAATCTCCTTGCAAGTTTTTCGTAGCTGATGAACGAGAACATTTTAAGCATTTTGAAGAAAAGGCGAAGCAGTATACAAAAGACATGGAACATTACTGTAGAGGTCTGTAGGGGCGGCAAAATTTTAATAGCCTACTGGCGGCAAATATGTAAATCCGCCACTGTTTTGCGTCTATCTCAAGATGCATCGCGAAAATATCAACAATTAGGCAGGTACTTAAACAAAGTTGGAGAGTTATCGAAAAATAACTTTCCCATAGGATTGATATTTACAAAACATTCTAGAATAATGCCTGATTTCCGTTTATGTAGTGTTAATTATGCATGTGGTGAAACATCATTGTGATTTTTTCATAATGATGTTTATCACATGCATAATTCGTGAAATGTGTTTTAAAGATAAGAACATTTTTTATTTTATTAGGTACATTTTCGTGTTTAACGTATCTAAGTAGTTTTCAGATAAATTAAATTTAAAAAAATCGCTTTATTTTAATTTTGTACTTAGTGTAAATAATTTAATAACAGCCGCACAGGTCGATCGATCAGGTTAAGCCACGCTTGCCGCGGTTGGTCTGTAGATGGGTGACCATCTTTACATACCGAGACCCCTCCGGCCGTGCCACGTTAATGTAGGTATATGAAGTAAACTAGCAGCGCCCCGCGGTTTCACCCGCATAAGTTTCGATCCCGTGGGAATATATGTGTTAATCCGGGTTATAAACTATCTGTGTGCCAAATTTCATCCAAATCCATTCAGTAGTTTTTGCGTAAAAAAGTAACAAAGATCCATCCATCTATTCATCCATCCATCCATCCATTCATCCATCCATCCTCACAAACTTTCGCGTTTATAATATTAGTAGGAAGTAGGACTAGTAGGATTAAAATAATTAGCAATTGGGAAAGTAGAGTCAAATCTTTCGGAACAACCCTAATGCAAGATATAAAAAAGAAAATAGGTACGTATAAATCACAACAGAACATATTATCACGCCTGTATTCTACTAAAGGTTAGGCAGACAGTACCCCACATTTCGCCAGTTAGGTATGTTTAAGTCGCTATGTCCTAGGGGGCGAACTTATTGCTATCAACCGGAGACGAATCCAAACCCCAGACAGCTGTTGAGAAATTCCTGATGGAGAAACTCAATACCACTTTGCCCCACCTGGGAAACGAGAACCCAGGACCTTACGCACTGGAGTCGCGCTTGCGATTACGAGACCAACGTAATTTAAATCTACAAAAACTAGAGGGGCAATTCTCGTAATTTTAAGAACGTTCACAGTCCGACCTGTCTCAAACTGTCAAAAAATACTTCTAATTTCCCTACATTTTGACAAGTTTTTGACATTTGTTTGTCGCTGAGATGAGACTGCGACTAGATTTTGAACATTTTAAATTACGAGAATTGGCCTTCTGGTATCCGAAGAAGAAGCTTTATGATTCAATCCATTGACAGTATCTTTTATTTAGGGTTAATCTTTCAATCGACAGATAATTTTTATTCGTAGAATAAAATTCACGTCTAGCGTCTGACAGATTTTTTTTTTATGGAAGAATTGTCAAAAGTTCAAAATTATTCGTCGGATAAAATTATCTTGCGTTGGAAAAATCAGCCCTTATATTATAAATACCTAAGTAAAAATATGTAGGGGTAATCTTCGGAACTACTGATCCGATTCCGAAAATTCTTTCACTAACGGGAAGCTTCAGTATTGCCAAGTGTACTAAGATATATTTCATGTTAAAACAAGAAATCACACGCTGTCAAATTTGCGGGCAGAAACTATTACCAATAAAATTAAAATAAATCTATCTATGTAAGCATGCAACAGTATTTTTATAGTTTTATAAAAAAAAATACAGGATTTCAGCTAAAAACTAGAAACTGTTGATGACATTTTAAAGAAGGCAAAAGACGAGATTTGCCGTGGCTGATTATCAAGAAGTTTATTCAAATTTCGGGTTTGTTTGTTGGCAGTAATTAGTTTTCCAAACAATTAGGTATTTAGGTATAATAGATATAGGTATTATTTGAGTGTCTACTTTTAACATTGTGGCCAGATTTAAGTGGCCATCATTTTTATTGGTTTACATAAATAACGTTTACAATATTGAACACAACTAACTATTTGCACTAGGTATTAAGGGCTGATTTTTCAATCAACAGATAATTTTTATTCGTGGAATAAAATTGGCATCTGACAGATTTTGTATGGAAAAACTGTCAAAAATTCAAACTTATTCCTCTGATAAAATTATCTGGCGTTGGAAAAATCGGCTCTAAATTAAATGACTAAATCATTATAAGTACTAATAAATACCTGCATAAACATTTTAATACATTTTTGTTTCTTTTACTGAAATGGCTAGCTATTAAGAAAACTAAAATTTCCTATTAAAACAAAATTAAACTCATTAAATCGATCACCCGCCTCAACTTGCGTTATTACCTATTTTAAAAATTATTGAGGGATGCTTTCTCGGCAGTGAAACAGTAAGGACTCAGAAAAATAAATAATAGGATATATTAAAACTACGAGTAAAACTTACTCAAACTAGCAATCACAAACTGGTTGAATTTACTTCCTTCCGCACAATATTTCTTCATCGTATATTTCAACATTTTTACTTTTTTTTTAACTTGGCACTATGTCTTACGAAAATGCACAGATTATAAAAAGCGCGGGCCACCGCTCGTCGCCCGGTACTGAAGCCGAATGGCCGGCTACTGCCTTCCCGCCAACCGGCCTGTATTTGTTTAAAACTGTAATCTCAAGTTGAAGCTATGGCCGTACCAATAAAATTTGAGGCAGTGTGCGAGTCAATAAAAATCGATAAAGTTAGGAAAATAGAAAAGGATAGTTAATTTTTCAGTATTGGTGCAGAGCTTTAAGCTTTATTCGAGGTCCATTATCTAGTTCGGTCGGGAGCAGTGATGGCCAAGTGGTTCGGCACCGACTCGAGTTTTAGGTCGTGAGTTCGAACCCAAACAGGCGCTTTACTTTGTGTAAATTATTTCATCACCACTGCTCTCAAAACGGTGAAGGAAAACATCGTGAGGAAAACGGCATGTCCTAGAACCAAAAAAACCCAAGAAATGTGACATCCTCGCGCACTGGGCCCGCGTGGTGGATTATGGCCCACTCCCTCTCACAGAGAGGAGGCCTGTGACCCAGCAGTCGGAGCATTGTAGGGTGATTATTGTCTAGGGACATGATATTAGGATCACCGCTATTACAATTAGGTACTTAATTTTATTCGCATCCCTTATTAGTCCTTAAGTACATACTAAAAGAGGATTTTAGTTTTGGATACATCCTGCGCTAAGCTGAGCGTTAAAATCCATCAGCGCGGCTTTAGGTATTTATTTACGTTTATGCTCACTAGTTCCTTCGCGTAGTTCCTTTGAAGGAACTACTGAGAATTTTTGGATCAGTAGTTCCTTTGCAAAAGCTGAAGGAACTACTGAGACTAGATAATTCCTTTAGCAGTTCCTTTGAAGGAACTACTGAGAACTTTTTGATCAGTAGTTCCTTTGCAAAAGCTGAAGGAACTACTGAGACTAGATAGTTCCTTTGAAAGAAATAAACATATATAATGCTGGCCGCTGCTGCCGCATGCTGGACCGTAGGTTCGCTCGATGTACTAAGTAATTAAATATAATTCTTTTTAGGGCATATTGCATATTAAATACATTTTCCAATTTCGCTTCTTCCGAAAAGAATATTACAATTTTTATGTCCCCATCATAATAGTCGGCAAGCAAGAACTTATCGAACTTTTTGACTGTTATGACCGAAAAAGAGTTATATTTACTTACTTAGTACATCGAGCGAACCTACGGTCCTGCATGCGGCAGCAGCGGGCTGGGTGTTTATTTCCTTCAAAGGAACTATCTAGTCTCAGTAGTTCATTCAGCTTTTGCAAAGGAACTACTGATCAAAAAGTTCTCAGTAGTTCCTTCAAAGGAACTGCTAAAGGAATTATCTAGTCTCAGTAGTTCCTTCAGCTTTTGCAAAGGAACTACTGATCCAAAAATTCTCAGTAGTTCCTTCAAAGGAACTACGCGAAGGAACTAGTGAGCATTAGGTATCGCCTAGTATTATTGAAAACGGACGTAGTGGTTCTACATTCTAAAGTGAAAGTCAAAAGTCAAAAATGATTTATTTCAAATAGGCGCGTAAAAGGCACTTTTAAACGTCATAATTAACAAAAATATAGAATTGATTCTAGTCGCCCCAAAAGGCAGTTTCGTAAAACCCTTCAAAAGCTCAGAAGGCTGCCGATCGTTTCGGTTGAAGCTAAGCATGCCATTTTACGCTTGACAGTAATGACAGTAGATGACGATGACCCAACTTTATGAATTCCAATTGTTTTTTTTTTTCTGTTAGCCTGTACTGTCCCACTGCTGGGCAAAAGCCTCCCCCATTTTCTTCCACATTTCCTTGTGCTGTGCCTTCTCCGTCCAGTAAAACTTTAGCCGAAGTCGTCTGACGGTTAACCGATCTCACCTCGCCCTTGACTTCAGTGCTGAGCCGGCGCCCGTCAACGCCAGCAGAGCAGCTGAAGTCGCCGGCCACTTGGGGTCATATTATTTTTGTGCTTTCCATATTTATGAGGGGTTTGGACTATAGCCCGCCGCGCTGGTCCAGTGCGGGTTGGCGGGTCGCCAGAGCCTCGTTGGTCGAAAGCAGGGTGTACTACAAGCAGGTGAGGTTGGCTTGAGTTCCTAGGCTGTTATTGGGAACCCCTTTAATATTATTGTTGAGACGTAAGGAAAGACAGGACTTTTATTAATAGGTAAGTATATACCTATGTATCATAGGCAGAGCTACATACTTGCCTACTTCGATGACCCATTGGAAGAGTGGTCGCTGCAGGGAACCGAACCTGACCTGTCCTCGGCTTGATTTCCATGTTATATTTTATGTACCTACAAAATTCGATTATTCTGCTTTCACAGCAGTTCGTATTTATACAACACTGTAATACTGTATCAACTATATGGGTATTGTGGCTGTTACAATACTGGGAACCTTATGAGTGAATTTCTCAAGTGTAATTTTTAGGCGGCGCAGCTGAAAATCGTATCTTAGATAAAACGTAAAAACGTTTAATTTTTTTTAAGAAATTAGACGTAGGTATATATCTTGATCAGGCCAGAAATATTTTAGTAGGAAACATTTTAGAAGTTATAAAAAAATATATATATTTCGTATAATTCTAATTTTGGTGGCGCGTCCACAATCTGTTTTTCTGAGAATTATCACCGCTTAAGCGAAACTGCACTAATTTACTAGATATTACTGATTGTATTTAAATTCTGTATTAGTTTTTCTATCTGATGACAGTTTTATTCTTATATTTAGTGCAATACTTTATCCTAGAGAAAATTAAAAAAGGGTGTCCGCGCGAAATTTTAAATTTTGGTGGGAGAAATGAAATCATTAAGTGGCTCGTATAGAATAAACACAGAAGGACGAAACTACCATCGTTCACTTCGTAGAGCCAGGCACTCACGCGCAGCACTGACAAACGTGAGCCAGCCTGTTTTGTTTTTGCATTAAAAACGAAAGTACCTACTTAAGTCTTTTCTTAGTAATCGGACAAAAGTCCTGCAATTTTGGTGTTGATGTTTAAAAACGTTTTATAACTAAATCAGTTTTGTAATATATTTTTATAATAAAAAGCTTTGATAAGCTTTCAAAAAATACAAATATAATTATTATATTCTTAGTAGTTTTTTTTTTTATAAATAAACATATTAAACAAGATTCTAATTTTGGTGGTGCAATTTTGGTGGTATTTTACCAATCACAAAAATGACTTATTTCGTAATTCAAAGGAAAACGAAAAAGAACCGTAATAATATGACACGATCTCTATTTCCAGACCGAGTTATCTTATTACGATTATTTTTTCGTCAAAAGTAAGAAAGTATTATTTGCTGATTGCATTTTTTATTGTTATTGAATTAATAATTTGAGGTAGTTCTAATAGATTTTCTAATTTTGGTGTTAGATATCAATTTTGGTGTCTTACCAATTCTTGTGTCAATTAGAAGCTATCAGGATTTTATGTAACTGGATACGTATTTCTTGCATATCAACTTCTTATATATTCATTAAAAATTCAAAAACAAAAATTTCCACCAAAATTAGGTAAAAAATCATAGTTGTTGAAATTCACTCTTATATTGTAATGTCAACAGTACACAAAAGGCTGATTTTTCAATAGTCAGATAACTTTTAACTGAAGAATAAATATGACAGTTATACAAAAGCTGTCAAACGGCAATATTTACTCTTCAGATAAGACATATCTGACTATTCAAAACTGTGCACAAATAAATTAATAAATAAAATATATATCTTTATGTAATTTTTTATTGTCTTAGAAGTAAACATTTATTAGGTAAATACTTATTTTCATGTCCTGCACTGCAAGCGTACCTACACAATTAGATGTAGTGCATTAGTGCAAAGCTTTAGCGGGTCAGCCGCTACCATTACTCAGAATCCTGCGCAGCCTAATAAAAATAAAGCGTGAGACACAACCTTTTTCTAATTATAGTCCTAAGTGTTGCCAGTTAAAAATAGACTGGATCGCGTGTAAAAACGTGGCGCTAGCACAGGCGCCTACCTATTCATGCTTCGCGCCGATAAATTATAGCAGAGATTTCACATAACTTACAACAGATGGCACTTTGTAGCGGTACCAAAGTGCCAACGGTACTTTTATCATAGATTTATGTGTAAGTGATAAATGAAAATGTGGTACTACTTTTTGTGAGAGGGTCAGCTAGTGTAATCTGAGTGATTAAGAATTTATTTCTTCTTAACTTAAATTACTCGTCTAGTATAATGTATCACGGTAGTACAGGAGCTACCCCAATCTTTCAAATTATTCCAATTTAATATGAACATTAATTCCTTTGTAGTAAAGTTGAAAGTCTATCAAAGAAATTTGACAGATTGGGGTAGATTGATGTGCTGGCCTCTGTAGCTACCTAACAAAATACAGACGCCAGCACAACAAGCTACTACAAAACGTCAAATTTCTTTAACCTTTTAACCGCCCGACTTTATATCAGTCGTCGTGCCCCCAGCGCCCGAGAAAAAAAAAAAAAAAAAGAAAAATTAATACCGATGAAACGAGCTGTGATGATATAATAATAATACAGATTAAACGAGATGTGTTATTTGGTCGTATATATACGACTCTGGCGGAATGGGCACGAAAATATTTGTCGGATTAATCCGACGTAGGCGGTTAAAAGGTTAATAGATTTTCAACTTTATCGCTAAAACATTAGGTTCAATGTTGATTGGGAAAATTTGACAGTTTCGGGTAGCTTGATGTGCTGGCGTCTGTACCAATAAGTATATTTTATTTTTCTGGTAACATAACATCGCACCTGTAATCCCCGCAGGGTTGTGCTGAGGTGTACCTATATTACACCCACATTTCGACGTTATGTTTAAGTCCCATGTAGGTAATAGCGGGCGAGCCTGTTGCCATCAACCGACAGGCACAAATCCAGACTCCGGGCTGCTACTGAGAAACTCCTGATAGATAAACCCAATAACATTTTTCTGGTAAATCTCAGTCAGTTAAAAACGGTCAGAGGGGCAATTCTCGTAATTTTTAAGAACGTTCACAGTCTGATCTCAGCCTCAATCTGTCAAAAATACCTCCCCTACATTTTGACAAGTTTTTGATATTTGTTTGTCGCTGAGATGAGACTGCGACTAGATTTTGAACGTATTAAATTACGAGAATTTGCCTTCAGTTATGCTCACACAGATTTTCGTGAACCCAAATTGCAAGCTTTTCCAAACGCTGAAGTCTAAAACATACAAACATAAATAAAAATATGTTTTTATTTCACGCTTTTTAGTGGGTCTGCTTATAATTTATCTAAGTTACAATAGCCTAGTGTCAACTTGCTCATCGCCTTTTACTAAATATTGCTTTTCCCGATGCAGGGCAGTTAATTGTTGAGGAATTCTCCTGGTCCACCATCAGCTCCATATCACCATTCACATCGTGGCGAGCATAAATTGCTTAGTAACCATATTAAAGTAATCGAATCGCAACCCGTGAAATACTTAGATATTATTGAGTAGTTCCGGTGGCCATCTGTGGTCTTCATCATCAGTTCCACTTCACCAAATGGTGCTTTCCGAGAGCAAATGCTCGAGTTACTATAAAAAATACCCTAATCGCTATAGGTGTGCCTATAATAGTTGAAGAGTTCCTTCGATTTCTCCAGGATCCAATCATCAGATCCTGACTTGGTGACTATGGGACCACTTCAGAAGTATCTCCATTCGAAAAAAAAAAGAATTTTCAAAATCGGTCCACAATTGGCGGAGTAATCGCGTAACAAACATACAAAAAAAAAAAAAAATACCGTCGAATTGAGAAGCTCCTCCTTTTTAACCGACTTCAAAAAAGGAGGTTCTGTATTCGACCCGTATGTATGTATGTATGTATGTATGTATGTATGTATGTATGTATGTTTGTATGTCCGCGATTATCTCAAAAATTAATGAACCGATTTCGATAATTCTTTCACTAATGTGATCGACATACTTTCAGGAAGGTTTTAGTATATAATACACTAGGTAATTATTCTTATGTACGAAGTTATATGCATTAATGTACTGCATCTCCGGCATTTCTATGCGATTTTTTATGATTCTTCTAGTCGGTGTCTTTAATTCTTCAATGCACTAGTGTTAATTGAATTTGTGTGGGGTAGGTACAACTAAAAAGTAAAAAATAAAAACTTTTTTACAAAAAAAACAACCGACTTCAAAAAAAAACACTACAAAATTAAAAATAACTTTAATTTCGGAAGTCGGTGTCAAAAAACGAAAATGCGGAACCAACGACACCGACTTCCGAAATTAAAGTTATTTTTAATTTTGTAGTGTTTTTTTTTGAAGTCGGTTGTTTTTTTTTTGAAGTCGGTTAATAAATAAAATAAAAAAGCATTTTATTTCCTACTAATTTACATTGTTTTTTGAGTTAACTAATTTAATTAATTTTACTTCACATAACTAGGTTAATCTTTCTTTGTTTTACTTATTACTAATTTATAATATGCTTATCATACAAACATACTGTTAACTAAAACAAAAACATACTGTTAGCCTCCATCATTCCAGTGCTGGACAAAGGCCCCAAGACTCCTAGCTTTTCCGATCCAGGGCTAAAGTGGACCACTAGTCCGTAGTCGTAAAACATACTTACTAAACATTTTTAAAGTTAAAAGCTCTAAATCTACCGACCACGAATAGCTATCCTCTAAAAAGCTCTCGCTTGCTAAATATAATGACAATTCCCTGTGTATCCTCCCGCCGTTAGAAGTGAGAGGTGTTAAAACTTAGTTAACTTAGTCACAATTCTAAAAAAAGAACCTTTATTTCCGTTCCTGGAATCTGTTAACCTCAGTGTATGCCTTAGGCTATGTAGATAAGGTAGCCACACAGATATAGTGAATTGTAGATAGCGCAAGCTGTTTGACATAATTATATGTAGTGTATATGCCTTGTAATTCTCAGGTTTGTAAGTCGTTTAAAATTAATATGATGGCCCTGGTTGATTTGGGCCTCACCATGACTCCCTAAAATCATTTTTTTGTAGACGAACCCCGACAAAAATTGACGCTAAAGGTCACACGTTTTGTTATAAAAAAAACAATGTGTTTTGCACTCAAATTCATATAATTCCGATCCAGCCTGTCCCTCGCTGCCCTCTCCCATCGACGCCCTAAGCCGAGGTCCGTATCCCATTTGTTGAGGTAAGCAGACAACCTCCTAGGTTCAAATGCGAGAAGTCATTTAAAAAAAAAACTCAAATTCATTGATAACGTTATCGTTGGAGATAAGAAGAACTTCTTAGATTTAAATTATTTGCCAAAGCATGGTGTTCTGCATGGAAAATCTTGGGAAACTCAAACTCAAAACATTTTTGAAAAAGTCATATCAATCCGTAGATTTTTCATAAACCCGTTCTAAAGCATACATACAATCCATACGCGCTTGCTACACAATTCCTTGTAAGATCCACGTCTATACATCTGTGGGTTACCTATATCCGAGGCTGAGGCCTGCCTGCTTGTCATTAGCAGGCTGTCGCTCTAATGTTCGTCACACGACGGTGCTTCGGCGTAAGAGAGCTTACGATGCTTTACGTGAGCTAATTACTTTATATATAGTTAGCGCCAGCCAGGGAACAGGGCTACCAGCTTTTGACGTGGATCTGTCTCTTTTAATTGGTAAATAGAATTAGAAACGGATATTTGAGGAAAAGGGGTTTTGATTTTTACTTATTCCAATCTATTAGGGGTCGGCGCAACATGTCGTTTTCTTCCATACTTCCCTATTAGTCGTCATCTCGGTAGTCACCTTTCTTTCTAGCCTCAAAGTTAGTCAAGCCGTTTGATTTTTGAGCCTTAGGTTTGTAGCGGTATCTACAACGCCACATGCGAACAACGCGTCATACTGACGTCACGCAAATCCTGCATCTCGCAAGCAGAGTTTACCGCGCAATTAGCATAGGTACAACAGCCCGACATGAATCATTGGGCAGTTGCGCGCTAGACACAACACCCGTCTGGTCGGAGGATCCTCCCTTTTCTATAGAGTATGAGTGAACTTTACACCCTGTTCCTCATACGTCTATAGGTTATTATATGGCTCAAAACTAAGCCGTTTTGTGACAGTCAGAAATATTAGTTCGAACTACATTTGAGTTTTAGGCGCGTCGCCCACACGAGCTAGAGTCGAGGCGGCGTCGAGGCGCGGACGCACGTTTTCTATAGGAATAAATACATACCTATATTTACCTATATTTATTCCTATACCAAAATTGCGCCCGCGCCTCGACGCCGCCTCGACTCGAGCTCGTGTGGGCGACGCGCCTTAATTAGACAAATAGGTAGAATTGTATACCTATAGTATGTTGCATCCACACGTGTATGATTGTAGTTTTACAATTATCAATCACATTAATTAAAGGCAATATGCAGCATAGTTGTTCAAAGGAGCAATTATAATATGCCCTAGGGCATAATAAAAGCAACACAGTGCTTGTGTATAGTTTGTAAACCTTTATAACTAGTAAATATTTTTATATTGAAACCGAAAGAATTTCGCTACTTTCCTAAGATTAATCACCTTCAAAAAGTCACCTTCGGTTGACCAACAGGTAACTCTAATTTCGGATTTATTAATTACGTAATCCCATCTCAATCACTCTGTAAGTAAATAATTAGTATTATATTCCATAGGTTTAAGTAGTTAAATAAAGGAAAACAAAAAAAAAACCACGTGACTTAGTTAACCGACTAAACGTAGGTAATACCAGTCTATTCAGTTGTCTTGCTATGTCACCTACTCTTCAATTTAGCAACTTTTTTAATTAATTACAACGTTGCTAAATTGAAGAGTACAACTGTGTTTTTTTGTTTACCTTTATTTAACTACCTAAAAATATGGAGTATAGGTATTTTTTTTAGCCTCTTTTGTGTCCCACTGCAAAGCAAAGGCCTCCCCTTTTTTTCTTCCAAACCTTAAAACGAGTTTTTAATTGCCCTGTGCAACAATCAGACGCACATGTCCATCACTTACACTATAAAGCGAAGACACGTTTATTTAAACAGAATTTAATTATTATTCAAATTATACGAGCCTGCCACCATGAAAATAGCAATTGCATAATACAATGCGGCAGCTCAATTAGGTCATTAGTAACTTGACAGGTTTAATTGAAGTGCATAATCAGCCTATAATGTTCCCACTGCTGGGACACAGGCCTCCTCTCGGTGAGAGGGAGTGGGCCGTACACGCAGGTCCAGTGCGGGTTGGTAGATGTCACATATCTTCGAATTTTTGGTTCTAGGACATGCCGGTTTCTTCAGGATGTTTTCCTTCACCATTTTGAGAGCAGTGGTGATGAAATAATTTACACAAAGTAAAGTGCCTGCTTGGGGTCGAACCCCCGACCTATTCAGTACTTGTAAGTCGCGGTCGTGTATAATATATATAGTTTGTTAGGAGCTCCTCTAGGTACCTCAAAAAACGGGATTTTCACTCCGTTCTTGTGGGGGATTTACGTCCCTAAGAGCTCTTACACACGAGCGGCATGTTCCCAACGGCAGAGGTAACTGCAGCCGTCGACGGCAGCCGTCGACCTATATCTTCGAAGTCGAAATGTCGACGGCTGCCGTTGACACGTCGACGGTTGCCGTCGACGCGTCCACGGTTGCCGCCGGCGCGCGTCGACGGCTGCAGTTACCTCTGCCGTTGGGAACATGCCGCTCGTGTGTAAGAGCTCTAAATGATAACAGCCGCATGGGTCGATCGAAAGTTAAGCTACGCTTGCCGCGGTCGCTTCGTGGACGGGTGACCTTCCATTACATATACCCTTCCGCCTTGCCTCGTTAAGCCGTTGGTCCCGACTGTCATTGGTAGATCTTTGACAGTCGTTGCAGGTAGTCAGAATCTCAAAAGTCTGACAACCAGTCTTACCAAGGGGTATCGTGTTAGTGTTACCAGTAACTGGGTTGTGAAGATCAGATACGCAGTCTCTCCATGTAAAATATTGGCATTCAGCTGCAACCGGTTATACTCGTTCCATCATAGACCTCATCTATCGCTTTCCATCAGGCGTGATTGGGGTCAAGAGTGCGCCCATTTAGCAAAAAAAAAATAAAAAAAAATACTAGGAAGCCAAACCAAAATGATTAACTGTCCCATAAAAAACTTCAATAACTCTCAACCCAATGGGACGGCTGCTCATTTTTCACGATTACGATGTTGGTCTCATGGAGAAAGTTGTTCAGTTCGATGGTCTGTAACCACACCCTTAAATATGACCACACCTTTCTGATAAACGCTATATAACCATGGACCCCCCGCCGCCCCCATGGACTTCTTATAGGTAATATAATAACTCCATGATAACCCCACAATATGCAGCAGATGAAATTGTTCTAAAAAGGTTCTAAACTTACCTTTTCAATTTAAAACTTTTCAGACTCCCAAAAGTCAACCAGAAAAACTAAACGCCTGTCATGCTGACAACAAATATACATAACACTCATAAGCATTTTGGACACAGAGTACTTTTTTTATTGATTTTGGAAATGGACCGGTGAACTTCAAAATTGTATGCCATGTCCTCTGTATTAGTGGTCAGTGCCTGTCTGCTCATCACGGTGACTGGAGTGGACATCACAGCCCTGCACCGTACCATCTGCAGTGCGTATGGCCACCAGCTTTTAGAAGCAAAGTTCGGTAGCGAAGTCCATGTGCTGTGTTTGAAGTTGCAGCCTTTTGGTAAGCTGGTGGTGGTTTTAATACTTTGAAGGTGGATTGTGAATAGAGAAGGGCCAAAGAAACGATCGAATATAATATATAGAATATTAACAATATAGGGAAAGATATATGAAGAATAAAGAATATATGTAGGTATTATCATCATTTGCCTTTTCCCAAACTATGTCGGGGTTGGCTTCCAGTCTAATCGGATGCAGCTGAATTTACTTTATCTACATGGGGCGACTGCTAGGCAGTCCACAACCCAGTGACCAGGTAACACGATACCCCTTGGTAAGATTAGTTGTTACAATTTAATAAATTTATAATATATAAGGTGTAAAAAAATTAAATGCAAGAACTTTAAGAGGTGCTTTAGACCATCGAACTGAACAACTTTCACTATGGGACCAACTCCGAAATCACGAAATAAAAATCAGCTGTTTCATACAAAAGTTCAATACCTACTCGGCCAAAATGTATGAAACAGCTCATTTTTTTTTTCGTGATTTCAGAGTTGGTCCCATAGTGAAAGTTGTTCAGTTCGATGGTCTAAAGCACCTCTTAAAGTTCTTGCAGTTAATTTTTTTACACCTTATATAAGTACCTATGATAATAGCAATAAGTAAGATAGGGACACATGGAAGGATTATGTAAAAGATGAACAAATCATCAAAATGAATATCATCTACTGAGATGAACTCAAACCATTTATTTCAATTAAACCATGTACAGGCACTTTTGAATTGGCAAAATTAAATAGTCGGTCAGTTAGCCAGAAAGTTGAAGCTAGTTGCCCATTCCAAAACGTTGATCTCTATGGAGAAGAACGGGCAAGAAACTCCATGGACACTCTTTTAAATCAAGATATTACAAAATCCTGGGTACATTATTCTTGTTGATTCTACAGGGTGTTACGGAAAGGGTATATCAATACTTCAAACGGGTTGAAGAGTGTATCTGGTCTAGAATCTCTGTACAAAATTTTAGCTCAAAAGCATTAACTTTGAAAATGCTTAATATTTTTTTATTTCGACATCACGGCGCTGCACTGGCGCGCGGCGGCGTGATGTGCGTGTACTAGGCGCACAGACACACTACAGATAATGGATAATGACCCTCGTAGTGCGGTGACACGTTTGTTATGATTTTAATTTAATAAACTATCGAAATAAAAAAATATTAAGCATTTTCAAAGTTACTGCTTTTGAGCTGAAATTTTGTACAGAGATTCTAGACCAGATACACTCTTCAACCCGTTTGTATTGATATGCCCTTTCCGTAACACCCTGTATATGTAAGAACAATGTAAAAAAACACACAAATGAAGAAACAATTGGACGCTGTTAAGCAGAAAAGATCCAACCAACATTTTGTTACTTTTTGGATCTTTTTTGCGTATATAAAGTTCGATGTGTAGATTCTAACTATATTATAACTCTATTTTCGAAAAATTGCTGGTTGGATCTTTTCTGCTTAACAGGGTCCAATTCAAAATATCAGTTTAAAAATAAGCCTTGGCAGTTAAGAGATGATCAGTCTCAACCGACGGCGCCCGATCACGAACATGACGCGTGGATCAGCACCATCCAGCTCAACCATTATGTAGGGAACCGAATGACTAACCTAACACACGCGCCACCATCATCATGATATCTTTAAATGTGAAAGGAGGTGAAACAAGACCTGCCAACGCAATGCAAACAAAAACAACAGAAAAGTTCTGAAAAATCTTAAAACACCTAAGCACCTATCTTAAAAATGCTGCTACTTTGCAAGGAAGGGGGTTACTTAGTCACCTCATCTTTCAAACAATGCAACTTGATTAGGTACTAAATTAATATTGCCTTAAAGGGTGTTCCTCTACACACTAGTCTTTCAATATTAGCTTTGACTAAATGAAACGTGATTCAGATTACGAGTCATCAGTACAGTATAATCCAACTGTTGAGCGCGACTATTGAGTGTGGGGTCCCAGGTCGGGCAAAGCGTTATTGAGTTTTTTCATGAGGAATTTCTGGCGGTGTAATACCCCCGTGCCTCGGAACGCACGTTAAGCCGTTGGTCCTGCGCCTGATCTCTCTCCGGTCGTGTCGGATTGCCGTCCCATCGGAGAGTTAAAGGGATGAGGAAGTGCACCTGTGTCTGCACGCACACTTGAGCGCTATAACATCTGCCGCGCCGAAGGCTAGTCTCCATTGAGATTGGCCGCCGTGGCCTAAATATGATCTGGAGGACTTTTTTATAATCCAACAATTCCAGTAATAAGCTGACCCCTTGTTCTATTGAAACTCCGTACTACGTTAGGCTAGCTCAAGGTCGAAGTGACAAGCGGCTAACTGTACCATCTGAGTAGGTTCCATGCTACAAGATTATCTTTCTGTTGGTCCATCTAACTATCACTATCCTCCTGCCACATCTCAACTCGTTTGCGGTCGTAGATATTTCTACCCCTGAACGAATTTTCATACCAATTTTTTTGTATATGTTAGACTGTAAGGATGGCGTTCGGAAGCATGACATCATTTTATACTCATTTTTATCATTATTTTGAGATACTTCTCTTTGCTGTAGGACGTGGGTTAATTGTGATCCTTCTTCTTTCATCTAAATCGGTAATCTTCGGAACTAATGATCCGATTCCGACAATTCTTTCACTAGAAGCTACAATGGGTCCCGCTTAATGACAAACGACATCTCGGCAGGCCCAGACGGAGATGGTGGGATGACCTGGACTCCTTTCACAAAGATTGGTCATTGGCAGCTCTAGACAGAAGAGGCCTTTGGTCAGCAGTGGGATATTAAGGACTGATAAAAAAAAAATGAGAAGCTACAGTATTGCAGAGACACGCTGCAATACTGTACATGGGATATTTTATATTAAAACAAGAAATTTCACGAGGACGGAATCGCTATCTAATGAAGCAAGCTATAGTGTCCCACATAACTTTATACAACTACGCAACACATTTAGTAATGTTGTCCCACAAAAAATGTGATCATGCATCATCAGAACGTCGTCAAACCATTTCCTCCCGTAATTTTCAGGCACCTCGCACCTAACAACGCGTACCTCAACCCTGTACCTGGCACCTGCAACCCCTGAGGAAGGCCACCAGACTGCTGACAGTGACATCCAGACCGTCGTCGTGAGTAAACCGCTATCTGACATCAGCATGGCGTATGGCTACCCCGTCATGGACCCGTCCTCAGGCTCCGCTGAAGGATATATCGGCGAAGATCATCAGTTCTATGGAGTTTTACATATGGGTTATTATTTATTTTGATCATAGATAAGTATATGAAAGAAGTTTTTTACATTTCTATGATTTTGATAATCACATCACGCCAGTAATCCCAGAAGGTTTAGCAGAGGTGTACCTCTAGTATTCCCACATTTCGCACCGCTACCCCGGAACATAAAGGGCTAAGGAAGGAACACGGATGGGTTTTAGTCAGTAAGAGTCTGACACTCCCTTCCGCTCCACCCAGAGCGGGAGGGGTCATTTGATGATTTCCCATCCATAAAAAAGGGGTGGTATTTCGAAAAACCTTTTTTAGTGCATACTTAGGTACTCTTCACAAAGAACACACCCTCCAAATTTCATGTCTCTAGGACCAGCGGTTTAGGCTGTGCGTTGATATATCAGTCAGTCAGGACTTTGAATTCTATATAAATTTTTGGTCTTACGTATAAATACCGACTTTCGAGTTAATCGGACCGTGTGTTAAAATTCTTCCATACAAATCTTGACACCGCCCAATCCCCCTTTAGGGGGTAGTTTAGAAAAACAAAAAATGCCAAACTTCATAATTTACTTAGATAAGTATTCGTGTCAAGTTTCAAGTTTATTAACCAAATCAATAAGATTTTTCATATAAACTGTATGGGGTGGAATTTCGAAAAATCGTTTGGGATATGTTCATTATTTGACTCAAAGATTATTTATTTATTTTAGATTATTTATTTATTTTATTCCAATTTTCGAGTTAATCAAGTCACGCAGTAAAATCCTCCCCTGTATAATGAACTACCCCTTTTTACCCCGTTAGGGGTAGATTTAAAAAAAACCCTGATACACGTTATTCTTTATTTTTGGTCTTAAGTATAAATACCGAGTTTCGAGTTAATCGGACCGCGCGTTAAAATTCTTCCATACAAATTTTGAAACCCCCCAATCAAGTTTAAATGACAAACTTCATAATTTACTTAGATAAGTACCTATTCGTGCCAAGTTTCAAGTTTATTAACTCCCTTCGGGGCTGACTTTCGAAAAATCCTTCCTTATTCGGGATCCCTTCTTTTCGCATAATGTTCTTTGTCCTAATATAGGTACTTCGGCATAACGATTTTGGCACAATTTGTTTCGGCATAATAATACTTCGGCATAATTTTTTTAGGCATACATTTCATGTTGGCATAATCATCTTAAAGACTAATTTGTTTCGGCATAAATTTGATTCGCATAACGTTAGTAGGCCTATTGACTATTAGAATAACGTTAGTAGGCCTAATGACTATTAGCATAATAATATTTAGGCATACAATTAATATAATTTATACATAACATTATGTAGGTAACTTAAACGATTTTTCAATCGCGAGATAACTTTTATCTGAAGAATATATTAGATGTTTTGACAGTTTTTGTATAAAAAAATATGTCAATCAGTTAACTTCTATTATGAGAAATAAATATGGCGGTTATTCCTCAGATAGAAGTTAACTGATTGAAACGGGAACACCCAAATACTCCGAAATATTTTATTCCGAATTTCGATGTTCAGATTTTCAAAAGTCCGAATTTCATAATATCTAAGAATCATAATGTCTATTATTAAAAATCACGAAATTAATTTTACCGAAAGTCATAAATGCGACTTGTTTGTTTTCCGATTTTCATATATTCGAAGAATCAAATCAGTGGCGGGGCAAGACCGAAATTTGATGTGGGCAAGATATATTTTGCGAGGCCCCCTGATGAATAACGCAAGAGGACGTATTTTGTTGAGAGAAAAAAATTTTTGATACTCAAATTTTTATTAATAAAAATGCAAACTTCTTCATTGTAATTATTTTACACTAGCTGCGCCCCGCAGTTTCACCCACAAAAGTCTCGATCCCGTGGGAATATCGGGATAAAAAGTATCCTATGTCCTTTCCCGGGACTCGAAACATCTCTATACCAAATTTCATCTAAATTGGTTCAGCGGTTTAGGCCTGAAAAGTTAACAGACAAACAGACAGAGTTACTTTAGAATTTATAATATTAAAATATTAGTATGGATTATTAAGTATAGGTACCTCAACTAACAGTAAAGTAAACAATTAAAGAAACATAAATTTTCTGCTTTTAGCCATATTGAACTCCCTAATAACTGTGTCGTAATCCAGATTAGATGCTATATTTGCCTCGATAGATAAAACTGCCAACGCTGAAACTAGCCTGTTTTTTATTATTTATTGCTAGATGAGTAATTATATCTATATTTGCGTTCGCGGGGTTTCGAGGCGCGAGGCCCCTTGGACCGCGAGGCCGTAGGCGGTGGCCCACGTCGCCCACGCCTTACGCCGCCTCTGAATCAAATGCTCGATGGGTTCGCGGTCCGAAAAACGACATTCCGATTTTCAATACTCCGAATTATTTCCGTTACCGTTACCGCACCCGAACTCAACGAACGCAATAGACGACGTAGGATGCAAGAGCGAGCGATGGGCACCCCGAGGTTCGGTTTGGCTAGGTTACTTTAAACCCTTTACACAGAAATAGGGGCCCCGCGAAGCGGGGCTCCGTCGACATAGGATGCAAGAACGAGTGAAGGGCACCCCGAGGTTCGGTATGGTTAGGTTACTTTAAACCCTTTACTCAGAAATAGGGGCCCCGCGAAGCGGGGCTCCGTCGACATAGGATGCAAGAGCGAGCGCTTGAATGCTGCATGCTGCATGCTTGCTTGCATGCTGCATGCTTGCTTGTTTGCTGCATGCTTGCTTGCATGCTGTATGTTTGCTTGCTTCATGCTTCCTACAGCGAAAAAATAAAAATATGTTTTAATATCATTATACGTAAATTTTATGCTTTAGGATATTATGCTTAAAAAAGTTATGCTTTAGAACTTTATGCTTAATAAATTTATGCTTTACAATATTATGCTTAATCATTATTATGGTTAGAGAAATTATGCTTAAAAAAATTATGCGTAAGCTGTTATGCGTAATTATATTATGCGAAAATATAATTATGCCAAACAAAATTACGCTAAGTTATATTAGGTCTTAAAATTTTATGCAAATGGATAGGGAACCCCTTATTCCCTGTCCACATAATAAAGACCTATTCGTGCCAAGTTTCAAGTTCATTAACTCAAGGAATAAGGTTTTTCATATAAACTTTCATCCTCTAACTCCCTTCGGGGCTGAATTTCGAAAAATCCTTCCTTATTCCCTGTCCACATAATAAGGAGAACCTCTGCAAAAATCAGCTTTCCGTCCAAGGGTTTGGGCTGAGCGTTGATGAGTCAGTCAGTCAGCCCCCTTATTCACAAAAACTCGATATGCTTTCGTATCGTATCGAACATTAATCATTGTTATCGTAGGAGTCTTCTCAATGCTGTTCACAAGTCCAAAACCCGAAAATTTTGTCAGTTTAAATCAAATAGACACCCGCTATTCTTCCAACAGCTATTTGCTGTTGAGGGAAAGTCAAATCAGGTCATCGAAATGTCAGGTTTTCGATACGATAGCCTGTCGTATGTTTGTGAATCAGGGCTCTGGACTTTTATTTTTTTATTTATATAGATAGATTATCTTAGCGACAGACATCTCAGCTCAGTAAAGACCAAAATCGTCGCTTGCCTATACAAAAAACGTTTTTACAAAAAAAACAACAGACTTTAAAAAAATACTACAAAGTCAAAAATAACTATAATTTCGGAAGTCGGTGTTGTTGGTACCGTATTGTCGTTTTTTGACACGGACTTCCGAAATTAAAGTTATTTTTGACTTTGTAGTGTTTTTTTTGTAGAAAAGTTTTTATTTTTAATTTTTTAGTTGTAACAACCCCACACAAATTAAATTAAGTGTTAATTTAATTTAATTTAGTGCATTGAAGAATTGAAGACAGCTACTACTCATAGAAGAATCATGAAAATTCGCATAGAAATGCCGGAGATGTAGTACATTTATGCATATAACTTCGTACATAAGAATAATTACCTAATGTATTATATACTAAAACCTTCCTGAAAATATGTAGATCACATTAAAGAAAGAATTATCAAAATACTTTATTAGTTTTTGAGAAAATCGCGGACATACAAACATACATAAATACATGCATACATACATACATACGGGTCGAATACAGAACCTCCTTTTTTAAAGTCGGTTAAAAGACAGATGATAGACAATAATCGAATATTCCCAAAAAAAACAGCATAATCCGTAGATACCTTAACATCTCTACTTGATGGCTATTTTTATGTGTTTATTATTTGAGGGTTTGGGCGCTGATAGCCGAAATACAGGCTTTCGCCTAGTTCGGCTACAGATGTCTAATTAATTTGTAACAAGAAATTATAGCCTATAAGATGTATACATGTGTATCATTGTAAATAATTATTGAATAAACTTATATGATTATTAAAAAACCTTATAATATTATTAAATAATGCGACAATAACTTTGTCTGTCTGTACCTTCTCACGCTTTAACGGGTGAATGGATTTGGATGACATTTGGCACACAGGTAGAACACGACCTGGGTTAGGTACGTTAGGTTACCACCACGGGAAAATATTACCGGGATAAAAATGTATACACATTGGATACATTCTTCCCGTGGGATAATTTCCGCCATCCACACGGACAAAGCCACGGCTAAAAGCTAGTAATTATAGACATTCATTCATTCTGGCAGGTAACCGCACTCTCCACGCAGATCCTTACGGCAAGGATGACCCGCACAAGTTCTTCGGCGCGTTCGAGAACGACAACATGGCGGTGCCCCGGTTTCGACGCGATCATGCTCAGGTGATCAGGTGAAGATGATGGCTTTTTATAGTGATTGCACTGCCTGTGTTATGAGCAGAGCTGCCAGAACTCAATTTAAGGTACCTACATTTTCGAAAGCGACGGTAGACCGCAAACGTCGGCGGAGTTGCGGACTTGCGGTTGACAAGCGACAACGCTGCTACGGCAGTTTCGCGATAGTCATTTGTCAAACAAATAAAAAACTACGTCTTGTCGCTCTGTTATCGTCAGCCAATGACGTCACTACTGGTCTTTGGTCTGTGGTCGCAGCTCGACCGCAACGACAGACGGCAATGCTACGGTAGCCTATACATAGAGCTGTAGACGACTAGTAAGTCGTCTCGCTTCAGTATATGTCATAGCGATTGTGTCTTTGCCGCTGCGGTTTGCGGTTGCGGTCGCCTTCGGAAGAGAGAGCCCCTTTAGACTATTTTTTAGCGCATTCTTGTTCATCCTTCTATAGGTTCAGTTAGTAAAATCTTAGAATAAAACCTCCATAAACAAATTAATAACGGTGATATTTATGCATTTGTAACCAGCACATTGAAAATTTTCCACATAAATATACCTGAGGGGCAATTCTCGTAATTTCAAGAACTTTTCACAGTTTCAATCTGTCAAAAATACCTCTAATTTCCCTATATTTTTGACAAGTTTTTGACATTTCTTTGTCGCCGAGATGAGACTGCGACTAGATTTTGAACGTTTTAAATTACGAGAATTGGGCCTTCAGGTCTACTTTCCCTCATTGTCATTGTGATCAGACTTCCAAAATATCGCAGGAGGTAGTAGACCTCATTGAGTAGTTTCACACGAGGACATTAGAGGCTTGCATGGCTCAACGCCCAAAAATCTAAGCGCTCATCTTCTCTTCCAGTACCACGTCTTAGATAGCGGCGATCCTTACTTCCCCTTCCGGGTTGAAGAACGAGAGGCAGTCCCCGGGGTGGCCCGCGCGAGGATCTGCGACCTTCTACTCCTGGCAGACAAGGATTTCTATGAGAATGACGCTAACTCCAGCCTGAACCACGCGGTACGAAAAATGATGCATGCTGTTGCTCAAGCTGATATCATATTTAGGAACGCGGATTTTAATGAAGATGGGATCCCTGATAACATTGGTTAGCTCCAAGTCTTGAAATTTTCGTTGCATATATAGAAAATAGGAAACCATCATCTTCATAATCAGCCTATAATGTTCCCACTGCTGGGACACAGGCCTCCTCTCGGTGAGAAGGAGTGGACCGTAACCTACCACGCGTGCCCAGTGCGGGTTGGTAGATGTCACATGTCTTTGAATATGTAGGACATGCCGTTTTCCTCACGAGGTTTTCCTTCACAGTTTTGAGAGTACAGTGGTGATAAAATAATTTACACAAAGTAAAGCGCCTGTCTGGGTTCAAACCTACTACCTGGGCCACCACTGCTGCAACGTCACAAAAGTCAAAGTAACGGTTAAATTTGTTTCTTCACTATTTTAGCTGCCTATTACTTGAATGAAGAAACACATTTGCCGTAGTATCAGTAAAGGTCAAGTTAAAGTCAATACTTTGACTGATTACTTTAGTTGTTGATGAAGAAACTGGCCCTTAGCAAGATTTAACTAAGTAGAGAAAAAAAATCAGCTGTTACTTGCATTTACGAGTATGTTCACATAACTCGACAAAATGTAGGAAAGAGCTGATTTTTTTTCGCGATTTCAGGTTTGGTCCCATAGTAAAAGTTGTTCATAATGATGATTACAATGACCCCTTAAAAGGATGCCCATGAATTCAATTTCACCCTGTGGAATATATCTACAGGGTGAATTTTTCAAGTGGGCATGGATGGCCAAATCCGAAACTATGAGGACTAGCGAAAAGTACTCAAAGGAGTCGCGGGCTCGATTTTGATGAAAACTAAAACTGCATCATTGGATTTTTGAATAATCAATATTTCTAGCCAGGAATCGAACCTGATGATTTTGAAAAAAAAAAACACACTGTATTATTACACCATTCGATAGTGTCGCTAATAAGGATCGAATTCTGGGAAGTAATGACATACGGTAAACTAAAGGAAAGAGCTCATTTTTAACAAAATCCTTTTTTTATTTTTCTTATGTTACCTACCTCATCATCATCTGCCTAGCCTTTTCCCAACTATATGTTGGGATCGGCTTCCAGTCTAACCGGATGCAGCTGAATACCAGTATTATACATGGAGCGACTGCCTATCTGACCTCCACAACATAGTTACTGGGTAATCCCCTTCCCCTTGGTAAGACTGGTTGTCAGACCTTCGAGCTTCTGACTGCCCGTAACGACTGTCAAAGATCCAGGAATGACAGCCGGGATCAACGGCTTAACGTGCTTTCCGAGGCATAGAGGGGTCTCGGTATGTATAGATGGTCACCCATCCACAGACCAACCGCGGCAAGTGTAGCTTAACCTGATGGATTGATCTGTGTGGCTGTTATTATTTAGCCGGGCCCGGGTTATATTTCCTACCTACTAAACCTTAACTGATTAATTGTTCAAAATTATGACCATCGTTTTCAATATAGCTGGATTCGACGTCTCAGGGATTGTACTGCATTCAGCATTACAATATTATTGATTCCATTAGAATATTTTCCAAAGATCGTAATAGAAATTTGAATTTAGAACATAATTTTGTGAGGTTGACTGCACTGCGGGTGTGTTAATAAAAATATTGAGCATCATTTCGAACAAGGTGCGTAATGTAGGTATGAACTTACTTTAAAATAAGAAGAAGTTTATTAAAATTCAACATTTTCCTTAAGTTTGCCGTATGTCATTACTTCCCAGAATTTGATCCTTATTAGGGACACTATCGAATGGTGTAATAATACAGTGTGTGTTTTTTTTTTCAAAATCAACAGGTTCGATCATAGATATAAGAAAGAAGTTTCTATGGGTTCGATTCCTGGCTAGAAATATTGATTTTTCAAAAAGCCAATGATGCAGTTTTAGTTTTCATCAAAATCAAGCCCACGACTCCTTTGAGTACTTTTCGCTATTCCTCATAGTTTAGAATTTGGCCATCGACGCCCACTTGGAAAATTCACCCTGTATAGATTCTAGACCGCTTTCAAGATATTAAACAGAAGCTTCTTTCTAGGTTTCTCAGTAAAATACATACTAGTACTGACATCAGAGGATACGAACAAGCGTTTGTTCGGGGACCTCTTCACAGGGAAGGCGATCGATGGACGCGACTACCTCATGCGGTTCGCAAGACTACGCCGCTTGTCCGAGGTCTGCCTTGGAGTGGCATTCTCTGGGCACGCGTTTCATAATAGGACTTTGGGTTTAAGGTAAAATGATCATTTAACCCCTCCTGATCAGAAGGTCTAAGTAGCAAAATGTCCAACAGCGCGAAATGTCTAATGAGCAGTAAGTCTAATTAGCAAAATGTCCATGTAGCAAAACGTCCAACTATCAAATGGTCTGTATAGCAGAACGTCTATTTAGCAAAAAGTCAGATTCTCAAAATGTCTGGATACTCAGGCAGAAAATTCAACACACAAATTGCATCGGGAAGGAAACGGACACGGTATTATAATATGTACATACAGACTCTTTGGTCTATGTACTCGTAGCGTATATAATATCTTTTTAACCTTTTAACCGCCGGACTTGAGTTGTCGTGCCCCCAGCGCCCGACAAAAAAAAATAACGAAAAATATATACCGATGAAACGAGCTGTGATGATGTAATAATAATACAGATTAAACGAGCTGTGTTATTTTGTCCATACCTATTGCGGCGATAAGTCCCCTTTTTGAGGAGTGGCTGGAGAGGCGTCACGGCGTCCTCACCTTCCGCCTGACGCAGGTCCTCACCGGACATGGCTGCTTCGGGAGGTTCCTGTTTCGAATAAGGCGGGAGGAAACGCCCGGGTGTCACCATTGTGTGGATCGCCCGGAGGACACGGTGGAGCATACGGTGGAGGCCTGTCCAGCTTGGGCAGAGCACCGCCGCGTCCTCACGGCGGCGATTTGTTGTTTGTTGCCTCCTTCTGCGAAGCAGTAATGCTCGCGAAGGAGGAGGCGGAGCGCGTGAGGGAGAGGCAATCTTGGCGCCCTCGCGCCCCTAGTCGCCGCAGGAGACGCCCTGGGCGTCGGGAATCTATAGCCGATTCCCGGCCACCGTAGGCGCGGGCTTGCGGACGGCGAGCAATGGGCAGCTCGCCGTCCGGTTAGGACCAGGCCCGGGTCGACGGCGCGTTGTGTTCCACGCGCGCCTCAAAGAGATGTCAGCACTAACTGACGGGGTCTACCAGGACCGAAGCCTGCCGGGGTCGCGGGTTGTTCGAAAGAGATACCGTGGCCCCTGGCACAGGCAACCGAAGGAACACGGGTGGGTTTTAGTCAGTAAAAGTCTGACACGCTCTCTCGCTCCGCCCAGAGCGGGAGAACTTATTTGATGATTTCCCAGCAAAAAAAAAGGGGTGGCACAGGCGGCTAAACACGAATATAAAATCAAAGCCAACCCTGCTACTATTCCTCAAAGCTCTTAGAAGAGAAGCACTTTGGCAAGATCGCAAATACAAGAATATGTTATTTGAAGGAAATAAAAGAAGAAAGATCGATTAATGTTTAATGCCAAATACAAAAGAAAGCTGCAAAAGCTTGAGGGCCAAAAAGTTAGCCCCTTTGAATTTTTGACAAATCTTGGCCATATCAAAAGGATATTAGGTAAATAAATGCAGGGGAATTTGTGCGCCTAATATCTTAATAATTATGAGGCTATAAGGTTTTTAACCCTGATATTTTTTTTAACAAATCAATTTACTCTAATTTACAAATGACTTTTACTTTCTATCATGAGTGTACACATTTTAAAAATGACTTTTTGCTAAATAGACGTTCTGCTATACAGACCATTTGATAGTTGGACGTTTTGCTACATGGACATTTTGCTAATTAGACTTACTGCTCATTAGACATTTCGCGCTGTTGGACATTTTGCTACTTAGACCTTCTGATCAGGAGGGCATTTAACGCAGGTTTTAAGCCCCGACGGAAAAAGAAGGTAAACCAGTTCCGTTTGAAGTTTCTCAGCCTTATTCCGTATCTACCTCAGTTTCACATCTCTCGGTGGAGGCAGTGGCGGAGCAGCGGGCGGTCTCTGCGACCGGCGTGCGTACGGCCGCTCCTTCAATACTCTGGCTATAGCACACGCCACTACTGAGGATACGGCCAGGGTTCCTGAGAGGATTGCTGCTCTTACGCTTGCTCATGAAATGGGTAACGACTCATCACTCCTATTTTTGCATAAGTTAAAATTTGAATGGCAGTTTCAGGCAGCATTTTCATCGCATTAGCCTGTCCAAATGTGTAATGATAATTAATATTACAGCCCACAGACGTCCTCAAACAAAATGCTTGTGGCTAAGTAATAACAGCCGCACGGCCCACGGGTCGATCGATCAGGTTAAGCTATGCTTGCCGCGGTAGGACTTTTGATGAGTGACCATCTTTACATATCAAAAACCCCTTAGTGGCTCGGAAAGCACGTTAAGCAGTTGGTCCCAGCAGTCATTCGTGGATCTTTGGCAGTCGTTACGTGTCGACAGACGCCCGAAAGTCTGACAACCAGTCTTACCACGGGTATCGTATTATAACCCAGTAACTGGATTGTAGAGGTCAGAACGTAGGAGGGGGGAGGGGGAGGGGAGTCGCTTATGTAAAATACTGCTATTCAGCTGCATCCGGGGAGACTGGGACCCCAACGTAGTATTGGAAAAGGCTAGGCAGATGATGAGACATCCTCAAGCACCGTGTTAACGCAAAGTTATCAAGATATTGGCATAATGTTCATGTGATTACACGGCACTTTCGGCTTTATAAATGACTTGATGATCTCATCATGATCTTGCTTTCGCCCTTCTGATTTATTCTAGTCACCACAAACCACACAAAAAGACTAGGGATGACTTGTCTAGTTGAAGTGAAACTTCTTTACGCTCGCTTGACTTGGGGAGTAAGCTGCCGAACGCGTGACGTAAGCGTTACGAAAAGTGTGATCGGGCGAGGCGAACGGGAGTTGAGTGGGGGATATAAGCAAGAGAAAGCAGTGCGCGTGTACATTTTCTTTCTCTCTTCCCCTCATAGCCAAATACGTTCCGTATATCTAAGCACAGTGCAGGCCTATTGTCTGCATCACAGTGTAGGAGCAAGAGAGAGCAGTGCGCGCGCACATTTTCTTTCTCTCTTTCTCGAAGTTTCACTTCAGTCGTGTGATCATAAGCACACTCGGTTTTTTTTTTGTGTTTTAGTTATTTTGTTCCACTACCGTTGTTTATAGCTTCATCAGATTCTTCTCCCCTACAGGCCACAGTTTCGGCGCGCACCACGATGACAACTTCCCCAACCCCGAGTGCCGCGGTTACCTCATGGGTTCCCAGTCCTCGACGGTTGACAACGGCTTGAACTTCGAGTTCTCGGTGTGCAGTAAACGACTGATCCTCGCCACTCTGAGCAGCATGAGCTATTGTCTGATGGAAGAGGATCGGCCGTATTGTGGGAATGGTAAGTTAATTTTTACTTGGTTTTGTTAATTTTGATTTAGGATTCACAACCTACACCATTTGAAATAACATTAGAAAAAACAAACCTTTTTACCGTCCGTTCAGCCGATTTTGACCCCTATTACGTAGGCATAAGGATGACATTAAAAGCAAAATGAGATTACAATACCAACTGCTTACTGCATCTGCCATTTTTCATGCCACCAACACAATAGAAGTCAAAATCGGTTGAACGGACGGCAAAGAAGGTTTAGTTAAACGTCTAATCTTATTCCAAATAGAGTAAGTATAGGTGTATACTGTATAGCAAAAAATGTGGTCGTAGGCCTTACTTAATTGAAGCGATTATTACGCTAAAATACAGGCCACAGTTTTACCTAAGCTCCGAAGTAGTACCGCAAAACGGGGCTACTTTGACTTCCAGGGTTACTTTGGCAGATTTTGGAGCTACTTTGACAGAGCGCCAAAATCGGTTTTCACGTGTGCTCAGCAAGTGTGCGTGACCTCGAGTAATATTGCGCGAGGCGCGGGGTGTGGGGAACGCGTCATAGCGTTGTGATCGGCCTGGTCAAAGTAGCCCCGCCTGTTCAAAGTAACCCCGTTTTACTGTATGTTGTTACGCGACAGTCAAGAACCCCCCCCATTAAGGTTAATTCTGTTAAAAAAGAAAAAGCATCCATTACAAATCTTGCGATCTTTCTCCAGCGATAAAGACAAATTTTATAGAATCAACCACAAAAACGTCAATTATATAAGGTGTAAAAAATTAACTGCAAGAACTTTAAGAGGTGCTTTAGACCATCGAACTGAACAACTTTCACTATGGGACCAACTCCGAAATCACGAAAAAAAAATCAGCTGTTTCATACAAAAGTTCAATACCTACTCGGCCAAAATGTATGAAACAGCTCATTTTTTTTTCGTGATTTCAGAGTTGGTCCCATAGTGAAAGTTGTTCAGTTCGATGGTCTAAAGCACCTCTTAAAGTTCTTGCAGTTAATTTTTTTACACCTTATATACCTACTGAATCGACGTGATGGCACTGCCACGTGAACAAAATTTAAAACCTTTTCTAGGAATAGTAGAAGAGGGAGAATCCTGTGACTGCGGCCTGCCGTCCCGGTGCATGCACAAAGATCCTTGCTGCACCCCTCGAAGTGGAGGCGCTTTGGTCTATGAAGAAGGGTACCTATTTATTTGACCTTTGTTCCCAAATAAAATGGGTTTCCCTTCACTTGGTCACTGGTGGCCATTGGAATTCAGGAAGTACCTAAGTAGTCGGTCTCCCTTGTTTTCATTTTTTAGGGTTCCGTACCTCAAAAGGAAAAACGGAACCCTTATAAGATCACTTCGTTGCCCGTCTGTCAAGACCCTGTTTCTCAGGAACACGTGGAGTTGGCAAGTTGAAATTAATATAAAACATCCAGGGCTGCAATTCTTTGAGGTACCTAGTGAAAAAAATCAAACTTCTAAGTAAACGCAATCAAAAGGTACGGGCGTTTATGTCTCGTTAATGCCTCATATTTTGACACTCGCAAGGGAATCAAAACCTATAGGGGTACTTCCCGTTGACCTAGAATCATGAAATTTGGCAAGAAGCAATGTCATGTAGCACAAGTGAAGGAAAAATCCGAAAACCGTAAATTTGTAGTTACATACCTACAGAGGGGTTCGAACATTTTTCTATGGAAGCTGGCATAGCCACCCGTCGCCATTTTGTTTTTTTTTTTCAAAAACACGGCGCACTATGAAACAGATTTATATGGGTAGAGGGTACTTAAAAAAAGAAAAAAAATTAACAATACCTATGGTGCCCTAAAGTGTCACGATGCCGAGATATTTGGAGGTAAAGTCACCAAGTGAGAACAATGACAATCATTAAAAATAAATTAATTACGTGCTTATATACAGTAGATTGTATTCAAATAATATTTCCCGGTTTGATTTAACAATTTACATAAATAACTGTATTTTGAATTGCGATTGAGATGCAAGTGAGTAGGCAAGTTTTTAATGAAGTGGTTTTCACGTTTATTTTTACTTTCTTCCAATAAGTACTTGAATTAAGCTGGGAACTATTATTTGAATATAATCGAATGCATATAAGCATGAAAATAATTAATTTTTATCCCTTTGAATGCCAACGACGCTTACAAGCGACAAACGTAATCGGCCGCTAGAACGCCAACGACGAGTTTAGGCGACAAATAGATTTGCTACTTTATAATCTAATATTATAAAGGATTATGTTTTTTAAATTTTTTGTTCGCACATGGCGACTTTATATCTAAAAATCTCGACAACGTGACTCTTTAGGGCACCATATTGCTAACATTTTTTATTTAAGTATCCTCTACACATAAATACCCTTATAATCACAATCTGCGATTTAAAAAAAAATGGCGGCCGGGTACTATGCCATAAGTACTGAACCCTCAGTGCGCGAGTCCGACTCGCACTTGACCGTTTACTTTTTAAATACCGACTTAGGGCTCCAACACAAACACGATACGACGTCTCGTCGTGTTACGACGAATATGATGGTATTATGATCGTAGTAACTTTTCATTCAAACGTTAAAACGATGCCGCGTCCTAGCACGACGCGACATGTTGGAGCCCTTAAAAGCCCTTTTTTTATTCCCGATGCGATTCTTGTAAAATAAAACCAAGGAATACCAACTTTATGACTAGAGGCTGTATAGCGGAAGTCAGCGAAACTTCAGTGGCTCGAAATTCTTTGCCTTGAGATTATTAACTCGTTATTATTATAACGAGTGTGACCCCTCGATCTTTTTCCCTGTCGATTAAGACCTTTCCATGTGCAGTAGTAACTACCTACCTACCCGTTTGTGAACTGATTAAGGAGACCCAAAAATAACGTATGATAGTAATTTGCATTACAGCACGCTACACAAAGAAGGGTGTTCCGTGGCTCCTTCAGCGATGTGTCATCCGTCCCAAGGGCTGTGCTGCACCGCCAAGTGCCAGCTAGCAGACCTCCTAAAGAGTGGTATTGTTAGTAGTATAATCCTCATATCAATCGTCGTTGTTATCTTTGTAAAATGTTATTTTTGACATCCATTGTATTTACTGAAAATTTTCTTTCATATGTTTCTTGTATTACTTACCTGACTTAGGTAGGTACAGTCGAGTTCATTAATATATTGGCAGTGACAATGTTTCAAAATATTGTAAGCGTTAAAATGATCATATAGTTCTATAGAAACTTAGACATCAATAAAATGTTTTCATATAAACTGTTCTTATGTATGTTACGGTAGTGCAGTCAAAAATATCTTGCTACTCATCGGAACATAAATATCTAAATACTCTAGATTTCAATATATTTGTTGCAACCTAGGATTCATAAATATCTATACAGCTTTGAATATTCAACTAAATGACCATCATTAAATTTATTTTTGCTTGCCGGAGCAGAAGTTCGAGTAGTAACTTCAAATTGATTTTGTTTCAAGATCTTTTTCATAGAAAAATAATTGCATAGATATTTGTGAACCTAACTTTGCGCCAAATAATATGAACAATTGAATGCGCACAATTTTTAGAGTCTGTCTGTAGTAATAATTTTGATATAATGTAGTCACATATTTATGACGTCACAGATTGTTTACAATTTATTGTACGGTAAAGCTGTTTAGAGTTTTATGAAACTTACCATTGCCTATATATTTTTGATTCATGAACATGCTCAGATATTAAAGAACTCGACTGTACCTACGCACGACGAGATATCAAGCGATACATTTCCAGTATAAGCTGAGTTTTCATTGTACGAAAAGCCTATACAATGCGAGGTCAGCTAAAACTAGAAATGTACCTATAGCTTGATGTGTCGTGTGTACCTATTGATACGTAGGTATGTATTTATTGTTGTTAAAGTTTTTCTAGTAAATTTCAAATAAGTAGTTTTCATTTCGTTTGGATTGTGTGTTTTTTAATGAAGCTTTATAGAAGGTTCTCATTGTAATAAATTCATCCATTACTTATTTGTAGTTTTATTTGCTTAGTGTTAGTAAGTTCGCCTTTTAACTTGGGCTTAGCAGTAAAAACTAAATTGTGAGGACTTAAAAAGATCAAACTTCGAGCTAAAGAGGGATACGCTACAAATAGGTAACACCGAAACGCTGTATATCAGCTGAATTACTGTCTACCATACAGTCTTAAGCTGAACAAGCCTGCTGAATAAGAGCGTTAGCAGCGCTGTTTCAGCTGATATAACTCTGATTTGGGCACAAATTAAACTGCTGTTAGCTGAATAAGTGTAACTAATTGCATTATATTAGCATTATTTAAGCACTAGCTGCGCCCTGCGCTTTCACCCGCATAAGTTTCGATCCCGTGGGAATATCGGAATAAAAAGTAGCCTGGATTAAGATATATGTTAATCCAGGGTGTCAGCTACCTCCATACAACATTTTATCAGAATTGGTCCAGCCGTTTGAGCGTGAAAAAGTAACAAACATATAAACACACACACACACTCACAAACTTTCGCCTTTATAATATTAGTGTGATAGTGTGATTAATAAGGGTAACAGTCACTCCAAGAGCTGAACATTAACTGATTGTTAGAGTGGGTGTTACCTATTATGCAGCACAAACTACAGACGTGGATCTTTTTAATTAAAGCTTCAGCTGCACAAGTGGCAAAATTGTAAATAATTTTTACTACCCAACTGCGTTATATTTTGGTGTTGTGCGGCCAGACCATTTTGTGACAGGTGTTTGTGGTAAAATAATACCTATGTTAGTGTTCGGTAAGTAAAACTTTCATTTTTCTTACACATGCATTCATATTATTTGTTACTTAATGTGTACTTACAGCAAATTAAGATTAGTTTACTTTCTTAAGAATTAAAATGTTTAAATATTTCTTAATTTAATCTGCGTTTTATTTTATACCTTTTTTTAATGTAAGATCGATTATACGGGTCAAATTGTTTTTTTATCATATTCACTACACCCGCTGTCACTGTCTGAATTTTCAGAAACTTCATCTATCTATCACATTCATGTTCAGTATCATTACTGCACCTGGATACGGAACCACAATCTTCTAATATTTGCCGTATAGGTACTTGCAGTGCAGAGCTTTATCCATCTAAATCTGTACGTCCTTCCACACCAACATTTTCACAAAACTTATCTTATTTAACACCATTAGTAGATTAACCTTTTAAACCGCCGGACTTTATATCAGTTGTCGTGCCCCCAGCGCCCGACAAAAAAAAAAAAACAAAAATAAATACCGATGAAACGAGCTGTGATGATGTAATAATAATACAGATTAAACGAGCTGTGTTATTTGGTCGTATATATACGACTCTGGCGGAATGGACACGAAAATATTTGTCGGATTAATCCGACGTAAGCGGTTAAATGGCCTATGCGAGTACAAGTATTCAACTCCAGCCATGATCAAAGGTTACATGTGATCTAATTTATAGCAGTTTGCTGTAATTTAGCATCATGTAAATTCACACATATTGATCATGTGGCCTAGATAAGTGCTATTATAAGATTGCGTGTAACAAGCTGATTAGGTAGGTAACGCTGTAAAAGTTCAACTATGTTCTGGAAGACGCATTATATCATTGTTAATTGGAGTCACAGAATAATTGATTGCATTTTAGCAGTTCACAGGTTCTTTCTCAAAATGCAAGCATTTTGAGGGTACGTTTGTGGCCTTTAATTCAGAATATCTAAGGTATTTTTAGGTCCACAAAAATGCTATATTTTAGCTGACAGTACTATTTATTGCTAAATGCTGATTAACGCTGACTTGGACTTCCATATTAACGCTCGCAACATTACAATGTAATTTCCGTGGTTGTTATTATAGTCAATAAACAGGCGAAAGCGTAATTTTCAGCATTTGCAGTTCGAGTGAATTCTAATAAGTCTTAATAAATGCTAAAGCTACCGATATGTGGACCATATGTGACATCCAATAATGCAGCTTTTTGCTACTTGAGGGAGCCCGCGAAATTCAAATTTTCTTACGTTTTTTGCAATTTGCAGGGCAGAGTCAGGTTGCATGTTGATTATATTATGAATCTCGACCCAATTACCTACTTATGTGTGTACAGAATTATAAACATTAAATCATCAATACAACCCAACAATGAGCTCAGCTAGAAATTCTCATAGTATCACGTGACAGTCCAGTTCTAAGTGCGCTCCTCATTAGAGCAGACTCATGATAATTAAGTGTTCTGTAAACATAGAGTATGAAGAAATGGAGTGAATCTCTAAATCAGAATGCTCAAATGCCCAAAGGGTACCGTGCATATCCGTGTATCCGTGTATTAGGAGCTGTGTAAAATAGGTTAAGGAATAAGACTCACTGCCCTAATACGATGTCACAATTACTGTAAATACTGCAAGTGTAAGGAAAACAGTCACGTTTCTGCAAACAATTAAGGCCACTCGGAGCAAATAATGGCAGGCTGATTCTGCAAACTTATTGCATTTTCCCGCATAGCACTCCATTTATTACAATTGCCATGCGCTGTGTAGTGTGCTCAGTTTTAAAATAGTACATTACCGATTGACAAAGTTATTTTTACAATGACACATTACACTTAATGTTATCCAAGCTTAAAGTATATTTTAAGCTGTGAATATCGCATTAGTAAATGAATCGGTTGCCATGCTCAAAATTATTGTCTAGGAAATTTAAAAAAAATGGTAATAAAGATAAAAAATCAATGCAGACGTAGTGCGATTTTTCTTCGTAAAAATACTGCTTTTGCCCCAAACATTGATCTATCTATTAGAGGCCTGTCCTAAAGTAAAAAAATCGAAGACTTGTGACATCTACCAACCCGCACCGTGCCCGCGCGGTGGATGACGGCCCACTCCCTCTCACCGAGAGAAGGCCTGTGTCTCAGGAAATAATATTATGGGCTGTTTCATCATCATTACCAGTATCATTTTCCTACGCATATTCCGATTTATTTCGGGTCGGCGCAACATGTCTTTTTCTTCCATACCTACTTCTCTATTAGTCGTCATCTCGGTAGTCACCCCCTTTCTAACCATATCATCATTCACACAGTCCATCCATCGTTTTTTTATGATATTATGTTTAATCCTTTGCAAACAGTCTAGACTTCGTGCCGATACTAAAGCCCCAAAACAGACACAATTCCTCGCTATTATTTGTAGGTTCAACCCAGTTCTAAATATTGTTCATCCCTTAATACCGAAGCGTGCCGGCTAGATGATTGGGAGCATCTCCCGCCATTTGAGAATTCTGTTCAAGTAAAAGCCGCCATCTTGAATCAACATGAACTAAGCTCGTTGGCGTAGCGACGCATATTGGAATAATTGAAATCTAAAATGGACCTTGGCCTTTGACTTCGGTGTTTATTTGACATTATTCCCAAAGATTTACAGTTTTGATTTTGGTTAGATACTGAGATTTTATCTGTGTCAGGATTTAATACTTACCTACCTAACTATTTGAGTATTTACTACTGTAATAAAGAAGGTAGATTTTTTTCAGGGTGAGTTTGATAAAGTTCCCTCGGTTCATCGTCATCATCATCCTATAGCAGTCCACTGCTGGCCATAGGCCTCTCCTATTGCACGCCATTCAAATCGAGTTGCCTCGGTTGCTATGCAAAACCAGTGGCGTAGCGAACCTGGGCGGGGCCCCGTATAAAAATTTGTTGGGGGCCCTTAGGAAGAGTAAAGATTTCTCACAAAAGAAAAAAAAATGTTTACATTAAGTAAATTAAAAGAAATATTTAAGTATTCATCATAATAATCTATGTCACTTTTTCCAAAATGTTTACAAACAATTCAAATTAATTATACACTCTCCTTGCTTTTTTTTCGGCAAACTGATTTATTAGGTAAATCATTTATAGCTGATTTGCTTTTTTTGACTTTTGTCATTTGTGAAATAAAAAAAAATTTGGGGAGTTTTTATTAATTTTTGCTTACGACGTTGGGGGCCCCCGTGGTCCGGGGGCCCCGTATAATTGATACGGCAGCTACGGCGGTAGCTACGCCCCTGTGCAAAACATCGTTATCTTTTAGAAAAGTTACGCTATCGCTGTCGATAAACCACGTGACGTTTACCGACCTTAACCCCTAAAGCGCCATCTGCATGCGCGAGAGAATCACGACGATAGCTAGTTACGCTGTACCAAAGCCTAGGACCCACGGTATTACTGCGTCATGCAACAACTTACAATGCAACCAACAAGGCTTCACTCGCGCGTTCACCGCTCAGCTGCTCCCCCTAAAAAGACGACCCAAACAGACTTCAGGACAAAGTATTATCATTATCAGCAAACTGTTCGATCTACAAAATGGATACTATCTATAGTACATTCTCTCAATAATAACTTTCATAGCGACGTTATACAAATGCTAAAACTGACGCTTCATTTCCAGGACTGCAGAACCCAAGACCAAGAGTGTACGTGTTCAGTGCTATCAGCGAACTGTCGGTGCGGTTTGAACGGCCGTTGTATGTCGGACGGCTCCTGCCACGCGGCTGAGTGCGCCACGCTGGGGCTCAAGGAGTGCCAGTGTGTCAAGAAAGTCAAGAGCCAACTGTCTCGTGGAATTTACCAGGTAAGAACGAGAATTTTGTCTTTGCGAAGCTTTGAGGAGGTTGTGTCCATTTAAGGCGGATGCTCATCGTTTTTAACTTAAGGATCATGTTTTTAAAAATATGACTAGGTATTTCTTGCCGAAGTAGTTCTGCAACATGGTTTCCTGTAGCATTTGCCGGCTGGAAACAAAAATAGTGCATCTTTTGTTTAGGATCAATACGATGCTATCAAATATTGTCAGCAACTTTGATCCCATAGATATATGAAAGAAGTTCTATGTTTGATCCATTCCAGCCTATCCTTTGCTGCCCTCCTCCAGTGACGCCATAACACGAGGTCCGCAACCCACAGTGGAAACCATTAGCGTGTAGTCGTTTATTTTATAAGTAGTATTCGCTGGCTATTTCTCCATATCCTCCATAGCTATCCATAGGATAGCCCGGTAAAGCAGCCGACAACCTCAAAGGTTGACTTACGAGAAGCTATTAAAGAAACAACAAGTTGTCCTTGCCTGCAAGTGTTATGCAGCTTTGTTTCCCAATAAAATTGCGATCGATGACACCGACCAGTACGATCGGTCGAGTATGGTGCATGGCAGCCATATTACGTTTTTCGTTCGAACATCGCTCATCGACTGCTCGACGGCAATCCACCACAAATTACACCTTTAAATAAGTATTGTTTTCTTGAATTTCAGGGTTCCTTGCTAAGCGAGTTGAACATGTGCGGCATTTGCTGCGAGGTACCGGTGAGAGGCGGTCGTAATGAGTGCATACCAGCCGAGGAGGCGGCGCGGGAGAAATCGGCCAACAGTCAGCTGCCGGACTACTGGCCTGATGAAGACTATATAGGACGTTAGTATACTAACATAATATCACGCTTGAAATCGCCCAAGGGGGAGGCTAGAGGTGTAGGTGTAATGTATATTTCGCCAGTTATGTATAAGTTCCAGTTATAGGCGGGCCCTATTACTGGCCGAGCCTATTGCCAATATCGGGGCAAGAGTCCGAGCTGATACGAGAAATTCATGATGATAAGTATGTGTGTACATAAATGTTAAAATAAATAATAAACCCCAATAGTACCTACTTAACTAGACCTGGGAACACATGACCCGATGCTCAACACTCGGGCTTCCAAACACCAGAACTTTACCGAGGCAGCCAGTTCCGAATGTAGCTCAATTTAAAATTGCTGCAACGACTTTAACTGTAAAGGTATGATTCCGATCTCGGCAGCACGCAGCAGTGCTGCCGCGGCAGTGCGGTCGCAGCACTACTGGTCCTCATACATTTTCTATGGGTTTATACGAGATTACATTCCGAGCACGGCAGCAATGTGACGCAGCAATGTCGCGCAGCAATGTCGCGCAGCATTGCTGCCGTGCTCGGAATGTAATCTCGTATAAGCCCATAGAAAATGTATGAGGACCAGTAGTGCTGCGACCGCACTGCCGCGGCAGCACTGCTGCGTGCTGCCGAGATCGGAATCATACCTTAACTGCTAGTGGAAATAATGTGAGGTGCATTTCAAACAATTAACAATTACGTTTTGAGCACAATTTGCAAGCAACAGCACCGTCAACTCTCTGAACAAAAGAGATTTATATTACAGAGTGTCAGGGACACCGACGCGTGGCCTGTTACAATGGATTCAGTACAGACGCCAGCCAGCACATAAAGCTACCCGAAACTGTAAAATTTTCCCAATCAACTTTAAACCTTATACTTTAGCGATAAAGTTGAAAATCTATTAAAGAAATTTGACAGATTGTAGTAGTTTGATGTGCTGGCGTCTGTACATGATTCTGGACCCTGCATTTAAATTTTTCGTCAGTTTAAAAAAAAAAGTACTACTGTTTCATAGAATGGTGCGATACCTACGCGGTCAAAATGTATGAAACAGTTTTTCTAGAATCATGTGCTGAATTTATGGTTACAGTTTTCGCGTCAATTTCCCTGACACCCTGTATAGTGATTGAGAAGATGAGAAGTCTACCATACAGATGCAGAATTTTCTTCAAGAAATCTCTTTATGACTTTCCTCAATTTATTCCAGCGAACGTGACAGTCCATCTATGCGAGGGCTACGTGTGCAAAAAGAAGTCGCTGCGCGCGTGGCCGCCGGGCAGCGTCTGCGTGTCACAGAACGTGGTGGGGACATGCTCGGCGGACGGGCTCTGCAAGCTGGACTACATCACGCCACGGTCCAACGTGTACCCAGATACAATGGTAATTAAGTAGCAAGTATTTAATCGAACCTAAAATAATTCCCATTTTGTTTACCTAAAGTATATATAAATAAATAAATAAATATTAGGTATTGAACACTCTAATACAATGAATGCGCTTATTTTTGTGATCCTCAAAAAAATCATATTTTGGGGTCCTAAAAATACTGAAAAGGCAAGTAACTGTGACCAACATCTACTGGGATGCAGCGCTCGTCTGCCGCTTCCGCGGCACCGCTCGCTCCGCTCGCTCGTCTCGCGCGCGTTTTGTCACTATTCTAATCCAACCTAACCCATTTGGCCAGGGTGCCCTAGCTTAGTTACTGCGACAAATTGGACTCGCGTTTAGTTGATCACAGTTCTAACCTGACCCGTTTGAACGGTACCCTAGCTTAGTTACTGCGACAATCTGTAAGAAAATGCCATAGACAAAAAAACTTTTTTACAAAAAAAAACAACCGACTTCAAAAAAAAACACTACAAAGTGAAAAATAACTTTAATTTCGGAAGTCGGTGTCGTTGGTTCCGCATTTTCGTTTTTTGACACCGACTTCCGAAATTAAAGTTATTTTTCACTTTGTAGTGTTTTTTTTTGAAGTCGGTTGTTTTTTTTTGTAAAAAAGTTTTTATTTTTCACTTTTTAGTTGTACCTATCCCACATAAATTCAATTAACACTAGTGCATTGAAGACACGACTCGAAGAATCATCAAAATTCCCATAGAAATGCCGGAGATGCAGTACATTTATGCATATAACTTCGTACATAAGAATAATTACCTAATGTTTTATATACTAAAACCTTCCTGAAAGTATGTAGATCACACTAATGAAAGAATTATCAAAATCGGTTCAGTAGTTTTTGAGATAATCGCGGACATATAAACATACATACATACATACATACATACGGGTCGAATACAGAACCTCCTTTTTTAAAGTCGGTTAAAAAGAGGCTCGCTTTTTAAAAAAGTGTGCATCATTAGAAGCACAAAGTTTTTAGAGAAATAGTGATATACTCCCCTAATGAAATTACTTTTGAAGTTGAAGAAGGTAGAACGTAGGTTTAGTGATTGAGATCACTATTCGATCGGCATTTCGAAAATAGGATCGGCTTGAATTAATGTTACGTGAAAAAAATTTGCTGTTCCATACATTTCGACCGCATAGGTATTGCACTTTATTATGAAACAGCTGATTTTGTTTTTGATAACCGACGAAAACTTTCTACGCTACCACTAGCGTAGATTTTTTTTGTCTAGAATCAAATACTGAATTCATGGTTACAGTTTGCGCGTCGATGTGGGATGCCACCCTGTATTTACGAGTAGGTACAACCGCTTTAACGTTTTATAAGCATAATATTTTTAATTTCAGAACATACGCATGGAGGGCCTGAAAAAGGCGTCCAGAAGCATAAAGCCAGTCTCGATAAATTATATTTCTTGTTTGGTTTTGTTATGTTTAATAAAATAATGTGCAACGTCGTTTTAATTGTTTTTTATTAACAACTCATATAAAATTAAATAAATACTTAAATACATTTTTGTATGGCTTAATATTAAGTTAATATTACAACTAAATAACCTCTAATAACTTTCACTTTTTGTCAATCAACGACTATATTGATACTTGAGGGGTGTTACACACATGTTCGGGCCGGTATGATTTGGCACAGCCGGGCGCCGAATAGAATAATATACTATTATGTAGATAAGACAAGCAGTGGTTTCCCAGTGGCAGCGACTTACGTGCTGCCGTGGTCATGGCTTTAAACCCAAGTAGGCACTTTGTGTAAATTATTTCATCACCGCTGCTCGTAAAACGGTTAAGGAAAACAGTGAGGAAACCGGTATGTCCTAGAGTCAAAATTCAAACACGTGTGACATTCACCAACCCGCAATGGGCCCGTGTGGTGGATTATGGCCCATGCCGTCTCACAGGGAGGCGGCCGTGTTCCAGCAGTGGGAACATTATAGGCTGATTATGGTTATGTAGATATATGTTCGGGGAAAAGCCGCTCGGTCGACATAGCTTGAATTGTGCCGAGCTGACCCGAACGTGAATCAAACGAAGATAGATGCCGAACGAATTTTGCCGAACCGTATGAGTCCGGGTCGGCTTTATTATTCATCATCATCATCATTTCAGCCGAAAGACGTCTACTGCTGGATATAGGCCTCCCCCAAGCACCTCCACTTCGACCGGTTTTGTGCTTCTCGCATCCAACGAGTTCCTGCGGCCTTCACAAGGTCGTCGGTCCACCTTGTGGGAGGCCTTCCAACGCTACGTCTTCCGGTACGTGGTCGCCACTCCAGAACCTTTCGGCCCCATCGGCCATCTGTTCTGCGAGCAATGTGCCCTGCCCACTGCCACTTAAGTTTGGCAATTCTTCAGGCTATGTCGGTTACCTTGGTTCTCCTGCGGATCTCTTCATTTCTGATTCGATCCCGCAGGGAAACGCTTTATTATTAAATTATTATTATTCAACAAATACTGCCGAATCGAATGTGCCGACCCGAACATAATTGTATCACCCCTAATCAACACACAATATCATAATTTTCACAAAATATTGACAATCCTTCAATATTTCTCACAAAGGTTCTCGAGCATCTTAAAGTAACAGTACTTAATATCAAAGTCCATATCATACCAGTAGTTGACGGCTATACATCCGTGGCTCTGTCGCACATGATGGAACCATAGACTAGGCAGGTACAGACAATCTCCTTTGTTGAGGCGCACAGAGTATACATGAGCCTTTTTGTATTCAGGGTACTTTGTTAGGTTGGGGGCTAAAGGGTCTGAAAGAAATACAATTATTTTGATTATGATATTGGTTGTCAAAAATGTTGTGTTCAATTCGAAAGCATACAGCAAGAGGCGACTGCAGCACACTTGTAAAATATTGACATAGAAAAGGAAATAATACTGCATAGAAACGGAACCAGGCGTATCATACGCCCTGAAAGAAAGAAAGAAAGAAAATACGTTTATTTGCGGTGAAAATGACTTAAAAAAGAACCTAAACACTAAAAATAAAAAAGGTAGGGGGAAACATGCGTCACATCCACGCAAAACGGCTATCGCTCAGCATTATGCTGCGACCCAATGCAAGAAAAGAGCCCCAGCGCTGATTTTCAGCGACAGCCGGCGCTGACGTAATGACGTCGTCCGGTGCAGCACACAATTATTAAAACACTGTACTGGTACAGTGTACTTAAAGAAAAATAATAAGAAGAAGAAAGAAGAAGTTGTAGACCTTCATTTAGAACGCGTTCGGACCGGAAGTTTTATTTTCAAAAGAGGTATTATTTCTTTTTACGTTTTGGAATGCAACTTTCAGGAGAAAAACATCTCTACCTATCTATACAAATTATAAATTACAGTCGCTTTTCGTGTCCGTGTGTGGCCGCGTTGTTCTTCTAAACCACGCAAAGGATTTTGATGCGGTTTTTCAACATCATGTAGAGAATTTATTCTGCAAGGTTTATGTGTATAATAATTAACATTAATATTTAACATAGATATAAGTAATAAAGAATTATCAATGTAATGTATTATCAAATCGTAAAAATTGTGCGAAGCAGGGGCGAGACGTTAGTATAAGTTAATCGACATAGAAAATGAAAAAAATACTGCAATCAAAATCGAAACTGGCATTTATACGCCCCGAAGCTGTAAAAAGTGCTGTACTGTGCCGTTACTATGAACGCTTTCGAAACATGAGTTTTACTTGTACTCGAAGTGTTGTTTCGTTATCCTAGGCCCACTATAGAAGCTCCCCTTTCAAAGTAAAAAAATGGTAATCACACTATCACACTAATATTATAAAGGCGAAAGTTTGTGAGTGTGTGTATGTGTTTATATGTTTGTTACTTCTTCACGCTCAAGCGGCTGGACCAATTTTGATAAAATTTTGTATGGAGGTAGCTGACACCCTGGATTAACATATAAGCTACCTTTTATCCCGATATTCCCATGGGATCGACACTTATGCGGGTGAAACCGCGGGGCGCAGCTGGTTTCTCATAAGCCAAGAAAAAATCTCACCTATACTAATCCAAGGCAATCCCCCAGAATGTTCCAGCTCCTCATCACAAACAGGATCTATCTCCATATCCTCCTTCACTCTATTAGTCGTCACAGGTACAATGTCCCACTTGTCATCGTCTTGCTTGAACTCGGCCTGTGGGTACCGTTTGTAGGGAACAAAGGGCAGGTCCGTGGGAGGGATCAGTATGAAGTCCTTGTGACCGTCTATCACGCAGTAGATGTTTTCATAAGGGTCTTTGTGCACTGGAATAGAAAGACATGTATTAAATGTAGTGTATAGAGGCAGCCAGCTTAATGTATTTGTCAAAGTATGTTACTTGAGTAATACAAAATAAACCCTAAGCCAATTGAAAAAAGTTAATTTTTTATCGCAAATTAACGTATACTGGGTGAATTTTCCAAGTGGGCATGGATAGCCAAATCCGGAACTATGAGGAATAGCGAAAAGTACTCAAAGGAGTCACGGGCTCGATTGTGATGAAAACTAAAACTGCATCATTGGATTTTTGAAAAATCAATATTTCCAGCCAGGAATCGAACCCGTTGATTTTGAAAAAAAAAAACACTGTATTATTACACCATTCGATAGTGTCGCTAATAAGGATCGAATTCTGGGAAGTAATGACATGATTATTGATTAGGCCATCCACGCCCACTTGAAAAATTTACCCTGTATATTTGCGCAAATATAAAAAGTTTAGTGCCATATTACAGGTAGACCACCAATCCAAGACCAAGACCTAGACCAAGTTCTCATGTCAGAAAATTTGACGCATACTTTCAGAGTGCACGCCTAGCGATCACCTTGGAAAATTCACCATGTAAAGTTTATTCAAATCCGTGTTTACAATTGATATAATTTCCACTCAATGACTAGTACTATTGAAAAGTTATTAAAATGTTTCAAATTGCAGCGCAAACTGAACTATATATATGTTGATTTTAAAGTTGTTTTTCCAAAAAACACATTTTGGTTACATGGTTGGAACGAAATATAGACTAGCAGCGTCGCGCGATTTCACCCGCAAAAGTTTCGATCCCGTGAGAATATCGGGATAAAAGTATTCTATGTGTTAATTCTGGTTATAAACTATCCGTGTGCCAATTTTCATCCAAATCCATTCAGCAGTTTTTGCGTGAAAGAGTAAGAAACATCCATCCATCCATCCTCACAAACTTTCGCGTTTATTAGTAGGGATTATAGTAGGATTTGCTGTGCATACTTGAGGTAACAGCTCTCTCATCCCCCATCCAGAAGTTGACAGCATCCGGTTTCTTGTCAAAGGCTTCACTAGCAAATGCTATGTCCGCGAACACATCTGGTAGGAGCTCAGGGAAGTCCGTTATTAAGTTGGAGTTCTGCTTCTGAATGTACTGGATGTAGTTCTCTCTGGAAAACAATATTGTAAAGAGTCAAAAAAGATTAAGTTTCTGGACATTAATTAAAGTCAGTGGCCTCACAATGACCGTTGGGGTAGACGTGTTTTGAATGGAGACCGCGACTCGGCAAACGTCATGTAGGACGCCCTCAGGCTGTGGACTGCTGTGGGCTAATGATGATAGTCATTTGTCATAAATGATGATGATATTTTGCCTCCCCATATCATACTGCAGGCCTTAGGGCTTACTTATTGCTCAAAAAAAAAAAAAAAAGGCAAAAGTGGTTCCAATGTTGTTCTGAATAAAAACAATTATTATTATAATGTCTAGGTTCAGAAAATTTGTAAAATAGTGGCTATTTTTGTCTAAATTAATCAAAGAAAGATATTATGATTGAGTGTGTCCCCTGAGTGTATCTATTATGTGAAAATCTCACTATATCTGTCCTGTCACTAAATTGTATTGTTTGGTTTGTGTACAAATAAACATTTATTATTTACTATGAAAACTTCGGTGAAGAGAGGATGAAGTGAGTTGTCAATAGGGAGCATCAGACGGAATGACAGCTCACTTCAACTAAGTTTTCACAATGAGATTTATAGGAAACTAGCTGACCCGGCGAACTTCGTAGCGCCTCAGAATGAAATAATGTGACAAAGAACAATGTCAGGTTTCGGCTTACACAACTTTTAAAACTAAATTCACACGGACACGAAGTTTTTACCTACAACAATTTAAATATAAAATTCCAACTTCTAAAAAAATTTTTTTTTTTTTTCGAGAACTGTTCGAAAAGAAAATGATTTTAATAAGTAATCATTTTACTAATCATGTTCTTGAATTCCAAGTTTTTCTTTTTTTTAATAAAAAATGTGTCAGGTAGTTACCTGTTCTGCCACTGTAATCGATTATTCTAAATAATTAAAGCGATTTACTCTTTAGTTTTTATTTACCACCTCACAATTGTCTTTTATTATTATTATTTTTTTATCTAAATAATATGTTTGTCGTGTTTATTATAAATACATTTATTATTTTTTAAAGAATATAAGAACGAAATTCAAGAAATCGATTTTCCTGATCTGTATTTGATAACTTAATCTACTGGCCTCGTAATGGCAACCAGCAGTTCGCCAATGAAATAATTAAAAAAAAAAAAACTTTTGCAGTTCTGTCAAAATCGCGCGCTCCAGTTCAAACATGTAGTTGGTGTTGTCGGTGTTTTTCTAAGTGTACGTTTGTTTCCTTCTCGAATTCATCTGCGTTTGTGTTATAGACTTATTGTGTTATATCCATACCACACATTTTGTGACAATGTACCATCAACTACGTTGTATTAATTGTGGTATAAATGTGTTCCGGATGGAACGGCATTTAGTTGAATCTGACGATGTCCGTTCATTGTTACGGCAATGGACTTCACTTTCTGAGGTAAAGTACGATTCTTATTAATAGAATGTCAACTGTTTTAACTAAGCTAAATGTTAATTTGCAACACAACCGTATTTTGTTGGTTTTAGATTCCAAATGACAGTGTTGTTTGTCATTACTGTTGGTTATTAATTAAACAAACAAGTAATCCAACAACTAGCAATGCGCCAACTGAATCAATTGTGCATTGAAATCTTTATATTGGTTGCGGTCATTCATTGCATCGTGTAAAGTCTAACGCCTTAAATAACAGTTCAGAAAGAGAAGATACTATCAGACGCGTGATAGAGCAACAGTAACCTCCAATTTAAAATGTCTGAATAACTTCTTCTTTAGAAGTTCAGTGTAAAAGTGGAAATCACAGAAAGGCTTTTGACATTAAACTACACAAAAAAACGTAAGAATTTTCACTGTCCATGACAAATTAATATTGAGCCAAAGTTACTATGGACATCTGACATTGTTCTTTCAATAGACACGTGGCGCCATCTATTATCATAATAACGTTATTCTTGTTTTTCTCGGAAACAGCACTTTTTTTTGGGATGAAAGGTACCCTATGTCCGTACACTTGATAACGTATAAGCAAAATTTCAGGATGATCATTCAGTGGTTTAGGCATGAAAAGGTAACAAACAAACTTACTTGCTTTCGCATTTATATTAGTCAGGAAGACCGGCCGTTTTTTACTGGGAAGTGAGGACACATCGGTATTTTAGTAACTTTTCAAAATTCTGTTAAGCTTCCCAGCACCAGCGCCGGACTGCAACTATGTGTGTACAAATGAATATCGCATCAATGCGGTACCAGCGTGGCGGCGGTACGGGCGCATGCACGATATTCATTCATATACACAGACATGCGGTCCAGCGCTGATGCGGCTCCGGCGTTATGTACAGGAAGCCTTAGGTATATAATAAACTCCACACAATTAAAAATAAATATACCTTTTCTGTTCCAAGCCATCTAGAAATGCTGACATGGTCATGTCAACTTCAAAAGGAGTAACAAAGTACTCTTTTCCCTCGTCATTTCTAGTGATACCATCAGCCAAACCATTTGGTGTTACCGCTACTGTCACTTTCTTGTTTGGAATTGTTTTTCTGAAAACAGATGTTGTAGATATTAAAAAGTGTACCTACTAAGTTACTTTGTGGTATAATAAATCACCTGAAAGAAAAGCTTCTAAGTATAAAGTACTGCCGACATTTAAGGTGTATACTAGCATAAACATAATCAGCCTATAATGTTCCCACTGCTGGGACACAGGCCTCCTCTCTGTGTGAGGGATGGGCCAAAATCCACCATGCAGGCCCAGTGCGGGTAGGTGGATGTCGCATGTCTTTGAATTTGTAGTTCTAGGACATGCCGGTTTCCTCACAATTTTTTCCTTCACCATTTTGAGAGCAGTGGTGAGGAACATTTTTTTACAAAGTAAAGCGCCTGCTTGGGTTTTCACCCGTGAATAGTAGTTAGTTGAAAAATTATCAGTTCAAGCTTATAATAATTTATATTGGGTTTTGGGAATTTATCTGGTTAGCCTGGTATTTTTTTTTTTATTATTTGAAATGGGCTTGCTCTTGACTCTAGTCTAGGTCAAAGGTGACAGAGACCAATGTCGACGATGGAGCGAGCTTACCCAGAAGAAGCCTGTTCACTCTCACTTTGAAGAGATTAATAATTAATTATTAACATACAACTATTGTTAAGTGTTTGGTATAATATGTAGCTGATTGAGCTGTTTCCATTAGGTACATGAGAAAAAAGTCCAGAGATAACTCAGATTTATAATGGTCACTAAAACAAGCTAGTAGAATGCTACACAACGGCCATTCTACGATTTTTAGTCCAAGGGTTCCTACTCGTTACCCGAATACTAACTAGCTTCGGAGTTCAGATTGTCCAGGTAGGTATACAGTCCTTAAAAGTATTATTTGTTACCTGAAATAATCAGCATTCCACTTCGCTGCGGCCGGCCAATGAGAGCAACAGCCTCGTATTACTACTGGGATATTTTTCGACACATAATCTCTATAGAACTGCAGAGGCTCTAAATCATTTGTTTCCGCTATGCTACTGCCCAAATATAAAGCTACAATTTAAAAAATAAGATAAGTCTCCGTTGTTGACATTTTAACTTGATGATTTTAAAGCTAAAAGTCTGTATTTACCTGATGATTCTTCATTTAAAATTTGGTAAGCTGCAGTAAGTTTATTATTCATGGTTGTTATTTTTGTTTTAGAATGATTTATTAACTTTTTGTGTTAAAAAAATATATTGAAACATTTTCGTGAACCACTTTGTAAACATAACCTAGCAATTTTGAATTTGGCGTGACTTTGACACTGACATAATTAGACAGAGTGCGTTTCGAGTTGCGCTGCAAACGATTTGAGCGTGCTTATACCCGTTCCCAATTACGGCCTGGCCACGACCTTGCCGATCAGCGAGCGGCAGCTTAGCGCGGGGCAGCGAGCCGCAAAAACAAATATACAAAAATGTATGAACCATGCCACGACACACCACTCGCAGCGTCAACGCTAAACAAAAGAAACCGCGCCGCGTACCGCGCCGATTGCCGCTAAGCCAAAAGTCAGCCGGCCGCCGGGCGGTTAGCGTGAGCGCGATAACGATGTCCCGTGAATCGTCATAGATGACGTCATGACAAGCGCCATCTTGCGATAACGCCGACCATACCCTAAAGTAATATCACCGACAGCGCTGTCTATATGACAGTTGAGCTGTTTTGTTTTGAGTCGCATGAATCATAAAAACTAACATGGCATTTTCGAAATTGTGTTTCTGGCTACAGTTGCCACCTAACCTAAGAACAAGAAGAAATTTGTGGTGTATTTACACACAAAGAAATACTGTAATATCGTTTAGACGCTGAGCGAGCACTGTGAACGCGTTCACGAGCGTTCCGAATTGTTGACAGCTCTCAGCTGTCATAATCGTGAAAACGCAAATTATTCATGTGAGCGCTGTGTGTGATTACGGCATAATTCGGAATGTAGCCAAAGGTGGCAAACAAAATGGTGCGTTGTTTCTTTTTGGTATCTACTAAAAGCTATTCTAAAAGGCGGTATCAATATCCAAACACCTTTTTTTATTTTGAATATTATTCCGTTTATCCATCCCGAAAAATCCAACCCGGTTGCACCCGGGCGTACCACATGACTGTGCAGTGGTATGCCGTACGCTCGATCCCGCCAGCCACGCCCACTTGAAGAATTTTATTCATCCTGTATACCCCCATACAGGATGAATAAAATTCTTCAAGTGGGCGTGGCTGGCCAAATCCGAATCTATGAGGAATAGCGAAAAGTACTCAGAGTCACGGGCTCGATTTTGATGAAAACTAAAACTGAATCATTGGATTTTTGTAAAATCTATATTTCTAGCCAGGAATCGAACCTGTTGATTTTGATTTAAAAAAACTCATACTGTGTTATTACACCATTCGATAGTGTCTCTAATAAGGATCAAATTCCGGGAAGGAATGACATACGGGAAACTAAAGAAAGCAGCTCAGACGCCAGGACATCAAGCTACTACAATCTGTCAAATTTCTAGATTTATAGATTTTTAACTTTATCGCTAATGCATAAGGTTTAAGGTTGATTGGGAAAATTTGACAGTTTCGGGTAGCTTGATGTGCTTGCGTCTGTAGATTTAGTACAGACGTGGTCCAATGTGATAGCGATCAATCCTTTAGAGCCCGCGCCCACTGGCAGCACGGCACGGCAAGGGATTTTTATGCGACGAATAGTAATATACTTAACAAACTTCTGCCTGCGACTTCGCCCGCGTGAAATGTCTTGTTCCCCTAACCCACCTCGTCGCATCGCATCGCCTGCCCGCGCCGTTATTTCGTACGACTACGACTGGTAGGGTAGTCTAGTTCCAGAAATTAGCGCGTTCAAACAAACTCTTCAGCTTTATTATTAGCATAGATAGATAGTATGACAATAAAATTGATATTTTAATCTATATATATAAAAATGAAACCCGTTTTCCGTTGTCACGACATAACATGAAAACGGCTGGACCGATTTCGATGAAATTTGGTATAGAGATAGTTTGAGTCCCGGGAAAGGACATAGGATAGTTTTTATCCCGATATTCCCACGGGATCGACATTTACGCGGGTGAAACCGCGGGGCGCAGCTAGTTTTCAATAAATTTGAAGAAGGACTTCACAGCATGATTATGGATGGATACCACGCCATCGTTACCATCAGAACGCGCTTGTATGTAATGTTGATGTGGACTAAATAAAATTCGTGTGGGTCAGAATGACGGAAAAAGGAACGCAAAAAGTCAATTGCGTTCCTTTTTGCCGAATTTTCTACATATTTAAAAAAATCACACTCGATAATACTAGTCAAGAATTATTTTAATCAGGCACATACGTGATTTTGTGGAATAAATACTAGTTTCAACATTTTAATAATTATGATTAAATAAATTTCATCGGCATGGGTTTCTTCAATATTCCCTTGATGGGATGGCTTTCATTTTCAGGTAGGGGCTGTTTCGGTGGCGGCGGAGGTTCCAAAGGCGGTGCTATGCCCTCACGGGGAGAGGGCGTTGGTCGATTTTGCCAGAACGCACGTGGCATAAACGTATAGGTAGAATCAAATGCCATTACTATAACAAAAAAATGTAGCTCAAACAAACAATAAATAATCAATTTATTAATACCGCACGCAGACTTTTTTGCAACACATGCAAATGTTGTAAAACATGACTTTTGCAAAATCTCGTAACTTTTATTAAAAGTGGTATGCTGTCATAACCGAAAAGCCGAAAAGGAGGGCTGAAGTCAAAGGCGGAAAATTGGGTCTACAAATCATGCAATACATTAGACCTTGGATTACTAGCCCAAAACGCAACTTATTAGTTCCTCTTTTACGGCCTGGCCACGACCTCGCCGATATCAGCGGCAGCATGTAGCGGTAAAAACAAATAATATACAAAAATGTATGAACCATGCCACGACGCACCGCTCGCAGCGTCAACGCTAGACAAAAGAAACCGCGCCGTTTGCCGCACCGCTTGCCGCTAAGCTAAAAGTCGTGGCCGGGCGGTTATGGCTACAAGGATTGGTTGAAGAGCTTAGTGCTACGAAATGGCTAGCTAGAGTCCGTTTCACGAAAGAATTCCCGCTGCAATAACTGGAACTAATTATTATTACATAGTTAGCAACATTCCCATAACAACCCTCCTACTTTAGACACCTTTCTCTATTTAAGATTGTGCATTGCAGAGTCTGTAATATGATGTCGAGATAAATGAATAAGTCATTATAAATTATGATTATGTCACACGGCAGTGGCACCGAGTCTACGAGGCTTCTTTCGTGAGCTGGACTATACAAGGATATAATTGACCCATAGATGACACACTGGACCGGAGGACAAGGCAGGGGGGCGTTGTTGGTAAACAGTATCATAGAAATTGTGCTGAAATACAAGATGGCGACGTTAGTTCCCTTCCTTGTAGCAGTTGTAGCGTTGTACTTACATTTAGGTTTCTGGTTAGAGAACTCCGAAATAGAGTGAGCGCTGAAGGCTCTTGGTCCGCGTAGCATATTGAGGTCGAAGAACTCTTCGACCCCCACGCGGGTAGTCTCGATTTTGTTCTTCTCATGTAGTTGACGCAATCGGACTAACTTGTCAAAATTCTGCATGAAGGTTTTCGACGTATTGTGAATGACTATGGTATCCAGCACGCCTGCAATAAATATATGAGTAGATCGATAAAATGTAATAATACGAAGATGTAAATACAAAAGGCCGAAATGCAATAAATAAAAATAGTGGGTTTACATACGTAGTTGTGAACACCTGGCGATGATTGTCTCTTTATACCGATGCTTCCTATTCATGGGATTGCCCAGAAAATTGATGTCCACTAAACTCACCAGTGTGCACAGGTTATCAGCTACGGTCTGAAGCGCATAGAAGCATTAGATGCCAAACAGGCTCTTTGAACGTAAAATAATGATAAGCAAGCATGATAATTGATAAACGGTTTTATTCCTGTAGGTTTGTACAAAGACTTACACGTCAATCATATTTTAAAAACAAGATGAGGTCGGCGTTTCTTATCTGACTAGTTTGAGAAGAAAGGCCGAAACAAAGTCAAACGTCAGTCTCTTTTCAAGTCTAGACATAAGCTCGGTCACATCATGTGAAGACCATGTAGATTGATGTCTCAAATCGTCTTTTGAGGAAAGAACCACGCAGATTGAGTGGACCTGTCCATTTAGTGCACGAATTTGTAGTCATCGTGCAGGTCGGGATCTTCGGTTTGTGAAAATGTTTTTTATAACACGTTTCTGCTTATTACGCCAGCAGTATGTGGTAATGCGCATGCTAGAAGCACCAGTTTCAAGTTCTCATTGAGTCAGATACTTACTTGGTGATCATGCAACAAATTCTTCTTGGCCACAAGCACCTCCAATCGTCTCAGAGGCTTCACCCATGTCATATCAGAAAGTTTGTTCTCAGATACATTTAGTATTCTTAAGGAGGCCTAAAAAACAAAAAAATGCAATCGCGGTTTCTGGTCCGAATAGAACATCCCCAATTCGGATTGAAGTCGGATGTTTAATTCGGATTCGGATCGGATATAGTGCGAAACCCATAGAAATGTAAAAAACAACTTCTTTCATATATCTATGGCGAAACCGCTCTTACGAAAATTGGTGTAGAAAAACGTATTTACTTACAAAAAGTCATACTTACACCAATATAAATAAGAGTCCTCGGATCAAAGCAGAGGGCATCTGGACTCTCCAAATTCTGCTTTTCTATGTGTAATTCTTCCAAATACTTCAAGCCTTCCAAATTTTCTACAACGCTTATATTATTGTTGCCCAGATACAGCTTTTTTAAACAATGCAACGAGTCCAGACCTTCCATTTTGGTAATTTTGTTCCATTGTAAATGTAGATGGGTAACGTTGTATAAATAATCTAGGTTTTCGATTTTTGTTATCTGGTTATTGTGGTAATAGGCGTATATTATGTGGTTTGGACACTTAGGGACAGGCTGAAAGATGTATTAAAGATTTATGTAATACTAGCTTCAGCCAGCGGCTTCGATCGAGTGGTGATCGGCAATTATTCCACGGGAACGTACCTACTGCCATGCCGGGATAAAAAAAAGTAGCCAGGTTATAAACTATTTGTACCTATGCCAAACATCCAAATCAGTTCAGCCGTTTTTGCGTGATTGAGTAACAAACATACAAACTTTCACATGGATAGTAGGATAAGATAAGAACATTGTTTTTAAAGTTATGAAAATACCAATTACAAAAATCAATCACAAAACCGCCAACTGACTAGAAAACCTGGAGGATGAGATGAAGAAGATCCTGAAATATTATTATGTCTCCAATACAGAGGTCTCTGTTGGCTGAGCTTGTTTTCAATGAAAATAGAACTATGATATGATAATGAAAATAGAACATCATTGTAACACAGTGGTTTAATCAAGTAATTTACATTTTATGAATATAAAAAACTCATCTGGAAATATAAGATGATAGAACTGAACATAAGTTGCTAGGCAACAACTTAAGAAGATTACTCCTAGAACATAATAGTGCATTACAACCAAAGACATTAAAATTTTATATCTTAAATCTCTTTGATTACAACCTTCATGGTTCAATAGTCTCCAACTAGCCACAGGGGTGGGGTGGCCGATGCGCCGGTGAATCGAATACGAGCCAGTTGGTAACCGCACATCAACAATTGGTTCCTAACAATTTGAAATTGAAAGCGCCTTTATGCCATGCCGTAACGGTAAGGGCGAAAAAGTCCAAGTATTACCACTAATGTGTTTGTGTGTGCTTTACGTACAGACAACCGACTGTACCTAAAGCCACAATAAAGCTGCTCCTGTAGTAGGATAAACTTGTTGGAAATTAATGTTGCAGTCAATAGGATAATACAAATTGGAACTTACTATTTTACTTATTCCCTTCTCATGCATAAATAAATGCGTTTGCTTTTTCAAAACATCTGAGGTTCTTTGTCGTATTATTGTTTTTGCTTGTTTGCGCATTTTTTCTTCGTCCTCTTTTAAGTCGGTTAGTTTCGATGGTTTATTCATGGTTAAAACTATTTAAAAATACATAATATATTTAGAAATGAAACTTCTCGCAACTGCAGAATAATCGATTAAACAAATTTGAAAATGGCGCCTGGCCCACAGAACACTATACTCCTAAGCGGAGGCCTGGCCACAGAGTACTTTTTGATACGCCTGGCATTAAAAAGTCCTCTGTGTCTGGCAGTCGAGTTGTTGCCATAGAGGAAAAATTTTAATAGTGCGGTCGTTGCCTTTTTTATTATTACGTCAATATTAGAGTCATAGTCCGTTCGGATATTTTTAAGTCACAAAAGGCTACTATTGCGGTTGCCAGCCTTAATTAATCCATTTATAAGTTAAAGTGGTCTAAGTTGCCAGCATTTTTATACGTGGAACGATAAACAGTGGTGAAAAATCTAAAATGCTATTCTATTGTTACGGCCCCGCCACCACCAGATGGCGCATGGCAGGACTTTCTGCGACCATGCCTGCGGAGCCACACCGCGTCTCCACTTCGCACCGCCAGTCGTCGTCTCGCCTTCGCATTGCAGACGTCACGTCATTATTAACCTACATTACAGGTTTTTAAACCAGCAGTCCATTATTATTTCGAAGCATAATAATTATACACAGCGGCAACAGCCGATACACCTATTCGAATTCTTGTGAATATCCATGTCCCAAGTAACATAAGAGATAATTTTCAATGATAACGACAGAAGGACAGTTTGGTTTTGTTCCTTTGCTTACCTAATATCTGATAAGTCTGAACCACTGAGCAAGTCTGACACATAGAGTATAATAACTAAAACGCATGGACTTATTATATTACCAGGTATTATAATAAGTCCATGCTAAAAAAATGGTCTGACATACTGAGACTGTTACTGACAGCCAGTGTTGCCAATATTGCTGTTTTAACAGTAGATTTACTTTTTCTTCCTATGGCATCTTTGTTTTCTGTTTTAGTCCATATTTCTAATATTTTTATACTTTAGGCGCCATTTGAAGCAAAAAATCCAAAATGCTTGTCTTAATTCGGCATGGGTACTAACAAGGTCTATTGTCCATTCATTCTGATGTTTAACCCAAAATTTATAATAAAGTAAGTGCTCAAGATATCATTTTCGGATATTCAAAAAGTATTTTATTCTTAGTAGAGTTAATAAGAATAAAATACTTTATTACTATTTACTTTTTTTTAATGTTTGATTTGCTGTTTTTAGTTCGGTACGGATGGCAACACAGCTAACACTGTTGACAGACAAAAGGCTTGTATCTAAGGATTCTATGGTCATAAATAAAAATTAAAAAATAAATGTTGACAGATCTATAATATACTGAAAATCCCATCCCATTCTGATAGAATGTCTATGTAAAATCCTATCATGCTCACATCATGCTACATAATACATATTAGTAAACTGTGCCTGAAATAAAATCATCAATACTTTTTGATAATAGACTGCGAACTTGCGAAAGAAGAACTGACACTAGTGTTGCCTAACTATCGATAGTCGATGTATCGATAGTTGACCTCGAAAAATAGTCACAATATCGATAGCCCTATCGATACTATTGAAATTTTACAATACTATCGATAGTATCTATCCAAGAAATTGAGCAATACTATTGATAAAGAGCAATACTATCGATAGTATCGATACTATTGGGTATAGATACTATCGATACTATCACTATTATGGCGTATTTAACTGCAATCACTGTCGATACTATCGGTAGTATCGATACTATCGATAATTTTACTACATCGATATTTTACCAAAACACAATTGTATCGTGTTGGATTCTATTATATTATATTGTTCTTATATATTAGTCTTCAATAAATATATGCAATGGAAGTGCTCATCTTTCTTTTATTTCAATATGACATCTGTTTTTCTTTTCTACGACTGACAATATCATAGACTAAAAACTTATCTATAACACTCCCCCTCACGAAGATGACCCTTCGGTCTGAGTGACTCCTATGCCCATCTTTTTTAATAACTTTAACAACCTTGGTTGTGGCAGTGCCTTCGTTAATATATCTGCCTCCATATTTTCTGTGTCCTTATAACGAATTGTCACTAATTTCTTTTCGACACAATCTCTTATGAAATGTTCTTTTATGCTAATGTGTTTTGATCTTTTTCCGGTAATCATGTTGTTTGCTAATTTTTGTGCAGCCATATTATCATTGTAAATCAGGACTGTTTGTTGTGGCACTCCAATGTCTTCTAGCAGGTGTTTCAAATGCAAAGCTTCCTTCGTTGCTTCTGTCATTGCCATGTATTCGGCTTCAGCCGTTGACAATGCGACCACTCTCTGTTTCGTTGTCTCGTAACTAATTAGACCACCACCATACTTAAAAATATAACCGGTATATGATCGGCGATCAATAGTGCATGCCGCCCAGTCTGCGTCGGCCATACCCGTAAGAACCGCTGACATTCCTGTTTTCTTGTATCTTATACATATGTTCTTCGTTCCTTTTAGGTAACGTATAACTCTTTTTGCTGCTTGCCAGTGACTTTGGTCATAACAATCGTTGTACTGGCTTAAATAGCTTACTGTAAACATTATATCTGGTCTTGTTGCGACAGCTAGGTACATTAATGTACCAATAAGTTCTTGGTATGGAAAGTTTTCCTTCTTATTTCCATTCTCATTTTTCTCTAACTTCAGAGCTGGTTCCATTGGCGTAGACACGGGTTTACATTCTCCCATGTTAAATTTTTCTATTAAATTATCGATATATGTTTCTTGGGACAGCGTAATCTCTCCCCCTACATGGGTGAATCGTATGCCCAAGCAGTGATGAAGAGAACCCATATCTCTCAATTCAAATGCTTTTTCCAACTTGGATTTGATTTCCTTGAATAAATTTTCTGATTTGTATGCCAGAATCAAATCGTCGACATATATGTTGACTAACAGTTTTTCGCCTCCTTTTTCAAATATGTACAAACAAGGATCCGCTGTAGCATTTCTAAAACCAATTTCCAATAATTGTCTATGTAACTTTAAATACCATTGCCTTCCTGCCTGTTTTAATCCGTATATAGCTTTATTTAGTTGACATATTCCATTATTTTTATATTTATTTATATCTATTAGCATTTCTCTTGCTTTTCTCAACAACTCTTTGTCTTTACCGTGTGATATAATCAATCTTAAATATTTATCAAGATTTTTTGGCTTCTTCATATAAATTTGTTCGTCTATATCACCGTTTAAAAATGCTGTACAGACATCCAGCTGCCTTAGTTTCATATTATTTTCTATCGCATATGCAATCAATAGTCTTATTGTACTCATTTTTGCTACTGGTGCAAATGTTTCAGTGTAGTCAATTCCTTCTCTCTGGTTGAACCCACGAGCTACTAGACGTGCCTTTCGTCTGTCTATTTCTCCAAGTGCATTGTATTTATATTTTAGAATCAGTTTACTATCTATCAAATTTTTACTTTCATTCTTGTGTACAACTTTCCAAGTATTGTTTTTTAGGTGAGATTCAATTTCACTTGTTATTGCGTCTTCCCATTCATCACTATTCTCATCTATATCACAGAGGAATGATTGTTCAGCATCCATCTCATAATCTTTCTGCCAAACTGGTGGTTTTCTCTGTCGCTTTTCATTACTTGTACACATTTCTTGTCTGTCTTCATTGTCTATTTCGTCTGTTTCTGTAGTTGCATCAACAAATATATCATTAACGTCTAGTTCTTTGTCTGATTCGTTAATTTCATGTTCATTCGAGTCTTCATTTTCTTCCTCTGGAAAAAGGTTGACTTCTATATCATTTTTATGAACTACATCTCCTTTTTGACCTTCTTTTGTCTCATTTTCGTAGAACATTTTATCCAGTACTTTGACATCTCTACTTATTATCACTTTGTCTGATTTCGGATTAAAGATACGGTACGCTTTGTGATTTTCCGAATACCCTACAAATATACCAGCAATCGATCTGGCTTCAAATTTTCCGTTTCGTTTTCCCTTTTTTAGAACGAACGCCTTAGTCCCGAAAATGTGGAAATGCCTTACAGATGGAACTCTATTAACCCATTTTTCAAATGGAGTCTGATTATATTAATGCTGCTGCAAGGACTACGGTTTGCCAAGTAGTTAGCTGTATTAATAGCTTCGGCCCAAAAAACTTCATTCATGTTAGCGTCAATTAACATGCATCTAGCTTTATCAAGTAATGTTCTATTTTTTCTCTCTGCCAACCCATTTTGTTCTGGTGTATATGGTGCAGATAGCCTTCTTTTGATGCCATTGTCTTTTAGATATTTGTCGAATGCATGGTTTATGTATTCCGTCCCATTGTCACTTTGTAAACAAACTATCTTTTGTTTGGTAAACCTTTCTACCTCGTTTTTAAATTCTTTAAATTTTGATAGGGCTTCATCCTTAGATTTCATTTTATATACTCTTGTATATCTTGAATAATCATCAGTAAATGTAATGAAATATTTGGAACCCGCTTTCGATGGTTCTCTCATGGGACCACATACATCCGTATGCACTATTTGTAATTTTTCATTTGTTCTTTCTTCATTTTTGGATGTAGTGAATGGTAATTTTGTTGCTTTGCCTTTAGCACACACTTCACAGTCTTTAACTGTGTCATTTTTATTGAATTCCAATCCTTCCATGTTCTTTTTATCTAGAGCTATTCGCATTTGCCCCTCATTGAGATGAGCTAGTTTTCTATGCCATTGCTGCATTTTATTTACTTCACAGAGTCTGGCTTTTTCTTGTAAGTTTTCTTTAACATAGTATAAACCATCTTCATTTCTTTCTGCTCTTAACAGTATTTGACCATTACGCTTTACAGTTGCGTTTTTCTGTTTAAATAAAACTGTTGCACCTTTATCTGTAATTTTTCCTACTGACATTAGGTTTGTAGTTAGTGATGGTACATATAAGGCTTCGGTCAGTTGCAGATCAGGTCTTTCCTTGATGTTAAGTTTTACTGAACCACGGCCTTCAATTTGTGCTGTACAGTTCTCTGATGCTAACTTTAAGGATTTTCCCTCATCCTTATCAAGATTTCGGAATCTTTCTAAATCATATGTCATATGTGACGTGCAACCGCTGTCGACACCACTTGTTTAGTTTTTCTTTACTATCATTTGTATTTAGACATGTCTCTTTAGAACAACATAAATTTGAAGTGCTTTTATTGTATCTTTTTGGGGCTGACTGTACTACTTTTGACCAGCATTCATTTGCTTTATGTCCTTTCTTTTTGCATTTATAGCATTCAACTGTAACATTTGTGTTTCTTCTGCGCTGTCTACTATATAGCGCTTCTTGTCCAGAATTTTGTTCACTTGTACTAGCCATATTTCTTCTGGCTTCAGCTTCTTCGATAATTTTTATCTTTAAGTTTTCAGGATTTGGTAAATCATCCCTGGATTCTATAGCAATTCGAAAATTTTCAAAAGATTGAGACAAACTATAGAGCATCATAATGCTAAGTAGATCTTTGTTAATTTCTATGTCCATATCTGCAAGCTTATCAACGATGTCCATAAACTTGTTCAAGTGATCCACTATGTTATCGTCTTCTTTCATTTTTCTTAAGAATAATTCTTTCAAAAGACTTGCCTTTCGTGCAGGACCTTTGCTGGAGTAAATACCCTCGAGTGTGTCCCAGACATCTTTGCTGGTTTGACAGTTCTTCACTTGTTTCAGTTCGCTCGGTGAAATGATCAGAAATAATTCTGCTAATGCCAAGACATCTTTTTCTAAATATTTATTTAGTTCGTCACCTTCACTAGTAGGTTTTTTTATTTTTTCAGAGACGTAGCTCCATAGGCCCCTTTTTAATAGAAGGGCTTTTGCGTGTATTCGCCATGTGTCATAATTTTCCCTTTTTAACGGTTCAATATTTATGTGACTCATTATTACTCACATTTGTCCTGCGTTATATTTTACTAGCGCACATTTGTCCTGGGCCCATAACCTATTATATTATATTGTTCTTATATATTAGTCTTCAATAAATATATGCAATGGAAGTGCTCATCTTTCTTTTATTTCAATATGACATCTGTTTTCCTTTTCTACGACTGACAATATCATAGACTAAAAACTTATCTATAACAGAATCAAACCTTTATTAGCAGCTTATGCAGAAAAAGCGAAGTTAACCATCGAATTTACTAATTAATAATATTATCACATATCTTGCAACTAATTTTGGAGTCATTAATCTTTTAAAAAAATGACCACATTGCCGATTTTTTATTTTTATCTGCCATCACGATTCAAACACCACGCAAATCACTTTTAAAATCTACAAATGGTTGGCAACCTAATCGCGGTCACATAAATTAAGTGAGTAGGTACTTATTATTAAATCTATAGTATACAATAACGGGAAGTTACTAGATAATACAACTATTTTCAATATGAACTAATAATGTTGACTAAAATTCCGGCGCAATACTATTGAACTTTGGGTAAATATTGATGTAGTAAAACTATCGATAGTATCGATACTATCGATAGTATCGACAGTGATTGCAGTTAAATACGCCATAATAGTGATAGTATTGATACTATCGATAGTATTGCACTTTATCAATAGTATTGTTCAATTTCTTGGATAGATACTGTCGATAGTATTGTAAAATTTCAATAGTATCGATAGGGCTATCGATATTGTGTCTATTTTTCGAGGTCACGATAGTATTGACAACCTATCGATAGGCAATCGATTAAATCGATAGTAAGGCAACACTAACTGACACATTCTTTGACGTTTCTTTGTTGGGGTTTGTTTGCCGCTTTGGTTTGTAAACATTCACGACAAAGCCAGACCCTATTAAATTTGTAAAAGCAGTTAACAGCTACAAGTAAATAATATTATTACAGAACGGTCTTTACTTCATGTAAAGACCTTAGAGAATTATTAATGTAACATTTACGAATTCTAACCTCAAAACTTGTTTTGCAGTAAAAATGGGTGAAAGATACAACATCCACAGTCAACTTGAGCATCTTCAGAGCAAATACATCGGTACAGGGCACGCAGACACGACAAAATATGAATGGTTAACCAATCAGCACCGTGATTCGTGTTGCAGTTACATGGGACACCCTGATCTGCTTAGTTACTTTGCTATTGTTGAAAACGAGTCAAAGGCTAGAGTGAAATTCAACCTGATGGAAAGAATGCTTCAACCTTGCGGTCCTCCTCCAGAGAAGCCTGAAGATTAAAATATGTACTGACATATTTATTTAGTTTTAAGTTCCCTTTTGTAATGTAAGTGGTTAAAGACTACTAAGCAATACTGTATGAAATGTTGTTGCAAAAGTTCCCTTATTAAATTAATACACAGACAAAATGATGATTTTTTGTATGAAATTCCCCTAAACAGCTTTTTCAAAATGTATCAGGAGTCTACAACTATAAAATAAATTATTGTTGTTGATACATTTTCTATACATAAATATTACTTTTAATATATTTACTATTGTACCATTTCATAAAAGGGAAAAGATACTAAGTTTTCCTACTTCATGATTTTCATGTTACGTTTTGTTGAGCAAGCTGTCATGCTAAGAGCATGTTACATCATTATTAGGTAAATAAAATAAAACACAGACTATAAATCTCATGCAAAATTTAATAATTTCTTCCACTCTTCCATCTTGGCGTTTAAAAGCTGCTCCCTTTCGTTTGCTTCCTTCTCCAACCTCTTCCGTTGTTCGAAACACTTTAAAACATTTGCAACAAGCACTTTTTGCATCATAGGCACAAGTCTTGCACACTCTTGTTCTAAAATATCCATGGCTTTTGCAATACACTCGACATCCATGGACCCTACTTGTGTGAAGTCCGATATTTGTTTCAATTCGGATAGCATTGACATTGTCAGTACTCCATGATTTGTAGCAGTCTTTGGGCTAATAACGGCTAAATTTTCTTCAGCTTCTGTTGGGTCCACAAACATCTGGTCCCCGACTATGGCAACGGAACAGGATGTTATTATGTCATACATTGGGACAGCAGCATCAGCTAAGGCAAGGCCAGCAGCGTTGATTGCAGCTGACAGACACGCTCCATCGTTTTCCAGAATGTATATGAAGACATCAACCTGTGTAAATAGATGGCATTTTAATATTTATAATGTGTGTCATTGTAAGAATTTTCGTGTTAAGAAAATGTTCTTACATCCTAGTAAGTAGCTGAATACGAGTATTTTACAAGGAGTGACTTCCTATTTGACCTTCATAAGCCAGTTATTGGGTAACACGATAGATTTGGAGTTGCGGACACCAGCCCGTATTACCTATTACCCCTTGGTAAGACTGGTTGTCAGATTCTTTTGAATATTCAGAATTTTCAGAATTACACATGACTCACAAGTACATGGCTAACCAACATAACAATATTACCTTGGCTAAAGGTAACACAAACAAGAATGTGTTGTATATTTTATTTAACTGGAGCTGTGGGAGCTTTGAGCAAATCCCTAACCAAAGAGGTTGAAGAAAAATTTTCTTTGTAAAATTGCAGTAATAGGTCAAAGTTCAAAAGTCAATGAAAATTTCGAAACTTGTTATGAATTTCACTTTCCACAAATTCTTGGCAATTTTCCAAAGAATTTTTTTCTTTCAATGCCACTCTTGGATCATCTTTAATAAGTAAAATACACTTTAAAGATGATCCAAGAGTGGTATTGAGAGGAACATTTATTGTCATATCATTGTATAAGTACTTCTCTCATATCAACATGATCTAATTAAATGAATAACTAATTTATAGTAAGTTGGTAGCATAGCAGGCTGAATTCAGTGTTTCATTCAATCTCTCGAAAGAGATTACATGCACCCCAAAATACTGGCAGTCACATTAATGTTCTCAATTTAAATAAATAATGCCTGTACCTGGTAGTTAGGGAACATGTGTCTACACACAGTAGGCTCCAGGGCTTTCCTGAGTGCAACAGACAGAGCTTTCTCTTCAGCATCAGGCACGTGCGGCCGCCGTCTGCGTGGACACGAAAATGGCGCGAATTTCACCTCACAGAATATTTGGCCAAGTTGACTGAAAATAAAATTTTTATGAGGGTAAGAATACAAGTCACTTGTCAATAACAGTTTTAGAGTCATGTTGTAGATTTTGGGTTTAAAAAATTGTATGGCTGAAATATAAATACAATGCAATATAATTTTGTAAAAGATAGTAAACTTTTATTCAACAGTGTGAATTCCTCTCAGTTCTGTGCTAGGCTAGATTGTGCGAATTTTATCAATAAGTTATTGGTTACTTACCTGAACTCATTCTGGTGGGGGATTTCCCGCGGATCGAACACAGAACAAACGACCTTTGTTTTTCTCAGTTCAACGTAAGAGGATCCCTTTGCCTGTGACACCATGTCCGTCCTAGCGACTGAAATGCAATATTGAAGTCATAAATCCACAGTTTTCATACACAATAGGTCATTTAAATCAAACCAGTACATACAAAACATACACATGCTACGCGCTTCGGACAAAGCGCGCCCATCTTTACGAATTCCTTTATCATCCAGCAACTCTTTGTAAAGTTCATCGTAGGTCTTCAAATAGCCTTTAGTGAAACGCTTGTATGATACACTATCTTCGGGTCCGTTGAATCTTCGGTAATCAAGAGGCATTTTGATCGTATTTTGATTTTTGTTATGAATACATTGACCCCACTTCACATAACCTCAAACTTCAACTGACATCTGTCTGTCTGACACTGATAGCGGTAGGTATTGCGTTTTGTTAATCTTTCCATGTTTTCGATTTTTCCATGTGTTAACTAAACGCAAAGTATCGTTCTGAAATAACAGACGAGATTTAAAGCTATTACGCACTGTCGACTGGTCGCCGGCGACTCGGTGTCTAGGTCCCTCGGCGGCCAAAACATAGGCATCTTCCGGTGACCAGGTGGTCACCGAAAGATGCCTATGTTTTGGTACTTACTATAGTTTAATAGGGGTTTACGCACTTGCGTAAACACCTATTAAACTATAGTAAGTCACAGTCACTGTCGACCGAGTCGCTGGCAACCAGTCGACAGTGCGTAATACCTCAGTGTAGTGGAAATACTATTTACCCTATGGCCAAGAGGACCATGATGGCCCACAGACTCCTTGATCCAGGCACTATACTTCTAGCTTGCCGCTCCGTAACTTCCTTATCTGTATGAATGGTCAGAAACAATCTAACTCTAAATCTAATTAACGTATCGTACTAAGTTACGAGTTTATGGACACAAGGATAAAGATTTTTCGATTTTAAAACGAATTTCCCCATTTTTTACCCCCTTATGCCGGGGCCACACATACGGGAAACGCTGATAATTATCGCGATGACGAGCGTTAATCGTAGGTGCAGCCACAACTTATCGTTATAATTATTATCGGTTGATTTTCGCTAAATGCTTTCTTAGTACATACAACCTCAGTTTTAAAATAACTACTGTTTAAAATTGGTTTGGGCCACAGAACATAATTATATACCCTGACGGGTTTGGGCTGTGCGCACTGCTGTACGAGAGTCTTACGATTCTTACATAAAATAAAAATAGACAATAATATGATATTTCATTTTGATAACTTTGTATTGTAATTTAATGAAAAAATCTTATAAGCTTCCTGCGGGACAGGCCTAGCCTAGTGCAGGAAGTTAAAAGAGATTGCTTTTGTGATAAATTCTAATTGTAAGAAAAACAAAATGTTTTTTTTTTTTCTGTAATACAACATAATTATTACATTCTATGGTTTCTGAACTAAGTGAAAGTACGTGACAACATTACACCAAGTGTCAGTCGGTCGGTCAAATAAAGTCAATGTCAAGTGGAACGTCAGTTCGATCAAGTTTATTTCGATTTTGGTTAGCGAAAATGTTGAATTTATTATAGAAAACGTGTATTGAAATATAATTTATTGGCACCGCTATGAAATAAGGATACCTGCTCGTTATTTTTTTTATTCTAACTTCTGCGTGTCGCCTTCGCGTATTGTAGGAATTTAATGTAAGTACTTTTGTCTGACACTCACGTCGATGGTTGAACGTTCAGAGAGTGACGTTTCCAAGCGTGTTACACAAATTCTAATAATGTGTGGAAGAATTCAAATCGATTAATAAGTTATTAAGGTACTCGATAGCAATAGCAAATTGTTACGCTGGTTCGTATATGTAGTCGTTTAGCAATGAGCATTAAAGTTGACTGCATTCATTAGGTATCCTACTCGCGCTCCGTGATTCATGAGAGCAGTGTTCATTAGTGGAGTATCTGTATATTATTAATTGTTATCGTATTATTGTGAGGCTCAAGTCACGCTGGATGTTAGTGTGCTAACATTGTTTATTAGAAACTATTTGATACACCTTTCAAAGTCAAAGTCAAAGCATTTATTTCAAATAGGCACATAAAAGGCACTTTTGAACGTCAAAAATTATCTTAAAATAGAATTGATTCTAGACGCCCATTCCAAAAGGTAGTTTTCGTATGGAGAAGAACGGGCAAGAAACTCCACCGTTACTCTTTTAAAATGTTTAGGTACAATATTTTGCATGGGTACATTAATTATATAATAACATGTGAGGACGATGCACCTACAATAAAATTACTATACCACAATAGGTAAAAGAATTAAAAACGAAACCATGACATATAAATTAATTATCTGATAGATACATGGTGCTCACATATTTACAAACATGGTACAAGCAAAACGATTTTAATTAAAAAACAAAATACAAGTAATAAGTCAGGGTGTGAGTAATAAATGTAAAAAAAAAGAATAAAAAAATTTACAATTAAATTAGCAACCAGTTTGATTTTGTCTAGACTCTAGATTGTCCTATGGAGCAGGACCAGCATGTTTCCAAGCGTTCTTATCTTGGATATAATCTTCTAATTTATAGTATGCTTGTTTACAAAGTGTACGTTTAATGTGAGTTTTAAATTTTCTTTCATTTAATTGCAATATATCACAAGGTATTTTATTGTAACATTTAACACAGTACCCCATAAAAGATGTATGTACTTTGGCTAATCTGAAAAATGGTTGATGTATTTTATCTTTATTTCTTGTATTAAAGTTATGTCTATCGCTTATTTTATTAAAAAGATGTAGATTTTTTCTTACATACATAATATTTTCATAAATGAATTGGCAAGGTACCGTCATAATATTAATCCTTTTAAATAGTTCCCTGAGAGATTCGCGGCGACGTAGATTATAAATGGCTCTGACAGCTCTCTTTTGCAAAATAAAGATGGATTCAATGTCAGCAGCTCGACCCCATAGTAAAATGCCGTACGACATAATGCTGTGAAAGTAGCTAAAATAGACTAAACGCGCGGTTTCTACATCTGTTAACTGTCTTATCTTCCTAACAGCATAAGCGGCCGAGCTAAGCCGCCCCGCAAGAGATGTTATGTGAGGTCCCCATTGTAATTTCTCGTCTAGCGTGATTCCCAGGAAAACCGTTTGATCAACAAATTCTAGTTTTTCTCCATTCAGTATGATGTCACATTCGCTACTTCTAACATTTGGTAATTTAAATCTAATGCATTTGGTTTTCTTTTCATTTAGTACCAAATTATTTACCGTAAACCAATCTTGGACCTGAAGAATAGAGTTATTCACGTCGTCAAGATTTTGTGCCCGTCTGTCTATCTTAAAGATCAATGATGTGTCATCTGCAAATAACACCATCTTCGGTTGATTTTTTAATCTTTTTTATCTTCTCACAATTTTCAAGATTCTTTAATCTCACAATACAGTTATTGTAAGAGTTTTAGCTGTGATTTTCCAGTTGGTAAGGAATTAAGATAACTAAAACATTGATTATGCACTTATTTATGGTATGGTTCACTTGGTCTTTAAAAACGTTTTTATTGCTGCATTAAAAAAAAAAAACCTTATGATTGTCTACAGTTAACATCAAAATAGTAATTACCAATTCATAATAACACCTGTAAAAGCCATTACCACTTATAAGGCAATTATTATTATTTTATAATGGTACTTTTTTATCAGTTACTCATTAACAATAATGAAAACTTATCAATTAACATTGTGAATTAATTAATCTTACAACACAGTTGGCAGTTGGCTATTTAAGTACATACTTCTCTTTTCTAGTCTCTATGGTAACAATATTTTTGTAACCGATACTGTGTAAACAGTCACTTTTGGAGTGTTGTCCTTGTGGGCAACAAGTGTCCAATTAATATAAAATGTGTGTTCACAGTAGAGTCATTATGTTGTCATTTTACTAATTAATGACGGCTAATGCTATTGTAGGTGTATAGTAAACTAACCTGCGACTTCACCTGCGTGATAGGCAACTATATTATAAAACATGCTCTATGGCTATTGCCATAGCAATAGTGTATCTGTCTGCCAGTAAAAATCAGATCAGAATGACCAGAGATTACTCCCTACGTCGAAACTTACTCTTTATAATATTAGTGTAGAAATAACACAACATCTCATATTGACTCTTGAAAGGAAAAATTGACTAAGCAATATCATGCTAACGTTACAGGAAAACAGAGGAGCAATTCTCGTAATTTAAAAAATAGCTCTAATTTCCCTACATTTTGACAAGTTGTTGACATTGATTGTTGCTGAGATGAGACTGCAACTAGATTTTGAATGTTTTTAATAAGGAGAATAGGCTTTCCGTTTAAAGTTTAACTAAAAAACTTCTGATTCAGATGATCAAATAAGATTTCCAAAACTGTAAGAATGAATCCTGTAGGATGATTATAAGAATTTATATGCTTTTTTTTTTATTTATATTATTTCTGAAAGATGCAGGCAAAGGTACATAGTAAAGTGCCACAAGCTTACACTGACCTTTTGGAAACTAACAAAATCTCTATGAAAATTAACAAGAGCTTGTGGTCTGCACAACTGTATATTTCACAGACAATTGAAGAGTAGTTCAAATATGAAACTGTTTTGAAGACTTGGCAAAAATATTTGGTGCTGTTACATGTGTTTGTAGCCGATCTCATATCTTTATTTGCATTACGTAATGTTTAAATATCTTACAATGGCTTAAAGCTAAGTTACAATAATTATGGACCCTGTAAAACACAGCAAAAATTATAAAATTAATTTTAAACGTAATATTAGGAAAAAATGTACAATTGACAATTCTTGTATATGTTATTAATATTAAATCAATTAAGTAAATTATAACATTTATTTATATCAAGATCAATTATAGGTTTTTAATAATGATCTGTTAAAGTTAATTAAACTTTTATAATATTTTTCAATCCGAGTCTATATAGTGCACTGACTATGCAGGTAAAACCCAAACATGTGGCACCAATAAAATTAATAAGAAAGATGATTCATTGCTTTTTAAATACCCTTGAAAATTCTGAGATTAGGTATACAAAACTTGTTACAATAACTTTGTTCTAGCTATAAACCTGTTTTCAACATATTTTTGTTTCCTTATCCTTGGCTTGTACTTAATAAGTTTTGTATGATATTGTAAATTGGCTACAAACTTGATTTAAATCTAATTTAACATCACTTTTGATAGTCAGCAGCATTTACAATACTTATATAATTTATTGAAAACTTGTAAAAAATATTTGAATTTGTTTTTGTCAAGCTTGGTTGATTTTAACATTGCAAACATTATAATTTATTCATAATGTTACTGATATCTTTTATCTTCATATAAAATCTGTTAAATAGTCTATGAAAATCAACAGTAAAACTTGGGATTGTATTGTGTTGTGCTTGTAGTATGTCACACATTAAAAAAAACCGGTCAAGAGCGAGTCGGACTCGCGCACCGAGGGTTCCGTACCATCATATGTTTTTAAATTTTCATCGGCGAGGCCTATATTCGTCAGAGAATTTTAACACTGCGTTGTAGAATATTGCAGTTTTAGGTCAGCGCCATCTCTTGACCGATAGTGGAACTAATGTAATTTCTGTTGATGATTTCTGAAAAGTGTGCTATTTAGAGACATCGTTTTATTTTTCCTGTAATCTTTACACTAACTTCTATCAGATAGAATAATTTCAGATTTTTTTCTATGCAAACTTCGGAGATAAGGGGGCAGGGGGAAAGGTATTTTTTTACATTTTTCATCAAAAGTCGAAAACTATGCGGCCTAAAAAAAATGTTTGAGAATGTGCAAACTGCGCTCTTTCATATGATACCCCACATGCCCTAGCAGCCCCACTTCGTATTTTTATGACCACCTTTCAAACCCGTGCAGCCAAAAATAAATCTTTCTTATTTGCAAAATAGTTGGGCAAATGTCATCTAAAACTATTCCAAATTTCTAGTTGATAGCATTTGTAGTTCTCGAGATATCCAGCTGTGACAGACGGACAGACAGAAATATATCATGTTATGTCTTAGCACTCTGCAATAGTGCAGCTTTCAATCAGTGAAATATTTTTTTCAATTGTACGAGTAGTTTCAGAGATTACTGGTTGTCAGGTAATCTGGTAACCGAGTAACTGGTGTGTGGAGGTTGAATACGCTGTTGCTCCATGTAAAATATTGGCATTCAGTTGCACCTAGTTAGGCTGGAAACCAACCCCAATATAGTTGGGAAAGAAAATAATACATATTTACAGTTACCTGGGGATACTTTCTTAGTCATCCCTGTAAGATAAGTGTTTATATTCGTAATTAAGCACCTTCTCAGTTACTAAAGGTATAATTAAATCCATAATGATCTTGGTAAAATACAGCTTAGCATAAACTGGATAATCTATCAAATCCATAGACTAAGTCATGATATTTATGGTAGGTATGTCATGCAGTTTAATAATGCTATCAACCTGACAATGCAAATTGCTAAGTTCTAGTGATTACAGTACACCATGCAATAAAAACTTAATTCCTTAGCATTGTATGATAATAGTTCTTGCTGGAGTTAGTAGGTGGCGATATTATTATTATAATATTTTAATTTATAAAGAAGAGATTTTCCAAGGCTACCTAATTATATTCTTGAGGATTGGCTTGGGCCAAAAAAACTGGTGTATTTTCTTACCAAGCAAATTATTTTCGACTGTGATGTAAACAAGTCTGGTGGCTTATTTATTTATTTTAGTTTAACATAAAACGGCTATCGGCTATTAGACAAAGTTCATAGGTACACTTGCATAACTCCAGATGTACTGACTGACATGATCGTCTTCCATTCGTCCGCGAACACGTCACAGGCAGGTTTAGCGGTCAAGAGAGCGTTTTGAGCGCACTATTAATTTGCTTAAATTGAATTCCACTCATCAAGGTTTTATTTACGAGGGCGGACGAAATTCTTCCTAACAACTGGTTCTTATAGTCTGCCATAAAAGCCACAAAAACTACTTTGAAAAAAAAAAGAGAAACTAAACTACTTACGTCTTTATCTAGAGTAGTTTTTGTGTTACCTTCGGTTTCACAATATTATTCTAGTTAATATATTTAAGATGCACCTATTCGCCATAGTTCTAAGACAAAAAAAAAAACTAACATAAACTCATCTTATTGGCAAGGGCCTGCCCCAAGTTCTTCCAGGAACTTTCCCGCGCCATGCCACCTCGAACCAGCCCTCCCGGTACGCGTCCAGCGGAGTAATTGCGTAACACACTATGGCTTTCATTTTGACAGTTCAAAAACATTCATTGCGGTACTTACGTTCTTGAGCAGTCAAATTTTTCGAACATATGAAGCAATGGATTAGCAATATCCTTCAAAATGTGATTGAAAGTGTGTTACCCAATTAGGGTGCTGGTCGTCTCGTAACCTCTTTCTAAGCGGCCTCGACGGCAGCGGGGCACTATGGGCTAGAAAAAAAATCTTATGACAAAAAAAACTAATTAACCATAAACAACATTTACAGAGTCAAGATGCTGAAGAAAAGGACTGTCTGCCTAGCGGTGGCGGTGTTCGTGGGGACGGTAGCAGTCTCCATGGCGCAGGGCCATGTCCCCGTGCCGCCTTCGCCTGATCCCTCCTCAATATCTATTACACCGGTATGTTAACTTTCTTTTAAGGTAGAGTTAGTAACAAAAGAGGATTTCATCTCAGCAAAGTTGTGAGTTGCCAATTAAAAACTACATGACTTTTGCTAATGAAAATCGTGGGTTAAATAGAAAAATCTACCTCGTCCAAAATGTAACTGACGGTGTGCATCGGAACGTGTCGGAAAAGATGAAAGCGCATAATAATATGTATGCTATTTTCGGCGTCTTCAATCTGTCTGGAATACTCGTTGCACACCCGAGATCATTTTTGTTATTGTCTGCACTGGAGATCTACTCCATAAATCTGAAGTCCGTAGTTTCGGCCTAAGTTACGGGCGATCCCTACTCCGTATCACCTACGAACATATGATTAGTTTGGGGCCCGACTTAGGAATTAATGACACCACGATTTGACAGTTGTCCCTACTCCCGATGTGTTTTATCCGTCCGGAAAAGTTAAGTAGATAATGGGGGCGTAGCTAGGGGTGGGGGGGGGGGGGATGCGTGGGCAGTGCCTACCCTAGAAACTTCTTTGCCCATCCTTTTCGTAATCTAACGTAGAGCTGAGAGTTCAAAGAGGTTTTATTGAGTTCTTTAGAAGTTTAGAACACGTTGACTAGTTTATTGCACTGGCGCTATCTTTTTTGCGGGAAAATTCGTGCGCCCCGTGTGGAGTCGTTCTGCCCATGCAAAGCTAGTGGATATAGCTTGGAATGAAACTTGCCTGTGACCATCACTGGTTGCCTAAAACCGACCCCGGTGCAAATGCTGTACCCACTAGCAGGAATAGCGCCACCAGTGGTTCGCAGAGCGGTGGCAAGCTCCAGCGAAAGAGCCAAAATGGTCTCCCAACACAAGTCACCCTTTGCACGATAACATGCTTGTGCCACAAAGGCTGAAAATCCGAAACAGTTTTTAAAGTGTGTCGTCCCACTCATTGGCGAACGATCACAAGAAAGGCTGAAGCTGTGGTGAGACAGTGCTTCTTTATCCAAACCACCAACCCAACAACCACCACCACCATTCCACCAACCATTCGTTCTACCCGCTGAAGACATCCCACCTGGACATGAGTTAGCTTGGGTAACCTAGAAGTCTTTAAACAGACTCGGACTCAGGTTGGTCGAAGCAAGGAAAACCTGTTCAGGTGGAAATTCATAGACGACTCCGCCTTGGAGTCTAAATGTGGTGCTGTTCCACAAACGTTGGGACACTTAATGCCGTGTCCTGCGTGTCCTGTCAGCTGCACGTTGCAGGATGATGGCGCCAAACAAGTAGCCGAATTCTGGGCCGAGCCCATTTAGATTGCTATCGACACGCTAAGAAGATTTATTAATAGGAGTTTTCGTAAATAAAACTGCATTTAGAATAAACAAGCTGACGAGTGGCGACTGTGGTGAAGTAGCCACATGGGCTGGTTGCTATTGATGTGTATCCTAGCTTTCTGAAGTCAAAAGGCTTAAGTTTGAATGGTTATTGATAAATTAATGACGTGTTCACATTGATAACAATTAATTTAAAACTGTTGTCGGTTTTATATCGTTTGAATCAATGTTGATAAACATAATATCAATCAGTTTATTCATGCTTCAAACCTAAACTGTATAATAATTTTATTCACGTATACACGTTGAAATAATTTAATTAAATATCTATTATATTTTTTACGACAAAATCAAAAGTCTGAGAATCAGCACTTTTCGAACGTGAAAATTACATAAGATAGTCCCCCAAAATGACCGCCCTTCACCACTTCCCAAGCTTTCGCTGGGAAGAAGTGGCGCAACAAACTCCCCAGCCGCACAGCTGTCGGTTCAGTAGAAAAATTTGCTTCGACAAAATTAAACATGACAATATTAAAATTGATATCAACAAAACAGTCGATACCGTATCCTGCCTGTAAGCCTGTTGGTATTTTGACTACAATATTAATCATTGAGATAAAGTTTTTTGTTGCAAGGTCGTGTCAAGAAACTCATAAAAATGTCACAGACCTAGACAAAACTTGTATTGTTTTTGTAAGTGAAATTTTAACTTAAACTTGAGGTCAGTTAACATTGTAAACAAGATACGAAGCTGTTTATTATTGAGGCTTTATTTACACAAATGAGTTCTCTTGACATACAAAAAATTACTCCATATAGTATTATTCAAAATTCAAACTCAAACTCAAAGCATTTATTTCAGATAAACCATTTACAGGCACTTTTGAATTGTCAAGGGGCCGGTGAGTCAGAAAGATGAAGCTAGTTGCCTACTCCAAAGCTTAGTAGGTAACCTTACTGGAGAAGAACGGGCAAGAAACTCCACAGACACTCTTTTAAATAAAAATATGGTTACAAAATATTGGTTAGGTACTTACATCATTCATATTAAATTATGCATTTGAGAACGATTCAGAACTTTAAAAGCGTCCGTAATAAAATAATAAAAAGAAACTTATTCAAATATAAATTAAATTTAAATAAACCGTGGCAGCTAAGAGATGACAGTCCCTACTGACGGCACACGTTCACGAACATGGATTAGCACCATTCAGCTCAACCAATATGAAGGGAGCTAAATGATCCAGAGTGGGACAGAAGAGAAAAAAAAAACTACTGTGATAAGATCGGAAAAAATATATTAAATCGGCGTTGTATTGTTTTTGTTCTTGACTAAATCGCTTTACCACAACCTTAGTATAAAACTAACTATATTTCTGTTATTAGACACGGTCTTATAGATTGTAAGGTCACAGACTCACAACTTTACTGTCATAACTTGACCCAGTTGAACTGTTATCGTTGAATTTGTTACTATCCAAATGTAGACAGTGAACTATGTAACCAAACCTCTATGTTTTTGGTTTCAAAATCAAATAGAAGGGGAAATAGGCACTTTTGAAAGTCAGAATTTACAAAAAAAAAAAAGAATTTATTCTAGTAGCCGATATTTCGTATGGAGAAGAATAGACAAGAACGTCAAGATCAAGAAACTCCAATGTTCCTTTTTTTTTTTTACAATATTTTGTTTACATTAGTTATACTTATAATAAAATTATAATGTATGTGTTTTCCTCAAAAACCATGGGGTTTTTGATAGCCAACCATGGCGATATCGATATCCATGGGGATACCGATATCGCCATGGTTGGCTATGAAAAGGTAAAGGGTTAAATACTTAAGTCGGACTCCTATCAATAAAGTGACCGTTCTCAAAAACCTGTTTGTGCACTTTGCCTTGTAAAACAGATTTTACTCAAAGACATTGTCATAAACTCATAAGTAAGTCAATGGTTTGGTAATGATATTGAAACCCAGGTAAATGTTGTTGTCCATCCCGTTATGAGAACCAATTTAAAAACAAGTGTAATTAGTTCTATGAAATCGAATGGCGCCATTGTCGTCTACGCGGTAAGAAAAGTGCGTGGCAATATTTGGAACTACGTAGGTCGTTCGTAGCCACGCGTGGCTACGGATCTACGGTCATTGCTACGGTGGCTACGGCTAACTCTGCAAACGCTAAAAGTTCACGTGAAACACAACAGATGGCGCTAGTGGTAGTCTCAGAGGAAAAACACTTTTCACAATACGTATTCGACTTGTGAATAAAAAATTGTTATTAGGATAAGTAGTTTTTTTGATGAGATGGAGGTTCTCATTGAATGTCCATTTCTGGTAGTGGTTTTCAGTAGTATGAAAAGAACGTTGGAAAAATGGCTCTCTTCATAGCTTTTACGCAATGTTCGAATAGCCTTTATTAGTTTTTTATGGCATTAGTTATTGTGCTGTTATGACCAATTTTCCTCAATTTTATCCTTTCTAGATTAATATCGAAAAAAAAAATCCACATTGATAATTATTTATCTCGAAACAGAGGAAAACTCTTCACCTTGACAAAACTCATTAAAGTCATTAGCAATTCCATAAACTGAGTAATGACACAAACCTGTAGACGGAAAATGGTCTGACAAAAATAACTTGTCTTTCCACACGATATTTCGAATTCCTTTCATCGTAGCATGTACGTTTTTACTGTTTTTTTATATTACCTAATGTTTACATAAGTAGCTATTTACAGAATATGTAGTGTAGTGTGCCTTTTAGTCTGAGCTAAATAAGTGCTGATAGCAGTGGTGGCTCAGTGGTAACGGCCGCGACGTAAGAGTTGTATGTCGTAGGTTCGAACCCAGACAGGCGCTTTATTTTGTGTAAATTATTTCATCACCACTGCTCTCAAAATCGTGAAACAAAACACCGTGAGAAAACGAAAATGTTCTAAAATATCAAAGACATGTGACGTCTAGGTACCAACCCGCACTGTGGTGCCCGTGTAGTGAATTTCGGCCCACTCCCTCTCACCGAGAGGAGGCCTGTGTCCCAACAGTGGGAACATTATAGGCTGATTATGCTTATGCTAATTAATAGCAGATAGATTGACAATAGCAACTCGATGTTATTAGTAGACGAGACGGCGCTGCTGATCACTTAGGAAGCTCAAGTAGTGGCTAGTGTTCTATTTCGCCAGGAATTCCACTCAATAACAATCTTAAATTCATTAATTCACAGGCAGACAACGCACAGCCTAAGCTACTGGGTCTACAGGTTGTTACAGAAAGGGTATATCAATACAAACGGGTTGAAGAGTGTATCTGGTCTAGAATCTCTGTACAAAATTTCAGCTCAAAAGCAGTAACTGAAAATGCTTAATATTTTTTTATTTCGACATCACGGCGCTGCACTGGCGCGCGGCGGCGTGATGTGCGTGTACTAGGCGCACAGACACACTACAGATAATGGATAATGAATGACCCTCGTAGTGCGGTGACACGTTTGTTATGATTTCAATTTAATAAACTATCGAAATAAAAAAATATTAAGCATTTTCAAAGTTACTGCTTTTGAGCTGAAATTTTGTACAGAGATTCTAGACCAGATACACTCTTCAACCCGTTTGTATTGATATACCCTTTCCGTAACACCCTGTAGAAGCAGCACAAAAATTAGTTTTTCCAACGGAGGTGAGCAATAAGGAAGGATTTTTGAATAATTATCTCCCTAGGGCTTAAAATATATGGGAATGAAAATTTGTATGGAAGTTATGATTTTTTCCGATAGGAAATCCCATCGGACACACGGCTTGTAAGTGCATAACATCACGCCTGTAATCCTCGAACGTTAAGGCAGACCTATAGTACACCCACATTTCGCCAGTAATGTTTCAAGTCCCATGTAATAGAGGGCGAGCCTGTTGCCGTCTCCAGTCTTCGGGTCCCATACCTAATTCGAGATAACAATCTTTGAAGATCATCATTAGCCCCTGGTGCCTACGTGAGAATATGTGGATAGCTCAACTCCGGTCAAATAGGACATCAAAAAAAGTACGTACATACATACAAATATGATGTCACTTTTAACACTTGCCTACACTTTTTATTACGAAGACACCGTATTCGTGTTGTTAATGTGCTACTTTGCCACGGTACAGTCACGAGCATAAATATACAGGGTGGCAGGGACATTACGCGCAACCTGCTACCCTGGATTCAGTACTTACATGATTCTGGAACTGCGTAGAAATTTTATGTGATCTACAATCATGTGCTGCATTCATGGTTTCAATTTGTGCGTCGTTGTCCCTGAGACTCTGTGTTTATGCTCGTGACAGTACCTAAAGTATTATTCAGTACAAGACCGTAGCATCCATTGTGATATGTTTTATAGGTTCTTTACCGTATTGAGGAAAACCGCAGGAAAATTACTTGACTTAATATTTTACCATGGTTTTTAACCTGCGCGTGAGTCTTTGGAAAATGCTTCACAAAGATAATAAGAACAACTTAGACTTAGGAACTTAGGCTGCTATAAAAGAAAATGAGGCTCTGCGGGTGGTGATACTAAAGTCTTGTACGTCCGGCACACCCTGGTAGTCAGCCTTGACTGGCTAAACTTTTCGCCGTGGCATGTGCTATGTTCATATAGCTCGTGGAGAAAGATTCGGGCAGGCAAAAAAGTAGTCGTAAGTACTTAGTTCACGCAGCGATATAAAAAAGTGGTTTGAAAAGTAATCAACTCCATAATTTCCTCAAATAAATCCAATCCTTTTTTATAATGTCTAATTATATAATATGTAAGGGGTAAGACAATCATCAGTGCAGATGATTGGCTAAATATCAAAGCGCTTTAGTCAGACGGAGCTTATAGGCAGAATGTTATGTTCCTTTTTATTAAGTGCCAAAAAAAACTGTTTGCTAAATAATATTTTACAGTTTTCTTAATTTATCCTTTGAATACGAAGCTAAAAATATGTAATATTGCTTTTCACAAACATAGGAAGGTAATAATAGCTATTAAGAATCTAAGCAAGATTTAAGAAATGCCTGGTAAACACCAGTGGTAGATTATAATTTATTTAATAACAGATATAAATAAACACGTGGTATTACATCCTTCTAAGACACGCCATTTTTTGTGGCATTTTCGTCTACGCTTAATGACTGGTATTTATAAAATTGCGTAGGTTGTATTGTGTAATTATGGGTATTGGGTACCTACAAAGTGAGGTTGTTGACATTGCCGTACATAGGTACCCATCACAAAAATACTTGAGAACAGTTACACTCCTCTATAGCAACACACTAACAATTTGAAATGTCTTTACTTTTGAAGTTTGACAATTCGACAACAGTCATTGCGTGATTTACGTTGTCGAGCAGACCAATTTTTCAAACACATGGAGCAATGTATTATGCATTTTCTTCAATATCCTTCGGTTGTGAAATACCACGTAAAAAACTTTGAAATCGGGAGAAAAAAATAACAACCAGAGAGCTGCTTGTAGTTTTTTTGCTGTCATTCAAAGCTTCTATGTAAATTCATTAAGTACACCTATGGTAAACTGATGTTATTGTTTTTTTCGTTTACTGATGTAACAAAAAATATGATGTGAACTTTAGATCTAAACAAAAAACATAAATCGGGTCCGGTCAGATTTATTATCAGAAATAGAAATTACACTGCCGCCGCGCGCCGTACGCAAAATACGCGCTTTGACGTGAAGTTGCGGACACAAGTCCGTATTACCTACTTTACTTACGGTGTAATTGCGTAACACATTAACATTAGGAATGTCTTTTATTTTGACAGTTCAACAACATTCATTGCGTTATTTACGTTGTTGAGTAGACACATTTTTAGGGTTCCGTAGCCAAATGGCTAAAAACGGAACCCTTATGGATTCGTCATGTCTGTCTGTCTGTCCGTCCGTCCGTATGTCACAGCCACTTTTTTCCGAAACTATAAGAACTATAATGTTGAAACTTGGTAAGTAGATGTATTCTGTGAACCGCAGTAAGATTTTCACACAAAAATAGAAAAAAAACAATAAATTTTAGGGTTCCCCATACTTACAACTGAAACTCCAAAAATTTTTTTTCATCAAACCTGTACGTGTGGGGTATCTATGGATAGGTCTTCAAAAATGATATTGAGGTTTCTAATATCATTTTTTTCTGAACTGAATAGTTTGCGCGAGAGACACTTCCAAAGTGGTAAAATGTGTGTCCCCCCCCCTCTAACTTCTAAAATAAGAGAATGATAAAATTAAAAAAATATATATAATGTACATTACCATGTAAACTTCCACCGAAAATTGGTTTGAACGAGATCTAGTAAGTAGTTTTTTTTTAATACGTCATAAATCGAAAACCGCAATTTACCTTTCACAAAGTTACAACGAACTACAAGAACTTTTATATTATGTTACTTGCTGCTACGGAACCCTTCATGGGCGAGTCCGACTCGCACTTGGCCGGTTTTTCAAACATGAAACAATGGACCCTTCTAAATGATTCTGATTGAGGATAGTATTTTACGCAATTAGGGTGCTAGTTTACACTGGAAAAACAAACTACGAATTAAAAGTAGAAAAGATTTTATTTTGGTCCTAGGAATCACAAAATGGAAACAGTCAAGGCAGGTAATGATGATCGATAATTTCTTTGCAGAAGGAAACCTAAGCTCACCTAATTAAAACTCATTATTGTTTAAGAATTGAAGAGACCTACAATTTGACAATGACAAGGACTAATTCTGAATTAATAAGATCGCACAAATCACGATTATCTTTGACTAGCTTCAGCCCGCGACTTCGTTCGCGTGAAACTTCTTGTTTCCCCCGAGCCACCCCGTCGTATCGCATCACCCGCCCGCGCTATCACTTAACGTTCTTTTTGACTTTTTTTCGTTTTGCTCGGCTCCTAAGGGTCATAGCGTGATGTTACATAGCCTATAGCCGTCCTCAAGAATTGGGCTATCAAATGCAAGAAGAATTTTTGAAATCCGACTGGTAGTTCCAGAGATTACACCCTACATACAAACTTACAAATTGTACCTCTTTATAATATTAGTATCTATAGATGAAATTAGATTTTGTTGCTATTGTTTTTTTAATTCATTCATTATCTCTTGTTCGTCATCGTAAAGAGGAAAGCTTCGTCTCTAACCTGGGTTTGCAATTTAGTTTTCAAACGTGTAAACAAAAACACGCTGAGAACCAGCGCTGGGGCTCCGTCCCGCATAGGGTCTTAGCATTATGCTGGGCGATGGCAGTTTTGTGGATGTGACGCATGTTTTCCCCCAACTTGTTATTTTTTTCTGCGTCTTGTTTACCGCAAATGTGTTGATGTTGTTTTTCTTTCTTTTTCTTAAACTGGTTATTTGGAAAATTATTTTTCCAAAAATATTGTATTTAGGTGGTAGGTCTAGGTAGTAGACCACGTAGGTATTAGTTTATTATATTTATATTAATTACCCACATATAAAGTTCAGTTTGAGCTACAAATTTCCTATGCCTAATTCAATAGTACAAGTCATTCTAAAATCAATATAAGTACTTTACACTAGCATAAAGTTGAGTTTTTACCGACTTCACAAAAAGGAGTACTGTGTTCGGATGTTTATATGTTTTTTTTTTGGATGTTTGTTCATCGAATACTCCGCCAATTGTCGACGGATTTTCAAAATTCCTTTTTTGTTCGAAAGTAGATAGCTCTGAGGTGGTCCCACTGTCACCAAGTTAGGATCTGATGATGGGATCTTAGAGAAATCGAGGGCAACCCTCAAATTTTATAGGCTCACTTATTGTTTTTCGCATATTTTATGAAGTATCTTATGTATTTGCGTATGGTTATCACCATCTCAGGTAGCTGGGCTGATGATGGAAGGTACAACTCCTTAACAGTAAGAAGTTACTCGAACAGGCACGGAATGTTTTAGTACGTTGTTTTGATGTTTGATAGGATATTTGCCACATTTGGTCTCATGATCATCAAGTCATGACCTGATGCTGCAGTCAGGATAGTCTGCAGAGTACCTAACTCCTCGACAACTAACAGCAGATATATCGTGTTTAGGCTCATTGAAAAGGGCTCGATGTGTGGATAAACGTACTGTCAATGAGGAACACCGAAGTACATAGAGACCTGATGCTGAAGCCAGGAGCATCAGAAAAAGTACAAACCTTGAAATCACAGCACCGTAGTCGTGTTTGGGCGAACTACGCAATAATATCTAAGTATTTCACGGGCTGCGATTCGATTAGGTACTTTAGTATGGTTGCTAAGCAATTTATGCTCGCCACGTGAATGGTGATATGGAGCTGATGGTGGACCAGGAGAACTCCTCAACAATTTACTTCCCTGCATCGGGAAAAGCAATATTTAGTAAAAGGCGATGAGCAAGTTGACACTAGACTATTGTAACTTAGATAAATTATAAGCAGACCCACTAAAAAGCGTGAAATAAAAACTTTTTAACAAAAAAAAAACCGACTTCCAAAAAAACACTACAAAGTGAAAAATAACTTTAATTTCGGAAGTCGGTGGCAAAAACTAAAATACTGATCCAAAGACACCGACTTCCGACATTAAAGTTATTTTTCACTTTGTAGTGTTTTTTTGGAAGTGGGTTTTTTTTATGTTTTGAAGGAATTAAAATTAATTTGTAGCTTTCAGCCGATTCAATGTAATTGGATATCCCTATTCAGCCTATTGCTGTACATTGTTGACGATATAAATAAAAAATCAGATAATTTTAGCGTAAGTGACCTACCTTATAGAAATCTGCCAAGGTTTTTCAATAAGACCAGACAATATGCAATGGGCAGATGTTTTTGTCTCAGTTCGAAGTTTGAAATAACAAAACTTCTTTGTGAAAACTAAATAGTCGGATGTTGTAGTGCAAATGTTTTTTCTTGTCACGTCACGATATTGTAATAAACGTTCTAACTATAAAAAATGATGATTAGAAAAATAATAAAGAGGCAATACAAACTAAGGATTGCGGTTTATTCTTAAAGTTGGCCTATGGTCAAAGTCAAGGTTTATTTTTTACACGAACGCGAAGCTAATAATAATAATGTGTATGATTTATATCCATGATATCCACGAACTTTCGTTTCGGTCAGAGGTTGTGCGCGTTGTGTCTGAGCAATGAATAGCTTTCCACCAGGCGAGGTCGAGGGCAAGAGCTGGCTCATTTTGCAATGAAAACATTTTTTATTTAACCCCAAGAGACAAAACTTAGCGTAAGCTAACGATTCGATATGTCAAAATGCACTGATTTTGACAGATCGAAGCGTAAGTGTACGTCTGGGAGTCTATTCCCTAAGCATGAAATTTATTCGTAGTTTCGGCCCAAGTTACGGGGTTTACCTACTCCATAACACTTACGGACTTATGGGTAGTTCGGTCCCCGAACTGATAATGACTGACAACACGATTTGACAATTGTCCCTGTTCCTGTCCGAAAAATTGAATTTGCCACTTGTTTGATGGATCATTTTTCGGACGGGCCATTCTCTTCGTTGACGGAGAGAAGACCCGCTGTACCGTCTCACGAAAGAAGTCTCACAGACGCGGCCGGGCGGCGACACAGGCATGCTACGGAATCGTAAATCTTTATTTATTTATCAAAACATTATATTTCAGCCTTTCAGGCATGGGTTAATAATATGCACAATCTTAAATAGATCCCTCTCTCTTTTTTTTGTGATTTTTGCTGTTTCGTACATTTTGACCGCGAAAGGTATTGTACTTTTCTTTTTTTATTAAACAGCTGATATTTTTGTGATAACCGCCGAAAAAAATCATATGCTGAATTCAAGATTACAGTTTGCGCGTCGGCGTCGATGCCCTTGCCACCCTGTATAATAATAATTAGTTCCACTTATTGCCGCGGGAATTTTCTCGTGAGACGGACTCTACGCTAGGTTTTGTTCGTCCCTAAGTTCAATAAGTCCCCGAATCACAGGCGGTACGGTAAGGGCTTACAAGGGTGTATTCCCGTTCGTCCCATCGACTTCGTCCCCTTAAGGAGCCCTTAGAAAACAAACACGAAATTCGGAAAGCATTTATTGTATTTAAAACAATACAACATTTCTACACACAGAGATATTATTATATATGTCTTGTAGCTTAATTGGTAATGGTATGCTATCATTTTAAATGCTTAATCCCGTTCGTCCCACGACGGGGACGAAGTCGGTGGGACGAACGGGAATACACCCTTACAAGGAGTAAGCAACATAATATCAATATGTAATTTGTAATTTACACACATAATTTACAGATATGTATTTTTATACAACTTTTGCCAATGTATTCGCATTTTCATACAAATTTTGCCAACATATTCGCAATTTATAAAACAGTGAGATAGCTGCAGTTGTTTGCATAAAAAGGTAATTAAATGCAACCTTGCAGAGATAATGAGCAGACTTTTTTTAAATAAATTGAGACCAAGGCCTAAACTGTAGCAAGTTTGAAGGGTTTAATGCAACTGCGTTTACATAGCCTACTTGTTAAAAATAAATATTTTATAGGTTAATTCGTTCCAAAAGCGAATGTGTGATTTTCTTAAACAACATACTTTTGAGACAGACATGAAAATAAGTACACCTGCATTACTATTCTATAAAAATTTCACCGTGAAAACTTAGGAGGTGAAATGTGTTGTCATTCCATCTGTTTGATGCTAGGTTGCCACTATTGACAGCTCACTTCACCTGAGTTTTCACGGTGAGATATTTACAGAATAGATCAGCTGGTTTCTCAATTGAGAATTTGACAGTCTACTTTGTCATTAGGTACATAAGGTAAAAGTCCGCGAAATTCAAAATTTATTTGCAAGAAAAGTAATAAATTTTGAGTTTCGCGGACTATATTGAAGGAGTCATCTTAAGTATTACTAAAGTGCATGCAGTATTGTGCTTATATTGTACACCTCTGAGTGCAGGCGGGCGATAACAAACCCTCGGTACTTCAACATGCACAATTCATTCATAAATAGAATTTGGTGGAGTACGTTCATCATCATAATCAGCCTATAATGTTCCCACTACTGGGACACAGGCCTCCTCTCTTGTGAGAGGGAGTGGGCCGTAATCCACACGCGGGCCCAGTGCGGGTTGGTAGATGTCACATGTCTTCGAATTTTCGGTTCTAGGACATGCCGGTTTTCTCACGATGTTTTCCTTCACCGTTTTGAGAGCTGTGGTGATGAAATAATTTACACAAAGTAAAGCGCCTGTCTGGGTTCGAACCTACGACCTACAACTCGTAAGTCGTGGCCGTTACCACTGGGCCACCACTGCTCAAGAAGATTGTATTTTTGGCAGATTGAGGTAATTAGAATGCGAACGTTCTTTAACGGGAAATGCCACTCTGGTCTTCTGAATTAACGCTTTGTCTTAAAAAAACAACCTTACTCCCCACCGTACGGAGGGGAGTAAGAATCACCGATCCATAATTCAAAACATTCACCTCATTCATATCATGTTTAATTTTTTTTTACTTTGGTTGTTTTATCGTTGCCAGCAAACAAAAAAGCCAATTAAGTAAACCGTAACACTCGAGTGAAGAAATTATGATAACCGAATAACGTAACTGATATAATTCGATAAAACTAATTAGTTGTATTCTAATCGAATCGATATTGACATGACGATTATGAAATGGACCGAAACCGAGTGAAAGTCAAAGTTACGTCTTAGGGTTTTGTTTTAAAATTCTGACTAAGGTTTTCCGTAAGCCGACGTTGGCACGGACGTAAAAGTATCGTGGCAGGAATTTATAGCGCGCTGAATTTCCAACTCTCGGTGTTGAGCCGAGGGTTGAGAATCCAACAGCGAGCGCATCCCAGCGCGTGAAAAAACACACTGTTGGATTTTCAACCCTCGTTGCTAATGCAGTGCGTTGAATATGAATAACCAATGTGCGAAAAAATATCGCCGCAGGAAAAACGCGCCCGTGCGTCCCTACAGGGTAATTGCGTAACACACTGTCAGTCGCAATAGGTTCATTTTGACAGTTCACCAACACTCATTGCGTTATTTGCGGTGATGAGCAGACACATTTTTTGATCATATGGAGCAATGGATTAGAAATATGCTTCAAAATGATTCAAATTGAGAGTAATAGTGTGTCTGGGCTAACTGTGATATTGTGTCAGAATTTTTTAGGTAATGTTTTAGCGAAATATTCATAATTATGAACGCCCACCCTAAACTAAACCGCTGGGGTCCGGAAGCTTACAATTTTACCCGTAAGTAGGTACTTTTAATTAGACTGCCTTGTTGGTTTAGTGGTCACAAGCGCTACTGCTGACCACGAAGTCCTGGGTAAGATTTCCGGCTCGGGTAAATTGTTATTGGATTTTTTCATTTGGAATTTCTCAGTAACATCCCGGGGTCTGGATTTGTGCCAGTTTGAAGGGAATATAGGCTCTTCCCCTATCACATGGAACTTAACCATAGCTGGCGAAATGTGGGTGTACATGTCTGCCCAACCCTTCGGGGAATACATGTGTGATGTTATGTGTACCATTACTATTGTTGGCGTCTCAGAGGGAATGCACACAGGAAGGGCTTTTGGAAACTCCACCCCTAATAGTGAGTGAATTAAGGTTGGAAATTCCGAGGTTCACACGCTAAAGCTAGGTGGGAATAAAAGCTTTCCCTCCTTTTTTCGAAAAATCGCAAAGTAAATATTTCGACATTATATTAAACTTGTGAGTCCCTTTACACATTATGCCGCAGCGGCTGCAGCACCGCCGCAGCGCCGCTGCATCAGTCACCCTTGGATTTATGTATGAACCCCTACACACGACGTCGCGGCGGCAAAAACCAATACAGCGGCACCGCGGCATAACGTGTAAAGAAAGGGCCTTAATGTACCTATTAATAAATAACTTGTTTGCAAACTGCTCGGAACCTAGAGGTGTGGTAGGTAATGTAAGGACGAGGCACCGACCGCTCTGGTAAAAGATGACCGCTTTACGTGCCTCTTTACCTCTCAATTTGTTTTCATAATATATGTAGTCATGCAGACACTGCTTTGGATATTTCGAAACCTTAGTGGAAAAGGGGTTAATTTGATACTACGTCTTATGAATAGAACGTTTTGACCAGCACCCTAATTGCGTAATACACTATCAATCACAATCTAAATAATTTCGAAGGATATTGCTAATCCATTGCTTCTTATGTTCGAAAAATATGTCTGTTCAACAACGTAAAGAACGCAATGAATTTTGTTGAACTGTCAAAATGAAAGCCATTCTTACTGTTGCTGTATTACGCAATTACCCCGCTGGTCTGGAAATTGGTGATTTAATTGAGTAGCGATGGTAACTTCTGTTGCTGTAGAAGCCCCCTGATGTAGGGACTGACTCTTTAGCGTTTCAAGTCTGCAAGTACACTGTATATACCTATGATTAGTAATTGGAAGACCTCTCTAAGGCAGTTTTTACGATCACTCTTGTGAAGTAGTAGTGATCACGCACGCACGCACATAGGCAATCGGTCCAAAATACTCTAAATAACCGCTTATACGCCGCAAGACCTTGGACTGACCGCTCTGAAGTATAGCCAAGATAGCACAAAAGTGGTGGCTGTAAGGCGCGTCGCCCACACGAGCTAGAGTCGAGGCGGCGACGAGGCGCGGGCGCACGTTTTCTATAGGAATAAGTATAGGTATGTCGCCTATACATACATACCTATATTTATTCCTATAGAAAACGTGCGCCCGCGCCTCGTCGCCGCCTCGACTCTAGGTCGTGTGGGCGACGCGCCTTAAAGTCTATAATCTAGGCCTATGTTGGTCCTGTGAACCATCCACGACTCAATGTACCGTGTGTTGGCTATTATTTTCACTTTGATATCTATGGGTACTAATATAATAAAGCTGAAGAGTTTTGGTTTTGTTTGAACGCGCTAGTCTCTGGAACTACCAGTCGGATTTGAAAAAATGTTTTTGCGTTTGATAGCCCAGCCTCTTGAAGAAGGTATTTAACAAGGCTATTTAATATCACGCTACGATCCCTAGGAGCCGAGCATAGAGAAAAAAGTCAGAAAGAACGCTAAATGAAAACGAAGTACTTAATAGCGCGGGCGAGCGATGCGACGCGACACGAAATATTCATAGTGGTAAATTAATATTCAAAAATTACATCAAGCGAATAAGCGGTAGTAATAGGGATTATAAATCGTTTTGCCTAGCGAGGTTCCTTGTAGCAGTCCTTTGGCAGATTACGGTACATAAACATTAGGTCTGTCTCGTATAAGGTCTTAGCATTATGCTGAGCGATGGCCGTTTTGCGTGGATGTGATGCATGTTTTCCCCCAACTTGTTATTTTTTTTTGTGTTTGTGTTCTTTTTATGCGTCATGTTTGCCGCAAATAAATGTCTTTTCTTTCTTTCTATGTGTTAGTCTACAGACTGGAATGAAAAAGTAAAACAATTTATGTCTGTCGTAGCGGCTAATAGAATTTAAAATACCGTGCGTAGACTGCTCACTAATAAGCCCAGGTAGGTACGGGCGATTTTTTTCGGGCACTGGATGTTCAACGCAATGCTCAGCGCTGAGAGTTTAAAATCCAACATAATCATTGTTTTGGCGCGCTGGGATGCGCTCTGTTAGAATCTCAATGCTCGGTTTAATATCGAGAGTTCAAAATCCAGTGCGCGATAAAAAAATCGAGGCCTAAATCATGATAAATTATAGTTATATTTCGGCAACTAAATATTGTAGAATACGATACATTTTGGTCTTAGACAATTTGGGTCCTTTGGGCCGTATCGATATTACGTAATTGAGACATAGATATAGCAATTTAGATTTGCAGCACGCGGTGGTATCAATGTTAGTATTTCGAAGGTAGCCGGGCTTTTCACCTTGGTGGCGTACGTGCAAAAATAGAGAGATGAGGGACGGACTTGTAACACGCTTCACGTGTGTGGGAAGGTTATCTTACGTTATACCACAATATATTGTGGTTATACTGACGACAAGTAGTAAGCTCACTGTTTATTTTGATGGTAGATAAAATGTTTGTTTTGGAATGCACCAATTTACATAGTCTGTGGGAATAGACGCGACGCTTTTATAATCCAGAATTCATAATACTAAAGTAAACTGTATAGTAATCAAATAGCTTTTAAGCGTTTTTAACAAAACCACGCACAATAGGTATGCTTAAAAAGTATTGTTATAGATTCATAAGCGTGCACAATGAATACAACCTGCATATCGCGATACTTTCTCTTTATCGCGACAACCTTGAACTTGCTCGCTGTGTGGATATAGTAGTACCAAACCATCACCATGGCAACTAAGGACCTTGGCGGGGTAAAGTAATAAGTTGCCCTTAGAATGACCGCTGAATAGCCTTTGTATGCGACGCTTCTGAGTGTTCAAAATTAAAGGATTCGAGTAAAGTAATGAATACTTACTACAACAATTTTTGCGAAGAGACACGTGATTATGGCAACGATGACACGTCCAGAAAGAGACTTTTATATTATGCTGTAAATTATTTCGCGTAAAAAAGTCCTCATGCTATAAGCAAAATTCTGGAATAGTTTTGCATCCATGATATTGATAAGTTCAGCACCCTAATTGCGTAACACACTATCAATCACAATCTGAATCACTTTGCCAATCCATTGCTTCAATGTTCGAAAAATTTGTCTACTGAACGACGTAAATAACGCAATGAATGTTGTTGAACTGTTAAAATTAAAGCCATTTCTACTATTGGTGTGTTACGCAATTACCCCGCAAGTATATGGTGAAGTAAATCTCACTACGATTACTAAAACAAATTTTCAACGAAGTTTAGTCGATAATTATTTATTTTGTTGCTATTTAGTTGCTTGTTATTGTAATGATGAATAGATTCACCCACCCATTCTTCAGGCATAGATCATTAATGGAGACGTTGCCTACGAAACCTTTTGAACCCGAGACATTTCGATATTGCTGACTCATAATATGTGTCATGAATATCCATCCAAAAACTGTCGCGTCATCCTGGTAGCATCATTTGCAAAAGGCTTAAGAATTACTAATTCATTTTGGCCCTTCGTGTCGGCGATTCATTTATTAACTCCGCGAAATAACGATCACGAGCAAATTTTTGGGGGTCGTAAAGGCCGAGTATTTTGATTAGCAAAGCATCGAGGTTAGACAGGGGTGGTCCTCTATTATATTCTCAGAAAGCTGAACGCCATATATGGTGACAGCTAAATCTTCTTAAAAGCTTTTAGAGTTCAGCCTCAAGTTCATCATTAAGTATACAGATATCTCTGTCTCGATTTAGAATATTCTTAGTATATTATTAGGCAAATTAATGCTATGCGACCCTGACTTACGAGTTATTATAGGTCGTGAGTTTGAACCTAGACAGGTGCTTTAATTTGTGTAAAAGGAAAACATCATCAGGAAACCAGTATGTCCTAGAACCAAAAATTCGTAGGTACCAACCCCCACTGGGCCCGCGTGGTAGATTATAATAATAATAATATTCCACAACTATCACACAACGCCATCTAGTCCCAAGCTAAGCAGAGCTTGTGTTATGGGTACTAGACAACTGATAAACATACTTATATATTTCTAAATACATACATATTATAGATAAATACACCCAGACACAGAACAAATGATCGTGCTCATCACACAAACATTTGTCCTGGGTGGGAATCGAACCCACGACCTCCGGCATAGCAGTCAGGGTCACTAACCACTAGACCATCAGGCCTGTCAAAATTATAGCCCACTCCCTCTAGAAGACAGGAGGCCTGTGTTCCAGCAGTGGGAACTAGGCTGATTATGATAAATGCAATACGTTCACTTCAAAACGTGGCTCTTGCCCGTTCTTCTCCATAGGCCCTATACTACGGTTTGGAATGGGCAACTAGCTTCATCTTTCTGACTGATCAACCCCTTGACAATTCGAAGTTTATTTGAAATATATGATTTGAGTTTGAGTTCACCGCGGGTTAATCTTGAATAGGTTAGAATTTTTCGAGACGAAAGTTAGACTCCTGCCAAAAGTCATAGGGTGGCAAACAGCTCAAAGTTTAACCGTGAAAACGTGGTAAAATAAATACGAGTGACTCAAATTAGTATTGATATTCATTGCAATTGTTCCACATTTGGTCCGGTTATCAATTGGGTTTCTAATCAGTTTTATTTGTATGTGTTAGAACTTCAGGACAACAGCAAACTCAGCTTATCATTAGATAAAACTGATAATTTTGTTAACTAGACAGGACATAGTGAAGTAGGGTGCATAAAGTTCGATGCAAGGTAAAAATACCCCATAAAAACTAACAGCATAAGTATCTTTAGTTTGGTTTGGATTTTCTGTAAAGTAGACATGCTTTACAAATAATCAACGTATTAACCCATCTCGGTGAACCTCAAATTGGAGATGCAGTGCATAATTGAATAACATGATAGACTAGAAAAAAAATAAGATACTGTAGAAAAAAAAATATATGCCCTAGAAAAGAAATGAGATACTTACTCTAGAAAAAAATGAGATACTTTAGAAAAAAAAGAGATACTCTAGAAAAAAATTATACTTAAACTAAAAAAATGATAATCTAGAAAAAAAATATTGACCTTAACAATAACAATAATTTGGGTCTTCGAGCCGGATATTATTCATTAATACTGTATTAGATGACACAGCCTTGATAAATGTTAATTAACATATTATAAATGTGTCATTACCTGTGTTTACGCTTATAATTGACGACGTAATGCGTACCTATTAAAATACCCATGTAAATAATACAAACGTACACTAATTACTAAAGAAAACTTAATTTCGCCTTTTATGCCACCTACAATGCAACGTGAGGACCTCATTGATTCGACAGGACTTTAACGCTTGTAATTTTACTTTTTTAAATTGTCAAGTTAATTCCAGTGTAGATTCCTATGGCAAAGAATAGGAACTCGGATTCTTAGCAAAGAGTTACCGCGCTACGAGTTTTCAAACTATTGTGTACTTAATTGAGAAGTTGAGACAGACCTTGGCAAAAGCCGGTACTACCTATAATTCTATTATGGTAAACTGAAACTTCATCAATATGAAACAGGCTAATGCCGACTCTGAGCTTAATAAAACAGACTGACGGATGAAACTACCGAAGTGACGGATTTCACCTTAACTAAATTTATCACGTGGAAAAAACCGTGGGGTTATTCTATGTAGATAGATAGAATTTGCTTTATCATGTACACCATAAAAATTACAATTATATAATTGTACAAATTTTCCATAGGGTGACACAATGGGCGGTCTGTTCGCTAAATGCGGTACAAATCCAACTGAAGAAAGTAAAATAAATCTTAGACAGATTACTCGTAAAAGTTGCAAAGATTTAAGAGGCTTACTAGAGCTAAGTGTCCTTGAAAAACGCATGCACACATATTCAAAATCGACGCAAACGCCATCTAACGACGACGCCCATCACAATTATGACATAAAGCATACATGAGATTTAGAAGTAACGGTTTTGTGAGATTACGCCCTAGTATTCTAATAGATGGCGCGGAAACGATGTGCAAATAAGTTAAAGATCTAACACAAATTATGTAGTTATGTGTGACAACATAATAAATTTTATTCGTTTTGAGTGTGACTTGAAAAACTTAAGGATGTGGGTGATTTTGAAATAAAACTGATTCAATGAAATTTAAAACATTTTTAACCGACTTCAAAAAAGGAGGTTGTGTATTCGACCCGTATGTATGTATGTAATGTATGTATGTGTGTATGTTTGTATATATATTTGTAGATTTTCTAAAAACTGATGAACCAATTTTGACCATTCTTTCACTAATGTGATCTACATACTTCCAGGAAGGTTTTAGTATATTCATTAGGTAGTTATTCTATATTCATTAGGTTCATTAGGTAATTATTCTTATGTAGTATGTCCGAAGTTAATATGCATAAATGTACTGCATCTCCGGCATTTCTATGCGAATTTTGATGATTCTTCAATGCACTAGTGTTAATTGAATTTTTGTGGGGTAGGTACAATTAGAAAGAAAAAAAAAACAACCGACTTCAAAAAAAGCACTACAGCGTGATAAATAACTATAATTTCGGAAGTCGGTGTCAAAAAACGAAAATGCGGAACCAGCGACACCGACTTCCGAAATAAAAGTTATCACTTTGCAGTGTTTTTTTTCTAAAACTATGAATTTTGGAAACATCTAAGAAAGTGCAGTCATTACGCTTAAGGTACGTATTTTCGACTTGACGTACAACTGTCACAGTGACGTATGTGGACGACGTGTAGATTTGTATTCGAGAGTCCCCGGGTTCGATTCCTAAGGTTACGAAATCGAATTTTCTATTTAAATGTCATTTTGAATTTTTAAATATATCTATTAAATATTTTTATAAATAACTAAAAAAAGTCTGCAGGAGAAAGAAAGTCGAAAATATTAACACGGAAGTTAGGTATTTCTAATGCGCAAGTACCTACACGTTATCTAAGCTATTACAAAAATAAAAAAAATTCTGACCTAATGTTTTTATTAACAGACCGCGACTTATTGATAATGGGCATAATGAAATAGGTAACAGATTCATCTGAAAATTGCGATGAAAATGATCAAAAGCAAGAAATTAGATTTAAAATTGATTTTGTTTATAATAAATAGGAATCATAGTTATATATGAATGTTAGGTACCTAATCTTTCAGGCCGTTTACACATTATGCCGCAGCTGCAGCGGCACCGCCGTCGCGTCGTCGCTGCATCAGTCACCCTTGGATTTGTATGAACACACGGCGCCGCGGCGGCGCGCCGCAAGGGCTCATACAAATCCAAGAGAAACCAATACAGCGGCATCGCCACAGAATATAATAGTATGGCACCGCGGGCGGCGCACAGTGGTCTGAAAATCGAGCTCCATACTCATAGAAACTTAAAGTTCGGAAATAAAAAAACAAAAATTGTAATGGGTCAGGTATACCTCCCTTTACGTAATATTAACGTATGGATGGTATCAGTCGCTCCACGCGTGAGAAAAAAAAGTTTTTTATTTTTTTTGTATGGGAGAAAACACTTAATGTACATTTTTTTGAAACTGAATGGAACTGATAGGCTGGAGCTCACACGAGCTATTGTACGATACACGGCCATCAAGATGACATACAATTCATGCACCGTTCGGCGCCGCTTTGCACGTAGCAAATTTTTGAAATTTTGAATTTTCGATACGTGATTTTTCAAATCTTTGACGAGGTTAAATGAACTTGCCGATCGATTTACTTATACTATCGTTAGTTTTAGCCTGCTTATGACCTTTGTGATGACAACAATTAAAAATTATATTGATTATATACGTTTTTTTTTATTTCATTCCAAGAACTAACTCATTTAATCACCGTGATTATGGTTGAGTTATAATTATATACCAATGACATGAGCATCAACCAGCTCTAGCAGGGCCAAATGGGCCCTAGTCACAATAAAATTCTATTGTCTGTAATATTAAAGTCTGTAAAACCTAATTAAAGAATAGCGAACGATAATGAGGGTAGTTGTATAAAAATAGGACGTTTGAGCTTACTTTTATCAGTAGCTCTCAGTACTTGTGCGCGCTAACTTATTACGTTATTTTTTTTATTGTGCTGTGATGGAAGGTTGTGATACCAATTTGGACATTGTCATGTTTGTGACAAACAACAATTGTTTTTTACAGCCCAATGTTTTATTTGAAGTTTTTGAGAATACTATTGATTTGTCAGAAAATGAAAAGAGGGTATTGAAACAATTCTGTCAGACTTATGTTTGTTCGTTGAGGAACAAATGGATCTCGTGTAATCGCACGAGACGTACATACATAACAAAGTATGAGACATGGCTGCAAGAGAACATAAAATGGCCTGAGATCATGAAAGGAAAGATGACCCCTTATTTAGTGTCAGTAGAGCAGCAAACCCGTTCCAGTTCTGACTTTGTTTTAAATAAGGGGTGCATCAACATCCTACACACCGGAGACGTGCAGTGTTGGAACATCAACATCAGTTGTGAGGCCGAGAAAATCATTTAAAGAGCTAAGCCTGCTACAGAAGAGAAGGAGAGCGGAAGACCTCCTAACGTATAGCACTGAAAGCCTTGCTCATGCAACCGGTTTGAAAGCACATGACAAGAATATAGCAGATATCGTTAAACTAGTCTCGGAGCAAAGAGGCTACAAGGATAAATTGTTAAAGCCCAAGGAAACTGTGCCTATATATTCCGCTGATAAAGCTTTATTTATTTTGACCTCATTGAAGCTTTCGAAGTTGCAGTATATAACATTAAGATCTTGTGCAAAAGAAGAAGGAGTACCACTGTGTCCTTCTTATACTGCCATCCTTGAGGCGAAGAAGGACTGCTGCCCTACAAAAGTTACCATTGTACATCACGGAAGGAGAGGTAAAAGTAAAGCTAAATTTTGGATAAAACTGTGCAAAGCTTGGAAAATTCCTACGTGTGGAACCTTCGCTGGATGGCAAAGAGTTAACAATTATATGCAAGTATGGCTTTGATGGTGCTTCAGGGCAAAGTTTGTATAAGCAAACTATGGCAGACGAAGACGATTCCAGTATGTTTATGTGTTCTTTTGTGCCTCTGCGCTTAGTTTGTGGCGAAGAAAAGGTATGGGAGAATCCAAAGCCATCTTCCACAATGTTCTGCTGACCAATTTATTTTAAGTTTTCAAACGAAAACAAGTTGAACATCGTGGAAGAACAGGCTCTGATTGAGGCTCAGATTGAAGCAGTATCTAATTATAACTCAACCATAATCACGGTTGTAGAATCCTGTTGATTTCGTACTTATGTTAAACATATCACTTCACTGGCTCACTACCACACCAAGCGCCATCGTATATAGCCTGCTTCACTTTGTCTGTTTCCCGCCATTCCTCGTAACTGACAGATGACATAACATAACTGACAGCAGCTACCCCGCTTGTGTGAATGAGACAGTGTTTACATATCTATTTAATAGATACACTACAACGGTGATTAAATGAGTTAAGTAGTTCTTGGAATGAAATTAAAAAAAAAACGTATAGGTACTTATAATCAACATAATTTTTAATTGTTGTCATCATAAAGGTCATAAGCAGGCTAAAAGTAACGATAGTATAAGTAAATCGATCGGCAAGTTCATTTATTCACGTCAAAGATTTGAAAAATCACATATCGAAAACACAAAATTTCAAAAATTTGCTACGTGCAAAGCGGCGCCCAACGGTGCATGAATTGTATGTCATCTTGATGGCCGTGTATGGTACAATAGCTCGTGTGAGCTCCAGCCTATCAGTTCCATTCAGTTTCAAAAAAATGTACATTAAGTGTTTTCTTTTCTCCCATACAAAAAAAAAAACAAAAAACTTTTTTTTCTCACGCGTGGAGCGACTGATACCATCCATACGTTAATATTACGTAAAGGGAGGTATACTAGACCCATTACAATTTTTGTTTTTTTATTTCCGTACTTTAAGTTTCTATGAGTATGGAGCTCGATTTTCAGACCACTGTGCGGCGGCGAGTTTTGATAGATCTTATCAAAACTCGTCGCCGCGCCGCGCCGCCGGCGGTGCGGCGCGGCGGCGCGGCGGCGCCGTATGTTCATACAAATCCAAGGGTGACTGATGCAGCGGCGCCGCGGCGGCGGCGATGCCGCTGCAGCTGCGGCACGATGTGTAAACGGCCTCAAGGATTAGGTACTCGTACCTAACATTCATACATAATTATTATGATTTCTATTTATTATAAACACAATCAATAAAAATTAAACTCTTGCTTGTGATAATTTTCATCGCAATTTTCGGATGAATCTGTGATTTCTTTATGCACATTATCAATAAGTCGCGGTCTGTTAATAAATTTAGGTTTTTTTTATTGTTACAATGGCTTAGAAAACGTGTAGGTACTTACGCATTAGAAGTAACTTCTGTGTTGATATTTTCGACTTTCTTTCTCCTGTGAAAGATAATTACATTGTAGACGTTTTTTTAGTTATTTATAAAAATATATTTAAAAATTCAAAATACATTTAAATAAAATTAAATCGATTTCGTATCACTGGGAATCGAACCCGGGGACCCTCGAACACAAACCTGCGCGTCGTCTACATAAGCCAATGTAACGATTGAGTATGTCGTCGAAAAAACTGAGCTTATGCGTAATAAGTGTATTTTCTTAAACTACCAAAATTCATAGTGAAAAAAAATATTCAGTAATAATAAAATGCTCTTACTTTGTTCGGCGTTTGTTTTATATGAACGTTTTGTAGTCCTCCTAAGGGAATGTTTCACTTTATTTCCCATATTTACAAATGATATAATTGATAGCAAATTATTACGCTATTTTAACTTAAAAGTATTTTATATTTACATGAAATAAAAATATTTACAGAAAGAAGATATGCAAATAGTAATAATAAACAATGAATGTATGTACATATAAATAATGCGGCGAAAAGAGCGACACGCCCGTATAGTATCAGGCCTCGGCCGGCATTATTCCTACACGGGGGTTTACCGTTTACGTACACATGCGCACTTATTATGTTCGGAACTATGAATATGCTATTTACAATAAAACTATTGTTTGAACTAAAAAAAATAAAACACTATTATTTTGGTATGTTGCTTGTAGAATGATCTGACAAAAAATCAGAATGATTGTATGTATATTAGTATGGTTTCTATTGTAAAAAGAAAGTTTTTAGAGGTATCTTCATGATTTTTTTCTATCGTACCAAATTAGTTGTATCATGTTTTCGAAACACTATTTATCTAAAAATTCAAAATACATTTAAATAAAATTTAAAAAGAAAGTACGATTTCGTAACCTTGGGAATCGAACCCGGGGACTCTCGAATACAAATCTACACGTCGTCCACATGCGCCGGTGTGACAGATGTACGCGGAGTCGAAAATACTTACCTTATGCAAAATGACTGCACTTTCTTAGATGTTACCAAAATTCATAGTTTTATTGCAAAAACTTTTTAACAAAAAAATTAAACCTCCCAAAAAAACTGAAAAGCAAAAAATAAAAACCTTTTTTATTTTACCTTAATAAATAAGTTCTTAAACTAATGCAAGTATACCTAAGTAATTTTGAGTCGGCGCCAGGTCGTGCGGAGAGCGCATTTTTTGTTTGGAATGTTATATTTATCGCTAGAGATTTCACGTTGCATTATTAATTTGATTTAGTTATTTCTTTAAATTTAAGGTAATTTAGTGATCATTGTTCATTGATTGTTTGGCGCCGACTCAAAATTTCTTAGGTATACTTGCATTAGTTTAAGAACTTATTTATTAAGGTAAAATAAAAAAGGTTTTTATTTTTTGCTTTTCAGTTTTTTCGGAGGTTTAATTTTTTTGTTAAAAAGTTTTTATTTTATAATTTTTTGAGGCTATAATTTACTAATTACTACATGCTTAATTTTTGACTACTCTTAAAATAGCTACCTACCTTACTTTAGATATTAACTGTTATATAATCCTACTTTAATTATTCTTTTTTGTATAGTAAAATACTTAAAAAAACAGGCTTTATATACCAACATAGATAGGCCTTTTATTTTAATTGTAATACACAGCTCAGCATTAAAATCTGTGAATGAACAATAAATCACCCCTATTTTCCCACCCTTAGGGTAGGATTTTTTTTTCCAAATTTACATGGGACCAACTTCGAGGTATGTCCTATCCAATAAAAAAAGAATTATTAAAATCGGACTACTCTGTATAAAGTTATGCGTGGTCATACATTACAATCAGTGAGTGAACAATCAATCATCCCCTGTTTTCCTACCCTTAGGGTTGGATTTTTTTTTCCAAATTTATATGGGACCAACTTCGGGGTATATTCTTTCCAATAGAAAAAGAATTATCAAAATCGGATTGCTCTGTAAAAAGTTATGCGTGATCATACATAAAAAAAAAAAAAAAAAAAAAAAAAAACAAGAAATATACGCGTCGAATTGATAACCTCCTCCGTTTTTTCGTCGGTTAAAAAATAAAAATATTCAGTTAAAAATAAAATGCTCATACTTTTTACTTTCGTTCATATTATGTTCGGCTTTTGTTTTATATGAACGTTTTGTAGTCCTCCTAACGGAATGTTTCACTATATTTCCCATTTATTTACAAATTATTACCCTATTTTAACTTTGTTATGTTACGCGGACCACTGCCGGGAGACACAAGTGAAACGCCCGGGAGTTGGGACTCGCCGTACAATAGATGGCGCGCGCCTTGCACCCATACATAACAAACTTAAAAGTATTTTATATTTACACGAAATAAAAATATTTACGGAAAGAAGATATGCAAATAATAATAAACAATGAATTTACAAATAAAACTTAACAAAAACATAACAATCTTGACGGAAATAGTGCGGCGAAAAGAGCGACACGTCCGTATAGCATCAGGCCTCGGCCGGCAGTGTCGCTATACGGGCGTTCACGCACACATGCGCACTTTTTATGTTCGGAACTATGAATATTCGATTTACAAAAAAACTATTGTTTTAAATAAAAAAATAAAACACTATCATTTTAGTATGTTACTTGTAGAATAATCTGACAAAAAATCTGAATGATTGTATGTATATTAGTATGGTTTTTATTGTAAAAAGAAAGTTTTTTAGAGGTATGTTCATGATTTTTGAAGTGAAACTTCTTTAGGCGCGCTTGACTTGGGGAGTAAACTGGCGAATGCGTTACGAAAACGTGTGATCGCGAGTAGGGAAGGTACGTAAAAAATAGCTGGAAATACCTGGTGTAAAAACCCGGTCCCGGTCGCATAAATATGCGACCGGGTTTTTACACCAGGTATTTGCTTCCAAGTACGCACACCGGGTACCGACGCAAAATACTTGCAAGACTATTAAGTATCTTATACGGCTACTCGCTCAAATACGTAGGTACTCAACCGCGTTAGTTTTCGCAAATGCGATCATGCTCCTTATCAGTAAGAGTCTACAGAACAATTTCGTATGCAAGTATTTTTTACTTTAATGGTTTGCAAGTATATTTGTAAACGCGATTTTGTTCCTTATTTATAGGAAGTCATTGATCAATTTGCTATGCAAATAGTTTTACTTCCAACGGGGCTTTTGAATACGCGATTGTTCTTTTGATTGTATGAAGTTATGGATCAATTTTCTATGCAGATAGAAAATGTTTGAAAGTATCTCGCTCCGTCGTGCGTCGACGCTCGAGTACGTAGGTACTCAAATAGTTCAACAACCGCGTTTGTTTTCGCAAATGCGATCATGCTCCTTATCAGTAAGAGCACAGAATACTTAATAGTACTACGTACAGAAAGGACACTCCCTTCCTCGACCTCTTATCAAAGTCAAAGTCAAAGCATTTATTTCAAATAGGCACATAAAAGGCACTTTTGAACGTCAAAAATTATCTTAAAATAGAATTGATTCTAGTCGCCCATTCCAAAAGGTAGTTTTCGTATGGAGAAGAACGGGCAAGAAACTCCACCGTTACTCTTTTAAAATGTTTAGGTACAATATTTTGCATGGGTACATTAATTATATAATAACATGCGAGGACGATGCACCTACAATAAAATTACTATACCACAATAGGTAAAAGAATTAAAAACGAAACCATGACATATAAATTAATTATCTGATAGATACATGGTGCTCACATATTTACAAACATGGTACAAGCAAAACGATTTTAATTAAAAAACAAAATACAAGTAATAAGTCAGGGTGTGAGTAATAAATGTAAAAAAAAAGAATAAAAAAATTTACAATTAAATTAGCAACCAGTTTGATTTTGTCTAGACTCTAGATTGTCCTATGGAGCAGGACCAGCATGTTTCCAAGCGTTCTTATCTTGGATATAATCTTCTAATTTATAGTATGCTTGTTTACAAAGTGTACGTTTAATGTGAGTTTTAAATTTTCTTTCATTTAATTGCAATATATCACAAGGTATTTTATTGTAACATTTAACACAGTACCCCATAAAAGATGTATGTACAGTCTGTTATAGCAATTAGCTGACCCCTTAAAAATTAAACGAATTTGAACCTTCTGCTTGTTAGCAGTAAGCTTATCGAACTAGAACAGTTCAACGTCTACGATTAATAAAACAGTTATTCGAATTTGATATTTAACACGCAGTGTTAAGGTAGGTATGATCTTGAATATTGTTCTAACTTGTAATATATTATTGCTAATTTCAACAACAATCACCATGTTCGTGTGGTCTAGTGGTAGCTGCAGTGAGCTGACAAGAGCGTGGTTGCGAGTTCGAAACAACATATTTTCTGCTGCGCATTTTGTTTTATAATATTTTTTTTTAAGTTATAAATAATAAATTATAACTTTAGCAACAAAAAAAAAGGTGAACGAAAATAAAAAAACGATAATGATGGTAAAAACGATTTTATTTTATAAAAAAAATTATTATAAGAATAACGTAAATGATATAACAGTTACTAATAACGTTGTTACATACTTCACAGAGTTTAATGTAGTGAATCAACATGTTATAATATTTAGAAATATATAGGTATGTATTTCTATTTCATAACAATAACATCACCACATTAAATATCGTTGAACTAAATAAAATAGCATTATACGTTGATGTTTTACCTACTAGGTATACTATATATCAATTTGTTTTGTAAGTATGTAGTTATGTTTAGTTATAAATAAGGTTTTGACAAAGACTTCTCGTCGGTAAATATGACAACATAATCTTCCCAATTAAAATTGAGATATTCTTGGGCAAAGCGGACCCTTGCTTGGCGATGTGCAGCAGTCAGTTAAATTTTACGTGCTGGCTTGTATTGTTTCAGTCCAGCAACATGCAAATGTTTTCTGACCGTCTGAACAGAAACATTATACTGCATTGAGTAGGCAAAAATGGGTGTTCAGTATGCCTTCTAACAATTGCTTGATGATGTTCTGACACAGGAGTAACATTGCAGGTTTTGGTTCAGGACGATCCTTTTGAATATTCCCTGTCTCTTCAAAACGTCTTAGCCACAGTCTGACTGTATTTCTCTGAAACAACACAATAAGCATAATTTTAATAACCCGGTAATCATAATTTTTCGAATAAGTTTGCAAAAATACCTTTAGATAAACCACATTAGACCTATAAATAATCTCATAATGAAACAGTTAATTTTCTATTATTCTATACAGACGTTTTTAAGCCAACTAACGAATTAAGGAAGTATAAAAAAGAATACACTTACCGCTATATTAAGTTTCCTAGCAATCGCTTTAATACCAACATTCTCCTTATGCAAATACAATATTTTGTATTTTAAATAATCACTCAACTGAGACATGACGATTAAACTATCAAAACCGATAATAATAATTAATAAAAAGGCGTGAATTTTCGCAACTTAGTAAGGCAATATAAAAATGTTCGTGCGTATTCACTGCTATTTGTGCATAGAATGTCTTGTTCAATTTATTCTTCTACCCCATATTCCTAAAATCATTTCAATAGCAGTTTTTGTTGAATACGCATATTGACGTCGAACTACCCACTTATTGAAAAAGGTGAAACGTTTATCGTTTATCAACTTAATTGATATGCTTGTTCTTTACAAATTTACAATAATGCAAGAAATACTTAACGAACAATTTATATATTGAAAACAAAATTAAACATGAGACTAGATTTGAACTCGCATCTTGCACGTCTAAGCCTTACGCATGAACCACGACACCAGATTAACTTGAGTAAGATAGATGAAATAATGTATTAGTAGCAATGACACAAATTATCACAACATTAACCTAACCTTTTGTAATAAAACTCCTTGGGTAGATAGTTATATTATTTAATCACTCCAATCCAGCAATCTACTACAATTACTTGGTTACAATAATTAAATACCTAATACTATTTATAGATCTTGACACCGTTACTTTAGTTTGTCCGACCCGTAGCTCGCTCCAAAACCAAGTGACCGAATCGATTCCCCGATCGTGCCATCCATCACCACTTCTCAACCGTTACCGCTTGGTGTTGCCATATAAATAATTGTTCTGAATAATCGTTGTGTCAGTTTAGTCGATTTCCAAAATACAGATAAATGAACCTAACACTCGTCCATCCTGACCTTGTGTATGTCCTCATACACACAAGTCAGGACGAACCTAACACTCGGGCAATCGATTCGTTTTACAAAATGAGTAAAATACCAAAAAAAAAATAAAAAATGAAACACGGAATATGAATCTAGAAAACAAAAATTTCAAATAAAATTATCTATTAAATACATATTTAAATATTATTATTGTATATATTATAGTCGAACTAGTAATTGAGCTAATACAGTTTTACATTATGCTATTTCAATCAATCGCTTATAATTTATGTTTTAACAACTTAAACAAATTATTCTCATTATTCCATTAGCACGCTGGGATCATTTTACATAATTTGGCGAACCAATCACTTGGTCCCAAAACTAGCAAACCAATCACATGGCTGCTAAACTGGCAAACCAATCACATGGCTGCTAAACTGGCAATCCAATCACATGGTTGCTAAACTGGCAAACCAATCACATGGTTGCTAAACTGGCAAACCAATCACATGGTTGCTAAACTGGCAAACCAATCACATGGCTGCTAAACTGGCAAACCAATCACATGGTTGCTAAACTGGCAAACCAATCACATGGTTGCTAAACTGGCAAACCAATCACATGGTTGCTAAACTGGCAAACCAATCACATGGTTGCTAAACTGGCAAACCAATCACATGGTTGCTATTTTATTTACCATACACATAAATCGAAAATAAATTATTCTAGTTTTAAGTAACACAATTATTGATCTTAACTAAGAATTCAAACTAAAGCTTAACTTTTATTATAACGTGTTCTTAATAATGGTACATTTTATCCAACTAAATTGTATAGTAAATCTAAAAATGTACTTAAACTAAAGTTTAACTTACTTCTTAATAATAGTATATTTAATCATTCTGTTAATTGTAAATAATACATCTGTTTTCTACTATCTAATTACTGTCGATATCATGACTTTCACTCTCTGAACCATTGTCATTCAAATTTAAGGCAGCCACGTGTACCCAGGGCTGCATACGGTCGGCAGCGACGGTCGTTTTACGTTTATGTCTACTACTACTCAGTCCTGGTATTGCTACAATTCTGTATCTATCATTTCCAAGTATCGATATGACGCGATATGGCCCTATATAGTGAGGAAGAAGCTTCTTACTTTTACCGTCATTTTTAAAATTCGTGTTGGTAATTTTAACTAGTTCCCCTTCAGAATAGATGCGGGCAGGACGTCTGCTTTTATCATACCGTTCTTTTTGTTTCTCTTGCTCTTCGTCTATTTTATCTTTGACTTCCTCCCTAATAGTAATTATGTTATCATTTTCTCGCGTTTCTTGCCTAACTACATTTAGCCTCGGATTTAACTCGCTACTCATACAACTACCAAACATGACTTCAGCAGCCATCCTTCCCGTTGTTTTATTAATTGTATTATTAATTCCCCACTGAATTTTACCGACTTTATCGTCCCAATCTTTTTCATTATCGTTGAGGTTTGTAGCGGTCAAAGAAGCAAGGATTGTGCGGCTGTATCGCTCAACTTGTCCATTCGAGCGTGGACTAGCAACCGCATTCAACACATGCTTCGTCCCTCTATCCAAACAAAACCTCCTAAAGGCATGGGAAGTAAAACATGAGCCACGATCGCTAATTATTCTATCGGGTACTCTAAAGGTACAGAAAATTTCATCTAGAACTCTTATTGCAACTAGAGACTTTGTATTCCTTACAGGCCTTATAAAAACGAATTTGGTAAACGCATCTACTATCACTAAAATATACGAATTCCCTCTTTTTGAACGCACAAAGGGCCCAAGATGGTCAATGTGTACGGTGTGGAAAGGAGCCTCGACCTTAGGAATTGGATGCAAGTGACCCTCGTTACATGAAGTCTTTTTTGAGTAGGCGCATTCAATACATGCTTCAACATATTTTTTTACAAATTTTGACATTTTAGGAAACCAGTATGCATTCTTTATTCGCTCGAGAGTCTTTTCAACACCAAAATGGCCAATGTCGTCGTGGTTCATACGACACAATTGCCATCTTGCGCCCTTTGGCACAACCCATCGTAAGTTTGTTTTATCACCATCAATGCATCTATAAAGTTTGTTGTCCTTTATAATGTAATTATCCCTAATTTGCTTAAGTCCTTCTACATCTAAATTTGAAGTTAAAATATCTCTGATTCGACCTAGTTCGCTATCACCTAACTGTAACGTATGGAGCCAATCATCACCAGTGATAACCATTACTCTTGGATATTGGTCAGTAACATCTAATGTTGTTCCCAAATTGTTTCCGTCATTTATGATCGGGTTGCGTGACAAAGCATCCACATGAGCCATCCTATTCCCCGGCCTGTATTCTATTGTGCACTGAAATTCTTGTATTAAGAGATACCAGCGCGCGATCCGCGGAATTATATCGCGTTTAATAAATGTGGAACGTAAAGCACTGCAATCAGTGACAATTTTAAAGTTTTGACCCAATAAATAGACTCTAAACTTCCGTAAAGAACATACTACGGCCAACGTCTCTAATTCATATGCATGGAAGTTTTTTTCCTCTGGAGAGGTTTGTCGGCTATAAAATGCTACGGGCCTGAAACTATCAGTACTACCCCTTAAACGTTGAAGCAAAATTCCACCGATGCCATATTTACTGGCGTCCGTGTGCAATTCTGTTTCCCTACTTGGGTCATAAATTGCCAAAACTGGACGGTGTATTAACTTTTCCTTGAGCATTTTGAATGCGTTTTCTTGTTCATCTGTCCAAATCCAACTAGCATCCTTTTTTAGCAATTTATTTAAGGGCTGCGCAATGTGTGCAAAATTCATGATAAATTTGCGGAAATATCCTACAAGCCCAAGAAATTGACGAATGGTGTGAACATTTATAGGCCGAGGAAAGTCTAAAACACACTGGATTTTTTTGTCACCTGGCCTAACACCTAAAGCACTAATTTCATATCCTAAATAATCAATTTTATCTTTTAAAAATTCGCACTTGGACAAGTTAAGAGTGAGATTTGCCTGTTTTAGAAGTTTCAAGACGTACTCAAGCCTCTCTAAACATTGTTCTACGCTTTTCCCATATATCAATACATCATCTATATAAGCTGTGGCTTGGCTATACCTAGCTGACCCTAAGACTCTATTCATCATACGTTGGAACACCGCCGGCGCATTTGCCAATCCAAACGGCATTCGATTAAACTCGAATTGTCCATCCGGAGTGACAAAGGACGTCAGCGGTTTCGACTGCTCTGATAATGGCACCTGGTAGTACCCAGAAAATAAATCAAGCGTGATGAAAAACACCTGACCGGAAAGCCTAGCAATCTCGTCTTCTATTACCGGCATCGGATAATGTTCCTTAATTGTCACGGAATTTAACATTCTATAGTCTATGCACATTCTCATTTGCCCATCTTTCTTACGCACTAGAATCACGGGACTAGCATACTCAGAGGTGGATTCTCTTACAATCCCAGCTTCTAACATTTCGCCTACCATTTCACGTACTTGATCGCGTTCTTTATGTGATAACCGGTAAGGCCTATAAACAATTGGACGTTTGCTGTTTATTTCAATGTTCATTTCGGTAACGTTAGTACTTCCTAGCTCCTTTAAATTCGATGCAAAACAATCTTTAAATTTATTAAGTAATTCTAACAACTTCGATCTATGTTCATCGCTAATATGATCACCAATATGAACCTTACTAATATCAATGCCATCAGTCATCAGTTTATCACCCACATTAAAAACGCTATTAACTACCTGAACAATGCTAGCGCGACTTATAATAGAGCCCTTGTATAAATGGCAATATTTAGATGTAGGTATAATATATATATATACGCAACCATCCTTAAGTGCATAGACACCACCGCAAACAACGTATTGTAGCGTTGGTTTTCCTATAACCTTACTATTTAATATAACATGCCCATTCAACCGTGGTTCAGTATAAGCTTTGATTACAGTGGGACCATAGATTTCGAAATTCGCCGCGGAAATAACTTTTACTGTATGATCCTCGTCTATTTCTGATTTATTGAATGGTATTTCTTGATAAATATCAATAAACTGTAACGTTTTTGCCGTTTTTAATACAAAAACGTGCGACTGTTCGGTGTAAGTTTGTCCTACTAGCAAAGGTACATCTAAAAGTCCATCTTCAATTACCTGACAAATAGTGTTGGCACTAACACCATCGATATTAATATCTACTGTCACCTTTCCTAAAGAATAAACAATGTTATTCCCAAATCCCCTTATTGGGGTACGCACGCCATCACACACGAGTTTCAAATTTACCGACTCCGATTTCGCTAACAGACAAACCTCACTTCCAAAATCTATAAAAGCCCGAACAGGAACCCTATTTACTAAGACTTCCTTATAAAATTTCGAACTAGGATTAGATAATGATATGCACATTGTCTTTTGTGTACTCGCTATCTTGCTGTCGTTATCCTCTAGTTTTGTGGGGCATTTGTCGACTTTGTGGCCTACCTTATGACACTGATTACATCGAATCAGCGGCTTGGGACATTTCCGGTATATATGACCTCGCTCCTTACAGTTGAAACAAAACGCTACGTAATCACTTGATAAGTTTCCCTTATTATTAGATTTATCCGTTGTAACAGTTCCGGATCCTAACCTACCTTTAGCATTGGTATTAGAACGTTCGAAGGAATTTGACAATTCCTTGTTGCTCATCAAGAATTGTAACAATTGATCAGGTTGAGAGCATCTTAACGCTAGTGCACTCGATTTCATTGTTCTGTCACTTAGACCATGAATAATACAATCGACCGCACGCTTGCCAACTATATCGCACTGGTTCAGCAGAGCCAACTTTTCGTAATAGTATTGTTCAATGGGTTCATGATATTTACTTTTACGCCTGAGCATGTCTTCCAAAGACTGGCCATAATTTTGCTCAAAAGGAAAAGCCTGAGATAATTTCACTTGCCACTCAGCCCAAGAAAATAAAATTGAATCTAGGCTTTCATACCACGTCTTGGCCAGTCCTTGCAATTTCTGCATTGAGAAATGGATGGTTGTCTTATCATCCCAACCATAAACGGTGGCACACTCGTTCACTTTTCTTAACCACACATCTACACGTTGATTTTTCGAAGATGGGTCAAAATCAGGCAAAATGTTTTTATGATTTTTAACAACGTTACTAGAGTGATCGAGTGGGCCAGCCGCCGACGGTTGGTTCCTAATTGAATTTAAAATATTCATGACATCTTTTGAAGAAAACGTAGGACTATGATCTCTAACCTTTGTCCTATCTCGTGTCGCTGTAGCATCGCGTCGTCTGCTCCGTTCCTGTCGCAACTGGTTTTCTAGGGACTGCAGGTGCTCCTGTGCCGCCTCACGTTCTCGTTCAAGTTGTTCAGCTCGGTGGCTCGTACGATTTCGGACGCTCGGATTGCTTCGTCGCCCGGTACGGCTGCATTGCGGGCTCCGACTGCGATGCGATCTTCGACTGCGCTGCGGACTTCGACTGCGCTGCGGACTTCGCACGTGCTGGGGGCTTCGGCTATCCAGCTGGCTACGACCACGAACATCTCTGGTACTGGTGCGTCGTCGGCTACGGCTGCGACAGCATCCAGAAGTTTCGTCAAGACGCAGCGATCTTCCATGTGAAGGCGTCCTTAAACGCCGTCGCCCTTGAGCCTCCTGGTCGTGCTCCATAACTGAAACTCGAAAATAAAACAACTATGTATGTGCACTTTTATTGAGAGTTAAAATCATAAATATCTCGAAAACGGTTAGTCCAATCGCAAAAACAACCAAAATTTGCGCCCCCTTGCACCCCGTCAATAACCTCGCACATTAATAATTATATATATATATATATATTTTTTTTTTTTTTTTTTCATCATGTCACGTAGTGCACCATTAATTTATAACATCACAATATTGCCTAGATTTACTTACAGAAATATTAACAGCAATAAGTAATTATATTATATATAATGAAGGCAAAAAGAACAGCTATTTCAAAGTTACCGAAAAGTAACCGCCAGATTCAAATTTCATAATTTAAACCAACATAAAAATAAATACCGACAACTAAAAATTAAACCCGTTACTACTAAAATTTTAAACGTAAACTTATGTAATGTGAGCACATGTGTACTTACCACTTCTGAAATGTAATATAACTCCTTGGGTAGATAGTTATATTATTTAATCACTCCAATCCAGCAATCTACTACAATTACTTGGTTACAATAATTAAATACCTAATACTATTTATAGATCTTGACACCGTTACTTTAGTTTGTCCGACCCGTAGCTCGCTCCAAAACCAAGTGACCGAATCGATTCCCCGATCGTGCCATCCATCACCACTTCTCAACCGTTACCGCTTGGTGTTGCCATATAAATAATTGTTCTGAATAATCGTTGTGTCAGTTTAGTCGATTTCCAAAATACAGATAAATGAACCTAACACTTTAAGTCTTGCTGATTAAAAATGAAAATTGCGTAACAAATACCCATACATAGTAAATGATCTAACACCAACATCTTAAAGCTCAAATTTGCGTATCAAAATTATTTATTGTTTCTGTTCATCGAGTAGTGTTAGTCCGATTAACTCATACATATTGAATAACCTTTAATGTTATGAGAGGAGGGTGCAAAATCGAGTAATTTTTAGGGGGGTCAGCTAATTGATATAACAGACTGTACTTTGGCTAATCTGAAAAATGGTTGATGTATTTTATCTTTATTTCTTGTATTAAAGTTATGTCTATCGCTTATTTTATTAAAAAGATGTAGATTTTTTCTTACATACATAATATTTTCATAAATGAATTGGCAAGGTACCGTCATAATATTAATCCTTTTAAATAGTTCCCTGAGAGATTCGCGGCGACGTAGATTATAAATGGCTCTGACAGCTCTCTTTTGCAAAATAAAGATGGATTCAATGTCAGCAGCTCGACCCCATAGTAAAATGCCGTACGACATAATGCTGTGAAAGTAGCTAAAATAGACTAAACGCGCGGTTTCTACATCTGTTAACTGTCTTATCTTCCTAACAGCATAAGCGGCCGAGCTAAGCCGCCCCGCAAGAGATGTTATGTGAGGTCCCCATTGTAATTTCTCGTCTAGCGTGATTCCCAGGAAAACCGTTTGATCAACAAATTCTAGTTTTTCTCCATTCAGTATGATGTCACATTCGCTACTTCTAACATTTGGTAATTTAAATCTAATGCATTTGGTTTTCTTTTCATTTAGTACCAAATTATTTACCGTAAACCAATCTTGGACCTGAAGAATAGAGTTATTCACGTCGTCAAGATTTTGTGCCCGTCTGTCTATCTTAAAGATCAATGATGTGTCATCTGCAAATAACACCATCTTCGGTTGATTTTGAAGTAATTGTGGTAAATCATTAATGTAAACTAAAAAGAGGAATGGACCCAATATCGAACCTTGAGGAACGCCCATTGCCATTTCAGACCCCAATGAGTTTACGCCGTTTACTTGAACTTTAAGCTTTCTATCTTTTAGATACGACTTTAGTAAATCAAGAGCTGAATTCCTAATCCCATAGTGCTCAAGTTTCAGCAGAAGTGTCTCATGGTTGACGCAATCGAACGCCTTTGAGAGGTCGCAAAAGATTCCAATGGCATCTTGTGCTTCCTCCCAGGCGTTAAAAATGTTCTTTATTAGGGTGACACCGGCGTCAGTGGTACAACGCCCTTTGGTGAAACCGTACTGTTGTTCATGAAAGATGGAATTTTTATTAAAGTGGCGTAACATTTGATTGAGCATCAACTTTTCAAACACCTTACTGAGAACTGGCAGAATTGACACAGGCCTATAATTGTTGGGTTCTTTACTATCACCGGCTTTGAATAAAGGAACTACTTTACTGTGTTTCATGAGATCCGGAAAGACTCCTTGGTCTATACTGATGTTAAATATGAAAGCTAAATAGGGCGCAATCGTTTCAATGATAGATCTACAAACTTTTACAGACATTCCCCAGAGATCTTCTGTTGATTTAATTTTAAGATCTTTAAAAGCTTTTATAACAGCCTGGGGGTTCGTATGTTGAAAACTAAACTCCGAGGGGCATGCCTTAACATTCTTTCTAAGTAAATCAGCAGAACGCGCGGGTGAGGAATTTAAAGCTTCAGTAGTTTTAATGGGAATATTAGCAAAAAAGTTTTCAAATTCCTGAGCAATTTCTACATCTGAGTTTATGGGGCCATGTGCAGTTTCTAAATTAAATTCAGTATTACGCTGTTTTTTCCTACCTGTTTCATTATTTATTATTTGCCAGGTAGTTTTTATTTTATCATCGGCTGATTTTATTTTATTGCTAATATAAAGAGCTTTAGCTATTTTGCATACACTTTTAAAAGTCTTAGAATATGTAGCAACATACTGATGAAAGCTTGTGTTATTCATATGTTGCTTTAGGCCATAAAGTTCAAAAAGGTTTTCCCTGCTTTTACGAATACCTGGAGTCGCCCAGTCACTAAATAAGAACTTTGTGTAAATACTTTTAGTCTTTAGTGGGAAAGTGTCATTAAATTGCGTGTTTAATAGTGAAAAGAACTCGGCGTAGAACTCATTCGGGTCACATAAATTATTAAAACTCTGAACACATAATTTACTTGCTAAAGAATTATTTAACTTCTCTAAATTTTTAGATGTAATTGGCCTAAACCTTATTAGAGTTTTTTGTAAAGGCATGTAGGAGCAAAATGTTATTGTTTGTCCGCTGTGATCAGATGGCAACTTATTTACAATTTGTTTGTGTAAATAATCACAGTTACAGAAAATATTATCTATACAAGTGGCAGAGGAAGCTGTCACTCGGGTGGGTTCAATAAAAACATTTGACAAGTCAAATGACCTAAAAAGACTTAATAATCTCATAGTATTTGAGTTATTTTCTAATAAATTAATATTAAAATCGCCACATATGATTATTGACTTACTACTAGCAGAAAGTTTCTTTAGCACATCTTCCATTACAGAATCAAACACAGATAGATTCTGGTAACTTGGAGGTCTGTATACGCATACTATTACATGCTTATCGAGCTCAACACAGGACAATTCAATGGTGTGTTCAACAGACAGCCCGACGATGTCTTTTCGTTCCTTTGATTTAACAGAATTTTTAACTAATATTAATGATCCACCATGTATCATACATGTTCGGCTGAAATGGCTAACTACACAATAATTTTCATAGTTAATTGACATTACTTGATGAGCTTTTAACCAATGTTCTGTTAAACAAATGACATCAAACTTGGTTTTTTCTAAAAACAATTCTATTTCCAGTAATTTAGAAGAGCAACCTTGAATATTTTGGTTAAATAATTTTAAAACATGTTGCCCTCCCTTTGGTTTTTTATTATTCTGAGTAATATTGCCAGAAGATACCTTTTTATTATTCTCTAATAGTAATAGGTTATTTGAAGGGGTAACTTCTGTTGTCTTACTGACTAGTTTAAAGAGTTATCCGGAGAGACCTCCACAACTACGACTGAAGTGTCTAGGAAGCCCGTATGAGTTCCAGCAGGAAGAGAATACCCTATCTGACTGGTAGTGGCCTCCAAAGATGTTGGTATTGTAGGTGGACCCTCCTTCGTACAACATGAAGATTCATAATTAGTCATCACTATGTTGTTAGTATGACTAGACAACACAGACTCGTCCCTAATACTAGAATTTGTTATATTAGCTATAACACCGTTAATATTATATGCTATCAACATAGCAATCATATGTCTACATTCCCAAGACAGAGATAAAGTTCTCTGAGTTAACTTAAAACCACTAACAAACTTATTAGTGTCAAAAAACAATAATTTGTCACTATGATAACATGTCAGCATGTGAATAGTGTTATTCAACTTATATATATATTTATTCTCATCTTCTGATAGAGTATCAGAGTAAGGTAAAGCACACAACATTAGCTTACCTATGTTTAACTTTAATAAGGTGTTGACACCATCCACTATGTCCTCTCTGGTAATACCAGTACTTTTACCTAGTAGCAAAACCATTGTAGAATAATTGTCTAGATTTGTGTTTGCAATTCTTTTAATCATTTGTTTAAAACTTATGTTATGATAGCAATGATTGGTAAAACTATGGCTAAGGTAATTAAGTAATATTTTTCCAAAGCCTGAACCTACTTCGTCACTAAAAAAAATTGATTTATTATTCTGTGTACTAACACAGGACTCTGCTGGAAGAGCCAACACCGGTGGAGACAAGTCACTCTGAGGCTGAGGAGGTGGTGGTGGTTGGTTGGCACAGCTGCATGAGAGATTATTAGTCAGAAACTCATAACTCTCAGCATTGCACTTCACCAACTCCAGTAGTTCCCCAGCCTCAAATAATCGCTCACTTAGTTGTTGTTGTGAAGTCTCATATTTCTCAAAAATATCCTTCAGCAAGTGCTCCTTGTGTAGTATATCAGATACCGCACCTCACCCCACACTTCGAGGTATTCGTACATAAAAATACAAACTATTCGTATACAAACGTCATTTGTTTATGTAGTAGTAATAGGTAATTATTTTGCGAGCGTTGTATGGAGGGTCCGAGGTGTGGTAAGATTCTACGGAACAATTTCCTATGCAAGTATTTTTACTTTAATGGTTTGTAAAAGTATTTATTTGTAAACGAGATTGTGCTCCTTATTTATAGGAATTCACGGGTCAATTTCCTATGCAAGTACTTTTTACTTCCAACAGGGCTTTTGTTTGATTACGCGATTGTACTTCTTATTTGTATGAAGTTATGGATCAATTTACGATGCAGATAGAAAATACTTGAAAGTATCTTGAGCCCTGGTTTTAGGCCCTGGTTTCTTAAGGTGGACGTACTTGGAAGCCCTGGTACTCGATTTTGCAAGTACGACCCATGTCTACGGGCTACGCGAACGGGAGTTGAGTGGGGGATATAAGCAAGAGAAAGCAGTGCGCGCGCACATTTTCTTTCTCTCTTCCTCTCATAGCCAAATACGTTTGAAGTTTCACTTCAGTCGTGTGGTCATAAGCACACTCGGTTTTTTCTATCGTACCAAATTAGTTGTATTGTGTTTTCAAAACACTATCTATCTAGCAAATATCCTGAAGAATATCATATATTTTTCTGATTTTGTTTACTGTAGGCGATCATATACTTTTATTGTTTCGGAAACTACCGTTTTTTTGCGTTTAGCTCATGTAAGCGCCTTAACACAATGTCTTAGACCAAAGTAGCCCGAAGCAGCGGGGTAAATGCGTAACACAGCAACAGTAGGAATGACTTTCGTTTTGACAGTTCAACATTATTCATTGCGTTATTTACGTTGTTAAGCAGACAAATTTTTCGAACATATGAAGCAATGGATTTGTAACATCCGTCAAAATGATTCACTTTGCGATTGACAGTGAATTACGCAATTACTGGCCTCTTCTTCTGACTGGAAAAGTACGGGAAATGTAAGGGAAATCAGGAATTACATTTGCGTACAATGTAACCGGTCGATAGTCCGTACGGGATTCCCATACACTGTACACACCCTTCGACGTCTCCTCAAAGGAAAGCTTGACTGATACCTTTTAATTGGTTTTATTGCTATTTACACGATAGCAGAGATCCTCAATTAGCTGATAAAGGCATTAACAATAAGCCCGACACGATGTAACTGCTGTAAACTGTTGCTAAGTGTGTGTCTCAACTGTCTTCCGTCTCCATCATCAGATCAACTCCAGGTCTCTATTTTGTTGAAGCGTCAACTACATACGTGTGCCCAGTTTCAAGTTCAACTGAATCGGTTCACAAGTGAAAATTCAGTAGGTGGTAAAACAATCAACCCCTATTTTTCTGCACTTAGGGGTGGGTTTTGTTCTTCAGTTTTAAATGGGACCAACTTCGAAGTATACACTTTCCAATAAAAAAAACATACTATTCGAATAAAAGAACTACCTACCAAAATTTGACCACTCACAGTCAAAAGTTACGCGCCCTCCTCCTTTTTTTTCATCGGTTAAAAATAGGCGTTCTATTCTAGGAAGTGACTGACGATCAAACCAGTGTTATACATATTTTGCACATAGCTCTTGCCTTTGAAAGATATGTATAACATATTATCTCCTCGCCAGCCAGACAGGACATAGTCTGATATGTTATTAGAATCTATTTTTACAATTTCCTATCCACCTTCACAGACAGTCTGACGTCAACCCTCGCGCGAAAATATTATGGACAAAAATAATTATATTTGCTCACGCCAACTTTTACCGAAACATTGACAAAATTAATCCATAGGCAGAGAGTTTAAAATCCTCCAAAAATATTATATTCTGGCAGTGAATCAATTTGATTTCGTTTATAATTTATAATAAGTGTGTGTGTGTGTACTTACTTATTTATTCCTGTGTAGTTTTCTGCTAAAGGTAATAGTTGGTTTATATTGAGGTAGTCGACGCGCGAAGCACGATCCGCGCGGTCGCGTGTTATCGCCGCACACCACTCGAAGTACTGGCTCCGTCCATGACGAATGTCTTTATGAAATATTTCATATTATCTAGATGTTTAAATGATACTTTTATCAGTTTTTATTAACACTCTTTCCTGAGCGCGCGATGTGACAGTTCGTACTTTTGGCGGGAACGATACAGTGTGTTTTTTGTGCAAAGAAAGTTAGGCGGACAGCCTATTATATAAAAAAAAAAATGAATATTACTGATATGATGGAGTTTTCAACCACCATGATGCCTGAGGTTTCGACCGCGGCCCCTGATATCAGGACGTGGTTGACGGATTTAATAGTGCAGGTTTGTTTACTAATACTGTAGTACGATACAAATAGTTGAATAATGCCGCCATATGTTTCTATAACAAAATTGTATAATGGTTCGTTGACTGAGTTGTTGTCGTAGTTTATTATGATAGTAATATCAGGGAATAATAATCAAATAATACTTCAAGGTATTATTATCGGCATTGTAGAAATATAAACTAATGACGTTTTAAATGTTGCACTTCAAGTTTAACAGTGATTTCGACAAGGTTTTCTAACCATTTATGTGTGTTTACGTACATAACATTGTATGATTTGTATTATGCCGTTTGGTCATACATTTGCCAAGATTTATATTATGCAGTGTTGCGTTTAAAAGTTTAAATAGAAGGTCATTTTTACAATTTTAGGGAAATATGTACATAGGGTGACATCCCGGACATCGACGTGCAACCTGTTACCGTGGATTCAGTATATGATTCTAAGACCAAAACACTCACTTCACTTCAAAACTTCACTGACCAAAATGTTTTTCCTTTTCGAACAATGATATTATATTATCATTGTTTTCGAAAGAATAAAAAACTTACCTAGATATAATAAGGTCTCGATCCTGCAAATTTGTATTGGCTAAATGATTATAGACTACCTTCATAACTTTACGTAAAATTACGATACTTATGAAAATGTCAATGAAACTTAAAGAATAAGTCGGTGGGTCAATAACCTAGCGAGTAGTAAATAATAAAACGATAGGCCGGTACTTAAATTATGAATGAAGTGAGTCAACAATCAAATTAGTCATTTGTTTTTTTTTACAAGGGCTTTCAGTTCTGTCATTACAAAAACTTGATGCTTATAATAATTTTCAATTATGTATTTTGACGATTTCTTTTTACATTCACATCTCGTGTGCATCTACGGTTAGGGTAGGTAACTACTATGATTTTTTTGCCGACAGCACCGGGTGCCGGGTGCCAAAATAAAGAAAAGTCAACTGTCAAATTGACATAGGACTGAGCCTATGATTTTTACATTAACTGTCAAACTCAGTTGCCAAAGTGAAAAAAAAAAAACTGTGATAGCTATTGCTATATTATGCAGCCAGCTTCCACCGCCAGATGCGACTAAATATTTTTATAGTCATTTCTTTTAAAAATCTCAAATAAAAAGCAATTTGTAATACCTGTTTCATATAAATACGCAAAATACGCGTATTGACGTGGAGTTGCGGACACCAGCCCGTATTACCTATTCATATGTTTTATCGATTTCTAGTGCATTTGAGGATAAGCCCAAGGTCGTAATAATTACATGACTGGGATGTTGTGTGCTCGTTACAACGCATTAGCATTTGTTAGGTATGCGCTGGCGCAGCATGAAGAGATTTTAATTGTAAGGCGATTCTCACACTGCCCCGCATGATGCAGCGGGGCGCAGATAACGCACCCACGCGCGTGATTTTTTACATACAAATTCAATAAAAACGCACTCACGCGCGTGGAATTTGACTCCGTATCCCGCACACCGCTGCGTGAAACGCAGCAGTGTGCCAATCGCCTAAATGTATACCCAATCATAATTGCAGTAATAAGGAGGAAAACTGGTAGTTTTCATTGTAATTAATTGACATGGAATCTAGTTTCTTATCAGATAACAGACTAGCTATCGGATAACCATTATTGTCCTAGATTTCTATAGGGTTGGTGTAATTTTAAGGAATGAGTCCTGAGTAGCTTATTAGATGGTAAAGAGACTAAAGAAGTAAAAAGAGTAATTATATTATCAACATGAAAATCATTAGTCTGAAGTAGGCCAGTTGGCCTACCCAATTTTTTTTTTTGTTTTTGGAAATTCTTATGGATGTGCTCCGAAAGGGTCTTTTTCCACACAAATTCTGTGAAATTAAAAAAAGTGGCCCAGAGGCCTGAGAGTGCCTTAATGGCACTCCCTAGAATCGGAATTCTAGAGAAAGCGTGTGAAACTAAAACCGCACGGTGACCGTCCTTAGCGATGCTCAAAACGTATTAATTACTATTCAATCAATGAAATTTCATTAGAAACTAGCTGCGCCCCGCGGTTTCACCCGCGTAAATGTCGATCCCGTGGGAATATCGGGATAAAAACTATCCTATGTCCTTTCCCGGGACTCAAACTATCTCTATACCAAATTTCATCGAAATCGGTCCAGCCGTTTTCATGTTATGTCGTGACAACGGAAAACTGGTTTCATTTTTATAATAGATTATGGTAGGAACTAGAGGAACCCTTCTCATCATTCCCTATCTAGAAAGATTTAGACAAAATACATTACTCTGCTTAATAAATTTCCCTAGGTCAGTAAAGGTAGGTCGTTGTTTAAAATCAACCTGAAAATATGTATTGTATAATAATGATTAATTATACAAAAAAAGGTACCGGGCATTCATTTAAGAATGTATAATATTATTGTAAAGTAATTGTGAATTATAAAGGCTGAAACATGACTTGATGGTGAGTTGGTGACGCTATGCATGTCTGAAAATGGTGTACCATTGTTCAAAGTAAATTGGTGTTTTTCATCAAGATCTTTGTAATTATGGAGTGCAACAACATATCTACCAATTAATGGTACATAAGTAGGTACGTTTTTTGTTCGTCGATCATTACCCAGCGGGGTAATTGAGTAACACGCTCAACAGTAGCAATGGCTTTCATTTTGACAGTTCAACAAAATTCATTGCGTTATTTACGTTGTTGAGCAGACAAATTTTTCGAACATGTGCAGCAATGGATTGGCAATATCCTTCAAAATAATTTAGATTGTGATTGATCATGTGGTACGCAATTAGGGTGCAGGTTCGCTGGGACGATTTTATATTGCGCATTGTTTTTCAACTCTATGTTATGCCGAACAATGAGAATCAACAGAATGCATCCCAGCGCGTCAAAATAAATACACTACTGGTTTTTTAACTCAGCGCTTAGCAGTGCGTTGAATTGAAAATCTAGTACGTGATTAAATATCGCCTGTGGGGTATGAGGGCTAAGTATCACAGTCATTTTTTGAAACCAGTAAAACAAATTTTCTATGTAATTGGGTTGTTGGTAGTGATGACTTTATGAGTTAATGACTAAGGCTGTAAACTATAATTATGCGGTTAAGGTACAGGTAATTTCTACGAATCGTCTGTGTCGTCAAAAATGATCGGAAAAACTTTTGTTTTCTTAATTTGTAATGAAATTGATGATTGGTTCTGTAATGAGGATATCGGATTCACTTTTCCACGTAAAAAAATAAGCTTGATGGAGTCGACATTTCCTATCGAACTACCACTGAGCAAAAATAGCAAAACAAACTAAGGGGCAGTCTTTGTCCAATTAATTGGTAAAAATGTCCTATTCCATTGCTGGACAAGGACATGTCCCAAAATCTTCTATAAAAGTTACTACATAAAGTAGGTATGTGCATTGCATTTAAATAAGGCGTGCGTTGCATTGACTTACAAAAACCTTAAACCATTGTGCAAAACGCATTCAAATCCACACGACAGTTTGAAAGTTTGGCCCAATCACATAGACACAACAATTGCTTACAAAAACTGTTGCCCATTATCCTATTGTAAGACAAAATTTACTTATATTGTCATTATTACTTCAAAGTATGCTTGAGTGATTATGCAGTACTTACTTACCTTTATTTACTTGGTAAGAGTATTACTAATTAAATTATCAACAGTTTCAAAAATATTTCAATTAAACAATGGGACAATGTATGCAAAGTATGGAGAATCGTCAAATGAACGCTAATAAGCGTGCTGAAATTGTATTGTAATTAGAATTTGAGTTGTTCTTCAAAGGAACAGAAGCTGAACGAAGTTATTTAGGTGTAGGAATTAGAAACGTAAAATCATTATGTCATAGGTTTCACGGCCCAATCGGAATAGGTCAGTATTTCCCGTTCCTTAGGTGTAGGGTTGCCAACCCTACTATATAATATAGTATACTGCTATATTAGAAGCCTTATACTGTATTTCTAAAAAAACATAGTAGACGAAACTCCTATATTTTCATTTCAATAAAAAATACCGAGATGAGCGTAATATGGCCAGTATTAATCTCTCATAGAAGTTGAATGAATGTTTAGAGTAATGGATATGAGACACAAACAATGACTATATTCTCTTTGGACACAAAACAATCGGGTCTACTATATTTTTCTCTTTGGACACAAAACAATCGGGTCTACTATATTTTTACAGGCAATGGCTTTGAAAATACTATATTTGATATAAAAAAGTTTTGTTTTTGGGTCTATACGTGCTATACCTAGTTTACTTATTAGGTGCTATGTCAGAGACCCTAAAACAAAAACCTTGTCGAACGTTTTTTAGTTATGTAAAATCTATACTAATATTATAAAGAGGTAAAATTTGTTTGTAAGTTTATATGTATGGGGTAATCTCTGGAACTGCCAGTCGGATTTGAAAAATTCTTCTTGCATTTGATAGCCCAATTCTTGAGGAAGGCTATAGGCTATTTAACGTCACGCTATGACCCTTACGAGCCGAGCAAAAGCGCTATGGGGAAACAAAGTGATAGATCGGGAGACGCGGGCAAGTGATGCAATACGACGAGATGGGTCGAGGGAATAAGAAATTTCACGCGAACGAAGTCGCGGGCAGAAGCTAGTCAAACTAATATTTTCTATGCAGAGTCGCGAATTGTGGTGAAATGTAGACATGGCATCACAGTACTGTAGATTTGGTTACTATGTTGTCTGTTGTCAAGTACCGCGCCACGTGCCACTTTGAAAGCAATAAAATAAACCACTGATGTTTAAAAAGTGTTTTGAAGTGCAAATAATAATATACTATCTCTATTTGCTAATACAACATTAGAATTATGTTACTTGTAAACGTCTGCAGTGACGTCGCCGTCGACAGCTTAAAAGATTTGTCTGTTTGCGCAACTCACTGCAATGTCTATATTTTCATCTGAGGGATGTGATGAAACATCCTGTACGTTTAATTGTATTTATCTGTACAAAGAATGTTGAGGAAGGTTATTGAGAGTCATGAATGGCCCAAGATAGGGACTGGGGTAGACCACCACCCTAATTGCGTAACACACTAACAATCACAATTTGAATCACTTTGAAGGATATTGCTAATCCATTAACTTCATATGTTCGAATTTGCCTGCTCAACAAAGTAATACAACGCAATGATTGTTGTTGAACTTTCAAAATGAAAGCCATTGCTACTGTAACAATTGCCTCGTGGATGTGGAATATTGAAGACCAAAAGCCGAATGCCGTTGAACTGTCGAAATGAAAGCTACTGCAAGGTTTACGCAAGTTGGAGGACTGAGTGATGCCGGTTTCTATAAAAACCCTGAAGTTTGAGTTCTTATTTCATGGATGAAATTAGATTGAACTGGTTTGGGCAAATAAATCAGAAATACAACAGACATGAAAGTATGTCTATGGATGCCACGCTAGTTTATTTGATTGACAGCAGTTTGGCGGGCAACGTACGGTATACATTTACGCATTATGTAGTTATGAGCCAAAATATGAACACGTATTGAATTGGTAACCTATGATAGGTGAATGAAACTCACCTTGTTTGGTATGACTTTCTACTTATCAGATTTATCAAGAGACGAAAACAATATATCAATAGTTGTATTGAAAGTCAAAACAATTTGTTTGGATGTTATGATGCGAGTAATGTCATAAGGATTTATATTGTTGACGGATTACCTTTAGTTACATATTATTTTAATCCTTATATTTTTTCATGGACTAGCACTGCACTTCGCAGTCGCTAAAGCCTTCACTGTTCCTTAGTTTTAACTAATTAAACTACAAATTGTATTTATGTTAAGTTACAGGTAGTAAAAAGCCCGAAAGTCTCACAACCGGGCAAGACTGGTTGTCAGACTTTCGGGCCGATACCCCTTGGTATCCCGTTACCCAGTAACTGGGTAGTGGAGATCAGATAGGCAGTCGTCCATGTAAAATACTGGCATCCAGCTGCATCCGGTTAGACTGGAAGCCGACCCGAACATAGTTGGGAAATGCTAGGTAGATTGATTTTTTAGTACTGTATACCCAAACGCGATAGTCTAATCTCAAAGTACCTGCCATTGACGTAACAGAGAGCTTTAACTATATTTAAACGCACCGTTCGACCTTGCGAAAACACTCTGTTGAAACATCGTTTTTGATGTTACAACAAAAAATAGCACGTTGTTTTTTCTTTTTACGTACCTACTGATTTTGATTTGATATTTAATTATATTTTCGATAAACTTTTTGCGCTTCTAATGATGCTCACTTTTTTAATAGTTGAGCCTTTTTTTAACTATCTGGCTTTTTCTCACAGTTGGTTGCAGTAATTATGCTAGGGTACCCCGACCAAACGGGTTAGGTTAGTATGGATTTGTGTCCAACCACGCGCGAACCGAATTGGTCGCAGTAACTAACCTAGAGCACCCCGACCAAAATCCAAATGGGTTAGGTCGAAACCACGGCCAACCGCGCGCGAGCCGAGCGAGCGTGAGTTACGAGCGTGCGCTACATTCAAGTAGGTCGCAGTTACCTGGCTATTCAGTATGTTTAGGACTTCAAAATAGGAATTATTTGAAGTTAACAGCAAAATCAGTCCACAAATGTCGAAAATATCGACAAATATAATTATATAAAAAATATGCATATACATATACAGACGAATTGACAACCTCCTCCTTTTTTAAGAAGTCGGTTAAAAAGAGGCGCAGTCATTATATTTGAGAGTTCAATAATACTTTTAGGAGCGTAAAATGGAAATTAAGTATTAGAGATTCAATTAAATACATGCCATTTTGAAATATAAAAGAACGGAACCTTGAGTGCTGAAAGAGAAGAGCAAGATTGTAGGTATAGGCACAGAATACATAATGGGTGTAGTCTTGCCAATGAAGTTCCTAGCGTTAGTGAAATTTATAGGAAATTAAGAATGATGCTTGCACGTGTCCATACCATTTACACGTGATTGTCACCAAGTCTTATGTCAGTTCAAGAATTACTTTTGGTAAAGATCGACAGTTGGGTATAAAGCACACATCTAAACAAACTAATTCGAGATAATTCCCTTTTACAAGCCAAAGAAAAGATCAAATATCCGATTCTAAAAACCAATTATCTCTTGTCAAACCTGACAGCAAATTTAATAGCCAGTTTCTATAATAGGCTTTTAGAAACCAAGAACAGCTGTTCATATATAATTGATATCAAGAGTTAGGGCCGGCAGACTAAAAACATAAGTCAAAAAGTGTGACTTATGTTTTTTTAGTCTGCCGGCCTTAGGATACTCGTAAACTCGTATAGGGAATTCATCTGGAACATAGGCATAGGTAGTAGTTTAAATAGAATTTGTGGTCTTTTTATCCGCGAACCAAACAAAAATAAAATGTACACAAAAATACACATACATCCAGAAAAATAGCTCATAATCAGCCTATAATGTTTCAACAGATGGGACACAGGCTTCCTCTCGGTGAAAGGGAGTGGGTCGTAATCCTGCACGCGGGCCCGTGCGTGTTGGTAGATGTCTTCGAATGTTTGGTTCTAGGGAGTGCCAGTTTCCTTAGTCCTTACGATGCATTCCTTCACCGTTTTGAGAGCAGTGGTGATGAAATAATTTACACAAAGTAAAGCGCTTGTTGACCAACTCGTAAGTCGTTAACACTGGGCCACCACTTCTCTGCACTGCACTGCTCTGAAAATGGCTTACTGACGTAATAAAAAAGGATGGACCAATAAAAATTACACCAAAGTACAGTGCGGAGCAAACTTACGAGCCTACCTCGGATATATTGGGCCATGAACTTGACTGTTATTGTATCGATCTCGCTGATTTGTTTGCACGCCTACACGTTGTAACCTCGATGATACATTGAACTGAACACTCGAAGGTCTGTGTGTAGATAGTTAACAGTTTATATGCGTTTGGGTGACCAAAGAGTTCTTATAAACTACACATGGATTTTGATGCGGTTTACTTTCACCATCATTTAGATAATTTATTCCGAATGTTTTATAATATATTGACATAAAACTTAAATAATTATAATAACGAAGTGTCGATAGTTTGTCAAGTAAACACCGTGCGAAGCAGGGGCAGCTGGTAAAGGGTACTTTCGAAAAAAAACTTTCCAGAGCATCTCTATTTTCTTTAGACCCACTAAGGGCGAATTCCACCAAACTTTTATACCTAGAACTGTCACAGTTTTTCTGTCCTAGAACTGTCAGACGTCAATTTTATTCCAAGGATAAAATATATTTGACTTTGGCGAAATCAGCCCTAAGAAGCATAATCTCTTGTGCATCCTTCAATAGTTTAAACTTTCAGATTGGTCTATGTCATGCGTTGTCTATCAGTCTGTCATGAATATAGGTTCGCGTATTGCAAAAGCTTCTGTTACATAATCATCTTTCACCATGGCTTGTGTTAATGATTTTTTTCGTATCGATTGGTTTAGTAATGAAAATAATGTTGCAACACAATATCAAGTGATAATGAGAATAGTATGGGTTGTGATAGAAAGGGTTTTGATAAGTACGCAATTCTTAATTTAGATAGCTGTATAACATTTTTCTTGCCTGCCAGAATTTTTCGGGCCCTATCAGAATACAAGCGCTGCGGTATTAATAAATATCGTAGAATTATGCTGAGATAGAAGTGTTTTTGGTCTCGCACAGGTCTTTTTTTGGTGGTTTTTAATGTAACTTTGTTAGTTTTAAATGCTCCTTTAAAACATTTTTCTTTCCTTCTACTGCCCTTATCCGAATTTATTGGAAGACGGTGCAACATGTCTTTTTCTTCCACACTTCTCTATTAGTCGTCATTCTCCAGCATTTGTTCTAATTATAAATTTTCTCTAGTATAAAATCCAGTGTCTATATATAGGTGAACGATGGATGATCTCTAAAAATAGGTAGAATGTTAACATTATTTTCAGCACAGTCTAGTCCTATGTAATATACTAGACTAGCCGTCTCGGTAGCAATTAAAAGGAAGTAGTTAACTAACTATAATCTCGTGCGTTTAAATATTGATACTAATATTGTACCTGTCGGCTCAGACTGTCGAACGTAGATACTAGACATAGGCCTCTCCCAAATTACGTCACAATACCTGTTCTGCACCTTTACGGCATCATTTTAGGGTTACTAAAATATCTGTACAGATTATTGGTTAAAAAATAAATCCACTTAAACTGCTGTAAGGTGTCATGCTCAGAAGGCGTGCTCAAGGGTTTTTCTAACGAGTAGGCTGCAAGAAATCATCAAACACCAATGATGCTCTTTAAAAACATTTTACAATATAAAATTGGCATTCCTTACACTCGTGTAAAATAAAACAATAAAACCTGAAATGCAAATTATGTTTCGAGAATCCTTGGTTCAAAGACCTGAAACTTTTAAAATGTTTAAAAAAAAATAACCAGACTAATATCACAATGAAAATATGCATACCTTTCATTTAATTTACCTTTGCCATACACCGAATCGCGATCGTTTCATTAACAATATTTGAAGATATCACGAACCCACGAACAGCCATTCCACTGGCTTTTTCCTAACCATTATCTTTAATCAGACGAATTTCACTGCTTACGTGACCTCGACCGAAGGTCATTTAAGGGGTCAATCTAAATTTGTCGTAGTATACTGAATAACAGCAGAAATTATACAGCTCTTTTGCATATTTTCGTGGAATAAGAGCTGTTATACACGACAGTGACGTAGAATTCGCTTTTGTTTTGGTCTTTATGTATCTACATACTTTGCTATGCGTCACTGGCAATATTCCATTTGGTATAGTGCACCGCCCTTAAGACATCAAACTCCAATCGCATCAGATTGACGTCAGTGAAACGTTCTGCCATGCTTATACCATATTTTTTTATTTAGCCTTGACATTTGTAAGATGGAAAGTGGAAACCATTAATACTAATATGTATTGGCACGTGATTAATTGTACATTTCTCTGATCGTCTATAATACCCTTTGGATGTCAAGACTGTCGTGTCTTTCAACAGCTTTACCACTCCATAGCATAATCAGTCTATAATGTTCCCGCTGCTGGGACACAGGCCACCTCTGTTCGAGATGGAGTTGGCAATAATCTACCACGCGGTCCCAGTGCGGATTGGTAAATGACACGTCGAATTTTTGGTTTTTGGACAAGCCAGTTTCCTCACGATGTTTTCCTCCACCGTTTTTGAGACCACTCCATACTGAAGTCGAATTTTCTCAGCCTATATTTATTGCGCCTCCCCTGGACGACGCCCGTATTTGGTGTTTTTATATTTGTTGGACAGTGACCGGCTGACGTTCTAGGGTAGCTTGATAATGTGTATTTTCTCTAATAACGTCCGCGAATTTCAAACCAGCTAAGTATATCCATCGTACATTATTTATTTTTAAAACCGTTGCCTCATGACGACATGACATTCATTGAGTGACAAGGTGATCCTGATCACGTATGCTTGATAAATATCTTTTTGACGTCCAAAAGAGCATCTTTCACGTGAGGAAATATATCGGTACATGACACGGGGGCGATAAGACAACGAAATCGATATTGTCATAATGTAAGAGGGTAAAAATCGCCTAGTTGCTAACTAATACTTATTTATTTAATACTTCAAGCACATTAATGTACAGAGGCGAACTTTATGTCATAGGCATTTTCTACCAGTCAACCTTTGGGTGATGCAGAGACAAACAGCGGTAGGTGCAATCATGAAAATTAAGGAATAAATATTTAAATAATATCTTAAAGTAAATGGCCAACATTAACGGATGAACCCAATATCTGTCAGTATAATTTATTCATACAGATCGTTACTAATATAGATTCTTGGGACATTAAAACCAGAAATAGATAGGTTTTTCTACCTCCACTTTGCCAAAACTGGTGATAGTTAGCTTGGGTTAGCTCCTGCAGTGTATATGACCTAACGAACGGGAATAAATTTAATATTATTTATTAAATTCCCGATTGTCCCACCAAGGGGACGATGGTCAGTGGGACGAACGGGAATACACGATAATTTCAAGTCAAGATTTTTCATAATCGGTGTTCAACGTTAATCGAATACATGAAAAAATTAGGTTTAGTTCACAAATTGTTTTTACCACTACAAAATGTCTGAAATTAAAGCAGTCGTCATTAGAACACTACTAAGTTTCTTATCAAAGGAGATAATAATATGTAATCTTGTATCTAAGAATAGGAGCTCTCAGATAACAATTATATTCAATGTTGTTTCACAAGTCCTGTGAAGTAAAAAAAAAAAAAATTGCGTTGGTGGCACCGCCCACGTGATAGAAGTAAAACTGCTTAAAAATGTAGAATAAGAAAGATCTAGCGTAAGAGACAGAGAGAGTTATATCTTTCTTCTCTCATGTAACGAAATTTGCCTAAGCGTAACGCATCCTTGAAATTTCACTTTCAATTCTCGTCTAATTTATCGAAACGCCTAAGAAGTTTCACTTGAACTATAAATCGCCTTTCCTCGAAACGAAGGTTTAAGGGGTACGCTGAGCTGAACAAATAAGTTTAGGGACTTTTGCCTGCATATTTAACTATTTTGCCGTATGTAGAAGTTGTTAATCCGTGTTCGGTGATCCGTGATCAGGGTCTATAAATAAATAATTTTGGCGACATTTCCCGATGTAAATGTTGCATGAAGTTATTTAAATAAGCGGATATAATATGAATGTTTTACAAGCCACGAACATGCTATGGCGGTAAACAATAGTAAAAGTATAATAATATTTACCAACATGGGTTTATGACATGAACGCGCCGTGGAAATATTTTCAGTGTTTGCGTACTTTTTAACCGACTTCTAAAAAAGGAGGAGGTTCTCAATTCGAATGTTTGTATTTTTTTTTTGTTTTTTTTTTTTTTTTTTTTTTATGTTTGTTCGCGCATAACTCCGTTGCTTGCCAACCGATTTGGAAAATTCTTTTTTTGTTGGAAAGGGTATACTTCCCAAATGGTCCCATGAAAATTTTATCGAAATCGGACAAGCGGTTTTTGAAAAATCAACAAAAATCTAAAAATTGATCTACATTAACGATCTTTTTGTTTAGGTACTTTTTTGTGGGGTAGGTACAACTAAAAAGTGAAAAATAAAAACTTTTTTACAAAAAAAAACAACCGACTTCAAAAAAAAACACTACAAAGTGATAAATAACTTTAATTTCGGAAGTCGGTGTCAAAAAACTAAAATGCGGGACCAACGACACCGACTTCCGAAATTAAAGTTATTTATCACTTTGTAGTGTTTTTTTTTGAAGTCGGTTGTTTTTTTTTGTAAAAAAGTTTTTTTAAAGTACACAGTTTTTCGTACAATGTACTAACTTATGGATCTACGTAAGCCACCAACACACAACGGTTGCTTGGTGACTTGTCTGTTTGCTTGATATTCGATATAGGGGTAACTACCTACTGAAAATGACTTGAGCTTTTGAAACGGTAACCCGGTGTCGCTTTGCTCGAAATTGAGTGACGTCATGCTCGACACGATGTCTCACGAAATTAGTCGAATTTTATATAGGGTTTTCCAAAATGTCCGTGACACATAATCTTGCATCATTTCATCAATTTAGGTCAGAACCCAGATCGAGAAAACGGGTGATTGCATTTTTTGAATCTTTGTCGTTTCCTCCGATGGATGGTAGTGATTCAGCAGAATCTGCCCCTAATTCAGACTTTCCGCAAACTTTTTTCATTATTCTTGGAAATCGTTTTTAAGTTTAATGGTTGAATGAATTTTAATTGTTTAGTTGAACTACTTTCCATGTAAAATTCTTGTCAAAAAATTGTTCCAAAAAAATGGTTATCAAATTATCATTGTTAACAAAAAACTATTAATTTCAATCTTCTTATCTCATTTTATCACAGTTAGCAGTAGGTAATGTAATACCACGTTTTGTAATTATTAGTGTAAATGTATTTTATTACTGTACAAATGAACGCCGGTTATATTCATTGTAATACGATGCGTAATATTTTTACGCATGAAACAATACAGGTACTGACAATACATGAAAGTACTGACTGACAAAACACCCGTAAAGTGTTAGGCCGTATTCAGTGCTCTCCTGAACGGTCAGAACTGACGTCGGTCTGCCGTAGCTATCGCTATAGAAACCATGCGTGCATTCAGAGCAGCACTGACCGCGTCCGCATACGGACGCATAGTGCGTGCGTACGCACTGACCGTCAGTCCTGACCGCCAGGAGAGCACTAAATACGGCCTTAAACTTTTTTCCGTGGGGAAATCCTCATGGATACCCTCCCTCTTGGGAGAACAGAGGGCTATCTCGGACTTCTACCGACTAAAACGTCACTGTTCCTAGTACTACCATGAGTTGAAAGGCCCGGGAGATACTAGTACATTTGCCGCATCTTCGACTGGTATCAGCCCGCCATGGCTAGCGGGCCCCTAAGCAAGTGCGGCCGATCCCACGAACGCACGTCCTTCCATTAGAGTGTTACCAAATTTGTGTCATTGGACAAAACATTTGGGTGCTGTCAAAGACTAGATAACTCAGCACACGCACAAGCACAAGGGTTCAAAAATACTTATCTCCTTTGTTGACAGTACAAAGACAACGCTGTCATCTGTTGCTATCACGGAACAGATAAATATCTATTCCGTGGTTGCTATGATATTTGTGCTGTACCTACCGCAGTATACCGCATTCGCCATTCACTCTTATTTAAAAGATGTATTAGTACTGTTACCCCTATGATGAGTGTTGCCATAAACATCTGCTTGCAATTAACGCTTAGAGCATACGCCAACATGCATAGAACAACGATGATGATTATATAATAATACCAATAATAAGTGTCCATTGTTGAACCGCTAAAGATTGCGCTATTTATATCCCTTACAAGCTAGGCTGCCAAGAGACAGTAACTCTACAGATAGGTACACGTGCGATTCAAGAAAACGCATGGTATGAAGTAGTAGCCCAATTTGCATTAACAACTGTGCACATCAAGGGGTCTACTCCCTAAGCACGAAATCCGTGGTTTCGGGGCGTTTTCTACTCCGTATCATTTACGGACATAAGATTAGTTCGGTTTCCGAACTAAGAATAATGACAACACAATTTAACAGTTGTCCCTACGCCAGATGTGCTATATCCCGTCCGAAAAATAGAATTGTCACTTTTTTGACAGATCATTTTCTTTTTGTCGGGCCCGTATATTCGTTGAAGGACTTGGAGAGTAGTGATTCGAACGTGTAATAACGACTGTACGGTCAGCATCAAAAGTTGATTAACACTTCAGTTTTTTTAATCTTAGTTATTGAGCAAAATATTTGTTCAAAATTGCAGCAGAAGAAATTTTTTTAGAATATATACTCTTGTCTATTATGTGAAAAGCTAAAAATCAGTTTATTGAAAAAGTTGTTGTCAATTTAATAACATGTAAAAATTATAGTGTTAATCGACTTTTGATGCTGACTGTACCATAGACAGTACCGAGTTACTCGGATGTTCTTTAGTGAATTACAAACGCTCGATAACATTAAAAGGACAAGCCTCCCAAAGCGTTTCCTTTCATTTCCAGAACATTGTGTTATATACTTAATTCCGGTCTTAATTATATTATTTTATTGTGGTAATTATATTTTTAGTGCACGGTAATTTAAATCTTATCAACCATAAACTTAGAAGCAGTACGTGCAAATATAATGTAAGATTATTTAGATTTCGTGTAACCTCGTATAGTTTTCAGAGATATAAAACATTCTATTTCCGGTAGTTTTCCGCGTCCGTTTTAGTTTTAAACTGAGATTAGCCTTAAAAAACGCTGAAACTAATTTGGTTTCTCATGCATAACTAGGTTCCGTCCTGGTGTAGGTAGATCCGAGTCGTTAGAAAAAGGTTTCTTTACGGTTTAGCGGTTTTAGCATTGATAGGGTTATGCATTATGATGATCAAAACCAGGAAACAGAGATGTTTCCAGGTCTAAAGACCCTCGATTGCAACTTTGGTGTTGACTAAAAATCACACCAGGGTGTAAGACAATGGTGAGCCTAACATGTTTCGTTTCGCTGACAACCTGCCAAGCCAAAACCCAATGCTAAGATATAAGAGGTACGTCACGTGTATCGGTCAGTAAGCCCTTATGCATTTTGGCACGACTACGGAATTCATTGAAGACTTCTACAGAAATGGCTGAGGAATCTTCAGAGGAGATTAACAAGCAATAAGGGTTAGAATCATACACGGAAGTCATCAACGTCGATATGACTAAATGTAAAAAGTGGTTAAAGAAAGCACACAAGCAACACATTATAAATATAATGTGTATTATTAAACAATGTGCAGTTTATATCTTGCTTGCTTTACATTGACTGAAACAATCACGTATAAACATGGACAGGGTGTAGTAGTAGGTATTGTGTGTGTCAATATTTTAACTTTATTATTGTCACTACACGAGAAGTCTGTTTGTGGTGTTACTTGACTTGAACCTTTGGCGATATATGAACAGACTTTGCAAGACTGCTTCAGTATCTAGTTCAACTCGATTTTAGCCTCCTCCGTACTTGGTTGTTATTTTAAAAGGCTGTGCGATATTCATTCAATACAACAATAATGTTGATGGTTTAATTAGTGCAGACCTCTCAGTTCCCATAGCTGTCTATTTTGAATCACCTACGACACCCAAGAGTCCCATTGATTGCAAACGAGACCAATAAATTCAATTGTGTCACCAAGTCCACTCGATATATTTGTATCGATATCTACATTGGCATGATTCGATAAAATTGCGTCACTGCACTTATATGATTGGTGAATTAATTAGTCTCGTTACGGAAAGCCTTAGGACTTCCCCGGCCTTAATATATTTTCTATCAACGTATTTTGCTCGGCACGTGGTCTTGTACGGCAAGTGGTTGCCTGCGGCTTTCTCTACGCTAATTTTGATATACACCTACATTATTAGATATGTATTATTTTTTGATAATTACGATTTCTTTAGCTTTTAATCAATAATTGAATTATTGATTTTGTAGAGGAGGCGCCACAATTTCGCCAATGTCACATTATAATAGACGCCTAAAGAAAGCCCCCAAAACACCCGTTTCACTTAGCCTAAATACTTATGTTTTGTCTCCAATAAAAGTTAGTCAAATAGGTACCTACGTGTTATTTTTAGAAGATGGGTCATTGGCATTAAGTCCCTAGATAAAAGCTCATTGCATCAGGTTTTATAAAGAATACTAAAACGACTAAAATTAGAACGTTGCCATAAACCGGTCTGGGTTCTTGAAATCCTGGAGAGCTGTCAGATAACTTTCTAATGCACTGCAAATTCTTCGCCAGTCGTCCGACGGGCCACGTATACCCTTTTATGCCAATAAGTATACGTTATATGCTGATAAAAAGGGAGTTTACATAACGTGTTATACATATAGCTCATTTTTAACAGAAGAGTAGGTACACTTAGTCCGCTAGCACCAGAAATCACTAAATACGTTTAGCGTGTAGGTATGTAAGTAATTTTTACGAAATGTGGGTATACTAAGTACCTGGGTAGATTTTCGTTATTTATCGTCATTTACAGGTGTTATTAATATTATATTATTTATAATACGGCACCGCACCACAACCGCGGCACGTGTCACATCCCAACATATATTGTGTCAAACGAAATAACAAACGAATACCAATGTACTATATTTTCAATGTAAGTGAAAAAACCAATGTAAGTGAAAAAAAAAAAACAAAAAAAAATTTGTGCGATGAATGATGAAATGATGATAAATAACGAAAATCTACCCACCTACACCTCTGCCTAACCCTTAAAGGAAGAGGAGGAGGAGAGGAGGCATGATATGTTAAGTAATTTTTGGTACAAGCGGGCCTTGACTAATTTAGACTCTAAGGACCAACTAGAACGATGCTCAAGCATGGCCCTCGGTTCAGATTTTCATGCTTGTCTATACCCGAATGCAGTTTTAAATCGAGTTTTAAGCTTGTTGATACACAATATCTTTTAGTACATCTTTTATGTCTACCTTCTATAATTAATTTGTGTGAAACTGTAATTAATTACAGAGAAATAAATTGTTGTCCAAATAATCTTTTAATATGTCCCATTTGTTTTTTTCCAGCGAGCAGCGGTCCAGGGCAGTTTCTTGCAAGGTTTCCTTGCGTCACTCTCCGTGGTCGTAGTTTCTGAGTTGGGCGACAAAACCTTCTTCATCGCTGCAATCATGGCAATGAAACACCCTAGGATAATTGTCTTTGCCGGAGCCATATCAGCTCTGGTCTTTATGACAATATTATCAGCAGCATTTGGCTGGATAGCGACCGTCATACCTAGAATTTATACGCATTACGCCAGTGCTGTCCTCTTTGCGATATTTGGTATTAAAATGTTAAGGGACGGGTGGAAAATGGACCCCAATGAGGGACAAGAAGAATTGGAAGAAGTACAGAGTGAATTGAAAAGAAGAGAAGATCAGGTATGTTATTTTAGATCTTTTTTTGGGTGGTTGAGATGAGACTCGGTAAAGTGATCGATTGTCTCGTTAGAATATAGATTAAGGGCTGATTTTACCAAAGTCAGATATCTTTTATCCGTGGATTAAAATTGACGTTTGACAGTTATAGTATAGAAAAAAAAAACAAAGTTTATTCTCAAGATATTATTCTAGGTATAAAAGTTTGGTGAAATTCGCCTTAAGTGAGCGAAATAAGAGATCTAGCAGAGTTGTTACAATACAATTTTTTTTGAGTAGTTCATAAAATCTTCTATTTACAGTAGGTACCACAGTACAATACATAAAAATGAGTTATTAATTTATTATCAATAATTTATTTTCACTGAAATCTCCTTCCCCTTTTTCGTTGGAATTTAGTTTTATAGCATTAACTCTGTTAACAAAAATGGCCCGAATAAACAAAATGTATTTTTATACTTGCAAAATAAATATTATTTGGCGTATTTTCGCGATGTGCTAAAGACCTCGATAGATAGAAAGGCTTTTATCAAAAAAACACGTGACTACAATAATAATATTTTTGGAGGCGCAATTCTTGCTGTCTTGCTACACTTTGCGGACTACCATACATAACATAATATTACGGCTCTACTTCCCGAAGGGTAGGCAGAGGTATACTTGCAATACACCCACATTTCGCCAAATATGTTTAAGTCTCATGTAATATGTAAAAAATTTGCATACAAACAAGTTCCACAATCCATTTATCCAATATTCACTTTCGATTGACGAGTTTTGCCAATTACCTCTAGACTCTGTTTGCAAATTCAAATATTTCATTCAGTCCCTGAGTAGCCGGATATCATATGTAGGTACTTTAAACTATTCAAATACCTAAAAAAAAAAAACAATTAGGGAAATCTAAAATCAGAATGTTCGATTCACACGCTTATCGAATTTGCGGCTTTTATTAAATCTACCCTCCTATCGGACATGCCGATAATTATTATAATCGTTGATTAATCGTTATTTAATTATTTCATTTTATATAAGCTGCCATTTAATTAAAGATTAAATAAGAAGATAGTAGCAATAATATTAGAAAAGTGAGAGACAAAATTATGACATCCTTTTCTTTGGAAATCTTCTAAACAAGTAATTAAAATTGAAGTGTCTGTTTGTAATGTCAAAATAATAGCTTTTTCACTTCTCATGCTCTAAAAGTCCGTCTTTATGTTGTGCTTAGGCGACATAAAATCGCTTTTTATGTTCTAGTGCATAAAGTAAATTTTTTTTCTAAGACTAAAGTAATCAGGCCCAACAGCCACACGCACAATAAAACTTCGCAGATTAAAGTCGTGATTTATTTCATTTTCTTTAATTTATACCACTTCCGTGTTTTCTATCGTTAATTTAATAAAATCAGGTAAAATAGTTGACATTTATTATTTAAAAAGGCAAAGAAACGTTTTCATTTTTTGGCAGTATGAAGTACCCAAGACGAATGACAAATGTTGAAAATTAAAAAAAAAACTTTTAAAAAGTTTCGTGGCGGTATTATCTGTGGTGGCGGGAATTAGCTATGGATGCAACATTTTTGATTAATTATGTACTGTATACTTTATGCCTGTTTCATTTTCTCGCAATCGAAGTGAAAAGCAGAGTGTATAACTCAGGCATAAACGAGCCATTTTACCCCTCGACTTAACTATCCACCCTCGCCTGCGGCTCGGGTGGATATAAACGTCCCGGGGTAAAATAGCTTCTTTTATGCCTTAGTTGTACAATCTACTATTTACTAACCCTCTTACTAATAAACGTATTATATCACATGAATAGTTACACTGATTTCTCTCTTTCAGTCGTCAGTAATTTGACTTTCGAAAGAAGAAGACAAAGCGTTGTGTAACTATACAGACGCTATACGAGTACAACTTTTATTAGTAAGGGGGTAAAATGCATAATTATGAAAATTTGCGGTAGGTACTTAACAAAAAAACAATTTTTAAAATTGTTGTCTGTCTGTTTGTTCCGGCTTATCTCCAAAACGGTTGGACCAATTTTGACGGGACTTTCACTGGCAGATAGCTGATGTTATAGTAGTGTACTTTTATTTTAGACAAAGAATTAGGGTTCCGCGCAAAAAAAAACCCATGAAATACAATTTCCACGCGTACGAAGTGGTAGTCTCAAAATAAATATAGAATGAAGAGAAACATTTTGTATTACATACCTTTCTAAAGGGCTCAAAAGTGATTAATTTCTTGTTCTGCTTTTCATGCAAAGATTTTCCATAGATATAGAAACATCTTCAGTTAAAAAAATATAAGTATTTTCGTCTTTTCCAGACGCTAGATGACTCAAAAGTAAAGAAATAATTAATTTAGCCTTCATTGCGTAGGATAGCCAAATCACCATTACAATTTGCGAAAATAATGGATTAGGTATAAGAATCAGCAATAATAACCGTGGATTACCAATAGTTGCTATGTCCAAACACTGTGGTCATGGCAATTATATTTTCACTGTTTAACACTTTCAATTTCACAACCGCAGATTTTTTTCAATGTTTGCGAATCAGATCGTTCTCGTCTATTACATTAAAATTCCGTTTCTGTTTTTATTTTAGTGTTGCCCACGGCTTATTTCATACTAGCTACGCCCAGCGGTTTCACCCGCATAAGTTTCGATCCCGTGGGAATATCGGGATAAAAACTATCCTATGTCCTTTCCCGGGACTCAAACTATCTCTATACCAAATTTCGTCTAAATCGGTTCAGCGGTTTAAGCGTGAAGAGGTAACACACAGACAGAGTTACTTTCGAATTTATAATATTAGTACGGATTTATAGGGATAACAGCATCTAAAATGCTCTTACAAACTGAAATAATAACTTTCTCAAACAACGAACTCGTCGTTTTTACCCGAATGCGGCGAAGCCCAAAAGGAGGGTTATGTGTTTGACCTGTATGTATGTATGTCCGTTTCTTTGTTCCCTCGTAACTCCTAAACGAAGAACGGATTTGGATAAATTATACGTCTTTAGGTTTGTCTTGGTGGCGCGAGTGTCACTGGCTACATGAAATCAAAAACAAAGTAAAATGGCGGACTAGGGCTGCCATATTGTGGAGTTCGAAAAATTTTTTTTCTTCTAATACCATCGAGTGGGATATCAAAATGAAGGGTTTAAAAGGTGATTTCAAAAATATACATATACAACCTATATGGTTAAAAGTAATTCGAAGTGACAAAACGTAAAAAAAAACAAAAAAATATATATACGCGTCGACTAGAGAACCTCCTCCGTTTTTGGGTCGGTTAAAAAAATAAAATAAAATCTTTCACATTTTGTAAACTAAAAAGCTGGAAGTAAAAAAAAGTAATTAAAAAAACTAAAAAACCCGACTGCGGTAAAAAACTTAGTTAAAAAAAACATAAAAGCTAAAAACAAGCCCACTTTACTTATCAAAACCATGTTATCGCCTCATGACTAGTCATGAGTTCATGACACACTGTAAAATTTTATCCTCTAATCAAACTTAATATCTTCGCTATCTTACATGATCTGTATCAAAATAAAATAATATATTGTCTATCTTGGTATCTCTTAAAGTTATCTTAGATAATGGTACCTACGTATTTTATTGCCACATTTTATAAAAGCCACGAAAACAGGTTACATCCAGACTTTACGAATATGCCATCATTTCATGAGTACTTTGATCGAGTGGTTGCATTGCGAGCAGTCATCGGCATTGTTGCGAATAATTATAATTTATTATCATTTCAAAGTCGTTCCTCTTCAGATTACACTGAAACGAATGGGTCTAAAAAACAATAGAATGACGGTAGCAAACGAGGTCGAGTAATAACTTACTAATCGTTATTTAAATAAAGGTCAATTTAGTCGAATCAACTATTTGTCATCGACGAAATCTTCTTTAAACAGGGCTGAGTTTATTAGATAAGATAGTGTTTTTGAGATATTTTAGTATTTGTAGATTCTTTTCAGTCTTAACCTAGCTGCAAATGTTGAATTCCTTTCTTTGTTTTTATTTTATTGACCTAGTTATGACTGGCTCACACGAAGCGCCATTTTGTTTGTGTACAAAGGGGAAGGGGATTTTTGAAAATTGAGTCAGAAATGTTGTCAGTACTACTTTTAAAAGATGATGCGGTTTTACATGCCAATACTGTTTTTTTTAAGCCGATGTCAAAATAACGTTTTTGATTTGAACATCGAGATTAATTTCGATCTTAAGTTGCCAGTTCGAGATTCAAAAGTATGACACTGCAGGACGCGCTCAAAGAGCGATCGAATTCGCCCGACGCGACGTCGGTCGTGAGCGCTGGTTCCCAAAGCCCGGGGCCTTCCGTCCCCAGAGAAACGGAGAGTGCCCCACAGTCCCCAAGGGAGCCCGTAGCGGGCAGCTCGGCGCAATCAGAACCGCTGAGGGTGATCTTACGTCATTATGCCTGGCAGTACGAATGACACCTAGTTATTTTTTCTTTTAGCTTTAGCTTTTTTTTTTGTTCTGTTTCGCACAGACCATATCATTATTTCGTTTGAGAAAGGCTTCGATAGATGAATTGAATCTATTATGCAAAGGAATTCAGCATTTGATTAGAATGTTGTTTAGGCAGGCGTTACACCATCAAATAGTAAAATATTGAATTAGTTAACCTTTGATTGTGTAATACCGGCTCTATAGTGCGCGTATTGGTATTCATTCATACTTTTCGTTAATTTATCTGACCAGAAAAATTTAGATTTCGATTCTGAAACTTTAAAGGAAACTTTAAAGTTTTTTTCTGGGCCTGATTTTTTGCTTTGGGCTTCAAATATTTATGTATAAAGTGAAATAGGTATATAATCTATATCCTAAAATAGCTTAATATTGTATCTTTAGTAAGTGTAAAAACCATTAGAATTTTAACAATTACTTTAACCCAAGAAAATGTCAAAGTAATTCCTCAGAAATTCATTTTAAATATATTAGGTATTTCTTACAAAAATGCTGCCACTATTGCATACCAATCTGTTGCATATTTGAAGCCTGGAATGTATAAATTATTCATGCATTTTGATTATTAAATTCGCCTCATCCCTAATTTTGTGAATATTTGACTGTAGTGTAACATCACACTTGAAGGCTGAAATACACCATTTTTTCACTATAAAAAATCCCACGCCACACTAGAATTAAAAATAAAATCAATAAAAATATGCTCAACAAACTAGTCACCTTAATCACTGCAACATTTTATTTGCAAGCAAACCTTTGTTTTTTTAATAAACTCGCTCATAAATAACGTTGTTTATGCCGTTTCAGCCTTTTGTCTTGCTTAGCATGTACTTTTTATCTGTATTTATATAATGTGTAATTCCAGTTAGTCTGTATTTGTGGACTAATTTTAGAATAGTATGAGTAACCACTGTAAAAATATTTGTCTCTGACATAGAGATTGACGACCATAACTATCAATTAACGCATTTTGAACCTTATTTTGTATGAAATAGAGCATAAAACTCTATAAAGAAAAAAAGGCTCTAACAGAAAAAGAACACTAGGTTACAATATATCTTTCCCATAAATGTCGTAAAAAGCGACAAGTAGTGTCAGACAGGTCTAGCACGATTTACCGTGACACATGTCACTATACCGCCAGATGGTCGATCGTAGAAGCTTTATACTAAACATCAGTAAGGTTTAGTCAAATAGACGTGCTTCCAACAAAATATTTGGTATGGTATACGGCTGTAACAAACAACCGGCCTCTAAAACCTCCAAATTCTTCCACACCTAGGCCCCATCTCCCCAGACTTGCAACACAATTTCGCCCCACTAAACCACCTTCCAAAATTCCAGGAAGAAAAAGAAGAAACCTTAGACATGTTAGAACAAGGACAGGTCGAAAGCCGGCGGCGGAAACGAAACGCTGTCCTCAAGGTTCTTCTCCAAGCGGCTACGCTGACCTTCCTCGCTGAGTGGGGGGATCGGTCGCAGTTGGCCACGGTCGTGCTTGCGACCAGGGAGCACGCGGTCGGCGTGGTCGTCGGTGGCTCGCTGGGCCATGCTCTATGCACGGGGCTGGCTGTGATAGGCGGCAGGATGGTTGCCGCCAAGATTTCTGTTAGGACTGGTGAGTTTTTTTTAATTTTCTTCTAAGTTTGAACTGGATAGATGAGTATTTCCCCAAATATTTCATATGGGGTAGTTTTTTTTTTAAATCTCTTTTAGTTTATACAGGGTGTTACGGAAAGGGTATATCAATACAAACGGGTTGAAGAGTGTATCTAGTCTAGAATCTCTGTACAAAATTTCAGCTCAAAAGCAGTAACATTGAAAATGCTTAATATTTTTTTATTTCGATAGTTTATTAAATTGAAATCATAACAAACGTGTCACCGCACTACGAGGGTCATAATCCATTATCTGTAGTGTGTCTGTGCGCCTAGTACACACACATCACGCCGCCGCGCGCCAGTGCAGCGCAGTGATGTCGAAATAAAAAAATATTAAGCATTTTCAAAGTTGAAGCTTTTGAGCTGAAATTTTGTACAGAGATTCTAGACCAGATACACTCATCAACCCGTTTGTATTGATATACCCTTTCCGTAACACCCTGTAGAGGGTTTGATCAGTATGATTATGTCACCCTCATACGGTCATTCTATGTCTGTATACGCTTAATACCCAGGAGTACAATTTTGTATATTTTATTGGCTGTCCTGGACAAGGGACCCAATATTCTATATACATGCCAACGTTAATAGAGTTAAAACCGTTTTCTATGAAATAGTTATTCCTCTCAACCTTGTTCCGGACACATTCCGCTGAAATATGAGTAGTATCCTCTGCCTTATCACACTCAGAATAATTGAGTGAATCACTTTGTAGGGTAGTTTAATATCTGTTGTCAGTTATTCAAAGGTTCATGCAAAAATAGTCCTTCGGTTCTGAGAAGAAAGGAGCAAACTGGAGGAAGACAGTATATTCACGGGATTCCATGTTGATGGAAATAAAAATGACAACAAAAAACAGCAGAAAGAAACAAACACCTATGACGCATTTGACGCATTTCTGCGTCATTGCCAAACGTCCGGGTGCCATGAGAGTTATTTCGAGTTCTGTTTTACAGACGATGAATTACGCGAATATTTTGTTTACTTTCACAGTTTGCGTTACTAGTTATCTAACGCATTCATTGTTTTTTGTATCCTTGGGCTGTACAAATCATGTTCATGAACTTGTCTTTTACATGGAAGATGATTTTCGTTTTTAACAATTTTATTTAATTTTATGAGAAGGCCCAAGTTATATCTGCTAACTTATTAACAACTTTGTCTTATTGCAAACCACCTTATACAGGGTCGAAAATTTTCAACGGTTATTAAAAAAAAAGTTGTTTCCTACAAAAGTGCAATACCTGTGAGGGCAAAATGTATGGAACAGCTAATTAATTTTTTAATAACTGACGTATAATTTAAACGCAGGTGGGTCCAGAATCATGTACTGAAAACATGTTAACATCATTTGGCCAAGTAATCTATTTTTTTTATTTTTCTGTTTGCATAATTTTAACCTATGTCTCTCTCTTCCACAGTTACCATAATCGGTGGACTAGTGTTCCTGTTTTTCGCAATCAGCGCCCTTGTTATCGGTCCCGGTGAATAAGTACCGAGTTTTGTACCTATGTGTAAGTGACAATATGTACTGTACATTGTTATTTTAGCTTAGACAATCTCACTTGTTTGTGTATTGTTAAATATGAAGCATTGGACACTGTTAGAACAACACTAGCTTAACTTATGATTCTGATGTCGTATCTATCTATCAAGAGTCGTCTTGGTCAAAGTACCTACGTGTAAAATAGTACCTAAAATATGATAGGTACATTACTAATGTATCATTTTAAAAAAATGGACTAATATTAACTAGGGAGAAAACAGAGGAATAGGTTAGTATGGAATGAACGCCAATGACCACGTATCCACGTTTCGTCTAGATGGCTAAGCTATCGCGAACGTGTGAAACGAGCAATGATAACCGTTTTTCCTACAGATAATGTTAAGATAGTGTTGTTCTGAGATATTGGGATTACTACGGACTTAAATTGTATGTCGTCTCCAATTGTCCACTTAGTAGCTTCCGGACACCTGAAACGAGCCACTTTGCATTGTGTCTTTAACTTTTTAGATGTTTGTGAATTCAAATTTGGAACAATGACGGCCAGTATGAAAACTGCATACTTAAAAACTTTTTTTCACTCATAAAAAAAGTTTTTGTACATACATGTAATTTCAAGGTTCTTCGTTTAAAGGGAGTCCGGGAGTGAAGTTTATTTGGTTTTCTTGTTTTGCATGCATGAGAGAATTTGACATTATATTAAGAATCTCTTACGTTAGTGACTTAGTGATGAAAACCTAAGAACGTCAAATAAACGCTTCATCTTGCCAATAATTTTATTCCAGACATTTTCATTTTTGTTTATGGTCAATTATATTTAAAATTCAATTTTTTTTTTCCGGGCGAACATTTCACTTCTGGCGAAATGTATGTGTACTATAGGTACACATCTGCCTAACCCTTCGGAGACTATAAGCGTGATGTTACGTCGTGTTTGTGTTGAAATGTAAACACATTTTATGATTATGTTCTATTATTTGTTTTTCGTGAGGGTATTTATGACTGTATGTTATATTATAACGTATACTTCATAGGTTTAGGTAGTTAAATAAAGGTAAACAAAAAAACCACGTGACTTAGTTAAAACCGACTAAACGTAATACCAGTCTATTCAGTTATCATGCTACATCACATTTGTACTCTTCAATTTAGCAACGTTATAATTCATTAAAAAAGTTGCTAAATTGAAGAGTGCAACTAAGACGTAGCATGACAACTGAATAGACTGGTATTACGTTTAGTCGGTTAACTAAGTCACGTGGTTTTTTTGTTTACCTTTATTTAACTACCTAAACCGATGGAGTATAGTGGTCTTAATCTTAACCTTACCGATATTTACTAGGTACCTACTTATCTATGCCGATATTGTAAACATCGACACAAGTGTCTATAAAGGTAATTTAATTCACAAGACAAGAAAACACGTCATTACATTTGAAGATGGCATACAATTTATATTCCTTTGTGTCTCTAAAAGATATAAAATACAAACATATTTTTAAACTACGTAATGTGTGATACATTCTTTGTTTGAATCTCTTGTTAAGAGGAAACGCGGTGACGTGGTCGCTGGCGCTTATTCCATAGGTACTAAAGTATTCCTCTGTTTTCTCCCTAGATAATGATACATAATTATGGACATGGCAGTGGTAGATATATATAATATTACTAGCTTCGCCCGCGTGGATGTATCCCACGGGAACGTGCAACCGCGACAAAAAGTACGTCCCCAGGATACCATCTACGAGTATCTCCTTGCCAAATTTTAACGAAATCCGTGCAGTGGTTTAGGCGTGAAAAGTAACATACAGTCAGCGTTACTTTGGAATTTATAATAGTAGTATGGATATCGTAAAAAATATGTTTCGACTAGTACCAGAGAGAAAACAGGAATACGTTAGTATAAAATTAACGCCAACGACCACGTGACCGCGTCTCCTCCTAAAAGAGAAATTACTCACAGAAAAGCATTGAAAGCAAATTCAATGTTATATTTTTAACTTCGCCTTGTATGTGTGTATAATTATGAAGATAATGTACGAAATATTTAAATTGATGATCAACGGTGAGGAATATTTTAAAAATCGAATTTAATAATGAGATTTGTTATCGGCCTGCAAACGTAATTATGATTATTATGATAATGGAAATTTGAACTTAAATGTATCGAAATTAATTTGAAACGGACACACGATACGGCTCAATGATTCAGTGCAACGATTATGCATGGAAAGTATAACAGAAACGGTTTAAATTGTAGTTGACCTGCAGAAAGAATAAAGCTTGATAAAAACCTTATTTTTGTTCCAAAAAGGACTAATATCTTACATTTGGACTCATCTCTTTCTTTCTCTTGGCCTTTTAATATAACAGTTTTTTTTTTCTGGTTGTACTCACAACGATATATCAAGCTTTACATTTCCAGTATAAGCCGACTTCTCATAGTACGAATGGCCAATACGAGGTCAGCTAAATCTGGAAATGTGTACTAACATAAAGACTTATCTAAAGAGGTCTGGTGGAAAACTGCTGATAACTTTTATTGGTGCGAGTTAAGCCTACAATAAAATATAAAAAAAAACACACTACGATGACACACTAGAAGAGTTCTTTAGGCCATAGACATTTAGTGATGTAAATGAGTTATCTCTATTATGAAACAACATTTTGTTCATAAAATGTAGTCAGTTTATTTGGAAATCATTCGAAAAAAGGATAGTTTTGGGCCATGAAGATGGTGGCGCCCTCTATGTTAGCGAGTTAACATTTTGTGGCAAGTTGAGAAGTCGGCAAGGGAGGTCGATTATGGAATAATCAGTTTGGATATAAGTACTCATTAAGTTTTATTTGTATGAGGAGAAGAATCTGAACTGATTCAAAAAGAATGGAAGAAATAGGGAGGTGCTCGTTTTCGATTACAACATACCTAATTATGGAACTTAACATTTTAATGTCATTTTTGCCTTCCATGCTTGGCCATTATGAAAGTTCCATAAATTAGGTCAAAAATTAGATTGCCAAACTTTTATTTTTCTAGCCTAGTGTGAATGTTATAGATAAAATTATATAAATATACCTATTAGCTAAATATATATTTTAAACGCTTCTAAGTAACGCCTGGTGCGTTTAAATATAATCATTTATACTAATATTTTTGTACTTCTTGTCTGTGATCTTGTATGTATGCTGAATAACTTTTAATTACACAGTACAGTACAATGAAATGAAATAGTAAAATAAAATCATCTGCATTTAAAAAGCTTTATTTAAGTGAAAAAAAAAACATTTAGAATGAAAATACCTAATTAGAAAAAAATAAAATTCGAAATTTCGTTTCGTTGTTCCATTTTTGTGTTTTGGCGGTTATTTTAAATAAAAAAAAATAAAATATGTGCTGCGAAATAGTGCGGGCCTGCGCATTTAGTGTAGAACTTAAAATACTTTTAGTTTTTATTTGAATAATTTTAAGGAAAATAATGCATGTCATTAAGTGTTGAAATTGTAGAAAATAATAAATGTTCACTTTGTGGTTTGTCTGTGTCAGCCATTTTGCCTTAAATTTATAATAATGGATGATAATTCGATATAGCATCATACTTTTATTTATAAACGTCGTTGATGGAAATCACTTAACATCTGATATGGGCGTGATAATTACGCTTAATTGAAATAAATATTTTGTTTCATTGAAACTACTTCTGTTCGGACGTTTGGAGTCTATCTAACTATGGGTAATTTGAAAGGCTTGATTATACCGAGGTTTAAACTTAGTTGTGGAGGTTTCAAACTAACCGAATAACTAATCAGAATATCTTAGTCAAATAATTTTAGGCTAGGTGCCCTTAGGTAATTCCTTGGAGCCTTAATTATATAAATCAAAGTTTATTCAGGCCTTAGAATTACCTACAAGTAGAAAATCATGTCGTGACAATACCTATTCTATACTTATTAAATGTTTTACACAGTAATCTGGTAATATGGGCTTCGTACTGGTTAAATTCAAATATAAATAGTAAGAATTCAAAATCAGTGTCAATTTCTTAGAAAAGTTTACAAATTAAAAAAAAATCTTACTCTGTAACCAACGAAATAGTTTCAAAATAATAATCGACGTTTTTGTACTAAATCCAATGTTTAAAAGCGTAGGTAAATTAGTGTACAGATGGACTAATTTCAACTGCATGTAAAATTAAAAACGTTAATAAAAAATTACTATGGTATGAAGCTATTCTTTAGGTCATCTGATATTACGGAAAGCATAATTTATGTTATGAATATGATGCAGTGGAAATATAGTCCGTCTGAACACACCTTAAGTGGCTTTAGTTGTTGAAATTAGAGAGCATGGAATTAGCTAAAAACTTTGTCTATTTTATAAAGCCACCATTATCTACCTATACTATACTCATAAAACAACAAGGAATAAGTCAGAATTTGTTACTTCGGGGTACATAATATAACAGTGTCAATACCCGTTCAGACATTTATTTATTTATATTTATTTATCACATCACATGTCAGATACCGATCTTCAACCGTGCGATTATTGCCGTGTCTTAACTGGTACTATGTCGAACTACCGTGTGATGTGTCACATTTTGTCGTACAGTATACGGACGATGAATTATGGCCGGTCCGAACTTTGCGCAGAAGGCTGCGCAATAACATATTTTAGGAACCGAATGGTGACATCAGGCGAGTGTGAGTGAGAGGATATTATGCTCGAATAAGATAGTGTAGGGTCAACTGTAAAATCGTGTTGTCATTTATTCTTAGTTCGGGCCCCAAACTAACCACTCCTGTAAGTGCTACGGAGTTGAAAACGACCGTAATTTTCAAAGAAACTACGGACTTTAAGATAGGGGAGTAGTCCCCCAAACCGGCCATGAGGCATCGGCCGTATTGGACTCACTGCGGTAGTGCGAATCTAATGTAGAGATGCCGTGCAATTTAATTTTAGAGACGATATAGAAATGTTCTAGATGCAATAAATAGGTATTTAGGAAACGAGAACAATGATTATGGATACCGGTCCCAGACCTTTGTAACATTTCGTCACCTCTCCATACAAAATATGCTTGTGTATTGAGATTAAATCAATATTTTTTTGTACGTAGTGATGACGAAAATAATACGGAACGGTATCAAGACTATAAAATAAATTTAAATATTTTTACTCTGTGCTAATCTTTAGACGTTAAAATTAGCACTCTAACCGCCGCATTCAGAGTCGTTTAATTTACGACGATGGGAAATTAAGCCTCTCTGGGTGCGGCATTATGTATGTAAAGTAATTCGTATGTAACATAGTGTTGAAAATATAATTTTTTAAGTACAAAATTTTGTCAACTGGAAATCACATATATGTTGCTTCGAACTTGTTGATTAAAAAAAAGTATTATTTTGTAATAACGATGAATAAAATGTGTAAATAATGTATTTTTGCTTTTTATTCACCTGTACATACTAACCTAACTTACCCCCAGTGGCGGACTATGTCTGTCGGGGCCCGGGGCGACAAAATTAAATGGCCCCTTCGCCTAGGTATGCAGAAAAGATTGACAGGGTAGCATAAAGAGAAGAATTTTTTTGCACGCTGCCTCAAAAAGGCTAGGTTTTCTTTTGACTATACCTCCTCCTCCTCAAGTCGTACTCCTCATTACTGAGGGTAGTGATCCTCCCTTGAAAACATCTTTTCCCTGACGATGTTTCACCATCTCTGTCTATCCTTGACCAAGTGAAGCGCATCATGAAATTTCGTGTCAAGAGAAGAGCTTATCTGGTCGGACCATCGCAAAGGGCTGCGACCTCTTGGTCGTTTACGATACACCTTGCCGGTAACCATCAGTTGTTCGAGGTTATTGCCATCTTTTCTCGCTATATGGCCGAAAAATTCCAAAACTGCGGCGACAGGTCGTAGAGTCTGGTCTTTATTCTGAGCTCGCGTAGGATGGACTCGTTGGTGCGGAATGCAGTCCAGGGTATCAGGAGTAACTTCCTCCAACACCACATCTCGAAGGCGTCTATACGAGCTCGGTCGGTCTTTCTCAAGGTCCAAGTTTCTGCTCCGTATCCGAAAAGACCAGCGTTTTGACCAATTTCACTTTGGTATTTCGCGAAATGTTGCGATCTCTCCATATTTTTTAAAGCTTAGACAGCATTCTTGGCCATGCCTATACGCCTACGGATTTCTTTTTAGCAAGACCCTGTGTTGGATATGTTAGAGCCTAGGTAAATGAAGTCATCGACCGTTTCGAGATTAAGAGCGCCAGTAAGCTCTAATTTATGTGCTCGGTCCACCACCATTAGTTTGACCATACCTACATACAGAAAAATGTGTTGCTTTGTTGGCTTACGCAAAAGTCTGAAAAAAAAGACTAGGATGCAAGTGCGAGCGTACCGAGCTTGAAAGTTTTAGCACCCGACGTTAAAATTTTGCATATTATCCGCTCCGATCTCGCGAAATCTCTTAAAGATCGGTAACAATAGAAAAAATGTGTATCAGTAGATTAGCGACAGTTGAGCTCATAAGTGGAGGGCGTATTTCTGCCTATAACAAAGTCAAAACATGTTCAGTAAATATACTGCACAGGTTTTGAATTTGTTTGGAATGGATTTCAAAGTATGTATTTAGTACTAGGTATTTGGGCCCCCCAGGACCAGGGTTCCGAGGCGGACCATTCCTGTTTTTTTATCCTCCATTAACATATTAGGTCCTTACATATGAAATTGGCGTTTTGTATGGAAGGAACAAAAAGTCGAATATTTTTTAATATAATATATTTAATTAATCAAAGTATGAACCATTGTTTTCAATTCACTTTTGCCATCTTATAGGTAGTTCATTGATCCCTTTACTAAAAAAACCAGTCGGACGGGAATCAATAAAATCTTTGAAGGCGATTTGGACTGCCCCATCGGAGTTGAATTTTTTCCCTTGCAAAAAGTTATCCAAATTGCGAAAAAAATGGTAATCTGTTGGAGCAAGGTCCGGGGAGTACGGAGGATGTCTAAGACATTCCAATTCAAGCTCTTCTACGCAGCAGTCGACGCGCGTTTGCCGGTTTGCTTCAGTCAATTCGTGAGGTACCCACCTTTCAAGCTTTTTAATCTTCCCAATTTGCTTCAAGTGAATTAAAACAGTTTTATCACTAACATCGAAGCCTGCAGCTAACTCGGACGTGGTTTGCGATGGGTCCGCTTCCACAATAGCCTTCAATTCTCCATTATCAACTTGGGTCTCAGGCCGTCCACGGGGCTTGTTCTGCAGGTCGAAATTTCCAGAACGAAAACGTTGGAACCAAAAACGAACTGTGTTTTCTTTTGCAACATGACCGCCATACACATCATTCACCCTTCGAGTCGTTTCCGCAGCACTAGTGCCACGGCGGAACTCGTACTCGTAAATAATGCGATATTTTAAATTTTCCATTTTGTAAAATGAGTGACGCAAACAGAAAAAACAGAAGAAAAAAAACAAATGAATGACGGTCATCGAAGCACAAATACATGAGTAAATAGCTGTACAAATTTGAATTTGGAATTCCTTACCAAAGAGGAGAAATTCGTGATTAAAGTGGCCAGTACGAAAAACGCCAATTTCATATGTAAGGACCTAATATTAAGTATGAAACTGTGTGGAGAGATAACTTCGTGATGGTTTTCTATTTAGAATATGTTAACATTTTATGTTTCTATTCCACAAAAGTTTCGGAAATATCATGTAGTTACTCTTATTATTTTTATTTCATACCTAAATCTTATCAATTTCATGAAAAATCCAATTTACGATAGGCAATTTTGCTTATGACCCGCTGTTCACCTTAGGCATGGACTAATTGAGTAATTACGATAATATGTTGAAGTAAATCATGACATTCCCAGATGTTATCAACGAAGTAGGTAAGTACATGGAGGAAAATAAAAACTAATTTATATAATTAAGATTTACCACTACTTTATTGATTAAATAAAAAATAAATTACACTTTCATCTTTATCTAAATTTTAAAGATAAATATAATTATTTTATTACTCAGTTGTAAATAGAGCGAAAATTATCATAAGCTCCTGTCAAAACATGATTGATCGATTTTTAAACGTTTTTCAATTTACTGTAATCTTTTCGGCTCAATTTTATCATGGATTTTAATAGATAATAAAATGGAATCTAATAAGTACCTAAGTTAATAGGTAAAATTCAAGTCACTTTGACAAGACACATGACCACACGTACGCAATGTTCGTTGATAAAAAAATAATCTATACTTAGGCCCTTTATACACAGATACCAGCACATCAAGCTACTACAATCTGTCAAATTTCTTCCCTTCCCTTTGAACGCCAGAGTATAAACGTATCGCCCGCCGTACCCCTGACGCCAGGCAACTTTAATGTAGTTTTAAATAATAGGAAAAAGAAACACAGAAAACTTAATTTAGTATATTTTATTTTGTTTTAAAAAAATGTCGTTTTCTTGTCGTCTATAGACGATGGTGGCGTGTTGGGCACGTTTTCATTTGTCGGCTATACACGACCGTGGCGTTCAAAGGGTTAATAGATTTTCAACTTTATCGCTGAAGCATAATATTCAAAGTTAATTGGGAAAATTTGACAGTTTCGGGTAGCTTGATGTGCTGGCGTCTGTACACGGCACGGTTTCTTTATTGTACGGCGTATAAACCGTGACGTAGAAAAAATACGTGTCTGTCAACAAGCTTCCATAGTGATCCATACAACACTGACGACCGTGCCTACACACGGCGAATAAACCGTACCTACTTTTTCACGGCAAGAAAAAAGTGTCTGTAAAGGTCCTTACTTTAGCCAAAAATATTTAGCTAGAAATATGCAAATTGCATGAGTTTGTTTACACAAACTCATGCAATTTGCATGGGCTCTAGCCAAGCAGCTGGAATTTATGTAAAACCACTCATGCTTTTCGAGTATACATGATTATTTAAGTACCATGAAAGCGTAGTAAATTAATAACTATTTTTAAATAAAGGGTAAAGTTTTGTATGGGCTGGCAGAATTGTTTACAATAGATGATAAAGAAAGTTTGGCTAGAACATAATAATGACTTGTGGACTAATGTATAAATTCTCTTTTGATAATACACCGTGGCATCGACAGGCAACCTGAAGGCCAATTCCAGCAATTAAAAACGTTTGAAAAACTGGTTGCAATCTCATCTCAGCGACAATCAATGTCAGAAACTTATCAAAAATGTATGGAAACTATTGGTAATTTTGACAGATTGAGACTGTGAACATTCTTAAAATTACGAGAATTGCCCCTCTGTTGCCATGGATTCCTGTACATGATTTTGAACCCTGGGTCGAAATTTTTCGTAAACTATTAAAAAAAAAAAAACACAGTTACAGTTCGCGCGCCAATGTCCCTGCCCCATGTATAAATCTAGATTAAAACTTTATATTACATAATTTAATGATTTATTACTAAGTATCTTTATTTTATTTATAAACTTTATTTTGTTACAGTCACAAACGATTTATTATTCACTAGTAGTAGTCTTACTATAATCTTTGGTAAAACTTAAAATTATTTATTTTTATCATAATTTAAAAAAGGGTACTTAAACACTGCACATACCTATTTACTAAAATCAATAATTAATTTCTAAATCTTCACGATAAAGCCTCTTTAAATCACCAGTCTCTAAAAGCCTGAATTACTCAATTCAAACGACAATTTAATATTACTATAATAATAAGAAATAAAAATAAATTCACTAAAATAATCAAACAATATTAGTTGGAAAATGTGGTAAAATATAATGTTGATACCTTCTCCTTCAGTTGCTGATTGCGTAAGAATTTAAGCTGAACAAGGTTTGTTTACACCTTTGTCAGATATGTACTTTTGAAAGAAACTATATTTAAAAAAAAACATGCAACTTGAAAAAAAAACGTATAAAAGTACTTACTAAGAAGGTTTGTTTAAACTTTTGTCAGATACTTTTGAAAAAAACTATATTAAAAAAAAAAAACATGCAACTTGAAAAAAACGTATAAAAGTACTTACTAAGTAAGGTAGACTGAGATATAGTCGTCACAGGCATCTAGCATAGCTTTGGCGAGCATTTCATCCCGCGGTGTTGTGTCCGCGTGGGATGGTAGGAAGAGGCTCATGCGGGACGCTTCGCCCCACGAGTGGTTTAGTGTACCTGGAGTTATTAAAATACAGAATTGTGAACTGCGGTCGCAATCCTTACATATACGTGTATGTGTATTTGGAAAAACAACTTTAATACCAACACACAAAGTTAAGTTTACGCTACAACTTCAAAGTTCTTTATGACTTTTTCAATAGCACTATTCATTCTGAAATCAACTACTTGCATAAATAACATCAATAGGAAAAAGGAATTTGAATAGACGTCAGGGAGATTTGCTTCTAGTAAGAACTGTACAGATGCCAGCACATCAAGTTACTACAATCTGTCAAATTTCTTTAATAGATTTTCAACTTTATCGCTAAAGCATAAGGTTCAAAGTTGATGTGGAAAATTTGTCAGTTTCGGATAGCGTGATGTGCTGGCGTCTGTACATAGAGGAGTAGTGGCCCAGTGGGAACGTCCCCGACTAACCGAGTCATAGGCTTGAACCCAGGCAGGCACGACCTTCACCTAGAGCAATTAATTTCACCGGAGACCATTTCAACATCTTTCTCGCCGTTGCTGCCCCACTGCTGGGCAAAGGCGGAAGGCCTTGGGGGAGTTCAACTCCTTCCACTTGCTGCGTCTCGTACCAGCCCTCACGGTACGCGTCCAAGTCAACTGGCCACCTCTTTCTGGGCCGCGATCAACAGATGTATATACTTACCGTAATACTTGAGCGGCCAGTGGTGCGGCGAGTGTCGCGTGGCCAGTAAACAAGATGGCGTCGCGCCTGGAGTGAGCACGCGCGCCGGCCACCACGGACACGGGCCGAGCTTGTGCCATACTACGTCGTCGTAACTGGAATAAGGAATTTTTTACATTTTAATTTACTGCTGCTATTGGCAAAACGGGTAAGGGGTGGAACGTTTTCGAGGGGAAGTAGCTTCAAGCACGTTCGGCGTATTTGAGGGTATTTAACTAGACATTCTTACATAGGCGTAGTTCAGAAAGCACCATCTTTTCAGTACACTCTGATGGCTTTCGTGAAGTATGAAGAAGGTATGTCATGATTTCTGGTAGTAAACGGTCAGGAAACAAATTATTTGTTATAGTTTTTCTAATTCGTCTGGCCGCCCCTCCATAAACATTTCAAATGTGTATGCAACAAACAGTGGAGGGCTGTGCAATTTTTATATTAAACGATGTCTACACTGTTCATTTATGAGTACCAATGACGTCCGATGACTCCCAAGAAGATGAAATCATTCTTCTTCTTAGCGTATTGATGGTAAAATGTTCGAACATTTTTGGCCCAAAACTCAGATGCGCGAACTCCGCTCACTGACGCATTCATAAGACCATCATGCCGCGTAAGTAGGGTTACCATCCGTCCGGATTTGACGTCTAGACTTTGTCCGGATTTTCTTCTCGCGAGCATCTGCTACCATGCCTACCATACCACTGTAACTAAGTGGGTAATGTTTGGACTTTGTGACTATAATGTCCGGACTTTTATTGAAATGTCAGGCTTTTTGTCAGGACTTTACAAAATTCTAAATGGTAATCCTACGCGCAAGGCATGTGGCTCAGGATGTAAGGTGGGTCATTGTCGGTGGGGAGGTGCTACATACGCACGCAAGGTCTGAGTCGTTCGTGAACCCCTATCTGCGGAGATCGTCTTTGCTCCGGCCGACTTGGGTTCGAAGTCTATTTAGAGATTTCCAAGTCAGCCACGGTAACGCGTGCCCAGGCGGAAGGCTCTCAGATGGTTCAATGAAATTGTCGAATTGATGTAAACTAGCTGGAGCTGTATAAACCCCATAAACAACTTCAGCTAGTTTACATCTTGCTGTGAAGGCGGTACTATTGGCTGGACTACATGGACCTATGCACACAAGGAAAACATAGTCAGTGCAAAAACTGATAGCTACCCGCTGATTCTAGTCTCTTGGCATAGAATACCTAATAGTACTACGTACAGAACGGACACTCCCTTCCCCGCAACCATATCAGATACCGCACCTCACCCCGCACTTCGAGGTATTCGTCGCCGACTCATTAGCAAGGGCGCTCGTAATCGTAAGAACCACAGCGCTGGCTGTATTGCTGACACGAACACACAATTTTACGATTTAAAAGTTTTATTTGAGTTTTAATTACGATGGTTGGATATTGTGATGCTTTTCCGAATTTGTATTTACATAAACTGTTTATAAGATTTTGCATTTTTAATACCATGCGATTGAATAACCGATTATTTAGTCATTTAAACGAAAATATTTTAGTGTTTTTATTTCATTACGAACCTGACTATATGAATAAACAATTGAACTACAAGGTCACTTCATAATAATGCACATGTTCAGGCAGCGCCGCGCCGTAGTCGTTCGGACGCAAATCGCTTTTCGCGCCATTTTTTACGCTACGCACGACAGCCAACCCTACTAGAGTTTACGCACACATTTACACGTGTACAAACGTCATTTGGTTATGTAGTAGTAATAGGTAATGACTTTGCGAGCGTTGTATGGAGTGTCCGAGGTGTGCTCTTGGTGCCATCCACATGTTAGGTAAAACTTTAAAATGAAATAACTTAGGTAGGTACTTACCCAATCCTAGGTCCCCACATGCAACTAGGACACAGTTCGACATTCTCCTTGTCTTTCCGCACAGAACATATAGTGCGCGTGCTAGACAATATCTTCTCTATCAGGGTTACCGGCTTCGTTTCTTTCTTCGGCGGGTTTTTACGATCTAGAAGTTATAGAAGAGTTGCTATACTAGAATGTTGAGGTGTCAATCAATACAATAGTAGATTATTTGCCAAGGGAGCAAACAACTATTTTGAAGGCGAGACTGTTTCTTTGAATCCTGAGCGCAGCGAGGGATTCTGGAACTGCTCTCAAAACGGTGAAGGAAAACATCGCGAGGAAACCGGCATGTCCTAGAACCAAAAAATCTAAGTCATGTGACATCTACCAACCCGCACTGGGCCCGCGTGGTGGATTACAGCCTCTCAAAGAGAGGGGGCCTGTGTCCCAGCAGTGGGAACATTATAGGCTGATTATGCTAGCCTAAGAAAAATATACATACGCAATATAGTGATGAGCCATTCCCTCCTGCAAGCAAGATGGAAAGCAGAGGGACAGTTGGGACATTCTCGAAGTCGCTCCCCCTTCCCGCAGACGAGGCACCAAGGAGTATGTAAGGTTATTACTGTCTTTACTGGAGATGTTGAGTTCTGTAATCAAGAGAGTTTTGTATCAAGTCACAAATAATTGTTTTGCAAAATGTGCTTTAGTGAAATATGAATAGACTAGAATTTTGTTTATTGTTGCTGCAGATGGTCTATCTTCATCATCATCATCATCATACAGCAGTCCACTGCTGGACATAGGCCTCACCAATTGCACGTGTGAATGACTTACAATTTGTGCAAGTCACAATTTAATACAAAAATGAAACAGTTATACTTACAGAACTATCACAAGCATCTTTACTATTATCCGTCTGCTTACGAACAAAGTTGTATCTCCAGCACTGATGCAAATACTTCTCAATTTCCTTCTCCGAAACTATAGTCTTGATAACCATCTCAAATTTATCCTCCGTACTTGCATCAACATTCATCAAATAGTCCAGACAATCCTTGTTTGTGTCTATATCACGTTGCAAATACTCATAGTATTCGTCAAAGAGGGATTCCTTTCCTCTACGGATGAATTCTTTGAAGGCGTTCTCATATCTGCCCTGTTTTAGTGGAGTGTGAATTACGTCATAGGTTGTGTTAAGGTCTGGCTCTTTTTGTGGGTTTAGTTTTACATTTAAAGGTACCGTGAGGTCTTCTTTTATTTTTCGCTGAAAAGTTACAAAATGTTTTTTAGACAAATGCAATTAGAAAGTAGAGAATATAAATACATTGGAGAAATGTGTTCATAATTATGATGAGTAGAGATTAATAACACTGTTTGCCAGCTGATTTTAATTAAAATTAGATTTAAAGATAAAATTCAATCAAGATTTATTTTATTATTTATGAACATCATCATTTCAGACGAAAGATGTCCACTGCTGGACATAGGCCTCCCCCAATTTATGAACATATGTATACGTAAATAAAATAAATACAGAGAGAAATTAAATATTTAAGTATAAGTTTTTATAAAAACAAGCCATTAAACTAAAAGTTGTCTGTTTTTATTTTTAACCACTAGTAACACATTTTTCCCTTGACTGGCAATACCATAAATTGAATTAATAATAACAAACTTTTTTGATACCTTTCTGGGAACCGAAGGGGTCTTAGGAGGAGTGATCTTAGGAGCTTTGTGGGCAGGTCCGTAGAATGGTCTGGACCTCTCAGCAAGATATAGGCTGGTGTATGGCAGCCAGAACCTGTTTTTGGTGTTACAGGTCTCCACATAGTAGCATAGTTCTTTTGTGACTGTAATAGAGCCGTCTTCATTGCCTGATATGCCTAGAACTGAAAAAGTGGTTTTTAGTAGCTATAATAGTTGCATAAAATTTAGAAGGGGAAAATATGAAATGTACGCGGAAAAAGTCGTGGGAGAAGTGCTATAAAAAAAATAAAAAACTATAATGTTGGTTGAGCTTATTTTCATTGAGGGAAGGCCCCATCCCTTGAATTTGCCACAGGCCCCAAGCGGTATAGTTACACTACTGAATAGTTGGTACAGATTTTGGCAGTTTTTAATCAAAAGTTAGGTTTTTAAAGCTATACTTATTTATTTTAGAGTTGATATAAAGTTGTCTGTTTAAAATAGTTTTGGTTAAAAATTTCGTATAATATTGGTACGCCCCTAGGCCCTTTTATCATCTGCCCACAGATGTGAATTGTGTTACATAAACTATTAGGTAGGTAATCAGGTGGTTGCCATCATCATCAGAAGACGGACGGAAGAAAGGGGGACGAAGATGAAGGAAGAACAATGTGTTATTTGCTGATAAGCTTAGACAGCCTTTATAGTTCATTTGTTCTCACTGCTGGGACACAGGCCTCCTCTCTGTGAGAGGGCGTGGGCCGTAATCCAACACGCGGGCCCTGTGCGGGTTCGTGATCAGTAAATGTGTCTACTTATACATAGCTATTTACATGATCCAAAGGAGAATGTTATCCGTTACGATTATAGCAATATTTAGGTACCTAGGACAATTTCTATTCAAGTTCTTCCAAGAAATCGGCGAGTATTCATAAATTACACCTGAGAGAGATAATGCTAGGGAATCCCATGTGATCGAGCGCCATTCCTAACTAGGAAAATATAAACTTAGCGTTTGTTTTAATTTAGATATTTTGTTTAAATCGAAACAATTGAATGTTTACCTTTGTCGTCATAAAACAATCCATCTTCGTTTTTCACTACTTGTACGTTTGAGTAAACTTTTTTACATAGTCGTGCAAGGGCTGTGTCGCCTAGCTTCCAATGGTAAATTCCTGTTTTTTCCGTCGTCATGATGAAAATAATAATACGATTTAGCCATGATCCATCATTAGGAATTTTAGAATCAGAAAATAAAAAAAATATTGAATGAAAAGTTTAAAAAGCGAAGATTGCCTTAGATTGCTTGATCATTCATTCAAATATCCGCGCGTAAAAGACTTTTTAATGCTTTCCTAAAATCGAACAATTTCTATTGTTTTTATAAATACTATAATTTTTAATTAGAATTACTTAAATTCATTTTGGGCATTGGTAAGAGCAGATTAATTGAAAAAATAAAATTTTGCTTCGTTAATGTTTTGTAAAACGCTGCCATCTAGTGTCGAGTAGCAGAACTCAGAAACAGAAACTACAGCAGCGCCATCTGTGGTGTCTTAGAAAACGTTATAAACAGTTCTAGATAACGTCAATAGATGGCCGTAAGAGTATTGATGGCATGAAACTATGTAGTTGAAACATTTACTTGAAACAGAAGAGGGTTATTATTCGCAATGGAGAGCGGCGAAGATATTCGACCTCTTTCCTATGTCTTTATGTTTGAGAAGATAGGAGAACCGACCGAGACATCTTGGACTGAACGGAGAAGATAAGAGGGTAAAATAATTATCTCAATCGCCTTTGTTGTTATTTAGCCGAGAGAATGGCATTGTTTCGCAACACAACCCTATGAGTTATGATGACGGACGCTATCCGTTAGTCACCATTTCTCGAGAACTACGGGGATATAGGGTGGAATTTGTTTCCGAGAAATCATTCGGCGTCAATAAAATAGATCATTTAAATAAATACATTAGGGTGAAAAATTAATAGGTATTATAATAGGTTGCCTGACATTAATTTTTCACCATAATTACCAATTTATATTTTTCAGTATTTTTTAATGATTTTGGTAAGTAAAGAATTCCAAAATGTATTTATTTTTTAAAACTTTATGCACAATTAAAAAAATACTGTAAGCAGATACAAAGGCGGACTTAATGCCTTAGGCATTTTCTACCAGTCAATCTAAGGGTGATGCAGATACAAAACATGACAGGTGCAATATAAGGGATAAATAACTCGAAAAATAACAAAAAATAATACATAATTATCTATATAATCTATAGAAATAAATAAAATTGGAGTGTCTTTTTGTAATATTAAAATAACCGCTTTTTACTAAATGCATACACACGGTACATATACCAAAATAACATTATTTTACAATTTTTGTCTGTCTGTCTGTTTGTTCCGGCTAATCTCTGAAACGGCTGGGCCGATTTTGACGGGACTTTCACTGGCAGATAGCTGATGTAATAAGGAGTAACTTAGGCTACTTTTATTTTAGAAAAAGAATAAGGGTTCCACACAAAAAAATTAAAACGTTTTCCGTAATGCGCGCAAACGAAGTAGCGGGCACAGCTCGTACCAAAATAACATTTTTTTCACAATTTTTGTCTGTCTGTCTGTTTGTTCCGGCTAAACTCTGAAACGGCTGGACCGATTTTGATGGGACTTTCACTGGCACATAGCTAATTTTATAAAGAGTAACATAGGCTACTTTAATTAAATTATACCTACACTTTTATTTTAGAAAAAATAATTTAGCTCCAGCCCAAAAAAATTTAAATACTATATTTTTTTCCGACATTACAGCTAGTAGGTAGGTACCTATAACATATACCGAACAACACTATCTACCTAGACACTGAAAGAAAATAAAGAAAAAGAATTTATATATAATGATAATATTTGCGGTAAAACAAGACGCATAAAAAGAACGCTAAAAAAAAACAAGTTGGGAGAAAACATGCGTCACATCCACGCAAAACGGCCATCGCTCAGCATAATGCTAAGACCCTATAGGTACGAGACAGAGCCCCAGCGCTAGTTTTGAGTGACACTGTATATACAATGTACCTACCTAATATGTATTGACTAAAATAATACTATGGACCTTCCCTACCCCTTTAGCTAGGGTTTTTGAAACTGAAGCAACCGCCACATAGCGTCCGCAATTTACCGTCGATTGACGTCACCGAAACATTATTTATGAGAGCAAGTTGGTGTGTTGCCCTAGAACTAGAAAGCGTTATTTGACACCGTAAAGTCAAACCCGCGGTGCCTTCATTTTCTCGACTGCCGTCACTGCGGCCGTTATATGGCGGCCGCTGCCGTAAGACACCCAAGCTCCTGCATTCAAACCACTTACAGAATGAAAATCGCGTCTTCTTTTAATACTCAATTTATTATAGGTATCCGATATATTAGGATATATTTTGAAATAGGTAGATGTCATAAATATCGGATATTTACGAACCTTGATCCAACCTAATTAGGTAGTTATGTAACATCTAACTCGCATTTTCCCGTCTCTCTCTCTCACCCCTATAATTTCTCTTTTCTCCCTATCTCACTGCATACCTAAAATTTTTCCCTCTCATACATTACGAACATCAGATTCTTCTATTGACAAGCTCCGTACATAAGTAGGTACTTACATCGTCAAGAGAGATGCTGGCTCCTGATTGGTCGATCTCGCGAGGGGCGTGGCTCGAGATCGCAGCATCCACTCCCCTCTACCGGACGAGGTTGACATACGTATATTATATGTATAATACTGTTCAGATTTCATACTTATCTTGTGGGTTTTATCATCTTAGTAAATGGGTGTTTTATTTTATTTTTTTACTGTACGCACTGGGCCCGCGTGGTGGATTATGGCCCACTCCCTCTTACAAAGAGGAGGCCTGGGTCCCATAATTATACCTATGCACCTCTATAAATGGGTATTTTTAGTAGAAAGAGATGGTTACTTTTTGTGGGTGATTAAGGAAAAGATAAACGGAATTGGTGGATGGGTAAATTAAGATTATCTTAGATGATAAAAAGATTAAAAATCCATGACCTCCAGTTCTTGCGATCCAGGGCTAATGTGGACCACCGGTTGTTTATTTTGTCCAGCTCGTCCCATCATCTTTTACGGGGCATGCCGCGGCGCCTTCTGGCTTAGATCTCAGGGCTTCACATAGTACTATTGACCCACAGCTCATTGGACATGCGGCAGACGTAGCCATCCCAGTTCGACTTCAACTTTGTGGCTTTTAGAACAACGTGAGGGGGGCAATTCTCGTAATTTTAAGAACTTTGACAGTCTGATCTCAGTCTCAATCTGTCAAAAATACCTCTAAAATCCCTATAGGTATTTTTGTCAAGTTTTTGACATTCATTTACGTTGAGCTAAGATTGCGACTAGATTTTGACGTTTTTAATTACGGGAATTTTTTTTCAGTAATCTGTATTTTGTAGAGTAGTGTGGTGTGGCGAATAATTAGGTATGGTATGATAATGCAGCCAAAAAAAAAACTAGAATTGCACTCATCCCGGAAGTAAAAAACGTCTTATTAAACGCCACTTCCGACCAGCTCGCGGCCAAAGGGGTTTGAAGGTTTTGGCCCTAAAATCAGCCGCCATTTTGATTTTTTTTCAGAATCGCGGTGCACAACAAAAGTTATATATTTAGAAAGAGGACACTTATACAAACAAAAAATGTAATTAACATAATATCCTAAAGCGTCAGGTTTCAGAGTTATTCACCGAAATATAAGTCGAAACAACTAAGATTTTTTTGTTTTTTTTCCTTCCAGGTAAGCATATTGAACTATTGAGGTAATAGAAACGTTATGAAACCTTTATGGAGAAGAAACAAATGAAGAATAGACATTTTTTTAATAAATAATTAAACACGGCAATTTATAGTTCGTTTTTTTAATCCCAGAGACTAATCTGACAAGTGTAATGTCAAACTTCTGTACTAAAAAAAACGAAAACACAAAAGACTTAAATGTCAGATACTCTCTGGGATTAAAAAAAGGATCAATAAATTGCCGTGTTTAATTATTTATTAAAAAAATATCTATTCTTCATTTGTTCCTTCTCTATAAAGGTTTTATAACGTTTCTATTACCTCAATAGTTCAATATGGTTACCTGTATGGGAAAAAAACAAAAAAATCCTTGTTGTTTTCGACTTATATTTCGGTGAATAACTCCGAAACCTGACGCTTTAGGATATTATGTTAATTACATTTTTTGTTTGTATAAGTGTCCTCTATCTAAATATATAACTTTTGTTGTGCACCGCGATTCTGAAAAAAAATCAAAATGGCGACCGACCTTAGGGCCACCCTCCATACAAAAATCTTCTAACCCCTTTATGCGTATTATGTCCTTAACAAGGGAAAGTGTCCCGACAGATGCGCAACTCTCTCCCAATTATTGTGTGGCTGGTCTGTCTGCTGCCATTAATTCCACTCGTTAATTTAGGCAATAATTGTGGGGTTCAACTAGGTATGTCTTTCTTTAATTTTTGTTCTTTGTCCTTTTTCTTTTTCGCTAGCGTCTTTTAAACGTTGCGTTAATTGTGGTTTAATTGTTAGGGGTGTGGTCGGTGGCTTTAAATAGACTTTAGAAGTCTAGACAGTTTCAGGGTAGTGAGTCACTGCCCCGTATAACTGCCCTCAAGCAGTGACAGCTATGGAATATATCTTTTGGGGGTGGGGCAAAGAATTAATAGGATTTGGACGCTTTTCTAAGCATAATCAGCCTATAACGTTCCCACTGCTGGGACACAGGTCTTCTCTGAGAGAGGCAGTGGGCCGTAATCCGCCTTGCGGGTTGGTAGATGTCATGTCTTCAAATTTTTGATTCTAGGACGTCACTCGTCTGTTTCCTCACAATGTTTTCCTTCACCGTTTTGAGAGCAGTGGTGATGAAATAAGTAATTTGCACAAAGCAAAGAACCTGTCTACGTTCGAACCTACCATCTACAACTCGTAATCGTGGCCGTTACCAAAGCACTGCCGCACTGGGCCACCCTGCTCTGTAAGAATTGATGTTTTTTAAGACATTGGTCATAAGTAATGCAATGAAGGGACATATTTGAGAGACCAGCGGTGAGACAGTATTTATAGTAGTCCGAAAAACAACACATACCTACCTAGGTAAAACACTATTAGATGGTAAGATGAGCATGTGGTGATAACGACCTGTATGAACCATCGCATTTAAAAACTTCTTCAAATTGGTTGAAAGAAAATTCGCAAACTAAATAGGTAGGTACCCAAAATTGGATATGACCAGCCAGACAGAAAACCTAGGTAACCAGTTGCCCTTACAACTGGAGGCCTGTCCTGGTTTTTAACCTCACCAATTTGTTAATCACCGCGTAATTAGTAACGCTTTAAGATGTAACAATGAGAAGTGTCGATAGTCTATGGTGCTCGTCGATCGAAGTAATACAATCGACTACTTTTTACCGCTCCGTAGCTCGTGCCGACACCGACTGCCTTCCGGTACTGGGGATAGCACAAGTGTTCGTGTAGGTTTTATTAATCTGACAGTGAAGAACTGTAGTACCTAGGAGGTGTGAGGCATTTTAGATTTTCTGTTTTTGCATTAGCATGCAATACGAAACCAGGCAGTGGTATTAAAAAGGATTAGCCACGAATTGGGGTTAAGACTATAGGAAAGGTACAGGCGCCAGCACATCAAGTTACCCGAAACCGTCAAATTTTTCCAATCAACTTTGAACCTTATGCTTTAGCGATAAAGTTGAAAATCTATTAAAGAAATTTGTCAGATTGTAGTATCTTAATGTGCTGGCGTCTGTACATCAATAATAATATAATACAATATAAGTTTTTTTACATTTTTATATTCATGAGAGCAGTGGTGGCCCAGTGGTATCAGCCGCGACTTACAAGTTGTAGGTCGTAGGTTCGAACCCCGACAGGCGCTTTACTTTGTGTAAACATCGTGAGGAAACCGGCATGTCCTAGAACCAAATATTCGAAGACGTGTAACATCCACCAACCCGCACTGGGCCCGCGTGGTGGATTACGGCCCACTCCCTCTCACAGAGAGGAGGACTGTGTCCCAGCAGTGGGAACGTTATAGGCTGATTATGTATGTATATTCATGACAATGCTTGTTAGCTAAACCGACTTCTTCTGTTTTTCTGCCTTCTAAATTCGTATTGGCGTTTATCTCATTATCTTATAATAACTAGAAAAGTTTGCATACCACAAACCATGCATGTCTAATCTCTACATCGTCTTAATTGCTATAAGGTCCAGTATGCAATATCTTTTGAAGAATTCATCTTTTAACAGCAAAGCTAGTGTGGCCAACCTGATGGCGAGTTCGTAACCAATTAGATCCTACTTGGGAATATGGCAGTCGTAAATTTATTTTCTTTAAAAACTATTTTTTGTTGGAGTGTAGTAAGGTCCCTAAGTATCCCGCTGATATCTTTTTTATTTTATTCTATTCATGATACTCAAAATAAAACGATTTAAGATAGATTTAAGGTAGACCATACAAAAGTGACTGAAACTTCAACCTAATACTTAAAAAAGAAAAAGTTCTAAGCATTCAGCCGTTGTTAAAAATAAGTTCTCATTTGTAATACACAACAAACTTCAGTGCTCGCCTGTACACCCTTTGTCAGCATCTGTCGTCAGACTTTTTGTGTGGTTCCGTTAATTTCTCCAGTTTTTTGTAGCATCACATTGTTCTCTCCTTGCTGACGGACGGACGGACAGGCAGACAGACGAACTGTGGCAGGCGTTAGATGCGGTCAAACGGTGACCTGTCATAGAAGTAGCTAGATTTGAGAATGAATAGAACGTTGAGTCACATAGCTGTCTAGACACGTTAGACGTTTGGTTTTGTTTTTATAAAATCAACAAAATGGATGTCTTGGAAAAAAAATGTTTAATCCTGAATCCTGAATATTACTCTCAAAACGGTGAAGGAAAACACTGTGAGGTTTATCGGGTTCTATTGGCATGTCCTCTAACCAAGAATTCTTTACTTTGTGTATTTTATTTATTTCCTCAACACTGCTCTCAAAACGGTGAAGGAAAACATCGTGAGTAAACCGGCATGTCCTAGCTAGAATAAAAAAATCGAAGACGTGTGTGGATTACAGCCCATTACCTCTCGAAGAGAGGAAGCTTGTATCTCAGCAGTGGGAACATTATAGGCTGATTATGTATGACTCATGCATGACTGCACTACCTAATTGTATAAGGTTTAGGAAGTTAAACAATTTGTATTTAGCGAGTGCAATGGATGACTAGATTAGATTCCTGTTAAGTTCTGCTCATCATATTATAATTATCCAAGAATTGCTCTGGCTTTCAGAGTTTTACTAAGAGGTCAATGCGACGACCAGTCAACATATTATGCCCTAGTAGGATTCCACCAATTCGCATTAAGCGTTTGCAAATGTCGTTTATAATGCGCACAGCATAAGAGTGGAACTCTCTACCTGCGTTTGTTTTGCCGAGCGCATACAACCTGAATCTCTTTAAAGTGAGAGTGAACATCTTCTGAGTAAGCTCGCTCCATCGTCGACTTTGTTTCTGTCACCTTTGACCTAGGCTAGAGTCAAGAGCAAGCCCATTTCAAATAAAAAAAAAGGATGAAATATCTCCAGCAGATCTTACAACATTAATACATTTAGGTAGTTGCTCTCTAAGTTTTTTGAAGTAGGGTTTACTCCTGTTAGAAAAGTGGCCACCCAAAGGTCACTTTTTTGTGTTGCATGATCAAATCTCAAATTAAAAAACGGCTGTTTTGAAATAACATGTCTCAATTAATTATTCATTGATTGTGTGACCTTAGCCTTTGTAAAATAAAGCCGACTCTTTTAGCAGAATCAATAAATGAGCTCAGACTCCCAAACGTATAAACATTTTTATTGGTCGTTACGCGGTACTAAACACCTGTTTAAAGCCTTAGCTTTAATGCTACCAAAAAGAGAAGGAAAATAGGGTGCCATACTTTTAATCAACTAGATCCCGCATCTAATCTGACAATTGAAATAAAAAGGAAAAACTAATAGAACAACCATAGATCCTAGGAGACGCAACTGGCCATAACCTCATTTTTTGTCTATGGCACGGGCCAACAGGATATCGACTATTTGAGATAGTTTTTGTTACTTCCTACAATTAATTTAAATGTTCTTTTATTTAGGAACAGGATATATAGGTAGTTAACGTTTTGTTCCTTTTAAAATGTTGAATGGGATCAATCTCACTTCGCCGTTAAGGGGTGATGAAAGTCTTACAAACTTTTGACTTTTATTGGATTTATCCGGCCTTGTGATTGAAAATGTCGACCAAGATTCAGTTTTTCGTTTACGATTATTCAATAAGCCATTGAGATAATATCAAAGCAGCCCATAGTATAAGCATAATCAACAGCCTATAATGTTCCCACTGCTGGGACACAGGCCATGCGCGATCCGAGGGGGGGGGGGGGGGGTCGTGGGGGTCATGACCCCCCCAAAATCATTCATGCTGTCGAGAGTTTGAATGATTTACTTGCCTTACTAACTTAAAACTGTACTTGAGCCACGAAAACCCCGATTGGCATATTCAAAAACATTAAGAACATCGGCAGACATGGGGACTGCCGACTGAAGTAAAAACTTAAAGCCATAAAATTACAGTGGGTTTTTTAACGCGCCTAATAAATATTTTCCTTTAAAAAGCCTGTTATAAAAAATATAGGATCCAGGATTCAAGAGCGAGCGAAGCAAACTCGGGATATTGGGCACCCCACTCGTACGTAAGGTTGAAAGGCTTAGGTAAGGCTAGATTCGAAAACCTAAACTGCTGTAAAACGAGTGTAAGCTTTTCGTCATAATTCGACAAAGTAAGTTCTCTTTTTGTACGATGGGTAAAAGAAAACAGACTATTCAAGGTGGGGTGCTAAAATATTCAGGCTCGCTACGCTCGTTCTTGCAATTTACATTGGTTCTTGAGCTTTTCTTCAAAAGTCGACAAAGCAAGTAATTCCTAGTCCTTTTGGAATGATCGAAAGCAAATCGAACCTATCCGAGAGTGTGCAAAATTTTCGAGCTCGCTTCGCTCGCTCTTGCATTTTAGATTCTGATAGCTGCTAGAGCTTGCCTGCATAAGTCGACAATGTAACTCCTATTTCTACTTGAAAATATAAAACAAAACACCTAATCAACAGAGACGGATTGTTAAAATTTTCGAGCTCGCTTCGCTCGCTCTCCCCACCCTACACAATCTTCCGTTCTAATAAATACGACCAATTTGGCAGCATTTAAGTAACACCCCCCTATGTAAAAGCTGCGTCCCTGAATAGCATAAGTAATGTGGAGCTGGAGATGTACATGAACCTTAACATATCATCACGCCTTTAATCCCCAAAGGGTTGGGCAGGGGTGTACCTTCATATAGTACTTACACCCACATTTCGCCAGTTATTAAGTGAAATGTCATAGAGGGCGCCAACCGGGCACAAATCCAGACTTCAACCTGCTTCTGAAAAATTTCTGATGGAAAAACCCTTTAACACTGTACCCGACCTAGGAATCGAACCCAGCTAGGCCCTCATTCTCAGCAGTAACGCTTGCGACTTCTAGACCACCGAGAAGATGTAGCTCCCTTAAAATATTCCTCAGCACCCATGATAACCCCCCCAAAATCTTGGGCTGCGACCGCGCCTGACACAGGCCTCCTCTCTGTGAGAGGGAGTGGGCCGTAATCCATTACGCGGGCCCAGTGCGGGTTGGTAGATGTCATGTCTTCGAATTTTTTTAGTTTTAGGATATTTCGGTTGCCTCACGATGTTTTCCTTCACCGTTTTGAGAGCAGTAGTGATGAAATTATTATGCAAAGTAAAGCGCCTGGCTGGGTTCGAACCCGCGTCGAAGCAGTACTAGTGTTTAAAGCAGTCCTTAGACTAGTTTTCAAAAACTGAGGTCACGTTTCTTCAACAGTTTGTTTTGAATAGGTACAGGAATCAGAAAAATCAACCAATTTTACCATTTATTTATTTAAGTTTACATGCACAACGTTACAGAATAGAATCCCAAGGCGTTGTACAGTGCAATTTAACTATTATATTTTACAAATTGACGTTATTAGAAATAAGAACAAAAAAAAAAAACTGGTAGTGCGAGTCCGACTCGCGCATGGAGAGTTCCGTACGTAGGTATGTAAATACAAAGGGGACTGTTAAAATTTGTATAGGAAGTGGTCTATGATCCAATAGCGATACTGTAGAGGTATTTCTGTGGGAATACCTCAACTATGCCCTTGTGCAAAGGGGCATCAAAATCTAACCCGGCAGTTTTGAGAAAAATAATACTTTAAAATTCACTTTATTTGCTACATTTTTATATTTTAAAAACGTTTTAACGGGTATTTCTGACTTTATACTACTTAATTATTGTGGTTTTCTGCTAAACAAAGACACTTACCACCTCGACAGTGCTGAATTTCAGGTTTTTTTTTTTCGAAAAAATAGCACAGAATGGTTGCAGATCAAACAAATCACATCACCTTTGGGTCGAAACGTGATTTAATCATTCAATATTTTTTAATTTTATTTTGACGATTTATTTATAGCATAAATTGCTTAGCAACCATATCGAATCGCAACCCGTAAAATACTTATTAATGAGTGGTTCCGGTGGTCATCTGAGGTCTTCATCATTAGTACCACTTCACCAAATGGTGCTTTCCGAGAGCAAATGCACGAGTTACTTTAAAGAATACCCAAATTGTTATAGCTGTGCCTATAATGTTTGAAGAGTTCCCTAGATTTCTCCAGGATCCAATCACCAGATCCTGACCTGGTGACAATGGGAACATTTGGTAAGTATACTCTTTCAACCAAAAAAATAGTTTTTTAAATCGGTCTGGCCGTCTTCGTGTAATCGGTGAACATAAAAATATTTAAAAAATGTAATGTAACTGAGAACCTCCTCCTTTTTTGAAGTCAATTAAAATCGAAACAAATACTAAAATCTAGGAAAGAAACACATTAATTAAGTATTATAAATTCAGAAATACCCTTTAAAAGGTTTTTAAAATAAAAATGTTATCATGAAATTATTTATTCTAAAATATTATATTTCTCAAAACTGCCGGGTCAGATTTTGTTGCCACTTTGCACAAGGGTATAGTTGAGGTATCCCCACAGAAATATCGTAACAGTATCGCTATTGGTTCATAGACTACTTTTTAATGTTATCATATAATAATCTATTCTAAAATATTATATTTCTCAAAACTGCCGGGTCAGATTTTGATGCAACTTTGCACAAGGTTATAAATGAGGTATCCCCACAGAAATATAGTAACAGTGTTGCTATTGGTTCATAGACCACTTTTTAATTTTATCATGAAATTATTTATTCTAAAATATTATATTTCTCAAAACTGCCGGGTCAGATTTTGATGCCACTTTGCACAAGGGTATAGTTAAGGTATCCCCACAGAAATATCGTAACAGTATCGCTATTGGTTCATAGACCACTTTTTAATGTTATCATGAAATTATTTATTCTAAAATATAATATTTCTCAAAACTGCCGGGTCAGATTTTGATGCCACTTTGCACAAGGGTATAGTTAAGGTATCCCCACAGAAATCTCGTAACAGTATCGCTATTGGTTCATAGACCACTTTTTAATGTTATCATGAAATTATTTATTCTGAAATATATTTCTCAAAACTGCCGGGTCAGATTTTGATGCCACTTTGCACAAGGGTGTAGTTGAGGTATCCCTACAGAAATATCGTAGCAGTATCGCTATTGGTTCATAGACCACTTTTTAACAGTCTCCTTTACGGTTTTTTTTCAATTACTTGAGCTACATGCATTGATATATCCCATATATCAATGGCTACATGACATTGCTTCTTGCCAAATTTTATGATTCTAGGTCAACGAGAAGTACCTTTAAGGGTCAGCGCACACCAAGAGCAGAGCATTTTCTGAGATTATTGAAAAAAATATCTTATGATTATTATCTTACTTCTCAAAATTGAATACACGCCCAAATTTGATGCTCGACCATGCTCGAGCAAGCCGACTGCGTGTTCGAGTATGCATTCTACATGCGCGAGCGCGCTCGAGCAGCGGCGCGCCGCCGCGCGCCGCTCGCGCCAGTCAGTCAGTGTTACCGTAGCAAGAAAACCGTTCGGACGTATGACTATCAACCTACGGAACGGAACCTACAAACATGGACGAAGAAAAGTTGATCGGTTTGTTGCAGCGTTTTGAATGTTTGTACAATATATCGAGTTCAATATACAGCGATCGGATGTTAAAAGCCAATGCTTGGGAAAGAATCTCCCAAGAAATGGGAAAGCCAAGTAAGCCGGGCAACCCAGACCATGTTTAACAAAGATGGCTCGCGCATGGTCGAGCATGCCGCCTGCATGCCTCGAGCAGTAAAAATTTTGGTCGACCATGCGCGAGCATTTTGCAGTTCGGTCTGCGCTGACCCTAAGTCTTGATTCCTTTGCGAGTGTCAAAATATGTGGCATAAAAATGGAACATAAACGCCCGTATCTTTTGATTGCGTTGACTTAGAAGTTTGATTTTTTCACTGCTTCAAGGGATTGCAGTCTTGAGTATTTGATAAATTAATTTCAACTTGATAACGCCACGTATTCCTGAGAAAACGGGTCACGACAGACGGACATATAGGTGGACAACGAAGTGATCTTATAAGGGTTCCGTTTTTCCTTTTGAGGTACGGAACCCTAAAAATGGGGTATTATACAACCCAGGGGGATTGCATAATACCCCATTTTTTCTTATTTCTCAGTTGCCTAGCAGTTAGCAGCTGACTATTCTCTTTACACACTATCACAGAATAGGTATCTAGCAGCTATCTAACTATATCGCATATCGTTGACATAACTGCGGTAACGTAAAGGTGGACGAGTGACGCACGCGCACGAGATGTAATGTTGTAATTATAGAGAGACTGCGCGGTCAATGTCGCGGTGACTCACCTCGATGTAAGTTGTGAGCGGTAGCGGGTAACATGAACATCCTTTGTTGTTACAGGTCGTGTAGAAAAACAACAATGTAAATAACGAAATGAATTTTGTTGAACTGTTATAAATGAAACCCATTGCTATGAACTGTCAAAGTGCAACCCATTGCCAATGATAGTGTGTTACGTAATTACCTCGCTAACCATGATGTGACCATAAATCCTACTAATATTATAAATGTGAAAGCTATTTTTGGATGATTGTTAGGTACTCAATCACGCAAAAACGGCTGAACGGATTTGGTTGAAATTTATAACGTGGATTACCTAACTCATAAATTTTGTATCCCAGTAGTACGTTCCCGTGAGATAAATTTTCGCGGGTGAAGTCGCGGACATAAGCTAGTACTTTAATAAGAAGCCTTTTTTCACTAGTTCTTTGGCAAAAACTGGTGGCCGATCTGGAGAACTTCTTATCTTTATATATTACGCAACATGCCTAATTCTAAAGTGACAAAAATGCCGTGCCAATGCCATTTATGGATACAACCCACGACAGGTAATGTCAGTTACGTTACTATGGAGTAACTCGCCAACATCTTATGCACTGTCCAGCCGTTTGCAGCCTCACCGACACACAGACAGACAGACGCGAGATGCGCGCTGCCTGCGAAGCAGCTGACCGATGAGCGACCGCGACACAGTAGTCTTGATACTTGCATACTTTTATATTGTTTCTTCCCGTATGTGCTAAATAAATATATTTTCAGAAATACATTTAAACATGGAGCACAACAACCAGGTTGTTGTGCTCCATGCATTTAAAGAAGAAACTTGGTGACGCTCCGCTCATTAAACCCGAAAAAAATCGTTTAAGGTATGTGTTTTAAGATTTATTAAGATGTTTGATGCGAAGGATCAAGGGCAATTGCTAAGGTCACTGGTCTCTAGAAAAAATTAATAAAAATGAGGAGGTTTTCAGGAGAACCAAGGTAACCGACATAGCCCAAATAATTGTTAAACTTAAGTGGCAGTTGGTAGGGTATATACCTAAGGTAGGAAGAAAGACCTATTTTCCGCAGTCGACGTCTTCCAGTTGAGATGATGTGATGACCATGAAGGCCTAAGAACCCGTGCCACTCTATCTCTGATACATAAAGTTTACTAGTAGGAATCTAGCAGGTAACTAACTAGTTCATTTGTTGTTGGAATTTTCAGTCATCTAAATACCTATACATGTTCAAAGAAATAAGGGATTCTATTCTCAGAATTTTTTGGCCAAACTGCCAGCCTTTTGGGCACTTTTCTAACGATGCGGACGATTTTTTTAATTGAAAACATTTGCTATGCTACATAATAATTGTTCAAGAAATCATTTTCCCCCCAACATTCCAAGCATCAAAACTCTTTGCTACTTCAACCAGCGCACGCGCCGCGGCAGATGTTCGCAGCATCTGTCGGCGCACACAGACGCGGCGCTCATCTCGTCGCACGCACACGTTCACAACAACCTGCTGCCCAGCTGATCGCTACCTGGCGGCTTTTTGTAGTTTTTTGTTGCGAAGGATTTGTTTGTCCAAATCGGGGATAGTCAATGAATTTAATGGGGTTTTTTGACATCTTATAAGAATAATTGCGTCTATGAGTTCTAATGAATAAATAAATTAAAACAGCCTTTATTTTCTCTGACCCTTTGTACTAAATTAAACCTCAAGGTATGTATGGAGGGCCATGCAGTCCACCTCGAGGTTTTTCTCAACGAAAATGGTTTAAGAAAGACAGACTGTGCTGCTGGGGAGTTTGTTGCGTCACTTCTTCTTCCCAGCTAAAGCACTAGAAGGTGGCGAAGGGCGGGCGTTTTGGGGGACTGTCTTATGCAAATTTGTCATTCAAAAAGTGCTGATTCTCAGCCTGATTTGAGTAAATGTATTTTGACTATTGATAGAAGCTAAAGTTTGGCGTACAGGGAAACGACTGCTAAACCATAACGGGATAACTTTTGATACATTTGCAGTCGTTTCCCAGAAATAAAACTCTGTTAATGTGGCAAATTCAAATTAGAATCTCTTTCAAGAGATGCCTGGAAACTGGATGCCAAGATGCCCCACAAAGTTGGTAAATTTCTCACCGACTGGTCGACACTTCAAGTGACCAGAGGCAGCTCTCTTTGGTCACGACCCAGCAGACGACCCAGCGGTAGTTCTCTGGCCAAAGAATTAGCATTGCCATTCAACGTGGCAATGCTGCCAGTCTTCTGGGCACGTTTCCGGATGACAGCGCTGCGGACGAGTACTTCGACGCTTTATTGTCCTTTTGTTTTTTTTTTGTATTTACATATTTATATAGTTAGTTAATTGGTCATTTAATTTAGTACCTAGTGTAAATTGTTATCTATAGGTACCTACATACAATAAAGAAGTAAAGTTGGTAGAAGACTAGGCTGGATGAATCATCCTGAATTATGCATAACACCTTTAAATCCTTAGCCTTCAAACCCTTTATGGATAACCAGCTTACAGATAATCAGTAGGCAAAAATCGACGTTAATTCATGTCAATGTTTTCGTTAACTTACACCTGGACTATATTACTAAGTGCACCTGTTGTTTGCCAAAAACTACCGTATCTGACCCAGAGACCTTAATTTGACCATAGTGACTTAAATGTCTCCAAACTTACAATGTCCTTCATTTTTATTTAATTTTTTTTTTATGGTGATCAACGTTTAATATTCATATAGGAGGACGTTAATTTTTATTGCATTTATTAGGTATGTATTTTTGATACATTATTTTGTTTTAATGTTTTTTTTTTTCGCAAATGAGCGGAAATGGCAGTAAATGCTAATGAGGTTTCATTTACAATAATGGTATCATTTTTATTATATCGATACGATATTATTATGTTCGCGCTTCGGTGAAATGTTCTTTGTGATAATATTTAACAATTGCGTCCAAGCTGTTTGTGTGTATGCTATGCCTGGAAACAAAGAATTAACAATGGATATCACGTTTTTCGGGTTTATCATTAGGTAGGTACCTAATCCTGGTCCTATCAATACATTTTTGCTATAAAAAACCAAGTTGAAGAGTTTGTTTGAATGCGCTTATCATTTCAAATTCAATTTGAAAAAAACTCGTCAGAAATCAATCAAGAAAAACACAAAACGCTATCGATAGTGAAGTGCAAACGCAAAATCCAATAATCTCGATACGCAACTCCCTAGTCCCTAGTGTTGGGTCATCGCCCGGGAAATCCGTATGGGCGGCAGGTGGCGGCACACGGCACACAGCAGCTGCGGGATTTAACTGCCCATCACTATCTGCTAGTATCTAGCTGATGGGGGATCGCCCTTGGTGGTGGCACGGCGGTTACGACCAGGAATCTTGTTCAAATGTCAAAGTTTATTGGACGATTTTTTGCGATTTTTTGTGCAGGAAAAGGAGGTTATTGGTTTTGGTGTCGGTCTGTCTGTCATAGGTGTTTTTTTCCGGATGATAGTGGTGTCCAAAAATCATCATCATTCTCCCAACCTTATCCTAATTTATTTGGGGTCTGCGCAACATGCTTTTTCTTCCATCCGTATTATTTTTGGGCACCACCAATAGAGAAGCTATTGGTGGTTCCCAAAAATAACACGGATATTTTGTATGTACCCTCCGATGCATTGTGAATTCGTCTACTTACAATTTATTGATTACATTACCAATTTTATAAAGAAAATGGGAAGAGTATGGTAGAGACAACAGCGGGATATGTTAAAAAAAAAAAAACGGTCAAGTGCGAGTCGGACTTGCGCACCGTGGCTGCGTGGGCTTTGTACAAATCTGTAGGTATGTAAATAGTTTCTTGCCAAACATGATTTTAGGTTAACGGGAAGTACCCTATAGGTTTTGATTTCAGAACATAAACGCCTGTATCTTTTGATTGCGTTGACTTAGAAGTTTGATTTTTTCACTGCTTCAAGGGATTGCAGCCTTGATTATTTGATATTAATTTCAATTTGATAACTTCACGCGTTCTTGAGAAAAAGGGTCTTGACTGACGGACAGACAGAGGGACAACGAAGTGATCTTAAAAGGGTTCCGTTTTTCCTTTTGAGGTACGGAACCCTAAAAAAGTTTTTGCCTAAGTAAGGTACATAATATAGATTCGGCACTTATTAAAGTGTCTGTCAGTCTGGTTGTAGTTTAGAAGCCTTCTTGGAAGTTACAAGTATTAGACAGATAGGTAAAAAAAATACATTGTTATGAGACCTACACCATTGAATAATAACATAAAATAAATAAACAGTGAAATAAATAAGAAGTTTGTACAGTAAATAGGTCATGGTAATAATTATATGGTGAGTACTTCCTTATCCTTAGAGCGAGAGCAAAGTTCTCAAGTTGACGCAATGCATGCGTTTGAGCTCTGACGATTATCCGACTATAAGTTAGGTACAAAACAAACATTAACCGAGGCTTCGCCCGGATACTATCTCACCGTAACGTACTACCAGGATAAAAAGTATTATAATAATATTTGATATGTCCTAATTCAGGATCCTTGGGCAAAAGTTCATCCAAATCCGGACAGCTGTTTAGGCGTGAACAGGTAGGTAACAGATAAGCTTTCGCATTTATAATACTAATATGGAAGTATTGATCACATCTAATGTAGTGCCAAGCCCCTAACTCTACCAGGCCCGACTCTACAAACCTTACATCTTGGTCAAAATGTACGGCTCTAATAAAAAGCGACTAAACAGTTACCCCCTTACTAATAAACGTATTATATCAGATGAATAGTTACACACCGGTTTTGCTCTTTCAGTCGTCAGTAATTTGACTTTCGAAAGAAGAAGACAAAGCGTTGTGTAACTATACAGACGCTATACAACGTTTATTAGTAAGGGGGTAAGTCATTCTTCAATACTGTTGATGTTTCTAGGGTAGGCATTGCCGACTCTTGCAGCCCCCCGTAGCTACGCCCATGATTGTAGTGTGTACTGTATGTACTCTTTCTTTAAGGCTGGAGCATTTCGAGGAGCTAGCTAGCATCTTCTATTACTGCAATGAAGTAATGTCAATTAACAAGTTCTGCAGCAGGTCGGCAGTCTTCCTCGTCAATAACATGCCTAAGGTAAAGAAACAGGCATACTTCTTGCTAACTATAGCAGCGGGGTTACTGCGTAACATATTCACAATCCCAATTCAATTTCACAATAATAGGTAATTGAACAATATTCATTGCGTTATTTACGTTGTCGCAGACGAATTTTTCAAGCATAAATAAAGCAATGGATAAGGAATTTCCTCTAAAATCCATCGGATTGGGGTGTAGTACGTACCTATACCTCTACTATAGAAAGCAACTATAACAAGGAAAATCACACTTGAATTATTTCTAAAAGTAAAACAAAACATACATAATGGAGCAGAACCTGATAAAGAAAATCTTCATATTCACCGCGTGCATATGTACGTACGTAGTTCCATTCAACTTCACAAATGCAACTCCACTTCATAACAACTCCAATCATACGATGACCTGTAAACCACAACAAATTAATTACTAAATTCGTATTAAAGTGCGTACGCGCATGACTCAGAGTCTGAGAAGGGGAGATTAATACAAAAATATTCAAAACATTCCGACCGCTGTGACAGACAGACGTCTGACTCACGAGTACGTTGAATCATTTTATTGTCTGCAGTTTATGTTTAATTGCATTATACAAACTATTTTGTGTGTAAAAATTGCATATTGTTTGTAGTTTTTTCACCTTTGCAACTGATTCTATTGATCGATCTATTAATAGATACTACGTTCTTGAGTAGAACAAGAGCAGTGGTGGCTCGGTGGTATCGACTTACGAGTTGTGAGTTCGAACCCACTTTATCAGGCACTTTATTTTGCGCGTCATATTGACGTCACGCAAAATCCTGCATCTCGCAAGCAGAGTTTACCGTGCAACTAGCATAGATACAACGGTCCCACATGATTCCTCGGGCAGGTGCCCGCCAGACACAACACTCGATCTGGTCGGATGATCCTCCCTTTTCTATGGAGGATGAGTGAACTTTATACCCTGTTCCTCATACCTCTATACTGGTGACCCCATCACTACTGCTCTCAAAACGGTAAAGGAAAACATCGTGAGGCAACCGGTATGTCCTAGAATCAAAAATCCGAAGACATGTGACATCCACCAACTTTGCACTGGGCCCCTGTGGATGATTACGACTCACTCCCTCTCACCGAGAGCATGCCTGTGTCCCAGCAGTGGGAACATTATAGGCTGATTATGCGTTCTTCTTTACCCAAAGCTTGTCTAAGTATCAAGATTCTTTGGTAGTCCTATTTTGTCCCGTTCGTTGTTCCGTCCAAAGAACAGGCCGGTCCTGCTATTTCAGTGGCCGTCCTTTTGGCAGACTGGGGAATTATTTAAGGAGAGTGGCCAGCTGCAAGGTGCTGTTTCCTAAAACCGAATGATTGATTTTGATCACAAAACGGTTTTCCCACGTCGTTTTATATTTTAAGATTTGTTTTGAGATGAGATAAGTAATAAGAAACCTTTTGGTCTATAGCATAGAAATGTATCTATGGTCTATAGTCTGCACCCTAATTTTATTGCGTTACACACTATGAAACAAAATCTGAATAATTTTGACGGATATTGTTAATTCACTGCTTCATATGTTTGAAAAATTTGTCTGCTAAACAGCGTAAATAACGCAATGAATGTTGTTGAACTGTCAAAATGAAAGCCATTAGTGTGTTACGCAATTACCCCACAGTATGGGGCTCACTACTCACCAGGCTGCATATAAGCAAAGTCCACCAACTGAGTTTTGATTGTGGCTTCTGATTGGTCGTTAATCTCCCGTATTAGACTTTCCCCCTTATTCATAAAACTTATCAAACCTATTTTAGTTAAAATGGGGTTTGTCTCTTTCTTACACACAGAAATGACAACGTGACAGATAAAGACAAACGTTCTATAAACCTATTTTAGCTAAAATAGAGATAAAATAGGATTATGAATAAGGGGGTTTGTCTATAAAATCCACCGATTGATCAGTTTGAAACAATCTTTCATCCTATGTAGACGATTTCTGTAACCAAACCTAACCTCGGGGTGCCCTTCGCTCGCTCTTGCATCCTACGTCGCCTATCTCATTTCAGAGTTCTCTTTTGGGTTCTCAGGCCTGTACTCGCAGAACTGAATTGGTGAATTTTGTAGACAAAGTCTACCACGGGAGTTTAACGACCTATCAGAAGCCACATTCAAAACTCAGTTGGTGGACTTTGCTTATACGCCACCAGGCTTCATTTTCGCGTTGCTTTTGTGGTTAGTCACCAGTGTTTATTTTGTTAGATTCTGGCTTATACAAATTGCAGAGGTTGGGAATAGATTGAGATAATAAATTAAAGAAAATGGGTGTAAGCTGATATCAGAAATATCAGGTGTTGTCAGAAAAATCGCATGTTGGTTATTATTCTAATCAATCGATGAAAAATCAATCGACTAAGAAGTGCAATCGATTGGGAATTCAAATCGCCTTATATAAAAAGTCTACTTAAGTATATTACAATCGCGTATCGCTTTCAATAAAAACTAGAGGTTTAGTATGAAAAAACGTGAGACAATGGTGATGGAATCTTATTAGATTGCGGGGATCCGTGTCGAAGAATGTTATCGATTTGCATTGGTTAAGTAAAATAACTAGTATTTTAGATGAGTTCGGAGTTATTAGAATTAATTCAATTCATTGCCACGTAGAGGCAATGCTACCTTTTAAACACGTTTCCGGATGACAGCGATGCGGACGAGTACTTACTTCGACGCATAAGTGTCCTTTGTTTTTACATTTATTTGTAAATTTAGTCATTTAATTTGGTACCTAGTATAAATAGTTAGTTGTGTTAAATATTGTAAAAGTTACGAATTGGATGGCAGGGTTTTCAACCCGCTATCTAGAAAAAAGAAAAAAAAAATTGCCAAATATATAAAATACCAAATCCCTTTACACAGATTCCATCGCAACCATTGAAGAGATCTAAAGAGGTAGTCAGTTTAAGCCTTAATAATATTTGCCCTCTCGTCCCCTGTCAATTGGGCAGGCAGTTAGGTAGAGAGAGAAGAAAACTAGGTACCTACTCATTCTTTGTTTCCTACAATGAAATCTATATCTATACTAATATTAAAGCTAAAGAGATTGTTTGTTTATACGCGCTAATATCTGTAACCATCAGTCGGATTTCAAAAAATATTGTTGAATTTGATAGCCTAAGTCTTGAGGAAGGCTAAATGCTATTTTACATCACGCTAGGACCAATAGAAGCCGAGCAAAATAAAAAAAAAAAGTCAGAAAGAACTCGAAGCAAAAACGAAGTGATAGGCAGGCGCTGCGACGCGATATGGGTCGGGTGAACAAGAAACATCATGCGTACGAAGACGCTAGTAGCAATTAAACGAAACGAAAAAAAAAAATGGCGGCATTCCATCAAACGCCACAACACCAAATTACAACTAAACACTCACATGATCGACTAAATTAAATCGATTATTTTACCGATTACACCATAAAACATTCAATAAAAACTCCGAGACTCCGAGACACCGAGACAATACAATCTCATTTGAATCTCATGAGTGAACGCAAGGTGCTTGCGCACGCGTCGCACCTGCGTCGTGTCAATGCACCTCGTTACATCGAGAGATTCATATTATAGGGATTATTTCATTGAAGCAGGTTTTTTTAAAGGTATTTTTTGTTAATTATACTGGTGTTATTACGTAAAGGTTCATTGATGGAAACCTGTACCCGTGACTTAATTGCGTAATCCATTGCATTTATGTTTGGAAGGTTCGTCATTGTATGTTTGGAAGATTCGTCTTAGAATATATCTTATTAGAATGACACAATGAATATTATTGACTTGTCGAATCAAAGCTATTGCTTATTCTTTTTCACTATTTTTATGTAAATAAACTTTGGGCCCTACTAGAAACGTCCGGCAATAAGAAGTAGGTGTGTTTACGTCAAACCACCTATAAGTCGAGGTACATTTACAGACATACAGTTCAATAACATTAATTGCATTATTTACGTTGTAGAGCAGACAAATTTTACGAACATAATAATTACGAAGCAATGGATTAGCAATGTGTTACGCAATTAGGGTGCTGGTCAACTCCTTGACAATTCAAAAGTAAATTGAAATAAATGCTTTGAGTTTGGGTTCGTTCCATTTTCCGGCTGATATTAATTCTAAAACCTTTCCATAAAACCTAGTTCACCCGCAAAGTTACTGTAACTCCCATACTTAGTTACATCAGTGCAGACCAAACCACCACTTTCAGTCCCATTTCTTAAGAAATACACAAATGAGATGTCACAGTATGATAGCCATATATAGGTGTTCAGGTGATCTGTGATGCGTTACAGATTGGCACCCAGTGTGGCGACAAATTGCTGTGCTAACTGTCAGAGAGCGCAACTTGTTTGGTAGGCTGTACATCTCACTTAATATGACCAGTCTCGGGGAAAACAACTGTCGATACAGCTTTCGATATTTGTAACTGTTTCGTGGCATTTGCGATAAAAATATTGGACCATTTATTTGTGAACGGTCTGGGTCATTATAGTAAACTTAGGTATTTGACCGGAGCTGCGGAGGGTCTAGATATAAAGTGACATTGATAACGATGATGGAATTGTAGAAAATGTATAGGGCAACCGAAAAGACTTTCAAGCGGATTAACATATTATGGCAATCCTTTGAAAGTTTTTGTAAAATAACGAAACGCTTTGAGTAGGATTATCACTTGTTTAGGCCCCTAAGAACGCGGAATTGGCGTGGTTTCGAAGTAAGGAATTGTTAAGTTCATAATTAATGAATTAGGGTACAGTGCTGAGTTCCTATGACAGTGATCACTGTGGACTAGTCTCAGATATACCTATATAAAATTCAACGACCTGACTGATAATATCAACGCACAGCTTAAACCGCTAAGACATGAAATTTGGAGGGTGTGATCTTTATGAAGAGTAGATATCCAATAAGAAAGGGTTTTTCGAAATTCCACCCCTAAGAGGGTGAATGGGGGGAAGGTGAAATTTCACGCGGACGAAGTCTCGGGCAGAAGCTAGTTTTACATAGATTTTTAGTAACCGACTTAAAAAGAAATCGGAAGGTTTCGGAACTTCATTTGTTCGGTGAAAAAAATCGAGTATACAAAAGACATTAATTTAGCTAATTATTTTTGACAAAAAAAAACCGCAATTCACTAATCAGACTGATCCAATGAAAATAAAAACTGTGCCTTATATATTTATTTATTTTCAACACACTTGCTCGTAAAATGGCTCTTAATGCACCGCTTTTAGGACCATAATGCAGTGTATTACAAACGCGTGCTTTTTCTTTACGTTACGGTACTTGTGCTTTATTTCCACAGATAACTATTTAATTTACTAGTCGGAGGTCGGAGAAGTGCGTTTTTTTTTTAAATCTTTTCATAGTGACTTCATGCCAAAAGGATTCCGCGAGCCATATTTCACTTTTTTTTTAGTCTGAATTGTCTTTGGTCCCAAAATGAACTAAAATGTATTTACCTGATTAAAGCGCAGTTGTAGCCCGCGAAATTCAATTTTTCTAACGTTTTTTGCAATTTTCAGGTCAGTGTCAGGTTGTATCTTGATCAAAATATGATTCGCGACTATAACAGATACATATTTACAGAATTATAATCATTAGAATCATTAAATATTTCTAAGTTAGATTTGTTCCATAAGAACAAATCTCTTATGGAAAAGTTCTTAGGGAACAAATCTAACTTAAATATATATATTAATGATTCTAATGACTATAATTCTGTAAATACATATCTATTATATAAATATACATTTTGATCAAGATAAAACCTGATACTGACCTGCGAATTGTAAAAAACTTAAAAAAAAATTAATTTTCGCGGTCTACCACTGCGCATTCACCTAAGGGTGCATACACACATAGCGAGGCATGTACCGCAAATGATTTTTTTATATGTATGGTTGCCTCAGGCTGAGGCATCTAACATACAAAGAAAGCACTTGCGGCGCATGGCTCGCTCTGTCTGGATGCACCTTATAATTTTCCGTCGTCCCTCCCGTAACCAAACGGAAAAGACCACTGGCGTTCTATTATTGCGGATTCTCACTGAATTAATGTATATTTCTCTATGCAAATAGTACTTTCTAATTCCATACTAACTAAACTACAATTTGACATACGACAACACTACGATCAGTCTTAACATTATTTTGTGTTTACTATATTTTTTCTATAGGCTGTATATCGGTATTGTCTTTGCCTTTAAGTAAATAAATGCGCGCCGCGCTAGCAATGCGCGCGCAGGTGTAGGAATGCCCATTACTTACTCTATGGGTAAACCTGCGCGCGCACGTCAGCGCGGCGCGCGGAATGACAAACCAAGCCCGCCATTATCCATACAAGTTAATATTTAACAATACAAGTCTGTTTTTTTTCCTCACAAGTGTGTTGAAAATCGTCGTATGATACGCGTGTGCATTGATAATTAAACTCTCGGCTACCTTATCGCGCTCGCCTACGGCTCGCGCGAATAATACCGCCTCGAGTTTAATGATCATCATAGCACACATGTATCATAATGTACTATTATTTAATACTTCAAGCACATAAATGTACAGAGGCGGACTTAATGCCATAGGCATTTTCTACCAGTCAACCTTTTGGTGATGCAGAGACAAACAGCAATATAAATGGCAGTAGCCCTAAATCGGAACAATATAATTAGCTTGAGAGTTTCATTAATAAAATGAGTTAGGTACTTATTTCTCCCTCCTTTTCCAAAGGCGAAAATGAATCGTCTAACGGTAGCATTAACCCAAATCTCATAAAAAGCTCAAAATTATTGATAAAAGAAACTTTAACAATTCGAAAGCCATCATTAATAGTTTTTATTGAAAGCTCAGTCGATTGAAATCACAACTTCCGGCGTTTTATCCAACACGCCATTTTGATGCATTTAATGGAAATCCAATGCAAATGGCGGACAAATAATAAGCTTTGGTCCTTTTACCTGTTTTTAGGAAATTAAGATTTTGACAAAAGATTTCTTTTTGTGTTATTTGAATGAGAATTGAAATGGTTTGCTTTGATACGGTAAAAACTGTAATCCACACTAATATTATAAATATGAAAGTGTGTCGGTCTGTCTTACGCTTAAACCGCTGAACCGATTTAGATGTAATTTGGTATAGATATAGTTTGAGTCCCGGGAAAAGACATAGGTTATTTTTTATCCCGATATTCCCACGGGCTCGACACTTATGAGGGTGAAACCGCGGGGCGCAGCTAGTAATTCATAATTTCAAACAATTGTTCTAAAAGAAAATGCTTGTTGAATTTCACTTGGTATGTATAGTTGAATATTTTTTCCCTGGATTAATTAACAAGACTTCGTTAGTTACTACGAGGAATATTAATTTGTTTGATTAAATACAGAGTCATAACAACCTGTTTACCATAACCTACATACACGAAGATATAATCAAAACATCGAAAACATGCAAGTAACATTAATTAACTTAGCATAAATCAGCCGTTACTTTTTTCTTAAAAAAAAAAACGGATTATGTAAACAACACATTTCAAAAACGTCCTAATAAGACTATTTAGTAACGGAACTCCAATTTAAAAATCACGACAATATCCATTTTCAAACGACCTCCATTTTAATACAAAACTCTTTGGGTTAAAGTTCAACTTGTGTTAGTCCATTTTCAATACCCTAATTTAGTCTCGATTGGTTTTTTAACCTGTGACATTTTGCGTTAATTTCTCAGAAATGGTTCTTTTAGTTTCCGGTAGATGTCAATAGTTTAGCATGCATCTGTATAAAATACTCATTTGTTGTTTTTTTGAATTAAAAACACGATGTTCGTTAACGAATTGAATAGGTAAGTGATGTTTCCAAAATCAGTTTGCATTGTAATTTCTGTTGATTGGAAGAAAAAAGGAAATGAAGGGCGAACTGAGGGCTTTGTAGGTAATTTTATTTATCTGAGGTCACGAAGGAGACTGGTTAATCACATTACAGAGAAATTGATTTGAGTTCGAAGGATTGTGGAAATCAAACAGACCGCCTCATGCTGATTACTTTAAAAACATCCTGCACCCTAATAAAACAATTTTTTAAGGATATTGCTAATCCATTGCTTCATATGTTGGAAAAACTTGTCTGCTCAACAACATAAATGACGCAATGTATGTTGTTGAACTGTCAAAATGAAAGCCCTCTCGTGTGTTACGCAATTACCCCGGTGCATGCCTCCTAAATTAAATACAGTCATTTGACAGGTCATTCTAAACAAAGAGCATGACTCAAAGAGTCAAATAAGTCTATACTGAGTACGTAGGTTTAACTTGTGTACAGACGCCAGCACATCAAGCTACCCAAAACTGTCAAATTTTCCCAATCAACTTTGAACCTTATGCTTTAGCGATAAATTTGAAAATCTATTAAAGAAATTTCACAGATTGTAGTAGCTTGATATGCTGGCGTCTGTACCTAAAGGAACTTGGCACACCGCAGCTTCCTGATTCATATCCGACATGTTCTGTGAGACTGAGATGGGGCAGATTCGCTTCGGATTTTTTACTTTTATTTGTACCTGTGATCTGTATGCAAAGTTATCGTCGTAATAGTGCCACAGATTATTTATCGACTGCTAAGCTTTTCGACGTCTATGTTGGACGTTGGTGCAGATTTTTCTGTCTTACTAAATGCGGCCTTATTAAGTGTATCAGACGATGTGGCTGCAAGCCTACTACTGTTTATTTGCGTCCGTTGTCCAGCTACCAATCTTGGATTAATCTTTTTTTTTTTTGTTGATTTATGGATGGGAAATCATCAAATTACCACTCCCGCTCTGGGTGGAGCGGAAGGGAGTGTCAGACTCTTACTGACTAAAACCCATCCGTGTTCCTTCCTTAGCCCTTTATGTTCTGGGGTAGCGGTAACCCTTTTGGACAATCCCGCACCACGCACGCACGGATGAATCTAACGATGACTTTAATTACCTTTGTCATGTCATCGATACTGAAGAAATCGATATTTTGATTAGACCGGCTGTTAGGCTTTTACTAGATTTTGCCTGCAACTTTGTCCGCGTGAAATTTCTTGTTTAACATCGGCATTAGGTAAGTACTGTGGCTTTACATTAGTGAAAGAATTTTCGGAATCGGATCAGAAGTTTCGAAGATTACACACTACAAACAAACTCATAAATTTTACTTCTTTATAATATATGTAGATAAATTTATAGTATATGTAGATAATTCGTCAACCTCACAGACCGATTGAGCCACACCTACCTAATCAACAACATTATTCCTCCCTTAATGACTCTTAGCTCACTAAGAAGATTCCAGCTCCCTCGTAAGCCTACCCACACATAGGTACTCACCCTGTGAGTGGAAGTCGTGTAGGGCTTCCGAATCGAGTTACCTTCCGACCGGCCGGACATGCGGCACATCCTATACCGGTCGACTTCGTTTTGTTATCGAATTGTGTGGAATACGCATCGCTTGGTGGGATTTCTGCGGTGAGGGAAGTTGGTGGAATTGTTTGTAGAGGGTTTTGATCGATTTGTTGTGTGTCGGAAGGGTTTTTAGATGGTTACTGTTGTTCAGAGTGTGTGGATTGGTTTTGTTTTGGCTGTTTACAGAAAATTTTACCTTTTTTTAAATCAAAGTATTCATTTCAATTAAACTATTTTTGTATTGTCAAAGAGTCTGTCAGTTAGTCAGAAAGGTAAAGTTAGTTGCCCATTCCAAAAAGTACATCTCTATGGTTCTCCATAGAGCAAGAACGGGCAAGATATTCCAGGACACTCTTGTAGGTAAATCAAGATATTAAACAAATCCTGGGTACATTATTCTGGTTGCTTCAATATGCGAGAACAATTTAAAACAAAAATGAAGAAATAATTTAAAATACAACAATAAAAATAAGCCCTGGCAGTTAAAAGACCAGTCTCAACCGACGGCGCCCTTTCACAAGCATGACGCTTTTTCGAGGTGTCTGGCTCTTTCTGCCAAACAAAATAGGTTTAGTTTGTAGAAAGTTGGCTAAACAGATACCTACACAGACGAAGTGGACTAAGTAAGACTTAATAAAGGGAAAGAATAAATGACGCCATCTAAATATTTTGTTGAGATATACATAAATGTAGGTATGACTATTTGACCCGGCGACCTTCGTACCGCCCCGCGCCAGCCGCTCTGCCTCCGCTTTTTAAATCTCTGATATCTTCTCAGACATTTATTTTAATGATATGCTGTAAAGAGCAATTTTGATCTACATGAAATGCACAATGTATGTAATGTATTTAATTGGATAAGGAATAATAATGCATTGTTTAAAATAGCTTGGTAATAAACCCATATTCTTTTTATAATAAGTAAAAGATAAAAATTGTTACTGCGGGTTATCCTTAGGAGATAAACATATACCATCGCGGATTTTTTTTTCGATCTTTTTAAGATATACAATTCCGTAGTACATTAATTTGATCTATCTCGTAAGGTTTAGCCAGCGTTTGCAATGTAAGCGCACAAAAATAATTTATGGCAAAATACCTTGTAATGGGACTATTACAGAACAGAACGATATTTTTTTATCAAGTTGGAATTCTTATTCTTTGCCCTCTTAGGCAACTGTCGTGACTCGTAAAGCTAAGTGCGATCCCCCTTCGCAGTTCGCACTTTAACTAAGGAACATAGGGTGTCTGCACCGATCGGCGGCAGATGTGCTCGCATCTGGACTGTCAGTGACCTAGCGTAGCTCGGTAAAATGCTTTCTTCTATAGGCTCATGATTTTTTTTATAACATATTTTTATTTTGCCCAGTGTTTTTATTATTATGATTTAAATTAGTGGTCTTGTCACTAATCTTAGTAATCTTGCTCATATTTTTACCTGGCTAAGAAAAAATGGCGAAAGAAAAGCTTAGCTTAGAGATATTTTTTTTGCAGCTTTCTTTTTTCATAATACAATTAAATACATTTTTACTGTAGACACCTATGAAAGTTCAAAGAATTTAATCGATTACTCGTAAAAGGTAAGTATTACTATTTTTTTATTCCGCAGTTTATTTAATCATGCAATGCTGTTGCTTCTGGTGAGGCAGAATGTCGGCGTGTCTAGTAACTAAATTACTTTCTTTAAAGCTGGCAACACTACAACAGGACTTTTTAATGGTAATTTATATCGTAGGCTTAAGGTTACCTTTAAGATTAAGATGCTGATAAAATGCTTCCTTTTGCCTTTTTAAAAGGCTGTTTCATAAATATATATTATTCTGTGTTTGTCGTGTGTTGTTTTTTCTTATTTTTTTTGTTTTTTTTTTATGTAAAAATTCATTATTGAAATGGACTTGCTCTAAAATGAAGTGGTGATGATGGCCTGCAATTTAAGAGATTCCCGATTCTTGTGGACAGATAAATCTAATTCGAATGAGAAACCCATAACCTTATAAAAAAAAAACCCAGAGATATCGGACAAAGAAGTATCTTATTGTTGTTGACGACAGATTACCGTGTTTCTCGGAAAAAAAATATTAAAAAAATTTAAGAGGGAAGTTAATTTATTCGTCTTCTTTGTGGTGAAACTATATCTTAATTTTTTGTTTATGGTTTTTTATCGAGCTAAGGTTAATGCAGTTTTATCTAAAGGTTAGCTGTAGGTGCATCTAGATTATCAATGGTCATAGCAAAATGCTTTCTTTACCTATTATGGGAATTATCCCATAATAGGTAAAGAAGGCATTTTGCTGGTACTTATTAAAGTACCTAATATGATGTTGTTGTTAACATTTTCTAAGGTCAAGTGTAGACTATACGTACCTACTTCTTTCATGTTTTTCGTGGTTCTAGGTTTAATTTTCATTGTAGGTATAATGATAGCTTTTTTATGTTTCGTTTAGTTTGTGATCTTCCTGAGTCACAATTAATACTTTTTCTTTTTTTTTTCTAATTTGCTATCGTCATTTCGTGTTAAATTTGTTTGGGATAGTACCTATTACATGCCGAAAAAAAACCAACCACCGCAAGTGCTTCTACAAAAAAAAAAAAAAACTTTTAAAAATATTTACAGAGAAATTATTCAATGTAGCCCTAAAGTTCGATAACTTACCTCATCATCCACAGTCCAACTTAACCCACTGCTGGACATAAGCCTCTATTTTCTAGTGCATTTACCCACGCTCCTATGCCAGCCTCATCCAGGTTTTGCGCACATTTGAAACAATTTACCTATTTAGGGGCTGTCCATTTATTGCGTCAGACGATTTCAGGGCGAAGGGGGTCCAAACAAGTAAATTTTTTTCTTACATGGGCGTGGGAGAGGTCTAGATTATTCTTAGTAAGATCACAAAAGTGAGCAAAAATTATGTTTTATAAATTTTTGCTACTTTATCTTCGCAATTTTGGTAGGTAGATAGTGATCTTACGTAATATTCAAAGGTATTATTTTTCAAATATTAATATTCATATTCAAAGGCAACATTGCAGCAAGTATTAGGTACTTGCTTTATATTTCTACTGCAATATTATAACACGTTTTTACTACCACATAAAGGCATGCTAACTATACAATAATATGTCACATGATATTATCTCTGTTTGATGCCGATGTAACATGATATTAGCATTGCGGTACTTTTAGTGTTAATGTTATAAAAATAAGCCATTTTGTTTAATGGTCAGATTAAAAGATATTTTTATTAAGCTGTTCTTTTCTGACATGTTATCATTATATGAAAATACTACACCAAATCGATAATAAATTATAGTATTTTCAGATAATGATAACATTACTGAATTAGAATAAAATACTTCATTCGGTTACATTTACTTGAGTATTATTTTTATTTAATTAGGTATAGGTTAAAACTTCCAGGAAGCTTCTGTGCTTTTGGGCGGAGCTAGGCTGGCTCTGTTAGCCAGAATCCCCCACGCACAACGGACAATGGGAGTATAAGTGCGGAAAAGGGAGCCCCATCATCATTATCTTAGGTTATGACTAGATATGATTCGTCTTGAAACAAATGGACTACCGACTTGAAAATAACAATCAATGACTTACTTGGCCATGTGACAATGATGCCAGTCTCTTAATAAGTTTATTTTATTTCATAATTAACAGGTTTTAACAAATACATTTTAGAGGTCTTCTTTTAAGTATAGAGATACCTACCTATAACAGAAGACCTCCCTCTTCCATGTCCATGTGTAACATACAAAGAATGTTAACGACAAAAAAAATCGTTACAATAGTCTCTTGGATACATCTTTTTAATTTTTTTTTTATTGCTGAATTCTTGACCTCGACCATGCCTGATGCAAAGCGATGGATGAGGTCAATGAGGTAACGAGCATGCCCAGAACATCACCAGTTGACAGCGAAGTGGATTTTTCTACGCCATATTTTACTTTGTTAGTAGTTTTAGTTAAGGATATCTATTATATTTTTACTTAATATATTTTTTATTTAATTCAAAATTAAATAAAAAATTATAAAAGAAAAATATAATAAAAAATATTTAACTAAAACATAGAAGGTATTTTTTTTATTTCTTATAAATTTTGCCCATTATAATTATGCTTCTGTCATTTATCAATATTATACAAGAAATAATGACTACGTTCGGTTCCAATAAGAACATTGAATTACCAAAAAACAAGGTGTAACCCCCAATTGCGGTTACATGCGGCTACCACGACGATATTACGTAAGTTGTGATCGATCGCACCTGGGCGCCCACCTGCCGACAACACGTGCTCTCACCCCGCCCAAATCATCCGTAAAGATCACTTTATTGTTGATCAAGTTTGTTATTTGTACAATGAAGGTTCTTGATATGAAATCATCATCTATAGGTAGGTACATAATTACTTATAATAAAATAGTAACGAAGCCAAACTGTAAATTGAATATAAAAAAAAACGTAGTATTGCTACGAGGTGTGTGAACGAGTCTGATGCCGAAAATATCGGTTTTAGAATTTTTGTCAAATCAAATCAAAATCGTTTATTTGCATATAGGTATAAAATTTTAGTGCAGACACAATCCGCCATGTAATGATGGCATGCAAATATTTAATACATGAAGTAGGTATGTAATAACAACATACATTAATATACTAATAACGTCCTGTCCGTCAAACAGATAGTTTGTAACCTGGATTAACACATAGAATACTATTTATACTACTTAAGCCGCGAGTAAAAACTAATTTAATATTTCTATGACTTAATAAACTCCCTACATATGATTTTAAGAAATCGTCTCTTGTAAACTTTTTCTTCGCATGCCTCTTCAAATACTGGCTAGCTAAACTCTGCTGACGCGATGGGTATCGTTATCGTCATAGTAAAACAAAAAAATACTTAATTAATTTGATGTTTTTTTGTGACGACCGCAGTTATTGTAGTCACTTGAAAAATCAGTTGAAATTATCTGTTTTTTTTTGTGTAATCTTCACAAACGTAATAGGTATATTATCTGAACACGATAACACATAAGAAAACAGTTTTCTCAACTTATACTGCAAGTGACTAGTGTGCTATATATTTAGTTCTTTTAATTTATAGGTACAGACGCCAGCACATCACTTTAATAGATTTTCAACTTTATCGTTAAATATTAAGGTTCAAAGTTGATTCGGAAAATTTGACGGTTTTGGGTAGCTTGATGTGCTGGCGTCTGTACGAGAACGCACAGCTCAAAGAAAGGTGGAAGAATATCGGGGAGGCCTTTGCCAGCAGTGGAACAATAGGTTAACGGAAAAACATAATTATAGGTACTTACCTACTATACAAAAACTGTTGTTACACATAAACGTTAAGAGATATACCTATGAACACAACTTACGATCTTTTAAATGACAGTACCTACATATCACATAAGCATAAAACTTTATTCGTCACAAATTGCTGCAAGCAATACAAATATAAACTACCTCACAATGACATCATATCAATTAAAAAAGAAAACAAAACTTAAAGACACAAAATACATTCTTCAATTTGACATAAAGATGAAGACATAATTATAGCTATTTAATTAAAACACATATCAGAAGCCGCCTTCAAAACGATCTCGATAAATGTCCTATAATTGAAACTCGTTAGTTTTAAAACGAATTCAAAGTCAACGGAGTATTAATAAGACAAGCTGTAATAATTTATGAAGTACTTTTGAACGTATGTGCGCGGCACGTGTGCCTTATTTGGTAGGTACTGTCTAGTGTTATTACTGTCATTAATGTTGCGGTGTGATGAGAGAAAGGGTTTCAAGTGTAATAATTTACTTATTTAATTGGTAATGGCAAAATTATGTGTCGATAACCTACAGTGGTCGGGCTAATTGCCTGGTTACTATTCGTTAAGATTCCGCTCAAGGACACCTGTACAGTTTAATACAAATAGTACCTTCTTAATAGTGATTATAGTACTTAAGATAAATTATACATAGAAGCTGTTGGTGTACCTAAATAAATAAATGCCCCTAAAGCCCAGTCTTTAAAATGGCATTGATAGGAATCTCTGTTACTCTCTCTAAATTGTATTAAACAACAGACCAGCATAGATATTCACAACCACTCGATACGCTTCCGTACCGTACCGAACATCAATCAATGTTATCGCAGGAGTCCTCTAAACGCTGTTCATATGTCCAAAACCTGAAAATGCTATCCGTTTAAAACAAATTGAGAAACTGTAATGGTAGCGTGTGTATGTAATAAATAAATAATAATAAATAGACGACCGCTATTCTTCCGAAAGCTGTTTGCTGTCGGGGGCAAGGCAAATCAAGTTATCGAAATGTATTATTTTCGATACGATAGCGTGGTGTGATGACTGTGAATAGCAATGCTGATTCTTAATTTTCACGTCACGAGTTTCACAAACATATCACGTCAATCATATTTCTAAAATCGTAAAACTAGATGGGTTTGGTTTTCTGTCTACTCTGAGAAGAAAGATCGAAACAAACACAAAAGTCTCTTTTAAAGTCCAAACATAATCTTGGTCAGATCATGTGAAACCATGTAGATTGGTGTCTGAAATGGTCTTTTGAGGAAAGAACCATACAGATTGAGTGGACCTGTCCAATAAGTGCATGCATTTATCAGTAATCGTGTAGCTCAACTCAGAACTTAAGGAGCTCAACGATCCGACGAACAATACCAAAGAAAAGAACAGTTAGCCGTTAGCTACACTGCGTCCTCACAAACTTAAGATTTTCATCAGTAAAAGACTTTACTACGGCACTACGCTCGGTCATTTCTTCCTTGCTTGTGGCAAGAAACTCACGCAACCCACTCCTTGTCTTATCCATACTCCAATTACCACATTTCTAAGGGTCTTATTAACCGCCGTAACGTACTTAAGGCATGTCGTAGCCAGTGACGTAATGACGCTAACGTCTTGCATATGACGCGCAAATTGACGCGCCCTCAAAGGAACGCGTCAATGAAAGGAATGGGAGGATGTTATTACAGTTTTAATTTCTAACGGTTAATGCAATGTGTGTTTTGAGAATCGGGAATACTGCGGAACAGGATACCAACAAAGTCTGGCTTGCGGATTTTTTTTGAGAAATATTAAATCTTCTATACTACTTATAATAAATAAAATTGAAGTGTCTGCGTTTTTAATTTTTTTCTCTGTCCGTCTGTCTGTTCGTTTGTTCAGGGTAATCTCCGAAACAGTTCCGACGCGGCGGATTTTGACGGGAAGGAGTAACATAAAGCCATACTATTATTTTACAAAACAAATTGGGTTTCGCGCAAAAAAAGCCTATGAAATCCAATAGGTAGGTATGCACGCGAACGAAGTCGCGGGCTCAGCTACGAGTAGTTTGACAATATTTTCGTAGATGACATTTTGCATATCGACAACTCAAAAATTATCCCTTTCAAAGACATTTATTTCAAGCAGAGAATGCATCTGTGCTGAATTTTTACGCCAAAACTGCAATTTCTTGATTACACGGACCGAGGTACAGACGCCAGCACATCAACATCCCCGAAACTGTCACATTTTCCCAATCAACTTTGAACCTTATGCTTTAGTGATAAAGTTGAAAATCTATTAAAGAAATTTGACAGATTGTAGTAGGTTGATGTGCTGGCGTCTGTACAGTGGCGCGACAGTGCCAGCAGCACTGTGTCTGCTGTCTTGGCACTGACAGAGATAGTCTACATTTCAATGATGCTGTGATTTGATGAGATGTGAAGTGAATTGAATGCGATGGAAGAAATGTAATCAATGAAACTGGTTTACCTTCCGGACTAACGTAACCCAACAAGATCTACATTGTGTTAAACTGTATCAATCGAAGAATTAAAGCTTGTGACTTCAGTTGTTGTTTTAATTTTTTTTTATCTTGCACACTTTTTTTCCAATTCACTGTAGGTAGACATTGGCAGAACAGTGGACATTATCTTTGCTTGCCATTAAATTAAAAAAAAAAAAGTAGAAATAGAAACTGTCGACGATGGTAACAGGTATAGTTCATATAGCTATAGAATAAATACCCCCTTGAAAATAATAATCATTTACAACTTAAACAACTCTAATATTTTATTCCTCTTAAATAAGTGTAAGCCATACAGTAAATCGATTTAAAATATTTTATAGTAATTGGCCGTATAGCTGCAGTCTTATTGTTTCAATGTTCGAAGATAATGTTGTCCTTTATAAAGGCTTTGTATTTAATTCGACTCGTGCGCAGAAACAAAGGGTCGCCGGAGAAAAGGTTGCGCCTGCGCAGCGGGGTGCTGGCACCTGTTTTTGCGGTGTCTAGGAATTGTAGATTTTTCTTGTTAATAGCAATGCTTTTTTAACATTTCTTCTTTGTGTAAAAAGTGCAGTAATTATTAATGTATTTTATTTAATAATAATTACTAATTGATTTTTTATTAATGTTTATTACGTAGACGAAGCGAAAGGAGTTCTATTTAAGAATCGTAGCTGGGGCCTTATTCTCTATGACACAAAGAACGAAAACGCGCGAAATGAACGCGAGATTGGCGGGAATTGCTAAGAAATTGACGTGGTTTCGAATAAGGAATCGTTAAGTGGCCATAGTGAATTAGGGCCCTGGTGGCGTTCTATAGTTTCTGCTTACCTGCATACACTTTCAAGGGAATTTCACGGTGGCCCGTACAAACTTGTAAAAGTTCGCACCGGTGGGGCGGGCAATAAAGATACTCAACAGCGTCTCTCTGCGATTGGATATATTTACTTGCTCTTTGGCGGAATTCCAGATGGTGACACTGAACTTATTGTCCTCTGTGTGAATTGTGTCGTCACGATAATCGGCAGGTATTTTATTATATTTATTGGTATCAAATTTGAACCCTGTCAGTCAAATCAGGACAGTTTTAATACATTTCATTTTTAATTCTGGTGTTGGTATGAAATTGGTGTTTGGGTGATGTCTCCGAGTGTGGGAATTGTGACTACATTTGTTGTATTGGGTTTCCACCTGTAATAACAAATGTAAGTGGTAAAGATACTTATAATAAATCTGTACAAGTGAAAATTCTGTACATTGAAAATATCAAAAAAATTAATGGCGGGGGTGTTACCAGACCGACACCGAACCCAAAAATGTGATTAAAAAAATTTTTGTCTGTCTGTTTGTTCAGGCATCACGCAAAAACTACCGGTTCGATTACGATGAAACTTGGTATAATTATTCTTTAATATCCTGGGCACCACACTGGGTACTTTTTATCCCGGAAAAGTATATACAATAAAAAACAAACTTAATTTTGCGGTTCGATCCCTAGACCCGATTACTGTACCAACCGCAAATAATAAGTTTGTCGTAGGTTACGTGGAGGGTGTTCTTTGTGAAGAGTAGGTATCCACTAAGAAACTGTTTTTCGAAATTCCAACCCTAAGAGGGTGAATGGAGGGAGGGTGAAAATTCACGCGGACGAAGTCGCGGGCAGAAGCTAGTAGCAAATAAATTAATAAACTATTGCATCATACATTGATATAATAATTATATATCAATGGCATCATATGAAAAATTCGTGTGCTTAACAACAAACGCGTGTTTTTTATTCGAGTGATCCTATCTTTTCGCATGGTACACGTGTTTCTGTGACAATTAAATCTATTATTTTTCTTTCACTTAATGTTGTTGAACTGTCAAAACGAAAGGCATTGATACCATTAGTGTGTTACGACATTTCCTCGCTGGCTATTGGTCTGCCAACGCTCCTTCTACAGTTTCTCGGCAACCATTCCGTTAGGGCTTTGCTGCACCAACCAACACCACGTCTAGTCAAATGTCCATTTGGCCAAGTGTGTATTCTATTTAGTAAGGACCTTCATATTTTACGTGTTTTACGCTAGTAGCCTGCGGGTTCTATACTACCTACCCAGCTAGGCAATCGCACTTGTGACTATAGTCCGGCGTTTCTAAATTTGCCAAAGAAGTAAACAACAATGGCCGCTCGAAATTGAATATAATCGATATACAAGAACATTTATTTTAAGTAATGTTTGTTTTCGTCTAATTCTCCGAGCAGTCCGAGCTAACTACTAACATAATATGTATATCGATTTTATTCAATTTCGAGCGGCCATTGTTGTTTACATCTTTGGCAAATTTAGAAACGCCGGAGCTTAGACCAGCGAGGCGATTGCGGTGATCAGTAATAAAAATAACGAATTTCAAAGTAATCGAGGCCAAGAGTCAGGCATTGGTCTCGGATCTTGATATAAAACGAGTAAAAAATAAATAACGGATCAACACATGCGCGGTCGGTTGAGAGGAAACTGGTGAGGCGGTCAACATTTTTAGTTTGTATCGATTTTTTGTTTTCCAATCATTTACGCCGGTACTCTTTGTCTTTGTCGAAAGAAGTCCTATTTATACCTAAAGAATTGGGATTGTCAAAAATATCAACCGAAAAACACTGAAATTCAATTGCTTTTTGCTTCTTATGCTAGCTGATTATCTGGGACTACTATAGAAAAAGCTGAGCAAATCATGTGAATGGTGGGATACTTTGATAATTTTTCCCGGGTTATCTTAGATGTAGCCTACACTGTATTTTTGCCTTTTTAATAAATATATTTTTGTTTCAGGAACATAAGTTTCACAAAAAGACGTCAACGAACTCAGAGATTTTTCTCAACTACGTCCATCAAAAGGTTGCGTCCTCCTGGCGAGGGTGTAGGCACCTGCGCGTGGGCACGTGCCAACTGTCCCGTGTCGCTCCCCCCCGCGCCAACGCACCGCACACCCGCGCCACCCCTCGCTGCTTCCGCTGCATCCGGCCACAGCCTTCGACTTGTTGTTATTCTACTTTTTAATGGTATTGGAACTTTTTTTAGTTTTATTAAAGTAGTAGTGGTGATTCATCATTTTTGTTACTTACATTTTAGTGCAATTGGGGTGTTACTTTATCGCTAATTTATGTTGCACTTTATCCAAAGTCCCAGCCTAATTAATTTTTTTATACATCGTTCTTACATAAGAATACATTTAAACATGGATGAAGTAATCAATATTTTGATTTAACAGAGTTTCCATGGAGTTTCTTACCCGTTCTTCTCCAAAGGAATCTCCTTGCCTTTGGAATAGGCAACTAGTGTCATCTTTCTGACTGCCCGACTCCTTGGCGTTCAAAAGCGCCTGTAAATGGTTTAATTGAAACATTGCAGCATTGCAGCATTGACTGCAGCGCTAATGCTGTAATGCCAGCCAAAAGAGTGACGGGTAGGTACACGTCTGCATGGAACAATTTGCTGTCGAAAACTCGAAACGCAAAATGTAATGTGTTTCAAACCAAAAAAGAGGGGCAAGAAACCAAGTACCAAAACCATTTTTATTATCTATGTATTTGTCATAAGTCATTTTAGAAATACTAGTTTTTAAACTAGATCTGCACTCTTCAGCTTGTCTTTCAGTCTATCAAAAAGTACTCTGTGTTGTCTTTCTAAATAGCGAGCCCTTACTCCTGTATGTCCATCGAAAGGAAGGAAACGTTATTCAGAAAAATGTGCTAGTAATTTCTAGAAGTGTAAATACACTCAGCGGCAGAAAAAGTGGCCCAAGTGCATAAAGGAAGCTTGTAAACAAACTAAGTGTTATTTATGAGATGTTTTGATGACGGTAGGTTTCATGTGACCCGTTTACTTTATTTAAGTGGGTAATTTGAAATTAACTTGTCTTTACATTGACCCTGTCTAAAAACTTATGCCAGGACTGTTTTAAACGTTAATCCGAGAGGTAAGTTAAAATTTTTTATTTTTGTCATGGGTCTGTAAAATTGTTTTTTATTGATTTTTTATTTCATAAAAAATTAGAAGATGCCACGTACTGCTGCTCAAGTAGCTCAGGCGGTCTTGTTAATCGACCAAGGATGAACTCAACGTTTAGGGGCTGCAACTCTCAATGTGCCGCGTACCACCCTACGATTTGCACTTAAGAGGTATCGTGAGACTGGACTCTATACACGGCGACCAGTTAACGGCAGAGTAAGATGTACTTCTGCCCGCGATGACCGATTTTTGATACTGGAAGTATTGACAAATCGCTTCCTTACCGCTGTTGAAATCAGGCGGTGGCTTCAAGCGGCACGTGGCATCATTGCTAGTGAACGGACCATAAGGCGAAGGATGGAGGAACGTGATTTACGTGCCAGGAGACCAGTATGGGGGCCAGAACATGAGAGACACCACCGAGTTGCACGCTTAAGATTTGCCCGTGAATGCGTGAATTGGACTTTGGACCAATGGAACAAGGTCTTGTTTACTGATGAGTGCAAAGTAGCCTTAAGAGCACCAGATGGTCGTGACAGAGTGTATAGGCGCCGTGAAAAACGTTTCCTTCCCATCATGACACGCCAGACAGTAAGTTACCAAGGTGGGTCTGTCATGGTGTGGGGAGGTGTGTGTTCCGAAGCGCGTACGGAGCTTGTGATCGTGGATCAGCGCCTAACAGCAGTCGGGTACATTGAAGAGATCCTCCAAGATCATGTTGTGCCTTTTGTGGACTTTATTGGTCGATAAGATTTTTGCTTATGCGGGATAATGCAAGAGCTTGTACTGCTGGCATCGTTGAGTCTTACTTAGCTGATGTCGGTATTCAGAAATTGACCTGGCCGGCTCGTAGCTCAGATATGAATCCTATAGAACATGTCTGGGACATGCTTAAAAGACGGGTCCGAGCACTGCTAAACCCGCCTGAGATACTCCGTGAGCTAAAGGTGGCTCTAGTCAGAGCGTGGGAGGAAATTCCTCAAGTAGACATAAAAACATACTGCAAAGCATGCCAGAACGCATGCAAGCGTCATCGAAGCATGAGGGGATAATACGCGGTATTAATTTAAGTGACTTTTTGCTGTAATTCCAAGAAAATTTGAGAAAATTTTAAGTAAAAGTTCTTTTAAAAGCTTTATTTTTACTGTTTTCCCGAATTGTTGGTAAAACTTTATCTTTTAAGTCTTAATTTTAACTAAACTTACATTATAAACTGTTAACGCATTACATGTAATAAAAATTACAACCATATTTTATTATAAAAAAAATTAGATCATCTTTTCATTTTGGGCCACTTTTTCTGCCGCTGAGTGTATATTACCTACAAGTCTTTTATGGTTATTAAAAATCGTTACTCATATCATTGTATAACTGCTTACAATATTAGGTATGTGCTTAGCCATAATCTACACTCGTCTAGAAATAAAAGTAGTGACCAAAGCTGAAATAATTTAATTACATCGTAAAAAGACATTACCAGGAGCTCTGCAACCGACACCTTCAAGGCACCCAATGCTCTCAACCGTTACTCCGCTGCCTTAAATACTATCGGCAAATCCGTTGGCCAACGGTCAAAATGACCCAACAAAAAAACTGTATCAACCACCTTGCTAAACACAAAGCGAATCATTAAAAAGAGACCACTCTATTGTCTAGTAGACAACGGACAAACTTTCCCATATCCAACTTTAAAGGACTAAGAATCCTTTGTCCTTGTTACAGTTTTGCAAAGAAACTAGAGCGTTCTCACGCAACGCAAAAATTTCGCCGATAGACAAACGTCCGAAAATAGGAACTGAATGGACGACGAACAATAAAATAGATTCGCGAAAGGGATTACAAATAATGCCTTGTAAGAAAGGGGTGGATTTCTAAAGAAGGGTCAGTGAGGTCACTCGAGGCGTAGGGCTGACCCGATAACTCACGGTGCAGCGATTTCAGGGTGTTTAAACTGGCGTAAAGGGTTGTTGTGACCTCTGGGACCTTTTGTATTGTGTGTGCGGGTCAGCACGGGTTGGCTGTTGGCTACCTGGACCGGACGGGCCGGGTTGACCCTGCCCAAGAATGGACGATTAAAACGAGACGGTGCTGCAACGGTAATTTGGAAAATCGCGATAACCTTTCGCTTTTATAAAGCATTTAGTTGATAGTCTTGTGCAGCTATTTGTAACGTTTTATGAGATACTAGTTCGAGTAACGACGGAAAGGTATGGCAGTTCAAAATTTTATGTTGCGCTTAAATGCTATTGAACTGTTTTGTCGGTTTGCATCGGATCAATGGAGTAATGTAGTTGATAGTCAATTGTTTTGTTATTACAGCCATAAATATCAATCAATTGTAACCTTTCTTTTTAGTATCCTACTTTACTGCTTTTGAGACCTTTTCAAAATTGTTTTAATTATCAAAATTGGAGTCTTCCTGTAGACTTTAGCTTTAATGTCCATTCCACACATTTCTAGAAAACCAACCCTTTCAGACAATCTTGTCTTAACGAATTCTTGATACCGGCTACTGTTACATATGGCTGACGTATAACGGTCATAATTCAACAATAATAAGCAATACCGTCCGTTCTATTATGTTCGCATTATATTAAAATCACATAAACATTTGCCAACAGCGAATCCGTGGGGCGTTGATGGACAATGCAAAAAAATAGAGCATAGAAAACTATTTCCCATAAAAATCGTAGCGCGAAAAGGGTTTGGTCATACAGCCGTCTTTGTTATGGCCAGTGAGAAATTTTGCGTGAGCTGAATGGGCTACAGTTAGAAATGGGTCAGTTAGACCGGCAGGTAGTTGAGTATAGTGTTGTATTGTTCTCGCGCATCGCAGGGTTATGCAAATTGGTTGGTCACGAACAATGGAGGGATCTTTGTGAGATGGGAAGATGGACGGCGTGGACTATTGATCATTTGAGATGTTGAGATATATCGGGTGTTGCTGTGACGTGAGTTCGTGCAGATTAGATGTCGTGGTGGAATAGGGTGGAATCTGGCAGTTCTTTTGTCTGTGCAACGGTCATTTCTCAATACAGTATTGTAATCAATTATTTAAAATGTATCTTTCTGGTAACCTGTGTTAACACAGAGTTTTTGACATGCATTTTTGCATATGCTGCTGAGTTATGCGAAATATACGTGCAAGCTTTACAGCAATGTTATGTTTATCTGAGGCCTATACTATAACGACTTTGATTTGATTCGGCTACCTCTTGAACTTATAATTTAAGTACAGTATTATCTGGCTGGATTCTAATACGCAGTTTCCTGTTGGAAATTGATTCTAGTTCGATTAATGTAAATAACATTTAAAGTAATTTCATTTGGTAACTACACGGATTTGTGAAGAAGCAAAAAGATTCCACCTCCGGCCCAGTGGAAACGGCCGCGATTTACGAGTCGTGAGTTCGAACCCAGGCTGGCGCTTTACTCTATGTATTTAATTTCGTCATCACTACTCTCGAATTTCCTCTCGTGAGGAAACCGGTATCTCCTAGAACCAACAAATTCGAAGACATGTGACATCTACCCACAGGGCCTGCGTGGTGGATTATGGTCCACTTCCTCTCACAGAGATGAGGTCAGCAGTGGGAACATTATAGACTGATTATGCATTAGGTATATTATTAAGCTAATTATTTTTTTTTGTTTTGCAGAACGGGCCCGCTCTTGACCTCGATCACGCCTGATGGAAATTGATGGATGAGGTCTATGATGGAACGAGCGATTTTTCAGGTGCTACTGATATGACACGAAGGCTCCTTTACAAAAGTGTAAGTATAAGTTCTACAAGAACAGATCTAACAATATATTATGTAAGCGTCAGAAATTATCCAACTAAGTACTCATGTAGTAATGTACTACACGAGGTCACACAAAAGTTAGCCTAATGTTCAATGTCAATGTCAACTGTCTGTGTACCACACAGTCAACGGCGAACACGTAGGAACGTTCAGAGGTCAATCAGCATCTTGTCACTGACTCACAGTTCTCAGGAACGAGATGAATGCCCGCGAATGACATTAGAGAAGTCATAAGTAGGTAGAAACTGCTAACTACTGGTACTAAGTACTTTGGGAATGTTATGAGAGGCTGGGATTTTCGGTTCGAATAGATTAGAAGTGGCTCGGTTTTGGTAGGCAAATCATATTTATTTGAGTCCGCGTATCAGCGGTCAGTTTCCCTCAGTCGTCAGTTTATTTAATTCGCCAATTTCGTTGATTAGCCAGTTTCACTGATTCGTCAGTTTTCCCGATTAGATAGTTGTGTTTACTCGACAGTTTCCAGTGTTTGCCAGTTTTCGTTGATTCGTCAGTTTGGTACACTCAAGGGAAAAGGTTTTTAAATGTTAAATAAACACATAAGTATTGTGGATAATCCAAGCTGCTTCCGTAAGGAATACCTAACTTTATTAGAATCAAACTTCAGTTAGTTTCGCTAGCTTGTTCTTGTGCTGTTATATTGCTCTAGTGCATGAAAATACCACAACCTTGCTTTTTATTTTGTTTACTTAATAAAATTGTTAAAATAACTCATTGATAGACAACACACAGTCTAAACTATCATCATCTGCCTAGCCTTTTCCCAACTATGTCGGGGTCAGCTTCCAGTCTAACCAGATGCAGCTGAATACCAGTATTTTACATGGAGCGACTGCCTATCTGACCTCCACAACCCAGTTACTGGGTAATACGATACCCCTTGGTAAGGCTGGATGTCTGACTTTCGGGCTTCTGACTACCCGTAACGACTGTCAAAGATTCACAAATGACAGCCGGGACCAACGGTTTAACGTGCTTTCCGAGGCACGGAGGGGTCTCGGTATGTAAAGATGGTTACCCATCCACAGACCAACCGTGATAAGCGTAGCTTAACCTAAGACTTTGAGATTTTTTTTTTTATTCAAGATTGTTTAGCATATTATTATGTAATTCGTTTCGTTCTGCTTCTTTCAATGCTTTCAAAACGGCGAAGGAAACCGTTGGGAGGAAACCGGCATGTACTAGACCAAAAATTCGAAGACATGTGACGTCTTCCAATTCCATCCCGCACTGGGCCCGCGTGGTAAATTAAAGCCCACGCGCTCTCGAAAAGAGGAAGAATGTGTCCCAGCAGTGGGAACATTATAGGCTGATTTTAGGTACTATACCTTCTATACTACTTGTACGTTTTCTTCAGGCATCTCAATTTTTCGTTAAAATTAATAAATACATTTTATAGAAATTATTAACACTAACCTTCTTTCATATATCTATGACACTAACTGACGTCATATTATATCAATGTATGACGTCAACATGAATATTGTGACAGATGGTGCTACTATGGAGATTTACCTAGAAAGCAAGATGACGTAGGTAAGTAAAGATGTGTTAAATCCTACAATACTGTTCGAGGGCCAAAAGTCAGCGTAATATTTTAAATCTATACAAATAAATAAAATTGGAGTGTCTGTTTGTAACATTAAATAAAATAACCGCTTTTTACTAAATGCATATTGTATGCACGGTACATACCCATACCAAAATAAGAGTTTTTCTCCAAAACGGCTGGACCGATTTTGACGGGACTTTCACTGGCAGATAGCTGATGTAATAAGGAGTAACTTAGGCTACTTTTATTTTAGAAAAAGAATTAGGGCTCCGCGCAAAAAAATTAAAACATTTTCCGTCATGCACGCGAACGAAGTCGCGGGCACAGCTAGTGATAAATAATTTCAGTAAAAACACTTTTACACGTCAAAAATATGTTTTTAAACAAGATTAGGTCGGCGGCGGCGTTTCCTATCCGACTACGAGAAGAAAGGCCGAAACCAACTCAGAGGTCATAACGTTTTGTAAAAACTCTTTAAGATTTCCTAATTACCTCCATAATTATCTCATTTCTTATTTATTATTCCTGGGTTCGATTCCCGAGTCGTCAGGAATTTCACAATGAAGAATTCTTCTAAATAGCAGCCCGGGGCCTGAATTTGTGCCTGGTTATTGGCAATAGGCTCGCCTTCTATTAAAATATAGGTACCATTATGTAAGTACGTACATCTCTGCCTAACCTTGCGAGTAAAACCGGCGTGATATTATGTTGTGTTATTTTATCTATTTAAATAAAGGTCAAAGTCCTGACTGACTGATATATCAACGCACAGCCTAAACCGCTGGTCCTAGAGACATGAAATTTGGAGGGTGTGTTCTTTGTGAAGAGTAGGTATCCTCTAAGAATGGGTTTTTCGAAATTCCACCTAAGAGCCAGCGCGCACTAGCGACTTTTTGTTGACCGATATTTTGATCGTTCAGGGAATCAGTATGGAGCTATATTGAAGTGCACGCATTTGGTGATTAAAAATCCGATCAAACGTATCAAAAAGTCGCTAGTGCGCGCTGGCTCTAAGAGGGTGCATGGGAGGAGGGTGAAATTTCACGCGGACAAAGTCGCGGGCAGAAGCTAGTTTCTTAATAACCTTATACTGATACTAACCTGTTCATACTAATATCAGTATAGGGTTACACATGATTCTTCTCATTATTCAATTTCATTTGGTAAAGACATTAGAGTACTTACTTAAACGGCTTATCAGCCCGGATTATGTACTTAGTCGGAGACGTCACAATCAACGAGCGAGACGCTCCTTAATGATGCGTGGATCAAGGTTACCTTATGTCTTATTTATATGCTGTTAAGCCGGCTGTACACATGGGGCCAAGGTGTTGGGCCAACGTGTAGAGAGCTACCTGGCGGTATGTTGGCTTAATTGGTCTAGTTGGCGCCAACATTGGCAGGCCATCCGAATAGTGTCGGTTTTTTGTGCACACATCAAAGGATCTTGGCGCGCTCCGCAAACAGCGTTCACACGTTGGTGTCTTGTTCAGTTCGTTGTTACTCGTCAGCGGAGACAGTATCGTTGCGCGTGAGTGAAATTTACGTTCCCATGTTCCGATAGCAAAATTATTATCACCCTGTATATCAATAATAACGAATAACACATTTACCTCGTTCTATTCCGATGAATAGTCACCATCCACCACCTTCTTTTGCGCCATTTCTTTTTAGTCACTCTACTTTGGTGCACATGTACGTAATAATTAAACGCACTGTATAAATAAATTGCCGCGGCTGCAAGAACTTCTACGTCCATCTTTGAAGCGCCAATGCAGAATGATCAGTAAGCCAATGTGTGAACAGCAATCTTGGTTATCCATCATTTTTGCCCAACACGTTGGCCCAACACCTTGGCCCCATGTGTACAGCCGGCTTTAAAACGGACTAAGTCGTCATTATCTTGCCGTTGTACCAATTTATTTGGAATTGCCGTATTGACGACAAGGTTTTACTAATCGGGAATATTCGCAGAGCAAGGATTCGTGCCCGGTTGATGGCTATAGGCTCGTCCCCTATTACAAGGGACTTGAATATAACTGGCATTTGGGTGTACTGTAAGTACCTACACCTCTGCCTAACCCTTCGGAACAGAAGGTGTGATGTTATTAAGATTATTATAATGAGACAATAGTAGATTGTACAACTAAGGCATAAAATAAGCTATTTTACCCCGAGACGTTTATATCCACCCGAGCCGCAGGCGAGGGTGGATAGTTAAGTCGAGGGGTAAAATGGCTCGTTTATGCCTGAGTTATACACTCTGCTTTTCACTTTGATTGCGAGAAAATGAAACAGGCATAAAATATACAGTACATAATTAATCAAAAATGTTGCAAAGCATAGCTAATTCCCGCCACCACAGATAATACCGCTACGAAACTTTTTAAATGTTTTTTTTTTTTAATTTGAACATTTGTCATTCGACTTTGGTAGGTACTTCATACTGCCAAGTCATGAAAACGTTTTTTTGCGTTTTTAAATAATAAATGACAACTATTTTACCTGATTTTATTAAATTAACGATAGAAAACACGGAAGTGGTATAAATTAAAGAAAATGAAATAAATCACTACTTTAATCTGCTAAGTTTTATTTCGCATGTAGCTGTTGGGCCTGATTACCTTAGTCTCAGAAAAAAAATTTACTTTATGCACTAGAACATAAAAAGCGATTTTATGTCGCCTAAGCACAACATAAAGACGAACTTTTCGAGCATGAGAAGTGAAAATTCTTATATCAATCAGCTTTTAGCTAAATGCTTATTTGCCCTGTAAAAGCCGTTAAAACAAGTAAACGTTGCACAAATCAATAGTCAGACAGTTGTCTTTACTAAATCCACATCTGCTGAGCTCACTGAGGCGTACTGATAAAGCGACATGTTTCCACGATAAGTGCATGTTTTAAACATACTGAACTCACTTTATTTACCACTGAAACAAAGGAAAATGTGTCTTATGCTGTGGGAGATACGGTTTAGCTAGACGGCAAAGTTAAAACTGCAAAGATATCGTTACGGAGTGAGTGTACAATTACATATGCTGTGAGCACATACCAAAGTTAATCTTACACCAATATTTTTCTCTGTAGCTCCTTTAATACTAGATTTAAGGTTCAAAATCGTTTGTTTTCGATTTTCAGGAAGGTAAATAAGTAAGCTATTGAGGTCAACGATTCGCACCTTTGAAGCTCATTTCGTTATCAGTAAGTACAAGAAAATGGGGAGAAAAACGACTGTTTCACTAAATATGGGGCCAATTTATACAGAGTTTGAGTGAGTTACTTTTAAATGACCTTATAAGACCATGTAGGTGATAAGCAAGCACAACTAGTGAGCGCAAAGTTAATTGCTTATACTTTTTCCATTTTAAAGCGTGAGGAATACCCAATTAGTGGACGCGTTTTGTTCAAATTAAAAGTACAGGCGGTACAAAAAATATATCTTAACTTCCTATCCTACTTCCTACTAATCCTACTAATTCCTACTAATCCTACTAATTCCTACTAATCCTACTAATCCTACTAATTCCTACTAATCCTACTAATTCCTACTAATCCTACTAATTCCTACTAATCCTACTAATCCTACTAATTCCTACTAACCCTACTAATTCCTACTGATCCTACTAATTCCTACTAATCCTACTAATTCTTACTAATCCTACTAATTCCTACTAATCCTACTAATCCTACTAATTCCTACGAATTCCTACTAATCCTACTAATTCCTACTAATTTCTACTAATCCTACTAATTCCTACTAATCCTACTAATCCTACTAATTCCTACGAATCCTACTAATTCCTTCTAATCCTACTAATTCCTACTAATCCTACTAATTCCTACTAATTCCTACTAATCCTACTAATTCCTACTAATCCTACTAATTCCTACTAATCCTACTTTCCTACTATATTATATATACATATACAGGGTGAAATTGAACACAATGCGACAAATCGAAATGGAAGATTGTACTCATTATTATGAACAACTTTTACTATGGGACCAAACCTGAAAGCGCGAATACAAAATCAGTTGTTCCCTACATTTTGATGAGTTATGCGAACATAAATGTAGGGAACAGCTGATTTTTTTTTCGCGATTTCAGATTTGGTCCCATAGTAAAAGTTGTTCATAAAAATGAGTACAATCTCCCATTTCGATTTGTCGCATGTGTTCAATTTCAATTTCATCCTGTATACAAGTTACATGTATATCCTTCGTACTAATATTATCAATGCGAAAGTTTGTGAGAATGTTTGTTACTCTTTCACGCAAAAACTACTGAACGGATTTTGATGAAACTTTGCAGTAATATGGCTTATACGTCAGAATAACATATTGAATACTTTTTATCCCGATATTCCCACGGGTTCAACACTTATGCGGGTAAAACCGCGGGGCGCATCTAGTATAATATTATAAGGAGACTTAATTTTTTGTTTGTTTGTTTGTTACGCTAAAACGACTGAACAGATTTACATGACATTTGACACATGCTTAGACCTGCATTAGGACTCACAATACTTTTTATCTCGATATTCCCACGAAATCGAGACTTATGTAGGAGAAACCACTGGGTGTAGCTAGTTTTTAATACAATTTGTAATTTTTCTAAGTAATTCTTTGAGTAATTCGGTTTAGCTGACGCGGATATTGGGCACGTACGAAACTCTTCAAATATTGTGGCAAAAATGAATGAATGATGATGATGAATGGCATGCAAGTTTTTGTCATTGCTATCAGATATTAGCGTCGACAGCACCGACAAATATCTAAGAGAAAATTTACTGTCACGAGAGTCTGATTATTTATTTAAATTTTAATATGTGTGTTCGTTTTTACACGTGTTTTTTCTAATAATGACTAATCTACATTAATATGTGAGGTCAGCTCCCAAATTGCGTATCGCACTATCAATCTAAATCATTTTGAAGGATACTGCTAATCCACTGCTTCATATGTTCGAAACATTTGTCTGCTCAACAACGTAAATAACGCAATGAATGTTGTTGAACTGTCAAAATGAAAGCCATTGCTACTGATAGTGTGTTAAGTAATTAAGTACCTACCCGTTATAACTTTACGAGTTCTTTTCGAGTACCTCCCGATTTATTCGGCCGGTAACGAGTAGTACTACCAAAATGGCCGAAAAGTAATAAACGAGTACTCGGCGCAACTCTTTGATATAATTTAAAAAATTGCCTCCACCTAAATCCACACAAGATACAAAGCAAACTCATCTTTGTGCTCTCACGAGAAGACCCGCCAAAAAATGACAATTAATAATTCCGAACAAAACCCCATTTTGCTAACATCCGGCTATTAAGATCATAACACACACCAACCCTTACAAAACACCCCTTCCAGCGTCCATCTTAAACAAAAATGACCCTGTTTGATCTTCTCACTGTTAATCGCCTAACCCCCCAACTACGACGGTCAGATCCGCAGGTAATAAAAAAAGAAAACAATAGGGACAATTGCTGAGCGGTGTCACGGAACTATAGGATCCGACAATTTCCGGATAAAACCGGTTTTGACTAGTTCCAACCGTCTCATGATGCGTTGTTTATGGTAATTTGGACGTTTATTGTTAAATATCTTTGTTTTTTTTGGACGTGGGACTCGGAAGCTGACTTGTCGCAAATGGGATTAGTGGTCGTGTTCTCTCGGTTATTACAATAAAGGATTTAAACGCTTTAGATAAAAGATTTTAGTTGTTATGTTTTTTTTTGGCTGTATTGTAGCGGTATCTACATTTACAACGTCACATGCGAACAACGCGTCATACTGACGTCAAGCAAAATCCTGCATCTCGCAAGCAGAGTTTACCGCGCGACTAACATAGATAAAATGGCCCGACATGAATCATGGGACAGTTGCCCGCCAGACACGACACCTGTCTGGTCGTAGGATCCTCCCTTTTCTATGGAGGATGAGTGAACTGTACACCCTGGTGCCCCATACCTCTATAGTACTTTCAAGTTCTTCGTAGCCACTACTCGAGAGAAAAATTGGATACTGAGAAAAATGGGATGACTGTAATACCCATTTCGAGTGCGGTGCTTCTAATCAGATCATGCACCATTTGCTGGAGTGCCCTAAGTGCTCATTCACGCAGGTGAAGGCATCTGTGGAATTCCAGGTCATCCAAGGTGCAGACTTCGGATGACCTGGAATACCACAGATGCCGCAATCGACGTGGCCACTTACTGAGCTCTAACAACATAAAACATCAAGAAGAGTACCATCGATCGACACGAAAAGAAGAAGAAGAAGAAGTGAGGAAAAAACGTGTCTTTATGTACAGACGCCAGCACATCAAGCTACTACAATCTGTCAAATTTCTTTAATAGATTTTCAACTTTATCACTAAAGCAATAGGTTCAAAGTTGATTGGGAAAATTTGACAGTATCGGGTTGGTTAATGTGCTGGCGTCTAGATATACAGACGCGTCTAGTCTTATCTCGTTTTATGGCTGCGAGCGAGCCTTGCTCACAAATGGCGATAATGCCTAATTGGGCAGGTATGCACATGTAATTTTACCCAAGAGAGCAACATAAATATTATAATGTCGTAACACTTGTGTTACTATGTTGCAACTGAACAAAACAATTTAGATCAAACGACACACAGCGAATCATTTTTATAATAATTATAATAAATATAATAATCCTGCAACTAATATTACTGTAGTGAGCAAAATAGACAGACAGTTTCAAAAAACAATAACTCTTCGGTCCTTCAAAACAATCCCTTCACACTTTTTTGCAAGCAATCTATACAAACATATAAGATTACGAAGCGTTCGCAATCCTTGCACTTCCCCTTTACTGGCATGACCACTTATAATCAATCATAAGCCGTCCCCAATGTCCTTCCTTGTCTCTTCTTTCTCTTTTTTGCAAACGTCCCTAAGAGCGTTTATGCAAATTTTGGCAATTAAAACTTTGCACGTCTAACGGTCTTTGCATCTTTTGTTATTACGGCAGCTGACGGTTATTTTTTAGATAAAAATAACATTGAGAAGAATGTTGGATGGCCATTCGTTGGTTCTGTGTGAAGATTTGTATGAATTTCCTATATAAATGACGGTCTATTCTGTAAAAATTTTACCGTGAACACGTAAGTGAAGTGAGTTGTTCTATCAGATGCTAAGACCCTGTTTGCCTGCCGAGTACAGTGGCGAGAAAGTGCGTTCATACATTTTTAACCGACTTCATAAAAGGAGGTTCTGTATTCGACCCGTTTGTATGTATGTATGTATTTTTATATGTCCGCGATTTTCTCAAAAACGAATGAACCAATTTTGATCATTCTTTCACTAATGTAATCTATATACTTTCAGGAAGGTTTTTTTATATAATACATTAGGTAATTATTTTTATGTACGAAGTTATATGCATAAATGTACTGCATCTCCGGCATTTCTATGCGAATTTTGATGATTCTTCTAGTCGATGTTCCTCATACCTTTATACATTCTCCCCCGTCAACCATCAAGTTATCATTCAATCCCTTCTCTTTCACATCATTCCTCATACAATCCATCCATCTTTTCTTTGGTCTTCCTCTCCATCTATCAACATGTATATTCATCACTCTTTTAGTCATAAGCGTTCACAAATACTACTTGACAAATAATTAAAATAGTTTTCTGATATCGAAGAATCCTGCCTATTAGTAGAGAGTATAAGTTCAGGAGAGAAGGTCTTTCGGTTGAGATGACGAGAGACTAGAGAAAAGAGTTGGTTTATGTCTTTTAATACTGGCTGGTAAATTTTTATGTACAGAGTCCAGCGCATTATTAATTAGTTTTCTATATTTATGTCTGTACTTAATTTATATGGTGTACATAATAAAGAGTATTCTATTCTATTCTATTCATTAAGCTACCCCAATCTGTCAAATTTTCCCAATTGAATATGAACCTTATTACTTTGTAATAAAGTTGAAAATCTATCAAAGAAATTTGACATATTGGGGTAGCTTGATGTGCTGGCGTCTGTACTTAATTGGAAAACGGATGACGAAGTAATTTCAATTACCTATAATTAATTAAACGCCTGTAATTGTTTCGCCTATTAACTGCATACGATTGCTGTTCGCACATATTATAATATTTCAAAAGACTGCGTGTGTACATTTAATTTATAGTTTGATTTCCTTGATAATATTATTAATTATCTTGTATTATACATAACCTGCCTGTGCTCCCTGATGGGCTAGGCAAAAGAGCACCTATATTTCGCCAGTTATGTTTATTTTAAGTCGAGCGTGTGCGAAGTAAGTGGGCGAGCTTATTGCCATCAACCGGTCACGAATCCATACTCCGGGCTGGCAACTTAGAAATTCCAGATGTACAAATCCAATAACACTTTGCTCAACCCGGGAATCGAACGCATTCTCAGCAGTACCACTAGACCAACGAGGCAGTCTAAATCAGGTCTAGGTCAGATTTAGTCTTTAACTAAAGCCACTAAAAAGACCTAATTTCTGGTATAACCTATGTTTGTTGCTACATCATGATACGCAGTAGCAGGCTGGTACGCAGGGGGATCAGAATGGGCCTGCGGACGGAGAGTAATGGGTAGCTCAACGTCCGATCAGGACCAGGCCCGTGCCGGACGGCGCGTACGTGTTCCACGCGCACCTCAAAGAGATGTCAGCAAAAAGGAAGGGGCCTGCCAGGGATGCGGGATTGTCCGAAAGGGTTACCGCTACCCCGGAACATAAAGGGCTAAGGAAGGAACACGGATGGGTTTTAGTCAGTAAGAGTCTGACACTCCCTTCCGCTCCACCCAGAGCGGGAGGGGTCATTTGATGATTTCCCATCCATAAAAAAAAATGCTGGATTAAAACGAGAAGACGTAAGAAAATGAATAGAACATCGATATGATGAGATTGTGTTCGCAAAAAACTTCACAGTCCTTGAGACGAAACTAGATTCCCGTGGGTACCAAGTTAGAGCTGCAATATTGGATGAAAAATGGAAGAAAAATGTTTATAAGCAGATTCTACATGTCATTTCTGGACTGCAAGTGAAACAGTATAGAAAACTTAGCCAGCGATAACATCAGATTAAGTGCATTTCACGCCACATTCGATATCGTCAGTAGCAATTAGGTATCGATAAATCAATGTCATAGAAAAGAGTAAAAAATGTTCGTATATTTACTATTACTGCTACCAATATCTATAGAATCCGCAAAATTATTTGTTTTCAACGATCGTACTGTAAAACAAATGAAAGTCGACGATGACGTGATAAATAAAGTAATAAGGCACATAAACATTAAGAAAGTATTAAAAGAAGTAAAAGAAATAGAATTGATAGCAAAAGCCATTTCCAAACATAAAACAGAACATTTAAGAAGTGGCCTCAATAGTATTATTAAAGTATTGAAAGAAGTAAAGGAAAAAGAATTGAAAGAACCAGTACAATTTAAAAGAAGAAAAGAAGATCCTCAGTATGAAATAAGTAAACAGACGCGATTTAAGATAATAAGCAACCGGGATCATGGTGGAAAATGTAATGAGAAAATCATGAAATGCAAATATAAAACACGTGAGGACAAAAACTAAAGACAGTATGAATAGAGATCCTTTATTTATTAGATATACCTATTGATTAATTTAATTCTTAGAGTACATCATTATGTTCTTAATTCATAGCTCCACACAGTGCACAGTTACACTGTGATATTATATTATATAGTAGGTTTAGCAACCCTATATTAGATGCCTAATCACAATATGTATTGCTACATAATAAGTAACTAAGTATATACAGTAGATATTAAAATAAATGACTAACTAACTTACAATACAAATAAATAAACACTTAGGCGTCGAAGCATTCGTCCGCATCGCTGTCATCCGGAAACGTGCCCAGAAGACTGGCAGCATTGCCCCGTTGAATGGCAATGCTAATTCTTTGGCCAAAGAACGACCCAGCCCTCTGGTCACGTATATAACTAATCACAATATTTCTAAAAAATATATTGTAAGCGAAACTACTATAATTATTTCCATTTCGACTCAAAATGGCGATAAGATTGCAGTAGACCCAGTATTAATCACATAAAAGCTGAATTCATGATATTTTGCAACCTTAATTTAGAGTGTAATAGTTATGAGACATTTAAGAAAAAATATATAACTTGTTTTAACCTACTATAATATTTTTTATTTTTTCGCTTTTCGCCATCTACTATATTTTTCAGTCAATGGCATCGAAAATACGAGTACTATATTTGATATAAAAAAAAGTTGGCACACCCATATCCATCCTAGTGTAAATGGAAAATGGTGCATTATCTTCCAAAGTTTAAGTATATTTTTTTCTTTATGTTTTTAATAAAATGCTCGTGATAAACATGTCTTCCTCTTCACTCGCAGTTGCAGGGTTGGTTTGCTGACAAACAAACGATTTTTGTTTAAAATAAACTGGAAGTTTTGTGGTCTTACTTTATTTAAAAACCTGACACCTACTCGTACATCACATTAAGTGATTTAAAAAAACTTTACTTTTTCCAAAATGCAATTAAGTAAGTATGATAAATTGGTAAGTATTTTTTTTCTATATATACTTAATATGATATTATTGAAAACAACTTTTTGTCCAAACGTATAAAATAATTAATCAAAAAAAGACCAAAAAAAAACATATTTTAATATCGTCTTATTCGATAATAAGACGAATAGGTAACAATTCTTAACCTTACCAATCCCACCTAGGGTCAAACTTACCCCACTCCTTTAACTGACCACTCATTCAAATCCTATTGACCCTTCTCAAATAACACTGAAATGCGACCAGGGGTCATCTGGACCAATTTCGGACAAAGGTGTGAGGATATAAAAAAACAGGGATTGGTCAAGATTGACAATAGAGGTGACCCTTGAAATTAACGAGTCTTGACCCTTAGGGTCTGGGTGTATTGAAAGGGTTGGGATTAGAGGTGTAACGGAAGATAATGAATGGGGTAACAGACGCGTTATTCTTTGGGGTTCACAATGAGCTGTATTGAATAAAAGGTGGGTTGTTATTATTAGCTGTAGGTATACATCTTGATAACTAAAAAAAGTATGGTTGATATGGATATTTTGATTTTTTACCGACTTCACAAAAAGAAGGAGGTACTATGTTCGGATGTTTGTATGTTTTTTTTATTACTATCGTGGATTTTATACAATCAGTATCAAACCATACAATAAATTGTTTAAATATTTTTCGTAGCGAAAAAAAAAAAAACAATTCTACGAAAGATTTAATAATTAAAATTCACTTCACAATCACTTTAGCCAAATTTTTTTCAAACTCAAACTCAAAGCATTTATTTCAAATAAACCTTTTACTTTTCATATTGTCAAGGTGTCGGTCAGTCGGGAATATGAAGCTAGTTGCCCATTCCAAAGCACGTAAGTACCTATCACAGACGGAGTAGAACGGGCAAGAAACTCCATGGACATTATTTTAAATTATATTATTGTTAATGTTGAATTTTGAATTATTTGTGAGAACGATGTAAAAACGACGTGCACGATAAAAGCGTCCAGAGTATAGTCACACCCCGGACACTCCATACAACGCTCGCAAAATAATTACCTACTACTACTACATTAAAAAATGACGTTTGTATACGTATGAATGTGTGCGTGAGGTACTTGTGTTTGCGAGCGCTCTTGTTAAAGAACTGCGTCGGTAACCTCGAAGTGCGGGGTGAGGTGCGGTAACTGATGTTAGCGCGGGGATGGGAGTGGCCTTTCTGTACGTAGTACTTTAAGTATTCTGTGGTATAGTTTCAGAGTTCACTAAAATCAACCAAAATTAGACCATGAAAACGATCAAACCTCTGGTATCAAAGAACCGAGCCTAGCTTGTGTAAGAGTGACTGCGTTTGAGCGGCCATTTCATGGCTGTGCTCTAGATCTTAAATAGCTGGCATAAATACACGATTAATTACGCATTGATAGACTGAGTTGCTTTATTAATTTGTATATTGGACTTGCTTCTGCCCGCGACTTCATCCGCATGAAATTTCTTCTTTTAACATATAATCGGCAGTATTGTAGGTTCCCATTAGTGAAAGAATTTTCCAAATCGGATCAGTAGTTAGTTCCGAAGATTACCCGCTACATAAAATTTCACTACCTCTTTATAATTTTAGTATAGAATAGATTATATTAGATTTACCAAGAAAACAATAACAAAAGGTATAAAAACAACCTACCTTACTACTTAATGATAAACTTTAAAAAGTAATAGTTATGTTTAATTTAATAGCGGTATTTATCACTTTAAACGCTATCTATATTACGCACGTTACATATTTCAACAAAGATAAAACAATTTTGAGAAAACAGACGAATAAAAAAAAATGGGTTTAACTTCAGGTTTTTGAAACGGCAAGTGAAGAAGCGTTAAAAACTTAGCAAGCAATAAAACCTGATTACATTTCACGCCATATTTGATATCCCCAGAGATTAATATCCCCATTAGATTTCAACCATTGATGTTTTTTACATTTCTATTATTTCAACAGATCGAAGTCATACAAAGAATTGGAAATGTTTGTTATACTTCTACTGCTTCCGACCATAGTGTCAGCAAAATTATTCATATACGAATATTCTGCGAAACAAGTGCAAAACGACGATGGCACGATAAATCGAAACTTTTTGAAAGTATTTCCAGACGGTAAGGAACTGCAGCGTTCTGGAATAGAATATAGTGCAGAGGAATACCCTAGATTGTTTATACCTGAATATGATGTTGATAAAATAGGCCAAAAACGATTCAAGAAAGTCAAACGAGCTTGCAAAAGGAAATTTAGTGTGCGTAATAATAGGAACATAAGACATGTTTTAAGAACTGAAGAAGAAAAAGAAGAAAAAAAAGAAGAAAAAGAAGAATGTGCACTTGTAAAGTGGTTGAAGTATATAGAGCGACTGGTGGGGTGGGCTCCTGAAACTGAAAATGAAGATCCTACTACCAAGTCCCCAATACATAGAAAAAAAAAAGTTTCGTGTAACAAAGATAGATGCAGTTAGTGGTAACCAACGAAGTAATTGCGTAACACACTATAAGTAGCAATGGCTTTCATTTGGACAGTAAAGTTGAAAAATCAACAAAAATCTAAGAAATTATCTACATTAACGATCTTCTCGTTTACTTTTTTGTGGGGTAGGTACAACTAAAAAGTGAAAAATAAAAACTTTTTTACAAAAAAAAACAACAACCGACTTCAAAGAAAAAACACTACAAAGTGATAAATAACTTTAATTTCGGAAGTCGGTGTCAAAAAACGAAAATGCGGAACCAACGACACCGACTTCCGAAATTAAAGTTATTTATCACTTTGTAGTGTTTTTTTTTAGGCCATTTATGCTACGAGTGAATAAGTTACTTCTAGGCAAACGTCTATCTATCTATATAAATAAAACAAAGCCGGGTTAGTTACACCATTGCTCTTTGATTTGATGGATTTGTCTCCGCCCCGAATAGCAGAATAACTATAAAAACATGGGAAAAATTCACGAAAAATAATGATAATGAAGAGGCGGCACGAAGTTCGTCGGGTCAGCTAGTATCAGATAATGGTCAAAGGGACTAAGCCTTTCCCATAAATAATAAAAAAAAAAAAAAAAAATGTACGAATTCCAGTACAATATTTTATTCAAGTTGTTACAAATAACACATCATTACGTAGCGCAGCATGGAATGAGTTCAAGGTTAGGTAAGGCCCGCGGCTGTGAACGGACGAAATTACCCCCTCGATCATTTCGAGGGTTAAAGAAAAATGTCTTTATTTATTTATTCGTGGTGAAATTTAAAGAGTTACTTTACATTTTATTGGACTCGTATGTTAATTTTATATTAATTTAATTTAGTTACTTAACTAGGTTCTTACTTCTAGGCAAACGTGCAATATCGCTTAATCTATCTATCTATATAAATAAAACAAAGCCGGGTTAGTTACACCATTGCTCTTTGATTTGATGGATTTGTCTCCGCCCCGAATAGCAGAATAACTATGAAAACATGGGAAAGATTCACGAAAAATAATGATAATGAAGATTGATTCAGAGGCGGCACGAAGTTCGTCGGGTCACCTAGTATCAGATAATGGTCAAAGGGACTAAGCCTTTCCCATAAATAATAAAAAAAAAACAAAAAAATTTACGAATTCCAGTACAATATTTTATTCAAGTTGTTACAAATAACACATCATTACGTAGCGCAGCATGGAATGAGTTCAAGGTTAGGTAAGGCCCGCGGCTGTGAACGGACGAAATTACCCCCTCGATCATTTCGAGGGTTAAAGAAAAATGTCTTTATTTATTTATTCGTGGTGAAATTTAAAGAGTTACTTTACATTTTATTGGACTCGTATCTTAATTTTATATTAATTTAATTTAGTTACTTAACTAGGTTCCTTGATATGGCTTTAAACTGTCGTGCATTTAGTATTGAACTAAATGTAGAACGCCACCAATGCTATGGGATAAATACACCATATTAGTGCAGGATATCAACTCAGGGCGACGGCTGATGAACATCTAGCACGTCAAAGGCGGCGCCCACGGACCCAGTCAGGCGGTTCACTGTACACCCACCAACTCGCACTAGACAAGCGTGGTGGGTTAATTTGTCTAAACCCCTACTCTCTCATGAGAGAGTAGGGAGGCCTTTGCCCTGCAGTGGGACGTCACAGGCTAATAAGAATAAGAACTAGATTCACGTATTATCCGACAACCTGTAAACATCGCGTAGCACATTTAAAAATTGGTCGTTTGATTTGAAATTTTAGGATTACGTCAAATCAGAATTCGAACAATAATTCACAACAGACAAAGATGCTTGCAGTGATTGGATAGGTCCACTCAAGTCTATGTGGTTCTTTCCTCAAAAGATCATTTCAGACACTAATCTACATGGTCCTCACATGATCTGACCAAGATTATGACTGGACTTTAAAAAAGAGTTTGACCCTTGTGTTTATTTCGGAATTTTTTCTCAGGGGTAGTCAGATAGGAAATTCCGACTCCATCTTGCTTATTTTTTTTTTATACAGCGTGGCAGGGATATGACGCGCAACCTATTACAATGGATTCAGTACGTGATTCTGAACCCTCTACGTTAAAATTTGCTGTTCCATACATTTTGACCGCGTACTGTATGGCAAATTTCTATAACACTAGTTTTTTTTTTGATAACCGACTGTATACAGGATGTTACGGAAAGGGTATATCAACACAAACGGGTTGAAGAGTGTATCTGGTCTAGAATCTCTGTACAAAATTTCAGCTCAAAAGCAGTAACTTTGAAAATGCTTAATATTTTTTTATTTCGATAGTTTATTAAATTGAAATCATAACAAACGTGTTACCGCACTACGAGGGTCATTATCCATTATCTGTAGTGTGTCTGTGCGCCTAGTACACGCACATCACGCCGCCGCGCGCCAGTGCAGCGCCGTGATGTCGAAATAAAAAAATATTAAGCATTTTCAAAGTTAATGCTTTTGAGCTGAAATTTTGTACAGAGATTCTAGACCAGATACACTCTTCAACTCGTTTGTATTGATATACCCTTTCCGTAAGACCCTGTATATATTACTACGCTATCAACTCAGCCTATTGCAGTCCACTGCTGATCATAGGCCTCTTCCACTCTGTGCTACAACACCCTGTCCATCGCCTTCCGCATCCAGTCCGTCTCAGCCACCATCTCTGTTCATCTAGCTGGGGGGCGTCCCACACTACGTTTGCCGATGTGCGGTCTCTACACTAGGATTCGTTTGCCCCACTGGCCATCGGTCCTCCGACAAACATGGCCAGCCCACTGCCACTTCAGTTTGCTTACTCTGCAAGCTATGTCGGTAACTCCGGTTCTATTCCGGATAATTTCATTTCAACCCTAGCGTTGAAATGAAAGTAGGTATATTAAATATTAGTCTAGATCATGTGCTGAATTCATAGTTACAGTTCGCGCGTTCATGTCCCTGCTACCCTGTATAATCCTATTTACTAACAGAATTTAAACACAAGTTTTCCTTCTTCTTTGTCTTTTTTTTTGTTTTTTTTTTTTCTGTTTTTTCTTTTACTACATTGACCATAACAAACCTCACGTGCAGCTTTGTGTACAAATTAATTGACATTAAACTTTTTTAAACGAAATGACGAGCACGAACAAAAAGTTGAGTGTTTATAAAAGCGACGTTTTCTGTATATTTCCCTCGAGATGGGGGTGAATAGATGTTTTTCATCGCAGAGGCGTGTCTGTGGTTCAGTTTTACCGCACCTAGTAATGTTGCTAATTGTAACTTTTTTTTCGACAATACACGACAGAAATGCTGGTGTTTTTTGAAGCGGTTGGTAATGAGTGCGTTGATTTGTTAGCCTAAGTATGCCATATCAAATTCGGCTGATCGAATGCACCACATGTGGAAAAAACGACTGGACGTAACAACGGTTTATTTTCGTTAGTATTTTGTTATTACCCAGTAATTAAAGGTTGTTGTCGGTAAAAGTGTAACATGTCAATCTTGACAATTTTGTAATTTTCGTCATTGATGTCAAAGAAAAACTGATGTTCCCATGTTGATACGTATGCGGTCATAGTTTTTCTTTGTCATTTCTTCCGATGCCCTCTCTATAGTATCTAAAATTTATCATATACTAGCTGCGCCCCGCTGTTTTACTCGCGTAAATGTCGATCCCGTGGAAACATCGGGATAAAAAGTAGTCCATATGTTAATCCAGGGTGTCAGCTACCTCCATACAAAATTTTATCAAAATTGTTCTAGCCACACACACACACTCACAAACTTTCGCCTTTATAATATGTATTATAATTATTATAGTGTGATGTGATATATTTGGGGTACTCAAACTCAAACTCAAAGCATTTATTTCAATTAAACCATTACAGGCACTTTTGAATTGTCAAAATTAAGTAGTCGGTCAGTTGGTCAGAAAGTTGAAGCTAGGTGCCCATTCCAAAGCGTAGATCTCTATGGAGAAGAACGGGCAAGAAACTCCATGGACACTCTTTTTAAATCAAGATATTACAAAATCCTGGGTACATTATTCTTGTTGCTTCTATATGTGAGAACAATGTAAAAAAACACAAAAATGAAGAAACAATACAAGAAATAAGATTAAAAATAAGCCTTGGCAGTTAATAGATGACCAGTCTCAACCGACGGCGTCCGTTCACGAACATGACGCATGGATCAGCACCATCCAGCTCAACCATTTTGTAGGGAACCGAATGATCCAACACACGCGCCACCATCAGTGAGACATTTAAGTGAGCATGACACATTCTCAACTGCCATGCTCTTTCAAGTCAACATCAAAAAATCATAATAAACGGATCCATGGTTCTTACATTTACAAAATTGAAAAAATGCTTCTAAATGATACAAAACTATAGATTGCAATTTATTTAAGAGATGAATAAAATTTTTAATACCAAACAGGAAAAGGTGTTTAGTATTGCAGCATTAACAATTAAAACATGATTGAATAAAATAAAAATAAATATTAAGATCGTAATGTCAGAAACACTAAAAAAGAAAAAGGGAAGCACCTCTTCCAAATATTGAAATTTTAACTAGTGAGCTCAAGTGCCTGTGGAGCAGGACCAGCATTTAGCCAAGCATTTTTATCTGCAATATAATCATCCAACTTATAATATGCTTGTCTACATAGTGTGCGTTTAATGCATGTTTTAAATTTCTTCTCATTTAGTTGAAGAATATCGAGTGGTATTTTATTATAACATTTTACACAGTAACCCATAAAAGAAGTTTTTACTTTAGACAATCTGAAACGCGGTTGATCTAATTTGTTCCCATTTCTTGTGTTAAAATTATGCCTGTCACTTATCTTACTAAAATGATGTAGATTTTTTTCGAACGTACATAATGTTTTCATATATATATTGACAAGGAACCGTCATGATGTTAATTTTTTTAAACAGTTTCCTTAGAGAATCACGCCTGCTGAGCTTGTATATGGCTCTGACAGCCCTCTTCTGCAGGATGAAGATAGAATCAATATCTGCAGCCCGTCCCCACAACAAAATACCGTAAGACATGATGCTATGAAAGTAACTAAAATAGACCAGTCTCGCGGTATCCACGTCTGTTAATTGGCGGATTTTCCAAACAGCGTAAGCGGCTGAACTTAGCCGCCCTGCAAGAGATGTTAAGTGCGGACCCCACTGCAGCTTTGAGTCAAGCGTAATCCCCAGGAAAACCGTATTTTCGACGAATTCAAGTATTTCCTTATTCAATACAACGTGACATTTACTACTTCTAACATTTGGTAAAGCGAATCTAATGCATTTAGTTTTTTTTTCATTTAATACCAAATTATTTACAGTAAACCAATTATGGACCAAAAGCATAGCGTTATTTACGTCGTCAAGCTCCTATGCACGTCTGCTTACTTTAAAAATCAGAGATGTGTCATCAGCAAATAACACCATTTGTGATCGGTTTATCAGTAAATGAGGTAAATCATTTATGTATACTAAAAATAGGAATGGCCCCAATATTGAGCCCTGCGGTACACCCATTTTGACTTTCAAATCCGATGAATTCACACCGTTAATTTGAACTTGCTGAAATCTGTCATTTAAATATGATTTCATTAAGCTAAGAGCAAGTTTACCGAGTCCGTAATGCTCAAGTTTCAAGAGCAGTGTATCGTAATTCACGCAATCAAATGCTTTGGATAAGTCGCAAAAAATGCCTATTGCATCTTGTGCCTCTTCCCATGCGTTAAAGATATGTTTTAATAAGGTGACACCGGCGTCGGTTGTACAACGTCCTTTGGTGAAACCATACTGTTGATCGTGTAGGATGTTATTACGATTAAAATGATTGAGCATTTGATTTAACATTACTTTTTCAAAAACTTTACTTAAAACCGGCAAAACCGATACGGGTCTATAATTATTAGTGTCTTTGCTGTCCCCAGATTTGAAAAGTGGAATAACTTTACTGAACTTCATTAAATCCGGGAAAACCCCTTGATCTACACACAAATTAAATATTAAAGCTAAATAGGGTGCAATTGTCTCAATAATGAATTGACAAACTTTAGTAGACATGCCCCACATATCCTCGGTAATTTTGATCTTAAGTTGCTTAAATGCCTTTATAATGACTGTAGGGTTTATATGTTTAAATTTAAATTCCACAGGACAGGCTGAGACATTCGCTCTTAATAATTCCAAAAGAATCTTACTAAGATTCTTTTATTCTGAACTATGTGACATCATGTGTGGTACAAAATAAAACAATTTACTTCATTTATGAAGTATTCGCGTTACCGCTCTACTTCTCATTAATGTTACATTTAAATATTTCTCCAATAAACATTTTTAGAATATTTAATTCATATAATTATTTAGATAAGCCTAACAATATGCAATTATTACGTTGGTCTTATAAAAATATGTGGCGCGTTCACTGGAAAAATGGCAAGTTTTCTTTTTATTTGCACGGAGTTTGGAGAATAACAAGGAGTATTTTTTCATCCAGAAAAATGATTACAAAAGTTTTCGCCTCTAGTTGGAAAAAAAAACAAGAGGTGTCGTTGGAACAAAGTTCATATCGCTTGCATAGTTGGTGAATGAGAGCTTGACCAAAAAAAGCGTAATTTATGACTATCATCACGACACATTCGCTAAGTGTGCAGTGTAACGTGCGCTAAAAACTTCGTTCCAAAAACTTTCTTTTATTAATTACTATGCATCAGAATCAATAAATACATAAGGTATGAGAACATGAATTATCTTCGTAATTTTTCCCATGTTTTGTTAGTTATTCTGCTATTAGGGGCGGAGACAAATCCAACAAATCAAGAGCATAAAAATCGGTCCAGCCGTTCTTGAGTTATAAATGGTGTAACTAACCCGACGTTCTTTTATATTTATATAGATTTTAGATACGATTTTAATAAGCCTTTGTGTTCCGTACCTGTCGGTAAATTCAATAAAAATCTGTAGTTTATGCTGCATTTCTCAGTAACGCAACACTACTAGTGCGCAGAAGCGTCAATTATGCAAAACTTACGTAAACACTGCTTTGTGCATCGATAACTTAGTAAATGGAGTGCGACGCGTCTTTGTTTATCGAATAGAATTTATACAATATAACGATCGTACTTGCCGGTTTTTTATGTCTCATTTCATAACATTTTTGTAAACATTTTTAACCCTTGCATCGTCCGCGAAGCAGAAGCAATATTTTAGTTTAATAATCGCCTTAATCATATGACCTAATGGATTAGGGAAAAAGTACTTTAAGTCAAAAATATATGCTAATCAGCATCTGCAACACATACCTAGCGGTATGTCTCGCTGTCCTCCCATACCTATTAATACTGTAATTTGAAAACATTGTAAAGCCAAAAAAAGAGTAACCGTGGAGCTTCTTACCGGCTGTTCTCCATAGGGAACGACCAATTGGAACCGAGCACCTAGCTTCTGACGTTTCGTAAGTGCCCATGTAGGTTTATGTGAAATCAAATATTTTGATTTTGTCACGACAACTGATATCGGATAGATACCCAAACTACGTATATTATACACTAAAGGACGTTAACCGTAACGAGTATCTGCACTTTCACGTCGGTACTGTGGAGACTGGCTGTAAAGCCACACGTCTTTATAGGACAGGCTTCTTCTTCTTAGCGTGTCGATGGCAATCTAAATGTACTCGGCCCAGAATTCGGCCACTTGTTTGGCGCCATCACTAGCGTCCATCAGTTCCTGTAACGTGCAGCTGACAGGACACGCAGGGCACGATATTAAGTGTCCCATCGTTTGTGGAACAGCACCACATTTACACTCTAAGGCGGAGTCGTCTATAAATTTCCACCTGAACAGGTTTTCCTTGCTTCGGCCAACCTGGGTCCGGAGTCTGTTTAAAGACTTCCAGTTTACCCAAGGTAACTCATGTCCAGGTGGAAGGTCCTCAGCGGGTGGAACGAACGGTTTGGGTAAGGAAGCACTGTCTCGCTACAGCCTCAGTCTTTCTTGTGGTAGTTCGCCAGTGAGTGGGACGACACACTTTAAGGCGAGCTGAACCCTGGCGCGGTAGGTTTTGCTTGTTTTAGAACTCATTTTTGATAGGCAAATTAACACATTTAGAACCCAAAATAAATTTATATTTTAGGATACATTCCTTCTCTATACCATGTACCCGTTCAATACACGATGCAATATAGTTTTCTCGATAGAAAAAAATACTGAAGTTACTTCGATTTGCAGTTTTTTTACAAGCAAAATTTCATTTTAAAAGTACTTACTATAGTACTCTATTTTTAAAATTAATATTAATTTATAGGTAATTAATTTTGGAATCGATTCTACCCGATCGTTTTTTTTTATTACATTTATATATTTTTTATCGATTTTTTAAAGTGATTTTCGGCCCGCGCGTCGTCGCTTACCCGATTGCCAGTGTCCTGCGGGACGTTACCGAGGAGAGACCTGTGCCAAATTTTTGCTCGCGCGCTTCACTTCTGCTTTGTAAATAATATTAATTCGAAATAAAATAAATTATAAATAATATTGTACTTAAAAATACCATTGTTAAGATTTTGTTTACGTGTTTATTTCTCATTGTGTAAATGATTTTTATACAGCTATTACGACGTACAGCAGTGACTGTGGACGGCAATAGTTTGATATGAGGAATTTATTATGTGACAATATGAGTATGATCATCAATTTCATTAGCATTAGGTACCAATTTACAGCCACCAGAACTAGTTTTTAGTAACACAACAAATCGTAATATTTATGATGTCGAAAGACATGCCATAGTGCAAAAATGTTTCAGTATGACTATTTCCCTACAAATATTATTTTCGGTAACGATTATACAGGGTTTTTGAAAAACACTATCACCCTTGCAGGACTATATTACAAAAATCAATCAACACAACAACAAATTTAGTTCTGCGACTTTTGAAAATTCAACAAAAACAAATCAGCTGATCCATATGATATGATATGGATTAGCTATTTTCTTTTATTTGTATTTTTAAATATTAATGGTGTCTGCAATATAATCTAGTGAAGGAGTTAGTATTTTTCAAATAATACTGTTTACGAGAGAGTCAATCTTCTATGCACAACAAAAATCACTTCCCACTTTGCATATAGGGGGGCTACCCTAATAAAACGTTTTTTTCCAATTTTTATTTTACCACTTTGTCGGCGTGATTGATATACATATTGGTACCAAATTTCAGCTTTCTAGTGCTAACGGTCACAGAGATTAAGCGAGGACGGACAGACGGACGGACGGACAGACAGACATGGCGAAACTATAAGGGTTCCTAGTTGACTACGGAACCCTAAAAACGAATAGGATTGATATCAAAATTTAAATTTGCATGTAATATACACACATCAACACGGTCTAGGGATATTTCATACTCAATTAAATAACTCGAAAAGTACTGGCCGCATTGGAATCTTTTATACACCGATTTGTTTGTAATTTATCTCAGACTAATTCCAAATTTAAATTTTTGAAAATTCTTTTGTTTCGGTAGCAAAAAATGTCTTGATGTATAGGAGAGGGAATTTTCATTTGTGCGAAATTTAGAAAACAATACGAATTACGTTTAGTTACAGTTTTTTTTCATTTTTAAACGAAAGATAAAGTTAAAATTGAGGTATTGTAGCCATGCAACGCCGACATTTGACGAGGGCGGAGATGTTACGAGCTGTGGGAATGCTGGAAGCTGGATCTGTTCAGCGTAATGTTGCTGAGGCCATAGGGACCCATCAAAATGTAATTTCAAGATTGTGGACACGCTATCGTGCCACAGGTGAAGTAGCGGAGAGGCACCGGGGGCCAAGTCGCATCACTACCCCCAGACAAGACCGATTTTTGCAAATTACTGCGCGAGCACAACCAAATGCAACGGCGACTCAATTGGTCCAAAGGCTGCGAGTGGAACACCAAGTGCTTGTGAGTGACCAAACTGTAAGAAGACGACTGCATGAAAGCAATCTACGCTCTCGTAGACCACTCCGGGTCCCACCTTTACGGAGAGGCAATCGTGGACGACGATTAGAATGGGTTCGGAACCACGTGGACTGGGGCCGTGAGCAATGGTCCAATGTGCTGTTCACGGATGAATCCAGGTTCGGCTTCCATCCAGATTCACGAAGGACGCGTGTTTGGCGAGTTCCTGGACGATGGAGCCGTCTCCAGAACCCTCAGGAAGTTCACCCATACCAAGGAGGAACAATTATGGTTTGGGCAGGAATTCGTCTTGGAGGACGGACGGATCTCGTTTGGGTGCGGGGCAATATGACGGCAGAACGATACGTCCAACAGGTGCTGGGGCCCGTAATCTTGCCCCACAGAACACAAATGGGGCAAGATTTCCTGCTCATGCACGACAATGCCCGGGCACACACGGCGAGAACGGTAGCAGCTTGGTTACATACACATAATGTTAGGGCCTTAGACTGGCCTGCTCAATCGCCAGATTTAAATCCCATTGAGCATGCGTGGGATATGCTGTAAAGAAGAGCTCTGAAGGAAGTTCCTGAAAATCTGGCTACAGAAGATCAACTTTTTGCGCACCTCAGAAGGACATGGGACAATATTCCGCAGCAAGACATTGACAACCTTGTTCTGAGCATGCCGAATCGTTTTGCACAATGATAATCGGTTTGCACGGTGTACACTAGTCAATGGAATCCGCACTACGCGTCTCCTAGAAATCTGCTGGTCTTCATGTAACCAATTTCTAATCATTTGGTCACTCACGCGGGTACCGGTCGCCTGGCGTAAGCGATTTTGTAAGGCGCGGGCGGTGACGACGCGCTCTCTTCGCGCAGTCAAACGTATGTAGCGGTCTTCCTGCGAGATGGTTGCTCGATTCCTGCCAGATACACGTCTTCTGGTTACACTCCTAGTCTCTTGAAATCGATTCCAAGCATTCTGGATCGCTCGCCTTGAAAAATCAAGCTGTAAAGCTACAGAACGCTGCGAATGTCCCTCTTGGATCAATGTGATGGCTCTAGTTGCGGTTTGCAGGTCCATATGTCTTCGGATCCTCGGCATAGCGCTTTCAAAATGTTTAACAAAGTTGTAACTTAGCAAATGTAAGACTGTTTCTAAAAGAATCCACAATTTAAATGACTTAAGTATTCGTCTTAGAATAGGGTAAATTCAAGTGGTTACAAAAAAAAAGTATCAAAGTATCCAATTTAAAAATTATGCAAGTGGTGTCCTCAAATTATGTTTGTTAATACTTCAGGATATACCAGACAAAAGATATATCGTTTAGAACGCTTTAAAATAATTTAATCAGACCGGATGTTAAAATTCACTAGTGGCTCTTATTTTGTTTTGAGTAGTATAAAAATGTTGCGGCAACCACTGGCATCCCACATATACACACACATACGCACATATCTGTTTGATTGTTGATTAATAAATTAAACAAAAAGAAATAGTTATTTAATTAATAACCTACGCTTCCCCTTATATTTCACTCAAAATAACCATTATAGTAACATATTTTTTAGACTTCATGGGTAACAGGTTACACCCTTAAAGTCTAGGAAATGTGTTACCTTCTCTTGCATTGTACCCGATGACCTTCGTGTCAGACAGATTTTTAATTGACATTTCCCTATTAACATTGCAATCGGTTTACTTGTTTTATGGTGATTTAGTCGCAATCATAAATACACCTACGTATTTTTTATTATTAGTACTATAAGTAAATAAGTTACATTTTATACGATATACCTCATCTATATGCTTACACTACCTCTAATTTGTAATCTTAAAAATACTTAGAAAATTAAACAAAATAAACTTATTTTTTCAATTCGAGCTGATCTACTGCATTGCACTATTCTGTGACGCGATTACGCGACGCAGTACCTACGCGTATTCGTGAACTCGACTGAACTTTGCGATTGCCGCGCGCGCGACGCTCGCGCGCGCATCGTATCTTTTTACGTAAAGCTACATGAGCAGGGGCTGGGGTACGCTTTGAATGCCTACCGCGCCAGGGTTCAGCTCGCCTTAAGAAACTATTTCGGCTTTTCAGCCTTTGTGGCACAAGGGTGTTGTCGTGCAAAGGGTGTCGTGTGTCGGAGACCATTTATAGGACAGGCTGGTTATATTTGAAGGCATGTTCCATTCGAACGTTCAAGTATTCTGTTAGTGTTTTTTCTTATTTTAGAAGCAGTGTTAAATTTGCCGTTGTACGATAAGCTTCTCTTAAACAATAAATGCTACACAAAGCTTAACGCCTTTTAGTTATTTGTCGTCAGCACGTCCGTTGCTACGACCCCCTGTACAGTACACAGAGCATATAAACAAACAGCTGTGCTGTTGCGGAGTCTATTGCGCCACTTCTTCCCAGCTAAAGCACGAGGAAGTGTTAAAGGACGGGTGTTTTGGGTAACTGTCTTATGTAATTTTGACATTCAAAAAGTGTTGATTCTCAGCTTAGTTTGAATAAATGACTTTTGATTTTGATTTTTTCAAGCCTGCCACTCCATTGCTTACTTCTCCATGTTCCCACATGATTCAGTTCAGTTTTGCATGGGAATGTGTCGAGATGAAGTTACGTAGCAATTGATATGCGACTGTCTGCTGTTTTTACTAGATCTACGTGGAAATCGTTGTAATAGACCAGCTGCTGCCAAGGAAATGTTTACCTAATTGATTAAAGAAAACGATTTCTCTTTGATTGATTTTTTTGTGGTCATCGGAATAAATGTTGTAAGTAGATAGACATACCATACCTACTGAGCTGAGATTTCTATCTCAAATAACATATGTATTAATACGGTACTACAAATAAGTTGCCATTTAAGATAGTTATCGTAAGTCCCATGTAACCGGTGACCCTATTGCTAATTACCGGACACGCACAAACGGACTCCCCAATTGCGAATGTGAGTATCAAACACAAACCATTTCTGGTTTAATGGTACAAAACAAACATGAATCTGTATTAAGACAGTGCATAAATGAAAAAACAACGTGTGGGTTCGGGGGACCCCCGGTAGGAACGCAGTTCAAAGTGAAAATCCAAGATGGCGGCTGCGAAAATATGAAAATATTCGCAACCGCTATCTTGGATTTTTATTTTGACCTCACTTGGCTAATATTTTGGCTTCAGCACCCTCGAAAACCACTAAAACGATCTGTCTCTCTGTATTATACATTATTATATGTATTATATACGCCTCAAATAGATACCAACAAGGTTTCGGTGCTCAAGGCTCTAGAGAATCAAGGCTCTAGAGAATAGAGCCCGTCTAAATAAAAATACCCGCGAAAGAGTGCCTCCCAGTTATTATATTACAGAGGTTTCAAATAGCGCAGGCGCGCACAACATTGATCCCACATGTGCTATTTACCCTCAAAGATAATAATATCTCCTCAATACTAACCCTAAAATGCACCCAAACATAGATATCTCGGCTAAATAAAGGTGTGTCTACACAATACGTATGCAAAGTTTATCTTGTTAGTGCCTATGTGTTGTGTATGTTTGTGTATGTTGGTGTATGATTGTGTATGCTCCCCCGAGACGCGCGTGTCTCTAGTCCGCGCAGTGAAATATTAAAAACAACACCTAACTGCCGATGGATAGTGGGGGTGTGTTGTATTGGTATAAAAATTATCGAAAACAAAGCAATAAAACGTCGTCTACATAAAAAAAATACTGTAGAGGATTCTAACTACTGTGATCAATGACAATTACAATATCTGAGTGGATACAGAAGTTAGTTTAATAGCGAGTAATAACAGAATTAGGATTAGAACTTCTCCCCAGTTGCACCACGATCAACCAATTGATCAGAGGGCCTTCAGGCTACAGCAATTTTGTGTCTTCAGCATCTTTATATTTCGATAGCAAGGATATTCACCAAAAATATGTGATACCAAAACTCTCGAACAACATCCAACATAAGCCATCTGACAAGCCACCAGCCAGTTTCTACAAAATACAATACTGAAACCTGCCCCCTTATTCACAAACACTCGATATGCTTCCGTATCGTATTGAACATTAATCATTGTTATCGTAGGAGTCTTCTCAATGCTGTTCACAAGTCCAAAATCCGAAAATTTTGTCAGTTTAAATCAAATAGACGCCCGCTATTCTTCCAACAGCTATTTGCTGTTGAGGGGAAGTCAAATTAGGTTATCGAAATGTCAGGTTATCAATACAATAGCCTGTCGTATGGTTGTGAATCAGGGCTCTGACCTATATAAATATAGCGCCTAAACATTAATTGATGAACTTTTCAGTCAACATTAAACCACAGGCCATCACAATCTACACGTGCAACTAAAAAAAACCAACTAATCGATAAACCAACATTGACTAGCCGTTGCAATTAAAATTCTCTAATAACCACCTCCATACGCCAATTTACCTCGCTCGTCCTACAATGACAGACGCCGTTCAGTCTCGCACGCACACACACGCGTACACCCACACGCTCAAACAGATAGCGACAGTGACTCACCTGACTGAGGGTGTGCGCAGTGACCATGAGGTCTGGAGGTGGGTAGGATAGAGATGGGGTGGTGAAAGGGTCAAAATATGGAGATGTAACTAATTCTTGATATATATATATATTTTTTTAAATTATCCGGCCCTAATGATAAGAGACCTGTAAGTATCTGCGGTAATGGGCGATAAAGATTTTCTAGAAGCTATACTTAGCTATGAATTAGACCGAGACCGACTTCCGAACGTGGAGATTCGAAGACGTACGAAGGTTTTCGATATCGGAAAACGAGTTATGGAACTCAAAAGTAGTCCTCTCTTTCCATGTGCCAATCCCCACGTTCCTATGCGAGCCTCCACCAAATTCTACCCGCGATGGTAACAATGTCGTCATAAGGTATTTATTATCGCCTATACATAATGCTAACTAACACGTAACAAAAACAAAGAAACCGTATCAAAAATCGTAACACCAACATTCCCTGAAAATCCCAAACCCATGGTCACTACAGGTGTACATTTTACTTGCATATCGATTCAGCGCACTCCCCCGGCGCCAGGGGGAGGGGGGACAGGGCGCCAGGGGGGGAAGGGGAGCAACGCGCCCGCTCTTTTTATGCCCGACTCGAAAACTGGATAAATGCGGCTTCCACTTCCCTGAATTGTGGACACCGTATCATTTTTCGGATATTCGGAAACGGCAGACATATTGGATTATGTTTTTTTTCGTTGAGTTTTCCACTACAGGTAAATTGGTTTTGTGTATTTTGTGCAAGAGTGTGTTTGTTATTTGTGTGTTTTTATGTTATTTGATTGAGGGAGATAGTCAGTTTTTGATCTGATGTTCAATCTAGAGAGGGTTTTATGGCAAAAAAGGGTTTAAAAATTAAAGGATCCCCGTACAAAAAACATGTTTTTTTTTCGTCGTTTTTTGCTTGATCTTAACAATGCCAGTACATTCAATTTACGTCTGTGTTAAAATATTGTATTGTTACGAGCTTGGGGTTCGTGACAATAAAAACTGCCGATTTAATAACCAAAAATAGACACTTTAATTAAAAACAGCAATTACAACTTTAACACACTAACAATAAAACACAATCGCACTGTAAGATCACTTGAAAGTCGCACTTGAAGATCGCTTCGATGTTATCGCTTGTATCGCTTATCCAACACTGTTCCCGGCTCGCAGGCTCACCGGCCTTATATAGGCCTCGGATAGTTCCAGAACCTTCTACCGTAGAAACATCTAGAATGTTCGAGTACATACCGAACCCGACCGACCAGACGTCGATAGTTCTGGAAAGTTCTATCATCGAAGTTTCTAGAAGGGACCCGAATAATTATTAGTTAGTAGCTAATGTCGCCATCAAGTGTGGCGCGTAACAGTATGGTGGTACGGAATCCTTCATGGGCGTGTCTGACTCGCACTTGGGCATTTTTGTCTCGGTGTCTCCCGAGTTTCACCAACATTACCAACACAACAACAAAATGACGAAAGTCATTTGTTTCTCAAAACCCCACATTATCCTGCATCTACTTGAACAGCCGCAGTTGGTACAAATGGCTGGGAGTGCGACACGCGTGGGATAACTCTCGACCACCAGTCACCACTAATTCTATTATCTGAGCGGTTCTGTTGGATTACACGTCACGCAGATATCACTGTGGAGGTTGTTTTCCAATGGTGTCGACACACGATGTTGGAGATACAGCAAAGATACATAGATGAAAAACAAGTCAAAAAAATATAGCCAAGCAATTGAGAAACGTCTTACTAAATTGAATTGATACTTATATTCAATTCAAAGCAAAAAAAAAACTATTGTTTTGTCGTTCATGATGATTTCCTTTACTATGTCGGTCCTGCATAACTTATTTCTAAAACATTAATTGCATTAGCATAATCAGCGTTTAATGTTCCTACCGCTGGGACACAGGCCTTCTCTCTTCGACAAGGAGTGGGCTATAATCTAGAAAGAAAGAAAGAAAATACGTTCTCTACCACACGGGCCCAGTGTGGGTTGGTAATTAGATGTCACATGTCTTCGAATTTTTGGTTCTAGGACATGCCGGTTTCCTTACGATATTTTTTTAATTAATTGCATTACCTGCATTAGCATTTATCAGATATTCTTGATTACTCTGATCTGTCTACGGGCTGCCTACTACAGGCAAAAAACTTTCTAAATAATTTCATGTCATAACCTAATAAAGGCAAGCAGTATTAGTCACCAGTCTATTAAATAAGTACGTCACAATACGACATACATTGTAATACAATAAATTAGCAAACAAACGCATCGTTGACCGCAACTCGACGCCAAAGGGAACGTTGACGAGCTAACGGTAAACTCATTTGCGTAAGATTGTAATATCATGACAATGTGTCATAGTTTTTGGAGAGGATCAAATATTTGGGCTTGTAAATATCTATTGCATGAGTCTAATAGTTATTTATGGTATCAGAAATTAGTAAGCGTAATTGGGTTTAGTTTTCATGTATGCTGTTTAATAAGACATCCAAATAATACAAATAATGTATCCTTTTACTTTACTTTAAATAATATAGGTAGGTTTTATTTTTCAAGTTTGATATTTCATCAGGGCCCTAATTCACTATGACCTCTTAATGATTCCTTATTTCGACCACGTCAATTCCTTTGTTAATTACGACATCTGCTATTAACGTATTCTCTATGACACAATGGCGTGGTCTGAACTGTCAAAATACATGTTGTCCGTACGGTTGACATTTCGATTCCTTGCCGCTAACAAGACACGATATTGACGTGGTTTGCACGTGGGAAGATTTCGCGGGGAATAATACAGAATTGGGGCCCTGCTTGGGGCCTGTATCATAGTATTTTTATCACAAAAATTTCACGAGGTCGCCACTTAAAAATATTTAAATAAATAATAAATAACATAACATTCGTACATCACGCCTATATTTCTGGAAAGGTTGGTCAGAGGTGTAACTGTTGCTCACCCAGTTATGTAAAACCATTTTACTTAATTTACAGAACTATTTTGAAAAAAAAAATTGGTTAGTTATTAAGAAAATTCTGTGTCGACACAACTGGAAAACAACACGATCGTACAGTAAACTACGCTTTTACGTAAGCTCAGTATGTCACAGAGGCGCGGACAACAGGCTCTATCATTCTATTGTTAACAGGGTTGTTAGCTATACTGTTTACTGTACTCTGTGGCTATGAGAACTCTCTGAGAGATGAATAGGTTCGTCCGTGAGTTGAAAGGCCCGAAATGGGTCATTAGATGTATTTGCGCAAATGTTTTTGGCTCCTTGAGTTCGGTCTATTTTATTGTTTTTGGCCCAAGGGTTTAAAAAAGGAGGCGTCAAAATCTTCAAGAAGTGAACTTGAAATGAGCTGTCTTTCCTCCTGATGCTCAGGATTGACGCTATTGATAGGTGCTCACTTTACGGTGAGATTTTTACAGATCAGAATAGATCAGCCGGGCATGACACAGACGTAACTCATCGCTATGGGTGGGGGACAGTGGTACAATACCGAGTCTTCCTTACAAAAGCATGATAATTTTGTTTTCACACAACGTTAGAGAATTAATCACTACATGATTATACATTCATCATGTGGGATCACAACACCGGTCCTTATTCAAATTATTTAATTTATTCAGCGTTTCGCGACAAAGTAGGTAAGCAATTCGTTGGAAAACACGATAATCCCCGGTTCTTGTTACTCAAAAAAAGATCTTGGAACTACCCATTGACTATCGTCAAGTTATCGTTTTCCTGTTTCCATGAATCATAAACAAAAAAAAAAAAAAATCTGACATTGCACCTAATTGTGATTTTCTATGCTACCAACTTCGTTATATTTCATTATTCTTTAAGGTACAATTTTTTTCACTACATGTACCCTGAAGTACATAAAGTGTACAATTTATTTAGAAACGTGTTAAGTACTTTAATTTTCCACTGTGGCGCGGCCAGGAAGTATCACACGCAAAATGTGGCTGTACTATGGTACTCCTCTGCTCTGCCTAACCCTTTAGAGAATTCGGCGTAAGTTTATTTTATGTTATGTTATTCTCACGCCAAAAAAGTTTTACATGTTTGGCAATGTTAGGTGTCTAAAAGTGTTCAAAGAAAGGCCTGGACATTTTGGTAGACACCTTATTGTTAGTCCAAAATCTGTAGAAAGCGATGTCATTATGGTGTCCATTGTCCCATAAACAATCGAGTTGACTGAATTATTACAATTACTCAGTACAGGTCGACTACCGTATTGAATAATCACCAGAGATCAATGTACCTTTGGTGGATGTCAAGATTAAAAAAAAAAAATACAACAAAAAAAATAATCGACTTCCAAAAACACTACAAAGTGAATAATAACTTTAATTTCGGAAGTCAGTATCGTCGGTTTGTACTTTCGGTAAATCGGTTGTTTTTTTTTTTTGTAAGAAGGTTTTATTTTTCACTTATTGTGTCGCGGAGGCCGGTCCAGAATCAGATAGTGAGAGGATCTGAAAGCGTACCGCGAGGGCTGGTTCGAAGTGGAGCAGGAAAAGAGTTCCCGGTAGGTTTAGGGGGTGGCCTTTGCCCAGCAGTGGGCCAGTACCTATAGGCTAACAAGAAAAAAGTTGTTACCACAACAAAAAAATACTCAAATCGCCATAGGTGTGACTATAATATTTGAAGAGTTCCCTCATTTTCTCCAGGATCCCATCATCAGATCCTGTGAAATGAACATACATAGTTCACTTAAATATGAGAAACTTAACAAAACATCTTAATTAATAAACAGCCAGCCGTTTTAGAACCCAATGGTTTGGCACGCGACGATGGTAAGAGACCAGACGGGATGACCATAATGCCTTGGAAGGTAGGTAGGCCTTTGGTGTGGGATGCAACGTGTATCGAAACCCTTGCGCCATCCCATCTTCCAAGCACGGTAAGCTGTGCTGGGGCGGCTGCTGCAGGTGCGGAAAACCTCAAACGGCGCAAATGCTCCAATCTTTTTGGAACTTACTATTATATTTGAGCCGATTGGGGTTGAAACACTAGGGCCATGGGGCCCGAGTGCCCACTTAGTATTTCGAGACATCGCCAAGCGGTTGGTCGACTCTTAAAAAAAAAAACACACATTAAAAAAAAAAAATAAACATGTTTCAAATTGATTGTATTTTATTGTATTGTATACATAATATTTGCACCAACGACAGCCCCATTTTATGTCCAGGGAAATCACTGTCCATTCCAAGGTTGCCTGGAAGAGATCGCAGAAAGCGATAAGGCCGCCCATTGTATATTTTGTAGTGTCTAATGTGTTTATTTCATGTTATGTATTTTTGTGCTGTACAATAAAGTATATATAAATAAATAAATAAATAAAATGATGTTATTTCAAGTTAAACAAATATCATCTTTATGGTAATGGTAATTAAGTTGATTTCAGAGTGACTATCACTATTGAAAAAGTTGTAAAAATGATTGAAGTTGTAGCGTAAACTGCACTTTACTGATTAGGAATTATAGTTACTTTTCCATAAACTCATATTTGTTTACATTTTTGGCAAATAAGTCGCGGATGCAGATTAGGTAATTGTCGTTCGATCTATCGAGTACACACAATAGTGAATAATGATTTATTATATTGGTTAGTTATTGGAAAACCTAGTCCAACACAATCGTGTTGAGAGACGCTATACCTCGGAACTTCCTTGAAAAGTCAAAGAAATCGTCTCCCATAAAATGTTAAAGACCTCTAACTCAGCTTGAACTAGATTCCTAATGTTTATTGAAGAAACCCTCGCTTAGTTCCTAATAAATAAAAATAAATAGAATATTGTTCCATTTCATGTGCATCGGGTATTATTTTTAACCTAGAATCAGAAATGACGTCACAGACTATTTTCTGCAACTGTTTATTTTTATTGGCTACTAGCTTCAGCCCGCGACTTCGTTCGCGTGAAACTTCTTGTTTCCCCCGAGCCACCCCGTCGTATCGCATCATGCATCACCCGCCCGCGCTATCACTTAACGTTCTTTTTGACTTCTTTTTCTTTTTGCTCGGCTCCTAAGGGTCATAGCGTGATGTTAAATAGCCTATAGCCTTCCTCAAGAATTAGGCTATCAAATGCAAGAAGAATTTTTCAAATCCGACTGGTAGTTCCAGAGATTACCCCCTACATATAAACTTACAAACAAATTTTACCTCTTTTTTTACCTCATTTTTATTTCTATCTATACTAATGTTATAACATTAGTATAGATAGAAATAAAAATGGAAGGTGCATGGAAGGTGTAATAACTTTAGCACAAAGGCTGTGTGGTATTCATACAAATGTGTTCTGTTTTGATTGGAATGGTAACTCGTTTTGACTTGGCTAAGTAAGAGTAACGGTGGAGTTTTTTGCCCATTCTTCTCCATACGAACACTACCTTTTGGAAGGGGCGACTAGAATCAATTCTATTTTATTGTAAACTAGCTGCGCCTCGCGGTTTCACCCGCATAAGTGTCATATCCCGTGGGAATATCGGGATAAAAATCCTATGTATTAATCCTGGTTATAAACTATCCCCCTTATTCATAATCCTATTTTATCTCTATTTTAGCTAAAATAGGTTTATAGAACGTTTGTCTTTATCTGTCACGTTGTCATTTCTGTGTGTAAGAAAGAGACAAACCCCATTTTAACTAAAATAGGTTTGATAAGTTTTATGAATAAGGGGGTATATGTGTACCTTTCATTCAAATCCGTTCAGCCGTTTGTGCGTGAAGAAACACACACAAACACACTCACAAACTTTCGTCTTTATAATATTAGTGTGAAGTGTGTTTAAACCATGTTTAAACAATAAAAAAAATCAGGTACTCTTAAGAAATTACTTGATTATTTTTTAATGATAAGTCAGAGGTATTTGAATTAGTCAATAAAACCGCCTCTCCGTAGTTCAAACATTTGGATCACTAGAATTTTAAATCATAATGTGGTGTGTCTCAGCTGAAGTGGAAAAAATTTCAACCCTAAGTTTTGGAGACCACTGAAGGTACAAATTATAGCTATGCATTTTCTAGTGGCATCACTTTTTATAAGCCAAGTTTTTTCCTGCACCAGTGGCAAAGTGGCATGCACTTCCAAACCTTTTGTCCCAACACTCCCAACCTCCCAATACTTAGTGATTGTAGTAAAATTTAAGAGGACGTTATCTAAAGTCAGATGGCCGCCGGTTTACGAGCAGTTTATGACGAGATAGCGTCTGTCTGAGCGACACATACTCGAGAGATGAATCCAACATCCCTGACCATAGACACGAAACTGTTAGACATATCCTTATTTTTATCGGCGACGAAATAGAATACATTTTACTTAGGGTAGATTTTTTAATAGTCAGATCATGACTTGTATCTGAAGAATAAATATAATGACAGTTTGACATAATTTCTATAAAAAAACTGTCAAACCGCCATATTTATTCTTCAGATAAAAATTATCTGACTATTGAAATATCAGGCCTAAGTTGTTAGAAGCTCGCTGAGTGGCAGTGTCACAAAATCAAGACTGAGATCTGAGGGGCAATTCTCGTAATTTTAAAAACGTTCACAGTCTGATCTCAGTCTCAATCTGTCAAAAATACGTTTTAAAAATAAGTTTTTGACATTTGTTTGTCGCCGTGATGAGATTGCGACTAGATTTTGAACGTTTTAAATTACGAGAATTGGCATTCAGATTGTGAACGCTCTGAATAAGTATTACGAGAATTGCCCTTTCTGGTGCCAGCATAACCGTATAATTATATAAAAGTGATAGTCATATATAGTGATGATTTTATTTAATCATAGATCTCTTGACCTCTTGTCCTTACCATACACTTCTAAGCTCTACGCAAGCGGCGCGTGCGCACGATAATAGCGACATTCCCGGCTGCGTCTGCGCGATAATGACTAAAACGTTCGTCCACACCTTTAGATAAATGCTCTCCACACATTCACCAGTATCGCAGGACCACAAAAACTGTCTTTGTAAGATGTTTTAACGTTGAGTGTCAAACTTTATTGGGATAAGCGACAGGAGAATGCTCACTCACTGAATACCAGAAGCATCCTTCCGAAGCCTGGTCTTCTATCTATGCCAATTTCTTTTCTGGTCGTTCATTTTTGATGTTACTAATGCCCAGTTTGATCTATTCAAAGAAAGAAAAATGCCATTATCGCCAAATAAAATACACCTTAAAACTATAAAAACAAAAAACAATGATTATAATGCCAAAAGGGCCTTTTTTTGCGTGGGAAATTAAGACTTTTTCTGAGTAAAGCCCACCCGTGTTCCTTCAGTTGCCTGTGCCAGGGCCACGGTAACAACCCGCGACCCTGGCAGTGCCAAAGGACCTCAGCTCAGCATAATGTCCGAAGACAACACAAGTGTACCACCTGACACTGATTTTCAGCTGCAACCCACGATGCCATGCGCTTGAATAATAAACGCATAGAGAAGTGTGTGTCCGTTTTAATAAATTAAATAAGATATAAAAAAGCTCACACAAAATCAAATAAAATGTTTTGACATACATGTGTGTGTGTATTGGTTCGATATTGCGTTTCCGAACAGTGAGGTAAATTCGGTTAAATAGATTTTGTTATACAGCAATTGAGAGTTTGTCTGAGGATCTCAGAAACCGTTGCATATGAGATCAATGTGTGGTGTGCTCGCTGAAGGCCCGCCGGCATAAAGATGATAGTGGAATAACAAAAACGTGTGCGGTCTGAGGCCCCCGTCAAGAACGAAGTTCCTTTCGCGATACTCGTACCCACAGACACACACTAAGTAGTATATAGTAAAAAGAGAGAGAGAAAAAGTGTGAATTTAATATCTACGCGTTTATAATACAGCCGTCTAGTATAAGTTCTTGGAACCTCTCATAAAGTTGTCGCCCTCTTGGATTTTCATTTTCAATTAACTTCCTTGTTATCGGCTTTAGCACCCTCCAAAACCATGGCAATGACACCCATGAATATTATTTTTTTAATTTTCATAGCCGCCATTTTGTATTTTCATTTTGACTTCACGAAGACCAAGAAAACTATCACTCACTCTCTGAGAGAAAGTCGCATGGAGGGGGCATAACGCTTTTTTGTTACGTGACGATTTCTATCAGTTTACTCTTACCACAAGCCGCGTTAAAGAACTTCGTTCCAAAAAGATGCTGGCTGGTCTACATTCAACCTAAAAAAAAGTAAAAATAAAACTCGTTGCGTCCTTCATACGTTCTGACGAACGCCGTCGTTCTTGAACTCAAGAACAATAAACTCTCATTTTTATCGCCCCCAAGGGAATTCGTCACAGTCGGTGTCGTTTTTTTCTCAAAACCTTCAATGAATAACAAAAACAAAAAAAAAACGCACGATTCACCTAAATATTTCGCAAATAAAGCTCACGTCTGCTACATATCTCGATGATGCGTTAGACATGGTAATGTCATGCAAATGTCATTGCATCTCTCGGCAATGCTCGGTATTATTCGGCGTGCCTTCGTGGAAACAGTAGCTGAGCTCCGTATGAGTGCGGCATACTAAGCAGTTGACCGGGAGTCTGGCTTGGGTTTCGGGATCATATTTTAGATTTTTATGAATCATTTTAGTAGCGGACAGTGTGTAGTGGAACCCTGGGATCAATCAGCAGGTTTTTGAATGGCGAAAGTCATTAATATTTACAAAACGACATTAAGGCCGACGCATAAATGCATCCAGAACTGGAAGTCTATCTCATGGCTCTCATATTTTTAACATTTCTAAAAATTACGATCTGACGACCAGTTTTACCAAGAGATATCGCTTTACTCAGTAAAACGGCTGTGGAGGTTAGATGGGCAGCCGCTCCATGTTAAATACTGGTATTCAGCTGCATACGGTTACACTGGAAGCCGACCCCAACATACTTGGGGAAAGGACTTGGACTAATGATGAGAATCTTATTAATGCAATGTTTTGGCGTTAATTCACCTAAAAACAGCAAAGTCGCCAAGGTTCATCATCTGTGATGGCTATCGCTTAACCATCACCATCTCATTGTTCAAGTGGGATGATAAATGCATAATCAGCCCGTAATATACCCATTGCTAGGAGCCTGGGACACAGACCTCCTCTCTTTCGAGAGGGAATGAGCTGTATCTACCACGCGGGCCCAGTGTGGGTTGGTAGATGTCACGTGTCTTTGAAGTTTTGGTTGTAGGAAATAGGACGTTTTCTCACGATGTTTTCCTTCACCGTTTTGAGAGCAGTGGTGATGAAATTGTTTACACATAGTAAAGTGCCTGTCTGGGTTCGAACCCACGACCTACAACTCGTAAATTACGATTTACGATATGTAACAAATGACTGGCCACCATATTCTAAGTGATAGTTTTAAAAATACTGTCTACGAAAAGGAGTAAGGAGTACCATAAATTCAAATTAAAAATAAAACCAATAAAAATTAAATGTTTCATAACATTTTGTAACCCAACTCTCGCACTACAAATACCCACTTGCAATCATAACGAGATGCTCTATAAATCTCAGACAGACATATTTGTCACCAGCCATCTTATCTCAACCATCGCCACCAAAAAGGTTCGTACCGCCTTTGTTTGCAACCTCCTTTTTATCAGAAACTACCAACCTTTTTTTACAGACGCGAAAACAATTGACAAACGACTTTCAATCTTAGTTTTGGAAGTATAAGAGTTGGAGGTGGTTTTGAGAAGTGCTTTTGTATGTTGGTTGTTTAATTTATTATTGTTTAATAATTATAATAGAAGTCAACGCTCGGTGTATAGCATCTATTCTCTATTAGTCGTAATATAAACTTGAACGTGGATAGAATTTTTAATTTATTGTACCTACTACGATGTTATTTATCAACACTGGCTATAAAGTGATTTAAAATATGTATGGACAATCTTTATATATTAAAACTCAAAAAACTCAAAGAATTTATTTCAAATAAGCAAATTACAGGCACTTTTGAATTGCCAAGGGTCCGGTCAGTCAGAAATATGAAGCTTGTTGCCCATTTAAAAGCGTAGTAGGTACCTATGGAGAAGAACGGGCAAGAAACTCCATGGACACTCTATTAAATCATAAAATTGTTACAAAATATTGGTTACATCATTCATGTTGAAATTATACATATGAGAACGATGTAGAAAGACGTGCAGGATAAAAGCGTCCGTACTAAAAAAGATAAAAACAAAAAAAAAAAAACAAAATGAAAATAAGCCGTGGCGGCAAAGAGATGACCAGTCGTTCAGCAGTTCTCGAACATGACGTATGATGAAGGGAACTTAATGATCCAACACACACGCCACCACCAGCGAGACATTTGAGCGACCATGACATACTTTCAGTGGTCAGGGCACATTCAAGCCTGTGAAAGACATCATCTGCCTAGCCTTTTCCCAACTATGTTGGGGTCGGCTTCCAGTCTAACCGGATGCAGCTGAATACCAGTATCTTACATGGAGCGACTGCCTATCAGACTTGTTGTTTTATATTTTATAATTATACAGTGAAATTAGTGATAGCTTTGATTTCCACATAACACCCCTTGGTAAGACTGGTTGTCAGACTTTCAGGCTTCTGACTACCCGAACGACTGTCAAAGATCTACGAATGACAGATGGGACCAACCGCTTACCGTGCTTTCTGAGGTACGGAGGGATCTCGGTATGTAAAGATGGCCACCCATCCACAGGCCAACCGCAGCAAGCATAGCTTAACCTGATCGATCGACCTGTGCGGCTGATATCATTTAGCCACGAACCCCTCAACGAGTAAGAAAAATAACATTTCATAAAGAATATTACACATTAACATTTTTTTTTCAGAATTAGAAATTAAATAGAGTGCTACGAAGTTCGTAGCGTTTGCTACGAAACTGGATGCTGCTACGCGTTTTCATCCTGCATCCAATGGTGATTCCCCTCATGATAAATGTATTTTTAGAGCCCGAACATCTTTCCATATCTTATTGTTGATGAGTTTAGTGCTAATGTGGACTTCCTCGTTGGTCTAGTGGTCGCAAGCGCTACTGCTGAGCATGAGATTCTGGGTTCCATTCCCAGCACGCGTACCGACGTTTTGTCACATGATTAGACAAATGGAACAGATACAAAGCTTCAAACAACCGCGCGAATCGATTGCACTACTACAAGCACGCGGGGCATGTGTGCGTGACCACTGGCCGCTTGTCACGTACGCGGCGAGACTGGAAAAAACCGGTTTACACTGGCACAGCTAGTTGACAATCTCAGGGTCAGTGCGAGACGCACGTTGTTTGTTTTGTTAGTTGCAAGTTTGAATATTTGAATGTAAAAACGTGGTATATTATTGTTAATAATGGTGGTTTATTGTACTGTGTGTATGAATAATACTAGAAAAAATAAAGATATATCATACTTCAACTATCCCAAGGAGTACAATAGGTAAGTAAATATTTGATTACTTCTTTTTCAAGTAAGTACCTTTTTGATAAGAAGACGGTTGTACACGGTGTGTTTTTACCTTTTTATTATTATTATTACAAGTTTTTTACTATACATTTGTAGGTACGTGGATGGGTTTGGTATGTAGTAGGTATGTGTGTTTAAATATTGCAAGTAAGATTTGAACGACTTCCCGATGTCTGATTGAGCTTTTGTATACCCGCGTAACTTCGGTGATAATGCAATAATAAGATATAACCTGACGCTGCACCCAGTATTATCTCCTCACCAGGGAACTCTTCAACGGTTAGTAGCACGATCACGAAATTTTGTATGATAGATGAATTTTGATAATTCGACACGATATTTATCATGAACTGCTGCTGCAGCCAGCATTGTCTCCTTACGAGGGAATTCTTTAACGGTTAGTAGCATGGACTTGAAAGTGAAACTTTTTATTTAAATTTAATTTTGCTTGCTAAACATGATCTTCACCATAGACTGCTGCTGCAGACAGGTCTTCTCACGAGGGAACTCCTCAACGGCTATAATAGCATGATCATGAAAGTTTGAATACGAGTTTAAAAAGCATTTTTAATCAAAACTTATTATTAATACCTACATCGTACTTATTTCTCGCTACTAGTAGGTCTTGAAATTAAATAAATATTTAAAAAATAGGTAAATAATCTTTAAAAAATAACGGTCTACCTATGTCTTTTGTATAATAGTGTTCGGTTCGCATTTCCATTTTATTTTTGTTTCAGCTCAAAGCATTTACCACACCATTAAAAGAAACAATAAATGATTATAAAACAAAAATTATAAAAAGAAAATGATTAGAGTAAGTAATTTGTAAATCATACTGAATAATAAAACTATTTAACAAATGTTTTGTTTAATTTGTCTTAACCTATTGTGACAGCCCTACCAAAATAGGTAACAATTTTGCACGTTCTTAAGAAGCTTTGCCTCTGTTCCGTTTGTCTACTCATGTGGTTTTGTCGACAGAAGAATAGACAAAAATGACACATTGCCATGCTTAGACGCGTAGAATGCGTACATTTCTAAGTACAATCTGTCATTTTGTTTATTCTTCCATCGACAAAACCCGTTTCTACGGCGGTCATGCTACGCGTGCTGATCGGGATAAAATAGACAATGCTTACCTTCCTACCATTTTTTGCTTTTGAAATTAAAAAAAAAAAAAACTGGTGACACCAAATGAAACGTCAATCGATATCATTTATTACGAATCCTTTCTGCTCTTCTCTATGTTTCGTCGTTGATGCATTTCGAGGAATATAAAATTATAATAATTTTATTTTGATTATTAATAATACTTAATTTTTTGGTGCGTTTCAAAGTTGGTGCGTTTCGAGGAATACCCCGTTTTTACGCACCCTAAACAGAGTTTTGTTCATAAATGAATAAAATAACATTTAGTTAATATTGTATTTAACGGCGCAGGATAGCCTTTAGCAGAAGTGTACATCGTATTAGTGGTTTAGCAGCTTCAATATCAGCAGGATTGTGCTGGAATACAACAGAGGGGTAATTCTCGTAATTTTAAGAACGTTCACAGTCTGATCTTAGTCGCAATCTGTCAAAATACCTCCAATTTCCCTACATTTTTGAAAAGTTTTTGACATTGATTGTCACTAAGATGAGATTGCGATTAGATTTTGAACGTTTTTAATTACAAGAATCGGCCTTCTGTCCGTCGTGGACGTGGTACGACAGCGGCTCCATCCACAGAGTACTTTTTGATAGACTGCTTACATCTTCTCTGTCATATGAAGATAGCCGCCACGCAACCATCGAGGCGACGCTCTGCTAGAGTGACAAACAGCAGCCGGTGTCACTCTTATTCGACCTCTTCGGTGGTTCCAGTAACTTCGTAACAAAACTAGACGGCGCCATTTGCTGCGCCATCATAATAAAAATGCTAATTACAAAATTGCCCAAATAGGTGTAAAAGTTAAAAAACCAATCAGTTCAACTACGCGTAACCTTTTTGTAACTATTTCATATTAAAATGGCGTCACGAACTGATTTAAGGGTACATTGTGTAATAAATAAAGAGTTAAGTAAATAAGAATTAGAATCTAAATCTTAGGCAAGTGGGTCGCGCGTGAAATGGAGAGGAGTTGCCGAGGACATGTTGCATGCTGTTTTTGTTGCTGTTTAACCGTGCTTTTGTCGGTTTGGGGAAATGACTAAGTATAGAAAAGAAGAGACTAGCGCGAACATGAGAATCAATCAATCAATCACCTCAACCTATCGCAGTCCCCTGCTGGACATAGTCCTCTCCCAGGCTGCGCCACAACACCCTGTCCTCCGCCTTACGCATCCAGTTTGTCACCCTCTTTAGCCAACTTCTTTAGGTCATCGGTCTATCTAACTGGTGGGCGTCCCACGCTACGCTTGCCGATACGTGGTCTACACTCCAGCGGTGCTATTCTGTAAAAGGATCACCATGATAACTTAAGTGAAGTGAGCTTAAAGTGAGCTGTCATTCCACCAGATGCTAGGGATTGACACTATTGACAGCTATTGACCAGACGCAATTATTTCTAAAAATAAAGATAATATTTATTGCTAAATGTCCAACTTCCTCGTTGCACCGCCACATGTTAATTAGAGGCATTAATTAAGTTATGATAAATTGCTCAGCGCACTGTTTAGAGGTCGAGAGACATACTCTTATTATTTTACGTTATTATGTATTTCGTAACGTTGCGTGTGCGCAGCTGATTTTTTGATAAAGATGTAAAAAGAACGCACAGATGATTTTTTGATCTGGTAAAAATGTTAATGCTGTGTTGCCTCCAATTTTTCGAACACAGATACTTGATCTCTCTTCACCTAATTGATTTGACCAAGTTTTTCCTTAACCCAGTTTTTTTTAACCGACTTCAAAAAAAGGATGAGGTTCTCAGTTCTTCGGAATCAATTTTTTTTATGTATGGTCCCCCGATTACTCGAAGACGGCTAGACCGATTTGAAACAATTGATATTTTTTTGTTTGAAAGGGTGTACTTTCCAGGTGGTCCCATGTCATCAGGTCAGGATCTGATGATGGGATCCTGGAGAAATCGAAGGAACTCGTCAAGTATTATACTGGGTTGTTACTGGTATTCAGCTGTATGCGGTTAGGCTAAAAGCTAACCCCAAAATAGTTGGGAAAAGGTTAGGCAGATGAACTTCGAAAACATACATTTAGTATTAGATTGTTTAAGCTCTATAAATACAAAATTAACATAGACTCCTGTCTGCACTATTCATCAACAATCAATACTATTAATATTCCGGAGTGGGTCACGTGCTCGTGCTAGAGCGAGACGGCACGAGGATGGCGCGTGCCCGATGCATCACGAAGTGCACCATGACGATATGATCGTGTCCCACCCGCGTTGCAGTGGACGTGTCCCTTCACCATAATGTGCGAAGGAAACAAGCGTAAAATGTCTTGGGATAATAGAAGGGAACATCTCTCAAGGATGCTCCCTTATTTCATCCCAAGATAGTTATAATGCCTTACCATGTACAGTCAGAGTTGCAACCAGCAACCTTCTTGAAATCTTGTGCTCACACAAGACGAGAGAAGTTCTCATGATCTCTAAAATATGCAAGCTCAGCACCCTAATTGCTTAAGACACTTTCAATCACAATCTGAATCATTTTGAAGGATATTGCTAATCCATCCTAAATAACGCAATGAATATTGTTAAACTGTCAAAATGAAAGCCATTGCTACTGTTACCCCCTTACTAATAAACGTTGTATAGCGTCTGTATAGTTACTCAACGCTTTGTCTTCTTCTTTCAAATGTCAATTAATTACTGACGACTGAAAGAGAGAAATCGGTGTGTAACTATTCATCTGATATAATACGTTTATTACTGATTTCACTTTTTACTTTACTTTATTAGTAAGGGGGTTAGTGTGTAACGCAATTACCCCGCGGGCCAGTATAGGACTTCCATGAATGGCATCGGCAAGGTGATCATCTCAACAAGATTATCCTTACTGTTGTCATATATTGTCTATTCGCAAAAATCAGGCTTGGCTGAAGCTTGACTGATCTTGCGGGCAGCTTTTTCTTTAGACTTCGTCTTACGTTTTTAATAGAGTTTTTCTCGATACAAAATACGTCATCTGATGTGGCGGCGCGCAGCATTCAAATTCACAGTCATCAAAGTCATAAAGAGATTACCATCCGCAATCCGTTTACCAAGTGAGATGAATCTCAGCCAAGTACCTTTTGACCGTCCGATGGCTAATTGGGACTGGAGCCTCAAATTCAGCTTTTACGGGTTGACATATTTACTGGGTTAAGTTACCTGCCTAGTCCACTTATACCCTAGTAGGTACATGTCATGCTAGAACGAGACAGCACGCGGATGGCTCGTGCCGGGTGCATCACGCGGCTGCATCACGATTATGCACGATCTCCTCTACAACAATAACGTCGTGATTGCGCCTGCGACGCCGGTGGCGCCTCCATGTGTGACAAGCATGTAATAGGGAAATATTAGGTGTATTGATAAAATGGTTACTATAAAATCGATCAGTAAAGCAAGGGCTTGTTTGACACGCTGGCGACCACGGAGAGGCCACGAAAAGCTTCTTAATGACGTTGTCAGTGTTCATAGCGCTTTAAGGCATTTAAAATGTCAAATCCTCGTCAACTTTTTTAGGGTGTGGAACTCATGTAGGTAGCAAACGGTGCTCCAATTTTTATAAGACGGCTCTAACTTTTCAGGTCTTATATCTATACCTAAAATCTATATTCAGAAACTAATTTAAATCTAGAGCAATTTCAAATATCACCACCTAAACCATTCTCAATTTTACCAGAAAAAAAAATGAAGTCAAGCTGCCAATAATCCCATTTTTTCTGTTCCATTAACCAACATCATTATTTTACCATCACATTTAGCAGTTAATCAACCGCCCTCTGGATCAATGATCGATGTGATTACGTTCATCTGCGCGTGCGCACGCGACTGGGGAGATCACCTTTATGAGGGGAATATGTTTGATGTTTTATCTGCATTCGCTACGGATTAATGGGTGATGATTGGTTTATGTTGGTGTAAATTCATTTTCATGGTGAAATGGGTAGTAAAATGTGAGTCATCTTGCGCGTGTACAGATTATGGAATAAGTATGAGCCAAATTATTGAATTGCTGTTGAAATAAGAAAGATCAGAGTGTCTTCTGAGGATATTATCGATAATCCTGGTAACTAAGCGCTTAGTGGCTTGCGGTCGAGAATTTTGGTTACACTATCTAAGACGTACGTAAAGTTCTTTTATCTCTGATTTTGCATCACTGTCAAAATCACAGTGATCTTTATACTCCTTGTAATAAGGTTGCTGTTGGGTTGCAACTGACCAGTCAGTCAAAATTAAAATGATCTTTATTTTCGTTATTATACGGTTGCTACTGCTTTGCTACTGTCAAAGGTTACTGTGAAAGGACTGTAAGACATACCTATCCGTGGTCGAGATCCTAACAAAACGAACGCTAATAGGGTTTTTGGTTTGCGCTTTAAAATTCAACGTCGAGCAGCAAAAAACAAAATCAACACTATTTAGGCTACGGTAAAGTTGCTATTTGTTTAAGTGGAAACAACCATTTTTGTGCGTGTAACGAAAAATCGCCCTAAGCGATAGTTTTGTGGACCACGCATAAGAATTGTGGGAACGACGAAGAAGAAGACGCTTGAAAGACAGTGCCCTATGTACCCATTTTAATCTGGACCACCAGTCGTAACCGAGCTATGATCCTTTGTTGTTTCTCTGATCGGGTGCCAAGCATAAAGAGCATTGGATTGGACAAAGAGATTTATTGAGATCGTCATGTAACATCAGCTAGTGCTAAATTTCTGCTTTGTTTTGACTCAATCCATATAGTCTCGAACGAAGTTTTTTTTTATGTTTTTTTTATTGCAATCTTTCTTTCTTGTTGATATTTTGTTTGGTATTATTAAGGGTTCGTACGGAAGCCGTCCAGCGACTGCTCCGTTTATTTTTATAACCTCTTAAGTAAGATCTTGAGGAATCTTTCTTTTCAGTCGTCTATTAGCGACTCTTTGGGTGTTCATCAAGTTTACTGCTAGCATGTTTGGATGGTTCGTGATTCGCTCTTTGTATGCTTTTGTCCTTGCTGAGATTTCTTCTATAACAGTTTTGATACAGAGGTCGTGATGGAGTCTCTTATTTGAGCGATGCCAAGGTGCTTTCGCTAAAATATGAAAAATATTTAAGCGCACTCGTATTACCTATATCAAATGCCAATACCATCCACAAGGTCCCTCTTCGATGTAATATTTCATTACCGTTGATTAGAGCTGGGTATCACGATACTCGGACCCCATCAATTTGCTCACCGGCGGCCGCCAGCACAATCAGTAAATTGGTCTGCATCAACAAAAACACGAGCAGGACGAAAGGGGCACTACTGTGGGTCCTCGATTCTAGAGGGAAGTGAGTTTGTTGTGCCCCAGTCATAATCTTATTTTCGAGTGATGACTGTCGCTTTCCAGTAAGTGTGCAGTGTACACGAGCGACATGCGTCGACGATATCATCAACCCAAGGCGCTTTTGGACGGCCCTGGTTTCTTTGGCCTAACTTTGGCCACCATTTGGTCAAAGCTTTACTCCATCGGCTATCTATTTACTACAATTTATTAACTACAGAGAGAATTTTTCACTCATCTTTAAAAAAAACTCGATAATTTCTCGCCCTATCCAACCCAAACGCATAGTAATGGACTTATAAGTGCGCAAACTGTAACTGAACACGCGAGCGGCGTGAGATCGTATCACATCCCGCGCCCAACGGTGGGATAAACCTCCAAATGCAGGAAATTAAACAGAAAAACTGGATGAAGTAATTAATTAGTTACTTTTTTATTTTTATTTTGATCCAGTTGATGGAGTTGTTCTTTTGTCATCAACTTTGAAATAAAAGACGATCGCTGTTAAAATTTTGTTACGCTATGCAAAAATAATAAGTAAAATGGATTAATTTCTTAATTAAATTAACTATCTTTTGATGCCCTATGATTCTTTTCCCTCTTTTTTATATACATGTACTTACATATTATGATATTATTTAAATATTATATTCCGAGTGAATGAATTGCGGATGATTTTTTGATGAAGCGAGAAATGAGCAACTTGTACATAATAGGTACCGTCAAACGGGGTGAATACCTAGGCATGCAGGGGTGAATCGGGACAAAACTTTAAAAGAGATTTTAACATTAAAATAATATACTTTGTGACCAAAAAGGACCCTAATGTGTTTACTGTAATTTAATTAACGATTACGTGCCTTTATTGACAACAAACTATATTATTTCAACGATTTTAAAGTTTCGTCCCGATTCACCACTGCATCCCTGTTCACCCCGTTTGACGGTAGATGCTATTATTTTAAGGCTTTTTATCATCTTATTTAATGGTAGTTAATTTCATTAATTCAATATTGTTTGGGTGCAATCATAGATATCTACGTGGGTGTAATAACTATCATAGGTAATTTCAACTGAGTTGTTAGTAACCCGAACAAAGGTAAGTGTTGTAGCAGTTTTGCAGGATCAAATCAATGTGTACAGTCAACAAAAGAGATAAGTATGCAGGATTGTCGGATATAGTTGAAATTGAGTAAGAAACCGATGGATGTTGCCGACTGAAATTTAATTTAATAAAAGAGCTGTTTGATTTCTATTAATAAAATTCAATTTTATTCGAGAACATCCATAAGTTTCTCACCAAACTTCAACTATATCTGACGATCCTGCATACTTATCTCTTTTGTTGACTATACCTAATGATACCATAAGTACAGAGGCCAGCACATCAAGCAACCCCAATCTGTGAAATTTTCGCAATTGAATATGAACCTTATTGCTTTGTAGTAAAGTTGAAAATCTATAAATTTCTCAGTAAACTTCAACTATATCTGACGATCCTGCATACTTATCTCTTTTCTTGACTACTTTAGGTACTGCCTCTGAAAGAATATTAGTCACGTGTAGCTTCAAGTTTATAATAATAACATTCCAATTTCATTAAAGACAATGAAAGAAGGCCCAAATCATAACAAAGACTCAAAGACCTTTGTCCAATGACTGATAACTATGAATCACATGATAATTAGAAATCGGTACCTACTACGTCATAACCACGCCTTCAATTTTATTTTCAAACGAATTCATGACGTCACTAAATGTCATTAGTAATTGTGACGTGATGAATATCGCCAGGTAATGACGTAATGTTACGTCAACATTATACCTAATGAGGTGGTAAACTCTGTCCACTAAGTTAACCGTTTTTTGACAGCTTTCCAGATTACGTAACTTTAAAATGCGTCACAAAATCCTAACTATAATTATAAATGCGAAAGTAAGTTACTTTGCTTGTTTGTTACCTTTTCACGCCTAAACCACTAAACCGATTATCCTGAAATTTTGCATATACGAGTACGTTGTCAGGTGTCCAGAAACGGACATAGGGTGCCTTTCATCCCGAAAAAAAGTGATGTTCCCAAGGAAAACAACATTACCGTTATTATGATAATAGATGGTACTGCCTTATGAATTATCTTATTTATGACTTCTTACAGACATTATAATACCGTAAGTGTATCAGTTTTGACAAAAATAATATGCGTAATAAATAGTATGCGTATTATATTACATTCTATCGTACTACGTCACGGTAATCGTGACTAAGTGATGAGATCGAATGTATTCGCTTCAAATTAATAAATCGAAAATAATAATTTTATATTATAGCTACATCAGTAGGTATAGAAAAACCTTGCATCCACTCAAATATCAATAAAATATATTTATAAATTAATTGCCAGGACGTCGGATTTGCTACCATAAACAAGATGCTAATCTTTTATTTCGATTATAAAACTTTCATAAAATGTTAAGAATAAAAAACGTTGTGTTTTAATATGTAGTAAACCCCATATTTATGTGTATACACTACAACACAATTGATATGGTAAACCAGTGCTTATTTAATCTTTACGCTGATTTCCGCTATAAAACCTGCAAAATTGAAATTAAAGTAAACAAAGCGGCTAATTTATATTCTTTTGTATTTAATAATAAAATAAGTCATAGAAACCGCACCATTTATAATTTGACAGCAAAAAATCGATAATTGTTATTACAAACAAATTAAAGTGAAATTATCGAAATGTGTGTTAAGTATATTATTATGATTGTATTGTATAAAGTTGCTGCAATCACAAGTTCCATCTGCCATAAAACGGTTAACCTAGTGGATAGAGTGTAATTATTTTAAATTGGAGCCGATAACATATTAATTAGATTAGTGGTGACGTCTGATTTGGTCTATTAATTAAGTAAATGGAAACCAATATGTATTAATAATATACATAAGTAGGTATACAGGATGAATTTTCCAAGTGGGCGTGGATGGCCAAATCCGAAACTATGAGGAATAGCGAAAAGTACTCAAAGGAGTCACAGGCTCGATTTTGATGAAAACTAAAACTGTATCATTGGATTTTTGAAAAATCAATATTTCTAGCCAGGAATCGAACCAGTTCATTTTGAAAAAAAAAACACACTGTATTATTAGACCATTCGATAGTGTCGCTAATAAGGATCGAATTCTGGGAAGTAATGACATATGGGAAACTAAAGAAAAGAGCTCATTTTTAACAAAATACTTTTTTATTTTTCTTATATTACCTACCTATTAATTTCAATACATAGCTGGATTCGACGCGGACGTCTCAAGGATTGTACTGCATTCAAAACTTGAATTTAGAACATAATTTTGTGAAGGTGACTGCGCTACGAGTGTGTTAGTAAAAATATTAAGCATCGTTTTGAACAAGGTACAGGTAATGTAGGTATGAAAAAAGAAGCAGTTTATTAAAATCCAAAATTTTCCTTAAGTTTGCCGTATGTCATTACTTCCCAGAATTCGACACTACTACTTACTAGCGACACTATCGAATGGTGTAATAATATAGCGTGGTTTTTTTTTTTCAAAATCAACGGGTTCGATTCCTGGCTAGAAATATTGATTTTTCAAAAATCCAATGATACAGTTCTAGTTTTCATCAAAATCGAGCCCGCGACTCCTTTGAGTAGTTTTTGCTATTCCTCATAGTTTTGGGTTTGGCCATCCACGCCCACTTGAAAAATTCACCCTGTATAGGTATCTTAATGAGTTTTCGTCCGACAGGTGGGAAATCCTTATTCTTGTTGTTGGGGGAAATCCCTTAAGATAAAAGAGATGAGTAATAAATGAGTCATATGATCACGAATCAATGCTTTTGTTGATTTTCATGTGCATAATAATATGTATATCAATGCCTTTCTTTTCTTCTAAGCGCAAAGTCACTACTAACTAAGTAGTACTGACACGTGTTTTCAGCCCACGTCTGTAAATAAAACTAGGTTCTTACATAAGTAAGAAGATGAAGAGGGTCAGTGATTAGATAACAAAGACTGTGTTTGTTAAGACGATGGTTACGTGAATCAAATTTTGTATGATTATAGGCGGATCGCACAATACAACGCGCCACGCGGCGGGGCGCGCCCACCCGCGCGTGGTTTTTTGGATATAAATATAATAATAACGCAAACCAACGTGAGGAATTTGGCTCCGTTATCTGCGGCCCGTCGCGTGGCGCGTTGCAGTGTATGATCTACCTTAGTTTAAAATGTATTAAAACCCAGACGTAGTTTGATTAGATCTAGGTTTTCATAGACATAAGAATTACAAGCCATTCGAACAGCTCATTTCTCTAAACAAAACGTACGCAATTCCCCTGTCCACCCAACTTCCCAGCACCCACGCAAACATATTGACCTAACACAAACATACACCTAGTAACAACGGTATAACGATGTTTGCCCACTCTCCCCCGAGATATGACGTGACGTTTTACGGGAATTAAAAACGCTACCCCGACCTCCCCTTTAATATCTTGTGTTTTGTTGATTAAAATCTCTTTGAGAGGGCGAACGGTAATTCTGTTATTATTTAGTGATGTGGATTTATAATGAAAGCTGTCTTTCGTGAAAAATAATAGAATTTTATTATATTTCGTTTCTTCTTTATCCATTCAAAGGAAAGTAAATTACTCAGGTACTCAGTACAGTACTTACATCAAGGTCGAAAGCAAAAAAAAAAAAACCTGATTACATGATATTTTTTTGGGGTCAATGACCGCTTGTTTAACAGTTTTTGTTTTATCGTGTTTAGATATCGATACCCATCACGTCTGTGGAGTTTCGCTAACTTATTTAATTTGACCCTGTATAAGTGACGTAGAAAATTTTAACCTGCTAGCCAGAGCACACATAGACCTTGCAGATGAAGTTACTTTATCAATCTTACAACTTTTTTTCTAGGTATTTAATAACAATCTATGGAATGTTGGTTCTGACACTAAATGATTAATTATAACAAATAATTATCATATGGAATAAAATAAATATAACAATAGAATCAGTATATCGATAAAATATAATAAATGCAGGCATAAAATTCACTTCCTGGCCACCTGGTAATCAGTGGAACAATGGTACCGAATTTCCGAACGGAATAAAAAATGATCTGTCAAACAGGGAGCTTTCCCGCCAATTTGGCGGCGGTTCGCGCCCTCGCCACTTAGGGTTGCCATTTGGTGAAATAATTATTGTTGTATTTTTTATTTCTAGGGAAAGAGTATGATTTGATTGTTCGATGATAATAACAGATGTTGTTTGTGGTTTTATTTATTTTGTTATAATATTGATTTCGTTATTTCTCTTTATGTATTAATAAATTAATAAGTATTAATAACACCAGTGAGCAGTGGTGGCCCAGTGGTCACAGCCGCGACTTACGAGTTGTAGGTCGTAGGTTCGAACTCAGTCAGACGCTTTACTTTGTGTAAATTATATCATCACCACAGCTCTCAAAACGGTGAAGGAAAACATCGTGAAGAAACCGGCACGTCCTAGAACCAAAAATTCAAAGACATGTGACATCTAACAACCCGCACTGGGCCCGCGTGGTGGATTACGGCCCACTCCCTATCACAGAGAGAAGGCCTGTGTCCCAGCAGTGGGAACATTATAGGCTGATTATGTATTAATAACACACCCGTTAATTTAATTAAATAAATAGTACGTAAGTAGATAGTAAAGATCTTAACTTAATGAATCATTTTTGAAGAATAAGTTTCAAATAAAATAAATAGAAAGTAATAATAAATTCTAGTTTCATTACAAAGCAATTGATATTAATGTTTCATCACAACATTAATAAGTCAATAATAATATCATTATCATTACGCCCTATTGCGTAAAATCTAATCTCATAAAGCTCTGGTTACCCTACGAATTCGGCACGCCCTCGCAACGAGATTAATAGGGCCGTGTTTAGACCGCCGTCACCATAGCAGCAGCGGGGTGATTGTCAATCTGTCTGCACGCCCCCTAAGGGCGCCTAAATACCACATCTCAGGGGGAACGTTAACTTATCTGGCAACACTGGTGAAAGGTTAATTGACTTTTTATTATTGCAATTTTATTATCGCATTATTTTTCATCTTGTTTGAGATTTATAGTCAAGATAATGTTTTATTAATTTTAATAAAGTAGACATACCTAGAGTCAAGACATAGGTAGTGACCAAAATTTTTATACCCAAATAGTAAAATAACACTGACCTCTATTATGTACTTGTATGACAGAGGTCAGTGTAAAATAAGCAGAAGACCATAGATGATTAATGACACGCTGGACAGTTCAAAAATTGATAGGAAACGTCTGTCAAAATACGATCTGTCTTAAATCTCTTTGATCAAAATAAAAAGCAATGTAAATAGCCTAAAAAAAACAAACAAGTAATGTCACTGGAACAAAATTCGAGCTTATTCACAAATCGCGCTACAAAATCAGTCAAAATGCCTGCAAAACCTGTGAGCAAGTCATCTCAGCAAAATTCCTTAGTAAAAATGAACATTCCAGTACAGTTAACAGACCTGTCCATCTTCGACAATACGTTTGCCTTCATGAAAGAACGGTTCAGTCAGGAGATGAAGAGAATAGACCAGGAAATGCATAAGTTCAGGTAATATTTTAACAGTTTTTGGGGAGTGAATCATCGTTATCAAATCATTCTAGAGCAGTGGAGGCCCAGTGGTAATAACGGCCTCGACTTACCGAATTATAAGTCGTGGGCGCGTCACTTTGCGTAATTTATTTCATCATCACTGCTCTCAAAACGGTGAAGGAGAATATCGTTAAGAAACCGGCATGTCCTAGAACCAAAAGTTCGAAGACATGTGACATCTACCAACCCGCACCGGGCCTGCGTTGTGGATTACGGCCCACTCCCTCTCAAAAAGAGAGGAGGCCTGCGTATCCCAGCAGTGGGAACATTATAGACTCATTCTGTTATCAGTCGAACGACGTCCTACTGCTGGACAATGAATTATGTAGCCAGGATTTTGTTATAAATTGATCAGATCTAGATTTAAAAAAGTATCCATGGAGTTTCTTGCCCGTTCTTCTCCATAGAGATCTACGTTTTGGAACGGACAACTAGCTTTAACTTTCTGACTAAATATCCGACTCCTTGATAATTCAAAAGTGCCTGTAAATGGTTTAATTGAAATAAATGCTTTGAGTTTGAGTCTAGTGGAACTGGCACGACGACCAGACCTGTTCAGGCAGCACAGGACTGGAATCGAAATAAAAGGCCAAGGCCGAAAACGCTGCGCTTCTTGATACGATAAATAATACGACTTCTAGTTAAAAAAAAATCTCTCAGAAAAATTTAAAGGCTTTAATGATGATAATAATCTAGGCCTATTAAAAAAATAAAGATTCCGTTCTGCGCAAGTCTTTTCAATTTCATCAGCAAATATTGGCCATGTCAAACTATAACTAAACATAAAGTATATGGGTCTATGCAAAACCCAACCAAACCAGTTTTAACCAGTTTTTCTTTCTTTCTATTCCTTTCAGCTCGGACCTTACGGAAGCCTTCGGCGGTACGTCCACAGTTCAGTCTGGCCTCGTACCGTCCAAATGGGAAGCTGTCCAAAACTCCCCACTGGTGATTGGCGAAGGGGAGGACAAGTCTTTGAAGCTACAATTTGACCTCAGCCAGTTTGATCCTAATGAGGCACGAAACCGTCTAAGTATTATCTTCTGTATTTAGAACATAGGTTTCTTAAGACTCGTACAAAAATGATGGGATCTTCATGTTTTTATCCTAGTTAATTTTTAGATGATTGACGATTTGTATATTTTTTTTTTTATAATTTAAAGAGAGGTTGCAAAATTCTTTGCTCATTCCACAATAATTGGCCACATTTATTGCCTACCTTAGCGAAAATGTTGCAAAGCCTACTTACTTACTTATTTACTTTTATAGCATCCTTTTAACCGACACACAGCAATGCTCAATGCTGCATGCTTTCAGAAATTCTGAAAGCACATCCCCTACTTCTTCGAGCATAATCAGCCACTGCTGGGACACAGACCAGTCTTTGTGAGAGGAAGCGGGTAATCCACATTACGCGGATTATCCACTCCCTCTGATGTGACATCCACCAACCCGCACTGAGCAGTGCGGGTTGGTGAATTTTTGGGCCTAGGATATGCTAGTTTCCTCACAATATTTTCCTTCACCGTTTTGAGAGCAGTGGTGGTGAAATAAATTACATAAATTAAAGCGCCTGCTTGGGTCCGAACCCACGATCTACGTCTCGTCTGTCGGGGTCAAACTGTCACCTGGCACTCACTGCGTCTTCGGGCGAACTCTTAAAAACAAGAAACCCTTCCAACTAATTTATCCTTTCTTCCAGATAAAAGTGAAGATCCTTAACGATCTGCTAATCGTCTCTGCAAGCCATGAAGAAAAAACAAAAGACACGACAGTATACCGCGAGTACAATAGACAGTTCCAGCTGCCTCCAGGCACGGACCCCGAGCAGGTGGTCTCTTCACTGTCCCGCGACGGTGTGCTGACAGTACAGGCACCACTACCACTGCCTGATAGCAATAGTATTATGGAGCCAGAAGAGTAACAGTACAAATTATATTGGTTCATAGGTGCTTTCATTTACTGGAAGTACAACAGATCGTTGCAGCTGCCTCAGAGCGCAGACCCCGAGCTGGTTGTGTCCTCACTGTCCCGCGATGGTGTGCTGACAGTACAGGCACAACTATCACTGCTTGACAACAATAGTATCATGGGGCCAGAAGAGTAATAATACAAATTATGTTGGTTAATGAGTGCTTTTATTTACTGGGAGTACAACAGACAGTTCAAACTGCCTCCACCCCGAGCAGGTGGTCTCCTCACTGTCCCGCGACGGTATGCTGACAGTACAGGCACCTCTACCACAGCCTGACACCAATACTATCAGAGCACCTTAAGAGTAACAACACAAATTGTGATGGTTAATGGGTAACCAAAGTTAAAATTAATTGGGCCAACAAGAAACTACCAATATAACATGGGTTACTAGGTATGAAAACATGTTAAAAGTTATGTATTTCTAAGCCAGACTGTGCAAAGAAAACCCTTATAGCCTACAAGCCGAACCCCTATTATAATTGTACACAAAATCGATAGGACAAACACCTAGAGACGTCCCTATCTAGCGGGCGTCCTATTTGCGTAAACATCGCTACTATTAGCGCCACAAAATAAAGTAAAAGGGTGATGTGTAATCATCTGTACCAGAATTACTACAAATTAAGCTAGATTCCTGCCTACCGCCACGATCTAAGAAGAGATCTATCGAAAGGTCACCACACATGATGACTTATTAGAAGTGTCGTGTAAGTAGGTACTTATTTGGGGTGATTGAAAAGTTTTTGCGTAAATAATTCTTGATACAAAAGATATCTATAACACAAAATACATCGATTTCTTATTAAACTTCAACTATCCTGCAGCGATCTTGCATACTTTTATTGTACCTATATAAAATTTGAGTTCTGTAGGCCCAACATAACATAATCCGAGATACAGCACTTCAAACATCGGCCATTGTCCCAAAAAGTTCTCTTCCACATCATTCGTTCGTCGCTCTCATTCTACTATTCTACCCAAAAAAAGGTTGAATACTGTACAATTTGTAGAGTAATTAACTGAAAACTCTAGTTTGCTTCTACAAGTCAGTATTTATGTCTTTTTATATTGAGATGGCGACCTGCGATGGGTCCTAGATCTAGCTTTAAAATAAGCCCATTTGCTGTGATTTGCCAGCCAGCCTATTTTATTAGATTAAATATAATAAATAGATGCGCTCTCCACTTGCTGTCCTTCCACATTCTATATTTCTATAAGCCGCGTCCCTATCACATAGGTACTCGGCTCGCTAATGTACTCGTGTGTTATATGACAGAGTATATGACATCGTGACGTGGCCGCGCCAGATAAACGTCGACCTGAAACACGCACACTAGCAAATTGTGATGAATAAGAACAGGGACACACCGAGGAAAATAAAAAAATAATGTTTCTTTCCAGTGATTTATTTGTTCGCACAGTATATTTGTTTAAGATTAGCGACAAAATCGGCATTGATGCTTTTCATACTAGTTTTTCCGAGTTTACAAGAGCATGCTTCCGTCATTTTTAGGGTTCCGTACCTCAAAAGGAAAAACGGAACCCTTATAAGATCACTTCGTTGTTCGTCTGTCAAGACCTTTTTTCTCAGGAACGCGTGAAGTTATCAAGTTGAAATTAATATCAAATACTCAGGGCTACAATCCCTTAAGGCAGTGAAAAAATCAAACTTCTAAGGCAACGGAATTAAAAGATCATAATCAGCCCCACTGCTCCCACTGCTGGGACACAGGCCTCCTCTCAGTGAGAGGGAGTGGGCCGTAATCCACCACGCGGGCCCAGTGCTGGTTGGTAGATGTCACGTGTCTTCGAATTCTAGGTTCTAGGACATGCTGGTTTCCTCACGATGTTTTCCTTCACCGTTTTGAGAGCAGTGATGATGAAATCATTTACACAGGGTAAAGCGTCTGTTTGGGTTCGAACCTACGTTACTAGCCCCATTTCAGTGAAAATAAAATTGGATCTTCAGGGATCTGTCTAAAACAAACCCGAATATCCAGTTTAAGAAGTCCAGAAATTCAAACTGTGGGTTCCCTTTGTCATTAAATGAAAAATAAATTTTCAGTTTTTGACGGACGATTTTCTTCAGAATGAACACCTACTCCGTCGACCTAACCATGTTTTGGCAATGGCACTACTAGCCGCAGTACCAGTAGTGTCATTTACAATGAACGGCACTACCAAGCCTATTTTGGATTGAAGTGTACAGACAATACAGATGTACCTACCGAGGCTTGTCCGTTGTCTCACATAAATATCGCCTCCAAGATATCTTTGTCCCCATTGTATCCCCAACCCAAGCAGGTCACCTGTACAGTCACACGGCTGTATGTGTGCGGTCGTGCGGATGGGTGGCGTGTTGATGCGGCGCGTTGCCATGACAACCGCCCTCGCTTCCCAGAAGAGACGACGTGCTGTATTATGGGAGGTAGGTATGATTGCTGCGGATTGCTGGGTGGTGTGGGTAGAAATGGAGGTAATTTTCGGTAAAAGAGTTCAGCTTTTCAGGTCTTCTGTTCAAAATAGCTCTTTCGTTATGTTTTGTGGCATCTTAGAGAAGGTTAGACTACATAACAAGCTCTTGGCCATCGCTACATGAGCAGTTTCACAATCATTTGCATAATCTTAAGCACAGGTTATTTTTAGAAACTACCTGAGCGATACGCTATGGTGAGCGATGGCTCTTTTGCGTTGACGTGACGCATATTTTACCCCAACCTGTTATTTTTATGTTTTTGTGTGTCTCTTCGTCATGTTTACACAAAGAAACTTATTTTATTTCTTTCTGTTTTTCTTTCTTTACCCGCTATGTAAATTGGCTGTAGGCTGTAGCATTCACATAATGATATTTCTCATAAGAAATCTGCAGTCAGCTATGTAACCAACCTGCTAGTTCTGTCTAATTTATATATATATTTATAACATAAAATTCAAAGTCCTGACTGACTGATATACCCATAGATACATTTTTATGGATATACCTATCAACGCACAGCCTAAACCGCTGGTCATAGAGACATGCAATTGGGAGGGTGTGTTCTTTGTGAAGAGTAGGTATCCACTAACAAAGGGTTTTTCGAAATTTCACCCCTAAGAGGGTGAATGGGGGGAGGGTGAAATTTCACGCGGACGAAGTCGCGGGCAGAAGCTAGTCGATTACATTCTCGTATGGCTGATGCCGAAACAAAATAAAAAAATAGGATGAGGCTAAATAGGATAGGATACTGAGTTTGTTATTGAGGTCTACGAATCTCGTAGCGAATCCTAGCGTACTGCGTGGCGTAGCATACATATTAACACACCCATAGGTAAAGGTTGTTAACATTTTGATATTTCGTGCATAAGTCTAAAGCAGGAGTCATAAGGATTAGGTAGGTACAAAGACATTAAGTAGGGAAGTAATCATTTATTTACTAAAGCCTCTAGGTGTATCAGTGTTGTTTCGATAATTGATGGGTATACAGGGTGAATTTTTCAAGTGGGCGTGGATGGCCAAATCCGAAACTATGAGGACTAGCGAAAAGTACTCAAAGGAGTCGCGGGCTCGATTTTGATGAAAACTAAAACTGCATCATTGGATTTATGAAAAATCAATATTTCTAGCCAGGAATCGAACCTGTTGATTTTGAAAAAAAAAACACACTGTATTATTACACCATTCGATAGTGTCGCTAATAAGGATCAAATTCTGGGAAGTAATGACATACGGCAAACTTAAGGAAAATGTTGAATTTTAATAAACTGCTTCTTATTTTAGAGTATTCATGCCTACATTACGTACATTAATAGCCATATATGGCTATTACAGATGAGTTAAACCCCTGCCTGTCCTTCTAACTAGGAAAATCCTCTATCTTGAAGGACAGTGTACTTTACTTAAGATAACCCAGGTCATGTCCTGGATTGACAAAGAATACCTTTAAATCCGATGACATGAAGTCCTAGGAGACGAAAAAATCCGGGCTAATACTTTAAAAAAATAAGTGATTCCATTTTGCTTACCTAATAAAAATCAACACCACAACACCCGATCATGCACAAAATCGATACAAAACAAAACGATCACCTGTATCATTACGCTCGTTACATTAGGGGGGCGCCACATATGTCTGATTTCCCTATTGTTGTGCTGATAACTCCCCTCGGTCCATGGCGAATCGGACGTGAAGTCGAACGCACCCCATGAGATGGTAATTAGTTGGCAAGTTAGAACTTTTTTTTTGATTTATTGTTGAAGTTTGGTTTTTGACTTTGTAGCTGTATTGTGTGTGAGCTCCAGATGGGGTTGCTTTTTCGCACTTTATAGGTGACATGTTAATAATATCCGGGTAAAATAAAATAATATCAAAGGGCACTCGTTAATGATTACGTGAGAAACTCAGCAGACGTGACGGGTATCAATATGACACGATAAAACAAGAATAAAAAACATTTGAAATTTGACATTTTCTCAACTACTCCATGTAAGAGCGAGGCCACACGATGCGTTAACGGTGCGGTGCGGCACCGCACCGCAATTAATTCGAGCTATAGGGTGCCACACGGGCGGTGCGGCACCGGAGTGGAACGCTGTTTACCGTGGTGCGCGCCGCAGCGCATCACCCCTCCCCGCTTCGTCTCGCAGGTCACAAGGCCGCACGCATCGTGCGACATGGCATCGTGATTTGTATGTAGGATGACGTTGCGGCACCACTCCGGCGCGGCGCCGCACCGCACCGTTAACGCATCGTGTGGCTTCAGTCTTACTACACTACCAATGGTCATTGACCCCAGAATGAAACATCAAATCTTTTTTTCTTTGTTGTGTCGTGTTTAGGTATCGATACCCACCACGTCTGCGGAGTTTTGTTAGCTAATTAAATTTAGCCCTGTACTTATATGAAAACCCTCAGATTTATAATCTAACATAGACTGAAACTTTGATCCTTTAACCTTTTTATATGAGATAGACGAACTATTAGAAGCCCTCTATTTGAAGATGGACGTATGAAAATGACGAAAAGGTCTCATCTGGCCAGCCTTTTCCCAACTACGTTGAGGTCGGCTTCCAGTCTAACCTCATGCAACTGAATACCAGTATTTTACACGGAGCGTCTGCCTATCTGACCTCCACAACCCAGTTACTGGGTAAAACGATACCCCTTAGTAAGACTGGTTGTTAGACTTTCGGGGTTCTGACGACCCGTAACGACTGTCAAAGATCCACGAATGACAATCGGGACCAACGGCTTGACGTGCTTTCCGTGGCACGGAGGGGTCTCTTGGTATGTAAAGATGGTAACCCATCCACGGACTAACCATGGCATGCGTAGTTTATCCTAATCGATCGACCCGTGCGGCTATTATTACTTAGCCATAAGGCTCAAAAATTGCGGGCAATAACCTTCAAATAATATACAGGTGAATCACAGACTTCCTAACAGCACCCTGCGGGAGGGAAGTCTTTTCTCTAACCAATCGTACCATGACAATTAAGAACACACCAATTCCAATCCCCCAAGGTTCCTCTCAACTCCCACCCCATGACGAAACTCTTGGAACACGCATACATTATCACCATAGCAACCCGCTGATTGTACCGAGCGTCCCCTAAGGGAAGGGTTCCCGCCGGAAATGAGGTTTTTATCCCCTATCGCCGGCATCGGAAGTGCCGCGGTGAGTTTACGCCATGGGTGACTCTCGAGGCCCTAATGTGCCTTAAAATTATGCGTGAATGTGGTAATGCGAAAAAGGTGATTTTTTTTTTTTGGGTGGCCAGTATTATTTTCTTGTTTTAACGTATCGGGCTGGCTGTTGGGAGATTGTAAATTGTAGATGCCAATGATTTTGCTTTAAGTTTCTTTACTTTAAGCAAGGTACGAGTACCATTTCGTATCTTCATGCTTCATTAAAAGGTTGCGGAAATCCGTTGGATCGAAAAAACAAAACTGCAGTCGATATGACAAAGCTTGGGGGAGGTCCATGAATGTTCATAGAAGTGGACGTCTTTCTGCTGAAATGATTATGATGACGATGACCAGCAATCTGGCTCCTGTTTGACTTTGTCTGTAAGTAACGGTGACATAAGACTGCGACTTTGTCCGGCCTAATACAGTGACATGTAGAACACGTCATATTTATAGGTGGCTTTGTATCGTAATAATAATAGGCGGAGATTCTATTTGACATAAGGTGGACAACCTTACATATCCATCATTTAGGTGTAAAATCAAACTCAAAGTCATAGCATTTATTTCAATTAAACCATTTACAGGCAGTTTTGAATTGTCAAGGAGTCGATGAGTCAGAAACATGAAGCTATTCGCCCTTTCTAAAGCGTAGTAAGTTCCTATGGAGAAGAACGGGCAAAAAATCAGTTGAAACTATTTTAAACCAATACATAGTCTAAGAAAAACAATCTATCTTTACACAAAGATACAACCAATGAGTAACACATAACAATCTCAGGTGGAACCTGAAAATACCGTAAAGTTTTTCAAATAAACGAGATTATTATGACTTTCTGACAGCTCATATAATACATTGGTCCCTCATGTTATTGCTTCGGCTCGTGCTGAACTCAAAACAAATCGATCAAAGATCCTCGCTGTGATAATATTTTCATTTTCATCATGTGTTTATATAAAGAGCCGATACATACATTGTTTATTATGTGTAGGTTATGTATTGGGTGGCGAGACGAGGTGGAGTAGGTATATAAGAGGTAAAGGTATATAATATATTATACTTGTGTAACGGTACCTAGGTGTTTTTTTTTTATTTGAAATGGGTTTGCTCTTGACTCTAGTCTATGTCAGAGGTGACTGAGACAAAGTCGAAGTGCTTAAGTAAATATTCTTTTTATCGTGTCATGCGGATTGCAGGCAAATCCAATACTCAATACTCAATTCTTTATTGCATTCTATATGTATTACATAGATGGTATTATAAAGTAAAAAATCAATATGATCCCAAAGGTCATTTCTTTTTTCTAATACATATCATCACGCCTGTAATCACTAAAGAGTTAGGCGGAGGTTTTAGAGAAAATGAAAAGAAAAAAATACGATTTGCGATAAAAATGACGCAGAGAACGAACAAACACAAAAAAAAAAACAAGTTAAGGGGAAATATGCGCCACAGCCATAAAAAAACCGGTCAAGCGCGAGATCAACAACAAACCTACAAACAAACAAACAAAACCTGCAAATTTGTAGGCATGTAAATAGTATTTTTTTATTTTTACGTTACTACAAATTTACGGTTTTCTTCCTTTACTTGTGCTACATGACATTGCTTCTTGCCAAATTTCATGATTCTAGGTCAACTGGAAGTACCCAATAGGTTTTGATTTCGGAACATAAACGCCCGTATCTTTTGATTGCGTTGACTTAGAAGTTTGATTTTGTCACTGCTTCAAGGGATTGTAGCCTTGAGTATTTGATATTAATTTCAACTTGATAACTTCAGGCGTTCTTGAGAAAAAGGGTCTTGTCTGACGGACAGACAGACGGACAACGCAGTGATCTTATAAGGGTTCCGTTTTTCCTTTTGAGGTACGGAACCCTAAAAACAGCCATAGCTCAGTATAATGCTAAGACCCTATGCGAGGCAGATAGTCCCAGCGCTGATTTTCAGCGACAGCCGGCGTTGACGTGATACGGCATGTCATGGCGGCGCGCGGCGTGGCGAAGCGTGTACGTATAGACACGTCTACATTTCGCCAGTTATGTTTAAGTCCCATGTAATAGAGGGCGAGCCTGTTGCCATCAACCAAGCAGAAATCCAGACTGCGTGCTGCTAAATGAGAAATTCTTGATAAAAAAATAACACTTTGCTCGACCAGGGAATCAAACCCAAGACCTCATGCACAGCGGTAGCGTTTGGGACTCCTAGATAGCACAGACCAGATAAAAGAGGGATCATTTATCACTGTTCTGTGCACTAGACGAAGGAAAAACGAGTCCGTAAAATGCTCTGTAAAATGTCTTGCTTGTCTTGTAATTTTTATGCTTTAATAATCACATCACACTAATATTATAAAGGCGAAAGTTTGTGAGTGTGTGTGTGTGTGTTTATATGTTTGTTACTTCTTCACGCCTAAACCACTGAACCGATTTAGATGAAATTTGGTATAGAGATAGTTTGAGTCCCGGAAAAGGACATAGGATAGTTTTTATCCCGATATTCCTACGGGATCGACATTTACGCGGGTGGAATCGCGGGGCGCAGCTAGTAATTGCTAAAGGATAAATTATTAGAACTACAGATGAAAATTGGTTTCCAGCATTTGATGTTATATGAAAAGTAGGTATAGCTCAAATTTTCCTTCAAAAAGTAAAGGATAATGTGTGTTTTCATAAAATTAGAAATTTGTTCTTAATATTTACTAGTCGTTAGAACTATTAATTCATATTCTGCAGTTGCAAAAGCAACAGTGTTATTTAACGCTTTTGCCTGAATTTATTACCTAACACAAATTCTTTTTGATTAAAACTCTCCAATTTATTTCAAAGGTCATCTCTGACATTTTAGTTAAAACTAATTGCGATATACGAGCGAAATATTCAAAACATTCTACAACAAAAAAAATACACTTAGTATGTACAAGCAACTACTCTCAAAGAATTAAAAGGTTTTATTATAATAAATAAACCCAGTGTCACCTTACAAGTAATAATTTTGTAAAAATTACCCTTTCTTGCCAGGTGTAGAGTTAAAGTGAAATCCAATAGAAGTTGCGCGTGCGCCGGTCACGACTCACGATAAAGTAGTTAAAATAACCGCCCGGTTACGAAATTAACTATTTATATTCTGGACAGGGAGATAGCTGTCTTTTAAAGGTTCTTGGACACTTATACGATGTGTAAAAGACTGTTATTTTGTGCAAGATATATTGCATTACGTAAGAATGGGTTGATTAATTGCGAGGAACAGGGTTGTTAATGATGATGAAACGAAATAATTTTTAAGGGGTAGGCTGAGAAATTCAAATGTTTCTTACGTTTTTTTTTTTGCAATTTGCAGGTATCTGGTTGTATGTTGAACTAATAATTCGCGGCCGATATTTTTAAAATTACAATCATAAAAATCATTGAACGACTATTTCATGAAATCGTGACATTTAAGGTCAAATCTGTGTGAGTGAGTTTTATTGCTGATTTTGGCTGTTATAATTCTGTAAAGCCATACTTACTTATCATATCATAGGCATATTTTACTCAACTTAAAACCTGACACTGACCTGCAAATTGCAAAAAGCGTTAGAAAATTTAAATCGTCGTAGTGCATCCCCCTTAAGGACGTTATAAGGACTCTTTCCGAGATATCATTCTGTTGAATAGGTACGTCTCTGTAATGAAATAAAATCCCTTTGGTCGTGAACGTATCATCATCATCATCCTAGCCATACTGTGTGCAAGAGTTGGCTAAAAGCTATGTTTCAGTCTCAGGAGCGGTTTCCACTCAGATATTAGAACACAGATTGTCTCTGCTTTGAACAGCTGTTCAGTAGAAATCAATATAAATTATAATGCTTTGGGAAAGGGATAGAGGTATCAACTGTGGGGTAATTACGTAACACACTATAGGTAGCAATGGCTTTCATTTCGACAGTTCAACAACATTCATTGCGTTATTTACTGTGTTGAGCAGACAATTTTTTCGAACATATGAAGCAATGGATTACCAATATCCTTCAAAATAATTCAGGTTGCGATTGACAGTTTGTTACGTAAAAACCACTTCAATCAATCTTCTAATCAAAAGGCTTTGATTCAGAAGTCACACACGACAGTTCAACAACATTCATTGCGTTATTTACTGTGTTGAGCAGACAATTTTTTCGAACATATGAAGCAATGGATTACCAATATCCTTCAAAATAATTCAGGTTGCGATTGACAGTTTGTTACGTAAAAACCACTTCAATCAATCTTCTAATCAAAAGGCTTTGATTCAGAAGTCACACAATAATAAATTAATAGTTGCCAAAAACTACCCGACTTAAATTACTATTTTTTCTCTAAAATCAATCATAATATCTTTCAATAAAGGTCTCTTACAATTTGAGTACTCCACAAAAGCCAGTGTACAACCACCGTAAGATAGTAAGTATTAATTCGAGTATAAAAAGTATATCGTGACACATGAGGGTCTCTCCCCCGCTGCCGCCATTTTTTCTCAAAGGTGACGCGCTTACGCACCTGTCATGTAGAACTAGGAACTGGTAGAGGTTATTTATATAGCGTTAAATAAATTGTTAGATATAGTTGCTTTGTAGTAGCATAGTTGGGAATAGGATAGATAATGATGATACATATTTGCTTAAAACAAAATCTAAGGGGCAATTCTCGTAAAAATTTTAAAAACGTTCAGGCTGATCTCAATCTCAATCTGTCAAAAATACCTCTAATTTCCCAAAATTTTTGACAACTTTTAGACATTTATTGTCGCTGAGATGAGATTGCGACTAGTTTTTGAACGTTTTTAATTATGGGAATTGGCTTGCAGAGCTGTGGATAATAATTCGTCATTTGAAATCTACTAAAGCCGCAATGGCTTTCATTTATATTTGTAACTAGCTGCGCCCCGCGGTTTCACCCGCGTAAATGTCGATGCCGTGGGAATATCGGGATAAAAAGTAGTTTATATGTTAATCCAGAGTGTCTGCTATCTCCATACAAAATTTTATCAAAATTGGTCCTGCCGTTTGAGCGTGAAGAAGTAACAAACATATAAACACACGACACACACACTCACAAACTTTCGCATTTATAATATTAGTGTGATGGCAATCAAGAAGTACAACATGAAATTAGTAGCCCAAGCGAATCCTGTGTATTATTCAATAATAAGTAGGTAGGTACAATTGGAATATCAGTTACCTCTACTAGTATTTCTTGAAAGTGAACCTACGACATTGCTGTGTAGAATAATGTGCTTACGGGGCAGGCGCAGGCGCTCAAAGTGAAACCTAGAAGGACCTAACTATGTATAACAGTATTTTAAGAAAATTTCATCCTGTCTTGACGGTCTTAAATCGCGCTGCCAACACTTTTTTTGCATTTATGATCCTAAAACCATTCGTATCTTTGAACTATGATGAACTCCTTCATAAAGCCTCCTCTACACATTCCATAGCCCCGTCTCAGCTGGCTGCGCACGCGACTACAGCCCATCCTTTTCTCGAGAGACAGTTGCGAAGAATCGACCGTTACTTACTACGCGGGCGATTTATAGCCAGAGAGGTACACATGACTACTGTATTTATAGAAGAAATTATAACGATTACTATAATTGGACCTAGTCCTAATCTACTTCGGGGCATCTTTGCATACCTTAGTCCAGCGGTGTACATGCATAACACACAAACAGTAGGAAAGGCTTTCATTTTGACAGTTTATTAACATTTAATGCGTTGTTTACGTTGTTGAGCAGAAAAATTGTTCGAACATATGAAGTAATGGATTAGCAATATCCTTCAATAAAGATTGTGTTACGCAATTAAGGTGCTGTAATATCTTGAAAAGTTGACTTTTATCATCTCTTATGCGACAAATCACCTAAAAATTAAATTTACCATGAGAGAAAACTTTTTCGTAACATCTTGGTTAGACTATCATCATCATCTTGCTCCCCTAGTACCAATTTATTTGGGGTCGGCGCAGCACCTCTTTTTTTACCAAGTTCAGAAAAGGAGGTTCTGTATTCGACCCGTATGTATCTTCTTCTAAATATTTCTACTAGCCGTCATCTCAGAATTCTACCATCTTTTACGTCTTGGACAAAAGATGGATTTATAAAAAATTAATGTGATCTTATCGTGGCCCAGTGATAACGGCCGCAACTTAGGAATTGTAGGTCGTAGATTCAAACTCAGACAGGTGCTTTTACTTTGTGTAAAATTATTTCATCACCCCTGCTCTCAAAACGATGAAGAAAAACATCGTGAGGAAACCGGCATATCCTAGAACCGAAAATTCTAGGACATGTGACATCCAGCAACATGCACTGGGCCCGAATGCCACTCCCTCTATGCTGAGGCCTGTGTCCCAGCAGTGGGAAAATTATAAGCTGATTATATTATACATCACCATAGAGTTAGTCCAGCTAGAGTTACGTTATCTTTTACTGACTTCTTTATATCTTTAATATTAAAACAAAAAACTTTCTCCTCTATACCTTTCAAGGTCCGTCTCAGTCGATTGCTCACGCGACTACGAGCATCCCTTTCTCAAAAGACAGTTGCGAGGAGTCGACCGTTACTCACTATGAGGGCGATTTATAGCCGGAGAGGTCCACAAGTAACTTTACACTATTTTATTTAAGACATTATTATTTGAACAGTGTAATACTTCTTTTGTTTCTGACAAACTCAAACTCAAAACATTTATTTCAATCAAACCATTTACAGGCACTTTTGAATTGCCAAAGAGTCGGTCAGTTAGGGCTCTAACACATAAACACGATACGACGCGCGACGTCGCGTCGTGCTACGACGGGGCATCGTTTTAACGTTTGAATGAAAAGTTACTACAATCATATACCATCATATTCGTCGTAGCTCGACGCGATGTCGTATCGTGTTTATGAGTTGGAGCCCTTATTAGTTTGAAAGTTGAAGCTAGTTGCCTAAGAAGAACGGGCAAGAAACTCCAAGGACACTCTTTTAAAATAAAGATATTACAAAATCCTGGATACATGGACATATTTGGTAGGTACTATAATAGCTATAGAGACCTTATCAATGTTGAAGCCCAATATTAACTTTAGTCTACTGCAAGATTAAGAATACCCATCACACACCAAAGTACAGACGCCAGCACATCAAGATAGCCGAAACTGACAAATTTTCCCAATCAATTTGAACCTTATGCTTTAGAGGTAAAGTTGAATATCTATTAAAGAAATCTGACAGATTGTAGTAGCTTGATATGCTGGCGTCTGTACATGAGGCCATATTGTTTTGTCACAGCAGTTAATTTTTTAACAATATCTCGAAAGATATTAAGGAACTGCCTTTGAAATATTTCAAATCTAAATCGTATAAATGGCTTATAATGTAAAAGAATTATTTGATAAAAAAGTAACTGAAAAAATATTGTTAGTGATTTACTGATATTTATTTAGATAGGTACTGCTTAGATTTGAATCTATAAACATTGTAAAAATTTTGAATTACAAACAGGGTGTTTGGTAGAAGGACTGACACAGTTTTTTGGGGAATTGGAGATGTCATTTGCTAGCACAAAATTGTTTCATATGTTTCATTTTTATGATGAATAATTTTAAAATTGAATATTTCGTTCCTTAACACAATTTTAGGACTTAGGAAGCACCCAAGTAATTTTCTAGAAACAATTGCACATAAATGTACATTGCAGATATTATTGCACTCTATTACAACGTCAAACAAAATAGTATGACAATATTTCGGGTGATTAAAAAGAAACATGACACCAATGACAGGTGTTGTGAATGAAAACTAGGATAAAATGACACTTCTGTCCCTAAGAAAATTGTGTCGGTTCATCTACCAAACACCCTGTATAATAGTAGGCACAGATAGTGCCATCTACGAAAACGCGCCCCACTCTTCGTCCTAAACGTTAGTGGTTATCGCCAGTTAATTCCGCTAGTGTTTTAGTCTTTTCGATACATACTAATTACCCACTAATAAGTAATTACTGTGTATCGAAAAAACTAAAACACTAACGGAATGTTTCCACATTCTTAATGGCAAAAGACATCGTGGCAGGCCCAGACGGAGATGGTGGGAGGAGCTAGACTGCTTCAACAAGAACTGGTCCTTAGCAGCTTTGAATAGAGAGAAGTGGAAAGAGAGTAGGGAGCCTTTTGCCCTGCAGTGGGGCATCACAGGCTAAGAATAATAAATAATAATAATAATGTTCCACACTTGTACCACACCCCGGACACTCCATACAACGCTCGCAAAATAATTACCTACTACTACTACATTAAAAAATGACGTTTGTATACGTATGAATGTGTGCGTGAGGTACTTGTGTTTGCGAGCGCTCTTGTTAAAGAACTGCGACGAATACGCCGAAGTGCGGGGTGAGGTGCGGTAACTGATGTTAGTGCGGGGAAGGGAGTGGCCTTTCTGTACGTAGTACTTTAAGTATTCTGTGCTTGTACTGTAAGCGATTTGGAAGGAGAGTAGTGCGCGTCTTCGTGGATGGCACTACCTGTATAATTACTGTTTAACTACACTACTTATTATTATTCATCATCAAAATTTATTTATTTTTCAGATCATAAAATCCAATTTGTTAGTAGGTACTTACATACGCAACTTAAACACAAGTGCATCCACAATAATTGTAAGTTCCAAAGGTCTATGATTATGGTCTGAGATAATAATGGTTATTGATGCTACGTGCATAATTATAACTGAATAACTTCTGCCCGTGTTCGTTCGTTAATTCGTTTTCGCTTTCTGTTCTGTCGTACTTTTTTACTTTGATAAGTGATAAGAGTCCTAGCGTGATGGTAAATAGCCTTTCTCAAGAATTGGGCTATCAATTGCAAAAAGAATTTTTCAAATTCGACTGTTAGTTCCAGAGATTAACGCGTTCAAACAAACAAACAAAAAAAAATCAGCAGCTTTATTATTAGTTTTCTTTAAAGTATTTGTATGCCAGTCTCTACATGCATCCAGAGATAACTGTATTGATAAGGAAGAAAACTTTATGTGCAATAACAAGAAAGACAAAAAATTGAAGCCAATTCTCGTAATTAAAAACGTCCAAAATCTACTCGCAGTCTCATCTAGGCGACAAACAAACGTCAAAAACTTGTCAAAATGTAGGGAAATTAGAGGTATTTTTGACAGATTGAGACTGAGATCACACTGTGAACGTTCTTAAAATTACGAGAATTGCCCCTCTGATATCTCTTTGAAGTTTGTTAGATCCTGCTCTTGCCCACAGAGTTTTTCTTTTTCTTCTCAATGTCTCGTAAGATTCTCTCAAATCTCGTTCCTATGTCGTGATAGGTCACTCATTCTTCAGCTATCCCTGCATTCATTCATTTTCTATAGTTTTGATGAGGTAATAAGGCTGGCTGGTGGTTTTTTTTTTTTTTCAAATGTTATTTTCAGTCTACATTCTACACCATAGAGACAAAATACATAGACAAACTCATAGTCTACGACAGCGAATGCACGATAACATCGTAAGTATTCGTAAAGTGTCAAGTTCGCGTGACAGAATACTTTACTGCCTTTACTTTGTTTAAAGTTCAGTTTGCATTTCGAAAGTGTTATTGGTTTTGTTTGATCCTGCAGTATTTATTGACTACTAGCTTTTAGCCGCAGCTTTGCCCGTGTGAAGCTCGGAAATCCACGGGAGCGTATATATTGGTACTACCGGGATAAAAGTATCATGCCAGGATACTATATTATGTCATGCATATTATATTATGTCATGCCATGTCATGGGACCTGTAGGGTTAGGATTATAGGACATAGGATCTGGGATCTAGGACATAGGACTGTCCTTGTGATAAATTTCATCCAAATCTGTTCAGCCCTTTAGGCGTAAAACGGAAACAAACAATAGACAGACAGAGTTGCTTTAGCATTTATAATGTCTAGCCTCCGCCCGCGGCTTCGCAGGCGTGGCATGTTGAAAAAGTATCCCCATACCGTACCGAATTTCATCAAATCGGTCCAGTCGTTTCGGACTGGTACAAGCAGACAGACAGACAAAATTTTATAAATAGTTTTTTTGTTGTACGAGTAAGTACCGCATATACCTACTTTCATATCCATTTAGTAAAAAGCTGTTATTTTGACATTACAACCAGACACTTCAATTTTATTTATTTGTATGAATAGGTAGTATAGGATGTCAAAGTTTTATTATGCAAGAAGGTGCTTGCAAGCAACTCGCACAATGTAAACGTACCTATAGAGAATCGATTTGCTGCAAGTTTCGTAAAAAAATTGTCAAGCCGTCAAGCTTCCAATAAACATTGTTAAAGAACATATTGTTTTAGACGTTCCTTTAATATCTAAAGAGCGTGAGAATTCGCTGACATTATAAAAATGTATCAGGAACAGGAAATTGACTATTTACAAAAAGGGGAAACTTAAAATTATCGTACAATTAATCATCCTGCTGCAGCAGGTGCTTCATTATTCCATTTTGGAGAGTTTAGATCAAATAATTTGTTTGGAAAGTCCAAGAAGGAAAGCTCTTTGGTTATGTTTGTAAGGAAAATACTCTAAAGTAGATAGAGCCAGACTCCAGAGGACACGCACGTCAAATTTCTTTTTATCGATTTTCAACTTTATCGCTAAAGTATAAGGTTCAAGGATGATTGGGAAAATTTGACAGTTTTGGGTAGCTTGATGTGCTGGCGTCTGTACCAACCCGCACTGGGCCCGCGTGGCCCAGCAGTGGAAACATTTTAGTCTGATTATGCTAAGTATCATGTTTTGCACGTAATGTCAATTAGGAATAGGAAGATACTCTAAGTACAAAGTAAACAGCACCCTAATTGCGTTACACACCTTCGAAGGATATTGCCAATTCATTGCTTCATATGTTCGAAAAATTTGTCTGCTCAACAACGTAAATAACGCAATGAATGTTGTTGAACTGTCAAAATGAAAGCCATTGGTACTGTTAGTGCAGTGTTACAGAATTAGCGCAGCTGTTGTCATAGATAATGAAGATTGACTTACATAAGCTAAATACGCAGTAACACTAATTAAAATTCGATAACATTCCCACATCAATGCAATGTCTAGAACATTTCGCTTACATTAAACTCCAAAGCTTTTGTCTCGAGACTGTCTGAACCAAACGCTGGTAACAAAAGAACAATGCATGGCCTTGAACCTGAACCCATCGACCTGCCCCGATCTGATATCTGTACCATTATGCGTTAGATGAGGATGCGTCTCGAGATTGTGTCATCACTTTGAGCACTATATGTCTATCAAAATAGTTTCAATTCTGTCACTAACGACCCGCACCTGTTTTGCACGATTTTTACGACTTGAGAAAACATAATGATTTATTTATTATGTTTAACTTTAATATTAATATTTGAATACAGGTAAATCTTCCTTAGCAAATTCTCTAAAAGATGGTGAAAACTTCATTAAAATCCGTTGCGTATTTTAGAAGGACAACGAGGTCACACAGACACGAAAACTGACTTTGATTTGTGACGTGACGTTAATTTAGAATACGTATATTATATGGCTATATACAAAATATTGTAATCATTTTAAAAGAGTATGTACCTAACTATGGACTTTCTTGCCCTTTCTTCTCCATACGAACGAAACTACCTTTTGGAAGGGGCAACTTGAATCAATTCTAAGTATTTTCTTGTAAAATTTAACGTTCAAAAGTGCCTTTTAATATGCTTGAAATAAATGATTTCACATTTAAATGTATTGAAAGGTATCATCTTTCGAGACCATGCTGTACTTTACATGTCAATTTATTTATGTACCCTGATTTCTTGACCGTAAAAAGAACCTTGACCTGTCACTTAAGTTCGGCATTAAGTTTTCAGGGATACTCAAGCAGACAGAAAACAGTTTTGGGAGAATGTGTTACACGTTAAGGCTCTGTAAAATTATAAAATGTCAGCCTTCCTGTAAGTAATTAAAAAACGTTCAAAACCTAGTCGCAATCTCATCTCAGCGACAATCAATGTCAAAAACTTGTCAAAAATGTAGCGAAATTATAGGTATTTTTGACAGATTGAGACTGAGATCAGACTGTGAACGTTCTTAAAATTAAGAAAATTGCCCTCTGGTGCATGTTGAGTTAATCTTGATCTTAAAATGAACACAAATAGTTAGGATTTACGACGTAGGTGAACTTTTTTGCAGCCGAAATTCACGCCAAAATATTTGATAGGTACATGACATACGTAGGTACTTACTTACTCCATTGTCTTGAGCCATAATCATTTAATGATATAACAAAGGCATTACCGATCCAATTCTAGGCCTGTACAAACCCTCATTATATCAATATCCACCTAAATTACACTACCTAATTACTTCAAACAAAAACAAACAATACAAGAATCTCTCTCAACCGCCATTGGTTCTCAGTTCAAAATAAAAACGAACGACGCGTTCGAAGTTCAAAGCTTTCGGATAAAATATCTCTGTTACGTCTTCAAGCGAGACGATCCTGCGGACATTTGTGGAAAGAGACAGCAATACGAATAGCTTTACGTGTGAGAGGGACAGGTGCTGCGCATCTCGGCGGGATGCCAGAACGGCAACGTCGCGTCCACCAATCGACGGACGCTCATCTTGTTTGTTTTTCAATTTCTTTTTTTTTTTCTGTTTTGGCTTACGAAGCTTGAGAATAGCGTGGAATGGGTATTGATTTTTGTACTGGCGTAGGGAAATGTGGAAAGTTGGTGTGGAAACTTGACTGAAGAGTAGGTAAATTAAACTCTAATATTACATACTTTGATTATTTTATATTTAAATCATTTAAAAAGCGAAGTCTTAAAATAATAATAATATTATGTAAGTACAAGTATATAAAAAGGAGGGGAATCAAAAAGGAGGGGGAAGGATCAAATAATACTTATGTTAAACTAGCTGTGCCCCGCGGTTTCACCCGCATAAGTGTCGATCCTGTGGCAATATCGGGATAAAAACTATCTATCCTATGTCCTTCTCCGGAACTCAAACTATTTCTGTACCAAATTTCATCTAAATCGGTTCAGTGGTTTAGGTGTGAAAAGGTAACATACAGACAGACAGACACAGTTACTTTCGAATTTATAATATTACTAGCTGCGCCCCGCGGTTTCACCCGCATCAGTCTCGATCCCGTGGGAATATCGGGATAAAAACTATCCTATGTCCTTTTCCGGGACTCAAGCTATCTCTATACCAAATTTCATCAAAATTGGTCCAGCCGTTTGAGCGTGAAGAAGTAACAAACATATAAACACACACACACACTCACAAACTTTCGCCTTTATAATATTAGTGTGATTAGTGTGATAGTACAAGTATATAGTATGGATGAAAAATAATACGAGACAAATAAATTTAAGTATAATAATTATATTTGTATCAAATCAGCATTAATGTGTCCTAAATAGGTAAACAACTTAATAGAACATTTAATTTAATTTAATTAAGTTTTGGGGGTCGAATCCATTTTCTTAGTTAAAACAAATACATATTAATTAATGATTGATGAGGAAGGAATTTATGACGAACACTTTATCGCTACATGAAAATTCGTATATTACCACATTAATTTCTTAAAATTCTTACACAATCTGTTCAAGGAAAAAGGCCGTACACCTACGTCCTACCTAAGTACCTACCTATTTCAAATATTTTCCTTCGGGATACGAAGAACTATGAATACGTGGCATAAAACGAAAACAAAATTAATTGCCAACAAAACGGGAGATAACGAAATAAATACACAATTTCACGAAATAATAACAAAAAATTATGCCGACACGGTGATCGCGTGACGAAACGGAACGCGGAATAAAAAAGCGGACACTAAAATATTTTTTCACTCGCCTTTTCCCGCCATTTTAGCTGCGAGTAACTATTCTAGTCTTTTACAATCCTTTATTGACCAACCAAAAGACTAAAAAATTGGCAACAGTAGCTAACAAAATAAAAAAAAAAACTTAGCAACGCTTCTAAGTTTGAAATGACTCAGAGTAGGTGTTTCGATTTTATCACTTGCTCAGTTATCCTGTTTTATTGAGATTTTTCTTTTAACTTTATCTATTCAGTAAAAACGTAGAACTAAAACTTTCAACGCATAACTCTTTCAAACCGTAATTTATGAATAAACAAACAGCCAGACAGCCTTATTTACTACGTCCAGTAACCTACTACTACGTTCATAAACGTAAATGTAACAGCGCTAATTAAAATATGGGTTAACTGTCTGCATAATGTTGGCGGGAAAAAAAAAACATGGCGTCGCGTCGCCGCCGATTGCTTTACGCGTCAGCCTTGCATTCGTATACGAATGATTGCGTGAGACAAAGTGAACTTTAGATATGAATATGTGAATTTTAATTCAATGTTATTGGTTTATTATCATATTCCAATGCTGTTACGATATAATTAATTTAGTAGACGGTGAAAAAGTGAAGGTAAAAGTTTATGTAGAGATATTGATCAGGCATCCATTTGAATATAAAAAATACTGACTGATAATTGTGCATTGCAAAGTTTATAAGCTTTTAGTGATAAGACCGTAAATAAATTCTACTGTTACTAAGCTTAATGTTATATGTAGCCATTTGTGTTAATACAAATAAATACATTGTCAGGATACAAATACATACGACCAACTGCTTTGCAGTTTGGCAGGTGTAATGTGAAAATAAAACTCTGTAACATTATGGATTAAATACAATATAAATGAATAAAAAAAAGGATTTTTTTGGTAGTCTAAGAAAATTTATCCGTCTAATGCTCTAAACTCTAATCCTGCTGTATCACTAATAATAAAGTTAACGAGTTTGTTTGTTTGAACGCGCTAATCTCTGGAACTTACCTGTGAGAATTGAAAAAATATTTTTGCATTTGATAACCCAGTTCTTGAGGATGGCTATAAGCTATTTAACATCACGCTAGGACTCTTAGGAGCCGAGAAAAAATGAAGTAACAGCGCGGGCAGGCGATGCGATGCAAATGGGTGGGTGGGAGCTAGTGTTATATATACCTAAGAAGCCATTTGTGTCAATCCAAATACATACATTGTCAAAATAAGGAAAAATCATCCGACTAAAGGTCTAAATGCTATAATCTATATCCATATATAGCTGCTGTATCCATGTATACATATATCTTGAAACTTGTATTACATGTCTATAAACTTATGTAGGTACTCACCGAGGAGCTAAATTCCATGGTACAACTAAAAAACAAAAGACAAGAGCCCAGTCTAACCTGTCTTCATAATCGTAAAAGCTGTAGGCTGACCCTCGGAGCCAGCCGGGCGTGACGATTCATCTCTGCGGCTCCCAAGCAGGCTTTATTATATATATTATGTATGTGTCATCCTTTAAAACCTTTGTTCTTGTTTCGTTGGTCTCGAATGAGAGGGCTTGAAAGAAAAAGGCTTTGATATCATTGAGATAATATTTTAATACATGTATTAAGATAAAGAAAATTTAACCAATTTTATTTTTAATTTAAAAGTGTCGGTGGAGTTTCGCGCCCGTTCGTCTCCAATACCTACCACGCTCTGGAATGAGCAACATAGCTTCATCTTTCTGACTGACCATTTATTTTCCAAGATATTATTTTAGTATTATTAGCATTTTAGCGAAGTACCTCATTTGTAAATGTCTGCTAAATAATGTATGACCCACGTAGCAAATAAGCAGATGTAGCTCATGTAGCGACTAGGTCCCCTGACCCAGCCAAGCAGAACGGAGTCATCTCCCTCGCCGCTCCCAGGCAAAAACTTATTAAGTCCTGTCCTTGGACTTGCAAATTGCTGGGAATAAGTACTGGTCTTTAGGACCGGGGCCTATTACAGGAGTTATTTGTTAAACTGTGGTATTAGACTATTACGTTGCTTTGCAAAGTGGTCAGTGAGAGTGCACTGTGCACCTATTATTACAGCATTTAGATAGCAACTTATGTGACTATTATACTTGAGCTTATAGCTATAAAATCCAAAGAATAATGCAGGCTAATTTCCTCAACGCTTTTACACCTAATATGGAGTTTGTAAACGACAATATTTAACAGCTTCTTTGGGTAAACCCAAATATTTCTATGACAAAGTTTTAAGAAGTCTAGTCTTTCTAAGTCCTAGATTTCTTCTTAAGTCTTGAAGGACTTAGTTTTTTTCTCTCCAATCATATCTTTAACCTTTATCTATACAAATAAATAAAATTGTAGTGGCTGTTTCTAATATTAAAATAACCGCTTTTTACTGAATGCATATGGACACGGTACATACTCGTATACCAAAATAACATTTTTTACAATGTCTGTCTGTTTGTCTGTTAGTTCCGGCTAATCTCTGAAACGGCTGGACCGATTTTAACGGGACTTTCACTGGCAGATAGCTGATGTAATAAGGAGTAACTTAGGTTACTTTTATTTTAGAAAAAGAATTAGCGTTCCGCACAAAAAAAATTAAAACGCTTTCCGTCATGCACGCGAACAAGGTCGCGGGCTCAGCTAGTTTTAGATATATCCTGAATAAATAATATCCATCGGATTGGAAAGTACATTGCCGTTATCACCAAGCGTACTAATCGGTCCTCTTGAAGTAACAACTCGCTGATTCTATTATCTTTTAATAACTGCATAGTTCAGAATCAATCTGATAAAATTTATGTGAAATTTTGCAAAAACACGCGTACAGTTATAAACCTAATTACCCAACGATTTCAATATGAAATCTCACATAAATTGGTATCAGATGATGCATCTTGTGTATCGTAAGACTTATCTCTGGATTCGATCGGTTTATGTAATGCTGTGTTATCGGACGCATTGGAGCGACAAATGCATCTCGTAATTCCAGGGACGGAGTTAGATAGAACGACGAAGATGGGGATTTTGATATTTGTAGAGAAATCTGGACCATAACTTAGAACCTGACGTGGTTACCGGGTTGATTACGTGATAGCAATGATGACGTCATAGTGGTGGCCCAGTGGCAGGCCGTGACTTACGAGTTCGTAAGTTTGAATCCACACAGGCGCTTTACTTATCTTCGGCAATGTGAATGGATATCGAAATTATTTTCTTAATGGGTAGGGTATGCCTCAGGGGTGCTCCCATATCAATTTTATGAACTTTGCCTGGGTAGTTTTTGAGTTAGCTTCAATAATATGTATTTTTTCCACTTAGATATTGATGAACCTTTAACCTTTTTACCTTTTAAATTGCTGTCGCTGATATTTACATCGCAAGTCACTACTTGCGATGCTTTACACGAATTTGTGTGGAGTAGGTAAAAGAAAAACTTTTTTACAAGCAAAACAGTCGTCTTCCAAAAAAAAACACTGCAAAGTTTAAAAATTGCTTTAATTTCGGAAGTCGGTAGCAAAAATCGAAAATGCGTTTGAAGAAGCCGGTTGTTTTTTGTTTTTGTTTAAAAATTTTTTTAGAACTAAGAACGATTTCGCCGTCTTTATTTACTCTCTCTTTCACACAAATTGTCTTGCACTCACAAGTAAAGGCACGCCAATGATCTTACGGGTGCTGTAAGCAATTATCTTCATTTGCATTTACAACTTCCTAGTAAACTAAACTACTGATAACCGTACTCTTCACGTTTCTTTGTTCCCTTTACATAGGAACAATGAACGCAATGATTCTTTAGAAGCACCATAAAATCCACTTCTGAGCCGCCTCTCGTTGCTATTGCTAGTTAGTTTTGGTCTTCTTCTCTCTCTAAAAGGTTTACGGGACCAATCACGTCTCCAGATGTGGCCACTGCTAGTGGCAAGTTATTATGTCCACCATGGGCCATGATTGAACATTGCTTTTTATCTAAGGTACTAGACGAAAAAAGAAAATACGTGTATTTGCGGTAAACATGACGCAGAGAAAGAACACAAACACAAAAAAAAATAAAAGTTGGGGGAAAATATGCGTCACATCCACGCAAAAGAGCCATCGCTTAGCATAATGCTAAGACCCTGTACTGGAAGTGCTTTTGGGTAAATTGGGTGACTCCTATATGGATACCGCTTTCGTTCATCCGTATCTTCTTCTTCATTTCTTGTAAGTAGTTATAATTCAGGATTCTGCCTCAAGTTTAATTACTTATCAGATTTTCCTATTGATGGTCGTCAGTCAACACATTCAATAGATTTACATCATCCTTTCTAGAATCTTCCTCGACCTTACTTAAATCCTTAAAATGTAAAATCTCTTAATGTTTGACTCGTCATCATTAGTACGCAATGTTTTATCTAAATAGAGCGATTAGTTAGTTATCGATGATATGATGTATGCGTCATTCATGTACTTAATGAAATACTTATGATTCTGATGATGATTGTACCACGTCAGGTCTCAAATATTTTATTATCTCTACAATCAATCTGCGGAATTTATTTCAGTCTATCTGAAATAACGAATACGACAAGCGAAACTTTGGGAAGACGACGTCATAAGAGTAGCTGGTCCAGAGTGCAAACAGCGAGAGACAGAGAGAGATGGAAATCTTCAGAGGTTTTTGTCGAAAGACTTGCGGTTTAAAAAGAGAGCACAGAACGCCGATATTAAAAAAAAATGTTTTAAAAACATTGTTGAACCAGAAATAAAGGCTTATTTTAACGCGAAGATTTTGTTTGTATCACTGGTTTTCCAACTCTCGGTAATAGCCGAGCATTGAGAATCCAACAGAGCGCGCAAAATCCAGCTGCAGGTAGTGCATTGAAAATAATCCAAGGCGCGAATAGTTACCTAGGTACAGACGCCAGCACATTAACCTACTACAATCTGTCAAATTTCTTTAATAAATTTTCAACTTTATCGCTGAAGTAGGTATATGGTTCAAAGTTGATTGGGAAAATTTGACAGTTTCGGGTAGCTTGATGTGCTGGCGTCTGTACTTAGTTTGAAATTCATCAACCCACTTTTCACAAACGAGAAAATATTTACCTTATTTAAATCTCGATCCCGTGGAAATTTCCAGGTCATTTGCACGCCATCCAACTCGATTTTCGGCAACTCTCATCCAGCTGCTACCAGCCATTCTGCGAAGATCGTCGCTCCACCTAGCCTGAGACCGATCACTATTCCCGAAATATAAACTTGATGAAAGACACCTCTTTTATTAAAACCAATGGCAAAAACCACTTCATCAAAACTTAATTACGAACTCCAAAGTCCAAACATAACACGTACGGGCCCTTTAAGCGTGATGCCCTTTAGAAGTCCGTTTCAAATCCGCACCTGCAAGCATTACTTATTCAGATAGAACTGCTCCCTGTTCTCACGAGCTGCGTACAACCACCCATGTATTGGAGTAAAAAGGTTACAAATTCATCCTCTCAGGGACGACTGACCTTCCAATCGAAACCAAACCTTAACACTTTCGTACAATGTTCATATTTGTGAAGGAGCTGCAGTGTCGGTTGTGTTGTTTTGTAGGCGTGTTGTAGGTAATTTATTTCATTAGGAGAAGGCAGGATATGTGTCCCTCGATGTCTTCACGGGCCAGTGGCTCTGCTGGTCTGAGCATGTCGAGACGGGAGGAAAAAACATGTTAGGTTAGGAGTCAGACTTGTGGTTTAAGAAATTATCGTGTGGTATGTATTTGAAAAGGTTTTTTAGGAATTTAACGGTCTTCGAACTAATTAGTATATATAATTTGATCGCAAAAGCAAATATTGGTTTCTGAAAGTCAGTTTAATAAGTTACCATTTCTCTTGACAGATTGGTTTATTGTCAATTTTGGTCATTCAACAGGAAAGAAAAAAAAAAATATTGTGTTTGCTGTGTTTTTCTTCAGTTTGTTTTTGTATGTTCTGTATCGTAGCTAGCTTATCTCATAAGATTGCTTAAAAATTAATCATTTGTAATAAATAAATTTTATTGATTGATTGTTTGAAGGTTATCTGACACCTTTTAGTTTGATTTATCCTAAAACAATATTCGATTATGTGTTATTTTTCCGAAAGTATTCCGTTTTTTTTTTTAACTCATTAAGGAACACGAAAAAGTTATCTATTACCTAGAGAGGAAATTCATATTTTATCTTGTTTACATAATCAGCCTATGTTCCCACTGCTTGGACACAGGCCTCCCATCTATGAAAGGGAGTGGGCCGTAATCTACCACGCAGGTCCGGTCATCCGGTGCGGGTTGGTAGATTTAGTTCCTAGGGCATGCCGGTTTCCACACGATGTTTTCCTTCACTGTTTTGAGAGCAGTGGTGATGAAATTATTTGCACAAAGAAAAGCGCTTGTCTGGGTTCGAACCCACGACCTACAACTCGTAAAGTCGGGGTCGTTATCTTATTTAATAATCTTAATTAATGACACTTACTCAAAAGTATATGCTATCACTTATCAACCATCGTTAGATAAAATTATCGATTTAATCATCAAATGGACGATTTATCTCTTGACTATCGTGCTTTCGTAATGTTTTCGAGAGGAGCTGATACCGGACCTTGGTTTTGCAATTATATCTTGGAATAAGTCGAGTTTCATGGGCAAAAACAGAAACTGTTCTGCATTATGTAACACACAGAATATTTAAAAATAATGTGTATTAGTGACGTATTTATTCTTGTATTTATTTATATTTTGTTTTTCTAGTTATTTTTCTATCATGTTGCACCTACTTAACCTCTGCATCACTCTAAGGTAGATTGGTAAATGCCTAAGGTATTAATAAGTCCGCTTTCGTACGGCTATTTTCTTGTGCATAAAGTTTTAATAAATAAATACATACATATTTCTCATTCCAGTTAAAAATACATCGAAACGTATCCTTTAGGATTTTTATCATACTGTTTTATATCATATTCTCAGAAACTTTCTTCCTTACTTTTTATTTACAAGAGATGAAACACACTGAAAATTATATTACAGTAACGGCTGTTCTGTCCAACGCCAGATAATTCTATCCGAGGAATAATTTAAAAATTTTGACAGTTCTTCCATACAAAATCTGCCAGACGTCAATTTTATTCCACAAAAAAAAAAAAATATCTGTTGATTGAAAAATCAGCCCTAAGTAAAATTTTCAGTGGCCAGAATGGAAACAAAACAAAAGCCAAACATAAACAAAGAAAAATTGTACAATGACTTACAACATTACTTTTCGACTCCTTGCCTATATAGCCCCTACATCTTAGTTTATATATGCGAAACCACCTCGCCGCCCATTACCGAGGAATGGTAGAAACAACTCATTTTATCTTTCAACTTATTTCCGTTTGCATATATTAAGTAGTTGACAATTTAAACGGCTTGGTTTTCATTTAAATTCGGCGATGCACGATGCCATCGGCACTAAATGTGTCGCTTTACTTAAATTATGTTAAACAAGTACATATTTTTTTTTTTTTTTTTTGTTGGCCGTGACGTGACCATAATTTTGTGGCCAGTGTGTAGATAGATTATCATGATATTGGTGTAATGTGTAAACGTTTATAAATTGTTGCAAGGTGGAAGTTAAATGTTTAATTATTAATTAACGGGTGCACATGTAAACAGGCTATGTATGTACTAATATTGAAATGTTTTATAATTCAGGGTCGCCGTGACATCGAGGCGCCAACTGAAACCATAAATTCAGTACATGACTCTAGAGTCTAGACCCCCTATTGTAGAAAGCTTTTGGTTGGTTATCAAAAAAAAAAAGACAGCTGTTTCATAGAAAAGTGCCTAAAGACAGATCCAGCAAATGGAGTTTAGTAATTCCGTGTAGGTAACTCAGAAAAACCGAAACATCAAGATTAATATCTCATAAACAGTCTACAAAAGATTCGGTACGTACCTAACGTGGCACCCAGCCATGAACACATCATTTAAATCTTATTCATAATCTTCATTTGGACAGATGATTAGCATTCAGTTTGCATATGCGCATCTCTTTAAGCGCACCTTTTAATTCTATAAGGAAAAGGACAAGAAACGATTGTAGATCTGAGGATCGACATAAAATAGAATGTAGATTTGTGGATGTACTATTAGATACCTACACCTCTAACTAACCCTTCGGACTTACAGGCGTGATGTTATGTTATGTTGTAATCTGCATTCGCGATTTATTTGCCAAAATTGTAAACAAATATGAGTTTAATGGAAAAATAACTTTAAATCCTGCACAATAAAGTTCAGTTTACGCTGCAACTTCAAACATTTTTATAACTTTTTCAATAGTCGTAATCACACTAAAATCAACTTAATCGCCATACAAATAAAGTTGTTATTTGTTTAACTTGAAATTATATTAATTTGAAACAAGTTTGAATAGACTTTACACATACAAATAATTTTGGTGTATTTTATTGAAACTGCACTCGTGTATTTTAAGCTCCATGGCTTTTATTTTGCCCACTGCGTATTGCACGGACATAGATAAGCCTCTCCATAGCACGCCATTCAATTCGAGTTTCGGCAACTCCCATCCAGCTGAGAAGGAGAGGCCTATATCGACCAGTGGACTGCTGTAGGCTGATGAGAAAAATTAAGAAATTGTACGGATCAAAAAACATGCTCAATTACATCACTTGCATGTTCTCAATTTCATGAACGGTCCACTCTCAAGAAGAAGATTTTCGATATCGGAAAACAAGTTATGGAACTCAAATGATTGGGCAGGTCATCTGGCAAAGCGCAGTGATGGTAGATGAAGTAATGCAGTGACCGAGTGGCGTCCAAAGAATGGAAGACGAAGTGTCGGTCGTCCAGCGGCGAGATGGGCATCGCCATCGCGGTAGAACCTGGATGAAGCTGGCACAGGATCATGGAGATTGGTCAAAGAAAACAGAGGCCTATGCTAAACAGTATGTGAAGTCAGTCTATGAATGATGAAGATAATGATGACCAATGACATAATGTGGAATTTGAAAAGAATTTATCATCATCATAATCATTTCAGCCGAAAGACATCCACTGCTGGACATAGGCCTCCCTCAAGCACCTCCACTTCAACCGGTTCTGTGCTTCTCGCAACCAACGGGTTCCTGCGGTCTTCACAAGGTCGTCGGTCCACCTTGTGGGAGGCCTTCCAATGTTACAAAAAAATAAAAAAAGAAGAAAAGAATTAACGTTGACTAATTACTTTGTAAAAAAAAGGTGAGTAGAACTAAAATGAGGCCATACCCAATATAAATAGGTATACTCAAGTTCATATAATATTTAAAGGTGACGAATCAACACAGACCACATTTAACGTCACATTCTTGCTTAAGTAGGCACATCAATATCGCATTTAGCGGTTCTGCGGCTGATCCAGGTTTATCCTACCCAATAATAAATTAAATTCATCATTAACACACTTTCAGTCACGTATGTGCGATGATGTAAATTGAGGTAGAACTTTAATCCAGACTTCGTGAATGCCTAATTGTTAATCATGTTGATGACACACTCTTCTAACTTTGTTAATAAGGCGCAGTTTTCATTGGCAGGGAGAATTTTCCTTCCTGGAGCGCTAATAGGTAAAATTGCTTAAGTACTGAATCTTTTTAAAGGATTTGTAGTCGTTGCTTGTATTCCGCGAAGGGTTAAGCAGTAGCACCCATATTTCGTTCGCCAGTTATGTTTAAGCCCCATGGAATAGGGGGCGAGCCTATTGCCACCAACCGGACACAAATCCAAACTCCGGGCTGCTAAAACCCAAAAACACTTTGCCCGACCTGGGACTCGAACCCAGGACCTCATGCTCAGCAGAAGCGCTTGCGACCGCTAGACCAACTATTCATATTAGTAAGTAGAGTTTTCTGACTGTATATTGAAAATATTAAGTACATAAACTTGAGTATCAATCGAATTTACGTGTAACATCTAGAACATAATATCTCTTTTTGGCATTTTTCACACGCGAGAGAACTTACTGTCACACACAAACCCCCTTAGTAATAAACGTTGTATAGCGTCTGTATAGTTACACAACGCTTTGTCTTCTTCTTTCTAAAGTCAAATTATGACGATTGAAAGAGAGAATCGGTGTGTAACTATTCATCTGATATAATACGTTTATTAGTAAGGGGGATAATATATTGGCATCATTATTACGAAGATGACATATTATCTTCCAACGAACCCACGGTCGTCATCACGCCTTCTTCATCACGCTTGCCATTCGGGCCACGTTCGGTGATCTTTCGATACGCAGAATCCGAATACAATGGGCCGCGGTGAAATCGATGTGTGTCCTTATTCTGTAGTAGAAACTACATAGTTATTAGTTATGTATGTGGCACTCACGAATTTTTATCCATACACCTTTTTGGTACGTGAGCACGGATCTCTAATCTTGGTGTCGTGCGGAATAAAATTTGCGATGATTTCTCGAAGTTGTAATTGTTGGGGATTTGGTCAAGTTTTAATGCGGTTTTATCGTCAGTTATTGCTGATTGCATCTTCTTATTATTTGCCAATATGCAGCAATATGTGTCGCTGCAAGCGGAGAATCCGCATTTTTGTAAAAAAAAAAATTGTACTTTAAATCCTAATATTAATGATTTTTACAACTATCGTCATAATTCAACGTCGAAAAAATAAAAAAAATAAACTATTTACTCTAAAGACTCTTTGGTATTTCTGCAAAAATTCTTCATAGAAAAATAAATCTGCATAGCCTTTTCTCAACTGTTTGGGGTCGGCTTCCAGTCCTACCGGATGCAGCTAAATACCAGTATTTTACATGGATCGACTGCCCTTCTGACCTCTGCAACCCAGTCACGGGGTTTAAAAAATCTTCATAATTGAAGACGTATTGTTTCCACTGTCCAACCCGGAAACTTTCTCGATACAATATCGCCATAAAATAGCAACACGATCCAGAATAAGTACAAAGATCTAGATTTAAACGGAAAACTGTGGTTGATTGAGCAACTTTTGGGAATAGTGATTGTCACCACGGAAATTCCCTCTGCATTTTTTTCCCTCTTTTTAAGACCTATGATTCAGTGACCCTCATTGTTTGTACTCAATACCTGTTTTTGAGAAGAATGAATGACTGTCATTTGTTCGCTTTGTTTATGTTCCTTACGTCTTGAGTACCTATTTGCGTCATAGGTCTTGACATTATGATAGGGCTAACCTAACAGATCAAGAAAAGGGCGTTCTGGTTTCAAATTCCTGGTAAGGTACGGAAACCGATTTTATTATTTTCTAACTTTCAAAAGAAAAGAAAGAAAAAGAGCTCTCTTATGACGACTATCTATCTCAATTTGAATCATTTTGAAAGATATAGCTAAACCTTTGCTTCATATGTTCGAAAAATTTGTTTGCCCAACAACGTAAATAACGCAATGAATGCTGTCGAACTGTCAAAATGGAAGCTATTGCTACTGTTAGTATGTTACGCAACTACTCCGCAGATTAAGGCAAACAATATGCACACAAAACCATAAAACAGAAAAATCTTTAAAACAGTGTTGTGTGCCTCACGGCTGCGCCAAATAGGCCCAGCCACTCTTGTGTACTCAGTTTAAAGTAAACAAAAAAATTATATTACCGCAATTATAATAAACCCTACAAAACAAATGACAATTAACTATTACACAATAATAATTCCAAGCAATAAAAGTTCAATAACCAGATCATAAACAGAAACGAACATTTTTCCTCAAAACTTCTCGCGAGATGCGCAGGAGTCGATCCGAATGCGCAGTCGATGTGCGCCCGACGTGCTGGCATGCGTCCGCGCATACAATTATATGGATCCCACCGAGATCTGCTTTTGAATTATGTTTCCTTTTCACTTCTTATTTATCCTTACTAATAATAAATGCGGAGAAATACGTGTGGTCTCCTTGTACGGATGCGCCACCCTATTGAGCCACCGAAGAGTCATTTTCATCTGTAGAACTTCTTCTTTTGTCTTATATTAACTATCTACATTGCCATACAACGTGGCAATGCCGCCAGTCTCTTGGGTACATTACCAGTCGACAGCGATGCGGATGAATTTTTCGACGCTATATTTTAGTTTTTGTATAGTTTTAGTTAAGTTAGTTTTTAATCTTGTTATTTTTGTTAATGAGAGGGATTCTACATAATCTTAAATGAAGTGTAACTATCTACATAATCTAAACATATATGAGTATACAGGGTCAAATGAAATTAACTAGCTAAACTTCGCAGACGTGATGGGTATATCTAAATATGTCAAAAAAAAAAATTAATTCATTTGGAAAAAAATTGGATCACCGACCGCGGGTAGGGAGGGTTAGTCACTTAAATGTTGAAATATAAGGTATATGAAAAAATAAACAAAATAATCATAGGGCATCTAAGAATTCGTCTGCATTGCTGTCAACAGGAACAGTGCCCAAAAGGCTGGCAGCATTGCCACGTTGTATGGCAATGCTAATTCTTTGGTCAAGAAATAGGCCAGCCCTCTGATCACGTGAAGAGTCGTATAATTGTACATATTATTATAGTTTATATATTAGCTTATATTATGTAACCATAGTGATTAAATCCGAAATAAAACTCTTAACATAAGTTAAAAAAATAAGTTTTTTTCTGGTTTAACTTCACATGCGTCATCTGACCGTGACTGCGTTATTCTTCTAAACTACGCAACGGATTCTGATGCGGTTTTGATTTGATCATCATTTAGAGAATTTATTTCGGAATGTTTATGTGATCCGGTAGGTTTATACATGAATATTAAACAAAGATAGGGCACAGAAATCTCGATGTTTTGACGTGCCGCTAGAATAATAATAAAGTCATGTCTTGGTAAAAATTTAAGCCATTCAGCAAGGTTTGAGACTAACTGCTTACTAATTGCCGCTAAGCTGAAGTGGAACTGGGCTGGCCACGTCTGCCGTAAGCCCTATTAGCTGTGGACCAAAATAACCACTAGGTATGTGGAGCCCTGACACAGCCAGACCTCATCGGAAATGGCAGGATGAGTTGGAGAAAACAAACGACCAGTGGGCCACATTAGCCCTAGATCGTAAAGCTGGAAGTCATGAAAAGAGAGAGTATTTGCCCAGCAGTGGGATGATGCAGGCTAACAGTAACTGTTTCGGGTGCACCAAATGTTAGTATCGCTACTTGTTGACAATATGCTATTTTAATGTGTCAAAACAAAACTAAGAACATCATCATCATCTGCCTAGCCGTTTCCCAACTATTTTGGAGTCGGCTTCCAGTCTAACCGGATGCAGCTGAACACCAGTATTTTACATGGAGCGACTGCCTATCTAACGTTCTGTTCTTCTAACTAAGAACATTATAATGTTTTCGGTTAGAGTTGAAGTTAGAAGCCTTTTCCTGGAAGGCAAAACTATCGAATATTGGATCAACAAACTCGTAGGCACAATTAGTCCGATATCAGTTCTATTGAGAAAAACCAACAATGGTTAGGGAAGTCTAGTTAATTACTGCAAAATCTGACGTCTTATGGTTTAAATAATCTTATAAAAACCACTTATGTTTATCTAGCTGCGCCCCGTGGTTTCACCCGCGTAATTGTCGATCCCGTGGGAATATCGGGATAAAAAGTAGCCTATGTCCTTTCCCGGGACTCAAACTATCTCTATACCAAATTTCATCTAAATTGGTTCAGCGGTTTGAGCGTGAAGAAGTAACAAACATATAAACACACACACACACTCACAAACTTTTGCATTTATAATATTAGTGTGATAAATTTTATGCAAACAATTTTGTAGTTAGTGTCTTTTCTTTCCTAAGCAACACTTCTTAGATTCAAGCAACACCAAGGGAACTGCCTGGTGCTTCAAAAAGATATGCAAAGGCACCTAAATAAATCAGTTTGAGATTTATAAGAATCCTTCAATGTAAATCATGTCAGGATTTGAATTCAGAGCAGGCGCATTCCAAATATTTTAGGATTTCATTTGTTTATTGATCTCTTGACGTGTAACCGTGTGAATCTTGTTTTTTTTTTATTTTTAATCTGAAACCCTGACAGTCCTTGCAACTGTCAAGACCAGCAGACGAAGTTATAAATGTAAAACTAAAATAATTCGAATTTAAAGGATCAATTTCCTTCCTAATAAATTCCGGATAGGTACTCATAGCAATGATTCAGCTATGATTGATTGACTCATTCAAATGCCAAGTCCAAAATATAAATTTTCCAAACTTTTTACTGTCGATAATACCGACAAAAATGTCTTTCCGTCAATATTATAGATTTGTTATAGATTGCCTCCAGAAAGAACGGTACATCGTGCGCAGGCGCTCCTCTTACAAGATAGCTGAGTATGCAAAGAATGTGTGAGTGTCGTGTTCGGCCATTGATAACGACGGAGATGTCACAATGCAGCATTATGTGATACCGGGAATCAATGTTTACGATGCCGGTTGTTCCAATACGGACTGGACGATCGAGGCTTTTCCTTGTTGCTTCGCAAAGATTTTTGTCGTGTAAAACATTGTACAGACAGACTCAATTCACTCAATCCATCGATAAGAATTATTTATTTAATTACTTTGTTCTGTCAGAAGCCCGAAAATCTGACAACCAGTCTTATACCAAGGGGTATCGTATTACCCAGTAACTGGGTTGTGGAGGTCAGATAGGCAGTCGCTCCATGTAAAATACTGGTATTCAGTTGCATCCGGTTTGACTGGAAGCCGACCCCAACATAGATGGGAATAGGCTAGGCAGATGATGACTAGGTTCTGCCCACGACTTCGTCAGCGTGAAATTTCTTATTTCCCCGACCCATCCCGTCGCATCGCATCGTCGCTATTACTCTGTTTTCGCATGACTTTTTTCTTTTTGCTCGGCTCCTAACGTGATGTTAAATATCCCACTGCCACTGGTAGTTCCAAAGATTAGCGCGTTCAAACAAGCAAACTCTTCAGCTTTAATTATTAGTATAGACTAGCTGCGCCCCGCGGTTTCACCTGCGTAAGGCCCGGACTCCACTGAAGTGGAGCTGGGCGGAGCGGAGCGGAGACGTACAGAAATCGACCAATCACAATGGTTTAAATCCTCATCGCGTCACTCGTCTCGTCTGTGATTGCACGATTCCTGCACGTCTCCGCTCCGCTCCGCACAGCTCCGCTTCAGTGGAGTTCGGGCCTTAATGTCGATCCCGTGGGAATATAACATATCATATAATATACATATAATATCGGGATAAAAAGTAGCATATATGTTAATTCAGGGTGTCAGATACTTCCACACAAAATTTTATCAAAATTAATCCAGCCGTTTGAGCGTGAAGAAGTAACAAACATATAAACACAGACACACACAAAAACACTCACAAACTTTCGCCTTTATAATATTAGTGTGATTAATCATTTTAATATGCTTTTCAGCTGGTAAACAGTATCCAATGCGGAAGTAAAGTACAGAATTAAATATAGGCAAACATAGAATATTGACTAAGTACTACTTACTAAAATACCAAGAAATCATTACAATCCCACTCTTACCTAGAAATTACGTAAACTATTGATAGATTGCCAAGAGGAATGAGTATTTAAAGTAATTAACAAAAGCAAAATGTTGTGTGAGAATAAATTAATAGGATGCGACGTGTCTTGAATCTTATGGCCAGTGTTACCAGCAAATAGGTGTAATGTCGATATTTCTTCTTGTACGTGCGGTTGTACGCACGATGAAACATCAAGCTTTACATTTCCTGTATAAGCTATACAGACGCCAGCACATCAAGCTACTACAATCTGTCAAATTTCTTTAATAGATTTTCAACTTTATCGCTATTACATGAGGTTCAAAGTTGATTGGGAAAATTTGACAGATTCGGGTAGCTTGATATGCTGGCGTCTGTACGAAAAGCACAAACAATGCGAGGTCAGCTAAAACTGGAAATACATATATAGCTTGATATTATATCGCAGTATGTACCATATAGTTTTGACGAATAAGCATTTTTTTACCTTACTTCGTCAATTATTATAAGTTACTAGCTGCGCCCCGCGGTTTCACCCGCGTAATTGTCGATCCCGTGGGAATATCGGGATAAAAACTATCCTATGTCCTTTCCCGGGACTCAAACTATTTCTATACCAAATTTCATCGAAATCGGTCCAGCCGTTTTCATGTTATGTCGTGACAACGGAAAACGGGTTTCATTTTTATATATATAGATACAATTAGTACACGATTAGTGGTCATCGCATGAGCTCATCGCTCCTTTATATTCTTCAATCTTTGTTCCATTCAATACAGTAATATTATCTTAAAGGCTATCGCTATCATTTGCTTATCGTTTGGCTATCTTCTAAGTTTCTACATTGTCTTTCTTGGATGTCTTAAGAGGCAAGAGATGCCAATTTTCAGTGGATATTATGATATCACTGCGTATACTGCAATTGATAATAGTTTTGCTTCAAGGATCGAATTTACCCGAAAGTTTTTTTCGTTTTTCCTGAACCGCAGTCAACCCTCTGTTAACTTAGAGCACATTCAGGTTGCTCCTGGGGATTGCAGACTAATAATATCTAGGTATACAAGATGTTTTTTGATATTCCATAACTTTAGGGTATGAATGAGATCATATCAAAGTATCAACTGGCATATATGAATTATTTTTCAATTATCTTTTTTTTTGTTTTCAGTTTTCATACAAAATAATTCGACAGTCACGATTGTTAATGTAAAACAACCTTACGTGAAATACGACAACGTCGCATTTTCTTAGTTTCTTAGTGTTAGCTTAGGTCTTACCATCTTGCTGCGGACAGAGCAAGGCTTTCATAATTGTTGTTTTTTTCCGACAACTAGTCTTGCCTAGGGGTATCGTGTAACCCAGCTCCTACGTTGGAGGTCAGATAGGCAGTCGCTTCATGTAAAATACTGGTATTCAGCTGCATCCGATTAGACTGCAAGCCGACCCCAATATTGTCGGGAAAAGACTAGACAGCAACACAACTTTTATAGTTAAGTAATAGACGCTTTCTGGCTAGTTGGTAAGTCCGCAGCTGGACATATTTCTCCTCTTTTTCCTCATACATAGCGGTTAAGCTAAAGAGGCAAGTGGAATAAACCCGCCTTCTCTTGGGAACGGGTTTTAAATAAATCTCGTGGACTAATATTGATTTTGACGCCAGCGATCGATCTGTTATCAATACAGCTTATCTGGAATATTAACTTTACGTTCATAAGAACGGTTGACGCCAACTTAGAATAATCTTATATCCTGTTAGTTTGTAACTGTGTTTATTTCCATCGTACTGTCAGTTCAAAGTATAAAACAACCTTTTTATACTTCAAAAAGTAGATGGCATGAAATACGAGACAAACTTTGAAGAATAGTAAAAACATAGGAATGAGATTTGGCTGATAAGCCAATTAAGAAACAAATGTAGGATCTTCTAGGAATAAATATTGAAGTAATATGACAAACTGTGGTTTCATTTACTCGTCCCGGTACTGAGAGCTGGTACAACTTTCACAGTAGGTACAGACGCCAGCACATCAAGCCACCCGAAACTGTCAAAATGTCCCAAACAACTTTGAACCTTATAATGCTCAAGCGATAAAGTTGAAAATCTATTAAAGAAATTTGACAGATTGTAGTAGCTTGATGTGCTGGCGTCTGTACTAACTTATGTTGCCAAGATACTTTTCATGCCACATTTATCATTTTTCGTTTCAGCGCACGTTGTTGAACATCATTTCATCTTAATTTCAGCGCATGTAATTTAAAGTAAGTACAAGGTGTTGTTTTCGTATTTGTTTTCATAATTATGTACTTAAACCATCTGCTGAATCTCGACCAAGGTTACCAAAATATATCGAAGATTTTGTTGAAATCTGCAAGTTTTTCATTTCGTAAGGGGTTTGCCTCCTTTACAGCCCATGTTGCCGTTAATTCCATTAGTAAAAGGACATATAGTTTCAGTCAAAGACCATACATTTCACGTGTCCACCTGTACTTGATTTTATCTCAATTCCTCGGACTATACCCGTCTCGCGTACTTACTGCTGCTGCTGCAATGACCAGCATATCTTGACGGCCCTTGACAGCGCCTTTCAAAGCCAAATGTCAAACGATCTGTCATAATCAGTACATTATAAGTGTAGTTCCCTTTCGCGCCGCGTTTCAATGTATGCTGGTCGTACACTCGTAATTCTGCTCACAGTGTTGACCGCTCGAACTTGACACTTCGGAATTTTAACACCCGAGATGCGTTTTAATCGGATGATAATGTTATTTATATGCAGATGAAGCAATTTCTAAATCTGTGTATGTACATTGAAATGAGCTTTCAAAATGAGGTCTTTAGTTGGTTTTAAATCTTCGTCTTCTTAGCGCCATGCTTACACTCTTTTTCTCGACAACTTCTTATGTTAATGTGTGCATCTTTTACTTCATAGGTGTCATTTTCCTCCCCAAAACTATCTTGTGTTTTTTTCTCATCTAGTTCTGTGACAATCATGTGTGTTGAAAAAGGTCGCGCATCAAGTGTATCAATTGGTATACTTACAGGGTGGCACATCGATGCGCGTACCATTAATTCAGCACATAAGTCTCCTAGCGTAGAAAATTATTGACGGTTATAAAAAACATTGAAAAGTGTACCTACGCTATCAAAATATATGGAACAGCACATTTTTTTTAATAACCGACGAAAATTTAGAAATCGATGCAGGGGTTTCCATGCGCTGAATTCACGGTTAGAGTGCAGTATACCCGTCGATGTCTCTGCCACCCTGATATAGCTAAGCTGACTCGGGAAATCTTTTGGAATAATGGCTACATTATTCCAAAAGATTTCCTGAGTCAGCTTGATTTAAAGTAGTACTTACCTATACTTAAACACTTTCCATTTTCGCTTATATACCTACCGAAGCGACTTATGTCTTCCAAAACGAAGCAACAACTGCAAAAGCATTTTGTATTTTCTCCATCTTCAACATTCTACCCGTCTATAGATGGGCACTTCAGCGGTTTTAGACCCGGTGCTTTTCGTAAACACCCATAAGCACCCAGAAAATTGGGTGTTTATCGGGTGTTTACCAAAAGCACCGGGTTTAAACCGGTGGATTGTCCATCGATATACCCATCCCTATCTCATCATAACCTCCACACGATGTAACTCGGCCACAGCCTGTCAAGTCACGCAGTATGCTAACGCCTCTCCTCTCACGACCCACGATCGATCATTAGCATCTCCAGCGAGATCATCAGTATGGGCACGGCGTCAGGAGGCAATGGCCGCCGCTTCCGCGCGCACGGATTTTTCAACTTCCTTTCGTGAGATGTGCGTTTTGGTTTTAATGGTTTTTTTCTTTCTTTTTTTTGTTTTATGGGAACTGAGTTTGCTAAGTCAGATGATACTTTATTAAGCAAACTTTGGTCTCCTGAATTGAGCACTTTTCATTCATTCATCAGTGACATTATGGTTATCCTCTGAAGATCGATCAAACTTCGACGTGCTTAAATGGCTTTCTGAGATCAGCTTACGCCGTCATTCGTAAAAGTAGATGACGTATGATTAATATGATTATCGTGTTATTTCAATAACAATGATATTCTCTAAAGTCTATATTACAGGATACATTTTTAACCATTTCGCAAACTATACACAGTTTCTACCCAAAATTTTACGAAGGTAATATAATAAAATAAAAAAATTGGTGTTTCATAGAAAAGTTCATTACCTACGCGGTTAAAAATATATGGAACAACAATATTTTTTTAACCCATGAAAAATTTCTACACTAGGGAGTCTAGAATCCTATGCTGAATTTATGGATACAGTTTGAGAACTGGTTAAAAAATTATCCTGTATAGACATTTAAACCCAGACAGACAGTCTATAATATCGACTGGCTACACCGGTCAATGATAGATACTTTGACCGGTATCTCTCAGTGCTTGGGTATGGGCTTCAAAGATGGTCGTCACTCTGGGTAAAATATTGATTCAGCCATATCTGATTCAATTCAAAGCCGATTCTAACATAGAACTCAGAAAAATATTTATGGTGGATAGCTTTCTGATCTTTATGGCAGATCGTCTTTTCTTGATTTAAGCAGCGGGGTTATTGCGTAACACACTGACAGTAGGAATGGCTTTCATTATGACAGTTCAACAACATTCATTGCGTTATTTACGTTGTTGAGCAGACAAATTTTTCGAACATATAAAGCAATGGATTAGCAATGGATTTATTGGATTGTTGGGTCTACCACACTTTTGTAGCGCTTCCGGAATGTTCGCCGAGGCCAGGGTTGATGGTTTTCATGCCATTATACGGAAACGATGCGCTTCCATTCTCGGTAGATTGCGTGCTAGCTCCCACAGCATCCTGAGTGTACTGTGTGATAGGTGGGACAGTCCCATGCTGGCTCACTGGATACGACTGCACACTTAGGTGTCAGTCGTTTCAATTTGCATTTCTCAATTTTGTGGTTTTTGTGTTTTTTACTAACATTAGGTTAAGACTTTTACTAACAAGATATGGATTTTTAATCTGAAATAAATGTGTTATTATTATTAGCAATATCCATCAAAATGATTCGTATTGTGATTGTGTGTTATGCAATTAGTGTGCAGGTCTACTAAGTAGAATTGTCTGTTCTCCTACGATCATCCAATACCAACAAAAATTGTATCTTTAGAAAAAACAAGCCCAAACTTTGATCTTCTTCTTTTCGTAATCAATGGTACTACCCGTTGTTTTTTTATGATAGTCAGATATAGTTAGATTTGTGGTAATCGCTGCTGATACTCTGTCACATAATTTGGCAGACAATCGTTTCTCCGAAACATTGCTAACAATTCGCATGCTTAAATAAATTGTGAGGATAGGCTTAGCATGTCTAATACCTAGCACGTGCGCAGGCGGCGATTTGTACCGAAAATAACAATGTCTGTCATGTGAATGTATTTATGGAACAACCAAGTAAATGGCGTAAGACTGATTAGCATTGTCAGTTTGATTTAAAAAAATCGGTCGGCTGCCGTTGCAAATTATTTTAAAAAGAGTAACCGTGGAGCTTCTTGCCGGCTCTTCTTAGAAAACGAGCTTTTGGAACCGTGCACCTAGCTTCTGACGTTTCATAACTGCCCATGTAGGTTTATGTGAAATAAAATATTTTAAATTTGAATTTTGAGTCGCCTTTCGATAGCATAACAGTAGGGAGCATAAACGTTATCTTATGGCTCGTTATGACTGTCCAGCTCTCGATTGACTGTAATTTGTGGCCTTTAGCGATCATACTATTTGCGTTCAAAGTCAGAATAAGTTCTATTGAAATTGATGACACTCAGGGTGGCAGGGTCATCGACGCGTAACCTGTCCCCATTTATTCAGCACATGATTCTAACACCGGCGAAATTTTTTGTCAGATATTTTAAAAAAATTGTTATTCCACACATTTTGACCGCGTAACTGCATGAAACAGCTGATTTTTCGTCGGTTCGGTCAGTAGAACCATATGCTGAATTCAGGTTACAGTTTCCGCGTTGATGTTTCTGCCACAATATATAAACATGTTGCTCATATGACTTATATTGTAGGTACCGGGTATTTTAAACTGAATATTTTTTTTTATTTAATTTAACATCAGAAGATAATAATAGCCTGGCAACGAACACTTTCATCATAGCCCAACAAATATAGGTTTCAACTGAAAAATCGAGGGCAATCATTGGAATTTTCGTATCGTACCGACGCGCGACGACGTCCATTCATACTGCGGTACGTGCACATAGCAGCACTTCGAGGAAGCGCGGTGGACGAGAGTTGAATCGAAAACACGTCTTCTTACACTGCCCAGATTGACATGACCTCCCTTGCCTTTTTCTCACCACCAAAAGAAAGGTGTCTCAAAGGCCCTGGTGTAAGTTCGACAGGTCTGGTAAAGCTGGTCGACGGTTGATAGACCAACATTACCGTTATGCGATGATCGAGTGAATGAAGCCATTCAATCGCTTTGGAGAAACGTAGCGGGATATTTTTGTTTTGGATGCTTCGCTCGCTGCTGGCCAGTTCTGAGGAGGTTATTATCTGGCAATTGAAAACGTTATGACGTGCTTGTAACGTCAGTCTTGTGTGAGAAAAATGAGTGACAATAAGCTATTACAGGTAGGCAAAGAGGAAATTATGAATCGATTTGGATTATTTCACTTTGCCCCACCAGCCGCCCCACTGGTGGGGCAAAGTGGAATGCTAAATCGAAATAGTGGGGCAGATTCTTGTTGGATTCTGTCCCACTAGGGTTTGTTTATTTATTGAACTTTGTCGGTAGCATCGAGATATTATAAGATGGACCTGTTGGATTTGTTAATTTCCAATAACGTCGTAGATAGCAGTTTTGTAATTAAATGTAGTTTTAAAAATCGTAATTATATCAATCCTGAAATTAGCATCTTTATCGGACGACTTTGTTACTATCGCGGGTAGAACCTGGATGAGGCTGAGGAAAACAGATGCCTATGCTCAAGAGTGGATGAAGCCAGGCTGCGGATGATGATGACCTGCTGTTAAACGATAGCTTCTGACCGCGACTTCGTCCGCGTGAAATTTCATCCTCCCCCATTCACCCTCTTAGGAGTGGAAATTCGAAAAACCTTTTCTTAGTGGATACCTACTCTTCACAAAGAACACACCCTCCAAATTTGATGTCTCTAGGGGTTTTAGGCTGTGTGTTGATATATCAGTCAGTCAGGACTTTGAATTTTTAGGATAGACAAAATCTATCGTATTTGTAGAAAAGTTTTTAGTCTTTGAAAAGCATTTTGTCGTTCGAAAATAGCCACTTCTAAATCAAAGCAAATCTGTTAGCAGTTAAAGCTAATCTCTGACTTGTAAATTTCATCCAACGGTGATCGTAGCAAGTGTGAATGCAGGAGTATTCACGTACAAATCACATGACATAATGATGCGGGAATCTGTGCGTTAGGGTGTTTTTAATATCGTGCGGATTTCATCACGCACGCGGGATTGGCCCGCATGCGGAAAATTTCACGCAGCGTGAGACACGCAACCCCACGATTTAGTTTTCTGCGGGCTGCCATGCATTGTGGTTGTGTACAATGAACGACAAACTCAGAAAATTATTGATCATATACTCAAACTTTCGAAATTTGGTGCTAGTTCCTTTAATATTTCTTTCTAGGCAGCGTCTCTAGCATCTCTGTTTTTATATAATTCATGGGATTTATCCCATAAGCACGGCTGCAGATGCACTTCAATTATAACACGTTCTGTGTCAATTTTCATTTTAAATGTGACTGTACTATGCGCGCGTGCACCCCGCATGACAGTAAAACGCACACTGATTTTCATAGAAGTGCTCACGCGCGCGGAGACCCCGCGCGGGGCTGTTGCCACGGATCACACCCCGCGTCCCGCGTGCGTATTCCACGCATTATAATAAATACTTGTATAAAAAGGACACTTGCGGGTGTTACGCATGCGGGGCAATCCCGCGTGCGTGATGAAATCCGCACGATATTAAAAACACCCTGACGGTCATATAAAAGAGAGGTACAGAAGGTCGACTTAAAACGGTGAAGGAAAACATCGTGAGGAAGCCAAAAATTTTAAGACATGTGACATCTACCAACCCGCTCTGGGCCCGCGTGATGGATTACAGCCCACTCCCTCTCACGGAGAGAAGCCATGTTACCCAGCAGTGGGAATATTATAGGGTGATTATGTTGTTATTGGTGTTGAAGGACGGCTCCATATAACAAGTGAAAACGCACACTCACATAGGTATATTGCTACAAGGATATTTTGGGACCTGAGTGACATTTTCTTCTTCCTCGTGTCGATGGCACGAAAGTAAATTAGATTTTGTTGGTCCAAAACTTCGTCACTGCCAACATTGTTGGTAAACATTTTGTGAAGCTGTCACAAATTGAATTGAAAACTAAGATGGCGGAGTTAGGTCCGATTTCGGCCACGCGCCAAAAGAACCTTGTAGCGCTATAGACGCATAGGAGAGAGAGAGGGGAGAGTCAGAGATCTAAACGCCAGTCGCAAAGGGTGTCTGAGTTTGCTTGTGTTCTTTTCCCGGTCGTGTCGGATTTCGTGTCGTGTTATAGGAATATGAGAGTGAGGGAAGAGAGAGTACACCTGTGTCTGTGCACACGCTAGTGAATCTCCCGCGGCGAAGGCTGCTCTCCGTTCAGAGTGGCCGCATTGATTGACGGCTGGAGGACTATATATTTTGCTCGTAAATACGATGGTGCCGAACTTCTGTATCTCTCTATGTAGTGCTACAGACTAACAAGGAATTCGCCTCGCAGTGAATGAATGAAACGGTCGTGTACTTGCTAATTACAGCACAAACAATTCTGCTAACTAAACGCACTTTCCACTTATCTATGCTGTGCCACGTGACCCGACCATTCACTATATTGAAATCACATCACAGCGTATTAGGTCAATGGCAGCGAGCTCTGTGCGTTGGTTTGAAAGTGCGTATGCGCTTTACTTTTGTAGTTATTTTGGCAGTATTGTATCATCATCATTCGTCTGCCCTTATCCTAAATTGTTTTGGGGTCAGCGCAACATGTCTATTTCTTCCATACTTCTCTATCAGTCATCATCTGGGTAGTCACCCCCTTTCTAGACATATCACCTTTCACACAGTCTATCCATCGTTTCTTTTGTCTTCCCCTACTCTTATAGCCATCGACAATCATACTCAAAACTTTCCTCACGGCGTTACGGTAGTATCATATAGCCAAAAAACCGGACATATCCGGAGAGATGATTACCGTCATGGAGGCTAGTTACCGCTGCCTTTAATACATTCATGGATACCTGCAACACCAACGGGTTTATCTCAAGTACCATACCATTTAAACGGGAAAACGGTAAGAAAAGGTCTGCATTATCCTCTACCAGGAAACATTCACGTTTTTATTATATTTACATTACATACAAGGCTAAATATACAAGTAGTACATACGTTACTTTCCACGAACACGCAGATAGTAGATCTTCGCGCACATCAAAAGCACTTTATCTCGCAAACCGGGTTAGTTCCTTATCGCTTATCACGATAATGGTTCAATAATTCGTTCCAAGATTATCTGTGACGGACTTTGTTTATGCAGTACTCCTCTAGATATTTCAACGTTTGCTTGAGGACCAACCCAATACTTATTTTGGAAGTATTCATTTTGAAGGTTTTCTTGTCCTTGGCTTCCTTGGTCCAATGCTTACTCTAGGATGCATATCCGGTAGGCTCTTAAATCCTTACCTATCCCACGGGCACGTCTTCCCTACCATTACCGCGCCCCCTGGTCTATTCCTTGATATGCAGAAGCTTGTGCGAATCTCGGGGTTCATTCGATTAATCGAGTCTGGTTTAACCACGCTGCAATTCATTCATTAATTCATTCATTTTCTTGTCCTTGGCTTCGTTAGTACCTACTATCTATATACAGAAATGTAGTATCAAAGGTACGTTTAGAAGAGCGGTTCCGTCATGAAAATGTTATGATGATACGTGATGAACAATATTCGTTTCTATTACTAGGTCATTCCGCAAACCACTTATAGTTACTAAATATGACACACGAAATTCCTATCGCCCGGTGGCGTTTGATAACCACCTCTCGTGCCTCGATTAGCTACTATTTAACCGTTTATCTCAAGTGATGGATATGTCGAAAACTGGCACACTCTGTTCGCGTGGTCATATTCTGAAATCGACACTCGAAGAAATTCTTCGAAAGTTCGCTGTTATCGATTCGAATCACCTTTATCTTTCGATTGTGATCGCATTTTTATTTCTATTTATGTCGTTTATATCTTAATCATAAGTAAGTGGGCAAAATTGCAATAATATTCGTCTTGTAATTTTATTTTAGGTACTTTTTGTTATTTATCTCAAGTTTAAGAAATCTTTTGCCATAATTTTCTTTTATTTTTGCCTTTAGTTTTATTTCCTTTATTCAGCTAAATACACATAAATTATATTTTTAAATATTAGAATATAAAAAAATATAAAAACATTTAAAAATATAAAAAATAGTAGCCCACCGGTATCGGGAACAGGGTCCAAGCTACCGGCGGTCAGGGCTCCAGAGAGAGGAACCTCCTGACAATGCGAGCCGTGTCCAGAAGTACTGCTTTCTGAATCAAGCCCTTGATCCAGCTGCCCAACGAGAGCTTCCTCAAGTGTTGGTCGAGGCTCTTGGCTATCAATCCATTTACTGTAACGACTATCGATAGTTAGTTTTATTATTATTATGTGTTATCTTATCACCTAACCATTAACTTTCTTGCACCACTAAAATTGCAGGTTAACCTGTAATTAGCGACTGGGTAAGTCCGAGGCTGTTGTTATGTGATTGTTACCTATGTAGTACTTAAGTTATACTTATTATACACAGAAGCTGTTGGTGTACATAATAAATATTATAGTTGGCCCTTTAAAAAAAGTTACAAACAAAAAATGGCGTAGGTAATTTTTTCATCTTTATCAGCTTGTAAGAAATGAGTAAATTTTAACGTTTCCGACACCCGTGATTGGAGAAAATGCCACCGATTTTTCATCATTCCATACCTACCCGAGCCCTGTCGAGATCTATTTCTCGAATACGGCCGCAAGTTTGCAATCTTAAAGCAGTCCAAAATATGTGATAAGCGTGGCCTGGAATCCTGAGATATCAGACGAGTGGCCCGCGCTATGATAGGATTTTCATGCGATATTGATAGTCTGATAGTGTGTTATCATTCCTGAAATAGGCAGGAGCAGCACCTGTTGACGATAAGGACAGATTGAATCTTGGGTTGGGCTAGTTTTAGTCGAAATTTTCCAAAATAGGTTTTAAAATGGACAAAAACATAAGATTTTGATTTAACGATTGCTTTAGTTGTTATATTACCTAAATCAGTTCGGTGACTGTCTGTCTGACTGACAGACAAGAAAACTGTCAAGTTTTATCCTAGTTTCTAAACTACCAAAAGATAAATAATAACTTATAACTAATTAATTAACAAAAATAAAGTTATGAAATATCTAAACAGATTACTAAACTTAGTTTAATAACAGTTTTTATTGGAGATTGACTACAAACTTAAATTGTCCATATATTCAAATTACAACTGCGTTTCTCTGACAGTTGTATAATATGACTATAACACGGCAAAATGACGGAGTCTGTCAATTTGAAAAACGATTAATGTTCATGACTGTAGGTACAATACCTAATGTTGTTAAGAGGCAATAGGAGAATTACCAAAAAGAAAATTTCTGAAATTCTACACTTGAGCAGGTAAAACGGTAATTATATTGGTTTGCAAATAAAATCACGGGAAATTGCCTAAGTAGTCAGGTATATGACTGTACAGCCGTGCACGCCTGTATTCCTCGAAGCAACACACTTATATGGCTATATACGTTTATATTTCACCGATTTTAGTACCTACCTATTTAAGTATTTACCACAACCACCTTTACCTTCTTATAACAATTCATTCATAAAGCTATTAAGTACCTATTATAACACACAACTCCAAAAAATTATATACTTGTACTGAGAATCTACTCCTGCAGGAAAAACCATTAAACACTCCCTGACTCAAAACCTCTCCTGATTCATAAACTCTTGACTCTATTTATAGACGGAAAAACAGGTACAACATCACGCCGTTTCCCCAAAGGGTTGGACAGAGGTGTACCTTTAGTACACCCACATTTCGCCAGTTATTTTTAAATCTCATATAATAAGGGGTACCCAAACTTATTGCCATCAACCGGGCACGAATACAAATGCAAGAAAAATACCGGAAAAGAACCCATTCAAAAAATATTTTAACCGATTAGTTTTCCGAAGTTTTCTGAACCGATTCCGAATATAATAAAGTTTTTGAATTCTGTTTCTTTTTTATTTTTATTTAATAATGGTCAGCATTTTTCGAAAGTTGCATCGCACATCTTTCGTTACATCATTTATTTTCCTTCTAATTGCATATTCATAACTACAGGAAAATCTGGCAACAATACCTCTACTTAGTAAGTCTAGACCGACTGACGTATCTTACTTACGCATATTTCCTTGTAATTTACGTGTGACAGACTTATATGTCCCGACAGTGATCCTTTTAGGAACAATTGGTCCTTTCGCCTTTAGTTTTTCTTATATATTTCCTGGCAGAGAATAGGACATTATCGTTACTTTCAAATGAATGTTTTCATTCATTCATTAATTCATTCATGATTAGCCAACTTTATGTATGAATGGCGCCTAGCTGTCAATTGAAAATGACGTACCAACGGTTATGTTGTCGTATTACTGGCGACATCGAGAAAACATGTGAAAATTGTCTTCAGAGAGGATTGAATAATAAAACTTCTGTTTTAGGTTATTAATATAGTTCTTTTCATAATCAATGAAACTGAGTATTCTTGCTGTAAACGTCTCTTTGTCCCTTTTCCAGCTCTTTTCAGGATCCCAAAGAGATATAAAATAAATAAGGGGGATCCAACGTTTTGCAAATTGCAGTGCTGTTCTAAGTTGTATGTTGATCATAATTCAATTCACGACAATTATGATGAAATATTTATCATTTAAAATATCGATATTCCCCAAGATATTATATATTTCAAGGAAATAAGAATTTCGTGAAAATATAACGATTTGATTTTACATTGAAGGAATCTCCTAAACAAATTGAGAACACTTTTTAATAATTTGCCTGATTAATTGCAACATTGAAAGACTCATGTTTATTAGCAATGAACGTTGATACTATAGGTATGTATTGCGGTTAGCGTGATCTATTGGTCAATCATTAATACTAACCGAATTTATCATAAGGCATAAAGCAAGGAAAACCTGTTTGTTTTACTATACTACTATAGGAGTATGAGGAACAGGGTGTAAAGTTCACTCATACTCTATAGAAAACCAGACCAGACGGGTGTCGTGTATGACGGGCAACTGCCCAATGATTCATGTCGGGCCGTTGTATCTATGCTAGTTGCGCGGTAAACTCTGCTTGCGAGATGCAGGATCTTTGCGTGACGTCAGTATGACGCTTTGTTCACTTGTGGCGTTTTAGATACCGCTACACTCCAAATAATGGGGCCTACTGAAAGTGCCAAACTCTTAGCCAAATTCTGGGCTGACATTATTTAGATTGCCACGACTCGCTTAGAAGAGTAAGACCGTACCATACACATACGTACAAGAGCACCAACTCAAGAACTGGTACTACAGTAACGTGTTTTTGTATTACAGCTTACATATCCACGTGGAAACTCAATGTAAACCGCCTACAAGAGTGTAATTGCGTGTCTGAGGTCCATTAAACGACTACGTTTGTAGCAAACATCCCTTAAGCACCGGAGGTTCTAAAAGTTAGCTCTAACACATGTTGTCAGTAAATATTTGAGTAACAGTTAGGTACACGTGTTCGTTAAAATAAAATTATATGTGCTCCTTTTGGATATAATATTGAAATGTTATCCTCCGATTCGTGGAGAGGGCTATGCTTGGAGTTTCCCTACGTGATCGAATCAGAATTGAGGAAATTCGCGGGAGAACCAAGGTAACCGACATACGAGTAGCCCGAAGAATTTCCAAACTTAAGTGGCAGTGGGCAGGCCACATTGTTCGTAGAACAGATGGCTGATGGGGCTGAAAGGTTCTGGAGTGGCGATTTCGTACCGGAAGACGTAGCGTTAGAGGCCTATGTCCAACAGTGGACGTCTTTCGGCTGAAATGATGATGATGATGATCCTTCGATTCCGTTCGCGGTATAATTTTGTAGAAGTACTTGGGGCGAATTTCACCAATGATACTGAACGCGATCAGCACACCTAAACCGCGTCTAAGAGCTGTCCTTCCACTCTCAATATTCTACAACAATGATGACACTGCGACAGCTCTTGGACGCGGTTTATATGTGCTGATCGTGTTTAGGTTAATTTGTGATATTCACCCTTAGTGTCCAACGCAACACCGGTACAGTCAGCAAAAGAGATAAGTATGCAGGATCGTCGGATATAGTTGAAGTTTAATAAGAAACCGATGGATGTTCTCGAATAAAATTTAATTTTATTAATAGAAAACAAACAGCTCATTTATCAAATTAAATAGTCGACAACATCCATCGGCTTCTCGGTTTCATCTAATGCGTTTTTCTTATATATTTTTTACCATCGTCCTTATTTTGATGGTCTGAATGATATCTAAAAGTTTGTCCATCTATTTTAATGGGACCTTATTTAATTTTTCTCTATTATTCTCTATCGAAAACTCTACAATCATATTTGCCGATGTATGTACCTACCTATGCATAGTTTTCTAGGGAACACCGGAACCCGTATGCGCAGGCGTGGCCCTGACTCACTGTATCTAAAGTGTGGCGTATTCTGCAATTATTTGAATTACACTAAGCAAAGTATTTATAGCTAACAAAAATGACGCGATACGTTGTTGACGGAAAAAAATTGCAACATTGCATGTAGTACTCGTAAGTGGGTGAAAACTGTTTTTGGTAACGCAAAATCATGTTGCTGCAACAAAAATTTTGTAACATGAATCATCATAATCGTAATCAGCCTATAATGTTCCCACTGTTGGGACACAGGCCTCCTCGCTATGAGAGGGAGCGGGCCATAATTCACCACGCGGGCCCAGTGCAGTTTGATAGATATCATATGTCTTCGACTTTTAGGTTCTAGGACATGCCGGTTTCTTCACTATGTTTTCCTTCACCGTTTTGAGAGCAGTGGTGGTTACAAGAATACTGTGTGTGTTCGAAGATTTATCAAGTTCGATTTCATGGTAGGCGCCCGAATTTTCATTGTTTCTTCGATCGTTCAATCAACCCAGCCCATCGCAGTCTACTGCTAGACATAGGCCTTTCCCATGTTGTGCCACAACACCCTGTCCTCCGCCTTCCGCATCCAGTCTGTCCCCGCTGCCTTTTAAGATCGTCGATAAGTTAGTGGCAGTATTTTCCTTATACGTGAAGTTCAGAAGCTTTGAAGGCTCTTATACTCGTATAAATTACAATTAAAATATAGTAACGACCAATGTCAGGCACTTGTAGTCGGAAAGTATGCAACACCAAATGACCAATTCAATTCAATTCATCTTAATTGTGGATCATAGGAAAGTGTACATAATACAGTTGGTGTTAGACCTTGTTTCATGTGACTAATTTTTAGATAAACACAAACAACATGGGCTGGTCTTGACGCAGAACGTCACTTTCGCAAAATGTTACCTTGAAAAATTTGGTCACTTTGGCATAATGTCACTTTCGCAAAACGTCATTTTCGCACAACGTCATTTTCTCAAAACGTCATTTTCTCACAATGTCACTTTCGCAAAACGTCATTTTCGCAGAATGTCATTCAAGCCATTCCGTTGTCACGACCCATGGGCTGGCTGCCCACTTGCCTAGTATGCAGTGAACGAACTGTGAACCCAGACTTTGATCCTATACTGCTAGTATTTACCTTACTGAGCAAAATATGCAGAATAGCACAGCAGCTCTCTTATCGGCTGAGTGTTCGAACTAGCCAACTAGTTCGCTTCCCCGTTCCATCATGTTATCTAAATGCCGCGCTAGCTCTTATACTATGTATGAGTAGATGTAGATAAGAGGAGGTGGGTAAGAGGAGACTATTGTTCGATAGGAATCTGTTTTATGTACATGACTAGCTTCTGCCTGCGACTTCGTCTGCGTGAATTTTCACCCTCCCCTCATTCACCCTTTAAGGGGCCGTCTCCACGAGCGAGAGAATCGCGGTGATGGTCTTGCCGTGCCATCAAATTTTCGCCGCGATGATACCGCCGTGTGGAGACACGTTCTAAGAGAGTGTATACAGGTTGAATTGAAAACATGCGACAAATCGAAACGGGAGATTGTACTCATCATTATGAACAACTTTTACTAAGGGACCATACCTGAAATCGAGAAAAAAAATCAGCTGTTCCCTACATTTTGACGAGTTACTCGAACATAAATGTAGGGAGCAGCTGATATTTTTTTCGCGATTTCAGGTTTGCTCCCATAGTAAAAGTTGTTCATAATGATGAGTACAATCTCCCGTTTCGATTTGTCGCATGTTTTCAATTTCACCCTGTAGAAATACGTGGCAAGACGATAATAAATAAACAGAAGACATTAAACTGGAGCAATCGTAGTAGGTATTAATACTTGTACAACTCGCATACTCATATTATTCGAAGGATCTTTGAACCCCTAAATAGATTCCACCCTCACCCCTTTCACGAAAGTTTCATGTATCACATCGCAATACCTTTCATGTTTACACACACAAAGCTCTTTTTTTTTCAAGGAAAACAAGTGTTAATATTATAATATTTTGGTCCTTTGTCTGCGACGGAAAAATGTTGGTCCTTATAAAAGGTTTAATGTAAGGTATGGACAAGGACCTGCACCCAAATTGCGGTTACACTATCAATCTCAAACTGTAGTGCTATTCTGTAATAAAACTCACCTTGAAAACTAAGGTGAAGTGAGCGTGAAGTGAGCTGGTCAACACTACCAATCCCTAGTATGAGGTGGAATGACAGCTCGATTTCGAACTTCGAGCTCACTTCACCTAAGTTTTCACGGAGAGATTTTTACAGAATAGATCGTCTGGATCATTTTGAAATATTGCTAATCCATTGCTTCATATGTTCGAAAAAAATTCTCCTCATCAACGTAAATAACGCAATGAATGCTGTTGAACTGTCAAAATGAAAGCCATTGCCACAGTTAGTGTGTCACGCAATTACCCCGCTGACACCTGAAAAAGGTGGTTTTCTAAAGCATTGCTAGCATTTAGGTAACGTTAAAACGTCATGTGTTACCTGTATTTTTATGCCTTTTAAAAAGAGGCAATAAAACTATGTAGGTAGGTATGATAGTATTTATCCGAGCCGAAGACCGACTCACTGAAGTCCAACACGAAGAAACTCCTTTAGCCATTGAGTTATGTAACATATAATATATATCAATGCCTTTAGCGTATTCTGATGGTTTTAAAGGCTTAGTCTCCGATATTATACATTGTTATTTTTATTTTTGAAGTGAAAACTTCTCTAGGCGCGTTGGGCATTTTTTAAGATGGGAAAAAAACCATTGAACTCGCGACACTGTAACCGACACCGAGCTAGATTCAGATGTATTCGGCTGACCTCGGTTCTAAAGTATTTCCGATATGTCAGTGAGTGATGACAAAATATTCTGTTTGTGTCTTGTTTATATGACGATTCAAAAATTGTCCAAGTTTTCACTTCTGTCGGCACTCCCGGAGTGCCACTATTTTTTATTAATAATATCCATTGCCAAAAGCATCTATAATAAATACACAGTACTCTCCATGCATGCACACATCCATAACGCACACATACATCTGTGTACCTTCTCAACAACCACATAATTATTATACATATACTATATTTACCGAGCCCACTCTTCTCAGCCTCACTCACACAATCACACCCGCTTTGTATGGTGTGTGTACAAGGTGGGTGTGTGCGTGTGTGAGTGGCCGCCCGCCCTGGCATCTCGCCCGCCCTAGCCGCGCCTACAGAATGATGAATGTTGTTGCTACGTGAATGTTCTTTGTTCTTGTAGGAGGTGTCTGTCTGTGAGAGAATGAGTGGGTTTAATGTGTTTATATGTAAATGTAAAGTGTGTGTGTGTGTATGATGGGAGATAGGTATAGTGGAATTCTGAATTCTTTTAAAGTTTCGTTTAAAAGAGTGGCACTTTTGAATAACACTTTATTTTATTTGGCATTTTATCTGTACAGGTGTAAAAAGACACATTCCATAGCCGTCAACTGCGCATTCTGATATCAAACTAGATAAATAACATTGCACAAAAATATTTGCTTGTAAAAGACTTTTATTTTGGTGTAAAAAAAATACTGATTGTGGTAGAGCGCAATGTAACACACGCAAATCATAGTGTTTATGTATGCATGCAACAGGAGTCGTGGGGTATTTATAGTTTTGTTATAAACATTAAAAATATTTTTTCGTAAAAAATCGTCAGTAAAAGTTAGAATTTTGACCTTCAATATCTCCGTAACCTGAAGGTTCCCAGGTTTGGGCTAGTACAAAAAAAATTATTACAATGACAAATCTTCATAGGTAGTCTACAATAGAAGATCGCATTTTGCTGTCTATATTTTTTGAAACCTTGTTCAATAGTAGATAATATTTTAAAATGCTATCAAATATTTGAATGAAGTCCTACTCAAACTCTACAAAGGCCAGGCAAATGTTGAATCTTTTATTTCATTTAATGAACAAAGAAGGATCAAAATCAGATGAATCTTTCAATACACTCATTCTAAATAGGTACCACTAGGAGATACACACTCATCACTCGACTCGCGTCCTTATAGTAATACAAACAAGGAAAATCCGCATTGTAAACCACATAGAACATTTTCTATCACCATTATTATACTTTGTCTGTATCCAGAGCAAATCGATCTTGAACAACCGAACCGACATCATAAAGTCATAACTGACAAGTTACCACAGGAAAATGAGCGAAAACTGCTTCGAACTTTAATAAATAAGGGCCTTTATTGCGTGCGCACTCCACGGTTTTTCCCTAGAGAACCATCTTTGCTCGTTCCATATTAAATTGTTCTATAATTTTGTTGGCTTCACTCGAATTTAAACTCAATTTTTCGTTGCTAAGGTTCATTTTCGGATACCACTTCTCATTTTAAGAGAATCGATCTCGTTTCTTATTCCATTTTTGAATGACCTAACCGACACTAATCCTTGTTATTTGAATTTGAGCCGTATTATAATCAATTCAATGGGTTTATGGGTGAGTTTAGCTTGAGATGGCGTGAACAGGGAGTTTAGTTGTATCTCTTGCTGGAGAATGACTTCATTCAAGATTGAACGAGTAATGCTATTGGTTGAGGGATGTGAGGGTACAGAGTGTGTGAGAGGATCTGTTATGTTATGTACCTAAGAATATAGACAACAAATCAGTGAGATCATTAACTGGGACTAATTTAGCTTACATTAGTTGACGACCCTCTAAGAATTTGTTCGGTTTTCAGCGTAAGTATTATTATCTAAAATATCACGTGACCCCTATTGCCTGGGCTCGGCTGGCCTATTTTTAGGTCAAAGAATCAGTATTGCCATCCAACATGGCAACGCAAGGCTACCAGCCTTTTGGGCACTTTTCCCACTGACACTGATGCGGACGAATTTTTTTATGCACAATGAGTTCTTTCCTTTTTCTCCCCTTTATATACTTGTACATAATATACATTTTTAGTGTAATATTGTATATTTTATTTAAGATTTCTTAATATGCATGTAAATAATAAAAAAAATCGTCACATTAAAAAAATATCGTCATAGACAATAACAATTTACTTTTTCGAAATTACACAGTTGTAGGAAATATTCCTGGGAACTAATAAAATGTCCTAGTTATTATAAAAATAACATAGATTTCCGCTTTCTTTATTGCTTACTACATTGTATACTACAATGTATTTACAGGCATTGCCACCACTATGGCAACATTGCAGGACCAGATGTTTCAGTTCTCGCAAATTAGGTATACTTACCTACTGAACATTTTCTCTAAGGTATTATTAAAAATACTGTAATTTTATTTACTGCCAACACTGCAATGGGCCCGCATGATGGTTTACAGCCCACTCCCTCTCGAGAGAGGAGGCCTGTGTCCCAGCAATGGGAATATTATAGGCTGATTATGCATTTACAGTAACTAGGCTTCTGTAAGTTCCGCAGGATTTACTATTACTCCCTTACTAATAAACGTATTAGGTATATCAGATGAATAGTTACACACCGATTTCTCTCTTTCAGTCGTCAGTAATTTAACTTTCGAAAGAAGAAGACAAAGCGTTGTGTAACTATACAGATGCTATACAACGTTTGGTTAATAAATAAGGCATGTTTAAGGGTTGAGTAGTAACATGTCCTTTTGATTATTATCAAAGGGCCCACCACAATGCAAAAACAGCGAGTGGCAGGGACATTGACAAGCAACCATCGCGGGAATTGCGTAACAGACTATCATTAGCAATGGCTTTCATTTTGTCAGTTTACATCATTCATTGCGTTAATTACGTTGTTGAGCAGATACATTTTTCGAATATATGCAGCAATGGATTAGCAATATCCTTCAAAATTATTCAGATTGTGATTGAAAGTTTGTTAGGCAATTAGGGTGCTGTTACCATGGTTTCAGTATTTACATGAAGTCTGAATCGTGACCCTGCGTTGAATGTTGTTGAACTGTCAAAATGCAATCCATTTCTACTGTTAGTGTGTTACGCAAAATTACCCTGCAGACACCTGAAAAAGGGGGGTTTTCTAAAGTATTTTAGATAATGTTAAAACGTTTAACGTGTCTGTATTTTTATGGCTTTTGAAAAGAAGCAACAAAACTACGTAGGCATGGTACTTATTTCTCCGAGCAAGCTTTTTTACGAGGCCCTCCGTTTCTCCCGTCACTGCTGACTCATGACGCCATGAAATACCTCTTTGTTAGAAAAGCCTTTGTTCCGACCTTTCCCAAATCTTATTTATAAGTATAGGAGATAGTGTGAACTTTTAAGAAATCACTATTTAATTTTAAACAAACAAAGATGTGATGGATGAGACATCCTAATATGCGAATAATAAAATTATTTGTGTTCAGGAAAAATATACCTAGTAGTGTACACTCAGAATTAATGTTCATTTTTTAAAGCCAAACCCATAACTACAGCAGAGACCACTTGTCTTAATAAATGCCATTCCAAACAAAGGAAATTATTTACGTTTCTCTCCCACTACAACCCCCCTTAAATCCCCGGCCAGTCTTCCCTCCCTAACTCTTAAACCAGGAGTATTGGTGCCAGGCGCTGTCTCAGGAGCTCACCCCCTTGCCCTACCCTTGGGGGTTGAAGGGGGTGGCGGCGATAATTAATATTCGAGCCTTCACCCCTCACTGGCTCTTTCTTTGTAGGTTTTGTGAGACGTGTCTTGCGAGCGTAGCTTGAAAAATGTAAGTGGGAAAATTGTGTGAAGGAAAACTCTTTTTGAATACTGATTATGTTCGAGTAGGAAAAGGGAGTAAAATGGGACATTACAAGGCTATTTTGATGGATAGGAAAAACATCGTAGCTTTTATAACCGATCTTTTCGCGAACAAATAAAAGTACCTTTAATACTGAAGAATAAGTAAGGTGGAATTCAGGTTGTAGCGCTGTGCTGTGCGATTTGAGACCTAACAAGTCAAGTTACGCTTCCCCCGGTCTGTTCGTGGATGAGTGACCATCCATTACATGTAATATCGATACCCCTCCGTGAAAGCACGTTAAGATTTTGGTCCCGTCTGTCATTTGTATCTCTTTGACAGTCGTTACGGGAAGTCAAAAGCCCAAAAATCTGACAACCAGCCTTACCAAGGGGTATCGTGTTACAGTAACTGGGTTGTAGAAGTCAGATAGGTAGTCACTCCATGTAACATAGTCGTTTTTTTTTCTTTTTTCAGTGGCTTCTGGTCAGACTGGAAGATGACACCAGGGCCACATAAGAGTGTGGTATAATGTAGGTAAATATCTACGTATGTGATTGATATGATATCTAATAGGCATGTTATTTTAAGAAACCGTATAGAAGCCTAGCATATAGCGACGTTTATTATGAACAAAGGAGGTGACAACCTTTCTTTCTATCTTTGTAAGTTGGTTAAATAATGGAACAAAGAACATGTGGATTATTTTATAACGAAGAAATTCCATTTATGCAGACGTTTTTAATGTCTTTATGACGTGCATGATATGTTTTCTTGCTCGTTGACTATATTTATTTATTTATTAAAACTTTATGCACAAGTAAAAAACTGTACAAAGGCGGACTTAATGCCTTGGGCATTTTCTACCAGTCTACCTTAGGGTGATGCAGAGACAATACACAGTAGGTGCAATAACAGAACAAAAAAAAGAAAATATTTATAACTAAGGTATAAGAATAAATACATATATACATACATAGGTACAACAATATATATATATATAAAAAATCGTTATGAGACATAGATAAGAAACCCTACAACAACGTAATTACACACATTTTGACTATAATTTGTATGCTAAATTATTAAAAATTATAAACAAAATCAAGATTATTGCATAAGATACATAATCAGCCTATAATGTTCCCACTGCTGGGACACAGGTCTCTTCTTTCTGCGAGTAAGCCGTAATCCACCAAGCGGGCCCAGTGCGGGTTGGTGGATCGGGCGGATGTCACGTCTTCGAACTTTTGGTTCTAGGACATGACGGTTTCCTCACGATATTTTCCTTTACCGTTTTGACTAATGCTACTGAGAAAAATGCTTGCCACTTCAAAATTTTATCAACAGGAAAAGAGATACATCAAAATAGTTTTTATGAGTGTCAATAGTTAAATTACCTATGACCAGCGCATTCTAGGTAATCAGAACGGGTACCAAGCAGGTGATTGCGTAATATGTACTCACGACATGGCCTTTTCTGACATAGCCCTATCTTAGGCTGCGTTTCCACCAGAGATGAGCGAGGAATGTTTGTTAACAACGCTAACTTAGTTCAAACTATGAAAATGAAGCGTTTTATTGGTTTGTTTCACACACATCCTCGCTATGCTATGGATGCTACGCATCCTCGCAGGATGCTACGCATCCTCGCACATCTCTAGTGGAAACGCAGTCTTTGAGATACAAGAGAAGAAAAGAAAGCAACATTTGTGCCCAAATCTCTGAAAAAAGAACTGTCATTCTCGGCGGCAGCCGTCAACGCATGTCGGCAGCTGCAGTTGCCGCTGTCGACATCGCAAGTCACTCGTGTGGATAAGCACTAACAATAAGTCGTGCGTTCGTGGAAGGGCTTCTCTATCTCTATCATCACTAATCAGTCTACCAAGAGCTATTATGAAAACAATGATTACTATAATCGTTTCAGTCCGTCTATAAAGAGACAGTTTCCAAAGTAGGCACTTATAGGCGACGTTAACTGAATCACTTCAGGAATAACTTAGAAGTGAAGACACACCTTTCTTATCATATTATTATGAATTTGTTTGATAAACTTATAGGTGGTTAGATCATGAAACAGGTATTTCCTACTACTATATATGTGGGAATTGTAATTTAATCTAGTAGGTACGTCACAATATCTAGGTAAAAATAAAACGGCTACACGCTAAGGGCACCTACCTTAGCGTGTAGTCGCTTTGTTTTTAAGTTTTTTAAGCCCTGGCTGGAGGCCGGAGGCTTTAATTTATTGAGGCACCTACGGGCCAGACGACAACCTCCGCCATTTCCAAAAAAAAAACTCTTCATTACTCAATGTTAACACCGTTAATACTGGCATTATTTAAGATACTTGCAAAGCAGTAAGTGCTACTCCGTAAAAATCTCACTATAAAAACTTAGGTGAAATGAGCTTAGACCGGTTTACGATCTGAATAAAAAGCAGGGCTGCCCGAAATTCGTCATTGTTTTTGCCAGGTTAGGTAATCCGAAAATGACTGAAGATATTCAAAGATATGGCTACAAAAAACCAAGGCAGGACAGAGTGTGTACCGGCTTTGAAACATGCCGCGGCGATTGATATTTTCAGTTTATGACTCTTACATTGCTAATGAATACAATACATTGCAGCAGATGTTTAAGATAAGGGACTTCCCGGTTTTATTATTGAACTCATTATAAAATTTTCAACTTGATAATAGAATAATTATCTAATCTTAGGTAAGTACTGCATATGTGTTGTCGTTCACTACCTCTCAAAAATAAATAAATTAGAGTTAAGATTTATCTTCTACCTATTTTGAAACTTGCCGATGTATTCTGTAAATATCTCGCCGTGAAAACTTAGATGAAGTGAGCTGTCAATATAAGCAAACCGCGGTGGAATGACAGCTCATTTCACCTAAGTTTTCACGATGAGTATTTAAAGAAAAGCAATGCTGGTAGATTGTTCCCAGACTGCCATGATGCCAAAACGATGGAACATCCGAACCCAATGCAAAGTGGGATTTTCCTCAATTCCTTTTTCCTATTGAAGAATTTAAATGGAATAACCGGAATTCCCGCAAAATCATACCGTTCTGATTTCCGTAAAAGCGGCCAGAAATTTCAGGATAACTGCGTCATCACCCACTCCAACGAAGCATTTCTGAAAACATTTCAGCTTTTATCTTCACTGTAAAACCCATTTCCAAGCCACCGCTTCACAACCGCATGCCACTACATACCTAAAAGATTATATACACAGTACATAATCTCCCTGCTTACACTCCCATTTGAAAACACACCTTACAACTTTTAAAATAAGGTCGAAGTTCAGTCCAGGATGAAGGCAGTTCATCTACATCTCACGAGCGACAAGGACGCAAGATTCTGAGAGATTAGAAGCCAGGTATTGATCGCTCCCTGGAGTGGTGTGAGGGAGGGGGACCATTTCGTTAATCTCGCTTCTATGTGTCTGTTCGGGGTGTATTTGAAATGGATTTTCAGTACAAATGGGATGGGGTACGCTTCTTTGTGTAAATTGTAGGCTTCTCACTTTGAGGGGTTTTACCGTTCAGTAGGGAAATACCATCGGATACAATGTTAGTTAGAATTACATAAGGAATTCTTTTGAAATTAACTAATGTTGTTTGTTTATAAGGACTATCTTTGCCGATAAAGTAATATGATGTTAGTAAAAAGTAGATATGTATAAGTATGCAGGCACTTAAAGCAAATAAGCTTCTATGAAAAGTTGAAAGAATATTGAAGACACAAAATTAGGATAAGGATCGTATCACATGGCATTCTATAGTTTGTATCTACCTCATGGCAGTCATGGCAAAAGAACAAACCCAGGTAGGCGCTTTACTTTGTATAAATTATTTCATCACCGCTGCTCTCAAAACGGTGAAGGAAAACATCGTGAGGAAACCGGCATGTCCTAGAACCAAAAATTCGAAGACATGTGACACCTACCAGCCCGCACTGGGCCCGCGTGGTGGATTACGGAACACTCCCTCTCACCGAGAGGAAGTCTGTGTCCCAACAGTGGGAATATTATGGGCTGATACCTAATTATGTAAAATATAAAGGTATCTAATAAAAGTAGAGTGTGTTATAAGCTTCTCATTCTACTCTATCCGGCCTTCGTTGTACCGTGACCTAATAACTTTCAGGGCGTGGCACTTATCTGAAACGTTTCAAAGCGTGTTGTACAGTTCTGTTTGAACAACGTTGGTTTATAGGGGGTTAACTACTGGGTGGCTTCTGGCTTATTTTTTTTTATTTATTAATAACCAACTTATTCAGGGTGTTACAGAAAGGGTATATCAATACAAACGGGTTGAAGATTGTATCTGGTCTAGAATCTCTGTACAAAATTTCAGCTCAAAAGCATTAACTTTGAAAATGTCTAATATTTTTTATTTCGACATCAAGGCGCTGCACTGGCGCGCGGCGGCGTGATGTGCGTGTACTAGACGCACAGACACACTACAGATAATAGATAATGACCCTCGTAGTGCGGTGACACGTTTGTTATGATTTCAATTTAATAAACTATCGAAATAAAAAAATATTAAGCATTTGCAAAGTTACTGCTTTTGAGCTGAAATTTTGTACAGAGATTCTAGAGCAAGATACACTCTTCAACCCGTTTGTATTGATATACCCTTTCCGTAACACCCTGTATTGACAGTTTGCACCTATTTTTTAGGTTTATTTTAATCTATATCAATCTGCCTAGCCTTTTCCCAACTATGTATGTTGGGGTCGGATCCCAGTCTAACCGGATGCAGCTGAATATCAGTATTTTACATGGACCGACTGCCTATCTGACCTCCACAATCCAGTAACTGGGTAATACGATACCCCTTGGTAAGACTGGTTGTCTTGTCAGATATTCGAGCTTCTATAACGATACGGTAACGACTGCCAAAGATCCACGAATGACAGCCGGTACCAACGGCTTAACGTGCTTTCCGAGGCACGGAGGGGTCTTGGTATGTAGAAATAGACACCCATCCACGGAGAAACTGCGACACGCGTAACTTAACCTGATAGATCGACCCGTGCGACTGTTTTATCTTAGCCATAACAAACTTCTGTAATTTGGAAGGTATTAGGAAAATCTCTTTTTAAAAAATACTTGAAGTTATTTTCAAAATCAAACTGTCTAACATAATTATGATTAGTGCTAATTTCTCAAATACTTCAGCGCACATTTCATGACTATTTTGTAACCGATCGGTGCTTATTAGATCGTGTAAAGTGAAGCACTCGTTCGCAGGATGTAACGCAATTCATACCTAACTAGATTTTAGTTCGGTGGTGTCGGGTAAGGAAAACTGGTGTATTGCCAATATTGAGCGCGATGAGCGGATCATTATTGAGAAAGTACGAGTGGGTTGATGTATTGTTTTCAGGAATGACCAAAACAGACGTTGTATCAAATTTTTTAGTCTGAACGCGATAAACTCACAAACTACCGAACGGATTTACATACGGTTTTCACGTTGAGCTCCTTAATTTTTGAGTTGAGCTGCACGATTTCTGACAAATGCGTGCACTGACTGGACATGTCCTCTCATTGCAATCAAAAGTGTGGTTCTTTCCTCAAAACACCATCTCAGACATAGATTGTCCGAAAGGTGCGGGATTGTCCGAAAGGATTACCGCTACCCCGGAACATAAAGGGCTAAGGAAGGAACACGGATGGGTTTTAGTCAGTAAGAGAGTGACACTCCCTTCCGCTCCACCCAGAGCGGGAGGGGTCATTTGATGATTCCCCATCCATAAAATAAAATTTAAAAAAAGACATCGATCTATATGATCTTCACATGATCTGACCAAGATTATGTCTGGACTTTAAAAGAGCCTGTGACCTCTGAGTTTGTTTCGGCCTTTCTTCTCAGACTAGTCAGATAAGAAACACCGACCTTATCTAGTTTTAAAATATGATTGACGTGTAAAAGTGTTTGTGGGCCAGGGAGGTTTACAGGCGTGCGCCGCCTAAACCTTGGATGAAATTGGGCACGCAGTTAGTTTTTAACCTGAGTACTTTAAATCCCGGTAGTATATTCCCCGACATCCACGCGGGCGAAGCCACGGACAAAAGCTAGTAGGTAGATATATATCTACCTACTAGCTTTTGTCCGGGGACTATATATTCAAGAATTGTCATTGTCAGGAATATTCCTGACAATGACAATTCTTGAATATATATAGTAAGTACTTCTTTCCCTTGACCTTTTTCTGGCACATAAAGATCCTAGTGAAATCGCGTTAATAAGTTAAAATCCTCTAAGACCCTAGTGAAATCGCGTTAATAAGTTAAAATCCTCTAAGATCCTAGTGAAATCGCGTTAATAAGTTTAAGATCCCCTAAGATCCTCGTGAAATCGCGTTAATAAGTTTAAGATCCTCTAAGATCCTCGTGAAATCGCGTTAATAAGTTTAAGATCCTCTAAGATCTTAGTGAAATCGCGTTAATAAGTTTAAGATCCTCTAAGATCCTAGTGAAATCGCGTTAATAAGTTTAAGATCCTCTAAGATCCTAGTGAAATCGCGTTAATAAGTTACTTACCTAGTTGCTAACAACTTCAGCGCAGCCATCATTCAAAACTGTAATTTCTCGGTACATTACATTCACGTCTCGAGTTTCCTTCGATTGAGCAAAATGAACCAAATCAGAGCGTTCAGGAATCACAGTCCAATGAAACGCTTAAACGAAAGAGCATCGCGTGCGCGGGCGCCGGGTTACACACAGCTTGGTAAATTGATAATAATGTACCTTTTCAGTTTAATTGTGTATTGGAAATCTTCTTTTTTCATCAGTTCTACAGGGCTAAGGATCGCCAGCGTGCCAAAAGCTAAACGTCTTATTAAAACCAGAGGGGCAATTCTAGTAACTTTAAGAACGTTCACAGCCTGATCTCAGTCTCAATCTGTCAAAAATACCTCTAATTCCCCTATATTTTTGACAAGTTTTTGACATTGATTGTCGCTGAGATAAGATTACGACTAGATTTTGAACGTTTTTAATTACGAGAATTGGCCTTCTGGTGCTTCGTTCCTTCGTAGGATAGATAAACAGTCTAGCTAGTGTTGTATGTATGTTGTATTTAAAACAACCAAAAATAAAAAAAGACCTGTGCGAGGCTAAAAAGGCTCCTACCTCAGCATAATGTGGCGATATTAAAAAAAAAATACCACAGCGCTGGTAAAAAGAGTGCTGGTGGTACAGAGGGGAAAGGACTAAAAGAATCTCTGGAAAAATAAAATCAAAAAGGTACCTAATAACAACAGAAGTCCTCTTATTTCCAATCCAATTGCCCTCGGAATTTCCCCACCATTCATTTCACCAACCTTACAGGATACGTTCATATACCTACTTAAATCTTGATTATCTTTCAGTGAGTAATCAGCCTATAAATTTCCTACTGCCGGGACACAGTGGGCCATAATCCACCACGCGGGCCCAGTGCGAGTTGGTAGATGTCACAAGTCTTCGAATTTTTGGTACTAGGACATGCCGGTTTCCTCGCGATGTTTTCCTTCACCGTTTTGAGAGCAGTGGTAATGAAATAAAATACACAAAGTAAAGGGTTCGAACTCACGATTTACAACTCGAAAGTCAGGGGATACCACAGGATCACCAAGTCACTGCTCCTTTAGTGCAACTGCATAGAATTCTCAAAAATCGGAAATAGTACCTACTCGCCTAGCTACTAAACGTTTTAAAAAACGAAATGAGAATATAACTTAATGCTGGGTGTGTAAAAAGTAAGTATTAATTATTCATTTAATGTTGTAACGATAGCATAACTCATCGTTCAAGTAATGTGAGGTAGAGCGCGCGACTTGTGCCAGGGTTGACAACACAGAAAATCGAGTCGGCAATAAAATGTTTTGTATCTCAGACATTCGAAGAATTTTTAAATAAACAGCTGCAGCAGCCGAGCATTTATTAAAAAAAAAAACATTAGTCAATATTTTATTTCACATAAACCTACATGGGCACTTATGAAACGTCAGAATCTAGATGCACGGTTCCCATTGGTCGTTTCCTATGGAGAAGAGCCGGCTAGAAACTACACGGTTACTGTTTTAAAAATAATTGGCTTTTACAATGTTTTCAAATTAGACTGTTAATAGGTGTTATGGGAGGACAGTGTAGGCCTGTCAACAAATCTACAAGCCTACAAGGCCTTATTTATTAAAACTTTATGGACGAGTAAAAAAATACTGTACAAAGCCGGGCTTTCGACTTTGGCGGCGAGCACTTCAATTTAATCTGTCAAGCTCCGCTAATGAGACACAATTTATTTTCTATTGTTTCGGCGAACCGCGCCGCTTGACCGGTTAATAAAATAAAAACGCAGACATAATTGGAAATCAACCCTTAAAAAATAAAAAACAAAAAAAAAACACATAATCAACAACACAACATAAACAAAAAACATTACAAACAAAACAAAAACATATAATAAACACCCAACAACACATTTATAATCGCCATTTGATTACTTTCCTACCCTTCTTCATTTAATCACCATTCAAAAGTTTTTTTTTTTTAAAGGTATTTGTATGAGATAGCTTTCTCCGTTACTAAAATACTTGCAAATTTTAATAAACCTGTAAGGTATCGATATCAACAAAATTATAGACACTAACAAATCCCACATTAAAATTGCACGCCAACCCTAATCTGCTGCCGCTTCTCAGCTGCGCGGGCGCACAAGATTTGCATAGACGCAACGTGTGGAAAAGTGGCTTTATGCAATTATACAGACGACTCGTTCTTGTGTCGGCTGCAAGCCTTTGTTATTATTTTATATAAGGTAACGTTAAACAAAGAAAACATCTTTGATCTGAGATTAAAAAAACAAAAAATACCTACGAGTATGTCGATTATGTGTAAATAAAATTTAGATTGTAAGTGAAAAACAGTGACTTTGATTTGCAGAGGTGTCGATTTGTTATCAAAAAATTAGTTCAGGACATTGCACTTTGCAATGAAGTATTTTCTAGAGTCTATGTAGAAGTATCATTTATTGCTAAAATATAGAATAATTTAATAGTATGGTGGTGTCACCATACTATTAAATTGTTAATCAGGTATAAATATTTAGTTGATAAAGTGTATACTTTATGACACGTTTCTATGAAATTTTGATTATCTGTGTCTGAACTAGATACATAAAATATAATAATAAAAGTAAAATAAATTGGAGGTCAGTAGGTATTCGTTCCATGTAAAATACTGGTACTCTTCATCTTTTTCTTCATAAGCTGAATTAAGACCCCAATAATTTAATACCTAGAGCTAAAAAGTAAGTAAAAGTTCATTATCTTCCTGGCCTTGTCCTATATAACTTTGGGTCGACGCATCTCGTTTGTTTCTTCCACTCTCCCCTGTCAGCTGTCACTCTATCATTCACTCCTTTTTTAACTCCTGTCATTTTATCCCTCACACAATCCATCCATCTTTTCTATGGTCTATCTCTCCCTCTCCAACCATCAAAATTTATATTCATCTCTTTTAGTTACACGCAAGCAAAGTCAATAAAAATGGTCTCTCTCTTAATCAATTCCTCTTCATAAATATAAGCGTCTACACAAACAACACATCAACTGTGCTGTCGGCACCATAACGTCCAGCCTGCGCAGGCGCATTGTATTCAAATGCGTGCGCAGGTCGGTCGCGATCACAGGCGAGACAGGTGACCCCGGCGGGCAGTCAATTAATACTGTTCTGTTTTTAGGTTTAATGCGTTTGTAATCAAATTAAGGATATTAAATAAATTCAAATTCATTTATTTCGTGAACACAGGGTACATACAGTAGATATTACAAAAAAATAAATAAGCTCCGAGCTGTGCTCCGCCATAGGCATACAAAATATAAAAGGTTTTTTTTTTACATGCATTTTAGAAAATTCAAAGTCGATAGTACAAAATAATAAATAAATCATGTCAAATTTGAGAGATGTCAAGTTAAATAAAGTCAAAGGATCCAAAGAATACAACTTAAATAATCATATCTAATAATGTCACTAGTTCAATAAAACAACAATAATCAATAATCATTTAGTGTGTCAAATAACATCAGAATTTGATTTAATTAAAAATAATTGAGATTAAAATTTGTCATTTAAGTATTCGAATAATACACCTTGTTAATTAACAGTTTGAACAGATTTCTTTTAAAGTCGTTAATGTTCATACATGAGATAACTTGTCCTGGTAACTTATTATATAGTTTTTGAGCCATTGCATAAAAGCTTTTGCTATGAAATTTTGTTTTTGTTGCTAACACCTGCAACTTTGTTGAGCGCCGTTTACTTTCTACAAATCTATATAAATTAATGTTTTGTTTTATAAAAATACAGGCTTCATAAATATAGAATGACAGTAAAGTTAATATATTCAGTTTCTGAAAATGTGGCTTGCATGACTCTGTTTTTTTAATTTTACAAATAGCTCGGATACATTTTTTCTGCGCTATAAGTGCTTCTTGAATCTTAGGAGCATTGCCCCAAAATATGAGGCCATACCGAATCGTCGAGGCAACATAACCATGATATGCTGTTAGTAGGGCGGTCCTATTGGCAATTTTACCCAGCATATATAGAGCATATGAGAATCTGCTAAGCTTTCCACAAACATTTTCAATCTGAGTCCTCCATGTCATGTCATTGTCAATATGTAGTCCAAGAAATTTTGTTACACTAGCTTCAAGTATTTCATTCCCTTTATAATGTATATGAAATTGTGATTGTTCTTTGTGTCTAATTTTAAAATTCATAACTTTAGTTTTTGTTAAATTTATTTTAAGGTTGTTAGCATTTAACCAGTCAACAATAGTAATTAGGCTATTATTTACATGCTCTTCTATTTCTTTAGTAGTGCCAGAGTCATAAATAACGGTACTGTCGTCGGCAAATAGTGACATCTGCTGTTCGATTACTAAGGGAAAGTCATTAATATAACAGATAAAAAGCAATGGTCCCAACACAGAACCCAGTGGTACACCACATGACATAATTCTAGAGCTAGAGGAGTAAACTACTTCAGTTTTGGTCTTTATATTTACTCTTTTAATTTGGGTAATTTGACTTCTATTCTCCAAATAAGATTTTATCAGATTAAGCACGTTACCTCTGATACCATATGTATCCAGCTTAGTTAATAGCATTTTATGGTCTACATAGTCAAATGCCCTGGTTAGGTCCATAAACAGCGCCATCACTGGTTTTCTGTTATCCATGTTATGATGAATTTTTTCCAAAAAGTTATAAATAGCCATATTAATGGTTCTATTTTTCCTGAACCCCATCTGTTCTTTGCAAAAAATGTTATGCTTTTCCAAATAGTTGTTAATGCTATTATACAGGACCTTCTCAAAAATTTTAGAAAAAACTGGTATCAGTGCAACCGGCCTATAATTGGTAACTTTTGTTTTGTCGTCTTTTTTGTGTAATGGCTTTATTATTGAAATTTTTAACTTATCTGGAAAAATGCCTTTCTGAATACTATTGTTTATTATGTCCGTTAGTATGGGTGCTATAATATGAGCAGCTGATTTTATTACTCTGGTGTTAATATCATCATAGCCTGTACTGTTCGTGTTTTTAAGACTATGTATTATTGTAATTATGTCTTTTGGTACGATTAGTGACATAAACATGGATTTATACGATGATGGTGTGCTACGTATGGTGGTGTGATGGTGTGCGTTGGTATGGGTTGATGGTGAATCGTTAGTATTCGGTTGAACAGAGGATACGAAATAGTCATTAAAATGTTGTGCTATCTCTTTGGGGTTTGTTATATAATCGCCATTTACATTTAGTGCATCAATATTAGATTGAGGAATGTTAGGTTTCATGGATTTAATAACCTTCCAAGTTGCCTTCGATAAATAATGTTACGGATAGTCACAAGCCCGAAAGCTTGACAACCTATCTTGCCAAGGGGTATCGTCATATATCAGATAGGCAGTCGCTATATACTAGATACTCCATACTGATATTCAGCTGCGGTCTGGTTAGACGTCGACGTTCTTTTGATCATCATTCTCCTACTAACATCCCAATTTATTTGGGGTCAGTGCAACATGTCTTTTTCTTCCTTAGTTCTCTATTAGTTGTCATCTCTGTAGTCACCCCCTTTCTAACCATATCAACATTCACACAGTCCATCCATCGTTTCTTTGGTCTTCCCCTACTCTTATAGCCATCGACATTCATGCTCAAAACTTGTCTCACGACATTTTCCTCATTCCTCAAACGATTATATTTCGTGTCTCTGGAATCTTCCGCCTCTGGAAGGTGGATTCTGCCTCCAATTTAATTGTTACTAAAGATTGGTTTCCGTAAAGTTGAAGACTGATTCCTAGTCGTGATCCATAGTCCATGTTTTGGCCTTGGGCTATCAACATGATTGATATTATTAATTAACTTAGCGCCTTTATAGAGAGGCAGGAAAATCGACGCGTAAACTTTAACCATGAATTCAGCACGTGATTCTAGACCCACTTTTTTTTTTGGTGCGCGTGGGAAATCCTCCTGGACTTTCTCCATCGTGGGAGTGACAAAAACCGTTACATCTAAATCTCATGTATGCTTATATCATAATTGTGATGGGCGTCGTCGTTAGATGGCGTTCGCGTCGATTGTGTACATGTGTGCGTGCGTTTTTCCAGGACACTTAGGTCTTGTCGGCTAAAATCACCGCGGTGTTCCACCTCTGCCTATGGCCGGGAGTGCGGGATTCGCATAAGCATTCACCGCTTCCGATTCTAGGCCCCCTAGCGCAGAAATATTTCATTGGTTATAAAAAAAAACTTCTATTTCATAGAAAAGTCCTACACGGTCAAAATGTATGGAAAAGTGCAATATTTTTTTAAATAACCGGTTCGGTTATATAAAATTTGGTTTAGAATCATGTACTGAATGAACTAAATGCAGGTTGCGCGTCGATAGAGGCCACCCTGTATTTATTTTAAACTGATGACTGATGAGTACTGACTGACTAAATTCTGTTATTTATACGAATTCAAATTCCTATTTTGTGATAAAGTCCGTGTTATCAGATAAAAGGTAGAAAATATTTTGTACAGACACAAATCTTATCGGCGATACGAGATCGAGGTATTATTTACGAATTACTGAAGTTGATTAGATAACGAATCGAGAACAAACAGTTACTTGTGACAAAATCAGGTTTTCTGAAATTATCTTTCAATTTTGTCGTGTGTTGCAATCATTGGTCGCGTGTAAACTTAATATAACATGTCGCCTATAATCCACGTGGGGTTAAGAAGAGGTGTACCCTATTGTACAGACGCCAGCACATCAAGCTACTACTATCTGTCAGATTTATTTAATAGATTTTCAACTTTATCGCTAAAGCATAAGGTTCAAAGTTGATTGTGAAAATATTACAGTTTCGGGTATCTTGATGTGCTGGCTCCTGTACCTACACCCACATTTCACCAGTTATGTTAAAAGTCCCATGTAATAGGGGGCGAGCCTATTGCCATGAAACGGGCACAAATACTGATTTCCACAACCCAGTTACTGGGTAACATGACACTCCTGGAGAAATGGTGGCTCATTGGTAAAGATCGTGACTTACGAGTTGTTGTAGGTCGTAGTTTCGAACCCAGATTTACTTGCGCGCGGCGTTTTATTTTGTGTGAATTATTTCATCACCACTGCTCTCAAAACGGTGACGGAAAACATCGTTAGGAAACCGGCATGTCCTAGAACCAAAAATTCGAAGATATGTGACATCTACCAACCCGCACTGGGCCCGCGTGGTACGGCCCACTCCCTCTCACAGAGAGGAGGCCTATGTCCACGGAGTGGTAACATTTATAGGCTGATTATACTTATACGATACCCCTTGGCAAGACTGATACGTTCATTAATAAAAGAACGTACTAATCTATGCTTAAAACACAAAGCATGCGACTTTGCTAGAAAAGAGAATTTCAATTAAACATCGTTTAGTATAAGAACGCAGATTTCAAGTTTAGGTACAGTAAAAATCAAACAACGTTATATAATCTATTCGTTTATTCCCAGCGAACGTCTTTACATCACCCTGGCTATATTATCAGAACTAGCAGTGCCCTGCAGTTTCACCCGCATAAGTGTCGATCCCGTGCAAATATCGAGATAAAAGTATCCTTTGTCTTATTCTGATGTAAAGCTACATTACTGTAAAGTTTCATCAAAATCCGTCCAGTAGTTTTTGCGTGAAAGAGTAACAAACATCCTCACAGACTTTCGCATTTATAATATTAGTAGGAATTAGTAGGATTAATAGGATTATCACTTTTTCTTCCAAACAAAAACCTTATACAAAAAAAAAAAAGTTTTCATTCTAAACTCGCTTGACTATTCGAACGCAACCAAAGTTATTTTATTACCAGCCTGCACTTCGGTAGACTTTAGCAGACAACCTTTACAGTACTTATGTTTGACTTCATAGTATGAAAAATACAAACACTGGATATCTAATAAATATTCACAAATAGAGGGACCTTGTGATGACACTGACAAAACACCTCGACCTTTGCCGCCTGATATATAAACAGTTCTTTATTGTGCTTTAATTTACTTATTTAATTGTAAATACATTATGTTAAAATCCGTTTTGCTGTTTATTGGCAGTGGAGAAGAATGAGGAGGCTTCGTTAACAGGACTACGCCTCATGAATGCCAAAGATAATAGGTACGAGTGGTAACTGGAGGCCATACTCCCTAAGCACGAAATCCGTACTTTCTGCCAAAGTTAGGCGTGTCTTTACGGGCTCCTTCGTAACACCTACGGATATAAGTTCAAGGCCCGAACTAATCCATAATGAATGACAAAACGATCTGACAGTTGTCCCTGATCCCGATGTGTTTTTGCCCGTCAGAAAAATTTAATATGTCATTTGTTTTGACGGATGGACTACTGTCGAAAGGGCCCGTATTTTCGTTGACGGCTTAGATAGAAGGTCCCCAGTAACAATCGATAAGTTAGGTATTCGAACTCAGCTTACGGCTAGCTAAGGCGATCCTACATACCCGCCCTAGCATAAATAAAGAACTAAGTATTGCAATACCGCAATAGTCCATAACCATAGTCTAAGTTTTATCAAGCCATCTGAGAGTCTTCCGCCTGGACACACGTTACCGTGACCGACTTAGAAATCTCTAAATAGACTTTGAACCCAAGTCGGCCGGAGCAAAGAAAATCTCCACAGATGGAGGTTCATGGACGGCTCTGGTCTATCTGATCTCAAATGCGTCTGCGGCACCTGCCCACAGACAAAGGCCCACCTTCCATCCTACGCCGCACGCCTTGTCACCTGTGCACTTAATGATCTTATGACTGCGTCAGTAAGCAGAGTTTGCGCCGCTGAATTTTGGGCCAAGTATATTTAAACTTTTTGCCATCAATACGCTAAGAAGTTAGTCTACGAAAAAATTTATAATGGAACAAGGCATCTCATTTTCCGAAATCGATGTCATAATCGCATTGATGTCAGCTGAATTAACGCTTTGTTAAACCGCTGTTTTTAGTGACAAAGTTAACTGTTAAAAGCACCAAGTAATCAGCCAATCAATAACTATCCCAATCACAATGTCTGTACATACGCGATGCGTGAGCGCACGCGTCGGTTGCGTGTCGCCTGCGCATCCTGATTGTAGGCGCGCCATATCTTCACCCAAGCGACTACTCAGTGTTTACAGGTTAGGAAAACAGCTGTTTTTTATAGAGAAGTTAAAAATAAAGTGAAATGAATTGTATATGTAGGAAATTAGTGATGAAAATAATTAGATCAATAGAATTCCTTACTCGAAACCACGTCAATTCCATATTCCCGCCAATCTCACGTTCATTTCGCGCGGTTTCGTTCATTGTGTCATAGAGAATAAGGCCCCTGACGTAGCATTCTTAGCAGATTTAATCAGGATTAATTAAATTATTTTTCTTTATGCAAAAATGTTGTTTTGTAACACATCTAATACATACCCTAAGAGAAGTTCGTACATATATTTTTCTTCATGGTAGAAAGAAATACAAAATGTGCTACGAAATACTAAAATCTACGAATTTCGTAGCACGTCTTAAAATTACTGTAAATAATCTATAAGTACTTATAGATAATATAAAAATATTTTTTCGAAAACGGTATTTAATGTCGGCCAATAAAACTTAGATCAAACACACCCCCAACAATATAATTAATTAAAATCCTGTCAAATTCGCTTCAGCAAGCTGGCAACCCACACAACAAATCACTGACATCGACAGGGAGCGCGGGCGCAGCGCTCGTTACGAAAACGACACGATTTTTTCACGACATTTCGTGTTGGAGCCGACATTTCCACATCATTCATGCTTCACTGACTCCTGATTTATTATCTTCAGTAACCGGTGCTGTTAGATCATTTACTTTGTTCATGGTACCTACTGACGTGGCAAGCAGAAAAACCGAACCGATTGGTGGTTCCTGGCAAAGAATTTAAAACCAATTCTTCTATTATGAAAGGGGTCTGAACTAGTAAAGTTGTTAGAGTGCCTTTTGTCGAGTTAATCACATTTTCTATAACAGTTAGTTATGATAGAATCATCGACCTGTCAATATCTATATTAAATTGATGAATTATTTAATATTAATATTTAATTTCATATTTTAATATAAAATTATAAAGAGGTATTGTTTGTTTGTAAGTTTGTATGTAGGGAGGTAATCTCTGGAACCTCCAGTCGTATTTGAAAAATTAGTTTTGCATTTATTAGCCCAATTCTTGAGGAAGGCTATAGGCTATTCAACATCGACGAAAAAAAAAGTCTGAAAGAAAGCTAAGCGAAATCGAGGTGGTAGCGCAGGTAGGTGATGCTATGCGACGGGGTGGGTCAGAAAATAAAAACGTTAGTTGCATGGTAATGTGAAGCCTAACCACCACCACTATGCTGATAAACTTGATGCTCGTTGAAGACAATACACCCACCATACCCCGGCCGTGAGAGGGAATGGACCATAATCCACCACACTGGCCCTGTGCGGGTTGGTTCTAGGACATGCCGGTATCCTCACGATGTTTTCCTTCACCGTTTTGAGAGCATTGGTGATGAAATTATTAATACACAAAGTCAAACTCTCAAACTCAAAGCATTTATTTCAATTAAATCATGTACGGGCACTTTTGAATTGTCAAAATTAAATATTCGGTCAGTTAGCCAGAAAGTTGAAGCTAGTTGCCGATTCCAAAACGTAGATCTCTATGGAGAAGAACGGGCAAGAAACTCCGTGGACACTCTTTTAAATCAAGATATTACAAAATCCTGGGTACATTATGCTTTTTGCTTCTATATGTGAGAACAATGTAAAAAAAATCGCAAAAATGAAGAAACAATTCAAATTATAATATTAAAAATAAGCCTTGGCAGTTAAGAGATGACCAGTCTCAACCGACGACGGCGCCCGTTCATGAACATGACGCGTGGATCAGCCCCATCCAGCTCAACCATTTTTGTAAGTGTAATGTTACCGAGCTTGCTGACTGGTAAATCTATTCAATACATACATCTGACATAAGAAGTGAAGAAAATATTTGTGAAGCGCAACCCATCCCCATTTAAAGACACCTCCGATTGATAAGACACAAGACATGTTTTAGCTTTTTCAGCCTTTCAATCAAATTAAAATATAAGTGCCAATCATCTCATAACCAACCTGCAATAGATAACAAGTATAACAACCTAGTTATGCCGTGCATATGTGTAAATGACTCCGTCCGTCACGCTCGTAGGCCTGAGATCGAAACTCCGGCGCAGTTAGTGCGCTGCTTTTTATTATTTACTAGCATTATGCTTTGTTTCACTACGGCGATCTTTATAGTATAGAAAGCGATAGTTTATGAGATTATTTGCTCATTACGTAATTATTTTTCTTACGGTTTTTTCTGTTTGTGATATGTGGACCTTTATTCACGGGTTCAGGATGAATGCAATCTGTAGCAAGGGGTGTATTTTTATTTTGACTTCCCTTCTAACCAAAATATAATATTTGTTGTGAAAAATCAGCCCATAACGTTCCCACTGCTGGGACACAGGCCTCATCTCTATAAGAAGGAGTGGGCTGTAATCCACCATGTGGACACAGTGCAGGCTTGTAGATGTCACATGTCGTCGAATTTTCGGTTCTTCCTGACATGCCGGTTTCCTCTTCAATAGTAGGTGTGAATTGTGCAAATTGATCTTATCATAAGCAAAAATCAACTTCAAAACAAAAGTAAATCCTGCTTGGAAGTTGATTTTTGCTAAGACATCTGACCATTTTCTATACCGGTAGTCGGTGTTGCCTTACCCTTTAAATGACGAAAATGGAGAAATCATTAAAGGAAATATTTTATCGTAAAAATGAGCATTGGCCTCTTGGGGGTCGCGCAATGTTAGATGTAAGTACCTAATCAATGATGGTTTGACATCTTTCATATATCTATGGTTTGATAGGAAAAAATGCTTTGACCGAAATTGTTCAGCGGGGTAATTGCGTAACTCACTAACCGAAGGAATGGCCTTCATTTTGACAGTTTAACAGCATTCATTGCATTATTTACGTTGTTGAGCAGACAAATTTTTCGAACATTTGAAGCAATGGATTAGCTATTTCTAAAGAATGATACAGATTGTGATTGATAGTGTGTTACGCAATTAGGGTGCTGGTGTTCAATCTATCTACCCAGAAGCTTGCACGAGTAGCTAGCAGGCACCCTGGGCAGTTCATACCGCTATCCTTGTTGTCTGGTTAATCTCCTCAAATTTTTTGCTCCTTCTCTTCTCCTATAGCTCTCGCTGAAGTGAGGCGGTAGGTACTGTGGAGACTGGCTGTAAAGCAGGGCTGGCTGAAAAGCCGCACCTCTTTACAGGACTGGCTGGTTGTATTTGAAGGTATGTTCCATTCGAACATTCAAGCGTGTGTCAAATATTCTGTTAGTGTTTTTTCTTATTTTATAAGCAGTCTTGAACTTGCCGTTGTACGGTAAATGCTATACAAAGCTTAACGCCTTTTAATTATTTGTCGTCAGCCCGTCTGTTGCTACGACCCCCGTGGCATAATCGCCACAGTACTGTGATGGTGTCTACGAAGAGAATGCAATTAAGCAATCGACCATTATGCACTTGCTTTTCTTAGACAACTCCTTGTTGGCCAGTATCTTCCTGCTCTCTCTATTGAGAGTCAGTTACCATGTTAACTCAACTCTGTGGCAATTATAAAACTGTCCAACTCTGCACCGGTATTTTACAGTAATTTCGACGACATATCATAAACCCACATTCTCCGTCACCGAAAATCAATCAGTCTAATCATGAACGGCGACCGTTGGGCGTTCCAATTTTAAAATCAAAATCATACCGCAAGATGGACGACAGTGAAAGCGCGGTCATTGGTCGTTGGCAGCCTGCGTGCGCATCTATACACGAATACCGAGATAACTTTACATGTTGTCAGCACCTTATCGTAAAGAAATAAGGTATAATTTTGATTGATTGAGTTTTGCGCATTAGTTTGTCGTACACTACCGCTCTGCGACGCACGCGCGCGACGTCAAATGAGAGATAATTGTTCTTTTGTTTATTTGTTTATACTTTGCATTCATTGCTTTGTTTATTGCTCGGGTGGTGTAAAGATTATATATTTTAATTAATTGTTGGGCCAATTATCTTAGAAGAGATGGCTACCGGTGTTGTGGAGATCGAATACCTACTTACTTTTCTTTTCTATTATATACAGGGTGGCACGGATATCGACGCGCAATCTATTACCATGGATTTAGAACATGATTCTGAACCGCCCTGCGCTGAAATTTTTCGTCGGTTGTCATAAAAAAGTCAGTTGTTCCATACATTTTGACCACACACAGAATGACATGACATAACAATGTCAGCATTTTCTATGAAAAAGCCGCGATTTTTTTTATAACTGACGAAAAATTTCTGCGCACGGAGTTTAGAATCACGCGCTTAATTCAAAGCTGTAGTAACCTTATCGCGTTGATGCCATGCCACCCTGTATAGCCTAAAGGACAGATGCAGTAATGTCCTAATCTTAAACCAATCTTATCACTTACTAGCTTCTGCCCGCGACTTCGTCCACGTGAAATTTCACCCTCTTAGGGGTGGAATTTCGAAAAACCCTTTCTTAGTGGATACCTACTCTTCACAAAGAACACATTCTCCAAATTGTATGTCCCTAGGACCAGCGGTTTAGGCTGTGCGTTGATATATCAGTCAGTCAGGACTTTGAATTTTATATATGTAGATCATAGCTATTCCTAAGAAAAGAGCAGAAGCTTCCTTCTTTTAATTAGTTCCTAAAATATATTTAAAAATAACTCTGAAGAAATTTCCAGGTGAATCACTAATCTACCTGACAGACATCATCTTACTTTTAAAATGCATATCATAATTGAAATTTTGATCACATCTTGTCACTTGGCAAAAGTATGATCGAAAGTGTAATGACAATACAAGAAGAAGCTTTTGCCAAACCTATCCCAAACAGAGAAGAAAATAATATATTTGTCTTCTTTTCTTCTCTGCTAACTGCACCTAAGTAGATACCTACCCAAGTAAGTACAGAGTACAAGTAGCCAAGTCTAGTAAAAGTAATATCTGAAGCAAATTATCTTAATAATTATCATTTTCCTTTCAAACAAACAAGTGATTAATAGGCTGATAACCTATTTACCTACGTAGTAAAAAAAAACCAATGACCAAATTATCTTAACGAAAACTCGTATGATCTTTTTACAACTCCTTATCTGATATAAATTGAAGAAAAAAATTAAAATGCGCAGATAAATCACACGACTAATGTAGAACATATTGAGGCATATAGAATCAAAGGTAGTTTAGTGCCTCCATGTCAAATTTTCAGGAACCGAAAAAAACGTTTTTCTAATTTAAGAGTCAGTGGTTTTCATACTCTCTGAGTTTATTCTCCACTAGTGATGGGTCGTTGAAGGTTTTTCCGTCAACGAAACGTTAACGTTGAATTGCGTTTGTCAACTAGTTGATCAACTAGTTAATTTCATCAACGAGTTAACGTGTTACGAACGTCAACTTGCATGAACGATAAACGCCTTAACGCTTTTATTAACGTACGCTGTTAATTTACGAACAATTTGATGCAATTTACCAAATGAAATTGGATAACATTTTATGATGACTTTACCTACTACCTACCTAGGTTTCTAGATGATCTTCCCTTCATACTTTTTTCAGGCTTAGGACTGATTGATTAATTTGCTATAAAACACAAATTTCAGGCGTAGATAATTTAATGTCATCGTTTACTTTCTTTTAAAAATAATGATCAAATTACTAAATAAATATCAAATCTTTTATTCGTTATTTAGAGTTCAAATTATTGTCATGACTATCGCGTCGTAGCGGGAGTTTTGTAATTATAAATACAATTTACGTACGTTGAAAATAACAAAACGTTGAGTTCATATTCTCGTTTCGTTAAACGAGTTGAATTCATAAACGTCGTTGTCTCGTAACTCGTTGACGAATTCAACGAGTTGATTTGTTTATGGTCAACGTTAATCCCGTTGAAGAGACATCAACGTTGATTCAACTAGTTCGTTGATTCAACGCCCATCACTATTCTCCACTAGCTTCTGCCCGCGACTTCGTCCGCGTGAAATTCGTACTTTTGTCTAAAAGTTTCGAAAATGTATGTTGGTATGATCTTTATAATTATTTTAGATAAATAAGTATTCGGTTTATAGAACAAAGGAATCAGATTTTTCAAATAAACTGTATCCCTGCTTTTCACCCCCACAGGGGTGGAATTTTGAAAAATCGTTTAAGATGTGTTCATAACTTGACTCAAAGTTTATTTATACCGATTTTCGAGCTAATCAAGCCACGCAGTAAAATACTCCCCTTTAAAATTAATTACCTCTTTTCACACAGTTAGGGGTAGATTTTCGAAAAACCCTGATACACGTTATTAATTATTTTTAGTCCTTAGTACGAGTATAAATACTAAGTTTCAATCGGACAGGGCGTTAAAATTCTTCCATACAAATTTTGACACCCCCCAATACTTCTGTAGGAGGTATTTTAGAAAAACGAAAAATTCCAAACTTCACAATTTACTTAGATAAGTATTCGTGCCAAGTTTCAAGGTTATTAACTCAAGAAATAAGATTTTTCATACAAACAAAATCCCCCCTTTTCACCCCCTGAAAGTATGAATTTCCAAAAACCCCTTCTTATTCGATACTTACTCTTCACAAAGAGCACACCCTCCAAAATTCATGTTCCTAGGACCAGCGGTTTAGACTGTGCGTTGATATTTCAGTCAGGTCGTGCATCCCCCTTTGGGGGAGAAATTATCAAAAACGCTGAGACACATATAAATTAATTTTCAATCGTTAGCCTAAATTCAAAATTTGAAGATCCTAACTTTTAAATTGACGGACTTTCATACACAACTTCAACCCCCTTTTTAACCCTTTGGGGGTGGAATTATCAAAAACACTGAGACACGTGTAAATTAATTTTTAGTCGTCAGCCTAAACACAAAATTTGAAGATCCTAACTTTAAAACTGACGGACTTTCATACAAACTTTCATCCCCTATTTAACACCCTTAGGGGTTGAATTTCAAAAAATTCTTCCTTATTCCTTGTCTACATTATAAAGGGAATCATTGTGTAAAATTTCAGCTTTCTAGGTCCAAGGGTTTGGGCTGGGCGTTGATGAGTCAGTCAGTCAGGCCCTTTGTTTTTATTTATATAGATAGATAGATAGATACTTTTCCGGGATAAAAAGTACCCAGTGTGGTGCCCAGAATATTAAAGAATAATTATACCAAGTTTCATCGTAATCGAACCGGTAGTTTTTGCGTGATGCCTGCACAAACAGACAGACAGACAGAAAGACAGACAGACAGACAAAAAATTTTTTAATCACATTTTTAGGTTCGGTGTCGGTCCAGTAACACCCCCTGCCATTTATTTTTTTGATATTTTCAATGTACAGAATTTTCACTTCTACAGATTTACTATAAGAATAGATACTTAGTTATTTTTTTGAAAGTATGGCGCTTAGCTGCCTTTGATTTTATATGCCTCATATAACGGATCTTCTTCTAACTTACCAGACAGCAGTGCTACTGGGGAGTTTGTTGTGCCTTCTCCTCGCCCAGCCTAGATTGAAGGGCAACAACATTTTGAGGGACTGTCTTATGTAATTTTAATGTTCAAAAAGTGCTGCACAGCACATCTAAATCGAGTTCAAGAGCCGTCAGTATCATCATTGTTGTGTTGGTAATATTGATACTGACAGCTGTTGAACGCGGTTTAAAAAGCGTTCAGCATTTTTGGTGGAATTCGCCTATATTATAATCAACCTATTTTGTCCCCACGGCTGAGTCTCTGATCTCCTCTCTGAGACAGGGGTTTTGCTACACAAGGCGTGACACCTAACTTTACCACCTCTAGTAAGAGACTGTTAACTGTTTACCCAAAAGGAAAAGCAAAAGAAGTTTACCCACTATTCATAATCATAATCATTTATTCATTGTAAAACATAGGTACATTATAAGTTCTTATTTGTTGATACGTTGAGGGCGCTATGCTTTGCCTCTAGGGCGTACAAAAGTAGTAAAGCAGTAACATGCAATATAATTAAAACAATAAATTAATATAGTTATTACATGAATCACAAATAATAAGTTAGTAAATTAGATCATGTCACTGAACAATGTCGATAAGTTAACTTGATAAATTATGCGTAGTGAGAAAATTAAAAAAATGTCCGCAGTTATTGTAATAAAATGAAACTATTGCACCTAACCTTCGCCTGTTGTGAAGCTAATTCTATCTACGTTTTCCCCTTTCTATATAGTAAACACTAATGAAGTCTAGTACAATGATAGTGCACATGATACTGTATCCCAGTGTGGGATGTTTACTTAGCTACGAGCTCAGGTGTGTCGCTCTATAGTGCCGCGTGTTGATTCTGCATTAATTTAGGGCTGCCACGCTACTAAATTTAGGATTTTTTGTTAAGAAGATTATTTCCGCGCGGAAGTCAACTTTATCAAAAAGCATATCCTATGGCACTCGACAATAATTTAGCTTTCTGTTAGTGATTTTTTTTTTAATAATCTGGTCAGTACTTCCTCCTATAATTATAAAGGCCTCCCTTCCGACTTTCTATTTTTCTCTTTCTTTTGAAATAAATTAGGGTCCATTCCTTTAGGTTGGAGTCTCTTCTAGGGCTAGCGCGTCGCTGGTTCCTATCTAACAAACAAAAAATTTTACCTTTTAATGACATTATTATCAGTTTATATCAATACTAGCAGCGCACCGCGGTTTCACCCGCATAAGAGTTGATCCCGTAGGAATATCGGAATAAAAAATATCCTATGTGTTATTCTAATGTATAAGCTATATTACTGTAAAGTTTCATCAAAATCCGTTAAGTACTCGTACGTTTTGCGTAAAAGAGTAAACAACATTCTTCCTTCCATCCTCACAAACTTTCGCGTTTATAATATTAGTAGGATCAGCACCATGAAAGCTTTGTATCGTATAGCACTGTGATCAATATTAACTTAAACTATCAAATTTTACCATACCCGCACAGTTTCCTAATCTACATCTGGCATGCCTACTAACCCAAAAATAGCACTAATATTGTTATTATAAGGAAAATGGACCGTCTTCTGATAACATGATAATCTTATCAATTAATCTTAATACTGATATCTGCTTAATAAGCACAGCAGGATGCTATTTATCATACCTTCCACATTACAGCATGATTCATTGTCTCCCACATCACAATCCATACTAATATTATAAATGCGAGTCTGTCTGTTACCTCTTCACGCTTAAACCGCTGAACCGATTTAGATGAAATTTGGTATAGAGATAGTTTGAGTCCCGGGAAAGAACATAGGATAGTGTTTATTCCGATATTCCTACGGGATCGATACTTACGGATACGGGAGAAACCGCGGGGTGCTGCTTGTTTACCTATATAGGAATATTTTTTTACCACCATCCAAATTTTTACAGGGTGTTCTGCCCATGAATATGAACAACTTTCACTATGGGACCAACTCTGAAATCACGAAAAAAAGAATCTGCTGTTGCATACATTTTAGTCAAGTAGGTATTGAACTTTTGTATTAAACAGCTGTTCTTTTTTTCGTAATTTCAGAGTTTTCCATCATTTCTGAAAAAAGCTTCATTTTGAGTTGATACAGTCTTGTGTTAGCAGTGCGATATGTGGACAGCCCTAACAGAGATCATCTCACACATTCCGGTAAACATCTACCGTGAGAAATATTGTCCTACACGTGTTGTACTATAGTATTCCTAGTATTATATCTGCTATCTGTTTCATTAACATCATCTTGTCGTTCTATCAATTTGTTTGCAGTCGGCGCAGCACATTTTTTCTTCCAAACATCGTCATCAGCCACCGAAAATCAGCGCCATACTATAAGTCTCCCATAGCACACCATCATGCTGAGTGGAAGCCTTCTTGTCACAGCCACGACGTGCAGATGCCGACCGTTTTTGTTCTTCATTCCTAAGTATAAATCTGTTTTGTTTTTATGTTTATTATTTGAGTGATCTTATCTTTTTGTATTTGTAGGGGGGGGGATTACGGACCCATTCAACACCTAGTGCGAGTGCAGTGTTTCTGATCAGACCATGTCCCGCTTGCTGGAGTATCCTAAGTGCCCATTCGCCTGTACCTCGGATGACCTATAGAATTCCACTGATACCGTAATCAACGTGGCCACCTACTGGGCTCAAACTATACCTATTAAAAAAAACAGCGAGGAAGAGTAGCATCGACACGAAAAGAAGAAGAAGATCTTTTTGTATGCACGTGTTTCTGTGAAAAATTAATAAATAAATATTTTTATCTTTTTCTTTTCTTTTCTTCATCTCGGTATTCACCTCCTTTCTAGACATATCATTTGTCACCTTGTTCTTCCATCATACATCGTAGGTTTGGCCTTTCTTTACGAGCCATCCGCCATCGTATTCAAAAAATTTCCCGCGACAAGTCTTGCCGTAATCATCTCTTATCAATCAATCTCAGAGTTCACCGAACAAAAACAAACAAATCCCGCAGTAATCAAAAAAATCCCGTGTGAAATATCAAATCGAATACCGCGAACAGTTTCCTGGCTTCATATAATTACACCAACATCTCTTTAAGACGAATCAACTCAACCGCTCAATTCTACGAACGCCATGTATTCTGATCTCGGCATTGTACAGGCTTGCTAGAAACACTCATTGGCCACGGGAAGCGTGAAATACCGGGTTTTCCCACGACTACGGCTACTGGCTACTCACCGAAATGACTAATTTGCTGATAGTCCTTCTTTCGGGACGTCTTTTTGGGTCATGATGACGTCAGACAGGTTTACTGTAATTGATACACGGTTAAATCAATTTGCTTAGTGTTTTCTTTTATTGTGGTTCCGGTTGAAAATTGAACTTTAAGGCTGGATCACATTACAACGCGCCACGCGGCGACGGGACACACGGAGTTATAATCCTCGCGCGGAAGCGCGTTTTTATTGAATTTGTACCTATGTAAAAAATCACTCGTTGTAGTGTAAGGCTTGTTTCACAAGTACCACAACCACACTGTGTGTGGTTGTGGTACGTGCGAATGGGCCCTAAGATCCGCCTTAATCCCTTGTCGTGGTGGCACAGCAGATACAAACCTTTAAACCTGATTTACATGGTGCGATTTAATTGTCTATAAGAAACTTGCATCGTGTAAATGGGGCTTTTGGCGACAATTGGCGGCAACTGTCATTATATCTGTAAATTATGTCAACAAAAGGTAGGTATAGGTGGTATGATCTAACGTGAATCATACAATATCGATAGACAGTCCCCGTTCACAAAGTCACTCCACATAATATATTGATAGTCAGCGGTTCTGGTTGCTTTCTCGTGCCACATGCTGATTCCCTAAGCTGCGCCAGACGCATCTAAAGAAAAAGAAAGAAAATACGTTTATTTACGGTGAACATGACGCAAAAAAAAGAACAAACACAAAAAAAAAGAAGGTAAGGGAAACATGCGTCACATCCACGCAAAACGGCTATCGCTCAGCATAATGCTGCGACCCTATGCAAGACAGAGCCCCAGCGCTGGTTTTCAGCGACAGCCGGCGCTGACGTAATGACGTCGTCCGGTGCAGCACACAATTATTAGAACACTGTACCGGCACAGCGTACTCAATCAAAAAAGAAAAAAATTAATTTAAATGTGATAGAATAATAATTATGCTAAAGCCCACTTATAATACAATCTGTCAAACTTTAATAGATTGTCAACTTTATCGCTAAAATATAAAGTTCAAAGTTGATTGGGAAAATTTGACAGTTTCGGGTAGCTTGATGTGCTGGCGTCTTTACAGTAGGAAGTAGCATTTTGTGGGCTTAGAGCATCGCAGCTCGTGGATGCTCTAAAAACAATAACATGTTTATCACTAAACAGTGACAGTCCCGCAGTCTCCAGTTACCGTGACCCTTCTGAATCGATTGACATTCAGCTGTAACACGTAATTATGACTTTGCATATATCCACATTGTGCTGACATATCTATATGTAGCTCTTACACTTATATTAAATTCATTTACAAGTCAAATTCTGTCTGTTATTGGTGTAAAGTTACGATTTATTGAGGCATGTTCTCGATCATTCAGTCTATCTTGTTTATTAGCTTCCATATCGCAACGTAAAATTAAAAACTGATTGTCTCCCAAAAATCACTAAATATAATTAACGCTAAACGTATTTAAATCATTAAGACTCTCCCCCACAGACGCGTTATTGTCGGTGAGAGGGAGTGGGCCGTAATCCACCACGCGGGCCCAGTGCGGGTTGGTAGATGTCACATTCACATGTCTTCGAACTTTTGGTTCTAGGACATGCCGGCTTCTTTACGATGTTTTTCTTCACCGTTTTGAGAGCAGTGGTGATGAAATAATTTACACAAATTACCTACGACCTACGAACTCGAAAGTCGCGGCCGTTAATACCTACTAGGCCACCTTTGCTGCTGCTACTGTCGCATTTGGTTGACAAAAATTACAATAGCCAATCATTTCACTAGAAAAGCTCTTTAAAACATATCAAAATTTAACAGGCTAGCATCTGATAAATACGTGAACAATATATTTCGTAACACGATCGTATAATTAACACTGAAGTAGGTACATCTTCGCATTGTATTGTAAGACGTAATAAAGATGGAGTTGCATATTCATTGGGACCTAGACCGGCCGGGTCAGCCCGCGTCCGCTCGAAGGCGCCCGAGGGAGGCCGAAATCGCCCGATGGAGGCCGAAGATTGTTACGTATGTGGAGTAAACACTGACGCAATTGGATCATATTATTGATGGTGAAGATGTTCGGCTGTTTCCGTGAAAACTCGGCTATTGCTGTAGACACGAGGTCAGGTCAGACGAAGACAGTTCAGTGCTGCACTGTCTCCAAATTAATTCGTATTGGAGGCCAGTGACTGAACTTTAAATCCAGTCTTGAAATCATACACTCTATACATAAATATCTACAAATAAATAAAATGTTAAGATTATATGTCAAAATAATAGCTTATTACTAAATGCATATGAAAGTACGGTATATACGATACCTACTCATATATTTTTTTAAATTATTTATGTCTTTCTGTCTGTTTGTTTGATGATGCTTTGAACCCTGGAGAAGGATCTTGTCGATGATGATGATGATGCCTGGAGATGGATTTTATCGACATACCACGCACACGGGCGAAACGACGGGCGTAAGCTAGTGATAAAATAAAATGAAGATGAACTGGGGTGGGGAACCTTCTATTATTATACCTCGAAGGAAATTTTTGGCGATTTCCATTTCAATGTATGGAGTGAAATTGTTTGAAGAAGAATAGATTTGGAGCTCCTGGGAATAAGCCCTCTCAATACGCACACTTCCACCTAACTCCACTGGGTTATTATCTATCTCAAATGATTTTAAATGTACTTACTTACCATGATTAGAAATCTGACAACAAAAATCTAAATCCTACTTTAAAATTAAAATTCTGTTCAAATATTCAATTCGATCATGACCATTTATAAAAGAGGACATAACTTGCCGTCTCATTCCCGTCCATAACTTAGCAACTAAATAACATAGGGAAAATCACTAATGCAATTATCTGTTCTATATTTAACTCCAAACCACAATTAAAACTAGTTGCATAACACTACATATTAGCGACATTAACTGATAAGGGAAAGCGCATTACTTAATTGTCAGAGGGCCCGTCAGCGAGAGGAATGTTAATCGTCGCCTGCGCAACTGATCATTATCGATTGCTAATTGATCGCCACCTGGCGGATGAATCAGTTGGAAAGTTGGCAAGAGGACCGCTGGGAGGGGCAGAGGTTGGTCTGTCGCGTGGTGCAGTTGGCCAGCCCTGATTTGTGACGTAAGAGTTGGAAAAAGTACTAGCAGGTGGTTTGGCAGCAGAACGAGTTATCGTTTATTTAGGAAAAGTCAATGCTATAACTATTATTCACATTGACATGTTAGATAACATCAGCACCCTAATTGCGTAACACACTATCAGTTGGCGCAGTGGTTAAGCGAGTGACTGCTGCGCTGCGTGTCGCGGTTTCGATTCCCGCACGGAACAAATATTTGTATGACCTACAAGTAGTTGTTCCGGCTCTGGCTGTTTGTGTTTGTGAGTTTAAATGTTTGTAAACGCACCCATAATACAGGAGAAATTCCTAGTGTGGGACAACGTTATTATAAAAAAAAAAATCTCAATCTGAATCATTTTGAAGGACATTGCTAATCCATTGCTTCATAAGTTCGTAAAATGTGTCTTCTCAATAACGTAAATAACGCAATGAATGTTTTTGAACTGTCAAAATGAAACCGATTGCTTCTGATAGTGTGTTACGCCATTATCCCGCAGGCCTGTATTCCCCGATGGGTTATGCGGACCTATAGTAGGTCCTAAGTCCCATGTAATAGGGGGGGAGTCTATTGCCATCAACCGGGCACAAGTCCAGACTCCGGGCTGCTACTGAGAAATATCTGATCGAAAAACCTAATAACACTTTGCCTGACCTGGGAATCCCACTCTTTTCTTCTTGTGCCAATCCCCACGCTCCTGTGCCAGCATCATCCAGGCTGTCTTCGGATACCTTCGTACGTCTTCGGATCTCGACGTTTAGAGATACGTACGAAGGATAAAAATTACTTGCATTTAAACTTGGTTAATATAATTATAGGTTAACGTTTTGTTAATATTTTTTTAATTCGTTTTTTACCTTATTTAGTATACATAGAAACAGGAAAAAGTAAATTAGTTCCTGTGAATCATAATGTGAACAATTAGAGCTCTGAACAAAACTGTCTAAAAACTGCGGTGTTTGTGGTTGAACTGCTTTATTAAATTTTTATTGAGGACATTGAGGAAGGCAGTGATTTTAAAACAATATTACCTACTAGCTTCTGCCCGCGACTTCGTCCGCGGAAAATTTCTTGTTTTAACATAAGATAACACTCGATTGATATTACTGTATTTAATTTTATTAGTAAAATATTGTTTGGAATCAGATCAGTAACTTCAAAGATTACCTAAGTTCTCTTTTCTGCTCAAGGTAACTTAACCCTTGGTCGCCTTTTACTTATTTTATTTATTTAAGTTAGGTATCTATTTAATTTAAAGCTTCTCTATGTACAATGTTTGAGGTTGTTTTATTTTCCGGTAACAGAATAATCTGCTTTTCGGATGATCCCACTCTTGATAGACCAACATATAATTGCCTATGGGAAAAACATTCTTTTCGTAGCCAACCAAAGAGAATGTTTATCACTGGGACTTGTTAATAGTCAGGGCAAATGATGTTTTTATTGGAAACTCAGATAGACGCTGTGCACGTTCATCGCTGGATTCTCGAGCGCGGGCCTGCGATGTTATGGCATTTTGCCTAGCGAGCCGCTGCGAGCGCTCAGCGCTAGTCTCCCTATCCCTTGTTTCAGAGACATGCTGCCTTAAAACAGATAGACGCTGTGCACGTTCATCGCTGGATTCTCGAGCGCGGGCCTGCGATGTTATGGCATTTTGCCTAGCGAGCCGCTGCGAGCGCTCAGCGCTAGTCTCCCTATCCCTTGTTTCAGAGACATGCTGCCTTAAAACAGATAGACGCTGTGCACGTTCATCGCTGGATTCTCGAGCGCGGGCCTGTGATGTTATGGCATTTTGCCTAGCGAGCCGCTGCGAGCGCTCAGCGCTAGTCTCCCTATCCCTTGTCTCAGAGACATGCTGCCTTAACTCAGATAGACGCTGCGCACGTTCAGCGCTAGATTCTCGAGCACGGGCCCGCGACGTCCTCACATTTTGGCTAGCGAGGCCCTGTGAGCGCTCGGAGCTAGATTCTCTAGCGCGTGCTTGCGAAATATTTTCTCTATTTCTCGAGAGGCGCTGCTCATTTTCAGGGGCAGATTCTTCCGTACGGCGTACTCGAGCGGCTCTTGTCTGTGATGTCTGCCGGGATAGTTGAGATTTCCTTTTAGGCACGCTCTCGACAAACTACGCACAGACTTGAAAACAATTACGAACAAAGGGAGAGCGACTCGAACACCGTCCGCCTTTACAAAACAAAACAATCGTAATATCGAATAACTTTAACTCCTATCGATTATTACGATAGAACGAAGTACGAAACTACGAACATACAAAACAATGAAAACAAACGTACAACGAAATTACGATATTTTCGAATATGAGGACTCTCATAATCTCCGTGCTCATAATCGAATATTCGAATCGTTCGTATGGAACTAGACATGTGTAAGTAATGCGAGTGATGCATCGCGCGTAATATCACCCGAGCGCGTACTGTAACATGACATATTACTCGACTAAAATAAGCATCACACCATTACACTAAACATTACGCGAGCGAGCGGTAACAGCGCGCTACTCCGCGCTAGCACGAACCGAGCCCTGCCGATTACTCCCGAACGCATCGCATCGGCAATGTTCGGTTTATATCGGAAGTCCGGAACTAGACGAGTGCGATTTCGTATTTCGTCCGGTCAGATGACTTAGTTGGTTTTTTAAAACTCTATTTTTATAACGAAAGGGTTTACATTTCCTTGACACCACCACAGGTCGTAGGTAAATACTTTTCTTAGAATTCGAAATGCAATGCGAAATGCAAATATTGGGATGTTTTTTTATTTAAGTAGTTTGTTTACTATCGCGGTCAAGGACGCGTCTTTATTGAAATATTAAATTTATAAATTAAATAAGTATCTCAAATGTGTGATAGTTCATAGTGAGTAAATCACACTGTTACAATGCTCTGTTACTATACTATTTCAATAACATGTCCTATTACACTAGAATATTGCATTACATTAGGTATAACACGCGATGGTGTGCTATCACATGGCGCTACATCATAACATCACGCGTGATGTTTGAAGTGATGGTGAAATGTAATATTACTCGGCACGAAATGTAATGACATATAACATTACTTCGTGATGCACTGTTTTGCGCATGTCTATATGGAACTCCAATCTAACTAACGTGGGCATAAAAATTCGAGAGCGTCATCAATCCACGGAAAGTCTTAACACCGCGATTCAGAAAAATGACGTAATTGCAGAACGCCATCTATGGGCAAATAGGTAAAACGTCTGCACAATGAAAGTTATGCTAGGGGCATTTTGCGTTTTAGTAATTTTATATTATCTCCGAAACTGTATGACCAATTGATATACTGTAAATGGCAAATCTTATCTGTATGATGTTTTTGTGATACTGAAATAATTTATTGTCATAAGAATTAATATTTTGTTGCTCAAATAATCAACCAAACGTAAGTATACCGAAAAAAAATTTTTTTAATGCAATAAAAGAAGTATAAAAGATAAAATATAAAAGATAGAGATATGGTATCGCGGACTTTTTTGTAGAAATAATGAAGACGAACCAGGTAGCCATACATTGTTTTTAATTTTAAGCAACTGTTTAGGCAGCGCACGCAAATAATTCTGTTTTATGTGGTATTTTTTTCCGACTTGCTAGACAAAAGTTGTGATAGCTCGGTTAATATACATGCTATAGAAACAATTTATAGCCTATAGCACTCAGGAATAATGTAGCTTTCTGCCAGTTAAAAAATTGTTAGAATTGGATTATGAGTTCCAGAGATTACCCATTACATACAAACTTACAAACTTACAAATTTTACCTCTTTATAATATTAGTATAGATTAGAATGCATTTATTTAGAATTTTAAACCATAAGGTACGTAAGTACATGGACACTATGATAAAATTTACATAGTATAAAACAAAATCGCCAAAATGTCTGTATGCACATAACTTCCGAATTGGATAATTTTTTTTTTTTTTGTTGTGTTCGGTATTGCCAGGACAAGGTTTGTATGAAAGAAAATTACGGAAATTCGAAAAAAAATTGCACCCGTGCGAAGCTGGGGCGGGCCGCTAGTTCTATAATAAAATAATTTATCGAATCTCTAAATTTATAAAAATCTAATAAACGTTGTATAGTTACACAACGCTTTGTCTTCTTCTTTCGAAAGTCAAATTACTGACGACTGAAAGAGAGAAATCGATGTGTATCTATTCATCTGATATAATACGTTTATTAGTAAGGGGGTAAATGTTTGTTTACTATTTCAAATTCACAAGCATTATGGAACAGCATACAGACTGGAGGATGATTTCAATTCATATACATATGCTTTCTAAGTTTATTTTGGACATCGCTGACATCAATGGGAAACCTAGACTTATTTAATACAAATCGCCAATTTGGCTTGCAAACTGACTATGGTTGCCCATGTGTGTGTTGCAGTGGGCTGGCCATGTTTGTCGAAGAACCGATGGCCGGTAGAGAGTCGAATCCTGGAGTGGAGACCGCGTACGGCAAGCGTAGTATGGGCCGCAACGCAGCCAGATGGACCGATGACCTTATGAAGGTAGCCGGGACAGATTGGATGCGCAGGCGGAGGACAGGGTGTTGTGGCGCAGCCTGGGAGAAGCCCACGTCCAGCAGTGGACTGCTATAGGGTGAGGTGATTGATGGAATATTGAAATAAAATATTTAAACGTTACGCATACTCACTCCACCTCCACCAGCAGCAATGCAATTTCCTTAAAATCCAACTCTAAGTTAGGTAAGTCGACGTAATGAAGAAAAACTTGAAAAAAATTCTTTCAATAATCTGATAGTGCGCTAGCAAGAGCCAATCACCAGCATACGTAAGAAAATATTACCAAAAAAAACTCGATCTATTGAAGTCCACTGCTGAACATAGACTTTTCCCAAGTTCCGCTGACAGAGTGCATGCAAAAAACTAAGAACCAGGTGTTGACAACTCTTGGAAGAAAAGACCTGCACCTTGCACATTAATCAAAATCCGAATCATTTTGAATGATATTGCTAATCTATCGCTTCATATCTTCGAAAAATCGGTCTGCTCAACAACGTAAATAACGCAATGAATGTTGTTACACCGTCAAAATTAAATCTATTGCTACTGTAAGTGTATTATGTAATTACCACGCTAAATTTTACATGGAGCGACTGCCTATCTGACCTCCACAACCCAGTTACTGGGCAATACCCTTCAATTCCCTTTGGTAAAGCTGGTTGTCAGACATTCGGGCATGTCTTCTTCTTTTTAACCAAGATTACCTGTCACAAGTAAACTCCTCAACTTTATTACGCGTCCGCACAACGTATTCGCCGTTTTCACTGGAAAAACACTAATGAATTATAATATAAAACAGCACGTGCTCTGCCTACATTCGCCGTTCGACGCTGTTCGACGTGGGAGGTAGAAGCAATTACCGACGTTCATTAGCGAAGGGGTATCTCATTAGTGGCTTTGTAGTGTACTAGGAGTGATAGCTCTGAGGGGCAATTCTCGTAATTTTAAGAACGTTCACAGTCTGATCCGCAGTCTCTATCTGTCAAAAATATTTCTAATTTCCCTACACTTTGACAAGTTTTTGACATTTAATTGTCGCCGAGATGATAGATACTGCGACTAGATTTTGAACGTTTTAAATTACGAGAATTGGCCTTCAGATCAAGTCTTTAGCGATAAAGATTTTCTTTTGGATCGGTCTGATGTATCCTTTCGTTTAGCACCATAACTGCGTTCACACTTTTAATCTCAATCTGAATAATTTTGAAAGATATTGCTTATCCATTGCTTCACATGTACGAAAAATTTGTCTGCTCAACAACGTAAATAACGCAATGAATGTTGTTGAACTGCCAAAATGAAAGCCGTTGCTGCTGTTAGGTTAGTGTTACTCTATTATATCGCAGCTTCTGGTTTGGGAACAAATACGATAATTACTCATTTCAATTTGGACCAGAGCTTATTCATGAGCTCTTCGCTTGCACCACAAATGACTAAAAGTACGTTTACCATAAACAATGCTGTTTCTGTCAATCGTTCGAAGATGAAAGAGACAGAATAATGTTTTATATATATAATTTTAAGCGGGCTTTACTATTGTAACAATAGTGATAATAAGTAGGTGTGATATTTTTACATAACGTTGAACCTATAAATTTTTTTTAAGTTTACATCGATTTCTCTCTTTCAGTCGTCAGTAATTTGACTTTCGAAAGAAGAAGACAAAGCGTTGTGTAACTATATCTACATACAACGTTTATTATATCGAACGTATCGTAACGTATCGAATGACAGCCGGGACCAACGGCTTAACGTGCTTTCCGAGGCACGGAGGGGTCGTGGTATGTGAAGATGGACACCCATCCACGGACCAACCGCGGCAAGTGTAGCTTAACCTGATCGATCGACCCGTGCAGCTGTTATTACTTAGCCACGAGCCCGTCCACTATATTGCCACTGTTTTCATTTACTGTCGTATTGTTGTCTCCACATTGTATCTTTTAATTAGTAAGAATGTAGCGCAGATGATATCTTTAAAAACAACAGAAAAAAAAACTTATTTTATCGATCTACAGAATTCCGTAACCCATTCGTAACTAACGCCATAAATTCTCTGAACTGTCGACTGCTTATCAATCCCACAATCGACCAGACTCGAGTATCAATCGTTCGAAAATTCCTCTAGAGAAAAGTTTGACAGTGCATTAGCGATGCGCGGACGCAGAGCGGTACGCGCAGACATCCGGCCGCTTTCGCGGGCATGCGTACGACACATTTCGGAGGTTCCGTCCATGGCGACCGCTACTTTGTGTATGGTATTGTTAAATGGTTACCTATGCTTGACAAATGGTATTTCGTTGATGGAAATGTTAGGGATTTTTTTTTCTGTGATTTCCAGAACCTATTTGTATTAGTTTCCGATGGGATGCATTCCTACCGGCATGACAAAATAAAAAGATGATATGTGTAGTATGTATAGGTAAGTTATCTGTATAGATGAAATCCCATGGGTAGTACGGACTAACAAGCTATTTGGTATACCGGCAAAAATATTCATCTTTCCACTACACTGCCAATATTTAGTTTTATTTTGTGCATTAGAAATTTTTCAGCTTATGGCATCCTTAATTAAACAGAGTTGTATAAAAGAATTGACAGGCCTGATGGTCTAGTGGTTAGTGACCCTGACTGCTATGCCGGAGGTCGTGGGTTCGATTCCCACCCAGGACAAATGTTTGTGTGATGAGCACGATCATTTGTTCTGTGTCTGGGTGTAATTTATCTTTAATATGTATGTATTCAGAAATATATAGGTATGTTTATCAGTTGTCTAGTACCCATAACACAAGCTCTGCTTAGCTTGGGACTAGATGGCGTTGTGTGATAGTTGTGGAATATTATTTATTTATTTAATTGACTAACTCAGTACACCATTGTTTAAAAGCATTTCCAAGTTAGCTGCCTGTATACCAAATAGCTTGTTCGACCGTACAAAACGGCCGATGAATCATGGCCAGTCTGAACATAGGCTCTCCACACTTTCGCGTTGTTCTCTCGCTCACACTCACCTCATGTCACCATTTGTATCCTGGCGACAAACTGTCCCGCAGTTTGGCAGGTTTGTGATATATGTACAAATGTTTGGTCCAAAATAAATTATTAATTCATTTATTGGTTCCTAAAGACCTGAATCATTTTGGAGGATTTTGCTAATCCATTGCTTCATATGTTCCAAACAATTGTCTGCTCAACAAGGTAAATAACGCAATGAATGTTGTTTAACTGTCACAGTGAAAGCCAGCTGCTACTAATTAGTGTGTTACGCAATTACCCCATAGTTTGAATTGCAGGTAATGACAACGACAAGTGACAATCGCTTTCAAAGCGTTTTGTATTTCTACAACGATTTTCAACTGGATTATATACCTAAAAACGTTTTTTCGGTAGATTATGTCAATCCAATACATTTTTGACTTTCCATCATCATCGTTGATAGAATTTTCCTGTGTAGGCTCTCTATGGACGAACGTGTAAGTATCGCCACATTCGCCACTCATGGAGGTTATTATAAGGTACCCCATATCTTTATGGACCATCAAGTGATTTCGGCCAAAGCCTGCGCAATTACGCCTTCTGCCCAAAGTTCAGTCCGACCTTGAATCATCGGCCATATTTTAGCCTAAAAATGTTACATAACCGAAAAAATCCGACCATTTCATGACAGCATATGTACGATGTGAAGTAAGAGCCGTTTACTAAGACATTTCATTCTAGTACCTATTACAATTGTAAATTAAACACAGCCAAGAAAACGTCGTAAAGATGAGTAAATAAACAACACGAAGAAACATCTGACAGGCTGGCAAGATGCCCAAAACGTTATAGAAACTACCATCTGGTTAGCGACCGTTTCCATAGCCAACTTGATTCCATCAAAAGACGCATATATTTTTGACGTAATCTAGTTGGCTTTGGTCACTTTTCTTGGGCTTCTGGCAAAATTAAAAGATTTTATATACCATTTTCCAGAAATCACTTGATGCTTCTTTGTCTATGAAGACATGGGATGCATTAGAATAACGTCTATGAGCAAATACATCATACATAATCAGCCTATAATGTTCCTACTGCTATGCTGCTGGAACAAGCCTCCTCTGTGTGAGAGGGAGTGGGCCGTAATACACCACGCAGGCCCAGTGCGGGTTGGTAGAGTCACCAATTTTCGAAGCTTTGGTTCTAGGAGATGCCGGTTTCCTCATGATGTTTTCCTTCACCGTTTTGAGGAGCAGTGGTGGTAAATAATTTACACAAAGTAAAGCGCTTGTCTGGGTTCGAACCTACGTCCTACAACTCGTAAATCGCGGCCGTTACCATTGAGCCACGACTGCTCCTATGAGAGGCGATACTTTAATGTTCGTTTAGAGAGCCTAGACTAGGTAACATTCTATCAGCGACAACTATGATGGTGAAGTTCAAAATGGACCACCGGAGTCCGGCGTCAAGCAGTCTGCTGTGTTTCGTCGATGCATGGGAGGTCCAGTGCCTTAGGTATCTTCTTGGCACGCTCGTTCCATCATAGACCCCATGCATCGCTTTCCATCAGGCGTGATCGAGGTCAAGAGGGGGCAATTAAGCAAAAAAAAAGAGACGGTAAAAAAATGTTCCAGTATATGTAAGTAGTTGGGAAAATCTACGTATATGACTGCAATATTACAGGTAAAATTCTGACAATCTCGAACCAACAAGGTCATGAGATGATATAAATATGAATTCTGGTGTAGTAGTAACTCTGTCAACCATTAGTCACTTATAAATTAATGTCCATATTGCTTCAGTAGGTTTCCCTAAATTATCGCGAAGCCATAACTTCATGCGTCAGAGGATCGTATGTTTGGTAGCTTTTTTTCCTCAGCTACTAAAAGATTTATGAATTTATATTAAATGGTTCTTGTCCGTTTATGCCTATTAATGTATTCAGCTGCATCCGGTTAGACTAGAAGCCGACCCCAACATAGTTGGGAAAAGGCTTGGCACATGATGATAATGATGAATGTATTTCGCTGCTCTCAAAACGGAGAAGAAAAACATCGTGGGTTAGAACCAAAAAGTCGAAGACATGTAACTCTACCAACCCGCACTGGGCCCGCGTAGTGGATTGAAGCCCACTCCCTCTCACAGAGAGGAGGTCTGTGTCCCAGCAGTGGGAACATTATAGGCTGATTATGCTTTGATGTATTTCGCTAACTGCGTCATCATAATCATAGTCCTTCTTCCTTTTTTAACCGACTTCAAAAAGGAGGAGGTTCTCAATTCGACTGTAAGTTGTTTTTTTTTTTTGTAAAAAAAAATTTCCTAGTTTTATTCGGATTGCCTCAGAATTTCTTCTACCATAAATTTCTATATTTAGCTCTTCCGTCATCTCAATATTGAAACCGTCCTATCTAGCCATATCATCTTTCACACAATCTATTGGTCGGTGGATGCCATCTTCTTCAAATTTCTGGCTCTATTGAATTCCATATTCAATATTGCCAAAAAGTGTACAAAAAATTTTATGCACCATTGTATTCCTCACACGTACTCTCAAAATCTAGTATCTATCTACAAAGGAAGTGTCTTCGTGATCATAATAATGTGCTGGGTTAATAAACTTTACGGCTAAAAATACCGGATGATTTTTTTTACCGGTTCCAAATTTTTACAGGGTGTTCTACCCATGAATATGAACAACTTTCACTATGGGATCAACTCTGAAATAACGAAAAAAAATCAGCTGCTTCATACAAAAGTTCAATAGCTACTTGACCAAAATGTATATGAAACAGCAGATTTAAATGTATAGAAAAACACTTGACCGTTCACGCTCAACCGATGATGCGTTAGTGCGTCGAGTGTGAACGGTCAAGTGTTTTTCTATACATTTGTCTGTTCTGGCGTTACGCGACCGATAATACGCGACGCATGTTCCGTCAGATATGAACCTTCCCTTAGAGTGGAGACCGCGTATCGGCAAATGTTGTGCGGGTCATCCCTTAAGAAGGTGATTGGGGCAGACTGGTTGCGGAAGGCGGAGGATAGGATGTTGTGGTGCAGCCTATGTCCAGCTGTGGACTTCGATAGGCTGAGTTGATTGTTGATTGAATTAAATCAATGCCCTTTTTTGTGGATGGGAAATCATCAAATGACTCCTCCCGCTCTGGGTGGAGCGGAAGGGAGTGTCAGACTCTTACTGACTAAAACCCACCCGTGTTCCTTCCTTAGCTCTTTATGTTCCGGGGCAGCGGTAACCCTTTCGGACAATCCCTCTGACCCGGCAGGATTAAATCTATACTCATGCCTTCTTTAAATGAGAAATATATCAACAAGTATTTGACATTGGTGTGATAGTTGAAAAGAAATGCATACAACGCAGGATGTTTGAATGTTTAGTATCCGAATTCGGTCGGGTTACTGAGTTTTTGTCACAAATAGAAATACACACGCGTTGGTAGGTTCAGAATTTTGATGTGAATGAAGATTCTATCAGTACACATTTTTTATAACAACACCACGGCTTGTTTCCCCAAAGAATTGGGCAGAGGTGTAGGTACTTATAGTACACCCATACACTATAAATTATGTATTATTAAACTAGCTGCGCCTCGCGGTTTTACCCACATAAGTCTCGATTCCGTGTGAATATCAGGATAAAAAGTACCCTATGTCCTTTCCCGGGACTCTATCTCTATACCAAATTTCATCTAAATCGGTTCAGTGGTTTAAGCATGAAGAGGTAACAGACAGACACACTTTCGCATTTATAATATTAGTATGGATTTCACAGTTCACTGTTGGGCAAAATCACCTCCCAATTTGCCCCTCGATAAGTAGGAGGTACCTACTTACTAGGCTCTTCACCAGACAAGTATTCCGCTTTCCGTTCGAACCAACTGAACTGTGAACAATCGCGCGAGTGCCGAGCGAGCGGAGCGAGCGCTTCCGCAGTAGCGGGCGGCGCGGCGGTGAGCGCCACATCCCAGTCAGTCGCAGTTAGGTGGCTATTTAATATTTTTAGGATCCCAAAATGGGAATTATTAAAGGTTCACAAAAAGAAGCGCATTCATTATATTAGAGTGTTCAATAATATTTTTAGGAAAGCAAAATGGGAGTTATTTGCATAACATAGCATAATCAGCCTATAATGTTCCCACTGTTGGGACACAGGCCTCCTCTCTGTGGGAGGGAGTGGGCCCGTACCACGCGGGCCCAGTGCGAGTTGGTAGATGTCACTTATATTAGAATTTTTGGTTCAGGGACATGCCGGTTTCCTCACGATGTTTTCCTTCACCGATTTGAGAGAGAGAGAGTAGTAATGAAATAATTTACATGAAGTTAAGCGCCTCTCTGGGTACGAACCTACGATCTACAACTCGTAAGTCGCGGCCGCTACCTCTGGGCCGCCAGTGCTGTAGTTATTTGAGAAACGATTAAATACAAATCTTGTGAAAATTAATGGGATTGTCATTCTAAATGCTGTTTACACCTTTGGTGGGAACTACGGTCAATACAAAGTTCACCTTTAATTAAAAATTCATAGAACTCCTTTTAAAGTACTTAATCATAGCTATGGTACCTAATTAATGTTAATCTAAGTAGCTACATGAGTATGACTTAATTATTACTGTACTTAATTGATAGTTTAGTACAAATTGCGCTGAGAGACACATTGAAGTAATTACTCAGTAATTAAAAGGGTTCTAACTTCTAATGCGATAGTATTTAAAGTCAATAATATTATCATATTTGTTTTTATCATTTATTGCTTATACAGGGTATATAGCAGGGACAAGCAACCTGTTACCTGTGTCCTAACCTTATTTACTAGCTGCGTCCCGTGGTTTCACCTGCATAAGTGTCGATCCCGTGAGAATATCGGGATAAAAAGTATCCTATGTGTTAATCCTGGTTATAAACTATCTGTGTGCCAAATTTCATCCAAATCCGTTCAGCGGTTAGTGCGTGAAGAAGTAACAAATATACATGCTCCCAAACTTTCGCCTTTATAAAATTAGTGTGATTAGTAGGGAAGGATTTTAAATACTAATAAATTTATGTATAATAATAAATATTATTTTATGTTGCATTTCACATACGAATTTCCATGTCAGCCACCACCGAAATAGAAAACAATATTCTGGTGCTAAAAAACCTTACATCAAAAACACACCAAACCCTAAACATGGATATTAATAATAAGTCCATGCCAAAACCAAACTCAACGATGTTGCCACAGCAAATAAAGCAGCGGAACTTGCCACAACAAAATTTAATACAATAAAAAGGTTTGCCAACGTGTTAATTAGAAGAATTTAGGCGTGAATTATAATGATTTGCGACTAAAGAGGTCATGACGTAAGAACATGACACTGCGTTTCGTAAGAGCGCGAGATGAGCCTCAAATGTAACGCTATGAGCAGACCTTGTTACTACTTAACGGGCTATGAGCACGGCAACGATGTAGAACTTTTGGAAGTGGCTCGCAGACTCTTGGACCGCAATGTAATTGTAAAATAAAAACACACAATACAGGATGGCAGGGTCATCGACGCGAGCCTTTACCATGAATTCAGTACGATTCAGAACAAACGAAACATTTCAATGCTGGGGGCGTTGAAATTCTTCGTTTCTTATTAAAAAAACTATCTGTTCCATACATTTTGACAGCGTGGGTATCGCACTTTTCTATGAAACAGCAGATTTTTGAGGTGTGTCGATGGCGAGAGCGAAGAGCGCGAGGGTCGGGATGGGACGCTCGGGTCTCAAGTTAACTCTTGCGGGTTGTAAAATACTGGTATTCATTCAGCTGCATCCAGTTAGACTGGAAGCCGACCCCAACACAGTTGGGAAAAGGCTAGGCAGATGAAAATGTGAAAGCAATGGCCACATAATATACAATGTCTCAGCCGATAAGCCGCATCTAGCAACTCTAAGTCCTAATGAATAAATATACTAATGCATACCAAACGCAATGTATTATTATAAATATTAAGTTAAATGTTTCATAAGGTTTCGAGAACGTCTTATCTTAACACTAACGACCCGCCCCTGCTTTGCACGGCGTGCATTGCATATAAGCATATAAGCAGTGCCTACCTCGATATATCAACATAAGCCTGTCAATTATATTTTAGTGTATGCCCCACAATTAAGAAACACTAAATTATCATACAGCTAACAAAAAACGATTTCTTCATACAAACACGCGCGGCAGTAGGCAGTCGCCGGACGGCCTACTCGGCTCCCGTACTATTCGCACATTGTCATTGGTCTTTACTCGTTCAAGTTAATACGACAAAATTAAAAATACGTACGTCTCACGCGTAATACCATGACGTTTGATCTTAATTTATCACCCTTAAGTAGGCATGCCTACTCAAATAACCACACTTTTGACCTCACTTTTTTTTCTGATTAGTGACCGCGTTTTTTGCCTATACTAGACCCGGCCTAGTGTAAACCTATTCTGAAAACCAATGCACGCCACTGTGCACGGGTGAAATTTACATGTGAAGACAGTATTCTGTACACCACATGCCGTGCACAAGTTCTGAGCAATAACCTAAGAAAAAGTACTAAGCTTGCATGAATTCGAGATAGTATTTCATTAATATTATTTAGTACTTCTTTTCGTATATATCTCTTCTTCTTCGTGTCGCTGGCACGACTGTATCTTATCATGTTGGCGCAAATCTTCGCCGCCACGACGTCGTCGGTGGCAGCGCAGAGGTCACTTTGATTGCATATTTTGGGACACAGAGGGCAAGAAAAGAGGTGGAGCATGGTTTACGACCTACATCCACAACTAGACTGCCAACCATCATCTGCCTAGCCTTTTTCCCAACTATGTTAGGGTCGGCTTCCAGTCTAACCGGATGCAGCTGAATACCAGTATTTTACATGAAGCGACTGCCTATCTGACCTCCACAACCCAGTTACTGGGTAATACGATACCTCTTGGTAAGACTGGTTGTCAGACTTTCGGGCTTCTGACGACCCGTAACGACTGTCAAAGATCCACGAATGACAGCCGGGACCAACGGCTTAATGTGCTTTCGGAGGCAGGAGTCTTGGTATGTGAAAATGTGAAGACGGTCACCCATCCACGGAACAATCGCGGCAAGCAACCTGATCGATCGACCCGTGCGGCTGTTATTACTTAGCCACAAGATCCTCAACCAGACTGCCACCCATTATAAACCTTCCGGAATTAATTCTCTAAATGATGGTGAAACCGTATCAAATTCTGTTGCGTAGTTTAGAAGAACAACGCGGACACACGGACAGACACGAAAAGCGATGTTAATTTGTAATAAGTAGAGATATAGCGTAATTATCTCAACAACGTTCGTCTACAACTTCTAAGCAAGTGAGACGATTTGCTAATTGTAATGAGAACCTTTTTTTAAAAAGGTTCGTTAAACAAAATGGCCGGTTATTATCTCATTTTTATGATTGTTTTGCTTGAGATAAGTAGTAATTGCGTTGCAGGGTAAAGTATTGTGACGGTATGGCACTCTGCTTAAAGTGTAAATATAATTTGATCTTAAACTGGATATTTTCAAAGGCTGTTCTAGAATCTAAAACTCTAAGTTGGTTTGATAACCTAACTACATATTTTTAAGAACTTTTTATTGCTCTTTCACTTCAGGATATCCTTAATTAATATCCTCCGACAGAAAGAGCACCTGAAATCAGGCGTTGGTCCGAAAAATTTATAAAATCCACATGTTTCGATTTTTTTACAAGTTCTACAAAATAACATTGCTTGTAAATTTAATACATCTTAATTAAATTATAATATTATTTAATATTGACGTTACTTTTAGGTCTCAGCATTTTTTCGTCACTCATTTTTTTCGTTTTTTTTCGTCGTCTTTGTAAAGGAACTGTACAAACAATATCCCTATTCTGAAACTCCTAGTCCCCCACACACGTTCTCTATCGATTCGAACTGTATCGTCCGGAAGCTCCCACGAGAATCACTCTATTATCATCATCAGTACCTAAAATGTGGTCTGGGATAAAATTGTGCGGTATTTTTATCTCGCTCCGATAAAACTATTTTTTTATTAAAATACTGGCATAAAAATACATTGAGGTTTTGTAATAGGTACAGTTTAGTTACTATAATACCAGTCTATTCTTGTTCTACTCTATGGCAAAGATCTCATCTCATACAGAAAAGACACGAGCAATATCACCACGCTTACTCAAGGCTGATTGGAGATTTCAGACTTATATTTTTCTTACTTATATAACTACTAGCTGCTGCCCGTGACTTCGTCCGCGTGAAAACCTTTTTTTTGTTCTTTTTCTAAAATAAAAGTAGCCCAGTTACTCCTTATTACATCAGCTATCTGCCAGTGAAAGTCCCGTCAAAATCGGTCCAGCCGTTTCAGAGATTAGCCGGAACAAACAGACAAAAATTGTAAAAAAAATTATTCTGGTATATGTACCGTGTATACATCTATATGCATTTAGCAAAAAGCGGTTATTTTAATATTAAAAACAGACACTCCAATTTTATTTATTTGTATAGATGTATAGATAAGTCCGAGAAGAAGAAGGTGAGAAGCACAAAACCGGTCGAAGTGAAGGTGCTTGGGGAGGCCTATGTCCAGCAGTGGACGTCTTTCGGCTGAAATGATGATAATGATGATGATAGATAAGTCCAGGTTTTCTCACAATGTTTTCCTTCATCGATGCCAATAATGTCCAAGATAAACTCAGAAAGTATAACTATTGAAGTTTTGTATAGAACAGATGATAAATTTTTCACGAATAGGTACGATGTTGGCCGCATGGAGAAAGTTGTTCATTTTGATGGTCTTTACCACACTTTTCTGTTACATACTGTATACAGCCTTTTTTTTTAGTGCGCGGTGGAAATCTTCATGGACTTCCTCCAACGTGGGCTTGACAGAGGGCCATGCCGGACTCTTACCGGCTAAAACCACCGCGGTGTTCCATCTCTACCTATAGCCGGGGGTGTGGGATTCGCATAAGCATTCACCGCTCCCCCGACAGGCCTCGACCCGCTGTTCCTCTGCGGGTCCCACCTCCTCGTATACTGTATACACCCTTAGCCTTAGCCTAGTTTATAGTACTTTCACAGCTACCTCTAATTTTGCATCGCTGTCAAAATCACAGTGATCTTTATTCTCATTCTAATAAGGTTGCTGTTTGGTTGCTGCCACTGACAGGTCTGGCAAAATCATTGTGATCTTTATTCTCGTAACAATAAGGTCTCTGTTCGGTTGCTGCTGTCAGAGGTAAAATAACTGAACGGACTGTAGTGTTCCTTATTCTCATTTGTGTCTAGACGACACGTCATAAAAGATCCACATTACACCACCGCGACTTCTACAGACTTATTCAGATTCTGTGGTCGGTAATTTTATTACTTTATTACACATAGTCTGTCTGTCTGGCATCGGTCATTTACTCGTACATGACAATTTGTCGAACAATGCGCCTCCGTGCGAAGAAACTATAATATATTTATTATAATATATAACATGATTGTTAACAACTCGGAGGAAAGTGAAAATAACACGTGATCTAATTAACTTAAGTAGATATAAAAAACCTTTTTTTTTATTGAAAAGTAACGGTTTGTTGTGTTTGTGTTTGAGTTGTTTCTTGGACTTTCATTGACGATTTAAAATCTACTTATATAGGGTGGTAGGAAAAGGAACATCGACTCACAACCTGATTCTGAATATAACCCAGATGAAATTTTTCGTCGGTTATTTAAAAAATAAATAGCTCTACTGACCGTCGATTTATGTCACCCCGTATAAATAAAAATCAAATTATCGTGTTTGTTGGTAAGCGCACACTCACTAGAGAACAGCTGGACTGATTTGGCTATTTTTTTGTTTTAAAATGTTCGTAATAGTCCGAATTAGGTTTTTATCGAAAGGAAAATTGGAAGTTTCCCAGACGATTTTCATATTCGGCGTAAACTGAACGTCCTTTTTTGTATGGGATTTTAGTATTAATTAAAATTGTATAGAATAATGTCTGGTTAGCTGGTATTCTAATAATATTTCACAGAAACACAAAAGAAGATTCCGCTAAAATCCACTAATTATCAGTTTACGTAGATTTATTGCGAAGAGGATTTAAGTAACCAAATGTTTTTGGGCTTTGGACTACCGGATAGACATTGACAGCTCACAATCATCTACGATCTTCGAATACCTCTCTTTTATTGAAAGAAACAAAACATTAATTATAGAGTTTGGCATACCTAGTCGAAAAATCGTAACAGACGAAAATGTCTAAAAAAATATCCTACACCTACAATTTTATTTTATTCACACAATTTTCCACCTACATCTTTTCCACAATTTTCTCGACAAACATGTGCATTTCATTATTTATAAAGCGTTTATAAGAGGTGAATGTATTACTATTCAATAACAATCAAAACACGTTAGCACAACAGAATATGTTCTCTGCCCGCCATGTTTGAACAAGTGTCGTAATTATGACGAATAAAACTGCGCTGCGTTTTCTCTTATATATTAACCGACTTCATCTCGTAATATACTTACACGCTTCAATGTCATTTTCGTGCAAGTCAGTCAATCGGAGCTGCCTCCCCTTTTCCCAAATATGTTGGAATCAGCTTTTAGTCTAAGCGGATGCAGCTGAATACCAATATTTTACATGGAGCGATTGCCTAACCTCGGACCTGCACAACCCAGTCGCTTGGTAACACGATACCCCTTGGCTAGTTTTCAGACTTTTGGGCTTCTGACTACCTGTAATGTCTGTCAAAGCTCTACGAATGACAGAATCTCGTAATATTACACTATATTAATATTATAAGTCTTCACGGCCTTTGCACGCTTCAAGGTTATTTTCGTGCAGATGTTTATACGTCATTCTGGCGTAGCTCATGCATCTTATTTTATCTAAGAGCCATTTTTTTTAATGGTGCTCTAAGCATGAATATCGAACGCTAGATTTTAGTAGAGATTTTTTGCTTTCTGCCAGATTTGAATCTAATTTGAGATTCATAAGATGACAGTCTCATTCCAGAATATGGGTGTGGATTTTTATTGGCATGTACGTTTATCAAAACTTCAATTATTAACTTTAATTATTATTCTAATATAATGAATGCACTCTTTTTATGAACCTCAAATAATTACAATTTTGGGGTCCTAAAAATCTTAAATAGTCAAGTAACTGCGACCAACTCGGATGTAGCGCTCGCTGGCCGCTGCCACGGCATGCTGCAGCGCTCGCTACGCTCGCTCGGCTTGCGCCCGTTTAGTTACAGTTCCTAACCTTTTTGTTCGGGGTGCCCTAGCTTCACACGTCACAGTTCTAAGCTAACCTAGTCCGTTTGGTCGGGGTAGCCTAGCTTAGTTACTGCGGCCAACTATAAGAAAGGCCCAAAACCGAAAAGAGGGACATTTATTAAAAAAAAGTGTGAATTATTAGGTCAATAAGTTTTTAGAGGTTCAGTTCCAAATTTCCCAAGCAATATAAATTTACGTACTTAATTTATTACGTTTCATTAATTTTCATAATTCAGTGTTTAATTTCAGCTGAATAAAGACTAGGAAGGTTACCTACTCGTAAGAGTAAACTATGGTTTAAAATTATATATTACAATTGTTTTTTTTTTTTTTGTTAGGGTGGTGATCATACTTATTATTAATACTAGCATCTACCCGCGATTTCGTCCGCATGAAATTTCTTGTTCCCCGACCCACCCCGTCGCATCGCATCGTCTGCCCGCGCTATACTTTGTTTTCGCTTAGCGTTCTTTCCGACTTTTTTTCTTTTTGCTGGGCACCTAAGTGTCCTAGCATGATGTTAAATACCCTATTGTCTTCCTCAAAAACTGGGCTATCAAATGCAAAACCCCACTGATGGTTCCAGAGGATAGCGCGTTCAAACAAAAAAACTCTTCAACATTACAAACAAGTTTACAATTCAACTACAAAATAAGCATCTATAGACACTAAAAGAAGTTCTTTGAAAAAGATAGAAGACCATTAAGTGCAATCATAGAGCATATTCATTTATGAACCATAGACTATATCGAATCCTTATCTTTTTTCTTGCGCACAGAGGTTAATAACTTCTGAATTTTAAACAAGATACCAACCGGATAATTACAATAAATACAAATGAATTATAATCATCCAATATTGAAACAGTGTCTCGAATTGGATATAATTCTTTTGCAATGAGTTCATTCAGCCAGTCAGTGCCCTTGGAAAATTTAAAAAACAGGTACCTATCCAGTTGAAATGTTCCTTTGCCTCGACTTTTCTTTTGATTTTTTTGAGTTCTGCATATTCTTATACGGTAGCAGAGACATCGACGCGCAACCTATAATATACAGGGTGTCCAGTAAATAGTACGACATATTGCAGGGGGTGATAGCTTGGGCCAATACCTACCAAAACAACATAATAATGTTCCGCAAAATGTAACTTTTTTTTTCACCACTAGGTTAAAGGCGATAAGAAAATCGTTCTGCGAAGATTTAAACAAAACATAGTATTTCTTGAAACATTCTGGTTTTTGATAGAAACAAGACTTGTCAATGAGTAGAAAAACTATTCACGAATAATTTGATGTAAAACAAATACTAGAAAAGGAATTTTTCATTACGAGATGCTTAATAATCTGTTTCAAGGTAGAGATTTTTCGATATATCGGAAAAAAAATGATAACTGTAAATCTGTAACATTTTGCGGAACATACATTGTGTTGTTTTGGTAGGTATTGACCCAAGCTATCACCCCCTGCAATATGTCGTACTATTTACCGGACAACCTGTATATGAATTCAGTACCTACATGATTCTGAACACCCGTTTTTACTTTTTTGTTACGGTGTCCACCTCTGCCTATGGCTCGAGGTGCAGGATTCGCATAAGCATTCACCGCTCAATTCTGAACACCCCTGCGTTAAAAATTTTCACGACAATATCAGTTGAATTTGGAAAATTATTTATCTTACCGAAAAAATTAATTCTATAAACGAAACTGCTAAAGTTAGGTAGGTACTTTGAAGATAGACGCCTAAGATCCTATAAAAAAAAAATGCCCGTGCAGCTCCGTACACGTAATGGATAGGTAACTTTAAAAAGACAAAAATAATAGAGATTTATTGTGAAAGAGAGTTACATTTTTTCTTCTCTCTCATGTAACGAAATGTGTGTAAACGTGTCGCGTCCTTGAAATTTAATTCTCAATTCTCGTCCAATTATCGAATCGCCGTCCAAGAAGTTTCGCTTCAAAAATAAAGGAACTAAAAGTTTTCTACAATAACGGAATGGCCTCCATTCTCTAAAATCGCACTGCAATTTATAGCTCAGAGCCAATACCTACTCGTAGATTATCCATCAGAGACAGAGACCTTCGCTTTATTGCTTAACCAAGAATATAAAAAGGTCCCGTCAAAAAGTTCGTTATATTACAACAGAACAAATTACAAATAGGTACGTATATAGTATGAGAGATTCGGATCACGTGCGATGCACCGGGGTCAATGCCCGTTCTGACAATATTGACACCAAGAAGAGATACCGACTCAAACAAATAATGTGGCCAAATACGATAGATGTGATCGGAAGAGGTCTTGTATCCTTCATAATATTTTGTTTATGGTTCGAGTATTTTTTTTAATAGACCGTTAGGTTAATTTGTTGCTTGCACTACTGGACAGCAAAAAGTTAGGATGTCAAAAATGGGCGGGAAAATTTAAAAAAAAGTTGAAATAGCGTCTATTGATTATGAAACATAATGAAAACAGAAGTAGAAGGCGTTCAAGTTATGTAAATGATCTCTAAATTATCAATCAGTGATCACCACACGCGAGTCATAAAACTCAACTGCGCGAGAAAAAAGGTTGTTGCACTATTTGTAAGGTAGGTATTTCCAGTTCGTTAGTGTCGTGATCATTGGTAACACTGGTGATTAAGCAGATGGGGTTGTCACGTAATTGTCAGTCTAACATGGATACAATGACATTATCTAAATTCTCCATTTTAAATTAAAACATACCTTTAGAGTTATTTATTTATGTATATATCCTTAATTAACAAAAATAACAAAATTAAAACTAAGTATACAAAAACTAAAATATAGCGTCGAAAAATTCATCCGCATCGCTGTCGACAAGTAATGTACCCAAGAGACTGGCGGCATTACCATACATAGACAGAAAAAAGAATCTGCCAAAACAGATTTAAATCAATTTTTTGTAACCTAAAACTTTATAAAAACAGATAGGTACCTACTACATGCCTGCTAAAAATAATTAAGTAGGTATTGTTTGTTACATGCGCACTGCGCAAAATAAGCTCTTAAGCCGGCTGTACACATGGGGCCAAGGTGTTGGGCCAACGTGTTGGGCAAAAATGATGGATAACCAAGATTGCTGTTCACACATTGGCTTACTGATCATTCTGCATTGGCGCTTCAAAGATGGACGTAGAAGTTCTTGCAGCCGCGGCAATTTATTTATACAGTGCGTTTAATTATTACGTACATGTGCACCAAAGTAGAGTGACTAAAAAGAAATGGCGCAAAAGAAGGTGGTGGATGGTGACTATTCGTAGGAATAGAACGAGGTAAATGTGTTATTAGTTATTATTGATATACAGGGTGATAATAATTTTGCTATCGGAACATGGGAACGTAAATTTCACTCACGCGCAACGATACTGTCTCCGCTGACGAGTAACAACGAACTGAACAAGACACCAACGTGTGAATGTGAACGCTGTTTGCGGAGCGCGCCAAGATCCTTTGATGTGTGCACAAAAAACCGACACTATTCGGATGGCCTGCCAATGTTGGCGCCAACTAGACCAATTAAGCCAACATACCGCCAGGTAGCTCTCTACAGTTGGCCCAACACGTTGGCCCAACACCTTGGCCCAACACCTTGGCCCAACACGTTGGCCCAACACCTTGGCCCCATGTGTACAGCCGGCTTTAGATATCATGCACTATTCAATCTATCGCATTATTACATTGGCATAACAGCTGGTTGCATGACATTATTTTCTTTTTTATACGCTACGCAGCAAGCGGTAACAGACACTGGCCGGTAAATGTCCCGCGCTAATAAACGCCGTTAAGAAAAAAAAACAAAGATTCATTTTCGCGCCAACACTTCTTCCGCCATATTGGTCGCGTGATAAAAATGATGTATTTACGCGACTTTCATTCACTTTCGATGCAGAAACTGTGATGTTCATCATGTTTAGTGCTCTTCCTAGTACGTTTTGTTCCATTTTGTTGTTAGTTGGATTTGAAAATATGTCGATTGTATTTCCTGCTCATTAGATTATATTGATGTCGTGCTTAGCTGAAATGGCTGGGAATCAATGACTATACAACCTCGTGGTTTAATTCTCTTTGCTGGGTATAATAGTTGATGTTCCACTGTTTTATCCTATGAAATATAGGTACCAAACTTAGTACAATATTAAACGAATTATAAAATAGACTGCCTCGGTGGTCGAGTCCTTGCAAGTGCTATTGGTAAGCATGAGGGGTTCGATTCCGAGGTCGGGCAAAGTGTTATTGGGTTATTCTATCAGAAATTTCTCAGTAGCAGCGCGGAGTCTGGATTTGTGGCTTATTGGTGGCAATAGGCTCGTCCCTATTACACGGGATTTAAACATAACTGGCGAAACGTGGGTGTAATAAACACATCTGCCTGACCCTTCGGGGGATTACAAGCGTGATCTTATGTATGAAAAAATAGCATAATCACTTTCAAAAAGTCTAGATAAATTACGATTAAGCTAAATTAATACCTATTCCTATTATGGTTACGTAACACGAACTCAAAATATTAATCGGATTACGAAGATTAATGTTGATATTCCTAAACCGCCGCACCGATTAGCTAAAATATCGTTTTGATTAACATCTATTGTGTTACGGGATTCGCAGCCACCCTAGTCTATATTTTGTAAACTAACTGGCCGAACATCCCGTCCATCTATTTTTTCCGTTGACGAAGCCATGTTTGTAAACGTCCATGTCGGTTTGTGAATGAAATTCGCGCGGTTTCCGCGATTTGGCGGGAGAACGTGTCGGTAGGCAAACATCTCTATCTAAACATCATGCTCACCTTATTTTAAACCTTACTGTTAATGATACTAAGTTCGAATTGACTTGTACAGTCGTACACGATCATAACTCGCGTGAGGACAATGACTGCATCTTTGAAACTGTCCACCCGCACATGACAATAATTATATCACCGACTCACGAAACTAATTATTACTTTATTTTTCTGAAATCAATCTAACGTTTCATTTTGTAATAAACCGTCGTGCATATTAGAATTTATGCCGTTTGGTTTTTCCTGCCAAACCGCATATTAATATTAAAAGCATATATCATTGTTCTACAACCATACGTTCTTATTTAAACTATTAAATTAAACGCATTTATTTAATTAACACCATAAATTGGTATCCAAAAACCAAGCATTCCATGAGGAAATTTACAAACAATTTTAAAATTATCCTCAGTTCCTAATAGGTATAGATACCTAAAACTAAACCATGAATTGCCGAGAATATAATACAGATATTCGTCTGAGTCAATTGAGCAAAATTAGCTGTTGTTAACTAACATTATCCGTCCCTGCTTCACATTATTGTTACGACTACAGATTTCTGTATTATGCACAAATAAACATTCCTATACAGGGTTTTACGGAAAGGGTATATCAATACAAACGGGTTGAAGAGTGTATCTCGTCTAGAATCTCTGTACAAAATTTCAGGTCAAAAGCATTAACTTTGAAAATGCTTAATATTTTTTTATTTCGACATCACGGCGCTGCACTGGCGCGCGGCGGCGTGACGTGCGTGTACTAGGCGCACAGACACACTACAGATAATGGATAATGACCCTCGTAGTGCGGTGACACGTTTGTTATGATTTCAATTTAATAAACTATCGAAATAAAAAAATATTAAGCATTTTCAAAGTTACTGCTTTTGAGCTGAAATTTTGTACAGAGATTCTAGACCAGATACACTCTTCAACCCGTTTGTATTGATATACCCTTTCTGTAACACCCTGTATAAATTCTCTAAATGATGGTGAAAACCGCATGAAAATCCGTTGCGTAGTTTAGAAGAACAACTCGGTCACACAGACAAAGCTACTTAAATTTATAATATGACGTATAGATTACACAATACAATAAAAAAACAATAAACTCTAACGCATCAAGGTCGGGCATTCGACCAGTGCAAACGTAGCACTATGAGATCCTCTTCCGTGAAGTTCAAATTCATTATAAATACTTTTAAGGTCATTATAAGCACCTCTCTAATTAGGATATTAAGTCTTTCATTAAGATTCCTTCAAATCCCAGCACTTTTGCCAATTAAAATGTATTGTCGAAGTCTTTACCTCCATTTCGTCTACGACTGCTTAAGGTTGCATATTTGGACCATGTTTACTTTTTCTCATAAGCCAAATTAGGATTAAATATACAGCTTGATGACTAGCAAGTAAGTTAACATGTATAGGAACAATTTAAATGTAGTTTAAAAACGTAAATAATAGCAAAAGGAGACCCTGCAATCAAAAAGATACTACTTAAGACTGACCCAATAATTGCCAAATTAATCTAGGTTGCTTAAATAATATAGATAAAATATTACTCCAAAACGATCATTTGCACCAAAATAATGAGTCACTGATAAACTCGCTAAGAATGCAGAGGTAAGTATTGATAAGAATTGCGTGTGGACAATCAATTACAGTATTTACCTTATATCAGGTAATATTAAGTAAGGTAAGTGCAAAATGTTCAGGCATCAAAATGCCATCTTCACTTCATTAATTCACTGACAGGCAACGCACAGCCTAAGCCTTACAGTCTAGAAGCATGAAATGTTTAACAAGAGTTCCTTATACCTATAGCGAAAGTATAAAAGGATTTTTGAAAATTAACCCCCTAAAGGGGTTAAATGAAAGGGTGATGAAAAATGTAAGCCAAAAGTTTTCCTGATGGGAAATCCCATGGGATACACGGCTTGTTCATACTAATTTTGAAGCGATTATTTAAATAAAAACAAATAACTATGCTGTTATATTGAAATAGTTTACCCATCGCCCTTGCAAAACTTCCTAAAAAAGATAGAATGGTAGTTTTAATTTTTGTATAAAATGATTTTGCATAAGTAATCATCACCAATCGAATATTTCATATTTTGTCCTATTATCTTATCATTCCTCGTATATAGTAGGTATTGAACTTTGCTATACATATTTCTGTACATTATTCCTAACAATTTATTTTGTATATTTACATAATTTAAAAAGCTAACAATCTTAAAATGTACAAGTATATAAAAAGGGAGGGAAAATAATCAAAGGGCATCAAAAAATTCGTCCGCATCAATTTTATACTTGTACATATTATTATTTTAAGATTATTAGCTTTTTAAATTATGTAAATATGCAAAATAAATTGTAAATTCCTAACTAATACCTGCACATTTCAATGTTTCAAGGACCTAAATATCTTGGGTTTTCTCGAACGATTTGTCATTAGAAACTGTGGTTTCGTGCGTACCAATTTCAATTTTACCTATTTGGTCGCATTCACTTTGTGAATTGGTTCACTAATTAAATCATTTAAGCTATTTTCCTTATCAATGAGTAATGAATGATTGACGTATTTAATACGAAGGCAACGTGGTCATCTCTTATCCTGTAAAAGAGTATCTTAATACATTCGGATGGCTTACGTCACTAATTCAGATGAATAATGTTAAATAATGTTACTGTTTCTTAATCACCCAATATTGTGGTAAGCGCGCGTCAGTTATTATATTAAATATTTTAGTGTTAGCTTGTATATTCTTCCAAGTTAGTTGATTATTTAATAAAAATAGAACCTAATTTATTGACCTTTGCTATCGAATGGATTAGATTTCTAGTAAGTAATCATCTTCATTATCACTAATATCATTCTACTAGCAAATTACAATTATTTAAATGTTTTCTATATTACGAAAAGCCTTTCTATTTTTCTCTTTGATATTCATTACCATTTCAGTTTGAAAACTACTATTATATGTCTGCTCTAATGAATGCCATAACCAGTCATGATTAGCAGTTCGCATTTTAGCATTGTCATTTCGAAATCAATAACTCGTTAGTTTGGCCTCATTATTAATTGTATCGATTAGAACAGCACTGTGTATCGAGAGCACTATTCCAATATACAGTTTAAAGTATAGGAAACTATAATAATTATCTGATAGCAACGTTATTGAGCAAACAACACACACGGATGGAGGAATCTTATCTTCACTTACTCAGTGTCCATTAGCAGTTTTACTAGATATAGTGGATACTTCAAAAATCTTGTTCCTAAACGATGTTCCGTTAACTGATAAGGGTGTTTCAACACCTTATGACGTAATGTAGTTCGAAGAAGATATAAACGTACCTATATGCTAAAGTATCTTTGTAATTTTTTTTTTTTCAGGATGTGCGTACCTGACTTTAGTACAATGGATCGTGTGAAAGATGATATTCTTAGAAAGGAGGTGACTGCTGAGATGACGGCTAATAGAGAAGCGAGGAAGAAGACAAGCTGCACGGACCCCTTAAAAATTGAGACAGTCATGGGTATGAGGATGATGACATACCTAAGTACCAAAAATTAGATGAAGAAAATCTTGTGTCTATGGAGCTTCTTGCCCGTTCTTCTCCAAAGGGACCAACTTCGCTTTGGTATGGGCAAATATCTTCATGTTTCCGACTGATCGACTTCTTGACAGTTCAAATGTGCCTGTAAATGGCTTACTTCAAAGATAGTTTGAGTTTGCGACTTTTCAAGACCTTGGTGAATGTGGGTATCGCCAATGCTCCTGTCAATAGTAACGTAACCCTGTAAAAACTTTTCTTTGTAAATCGTGATATTTAGAATGATCAACCCATAAAGCCTCATCATGAGCATAGTTTTTACATAGACACTCACCTAATCAGTTTGGGAGCTTTACGAAAACAACGCCATGGGTAAAAATTGTAGTTTAGTTATTATACTTACCTTTATAGTAAAAGCAAAAACTCATTGATATCAAAAATTCGTCCGCATCTCTGTCAACGGGAAAAGTGCCCAAAAGGCTGCCAGCATTGCCACATTGCAATGCTGACTCTTAGGAGAACTTGGGAGAAGCTTATATTCAAGATGACGCCAAACTAAATAAGTAGAAGTCATCAAAAAGTCGAGCTTCAGAATATAGTAACAAGAACGATCTTCTTCAATCGGTCCCTCATTACTGAGGATCGTGGTCACTGGATCCTTTCAAACGGACAATCTGCCTCCATCTACTCCGGTCCAAAGTTGCCATCACCACCTGCTGAAAATTGCTTGAGGACGTAGCTTCTTTTACTTGGTCGGACCATCGTGTTGGCGACCGGCCTCTCGCTCTCTTTCCTTCGGTATTGCCAACAATAACCAGCTTTTCAAAGCTGCTATCTCCCCTTCGCATTATGTGGCCGAAATAGGATAGAATACGCTGTAGGCATATTGTAGACAATCGGATAACAAGAACGATATACATCACTAATGATAGATACATGTCGTAGACAACCTTCGTTAATGTTAACTAACACATCTCCTTAAAAACCGATAATGTTAGTAAAGATTAATAAGACTCCTTGAAAGGCGATGAAAAACAATATTTTATTGTTTAAGATCCATCTTATCTGGCGTACGATATCGATTAATGTCATGGCGTGGGCGTGGCGGCGACGGATAGACTTTGTTTAGCAGGTACATCTATGTTTAATACTGTGAAATGGCTCGTGGCTAAATAATAACAGTCGCAAGTGTCGATATTCAAGGTTAAGTAACTCTTGCCGAGATTGGTCCGTGGATAGGTGGCCATCCATAACATACCGAGACCAATCCTCGCCTCGGGAAGAACGTGATCCCGGCTGTCATTCGTAGAGATTTGACAGTCGTTAGGGGTAGGCTAGGCAGATTGATTTGTGTTTATTATTGCCCGACCTTTATTATTTTGTTTCAACCTGTCTTTCTTTTTACCAACTATGTTGGGGTCTTCCAGTCTAACTGGATATGCCAATACTTTACATGGAGCGACTGCCTATCTGACCTCCACGACCCAGTTACTGGATAACATGATACCCCTTTGGTAAGACTGGTTGTCATACTTTTGGGCTTTTTACTACCCGTATCGACTGTCAAAGATCTACGAATGACAGCCGGGACCTGCAAACGTGCTTTCCGATGCACTAAGAGGTCTCGATATGTAAAGAATGGTCATCAATCCACGGACCAACCTCGGCAAGCGTTGCTTAACCTTGAAGATCGACCCGTGAGACGTTTATTATTAGCCACGAGCCCCTTTTTTTTTCGTTTCTGATTCATTAATCTCATAATCGGATTAATAAATAGGTAGACAAAGATTTTGAAAGTGAACTTTACTTACTACTACTAAAAGTGATTTTAGGTATTCTGCGATGGATTTATTGTCAGTCTTCTACAGAGGTTCCAAAATTAAGTATTTATTTATATTGTTACTTGGATATCATCTGAATAAAAATGTTTTAATTTTAGGGAAATTATGTCAAATTGAGATTGATTTAGGGCAAATTGGTGGTCTAATACGACATAGCTCTATATCCACAGCCTGTTACATCCTCCCACTTGGGTCCGGAGACAGTTAAGAGACTTTCAAGTAGACCACGAAAGGTGATACACTGCAGGAAGATGCTCCTTTGGCGTTAAATAGTGAGTAGGAGGGGAAGAGTCCCTAAGACATCCAATAATGTGAAATAATGAGAAGAAAAAGAAACGCAGAGCAACAATAAAGCTCATTATTCAGGCACTTTGCAATCGCTCGCAATAAATAAAGTATCACTTCCTTTTACCCTTTTTAATCTATCATCTCTTTAATAAATTTAAAAAAAAAACGACCAGCACAGAGACGTTAGCCACGTGTTGACAGATGGAGGGAGCCATGTTTGCTTACGTTCGGCTGACCGATACCAAAGGTCGGCTCCAGATGGGGACCGAGTACGGCTGATAAATAACCGATTTTTGTATTGAAACTATCGCCTCTTTTGGGTAAACAGGAGGTTGGAGCACCTTTTAAAAGGTTGTATCGGAAATGTATTTTGACAGTTTGAAAAGCTCTGCTTTTGAGCTTTGATCATGAATTTGATCGAATCATAGAGTTGTTTTTTTTTTAAATTAAACCTTAACACGTTAATCAAAATACAAGTCACTTGTTTAGCAGAAACGGTAAAATAATTATATTATCGTTTACCTACCTTTGTTTTATTTTTATTTTTTTGGAAATAAATTAACTAGGTAAACGTTACAGTGACTACTTAAATCCGCGCAAAAACCGTGCGAAGCAAAAAAAAAGAAAAAAAATAGTAAGATTATAATCAGAGTTGGTAAAGTTATTCTTATTTGAACAACGGTAATGCAAGATGAAACACCTGTCTTACGTCAAGACTTTAGAGTCAATTTGCAGACAAACAATGATGTTACAATAAGGATCGTATGATAGGTACTATTTTTGGATATTATATTTATTTGTTTACCTTGGGATCACGGTTCTAATTAGATTCTTATTGTTTTAAAATTTTATTTATGTTTTAGAAATTGGCAAATATCAGAACAGCGGTAATTGCGTAAGTAACACACTATCAGCAGCAATAGGTTTCATTTTGACAGTTCAACAACATTCATTGCGTTATTTACGTTGTTGAGCAGACAGATTTTTCGAACATTATGAAGCAATGGATTAGCAATATCTTTCAAAATGATTCAGATTGATAGTGTGTTACGAAATTAGGGTGCTGTTTCTGGCTAAATAGCTGATACAAAGCTTAAAAAGGTTTTAATTCAGCTTGCAACATTTTACCAATACATACCTACTAACTAACTGACAAGGCATGTTAAATAAAAGTTTGTAAAAGAAAACGAAAATCCCCATCAGCATACCTAATTAAAGAAAAATCATTCAAATAGGTAGGTTAGGTTCTTACCTACTGCGATAAAACTGTAGCTAAAAATCTGGTTATTTGTGGTAAGTATAACGATGCATTTATAAATATTTTACGTCGAATACCTAATAATTAATTTAAATGATGCAAATACACATAATGTAGTAGATGAAACTTGCAAAACTGATGCTTTTGCAATCCCCAGCGCCATCTTTCTTTCAACCGCCATTACAATTTGGGCGCGAAAGTCAATTGACGTTTTATATTTTTTTGTTTTTCAAACATTTTAATAAAATGTTACACTTAAAGAGACCCCAAGATACTTGAATAAACAATAAAATATAGGGCAAGTGCTAATTAAACAGTGGAATGACGATGTTTGCCTACTCATTGATAGGGAATGAGAATTAGTTACAAGAAACATGTTTTAACTACGATAATGTAGTAATTTATTTATATTCATAGACTTTGTGTTATGGACATTGATAGTACTTGTGGTTAACGGCACTAAAGAACGAAACAGTACTTACCTAAAATAGTAAGCACTCTGTTAACTTTGAGGAAATTCAACACAAAGAAAACAATTCTGCAATAAGTTCACATTAAGGACGAATTTCTTTTGAAAGTCTTATCCTGAGAATAAATTTTGAATTTTTAACATATTTTCCATAATAGGTACTCGTAGAACTGTCCGACGTATTTTTTTTTTCCACTGATAAAAGCTATCTGACTTTGGTAACATCAGCCCTAAAAACAAGGAAATTATTTCAATAACAATTTACTTAGTATAAAGTAAACTAAGTATGTATAAAAACACGACGAAACACGTATTTCACTCATTTAATTTTTTCACTATCTCAAAACTTCCCAATAATATTGTTAAGAATTCTAAGATTTAGATGTTATAAACTTTACCACTTTTAGATAGGTATCTAATACTTACTTACTTAATACACATAAAATATTAATGGATTTGGAAACCTTAAATCAGGTACCTACTTAGAAAGGAAGGTTACCTGTCCCAGCTTATAACGATTATGACTCTCATTCTTTGCTAATGATTTCTTAGAAGTAACTACTACACTTCCACAAAAATACATTTGAAAGAATTCGCAATTATTATTATTAGAAATTTTTTTCATTCCACAAAACAAGTTGGACGTTTTTTGAGAAACGATTTGCGCGTGGTTTGGTAGGTAGGTATTGTTCCATGTAATAGGTATTAGTAGGTAGGTATATGTACCTACTTACCTAACTGGTAGGTTGATCGATCACTCACTTACGTCATTTTTAACGAACACGCCTTTGACAGTTATCGCTCTTATGCTATTTACAATAAGACACATCGAGCCTTTTCAGGAAGAAGATCGTAACCGCCATTTTGCATATTTTACAAAAGAAGTGACATAAGATGCAAAATCAATTGATCTAGCGGTTAATATAAAAACAGTTTTTTGGGATTTTTGGCGCTTACGATGTTCTTCCTGAAAAGGCTCGACATTATCACACTTGTCTAGAAAACGAAAAGGGCCTTTTTATTAAATCGTCTTAGCATTTAAGCAGTTGTTTTCGCAAAAGAGTAAAGATAAAAAACATGTTTTTACGATTCCATTTACTTAGATAAATTCGGGTATTTATTTGTTTTATCTGAAATCTTTTTTAATGATAGGAGCATACGTGTTCGAATTTCATTCTTTCGAATATCGATCAGTGCGTTCATTGTCTGTCTACTTTATTATTAAATTATCCGATAGTGAAGGTCATAAAAGTAAATTCAAACTACAATCTTTATCTCCTTGGTAGGTACTTAGGTACGTCATTTATTTTCTATTCCAAAACGATAGGACCATTTTATAAATTATGTAAGTATATAAATAAGCGATGAAAATGTACCATCTCCGAGTAAGTAGCTATAGCTTTAATTTTTTTAAATTATTATAATGATTAAGTATATGAATATACATACTTATATTACCTACCTACTTTTAATGAGTGAGTCCCTACAGTAGGTATTTATGTGCCCTCATTGTGATAACTAGTTTCGTGTGTCGATTGATTCGATACACTTATCATTAAATTCAATGATAGGTTATTTATATTTGCAAATCAATTTAAATATTTGATAAATTCTTTGTCTGTGACGCAAATAGCTGGTGCCTTTAATTTTGGGGAGATGTTTAGTGATTAAACAACTTGAAATATATTTTTTAACTGTGCTGTAGGTAAATAATAATCACCCGCCATCATTGTTCTAATCGCAGAGATAAAGCTAAATAAAGATTCGATAATGACGGAACCACTCGGTGCGGCATCTCTATATTATTATCAATGCGAGCTCTCGACGGTGATACACCTGAACCCGCGCGGACAATCTCGCCCGGCCGACGAAACGAATGACGCTAGCTGTCTCGCTCGTTCGCAGCCCGCGCGAGATGCGCTCTCTCCTTCTCCCGGCCGCCGCTCTCGACCAATCGGCGGCCATCTTCTGCTCCCCCGAGAGCAGAGCGACAGTGCGTACTCTCATCACGATCACAAGGAGACGACATCTCGGCGCGCGAGGTTGTCGTTCCCGCGCGAGATGCGACACACGTTCGACGCGCGAATTACTTGAATATAGTGCCTTACAAATTTTAAAGTGTTTGTAAATAGAAAATAATCGAAGACTGTAAATCTGTGCTCAAAAATTAATTAAGGTGTTTTGTGAGAGACTGGACGCTGTTTCGTGTGTTGTTGGACTATTATTTTGTATTATTTCGGGCTTCGGCTGATATCGCAAAAATTATCCACCATTGGGTAAGTTATTTCGATTAGATTACGATGCAAATTATCGTTTATGACGGCGGGCGTCGCCCTGTGTTTTAGGTACCTCTAGTAATTAATATCGAGTGGGCTCAGTGCGATACGCGACAGTCGAATGTTTTGTCGTCTCTTGACCCTTGAGCCCTTGAAGGTGACTTGTGTGTTCTAAAATCAATTATTGCAGAATGTTGCCTCTCAATTTTTTTTCTTGCAACGGTTGTATTATTTTTGTGCGCGAAAAAACAAACGTTACAAATTCGGATTCCTGCATATTTGTTTGATTTTCTTTTTTTTTGCGAATGTTCTGTTTCATGAACTCAAGTGAACGATTTTTTTAAGTGATAAATGATTCGGATTGAAATATAAAAAAAAATGTGATCTGTTTTCATCGTGATATGAAAAAAATCCAATCGGACGCTAAAAAAAAATCAATAATTTCAATAAACGAAGCTTGCAAAAATCCTTTTTGAATGGAATTCTCTTTTCTACCGAAAAACGTGATCTGATAACGTTAATAATATTTTTTTTATTGGCACCTACCTAGAGTAAGTTATTATAATAAGATTACCGAGTGAAATACCTACTTACTAACTTTAAATACCTACTGTATAGTAAAAGAATAACAAGAAAATTGTAAGATAAAATGTTTTTATAACGAGATGAAAAATTAACACTTTCGCCGTCGGGTGATCTCAAGTGAAGCTTAATAATTATTCGCTAAGTGTAATTAAAGTTATTTTTTATCTTAAACTTTACCTTTTAAGCTGTAGATTATTTTCTTAAAGCTGTGTGAATGGTTTTACCTATCTACCTAATGGCTTTTGTGTTTTTTTTTTGCGTATGCAATTTCCTCCTCTCATTAAATCCTAATAAGAATTTGCTAAATCTTTTATTAGGTACCTAATAGATTTATGTGTATCTTTTACTAATAGCATTTAATAATACGCTAAAAACCCTAAACCTCAAAAGAAAACCCTTTTTAATAAATAATCGGAAAATAAGAACACAAACACAAAGAAAATAAAAATATAAAGAAAGGTTCAATAGAAGCGATATTCTGCAATTTTATTGATTTTAAACACCCAGAGTCAAACGCGACGGAACATTCCGCATCCCAAATGTTATTCCCAGGTAAAAAAAAAGGGAAACGAACCCAATTCATATGCGTTATATTAATATTTTCCAGGCAATTGAGTTCCAAAAATCACGTTATTTACTAATGGTTGACCGCAGCATGTCATAAATAAAGGTAAATCATTATCTTTCAATTAATCTAACCAGATTAATGTTGCGCAAATGACTGAGCATATTTCAGAGAAACATCCAAATTGTTAATTTGGGAATATCTAAATATTAGAGGCTGCTAATAACATTATAATCACTGCGCTAAGTGATTACCGATCTATCCGCCAATTTTTGTGATTTTGGCTACATTTCCTAGGTATAATAATGACAAGCGACTGCAAATTGCAGTGAAGATTTTGGAGTCCATCTTCAGCAATGAACATTAAAGATTACACTTCCTAGGAAAACACTTCCGTCATAATATTATAACGGCCGTCATGAAAATTTGTCATTTTCACCAGTATTTGGCATTAAGGTGTCAAAAAACGCTCTGTATTTGGATAGCCTTTATTGTGTGCCCGTTCACCGCTTTCTTAAGAGACCAATGCTTAACTGGTACATTATGCGATCCAATAAGGATAAAGGACCAACCGGCGATATACGTGTCCATCTGAATAAAAGTTGGTTACACATTTACAAATAGATTGACAGTTACAATCTTTTCTCCTACTAAAATCAATGACTTTTCTTAAAAATCTGACCATCTAAACGTCTTCATCAACAATATAAATCACAAAACAGATCTTTTATCTCGTTGTGAAACAATGATTCAAGTGAGACTCATGTCAGATACACTGCTCAGATAAGTAATTGCTAGATAAAGTCTCAATCTCTTCTCCCATTGAGACATTGTCGTCCATTATCTCGGTAATGTCTTCTATCTGAAGTGCCAGATAGCCGTGATGTGCTCTTTAGACAATTATGTAAGAACAGCGCACATTATCGATTGAATTTTGGTGTTGCGCAGTTCTTTGATAATTTCTTTTAGACATTAGGCAAACATCATTTATATTCTAAATAATCAGCCGTCCCAAACGTTTGGGTCAAGTAGGTATTGAAGACAGTTGATTTCGCGATTACGACGTTGGTCCCACGGAGAAAGTGGTTCAGTTTGAAGATCTGTACTAAACCCTTCAACGTGACCACACCGTTTTGATACACGCTGTACAGGCATCGAGAATTGGAGTCTGTTTCCATCCGTATAAGATGCTTCTGAAGTATATTACTTACTTATGGCAAACGCCTAATTCTTATGAGATTCCCATTTTTTTTTTTAAGATATCCTTGACAGTTCAAAAGTGTTTGTAATAGGTTTAATTGAAATAAATGCTTTGAGAGTTTTAGTTTGAATACACCAATACTGATTATTGACACTGACTCTATAATAACATTATTAAAAAAAATATCGCCTAGTAGAAAGAAAACCAGCGGCAAAAGAAAAGTCCAAAAATAAATATTTGTTTGCAATTACGCTATCTAATCGATAAAATCGCAACTTATTTCTAAAATTCATAATCGTGAACAAACCCTTACAATATCTATCAAGTACGACAAGTGTCATGATATCATCATCTGCACTAATGGCCAGATTGCGACAACCAGCCTCTCAACATGAAGATGTTACAACTTTGTCACGGACGGACAGATATCATTCGGACAGATGTTACTGGCTTATCTAGTAATTGCCGTTTATTTCTATATTATTTGATTGTGATAGGTGTTTTTTTATCTATATCAATTCGATATTAGAGATAGACGATTTGTAAGCTGGTGTTTTGTCTTCAATTAGAAAATTATCAAAGTATCCAAGGGTATTTACACCAAATCAGATCTTAAAAGCTTATTTCACGACAAATTCCACCTCGGGTCTGTTCTGTAAAAATCTCACCGTGAAAACTAAGATAAAGTGAGCTTGAAGTGAGCTGTCACTCCACCTGATGCTAGGTATTGACACGATTGACAGCTCACTTCACCTAAGTTTTCACAGTGAGATTTTTACAGAATATAACTGCTGTTCTTGAGATAAATATCTTAGATACAAACCTCTTAAAGCCAATGTCTCAATGTTAATAGAGCAACGTTGTCTTCGCAATAATACAGTAGTTAGATGCGCCAACTTATTTCACACCGAATCTTTAGTGTTCATCTCCTAATACTTGTTATTATATTTCGTATTATTCACTTAGGTTTTTACTTAGACTACTACGCATAGAGTGAGTGTGAAGATCAAGTAAAATACAGAATACCGAAAGGACATTACTACATATCTGTAACTAACTTTTGCGCGTTCGTTTATTGTTTTTTCAGCCTTTTTTTTTTGATCGACTTCTAAGGGTTCATAGCGAGATGTTAAATAGCCTATAGCCTGCCTCAAGAATTGGGCTATCAAATGCTAAAAGATTTTTTTAAAGCCGACTGGCAGTTCCAGAACGTTCAAACAAGCAAACAAACTTTTTAGCTTTTTTATTAGTATAGATTTGTATTGTGTAGGTACATAATAAAGAGTCTATTCTAAGAAAGATCATCTTTTGAAATTCCTCGAGTTATTTTTCGAAACTGATGCTGGAGTCCTGTATATGATGCCGGCAAAACCTAATAAGAAACTTTCGAAAAATCCCAGAACAACAACTGGCTGGAGGCCTTAATTTATTAGGGCGTTCACAGGATAGTCCGGTTAAGCCGGCGACAACCTCCTAGATTGACCTGCGCGATGGCACTCCCAAAAAAAAGAAAAAAAAACCATAACAACATAGCTAAATTACATAAGAATCGATACGTGATCCAAATCACCTTGCCAACGCAGTACTCAAAACTGAATATACTTGACAAAAATACATGTAATAATTAGTTAACAATAAGTAGAGATTAGAAGCAGCCATAGGATCACGTCTACCAACTGATAATGAAGAAATCCTTGTGACTCGTGATAACAGAATCAATAGGTGCTTTATTTTATTACATTATTAATGGAGACATGGAAAATGTGAACATGATTTTCATTTATGTAACAACGCAGTTATCGTAAAAAAAAACGTTAATCGTTCTGTCATTTTAAATCGTTACTCATTTTTGAGATTGATTTTTGAGAATGACCCAACTGATATTCGTTCGATTTTTAATTTGAACTGTAATGTTGGCACTATTGAGGGACACATTTGAAAATCAAAATGATTTTGGTAGGTTTTTATGGAGTCCCTTAATATTGAAAAGTTTGATGCTGAAAATTAACGATAATTACGAATGAAATTAAACTGTCTTCATAACTTTTTACTTGAAAGTTCAAAGTCAAAGCATTTATTTCAAATAGGCACATAAAAGGCACTTTTGAACGTCAAAAATTATCTTAAAATAGAATTGATTCTAGTCGCCCATTCCAAAAGGTAGTTTTCGTATGGAGAAGAACGGGCAAGAAACTCCACCGTTACTCTTTTAAAATGTTTAGGTACAATATTTTGCATGGGTACATTCATTATATAATAACATGTGAGGACGATGCACCTACAATAAAATTACTATACCACAATAGGTAAAAGAATTAAAAACGAAACCATGACATATAAATTAATTATCTGATAGATACATGGTGCTCACATATTTACAAACATGGTACAAGCAAAACGATTTTAATTAAAAAACAAAATACAAGTAATAAGTCAGGGTGTGAGTAATAAATGTAAAAAGAAAGAATAAAAAATTTACAATTAAATTAGCAACCAGTTTGATTTTGTCTAGACTCTAGATTGTCCTATGGAGCAGGACCAGCATGTTTCCAAGCGTTCTTATCTTGGATATAATCTTCTAATTTATAGTATGCTTGTTTACAAAGTGTACGTTTAATGTGAGTTTTAAATTTTCTTTCATTTAATTGCAATATATCACAAGGTATTTTATTGTAACATTTAACACAGTACCCCATAAAAGATGTATGTACTTTGGCTAATCTGAAAAATGGTTGATGTATTTTATCTTTATTTCTTGTATTAAAGTTATGTCTATCGCTTATTTTATTAAAAAGATGTAGATTTTTTCTTACATACATAATATTTTCATAAATGAATTGGCAAGGTACCGTCATAATATTAATCCTTTTAAATAGTTCCCTGAGAGATTCGCGGCGACGTAGATTATAAATGGCTCTGACAGCTCTCTTTTGCAAAATAAAGATGGATTCAATGTCAGCAGCTCGACCCCATAGTAAAATGCCGTACGACATAATGCTGTGAAAGTAGCTAAAGTAGACTAAACGCGCGGTTTCTACATCTGTTAACTGTCTTATCTTCCTAACAGCATAAGCGGCCGAGCTAAGCCGCCCCGCAAGAGATGTTATGTGAGGTCCCCATTGTAATTTCTCGTCTAGCGTGATTCCCAGGAAAACCGTTTGATCAACAAATTCTAGTTTTTCTCCATTCAGTATGATGTCACATTCGCTACTTCTAACATTTGGTAATTTAAATCTAATGCATTTGGTTTTCTTTTCATTTAGTACCAAATTATTTACCGTAAACCATTCTTGGACCTGGAGAATAGAGTTATTCACGTCGTCAAGATTTTGTGCCCGTCTGTCTATCTTAAAGATCAATGATGTGTCATCTGCAAATAACACCATCTTCGGTTGATTTTGAAGTAATTGTGGTAAATCATTAATGTAAACTAAAAAGAGGAATGGACCCAATATCGAACCTTGAGGAACGCCCATTGCCATTTCAGACCCCAATGAGTTTACGCCGTTTACTTGAACTTTAAGCTTTCTATCTTTTAGATACGACTTTAGTAAATCAAGAGCTAAATTCCTAATCCCATAGTGCTCAAGTTTCAGCAGAAGTGTCTCATGGTTGACGCAATCGAACGCCTTTGAGAGGTCGCAAAAGATTCCAATGGCATCTTGTGCTTCTTCCCAGGCGTTAAAAATGTTCTTTATTAGGGTGACACCGGCGTCAGTGGTACAACGCCCTTTGGTGAAACCGTACTGTTGTTCATGAAAGATGGAATTTTTATTAAAGTGGCGTAACATTTGATTGAGCATCAACTTTTCAAACACCTTACTGAGAACTGGCAGAATTGACACAGGCCTATAATTGTTGGGTTCTTTACTATCACCGGCTTTGAATAAAGGAACTACTTTACTGTGTTTCATGAGATCCGGAAAGACTCCTTGGTCTATACTGATGTTAAATATGTTCTATTGGAAATTAGGCTAACCACAAGGCTAATTGGAATCCAAAAAGAAAAGTTTAAAAAAGTTGTTCTTATTTTAAATTTTCTTTTCTTGTTCTGTGCTGCTGGGGAGTTTGTTCCGCCACTTCTTCTCCCCAGCGAAAGCACTAGGAAGTGGCGAAGGGCGGGCGTTTTGGGGGACTGTCTTTTGTAATTTTGACGTTCGAAAAGTGCTGATTCTCAGCCTAGTTTTTGACTAGACTTTTGTTTTTGAAATTTAGTAGGTAGGTACCTAGGTACTTGACCTTTTTACCATGAATTGATAATGTATGCAGCTGAAATATTACTTACAAGTTTCAAACTCGCTTTGTTTAACCTAATAACCCTTTAATTGCTGACTTATATATAATCAATCAATTTGCCTAGCCTTGTAGTTAGGGTCGGCTTCCAATCTAACCGGATGCAGCTGAATAGCTACCAGTATTTTACATGGAGCGATTGCCTATTAGAAGGCCAATTCCCGTAATTAAAAACGTTTAAAATCTAGTCGCAATCTCATCCCAGTGACAATAAACGTCAAAAACTTGTCAAAACTGTAAGGAAAAAGACATGAAAAAGAGATATTTTTGACAGATTGAGACAGATCAGACTGTGAAAGTTCTTAAAATTACGAGAATAATTGCTCTATGTTGTTTTCTAAAAGATTTGGTGTATAAAAGTGTATAACCTAACTAGCAAAATACTGTGGCATCATTCTTTCAAAATACCACCATCATAGGTAGATAGGTGATACAAGAAATCTATCAAAAACCGCTGAATGAAATCCACCAATGACTAAACAAATCAGTTCTTATAGATAACCACAATTCCCGAGTTCAAAGCGAGCCGCGCAAAAGATAAGTAAGTAATATTCATATTGTATTACGATTCTAAGTAAACGGTAATCCTGATCATCAAAGGCGCCGCTGAGAGTCGGTTTCAGTGCATTTAGCGTATTCATGAAAGCTGAGACATGGATGTGAAGTTTCCAGGCAAGGGCAATACTCAGATATATCTGAGAAATTACGGCTTTGCAAAATGTTAAAATCGCATAATCAGCCTATAATGTTACCACCATATATCTATGGTTACCACTGCTGGGACACAGGCCTCCCCTCTGTGAGAGAGAGTGGGCCGTAAAGGCCGCTGCACACTTTTAACACCCGACGCCATCCCACGCTTACTTATTGGCCAAATGACGAAAATAGGGGGTCGGACCCGTGCAGCTCAACGAGACGAAAAATGTGGCCAATGAGTAAGCTTCATTGATGTCGCGTAACGTGGCGTGTTATAAGTCTGTTTACGCCTTAACTTACCACGCGGACCCAGTGCGGGTTGGTCGATGTCACATGTCTTCGAATTTTTGGTTCTAGGACATGCTAGTTTCCTCATGATGTTTTCCTTCACCGTTATGAGAGCAGTGGTAATGAAATAATTTACACAAAGTAAAGCGCCTGTCTGGGTTCGAACCGACGACCTACAACTGTTAAGTAGCGGCCGTTATCTCTGGGCATCCACTGCTCTCTAATAGGAATCTATACTATTCATCATAATAAGCCTATAATGTTCCCACTGCTGGGACACAGGCGTCCTCTCGTTGAGAGGGAAGTGGGCCGTAATCCACCACGCGGGCCCAGTGCGGATTCGCAGATGTCACATGTCTTCGAATTTTTGGTTCTAGGACATGTCGGTTCCCTCATGATGTTTTCCTTCACCGTTTTTAGAGCAGTGGTGATGAAATAATTGACACAAAGTAAAACGCCTGTCTGGGTTCGAACCTACGACCTACAACTCGTCAGTCGCAGCCGTTACCACTTCCACAGTGGTAAAATTTTATAAAGTGGTAATATTTGTTATGTAAAAACTACACCGATTCTGAAAATTATTTCACTAGGTAATACGAGTATTATTGGAAGCTACAGTGCTGCAGTATATTTAATGTTAAAACAAGAAATTTCATGCGGGCGAAGTCGCAGGCACAAGCTAGTCAAACAAAAGAATTTACATTCAAGATTCTTCTGTAAGACATCTACTTACATAACCTAGCAAAAATCCAGTTCGTCCAAACCAGACTAGGTAGACAACATAACGCTACCAGTACACATACATTAAGTAATGAACAGAATGGCAGGTAACCAGTAAATACAGGTAATAGGTACATAACCAGTCGCATACCAGCTAAGTACCAGTCGCGGGTTATTCGCTCGCATTGTCTGGACTATAATAGGTCAGACGCGCGTGCGCTGCACTAGCGAACGGAGTAGGGTGACCGTGCGATGCGGGAAAAATTATGGGACAGTAAAAAATTAAATTTGTTTTTTTTTTGTTTGTTTTTTTTTTTTTTAAATAAGCGTAATTTCAATTCGTAGAACGTTTAAGAAAAGTAAAATATTGAAAAAAAAAAAAAACAACAGCTGCTTCTCTTTTTTTTCCCCACGCATTTAAGTCATAATCTTGCGCACGCAATTTATTCTTTCTTGTATTTTAGATAGCATAATACGACTTTTTTTTTAGCTGTTACTGTCCCACTGCTTGTCAAAGGCCTCCCTACTCTTTCCACCTCTCTCTGCCCAGAGACTTACTTAGGTATAAACTTAGATAGCATAATTAATACGTCTTACTTAGGTATTCATACCTCATAATCAGCCTATAATGTTTCCACTGCTGGGACGCAGGCCTCCTTTCGGTGAGAGGGAGTGGGCCGTAATCCACCACGCGGTCCCAGTGCGGGTTGGTACTTAGGTACTATGTATTAAAAATAATTATGACCTCAAAATGCAATTGATTACCTTATTTTTTTTTAATGAACATTTCAGCTGTTACGCTGCATTTCGATGTTTTCAGCAATGACTATAACTTAATTTATGACAATCCATGCAATAAGTAACGTAAGTATTCGATTGGTTTATTAGCATACATCGTCTGGATTATAATAAATGACGAGACGCGCAGGAGCACTGAACTAGGTACTAGCCAGCTGACTGGTTACTGTGGCTACAATTTTAATACAAAGTTAAGGATTTATTTTCTTTCACCTTAAGCTGGTAAAGATGTAGTTTATATTTGTTCTACACTGAATGATTTTTCAGTTATTTTACCTCTTTACAGCAGTGACCCAACAGCACCCTTATTGTAATGAGAATAAAGATCACTTTGATTTTGACAGTGATGCAACACCACAGATAAAATAATTGTGGATGGGCTGTACTGCCGTGGTATTTGATGCTATTATTGTGTAAATTTGTCTGTTTCCGAATTGTCAATACCATGAATAATTATTCAAGGTATTGAAAATTCGGAAACACAGATCGATAGGTAGATATTTTTTTTATCATTAATATCTAATAGCATCAAAAGTTAAAAATCGAGCAGATGTCGGATAACGGCATTTTAGTTATACCACGGCAGTGTAGGTAGTAGGTACACATTACATCCTTTACCTTCCATAACCAATATCGTAGATCTAAATAGCCTTTCAAAACCCAAAACAGGACAGTCCCAAGCCAGTTCTAGAAGCTGGCGGCCGCACCCACCAGATAGGTGTACGTAGATTAGGTACCCTCATTTCTCGCCGATCGATGATTAGCGTCAAGTGTCGCAGGAAGCCGCAGATAACATGTGACTCAATGCTCTTTGTCACTTACGAGCTGGTTTTATCGAACATTTTCACTTATTTACTTTAGTTTTATTTTTAAGTTAGTCTTTATCTTGAATACCTACTAGCTTCTGCCCGAGACTTCGTCCGCTTGAAATGTCTTATCCCCCCGACCTACCGCGTCGCATCGCATCGCCTGCTCGTGCTTTTACTACGTTTTCGCCTAGCGTTCTTTCCGACATTTTTTCTTTTGCGCGGCTCCTAATAGCCATAGCGTGACGATAAATAGCCTATATAGCATTTCTCAAGAAGTGGACTATCAAATGCCAAAATAATTGTTCAAATCCAACTTGTAGTTCCAGAGATTAGCGCGTTCAAACAAAAAAACAAGCTCTTCAGATCTATTTAGTATAGATTACTGACGTCGGTGAAGGAATACATCATGAGGACACCTGGACCTTGTGTAGTCAATATGACTCTGTAATCGCAACCCGTCTTGAGCAAGCGTGGTGATCAATGGTCGTGCCTTCTCCGTATGTGAAGAAGCTTTGGTCCTGGAGTAGGATAATAAACGGCTGGCATTATTATAAAGAATTACATAACTAAACGTCTCGCATTTTTATAGTTGGAGGAAGTAGACAATGCAGAATGCTTGCCATACTTCGTACACTGTGGCGTGCATCGCATATAGGCATATAAGCAGTGCCTACCTCGAAATATCAACATAAGTCTGTCAATTACATTTTAGTGTATGTGTCCCACAATTAGAAACTCACTAAATTATCATACCTAACAAAAAACAAAATCTTCATACAAACACGCGCGGCAGTAGGCAGTCGCCGGACGGCCTACTCGGCTCCCGTACTATTCGCACAGTGTCATTGGTCTTTACTCGTTCAAGTTAACACTTATGACAAAATACGTACGTCTCACGCGGTAATACCATGACGTTCGATCTACGCAATTTGTCACCCTTAAGTAGGCATGCCTACTCAAATAAACACACTTTTCCATGTCTATTTCCTATGTTGACATTAAGTACCTAAGCGAAATAAAATGGGAGAGGGCGCCGACTCCTGACATACAGGTACACCTAGTTCAGGAGTCAGAGGCTTCAAACAAGTTTTGTAATCTATTATGTCAATAAAGAAATTATTATTATTATTATTAATTATTACTTTTGACCTCACTTTTTTTTTCTGATTAGTGACCGCGTTTGCCTAGACTAGACCCGGCCTAGTGCCTACCTATTCTGGCAACCAATGCACGCCACTGTTCGTACAACTAGAACTAAATGGCTGTTTTTTTGTAGGTACCTTTGTTTCAAATGATTATAATGTTCCATTTTTACCTGCTGGGTAAAACCGCTTTAAACGTTTAATTGAAACATACGGGTGCCATACATTATTAAGAATACTTTAAACTTGAAGTGTTAAGAACATAAAAATAAAATGAAACTCTTTAAAGCCGTTCAATTACTTTTATTTCATTTGACTTCTTTACACCTGCTTTAAAATACGTTAACCATCAATTTTAGTTTTTGCGGACAGGTCCTGAGTTAAAACATATTTATAGTTTTGTTTTTAACTAAAATCATCGGAAAGTGATATAATCTATCTCAGTGTATATCTGTGTGTCTTTGTTTAAATTCGCTTCTTATAGGCTAACAAAATTCTATCGATTTAGAAAAAAATATTTAAAGTTTAATTTTGGTTTTTCTTTTAGGCGCAGGCGCGGTCGACCGTCGCGGGCCATGCAGGGTGCTGCCAGCGCGCCCGCGCCTCCCGCGGCAGAGCCGCCATCATCGCAACGTAAGTACCTGTTTACCACGTTGTATTCATAATCATTCAATGATCTTGCAAACTTTTATCAAGCCAGCATTCTATTCATTCAAAGTCATCGTCGTCCATTAAGATTAATACCACCATTCATCGCATCTCCGGTGCAACAAGATGCTTATGCTCTCAACGGCAGCAACTTGACGACTAATGGCGCGCACGCGCGGTATCCGACACCGGAGCATTTATACGACTACCCTCATATTTAATTACAACGTTTTAGAACAGCTGATAATGTTTATGACTTGGCATCCGGTATTGAGCGACATATCGGACGGATTCTTCATTATAGTTATGTAAAATAGCCGAGGATTGCAAGCAAATTTTTATTGTCTATTTTATTGATACTTCAAATAGAAGTAATTAAACTGAGTATAGTCTTTTTATCTGTGGCGTGCCATCACAGGTGTATTTACAATTGTTATTTCAAATAACATTTACGGCGCTTAGAGGACACGTTGCTAGAAAATTCTGCGTTCATGCAGTTAATATTCTTACATGATAATATTTCAAATGTTCATTTAACATTGTTTTTCAAATGTTCGATTCATTTAACGATATGTTCATTTAAACATGACTGATCTGCGGGGTAATTTCGTAACACACTCAGTAGCAATGGCTTTTATTTTGAGAGTTCAACAACATTCATTGCGTTATTTACTTTGTTGAGCAACAAATTTTTCGAACATATGAAGCAATGGATTAACAATATCCTTCAAAATGATTTAGATTGAGATTAATAGTGAGTTACGCAATTAACATACTAATTACATATCGATCAAATTCAACCCAGATCATCAGTGATCCGTCCTCGGAATTCTTCTACGCATGCGGCACAATAAAGTCCTTTAAGACCCACTGTTCAAACAGCAAGATTTAACAAAACCAAGGCGAAGTTTCGTAAGCCAAACATAACACAAAATATCTCATTAGACACTCATTAAGACAATCGGACACGGAATTCGGTTTGCTCAGCCGACGCGGCAATCTCGAGAGAGATCCTAACATCCTTTTGTGTCATACACTTGTGTCAACAGAGATCTTAAGGCCATTCATGCAGACAGCGGGACCTTAAACCAATACATTCAGTGATATCTAGAATGCAGCTTCAAATAGGAACAACGATGGAAAGTTTTAAAAGTTTAAATATTTCTGTGATTAACTGCTTACGTTATACTCGTACATCACTCGGTTTTTTAATAAACATGGTAAGATTCGATTTTTCTAAATTTGTTCTTGTATATCAATTTTATCCAATTTCGAGCGGCCATTGTTGTTTACATCTTTGGCAAATTTAGAAAAATCGGACTATAGTCTCAAGTATAGTACACAAAATATGCGCTTTGACGTGGAGTTGTAGACACCAACCCGTATTACCTATTACCTAGCAGTCTCAAATCTGATAAATATTTGATACAAGGTAAGATAGATGTGAGTGGAAACGCCTTAGGAGGACATAAAGTAACCTTATTGGTGATGGTCTTCAGAAAGGTCAGGTGCCTACTCACAACCAGGATGCGTTTATGACCAGATGTATGATCGTAAACGAGGCGAAAGGAGTATGTAAGGATCGTGGCAGTTTCTACCTCCCCATGGGAAGAAGGTGTGAGTTTATGTATAATCTATCAATTCTCCATGGTTCAAATTGATGTTATTTTAAGTGAAACAAATATCAACTTTATTATAATGGTAATTAAGTTGATTTCAGAGTGTCTTGCACTATTGAAAAAGTTATAAAAATGTTTGAAGTTGTAGCGTAAACTGCACTTTATTGTGTAGGAATTAAAGTTACTTTTCCACAAACTCATATTTGTTTACATTTCTGGCAAATAAGTCGCGAATGCAGATAATGTGTAAATATTACGTCATTCCTTAGTTTTCAAACCCGGCCCTACGAAATGAGTATGTACTTAGAATTTTCTGCCTTTTCCTTAAAACAAGGCTTTCCAAATTAGCGCTAAAATCAAGGTTCAGATAAAGAAAGTGGAACACGAAAAATCCTTTTTAGTAAGATAAATATTAAACGACACTCCTTAGGAATGAATCACATGAAACAAATGCTTATGCTGCAGAGTTAGGAAATCACAAAGCATTCTCTAGATTAGATTTACTAATCTACTTCCTTTTTCCGTTATAATCATGACTATCATCTTAACAGGAATTGTGAATCAATTTACGACATGAGACATTACTTACATTAATCGTCTCTGGAGTATTTTATCCTTGAGCTCGTGGCTAAATAATAATAATAATCATTTTATTATCAGGCAGCTGAGGCCCATAAATAAAATACACAAAATAATCTTATGCTATAATAAACTAATACATATTAAAAACCTTAAAGCTATGACTCTACACGTAACGTTGTCGGCGTCGTGTTTCGCTGCGTGGTGTCGCGTAACCGTCCTCGGAAACGTCGATATACGACACCTTTCGGCCAAAAGTCCTCTTTCAGGAAGAAATTATAACAGCCGTACGAGTCGATCGCAGACTACGCTTACCGCGGTCGGTTCGCGGATAGATGACCATCCATTATACATCAAGACCCCTCCGTGCCTCGGAAAGTACGTTAAGCCATTGGTCCCGACTGTAATTTATAGATCTTCGACAGTCGTTACGCGTAGTCAGACGCTGAAAATTCTGAAAACCAATCTTACCAAGGGGTACCGTGTTACCCAGTATCTGGGCTGGGAGGTCAGATAGGCAATTGCTCCATGTAAAATGCTGGTATTCAGATGCATATAACTAGGCTGGAAGCCGACTCCAACATAGTTGTTAAAAGGCGAGGTTGGTAGAGAGAGATATTACTCAAATTAATTTTCTCATTATTGTACTTATCGATACACGTGCCAATAGACAAATAAACCTATATTCATACTCATTTCACATTTAAAACGAAATTAACTCTTAAACTATTAGCAAAACATTCGCTTTTCCAGCGAATTTTATCAGTTCTATATGCAAATAGGTATTTATCAATAGGAGTTTAATGTCTCACTTAACATTTTAGGTGCTCTCAATGTCCTCTGACCGATTAGGACGTCTGTGGAAGGTGTAGCACCAACGGTACTTTATCTGATAACCCATTTGAGTCGTCTTCCGGCCCTAATTGCTGTTTGTAAATACGAAACGGCAAATAATGACGAACCTGTAGAGGCCTGTTACAGTTTTTTGTAATTATCTTGCGTGGTTCTATTTTTAAATGAGTTCTTAGGTAAAATATATTACCGTGAAATGTACATAAATAACAACGTGTACCTAATGAATTAATAAAATAAAAATCTTATAATGATAATAAAACCTAAATAAAAGTATAAAAAGTCACTTTTTAAATAACTTGGGAAAAAACACTTAAGACTTTAATTTACAATATTATACCATTATAACAATATCTCGCGTCCATAGAAGACTCAAACTGGCCTATAGCCAATTAGATTTCAAATAAGGAATTGATAGAACTCAGTGGCTGATAAATTAAGCTGAGCTCAACAGAGCGCCCCAATACTTAGAGGAATAATAATAAGGCATTGTTCTGAGATAGTAGATATACTTTATACCTATCATTATAATATGTCACAGCTAACTCGAATATGAGCCCATAGACTAACACACTTTCTCTTTGACCATAGACTATAATCTACTTTTTTATTGGCTAGGACTTATAATGTGAAGTGTGGAACAGCTGAACAAAACTTGACATTTTTATTGTTACCACAAGGTGCATGTCATGATTTTAAACAAAACTTGAGAAAAACTACGTCAGTACCTATTACATCTGTATTTACTCTTAATTAAATCAATAAGCTTCCACGTGTATGTACAATCTATTGTGATTGAAATACATTTGCTACTTTATGATCGTGAATACGTATTAGGTACATAAAAGCAACTGCATTAGTTTTATAGGTACACACGTCGCAGTTTTATTTAAAGAAAAAACATTGTACTAGTTGAACATTTTTGAGTAATCTTGTCCTGACAATTTTGACGGGATGGAGTCCCTAGTAAAAAAATGAAAAAAAAATAATGCTACTTTCTTAAGACGATAAAATAATTTTCATTTTAATCTCAGTTACATATCTATTAATTTTTGAAGAATATTATTCTCCTTTGTAAATATTTTTCGTTTAAATCCTGCATTATTATTCAGATTAAACATTAAACTATACCTACGCATGTATGTCTGCCTATCAATCAAGCCACATCCAAACTAACTCAGTGTCAAAGCACTCAACAAGAAATATGTGGCATCGCTTGGTAACCTCATCACGAACACCGGGTCGACGGTCCTGCCATCTCTCGGGCCCTAAACGAATTAACATTCAATTATTCACATCTCTACTGCCCAGTCCCCCCCCCCCCCCCACCTTCCCCTCGCGACTTGCGTATGCGCCTAATTGGGACGCTTTTCCGTTCGGTGAAAGCGAGCGATCGAGTGGAAACCATTTTTGGGCGTGCGATTGATCGATTTCGTATCGAGATTTCGTTTTATCTGATGACGTCAGTTGAAGGTACAATGAGAACTTTGTTAGCTGTTTGTTCTGTCTTAAGTGCTCTTGAGATTAAGTGCTTAGTAATAGAGGAATAGTTCTGAGTGTGGAGGTACCTACACAGCTTAGATTTGACGTAGATTGAAAGAAAGCCCCGGTTTAACGACGCAATAGTCTACGTACTTATTTCAAAAACAAATTCCATTTCGATCGCAAATTCCCTGAAAATATCCACCGTTCTTGCATCTTCAAAATACTTGAAAAAACTAAATTCTATTCTAAAAAAAAACGCAACGATATTTTGTTACAATGATAATTGGATCACCACCTAATCTCCAACGCAATGTCAAAACACGTCTTTACGTAGGCATTGTAACGAGACACCTGTAAAACGACCCAAGTTTCGTCAACATCAACATATTTCATTCAGAAAATTCCGACTACGCCGAATATTTCTATTTTCTTGGAAACACACCCGTTAGCCTGAACACTAGATATTAATAAACACATAAATGAAGAATATGATACGGCACTCTTTCTAATAACAAAGTAATTAAATCGGCAACTTCCTCTGAATTGAAAACAATGACATTACTTCATAATGTCGAGATTATTTGTACGAAAACCGATTTAGAATAAGTAGCAAATGATATACTCTATGTAAAAGATGATATAACTACTTATGGGGACTACTAAGATGACCACAAAGAGAGATGTTTGGAGGAAGACATGGCGCCGATCCCAAACAATTTGGGATGATAATGCAGGAGGAAGATGACGCTGACAATGATATATATAATATAATGCACACTGATGAATAGGTTCTTAATTAGACCTCCTAAAAGACAATCCATCCAGCAATATCCATATAACCTAGTTCAGTTGTCACGCAAAGAAAAACACTCCGAGATAGAAAAATCTGTAAAGATACTATATTATATTGAACCCATGAAATTTATTGAAATGAGGCCAAGCAAGTGGACGATATAAAACCTTTGAAATTGAATCACCAAGCTACCGCTAGCGCTACCGTACAGCAATTTTGAGCGAGTTCCTAAAATTCAAGGATAACAGGCATGGTGATATGTGTATGTGTGTTACTTAAATCCGCCAAAGTTAAGGCTCTTATCCTTAAAACTGGCATCGAAGACAGCCCAGGAGCCAGTCAAACGTCCTAGTAACCAACAGAACTATAACGTCCCATAAAATATTGAAGGCAGACATCAACGTGGCATCATAACAGCACCGTTACTGCGGAAGGCTCGCTCCTGACTTGCATTAATCAGGACGCCATCTTAAAACCATAAACAGTACGACCATAGAGTGATGATGAGGTACAACTCAGTAAAACTTTGTTTTGTTGATTTTATTCGTTTTTCGTCGTGTTTTGTTTTTCTTCATTCATGAGGATACTACACCAACCTCTAATAAACAGCACATACAGGTCAGTGTGATACGAGTAGTACCAAATTTTGAGATTGAAAACTCTTTGCTAAATCTTTGAGTTGTGGTAATGCTGCTGCCGCTGCCGTTTTAAGAAACGCAAGCACTATTTGCGAAATTAAACTATTTGTCAAATTGGTTTGATAAAAAGAAAGTATCTCAGCCAAAAAGTCGTAACAATTGCATAAACCCATAATTAAGTTTCCCCCAAGATCCGAAACGAGTACAACGCTAACAAACGTACAAAATGAACGTCCGCGCACCACATTATCAATTTCTAGACAATAGCCGTCTCAGTTGTCACAGACAAACTTAACTTTACCGCCAGGAAAGCCTAACTAGACCACAATACCGTGCAAAATACTCCAATTTCCCAGCAAAACAACAGTTGCGAAAGCAAACCCGTATGGTCAGGTAATTGCCGATGGCGACACCATAAGTGACGGCTTGGAGATACTACATGGTGTAATTCAGTACCGTTGAGGCTCATTGGAGTGTTGAAGAAAGCAGCGGTACTGTGCGACGTCCCCGACATATCAATCAAATAGCTTATAATATGCGCCGCCCACCGTTAGAAAGACAACCATCTTATTATGCAGACAATAAGAGTTATTGTCGTGCAACTTCGGCTCACTTCGGGACACTTCGGGATGGCGATAGGTCGATTTAAATTCCGAATAAGCGGGAAGGAGGAAGTCACGGTGCGCCAGCGCTTCTATGTCACACCTTTTCTCCGTATATGAAGTTATTGAACTCGAGTGTACGTTGAATTCGGATGGTGTTTATTCCGTGATTGTACTATTTTGATGACCCCTGACACGTGTTACTGGACGTTGAATATTAATATAAGAATTCTTTTTGGTCATCCGGTGTTTGATGGAGAATTTTTCGCTAAGTAGCCAGAAGACGGACACTAAGACGATCAAAGCTCCCAGGGCAGAAAATTACGATGCTTTTAATGTTTTGGAGCTTACTACAGCCTTTGTAACTGATAGACTACATAGTTCTGAACGCGAACCAGTCGTGTTAAAGATGGCTAACTTAGCTTGAACCGTCCACTTTACGAAATACACCTGAGGTTAAAAGGAACATGTTGAGATCATTCACCTCTACTAAAGGCAAATTAATCCACATGCATCAAGACATCCTGAAGATGAACTCATATGTAATGTCCTGTTCATGATCGTCAGAGGAATTTGAATATGAATCAATTTCAGCCACTTTTCTTGACCACAACTGACTAAAAATCTGCCATATTTGGCTCTCTCACGTCATTTTTCCCTGTTATATTGCAGTTACATTCCCAATTACGTTCATTTATTGACAATAAATCATAATTTCAATGGTTCGTTGAACGCGTGCTGCCTAAAGCGTGCATTTAGCGCATTTCAGAGCGTTTCCGAGAATATATACGTTTTCAATTTCGACACATTCGCGACTAAACTTCACTTTTGTTTTCCTCGTACATGTTGCGTAAAATATGACTGTACTTACACCGTCGCAGGTGGAAATATATTGGCATTGACTGTGGTTCGTTTGACATCGACGCACAGCCTGTTACCATGGTTTCAGTACATGATTCTGGAAAGTATTTGAAACATTTTGACCGCGTAGGTATTATACTTTTCTATGAAACAGCTGTTATATATTTCAACACAGGGGGTTGAGAATCATGTACCTACTGAATTCATGGTGAAAGTTTGCGCGTCGACTTCCCTGCCACCCTGTTTAAACACCTTGAAAGATAAACAAACTCTAAACATGGGATTTAGGTACTACAACTCTAAATAACACTTTTTAAAGGTTTACCTGCTTAAAAAACTTCACCTGGACAAAAATATCCTTGTTAATAAGACAACAACCACAGAAGGATCAACAACAAAATTGTTACACGTCGGTGTGACACCGTCCAACAACGCGCACACGCGTCAAGTTACAGACAAGATTGCGTGAAATGATTATTGCTAAGAAAACCCGACACGATACATTTGCTTGTTCATGGTTTCTTCAAAAGCTGGCTATGTGAACTGAGTGGCATTATGTTGAGAAAAAGGTTTTATGCAAATGAGGTGTAAATGATCATGACGGTGATAATAATAGATGTAGGTAGTATTGCTGATTCGCAGAGTAACGCTGAAAATGCTCTATTGCAAGCGATGGAAGATGCAGACTTCGAGGCGCACACGATGTTTTCGAGTCTTAACACAGTAACCAAAGTGAATTGTATTGAATCTTAGTCAAAAGTTCAAAACCGTAGAAATCATTTTGCTAAAGCTTTCGCTCCGAAGGATATGTAATCTGAGCGCTTAAATGAAACACTGCTAGATGACTAGTAAAATGGTCGTCTAATTTTCTCTTATAAAGCATATATTTGCCCGATAAAGCTCAAAACGCCCACTCCACCGTCCTCTTGGTTGGGGCAGTCTGTCTCCCTAGGGGGAAATCTCATGGGCGTAGCCAGGGGGTTGAAATAGGGGTGCAAATCTCCCTCCCCAAAATAACAGATCCGGGAAAATTTGCAAACGAAATACGCCTTTATGGAGGGTGAATACTTCCAGAAAACAAAGGTGCGCCTAAAATTCTGTTCATATTTTCTTTTATTTTTGCATGCAAGAAAAAAACATACTGATATCAACACTTTCTGTGTAATTCGAGTCTCAACGGATGTGTTTATCTAAATTCGCGTGATATACGACTTATATGTCATTTAGGTGAATGCGCACAAAACATGGAGAAGGTGTCGAATTTTGTACCGTCTACGTCATGAAATTATAGGTACTGTGTTTTATTTCAAATCCTTTGGATTTGTGCCCGTTTTTATTAACGATACTGTATATCATAGCTTAGATGCTTCTCAGTCTAACCAAGGGGTATCGTATTACCCAGTAACTGGGTTGTGGAGGTCAGATAGGCAGTCGCTTCATTTAAAATACTGGTATTCAGCTGCATCCGGTTAGACAGGAAGCCGACCCAGACGTAGTTGGGAAAAGGCTAGGCTGAAAGGTAGAGATGATGATGATGATGATCATAGCTTAGATGCTTTCAACACTCTTTCCTCTATGTCTCCAAGCATGCGGTTAAAATAATATAGTAGTGCAGATACAGTAGCTAAACTTGACAGTTTAATGTTCGGATGATAAAATAACCAGGAAAAAAAAGGCGCCTAAAACTAACTTTAAATACCTATAGAGAAAATATTTCATTAATGGACACAACGGATGATATTCTGGCTAATGATGGACCTACTATATTTAAAACTTTCCTTCCGCCCAAAACACGATAAATGTCATTTAATAATTATATAATTTATACCTTATTTGGTATTATGCACTGATTAGTAATCTCGTAATATAGGTTAGTGACGTACTGTGAGTCAGATCTATTATCCTGCTCGGGAATTACTACGGACATGTTCCTCTTTTGGTTAAACATTCATTGAAGAACTGTCCATCTGACATGACGGGAACATACAACATACTCTTTGTCGGGAATCTTTTTTTTTTATGGCATTTCGCATTTAAATTTTCAACCAAGGAGGTTGTCGTCTGCTTGACCGGACTGGCCTCTGGAGCTAGGGCTGTATCGGGAATTGTGAAAATGTTTACCAATAATTATAGTCTGTGAATAATGGTGTTGCCATAGTGCCTGTTAACTTATGTGCGTGTTTAAGTGCTGCCATAATATTTGGCATATAGTGAACAATTAGAATGTGTTGGTTAAAATATTTATCTATTGAAGGAACCGTTTATCTGGGTAGGTACCTAATACGCAGTTCATTTCATATACGTTATTGTTAATAGTCTTAAGTGATAGCTAGGAGTATCATAATAATAAGTAGATGATTCAGTGTGTTTTCTTTTAAATCAAGTAAGGAATAAAATTCTTAGTGACTAACCTACCTCAAGAATCTTTAACGATAATATCGAATGTGTTAAATAAGATTATAAGCCTTAGCGACTGGTGATTGTTAGCATAGGATAGAATAATATCGACATTTCAACAAATAAGGTTTAAATCATCGTTATTCTTTTGATTCATCGCTTCTCTTAATCGAAGATTATAGAACATCGCGGAATTCAAACGCACATTGCCGCGAACTAATCTCAATAAAATCTGTGTTTTACCAGCCAGATATATGAAATTATTCACCGCACGTTCGTTTAATATGCTACAAATGCTACTATTTCACGAAAGCATCTGATAGTCTTATTCTAATCTACGTATCTTTATTGGAAATCTGAGACTGAATTAAACAAAAAATATGGGTTTTTTGGGATCCAATATAGATAACCAAGTAACTATTAGATGGTTTGTGTCTAAGTTCCTTTAAAAGTAACTTCAAGTGTCGTAGAATTTAGGTGTACCTCAAGGTACAGTTTTGGGGCCCACACTATTTTTAGGCAAAAAATCAAAAATGTGACAGTAATCTTTCATTCAGCGACTGGAATATTGTAAACAGTATTTACTTCCTCTGTTGGTATGTTGTATAATTCTATAAATTAAATTGGATGTTTTTTCCTTCTGGTACTATCTCGGTTTTCAACACGACTTCATTCATACAACTTGTATTTTTTTTAATAGAATGACTGTCTGGTTTTCTTAAGTGCTTTTAAATTTTGCGAATTCCACAATCATGAAAATCGAGCATGAAGCTTATGGTATTTACCCGCCAAATATATGTATTTATTCATAGCACGTCCCTAAAGTATCTCACAATCGCTACTTTTCACAAAACAACGATCTGATAGCATTTACGTGACTCAGTCGCTTGCCAACCATACACACTCCTCTAGCTATAGCCAACTAGGTGTCAGTCTTATTGATTTTTGTGCCCCATAGCCTGAACGAGGCTCACTGGAGTAGAAACAAGGAGAAATACGCTTTATGTCGTAGTAACTAGAACGGTTTTTTGGTCAACGTTACCGTTCGTTTTAAAACAAAAGATAGTGTGAATCATTCGTCGAGAACTTTGTTGTGGTTTGAGAATTTTAGGGATGGATAGGTACTGTTGTTTGATTTTGATTCGTATCGAACTAGCATTAAGGATGTTTTCAAAACAATGAAGTTGACAAAAGCTTTTTAGGTTTCAATTTACTTCGATGATTCGCTATTTCGGTGATTTAGACTATATTTTATGATCACATCGAGACGATAGCATTTGCTTGCGCATAGATTACTGCAAAACAAAACAACGCCATCTGTTGGCGAGTAGCAATAAACAAACATCTAATTAGTTAATACATTAAAAATCTATTAGCAAATTGTAGCGAGAATCGATTCCAATGATGATAATAATAGCAGATATTATTATTCTAATATGGCGACCTCGCACAAGTGAATTGCCTGACTCATCTATTGTCGACTTTTCTTGGAATTGTAAGAAAGCGCCCCGCGTTATTCAAACATACAATCCGTAATCAATTGTAACATGTACTCTTTTGTTACAGAAATCAAAACAGAGGAGGTCATCAGTGAAGCTAAAATCGAGGCCGACGAAGAAATGGACGGCGTTCAAATTGAAAAGCAAGAGCTGCGCGTCACTAGGACGACAAGCATCGACAGTGACAACCGATCCGACAGGAGCGAGGAGGAGGATTTGAGGAGAGCGCGCAAACGTGCCGCCTCCACGTCACCATCACCCATCCCGATGGACAAAAGAACAGCAAGGTTCGAGTGCCCCAAATGCCGGCAGCGATTCGACTCGGTCAACGCTTTCGACATCCACCGATTCACTGCGCACAGTGACGACACCAAGACTGGCTTCGACGATCTTACCTTCGTCGATTTCTCGAGCAAGAAGTTCCCTGAAATTGCCAGAGGAGTCTGCGAGAAAAATCCTCATGTATCAGTGACAGATCAGCGTTATAGATGCGACATGTGCTACAGAGACTTTCCTTGTGGACAAGCTTTGGACATTCACAGGAAATCGTGCCTTTCTACCACCCGAATCCCTGCCAGTCCTGAACGAGATCGCAGGGAAGATTTCTTTGCCAAATTAGATCTCAGAAACAGGTCTTTTGGCATTGCCGGCACTTTGACACCACCTATGGACAGATTCACACCCAAATTCGACGATAATCATCTTACCAATGGCATAAGACACATCGATGCCGCTCGCGATTTGGCAGATATTCAATCGATATTAAGCGTCACGTCAGCCGGCGGCCTTTTAGAGAGACTCACTGGCACAAGAGTGTCTTTGGAAAGTTCGGTTTTAACGCCTCCTGACACCATTATCAAGGAAAGAGATCAAGAGGAAACCCAGGACAATTTCGCAGCAGAGTTTAGACGAATGAAGCTGCGTGGAGAGTTCCCCTGTAGGTTGTGCCCTGCCAAGTTCCCCAATTTAAGAGCTTTGAAGGGACACAATAGAGTGCACTTGAGTGGAACGGGCCCGGGACCTTATCAGTGTAACATGTGCCCTCATGCCTCTTTAGATAAGGCTGCGTTAGTACGTCACATGCGTACACATAACGGGGACAGGCCGTATGAATGCGCCGTCTGTAATTACGCTTTTACTACCAAAGCCAACTGCGAACGTCACTTAAGGAATAGACATGCTAAAGTTACAAGAGAAGATGTGAAACGCTCAATAATTTACCACCCGTCTGAAGATCCTAATAATGACGAAGTTAACTCTAAACTTGCAAGGGATGAAGTGAAACGATCGCTCGCGTTCCACACCCCTGAAATTGATAGGCGAAACGAAAGTTCGGGTCGCGATACGCCACTAACGCACTTTACTCCAAGTTTCATTACTGATAGACATCCAGTCACTAATTTAACAACCAAACCGTTACCATTGCCATTACCTGAGTCGCCTCTACCCCTGCCTATGCCAAGAGACGTAGAGCAACCTCAACCTCGAATTAAAGTGAAGGGTATTGGACAGCTGACGCGAATCCCCGAGTTCAGACCACCAGAAATCACGTACAAGCAAAATGACATCTCACACGATTCGTATGATGAAGAAGCTCCCGTTGACTTGAGCACGAGTGATAATAATAGTTGTGATGTTCTTGATCTCAGTAAGAAGAAACCGGACACCGATTCTGAGGAGCCTAAAGCCCCACCACGTCCTTCCTTCGAGCCTGACCCAGCGAGCGTCGCTGCTTCAGCATACGAAAAGACAAGATTCCTTTTAGCTTCGCAAAGACTTTTTGAAAACTCCCTTCCTAAAATCGATCCATCTTACTATGCCACCCAGCTTTCGCAGTTGTATGCTGGCACAGTTCCTGGAATCCCTGGTTTACCTTTGCCACCATCCTTTCCTATCGCGCCTTACTTACTTCAACCTTCGTTTTTTCCTCACCCAACTGACTCCCAGGAACTTGCCGAAATAAAACAGCACATACAGAAAGAAATCATTAGAGGCTTGAGCATGTCTGGTGGCAGACTTGTTCCTAATGACCAGGACAGCCAGCCTAAGATTGAGCCCGAGGAAGAGGAACTGAAACCACCGCCATCGATCTCTCCGATACCTTCGCCACACCCTGAATCTCCACGCCCACCTATGAATAACACTCTTGTCCCGCAAACGGACTCCGTGAAGATGGTAATAAAGAACGGTGTTTTGATGCCCAAGCAAAAACAAAGGAGGTACAGAACTGAAAGACCTTTTTCCTGCTCTCAATGCTCAGCTCGGTTTACCCTCCGGTCTAACATGGAACGCCATGTAAAACAACAACATCCTCAGCACTGGAGTGTGAGACGACCGGCTCCGAGGGCACCACCACCGTACCCAACACCCGACTCATTGACTGACCGCATGAAATTCGCCTTACTAGCTCGCCATCTTGAAAGGCCGTTGCAACAATCTGACCGCTCGCCCGTGCGACGAGACTCGGATGAAGTAGCTGACAATGAGGAAGATGAAGAAGATACCCTAGTAATAGATGAGGAACCTGACCAGGAAAATAAGTCGGAGGATCATACCGCAGCGCGCCGTGCGGCAGCTGAAATTCTAATGGCTACGTGCCAACAGGAAATGACTAAAGATTTCGACCTTAAAATCGCTGGGAACTTAATCAACAAACCTGTTCCTATAACCAATGATAAGACTGACTCTGGAACGAATTCTACCTCGCCGACTCAAGAGCCACTACCAATCCCGGTGGTGCCTACTCGCAGCGATGAGGAAGAAGATGAAGAGGGTCTAGTCGCTTCCACAAGCGAGGGAAATAACTCTGGCAGCGATGAAAATAAGTAAGTCTAACCTTTTATCACCTTTACATATAAATAAAGTTAAAATAATCATTACGGTTTTGTGGGCCATCGTTGTAAGACTTTTATAAATAAAGAAACATGACATAACTCTATCCACTCTCAAAAAAACGCTTTTATTAACCTAACTATCACTTATTTTCAGATCAGAAACAGACACGGCATTACCGCCAAAGAAGAAGTCAGCTTACAGCCTAGCACCGAACCGTGTTTCATGTCCCTACTGCCACCGCAAGTTCCCCTGGTCATCGTCCCTCCGTCGCCACGTCCTCACGCACACCGGACAGAAACCATTCAAGTGTCCACACTGCACACTTCTCTTCACCACCAAGTCAAACTGCGACCGCCATCTATTGAGGAAGCACGGAGGTTCTGCCAGAGCTATCCTGGCTGACCCGATCCCTGATACAGTATCCCCACCACAGCCGATAAACGACACTAGAGCAGTGCCAGAAAGGCCTTACAAATGCGTGTCTTGTCCAACAAGTACATTCTCATCGCTCGAAACTTTGAAAAAACACATGTCTTCAAGACATGGAGCTGATTCTCAACCGGGCTCCCCAAACCCTGAGATCGTGGAAGAAACAAATGAAGGTGGTCTAGTCTTCAAATGCCATCTGTGCGAGGCGTCGTTCGGAGACAGGAGTGGAGCCCTATCGCACTTGGCAACGGGACATACGACCGAGTATGAGCAGCTGGTCAGCAAGGGAGCCTTGGATGCTGCCAGTGACCGGAGCGAAAGCGCTGATGATGATGAAAGGGGGAAGTTTCCTGACCATGCTAACAGAAAGGTAAGATTCAAATCTTTACTGACTATAGAAATAAAACAGACTTGTTATTTAAACTTAACTTTCTTATCATATAATCTATATCTGTAGGTACAGACGCCAGCACATCAACCTACCCGAAACTGTCACATTTTCCCAATCAACTTTCAACCTTATGCTTTAGTGATAAAGTTGAAAATCTATTAAAGAAATTTGACAGATTGTAGTAGGTTGATGTTCTGGCGTTTGTACATAATTATAATTAAACTCGCGTTTCGTGTCCGTTGTTCTTCTAAACTTCACAATGAATTTTGATGCGGTTTCCCCCACCGTTTAGAGAATTTATTCCGAAATGTTTATGTGTATAATTCATTCATATTAAACTAACATAATTAGGGAATGCAATCTCGCGAGATTGAGGATCGGACGAGACCTCGCGAGATTATGAAAATCAATCTCGCGAGATCTCGGCAATTTCGAGATCTCGCGAGATTGGTAGTTAAGAGTATCAATTTTTGCAAATAATTTCACTAATAAAATAGATATAGAACTCCCGGGACATTGAAAGAAAAAGAACCATAGGTATTTTGAAATCAACATTTATTTTTACGAAGTCAAAAAGATTAATTAACAAAAATAATAGAATTTGAGTTGAGATCAATCAAATCAATGGCTCATTTCGCCAAACTAAAAAGAGAAATAGAATATAAAGTGAAAACCAAATAAAAAAAATCAAATTAGGAACATTAGCAACATCTCGCTATACAATTATTTACAAACTGTTTTGGAAGTAGCTTCTTAGAAAGCACAACGTATTTAAGGTGCTGCTGCGCGTCAAATAGGACGTTTTCATGCTCGAGTTCAATCTCGCTAATCTCGCGAGATCTCGCCCATTTTTAGGCCGAGATTAATCTCGCAGAAAAGGGCCGAGATCTCGCGAGATCGAGATCTCGCGAGAACGAGATTGCATTCCCTAAACATAATATTATAATAAAGAAGTCCCGAGGCCTTATCGATTCGTAAAAACCGTGCGAAGCAAGGGGTGGGTTGCCTAGTTTCAAAATAAAACCTCCTTCTACAATGTCTTATTCTTTCTTTCTAGGTGGTCTGCGCATTTTGTATCCGTCGATTCTGGTCTGCCGAAGACCTTCGTCGTCACATGAGGACTCATTCCGGAGAGAGGCCGTTTGCTTGCGACCTGTGCCGACGTCGCTTCACCCTGAAGCACAGCATGTTGCGACATCGCAAGAAGCATCGGGAAGAAATCACTGATGATGAAGAGGCTTCCCCGCCTAACACGCCTCTTGAAGATGCTGTGACTAATGGGTGAGTACAGTATCTAGAAATGGATTGATATAATTTGTAATTGTAAAATTGGAAATCAGAAAAATCCTATTTAAAATCTGTCTTTGAAAAAACAAGTAAAAACTACGTGTTTTAAAACATCTTGTAACTGGTCCTAACCAAAACGTTAAGCAAGTTGTCGAACGAAATCAAAATTAATTTCTCTTCTCTTCGACAGATACCGCTACCAAGACGACGACGGCTCAGGCAACGAAATCCCAAGCAACGTCAACAACAACAACTCTCCTCCCTCCGCTCCATACGAAAAGAAGCTCAAACTGGACATGACATCGCGCAAATACTCCTCAGAGGCCGAAAACGACCCGGAGAACAGCGACCTCATCGGTAAACTGCTCGGAATTCCCGACAAAACCATTAATAAGCTACTCTCCTCCGCAGACGAGGCCGCTAAAATCCTTGGCGTGAATAAATGAGAGTACGCTTTAGTCCTTGTGACGCCTGCTAGACTTATTCTAGCACCGCGAGGACTAAAAATACCATTGCAAAACATGCAGATTCAAACGTCCAAAGCTAATGAAAACGGTACAACGCCATCTAGCAACGAGTAGACGTAACATATCTGTATGTTTGCGCAAAGGTTGTAAATAGTTTTTAAAAATGGAATTTATCCAAAGTGAAGCTTCAACGAATGTATATTTTATAACAACGCCGTCTAGCAACGAGTAGAAGCATTAAAGTGCTGCCATTTTGGTAACAATCACTTCAATGCAATAGCGTGTAAATATTTGCTAGTTTAACTAGAGGTGCCTTTAGCTGCCTTAATTTCAAGTATAAACCGTCCTATAATGCCTTACTTTAACTATTTTAAAGCTTAAAAATGTGGGTAATCAACAACGAAGGTTTCTTAGTGCCAGTTCTTAAAAGTACATTGTATATTTTTGAATTCTAGTTAGTATGTACTCAGCTCTTATATTTTAGTAACTAACATAGGTGATGTAAGCAAGTTTTTGGTACTTTGTACAGTAGTAGAGTCAGTTTGAGATCGTGGACTTTTTACTGTCTTTTAAAGTCAAAAATCAGGATCCTCTAACCCCTGATTGTATTGTAAAATTCTGATGATTGAACGAAATACTACACATTTTTGAGTATGGCCAATTCAGTCTATAAAATTCTAAACATAATTTTGTTTCTCTAGAGATTTTGTTTTGTTTTTCTAAAAGACAATAAAAGCATGCTGATCTTCAATGACTCAAATACACTCTATATTTAATGCACTGTTTTAGCTGATAATCTATCGATGAGCTGCGAGCCGATGAATTTTGCATTTCCATCTAGTCGGGTACGGTACTATTTTTCATACCTTTTCATGTACTATAAAACACCCATTTTAGTAATAAAGTTCAGCCAAAAATACTTAATTTTCGCAAACCCAAAATTGATCTAGTCAACTTTAAAACGATTTTTTTTTTTCTTATTCTAAGCTATAATACCAAAATATCAAGTTTACATTCTCTTACAGTATAGATTTACTTTAAGATTTAAAGCTAAACCTCCAATTGTACTACCAATGAATAGTTTTAAGCATCTATTGCATGGTTTACTTAAATAATGATTAAGAAAAATAGCGTAGATTCTGTAGACATTTCTGTCTAAAGTAAAAAATATCTTTACTATAAGTAATATTTTCTTGAATATTTCAGCCTATCTTTACCTTAATATATACTGCTAAGCCCTGTTTCTTTCTTTAGAATATTTGGTAACTATTTTATACTTAAGAACAGTGTACATAGCATTTTATCTCAAGGGGCATAAAGCCAGTCTTAAATGCTAATCTAGTGTTAGGGTTAATTAAACCTTTAGTAGGAACTTTAAAACTTTTCTACGACCTTAATTTCTTAAAATGTGAATTAATTTATAAATGACATTTTGTTTGCTCAAATTCATGGCATTTCTTTACTGACAAAGACTAGAGGTTAGAATAAATTTTAAGGAAAAGGTTAGGATCTCCTAGGTATAGCTTATGACTTTATATAAATTCTGAATATTATGTTACGTTTCTGACCCATGGCTTTCGGTGGACACCCGTTAACCATACTGGGAACTAATTTTATTGGAAATAAAGTATTTAGTTTTCATTCAAAAATTTATTCGAGTTTTTTTAAATAATATTTATTATAATTATTATTTTATCGGTAAAATATCGGTGCAGCAATATTATTGTTTTTTCGTAAAGGTTATAAACCACGTAGGGTAATTATAGGATTTACAGTCTCCTTTGTGGATCGACGAATCATACGCTAGAATATACCTAAGTTCGAATGTGCTTTGTATATTTGTAACGCTACTATATACCAAATATATTTTAATAGTAGTACTATTGTAAGGTTTACTAAAATAATAATTATTATTATATGGATTTAATAAATATACGCTCTTTTTAGAGCACTTCGTGTAGAAGTCAGTTTTAAGCAATAATAATTGTGTAAATTGTATTGGTTAATGCTAGGGGATCGGTCATGAGAGAAATAGTCATTGAGAGTAAAACCTAAAGAAGGATTTGCTGAAGTCTTTAATGTAGGAAATACAAGTTTTAACGAAAGCAAAAAGCAAATGACTTTGTTTCACTCAAGAAAGTTCCCCAATTAGACTTCGTAATTACTATTCATAAATATTTCCAAGATAGACGTGACTTTTCTTAAATTATAATATTCGTTTAAAACTAAATGTATACCAAAGTAAGTTTTATTGTATAAGTGTATGTATTAATTTAACTGAATCCTGCTTCATGTCAATTATAGTTAGAAAAAAAGCGAATGATTTTGATATTTGTAATTATATTTATTTAGATTTCTTTTGTATAATTTTGCTTCGTCCAGTAGGCCAGTAGGTATGAGTTGCTGTTTTAATAACATTAAAAATAATGTTACATAATTATAATTAGTCCATAGGTAGTAATCTCGTACTTACTAGTAGGTAAAAGTAATTTAGTGTAATAGTTTATAAGAATATTGTGGCAACACCGCTTGGCCTTTTAAATGTAGTGTTCGTGTGTTTTAAAATATGCTCTCGTATAAGTAAGTTAAAACTAAATTTTACCATTATTACGAATGATTGTAATAGTAATAATCATACAATTATTATACTTATAATAAGATGTTACGATTCACCTTTTGCCTCTCTTTCTTTATGCAATATGAGTGTCGTTTTAAAAACGGTTTTTTGTCAAATAAATAATGGTGTATTATTAAAATAAACAAATTCTTTTATTTTGAGTTTTAAACCCTACGATGCAGTGCTTTCACATATACACAAGACACATATATGTGTCTTGTGTATATGTGAAAGCACTGCATCATAAATATATATTAATGTGTATATATACACATTAATATATATTTATGATGCATATACATACTGCAAGACAGCACAGCGCATCATTGAAAGATTTGAAGAAAATAAAAGTTATGGTCTAACTAACCAGTCGGGTTGCATTTCACTGCACGCCAGTTGCAATTGCAGTTTTAGTGCAATTAGTGCCAACCGACTGCGTATTGTGAACACACCAACTGCACGCCGACTACAATTCCAATGAAGTCTAGTCTATTATGACCCTAAATTAATTAAGTTTTCCTTTCTGATAATACGTGGATAAATCATTTGGATTTGTTGTATCTTTCGTCTTGTGGGTAAGGTCGTCAAAAAATGTAATATAACGGACTGGAAGATATAACACACAATAACGCACTGGAATAATGTAAAGGTCTATGTTCACATGGAAATAGGTCAAGTAAAATACATTTTAAAATATTATGAATTATTTATTTTCTCATGAAATTAAAATTTAACCATGCACAGATTACAGCTTGCAAATTTCGTATTTCGCGAAAAAAATTCCAGTGTGTGACATAACAAACACCATAACACACATAACGAACTGGAACAAACACACTTGAAAATTCTAACTTCAACAATGAATAACGGTCACAAATCAAGCGCGATTTCTCTAGTAAAACTTGATATACTCAGGTCATTGACTATAAATTTCGAATTAGGAACCTAGTAAACGATATCTTTGTACTTACCGCGTAGAATTCCCAGATACACTTTCCGAAATATGCGCACTAATTATGGAATTTACAAATTAATAACTGCCTCGACCACAAATGAAAAAAATATGTCAAAACTGATATTTGACAGTTACATTAAGGTGTTGCCACATCAAAGTTAGCTAAGTAAAGTTGCCTACTGTTGAACACCAAAAATCTACCCCATATCGAATCGGAATAACACACTGGATAACTTTTGGAGACATAAATTAGAATCGGTTTTTTGTTCACTAGCATTGTATTATTACAATAATTTACACATTATCACACAGCATGTTTATTGTTGTAACAGTATACTTTAAATTTAAAACCATAATCCCAATAATTTTTTTTTGATGCAATTTTTTCGTCCTCTTGGTAGATAGGAGACAAATAAATTTATATATGCAGCTTTATTTTGTTGATTTCAATAATATTTTTATTTTTTAAGTTTAAGCCTCTCGAATATTCTGGTTAGTTCTACATTATTCTAAGCATGATTATCAATATAATATAAAATAATAATATTAACATACTATTTGTTAGCGCATGGTATTCACAATCAAACATGGGCTTGTATAAACAAGAAACTCAAATTAATTATTTATTCGGAACTAACGGTGCAGTTTTCAAGAGATTTAGTTTTTGTAGAAATCCACTAGATGGCAAACACAATAATTACAACTCATTGCGGCTGCTATTCGGCACGAGATGGCGCTGATGATTTTAAATCGTTTCATTGTTATTAAATTGCAGAATTCAACCCTCCTAAATTGTTCATGAATGGTTCGATTATTTTCTGAAATATATATTTTCATATTTACTTAATATTTTTTTAAAAATTATGTCTAATTTCTTCTTCGACTTAAAAATAATCAAATCATAAATTGAATGAACGCATCTCAACGTTTTAGAATGAACGATGGCCAATGAATGATTGGGGATACCGTTGTTGGAATTTACCCACAAAAAATGTAGTTTAACACCTATTTACTCATTCGTCAAAAAACCAACTATAAACGATTACTGAGCCCTGATTCACAACCTTACGACAGGCTATCGTATCGAAAACCTGACATTTCGATAGCCTGATTTGACTTCCCCTCAACAGCAAATAGCTTTTGGAAGAATATCGGGCGTCTATTTGATTTAAACTGACAAAATTTTCGGGTTTTGGACTTGTGAACAGCGTTGAGAAGACTCCTACGATAACAATGATGAATGTTCGATACGATACGGAAGCATATCGAGTGTTTGTGAATAAGGGGCAACTAATGATTGGATTAGCGGGGTAATTGCATAATACAACATAAAATGGAAATCGATCGCAATGCAATTTTCATTTTGATATCCACCACCTTCTTAGGTTTGAGAAAGTCTGCTCCACATCGCAAATAACGCAACGAATGTGGCTTAATAATTAATAACATTCGTTGCGTTATTAAAATTAAAGGCATTGCGATCTAAATCTCCAAGCTAAATATAAAACATTACTGAAGGCGATGTAAATGGACTGTATGTATAAATGGCTGGTGGAATGAAATAAAACTAAAGCTGTGTGTTAAAAGGGTTTTAGTGAGTAAAAACTTAATATTATAACATAAAATTGGAAACAAACCTTTGACAGAAACGTAGCAGAAGAAAAAGCAAAAACAAAAGGGAGAATGTCATTGAAATAAAATATATAAAAATCTTCTAAAAAGTTCAACTCGACCAAGGAGTTTCCAAGGAGTCAACAATTACTAAAAATAAATGTTCTTGTAAGTATATCGATTTTATTCAATTTCGAGCGGCCATTGTTATTTACATCTTTGGCAAATTTAGCGCGGCTGGACTATTAAAAAAAAACGTTTTTCTGTTCCTAACAGGCAAAATTAATTTCTAGCGCTGGCAACCCTGACTAGGTGAATGAAGGAATTTTTAAGAAATAGAAAGAAGTCGCTAATTTATGCGAGACAGCGTCTTTATTTTGAGATTCAATTGCTTAACTTTTGTGATAGTTTCGAAATAATACGCGGTGCCCTTGTACAACAATCCAAGTTGGTCTACAGAGACCAAAATTGAAAATAATTATTGTAACCAAGTGATCGTAGGTAAGCATCATTTCTATTGCAACTAGTGACGTAGGTAAACGATTTAAAGTGCACTATTTAATTGAGAGGGTATCATCTTAAAAACGTGATTAGAATACTGGTACCAAGTCTAAATTTACAATAAAAGTGAAAAGTGTAACGTTTTAAATACATTTCAATAGTTTATTTGTGTTTTTCAGTGTAATAAAATTTCGAAATGGGTGATCAACAATTCTTCCTCAAATGGAATGATTTCCAGACAAATATGGTGACATCTTTCAGGCATTTGAGGGATGAGAAAAGCTTTACAGACGTGAGTACGGCGAAATAATGTTATATTTGTGTACAAACAAACTGTTATAACCTAAACTTTTTGTAGATAACTTGCATCCTCTGATCTCATCTGTTAGCCATTCAATGTTCAGATTCTTTTCCATTTTCAAACCTGCTACTGTTATAAAATTAGGAATGCATTAAGAATACATACATTCAAATTAAGAATATATATTTTTTATTTTTATAAAGCATCTACAGGATCCAAATAATTTTTAAATCTTTTATTTTTTTTAGTTATTTTGTACAGTGACGGATATAAATCTTGAGCATTTAATAGAGTGCGAACATTTTTCGAATACACAAACTAATCCCCAGTCTTACACCGAACACTCAAGATTCATGCCGGTCACTGTAACCACCATTATTTTGTTACACAGATTAATATTAGAAATAGAAAATAGTTTTTTACCAGCATAGCAACAGGGATTACATGTTAAAAGTACTTAATACTAGGTAAGTATATTAAATGTCATAGACTATTTGTGGTGGTAAAGAGAGGTTTACGTAGGGTATTGACTTATCATCTGAACTAGGCGAGGTCTGTGTCTCAGAAGATAGCAATATTATATTGTGTACCTACCTAGCAATATTTTGTGTACCTACCCTTTCTTGTGTAATAAATCAGAGAACTAAATAATTTGTAATTTATGATATTCTTTATTCAACAATGAATTATTTACTTTCATTGACAATATGCATTCACACTCAGTCATAGGCCTACAAGTAGTAAGAAGTGTGTATAGCAGTAGGTACCTCGCTCAAGACTAGAATTTTTTAACCAATCAAATGGCTTTAATCCAGTACTAACCTGACAAAAATGTCATATGAACTAATGATTGTTGATAAGAAAAATACACTCCAAAACTTTCCTACTATTATTATAAACGCAAAAGTTTGTGAGGATGTATAGATCGAATTTGATATGTTACTTGTTCACGCAAAAACTACTGAATGCTCTTAGATGAAATTTGGCACACACTTTATAACCAGGATTCACACATACAATACTTTCTATCCTGATATTCCTATGGAATTGAAACTTATACGAGTGAAACTGCAGGGTGTAGTTAGTAAATAATAATTGTGACAACTATTAAGAGCTTACAAGCAGTTAAGTAATGCTTTAGTCAGGCCATAGAGTTGTATAAAATAGCTTGCTATTCCAAACAATTACTAAGATTGCTTGTTCATAACTAATTTGCACAATTATTTCAGGTGACACTAGCATGCGAGGGCCAGACGTGTAAGGCACATAAGATGGTGCTGTCCGCGTGTAGTCCTTACTTCAAAAGTTTATTAGAGGTGAGCGAAAAGGTAGCAGTATCAAATTCTTTGAAATATTTTATATGCTACGCTGAAATTAACTTCAGTACTTAGATAAAAAATAAACCTTTATTTCGAACCAAAATTGATAGAATACAATATTAATCTTAGATAAATAATGTAAGTATTACAATGTTACATGTGCTTCTAAACTGCTTGGTGGCCGCCACGTACAGGGCACAGTACTTTGGTAACCCAGGTACCCTCCGTGAAAACATCAAGACATTGCTGGCCTTCCTTGAGGAGCTGCAATGAAATGAATAATCAATTTTGGTGGAGTTAAAGACACCAGCCCGTATTGCGTATTACCAAGAATGTTACATGCATGTACTAGGAAAATCCTGTATCACAGGTGGCTGGAGCTCTTATATTATACTACTAGTAGGATATAGCTTAAAGACTGAGCAAACTGAAGTGGCAGTGGGCTGGCCATGATTGTCGAAGGACCGATGGCTGGTGGAGCAAACAAGCCCTGGGGTGTAGACCGAGTATTGGCAAGCGTAGCGTAGGACACCCCCCAGCTAGATGGACCAACGACCTAAAGAGGGTGACAAACTGGATGCGGAAGGCGGAGAACAGGGTGTTGTGGCGCAGCCTGGGAGAGGACTATGTCCAGCAGCGGACTGCAATAGGCTGAGTTGATTGATTGATTATTACATTTTCTCATTGCACCATCACCATGTGCCATAAACAACATGATACGAATTGCAGATTCTAACGCTTATAATTATGTAAAGCCATATTTGTTATGGTTGTGAATTGACTGCAAATTGCAAAAAAACTTAAGTTAGTAGTTATTTTTGTAGTTTGACATTTTTATCTTTCTCCTATTTCTATTTATGTCCCTGTCTTTACTTTATTTTAGTAGTTTAGTTTTTTTTTTTTTTTATACGTTTTTATTTTTCACTTTTTAGTTGTACAGACGCCAGCACTTCAACCTACTACAATCTGTCAAATTTCTCTAATAGATTTTCAACTTTATCACTAAAGCATAAGGTTCAAAGTTGATTGAGAAAATCTGACAGTTTCGGGTAGGTTGATGTGCTGGCGTCTGTACCTACCCCACACAATTTCATATTTATAAAACTACTTGCTATGTAAATATCAGTGACAGAAGTTATTAAAACATCATCAATATAAACTAAGTGGAAAAAATCCGTATTATTGGAGTTAACTCAAAACCTACCCAAGCAAAATTAATAAAATTTATATGGGACCATCCCTGAGGCGTGGCATATCTTATCCATTAAAATAACAATTTTGCAAATTGGCTTATTGAATAACGGAGTACTGAAGTAACAAACATAAAAAACAACCGAATTGAGAACCTCCTTCTTTTTTGAAGTCGGTTAAAAAAGGTCAAAATAGTGTGAAAAAATGTGAATTTTAAACATAACATCACGCCTGTTTTCACCGAAGGGGTGGGTAGAGTTGCATCTATAGTTCCACTCCATATAGAGATCTACGTTTTGGAATGGGCAACTAGCTTCAACTTTCTGACTAACTGACCGACTCTTTGACAATTCAAAAGTGCCTGTAAATGGTTTGATTGAAATAAATACTTTGAGTCGTCGAATCGTTGAGCTCCTCAAGTTCTGAGTTGAGCTGCACGATTTTTGACAAATGCTGTGTGGTTCTTTCCTCAAAAGACCAGTTCAGACACCAAACTACATGGTCTTCACATGATCTGACCAAGATTTTGTCTGGACTTTAAAAGAGACTGTGAGGTCATCAGATAGGAAACACCGACCTCATCTAGCTTATAAAAAATATGATTTGACGTGTAAAAGTGTTTGTACAAACCTACTCACAGAAAATAAATCATTTATCATGAGTTTTAATTTAAAATCTCTGTATGTAAAGCTTTTCAACCCTTTCCACCAAAACAGAAGAGTTGGCAAGAATGCTATCTTATTCTCATAGTGCCGTGCCTATCAATCGATAGCTTATTAAAATGACAATAGCCGGACGGCTATAGCCTGACGGCCGGCGTGGCTATCGATCGAGGGGCCGTGCGTTCGGACCGCGGCATGCCAGGCCATGCTTGCATTATTGACGTGAACCCATTCCCAGCCACGAGTAAGTGCAGCTGTGTTGGAGGGGTTCAAAGTCTAAATCATTTATTTCTAGTAGGCTGTTGAAAGGAACTTTTCTACGTTAGCATTTTACAAGAAAATAGAAATGATTCTACGGACGTCAGTTATTTAACCGGTTGAATGCCGTAATTACAGACACAATTAAAAAGCCATTGTGTCTCGCGTGGATCTACGTTCCGGCATACGAAAGGTTAAAGCTACTTTGCTAGTAGCTCCCCAAGGAAAAGAAAAAAATTATGAAAGAAAAAGTAGTTTTTTTTTTTGTACTTATTAAAATTTTCTTACGTTTTTTGCATTTTGCAGATCAATGTCAGGTTGTATGTTGACGAAAATATCATTCGTGATCGTAACAAGTATGTATTTACAGAATTTCAATCATTAAAATCATCAATACAACCCTAATAATATAACCCTATTAAGAACGTAAGAAAATTTGAATTTCGCGGGATACCCTAAGAGCGATTTTGCACTACATCCGATCCGAATACGAATTGTTATGAAGATCCGATTTCAATCCGAATTGGGAATGTTCTAAATTCTGACGGATAGAGTTCGGATCTAGGTCGCATCCCCTCATACAAATAGGACTATGATCATTTCGGACCGGCATTTCTCGGATTCGGATCGGACGTAGTGTGAAACTGCCCTAACGCTTACCCCCTAAAAAATAACACAAAATATCATGTGAAAGCAATTCTTCATAAAAAACCAAATTATTGAAAGTATTTAATTTCAGCGTCAGTAAAAACATAGCATTACGGATACGAATGATAAACACTTGCGTTGCTCAGGATGTTTTGCTAAGCACATGGGAACTCGACACCCGCCAAATGTACGCGTGGTCGCGCCGAATTGACGAGATTGGCATATTACGGTGACTTCCTGTAATTAAATTAAATCCATGTATTTCAGACATAGTAATAACAGCCGCACGGATCTTTCGATCAGGTTAAACTACGCTTGCCGCGATTGGTCCGTGGGTGGGTGACCATCTTTACATATCAAGACCCCTTCGTGCCTCGGAACACACTAAGCCGTTGGTCCCTGCTGTTATTCGTGTATCTTTGGCAGTCGTTACGGGTCTTCAGAAGCCCGAAAGTCTGACAATTAGTCTTACCTATCGTACTACCCAGTAACTGGATTGCGGAGGCCAGTTAGGCAGTCGCTTCATGTAAAATACTGGTATTTAGCTGCATGCGGTAAAACTGAAAGCCTACATCAACATAGTTAACAAAAGGCTAGGCAGATGATTATGATGATCCCTTGAATCTACATGCCTAGACCTTTAATGTAAAGCCAACACTAATGTCCTTATAATTTTGCAGGAGAATCCATCAAAGCACCCTATAATAATCCTGAAGGACGTGTCGTACCTGCACCTGCAAGCCATCCTGGAGTTTATGTACGCGGGCGAAGTCAACGTGTCGCAGGAGCAGCTACCCGCGTTCCTCAAGACGGCCGCTCGGCTTAAGGTAGCTTTAACTTTTAGTCGAGACTTTTATTTACTTAATATAATAGTCCTCCAGACCGAATTTCGGCCATGGCACACAATCTTAACGGAGACTACGTGGAACGCGGGAGATATTATAGTGCACGAGTGTGTGCGCAGGCACAGGTGCACTCTCTCATCCTTCATTCTCATAGTCCGATGGAACGGGAATCTGATAGGACCGAAGAGCCATCAGGCGCAGGACCAATGGCTTAAAGAGCTTTCCGAAGCTCGGAGGTATCACACCGCCAACTTCCAAACTCTGGGCTGTTACTCAGCAGTCGCCCAACAACGTGCCCAACTGGGTAGTTTCTACTTATTTAATTAAAGCATGGAAGAAATAATAAATTGGTTTATTTGTCTCAAAACCATGTGCTTAGAGCAAAAAGTTATGTTAGTAACAAAGTGTTCATCTTCATTTTTAGACATTCACTTTTGAGGGTCTTTTATTTTTGACCCACCTTTCAAATTTATCCCGTTTTATGGGTGCGTTCCGTGCGTTTACCACAAATCTCATAAACACAAGTAGCTAGACCCAGAACAAACAACTATCTGTAAGCCATTCAAAATATTTGTTCCGTACGTCTCTAAGACCGTCAACGAAGATATAGACGCGTCTGAAAGTAGACTAGTTGATCCGTCAAAACAAAGAACAACTTTTTTTTCGTACGAGCTAAACCACATCTGGATTAGGGACACCTGTCAAATCGTGTTGACACTCATTCTTAGTTCGGGCCCCGAACTAAAAGAAAAATTGGAAAAACCCGAAAAATTTAAATTTCGGGAACAATTTAACTAAGTAAATATTAGTATGAGTTATTGAAAATTGGACAGAACAACGTCTGTTGGGTCAGCTAGTTTCAAATAAATGTTTCATTACAGCAATCACGTAAGACATAGTCCCATTGCTAATTCCCTTATCAGGCGATGTCCGTAAGTGATACGGAGTAGGAAACACCCGTAACTTCGGTCGAAACTACGTATTTTATGCTGAGGGAGAGTAGACCCCGAGAATCAAACCAGAAACAAGCAGTCACTGCGCTAGCCAAAACGTCTTAAAACATCCACAAAGCATAAGGTTTTAATTTGGCTACTATTTTTTGTTTTGACTTAACTAAGTCACCCACTCATTAAAACATTGTGGTAAGCCCCCACAAAGTACTACTTCATTGGGTTTTTTCTGAATACCTTAGCTGGCTTTAAAGTGGTAAACATCACACTGCAAAAACATATACTGTCTTGCAAATTTTTTGCTCTTCACACTAGTAATATGAGATTGTCCAATTACTATTGATACTTAAAGCATATTTTTATTTTATGTTTGTACACTCGACGACACGTCGGTGGAACTCGGTGGTAACACTTTGACCTTGAGCTGGCCTATTGTAGTACAGAGTTTAAATAATAAGAGACCTGCCCAGACAGACGCATCACTTTGTGTAAATTATTTCATCATCACTGCTCTCAAAACGGTGAAGGAAAACATCGTGAGGAAATCGACATATCCCAGAACCAAAAACTGGGCCCGCGTGGTGGATTACGGCCCACTCCCTGTCACAGAGAGGAGGCCGGTGTCCCAGCTGTGGGAACATTATAGGCTGATTAATTGGTTATGCTACGCATATTTTTATGTTTGTAGTTTCGACGACACGTCGTCGGTAGTAACACTTTGACCTTGAGCTGTGAGGTAATTGCGTAACACACTATCAGTAGCAATGGATTTCATTTTGACAGTTCAACAACATTCATTGCGTTATTTACGTTGTTGAGCAAACACATTTTTCGAACATATGAAGCAATGGATTAGTAATATCCTTCAAAATGATTCAGATTTGAGTGTGTTACGCAATTAGGGTGCTCTAGCGTATTATACGGAGTTTTAGTAGAATAAGATGCCCGGCATACATCCCAATATTTTTTTACAGAACTGGCTTTTACCGATTAGGTATCGATTTTGTGTAGCTTTTATATTCTTGTTATTATTTTTATGCTGTAAATATCTCACCGTGAAAACGTAGGTGAAGTGAGTTTGAAATGAGCTGTCAATAGCCCCCCTAATCCCTAGCGTCAGGTGGGACTAAATTACCCAAAATTTCCACGCGATTTTTTACAGAATAGAACGGCTGCTGTTGTACTTTATTGATTCGTGTGAGTATTGCCGCGTGGTTCTGACAGCGAATGTCCTGCACATACAGTCTAAAAGGGCGACTGAGGGGTTATTAATAGAGGGTTGCGTTGTATGCAATCTTGAGGTAATAATAACGTACTGCATAGGTACTCAAGTCATGCAGGGGCTAAAAGAGTGTCCATGGAGTTTCTTGCCCGTTCTTCTCCATAGGTACCTACGCTTTGGAATGGGCAACTAGCTTCATCTTTCTGACTGATCGACCCCTTGACAATTCAAAAGTGCCTGTAATTGGTTTAATTGAAATAAATGCTTTGAGTTTGAGTTTGCTCGTGACTAAATGATAACAGCCACCCGGGACTATCGAAGGTTAAGCTACGCTTGCCGCGGTCAGCTCGTGGACGGGTGATCATCCATTATACCGGTTGACCTTTTTTAACGTCTGGGTAAAAACAGGGTATAAAAGGTGAACGGAGCCTATGGCACAGAAATCTCTTCTTTTTCATAAAAAAATAAAATAAAAAATCTTGTTTGATTGAAGCGGACCGATGACTTCAATCAAAGGATTGAATGTCGATACGAATTCATTGATACATTCCGCGCGTAGAGTAGGGTGCCTATAAGTTGAATTTTTATATTATTTATCGTTTTTTTTATTGTTTTAATATGAAAAGTTTGCTTCAAATAAGTAATAGTATTTATTGATATGTTAGTTTCATATGAGGTTTTTGAAAACAAAAAGATTTCAGTGTCATAGGCTTCTACTCCGTTCACCTTTTGATTGACGTCGTTACGTCAGCGCCGGCTGTCGCTGAAAACCAGCGCTGGGGCTCTGTCTTGCATAGGGTCGCCGCATAAAGCTTAGCGATAGCCGTTTTGCGTGGATGTGACGCATGTTTCCCCCAATCCTTTCTTATTTTTTTTATGTATTATGTTTTTTATTGCGTCATATTCACCGCAAATAAGCGTATTTCCTTTCTTTTCTTTTGTACCCTGTCCAGACGATAAACCCCATAATCAGTTTAGACTCATTCTGTGCATAGCTTTAATACATTTTATTAATATTTCCAATTTGTATCTGTTCCAGGTAAAGGGCCTGGCCGAACCTCCACCACAGATGCCCAGCATCAAGCGAGAAGGCTAGCCCTTATATCAAGTGCCCTAAAGACTATAGTGAACATGTATGAGCGACACAATGTAACATTACTTACACCTCAATGTATGCGTTCCCGATGAGGTTAGTTGTTCACTCACATGCTTTTGTTTTGTTAGCTTTGGAGAATGGACTAGAAATGGGATACTGAGTTAGCTGCAATATGTACAGTCACAAGCATAAATGTGTAACTGAATGAATGCACATTGTGATAGTAGTTTGTTCAGAATCAATTTCTGTCATTTTTAATATCCCACGGGTGCAATTTTTTTTCGAATTTCCGAAATTTTTTTTTTCATACAAACCTTGTCCTGGCAATACCGAACAACAACAAATAAAAAAAAATTATTCAATTTGGTGCAGTCATTTGGAAGTTATGAGCGTACAGACATTTCGGCGATTTTGTTTTATACTATGTAAGGATTGCTTTGCCACTTTTACACCTTATTAATGATATTTTTTTTCATAACCTCCATGACATGTAGAATAGTACATATTGCTTCGAACTTGGTGTCTGTTCCATAATTCTAGCTTGTGTGAAAGTGCCTGTATAAATTTGACTAAACTACTCTCTAGGCACCTGCCAACTAAAAGATTAGGGAACGCAGAGCTTTTCTCAGCTCTGGCTAATTTTGGGCTTACAAATCGTACACCTATGAGTCATTTTTAAAGTAGTCATTTTTTTACTTTTAAAAATAGTTATTTCGTTTTTTTTTTTTTTCTATTTCTTACCAGTTGAGACTTGTGCCTTAACTTATTGTTAATCTGTGGTTTCGTGCCTAAAAGATTGTAAAAAAAAAACATAATCCTTCATTGTAGTCGGGTAATATGTGAGTGAATACCTTACCTTAGACGGAATGAATTTCATCTAATTATTTCAGTTTGAATAATAAAATATCCCGTTCGCACTATTCTTTAGTTTCCTGAATCAGTGTTGTCAATATAAAAAATATATGTTTTAAACAATATGATGAATTAACAATAGGCTGTGTCTATTTAGCTATAGAAATATATTATCTATATTTATCTTAACCTGAATTAAATCCTTTTCAATTTCGCACATTGGCTAGCCAAACTGAATCAACATTTGGCATCACTCAACTTATATAAAATAGCTTTATCATAGTAGTAATAAATTAGCGTTGGACGCAATATTGGCGTTGGCCAGCCAATGTTGGAAATTGAAAGCCAACTTATTAGCCGCCGCCTTCTTTTTTCTTTTTTTATTCTTGGCAACACTGGTTTTGAAAAGCTTATTCAGCCTCTTTTTGTCAAAATTAATTTGGCACTGCTTTTTATATCACATTGAAACTGGTAGCGACCAGGATCTCATATATTTGGGTTTTCTTTTTATTTGTTTATGTATAAGTATGAAAGAATCCGATGATAACTATAGTGTTCGCAGAATGTGTTTCATTATAATAAACTTTAAATACGTGCTTTGGCAATTCGTGTTTATATTGGCTTGCCATAACACTGATAATTTTGACTGGCCAATTATATTCAGATATTTCCGATAAAGAAAACATTGATATATTTTACCTTATCCACGGTTCAAACATGGACCATTTATAAGTTCTTTTATTACAATTTAGAACCTTATTTCCATTAAAAATAAAGGCCAAATTCACACGACTTGCCACAGCACTTCATAATAGTTAGTATCTCAACTCAAATCATTGATATGCCGGTGTCAACTTAATTCTTAGCTACGCTCCTGTCTTGCTCCGTAAGTTACCTAACGACCAAAGTAAATTAGTATTTAATAACACCAATCCCTTCACTTAACGTGCAACGGGGAGGGGGAATGCGCTCGTTGACGAACAAAGTGTGCGAAAGAGAAGGCTCTTTTCTTGCAATAAGTTAGAAGATGGCGTACTTGACGATTTTGAAGTCGTTATAAGTCATCTCATTTTTAAGGTTTTCTTTTTACAGAAATGCCTCTATGTTTTGTCATATTAATATTGTATTATAAATATTAGTGGCTCGGATCAATGTCTTGATATAATATGGTCCAAACATCAGTTTTTAACTAGAAGATATTTAAATAAGCCAGTCTGCATGTTCTTTAATAAATCTTGTACGATTTTCAATAAAAAAAACTATAATACTTATATTTAGCAAATACTCCCATATTTATTCGTAATAAATACCTGAGCGCATTCCCACTGTCGTCCGTTGACGATCACGCCCTATGAATTAGAACCACGCCGTCATATCAATGCCTTAGACTATCCACTCCACCAACGGTTGCCTTACAGATGATTAGTGAACGCAATACAGGGTGAGATGTCGACCTTAGATATTTTTAAAAACGTTACCAAGTAACTATCATGTCCCAGAACCAAAATTTCGAAGACATTTACATAGTCAGTCATGGGCACGTAGATGTAAAAAAAAGAGATGGCACTATACGCACGTCTCGTATAGCTCTATCTCGTTTTCGACTGATGATGCCCTCAATAAGATCAACATTGAGTTCAATTGTGCCAATCAAAGAATTTAAATCACATATGACAAAATAATCATTTTGGTTCTATTTTCTGAGGCACTTGCTTTTGCATCTCACGTCTGACATTGGCAGCAATGTCGACAGCGGCAGTGCTGACAATACCTACCAATAAAAAATAGAATGGTTGAATGCACATAAAAATATATCGGGTCTATGATTATGATTAACCGAGTTTAAAAAGAAGGTTCTGAATGTTTTAATTCTATAAAATCTAGGGCCGACATACAAACTGCATTGCAATATGTATGTGTAGGTAACAACAATGCTTTTAGATAATAATAGGAGTTCCTTGATTTCATGTATAAAATACAACATATTATGCCCTTATAATAAGCGCATAATTATGCTGGGACGAAGCGGGTTGCAAAGGAACTGGCCTACATAATCGTAATACAGGGTTGAATTAAATGAGCTAGCAAAACTACACCTTGTGATGGGTATAAAAAAGAGAGAGAAAAGACCTTTAATATTTCCATTCGATTTTGACCCTAAATTCAACATAATTTGTGTAATTCTGGTATAAAACATTATTAACGAATAAAGGCTAATTTAATATGCTTAGTGTTGTATAGCACGGTCGTTGAATCACGGCAGGTCCGAACTTTGCGCAATATCATTTTTTGGGAACCAAATGGTGACGTGAGGCGAGTGTGAGTGAGAGAGAGAGAGTTCAGACCGGCCATGACTCATTGGGCCGTATTACGAAGTATTAATGCCATCATGATTCCAGTGCTGCAGTGCGAAAAAGGGATGGTCCTATCGGTCATGTAGATGTCCGTTTCTACACACGTTTTACACTAGAATCATAATGGCGTTAAACCGTCTTAATACGTCACCTGTAGATGCTTAGTCTATTCAAACTTATGTTTCAAATTAATATTATTTCAAGTTAAACAAATATCAACTTTATTTTAATGGCAATTAAGCTGATTTCTGTGTGACTAGCACTATTGAAAAACTTAAAATAATGTTTTAAGTTGTAGCGTAAACTAGACTTATTGTGTAGGATTTAAATTTATTTTTCCATAAACTCATATTTGTTTACATTTTTGGCAAAAAAATCGGGAATGCAGATTATGTACATCTTTGCTCTTATTGCGGTCCGCTTCGTCTTAACATACTCGCAATGTGCGATGATTCATATAAATAAGATTTTTTGTGCTGCGATGCGGCCTAGTGTACCCTTAGTAAGACTCGATAATTATCTGAGTTAATATACTTTCCAAGCTTTTATATATCGACTTATGGGACTTATGTATGAATGAAATATTTTCGCAATTCGAATCTTACCTATCTATGCACTGAAGTTTTATTTCCAAAATCAATGCAATCCATTGTTTGTCTAGTACAAAAGATGTTCGGATATTTCGATGGAAAATGTCAAAAAAATTGTGAACACTCGACTCAAAATAAAAGTTTTGTGGTTATTCCTTTCTAGCGCCATTTTGGTTTTTCATTCGGGAATTTTCGGAAACCGAATTGTCCCAAAGTAATTTTATCTCGTGTTGATTTGTAATTTGAATAGATTTGGAAATGTCTTAGATTGAAATAGGTACAATTACTTTCATTTTCAGCGTGTTTAGAAATATTGTTTTATACCTTTTTATGTTTATTAAATATAAAAAAAAACATGTTATAACTTCAGTATTGAGGATACTTGAATGTTAATGATAATATGCATTAATCGTCTAAAGGTCTGTCTATGTAGTTTATAAAAATAATCTAGCCATGAACATTCCAGTGTCGCCAACATCAAAATATTGCTTTAAAAACTTAACATAATTTAAAACCAAGTCGTAAAAAAAACGTTTCATGAACAAAACTTGTACTAAGTTTCTCAAATACTCTCCCGGACTCCTAAATCCTTTTCCTATAGAAGTCTATACCTTTTTAAATGGTGGTGAATTCAAATTCGGAACAATGACTACACCAAAATGATGGCTAGTATGTCAAAACTGCATAAAAACTATTTCTTTGATTCATCATTATTTTGATGATACAGGCCTTTATAACTCACATGGAATTGCACGGTGGCTCGATTTAGAAGGGGTGTGTATTATGCTTTATATCCATAAGAACAATATATCTAAAACACGCTGTATCAATACTTAGTATAAGTCAAGTTTTTCTTATAGCGATTCTTTTAGTTACGAGTTCAGCACAATTTTGTAGATTTGCCATTTTTTAACCGACTTCAAAAAAGGAGGTTCTTTTAAATAATTTTTAGTTATATTTTCATTCTTAGTAATGCTGACTGGATGTGTGAAACTGGTGATCATACAAGACCATGTGATCAGTGACCTCGTAAGCCTTATCATATTTAATAACTATTCCGCTTAGACTGTGCATAATTTATGAATAATATAATTATATCCATACATGACTGGTCAGTAAAAGCATTTCAACTGGACTGCCTATAGTAACTGTTTTCTACTCCCCACTTGCCCCCCAGATAATAACTTCAATGTTAATCGATAGGGAATGATGTAAAAATGTAAATCTGATATTTTTAGACGACAAAGATAATGGTATGTGCTGAATAATCACGTGGTAACTAGTTGTAATGTAATGATTGAAATTATGAAAGATTTGTAATTTTAGATAATACAGATTAATTAAAATACTCTGCTTGTTTCATTTGTTACTGTTTATATTAATCCTTGATTAACGAAGAGTTGAAAATCCGACGGTGTGCTTTTATTAGGCAATACATTTAGGTGTTGCGTAGTGCTAGTGAAAAAGGGTAAACAATCCCTAAACCCTTTGAGTTTTTAGCAAATATCTTGAAAACTATAATTATTTCTACGACGCATGCACGAAATAAGCGCTTTAAAGAATAGAGATTCTCATGAAATTTATTGCAGCTTCATGCAAAAGGAATTAATCAGTAGGCAAACCGTGAACTAGACACTTATGTAAGAATAATTTGTCAATTAGCAAAGTGTTAATGGGCGCAAACTGAACCTGTTTCGGTTCAACATCTACCGTGCTACTTGAACACGGAACGGAAAGGATATATGCGCTAGGATGAGTCATCTTAGCATCTATTTAGATTTTAGCCCCAAGAAGCTTGGCTTGCCATCATTACCTCGCTTCCTAACCAAAATAATTATCGTTCGCGATAACACTTTTTGTTCGGAAAATGGTTAGGACGTCGCCTTAGGATTACATGCATGACGTCGCGCAAAAACCTGCATCTCGCAAGCAGAGTTTAATGCGCAACTAGCATAAATTATATACACGGGCAGTTGCCCACCAGATACCCCCTGTTCCATATATCCCTACTGATGTATCTCCACTGGTAGGGATACTTGGAGAATTTCTCCAATTATCGCTACCGATAGGGATAGATGGAATCTTGTGCTCCATATATCCCTACTGATCCGCACTGGTTGGGATAGTTGGATTTTTTTTTTCCGTTTATCGCTACCAGTAGGGATAAAAAGTTTTCAAGGGTTTCTTTATGATTAATAAGGTGTTCCTGAATTACTTGTGATTACAAATATAAAAAGAAAACAATAATGAAAACAATTTTAATTCACACAATTACCTACTATTAAAAACATAACTTCGTTTGAGTTTGGCGACGCTAGAAATCGTAAAATATCATAACGCGAAAATGTTCCCGGCGCAGATCCATTTTTTAATGAGACACGATAATTTAAATTAGCTCGCAAACAATGTGGAGAGAAATTTGATCAAACTCCTGAGTCACCCTCCTTACAGTCCTGACCTAGCAACGTGTGACTTCTTTATATTCCCGAAAATAAAAAATCAGATCAAAGGGATACAATTTTCGTCACCGGAAGATGCGCTGTCAGCGTTCGAGCAGGCTGTAAACGAGGTGTCTACGGCGGACTGGAAAAAGTGTTTCAAAAACTGGTTCAGACGCATGAAACTTTGTATAGGGGCTAGTGGAGAGTACTTTTAAAAGATTTAATAAAAAAAATATTTACAAATAGATTTTTTATTTTATTTTCGCAAAACTTTCTGAGTGTCCCACGTTACATACTGTACAATGTTTTTACGTTTACCTTACCTTATTAATTATTATAATTTTATATTTTACGCAGTCTCAAACGAAGTTATGTTTTTAATAGTAGGTAATTGTGTGAATTAAAATTGTTTTCATTATTGTTTTCTTTTGTTTTTTTGTTTATATTTGTAATCACAAGTAATTCAGGAACACCTTATTAATCATAAAGAAACCCTTGAAAACTTTTTATCCCTACTGGTAGCGATAAACGGAAAATAAAAAATCCAACTATCCCAACCAGTGCGGATCAGTAGGGATATATGGAGCACAAGATTCCATCTATCCCTACCGGTAGCGATAATTGGAGAAATTCTCCAAGTATCCCTACCAGTGGAGATACATCAGTAGGGATATATGGAACAGGGGCCAGATACGACACCCGTCTGGTCGGAGGATCCTCACTTTTCTATAGAGTATGAGTGAACTTTACACCCTGTTCCTCATACCTCTACAATACCAACGTTATCGATATCCCTAGGCCAAGCAAGCCCAAGTCTGAGCCCATGAGCTACCTTCCCATCAGTCTCCTCAATGTTCTTGGCAAATTCTTCGATATAGCCACAGAATACGTACAGAAAGGACACTCCCTTCCCCGCGCTCATATCAGATACCGCACTTCGAGATATTCGTCGCCGACTCTTTAGCAAGGGCGCTCGCGAACCGCAGCGCTGTACTGCTGACACGAACACACAATTTTGCGATTTAAAAGTTTTATTTGAGTTTTAATCACGATGGTTGGATATTGCGATGATTTTCCGAATTCCTATTTACATAAACTGTTTGTAAGATTTCGCATTTTTAATACCATGCGATTTAATAACCGATTATTTACAGATAAGTCATTTAAACTAAACTATTTTAGTGTTTTTATTTCATTGCAAACCCGACTATATAAATAAACAATTGAACTACAAGGTCACTTCATAATAATCAAAGGATCGGGCAGCGCCGTCGTCGGTCGTTCGGTTCCCCGACACAAATCGCTTTCCGCGCCATTTTTTAAGCTACGCACGAGTGCACGACAGCCAACCCTACTAGATTTTACACGCACACATTTGCATATATGTAGGTAGTAGTAATAGGTAATTAATTTGCGAGCGTTGTATGGAGTGTCCGGGGTGTGATATAGCGAAAGCATTCAGCAAAGTCTGAGACAACGGTTTATTATATTATAACGATTTTTTTACATACAATTTTTTCTTTCAGCTCTAACTCTTCCCAAAATCAATGAATTGAGAGTGACCCCCATAGTATAATAAGTGACGGTTATGAAAAGAGCTTTTCAACGACATACATATGTAAGTACGTCTGGTTATTATTGGTCGCTGGGGACAAGTCCCATACATTTTTGCCCATTCTACTTTTATATTTTCGTTAGGTATTCGTTCATTACGGGGCTCTTATCAATACAAATATGAGTTCTTGGGTAAGATTTTACGAATGTTTGCTTACACACGTGGGCCCTGTAGCTTCGGCGCCCCGTATCATTGATACGGCCGTAGCTACGATACAGTCGAACCAGGAAATCAAATCAAACAAAATCTCATTAATATACAACATTTTATTACATAGCAACAGGTTAACGATCATCAAATAGATCAAACAAAATAATTATACATAATTAGCACCACAAAATAAATAATAAAAAAATAAACTTCTTCTATATAAATAAGATTGAAAATAGAAAAATAGATAAAGGAATGATAAGTTTTCACAGTTTAATGCCGAAATAAACAGGCAACGCCGAAAGATTTGGTATAGCTAGCACCTAAAGCTAAAAATGTATAACATCTATATAATATAAAATTCAAAGTCCTGACTGACTGATATATCAACGCACAGCCTAAACCGCTGGTCCTAGAGGACTTGTGGAGGGTGTTCTTTGTGAAGAGTAGGTATCCACTAAGAAAGCGTTTTTCGAAATTCCACCTCTAAGAGGGTGAATGGGGGGAGGGTGAAATTTCACGCGGACGAAGTCGCGAGCAGAAGCTAGTGAATATATAAATTACAGGAGATGACATTACATATGGGCCTGCACATAAGAAAACATTAAGGTTCTCTTTTCCGTCGTCTCTGTCAGTTAAGAGGTCGACCTGACCAGTCCGTCATATTTTGTCTGTCTGTTAGTTCTGTCCGTCTTTTTTGTCTGATGTAGTTATATTCCCAATATTGTCTTTCTGTTAGTTATGTCCATCATTTATTTGTTAATTAGTTAAATAGTCGTTTCCGTCATTTATTTAGTTAGTACTGGCTATTATTTGGTTGTCTGTTCTGTCCATCATTTGATTATCTGTTAGTTCTGTCCATATGTGTTTGTCTGATAGTTCTGTCCTTCAATGTTTGTCTGTTAGTTAGTTCTGTCCGTCGTTTGTTAGTCTGTTAGTTTTGTCCGTAATTTTGTACTTTAGTTAGTTTTATTCGTTATGTCTGTCTATGAGTTTATCCTGTCTGTTAGATGGCGTGTTAGGTCCTGTTAGTCAGTAAAGATTGTGCGTCCGTTGGTTTGTCTACTGTACCCTTAACCTTACCGTCAGATGACATGTCAGTGTGCATCAATTTTTAAATGTAAATCAGTGTTATATGCAGAGATCGGAATAGGCTGAGTATATTTACCTAAACTTCGGAGAACAGAGACAGAAAGTGGAGACTTCCTTATGACGATATTTTTTTCCCGGAATTCGAGAAAAACCTTAAATAAGTTGAAAATAAGCTTTACTTAAGATGGGTAAAGGCTATTTTTAACTAAACTTGCAATTACTAAATTTTCGGAATTTTCACATAAAATCCCGAAATAAAGTCTAACTTTAATTCATGTATTAGAATTACATTTACGATCTTTAAACTAACCGTTGTATCATACATTACATATAATTCGAATACATGATTTAAAGTTAGACTATTAATTTCGGAATTTTACGTTAAAATCCCGAAAATTTTGTAATTGCAAGTTTAGTTAAAAATAGTCTTTACCCGTCTTAAATAATGCTTATTTTCAACTTATTTAAGATTTTTCCCGAATCCAGGAAAAAAAAATGTCGTCGTAAGGAAGTCTCCACTTACTGTGTCTGTTGTCTAAAGTTTAGGTAAATATACTCAGCCTATTCCGATCACTGGTTATATGTCATGTTTTTGTCAGTTAGTCCTGTCGGTGTCATCGTGAGTAAATACAATCCATCGTCACTTTGTTTGTTTATTTATCAATTTAGGTATGTCTGTGTGTGCGTCAGTTGGTTTGTCTGTTAGTCGGTCCGTACAGTCAAAAATAGTCTGTTAGTTTATGTCTGTTGAGTTTGTCAGTCATGCCGTGTCAAGCTTTGGTTTTCTAGGAACGCGGTTCTTTCATGAAAATCTGTCATTTTCACCAGTATTTGACATTGATGTGTCAAAAAACACTCTGCATTTGGACAGCCGTTAGGCGCTCCACACACTGCACCGCGCTCCGTCGCGGTGAGCAAATAACGCGCCCCCGCGCGTGATTTTTTACATACAAATTCAACTCCCGCGCGTGAGCGCGACGGAGCGCGGTGCAGTGTGTGGAGCGCCTTATTTTGTGAACGTTCACCGCTTTCTTATGAAACCAACCTTTGATCTTTATGTATTATCTGTCAAGTCGTAAATACAACTCACACAGGTACCATCGAGGAAACTTACATCTATACATCGTAAGGGCTATTCTTGCTTGCAGCACTCGGCCGCTATAGTAACGCTTGCTAACAGATGTGGTCATCGTGTGGTACACAGGATTTTGTTTTCAAATTGGCCAGATGTAAATTTCCTCGATGGTACATATTATTTATTTTAGCGAGTTATAAAAGGCTTTCATGCCATCTCCTGCTTAATGTTAATATTGATATTGCTAAATGGTTATCATTTCATGTTTAAATATATGTATGTTTACTATCTCGTGCTTATTCTATGACGTCAAAAAACTTAATAAAAATATAATTTTCTTTAAACTAAGTAAATAAATAAATAATTTTCAATAAAAATATTATTTTCTTTTAAAATCACTGTTAAATGCTTTGGCATGTATTTGGTATCGCTTTGGTCCTAAATTAATTAAATAAAGTAAAAAAAATATATATTATGGCAACATAATAGGAACGACTAACATTTGGTAATAATTTGAATTTAAATGTTAATTTTTCGATTTTGTAGTAAACTACATGTAATGGCATTCCTACACATTAGATTTTGGTTTATAAATAATTCTGTCATCTTCTTTTATTTTTTGTTTAGCCTTTACTGTCCAACTGTTGGCTTTCTTGTATTACAACATCTAAATTGGCTCTACCTTAAACTAGAAACAGTAGTTTTAAACTGCGATGAAATACGAAATCAGTATTTTTTAATCGCAATCTTATGTTCCTGTTTTGTGTTCTCGAATTCGTTTCTGGTTGGGCTGACTTGAATTTTCATTTTAGGCATTTTGGACTTTAACGTAATGGTTTTGGTCATCTTTTCCTTTGGTGAGCGCGCAACACAACACAATACAACGCGCTATACAATGGTGGAATTTGTAAGTCGCACAGTCTAACTACCCAACCCTTTTCAGGGTTCTAACTAAAGATGAAATTATTGAAGCCGTGTGATTAATGTTCTTTGTGAGTGGTCAAATTATTAACAAATACAAAATCCAAAAACAATTTCAGTGGATACAACAATTCCTACGAATTTATAAAATTATCCGACTTAAAAATTCCAATACGACACTTTAAATGACGAACCATTTCACCTACCTCCAGAAAATGACCAAAACCTGCCCTCAAAACTGAACCCTTTCTTTCATCTCCCTAACTGGTCTTAAACCCTTCAGGATTATTGCTTTGCCACCTCCAAGTGTCGGCACACATGTCTTCGAGTGTCCTAGTGGCCCTCCAGGCTAATAGCCGGTGGGATAACGCCACGTCTGCGTAGTTAGCGGCTATGTCACCCGCTCTGCGGCCTACGATGCGGTAGGGGACGTCGCGGCCACTGGCCGCTTTAAAGGCAGCTATCATTTGGAGGACTGAGTAGCCGGTGCCGGTACCTGTAACATTAAAATTGATATTTTTGAGAGACATGATATTTGTGAATGTTTTTATTTGTTTAAGAACTGATTTTTCAATCAACAGATAATTTATATCCTTGAAATAAAATTGAAATCTGATAGATTTTGTATGGAAGAGCTGTCAAAAATTCAAAATTATTTCTCGGTTAAAATTATCTGGTGTTGTCAAAATCAGCCCAATTCGGGCAATTTTGCCAATATTGTCTCGTGTTTAAAAGAGCATAATTTGTTGCTTATAATGTACTAGCTTCTGCCCGCGACTTCGACTGCGTATCCTATAGCTATGCCCTGTTACACACGGCGGGGTCTTGGTAGGTATGTAAAGATGGTCACCCATCCACAGGCCAACCGCGGCAAGCGTAACTTGATCGATCGACCCGTGCGCTGTTATTACTTAGCCACAAGCCCCTCTTAGTACTCTTACTGTACAGTGGGATAGGAAACATGCCTTAATAAGTAATGATCTGTGTATGCCACATAACTCACCCAAGTTAACAGCATGGAACCCACTGAAGCCGGGCTGCTGGAACAACTTGACAGCCTTTACATGCCCTTCAGCCAGGTCTTCCACGTGGATGTAGTCTCTCACCCCTGTGCCGTCCACCGTGGGGTAGTCGTTGCCGAACACCATGAGCTCTTGGAGGCGGCCAACTGCCACCTGAAGAAGGAAAAATGCGGAAACGCTGAATAGTTTTGAACTTAATCAAAGTTGCTGGGCAATATGTTAACTTGTGTATTATATCGTAGACACATCTATAATACAAGGTTCCAGACACGGTCAAGGGCTTTATAAGCCGACTCTAGGTTAGCCAAAACACGATTTTTTATGTAACTTCCTTTACTGGCTTTTTTACACAGTTTTTACCCGAAGGCATTTAAAAACTAATGTGCATTGGCGATTTATTTGCCAAAAATATAAACAAATATGAGTTTATGGAAAAATAACTTTAAATCCTACACAATAAAGTTCATTTTACGCTACCAAACATTTTTATAACTTTTTCAATAGTGTTAATCACTCTGAAATCAACTTAATCACTATTAAAATAAAGTTGATATTTGTTTAACTTGAAATAATATTAATTTGAAACAAAAGTTTGAATAGACTTTATTTAGAAAGGTAATTAAAAACGTTCAAAAGCTAGTCGCAATCTCATCTCAGCGAATTCATATCAAAAATGTAGGGAAATTAGAGGTATTTTTGACAGATTCAGACTGAGATCAGACTGTGAACGTTCTTAAAATTACGAGAATTGCCCCTCTCGTTTTTAAATAAAATTTTCTTTAGTAGCTACGCAGATTACCGAATCCAATTAAAAAATATTCGCATTCAAATGGCCACAAGGCTTTTTGCGCTACTACCTACAACCACCAAAACTAAGTTAATTAAGTAGTAAATTACCTGTGCAATAAACGGCATAAGGTTGTTAGGTATCCCGGCGGGGTCCTCCCCGATGAGGCCGCTGCGATGAGCGCCGACGGGGTTGAAGTAACGCAGAGATATCACCTTCCATTTCTGTAATCACAACTTCACTTTACGCCAGTATTCAGGGACAGAGTGGGCAGATATTTCGCCAGCTCATGTACAGGTCTCCCAAAGTGATAATGCGCATAGAAATCTTCGTCACTGTTCGGCAACGGTCGTATTCCCCGAGCGTCGGAAGACGATATGTATACAGGGTGTTACAGAAAGGGTATATCAATACAAACGGGTTGAAGAGTGTATCTGGTCTAGAATCTCTGTACAAAATTTCAGCTCAAAAGCATTAACTTTGAAAATGCTTAATATTTTTTTATTTCGATAGTTTATTAAATTGAAATCATAACGAACGTGTCACCGCACTATGAGGGTCATTGTCCATTATCTGTAGTGTGTCTGTGCGCCTAGTACACGCACATCACGCCGCCGCGCGCCAGTGCAGCGCCGTGATGTCGAAATAAAAAAATATTAAGCATTTTCAAAGTTAATGCTTTTGAGCTGAAATTTTGTACAGAGATTCTAGACCAGATACACTCTTCAACCCGTTTGTATTGATATACCCTTTCCGTAACACCCTGTATAGAGTGGTGAAGTGAGTAAGCAAGTGCATTGTTTAGGGCTCTTACGATTCAATGATTCGGGGAGTACGACAATTAGCGAAGATCTGCATGCGCATTATTAATTTGGGAATACTGTAATAGGGAAGCGAGTCTATTGCCAGTAACCGGATACAATTCTCTAATAGAAAAAACCCAATACTCTTTGCCCGACCTGGGGGTCGAACCCAGAATCTCACGCTCAGTAGTCGCACTAACCACCAGACCAGAACCCTAATTGCGTAACACACTATCAATCTCATTCTCAATCATTTTGAAGGATATTGCTAATCCATTGCTTCCTATTTTCGAAAAATGTGTCTGCTTAGCAACGTAAATAACGCAATGAATGTTGTTGAACTGTCAAAATGAAAGCTACTGCTTCTGTTAGGTAGTGTGTTACGCCGCAGACTGCTTGGTTACATAGGTAGGTACATCTTTTATTGCATGTACAATACAACAAATAAACATGTTTACAGTTTACACTATTGTAGGTCTTATTTATTGTTATTGCGTTACTTTTGAACATAAAAAATAAAGCGAATAATGTCAGTCGTAACTACTTAGCGCACAGACTCTGACCGCGTAAGCGCACGAGCTCTCGGCGGTACCGTCCGAAACAATGGCGAAGTTAAGTATGTGTGTGTTATGTGCTGACGCTACTGGTCCTCACGCACCCATTCACAGTGTGTTTGTTTCCCTCGCTAACTACAAGTAAAACGCGCGTCGCTTCGTAAGATTAAAATACTGTATGCTCAACAAGTGTTCAAAAAAATGACTTGCAGACTTTCCTTTCCACTCTGCAAGTAACTTGCACGCAGATTAATTTGGGCAATAATGCTGCAGTTTACCTACGTAACTGGCAGACTTTCCTTTCCACTTTGCAAGTAACTTGCACGCAGGTTAATTTGGGCAAAAATACTGCAGTTCACCTACGTAACTGGCAGACTTCCTTTCCACTTTGCAAGTAACTTGCACGCAGGTTAATTTGGGCAATAATACTGCAGTTCTACGTATTGCCAGTGTGTTACTTTCCGAAATCCCCTTCTAAATCTTCGCCATCCTGCTCGCACGTTTTTGACCCCTACCACTGAAAATCTTGACGTTTAGGTACTTTCTTTCCAATATTTACCTGATCACTAGTGCAGAGATCCTTCATGATCTCCTCGCAGAAGTACTTGGACTTGCCGTAGGGGCTGGTCAGTCCGCGGCCGGTTTCGTGTCCTTCGTCGATCGGCAGCCGCTCGGGCTCGCCGTACACCGTGCAGGATGAGCTGTATACTAGCTTGTAGACACCATATTTACGCATCACCTGCAAATAAATCATTTGATAATGAATTGTTTTTTTTTTTAGTTCGAGGTTCCAAAACGAAACGTGAGTCGTGACATATTAAGCCCAAGGGCTCAATAACTCCATTTACTACCGATCCTCGTGTCACGGAAAAAAGGGACAATGCCTACGAACATCCACGATTGAAACCAATATCTCTAGCCGTCTCTAGGTCATACAACAATTATTCCGCTTCGCTATCCAGGTCATCAATAAGTTGTTAGTTGAACAATAACCTATTCATGTTATCAAAAACACGTGCAAATAACAAACAGCTATAAATTATACACAGAGTGTTGATTTTAACAGCGATATAAAATAATGAGGTATATAAACTAACGTATTTAGTCAGCTATATTTGGTTTTAAACCCTTACTTATTCTGTCTGGGTGAAACCCAGACAGAATAAGTTTCTTTTTTTTTTAATGGGCAAAGATCGTCACTCACTGGACGCCTGAGGTAGGACATCGCCATCGAGGTAGACCTTGGCGAAGGTAGAGGGCCAACATGGCCAGAGATCGCACAAGACATGGGAGGTTTGGAAATAAAAAAGACAGGTATTTGCTATAGGAGTATAGGCTAAAAAACATCGTAGACAGTGGCAGTGTTTTCGAGTGTGTTCAACAGATAAAGAGTTTTATGCGAGGTTTGCGCGCCGTTATGAGTCCAAGCGTTCACTACCAATTGAGATGGATAGGAAAGAAAGATTTTACAGGTTACAGGTTAGTCTCGGGGACTTTAACCTGTAAAATCTTTGTTACGTTACCCCTGGAGGCACACTTTCATTAATCAAACTTTGGTTTAGACAGGTCATATAATACCTCCATAAATAAGTTATTTTTTCCTTACCTCTAAGAGCGTGCAGGTTCCAGAGATGTTAGCTTGGTAGTATTCTAGAGGCTTCTCCACAGACTCGCCCACCGCCTTCAGCGCCGCGAAATGGATCACACATTCTATGTTGTGCTGCAAATAAGTAACAATCATGTAAAAAAAATCAATCTGTCTAGCCTTTTTACTACCATGTTGGGGTCGCCTTCCAGTCTAACCGGTTGCAGCTAGTATTTTACATGCAGCGGCAACCTATCTGACCTCTACAACCCAGCAACAAGTAACAATCAAGCCATTTTAAAGTAATTATTCCAAGGGTTTAAGAAACAGCGGGTGAAGTTTTTTTGTCTAACAACCAGTGGCGTGCATTGGTTTTCAGAATAGGTAGGCACTAGCTAGAGTCTAGTCTAGGTAAACGCGGTCACTAATCAGAAAAAAAGTGAGGTCAAAAGTGTTGTTATTTGAGTAGGCATGCCTACTTAAGGGTGATAAATTAAGGTCAAACGTCATGGTATTACGCGTGAGACGTACGTATTTTTAATTTTGTCGTATTAACTTGAACGAGTAAAGACCAATGACAATGTGCGAATAGTACGGGAGCCGAGTAGGCCGTCCGGCGACTGCATACTGCCGCGCGTGTTTGTATGAAGATTTTGTTTTTTTGTTAGGTATGATAATTTAGTGAGTTTCTTAATGGGGCACACACACTAAAATGTAATTGACAAGCTTATGTTGATATATCGAGGTAGGCACTGCTTATACGCCTTTACATATACAGTGCACGCCACTTCTAACAACTATAGTCCGCGCGGAACTAGTTGGCTGCTGAGGTGGGGACAGGGGTGAGGCGGCGGTTCGCAACCCACGTGCTGAGTAATGCGCCCCGCCCCTCCGTCCCACCGCTCACATACCTAAGGCGCGGTCAACTAGTTCCGCGCGGACTATAGTTACTTTGCCTGTAGATTATTTTTGTGTTGAATTCATGGTTACAGTTTATGCGTCGATGTCCCTACCAGACTGTATATTTTTTAATGAAGTATGTATTTCTCTCATAAACTCAAACTCAAAGCATTTATTTCAATTAAACCAATTACAGGCACTTTTGAATTGTCAAGGGGTCAGTCAGTTAGAAAGATGAAGCTAGTTGCCCATTCCAAAGCGTAGGTACGTATGGACAAGAACGGGCACGAAACTCCATGGACACTCTTTTAAATCAATATGCTTATAAAGTCTTGGTTAAGTACATCATTCATGTTAAAAATTATACATGTGAGAACGATGCAGAACTTTAAAAGCGTTTTAAAAGCGTCCATAATGAAAAGACGAGAAAAAAAAAGCAATTCAAATATTAAATTAAAATAAGCCATGGCAGCAAAGAGACGACCAGTCCCTTCTGACGACGCCCGTTCACGAACATGACGCATGGATTAGCACCACAGATATAGATATACCTAGATAACGCAAGTATGACGAACTGTATGAAATCTAAGCGTGCCACTTTTTGACTACCTACTATGACGTCACAAGCTCGCGCTCTCTCGCTCACGCTCACCCAGCCAGCAGTACGCAGGACTGAACGCGAAAGTGGCGGCTTATGATTTTCGATCGTAAACTGGTGCGATTTTTGGCACGCGAAGTAGGTGCTCTTGCGTTATCTAGGTATATCTATATCTGTGATTAGCACCATTCAGCTCATACTCACTCTCTCAAAAACCTTGTTCAACCCTTCTCTATCCCTGATGTCCAGCTCATAGAAATGTATCGTCTTATTTGTCAGCTCCTCTATTATCCTCAGGGGCTCCGGTTTCTTGTGACCTGCAGCCTTGTAGGAGTTGATTAGGTTATCTACGACTACTATCTCGAATTCTGGGTGGTCTGACTGCCTTTCCAGAAGGGTGGTCACTGTGTGGGAGCCGACATAGCCTGCGCCACCCGTCACTAAGATTGCTGAGGTCATGGTGACTCTGGAACAACAGATTAATTGGTTAGATATATGCCTGCCTCCATGGTCTAGTGGTAGCAAGTGCTACTGCGGAGCATGAGGTGCTGGGTTCGATTCCCGGGTCGGGAAAAATATTATTGGGTTTCTCCTAAATTTTTTTTTCTAAAATGGCGGTTGAAGTTTGTCGAGTGTATGCAAAATATTGTAAAACATTTTAAAAGAGTAGCTATGAAGTGTCTTGCTCATTCTTCTCCATACGAAACTACTTTTTGAAAGGGGCAACTATACCCAATTCTATTTTCTTGTAAATTTTGACGATCAGAAGTGAAAAAAAAATTTTTAGCTTTGAATGAAATCGTGGGCTAGCTAGTCTTTTACGATGGTTTACTGCTCAGCAGTGCTACAGTAAGAACCTAAATGACGTAATTGATTGCTGATTTCTAGTAAATCTAAAATTAGTAATCGTTTATCTTAGAAAATTATGTAACGTGAATGCTATTTTTCCTTGTTAGTTTCTTATTCAATAGCAATGGAATCGTAACAATGAGCAAAAATTATAAAACTTGTTTATCTTACCAATTTAAAAAATATTCTATGGAGAAAAGTAATTAAATAAAGGTAAAATAATTATAATTTAATTTACTCATTTAGTTTCTACGAAAAGTAGAGGACAAAGAAGTATGTAAGGAAGTCTTTGCCTACCCCCATGGAAGAAGATGTGAGTTTACGTATGTATCTATACATAATTTATGTATAAAATTCAAAGTCCTGACTGACTGATAATATCAACGCACAGCCTAAACCGCTGGTCCCAGAGACATGCAATTTGGAGGGTGTGTTCTTTGTGAAGAGTAGGTATCCACTAAGAAAGGGTTTTTCGAAATTCCACCCCTAAGATGGTGAATGGGGGGAGGGTCAATTTCACGCGGACGAAGTCGCGGGCAGAAGCTAGTGTAAAATAATTATGATTATGTATAATAGTGGTAACTGCCAGGTACCTGTACCTACTTTTTACAGAATTTAGAAGAAAGAAGGCAGTCTAAAATATAAGAAAAAAATATGACAATTATTATTTAGTCACTAGCTGCGCCCCGCGGTTTCACCCGCTTAAGTTTCGATCCCGTGGGAATATCAGGATAATCCAGGGTGTCAGCTACGTTCATACCAAATTTTATCAAAATTGGTCCAGCCGTTTGTGCGTGAAGAAGTAACAAACATACAAACACACTCACAAATTTTCGCCTTTATAATATTAGTGTGATGATGTGGTGTGATAGTGTGATTAAAACGATAGACTTAGCTTTAAAACGATATAAAACTGGTAATAAAATAACTTTAAAAAGTACTTAAAAAATTTAAACGATAAACACTTACAATCAACCATCTTACGTACCTTCAGTTATTAGTGTTGCGTACATGAAAAACATGATAACTATATACTGCACAAAGTAAATATGTTTATTTGTATTTTATGTTGAATGTAATACAAACATTGTTCAAGTATCGTTTTGTCCTGCGGACTACAATAGTGTTTTACTTACATACCTATTATAATATAGGTCTGTCATGTCCTTTATACAAGGTTAAATTAAACTAGCTAGCACAGACTTGCAAGGTATACATATAAACATTATAAAACAAAAAATATATATTTGATGATACATTTTTTCACGGAACAGAAAAAACAGCATTTTTTGGGGTCAGCGACCGCATTGAGGGTAGTTTTAATTTGAAATATCAGTTTAATCTGTCAAGCTCCGCTAATGAGGCACAATCGATTTTCTATTGTTTCGTCGCCAATGGGCGACCGGCACCGCTAGACCGGTTAAAAAAGCTGTTTTTTTTTTGTAAACCTAAAAAAACATGATGGGTATTGATATCTCGTCTGCTGAATTTCACTAGCTAATTTATTTTGCCTTTAATATAGTGATTATCAGAACTAGCTGTAACCAGACAACCTTTCTTACCGTGTCGATGGCATTTTGCTGTTTGTTTAATTGTTTTATAAGTAAGTATAGAAGACGTCCCGACAACACTCGATCATGTCGCTCATTTGGAAAAAGATGGACGTAACTGCTACTTTTTTTTACGTCTAGCTTTCCTAACGTAAATACGCTTTCTAAGTGCTTTGGCATATTTAACTCATTTTTGGGAAAAAATACATTCACGTCGATGTGATTCTCCAAATGAGCGATGTGTAGAACATAATAAATTCACAAAATGTCGGTTTTACATCAATCGAAGCAAGATCGGTTCAGCGGTTTAAGCGTGAAGAGGTAACAGACAGACAGACAGACACACTTTCGCATTTATAATATTAGTATGGACGAATTTAGACCCATTAATATTATATGAGTGTGGATGGTCATAGGAGTAGGGGAAGACCAAAGAAACGATGGATGGACTGTGAGAAAAATAATGATATGGCTAGAAAGGAGGTGACTACCGAGATGACGACTAATAGAGAAGTATGGAAGAAAAGCGAGGAACATAACAAACGTGAAATTATGCAACAATACTACGTCAAATCAACATAGGTATGCTGTCGTATGCAATCACATGTACATACAGAGACTTCACCGAATGCGTAGGAGTGTAAATGAAACGTCATCCGGGAAGTTCGCAGGTCAACTCAACTCAGTTATACTTGTGTCGTCTTTGATAAGTGGAGGTAAGTCGGTATTCTTTCATATGGAATTGATAACAGTCGCTCTCGCTGACGTACGTATAGTTCGTCATCTGTATAAGGGAGAAGCCACACGGTGCGGTGCGGTCGCGGCGCGGCGCCGGAGCGATGTCGCTGCGGCGGCCTGCATATAAATATCAATGATATGCCACACGGTGCGTTCCGGCGCCGCACCGCAGGCACACCGCAACACAGTGCGGTGCGGTCGTGGCGCGGCGCCGGAGCGATGTCGCTGCGGCGTCCTGCATATAAAAATCAATGATATGCCAGACGGTGCGTTCCGGCGCCGCACCGCAGGCACAGGTCCCCGCTCCGCATACTACGGCGCCGCAACGGTGCCGTATTGTGGCGCCGCATACCACATGTGAACAGTGATGCGGCAAAATGTTTGCGGTGCGGCGCCGCACCGCACCGTGTGGCTTCTCTCTAACTCTGTGCAAAAACTTCTGGCTAAAACTATTTACTTTTAATTTAGTAGGTATGAGACTTTGAAAGATTAAAGTCTATAAGTGAAAAACACTAAACTCCTGTTTGTACTAGAAACCTTTTCATATGAAATTTAGCTCAAAAGTCAAAATTAGTTAATCATGGTTTACCTGCACATATCAGGGCCATGCTCGGGACGTGACAGGCCGTGGCACACATAGAAAAAGAAAGAAAGAAAATACGTTTCTCGGTGTCGTTGGATTCGCATTTTAGTTGTTTGCCACCGACTTCCGAAATTATAGTAGATTGTACATACAACTAAGGCATAAAAGAAGCTATTTTACCCCGAGACGTTTATATCCACGCAAGCCGCAGGCGAGGGTGGATAGTTAAGTCGAGGGGTAAAATGGCTCGTTTATGCCTGAGTTATACACTCTGCTTTTCACTTCGATTGCGAGAAAATGAAACAGGCATAAAGTATACAGTACATAATTAATCAAAAATGTTGCAAAGCATAGCTAATTCCCGCCACCACAGATAATACCGCCACGAAACTTTTTAAAAGTTTTTTTTTTTATTTCAATATTAATTGTCATTCGACTTGGGTACCTACTTCATACTGCCAAGTCATAAAAACGTTTCAATAATAAATGACAACTATTTTACCTGATTTTATTAAATTAACGATAGAAAACACGGAAGTGGTATAAATTACAAGAAAATGAAATAAATCACGACTTTAATCTGCGAAGTTTTATTGTGCGTGTGGCTGTTGGGCCTGATTACCTTAGTCTCAGAAAAAAAATTTACTTTATGCACTAGAACATAAAAAGCGATTTTACGTCGCCTAAGCACAACATAAAGACGAACTTGAGACAGAGCATGAGAAGTGAAAAAGTTATTTTTACTTTGTAGTGTGTCTTTTTTGGGAGTCGGTTGTTCTGAAAATGACACATTGACATACCATTTTAATTAGGTGTCTCCTAACAAGATTTTTTTTTAGATAAGCTATCAGTGTATTGAATCGAGTAATTGGAAAAGCTTGTAAGTATGATATACAACTGATTACTTCATTCTTTCCCTGTTGTAATGGATTAGTGATGTTAAAAGCGTTATCGTGATTATAGACGCTTTGCAATTATGGTATAGGGGTCTGCAAGCAGTTTGCGGAGTGGAAAGTTGGGTGCAACTAACTTGCATAGTGGAAAGTTGGGTGTGAGCCGTGCGAGTATCTTGCATAGTGGAAAACTTGTGCAAGTTGGTATGATTGCAATATCATGTGTATCACCTGCGTGCAATTTACTTGCAGAATGGAAAGGCGTATTAGAAGTCGTAGGTATAAGAGTAAGTACCTCCGTTAAGTTTGTGGCACTTAAAAGGTAACTTCTATTCTCCTGAAAGATGATCTTCCCTGTAAGTGATATTTACCTTGTGCGGTAATGATGATTGTTAGACCATTAAAATAAATGCTCTGCCTATAACCACACAATTTCATGGTCCTGAGATAGGGCCGCCTGGCAAAGGACGCTGTAATCTAGGGTTTTGTTTTCTACAGAAGAAACTAAGAGACCTTAGGCCTGGTGGAGTGACGCTGTGTCGCAGGGTTCGCAGGGTATCTTCAAATGGATGGTTGAGAGTGGCTAAGGATGGGGCTCAGTGGCGTGCAATTGAAGTAGCCAATTTCCAAAAGTGGAATGATATGGCTAGTGATGTACATGTTGATGAATTATTGATTTTATAATTGCCCCGTAGAGATATTGAGTTTAATAGCAAACAACAACTTGAAATTACAGTGATTGACTGATATCTATTTGAAGGTTATTATAGGCAAAATATTTACAATATACGCAATGGAAAGGTTATCTGTAACACCACCTTTGTCAATGAAATGTGCCATTTGATTCCACAATAATTAAGTGAAATGAATGAAATAATAATTAACGGGGCTTGTGGCTAAGTAATAACAGCGGCACGGGTCGATGGATCAGGTTAAGGACCGTGGATGGGTGACCATCTTTACATATCAAGTGCCCTCCGTGCCTCGAAAAGTACGTTAAGCCGTTGGTCACGACTGTCAATCGTGGATCGTTGGCAGTCGTTACGGGTCGTCAGAAGCCCGAAAGTCTGACAACCAGTCTTACCAAGGGATATCGTATCACCCAGTAATACCCAGTACCTGGGTTGTGAAGCTCAGATAGACAGTTGCTTCATGTAAAATACTGGTATTCAGCTGCATCCGGATCGATTGGAAGCCGACCCCAACATTTTAAAGTCCAAGGAAGACTTCCCGGAAAAAAACCACGTTAAGGAAAATGTTATCAAAATCTATCTATCCACCATTAACAGTATTTACGTCATATACTAAACATATAGAAAGAGGATGTTGAGTGATATGCGACAGCTCTTCAATTATTATAAGAATTATCAATTTGATAGGATTAGTATTTCATTAGGCAATAAATGTTATCAATTCAGATAATCACCTGAATGAATAGCTAACATATTTTATTGGCTTCTACCAAGGACTTAGCATAATAATAATCAGCCTATAATGTTCCCACTGCTGGGAAATGGACACAGGCCTCCTCGAGAGGGAGTGGGCTGTAATCTACCACGCGGGCCCAGTGCGGGTGGTTGGTTTGCTACAGATAGCGCCATCCACGAAGATTCGCCCCACTCTTCTTCCTAATCGCTTACAGTACAAGTGTGCAACATTTCGCTAGTGTTTTAGTTTTTTCGATACACAGTAATTACTTATTAGTGGGTAATTAGTGTGTATCAAAAAACTAATTAACTAGCGATAGTAAGAAGAGTGGGGCACGTCTTCGTGCATGGCACTATCTATACCACGGATTTACTGGAAGGCTTTGGTCCTTGGCAGCTGGACACAGAGAGAGGTGGGAAGATAGTAGTGGGAGGCCTTTGCCCAGCATTAGAACATTAGAGGCTAATAAAAGAAATATACTTAACAGTAATGCAGCATAGACCACGAACCATTTTTAAAGAACCTTGTCCTATATTTAGAGTACCTCCTGTGAATGCCTTGTCTCAAACAAACAGCAAGTCCCGGATTTATTGTTTAGGTTTAGTCGTGCCGGCATCAAACCCGACCTCCTGACACGTAGGCACGCAGCGCAGCAGCCAAATGGCTCAGCTACTGCGCCCGCGCTTTTAAAAAACCCAAAAAGAACTTTAGAATCTTTTTAGGAATAGCCTGATTCGGGCTCACTCAGCGTTTAGGTATGTGTGTGAGAATACTTGAATCAATTATCAATAAATGAACTCGCATAACGAGAAATAGTGAGTGTGGGAAAACTGAGATTTGAAGAGCATTGTCGAATTGAATATTGAATGGAGTTCTAGTTGTATTATCAACAGTATAGCCGTTCTAATCACGCATACGTATTCAAGAAGACTGACGATTCAAATACAATGTTTATCAGAGCATCCGGTAGTAAAAGAAATAATTGTACACGTTTCAGAATATCGATATCGCGCCACAGTAACGTTTATACAACCAATCTAAACTAGTAATTTATTAAACATGGAATAATTGATTATAATGAAAACCATTGCATGCACTTAAATAAAAGAATAACCTTTTTAATTAAAACCTATTTGATCTTGAGCATCATGAACTACTATTCTATGTTTAAATCTAGAAACACAGTAATAAAAAATAAACTCACAAACTTTTTTTTTTTCACGATATGGCAAAGGCACGGAGCACACGCGAGCCGGGGAACGGCTATGAGGTCACTGCGGAGAGTTCTTATCAAATTGTACACTATGTAAAAGCGGAAATATATTGAGTATACGATACAATGCATGACGTGGGCATACTGTTTGCAGCGGAGCGCACGTGTTGCGGACTTGTGGCTTTATCACAGGCGAGTCGAGCTTGCTCTAAAGTTGTGCGGGGTTCCGTAAAAAATACCGCTTTTGAATGTAAAGACGACAATTTAATGGCATCTTTATTATCTATGTATATTACGAAGTAAGTGGAATAACAAAAAACATCCAGAGTAATCAGATTGGGAGGAATATCGATAAATATAACATGGAAATTCTCGCATACGCAATAAGGCCGTAGGGCCCACGGACCACCGACTCGTCAAGTAGAATCCGATAGAAGGAAAACGCGCTCAGGGCTGTCAGAGGCGTGGCAGCATGTTACCAACGTTCGCGATCCTCAGCAGTGAGGACGACGAAAATGAAGAAGAAGAGACCTATGCGATAATCAGCCTATAATGTTCCCACTGCTGGGACACAGGCCTCCTCTCTTCTAGAGGGAGTGGGCTATAATCCACCACGCGGGTCCAGTGCGGGTTGGTGGATATCACATGTCTTCGAATATTTGGTTCCCTCACGATTTTTCCTTCACCGTTTTGAGAGCAGTCCAGTGGTGATGAAAAGACCTATTTTACAATTTTATCAAATCTGAACTTTACACATGAGAATTGTCTTGTCTAGCCTAAAACAGATACATAGTCTTACAACATAACATAGGCCCAGTGTGTTCCGCCGAGTACTATTACGAGCAGATTACATTATCAGCACTTGTATCAAGTTGTTGAGCTGTGTATTTTGTAATACCGACAGTCACATTACACGGCATGATTGATTTTAAATTATTTTGTTTTAAAATGTCAAAACGTAGTTGCAAAGATAGTATTAAAAGCCAAAGCAGATTGGAGAAAACCGCGCCGAAACGCAACGCATTGCAATGCAACACCTAGCACAGTACACAAAATTACGCTGAGCGATGGCCGTTTTGCGTGGATGTGACGCATATTTTCTCCCAACTTGTTCTTCTGCATTTGATTTTTCTTTTCGTTTTCAAACGAAGCGACCATGTAATCGCCAAAAGAAGCGAACATGTAATCGTGAAAAGAAGTGACTATGTAGGTAATACGGGCTGGTGTCCGCAACTCCACGTCCATGCGCGTATTTTGCGTATGGAAGTGACTATGTAATCGCCAAACGAAGCGACTGTTTGTAATCGTGAAAAGAAGCGACCATGCAATCACCAAAAGAAGCGACCTTGTAATCGCCAAACGAAGCGACCATGTCATCACGAAAAGAAGCGACCTTGTAATTGTAGAAAGAAGCAACTAAGTAAATGAAGCGACTATGTAATCACCAAGTATTATAATCGTCACGGTTTCCAAGACCAAAAGACTGACAACCAGTCTTACCAAAGGGTATTGTGGTGCCTAGTAACGGAGTTGTGGAGGTCAGACAGATAGGCCTTTGCTCCATGTAAAATAGCTGCATCTGGTTGGACTGGAAGCCAACCCCAACATAGCTGGGAGAAAGCTAGGCAGATTGATAGACATAAAAGGGTTTATTTATTAAAGACGATTCAAGTTAAGTGATGTTTAATCTTCAAAATGTATGGTTAAACAGTTGCTAGTCACTACTTAACATAACGCAATGTTTATGAATAAAGGGGTAAGGGTCCTTGTACTTAAAGAGCCTGCATATAGGCAGTATGTTCATAGCTTTATTACACATTCTAGATGACCATACCAAGCTCAAGAGGTCAGTAATATTTACGTACTCTCCTTTTGAGCTTGGTATACTTTACAGGATGTTGTGGCAGTATTGTTGAAATTTCTGTAGGTACTAAGCTGTCTCTGATATTGTCTAATTTTTGCAGTTCTGAGTAAGTGCGTAAAGTAGTTATTTCTTTAATAACTATTCACAAGGGGTGAGCAGGTTTAATTCTTCATAAACTAATATGAATATTATAATATGGATATTAAAGGGGTTTGAAGGTTTTGGCCCTAAAATCAGCCGCCATTTTGATTTTTTTTCAGAATCGCGGTGCACAACAAAAGTTATATATTTAGATAGAGGACACTTATACAAACAAAAAATGTTATGTAACATAATATCCTAAAGCGTCAGGTTTCGGAGTTATTCACCGAAATATAAGTCGAAAACAACAAGAATTTTTTGGTTTTTTTTCCCTCCAGGGTAAGCATATTGAACTATTGAGGTAATAGAAACGTTATGAAACCTTTATGGAGAAGAAATAAATGAAGAATAGTTAGACATTTTTTAAATAAATAATTAAACACGGTAATTTATAGTTCGTTTTTTTAATCCCAGAGACTATACTAAAAAAAAACGAAAACACAAAAGACTTAAATGTCAGATTAGTCTCTGGGATTAAAAAACGAACTATAAATACATACATAATACATACATACATAATAAGCCTATAATGTTCCCACTGCTGGGACACAGGCCTCCTCGGTGAGAGGGAGTGGGCCGTAATTCACCATGCGGGCCCAGTGCGGGTTGGCAGATGTCACATGTCTTCGAATTTAAAATGTCTATTCTTCATTTGTTTCTTCTCCATAAAGGTTTCATAACGTTTCTATTACCTCAATAGTTCAATATGCTTATCTGGAGGGAAAAAAAACAAAAAAATCCTTGTTGTTTTCGAATTATATTTCGGTGAATAACTCCGAAACCTGACGCTTTAGGATATTATGTTATATTATATTTTTTGTTTGTATAAGTGTCCTCTATCTAAATATATAACTTTTGTTGTGCACCGCGATTCTGAAAAAAAATCAAAATGGCGACCGACCTTAGGGCCACCCTCCATACAAAAATCTTCTAACCCCTTTATACATTTCATATTGTTGTGCATGAAAGACGACCCACTGGCCTGAAGTTTATCAGTATTAATATCATATGATGAAGAAACAGTACAAAATAATAAATAAATAATCACTCACCCATTTTCGGTGGGTTTCATTTTTACTCAGCTGGCACAACACGCGATGGGATGAATTCAAGGTCTGTTTATACAATATTCAGCGTCCATTGCGCTGAAATACTAATATTTAACATCTTTGTTTACCTATTGCTCGATTTCCTGAATAGGTTTACTTCTGTTTGAAAATGAAATTATAATTTGAATAGACACAGTCTAATTTGTGTTTTAAAGTGAAATGATCTTGCATTTGTTGTAACACGAATTAATTATGTTTTTATGAAGTTAAATCATTTTTATAATTATTTTTAAAATATCCTACAAATTGCCAGATTCTTATAGCCGGAGGAGGAAACATCGTATCATAATGTCAATGTCATTGTCAAACTTGAGGCTGAGAAGTCAAGGTGTACATTCAAATATTAGATTTACTATTTACAACATCTAAAACCTAAAACCAATAATTAGCTTGCTGCTTTTGGGTTACGTTTTATTTTATCTAATAAATAATAATCTACTTATTTCGAAAGAGAACCCAGGGTCAAGCTGGCTGACCATTATGATTATAGAACCCATGAACCTTTGGTTCAAATTCGAAACCAAGTTTTCGAACAGCTGTTCAAATGACCCACTGTGCTGCGTTCAGGAAGGAGATAATAAAATCAATATGTTTGACATATAATTAATCAATTATGAATAACAATAATGATTTAAAAGATAAAGTGGCAAAAGAGTACTAACAGTTATTTTGGAAAATAAAATAAGCCGAAAAATATACAATTTCTGAACGATATGTAAATATTGCTCTATTTAAAAATAAACGTAATTACGGGGAAGTGAATTTAGTGAATTTGCCCGGATATCAAGCCAAAAATCAGGAAATGTTTCAAGTCAAAAAAACTAGATTTTGGATTATGACAACGATGAATACACAAAGTCCAAAAAATAACAATTGTACTGGGCCTTTGAAATTATAATTATCTACGCAAATCTGTGACCGCATGTTCATAAAATAATTCGTTTTCGTAAAATTATTAGTTAACCGATTAATAAAGAACACCTAAAAAATACAAAATATAAGACAAATCACACCTACAACCTACCATTTACAAGGTGGTATTGGTCATTGATCTTATATTTTGTCTTATATTCAATTGATCATCGTATGTTTACAAAAAGCGATGAGAACTTTAATTGCTATTTGATGTTCCCTTGTGTTTGTTTTTATCAAACATGACACGGCTTCATCAAATTGCACTGGGCCCTTTGTACACACACGTTTTTCGTGCCGTGAAAAACTACGATTTATTCGCCGTGTGTAGGCACGGGCACGGCGGCCGTCAGTTATTTGGATCATTGTTGACGGATACGTTTTTTTTACGGCGCGGTTTATACGCCGTGTTCAGGTATGGTTCACCAGTGTTGTATGTATGGATCACTATGAAAGACGGACGCGTTTTTTCTATGTCGCGGTTTATACAACGTACCGTAAAAAACCGTGCCGTGTACAAAGGGCCTAAAGACTAAGGTAATGGACAATATTTAGTTTTAGTGATTTAAGCAAAAAAGTATTGTTACTGGGCTGTGGAAGTCAGATAGGCAGTCACTTAATCACTTTATGTAAAAAAATACTGGTATTCAGAAGCCGACCCAATAGTTGGGAAAAAGGCTACACAGGTGTTCTACTCTTTTGTAAAACATTTTTTTGAAGTGTAAACTTCTTCAGCGGCGTTGCACACTTTTTGTAATGGGGAAAAAATGTTAAACTCGCGTAGGACATCGCGTCAGGACACGTGACCGTCAGGAGAGATTCCCCACCCCCCCCCCACCCCTCTTTCTACGGCGGCGCCAACCGAAGTGAACCAAGTACGAAGAAGACACGATAATGGATGTATGGATGGATAGATGGATGGACGGACGGACGGACGGACGGACGGACGGACGGACGGACGGACGGACGGACGGACGGACGGACGGTGACGGTGACGGTGACGGTGACGGTGACGATGACGGTGACGGTGACTGTGACGGTGACGGTGACGGTGACGGTGACGGTGACTATGACGGTGACGGTGACGGTGACGGTGTGACGGTGATGACGGTGACGGAGACGGTGACGGTGACGGTGACGGTGACGGTGTCGGTGACGGTGACGGTGTCGGTGACGGTGACAGTGACGGTGACCGTGACGGTGACGATGACGGAGACGGTGTCGGTGACGGTGACGGTGACGATGACGGTGATGGTGACTGTGATGGTGACGGTGACGGTGACGGTGACGGTGACGGTGACGGTGACTATGACGGTGACGGTGACGGTGACGGTGTGACGGTGATGACGGTGACGGAGACGGTGACGGTGACGGTGACGGTGTCGGTGACGGTGACGGTGGTGACGGTGATGACGGTGACGGTGACGGTGACGGTGACGGTGACGGTGACGGTGACGGTGACGGTGACGGTGATGGTGGACGTGGATGTGGATGGATGGATGGACAGCTGATGGCTCGACCGTCTGTGTAGCCACACTGCTGTGTATTCGTAAAAATCGTGTATATAAAGTGTTTCAAATATGGAAATTGAACAAAGTGCATCGATTAATGAAAAAGGTGACGCAGAAATAGTGAAAAAAAATTAGTTATATTAATTCAATTCATAATTGATTTATTTCAACGTTAATATTCAAGTTTTCACTTCTGCCGGCACTCCCGGAGTGCAACCCGTCTTTTTTTTTTTATAAAATTGGGTATCCAGTATGGATAGTGGATACCCAATTTTATAAAAATTAAATTTGATATTTTTTTTTTATTTGAAATAACCATCCTTTTTTTAGTATTTTATGAGTACATTTTAGTTTGTATGCTGACAACACTACGTTTCTGTCTCTTTCTCTCCCGTATAGTTCTCAAGGTAGCTGTCCTTATGAAATTTTGGATAATTTTAATGTATTTAAGCGTTTTGTAAGACAAATAATTCGTGTTTCTATTTCTATATTAATCACGTAATATATTTGGGACAATAATACTTTTTTAACGGTAAAGATTACTTAGATATTTTGTGGTGACAAATCCGTTCCCTCGGTGTCCAACGTTGTTTTGGTTTCTGAAAGTGCTATTTTGATAAGATTACTGTTAATATAATACAAAACGCCTAAATATACGGTGTATGTGGTATTGTGGTTGAGTTTTGAAGTGAAAGTTTGAATTTAAAAGTTAAATTCGTGAAATAAAGTTTCCTAACCTAAAAGTTTGGAGTGGTGTTCTGTATTAGTGTTTGTACGTTGCAGATGAGTACTAAGATCATCAAAGCCAGCGCGGCCGAGCCCGATGTCTTCGAGACGTCGATCTCACAGGCCCTGGTCGAGTTGGAGACCAACTCCGACCTGAAGGCGCAACTTAGGGAGCTCTACATTACTAAGGCTAAGGAAATCGAACTGCACAACAAAAAGGTAAGAGGAACTGATCTGGATTTATTATAGAACGATAGTTTTCACTCTTTTTCTATAGATTACCCACATAAAATTAGTTTTTATGGCATTGAATGTCAAAATTGTCCATGTGTATTTGGAATGACATGTCCAGCTAAGGCTCACTAACCTGTAAAGTAAACCATTCACAAGACTTGACTGTGGTAGCCTTACTAACTGGACAACTCAATTAATGATAGTTCTCTCTGCAACCCCCTTACTAATAAACGTTATAGAGCACATCTGTATAGTTACAGAACTCTTTGTCTTCTTCTTTCGATAGTCTAATTACTGCTAACTGAAAGAGAGAAATTGGTGTGTAACTATTCATCTGATATATTATGTTTATTAGTAAGGGGGCAAATCAATACTTTCAGTAGGTACTTGCCAATAAAAGTTAAGAAACCTTATTTATTAATCATTTTATTGGGTGTTAGAGGTGCCAAGCTAACTGATATTGTACTGCGGTAAATACTGGCTTTTGATGGAACTCCATGTGCTGTAGACTGACAACTCCACCCTCATTAACCAAAATTGCTGTTATGTGTTGCTATCTTGTACATCAAAATGTTTAATTTTGCAGAATGTTTAAACATTATTATTATGTTTAATATAATCACTAAATCACTATGAAGGCAGATGTAGTAACTACTTCCTGAGAAATGGTATTTTTTTTTAAACCTAGGCAGTCTGCACTGTACTTGAATTTCCTGCACTGTACCACACCCCGGACACTCCATACAACGCTCGCAAAATAATTACCTACTACCACTACATTGACAAATGACGTTTGTATACGTGTAAATGTGTGCGTGAAATCTAGTAGGGCTGGCAGTCGTGCGTAGACGGCGGCGCTGCCCGAACGTATGCATCAAACAATGGGGCGCCGCGCGCCGCGACAAAGTGCGCACTACTCACAGAAATCTAATTAATTACATTTCTATTGTACTACTTTTCAAGTCGAAGAATGAATAGAAGGTGAAAGAAAGAGACATAACTAAGACAATAAAGAGAGAGAGCAATAATTTAATAGTTGGTATGTTAATATTACGGAAGTTTTAATTGTTCTAAAACGAAGAAAACTTGGAAAATAAATGAATAATAGAGAAAATATGAAAATAAATTATCACAACACTGGCTTAACTTGTTTGTCTGTAATATACTAGCTTTTATTTTTTATGGGTTTAAAGGATATTTGAGTTGCTGTTCCTTACCTTCTTTCATGTTTCGGGATCCGAAAGAAACTCCTGTCTTTATCGTTCCTCAATGAAGATAAGCATCCAAATAATGCACAATATACAACCATAGTGATTAACACAAAATATAAAACTTTAAAAAAATAATGTGTTCGTGTCAGCAGTAGGTAGGTACAGCGCTGCGGTTCTTGTGTATGCGAGCGCCATTGTTAAAGAGCAGGCGACAAATACATCGAAGTGCGGGGTGAGGTGCGGTAACTGATGTTAGTGCAGAGAAGGGAGAGGCCTTTCTGTACGTAGTACTTTTAAGTATTCTGTGACTTTACCTAAACTATAGCCAAAACAAAATATTAAAAAAAGTTGTTTTCTATACCTCTCTTTCATAATAACTCAAATCATGAATTTTCTGTTTCCAGTCGATCATCATCTACGTGCCCATGCCCAAGCTAAAGGCATTCCAGAAGATCCAGATCAGGCTGGTGCGTGAATTGGAAAAGAAATTCAGCGGTAAACATGTTGTGTTCGTCGGAGACCGCAAGATTCTGCCCAAGCCCAGCCACAAGACGCGCGTAGCCAACAAACAGAAGAGGCCCAGATCCAGGTAAATAATGTTTACCTTTATATGCTCTGTAGAACAGCTCAAAAGTGAACTTTTTAATCACCCATACAAGCATGCTGAAATGGTGTACTAACAGCAATGCAATGTGAAAAAAAAAACTACTTATAAACATGTTTGATTTAAAAATAAAGCAAATACCTGAGCTCCTGAGCATATATTAACATGTTGAGGTTGCTTAGGGTATTCAATGAGCACCTTGTATAAATTGTTAATTCAAGTGATCAATGTTCAGCATTAACTATCAAGCTCAGAGGTATCTATAGTCCATTTATTATAACATTAGAAAAAAGAGGCTCGCAGAAGCAGGAGTACGAAACCTTTTATTTTCAAGTTAAGTTCAAACAATTTTAATAAATAATGTATGTGCTTGTTTTGTAAGTAACAATGTATGGCATACAATGAAGCATATTCTATCTATCTACTCGTCACGATTTTTTTTTCGATTTTTTTTTTTTTATTTTTAGTAACAATCAGTTTATTAAAAACAACTTTATATAAACCGACAAAATTAAAAAAGCACGTGCTGCCACAACTTATGAACGGAATAAGTTACATTTTAGATTTGGTAGAGTTATAGTGACATGAAAAACGTTCCCGGTACTGTCCACCCCTGCTTCTTTTAGATTTTAAACATTGACACGACAATATTTTACGTAAAAACTAAATAGTATTAAATGAAAGCCTTGTAATTTCAGAAGGTAGATAGGTTAAATTAATACAATTATGTGTGACTGTTGTTATTTAAATTGATTATATTTAACTCCATATCAATCTTGACTGTAACAATGTTTGTCGTACTTTTATTACAAAGTGTGCCCCTAAAAGAGCCTTTTTTAACTTCTGTCTAATGCTATAGTAAATGGACTATAGTTATTGCCATTACTATAGTCCGTGCGGAACTAGTTGGCCGCTGAGGTGGGGACAGAGGTGAGGCGGTGGTTCGCAACACACATACTGAGTCATGCGCCCCTGCGCCTCTGTCCCACCCCTCACATTCATAAGTTGCGGCCAACTAGTTCTATTGTTAAATAGTGCACATATTTTCTTGTTAATACTATTGTGTACACCATGCAACCCTTTATTGCTGTGCACTCTCCAAGTGTTAATAAACTAAAAAATAAATTTGTGTCCTTTCAATCTTAATTTTAATATCCCATGTAAAAATATATCATCAAACGTGAATATTATTTACCAGTGAACTAATCCTTCCTATTCACCTTTTCAGGACACTGACGTCAGTATACGACGCCATCTTGGAGGACCTCGTCTTCCCCGCAGAGATTGTGGGCAAGCGCATCCGCATCAAGCTGGATGGCTCCCAGCTCATCAAGGTGCACCTTGACAAGAACCAGCAGACCACTATTGAACACAAGGTGAGGATTGTTGTTAAACTGACCATTTGCCCTTCTCCCACTTTATTTGGGCCGATGTGCAATGTGTCTTTTTTAACTGACTTCAATTAGTCGTCATCTCGGTAGTCAACCCCTTTTTATCCATATTATGTTTCACACAATCCATCAATTGTTTATTTTATTAAACTGTTCTGAGTATTAAAATGGACACTTGCTCAAAACTAGCATGATTTGCTTGCAATACATTTTGAAGGCGATTCATAACCTATTGTTTCATTTGCAATTATGATGTTGTTTGGTAGTAGGAGTAATCCAGTCATATTTTGACTCTTAAAGTCCGTCACAAAAGAAGTCTTGCAGACGAGGCGTTACAGTCATGCGCCATTCTACTGGTTATTACCGCGGTACTTTTCTCGTGAGAAGGACTCTAGCGGATCATTTTTATTATAGTAAGCATACGAGTATGGCGTACGGTTTGAGATACATTTTGCTGAGGAATCTGTACTCCTTCACATGTACGCCTTTTTGTTTAAATACGTAATATGCACATCTCCGGATACTCAAGAGCGTCTTATCCGATATATGCGCGTATCCCATACGCTTATGAAACTGTATCTGTACTGATAGTTTGCTTGCCAGCTGCATTTATAAACCAAGTTTTCATTGCGGACTAACGCCGGAATTTCTGGAACTAAAATTATCGACTCGTCTAAATTAAACGCAAGTCAAGTGATGCGATTGGCTGTTGATAAATCATACAACCAATCGAAACAGTTTACGCACGCTTAATAATTTTGTCACATTAATTTTGCAATAATTTTTGTTCGAGAAACTGGCCCTAAGTATGTCACGTGGTCGTTACATATCTGACCCTGTGACTTGCATTCAAGAAACTTAGCAGATTTGCCTTATCACTTTCAGTTTGCTTTACTGATATTGTACTCATCTATTATTGTCATTGTTCTCAGGTGGACACCTTCCAGTCGGTATACAAGAAGCTGACGGGGCGCGAAGTTACCTTTGAATTCCCCGAACCCTACTTGTAAACTTAGGAATATGACTTTACAATAAACCTAAAAAAATATTCTAGACTTTTCTTTATACTAAGGCCGTGTTGTAACCAAAACCATCGTGCGCACACGCGCCTGTAATCATGCGCGGTCCGAGGGGGGGTCGTGGGGGTCATGACCTCCCCCAAAATCATTCAAGCTGTCGAGAGTCTGAATGATTTACTTGCCTTACTAACTTAAAACTGTACTTGAGCCACGAAAACCCCCATTGGCATATTCAAAAACATTATTTAAGAACATCGGCAGACATGGGGACTGCCGACTGAAGTAAAAACTTAAAACTATGAAATGGCAGTGGGTTTTTTAACGCGCCTAAAAAATATTTTCCTTTAAAAGCGAGCGAAGCAAACTCGGGATATTGGGCACCCCGCTCGTACGTAAGGTTGATAGACTTAGGTAAGGCCAGATTCCAAAACCTAAACTGCTGCAAAACGAGTTTAATCTGTCAAGCTCCGCTAATGAGACACAATTGATTTTCTATTGTTTGGTCACCGATCGGTGTCCCGCGGTCCTTGAGCGGGCTTTTCGTCATAATGCGATAAAGTAAGTTCTCTTTTTGTATGATGGGTAAAAAAAAACAGACTATTGAAGGTGGGGTGCTAAAATTTTCAGGCTCGCTACGCTCATTCTTGCAATTTAAATTGGTTCTTGAGTTTTTCTTCAAAAGTCGACAAAGCAAGTAATTCCTAGTCCTTTTGGAATGATCGAAATCCGAAAGAAAATCGAACCAAGAGTGTGCAAAATTTTCGAGCTCGCTTCGCTCGTTCTTGCATTTTAGTTTCTGCTAGCCGCTTGAGCTTGCCTGCACAAGTCGATAATGTAACCCCTATTTCTACTTAAAAATATAAAACAAAACCTAAAGAAATAGGGGCGGGTTGTAAAAATTTTCGAGCTCGCTTCGCTCGCTCTCCTCACCCTGCACAATCTACCGTTCTAATACATACAACGAATTTGGCAGCTTTTAAGTAACACCCCCCCCCTTATGTAAAAGCTGCCTCCCTGAATAGCATAAGTAATGTGGAGCTGGAGATGTACATGAACCTTAACATATCATCACGCCTTTAATCCCAAAAGGGTTGGGCAGGGGTGTACCTTCATATAGTACGTACACCCACATTTCGTCAGTTATTAAGTGAAATGTCATAGAGGGCAAGCCTACCCCCAACCAACCAACCGCCACAAACCAACCGGGCACAAATCCAGGCTCCAGGCTGCTTCTGAGAAATTTATGATGGAAAAACCCATTAATACTTTACCCGACCTAGGAACCGAACCCAGCTAGGACCTCATGCTCAGCAGTAATGCTTGCGACCACTAGACCAACGAGGAGATGAACCTCCCTTAAAACATTCCTCGACACCCATGGTGACCCCCCCCCCCCCAAAACCTTGGGCTGCGACCGCGCCTGCCTGTAATCGCGTGGACAAAGGGCGCCTTCCGGTTTACCGACCAAAAAATGACATGAACGCGACGATCGCGTATATTCACGCAAACGATCATTTTGTTAGGACGCGGGGTACGACTAGCGACCCGCTCGTGTGCTTTGCAAGAGTGAAATGGCAACAGAAATTCCAATGTTTAGTAAATTATTATACACATAAACCTGCCAGAATGCATTCTCCAAATGATGGTGAAAACCACGTCAATATCCATTGTGGAGTTTAGAAGAAACAATTACACAGATGAAACTAACACGTTCTGCCAGTGTAATTTGGGTCAATGAACTGTTTTTTTTTTTGCATTTATTGCCACGTTCTTATTATGCCGGGCACATGTAGAAGTTTTTGGCAACTAGTCAAGATTTCGGAGCTGTTACAATCTAACTGAACTGTTACTCATTATTGAAAATTAATATTGTACCTATGATGGACTCGTGGCGACATAGAGCGATTAGTTGAGATGGGTCAGTTTCTAAGGAACTACGTCGTCGATGAAGAAACAAAAAATGCGTATGTCCGCTAGTTTTTTTTAGGATTCCATTCCTCACTATTACCAAGGCGTCAATCTGTCACAACCTCGCAGAGCTGTAAGTTTAGAACTAATAACTAGCAACAATCGAATAGATCTGTGGCTACTAGTCATGGCTTGATAGAATATTTTGGTACAATATATTACCCGGCGACAATTCACATAGACATTCTTGCAAGAAGTAAACAATTTTACTTCTTGGGTGGGGCAGATCACTCGCGAAACATCCAACCCGATGGTGCTGCTAGTGTTTACCATACCACTCCACAGGTCTAGCACCATCGGCCGAATATTCTATGAGCGCCGAAGCCGTGCAGCGTGAGTAGGGAGGACATCCAGAAAGGCACACAGTGCGACACAGTCATACTGTAGCTGAGATGACAAAAAACAAGGCACCAACACCAATACTTCAAATTAGTCTTAAAGTTCCACAATGGCAATGCCTTTCATGTTGACAATTCAACGAAATTCTTTGAATCGAATTTCAGATTAATTTTTCATACATGAAACAATAGATTAGGAACATCATAACATCGCGCCTGTATTCCTCGAACGGTAAGGCAGAGGTGTACCCAAGGGTCAGGAAACATTGATCGACGGCGTTCGACGGTTTGTCTATACAAAAAGAGAGCATGTGTGCTCCTTTTCAATCGACAAAGTGCGAGAGGCCGTCGATCATGTGTCTCGACCCTAATATTTCCCCAGTTTTAGGGGCGAGCTTATTACCATCAACTGGGCACTTATCCACACTCCGGGCTGCTACTGAGAAATTTCCAGATAGAAAAAACAAATTACACTGCCCGAATGGGAATCAAACCCAGGACCTCATGCTCGGTAGTAGCGCTTGTGACCACTAGACCAACGAGGCAGCCATTCATCACATGTATGAATACCCTTCAAAATCCTTCGGATTGTGATATGCAGAGTGTAAGACAATTGGGGTGTATGCTACAAAATAAAAAACAAATTTCGAAAAATGTCGACTTTATTCATCAAATCAGTCCTGACACGTTCACTGATAATTGTATTCAATTTTGATAATAAAGATTATAATTGTATACTTTATTGAAGAGCTTATAAATATGATAAATAAATCCATCGCCCGCAGAATTATCGGTCAAGCGATCAAAAGAATGTGTACATGATATGATCGAGGCGAATCGAGCCTTATTATTATTTCGGTAAGTGCTTTTTTGCCTTAAAATTAGCACACAAACACAAAGAAAGACGGGCTTATAAGAACTGAAGGCCAATTCTCGTAAGTAATTAAAAACGTTCAAAATCTAGTCGCAATCTCATCCCAGCGACAATCAATGTCAAAAATGTAGAGATTTTAGAAGTATTTTTGACAGATTGAATCTGATCAGACTGAACTTTCGTAAAATTACGGGAATTGCCTCTCAGATCTTACTAAACTTATTCCGGGACAAAGAACAATAACAATAAGAACCTGTGGTATCGATAAATGCAAAAGAAGACTTCTTGGTGGTCGGATCATACGCATACAGAAAATTAGGTAAATGTCCTAAATTAAATAGTACCTACCCGCACTGGGCCCGCGTGGTGGATCACGCCCCACTCACAAGAGGAGGCCTGTGTCCCAGCTTTGGGAACACTATAGACTGATTATGCTTAGACTAGATATCTAAATAATTTTAGCTTTCATAACAAAGATTCAATTAATATTTTGATAGTACATCTGATAAATTGATAATAAATAAATAAATATTGGCAAAATGTTTGCTTGAGACAGGAATATTTTAAAATACTAAACATAAAGAAGAGAACACGATTGACTAGTACACAATTATTAATGTTTTAGGGCCAGTTTCTCGAACGAAAATTATCTATCGCAAAACTATGTAACAAATTGTCAAATACGTTAGCTGCTGCGATTAGCATAAAGTCTACAATGTTCACACTGATGGAACACAGGCCTACTCTCTTCGAGAGAGAATGGGCTATAATCTACCACGAGGGCCCAGTGCGGGTTGGTAGATGACACATGTCTTCGAACTGTTGGTTCTAGAACTAGCCGGTTTCCTCGCGATGATTTCCTTCACCGTTTTTGAGGTGATAAATCATTCAACCAATCTCAACTGTTTACGCGTGCTAGACAATTTGTCACAACTTTTCTCCGAGAAATTGGCCCTTACGTAAAGAAAATATTGGTCAAAAATAATGGTCCTCACTCCCTTTGAATTTTGGTGTGAATAATTACGGCAATTTTTTCCCAATTACACGAAGAGTTAAATAAAATAACCCATAAAGAAACCAATCACATTTGTTTAAATTAAATTTTACACAAAAAGTTATTTGCACGTTTGCACCTACACCATTCCTTTTACCAAAGAAAATAAAACATTTTGAGACTTAATAATTTCTGAAATGCATAGAGTTATATTATAAACACCTACCTACATTTACTTATACCTATACTAATACATAATAAAATTTCAAATCACTAGAAAAAGGGCCATTCTTCAAAACCACCGCCATCACAATCTTTTTAAAACATCAAATCAAACTGGAATGAATAACTGAGACGAAAAAGTATGGAAAGATACAAATTAATAGGTAACATAGAATAAATCATAGAAAACGTCAAAAATTCTTAAGAATGACCCATCACTTTACAGATTATATCAGTCCTCAAGGCGAAAGCGCCAGGACAGCCCGCGAAATTCCAATTTTCTTACGTTTTTTGCAATTTGCCGGTCAGTATCAGGTTTAATGTTGATCTAAATATGATTCGCGGATGTAACTAATATTTATTTACAGAATTATAATCATAAAAATCATCAATACGACTCTAAGTTCATATTACCCTATTGAATAAACTATTTCATGAAATCATGACAATTCAGGCCAAATCTAACTCAAGGAGTTGGATTACTGATTCTAATGTTTATAATTCTGTAAAGCCATATTTTTTACGGTCGTGATTCATATTTTAATCAACATACAACCTGACAGTGACCTGCAATTTGAATTTCGCGGGCAACTTTAGCGCATCCCCCTTGAAACTGTACAGTTAACTAAATAGCGATAATATCTGCAGATTTCTGCTTTCTCCCAGTTCATTGATATAAGGAGCAACATCACAAAATAGATTGTTCCCAAATGCTACTACATTATTAAGGGTTGATTTTTCCAACACCAGATAATTTTATCCAAGGAATAATTTTGAATTTTTCTATTTATTCTATTGAAAAATCAGCCCTAAATCAACATCATTTCGTTCGTCTGACTACTAGAACTGTAAAATATCACAGTTCAAACCCCTATTTCATAAAAACTTGGTTTTATAAGGGCTCGATTTTACTAGTCGCTGTAATTTTAATTTTTAATAGGTTCTGGTTAGCTAATCAACACTAAGCTATGCTGTATTTTTAGGAACGTGAAAAATTGTAATGCGTTCAGAATTAAGATAATATATCTTATTTCTGAACACATGACTATTTTTCCTGCGTTCTGATAAGAGTTTTATTTTTGGAAAACAATTATCTATAATATATAATAATATATTCCACAACTATCACACAACGCCATCTAGTCCCAAGCTAAGCAGAGCTTGTGTTATGGGTACTAGACAAGTGATAAACATACTTATATTCTAAATACATACATATTATAGATAAATTACGCCCAGACACAGAACAAATGATCGTGCTCATCACACAAACATTTGTCCTGGGTGGGAATCGAACCCACGACCTCCGGCATAGCAGTCAGGGTCACTAACCACTAGACCATCAGGCCTGTATAATGATGATGAGTACTTCATTTTGGTAATAGTATCATCCATCACGGTAACAAATTATTTTTATTCTAATCCAAAATGGCCATTGCTCTTTCTCCTGAGGAGAACACATTGCAGTATTGCTTAAGTTGATAAGTCATCTTAACCTTTAAATAATATCCAACGCGCAATAAAATTTGCGCGCATTTTCATAACGGATATAAAGCCTTTTAGGACATTTTTCAGTGTCGAAATATTGTCATTTCGTCATACAAAAAAACCTCCGTACAGAATCGTTTTATGTACTACTCTAAATAAAATAGAGGTCCCGATGATCAATATCTTTGCTTACAAGAAAGTCTTTTCTCTTTCAAGTCTTTCGTTTTTTTTTCTTCTCCATACTATCAAACTACAAAAAATGCCCAGTCAAACTGGGCCAAGGCCGAATCAGCACACATTCACAGTCTTTTCACATTAATTAGCAAAAAAAAAAAAGAAAATGTTTACGAACCTTTCACAGTTATTTTTACCTTTCTGATTTTGCACCGTGATCTTTATTCTCGTTGCTATAGAACTACCTACCTATATGGTAATATCGGACCTAACTCCGCCATCTTGTACATTTCATAAAACAATCGCAAAAATGTTTGCCAACAGCGCCCCCTGTCAACGTAATTCGAGCGCGAAACGATCACAAGGATTGTATAGAGCAGTGTTTATGGTTTGTGTCACAGTTGAAATACCTCTGACAGCATCAACCCAACAGCAACCTTATTGTAGCGAAAATAAAGATCAGTGATGCAAAATCAGAGGTAAAATTACTGTGAATGGGCTGTAATTCATATTTTCTTTCTCTTTTCAACAATTCACAATTCCCGCTCCAAGTGAAAGTTGACTATATGACAGTCAGTCGAGTATTACTTTGGCACCCAGGCTTTTGGATGGTTTAATAAATATGTTGTGCTTACTCCATTTATTTAATATATGTTTCCCATTGCAGGGTTGATCGTCACTTTATTATTAAGATCGTGAGCCCTCGCTCGTTGCACTATTTACTCACATATATACAAACTTTATTATATTGGTATTTCATTAGTAGCAAGGGTTAACACGAATATCATTCTACAAATGTGCAACATTGCTAGACTAAAAAAATTTTTTTTTTATTGAGTAATCTTGAGCAATTCGCAATTCAAAATTGTAAGACGAAAAATAAAAAACAGAGTAAGCATTAAAAAAATCTAGACCACAGAGAATTTAAGAGCCTTGTCTCAAATTGGCATCGCGAGTAGCATCAGCGCTATTCCGCCTTTCGGGTTGATTGACATTCTGGGCTTGGGCTGGCTGAATGAGCTTGATATAATTAGTGGGTACCAGACCTGCGGTCTTTCCGTCAAGGGATGCCATCAACCAGCCCGAGTTCCACAGCTGGGGCTGCAGATGTGTAGGGGCTACAGTCAAGGATTGCTTCTCCTGGAAGGATAACTCTTGGGGGCTCGTAGCGGTGAAGGAGAAAATGCTGTAGGCTCGGTGCGGTTCCTGCCAGGTTGTCGGGTCTTGTACTGTAAGGAATATATTTTATTAGGAAGGTATATTTTTTAGATGATTTGGTGATGTTTCCTAAAAAGAAGAGGCGCGAAAGAAATGGAGCTAACGGGTCGAATAGTGCCGTCCCTTTTTCGCACTGTCACAATTTTGACAGGCGTAGTAATTACATTAGGAGCGTACTCATGAAACGTATGGGTTTGGAGTGGGGAATATTGCATAATTTGGTATCAACAAGCGACACTGAAATAAGTCAAATCATCAACGGTCAATATGCTCATAAGATCAAAATCAGATACTCAATCGTGAAGATAATTTTACACGTTTTTTACAAAGATGACTACATTGACTACAAAACATGTGTCGGACGGAAAAGTCATTGCTTTATCTTAAAAATTTCATGAGCATGATCACTGACCAGAAAATTGACGATTTTGCACCATAAACTGTCACCTTGACGTGCCCTGCAAACGATTATGGTCTTTATACCTATTTTAGTAGTACTCACAGTTCTCCTGCACACTCTTGTTGAGCCGACTCAGCATCTTGAGTACGATGTAGGGCGCGGCGGCCAAAATGCCAAAGAACATGACCACGGGCCACCCGGAGGACTTCGGGCCGTGGTGGTCCGCCGGTCCCGTTTGTTGCGTCGAGGCCACGGCTTCGGCCCATGCCTGGAAAGATTAGATGGTAACGTTACTCAAAATTTGCTTTTAATCAATTTCTTTTTCTTCCCCGTGTCGTTGGCACAACAGTATTTTAAGTCGGCACAACAGTATTTTAAGTCTTGTTTTCCCAAAAGTTTACCGCTTCCACGGTGTTGTCAGTGGCAGCGCAGAGGTAATTTTGACTTCATGTTTTGGGACACAGAGGGCAGGATAGGAGGTGGAGCATGGTTTGTGACATAGCTCCATGGAGCTATGTCACAAACCATGCTCCACCTCCTATCGAAACGGCAGTAGGGTGTGATTGTGGAGCTCCACAATCACACCCTACTGCCGTTTCGTCAAGGTAGCCCCACTTTACCAGGTTGGAGTTACATCTTCATATTTGTGTCCGGGCTAGAGTCAGAGTTAATATGCAATCACTCTATCACACTAATATTATAAAGGCGAAAGTTTTTGAGTATGTGTTTATATGTTTGTTACTTCTTCACGCTCAAACGGCTGGGCCAATTTTGATACAATTTTTGTATGTAGCTGAAACCCTGGATTAACATATAGGCTACTTTTTATCCCGACATTTCCACGGGATCAAAACTTATACGAGTGAAACTACGGGGCGCAGCTAGTTATGAATATTTTGTAAAACATGTAAATCCCTTTAAAGTACACTGTCCTTCAAGATACGGGAATTTCCTAGTTTGAAGGACAGGGGTCTTACTCATCTGTAATAGCCATACCTATCCCTTATTGAAACAACACTGATGTTACTCATTTGCAAGGCTTTGGCCAATGATTTCAAGTCAATGGCTTTGACAACCAACCTCCACGAAAGTTATAATTTAACATAATAAACACGGTTTCGTATTTAGAAGAATAGAAAAAGGAGAGCTACTCTAGATATGGTGTGACCTTATTGCCATCAACCGGCCAACAATCCTGACTGGGCTGCAGCTAAGACATTCTAAATAGAAACCCCAATAACACTGTCTATAGGCCGACCGCTTATGAGCCTATACTACCTCAGCTAAAATTCACTCTTTATCTCGCTCATACGATACTGCTCGCTGACTGAGTGAGATCGAGACAGAGTGAGGTGCTGGGCGGCAGGCAGCGCCAATAGTTTAGGTATTTGCTTTTTACAGTGAAAATAATGGTAATTATAAAAAAGTAAATAACATAAGACCTGCTTTAAAGTAAGTTCAGTTAGTATGCAAAGTTTCATGATCTAATTTGAAGTATTTTTTGAATACCAGCGGTTTATTGTTCGGGTTAGAGGTAACTTTGGATTTATTTTCTATCGAGAAAATTTTATGAAATCGTGTTTTCGTCTAACATAAGACTTAGCATTAATCCTCAACTTTACCATATATTTATTTCAAAATTAATGGTGCAGTATTTTCGACATAACGGAGGATCACGCTAAGCCATTTGAGGTAGTATAGGCTCTTAACGTAGACATTGACTGAGGTAGCAGCGCGGTGCGGGAGGGGTGTGGTGACGTGATGCGAGAGCTCAGTGATTCGTCAACTTGTAACAACTATCACCCCTCCGGCCCTCCCGCACCGCGTAGCTACCTCGCGTAGTTTCTATATTTATGTCTGTAATTAATATGGTGTACATAATAAAGAGTATTCTATTCTACCTCAGGCAACGTCTCGGTTACATGGTCGGCCTATAATCGGGTGATTGAACCCAGCTTGCAACTACTACTAGAGTCTAGTAGTAGTTGCAAGCTGGGTTCAATCCGCATTGGTCTGTCTAGTAACTAGACAGACCAATGCGGCAGTACATATTGACAAAATCGTGAAGTTTTAAAAACTTTAGTAGTTTAAAATCATTTGATCTTTGTTATTTTCTTTATATTATCTATGAAGGGTATTTATCTAAGAAGACATGACGTAGGATTAACAAGTAATAATATAACATAGAAAAATAAAGTTATCTCTATTTTATACGCGTAACAATAATGTAGATATCACGCCTATTGAGATAAGTTACTAATCTATTGTGGATCTTCGAACCACAAACTTGATGTTTTATTTTCTCAAGGACAGATTGGACTTAGAATAGATAAACCAGAATCGTACATTCACTGTCAAATGATAAGGAAGGAGATTTAAGATAATTGTATTGGGATAAAACGTTTATCGATAACAAATATTTCCTGTATTTTGTATGGCTCAATAAGTGGATTTAGCAACAAAATTAAACTACCTATGTCCCTACTATTAAAATAAACTCTTTATCATCATTCATTTCATTAGAAAACCAGCGTCAGACAGCATCTGTCTGGCATTAAGGGTCAGTTCACACAGTGACGCGACGCGACGCGCAGTTTTCAAGATAGCAATACAATTATAGACCTTATCTACTACACAAAAAAGTGCATAGTTCTGTGCGTCTACTACGTCGAGCTACGCCGCGCGGCCCTCCTCACTGATGTACCTTTTTGTGTAGTAGATAAGGTCTATAATTGTATTGCTATCTTGAAAACTGCGCGTCGCGTCGCGTCGCGGTGTGAACTGACCCTAATGCTGAAATGAACCTTTTCGGCGCAGCCGTGAGGCACACACTATTATTGTCTGAAACATTATTTTTTATTTTATTAATTTTGTATTTTGTGTTTCACAAACTGTGTCCAAATAAACTTTTTTTCTTTCTTTCTTTATTTCTGAAAATATACTCAAGTGTTAATTGTTCTATAGACATACATAATCTGCATTCGCGATTTATTTGCCAAAAATTTAAACAAATATCAAGTTTATGGAAAAATAACTTCAAATCCTACACCATAAAGTTCAGTTTACACTACAACTTCAAACATTTTTACAACTTTTTCAATAGTGCTAGTCACTCTGAAATCAACTTAATTACCATTAGAATAATGTACATATTTGTTTAACTTGAAATAATATTAATTTGAAACATAAGTTTTAATAGACTTTACCTGTTTGCATTCAATAGGTACAGTTCAATGAATTGTAATTAATTACGATAAAGTTAATGTAACTTCTTTACGTATTCAGAAAAATAATTAAGATGGCCAATATAAAAACGTTAAATAAACAATGTTTATACAATGAAAAATCAGTTACTGCGATCAGAAGGTCAATTCCCGTAATCTCATCTCAGCGAGAAATTAGAGGTATTTTTGATAAATTGAGACTGAGATCAGACTCTGAACATTCTTAAAATTATGAGAATTGCCCCTCTGATAACGGTGTGTGAATTTAAGAGTACCTAATTAGTATTTTATAGTACCTTCCTACGTAATTGGATTATTAGTAGATAACCTTTGGCATTGTTATTTGAAATTACTGATAAAAGTAATATCACTTACAGTCCGTTCACAGTTATTTATCCTCTGACTGCAGCCACCTAAAAGCAACCTTATTAGAATAGATCACTGTGATTTGGACAGAGATGCTAAATCAGAGGTAAAATAACTGAGAGGTCTGTAGATCATTCTGCCAGGTATTAGTAATTTATAAGCTGAAATCAATATTTTTCTGGTTTGGTTTTTAAAGTACCTAGAAATTACGTAAATAAAAAATCATAATCATCTCCCTAGCCTTACCCAACTGTGTTGGGCTCGTAAATTAATATGGATTAAAAACTCTTTTTATGAAGCCTTTTACCAGCACGTAATAATCTGTGCCAGCACCCTAATTACGTAACACACTATCAATCACAATCTGAATTATTTTGACTGTTATTGATAATCCATTGCTTCACATGTTCAAAAAATTTGTCTGCTCAACAACGTTAATAATGCAATGAATGTTGTTGAACTGTCGAAATGAAAGCCATTCCTACTGTTAGTGTGTTACGCTATTACCACGCACATACTAACCTTGAATTCATTCTCGGTCCTGATACCAATTATGACCATCAGTTTCCTGATGATCCAGTTCAGGGTCCTGATCACGGCGAATGTGGACCACACCTGCGCGAATAGAGACTTCAGACGGCTGACGTTTTCTGCTACACCTGATGGAATTAAGAAACTATTATTTATATTGCATGTCTCGATCCCATTGGAATATGGGGATAAAAAGTATCATATGTCCAAATCCAGGTCATGGTCTTACTATGTGTAAAAGCATAACAAACAAACCACACCACTAACCAGCCAAATAAATAAAATAGTAAGATATACATTACACATTAATACGTACCTAATATAGCTCTAAAAGAGCTAGTTATGGCAAAGAATGTGCTTTCCAACATCATGGCAACACTGCCAACAGCATGCACGCAGCTCTGTATGGAATCAAATGCTGGGCGAGAACTCTCTTCAGCCATCTGTATAAACCTGGAAGAGATGACTGTATGTTAGTACTTCTGGAAAGATTAATAAGGCCTTTTTTTAATGTTTCGGGAAGTCTCAGTCAGTCTCCTGTATGCAAGAGATTATTCCCCACAATTGTTTTGATTGCCTTTAATAATATTGACCGTGTATTTAGGCTGTCCATTCTAAAAGTGGGCAACATCGCAAATAGCTGTCAAATAGTAACCTGTTTTGATTAATTCCAGATTACCCTAAAGGTACTTTAAAAGGTAAGAAGTATTTATTTATGTAAGCTTATAGTATGTTTTATTAAAATAAGTGAATAGTTTTTAGGTTTTATGTATTTTATTTTCTCTTCTACTCTTACACACTCTGTCTACATCTCTTTATTGTCTATTCCCTTGTTACACATATTTATGCTGGAAGAGATTTCTTTAGAATTAAGCATCACTTTTATAGGTACGTATTTTTCTGTTCCTTCCTTCTTGTCTATTTATAAGTGTGTACATAAACAGTTAACAAATAAAGCAAACAGAAACTGTAAATAAATAACAAAACATTTGCGTACCTGCTATCGACATCTCCGAAGCCACCTCCAACTCCAAATCGGTTGTATCCTCCATACATTCCGCCCATGCCTCCCATTCCGTAGCCGCCATATCCGCCATATCCTCCCATGCCGTAGGAACCCATTCCCATTCCGCCATAGGAACCCATACCACCGTAGGCTCCCATGCCACCATAGCCCTGGGTCTGCATCATTGGTTGAGCCAGCACTTGGTTTAAGTCCACCCTTGGCGGAAGCGGAGGGGGCATGCTACTCTGTACTACACTCGATGTTGGAGGCATATTCATATTATGAATATGAGACATAAACTGGTTCGTTTGAGCGTTTCCCAAACCGGGTGGTATACTCACATTACCCAAGGTCTGTTGGGGGTTACCACCCCCGAAATGCATATTTGGTTCACTCATCGCAAAATTATTGATATTCATACACCTTGATTACCAAACACGCACGATACTCGTTTACGTTTAAGTAGTACGCAGATTCACTGATAAGCGAAGCGCGCCATCTTAGCACACTTCTAGCAAAATTATCGCGGTATTGATTTTCTTCGCAGATTACGCAGCTGCGCAAAGGGCACCTGAATTTAATTCTGCTTATGTTTGTATGATGGGTCCATGGTACACACAGCGAACGAGCAAGTAGGATTTCAGTGACAGACAATCTGATATTGACGTATTACGACAGGTCGACAGCTGACACAGTTGTGACGTAAAACAGAGTAGCCAAATGCAAAAATGATTTTAAACTAAAAGTTTGCCGCCTTGTAAATTATCAAAAAAAGAAAAAAAAGTTATAGTAGTAGAAAGTAGTAGTAGCAGTGGTAATGAACTAGTGATTCAACGGTAATTTTACAAAAACAACCAATAATATGCGAGCAAGCGAAGCCAGCTCGACGTAGTAACTCGTTACAGATTCGATTTTTTTTAGACAGATAGAGAAGTTTTCTTGTGGACATATGGATACAAGCTTGAAAGTTTTAAGAAGTTAGGATATTTTAGAACCCATCCCGGATATGTTTGAATCCGTTGAATCCTCTTTTAATTTATCATTCATACAGATGATATTGAAGTTACCTACTTTGTTTACATAAAAGCTTCCAGAATAATTTAAGATATTTCACAATGCAAGAGCGACGAAGCGGGTTCGAAAGTTTTACCATCCCGCCTCAGTAGGTAAAATTTTGTTTTGACCATTCATACAGAATAGAAATTACAGGGCAGTAGGCTAGAAGTTTATAGGTAGTGTTTGTATCAAGATAATAAGGCAGGGATCCAGACTGTGACGGGCGGCTTGCATTGCACCGAACGCCCGTCACAGTCTGCCAGCTTGGCCCAAATAGCCCATGGCCCTCTTGGCTTGGCCATAATAATTATGATAATAAACACCGCTGCCAATAGTAGTGTTAATTTTTAAAGGTGGCAATCACATGCTGACGGCCATAATCCAGAACGAAGATTCTTTTTTTTTCTTTGACTAAGGAACACGAATTAAGTATGCTAAACAGAAAAACAATTGAAACTATAATATTGATGTGATTTTATCGTTTCCTTAAGAAATATATAAACTAAACTTCTACACGTTTGTACATTTAATAATTATTTTATTATAATTATATTTTAAAGCTTTCTGTGAAAGTGAAAATTCAGTTGACCGAATAAATGACCTAGTTTTAAAAAAAAGCATATTTTGTCTATGTTCTTAAGGGTGTCAATAATTTCGATAGTGCATTAAACTTTTGTTGTTATTGTTCTAATACGGTACGTGTGGTTCCTGAATCGTAAAGAAATAAATAGTGGGACCCAAGTTACATATTTTAAACGGTAAGTGTTATTGAGATCTACAAGCATTACTTATAAAAATCCAATGTTTCTTTGACGAAGTAAGTGTCATTTTTTCGCAGCTAGTTGTTCAATGTTTTCTGTGATTTGTTGTAAACAAAAGGGTTTTGTTTATATGATAACGTATTAAGAATGATACCTTAATTCCATATCAAGTATCTGTGGATGTATAATAAACTTTTATGTAGAATTACACTGCATTGGAAAGGTGTTGCTTGCGACCGGTTTGCGGAGGCATAACATAGCGGGGTTACCGCCTAATCAGAATCAATTTATTGCTCTGGGCTAGCAGCTGGAATGACACGAGTAATGTAATGAGCGTTCATTGCTGACGCCTCGAACCCGACGTAAATTGCGAAGTAATCTACAATCTTGCTGACACTAGTATTTGGCGTAAACGATTCGTACAACCAGTCGTGTGCATGTAATTTTAATGTAACGCGCTCTCAGGTGGAGAAATTAAGTGTACCGTTCGATATTTAAATAGTTGTGTACCTATTTACTTTTTTTAATTTGGTAAGGAATTTTTTTATTTTACATCTAGAGGTGAGCTCAAATAAATTTTTAATAAGTGCTTAGATAATTCTTACAGAAAATAAAATATAATAATGTAAGTACCTGTTATATTCTATTTCTAACTACATTCCTCTACTTTCAGTTTTGCTGATAATATTATAATAATAATTCATTTAATCATTTTGATCATAATATTCTAATTAACCTAGGGGATTATGGGGGACTAGGTGATTGTGATTATGTATTTGTCATGCAGGAAAGTTGTCATAGATAATGAGAATTTTCCTTCTTGTCAAAAACATACACATATTAAATGAATTATAAAATTATGACTCTAGGTAGCAATTGGTTAAGTTTGCAGGTCTGCGTTCAGCATAAGATTAATATTTACAAATATGTATAATACATAAAAAAGTCCAGGGTTTCCCAACAAGAATTCTGCTGACCACTGGGTCATGGGTGTTGGCATTTCAGAAAGCATATAATATCAGAGTATAAAAGAGTACCATTACGTAAAGTTATATTTCCTATTTTGTAAGGCTGACTCAGAAAATAATAAACAAGTGAGACAATGGAGTAACTATAGACAACTGTTAGTTACCTAGGGATATGGTTGTTTAAGGAAAACAATATAAACACAAGCAAAAAGTTTTGAAGTAATCGCATTCCTAAGTGTAACTGAATAACTGTAATAGATACTCTATGACTCAATATGTCAGCATTCTAACTGTAACCATTTGCTACTTATTGTAAGACAGGGTTACATCTAATTTATTTTTAACCTACTTACTTTAAAAAAAGGAAGAGGAGGGTCTCAAATTTCTTTTTGCATTTCGTTGGCTGGCCACGTGGTGGCCCACAAGCCTGTGGTTGAGCAGCCTTGCCTTAAAGTATAACTTGCTAGGTTTCCTTTAAAAAAAAATATCTTCTTGCTTCTTCTTCTGGAATACTTAATCACGAAAACTGGAAATCTACTAGTAATGTGCAAAGTCAGTCATGTATTCACGACGAATTAATGTAACATATTCATTGCAGTAGTTTGAACAACAAACCTTGTCTGTAGTACGTAATATAACAATGGAGTTAGTTCTCCATTTTTCCGCAACACAGGAAGGCGGCAGCACTGTCGCACAGGAAGCTGTCGGCTATCTCCCGCTCCTTTGTAAAATCGTAACGTGATACAGAGAATTTTTTTTTTAGTTAGTGAAGAAAGTTAAGATTAATTGTTAAATATTACTGCATTCAATTAAGTACAAACTTAATAGTTTATTTTATTCACCCTAGGCGTTCTACTTCGGACTATAGTTTTCGTCAAAGTCAAAGCATTTATTTCAAATAGGCACATAAAAGGCACTTTTGAACGTCAAAAATTATTCGACAAATAGCGTACATATTCGTGCTCTATTCTGTAACAAGTCACACACAAGTAAACAAACAGACTGCAAATAGCTAGCTATATTTCATTTAAAACGAATCAAATTCAAATATGTCCAAGGCTAAGAGCGTTCGCAGACGGCATACAATCGGTAGCTGATTTTTTGTTGGAATCAAATGAAACGGGAGAGATCAAATGTCAAATGCAACGCACACGATCTACAAAATGTAAACTTATACAAAAAATCTGACCGATTGTAGGACCTACAAAAAGTAGGCAGTGTGCGAGCGCGCAAGTCTTTTGTATTGGTAACTAAAACGTGTAATCGAAAAAAGCAGCGGCCTAACAATAGAGTGGCAGGAGGGGCAAAATGCCATGGGCCCTCAGCTGGAGAGGGCCCCCGACCCGAGAGGGCCATGAGCACAGAAGATCCTAACATAGAAATGCAAACTTTTTTCGACCACTAGACCAACGAAGCAGTCAGGTATTGAATTTTGTAGGGGAAATTACGAAACCTACGCGAACGAAGACGCGGGCGAAATGCCAGTAAAATTATAACGTTGGTTGAGCTTACATTGAGGGAGGGTCCTATCCCATGAATTTGCCACGGGCCCCAAAGGGTATAGTTACGCCACTGGAAAAAAGTACATTTTCACCGGTCCTTCGTCGATAAGGTCCAATGAACGAAATACTGTTCGAACATGCATCTATTGCATGTTATTCCCAATGTAAAATACAAGTTTTCAGGCAAAAGCTGATTAAAATTGTCTATACCAATTTATTGAAGTCCTTTATCTTCGGTCCGCAAATGAATATGAATATTAAACGGCCGCCATCTTTGGCGGGAGTTAATTAACAATCTATTGCTGCATTTTCATTGCGATCAATACTTGTTGACATAGTTTGATCGTTTTTCTTCAAAGTTGCTCGATCAGTTTTCAACCAAAGGAGCTTTATTAATATTTATTTTTGTCAACGGTCTTATAGGCAAGCCTTTGTGCGGTTGCAGTAGTGAGGAAACAGAAGCCTGAAGTAGCATCGGGATTTCTCTTAATGTTTTAGCGGTCTCAATCTAAACTAATATTATGAAGAGGTATTGTTTGTTATTATGTGTGTACAACGTAAGATAATCTCTGTAAGCACTGTACCGATTTCAAAAATTGGTTCACTAATAAAAATCTACACTAGGTTTTACCGGGTGCCATAGGATATGTTTTAAATTTTAGAAACACGCAGACATGTTCGCGGGCAGAAGCTACAGTGCGGCCGACGATAGAATGCGTTCTTGATACCTGTCAGTTTTACAAACGAATACGTGTTTTGCGAATTTGATCTTTACTAGACAGGTGTCAGGAACGCATTCTCTCCACGGCCGGACTGTAGTTACTCATAAAATAGTTGTCGCCTCATACAAGACATGTCATTTTAAACGAATTATTCAGGATGTTACATACATTGTAAGTCATTATCATTACAGCTTCCAGAAAAAGACCGCTACATGGAACGGATAGCATAATATTTTTTCCCAAATCTCAATCAGTCCACTGCTGGACATAGAACTCTTCATCTTCATATCTTTTAATAACAACGACTACTTACATCCAACTTACAACTTTGTAAAGGAAAACTTGCTCGGCTTGCATAAAATTACGTCTGTGTAAAAACTGGTTATGCATCCCTGATAAGAATCCTATCGGAATAGGTACTTATTGTGGGTTGTTTAATGTAACAGAAGGGCCACTAATTGAAAAAGGTCGTACCTAATTTGGCGCTTGCAGGGGGTTCCATGTTTTTGAAAAGGCACTTTTGACGGTGAATAGGTTGAAATGACAGCTATGAGTGGTAATGGTAACTGTCTGTGACCAATCCAGGCTCTTCTTCTTTTCGTGTCGATGGTAGCCTGTTTTTTATGTCCAGGCTCTTGGCGAGCGATAGATATGTGTCTGTAGAAGATGCATATAGGTCAAAGTCAAGACTTTTACAGTTCGATACAACTTAGATGTAGCATCGGCAAAATTCGTAAAACGTTCGTAATTCGTATTCGTAAATCTTTATTACTAAATAAAGATTGGTGATTTTGAAGGCGCACTTAGTTCGGATGTGATCGGTTTTACGAATTTTGCCGATGCTACATCTAAGTTGTGTCGAACTGTACTGACTTGGCATCGTATTTCTCGTTTACGTGTTTGTTGGTGACAGACAGATTACCATCGACTGAAAAACACTATCATTCAACTCAGTCTACCTATATCTGATCATTGGTGGCCATAGACAATTCATTAGGACACACAGTTCCCAAATATCGGAGTTTTCGTAAACAAAGGTAATGACTTGACAGCTAGTGAGCCATAACTAACATCTACACCGAGCACTAACTACGTACAAATGCAACAAACAACAAAAAAATAAATAATAAAACTGGACGTCAAACAAGGTTGTCCCGCTGCCCCATTTCCAAGCTGGTCCATTTCGTTGGGACGTTTTCCGGAAATGACGCCGCCGACCGTTCCGACCGACGCGATTCGCTCTCCATTCATACAAACAGCCAGTATTTATTATAAAACTATATTTTATTTATTGTGTTGGAAAGAGGATTTTGAAATTGAAAAAAGGAAGAGGTTGTAAGACTCTTTAGCTGGGCTTCAAGCAGCCAGCAGCATTACTTTTCGTCAAACAAATCTCGATTACTCCAGAACCTTGCGTTGCAGAAAATCAGAGATACAGTTTTTACGGCTCTTGTATGATAGAATGAAAGATGAAAAATACCCTTCAATATGAGAGTGGATTTTTAAGACGAGGCAGTAAGGGAAGGTTACGCTGTTTAACCTTTGTATTGTAGCTGCAGGAAAACGGTCTTACCAGACTCGACTACCCTTAGAGTTAGAAATTTGGTCTGCATTCACAGATTTTGAAACAAAAGTACAGTCTGCAAGAACATTACTGATTTCCGCAAAACCTTTTATTGATGCCAATCGATCCTGTTTCTTATCATCTGCCTAGCCTTTTCCCAAGGCTAAGCCTAGATCCTGTTTCTTATAGGGATCAAAACACTATCGCACGAACTCAGCTTTGAGAGCTAGAAAAGATGCCACGTTTCTCTTTTGTTAACATAAATTTGAATAGTATTGTCCCCTTCAGTCTGAACATCGTATAGATCTATCGTTCCGTGGAGGATGTGTGAGCACACTTCTCAATGTGGATACTTTTTCGGGCGACCTAAATACTGTGACAGCATAGGAAGGAAGTCAACGTATGATTTTCCCACTGCTGAGACACAGGCCTCCTCTCGGTAAGAGGGAATGGGCCGTAATCCGCCACGCGGGCCTGGTGCGGGTGTCAGCAAATCTAACAATTTAAATATACTGTCGCTAGGTAGGTTGCACTCCTTAATAATATTTATCACATCTATCCGCCATAGGCCAAAGCCCATAACAGAAGTGTTTAGAGAGCATCTCGAGAAGTTTGCGCGCCGTGTTTAGACCTGTCCTTCAGTCGAGAGTCTGTCACCGACATAAGACAGGGACTAATGGCTTGCCTTGTTTACGGGCCCTCTATCAACAATATTGTGTTTCTGAGTCGGATTTTAGTCTATGGTTTAAGTTGGGTTGGGTTTGCGTTAGTTTTGATTTAGTGCTAATTTGTAAATGGAGAGTTGGGCATGATGTTTTGCAGGGTTGAATGAGGTTGTATGCACATACCTTCTTGTAACTTAACTGGCTGCTTCAGTGCAAGCTGCTTTGTATCAATACCTACATTTCATGCTTCGATTTTGCATGAGGACCTGAGCTCGTTTCACATGTCAGGCTAAGGGTTATTGAGATTTTTCAACTGGAATTTCTCATTGGCAGTCCGAAGTCTGGATTTGTGCCCGGTTGATGGTTGATGGCTGCCTATTATGTGGGACATAAACATAGCTGGCGAAACGTGGATGTGCTATAGGTACACCTCTGACTAACCCTTCGAGGAATACAGCCGTGATGTTATGATTTTGAAAGAGTTGCCTAACGGCAATAATCATTCATCATTCATCACAAACTACGAAACTATAACTACTATTTTCCCCTCCGATCACAAGATGCTTAGAGGCACTGTGGAATTAAAAGCAATGAAGAAGAGCAGAAGAAACTTTTCACACCTTCACAACAAATTGAAAACAAACGAAGAACGTTCAGTTTTCATATCCAAAATGAGGAGTTCTGAGCTAGACTTGTACGGTAATGAGAATACCAATGTCAACGCTTCCTACAAGAAAATAGAAAATGTTATAAAAAAATGTCTACAAGTCAGTGAAAACAAAGAGATTAAAAAATCAACAATATTAACAGAAAGTACGCGTAATCTAATGAAACAAAGAAACCAATTATTATACAAGACTGGACTAAACCACGTAGAAAAGGCAAAACTTACAAGATTATTTAAAACTACAAACAAAGAAATAAAGAAAAATTACAAAGACCATAGAGAAGCAATTTTCACAAAACATTTAAAAACATCTGGTAGTCTAAAGAAGGCATTCAAAGAACTAGCTACAGAAAAACAATGGATCCCATCCCTAAATTCCAAGGCCATCACTAATCACCAAAGTCGTGCAGACGTTTTAGACGCAGCGACAGAATTTTATAGACAGCTATATAACGCCTCTGAAGAGTCAAATCAGGAAGTTAAGGAAACTATAGTCTGTCAGAAGCAAACCACAGATATTTCAAAATTTGAGGAGTTCGAAGTATTGGCGAAGCTCGAAAAACTAAAAGACGACAAAAGCCCAGGTACCGACGGCATATCCAACGAAGCCTTAAAAGTAGCAAAAACAGTACTCTTAGTGCCATTGACGCAACTGTTTAATAAAATCCTCGAAGAAGAGAAGGTCCCACAGGCATGGACTGAGTCTGAAATTATACTACTGTCACAGAATACTTAAAGTACTACGTACAGAAAGGACACTCCCTTCCCCGCACTAACATCAGTTACCGCACCTCACCCCGCACTTCGATGTGTTCGTCGCCTGCTCTTTAACAATGGCGCTCGCATACACAAGAACCGCAGCGCTGTACCTACCTACTGCTGACACGAACACATTATTTTTTTAAAGTTTTATATTTTGTGTTAATCATGATGGTTGTATATTGTGCATTATTTGGATGCTTATCTTCATCGAGGAACGATAAATACAGGAGTTTCTTTCGGTTCCCGAAACATGAAAGAAGGTAAGGAACAGCAACTCAAATATCCTTTAAACCCATAAAAAATAAAAGCTAGTATATTACAGACAAACAAGCCAGTGTTGTGATAATTTATTTTCATAATTTTCTCTATTATTCATTTATTTTCCAAGTTTTCTTCGTTTTAGAACAATTAAAACTTCCGTAATATTAACATATCAACTATTGAATTATTGCTCTCTCTCTTTATTGTTATAGTTATGTCTCTTTCTTTCACGTTCTATTCGTTCTTCGACTTGAAAAGTAGTACAATAGAAATGTTATTAATTAGATTTCTGTGAGTACCTAGTGTCGCGGCGCGCGGCGCCCCATTGTTGCATACGTTCGGGCAGCGCCGCCGCTGGCCGAGTACTGCCAGCCAACCCTACTAGATTTCACGCACACATTTACACGTATACAAACGTCATTTGTCAATGTAGTGGTAGTAGGTAATTATTTTGCGAGCGTTGTATGGAGTGTCCGGGGTGTGCTACTGTACAAAAAAGGCGACCCAACGGACGTAGGAAACTACCGCCCTATAAGTTTAATGCCAAGTTTGTACAAGATCTTTGCGAACTGCTTACTAGAACGAATCGATAACGACATTGAAGCCCACCAACCAACAGAACAAGCTGGTTTTAGAAAATCGTTCAGCACTACAGACCACATACAAGTACTCGAACAAATAATTGAAAAGTTCTACGAATTTAGAAGACCGTTATACTTAGCTTTCGTCGATTATAAAAAAGCTTTCGACTCTATATCACATGCAAGTATTTGGAACGCTCTACAAAGTCAAAACGTAAATGGAAAGTACATTAAAATAATAAAGGATATCTATAAAAATTGCACAAGTAAAATAAAACTAGAAAACTCAGGCCAAAAAATAAAAATTTGTAGAGGAGTGAGACAGGGTGACCCGTTATCGCCGAAACTTTTTATATCCGTACTACAAAACATAATGAAAGATCTACCCTGGACAGAAAAAGGCATAAAAATAGGTACGAAACATCTTCATCACCTACGATTTGCGGACGACATCGTGCTGTTCTCGGAAGATGCTACAGAACTGCAAACAATGATGGAAGAGCTCGACGCAGTAAGCACAGATATTGGCCTCGAGATGAACATCATAAAAACAAAGGTAATGACTAACCATTGCAAAAAACCAATAACTGTAAATAACGCAACAGTGGACTACGTAGATGATTACGTTTACCTTGGCAAGCAAGTATCTTTTCGAAGGGAGAACCATACCGAGGAGTTAGACAGGCGCATTGCAATCACCTGGAAGAAGTACTGGGCCTACAAGGAGGTAATGAAATCAAACATGAATTTACAATTGAAAAAGAAAGTGATGGACTCATGCCTCCTACCCTGCCTTACGTATGGATGCCAAACGTGGATATTTGACTCCACAACCAGTAGAAAACTTGCAACATGCCAAAGAGCACTAGAACGCAGTTCCATAAATATCAAACTAAAGGACAGAGTACGACATAATTTAATAAGAAAAAAAACTCAAGTAATAGACGCTCTATCGTTCGCTAGAAGTTTAAAATGGAGATGGGCAGGACACGTGGCCCGCTGTACAGATGAGAGATGGACGAAGACAGCGACATTATGGAGAGGCCCTCACGGATATAGACGTAGAGGTAGACCGAAAGCAAGATGGAAAGACGAAGTAGAGGCAATCGCAGGAAAAGACTGGACAGAGGTCGCTAAAGATCGAGAAAATTGGCATTCTCTGGAGGAGGCCTTTACCCGAAAAGGGGTCCATTTAGCATAGTCACTATTATTAGTTACTCATACACGTTACCATAATTTTCCATATTAGGTACCTAATGTCATGATTTTTATAATTTATAATTTTTGCATGTTTTAATAAAAAATGGATTATGTAATTTAAATTATTTTGTTATGAATTTCTATCTATTAACTATTATTTTGTAAACGTTATCTCAGAAATAGAATTTTATATATATAAAAAATATATATATTATACCTACTTATATATTTTCTTTATGTATAACACATAGAATCAATGCTAGTTTTCGCATGATTAAGATTAGATAATGGAATATTGTTATGTAATGCTAATGGAATTAAAAGGCTTTTTTATTTTATTTATTTTAATAATCATTCAATTTAAAATGAATCCATTAATCTATGAATTGAAACCATCTACGATGAACCAAACAATCTATGATCCATGTTTATAACTTTTCTAAAAGATTATTTTCTCAAAATCACTTTGTTTTCAGGTGACGTATTCCTGAAACAACTCGGTCCAGTTGGTAAGTAAAAACAATTTTTTTTTTTTATGAAGAATTCCGTGGGCGTTCCTGAAAAACAACGTTTTTTCTCATAATTTAATAATTTTATGAGCTAACAACTATTAACATTGTTTTTGTACCCAGTTATAGGTACCGTTTCTGTCGTCCTGTTTACAATCTTGAAAGTAGTTTTGAATTTTATTATAGTTCTTCTAATATTTTGTAGACTTTTTATTGGTATGTTGTTTTTAGTATCGGGGCAGATGACCTGTGTATGTACCTAACTGAGAAATGAATTAACAGCTATTCCTAGCCAGTGTTATCATTCGTTAGACCAAGTTTTTAGATCTGATTCTAAAGCCGGATTTACATTACGAAACTAGTTGCGCAAACTTAGTTATTCGTTGAAAGTTTTACGTTTACATAGATAATTGTTTACTAAACAGTACCTAATTGCATTCTGCATTCCATAAAAATCTACAAAAATTTCTACCCTTACAAATCCTAGTTAAATAACATTCCAATAAAACACCACTATTCCACAGAGTAACATAATTATATAACACAATTCCAGTTCACAATAACAGCAGACTAGTTTCAAACTGCGCTATTTTTTTACTATGTGCAGCCTAGCCTGAAGCCCCGCATTCGCAACCCGTATATAATTAGGCGGCGGCCTGCTAACCTACCTACTCTGGCCTAGAAAAAGAGGTTCGTAGTTCCCTACTTGAGCACGTAGGAGGCCTTGATTGAGAGGACTTGGGTTTGTTTCCAGAAATGTTATGGAAAGGGGGGTTGGAATCTGTGCGTATGAAATGCTAGTTTTTTTTTCCACGACTTTTCTTTCTGTCTTCCTTTAGTATTAGAAGTAAAATTAGGTAGCAGTTGCCCTTAGAAACGTAGATTACCTACTCATTAAATAGTTAAATACGTCAGATGAATTCTTCATTATTATTATGGGCAAACAAAAGTTAAGTCTTGACAATTTCTGTTTTCAGAGCTTGAAATAGGCTAGCCGTTAACTTGAATGTGGCCAGACTATTCGAGATTACAAGAATAAGAACATCAAGACATTGAAATCAAAACAAAGAAACCTTGCCTAACTAGGAAAAAAATGATCTAAACAATGCCATTAGCATTACCGATTTTACTTAGTTTTCGCATAATCTTTTCGCAAAAGAAAAGTGTTCTTACATTTCTCCATATTAACTCCCAGGCCAAGATCTGTTTTATATTCCTGACTTACATTTGACCTCTGAGTTGGTTTAGGAGTTTTGTTGTAGTATATTGCAGTGGATGGCCCAGTGGTAACGACTTCGATTTACAAGTCTACAACTTCTAAGTCGGGGCCGCTAGTTACCACTGGTCGTTTGTTCAAACCCAGGTAATTTCATCATTGCTGTTCTCAAAACGGTGAAGGAAAACATGGAGGAAACCGGCATGTCCTAGAACCAAAAATTCGAAGACATGTGACATCTACCAACCCGCACTGGGCCTGCGTGGTAGATTATAGCCCACTCGCTCTCGAGGAGACCTGTGTCCCAGCAGTGGGAACATTAAAGGCTGATTATGCTAGTGAGCCTTAAGGAAAAGCTATCTTATCTTAACCTAGAATTTGTCTATCTGATAGCAAACTAAAAAAATAAAATAAAGATATACTCATCACTCTTTCAATATATTGTTTCGATAACAACAGCTGTTGTGCAGACATAAGTCACGCAGTTTTTTGTACTGCGTCGATCGATTCGTCATAGATTCGATCTGCTCGGATTACCGTTATTAAACAATGTGTCACCCCGTGTTTAGATTGCGCTATGTGATAATAAATGCGGGCGGGGTGAAGTATTTTTTGAGGTTTCATTGTAGTGCAGATTTTGAGACTGGATGCTACAGATTTTTATCATATGCGACCCGGATCCCGGATATTTAGATGGTTCTATCTGACATGTGCGACCCGGATATTTAGATGATCCGGAATGGGAAGAATAATACATGAAATGATTGCCCGACATTGCTCTAATGTGTAATTCACGGGTGACGAAATATTTTAGATCTTCTGCGTACCCTGAACCTTACTATGGCTTGTTCTTTTCAAACTTATGAAAAAAAATCATAAGATACTTAGTATACGAAAGAAGAATATTTAATCAGTTGTGTATTACTATATTCCCTATCCGACACGACCGGAGAGAGATCAGGCGCAGGACCAACGGCTTCTGGTGCTGTCCCAACGGACTATGAGAGTGACGGTCTGGCAGTGGCGTGCATTGCATATAGGCATTTAAGCAGTGCCTACCTCGATATATCAACATAAGCCTGTCAATTACATTTTAATGTGTGTGCCCCACAATTAAAGAACTCACTAAATTATCATACCTAACAAAAAACAAAATCTTCATACAAACGCGCGGCAGTAGGCAGTCGCCGGACGGCCTACTCGGCTCCTGTACTATTCGCGCATTGTCATTGGCCTTTACTCGTTAAGTTAATAGACAAAATTAAAAATACGTACGTCTCACGCGTAATACCATGACGTTCGACCTTGGTAATTTATCACCCTTAAGTAGGCATGCCTACTCAAATAACCACACTTTTGACCACACTTTTTTTTTCTGATTAGTGACCGCGTTTGCCTAGACTAGACCCGAACGTGCCTACCTATCCTGAAAACCAATGAGCGCCACTGCGGTCTGGATGACTATATTTCCCTAGATATAAATAAATTGTGTCATATGTGTGTGAATATTCCCTATACGGTTAAATGTGTCGCTACGCTTTGTAGACTTAGCAACACATATTTTTTTACCGACAAACTCAATATTTTCCCGGAATTAATTCCGTAATAGCTGCAAAGAATTCTATTCCCGTTTCTATTCAACTAGAACGCTATAATGATATCAGTCTATTCTTAATAATGACAGACTAGGTACTAAACGGTCTATAATTGTGAAGGTCTACAGATTGCACAGGTCAACGGTACATCAAATTATGTTACGTTTAATAGCCCGACGATTGTTAGTCATCCGTCCATAATTCTGAATGGGTTCAGATTTAGTATACCTACAGTATGATATGGAATAATAGATTTTGTTTGCGGCTTCGCCCGCGTGGAGGTCAGAAATTATCACCCGTTCACCTGCACCTCGGATGATCTGAAGAATGCTTCTGATGCCGCAATCAACGTGGTCACCTATTGGGCTAAAACTATATAAAAAAAGAAAATAACGGGGAAGAGTACCATCGACACGAAAAAAAGAAGATCGCAAGGGAACGAACTGCTGCGATGAAAAATATCCTGTCCTAACCCCTGGGTTAGGACAGGATATTTTTACCTGTCACTTGTGCCAAATTTCATCCTAATCCGTTCTGCCGTTACGCGTGAAAAGGTAAGACAAGAGTTACTTTAGCATTTATAATATTGGTTATTGTATACTGAAAACTAGCTGTAGCCCGCGGTTTCAATTGCATTGTAGGGTGACTATTTCATACACGGATAAAAACCGTATCGTATCCATGTTTAAGCTGTGTCGTTGAAATTTGTTCAGAAGACCTGGTAAAGGAAAATTTATAGCTATAGCATTCTCGTTTGATTAGCCTGTTGATGAAATGGGACTTTACAGATTCATCCCACACTTATCGCGAATGCACTGTTTAAGATTAGACCATGTCCCACTTTTTAGCGTCTCAAGGGCCTGTACACTTTAATCCTATTGCAGTTTAAATGATCTCAGGAATGCAACTGATGTCCCGATTTACGTAGGTATGCACTTACTAACTGGGTCCAAAAGGAACAAAGCTCACGAAAAGAAGAAGAAGCGTGTCAATATGCTTTTGCCTGCCATTTCCTGATTTTTAAAAGAGGATTTGACATCTTATTGGTGTATTTAAACAAAAAATAATGATAATTCTAGGTTTCTACTGCAACATAAGCTAGATATACCATTCTGCAAAGCCAGCGCGCGTATGACCGTGATCATGACACATGCGAATATGTTGACCTTCCTCGTACGGGCAAGGTATTTAGCAAATCGTGTTAATTAAATGCTCTTCCAGGTCATGTGGGTGTGATACATTGACCGATAATTGTTCCACTTAAAAGTCTTAAGACCTTCTTACAACGCTACAAGGTGCGTGGACAAAATCAGAACTAACGCCGCCATCTTGTATTTTCAATACATTCCACAAAACATTTGCATAACAGCGCCCCCTTGTCAACGTCGGTCGAGCGACTGAAAATCCTTGTAGTAGTTTACTATTGTTATGAGGTAAAATTCAACAAGCTTTATGTCAGGACAGGCAAAAAGTTTCGATATTCCCAAACACTCTTCGAACCGCGGTTGACATTATTTAGTCCTAATGTGGTAGGCGGGAAGCCAATTCGCATTTATTGGCACAGTTCCAAACTGTAGGCTTACAATTAAACTTTTTTTTGTCAGAAATACTACGTGAAACTTTTGTACGACGTCCGGAAGCTCCTCGAAAGCTTCTGAGAATGGCCCAGCGGCTGCTACAATATGCGCTGCGAAGTTGTGAAAAGTTTGAAAATGTTAAAACAACCCTTTATAGGATAATTTTAAAGATTCGTTTTAATTTTTGAGTAGCTAAGTTTGAGAGTGCACGTTTCTTCTTCGGTCCGAAAATTCAAGAATGGCTGATACTTTTTGTCTTTTAAAGCATATTTCACCATTTTAATTCTACGTCTTTATCATCTTCTTCTTCCTTTCACGTCTAGGTATTTAAGTCAGATGTCCAAGTTTATCGAAAAGGATATTTTGGGCTAAATGCAGGCCAAAACCTTCTCATAACCGTACAATTGTTTTCTCTATCAGCCCTTTCCCATCAAATGTACACGACGAAAATAACTGCACCTCCTGGTTTTTTCGCTTTGTTCATCAACATGACAAGCAGACACAATGCCGGTGACCTCATACCACATACCCATCGACTGTGTGACGAAGTTATTAAAGTTAATCACTTTAATTACAGTTACTACTACAATACACAATGGTAAGTCCTCGGCAGCGATTCACACGGCTTTTTGTATCCATACCCAAGACATTAAATGACGACCGTTGATAACAGAACTAAGGGAGGTACGTTGTCAGTTACATTAAGAAGTAATAGTCTCTATCATAATCATCATTATTATCAGTATAAGTATGTAGATAAATACGTCCACTACTGCTAGACAGTGGCTTTAATCAAGATTTCATGCACTGCTACACATAGGTACGCCTACACCAAGATATAGCATAGTCTCCATCTTTGTACATATGTGTCAATGATCAATCATAGAAACAGTTTCTAGTCCGTCAATGACCTAGAAACAGCGTAGCTCCAGTTTCAAGTGTGTTGGTTGGATTTAGAGACAGTTATGACTAAAGTAGCAGAAAAGACATTTCAAGCCTCAAATTCAAAACGACCTTTTCCAGTATTATAAAATTTACACGGCACCGCTTTATAGTCTTCAGATTCTTTTTCATATCACGGCACCCATATTTCCATAGCGCATCCACCATCTTTCTACAATCTGAGATCTTTACTCATTATTCATCATATGATGCAGCGGTAAACGTAGCGGTTGTGGTAGATTTGTGACCACTTCTTGCCATTTACCACCGTAATGAGTTGTCATTACTACTACCGTTTTACAAGATAGCAGCATAGCTTAGGGAAGAGAAACTTGTGACACGAGACATGGTGCTATCTGTAGGCAATCGATGGGATTAGGCTTTAAATAGGAAGAAATTGGTTTTGTATCTTAATCGCTTCAAGGACATTGAGCGAGACAATAGAAGTTTTATTGTTATTACGTCCGGAGCGTTTGGTGTCCCGCAGCGTAATTAAGGGGGGGGCATGGACATCGACGCGCAAATCATCATCATCATCAGCCTATAATGTTCCCACTGCTGGGACACAGGCCTCCTCTCTGTGAGAGGGAGTGGGCCGTAATCTATCACGCGGGCCCAGTGCGGGTTGGTAGATGTCACATGTCTTTGAATTTTTGGTTCTAGGACATGCCGCAAATTGCACGCGCAAATTGTAACCATGAATTTCAGCACAATGATTCTAGACCCCCAAGTGTAGAAATTTTTCGTCGGTCGTTAAAAAAAAGTGCTGTTCATAGAAAAGTGCAATACCTACGAGCTACGTGGTCAAAATGTATGGAACAGCAATTTTATTTTTAAATGACCGACGCAAAATTTCAACACATTGGGTTCAGAATCCTGTGAATCCATGGTAACAGGTTGCGTGTCGATGTCTCTGAACATCACGCCTTTATTCATCATATTTTGCCAATTTTGTTCAAGTCCCAGTGTAATATGTTTTTGCTAATTGAGTGAAATATTCCAAACTTCGCTGAATTATCGCATTTCACTGTTAAACATAGGCATTCTCCCAATTTGTTTCACAAAATCCGATATTCCGCCTTACCTATTTCATTTCAGCTGGCTTCCTCAAGTCTAATCTAACTAATTTTATACCCAACCTCACGATGACTGACACTGCCAGCTTAGCATAATTGCATTTTCTTTGGCTGGAATAATTTTCATAATATTATAAGCCGTTAAAGAGGTGTGCGAAGTAGAAAAAGATAGATGGTGGCAGTTATGAGACTCGGTAGTGCAGCTGTGGTTAGCTTTATGTGGGCACTTAGTATAATACTGCCATGTGGTCGATTTTAGTGGTAGTGTGTGATAATCTGTTGAATGTGAGCTGAATTGGTTGTGGTGTAGTTATTTTAGACACAGTTAATAATTATGTCGTAGATGGTAATGAACTGAAACGTAGTAGCGTACGTAGAAGAAATTATAACTTTTAAAGATTGTCTAAGGCTGAGGCAGAGGCATGTGAAAGTATAAAGATGAAAGTTCAAAAAGAGAACAAAATTTATTAAATCTCGCCAGGTGCTTATAACTCCAAATAATTAAACTCCGAAGTAGGAAAATAAATATTTGTAAAAGAAACTTCTATCGGAAGCTAACCGCGGGTACCGTATATCTAATCCACTTATTACAACATAATGGTTAACAGCTGACGGCCGTTATCGTTCGAAAAATACGCTCCCACTACATGCATAATGAGCACAGCAAAATAAAACTTAATTGCCTCATTTTAAAGTACACAATGCAATGTTAAAATTAATGACGTGTGTTAGGGAGGATGCTCATAAGCCGACGTGATTAGACGGCGGCGCAAAAAAAAAATGTAAGTAATCAAACATTAACATGTTAAAGAACTTGGTGTTAATCATACTGATGTTGTAGGCAAGAAATGTGTTGACACAAATCGATTTATCTGCCTGCTGCCCTTCACTGTCGGACGGGATTCTGGGCGTCAAGGAGGTAATTGCATTCATGTGGACTCAACCGCTGATATTCTACAAGGTTAGTTCCATGTTCTTATAAAGCGGGATTTACGACCAAAAACACTCATCTTACGGTGTAAAAACAGCTGCACATATATTATTTATTCGAGTACCCAATACTCTCATTCTCTTGTGCATATCATCCAATAATGAAGCTGGGTTTTATACACTTATCACCAACCCCTTTCTTACCACTACACTACACCAGTCACCGTAGACACAAAATCGCGTTTGGTCGCAAAACATTGGACTGTACATTTTTTTGGTATGTTGTTAGGATAGTAGGTAGGATTCACTTTTTGGAAGTTAAAAGCCAAAAACTGAAAGAAATCCGAAAATGTTGAGGTTTTTTGAGCACCATGCAGTTAGCATAGGTATTTCGAAACTGCAATCTTTCGTTTTACGCTATTGGTATCTATCCCAACAACATCCCAAAAAATCAGTAGGTATACTGCATTTTTTGTGACCCAAGATGTTTTAAATGATTGGCCTAAGTGCACTGACTTTATTCATTTAAAAAAAAAACTAACTCCCTAGTTCTGCCAATGCAAAACCTCCTTTAGCATTAGTTTGGTCTACCATTCCCACGGCACGGACCCACAGAGCGGAACAGGTCACTTCTTTCACCAAGGCACGACGAGTCAAACGCTTTGTGCGAATCCAGACGACACAGTTTAAATGCCGCACACTAATTTACTATCGCGGTTAATGCATTCTCGGAATCCAATTTTGCGAAAACATGGTTTGTTGTAAACAATATGAATTTTGTGGTAGTTATGTTTGCTTGGTTGTTGGTATTATGATGTAAATGTTACCTATTCTTATTTGAATTATATCAGCGTCCTATATTCCTTATATTATTCCTAGGTTATATTCACGGAACAGATATAATATTTATTATTAATCCTTTATTTAAATTATATTTTGAAATATTAGAATATAAAATCATTTACAAATATAAAAAATAGTAGCCCACCGGTATCGGGAACAGGGTCCAAGCTACCGGCCGGTCAGGGCTCCAGAAAGAAGAATCTCCTAACAATACGGGCCGTGTCCAGAGGTACCGCTTTCTGAATCAAGCCCTTGATTCAGCTGCCCAAGTAGAGCTTCCTCAGGTGTTGGTCGAGGCTCTTGGCTATTAATCCATTGATATTATTATGTACTATTAGCGTGTGTTATCCCACTGCAGGGCAAAGGCCTCCCTACTCTCTATCCACTTCTCTCTGTTCAAAGCTGCTAAGAATTAGTTCTTGTTGAAGGAGTCCAGCTCACGTAGTAGGTTATGAGAAACGTAAAATAGTATCGACATTAGTAGTTGTTATTAATAAAAATCTCTTTCTAAGAGCCCGAACAAACTGTACGTTCTATCTTCAGGACACTCTTAAAGTTCAATTATCTCTGGTAGGTATAGAAAAGCTCATCTGGCTTAATAAATCCAGAGACAAACAGACTCGACAAAAACTTTAATCCCGGATATATCTAAAGTCAATCGTCCACCACCGTAAAGACTGTTTGAATTTTTGTGCCAATTCCTTTTTTCAGTGTGTCTGAAAGAAACCAAAGCAACGGTGACTACTTATACTTGGTCAATATTATATCTCCAATAATTTATATAAAAGAGGATTGCATGTTTTTCGAGTCTTCTTGCTCCACGTCTTCTCCATTCTACATTACGAAATGCATATAAAATATATGCACGCTTCATGTAGATCGTTTCCCCGTCAAATGTGAAATGTTTTGCAAACATGTAGGATGTGTTGTCAGTAATACGAGCCGTCTCGTGTTTGATATTGAAACAAGATCGTTCCGATCCACCGACGATACGGAACATAGGTACAAATAAATGGATAGTATACATGAGGTTCGATCGGCTCGGTAATTGAATGGTTAGAAAGGTATTAGAATTAACTGATTTCGATGTTCTGCCAGATTGTAATTGTGTGATTGTTACTGAAATTAAAATCTCAGCATTTTCAGTATCTGATGTTTTACTGAATTGAGCCGATGGAATATCTAAGCTCATATTCCATAACTTGTTATGGATAAAATGAACTTTCCAATAGCTAAGATTGATATAAACCACGATGAGCTCAACTGAGCAGATAACTGGGTTGATAATCGAAAAGAAATGTAAAGGTAAAGCAATTACAAAAGTGTTAGTGTAATTTTGAACTGAAGAAGGCAAGGAGAATTGACTCAGTTAAAGCTGTCAGTTTTATTATGCAACTGATCCAGGTGTGGTAGCGTGGGCTCAAGTAGTGGGTGTACTCATATCCTTGCGGTTAACTGATCTACACCCATTCCGATTTTACCTTTACACCGCGCTATTAAGGAGTTATTTCCACTTCGTCGCCAACATATTCGGTTCCATTTCCTGCCTTGTAAACAATGTTGTCAGTTTTTAAATTTATCGCTACGTGCGCTTTGGAGTGGCCCGCATTTTATTGTGCATAAAAATTCGTGTCTTCCACTTTGCAACATTTTAGCGCACCAAACGCAGACAGTTTAAAAAGAGGAAATTATGGTAAAAGGTTTCCATATTTTTAGCGTTTATGGCCTGTTTATTGCACATGTGCCGCTAAAGTATCCGAGTTTTATACGATTGCCTAATGAAACCCGAGATGCTGATGCGTTTCAATATGTCGATTTGCTTATTAAAATTACGCTTCATTTCGCAATCGTCTCGCGCGGGTGTTGTTGTCGGAGAAATTGTCGAAAATTTTCGCATTGGCCGTTTGGTCACGACAGGAGCGGAGGCGGAAAGATCTGTTGTCCTGTTTCAGGAGCATCGATTGGTGTTCTCTGAGAGCGTCACGCGAGACACGTCTTTGCGGCCTTGCGTTTAGGGTGTTTTCGCTTGCCTGTGTCGGGAGTTAGGTCGTAAGGTTTCAGTGCGGTGCGGGCTCCACGCGGACGGTCGCTCGCCGCAGTGCCACGCCGGTCGCCGGCACCACCGCCCGCGTCACTGCATCCCCTCATTCGGGAACATTCGTTCGATAACAGGCGTCGCGTTGCGGTAGGTTTCGTATGATGAACGTTCGCCGGTGGTTTCGGCATTCGTGCGGAAAACACAGTGTTTTCAAAAAATAATATGAAAATATAAGAGTGTATAAAGTGCTGAATTTTTGTATGTCGCAGTTAACGAAGTTAGTGCATAGTTCAGTGAGTGTGTGACGGAAATTCAAAAGTTTTTCGCATTGGTTTGTTTAACTTTTCAATTAATTTTCTACAATAGCTTACATTTCCCCGTTTACTGAGCTTTTATTTCTGGTACATTTTACAACAGTTTTTGAAGAGAAAAAGAGTTTCACTCGGAGTACGTGCGAATAAAATATTTCTGGCCAAGTTCCCAGGATCCTGTAGCCAATTAAAAAAAAAACCCGTGTATTTCAAAGAGCGTTTTCATAAAAGTTTCATCGCTTTTTCCTAGTAAAACGTTGTCTTTGGAAACGTTTGTTTAAGCTTAAGGATCGATGTTTAAGTGATTAGTTGGTAATAGAGGGGTTCGGTCTGCGGTTTATTTTTACTAATTAATTACTTGTTTGTCGAAGGAGGATGGGACGTTTACGGTGTTTCGGCAAACTGGCTTATAAGCTTTAAACAAGTTAGAAATCTATTCAGATGCTCAATTGTTTTGAAAATAATGTATCGCCGACAGGTATTGTATTGTAATAAGGTTATGAATTATGGCTTAGAACATATTTATTATTAGCATAAATTATAGGCATATGACTTGTAACTTTGGTGTACGTGATTATAATATCCGGAAAACGGTTTTGTATTTAGGTACCTAAGTTAATGCCAAGGCATGTTGTATGGCATCATTATTTTTCCAAATATTATTTTGGAGATCGGCCAAAGCATCAAAAAAAACTTCAGCAGTAATTTGCTGTATATTTTTTGCCATGTTATAAACGGAAACAATATGGCGGTTATGATAAGGGTATTATTATTCCAATTATCCAGCGTTTTGTTCAGAACTTAACCATAGAGGCTGTTGCTGTGTAGGCGTCTTTATAAGGCTATTTTAAGCGTATCTAAAGTCCGTTAAAATTGTTTCGCATTAGCAGTTATTTTGTAAGGAATATTGTCCAATAAATGCATTATTATAAAAATTACTGAATCTTACTACCAGAGAAGCAATTCTTGTAATTTTAAGAACGTTCACAGTCTGATCTTAGTCTCAATCTGTCAAAAATATGTCGAATACCTCCCTACATTTCTGACAAGTTTTTGACATTGATTGTCGCTGAGATGAAATTGTGACTATATTTTGAACGTTTTTAATTACGGGAATTGGCCTTCTGTTCATTATGATTATATGTCACAAATTATTAATTGCAAGATTTTCAGGATGGGGGCAACTGTGAATCTTCTTCTTCTTCTTAGCGTGTCGACGGCAAAAATAGAAAAAATATAGACAAGTCAAAAAGAAGTCGTTTGTTTCTGGAAAAAGGAAAAAAAATAAAAAGGAGTTACAATCGTTTTTTCAACGAAACAGTTGACTAGCTCTACCTTCTTGTACTTGTCTCGTTAAGTAAATAATAATATATTTAATAAAATCCTTCATAATAGCGCAAAGAAGAATTCTATATTCATCGTCATTATCGTCATCATTTCAGCCAACAGACATCCACTGCTTACTGACTTAGGCCTCACCCATAAAAAAAATATATTTCTTATATCTATGGCCTGCCCCAAACGACGCTACATCGACTGGTCCTATGCTCCTCTCATCCAGCTAATTCCAATACTACCTTTACAAGCAAATTATCATCTTCAGTCGACCTTGTTAGCGTTTGTTTTTTCCTTTTTCTGTCGTTATCACTCCCTAGTATGCACATTGTACTAATTAATAACAACGCTGATTTATCCTGTACTATGTCATAATGTGTCACGTCCATATCTTTGGTAAAGGCGCCTGCAGACACGTCGACAACTTTGGCATGTTCTGTTAGTTCACCAGCTAAAATTAGAAATAGTGCTATCATTATAAAAGTATAACTTATGGAAAACGTACTAGTTTGCGTCAAAAACTTCAGCGTGGTTTTGGGCAGGATTTTCTGGTGTTTTGTCTAAACTTCTATGGTCAACTAACTCACAGTCCTTAGGGCGAATTTTACCAAACTTTTAATATCTAGTCTGTGTCTTATTCTTTATCTTATTATGTTTTTCAACAATGAGTACACTGTTACTGTAATCCTGCAAATAAATGTTGATTTTTCACAGTTTTTCCCATACAAAAACTGTCATCAGCCCTTAGCCCCTTAGTGTGGTTATTCATCATCATCATCCACATCCCGACTTCACCCACTGCTGAGCTAAGGCCTCTCGTTTATTGTGCCAATCCCCACGCTCCTGAGCCTGCCTCATCCAGGTTCTATCCGCGATGGTAACAATGTCGTCCGGCAATCTCGCCGCCGGACGAGCGACACTTTGTTCCAGTAGTTTATTTTGACAGCTCTACTTTACTTTCTACATTAAAATTTAAATCTGTAGGTAATATTTATGGAGTACATAATAAAGAATATTCCATTCTATTCTATTACTAAATTTTCTTGTTTTATCTGAGAAAAAAGTAAAAAAAAACAGCCAAAGTTTAGTGTTTTCCACTACAGAATTAGCGCCTCGATCGATGAAACGTAAAATTAAAGGAATGCTTTGAGATGACCGCTAAATTATATGACGGGCTCTCGCAAGTTATGAAACTTGATATATTAAAGTCGTAAAGAATAACTCTGATCATTAATAATGTCGATTGATATAAACGACTGGTATTTTTATTGCGTTTTATTAGAAAAATCCATCAATCAATTTCAATTTGTTCTTCCATTTTTGATGATTAATGATTGGTTATAAAATTCCGTAACCTGACAGTATCTTGACATTTCTTGTCATCAAATCGATTTGATTGTTCTCAGGAGTGCAAGCATCTTTTGGTCTACGTTTGATTAATTAAAACCCTGTATTTTTAGTGACATATTCAATGCCTGCCCCCTATGTAAAGACTGTAAAGTACAATCAACACTGTTTTAAGTTATAAACTAATTATCATTAGTATCATAGACTAATACCAGGTTATTTTTATTAAAGGATTAAAATAAAATAAAAATTGCCAGCCCATTAATTGGACAAATATTTTGATGACGTCTGCAATAAAGCGTAATTTTTGACAAATGGCCGATTTAATTGTAAATCTATTAACACCATTTCTAAATACTGGGTCGATTTTTAAGAAGCAATTTGCGATAGGTACACATTATACTAGACTAGATGATGGTTAAAAGGGCACGAGTTTTGTTGAGCTCGTTGGATGACACATGTAGCTTACCACCGTGAAATGAAAAACATTCGCTCGCTCAGTGTTTTGTAAACAATTTTGTGTTAGGTACTAGGTAGTAGGCAAAACCTGACGCCTGTAATTTCTAAATGTTTCTATGTAAAAAACATTTAAAAAAAAAAAACAACCGACTTCAAAAAAAACACTACAAAGTGATAAATAACTTTAATTTCGGAAGTCGGTGTCGTTGGTTCCGCATTTTCGTTTTTTGACACCGACTTCCGAAATTAAAGTTATTTATCACTTTGTAGTGTTTTTTTTGAAGTCGGTTGTTTTTTTTTTAAAAATGTTTTTATTTTTCACTTTTTAGTTGTACCTACCCCACAAATAAGTAAACAAAAAAATCGTTAATGTAGACAATGTAGATAAATTTTTAGATTTTTGTTGATTTTTCAAAAACCGCTTGTCCGATTTCGATAAAATTTTCATGGGACCATTTGGGAAGTATACCCTTTCCAGCAAAAAAAGAATTTTTCAAATCGGTTGGCAAGCGACGGAGTTATGCGCGAACAAACATAAAAAAAAAAAAAAAAAAAAAAAAACATACAAACATTCGAATTGAGAACCTCCTCCTTTTTTAGAAGTCGGTTAAAAAGGTCATATATTGTAGGTACAGTATGCCTTCAGTGGTAAAAAACAGTACCTATAAACTGACCTCTTATTCTGTTGAAACTCTGTACAGGTACTACGCTAAGCCAGCTGACGTGTTACCACTGACGACGTGCGGAATTCTGCACGTTGTAAACAAAAGTAGTGCGATTTTTATATGAAACGTACTGATATCGCTATTAGCGATATGCAGTCCAATGTCCATTGTCCATATTTATTGTCATTTTAATTTTATGTCCATGGTAGATTAAATAAAAAAAAAAAACAGAATACATATCCTCTATACTGCACCTACTTACTACCTACGTACCTACTTACTACCTACAAATAAAAAACAGAATGAAATTTATTGAAGTTTTTTTTTTACCTCTAAGGACGACTTTAACAATCATAACATCATAATCAGTCTATGAAATTCCCACTGCTAGGACACAGGTCTCCTCTCCATCACGCGGGCTCAGTGCGGGTTGGTTGATGTCACATGTCTTCGAATTTTTGGTTCTAGGATATGCCGGTTTCCTCACGATGTTTTCCTTCACCGTTTCGAGGGCAGTGGTGATGAAATAATTTACTCAAAGTAAAGCGCCTGTCTGGGTTCGAATACGATCTACAACTCGTAAGTCGTGGCCGTTACCACTAGGCCACCACTGCTTTACTTTAACAAATACCTGATTAATGCCTAATTATAATACCATAATTCATGTTTCACTCGAACTTATAAACACCCGCTATAATAACACGATAATTACACAAATAATAATCGCGAATTCATGATACTTTTCAGTAGCGCGTATCACCCGCGGTGGGTCGTTGACCTCGGCGTATGATACAAAATAATGGCGCGGCTTAGTACCTAGGTTACAGTGATAATTGTTTCAGGCTATTTTAGTACATTGGAGAAGTAATTTAATGCAACATGGTTTGAATACAAAGCTTTGAGTTATTTAAAAAAAATAGGATAGGATGCTGGATGACGATGTGACGTTATACAAGAGCTTGCTGTCAAAATAATGCAGTGTAAATCATTTTATTATCATTATTTTGACAATAATCTTTTGGAGCTCCAATGACGTTGACAGGGTGGCGCTGCTTGTAAACATATGTGCAATTGTTTTGTGAAATGTCACCTAAAATGTATTAAAAAAAAAACAAGATGGCGGCGTTAGTTCCGATTTTGGCCACGCGTCAAAATAACCTTGTAGCGCTGTAGGCACTCAATGATGTATGGCCCCTATTTTTATCAAGAGTATAGTTATACAAAACAAATGTCATCATTACCCAACATAATATTGCCAACATGTAGAAGAAAGTGATTGATGTCTTGTTAATAGAAGCTACAACAGTCGTTAGTTACAGAAGCTGGTGTGAGTAGGTACTTATAATTTCTCGATACCTTTTAATCAGATTAAGATTTTATCGATTATCAATTCGATAATCGAAGAGATATCAATCTAACAGTTTACATTAAAATCATTATCATAATGTTAAATGTTATGACTGGCTGGAAACAACAAGCACTCGTACTAAATTGTTCTTTATTCTTTCGTTCATTAATCAACATGCGAAAACAGTATTAATATTCCAACAATAAACTTTTACAGCCTACAGTGTTGTTGACTCCCAATCTCTGCCATTACTAAATTGTATTCTAGGCTCGGAGGCAGGCTTCTTTTGTACTCAATCATGTAGAAAGTCGGAAAATTTTGGATAATAAGTATCTAGTTCATTACTCAATGATATGAGTGGATTCATTTTTAGAGTGTTTTTAAATCATACGTACAATAAAGGGATTATTATATCCGAAGAATATATCCGAAAATTTCGAATATATTCTTCGTCTCAGCTTTTGACTGGCTTCAACTACATTCACAGGCCAAAGCCAAGTAAATGCAGTTTATGCAGTGTGTGCTGTGCATTTAAGAACAGAGTGTATTCCGCCTCTAAAAATGCAAGAATTTCCTAACTATTCTGTATTATTATTACATCTAATAACACCAACTGCTGGACCAACGGGAAATATTCATATTTCCCGTTGGTCCAGCAGTTGGTGATATTCACTCCTTGTTGCTCCTTGCAACGCTTTTAAGCAATTTTACGCATTTGGAATGGACATTTTGGTCTTATATTCGTAAGAACATGATAGTGGGGTTGCCCTAAGAGTATTTTAGTAGATGCATGTTGATGTGGTTGCCTTGGGAGATCTCATTTCCAGCGGTCAAAGCTTAGAGTAAAAACGCAATTACTAAACTGTTCTATATTACTAATTGTTATAAATTGCTAACATAGTAGGTCAAATAATATTCGCATGACAGTTACCTAACCCTAAATTGCAATAAACGAGTTCTTAACGCTATCACCGCTTTAGGCGTCAATGTAATGTAACCCTTGTGGACCTTGACCAGGCTTGATATTGGTAATTTGCACATTTGGGCCATAATCAATTTACAAACAAGTAGGCCGTAATTTCATGCCGACAACATAGTTATTTTTATACAGGGGTCTAAAAGATAGACTAATACAATATTAGGTATGTTTATGATTTACCATCAGTACTGTACTAGTTTGGAATGTGTTGTCTTAAAAAGTGAAACTCGGGCACTTTCCTGGATTTTACTAAGTGCGGATTTCACCATCCAAACTGAACGCTATCAGCACTTCTAATCCGCCTTCAAGAGCTGTCAGTGTCAATATTGTAGAATAATTTTGACACTGACAGCTCTTGAACGCCATTAAGATGATCAGGGCCGTCATTCTTTATGACACAATGAACGAAACCGCGTGAAATCAACACTAGATTGGCGGGATATGGGCGGGATTAGCTAAGGAATGGACGTGGTTCCGACGTGGTTTCGGTAAGAAATCGTTAAGTGGTCATAGTGAATTTATTAGGGTCCTGACCGCGTTCAGTTCATTGATGATAATTCTTCTAAGTCATTTAACAAAGGCTTTATTTACATAATAATCATTAACATCATCTTAACAACCTCCAACATTACGTCTCTTGTAATCAATACCTCAAAACCATAACGTAGATATTTCGAGTAATTCCCTTTTTCCCATCTCTCTGTCTAAGTTTATTATTAGCTAATATACGTTGATGAATCATTCATGATTGTAGCTCTTAGTTCTAAAGCATGGTTTGTACTAGACAGGCCGTGGGCGCGGGCGTGATCACAACCTTCCACAGATTATATAAAGCATTTATTTTCAATTTTCCCTCGCAATATGGCGGTTGTTGACTCTGTGAATTGTAGCTTTGGTTATTAATAACTGACTTGTTATAATAACAGCGTGTTTTGTGTGCTTGCCTTGTTTATGTTGCTAGGTACGTAGTGCCTACTTAATTTTAATGAGAATTGTAGACAGTTTTGATTTTTGGATGTATGTTTGTTATGTAAAGTCTGGGAGTAATGGAGATATTTACTCACATACATTTGCTCGTAGGTTTATTGCTGTAGGCTGATTGAGAGAGTACCTTTGTGACTGACGATTACAGATCATCATCATCATTTTCTAGACCTTATCCCAATGTATTTGAGTCGGTGCAACATGTCTTGTCTTCCATGCTTCTCTATTAGTCGTCATCTCTGTAGTCACCCCCGTCCTAACCATATCGTCTTTCACACAGTCCATCTATCGTTTCTTGACTGAGATCATCAGCATCTACAAAATTAAAAAAGTAAAGGATCACTGGAAACTCTTTCCATTACCTACCGCTTTTTTATTTTATCTTTTAGCCTACGCTGTCCCACTGCTGAGCAAAGGCCTCCCCCAAATCCTTCCAGGCATCTCCTTTTCTTAACCCACCTCGATCCATTCCTGGCGGTACGCGTCTAGGTCGTTTCGCCACCTCTTTCTGGGCCGGCCTCGACGGCGCCGTCCATCCTCAGACACCCACCGTGTTGAGACTATTCTGGCCCAGCGGTCACTGTGCATACGGCCGAAGTGACCTGCCTAATCCCATTTCAGCTTGGCAGCCTTTTTGCCTACGTCTAGGATCCCCCCGTTTTGGAGCGCAGCGTGGTGTTTGATACCTACCGATTTTCTTTTGGCTTCATTACTGCCGTATCATAGAACGATGAAAACGACCGATGACACTACATTGAGTCATGGACTCCAAATTAACTCCCAGCACGATGATTATCATCACTCATTTACTATAGGGAGGTACCTACCTAATCATTTATTTACACACGGTTCAAGTGTTTACGTTACTCAAGAGTTGTTAACTGGTGAATTGCAGTCTTTCTACTGTACAGCGGGGTTAAGTAGCTATGAGATATGGCTGCTTTTGATACGAAAAGAAGAAAAAAAAGTCCTGCTAAAAATCTAGAAAAATGAAGCGGTTTGGCAGCAGTAGCGCGACCACGAAACCAACGAGACAAATCGAATATCATTGATATTACGGTTTCGGGGCGTCCTTATTACGAATATTTTATCTTCATTAGTGATAATAGAGGTCTGCTTATCAAATATCCTCAATTCCACTCACATTTGTACTAAAAATAGATATAAATTATTGACCTAGACAGCTAATCAGCTATCATAGATCACTTGTTTTTACATGTCCAACAACATTATAAACATTGATTGATCAAAAACAATCGAAACGATTGCTCGACTAAGCCACATCTCTGCCTACATTGTTTTTATATTTGCCTTTATTATAAGTGGAAGAGAAAGCAGTCTGTACCTAACTGAAGTCACATACCTACCTGCGGTATCGGGCGTAATTATATGTTGTTTGCCATTTAGTTCATAAGCACGAAACAAATTGAGTAAGCGAGGCGGTACCGCGGTACCTACTAAGACGTTTGTTGTTTGTATTTTCTTGAAACTTTTTTAGAGCGTAAGGAACCAGTGTTGTGAAAAATTAGATTCCATATTGTACTCATCTCTAGCGAGGGTTCCAGTAGGACTATCCTGTAGAATTAAGACCTGTCTAGGCACTACCTAGCTTACCTTTGCCAGTAAAAAAATGTCTACACCATATTCCCAATTCCATTCCAAATTCGAAATTTGAATAAAGTCGTTACGTACTAACTGGCTGGCTATAAACATTGCGGTGCCCATTTGCATGACAACGGTCGTCGGTTCGGCGAGCCCATTCAACTGTGTCTGTACGTCCAAATTGAAATTCGGCCTTCGTCCTTAGCCCTCACAAACAAGACTACAGCCATTTTTAGCCTCCGGTCCGACGGGCAGCGTGACATCATCGGAATTGATGTCAGAAATGCAGTTATTTACGTTGAAACGACAACGGATTATTGTGTCGTATCGCTTCTCATTTTTATTTTGATGTACGTGCATAATACGCCAATGATACTTATTGGATTAGCTAGGGTATAAAAAGAAGTGCACCAGCACTGGTGGTAGCATCTTCTGAGTCCGTCGCACACTTAGCGCCGCTACTAACAGTAACCTTGCTGACTTTAATTTTTTTTTACCGCTTCACGACTATTCTAGCAATAACTCGTGCAGACACTAGGCAAGATGAAAGAGCTATCGTCGCCCCTTATCTGTTCCATCAATCATACTTTCCCACAAAGCTTTTTCATATACTTAGCCCATGTTTTTCTTTAGATCCTCCTAGACTTGTGTGAAATAAACAAGATAAAGAATTTATTTCAAAATATTTACAGTCCTGTTGAAGTTTTCTGCCGCACCGTCTTCAGAGTTCTTTTGCAGATTAAAGTTTGATCGGGCTTGTAATCCGCAGGATTTCTCTGTGTTACGAGAACAAGGTAAAATTGCCTGAAGATTTTCTCCTTGTGAACTTTTTACTGAAACTTCTTTGTCATTTGTTGCTGTGAGAATTTGTGTAGAATAAAATTTTGCTTCGCAATATTTTTATGATAAACTAGCTTTTGCCTGTGACTTCGCCTGCGTGGATGTCGGAAAATATCCCACGGGAACGTACTACAGGGATTAAAAGTACCCTATATGTTAATTCAGGTTATAAACTATCATCTGTGTGCCAAATCTGATCCAAATCCGTACAGTCGTTTTAACGCACAAAAACTATTCGTTACTATTTTGATTATAATGATAGATATAGATTAATCTTGTCTACTCCAGTTTTCGGCTCAATCGCCATTTAGTTCAATGATCAAAACGTATACTTATAATTAGTCTTGTTAACTCGAACTTGCTTGGATAATCTCTCGGTATTTGGCCGCTTAGCATACGCAAAACTCCCTGTAAACGGTAAATCAGTTCTATCGCCGTCGATAAGCCGGCTACAAAGGTTGTCTTGATAATATAGGTATTTGTCGTTTGCCGATCCTCTATGACCTTTCGTTATCTTTATCTATTGCCGGCACGAATTTGCATGTGAACAGTCATTGGATTGGATAGACCGGCACGCTTTCGATGTACAGGCGTGACCGACAGCCAAGCCCAATATGTTCTATTGAATATGCAATTTCGGTTTTTGTTACAATGTATATAAGTATATGTATATGTTTGAAAGTATGTCAGAGAAGTCTCCCGGAATGTTAACTTAATTTAACAAATGGCTCGTTTCCTTCGTCAGTGGCGTGGTTTGCATTTTTTGTTCTTAATTCACTGATGTTCATCTTAAACATTCGAATGGCTACGTAATTGTGGCACTTACAATATTAAAACATTTCTGGCGTAAACGCCGTCATTTTCGTCTTTACGCAGGTGAGCATTAAGCTCTTTTCCGCCGTGACAAAGGCTTCGTGGAACTACGAACTACCGCTTTGTTTCCTGCCCCTAATTCTATAGTCGTAATGAGCATTCGTGTTCGCGTCGGCTCTCTGTAATTTGCTAATTATCCTGTCTCTTGCAAAATTGCCCTTTAGCGTCCTACTTTCACTGCTGTTGAGAGTTAAAGCTATCGCACAAACCCGATGTTCCAGGAATGGTCTATCGTCCTTTAACATCTGTCCACATTGATAATCGTGCAGTCCTAGAAACTTACTAACGAGCGAAATAACGGTATTATGGTTGTACGTAAATCTAGCTATTGGCTGGCCTTCAGACAGATACCATCTGTACCAATTGTGCAGCTCTCCATTCCCACGTACCTTCGACTTGAACATCTGGTCTTATTATACCCGCATTTCTAGCAAGTTTAATGCAATCTTGCAGTGAAATATGCAAGGAGCTTCGCAATTCGACGTCTCAAAGTGGAAAAGTAAAAGATGCTTTTCGTAGATGAATTTTTCAACGCCCTGTAGTTCGGATGCATATTGAAATAGCCTTGCATCAGCACGTTGCAGGCTCGAAAAGCGAACACATTTGACGAAGCCGTCGTGTGAAAACTTTTTTTAAATAAAACTTGTTTTACATTTAGATACCCTGGATCCCTTTTATTACTTGCCATTCCTTGAGGTAAGAATTGTTTTTTTATTGAAAGGTGGCAGTTCCAATAACCGTTAAACGTGAAACGATCGGTAAATATGGCGGTAAGTTCAACCTTTTTAGATAGCATGTCTGATTGACATGGGTACTGGGGTTCCGAGTGATTGGGTTTGTTTTTCTCAAGAAATTGATACTGTACCGTGATTCGGGAGTTCTGTTTGTAGGTAAAATTATATTTAAAAAAGGTTATCGTGTTGATTCTAGTTAGCTGGCTGGAGCGCCATCATTTTAGGAAGTATAGAACGATCTACTCGAGGAAGTGAGGAACATATAGAAAAGTGCTTTTGGCAATATCACGCGCTTTCACAATGGGATTTTATTCAAAGAAAAGGCTAAAGTAATATTTTATTTAGATCTAGCGTAGAATATATATCTTGCAGGCCTGTGTCCCAGCAGTGGAAACATAATAGGCTGATTATGTATGTAAGCACTAATGATGGAAACAACCCTGCAGTTTAGTAACAAAAAGTTAAGAAACAATAAAAAGAAAAACTACACGCCAATCAATGTTTCCTTTGCCTTCATCGAAGAGAGCGTTTATTACAAGTTTTCTTTAACAAAGTCGTTAGGCTACGCGATGTAATTACAGATAATGATTGGCTACCGAAGATAGTGCCAGTCTAGCCAGCATTGAAAGTCGTTAAAAAGTGTTAGTTCAAAGAAAGTGCCCCAGAATAATGACGTACGTTAGTAAAAAATTCTGAATGTTCTTAGTTATGTGCCTAGTTTTTGACTGACAACAAGATTTAAGCAGAGTTTCTAAATGCATAAAGGCCAATAACCGTCATTAAAAACGTTCAAAGTCTAGTCGCAATCTAATCTTAGCGATAATCAATGTCAAAAATATAGAGGTATTTGAACGTGAACGTTCATAAAAATATGGGAATTGCTACGCTGTTGTCAATGTCTAGTGATATGATTGGCTGTTATTATTTCCGCCTCGCCTAGAAATCACAACAGCAGCTTACATGACATTTAACATGATTGTCAGAGACTGAGTCTTGATAGGCGTTACAGAAACTGGCTATTTTTGAGACTTTAGTCAAACTCAAACTCAAGGCATTGATTTCATTTAAACCATTTACAGACACTTTTGAATTGTCAAAGAGTCAGTCAGTCAGAAAGTTGAAGCTAGTTGCTCATTCCACAATGTAGATCTCTAATCTCGATCAACAGAATGAGCAAGAAATTCCAAGGACACTCTTTTAAATCAAGATATAGTGCAGCTACATCACTGTTCCATAAACTAGCTAAGGCAGTATAGTAAAGCCCCATATTACAACCTACAGAAACCTGATTATAATTGATATAATGTCCCCCTAACTCGTAAACAGAAGATCGCTACTGCCCATTAGAACACAAACAAACTGCAGGTATTGCTAACAATACCCGCCATTACGTATGCAAATCCGTTTCCCTCGTATTTTTACTGACTTCGAACAAAATTGCAGAACACGTCCACCGCCAATTTCGATGCTACGGTCTGCCAAGTGTCAGTACGGTCAGCGCAAACCGTAGACGGGGTGCGGTGCGGTGCTTTCAGACGAACGTGTAGGTAATGCTGGAAAAGAAAATTGCAGTAGAAATAACAAGTACGGTAGCATTTGAGGTAGTGGCGCTAAGATCGGAAGGAAAATAATTGACGATGGTGTTTCTACGAGCAAATAAGAAAAAAAAAACAAATGAAAAAAGAAGAGGCAGAAAGAGACAAAATATAGATACATAATGGAGACATATACCTACATATTATCCTAGAGAAGTTTCAGATCTCGGCGAAAAGCGTAAGTCCAGGGATGTGTGGGAACTGATGGACGCTAGTGATGGCGCCAAACAAGTGGCCGAATTCTGGGCCGAGTACATTTAGATTGCCATCGACACGCTAAGAAGAAGAAGAAGAGAAGTTTCATTGTTTGTTAGTTTCAAAGTTTTAAGAGGGAAGCGCCTTAGAACCCGCGATATTCCAATTTTCTTAAGTTTTTTGCAATTTGCATGTCAGTGTCAGGTTTTATGTTGAACAAAATATGATTCGCGACCGTAACAAGTATGTGTTTACAGAATTATAGTTATTAAAATCATCAATACAACCCTGTAACTGTATATCCCCATTGAATGACTATTTCATGAAATATCAATCAATAGGGTTACTGATTGACACATCAAATTGCAGAAACCGTTAGAAAATTTAAATTTTGCGGGCTACCCTGACGCTTCCCACTTAAATTAACTTCACTTGACAGATCTATAACCCTGAAGATTATTTTCTACCTAAACATCCTACAGCAAAACACTACAAATGAAACCTAGCCCAGCCACACCCGACGCTAGTTACGCTAGACTGCCATCTGAAGCACCTTCACCCAGGTCGTTGAATCACGCCTGCGATCAGGCACGTGCGGACCAAATAGAGAGAAATGTTCTGCTCGTACCATTATTAATCATTGTTTTGTTATGTTATGTCTTATCATTGGCGTCGCCATTATTGTGTGACCGGCATCCCGTGCGCCGGACGTAGGTACGCATCGCAGGTTGTAGGAAGTATAGTTAGATGCTCTAATTAAAGGACTGCTGTTGTATGTTTGTAGCTGTTTGTAGGGACACTAATTGGTCCTTTTGTAGGTAGTCTGTGGATGTTATTCATGTGCTCAGCATGTAATTACCTAATCCGGTGGGGAATTAATGTATTTCTCGACTAACACGCGCATATCTATCACTGTATGTATATTTGTTGTGGTTTCGTCAAAGTGGAAATTAACTTGTTACTCATAATGCTGAATTTAGAGTAATTATAATTTAGGGTTGATTTTTCAAGAGTCGGAGGACTTTTATCTGAAGAATAAATGTAACAGTTTGACAAATTTTCTGTACAGAAGCTGTCAAAGGGCAATATTTACTCTTCAGTTACTCTTAACTAGGGAATGCAAATCCGTTCTGTTTTAAAATCCGGATTTTAATAACGGATTTTTGTCCCAATCCGGATTATCCGGATTTTACGGATTTTTCATGAAAAGAAACAAATCTACCCATATTAGTTTTTTAATACGATGTTTCTTATATTTGTATAAATGGATTAAAATAAAAGCACATAAAAAATAAAGCAAATGATATTTTAATTTTTTTTTTACTTGGAATTATTCAAACTATCATCATTAAATACCATAATTATGGTGTTATTGCTATAATATGTACTTATTCTTATTAAAATAATCAGTCCGCAACTCGTGTGCCGAGTAACATTAGTAAAATAATTAGTAGATAAACTCTGAAGAACAAAAATAAAGTCAAATATACTCCTTGTCAAATTATTAAACATAACATAAACAAAAGTAACAAAACAATTTAACTTCACTTAAATCAACATAAATTTAATAACGTTAAAAAGCTATGTAAATAATAAGGCATCTAAAGTGCAGTCCTTCTGCAGCGAGATGTGACACAGGGAGACGTTATCCCTCCGAAACTGTTCACCGCTGCACTGGAGGATGTCTTCCAAGGTTCTGGACTGGAAAGGGGCTAGCATAAATATTAATGGCGAGTACATAACTCACCTTCGGTTTGTAGTCATGGTTGAGACTTTGGAGGACCTCAGTAGAGCCCCCGAAAGAGTGGGTCTTAAAATGAACACGGAAAAAACGAAGGTCATGTCAAATGCCCATGTAACACCCACTCTCATGAAGATCGGAGACGCTACACTCGAAGTCGTGGACGAGTATGTTTACCTAGGACAAACTGTCTGTCCAGTTAGGTAGGTCCACCTTCGAGAAAGTGGTCAATCGTCGAATCCGACTCGGCTGGGCAGCGTTCGGGAAGCTACGCAATATCTCCTCGTCCCGCATACCGCAGTGTCTCAAGCCGAGAGTTTTTGACCAGTGCGTGTTGCCAGTGATGACATATGGCACTGAAACGTGGTCGCTCACAATGCACCTTATTAGAAGGCTAAAAGTCACCCAAAGAGCAATGGAGAGGGCTATGCTTGGAGTTTCACTGCGTGATCGAATTAGAAATGAGGAGATTTGCAGGAGAACCAAGGTAACCGACATAGCCTGAAGAATTGCCAAACTTAGGTGGCAGTGGGTAGGGCGGGCACATTGCTCGCAGAACAGGTGGCCGATGGGGCCGAAACATTCTGGAGTGGCGACCGTGTACCGGAAGATGTAGCGTTGGAAGGCCTCCCACAAGGTGGACCGACGACCTTGTGAAAGCCACAGGAACCCGTTGAATGAAAGAAACACAGAACCTTTCGAAGTGGAGGTACTTGGGGGAGGCCTATGTCCAGCAGTGGACGTCTTTCGGCTAAAATGATGATGATCTAAAGTGCTGTCGTTTAACCTGCTGAGAATTCAGTTGCACATAATTCCTGCTACATGCTGATTCGACGCTTGTAGGCGGAATGCACTGAAGATGCTTGTAAGCGGAATGAACGGATTAACGGAACGATCAAGGACGCCTCACACACTTGCTCGACCCACGTCCCGCGTCCCGCTCGCTCTCCCCAGAGCCGATAAACTTGACACTCGCGAGACGCGACGCGCGAACAGCGAACTCGCTCGTTCAGATTTTTTTGTTACAATTTCTTATTATTCAAAAAATCCGGATTCGATTTTCAAATCCGGATTTAGAAGTCAAGTAAAAATATGCGGATATCCGGATTTTTCGGATTACGGATAGTCCGGATTGCATTCCCTACTCTTAACTGACACCTATCTCTTTCGAGATAATATTATGACTATTGAAAAATCAGCCCTTAGAAAAATAATTTGATAAAGAATAAAAACTTAGGATTAATCGTCCTTTCTTGCCTTCATTAAAGAAAATAACCACGAAGTCAAAGACAACACTCACCGTTCGCTCCAAAGTCTCAAATGTTAGTACACGTCCATAATGGAGTTCACTAAACCTATTACAGACTTTTGTCTGTGCTTTTGTCTTACTTCTTGGTCGTTCGGTACACGGGCACGAGCCCGGCACGGTTGGTATTCGATCTGTCGAGACGCCCGCTTTCCCGAGTCATCCAGGAAATGAATTTAAGAACGAACTCAAACGATTCTCTACTTCAAATCGAGTTGAGGGTACGAACAAAACGTCTCGAACATTCTAAGAAGCCTTTTTGCTTTAGTTATCAATCTTAAAAGGAGTTCCAAGTTTAAAACTTCTACCATAAACAACTTGGTCTGATTAATCTGACAGCACCGAAATGGCTTAGCAAATATTTCATCCACTCAAAAGTACATAAATATTCGTATAAAAGGTTGAGAAAATAATGAAATATATTTACAAACCGAGCAATCAGCTCCCTAGAGAAAGTTTTCTTTTCATACTGAATTACTTCCACCGTTCGTCTTTCGTCTATGGTTCGCTCAGGTAAGTTAAGCGCGGTCTCCACTGTAGTAATTACGGCAAATTGCTACCATTGTGCTCCGACAGTCTACCGATTATGCCGCGTTGGGACTCCTCTGAGTCCTAATGAAATCTCTGCTTGATTTCTTTATTTGTTGGTGCAATGGTATCACATTTTAAATGGTTTTGTCTTCCGTTTTGCACATTGTTATGGTTGTTAAATTATCTTTACTCTCATTGTGGTATTTGTATTCAGCATCATATTGAGCTGGTATGAACTACATAAATTAATGTATGAGGAACCTCTGTTCCTGTTAGATCTTAGGGTGGTGTTGGATCCTAGGGTGTTGTGTCTAGTGGGCAACAGTACGACGATTGATGTCGGGACGTTGTATAAACTGTGCTTGCAAGATGCAGGATTTTGCGAGACGTCAGTATGATGCTTAGTTCGCGATGTAGATACCACACTGCTTTAGAACAAATTGTAGTGGAAGCAAATCTGTTGTATTATGGAGTCGTAATCGAATGCTGCATGAGTATTGAGCATGCCACCGTTTGGAATCAATCAATCAGATGGATTGATATCATAACTCATATATTGCAAAAGATATAATAAACAAATTGAACGAACCAGCACTTGATGAAAGCACCAATTAGTGCCAACAATAGCACTTGGAATCGGCGTAAATTAACACGGGCGCGCTGGTATGGTTGGTCGAGTGCACAACCAACTTTTCAATGGCTATCCATGTGGATTGTGAATGAAAAATGTTTCAACCAATGTTTGTTCAACGTTGTTCAATTAATGGCGGCTCGATAACAAAATGAGGGTTGTTTGCAGTTTCGCATGCATGTAAAACGTAAGCGTGAAGTTGGTTTGAAAAAGGAACGATTTTATTTTTACGACGCCATATTTTTGTTTGATGAATTGCCTATTTCGCGGTGGCCAGTTGTAACTTTACTGGCTTGTCTAGTTTGATAACTAGACAAGCCAGTAAAGAGCATTGCTTACCCTTTTTGATGAAATCTATGTTTTGCAGTAGGCTACTAGATAGAGATAGCACAATAATCACACTATAAATTTTTTACTGCTGGGATTCATCTCTGTGAGAGAATACTGGTCTCCTATTAACTTGATCCAGGAAAGTACAATTTATGGTAATTCTGGCAATGTTTCCAATTTATTACCGCTTTTATTGTTGCCTATCCAACGGGCCTTCATCAAATCAAATCAATTGGGTACTTCCTGTGTAATGTTGACCATAAACTTAATACTTACAACTTTTGTTTAATAAAAGACAACGTCCCCGGGGACGGACTATCCAAAAAGAATCAAGATTTATAATATCTAAGTTGCCAGATTCTACTTTTGACTATGATTCCATTTTTAAATGTTTAACCGTAATTACATTAGAAAAAGTAGATGTAGATGTGTGTGTAATGAACTGATGATGTGTGTTAATAGATGGGTCACATGTCTTCGAATTTGTGGTCCTAAGACATGCCGGTTTTCTCACGATGTTTTCCTTCACTGTTTTGAGAGCAGTGGTGATGAAATAATTTACACAAAGTAAAGCGCTTATCTGGATTCGAACCTACGACCTACAACTTGTAAATCGCGGCCACTGGGCCACCACTGCTCTTAAAAATAAACTATCACTATGATGATATTACACATAAATCTTGTTCTCCTCACAAATTCCAACGAGTACCTAAAACATACTAGCTTGCGGGGCAAACTTCATAAATTTGTCATAACTCAGCGTATGTAGCATGCAGTCTTCTACCGGATTAAGCCCATATTTTTCGTGGCAAACGTGCCGTATCGCAGACTATATTCCAGCCCGCTTTTCACCATATCTCTTACATATTTCGTGTCTACTTCATGAGGTTTCACGAGACTTCACGTTGTTCCTGTTACATTTACTGATTGCTTCTTCACATTTTGAATGCAGGTTGCATTTCATAATATCGTCGACTCTCGTAGACTTCATATCTGTCTATTTGGGCTTCAATAAAGTTATGTTAGCATTAAATTGAATTTTCATGTCTTCAAGTTTGGTAGCAGCTGTCTAAAGAGTATGCGTGGCAGCTGTGCTCACAATATGCAGTTGAGTTTATTGAGACTTTGAAAGTACAGACGCACCCGGTTTGATGCTACTAATAACTTTATGTAGCTAGTGAAGACGTTGGTAGTCATAATCTGTTTGTATACCGTTGATCTTTTAATCAGCTGGCGACTAAGCGATAAGCCTTCTATTTCTGAAAGCTAAATCAAGTCTGTGATTACTAATAATTAGAAGAACTGACTCTACACCTGTTATAAACAATAAATGGATTTGCATTTGTAAATCTGCTGTGATTTGTTGACAAACATTAAATGTGCTTCACATACACCAACGTAGTACTAAACCACTACTATCACTATATGTATGGCAGTCAAAAAAATATAATCACGAACAGCTAGTGTGTTTATATTTGATCCAGTGTGTTTACTATTGCTAGAATTCTCTCGTTTATTAACAACTAGTTAGTATGACGTGCCACCACAAATATGGAAGCAATTGTGGCTCTAATCTCTTTGGGCGGCGCCGGCGTGTTGGAAGGAGATCCTGACATATTAAATTTTCTTGATCATATTGCGTTTTTATTTACTTTGCTACATGCCTCCTCGTAAAACTGAAAGTTTTACGAGGAGGCATGTAGCAACGTGTACAAATACTGCTGAATTATTTGCTGCAATTTTTTTTACAAACTAGGTTTTGTACGCGTTTAATTTCATATCAGCTTAATTTTTTGAGTCTGAAGCTTGCGGGGTAATTGCGTAACACATTATCAGTAGCCAAAGAGATTACAAGTTTAATGTCTTGGTCAGTAGCATTGGTTTTTATTTTGACAGTTGAACAACATTCATTGCGTTATTTACGTTGCTGAACAGATATTTTTTTCGAACATAATATATGAAGCTATGGATTAGCAATATCCTTCTTCTATGATTGATTGATTGTTTGTTCTTTTATGATTGATAGTGTGATTTACACTGTGCGATTTTATTGCCTGGGACATACCATAACTTGAAGCAACAATAAAAGTTGTATTGTCTAATCAGTGTTTACTTGTTTGGACGATGCAATTAATTCGTTACTTCAATCTTATTGTAGGCCACAGGCAAGAAACTTGCATCGTCTAAATATGGCTTTATGCATTTTAGCATCTTTCTCTAAAACAGTGAAACTGCGGCAGTATTCTAAGCCCAGGTTCGCGCGGGCATATTTTTGTCACAGTGATTTTTTTTCGCGCATTTTCTGCGCTCTGCTTACCGCCGAGAGTCGAAAATCCAACAGTGTGTTTTTTGATGTACTGGGATGCTGTTGGCATGTACTGTTGAATTCTCAATGTTTCTCAACCGAGAGTTGAAACACTAGTGCGCGAAAAAAAAACCGCCCGTGTAAACCTTGGCTTAATAAACTAAAACGTTTTGTATTACCGTCTTCCACTTCCATAAAACCGAATTTCTAAATCATTACTTTTTACCAAGCTCATCTATTATTCTACCTCCCGCTAGTACCCGTAACATTTATATAACTTTGTAGTGATGAGAAAAGGTGGTGGATATTGTTATTCGTTTTTCTTTCCGCTCTATCGTAACTGCTGTTTATTGGGTCAGTCTTCTCCGGACCGTACCGTTTAGTTGTGGGAGAACTTTTAAATAATAAGTTATTGTTAGAGGTATAAGGAGCTATACTGTAGGAACGCCTTTGGATGTTAGGAGTTTTCTTTCTCTCGAAAATGTTTTGGTGATCTATTTCTTTTTACCCGACTACGGCAAACCAAAAAGGAAGGTTATGATTTTGACCGGGTATATATGTTTATCTGTTCCCTCATAACTTCAAAAGTATTTATAATGATTTGACAAATAAGGTTTCGTTAGAAGCGTCTTGACCATTCCTGGTTATAGGCTATGTGACGTCACACTAAATTCAATATGGCGCCCTCTAGAGAACATAAAGTAATTAATTTAAAAATAAATATGGCAGGGTCCTGCCATCTACTACCTACCAATACTATCATTATCAAGTATGACAGGACTTACTTTGTTTAGGTTATTCCTAATGTATAAGCTTCCCAAACCAACGTTGTACTGACAACGTATAAAGGGTGAAATTAAATTAGCTAACCTAGTGAAACTGTTTTGTTTTATCGTGTTTAGATATCGAAACCCATCACGTCTGTGTAAGATTACACAAAAAAAAAAAATCCTGATTTTTAAACCGATACATATTTCAAGTAAGATATTACTTTTATTGTTAGGTTTCGATATTTAAGAAAATAATTTCTTCGAAATCTACTCCCTATGTTCCTCTTCCTAATTCTACCAAATCTGGCAGAAAATCTGAAAGTGAGCAGCTGCCTCCTAACCTTATCATCAAAACATTTTCATACACAGGATGTCGGAACTTTTCATGATTATGTTCCTGTCTTTGATGAGCTATTAAAACAAAATGGCGAATGAAGCAAATTATCCTTATAAAACCCTGGCTGCATATAAGAGTATTTTCCGTGTCGTTTCCTCTCTGTATCGTGTAGCCACTTAGCCAGAGACCGACACAGTTTGTGCAACATTCGTTAGCGGTACAAGCCTTGGATTAAACATAAATAGACAATTAAATGCTTATTATTTTGCGTCACATTTCCAGTTTTTAAATGTTCGTGGAGGTCTGGGAATTAAAATGTACGGCATTATGTTGTGTCAAAAGATTTTCATTGGGCTTCACAATGTTTTTGTTAAATACTAATTACCATCAGATTGTTCAGTTTTGCTCTTTTCTACAAAGGAATATGTTCTTAAAGGGAATTATGACCACGTAATTTTATATGAATTTTTATTTGCTCTGCATTGGAGTGTCAACCTTAAGACTAAAGCGAAAAGTTGTTACAGATTTAAATAAATCAGAAGCGTTGTACAGATACCAGCACATCAAGCCAGCTACAAAATCTGTCAAATTTCTTTAATAAATTTTATCACTAAGGTATAAGGTTCAAAGTTGATTGGGAAAATTTGACAGTTTCGGGTAGCTGTATGTGCTGGCGTCTGTAAAGAGTATTTTAACGACAGATAATAATATTTTTATTTTTGTTTAACCTATACTGTCCCACTGTTGGGCAAAGGTCTTCCCCAAGTCCTTCCAGGTACTCTATTCCCGCGCCAACTCGAACCAGCCAACTATAAAAAAATAGTACACGAGAAATTGACAGTATAAAAAACAATGTATATATTACAAACCAATCAAAAGAAAAGTGCAATTTTTGTGTGTAAGTACTTATAGAGCGGAAGTATAGTATTCTATTCCAACATGACATACTGCTTTTAGCCAGGTAAAACATTTCGTTATGAAATTGAACTTATAAGAATGCCTTAACAATTACACAAAGCAGGATTGTTTATTATTAGGTACTTACTTACCTACCTATTGATGTGTTTTTCCTGAAGACCTCATTGGAGGATATATTATTTGTTTTATTTATAATAGTAACAAATAATAACAGGAGTCGGAGTTTCCTTTATTTTGTCATAGAGTCAGTCGTAATTCTACCGCAGATTATACTGCGTTATTTTACGCAATTTGTAAGTGGTCTTTTAAGACAGTTTTAACCAATTCTTGGTTGTATAGAATTGTTTTTGTGTTTGAAAGGATGAATTCGTGTGATTTGTTGGGTATTATAAGACATGTCGTGAATTGCCTGCCTGAATGGGATGATTCTTGCTCGGAAGTAATGAAGTTCAGGTAAAGGAACATGTGCTTCTTTTCCTTAGAATAAGTAGGGGTTAATCTGTCAAGCGCCGCTAATGAGACACAATTGATTTTCTATTGTTTCGTCGCCGATCGGCGAACCGCGCCGCTTGACCGGTTAAATTCATTATTTATATAAAAGAAAGATGAAAATGACACAGAAATTAATTCAGGTATATTCAGGCTTGTTGCTATGGTATAGATATAAGTATAACTTTAGAGCCTGTTAACCTAAATGTTTAGTACCGCATCTTCTTTCTTTATTAACATTGAAAAAAAAAATACACTGGTGAATCTTTTGGTCTATAAACAATTTTCAAGAATTATATTATGCATCAATACTGTATTGTGTGTTTCGGTTCGTGGATGGATGGACCATCCATTACATATGCATAGGTAAAGACCCCTCCGTGCCGTACGTAAGCCGTTGGTCCTGGCTGTCATTCATAGATCTTTGACAGTCGTTACGAATAGTCCGAAACCCAAAATACTGACAACCAGTCTTACCAAAGAGTTTTGTGTTACCGTAGGCAGTTCAGTTGCAGTTCATCAAATAGTTGGGAAAAGGCTAGGTAGATTTATTAACTTTGCAGTATTGAGGAATACACGATATAGTCAGTTTTTTACCTATAAATAATGGTAAAAAACCGTATTATTGATTCATAATAAATCAAAGGGCTAGAATAAACAATTTTTGAATACCGTTTCCTCATACCTTAATCAGTCCAAGTAGAAAGGTATGACAGGAATCTGAATGGCCGCTAATTATAACGTATGCATATGAAATCAATCGAATACTGATTAGGTACGTGTTTCATAGTTATTTAGTGTGTTCACACCTTTCTTTCGTTTGAAAAAGGGCCGAAAGGGCACTGCACTTTGATTTGACAGCTGTAGTTGCCATAGACAACGAATGTTTTTCTTGATTTGTTTTTTTTTGTTGTTCAAAGCCGTAAACCATGTCTTCTAAATATCTTTGATAGGTATCAATATAAAGAAAAAAAGCCGAGAGGTGTCGTGGGACACCCGGTTGGAACGAAGTTCCTCTCGCTGTATTTTATGTATTAAATAACAGGCACACGATTGTAAACACACAAACATTATACATATTACAGCAAAAGTGTCCTGACGGTCAAAATGTAAGCGTGCAGAGTATATATAGGTAAGGTGTGGTAAGAAACTTAATTCCAAAAAAGTGGTGAATTTGACTAAGTACACACATCAAAAGTGTCTACGGATCAACATATATTTTTGCAATAACTTTTCTCCTGATTGATATTAATTAAAATTTTCTTTAAGGATTCATCAAATAAAGTGTTTTCGCTTGTCACAGTAACGATAAACCAAGTCACCTTTGCATTAATAAAGAAATTTGCCATTTTCCTAATAAAGGGATTTTTGACATTTGAACCACTAACACAAAAGTTCGAAAAAAAGACTGAAATAACAGTTTTCTTTAAAATTTTATTGGGTAACTTAAACAATTAATAATCCGTGTTTCTACCGCGAACACTAACAACACAAGAACATCGGTTTGGCATACTCAAAATGAGTTCATCCAAATCACGCTGTGGAATGGCCGCCCATGTTCGTTGCAACAACAAAAAAAGGTCTTCTTGCGACTGGATACCCTCCATATTCGGCAGAGCTCTTCTCTGTAGCATATCCCATGCATGCTCAATCGGGTTCAAGTCTGGCGACTGAGCAGGCCAGGGCAGGACATTGATGTTAGCTGCGGCGAGAGTCTGTCTTACAACTCTTGCGGTGTGCGGTCGTGCATTATCATGCATTAACTGAAATAAGGGACCGATTTGCACTTGTAGAGGAACGATGACGTCTGATACAATCGTCTCAGCATAAATTTGAGCGTTGAGGTTGCCTCTGATCCAAATCAACTCAGTTCTTCCGCCGATCCAAATACCCGCCCATACCATGATGGTTCCACCACTATAAGGATGGACTTCCTGGCAGGATTTTAATCGCTGTTGGCGTCCAGGGGTTCTCCAGTGTCGTATACGTCTTGTATCCGGTCTCATACCAAAACGAGACTCATCAGAAAAGCACACGAAACGCCATTGTTCTTCTGCCCAATTTCTGTGTTCAAGAGCCCATTGATATCGAATCCTACGATTGTGCATTGCTATAGGTGGTACCCGTAGCGGTCTTCGGGAATGAAGGTTCACTTCATGCAAGCGGTTTCTGACTGTTTGGTCGCTAATTAAGTTCCCTGAAGAGTGATGAAGCCTCACGGCTAACATCATGGCGGTTATTGTTGGAGCTCTTCGAGTTAAGATTTGAATATATCGGTCTTGTCTCCGTGTGGTGCAGCGATACCGTCCTCCATGGCGCTCAGCCACGGTACCAGTGCTTCGGTAACGTGTCCAAAGTCGACTGATAACACTCTGACTTGTATTCAGAGCTAAAGCCACAGTACGTTGCCGGGAACCAGCTTCTATCATTCCCACGGCTCTGAGCATTTCTTCCCTGCTTAAATGACGTCGCCGCTCCATAATAACGTTGGTTTTAATCAGTAGTAGGGAAACAGTAGCACTAATAATGTCTTCAATGCGTTGTATGTTTTTATAGGGAAAATATTGACAGCTGATTTTCATCTTTTACTCAAATTTGATTCACAGTTCCTGATTCAAATTATGAAATGCACCAAAAAGGATCCATATAAATTTATAAAATCATAAATTTATTACAAAGCCACATCTCAATCTCAAGAAATCCGCATAAAAATGCTTGATCCCTAGACACTTTTGATGTGTGTATTTGTGTATGACTTATGTTAAGTCACCGCACAACATAACCTAAAATTAAAATTATAACCAATATTTTACTTCATTTAATCATTTTCATTCAAAAAGTTCATGTTGTTTTTTTACTATAAAATTTGCCATATACCTAATAATACTTACTCATTAATGTAATCGTAGGATGAATCTGAATTAAATGTATTATTATTATTATTAACTTTAGTACCTACAATAAGAATTACTAATACCCAACCTTTGTCATCCTTATTTCCATTACAAATAGGCTCGACTAGACGAAGGTTGGCTCGTGTTCCCTAGCACCGGAGTCAACGGCATTCTACGTAGCCAGGAAAACAATGATGTCGTAAGTTTTTATGTTATGCCCACAAATGTCTTCTTCAACATCGTCTGACTGTGAATAACTGTCGCTATCTCTTTCACACACGCGGGTATAGGACAATTAAAAAGAGATGGCGTAATTTTTGCTGCTAAAGTGTTAGGACTAAAGGGTGGATAAGTCTGTTGTGCTTTTGTCGCAATTTTATTTAAACTTCGAATCTTCTTTTCTTGTAACAAACTACTATGATAAAATATCTCTATTTACTATTCGTTTCTTTAGGGTTCCGTACCTCAAAAGGAAAAAACGGAACCATTATAGGATCTCTTTGTTGTCCGTTTGTCCATCAATCAGTCAAGACCCTTTTTCTCAGGAACGCCCCCGAGTCATCAAGTTAAAATTAATATCAAATACTCAGAGCTGAAATCCTTTGAAGCAGTGAAAAGCTCAAACTTCTAAGTCAACGCAATGAAAAGATACGGGCGTTTATGTTCCGAAATCAAAACCTATACGGTACTTCCCGCTGACCTAGAATTATGAAATTTGGCAAGAAGCAATGTCACTCCGAAAACCATAAATTTGTAGTTACATTAAAAAAAAATCCCGTGATAAATTATTTACATACCTACAAAGTACGAAACCCTCGGTGCGCGAGTCCGACTACGACTACGGCGGTTTTTTTAGGCTCTACAATACTTCATCATCATCATCATCCAGAGCCCAACTTCAATCACTGCTGACCATAGGACTCCCTTCTCATGTGCCAATCCCCAGGCTCCTGTTCCAGCCTCATCTAGGTTCTACCTTCGACGGTAATGTAATAATGTCGCCTGCCCGTCTCGCTACAATACATACCTTTTCAACTGACCCCTCCCGCTCTGGCTGGAGCGAAGGGAGTGTCAGACTCTTACTGACTAAAACCCATCCGTGTTCCTTCCTTAGCCCTTTATGTTCCGGGGTAGCGGTAACCCTTTCGGACAATCCCGCACCCCCGGCAGGCTTCGGCCCTGGCAGGCCCCTTCCTTTATGCTGACATCTCTTTAACATCAAATGTGATACAGGGTGATTCTTTTACCGGTTCCAAATTTTTACAGGATGTTCTACCCAAGAATATGAACAACTTTCACTATGGGACTAACTCTGAAAACACGAAAAAAAAATCAGCAGTTTCATACATTTTGGTCAAGTAGGTATTCAACTTTTGTATGAAACAGCTGATTTTTTTTTGTGTATCCGGTAGAATACAGTATGATATTTTAGACATAACTTTTTTTCACCCTATACCAAAAATAAACCCACAGGAATAATTTAAACTAGTCACAAAATCGTGTTAACAACAACATTTTTTCACGTCCCATCCTTATTCGTTTATTATTTGCCATAACAATCGCCAATTGATTGCATAAACAAAACGAGTTCCCACTAATGATATTATCACTACGGAGCCTCCCATTATCGAGACCATTGTTCATCTCGGGCCTCTCAGAGGAATTTAGGTATTATTATTATTATTTTCAAGGAGACTCCCGGGACCACGATACGACATCCGACGTCGCATGACGAGAATTCTTAAGAAAAATCTGAAGGGTCTTTGAAGGAGTTTGTTGTGGAAAAATCTTTAGTATAGAAAGAAAATATATTTACAGTACCTAGACGCTAAAAAAAGTTACTCTGCTAACTTTGACAGTAGGGTACCTATCTTTTGCATATCTTTTTGCGTGTTCTTCGTCCTGTTTGCATTCGTTTTCCATGGCGTATGGGCTTTATTAGGATGTTTTGTTTCTTAACTGTGAAAAAATGTTAACTTTGGGATGCATGTAGAAGTCTCCTCGTATAGCGCAGTTTGTTCCGCCAGTTACTCAACTGAACCGAGCGCTCGGCGCATCCTGGACAGTCACACCCAACACCTTATTTGACTGGCCAATTCTTTCCTTGCGGTGGTAGGGCTAACGCCCGCCTGGTTTGCGACCCAAGCAGCCTGCTGCGTTTCGTCGATGCGTGGGAGTTCCAGTGCCCTAGGCATCTTCTGGGCACTCTCGTTCCATCATAAACCTCGTCCATCGCTTTCCATCAGGCGTGTTCGAGGTCAAGAGCGGGCCCGTTCAGAAAAAAAATCACGATGAATACAAAAAAAAAAAAATATCCCTATTACAATTTTACCCTCAACATACCAATTGCCAAATGATTGCATAAATAAACCGAGTTCGCACTAATGATATTATCACTACAAAGCACTCCCATTACCGAGACCATTGTTCATCTCGGGCCTCGGCTCTCAGAGGAATGAGGAATATAGGTATTATTATACAGGAAATTTTTTAACCAGGCGTAAACTGTAACCACTATTCAGTACGTGATTCTAGACGTAGCGTAGAAATGTTTTACCCGTTATAAAAAAATTTAATTGTTCCATATATTTTGACCGCTTAGGCACTTTTCTATAAAACAGCAGCATTTTTTGATAATTGACGAAAAAATTTCTACGCTAGGGGGTCTAGAATGCCGGGGTAGCGGGATTGTCCGAAAGGGTTACCGCTACCCCGGGACACAAAGGGCTAAGGAACACGGATGGGTTTTAGTCAGTAAGAGTCTGACACTCCCTTCCGCTCCACCCAGAGCGGGAGGGGTCATTTGATAATTTCCCATCAAAAAAAGGGTTTCTAGAATCATATTAGGTTACAGTTTGCGCACTGGTTATTTTTTTTCCCTGTATTATCGAGGAGACTCTCGAGACCAAGATACGGCATTCAACGTCGCATGACGAGAATTCTAAAGAAAAATCTGAAGGGTCTTGGAGTTTGTTGTGGGAAATTCTTAAGTATAGAAAGAAAATATATTTACAGCAGCTGAACGAGATAACAGAGTTGCTTTTGCTTGTCTGTTTGCTTGTTCTTCGTTTTGCCTTTACGGTTTTCCGTTACGAAGAAACACGTGGTTTGTATATGGGCTAATTAGGATGTTTTATTTATTTTTTAACTGAGAAAACTTCAAATGAAATCTGTATTTATTGGTTTATGTAGCAGAATATCAACTTATCATAGAATAGTAAATATCTTAACTTTCGTATTTTTACTATTAGTGATGATGAAAATCAGCGAATTTTCTTACAGAATTTTCGATTTTTAAAAAAGAGTGTCCATGGAGTTTCTTGACCTTTCGTTTGCATAGCTATTTGCCCATTTGGAATGGGCAAATAGCTTCATATTGCTGACTGATAATTCCTGAAAAGTGCCTGTAAATGGTTTAATTACTTCGAGTTTAGTTTTGACAATGAAGGTGCTTAACTGCAATACGTTCTATGTCCATTTTAATTATTTTTCAGTTTTCCCTATGATATTACGTTTACAAATATCTTTTTTAACATCCAGTCGTTCGCATTGATAATAGTGGTAGAATTTTATCTCACAAAATGTCGTAATTCAAGGCTCAGTTGATTATTTCGCAGTCATTTTACGGGTTTTATGCTCTCCATAATGGCCCAGTGTCCAGCCTAATAGTGTAGAACAATTTGTGAGAATTGCGTGCACCACACCCTTTTAAAAGGATATTTTTTTTTTCGCCTTTTTCGTGGCCGTTTTAGAATATCAATACGTTAATATGTAGATAGGTAGGTTCACTCATTTCTCGTCTCATTTCGATGGTTTCCAGTATCTTCCCAAACCTCCTGTACTGTCCCACTGCTGGGCAAAGGCCTCCTCCAAATCCTTCCAGAAACTCTTTTCCGGCGCCACCTCGAACCAGCCCTCGCGGTACGCGTCCAGGTCCTAAAGTTATGAATGCAAAATGTTGATGTTTTTCGTTGTACCGACTGCATATTATACGGTATGAAACACGGTATAGATACAATAGGTATACGTTTTCTTCCGAAGCACGTAAAGTAAACCTTTATACTCTGCAAAGCAAGACACCAAAAGAAATAATTTTCTCAATGTTTTCAAGTCCAACATTTAAATGAATTGAAAGTCAAACTGAAGACGTATTACAACATAACATTATGGAATGCAAATAAATATATGAATATTTATATGTATCACTACATCTACCATTTCACATTCAATAAGAGTGTGTGGCTCTTCTATCCAATCTTGTAAACGAAGTAACAAGTAGCGATTTTATAGTTAGTTATTGTTTGCAGTCACCGAGTACTTAGTAAATGGAATGCTCATATACATCCTACCTACTTGATAGAACTTCACCCCACAAGCGTATTTTGTACGAACAAAGTAAGTTTGTTACTGGTTTATAAGTAGTGTAGTAGTGTTTTTCAGTTAACAAACAGTTGATCAAGGTTTATAAGTAGTGTAGTAGTGTTTTTCCGTTAACAAACAGTTGATCAAGAATTTATATTGATCTGTTATTTGCGCTTTAACCCCTCCATTTCTAACTCCTCCGTGACCACAGTTCATTGTCCCCCCTGATCTGATGGCTAGACTGTCAGACGACGTTTATTTCTGCACTCTTGTATAATAAAATTAATCAACTAAATAACGACTAAACCCATTAACAAATCGGCGACGAATTAAAAAGCAAACAGGCTGACGTCACACGTTCTGAAAGGAGCTCCAATTTCGGAGGTTTCATTCCAGCGGGTAGTTAGTCTGTGTCCACATGAGCGGGCAAGAGTTGGGGTGTAGAAATTCAATGGGTACGCTTGATTTTCGTATCTTTGATGTAGATGGCACGTTTTAATTAGGAACGGGGTGTGTCAGGGTTATAACACGACAGAAAAAACCAGACCTGAATTGAGTTTCGTTTGGTCTGATTTGATCTTAGTTCAATACTCAGTTATTTATTGCATCCCACAATGCATATGCTTGGGTGGTAAGAAACATTTGTTGTAACAACCGTGGGTTGTCGGGCACAGCAAAAGAACAATTTGAAGAGGGAGGACTTATTTAATACATGCAAACTAACATATTCTAAGTAAAATTTAAGGTAACATTTCATTAATTATTAATTTTATATAAAAAAATATGATTATTATGTCTGTTCTATGGATTTGTCAATTAAATATTCATTTATTAAATGTGTTGTATATCATCTGCCTAGCCTTTTCCCAACTATTTTTGGGGTCGGCTTCAGTGTAACCAAATACAGCAGAATTCCAGTATTTTACATGGAGCGACTGCCTATCTGACCTCCACAACCCAGTTACTAGGTAACACGATACCCATTTGTAAGATGACAGAGTTTCGGGCTTCTGGCGACCCGTTACGACTGTCAAAGATCCACGAATGACTGCCGGGACCAACTTTACGTGTTTTCTGAGGCACGGAGGGGTCTCGGAATGTAAAGATGGTCTCCATCCCCAAACCCATCCACGGACCGACCGCGGCAAGCGTAGCTTAACCTAATCGATCGACCCGTGCGGCTCTTATTACTTAGCCACGAGCCCCTATTTATTTGATTTTAGTTTATGGTTTCAAAAATTGGTATAGGTAAGATAGTCTTTAAAAGATCGCTTTTACTGATGAGACCGCCCGTTGTGTCACCCTATGTAAAATTTCTAGATTTACATTTGTGGTTCGTTCCTTATATTTTATTTCAATGTTTAATTTCACGTAAGGTCCGGCGTTTCTAAATTTGCCAAAGATGTAAACAACAATGGCCACTCGAAATTGGATAAAATCGATATACAAGAACATTTCTTCTATGTAATGCTTGTTTTCGTCTAGTTAGCTTGAAGATTCTCCGAGCTAACTAGACGAAAACAAATAAATGTTCTTGTATATCGATTTTATTCAATTTCGAGCGGCCATTGTTGTTTATATCTTTGGATAATTTAGAAACACCGGACTATAGGTATTTTACTTTCGTTATTTTATGAGGTTGTCAAACAACTTTTAGTTATTTGAAATGAGCCTAATAAGCTCAGAGGGGTGAAGGATAGCGTGTTTAACTCCAATTTGGAAAAGTTTGGCTGATTACCCTCTCGATATGAATACTTTATTGCCCAAGTAAATCACAAATTGCGTGATAATGCTCAGTATTAACACTTGTTTATTTCGTTACGATTTCAGCTTTGTTATGTCGCTTTATAAAGTTTCGGTTACGGTGTGATAAGGGAGATTTAAATTCAAAGTAGTATATAACGAAAATGATGTACTTATGTATGTATAGTTTTATTAACGTACGTACCTAGATACTTCAAAATGCTCGGCATTGCAACGAATGCTGCACCCATGACAGTAATGCTGTAAGAACTGTTCCACTGCCGATGACACTGAGTTCTGTCAATCTGACACTGACAGCTGTCACTGACATTGCCTAAAACAGTGTCTACAACAACTGCAGCGCCATACACGCACTATTGACACCCCACAGGAGTGTCAATAGTGCGTGTACAACAGGAGTGTCCAGTCTCCATGTTGTTTAACGTGACTTAGGCTATTGAATAACCCTGGCCTGCTAGGCTGCTAGTAATGGGTTTTTCGTAGAACCTATAGTGCTGCGGCAAATCTTAGATTTGACCAATTTCAAGCTTGTGAAACAAATATTGATTTGGTAGACAGGATCGCGTTTCCCTCTTCCAAAAAGTCAGCAGGTGGATGTGCAATTCCTGAACTGACTCAAAACAAGACAAATTCTCAGACAACGACATTTCCAAACTAAATCCCAGTTCAAGACGGTAACAAGTCCTCGTGACTCCAACAGTTCTGCTTATTCCAGGCTTACATCAGCATCGAACGTCAGTTAGTAACTTTCAAACTTGTTCTCACGTAGATTCACTCTGTCAGAAACTGAATGCGTCCGCGCGAATAAATCTCTTCCAGACTTTATTAAGTTTCATATTTTTGGACGGTATCCGTGACCTGTTTTCGTAAAAGCTTGTGCAGCATCTGAGTATGTCTTCCAGGTCTCGTCTCGGCTTTTATGCAGGATTTTAGATGAAATATTAAAGTGGATGAGATGTAGGTAACTTGAACTGAGATTTTGAGGCTCTTGAAGTGTGCAATTTTGTATGCTCTTAGTGAGATTATAGACTTCGGCCTCATGCTTTTGTAAGACTAAGACAAGCAGTAAGCTCTTCAACTATTCTATTTGAGCATGGGTTACTTCCTTGTTGAATTATACTTATGGCATTCCACGTTCAGAATTAATAAACTATTGTACGGTCACCAAAGGAGATGAATAACCAGCGTCGTCGGATATAGTCGAAGTTTAGTAAGCAACCTGTAGATGTTTTTCCAACAGTTCATTTGTCAAGTTAATATTCATTAAAAAACATCTATCGGTTTCTTACTAAACTTCAACTAAGTATATCCAACGACCCTGGTTAATAATCTCTTTTGGTGACTGTACCTTAACATTTTCTTCGAAAGTTTTAACATCCATTAGTTACCTTCATTCTTCAGTATGTTAATGAATATGTTAACACCACTTAAAAGGTACTGGCAATCCATCAAATATTTATTAACTTGCTTGACCGGTACTTTCGACACAACAAAAGCTAACCGCCTAACTGTAAACATAAAATTCATCAACACAGTATGTATGCCACGTTGTTCAGAAAGATTACAGATGACATTCGATAGCCGCTTGCGCCTGTATCGATGCCGAAATAAGTCCTAATTAGCCATGTGTGGGGTACCCGTTGTGCAGACAGGTCATTGTTCCACCTGACTGTTTAAGTCAGCACGCTTTTTGGTATTCGCGACGGGAACAGGTGGCGTGCGTGACACCTGCTTCCGGCGATGCGCGTACGCATATTTGGGATATAGAATGCATGTCGCGGACGCTTTATTGGTCAGTCGTGTCTGGACACTCGATGCGTACACATGTCATGCGCGGCGCCGGTCTCGCATGCTTTCGAAACAAGGTTCCATATTGGTCGATGTCTGTAAATAAGTAAAAATGTAAAAAGGAGTTACGATTAAAGTGAAATTTATTTATGAGTAACATGTTTTTGGCACTCGTTTTTATTAAAAGTTAGCGGCAGTTTGCTTGTTTGTATATTTTATTATTATTTGGAAAGTAATATTTAGTCAGGACGCCCTGAATGGTGTGGACAGTGTTTTGTATGTATGTCGTGTTTGTTATCTCTGCCGGAACAATTGTCTGTCGCCGGATGCTGCCGACAGTTCCAACGGCTATATGATAATGTATGCCAGTGACTGCCGCTGTATTTTTAGTATTTGCACAATGTTTTTCCATAACTTTATAGGTACCTATTTATAGCCCGATTTTTTAATTTATCAGATCATACTGTTTATATATTGTATTCGTAGGCGAAAAAATCCCCATGCGTATTACGAGTGAAACTGTTAGATAAAATGCCAACCAAGTACTAAAAATCATACGTTTTCTTGTCTCTTCCGAGTCTGTTCACGTCAATCGTTTGGATACGACGCGTTGGAACTTGGAAAGCGCGAGAAGGAACGATATTGACATCTCAGTAGTGACAAGGGTAGCCGAGAAAGGAGTCTTTAACGCAAAGGTCGGAAAACGTGTTCCTGAAGCCTTTTGTTGGCGCAATATTTGATACCGATTTGCTCAGACTTCAGATACGCGGGGAAATAAAAGCTATTGTGATAAACTCAATGTTTACGTTCAAACCTTTGCGCAAAACTTTTTTGCTCAACCAATTTTCTTTTTTTTCAGACAAGCAGTTTTATAGTATTCTGCCAAAAACATTAACAATCCAATCAAAAGTGGACTGTGATCGCCTTTTAGGCGTTAAATTAGTAGTTCTAGTGTAACTTTTTAGTGCTTCTTTACCAAATATTTATACCTTGTAACCAATAAATCAGCCTTAAATATAGAACGAAGTCACCTTAAAGGACCAAAAGAATTTTGTAAACTTTTTAATAGTTGACGATCGCCTTAAAATTTTTACGGGATTCTAGTGTAAGTGTAAATAAACGAGTGTGCGTAGAACCCTTTTTTACCGGATCCTTTTGTACGATATCATCGAATATTTGTAGAATGGTAAATGTGGTAGAGTGTGGTTTGTGGTGGTCCCGTGACAACGTGAGGTGGTGTTAAACAGTGGGAAAGTTCTAGAAGGTGGAGACCATGGAGCGGTGCGATGGATTCCTGGTCTACAGAAAGCCGGTGTACAGGGTCTTCCAGTATTTGGAAACGTAAGTACACTTCCCATAATAGGTTTTTATAAAACAACTGCCATTGTTTGAAGAACTGTTTCAAGGAAGGATTTTCGGAAATTCGTCTCGGAAATGTGTTGAAGACAAGAACACTAACGAAACGGATGAAATGGTTAACAAATAAACACTCCATTAAAACGACCTTGATGTACGCTAAGAATTCCTCTAGGCCTATAAATGATGAAACGACTGCGTTTTCGCTTTCAGAATTAGCGTTCTCTAGGTAAGTTTTTATGACGTCAGTTCTTCAAAACGCTCCCGCATCAAGAAATCAAACAAAATTAACCTTTTAACCGCTTACACAACACGATTAACGCAACAAATATTTTCGTTTCCATTTCGCCAGGATATATTTACGACCAAATACCACAGCTCGTTTAATTAATCTGCTTTTTTATTTTTATGCTGTTTTCTATCAGGTATTTATTTTTCGTTTTTTTTTTTTCGGGCGCTGGGGGCACGACAACTTATATAAAGTCGGGCGGTTAAAAGGTTAAACGCTGTAAACGATTATTGCCAAGAAGTTCTTGTTAAGATTTCGCGACTTAATTTTACCATACAGACAAATTTTTTTTCAGGGTTACAGATTGCGCATTGGTTAAAAAAAACCTGTATTTGACCTTTTCTGACTTTGATATTCGGTTTGCCAGCAGAATTTGGCAAATTAAACTAAAAAAGATACTTTGTAAAGGGCAGATTAAATTGAAGATAACATTAAGAGCCTCACAATGGCCTTGCGATTTCCAGGTAGGTTTGGGAGTAAAAAATATTTTATGTGCTGATGGGTTAAAAAGGAGTCTAAAATTAGATGTCAAAGAATGTAGTGGCTAATATTAGAGGCAAAATGGCGAAGATCTAAACATAATTGTATTATTTATAAAATTTAATGATTTGAAAATTTCTGAAAACACGAGGCGCGTGGCTAAATAATAACAGCCGAGCGGGTCGATCGAAGGTTAAGCTACGGTTGCCGCGGTTGGTTCGTGGATGGGATACCATTCATTACATATCGAGACCCCTGCGTGCCTCGGAAAGCACGCTAAGCGTAGGTCCCGGCTGCCATTCGAAGATCTTTGTCACAATCGTTATGGATAGTCAGAAACCCAAATCTCTGATAACCAGTCTTACCAAAAGGACAGGTAAACACGAAAGTGTTACCGAGGAACTGGGCTGTGAAGGTCAGATAGGCAGTCGCTCCATGTAAAGCACTCGTATTCAGCTGCATCCGGTTAGACTGGAAGCCGACCCCAACATAATAGGGAAAAGGCTAGGCAGATTGATACTGTAAACACACTTTTCATCTCGCATTTAAATCTGCCGGAGATATAGTAAGATTTGCACACTATCCTTGATAGTTTTCAGAATCGTACTTCACATAAAACAAATGACTGTCAGGAACTTGTCCCAATCTACAAAATGGACAAAATCTCCCTGACTAAGTTAATAGCTCCACATCTATTAATGTAGAACCCGCAACATGTTCAATGGCTCCAACTAATCATCTATTAAGTAGATGGCTTCCCAGATTGAGACATTCTGGCGAATAGCGCTGAACACTTCGGTAGACAGGCCTGCATGTTTGATGAGCCACTCTCCTTCAAATCCGACAGGCCAATCGATCATTAACAAGGACACTCTATTCTGAATCCTAAATTGATGATCCTAGAGTTGAATTTAATTGAATGGAGTTAGAAAGGATAATTAGCCAGAAATTGATATGGTATTTAGAAGGGGTATTAGTTTTGACGTTGCATATTGCGTTGGATATATTAATCTAGGCATTAAATCATGGTTTTAATAAACTTTTTTTTCGTAATTTGTTGATTATATCTTTGTTTTCAGTTCTGAATAAAGGGATTGTATAATTAAGGCAACAGAAAACAGTAAAATAAGAAAACAACGGGAGCTTATCATATCCGAAACAACAACACAAAAATAAAAAAATCATTATACACATATTAAAATTTTATGTCGCTTTTCGTGCGTGTCTGTGTGACCGCGTTGTTCTTCCAAACTACGCAACAGATGTTGATACGGTTTTCACCATAATTTAGAGAATTCATTCCCGAGGGTTTATTTATATAATACATTAATATTAAACTAACATACAGGGTGGCAGGACAGCACATCGACGCACAACCTGTTACCATGGATTCAGTACATTATTCTGCGTTATAACTTTACGTCGGTTTAAAAAAAAAATGGTGCTCCATACATTTTGACCGCAGAGTTAAGTATTGCACATTTCTATGAAATAACAGATATTTTTTTGATAACCAACGAAATTTCTCTACGCTAGGGGATCTAGAATCTTGTGCTAAATTCATGGTTTTAATTTGCGCGTCAATGTGGGGACCACCCTGTATAATAAAGAAATCTTGATGTTTTGTCAAGTCGTAAAAACCGTGCGAAGCAGGGGCGGGTAGTAAGTCTAACATAAAATCCTCTTGCAGAATACAAAGCAACTAAAGAACAACATTCTCTCTTATACACATAAGCTTAGATACTAAAACCTTACGTTACCCAAACAAAGAACACACACTACCGTCTCCAAAACCAGTAACCGTCTCCAGGCCTCGTTTTCAATAGAATCTGGTCCCGATATCGACAAGGTAAACGCCATTGAAGCGTTGGCTGATATTCGCAAGGAACACAATACGAGGTATTGTCGGCCCACACATCGGAATACCCTTGAAATAGCTTTGACCACTGCACTGGATACTGGGAGTTAACATCGGAATTACGGAATTAATTATTTGACGTAGGAATAGAAATTGTTTGGATTTGGACGAGTTTGGTAGTGTAGGTTTTTGTTTAGAGTCTAGACTAGACATTCTAGTGTTTGCAGATGAAATTAAAGTGACGATTTAATAGTAGATTGTACAACTAAGGCATAAAAGAAGCTATTTTACCCCGAGACGTTTATATCCACGCGAGCCGCAGGCGAGGGTGGATAGTTAAGTCGAGGGGTAAAATGGCTCGTTTATGCCTGAGTTATACACTCTGCTTTTCACTTCGATTGCGAGAAAATGAAACAGACATAAAGTATACAGTACATAATTAATCAAAAATGTTGCAAAGCATAGCTAATTCCTGCCACCACAGATAATACCGCCACGAAACTTTTTAAGTTTTTTTTTTATTTCAACATTTGTCATTCGACTTGGGTACTTCATACTGCCAAGTCATAAAAACGTTTCTTTGCGTTTTTAAATAATAAATGACAACTATTTTACCTGATTTTATTAAATTAACGATAGAAAACACGGAAGTGGTATAAATTAAAGAAAATGAAATAAATCACGACTTTAGAAGTTTTATTGTGCGTGTGGCTGTTGGGCCTGATTACCTTAGTCTCAGAAAAAAAAATTACTTTATGCACTAGAACATAAAAAGCGATTTTATGTCGCCTAAGCACAACATAAAGACGAACTTTTAGAGCATGAGAAGTGAAAAAAGTATTTTTATGGATGTAATAATAAGTAGTGTAACAAGGGTCATAATCAGCCTATAATGTTCCCACTGGCTGGGAGTCACAGGCTTCCTCTCTTCGAGAGGGAGTGGACCGTAATCCACCACGCGGGCCCAGTGCGGTTTGGTAGATGTCACAGGTCTTCGAATTTTAATAAGGGTCAACCACGTACAATGATCCACTTGGAGGACTAAGTGCGGAAACCAGTCCCAGTAACATAGAACGATGGTCAACTTTGGACCTGAGTTGTGAGGTAAAGACATAATGATGATTTGTATTACTGCTGCTGATCTTAAAGTAGAAGATGCGGCAGATGGTTTTTTACTACAGATGATTACAATTGGGTACACCTATCATAGACATAAACCCCGTTATTTATAATCGTTTAAAGTTAAGAGACGTTGAAACGTCAAAAAAGAATGGTTCACTGTAAGTAACGGTTATAAATAAACATCTAAGTTTCTTATTCTTTGAATAACAGAGCATTCAGTACATATCCAAATTCAAAACTGAACGCTTTCACACAAACCCCTCAAACCAGCAAAAAGTTAATTAATATGACCACGTGCTATGTATTAAAAATAAATAGGTTTTCATGCAGCGGCGTACGTTTTGAATAAATTTTACATAAACAGCGAACAGACCGGTGCGAGTTGGAGCAAGACATTGAAATTTACATAAAACCACGATATTTCACGAATGTACCAGCCAGCATGAATACCTAGCCTGTTACTATTGACCCGCCTTTAATTTTCAAGTTCTCTTTATAAAATATCTACAAAATGTTTGCAGCCTCTGTTTGTGATGTAAAACTGTTGTTTATAACTGCATTGTAAGCATGGAAAGCAGCGGCATCGGAATTACAAGTTTCTTTATTATTATTTCTGGAATCTGGCATACATAAACTCGGCGTGAGTTTATGTATGTTAGATTCCAGAAAGGACATTGCCCATTCTGTTAGGAGTTTTGGGCCCCTAAAAAATTTCGCATGTCACTGTGGTTTTAACTTGGTTTTGTAGACCTGGAATTACCTTTTCATATCGTGAAATCGATTTTCAATTATTCACCCTAGTTTAAGAGAAATCTTATTTTTTCGGGTGATGAAATTGAGGTTATAAAACAAGTTTGTTTTTTGTTTTAAACATAAGTATTTGAAATTAAAATAATAATAATGTTTATGTATTAATATTGATTCCAGAATTTAGAAAACACTACATAACTTCTTCTCTTGCAAGATATTATGTATTATAGGTTAAACCTAATTCGGTACGAGTTTGAGCACGCTCGAATCGATAATATTGATTGCAGTCATAACTCGGAACGCACCCTATGTTAGATCTGTCTAAGTGTGACCATGTTAAATATTTTGGTAATCGATTTACCCAATCGATTTGTTATAAATAATATTATTCACATAATTAAAAAGATAATTATAAACTCTATTTAGGTATATATGGGAGGTACTAACCTGAGTACTAACCACAATAATGTCTGTGGTACTAACTTTTGTTTATTAAGAAACTAATCAGGTATGAATGTAGCGGAATATTTCTAACAGTAGGAAATACCATGAAACATACGATAATATTTTTTTTAAGTTTATTTACTACTTTTATTTTCTTTATTTAAGCCCGCCTGTCGTCTACTTCGCGCCTAATCAGTTACATGAGAGTGTTAGCTAGATTACGACGGGAGAAAAGCTATTGTAGCCTATCTCCGGTCATTTTAGTCGGAGGATTAGTAAAATATCGATATTTTTAATCGATTACAATTATTAAATTGACATAGTATAGTCTGTCGTGTGGCAACATTCAGGTTAAGTTTTAATGGCGGAACTGATATAAATTCAATAAAATAAATATTAATTTTGTTTTCCAATGCTAGGGTAAAAGAAATGTCGATAAAATAAACATAAACATGTAAAAATACGACTTAATTTTTGAGAAGTAAATAGTCTTGACACGGCACCAAAACTAGGGGCCCATTGGTTGTCATTCTCCTTTTATTCTTCCCATAGAGTTATGCAGAAACTGCAGAACGCCACCTGCTACGATCCTTACATACTCCTATTGCTTCATTTACGTTTATCATCATCATCATCATCATTTCAGCCGAAAGACGTCCACTGCTGGACATAGGCCTCCCCCAAGCACCTCCACTTCGACCGGTTTTGTGCTTCTCGCATCCAACGAGTTCCAGTTTATGTTTATATATTTATTTATTTATTCATTTATAAAGGCGGACTTAATGCCTGGCAAATAATAAAATAACTGAACTGGCTAATAATAATATATCTGGCAAGCACGCCGGTGGCGAATACTACGCATCTGACCTTTCTGAAGGTCATTACCAATAAAGTCACTACAGGTCCTTCTAGAGCGTCCCCTCCCGGCACCCCCCGCTGGTTCCTCTTCGGGAATCTTGTTCTGTTAAAAATGCAAGGTTTTAAATATATAAAAAAACTTTCAAATGAAAATGGAACCCTTATCTTGCAAATGGAACCCTCACTAAACAAAACCTGCTAACGAATCCATCCTCAGAATACATTATAATAATTTCCAAGGTCTAAAAGGGTTTCCAGAATGATGTCTCCTAAAGCACCTAAGTGGAAAACAGTTTTATCATCCTCAAAAGGTGCTTGACCCTGAAGTCTGGAAAGATTGGGCGACATCCATTTTGTTTGTCCGTGAAGCATTAATTTATGTATTTCATTTCATAATCTTAATCTTAATTAAAAGCGGTTCCTGCAAATTACCATGAAAAAGATGTGTTTACAGACCGCGTGGTGACCGAATAAAAACGTGGAGTGTGCTCTACGTTAAAGTGAAGCGTTAATGAGTGCTCCGAGGATTGTGCTTTTTAGGGTTACTCTGGAACAAGAAGAATCTCTTATCTTAGTTGTTTTTTTATCTCATTTAATGGTGCACCGGTTGACGTCATCACCGGCAATTGCGTAACACATTATCAATTGGATTCGGTTTCATTTTGACAGTTCAACAACATTCATTGCGTTATTTACGTGCTGAACAGATACATTTTTCGAACTTAGAACTTCGAAGCAATGGATGATTCAGATTCCGATTGATAGTGTGTTACGCAATTAGGGTGCTGGTCGCAGTATTGTTCTGAGTGATGGCCGTTTTGCGTGGATGTGCCGCATATTTTCCCCCAACTTTATCTATTTTGTGTTTTTTCTTTGCTTCGTGTTTTACTGCAAATAGGTATTTTCTTTCTTTCTAATCCTAACTTTTTGAAAGTAGGTAATTATCAAAATCTTAAAGAAATGTACCTAGCAGGTGCCATTAATGAATGTGATAAATCTGTTATTAGTAGTGGGAATTTTCAATTTATTGGGCCAAAACAAAAACGATAAAAAAAAGCACCCAAATGATGTTGTCGTACCTACGGCTACGTGGGTTTTATTTATTTTTTAACTCCGTTACGTGCATACATACATTTAGGTATATTAGATTCAAATCATGATGTCTACAGAACCCTTTTTTAATCAGTTCCTCACGAACACACCACTTTTTTAAACACCAAAGCAAAAGGGTGGGATGTTTTCCTAACGCATTTTAAATATAGCACTCCTAAAAGGGGAAGCTAAGTGTTTTAAGTGCAGTAAGTATAGTATGTTTTGGTACTTTTTTTATAGAACGTTCGTTTGTGTAGTTGCTCGTAATAGGGCTATAAAACTTAATGATTTGTCTCAAGATTGTTTTTTTGAAGGCGTGTGTTAATGATCTTGGTTATTAATTTTTAATTTCGGTATAATCTTAGGGTTTGTATAATATTGAATATGTTGGGATAGGTTATAGATGTTATGTTTTCTGTTTGATAACAAGGTGAACCCAAATTCTCCTTCTCCAATTCTTTCGTATATTTTCTATGAAACAACGCACACTACAGGCGGACCGCGCCGCACTTTTTTGTATGAAAATGCGTTTCACTGCGTAGTCAGCAAGGGTGAAGTTATAATTTTACCATGCGGAACCTTTTGCAAAATTAAATGGAATGAAATGTTTGATGTTTTTTGTATTGTCACGAACTGAATTGATATCGGTATGTTAAGTTTTGTTTTCGTGTCTACCATTGACACCTAAATAAAACTAGATACGGAAAACAAATCAGTTTAGATACAGATTAAGAACGCGGCATTTGGAGTCGGGTTATATAAATAGGTTTTATGATTAGCTGTCTGTTATAATAAATAACATTGCACTACATAATAACAAGTTCCCAGCTTACTGTTTAATAATTCATCCACTCATATTTATTTGATATCTGCCTCACAGTTCTCATGTGCCTGCGTTACGGTAACTAGACCGTAGAAATAGATTGTCAGCATTCGGTATCCAAAAATATCTGATCGGCTACTATTGCGAAAATTAATATAGTTTCTAGCTACGACTGTAGTTTTGTACCTAGATTTGTGCCTAACTAGTTTACAAGGCTGGATTGAAATGAGTCACTGTTTGGCTGTTTGAGGGCTGCATACATTCGAATAAATTAGCTTAGAATAGACAAATGAATGTCGATAAACAAAAGAAAAACGATGGGCTGTTGTCGGCTGTTCTGATTTGAATTGAGGAAGGTCATGTTAAACCGTGGACTGCAATATACTCATTTGATTAATTTATAATTAATAGACTAGTGACGCGAACCTGGTGCGCACGGTTTTTGCTAGTAAGTGTAAGTTTTATATTAATCAAAATATATATTAATATCAAATAAATCTCGATGGCTTGTCCAGTCGGAAATCCGTGAACAATTAAACAACTTTAATTTATAATAGGTGTAGATCAACTTGTACCTAAGCATGGAGAAACTTATGGTCTGCTGCCAAAATCATAAAAAAGTGCCATTTATACAGACATTACCAAAACCATGGCCACAAAATGGCTCGACTGCTATATTTTATTAGCATATCAAAATCATTTTCTAGAAAAGTATAAGCAATGAAGCCCATGATAAAAACAAATACTACAAACATTAATGCGATGAAAAGTCGAGAAATCAAAAGCGATCTTCATTCACTGTCTTCCTTCCATACTTAGAAACGACTTATCTTTGAATCAAACTGCTCACAGCTAGTCAATTGACAAACATTTTAATCCTAGACCAGCTAAGTAAAAGGAACCAAGGTTTTCAAAGGAGTTATATTTCATCTACTAAGTGCGTCTCAGGTTATCATTTCAGGAACTCGGCGCTTTAGTAAAATACAGGGTGTCTGGCGGCAGATTTATGTTTTTAAATACTATTATTTCAAAAACTAATAAACGGAGCGGGGGGAGGGTGGCGTCATTAGAATCACAGATCGTGCGGATTTCTCAGTCATGATGCCGCAGTGGTCGGGTGAGCATCGCGCATTCGCCATCGAGGCATTTTTGAAGAGTTACGATTCTTACGTGATTGCTAGTCGACAATTTTGCTCACGCTTCGGTATTCGGCGGATAAATGACGGACCGAGTGTGAATTTAATTCGTTCCTGAGTGCAGAGGTTCCGCGCAAGTGCTTCGGCTTTGAACACCCCACGGCCAGGGCCTAGTCGATCTTCAAGAACCCCCGATAACATTGAACTGGTGGAACGGAGTTTACATGAAAATCCACGACTTTCAATACGGAAAAGGGCGGCCTCGTTGGGACTTCCAAGAGCCATCATTCACGAAATTTTGAAAAAGGATCTGAAGTTCCATCCTTTTAAAATTCAAATTGTTCAAGAACTGAAAGAAAGTGACTTTCTTAGTCGCAAATTTTTTTGTGAAACGATGTTGAAGCGTTTTCGCACGGTGAATTCCATTTTTTGGAGCGACGAGGCTCATTTCCATTTAAACGGGCACGTTAACAAGCAAAATTGCCGTTACTGGTCTCCAAGAACCAGTAACCCTCGACTGAAACACCAAAAACCATTGCACTGCCCCAGGGTAACTGTTTGGTGCGCTTTATCCACGAATGGGATAATTGGACCTTCTTTTTTTGAAAATGCCCGGGGCCAGGCGACAAATGTCAATTGTGAGAATTATGGACGCATGATTACTGATTTCTTTTTGCCAAACCTGCGAGCTCATCCATCGTTCTCATCACACACGTGGTTCCAACAGGATGGTGCGACCGCACACACGGCCAGAGCTTCGATGAATTTGCTTCAAGAAGTTTTCCCTCACAAACTGATTAGTCGCTTTGGAGACATCCCGTGGCCACTGAGATCGCCTGACTTGACCCTTATGGATTTCTTTTTATGGGGATACCTCAAAGAGAAAGTATACACTAACAATCCGCAAAATATTGCGGATTTAAAACAAAACATTCGTCGAGAACTTGGCGCAACTGAACCGAGCTTACTGCAGCGTGTGGCGCGGAACGCGAGGCTCCGTTTTGAACATTGCGTGCAACTCGATAAAAGACATCTGGATGATGTAATCTTTAAAAAATGAAATCCGCACTTTTACACTATCTATCTTTACTTTTAATTAAACGATATGTCAAATAGTTATTTTTTTATTAATTTTTGAAAATATAAATCTGCCGCCAGACACCCTGTATGAAATCAAATATGGCTGCCAAGTCAATAGAGTAGTGGTGGTCCAGTGGTAACGTCCCCAACTTACGAGTTGATCGTAGGTTTGATTGAACCCATACTGGTGCTTAACTTTGTGTAATTTATATCAACGCCACTGCTATCAAACGGTGAAGGAAACTTTTTGCGCGATGCAGGATTTTGCGTGATGTCAGCAAAATGCGCAGTTCGCATGTGGTGCCAGCATCAGCTGATGCTTATGCTGGCTTTCACTTAGTCAGGTTATTTTCAAGATACCAAAATGAGGTAACTCTTTGTTATAAGAATTCTGTAGGAGAACTTACATTTCGCTAGTAACAGCCATGTTTAAGTTCAATTTTAGTAATGGAACACTATTTGAACTCTGTAGATCAACTTTTGCTAAAACCATGGGGATGTTGTTGTTGACTTTATCTAAAAGCAATTCACTCAAACTGCAGACTCAGGCTTCACTCTCTCTTAGTTATGTGGGATTTAAATTACATTGGCTTAATTAATGCTCATGCAGAGCTTTTAGGGACCTTTAAATTAAACAAAGTTCAACCAATAAGAACTCTTTCACATACGTAATATAGAATGCAAGAAATCGTCTTCAATTATTGTTTCGCATGACTGCAATTCCCTCAAAAAGTCAAATCACTTCTGTATTCGCGAGTCATTACTCACTTTTTCGGAACTATACTCCCAAAAAAGGGAACCAAAATTATCTACGACACATGCCACATCATCTCCCCTACCGCTACCGTTAGAATCACACACGCTTATAGCGTACCAAACGCCATAAAAAGTAGAATTCAATACGGAAGGGGACGGTCGCCCTTTACCCCTGCAAGCTTCGTCTGTAAATGCAAACATTTTTAAAGGATTCAAAGAAGGGGAACGCCAGTAATTCCGTTAATGGACGTTGAAACTCCGACTCTAATTAGCTTTCATGAAAATTATCTCGAAAAGATTTTATTTATTGCTTCCTTTTAATATTTTTCTCTTTGATGAGTGTTAAATGAGTGGAATGGAGCATGGCGAAAATTTTTCATGTTTTATTAAGAGGAATAGGTACCTACCGCCTAAGTAGCCACTTACTAATAGCTGCTATTAAATTTGGATCTTATCTCGCTCGTGGCTAAATAATAACAGCCGCACGAGTCGATCGAAGGTTAAGCTACGCTTGCCGAGGTCGGTCCGTGGATGGATGACCATCCATTACGTGTCGAGACCCCTCTGCGCCTCAGAAAGCACGTTTAACCGTTGGTTCGGGCTGTCATTTATTTATTTAATACTTTAAAAGCACACAAATCTATGATGCAGAGACAAAAAGTGGTAGGTGCGAACAGAAGCCCGAACGTCTGACAACCAGTCTCACCAAGGGGTATCGTATTACCCAGTAACTGGGTTGTGGAGGTCAGATAGGTACTTGCTCCATGTAAAATTCCGCTGTATCTGGTTAAGACTGGAAGCCGACCCCAACATAGTTGGGAAAAGGCTAGGCAGACGATGATGAAAGTTGAATCTAATACTAGCGAAGTTATAAGGGACATATGAGGAAAGTTTTGAATGGTTATGACTGAAAGAGTATGGGACAAAACAAGAAATGATAAATAGATTGTACGAAAGATGATATTATGGCCAGAAAATGATTGGATCCTAAGATGATAGCTGATAGAGATGATATTCCTACTCCGACCTCAAATAAATTAGTATAAGGACAGGAAGATAATGATTAGGATCATCAATCAGCATCATTTTAGCCGAAAGGCTTCCATTGCTGGACATGGGTCTCCCCCAAGCACTGCCACTTCGACCGGTTCTGTGCATCTCGCGTCCAGTGGATTCCTGCGGTATTCGCAAGGTCCACCTTGTAGGAGGCCTTCTGACGCCGCGCTCCTAGAGCGTGTTTTGGTATGCGGTCGACACTCCAGAACCTTTCAGCCCCATCGGCCATATGTTCTGCGAGCAATATGTCCTGCCCACTGCTACTTAAGTTTGGCAGTTCTTCGGGCTACTTCGGTCACCTTGGTCCTCCTGCGGATCTCTGCATTTCGGATTTGATCACGTAGGAAAACTCCAAGCGTAGCCCACATGATAAAATTAATTCCTATTGACAAACCAAAAAATTAGCAAAATATATTGGTTTCTGGTGTTCACGGGCAATTGGATTTAAATTAAATGCCAATTGCACATTCTATCAAACACGGAATGGTCTTTATATGAGCTCAACTAGCACTTGACCGGTTTAGTGTTATTGATAGCTAATTAACTGACAATAGATTCGGTCTATTATCGGCCAATCTATCGCTCGTTTAGTGCAGATTTCCGGGTCACGGCACTCGTAACTCTGTAGTAGGTATGTAGTTATTAATAATGCTGAATTGATCTAAAGGCACGACAGATTATATCAGCTCTAAGTTGCATGGGTGATAGTGGGGACTAGGATGCCTACAATTGTTTGTAGTTATTTAACCCTTCGTATGCTTAAACGTGGATCCACGCGAGACACAAAGGCTTTTTAATTGTGTCTGTAAACTAATTACGGCATTCAACCGTTTAAAATGCTTATGATCTACATTGAAGGTTGAATGAGTGTATGTAGGGTTAAGTTCGAGTTCTTTCCTGACTGTTTTTTTTTTAATAATTAGACGGTCAGTTTCTATTTTCTGAATCTCTAATTTTGTCAACCACCGAACGGGAACTTTATTTTTATCAAATGTTGTTTGGGCATAATTTCATCGTTTAGTAAAGTGAGCGAAGTCACATGGTTATTTTGTAAATTTGTACTAACTGCCCGCGACTTCGTTCTCAAGGAAGTAATAAATAAGATACACAATATACTAAAATAATAGCCACATTTTAATAAAACTCTTTCGGCCCCGATCCACCGCGTCGCATCGCATCACCCGCCCGTGCTTTTACTTGGTTTTCGCTTAGAGTTCTTTCTGATTTTTTTCGTATGCTCTGCTCTTAAGGGTCGTAGCCTGACGTTAAATAAACTATAACCTTCCTCAAAAATTGGGCTATCACATGCAAAAATATATTTTCAAATCTGACTGGTAGTTTCAGCTATTAGCGCGTACAAACAAACTCTTCAGCTTATTATTAGGACAGAAAGGTCCTTTCTTGTAAAGTCTAATCCTTTTTTTTTCGTAAAAACATTTGTGAAAAACAACGTTTCCCAAAAACCCAAGTTCACAGATGCCTTCACCAACTCAGACCAATTCTTTCCAAAGCGACATGTACTTAAGTAGTTCAGGTCTTTTCCCGCGAATTTATGGCTAGACCCATAATCGATCGCCACCCTGCCGAGTGGAAACTACCCTCGCTATACGACTGTTATTATTTGCGGGTACCTACACGGAACAGAGAGTGGTTTTATAATTGATATTGATGGTGGTTAGGTGGAAACCTTCGGATTACAGTTGGACGGTATTGATAAATTTTTGAGTACGAGTAAAATTGAACTTGGCAATATAATGGTTTTTCTGTTGATATCTTACTATCACACTAATATTATAAAGGCGAAAGTTTGTGAGTGTGTGTGTGTGTTTATATGTTTGTTACGTCTTCACGCTCAAACGGCTGGAGCAATTTTGATAAAATTTTGTATGGAGGTAGCTGACACCCTAGATTAACATATAGGTTACTTTTTATCCTGATATTCCCACGGGATCAACATTTACGCGGGTGAATCGCGGCGCGCAGCTAGTAATATAATAAACGCGAAAGTTTGTGAGGATGGATGGAGGTTTGTTACTCTTTCACGCAAAAACTACTGGTCAGATTTGGATGAAATTTGGCACACAGCTAGTTTAGGTGAAACCGCGTGGCGCTGCTAGTCTTCTATACAGGTTGTACAATAAAGGTTGATCCAATTTATGGGTGTGATACAGACCATCAAACTGAACAACTTTCTCCATGGAACCAACATCGTAATTGCGAAAAAAATATGAACTGTCCCATACAAAACTTCATTACCTACTGAACCTGGACGGCTGATTATGTTTTTATCATGACATGTTCTGTCATCTCTTCAGCTAACTCGCTACTGTTTTTTCTTCTATACATGTAGAAAAATTAATGTTTCCCTTATCTTATAACAAACTCGCGGAGTTTGCATGGTAACCAAATAGGCCATAATCTCTACAGTACCTATTACTTGGTAGTAATATTGCTCTACTTACGTCATACATTTAAATATCTACCTACTCAGAAGCCACATTTCAAATGTAACGTAAATCCTTTGACTTTAATAACTTGTAAATCACACGACTACTTGAAATGTAATCTAAATGTATATACTCCGGCTTGTGTAATTTGTGATATACGCGTGTTTTAGTATTTATGTACTTCATGTTAATTAAATTCGAGATGGCTATGTAATGACGTGGGTAGTTCTTTCTTTATTGATACAAAGTGCTTACAATATACAAATTGTTAAAAAATTAACCTTAAAAACTTTAAGAGGTGCTTTAGACCATCGGACTGAACAACTTTCTCTATGAAAACGAAAAAAAAATCTGCTGTTTAATACAAAAGTTCAATACCTACTCGGCCAAAATGTATGAAACAGCTCATTTTTTTTTTCTTGATTTGAGAGTTGGTCCCATAATGAAAGATGTTCAATTCGATGGTCTAAAGCACCTCTTAAAGTTTTTAGGGTTAATTTTTTAACACCTTATATACAAAGTATCTCCAAGGGGCAGCTTCTTTTGCGGTGGCTTTTCTTTCAAGGCCAGCTAAGATAAGGTACCCACCGTCGACAAGGAAGCGAGTATCTATCAATTATTTTCCCGCTCATGAACCACATACATGATTGTAGGTCCCGTGTCAGTAAAAGAGATTGACAGTTAGTGACATATTGATAGTTGATCACTGACTGTTCACACCACCGCACTGGCGAGAACTTTGTCAAATAACCAAGTAGTTTTATTGCTAGGTTTACTTGAGGTTACAACGACAGGTGCCTCAACCATGCTGTTAAAAATCGACAGTGTTAAATTTATGTAGGTACTCAATCCTTTGGACCTTACTGACTCTCGTTGAAGGAAAACAACGTCACGGAATCTGCATTGAATCGTCCGATATCGCAAACACACCGAGCTAGCTTTCTATTAGCGTTCCTAGCCTATATGAGTAAATCCTTGACCTGCACTGAAATAATTACAGGCTGACATTATTATTTTTTAAATGAAATATAATAATTTTATTCAACGAACCATGTTAGTCATATTTATTTTAGTTTCGCACGACATGGGGCGACATCACGCGAACTTAATTTAATTAATTAAAACCATTGTGTGCCATTATGTTTCACATATTTTGATGTATAGTTTAGTTTATTATTTCACTTGGATGATGCGATGCAAGCCCATTGAGTGCTTAGCAGGGGCTCTCAACATTTGGTAGATTGATTGTTACATTTGCTTATTGTTGTGTACTGAAAACGAACATTGTAGTTCTGTCAAAAGAGGTTGTGTCCCTATGACCACATGGTAGAAGTGAAAACTTGTCTGGAGCCGTGTATACGCGGCGCGATTCAGCGTCACCGACCGACTGGAGCCGAGTATACCCGATTCAGCGTCACCGAGCCGAACGTGACGGTTCAGTTTCGTTTACTGTTTAGAAAGAGGACAAAATGCGGCTAAAGAAGTTTTTCATTTCGCAAACATCCATTTTGCTCTTAAATCTTGTTGCCTACCTCCTACTTTAAGTCGCGTTCCGTAAACCTATTTAAGTTTTAAATAAGCAATCTTTTTTCATGAAAAACCAAAGGGCAAAAGGGTAGGCCGCCCTTTTTAACATTCAAGATTTTAAATAATTCTTCCAAAATTTATTTAACATATTCACGCAAATTTCGTCACTGGGGTCACGGCATCTTTTTCACTCTCGAGTCTGCCTTGTATTTCCGTACGTATAACCACCATCGTTTGTATGCGGCAAACGGAAATACAGTCCTTGTAAAAAATAATGCCGGGTACGCGCAGAACGTACAAAGAATTGCAGCAGCGTCACAAATAGAGCAAACGCGGTTAAAAATGTTGGTGAACTCTGGGCTTACGAATAATGGGCGCACACCCCTACTGACGTAAACAGGGGTGGCCCACACGTGTATGATTTCACACATGATTTATATTTATTCTACAGAGTCATATTATATTGCGAAGCGTTCGGTTACGGGTCGAATTGGATTGGAGAGCGTATCTAGTGCCGATATTGAAATATTTTTAATTAATTTTACGGTAATGGTTGGGGATGTAATTTAGGGGGGAGTTATGGGGAGTAATTGTTAATGTTTGTGTCAGTAGATTAAAGTTAAGAATGGTCTTGCATAGTACGAAAAAACAATGTACGGTCGAACAAGCTATGTATTTGGTATCAGGCAAAAATATTCATCTTTCCACTAGACAGCCAATATTTAGTTTTATTTTGTGCGTTATAACTTTTTCAGTTTATGGCATCCTTAATTAAATAGAGTGGTACAAAAGAATTGACTAACTCAGCACACCATTGTTTAAAAGTAGTTGCAAGTTAGCTGCCTGTATACCAAATAGCTTGTTCGACCGTACCTACCACTTTTCTTGGGTCGACTTAAATATCTAGAATTGTGGATGTCAAGCAATTTGAGAGTATGTAAGGATCGTAGTAGGTGGCGTTCTGTAGTTTCTGCCTACCCCTACAGGTACAAGCGTGAGTTTATGTATGAGTATTAGAGATAATATTATCATTTACCTTCTGTAACTTTTTATTAGACCCTTTTTGGTAAGAACATCGAGGGCCTAGATTGGGCGGTCGGAAACAATGACCAATGCAAAAAAGCAAATTTATTTTATGTAAACCGTATCTGAACCCTTTCGCATCAAATTCATGATGCAGTTTGCGTAACACGATAGGAATTTACGGCTCCTTGGACGCTTGATTTGACGGAAACAATCGACTTTTGTGGCATTCACTTCTAGGGATATTTACGTAGAAGTTGATATTAAACTGGTATAAAAGTATTTGTGTTTAAGTCTCATGTAATAGAGAGCGAGCCTATTGCCCTCAACCGGGCACAAATCCAGGCTTCGGGTTGCTACTGAGAAATTTTCCAGATAGGAAATACTTTGCCCGACCTAGAAGTCCAACCCAAGACGTTATGCTCAGCATCAGCACTTGCGACAAATAGACCAATGAGGGAGTTCTTAGTTTCTTTATCGTTTTAAATGACCATAATACCGACATAAATATTATCATCATCATCATCATCATTTCAGCCGAAAGACATCCACTGCTGGACATAGGCCTCCCCCAAGCACCTCCACTTCGACCGGTTTTGTGCTTCTCGCATCCAACGAGTTCCTGCGGCCTTCATAAGGTCGTCGGTCCACCTTGTGGGAGGCCTTCCAACGCTACGCCAATAAATAAATATTATAAAAATAAATATTATAATATTTTTAAATATTATAAAGAGGTAAAATTTGTTTGTAAGTTTGTATGTAGGGGGTAATCTCTGGAACTACCAGTCGGATTTGAAAAATTCTTCTTGCATTTGATAGCCCAATTCTTGAGGAAGGCTATAGACTATTTAACGTCACGCTATGACCCTTAGGAGCCGAGCAAAAGCGCTATGAGGAAACGAAGTGACAGAGCAGGAGACGCGGGCAGGTGATGCAATACGACGAGATGGGTCGAGGGAATAAGAAATTTCACGCGAACGAAGTCGCGGGCAGAAGCTAGTACCGACATAAAGCTAGTTACAACACCAAGGAAGCCCTGAAAATAAGCTGTTCCTGCTTTGGATCTAATTTCCTCCAACATTTAGATTAAGTCTTAATCGCTGCAAGGACGGCTTGCTATCTAGTCGTTACTTTCCAACTCATTTCACCAGCGACTTAAAAACTTGGGAATGTCTTAAAAGTTCCAATGTCTCGATTCCTTTTTCCATTTAGAAGGTACTCGGTGAAGTTAATTTGGAAAGCAGTGCAGCTCCTACTTAGCTCCTAATCGAAATCCTTCGTGATGAAGTTGATAATATTTGCTATTTATCTTGGCGTTTGTTATGGCAATGACGTCGTCATAAGCTTCATATGCTGAAATTAACTCAATATTGATGTATTGGTTTGGTCAATAATTATAAACAACCAATAATCCAATATTGAGTTAAGAGTTCAACTGTCACTTATGACAAGTCCCTGTCAACAAGACGCAATTACTTTTTCTATTGTTACCGAGCTTGATAAGCTTGCCTAGCAGACGCGGGTTAATTTCAACGTCATCTTTGAAGAAGAATGTTGTTGACACAACAAGAATTGAAGAAGCATTGGCTTGTCGGGCAAACTCTTGAATCAAGCTATTCGTTTATAATGGTAACTTTACCAAAATAAAGCTTAGAGCTGCTAGTTTGCGAGAAGAACAACTTTATGAAAACTGCTGCCTCCAACTGATATCAATTGAGGACCTTGCAGCAAAAGGGAGGCAAGTCCAAGTTTAAGAAATGTGCCTCGTACATGCATCAAACGATAGTCCTAAATTCCTAATTTTTGTTGAAGGTGAAAAAAACAGTAACGACAAAAATTTGGATCTGCCTGCCTTTTGCTGCAACGTCCTCAATTGCAGTTCTAATGCAGATATCGACTGCATCCATCTAGATAAATGACCTACAGTTCCGCATATTCAGTCATACAAAGCTCTCATGTGTACGAATTCGCCGATTCTATTAATTAAACTACTAAACCCCACCACATTGTATACCACAACAAGGGAGCCCCTTAAAAAGTTCACATAGCAAGGTGACACTTGCCAAACTACCCGCGTCGCTGATAAGTTGGCGGGAAATCTTGTAAAAATTCTTTCTCGGCAACTTCGGGAATGTTCGATGAACAAAGTTGTCCTAGAAATCGGTAGTTTGCAAACGCGAAGAAATTCTGCATGTTTCGAAGTTTAAGCTTACTTATAATATTTGTGTGTGGAGTTGTGGAGTTGGGAGACAGTTTTATAAGACTGGTGCTAGTTTCATAACATATTGCTGGCTGGAAATCGGATTACGATGTCATGTAAAGATTGCAGCTAAGTAATCCGAAGTAGTTTTAATGTTGCAGTCTTGTTGCTCTCAAAACGGTGAAGGAAACTTCGTGAAGAAACCGGCATGTCCTAGAATCAAATATTCACAGTGACATCTACCAACCCACACTAGGCCCGGGTGGTGGATTACAGCCCACATCCTTTAGAGAGGAGACCTGTGTTCCAGCAGTGAGAACATTATAGTCTTGTAGGTAGTAGATGTCATCATGTGTGCAGTAGATAATCGGTTAACTCATTCCTCAACTTGTTTTTCTTTGTGTTTTTGTTCTTTCCTTGCGTCATGTTTACCGCAAATAAACGTATTTTCCTTTAATTCTTTAATTATTGGTAACTAGCAGCGCCCTGCGGTTTCACCTACATAAGTGTCGATCCTGTGGGAATATCTGCATAAAAACTATCCTATGTCCTTTCCCGGGAATCGAAACTTTCTCTATACCAAATTTCATCTAAATCAGTTCAGCGAGCGGTTTAAGCGTGAAGAGGTAAGAAACAGTCACACTTTCGCATTTATAATATTAGTATGGAGTCAGTTATAGAAAACACGATAACTTATTATGCCTTTAACGCGAAATAAACAATTTGACCCAGATGTTAGCTTATCCTCAGTTCTGCCATCCTTTCTATTAAAAATTCACTATCGAACACAAAAGTCATGACCGCAGTCCACGTGTGAATGGAACTTAATACCTTCATCCCGTACCGAAATCGACCCTCGAGTCACACGGTAGATTGCTCAAGATTGCCAAAAACTTACGCGTAGCTGCGTTGAGGTAGTTATACCCGTTTTCACTAAGACTAGGCGACACCTCCTCCACCTCCAACTTGCTGTTGGATTTTCAACGCTCAGCTCCTGAGCCTAGCGTTCAAAATACAACAGCGCGCTTTTGAAAATACGCATTAGTATCCCTTTCAAAGGCTTCCCAGCGTTGCGGTATTTCCATTACAGAGTAGGAAATGTCTTTGATTGGCGATCAGCCGTTTGCCACACTGTCAGGTTTGGTATACCGATATTGGAAGGCTCCCGGTTCGATGAAATGGAAACCAATGGGAATGGAGTGGTGCACGTTTAATCGAATAGAGATCTGCATGTTCTACGTGCGTTATTGGTTGATCTAGATTGTTTTACGTTTATAATAATAATGAGGTTCCAATTAGATGGTACCCTTTTCTTATCTATTTATTTTAAGTTTTTTGCTCTAATTTTTTTTTGTTATACGATTTTTTTAGTCTGTCTTATATTTTTGTTAGAACCTATCAAAGCCTTATAACAGTGTTCTATTACTTCTATGAGGTTAACCTGTCTTTTTATCCCCCAATTAACGCTATTAGTGATGTTCTTTTGAAAGTTCAGATACGTACCTAGTATTCGCAGCCGGCGTGAGTGTATGACCAGATCAATCAATCAATCAATCAACTCAGCCTATCGCAGTCCACTGCTGGACATAGTCCTCTCCCAGACTGCGCCACAGCACCCTGTCCTCCGCCTTCCGCATCCAGTCTACCCCAGCCACCTTCTTTAGGTCGTACGTCCATCTAGCTGGAGGGCGTCCCACACTACGCTTGCCGGTACGCGGTCTCCACTCCAGGACTCGCCTGCTCCACCGGCCATCGGTCCTTCGATAGACATGGCCAGCCCGCTGCTACTTCAGTTTGCTTAATCTGCAAGCTAAATCGGTAACTCCGGTTCTTTTTCGGGTAATAGGCTAGTTTCCTAAAAAATTCTAATTAGTCCGTCAGTTAGATTATCGAAAAATAATGGACCCTTATTTTTTCTTTTGTCAATCAAACAAAAAATGACAAAGATAAAGCGCGTCAAAATTTGGGAGTGGGGGGTCGTGACGTCACGCCGTGCTAAAAAGTGTCGCACGGCGTGACGTCACGACCCCCCACTCCCAAATTTTGAACCGATTTATCTTTGTCATTTTTTGTTTGATTGACAAAAGAAAAAATAAGTGTCCATTGTTTTTCGATAATCTAACTGACGGACTAATTAGAATTATTATTTTTTTACCCAGGAAACTACCCTATTACCAGTATGACCAGATATATGAAGGTAAACGAAGCAAAAATGATCATAGCAGGTGGCGTTCTATAGTTTCTGCCTACCCCATTTGGAAGAAGGCGTGAGTTTATATGTATTTATGTAAAGTCTATTCAAACTTATGTGTCAAATTAATATTATTTCAAGTTAAACAAATATCAACTTTATTTTAATGGCAATTAAGTTGATTTCAGAGTGACTAGCACTATCGAAAAGGTTATAAAAATGTTTGTAGTTGTAATGTAAACCTAACTTTATAGTGTAGGATAGAAAGTTATTTTTCCATAAACTCATATTAATTGTTTACATTTTTGGCAAATAAGTCGCGGATACAGATTATGTAATTTACCAAGTCTGAGTATTTTTACGAGGGATCGTCTTATGTGTCAAAACAAATGAGCATCATCAGTACCTACCAATGTTCTTGAACAACTTAATCAGTAAAGTATCTCTGAATTTCATAATGTAACTAGTATTATTTGCGATACGGCTGGCAGAGTGCCCGTGCCCCAGTGGAGTCTGAGGCAGCCAAACGGGCAGTCTTGTGGTTACAGCAAATGGGAGTGCTTTACAAGGGCACTAACAATATTTTGGCGTCTTAACGTGAGATGTTTTTATGAAGTTTCTTCTTTTAAGAGTATTATAGCTTTTAGAGTCTACTTTAGTATCGTAGCCTGGTTTTATCTTTACTGCTTTATCGATTTCACCTAAGAATTCTATTCTTTAGCACTTTCTGCAGTATTTACTCGTTCATTTATTAATGAAAAACAGCTAAATGTTATTTATTTCTCAAAAACCAAGTTTTGATGGGGAGAACAAAGATTTTCACTTACGTAACCCTTCTATTTCTCCCCCATGAGCTGGTTTTAGTAGGTAACAATGAAAAATTTTTTTATGACAGTCAACGGGGTCATAGGTACTTGGGTGCAAAGTCATGGATAACAGGAGTGAGGTCCAGCACCCTAATTGCGTAACCAGAATGTGAATAATTTTGCAGGATATTACTAATCCATTGCTATGCTCAACAACGTAAATAACGCAATGAATGTTGTTGAACTGTCAAAATGAAAGCCATTGCTACTGTTAGTGTGTTACTCAATTACCCCGCTGAACAAACTTTATCTTATTGATGCGCGTTAGGCCTCCAGGGTCGCTTAGCAATAAGTAATCGTGACTAGGTTCGATAGGCTAAACAAAATCTTCCCATGGACTCTCCAATAACCATCCCTCCAACTTTAAATATATCCTCAACGAATCCTTTAAGAGGAAATGCGGGTGGTCGTTACTCCATAGAAACGCTCTCGCCTGTTTTCTTTCTGGTTAATGACCATAAAGCAATGGTTTTGTTGGCAGAATAGTAAATAATAACTACGTCTATGTCCCTATGTTTTCCTTTTTGATGATACATTATTTTTCTAAGCACTAGAACCCTCAAAAAATGCCGATTTGAACCGCTGTCAACAGAGGCCTGCTGTACTTTGACAACTATTCATGAAAAAAGAAAAACATAGGGACACAGTATGTATCCTTCTTATTCAGTTTATGAAATATCTTTTAAATTGGTCCAAAATTGTAGGAGGAAATAGGCGAGAGCCAAACCTCGAATTACGACTTTTTACTTAACATTTTCAAAAGTCTCTCCGACTGCGTTTCCTCTTAAGAGGGTATCCTAGCAGCATTTTTCCATACAAACGTATTCCCCTATTTACTTCCTGGTTTATCCCTCTAGAGGACTCGTTTTTTTTTTTTTAATCTAGATTTACTGTATGTATGCCCCTGTCATTTACTTTTTCCCAAAAAATAATTACCAAAACAGATACAAATTTTCGAAAACCTACAAAATGCCCCATTTTTACTGTCATATTCAGATGACTACCAGACAAATATGAAAAGTTTTTACGTTAAAATAAAATAATAGAAACATAGATCTACTCTTCCTCTAAATATCGACACCAAACATAATTGAATCGGCGCAGGTTTGGCGGAGAAAACAGAGGAATACAAAGCATCGATCTTGTCAAGATTTTGTAGTGAAAATCGGTCTGAGCTGCAGTTGTCCCTATCGCACATTACGGGGAAAGATCAAGGGTGAGGGGGGGTCAGACTAATACGTATACAAATAGGGAAGTGACCACTGTCGATTTTTTTATCGATAATGTGATTTCCATCATTATCGATATTACTTGTATAGAGTTTGGTATCTGTATGCCGTTCCCACGGGAAAATGCTTTGAACTGCGGGGCGAAAAGTAGTGTTTTTGTATTTTTATATGAAACTAGAATTATAAATAAGAAGTAATTTGACATTGACAGTTCATTCATACAGCTAATATAGTTTTAAATTGTTTGACTAAGGCAAAAAAATATTCAGTTTTTATTTTACAGAATTGAAGTTTTTAATTTTATTCTCCAAAAGCAAATATAATCAATCAGAACACAAAAGAAGAATGGCTATCTATATTAATATAAAATAAAGTCGTGTTTGTTTGTTCGAACACTTATAACTCGAGAACGGCTGGACCGATTTCTCGCAATCGAAGTGAAAAGCAGAGTGTATAACTCAGGCATAAACGAGCCATTTTACCCCTCGACTTAACTATCCACTCTCGCCTGCGGCTCGCGTGGATATAAACGTCTCGGGGTAAAATAGCTTCTTTTATGCCTTAGTTGTACAATCTACTATTTTTTCTTTTAGCGCTTAAGAATAAACGCGCTTTATTTTGTTTTCTTTTACCCATCACAGAGAAGGTTTAACTGAAACAACAATTACCATGGTTAGGTACTTATAGCTCCACATTTGTAAATTGTTATTTATCAATCAGTAGGTATAGTATTTTAGATAAATATAATATGTATAGGTATTGCATTTCGTTTATCTATTTGAAGTGGGTAAAATATTTAAAAATAATAGGTGGGTACTTACGTTTTTTCTTTAGTCGTAAATATAATTACTCAAAATCCGATACACAAGCCAAGTAAGTTCAGTAAAGCATAGAATCAAGTCCGTAAACAATAAAAACTTTTTAAGAAAAAAAAAATCCAACATCCAAAAAAACACTACAAAGTGAAAAATAACTTTAATTTCGGAAGTCGGTGTCTTTGGATCTGTATTTTAGTTTTTTGCCACCGACTTCCGAAATTAAAGTTATTTTTCACTTTGTAGTGTTTTTTTGGAAGTTGGTTTTTTTTTTCTTAAAAAGTTTTATTTCACGCTATTTAGTGGGTCTGCTTTTATTTATCTAAGTTACAATAGCCTAATGCTCATCGCCTTTTACAAACAAAATATTGCTTTTCCCGATGCAGGGAAGTTAATTGTTGAGGAGTTCTCCAGGTCCACCATCAGCTCTATATCACCATTCACATTGTGACGAGCATAAATTGCTTAGCAACCATATTAAAGTAATCGAATCGCAACCCGTGAAATAATTAGATATTATTGAGTAGTTCCGGTGGCCATCTGTGGTCTTCATCATCAGTTCCACTTCACCAAATGGTGCTTTCCGAGAGCAAATGCACGAGTTACTATAAAAAATACCCAAATCGCTATAGGTGTGCCTATAATATTAGGTCCTTACATATGAAATTGGCGTTTTTCGTACTGGCCACTTTAATCACGAATTTCTCCTCTTTGGTAAGGAATTCCAAATTCAAATTTGTACAGCTATTTACTCATGTATTTGTGCTTCGATGACCGTCATTCATTTGTTTTTTTTCTTCTGTTTTTTCTGTTTGCGTTACTCATTTTACAAAATGGAAAATTTAAAATATCGCATTATTTACGAGTACGAGTTCCGCCGTGGCACTAGTGCTGCGGAAACGACTCGAAGGGTGAATGATGTGTATGGCGGTCATGTTGCAAAAGAAAACACAGTTCGTTTTTGGTTCCAACGTTTTCGTTCTGGAAATTTCGACCTGCAGAACAAGCCCCGTGGACGGCCTGAGACCCAAGTTGATAATGGAGAATTGAAGGCTATTGTGGAAGCGGACCCATCGCAAACCACGTCCGAGTTAGCTGCAGGCTTCGATGTTAGTGATAAAACTGTTTTAATTCACTTGAAGCAAATTGGGAAGATTAAAAAGCTTGAAAGGTGGGTACCTCACGAATTGACTGAAGCAAACCGGCAAACGCGCGGCGACTGCTGCGTTACATTACTGAACCGGCACAACAATGAAGGTATTTTAAACCGAATCATTACCTGTGATGAAAAATGGATTCTTTACGATAATCGGAAGCGCTCAGCGCAATGGTTGGATCCTGGCCAGCCAGCCAAATCCTGCCCCAAGCGAAAATTAACCCCAAAAAAGTTACTTGTAAGCGTTTGGTGGACTAGTGCCGGTATTGTTCATTACAGTTTTCTCAAATCTGGCCAGACTATTACAGCTGATGTCTATTGTCAGCAATTACAAACCATGATGGAAAAGCTAGCGGCTAAACAACCAAGGCTGGTCAATCGCTCCACGCCACTGCTGCTTCACGACAACGCCAGACCACACACTGCGCAACAGACGGCTACCAAATTAGAAGAGCTTGAATTGGAATGTCTTAGACATCCTCCGTACTCCCCGGACCTTGCTCCAACAGATTACCATTTTTTTCGCAATTTGGATAACTTTATGCAAGGGAAAAAATTCAACTCCGATGGGGCAGTCCAAATCGCCTTCAAAGATTTTATTGATTCCCGTCCGACTGGTTTTTTTAGTAAAGGGATCAATGAACTACCTATAAGATGGCAAAAGTGCATTGAAAACAATGGTTCATACTTTGATTAATTAAATATATTATATTAAAAAATATTCGACTTTTTGTTCCTTCCATAAAAAACGCCAATTTCATATGTAAGGACCTAATATTTGAAGATTTCCTTCGATTTCTCCAGGATCCCATCATCAAATCCTGACCTGATGTTTTTAGACTAGATGCTGATAATCCTGGCTGCAGCATCAGGCCAGACTTATGTCAACATTGCATTGAACTTAAAAGGAGAATGGGCGTTATTATATGAGTTGCGTCCCAACCCTTGTAACAAGTTGCGACTAGTATAAACATGTTCATTTAGGCTTTTTTATGAATAATAATCCAAGTTGTTATTACACTTGCGTGCAGGTCAAAAGTAATTGGGCTTCAAGTGAAAAAAGGTTTTTGTATTAAATTATGCTTTAGGTAATAGGTAATACAGGCTGGTGTCCGCAACTCCACGTTAATGCGCGTATTTTGCGTACTAAATAATGCTTTAATCATAATATCAATCAATACTTTTTAACATTTTGTGTTACATATCCACATAATTATTACATTTATAATAATTGTACATAATCACAGGCAGTAACAGTTACTTTTAGTCAGTTATAAACGCACATTTGAAAATACGTAAACAAAAAAAAAAAATGATACAATTATCACTGAATAATTCCCTTATGTAGGAGTATGCCTCAAACAAATACACATTAAACACATATTGGTACTTGTGATATAATAATAGATTAATTAAGTAGTCTCTATATTGTATCGAAAATAAAAAAATTAAAACCTAACTTAACTAAAACTATACACAAACTAAAATATAGCGACGAAAAATTCATCCGCATCGCTGACCCGGAACAACTACCTGTAGGCAATACAAATATTTGTTCCGTGCAGGAATCGAACCCGCGACACGCAGCGCAGTAGTCGATCGCTCAGCCACTGCGCCTACCGTGTCGTCATTTATAATATAAGTATGGAAGTATAATGTCTCCCCAGTTACCTCTAAGAAACCGATTGATTCAATGTTTCGTTGCGACACGGCGACGTGAAAAACGCACAAACATAGTTCAGAAGCCAACAAGCACATAACAAACCTGTTCTATTCTCATATGCTCTGAAATATATTCAGCAAAACGCGGTCTTGCTTCTAATATAGTTCTTGAAACTAAATGTCGCACTCGCTGTCGAGTCAAAGACCGGGCACAGGTGACACACAAATGTTCCATAGTTCGTAATCGTAACAAACCAATCAAAAAACAATATCAAGTCCACAAAGTAAGCCGAAGTCGATAGTTGCAAACGTAGAAACACCAGAGGTCCTTAAGGAATGCGTAAGTCGTCAGTAACTAAACAGAGTAGCAACAATTTAAAATACGGTAGTACAGCACAGCTATATAAAACTGAAAGCATAAGTGCATTATATACCACTAGATAAATAATGGCATCTAGAAGCACCATAGATCAATGAAAGTACGAATCGCTGACACAACTGTTTTTTATTTTGACATGTAAAAAAGAGTAAAAAACTATAAATATAAAAAACTTTTTTACAAAAAAACAACCGACTTCAAAAAAAAAAAAACACTACAAAGTGAAAAATAACTTTAATTTCGGAAGTCGGTGTCTTTGGTTCCGCATTTTCGTTTTTTGACACCGACTTCCGAAATTAAAGTAATTTTTCACTTTGTAGTGTTTTTTTTTTTGAAGTCGGTTGTTTTTTGTAAGTTTTTATTTTTCACTTTTTAGTTGTACTTACCCCACATAAATTCAATTAACACTAGTGCATTGAAGAATTGAAGGCACAACTCGAAGAATCATCAAAATTCGCATAGAAATGCCGGAGATGCAGCACATTTATGCATATAACTTCGTACATAAGAATAATTACCTAATGTATTACATACTAAAACCTTCCTGAAAGTATGTAGATCACACTAATGAAAGAATTATCAAAATCGGTTCAGTGGTTTTTGAGATAATCGCGGACATACAAACATACATACATACATACGGGTCGAATACAGAACCTCCTTTTTTAAAGTCGGTTAAAAAGATAAGAACCTTAATAAAATAAAACTTAATAAAACTCATAAATATATACAGGGTGTCCCTGGAAGTATGGATCAAATCGAATAGGGGCGTGGGCAAGGTCATTTCCAAACTTTTTAACCCTGAGAATGTCAGTGAATTTTTTTAACAACCATGCAACAACCGACAACCATCTCTTTCCAACATATAGCCTGTCTCTTAAAATATTTTTCGCTGCTCCTGCGCTTACAATAAAAACAATAAAAAAAACAATGTCAGTGCGCGGCGCAGGGTAGTAGAGGGGGTGCTGGGGGGTGTTGGGTCAGAGTAGTAGGTAGTTATAAATAGCTTTAGTCCTTTTGTCATTAAAAGGCTAATTAATTAAGTTGTATTTAATATTTTATTAAATAAATGAAACGACTATAACACTTTCCCTGCACGAGATACAGAGTTATGCCCATACAAAAAAAAATAACACTCACTGAGATCTTCCATATGATATAGGTAGAAACATGTTACAACACTTGGGACGAAACCGCCCATTCTTCTTTAGTTCTGTTTACAATGAGCCCAAACACGACTACGGTGCTGTAATTTCAAGGTTTGTACTTTTCCTGATGCTCCTGGCTTCAGCATCAGGTCTCTATGTACTTCGGTGTTCCTGATTAACAGTACGTTTATCCACACATCGAGCCCTTTTCAATGAGCCTAAACACGATATATCTGCTGTTAGTTGTCGAGGAGTTAGGTACTCTGCAGACTATCCTGACTGCAGCATCAGGTCATGACTTGATGATCATGAGACCAAATGTGGCAAATGCCCTATCAAACATCAAAACAATTTACTAAAACAGTCCTTGCCTGTTTGAGTAACTTCTTACTGTTAAGGAGTTGTACCTTCCATCATCAGCCCAGCTACCTGAGATGGTGACAACCATACGCAAATAAACAAGATACTTCATAAAATATGCGAAAAACAATAAGTGAGCCTATAAAATTTGAGGGTTGCCCTCGATTTCTCTAAGATCCCATCATCAGATCCTAACTTGGTGACAATGGGACCACCTCAGAACTATCTACTTTCGAACAAAAAAAGAATTTTGTAAATCCGTCGACAATTGGCGGAGTATACTATGAACAAACATACAAAAAAAAACATACAAACAGCCGAACATAGTACCTCCTCCTTTTTGTGAAGTCGGTTAAAAACGTCTAACACAATATTTTGATCGAGTAAGTAGCTCGTAAATGCCAAACACTGCAAACGCCGACCGATGCCGATAGCAAATGCAACTGAAAGACCGCAGAACGAAAAGCGGCCGGGCGCGGGAGTGGTACGCACGCACACAAACACAGACTACTCACACACACATTGATAGCGCGGTCGCTTGGGCGCAACGCGACGGCAATAGTTTGTACAAATACCTATTTCTCAATTTTGTCGCAGACCGACTACGCTCTTAATAAATTAAATAATAATCCAACTTGTCCTGCATGCTGGAAGTTGCATCAAAACTGTTTAAATGTTAAACAGTTAGGAGCGCTTTGGGCTAACGTTGTCCAACTTTGTCTAAACTGTTTTACGTGGACTTTAAGCAATAAATATTAATTGCGGTGGAAATGAGGAGAGCTGGGATTGGGAGCGGAATTTGTTGGTAGTTGTGTGCTTCATTACTGTTAAAACTATGGATATGACGTGGGTCTTTTCACAGCAATGTGTATTTAACCGGTCAAGCGGCGCGGTTCGCCGATCGGCGACGAAACAATAGAAAATCAATTGTGTCTCATTAGCGGAGCTTGACAGATTAAGTTAAATTTTATCCGGTTTATGATACTGTAACGGTTTTCTGCAAAAGTCTGCGAATTTTGAATGAGCTTTTGTACTAAGTTTTTTTTTTGAAAAAAGCAGTGATAGTATAGGCGCGCTCATGTAAACACGGTCGCTTGGAATAAACGCAGTAATTATTACGTTGTGTTACTTTATCGCCCCCACACAACATTTCACACTACACACATCACAATATCAACTGCACTGCACTAAATTGGATATTTTTTTTGTGTTCGGTATTGCCAGGACAAGGTTTGTATCAAAGAAAATTTAGGACAGTCGGAAAAAAAATTGCACGGGCGGTCGAAGCTTGGCGCGCGCGCGGGCGAGCCGCTAGTGTTCTATAATTGAACATACGAGTATACTACATACAGTCAATAACAAAAATGAAATAGACTTGTATTCCACTTTTGTTTATGGCAATTGTCCCATGGCACAACCATGGGATAAATACCACTGTCAGGCAAATGCCGCTTCTCGTGCTGCAAGAAACGAGCATTTATCACTTAACTTGTTTCCTGTATGTTAGCGAAGGAAATCTGAAGGAATCTTCCTTCAAGATATTTCCCTTCACAGTACGTTAGTGGAGTCGAGAATATAGAACAGCTAGATTCTTCTGGGTTTTAACATAGAAAAAACTACTAGGGTACTTGCAAGGATTACCATTACCTAGCCTAGAGGCTGCCATGGCAATTTCGCCCAAATCTTATTTTTACAGCAACTCGTATTTTCATAACGAATTTCATGACCAACTTTTCACTGATAATAAAATGAACACAAGGAGAAAATTTTACAATAAAAGGCCCAATTATAACATGTTGATAACAGTGTTATTGTCATTTATTGTTATGTATGTATTTATTGTTGTGTATGTTGTTGTTAATTGGCAGTAGATAGTGGGTTTGATGAGGAAATTATATCGGTATTTTGTTTAGTTTTAAAATATATTTCCATGAGCATATGCATAATAGCAAAGCATAATCAATTATTCAGCCTAAATTATAAACTGCTAGGATATAGTTCGTAAGAAAGAAAAAGTATTTATTTTGACTCGTACAGGAAGATCACAAACTACACACAATCATAAATTAAAAAAAATATAATATATAAAAAGAAAGTAAAAAAAAAACAAAGTCACCGAGGCCAAAGGGCTCCTATCTCAGCATGATGCTGCTACATTTAAGAAATAAATGTACCATGGAAATCCGAATTTTGTATTGTTATTTTTAATAGGTAAAGCTTTCATAAAACTAAAATCCCTAAGCCTGAGAGAGATGCTACCAAAAGAGTAAAAGTAAAGTTTGTAAAATAGCATTTCCATTTCCCCTTGCAACTTCTTGGGGTGACTTTGTATGATATTCATTGATATTACTACTCTCTAACTGCATGTCTCTATGGTCAACTGCAATATTGTGAAGTACTGCTAGAGCCACTATGGTTGTTTCACATTTCCTAGTTTGCAGGTCATGCCATGTAAAAGCCATTGAAAGCGTTGGTTCCACACTCCAAAGCAGCAGCGTTCCACACTATTTCTTGTTGCTGTATGTGCTTCGTTATATTTTTCCTCGCTTCTATTTTGCATTGTAGCTATATAATAATAAACTAAATTGGTTAAACAGAAGTGTAAAATAAATTTAATTCAACTGCAGCTCCTCGAAGTACGATTCTTTACAAAACTGAATTTTCACACATATTACATTTTTACGTCAAATGTCATTTTCTTATTAATCAGCTGATGTAGAGTCGGCCATTTTTTCCTTATATCTCTGGTATAGTGGGGGTTTCTTAACTTTATAGTAGGTTTAAAGAACGTTTTAGTGCAAAAATACATTTATGAATGACAATTTTTGACAACCAGACTTTAGCAAGCGTTTAGATGTTCGATAACTTTTTATTAATAAGACCGTTAGAAATTAAAAATGAATATCCATTGGAATTCATCCAATTTGAAGGAAATTCTTAACAGATGTTCAGAGAAATTGTTCCACTTTAGAATTCAAGTTGGCATGCCTGAAATATTAGACGGCATTGCGAAACCAATTTATTTATACCTCGTCCTATATTTTTTGCGAATGTTTAATTCTGGGCTGGGTATTTAATGTTTTCTTTCCTACCTACTGGGTTTTGTGGTAAACTTTACTAAATATCAATGTTTAGGTACTCGGTTAGCGATTAGTTCATATTTACTATTTGTTTTTTATCACTACCTTTCTACTTTATACGCCGTTTTTGTACGCTCACATGCATTTTATATGTAAATTTAGTTTCGTGAATTATTGTTAATTCTTAATGAGGAATAATAAAGTTCTTAAACCATAAGTACGGTTTTGCCATCATAATGTACAATCAATCAACTCAGTCCATTGGATATAGGCCACTACCAGGCTGCGCCGCAACACCCTGTCATGCATCCAGTCATCACATTTACAAAGTTTTTTATTAAAATGTTAGCTCTTTTGATTATGCACATAGGTATTTTTAATTGAATTGGTGACTTAATTTATTTATAGAAGTATGAAGAACAGGGTGTTAAGTTCACTCATCCTCCATAGAAAAGGGAGGATCGTCTGACCAGACAGGTGTTGTGTCTGGCCGGCAATTGCCCTATGATACAATACATGTCGGGCCGTCGTCGTACATATATATGCTAGTTGCGCGGTAAACTCTGCTTGCGAGATGCAGGTTTTTTTGTGACGTCAGTATGACGCGAACTTCGCATGTGGCGTTGTAGTCTATAAGATAAATAAAAACTGAAGTTTTCATTATGAAGAAGTAACTACAACCTTGTGACAATTTCGTCTCATCGTCTAACAAGCGAAGCGTTGGTTGAAACTACAGAACACTACCTGCTACGATCCTTAGATACTTCTCTTGCCTTGGTTACGTTCATATATCTGGTCATACACGCACGCCGATTGCGAGTACTATGCACCTGACCTTTCTGAAGAACATCACCAATGAGGTCACATATGTCCTCCTAGGGCGTCTCCTCTCGGCGTTTCTACTCACATCTGCCTTGTAAATACCTTTTCTTAGTCACATTTTATTCATCCTCTCAACATGACCAAACCATCACAACCAACTTAAAAATTTTTGTCACTACAACCACTGAGCAGATAAAAGACAGCTAAGCTTAGATATAAGCTATGTTGCACCCAAAACAATAACTTAAACTCCAATATACAAAAACAGCTCCCAAACTTCTTCCAACCACGTATTCTTTAAACCCACAAATCGTGTCTAAGCCAGTAAAAAAAGGCGTCCTACAGACTAGAAACTGTCAGACGGGCTCTCTGCCGACGAGTGATTGGCGGGTCTCACGCAACGGTTCGTGTGCAACTATCCTTAATAACAGCATACCAGATTATAGCTGCAGGAATACTTGCACAGATTGTGGCTTGGAGATTTATTGTAATAACTAGTTTGCCTCCCGGGTCCTGTTGCTCGCTCGTGTTGGTGTTCAAGTGATTGAAGTGGACAGCGAAGGGTTGCGTGAGAAAAAATAAAGTTCGACGGATAAAACTGTGTTTTGTTTTATGCTACTGGTTTAAGTAAGTACACAGTATAGTAATAATCCATAATGATGTAGGTATTTGTTGGTATCCTTGAAATCTGCGTCAAATTAATTAAAGTTTGCGCTTGTTAAAATCACGGCTTGCTTTTCCTGCTCGTCATGTTGCATCGACCTTAAAATGTCGAACCCTTCATTATTAAATACGTCTATTTCATGGGACTTCCAGTTTCGATTATAGAGGTATGACGAACAGGGTGTAAAGTTCTTTCATACTCCATAGAAAAGGGAGGATCCACCGACCAGATGGATGTCGTGTCTGGTGGCTTAGTGCCCGACGATTGATGTCGAGACTTTGTATATAATTATGCTAGTTGCCGTCAGTGTGATGTGTTGTACGCATGCGGCGATGTAGATGTCGCCACACGATTATTGCTAGGCGACGAATTTTTCTTGTAGGTAAGTACGGTTGTAATTGGCTGTACGCGTCTACCTAGCTCATCACTGAAATACAGGCTGTGTCTGGCAACCTTAGCGTTATGTCAGCAAGTTTAGCTTTACAATGCCAGTCTGTTTCACAGCAGTGTCTAAATCTTAGGCTCCGTTCACTCCCTCGGGTGATGCGACTTGCGTCAAGCGACACACGCGCACGTCATCTGTTTCCGTCCGTCGCTCCGCATTTCGCGTCGCGGTGACTCGTGTCATGCTCTAAACTAAAACTTGTTTCATTTGTTTTCTCCTCTAGACACGTGCTAACCAAAATCGCACGAATATGCGATTGTCGCGTTTATATCATGTCACTTTTTGTTCGGTGAAACGGAACGCGTGGTCGCGCCGACAGAGGGCGCCTTCCAGTTTTCGCGTTAATAAACGCGTCGATCGCGTATTCACGTGAAGATAGCATTCGAATAGGACGCGGGGTCAGTCGCTGACGCAAGACGCGTGTCGCTTGAGCGTGTAGCTCGTGGCAACGGGGTAACCGTTTAGTCAGCAATTTGAACTTAACAATGCCGAAGTCTGTTCCACAGTGGTGTCTAAATCTTACGCTTGACCCGTATTCGGGTATTGTTGGAGGGTTTCCAAACGGTAAACCGTGTCTCTCTTCCGTTTCCGTGCCAATGCTCACTTCCTCAAGCGGCGGCTATTGTGGCGCGGAGCTATATTTATGATTTTATCCTTTTACTTACCGTGGGACAAGAATTCTTGTTTTGAGAAAGAAATATGTTTTTCAAGTCTGAATAACAACGCTTTGTTGGAGTGTATCCATAGGTACGCAAAATGATCTGTCTGAGATTAATTTGTTGTTTTGAATGTGGACAGCAATTTAGAACGAAAATAAAGCTCACTTTATCATTAAGGAATCTTCAAATACAATATGGAGATGACAATACGATAATACCTAAATTAAAACACTGGCAACACTAATGTATGCAACTTTCAAATAAATCCTAACATTGAAATTAAAAAAGTGATGTTTTCTAACAAATTCAATAGTAGTGATGGCCGCCTGTGATTTTGCCAATCGTTGACTAGCTTTAGTGACTATACTGTTGGATATATTTGATTGAATTTTTGTATGCAGACTGGGAACGTCATTAGATATAAGTAGTTTAATTTACTGTCGTATTGTCGTCGCCACGTTGTATATCTAAGTAGGCTCTCATGAGTACCGACAAAAAATTATTGCAAAACAATCCTTTTGGACAAACCTAACCTGAAAATCTTCTATTTTTCCAAATCAGCCAAAACAAATGAATGTGTTTCGTTTAAAACGAGCCGTTCCATTTTAACACGCTTTTTACACCCCGACTTACCATAGAATAAATTGTATGTTGCCATTGCTTATAAGTATATCCAGTAAAGTGTTTCCCACATGAAAATCCTAGCCAATATTAACTCCCAACTCGTATCCAGGCTATGTCTGTTATTTCACGAAGTAGTTCATGTTAAAGGGTGCAATGAACAAGAGGCTTTCAGTTCAGTGAGCGTCCATGCAGCTATCCTGTTAGTTGTTTAGCTATTCAGTGGCTGTTCAGTTGTGTTCAGTGCTCAACGGGTTAGGTAGCCGAAATATAGGGTGGTAATAATTTAGGGTCGACCGAGACAGGTTTTTCGTTCTCGGCCGAGACCGAGACCGATACCGAGAATAGATAAATTGAGAAAAAAAAAAATGGAAATGCGCTATTTTTGCATAATATAGTATATTGAAGAATGTAATAATAATTTGTTTTAAATAGTTTTAATAATTAAAATTGAACAACATGATGTTGTAGCACATAAAAAGCAATTTTCCTGCGTTTTCACCCTTCAAAGAATGTCGCCTCTCGTGTAATTGACTAGCTCTGCTGAAGAGCTGTTCACTTGCTACACTAGTAGGCGGTGCTGCTAAAAACTTTTTGCTGCAGGCCTAAGTACTTGATATGGTGACGAATACCAATACTCAAAAATATTTGCATTTCTTTGCATTCTTGGCTCTCTAAGAAAGCTATCAAGCGCTATTTCTATCACAGCACTTACTTGCGACGGTCTCGGTTATGGCCGAGAATCTCGGCGAATTTTAGCCGAGAACCGAGACAGAGTTCTCGGTAGAATTTGTAGCCGAGAATGCCGAGACCGAAACCGAGACCGAGATCTCGGTCGACCCTTAGTAATAATGTGGGCTAAAAACTTTCTTGTGTTTAGCTAGATTTATTGGCTTTTTAGTGTTCGACGAGTTGGGTTATTTAACATCACGCTAGAAGACTTAGGGGCGAAGCAAAAAGAGAAAAAGTCAGAAAGAATGCTAAGCGTGTAGTGGTCGAATACACACTCGCTTTTTCACTTGCAAAAAAAATCTAGACATTCATATTGTCCTAGGTTCGCCTCATAATTGGGAGCGGTGAATGCTGTTGCGAATCCCGCACCCCCGGCCATAGGTAGAGGTGGAACACCGCGGTGGTTTTAGCCAGTAAGAGTCCGGCATGCCCCTCTGTCACCCCCACGATAGAGGAAGTCCATGAGGATTTCCACCGCGAGAAAAAAAAAAAACTGTTCTGTTCGTTTTAGTTTGTCCTACGTCTTTGTTGTTGTTCGATACTTGTTATAATTAAGGAAGTGCCGAGGTAGGCAGAAGTACAAGTCGTTAGTAAAAATCGCTTTTATTAAATCTACCCCGTAACACTTCAAGCGAAAACGAAGTAATAGCGCGAGCAGGCGATGCGATGCGACGGGGTGGGTCGGGGGAACAAGAAATTTCACGCAGACGAAGTCGCGGGCAGAAGCTAGTTATAGGATAAACGTCAATTAAACAAGGCAATTGAAAACCAGTTGAAACTGAGGTTTCCAAATCCCGCAACCTAAAAATCACAGCCACGAAATAACACACTCAAATTAGCCGGGTGGTTACCAGCTTACAATAAGCCTAAGTACTTATCCCTGTTTTTTTTACTAAACGTAGTCTTTTCCTATGTACAGACGCCAGCACATCAAGCTACCCGAAACTGTAAAATTTTGCCAATCAACTTCAAACCTTATACTTTAGCGATAAAGTTGAAAATCTTGACAGATTGTAGTAGCTGGATGTGTACCAAGTATCTATACTGTTGCGGTCGGTCCTAAACGGATAAAGGCGCAATCAACATGTTTGGCAGCAGGATTAGCTGTCCCGTGCGGTATTAATATCGTGGTGGATCCTTGTGTTCATACTCTCGATATAATGAGGGATTCCTGGAGTTTGGAATTATTAAATCAGAGATATACTCCTTATTGTTAGAATGAGCCGGGTTTTAGCGTAGCGGGAGATCCTATAGGTGACAAGTGTCTAAAGATTTTCTCGATTTTAGCGATCGATATTATAAATCGATAGTGTACTGTACTATGTAATTTAATTGAATGTTAAAGCAACTCCGGCCCCCAAGATACAGGTGTCGTCTAGTTTGAGGCCACTGTTTATCTATGTTAGAAATACAACTTGTTTCCGATATCCATTAAAAGAAAATGCCTGAACATCGCTCTCAAAACGGCATATCCTAGAACCCGGCAGAAACCGGAACCTAGAAACCGGCATGTCCTAGAACCAAAAATTCGATGACATCTGACATAATACCAAGCCGCACTGTGCCTGCGTGGTGGATTACGGCCCACTTCCTCTCACAGAGAGGAGGCCTGTGTCCCAGCAGTGGGAACATTTTAGGCCAATTATGCTACTCGACTGCGCGACAGCAGACAGGGTTATGTTTTTAATTTACTTGCAAAAGCCTGTCTGCATGCATACATGATGCAGTGTTATCTAACTACAATACGGCAACTTTTGCGCCGAATTTTACGTACTAGTTATTTGGATTTTCAGAGTTGACAAAAAAAATATCGAGAGTCAGTCCTTTCTGACGTCCCTTTTAGCGTTTTCGCTGTCCCATTCTGTCAAAGTTATGAGTGTCATCGAAACGCGAGCAGAGCAAATAAAACTACACAGTAATAAAAGCGGACATAGCTACTATGTGTCTGCACTCGAAATGGACATCCACGAACATCGAATGTAACACTTTTTCGGATGGTACTTCAAAAACTGTTTTTTAACGAACCTACAGAGGTATGAGGAACAGGGTGTAAAGTTCACTCAACCTCCATAGTAAAGGGAGGATCCTCCGACCGGACGGGTGTTGTGTCTGGCGGGCAACTGTCCAATGATTCATGTTGGGCTGTTGTATCTATGCTAGTTGCGCGGAAAACTCTGCTTGCGAGATGCGTGCCGTCAGTATGACGCGTTGTTCGCTTGTGGCGTTGTAGACGCCGCTACAAACCTAAATAGACACTGGAAAATTCTTCTTTCTCATTATCTAACTGCCCCTCTCCCATATTACTCAGGGTCGGCGAAAAACGTTTTCTTCTTCCATTCTCCTGTTAACCGCCACGCTATCATTCACTCCCTTTTCTTTCATATCATTCAAACTCAAACTCAAAGCATTTATTTCAATTAAACCAATTACAGGCACTTTTGAATTGTCAAGGGGTCGGTCAGTCAGAAAGATGAAGCTAGTTTTTAGTAGCATTCCTCACACAATCCATCCATTTTTTTATATGGCTTTCTTCTCCAACTATTAACATTTACATTCTGACTCAAATCTACTTCGTTTTTTTTTTTGCTAACCTTTTTTGTGTCCCACTGCTGGGCTAAGGCCTCCCCTTTTCTCTTTCAAACCTCCCTGTCTTGTGCGATCTCTGGCCATGTTGGCCCTGCGAATGATATTAGATCGTCACGCCACCTTCGTCTTGGTCTACCTCGACGGCGATGTCCTGCCTCAGGCGTCCAGTGAGTGACGATCTTTGCCCATCTACTTCCTATCTGCTGAAAATCGAAAAGTCTTGCTATTCATCTAAGTATTGCTTGCGCAATCTTTCCGTGTACGAAAAGTCTATACAATGCGGGGTCAGCTAAAACTGGAAATGTATAGCTTGATATGTCGTCGTGTGTACAGGAGAGACTACAGACTATTTGGTGCTTACATGCAACCTCCGCGAGTCAGTTAAAAGTAACTGGCATGAAATAAGAGACAAACATTATTATAACAAGAAATTTCACCTACAACCACTTATTAACCGTCGTCAATTAGCAGACTGTACATTTTTGCTCAAAATTGTATCCAATGAGGTGGATTGTCCGCAGCTTCTACGTAAACTGTATTTTAATATTCCTTAGCGATTACTCAGATTTAATCCACCTATCGCTATTCCGTTATCTTCTTCCAACTACAGGCAAAACTCATTTTTATTGCGAGCGAGTAAAGACTAATGACTTATGCAAGCAGTTCTCTTTTGGCTTGTTTTCAACGAAAGACTCAAGCGTACGCAATAGGCTGAACCTTGATTTCTTTAAAATTAATTATTAGTGTTAATTTAGTTCTGGTACTTATTTTATTTAATTTTATTGTAGTTTATTCCTCATGTTTGGCGGCACCGTTTTGATGATTGTTGCGCTTATGTTATTATAATTTGTCGTGTATAAGATCTCTTACTGTATTATTGTATAGCTAGCCGTAAAAACCTATAATTGGCTTCATGTTTCTTATTCCAGTGTATTTATGTAAAGCTGTTGGTTTTCCATGTGATAAATAAATAAATAATTTAAAATTAGAAGAGATCAGGCGTCAGATTAGGCTGACAAGCAAAAGAATAAACATGTAAATACGTAGTACCGTATATTTTACGGGAATAATGATTGAACATACGAGATAAATCGTAGTTTGATTTATTCCTCCCGGTACCTGCAGTTGGTACAGTGTGAAACGTCAAACCCAAGAATTTTCTTTTCGCTTTTCCTAACGACTTTCGCATAGAACCCTTTCAACGCTTTCAAATATGTTCAGTCCTTACGTGCGTACGTTTACATCAGATGTTTCCACGTCCCATTCAAATTCCGACTTGTCGTCGTTTGCATTCATACTATATTTGTAGCACCATGCATGCGAGGAAATGAAACACGTCTGTATAATTTTATATGATATGTAATAGTTTGCAAACATCCGCCATTGAGGTTCTATTTCGTCGAGAATACAAAATACGAAGAACGTGGGAAGCTAACGCTTTCCCATGATAACATGAGTCTGTATACATAGGCAAACATACTCTCACACCTTCTTCCCGTGGGGGCAGGCAGGAACTACAGAACGTTACATGTGTCGATCTTTTTTTTTTTTTTGGGTTTCAATTTATCTAATGACTTCTCCCGCTCTGGGTGCGGTAGGGCATCTCGGACTTACTGACTAAAACCCACCCGTGTTCCTTCAGTTGCCTGTGCCAGGGGCCACGGTAACTCTTTCGAACAACCCGCGACCCTGGCAGGATCTATGACGATCCTTACATAGGTACTTTTTTGAGTCCCTTACGTTCATACATCTGGTCATGAGTCTGTTACTCTGCCAAGATATTTAACAAAATGTTATAAATACCACTATCCTCTTTCTATGGAAAGGAAAACGTACTCGTAAGCACAATCAGCCAATAATGTTCCCACTGCTAGGACACAGGCCTCCTCTCAGTGAGAGGGAGCGGGCCGTAATCCACCACGCGGGCACAGTACGGGTTGTTGGATGTCACATGTCTTCGAATTTTTGGTTCTAGGACATGCCGGTTTCCTCACGATGTTTTCCTTCACCGTTTTGAGAGCATTGGTGATGTAATTATTTACACCAAGTAAAGCGCCAGGCTGGGTTCGAACCCACGACCGAGTTGTACTCGCACATCGGGGCCGTTACCACCGGGCGACCACTGCTGATATAAGCAAGGAATGGCCAAAATTGGTTCAAAACGTAGTACAAGGGTAGAAGTTTCAAAACAAACAAAGTTATTCACCCGAGAGCAAAATATACAAAACCATGTTCTCACTTACAAGCCCAGTGATTCGGAGCCGATGAACCGAGCCAAATTCACTCTGACAGTCAACACTATCGAATTAACGGGTTTGTAAATCAAACAAGTTTAAAATAGTCTCCCGCGCTACCGAATCGTAATCGATACGGACACTTCAAACTCGATTAGCGCATAATCGAACACCAATCGACCTTCATCGAGAGCTTGAATTGTATTTCGAACTGTAAAGGTGAGTATAGACTAGAGCATTACTTGTAACAGAAGACTAATTTCCGTAATTAAAAAGGTTCAAAATCTAGTCGCAACCTCATTTCAGCGACAACTAACGTCAAAAATGTAAGGAAATTAGAGGTATTTTTAACAGATTGAGATAGATCAGACTGTGAATGTTCTTGAAATTACGAGAATTGCCCCACACAACATCGAGCATTCACCGTTTTTAAATTTTATCGAACCGCACTTTGAACACGACCCTCGATGTTTTGTTAAAATCTGATTTTAGAAACCAACGAGCCTATTGGTGTAACATTTTATCGAGCAAAGGCACGAGCGTTGCCTGTAGGTCCGACATTTCAATAATGAACGCAAGGTAGAAAAAATGTCACAGGTCACTCACCGTGAGCATTACGTCGAACGTAGCGTCGAGCATTCGCAGAAACGTTACATTATATGGAAATGCTTTTGGAAACTGGGCTTTTGCCTGTATTGTACCATTCGTAAGAACGATACATTACATGGAAATGCTCGAGAAAATGCTCTGGTGTATACTCACCTTAAGTGCATTCAACCAACAATTTGCTCGAGACTTTCCACCCGAGACTAATAATTATTTCCTATGACGGTCTCGGGCGGTAATTCGAGATTACGACTAGGTTACACAAATTTCCGAATGAGCTCCCTCGATATTTCCTTGACTGATGCTAACGGATTTGTATCATGTTTAAAGTTGATGTCTCAGCGGATTATACAGAACAGAAGTCGAAATAAAGGAGACAATGTTCCGCGGATTGGCATGAACAATTTAATTAAAATCTTTTGAAATAAACCCGCAGGCATATGTGGAGGAGACGAAAGTGTTTAAAAGCCGAGACCATTTAAATATTTCACCGTCGTATCTCGACAGGGGTGGTGGTACCCCCGTCATGTAAATCGATGTGGGGGTGGAACGTCCCCGGCAGTTGCTCCTATTACCGGGTTCTTTTTCGTTTTGTTTATTCTGGAATTAATGAAAAACGGTCCGAGCCGCGGGCTAGTGTCCTGTTGTAGACGGTCTCCTGAATTTTCGGGCCATTTGGAACGTTGGACACTGCATACGGGCGTTTCTTTGTTACGTCGGGAGTACGCCAATCCACATACTCTGACATTTTCTTTTAAATCCTTCATACTTAGTACTTAGATATGACGACTAATAGAGAAGTTTGGAAGAAAAAGACATGTATTACGTATTTCCGTATTTTCTATCTTTCTTTTCTTTTGTATGTTAGGTTCGGCTCCCAAATAAATTGGGATAAAGGCAGGAGAATGATGACGATACTTAGTAATTACTAATTCCATATGAATGCCGTGCTTAAATTGTAATAATAGAATGATGATAATACTTAGTACATACTAATTCCATATGAATGCCATGCTTAAATCGTAATAAGGGTGAATAACTTTATCGCCCTGCTTCCATTTTTAGAAATCATGTTCTATACTCCTTTTTCTGAACTTACTTACCTGATAAGAGCTAAGAGTCGTTAAAAATTTACTACACAGCCCTCCCGCCTTTTAGAGCCAATTTTTCGACGTGAAAATCAGATTTGCTCCAATCCAATATCACGGGTTACCGGTAAAAGGTCTTAACATCGAGTCTTTATAGATAAGATACCATGTTTACGTACCAAGACAGCCGTTTCGCACAAAAAAAAAAATTATATCGAGGTAGAAGAAATGATTGAAAAGTTGAAAACTGACGCTGAGCTACTATAATCTTCAACATAAATAAAACAATTGACGATTTGTTTTTGTCACCTTTTCGTACATCAAATTAAACATCATAATAAAGTCTTTTGTTATTAAAAACTAACTTCTCTGTAATAGAGGAGAATTTAGATAGGTATTAACGCATCACTTAATTCAGGTAAGTTACTCCAGAATCAGCTTCAATAATACGTAGGTATAGGTACTCTTTTTTTTTTTTTTTTTTTTTATGGATGGGAAATCATCAAATGACCCCTCCCGCTCTGGGTGGAGCGAAGGGAGTGTCAGACTCTTACTGACTAAAACCCATCCGTGTTCCTTCCTTAGCCCTTTATGTTCCGGGGTAGCGGTAACCCTTTCGGACAATCCCGCACCCCCGGCAGGCTTCGGCCCTGGCAGGCCCCTTCCTTTCTGCTGACATCTCTTTGAGGCGCGCGTGGAACACAACGCGCCGTCCGGCACGGGCCTGGTCCTGATCGGACGGTGAGCTACCCATTACTCTCCGTCCGCAGGCCCGCGCCTACGGTGGCCGGGAGTCGTCACGCGGCTCCCGACGCCCGGAGCGTCTCCCGCGGCGGCTGGGGTATGAGGCTCTCTCCCTCAGCCGTTCAGCCACCTCCTTCGCTAGCATGACTGCTTCGCAGAAGGAGGTGACCGCCTCCCACTCCCTCTCGCCCCGGACCATGGCTTGAACCAGGGCCGGACGCGAGAGGTCGCCGCCGCTGTCTATCGCCTCTACGAGGGCACGGCGGTGCTCCGCCCATGCGGGGCAGACCTCCACCGTATGCTCCACCGTGTCCTCTGGGCGATCCTCGCAGTGGTGACACCCGGGCGTCTCCTCCCGCCTGATGATGTGCAGGAACCTCCCAAAACATCCGTGTCCGGTGAGGACCTGCGTCAGGCGATAGGTGAGGACGCCGTGACGCCTCTCTAGCCACTCCTCAAAGAGGGGTCTTATCGCCACTATCGTGGCGTGCCCTGCGCTGGGTTGCGAAAGTCGCTCCTTCCATGCCACAGGTATAGGTACTCTGACAAGAATTCATTTCATTGTCTACAATTTGTGTTCAACAATACTGTATTAAGCCCTCGTCTAATAAGCAAGCCTATTAAGTTCGGTGACAAGTGTCTCATTAGCAGTGATCGGAATAGGCTGAGCATATTTACCTAAACTTCGGAGAACAAACACAGAAAGTGGAGATTTTCTTACGACGACATTATTTTTTCCCGGAATTCGGGAAAAATCTTAAATAAGTTGAAAATAAGCTTTATTTAAGATGGGTAAAGGCTATTTTTAACTAAACTTGCAATTACCAAATTTTTGGGCTTTCACGTAAAATCCAGAAATAAATAGTCTAACTTTAATTCATGTGTTCGAATATGTAATGTATAATAAAACGGTAAGTTTAAGGATCGTAAATATAATTCGAATACATGAATTAAAGTTAGACTATTTATTTCGGGATTTTACGTGAAAATCCCAAAAATTTTGGTAATTGCAAGTTTAGTTAAAATAGCCTTTACCTATCTTAAATAAAGCTTATTTTCAACTTATTTAAGGTTTTTCCCGAATTCCGGGAAAAAAATGTCGTAAGGAATTCTCCACTTTCTGTCTCTGTTCTCCGAAGCTTAGGCAAATATACTCAGCCTATTCCAATCACTGCTCATTAGTGACAGTTGAGCTCATAATGTGTAGCTAAAATGAAGTACCGAATGTGTAATTTGTTTTTACCCGACTACGGAGGGTTATGATTTAACCGGTGTGTTATATGTATGTATGTACGCCTGTTCGCTCATAACTTTAAAAGTACTTATAATAATTTGACAAATGAGGTATCGTTAGAAGCGTCATGACCGTCCGTTGGTTATAGGCTATGTGACGTCACACTAAAGTCAATATGGCACCGTCTAGAGGACATAAAGTAATGAATTTAAAAATAAATATTTTGGGATGGTGCCTTGTTGGGTATCAAATGAAAGGGCTTAATTAGCACAAATAAAAAAAAATACAAATATTACTGAAATAACCCCCAAGATAATGAAACAAAAAACTAAAAAGTTTAAAAACTAAAACCCGACTAATGAAAAGGATGAAATAAGAAAGTAGGTACCTTCCCGTGGTCGCATGCTACCATAGCTTATAAGTATGTTAGTACCTACAGCGGCATGCGACCACGGGAAGGTACTTTCTTGTTTCATAGTTTTCAGTAGTCGGGTTTTAGTTTTTAAACTTATTGTTTATGTCTACATCATAATCATCACTGTCTTGCTCTTTTCTTAATTTATTTGGGGTCGGCACAATATGTCTTTTTCTTCCAGACTTCTCTATTAGTATTCATCTTGGTAGTTCATCGGTTTTGTGTCTACACATATTATGGATACAATAATAGACAAATATTGTAGACAATAAATCGGATTCTTGTAGATGTAGGTATACATATTTTTGAGGCTCTCTGTGTATATCTCTGCTGAAACCCAACGATGCGTCTCCTGAGCTACGCCTCGGGCCTGTCTCGAGGGAAGCAGTCTTTCAAAGAAGCCTAGCGTGAGGTTATGAATTTGCAATTCTCAATAACTTTCAACAGGGAAATTTGTTACGAAAACTCTTTATACAAAAAGAAAACTTTTGTGACAATTTCAAAAGCCAAAAGCACAGGTATTTAATATAATCCAATTTTGAACCGTAGCCACTGTTTCTGGTTGACTTTTGCGCGGTTATGTACATACCATGGAACCGTGCAACCATGCCGGGCGTATTTATGCGACATTTTACCCGTTTTTTTTGGCTCGCCAGCCGGATGATGGTAAAATTCCCTTTATGTTGCGTCCTGCATCCGCCAGATATGACCTTTATCGAATATTGTGCTTTATTTTTAGCGCAAAAAGTTATATGTATAAAGGTTGATTGCATTTGCATATTTTATGGATAGGTGCACGGATTCTGAATGCATGATTAAAAGCCAATTTCACCAATGAAGCTGTACGCGATCAGCCCATCTAAACTGCGTTTAAGAACTGTCAGTGTCATTATTGCTGTGGAATTTTGACACTGACAGCCCTTGAACGTGGTTTAGATGAGCTGATCGATTTCAATTTTATTGGTGGAATTCGCTCCAAGTCTCGGATCAGGCTGATCCGTAAATGTGCTGTAAAAGCTCAAGTTTCATTGGTTGATAGAAAAAACAATTGCCAATATTTGACAGTTGCTTTTTCTATCAACCAATGAAACTTAGCTGCCAAAGATGTGACAACACAATCAAATTGAATAGCATTTCAGAATTCATGTGTGGTATTGAAGCGATCGCGAAAAGCTTCAAGGGATGACAAGAACGCCTCCTGTGCTTACACCCAGCAATAAGTCCATATAGGCTGATGATAATACAGCAGTGTTATCCTATGTCTATCTAAGTATGCTTGACATAAGCGCCAAGTTACTGCAGCATACCCACACCCGGAAAAATCACGACGCTTTTACGCTCGGTCGCCGCCGGTCATCCATTACGTTCTCATGTAGTCTACATCCGACGCTAGATAAGGTAATAAGAACAACAGCGTCGTATCTTAGCCCGCGGTCGTTGGACTGTTAGCCCGACTGTGTATCACCGCCCTTAGGGATTAAATTAGAAAGATGGGCACGGGAGCCGCCGATGTGCTCATAACTTTATATAAGTACTACGTCCGTTACGCTTGGCTGGTCTCAGAGGATCGTTTGTTATACTAGGATTTGTGGAATCTTAGGATATTTAGAGGTGTTATGGGGTCTAAATTCTTATCATAAAATATCCCCTGTGTATCATTTTGCATTGCCCGAGCAAAAATATGGGAATTTTTGATCCTGTATCCCTCTGAACTTTGAAAGTTTTCTAAGAGTTCAGGAAGACTCTTCTCACCCTATCTATATCTATACAAATAAATAAAATTGAAGTGTCTGTTTTAATGTCGAAATAACAGCTTTTTACTAAATGCAAATGAAAGTATTACCTACAGAACTTATAATAAAAAAATATTTATTAAAAATTTTGTCTTTCTGTCTGTTTGTTCCTGCTAATCTCCGAAACGGGTGGACAAATTTTGATGAAATTTGGTATGGGGTTACTTTGAACCCTGGGGAAGGACATAGGCTACTTTTTATTAACATACCACGTGGGCGAAGACGCGGGCGGAAGCTTGTAAATAATAAGGTATTTGAGATAAATGTCCGAATTTCACAAGAGCGTTTCGGCTACAACACATTATGCTTTTATAAACGGGGTAAGTACCTGAATATAACATCATCCCTTTTTTATTTTACTTCCCTCATGTTTACAATTTTTCTAATCTACTAATGCTCACAAAGTATCATGTACATTGTACGGCATAACATTGATAAGCAGAGTAAAAACACGCAAATGTAACAGCTGCTTACATTTATTTAAAAACACTTGACATGACTCTGTAGTCAAAAACTCGGTAGAGGGTGAAAAAGGGTGCTAATGTATAATAAATGGCCTTGTCTCCTTCCTCGAGACGTGATTTCGGAACCACGGTATCGTAGCCAATAGAAAAATAAACGTAAAGTCATTTTAAACATGGAATTGAGCATCCGACATTCTTCTGAGTTTATTAAGTTCCGAGCCGAAATCGAATTTAATGTCTGACGATAGAGATGTTTCGAACGTCAGTTGGACTCACAAGTTTTACCGAGTTCTTTTACAATAAGACTAATTTAAATAATATATATATAAAACAATAAAACAAACGGTGTTGTATTATTATTTACAAAAGTTCTATTGCGGCGCTGGGTTCCCACAGCAATTAATTTTTTTTCAAAAATTTTGAAGCGTCACCAAAATATATTTCTCACTTTAAAAGCGTTGGAAATGACCTCCTTTATATCCCTATTTCGTTTGATCCACGACTTTTTGACCAACCTGTATAGTAAAAGTAAACTTGTAAAAATGTACACATCGACTCGAGAACCTCCCCTCGTCGTCGTCGGTTTAAATAAATATCGTCAGTATTTTTTCCTGTTTTTTTTTTAACTTCATATGTGTACAAACGGTTAGCTCGTTAAAACGCAACCGGATAACATGCTCGCTGTCCGCTGCTCCCTGGCAGCCATTGTTTTTAACTCGCTACTCAACTTTACGTTTATATGTGAGAGATAAACTATGAAACAAACGGACTATTTTGAAAATTCTGTCACAACATAACAAGTAGTTTGTATGCAGACATTCACTGGCTGGAAAAACTTTGTCCACAGCTTTTTATAATAAACATAAATAAAAGTGCTTTTCTTCTGAGTGGCTATGAAATATTATTAAGAGGAAATGCGGTCGTAGAGACTTGCAAAATCCTAAGTAAAAAGCCGTAATTCGAGGTTTGGCTCTCGAGGATGTAATTTTATTTAATGAATAAAAACAAACAGTTATTTTCTAAAAATTATTTTTTTTTTTTCAAAAACTACCATCTGTTTCTTACTAAACTTCAACTATATCCGACGACACTGGTTACTTATCTCTTTTGGTGACTGTACACCTATTTCGAATAATTTCCCCGTATCCGTTTTCCCTTTACATACGGGTAACATTACGAGTACATATTAGATCATATAAACACCGCTAGATTACTAATCAGAAACAATGACTTCTATGCAAATTCGAGGATTTTCCCTCGTCATCTTTTTGTCCTGCACCGTAATTGACCGGTGAGACGCCACTGCGACTACTAAGTAACAATATGGAGGAAAAATCAAGGAAGTTGGCGAAGAAAACTCATGCAGTGGGTGTATGTTTCCTGTCATGGGCACTACATACCAAGAATTGGTTCCAAGCCTTTCCGGAAGCCGAAAATGGACGCTTTTGGGTTTGGAATTTGGTTTTTCATTTCATACTCTAAGGTCCGGCCACGCTAAATTTGCCTAAGATGAACTCAAACTCAAAGCATTTAAGTATTTCAATTAAACCATGCACAGGCACTTTTGAATTATTATTGTCAAAATTTAATAGTCGGTCAGTTAGTTAGAAAGTTGAAGCTAGTTGCCCATTCCAAAACGTAGATCTCTATGTAGAAGAACGGGCAAGAAACTCCATGGATGTAAATAACAATAGCCGCTCGAAATTTAATAAGTGTAGTTAACTCGGAGATTTAGACGAAAACAAACATTACTTAAAATAAATGTTCTTGTACAGGGTGTTACGGAAAGGGTATATCAATACAAACGGGTTGAAGAGTGTATCTGGTCTAGAATCTCTGTACGAAATTTCAGCTCAAAAGCATTAACTTTGAAAATGCTTAATATTTTTTTATTTCGACATCACGGCGCTGCACTGGCACGCGGCGGCGTGATGTGCGTGTACTAGGCGCACAGACACACTACAGATAATGGATAATGACCCTCGTAGTGCGGTGACACGTTTGTTATGATTTCAATTTAATAAACTATCGAAATAAAAAAATATTAAGCATTTTCAATGTTACTGCTTTTGAGCTGAAATTTTGTACAGAAATTTAAGACCAGATACACTCTTCAACCCGTTTGTATTGATATACCCTTTCTGTAACACCCTGTATATCGATTTTATTCAATTTCGAGCGGCCATTGTTGTTTACATCTTTCGCAAATTGAGCGCGGCCGGGCCATAAGTTAGGTCTTGTATCTCATAGATGTTACGATTTTTTGGCCATACAGGCCTACACTGTCCTCCCATACCTATTAACACTAATTTGAAAACATTGTTAAAGCCAACTTATGTAGGTCGTGGGTTCAACCCCACACAGGCGCTTTACTTTGTGTACATTATTTCATCACCCCTGCTCTCAAAACAAAACATCGTGAAGAAACCGGCATGTCCTAGAACCAAAAATTTGAAGACATGTGACATCTACCAAACCACACTGGGCCCCAGTAGTGGATTACAGCCCACTCCCTCTCACCAAGAGGAGGCCTGTGTCCCAGCAGTGAAAACATTATAGGTTGATTATGTTTTTTACTTAGCTTTTTCACCGTTACATTATTAAACCAGAAAAATTTATCAGAATATTTTAGACCACGCAAAATATAACTTTAACTTATAAAACTAAAAGATTTCGTAATAACAGGAAAGTTAGGAAACATTGTAAATCATCTGTAGCCGGGCGCCGGGCACCAGGCTGGCTGCAAACTGGCGGACTCGCCAACTCCGTCTTGATCAGCTATTCCGTCAGATAACTTTATCTTAGTTTTAATTTGTTCTCAAATTGTGTAGTAATAATGTACATCTGCGGTATCCCTTGCGGACTACCACGGAAGAGGCAAGTAAAACAGAAGAACCAGAGGGCCCAGACAAAATGATATTATTATAGAGGCATGAGGAACAGGGTATAAAGTTCACTTATCCTCCATAGAAAAGGAGACATCAAACAAACAAGGGTGTTCTGTCTGGTGGGCTACTGCCTGACGATTGATGTCGCGATGTAGTGCATATTCTAGTTGCGCGGTAAACTTCGCTTGCGCGATGCAGGTCTGCGTGACGTCAGTATGATGCGTTGTTCGCATGTGGCGTTGTAGATGTCGCTTCATTATATCAGCGATAACAATGATGGAAAATTAAAAAAATTAAATACGGAACGTTTTAAAAGCGATTGCCACTTGTCTAGGCTTTCTCTGCGGCAGAAATCAAGAACACACGTCCATAGACAATATAAGGTAGATAAGGAGATCGTCATCGTCTCGGCCATATGTTTTTACTTTCTGCGATATGCGTGCACATTTTTAGAGATGATCGTCTTGCCTTTTTCCCATGTTACTTGGGGTCCGCGCAACACGTTTCCTTCTTCCATTCTCCCCTGTAAACCGTCACGCTCTCATTCACTCCCTTACTTTTCATGAAATACTGAAATCGTTGAAGGAAAAAAATCGTTTTCGCCTTAAGTGATTTCAATACTTGAAGCGACTCTATAATTTTCTTCTTCGTCACTTTCGAAGAAGCGACGATCTTGAGTTTCCCTTATATCATAGTTTGGTCCTTCTGAACAATCTTTTTTAACGAATGAACGTAATTAAAAACGTGGCAGCTCTGGGCAGAAAGAGATGCTTTGTAAAGACACGTCTAACTTATCTAATTTCATCTTGTTTTTAGCCAGCGCTGATTTACTTTCAATGTAATGTTGTTAATTTAATATGTCTGTTGACACAAGATTTTAATTAGAGAAACGTGTACTTAATACTGAAGATCTTTTTTGATTAAAAAGTGAATGAGAAGAAAGTGTATTGTGTTTTAAAGGAGAGTAATACGTAATGTTATTTAAATCCAACAATATTCATTGCGTTGTTTACGTTGTAGAGTAGATACATTTTTCGAACATATGAAGCAATGAATTAGCAATATCCTTCAAATTGATTCAAATTCAGATTTAAAGTGTGTTACGCAATTAGCGTGCTGGTAGATAACAAAATAAATAAAGCTTTTTTTAAATATAGAATAACCAGACCCCTGATGTACTTCGTTACGTAATCTGGCAAATTATTGTATTCCACGTTTGAATTTATGTGGTAGAATTGCCAAGCAGGAAACTGGCGCTTTAAAAACCACAGCCATTTATAAACTACTTATTAAAAACGCTCCATTTTATTTACAACATTAATCCTCCATGCTACAGAGCAACTTTAAGCTGATCAGTAAACTGTAAAGGCCTCGGGGCACAAAGTTGAGCACTAAGCTGCGTCCGTTGACTCTTCGGCCTATTCACTCAACTTTTATATTGAGCACTGGCAACTTTTAAAGGACGGTTTTTTTTTTGCTCTGGCCACTCAAGGTCTGTGAAACGATGATTGAGATGGAGAATTTTAAATTTTTATTGCATATTTCAGTAACTGAATTTTCCAAAAGCGTTTTTTATAGTGGTGCTTCTTTTAAAGGTTCTCGCAGTGATATTATAACATCATTTACCTACCTTTGTAAATCCTTAGCATCAAATAAAAAAATTCCAGTCTATTACTGTCCCACCCACAAAGGCTTCTTCGCATACAAAGAAGGTATGAGCAATGATTACCACGCTTTCTCTATGCGGATTTGCGATTTCAGGCTTGAAGGGCTACGCCCGCTTGGATGTTGGAAAATATCCCACGGAAACGAATAATCCAAGATAAAGTATATGTGTGTCAAATTTCAGCCAATGTCTAACCGGCGCACACCAGTAAAGCTCCCAGTCAGCATGATTTTTCCAACATCCAATAATCTTTAACAAAATCTTAATGAATTATACACCTAAACCTTCCTCATGAATCTCTCCGTCCATTGGCGAAAACCGTATGGAAATACGTCCGGTACTTTGTTTTATAATATTTAGTAATAAGTCAAACCAAGCCAAACCCTCATAGAGCGAAAAGCATTAAATAGATTGTTCGATTCTCATGGGAGCTTATTGCGGAAGGCTTACCATTATTAGGGTTTTCCATTTGTAAACCAGTATTTTCCCGTTCCTAGACAGCATTTTCAGAATTAAAACTGCCCCGAAAAACGCCGATAAAATCACCATACGCAACGAACCACCTTATTCTTACAGAAATCTATAGACTAGAAAGAAAATGCACATATTAGCACTAAACGAGACATAACGAAAAAAAAAAACAAAAACTAGGGAAAATTTGCGTCGTGTCTGCGTTAAACGGCCGGACTATGGCTTACACTCCTTTTTCCTTACCCTTAGGGGCACACAGACACATTCCTACTTAATCAGAACCATATAGGTAAGCATCACAAGTCACAACTGATATACAAACAACAAATTCGCAAATAAAATAGCAAAATAAAAGGCGATGAAAATCAAACATACTCAGTCAACCTTGTAGCATTAAAAATAACAAACCCAACTGGGATTGGAGTCCTCGTTTCATAGCTACCGAATAAATAGAGAGAATGTTAACAGCAACAGTAAATACTTGGAAGTTCTGTATTGAGCTGCAATCTGGTTAGACTGGAATAGGGCTGCATATTGAGAAGAAGGCTCAAAGGATATATGGGAAAATTGTAGACGGAAAGGACCAGACTGAATGGTAACATGCAGACGGACTGGAGGATTTTATAGTAATTGTGTATTTGAAAACGGTGAAACGAATGGACGTTTTCTCAAAACGGTGAAGGAAAACATCGATCGTGAGGAAACCGGCATGCGTCATGCCCTAGAACAAAAAATTCGAATACATGTTTGATATGATATCTATTAACGAGACCGCGTACTGGGCTCGCGTGGTAGATTAGCCCGCTCCTTCTCGAAGAGAGGAGGCCTGTGTCCCAGCATTGGGAACATTATATGCCGTTTAATTACTTGACTTTCAATATTCATGTTCTTAATGAAAGACTATTGTTGTTTTCCTTTTAACTTTTTATTTTTAATGTTGTGTTTTTTTCTTTTCGTCATATCTTACCGCAAATAAACGTGTTTTCTTTCTTTCTTTTATTTATAATTTTCCGTGTTTCTTTTAATCTAAACACGATTAGACACTAATACCTGATTTTTTGTCTAATGTTGCATATATTTTGTGGATGGTCGTTTGCTATCTGCTTGTCTCTGGCGTCTTTTATTATTTCACCATCGTCTCGGCTATTTCATGCCCCAACAAAATTAAATCAAACTGTCAAAACAATTGTTTCACTTAGTATCAAACCTTTTCGACTCAAACCTTCAACACAAATTCGAAGAAATGAACAAACTCATTTCAGTTCCTTTGTTTTTACAAATCCATTACTTTTGGAGCCAACGATAATGATAAATTACTTTCTTACCCTTGGCTAACAGATTAATGTTTCATTTCCTTCGTTTTTGAGTACTTTTATTTATTTTGAAGTTAATTCTCTTTCCATTAATAGTTGTACTTACAACGTTAATGTTGTTCCACCAGTTCCTGTTTACGAAGTAATGATATGGGTTTTAATCCTTGTATTGTCTTTCAAAAGTTCCTTGTCGGAAGAATCCACCTTTTTAGATGACAATATAGTCAATATAGGTTTACAAAAGGATTTAGGAAAAGTATTACTGCTAATGTATACAAAAATTATAAGAGTACAGGCTGAAGCTGCTTATAAAGGTAAAATTTTCAATTTAAAAAAAGTTAGGTAACTTCTATAAAATAAAATACAACATAATACAAATGAAAGAAGGGCATGAACATAACACACATAATTCTACTATTACAGAAATTATGTCACTAAGGGAGTAAGTTCCGATCAATGCTTATAGCTTATGTATAACAGTCGTATAACTTTTGGAAATGGTTATTTATGTATTTAGTATAAAAAATATCCTAGTCCTTGTTTTGCAAAATATTTTATTAATATTCCTGTGTTTTATTCATATATCTCCCGAAGCCTCGACAAATTGCAACATTCCTATGTGCTATTCCTTATGCGCTTTAACTTGTGTAAAATACAACATGTACTTAGTATCAAAACATTCCCCATTACCTCTTGTGTTTATTGGTCACAAGTGATGTCCAGTTTCTAACTTATCGTTGATATCCACTGTTTTATGCGTCGTTTCATCTTTATTTTTGAACTTGGCTAACTTTGTATTAGGTGAATGACAGAACATGGTATGCGATTAGATAATGTCGCTGTGAAAAGATTGGCATGCAAAAAAGAGTAGCTTTAGATCGACATTGGAGACTCTGCTGACGAACTCATTAGAAACCTTACTGTAGTTTGATTACTGCTTCTCTAAGCAAGAATTGGCGTCGCAACTCCGGCTGTGTTATCATGTCTGATTAAATTAATTAAAATCTCGGGAAAAGTTTCTAACTGAATTTAACTTTAATAGAAACTGACTAATCTATGTCTTTATCTTAAGTAAGGAGAGGCGCACCTTGCTTTTTGTCAGATCCACCATCATTTAAACATACTTATCATTCGTTATTGTCCCTTATACGATTAGTTATTCTGTGCTCTTAAATAATTGAGTCTATAATGTTCCCACTGCTAGGGCACAGGCCACCTCTCTTCGAGAGGAAATGGGCTGTAATCTCCCAAGCGGACCCAGTGCGGGTTGGTAGAGGTCAGATGTCCATGTCATATATTATCCCTAACATCAACCACAAAACTTTTTTTTTGTTAGTCTATTTTTGTGTCCCACTGCTGGGCAAAGGCCTCCCCTTTCTTCTTCCAAACCTCCCTGTCTTTGTGCGATCTCTGGCCATGTTGGCCCTGCGAATGATATTATATCGTCACGCCACCTTCGTCTTGGTTTACCTCGACGGCGATGTCCTGCCTCAGGCGTCTAACAACATGAAAATATTTTGAAATGTTAATGTCATTAAAAATCAAAAGCATGACAAAATAAATATTAAACGTCTTCACAAAAGCACAATCGACGTGTATTTGAACCTTAGCTTTACAAACCGAGCAGTTTCCAGTTCCATTGTGACCGCCACTTCTAACTGGTGCACAATGCAAGGCTTCTTGTCACCTAAAACGGCATTTATGCCCGTTACCAAAGTTTGTTTATATGGACGACCTTTTAACTATTCCGTTAACTGGTGAAATGCTTTTTGGTGAATAAGTTGCAGTGGATTGTGACCTTTTTGGTTACAAAGTTTAATGTTTGTTGTGTGTTTTGTTTTTGTCTGATATGTCATCGGCATGTATTAGAACCAAACATTCGAAACATGTGACATCCGCCAACCCGCAATGGGTTTGTGTGGTGGATTATAGTCCACTCCCTCTCACAGAGAGGAGGCCAGTGTCCCAGCAGTGGGAACTTTATAGTCTTAATATACTTATGCTGATATGTCACCGATGTGTATGACACCTTTGACTGTGTCAGTATTTTCATGTGTCTCTTCTTCTTTACCTTCCTCCAACTAACGAATCACATCCAAAATAAACTGATTTCTTGCAATAGCATTTTTTGTTTGTAAATAGTCACTATTTAGGTATTTTGTTTTAAAACTGAACTAAAGTCGTAAAAACAGATTGAAAAAGTTAAAGAGTTTTTATTAAAGTTTTTTATCTTGTTATATTGCGTGTTTTGATCAAAGCTCTAAGCTATTCAAAAGTGTAAGACTAACTGAAGTAAGTTAGTCTTACACTTTTGAATATGGTTATTTACCCCCGTTTTAAAAATATTGTAATTAGTGCTTATTTTGCATAATATTTTGTCATTAATATTCCTGTATTTTATTCATATATCTGGCGAAATGTGGGTGTAACCGTACACTTTTGCCTAACTCTTTGGGTAACAAATGCGTGATGTTATGTTGTGTCAAGGTTTATTTTGTTTTGAAATTGAACAAGTATTCATGATCTCATACATTTAAGACTGTTCGGGGTTTTACCACCAAAATGTGGATTTAAATGTGTAATTGCGGCTATTTATCGGGATATTCCCTTTAAATTGTTGTAAATAACAATAGTATCAATTATTGCGACACGAACAAAGGCCGGAACAGCGACAGATAAATTATAAAACTCATCAGCGCTCATTTGTTATGCGTCAGCGCTGACTATTTAATTTTTTACTTCATTCTGGAAACTTGTTCTTTTCATGATCAATTGTTAACACCATTAATCAGCAAAGTATTTTCTCAGTTCCTGCATCCAAAAAGATACCGTATTTCTCTATATTATTAATTGGTACGAAGTTATACGGAAAAGAACCGGAGCTACCGACATAGCTTGCAGAGTACGCAAGCTAAAGTGGCAGTGGGCTGGCCATGTTTGTCGAAAAACCGATGGCCGGTGGACCAGACGAGTCCTGGAGTGGAGACCGCGTATCGGCAAGCGTATTGTGGGACGCTCCCCCAGCTAGATGGACTGACAACTTCAAAAACATGGCAGGGACAGACTGGATGTGAAAGACAGGCGACAGAGTGTTGTGCGCTGCATGGGAGAGGACTAAATCCAGTAGTTATTTGGTCTGTTTCTTCGTAGATATTACGAAGGAAAAAGAGGATCTTCTGTTCTCTAAAAAATTAACAGAAGTGGATACAAATATTCTTGATAAGGACACACGAGTGCTACCTTATCATTATTGGCAGCCTAATTGTTACACCCATTGCGGAGTATAGGCCCTCCTCCCTTTTTATGCCATGCTTCCCTTGTCTGTGCGAGTCTCATTCACTACCTACCTACAGCAATCAACCTACCTGCCCCGTTGGTCTCATGGTCGCAGGTGCGATTCAATATATAAAAGTACTCTGTGGTGCGATTGCTGAGCATGGGGTCCTGGGTTTGATTCCTGGGTCGGGAAAAGTGTTATTGGGTTTTCCCATTGGGAATTTCTTAGTTACAGCCCGGAGTTTGGAAGTTGGCGGTGTGATAGCCCCGTGCCTCGGAAAGCCCTGCGCCTTGTCACTCTCCGGTCGTGTCGGATTGCCGTCCACACTTCGCACACACTTGTGCACTATAGTATCTCCCATGCCGATGGCTGGTCTCCGCTGAGATAGGTCACCATGGCCGAAATTCGATCTGGACGACTACATACATCAGTCAAATATAAGAATCCCTCATATTTAAGTCGTCCTACTGCTTCTTATTCATACCAGGCTGGTTTTTCGAACTGCACATATTGACTGTAGATATACTCATTCATCATTAATCACTTTGCAGCTATTTCTGTAAGCCAATTACTTTGTAGTGACAAAATGTGATTACTTACGTGATCGCTGAATGTCAAGTATCATGATTAATGATCTGATAACTGGAATGTAATGTATATTTTCTGGTCCTTTTGTACGGCTATTTTAATTTGGTATGCGATTAAGCTAGGAGTAAGGAACTTTGTGAAATGAGTTGGTGATGTTGCTCATGTTTTTGGTCTTTTCAAAAACTTTTCTACGGGTTTGCCGCGATGCTTTCTAGCTGTGTCAGGACTCTACGTAGTGGTTATTTTGGCGCACAGCTTATGGCGGAACGAGTTGGAGAAAACAAACGACTAGTGGTTCACTTTAGCCCTCAAAAGAGCTGGAAGTCATGGCGTCTTTGCCCAGCAGTAGGATGATGCAGGCTAACAGTAATAAAATCTTTTCCTTGGTGTTGACCAATTTAAAGATTTTAACTCTTCTAAATTTTAATGCAATGAAATTAGTTTAATACAATATTCCTTATTTCATAAGCATCTTCTTGATGCTTATGAGACATCACATACTCGGAGCACTTTATCAAATCATGCGCACATATACCTTTTTATTGTTGATTGTGAGGGACAGGTTATATCGTTAGAATGTCTGCAGTGAGTCTGTATGGAAATTGCCAGACGTTTTTGGCAGCTCGTAACAAAGGGTTAGGTACCCTCTTTCGGAAGTTAATTGACTTGATACTTGACAGCTCGATGTTGCCACTTTATAATGCTACCCAGGCCAATCTCAGGCTTGATAGCTTCTCAATTTGTCGCCATACTTTCTGTTTTATTGCAAGTTTTCTTATTTTACCGGACTGTACCGTTGTGCAGGTCAGTTTTCCTTTGTTTATTGAATTTTAAACTAGTTTCGAATGTCTGGCGAAGTTGGATTGTTTTCGAAGTGAGCATTAGTATGGTCGCTTAGAAAGAAAAGTCTGGAAACTTCTATTTGTAAAGTTATTTTTGTTGTTCTGGTATAAAATGTGTTTGGCTAAAGTATTTTCTCATCAATTGTAATCTTTTTTTGAAACTTCGACTATTTAAAACTGATTTTTTCAAACTTGGACCTTTTAGGCGTCGTAGAAGTGCGGTGACCACCGCATGCGGCCGTCAATGTCCAAATATGCGTTTTATGACACCTAAATGTCAAATACTGGTGAAAATGACAGATTTTTATTACGTCCGCTATAAATACGCCGGGAACTTTCATCTAGGAAACCGTAGCTTAAATTTTTGTAATCTTCTTTGTTATTATTTTACTAGTTTCTGCCCGCGATTTCGTCCGAGTGACTTGTTCCTCCGACCCTGTCGCATTGCTTCTGCTGCCCGCGCTATTACTGTTTCTTTCTGACTTTTTTGTTTTTGCTCGGCTTCTAAATCTCTTAGCGTGATGTTTAGTAGTCTATAGCCTTCCTCGAGAATTAGTCTATTAAATTCAAAATCCGACTGGTAGTTCCAGAGATTACCGCGTTCAAACAAACAAACTTTTCTGCTTTATTATTAGTATCTATAGATTGTATCATGATTCATGACAGTTTAAACCAACTGTATTTATGAATAGGATTCGATATCGCCGCGTTTAATCAGAGTATTGGCGTAAAAAGTGTAAACAAACGGGCTGGTTAATCCCGCGGCATCGGTTGTATAGCACGAAGCTTTGATGTATGTGTGTATGTGGGGATCGGATGAACCATTAGCACAATGGGGATGGTATTGATTTTCGGCTTTAGGATTCAGTAAATGTTTTAAATAATGAGATTTGGAATATTTGTAATAACAGTTGTGATTGATGCCGAAAATATTGTTTTATTTGTTTGCGTTCAATTGACTGATGTAATAGACTGGATAATCGTTCAGCAGTAGCACGGGATAAAACGGCTCCTATACCAGATACATACATTCTAAAGCAGATCATTCATACCTAACTAGAAAATGATGTGCTGCCTCTCTTTTGTTTTAATTTTTTTGTATTTAGTTTAGTTTGTGATATTTCGGTGCGAGTCCTAATAAGTACTTTTTTCATTCTTTATTTTCCTTCACAACAAAACCGTGAGTAATTTAAGACGGAGAGACATCGTATAAAAATTGCTACAAAAAATTCTCAAGCAGCATAACCAAAAAATAAAAACCTTAACAATACCTATCCTCTCAAAACGAGATCTTTCAAGAAAAATTCCACCATTGCCAACATCGAGCACTCGACGATAACTCCAGATTCCAAGAGCTGCAGAGACGAGATACAGCCACGATAGACTGCACTGATGTAGCCACTTGCGCTTGAGCCCCTCAAGTGGCCAATTTGCCCGCCTGCCAGCCACTCCGCTACACTAGCCTCGCGGGTTTTGCGCATAAAATCTTGCTTGATTTGGCGGATTGCCTCAGTTTTCTTTAAGTACTTTTTGTATAATTGACTGTTTTGTATTTTAAGGGTAGTCGTGTTTAATTTGTGTACCTACTTACGTAAAACTCAGGCTTTTTTGTGTGTAATCTGTGGAGCAAGAAGGATTTTTAATGTTTAAAATTATTTGACGAGATAATCGCTGTTTCAAAAGTGGTGTGTTTTTTTCAGGGTTTATAAAATAAGCTTCCAGAGTTAGTTAAAATCTACATGGTGAAATTGAAAACATGCGACAAATCAAAATGGGAGATTGTACTCATCATTATGAACAACTTTTACAATGGGAATAAATCTGAAACCGCGAAAAAATCAGCAGTTCCCTACATTTGTTCGCATAACTCGTCAAAATGTAGGGAACTGCTGATTTTTTTTCGCGGTTTGAGATTTGGTCCCATTGTAAAAGTGGTTCATAATGATGAGTACAATCTCCCATTTCGATTTGTCGCATGTTTTCAATTTCAACTTGTATAGTTACAATTTTTTTTTCGTTGTTTTTCTGTAAGTAGATCTTTTAAGTCACTTTTACACATCAATATTTTGTTTGTCAATATTTTAAAATTAAATGGTTAAACAATTCAATGTTGGCTAAACTGTACCCATTTCATAGTCCGTCTGGTCAGCTTGGAAAACTGTGTTCTTAATATTTAGACGGGCGTTGTTAGGTAGCTGCGACACAGTTATTATTAACTTTTGTAGCTATTATCGTTTCTATTGTAATTATGTCAATTTGTCGTTGTTCCATGAGGAGTCCGTGGCTAAATAATAACAGTCGCACAGGACGATCGATCAGGTTAAGCTACGCTTGCCGCGGTTGGTATGTGGATGGGTGACCATCTTTATATACTGAGAACCCTCCGTGCCTCGGAAAGCACGTTAAGCCGTTGGTCCCGGCTGTCATTCGTGGATCTTTGACAGGCGTTACGGGAAGTAAGAAGCCCGAAAGTCTGAAAACCAGTCTTACCAAGGGGTATCGTATTACCAAGTAACTGGGTTGTGAAGGTCAGATAGGCAGTCGCTTCATGTAAAATACTGGTATTCAGCTGCATCCCGTTAGACTGGAAGCCGACCGCAACATAGTTGGAAAAAGTCTAGGCAGATGATGAGTTATTCTCAAATAGTTCTTGAAGATAGTTACAAGAGAAAACCAAGAATAGTGTTGTTGCCTGTGAATATAATGAGCCATTCTTTTGATAGTCTGTGCGATAGTGAGAAAGACAATAGGACGGCTTAAGAAACGGTAGCCTGTTGTCTTACAAACTTAACCCCTTACTAATAAACGTTGTATAGCGTCTGTATAGTTACACAACGCTTTGTCTTCTTTCGAAAGTCTACTGACGACTGAAGGAAAGAAATCGGTGTGTAACTATTCATCTGATTTAATACGTTTATTAGTAAGGGGGTTAGAGTAAGGAATTCCTAAAGATAGTTACACAACGGGAGGTATGGAAGAATAATGGGGGGAATCTACAGTGGAACAAAAATCACATCACACAGTATTTTAAAGGCGAAAGTTTGTGAGTGTGTTTGTATGTGTGTGTGTGTGTGTTTCTGTGTTTGTTACATCTTCACGCTCAAACGTCTGAACGAATTTTGATAAAATTTTGTATGGAGGTAGCTGACATCCTGGTTTAACATATAGGCTACTTTTTATTCCGATATTCCCACGGGATTGATACTTATGCGGGTGAAAACACGGAGCGCAGCTAGTATCATCATCCATAGTGATTTTTAGAAATGAACATTAATAAGCTTTAACAATCAATAAAGTAACAATGAAATTGTGTTAAAGTTAAATCTTGTGAAATTGCATCAACACAAAAAATGATTCGTTCATTATTTTTATAATAATGTGAAAAATAGCACATTTCACGATAATAAAATTTTATCAATAATCATAAAGTTAACTTCAACAGTCAATAACAATCTCCTTGTTTGTTTATTAACTTAAGTTATGTTGATTATGTATTTCGTTAAATCACCAAATTGAAAATCTTGAAAGTGTACAATAATCATAAAAGTGATGATTATTTACACTGTTTCATATACCTATATGGTTATTGCACAATGACTATCCAAAATTGTTATTATGTAATTAAAAGTTGCAGTTTCTAGGATCTTACACCTATAAAGGGTATACAAAATTACTCCAAAATCCTATCAAAATTAATTTATTGAAACTAGGCTGAAAATCAGCACTTTTTTAACGTCAATATTGCATACGAATGTCCCCCAAAACGCCCGCCCTTCACCACTTCCTAGTGAATTAGCTGAGAAGAAAAAGTGGCGCAATGAACTCCCCAGCAGTACAGCAGTCTGTTCAGTTAAAGGAACTTGATCCCATACAATAGTATGCAAAGTAATTAACATTACGAAACTCAAACAATGTACGAATACTATCGCAATTGCCAAATTATATTCCTTTACAAAGTTGCATGTAACGTCTGCAAAACACCTCACTTTTTTGGGCACTCACTGAAAAATCACCCCTTAAAACCGCAAGCGAAAAAAAAAATCCGTGTTCATAAAAGGTTCTTTAAAACTTCTCCATCGTAGGCGTGTGAACACTGTTCAGCTAATATTTCATACTTTTACACTGCCAGTGAAAAGCGACGAGAAAAAATGGAAAGCAAACACCCTTGGGCTGGAACTAGCAACTAGCGGAACATTTTAGGAAGACAGCACTTATGACGATAAATGGTACACTAGCTCATTAATCGTGCGTTTTACGTGGAAAAATTGTGGAAGTTTGGCGAACTAAAAGTTGGGAGCAGTAACGGGTAATAAAGACACATTGGTTTTAAAGGTTTGGGCGTTTCCTTTTTAGTTGGGGTCGAATCTTTTAATGTTTGGTCCTGAAATAAAAGGCGGTGTGTTATTTATTTGGTGCAGAGCAGTGGTTGCCCAGTGGTAATGGCCCAGTGGGAACGGCCGCGATGGTTGTCTTAGACGAAGTCTTACCAATTTTTTTTTACCTAATTTTTATGTTTTTACGTCTAATGGTACAGAGGCCTAAACATGTTTTGCTAGATTGCTTACACATTACTTAAATTAAATTAAATAAAAATGATGGTTCTAAATTGTCTGTACTATCTTCCCTTAAAGCTTTACACCAATCTTCCAAACCCCTGTATAAAAGATCCCGCGCCCATTTTAAAAGTCCCATCCATTCGTCGTACGGCATTTTACTATGGGGTCGAGCTGCTGACATTGAATCCATCTTTATTTTGCAAAAGAGAGCTGTCAGAGCCATTTATAATCTACGTCGCCGCGAATCTCTCAGGGAACTATTTAAAAGGATTAATATTATGACGGTACCTTGCCAATTCATTTATGAAAATATTATGTATGTAAGAAAAAATCTACATCTTTTTAATAAAATAAGCGATAGACATAACTTTAATACAAGAAATAAAGATAAAATACATCAACCATTTTTCAGATTAGCCAAAGTACATACATCTTTTATGGGGTACTGTGTTAAATGTTACAATAAAATACCTTGTGATATATTGCAATTAAATGAAAGAAAATTTAAAACTCACATTAAACGTACACTTTGTAAACAAGCATACTATAAATTAGAAGATTATATCCAAGATAAGAACGCTTGGAAACATGCTGGTCCTGCTCCATAGGACAATCTAGAGTCTAGACAAAATCAAACTGGTTGCTAATTTAATTGTAAATTTTTTTATTCTTTTTTTTTTACATTTATTACTCACACCCTGACTTATTACTTGTATTTTGTTTTTTAATTAAAATCGTTTTGCTTGTACCATGTTTGTAAATATGTGAGCACCATGTATCTATCAGATAATTAATTTATATGTCATGGTTTCGTTTTTAATTCTTTTACCTATTGTGGTATAGTAATTTTATTGTAGGTGCATCGTCCTCACATGTTATTATATAATTAATGTACCCATGCAAAATATTGTACCTAAACATTTTAAAAGAGTAACGGTGGAGTTTCTTGCCCGTTCTTCTCCATACGAAAACTACCTTTTGGAATGGGCGACTAGAATCAATTCTATTTTAAGATAATTTTTGACGTTCAAAAGTGCCTTTTATGTGCCTATTTGAAATAAATGCTTTGACTTTGACTTTGACCATTCATACTCTCGTTTCTGGCTGCCGTATTAAACTACACTTACCTACTCTAAAATCCTTAACTTATGAAAATCGGAGTTTATTAAAGCGAAGCTTATGAAAATCTACAAAATGTTCTCATAACTTCAGGAAGTCTGGAGTCTCTTTGTCACCCACATTCCTACTCATTAAGCAAGTTTGTGAATATCGTCGGAGAAGTTCGAGTGCACCGTGCAAGCGACGACGTTTAAAACAATTTCAGGGTGGTTTCGTAACTTTAAACGGTTTCAATGCCGGTAAATATGACTAATTATTATACATCATCATCATCATCAGCCTAGCCTTTGCCCAACTATGTTGGGGTCGGCTTTCAGTCTAACCGGATGCAGCTGAGTACCAGTATTTTACGTGGAGCGACTGCCTATCTGACCTCCACAACCCAGTTACTGGGTAATACGAATCCCCTTGGTAAGATTGGGTTGTCAGACTTTCGGGCTTCTGACGACCCGTAACTACTGTCAAAGATCCACGAATGACAGCCGGGACCAACGGCTTAACGTGCTTTCAGAGGCATGGAGGGGTTTTGGTATGTAAAGGTGGTCACCCATCCACGGACCAACCGCGGCAAGCGCAGCTTAACCTGATCGATCGACCCGTGCGGCTGTTATACTTAGCCACAAGCCCCTGCTAATTATATACATACCAACTAAAAAGATTTTGACGAGTCTTTTTGGAAAATAGCTGATGTCATAAGGAGTAACTCAGGCTACTTTAATTTTAGAAAAGAAAAGATAAAGAATTAGTAATAATAATTATTGTTTTCCAAAATCTACGCGAACGAAGTCGTGAGCGTAGCTGGTAACTAATAAAAATACAACGAGAAATTGTGTCAACAATACAATTATGGAATATTCAATATGCTGCCGAAACGCAGTGCTCATCTTTCATCCACTTAGCCAGTTTCAACCCTCCACTTTTAGACGAAAACTGTTTACTTTTTTCACGCGAAAATTCCATTTAATATTGTTTTATTTTTTACTAGGCACCTCTTTTGAGTCGAGCCTCTTTTGTTTCAGTTAACGTGTGCCAACCTTGTTTGTTCTTTGAAAAAGTTTTCAGTTGTTTTATTTTGTTGGTACTGACTTTCCGATACTTGTTTCGGTTTCAGGAGGCCTTTGATAGATGACAGGTTAATTTAAGTATGTTAACTCAAAGCTCTCGTGGAAAGTTTTTTTTTAGACTTGAACATCGGCTTCATATGTTTTTCATCTTATATCGTCCAGGAGTTTGTTTCATCATTTCTACTTAAGGGTCGTCAGATAGGATAATGTCGACTCCATCTGGATTTTTTTTTTTTAATATTTAAACATGACGTGTTAGTGTTAATACACACACAAACGGCACGTTGTCGACAGAAACCGCCGACGCGTGTCGACGACGGTTGCAGTTGCCTCTGCCGCCGCTGACGCGTGTCGCTCCTGTGTTTGAGCACCACACCACACTCAAATACACGAGCGGCACGTCGTGGAAAGATGCAGTTAGGTTGATGGCATCGTCAAAGTCGCGGCAAACACCTGGATTAGATACGCACGGAACCGGGAAGTAGGGCAGAAGAAAGTGGAGGCCTATCTATACCGAGCAGTGGGTGATTCCGGGCTGAAATGATGATGATAATGGTGGTGACGGGGATGACTGACCAAGATGCGATTTTAATTCAAATTCTCATCATGGGCTTTCGTTCGGAGTTGTTATTCCTCTCACAGAGGGGAGGCCTATGTCCCAGTGGGAACATTATAGGCTGATTATGATTATTGCAAAATGCTTTTGTTACCAATATTGCTAAAAGAAAAGCTTTCAGGTTTAATTTCGAAGCCGCAATTTATTTACGCCGCATCAAAACCAGGTCATTTCCCTGAGGAGGCCGTCAGCTCCGTAGCTCTGCCCGTAATGAACACTGACAAATGAAATTCTTGATAAATTGGAAAAAGGAAATTCAAGATTTATAAACAAAGTATAACAATAAGCAATGTTGCCAGTCTTAATAAGGGAATATTACCCACTAAATCGGCGATAGATTTCAGATAGGCAGTCGCTCCATGTAAAAATCTGGTATTCAGTATTCAAAAGCCGACCCCAAGATGGTTAGGAAGGACTAGGCAGACGATGGATGCGTAAACCGGTTCATTAATAAAATAATTAAGATAAGAAAAAAGGATATGATTATAGTATTGTTTTACGTTAAGATTATAAATCTAATTTATTTCCATAGATAAAAACATGCTGTCGATAATGCAACAGTAATATAACTTCCTGTAATGTAGTATCCTATCGAATTCGCCTATTAATACAGCTAATTCCGCATTATATTTTTTTCTTATTTACTGTGAACATTGTTTGTTTCAAATTGCAACTAGAATTTTCTTTAATATGTTTCTAATAAAAATGTTTCCTTTTGTTTCAGGTAAGCACCTACCCCGTTCCGTAGTTAGGTGCATGGCATATCGGCATGCTAAATAAACGAGTGACATTCTGTCTGCCGCGGTAAGATGAACATGAACTATACATGTGCCGTCTTGTGGTGGTGGATAATGCCAGGTACACATGTAGGAACTTTGATTTTCAAATCTCACGTATATTTTGATAGCCAATTTGTCGCTAGCGATATAAAGAAAAGAAAGAATGAAAAGTTGTTTATTCTGCGCAAACAAAACGAACATAAAAGAGGGACATAAAATACACACATACGAAGCAGCCTAAAGCCTCGTATTCAAGTAATAAAAGGTTGACAATTTTGTCTATTGACATATACGACTAAAGTCGCTGCGTGTGTACCTTGCATAAGGTTCTATGTTCTTTTGTTTTTTATTTGAATAACCATTTATATGGCTATGAATACCAGTGTTTTTTTTTTTTTCACGATGAATGTCCGAGGCTTTTTTCAACGTTTAGGCCAACAGCGATTCGGTGAACCGGCAGAAATCTGCCGATACGTGTGAAAGCTTTTATTTTAATCCTTACACTGGCACTGCCTACTAGAGTCGCCCGGCCCCCGGTGTCTATCTAGCAGCCTTATCGTGTGAATAGGACCTAAAGATTTGTTCGAAATGTCGCTGAATTGATTTTGAACCGCGACTTCTAGAGGCTACACCGGGTACTGTATTTCACAGAAAAACACGATTACATTTAATCTGTCAAGCTCCGCGAATGAGACACAATTGATTTTCTATTGTTTCGTCGCCAATGGGCGACGCGCGCCGCTTGACCGGTTAAAAATGAGTGTTACAGTTAAACTTTATTTCTCATCATTATTTAGCGAAGTTTAAATTTATTATTTTTCGCCCTAATTGCGTAACACACTATCAATCTCAATCTGAATCATTTTGGAGGATAGATATTGTTAATCCATTGCTTCATATGCTCGAAAAATAAATGTCTGCTCAACAACGTAAATAACGTAATGTATGTTGTTGAACTGTCAAAATGAAAGCCATTGCTACTGATAGTGTGTTACGCTATTACCCCACGGATGTATGAACTTAATCGGGGCAAAATAAGTAGGTATACAAGGATCGTAGCAGGTAGCGTTCTGTAGTTCTGCCTACCTTCATGGGAAGATGGCGTGAGTTTATAAGTATGTATCAATCGAAGTTCGCTTAAAATACTTAAGAGTAAGCATGTTTCTCTTGCGTTATTCTGATTTTCGATACTTAGTTAGTCTCGATGAACAGTATAATAGAAACAAAGGATGACATTCATTTCGTATCCAAAAATTAAAACGCCGGCCAGAAAAAACAAGTACTTACAGTTTTCTTATGGGATTGAAAATGCCAAAAATCGTATTTTTATTTTCTGGCCGGCACTTTAATTTTTGGGTATAAAATGTTCGACACTTGAATGATGTTCTTTAAGTATACAGGGTGACTGGAAATTAGTGGCGGAGCCGTTAAGGGGAGGTAGTCTAGGGTTTTTCCGACAGATATCACTATGAGACCTACCGTCCTTACTTAACCCTTTCCAAGATATTCCTACTTAAAGAGATAGTAATAAATCCTAAAAAAAAGTGATTTTGGCCTACTTTTTTTTGTTTTGCAACAAAGATATTCTAAATAAGTAATATTAATTGTAAAATTTCCGCTACTGTCATTATTTTATGCAAAAACTGCTAAACAAAAAGTAGGAATATCTTGGAAAGGGTTAAGTAAGGACGGTAGGTCTCATAGTGATATCTGTCGGAATAACCCTAGACTACCTCCCCTTAACGGCTCCGCCACTAATTTCCAGTCACCCTGTATAAGTATAACGTTTTCTTGTATTAAAGTAAATTACCCATGATTTCAATCTAGATACCGTTACCGATAGGGGTGTGCCACTATTAAGGCTCCCTCAGAAAGGCGCGACGCGTCAATACGACGCGATTCTGGTAGAACATCCATGAAGGTTTAGTGTCATATAAATTGTTCTAGTAGAACGCTGTCGCGTCGCGCCTGTTTGTGCGCCTTTAGGCAAGTTTGGTGTTAAAACACACTTTACTAGATAGCCACTAGGTACATAATTTACCACATTTTACCGCTCATTACCACCAGCCCGAATGTACCGATAGCTAATGACTATATTTTACCGCTATCTCGACATTTTATATGCAAAATTTACGTCAAAATTCCGTATTAGGACGCGGAATGAATGTGCTTCGTATTAACCTCTGGTAAACATTACTCCTTGCTATTTCGTAGACAATTTCTAGTGATTAACATCCAGAAGTAACTGATCTCTGTGCAAGGGAATTTAGACTTTGTGCTCCTATGATAAGGTGTAGTTGTGAGTCTGTTACAAGTGGCGTTTAATACATTTAGATTGGTGTTTACACCCTTGTAAGGTTGATGGATAATAATTACTATTGCTTTGCGTGTTGGCTTGTTGTTCGTTACTGTTGGAAACGCGATAGGTTTCTAACGCGATTAATTAATTTCAGTAATCTTGTAGGTATACATTACACGATTTTATTAGATTAAGTTACATGACACTGGCTAATTAATAGATTTGGATGGAATTTGGTCAATCTTTGATGCTAATTCACATTCCAAGATACGGGATACGTTAATTGTAAGCGTTTTAGTAATCACACGTGGGTCGTAAACATGTAGGGGAATTAGAGGTATTTTTGACAGATTGAGACAGAGATCAGACTGTGAACGTTCTTAAAATTACGAGAATTGCCCCTCTGGTCATACATCTCTCATGTCGGTTGCGAGTACTACGCACTTTCTGAAGAACATTAGCCATCACAATCAACTATTCCAGTATACCTATTTTAATTAAAACGATGTTGGTTTATATCTACAGTTTTGCGATTTAGCATTGTTTTGACAATGCTATCATAAATTGCTATTTTTGCCCTAACATATCTGCCATAACAATTCAAAGAGGCATTACCATTTCAGACTACGCACCAAGTTTTGACAACCCTAACGTGTTTCATATTAACATTCGAATTGATGCAATTTCACCACTCCTGTCTAAGTTTAAGGCTGCCTTTTCCTTTACACAGGTTACTGTTTCCCATATCACATTTAAATTGATGCAATTTCAACACTGTTGTCCAAATCTAAGGGTGCTTTTTCCTTTACACAGGTAGCTCTTTCACATATTACATTTAAATTGATAGAATTCAAACTCTGTTACGTAAAGTTAAGGATTCGTTTTCCTTCAAACGCGTTGTTGAATCAATTGTCTACCTACAGTATGATGTGCTGTTTATCAAAACTTTGCTTTTATGTCTTAATCTTGTTTCTTGTTTATGTTTATTATGACTTAAACGAGGTTTGAATGCCTTCATTACTTAACAGAATCTTATAAGCTTCGGCTATTGTTTTGTTGCTAATGCTTCTGTAAAATTATTTCTCGTATTGTTAAGTATTATTAATTTGGGGTGACGTTAACAGCTCCTGTTAATTTGTTCCTCGAATAACTCTTGTCATTTCATGAATTCTGTTTTGACGAGCCGTCATTGTGATTTATATTTGATCCTTTCCATAAAGCCCCTTTTGCTTGTGTCTCTTGTTCATTGTAGGTACCTTATTCAGAACCTTATTTTCATACGTTTTTGATTCCCAAAAGTTGTATCGCAACATTACCGATGTAAAATATTCCTCCATATCAAATGAAATCAAAATTTAAAGTAAATTATGCTGTATAAATATGTTTTTGCGCCAAATAGTTTTAGGGATGTCAACAATGATATCGATTATGTTAATTAATTTTCAGCCATCCATATTCTACGCAATCCCTACTAACACGTGTGATATATCCCTACTCGTAGTCACAAACACATGAAATATTAATGCAATCTAGCTGCACTAATAAATGCACTACACCTACCTACCTACCGCATGCGTAGCGGTATTGATTCCCCCGCTTGCAATCACAGCCGTTGGGGTAACCACGGATATTGCATTTCCAGTTTCCACCCCCGACCTTAGCACGTATTCCTATAATAATTAACTGGGTACTGCGTTCATTTGTTTTAATATTGTATCTCGGGTTATTATTGTGTTTGGTTTTAGAGTTAATTAATTTGTTTGTTTGGGAAGTTAACTTGTTTCTGTGTAGGTGAAAGTTTGACAGCTGATTGGCGCCAAAAGCGTGCGTGATTTTAGTTAGGCATTAGAAAAATGGGTTATGTTGTTTGTATTTTGACCGCATACTGGAAGGCCTCCCACAAGGTGAACTGATGACCTGATGAAGGCCACAGGAATCCACCGGATGCGAAAGGCACAGAACCGGTCGAAGTGGCGGTGCTAGGAATTAGAGAAATAGAGAAGGAGGTCTATGTCCACCAGTGGACGTATTTTGGCTGAAATTATGAGTGTTTTTAGGGGAGCATTTGAAGGTTTTCATAATTAATAATACCGTTATCAAGTTGATTCTACTTTCATTTTGGCAGATACGATTTAATTAATCAGAAGACAATCTTCAGATGGATGGACTCAGAGAAGGTTTATTACGATATTGGAATACACCGGAAAACCTCTACAATAACCAAAAAGATTCATTATATACCTACCTACTGCGGACAGATAAATAAATTTTTGCCCACTTTAAACCAAAAACATGGAATTCCACATAACCATAGACAACACAATGAAGCCATAAAAAACATTCTGCATTACCAAATATCACCAAAAACCGTAAAGTGACAAAGCTGAATATTACACAAGCCAACATTTTTTGAACAGTCGTAAACAACGAACTGTCAATTACCATAGCGTAGTGTTGCGATAACTCGATAATGTGTGTGTTATTTGTCGATGTGTCGATAAAACATACCGATTGAGAATTGAGATATTCCGCCTGAGGCCATGCTGTGATTAGTGTGGAACTGTTTTATCGAAACAACTGCTTGCCTTTTAACCAATTTAGCCAGCAATTTTTTTTTTTTAGCCAATTTAACTAATGCGCTTTTGGTAAAAGCATGACTACTGTCGGACTCAAATACAGCGTTGAACTTAATCGAATTGCACAAAATAACTGAAATCCAATAGTTTTAAAACACCTGCATAGCTATTCACCACTCGATACGCTTCCGTACCGTATCGAACATCAATCAATGTTATCATAGGAGATAGGAATCCTCTAAACGCTGTTCACAAGTCCAAAACCCGGAAATCTTGCCAGTTTTAGGGCTGATTTTTCCAACGCCAGATAATTTTATCTGAGGAATAATTTTGAATTTTTGACATTTCTTCCATAAATTATCTGTCAAGTGAAAAATCAGCTAAGGGCTGATTAAATAGACGACCGCTATTCACCCGACAGCTGTTTGCTGTCTGGAGTAAGGCAAATCAGGTTGTCGAAATGTGTTATTTTCGATACGATAGCGTGTCGGATGATTGTGAATGCTGAATAATTCTAAAATGGTTTATGATCTTACTGATTTACTAAACCTCAAGATAGTTGTCTAGATACAACATATTACATAATATACAGGGTGTCCCTGGAAGTATGGATCAAATCGAATAGGGGCGTGGGCAAGGTCATTTCCAAACTTTTTAACCCTGAGAATGTCAGTGAATTTTTTACGGTTCAAAAGTTATGACCGATTTTAATTTTTTTTTTCAATCACTCCGCTTAGTGTTTAAAGAAATTAATCATAAAAAAATACTATCAGGGCTATCTAAAAAAAAAAAAATTGATAGCCCTGATAGTTTTCACGAATTCGATCTTTCTTCTCTTTTTTTTTGTATTTTTTTTTTCTAAAATGTTTGGAAATGACCTTGCCCACGTCCCTATTCGATTTGATCCATACTTCCAGGGACAACCTGTATATTAAACCGACTGCTTATCTTTCAGCCCACGTTTTAAAACTTCGCCAACAAAATTGGGTCACTGCTTCCGAGCATCTGGGTTATTATTCATGCACTATTGCAATTTTTAAGCCCAATGCGATTTATGTAACTTGAATCCGTGCCAACTTAATCCATTATTTACACCGTTAGGGTAACGCATGGGTGATTTAGAATCACATTCATTTTTAACTTGGTTTTATTATTGAAATAAATGTTGGTTGCATAACACTGCCAGCTACCTAGCAGTGTAGTCAAAAGAATAAAAACACGAAGTATTTTCTTAATCTAACCTTAAATAAATCCTATTTTGGCTTCCTATAAATACATTATTACCATTTGCATAAATAAACGTTTGTGTGAAAATGTAAGTTCTTAATTCAATGCATGGATGCAGCTGTATACCAGTATTTTACATGGAGCGACTGCCTATCTGACCTCCAAAACCCAGATACTCCTTGGTAAGACTGTTTGTCAGACTTTTGGGCTTCTGACTACCCGTAACAACTGTCAAAGATCTACGAATGACAGCTGGGACCAACGGCTGAACGTGCTTTCCGATGTACGGAGGGGTCAATATGTGATGGATGGTCACCTATCCACGAACCGACCGCGGCAAGCTTAGCTTAAAACCTTCGATCGACCCGTGGCGGCGGTTATCATTTAGCCATGAACCCATCTGTAAATTCTCAATTGATGGCCTACAATCACTAACGCAACATAACACCGCTTCACCAAATCAACGCATCAACTCAATTAATAATCTACCAATTAATTATCGCTAACATCGATACTCATGTCCCATCACTTCGCTCGATTGCGTAATGTCACGCCGCGCGATAACTTCGCAGCGTCCGCCCACGCTCGATCATAATGTAATCATTGCTCTGAACAACACTCTGTGTTATACTGAAATGAAATAAACTGTGGGTAAAGGTGATCCAGTTATTTTGTGGGAATAGCCTGCAATTCCACTGATTTCCGAGGTGAAACATTGAGAAAACAACCGCTGGGATCGGTGCAATTCATTCATTCATTTCATTCAGTAGAGCTATACTATAATGTAGGTGTCGATCCCTAGCATCGAATGCAATGCAATGACAGCTCACTTCACCTAAGTTTTCACGCTGAGATTTTTACAGAATAAACCGGCTGAAGTTTTGTAAAACAGTGTAATCAAAATGCTCTTGTTTTAGAGCAATGAAGTTGGATTGAAGTAAGAATCCGGATGATATTCAGCTCTTTAAGCGAGTTCTCAAATGAAGCGATTTATTGACACGGGCCTAATTTGTCTTGCAATAAAACAGATTTTCACCGTATAATGCCTCCTTTACGGTCTGGTATGAGCACAGTGGCATGCCAAGCCGAATCAAATAAATGACTTATATCATTTTCGAGGCTTTTTCCTTCCATTAAGAATTAAAGTTGGACAGTTTTCCTTTGCACTGCTTCATGGCTCATTCGGCGCTCGAATGACAATGACAGGCATAATCAGCCTATAATGTTCCCACTGCTGGGACACAGGCCTCCTCTTTGTGACAGGGAGTGACACGTAATACACCGCGCGGGAACAGTGCAGGTTGGTAAAATGTCTTTTAGTTTTTGGTTCTAAGACATGCCGGTTTCCTTGCGATGTTTTCTTTCATTATTGGGTTCGATCCTACGACTTATAACTCGTACGTCGCGGCCGTTACCACTAGGCCACCACCGCTGTACTTGGGGGCCTGTTCGTAAACATTAATTTGTGCTATTGTTTTGTGAAATGTCAATTGGAACGTATTTAAAAACCAATATTGCGGCGTTAGTTCCGAATTCAGCCACGCGCACCAGTCTGATACAGTTCACAACCTAACACAGAACTGTAGCCTAGCGAAGCATATAACCTCTTTATCATTATAAATCCCGATTGTACCAATCAAACCCGCCAATTACAGATTCACGGACACACACGTTACGTAATCGCATCCTACTCGCAATCATAATCATTGCACTGAACATCTTTGTGTAAAACTTGAATTGATGTTAACGGTACAGATGTGAGCCAGATTCGTGTTGAGAGAGATTTTAGTATCTCTGTTGCATTGCAGTTCGTGTGATGCAAACAGGCTTGAAGTTGAGCGATTTTTACTATCGAAGTTAATATACTTAACACTTTTTGACGTCACGTGATACTAATGTTAAAACCTCCTTACGTAGTGTTTACCTCTTTTGGTTCTTGCGTTATTCTTTTGTCTTTTAAGTTCACTAAGTGAATGATCATACAAGCTGAAAATTGTTTATGAAAACCTCAACAATGACGATAAAAGCAGTCTGTTCTGAAGGCCATCTTTTCCTTCTTGTACTTAAAAAAACGTCAAATTCAAGTCACAATCTCATCTCAGCGACAATCAATGTCAAAGACGAGGTAAATTGATTGTAATTTTGACAGATAGAGACATATTCGAATGCGAACGTTCTTAAAAATACGAGAATTGCCTCTCTGTTCCCTCTGCTCGACCAACGACTGATTCAAGAGATTTTTTTTATTTAAAATGGGTCTGCTCTTGACTATAATCTAGGTCAGAGGTGACAGAGACAACTGTCATCTAACTCATCAACTCCAATAGGTAATTTAGATTGAGTTCTAGAATTTTCCCAATGTACTTAAACATTGTTGTCTGTAGTCTGTATTCACCTAGAAACAAGACAAAGCATAGTCTAAGCCGGAAGCCGCATTGCACGCTACAGTAAACGAAGTTCTACCTCTAAAGAGTTCAGCGCAGTTCAACAGAACATTATACCGTACATATTATGTACATGTATCAAACAGTTTACAATAATCTGCATTCGCAATTTGTTTGCCAAAAATGTAAACAAATATGAGTTTATGGAAAATAACTTTAAATCTTCTTCTTACGGTGAATGCGCAGTGGTAGACCGCAAAATTCTCTAGGTTTTTGCAATTTTCAGGTCAGTGTCAGGTTTTATCTTGATCAAAATATGATTCGTGACTATAACAGGTACGTATTTACAGAATTATAATCATTAGAATCATTGATACATCTTTCTAAGTTAGATTTGTTCCATAAGAACAAAATCTTTTATGGAAAAGTGTTATGGAACAAATCTTACTTAAAGAGATATATTAATGATTCTAATGACTATAATTCTGTAAATACATATATCTATTATAGTCGCGAATCATATTTTGATCAAGATACAACCTGCCTCTGACTTGCAAATTGCAAAAAACGTAAGAAAATTTGAATTTCACGGTCTACCACTGCGCATTCACCTTTATGATTCTAGACCCCTACCTAGCGTATACATTTTTCATCGGTTATGAAAAAAAAAACATTGCTGTTCCATTTTGACCGCATAGGTAAAGCTCTTTTCTATGAAACAGCTGACTTTTTTATCATGTGCTGAATTCATGGTAACAGTTTGCGCGTCGATGTCCCTACCTTTATAGATCGTCTAGCTGCGCCCCGCGGTTTCACCCGCATAAGTGTCGATCTCGTGAGAATATCGGGATAAAAACTATCCTGTGTCCTTCCCCGGGACTCAAACTATCTCTATACCAAATTTCATCTAAATCGGTTCAGTGGTTTAGGCGTGAAATGGTAACATACAGACAGACAGAGTTACTTTCGAATTTATAATATTACTAGCTGCGCCCCGCGGTTTCACCCGCGTAAATGTCGATCCCGTGGGAATATCGGGATAAAAACTATCCTATGTCCTTTTCCGGGACTCAAACTATCTCTAAGATACCAAATTTCATCTAAATCGGTTCAGTGGTTTAGGCGTGAAGAAGTAACAAACATATAAACACACACACACACACTCACAAACTTTCGCCTTTATAATATTAGTGTGATTAGTATATTAGTATGGAAGTATGGATTTTGCATTGAGTTTTTATTATCGTTTATTTTTACACAAATCATTATCCCAATACAATATTTAATCAAATAACCTTGACATGTCATGTCTCCGTCTGCCGTCACTAATTCACTTCGTAAAGCATGACATGCTCATATATTATCCCGTAAATCAGGGCAAAAGCCTCTTTATTTTATTTTATTAGCAGAATAACTATTAAGGAAACTAAAAAATGGGAAAAAATTAAAAAAAAATGCAAGATAATTCATTTTGTCATACATTTTGTATGGAACGGCCTTTTGATGTTATCTCGAGAACGAATTGACTGACATCGATAAAATAATTTTTTTCTTTCGTCGAGAAGTTACCTCGCTGATACATTTTTATAAAATGATCTTAATAAAAAACTGAATTTAATTAAGCTAATAAGTTAACACAACATTTATTGATTCTGATGCTGAACGAAATTAGCCGGGTCAGATAGTCCACCAATATCTAAGAACATTGCCTATAAAAGACACCCAACCACAGTTTCCCAAACTTCGTTACTTTGGTCCCAAAAAAAAGAGGAATACATGAAGTAATGCTAAAGTAACACATGTTTATAAATGCAACAGATGTTAACAATACTAAGAGAGTTTTTAATAAAATTGCCCGTCTCTGGCATAGCGCCAGCCGTGCAATTGCCCCGGTCATAGAGTAGATGGGGTTAGTTATTGAAGAGAGGACACTTCAATTTGTTGCGAGTTTGCGAGGCATAGACTCAGGGCAGCCCGGTAGGTAATTTCAACATTTTCAACATAGATAGTTGTATTGATGACTCTTTCTAATGATTATAGTTCTGTAAATACAAATTTTTCACGTTTGCGAATCATATTTTTATCAACATTTAATTTGAAACTGACCTGCAAATTGTAAAGAACGTAAGTAATTTTTTAATTTAAAATCGGATTATCTTAGCGCCGCCCTTAATGCCAATGATTATAGCATAATAGGTACTTACTGCCATATATAATGCCATTTAGAAATCATTCAGACCACCAAAATAAGGACGATGGTAAAAAAAATATATAAGAAAAACGCGTTAGATACTTACAAGAAAAATAATCAGCTAACGAAAATACACGATGTGCCGACAATTTATTATTTTAGGTCAAAATACAATCACTTTAATGGGTTTTTTTTTTGCTTGGATATCTTGGGTCCCATCTATTTTAATGGGACCCTGTACATAGGTCTGATATAGAACTATTTAGTAGTTTCTATATTTATGTCAGTAATTTATATGGTGTACATAATAAAGAGTATTCTATTCTATTTAGTAGTTACATTGTAGATTTTCGCATTACTTTTTATAATTTTATGACTAGATGGCAATCTTGATTGCTGAAACATTTATCAGAAGGATCAGAACTTAAAAATTGTTATACTTGTTTTTGCAGGTAAGATTAGAAGCTGACCCCAACATAGTTCGGCAAAGGTTAGGCTTAAAAAAAACAAAAGAAGTATAGTTGAGAAAAAAATGTTAAAACGAAATTGGGAAAAAGGAAACGGCTTTTAATTGTAGGTTTTTATTACTCAGGTTTCATAAAATAATTAGCAGATTACTGGTACTGTAAAATCTCTAATATTTCAATAAATAATTTCTGATTCGGCCTATTCTCTCATGGAAAATGTTCAGAAGGCCTTTGAATTTTCTTTTATTTACCACAAATTCCTCATCTATCTAATGAATCTAATCTAATATTGTGTATACGTTATCTAGATTACATTACGAACACAACAAAACAAACAAACAATGCTACCATTTAAACAATTACATCAAAACCTTAATAAAACACAACCTACAACCTTCCCACTTAACAACCCAACTTCACTCATATCTCTCAAACAAAACCACTTACTAGCTATATTGAAACAGTTCCTCACAGAAAATTGGAAAACTTGAACTGACCACTACAATCGAGTCTCTTATCTATAAACTTAGTCTTTGTCCCCCGGTCGATGCCCCCGCCTAGAATATCAGATGGCGACGCACCGATAATGTGTAGATTGTTTAGATAATCTATTGTTATTGTTCGTATGATGTATCGAATACTATCGAACGCGTCCATTCGACGCGTAATCGAGTAATCGATAATCGCTAATTGGCGTGCATACCCTATCGCTTCTTGGGATGTTAGATTAGCGATGTTATCTTCAGTTTGATACTAATTGGGTATTACTATGATTATAAATATCGATATTACTGTATGAAAGAGGTGTGGTAATTGCGTAACGTGTGCGTAACACACTATCATCAGTAGTAATGGGTTTTATTTTGACAGTTCAACAACATTCATTGCCGTGTTTACATTGTAGACAAATTTTTCGAACATATGAAGCAATGGATTAGCCCTTCTCCTTATTTTCCTTCAAAATGATTCAGATTGAGATTGATAGTGTTTTACGCAATTACGGTACTGATTGCTAAAGGTAATGAATGCCATTACAACAAAAAAATAAACGCTGCATCTTTAAAAGAGTCATAATATATTTAAAGTTTTTTATAGTTTGTTTGGTCTTCATTTGTAATTAGTTTAGGACTATTACCTATATTATCAGCAGTCATCGTCATACTCCTGCCCTCATCCCAATTTATTTTTTGAGTTCGGCGCAACATGTATTTTACTTCCATACTCTTCTCTATTTGTCGTCATCTCGGTAGTCACCCCCTTTTTAACCATATCATCATTCACACAGTCCATCTTTCGTTTCTTTGGTCTTCCCCTACACTTAACAGTCAATATTTGAACGTTTAATCTTCTATTTTAAGCAATACACAACAAGAGACAAACTGCATAATTCAGTACAAAATAATTCGATTTATACCATAATCATTAGGTATACTACAAAATTGTTTTGATTGTAGTAACAATTCATCAATATTTGCTGTCGGTTTCAAATTCGCGTTCCATTTGATTGAAACCAGATTGCATTTGAATACATAATCGAATTATTTAAACAATGCCATATTGATTTCTGTTATGACAACCACTTCATAGTTTTGTTAACGAAAATATTGATGACATGATGATATGCAGTTAGTTTAATTAGGAACGAATATTAATTAGTCCGATTTACAAGGCTCGTGTCTATAGTAACTTTTATTTACTTCTTCGGGACTTTATTTTCCGCTCCGTGTCTCGAAAAGGACGTTGACCCGTTGGTCCGACTGTCATTCTTGGATTTTTGACAGTCGTCACGAGTCGTCAGAAGCCCGAAAGTCTGCCAACCAGTCTTACCAAGGGTTATCGTGTTGCCCAGTAACTGGGTTGGGGGGGTCAGATAGACAGTCGCTCCATGTAAAATCTGGTATTCAGCTACATCCGGTTAGACTGGAAGCCGACGCCAACATAGTTGGGAAAAGGCTAGGCAGACTGACTGGGACTTTATATTCCCACAAGGTTTATTTGGTCGTCCCACAAGGTAGACCGATGACCGATGGAAGTAAACGTAAACGTTTGACGGCTGATTGGCGCCAAAAGTGTGTAATTTTACTTAGAAATTAGAAAAATGTTTTGTGTTGTTTGTATTTTGATTTTGAGTGTATTGTTGGACGGGGCACATCGCTTATATAACAGATGGCCGATGTAGCCGAAAGGGTCTGGAGTGGCGACCGCGACGTTTTGAAGGCCGCAGGAAGCCGCTGGATCCGAGAAGCACAGAATCGGTCGCAGTGGTGGTGCTTGGGGGGTGGCCTATGTCCAGCAGTGGATGTCTTTCAACTGAAATTATGACTTTGTTTTGGCGAGTTCATCATGAATAACCCAAGCCTGGTCTAGGAAGTATTTATGTTTAAAAAAATAAAGGGAAGTATTATCTTTTGTTACAAAAGTTATCTGAAATGATTGTTATAAAATCTTATGTAATGCATTGTGACCATGTGTTTTGATTCTGACGGCATTCAACCAATAAAATAACAATTTGTTCCAATAACATATTTTAAAACCAAAGTCAATGGATTAGCATAAAATAAGCGTTATGACGAAAAGTACGTATAGGGTGACTATATTTTGGTGTTTAATGTCCGTTAAAGTTTTTAGGAAATGAAATCTGGAGAGAAAACATATTGAAGTGATCTGCGAATAGTTCATCTTCATATTATTAGACGGAGAAACTGACTGACTGAACGACTGACTACAATCGTTAAATCAATCCTGCTGTTATCACAATTTATTTGAGACCCATGTACTCTTTTGGTACCTCTTATATATTAACATTACTAGCTGCTCCCCGCGGTTTCACCCGCCTAAGTCTCGATCCCGTGGGAATATCGGGATTAAAATTATCCTATGTGTTAATCCTGGTTATATACTATTTGTGTGCCAAATTTCATCCAAATCTGTTCAACTGTTTACGCGTGATTGAGTAACAAACATACAAACATCTTCACAATCTTTTACATTTATAATATTAGTAGGATTAGTAGGATAAATGCGAAAATAACTCTGCTTGTCTGTCGGTTTAACTGTCGGCTGAACGGATTCGTATAAAATTTGGCACTGGGGTAGATCATGACCTGGGTACAAAGTACCCAGTACTGGTGGACAAAGGATACTTTTTATCCCTTGGGATAATTTTCTGACCTCTACGCGGTTGAAGCGGCGGCGGGCTACAAGCTAATTCTTCCATACATGTCTATCAGCTGTCATCTCACTTTAAACCTCCTTCCTAACCTATTCTTTAACTTAAACATCATGTTCATAAAGGAATATCCGTCGTTTCTCTAACAACTGGTCACGGCAGACCTTGGCGGCGTGTGAACAGCGTCACCTTCCAGTTTCCGATAGCGAACCCTATATGGAAACTGAGTCGTGCACGCTATATGTAGCTATGGGGCTATTTATAGCGCGACGTAGTTATTAACAGGGTTTAACATAACCCCTAGAAGGTTTTAATGCACTTAGCTTAAGGTGAAGGTAGCCCGCGTAACTCAAATTTTCTTACGTTTTTTGCAATTTACAACTCAGTATCAGAAGGACAATTCTCGTAATTTAAAACGTTCAAAATCTAGTCGCAGTCTCATCTCGGCGACAAACAAATGTCAAAAACTTGTCAAAATGTAGGGAAATTAGAAGTATATTTTGACAGATTGAGACTGAAATCAGACTGAACGTTCTTAAAATTACGAGAATTGTCCCTCTGGTAATATTACCTAATCTTTTCTGTAGCTTATGTCAGTAATACATTTCTAACTTTTTCAGCATTATCGTTGATGAATGTCACTTTATATAGGCCCTCTGGCTTCTTTTTCTGCTTTTTGAAGACAGAAACAGTGGATAACGTTCGTACAATCAATCTGCCTAGTCTTTTCCAACTACGTTGGGGTCAGCTTCCAGTCTAACCGGATGCAGCTGAACACCAGTATTTTACATGAAGCGACTGCCTATCTGACCTCCACAACCCTGTTGATAATTAAATATCAAACTAATCTTAGAAACCTCACAATGACGTAAATAATAATCTAAACGTATGCAAAGCGTTTTCCCCAAATCACATGATAATAATGATTACTCATTGGGGAAATTGTTGAGGAAACAGATACATACATACGTAATCACGTATCATCATTGTTATTATCTCAAACGCACGTGGATTAGTCTACTGACATTTCCTTGTATGCATTGACAGCTTAATTAACCGCGAAATCGTATAAACAGGCAAGTTGCTGGTATATGAAATAATATACATACGTCATGATTGTATTTCCCGAAGAAGGATGTTGTGTGCTTTTGTTTTCTTTACCAACGGTTTTTCGACGACGGTAATCTGAGGCGACAAGTCTATGGACGCTGAACATAAATCGCATAGAAAATCTACCATTAATATTGCCATCAATTTCATTCAAGACCAAGTTCCATTCAAGCTCTGAACTACTCCATTTTCTGATAACTCCAGTAGGTACAAAAACTAATAAGGCTGTTTAGCTTGGACGTCAAAAGTAGACCATGGTCGAAAAAAGGAAATAACATTATAAACTTTTTCGGAACCGGATAAAAAAAATTACTTAGATCACGCGGTCGCAGTCGCACTAATAATATAATTTAACATGATCAGAATTAGAACAGTCCCTGCATAGGTACCATAATCTACCTCAATACTTACTAGTTCATAGAAAACATTACCACAATCTTCGAACAAAACTTGCATCATGCTCTGTAATCATTAAACATGACACAAAGTCATTGTTCCGATTAATTGTGGAATGATTGTACTCGCTTTTCCTCTTGATCTAAGGAAAACAATGACAGTCACAGTTCCAAAGGATCTAGTAATTAAACTGATCATGTAGCGATACATATTCAACAGCTGATTTGGTTGAATGGAATCGTTTTGCTTAGTGTGTTGACGGCGAGTTTACAGAAGCGCCGTGAACGAGATGTTAAATTGAATTGGTATAATTTTCCGTGTTGCATGGAATTGCAGAAGGATTTCCGCTAAATGCTAATAATTGAACCTCTTGAAAACACTTTAAAAGTTCTCATTCTAAGTTCATATATTCCTATTGAATGACTATTTCATGCAATGTCAATCAATCACACTAATATTATAAAGGCGAAAGTTTGTCAGTGAGTGTGTGTGTGTGTGTGTTTATATGTTTGTTACTTCTTCACGCTCAAACGGCTGGACCAATTTTGATAAAAAATTGTATGGAGGTGAGCTGACACTCTGGATTAACATATAGGCTACTTTTTATCCCGATATTCCCACGGGATTGTCATTAACGCGGGTGAAACCGCGGGGCGCAGCTAGTAGGATTATAATATGAACTTGGAGGGTTGTATTGATGATTTGAATGATTATAATTCTGTAAAATATACTTACTTTTTACGTTCGCGAATCCTATTTTGTTTAACATTTAACCTGACACTGACATCTAAATTGCAAAAAAAAAAAATAATTAAGAAAATTAGAATTTCGAGGGCTACCTAGCGCATCCCCCTTAAATAAAAATGGACATAGTTTTTAAGTAGGAAGAAACATTAAATTGGAAACTTATCGGCAAGTAACGGAAAAGATAACAGAAAATTCATAATTAGAAAACTCCTCCCTCTGCTAAGCCTTTAATTAACTTTTAATTAAACTCACAAAACAACAAAATCAAAATTCAAAAGTTATTATTAAAACTAGGCTGATAATCAGCACTTTTTGAACTTCAAATTTGTTCTCCCACAATTTCTCTTCAAAAGCACCTCCCAGACAAACCCCAAATCATAACAAAACCTCATTGCATCCCATTCTCCAGTAACTACATCCGTCTGAACACGCCCTTGCCAGGAGACGACGAAACGTCAGTCGAATACTAATCGTCACTGTTCACTGCTGATCCTAGGAATGTCGCGGCGTGGTGTGTTGGCTCCCCGGCTAGACTTTGATTACTCATGTGTAGTCTAGACTTCACGTTTAGCCTTCAGGGAATGAAGGAGAATTAGCTTTGTTGAAAGTTGATTCAATTTCGGGACGTGTTAGCTTTTTATTACAACACATCGTGAGGAAATCTGGACTTATAATTAACTAACGACCCCCCCCCCCCCCTCCGCTTTAAATATCTATAGATGGTGAATTTTGACGCCGACCCAAACATGGTTGGGAAAAGGCTAGGTAGATGATGATGATGTTGTTGAAAATGTTAACTAAGTTGATTTCATTTCAGAGTGACTAGCACTATTGAAAAAGTTATAATTTTTTTTGGAATTGTAGCGTAAACTGAACATTATTGTGTAGGTTTTAATTTTTAATTTTCTCTCCCATAAACTCATATTTGTTTACATTTTTGGCAAATAAGTCGCGAATGCATATTAGATCAAAATAAAACGTTATTTATTCAAATTAGGGCCTGTGCACACCACGTTTTTTAAACGCGCCGTTGCAGCGCGTTTGTAGCGATACAGACGCGAGTCAGACGCAGCCTGTAGACCTTCGGTAGGATAAAAGCGCGTCGTCGACGCACGTTTCTAAAACGCGCGTCAACGGCGCGTTTAAAAAACGTGGTGTGCACAGGCCCTAAGGCAGAGAATCAGTACTTGTCGAACGCCAAAATTACATAACACAGTCCCCCAAAACGCGCCCTTCACCGTGCCACCTTCAACGTGCTTTAACTGGGAAGAAGAAATGGTGCAACAAACTCCCCAGCTAGATAATGTACCCGATCCATCAACAATGTTCTACTTTGATCCCGCTCTATCAACACTCGCTATTTACATTCCAATCAGTTCGCCTTAGCTATGCAAACGACATGATTTAACAGGCCTCCGCAGACAGTCGTCATGTGTCCCATATAAGGTACAATATACTTAGTAATTAAAATGACGAGTGGCCAATCAGGTGGAACTTGACATCATCGGGCGATGTTCTTGTTATTTGCGTTAGGACGCTTATCTGTAATCTAGCTTTTATCGAGTAAACTGGAAAAGTATGGTGGAGGGTGCATTTTAATTAGATAATGCTTTGAATATTGTTCTGTTAATAAAATGGCCGCCGCTGCCGCCGTGTGGGGATTTGCCCTCATTTTGCTTCAAGGGTTTTCCAATAGCTTCGCTCACATATAATTTTTAACATACATGGGAGTGGATTAGGTAACTCTTTGAGGGACTAAACGCCTATAGGTGTAATAACAATAAAACTTCTATTGTGTCTCGTTGAGTGTCTTTTAACCGATTAAGAAAGAAAAGAAAACAATATTATTTAGCACAGACTAAAAGGCACACAGTATAATATAGGTAGGTACAGAAGATAAAAACAAATAAGAATCAAATAAAAACAGTGAAAAGTTCGATGTAAGAAATTAGCAGGAAAGTGTGCCTCACGCCTACGCCAAAAAGGCCCAGTTCAGCAAAAATGCCAGGCAACTAGTGCCTGTCGCTGGTTTTCAACTGGACCTGGTAGGACCTATTAATGGACTGGACCTATTAATTATGCAGCGTGGCAGGGACATCCATGGGCAAACTGTAACCATAAAGAGCACAAGATTATCAACTCAGGTGGTCAGAATGCCCGTGCCGGAGGGCGTGTACATGTTCCACGCGTGCCTCAAAGATATGTCAGCATAAAGGAAGGGGCCTGTTAGGGCCGAAGCCTGCCGGGGGTGCGGGATTGTCCGAAAGGGGTACCGCTACCCCGGAACATAAAGGGCTAAGGAAGGAACACGGGTGGGTTTTGGTTTAAGTCAGTAAGTGTCTGACACTCCCTTCCGCTCCACCCAAAGCGGGAGGGGTCATCTGATGATTTCCCACCCAAAAAATAAAATAAAAAAAGGGGCTCAGAATCACGTGCTGAATCCAAGGTAACAGGTTGCGTGTCAATGTCCCTGCCAGCCTGTATATTAATTTTAAATTAAAGTCGTTTTTTGCAAATAACAACATTATTTATAGATCTTCGCTGCCAAATATCAAGTTTGTAAAACTATTCTGAAGATTTCGTCATGAACGAACGCGTATTTAGCTTCTATAAAAATACTCGACGACTGAATTGTAGTAGCATGAGTGAGGACTTCGGAACCGTTGCAAGTAAACACACAAAACCACAGACTATGTCTCCTCCATCGTCCACAAACTGCACATTTTGGTCCTCATATTATTCAAGTTTCTTATAGAGCAATAAAACAGGACTGTTCCATAAACACAAGCGGGCGCCAAACTTCGGCACTTGAGGACACCGACATTGTCCGAAATAAGCCGAACATTTTAGTGGCCCTAAAGTTAGAGCCAGCCGAAGAACGATCACCAAAGTTTGCCAATATAACTGAAGATTTGTTACCGGCTTGTACCGCAAATATTAAGATTAAAGAATGGGTATTTGGCGGCGTGGGCGAGGTAAAATCTTAGGGAAGTTAAAAGGATTTTTTTTTGTACCTTTTCCTTTATTTTTGTTTACTTCTTTGAGGAATAACGACATTAAGTATGTCAAAATGCCAAGTTATTTGCACTTAATCCTCTGTCTTAAATTCTTACCCCGTCAAACGATCGCCTACTAGAAGCCGTTTTCATGTAAGCGCTCAACGGTTTTCACGATTATATTTATTGTCGTTTGGTGTGTATTTTTTTTATGAACATTCGCTGGTTCACCCAGCATTTGTCGGGATTGAACACCTAATGCAGTTTTTTCAAGACGGCATTCTGCTTCAAATTCAAATTATAGGACAGCGGCCGCCGTTTAGTTAAAAGGCTAGGCGGTTACCTAAACGGCTAATTTAACCAGTTGTCTGCGACATATACACCCGGTAACATATCAAAACAAAACTCATAAAACCAGACTACAAGTCGGAAATAATTAAATGGAAAGTCAAAGCTTAGCCGCGGGCCTGCGAAGCGGAATAAAAAACGATTAATTTACACATGTATGTACATTTGTATATATCGCCTGTTTAAAGGTAGTCACGAACCGGGCTCACGATTTGAATTAGTGGTAAGTATACACAGAGAGAGCGAAGCTAATGCGATGCGTTCAGGCTTCGGGATTGTTAGTATCTTCATCATAGTCTTCCTGCCCTTGTTCCATGTTACTAGGGTCGACGCAACACGTTTTCTTCTTCAGGATTCTTGGTATATGGCGTACTTTTTCGTAATAATTAAAATAGTGCTCATCTAGATGTAAAACATTGAAGTTCTCATATAAATGATATTTATGTGGCATTCAAAGTATTTTTTTTTAAATTAAAACTAGACTAAGGCAGCGTTTCCTAGCCTTTGAGAAGAAACTGCGAAATAAACTTAGAGGTCAAAGTCTCTTTTAAATTCAATCACATTAGATTTCAACTGAACGTGCAGTTTAGTCCAAACGTGTACAAACAATATTGGAAAGATTCTGGCAATAACAACAATTTGATTAAAAAAAATAAACACCTAACCTCCAGAACCAGCTAAGAGGAGAGGTTCAGTAGCCAATGAAAAACCCAGAAGGAAACATTTTGGCAGGAAGTCAACATTTCTTGAAATGAGGAAAAGAAAAACAATATCGTATCATTCTCGTCAAACTGTCCGTATAAGATAACTGTACAAAAGGTCAAATGTTTAATCTTAATGTGTTTGACATTTAAAACAATAATTGCATACGTGAATACTAAAAGCACTGCTAATTCTCCGACTAAAGTCCCTTTCTCTTTGAAACTTGAAAATCTCGGAAACGTTATCATGAAAACAAATGCATTTCCGCTAACGTGTTTTACTGTGTTCAACATTTCTGATCGAGACTCCATTTTTGTTCTGTGTTAAATAAACAGAACTATCCTAGGATACTGAAATTATGAAGTATCTGCCTTTGGCAAACGGCTCCTGAAGACCGAGACAAGTGGCAATCGCTTTCAAAGCGATTCGTGGTTCTACAACAACTTTCAACAGGATTGTTATTTAAGGTTATTGGTAGCTTATGTCGGTCCCACTCCCACTTATTTAGAATTTTCAATCATCTTTATTGCTGATAGAATGCCACTTTTAATGCGATTTTTAATCGGGCCACTAAGATTTCTAACATGGGTTCCATTTACAAGAGCATACTGTTTCGCTTTCGCCTGTCATAGCTCACGATGCGCACACGCATAAGTAAAAAGTGAACGTTCCTCATGATCGCCACAGCAATGTTTACATGAGTCATTAGGTACCGTCATCTACTTATACCATTTACTGTTACCCGTCTAGGTCGAGCGTACACATAATATTTATGAAATACTGCTGTACTTGGGGATTCTTAAACGTCGGATTTTTGTTTGTTTGTGTGTCTGTATGTTTATCATCATCATCATTATCAGTCAGCATTTTATCACTGATGGTCGGAAGCTTTCCCAACTGCTCACCGTTGTGTTTGTGTGTGTTCCTCTGTCTTTTGTATCTTGAGTTTGCGCAAATTTTAACCATGAATTCAGCACATGACCTATACCTAGAGGCACCTAGGGGTCTAGCGAAGAAGTTTTTCGTCGATTATCAAAAAAAAATTGCTGTTTCAAAGAAAAGTGCAATAGCTACGCGGCCAAAATGTATGCAAAATATTTTTTTAATTAATAACCAGCGAAAATTTTCAACGCAGACGCAGAGGGGCTCAAAACCATGTACTGGGTCCATGGTAACATGTTGTCAACGTATGGTCGTTGCAGGTTGTCGATGTCCCCGCCATCCTGAATATATATTAATATTAAACCGAGTAACCTGCACCAATAATGGTATATTCCGATTTGTTAGATTATGACTCGAAATATCGACATTCGATCCTAGTTAGTATATCTTCGTCATACCAGTTGCTTTTCCCTTGTGCCGTCATCGGGTCTTTCTTTGCTTTTAATTAGCTATGAAAGCGAGCTTGTCCGCTGTATGCTCATTAATGGGCTTACCACTACATACCTCATCTATGTTTTTGAAGTGTAAACTTCTTTAGCGGCGTTGAACACTTTTTGTAATGGGTAAAAAATGTGAAACTCGCGTCAGGGCATCGCGTCAGGACACGTGACCGTCAGGAGAGATTTCCCCCCCCTCGCTTTCTACGGCGGCGCCAACCGAAGTGAACCAAGTGAGACACGATAATGGATGGATGGATGGTGATGGTGATGTGGATGGGGATGGTGATGGGGATGTGGATGGAGATGTGGATGGGGATGGGATGGGGATGGGGATGGTGATGGGGATGGTGGTGGTGGTGATGGTGGTGATGGTGGTGGTGGTGATGGTGATGGTGACGGTGGTGGTGGTGGTGATGGTGGTGGTGATGATGATGGTGGTGGTGGTGGTGGTGGTGGTGGTGGTGGTGGTGATTGTGGTGGTGGTGGTGGTGGTGGTGGTGGTGGTTGTGGTGGTGATGGTGTTGGTGGTGGTGGTGGTGGTGGGCTGCTGCTGCTGGTGGTGGTGGTGCTGGTGGTGGTGGTGGTGGTGGTGGTGATGGTGGTGGTGGTGGTGGTGGTGATGGTGGTGGTGGTGGTGCTGGCGGTGGTGGTGGTGGTAGTGGTGGTGGTGCTGGTGGTGGTGGTGGTGGATTTTCCCTTTTTATATACTTGTACATATTATTATTTTAAGATTGTTAGCTTTTTAAATTAATAATTGGTTTATTTCAACGTTAATATTCAAGTTTTCACTTCTGCCGGCACTCCCGGAGTGCAACCCGTCTTTTTTTTTTATAACTTGCTTTGGTTGTTGCTTTCGTTTTCCATCTTTACAAAAAGTTGCTTAGAAATAATACCATCTCCCAGAGGCAAATGACGTTTTATTAATAATTTCAGTAAGATTTAGAGCTTTTTATTATACAATCATCTGGATTTCCTCATAAGAAAAACAAAAAAAAAAAAGAATGAAAATATTTGCAGTAAACATAACGCAGGGAAAGAACGCAAAAAAAAAAGTTGGTGGAAAATATGCGTCACATCCACGCAAAACGGCCATCGCTCAACATAATGCTACGACCCTAAGCGAAACAAAGCCCCAGCGCTGGCTGGCTGGTCTTGAATACATATACCTACCTATTTTAAAATACCAAAGGGATAGCGTCAGCAATTTGACCTTTTAGTTTAGGATACATAGGTCCATTTATCTACACATCTTATTTGTAAGATACTCTTTTACTTTTAAGAAGGTATCTGTATCATCGTCCTTGCCATTCTTAGTCATTATTAATCTAATCTTGAGTCGTATCTAAATACTAGCAAGTGCAACCGCAGCTAAAATCTAGTGCATTAATAATAATCCATAATTCATATATTTGACGTGGCTGAGTAACGGCCTCTGGTGTGAGGTTGACGGACGCGATCGGTTCCGTGTCCGACTGTTTATATATCTAAATGATAATGTGATATACTTGCATAGCATTACTATGTTCTATATTTTTATTAGTTGTTTTTCATTCTGCTTTAACGTCATTATTACCAGTCTGTTAGATTCTGAAGACATCGTCATCGAATGGTAATAGGTATAGCTTTTGCTATGGTCATCAAAATCATCTCCTGCTTCATTTAGGTCATTTACCATCATCTAATCATCATTATTTACAGCTCTAGTCTTTAGCTCAGCGGTAGCTATTATAAACACTTATTTACCCCTTCGTTGCTTCCATATGACCCTTCTCTAAAATTTCTTCTAAAACTTCTTTTTAATATCGCCAGGCTTTCTGCAAATTGTCGAAAAACTGACAAAATAATTACCTTCCGAAACACGGACAAATTGTTTGATCACTCCAATTCAAAAACACTAAACAACAAATTGCCGTTAAGTCAATAAAATACTCAGTTAAGATCGAATTAACAACCCAATCGTTCTATTGATCGATACCAAATACAGAAAACCTTAAGAAAGACACGTATATCGTACAAACGGTGGACCGAGTTCATGAATAAATATCGGACGTGGATATGAGCTGAAATATTGACTTTGCCGGGCTAAGACCTCGCATACCTCCGGTTAACGATGGATTAATTGCATTTTACGAGTATTGATATAACACTCGCCCTCGTTAATACCTATGCCAGATAGGGAAAAGAGTAGATCAACTTTCAATTCACGGCAAACCAGAAGCTAAGGTAATTCGGGCTGGTGTCCGCAACTCCACGTCAATGCGCGTATTTTGCGTACGGGTGAGAAAATCTATTATTTGATCTACCCCAGCTCCTAAAGGAAGGCCAGCAATGCCTTGATGTTGCTGACCGTCTCACGGAGAGTACCTAACTAGAAGCTAAATAAGCATAGTCTTTCTGTTTTTGGCTAAAGTTGCCTGAGCCTTCATATTTTAGGGGCGTCATGTATCAAAGCCCATTGTCACTTTGCCAAAAGAGTATTTATTCAGTTTACAAACTTTTTGGCGACACATTGCCACTAAAGGATTAGCCAAAAGTTAACCATTATTACCCTTTTTTTCCGCGGCGAAATCCTCATGAATCCTCCGTCTAGGAAGCACGGCAGGTTATGTCAGAGTCCTACCGATTAAAACCCCACTATTCCTTTTACTACCACGAGTCGGGAGCCCGAGAGATACTTGTACATTCGCCACGCCCAATCGAATTACTCTATATTGAATGAGGCTAATTCAGTTTTTCAAAAACTTCGCAGATTACCGTGTGGATTTTCTGTTTATATCTTTTAGTGGTTCTGCTCAATATGTGCAAAAACTTGAGCACGGAGCAATTACTTTTAATGTCATATCGCAGAGTCTATTGACTTTATATGGACTTAATATAAAAGCAGTTAAAATGTTGCACCTATTTCATATTAACCCGTTTTTTATCGAAGTTCTTTTATTAATATTCTTTCAATTTATTTTGCATATTATCTTCATTTGTGCAGAAAAAGGTCAATGTTTAAAAAAAATTAACGGTTTGTTGTAAATGAATATCCGTACTTAACGGTTTTTTAATGAATATTGATAACTTTTTCGAGAATAACGCGTGTCATGTTATTTTTCTAAGCTATTTTTTAGACCTAGTAGAGGTCAGCATAGCTATTCACAACCATTCGATACGCTTCTATTTTAAGATAATTTTTGACGTTCAAAAGTGCCTTTTATGTGCCTATTTGAAATAAATGCTTTGACTTTGACTTCCGTGCCGTATCCAACATCATTCAATGTTATCGAACGAGTCCTCTAAACGCTGTTCACAAATCCGAAGCCCGAAAATTTTGACAGGTTAAACCAAATAACCGACCGATTCTTCCGACTGCGTTCCGCGTGTTCCGCGTTTGCTGTTGGGAACTAGGCAAATTAATCAAGTAATCGAAAATGTGTCATTTTCAAATGGTTGCCCGTCATATGGTTGTGAATAGCTATGCTGGTCACATAAACCGAAATCATCTCGAAATTCTATTTTATTTTTTTATAAACAGTTGTTTTTATTTACTCTTGTGACATGTCGGTGGCTAACTAGTCCACACTTTTCATCGGATACGCCATGGTTGTCACATAAAACGTCTATTTATAAGACGTTAATTTGTCCATAAAGCGTGCGTTAACAGCACGTACGACATGACCTAAAAATAAAAGTAACAGCGCGCCTACATATCTGACCAGCAGTCACATAGCCAGCTGACATTTCACAAAAAGAATTCACATTTTATTTATATTAATTCCAATAATGTTTTGTAAATCGTCCTTGACGATAGAGCCTTGCGAAATTACGCCTCCGCGTCATCTCGAGAAAAACCACTAGCTTTCTACATCCTCTTCTAACTTTTAAAAGCTCCATATGTGTGAAAGAGACGGGTGCCAAAGGTGAATGATGCGATCGGTGTGCTCCGACTCCAGCCAGTCTCAGGCCGCTGCGCATGCGGCGCGGACCGCGCGTTCGAAGTTTGAAATAACGTATAGCCGCGAGTTCGATTTTCGAAATATAACGAAGTTTTTCGATGTGCCATTGTTCTGTGTTTTTCTGTAAACTGTGAATTTATGAGAGGTTTTTATTTTATTTATTTTTTGCGGAGCTTTAAACTTTAAATCTTCAGGCCAGGTTGCCATATTAGTCATTGTTTTTTGTGAGCACTACCTTCCTGTTAAACCATGTGATTTATAACTAAGAATGCTAGTCAAATAGCCATGTATGCTTACATAAAATGTATAATTGGTATAAAGTGCCTATTTAACCTGAACCGTCCGTTTATCTTGCATCCAACTTTACAAGATGTAAAAACCGGCCAAGTGCGAGTCGGAGTCGCACACGAAGGGTTCCGTACCGCCGTACAATATTTAACACTACATATATAAAAAATCACGTTTGTTGTATTGGAGGGGGGGCCCCTTAATTTATTTTAATGTAATTATTTATTTTTATAGTGAATATACAACTAAGTACCTATTCTGTAAATATTTCAAGCGTCTACCGGTTTCCGTTATTAATATCGAGCAAAAAACGGCAAAAAAATCAGGTCTGTTGTATGGGAGCCCCCTGAAATATTTATTTTATTCTGTTTTTAGTAGTTGTTGTTATAGCGGCAATAGAAATACATAATCTGTGAAAATTTCAACTGTCTAGCTATCACAGTTCATGAGATACAGCCTGGTGACAGACAGACAGACGGACAGTGGAGTCTTAGTAATAAGGTTCCGTTTTTACCCTTTGGGTACGGAACCCTAAAAACGACAATATCCAAGACTTTCTCAGATTAATTCATTGAGTTTCACAACTATCTCTTCGAAAGAAAATCTCTAACTATAAAATAATTACAAAAGCTTTCCATCATAAAACTAAAAAGACACTCTTAAATAGTGAAAGCCCATCCAATGCAGAAACCAACTTCAATAAAATGACGTAAGCAAACAATTTCCACAATTTTCTCGTTCATTCAGACAATCGTCCTTTGTGTCAATGTTTACGTGACAGTTAAGAATGAACGAGACAGTTTAACTGCTGCAGACGACGCTGTCACCCTTCACGAACATTTTTATTTAGATCTCCCCGTTTTATTGGACTTTTCAACGTTTGGGACACATCTGTTGCGTCTATACCTACTTTACTGTGGTGAAATGTGGGAGGATTACGCTGTAAATATCGTTTTGTGTCATTGTAAAGTATTCATTAGAGTTCTGTTTAAAACGAATTAGATATTAGATGATTATTTTTGTCTGAACTTTAACAGACTGTGAGTTTGTATCGGCCTTTCTTCTCAAAGTAGTCAGATAGAAAACCGGTCGGAGTTTTCTATAATACATATTATTTACAGAATAAATAATTTCATTTCATTTAATTAAAAAGTATTTAATAAAATATTTAAAAATATATTAATATAAAATAAAACATTCCATAAAATATTGATATTAATTTTAGGAAGTATTAGAAATACTGTGTCGACGAAATACATTTCAAAGTTAAATCAACTTTCATATTGATAACAAGCAGTATTCATTCGCTTATAGGATTAAATGTTGCCTCCACCAAATTGTGAAAAGGAATCATCAATCTCGTCCCCTTGTTTAAAGCCCCACTTCAGACACGCAGGAAATGACGACTTGATCTATTAGTAGCAAAGACCACCCAGCTCTAAACATCCATACCGACCCATCTATAGGTAGATTCTGTCGATCGTATTGTGAATATTGAAATTGTAATGCAAACCGATATCGAGGAATGCACTAGAGGTCAGATAACGTTGTTCAAACCTGTAAAACAAGGCATGCCATAAAAATTATATGCTATGCAGCCTTAGGTCTCGGCTGATAACCTAGACACACATAAAATTGAAGTGTGTGAATTGCGTGGTTTAGATGTTGGTTCTTACTGCAAGATATTTAAGCATAAACATTATGTAAGGAAAACAAAGAGCCACCTTCTTTCCTAAAGAGCTGGGATAGGCTGGAAGCGGAAGGCGGAGGACAGGGTATTGTGGCGCAGCCTGAGAGAGGCCTATGTCGAGCAGTGGACTGCGTAATGCTGATTATATAATGAAATGCCAGATACACAAAGTTTTCGAAGTAACAAAACTAAAAGAAACTAATTGAAGATTTACAGACAGAGGTTAAGATATAAATTACAATGCAAAAGCAGACAGAAGATATAAATCCGGTAAAAAAAACAACGCAATATTGACCCAATAAAAAGCCTTCTCAATTGTTTCTCCCCAAAGATTTATAGAACGTAGTTCACAATATTTACTCTAGTCCATGTGAACTAAATTCTCGAACAAAATGGGGTCAATCTTCGACCTCCTAGATTCCTCTTAACATATTGCTTAATAGTCTCACTGACAGATATAATTGCAGTTCTGTCTTCGCAATGAATCTTTTTGTAAATATTGATATTCGGCGATTCGTAGTTGTCGTCAACAAATGTGCAACCATTGGTTCTGTTCCAATTGTAATCATTTAAATCGTTGACTGAAATGAAATTAATGGCGATTGTAATGAGTTTAAAATGGCATGGCTGTTAAAATGGATTGGTAATTTAAATTAAGCTTTGATGTACTTTGGCTCTATTAATTGTAAACTTACAACAATAATGTTTCAGGTCTAATGTGGATTATACGATGAAAAGACAAATGTAAATGAAGAGGAAGAAAAAGATCATAAATAACAACACAACTTCCGAAAACAAAGTAACTATCGTGAAAGTTGTGACAAATTAAGAAATACAGGAAGTGGCATCCAATAAAAATAAATTTGAAATTGTTAAAGGATATGAACTAGATCTTGAATTCAACTTTAACAATCATCTATGTAAATAAAAATGGATGCTGTTTGTTGGTAGACGCAAAACTTGAGAACGGAGAGCCCGATTTGATTATTTTTGGTTTTAAAATGGTCAAGTCCTGATTAGATTTTTATGAAAAGAAAACTTACTTTTTTCTACGGGATTTTTGCTACCACTATTGTTGACAGGACAAAGTCTGTCGGGCCAGCTAGTTTACAATTAAATCAGAGTTTCTTTTGAAGTCTTGATCTACGAGGCGTAATAATTATGAGGTCTGACGATAAAATTCCATTTCGGTGGTATTTACTGGCATTAAAAGAAAATCGACTAATCCGTTTGAATATTTCATAATCAATTATAATATATTTTGTAGTGTCAATAACAGCCTCAATTTGTAAAACGACCATGCCTTAATTTGCTTTGCAAATAAAAACGTATTTTGAACTGCGGGGCCCAAAAGGATATATATCTCCTTTAAGCCCATGCGGTATTATCTCCTTCCTACAGACCATCTTGGTGCCCTAGATCTGAGTTCAACAATCTAGAAAAGTAAATATTTAGAACGAACACTTAAAATTTCCTACGTGAAACTAAACAGATGAATTCATCCGAAGTTTTTGGATTTTCTCTTCAAACCTCTCAACATCTTTATTTATATTTTCGTCGTAAACTGCTTTACTATTGGTTGTCTGTTTGATGACGTTATTTACTCATATTTATGCGTACACGCAGCCCGGCTGTTGTTAAACAAATCGTCTCGTTCCGTTTCGGACAGTTGAGTCACGCGAGCTAGGGTTAAACTTAGATTATATCTGACTAAACCGCGGTTAGTGTCGCGTTACATGGGACTTTTTTCTTTGTTTGTCAGCAAAAAAATCATGAAATGTGGAGCTAATCATTAGGTAGGGTTCTTGACATTTAATACTTCTGTTAGTTAAAACGTTCACTAACCTACGTTTCAAAAAGATTATTTTACTTTACTTGGTCGTGTATTCAATAAAATTCTTAAATCTATATTTAACATTTCTACTTCGTGTGTCTCATACAATTTAATTTTGCATAAACTCTTCGCTTCTTTATCCAGAATCTCCAACATTTCCTTAATTGTCAATTTCGTGAGGCTTTCGAGTGATTTTATCTATAGGATTATTAAGCTTTTCAATATTCTCTTCTGTATTCGCCGCAAAAAAACCGACTCGAGCTCTTCCACGAAGTAAACACGTAATTATGATGACTACTTATTTGTTTACAACAAAAGATAACGACCACAATAATTCAATTTTTCAATTATTCCCGACCTACCACGGTTTGGCCTCCAGTCTTCGAAATAAAAACATTACGGAAAATATGTGGCTATATTAATTTATCAACGCGTTATTATCATAGTTCCTGGGCATTAAAGCGAAAGGCGTAATTATAAAAACGAGCCCATATGATAAGGACGACGACTTGTTTACTTAAAGAGTGCATATTTACGTTTGCGGACAAACAAGTTGGAACAGGGTATAATGATATGAGTAAACGTAGCTGGTGTTATTACACCTGTCTGCTTGTTATTTCCATTGCGGGATGAGTGTAATTACTAGCTGCATGTTGCGAAGCATTTAGTGTCAACTTCAAGACGGGTTGCATGTTCCTGGAACAATTGGCGTCAATTTGCCTTTAGGTGATGTATCACTCGACACTCACGTCTTAATTAAATGTTCTCTCTTCTGAAAAACACTTACTGCTATAGAAGAAACGATTAGTGTCAATATACTCTTTAATATCTATTTCGTAGTTTCCTTGTTCCTATAACCATCTGCTACTGGATGTAGATCTTGTCTCATAATGACGCGAATGTCTCCAGTCTTGTACTATTCTTCACCATCTTTCTTTGTTTTAATTGAAAACTTATCTATCTATATACTTATCAGATATATACTGATAATAAAGCTGAAGAGTTCGTTTGTTTGAACGCGCTAATCTCTGGAACTATCAGTCGGATTTGAAAAAATAGTTTTTCATGTGATAGCATAATTCTTGAGGATAGATATAGGCTACTTAACATCACGCCAAGACCCTTAGAGGACAAGCAAAAACGATAAAAAAAAGAAAGAACCTAAGCGAAAACGAAGTATCGGGCAGGCGATGCAATGCGACGGGGTGATGATGAAGATGGTCACAAGTATGAAGTATTCAGAATGTATACCAAAGGGCTAAGAAACAGTAGTGACATTTTTATTTACCATCTTGTGTTGGCGTAAATAATTCGCAGCAAGTTTCCAGTGCATCGCTGTCGAGTGCCAGAATAACTTGTTTTGCTCAATCGATTCTTACTATAAGCGTGGGATGACAAGTTACAAGATTTTCCTACATTCCTCGATAGTAAATAGACGCGAATTAATGCTTGGTATTAACAATTATTGTTTTGAACATAAACTTTGCATTTGTATGATATTTGTTTCTAAGCGCTTACAACCACAAGACCAACGAAGCAGTCCATCTGCTTCGTTGGTCTTGTGGTTGTAAGCGCTACTGCTGAGCATGAGGTCCTGGGTTTGATTTCCAGGTCGGGCAAAGTGTTATTGGGTTTATTCGGTTAGTATTTCTCAGTATTAGTTCTGTGTCTAGATTTGTGCCCGGTCGTTGGCCATAGGGTCGCTCCTTAGATAGGTACACCTCAGCCTTACCCTTCGGGGATTATATAGGCTTGATGTTATCTGTGTGTTTTTTGCTTGCTTTACTTATTTGCATACAAGTTTACTCTAATGAAGTAATCAGTGATCTTGCGTGTTTGACAAGCAAATGACCATTGATATATGCGTATCCTTTTATACGCAACTCAAGTTGAAGAAGTTGTTTAATACCTTCTCTTGCCGATGTAAAAGCTTTTACGAGTGAAAACTTTTTTTGGCGCACTTTGAGCCCTTTGTGAACAGTAAACGAAGCTGAACCGTCACGCTCGGGACGGTGACGCTGAATCTATAAATATAAAATTCAAAGTCCTGACTGACTGACTGATATATCAACGCACAGCTTCAACCGCTGGTCCAAGAGACATGAAATTTGGAGGATGTGTTCTTTGTAAAGAGTAGGTATCCACTAAGAAAGGGTTTTTCTAAATTCCACCCCTAAGAGGGTGAATGGGGGGAGGGTGAAATTTTATGCAGACAAAGTTGCGGGCAGAAGCTAGTCAGGTATACTGGGCTCCAGTCGTTCAGGAACCGCATATACTCGGCGCCGAATCGCGTATACTCGGTTCCAGTTGTAATTTTCACTTCTATTGTGTGATCATAAGCACATATCCTCTTGTTTTGGAGCTATTTCCTGGTGATTGATTGGTCCGAAAATATCTAGATACATCGCTATATTATTCACTGTTGAAACCATCGATGTAACTGTATTTATTTATCTCAAATCCGGTTACAAATAAAACGGATATAACATTTGACATTTAAGCTAATAAAGCACAAGGATTTTGCAAATCTGTATTTACTTTATAATTGACAAGATAAGTGCCTCACGTCTCTAAAATCTAAGATACAGATATTGTATTACATTCTATGTTCGCCGGGTAATGTATTTGTATTGGTTTATTGATATTACGTAACCGTCTATTGCTATCGAATAACTATTGTCTATGGTAAGTTAAATTATAGTCTTAACCTCATTTGGTATTTCATAGAAGTCAATGTTATTTATTCTGCTGTCAAATTCGATGTCGAATTTGATTGGCTTTGGTTATTTTTGCACAACCAATCACAAGATTTTGACAGTAATTCTACTTATGAAAGTCTTTGTTGAATGCCAGGGGCTAGGTATTAACTATAGTCGTAATCATAAATACTTATTTATCTGAACATCATATTGCAGGCACTTCTGGGTAATTGCGTAGCACACTATCAGTAGCAATGGGCTTCATTTTGACAGTTCAACAACATTCATTGCGTTATTTACGTTGTTGAGCAGACACATTTTTCGAACTTATGAAGCAATGGATTAGCAATATCTTTCAAAATAATTCAGATTGAGATTAATAGTGTATTACGCAATTAGGGTGCTGGTTGATAAAATGCACAATCTTATACAACATGTCGCGGAATTAACGCACGCCACAAAACACCACAATTAGAATATTATGTTATAATCATAATACATACACTGAGGGGCTTGTGGCTTAAGAAATAACAGCCGCACGGGTCGATCGATCAGGTTAAGCTACGCTTGCTTGGTTGGTCCGTGGATGGGTGACCATCTTTACATACCAAGACCCCTCCGTGTCTCGGAAAGCACGTTAAGCTGTTGGTCCCGGCTGTCGTTCGTGGATCTTGACAGTCGTTACGGGTCGTCAGAAGCCCGAAAGTCTGACAACCAGTCTTACCAAGGGGCGCACGGCTAGGTAATACGATAGTATTACCTAGTGACTGGGTTGTGGAGGTCAGTTAGGCAGTCGCTCCAAACAAACAATCTCTTTAGCTTTATTATTAGTTAGTACAGATAGATAAGGAAACAAAGACAGTCAACCAAACACTATTATTGCTGTAGATACGTATTTCAGTTGATCCTATGTACCCTGGTAAACACTGTTTTTGTCACACGAACTTTGTGATGATTTTTGTTAATGTTAGTGTGTCCTCATTAACAATATATAATAATTTTGTTTCAATTACGTCCAGTTTTTTTGTGACAGCTACATATTCATTTCTGACCTCATATAAGTGTCTTTTTTTGAATAACTTAATTTAGACGACTGTATAACTATTGCATTCAACTTACATCTTATATACGTTTGTTACATCGTAAACATGCCACGAAAGTGTTGTAACAACCCCGACAGTTTTTGTTATGTGTGTGGAGAATTAACTTTTACATCTCAGCGTCGAAATTTCACATCACTAATTGAAACAGTGCTATTTAAACTATTTTGGATTTCCTGTCAGAAATCAAGATAAATCCTGGGTTCCACAAAAATGTTGTGTAACGTGTGTGAGACTGCTATAAGGTTGGGATAAACTGGAACCCAGACATATGCCATTTGCTAAACCAATGATTTGGACCGAACCAAAGGATCATGGTTATTTTAACCTGACGTGTCAATTTTTTTTCATTCACATATTTTTGTTTGCTGGCCCTAGTACATTCAAAATTTGATGTAAGTTTTCATGTGACAAAAAAAAGTTAAAATTTTGTTAACCAGAATTAATTTATTTCGGAACCAGTCCATATACATGCATGTTAACTTAAATTAAAAATAAGTATTAGAAACAATTAATTAAAATAAATAAAAATCAATCAATTAAAATATTACAATTAAAATTAAATAAACATTAAATCAAAAAAGTCATCACAATAACAAAAATTAAATCACTATATAATATGTCTTATCTCATCTTAATGAGAACCCGAATATAATCAGTTAATACTTACATAATACGCGTTCATTGATGATCCTGCGCCCTCCTGATCAAACAAAGGATCGCAGTCTCGCATTAACATATTCTAAAGGCTTTGCCAACGTTTAGGAACATTTGTTTTTGATGAATTTAATATGAAGAGCTTTAGAGCTAATGTGGAAGTGAAAGACGGAATTAATCATTGTAAAAGTCAATAGGTAGGTACTTATTGATACTTAAATCAACGATTAAAGTGAGATGGTTGATGATGATGATATAAATGATGAAATTCCTAAAACAATTTTTTCGCTGAAATGAAATGATGAAGAAAGACTTTCAAATGAAGTAATTTTAATAAGAATAATAAAAACCAGCGAAGTGCGAGTCGGACTCATACACGAAGGGTTCCGTACCACAAGGCAAAAAACGCCGAAATAACGACGTTTCTTGTATGGAGACCTTTAATTTATTACTTTATTTAATTTTTATTATTTGTTGTTAAAACGGCAATAGAAATACACACTGTGAAAATTTCGTCTGTCTACGTGTGTTACGGTTCATGAGATACAGCCCGCTGACAGACAGACAGACGGACGGACAGCGAAGGCTTAGTAACAGGATCCCGTTGGCACCCCTTGAGTACGGTACCCCTCAAATGTTACTTATCCCAAAGTTGCTAAAACTCCCATTGACGTAAATTTAATAATATTAAAAGAAGAAAACCATCTTGAAAATGAATGTTTCATTGAGATAATATTCTATGTATACCTTCCGCGTACGAAAGATAATAAGCCCCAATTAAGACTTTTTTAATAAAGCCTCCTTGATACGATAAAAGATACGTCATAATTTTGAAGTAAAATTATCCTTCGTGGGAACGGCCATTATTAATTATGATACTGTAATTAAATATTTTTGTTGTACTTATACCTACTGAAATTAATGAGCCAGTGGTCGTGCACTTGTATCAACAATAATGATAAATAATTTATTTTCTGTAAGTAGGTTTGTACAAACACTTTTACACGTCAATCATATTTTTTTTTTAACTAGATGAGGTTGGCGTTTCCTATCTGACTATTCTGAGAAGAAAGGCCGAAACAAACTCAGAGGTCACAGTCTCTTTTAAAGTCCAGACAAAATCTTGGTCAAACCATGTAGATTGGTGTTTGAAATGGTCTTTTGAGGAAAGAACCACACAGATTGAGTAGACCTGTCTAATCAGTGCACGCTTTTGTCAGTATAATACAATAATAGCTTGGACTATTTCAGTCAGATAGTCTATCTATACAAATAACTAAAATTTAAAACGGCATTAGGGTGTGATTGTGGAGCTATGTCACAAACCATGCTCTACCTCCTATCCTGCCCTCTGTGTCCCAAAACATGCAGTCAAAATGACCTCTGCGCTGCCACAGACGACGCCATGGTAGTGGCAAAGTTTTTGGCCAACAAGATATAAAATACAGTCGTGCCAGCGACACGAAGAAGAAGAAGTCTGTGTTTTTAATGTCAAAATAACAGCTTTTTACTAAATGCATATGAGAGTGTATACGGTTTTGAAACAAATTATAATATATTTCTTCTAAAAATGTTTCTATCTGTTCCGGCTAATCTCTGAAACAGTTGGACCGATTTTGTCAAAACCTTCACGCAAACGAAGTCGCGGGCATAGCTAGCCATAAATAAATGTATTTTCAAATCAAAATGTGGCAGATTCACATTTTAACCCAAGGTTAGTGTGCGTGGTTATAGGTAATTTGAACATTATGCAAACATGCTTAATGATCAATTGTCTAGTCAAGCCAAGAAAGTAGAACAAATAGACTAACCCATAGACTAAGGTGTAATAGTAGTAGTAATAATGCTCTCAAAACGGCGAAGGAAAACAGCGCGAGGAAACCGGCATATCCTAGAACCAAAAATTCGAAGACATGTGACATCTACCAACCCGCACTGGGCCCGCGTGGTAGGTTACTGCCCACTCCCTTTCGAAGAGAGAAGGCCTATGTCCTAGCAGTGGAAACATTATAAGCTGATTATGTAGAGTGAAAACAGAAACACTAATCGCTTTCAGAATCTAAGCAATCGACTTCGTATACATTAAGCTTTATTTAAAAGAAATTCGACTTTGTCCTACGATGATACGATCCATATAATTTCCATTGTAATTCATCAATTCATCATCCGAGTCGATCTCATTGATGAATTGATGCTTTTCGCCATCTTCATCAGCATTTTCACTGTTAAGAGGAAGTAAACGACCACCTACTAGAAGCGACTTGCATGTAAGCGCTCAACGGTTTTCACGATTGTACGAGTATGTATTATCATTTCGGGTGTGTTTTGCGTATGAAAAATCGTTGATTCATACGAAATTTGTCGGGTTAAAACTGAAAAATCTAACAGTACTTCACATTCAAAACCATTCATTATGGCTACAAATATTGCTATCAAAGTCGACCCACTGTGAATGGAGTGTCAAACTTCAACCACACCGTAGTTTCCGTTGAAACTTTTACCATTCAATATATTAGTTGTATTTGTTATTTCACCATTCAGATGATGATATTCTCATAGCATGTACTGTACCTATGTCTATTTCCTGTTTAGTATATTATTCTGTCACTTTTAAATTCAATTATTTTTCTTTAAGTACACTGTTTTTTAATAATTGTTTGCTGTACCGGACGACGTCATTACGTCAGCGCCGGCGGTCGCTGAAAACCAGCGCTGGGGCTCTGTCCTACATAGGGTCGCAGCATGATGCTGAGCGATAGCCGTTTTGCGTGGATGTGACGCATGTTACCCCCTACCTTTTTATTTTATTTTTGAAGTGAAAACTTCTTTAGCGGCGTTGAACACTTCTTGTAATGGGTAAAAAATGTTAAACTCGCGTCAGGACACGTGACCGTCAGGAGAGATTCCCCCCCCCCATCTCTGTCTACGGCGGCGCCAACCGAAGTGAACCAAGTGAGACACGACAAAGATGGCCGAAGAAAATGACATTTGACGCATATTTGACGTACAAATGTTTGAAAAGTCAGTTTCGTAAACAATAGTACTTCGAGGAGCCGCAGTTGTATTTAATTTATTTTGAACTTCTGTTTAACCAATTTAGTTTATTATTATATACCTACCTACAATACAAAATAGAAGCGACGAAAAATATAACGAAGCACATTATAGCAACAAGAAATACTGTGGGACATTGCTGCTTTTGTGTGAAAACAATGCTTCCGTGTCGACCACGGAAGTTTACACCCTGCAGGGAGATGCTCCAGTAGGGTGTGGCTGTGAAGCTATGTTGCAAAACATGCTCCACGTCCTATCCTGCCTTGTCCTACCCAAAACATGCAGTCAAAGTGACCTCTGCGCTGCCACCGACGACAACGTGGAAGTGGCAATATTTTGAGCCAACAAGATCTAAAGTAAAAGAGAAGAAATTTAGGGAGTAGTTCATTAATAAAAAGCTTGTATACAAATATCAGTTTATTTTTATAATACTTGTACGCACCGGGACTTACAGCTTAGTACGGCTGTTATTCCAAATGCATACAGTGTGGCTAAGTTTGTAACGATTGAGCCTGCTATCTATGGTTACCTCACCCTACTGATTATAAACCTACAGCAACTACTTAACACCCTAACACCCTAACCTATCATACAAGCCTACGGGAGACCTACGGGAACAGACAGAATTTGGGTAGGAATAGGGGTTTGTGTACGTTGTGCAATGTGTACACAGGAAATAGTTTTGTCATTGCCGGTCCCACAGACTCATAGAACTGGTGATGGCTAAAGGTGTCTTGGCCATAGTGAGAGGAATTATGGAAGATGAATCAAACTCTACTCCAGCTTGATGACTAATTTATTCATTTACTAATTACTAATTTATGTGGAACGAATGTATGTCGCTCTTGATGCTGAAGCTGGCGTATGTAACTCTTGCCTGTTCACGGCTGAACAATACTCTAAACTCTAATTTGGCTTCTAAAAGTTGTGCAAGCAGAACAACATTTTTAAAATGTTTGCTTTTCATTTGCCATCTGTGCCATCTCTTCTGTAGGCCGTTTCATTTTCTGTTATTCGTAGTGAAGCACCATCTTTACTAGTCCTATTGACCTGAAATACAAAACTAATGTTATAAATTCTTTCTCTTCATTATCTTATTTATACTGATTTAATTAATCAGTAGCGGCATCAAAATAACAGTCATTATTATTCTTATGGCGGGTTTTTCTTTTGTTACAATGAGTTTTGTACAGGCAAACGAAGTTCTTCGTAAAATTGTAAATTGGATAGGCACCTAATTCGTAAATCATGCCAGGCTGCCCCTGTTTAGCGTTAGTGCTTGTGTCAGTGTTTTTATTTTCTATTATGGAGACCTCTCCCTGACCAATTCTTCCAAAAAATCTAAGGACTAGAAGCAAAAGCAAGCATAAGTATAAGAAATTGAGAATGTTTACAAAACATAACTTACTTTGAACACATTTTAGCTGTAACAGTAGGTACACACCTTATCCTCCTCCAATCAATATTCAATTCTTTGCCCTTTATTGCAACTAGTCTCCGGTCTTAATTTCATTTATTTTAAATACAAAAAAAATATTCAAAAGTTTTTTAGTTTGACACATACAATATCAAATTCATTCATTGACATATTCAATGACGTTGTCGCGTCAAAACTGTTGAAACTGTCGATAATAAATTAGTTTTTCATACGTAATAATGTCTTCTTCTTCTTCCTGCCCTTATCCCATGTTACTTGGGGTCGGCGCAACACGTTTTCTTCTTCCATTCTCCCCTGTCAACCGTCACGCTATCATTCACTCCCTTCTCTTTCATATCATAATAATGTCTATGGACACAAATATTCGGTTCATAGACAGATATTCTCGTATGCATATCTGTCTACGAACTATATATTCATTATAATGGCAACATTTAGAAGTTGTAGGACATTCTAGTTATAGAACGTTTATGAAGCGTTTATGAATACAAAATTTTATCGAATGTTTTAAAGGCCTATTGAGCATTTTAACTAATGAATGGTTTAAACCTTCAATAGGCTTTTTTATGAATAAGACCGAAAGTGTTTAAAATATGGAAATTGAACAAAGTGCATCTATTAATGAAAAAAGTGACGCAGAAATATTGAAAAAAAATGAGTAATATTAATTAAATTAATAATTGATTTATTTCAACGTTAATATTCAAGTTTTCACTTCTGCCGGCACTCCCGGAGTGCAAGCCGTCTTTTTTTTTTGTGTTTATGTTATTTTTTGCATCATTTTCACCGCAAATAAACGTATTTTCTTTCTTTCATTCACCGCATTAGTTGTACATGTTCGCACTGTATTGTTGTGTGTACACGTCGATGAGTCAGTGTGTCAGTTAGATAATTGATTAACTTCAGTGTTCCGTGCGTTAGTCCAATTTCGTGGTGATGTTCCACTAACTAAATTGTCGCGGCTTTTGTCGGAAATTTTGAAGCGGTTTATTTTAGGTGGATTTGTCTTGTTTGATATCCGTTTTATTTCTTGATTAAACTTTTTGAGTATGGGATAGGTTTATGTGATTATTAATTTAATTATTGTCATTTTGTTTAGGATCTTTAGATTTTGATTTCGCATTTCGTTTTGTCGATACTCTCTTAACTTTATCCTTAAATTCTTGGTCTCTTTCTATGATCATTGTTACGTATAACAGTACCTAGTTTAATTAGGTAAGATGTTTTGTGTTTCTTTTGTGTGTGTCTTTTTGTATTTAATTAATGTAATTGGTTTTAAACCGTTTTAATTAAATTAAATAAATAAATAAGATAGAGTTTGCTTCTAAAGGTTGATTGATTCTACGTGAATCAAGCAACCTTTAGGTATTCAGCAAAGTTTATTAAAGCAACCGTAGGCTTCTTTTGCATAACAACAAGTACTACTAATACACCATAAGCAAAATAGCCTATTTTCTTCTTCGTGACGACGGCACGACTGTTATTCAAATTTTTTTGGCCCAAAACTTCGCCACTTCCACGGCATTATCGGTGGCAGCGCAGAGGTCATTTTGGCTGGTTAAAATAGCCAATAATTGTCTAATTAAATAAACTTTCCTCCATTAAGAAAACTGTTAACACGTTCATAAATCAATTTGTTCTCCTAATTTAAGAAGTCCCACAATTTCATTTTCAAATCAGAAATTCAATTTCGTCAGTCTCAGCGTTGGTTCTTCGATGTAAATATTTCTTGTAGCTCGCCATTTGCAGGGTATCCCATTAGCTAAATGGTCTCGGCTTTGGGTCCGTTCAGTTGGTGGTCTCCTAGACGACGGCTGCTCTGTTTGCTATTAACTGTAATTGCTCTAAGCTTTTAGACTGTATTTGGCACTGTACCTAAGTAGTAGGTCTGTGGTCTGTTAGTTTTTTCTCCGGAGTAATAAGATCAACGTTTTTTGGGTAGAAATTCTGTCTTAGTAATGTGTTCAATATACATATATTCTTTCTCTTTTAATTCATTGTCAATGTGCTGCCTTGACGACAACGTCTTTTTTTTCATTATAAGTTGAAACTTTTTGCACTCCCCGTCACTTGTCCCTAAAGGTTCATTAGAAAACCAGCGTCAGACAGCATCTGTCTGGCATTAATGCTGAAATGAACCTTTTTGGCGCAGCCGTGAGGAAAACACTATTGTGGCCTGGTGACCTGACTTACAGGTTTTGTAAAAAACTTAGTTTAGGCACCAGTCTTCCACAAATTAAGTGCAAAATTGTATCTATAGGCTAATTTAACTTTAGCTGTAATTTTTGGTAAGTAAAATAAAATCTATTCTATTCTAGTCATTAAATACATTATTTTTATTTTTTTATTTATATTCTTCTTTCTTTCTAATTAAACTTTGCTTGTCCGTAAAATGCTATTCGTATCTTTGATTTTTACTTACTGTCATTATGCTTTATCCCATTTAATAAAATTTTCTTTGTTTCCTCGCTTTTCGTCACTCATCTTATTCCCGAATAGAAATATACTCTGAAAAATCTCGAGTTACACATCTTACATCATTATTATTTATAAAACCAGGAAACTGGTGTCTTAATACGAATATGATTCATTCAAATTGTGCCAATATTATTCTGAAAATTTTGTTACGAGGCGGAGATATAAACATATTTTTCGCTTTGTGTTGAAGCCCTTTGCTTCAAACATTTCTTGTATGTCTTTTTGTATCCTCAATATCATATGTACGACAATATTATAACCATTTAGTGTCACTTTTACTTAACTTCTATTGTTTTCTGAATTGGACTATATACAAAAAGATTGCTTCATTTCTTTCATAGTTATTTACCGAGGAAGCTATTAATGGAAATACTTCAATAACTCAACTATTCATTAATTATTAGTACTCAAAATACCACAGCTCAATGACATCAGGCGCTTCAGGAATTCCCTCGACTCCTGAGTCATCATCCTTTGGACCTGAGCCAGGTCGTTAGCGAGCCTCAGTCATAATCATAACACAGTTTTTGTTAATACTATTAATAATTATTGTAGTTTCTGTCAACACTAAGTATTTGTCGTAAGATGTTTAAGTTCTCCTGGCTTGGAAACAAGCTTTAATCAGGGTTTACTCACTGCTTAGTGTCGAGTTTAGACCGGTGACTCTTTGGTTACCTCACGATGTTTTGTGATGATATACGTGTATAGTTCAACGTTGTCCTATGCGAAAATTTCATTCAAAAATTTTCTCCTCCTTTTCGTGTCGACGTTACTTTGACTTTTTTATATTTTTTGAGACTAGTAGCGGGCCACGTTGATTGAGGCATCAGTGGCATTATTTAGGTCATCAAAGTTGCAAGTGAACGGGCAGTTAGGACAATTCTGCTACTAGTACATGGTCTGATTTGAAGCACCACTCTCACACTGTGTTGGAGTTATCTTAATTTAAAACCACTACAAGCACAATTTGACGAAGTAGGGTACTTCTTCATATTGTGCTTGCAGTGGCTTTAAATTAAATCCCTTAGCATAATCCAAAGCAAATATATTCACCCATTGCGCCAGCCAGGTCGTTTAACCTAACAAATTGCATAGGTATTTCTATTGTCTGATCCCAAGTACTAGGGAATTGAGGAAAAAACAGGCCTTTGTTGTATTTTAATTTGTCAGGCTTCCGTTGGATTGTCATTTGTCATGTAATTAACTGAGCTGAAGGCTGATTGTGATGTGAAGCTATGATAAGAAACTCGTAATCAAAATTATAGAAGTTACTCGGCTTGATAATAGGAATTTATATTTAATGGTTAGCTAATCTTGCCGCGATCGCGATCTCCATGTCTCGGGTAGTAGTCCCGGCTGTCATTCGGCGATCTTTGACAGTCGTCACAGGTAGTCAGAATCCTAAAAGTCTGACAAGTGACAACCAGTATTACCATGGGGTGTCGTGTTACCCAGTAACTGAGTTGTGGAAGTCAGATAGGCAGTCGCTCCATGTAAAATACTGGTATTCAGCTGCATTCGGTATGACTGGAAGCCGAAACCAATAAAAGGCCAGATTGAGTGCAAACCAGCCTGCAATTACACGGTCTACATTTTGTTATGCCCTTTTATGCCAATTGTATCTGATACTCTAAAACCACCGATTTGTAAGGGGTGGCCGAAAATAACATAAAACTTATCTAAAAATAGAGTTCCTAAATTAATTAATAATGTGGAACCGTTACTATAATAAACGTAAATAAGTACTCAGAACTCACATAAAATAAATCCTATATCACTTTAAATAGATATCCTTAAATAAATTCCATTATTTCCACCAGTAAAGGTTACAACAAAAAGGAACGCTTTTCCGATAGAAGTGAACGACCTCGGTAACGATCCTTAGCTCAATAATAACAACAGACACAATCACGAGATATGTAGGTACAGAAGGCAAGCTCGGATGTGCAGGGAACAGGACACACTGGACACCATATTAAGTGGCCCATTGTTTGTGGCAGCACCGCATCTATACTCCAGGGCGGAGTCATCTGTTAATCTCAACCTTCGCAGGTATTCCTTGCTTCAGCCACTTTGTCTATTTAAAGACTGGAAGTCCTTAAATAGACTCCGAACCCAGGCAGAGTAAGCCAAGGCAACTAATGTCCAGGTTGGAGATTTTCAGCTTGTGGAACAAATGGGTACAGTAGGGAAGCACTATCTCGCCACTGCTTTAGCCATTCCTTAAACACACTTTCCGAACAACGAGTTCAAGTGCACTCGCGACGTGCATTCGAGGTCTCTGTACGTACACGTCTATGTGTGCGTGTGCCTGCTTTCGCTCATTGTTTAAACTTGGCATTCTGTATATCTTTCTGCTTTGTGCAACAGTTTCCCCTGGGACACGATTAGGATCTAACAAGGCTGTTCACCTCCCATATTACTTTATTTTATTTGTTTATTTATAGTGCACTAGCTTCTGCCTGCGGCTTCGCCCGCTTGGATGTCGGAAATTATCTCACGGGAACGTGCTACCGGGACAAAAAGTAGCATATGTCCTTCCCCAGGATGCCATCTATCTCTTTGCTAAATTTTATCGAAATCCGTTCAGTGGTTAAGGCGTGAAAGGGTAATATACAGACACAGCTATTTTAGAATTTATAATATTAGTATAGATTTGCATCATTGGATATTTATTTAATTGTCTTTATTATTTTTGTTGCGCATCGTATCCGTATCTTTTCTTTTATCTTCTTTTCAAGATCTGAAAGAATTATTGAGTTTTAAACCGTAGTATCACCTATTGCGTTATTGCTCACCATAAAGTGTACCTAATTGGATTTTTTCCGCAATTCCGGGAACAGAGGAAAATCATTTAGCTGTTTATTTCAGCTGTTCGTGCCATATCGTTGTAATTGTCCTTAATTGTCACATGTGTGGTCAATTGAGTGGTGCGTGTTTTGTTTTCATGTCCTGTGTTTGTTTCCAGTTTTGTTTGATAGTAAAGTAGGCACAATATTGTCAAAGGCATTATCACCCATCGCAAACATCGAGTAGAATAAAATACTCTATAATATGTATACCTCATAAATTACAGATATAAATGTAGAAATACGAAAAACTGAATTCTACATCTGCCATATTATTTATATCTCAGATTTAATGCGAATTTCACCAATAAAACTAAACACGATCAGCACATCTACTTTAAACTGCGTTGAAGCGCTATCAGTGTCAAATATTCCACGACAGAAGTGACAATGACATCTCTTGAATGCGGTTCACATATGCTGATCACGTTCAGTTTTATTGGTGAAAATCGCCCTTAGTGTAGCCAATCTTTGAATATATGCATGGTCTTTTGCCTGCTTTTTTTGACTGACACACTGTAAAGCCTTCCTTGCCCACCTTTCTAGAGCACCCGTCCTCATGCTTTCTTGCAGTCCGTTCGAACCTATTCACAACTCGCCGTTTTGCTACCTCCTAACTAAACTTCTCGTCATTCATTTCCTCAGCTCATACTCTTGTATATATTTCCGTACTACCCTCACTGCGATTTCGTTACACGCATGTTTGTGCAACACTCCAACAGTTCGCTAGCCGAATCAATTTAGGAATCTCGCAGTAACTGTTTGTTTTGATATGTGTACGTTTTCTCTTTGAAGTGTTGAAATTCTAGTTCAGTCAGTTGTAGTTGTTTTAGATAAACGTTAAGGAAAGCTTGTGATCTTTGAACTGAATTCAGTGAGAGAGGAGACAAAACTATTGTAATCTCAAAATCATGTATTACTTAATCAGTGGCGTAAAGATGATGATTCGGCTAACGAGTAGTGGTGGCCCAGTGGAAACGGCTGAGACCTACGAGTTGTCGGTCGTAGATTCGAACCCTGACAGACGCTATCCTTTGTGTCAATTATTTCATCACTACTGCTCTAGAACCAAAAATTCGGAAGACATGTGACATCTACCAACCCACACTGGGCCCGCGTGGTAGATTACGGCTCACTCCCCCTGATAGAGAGAAGGCCTGTGTCCCAGCAGTGGGAACGTTATAGGCTGATTATGCTACATAGATGTTTAAATTTTTCTGTATGTTCATTTACAAAAGGTTTTGCTTAATTTTACGTGTCATCTTTACCTTAATAACAACCATAAACAGCAATTTTGTCATCTGATTTCAAATACTTAACATTAACATGAGCGACTTCAATGAAGGTAGCTTTTAAGTTATTCCTTTTGCAAAAACGTTCAGTTAAAAAGAACGTTACGAACATGAAATCGCAAAAAAAAAATCAGCTGTTCCTTACATTTACGTTCATATAACTCGTAAAAATGTAGGGAACAGCAGATTTTTTTTCGCGATTTCAGGTTTGGTCCCATAGTAAAAGTTGTTCATAATGATGAGTACAATGACCTCTTAAGAGGTTTTTGGTGTTTTTCCAATAACCCTGTATAGTCTAGAATCATGTGCTGTATTCATGGTTACAGTTTGCGCGTCAATGTCCCTGCCACTCTCTATAGTCATATTTTAATCCTCTTCAATCAAATTACTCACATCACTCAGAATATTATGATGAACAACATCCCTCTCAGAAACGTTTTAATATCGCAAATGTAGGTTAATGTAATTGCGATTGTAGTGCTTCATATTGTTAAGGAAAAGGTCACGACTATTTCTATAGATATAGGTATAAAACCTACATCATTTTTATCCGGAGAAGCCCCAGTATATATTTTGAAGAAAAAAAGATTTTTTCTTTGAATTCTCTGGTCTATTCAAGGTAGGGATGGTCAATACGACAATAAATGAAATTTTATTTATATAACTAATGACGTTCCCAGTCTACAAACAAAATTTCAATAAAATAATAGTAATAGTAATTTATTTCCTAAAACATCAGTACACGTTACCTCAATGTGGTCTCGACCCCTGATCTAGGACAGCCTGTATGACAGGGGTTGAGGTTTTTCCAGTTACATGTATCAGGATGAGAAGGCCTACCTACATATCCAATTAGTCACTGTAGCTAGAGGGCTGATTGGCAAAACCCATAGTCACGGGCACTTCACTAATAATTAGATTGCTTGCAATAAACATTTTTTTTGTAATTTCGATGTTTGGACCTAGGTATTTGATGTTTTGAAAACACTCCCATGCACCAGTATTGTAAGTGTTTTCATTTATTGTCGTATTGTTGTCACCACATCGTACGTCTATTTCATTCAGTCATCCTTTTTCGACGTTCTTGTTCAAAAGAACGTGGCAGCTTTTATGATCAAGGAAAGTACCTAATTCTATTGCTGCTACAAATCTTCAAGTGTTTAAGTATCCCACATCCTAAAATACTGGACCCCCTAGAGCCACTAATGCGCTCATCCTCTATTACAAAACTACTCCCAACTAATCCAACACATAAATAAATCTTGCCAAACACAACAAGAGTACAGTTTTTCTCAGACACCGTAACATAATCCTCTAATTCCTTTGGACTCGACCCACTTACGTGAACGCATACCAACATTCGACTTCACATCTTAAAAACGTTACTAACAGAAGAAAGTGATAGATCAATAATAAATGTAGGTTTTTGATCTTCATTTATTTTACTTTCGTTATCAATTAAAAAATTTGGCCAAACTTATGTTGTACAAATATTTGTCTGATATCACTATTATCAATTCGGTGTATTCCCGTTCGTCCCATCGACTTCGTCCCCCTCGTGGGACGAACGGGAATTCGTTATTTTTTTTCCCGATCGTCCCACTAATTTTATTGATGGGACGAACGGGAATAATTTATTAATTAATTTCATGTATTCCCGTTCGTCCCACCGACTTTTTTTTTGTTTTTATTTAATGGTACTTCATCTTCATCCACTTCTTTACCCTTGTCAATCATAAACCTTTATTCAAGTCTTCTACCGTATCAGTAGGGATTTACACTAGATCAAAAGTCCCATATCCAGTAGGAAAGTCCTTAACTGAAAGCAACTGAAAAGATACAATTTCCTCTAAATTCGTCTCCATTTAGGACTTCTGAGGTAACTTGCACTTTTCATGCCCTACTTAGTTCACGTTTCTCAATACGCATTAGTTACAAGAAGCAAGCAGCACGCTTTCGACTCATTTTCATAATGTTTACAACCAATACTACCATTTAGTGTTTCAAAGTTGGTCAGCAGTTACAAACTAACAAAACGGTGGAACATTCGGTTATCTAACTTGTTTCTGTGTTACTAGGCAAACATGAAATGGGTGGAGGACATGCAATTCTACCGTTTAGGTTTTCGTAGATACTACTTTTGTGAATGATTCGCGTAGTTGAGAAAAGTTTGTCTATTGGTGTAGTGTTGAGGTTAAAGGTTTTGAAGAGTTACCTCATTATAATGATCCTTAAGACACCTTTGATGAATAAGGAGGGGACATTAGAAAGCAAAGTATTATCATGTGGTATACGATGGTTAAGGAAAAAGAAAGACAAGCAAAGCATAAGTATTAAGCATTATGTCATTGTAGGATTTTCATCGGTGGCAGCGCAGATGTCACAATGGCTGCATTTATTAGGGCACAGAGGGCAGATAAGGAATCATAAATCTATACCATACAGCTAAACACATAATTTCTATCATTGTCCTACAAATAAAATTTAATGTACCTAACTATGACCACACAATGAACCAAAACTGAACACTAAATTTTCGGAACTATCGTTCAAATACCCCAAAGTTCTAATACTTGCCGCGTACACAAAACTTGGCATACATACTCCCTCATTGGCCTATTAAGTGGCGTTACGAAGCAGTTTCCATTCAGCTATCGACTAGTGATGATATTACCAAGTTTGGCTTCAGACTTGGCCAAGTCATGGCAACAGATTTTGGTTCGATTAACTTGGCTACTGAAGTTGGTGGTCGTTAAGTAAAATTAGGTAGTAGTTAATGAAGAATCTAATTGTGTGATTGGAAGTAAAGGTACTCAGAAAGTTGGTAGTAATAACGTTGGAGCGGAATAGAAAGAAAACACTAATGCAAAAGTTTACTTGATCTAACTAATTTAGAAACTAACTCTCAGTTCTAAGACATAAGAAAGAGGTCTGGGACAAAGTGTATAGATTTGTACCAAACACTTGTGACAAAAAAGTGAAAAGTTATTTCATTGCAACTTTTCGTCAACAGAAAGATTTCCATCAATCCCCAAACACATAAAAACAAAAAACTGTACAAAATTGCTTTCTCACATAATCCCGCGGGAGCTCACAATGAAAGCGGAACAAATGACATCGGAATCCGATGATATGCGGAAACAAGCAGATAAATCAGCGCAGTGATTGATGGCGGCCATATGTCAGGCTTGACCATGCGTTATGGGAGCCGGGCTTGCGGGCTTGTGGCTGATAAGACCACGGCACAGCATATATGCTTGAATTATTACGCCTCATTTGCGTGTAGTGCTTGCGAAATTATAGCTCGTATGAAGTCCTGGGGCTAAAAGTAATTCGTGTTTGGTATGCGACAGGTCTGTATGGCTTTCACTTCTTGAATGATAGGTGTTTTCGTTTCTACAGCCCTTAGGCTAAAAGTGTAAATCGTCTGATATAAATTCACTAGCTGGTGCTGTGAAAGGTATAATTCGTAAACACTTGACATATTTGTGCCAGATAATAATGATCCTAAAATAATGATTTAAAAATTTGTTTTCAGACTCCCCTTTTAGGATTGCACTATATCGGCTTGCCTTTAAGAAATTCAGCTTCTTCCATCGCATCAGGCATCAAACAACTGTAAATGCAACTCACACTTTCACTAAACGCATTCCAATATTATTCTCGTCCATCTAATAAACAACTGAAAGCGATGCACTAATCTAAAACAAAAGACAAACTCATTTGATGCCGGCCTGTATCAAATCAAGGCATTCATGGCTATTCCAAATATCTGGCACACTGTGCTATGCAGTCCAAAATGGCCGACTACCGGATTTCACTGCTTTTTGACAGGAGACAGCTGCTGATCGAAAATAATGGTAACCGGAATTTGCTTTTTGAAAGCCCTGTTAAAATGAATGTTCATTTTGTTCAGGGATTTGTTAACTATATAGTTTCTTTTAATCGCCTTTTTTGTTAAGCATAAATTCATTTCCTTTTAGTATATGTATTAGGTAGTAGGTAGGTACGTAGTCACGATTTGTTTTAAGAAGTTGACTGTTTTATTATTAAAAGATATAGTGACGCTTTTCTCAGAGCCTTTGCAACAGTTCCTTAAAAGTTTACAAGAACTTACAGTGTAAGTAATGCGCTACTTGGGAATATGTAGGAAACGAGTCATCATTATCAGATCAGTCTGAACGTTTGAAGTTTGACCTCGCCGAATATTGACCTCTTTGAATTCGCTTAGTCAACCTTTCTGAGCTAATTTCTATATAATGGCAACTAGTAACATAAACTGTAAAGTACACAACACCCACCTTCAGACTGCACATCACTGCATTCCAAAACGTCATTCTTCAACTTCATCAAAGTCACATCAGCTCATAATTCCCAACAGTAAGCGACCACGACTGCATACGGTATTAGCACACCTTGTACGGCATCAGTCACATATAGTGCCGACGGCTTCCGGCTATTGTCACCAACAATGCTTGCACCAGGGTTATTTGAAGCTTTCTTAGGATCTCACTTGAGTGCGGGACGAAATTTCTGGAAAGAATTACTCATTGATTGTGGGTAATGAGTCTTTGTCATATAGTCGGCTTCTGAAATTATGTCCTTTGTCTGATTCTATTTTATGGTATTTGCCGTCTTTCTTTTCTTAATAAATGAACTACGCGCATTTATTAAGACAATGTGTAATGAATAAATGTAATGAGAATTTTTCCATCGGTATGTCTACACGGTCAAAAGCTACTAGGTACTCGATTTTTTCGCGTCGTTGTCCCTTACGGTCGATTTCCTCGACAGCGATCTAATCAACCATATCTGTTGACTATACGGATACGCACACTCCTCCCTTTCGTTCACTTTCCTTTTTGTTAAGTGTATTATTATTAAGTTTACTCAACACACAGCAAAGTTAGGAAGTGTCTGGTTTGCCGCCACCCCGTTCACAAGTCCATAAGTCCCAAAGTTATTCACAAACTAAAGGATTATTGTAGTAGAAGTTGTAAGCCCATAACTTACTCAAGTAAGCGCCGTGGAAAGATACGATCAGTCTGCAAGTGGCATCCTCGTTTCGCTTATAGCTACTGTGAACAATGAATGGCCAGTGATGGGACCAGTCATCACTTGGTTATATTATTATCTTTTAAATTAGATACGAATCAAGTAATCCACTTTGAATGTGTTTTTGATATTGTTGCATATTGAAGGATATGTCATTCATAAGTTAGAGTAGATAACGTCGACAACTGATTGTAATCGACTCATACCAACATCATTTTCGGAAATAAGCCAGAATTTCCGAAAAAATAATATGATTTAGCACAAAAGTATTTTAAATGAGTCGGAGATATTATAAATTGTGTCACAATTTGCGATAAGAAGCAAAAAGATAAAGACGGTAAAATATTACTTTCCAGGCCCGGTGAGATCTATAAAACGATGCTTATTCATGATAATGCTCACTTTGACGAAATTTATTTCTCGATAAATATTTTGTTGATGAAATAGATTATTTTCCGGCGAAGAAATCTTTAATTTTATTTGTTTTTTTTATTTATCATCATCTTTCACCAATATAGCTACGGACGACTCCGAACTCTGTATTGATCATCATTTCAGCCCGGACTCACCCACTGCTGTATAGGAATAGAATAGAATACTCTTACACGCCTCCCCTTTCTTCTGTATTGCTACTGATATAGTTACTGATGTAGGTTAAGGTATTTATAAATGTGCCTACGTCGTCTGAAATAAATTTAAAAAAATATGTATATAGAGTGCCCTGCAAAAGTTTGTTGTAAGTTTTCCACTTCAGCCGTGAGGCCACACATTATGATTTAAAATAATAAGGGATTACTTGATTATTTTTTATGATAAGTAATAGGTAGTTGAATTAGTCAATAAAAACGTTATAGCAATTCAAATATTTGGATCACTAGAATTTTAAATCATAATGTGGTGTGCCACAGCTGAAGTGGAAATATGTCAACTAACTTTTGGAGGTCACTGTAAGTCCCCAACTAAAAATCTCCGATCTGTATATCAATTTGGCGGAATATGTATAAAAGTCCCGACACAATGTTTTAACCGACCACACTTTACCCGACCACATTTTACCCTTGATGCATATATCCCTAACAATACAAATAATACAATATAAGCACTTATAAATAAATTACAGTATTTGTGAAGGATTTATTGATTCATAGTGCGTTAATCACCGGGCCATACTACGTGTATGGAGGCACGCAATTCCGTTGCGTATGCGCATCCTACACGTTGACACGATGCTGTTGACCTAGCGGAGTTAATAACCGTTCGTAGGATTACAAAACTATGTTCTTTTTATTTATAAGAATGTCACCACACAACTACATACCTAGTCAGTGTGATGTATTTCATATAAATAAAAGACCATAGTTTCTACTGTCATCGTCTGCTACTATCTTTCTTAGACTATCAGTAAATTAATAATAATTGATCCTGTGTTGTCCTACTGCAGGGCAAAGGCCTCCTTTTCCTTTTTCCATTCAACTTGGTCATGAATTAATATGGCCCTCCTATATGCATCAAGCTTGTCCCGTCATCTACGACTCGGTCGTCCGCGATGCCTTTAGGCATCTGTGGTTGGATCACCAGTATCTTTTCCTTCTTATCTTACCTTTTCTAAATTAATATTTTCAAGAGAATAGATTTCATTTTTTGTATATTTGTTTGTCGCTTTCACGCTAAAACGGCTCAACGGATTTGGATGAAATTTAGCACATGTGTAGACCATGACCTGGATTAGGACATATAGGATTTTTGCGATAAATATCCGGGTGAACTCGCTTACACACACTTAGCAATACTTCAAGCATGAGCTGATTATGAAGATTAGATATTATTAATTAGAAAGTTCCGTTCGGTAAACCCCTCACATAATATTACGAAACATTGTGAAGGATTTCCCTGAAAGGTGTGCCGTACAGGTACACACACAATTAAAAAGATATAAAATAAATGTTCATGAATAAAACTTTGCCGTGAGATTGGAGAGGCCTATATACAGCTGCGGACTGGTAAGGCTGATGATGATGATGACTTTACTGATATCGATTGAGAGCAGTGGTGGCCTATTGGTACCGGCCAGGACTTAAGAGCTGTAGGTTTGAATCCCGACGGGCGCTTTAAGTTGTGTAAATTATTTCATTGCCACTGCTCTCAAAAACGGTGACGGAAAACATCGTGAGGAAACCGGCATGTCCTAGGACCAAAAATTCGAAGACATGTGACATCTGCCAACTCGTACTGGGCCCGCGTGGTGGATTACGGCCCATTCCCTCTCACGGAGAAGGCCTGTATCCCAGCAGTGGTAACATTATATGTAGGCTTATTATGAATGTAGATTCAAAAAAACATCAAACAGTAGCAGGAGACCCCAACATAACCAAAAGTGACCCATTATTGATATTAAATAACTTATCACTTAATCATGACCAAGCTATAAGCAAGAATGTCCGACGCATCCCACACATTGACTCCACAATGTCAACAAGAACTGATTTCGTTTCAATTTCAAGAATTACTGGTTGCTGACTCAACTCTATTGTAATATTAATGTCGAACGCATCGAACGCTTCCGTTGATTCAGCCATTGAGTCCTTTCGTTATATCCTGCGACTCCTTTCTTAGACTTGGGGGTTTTTGTTTCGTTTTATTGTTTAAGACTTTAAGCACTATCTCCGTTTCCTTTTATCGATAAATGGCGTTACGTAAGTATTGTTAAGAGGTGCCTTAGAATGTGTTCAAGAATTTCGAGATTTTTTGAGGTTTTTTTTTCCTTGAATGCAAGCGGTGAATCAGATAAAGCAATGCGAAAGGAAGAAGATACGCTATATGTAAATAGTAGCTTGGGAGAAAATTACATTTCTGACTTTATTCTGCTTTGGCTTAAGTATTAGCTATCTAGCTATAGTATAAAATTGCACTTGCACACCGTTTTGGCATACAGTTCAAAAATCATCAGTCTATGTATTTAGGCACATTTTTCAAAAGCACATCTCTAATTCACGCCCCTGCCAAGCTCTGTATTCACTAACACTCTATCTATGTACTACATCAGTACATTAGCATGCCTATACGCACATATATTAGCGTCCTGTCACCCGCTTCCTGAGCCAGCATTTAGTATGCAGCGCTATTCGGCGACATCCGATATCGCAGCCATTACGACTCCTCGGCAGTATATGGCTATCAGTGCGTCGTCAGGAGTCGTCAACAGTTTGCGATCCCCCTCGTACTGTAAAAATGATAAAACGTATTTAGGGTCCCGCTTTTATGCTTTATTTGGGTCTCTCACGATTTCGTTTTCTAAAATGGCAATAGAAGCTTCAAAGGTTAGGATTATAGAGATTTTGGAACTGCCAAAACAAAAGCAGGAAAATATAAAACTATTGTTTCCGTTACCTATAAATTACAAGCAAATGCTCTCGTAAGATTTTAATCTGTTTAGCCATTTCCGCACAGAAAGTGCAACAATCTCTTAAATTACCCATTTAACGATATATAGATAGGAGAAAAGCCATTAAATCTACGCCAAATGTACGCAGGTCTTGTTATAGTTGGACAAATTGTAATAAAAGACACAAACACAGTTTTTATTGCTAGCGCCGCTTGGCCATAATGACCCGAGGTTTGTCGGTCGCTGCCCTCAATTCCACTAATTGATGTAAAATTCACAAATGATAGAAATTGATAAAAATTGTCTCATTTGGGGTCAAACTCGTTTCAATGGTTAAAGTTTATTAGGTCGTTTGTAATTTGTTTTGGCATAATTTTTCTGTTTTTACGAGCCGACAATTTATATTCCTATGTTTTTGAAAACAGTTTATTTATTCAAATTATTATCGTTTTTACCTCAAACAATGTCAGTATCGAAAGCTAAACATTTATTTGAGGAAAAACTTTCCATCTTTTGATACGAGGAAAATAATGTTATTGAGGAAAATAAAAATAACCCAAAACCAATCTCTAATACATTTTGCATCAATTGTACTACTGTTTGACTCATCGAAGTAGTCACTCCATCTTTATCTATGGTTCCTGTAGACGTTTCGCATGATTGATTGTGTGGGCGCGTTTGTTATGCACTTTTCATTTCAACAACGTTTAGTATACGAATAGCTTACGGATGTAACGGACGTGTTGAGTGTTAGTCTTGAATTATATTACCAACGTTAAGCTATCATCGTACATTAAATAAGTGTCTGAGGATTTAAAGCTTACATTTTCAATTCTAATTTTAGCATCGAGAAAGTCAGTGAATGAATTGTGAATTTGTGAAGTGACAAAAATCCAAAATGGTGATGGAATCTGGTCAACAAAATGGGCGGTTTTGGCCACTCTCGCCCCGTATGTGGCGTCGAAGTAACGAGTACTCCAAAGTTGTTTTTGAGCCTAGAAGACCTCCCTTGTCTCCTATAGAAATAAGGAGACATGATAAACTGGATTCGACTCCTGACTTGATTCGTACAAGGAGTTTTATCAAAGAGAGGCTGGATCATTTGAATTTGGAAGAAAGGATAATGGACGAGCGCAGATGGAGTGTGGACTCCAAGAAGCCGCCAATCAAAGAAGGAAAGAAAGAGAAGAAACTAGAGAAGTTAGAAGTAGATGAAGTGGTGAAGCTAAGAGTGAAGAAGCAGAGGCAGCCGAGACCGAACAGTCTTCAGTTGCTACTGTGTCCGTCTAGTTCAGGACATTATAGCAGCAATACTTGGAGATATACGAGGGTCCGGTCTAAAAGGTTCGTAGTTTTATATTTAACATAATACACGCAATATCTTCCAAAAATATACGGGTTAACTACTACCTACTACTCACTTTAAAAATATTTTAAAAATTGTCTGTCCTATGATAATTGTTTATTTTGTAAACGCTTTTACAAAATTTTCATCTATCATTTAGTCCTAAAAACATAGTTTCTGCAATCCTCGTTCTGATTTTCTGAATGAATATTATGATGATTTTTTTAAACCCAGTGTTAAAAATCATTTTGAGTTTTGATATTTTTTTGTTAGTTTTAACAACATTATTTAGATTGACATTTATAGTTTTTTGACCAACTGCCAAAACCTTTTTAGTTCGAAATCGATGTGTTAAGAATGCGTGTCTCCGGTGATACAAACCTACGACATGAGGTGTGGGCACACGAATCAATTCAAGGCGCCCAACTTAAAGCATCTGTGATGCAACATAAACACCTGTTAAGCTTTAAATGATACGTTGTAAAAATTCTATTAGCAATGCTGATCTTGCCTTTTTTGGTGAAGAATGCTGGCAGTGTATCATTGTAGTTATTTAATATTTATATCACTATTAATACTCTTGCCTCAACTTGCTTGGCTTAAGAAATTGGGTCACCAGAGGGCCTAGACAAGCAATCGCTTTCAAAGCGTTTCTTATTTCTAAAACGACTTTCAACAGGATTGGCATAAACTGTTCGGTAGTTTATGTCAATTTCAATATATTTTAGACTTTCATCATCATTGCTGATAGAATGTCATTTCGTCTAGGTTCTCAGTTTAAGTCAGATCTAATATATACTTTCATTGTTATTTACAGCATCGTTATCCACTACTAAGCTGTTATCCTTTTAACCTTCAAAAGAGTGAATGATATTCATAAGCTTCACTTTCATTCGCTCTGTCAGTTTATCGAACTTACGATATCTCTATCTACGCGTTAGATTCAAAGCATGTACGATAATTACTATCCAATGATTCACATTCATACAGTCTGAGACTGCCAATTATTTTTCACTTTCGCGCTAACTGTATGGCATTAACTCTTAATCGAAGACTTGAAGTAAATTGGCCCAATTAGCATTGGGGAGATTATTAACTTTCTCGCGCGTTTCTTTTTACATTGCTGTATTGGTTTTATGAAAGCTGTCACCAGTAGCCAATAAAAGGTTTCTAATGCCTACACCCGAATTGCGTAACACATTATAAATCGCAATCTGAATCACTTTGAAAGATATTGCTAATCCATTGCGTCATATTTTCGAAAAATTTGTCAGCTCAACAACGTAAATAACGCAATGAATTTTGTTGGACTGTCAAAATGAAAGTCATTCTTACTGTTAGTTTGCTATGCAGTATCCTTAAGTTTAAAACGGCAAAAATACGAGAGTTTTTAGCTACGGATTCCTAGAAAAGCGGTGACCGCCACATAGCGTCTGAACTTTACCAGCGAATGACGTCACTGAAACGTTCTTTATGACAGTAAGATGGTGTGTTTTCCTAGACAGCATTTTTTGACTCCCGTGAAGTCAAACCTCGCTGCCATCATTGTCATGACAGTCGCTACTGCGGCCGTTATGTGGCGGCCGCACTTCTAGGAAACAGTAACTTAACCTCTCCGACCCGGCGCGTACCACATGTGGTAGGTACGATACAATAGAAAATCAATTGTCTCATTAGCCGTCCTTGATCGATTAACTCGAATCTAACAGCGATCAGGTTTTGGAATCTGGCAAAATTCAGAAGGTTTTAACATAACAGTCGTCGTTCCTTGATGCGATCGCTTAGAAAGTTTCATCAAGCTTATCTGTTCCTCCAATGAAGAGCTGTCTCTTTTTCTTTGCGGAAACTGTATCCGTAAAATTTTTACTCGCTTTAAATTATCAATAAATTGTTTACCGTTTCCGACATTTCGGGGACAGTTATGTGGTGTCCCAACTTGCGCCATCTTGGTCCGTAGGTGTCAAGTGGGTGTTGTGATGTTGACAACACCCCAGCATATGTCGCTTATCTCTAAAGACGACGCTCCAAAGCAACCTACGGCTAAGCTACGCATTTGTTCGCTTTGCTTAGTATGCTTTACAATGAAATGAACTGCCCCGTTGATCTCGTGGTTGTAGATGCGACTGCTGAGCGTGGGGTCTTGGCTTCGATTCCTATAGGTCGGGCAAAGTGTTTATTTTGTTTTTCCATTAGGAATTTCTTAGTAACCGTTTATTTTCGTTGGATCCCACTTTTGAATCCCATTTTTTAGGTATTAACGATGGATCCCGTTTGCTATTTCCGTTGGATCCCAGCCCGGAGTTTGGAAGTTGGCGAAGTGATACCCCCGTGTTTCGGAAAGCACGTTAAGCCGTTGGCCCTGCGCCTGATCTCTCTCCGGTCGTAGTCGTTGTGTCGGATTGCCGTTCTATCAGACCATGAGTGCACCTGTGTCTGCACCCACACTTGTGCACTATAATATCTCCCGCGTCTAAGGCTAGTCTCCGTTGAGATTGGTTGCCATGGCCGAAATACGGCCTGTAGGACTATTATGACGCCTACATGACGCGGGATCGTCCACTGCGACCCACGGCCCCGTTACGCATGTCTAACAAACAAATGAACCGCGCAGCTATCGTGGCAAACCTCTCCATGCATATCCTACGTAGCAGTGGACGGTCGACTTGATACCGGCCCTTTAAGTTAAGCAAGTCTCGACATGATAATCTCGCAACTTTCTGATATACAACTTGGTTTTCTTAAAAGCCGGAAAGCTTTTAATAAATAACATTATCAGTGAGGTAAGCTTTAAGTGTATATTTGCGTAATATCGCTTTTTAAAGGTGTTCATTATGTTGATATTGATAATAACTTTTATACATTTCAGATTAATGTTATTGTGCGGCGTCATGTGAACTTTGATTGGCGTTGCATTGCACTTTTTTGTAATAAGCCTGTAATTTATTCTGCAAATCTTTTTATATCAACCCTATAATTTCTTAACTTGCAATTATTTTTGCATTAACCATTAAATTGCACTGAGAATTATTTCTAACAGTGAATTAAAAAATGAGTGGTTATCTAGTGTTGCGTCCGGTTAGACCGAAAGCCGAAACCAAAATATATTAGATCAATAATAATACTAGTCTATATTTGTCCCATTGCAGGGAAAAGGCCTCTTCTCATACAGATGATTGATCACCGAAGTTGCCCTTGCGAACTTTGGGTTGGCGATTTTTTTGCTTTAGGCACCTTGCGCACTAGGCGGCCACGACCACGACCAGTGGCCGCAACGACCAGATTAACTAAAGAAACCTAGTTGCGGCCAAGTGCGCGACGTTCATACATCTTTAGTTAATCTGGTCGTTGTGGCCTCTGGTCGTAGTCGTGGCCGCCTAGTGCGCGAGGTGCCTTATATTGACATAAGTCCAGGTTTCCTCACGACGAACATTGCTAGAATAATATTGATTTAGACAGTCGCAATATTTATGTAAGTCAACAAACGTAATTACTTGTAGTTTATTGATACTTAAACAAAGCATTTCGTCAAATATATGAGCACAGTTAAATCATAATCCGTTATGAGTTCCAGTTATTACAACTTTAATGTAAAAATCACTGACATTACGGTTGTAAATATGAATTGACTTTTATATTTATTACACTAAGGTTTTTGAAGTGTGGGCGGTATAAGGAATTGCTGATAGTGTTGGGCTGTTGGTTTCGGCCGAGCGACAGCCGAAACTTTAGCTACCGTGGCTAGTCACCAGCTAAAAATAGGATAGTATACCTTTAAATGAATAACATACATAATGTAAACTCACTCCTTCTTCCCATTAGGGTAGGCAAAAACTACAGAACGCCACCTGATACGATCATTACATCCTCCATGAATTAAGTAGTTATACTTACTTATTGTGATGATAAACCATAATAAATATACAATAAAAATAAATAGGTACCATTCCACAGCAAATTACCGGAAAATATATATTTTTTGTAATTAATTCATTTTATTATGTTGATAAATAAGATAGGTACCTAAGTATTGTAATAAACACCAGTCACGAACACTACATATCGCCTAGATTCCTAGAAGCCAGAGTATTTTACCAAAGGAAAAACAAATGAAGAACATTTTACTCGTATAATTATAACGAAACAATTACTAAACCAACTAAAGCTTTGGCAGTAGCAATTGGCCGCTTTCGGCCTTCGGCTATAAAAACCCTAGTGTTGTACAACACTAATTGTTAAAATGCCGTGACAGTTTTTATACGTTTTAAGGCCAATGAGATTAAAATGTTTTATTATATTTAATTGTGAGTCGTCGTCGTTGGGCGGCTGTTTTGCATAATTTTGCTCGCAGCTTTTAATGGCAGCTCGGATGAATATGTTAAGGTGAATGCGCAGTTGTAGCCCGCGAAATTCAATTTTTCTTACGTTTTTTGCAATTTTCAGGTCAGTGTCAGGTTGTATCTTGATCAAAATATGATTCGCGACAATAACAGGTACGTATTTACAGAATTATAATAATTAGAATCATTAATATATCTCTTTAAGTTAGATTTCTACCGTTAAGAACAAATCTCGTATGGAAAAGTGTTGATGGTAGAAATCTAACTTAAAGAGATATATTAATGATTCTAATGACTATAATTCTGTAAATACATGTCTATTATAGTCGCAAATCATATTTTGATCAAGATACAACCTGACACTGACCTACAAATTGCAAAAAACGTAAGAAAATTTAAATTTCGCGGTCTACCACTGCGCATTCACCTTAATGTCTGCTCATGATACATGGAGTAATGATTAATTGTTTTATGCGTAATCAAGTATTTTGGTCCTTATGTGAATAGGGGAGATTTAATTAGAAATAGATACCACTAGATTTTTCAGTTAGATTAGCAATATTGTTATTTAGACCTATTGAATGTAATTTTATTTGTAAAAGTAAACTAATTTATAGTCTGAACGCCTTCGTTCATTAATAATTAATTAACTCACATTTCCACTGCTGAACATGTTCTTTCAAGTAATTAATTAAATAGTTATAAATGTATATTGACCACGCTTGGCTTTTTTTTATGGATGGGAAATCATCAAATGACCCCTCCCGCTCTGGGTGGAGCGGAAGGGAGTGTCAGACTCTCACTGACTAAAACCCATCCGTGTTCCTTCCTTAGCCCTTTATGTTCCGGAGCAGGTAACCCTTTCGGACAATCCCGCACCCTTGGCAGGCTTCGGCCCTGGCAGGCCCCTTCCTTTTTGCTGACATCTCTTTGAGGCGCACGTGGAACACGTACACGCCGTCCGGCACGGGCCTGGTCCTGATTGGACGGTGAGCTACCCATTATCTACTCCTTCCGCAGGCCCGCGACCACGCTAGGCTGACAGAGTGTTGATACCTACTTATTAGGCCACGTTCCCACCAGAGATTTGAGAGGATGCGTAGCGAGGGATGTGTGTGAAACAAACCAATAATATCGTTTCATTTTCATAGCTTGAACTAAGTTAACGTTGTTATTGGTTACTTTTACACACATTCCTCGCTACGCATCCTCGCTCATCTCTGGTGGAAACGCAGCCTTACTAAGCAGTTTATTGTTATTTGTTATGACACAGCTACCCACCCTTTTAACTGTTTAGTTATATTTTAAGACACCCACAAGAATAAAGGTGGACATTTATTTTTCACTCAAAACGTTTATGTCATCCATCATCAAATAACATTAAATCCCATACTTAACTGTGGTGCTTAAACAAAACCCACACAAAGTTTTGAATAACAACTTCATAGAATTAACTGTCCACATTATCGGTAGCCACAATACTCAGGCTGCCTACAAATGTCCTAGAAACTGCCAAACATATCCTAGTGTCAACGCCTCATGGTAAAGTGTAGGAATGCGCATGATTCACACGTCGGTAAGTCGGTTGGCGCCGGCGTCAGAGGTTGCAAATGTCGATATTTTTGGGCTTTACGGAGAATAAAGTTTATCGAGTGATTTTAGGGCCATACGTTTGAGGCATTACATTCATTTGTTTTCAGTTTTCACAGTGAAATAAAATTTTTAGTATTGGATAAATAGGTTGGTTGCATTTTAATTCTATTTCTATTGATAATTTGTAATTTGTCACAATAAGTCGTTAGTTATCTTCACCTTTTTCAGATCCGACAACGATCAAAAGTTCTGCAGAGGAACGAAACACCGCAAAAACAAAAATATTAATTCGTATTTATCCAGTACTTAACGATTTTAAATAATAACACAGAATACTTAAAGTACTACGTACAGAAAGGCCACTCCCTTCCCCGCACTAACATCAGTTACCGCACCTCACCCCGCACTTCGGCGTATTCGTCGCAGTTCTTTAACAAGAGCGCTCGCAAACACAAGTACCTCACGCACACATTCATACATATACAAACGTCATTTTTTAATGTAGTAGTAGTAGGTAATTATTTTGCGGGCGTTGTATGGAGTGTCCGGGGTGTGATAATAGATAATGCACAATACTCTACCAGTTACCTCCAAAAAAAACCCAAGTAAAGAACACTTTATATCTCTCTAAGCAACCCAACAATAGGGATTAAGAACACTTTACTCTTACCAAACTACTACATAATCACCACAACAATTTTATTAAAACGCAAATAAGCTACATCCCCACATGAGCATACAAAATGGCTGCTCCAGTGAAAAATGCTCGCAACACGACGACACCTATTCCATCTTGGCTCTCAGTATATTACAATGTTAAATGACGCTGCGGAACATTACACCCGTCTCATGGATCAGAGACAATTTCTCTGTTAAGCCGTGGTTACATTCACTTATGTTTAGCGGGTAAGACGATCCAGCGTCTTTTAAGATGTCGTTCACGATGAAGCTCAAACGAAAATTCTTGATCTATACTCAGCGTCATATATCTGTAGAGGACGTATGTTCGAAGCCAGAGACAGGCGCTTCACTTTGTGTAAATTATTTCATCACCACTGTTCTCAAAACTGTGAAGCAAAACAGTGAGGAAACAGGCATATCCTAGAACCAAGAATTCGAAGATATGTGACATCTACCAACCCGCACTGGGCCCGCGTGGTGGATTACGGCCCACTCCGTCTTACCGACAGGAGGCCTGTGTCCCAGCAGTGGGAACATTATAGGCTGATTATGTTGTATTCACTCTATGTTATATTCACTTACTCAGCATAGGCTAAGAAGAAGAATGACTCACATAGGCTTAAGTGGCGAGTATTTATTATGAAAAAATACGCCAAACAAAAAGATTAATCGTGTTTTAATGTCTATTAAAAACAAAATTATATAACAACTATGACAAGTAAACGGTGCTCATCAGGTACAATAATTCTTACGGAAAATGACCTGTGTTTCAAATACAATTTAAATCCATTATTATCTGTGGTAAGCTGTAAATAGTCCGTCATAAACACGAGCATTCTCAATTCAAAATGCTCATCCAACTTTCCACAACCCTTTCATAATGCTCATTAAAGCAGTAACAGCACATACGACTTTATTCTTCTGTTTCACACTTTACACGACACGCTACAAAATGCCGTAGATGAAAACACGTAGTGCCGTGCTTCCAATGAATATCATTACGTGGAGAAACAATTTTCAAGTTCATTGAACACAATTGTTTGTGAGAGCGTCAACCGTACCGAGCCGGACTGTTTTTCTATGGTCTGATGTATGTAGTCTGTATAGAGGATTTTGAACTTGTGTTTTCATTTTTTTTTTTCGATGTAATTAATAATGTAGGTCTGTAACAGAAATATGATAGGATAGTTTATTCTAGAGGATATTAAATTATTAATCAATGTAATTTCAGACTAATAATACATGTGGCATAGCAGATAATCTAGTTTCTATAACAGGCTAGCCAAACTACAGTAGCTCCCATTTATAATTTACCGTTTTTAGAAAAAAAAAGGTATCAAAATACTTTTTCATGCTAATAGAAGGTAGAAAGCCGTAAGCATTATGATGCAAAAGAAATATCAATAAAATTAATAATGTAAGAACAACCAACTGTAGCAAGTTTTACGAATGTTTTAGTCACTCGACAAAAACCCTAAATAACGTCAAATCTCAGTGCTTACGTCATATAGTTAGGGTACCTATTCCGCGAAGTGCATGTGTCCATCTAGAACCAGGAATTTACCCGAATATTCATGAATCAGACTCGGATACATGCTTTTTTTTATGTTTTTTAATCAATTCTTTGACAGGAAGTGCACGGAATACGCAACTGACTTCTAATGTTCGTTTTTTAAACCTAGACAGTAATTTCACAGAAGTAATTTATGGTAAACTCCTATACTAATAAAAGAAAACACTAAAGACAAATGTCAGATTACTATCTGGGATAAAAAACGAACTTTCGTATTTTCCTTTGATGTTTTGCATTTTTCATATAGGATGGGACGTGTGAGTTGTCTTTTCGTAACTTGAAACGGGTTCTATTATAAATAACAAAACGTGAAATAATAAATCCGTTTTAGTTTAACTTTTAGCCAGCCTACGTCTATCCTTCTTATGGTGCTATCCATTTCGTAAACGAATGTGACTCCATTTAACTGCAAACGAAATATTTACAGCCCATTCTTTAAGACAAAACAGTCTATCTCTCACACCGATGTCAAAGCCTGTTGAATTAATCACCAATAACATATGCCGGTCACGAAGCTCAAGTAATTCACACGCCATTTCTCATTATTCCACAAATTCCGCCAATGATTGCGTTTCATGACGTCATCTGACATTTTGATCTACGCTAACGACACCAACGGTTATCTGTTACTCGTATTTATGGACGGATAGCCGATTTAAAATGCAAAATTGATGAAAAGTATTTATAGTTAAGTTATAAGACGGACTTTTGCTGTTTTGCAAGCTATAAGTACCAACATAACGATACGAATGCTAAGTAATTTAGTCATTACGTAAGTTATAAAATAAACGATACACTTGCAAGATTAATAATGTCATAACTGCCAAATTTCATGCAAAGATTGATAGTTTCCATTTAACAAAATTTATTTGACCCAATTACTTGTAACTGTGATACCGCAATAACAACCGATCCCATCAAATCCTTAACGATGGCGTTCTCCGAATAAATTAACGGCCTGCACTGCACGAAATTATCCTCGGAGCAATAAAGTCGTAACTTCACTTAGTACCATAATAACATACCACAGATCATAACAAAGAAGGTTTTTGAACCTTTGACAGATTATCTACACAATTCTCAGTGTAAAAATAATAAAATTGATTTTGGACATAAGTGCACTTACGACCTTATAGAACGGACGGTGCAAGGGATCGTCTAAAATAAAATGCGTCAAATTAACAGCGACCGGCGGCCGTGCTCTGAATATTCATAGATATCACTTATTGCATTCGATATTCGCTAGACCCGCCGTGCTCATTGAGATGAAAATATACAGTGAGGTTTTATGAGTGGATGCGCTACGGTTTTAGTTTTGACTAGGTAGATTTCAACATTTTCAACGCTTCCACAAATTGCTGCGCGGTTTTACAACTAGCGTATTAGGTACTGTACTCGTAGGGAGTTAAAAGTAGATATGGGCGCCGCGCCGGCGCGGCGCCGCCGTGTGCCACCCGCACGCCGCCGCCGCCGCCGACATTCACCGCGCGGCGTGAGTGGCGTAAAGACGTGTGAAAATTACAAAAATATTCCAACAATCAAAACCGCGACCCCAACTCGTTGGCATAGCATTTTAGAAATGCTAGAAAGTGTAATCCACATATGCAACCGAGAACCTATAAATAACATGTTGAGGAAGATTGGCCAAGTAGAACTCAGAATAACTCAGAGTGAGTGGATCTTTTTAGAGGATCTGGTAAAATTTTTGAGAAGCTTTCGAGAAATCGTCGAAATCTTGTCGTCTCAGAAAGCATGCACGATGAATGTTGCTCTGGTGTTTCTTTAGGAGATTAAAGACGTATTATATTAAGGATCAATCAAGATGATGAAGCGCTAATAATGTTACGGTTAAAACGCAACATGATGGCAAAAATAAATAAAAGATTCCCAGTAACAAAGCCCATTGTCGCAGCAGCACTACTAGATAACCGCTTCATGAGTCTGTCAGAAATAGATTCAAATCTTGAAAACCGGAATATGACCAGAACGTCATTCCTTTCCTCGTACATCAGGGAAATCATTAATATTAATAACGAGCCAGAAGCTTTAGCCGAAAACGCAGCAAGTACAAGCACTAGCAATGTAATTGACACATCATTATTGCACAAACTGTCAAGGAAACATAGTATGAGTTCATACCAAGGCATTCAAGGTGATCCAATAGAGCAAGAATGTTGGCGTTACATTGCTGGTGCTGATCCTACAGAACCAAAAAATGGTGATTTATTATCCTATTGGAATAATAAAAAAGAAGCATTTCCATGAGGAAATGCTTCTTTTTTACAGAGTAAAGCTCTAGCAAGAGCAGCAAGATGACTTGCTGCTCTTGCTAGAGCTTTACTCTGTACACCTGCCACTAGCACTCCGAGTAAGAGGGTATTCTCGGTAGCTGGGCTAACAGTTACGGCCAAAAGATCTCGCTTGAGCTCGATTCGGGGTATTAAAATCATATTTATTCATGATAATTATAAAATATGTAAGATTGATTATCAATCTTAGATATTAATTATCAATCTTACATATTTTATAATTATTATTATCTGTGTTTATATTAAAAAATTGTTTACTAGGCTATTAGTGTGCCTTTGGAAAACTGTTTTTTTTGTACCTGATGACCTGATCTGGGCAAGGTATTTACTGTACTGTATAGGACTGACATTTTCCTGTCGTCTGCCTAAAACGATACGGCCGGCTTAAAGAAGATAGAGAGTAGAGAGAGAGTGGATTGAGAGTTTTAGTTGGAGGTAGTAGAAAACTACGCCGCCGGCGCCACGCCGCCGCCGATTGAAATTGGTCAGCGCGCCGCCGCCGAGAATTTTTAAGGCGGCGCCCACATCTAGTTAAAAGACATAAATAACTCTTATTACTAGATTGAAATGGAGCTTGTCAAAGAATTTAGAACTAGGTATTGTTGTTTTTTTGAAGTGAAAACTTCTTTAGCGGCGTTGAACACTTTTTGTAATGGGTAAAAAATGTCAAACTCGCGTCAGGGCATCGCGTCAGGACACGTGACCGTCAGGAGAGATTCCCCCCCCCCCCATGTCTTTCTACGGCGGCGCCAACCGAAGTGAACCAAGTGAGACACGATAATGGATGGATGGATGGATGGTGATGGTGATAGTGATGGCGATGGTGATGGCGATGGTGATGACGATGGTGATGGTGATGGCGATGGTGATGGCGATGGCGATGGTGATGGTGAAGTGATGTGATGGTGATGGTAGACGCGGACGCGGACGTGGATGGACAGCTGATGGCTCGACCGTCTGTGTAGTAGCCACACTGCTGTGTATTCGTAAAATTCGTGTATATAAAGTGTTTCAAAAAATGGAAATTGAACAAAGTGCATCGATTAATGAAAAAAGTGACGCAGAAATAGTGAAAAAAACTTAGTTATATGAATTCAATTATTAATTGATTTATTTCAACGTTAATATTCAAGTTTTCACTTCTGCCGGCACTCCCGGAGTGCAACCCGTCTTTTTATTTTTATTTTTATCTTATCGTATGCTACACTGGTTGGTGTCATCAACGCCGGCTGTCTCTAAAAACCAGCGCTAGGGCTCTTTCTCGCACAGGGTCTCAGCATTATGCTGAGCGATAGCCGTTTTGCGTGGATATGACGCATATTTTCCTCCAATTTGTTATTTTTTTGTGTTTGTGTTCTTTCTCTGCGTCATGTTTGCCGTTAATAAACGTATTTTTCTTCTAATTCACGTCCTTTTATTACCAGAACATTTAGCGTTTCATAGCACGATATTTCTGTTCATTAACTGGCCGAAAAATACAGAAAATATAATAAAATAAAAACAACTTAATTTCCATAACATAACTGACATTGACATAAATATCTAAGACCATTACTTAGTAAATTAGACATTGGCAACAAGGTCACAAGCTCACAACTCCCACACACTAAGTTTTCATGACTTATGAGGTTGTTGCACTGTTCAATATGAAATCATTGGCATGCAATACATGATAACGTATGATAAATAGGATACAATGCAATGCTGATAGGTGATATCTAACGATAGCTGAAATAACTGTCACGATTGTTTATTTTTATAATCATAATGCATTATCTTAACATGCGTCCTTATTGCACTGATAAAAAAGGTGTTGCACCATTTAAGTATAATAAATTGCGTAGGATTTAGTGTTCATTCATAAAAACACCCAGATATGATAATCTTAAGGCGATTATTGCCTCGAATGTCCTTGAGCGTTTGGGCGGAGCATAGGCGAACCCAGTGCCTCAACCCGCGCGCCCGCTACATGCTACGTAGTTCATAAAAGCAAGGCAAAAACGAATGCGTTTCAGAAAATTTTCTATATAAATCTGTCAAGCGCCGTTAATGAGACACAATTGATTTTCTATTGTTTCGTCGCCGATCGGCGAACCGCGCCGCTTGACCGGTTAAAGTGGAATGCGTTTTATTGTGTAAGGTTTCCTATCCAATAAATGCAGTCGGCTTTACTTTGCTGCACTGCAACACTATTTTGCTAACGTTTCTCTCAGAACCGCTGGTCTATCAACGTTTAAAGAGTTTGTCAAACCCCCGAGCAATCAACTTTCTCTGCATAAACCTTATATTAGCCCTATCCTATTCCCGTATTTAAAAAATAAACGTTCAAAATCTAGTCGCGATCTCATCTCGGCGACAGCAATTAATGTCAAAAACTTTTCAAAACTGTAGAAAAATTAGACGTATTTTAAAATATTGATAACGAGATAAGAATGGTCGTACCATTTTTAAAATTACGGGAATTGCCCAACTGTTTGTATCCCAAATCCCAATATGTACTCGTGCCTCTTTTTTTTACCCGACTACGGCGAAGCAAAAAGGAGCGTTATGATTTTGACCGGTATGTATGTTATATAAAAGTAAATGGCACTATAATCCAATTCCACGATCCTATTAAAACCGCGCGTGTGGCAAAAATATGCGGCATTAAAAGGATGCGTCGCGTTGCATTGTATAGTAACGATTCAAACTGGTTGTCGCTTGCAAGCGGTCGTATGACGCATTTTATACTCGCTTTTAATTAAGGCTTGCAATGGATAAAATTGGAAGAGACCTTTTTTATTGAATCCTCTGTTTAATTGCATTCCGTTACTAATTTGGTATTTATGTTGGTTATATCACCATTCTCCTGCCCGTATTCCTATTGTATTTGGGGTCTGCGCAGTATGTCTTCTTACATACTTATCTATTAGTCGATCATCTCAATATATATTTATTAGGTTATCAATAGTCCCACTTTTCCATTCAACCAAGTACATATTTACCAAAAAAAAAGCTTTAATACGGATGTTCGATATTCAATCCATACTATATAACATGACTTATATGCTTAAAATATAACCCCGTGTGTTGTCGCCACACAATTTGAATACTGCTATAAATATCGATGGTTTTGGCGAACAGACTAACATAGTGCATGAATAAGGCGATCGTCGGTTTACGTCTATTTTAGTACAAAAGATTTATTGCTTATTGATGCGTGGAAACTGTTTTAGCAACGATTCTGTCTGGCAAGTAATGGCTTTTGTCTAGATTTTAAAGCTACTGCTGACGTTGATAGCATTTTCCGGAGTTTGATGACTTTTCACGCCTCGTTTAGTTTATAGTTTAGTTTGTCTACTTTGCTCACAAAACGATGAAGGAAATCATCGTGAGGAAACTGGCATGCCCTAGAACCAAAAATTCGAAGACATGTGACATCTACCAACCCGCACTGGGCGCGCGTGCGACTCACTCCCTCTCTTCGAGCGGAGGCCTGTGTCCCAGCAGAGGGAACGTTATAGGTTGATTATGCTACTACTTGGTTAGCTATTGTTTAATCTTCAGGGAGCCAAGTCTTCTTTGCACAAACAACAAACGTTGCAATGATCTGTCCATTGTGATTTTGTACAAATGTTATATGGTAAATCTGTCAAAAACTCGCAATGGAGAGACCATTATCCATTAGGTACAACGTTTGTAAATTAGTAGACTTAGGCCCCTGTTCGATTACCTGCTAGATCAGGTAAAGTATCTCCTGGGGAGTTTTTTGCTCCACTTTTTCTTCCCAGCTAAAGCACTTGGACGTGGTGAAGGGCGGGCGTTTTGGGGTACTGTCTTATGAGATTTTGAAGTTCAAAAGGGGCTCACTCCTACCTAGTTTGAATAACTTACCTACTTTTGATTTTGATCTACTGATACATTTTACTAGTTCTAGAGGCCTGGAGCTTCTCCATGTGGGTCGAATCCACCAGAAATTTCTCGTAAACCCACTGAAAGTTTTTCTACAAACCTTTTGGAAATCACCTTTTCGGTTAGCCAGCAGCTGAAACGAATAAACAAAAAAAATTCTATTGAACCATTGGGGCCATAAACTAACAACAGCTGAGCATAGACAATAAACAAAAGGCCAACGCTAAAACAATTGCCGTCTTCCCTTCGACGTATCCCAGCAATCCCAGCATAGTTTCAAAGCTACGTTTAAAAATATCTGACAAAAGTTCAATAACATTTCGGTAATTCTCCGCGTTCAATGCCTCCGATATTTCGTTCCACAAAATTGCAATCGATTCCCAATTAGTATCGGTATTGTACATTCCGTTTTGATGCAACGTTTAATTAAAAGGATCATTCGATATTCCGGCTCGTCTCTAGTGCGAGACGTGCCGCAATCGATTTAGTATCGGTACGGTATCCGAGAATCGGTTTAGGAAATCGGATAGCTTTGTCGCTTGTTACCGATTTTGTGTATAGAGATGTGCCTTTGGTTGATTTGCTTGATATTCGATAGCTTTGATCGATTATTCGACGTTTCCGGTAAACAGACGTATTTTTAACCGACTTCAAAATAGGATGGGTGATGCATTCAGCGCGTATTTTCTTTTCTATGTAAAATTCCTGTTATTTATAGTAGGTAATCTTTTTTCTAAAAACCCTTTAGATTGTCAGAATTGCGTGTTACGCGAACCCTTATCGTATGTTTTGGTTGAATTATGTCAATCAAAACATAAGATGAGGATGTACGTAACGAAATATTTATATCTAGTGATTATATCAAGTTCGACACTGAGTCACGATTTTGATACAGTTTCAATGTTACGCTTTTTTTGGCTTCCCTCTAGATACGAGTACACTAACAAAGAAAGTCCTTAGTGCCTTTTTGACTATTTACAATTTAGAATCTGTATTAGATTCTTCTTGGAATTAGCAGGTTTGTGTTGCATAGCATAACTTAGGGTAGCTTATATGCACTATGATCCATAGCTCTACAAAGCATAAAATTGATCTATAATACTATTTTGACTAACCTCGGCCAACCTCTGCACTAATAGCACCGCGGTCTATAAAGCCTTATTTACACGAAGCAAGTTTCTTGCCTGTAACATGCAATAAAATTGAAGCAACAAATTACTTGCACCGTCTTCTAAAGTTCTAAACACAGTTTAGACGGTGACATGCACAGTTGAGCTCCTTGTGTTCTAAGTTGAGCGGCATGATTACTAACAAATGCGTGCACTGACTGGACAGGTCCACTCGATCTGTGTATGTTTTCCTCAAATGACCATTTCAGACACCCATTTAGATGGTATTAACATGATCTGGCCAAGACTGTGTCTGGACTTTAAAAGAGACTGTGACCTCTGAGTTTGTTTCGGCCTTTCTTCTCAGAGTAGTCAGATAGGAAACGCCGACCTTATCTAGTTTGTAAAATATGATTGACGTGCAAAAGTGTTTGTACAAGCCTACTTAGAGAAATCATTTTTCACACAGCTTAGACGGTGCAACTTTTATGTTACTTCAACTTATTGCACCTAACTAGCAATTAAATGGCACCGTATCATCAATCAGTCAAAGGGCCTGTGCACACCACGTTTTTTAAAAGCGCCGTTGACGCGCGTTTGTAGCGATACAGACGCGATACGCACGCGAGTCAGACGCAGCCTGTAGACCTTCTGTAGGATAAAAGCGCGCCGTCGAAGCACGTTTCTAAAACGCGCGTCAACGGCGCTTTTAAAAAACGTGGTGTGCACAGGGCCTTAATGAGCAAGAATCAATTCTTAACACAAAAATATCTTCAATAGTTTTCACTTTCTTCCCGCATTTATTCAAAACTTTCACTAGTATTCAGCGATGCTAAGCATACTAATGACAGCGATACTAATTAGTTAATCAAATGAATATATCGACACGAGATATCGGTATCGGAATGTATTCCGTATTCATCTTTGTACATTGTTGGTGAAGATATGAAAGTTTTATTTTAATTATGATGGATTGTAGCATTCATTTTAGATACGAATGACGTTGCAAGTCCGATTCACACTGCGGCTCGGACCACCAGGCGAGTCGCTGCGCAGTAACAAATTCACCTGTCAGCGGGGGTGAGGGATGAGGTACTGCGCAGCGAGTAGCGCACTTCAGAGCCGTCATAAAGTTTGAATCGGGCTGTAATATGGGACTTTCTAGGTACAGTCAACAAAAGAGATAAGTATGCAGAATCGTCAGATATAGTTGAAGTTTAGTAAGAAACCGATGGATGTTCTCCAATAAAATTTCATTTTATTAACAGAAAACAAACAGCTCATTTATCAAATTAAATTCCAGTCGTTAACATCCATTGGTTTCTTACTAAACTTCAACTATATCCGACGATCCTGCATACATATCTCTTTTGTTGACTGTACCTAACGGCACAGTATAGCCTAACGTGAAGTGATCATCGTACTAGTGGTTCAGTAGCTTCAATGTCATCAGGATTGTGCCGGAATATGACAGTTGGTCGTCGAATTGGTACGATAGCGGCTGCCCTGACATCATCTCTGTCTTCAAAAGACAGTCACCTCGCAACCATCGATGCGATGCTCTGCTAGTGACAGTCACCAGGCAGTGTCACTCTTATCAGACCTCTTCGGTGGTTGCTACTTGCTAGTACCTTTGTTACAAAAAAAGAACTAGAGGGCGCCACTTGCTGCGGCGCCACTTGCTGCGCCGTCGTACCTATAACAAATGGTCCTTGGCTCTGTAATTTTTGTAAATACAAAATTTCGATCTTACAGTGCTATAGCTACCTACATAATTTCTCACTGATTCGAAAATGCTATTATGATACAAAGTTATGTGAATGAATTACTGAAATACCGTTTAATATAATTTTGTATTGATTCAAATCGACTCAATATCGTCCCAATAAACGTAACAGTACCAGCCAATTTCCTCATGCAATAAAACGTTAAACGCGGATATAATGAATATGATTTATTGTCAATAAAACATTTCCTTCAATTAATCGCAATAAAACTAATGATTGACACTGGTCAATGACTGTAGGGTTATCGACTCTACTGCCTTCATCATAGGGTTCAATAACATACGCATGTGCAATACGATGACATGGAACAGATAACAATCAGAAGGAGCATTCCCGCTCGAAGAGCGATAAGAAATAGAAAGGTACCTATTTTATTTAATCGCAGTTCTAATCGGACTACTGACAGTCGTGATTTGCGTCGACGCGCTTCAGTTACATTTGTGGTTACTAATATTTAAGAAAAGTTGTGAAATATAAAGTTACTACAATTTTTTTACGAATCAACTGTGTCGAAGCAAAGAGGTGTATAAGGTGTACACTGTGTTATGTAGCTCCTGCCATGGGAAATGAATTCTGGTATGTAATGTACAACTTTACTACTGGCCCTAGGTTATCTTAAACCACCTTTGCCCTTCGAAAATTTCACCAGGTTTTGGCAGCGAGACAAACCAAATGCGCTGCGGTGTGCCATTGCATTTTATTGACAAATTCTTTTAGTCTATTTTCTTTTTGTATATTTTTTTTTGCCCTTTAACTTTTACTACCAACTTCTACTACTTACTATTCTTATTTTACTTCTCTTCTCTTCTCCAACGAACAGTAGTATGGAATATTTTCGGGAACTAACCCCATGAACCACCAAGTCAATGAACAAACTGTTTATTTAAAAAAACACCACAACTTTGCTAGACAATTTTATTGATAACGTACGAAGCTTGCTATCGCACTGCGTATCAACTTAACCTTCTGTACGTTTCATTATCAATACCGATGAGTCAGCCCACTGGCCTGTTCGGACATGTTCGATGGCCTACATAATCGCGCACCTGTTCACACCCACTACACTTACGAGTTGTTTATTTGTAAACAGCTCCAGTTCTTACGGTTTTATGCGAAGCTTTTTATGACTACTTGCTTGCTAATACTTTGATAGTTTGTGCTACTTAGTTGTACTACTTTTATAGACCGTTTATGGGCTACTATTATAGTAAGGGAAACTGCTTATGGTGCTCTTAAATTCACAGCTCGTTGTTTATGGTACGGTACAGTACCCTCCAAAAGTTAGTGGACGTTTTTCACTTCAACTGATGCCACATTATGATTTGAAATTCTAGTTTCAAATGTTGAACTGTTCTCTTTGGCGTTTTATTGACTAATTCAACTACCCATGAATTATCATAAAAATGTTATGCAATGCGATGTGGTGCAATGTTATGCAATGTGGTGCTTTGACATTCGACAGCTCGCTGTTTATGGTAAGGTACAGTACTGTGAAGCTCCAGATGAGAGCTTCACGATAAAATTAAACTCCAATAGGACTTGTAATAAAATTATATTGAGAATAGATTTTACATTACATCACGCCTTATTCCTAGCTCTTACTCTATAGTAACAAAAAAAACCGGCCAAGTGCGAGTCGGACTCGCCCATGAAGGGTTCCGTAGCAGCAAGTAACATAATATAAAAGTTCTTGTAGTTCATTGTAACTTTGTGAAAGGTAAATTGCGGTTTTCGATTTATGACGTATTAAAAAAAACTACTTACTAGATCTCGTTCAAACCAATTTTCGGTGGAAGTTTACATGGTAATGTACATTATATATATTTTTTTAATTTTATCATTCTCTTATTTTAGAAGTTAGAGGGGGGGGGGACACACATTTTACCACTTTGGAAGTGTCTCTCGCGCAAACTATTCAGTTCAGAAAAAAATGATATTAGAAACCTCAATATCATTTTTGAAGACCTATCCATAGATACCCCACACGTACAGGTTTGATGAAAAAAAATTTTTGGAGTTTCAGTTGTAAGTATGGGGAACCCCAAAATTTATTGTTTTTTTTCTATTTTCGTGTGAAAATCTTACTGCGGTTCACAGAATACATCTACTTACCAAGTTTCAACAGTATAGTTCTTATAGTTTCGGAAAAAAGTGGCTGTGACATACGGACGGACGGACAGACAGACAGACAGACAGACATGACGAATCCATAAGGGTTCCGTTTTTAGCCATTTGGCTACGGAACCCTAAAAATGCACAGTCAAATTATTTGACACCTGCTTGAATGTTCGAACAGCAGATGCCGTCAATTATGACCGGCCTGTATTATCAAAGGTAAGCCTACACAGATAGCCTCTACGGTTCCAATAGTTAGTTGACGTTTTTCACTTATGGAGATGCCACATTATGATTTGAAATTCTAGTTTCAAATGTTGAAATGTTCTCTATGGCGTTTTTATTGACTAATTCAACTACGAACTATGAATTATCTTAAAAAAAATATTATAATTGATTATATTTTTATTTTAAATCTTAATGTAGCATCACAGCTGCTTTCTTGCGGTGGTAGGGCTAACGTTCGCCTGGTTTGCGACCACCCTCCCACCGGAGTACGGCGTCAAGCAGCCTGGTGTGTTTCCGTGGGAGTTCCAGTGCCTTAGGCATCTTCTGGGCACGCTCGTTCCATCATAGACTTCATCCATCGCTTTCGATCAGGCGTGATCGAGGTCAAGAGCGGGCCCATTCAGCAATAATAAAATAATAAAAAATAAACAGCTGAAGTGGAAAAATGTCAACTAAGTATCTTGAAGGCCACTGTAAATGTCCTCATATAAAATGAATCATTAACTTATTTATCATCGTGGCTCCTAACTGTCTACGGCTGAACAAAAGCCTACCAATGATTAGGGTTGATGAAAATACTGCGAATAGATAATTGATAAGAAATAGATAAACAGCCGGATGCACTTACTGTTCTTGAAATTGATGAAATAACTGTTGTTAGCAATGAGAATGACCTATAACAGGATATCTATAGACTCATTAATCATTATAGGCCGTGAAAACATCGTGAGGAAACCGGTAGGTATGTCTTGGAACCAAAAATTCGAAGACATGTGACATCTACCAACCCGCACTGGGCCCGCGTGGTAGATTACAGCCCACTCCCTCTCGAAGAGACGAGGCCTGTGTTCCAGCAGTGATAACATTATAGGTTGAATATGTTTGCATATAGGCTCAAAACTCGCAAACCAAAAGTTACAGACCCAAATATTTTCTTGGCAGACACTACGAAATACACTAGACATCACTTCAAAGCTGTAACGGTACTTACGTCACTACAAACACGCTGGAATCACACACAATGCATCATTTGCATCGTACCGTATGACCGAATCGGTGCCAAGAGGCGCACGCGCCGGCCCCCTGCCAAAATATGCAGGACACTTTTTACCAGAACCGCTTGGCAACTGAAGCGATTGTGTATTGTTTAACTGATATTATTAATCATTGTTATTGTTTTGAGACTGCTCTTATCGAAAATTGGCAACGAAATGTAGGTAGGTATGCGAATAACGTTTTGGGTTACGACACTTCTCGAATTCGTGTCACAGTACCTACATGGAATGGTGATCCTTCAATGCTGTGACCGGTCCTTGTCTGTAAAGACGTAAAGTAAAATGAAATAATCTTGGACCAGAATTCCATACTATTTTCCCAAAGTCGAGAGGAGTTAAAGACTTCAGCCTAGTTAAAGACTGAAGTTATCAAGAAATTCAACAGTTGAATGATCAAGTTACGGCAAGAAAATGAGTATACAATAATTAAACACGAAAAATCAACGTCTAAATACAAATACAGCATTAACAAACCTGTATTAAAGTTCACTGGTTTGCATGTCCAAACTGTATTTACACCATCAGATAGTGAACAACAGCACCCTAATTGCGTATTACACTTTCAATCACAACCTGAATCATTTTGAAAGATATAGCTAATTCTTTGCTTCATAATGTTCGAAGTCTGCTTAACAACGTAAATGACGTAATGAATGTTGTCAAACGGTCGAAATGAAAGCCATTGCTACTGTTACTGTTTTACGCAATTACCCCGATGATTTGATCTTAACAGGAAGGCAAATGCAAAGTTTTGAGCAGCATCCGAGGTCGAGTAACCGTTTAGGCAGTTTAGATAACTTTGTGGACACTGAGGAAGCTCAAGGAGGTTTGAAAGGTTGTACATCACTCGTTTTTCCGGTAAAACAAGATGTTTCTGGCACACGAAGCTTAAACAAGCCTGTAGTATTAAATTCAAGATAGGTGCTAAAGATTCTTAAGAAAACCCAATATACGAGCCAAACATAACAGATATATTACACAGATGGCATAGACAAAGTAACACACTATCAGCGATAACGATGATGAAAAAGTCAAAAATCTATGGAACTGACATAATCTACCGAAAAGCTAAATGTCAAACCTGTTGAAAGTTGGTGTAGTAATACGAAACGCTTTGAAAGTGACTGTCACTAATCCAGGCAAAAACATTTATTATTGAAACATACACTTTCATAAGTGTAGAGAGAGAGCTTACAATAGTTGCAGACAAACCTAACAGAATTGATTTTAAAATACCTCTACGATCCAGTAATAATACAAGAGAATACTGATTAGTAGCTAAACATTGATTAGACAAGCAAAATCTAAACAAAAGAAAATCAACCGCAGACCCAGACATAGAACACAAAAGTGAGTCACCTAAACTTAGGGTTGGCTAACTAGAGAAGGCTGAAAGTGATGCAGACTTTATTATCACAGGGCTGAAGGAAGAAGTAATAGAATTTAGAACGTAAGATAACAGTTGATGCTGCTATAAAAATTTTCAAAACTGTCTAAGTACGTATGGTTTCTTAAAAAACAAAAAGCTTTTTAGACACATATGCTATTAGGGAAATAAAAGCCCAGAGGAAAAGCTCAATAAGGAATTATTACAAATCCAATTTTAAAATAATTTCTTTACATGAAATGTCTTTCACATGAAACACGATAGGATCAGTGCACAGTTTGTAGTTGTCACTTTTAATTTTGGGAATCTCTTCAACATAAAACAATCTACAGTCCAAAGCTCGCCAACCCTAACATAACGTGTGTAACTACCCGCACCGCCTATTCTGAATGCAAGGGGCATTGTGCATTTGCATGCGCCGAAAGCCGCCAATCGATGCGTGCGGGGGTGAAGGCGGGATGCGGAGGGGGTGGTCACCCCCAGCCCGGACAGAGCCTTGTTGCGATAATTACACCTTCCCATGCCCATGTACTGGATATTGGGAAGCCTAGATTCGGGCTGTGGTTGATTGGAACAGTGGATTATGGTTTACACTGATAAGAGGACCGAGGTAGCAACGGGGTATTTGCGTAACATACTATCAGTAGCAATGGAAAAACATTCATTGCGTTATTTACGTGGTTGAGCAAACAAATTTTCCGAACATATGAAGCAATGGATTAGCAATATCATATCCTTCAAAATGATTCAGATTGTGATTGATAATGTGTTACGCAATAAGGATGCAGATCAATAAGATGGCAATTTAGAAGTTATTAGGAAACTTCTCGCTTTATTATAAAGTCTTAGATAGTTTTTACTTCTTGACTGTATTCTAGACTATCAGACGAATGAAGCTTCTAGTCGAAGAAACGCGACATTCAACCATATATTTTTAAATTTGAGACCGTTTGTAAAAAAAAGTCAGTAAAGCACAAGCCCTTGGGAATTTCCCTACTAAGTTTATGCACCCGTTTAACTTCCGCAAGGAAATCCACCTCCTGCAGTATGTTTGCTTTTACTTCGGCATCTACTTTACAATAATATAATTCTGTTTTTATTTTGTTAGCTTTTAGCCCCGAGCTTAATTCGTCTTCATTTTTCTTCTTTTTATTATAATTTTCTTTGAACCCCTTGTTTTCTCTCGTGGCGAAGGTAGTCTGGATTTAAAGCTGGGCTGAGCTCCGGATTTTAAATTGAACACAAGAATTATTTTAAGCCATATTTTTCCATGCTCTTCCATTATTCTTGTTTGTATTTGTGAGTTAATTTCTTTATTGCATTAACTTATTTTTTCTTCTTTAGGCGTTCTATATGCTCTTTCTGATCAGGGAACGAAACTGAACCGTCACGCTCGGATCGATGATGCTGAGTCGTTTATACTCAGCTCAGCTGTAGTCGTAAGTTTTCATTTCTATCGTGTGTCACACACCCACTTTTTTTATAATTTCTTCATATTTTGTATACCTATTGCAAGCGTGTGTTTGACTTCCAGTGGTAGATGCATTTTGCAAGTGCAGTTCCATACGACCTTTTTAAACAGAATTTCGTTGTGCCTATCAATGTTCATACAGACTTTTGGACAAGTTTATCTCGTGAAACTTCTACCCTTCGCCTCTGAGGATTGCTGATTCTTATCAAGTCATAATCGTGAGTTTTTATGAGCCTGTTCTTGTCCCTTCTAATAGCTATATCACCATTATCTTAACCCTTAGCGATTTGGTAAACGCGATAGCCCCTGTAGTGACTTATAATACAGGAAAACAAATTAACCAATGCGCAAACTGTAACCAATGCTGAATTCAGCACATGATTCTTGACCGTAGAAATTTTTCGTCCGTAGAAATTGCCCTTTTATTCTATGAAACAGCACATTTTTTTTTTATAACCGGCGAAAAATATCTACTCCAGGGGGTCTAGAATCATATGCTGAATTCATGGTTAGAGTTTGCACACTGGTTAAAAAAATCCTGTATTTAATTTAGTTAATTATCTCACATTTTCTTTGGACATATTCGTAAATAAACAAACAGAAACTAACTAATTTATCAATTCCGTTGTTGTTTTGTAATAAAGTTAACAAAAACCACAGCGGTAGATTGACAGGTAAGGTCATCCTGACCGTAATTTGTGAGCCATAGATCTTCCTCAAAGGTGACCAGAAGGCCAATTCTCGTAATTTAAAACGTTCAAAATCTAGTCGCAGTCTCATCTTGGCGACAAACGAATGTCAAAAACTTGTAAAAATTTAGGGAAATTTGAGGATTTTTTGACAGATTGAGACTGAGATCAGACTGTGAACGTTCTCAAAATTACGAGAATTGCCCCTCAGGGTGTTCTGTTAATATTTGCAACTGGTATAAAAAGTCTTAAATTAAAATTCAGATAGTCGTATCTGTAGTAGTTCTTTTGTGTTTATCTTGCAAATAAGATGTCAGTACTGATGCTGCTTGGAAATAATTGCTGATACATTTTAGATGAAGTTGACACAACGATCGTCATTATTCTCCTGGTCTTATTCCAGTTTATTTGTGATTATCCGATACAGCATATTACATCTTCTTTGATACGTCTCTATAAGCCTTTATCTCAATATTCACCGTCTTTATGGCTAGGTAATGATCTTTCACATAATCCTTCATTATTCTCTTCGGTCTTGCCCTTCTGATAAATGATGATGTTAAATTGTATGTATTTCTGTAAAATGGTTGATAAAAAACACTTTTACTAGTCAAATGTAACTTATATTTTAAAACTAGATGAGTTTGGTATTTCCTATCCGACTACTCTGAGAAGAAAGACCAAAACAAACTCAGAGATCACAGTCTCTTTTAAAGTCCAGACATATTCTTTATCTTTTTACTTGTAATTGGCACAAAATCTCTTCTACTTATACATTTTCAATATTTTAACTACAACCTCTCTAAAGCCAACACATTATCCTGTACACTCAAACACTCACCAAACTCGCTTCAAGATTGTACCACCCCTGGGTATGAGGTCGTTTGATACAAGCCGGATAACGTTCGGCGGTTAGCACACTAAATGCCGGAATTAAGTTCCGTTAGCTTCATATCAATGTCTTGGTAATGTAAGAGGGTAAACTTAGCTTGAACACGAGCTAGGAGATAATGTTTAAGTAAAGAGCCAAAAGGTTAAGTAAAGAGCCATAAGGTTAATAAGTACAGAGCCATAAGGTCAATAAATAAAATGCCTATAGGTTATAAAAATCGCAGATACCCATTAGTGATTATCGTGAGAAAAAAGAGACTTGCTTTTTGTGACACCATTGAAAATTTTGCTTTATTCTCTGGGAAGTTTCTCGAGTTATTATTTTTGTATTTTTACCCCTAGGAAACCTTTGTTCATTGTTAATTGTGTTTAGTCAAGCTAAGTCATCTCGAAAAAAAATATCATTGCCGATAAAAACGAAGTATTTCTTTCAAACTGTGCTGAGAATTAGCACTTTTTGAACCTCAAAATTACATAATACAGGCCCCCAAAACGCCCATCCTACACCACTTCCTACCTACTTTAGCTGGGAAAAAGAAGTGACGCAACAAACTCCGCAGCAGCACAGCTGTCTGTGTTCAGAGGGGCAATTCTCGTAATTTTAAGAACGTTCACAGACTGATCTGTCTCAATCTGTCAAAAATTCCTCTAATTTCCCTACATTTTTGACAAGTTTTTGACATTTGTTTGACGCGGAGATGAAACTGCGACTAGATTTTGAACGTTTCATATTACGGGAACTGGCCTTCAGTTAAGAACAAAATAGTTGGTCTTCTGTATATTCTTGGTTTATGACCAAAGTGCGTAAACCACCCTCGGTTTATTAAAGGGCCCTGCGGTCAATTTGATTCAAACCAATCGAGGGTCCTTTGATCGGAATCGAAGCGATATGAAATTGGTTGAATGTTTGTATTGTGTTTTATCAAATCCTGTTTGATTTGTTTGGCACTGAGAACTTTTGGGGAGGTTTCAGAACTTCTGCATTCGATTGAAAACGAAATTACGAGAAACTAATTTCCAGTAAATGATAAAGGATTAATTAACTGATTGAGTAATAAAGGCAAGTGCTACCACAGTTTTTTAGCAAAGATTTTGAGCTTACTTAATACATCGTCGCGCAATCTATTACGAACAATTCATAATTCTGAAATAATGCGTTGAAAATATTTTTTTATCCCGATGTTCCCACATGATCGAAACTTATAGGTACGGGTGAAACCGCGGGGCGCAGCTAGTGAATCATAAAGATGATAATATAATTGCCTAGAAAAAGGGGTGACTACTGAGATATCAGCTAGGAAAGATGTAGAAAAAAGAAAACATTTTTTCAAAGTCAAAGTTTTTTATTTACATGCTGCGCCGTCCCCAAATAAATTCAGATAAGAGCAGTGGGGTAATAGCGTAACACACTAATAGTAGAAATGGCTTTCATTTTGACAGTTCAGCAACAATCATTGAGTTATTTACGTTATTGAGCAGACGAATTTTTCGAACTTATGAAATAATGGATTGGTAATATCCTTCAAAATCATTCAGATTGTGATTGGTCGTGTGTTACGCAATTTGCAGGATGATGATGAGGTACTTGAATCGTACGGTCAGCATCAAAAGTTGATTAACACTTCAGTTTTTTTAATCTTAGTTATTGAGCAAAATATTTGTTCAAAATTGCAGCAGAAGAATTTTTTTAGAATTCTAAAAAAAACTTGTCTATTATGTGAAAAGCTAAAAATCAGTTTATTGAAAAAAAGTTGTTGTCAATTTAATAACATGTAAAAATGATTAGTGTTAATCGACTTTTGATGCTGACTGTACCTAAATGAGAACGAAACTACAATAAAGTTTAATCAATAAATTATTTATTTTAATAAATGAATAGGTCATACGCACTATTATTGCTTGCATACACCTATTACTTGACTAAATTAGTGCCAATACTACGCATCTACATAATGAGAGCACCAGAATAATGGACAATTAGATACGCGGCGACTGATTGAAAGGGGTCTTTGAGCGGAATTGATTGGTTTTATTGATTAGTAGCAGGTCTTTTTAATTAAATGCATGCGTTTTGTAGTTGAGCATCTAATAAACTAGTGGATAAACTGATTATAGCTAGTTAATTTCTTGGGTTTATATATCTTGGGTTGCAAGAACCGTTTCTTCCAACCTTTGGCAATCTATCTGCTTAGCCTTTTCCCAAATATGTTGGGTTCGACGTCCCGTTTAACCGGATGCAGCTGAATACCTGTATTTTACATGAAGCGACTGCTTATCTGACCTCCACTACCCAGTTACCGGGTAACACGATGCCCCTTGGTAAGACTGGTTAGCAGACCTTCTAAGCTTTGGTAATATAACAATGATCAAAATGCGGTTTATCTTATGAATTTGAGGCCGAGTTTTTTTGGCTGGTTCTGATATTTTTGAGACGATAAGCAATGCATTAAAACCATTTGTCTTGCTACACACATAGGTATGCACGTCTACCTGCTTTACACGTAGTGCAAAATCTGCTAGTATTACAAACCTAAGTACCGCACAAAAAATCCTTTACTTTGTGGCGAACAGCGACGGATAACTAAAATGAATTCCGGCTAATCCTTTTCTTTCCTGTTTTGTTTTACCCCATTCTCCCTTCGTTTAATAAAACACGAAGTACGTGATACGTATGAATTTTCGCTTACTCAGCGTGTTGGTCCCCACATCACATACGCACAACGTGTGTAATCCTCTTATGCTCTTATTCGCAACGAAATAAAACAACGTTATATTAGGGTAAAGCTTGCTAAAGAAAGTTACAGTGGACGATGTGAGCTACGATTGTTTACGTTGGCATTTGTTTTTATTTAGGTTGTTCTTTTGTTTATATCGAATTATCGAGGGTCGATATCATAGATCGATCGAGGGTTCGTTGTACCATTGGGTTTGTTGTAACATTTGTGCTCACTTTTTTTTGTTGTTCGGCATTTTTTTTAAGTGAAAAAATCTTTAGGCGAGTTGGTATTTTTTTTAGATGGGAAAAAACCATTGAACTCGCGACACTGTTACCGTTACCGTAACCAACACCAAATAAATATTTCGAAATATTTGCTGACGGTTCAAAAAATACACACGTAATTAAGTTGCTGAAAATTCGACAACGGCCTGTCAAAATATTATACAAGCTAGTTCTCTTTGGCCAAATAAGACGGTAGACTATTTAACACTAAGGTACTCTTTAGTAGCATTTTTATTGAGAATACACCTCTTTAATTCTTCTAGCACCAAAACTGAAAAGACTGTAAATAACACATTTCTTACACCACTGAGTTTCAGATTTTCTTTACCCTTTACAAAAATTACCTCTATAATAAATAACGCACCACTGTGTACAAAGGTACCAAACGTTTCCTAAGTACACGCTTTGTGCCCTTGGATAAAATGGCGACCGTGTCGGCACCATATTGATTGACGTCTTTTGTTAAACCCTTGACCAAGGCTTGACCAATTCTGTAAAGCTGAACCTATTTGATATTTTGCTATGGATATTTTTCCTTAGCAATAGTTTCGGATTGAGGTCGGCCATTTTCTTTTTTGTGGGCTAAGAAACAAAGGTCAGCGTTTCCTTTTATTGTTTGGACGTATGCTGCCTGCTTTTGTGTTAAACTCCTTTGTTAAATTGAATTGTTATTTTTTTGCGATTGTTTGTAATCTTAGAGCGGCTCGTGGCAAAAATAATAACGCATGGGTCGATCAAGGATTAAGCTACGCTTACCACGGTCGGTTTGTGGATGGGTAACCATCCATTAATATCGAGGTTCCTCCGCGCTCATTGCCGTTGGTTTCGGCTGTCATTGCCAGATCTTTGGCAGTCGTTACGGGTCAGAAGCTCAAAAGTCTGACAACCAGCACCAAGGGGTTATCGTGTTTACCCAGTATCTAGAAAAACATAGTTGGGAAAAGGCTAGTTTCTTTTTTTTTTTGTTTGTATATCTTGCCAGTGTTATTGATTTATCAACTTTTGCGACCCGAATGAATCCTACTTATTTAATAAATTCCCATTATAAATTCCGTTTTTAGAACTTGTTTTATACGCTCTTTTTACTTTACTCAGATTTTTCGTATTTTATCTAATGAATAGTGATGTGATGCTATTTCCGGGAATAATGGGATATTTTTCCGGAAAAGACACATCACTGTCCTCCACATAAAGAAACCTTTTTTCTCTATCTTCAGCGACAGTATTTTGTCGTGCTTCCTTTACATATTTCGAACATAAAACATTGCACCCTTTTTAGCCGACAAACTCCCAAAATAGTAAACAGAACTGTCATTAAAATTCGTTTAGTAGTTTTTGAGTGAAGCTCCCACAGAGAGTAAAAAAAATCCTTCCCTTGTTTTATTATGGTTCTAAAATAACTTGAAAGAGTCAATGTGTTTATAAATATTGTATATTTTGTACAATCAGCAATACAAATATTAATTTTACGTGAAATTCAAAGCTAAACTACGAGGAAAAGTGATGGGACTCTTTATATTTCACTGACCGTCGTCTTAATAAAAATGCCTTTTCATTGTAAATCTCTTTAAATATTTATTTACAGTATGTAATTATTTTATGTTCGTCATTGATAGAATGACGAATTTCAATTACCAAGCAACCAAATCAAAATGGCTTTTACGGCACTTAAATAAACGCACATTAGCATAATACCCCTGAAGACTATCGTAACTTCAGAAGCGATCTTTTTACCGCGACATACAAATAAGGTCGAATTTCACCAATGAAACTGAACGCGATCAGCACAAATCTAAACCGCGTTCAATTTGAGCTGTCAGTTTCAATATTCCACAACAATGATGTCGCTTACAGCTCTTAAACGCCGCGAGGTTTAGTGCGGATTCCACCAAGAAGCTTATACCTACTTGGATTCCACCAATGACTTTGAACGCCGTCAGCACTTCTGAACCGAAAGATTCATTAGTAATATTGCCGTAAGAAGGCAACTCACTAAAAAAGCTATGAAAATAAACTGCATGCATGTATGTAAATTTAGAAGTGTGTTATCATCCTCATGAATAATAATGTGTGTACCTAGCCGAGCGCTCCGTAACGTTTACGAAGTTAATGGAGTGCGAAAAGGAGATTTTTACGCGAAGAATTAATTTAACATGTTTGTGGAGATTAACGGCGTACTCGTATAAGCATGCACTGTACGTAAGTCTACGGACAAATCTGAGCGGATATACGTGGCGAATTTTCGCGCGCATGTTTCCATTAATCTGATGACTATTTCTTACGCCTAGATACGCACTTTTTTTTTGTGGGTGGGAATTCATCAAATGACTCCTCCCGCTCTGGGTGGGGCGGAAGGGAGTGTCAGACTCTTACTGACTAAACTACACTAGACTGACTAGACTAGATACGCACTTTACGGAACATTTTAACTGTTTACAGACTCTACTATTGTCCTAGCTTTTAATTTTCGAGCTTTTTCGAAAACTATCTTTAGAATGTCCTTAGGGTTTCGAGTCTAAAACCAGGGCACATTTATATCTGATCTACGTATGTTTTGTTCCTCCGTGTCCAATCGGGAATAGAATGGAACTGCCATAATTTATGGCTTTAAAATAAGTTAAAGAATCAGGGGCTACTTTGCGGAAATCCATGGCAGTGTAATGTTAGGCAATCATATTTAGTTTTTTCAGAATTAAAACATTTTAAAAACATGTATTTGTTGAGGACTCCTCATCTTCCCTATGTCTAGACTGAATGTTTCTAACGTATTATCTTCTTATTGTTACAGCCATGAGCCGGAAGGTGGCGGTCGGTGCGGGGACGGTCCGCTAGCGCGCGCCATGCAGCCCGCTCCACCGGGCGGCTCGCCCAAGAGGCACCAGTCATCGGCGCCAGCACATGGTAAGTTAAACTACTACTTTTATTGAAACAACTTTGATAAGTCAGATCGTTATACAGTTTGAAATTTTAATCACCGTTTTCCTCTTAAGGGGTAATTGTACTTATCATTATGAACAACTTTTACTATGCGACCAAACATAAAATCGCGAAAAAAAATCAGCTGTTCCCGACATTTTGACGAGTTATGCGAACATAAATGTAAGGAACAGCTTAGGTACCACAGCTTGCCTTAAGAGGAAAGCGGTTATTAAAATTTCACCCTGTATAAGCAACAGCGACTGCGGAGAAAACAAATGAAAGAAGCTGTTCAGAGAACGCCACTGCGACCACCGCGATACGGCTTGCGGACACAGTTGAAGCGCGCGTGTCGCTTGACGTAAGTCGCATCGTTCGTGGCCGTGTACGGAGCCTTAGGTTGAAAGCGGACTCTTAGAGATATAACTCCATACAAAACAAACATAACATAATTAGCCTATAATGTCCCCACTGCTGGGACACAGGCCTCCTCTCAGTGAGAGAGAGTGGACCATAATCCACCACGCGGGCCCAGTGCGGGTTGCTAGATGTCACATGTCTTCGAATTTTTAGTTCTAGGACATGCCGGTTTCCTTCACCGTTTTGAGAGCAGTGGTGATGCAATAATTTGCATAAAATAAATCGCCTGACTGGGCTGGAACTTATGACCTACAACTCGTAAGTCGCAAGTATAACTCCATAGTGCATCGATAAAAGATTAATAAATCCCCAATCCCTATCAGTTAATATCCGCATTTTAGCACATAAAATCAGAAAAGCGATTCCAGGTTATTAGACCGTCAAAGCTTGGCTATAACTTGAAATTATGCTATATAAAAGATGTACTATTCGCAAACAAAAAAATTACGCCATCTCAATATTTTTAATCTGTCAAGCTCCGCTAATGAGACATTGATTTTCTATTGTTTCGTCGCCGATAAGCGACGCGCGGAGCTTGACCGGTGTAAGCTCCTAGTATTCAGTAGCTTGTGCTCCTCAAAACTCGATGATATAAACTCTAATTACCTTCCCATTTCCACCCTGACATCCTCAAAAATCCTCTTGTAAGTCGCGGCTGATAGCAGTGGTGGCCCAGTGGTATCAGCCGCGACTTACAAGTTGTAGGTCGTAGGTTCGAACCCCGACAGGCGCTTTACTTTGTGTAAATTATTTCATCACCACTGCTCTCAAAACGGTGAAGGAAAACATCGTGAGGAAACCGGCATGTCCTAGAACCAAAAATTCGAAGACATGTGACATCCACCAACCCGCACTGGGCCCGCGTGGTGGATTACGGCCCACTCCCTCTCACAGAGAGGAGGCCTGTGTCCCAGCAGTGGGAACGTTATAGGCTGATTATGTATCCTCAAAAAACCGTTACACCACACACTCACATATCAAAATAAAATGGAAACAATAGGCACAATCCATAACTTACACCGTCACATGCCTTTTACAAAAAAAAAAGATAGCCTTTGTTTCCAGAAATCCGATTACACGCACTCCCTTGTCTCCTCATTCCTCCTCTTTCCCCCCTTTCCTCCTGGTTTCTCCACCAATATATTACAGCTTAAACGTCGGGGAAGTGTTTGTCCTTTTTTAATGAGACGAGCATTATATTACCTGTGTGCAAACTTTTAATTAAAACACGGACGTGTAACGTGTGTGAAAAAGTTGTAAGTACGTAAGTAGTTACCACATTTTTCAAGAAGGATGGTTAAAGTTACGTGGTTTTACGTTGTTTAAAAACGTTTTTGTAAAAGGACTCACGAATTTGGTTTATGCATGCAAAAAAATTTTATCTCAAAGGTGCTACAATAGGAATTGCAGATTTTACTTTAGGTTATCGTTTATTGCAAAAGAGTTCTTATGGCATTCCGAATAGGAAACTTTCTTAGTAAAAATCCGGTAAAAACTGTGTTATTCTAAATAACTAGTATAGAATTTACTCTCCTTTGACTTAGCTTTTGCCTACTTGACCGCGTGAAATTTCTTATTTTAACATAAAATATATGTATATGTTACCGGTAATGTGTATAATTCAGGTATTCTATACAATACCTAGGCAATGTATAGAATACCCGAGACGTCCAGGCAATGTATGAAATATTACGAATATTATTGTCCGTTACATGCTTTGCCTAGGTAATGTATACATTTCCTAGGGATTGTATAGAATACCTGCTGGTTCACTGGCAATGTGTAAAGTAAGTAAATAGATTTGATCTATGTTTATCAATGTTATGTAAGTACCATGGGAGAAACTAACATCTATACACCGTAAGGACTATCTTGCTTGCAACACGCGGCCGCTAAAGTAATACTTGCTAACAGATGTGTTCATCGTATGCACGTGATTTTTAACCGACGAAAATAAAGGGGGAGGTTCTCAATTCGACACGTATATTTTGTTTTCAAATTGGTCCGATGTAAGTTCCCTCTATAGTACTTACCTATAAAATGACGGATAAATAATAATTATGTTTGCTCAAAATTAACTTTATTAAAATGATCAATCACTCATTAAAAATAATCTTTATAAAAAGGTAGGTAATACTTTGTAGGTATAATGGTTTCCTTTGGAGTAGAATAAGAATTATTACACTCAAAAATATTTATTAAATGTCGCATGGAGTTTACTGCCTGCTCGCACGTCTTCCCCTTCCCCGCTTTCATCTTTTTCACACATTGCCGGCTGCGCATTCGGTACTATATAGAATGCCTAGGCAAAGTATAAAATAAATAATATTTCATACATTACCTAAACGTTTTAGGTATTCTATACATTGCCTAGGTATTGTATAGAATACCGGATTATACAGATTGCCGGTAACATATATTAGGTATATCATATGACACTCGGCAATACGTAGCTTCATCATTTTCAGCCGAAAGGCGTCCACTACTGGACGTAGGCCTCCCCCAAGCACCTCCACTTCGACCGGTTCTGTGCTTCTCGCATCCAACGAGTTCCTGCGGCCTTCACAAGGTCGTCAGTCCACCTTGTGGGAGGCCTTCCAACTCTACGTCTTCCGATACGCGGTCGCCACTCCAGAACCTTTCGGCCCCATCGGCCATCTGTTCTGCGAGCAATGTGCCCTGATACGTACCTTACCTTTAGTGAAATAATTTTCGGAATCGGATCAGTAGTTCTGAAGATTACCCCTTCATGCAAACACACACATTTCATCTCTTTAAACGATTCGTATAGATGTACCTATGCTGTAGAAACATGAGATTTAACAGCGTTCACTAACGTTATGAACTGGGAAAACGTTTATCTAATGAAAACATTCATAGAAGTAAATTCTGAAGTAATATCGAAAAAATGTAACTCTATTTACACTAGATACTAAATTAAATGACTAAGTAACTAACTTACATACAAAAACAAAGGACACTTAGGCGTCGAAGTACTCGTCCGCATCGCTTTCATCCGGAAACGTGCCCAGAAGACTGGCAACATTGCCACGTTGAATGGCAATGCTAATTCTTTGGCCAAAGAACGACCCAGCCCTCTGGTCACGTGAAGTGTCGGCCAGCCGGCGAGAAGGAGACGCGCGCTCGGGCCCCATGACCCGAGCGTTTCGACCCCAAACGGCTCAAAGCTGTAGTTGCCCATAAACAAGTAATATCGAGCAATAACCATTAAGACCAATATTTAGAGTACCTACTTATACACATTAACCACAGGGGTTGGTCACCACGCCCGTAACGACACGCCTCGCAGCGGTTTTAATTTACTCTGCCTTTTATTAACCCCATTACTTAGGTGATACCCATTTAGTTTGTGTGTAGGCGCAGTTTGTATGAAATTGATCTGTTTGTGAAAGGATCAGCTGACAGTTAACAGACAGGGTCATTCCAGAAACTAGTTCTTCATTTAACGTAATTATAAGTAGGTACTTTCCTATCAAAACTGACCGAAATAGTGACGTATTTTTTTTTAAATTAAGTAAACAGGGTGGCGCGCATTCTGTTACCAAGGAGTACATGATTCTAAACGGTTAAATTTTTGAATCGGTTATTTAAAAAAAAATGCTGTTCAATGACCGCGTACCTACGTATTGCACTTTTCTATGAAATATCTGATTTCTGTTTTGATAATCTAATCTAACTAGCCTGTACTGTCCCACTGCAGGGCAAAGGCGTCCCTCTCCCTTTTCTACACAATTCTGTCTTTTGCGAGTCAGTCCCTAAAGTAGGAGTCAAGCTGTTTGATATGCGAAGAAAAATTTCTACCCTAGGAGGTCTAGAATCATGTGCTGATATCATGGTACTTAAATGAATTAAGCTAGGTATTAATAAAACAGGAAATAGGTATTAGGTACCTATACAATCCGATCTCCAAGCAATGTCAATACTTTTATCTCAAAGCTCACGTCGCATAAAATAAAAGATTTCCGACTTTCATTTTAAACTCGATTTATCATCGATTCTCAGTAAAATCTCTCTCCATACATAAATCATAGGTACGTGACAAGAATACCTTCACAGCTGAGAAAGTGTCTGCCATAAACGTCTGGGCCCATAGGAGTCGCCTCGACCAATCAGAGGCTCGGAATAAAGAATCGTCAATAGGCTGTAATGATGCCTTCGAGTCTGTGGAAACTTAACAATCGGCCTCATTACAAAACAAGGTTTTTCTTCGGATGCAAGTTTAAACAATGGAACTAGTTTTTGAATGTCGAACTTTATTCCGACATTGTAGTACAGAACTAAGCTGTCAGTTTTGTATAAAGAACTGTATTTCGATCATAGTTACGGTAGTTAGAGTAAGAGTAACGCATTCAAATTGGTATGGAGATACCTATCCAAATTTCATGAAAATCGGTCCAGCCGTTTCAGAGATTAGCCAGAACAAACATGCAGACAGACAAAATTTTAAAAATAGTTTTTCTTTCATATGCATTTAGTAAAAAAACTGTTATTTTGACATTACAAACAGACACTTCAATTTTATTTATTTGTATGTACAGGGTGTTACGGAAAAGGTATATCAATACAAACGGGTTGAAGAGTGTATCTGGTCTAGAATCTCTGTACAAAATTTCAGCTCAAAAGCAGTAACTTTGAAAATGCTTAATATTTTTTTATTTCGATAGTTTATTAAATTGAAATCATAACAAACGTGTCACCGCACTACGAGGGTCATTATCCATTATCTGTAGTATGTCTGTGCGCCTAGTACACGCACATCACGCCGCCGCGCGCCAGTGCAGCGCCGTGATGTCGAAATAAAAAAATATTAAGCATTTTCAAAGTTACTGCTTTGAGCTGAAATTTTGTACAGAGATTCTAGACCAGATACACTCTTCAACCCGTTTGTATTGATATACCCTATCCGTAACACCCTGTATAGCAAATACTGACCTTGCTTTCACCATATTTGTTTCGGATAATAATGTTATATCAATTTGGAGATAGTCACTTACTCAGGAAAGACATTTAAAAAATGATTAGATTAAAGGTCTATAGATTTCTAGTTTTCTCAAGGAATTAGTGTTTTCTACAAGGTACGCCAGTCAATCACAGTCCCCGATTTAAAGTTTACACAACAACAACAAAAAAAACAACAAAACTGGCAGGGTGCTCATTTAATTTTTGCTTGGTGTAACAGCGGGTTTCTAATAAGAATATTCTTCTTGTTTTTTATTTAAATGTTGTTAGTTTTATTATGCTATATACTTCGGTAAAATCATGGTATTCAGCAGCATTCTGTTAGACCCGGAAGCCGACTTCAAACTTCAACATAGTTGGGAAAATGCTAGGCAGATGATGAACTCGTCCGATTTCTTCTAAATTTCCTTCCATCTTTCCCAGGCGGCAGCGCAGGTGACCAGTCCACGTTAAAAGTCCACCTCCCCAACGGTGGCTTCAACGTGGTGCGAGCATCATCAGATGAAGATGTGAGGTCTGTGCTGCGGCTGCTGGCAGCCAGGCTAGCGGCCGGCGACCGAGTGTACACTTCCTGCTTCGCGCTGCGGGCTAAGAGACTAACTACTGGAAAGGTAAGAGACTTACTTCTGACAAGGTGTGTACACATCTTAGTGTTTGTGGTGAAGACGTGGGGGCCGTGCTACGGATGCTGGCGGCCTGGCTAGCGGCTGGCGACTAAGAGTACACGTCGTTCTTCGCGCTGCGGGCCAAGAAACTAACTGTTGGCAAGGTGAGACAGTAACTTCTGGCAAGGTATGTCAATTCATTCATGGGTTTTTCAGCGCAGTCAGCGTTGCGTTTTTTCTATGAAACCCTTACCGCCCGGCCACAACTTTTGGCTTAGCGGTGAGTGGCGCGGCAAGAGGCGCGGTTTCTTTTGTCGAGCGTTGACGCTGCGAGCGGTGCGTCGTGGCATGGTTCATACATTTTGGTGTATTTGTTTTTACCGCTCGCCGCCCCACGCTAAGCTACCGCTGATAACGGCAAGGCCGTGGCCGGGCCGTTACGTCTATACGACATTAGCAAAGTGTTCACTACGGCTTCAAACCGACGTAAACTAACGCCAGGGAATCTTGCATCTGGCATTATAGAATAAGTTGCATTTAAAAGATCGCTATCAGCGATAAGACTACGCCTTGTGTCACCCTATGTAAAATTTCTACATTTAATTTCTGTAATTTTTGAGGTGTATATAATAAAGAGTATTCTATTCTCCTCAGATCCGCTGGATCCACCAAGATACTCCAGTGTCTGAGCTGCTCACAAAATGGCCGGCAAGCGAGTGGCGGCTCGAGCTGCGCGTGCGCTACCTGCCTGCCAACCTGCGCGACCTGTGCGACGGCGACCGAGTCACCTTCCATTATTATTACGACCAGGTAGGATTTTCTTCGTCAGTCTTAGCCTAGATTTATGCTAAGTATGGTCTGCAAAAACCCTCAAAGTTAAAGACTTACTATTCTCTCAAATCGTATATCAGTAGGATTAGATAAAGAATCTTTACACAAATGTAGTCAAATTAATGTGAATGGTTAAATGTGTATACCACAAGCTTGAAGTCTATTGAGCTGTGTGACCATGTGCGTGACTGATAAGTACTCTTCAATGCGTCTGCGTAGATTTTAATAATAATAATAACACATTTATTTCAAATTAAAAATCCATATGTTGTGTTGTTGTGTACCTATATGTTGTTGTGTTGTTGCAAAGAGCGGACACCTACGTAGGTGCTGTGGTCAAACATAAGTCAGGAATTTTCAGGCTTGTGACTGTTTAAAATAAAAAATATAAGTCTAAAGGGTATCATATTACCCAGTAACTGGGCTGTGGAGGTCAGATAGGCAGTCGCTCCATGTAAAATACTGGTATTCAACTGCATCTGGTTAGACTGGAAGCCGAACCCAGCATAGTTGGGAAAAGGCTAGACAGATGATGATATTTGACTAAGTCTAATAAGGTATATTTAAAAAAAAAATGTATTCTGCCTATTGCTAACTTTTGGCGTTTATATTCCAGGTGCGACACGACTACCTCAACGCCAATCATCCTATGGTAGACCAGGAGTTGGCGATACAAATATGTTGTTTAGAAATTAAGTAAGTATCATCTGCACTACCACTTTATTTTTTTAAACCAATTAGTACATTGATTGCTTAGCCCATATGTATTTGATTTATAACTAGATAACATTATCCGTATGCAAAAATTAGGATAGCTATTTTCTTTAAGTCAATGAGAGTTTGATAGAATTTGATAACGTTTGATATTTTAAAAAATATTTTATATTTTACACCAGTGGCGAAGGTACCATACAACTCAATTTCCAACGGCTTCCCTTCCCTTACTACCTACTCTATAGTCAATTTTATCATTGAAATTTTTTGAGGAATTTTTTTTTGCTCCGGCTTACCTCTGTCATAAATTCACCCTTCGCCACTGTTTTACACCCTAAAAATACAACCACCACACACACAACAACTCCACGACATACCTAGGGCTCTGGGCCCTAGAGAAAATTAATGTTAGAATACTTTTAAATTTTGACTATTTGCTAACCAAAAATCGCCAACCAGTCTTGAGCAAGCGTGGTGATTAATGCTCGTTCCTTCTGTGTATGAGAAGAGATCTTTGCCCAGCAGTGGGAGAATAATAGCCGGTTATTTTTATTTGTTAACTACAGTAACAATAAATAAGGAGCTTATGGCTAAGTAATATCAGTCGCACGGGTCGATCGATCAGGTTAAGCTACGCTTGCCGCGGTTGGTCCGTGGATGGGTGACCATCTTAACACCCCATACTAATTAAGATCCCTCCGTGCCTCGGAAAGCACGTTAAGCCGTTGGCCCCGGCTGTCATTCGTGAATCTTTGACAGTTGTTACGGGTCGTCAGAAGCCCGAAAATCTGACAACCAGTCTTACCAAGGGGTATCGTTTTAGTAACTGGGTTGTGGAGGTCAGATAGGCAGTCGCTCCTTGTAAAATACTGGTATTCAGCTGTATCCGGTTAGACTGGAAGACGACCCCAACATAGTTGGGAAAAGGCTAGGCAGATGATGATACAGTAACAATAAATAATATTCACCACTCTAATACTTTTTTTTTGTACAATTCTAGATACTTCTGTAAGGATATGCAAATATCTCTGGACAAGAAGTCCAACATCGAGTACCTGGAGAAGGAGTTCGGCCTGCACAAGTTCCTGCCCAAGTCCGTGCTGGACGCCGTCAAGCCCAAGGTGCTCAAGAAGGCGATACAGCAACAGTTCAAGAAGGTAACCGAATCGATTTTAAGGTTCTGTACCTCAAAAAAAAAAACTGAACCCTTATACGATCACTTTGTTGTCCGTATGTCTATCTGTCAAGACCCTTTATCTTGGGAACGCGTGAAGGCATCGAGTTTAAATTACACCATATACTCAGGTCTGCGGTCCCTTGAAGCTGTAAGAAAGTCAAACTTCTAAGTTAACGTAAAAAAAAAAGAATCTGCCGTTTATGCCTCAAAAAATGTATATTTCGACACTCTCAAGGGAATCAAAATGTATAGGGTACTTCCCGTTGACCTAGAATCATAAAATTTGCAAAAACGCCAGGTCATGTAGCACAAGTAAAGTAAAAAATCCGAAAACCGTAAAAAAAACCCATGATAAACTATTTACATACCTACAAAGTTCAAACTTGGTCCCTGGCTGAATCACGAGAAGCCCAATCTCAAGAGTTGCCAAAGGGTTATGGTCAAACTCAGCAGCTTATTTAGAATGGCTCTAAATACAAAATTAACGAACTATATGTTTTTAAATCGATGACCAGTCGATGATGAAATACGAGGTCCCCATAATTATGTTAGTGTGGTAGTACTTAAAAGAATTCAGGGCAGTTAGTTTTACCTGTTTCCAAGTAGTGTAACTTCTTGCAATCTAACCAAACGTGCACCAAGATTTTAAAGCAAATGCGCTCATTCATTCAGCTTTGATTGATTTTATCAGTCTGAAGCTGACAAATGTGCAAGCATCACTAATTATATTTTCATTTTATTTGCAGGTGGCAAATATAAGCGACACAGATTGCATGTTAAAGTACCTGGACACGATGCATACTCACTATGGATACGATCGGGAGACGTTCACGGGTGCGCTCGGTACGGGCTGGGCCATTCCTGTGGAGCTCGCTATTGGACCTTTTATAGGTAAGTTATAGAATGAATGACTGAATTGCACCGATCCCAGCGTGGTTAAACCAGACTCGATTAATCGAATGAACCCCAAGATTCGCACAAGCTCTTGTAGCCTCATGTTCATGGTGCTACAGCGACCATTGCATATCAAGGAATAGACCGGGGGGCGCGGTAATGGTAGGGAAGACGTGCCCGAAGGATAGGTAAGGATTTAAGAGCCTACCGGATATGCGTCCTAGAGCAAGCATTGGACTAGTGGAGAGATGGGTATTTATTATAGATAAACAAAATTAGTATCATCGATCGATCAGGTTAAGCTACGCTTGCGGCGGTTGGTCTGTGGATGGGTGACCATCTTTACATACCGGGACCTGTCTGTGCCTCGGGAAGCACGTTAAGCCGCTGGTTCCGGCTGTCATTCGTAGATTTTGACTGTCGTTACGGGTCGTCGGAAGTTCGAAAGTCTGGCAACCAGTCTTACCAAGGGGCATCGTATTACACAGTAACTGGATTGTGTAGGTCAGACAGACAGTCGGTACATGTAAAGTACCGGTATTCAGCTGCATCTGGTTAGGCTGGACCCCAACGTAGTTAGGAAAAGGCTAGGCAGATGATGAAGTGAATATAGCAACAAATCTATTAAATGTTTTCTTTCAGATATATCGTACGTGTCCCACAAGGCGGGCGAGCCCCCTACCTACACGAAGATCGCGTCCTTCTGTGACATCGTCGCCGTGCAGACGCTCAAGTCCAACTGCACGCAACAGTCACAAACACAGGTACGAAATGTCTATGTCGCAACCAACTGGTTTAATTAGCCGTTTAGTTAACCGCCTAGCCTTTTAACTAAACGGCGGCCGTCAACTAACGGCCTGAATGATATTCAATATTATAGTTTAGGTTGGAACTGCATCCAATCATGCGAGAGCCGAATTGGTCGCAGTAACTAAGCCAGGACACTCCGACCAAATGGGTTAGGTTAGGTTAGAACTGTGATCAACCGCGTGCGAGCAAAAAAAGCGAAGTGAGGCGGTTAACTAAACGGCTAATTTAACCAGCTGCCTGCGACATCTATACAGACCTCGTATAAACAGGAGTTTCTGATGTTAGTGAAAAGTACACTTTATAATTAGTTCCATGAAGTACAAAGTTGAGTAAAAACAGCTCGACATTCTTGGTTACATTTGCACTTTAAAGCATTAACAATAAGGTTCATTATGCAATGTTAGTACTGTGGTCTTCGCTGATCCTTTGGAACGTGGAGTCTTTAAATTCAATGTAACCGCATTTAAGACTAGAATTTGTTTATTTGCGTACGATTTTGGTAGTCAAGAGCTGTTTAGTCTATTGGACAAATATTAACAGTAAATAATGATTTAATTTCAGAGCGGGTCCTGCGGCAAGGCAGCCTTACAGTTACGAGTGAAAGGAACGACCGAAACGCTTACCATTACGTGCAGCAGTGTTGAGGTGAGCAGAACTGTCCCATTCATTAAAAGTACAAAAAAAAATTGGCACTCCGGGAGTGCCGATAGAAGTGAAAACTTGAATAATCAAGTGTGTATTTTTTAATCGTCAAATAAACAAAACACAAACAGAATACTTTGCCATCACTCACTGTCATATCGGAAATACATTAAAACCGAGTAACATCCCGAGGACAACCGAACACATCCGAAGCGTTGTCGGTTACGGTAACAGTGGCGCGAGTTAAATTGTTTTTTCCCATCTCAAAAATTGCCCAACGCGCTTAAAGTAGTTTTCACTTCAAAAAAACGAGCGAGTGATTAACGACTGTTTGATCCATTTAAATATATTTTTATCACAACAACGCCTTTGTGAAAATGTCATTTAGCTATCTGTTACTGAGATATGGCTTGTGACAGACAGTTAGACATTGGCGCTGATTCCCTTGCTCACAAACTAAACTAAATTTAAGTTCAGTTTTCTATTTCATTAAGAAAAGGACAGAAGATAAAAATTAGTTTAGACCTGTCAAATTAGTCAGCGCCTGACGTAAATTGACGTATTTTTAATAGCCAATTTTTTAATCACGTCTAAATTGTCTATATGTCGTAATTTCACAGGACTAAACTAATATTTATCTCCTGTCCTTTTCTTAATGAAATGGAAAGAAAAAGATGCACTGAACTTAAATTTAGTTTAGTTTGTGAACAAGAGAATCGGCGCCATTATTTACTTGGTTCTTATTATACTGTTGTTGGTTTTATATGTTTGATCAGTTAGCAAATATGTTAAATAGCTAATGATTTTTTCCATTGCAGGCTGCAGAAAGTTTAGCAGATTTAGTGGATGGATACTGTAGACTGGTCACAGAGTCACAAACGTCTTTATGGAATAGAACGAGTAAGTACACCAATATTATTCAATTACAAGTATAAGGCATTGTTCAGACCAAACGTATTGTCGGCCGCTGACTGTGAGCGCGCGTTACGCAGTTTATCGCTTTTCCATATACAGGGTGAAATTTTTATCACCGTTTTCCACTTAAGGGGTCATTGTACTCATCATTATGAACATCTTTTACTATGGGATATGGGACCAAACCTGAAACCGTAAAAAAATCAGCTGTTCCCTACATTTTGACGAGTTATGCGAACATAAATGTAGGGAATAGCTGATTTTTTTTTTCACGATTTCAGGTTTGGTCCCATAGTAAAACTTGTTCATAATGATGAATACAATGACCCCTTAAGAGGAAAACGGAGATTAAAATTTCATCCTGTATATTTAACTTCTCGTTCATACCGAACCGACTATACGCTATTACGTAGTGCATTGTCACTACACTATACTCACAGTCGGCGGCGGACAATACATTTGGTGTGAACTATGCCTAAAAATGAAGTTTTATATTTGTAGTTTGTACTTTTTATATTTAAAGATTTAATAATATCAGATATGCGAGTAATTACAGTCTAATTCAAACTTTATATCAGCTTGGAACATGAGGCGAGTCGCTGCGCAGTAACAAATTCACATGTCAGCGGGGGGAGGGGGGAGGTACTGCGCAGCGAGTAACGCACTTTAGAGCCAGTCTGACGCAACTGTCTAATAAAAAAAGAAACCAAGAAACGTATACTAAACATAATGGCGGCTATCGCTATCTCGCTTTAACATCTGCAGTCTGTGCATAGTCTGTGTCATTTTTGCTATGTTGGTATTCAGTTTTAGTACAAGTTTCATACAAGCGACGTTGTTCATCTCTTTCTATGGGACTCCCGTCTCTTCTTACATATAATGAACATTACTTACGCTATGTTTAGAGCCGCCCTAAAGTTTGAGTCGGGCTGTACCATCGTTAATCGTTGCCTGTTTAACATATGTAAAATTTATTACAAGCTACCGTATGGAAACAACTCAATTGCCAATGTAAAAGTAAGTAATCTACGAATCTCAAAGTACGAAAGTTTTGTTTTCTTCTGATCAATTAACTAGAGAAGTCTTTGTACTCTAAAATACAATCAGAATATCAAATAAACATTTACTGTAAGATTCCTATAATTTACGGACCGTTATTGGTAAAAATTAAGATTCATGTATCTTTACCAATAATGAAGCAAAGACCCTATCACAGGTAAAAATAGCTAATGAATCTATTTTCTATGTCCAGTTTGGCAATAAAAAATGCTACCATTGGTAAGCAAAACAACTCGTTTTTTTTTTATAGGAACCAAGCATTAGTCACTAAACAACCCATTTATACAAAGTGTTAAAAAATTAACCCTAAAAACTTTAAGAGGTGCTTTAGACCGTCGAACTGAACAACTTTCACTATGGGACCAACTCTGAAATCACGAAAAAAAAAATGAGCTGTTTCATACGTTTTGGTCGAGTAGGTAGGTATTGAACTTTTGTATGAAACAGCTGATTTTGTTTTCGTTCTTTTTTTAGTTTAGTTCGATGGTCTAAAGCACCTCTTAAAGTTCTTAGGGTTAATTTTTTAACACCTTATATATCAATTGAAATATAAATATGCATTGTGTGTCCATTTCTCTAACCTGCATTAACTTTGGCAGCGGAGATGAGCAGCAGTTCGTCTGAAGGCAAGACGAGTTCGTGGGAGGCGAACACGGCGACATTACTGTCTGAGGACTATGCGGAGATCGTTGATGACGATGCTGATTACTCTACGCCCGCAGGTAAGACATTATAGATGTACTCTGCCCGCGACTTCGTCCGCGTGAAATTTCTTGTCCCCCCGTACCACCCCGTCGCATCGCATCGCATCGCCTGTCCGCGCTATACTTTGTTTTCGCTTAGCGTTCTTTCTTTGAAGTGAAAACTTTTTTAGGCGCGTTGGTAATTTTTTGAGATGGGAAGAAACCATTGAATTCGCGCCACTGTTACGTAACCGACACCGCTTCGGATGTGTTCGGCTTTCCTCGGGATGTACTCGGTTTCAATGTATTTCCGATGTGTCAGTGAGTGATGGCAAAGTATTATGTTTGTATTTTGTTTATTTGAAGATTAAACAAATACACACGTAATTGTTCAAGTTTTCACTTCTGGTGGTGTTAAATAGCATGTAGTCGTTGTCAAACCAAAATCAGCTATGTGCCGTTTTTTGAGATTTCAAGATTTTGACCACAGATAAGAAGAAAAAGAAGAAGATGAAGATTTTGTCAAAATCTTGAAATCTCAAAAAACGGGACATAGCAGATTTTGGTTTGACAACGACGATATAGCCTTCCTCAAGAATCAGCCTATCAAATGCAAAAGACTCCCGAAATAGATTCTTGTGACTGGTACTCGTAGATCCAGAGATTAGCGCGTTCAAACAAACAGTCTCTTCAGCTTTATTATTACGTTGTCTAACTATTTTTTTTTATTGAAATGCATTTCTTGTTTCAGTTCGAGATTACGAGCTAGTACGAAATCAAATAGAACTGACTGGCATCATTGGCGAAGGACAATTTGGAGATGTACATAAAGGTAATCTCATTATTATTTCACTTCCCTTCATGTTTCTACTAATGCCAAAGAATCTCATGGCGTGTGTTACTTTCAACCAGTAAGAATTTGTACAGAGCACATTCCTGACTTTGTTGAACGTATCACACGCTCCCTCCGAATACGTTTATAGAGGTACTAGCCTCTGCCCGCGACTTCGTTCGCGTGAAATTTCTTGTTCCCCCGACCATCCCCGTCGAATCGCATCACCTACCCGCGCTATCACTTCGCTTTCGCTTAGCGTTCTTTCTGACTTTTTATTCTTTTCGCTCGGCTCCTAAGAGACATAGCGTGATGTTAAATAGCCTATAGAATTGGGCATTCCTCAAGAATTAGGCTATCAAATGTAAAAATAATTTTTCAAATCCGACTGGTAGTTCCAGAGATTACCCCCTACATACAAACTTACAAACAAATTTTACCTCTTTATAATATTAGTATAGATATAGATGAGGAACAGGGTGTAAAGTTCTCTCATACTCCATAGAAAAGGGAGGATCCTCCGACCAGACAGTGTTGTATCTATGCTAGTCGCGCGGTAAACTCTGCTTGCGAGATGCAGGATTTTGCGTGACGTCAGTATGACGCGTTGTTCGTTGTAGATATCGCTACAAGTTAAAACTCCTTTCTTTTATAGCTCCGGAGCGAATAATATAAAAATTAATCTTCTTTTCCATATAATGTTTATTTGTCTATGCTAGGATTTCATTAACAACTACTTAAATACTATCTAATTTCTCCCCCAGGTACATGTAAGGTAACAGCCGCGAACCACCCGTCGCTGCGCCGCCAGACGGCGACAGGCGCGGCGCGCGGCGAGGCGGTGCTGCCGGTCGCGGTGAAGACCTGCAAGATGGATGCCGACCTCGACACCGCGGAGAAGTTCCTAGAAGAGGCTTGTGAGTACTGCTACTAAGCACTTCTGATAGTAAAAGTATAGTCTTGCTACAAACTCTTTATAGTCTGTCAACGCAAGAGTTTTTGCAAAAAAAAAAAAAACTGAGTGTGCTTATGACCACACGACTGAAGTGAAACTTCAACCATATTTGGCTATGAGAGGAAGAGAGCAAGAAAATGTGCGCGCGCACTGCTTTATCTTGCTTATATCCCCCACTCAACTCCCGTTCGCCTCGCCCGATCACACTTTTCGTAACGCTTACGTCACGCGTTCGCCAGCTTACTCCCCAAGTCAAGCGTGCGTAAAGAAGTTTCACTTCAAAAATCCGGACAAATGGGCGGTGATTATAAATATTAGATAATCTATGATATAAGCTTTCGTCACCAATAAATCAGCGGCGGTGACCGCTATCACCGCCGCTGATTTGCGATATATTCATGGTGAAAGGGATACTTAGAGAATTGAAAAACGAATCATTACAGGAGCTCATTATTTATTTTACAATTTATTTACTTACTGAAAATAAGAAAAGGAGAAGGGCAAAAAAATAAAGTTCAAATAACATATTGCTTATTTCTGGAGAAATCTTTTCTAGCCTTCCAATTTTCGGATTTAAACAAATTTATGAAACTTTTTGCTTGTTGAATTTCATATGTAAGGGCCAAAGCACACACGCTACTTTTTGCATCGGCGATCGGCGATTCAGCTGCTTTTTAGAAGCTAAATGCAGCGACCAAGCATTCCACACCGCACACTTAAAAACGCCAAACGCGGCGATTCAGTCGCTTTTCGGAAGCTCGATACAGCGACTGAACGCTACACTCCGCACACATTCGAATGCCGTTCGCAACGATTTGGCATATGCGCCAGCATCGGAGCAGTCGCTAAAACGCGCGCTTCCGATACCACGTCCGAACGCAGAGAGTCGCCAAAACGCGATGCAGCATCAGAGCAGTCGCTAAAACGCGCGATTCAGATACCGCTTCCGAACGCAGAGACTCGCCAAAACGCGATGCAGCATCGATGCAGCCGCAAAATCGCCGATCGCCGATGCAAAAAGTAGCGTGTGTGCTTTGGCTATAAAATTCAAAGTCCTGACTGACTGACTGATATATCAACGCACAGCCTAAACCGCAGGTCCTAGAGACATGAAATTTGGAGGGTGTGTTCTTTGTGAAGAATAGGTATCCGCTAAGAAAAGGGTTTTTCGAAATTCCACCCGTAAAAGGGTGAAATGGGAGGATGAATTTTCTGTGAATAATTTCCGACCACCACGCGGGCGAATCCGCGGGCAAAAGCTAGTTTACTTAAGAAATACGATTGTTCCAGACATAATGCAGCAGTTCTCGCACCCGCACATCATCGGGCTGGTGGGCGTGTGCAGCTCCCCGCCTATCTGGATAGTCATGGAGCTCGCCACGCTCGGCGAGATGAGGGCCTATCTGCAGCAGAATGCACACAGGTCAGTTATCAGTTAATCACAGACAAACAAGGTGTTTTCATTGATTCAATAAGTGTGTATTCACACTCTGCAGCCGTCGGCAACCGTCGACGCGTGTCGCTCGTGTGTTGCACACTAAAAGTGCGAAGAAACTGAAGTTGTTTTTTTATGTGTATTTCTATAAGGAAACAGTAAATTATTACCTCGAGGCTAGAACAACTGCCATCTTTTGCCATCTTTTAGAAAAAAGTTTAGAAACTGCCTATATACATATTTATATAGGATGATTTTTTAAGTTCCAAATCTAAAAAAAATCTGCTGTTTCATATATTTTGGTCAAATAGGTATTGAACTTTTGTATGAAACAACTGATTTTTTTTTTTTCGTGATTTCGGAGTTGGTCCCATAGTGAAAGTTGTTCATATTCATGGGTAAAACATCCTGTGAAACTTTGGAACCAGTAAAAAAAAAGTCATCCGGTATAGTTAGGATGTTTTACAAAAATCCAGACAATTGTCTATTCTTGTTGGTAGTTTTTATTACATGTTTTATAACCATGTAATTATATTGTTCCAGACTAGAAACCTGCACCCTAGTCCTGTACATCTACCAGCTGTCGACGGCGCTCAGTTACCTCGAGAGCAAGAAGTTCGTCCACAGAGATATCGCCGCCAGGAATGTGCTGGTCTCCACGCCTACTTGTGTTAAGGTTAGTGTAGGTCTAGAGGTATACCAGAATCTCATGGCATAAAAAAATATGGTGATTTTCATATGGATTGACATTGCCATATGAAAATCTCAATTTTTTTTTTTTTTTCTTATAGTTTAATTTACACCGACAAAAAAACACGTTCAGCTTAAAAATATTTTGAGTTTGGAAATCAATCTTGAGATAATTCTTGCGCGTCAACTTTTTGCTTGGCTTAGGTCGGGCTACATAGCCTATCCTTTTTTTTTCCGGGGTGGAAAATCCTCATGGATGTCCTCCGCTCTGGGGCGGGCGGCGGGGTCTGTCAGACTTTTACTGACTAAAAACCACCCCGGTGTTCCATGTCACATCTACGACGGGGGTCGCGGAAACGTACGATCCTTCCGCAACCCCCGGCTAGTGCCGGCCCGCTCCTGTGGACCTCTTCGGGGGCTACATAGCCTGGCGCAAGCCATGTAATATTTAAATCTACTTGTTTGTTATAGTCTTATATAATACATCCCATCCCATCCTCCCATCTTGTCACCTGCACACGTGAGGACCTAATGGCCGCGTCAGAGAATGCTATCCGCGTTGCTGAATTTTGGGTCAAACAAATTTAAGAAAAAAACTATACTTTTGCCATCGACACGCTAAGAAGATAATACATATTAGACTACAGCGAACAAGCAGTGGGGTAATTGCGTAACACACTAACAGTAGGAATGGCTTTCATTTTGACAATTCAACAACATTCATTGCGTTATTTACGTTGTTGAGCAGACATCGAACATAGGAAGCAATGGATTAGCAATATCCTTCAGAATGATTCAGATTGCGATCGATGTTGTGTTACGCAATTAGGGTGCCGATATAAAATTACAGTCGATAAAAAATACTATTTTACTATAACTAACTACGGCGTGCAATCGTTTTGGTGATGTCAATAATTAAGTACGATATTTCAATGTTACGTTTCATTTCTTAAAAAACCCTATTATAAAGCATTACATAACTCTCTAGTGAGAAAGTAAGATCAGAAGCACAGAAGCCATATATATCCTTAACTCAGTAAAAAGTGATAATCTCAGCCTCTTTTTTAACAGTCGTTAGCTAAAATATAAGGTCTAATCTATGATATGTCGCCCGTCCTGTAAACACAATGACATCATTTCCTTCTTACCTCAGTTGGCAGACTTCGGCCTATCAAAGATGGTAGAAGACAAGTCGTACTACAAGGCGTCGCGCGGCAAACTGCCCATCAAGTGGATGGCGCCAGAGTCCATCAACTTCAGGAGGTTTACTTCAGCTTCTGATGTGTGGATGTTTGGTACGTATTCCTGGGACCATTAGTTATATCTAGCCCGTGTCTTCGTCCGTTTTCTTGTTCCCCCGAACTACCCCATCGCATCACTCGTATCGCATCGTCTGCACGTGCTATTCGTTTTCGCTTCTTAGTGACTTTTTTTTTTCTTTTTGCTCAGCGTATAAAGCCAAAAAAAAAATTCAAATCCGCCTGGCAGTTCCAGATATTAGCCCGTTCAAACAAACAAACAAACTCTTCAGATGTATTATTAGTATAGATAATTGATATAATTATTATTATCTTTATAGTTTAAAATTCGCCACTAGTTATAACAGTAATTTGTCTGAAAACAGTTGTCATCGTTTTCAGCGATTGTATGTTATCTTTTTTTATAAAACAGAAAATAAACATGAGAAAATTGTGCAAAAGTGGAATGAGTAAATCAAAATTGACTTTTTTCCAGCATTAAAAATACTACGCAATCATGCTTTCAAGCTTTATAAGCATGCCTGCCAAGAGGCCTCATAATATTTTAGGTACCTCCTTTTACATAGTATTTTATTTAACTCATTTTCTCTCCACAGGCGTATGCATGTGGGAAATCCTTATGCTCGGAGTAAAGCCATTCAGCGGCGTGAAGAACAATGACGTCATCGGCAAGCTAGAGAACGGAGAACGTCTGCAGCTGCCTCCGCGCTGCCCTCCGCGCCTGTACTCGGTGATGTCACGCTGCTGGGCCTACGAGCCCAGTCAGCGGCCCGCCGCGCACCAGCTGAAGGAGACGCTCTTGTGAGTATATCTTCAGCACGGCTGGAACTTATCCCCAGCCCGAGGACTAAATAAAGAGGGACCCTATAATATAATGTCGGAGCAACTGTCTTCATGATTGGATAGCCCAATAAACATGTGAAAATCTACCTCAAGGGTGCTTGACTAATTCCATCTGCAAGTACTTCTTACTCAAATATTAAATTACTACACTATAAAAGCTGGCATGGTATTGCTATATTCGGTTTTCAATTTTTGCAGTCAAAAGATCGACCAACAATAGACAATCGGCAAGATTAAGGCAACTCGCGCACTAGGCGGCCACGACCACGACCAGTGGCCGCAACGACCAGATTAACTAAAGAAGTATGAACGTCGCGCACTTGGCCGCAACGCCTGCAACATAGTTTCTTTATTTAATCTGGTCGTTGCGGCCATTGGTCGTGATCGTGGCCGCCTAGTGCGCGAGGTGCCTAATAGTGTGACTGACTACCCAAGGTGCGCCGTATTTGGACATCGTCGTTCATAAAGGCTATTCTAAAACACCTTATTAACTCCTTTTTCACAATGAACTGCCGACATGTAGTATTTATATCTATCATAATGATAATAATTGGCTCAAGACAATATAAAAATATAAAAACAAGTGCTTTATATTATTTTTCTCTTACAGCGAGATCCTGCAAGAGGAGCGCAGTTCTGCGTGGGAGACCATGCGGCGCGAGAACAGGCGCGTGGCAGCTGCCTCCTTCAGCGACGAGCCGCCGCCCAAGCCGCAGCGACCTTCCAACAATATTGCAGGTAAATATGTACTTTACATATTCAATTTGATGGTTCAAATTCGAGCAAAAAGACTGGTCTTTTGCAAATTTTTATACGCCCGTTTTCACTAACACTAAGTGAAATCTAAATGAATACCTAAATATTATTGCACGTTGGAGATTCACTCTCCGCACTAAATCGAGCGTTGAAAATCAAATAGAGCGCTTTTTAACCAATACGGTGTCGCCTAGTGTGAACGAGTATTATTAATTTTCGGCTGCACCCTAATTGTGTGACTCACCCGGAAAGCAAATCCCTTTCATTTTGATAATACAACAGAATCCAATGCAACATAATGATTTAAACTTCGTCTGCTGGACGAGAAAAGTTACTCCACGAATATTGTTGAATTGTTTAAATACAAAGAATTATTATTTTTAACAATAATCTCGTTTCAACAAAAAATGCAGGAGAGGCTTCTAATATCAACTTGTTTGTCAACAGTAAGCGACACAACAACCCAGCCAGCCGGTGGCAACGCTGCCCAAACATACATCGTAGCCCAGAATCCGCTCGTCCTAGCACACCTACTCCGAGAGAACCAAGCGCGGGCCATCCACCCGCAGGCCTACACCACCCCCGCCTCGGTATTCAACACAGTCTCCGTAGACTTCGCCGAGACCCTACCGGAGACCCACGACATCGTTGACAAGATCATACACCCTAGACCTGACGAGAAAATTGACATTCCTCTCCAAACCGCCCCCATTCCTGCTGCTAGCTTGCAGAAGCTGGATCCTATAGTCCCCGCCCCCATCCCCTCTGAACCCCCCGATGAGACCTTGACAGTTGTAGTAGGTGCGAGGGAGAGTTGTGACAATCTTTGTCAGAATATTCCGGTCTCCCCGCGTGAGACGTCATCGCCTTCCCCGGCCGTTGAGCCGGAAGTACCCGAGCCTTATGCTAGCCGCGTTCGGTCTTTAGAGAGGAACACTAGAGGCACTTTATCTAGTGCCGAAAGAGCTCCCATTCGTATGGGATCGTTAGAACGTAATGCTAGGGGAAGTCTGTCCCACCGCGGTTCACCAGTCCCGATCGCGCCGTTTACTCGGCAGCATTCGGTACCCGCGTCTCCTCCCCCTAGGACTCGTAGAGATCAAGATGTAGGACAGTTCGCTGTCCAAGGAGCTTTGAATGCCCAACTAGCAGCCAGTGTGATGAATAAAATGCGCACACAACCGGAACCGGCTTTAGTTGAAGAGATATACGATTTTGGAGGGGATAATGTGAAGAGTTGCGTGGCTATTGCGGCGCAGAGAGCTATGGCGCGACCGCAGTACAGACGCGAAAGTAGTATGGCAGCGTCTCATCCTTCATCAGCTTATGGTGTCCCAGTTGGAGTGGTACAAGGAGTTCCATACTCCCCCGGACAGGCACGACCATCGAAAGTCCCACCTGGATTTCTCCGCTCAGCAAGCCCACAACCCTTCCAACCAGCCCAAGGTTTTGCATCACAACCAATGGGCGTTGTCCCTCCAATGTCATATGGAGGTCAGCAGATTTATACACACAGTGTATCGGGGGCACAACCGATGATGTATAGGGCTCAGATGGCAAGTTCTCAGGCACCTCAACTTGCCGGTCCGGCGTACCGTCCGGCGATGGTACAGCCGGCCGACGCGTCTGTGATCTTCGCCTCACGGATGGAGTGTCAGCCGGCCGTGGTATCGGCCGTAGCGCCGGCTCCGGTCGTGTCCGGGCCGTCTGGTGCCGGACACGGCGTGATGCCGGTTCACGGCGCCGTGCAAGGAGTGTCGACCGGAGTGTCGCACGTTCATGGCGTGGCACAGCCTGTGCAGGTGAATGGATTGACTGCGTAGTTTGTTTTTTTTTTACTTATGGAAGGCATGTTATTGGTGTTATGGGTAAATGCAAAACAAATTATGATGGATTATGCTAAATCATAGTTCTTTTAAGGATAATAATTTTCAATCAAGATTTAAATGATAATTATTGAGAATATAATAATATATTTTTATTTTACGTTATTAATTTTGAACTCCCAATATGAACAGTTTTCTTTTCAAATGTCTTGTATATGTACTTTCAAATGCGTTATTAAATATTACTTCACCGTAATAAGGTTGAATATATTTGTTAGTTTATCAAGTTTTGCATTGAACATGAACACTATTTAGGCGAAAGTTTTAGTAATTAGTATGTGTGTGTAGATATTAGAGTATGCATGCTTGTTACGACTAGGAACGTGAAGAGTGATGCATAAAAGTGGCCGTAGGTATTTATTATAAGTACATAATACAATTTATTTAACAAGGTCTCTCAAATTGTTTATACAGGGTGCCCCTGGAAGTATGGATCAATTCGAATAGGGGCATGGGCAAGGTCATTTCCAAACTTTTTAACCCTGAGAATGTCGTTGAAGCAATGTGACTTTTTCAATTCATATTTACAGACGCCAGCACATCAAGCTACTACAATCTGTCAAATTTCTTTAATAGATTTTCAACTTTATCGCTAAAGTATAAGGTTCTAAGTTGATTGGGAAAATTTGACAGTTTCGGGTAGCTTGATGTGCAGGCGTCTGTGCTGTCTGAGGTTATCTTAGACATTACTGACATCGGTGAAGGAATACATCGTAAGGAAACCTGGACTTCATACATAGTTAATATAAGTCTGAAATCGCAACCCGTCTTGAGCAAGCGTGGTCATCAATGCTCGTGCCTTCTCCTTATGAGAAGAGGCCTTTGCCCAGCAGTGGGATAATAATAGGCTGGTATTATTATTATTATATTACTAGCGGCCCGCCACAGCATCACACGGGTGCAATTTTTTTTTTTAATTTCCGAAATTTTCTTCCACACTAACCTTGTCCTGGCAATACCGAACACAACAAATAAAGAATTATCCAATTTAGTGCAGTCGTTCGGAAGCTATGCGCGTACATACATTTTGGCGATTAATTTTTATTTATATAGATTAAATATTATGACAAGGGTTGATTTACTGATCGATGAAACAGAATTACTGATCGATGTCTAGCTAGTCTATGCTTCAAAAAAATTAGAAAGAGAGGTCTCAAGTTTATACAAATATTCGTTCCGTTGTAAATATCCAATCCAATTCCCTGTTACTGGGTGTATGAAGGGTGTATGTGTGTAAATAAGTTTTTTTTTTTTTTACTTTGCAATTATTTTTCTTTTGTCTTTGGTTTGTTTTTTGTTTTCAGATTTTTTGTCATTTGGGTTTCTCCGGTAGAGTGTCGGTTTTTATTTAATTTTTTATTTATCATTCTTTTACATTCATTATTTTTTTTTAGAATTCATTTGTGAAAAAATATTTGTATGCCTTTTTTCACAATTGATTTCGTGGATACTTAGAAAAAATAAATGAACTAACATTGTGGTTGTAATTATCAAAATTTCTCAAAAACTGTTCGGTGTACATGTCTGGTTAATAACACTTCACTTTTATTTACTAAAAAAACATGTTAATATTTGTACAAAATCTGGCAATTGGCGATGTCACTAACAGCAATGTTGGTTCTATGAAAATGTATAGAAATTAAGTCCCATTCATGCACGTTTAAGCTTTACATTGCACCATTCAAAGCATTTTGATTTTTAATTTTGAAAGTTTTAATTGATCAAACTCTTTTTCCCAATTATTGAATATTTTTCTGTAGACAAATGTAGTCGATTATAGCTCTTATTCTGTACACACAGAGTCCGGAATGCGACAGCGAACAAGCCGTAGAAAGGCGACTGTTGGCCGAATTAGCGCGACAACAGCATCAGAGTGAAGAAGACAGACGATGGTTGCAGATGCAAGAAGAAAACTTGGTAAATATTACACTATGGTAGATGTTATAAAGACTTGTGTGTGATTATTCGAAGATATGTGACACCTACCAACCCGCACTGGGCCCGCATGGTGGATTACGGCCCACTTCCTCTCACTGAGAGGAGGCCTGTGTCCCAGCAGTGGGAACATTATAGGCTGATTATTCATAAAACACCTTCATTTACGGTGAAGTACTCAAAACGGTGAAGAAAAACATCGTGAGGAAACCGGCATGTCCTAGAACCAAAAATTCGAAGACATGTGACATAGTACCAATCCGCACTGGGCCCGCGTGGTAGATTACGGCCCATTCCCTCTTACCGAGAGGAGGCCTGCGTCCCAGCAGTGGGAACATTATAGGCTGATTATGTACCTTACTTTCCCAAAAATACTAAATGGCTATAATTAAAAAAAAAATATTTACCTACAAAAAATCTTAATCGAGAATTTCGTGCCTATAAATAAAAAAAAAATCTACAATGTGTTTTTCTTCCAGAAAAAGCGTCTATCCAACGTGCAACTGTCAACCGAGTCTGACCCGGGAACCGAACAGAAATCAGACAATACCAGTGAACCGAGAGCGTCTAGTCAACCACAATCAGGTAAATATTGTTTCAAACATAACCTCTTTGTTTTACAGTCGGTTAAAAACAACAATTTATGTCATATACTACCTGAAATTACTTCAAATTATACTGTGTGCGACACACACTAAAAATATAGGGCCAATTTTTTTTTAATTTTTTTTATTGCTAGTTGGGCGCGCTCTTGACCCCGGTCACGCCTGATGGAAAGCGATAGATGAGGTCTATGATGGAACGAGCGTGCCCAGAAGATGCCTGTTCACTCTTGATTTGAAGGCAGACGGGTTAAATGCGGGAGAGAACACAGTATAAATAAAAAAAATGCTTGACAAATAGTTTACTGATTTGTAACCGAAAACATATAAGGATGAAGCAAGTTAATAAAAGGTTGTAGTAACACTGATCTTTGTATTACAGCGGCTACCTCTGCTGAAACGAGTCCTGCGAATACGGTATCTAAAGAACGACCGCCCAGTGAAGAAAAGGTAAGCAAAATAAAAATTCATTTATTCAAACTAGCCTGGGAATCAGCACTTTTCGAACGTCAAAATTACAAAAGACAGTCCCCCAAAACGCCCGCCTTTCACCACTTCCTAGTGCTTTCGCTGGGGAGAAAAAGTCGCGCAACAAACTCTCCAGCAGCACAGCTGTCTGTTCAGTTAGATAATACTTGATTTTATACAATACTAGGTATCCAAAGTAAAGTATTTAACATTACAGGACACAGAACATTAAATTAAATTATTTGCCATATGTCAGGTAGCCACGCCAATATACCAACAAATACAATAAAAACTATACGTACTCAAGCAAAAAAATAATAAATCATTTAATAATTTAAAATGTAAAAAGAAAAACTTACTGCCTAAATAAAAGCCTCCAGGTATAACTGTCGTGACAGCTTACATAATTTATGCAATGCTGGGTTCTGTTCTAAGCATATTTAAAAGTTACAGATTAAGACTGCACTAAGATTACTTAGTGGCATCTAATATGCCCATAATGATCCTAGAAAACAAAACCTAGCCTATATAGGGTGGCATCGATACGCAAGACCTGTTCGGTACACGATTCTGAACCCACTTGCGTCGAAATTTGTCGTCGGATAATTAAAAAAAATATGAGCTGTTACGTACAGACGCCAGCACATCAAGCTACCCGAAACTGTCAAATTTTCCCAATAAACTTCGTACCATATGCTATGGCAATAAAGTTGACAATCTATTAAAGAAATTTGACAGATTGTAGTAGCTTGATGTGCTGGCGTCTGTACATTTTGACCACGTAGGTGTTGCACTTTTTTATGAAAAAGCAGATTTTCTTTTTGATAACCTACGAAATTTTTGAAGTGAAACTTCTTTACGCACGCTTGACTTGGGGAGTAAGCTGGCGAACGCGTGACGTAAGCGTTACAAAAAGTTTAATCGGGCGAGGCGAACGGGAGTTGAGTGGGGGATATAAGCAAGAGAAACAGTGCACGCGCACATTTTCTTTCTCTCTTCCTCTCATAGCCAAATACGTTTGAAGTTTCACTTCAGTCGTGTGGTCATAAGCACACTCAGTTTTTTTTTTAACGGTTGGATGTCTAGAATCATGAGCAGAATTCATAGTTTTTAGCTTGCGCGTCGAGATCCTTGCCACCCTGTATAACCACTGCGCGACCTAGACAAGTCGATAGACACCTCGTGTATTAAATTAGGATGCTTCGAGGGTAGAGGTAATAGGTAATACGGGCTGGTGTCCGCAACTCCACGTCAATGCGCGTATTTTGCGTACGGGTATAAAGAATCCCACATACATACATAGATACACGATAGAAAAAACATAACCCTGTCCTCGCTGTACCTCAGACTGGCTCCACCAACACGGATCCAGTGTACTGCGCGACCACGGGCGTGGTGCGCTGCGTGATGCGACTAGCGGGTGCCGCGGCAGGCGGCGCGGGCGCTAACGGTGTCCTCGCGGCTGTCAGAGCAGTCGGCAGCGAGCTCCGGGAGCTGTGTGCCACGGTGGACAAGGTGGTTGTGCCCTTCCCGCAACATGCACAGAGGTATGTAGTGGTCGCACGATATATGGTGGCATGGTAAAATTTAATAAACTGTTTGATATACAGGCAGCAAATTTTAAGCAATCTTATGAGTGTTATGAGTATGCTGAGTAGTCAATTCTTTTACGTCCGTCTTTTGAATATGGCATAGGCTTAAAAGTTTTTTCCACCTTCTATTACACAAATACAATGGAATATTAGCAGTATAGTGGAAAAAATTATATATTAAGTATAATAATATTTTATATTATTTATTATTATATATTTTTGCCCGTATAGCAAATCGCTTGTTCGTTTGTACTTTACAGTGTATTTTTCAATACTTCTATTTTTTGTGTAGATGTATGTATACAAGGTTAAAAAAAATTATTTTGTAAAATTAAATTATACATGTTGGGCGATTTTTGAAGCATAATAAGAAAAAGTATGATTTTCTTAACATTTTTCATTGTTCACCCTGCGGCGTTCTCGCGGCTGCTGTGGCATGCCTAAAAAACGTTTTTGTGCCCGAATCTTAATCGTGACGTCATTATATTCTCAGGGAGGTGGAGATGGCTCACCAGGTGCTGAGCAAGGACATGGCGGCGCTGGTGGAGGCCATGCGGCTCGCCATACAGTACCACAACACCACGCTGCAGCATGAGTACACTAAGTAAGTGCCATAATATGCCAGGACGAAAACATCTCGTGTTTTCTGAACGATAATTATTTTCAGTCATTTCTTCAATACTAGCTGACCCGGTGAACTTTGTACCAATCTCAGAATTAAAAAAGCCGATCCATACAAAATGTATGAGAAAATCCTTTTTTTTTTTTTGTGAATTTTCCCCATGTTTTAATAGTTATTCGGGGCGTAGACAAATCCAACAAACCAAAGATCATAAAAATCGGTCCCGTGGTTTTTGAGTGATAAATGATGTAACTAACCCAACTTTCTTTTATATAAATGGAAGAAGATAAGTATTGCAATGATAGATTAATAGCAAACAAAGACCATTAAATCCAGAACCATTACTCATGTTATCCACATCAGCTTTGACAATTTGACAGCGACAGCGCCTTAAGTAATAGCAGTAAGTGCAGTTTTTGTATAGTCCGCGCGGAACTAGTTGGCCGCTGAGGTGGGGACAGCGGTGAGGCGGCGGATCGCAACGCACGTACTGAGTAATGCGCCCCCGCCCCTCCGTCCCACCGCTCACATACCTAAGGCTCAGCCAACTAGTTCCGCGCGGAGTATATTACAAGTGTTACCGATAATATACGGTTGAATATACAACATTGTTTCAGCAACAAGTTTTTGTGTTGCTGGCAATGTAGTATATTGTAATGTTGCTCGAAACAATAAAAAGTTTATTACTCAAGGTAATCAAAAGTTACCCCAACATTGTAGCCAGCAAAATTCAATGATGCGGAAAAAAATGATAACCAACCGTTGCTCCACTATGTTTCCTATATAAACGAAGGGCCCTGTAATTTGCGTACTTCCAACGCCCTAACTAAATGAAATCTTCACAGGAACATGCTAGCAGCAGCGCACATCCTCGCCATGGACGCCAAGAACCTGCTGGACGTGGTGGACTGCATCAGGTCGCGCCACCCGCACGTGGACTGGCGCGCCGCGCTCGCGCCGCCCGCCAGCCCTCACGCGCAGGTTAGTGTCGCATGCTGATGTCGAGGTAAGTCGGACTTAAAGTTTTTTATTTGTTTGTAATACTGTGCTGGTCAAAAAAGGGTTTCATATCTTGGATTTGAGTTTTCCTAAAAATATATAAAGGTTTGCGATTTGATCTTATAGAACACCGGGCTTGTTACATAGTCTCCTGTTAGCACTAGATAAATAAAAAACCGCGAAAGTGCGAATCGGACTCGCGCACCGAGGGTTCCGTACAAATTTGTAGGTATGTCACTACAAATTTACTGTTTTTGGATTTTTTTCCTTTACTTGTGCTACATGACATTGCTTCTTGCCAAATTTCATGATTCTAGGTCAACGGGAAGTACCATATAGGTTTTGATTCCCTTGCGATTGTCAAAATATGCGGCATAAAAGGAACTTAAACGCTCGTATCTTTAGATTGAATTGACTTAGAAGTTTGATTTTTTCACTGATTCAAGGGATTGCAGCCCTGAGTATTTGATATTAACTTCAACTCTTTAACTCCACGCGTTCCTGAGAAAAAAAGGTTCTGGACCTTATAAGGGTTCCGTTTTATCTTTTGAGATACGGAACCCTAAAAATCACGGACTTACAAACATACGGCCCGAATACAGAAATTCAGTTGGTTAAAAATGAAACAGAATACGTATGTAATTATTTGCATGGTAACTGATATTTATCTTTTTTTGAAAGAATCCATAAGACTCGGGTCAAGTCGTTTCACTAAAATTCTAAAAAGAAAAATAAATAAATATGGATTATTACGTTTTCTTGTTATAAAAAATGGCAATCCTTTTTTGATCAGTGCAGTACCGATATCGATAGGTAGGTCAGATGGTAGTTTTTAAATAAATATTTTATCAATTTTAATTGAATGACAAATTATGGAAATTTTAATGATTAATTTAAATTTTATCGATATTTTTACTTAATTTTAGGTTGTCAAGCATGTTTTAACGATCTTATTAATATATTTTTTCTTACATTTGCATGCAGCATTCCTTTGTAGTCGGTAGTATGTAGTCAGTATCAATTTTATAATTTTACTAAGCACGTAGCAAAAAGGCAAATATAAAAAATCAAAAGATCTAATCTATTCTTACAGGTCGTCACGCCTCAAAACCAGACGCTGACCTCTCAAAACGAAGTGTTCGCGGCTCAAAACCAAATATGCGTCCCTCAGAACCCGGTGCTAAGTAACCAGTCATCGGTGCAAGAGGACGAGGCGCCCCCTCCAAAACCCGACTTCAAGATCAACCAACCAGTGACCACCAGCCAGCTGACCGTCACCGAGCAACCGCCCAAAGAACACAGCAGTCTACCCGCCGCGCCGAACAGAGTATCCACCCTCATTCATAACTACAACCTCTATGGCAATGTGAGAGAACCACAACACATATATGGCAACACTGAAGCCTCATCCTTCCAATACTCCTCATCAAGCTCTGATGATGTCAAAGTAGATTCAGCTCCTATGGAATCCGTCAAAAGTCGAGTCCAAGCCTTAGCTGGCAAACTAGACTCCCCACCAATATACTCGGTCAGCAAAAAGATGATCCCTCTAGATCAGAACATTGGTCACACTGACCAGGGATGAATGACCTCTTGACGTTTTTCGCTTGTAGTGGCATTTTTATTTTACGTCTTTCGACGTCAACAGCTTTACATAGGCTATGACATTAATATTAGAATGACTAGTGTACTTACCCGGGTATGCTCATAGATATTTCGTTTGCCGCTTGAATTCTATAGTGCGACGCTTATTTGGAAAAGACAAAGGAATGCTCAATATTAACTGTAGCGAATTAAGTGAGCCAAATAATTGTCGTTGTATCCATCCATTTGCGTTCGTTTTAAATCGGAGTTCATATACATAACCGTTTATTAATGTTGTATTCTTGTAAATAGTGTCGTTCTTAGACTTTCGACAGTGGTAAGACAGAATGAATAAATAGGATAAATTGCATACCTACATCTTTTAACCCTTCGAACTCGGATCCACGCGAGACACAATGGCTTATTAATTGTTTCTGTAAAGTACGACATTCAACCGGTTCATAATAATATTGTGATTAAATAATAATGTACTGTCTCCTAATTGAAGTTGCAAGAAGTCAATTCAGCAGATTCATCGTCAAATATAAAGTATTTAAGTTTTGCCTAAGTAAATAATGGCCTAAATTATACAAGCGTTCTGTCTTTCCCCTGTTGATAGTTAAATCTGTATTTAGCTGCGTTTCATGATTAATTTCTGCTTTTTAATAGAATTTGAATTGAGACGCTTTTCTATAAATTAATTGGCATATTAAGAACGCGCTATTTACTGAATATAACTCTATAATAAAGGTTGGCAGGGACATCTACTCACGACCTGTTACCATGGATTCTGTACATGATTCTGGAACCCACTGCGTTGAAATTTTTCGTCGGTTATTAAAAAAAAATGCTGTTCCATACATTTTGACCGCGTAGGTACAGACGCCAGCACCGGAAACTGTCAATTTTTTCCAATCAACTTTGAACCTTACGCTTTAGTGATAAAGTTGAAAATCTATTAAAGAAATTTGACAGATAGTAGTAGCTTGTTGTGCTGGCATCTGTACATATTGCAGTTTTGTAAACAGCAGACTTTTTTTATAACCGGCGAAAAATTTATACGCTAGAGTGTCTAGAATCATGTGCTGAATTCATGGTTACAGTTTGCAAGTCGATGTCCCTGGCACACCGTATAATATATGTTGGTCATCTAGTAATATCTATTAACATATCATCAGCATTGTTGTGCTTCAAATAAATATGTCGTGTTGCCTATTCGTGAATATTATTGTTCGACATATCTCTGTTCGTTCTATACATCATACATACAACCCGCAAAAGTTAACTTGAGACCTTTGGGGTAATTGCGTAGTAGCAATGACTTTCATTTTGACAGTTGAACTACATTCATTGCGTTATTTACGTTGTTGAGTAGACAAATTTTTCGAACATATGAAGCAATGGATTAGCCGTATTCATCAATATTATTCAGATTGTGATTGATTTAGGCGTACGGGCCCCTCCCGACCCCCGCGCGGTTACCGCTCTCGCCATCGACGCCTCATACCGCGCGCTTACGTCATCCGAGCGAAGTCTCAAGTTGTCTCTTGCAGGTTGTGCATCTCTCATGCGTCACTCAGAACTGTTGATTGTGAAATCATGATAATATTGATTTGTGATATTATTGCCAATAAAATTTGAATACTTTAAATAATAAGGACGGCTATGTAACGCAGTACAGTGAGCACATTCCTCAAACTTGCACCTAATGAGTAAGTTTTGTAGTTATTTTCATACAAATTTTATATTTTTGGTGTAACGGTGTTGCCGATTTTATACTCAGCCAGTACTGGTGCATTACGTGTAAGAATGAATTCTTCCATAGAACAATAATTGTCTAACTGATGTCGTTTGAAATTCATTAGAAAGTATTATTTTTAATGTAAAATGTATTATTGCGAGTATATTTGTGTATATTTTTCGTTAGGTAAGGTGCGTTTACAAGTCACAACTTATTGTAACATTGTGCATTTAATTCCTTATACATTCTCACACAGTATTCAGCCGGATTTGATTTATTTTCTTTGTAAAAATGTACAAAACAATTTGTCAATAATTATTATAATTTTTATCCAAAGTTTTTATTATAAGCTTAGATCTCAGATGGAATTTGTAGCGTACGTTAAATCGATTAGTTTTGTAATTATGAAATCAGAATTTATTTATTGACGAATCTTCGGTTTATTTGTAAAGTTGATTTTCCTAATGTGTTAGTTTTAAGCAGGATATCATTCCAAAGTATAATGGTTATAGTAAGCAGTACGTAGTCCCTATATTATTGTAGTGAGCTGCCTGAGATTATTTTCCAAATATCTGATAATGGTGGACCGGTTTTTGTTTACGCATTGAATAAAGGACAAGTCAATCATTCCTTTTTGTTTTATTTTTGTCATGTTTTGATTTAGAAACCTATTTTCTAGGATTTTAGAGTTCTGGAGCTGCACTACGTGTCTGGCGCTGTCGCTGGGCATTCGATTTTATTGCATCAATAAATTATCTAAGACTAACAGTGACACCCGTATATAAAAAAAATATTAAAATATTTTCGTAAAATATTTTTTCTAACGGATTTGGATGATATGAACTTGAAGTAGGTAGGTACCTAACTACAAAAAAAAAGTAAAATAAGTATTGTATTTTACATAAAAACAACCGATTTAGGAACTACAAATTGGAAAATAACTTTAGTTTCCCAAAAATACATAATCAGCCAAATTTTTTATCGGTTTTAAGCGGTTTATTTATAGTTGAGAGTGAGAAACTTAGAAAGAAAGAAAATAAAAAGAATGAGAAAATGATGAGAATGTTCAATATCTCCAAAACAACCCAATTTTAACCCCAAGTTATCGGGTCGTTGCAAATTAGCTCTAGTATCACCCATTTCAAGTAATGCACCCAATTACCAATCACCCTGTAAAATGAAAGTGAGCAATAAGGAAGGACTTTTGAAAATTCATCCCCAAAATGGGTTAAAATAGGGGATGAACGTTTGTATGGAAGGAAGTTCCATCCAAGGAAATCGCATTGGATACACGGCTTTTATTTGCAAAGTGACCTCTGCGCTGCCACCGACGACGCCGTGGAAGTGGAAAAGGTTTGGGCCAACAAGACCTAAAATACAGTCGTGCCCGCGACACGGAGAAGATAAAATAATACATTAGTTTATCATTCTTATGTATAAATCCTACTATCCTACTTCCTACTATAATATTATATATTATCACACTAATGTTATAAAGGCGAAAGTTTGCGAGTGTGTGGGGGTGTGTGTTGTTACTTACTTCTTCACGCTCAAACCGCTGGACCAATTTTGATAAAATTTGGTATGGAGGTAGCTGACACCCTGGATTAACATATAGGCTACTTTCATCCCCATATTCCCACGGGACATAAACTTATGCGGGTGAAACCGCGGGGCGCAGCTAGTCATCACATCACACTAATATTAGGTCCTTACATATGAAATTGGCGTTTTGTATGGAAGGAACAAAAAGTCGAATATTTTTTAATATAATATATTTAATTAATCAAAGTATGAACCATTGTTTTCAATGCACTTTTGCCATCTTATAGGTAGTTCATTGATCCCTTTACTAAAAAAACCAGTCGGACGGGAATCAATAAAATCTTTGAAGGCGATTTGGACTGCCCCATCGGAGTTGAATTTTTTCCCTTGCAAAAAGTTATCCAAATTGCGAAAAAAATGGTAATCTGTTGGAGCAAGGTCCGGGGAGTACGGAGGATGTCTAAGACATTCCAATTCAAGTAATGTAACGCAGCAGTCGACGCGCGTTTGCCGGTTTGCTTCAGTCAATTCGTGAGGTACCCACCTTTCAAGCTTTTTAATCTTCCCAATTTGCTTCAAGTGAATTAAAACAGTTTTATCACTAACATCGAAGCCTGCAGCTAACTCGGACGTGGTTTGCGATGGGTCCGCTTCCACAATAGCCTTCAATTCTCCATTATCAACTTGGGTCTCAGGCCGTCCACGGGGCTTGTTCTGCAGGTCGAAATTTCCAGAACGAAAACGTTGGAACCAAAAACGAACTGTGTTTTCTTTTGCAACATGACCGCCATACACATCATTCACCCTTCGAGTCGTTTCCGCAGCACTAGTGCCACGGCGGAACTCGTACTCGTAAATAATGCGATATTTTAAATTTTCCATTTTGTAAAATGAGTGACGCAAACAGAAAAAACAGAAGAAAAAAAACAAATGAATGACGGTCATCGAAGCACAAATACATGAGTAAATAGCTGTACAAATTTGAATTTGGAATTCCTTACCAAAGAGGAGAAATTCGTGATTAAAGTGGCCAGTACGAAAAACGCCAATTTCATATGTAAGGACCTAATATTATAAAGGCGAAAGTTTGTGAGGATGGATGGATGTTTGTTACTCTTTCACGCAAAAACTACTGAACGGATTTTGATGAAACTTTACAGTAATATAGCTTATACATCAGAATAACACATAGGACACTTTTTATCCCGATATTTCAACGGGATCGACACTTATGCGGATGAAACCGCGGGGCGCAGCTAGTAATATTATAAACGCGAAAGTTTGTGAGGATGGTTGGATGTTTGTTACTCTTTCACGCAAAAACTACTGAACGGATTTCGATGAAATTTGGCATACAGATACTTCATAACCAGGATTAACATAGGATACTTTTTATTCCAATATTCCTACGGGATCGAAACTTATACGGGTGAAACCGAGGGGCGCTGCTAGTATGTTTATGAAGTCATATGCATAAGTCCGCTAGACCAAATTTCGGCCATGGCAGCCAATTTCAGCGGAGACTAGCCATCATCGCGGGAGATATTGTAGTGCACAAGTGTATAAGCAGAGCAGACACAGGTGCACTCACTCGAATAGTCCGATGGGATTGCAATCTGACCCGACCGGAGTTTAGACGCAGCGCAGGATCATCGGCTGAACGTGCGCACCAAAGCACGGGGGTATCACACCGTCAACTTCTAAACTCCGGGCTATTACTGAGAAATTCCTTGTAAAAACCCAGTACCTAACAGCCCGACCCGGGAATCGAACCCAGGACCCCAAACTCAGCAGTCGCGCTTACGATCACGAGACCAACGGGGCAGTATATAATAATAATAATAATGTATCTACTGTAATGTAACCATGTCTTTGGCGTTTCATAATGGATTTGGGTAATTATGGCGTACGATATTTCAAATCTGAATAGGTTATTTATTTATAGGAAAGGTATTAATAAATTTTAAAAGTTAAATATTTTAAACATATAGGATGTCTGAGGAGCCCGTGTCTAAATAACAGCCGCACAGGTCGATCGATCAGGTTAAGCTACGCTTGCCACGGTTGGTCTGTGGATGGGTGACCATCTTTACATACCGAGACCCCTCCGTGCCTCGGAAAGCATGTTAAGCCGTTGGTCCCGGGGCTCAGAAGTCGGGTAGTCAGAAGCCCGAAAGTCTGACAACCAGTCTTACTAAGGGGTAACGTGTTACCCAGTAACTGGGTTGTGGGGGTCATATAGGCAGTCGCTCCTTGTAAAATACTGGTATTCAGCTGCATCCGGTTAGACTGGAAGCCGACCCTAACATAGTTGGGAAAAGGCTAGGCAGATGATGACTTGTAAAACGTACGGCTGGGACAGACTGGATGCGGAAAGCGGAGGACAGGGTGTTGTGGCGCAGCCTGGAGGCCTATGTCACTATGTCCAGCAGTAGACCGCGATTGGCCGAGTTATAAAAAAACACACTATAAGAATTTACGGTTTATTAACAAAATAAAAAGCAAAACATTGCGATTTGGTTAATGTTAAGTGACACTTGACAAAATAAATAATGAAATCTACTAGCATCTCGAGTTTATACAAGTTTTATTTAAAAGGAAAAATTCGGTAAAAAAAAATATAAAATTTACTAACTAATAATATACACTCCCGGACTCTTAAATCGAGCCACCCTTCATTTTTTTTGTACAAAGGTCTACGACTTTTTAAATGATAGTGAACTCGAAACAAAGATGACACGACAAAATGATGGCCAGTATGTCGGCATTAAAACTGCATAAAAACTTTTTCTTTGACTCATCGTTTTAGGCCTTTATACCTTACATGAAAATGGATGGTGGCTTGACTTAGGAGTCCGGGAGTGGACTTTCAGAAGAATAATGGTTACAGAAATTGGTGGTTGGATCTACTGAAAGAGTTTGAAGATTTCACAAAATGGTTTACTATAAATGCGATATCTCCAAACTACAGAGTAAATATGAGATTAACATTTTTTATGATAAGTTTTTAAATACATGTGTGTTAGCAATCACTACACAAGGACTTTTGAATTGATATAGGAAAGAGTATCATGAAATCACTCATAACTTCATTTCCTAAGAAATGTTTGAAATGTTTTCTGGAATTACATGAGAAATAACAACAGGTTGGGTTCTGAAATATTATTCTCGTATTTCTAAGGATTATCTTTTTATAGTACTTGCATGTCGAGTATACTTACCTTTCTTTATTCAAAGTATTTAATTACTAAAAGTGAGACGATTTATTTCAAAATAATCCCTAACTGTAGATATTTACAGTTGATATTAATTACAAGCGGCTCCAATTATACATTTAACATCAGACTTTTAGCTAAACAAACAGGTTAATTATTTAAATTAATTACAAATTTTTGTATTCTACCCCTTAATACTTTCATACCCTCTTTATAGAAAGGACTTTTTTGAAATCGTGCCCACCGCAGAGTACGGAGTCATCAGCGCTAGAGGTGACATTACTAATAAAATTCCTGACACCAAAGTGCGTTGACCGTAAACGTTCTGTCGCGGACGCCATTGACAGCTGTCAGTTTGTATACGTCATTTGTCACACACACTTTACACAGCGTCTGCGAGTACAGTCCATTCACAGTAATTTTACCTCTTAATTTTGCTTCACTGTCAATATCAAAGTGATATTTAAGCTCGTAACAATAAGGATGTTGTTGGGCTGCTGCAAATGTCAAGTCTGTCAAAACCACAGTGATCTTTATTGATGTTGTAATAAGGTTGCTCTTAGGTTGCAGCTGGCAGAAGTAAAATAACTGCGAAAGGACAGTAAACAGTGACACGCTTAGTTTATACGGAAAGTGTTGACAATGCTGCATCTAGCAGTGGCCACCGTGACGTGTCCGTACTCTATGATCAACAATCAACCAACTTTTTGGACGACTATAACCCCATTTCCGACTGCCCAATCAGCAAATCTGCTAGGTATCATAATATAGCTATTGTGATTGGTTGACCACGTTAACATCAACCAATCATATTAGCAGTGAAGATTAAACTAGATTTTACTACAGTCATTTGGGAAAATTTGTTTTTAAGAAATCTAGGGCGAGTCCCGTATATGCCCAGCCTTTCTACAATCGTTGCTTGGCCAAAAATTATGGCCCCAAAAAGTAACGTGGATCTTATGCGAGCTACACACGTAGCGACTTTAGTTGCCGGCGACTCGTAAGCGATTTCAATATCTCACATGATCCACACATATTAAGGCTCTTTGAACACAGACAATTTTCCTGCCGTGAAAAACAACGGCTTATTCGCCGTGTGTAGGCACGACCGTCAGTGTTGTATGGATCGCTATGGAACTTTGTTGCACGGCGCCGTCGCCGTATACCATAGTGTCATATACTAGGTCACACGATTTTTCTACGGCCCGGGTAACGTCGTACCATAAAGAAACCGTGCCGTGTACAAGGGGCCTTAGAGAGCAGTCGCTACGTGTGCACCGAGCATTACACGTAACGTTGAAAAGAGTCCGAATTACTATAAGAAGAACGTTTGATGTATTATTGCGTGAAAAAATTTAAATTCTACCGATATTTTCTCTCACAGACAATGACCGTTTTCGTGATAATTTACGATCATTACAAAATGTTTACATAACACTGAATTGCAGATGTGTGATCAATGATCTTTGAGTGATCATTTAGTTAGATCACTGTGGCGCTAGTGAGACAAAAGATTAAGATAATACAAAGTGCTAAGTAAAGTAAAACTCGTTACAAAATAACTTGTCCACTCCATGAATATAATGTGAACCATTTACACTTTGAGAGCAATCTTTACAAGTTGTCTAAAGTTACAAACTTTTCTCAATCAACCTCTTTCGTAACCTCACATCACACTAGCGCCATCTACCGGTACATTGCTGTACTCTTAACAGTCAAGGAAGTTAGCGGCCATTAGCAACTCCAGCGCAATTTCCGGTGCGATCGGGAACTCGGGGATCTCCGTCGACGAGTTTGTGTAGCGGACCTTGTATGTGAAGTACATGCATACTTTTTGAAGTACGTGGGAACTGGCAAAGAGAAAATTACGTCATTAATATTCACGCCTTTATTTCCCGTTAGTGAGGCAGTAATAAATAAATGTTAAGAAAATAATCTTGCACTTTCGTCCCTTAGCCAGTTTTTTTTTTGGCGGGACTCCAAAATCGGCCATCGGATTGTCGGCGAACTGACTGAATCGATGACAATTGAAACTCAACTTTAGGTTCTTTAACATACGGCTAAAATTCGTTAAACAACACTCGGCCACTCAAAATGGATTGAGATTTAATTTCACTAAACAAAATGCTAACTTTAAATTACTATAAAATACTTACGGAATCTCCCTAAAGTTGACCTCATTGGCCTCATTCTCAGCGAACTGCCCCGGCCCACTTAGCATAGCCTTGATGGTGCCCGACGTGAGTGCATGCTCCCTCTTCACGACGAACTCGTGGCCATCTGAGGAGATCAGCTTCACGTACATAGCGTTGGGCCCTTCGCAGCCACCATACAGCTTCTCTTCGGGTATAGCTGATCCGCCCGAGCCGACTGCGCTGCCGCCGCTTCCTAGAGGAGAAATTGGTTTAGTAAGATTTTATATACTTAACTAGCTGTGCCCGCGACTTCGTTCGCATGGATGTTGGAAAACAATAATGTGTCTCTTTGCAAATTCTTTTTCCAAAATAAAAGTAGCCTTAGTTACTCCTTATAATATCAGCTATCTGCCAGTGAAAGTCCTGCCAAAATCGGTCTAGCCATTTCAGAGATTAGCAGGAACAAACAGACAAAAAATATTAAAAGTACCGTATGTACTTTCATACGCGTTTAGTAAAAAGCTGTTATTTTGACATTAGAAACATACACATGAGTATTATGACATTGGTGCCGATTCCCTTGTTCACAAACTAAACTAAATTTAAGTTCAGTGCATCTTTTTCTTTCTATTTCATTAAGAAAAGGACGGAAGATAAATTTTTATTTAGTCCTGTCAAATTAATCAGCGCCTGACACTACTCCATACAAGTTTAAACGTGATTAAAAACTTGCCTACTAAAATTACGTCAATTTACGTCTGGCGCTGATTAATTTGACAGGACTAAACTAAAATCGTCTGTCCTTTTCTTAATGAAATAGAAAGAAAAAGGTGCACTGAACTTAAATTTACTTTATTTTGTGAACAACAGAGTCGGCGCCATTGTATGAGGAAGTAGTAAGATACACAATACATATACTAAAATAAAATCCACATTTTATAAAACTTCCTCGGCCCCCGACCCACTACGTCGCATCGCATCGCCCGCCCGCGCTATATTTACTTAATTTTCGCAACGTTTTTTCCGACTTCTTTTCTTTTTGTTCAGCTCCCAAGGGTCCCAGAGTGATGATAATGGCCTATAACCTTGCCCAAGAATTAAAATTAAAGTACCTTTGTGTCTGTATGACCGCGTCGTTCTGCCGCACTATGCAACGGATTTTGATGAGGTTTTCATTATCATTTAGAGCCAAAGCACACACGCTACTTTTTGCTTCGGCGATCGGCAATTTTGCGGCTGCATCGATGCTGCATCGCGTTTTGGCGACTCTCTGCGTTCGGACGCGGTATCGGAATCGCGCGTTTTAGCGACTACTCCGATGCTGCACAGTGGAACGAATGTATGGGAGCGGTTGGACGTAGACATGTCCGAAAAAAAAGAGTAAAATTATGCCAAACTAATGATGCCATCTTATTCGATTACTTAATGCCTTCATAACTTGTGGTGATGAATTTCTTCATAACTCCCATATTTCGGGAGTAATTTGAGAAAATGTGAAATTTTACTATGAAAATGAGTGTATCGAGCTCTCTCCCTCCTGATTCCGGGCTTGTTTCAAGTAGCGGTCTCTAATATCGTAATGCTATTACTAAGAGCTATATTTAATACTAAGACACATAGTGCGCCAAATGTGCACTTTCTGGGATAAAAGGAAATGAAAATTTAAAAAAAAAAAACGTTTTTTCCCCATTTGTATTTACTTTAAACCGCAGACAGACTTATTAAGAGGTCTATAAATATATTATATATATACAGAAATATATATTAACAAAAATATTCACAAGAACTGATGAGAGTATGACTTTTAAGTAAGTTGATAATAAATTACCTAGTTTCATTAAAAGTACAATAAATAATTAAGATGTAAGCTCTAATTTACTAAGTTACACATTTTAAAACAATAACATCATTTAATTATCTTCGTCATCATCATCATCATCAATTAATTCAAATTCAGAATCGATGTCCGCTAAATCATTTATGTTAACAAATTCGATATCACTTTTCTCAGAATCCGTAAGCTCATAAAATTCCTTAAAAGAAGATTTTTTTACAAACTTATTTCCTTTTGGACGGATACTTGTAACAAGTGGATCAGAAGACAGTAAAAGATTGTGCATAATATCTTCATTGCATGAGATACTGCTATGCTTTCGAGAATGCCCCTCTCTATATTTTCTAAAATCTTTATTTCTAGCCTCAGATGCCTCTTCGGATAGAAAACCAATGGGCACAATTGACATGTTCTGAACTATGTCTGGCCCATGCATTAAAATTTTATGAAGTGAAGAAGGCATATAATACCATGGGTATAACTCCACGTAAAGCTTAGCAGTATCAAAGCAGAACTCTCGGAATTTAGTTACGTTGATCTTCTCTCCTGATGAAATACACTGCAAGATCACACAGATTTTTCTTAAAAGCATAGCATCTATTCCGGTCAGTTCAGCAGATTTAGTGTAGTTTTCAAAAAATCTCCTTGCCGAGTTGCCATTGTTGGTGGATCCACTGCCTTGTTTCACAACATCGAGAAGTAAGCCCGTTTCTCTTCTTACAGCCTCTTGAACTCTTTTCTTCCTGTCATCAACTTGCCTTTTTGCTATATCACCCCTTACTTGCCATGATTTTATGTCTAATTTGTAGGAAATGTGTAATAAGCATTCCATTGAGCGAATCCAAGCGTGAAGGGTGCTTAAGCCATATTTATACATGTCCTCGTTTGCGTGTTTATCTTTGATTAACTCTAAATTATTCATTTCTTTAGGACAAGCCTTGCATATGTCACACACTGAAGCTGCTGTATTGGATATAATGGAATGAATTTTACCATCAATCATTGTCAACAGCAGTTGGTGTTTGACACTAATTCCATCAGTGATGGTGGATGGAGTTAAGGCTTCAATCTCTGCTTCGATTTCAGCCATCTCTCTCTGCACATTTTCTTTGGTTTCCTTTATAAACTTAAACAATATTGGCCGGCAAAATGAAGTGGAAGATGGTCGCTCGTTTTCCCAAATTGTTACACCTTTTGAGACGAGCCGCAGTGGTACAAGACTAATCATAAAATTACTACCAAGATCGATTTGCTCATCTTCACTCGTCCTTTGATGATAAATGCTTTGGCTAGATGATCCGTCAAAACCCCATTTGCTGGTCAATACGAGCTGTTGATTGGGATCAACAGGGGTTTCTAACGACCTAATAAGTCTTCTTGAGGTTAAATCCATCAAGGCTTGTAATTTGATTTTTGCAGAGCTCTCTGTAACTGTGAGATCTTCTTTGGCCGGATAGCACTTAATTTTTTCTTTAACCAACATGTAGTAACTCGGGTATTGAAGAGCTCCTTCTTGAGTGTTGAAATCCCGAAGAGTGTTATAGCGCCATTTCGATAAGTTCATCGATACATAAAGAGCCAATGCCTTCAAAGGGGATATTTCCCGTACCTGAATTGATTTACCTTCAATGAAGGCTTTGATTTTTGAGGCCTCTTCTGGATTCTCCGTCAAGTATTTCATAACATAAGCTGTATCGCTTTGTCCTGCCTTTTGAAGCGCCCTTTCGGCCGAAAACATAATTTCAGCGCTGCTACTGCTGCATGAAAGACTATCTTCAGTGCGTCTTCTTTTTTGCCGGTTACTAAGGTCCTCAAAAGATTTACGAGGACTAGGATGTGTACAAGTTGAAGCATCAGATTTAGCAGGAGAAATTATGGGCTCGATGACGTCACTTATATTTTCTGTAGAAGGTTCCATATTTTCATTCTGTAATTCCGGCCATTGAATTGCAGCCTGTAGCCAAATCTCATGTTTCTTCCGAAACTTATCTGTGCTTCTTCCAGACTGTGTCCATTTTGCATAAATGCGGTAGCAAAATCGACGACACCAGTCTTTTAAACTTGTTTCAGCACTTTCACATAACTGAACACAACTGTTATCTTTTAAAACACTGAACAAATAGTTAAAGTCGCGTAAATCTTTATGTGCGCGTGCGCATAAAGCAACGTGAATATCAAGATTTGTATTAAAATTTGGAAAATACATTGCGAGATTAGCTTGGATACAACGAGGTGTAAATCAACACTGATTTTAAAGTTACTAATAGTGACCTATTTATATAAAATCCAGGTATCCCAGGTATCCTTTGTTAAATATTGCAAGGTAATTAGTTATTGTGATAATTAGTAAATGATGCATGCTAAATTAGTGTATTAAGAGCCATTTAGTAATTAAATAATAGCAATGTTCTTATCAGTAATCATTAGTGCATCAGTTTTATATGTAAACCTTAAGTCCCTAATTATATATCCTAATTAGCTTATATCTTCTCTAATTGGCTGCTCAGAAATGTTATTGTAATAAGGTAAACCTTTAGAAAAACGGTTTTAATCAACAAAATAAACAAAAAATAAAAAAATTGTGTTATAAAATAAACATCACTCTTTATCCCAGAAAGTGCACATTTGGCGCACTATGTGTCTTAGTATTAAATATAGCTCTTAGTATAAGCATTATGATATTAGAGACCGCTACTTGAAACAAGCCCGGAATCAGGAGGGAGAGAGCTCGATACACTCATTTTCATAGTAAAATTTCACATTTTCTCAAATTACTCCCGAAATATGGGAGTTATGAAGAAATTCATCACCACAAGTTATGAAGGCATTAAGTAATCGAATAAGATGGCATCATTAGTTTGGCATAATTTTACTCTTTTTTTTCGGACATGTCTACGTCCAACCGCTCCCATACATTCGTTCCACTGTGTGCTGGCGCAAATGCCAAATCGCTGCGACCGGCATCCGAATGTGTGCGGAGTGTAGCGTTCAGCCGCTGTATCGAGCTTCCGAAAAGCGACTGAATCGCCGCGTTTGGCGTTTTTAAGTGTGCGGTGTGGAATGCTTGGTCGCTGCATTTAGCTTCTAAAAAGCAGCTGAATCGCCGATCGCCGATGCAAAAAGTAGCGTGTGTGCTTTGGCCCTTAGAGAATATAATCCGTAAGGTACATTAATATTCAACTAAAATATAATAAACTAGCTTCTGCCCGCGGCTTCGTCCGCGTGGGTGTCGGAAATTATTCCATGGGAACGTGCTACCGGGGCAAAAAGTAGCCTATGTCCTTCCCCAGGATGCCATCTATCTCCTTGCAAAATTTTATCGAAATCCGTTCAGTGGTTTAGGCGTGAAGGTAACATACAGACAGACTTACTTTCGAATTTATAATTTTAGTATGGATAAATCTCGATGTTTTGTTAAGTCGTACAAACCGTGCGAAGCAGGGGCGGATCGCAACGCATTTCAATACTAAAAAAAGGAGCTGTACGGCACACCTGTAGCACGCGATTTGGTGATTCATAAAAAAATTACGAAAGCGATGTAAGAAGATTTTCGCAATAAGCGGCCCATCTAAATCTGTATCAGCCTTAAAACAGCGTTACTAACCGGCGCTTCCCGCAGTGCTGCCAGAGCGCTGCTCCTCGCCTACGGCTGTCGCCGACGCGGCCGCGGAGGCCGGCGCTGATGCCACTTGCTGCTCAGACATGTTCCTGCAATCAACATGTTCGAACTTTACAAAATATTTTGAATAGCAATACCAAAACAACACTCTTAAATATTTTTTCTTTAATGTATTGAATTTGCTAAAAGTTAATTAAAGAAAGAAAAAATAACAATTTTCTGAAATTAACAACTAAACTCAATGTTGCATCTATGTAGGTAATTAAATCAAATGTACACACGGCAACAAATCAAGCTATACATTTCTAGTTTTAGCTGACCTCGCATTGTATAAATTTTTCTTACGATCAGAAGTCAGCTTATACTGGTTATGTATAGCTTGATGTGTAGCCGTGTGTACCTATTTAATTAAAATATTTTTTTTTATTTTATAGTTAGTGATTACTAGACACCAGATTATATGCATTTGCATTATTTGCATATGCATTTGCATATTTAAGCCATTTTTAGCGCTAATAGCATATTTTTCCTAAGATCTAGTGATGATGCATATTATCGCTATAATTTACAGTATATTTCGAGCGCAGCGCACTCAGCAGCCGCGCGTCTTTTGTTTTGGTACGATAATAAAATGAAAGAGACAAATGATCGTCGCGCTCGCCTACCGCACTACTCCTTTCTTCCACCTATTATGCATGTTATTGCTTTCTACTAAATGTATGCTGATTTTGTAATAAAAAATCTAAAACTTAATAGTTTTTTATTTTATTAAAAAACAATAAATTATTAAGATACATACTTAATAAAGTAAAACAAGTATTTACTAACAATAAACTTAAATCTAAAGGAATAATATTTACAAAACAAAAAAAATATTTAGTCATTTAATGTTGCATATTCTGTCAGTTTTCGTGGATATATCAAGCATTTTTCATGCATATTTGCATGCATATTTCAAGCTTTTTATGTTGCATATAATCCGGTCTTTAGTAATTACAAACTAAATTACTGTCTAAGTTGCTTACACCTATATAAGAGATAATATTTACAACAAAATTATTTTTTACAAAGATCAATGTGACCAAAAGGAAATGTGTACCTATTAGTCATAATTATGTGGACTTTGATACATCCTAAATGCTGAAAAGCCAGCTCTGGGCAGAGAGAGGTGGAAAGAGAATAGGGAGTCATTATCCCTGCAGTGGGACATAAATGGTAAAAAAAACGCTGAAATAATCTAAGGCCTATGTATTTTACTATATTTCCTGTTATGTTTGGTGCTAGTTCTTAGGCAATAGGTACTTTGAGACAGCAGTCTTTCTGCGGAAAATGGACTGAACTGATAAAAGGAAATAATATGTCAAATATTGATATTATTACTGTTTTGTAAATATTACCAATAATTACTAACAAAGAAAGAATAAGACATCTGCATATGGATTATTATTATCAGCATTTTTACTTATTGGTGATTCATTTACATGATATTACTGTGCTAAGCAATCTATGTGATATATACATTGCACTTTGGATTCACACAATATCAAACATTTGATGTGACAACAATTTCTGAAAAACATAACTGTCTGCCTCATAGACGATAGGTACTCACAATACATTATCTGTCTACTAAAGGTTATGTAAAGGCACAGTGCACACACAGCAAAAGTCAGAAAGAGTTGAGTATGCATTGGGAGAATTAACTTTTAATGCACTTGATATACTCAAAAGAACAGTGAAAAATACTGGCCACTTAGCACACATTGCAGACTATTTACACATTACTATTTATTTAAAATAATATTAAAAGCTTTATAATTCCTAATAAACCAATCTTAAAAACAAAAATAAAGAACTTATTAATATTTTTTTGTAAACCATATACTTTAACTGTTAGTCTAAAATTAGATTATGACCTCCCGACACTGATATTGCATTAATAAATATACTATTAAGCATTATTCCATGTAAATTTCATTAATTAGAACTATCACCAAAAACTATTACAGAAAAATAGTCCTCCAAATAAAAATGCAAAGGACACTAGAATCTTGGATGCCAATAAACTTTGACGTCATAACAAAGTGACTATGCACATATTATACATTACCTGGTTAAGTTATATGCTTCTAGAATTTACGAAATAAGTATTTAATAGCTGTGTTGGCTTGAAATCGTTGAATTTATTAAATAAAAACTGAAAGTTAGGTTATCAGAATCAGAGTGATTGACAATTTGACAGTGAATTGAGTGAATGAATCAGAACGAAAATGAATGATTTTAATTAATTTTTTTACCTTTTGACTCGGATACAAGGGTTTGCAACTTTGCATTCGAAATAAATAAATTCAAATCATGGGCTAATTTCATTAGCTTGAAAATATCCACTGCCTTACACTGCTAATGAGGACATTCAGTCAATGGGCTTATAATACTATAGCACAGAGTACTATTTTATAGCTGATACTATAGTTTCAAAGCGAATCGCTTCGACCAGCGCTGGAACAGAAGCCCATTCCCAAGTGGGATGATATAGTATGTACTACTAGAAAAATTATGATAAAAAAAAGCCCAATAACCCCACCTAGGACGTGGATAAGCGTGACTCCTAGGCGAGGGGTGCTTAGGAGTCACGCTTTGACAAATAAAAATGGTTTAAATTTCAGATTGTTGAACTATAACAATTTTAAACAAAACAAAAACCAAAGGTCCGAAACAGCCGTTTTACAAAACATGTTGCGTTCCAGAGACCTCGATATTGCATAACTTTTAAGCATAATCATATGATTGAAATTGGACTAAAACAAGAATAAAGAAATGATAGTAACGCTAAAAACATTACTTGATCATTACTTGTATGTAGCATGTGTAGATACCAGAATATTTTACTTAACAGTATTAGTCAAATCGACTATTGTAGGCTGAAAATATTTAAAACTCTTGTGATTCTGAAAGCACTCGATGTAGGTCAATGGACCACAGCTGACGATTCGGCGGACTTTTTTTGACATGGCTTTTGGCTTCATTTCATTATTTTGACATTTCGTGATTTCGATGTCAAGCGCTACGTATTTCTTTGAAAAAAGTAATTTTTCCATCCGTTTTCATTCTTCATCCAATTTTTTCAATCGAAAAGTGTCTTAGGCACGCGGGTGGAACCCATCGCTGTGTGAAAATCGACTGCGGACACGAGAAATTCCGCGAGAACCATGTGACACGAATACGAAAAAGGGCTTCCAGACCGTCAATGTGACAGAAATGTTTTCTGCCATCGCGACGAGGCAGCGCCACGGCGGAGCCGATACGAGCACGACGCGAGATCAACGAACGGCGATATAGGGCAAGCGCGTCAAAAATGTGCGCGAGATGGCCAGCCCGCCACCGAACCCTAAGGAAGGCGAGGAGGGCGGCTCCGAGTTCAAAGAGGAGCCGAGCGGGGAACGCCCGGCCGCCCCGCAGAAGACGTTCATAGCGCCGCCCGCATCGCAACTGCCCACGAAACTGCAGTACGTGACGCTCGGAGCGTCTGGCCCCAGCGGTATCAAGCAATTGTTTCGGACGGTCAAAGTGGCGCGGCGCATCCCCACGCTGCCGCGGCGGCCGCGCGAGGGCGAGGACAGCGCGCCTGGCCCGTCGATGCCCGAGCCCCGGGAGCCGCGCGCGCGCAAGGACCACGCCAAGCGCCATGTCTGCGGCACTTGCGACAAACGCTTCTCCAGCCCAGGCAAGCTCAGCCAACATGTCCTCTCACACACTGGCGAGCTGCCTTTCTCCTGCGATCTGTGCGACAAGCGCTTCAACTCCAAGTTCAAACTTGTGCGACACAATTTAATACACAGTGAGGCTCGAGCCTTTGCATGCAATGTTTGTGGTAAGACTTTCAATCGTAAGGATCATCTCACCAACCATGTCAGGGTGCATAATCCAGTAAAAAAGCTTTATACATGTGAAAGGCCAGATTGCAGGAAATCCTACACATCCCTTTTGAGCTACCGAAAACATGCTGCCCTGCATTCTGCAGAGGAAGGTAACCTGCAGTGTAAGATATGTGAGAAGAATTTTACCACCCGGCAAGATATAATATATCACCTGAAAGTCCATACTGGTAGTCGCACTGTTAAAAATGATTGTGATAAGAAGTTCACTTGCAACTATTGTGATCGAAAGTTCTTCACAGCTAAAGATGTTCGGCGTCATCTTGTCGTCCATACGGGAAGACGTGATTTCCTGTGTCCTTACTGTCCACAAAAGTTTGGACGTAAGGACCATCTTGTGAGGCATGTTAAGAATGCACACCCTGAGGAGTCATGGAGGTCGGCAGCCGTGGGTACGTCTAGCGAACCCCCACCTGAGGCATCCGCATTTGAAGAAACATACACTGAGTATCCCATTGAAGATCCTGATTTTTCTATGTGGAAACCAGGCTCACCCGAAGAGGGTACATCAGAGGGAGGTCCAACCAGGGTACCCTCCACAGATATTATTGTTGAAATTCCACCAGATCTTGATATAAAGGTGGAGCCTATAGAGATAAAGTTGGAGGAATCCTTAGATGTAAAGTTGGAGCAGCCAAGGTCACCAGGATGTACGCTACTACCAGTTGAGTACCCTATGATGTTTATGGTAGCTCCGCCGTACTCTCAGACGCCATCCGACTTGCCCTTTTTGTCGACGCAGGAGTTGCCGGACACAATGGAAGCACACTTACTCCATCCGGGGAATGTGGAGTCCCTGTTGATGGATCCGGGCGAAGGCCCTTCAGGTTTGTCGAGCCAGATGCTAGGGCTGTTAGAGGATAGTGAGCCGACGTTCACAAGCGAGGAGGGCCGAGTCCAACAACGACTGCCAGCGTTCACGCAGGCCTTCCAGACGGCGCAGAGCCCTAAGGCCCCGCCGCCGCCGCCCCCGCCACACTAACCTCGCCTCACCAAACACCTCTATGCCATTTACATTTTAATGTGCTACTCAAGTCAACCTAGGAGCATACAGTTTTACATTAGACTGTGGATGGCATCAGGTCGTGAAGGGTGAGATTCCTGCATTTAGCTTATGTGAATACCGAACTACCTCACTAGGTAAGGTTGATCTAAGCTGTAAATAGTCTTGAGTGCAGTTAGTAATGCAATTTGTAATATTGTTGGACTTGTAATATTTTCACCTTGTAAGAATATAGGTACGGAAGCTGGAGGGCGCGCGCCCTCCGGTTTATATTGCCAAATTGTATATTTGTACGTCTCGGGTATACCAAAATTACTTCCGAATTCTACATGAAGATGTGATCTAGTCGTGTATGTACTTTCGGAATTATGTATTGTTTATTTATAGCGTACATGACGTTTATGGAGTATAATTGGGACCAACTCTGTGAGCTATTAGGTGAGATACAGTTAGTGCTTAGTTGAGACGGGCTGATGCCGTCACGCCCGCCCCAATACGAGTATAGTAAGCAGAATACAAGCAGGGTGTATAGCTCTTGGAAGCAGTGAGCTATTATAATATGTTTTAGAGAGGCTTGCTGCTTTCGACGCGATAATGTAATACAACAGAGAGCATATTCCTTTCGAATCAATAAAGTGAATGTAATATTCTGCCAGAGTAGATTAACATCAGATCTGTCGGTAACTAGATTGATATATCATCCTTAAATGTAAGTGCTAAGTGTTCATAACAGAGTTATACAATTGAAGGCTTTATATTGTATGGTATTAGGGTTCCATTTCATTCTACTGTAAAGAATGATATCGAAGTCCTTACAACTCAGCAGACTTGAGCTAGAAACAAAATGCAATAAAAATGATCAATATACCTCAGAGGCACTCGTGCTTCCTATAGAATAATATAAATGAAACAAATTGGGTGTGTGTCTGATGGGCAAAGTAGCTGACTTCGTGTTCGTAGGTAATTTACAGCATTATCATTTTCATTATAACTAAAATGTGCCAAAAGTGATAGGATTGTGGATAGGTGAAGTCGACGTTCGTTACTGAGATCGCGATCGAAATCCGGATTTCTTTTGCTCGTTAGACTCGCGTGTGCAGGAACTAAAATCATACTTTGGACAATAGGTATGCCAAAATTTCATTATTTTGACCGTAATAAATTTTTATTTTTCATACAGAAATAATTTTCGCAACTTGTTACTTCAGAGGAGCTATTTTCTTGGCATACGTTTTAGAATAATGAGCCAAATTATGTAATTCGTTTAGTGATGTGTAAGTGTCAAATGGTTAATGTTATAATAGCGAGAATCTAAAGAGCTTGTTCGGTGCGAAATGGAAGGATATTATAGCTTGGATTAGGTGCCTTGCATTTTCAAACAAACGTTTTAGCATGCTCGGCGCGTGTACAACTCGCAAGACGTTCTCTTTTCAACTTTAACCTGGTGATTCTTTCAACTCAGCCTATCACAGTCTACTGCTGGACATAGGCCTCTCCCTGGCTGCACCACTACACCTTGTCCTCCGCCTTCCGCATTCAGTCCGTCCCAGCCACCTTCTTTAAGGTCGTCCGTCTAGCCGAGGGCGTCCCACATTACGCTTGCCGATACGCGGTCTCCTCTCTAGGACTCGTATGCTCCACCGGCCATCGGCCCTTCGACAAATATGGCCAGTCCACTGCCACTTCAGTTTTCTCATTGTGCAAGCTGTGTCGGTTACTCCGGTTCTTTTCCGGATAACTTCATTCCTGATCAATGGTTATTCTTTAGAACACCACAAATCTCCAATGACTGCTTTCGAAGCATTTTTTTATATTTATGGCTTGGTCAATTTTAAGCGATTTTCGAACGATGCAAATTCTTATTGGTTAGTATGACCCTAATACCATAGCTAAAACTTCACTCTGCTAATCCAAGACATTTGGAACACCCTTTCTTTGCCGCGGATCTTGGTCAGACTATGCCTGAAGGAAAAAGCCTTCAAACACGGTTTGACCAAGATATTGCCGACTGCTTGTCTGGAATTTTGTTTGCTAAAGATAGAATTTTATCAATTCACAATTAAAATTGCATCTAGACAATCCCCAAATAGAGCCTATTTTGGAACTGCAATTTATCCATATCTATAGCGCGGCGCTACTTAATTGATTCCCACATCCTCATGGTCTACATTCTGATGACTTTTACAATAATATTAATTGATTTCGATTATTTAATGAGGTTTTAATTTCTTTTGTCGTTGTCTTCTCGCGAGTTGTGCACGTGCGCTGTTCATTTCAGTTAGTTTTAGAGCCCTGTCGAGATTGGAGCATCGTTATAATAATATTAGTTAAAACATACATCGTTAAATTTTCATGTCTTTGTGGTGTTAAGAAAATGAAACCCAAAAACTGTTTAAAACCCTTATTTTTGCAAGCAAAAAAAAAAAAAAACAAACGACTACCCACTTAGGCCGGCCGCATACCCCTGGTCGGAAACCCTGACGAAAAATATAAGAACGTGTGCGCTAAAAAGAAAATTTTGTATTGAAATTCGTGCATCCAAGGTTTCCGAATCTCAATTCCGAATCAGGAAACCAGACGTATGCGGCCAGCCTTATAGACTATTCCTTTTTTCCTATCTTTCAATTACATTAAACGAAATTGGAATGGTTTTGAAGCGATCAATTGTCTTCTACAATATGCAGTCTTTTCCTATCCTTATACATAATTATACGTAAAGGCCAACCATTGCCCCGATTTCGGCAGAGCCCTAATTATTTTGAAAGAAAGTCTCATTCCTGACACATAACATATTAAAGTATATTTAAGGTTAATAATTTTCGGTAATGTAAAGGTTTTAATAATAATGGTCAATGTTCGGCGTCTAATTATGCAAGGAGAGCATATGGTGAGATCATGTACACGCTTGATATGTAGAATATTATGTGAATAATTCTAATCTATTAGGTTAATAGGACTGTAAAAAATTTAATCTACCTCAAATGCAACTTATTCTTTTCTAGAAATTTAATTGTACTATGTTAGGTTAGTGAGAAAATTAGTTTTTTTTTCTATTTGAAAAATACACGACCACAGGGCTGGTTGAATCAGTTAACACCTGTTGTCTTAATTTAATGTATAAGTGTGTGCTGCATATCGAAATCTTTATTGATATACAATTTAAATATGTATGATTATTATTAATTTCGCTTTTTATTTTATTGTGCTCTATAAGAGTGGCCTTTGAGTTCAATGTCGGATAGTTTTCGGATCGAGTTAATACAAAGTTTACAATCGAAAGATCTGGAATTTTAAAGTTAATGCAAGAAAAAAATAAAAATAAAAAAAAGTTTATCTATAATAATGTTAGGACCTTTCCTATCGCACATTTGGTATAAGTAAAAATAAGAAATTTTCATATATGTTGTATATCGATGATTATACATATTTCCTTTATGCAGATATCAGAAAAGATTTCCGCAAAAATGTTTTTTATAAATACAATTTATATGAAACTGTTAATGTTTAAGTTTTTTAGACTGTTGTATGTATTTGTTGGAAATATTTTTGCTAAATCCTTCCCGAGGTTGTAGACTGAGTATCAATCGGTTTGATGGTTTGAATTGTTTGTAGGGCTTTAGAGTGAAGTTCTTTTGTGTTACCTATTCATTTAATTCAATTCAGTCTGAGAGCCAATTTCTGACTGTCAAAAGCATAATAGCCAGCTTTCATTAAATTTTAAAGTAAGCACATACATGTAGGTATGTGATAAGTTTTGTTTTACTTTTTACTCCTTTTCAATCGCTTCTAATCTAAAGCCAAACCACAAACTGACTTCCCGGAATCAGTCTATGCCCTTATGCCACTAGTCATATACAATAGCAGTACATTATATTCTCAAATAGGCAGTTATACTGAGTGATATTTACCTATCTGACGATTTACAATAGTTTTACAGCAATTGGTGCAAACTACTAAGTACAAAATGTTACACATAGTGTATTAATACCGTCCGGTTTCATCTAATTATATCTATCAATGGAATAGTTGGCGTTTGTCATAACAGGATAACACAGTGTGAGAAAAAAAAAGCTTTATCATGTAAGTTCTATAAAAACGTCTAATTTACGTTCGAAACAAAGAAAAAAATTACTATTTAATTTACATGATAAGGCTACTAGGGCCCTAATTAGATGAAATCGGCGCTTATACGTTTTCCTCATATTTTATTATTGATACATAAATATACAACGACACAATGCAATATATTTTTATAAAATTTTTTTTTTAGATTGTAAAATAATTATTAAAATAGTTAACATATCAAAGACTACCATGTACGGCCGTTTTTGTTGTCATGTAACTTGAATATTTAATATTAAAGTTCATTACCTGTATTTATTTATTTAACATTTTATAGTTAACAGATGTCAATGGACGATAAAATCTATCTGTTTTGGCGACACTGTAAGTGTTTACCTTTTTATTTTAATTGGGGAATATCTATGCATAATTGTTAACTTTTTCATGTACCCCAGTTTTTTATAGTTTTTATCTTTAATGAGTGTAACTCATTTGTATTTATATTTTTGTAAAAATGAAATTATGTTGTGTAATACCAAATACATAATTATTATCATATTTTTTATTTTGTGCTTACATCTGTAAAGTTTCGAATATTTTTTTAATTTCTCTATGTAAGTTTTGGTAACAGCAACGAAGCTGCTGTGAGTGATTGAATAATATTGTTTTTAAATCATGTTGAATTTAATTTACGATGCCTTTATTAAAATTGCATTTTGAATTATTTTTTTTCGCTGAAAGATGTTCTATAATTGCGTGAGAATCTTGCAGTAAAATGTTAACTTAAATTTTCATCTGTAACCTGAAAAGGTGGTCAAAAACTGCACAAAACCATTTTTCTAGTAGTATTCTCTTACTCGTAGCAAAAAAATAAAATTATAAAAAAAATATCAATAGATATACGATATACGTAATTTTGGTACATACATAGGGGCCTTATAATAAATAAAAAAAAATGTAGAAGATTTATTGATTTATAAAATGAAAAAAATAAATATTTTTAGAAACATATGATATTTTAATAGAAATGATCTATTTTTGTTACGCTTTTATGGAGTAATACATAATGAATGTTTTAAAAAAGAACGTAACGTTTCAGATTTGTAATATTATGCTGAAAATTAAGATTTACGAACTATTTCGATAAGAGAGTAAAATAGGTAATGCTTAGCGCTGTATTGCATATCTTAAGTGGCTGGCAGTGCTGGCAAACTACTCTAGAATATTTTGTAATTGGCACTCTGAACCAAATTATACAGGAAGATTTTTTCATCACCATCCAAATTTTTACAGGGTGTTCTACCCATGAATATGAACAACTTTCACTATGGGACTAACTTTGAAATCACGAAAAAAAATCAGCTGTTTAATACAAAAGTTCAATACCTACTTGACCAAAATGTATGAAACAGCAGATTTTTTTTTTTCGTGATTTCAGAGTTGGTCCCATAGTGAAAGTTGTTCATATTCATGGGTAGAACACCCTGTAAAAATTTGGATGGTGGTTGCAAAGTAACACTGTATAAGCACCCGGTCAGCAACAAAGCCGATAAAACTGTATTCATTGACATACGTTACTGATTGTATATTTTGCTTCAAGACTCTTATCGGGCCTAAATAACGTAAATCTTGATTTTCAGCACACAAAGCCGTATATTGACAGTATCTACTAACGCAGACAATTTTCCCTCGCAGGATTAATGATAATAAATTATAAACATTGTACCTGGTTTATAATAACATGATGTAATGGTCTTCATTGTAATAAATATTTGGAACATCCATTTTGTTTTGTTTTCCCGCCCACCCAATTTTTTTTCAGGATTGTCTATGTTCCATGGATTTTTTTTAAAGGTTTGTCCGGAGCAAAGATATTTTTATATTATAATTTTTTTTCACAAATTCCAATTACTTTCGACAGTTATTTTAAAGTATAGAAAAAATAATAGTAGACAATATAATAAGAAGAAAATATATTGACGCTAAACACTTGATAGCAATCAATTTGTCATTGTATCATTAGTCCGTGCTTTTACGACACTACATTATAATTGTCGGTATTAAATGGACACATTATTTACCATCCAGAGGAAATCAGAAAAACTATGCGCGCGGCAACTCTACGTAGTAACGCGGAAAATTAATTTATCAATGACGTTGCCAGTTCGCGGGTCAATGACGTTGCTAGTTCGCGGGTCAATGACCTTTGAATGTCAGTTTTTTTACGGATTCCTAATGTACTAGGCTAGACCATGGTACAATTATAAATATATTAAATATTGTTATACCATGGGCTAGACAGTTGAACGATGCGTCAGCGTATAGTCTATAGATTGTAGTACACTGATAACAAGGATCTGCCTACACATTTAATTAAATGACAGTATAACCTCAAAATAATAAAACAAATGTATGCAGCCAATATAGATGAAATATATTTTATTGCTGATCAATTCTTTAACAAATAACACATAGACTTAGAACCAGAAATAACAAAATAAATACCTAATCCACGGTAAACAAGAGGAAACGCAAGAAATGCAGTCAGGATAATAGTCTAGCTATAAACACGAAATTTCTATACACATACAGGTGTTATGGTTAACTTCAATTGAATTTTACACAGATATACATTCATTATTGTAAATATACAAGTTCGATAATTATTCCACTTATAACATCATTTTATTCAAGTATCTAATTTTTCTATACCTGAATTTGAACTAAATTAAAATTGTACTAAAAATACTAACACCCTCCCGGTAGCCGGGCGCGGAGGCCGCAGATTTAAATATTATAATGCTTTAGAAAAATACCGTTTTTACGAAACAGACAAGAGACCAAAGAGTCCCAGTTTTAAGGTTCATCCAACCTATAAATGCACGTATTTTAAACACCAGTCACCGAAAAAAAAGGAATGTTCGATAATTCAAACGTTACTAAACGTAGTCTTTGCGAGCTGACGCGACCCGTCGCGTCGCCTCAGCCTGTGAACAAACTGGCAAGCGAGAAAGAATCATTTCACTGTCCGTCTTCTAATTTTTCTCACTTTGCCGCTTTTAGAGGGTTTGCTTTTAAGCGATATACTATCTAGATTTGGTAGGTCAGTGTCAGTATGTTTGTCAGCGTGCTTCTTGTGGAGCACGGGGTTGTCGTTGGCGTCGTGGTCAGAGCTGTCGACGCCGTTCTCCATGCGCACCGTGTTCACGTACACCGAGTTGTGTGGGGGGCTCACGTCCATGTCATCGTCGTCCGAGTCCTGATAGTTCCCGTTGGTCTCTGTTCGTTTGTACTGGAAGCTCGTTCGCCTGTACGTGACATCTTCGTCGGATTCCGCGGCTGTTTTGACTTTGTATCGTCGGTTGATGTTTTGGAGAGATTGGTTCTTCTGCAGTTCTCCGTGTAGGCTATCTCTGATGTTCATTTCTGAGGTTGATTTGGTGCAGTAATCCTCCTTGTCCGACTCGGAATATTTGCGGGATAGGCGACGCGCGTCAAATGTTTTGTCTTTGTCGGTGAGCGTGACCTGCGCGGTGTTGGTGGGCGACTTGAGGCGCACCTCGGGTCCGCCGCCGTAGATGCTGGTGAAGAACCGCCATAACTCCTCACTGAGCTGAGCGTGGTCGGAGCCTGGTTTGATTGTGAGCGTCGTGGTGCCGTCGATTTCCTGGAATTGTTTATTTATACATTTACAACACATAATGAGGATTTGACACATGCTATTATTTTGATAAACTACTAAGATATAGCGGTTTCCTGGTGCAGGCCGCAGGAAACTGCTGGATACGAGAAGCACAGAACCGGTTGAAGTGGCGGTGCTTGGGGGAGGCCTATGTCCAGCAGTGGACGTCTTTTGTTTGAAATGATGATGACTAAGATATAGCTCTGAGATATAGACCCACGCACAATGGTCCACTTCAAGGACTAAGTGCGGTAACCAAACCTTCTAACATAGAACATAACTCTCGCTTAAGTGCTAGGATTATTTAGAGAAAAAAAAAAACAATTGCTTGAATTAAGGTTAGTTTGGTCAGCTAATGATTTTTGTTGTTTTGTTGAAAGTTCACCTGGTGGTGATGGTTCTGTAAAATAATGTTTACAAGTTCAATATTTGGCAGGCGGAAGATGGCTGATTCCCTCTTGCCTCGTTATGGCCTAAAATAATTTGGGCCATAACGAGGCATCCCCTTTTTCCTTCCAAACCTCTCAGTTTCGCCCTATCTCTGAGGGTCTACTCCGAAGTGACACATACGATGATCGGAACGACCCGACACACGGCCGAACCGAATATTGTTGTCCTACTACGAAGATGGTTCGGATTGGCTTAGCTCGGTCGGGACCATAGTCAATATTCGAAAAGAGTGTCGGACCGAACGAAAAGTAGTGCCAGAGGTGAACGTTTTATCGATATGTTTTTATTAGTCTTTAATACTCATTTCGATATAATTGAACTGTTGAATTACAGAGTAAAATTATTTTTTATACCAAGAAAATAAAACGTTGCTTATAATTGAATATTTAGACCTAAGAACATCGTAATATTTCTCGAAAAAACGATATATTTGTAGCTGGCATATACATTGCTTAGCCGATTGTCAAAATAAAAAGAAAAATGATAAAAGTCAAAGGATGACAAGTAAACAAACAAGGGGAGAGATTGTGATTTTTATTATTGCAAAATTGAGAAAAAGTACTTTTAAACTCAAACCAAATCGCATCTGTCGCTATCGCTATAGCGATAATCGTATTTCGGTCGTTTCTCGTCAAGTGCTGACTGAGGTGTAAAGTGTTAAAGTCAAGTTATGAGATGTGTGTATACCTACAAAAACAATCTAAATATACTATAAACTACATTAATTATTCACTTTACGCGTGATAAAGTGTCTCTTGGGCTTATCGTTTTCTCATGTTCGTGTTTCGGAAGTTTGGAAATGAAAGTAATGGACAAACATTCTGCAAGAACAAGTCACCTTATCCAGACCAACAGCGGCACAAATTGATGCTCTCCTCATCGGGATTTGGTTGCTCAAGGCAACTTGAGGAACATCGACAGTCTTACGCTGAATCGTCGACTGTGGGAAGAAATTTGCACCACGCTGAATGCTATGTATTATTTTTAGTTTTACTTGTAATAAATTGAAGATTAGTCCTAGTGTTTTATTATTGTACAAATACATTATTTTCTAATGATTGTATCAGTCTTTCCCTCTCTCTTTGTACTCTCCTCAAAGCATCCGTGACAAATCATCAGCAAATGTAGCAAGCTGATATGTCACCTGCCGGGAGTTCTCTGATTCAAAATCATCTTGGGTTAACATATTATGCAAAACACAGCAGGGTTAGGGTGCGTCCACATCTGGCGAATGCGCCGCGAATGTGCAGCTCGCGAGCCGTTTGCGAGCTGCCCGCGAGCTGAGCGCGTGCAGTCACGGCAATGGTTTGGTGCGTCTCTTTAGCGCAACTCTTGCAAGGCTGGTAAAAAAGGCGTGCGCGCGGCGCGCGATCTGCGCGCACTCAATTCTCGCACGGCTTGAGGCGCGGGCGGAAGGAAGACGCGAGCCCCTAGCGCGCTGCCCGCGCGCTGTGAGCGTACGGCGCTTAGGTCGCGCGCGAACTGCGCGCAAGCGGCGCAGGAGCCGCGCTCGAACAAAAATGCACGCGCGCAGCTCGCGAGCAGCTCGCAAACGGCTTGCGAGCTGCACATTCGCGGCACATTCGCCAGATGTGGACGCACCCTTCGATTATTCTGCCTGCTCTATCTGCATCCTAGTGCACCTCCCTCGCTGACAAGAGACACCTTCATCAACCCTTAACTATCCCAAATGTGCGTTCAATGGTGGAGCAAGCACGCTGTTTACATTTAAAAAAATCTAGAGCATAAACCTTAAAAAATTTAGGTTGGTACATTTTCCTTACACAAATCTTTTAATATCTTCCTAATGCGTGGTCCGATTTACATAAATCCAATTGGAATATTAGTTTTATACATAGCTCTATCATTTGAGACCAAAATTTCAATATCTACATAAACAAAAAAACACATTTTCAAGTTACGTAATTATATAAGTATGACAATCCTTACGAGTACATATTTCAAAAAATGCCTTACAACCTTACTTTAATCAGTGTTATTTATTGGATTAGAATATGAAAACTAATAATGAAACTAAGCTAGATAAACTATGTAATTACAGACAGTAACAAACATAGAATTGTAATAATTCATTAAATTCGATAGGATTACGATACTCAAAAGGTAGCTATTTTGCTGTCGTGTATTTTGACATTAATTTCACGATGTAACTCTTATCAAACTCATATTATCGGTCACTCTTTTCTCGTTCAGAGTAGGGTTTACGCTCAGAATAATAACTAACATAGAAACCACGTAAAAATAGCAATTGAAAACAGATAGCTGACACGTATTATGCTTATGAGCTTTCGCGTATGGTAGAATGAGACAAAAACTTCACTCTGTTTCTATTATTTTCATGTTGGTCACGAGTTGAAATGTCAACGGACTCCATTGGACACCTTTTAAAACGACTAAATTCAAAATAACATAATTAAGTTCGTTGTCTGTCACATTAGCATCTTGCTCACTTGGACGGGTTATAACGGCGAAAAGTTTTGCTGGCGGAATTGTGATAACTGCTAATTAAGAATAAAATTGTGCAGTAATTCCCTCGCGAAAAGGTGTTAACCGGTGTTGTGTTTGTGCGTCATGAAATGGCAATCTAACTGAACAATGTCTTGTGTGATTGAAGGATGTAAATCCCATTCAGGACGAAAAGAAAATAGTTCTGAAGAAATTACATTTCATCGGTAAGTTTTTCAATTCTAAGCGCATGAAATAATCAGAAAATACGTCCTAGTATTATAATAATATTGTCAATTCTATATTGTATTGTTTAAATTTCAACTTATAAGGTATTTTGCTTGAAATTATCATTTTTTCCTTATTTCAAATTAGGTTAGCTTTTTTGCTAGTGATGTGGTAAAATCGCGTACATTATCGATATTTTTTATGGCAGTCATTGGTTTCGGGCAAATTTTTGTAATAATATGAAGAAAAATAATGTTGAAATTTCATTACAGCTTCCCAAAGGATGAAGCAATTAGGAAGGAGTGGATTCGACGGAGTTCCAAGCGACATTGGACAGTAAAATCACATAGTCGGATTTGTTCCAAACATTTCACTGCAGATTCATTTGTGTCGAATATAAATATTAAATGGAGGCGATTGAAACACAATGCTTTACCTACGTTATATTTGCCGAGCTCTAGATCAATGGTAATGAAAATTTCCTTAAATTTCATTTAAAATTATAATAATAATCTTGTATATTTTGTACTTCACTCTTTAGTATCAACTTTATAAAACGAATGAACAACTATTGCGAAAACGATGTTAATATAATATGTTTTTAGACTTCAGAAGAAGTACATAAGTTTCTCAGTGAGACAGAACAAATTAAAGTTCCAAGTCTCCCATCAATTATGACTCGGGCTCATCTCCGCGAATTAAACGTACAAGGATATTCCGGGGTGAGCATGTAAATCTTGTATATTTTGTACTTCACTTTTTAGTCCTCATCATCTTGCTGCCCTTATCCCATTCTACTCTTTAGTATCAAGTTTATAAAACGAATTAACAAGTATTGCTATACTAAGGGCTGATTTTTCAATCATCTGATAACTTTATTCAAGGAATAGTTTGAAATTTTGCCAGTTATTTCATACAAAAACTGTCAAACCTCAATTTTATTATTTGAATAAAAGTTATCTGGCGATGGAAAAATCAGCACTTAATGGTATTAATAATTATTTCCTTTTTTCTTTAGACTTCAGAAGAAGTACAAATGGATGTCTGTGCGACAGAACAGATTAATGTTTCAAGTTTTCCATCAATTACGAATCGGGCACATCTCTACGAATTAAACATACAAGGATATCCTGGGGTGAGCATGCAAATCTTGTATATTTTGTACTTCACTGTTTAGTATCAAGTTTATAAAACTAATTGACAACTATTGTTATTTTATCTTTTGTTTTTAGACTTCCAAAGGAGGACATAATACAGGTGTCTGTGAAGCAACAGAACAGATTAAAATTACAAGTATGCCATCAACTACGACTCTGGCACATCTATGGGAAGTAGATGCACAGGGATACCATGGGGTAAGCATGTTAATCATGTAGTTAATATTATGTATATAAAACTTCTTGGTCTTTTTTTTACTACTCTCTATTTTTGTTTTTCTGTAGGACCCGCTGATGCTGCGATCTGAGACGACTATAGCAAGTGATAATTCGGAACCAATATATTATGGTGCACATCGCTGTACCGAGAGCAAAGATTGCTTGCTAAAAGTAGCAGAGTGTGAAAAAAGAAATAGAAAACTGCAGCAAGAAGTGACAAGATTTAAGAAAGTTTCCAAACAACGTCTCAAAAAAATTAACGCTTTAAAAAAACAGCTTTCACGTCTCAGCAAAAAAAATTCTAATCTATACAGCATCTTAATGGACAGATTAAAGGAAGAAGGTATTGAAAAGGAGTATCTAATGATGTTAGAAAATATTGATAAACATGATATCATCAAGAGGTTTTTACAAAAAGAAGCAGGTCTTACGCTAACTAAGGAGTACAGTCAGGATTTAAAAAAATTTGCAGTTACGTTGAACTATCTTTCCCCAAGAGCCTACTCATTTGTTAGGGAACAATTTCAAAATGTTTTGTAAAAAATTCTGACTCTGTTCCCATGGCGACACAAGCTTTAACCTTCATGGTTACATGCTTGAATGACACGTGGAAGATTCCTGTCGGTTATTTTTTGATAAAGTCAATCACATCAGAGCAAAAATCTGTTCTCGTTCAAAAATGTATTCAGCTCCTACGCGAATGCAATGTCACAGTTATTTCACTGACTTTCGATGGGGCTGCATCAAATATTGCAATGTGCAATGATTTAGGCTGTAACCTAGCTTCTGGATCCGTGTCGTTCCAGTGCGATGAATCAGAAGTATTTCTTTGGCCTGATCCTTGCCATAACATCAAGTTGATCCGAAACACCTTCGCAGATAAGAAAAGCATTGTTGATGGTCAAAATAATTTAATATCTTGGGAATGTATAGAAAATCTTCTACAACTACAAGAAGAAGAAGGTCTGCATTTAGGAAATAAATTGAGAAGGGACCATGTCAACTTCATTAGGCAAAAAATGAAAGTCCGTCTCGCGACACAACTTCTAAGTAACTCTATTGCAGATGCTTTAGAGTATTGTAAAAGCAAAAATATTCCCGGATTCGAAAATTGCGATGGCACTGTAACTTTTATAAGACTTTTTAATAATCTCTTTGATATTTTAAATAGCCGCAATATGAGGGCGAAAGGCTGGAAAAGAGCACTTACAACTTTCAATTTTGAAGAAACTGAGGTTTTCTTTGAGGCTGCTGAAAACTATATAAAGAGTTTGAAATTATTGGATGGTACACGTCTTATGACCTCTAACAGGAGAACTGGTTTTAATGGTTTCATAGTATGTATGAAATCCTTGAGGTACATATACTACAAAACTGTAACCAACCATAAGTTGCAGTACCTCTGCACATATAAAATGTCTCAAGACCACTTAGAGCTCTTTTTTGGGGCCATAAGAGCGAAGTGCGGTTTCAATAACAACCCTTCTGCCCGCACCTTCCAAGCTGCATACAAGAGGTTACTTGTGCATGCCCAGTTCAAAGATGGAGCTAGCGGGAATTGTATTCCCTTAGACAAAATTTCAGTTTTGAATTACCAACCATCAAAAAACTCAATTGATGTCATTAATCAGAGCAATGGGAATTCAATCCTTGTTAATGAGGATGACACTGAACTTGTGCTGCCTTACGATGTGGAATTAGTAGATCACGATTATATTCTGTCTTCTACATCACTCAGTGAATATTCCAAGGATGTGGTGTATTATATGGCGGGATTTGTGGTCCGAAAATTAAAAAGGGTTTTGAAATGTGAAACTTGTATCGAAGCCCTCTGCGATGACACAGTCGACAATGTAGGCAAAGTCACATTAATATCCATTAAGGATAGAGGCGGACTTATTAAGCCATCAAAGAATGTATACAAAGTATGTGAAACTGCAGAAAAATATATCAGAGAGTTAAAATCTAAAGTTGGACTGCAATTAGGAAAACATCAACATGTCATGGCCATTTCTAACAAAATTTGCCGGACTTTTATTAATACTAAAATTTTCGACGGCCTTGTTGATCATTCTTTAGAATTTAGTTTTGAAAATAATCATATAATTTTGTTGATAAAATCGATTTGTCAGCTCTATTTAAAAGCACGAATTCATCACATCATTAAACAATCTTGTATCCCGACTGAAAAGATAAGGACGTTTTTGACAAAAACTATTTTATTTAAAGGACAATAATTTTATAAACCTATCCTACATATAATTTGTGAACAAAGTGTGCATATATTGGAAGTACCTAAACCTGTAATTACTTAAATTTACACTTATTACAATGTAAAAAAAACTGTAAATAAAAAATATCACTTTGAATTACGTTTTTCCTTTTCCGAAAACCAGATAATGCTTTTCCCTAACTGACTGTTCCTCAAAGCTGATAGGAAAACCTTTCGTTGATTTACGAATTACGCTAAATAACGTTTTGATCTGTTATGAAAACATCTGATTTTATCTATCAATCGAAAACCGGATTGACGCTTTTGAAGATCTGTATTCCATTTCAACTATAGTATTTAAATTAAAACTACATCACTCACCGAACGTCCACTGTTGGACATTGGGTAGGTAGGGCCCTACGCAATATATTCATAAACTCAGTGTACATTGGATGATTTTCTTAGGACGAAACGTTTTGTCGATAAATATATTTCATCGACATAGTCAATCTCTAGCACGTCAATACCCCGTGACAACCTGCACATTTACGCAAATAGCATCGCATATGCATCTCTTTCTGATGCTTTGACAATGTCATATGTAAAAAAGAGTGCAGCGTATTGTACTTTGTTGTTATTTTTACACGGTTTCTATGCTTTAGTTATTATTCTGAGGGTTTACGACACAACAAGTGTCAGAATGAAGTTCAGTCGGATCGGAACCGACCGAACCAAATAGATTGAACTCGTAGTAGGAAATGACCGAACATTCGGCCGATACGACGACGATACAGTCAATTTACCACTTCGGAGTAGACCCCCTGGCCATGTTGGCCCCGCAAACATGTTCAGATCGTCACACTACCTTTTCCGCGGTCTTCCTCGAGGCGAATGTCATAGCACATAAAGCTTATTCATTCTGTAAAAAGCTGTCATTCCGTCTGATGCTAGTGATTGACATCAATGACGCTCACTTCACGTAAGTTTTCACCGTGAGTTTGTACAGAATACCTCATCAGGTATATTAAAACTACAGTAGGGCAGTAGCAGTATCAATGGACAAAATTGTCAACATTTGAGTACGAGGCTTTTGACTACTTTGTATGTGTATATTTGTAATGTACAGAGGCCAGCACATCAAGCTACCCTAATCTGTCAAATTTTCCCAATTGAATATGAACCTTATTGCTTTGTAATAAAGTTGAAAATCTATCAAAGAAATTTGACAGATAGGGGTAGCTTCATGTCCTGGCGTCTACGTTTTGTTTGTGCAGAATAAACAATTTTTATTTCTTTCTTTCTTAGGGTGTGTGTACCTGTTTGCTGACGATGCCGGAGTTATCGACGGGCGGCGGCGGCTGTTGTGTCTTGTTGCGCACGAAGGCCTGCCACTGTCGGAACCAGTGCATGCTGATGCCATAGATCGCGTGGGGTCGTTCTTGTTCCTGTGAGCGGGAGGGAGGTTGGTTAAAAAGTTGCAAGAAATAAAAAATATCAATCTTCATAGATGATAAATGATATTAATTTATGCAAAGTAAAAAAAAAAAAAAACAATTTTGCACGTCAAAATTATGTTTTTAAAACTAGACGAGTTCGGTGTTTCGTAACTGACTACGCTGAGACGAAAGACCGCAACAAACTCAGAGGTCACAGTCTCTTTTAAAGTCCAGACATAATCTTGGTCAGGCCATATGAGGACCATGCAGGTTGCACACTGCCCACTTGTCCAGTCAGTGTCAGTGCACGCATTTGTCAGTACACAATGTAGTTCAACTCTTCTCTGACTTCTGTACCAAGGATAATTATGAGAATGGACTCCTGCCATTCTCAAAGATGAGGATTTGCCTGTTAGCAAGATGGTTACGGACTACGACAGGCTGTACCAATAACGAATCGCGCTCTAATCGATTACCTATCACTACATATTATGAAACAAATACCCCCAGCCGCATCTATCTGCGGATTTGCATACGGTTTTCACTAATGGAGGGAGTGATTCACGAGGAAGGTTTCAGTATTATGCGTTGCAGTATTCAGTAGTAGGTGCGGGATTGTCCGAAAGGGTTACCGCTACCCCGGAACATAAAGGGCTAAGGAAGGAACACGGATGGGTTTTAGTCAGTAAGAGTCTGACACTCCCTTCCGCTCCACCCAGAGCGGGAGGGGTCATTTGATGATTTCCCATCCATAAAAAAAAAGTATTATAATTCATTAAGTTTTTGTGCAAATTGGCTGAAATACGACGACGATTATTGAAGATGTCGGATAAAATTCGTCGGAGCTTCATTGGCGTGGGCGGCGTAAACTAATAAAGTTATATGAAAACAATGTATTACGGAATTATTCCTTTCAAAAAGATCTATTAAACTGTAGAAACCTAATACCAATAGACCATTTTATCATGATCTGGCAGTATGAGTAATTTACGCGACCTACCCAAATGTCCTTTCTTTGGTATTGTTCGTCGAATCGTTGAACTCCTCAAGTTCTGAGTTAAGCTGCACGATTTTTGACAAATGCGTGCACTGACTGGACAGGTCCACTCAATCTGTGTAGTTCTTTCCTCAAAAGACCATTTCAGACACCAATCTACATGGTCTTCACATGATCCGACCAAGATTTTGTCTGGACTTTAAAAGAGACTGTGACCTTTGAGTTTGTTTCGGCCTTTCTTCTCAAAGTAGTCAGATAGGAAATGCCGACCTCATCTAGCTTAAAAAAAATACGATTGACGTGTAAAAGTGTTTGTACAAACCTACTTACAGAAAATAAATTATTTATCATTTATTATGACCTGGCTTAGAACATAGGATACTTTTTGTTTTTTTTTTTATTTCTTGATACGTTGCCATGGGATAACTTCCGACCTCCATGCGGGCGACGAAGCCCAGTCAAGCCAAGTTATTAAAACACACCCAACACACATACATTAACATAATAATTAATAATACACAACATCACACCTGTTTTCCCCGAAAGGTTAGGCAGAGGTGTATCTGAATGAGCAAGCATTAAACGTCACAGGTGAAATTCAATCCAATCCACATCCATGGACGACCATTCAGGCATGCATAGGAACAACAATGAAAAAAGTGAATCATTATATAGAATATGTTGAATGAGAATCATTGAGATTATTCTCAGGGTCGATTCGGTTAGACGAAATTGTGTATTATTATTAGTATTATCATTATCAAAGAAAGAGGATCCAAACTGATTATAAACACTGGCTATGTATACCTGGAAGCTCGCGTGTAGTTCGCAGAAGGCGGCAAGTTCCCTCGCGCGGCGCGTGCGCAGGCGTTGTGCGGCGCGCGCGCACACGCCGCACTCGTGCACGTGCGACACGGCCGGCCCGCCGCCGAAGCTGGAACGTCATGGGGAATGCCTTTAGGTTACGGTTTTGTGCAGCACAATGGTCCATTTGAAGGACTAAGTGCGGAAACCAAACCCATAACATAGAACATAGGCAATGCTATGCTATGCTAACGGTTTTGTACACACATCTGCGTGTATAGTATAATAGCGCGACGCATCCTGACGATAGACACAGATTCAAACAATTTTTTTTTTTGAATTCCCCATGGCCCGGCAGTATACTCACTGCAGATAGAGGAACTCCCACAGCGGCTGCGGCACGAGCGCGGCGAGGTGGTGCAGATGGGGCGCGCGGTCGGGCCGCACACCGCCGTGCCAGCACACGAAGTCGCTGTTGTCGATGGGGCCCGGCTCCGCCCACGTGTTGAATCTGATAACGTAGTCAATGGTCGGTTAAAAGTTGAAAAACTGTGTCAAAGTTAATAGTACCATTTCCTTTTACCAGCACCCTAATTGCGTAACACAATATTAAATCTGAATCATTTTCAAGGATATTGCTGATCCATTGCTTCATATGTTCGAAAAATTTGTCTGCTCAACAACGTAATTACCGCAATGAATGTTGTTGAACTGTCAAAGTGAAAGTTATTCCTACTGGTAGTGTGTTACGCAATTATCCCGCAGATAATAAATTTATAATCCATGACTTTACACGCGCAATGTGTAGAGAGTCAACACGTCTACAATACTCTATAGTAAAAGTGCGCAGTGCTGCACACCCCCTCCCTATTTCAAGTTAAACAAATATCGACTTTATTTCAATGAAAATTAAGTTGATTTCAGAGTGACTAGCACTATTGAAAAAGTTTAAAAAATGTTTGAAGTTGTAGCGTAAACTGAACTTTATTGTGTAGGAATTAAAGTTATTTTTCCATTAATTCATATTTGTTTACATTTTTGGCAAATAAATCGCGAACGCAGATTAGAAGGTTGCCGGCTGCTTAACTCAACTTGCTTCTGGTCGCCTCCACTTACTTGTTGATCCACTGCTTGGAGATGTAGAACTTGATATCGTTGGACTCGACGCTTGTTGACTCTAATATTTCAGCCGCCTTCTGCCGTAACGTTACCATTTGGGGGTTCACTTTCCTTTGAGAGAAAACCATTTAATAAATTAATTAATATTATTCCATAAACAGTGGCGCCGATTCTCTTGTTCACAAACTTAACTAAATTTAAGTTCAGTGCATCTTTTTCTTTCTATTTCATTAAGAAAAGGATAGGAGATAAATATTAGTTTAGTCCTGTCAAATTAAGATACTCCATAGACAATTTAGACGTGATTAAAAAATTTGCTATTAAAAATACGTCAATTTTATTTACGTCAGACACTGACTAATTTGACAGGTCTAAACTAATATTTATCTTCTATCCTTTTCTTAATGAAATAGAAAGAAAAAGATGCACTGAAATTAAATTTAGTTTAGTTTGTGAACAAGGGAATCGGCGCCAGTATTTTATTATTTGATTAATGATTTTGTTCAATCGCTTTGACTGTTCACCAACGTGTCTAAAAATTAGAACAATATAAAAGTTAGAGATGATAATATAATGATGTTTCAGCAAAGCATGTAGTGTGATTTCCAGGATTGACCATTGCGCGCCAGGTACAGACGCAGCACAAGTGGCGTGCATTGGTTTTCAGAATAGGTAGGCACTAGACCGGGTCTAGTCTAAGCAAACGCGGTCACTAATCAGAAAAAAAAGTGAGGTCAAAAGCGTGGTTATTTGAGTAGGTATGCCTACTTAAGGGTGATAAATTGCGAAGGTCGAACGTCATGGTATTACGCGTGAGACGTACGTATTTTTAATTTTGTCGTATTAGCTTCAACGAGTAAAGACCAATGACAATGTGCGAATAGTACGGGAGCCGAGTAGACCGTCCGGCGACTGCCTACTGCCGCGCGTGTTTGTATGAAGATTTGGTTTTTTGCTAGGTATGATAATTTAGTGAGTTTCTTAATTGTGGAACACACACACTAAAATATAATTGACAGGCTTATGTTGATATATCGAGGTAGGCACTGCTTATATGCCTATATGCAATGAACGCCACTGCGCAGCACATCAAGGTACTACAACCTGTCAAATTTCTTTAATAGATTTTGAACTTTATCGCTTAAGCATAAGGTTCAAGTTGATTGGGAAAGGGGTTAGAAGATTTTTGTATGGAGGGTGGCCCTAAGGTCGGCCGCCATTTTGATTTTTTTTCAGAATGGCGGTGCACAACAAAAGTTATATATTTAGATAGAGGACACTTATACAAACAAAAATGTAATATAACATAATATCCTAAAGCGTCAGGTTTCGGAGTTATTCACCAAAATATAAGTCGAAAACAACAAGGATTTTTTTGTTTTTTTTCCCTCTAGGTAAGCATATTGAACTATTTAGGTAATAGAAACGTTATGAAACCTTTATGGAGAAGAAACAAATGAAGAATAGACATTTTTTAAATAAATAATTAAACACGGCAATTTATAGTTCGTTTTTTAATCCCAGAGACTAATCTGACATTTAAGTCTTTTCTATTTTCGTTTTTTTTTAGTATAGAAGTTTGACATTACACTTGTCAGATTAGTCTCTAGGATTAAAAAACGAACTGTAAATTGCGGTGTTTAATTATTTATTTAAAAAATGTCTATTCTTCTTTTGTTTCTTCTCCATAAAGGTTTCATAACGTTTCTATTACCTAAATAGTTCAATATGCTCACCTAGAGGGAAAAAAAACAAAAAAATCCTTGTTGTTTTCGACTTATATTTTGGTGAATAACTCCGAAACCTGACGCTTTAGGATATTATGTTATATTACATTTTTGTTTGTATAAGTGTCCTCTATCTGAATATATAACTTTTGTTGCGCACCGCGATTCTGAAAAAAAATCAAAATGGCGGCTGATTTTAGGGCCAAAACCTTCAAACCCCTTTTTCACAGTTTGGGGTAGCTTGATGTGCTGGCGTCGGTACGTGTAATGAATCTAACTTATAATAAGTTTCAAACGTTCCCTTACCTATAAAACAGCACATAAGCCTCGCAGTGTGGCAGATGATGGTAGGGCAGCGGCTGTACACAGTGGTCGTCGAAGGTGTACCACGAGCGACCATTGCGCGCCACACACGTGTAGTGGCCGCCCCCGGCCGTGCCCGCGTGGCAGATCACCGCGCACAGCTCGTAGCGAGTTACTTTTGATGTGCAGTCTGAGGAATAATGGCTTGGTTTATGAATAGAACATAACATTACGACAGTATTTTACGTAAGTAGGCAGAGGTGTAAAGAGCATCCATATTTTGTCAATTTTCATGAAGTAGGGGTTGAGCCTATATAAATTGACCATTTTTCCCGTCCTGCACAGCTCCTTAAACATTTTCTACCATGAAAGTTACCATTTTGGAGCGTTCCCCCTAAACGAGGCTTAACAATCGAATCCGATACCGAATCGAATGATTATGAATAGCTGTACTGGATCGACCAGCTCGTTCTGTAGATGCGCAGGAGACCCCGAAACAAATAAAACATTACCCTCCTTCTGAGGCAGTCTGATTACAGAGTTTTTGAGATAATACTTAGGTCTTAAAGCAAAACTATAAGAAATAGTGGGAACTGTGAGAAAAGGGATGAACTGAATAGTAGACGAATCAAAAGCATTATTAGTTTTTGAAAAGGCACCCCATTTTAAAACAACCGTATGAAAAGTTACATGAGCCGTGTATACGCGATTCAGAGCCGAGTAGACGCGATTCAGCGTCACAGACCGACTGAAGCCGAGAATACCTGATTCAGAGTCACCGACCAACTGGAGCCAAGTATACCTGATTCAGCGTCACCGACCGAGTGTGATCAGTGGTAGCCAAAAGTTAACGGCCCAGACTTACAAGTTGTAGGTCATGGGTTCGAACCCAGCCAGGCGCGTTACTTTGAGTAAATAATTTCATCACAACTTCTGTCAAAACGGTGAAGGAAAACATCGTGAGGAAACCGGCATGGCCTAGCTACAACCAAAAATTCGAAGACATGTGACATCCCAACCCGCATTGGGCCCGCGTGGTGGATTACGGCCCACTGCCTCTCATTGAGAGGAGACTTGTGTCCCAGCAGTGGGACCATTATAGGCTGATTATGGTGACCCGAGCGTGTCCGTTCAGTTTCGCCCACTGGTCAGGAGTGCAAAGTGCGCTTTAAGTTGCACTTCTAAAAGGTATTTCAAAAGTCCATCTCTTACATGGTCTTAAATACCTATAAAAGCCTCACCTTTATGCGTATAAGGCGCCATGTTAAGATCGTTGATGGGGAAGGAGACTCGCGCACCGACCTTGGCGCTAAACATGAGCTCGTGCCGGAAGCGCTTTAAGTGAACACATAGTACTTCCGGCAGACGCACCACGCCAGACATCTTGACACCGTTGCGGAGTTTGTTGCAGCGGGAGCAACTGTGGGGAGAATATAGTGTTAAAATAAATTGGTCAAATATTAAAAAAACATACAGCTTTGTGAAAAAAAAGTGCAGTCAATGGGATTTAAAGTCAATTTATTTATTTATTTATCCTCCTACTGGAACGCCATACAGCAATTACACCAACGGAGCAAGAAATTACATTATGTGCTGTTTTCATCCATCCTGTGCGCGGTGGACATCGAGCGGGCGGCGATGGAACGCGCACGCTCACACAGGCAGCGTCAGCTCCACAGTTCCATTACTCCATCCAAATTGCGCACATTCTTTGAGACTCAATGAATTTTTCAAAATAAGTAAATACATTAAAATTATGTAAAAACAGAAAATTTTGATGTAATATGATGATGGGATACTAAAATGATGGCAAAGAAAGACGTGAAAATCTTTTAATTGAAGTGACTATCAGGAATAGTTGTTGCATTTCAATATTACGTCATGAATTTGAACCTAATTAATCACACTATTAATATTATAAAGGCGAAAGTTTCTGAGTGTGTTTGAATGTTTGTTACTTCTTCACGCACAAACGGCTGAATCGATTTGGATGAAATTTGGCACACAGATAGTTTATAACCAGGATTAACACATAGGATTTTTATCCCAATATTCCCACGGGATCGACACGTACGCGAGTGAAACCGCGGGGCGCTGCTAGTATGAAATATTCAAAAATATCTAAGAAACATTAACTTATCGAGCAGGCCCAGGTTTAAAACAAATCATAATAAAAGCCAGATTCAATTTCTTTGCTCTCCGGAAGATAAATAAGAACAAGTAGAATGGAGATTTTAACTGGTGAGTTTTTCAGCTAAGTATCGCTTCACTTTCGCTTTACTTGTGGTTATCAACTGTACAAACACGCTGTGAATGTGTGTATAAGCGCAGGAGCTCTCGGCACCGTTCGAGACAATGGCAAATTCGGAAGTGTGTGTCTTGTTCGCTCTCATCTTCACGAACACATTCGCAGCATGTGTGTACACTTGCGCGTCGCTTCGTGAGATAAAAAAAAAACACTGAACTCCTTGCGTAAAGTACTAACCTGTACATATTATCGCCTTTGAGTTCATCGGCACTGAAGAAGGCCGCGAGACAGTCTTGTAGGGAGACCACCGGCCCGTAGAACCACGACCTCAGCCAACTTAGTAGCCACCACACCTGATTCAAAGGATTGAGTTTTATTTCTGCCATTCTTACACTATGATTTATTTGTTTAATCCTCAAGTCGCTGAAGGTATTCACTTTGCAATGGAAACTGAAGTTTGTTCTGACTTTTGATTTGTTTTTTTTTTTAAAAAACCACACATATCGCACCTTCGGTGCAACAAAGTCACAACAGCTTATTTTTTAATTTTACAGGAGAGGACTTTTAAAAGTATAGGCATGGTTCAGAGACAATTTGGCATACTTAACTCAATTTTGCAGTTTTGGCTATTTGTGACTTTGTTGCACTGAAGGTGCGATATGAACGAATCTTGCAAGTGCATATTTCGGAACACTTACGGAACCTTAATAACAAATTCTAACCCTGTAATACATTGTACAACAACACGAATGAAATAAATAAATAATCATTTCGCTCCATGACATTTTTTTTCTTTTGCGAGTTATGTATATTTATTTTATTTTACTAAGGTGAATGTTCTATGTTGGAGGATTTGGTTTCCGCACTTAACCCTTTCAGGTGGACCATCGTGCGCGGGCCATGGCGGCCATCGGTGGTTATTTCAACCAGCCCACCTCCCCTCAAGAAGTTGATTACATCTCCTGGTTGTTAAGAACCTCTGTGAAAGATGTGGGTGCCCCGAAGGTTTCTGTTTAAATCTGGGTGCCTGTGCATTCAAAGAACAGATGCGCAACGGTTTCCTCAGCCTCCATGCAAGCCTTACACAGAGGACTGTCCGTTATGCGTATTCGTGATGATGGTGTGCGATTATCTCTAGTTGATCCGGTATGATATGGTACTGACCCATGACTCCTGAGCCCCATGCGGCACGTGGTGGTTGAGGATAGGCTGCTGGCACCGGATCACTGCCAGGTGTTCACGAGACGGAATAGGCAGGGAGAGGTCTTGGAATGTCTCCACTCGCGTCGACACCTGAGATAATAAATTATATTAGTTAATTGAGTATGGGTGACCATCCATTACATATTAGCCTTGGACAGCACGTAAAGCCGTTGGCCTTGGCTGTCATTCGTAAATCTTTGACAGTCATTACGGGTAGTCAGAAGCCCATAAGTCTCGTCAAGGGGTATCGTGTTACTAAGCAACTGGGTTCTGGAGGTCAGTTAGGCAGTCGCTCTAAGTAAAATACTGGTATTCAGCTGCATCCGGATAAACTGGAAGCCGATCCCAACGTATATTCAGAATCCATGTTCTGAATTAATGGTAACATGTTGTACGTCGATGTCCCTGCCATCCTGTAGATGTCGGATTAGATACATACCCTATTACAGATGAGACACTGCACGGACGAGAGCAACTTGCCGTCGAACACGTCGGAAATGACGCTCCGGAACCGGACACCGCCGGACGACGTACCGTCCCCGCCGCCCATCGGGACCACGCTCTTACTGTACAGACAAACACAGTTGACAGTAATTCTTCGGAAAATAATTTTATTTGACATTGTTATTCATAACGAGCTGACCACAGACGTTGTCCTGTGTCAATACTTCATACAAAAAACGCGTAGATTTTTTTTTTCAGATTTCCCGAATTTTCCTGGCAACTTTTCCTATTTTTCTTTCCCTAAAAATCTTATACGAACCATTTAAAAAAGAAAATTAACCAAATCGGTCTAGCCGTTCGAAGTGATGCGCTTACCAATGAGCAGCATTTCATTTTTATTTAAATATTTTTTTATTTCTTTGGTGGAAAGAGATTAGAGACGTTTTTGCCCCCCTACAGTGCGACAATACGGGTTTTTAATAAATATTTTTGAATTAAAAAGAGAAAAGAGATCTACTAGCATAACTAAACTATATAACGTCAGTTAGTGGTCACCAAAGAAAGGACCTTCCTCGCACAAAGCACGGCCCTATTCGAACTCGATGGTGGCTTTGAAGTGCCCTCCTCGCTGCGCAGTACCTCCCCCCTCCCCCCGCTGACACGTGCACATGTTACTGCGCAGCGACTCGCCTCATGTTCCGAGCTGATATAAAATTTGAATCGGGCTGTACCTGTCGTGTCGAGAAAATGGTTCTTCATGAAACACATTTAATGATGGGCGAGACTTTTGTTAGGCGAGTTACGACAAATCGTCATGAATTAATCTAATCTTCATTACTTAAATTGACTACTTACCTTAATTAAAATGAGTAACAGTATCTTGTCTAAAATAGATAGTAGATATACTAACTGCTGTTCACTCCTAGTGTCAGGCGCATCGCTCGCTCCGCTCGAACACGTCTCATATCGATCCTCCGCTTCGCTCGACCACGACAACGACGATTCTGACCCGTACAACCCTTGGTTTTGACCCCGGATTAATTCTGAGCCTGGATTACAACAATATGTTATTTATTAACTTTACATACAGAAATCAGCTGTTTCATAGAAAAGTGCCATACCTACGCGGTCACAATGCACAACTTTTTTGTAATAAATAACTGACGGACAATTACAACGCTACGGGTTCTAGTAGCGAGAACTCCTGCGCTTACACACACACATTCACAGCGTGTTTAACGTACCGTAACGTAACACTTGGTAACCACAAGTAAAGCGCGCGTCGCTTCATGAGACAAAGATGATGAGATTTGACAGCATATTTATGAATCAAAGACTTTTTGGTAACCAATTGTAGAGGAAGAGAGGGACAAACTTCTAGATATTTAAATACAGTAAACCAATTCTTACCATTGGGCTGTTGTGAGTACATGTTGTATTGCAGATGGTGCGTGCCCGCGAAGCTAGCCGAGCGCCGGTGTCGCGGCGACATGGGCTCTTGTGTTTGCACTCTACAAATAACACATCAGAATAAAAATCACATACAAGACATAAAACTGATTTACAGCTTGGCAAAAAAGAGTCTGACGCGGTGACAGTTGGAACTAAAAATCGTTAATTGTGGCAACATTGCTTTAGTTGTCAACTGCTAGTACATTCTGTGTCAACAGTTTGTATATCCTAGTCGTTTTTCATAGATTTCTAAAAATTATCAACTTTCGTTGCATAATTAACTATTTAAAATGAATAAAACTATTCGTAGTAGTGGCAGAGCAGTGATTTACCACGTCTTTTCGTGGTGTTTGGCCGAATCTCAAGCGGGACAAGTTTTGTCTGATATCGAGAATGTTTATCAAAGAACTGCCGATATGACAGGTATTTATGTACCATAAATAAGTCATTGTTCCTTAAATAAGTTTTTATACATGTTTTCAATGCGAAGTTTTCTTAGTATCCAGATTTAAGTAACTTTTAGTCTTGTTTACAGAAATTGAAAATTGAGGTTATGTTTTGAAGTTTGACAAATCTCGTATACGCTAACCTCCATGATTGGATACTTGAAGATAATGAACATGGAATTAATAAAATATAGTTCCCTATTGAATTAATATGTGGAATTGCAAAGCATAAAATTGCTTCAGTCAATGTTGGGTCCATTGATATAAAGTTATGTAGCCTACTTTATATATGCATATTTAATGTTGCTATGTAAGAACCATAGTTAATGTTTAATTATTTTTTATAGGTGGCTGCTGAACGAGCATTTTCAAACATTACTGCCGAAAACTGGAAAAATTCATGCAAGCATGTAATGAAAATAGAAAAAGAATATTATGACAGAGGTGTGCTATGTATGAACAGATAGAATGTTTGGTAATAAATCTCAGAGATGACAGTAGCAGCAACAGTGATTTATCAGAATTAGAATTTGCTAGTGATTCTGAAGTTGCAGGAAGCTCTAGACAAAATGTGAGCTTTTCTGGCATTGAATATTTAGATGAAAGTGTTTTCGTTTCGTCTGATTGAATGTTTTGTATTAAAATAAAACTTCAAACAAAACGTGTTCTTTCATTATCCCTGTAAATAAACTACTGTCGTCAATTCCTAAAAATCCCACTGTTAGACTGCTCTTAGGGGCATGATTATCTGTCTGTGGGTACCTACTGCACCGCTTTCGTGACATTGAAGCCTTCCATGGTGTTTGCGTGGTGTCCAAGGGACTGAACCGTACCTGGGATTGGGATCATATCCCCAAAAATAACAAGTATCAAAAACTGTTGAGTCGTAGTATTTCGGGTTGCCACAGGTGCGATACTGGCGACCTCATTTATTCCACACTCTTTTTTGCCAAGCTGTACAGTTTTATTATTATTATCCTAGATTGACTCAAAAAAGGAGTGTCCTTTAATTATGACTTGCGACTGTTTCTAATTTACTTTTTTTTTGTTAAAAACTTTTTCTTTCTTACTGATAACATTTTCGTTTTTCCTTAATGATTATTAAGCTTTCATTAGACTTTCATCTCCTGTAGTATTGTGATTTGCGACTAGAAATCAGATAATTTATTCACTTCTTTTGAATTTGTTGAAATATTCCATTTTATCTGATGATTGGCACTTTTCTCTAGTTTGTTTTTTTTGAGAAGTCAATTTTTTTATCATTAAAAATAAGAATATATGCAACGGGCACAGACACCGTCTTGAGAGTTTGAAACTATCTTTTAAGTTTTTCTATTCGCTAATAAAGAATAACATTGTTATTACCGTAAATAGCCTTCAGTTCTTGATTCGCTATAGGACGACGGCGCGGGAGATTTTCGCCTCATCCTTGCGAAGAATGGAGCATCGCTTGCTGTAGGAAACGAAATAAAAAAAACTGTTTAAAATATGTTTGCTATTTGTTAAGCATTTTTCTGCGGATCTTCATTGGTTTTTGACACATTCGTTAAATTACAGTGCTGCACCTCCATGTATTAAAATAAATATAAATCTACCTACATGCATAGTCACTCGTGAACTCACCGCCGGAGGAAGCGGCGCGTCGCCGTATGTGCACGGTGCGCGTGTCCTGGTGGTCGCCGTCAGCTTCGGAGCCCAGCTTGTCTTCCGATGTGCTGTCCCACACCTACGGATACAAATAAATTGTACCTATTCGTAGAACAACATAGGTTAGAACTATACAAAAACATATGGGACGGAAAATGAACTAATTATGCCTCTTAGGGGCCGTCTCCACGAGCGAGAGAATCGCGGTGATATTATCGTCGAGCCACGTATTTCTATACACTCTCTTAGAACGTGTATCCACACGGCGAGAATATCGCCGCGCTTCTCTCGCTCGTGGAGACGGCCCCTTATTCATACTAAATTATACAACGCAAGCAAACATTCGGACGAAGCAAAAGGCTTAAAACATCGACTCTGTCACCAATCACAGTCTACAATCCGTCCATCTGTGTTCTTTATTCCCATTCTAATAAGGTTGCTGGTAGGTTGTTGTCACTGACAAATCTGTCAAAATCATTGTGATCTTTATTCTTGTTACAATAAGGTTGTGGACGGACATTGCGTTCCAGACCAGTTTCTAATGGCGAAAAAAATAAATTTACCCAGAAATACTTCTCAAGCGATAGATCCAGTTTGGGAACATTTATTTGTTATTGTAAAGGGCACCCGATAGTGATTTTTTATGTTGTGATGATGAGGAAAGGACTATGAACTATGATGATGATCGCAAGGATGATATTTGTATATTTACCGGTTCTTTCAGCTCCTCATGCAACTGATCCATGAAGCACCGCAGGAACTCTTGCGTGTCATGTTGATGGTAACCACGAAACATCGGATGCACCTGTCAAAGAGAACATTCTTGTTTTTAGAAAATTAAACACACAATGCTTGGCAGTCGGACCAAATTTCGTTTTCGGTAATTTTCGTTTCCGGTTGCAAAAATTAAGTACCGGTAAAGCAATACTTTCAATTAATTTATTCAGGGTAAATGCATAGTTATAATAACAACTAAAAACGCAACAAAATAATACCAGATTGTTCTATTATTACTTTAAGAAAAGGTATCGAGTTTCGTGAGATTTAAGTTTAAATATAATTATTAAAAGAATGGCATTACATTTCTTTTACGTTTGCCAATGAAAAACCTCATCGCCAAAACAAAAACAATTTTTGGTCAGATACTAATACTATAATAGTAAACATTTTTTTCACTAAGACATACATTTGTAAACATAAACTCACGCCTTCTTCCCATGGCGGTCGACAGAAACTACAGAATGTCATCTACTACGATTTAACATACTCCTTTTTCCTCGTATAAGCACAGAATACTTAAAGTACTACGTACAGAAAGGCCACTCCCTTCCCCGCACTAACATCAGTTACCGCACCTCACCCCGCACTTCGGCGTATTCGTCGCAATTCTTTAACAAGAGCGCTCGCAAACACACTTGTGTTTGCGAGCGCTCTTGGTACGAGGTACTTGGTCTCGAGGTACTTACCTCACGCACACATTCATACGTATACAAACGTCATTTTTTAATGTAGTAGTAGTAGGTAATTATTTTGCGAGCGTTGTATGGAGTGTCCGGGGTGTGGTATAAGTTCAAATACATCTGGAGGCCAATTCCCGTAATTAGAAACGTTCAAAATCTAGTCGCAATCTCATCTCACCGACAATCAATGTCAAAAATTTAAGGGGACTACCTGACCTAAAGCGCGGTCACTGTCGGACTGCATGGAAAAGAAAGAGAAGCGCGATGACACAACTCTGGTAGTTTATTGCAAAATATGAAGCAATTATCTATTTACAAAAAAATTATTGTTTGTATGTTCATAATTAGCCTATAATGTTCCCACTGCTGGGACACAGGCCTCCTCTCGGTGAGAGGGAGTGGGCCGTAATCCACCACGCGGGCCCAGTGTCAAATGTCACATGTCTTCGAATTTTTGGTTTTAGTACATGGCCGGTATGTTGCTTGTAGAATAATCTGACAAAAAATCAGAATAATTGTATTAGTATGGTTTTTATTGTAAAAAGAAAGTTTTTAGAAGTATATTCACGATTTTTTTCTATCGTATCAAAGTAGTTGTATTGTATTATGATTTCAACACACTATCTACCTAGCATACATCCTGAAGAATATCATATTTTTCTGATTTTGTTTACTGTAGTCGATCATATACTTTTAGGTATTATAAAACTTGCGGTTTTTTTGCGTTTAGGTCCTGTGATGTACTATTAAATGTAGCACTCAACTCACTGGTAACACTGGAGCTGTCACTTACTTTAGCCGTTGGCGACAGGACGTTCCCTTTGGGTGGTTGTGTATACTTACTGATAATTCGGCCGTTTTATTCCTAAACCCTACGCCCCTAATGATAGATTACAGTGAACACCACATTGGCGACGAGTAAAAGCGCAGTAAGTAAAGTAATCGCTCAAATTACGAAATAAAAAGACGAAATTAGTGACCATGATCTAAGCGAAAATCACTAAACGTGTTTGCTATACTTAATTTCGATTTACATTCATGTGTGTCTTTACGTACCTACCTATCTATGCACAAGCTGCGTTGGTAACCAGCTGAGACGAGAATGTGCTGCATAGATCGATGAAATGAGTCACTAAATACATCACAGGTCCTCTAATTCCCTTAAGGAAATTAGAGGTATTTTTGACAGATTGACGCTGAGATCAGACTGGGGATGTTCTTAAAATTACGAGAACTGCCCTTCTTGTCTTACACGTGTGTCGGTTGCGAGTAGGTCCTACCACTAAGATTTACTTCATAAACAAATAAAATGTAACTTACATTACGAATGCCATACAGTATGCCGTTAGGTACAACGTAGCCTCTTGTCTTCCTACTCCACATCTCTTTCACTAATTTTTGGTATGCTCTGGAAAGAAAACCATTATTTTAGGTGATGCGAAATAAGAATCTAACCACAGCGGGGTAATTGCGTAACACACCATCATCAATAGCAATGGGTTTCATTTTGGCAGTTCAACAATAGTAGATTGTTATGCAAGGGTCGAAAGGAATTGATGACTTTCACCCGTGTTAAACACTCTACTTTTCATTTCGAATATAAGGAAAGTAAAAAGTAGTAGTTTTTCTAAAATATTTGTTGATAACAATAACATGCAAAGTTTTTGAATTTCGGTACAGCTTACAGGGTTAGTATCCCGCCAAATAATACTATTGTCTTTTTTTATTTTAAATATAGAACACACCGCGTCATCGCCGCGGGCAGCTGTCCCGCTTAATAGTTTTTTTTTAAATTCACACTGGCTGTTTATACACTCACAAGACTGCAGCATTTTTCTTAATGTATGTAAAAAATTTCGTAGCTGACTACAGTTCTATTTTTAAAATTCATTCCTACCCTAAAAAGGGAAGTAATTAGTATGAGTATTTCCCGCCCTGTGGTGGGAAGCAACGTCTTCCACCCGCTATTTGGATCAAACAAACACTACTTTCCAAGTATGAGAAATGAAAAATTCATTCCGTTATTTACGTTGTTGAGCAGACAATTTTTTCGAACATATGAAGCAATGGATTAGAAATATACTTCAAAATGATTCTTCAGATTGAGTTTGACAGTGTGTTACGTAATTGGGGCCGGTTTCTGGAACGAAAATTACTGACGTGTCAAAATTAAAAACAAGTCAAGTGTTTCGATTGGCTGCTGATAATTCAGTCAACCAATCACAGCAGTTTACGAGCACTTGACAATTTGTTACCTATTTTTTGGGTTGATTTCCGTTCTAGGACACCATACGTAAGAGACAAAGAAAATTCTGTCTTTCTCGTTATACAGTAGAAGCTTTAATAGATTTTTAACTTTATCGCTAAAGCATAAGGTTGATTGAGAAAATTTGACAGTTTCGGGTAGCTTGATGTGCTGGCGTCTGTATCATTAGAAGCCAATTTCTGGAGCCGTATTATGAAGTATTAATGCCATCATTATTCCATTCCAAAAAAGAGATGGACCTATCGGCCTTCTATAGCTCCGTCTCTCTCTCTCACACTGGAAAAATGGTGGCATCAATATGTCATACGGCCCCTGATCGATTTTATAGTGCCACTTACAAATTGAGTGTTTTGATTTGATTATTTGAATTGAAATTGTAATTTTAAATCACCTTGAAGATGTTTTCCATTTGACAATTGACAACATTTCATATTTTTAACCTGCATGTATTATTACGTTATATAAAAGTAAATTCAAATCTAGGGCACCCATATTTTTTCATTTTTCGAAATTATGTACTTTTCATTCATAATTTTAACTTTGAAATTCGGTGTATTCTAAAAAGACGTAAGTGCCAGATGACGGTAGAATGGCGATATTACCTTTGCTTTATTGTGACCCGTCAAAAAAACTGTTAGATGTCACTTGTCTCAGTCGTTGTTTTGGTTCCGTCATTGGCGTATATTTTTCATTGGGATCCATTTTATTGGCGAAATATCAATCAAAAATTGATAATATTAACAGTAAGCAGCGTGTCGAGTTGATAGGAAAAAATATTGTTGAATTCAATTCAGTTTTTTAGTTGTTTTCTAGTTACACTTCTTAGGTGACATTGACATGTCTTGTTTGATATAATGTTTTCAATCAAAGACATTGGAATGCGCAAAGGTAACTACCTCATTCCGCCGTTTATGTGACGTCATCACATGTTTTTTGATTTTTATTTTTTTTCTCAGAAATTTAGAAATAAAAAAATAAAACAAAAATATATTTGAACTCAGGATACGAAAATAAAGAAATAGTATTTTTGTTTTAAGGTCGTGTCAGGTTTGAAATGTTGTCAATTGAGATTAATTTTTAGAAACTCAATTGATCGTCAATGATTATTCAATTACAATTTAATAATAATATTCAAACATAATTGTTGAACAAAGTGATGAGATATAAAGACGGAACTGTGAAATATAGATGAATATGTTACTAACTCCCATTAGCGAGTGATTTCGTAAGAATGTAACCACTAAAGTCCTTGTTTCCAATAGATGTTATTACCACTAAACGAATATCAACTTTATTTTAGTGTAAATTAAATTGATATCAGAATGACTAATACCTACTATTCAAAACGGCATTAAACAAACTGAACTTCATATGTGGATTTTAAAGTTGTTTTTACAAGAACATATATTATTTTGTTTACATGTTTGGAAACTAAATCGTGAACGCAGGATACAGGGTGTGTTTTCATTTTCATCAGATACTTTTGGAACGGACCATATAGTACTCTTTGTTATACATAAAAAAGGAATATACAGCTTCATGTTTGCGCACATTTAACTTCAGCTATGCAACACTTTCAGGTCCTTACCTGCTGATCCCAGGCTTCTTATCAGCCGCCAGCACGGCGACAGCGGCCGCGCACTCCAGGAAGTATGAGGTGAGCGGTGCTGTGTTGCTAAGAGCCTGTAGTGCCGCGTTCATGTAGCACGTGTTGCCCATGTTCTGCAGCCCCACCAATCCTGCCGCGTGCGGATCTAGTGAGGGGCGAGGGCATACGATAAGTATATCCTACTAATATTATAAATATGAAAGTTTGACCGGTCAAGCCCCGCGCGTTACCGATCGGTGAAGAAACAATAGAAAATCAATTGTGTCTCATTAGCGGAGCTTGACAGATTAAATGTTTGCATGTTTGTTACTCAATTACGCAAAAACGGCTGAACGGATTTGGATGTTTGGCACACAAATAGTTTATAACCTGGATTAACTCATAAAATACACTTTTTATCCCGGTAGTACAGTCAACAAAAGAGATAAGTATGCAGGATCGTCGGATATAGTTGAAGTTTAGTGAAACCGATGGATGTTGTCGACTAAAATTTAATTTGATAAAAGAGCCGTTTGTTTCTATTAATAAAATTAAATTATATTCGAGAACATCCATCGGTTTCTTATTAAACTTCAACTATATCCGACGATCCTGCACACTTATCTCTTTTGTTACTGTACATTCCCGTGGGATAATATCCGACATCCACGCGGGCGAAGCCGCTGGCAAAAGCTAGTAGCCTATATTGTTCCCACTGCTGGGTCACACACAGCGTCTCCTATGTGTGAGAGGGATTGGGCTGTAATCTACCATATGGGCTCAGTGTGGTTTGTTAATGGCGAGTGTGAACTCTATTTACTAAGCATGTTATTTCATTTTGCATTCAATGTTGTTTCATTGAATTTCCTCGGAACCATCGAAGCGCACAACAGCCGCAGGAATGTTTTCGTCGGCACCCGGGCATTGTATTCCCCTCCCTACCTGCTCCAGACAGTGCAGTCGTTTATCGCTTATTCCATTTAAAACTTAGTTGCTAAATACGCAGTTGACAAAAACAAGGCCGAAATCACACTAATTACACTAATATTATAAAGACGAAAGTTTGTGTGTGTGTGTGTGTGTGTGTGTGTGTGAGGGTGTGTTTATATGTTTGTTACTTCTTCACGCTCAAACGGCTGGACCAATTTTGATAAAATTTTGTATGGAGGTAGCTGACACCCTGGATTAACATATAGGCTACTTTTTATCCCGACATTCCCACGGGATCGACACTTACGCGGGTGAAACCGCGGGGCGCAGCTAGTCTATACTAATCTATATCTATACTAATATTATAAAGAGCTAAAATTTGTTTGTAAGTTTGTATGTAGGGGGTAATCTCTGGAACTCCCAGTCGGATTTGAAAAATTCTTCTTGCATTTGATAGCCCAATTCTTGAGGAAGGCTATAGGCTATTTAACATCACGCTATGACCCTTAGGAGCCGAGCAAAAAGAATAAAAAGTCAAAAAGAACGTTAAGTGATAGCGCGGGCGGGTGATGCGATACGACGGGGTGGCTCGGGGGAAACAAGAAGTTTCACGCGAACGAAGTCGCGGGCTGAAGCTAGTGTCTCATAAATATGCCTGTAATGGCATCAGCACTCATACTCTCTAGCGGTCTTAGTAGCAGCCCGGAGTCTGGATTGGTGCCCGGTTGATGGCAATAGGCTCGCCCCCTATTACATGAGACTTAAACATAACTGGCGAAATGTGAGTGTACTATAGGTGCTTAACCCTTCAGGCAATATAGGCGTAATACCCTGCAAATCTGAACGTGATTCAGTTTATTATAACTCCGGATTTACTGTCAAATTATGTATGGTAAGTGCGCAGTGCTACACACCTCCCACCCTATTTCATGTTAAACAAATATCAACTTTATTTTAATGGTTATTAAGTTGATTTTAGAGTGACTAGCACTATTGAAAAAGTTATAAAAATGTTTGAAGTTGTAGCGTAAACTGAACTGTATTGTGTAGGAATTAGCGTTGAAAAAAGCGGGAAAAATTCCCGTTTCTTTCCAATTCCGTTGTTTTTTTCAATGTTTCATTCGAAAGTTTCAAGAAAATTTGTCGGTATATATTTCATGTTTTTTTTTCAATAAAACCGAAAAATATGAAAGAAACGGGAAACTTTCATGTTTTTTTATTCAAATCCGTTCTTACTATATTTAACTTAAGATATTCTATGCTTTATCTCTTTCCATAATAATACGTACTTATAAAATGGAGGGTAGTATGAAAAAAAATTCAATAAAACTTGTTTGTTTCAACTTTTCAAAACATCAAGCGAAATATTCGAAAGAATCCTGTTTCTTTCCAAAGGATACCTTCCGTTAATTTTTCTATGTAACATGCGAAAAAAACGGAAAAAAACCACAATTTGTTTTTTTTTTCGTGAAAAAAAAACAAAATGTTATTTTCGGCATTTTCAACGCTAGTAGGAATTAGTTATTTTTCAATTAATTCATATTTGTTTACATTATTGGCAAATAAATCGCGAACGCAGATTAGTATATCTCACCTCTGGCACGTGTGTCGTGTTCGTAGTGGACGTCGTGCGTGTCGGGGTCCAGATCGTCCTCCGCCATGGTCAGAGCCACGGCACCCAGACGTGTTGGACTCTCACACGTCGAATCTGGACTAGCCTGGGTAAAGGATATACAAGGTAAGGTGACAGTGCCAGGAAGCAAGAAAATTATTCAAGAAGAATACAATGTTGCATCCGGTTAGACTGGATGCCAACCCCAATATAGTTGGTATAAGGCTAAGCAGATGATGATTTACTTAGTTTTCTCTGGATTACCAAAATCTTTATTTATTTATTTTGCACAATTTTTTTACCTTAAGTATACTGTTGACATTGCACTAACTATATCTATACGCCATAAAAAATCGTCTTTCCTTGCAGAAATTGGTTCTGCAACACATTCCACAAAGCCTCAGTATCAAAATTCTGTATTTTTTTCAGTTTGCACATCAGACATTTCTATGCATGCACAGATAAAGTTATTCTATTCGGCAACTTATACGCGAACTCCTTAATGTTGCAGTAATCACTTTTTATCAGCAGGAACGGACGGTTGGTCTTTTCACCAACCTATCACATAAAAGAATAAATTCAAGTGATGTCATTGTACCAACCACATATGCCAAGGCTGCTCTGATGTGGACCTCTTTCTCGCACAGGTAGCACCATATCCGCTCCGTGGACACATTCATGTGTACGCAGTGCAGAGGAAAGGTCTGGAACAAAAGTATTAATTAGAGATGATGGACACTGATGACTCTGGAGATCCTTGTTGGTTCTGCACCATAGAATGAAGGAAATAATTCGTGCTTGGTTGCAAGAACGTCCTGTGTTGCATCCTCGGCAAAAATGCCCTCCCCCACTATTACATGGGACAAGGGACTTTACTAGCGAAATGTATTATGAATCTTATGCTTTAAAACGATAATGTTATCCGTGTTATAGAAGATTCTTTGCAGGGCTAGGCTTTAATAGGGCTATGGACTTTTAGCTGTCTTGAGATATTCTTATACTATAACCATATCATCGCACTAGGCCCGCTGGGTATACTACAGCCCACTCGCTCTCAAACAGAGGAGGCCTGTGTCCCAGCAGTGGGAACATTATATAGGCTGATTATAGGTATGTGTTTAAAATGTTAATCGACTAATTCGCTCTTATTAGACTTATCGTGTGGTGGCCCAGTGGTATCGGCCGCGACTTACGAGTTGTAGGTCGTAGGTTCGAACCCAGACCGGCGCTTTACTTTGTGTAAATTATTTCATCACCACTGCTCTCAAAACGGTGAAGGAAAACATCGTGAGGAAACCGGCATGTCCTAGAACCAAAAATTCAAAGACATGTGACATCTACCAACCCGCACTGGGCCCGCGTGGTAGATTACGGCCCACTCCCTCTCACAGAGAGGAGGCCTGTGTCCCAGCAGTGGGAACATTATAGGCTGATGATGATGATGAGACTTATCGATATCAATAAGAACCGTAAGATTTCATGATTTGTAAACATATTAGCAAAGTGGTAGTTGGTCCGACTGCCCAGAATACGCCACACGTACCTACATTTATTTCAAGATCGCACAACACGTGGATCTGATTAGCGGTTTAGGAGACATAAAACATGTCGTATCAAAAATCTTCATTACAAAAGCGGCTTCAATAAATGATTCACTTGCTCTATATCTGATTCATTCCACACACATAATTATGACTTGCACAAATAAACTCACGCACAAAGAAGATTTCATGCCTGATACGTTTGTTAGCTATTCTTAGCTTTCATTTTATTCTTAAATAGTGTACAAAGCGCTTTGTGAGGTCCTTTATATGACATCGGATCATTGTATTGTAAAGTTTTAGTACATAATAATGTACTTGTTGTGTGTGTCATGAAAGGCGACTTTTGCTCGATTTCTATATCTTACTGACCGTTATCAGTACGTAACAATTTCGACCAAAATCTAGTCGCCATCACATCTCAGCGCCCATCAATATGTGTCAAAAACTTGTCAAAAATGTTGGGTAATTAGAGGTATTTTTGACAGATTGAGGGTTGAGACTGAGATCAGACTGTAAACGTTCTTAAAATTACGAAAATTGCCCCTCAGGTAAAATTGATTAATGCCTGTATCAAAAGTCCAGTCTACAATTTGGTCAGAAAAACGATTTAATTCGAGATCATGCAAAATAACAAGCATTCTCTTGAACTTTTTCTATCGGAAGATTGAAACAGGTGAAGTTCAGAGGGGCATTTCTCGTAATTTTAAGAACGTTCACAGTCTGATCTCAGTCTCAATCTGTCAAAAATACCTCTAATTTCCTTAAATTTTTGACAAGATTTTGACATTGACTGTCGCTGAGATGAGATTGTGACTAGAATTTGAACGTTTTTAATTACGGGAATTGGCCTTCTGATATATCTATGGGTGGCTGTGGATTATGGCAAATATTTATAGCACATTTAATTCCAGAATATGTGCCAAAGCAAGCAGTGCATGAAACTGCAGTATTTTTGGCGACAAATTACCGACGGATTGAGAACAGTAATAACCCATTTCCTGGCTGTTTGTGTCGAATTTTACACTTTGACGTTGGGGCGATAAAATGTCGTACGTATACAATTCGCTGAACAATTTATATGGTCTGAGTTAACTCGACACAAGGCATGAAGGTTCATCAACCGATATATTTACGGATCAAACAACGGTGTTAAAAAAAAGCGACCAATTGCGAGTCGGATTCGCATCCGTACCACAGTACAATATTGAAACTTCAACATATATTTTTTATACACTTTTCTTGTATGGGAACTCTCTTTAGTTTTTTTTTTTATTTAACCTGTTTTGTCCCACTGCCGGGTAAAGGCCTCCATCATAAATGTTTCCACTTTTCTTTGTGCTGTGCCTTCTCCGTCCAATCGGTTAGGAACGAGTCCAAATCGTGTCACGCCAGCGTTTCTTAGGCCTGCCCCTTTTTATTTAACTTTGTTTAATTTTTGAAGTGAAACTTCTTTACGCACGCTTGACTTGGGGAGTAAGCTGGCGAACGCGTGACGTAAGCTTTACGAAAAGTGTGATCGGACGAGGCGGACGGGAGTTGAGTGGGGGATATAAGCAAGAGAAAGCAGTGCGCGCGCACATTTTCTTTCTCTCTTCCTCTCATAGCCAAATACGTTTGAAGTTTCACTTCAGTCGTGTGGTCATAAGCACACTCGGTTTTTTTTTTATTACGAGTCAACAATAAATTATCAATTACAATTAGAATAAGAAATTAAAACATATATTTACTACCAACACGTCTAACTTAGTCAAATAACCCGCCCCTAACTGTTCCCGGCGCAAAGATGCCCAAAACGCTTGCTGCATTGCCACGTTGAATGGCAATGGCCAACCTTTGCACCAAGAACGAGTCGTTTTTATTATTTGGTACTAAAGCGGCCACAGTAGAACACACTGTGCAAAATTGCAAGTGTCAATGTATTAAGGTTCAAGAGATACAGCCCTCTGGAAGACGGACGGATGGACGGACAGCGGAGCCTTAGTAGTTGGCACCCTTTGGGTACGAAACCCTAAAAACATTATGATTTAATTTAGATCTTTGGGAGTCACGAGGATCTGAGCCCTGATTCACAACCATACGACAGGCTATCGTATCGAAAACCTGACCTGATTTGACTTCCCCTCAACAGCAAAAACTGTTGGAAGAACAGCGGGCGTCTATTTGATTTAAACTGACAACATTTTCGGGTTTTGGACTTGTGAACAGCGTTGAGTAGACTCCTACGATAACAATGATTAATGTTCGATGCGATACGGAAGCATATCGAGTGTTTGTGAATAAGGGGGCTGGTCTAATAATTATGGAGCTATACATAATGCAATCCACGAACGTGCATCATGTGACTCTTGTCATTGTAATAAGGAGTAAAATAGAATGATTGACGCTCATTCGTGTAAATGCTACATCTGTACTAGAGGTTTCGACTATCGGTAATCATAAGAGAATGTTACTTTTATAGTCAATAATTACAAATAAGTACGTATTAATATCCGCTATAACCGTATTAAAGTCAATGAAGCGAATCATTAGCTATAAATACCTCTAAGAAAGATAACAAAACAGCATTCTATTGATTTGAACTTCGCAATAATATTTCGCCTTTTAACTGTAAGATGATAATATTTATGAATGCAAAGCGGTATTTATCATGATTCGGCACAGCCGGGCGGAAAAATATTTCGTACTAGCTTCTGCCCGTTGATTCGCCCGCGTGGATGTCGAAAATTGTACCACGAAAAAGTGCTGCTGGGACAAAAGTAGCCTACAATTAGTAGTAGCCTGAAATGTACAAAGAGATGGCATCCTGGGGCCTTCCGCAGGATGCCATTTATCTCTATGCCAAATTTTATCGAAACCCGTTCAGTGGTTTAGGTGTGAAAAGATAACATACAGACAGTTACTTTCGAATTTATAATATTAGTATGGATAGTAGCATAACACATGTGTAAATTCTATGTACAGACAGACACCAGCACATCAAGCTACCCGAAACTGACAAATTTTCCCAATCAACATTGAACCTAATAATTATGCGATAAAGTTGAAAATCTACGACAGAACTTTGACAGACTGTAGTAGCTTGGTGTGCTGGCGTCTGTATATACTATAAAGCTACCATTTACTGGGTACGTCTTTCATTGAATTGAATGTGTCATGGCGGCTCATAGTATCTCGTGCTCACTCAAATGTCTCGCTGAAGATGGCGTGTGTTGGATCTGTAAGTTCCCTTCATAACAAAAAAAAAACCTACTGCCCTTTGAAATGGGCAACTAGCTTCCTCTTTGATTAACCAACCCCTTGACCTTTCAAAAGTGCCTCTTCTTTTGAGCGTATCGATGCGACTGCTATCTGACTTCCACAACCCAGTTACTGGGTAATACGAAACCCCTTGGTAAGACTGGTTGACAATTGACACTTTGACAGTCGTTACGAGTCGTCAGAAGCCCGAAAGTCTGACAACCAGTCTTACTCGTAAACAAAATATAAGCATAATATTAATTTTACGACAGATGTAAGTAATAAAAAAACAATTTTATACACTTCTATTGTTCTTTTTTTTTTGTTACTGTGTTTTATGTACTAACGATCAAACTTAAAGTCAACTACCTACCTTTCAAATGTTTCTATGCAATAAAGATTAGCGTAAATGCAATTCTCGATAAGGATACTTAAGTCACCAAGTGTATTGGCTGGACATCTGTAGATCTATAGACTATACCTACACACCCAATGTTCCAATCCATACTAATATCACAGAATACTTAAAGTACTACTTACAGAAAGGCCACTCCCTTCCCCGCACTAACATCAGTTACCGCACCTCACCCCGCACTTCGGCGTATTCGTCGCAGTTCTTTAACAAGAGCGGTCGCAAACACAAGTACCTCACGCACACATTCATACGTATACAAACGTCATTTTTTAATGTAGTAGTAGTAGGTAATTATTTTGCGAGTGTTGTATGGAGTGTCCGGGGTGTGCTAATATTATAAATTCGAAAGTAACTCTGTCTTTCTGTCTGTCTGGCGGTATGTTACCTTTTCACGCCTAAACCACTGAACTAATTTAGATGAAATTTGGTATACTTAGATATAGTTTGAGTCCAGGGAAAGGACATAGGGTATTTTTAATAACGATATTCCCACGGGATCGAAACTTATGCGGGTGAAACCGCGGGGCGCAGCTAGTGTATTATATTATAAAGGGAAATAATAATGGTTCCGAAAAACAAATTAAACTCCAGCGATCTGTGGCCGACAAAAAAAAATGGATCTTCGAATAACAAAACTAAACTTCCGAATAAAATACTGAACCTCCGACAAAATTACTAAGTTACTGACAACAGAGGTTTGGTTAAAATAATCATAATAAATATATACGCGGGGCTACGTCGACTTAGGATCCAAGAGTGAGCGAAGGGCACCCCCAGGTTCGGTTTGGTTAGGTTACTTTAAACCCTTTACATAGAAATAGGTACCCCGCGAAGCGGGGCTCCGTCGACATAGGGTGCAAGAGCGAGCGAATGAGAATAAAAATGTATTTGTATTCTCATTCGCTCTACCTTTACCTAGGTATATATTAAAACGTAAGTTTTACGGCAATAAACAGTCATGTTGAAAAAAAAAACTGTCGTTTATTGAAATACCTTTTGGTGCAGTGTGCTATGGTCATTTTTGACTTCAGAGCAGCCGATGTGGTGGCAGTCGGGCTGCAGGCAGATCCAGAGGTTGGGGCCGGGACAGCCGCAGTCGAAACATGTTAGCGTCTGCAACAAATGTGACAACTGTTCTATTTTGTATGGAGAATTTGATTTATTGATAAAGTTCTTAATTTATAGTTGTACTAGGATCTTTCGGCGTGTGACCAGCAAAATCGAAACTAACGCCTACATCTTGTTTTTCAATACAATTTGGCAAAATGATTTCACAAATGTTTACCAACAACGCCCCCTGTAAATTTCGTTCAAGCGCCAAAAGATTGTAGCAGACGAACAATCCGATTCAAACATTCTGGCGGTTCGGAACATGAGGCGAGTCGCTGCGCAGTAACAAATACATGGGTCAGCGGGGGTGAGGGGTAGGGTACTGCGCAGCCAGTAGCGCACTTCAGAGCCACCATAAAGTTTGACGAGAACTACAGGGTGAAATTGAAAACATGTGACAATTCGAAATGAGAGATTGTAACTCATCATTATGAACAACTTTTACTATGGGACTAAACCTGAAATCGCGAAAAAAAAGTCTGCTGTTCCCTAAATTTATGTTCGCATAACTCTTCAAAATGTAGGAAACAGCATACAACAGCAGATTAGAAAAGTACTGAACTACATGTGTAGTAGTGGCGCGGTGGTGGGGCCAACCTAGCGACATCGGGTTCTGATACATTTTCAACTCCCGGGCATATCTCCTTCTTTCATATATCTATGGTTTGGAGATAGCATACTTTTTGTCCTTATATTGCCACGGGATATACTATAGTAAAGTAGCTGCGCCCCGCGGTTTTACGCATAAGTCTCAACTTACGTAGGTGAGACCGCGGGGCGCAGCTTCTTAACTATAAATCAAATTATTCTATTCAAAAGTACCGTACATTCAAATACGACTTTACTGTGAAAATTGTATACTGTATGGTCTTTCTATACTTTATAGCAGCAGCTTAATTTTAAATTGATCAACATTTCTGTTCATTCATTCATTTCACACTGTATTATAATAAGTACATTGAACATCCAACAAAGGTTTGTTGTGAGGCTCAGAATCCTTGAACTAGATCTAATTGCAATTAAAATTCTCATTAGTAGTACTTGAATAATTAATTATTTATCAAGGCATGATATGTATTCATTGTCTTATAGAGCATGATAAGGCCCTGGTGTGTAATGCAAGAGAATATTATTTATTTATTCAAAATCAATGTTATGTATTCAAAATCTGTCAATAACATAATATAAATGTAAAATATATAAATATATTAATGTTTTGTTATATACAAGCTTATTTTTTTATCACCATCCAAATTTTTACAGGGTGTTCTACCCATGAATATGAACAACTTTCACTATGGGACCAACTCTGAAATCACGAAAAAAAATCAGCTGTTTCATACAAAAGTTCAATACCTACTTGACCAAAATGTATCGAACAGCTGATTTTTTTCGTGATTTCAGAGTTGGTCCCATAGTGAAAGTTGTTCATATTTATGGGTAGAACACCCTGTAAAAATTTGGATGGTGATAAAAAAATAAGCCTGTATATTAATGTTTTGTAGAACTTTTTTAAGTTAGTCCTTAGACTTGACATGCATTATCAGTTTTGGGGGTAGCACATTCACTGACGTTGGTACTACATACCTTCTTGTGCACTTACCAAAGTAGTCTGTTACCTTTGGAACAGCAAGTGTCTTCTTCTTAGATAAACGAGTTGAGTACATATGCTTACGTTCCACTTTGTGGCTGAACAATTTAACAATTAATATTAAGATGAATTGGGAGTACTTTACACATTTTGAACAGTTCTTCATAATTATTATTTAATGTTTTCTTAGTTTTTTTTTTATCTATAAGTAGTTTTAGTAACCTTATCTGTAATATGTTAATTTTATTTAAAGTCTATTCAAACTTATGTTTCAAATTAATATTATTTCAAGTTAAACAAATATCAACTTTATTTTAATTGTAATTAAGTATAAGTAAAGACCATATCCACCCAAGCCATAACCAATAGTCAGCCAGTGCATAATATAAGGTATACAATACAGTACTTTACTGCTGACAACGTACTTAAGATTTTTGAATTTACCCAAAATGGAGCACAGCTTATTACTTATAAGAGGTAGCTGTTTCTAAACATACACACTGACAAACTTGCTTGTTGCTATGCAAACATTCATACAAACAAATTACCTTTTACTTGCACTAAAAAACTATTTTTATGATATATCATAAAATACTAAGTGCATGCTTATTCACTCGCCATATATGGCGAGTGAATAAGCATGCACTTAGTTTTACTTATAAGTAAAAGTAATATTTATTATAATGCCATTATCATTTGCCCGCTGAACCACATTGTCAAAATGGTTTTGCATAGCTTGCTGTATGAGATCGATATTATTATGGCTATAAACCAGGCAAGTATCATCAGCATACATAAATGACTTACTTATATTTTTTAAATACATTAGACATGCTATTGACATGCATTATGTATTGTGATGGGCCATATACTGAACCGGTCGGCACTCCGAATTTAATGTCACCCCATACATGTTTTGTTCCACTGACACAGAGTCTGAGCGATCTGTTTTAAGGTACTTGCTAAACCATGCATGGAGCCCCTTATGCCACATTCATTCATAGCCTGCAACCAGCCGTAGTGGTCCAATGTATCAAATGCTTTTATGAAGTCTATAAATATAACCATAACTAATATTAATAAAATAGGCTGGACTAATTTGTTCTTTTATTTGTTTTAGATCTTTAATTCTAATATCATCTGACCCCAGTGACTTAATTGAAGTCTAATTTATCTATTATAAAAGTTTCTACGTCTTTAGGTAGCACTTTTTTAAATTGGAAACTTACATTACAAACATTAACATAATTATCTCGATGAGATGTGTAATTCTTAATTATTTTATCTGATACATACAGGATGGCAGGGTCATTGACACACAACCTGTTACCTTGGTTTCAGTACATGATCCCGAAACCCATGTGTTGAAATTTTTCATTGGTTATTAAATAAAAAATTTGCAAAAAATTGCATCATAATCCATTGTGCAGTTTAGAGACCTATACGGCCATACAAACAGACACGAAAAGTGACTTTCATTTATATTAATATGTATAGTTGTTGATAATGGCATCATCAGCTGATGTGATGCTTAACCTAAGACAAAGATTTCCATAAAATGTTTAAATTTCTTCTAACAATGTTTTGTGTGAATGTTTTTTATAGTACAAAGAATTTCAGGGTGCATACAATAACAAATGAACCATTAACTGCGATTTACAGCCTCCCAATAAGAAGAAAAAAATGTAAACACTACTGTGAGAAAGTATTAAGTAACAATCAATGATAAACATGTCAGCGTATGTGCAGTCAAGCTATTGCTAGGAATACTCGGTAGTCGGCACTCCGAGCGTTACACAATGATAACTAGGACTGAACCAAGAATGCTAATTACTTATGACATTACATTTGAGGTTATAATCATGAAAATTATTAATATTTACCTCTTTCGTCTGCCACAGCTCCTTCCCGAGAATATCAGCTAGTTTATTCAGATGTTCACATGTCACTCCTTTATCCATTTTTTAGATTACACTAGTTTTATACGTAAATATGAAGACGAGTATACTGTTCACAATAGGCTTGTAAATAAAAGACATTATTCTATACTATGGCGAAACAAAACAAGAAAGAAACTACAGCAGGAGGTACTAGAAACAAATAGTTAAGTTTAAAAGGAAACATTTCGGAAAAGGGGCTAATAATTGATTAGATTACAGAAATTTCCTACAACACAAAACCTTCCGTGACGAGCGAAAAGTCAGAGCCTCAGCCCTCTCTTATTTGGATTCATCCAATCGTATTGGATTCGAATGTTTCATTCGATTCCTGTAGCGCGGTCTCACTTATTTACTTATCATTGAACGAAAAAAAGATAGTCGACTTCGTAAATCGACATTTTGAAGTATACGATCTTGAATAGGATACCACTAAACTCTGGAGTTGCCGTTTTACGTAAAATAATCAATTTTTCATGTGACTGGTGGTGTTGTGAAAGAGAAAACTATTTTTATAAACATTATTGTTCTTTTTCCTATCAAAATAATGATTGTAAGTTCTCTCTGCAAGCTCATTCCAATATTTTTATTTATTATTATTCTTCTTATCTCGTCCCGTGCCTCGGACAAAAGTGATTGGTTTAGCCATCAGTTAAGTAACTGGGGTTTGAATGGAAAATACTGGTATTCAGCTCATCAGCTGCATCAGATTAGACTGGAAGCCGAGCCAATCCCAACATCGTTGGGAAAAAGCTATACAGATTGATCTATTTTGATCTCGTAAAGCCTTGTCCACACTGAGACCGTAGTAGAGACACACTACGCGCCGCGCCTTTGCGGGGTGCCCACGACCTACGATATTACTTGGGAAGTTGGGGTCAGCGTAACACGTTTTCTTCTTCCAATAATTTATAAGTCAAACTTCACGCATCAAGTCAATCTAGAACACAATGAGATCAATTTCCGGTAGGTGGCACCATCAGCACAAGCAGTAAAAAGAACGGCAAGTGGTCAAATCGCTAAGAGATTTATGTAGAGAACATAATGATAGCTGCACCCGCAGTGATTTCACAGCCACACATCGATTTTGACTGCGTGTCTATTTAGCATTGCATTGTACAGACGCCAGCACATCAACCTACCCGAAACTGTCAGATTTTCCCAATAAACTTTGAACCTTATGCTTTAGTGATAAAGTTGAAAATCTATTAAAGAAATTTGACAGATTGTAGTAGGTTGATGTGCTGGCGTCTGTACATAACACGAAAGGTGCACACCTTTCGTGTACAGATCAAGCCATACATAACCAGTTTAAACTGACTTCTGTTTGTAATATAATAATAATAAAAACTTTATTGCTCAAAAGATTACAAAGATTTTACATTGGCCCCAAACTAGGCAAGCCTGTATCTTGGGCACCAAAAAAAACGTATACAATGCGAGGTCAGCTAAAACTGGAAAATTAAAGCTTGATATGTAGCCGTGTGTATGTACGTACGTTTCATTGCGAGTGCGAAAGAAAATAAACCCTCGTGTTTAAGCGCGGCTTAAAAGTGGCAAAATACTCATCATTAGGCAGTTGTCCCACCGCTGGCAAGGAAGCGACTAACTATCGGCTATTTTCTTGCTCAAGAAACATACAATAGATATACATTCCGTGTAAAAAAAAGAGATGCATATATTAATAGTTGATCGCTAACTGTTCACTCTGCCGGCCGGCGAGGACTCGCTCCATTGGTTTGTCGCTGAGCGACCAGAGCTATCAAAGATAATACTCGCTCAGCGATACTCGCTCAGCGATGCTCGTTTGGCGGTTCGAGCTCACGCCGAGAGATCAACCGACACTGAAAACCCTGTGGGACTAACCGCCCGCGCCCCAAGCGAGTGGTGCATGCAAGTAATCGCCCATCGCACTCGGACACTCGCTGTTAGCCCAGCGACAAAACTATCGGAACTACACACCCGCTGCTCGCCAACTTGTTTTCATTTGCTAGTTCTACTCGCTACTCGTTCATCGCAGGCGGTGAGACAACTGCCTAACTTCTTCGATAAACAGCTGACCAGCTTTTCCGAACTGCTAATTTTATGTCAGTCAAATTGACAGTGTCTTAAAAAATATTTGACAATGACATTGATATCATTGACATTTTGGTTTTCGTGTTCGCGATCGATTGTTTGTTTGGCAAGTGAATGAATAGTTTTATAAAATAAAAACATACCTATTACTTCCTCAATGCTTCATTGAGCACCAATAGCGGCGTAATACTAAGAGGAAAATTTGCAGTGGCCACGCAATGACTTCGGCATCGTCGAGCAGTGCCCGGTCATTGTTCGCCGAATCAAAACAGCGTTTAGCAGAAAGGGTGCAAGTCAATATGAACAACATCTCGTCTTTAGCGCGCCAGATACAAAGAGGATCCAAGTCTAATGAGGTACTAGGTGTTCCCATAAGTTAGCGTTTTTGAGCTTAAAAGTATTATAGCCTACCAAATTATTCCCGGAACGGGAAGCAAGTAGTTTGCTTTACACCTATTGCTATTGATAACGAAATCATTAAAGTCAAACCTCTCTTGACTATCCCTGCGTAACCCATTATTATTTACAGGGACATTTGCAACAAGATAGGCTTAGAGGATCCAATGCACTCTTTTAATTTATGAAATTAAGTATAAGTACTTGCATTTTTTATTTCTTCCTTATCTTTTGATAGACCAATTTCCAAAGTCAAACTCCTTGCATGCTCCTTGCAAGGCAACCAAACTCCTTGCATTGATATATGTATAAGTCTATGGTCTAGTGTTGTTCTTATTGTTTTTTCTTTTCACTTTCCAGCTACTATCAAAAGCAGCCAGAGACATGGCATCAGCTGAGCATCAAATAGAGAGCAGTGAAGAGAATCTGAAGAAGATGCAGCTGATTGCAGTTCACATGGGGTACCAGTTTGAGAATATACAGAAATCAGCTCAGTTGCTCAGTGAGATCGGAGAAAAAGTCACTGCTATGTCTACTCCCCAGGCTACGCAGAGATGATAAGGCATTGACTTGTAACTTAATTTTGTATGGTTATAAAAAGGCAAAAAGAATCGGCAAGCCCGGCTCCCATTTCAGTGATGAGGATGAAGGTTTAATTAAATAATTAAATCCTAGTCTGGTTTCTAAAATTTACTTTTTTTTTTCTTACGTGCACTCATCATTTTGTATACGGTCTTTGCATACAATGTGTCTGGGAAGTCATTTACTGGTGCATGTTTAAGCTCATCTCATGTTGTAAACACTTTTTTGCAGCAATGGCGGAGTTTTTGGTTTCCTCTCAATTTTTTCTTAAGTTTTAAGTAAAGAAATGTAAATAAATTATAATTATCAAATATAAAAGTTAGTTTTGTTTTGAATCTTTTGACTTCTGCATAAATAACCTAAATATGTACTTGCATTTATTTATTACCTTTTCGCATGCAAAAAAGTACAAAGTCGGGCTTAATGCCTTAGGCATTCTCTACCATTCAACCAAAGATGTTGTAGAGATTAGATGGCAGGAACTTTGGTTGAGAAGAACATCATAATGATAATTATAATATCTTCTACACATATAATGAAGGTATTGTACCTATCCCACCAAAAACATTTTCATATAAAATGTTGCCAAGACGAGACCACATATGGCTTGCAATGTCAAAAAGTTATCAGATCTCATGTAGAGCCAAGCATCTAACTCTACACGCCCTAACTCTACAAGCCCTAAACATAAAAGTAATGAACAGTAAATAAATTTTTCACCTTACGCCCATGTGATGGTAGCGAAACGGCCAAGCCACATTATTTTGACAAAGGTGTAGAGTTTAAAAATGGAATTTTCGCAGCTTTGCTATTTATTGCTATAAAAAATATTTAGGAGTTTGGTTTAAGATTTGGTTTTAGGATATCATTTAATTAATTAATTAGGGTCTTGTCGCCCATTATCTCTCCGTCTCTTTATTTTTCTATGTCTCTGGTCCTATGTTCAGTGTATATGTATAACAAGCTTCTGCCCGCGACTTCGTCCGCGTGAAATTTCCTATTCCCCCGACCCATCCAGTCGCGTCGCATTGTCCGTCCATGCTATTACTTCGTTTTCGCTAAGCGTTCATTGTGACGCTTAGAGTCTTAGCGTGATGTTAATAGCCTATAGCCTTCTTCAAGAATTGGGCTATCAAATGCAAAATTTTTTTCAAACTCGACTGGTAGTTCAGAGATTAGCGCGTTGAAACAAGTAACATCTTCAGCTTTATTATTATTGGTATAGATTAGAAAGATCTAAGTATTTCATGAAATGATCTCTCAGTGTGGTACTCGCAGCTGTACCCATGGATTCACCTGCATTGCTTTTGAGAATGTTCCCTGTCTAGTATCCCATTGCCAAGTTACCAGACTTCTAAAACCATCGAAGTCTGAAAGTTTATTAACGAAGATGAATAAATCAGACACTCGGTATATGCGTTTATTATACCTTCTAGTTAATCACATTTATCAAATGAATTCAATCAATCATATGGAAATGGTAGTAGGTAAGTAAGTGTACTATTTAGTTAGATCGTGACCGGTAGATACGTCTCAGGAAGTGCCCCAACCTGCTCTGCGATTGGGACCACCAGTGAAAGTACTAGGATAGCCGCAGGTTTGAGTCCAATGGATTAATTACTGCTTTTGTTCCGGCTAATACCATTCTGGTGAATGAATATGATTTCTATTGTTTTGGTCGTAAGGTGTGTTTCTGTGAGGAAGCCGTTGGAGCATTTACGTTATGCCGTAGATTTGTGATTTAATGCTATTATTAGATTTGTATGTCCAGTCGTGTCAGTAGACATCAATATATAGGTATGTTAGACCAGAAACAGACTTCTCTCCAAGGAGTCCTAAGGTACCTTGCTGAGATAGCATGCTGGACTCCTAAGGGTTTTAAGGTTGCAAAATCAGTGCAAAGTAATAGTGGTTCCACTGGAGCTATATGGCGTAAACAGGAATAAGGAGTAAGAACAAAATTAGCATCTCAATAAAATATGATTTAAGTATGTAACCACTGTGACGTCGATTAAATGACTTGAGTAACATTCTTTTATGAAGTCAAGATTTTCCTGTACCTAGATTTGGCAAGATGAAAATTGTAGATTTGCTCGTGGGCGTCGATTAATACTACCATAAGATCAGCATAATCAAACGTTTTGGATTTCTAATAAAAAAGCACTCTTGGCTTATATGGACTTCATTTGCAAATGTTATGGAAATCAAAAATGGTAAAAAATAATGGCTTTCGTAAAATTAATGTTTTGCTCAGTTTGAAGATGTTACCATAAGCAAAAACAAATATCGCATGGTGGATGTTATTAACCGGTCAAGCAGCGCGCGTCGCCCATTGGCGACGAAACAATAGCAAATCAATTGTGTCTCATTAGCGGAGCTTGACAGATTAATGCAAAGGTTCCTGCGAGGTAACTGCGTAACACACTAACAGTAGCAATAGCTTTCATTTTGACAGTTCAACAACATTCATTGCGTTATCTACGGTGTTGAGCAGAAAAAATTTCGAGCATAATGAAGCAATGGATTAGCAACATCCTTCAAAATTATTCAGATTATGATTGATAGTGTGGATGCTGGCTTCGACTGGATCATCTTGTTTGTTTATAACATACCTAGGATTTGCGCGATTCTCAAGATTTTAACTAACAAAAAAGAAGTCTCCGAAGTAGCTGCTTTTCCAAACTTGTAGGGTGGAGAATACTGATTGTGTTGTAAGACTGACTGACTTAATCTTAGGTTGTCCACGAGCCAGAAGAACAAAAATGAGACATGGGTGATGATAGGTACTCACAATCACTATCGGATCGGCCAACAGCTCAGGGTACACATTAGGTAGATACCTATAATTTCTCTAAAGCCGCTGAAAGTAAGTAGACAAGGGTACAGACGCCAGCACATCAAGCTACTAAAATCTGCCAAATTTCTATAATAGATTTTCAACTTTATCGCTAAAGTATAAGGTTCAAAGTTGTTTGGGAAAATTTGACAGTTTCGGGTAGCTTGATGTGCGGACGTCTGTACCTATTGCATTAACAGATAGACGATAAAAACTTAAATCGGACCACGCATTTTTTATTACACTGTATAAACATGGAACTTGAGCCTTGCCCTCTTTTCCAACAAAAGGACTAGGTAGGACTGACAGTTTCATAATGCATTGTGTGCATTATGACTTTTGACACCTCTAATAAAAAATATATATAATTTATAATTACATTAGGAAGAGGAAATGTATCGCTATTTTGGGCCTTATTTCCTGCGGCATAAAAATCAAAGTCAATTTTACTGTCAGATTGCACTGATACAATTCAAAAATATTAGTAAGAAATGTTTTATCAATTGCAATGCGTTTTATTATTGAACTCTAGGTCGATTTCACCTAGTTGTATAGTTCGGAATGTAACTTATGTTTTTATCAAGAAAGATCGATACATAACAGTCTACCACTGGTCTAGTCTGTAGGTAACTAGGTAGATGTAATAAATTATTTTTATGATATAACCACATGGATTATAAATTGCCTAACATTAGAAAAATGGCTTCCGATTTGCACAACAGTCGGTCTAGCGCAGTTGCAGAACTTGCAGGTTTGTAACTAAAAATAATAAAAACACACTAATTCACTAATTGAAAAGAATACTCTTTATTATGTAGACCATATACATAAAATAAAAAAATAAATTCTCAGTAGGTACGCATCTTCCGCATACGCCCATGGCATACCAATCCGCCATTTTTTTTTTCAAAATGGGTCCACGCGTGTAACCTATACAACATTATTTTTAACCGACTTCAAAAAAAGGAGGAGGTTATCAATTCGACTGTATTTTTTTTTTTTTTTTTTTTTTTTTTTTTATGTTTGTTACCTCATAACTTGCGACTGGGTGAACCGATTTTCATGATTCTTTTTTTATTTGAAAGCTGGTGCTTCCCGTGTGGTCCCATTGTCACCATTTCAATATCTGATGATGGGATCTTAGAGAAATCGAGGGCAACCCTCAAATTTTATAGGCTCACTTATTGTTTTTCGCATGTTTTATGAAGTATCTTGTGTATTTGCGTATGGTTGTCACCATCTCAGGTAGCTGGGCTGATGATGGAAGGTACAACTCCTTAACAGTAAGAAGATACTCGAACAGGAAAGGACTGTTTTAGTAAATTGTTTTGATGTTTGATAGGGCATTTGCCACATTTGGTCTCATGATCATCAAGTCATGATCTGATGCTGCAGTCAGGATAGTCTGCAGAGTACCTAACTCCTCGACAACTAACAGCAGATATATCGTGTTTAGGCTCATTGAAAAGGGCTCGATGTGTGGATAAACGTACTGTTAATGAGGAACACCGAAGTACATAAAGACTTGATGCTGAAGCCAGGAGCATCAGAAAAAGTACCAACCTTGAAATTACAGCACCATAGTCGTGTTTGGGCTCATTTTAAACAGGACTAAATTTTAAGTTCAATGTAATGTTGACATAAGTCTGGCCTGATGCTGCAGCCAGGATTATCAGCATCTAGTCTAAAAGCATCAGGTCAAGATTTGATGATGGGATCCTGGAGAAATCGAAGGAACTCTTCAAATATTATAGGCACACCTATAGCGATTTGGGTATTTTTTATAGTAACTCGTGCATTTGCTCTCGGAAAGCACTATTTGGTGAAGTGGAACTGATGATGAAGACCACAGATGGCCATCGGAAGTACTCAATAATATCTAAGTATTTGACGGGTTGCGATTCGATTACTTTAATATGGTTGCTAAGCAATTTATGCTCGTTACAATGTGAATGGTGATATGGAGCTGATGGTGGACCTGGAGAACTCCTCAACAATTAACTTCCCTGCATCGGGAAAAGCAATATTTTGTTTGTAAGAGGCGATAATCACTAGGCTATTGTAACTTAGATAAATTATAAGCAGACCCACTAAAAAGCGTGAAATAAAAACTTTTTAAGAAAAAAAAAACCGACTTCCAAAAAACACTACAAAGTGAAAAATAACTTTATTTCGGAAGTCGGTGGCAAAAAACTAAAATACAGATCCAAAGACACCGACTTCCGAAATAAAGTTATTTTTCACTTTGTAGTGTTTTTTGGAAGTCGGTTTTTTTTTTCTTAAAAAGTTTTTTTAGTATATGCGAAACCCGAAACACGTGTCTAGCATTTTTATGTAAAGAATCTATGTACAAAATTTCAAAACTGTATCATGAATAATCACGAAGTTGTAAGCTTGTCATGTTACCTGTTTGTCCGTAAAAAATCATGCTCACCCGCGCCGCGCGCCGAGCTCGCGTCTTGCGCTCATTGATAATAGTAGGCACCCAAACGTACGGCGCGGCGATTGTATTGTAATTAAGGCGCAGATATACGACTTCTAATGATTTTAAATTCAACATCACGTCTAATCGACCGGACTGATTTCTTTGAAAAAAATAAATGTTATACTAGACCATTTGCTTCGTAATTTGATATGTGAATATTTGCAATTATATTTTTTTAACATAGTGTAATTAATTTGTAAAGTAATGTCTACCGCGGACATAAAAACGATAATCGCGCAAACACTATCGGGTGTATTTTCATAAAACTTTCACCATCTAAAAGACAATTTAATTCCCCGAATTTAAGTATACGGTTTTTATTTGTTTGGTGTTTGAGAGTTTTTGTAAATAGATAATTGCTTCATATTTGCAATAAATTACCACGGTTGTGTCATCGCGCTTCTCTTTCTTTTCTATGCAGTCCGACAGTGACCGCGTTTTAGGTCGTGTAGTCGCCTTAACTGGTGATAACATTTTCCATCACACTTGCAGGCTTTGGACTGTCGTAATGGTCAAGTGTAGGTAGATATTATAATGTACTTTATTCGTAAATAAATGCAGCCGTATGCTACGAATAAGTAATTACTTATTCGTAAGCCGTACTTGTGATACAATGTAGTCATTGCGATTTGTTGCACCTTATGTCAACCACTTAAAGTTCAAAGTGGATGAAAAGTGTTAAACATCGCATTACTTAACCACAGCAGGCTGTAGGTACAAATAATAACTTTCTACAATTAACCATCTTGGCGTGTTTAAAAATGTTAATCATCACGGCAAAGCATTGTGTTCCACGATACTCTGATGCCGAATTTCTCCTCGTACCGCCGCACTGCCAGGGATACGTTATCACCACAAACCGCTAGGGTACGTACCGTTTCTGTGTACTGGACGTTTGTGTATGAGAAAGTCATGGTTACACGACACTTTTTACATACGATAGGTAAGTACACGATCAACCAAATCACAACTGTAAGGCCCGCGGCGGCCGCGCGCTCGCGATTATGCAGTTGGACGACGCGACACGTGCGCGCCAACCTGTAGTACCCGGGCGACTGACGACGGGGTTGCTGCACCCCCGCCCCGGTCGCCCCGCTCGCTGTGCGCCTACGCCGCGCCTATTGTGCGGCTTGTTTGTGCGCGTATGGTAGATAACTACCTACTTAGTCGCTCGTTGTCCAACTTTTAACCTTTTTTAAATATTTTTGGGACAAAATATAACATGGGGTAAAAATTATTGGAATCGATTCAGTTACTTATTCTGAACAAACTATATTCAGGTTTCGCATATACTAAAAATAATGTTGTATAAATCGATAGCAATAAATTGGTAATTGTTAGCATCAATGCAAATATATTTTTTTTTAGATATCGATACTCATACGTCTGCGAAGTTTCGCTAGTTAATTATATTTGACCCTGTATATCACAGGCCGTACAACCTACCCTACAACACCCTGTTCTTTATACTATTTATGCTTTTCGTAGGGCGGTATCTTCATGGATGTCATTCGCTCTGGGGCAGATTTGTCAGTTTTTCTGGCTACAACCGCACGTCGTACTTCCAACTGCATTTTGTTGGATTCTATTTTTTAACCACTGCCTCCTACCAAAAAAAAAAAAAAATCTCGTATTCAAAAATTTAAAAGCTCATTTTGAACTTGCTTGGCTGTTCGAATGCAACCAGAGTTACTTTATTGCCATCCTGCACTACATAAGATCGACATTAGCAGACAGCATACAGTTTGACATTTTAAAAGAGTAACGGTGGAGGTTCTTGCCCATTCTTCTCCATACGAACACTACTTTTTAGGCTTGTACACAAAACTGCGAATCGGCGCGATGTGAATTCGCAACGCAGAAAGGTTATATAGGTTAGAACTAGAAAGAGCTCGCAGATTTTTACGATGCGACGTCGTACCAAGCCCTTTGGAAGGGGCAACTAGAATCAACTCTATTTTATTGCAATTTTTGACGTTCAAAACTGCCTTTAATGTGCCTATTTGAAATAAATGATTTGACTTTGACTTTGATGAGCTGTTTAGCTATGTTATAATGATTCTGTTCTCTGTAAAAAATCTGCAGAATGAATTGTCGGATTGCTAATAGAGGATTGCCCCGCTGTTTCTCACAATACAACAATAGCAATCAGTCTGCTAGCAAGTCATTGCTGTGTGTGAATTCAAGCGATGCAGATGTCAACTGTTTTCGCTACGTCTACATCTTGTGTATGTGTGCTTCGTTAAATACAAACTGTTTAGCGGTCATTGCTGCATTTGCTAGTTTACTCCATAATAATGGAGTAAACTAGAGAGCCAAGAAAACATCAATGGACACTGTGTAGTCAAGCGACTTTGCTTACATTTTTAGCTGGAAATTACTACTCTTGTTTAATTTTTCGTCTTTCGGGTCTGAAGGTCCGATCAGGAAATTATGACAACATTTAAAGAACAAATTGTCTGACACATAAATTGCCATCGATTATCAGTCTCTATCTAAAATCTAGTCATTCGAAATACGTCTGTCTCCTGGATTATCTTAACATTTCGGTTAGGCTTGTGTAGGTCAAGAGTTACACTGCAGACATCTTTATTTCAACACAGCAATCATGTTTGAGCTAGATGCGTTTCAAATACTTGCGTAAAACATGCATCTTCCTTTCAGAAGTACACATTAGTAACCCTCTACTGGTCACACAGGCTATTTTCAAGTATTGTTATAAGTTTTTGATACACAATCGTGCTTACTATGCCATTGTATCCATTGCCCGCTCCAATTCTTGCACTTTCGTTTTTTTTTTTCTGCGACATCTATTATTATTCTATTGGGCACGAGGTTATGCAACCACTGCCTTTGGAGTTTTGATATAATTTTTACTGCTTTGTGTTCTGACAGATAAACTTTTGGCGCGGAAAAACTCCGCCATCTTCTTTTTTGCAATGATGTAGAGTTGAATTTAGAAAGTTTAGTTTTTTTTCGGCGGCAAAGGTAAGTTTGTGTTACAGTTTGGTCGTGACTGCAGAAGCGACTCTCGGCCTCAGTTACGCAAGTTGCAAGTTGTAATTACTTGTGAGTCGAAAGTGCAAAATTAGCGAGCCAGCTAATGTTAGTAACAGTCTTGTTCTGATATTTAAGCGAAGATACGACGGTTATGTGTTTCAGGTTGATTTGTGCCGGTTTTTTGACGATTTGTTTGTTGCACGGTTATGTATTGCGGTTTGTAGAATGGATACCTACTTACCTGAAATGATTCAGCGCTTTGAAGATGTGTAAAGATGCAGTAAGTAGAATGTTAGACTGTCGGCATGACCTTTCAGTTTGAAACTCTTTTTTACTTTCTGTTTTGCAAAACTTCTGTCATCATTCTTCCTCACCAACCATTTTCGTATTAATTTGCGTTCGTATCAGTTTAAAACTAATTTCATGTCTATCTTCAACGATTATATGCATTAGAAAATTCCGTCCACCATCTTATAATTTTTTTCCGTCTAGACGGACCAAAAAATTGAACGACGGACGAATTGTATGAATTGAATTGTACGGAATACCTAGATAGTGTAGTTACAGAAGAGACAACAGTTAAAAAGTTAAATAAAACATGAAAAACCCCCGACACAACAAAAACGTAAGAAATAATATGTATTGGCCCATAAGTTGTAGATAATATTTTGATCCGAGCGTCGTCGTCAGGGGACGGCTAATGAAAATAGGAAGTTACCAGCAGCTATCCTTTCGACAATAGTACCTATACATTCATGATTTCTAGACATCATAAGAAAAAGGAAAAAACCTTGCAACACATCTACTATAACAATATCAGACACAAGTCGAACAGCAACTGCTAGTTCTATTGAGTTTACCGACGAAAATAATAATGAATAAGTACCCTGTTCCAAAGAGTATAATAATAATACGGGAGCGCTGTTCCATTCGAAGGTAGTAAGTCAGATTCAATTCACGAGTCCACTGGAATATCTACCAATTTTACACAAAGCTGTTAATCATAGGTTCTCAATGTGGCGATAACGCCTCCATCATGGGCGTTTGAGACTGTCAGGGGGCAGTAGAAGATCCATAGAAAATTAGGGGGCGTTGAGATGGCACAGAGTAAAAAATAGCAATAAAATAATGTTTGTAGCAATTAAGTTATAACAAGCGATTATTGCAATCCTGCAAGAATTTACAGTAATATCTGTGCTAGTTCTAAGGGGCCCTCTCCACGAGCGAGAGAATCGCGGCGATAGTCTCGCCGTACCATCAAATTTTCGCCGCGATGATATCGCCGTGTGGAGACACTTTCTAAGAGAGCGTATAGAAATACGTGGCACGGCGATAATATCGCCGCGATTCTCTCGCTCGTGGAGACGGCCCCTAACTTGCTCAATGTCTTGGGGGCATTCGAGAGTCAGCGAGTGAGCGTACATGCGTCGACAGGACTTAGAAATAGGATAGGGATCATATTCTACGTAACGAATAATATTACACGTTTAAATATAATCGTGGCAATACCTGTTTCAGATTCGCAACAGATGATATGTAAAAAAAATTGGAGGGCTCTAGAAGAAAAAAAACTCAAAGTGAGCAAAATAAGGCTGAGAACTTATGCTCTAATAGACACTAATCCAAATCATCAAATATAATAAGCTGACTCATACACCTTTTTTAATTAGACAAATTCAGGTGTATAGCACAAATACAAATGATGAAGTATTCCCGTTTGAGCACCTATTTTTAGGGCACCTATTTTTAGAGCACCAAAGGTATTCCCATTTGAGCACCGATCAATATTTTACCGTGGTGCTCAAAGGGGAACAATAAAAAATATTCAACTTTATTCCCTTTTGAGAACCTACGGTAGCTTCTAGTGATGGGGTGTGTAATAAAACATATCGATAAAAGGTGGGATTGTTATAATAATTTTGTTACAAAACGATTAGGTATGAATCTAGGCGTGTAGAGTAGCAAACTTTTTTCAATTATAACACCATTTGTATATATCGTAATCATCAGTCTAGCCTCTCTAAAGTTGCGCCACAACACTTGGTTGACCGTCTTCCGCATCCAGTATATTCCGACCATCCTCAGGTCGTCGGTTCATCTAGTTGGGGTCATCCTCGATTACATTTGCCGTTTGCCGTTTTGCGATCTATACTTAAAAACCGGTTTGCACAATGTAAGTGGCGTTTAATCATTTTGTAAGCAAAATTGGTAGGATTTGATCTATCATCGTTGAGTTACAAATATATCATTAGCAAGTTTTTCTGCGAGGTAAAAAAGAGATAGGATTGGACATCATTCATATTTTTTTCTAAACTACATATTTTGTTTTATGGAGAAGTGGCTATTACCTACATGCAATCATTAATTGTGTGTGATAGTAGAAGTTTCGGTGTAGCCATTACGGGTAGTCAAAAGCCCGAAACCCTGAAAACCAGTCTAAGGCTGCCTGTCCACCGGAGCGGAGCGAGGCAGCGGAGCGGAGAAACGGAGAAATATTAACCAATAGGATTGCACAAAGTCTCCGCTCCTCTTCTCTCCAATTTTTGTATTGGTTAATGTTTCTCCGTTTCTCCGCTCCGCAGTCTCGCTCCGCTCCGGTGGACAGGCAGCCTTACCAAGCTATCGTGTTACCCAGCAACGGCTTAGTAGGCATTTCGGCCGCTGAGTTTCGTCCGATCCGGTCGAAACATTTTTCGAATTTCATTATTATTAATATTTTTGAGAGGTGTTTCGGACGAATCCTTTTTTAGAGACAAAGTAACGTCAGAAACATAATTAAATAATACGTAGGTATTTTACTTTGTGGCCGTGGAAACAAAAATCGTTTATTCTTGATTATGAAGGCAACAATTCAAGCTATTGAATCCGTTTTACCTGAAGTACCTGTTAGTGGATGTTACTTCTATTTTTCAAGATGCTCGTGGCGAAAACTCGATGTACTCGTATAACAACATCCAAACTTACTCGAAAGCATATAAAATTATGTGTAGCTTTATCCCACTTACCTCGAGAAGTTATTGATGATGCTTGGTTGTACTTACCTACGTAATGTCGAAGTGTCCTAATGATGGTAATGTGACGACATTCAAAGATTATTTTGTAAATACGTGGCTTGTAGAAACATCATTGTTTTGCAATAGATGGACAATTATTATAACAAATAATCAACAGAATGTAACATTTTTAATAACATTGGTTATTGGGGCTTAGTACCTAGGTACCTATTTGAGCACATAAGAATAATGATTTTTACCGGTCTTAAAATGATCACATGAGTGTTTTAATACCTAATTATGTACAGTTGCATACAAGACTTTATCTACACCTATGATATGAATCCTCTATAAAAAGGTTCTAAAACAGTTTTTTGCAATACTAATATGGAACGAAAATGGCGGCCGGCGGGATACGACGTGAATTCGAATAACCCATAAGTTCTTTTTTTAATTACTGCGCTGTGGTAGTGAAACGCGCGTGCATGACAATGTTCTTTATTTGAAAACGAGTTGCATAATGAAATTTAGTACAACATAATAACACTCGTTTGGATGATATTATGGTTACTATGACACTGGTTGTTTTAATGTTGGCAATAAGAAACTTTTAAAGAGGATTTATAGTATGGGTGTAGATACCTAAACGTATTTTCTTTCTTTCTTTCAATTTAATTAACTAGCGAAAGTCTGCAGACGCAACAGGTAGACCTATTGATATCTAAACACTATAACATAAAAAAAAAATTGATGTTTTTTTGGGGTTCAATGACCACTGGATGTTTTTATACTTGAAGTATGAGTTGAGAAAATCTATTTTCTTTAGTTTTGTCGTGTTGAGATATCGATACAATAGTATCGCTAGATAATTTTTTTTGACCCTGTGTAAGTACTTCTTTCTACCATTGATTTGTGCAAGAAGAATGTTCCTCTTAAAAGTGACTGACAATTTCTTTACCACAATCCAAAATACTACGCTTTACAATTACCTACTGCGTAAAACAGTGAGAAAATCCACATACTGATAATATATTCCACACGTGTATGCAGCTCCGCGAGAAAGGCGATAGGTCGGTATATGTCACGGTGGGCAATTACCGACTGGCTGCCTGGTGGACGAGCAGTTAGGTACAAGGTACTCTACGCGCATGCGTAGTGATTGCCTCGGCCCGCGGTTTGTAAAGAGCAAGTGTCAGTTGGCGACATGGATAGATTAATAGGAACTGGTTCAGTAAAGATCAGCATCGGTCGAAAGATGCTCCTCTGTGTGAAGCGATCTTTGTAATAAATTCAATCTAGTCGTCTTATGGTGTGGTCTTATGGCTGATTCCCATAATTTACGGACCCTTATTGGTTAAAATTAAGACTTGTATCTTTACCAATAATGAAGCAAAGACCTCATAACTTTGCATAGTAGACCCTCACATATGGAAATAGTTATTACAGGTAAAATGAGCATAAGAATCTATATGCCCAGTTTGGCAATAAGAATTGCTGCCAGTGGTAAGCAAAACGATTCGTTTTTGTTTATAGGAACAGCACCCTAATTGCGTAACACAATCGTACTCTCAATTTGAATAATTTTGAAGCATATTCACAATCCATTGCTCCATGTGTTCGAAAAATGTATCTACTCAACAAAGTAAATAACGCAATGAATGTTGGTGAACTGTCAAAATGAAACCCAGCGCTACTGATAGTGTATTACGCAATTACCTTGCTGAGCATTACGGATTGAGGGTCGGCTAGAATGTATCTTGGATGCTGTCCTCATCAACATTCTCTTGCCAATATAATTGGGGTTGGCGCAAGCGCAACATGTCTTTTTCTTCCATATTTCTCTACTAGCTGCGCCCCGCGGTTTTACCCGCATAAGTCTCGATCCCGTGGGAATATCGGGATAAAAAGTACCCTGTGTCCTTTCCCGGGACTCAAACTATCACTATACCAAATTTCATCTAAATCGGTTCAGCGGTTTAGGCGTGAAAAGGTAACATACAGACAGACAGACAGAGTTACTTTCGAATTTATAATATTAGTATGGATATAGTATATATATAGTGTAGTATGAAGGTATGGATTTATTCGTCATCTCGGCAGTCACCCCCTTTCTAACCATATCATCTTTTACGCAGTCCATTCATCGTTTCTTTGGTCTTCCCCTACTCGTATAGCCATCCACATTCATACTCAAAACTTTCCTCACGATATTATTAGTAGATCGAAATTCAATCTAGTCGTCTAACAAATTGGTCGGGCTAGAATGTTATCTCGCAGTATAGCTACCTAAGTACATGTATTAATAACGCTTAGCGGGTCAATCGGTCAGCGAGGATAAGTAAAGCCTAGATCATCTCAGATGAGATCATTGACCGCTTACCGACTTATGGCATTTTAATAAATAAATCAATTAATCTGCCTAGCTTTTTCCCAACCATGTTGGCGACGCCAACATAAAGTGCTGGCACCTGGAACCGACCTCAAAAAAATTTCGTGTGTAAATAAAAATATTGCGTCTTATTTCATAATTTTGAGTTAATTTCTTTTTGAAGTCGATTTAATTTTTTTTATAGTTAAGAAAGGACCTAACTAAATGCAGCTGAATACCGTTATTTTACATGGAACGACTGTCTATCAGATCTCCACAAACCAGGTACAATTTTATAAGTAAGTATGTATGTATGTAAGTAAGAAAATCTTTCACAGCGGTTGGGAAAGATTTAGCTGAGTCTGGCAGGTCATAAACCATTTTTTATATTAGTCAGAGCGATGGAACGCAGCATTCTGGTTGTTAAAAGACAGGACAGAATTCGGAACACCACGCTGCGTTCCAAAACGGGCATAGGTACTGGATGTAGGAAAGAAGGCTGCCAGGTTTAAATGGGATTGGGCGGGTCACATCAGCCGTATGCACGATGACCGCTGGGCCAATGGGTGCCTAAAGATAGACAGCGCCGTGCGCCGCTGAGGCCGGCCCAGAAAGAGATGGCCAGATGACCTGGACATGTACCGCGAGGGCTGGTCCGAGGTGGCGCGGAAAAAGAGTTCCTGAAAGGATTCGGGGGAGGCCTTTGCCCAGCAGTGGGATAGTATAGACTAACAAAAAAAAAAGTAATTTGGAAAAGCCATTTCCAGTCACCCGGTTAGATTGGAAGCCAACCCATAGTTGAGAAAAGGCTAAATCGATGATGATTCGGTAAAGCCATTTCCCTATAATCTGAACCATTTCCAATCTTGCGCCTCCTTATGACCCAAAAGATCGAAGGTCCAAAGTATCATTATTTCCACACCGTATTGACAGACTCGCCGATGGCTGATCGCAGTTTATTGTTATTAGCAGTTAGAAAGATGCTGCTGTATCTTATTTCGCCATTTATACGACTTCTAAGTCAAAACATTATTCCTCTAACAAATCATTAACTTAATCGATTAAATCCTATGCCAATAACGCCCTACCCTAACATAAATCGATAGTCGAATCGATAAACGCCTAATTACGATGATTTCGAAAGGTTGTTTGCGAAGATGGCAACAGACAAGGTTTGCATCAGTGAGAAATGTTACAAGATAAAGTTTTGTAGTTATTAGTGTTTTGGTAATTATAACGGAAACGTCTATTGTAATGGGGGCATTTGGATCTAGAAAGGAATTAGGTTTATTAAGTTAAGATACGTTTATCTAATAGTAATAACGAGGTTACTTCAGCGTACAAGTGCATGCTTCACTAGTTCCGTCTGTACTCTGTCTAATGCGACGCCCGTCTGTCTGTCTGTCTATCTGTTGTAGTAGTAAAGTAATTAGGTAGAGGACAGGTTATTTTTTAATGTTATGCTAAATAAACACTTACTTGGTAGCGACTTTTTAGGCTTACTCATCAAAAAAATCAACAATTATGAGTGAGGTATATTATTAGCGTAGGTAAGCCATTTTAATGTTACCAGAGGCACATTTTTCTTTAAACTGCTGTCCAAAGCTATGTATAAATGCGAGAGTGGGAATAACTTGCGATGAGAAAAATCATTTTAATTACACATAACATTACGCCTGTAATCCCCGAAGGGTTAGGCAAAGATGTAATTACAGTACACCCACAATTCACCAGTTATGTTTAAGGCTCATTTAATAGGGGGCGAGCCTATTGCCTTAAACCGGACACAAATCCAGATTCTGGATCGCTACTGAGAAATTCCTGATGAAAAACTCAATAACAATTTGCCCGACCTGGGAATCGAACCCAGGACCTCATTTTCAGCAGTAGCGCTTGCAACCAATAGACAAACGAGGCAGTTATTTTTTTGATTTATTTCCGTTGGATCCCGCTTTTGAATCCCAGTTTAATATTTTTGGCGTTGGATGCCGCAAAACATTAGGGGTGTTATTCATAATCCTATTTTATCTCTATTTTAGCTAAAATAGGTTTATAGAACGTTTGTCTTTATCTGTCACGTTGTCATTTCTGTGTGTAAGAACGAGACAAACCCCATTTTAACTAAAATAGGTTTGATAAGTTTTATGAATAAGGGGGTAGGTATTATGTATTTCCGTTGGATCCCGAATTTAAAAAATGCAAGATAATTACGTTTTATTGTCGTTGAATCCCGAAAAGTATTTCCGTTGTGCGGGTACTTTCAACAACAAAATTGTTAAATAAAATGAGGGGTTCACTAATGTTTCACCAAAACTCCATTGACAAATTTTTAGTTTACAACCAACGTTTCGTATACTATTTATTTCACGAACAACTCATTTTCTAGAGATATAATTTAGTCGTTTCTGGCACTCGCCGGCCGCTGCCGCGGCACCACTCGCTTCGCTCGCTCGGCTCGTGCGTAGCGGTCACAGTTTTAACCTAACCTAACCTAACAATGTTTTTTTAAATAATTAACCTAATCTAGTGTTTGATAAAGGTAAATCGCTTTTGTTCTGAAATGTACACATGTTGTTATAACATGGGATTCAACGGAAATAGCAAACGGGATCCATCGTTAATACGACTATTTTTTTTTGGTTATTTTCAGCTTAATAAAACAAAAACAAAAACTTTGGGCAACATCAAACTCATTGATGAGCCTGAAATCAATTACAAAATGACTATACAAAGGAAAACCTACCTACTTTCGCAAGTCATCATCATCTGCCTAGCCTTTTCCCAACTATGTTGGGGTCGGCTTCCAGTCTAACCGGATGCAGCTGAATACCAGTATTTTACGTGGAGCGACTATCTGACCTCCACAACCCAGTTACTGGATAATACGATACCCGTTGGTAAGATTAGCTGTCAGACTTTTGGACTTCTGACTTTCCGTAACGACTGTCAAAGATCCACACAAATGACAGCCGGGCCAAACGGCTTAATGTGCTAACCCATCCACAGACCAACCGCAGCAAGCGTAGCTTAACCTGATCGATCGACCTATTCGGCTGTTATTATTTAGCCACGAGCCCCTCTACTTTCGCAAGTCAAACCAGAAAACAATTCACCCTAATAAATTACCTCACAAACTTCAGAAATTCACTTGAACATTGTAATTTTCTAAGCCTTCCGTACCATTAGCCTGTCAAAACCCTGTAATCAGCTTATAACCCTGGCATGCAAGGGTATTATTGAAGCATGCATATAAAGCGTTACATTTCGTCATAGCTCAGCATTTCCTGGACACGACCCAACATGGGAATATAGGTAACGCGAGCACAGATCAAGTTTTTGTGGATAATCAAAATGTAGCAATGATTGGAACGAAGTTATTTTCCTATGTGTTGGTAATTTATCACTGTCTTCCTTACATGGTAAGGAATTCAGTTTTGTTTAAGTCAATAGGAAACGGTTTTTATAATATATCGAAACCGCATTGAATTAAAACCGTAATACCGATGTGGCGGCATCTACATCGTTAGATGCGAACTGCGAATCACACTGACGTCACGTAAGATCCTGCATCGCGCAATTAGAGTTTACCGCGTAACAAGCATATTTTAAAACGTCCCGACATCAGTGGTTGGGCAGTAGCCCACCGTACCAGACACAACACCCGTCTGGTCGGAGGATCCTCTCTTTTCTATAGAGGATTATATAAGAGGAGATGATTAAACTTTACTCCCTGTTCCTCAAACCTTTAGTACCTTTATAACTCAAGTTTGTCTGCGACAAATAGGTACATCAGTTCTTGGAAATAGACCTAGGTGGCTAAGTCTCGTAGAACTAGAAAAAAGAGAAGAGCTGTATTTTAAGATATTTTATTTGCGTGCAAAGCTACAAAATCCAAAGTGGGCGACTTAGTTACTAGGGTTCTCCTAGTCTCTAGTTGGAGGGGAGTTCTCCAGCCTAAATCTCTTAGTACAGACGCCAGCACATCGAGCTACCTGAAACTGTCAAACTTACCCAATCAACTTTGAATCTTATGTTTAAGCGATAAAGTTGAAAATCTACTAAAGAAATTTGACAGATTGTAGTAGCTTGATGTGCTGGCGCCTGTACACGACACGGTTTCTCTACGGTACGGGCGGCGGCGTACAAACAGCGCCGTAAAAAAAAACTTGTCTGTCAACCAGCTTCCATAATGATCCATACAACACTGACGACCGTGCCTACATGACAAATAAACCGTAGTTTTACATGGCATGAAAAACGTGTGAATACAAAGGGCCTAATTTTTCTGTAAGGCGATAAGGCGATTTGTGATTTCAGTAGATCTATTGGAATATGAAAACTATCATGAAATCTGTGCAGACGCCAGCACATCAAGCTACTAAAATCTGTCAAATTTCTTTGATAGATTTTCAACTTTATCGCTAAAGTATAAGGTTCAAAGTTGATTGCGAAAATTTGATAGTTTCGGGTAGCTTGATGTGCTGCCGTCTGTACAAACTGCAAAACCACTAAGGAAATTGATGTCATTGTTAAAACTGTTGTCGTCATACGCCATAATAATATCCTCACGATGAGTAATACTCAGTTTTTTCCTTCATACTTATTTATATGCTGGGCAGCGAAAGTGCGAACAGCAACCGACATACATATTTCGTCTTCAAAATCAACGAAGTGTTATGGGTGAAAAAATGGTTCCAATTTAGTTCATGCTAAAACCTATATTTAAATAATGATGTTAAAAGTTACAAAGTTGCTGTACCAATGTGTACTGCTTTGTAAAGGTAATTTTAAGTAGGTATGGTCGGTGGTCGGTACCTAGGATTCGAATTCAACTTCAAGATGCCCTATGTGTGTATACATACGACTTACGAGCGACACGGATCAACGTCAGAGGCAACTGCAGCCGTCGACGAGCTTCGACGACGCGTGTCGGCGGCAGCTGTCGACAGGCGTCGACGGCTGCAGTGGCGCCCCATCGGTATTACCTATAGGTAAACAAAATAAAAAAAAAAGTGGTTTAGATCTCTTAATACCATTATTAATATTCTCATAGTCTTGCCACTTCGTTTATCGCCACAAATCCGAACTGTTTTCTATTAATTTTTACCTTGATTGGTAGGGTTATAAATACTCGCGGCCTCCTGCTCGCGCCACACCAGCACCTTGTCGCCCGATGGCCTGACAGGAAAATAGTGAATAGGTGGCGACTCACTGTAGCAGCTTTTTGTGATGTTCGGCTAGGTGGCGCTAGCAGGTAGGCGACGACGGCGGCGTCGCACGCGCCGCACGCGCCGGCCTCCTGCTCGCGCGCCGCCTGCAGCTTGTCGCGAATGATAGGCATACGAGACTGTTTAACTTTGACCAGTGACCTTGCAATTGCAGGTAACCTTATGCACCAGTAATCGTTTTCTATCAAGAGAGCCTTCAGTAGCCAGCCTTTATATAGGTACACTAGCTTCTGCTCGCGACTTCGTTTGCGTGAAATTTCTTGTTCCACCAACCCACCCCGTTGCATCGCATCGCCTGCCCGCGCTATAACATTGTTTTCGCTGCAAAGCGTTCTTTCTGAATCTTTTCCTTTTTGCTCGCTTATAGCCTTCCTCAAGAATTGGGCTATGAAATGCCAAAAGATTTTTTCAAATCTCAACAAACTCTTCAGCTTTATTAGGATCTATTAAAAATCATTACAAGAATCTTCATCAGGAACCTGTCCCATCTACACTCTACTCCTTGCCACACCATGTTCGACGACTAACATGAACCAGTGACGTAACAGACTAGTGCAAGATGCGCTGCGCTTGAGCAACGTTCCACATTTGCATGGTAATAACCGCACTGAATTGACACTTTGTATGGGCAGCACGCTTTTCCTATATCTAGGGTAGACAGGCCTCCTAGTATTGCTAATATGTTTACCTATTAGCAATTGGATAAGGTGTTAGTCCTTCTAATGTTAGAATATTGGTATTGGGCCGTTAGGTTCCAAATGTTAAATCGTAGGTACTCCTTATCAAACTAACAGACCGGGTTAGGAATACGACCATCTGTTCCATCACAAAGATAATGTCATTTGGAAAGCTGCCACGCTAAAATGGAACTGGGCTGGACACATCTGCCGCATGTCAGACGAACAGTGGGCGAAACTTACGACCCAATGGGTCCCTCTTAATGGCAAACGACATCGTGGCAGGCCCAGACGGAGATGGCGGGATGAGCTGGACTCCTTCAACAAGAACTGGTCCTTAGTAGCTTTGAACAGAGAGAGGTGGAAAGAGAGTAGGGAGGCCTTTGCCCTGCAGTGGGACGTCACAGGCTAATAATAATAAATAATAACTCCTTAGCAAATGTGAAATGATCATATTAATCAGCTAAATTGAATAGGAGGCTTGTGGCTAAGTAATAATTAATGAATTTAGCCATAGGCCCCTCGGTAATATACAGGGTTATTGGAAAAACACCAACCACCTCTTAAGTAAGAGGTCATTGTACTCATCATTATAAACAACTTTTACTAAGGGACCAAACCTGAAATCGCGAAAAAAAAAAATCAGGTGTTCCCTACATTTATGTTCGTACTTATAACTCGTCAAAATGTAGGGAACAGCTGATTTTTTTTCGCGATTTCAGATTTGGTCCCATAGTAAAAGTTGTTTATAATGATGAGTACAATGACCTCTTAAGAGGTTGTTGGTGTTTTTCCAATAACCCTGTATATATTATATTTTAATGACTTCCATGATGACGACTAATAGAGAACTATTGAAGAAAAAGACATGTTGCGCTGACGTCAAATAAATTTTGATAAAGGCAGGAGAATGATGACGATATATGATATTCAGCTAAATTTTGAAGTCGTCTTCAATTTTCAATTTAGCGGATTGAGTTTTCATGAAAAACTTTAAAGTTACAGCAGTTTAAAGAAAAATGTGTCTCTGGTTGCATTAATAGCTAATATATACCTTACTCATAAAGGCGGAAACAGACTTATAACACGCTACGTTACGCGACATCAATGAAGCTTACTCATTGGCCACATTTTTCACCTCGTTGAGCCATTTTCGTCATTTGGCCAATAAGTAAGCGTGGGATGGCGTCGGGTGTTACAAGTGTGCCTTTATTGTTGATTTTTTGATGAGCAATCCTAAATAGTCGCTGACCAAATTGATTACTTAGCATAACATTAAAAACAACCTGTCCTATTCTACCTAATTACTGAAGATGCTACAACAAACAGACAGTTAGACGGGCGTCGTATTAGACAGGATATAGACGGAACTAGTGAAGCATGCACTTATGCGTTGGAGTAATCTCACTATGAATATTAGCTAAACACAGCTTAACTGTTTATATTTATAATTACTTACATATGTACACAAAAACTAAAATATATATATACTATATACAAATTATAATAATAATAAAAAAAAAGACAAGAGTTCATTGGGCATCGAAAAATTCGTCCGCATCGCTGTCAATGGGATAAGTGCCCAAAAGGCTGGCAGCATTACCACGTTGGATGGCAATGCTTATTCTTTGGGCTAAAAATAGGCCAGCCCTCAGGTCAAGCGAAGAGTCAACCAAACCCTTGGCGATACAGCGAAATATGCGATGAGCACTCGGACCCCAAGACCCTAGAGTTTCAACCCCAAACGGCTCAAACATATAGCTCCCAATAAGGTTGTTATATTTGCGCCGTTTGAGGTTTTCTGCTCCTGCAGCAGCCGCCCCAGCACCGCCCGCCGTGCTAGGAAGATGGGATGGCGCGAGGGTGTCGACACAGGTTGCATCCCACACCAAAGGCCTACCCAACTTCCAAGGCATTATGGTCATTCCATCTGGCCTCTTCCCATCGTCACGTGCCAAGCCATTGGGTTCTAAAACAGCTGGCACTCCGGCAGCTTAACTTAATGTGCTGTGCTTAATGTGTGTATGTAAGCGATAGTGTTAAAAGTGTTAAGTAAATCCCTATTAGTGTAAAGTGTAAGCAAGTAACCAAAAAAAAAATATATATTTTATTAATTTTGTGTTTTGTGGTTCACGAACTGTGTCCAAATAAACTTTTTTCTTTCTTTCTTTTTCTTTCTTTCTTTTTCTTTCTTTCAAGTAATTATGACTTATCTAAACGAAAAATATCACACACTTGTGGTTGGACAACAGAAAAGGGCGCTTGAAACTTTGGTAGCTATGTAATTTATATTGTTTCTAATTTTAGGACCTTAGAAATCAGAATATCCTTATTTTTTTTTTCATTGCTGAATGGGCCTCTTTACCTCGATCATGCCTGATGGAAAGCGATGGATGAGGTCTATGATGGAACGAGCGTGCTCAGAAGATGCCTACGGCACTGGAACTCCTACGAATCGGCGAAATACAGCAGGCTGCTTGACGCCGGACTCTGGTGGGAGGGTGGTCGCAAACTAGGCGGGTGTTAGCCCTACCACCGCAAGGGAAGAATTGGCCAGTCAAATAAGGTGTTGGGTGTGACTGTCCAGGATGTGCCGATTATTAATACTTACACCAGAAGGCCAATTCTGGTAGTTAAAAACATTGAAAATGTACTCACAATCTCATCCCAGCGACACTCAATTAAAAAACTTGTCAAAAATTTAGGGAAATTCGACCAATTTTTTGACAGATTGAGATCAGACTGTGAACGTTCTTAAAGTTACGAGAATTGTCCCTCTGGTTTCTGACAGCTTAATGAACCCATTGTAGTGCTGGTAATTAACAGCCCCAAGTTACGGGTGGTAGGTCGTGGGTTCGAACACAGGCAGGAACTACTACTACTTTACTTTGAAAACGTTCAAGAATCTCAATGTCTTAAAACCAAAAAAATCTAAGCCATTTGTGAAACCCGCTCTGGGCCCGCCCTCTCACAGAGAGGAGGCCTGTGTCGCAGCAGTGGGAACGTCATTATGCTAATCAACCCATGCGACAAGCAAAAGAAGGTGACATTGAGTAATTAACAATAAAAAAACTTAGTCTACTTCAAACATAAAGACAGACAGACACTAGACAGGCGTCACACTAGATATTAGACAGGGTACAGACGACGCAACTAGAGCGAACACTAATGCTGAGGTAACCTCATTAGATCAGCTGTGACTTAGTACGTTGCGCAAGCGCAAGTGCATACTAATGTGCCGAATAGCGAGGATCTGCACACAGACTTAATTGGAGCTACTGAATTATTTTACGTTAATTAGGATTGAATGTTAATTGGTTATGTGATTGAATTAATTTTCTGTTGGTACGTTTAGTTTATTACCGCGGCTTTGGTTGCCAAACGAGCTCGGTTCCACATATAATAATGTGTATAGCTTAAGCATCAGCCTATAATGTTCCCACTGCTGGGACACAGGCCTTCTCTCTTCTAGAAGGAGTGGGCTATAATCTACCACGCGGGCCCAGTGCGGGGTGGTAGATGTCACATGTCTTAGAATTTTTGATTCTAGGACATGCCGGTTTAATCACGATATTTTCCTTCACCGTTTTTAGAGCAGTGGTGATGAAATGATTTACACAAAGTAAAGCGTCTGCCGTGTAATTTTTCCATCAGCTCGTCTATAAACAAATTGTTATAAATAAATCTACACATCACGGAAGAAACACTCCAAGAATAGCTGTCATAGAAATAACACATCATAATATGGAAATACAATAACAGGACATGATCAGGCATTATTTATTTATACAATTTATTTCTTTAATTATGCGTATTTGCGTATAACTGTGCCCTTAACCTCAACACGTACGACAGTAGTAAGATCAAGGCTAGGATTGCGATATTATATCATGGATTCATGACTCATGTAGGTAGCCGTATTGAGTATGCAGTAAGCCGGAAGACTGACACAAGTGAAATGGAGACCTAAGAGACCATTTGTTCAAGGAAATCTCCAAACAGCAGGTTGACACTTCCTATGACCCAAGGGCTGGCTTTTACCTTGGCCAGAGGCTAAGCATTGCCATACAACGTGGCAATGCCGCCAGTCTCTTGGGTACATTACCAGTCGACATCCATACGGCGGAATTTATCGACGCCATATTTAAGTTTGGTAATACTTTTAGTTAGGTTAGGTTATTATATTTTTATTTTAATAGTTGTTTAGTTTATTTAGTATTAGAAGTTTATCAAGTGTATACCTTATAAGGTGTTTCAAAATTAACCCAACAAACTTTAAGAGGTGCTTTAGACCATCGAACGGAACAACTTTCACTGAGGGGCCAACTCTGAAATCAGGAAAAAAAAAACAGTTTGTAGGTATTGAACTTTTGTATTAAACAGTTGATCTTTTTTTCGAGGGCTTTTCCAAAGCTCTGAGAAAACACCATTATATCAAATTAATTTGAAACATTTGACAAAACTCCACTTGAAGATACTGATTTCTTTTCCACCATTTAAAACGCCTATTGATGGCCATAAGAACTAACCGTTGGCTAATGCATTATTCATTAACTGTCGGCATATGTCATTAACCACAGGTTAAGGACGAAACACAATGGGTGCGCGTGCGATGGTGTTGCCGAATGAAAATCTGCAGTTGTATTCGCTGCACGTAGGAAATCAAATGAGTTATCACTTTTTTAATTGGTTTAATTAAAAGTACACTAATAAATTAACCACCACTGCTCTCAAAACGGAAGAAAACATCGTGTAGAACCAAAAGTTCGAAGACATGTTACATATATCAACCCGCACTGGGCCCGCGTGGCAGATTACAGCCCAGTCCCTCTCACAGAGGGGAGGCCTGTGTCCCAGCAGTTGGAACATTGTAAGCTGATTGTGCTAATAAATAAAATGGTGGTTGGTGTTTGGCCAAGACACGTGGTCTCAGTAGGCCCCTGCCCCTGCCCCAGGAACCTTAAAAAGTTCATAAGGAATTTAGATGTTTCCTATGCGTGGTGTGGTCAGTAGTTTCTTCCTATAGCTACTAGTAACGGACATTACTTCTTATTACTTGAGGAAAATAATGCCTATATTATTCTACGAAATTTTTGGGATAATATCGTCGCCGATTCTAACCTTTTGAAACATACACGATAAGTAGATACATCCAAATGTACTAATACCTACCTAATCTATTTAGTGTAACGACGTTTAAATGACGTTCAACAAGTGCTGATTCTCAGCCTAGTTTGAATAAATGACTTTTGTTTTTTTGGATTTTAACAAAAAATTAAAATTAATTACAAATAGCTTTAGACATTTGGTAGCTCCAAGCTATTCTCATATAAATCATACAGTATAACATTTCTATCATCTACATCACTCAATAACTAGGAAGTCTAACCATCTATGACGTCATCCAGGATCAAGTTAATGACAGATCATTATTTACCGACTTAAGCCGCCATGTTGGTTTCATCTTCATAATACATTTGACAGATGGGCAAAGGCGATTCGTCTTCATCCTATAGTGTCATGGTGACTCTAGGTCATTTTTTTCTTTCTATTTCAAAGTCTTTGAACCCATTAGGGATATACCGACTTATAAGCAGATTGACCGATTTTTTTAGAGTATGTTTTGACTATTGATTCGATTTTTGTTCTGCTGTCATTAATATGTTGTCGAATGGTTTTTGAAAATTCATTAGGTTGAATTGTTAACTACGAAATAATTGAAGTATCAAAGGAAATCAATGATCTTCTTTAGTGAAGGACTCCAAACAAAGTTTTTTGCGTTTATCGACCCATTTTTATTGCTATACAAGACACAAAATAATATTGCAGTGACCAATTTATTTTGATACGAGATGAAAATAAATATGGATTCGAACATCTTTATGTTTTGAATTTGACATAGTAACTTACTTTTTTTTTGCAACCAGTGCCATTTCGACATTCCAAGTTATGCTGGACGCACCGTGTGTTCTTCAAAAGGGTACAATAAATAGAAATTAATTAGGGTATACTAAATAAATCATTATAATGTAATTGTAGGATATTTCACGGTTTGTGAAGCCAAGCATTATTAATCATAGTTGTTTTGATTTTTAGAATTTTTTTTTAGAAGTATAACTTGATCGTTACGCTCTTGTCCTTTGAAGGGTCAGGCAGAGGTGTACTGTCACACGACCTTTATTTTATTTTTAAATGGACGTAGGGGGTCGATTAGGTCTAATATTGCATAACCAGCCTTTAGGTAATGTTCGTACTGCTGGGACTCAGGCCTCCTTACTGAAAGTGAGCAGGCCGTAATCCACCACGCCGGTCCATTGTGGGTTGGGGATGTTAGATAACTATAACTAATATTATTTAAAAAAAAGGGAAATAATAATGGTTCCGAAAAACAAATTAATCTCCAGCGATCTGTGGCCGACTAAAAAAAATGGATCTTCGAATATCAAAACTAAATTTCCAAATAAATAAAATACTGCACCTCCGACAAAATTACTAAGTTACCGACAACAGAGGTTTTGTCAAAATAATCATAATTAAATATATACGCGGGGTTACGTCGACTTAGGATGCAAGAGTGAGCGAAGGGCACCCCGAGGTTTGGTTTGGTTAGGTTACTTTAAGCCCCTTACATAGAAATAGGAGCCCCGCGAAGCGGAAAACGTAATTTAAGCTGGTAGAAAAGTATTATAGCAATAAACAGTCATGTTTATTTTTCGAAGATTTCAGTATCTCATTCAGTCGTTTCGTCATTTTTATTCGGACAAAAGCAGTTGGAAAGTTAGTATTTTAGGTAGTTGATTTAATATTTTGAGTAAGAACAATTCTTATTTTTCTGTCCGAGCTTTTATTACTATCGTAAAAAAAATATTACTATTTCGCATTGGTGGGACGAGTGCATATTCTAATATTCTCCTTGCTCATATCATATACGAGTATAGAGAACAAAACTCTATTGTACTTGGAAACTAGGTGTATTATTAATTGCTACATACTTATTATGCAATATAAGTATTGAAAGTAGGTAAGTACAGGTTTTAAAACCTATTAATCATTTTCTGAAGTCACCAGTTCACGAAATTTGTACCTATTATGAAAACAAACATCCACTCCTACGCACCGTTTTATACCAACAGGCGAATCCTTTAGGAAGTGTTCACATTGTTAGAGTAACTTCTTGTTTACATGGCACTTCGAAATCTGTAACTAACCTTAATTTAAATTCCTATATGGTATTATGCGAAAATAGGAATGTGAACTTATAATATTTAGGTTCATCATCATTTGCCGAGCCTTTTCCCAACTATGTTTTATTTTATTTTCCTTTATTGTCCAATCAACAATTGTTTACACTGTACATCGGTATCGGTTTCTTACTAAACTTCAACTATATGCGACGAGCCTGGTTACTTATCTCATTTGGTGACCGTATACCACTGCCTAACCCTTTCTAACCTTTGTTTTTACATCACGCCTGTTTTCCTTGCAGCGTTTACAGGAGGTGTACATATTATAGTATGCCCACATATCGCCAGCAGTGAACATGTCACAGTAAGATGGTTAAAGCCGTGTTATAGTGATATCCCTAACCCTAAACCAAAGTTTTCATAGAGGGATTCAATGGGCGGTCTTACGACTTAGTATAGTTAGCGCCACGAAAGATGAGACTTGACACACCACGTGGTTTGACTTGCGCAGTACACGATTTTAGGTCCCTTTAGCGGTATGAGGTCTGACCGCAGGACGGGACTGGACGTCAAAGGGGCGGCGGAAAGAACGCGGGAGGCGGGGTCAAGTCTCATCTTTGGTGGCGCTAACTATACAATATTGTGGATTACTAGATACTAAACCAGTCTAAACGCGCCTTACTAGTCTGCGGTCATAATACCAAGCAAGTCACTTCCGTGGCGTTTCCGACGCCTAAGGCTAAACGCAGCATTGTAACAACATTATAACGATCCGTAATTGTTGGTACGTTCGCGTCATTATTATAATTTGATGCATTGTAATTATCATTGCTTGGATATGGCTGTCGAAGTGGCGATTTTAATGTATTGAGCCATCTATTGGTTTTAAGAGTTACTTGATGTAAGTTATCAGTGGTTTCTAGACTTTGTTATCTGCTAGAGCTGCGCAAGTTTCGACGATTAAGGAGAAATTGGTAGGGGTTGACCGAACGAAACTTTGAGACACAAATCCGATGAACGCGCTCGTGGGTATTTTTGGTTTGGTCTGTTCCTCTTGTCCCCATTAACGCTGTCCACATTATGGGGACAACGAGAAGTCATTTTGGATTCACCTTTACCTTTATCCACAGTTAAGCATCTATACTTATCTACATCATTATCTGCCTAGCCTTTTCCCAACTATATTGGGGTCGGCTTCCAGTCTAACCGGATGCAGCTGTATACCAATATTTTACATGGAGCAACTACCGGTCTGACCTCCACAACCCAGTTATTGGGTAATACGATACCCGTTGGTAAGACTGGTTGTCAGACTCTCGGGCTTCTGACTACTTACCCGTAACCGACCAACCGCGGCAAGCGTAGCTTAACCTGATCGATCGACCCGTGCGGCTGTTATTATTTAGCCATCTATGCTTATCTATATATACTAATAATAAAGCTGAAGGGATCTCCAGAACTACTAGTCAGATTTGGAAAATTATTTTTGCATTTGAGAGCTCAATTCGTGAGGAAGGCTATAGGATAGGCTAATAAGAAAGCTGGAGAGCTTTTTTGTTTTTTTTTGCATGAACCCGCTAATCTCTAGAACTCCCAGTCGGATTAGAAAAAATCTTTTTGCATTTGATAGCCCAAAATGTCAGAAATGACGGGTGAGCGATGCGAGAAATTTCACGTGGACGAAGTCACGGGCGGAAACTGGTTTACATAATAAGCCTATAACGTTCCTACTGCTGGAACATAGGCCTTCTCTCTTCGACAGGGAGGGGGTTATAATCTACCACGGAGGCCCAATGCGGGTTGGTAGATGTCACATGTCTTCGAACTTTTGGTTCTAGGACATGCCGGTTTCCACACGGTGCTTTCCTTCTCCGTTTTGAAAGCAGTGGTGATTAATTTATTTACGCAAAGTAAAACGCGTGTCTGGGTTCGAACCCACGACCGGCCCCGACTTGTAAGTCGGGGCCGTTCATCACTTCAGCCGAAAGCCGTCCACTGCTGGACATAGGAAAGCACATCCACTTCGCCGGTTTTGTGCTTCTCGCATCCAACGAGTTCCTGCGGCCTTCACATGGTCGTCGGTCCACCTTGTGGGAGGTCTTCCAATGCTACGTCTTCCGCCCCATCGGACGTCTGTTCTGCAAGCAATGTGCCCTGGCCCAAGTCGGGGCCATTACCACTAAATAATTGGGAGAAAGACATACATACATACGACGAATGGTTAAACATTATACATAGGAAACATGCCGATAATTTGCAGTCAAAACCCAAATCTATTGTACCATTGTTTGAGTAATTTGATATCCTTACAAATCTATTATATTAGAATTTGACATTTAAAACACTCATGTCTCGAGTAGACTTAATAATTGATTTCACTTTTTAATTTAAATGATGAGAGTGAACGATTTATTTTGTTGAACTTTGATTTACATACAGGATGAAATTGAAAACATGCGACAAATCGAAATTAAACTTTTACTATGGGACCAAACACTAAAACGCGAAAAAAAAAATCAGCTGTTCCCTACATTTTGACGAGTTCTGCGAACATAAATGTACGGAACAGCAGATTTTTTTTTTTCGCAATTTCGGGTTTGGTCCCATAGTAAAAGTTGTTCATAATGATGAGTACAATCTCCCATTTCGATTTGTCGCATGTTTTCAATTTCATCCTGTATAAGGACGCAGGGACATCAACGCGTAAACTGAAACCATGAATTCAGAACATGATTCTAGACGGAGGAGAAATTAGTCTGTTATTTAGAAGAAAAATATCTGCTGTTTCATAGAAAAGTCCAATACCTACGCGATCAAAATGTATGGAAGAGCAATTTTTGAAGTGAAAACTTCTTTAGGCGCTTTGGGCATTTTTTGAAATGAGAAAAAACCATTGAATTCGCGCCACTGTTACCGTAACCGACCGCTTCGGATGTGTTCGGCTGTCCTCGGGATATACTCGGTTTTAATGTATTTCTGATATGTTAGTGCGTGATGGCAAAGTATTCTGTTTGTGTTTTGTTTATATGACGATTCAAAAAAATACACACGTAATTGTTCAAGTTTTCACTTCTGTCGGCACTCCAGGAGTGCCACTTTTTTTTTTTTTTTAATATACCGACGAAAAATTTCTTCCCTGTCTAGAATCATATACTGAATCCATGGTAACTAATTGCGCGTCGATTTCCCAGTCATCCTGTACAAACTGGACAAAATATGAATGAACTACAGGCCTGTGCCTGCGTACCCATTACAAAATGACAGTTGCGATATGTTTTATTGAACCAACCTACATAAAGATTGCATACAATACTGACCGATTAATAAGAATAATATTGATATTCATAAGTAAACTCTATCAAATAGACAAATGGCACACGGAACTCCTTGGAGAAATATCATAATTATGCTCACATGTTAATGATGAAGCCTTGTATTAACTGTCGTATCTTCCTGAACACTACACGTGGTATTTGTTTAAAACATATTATGTTTGTGTTTAATGTTATAAGAGCTGAGGTTTATGTTTAAGTCTGTTTGTTTAAGTATTATTGGTTTTGTTAAAGAGTTTGCCAGTTAAACCAGTTAGATTGTTAGAGTAGCTGATAGATTTGTTTTAAGTAGTTCGTATTTATGTAATAAGGTAATCAGCCAGTACCTATATTTTGCTAAAATGTTTAAGTGCAAACTTAGGTGAAGCGAAATGCAGTCGGAGAAACTTTTGAAACATCCTAAGTAAAAAGTCGTAATTCGAGGTTTGGCTCTCGCCTATTTCCTCCTCCAATATGGGACCAATTTAAAAGATATTTAATAAACTGAATAAGATGGATATTTACTGTGTCGCTATGTTTTTCTTTTTTCATTAATAGTTGTCGAATTCGTACACTAGGCGTCTGTTGGCAGCGGTTTAAATTGGCATTTTTTGAGGGTTCTAGTGCTAACAAAAATAATGTATCACCAAAAAGGAAAACATAGGGAAATACAAGTAGTTTATATTTATTATTCTGTAAAAAATAATTTCTTTATGGTCATTAACCAGAAAGAAAACCGGCGAGAGTGTTTCTATGGAGAAACGACCACCCGTATTTCCTCTTAATCCCTAGAATCAGGTGGAATGACAACTCAATTCTCAGAATAAATGGCCAGGAATGCTTGAAAAGTTGGTACTTAGTATTAGTAAGTAAAAGCAGCTTTGACTCCCGGTTGTAATTTAGTCAAGTCAAAGACGGACCGATAGAGGTGGTAGTCACCAAATAGTTCCTTCTCTAAACTGAAGCAGACGTGCTTCCACGTTGGATGGAGAATCCAACGTGGAAGAACGTCTGCTTCAGTTTAGGGTAGGTACAGACGCCAGCACATCAAGCTAATCGAAACTGTCAAATTTTCCCAATCAACTTTAAACCTTATAATTTATCGATAAAGTTGAAAATCTATTAAAGAAATTTGACAGATTGTAGTAGCTTGATGTGCTGGCGTTTGTACAAGGATTTTCAGCAACTACAAAACCACGAGAAAAAGTTCATCACCATCATCGTTTCAGCCGAAAAACGTCCACAGCTAGTCATAGGCCTTCTCCAAGCACTGCCACTTCAACCGGTTCTGTGCTTCCCGTATACCAATTCCTGTGGCCTTCACAAAGTCATCGGTCCACCTTGTGGGAGGCCTTCCAACGTTAGGTCTTCCGGTACGCGGTCGCCACTCCAGAACCTTTCGACCCCATCGGCCATCTGTTCTGCGAGCTATGTGCCCAGCCCACTGCCACCTAAGTTTGGCAATTCTTCGGGCTATGTCGGTTACCTTACCCTAGTCATACCTACTAAAAGATTTTTGGTATAAATCAATTCAGTCTTGTTGTTAACCTTGAAAATCAGGATGCGTCATAGAATCAGGGTTATTATCACTTAATGAGCTATAGGGTCCAACGTCATCACGCTGGCTGTAAAACATAATTAATTTTAAGAAACATGATACCACTGAGTTGGGCCAAACGAAGTAGGCATACGTATGTGCGATAACCGCAAAATGATGTCAACCCAAAAAAACGATGAGGCTAAAACCTGTATGACCAGAAATACCCGTGTCATCCATGTTCTAAGAAATGGTCTGAAAAAAAAGGAAGTATTGCCATTTGACGCATCTGCGACGATATCATTAATATAGCAGAAGGCCTATTCTTGTACTTAAAAAGTGTTTAAGTTCAAGTCGCAATTACATCAATCAATGTCAAAAATTTAAGGAAATTATAGGTATTTTTGACAGATTGAGACTGGGATCAGACTCCCTGAACGTTCTTAAAATTATGGGATTTCCCCGTCAGATGTAAAAAAATAAGAACATGGCTATGCTATGCTAGTCTTCTGGGTTGCTTACTGGGGGTGATCTATGCCTGCTAGTTTCAAGATGACAGCGACGTATGCATCTAAGGTGCTTTGGTGTCCTTTTTTGTAAATACATTATTAAATTAAGACGCCAGCACATCAAGCTACTACAATCTGTCAAATTTCTTTAATAAATTTTCAAATTCATCGCTAAAGCGTAAAGTTTAAAGTTGATTTGGAAAATTTTGAAGTTTCGGGTAGCTTGATGTGCTGGCGTCTGTATATATCACACTCAGATTTAACCAGCAATGTTTTCAGACCTATTTATTGATAACATGATCACAATAGGCTTGGATAACGCCTCTTGAGTTAGACGAGCCTATTGTCATCACGGTTAGCAGTCGCACTTTTAACCACTAAACCCAACGACTCAATCATATAGGAAGTATCACCATGAAATTAGAGATTTTGTAGGAAAAGCTGATCGATCAAACGAAGGCTGTACGAAAACAATCAAGGTTCGTTCACAATATAGGGAAGACCGAAACGGAAGCGAGAAAGACGTCAAAGTGTCTTCCGGTAACTACTTCATTTCGAAAAAAGAATGTTACCTCCGGATACGGTTAAAATTAATTTTGTTGTATTTTTTATTGTCTTTATAAAGAAATTGGTAGTTATTTTGAGTTACTGGTGACGTTTCGTTTAAAATTGATGGTAAAATATTGTCTTTGTCACAGCTTGACATCGATATGTGGTGTCTTGAATCATTTCTATATTTTATTGGGTTTCCGATTAGTGAATTACTTCCAGGCAAAGTAAATGGACATACAGGTATCCTGAAGTCTTACCATAATCAGCCTAAAATGTTCACGGCTGTTTTAGTCACATATGCTTTCATGTTGACAGTTCAACAACATTCATTGCTTTATTTACGCTTTTGGGCAGACGAATTTTTCGAACATATGAAGCAATGGATTATCAATAACCTTCAAAATAATTAAGATTGTGATTGTTCGTGTGTTACGTAATTAGGGTGCAGGCAGAGATATAATGCTCAGGCAACTTGGGAAGTTTTTCCACTAACAAGAACAACATGCGGTCATGCGTATAATAATTATGCAATAATCACCCTAAACGTCTAATAAAGACCTGCTACAATTGAACCACCTCGATTATTTAACTAGAGCTAATTATCGCGTGCATTATTTCGTTCGACTGATCGTAGCGGCCTGAATAGCTACCCCTGACCGGTTGCGCACACGCATCACTGTGAACGTTCTTTGTTTGACTGGGTGTGGTGGTTACGTGGTTAAGGAGTAGCTGGGGTATCGGTAACTAACTGGTCTTTTGTTTTTGGGTATATCGATGAGCATTTAACATGAACAGCATAGGACAGGTTCTTTACATACCAAGACCCCTCCTTGCCTCGGAAAGCACGTTAAGCCGTTGGTCCCGGCTGTCATTCGTGGACCTTTGACAGTCGTTACGGGTCGTCAGAAGCCTGAAAAACTGACAATCAGTCTTACCAAGAGGTATCGTATTACCCAGTAACTGGGTGGAGGTCAGATAGGCAGTCGCTCCATGTAAAATGAGTTTTGGTATTCAGCTGCATCTGGTTAGACTGGAAGCTGACCCCAACGTAGTTGGGAAAAGGCTAGGAAGATGATGATGAGCATAGGACCGGTTGCTGTGCCAATTCCAGGGAGGAGGCCTAGCAGTGGACAGTTTTCGGCCGAAATTATGTTTATGATTAAGTACGAACTTGAAACAAAATAAATAAGAACAATTTTTCGGGGGAAATTATTGCGCCACTTCTTCAGGTCAAGCTACCACACAGGAAGTGATTAAGACTAATAGTTAAAAGTGGGACTGCCTATTGAAACTTTTTTTGAAGTGAAAACTGCTTTAGGTGCGTTGGACATTTTTTGAGATGGGAAAAACAACTGAATTCGCGCCACTGTTACCGTAACCGACACTGCCTCGGGATGTACTCGGTTTTAATGTGTATCCGATATGTCAGTGAGTGATGGCAAAGTATTCTGTTTGTGTTTTGTTTTCACTTCTGTCGGCACTCCCGGAGTGCCAATTTTTTTTTCTCTTAGCCTGTACTGTCCCATTGCTGGGCGAAGGCGTCCCCCAAATCCTTCCAGGAACTCCATTCCCGCTCCACCTCGAATCAGCTCTCGCAGTACGCGTCCAGGTCATCTCGCCATCTCTGTCTGGGCCAGCCTCAGCGGCGTCATCCATCTTCAAGCATTCATTGTGTGGAGACTTTTTGCCCAGCGGTCACGAGGCAAAAGCGATGAGTGTGACGGTACACAGGTAGCTGGGAAAACACTTAGCAGAGCATGAGCTACCATGCTGATGTAAATTATGAAATAAATTGAAATTAAATATTTTACCCAGTAACTGGGTTGTGGAGGTCAGATAGGCAGTCGCTCCATGTAAAATACTGGTACTCAGCTGCATCCGGTTAAACTGGAAGCCGATCCCAACATAGTTGGGAAAAGGGTAGGCAGATGATGATTTTTGTAGAAAATAATGACAGCATCTTCAGGTGAAAGCGAAAAATTCAAATTGTTAAATACATGTTACGGTCGCAAATCATGTTTTGATCACCATACAACCAGACGCTGATCAGAGGGGCTTTTCTCGTAATTTTAAGAACGTTCACAGGCTGATCTCAGTCTCAATCTGTCAAAAATGTCTCTAATTTCCCTACATTTTTGACAAATTTTTGACATTTGTTGTCACTGAGATGAGATTGCGACTAGATTTTCATCGTTTTTAATTATAGGAATTGGCCTTCTGATTGCAAAAAACTTATTTATCGCATCCCCCTTAAGCATCACTTGCTCTTATACTCAAATTTAGTCTTATATACAATAAAAATTATCCAATAATACGATTTAGGGACAAGGTTAGCATTCCAAACAATGATTGATCACTCGCAATACGAAAATATTGAAGTAAATGCTCATTTCCGTTGCTTTTCAGCAGTAACGTGATATAGAATAGACATATGATATAATTATCTGTAATTAAAGACTATATTATTGTTTAATAACCTACTAGTAACGGTAGAAACCAGTACTTAACATGATAATTCAAAGCATAGCAAATAGGTATCAATTTACTTTTCCCAGCTGTTTTTTTTTTTCTGTAAAAGAGGAATTAATAATATAAAACAGAGCCTATAAAAAAAAAATATTGTGTTGGAACTGTTTTGATGCTTTTGTGATTGTACATCAGTTTTGTGAATTATATACAGGGTGTTACGGAAAGGGTATAGCAATACAAACGGGTTGAAGAGTGTATCTGGTCTAGAATCTCTGTACAAAATTTCAGCTCAAAAGCATTAACTTTGAAAATGCTTAATTTTTTTTCATTTCGACATCACGGCGCTGCACTGGCGCGCGTGGCGTGATGTGCGTGTACTAGGCACACAGACACACTACAGATAATGGATAATGACCCTCGTAGTGCGGTGATTTAAATTTAATAAACTATCGAAATAAAAAAATATTAAGCATTTTCAAAGTTAATGCTTTTGAGCTGAAATTTTGTACAGAGATTCTAGACCAGATACACTCTTAAACCCGTTTGTATTGATATACCCTTTCCGTAACACCCTGTATAAAAAAAAATAAGGGCAGGAGAATTATGATATTACATCGACCCTATATGCTCCGAAGGGGGAGGCAGAGGGGTATACAGGGTGGCAGGAGTAACTATGACTTCAGCACATACACACTAAATATAATAATGGACTTTTTAGAAGAATATACATGCAGTACAGTTAAAGAACTAGAGAATCGATACCAATAACAATTTTACAGAAACTTTTTTTTTTTTTAATGCTGAATGGGTCCGCTCTTGACCTCGATCACGCCTGATGGAAAGCGATGGATGAGGTCTATGATGGAACGAGCGTGCCCAAAAGATGCCTAAGGCACTGGAACTCCCACGCATCGACGAAATACAGCAGGCTGCTTGACGCCGGACTCCAGTGGGAGGGTGGTCGCAAACCAGGCGGGCGTTAGCCCTACCACCGCAAGGGAAGAATTGGCCAGTCAAATAAGGTGTTGGGTATAACTGTCCAGGATGCGCCGAGCGCTCGGTTCAGTTGAGTAACTGGCGGAACAAACTGCGCTACACGAGGAGGCTTCTTCATGCATCCCAAAAATTTAATTGTAACTAATCATTTGTTTTCATATCTAAATATATTTCTAGCTAACATAATTATATTTTAGTGTTAGTCTATATTTTCAGGAACCAGTGACTTCTTTCAGTTAGGTTACAGCTAAGCAGGTTTTATGCAGCAACGATAATAAAATGATATAACTAAAAATAAATTATTTACATAGATATGATATAAGAGGATATTTACTATGTCGTTAATAATTTTGGAAAAATAAAATGTCCACAAAAAATTGTCTCTGCGCTCCCGTTGATGTCTTTTATAGGGGCGACTTTAACAAAATCCAGATTATTGTTACTTTAGTATTTAGCACGTTGTTTTCAACGTTTTATGTTTATTAAAAATATGCAAATTGATTTAAGCATCTTTAAATTAATTTATGGTGTTATTTTTTGTTTTTATTTATTCATTAGTTCTAAGAAATTCTTAGCAGTATAGAGGAAGTGTATAGGAAAATCAATATTTTTAACGGCTTCTTGAACTTGGAAAAGTAGTATTTTTTTTTATTCTTTTCGTTTGTTAGTTTGGTCTTCCCCGTGACCAATTTTTTTGTTTATAGAACTACAGAGAATTAGTCCAGTCCGCTGCCCTAATTTTAAGATAATATTCAGTGCTATGTTAATTAATGTAATTGGTGTTGTACCGTTTTAGTTAACTATAAATAAATAAATATTGAAGTCAATAATATTACATTTATTTTTATTTTAAAATAGTTATTATACTGATATTAAGGCAATATAGGCTTTATTACTATCAGCCTAGCCTTTCTCAAAGTAGGCTTAGGCATTTTGATGTAAACTTCCAGAGTATTACTATAACATGTAATAATCCGAACATCATCATCATCTGTCTAGCCTTTTCCCAACTATGTTAGGCTCGGCGCTCGGCTTCCAGCCTAATGGAATGCAGCTGAGTACCAGTATTTTACATGGGGCGACTGCCTATCTGATCACCACAATCCAGTTACTGGATTATACTATACCCCATTGGTAAGACTGGTTGTCAGACTTTCGGGCTTCTGACGACCTGTAACGACTGTCAAAGATCCACGAATGACAGCCAGGACCAACGGCTTAACGTGCTTTCCGAGGCATGGAGGGGTCTCGGTATGTAAAGATGGTCACCAAACCACGGACCAACCGCGGCAAGCGTAGCTTAACCTGATCGATCGACCCGTGAGGAGGTTATTACTAAGCCACAATAATTCGAACATCCATAAGATAAATAAACAACAGAATCTAAAGATAGTTATCTAACAGTGCCAAGTTCCATTAACCTCAGAATGAAAACTCCGGACTAACGGGAAACGGGACCCGATCCAGCAGGTAAGGTTCAGGTTCCATTTTCAAAAAGCCGTCGCGCCCCACTCTTGAAAAGCGAAGGTTTTATTACGTGGGGAGGCGCGCGCGCTCGCCAGTCACCCGCTCGCCGTCGCAAGCGCCGTACGCGCCGCGCGGCATTAGTTTTCCCCCACACACGGAAAAATTGTGTCGCGAGTGCGTTTGAACCTTTAAAAAAAGACCCTGTGCCCATTCACCCAATGAAGGATTATGTGCATGGCTGACAAGTGCTTCAACTGTGATTTTCTCTACGTCAGTGCCCCGGGCCCTCCCTTTCTACGTTACCCTTACACGGTGAGTATAAGATATTATGCAACTCGGAACTGTTACTGAAAGTTGCGAAAGGATTTTTGTTGAAATATCCGCCCGGGGCGCTAATGGATGCCTTATTAGAATATACTTAAATAAAATGCAACGTTCTTCCGACCTCTTATGAATTTGTATATTAAATGACTGCTCGATACCGATCCGGTTTTTTTCGATATATAACTTTACTTTTATCACGTCTGATTGAGAAGGTCATAGAAACGTCAACGTCAAGTTTTATGTAAACTAGTAAGTTTATATAATAACGTATCTTCCACCAAAATATACAACTTGCAAAAATCGTTAGCGAAGATAAACAAATCTGAGAATAGATGAGCCAAATTGCAAAACAAACATTTAAATGCTAATAAAATCAGGTGTTACCAACATTAACATATTTAATTTAAGAAAAAAACGACGTGATACCTGACACCCTTAAGTTCTACTATAGTTACACACTTAATACTCGCTCGAACGTAAAACGATTATATATGAACATACATATGTAGTTAGTAGCCGCTTACCCAACAAGATAGTTAAGCAATTACTTCATTAAACAGTGTTTGTAAATAAAAACGCAATCGGTAATACCTCCGTTGTTAAGTGTTCAACATTTCAACTTCGATATTTAGTGGCAAAAAACTTGAAAGAGGTAAGTACTCGGTATATATTGCAGTCATCATAGTCATAATCAGCCTATAATGTTCCCACTGCTGGGACACAGGCCTCCGTAATCCACCACGCGGGCCCAGTGCGGGTTGGTAGATGTCACATGTCTTCGAATTTTTGGTTCTAGGACATGCCAGTTTCCTCACGATATTTTCCTTCACCGTTTTGAGAGCAGTGGTTATGAAATAATTTATACAAAATAAAGCGCCTGTCTGGGTTCGAACCTACAACCTACAACTCGTAAGTCGCGGCCGATACCACTGGGCCACCGCTGCTCTCTTCAGTAGGTATGTATTTTTATATATCTCATGCAATTTAACCTTCTGACCCGTACTACTCTCCGACTCATTATTTTAGTCAATCAGAATGACTAATTACCATAGATCGGAATAGGTAGAGCTGTTTTACGTACTTGCTTAGAATAATTGGTTGGTTAGAATAATATGGATATTCCCCGAGTCCCGGGATTTGGTTTTTAAATAGTAAATCATAAAAACTATTCACGCCTTCGGGACTAATGAAAGATTACACTTCCTTTCTGACGGGTAAATATAAGAAGGACGGGATTAAGGATAGTATAATAAATAGATAAACTTGATTCATTAAACCACATATATTTTTTTACGTAACAATGGTGCCGATTTTCTTGTCACAAGTGCCTCTAAACTAGACTAAAAATCACTAAAATTTAATTTATTCCTGTCAAGCGACGATTTCCCATTCTGAAATTGACTATAATGACGCAACTTAACTATATTTTAGTTTGACAGCACTAAGATGACACTGAGTTATTAATCTATTAAAGATGGCAATTTTGCTATTCTGAATTTCACGTTTTTCACCTAAAATTTTGATTGTCTAACTAAATCGAACTAAATCTGACTATTTTTAATCGTGATTAAAAAGGTGTGGAATAAAATTAGTTATCATGAATAGAAATTTCACACCAACACCTCGACTTCAGGTGCAAAAACAGTAATGTCTGTATCTTTTTTTTTTCTTTTGCTTATATCTCGAAAATGGTGTGTCCTATCGCAAAAATAATGAAAATTTCGACACCCTTTATGAAACGTATAAACTCCTAAAACTCAACATGTAGGTAATAATTTTTCATATTTTCCATACAAAAAGTGAAAATTTCCTTAAAAAACACGTCAAGGCTGCCCCCTCCGCGCCTGCGGCTCTAAAAAACAATTCACGGGGTAGGGAAAATAAGTACTACGTGTCGACGAGTCGTGATTGTCAAATTCGATTTTTGTTGTTTCAAAATTATTTTTAAATTTAGAGATTTTTTTATGCAGAATAGCTGTAAGATTCTCATAGCAAAAAGTAAGGAATTTTAGTGATAGTTTAGTTCGGTGTACAAGAGAATCGGCACCAATTTCTTATTCAAGAATCAACAAAACATTTTTATTCTGAATTTGTACAAAAACATATTACCATACAAATTATTTCTTCTTCAGTAAAATCAAAACATTATCAAATAGAACAATTTGTATTTACAATAAAATCTTAATTAAAATAATCAATACGCTTCAACAATAATTCACTTATTTAAACAAAAAATGGCATTGGTCTGGTTCGTCTTCAGCTTCACTAGAAGACTGAGTATGATCAGAGTTAAAATAAATCACCATTATTTTTTCTAAATTATCTAATTTTAAGCTATTTCTTTTTACTTCTAACACCCATTTATATGTGGAAAATGAGCGTTCGACATCTGTTGATGTTAGTGAAGCGAATTTATATGACAAAAATCCCGTAGTAGTGTCGGAATCCCGTGGAATATCCATATTAACATCAATGTTTGCGGTCAATGAACCCAAATAGCTCTACCTATTCCGATCACTGCTAATTACATACAAATTTTATGTCAATCTGAAGTGCTATTCAATCGCTATTTAAATGTGGTTAACAATGGACAATAACGATCTATTCAGTTTCTATTATTTAAAAAAAAAAATATCTTGTTCTTGGCTTGCGATCTGTGTGCGCGTCATTGAGAGCTATTCTTATGACAAAATTCAAATTCCTACGTTGTCAAGATCTCGAGAAAATCCACTATGATGGACGTACAAAAAAGTGATCTTAAAAAAGTTCCGTTTCACTTTAAAGGTCGGAGCCCAAAAAAAAAATAATTGATAGACCCCAATTAAGGGGTCGGACCCCTGCTTCACCTAGTTTCTCCACCTGGGTGAAGCACGGGGACTACGGTCCCGTGATCGGGTACCGTGCTCCAACTGATGATCAGTACAGTCAAGTAATTAAGAAAAATACATAATTTAATAATATACTACTCTGTCAAAAAAGCACCGGGAAAAGATCAATAGTACACAAAATATTAGTTATTCATTTATTAACTTGTGCTAGCGACCGTTTTCGGGGGCCCATGAATAAAGAATACCTCGTACATGGACAGTAAAATATTGTGGAATAGGCAGAAATGAGGCAGCTAAAGCTATGTTATATGATGTATAAAACGTATTCATATTCATACGTACACATTCAATATGTATGTATGAATCACTTATTTAAGTATTATCTTAGATTATCTGCAAGTGATACTAGTAACTGGAAACTCCTGTATTTAAAATATATATTTATTTATTGTATAGGCAATAAATTATTTAACTAATTATAAAAACTATAACATATTATTACAAGATAATATAGATATTCAAATTATAAAAGAATATTAATATAACGCTTCTGTCCGCGACATCAATCGCGTGAAACTTCTTATCCATACTTAATCCATACTAATATTATAAATTCGAAAGTAACTCTGTCTGTCTGTATGTTACCTTTTCACGCCTAAACTGCTGAACCGATTTAGATGAAATTTGGTATATAGATAGTTTGAGTCCCGGGAAAGGACATAGGATACTTTTTATCCCGATATTCGTACGGGATCGAAACTTTGCGGGTGAAACCGCGGGGCGCAGCTAGTTTTAATATAAAATATGTATATTCTATAAAATATGTATATTCCACGACACTCAGCAATACTGTAGCTTCTCATTAGTGTACCTATTTTTTTTTTTTGATCACCTAAATAATGGTGAAACTCGCATCAAAATCAAATTGTTTAGGAGAACAAGCCGGTCACATAGAGAGACACGAAAAGCGACTTCAATTTATAATATTATGTTTAGATGGATTATCAATATTCTTTGTTTTGCAAACAGCAATCGTGTTATGATAGTAGGTACACATTACTTAGAGGAAAATATCGATCGTGACATGGTGATTCGATTAAAAATCAAAATAATAATATATACCTTTTATCGAAAAAAAAAACTGTCGTCTCTAATGTAATTTTAAATATTTTATTGATTCTATAATCCGGTCACTTGTAAAACCTGTATGACAACCTTTGAACTGTAAAGGTGCCTCTACCATGAGCGAATTCGCGAAATTACTTGAGAATGCAATATTTTTCAGTGACTGCCTCATTGGTCTGCTGATCATGGGGTCCTGCGTTCGAACCCCGGGTTATTTTTTTTTTCGGGTGGGAAATTTTCAAATTATGTTAGGGAATTCTGAATAGAGTTTTTCAAAGATACGGAATTACCTCAAATTGTTATTAAATCTTAGTTTACATGTAACAATTAATTTGAATTAAAAGGTTATCGTCATAATAAGTATCGATGGCCCAATATAAAGAACATTTTTATCATAATTATACTGTTTTCGTATTACGTTTATTTATGTCGGTAAAATTAAACATGTGATTGATAATAATGTATTAACGAAAAGGAAAACTCGCTAAACATCTGTCGTCTGACGTGAATTATCTTCATTTTGACAGTTAAATGACATTCATGAGACGGGCTTTCCTCTCAAACGTAACCGAATGGTCACTGAGGTTCAAGCTGTTTTTATACAAAAAAAAAAAAAAACTATTGTTTCGTTTGCAAACAATCAAAATGTTGAGTTTAATTTGACATAGCCTTGTGACGAATGTGACGATGCTGGTTATGTTTAGAACTACGATTTTAATGTTGTTATAAAAACTCGAGTTTTAAAAAATGGAAAACCCGTACTTAAATTTAAGCGCTGACGTAAGACCATGAGTTTTGGAGAGGAACAAACTAATCAAGAAAAAATTGGCAGATATTTTTTTTTTACTGTTTTAGATTTTCAGAAGCTCTTTTATTAGTAGGTAGTGTGAGCGATAAGAACGGGGGGTGCCCTTTTATTTAGATGAAGCTCCTATCGGATTTCATAAGATATTATTTTTAGGAGTTTTCACATAAATTACATAATTAGCCCATCTTTTTTTTTACACGTCAAACCTAAAACTCATTCAATGACACACTCTTGAACGTTCGAATGGAACATGCCTTCAAATATACAGGCTTATTTTTTTATCACCATCCAATTTTTTACAGGATGTTCTACCCATGAATATGAACAACTTTCACTATGGGACCAACTCTGAAATCATGAAAAAAAAATCGGCGGTTTCATACAAAAGTTCAATACCTACTTGACCAAAATGTATGAAACAGCTGATTTTTTTTCGTGATTTCAGAGTTGGTCCCATAGTGAAAGTTGGTCATATTCATGGGTAGAAAACCTTGTGAAAATTTGGATGGTGATAAAAAAAATATTACGAAAGAAGCACAACCTCTACAGTAGCTACCTAAGTATTTCTGTTGACGATGAGACAAGTAGGAGTGCCCAAATGAGTTTGTCAAAAATTGTCTTTACGCCTAATAATTTAGATATTTACCAGCGGGGTAATTGCGTAACACACTAGGTATCAGTAGCAATGGCTTTCATTTTGACAGTTCAACAACATTCATTGCGTCATTTACGCGGTTGAGTAGATACATTTTTCGAATATATGAAGCAATGGATTAGCAATATCCTTTAAGATGATTCAGATTGAGAATGATAGTGTGTTAAGCAATTGGAGTGCTGCTTACACTTAAGCTTAGAATTCCTTTATTCATATTATATATTTATTATTTTCTAATATTAGAAATATTAAAAAAAAAAATATAATATAATATAATAATAATAATATAATATAATATTCCACAACTATCACACAACGCCATCTAGTCCCAAGCTAAGCAGAGCTTGTGTTATGGGTACTAGACAACTGATAAACATACTTATATATTTCTAAATACATACATATTATAGATAAATTACACCCAGACACAGAACAAATGATCGTGCTCATCACACAAACATTTGTCCTGGGTGGGAATCGAACCCACGACCTCCGGCATAGCAGTCAGGGTCACTAACCACTAGACCATCAGCATCAGCATGTATGCGTCCTTACGCCGGTATCGTTTGGCTCCACAGTGTTGACTCCGTCTGTCTTGTATAAATATTTAAGAACTGGTGGTGTCAAGCGGATTCTGTTATTTGGACAAATCGTGTTACATCATCATTAATAGGGCAATATACGATATTTCCTTCGTCAATAGACAAAGCTTAAAAACTCCCTAGCATTAAAAAAAAAAAAAACATTTGAAAACTTGAATGTAGACATATATCTTGTATTCATTTCAAGCTTGACCATATCTTTTAAAAAAAGAAGAAAAGAATCGAGTAGGTGATTGATTAAATATATCTATAGAAATGACATACATGATACAATTTTGAGATGACGTATTTGTTAACATGCTAAAAAAGATACCTACAAAGTTTGACCACAATCTGTTCATGAAAATAAATCTTCATACATAATTTTTGATCAAAATATACATTAATCTTTGGGCTAAACGATGCATTCTTATTTTGAAAAATACAGACATCGTTTTGATATACTGATGTTTTGTCCATAAATAAAAACTTTATGTTCTGTATTTGAATCAAAACAGTTGACAGTCTATTCAGCGCATGCCAACGACCGGCGATCGGCCAATTCATACAAGTGATTTCTATAAAAACATCTATATACTAAAATATACTTTCTTATAATAATCTTTAAAGGAGTTAGCTCACGTAGTGTCATCAAAGTTTAATGATTTACGTTAATATATTATGACAGCCGGTTTGGTCAAGTGTTTATGTGGCGTCAAGTTTTGCTTATTATTTGTAGCAAGCTCAATATTATTGGAGATTTTCCGTGGAAAATATATCCAGGGTATTCTCGAACGTATTCCGTTTTCGTTTTCAAGATATCAGCAGCAAAAACCAAAAAATATTGTAAACCTATTTATTATTGACCTCAATTATTAAAATATGTATATACCCAAATACTCGTACATATTTTTATTTAAATCTGTGGTTATATTCCATGTATGCTTATTTTTAATTTTAATAGGTACAAACAAAACGATGTGGACGACTCGATAATTATTGCATAACTATTTCTATTTTTGCATATTTTAAGAACAAGCAAGATAGAGGCACAAAGTCTAAAAAAGCATAATTTAAAAAAGGCAAAACGGCTAACTATTCCAAAAAATATTTGGTTCTGCGGAATTAATAGATTCAATTAATTTTTAATAATCGTATTATAAATAATGAATTATTCATAGTGTTCAACATTCAAAACTTGTTTTTTATTTAAATAATCTTAATTTTAGGCTAAGTTCAGACGGGCGCGGTTAAAAATAAGTTAATAATAATAAGTCGAGCGTTCTGGGGATCTGCTCTCTTAAGTCCGTCAACAAAGTTAGAGGCCCGTCAGAAAGTAGTTGATCCGTCAAAACAAGTGTAAAATTCAATTTTTCAGACGTACAAATTCATATCGTGAGTCGGGACAACTGTCAAATCCAGTTGTCATTCATTCTTAGTTCGCACTCCGAACTACTCGTTATAATATGTCCGTAAGTGTTACGGAGTAGGAAATACCCGTAATTTCAGCCGAAACTATGGATTTCGTGCTTTTGGCGTAGAACCTGTGGTGATTTGAACAAACCTTCTTCGACTTCAGTTGAGTCATGTAAAGCAAGATTTGCAAAAAAATGTGCTGACATGTGTATGTGTAGTTCAAACGGCATTCAAGGCCAATCCTATATTTTATGTATATTTTGACTGCATAGTGTTCGTTAAAACGCGCATCACATAATTATATTGCATAATCAGCCTGTAATGTTCCCACTGCTGTAACTTTGTGAGGGAGTGGGCCATAATCCACCACGCGGGCCCAGTGCGGGTTGGCGGATGTCACATGTCTTTGATTTTTTGTAGTTCGAGGACATGTCGGATTCCTCACGATGTTTTCCTTCACCGTTTTGAGAGCAGTGGTGGTGAAATAATCTACACTAAGTAAACTGCCTGCTTGTGTTCGAACCCAAGACCTACAGCTACAGACTCGTAAGTCCCGGCCACTGCTCTTAATTATAATAATAATACAATATAATCGTTACAATCGCGGCAGTCTGATCTTAACCTTATGTTCAGGTCAAGAGGTGAGATTGGTGAATTCTGATGTCAATTTAGAAAATACATAAAATCAATTAGAAGATAATGGCGCTAAAAACTCGCGATTCTAGTATTCATGTTAAAAGCAGGTATATTGAATTAATTAGGTATAATTATTACGACTGGCTAGATACATTAAGACGTTGTTTATTTGTTTAATTATTATTATAATTGTAATGTTATGTCCTGCGTGTTCACACCTGCAGCATGAAGGAACAGAATCGATGGTAATGTCATTGTATGAAATCAAATAAATAATAATAATTATTTTCTTGTATTGGCTCGAACTTTATGTAGGTAAAAGAATACTTTATGCCATGGTAAAATAATAAGCCAAACAGCGAGTTATTGCGTAAAACTAACGGTAGCAATGGCTTTCATTTTGACAATTCAACAACATTCATTGCGTTATTTACGTTGTTGAGCAGACAAATTTTTCGAATGTATAAAGCAATGGATTAGCAATATCCTTTAAAATGATTCAGATTGTGATTCGGGTGCAAGGGAGCAGGGTTAGCTGTTCAGCGGTATACATCAGACTTACATTTTACCAGAGAAAGTATATATTAAAAACCGGCCAAGTGCGAGTCGGACTCGCCCATGAAGGGTTCCGTAGCAGCAAGTAACATAATATAAAAGTTCTTGTAGTTCGTTGTAACTTTGTGAAAGTTAAATTGCGGTTTTCGATTTATGACGTATTAAAAAAAAACTACTTACTAGATCTCGTTCAAACTAATTTTCGGTGGAAGTTTACATGGTAATGTACATTATATATATTTTTTTAATTTTATCATTCTCTTATTTTAGAAGTTAGAGGGGGGGGGGACACACACATTTTACCACTTTGGAAGTGTCTCTCGCGCAAACTATTCAGTTCAGAAAAAAATGATATTAGAAACCTCAATATCATTTTTGAAGACCTATCCATAGATACCCCACACGTACAGGTTTGATGAAAAAAAATTTTTGGAGTTTCAGTTGTAAGTATGGGGAACCCCAAAATTTATTGTTTTTTTCTATTTTTGTGTGAAAATCTTACTGCGGTTCACAGAATACATCTACTTACCAAGTTTCAACAGTATAGTTCTTATAGTTTCGGAAAAAAGTGGCTGTGACATACGGACGGACGGACGGACAGACAGACAGACAGACAGACAGACAGACATGACGAATCCATAAGGGTTCCGTTTTTTGCCATTTGGCTACGGAACCCTAAAAATTGGCGACATAAAACTTTCTGTAACATTAAATTCCAAACTTAAACATCTAGAGCCACTTTACTAGGCAGAATGCCAAAACTTCTTTCTATATTTTACGTAATAGTCTAAAATGTCTACGTTTTCTCTTTGGTGTCCAAAGAGTTCTTAATACGAATGACAGTACGGACGGAAGATGAGGCAATTGAAAAAGAAAAAAACTTACAAGGAAATGGGAAATCATTAGGCTTCTCATATGGGCTAGAACTATTAGCCTAGCTCTCTCATTCATTCTGTGTTATTTATTGTAGGTACTTTACGTTCTTGCTATTCTATGCTATGTGTCTTTGTAAATTGGCTGTTTCCTTTATTAGAAACTATCGACCCGCCCCTGGCTTCGCACGGTTTTTACGTCTGGACAAAACATCGGGATTTATTTATTTTATGTACGTTTAATATTACGTATTATACACATAAACGTTTCGGAACAAATTTTCTAAATGATAGTGAAAACTGCGTCCAAATTCGCTGCGCAGTTTAGAAGAAGAACGTGGTCACATAGACACACGAAAACCGACTTTAATTTATAATAATTATGTACAGATTAGTCTTTATCATACGCTTTACAGACTTTTGTAGTGATTATTGCTGTTCGGTTGGTTGTTTTTAGCGGAGAGGAGTAGGTATGTATATCTACTCGACTTACTTTACACCTGTTACCTGGTTGCCTAGAAGTTTACCTATGTGAACCACAGTTTACAGGGGAGATACTGAGCCCAGGAGTGAATCGGATTGTAAATGAAATATTTGAACTACATTATATTGTTTGTTCGTTACATTGCAAGTACCCATAATGTAAACATAACAAACGTCCGAATAAGGAAATCCGAAAGCAAGTTAATGACAATACCAAAAGCCTACGCGTGATCCGACTTGTGCAAAACATCGTGGAAACGGGTTATCGCTGCGATTTGCACAAAAAATGTTGAGATACTGCACCGGTTTGCACGAAACGCTGCGTAATAGTTGCATGTTATTGTTATCATTCAATTTAGGGCCGATTTCGTAATAAGACAAGAATGTAGAATGGTTTTATTTTATGAAACTATGAAATAGACGTTCTTGATAAAAACTTACTAATGTCTGTGTTGAATCTCACGTGAATGGTGGAAATTATATTCCCATAAAAAAAATAACAACATAACGGCCGCGACTTACGAGTTGTAGGTCGTTTGTTTGAATACAGACAGGCGCTATACTCTGTGTATATTATTTCATCACCACTGCTCTAGAAACAGTGAAGGAAAACATCGTGAAGAAACCGGCATATCCTACAACCAAGAACTCAAAGACACGTGACATCTACCAACCCGCGCTAGGCCCGCGTGGTGGACTACAGCCGACTCCCTCTCACAGAGAGGAGGCCTGTGTCCCAGCAGTGGGAACGTTAAAGGCTGATTGCTAAATAACTACAAAACTTTAGGTCCTTGATTGTTTAACAACAAATCCTTATTTTAATGGAAATTACACATTTTATTTCTCTCTATTTTCGAAGAAGGTGATTCGTATTTCCACAAAATTAATCGTTGCTATGCTAAGCACGTTTATAAAAATACGAATTCAGATAAAACACAGTCAATCGCTTCAATTAGAGATCAGGGGTTATCTCCAAGAGCGATACAAAACATAAAATGTTCATATTTAAACATATTATCTGACACGCGCTTATCGTAACCTATATCGTAGTTTGCAGATATAACACGTAGAATTGTGGTGACACATTATGTACACACATATGTACAGACGCCAGCACATCAACCTACTACAATCTGTCAAATTTCTTTAATAGATTTTCAACTTTATCACTAAAGCATAAGGTTCAAAGTTGATTGGGAAAATCTGACAGTTTCGGGTAGGTTGATGTGCTGGCGTCTATACATACGTTAACGCCTTTGTTGCTCAAAGGGGTTGAGAGAGCTGCACACCCAGATTTCGCCAGTCTCATCCCATTCAATAGGAAGCGACGAGTCAATTGCCACGAAAAAAAAATATATCGAGTTTTGAATTTGTTTGGCCCAAAATTCCCTAGCTTGGGCAAAGTGTTATTGTTATACACACACACATACGAGGGGTATGTACCTAAGGGAACCCAGGACCCCACGTTTAGCAGTACTTAGTGCTTGAAACCACTGGACCAACGAGTCAGTTTTATATTGATATTTTGAGTTTATTTCTACATTTTCGACAGATCACACTTCCTTTTTTAACTTGTAAGTAATTAGCAAGGCGATTCCATCACACTTTGTGTGTTAAAATCATTACTCTGACGTTTGAAGTTCGAACGTGCCGGCTGTCAAACAAAATGGCGGTCTTAACACTTTTTTTTTTGCTCAAATTACGTATGTTATTAGTATTACGTGTTTGAGTTTTAGAAATTTTGTGGTTAATTATGGATTCTTATTTATGGTTTGGAATATATTATAGACCCTGTCATGGGTTTTTTTTTACGTCAATGAAATTTGATATTGTTTTTGACTTTGACACCATTGATATTGAACGATTATTTTTTCTTTCTAAGTCTATAGATGGCCACTGCTGTTCATAGGTATCTATAATTGCCGGTCATTAACCTCTGCTAAACCCTCAGCCACTCTCATCCATCCTGACTTGAGAAAAGTTCTTTGCAATAATCAATTCCAACTTCCACTAATTACAAAGAGAAGCACTACTATTGCCATCTCACTCTCACACCGGTATACAAATATTGAACTCTAGCATATAGAACGTGTACATAGATTTATTTAAAGAAACAACAGTGACTCCTTTTTCCTTCGTCCTTGCATAGTTGAGCATCCACATTAATTAATCTTCACAAAGTTCTGTTCATCACAAGATAAGAACAATACGGAGCATTTAAATAACGGATGTATTTATTTAAGTACATAGCTTTAAAATGAGCTCATGTTTTACTAAACTTACATACTTCATTCTGTCAGAAGTTCACGTCCGGAATAATTTTGAAAGCAATTCATTAGCTTCTTATAAATTTTTGGCCGTATGGTCGGAAATGGAGCCTTTTTTAAATTTATTATTATAGTCGTTACGGGTCGTCAATAGCCCGAAAGTCTGATAACCAGACTTACCAAGGGTTATCGTATTACCCAATAAACGGGTTGTGGAGGTCAGATAGGCAGTCGCCGTCCATGTAAAATACTGGTATTCAGCGGCATCCGGTTAGACTGGAAGCCAACCCCAATATAATTGGAAAAAATGACACGCAAATGATGACTTATATGGTTCTATTCAAAACTATCTATTGCATAATATGATGCACATAACAGAATATTATGTCCAACAACTATTCAACAGTCTTCTAAAGAAGGCATAAACGCACCTATAACAAAATATCATTAAAAAATTATTAAATCTTTTATTGCAGCGAAAAAAGTAAAACGAGGTATGTAGGTCAACCCTAATCTTGCATAAAAAAGTATAGCCCGAGCCTGTTCAGTAGAGCGTTGTATTCCGCAATGCGCCCGCGCCGCGCGTTGGCCAACTCGGCTATCTTGAGAAACTGGCAACCCTGAAGGAAATTAGGGGACATTATCCATGCTATCATTTCTTTATAAGTAGAGGCAGATTGTTAGCGAGGTCAGCGCTCCGAAGAGTCTGTTGTTGTTACAATCTGCAAGGTTTGAAACCAGCACTGCGAAATTATTTCGGTCTTGAAAATGCAATAATTTGAATTCGGAAAATTGGGATAGAAAAAAGGAGAGAAAAATCAACCCCAATTTTCTTTGTAAGAATAGCACGAACTGTGGGCTATAGTCAGAATATAGCCAATCAGCAAGGTGATAGGTAGCGCGGCTTATTGTCTAGCTAGGGTGTTATGGACGTACACCGCTACAAAGTTCTTTTGGCACTCGAATGACGTTGACAGGAGGGCGCTGTTGGTAAAAATTTGTGCAATCCTATTAAACCAATACTAATCCTACAATCCTACTAATATTATAAACTCGAATGTTTGTGAGGATGGATGGATGGATGGATGTTTGTTACTTTTTCATGCAAAAACTACTGAACGGATTTTGATGAAACTGTACAGTTATATAGCTTATACATTAGAATAACACATTGGATATTTTTTATCCCGATATTCCGTCGGGATCGACACTTATGCGGGTGAAACCGCGGGGCGCAGCTAGTTGTTTTTGTAAAATGTCACTTAAAATGTATTCAAAAAACAAGATGGCAGTATTAGTTCACAGTTATTCTACCCCTGATAGCAGCGACCTAACAGCAACCTTATCGTGCTTAGCTGACCACCTGGATTAACACATAGGATACTTTTTATCCCGATATTCCCTCGGGATCGACACTTACGCGGGTGAAACCGCGGGGCGCAGCTAGTATACAATAAACACGACAGTGGACTCAAATAGGTCATACACCATATTTTTTTATAAGTGAGTTACATGTGTATTGCTGTCATCGACTCTCTAATAAGGCCTAATCATTCGGGTAGCACATGCGTGACGATATATATTATTGTGCAGACGCCAGCACATCAAGCTACCCGAAACTGTAAAATTTTCCCAGTCAACCTTGAACCTTATGCTGTAGCGATAAAGTTGAAAATCTATTAAAGAAATTTGACAGATTGTACACATACAATATACAACACTATCGACAAGCTAGCTACAAACTAGATTATTTTTATTATACGTGAGAAATCATCAGCTTTAACAGTAGGTAGTCGTTTCTTTTAGTTTCGGGATGTTAGACTAAGTTATGACCGTAGTTAAAATTCAATTTTGAACGAAAATTGAATTTTTAAATTGAATTTTTTTTTTTTTTTTTATTTAATTTTTTTTTTTTTTTTTTTTTTTTTTTTTTTTTTTTTTTATTTTCCTTTTGGGGCGCACTGAATTTTAGTACTTCAGTGGTTTTTCAGTTGATTCTGCTTAACCGAAAAATGCTTGGGATTTCGCCCATTTACTTAACGACTAAATTAAAACAAGAATAATTGGCCATGTATTTCCATAATTATATCAATGCGGAAAAAGTTCATCATAGCAATCATCAATTTAGAAGAAATCGTGAAGGTCCGATGAAAGATTCCATCTTTATTGGCGAGACATAAAAGATCAGCGATCTAAAAGAAGTAAAGAGAAATCGTCCAAATTATTTGTTTGATCTCCGAACCTTGAGTTTAATTTTCTCTGCGACTGTAACAATCTATAATAATACAGATGTTACACAAATAAACTGAGCTACAACAAATAATGGCACGGAATTAAACCAAATAATGGTTTTCGGTAGTCATTTGTTTCAAAATAGTCTTTCTTGAATTTAAAAAAGAGGAATTGTAGATTAGATTTTGTTTCAGAGCTCACTATAAAACAAATAACTGTGTATTATGCGACATTACTGTTATGTTGGTATTTTTTAATTATTCATATCATTTAAGAGCACAGACATATCGATACCGGAAATATGAAATAACGTAAGGGACATTTTGTCAATGAAATGATGACAGACTATATCAAATCAGTCGATAGATGAACTTATTTTCCTGCAATAAACAATTTTATAGTCATTCTTCTATGAAAAGCTGACAGGTTTATGAGACAAACTACATGAGTGTGGTCAACAGCAGCTCATGATTTTTATATTTTAAATAACGATTCTTAGTAGATGATGTGAAATAACAGTTTTTGAGTCATCGTATGATGTAATAAAATCTTTAAATAAATAAAAACCCGCCATCTTTACACATTTAAGTAAGTTTACTCTCAAATGTCAATTCATTTAGTCTGCATCATTAATGAAGTTTTAGTTTTTTTTTTTAAGTTGCAAAACGTAACATTTGGATCCGAAGAGAACGTGTCTCGGTTGCAATGGTTGACCAATCCTAAGTGCTCAGTACGTTATTGTTGAGAAAATACACTTTATTATGATTTGTTAGCGATGTTCTATTGTTTTAAAATGTTAGTCTGTTTGTTTGTCTTCTTTATTGCGTAATAATTTTGTGTCTTGCAATTTTCGTAGGTGTATTTGAATAAGTCTTGAAAATTTTTGTAGAGTAACATCAGGCTTTGTTTCCCCAAAGGGTTGGGCAGCGATGTACCTATAGTACACCCAAATTTCGCGAGTTATGTTTATGTCCCATATAATAGGGGGCGATCCGTTTGTCACAAAGCGTGTTTGGAAAATGGCAGAAAATAAATATGTAGTAGTATTCTAACTCTAAACTTACTGATCGTATAAGGAACTCGATACTGCGTTCTAAAACTCAAATTGCCGATATAGGTCACACGGCTGCCAAGCTAAAATGGAACTGGGCTGGTCACATCATTCGCATGCCGGAGGAGCTATGGGCTAAAATAACCACACAATGGGTCCCAAACAGCAGCAAACGGTAATACGGCAGGCCCAGAATAAGATGGCGGGATGAACTCGACTCTTTCTACAAGGATTGGCCTGTAACTGCACTGGATAAAGGAAGGGAGAGAGGAGGAGGAAGGGAGGCCTTTGCCCTGCAGTGGGACAGAAATGGCTGATAATAATAATAATAAAAAGTATTCTGACAAAATGTGTCTTACCTAAAACATTATAGTGAATCTGAAGCACCATATATGACTTCTTGACAATTCAAAAATGCCTGTAAAAGGTTTAATTGAAATAAACACTTTGAGAGTTTGAGTTTGCACTCAAGTTTTGCATTAAATATTGTAGGCTGTCGATGATGAAAGTATAGGCTGGATAAAAAAAATATTCCAATTGAAATGCCTCGATAGTAAACGATTTGGTTCAACAGTTTTCACCTGACACTTTACGAACTGATTGACGTAATAATGTTACCGTTTTATTCGATAGCAATAAACGCCCGCATATTTCGTGAATACGCACTTTTTACATGGTTTTACAGTAATCAATTAAATATTTGTTTCATTGGTGGAGTGGATTTTAACAGATAGATTTTTCGTTTCAAAAGTTAGCAGGATTATTTTTGTGTGCTGATAGTTTTCCTCATAATGAACCACCAAACGAAACTACCAAAATATATTTAGTAAAAAGTGGGGCATTATAAACATGTGCAGCTCCTAATAATACAAACTAAAGACAGTTAACTTAATAATAATATGTCAAAAGGCCTTTGTCAGGAAAAGCCAAAGTACCAGTAGTAAAAGTATCAACAAAGAACTTTCCCACAACAATGTTTATACAATTTCATCTTTGTCTGATCCCGCTATCAATATATGAAAGCCCACTTGCACTACAACTCACTAAATGCCAAACAAACTCACTAAGGGCTGATTTAACCAATGTCAGATATCTTTTATTCTTGAAATGAAATTCACATCTGACAGTTCTAGTATGGAAAAACTGTCAATAACTCAAAATTTATTCTCAGGATAAGACTTATTCTAGGTATACAAGTTTGGTGGAATGCGCCCTGAGTGTCAAACCTTTTTTTTTTTGTGGATGGGAAATCATCAAATGACCCCTCCCGCTCTGGGTGGAGCGGAAGGGAGTGTCAGACTCTTACTGACTAAAACCCACCCGTGTTCCTTCCTTAGCCCTTTATGTTCCGAGGTAGCGGTAACCCTTTCGGACAATCCCGCACCCCCGGCAGGCTTCGGCCCTGGCAGACCCCTTCCTTTATGCTGACATCTCTTTGAGGCGCGCGTGGAACACATACGCGCCGTCCGCACGGGCCTGGTCCTGACCGGATGGTGAGCTAGAGTGCCAAACCCTGGTGGCATCATTTGAAGAAACCGTAGCTCTACACAATAGAGCGAGAGCTAAGTTCATAATTACTCGATCAAGAAAACGGTTCCTATTCCAATACCAACTTGATAAATGATTACAAAATAACTAAGTTAGATCTGTAACTGTATTCTACTTCCTAATAAATGATCTAATTATGTTTCCATCTAAAAGTGAAAGTAGTAATAGAATCGTTCCAGTCTTACGTAAATAGTACAGAATACTTAAAGTACTACGTACAGAAAGGACACTGCCTTCCCCGCACTAACATCAGTTACCGCACCTCACCCCGCACTTCGAGGTTACCGTCGCAGTTCTTTAACAAGAGCGCTCGCAAACACAAGTACCTCACGCACACATTCATACGTATACAAACGTCATTTTTTAATGTAGTAGTAGTAGGTAATTATTTTGCGAGCGTTGTATGGAGTGTCCGGAGTGTGGTAAATAGGCATAAAATGTGACTATTAGGTGAAATATATTACATACTACTATTTATTACAATAATTAATCTTCGACTGTTTTACTGGTCTAGTACACGGAAGCGCTACTGCTGACTAGAGGTCCTGGGTTCGATTTCTGGGTCGGGCAAAGTGTTATTAGGTTTTTCTATTTGAAATTTCTCAGCAGCAGTCCGGAGTCTGGATTTGTGCCCGATTGATGGCAACAGGCTCGCCCCGTAATACATGGGACTTTAACATATCTGGCGAAATGTGTGTGTACTATAGATGGTGCTATCAGTCATATACAGGGTCAAATTAAATTAGCTAGTGAAACTCTGCAGACGTGATGGGTGTTTTTATATTTTACTAGCTGTGCCCCGCGGTTTCACCCGCATAAGGTTCGAACCCGTGGAAATATCGGGATACAAAGTAGCGTATATGTATATTAATCCAGGGTGTCAGCTACCTCCATACAAAATTTTATCAAAATTGGTCCAGCCGTTTGAGCGTCAAGAAGTAACAAACAAATAAACACCCACACTCACAAACTTTCGCCTTTATAATATTAGTGTGATTTTATCGCGTAGATATCGATATACCTACACGATAAAATAAAATATAATTTTTTTTTATGTTTTTTGGGGGTCAACAACCGCTGATAGAGTTTTTACATAAAGTAATGAGTTGTATCTACATTGTCTACATTAACGATCTTTTTGTTTACTTTTTTGTGGGGTAGGTGCAACTAAAAAGTGAAAAATAAAAACTTTTTTACAAAAAAAACAACCGACTTCAAAAAAAAAAACACTACAAAGTGATAAATAACTTTAATTTCGGAAGTCGGTGTCAAAAAACGAAAATGCGGAATCAACGACACCGACTTCCGAAATTAAAGTTATTTATCACTTTGTAGTGTTTTTTTTCTCTTGTCTTATCGTATTTTTCGATACCTATGCACATCACTTCTGTGAAGTTTACACACTACAATTGTTTTTTTAATCTAATATTTTAAGTGACTACACTAACTGCGGTCAATGTCCTCACAAAAAAAGTTATTAAATTAATTAATTTTTTATTTTGTCCTGTTTAAATATCGATGCTTATCACGGCTGCGGCGTTTTGCTAGGTACTTTGGCCCTGTCTATTATAGCCTCGTCTATCTCCTGAACTGAAATCATGATGGCATTAGGACGTCATAATATGGCACCAGGTCAGGCAAAGTTTTTAGTGGCAGCTCTGCAATTAGAATTGTATCCAATATCTAAACATCAAAAGGCTTTTTCAATATTTTGAACTGTCCAATTAACACTGCAGTTACAATCTAACAGTGAATTACATAAAAATATGATTAATTATACAACTCGTCTTCCTTTACATAATTTTAACCGACGGAACCTACTCTTACTAAATATCATAGACAAGACATCTCTAACCTTTAAACAAATAAAGATCACACAAAGTAGAGACAGCATAAATCCTAAGATGTTACAAATGCACCTACAAAATTACCTCATACACACCACAGACCCTATGCACATGCAGACCTTACATAACATCTAACCTTTTCAGTGTCTATATTAAGCAATGGACGCTTCTTAAAAGCTAATCGATGTTGCAATGCTTTCGCCGACTTGTCGACCCGCTGACACGGTAGTTCTGACCTCTCTATACATTTATTTGATCTACGTACGTATTACGATGACTGTGGGAATTTCTTGATCATTTTTTTAGCAACTTTTACGTAATTCCGTCTTGTCAAAAGAATGGAGTTGATCCGTTATATGTGCAACAACATTTTGTGCTGTATTTCAAAATAGTTTCAGCTGAAGATCTAGATGTATTGTGTAAATTACGGAAATGTTTATTTCATACATAGTTCTGGCTAGAAAGGTTTTTTCGTTGGTATATATGATTGGGGCAATTTACTGTCTTGTAATCTTCGTCTATAATAGTTTGGACTTTAATGTCGGTGTCGTACGATCTAATCTGATGTTTACTAATGGTTTGGAGATATTGACAAAGAGATTTGTAGTTGAGAAATAGATTGTATCAAATAATAATACTGTCTATAAAAGTCAAGTGTAAATTCAGTAATAGGAAAATGTACATTTCTATCTATAGATGAATGTGTACAATTTCCTGCCCCTTACCCCAATTTATTTGTGGTCAGCGCAACATACCTCTTTCTTCCATATTTCTCTATTAGTCTGTTAGCCCAATTCTTGAGAAAGGTTTTGGTTTATTAAATTGAGGTCGACGGCCAAAATTTCACGCGTACGAAGTCGCAGGCAGAAGCTTGTACTAATATAATAGAGCATAAAAGCAAAAAGTCTTCACTTTTTTGTTTGAACGCACTGGAACTGTTATTTGAACTTGGAAATTTTTTTTCATTTGAGAGCCCAATTCTTTAGGAAGGGTATGGGCTTTTCAACATCACGCTACGACCCTGAATATTAGTATATACAACTGTGGTGCGGGCAAAAGCTGGTAATACATACAAATAGAACTTACTTATAGCTACCGTTTGTCATGAAATTTTTCACAAATATAAAGCCTATTACTTACAACTCAATCAACTTAACACCAATGGCACCACACACAAATGTAACCAAAATGTAAATAAAATGATATGTACCAACCCGTAAGGACATTACAACGTAAGATAACTGTACCTAGGTCATCGACCTGAGTTCACTCGACAACACAATACATATGTATGTATGTATGTCTGTATGCAGACGTGTCGTGAGTCCCTAATATTGAAGCTCTTGGACTATAACGGGTCGAGGATAACAATAGAAGTGTTAAAGGGACTAAATAAAGCAGTTCAGACGTGCATATTTTCACGTTAGCTTCTAGGTCTTATAAATTCTAGGTGGAATTAACTGTTTAGTTGTTGAAGAGCCAAAAGCCTTGCATAGAGCTTCCCCATGCCTTAAATTTTGATTGGCAGGCAGTCTCGCTACCTACCAGTCATGGTGATTGGAGAACCTTTTGAGACAGCTACAAGGAGGCTTTTCCCCAACTAAAACCAATCGGTTCATATGTAATACGCATGTCTAGTTACCGCTAACAAATCTAATCATATTGACTAACGGCTGAACCCAATAAGCTATTTTCAGTTAAAGACAGATCGCTACTGATGGTAGCCAGTATAATCATAACTGCCAATATACAGGGTGTTACGGAAAGGGTATATCAATACAAACGGGTTGAAGAGTGTATCTGGTCTAGAATCTCTGTACAAAATTTAAGCTCAAAAGCAGTAACTTTGAAAATGCTTAATATTTTTTTATTATTGGGACGTTAAAACCAGAGATAGATGGGTTTTTCTATCTCCAGTATGCCAAAACTGTTGATAGATAGGTATTTGGTTTTGGCGGTAAGAATGTAAGTAGATCCCGAAAACACTAATACAGGGTGAAATTGAAAACATGCGACAAATCGAAATGGGAGATTCTTGTTTTCGTTAAAGTTCATCGCTATTTATTGGTCGACATCTTTATTTAACCATTTACCTTAATTAACAAAAATAACAAAATTAAAACCTAACTTAACTAAAACTATACAAAAACTAAAATATAGCGTCGAAAAATTCATCCGCATCGCTGTCGATTGGTAAGATTGTACACATCATTATGAACAACTTTTAATTAACCTGTGGGACCAAACCTGAAATTGCGAAAAAAAATCAGCTGTTCCCTACATTTTGACGAGTTATGCGAACATAAATGTAGGAAACAGCTAATTTTTTTTTCGCGATTTTAGGTTTGGTCCCATAGTAAAGTTGTTCATAATGATGAGTACAATCTCCCATTTCGATTTGTCACATGTTTTCAATTTCAACCTGTATTTATGAGTTCCTTCCAGATGAAAAGAACTAACGAACTAACAAAGTAACGGTTAGGACTGAACTATGAGACTTTTCTCGTGCTTCTTACTCGTACACTCTTGGTAAGGCTATCCGGTCCATTTTGTAAAAATTTCACCGTGAAAACTTAGATTAAGTCAGTTGTCATTCCACCAGATTCTAGGAATTGACACTATTGACAGCTCAGTTCAAGCTCTCTCCACCTAAGTTTGCATCGAGTTTTTTTTTTTAATTTTTACTGAATAGATCGCCTGGTCTTGTTTCGATATTAGCGGTTCCTACGATGAGTCACTTTAGAGTTAATCTCATGCTTGGATCAACACTACTCCAAGCCACTATGGCTAGTTAGTACTTATGTCTATGCATATTGCTGTTATTCAAGAAGTTTTTAAACAAACCAATGATGATCATATACAAACCGTTGCACTTAAGTACACTAGCGGGTAAAATCGATGTCAAGAGACTTATTTCCAAATAAGTACTCTAACGGTCGTAAGTATTTATGCATGCGTAAAATAAAAGCTTGTAAGTTGTTCAAGTATTAGGAAAATAAAATTTGTAAAGAAAAGAAGGCACGGTGAATAAAATTAGAAGATAGTTTCTTTGGAAATAATGCTTTTTTTAAATGTATTTATTCATTTAACATTTGGTGATTCAGATTAGTCTATGGGTCCTATACACAAATCGATCTCATCATCATCATCATCATTTCAGCCGAAAGACGTCCACTGCTGAACATAGTCAGTCCTCCTTGAAACACCGCCACTTCGACCGGTTTTGTCCTTCTCGCGCTGATTAGAATCCGCTGAAATCATTCTTCATCAACACCAATCACGATCATATTTTTGCGCTAAACAGCCTATCCGTAGACATTACAGATTTAATAGCATTTGTGAACAATAATTCTTCAATAGTCAAGAGCGTGGAACAGTTTCCGACATGAGTTCCAGAAATAGATGAAAATGTTTGTCTTCATTTAAATATTCGTTCCTCGAACTGTGATTACCTGGTTTCGGATTTGATATCACGAGTATTTCCGTGGGTGTCGTAAGAAGGGTTGAAGAGGATAAGTAATTCAACAAGGAGATAGGTAAATAGGTAGTAGCATTCATTTGTTTGTCTAAAGACTCTGAATGTGCGAATGTCTCCATTTTATGCAAATTTAGATATTGTCAGCGGGTTTGACCAAATTCAAGTTTATTTGTATTCATAATCAGCCTATAATGTTCCCACTGTTGGGACACAGGCCTCCTCTCGGTGAGAGGGAGTGGGCCGTAATCTACCACGTGGGCCCAGTGCGGGTTGGTATATATGTCATATGTCTTCGATGGTTTCCTCACGATGTTTTCCTTCACCGTTTCGAGAGCAGTGGTGTTATGATTTATTGAAACACGAAAAAAATTGATGAATTCTTTGATGCCCTTTGATCATTTTTTCATATAATTTTACATATTATTATAGTTTATATGTTAGCTTATGTTATGTAAATATCTATACAAATAAATTAGACTATTATTTAAAAAAACGAATTTAAATTACAAGTAAGAGGTTTTAAGATGCAGAAGATAAAAAGTGCAGTTTCAGAATTATTTGCAATAATGAAATGGAATTCTCAAAACTATTTACATAGCCGTTATTACGTAAAATTTACATAAGTAAATATAAGGAATTTCTTTACTCTTCCAGTGTTTCTTTGGCTGTACTTAACGGTACCACAAATAGTGATATGTTGATTTTCGCACTTCTATCTATTATGCATAATCTGTGCCGCTGAATATATTTATTACCTTATATTTAGGTAGCACAATGTACTGTGGTAACCTGTAACGGGACATGGTTTATTGTAAATTTTAGTCATTGACGTTATAATTTTTCATACTTAATATCTTTGTTGTCTTATTTGTGTGTGGGTTATATAAATGGTTTGTTATTCCTTAGTTAATTGATCGATCTAATAGGTACAGACGCTAGTACATCAAGCTGCTACGATCTGTCAAATTTCTTTGATAGATTTTCATCTTTGTCGCTAAAGCATAAGGTTCAAAGTTCATTGGGAAAATTTGACAGTTTCGGGTAGCTTGATGTGCTGGCCTCTGTATAAATAGCAAGTAGGTGAACTGAGGTTCAAATCATAATTGTCGTTTGTATCAAATTACAACAATCTGTCAAATTTCTTTAATAGATTTTTAACTTTATCCTTAAAACATAAGGTTCAAAGTTGATTGGGAAATATTGACAGTTTCGGGTAGCTTGATGTGCTGGCGTTTGTACTTAGTTGACCGGAACACCCAAAATATTTTTATATGAATAGTTGTTTAGTTACTGTCTGTTAGTCTAATGGTTGGAAGCACTTCTGCTGAGCATGAGGTCCTGGGTTTGATTCCCAGGTCGGGCACAGTGACATTAGACTTTTCCATCTGGAATTTCTAAGTAGCAGCCCGGAGTCTGAATCTGTGCCCGGTTGATGGCAACAGGCTCGCCCCCATCACATGGGACTTCAACATAACTGGCGAAATGTGAGTGTACTAAAAGTACACCTCTGCCTAACCAATATACAGGCGTGATGTTACGTTGTTTAATAAAAAACCTTTATAGAGGTATGAGGAACAGGGTGTAAAGTTCACTCAACATCCATAGAAAAGGGTGGATTCTCCGACCAGACGGGTGTTGTGTCTGGCGGGCAACTGTCCAATGACTCATGTAGAGATGATAGTTGCGCGGTAAACTCTGCTTGCGAGATGCAGGATTTTGGGTGACGTCAGTATGACGTGTTGTCTGCATGTGGCGCTGTAGATACCGCTACACCTGTCTTCAAGATTATTGCGTTTCGAATTTATAGCCATATACGTCGATATCTTATTGTTTACAAAGCAATTTCGACCAAAAATCACAAAAACGCATAGATTAAAACATTCCATTTCAGCAGCAAAGATTTATCATAACTATTTTAAATATAAATTTAATAATATAAATAAATAATAATTGTATAACCTTTTTCTACGGCTATTTGTTATGGTTTTCAACGCATTCATATCAGATTGGTCGTACGTTGTCGTTGTGCAAAAAAAACGGCTATTTGATAGCGTAGCCATGACTGGCCACTTCCTTGTTGTGGCATATTCTATTATTCATATTATGAATAGTATTATGGTTTTTAACTGCAGTGACGTTGTTTTAATTAAGAAGGATAGTAGATACTGGAAGCCTACCCCAACATAGTTGGGAAAAAGCTAGGCAGATGATGATGATGATTTACTTGCGTTCTACCGTGAGACGGATCTGTATTTGGGAGTTTTGATGGACCAGTGCGTGCCTTGAAATTGTAGAGCCCTGCACGCTAATTATGTAACACATTATGAATCTAAATCTGAAAAATTTTGAAGGAAGCTAATCCAATGCTTCGTGTGTTTGAAAAATGTGTCTGCTCAACAACGTAAATAACGCAATGAATGTTGTGGAACTGTCAAAATGAAAGCCATTGCTACTGCCCGCTGCTTTTTATGTACTGAGAGCGACCATGCTGAAGTTTTTGGCAATGCTTCGACATTCCTTCACCTTTACCAAAGGAATCCTGAAACCGTTGCGTGTTAACAAGTTCAAAATATCATTGATGTTCAGAATCATAGCAAATGATTCATGACGTTTATACCTACGTAACATAATCTGTAAAGTATTTGTTTTACTTTTTATTTACTATTCAGCGATAAGTGTATTTGACGTAATGAATGATTTTTTATGCATTTCAATTGTTTTTCACGAATCAATTAGACAAAGTCCGTCATAACATTACATGATTTACATCAGCATAGCAGATTATAACATTAGAATATATAGATAACGTCACACGTTATCTTGTAACGTAAGTTAAATATATTTTTATGGTAACAATATGTTAATAAACAATAGTAATAGCCTAATAGTGTCAACTGAAAGCAAAGGCCTTTCCCCGTATAAAGAAGGCACGAACGTTGACCATCACGCTCGCTCAAGACGGGGTCGGGGTCGGGGTCGGAGGGTGGGGATTTCAGACTTTTTTTTCAACTGTAAGTCCCGGTTTCCTCACGATGTTTTTTACTCAACCGATGTCAGTAATGTCCAAGAAAACTCAGAAAGCACGTATGAATAAAAAAAAGTAAAAAAAAATTGTATAAAAAAATAAAAGTCGCATTCAAAATCAAAAGTCATTTATTCAAACTAGGCTGAGAAACAACACTTTTCGAACGTCAAAATTACATAAGACAGTCCCCCAAAACGCTCGCCCTTCACCACTTCCTAGTGCTTTCGCTGGGGAGAAGAAGTGGCGCAACAAACTCCCCAGAAGATTTGAACCCATAACCTCAGACGGCCTTAAAACCACTGGACCACCACGACAATATTAATAGTTGTATCTTACAATATGCAAATGGGCGTAACAAAGAAATTATTGCAATGATGTGTCCATAAATATGAAGTAATGTAATATGAGTGATACAGGTTTTATTTATGAGATATCCTTAATTTGTACGTACACAAGTTTTTGAAACTAGTTTTATATTTTTGTTATGCTCATAACTGAATAATTAGTGGAGCTATTTATAAAATTGAAATCTTAGACATCTGTTTTGAAAGGTGAGTATCGGTTTCAATGATAACTGGAAAACTAAATATACAAGAGGCTGCAATACTGATCAACTGTCTTTTAAAAAGTAAATTGACCAGAGGTTTTGTACAAGTGAATCATATGAACATCCAAGATAGACTTTGTTATTTTTTAGATGTCTTTCTGACTTTTTATGAGAACAGTCAAATGTACTCCAATCGTTCGATAAATCGATGTAAAAGCAACAGAGATATTGACTTGGAGCGAATTTTACCAATGAAACTAAACACATTCAGCTCATCTTAACTGCGTCCAAGAGCTGGTGGTGTCATTGTCAATCCACAACAAGGATGATACTGACAGCTCTTGAACGTGGTTTAGATGTGTAGCAACCTCATTACGTAACACCTTTCTATCAAAATCCGCAATCAGTCCACATCCATACACCGGTCAAGCACCGCGCGTCGCCTATTGGCGACGAAACAATAGAAAATTAATTGTGTCTCATTAGCGGAGCTCGACAGATTATATTATCCTTACTAATACATATTATAAATTCGAAAGTAACTCTGTCTGTCTGTCTGTATGTTACCTTTTCACGCGTAAACCACTGAACGGATTTCGATAAGATTTAGCAGAGAGATAGATTGCATCCCGGAAGGACATAGGATAGTTTTTATCCGGAATATTTCCACGGGATCGACACTTATGCGGGTAAAACCGCGGGGCGCAGCTAGTACATCACATATATTAATACAACAAAACCGAATCAAATCAATTAAAGTAACCGCCTCGCATTGAACACAATCGCTCGACAGTATAAATAAATCGTTGTCGCGACGACAGGCAGATGTTTCTCAATTACTCGGTAACGATGCGATTATATGAGATATTTCATTAATCACTTTGTAATAAATAATCGATTTGTACTGATGAAATTTAATATTTTAGGAAAATCTCGATTTGAATCGAGTAATTGGAAGTGTTGAAGTTGTTTTTAATTACTTAGGAGGTGACGAAAATGATTTTTTAGTTTGATTTGTAGTTGTTGAAACGAACGTTCAAATGCAAATGAATATAATATAATAGAAACATAAATATGAGGTTGCAAGTAACATTACATGTATGATCATTTATACTTCGACCAACGACTCATAGTGGCATATTTATTTCTAGCAGCCTATTGTAGTCTTCTGCTGGACATAGCCCCCCCCCAAGCTGCACACCCTGTTTTCCGCTTTCCGCATCCATTTTGTCCCAGCCACTTTTTTAAGGTTACCGGTCCATCTAGCTGGCGCGCGTCCCGCACTGCGCTTGCCGATACGCGGTGTCTACTCCAGGACTCGTCTGTTCCACTGGCTCGATGGCTGGTGTCTGAAAGACCGATGTCTTTCGACAAACATGGTCAGCCCACTGCCACTTCAGCTGTCAATTAAGTAATTTCATCCGATTAAAACTTTGTAATGTGACGTTTTAGAAATACGACCATCCGTTCCATCACAAAGATAACTGATGTCACTTGGAAAGCTGCCACGCTAAAATGGAACTGGGCTGGACACATCTGCCGCATATCAGACAAACAGTGGGCCAAACTTACGACCCAATGGGTCCCTCTTAATGGCCAACGACATCGTGGCAGGCCCAGACGGAGATGGCGGGATGAGCTGGACTCCTTCAACAAGAACTGGTCCTTAGTAGCTTTGAACAGAGAGAGGTGGAAAGAGAGTAGGGAGGCCTTTGCCCTGCAGTGGGACGTCACAGGCAATAATGTGAAGTTTTAACAATATGTGACGTTTTAACATAATGTGACGTTTTAACATCAGCCCTGAAAAATCAAAATATTGAGTCACTGATTGCGTCAGTACTTTACTTTATTTCCATTCTTATTACACTTCAAGTGATTGCAAGATTACGTATAGAATACGTACAATAATAACATATCCTAAAGGTCACAACAATTTAATATTAATTTTACAAAACCTCAGTTGTATAACTAGCTAATTTTACATTTACCGGTCAAAATGACATTCTCCGGGCATTCTGTAAAACTTCCGGTTACATTAAAGTGCAGTTTTGCCCGTCTGTTTGTGCTCGTGACTGAAAAGTAGGTTAGTGCACGAATATTATTGCGTAATGTACTTTAGCCTGCATGAAATCTATTAAGCTATCGCTGAAAAGATTTTGAATGCATTTGTAACTACTTTGCTTTTCGTTTGTAATCTAAATGGAGCTGAAATTGATAGACATCTGTTTTAAGTTTGGCTAATGTAGAGCATTCAAATTCCAACTGTGGTATTCCTCTCAGTAGCCAACCAATGCTAATAAAAACTTTTTAACAAAAAATTAAACCTCCGAAAAAACTGAAAAGCAAAAAATAATAAACTTTTTTTATTTAACCTTAATAAATAAGTTCTTAAACTAATGCAAGTATACCTAAGAAATTTTGAGTCGGCGCCAAACAAGCAAATTAATTCGTTGCGAGTGGTCGTGCGGAGAGCGCATTTTTTGTTTGAAATGTTAATGTTTATCGCTATAGATTTCACGTTGCTTATTTCTTTAAAAAGGTAATTTAGTAATCTTTGTTCATTGATTGTTTGGCGCCGACTCAAAATTACTTAGGTATACTTGCATTAGTTTAAGAACTTATTTATTAAGGTTAAATAAAAAAAGTTTATTATTTTTTGCTTTTCAGTTTTTTCGGAGGTTTAATTTTTTGTTAAAAAGTTTTTATTTTATAATTTTTTGAGGCCATAATTTACTAATTACTACATGCTTAATGTTTGATTACTTTTAAAATACCTACCTTACTTTAGACATTAACTGTTATATACTCCTACTTTAACTATTATTTTTTGTGTAATATAATACTAAATAATATAATATAATACTTAAAAAAAACAGGCTTTATATACCAACATAGATAGGCCTTTTATTTTAATTGTAATACACAGCTCTGCATTAAAATCTGTGAATGAACAATAAGTCACCCCTATTTTCCCACCCTTAGGGTAGGTTTTTTTTTTCCAAATTTACATGGGACCAACTTCGAAGTATGTCCTATCCAACAAAAGAAGAATGATCAAAATCGGACTACTCTGTAAAAAGTTAAGCGTGGTCATACATTACAATCAGTGAGTGAACAATCAATCATCCCCTGTTTTCTAACCCTTAGGGTTGGAATTTTTTTTCCAAATTTATATGGGACCAACTTCAGGGTATACCCTTTCTAATAAAAAAAGAATTATCAAAATCGGACTGCTCTGTAAAAAGTTATGCGTGATCATACATAAAAAAAAAAAAAAAAAAAAAAAAAAAAAAAATATACGCGTCGAATTGAGAACCTCCTCCGTTTTTTTTCGTCGGTTAAAAAAGATGTTTGGGCTTACCTTACTTATTGTTGGCAATGACAACACTTTTCCCTATTGTCATCTTTGGCCGGGGAAAACACAAATGCAGATCATATAGATCAATTAGGTTAACTGAAAAAAAAGAACAAAAAATTATTTTAATCATCTTTTTTTCTACAAAATAACACACAAAATATCTCAACAACTAAGTTAAATTACAAAAATATTTATCTAACTATTACATACTACGATAAAATTCACTCACGATTTCATCTAGCAACGTATCTCAATAAGTGTAACGCTTGTTGCGCGAGCGCACGAAGACGAAAGTTGGCCAGTAGGTGACGTAACCGGCCCTACTTCCGATCTCCTGACCTTTGCCTTTATTATTATATTTTAAATGTTAATTGGACAAATGGGAGTACAATGTCATTTTTTACGCCAAAACTTTGCATGTTTGTTATTTTTTTTTGTTTGGTAATAAAGAAGCTTCTATATTGTTTGGTTTTTTTTTTTAATATTGAATTTAGTATCGTTATTCGTTGTTCACTGATGAACATACCCAATTCAATCTCATAGTATATAAATAAATCATCAATTTAAATGTTAAATGGTTTTATTTTTGTAAGTGGGTTTACGCAAACACTTTTACACGTCAATGATATTTTTAAAACTAGATGAGATCGGTGTTTTTTTAACCGACTACTCTGAGAAGAATGGCCGAAGCAACTACAGAGGTCACAGTCTCTTTTAAAGTCTAGATATAATCTTAATCAGATCATGACATGTGAGGACCATATAAATTGTGTGTCGGAAATGGTCTTTTGGAGAGAGAACTACACTACACAGACTTGAGTAAAATGACACCAATATTGTTTGCAAAACTATTTTATACGCAAATACACAGTTGCTACGAAATCTCGTAGCCATTATTTCTTTTAAATCTGTCCCTACAACTACAACATTTTTATTACCAAACAGACCCTGGACGAACCGGAATAAATACATACTGAAGTGAAAGAATTGCTCCAAGCAAGTTTGAGCGATGTTATCAAACAAGTCGCGACTTACTTTACATACTCTTTGTAACCATACTTATAATATGAATACGGTAATGCACGTCTGTTTTCTTATATGTAAGTTACTTTAGAGTACAAAGCCCCGGCAAACTAAGGTCATCTACGGTAGAATCGAGTTGGTTGAACAAGTATTTTTTGTTTAACGTTTCGAAGCTTCTGATTTTTTTCCGTTGTCTGTGGTCTGTGGTATTGTTTTGATAGAATTTTGACGTTTGAATTGATTTTAGTGATGGGGCGTTTTTTTAATTGTTTTTATCTTTAATCAATCAGTCGAATTATCGTTTGAAATATCTAAAGTAGGTATATTTCTGGTTTTAGTTTTCTAAACAGTAACCCATCAATTTGAATTTCAATAAAAATGATTATTAGTTAAGTTAGGTTTTAAATTTGTTATTTTTGTTTATTAAGGTAAATGGTTAAACAATACATTAAAGCTCAAAAATGATTTGGCAAACTATCGATTAAAATTACAGAAAATAATTTCCCCAGTAATAGTAATTTGCTGGACTGGATAATAACAGTTATGAAACTTATGAAACAAATTGATTGAAAAAATAGATTAAACAATAGCGACAAGAATTAATTTATGTCCAAGTCTTTATTATCATACATTTTTTGAGCGCACTTCTTGTGTAATCTTACGGTTGAGCGGGCAGCGTGGGCATCGCAGATGTGCACAACGATATGTTGCAATTCCAATGCAAGTTATAACAAGTTTGTAGTAAATAGCGAGGTTACGTAACCAGCATTGTATTGCGAATCGGTCGGATTCACACCGTCTTGTGACTGTCATTTGTTTTCTTGGTGACGGTTCCGATTCGGTGTTGTCACGTTCGAAATAAACCTACGTGCTTTTTATTCGTTTTTTTTTTCTTATAGTTGACGTTGTTCACACTTCACGTTCATTGATGGATTACGATGACGTAATTTTTTTAGCAGTTTATTTTAAAATTAAGTTTTACACGGTAATGGCAAATTTTGCCGCTAGATATTTCTGATGATTGTATTTTATTTATTATTTAAACACCACGGTTGATTTAGCTAAACAAAAAAAAAAAGAATTTCGCAAAGAAGCTGAAAATAAGCAACACAAATGACCGTGAACTTAAATTGCAATTAATTAGTGTTGCAAGAGGTAAAAATGTTGCAATAGTAATAAAAAAGATATGAAATCACCGCATTATTGAATTTTTAAATAGGTCTGCCTTTTTTGTTTGCGGAGTAAACGGCATACCTAGCTACCAGATTTACATCGCATAATTTACAACATTTGCATCCATTAAAATTTTTATAATCTATAGTAGTACCTAGATATTCTTCCCTCCTTCAGTATTAAACGTTTTACAACTAACATCAACGGGATTTTAAATGATAATATTTCATAATGTTAAAAGCTAGATTTTAATATTTACAATTAACCTCCAGTAACCCGTAGGAAATGTCAGACCACTGGTTTGCTTCGTCCGAGTTAGGTCTAGTACCTATGTCAACACTACTTATTTGTTTATGGTGTCCATGTCCGAAGTAATAGGTTGTAGTTCGAAGATTTCAATATTAGAACATACGTAGTATCTCGTTGTCGTAAGAGTCTTTGCTCAACTGGACTCACTCGAACTGGACCCGCGGGTCCAGTTGACCAAAGCATTAATTTTCTATATTTTTATTTGTCAACTGGACCCACATTCAAAATAAAAAAAAAGATCTATTGTTTAAAGCTACCCGTGGATACAGTCGAAACAAAAAACCAATGGCAGGAATCTGGTACATAATCTACGAGTACCTCAAAATCCAAGATTAATGAACATTTTTCACATCCGCCGATGTGAAAAATGTTACTTAAAACCTGCACCTGATATAGGAGTGAACACAAGTGTCACCTCATCATGCTCCCGCCCTCATCCCAATTTATTTGGGGTCAGTGCACATAATATAGATATATACATATAAGCCATTTATTTAACAGCACACTAAAGACGTAGCACCACATACAAAAGCACAATATGTAGGCAAATCAAAGGCAGTTGCGTTGCCATGCCAAAGACAATCAGAAATGTATACCTACCTAATGCGCCTGTAATTAGACCGGCAACGCATTTATGATGTCTCTGAATTACCTAATTATGTCCAAAAGTGCTTCGACCCTTAACGGGTTGAATGCCGTAATTACAGACACAATTAAAAAACCATTGTGTCTCGCGTGGATCCACGTTTAAGCATACGAAGGGTTAAAAATTGGTAGTGCAAATTTTTAAAAACGACTCGTACGAAGTAGGTACATATAAAATATACCTATGGATACTGTTTAGATTATTTTTAGCGCAAAGGTAGGAAGTCGGAATAATTATTTAAATAAAAGAAAAACAAATGCATTTGAATAAATGTCCTCCACTAAAAATCGAACGTATTTGAAAGTTAGGTTTTCACAATGCAGATTGCATTTTTTCCTAACGAATTAGCATAAAATTAGCTCTTTCTGATTCAATGTCATTTTTTTATACTAAGTGCAGTAGATGGTGGTTATGTGCATATCTAATCAGAAAATAGGCAATTTAAAATAAGACTTGAAATAAACACCAAGCACAAAAAACTATTTAATTGTCTATTGCCTAAATTGCTTACAAAAAAAAAAAAAACTACAGGCTTGTGCCTGTAGTTTTTGTTTATTTTTTTTTTGTTTTCTGTTCCAATTTTGAATTATTTAAGGAGTTTTGGGTTTGTACTCGGTTAGCTAGAGATGTAATAGCTGTATTTGAAATCTCGATAGCTGCGAATCGTTGTGGTCAGGTCAAGCCGCCATTATCTGCACTGGATTATCCATCATACAGCAAAAAAGATCAGTAGGTAATGCATACCGATCACCTCGTAATCTAATTATATATGACGCAACAAGAACAAACCGTGACGATCGAATCACTGTCCTCCGTAACCGTTACTCAATAACGCGTTACATTTCACCCGCTATTTTACCTGTTACGTGTAACGTTACTGCTTTTTGCCCACCTCTAAAGTGTGCATCACTATTTAGTTTACATAATCGCTAACTGGTTGGTAATAAGCTTTTTTTTTCAGTGATACAATAGGAATAGGATAGTTTTGACTTGTGGTTAATGGTATGTTCAGACAGCGCTTTGTCGTATGCGTCTTGTATCAATTTGGAACTAATTGGTAAAAGTTTGGAGAAAAGCCATCACAATTTGTATTTGTTTTCTTATTTTATTAGAAAATAGAAGAGAGACTCATTAATTTATCTAGAGCCGAGTGACGACGACGGAATATAAACAAATTACCTACCTTATTGTAAAATGGAGAGGTACAGGACAATAAAAAAAACTCACTGTAGAACAAAAAATAGATATTTAATCCGCACTCACATAGAAATAGCAGCTATTTTCGATGAACTCCAAATCCTGTGGTTTTCCACAAAGCCAACAAACTTCTACGCTAGCCTATAATTTATTGCTCATCTTCAGTCATTGACTCACCAGCATTTCGAATACAAGTTCAAGTACTAAGCCAGTCAGAACTCGGCACAAAGCCAGTGTTCGAAAGCGACCAACAATCAGTCTGATACAGTGTGACCTCTCACTGTGTCGCAACGTGGTCGCAAGCGACGACCAACAGCGACCGTGGTCGCTCATGATCAAGGAGAAATGACTTTCAATAAATTGAAAGTTAGATCTTAGATAGGTTATGAAAGAAGATGTTTGTGACTGTTATGGAGATGCCTTTTAAGTGGAGAAGAAAAAAATAAAAAGTTGGGATGTCTTTGAAATGTTCCTTCTACTTTTTTTCTGGTCGGGGCTGCTATTCGTCTTTTAAAATTTTAAATTAAAATAAAGCTTACAAACTTTACACAAAAATATTAAACAATGGGACGTTCCATCCCTTCAGTCTCATAACGTTCAAGTTGCAAAATAACATGTGGTAGCAAAAAGTTCAAATCTCATAAGACCCAAGTCTCGAAACCTCCAAGTTGCAAAATATCTACATCTAGATTTTGAGAAAGTAGGTATTACCCAAAGAAAGAGCTTCCTGAAAAGATACGTTGTCTTCACCAAAACATTATATGGTTGCCATGGCAACTCCCACCTATCTTCGTCAACAAACAATTGCCAAATCATTGACACATGATAAACAAATAAACAGAAATAAATTCACTTCCACCCGACGCCGGTAACTCCATCCGTACTTGATTATGTAACACATCTTCAAGAGAGCGGTATTCTGTGCAATAAGGCAACGAAGAGCGCCAGCAATTGATTCTTATATCATCGCATTTTTAATTTGCAGTGTCAATACTACATTATGATGAAATATTAGTAGCGTAGCACGAATGTCTAGAAAAACGCGTCAAAAACTACAGATTTTCTCTTTCTTTGATTGAAACTGTATTATTGTGACTGCTAGTAAATAAAATGATCTCGAAGCATGAAATGCAATGCTAAGGAAATATTTTTCTTAATTCATTCTCGAATATGAAAGCAGTTTGTGTAAAAATTTGTCATTTTGACGCTGCGAAATCGGGCGGCATGGCTTGTCAATAATAGAATACTTTTTATTATCATGTACATCATATAAATTACCATAGATATAAGTAAATTACAGACATAAATGTAGAAATTTTACAAAGGGTGGGCGATCTTAACACTAAGAGCGATCGTTTAAGAGCCTATACTACCTCAAATGGCTTAGCGTGATCCTCCGTTATGTCGAAAATACTGCACCATTAATTTTGAAATAAATATATGGTAAAGTTGAGGATTAATGCTAAGTCTTATGTTAGACGAAAACACGATTCCATAAAATTTTCTCGATCGAAAAAACATCCAAAGTTACCTCTTACCCGAACAATAAACCGCTGGTATTAAAAAAATACTTCAAATTAGATCATGAAACTTTGCATACTAATTGAACTTATTTTAAAGCAGGTCATATGTTATTTTTTTTTTATAATTACCATTATTTTCACTGTAAAAAGCAAATACCTAAACTATTGGCGCTGCCGGCCGCCCAGCACCGCACTCTGTCTCGCTCTCACTCACTCCGCGAGCAGTATCGTATGAGCGAGATAAAGAGTGCATTTTAGCTGAGGTAGTATAGGCTCTTAAAGACAATCCTTGGATCAATTAAAAAGGGGAAAGAGAGACAATACTATAGATAGTCTGTGGTCCATTTACATAATCCAATAAATACATAGGTACATAAAGCATATCTTTATTAACATATCAACGAATACTGCACCCCTAAGATTTTACAAGGTGGTTTTATATACTTCAGGAAAATAGTGCTGTCCCTTTGACTTTTCCTGCAGTACTATTCCGTAAACCCACCTTGTAAAAACTTGTAGTACTCAGTGTTTTTTATTTAACATTGTCAATCCCAAGTATAGATAAAAGGTAGTCGGAAGTGATGTGAGTGCGAGCGTGGTTTACAAAAGTCTATCTGACCATTTTAAAATGATCTAAATAGCGATTGTCAACTGTTTTAGTTGATAGGTATTATTTCGAGTCATACAATGATTTTGATTAAGATAAGGCATGACTGTCTGAGGTTGTATTACAGATAACTTACTACAGTGACAACTTCTTAAGAAATCTTATCTACCAATCCAAGGTGATCCATTGTTTAATTAAAAAAACAAATTGCATTAACTCGGAGTCTGACTTAAAAACTATCAGACGAATTTCGTCGTCAACTCCCCTATTTCGTATCTACTTTTTGTTGTTCTTATCATGTCGATGACAATCTAATAATTATGTCAGGCTGGGTATTATTAGTGAGCGTCATAAGTTTCGTAAACTTTCAGATAATAGGGTAGGCATGACGCAGGGTACCTAGAGTGAAACTACAGACGTGCGCGATGGGTATCAATATCTAAATACTATATAAAAACAAAAGATTTGATGTTTTTTTTGAAGTTCAACGACCGCTAGATGTTTTGTTACTTGAATGTATGAATGAGTTGAGAAAATTTGTTATTTTTTTTGTTTGTGGTCATAGTTTTGTTGTGTTGAGATATCTATACTTACCCATCACGTCTGTGAAGTTTACACAATAAAATGCTGATTTTTAAACTGATATTTCAAGTGAGTACACTAACTGCGGTCGGTGACCCCACAAAAAAGGCGTTAATTTAATTTCTTTTGTTTTATCGTGTTAAGGCGACTACACGACCTAAAGCGCGGTCACTGTCGGACTGCATAGAAAAGAAAGAGAAGCGCGATGACACAACCGTGGTAATTTATTGCAAATATGAAGCAATTATTATCTATTTACAAAAACTCTCAAACACCAAACAAATAAAAACCGTATACTAAAATTCGGGGAATTAAATTGTCTTTTCGATGGTGAAAGTTTTATGAAAATACACCCGATAGTGTTTGCGTGATTATCGTTTTTATGTCCGCGGTAGACATTACTTTACAAATTAATTACACTATGTTAAAAAAATATAATTGCAAATATTCACATATCAAATTACGAAGCAAATGGTCTAGTATAACATTTATTTTTTTCAAAGAAATCAGTCCGGTCGATTAGACGTGATGTTGAATTTAAAATCATTAGAAGTCGTATATCTGCGCCTTAAGATATTGATACCCATCACGTCCGCGGGTAGCTAGCAAAAAGTTTCGTTAGCTAATTTAATTTGACCCTGTACACATATTTTTCACTTCAGGTTGGACTCGTCTATAAAACCTCACCTGAGCAAGTGTTCCTTGCCTCAACAAACTTCAGTCCGAAGTCTGTTTACTTATTTCAATATCAAACAAAATATATCAATATTTATTTGATTCGACGCTAAATGCCGCGTAGGCAGGATCGCTAAGAAGTTATGTCAATGTGCCAAATAAGTGAATACCGTTCTTCAAGTTTGCAATGTTGCCAACTTTCTGGAATGCTTCGTTGCCAGCTCGACTGCTGCTGTAAAAAAAAAGCTCGCTACTTGTTACTTATAAGGAGCTTGAAACAAGGTCAAAAGTTGAAGTTACTTATTGTAGATATAATTATTACATCAAAATTCAGTTAGTCTATAAATTAAAGTGTTTTGTTTTAATTTTAACTCAGTTGCATTGTATCAGCAGCATCGAATCAAATGTTTAGTAGGGACACATTTCAAAAGGTAACATACCAAATAAATATGGCCTCGAAAAACATCAACAGCTGACGACGAAATTAATATAAAGAGTAAAGAAAACGTTACAAAGGAAAAATACTAATAATGAAAAAGTAAATACTATAACCTCCAAAACATACCCACAGTTTATACTTCCATCTTTCTCTAATACATAAAACTCGCCGATCAGCTGTTCGCACACACAAACACTTACAGTCACAACTCATGCACACACACAGCAACTGACACACACAAGCTCACTTCGCGTGTAAGAATCATTTCCTGGACTGTCGCACTATATCTTGTATCTTTTTGCATATTGCTGCCACATTGTTCGATTCTTTGTCGCCTTCACTGAGAATAGGGTTGATAAATTGGCGTAGAAAGTTAGTGAAGTGTAGGCCCTGGTAACATAACCCATATTTTGTGTATTTTATTATTATTATAAGCCTGCATTGTCCCACTGCAGGGCAAAAGCCTCCCTTCCCTCTCTCCACTTTTCCCGGTCTTCTGCTATTGTGGGCCCAATCCTTTAAGAAGGAGTCCAGCTCATCCCGCCATCTCCTTCTGGGTCTGCCGCGTAGTTTCCTGCAATTATGGGACCCACTGAGTGGTGGTTTTTGCGTATTGCTGCTCCGACATTTGTGTAGGTAGAGGAAATAATGAAGAGTTTTGGCGGCTATCAATATGATCGTTACGAATCTTGCACACAATAGCTGTTAGTTTTGAAAACAACATTTTGAATTGAGAGGTCTGTCAAAGGACAATGTTAATAATGCTATTTAATACCAGGACATTGTGCTTTTAGCATATCTGTAGCGAAAAAGTAATATAAGGACTTCTTAACTTTCGTTATAACAATCAGCTTTTTATCTAAAATTGGGTGGATTTTAGAGCAAAAGTGGAAGGATGCTAAATGACAACTTGTCGAATTTACCTACTTCACCTCTCACGATACTAATCCTAGCTAAGTCATTAAAATGTTTTCTATAGACGAGACACTTTCTCAAAGACACTTAAAACATACATAAAGAGAGTGCACTGCATACATAATAAGTTTGAAATAGTCTGAATCCAAACAAGCAATCGAAACTAAAGGCATGGCTGCCGAAGCCAACGGCATCTTCACTTGAAAACCAAACACTGTATTTGCCGAAGGGTTGGGCAGAGCTATACCTTTGGTACCCCCATCTGACGCCAGGTATGTTAAGTCCCATGTAACAGGGGACGAGCCTATTGCCATCAACCGGGCACAAATCCAAACTCCGGGCTGCTACTGAGGAATTCCAGACTGAAGAACCCAATATCACTTTGCCCGATCTGGGAATCGAACCCAAGCATTTGCGACCACTAGACCAACGCCGCAGGCTTAGCATAAACATAATCAGCCTATAGTATTCCACGATGTTTTCCTTCACTGTTTTTGAGAGCAGTGATGATGAAATTGTTTACACAAACTAAAGCGTCTGCCTGGGTTCGAACCCACGACCTACGTACAACTCGTAAGTCAAGACCATTGCCACTGAGCCTCCACTGTAGGCAGACTTACTTTAAACAATCAGTCGCTAATGTATTTAACTAATAAAATACCTGAGACAAGGTGACCACATCAACGCAGCAGGTGACTAGCCAGTTCAAAAGGTTACTAGCTGCAAATGGACGAATGCGCCCGCGGCGGTATTACAACAGAGTCTGAGACTTGACCGCTGTGTTGATAGTGGCACATACTGCTGGCATAATTTGGTTTTGATAGGTTGTCTGTTGTGTATAGGTCAGCTAATAAATATTGAGCGAGTGGGTCGTAAAAAGGTAAACGAAAATAAAATGTTTAGATGATTTCATTATAATATCACACAAATATTATAAAGGCGAAAGTTTGTGAGTAGGTGTGTGTGTGTTTATATGTTTGTTACTTTTTCACGCTCAAATGGCTGGACCAATTTTGATAAAATTTTGTATGGAGGTAGCTGACACCCTGGATTAACATATAGGCTACTTTTTATCCCAATATTCCCACGGGATCGACATTTACGCGGGTGAAACCGCGGGGCGCATAAAACAACGATTAGCTGCAATGTCTTCTATAAAGCCAGTAAGATCTAGCAATAATAGTAAATACGCTCGCCCCTAATGACAAGGGTCTTAAATAAAACTGGCGAAATGTGGGTGTATATATACACAAACTCCTGGGAAAACAAGTAGGGTGTTGCGTTATGATCTAGGAGACACGGCAGTACTACGGGACGGCTTGAAAAAACATGAAAAGTCGTGTCACTCTAACATGACATGGTTCTATGGTATACGGCGACGGCGCCGTGACGTAGTGCCGCTGTGTCGTCAACAAGCTTCCATAGTGTTCCATACAACACTGACGACCGTGCCGAACCGGAGTTTTCCACGACAAGAAAAACGTGGGTGTAAAAATTGCCTTAGTCTGTTGGTATCAAAAGTTACAAGTGGTAAAGAGGAAACAGTAAAGTTCACTGATCTGTAAGAGAAATTACTACAAACACAAGAGTAATATAGCATTTCTCGCAGCCTCCGTTTATCATAAATACTGGAAATACTTGGCTGTTATGGCTCTAATGATAACAACTGTAGCAAACAGTTGATCTTGATTCCGTGGGTCTTAGACCTGTGTTGTTGACAGCTCTCTATGAGAGAGTCTTGATAACTTTGGAGATGTAACTTTGATTAATGACATAACTGAAATTGTTGCGGCTGAATTCTTGGTTCAACTTTAAGTTGCTGGTGAACTCATGCTGTCTCTGTCTTTTTAAGGAGTGTTGTAGAGACAGAAATATTTTTAAGATCGTCGTAAAGATTTGTCGTGCGATTTGGGGGTAAGACTACCTTTCTTAATGATCTTTGATCTTCGTCGTGTCGCGGGCACGACTGTATTTCAGATCTTGTTGGTCCAAAATTTCGCCACTACCGCGGCGTCGTCGGTGGCTGCGCAGAGGTCACTGACTGCATTTTTTAGGACACTGAGGGCAGGATAGGAGGTGGAGCATGGTTTGCAGCATCCACATCCTACTGCTGTTCTGTCGAGGTAGCTCCACTTTACCAGGCTGGAGTTACATCTTCCCACGAGAGTTCTTCTATCTTTATTGGGGCTGCGATCCTCATTAGGACTAGCAGCCTTTAACCGATATGCAGTGAAATCCCGGATACGAAATGTACTGAATCAAGTCTCGCTACCAAAATAGTACGTCCATAGATTCATCGAATTATTTTAGAACCGTGAATTACCAATCAAATATGCTTGACGGTGGTCAATCGCTTCACAAGCATAAATATTTTAATTTAATCATAGTCAGACTTTTATATAAATAACTCAGCGAGCTAGACTGAATTCAAGGCCTTAAGAGAGAGACGAGATTTTATTTAATATAATAGCATTTTATTTATTTTATTAATCTTTTAACCTTTTGCATACAACATAGATTCCTACCTAAAATTTCTCTCAAATAGTTGGTTTTAATATGTACACTATGTGTTTAGAAATAGAGTGTTTATTACCTTGAGCGAATTTAGTGAGTTATTCTGCAATTTTTTCCCATTTCCCGGTACTTCAAAATATATTGAAAAATTAACAGAATTGCGGTTTTCTTGACAATTTTCTGCGGACGTAATCGATATTAAAACGATAATACAATTCGTTTCGTGTTGAGATTTTCACCGTAACTATTGTCGGTCGTGATCTATCTGCTACTTGGTTTTACGATCGATATCGAGTTCACTGGAAGCGATAGTAATGTTTTATCTTTTAAGAATTTTTACACGATTTTATCTTGAGCGTGCATGAGTTTAATAAATGTTGTTATTTTTACAGATTATAATTAAATATTAAGAAACAGGGCACATAACTCGTAATCAGTAGGTATATTCCAAAATTGCACACACGGATAAAATTTGCAATTCGTCGCAAAAAAAAAAAATGAATTTCCTCTGTTAAAAAATTATATTCTCTATTAAAATTCAGTTAGACGATGTAGACATTATAAACCTAAGTTTAATGGCCAAAGAAACTCCGTAAAAAGTGCCATTAAAATCATAAAATAAATGGGAGAAATCACTAGGTACGTGACAAGATCACTTCCATCGTCCCTGTCTCTGCGCCAGCGCTACTTCCTTGCGGCGCAAACGCAACACGCGCACATAGAAACAGCACCTGTCCACGTACACACACGTAGACAAAGCACGTGTCGAGCTACACATGCGGCACGCGCATGTGTGTGTCTACGTTCACTTTCGATCATTGACTGCAGGCTAATCGCGTCTACTAATAATACACAACTGTGATCTTATTTTATTATGGTATTATGTTGTGTTTTATCGTAAAAATGTTTACTTTCCTTCCGTCGATTGGTTTATTGTTATTTAATGGCTTACTTATTTTATTAACTATGTAATTCTTCCGGCTTTCCGGACGTAGGTAATGTCATTATTTCCATGAAACTTCTTGGTCAAAGGGCTTGTGACTTGTGAGTGACTACTAGTACATAGATACCCGGACTTTATATCAGTTGCCATACCCCCAGCGCCCGACAAAAAAAAAAAACGAAATATATATACCGATGAAACGAGCTGTGATGATGTAATAATAATACTTACAGATTAAACGAGCTGTGTTATTTTGTCGTATATATACGACTCTGGCGGAATGGACACGAAAATATTTGTCGGATTAATCCGACGTAAGCGGTTAAAAGGTTAATTTAAAATTATTCGAAGTCTGATGATATCGTCTGCAGAAGTTTTTTTTAGTTGGCCTGTACTGTCCTACTGCTGGGTAAATGCCTCCCCCAAATCCTTCCAGGAACTCTTTTCCCGCGCCACCTCGAACCAGCCCTCGCGGTACGCGTCCAAAATAAGAAGTTACTAATTTACAAAAAAAAAGCGCAATGATCCATCCAGTAGTCTTATAAGAAAAGGTTTTCTTAAGATCTTTGTCATATACAGGAAGATTTTTTGATCACCATCCAAATTTTTACAGGGTGTTCTACCCATGAATATGAACAACTTTCACTATGGGACCAACTCTGAAATCACGAAAAAAAATCTGCTGTTTCATACATTTTGGTCGAGTAGGTATTGAACTTTTGTATGAAACAGCTGATTTTTTTTTCGTGATTTCAGAGTTGGTCCCATAGTGAAAGTTGTTCATATTCATGGGTAGAACACCCTGTAAAAATTTGGATGGTGATCAAAAAATCTTCCTGTATAAAACTTGTTACATAGTGGTAAAATTACAGTTGTCTAAACAAAAACGATGCTAATCCATAATTACGTTTAACTCGTGAAAGTCTGTCGGAAGATAAACAGTGGCATTATTATTATATTACTGTTTAATATATTATGTCTTTTTATGTATAAAACACACCACTTATGTTCTCATTTTCCTTTTTACAGGTAAGTGACCGCGGAGACGAGAATCTCAAGCTATCAGGAATCATCAGTTTGTCGTGTCAGAAAACGAACGGTAAGCCGGCCAACGATTTGTTCGAAGGTTTGAATATGTTGAACCAAGTTTTAAAGGTTAACATGAATATTAGTACCTGTCGTAACTGCCCAATAACATCGGCATTGTAAACGTGTAATTAAAACATAACATTAATTAATTATTATTGGCTTTAATAAAAATCGAAGAATAAGTTATAACAGAATTTAGACAATATATTTTCAGAAAAACCCGCGGGGCACATTATCAAACGGAATCGGTTTCATTTTGACAGTCCAACAACATTCATTGCGTTATTTACGTGTTGAACAGACAAATTTTTCGAACTTATGAAGCAATGAATTAGCAATTGGCTTCAAAATGATTCTGATTCCGATTAATAGTGTGTTACGCATTTGCCCCGCCGGGTTGTAAACTACCAAATGTTAAATCGTACAATTGGGTTCACTTATGTATTGAATGCTAAACGTATTAAAAAGAACATTCTGTTTTAGTCATTTCTAAAGATTGACGGAGACAAATGTATTCAATGATGTGTGTTACACCCTTGCACCACTAAACTTGTTCTTTAGAATTTAATGATGTGAATATAATGCTTTCGAAGATGTTCTAAGGAACGCAGATTAGACTTGAATCGCAAAAACCAGAAAAAAAAACCTCTGCTGATGACTCTACCAATAAGTACATCTTTATCTTAAACAAAGAGAATATAAATTATTTAATCTTAAGTAACAGTTTTCATCAGAAAGCATTACTTTACCAGTGACTACCAGCTGGAGAAAAAACCTTTGTGCCTAGGACTAGGGCTAAAACCTACATCTAATGCTAGATACCCTTGACCAAACACACAGCTGATAAGCACAACCTTACCTCTGAACCACATTCTTACAGCCTTGTGATCAGCAGTGGGCGGGCACAAACATACATAATCACTTTTATCTCGGTTTAATAACCGTGGGCCAGCTTGTAAGATGGTTTTACTTGATTTACGACTGACAGGTTGAACTTTTGCATTAAAAATTCATATGAAGTAACTGCACTAACTTTATCTAAAAAATGTTTGATTTATTGTTGTAATTATTCGTAAATTTTGTTTTATTGTTTCAATATAGTGGAGAGGAGGCTTGTGTCCCAGCAGTGGGAATGTTTGGGATTATTTCTTTGGTGAAGATAATTCGTTGTTTTTGCCCGACTAGGTCAAGGCACATCAGCATTCTTTAAGCTACCACATAAAAAGTTATTAAACAATTTATAAATATGAATATGTAGTATTTATCTAGAGTGGATAACACAATAATTGCACTCTTAGTTAATTGCTCTGTACCCACTTGGTATTTTAAAATGATTTTAAGAATTTAATCCTTGAGTCTAGTTCTATTATGCCTCCACCTGTTATTGTCATAAAAACCTGTGTTTTATTACTGTTACCTACATTTAAATATGTTATCTATTTAGCACAGATAATCTAGAATTTATTTTAATTACATATTTATGTTTTATATGGGTTACACATTTCTGTTCTATGTTTCTCTTAAACACGTTCGATCTAGTTATTAATAACAGCCACACGGGTCGATCAGGTTTGCCGCGGTTGGTCTGTGGATGGGTGACCATCTTTACATACCAATGCCCTTCGTACTTTGGAATGCACGTGAAGACGTTGGTCCCGGCTGTCATTCGTGGATTGTTGACACTTTACGGGTCGTCAGAAGCCGGAAAGTCTGATAGCCAGTCTTAGCAAAGGGTATCTATTACCTAGTAACTGGGTTGTGGAGGTCAGATAGGCAGTCGCTCCATGTAAAATACTGGTATCGAGCTGCATCCGGTAAGTCCACTCCTCCCCCAATGCCCCAATATTTTTTAATATTGAAAACATTTATTAATATTAGCAAACAATGCTATTGCCGTATACACTCAACCAATTTTCTTAATTTAACATCTAATAACATAACAATACACAAATCCGATGGCATTTCCTTCATAACAGCATAACATTTACGAAGATTGCAACTAAAATATGCAACATACACACCAAAATAAACTTTATACCTTAGCACACAAAATTGAATTTCAATTAACAGTTTATTCATAGATATTTATTAGTAAATAAAGCCATACAATAGTGTTACCATGAGGTACATTGTTACAAAATGGAGAACAATAGTTGCTTGCGTGTGTACTATCTGAAGTAAGTATGTCCATGATCTCGGTAGGTGTACATATGAATGTATCGCGAACGTTGTAGAAACATTCTTTACACCAAGAAAACTATATTTAAAGTTAGTATATTGCTCTCTTTGTCTTACAGGAAAACTATGAAAGAGACGGAAGAAATTGACAGCTGTCAAAATAGTTTACTGAACGACTTTAGCATGTGTATAAAATGCATGCATATTTTATGGTGTATAGTAAATCTAGAGATTGCATCTGCGGTAGAAGAATAGAGCTAGATATACCTTAGGTAGAGTGATGTCTTTGCTCTGGCCTTAACACACAACTCTAAACTTATACTCCTGAATATAGAACATCTATGAAGATATTAAATCTTTAATCAAACAGATTAACTCTTATGTGATTGGTCAGACAATAACAAACGGTTAGTAATTACGACTCTTTAACCATTCGTATCGGCATACGAATAGTGGAACGTGGATCCACGCGAGACTCAATGACTTAATATTGTTTCTATCATTACGACATTCAACCGTCTAAAACTAATTTTATTACAACACTTACTAATTAGAATTTCAGTACTCAAGGGGTTTGGTCTCTTGTTGAGGAGAAGCTCGAAATTCAGCTTTAAAAACACTTTAATTCATCTTGCTTAACCGGTACCTCCCATTTAATCAATATTTGCCATGCATGCTCCCAAATTGCACATCAAAATAACAAGCCCCTTTGGTATTTTAAATAATGGTTTCTAATTTTCCGTACATCATCAGTCATCACTCACTCTGCCGACACGCCTGCCAAACGAAGATTTAATTGCTGTTATGAAACTGACTTCCCTAAGCTGTTCATCTCATAATATCCTATGTTGTTCATACGTTTTCCTTCCAAATCCGGAAGAATTATAACATCAGAAAGATGATTTCCTACTAATTTTCCGGAGTGTAATAGTTTTATTATGGATGGTAATGGTTTTATGGGTTAAAGTATCCGTAGCGTGAATACCAAGTGAAATCTAATACTAGTCAAAATCAAAATCAAAATCAAAAAGTCATTTATTCAAACTAGGCTGAGAATCAACACTTTTCGATCGTCAAAATAACAAAAGACAGTCCCCCAAAACGCCCGCTCTTCACCACTTCCTAGTGCTTTTGCTGGGGAGAAGAAGTGGCGCAACAAACTCCGCAGCACAACTATTGAACAGAATATCATCTGCTAGAGTGTCCTAAATGTCCTGCACCCCTGACGATCTGAACAACGCCTCTAGCGCCGCAATAAATTTAGCCTACTGTGACTACCTACTGGACCTAAACAGTATAAGAAACATAGATGTACCGTCGAAACGAAAAAGAAAGAACTGATATTGAGTCGCCATATATTTGTAATCCTAAAAATTTAAACAGCGCAATGTCATTTAGAATATTGGAACTCTTGTGCAGGGGCATAAAGAAAGAAAGAAGGAAAATACATTTATTTAGCACAGACTAAAAGACACACAATACACCAGATACATCAGATAAAAAAACAAAACAAAGATCAAATAAAAAGCGTAAAGTCCGATGTAAGTAATTAGCAGGAAAGTCTGCCTCACGGCTGCGTCAAATAACGGATGTGTCTTCTAAGACATTATTCTTGTTGCAATTCTACACCATATCAGGTTTTTTTTTAAACAAAAAAAACATTTTTTTGATCGCCAACTCGTGTCGAGCAATCGTGGTGATCAATGATTTGACCTTTACCCTGCAGTGGAAAAACAACAGGTTGGTATTTTTTTTTTTGTGTGGCGCCATTTATTAACCGACTTTAAAAAAGGAGGTGACTTTCCAGCTGAACTTCGACAAACTTTACTACGACAAGATTTTAATTCGACACTACGGAACTCCGACACGTCTTCATTTCGACAATACTTTAGTTAGAAATGCCTTAAGTCCGACACTACTGTACTCCGATAAAGCGTTTCTTCGACATGACACTACTGTACTCCGATAAAGCGTTTCTTCGATGCGAATTTTGATGATTCTTCGAGTCGTGTCTTCAATTCTTCAATGCACTAGGGTTAATTGAATTTGTGTGGGGTAGGTACAACTAAAAAGTGAAAAACAAAAACTTTTTTACAAAAAAAAACAACCGACTTCAAAAAAAAAAAAACGCTACAAAGTGAAAAATAACTTTAATTTCGGAAGTCGGTGTCGTTGGTTCCGCATTTTCGTTTTTTGACACCGACTTCCGAAATTAAAGTTACTTTTCACTTTGTAGTGTTTTTTTTTTTGAAGTCGGTTGTTTTTTTTTGTAAAAAAGTTTTTTTAGCCAGTACGTTGCTAGTCAGTCACAATCATTTTGAATAGAGAGATATCTACACTGCACAAGTTATAGGTTGTTTGTCGTGTATCGACAACTTAATTTCATACAGGATCTATGAGTCAGTCTGATTTAATACAGTAGCGGCTTAAATACGGGCTGTAAATTCAATATCAATAGAATAATCGGCTGCTAAATAGTGACAGTACTAGTAGTGATAAATTACCAATTTATTGGTAGAAATATCAAAATACATAACCTCTCAAACATTATTTGTATGAAAGATTTGTGAAGATATAAGGATTAATGCATGTGGAGAAATGTCCATTATGTAAAGGTAGATTAAGGCCTTAAAATATCGGGCCTTAATGCAAAGATATAACTTTTTCTTTGACTTTCAAACTGGGTCATCAATTAGTCAATTAACTCAGCCTATCGAAGTCCACTGCTGGACATAGGCCTGTCCCAGGCTGAAACACAACACCCTATCTTCCGCCTTTGGCATCCAGTTCATCCCAGCCACTTTCTTAACTGGGTCATATATCCGATGTATGTGTATCTCTGGTCATATATGTAGATCTACTTTTACTACAAACACGTTATGCATCACTGTCAACATCAACTTAAATCACATGACAAAACCCTCTAATTTTCAATTTTAAAAGTCACAGTTGACAGATATCATCTGACAGTTGCAACAAAATGGCGGTGTCACAACACTATTTCCTTCGCGCACGGTGACTTCCTAATGTCCCAACACTAGTGAGCAAGTGGGTGACGGACGTATGTAATTGAATGGTGATTAGGTATAATGTCTTGTGTTTGTAGTTAGTTATACTTCGTTGATATGAATGCAGTGGAATTAGCTTCCTTTGCCTCGAAAAATAGCTATTTTGTCTTTGGACAACTTTTGGAGGTTATAAATTAAATGTTAAACATACTTTAAATTCCGGCGAAATTTTATAGTGCCAGTCTCTTCGGCAAAAGGGACCGCGTAAAGGGAATGAGATTTATTACCAGTTTGCTCATTGCATGTTGACGACTTCAGGCCACTTCGTCCAAGTTCCCTAAAGATTTTCCAATTTCAAAGTTTTTTTTGGGTTTTAGAAGTAAAAAATAGACGTTTATGCTTAAGCTTTTAAATTACCTAACGTGCTAAATATTAGTTTCAATATTTATTGGGGTCCTTAAAAAACTGAGTAATTTTTCACTTTAATGTGACACAAAGAATCAGCTGCACGTTACAGGAACTAATGGACGCTAGTGATGGCGCCAAAAAAGTAGCCGAATTCTGGGCCGAGTACATTTAGATTGCTATCGACACGCTAAGAAGAAGAAGAATGTGACACAATGAATTGCCCAAATATTTTCTGACTTCAACACAACTTCGACTTCACAGCAGTCCACTTTGTAACATTCACTAATTACGAATGCAGCCCTAGTTTCAATAACATATCATTCAGGCTGTATTTCCCATATATCTGATTGAATAACTGTGTCTAATAGTACCCTTATTGCTGGCAATAAATTAAGTTCAAGCACATTAACATGCCGCAGTTACGCAGCGCTTACGTCGCCGTGTGAAACCAGTTGGTAAAGAAGCGTAGGCGCAGACTGAGGTGTATCTATTTTGATGGTTTTGGCTGATGGGTTTTATAATCGCCAAATTATACACTGCCTTCGTTAGTCGTCTAGTGGCCGCAAGCGCTACTGCTGATCATGAGGTCCTGGGTTCGGTCTGGAAAAATGTTATTGGATTTTATCCATTAGGAAGCAGTAGCCTGGAGTCTGGATTTGTGCCCGGTTGATGGCAATAGGCTCGCCCCTTATTACATGGGCTTAAACTAGATGAGACTAAGACTAACTTAGATGGCCATAAGACCCACTTCGGTTGACCTTTCCTTTGTTGTAAACCACGCCACCAGCCTAGGTTCCAAGTGCTGAAGGAACAGTATGGACATAAGACAAAACACAAAATAAACACTGTTTATAGAACTCTATCACGTTACACTTCAGTGCACAGCGTTCCTAAATCTGGGCAACTCTGAGCGGAACCATTGTAGCAATAACTTGTCTAAATAGTTTAGAGTCATTGATCGCTACCTACCGCCGACTTATAATATGGTCGGTAATCATCATTATTTCAGCTGAAAGACGTCCACTGCTGGACATAGGCCTCCCCCAAGCACCTCCATTTCGACCGGTTCTGTGCTTCCCACATCCAGCGGGTTCTTGCGGCCTTCACAAGGTCGTGGATCCACCTTGTGGGAGGCCTTCCAACACTACGTCTTCCATACGGTCGCCACTTAGGCTTAGGCCTGGGCACGCTCGTTCCATCATAGACCTCATCCATCGCTTTCCATCAGGCGTGATTGAGGTCAAGAGCGGGCCCATTCAGCAATAAAAAAAAGAGGTGTACCCATAGTACACCCACATCTCGCCAGTTATGTTTAAGTCCCATGTAATGGGGGCGAGCCTGTTGACATCAACCGGGCACCAATCCAGACTCCGAACTACTGCTGAGAAATTCCAGATGGCAAAACCCAATAACAATTTCCCAGACCCGGGAATCGAACCCAGGATCTTACGCTCAGCAGTAAGTAGCGTTTGCGACCAACTAGACCAATAAGGCAGTTGAAAAACAACATTATGCATATATTTCTGACCCAGTTAGATGTTATGAACGAGATGGTCTTGTATCTTATCTATGATCTGAACAAAAAATATACCATTAAGCAGTAAGGAGGTCAAAGTTAAAAAGTTTTTGTTGACGAAGTCTGCGTGGGCGCAACGCAAGACTCCTCGACCTTGCTAAGTTCATGATGCACCCTGTATATTGTCCCGTTGACATAAATGTCATACTACCCACTACACACCTCACATAGCCAACATAATCTGACCTGCAAGCAGTGGTGGTGCAGTGGAAACGGCTGTGATTTACGAGTTGTAGGTAGTAGGTTCGAATCCAGGCAGGCGCTTTGCTCAGTGTTTATTATTTTATCACCATAATCAGCCTATAATGTTTCCACTGCTGGGGCACAGGCCTCCTCTCGGTGAGTGGGAGTGGGCCGTAATCTACCACGCGGGCCCGCTGCGGATGCGGACGCTGATGGAAAGGATCCGACATGTCCTAGAACCAAACATTCTAAAAAATGTGATATTTACCAACCCGCACTGGGCCTGCGTGGTGGATTATAACCCACTCCCTCTCACAGAGAGGAGGCCTGTGACCTAGCAGTGGGAACATTATACACTGATTACGATAAGCTGACCTTGGGTGCTGGCGCTGATTGTCAAGGCAAAGTACGAACTTGTCAAATTGTCAAATGATTTATTCCTGTCTGAGCCCTGAGCCTCCTCCACCCCCCCCCTCCTCCTCCTCCACCCCCCCCCCCCCCCCTCCTCCTCAATCCCCGCTAGTTCTTCTTCTGTTTTAAACTATGGCTTATTCACTTACAGTAAACTTTTAAAAGCATGATTCCAAATTCAACCGCAGTCCAAATAATACTGGCCGTTTGGTAACTAAAGAAATATAAACTCACATCTTCAACCTATTAATCTTTCGCCTCTTTGAATGTAGGTACTTGCAGTATATGCAGTCTCATTCAACGTACGCGCATACAAAGACCGTTCACAATGCGTATAGCCCACGCTTGACTTTAACATACATTACTGATTCTAACACTGGGATGAGTGTGGTCTGCTTTGTACCAGAGAATAAGTTGGCACAAGAGTTTTGGTTGTGTTAAATAATGAAGAAACTGGTCTGAAGGACAGAAAGATTCATCTTTAGGAGATGAGGTTTTATCCATTTATCCGCCTATTTTAAACAAGTAAAAGATGATAATCATATTATAGGCCCAGTGGTCACGGTCGCGACTTACGAGGTAGGTCGTAAGTTCGAACCCAGTCAGGCGCTTTACTTTGTGTAAATTATATCATCACCACTGCTCTCAAAACGGTGAAAGAAAACGTCTTGAGGAAACCGGCATGTCGTAGAACCAACAACCCGCACTGGTCCCGCGTGGTAGATTACGGCCCACCCCCTCTCACAGAGAGGAGGCCTGTGTCCCAGCAGCGGGAACATTATAGGCTGAGTATGAGTCTGACTATATGCTTCTTGGGGATGCTGGCCCAATCAACGACCCACTTCATTGAAAAACTTATGATGAAGCTAAAGTTTGTTTCTACTGCAAATCAGAAGTCATTTAGGGTTCTAGTTAGGGTCTTAGCATTATGCTGAGTGATGGCAGTTGTGCGTGGATGTGACGCAAATTTTCCCCCATATTTATATGTGGTGTAAGATTGTATAAATAAATAAATCTTGTAATCTTTTGTGTTTGTGTTCTTTCTCTGCGTTATTATGCCGCAAATAAACGAAAAAATAAAACTTTATTTTTTCTTTTCTTTTTTATCGTTGCTGCCAAGTGGCTATTCCTCTTCTACCCCTAGATTATGTAATCAAGTCCAGCTAAATCTTGAAACCTCAAGAATGAAGAAATACTTATACAAAGGCATCTATTCAAAGTTGTCAAATAGGTTGTGACCAAATCGTATGTGCAAAGGCGACACAATGAAACGTTCAGACGCGGCTCGCCAGACGTCAGGCACTTTCCAAACGCACAATGACTAACATTGCGCTAAACAATTACATATTTTATTCTAATGTCAAGAGGTTCTGTACAAATAGAAGAATTTAGAGTTTATTGAGAAGTGTGGTGTGGGTGGAAGTGATGCTAGAGAAAGATAAATGAATTGGAGATTTGTCGGAGTTCGGAACCTTGAAAATGGGAATGTTAAATGTTAATGTAATGTTGCATAGACAGTCGCACTGATTGGGTCAACAATTTAAATGTTAATTTGCTAGCAAGCTATAATAGCCGCACGGGTTAATCGATCAGGTTAAGCTACACTTGCCGCGGTTGGTCCGTGGATGGGTAACCATCTTTACATACCATGGCTCCGTGCCTCAGAAATCACTATACGCAGTTGGTCCCGGCTGTCATTTGGGTATCTTTTTTGAGAGACCAATACTACTTGTTCTGTATAATTGCTTATTTGCCACTTAATTTGCAACCATCTTTCTAAGTTACTTAACAAAATCGGCTGTTATATTATAACCCAGCCCATTATCTAAACTTCTCACAATATAAAATAATTACACACTCTTTACAATGTAAGAAGTTTTAACGACTCATAGTTAGGTGATAGTAAAGTTCATATAATTTCTAGTCTCAATGTTGTTGTTGAGGGTTTCATATAATTTCTAGTCTCATAAACGCAACCATTATGTGTTGATTGCTTCATTCGTGATTAATTCGAGGCGTGTTAATTAGGCATGGTTTTAAATAGTCTAGATTGCTCTTAAGCGTTGTACTCACGATTGAGGAATAGAGAGAACTCGGAGAATAGTCTAGCATAGACTCTTTCATTTGCTGACGTGGAATGTTGACATGTCAACAAATATGGAAGGAGTGGAGGCCTCTGTGGGCCTTTGCCCAGAAGGCCTATTTCCGTAATTAAAAACGTTCAAAATCTAGTCACAATCTCATTTCAGTGACAATCAATGTCAAAAATGCAGGGAAATTAGAGGTATTTTTGACAGGTTAAGACTGAGATCAGATTGTGAACGTTCATAAAATTACAAGAATTGGCCCTCTGGTATGGGACAGAAGAGTCTCGTAAAACTCAAACTAAGCATTTATTTAAATTAAATTTATTTAAATTAAACCGATTACAGGCACTTTTGAATTGTCAAGAGGTCGGTCAGTTAGAAAGATGAAGCTAGTTGCCCATTCCAAAGCGTAGGTACCTATGGAGAAGAACGGGCAAGAAACTCCATGGACACTTTTTTATTTTGCTGGCTTAACGACCCCTAACTTTTTAGATCAACACCTAAATCAACCTCTCAGTACCCTCTTGAGCCTGTATTTGGCTATTTAAGGGTCTTTTAATGCTGCGTTTAAAGACTGCGCACTTGTGAACACGACTCAAGTATTAATGAGTACGTACTTCGTGAACTACGCAAGGCTGTCTGAATGCGAATTTATAAAATTATGTGACGCTTGTGTCGTTAGCAGGCCTATTGTTTATATACATTACTTGTAGTACCTTCGTCATAACATTGACAATCATCAGGGTCGAGAATTTTGCGTGTCTGTGCGAGAATGGATAAAACAGCTTATTTTGATGGCAGGAAAATGCAAGGTCATTGCAGTTGCATGAAGATTAGTAGTTGTAGGATTGTCGTGCTTTTGGAGTTTTCTCGATCCCGACGATCTCGATTTACTATTTTTGGGATGTATTCTTAGTAAAAGAACTTCACTGCCTGAAAAAATATGAATTTTCACTGTCTTGTTTTTTTTTTTTTTGTAAATGTGTTGTATTTATTCCAAAAATGTCTTGTTTCACCGTCTAGTGCGGGCAAGTGACAATGTATTCGGCAGAGAATTTCATACAAATTCTGTTCCGTTTCTTAAATTATTATCAGTTACCTGATAGATTTAAATAATGCCCATTTTTAGACACTGTAGGTTATCCTAACAATCCATAGTAAAAAATAATTTCTGTGGAGCCATGTCGCAAATCATGCTCCACCTCCAATCCTGCCCTCTGTGTCCCAAAGCTTGGAGTCAAATTGACCTCTGCGCTGCCACCGACGACACCGTGTTAGTGGCGAAGTTTTGGCCAAACAAGATCTGAGAAAGTCGTGCCAGCGACACGAAGAAGAAGAAAAATAACTTGGAAACCAATTCAGTTGCTATCGTCACGAAGAAAATCTTTCGTTACTCAATGTAGACTACCGGGTCAATACGTAAACTTTTTACAAGCATCTCACGAGCTGTGACGCGATGACGTGACGTTATGTAAATTTTAACTGTATCTACTTACTTTTTACACAAATACGAATGCGCTGCGAGATCAGATCTGTATTATGTCTTGTGCACATGCGATAATTTTATCGAAAGGATGATAAATGCAACACGTGTCGGTAATTCCGACATACAGTTACAAGAAAAAGCTTTTTAAAGTGGGTGGGGGGGACCCAGATGGGTAAGGGTGGGAGAAGAATGAAAAGATACACATTTTGTATCAGTTACTATTGCTTAAAGACGGCTCAATTTACACCGCCGCGGAACGGAATGGAAGCGACTTTTTTCTGTACAAAGCATTATGAACTTTATGTCAGTATTGTAACGCACAAATTAGATACATCCATACGCACAGATCGCGCATTTTCTGGAGAATTATCGTGCATTCTCGGGAATTCCCGCAGTAACAAGCTCGGATCCAGTTTGTACGTTAGACAATTGACATAAAGTTCATTTTGCTATTACGAAAACTCGATTCCACACCATTCCGCAGCGTTGTAAATTGAGCCTTATCCTCTTACTAATAAACATTGTATACCGTCTGTACAGTTACACAACGCTTTGTCTTCTTGTTTCAAAAGTCATATGCAAAGTACTCTGTGGTCATATGACTGACGACTGAAAGAGAAAAATCGGTGTGTAACTATTCATCTGATAAAATACGTTTGTTAGTAAGGGGGTAAGTGAATGTTTGATGGAATCTGTTTTATTTAGTACAAACTTATTTAGTTTAAAAACTAGACCACCTACGAGTAGTCAAAAGCCCGATAGTCTGACAGCCATGCCTTGCCAAGGGGTATCGTATTATTCAGTAACTGAATTGTGGAGGTCAGATCTATGCTTATCTATTTGCTTTGCAATTTTTATGGAGCGACTGCTTAGTCGCTCCATAAAAATTACTGGTATTCAGCTGCAGCCGGTTAGAATGGAAGCCGATCCCAACATAAGGAAAGAAAGAAAAAGTATTTATTGCGACTCGTACAGGAAGATCACAAACTAAACTAAACACAGTAAAAAATAAAAAAACCAAGTTATGTAAAAAAAAGTAACAAAAAGAAAAATGAGACAGAAACTCCTATACGAGGCCAAAAGGCTCCTATCTCAGCATGATGCTGCGACATTTAAAAAATAAATGTCGCAGCGCTGGTAAGATGATGATGATGTTGACTTAGCTTCTGCCAGCTCCCATTATTCACTACTTATTTGGTGCGTATCTGTAAAAAAACAAGACTCGGCAAATTCTGTCTTTAAAGTTGGTCTTTCGTGACACATGATTTGACGTCATCCGCCGCCGCTGCAACAACCATCACGTCAGCCCCGACCATTACAATAACAGATCCCCCTATCAAGTTACAGTTACAGCGCAATTTACAGTGAGGATTTACTTACTCTGTACGGTAACGGTGGCAGGAGGCCATACAATAAACTTAAGCGAAGGATGCGCTAACAGTCGAGCTACGGCCGAAACTTGCACATGTTGGGTCGTTTGGATCTCATAAAGTTAGCATTTAATTTTCTTCGTATTGTTATATGACCTACATTTAAAACGGAGAAAAAATACGGTATATTTTGTTCTTTGTCAAAGGTTACTGACATATTTACTCCCTTTATTTATTTAAAGGTTACTCCCTCTCACAGAGAGGAGGCCTGTGTCCCAGCAGTGGGAACATTATAGGCTGATGATGATGACTGACATATTATGTCCGTATTCCCCGAATGGGTACGGAGTGTACACTTGTACAGTCAACAAAAGAGATAGGTATGCAGGATTGTCGGATATAATTGAAGTTTAGTAAGAAACCGATGGATGTTGTCGACTGAAATTTAATTTGATAAATGAGCTGATTGTTTTCTATTAATAAAATTAAATTTTATTCGAGAACATCTATCGGTTTCATACTAAACTTGAACTATATCCGACGATCCTGCATACTTATCTCTTTTGTTGACTGTACATTACATCCATATTTCACAAGTTATCTTTAAGTTACATGACAGCCCTCATGTGTCCCGCGTCTGTGTCAGGTGTCCTATACATTCTTATAAGAGTTTACTTTTGCAACATCTCTCTTTCGCAGGCACTCAGGCACCACTTTTAAGAGCCGTATTATTCGACGACACATCAAGCATTTTAAGTCAAGTCAGCTTATACTGGAAATGAATAGCTTGATAATGTCGTCGTGCGTGTCTATGATAGGTTTCAAGGGCTACTATGAATTTCATAAAACTAAGATTTTGAAGAAGAAAAAAGTTTCTAAGTATTGTTTTGAAAGAAGGTCGACAAAAAAAAGTTTAAGGTATATGTTCTGTTAAAACAATGACAACTTTTGACAACAACAATGTCAGTTGACTTGGCATAGAGCACAGAGTACTTTTTGATAGGCTGAAAATAAGGTGTCTTGGTCTGTTGTAAACACTGTAAAATAGCAAGCTTTTGCTATTTTTTGCTATTGATAGATATGGGGGGCTTAATAGCTTCAAAGTGAATAAATATTTGAGTGAGGAACGAATGTATTGCCTATTTACCTACATGGAATGTTTAGGGTAAAGTAAATTCGTTCATAACTTATCTTTAAAGGTTACACCTTTCGTGTCTATATCATCAGCCCCAATGGATTCATTAGAAAAACCAAATATGAGTTTACTATGTAATTTATTGGGCGCAAACCACGACAGATATGGATTTTCATACAACTTTTGCCGGTCGCTACTCGCATGTATTTGGCCAGTACAGCAATTTCGATTTATCTCGAAGAAGATTGTCAAAATAATGCTCAAATTTCTAAGCATGTTTGAGCAAAGGAACTTTACAGTACTCCGGTGTATCCTGGGGAATCAGTATGAACTAGCATCATACCTATTATATGTTACTACCTAGTTTACATTGACTTGCTAAATGATTCATATTACAAGTGCCAACAAGGTAGAGCGGCTGAGTTCTCAAAGCAAAAAACCAGCTAAAATTCAGAGTATTTCGAGAATATTACCAACTAGCTGCGCCCCGCGGTTTCACCCAGATAAGTCTCGATCTAGTATCCTTTGTCCTAATTCAGGTCATGGTCTACCCATGTGCCAAGTTTCATCAAATTCCGTTCCGTCGTTCTAGCGTGAAATCGTAACAAACATACAGAAAATCTAATCTTTTCCCTTTATAATATTAGTTTAGTTAAGTAAAGATGACTTCATTATTTAGTTTTAAAGGTAATTATGAAAACAATCAAGGAAGAAATCCATCTAGATGACACTGTATTGGGTGCAGAATAACCAGTAAAAAACCATTAATAACCTCTAATCTTGAGTCCATGACCGACTAAAATCTTCTAAAAAAGCATAAAGACCAAAAAATCAATTACGAAAAGCGAAATCTAGTCCGCGCCGCTAAAATGTGCAGCAGCTGGAGGCTTTTCACGGCTGTCTGTCACAACCTTTACCCCGATGTTTCGTTACATCTGGGTGGCTAAGATGATGCTTCTTGATTAGGTAATTTGTGAACTTTTTCATAGGATGTGAGAGGTAATTTGTGAACTTTTTGATAGGATGCGAGAGGTAATTTGTGAACTTTTGCTATAGTTTTGAAGTGATACTTTTTAGGCGGTGAATTGATAACAATTGGACGAGAATTGAGAGTGAACTATGGACTTGTCACGTTTGGGGCAATTCGTTACGTGAGAAAGATAAAAAAAATGTAGCTCTCTCACACTAAATATCTCATATTCTTTAGAAACTGCACGCGCAATTTTTTTATTCCCTATAGCTTTGGGGATATTAAGTTGCACATACTAATACCTACTACAATACATTTTCCTCCTTTCTTTCTTTATTTATTTTAGTGATTTATGGGGTTGATCTCGGCATACATAGGAAGATTCTTGGGAAAATTGTAAGTAGCTGTTATGCTGAATGATCTGTAAATTACTTTTCTTAGTCGTTTTTTTCGACGTACGGGACTTCTTTTACTACTTTGACTGTACGGGAAGTTACGAAGAAAACTGTATACGGTTGGTAAGTCGAAGGTTGTAAGTTCTAAAGCCCAACCGAGCCTATTTCCTATCACGTATGTATTAACTTGTAATAATTAAGTTATAACTTGACAAGTTGATATAATAACAAGCCCCTATTGATAGGCAGTTACGTTCTAAATTATTTCATTATAAGTCAATCATACAAGTTACACATTAAGTACATTGTTCACTTGTAGTGCCAATTTATTTTTAAATAAATTGTTTCTACACTTGCTTTATAGAGCTTGACTGTTAGTTTTGTAAGTAGTGTGTGTTGCATGTAGTTGTTAATGTTGTTCTTATTGATTTATTAGGCATAATTCGCATTTAAACGAGGTTTTAAATTGAGATGGAAGTGTCGATAAAATTTATTATATCCATGTACGTTTTTATACAGTTAGCTACCATTAGCTATTATCTAACTAATTATATAAAATGTTGAAGTTATTTTTTTTAAAATAGGTAAATACCTATTTTATTTTTAATTACCGGAAGACATCTAAGTTTATTAACAGAATTAACAAGACTTTTTGGGATACAATTTAAAAACTATAAAAATTACTTTTCAATTAACAATTTAATAAAATAATTTAAATAAAAATGGAAGCGTCATTTTAGCGCTCCAGACAAATCTCAAGATCGTGCGACCACCGGCTGTACCGCGCGGTTTCAAAACTCATTGTTTGTCCTGTAATTACGTCTGTTGGGTAAGAAACGACACACTGTCGGCCTGCCACCTCCTACCACCGTCTACCACCACCTACCATCTACCGATGGCAGCACGAAGGTTACCTTTAATCATACATTTCGTGTTTAGAGGAAATTGGGAATGGTCTTTTACATTTTAACGAGCGTTTAACTGGCGGTGAATTATTTGGGCTTTACAAGGACTTGTGGTTGTAAAAAGTTGCAATAAGTACAATTTGATAGTTGAGCCAATTGACGTTCTAAATGAGAGGGAGAGGGAGAATTATAGAATTGGAGATTCACAACAAGCCACGGGCAAAAAAAAAATCAATTTGGCTAATTGGGCTTAGCCAAATTGATTTTTTTTTGCCCGTGGCTCTCATATATCATAGTCATATTTCGCTGTTTTATATGGCTCATACACAACACTACAAAATTTTTATCACGCGTGGCGTAAATCGGAACTAGTGCCGCCATCTTGTTCTGTGACAGTTTCACAAATGTTTACCACCAACTGTCAATGTCACTTAGGCGCCAAATATCCTTGTAACACTCTATGTTGAACTTGATTTGCTGGAACCCGGCTGTACCTACTTTTCAGCCTTGATGAATTGCTGTCTTCCCTTTAATTTATGATCTTATTATTTTTCAGACTTTACTAGATTCATTGGCCTCAGAAAATCATAAACTTTTTTCTTAACACCAAAAAAAAATATCTTAGTATTACCGGATATTACCGGTCAAGCACCGCGCGTCACCTATTGGCGTCGAAACAATAGAAAATCAATTGTGTCTCATTAGCGGAGCTCGACGGATTAAGTACTTCACGTCTTTTCTTCTGGAACATTCTTTCATACAAGCTTCTGCCCGCGGCTTCGTCCGCATGGATATCGGAAATTATTCCATGGGAACGTGTTACCGGGACAAAAAGTAGCCTATGTCCTTCCCCAGGATGCAATCTATCTCCTTGCCAAGTTTTATCGAAATCCGTTCAGCGTGTTAGGCGTGAAAAGGTAGCGTACAGATGAGAGTTACTTTCGAATTTGTATGGATATGAATTACATAACATAACGCTTTTCTTCCAATTCCGACTTACTTAAATAAGTCCTCGATATATTTTTCGCAAGTCCTCGATACATCGTTCACGTAAACACTGTGTGTAAACGGAACACATAAAAATAAATTCGATGTTTGTCGGCACAATATCCCGGAAACATGACTCGTTTCGTACTTGATTGCCAATATTATTTCTGTTCAATGTCTGATACGAATCATGCAAATATTTCTGGTAAAAGTAGATTGCCTTTTACGTGATTAAAGGTTAATTAAAGCATTAAGCGTGATTTACCAAATTGTATCAGGGGTAGATAGGTAGGTACAGACGCCAGCACAACAAGCTACAGCAATCTGTCAAATTTATTTAATAGAGATTCAACTTTATCGCTAAAGTATTAGGTTCAAAGTTGATTGGAAAAAGTTTGACAGTTTCGGGTAGCTTGATGTGCTGGCGTCTGTAATTAAAGTTTATCTTTATTAACGCAATATTTTAACCGGACAACGGTATACCCTTCCTTTCATATATTAAGTAAGGGCCGGGACATAGAACAGGTAAATTAAAATAAATTAAAGTATGCATGACCACACGATAGAACAAACTTACAACTGGAGCCGAGTAGGTATACGCGATTGATCGTCGTGTATGCGCGATTCAGCGCCGAGTATGTGCGATTCAGCCCCGAGCATAATTATTATGCAATTCAGCGTCTTTTACCGACTGTAGCAGAGTATAAGCGATTCAGCGTCATTGACCGACTGGAGCCGAGTATACCCGATTTAGCGTGGGGCGTTTCAGTTTGTTCAGAGTTCAGAAAAAGCGCAAAGTGCCTTAAAGAAGTTTTCACTTCAATAAGATCGTTTGATTTTAAAACAATTAGCAGGACAAAATTGACGACCTAAAATTCTGACTTCAGGAAAACAAGTGGTAAGGCTTTGGTTCTTAGTTCTTACATATCTTACCTACAGTCCATTCGAAATTATTTTACGTCTGACAGCAGGAACCTAACGGCAACCTTATCGTGACTACAATAAAGATCAAAATGATTTTGACAGACTTGTCAATGGCAGCATCCCAACAGCAACCCTATTAGAATGAGAATAAAGATCATTGTCATTTGGACGGTATTGCAAACTCAGAGGTAAAATAACTTTGAACGGACTGTATACATACTTTGACAAGTGTTGTCAACACTTTGCGACATCTCTATTTAGTGTGTTTATTGTAACACACTAATTAATGCCCAAGAGGCTGCACGCCATTAGACGTCGGTCAAGCGAAACCGCCGCCTGCGCAGTGCCAATCAACAGCAATCAATACAAGCCCTAAATATTCAAAACAACTTGAGTAATTACTCAAACAATAACAAAAATATCAATAGCAATCAGTTTGACAATTAGCCCACTTAACAAATCGGCGCGTTATATTCGAAATCTTGTAAAATAGCCGCCCGCGCCGTTACCCAAGCGCCGGTGTAATGTGAAGCGAAATTGCATTATAATTAGTTTATGCGCGCTTTCTAAACGTTGCTAACCCTAATAAATTTTGCCACTAACGTCTGTTTAGTAGGGAAATGGATGTTTCTTTTGTTGTTAATTCGTTGGATTACCATATGGGTGCGTTTCGTGGTCATGACCAAAAAACAGTCTACACTACTATTCATTACTACTGATATTGCCAATGCACAAGTTCAAACTATGAAAAATTTATCGCCACCATTAGCAGCCTTGTTCCACCCATTACTGAGTATAGGTCCTCCCTTTTGTGCCATGCTTCCCTGGTCTGTTCGAGTCTCATCCAGGTCTTCCCCGCGATCTTCTGTAGGTCGCCCACCCAGTGGCTATTGGTCTGCCAACGCTCCATCTACCGTTTCTCGGCCACCATCGGTTAGGGCTCTGCTCCACCTGCCATCGCCACGTGTTCAGCCCTCCTTCATTTCAGAGCCGCCGCTCCTCGTTCATTTCGAACCTTAGCTCTGTTGAACGATTACTGAATACGAAAGTAATGAGAGACTTGCTCTCGTTTTATAAAAGCGGTCTTCAGACTTTCAAAAACGTTCACAATAAAACTAAAACCCCAATTTTACATCTCTGAAAAGTAGTGTCCCTAAAGGTGTTGCTAAAATCGCCTCATTTGAAAAGTTGGTGATGTTTTATTGCTCTTCAGTTAGCTTTCATGTCACATAAATAATAAGCCATATGAGTTCAAACTCAATCAATCTGCCTAGCCGTTTCCCATCTATGTTGGGGTCGGCTTCCAATCTAATCGGATGCAGCTGAGTACCAGTATTTTACATGACGCGACTGCCTATCTGACCTCCAGAACCCAGTTACTGAGTAATATAATACCCCTTGGTAAGACTGGTTGTCACACTTTTGGGCTTGTGACGACCCGTAACGACTCTCAAAGATCTACGAATGACAGCCGGGGCCAACGGCTTTACGTGTTCTGCGAGGCATCCGTGCAGTAAAGTAACAGGCTGGTAATTTTATCAGCTAAGAGATCTAACTAACTAGTATCAAATAACATCATAGTAATTAACCTTATGGTACATCAGATTGACAGCAAGTTTTTGTCCAAGGCATTGTGTTTTCAAACCGTGTCCGATGGTAGAGGGTCGCCAATTTTTTTACATCTCCATAGAAAATCAGTAATGCGTTTATGGTAATTATTTACGCACTTACGCAACTGTTCCATTGTGTTTGGTATGAAACCTTCGTTGTTATTTATATATGTTTTTATTTTTTTATGCCGTTTGTTGTAGCTACCTAACGTAGGGGCGATATGTGTACTCTTTGAAGTTGTATTATGGTTGAGAGAAGTTCTGAAACCTAGTTCTATTGTTTTTAACAGACTAATTTATTAAATTGCTTCATGATAGCAACCTATTTAAAATCTAGCTTGATCTTAGTCAAACTCATGAGTGTAATGACACACAAATTATACTTATACTACTTGGATACTTAAAGTTATCTTATCTTGTACCTCTCAACGATGTAATGTGCCTCATTATGTATTTGCTAACTTTAGTAATTTTCCTCTAAAACTGTTTACACTTGCCAAACATTGTTTTTCTTGTTCGACCTTTTTTCCCCTCTAGAAACAGTACCTACGCTTTTGGGCATACGATTTACCAGAATCCCTGACAATAACTGACGTATGACGTACTAAATTCATAAGTTTTAACTTTTCTGAGAAAGTTGACACAAGTTGACTTGTAATGTTTGTAGTACAAACTTTTATTTGTTGTCCTGTCAAACAAAAACATTGGCTTTGGTTTGACTGACGTATTTAGTCACTAGTCTCCATGTTTTGTCAATGATTGACGCAGGTAATCATAATATTATGATAGGTATTAAAGAACGACTTAGTTTTTCTTAGAATCTTTGTAAGTATTAAGTTTGTTATGGTGTTTGCCTTTGTGTTCGTGTAATGAATGGACTGTAGATTGTAGAATGATTATGTTAACATCGTATACTCGCGGTATAGGTGCTTAATTATTGGTACTATAAACGCTTTAGCGTTTTTAAGAAATTTTTACCCGACTGCGCGACGCAAAGGAGTGGTAATGTGTTTATCAGCCTATGTATGTATGTAAGTATGTATGTATGTATGTATGTATGTTTGTATGTTCCTTTGAAGCACTATACAGACCAAACGCCTGGGCCGATTTTTATGATTCACACGTCAATCGATTCCTCTTAGTCCGGCGAGTGTCACTAAAGACATGACGTTAACGAAAATTCAATATGGCGACTACTAGACGCCATATTGTGAAAATGAAAAAAATGAAAGTCAAGAAACTATGTCAAGTGGGGTAACGTTGGATAGGTCTTTCAAAAATATTAGTGGTTTGGGAAAGCCGTTTTTTGATTAAGTAAACCGGTCGTGACTTATCAAGCTTTAAAGTACCAATTTTCGTTAGAATCAAGTGTCCCCCCCTCTACCAACTAAACGCGGCAGTAGTACCTATATATTACGAAGTTTAAAGGGAAACTATCACACTTAAGTGGGATTTACAACTTATAACTAAAAAGAATAAAATAAAAAAATTAAATTTAAAAAATCAGAAAACCCGACTGCGGTAAAAAACTTAAGTTAAAAAAAACTGAAAAGCTAAAAACAAGCCCATTTTAAATTAAATAAAAGTTGGAAGCAGGCGGGACCCATACCATTTTTCTATTATCAAACTCAAATGGGTCCCGCCTGCTTCCAACTTTTATTTAATTTAAAATGGGCTTGTTTTTAGCTTTTCAGTTTTTTTTAACTTAAGTTTTTTACCGCAGTCGGGTTTTTTGATTTTTTATTGAAAACCATGCTGCTCTACAATGGCTCCAAAAGGGCATGAGTACAAATTGCTTGACAGTCCGCTCGTTTCACAAGGGAAAAGTCATAGACAATTTACGCAATTTTTAAACATGCATTGCACGTTACTATTCTGCCTAAAGCGGTAATGTCACCACAATATTTGTAGTAACAATTAGTAGGGCCAAGAAAATTGCCTTGCACAATTAGGTACTTACATAATAAACTTCTTAATAGGTACTTTTGTATCTGTCTTTAGAGGGCAATGTCTTCCGAAACCACAAATACATATTAATTGATTGACGAATGTTTTAATTAAGTATAAGGTTAATATTCTCTCTCATGTTTTGTAATTTCTGATTAAACTAGTAGACCACTGTTACTAAGGGCTACCGTGTTACCCAGTAACTGGGTTGTGGAAGTCAGATAGGTAGTCGCTCCATGTAAAATACTGGTATTCAGTTGCATCTGGTTAGACTGGAAGCCAACTGAAATAGTTGGGTAAAGGCTAGGCATATTGATTTAATTAGTAGTAAATAAATTAAATTTAAAATAATTATTAAATGTTGCCATTCCTTGTGGTTCTGTGTGACTTCCGCGATGCATTTCGTTAGACTGTTTTTGTAATGAAGTGATGAAAAGCGCTTAAAGCTGGTTTACAAACTCTTTGAGATAACTTAGGGAAGCTTCTGTAATATTGAGGAACCGCTTTTAGCTGAAACTTGGCTCGATTCGATGAATATAGGAGAATAATGTTTTACGTTTACCCATTTTCTATGGGTTTTTTTTTAGGTTTTTGGGCTCATTATGTTGAAATTTGTTACTTCAAAACATAAATAAATTACTTATATCAAACTTATGAATTTTTTCTCTTTTCCAGGTAAGTCCCGTCTGATCATCTTTAACTTCATCACTTCCATAGCAGACGCGTAAAAGAACATTCCAGGCTAAGTAAAATTCAGTAAAGATTTACTTAATATTATTCACATGATTGTAGACATGGTCACCAAGTTATTTTAATACCATAAATACCAACAACTTTATTTTGATCCCAGAATGTACTAAAAGTACGTTTATATTCGCATTTTATTAAGACATTCCAAAGTTAGTTTTTTTTATTGGTCCTTGGTCTATAATATCTGAGTTCCCATTTTGCGTTCGTACTTCGTACAGAATGATTTCATCTTGCTAATCCGATTGAAACCATCAAAATGCAGCTCAGGCTTAGCAGCTTTGAGGCAAAAATCTTGTTACTTGAAATGCTATAATTTGGCTTGGTTTGATGGCTGTGAAGACCAAAGAAACGATGGATGGACTGTGTAAAAGATGACATGCCTAGAAAGGGGCTGCATGTGCATACCGAGATGACGACTAATACAGAAGTATGGAAGAAATTATCTTGTTGCGCCGACCCTAAATAAACTGGTATACCTATGGACAGGAGAATAATGAAGTATTGGTCGAAATAAATCATGTTTTATAGTTTATACTACAACTACTTGCACATAGAGTTATATTTATTTTGGACTTCTGTTATCCAAGAGCATTTAATAACTTTTGGTCATACAGGAAAACCAATTTAATTATTTTAAGTTTTTGTTTTATTTTTAATCCAAGCTCATTGTTAAGCAACCACAAATTTTAATGTGCACAGAACGTGCAAAATCAATAATCATAGACGATAATTTTTTTTTTTTCCATTTAAGATATCAATTAATATTGCAGCTTGTGTGTGGCAACACTGGCAACAATGAACAAATTCAATAAGGAAGTTGTTTATGCCGTGATCTGCATGACTTAACAGATAGATTGGTTTTTGTTGGTACGATGGGTGGCAGTGGTAGTAGATAAGCTAAAGACTCGATAGTTAATGTTAAATGTAAGAGACTTGATAATAATAGATAATGCACCTGGCCAGTCATGTAACTTACTGGCTGGTTACAAAATCAAATTCTGCCCGCTCTTTATAAAAAAAAAGGAATGTTGCCATCATTTTAAACATGTCACTGCTACACTACATGCATTTTTGAGTTCTTAGTGTGTGGTCGAACTTATATCTCTAATTTAAATCTGCCAGAAATGTGTGTGTCAATTTAAATTTAGGTTTTTACTTGTTTTTTTGTATCTTAACTCTTTCCAAAATAAAAAGTATCTTAGTCCAGCGCTAATCGTAAAAAGACATTTATTTGGTAAAACTGTGTCCCTTTTCTGGCAACATATAAACATTCCAAAAAAACTTAAATTCAAAGGGTTCACTTCGCTGTAGGTCCTTCCTTAGAACGTCACATGTTTATTAAGTCGTTGACAATTTTATCATTCCCTAAATGCAAATTCAGTTTTCTTAATTACTTTTAATTTATTCTGTAGGACGCGTTTTATCGTTCTGTACTGTCAAAAATTTAAAATAATTAGAATATGTCGCATTCTTATTAACTCTTTCTGTGTGGGGGCCTTTTAGTTTATATAATTTTATGGAAGTGATTCAGAATTTCCATGACAGCTTGAGATTAGAAGCATTTGACGTGTTAAAAGGCCATTCTTGATTTGCTCTTGGCCCTATTCACGTCAAAAAGCTGATCTTATTCTGTCAAGTTAGTGTTTACCCAGGTGTGCTCAATGTCAGACAATACTTACGGAAACTAGATGAATTATAGGTAAGCTCAAGTTCGACTTGACAAACGATACGTTCTTACACAAATTGTGTCATTATCTGTTCGCGCTTCTGAACTAAATAACTTATTTAAGTGCTGCATACTAAAGCGCAGAAGGCGCGCAAGGACAATTTTAATTGCGACAATATTTTTCCGGTAAAATAAGTCGCATTTTCAAAGATAATTACAGAAACCTAGAGTAACAGGAACTAAATTACGCGCCAAAACCCTCTGACATTTGTCATAACGATTACAAATATGGCGTCTTCTCACGTTACGTCAAAAAGTCCTCAATTTTAAGAATTATCCGCCATTAATATTCAAGATAAAACGTCAAAGATAAGGCGTTTTTCAATTTGAATTTTTAACGATTTTTTGTAAATTGAAAAATGTTATACGAAAACTGATATCCGAGTTAGGGCAAAAAAGTAAGATCTTTAATAAAAATCTGACTAATTGGTTGGCAAGTTTTATTACAATAGCCTGTCAGACTTTGACAAGTGCGATTAATTTTTGTTGTCTCTGGCAGCTTTTTGGTGCATTGTCTGTGACAATGATATAATCCTCATGATGCCAATCAAACTGGCTATTAATAACGGTTGAAAAGGTTTTGAAAAACCATCAAGGCACATGATTAGACAAACGGAACAGATACAAAGCTTCAAACAACCGCGCGAATCGGTTGCACTACTACAAGCACGCGGGGCATGTGTGCGTGACCACTGGCCGCTTGTCACGTACGCGGCGAGACTGGAAAAAACCGGTTTACGCTGGCACAGGTAGTTGACAATCTCAGGGTCAGTGCGACGCACGTTGTTTGTTTTGTTAGTTCCAAGTTTGAATATTTTAATGTAAAAACGTGGTATATTATTGTTAATAATGGTGGTTTATTGTACTGTGTGTATGAATAATACTAGAAAAAATAAAGATATATCATACTGCAACTATCCCAAGGAGTACAATAAGTAAGTAAATATTTGATTACTTCTTTTTCAAGTAAGTAGGTACCTTTTTGATAAGAAGACGGTTGTACACGGTGCGTTTTTACCTTTTTATTATTATTACAAGTTTTTAGTATATATATTTTGTAGGTACGTGGATGGGTTGGTATGTACGAGTAGTAGGTATGTGTGTTAAGTTTAAATATTGCAAGTAACGTTTGAACCACTTCCCGATGTCTGATTGAGCTGAAATTTTGTATACCTGCGAAACTTCGGTGATAATGCAATAATAAGATATAACCTGACGCTGCACCCAGGATTATCTCCTCACTAGGGAACTCTTCAACGGTTAGTAGCACGATCACGAAATTTTTATGATAGATGAATTTTGATAATTTGACACGATATTTATCATGAACTGCTGCTGCAGCCAGCATTGTCTCCTTACAAGGGAACTCTTTAACGGTTAGTAGCATGGACTTGAAACTTTTTATTTAAATTTAATTTTGCTTGCTAAACATGATCTTCACCATAGACTGCTGCTGCAGACAGGTCTTCTCACGAGGGAACTCCTCAACGGCCATAATAGCATGATCATGAAAGTTTGAATACGAGTTTAAAAAGCATTTTTAATCTAAAGTTATTATTAATACCTACATCGTACTTATTTCTCGGTACTAGTAGTTCTTGAAATTAAATAAATATTAGAAAATAGGTATATTTATAATCTTTAAAATATAGGTCTACTTATGTCTTTTGTATAATAGTGTTCGGTTCGCATTTCCATTTTATTTTTGTTTCAGCTCAAAGCATTTACCACACCATTAAAAGAAACAATAAATTATTAAAAAACAAAAATTATAAAAAGAAAATTATTAGAGTAAGTAATTTGTAAATCATACTGAATAATAAAACTATTTAACAAATGTTTTGTTTAATTTGTCTTAACCTATTGTGACAACCCTACCAAAATAGGTAACAATTTTGCACGTTCTTAAGAAGCTTTGCCTCTGTTCCGTTTGTATACTCATGTGATCAAGGGTCGGAAGGAGATAACTATTTAATACCTACTTTTAGCGTCACAAGATACATTAACTTAGAACAGTAATTACCTACCTAAGTACGTGTTTTGAGGTTCAAGATGATGATATCATAATAATTATTGTACTCTAGAACAAAAAGCATTTGAACTGATTTCTTACTTCTAAACTATTATGTTATAAATATAATTTACATAATAATTTCACATTAAATATTAGGTCCTTACATATGAAATTGGCGTTTTTCGTACTGGCCACTTTAATCACGAATTTCTCCTCTTTGGTAAGGAATTCCAAATTCAAATTTGTACAGCTATTTACTCATGTATTTGTGCTTCGATGACCGTCATTCATTTGTTTTTTTTCTTCTGTTTTTTCTGTTTGCGTCACTCATTTTACAAAATGGAAAATTTAAAATATCGCATTATTTACGAGTACGAGTTCCGCCGTGGCACTAGTGCTGCGGAAACGACTCGAAGGGTGAATGATGTGTATGGCGGTCATGTTGCAAAAGAAAACACAGTTCGTTTTTGGTTCCAACGTTTTCGTTCTGGAAATTTCGACCTGCAGAACAAGCCCCGTGGACGGCCTGAGACCCAAGTTGATAATGGAGAATTGAAGGCTATTGTGGAAGCGGACCCATCGCAAACCACGTCCGAGTTAGCTGCAGGCTTCGATGTTAGTGATAAAACTGTTTTAATTCACTTGAAGCAAATTGGGAAGATTAAAAAGCTTGAAAGGTGGGTACCTCACGAATTGACTGAAGCAAACCGGCAAACGCGCGTCGACTGCTGCGTTACATTACTTGAATTGGAATGTCTTAGACATCCTCCGTACTCCCCGGACCTTGCTCCAACAGATTACCATTTTTTTCGCAATTTGGATAACTTTTTGCAAGGGAAAAAATTCAACTCCGATGGGGCAGTCCAAATCGCCTTCAAAGATTTTATTGATTCCCGTCCGACTGGTTTTTTTAGTAAAGGGATCAATGAACTACCTATAAGATGGCAAAAGTGCATTGAAAACAATGGTTCATACTTTGATTAATTAAATATATTATATTAAAAAATATTCGACTTTTTGTTCCTTCCATACAAAACGCCAATTTCATATGTAAGGACCTAATATTTAAATATGTACCTACCTACCTAAATGATGTGCATCTTTTCATTTCACGAAAAAAGTTTATTGTTTATCAAAATTACTAACTTGAAGTGTCATATTTTAAGAGAAATGCGATTCCCTTGCACATTTTTATTAATACAGTAGGTATTCTTTGCGACTAAAAATTGATCAAACTTTTGATCACATCAGTTATATAAAATCCATTTGTGTCAGTCAATTTAGAACTAATTCTTGGAAAATAATTCTGAGATTATTACACAAATTGCTATAAGTCAATATTTAGAATTGCAATAATAAGTAGATACCAATTAACTAAAACAGTTTACAAATCCACAGGCAACAAAATGAAGTAACCGTTCCCCTCAATAAATGCTAAGATTCGTGCGGAACAGACAATACGTTTTCCTTTCGTTCTCATTCACGCTTTATTTCATTCACTTTAAGGCCCATTTCATTCGATTTGTTTATGGCTCATCGACTCTGTTCCGCGTCATTCGTCTACAACATAGACAATATGCTATTTACAGCCACATGTTAAAATTTACAGCTGATAGGAAAATTCAAGGTTACCTAATAAAAAATTAATAACAAAACGACTTAATAAAATTTTCTTGTAAGTAACGTTTTTGCCATATTTAAAGAAATCAATATGTTTATTATTATTAAAATTAACTAAAAGCTTGACAATAGCCGGTTGTTTGTGTTTAATTTCGTTACTTCCTGTAAAATTATGTCACTTCGTTCGTAGAACACGTTTGAAAATGTCAAATACATAGTTGTCTATGATTTATTTAAAAAAAAAAAACACTTGAAATAAATATTTCGTCAGTCACTTCCTAAGTTATGGTGACGATGGACAAAAGGCAAAATCAGTAGAATTGAAGGTCGAATGCGTTAGTGACCTTAAATTTAAGTAATTTTAGTTAACTTTTAGTACCTATTAAACCGTGAATGTTGACTTTCACTCGCATAGACTTGCTGGTTTTTCCATATTATGTATTTAAACTTTATTGCTTCCACATACATAATAAATGCCGTACTTACATTGTTACATATATTTCGCATAAAAGTCATAAAACACTAGTATACTTTCATAGAACATTTTCATTATCAAAGACTGCTTTATAACCACATTTTCTTGTTAACCAAATTTTTTTTCGTAAGTACGAAGCGCGACACATCAAGCTATAAGTAGGTACATTTCTAGTATAAATTGACTTCTCTTTGTACCAAAAACCTTTATCTACAATGCGAGGTCGGCTAAAACTGGAATACCTATAGGTACCTACGTCATATTTCGTTCAAGATAAATACAGCTCCCAACTCCTTCAAAATAAATTCAATTCAATATTTCTTTTTTCAAAATGAGTCCCGCAACTCGATTTATGAAATCATCTCGATTAATACCGATTATCGATTCTAAATCCGAGCTCCCAGATGTTATTATATCGAGAGCCATAGCTACCGTGACCCTGGCCGTTGGCCCGCACATTTTTTACTGTCAAAATACCGAATCGAATCAACACTCTTGCGCCCCCCACTGTTCGGATACTCATTATAGGTTTCTTGACCCTTTGATAAAATCCCCAATGAGTCTGCTTAACAGCAAACTGTTCATCCCGTTATGCAATAATGGAGGTGACACGAAATTCATTAAACGCTTTCGCCATATTTACTTTATTTCGCGCCATTTTGGCTTTTCTTTTTTTTTTTTTGAGCGGCAAAGTGGCAAAGGCAAGCGCTCGTACAGCTTAATTTAAATTTGATACTTTTTAGCAAAATGATGATAGGAATTTATTTTTGGTACACAAAATGTATTACAGTGTTGCCGCATTTTTAAACTGTTATCTTGAATGGTGAGGATTTTGTCGAAACAGGAACGTTATCTTGTGAATATGTTATTTTTTATAATAATAATGTATTTAATGGTATCTACATTCACTTTTAGATGTTACACTGTTGCAGTGAATCAGGGATTTTCCAGGATTACCGGTTCAAAATTTATTATGTAACTTGGTTCAAAATTATTTATTATTTGTTAATACATATAAACTGTGGGGTAATTGCGTAACCCACTAACAGTAGGAATAGCTTTCATTTTGACAGTTCAACAACATTCATTGCATGATCTACGTTGTTGACCAGACTAATTTTTCGAACTTATGAAGCAATGGATTGCAATATTCTTAAGAATTATCCAGATTTTGATTGATAGTATGTTACGCAGTTAGGTTGCTGTTTTATAGTGAGTATTTAAAATCAAAATGGCTGAAAGTTTTCTTTTGAACTATTTCGTCAAGGAAAAATGTCGTTTACAAATAAACAAACTTTCATAGAAGAATAAAATAAAGAAAGTGCCAGATAAGTTTTAGATTCCCCTCACAAGGCGAGCAAGGCAACAGAATTTATAATATTCGATGCTCGGACATGTGAAAACATTTTCGTGTGATGAATCCTTAATAGCCGTTTGGTAAGAAGTTCACTTTCATCCACTTTTGTCGTCTATTTAGTCCAATTCGAATTTGTGTGAAAGTGCTCTTCGGATTTTTCCTTTTAATACTTTGTGCCGTTTTAGTCTTTATTTATTTCGATAAAAGTGACCGCGTTAGCTAAATAAGCAGCTTCTTTTTTTATTAGATTTTTAGTCCCATTTGTAGTGTACTACTATATGCTTAAGCATATTTAAATCTATTCATTATGTCTCTTTAATCCTTAAGCTAGGTATTGACAGAAACAGAATAACGTTTTAAATTCGTTATAGATATATGGTCGCAAACAATGTTCTATTGATTGTGATTGTGATTACTAATTGCAAGTAGGCCTCATTTAGTAAATTATCCATCCATGCTTTTCTCTATGCTCGTTTTTTTTTTAATTTTTTTTTGGCGCGTTTCGTTCATACTTACAGTACTTAGGCACTGCCATCCTTTATTTACTTACTATGCAAAGCCGCTGAATCGCTGACATAAACCACGCTCGCTCTAGTCGACTGCTTTCTTTAAGTTCCTATCATGCTAATGAAACTGTTTCAAACTATGCAAGTGTAATCGCAATCAACAGAATCTATTACGGATTACCTAAGCCGTAATGCAATATGTATTTATGTGTTATTTATTATTTACCAGCTTAATCAAGTTGGACGTCAATCACTTCTAAAAGTCTTTCTGCGTTAATCAAGAGGGCAGAGGTCGTGACGGTAGTGGTGTACGTAGTTGCAGAAGGTTCAGAGAATTATTATCGATAATATCTATACTTTCTAGCTTGAGTTAACTTTAGCAGTGAGTGATAATCAAAACACTAGCAGATGAAGGAAATATAGATCCATTTAGGGAAATGATCAAGTTACCATTTTCTTGACTGTTCAACTGAGCTCTCAATCATATGAATCCCTAGCATCAGGTGGAATGACACCTACTAAGGCGAACAAGAGTTGCCACAAGGCAAGACTTTTTGTAGTGTTGTCATAAGTTACCTTATTGGTACAACTTATTTTTGCACGATCGATCTACAGGTATATTTGCAATATCTTATTTGATTTGATACCTAGTAGTGATTAGGATTCAATTACTGGAATGTAATTGCTGTTTCTGATTTTGATTTCATTTGAAATTATAGTATTTATGTTCATCTTTATGGTTCTAATGTATCATCAGAAAATTCTCACGTATTGTAGGTATGTAATTATGATTAGCACATCACTAAGATTCCACACTTAGAGGGACCTTAGACGATCAATCTGGCATCAGACATAAATATGTTTATGATTTCTATTCCGCCAGGGATATTCTCTTTGACACAATTAACGAAACCGCGCGAAATTAACGCGAGGTTGGCGTGATTAGCTAAGGAATTGAAGTGGTTTCGAAGTAAGGAAACATTGAGTGGTCATAGTGAATTAGGGCCCAGATAAAAAAGAAATTTAAGTAGATGAACTTCTAAACCTGCAATCACTACAAAAACCCTTTTAACAAACACGTATCCATATCGTTGCAATAACGTTTGATCACACGCTACAGCGATAAAATGTATCGCTAATTGCCGTTAAACAATGACATCGTTTTTTTATCGCAATAAATTCGTTCCTCGGGATATTGGGACTTCACTTCCTTGAAAGTTCAATGTCCTGTATTTTTAAATCTCAAATAAATAATCGTCACAAGGAAAGTACATACTTAATGCTGGCTGTCGTTCAATTGGCCGCCAAAGAGTTTTATCTTGAGGTCCAATTAGCAGGAAATGTTTCGGCGCGAGAAGCATGAAATGTATTGAGGATGGTTATTTTGCGAAGTGTTTTATTCTTAATCAGATGACGGCTTTTTTGGATGCTCAAAAAGGATTTTTGGATTGTAAAGTAAAGAAAGAATATTTGGTTAAGAGCTGTAAGCGTTTACTTATAGGGCAATCTATTTAATAAAAATCTTATTTCACTAACAGGCAACGCAACATACGTTGCATAGGTATATTATAACGAAACTGAGCACTAAGGTCTGATTTTTGAAAATTCAGTCCCTGGAGGGGTAACCTAAATTGGGGATACTTATACCTACGATAACTATAAAATAAAACCTTAGTAGGCCAAATTCATTGTTATAGTATAAAAAAAACTGCTGGGAAAACACCTCTAATAAGTAATAATCAATACTTGCTTGCCTAACGTATTAATTTTCACACACACACACCAACGCAAATAAAGATAAGTCACTTTACACCGTACGTACACAGTATAAATATTCGTATCTGTCTACTGTGGTACGTACGTCAACAGCGCCATCTATTATCAGACTAAACGAGTTATATCAACAAAACTTAATCAAGTACACTATGTAGTTAGCTCACTTTCTTTCCTCTTGTATTAACGTAATAAAATATGACTTGACCGATCATAATGAGTTAGTTAACAAAGTAGGTACAGACGCCAGCACATCAACCTATCCGAAACTGTCAAATTTTCCCAATCAACTTTGAACCTTATGCTTTGGCGATAAAGTTTAAAATCTATTAAAGAAATTTGACAGATTGTAGTAGCTTGATGTGCTGGCGTCTGTACATTCCTAGGATCTCGCCAAAATACGGGAAGACATTGTAGAAAATTAGGTTTAGGTTGAAATACTTGAGAAGAACAATTCTCGTAATTTAAAACGTTCAAAATCTAGTCGTAGTCTTATCTCGGCGACAAACAAATGTCAAAAACTTGTCAAAAATGTAGAGAGATGTTTTTGACAGCTTGAGACTCAGATCAGACTGTGAACGTTCTTAAATTTAGGAGAATTGCCCTTCTGGGGTAGGCTCCGGGATTTTTTTGGTTCCTTATAGGTAAGCACCAAGGCATAAGGACCAAATTTTGAAATCTGTGAGACTAGTTTTTACGACTATGACACTGATGGTAAGCGTCCATGAGGTCGAAAATAATGCACATTACACTTGAAGACTCCCAAATTACCTATAGCTATTAGGAAACATAGACTGGCAAGACGTAATAGAAAATTGTTAGCAGTATACTTCTCAATTTATTTTATTCTCGAAAATAAAGAATGCAGAAGTAATTTCCCATTTGACCTCTGTGTGTCTTTCTTCACCTAATAAAAGATAGATATTGCCTCTTTTATGGAAGATACTTAAATATTAGTCTTTACTGTTGTAACAGGCAACAAAGTAGATAGATAACTAAGTAAGTAAATGTCAGATCTAAGACTCTCACATTCACATTTTATAGTAGTGTTACAAAATATTATGTACCCATACATTGGGTCTGCTGGCCGCTCATTATGTGCTAACTTAATGAAGGTGGCATAATGTTGTATTTGATGCGTGGGTGCAGTCTTTAGACGAAGACGTTAGTACGGTTACGTAGAGTAATAAATTATCTGTGGTACGGTGTACCTATATTAGAGGATCTGTTATCTATTGGTGGATTCTGTTTTTTTTTATTTTATTTGGTGTCAACACAAGATAATATTTCCAATAAAGCCAAGAATAGGAGACATAAATCGGATTAAAGGTTTTGAAACTGTGGAGTCGTTCTGGTGAAAAAAGTACAAGATTTGGCCCGTATACGAATACGATAAAAATTACATTTTTTTGCTGGAATAAAGTTATTTGCTAAAATGTATCTTGTCTGATTAATAAATTGGGTAAAAAACGCCTCATTATATACCTATAAGCATAAGGTGAGTAGTGGCCCAGTGGTAACGAGCGCGACTTCCTACAAGTTGTAAGTCGTTAGAACCCAGACTGGACTTTACTTTGTGTAAATTAATTCATCACTACTGCTCTCAAAACAGTGAAGGAAAACATCGTGAGGAAACCGGCATGTCCTAGAATCAAAAATTCGAAGACATGTGATATCTACCAACCCGCACTGGGCCCGCGTGGTAGATTACAGCCCACTCTCTCAAGAGAGGAGGCCTGTGTCCCAGCAGTGGGAACATTATAGGCTGATTATGATGATGATTTATCTACTTATATTTAGTTTGGCGCCTTTTTGGTAAACATTGCTGCCTACCAACAATAACACATAAAAAAAATCAAGTCTTACAAGAAATTACCTTTCTCAGCAATGGCGACTATGCTTAATTACTGCAATTAAAATATTTCCTCTTCTGTAAAGCATTCTTTAAAACAATTCACACACTTCACAATTCCATACACGCTTTATAATTATTTGTAGTTATTTTTATTGCAAAAATTGTTAGAAAAAAAAAATTAAGAATGTCCGCGTAGATGTTATGTAAACTATGATAAGTTGTAAGCTACGCCGTCGACTAGTAAATATTTTATTTCAACCGGATATTGCACGGATACCAAACGAAATTCCGACAAATTGTAAATCAATACATTTCCATTTACGAAAATTTCAAAAGAAAAGTTTGACTGCCTCTGATCTAGTAGTCGCAAGCGCTACTGTTGAGCATGAGATTCTGGGTTCGATTCCCAGGGCGAGTAGTGTATCTAATCTAATCAAATTAATCTGTATTGTCCCATTGCAGGGCAAAGGTCTTCCTCTCCCTTTTCCACTTAATTCTGCCTTTTGCGAGCGCCGGCCAGTCCTTTCGGTAGGAGTCAAGCACGTCCCCCCATCTTCCTCTTGGCCTGCCGCGATAGCGTCGCGCGTTTAATGGCACCCAATCGGTGGTTTTCTTGGCCCAATTGTCATCTTTACTTAATTAGTAGTAAACCTTATAACTTCAAATAAACTCGACACTACATTATTTTAAATCTGAACTGTCACTGACAGCACAAGCTTTTAGGAACAACAAAGAACCTTCAAAGGAAACAGCATACATCGAAAATGCATACAAGTTCACGAAACGATAGAAAAGATCATTTTCAATCGTGATGTGGTCATGACCTAAAGTCTATTCAAATTTATGTTTCAAATTAATATTATTTTAAGTTAAACAAATATCAAATTTATTTTAAAAGTTGATTTTAGAGTAATTAGCACTATTGAAAAACTTATAAAAATGTTTGAAGTTGTAGCTTAAACTGAACTTTATGGTGTAGGATTTAAAGTAAGTTTTCCATAAATTTATATTTGTTTACATTTTTGGCAAATTAATCGTGAATGCATATTATGTATGTATGTCTCGGTTTTCATATTTACGTCTCCAATATGCACAGCTAACATATAATTATCTCGTTGCTTCTATGATATAAGGCAGCATCAAAATCGCCTCGTCTTCCAACCAAATTGGATATATTTCGTAAAATCGGACATTTTGACTGTAATGTCGTAACTACCGTTCACACGCTCTATGCAATGATATTTTGAAATATTATAACGCGGTTTCATTTTTTGTAGGTCTCTAATTTTACGATGATTTAGAAAAATAAATGGTTACAGCTTTATTATTATAGACCGTGTCATTTTAAGATGGAGCGCGTCATATGGAAAGCGAATCGAGGGTCGAACGCTTGCAATAGTTTAGCTTCTTAGATCTCATAAAAATCTAAGTACAATTGGTAGTTGTACTACTTTCAAAGTTGTTTTAGCTCTGATTTTCTTCACTGTTAAAATCAAAGTAATCTTTGTTCTCGTTATATTAAGTTTGCTGTTAGGTTGCTGCGGTCAGACGTAAACTAAAATTGTGAACTGATTGTACTCATTAATATAGTGACTTTTCTAAGCTTTATTGCAAAACATATTACGTAGCATAGACAATAGCAATCAATCGCTTTTTTGGAAGAGGACACAGATACTTCATTGACTGACTTTTGGTCTATAAGAACAGCGGGGTAATTGAGTAAGACACTATCAGTAGCAATGGCTTTAATTTTGACATTTCAACAACATCCATTGCGTTATTTTCGTTGCTGAGCACACACATTTTTCGGACATATGAAGTAATGGATTAGCAATATCCTTCAAAATTATTATTGTGATTGATTGGATTCTGGGCATGTTCTGACATGTTCGATTGTTTACGATTGCTGAGCTGTAATGTGCTGAGCAAAAGCAACATTAGTTGAAAACATAGAATTGAATAACAATATTAATTCAATAGTAATTAATTTTGAATTCCGCTTCCTAGACTTAAAATAAAATAATATCATGCTTTACCGGTAATCAGATTTAATTATAAATTAACAATGAATACCTCTGGTGTACCTAAATCTTATGACTAGCGGTTTCTCGAATATGCTAAAAAGTATTGCTAGATTTCCTAGCATTTATGTCGTCATTCATTATCTATACTTTAATATTATAAAGAGGTAACATTTGTGAGTTTGTATGTCCAGGGGTAATCATCGGAACTGCAGATACGATTCCGAAAATTCTTTCACTTATGGGAAGCTAAAGTGTTGCTGAGTGTCATAGGATATGTTTTATGTTAAAATACAAGAAATTTCACGCGGGCGTAGTCGCGGGCAGAAGCTAAGTTCCTATGAATCGAGAATTTGTGTGTTTTTTTCGATTTGTGGTAGAGAGTGCTATACTTATTAATTTAACTTGTATCATTACCTAAACATCAATATGAAAACTTATTAAAGTTATTTTTTTTAACCCAGGTAGAAATCTGAGGGGCAAATTTCGTAATTTTAAGAAGTAGTCTGATCTCAGTCTCCGTCTGTCAAAAATACCTCTAATTACCCTATATTTTAGACAAGTTTTTGACATTGATTGTCGCTGAGATGAGATTGCGACTAGATTTTAAACGTTTTTAATTACGGGAATTGGTGTTCTGATATTTGAAGTCTTGATGTGTTTGCTTTTTAGTATCGGAGTTTGAAATTACACTTGTCAAATTACTTGAGTAACATTACCACTAGAATGCGCGCAAAATATAATAAGTCTGCGCGCGGCCGAAATCGGAAATAATTGTTTGCCGCCATCTTGATGTTAATTTCAGAGGGGCAATTCTCGTAATTTTAACAGTCTGATCTCAGTCTCAATCTGACAAAAATACCTATCTTTAATTTCCCTACATTTTGACAAGTTTTTGACATTTGTTTGTCGCCGAGATGAGACTGCGACTAGATTTTGAACGTTTTAAATTACGAGAATTGGCCTTCATGTGTCAAGAGAGTGTGCTGTGCTCCGTGTTTTCCAAAGCAAATAACCGCCATCATTATGCCGGAAGTGATTAAAAGTGCTGGCAGGGATATAATATTGAAATCAAACGTCGCGCGCAGACTTGCCTATCTTCCGCGCACTCTAAGAGTACCTATTTTATTTAGATTAGAGGAAAGGCTCGCCAGAAAATAACGTATACACGAGTCGAAATCACGTATAAATTATTTTCTGGCGAGTTAATTAAATAAAATGATTAAATACCAGTTGTATTTATAACATAATTTTCTACCGTGCAGTATAATATGTCATAAGAAATATCGACACCAATAAATAACCAACGTTATTTCGATTCTCCACAAACTCAAGGCGGTTTAGTTAATTAATTAAAACAAAACAAACACAATATAATTATGTAATTATCGGAGAGTCGGTTTCCTCAATTCTTGATAGAGATTGCGTTAAAAACGCAACTGGTTTATTTTGAGATCGCTGTAACGAAATATATTGTTGTATCGTAAGATTACCTTTTGCCCGCTACTTGGTTCGCGTACCCATCACATCGCCCGTCGCGCTATTACGTCGTTTTCGCTTAGATTTATTTCTGACTTTTTGCTCTGCTCCTAAAGGTCTTAGCGTGATGTTAAATAGCCCATAATCTTCCTAAAGAATTGGACAATAAAATGCATAAATAGTTTTTCATATTTAGAAATGGTAATTCCAGAGATTAGCGCCCTCAAAAACAAAATAAAAACTTTAGATTTATTATCAGGATATGTAGATACACTTGTCTACATTTTGCATAACATCATAGATTTTTTAATAAAATATAAATTAATAATCGTTGCTATGCTAATAATAGTGCTAAGGCTAAGTATGCTTATTAAAATTATAATATAAACAAATTATAAAATGCTGTAAATCAAAAATATTGCCACGTTGATATGTTAATAATAGACGAACACAAATTCTGACAACTATTTTAATATCCTGCTTCTTTTGAAAGGTAATGACGGACTGAGGATAGGTCATATACTTTTAGCGGTTAGTGCAAAATATTGTCGGAAAATTAAATTGACAAAGAGTCTTCAAAACAATTTCAGACCGATTTTAAATGGTTATTCTCATCCATCAAATGGTCCTATGGGATATAGTCATGCATGACTTCAAAATATACCTTTTCTTGCTCTCTCTTATATCATAACATAGGTTTCCTTTTGTGTTGTAAGATCTGGACCACAATTTACACACACAGACAGATGTATTCCTTAGTTACAAGACGACAACACCCGAACAGCTCTTCAGATAAAAGAAACCTCCACAGGCAGAACGCATTTACCTTTGCCGCAGTTGCATAAAAACATACGCGATTTACTATGTTGAACACAGAACAATCTTAGCGAGTAGTAAGTACCCGTAAACACTTAAGTTTCGCAACGCATAGACAATACAGCGTAGCGATAAAACTCGATGGTTACTTGGTACTTGCTTATACACATCTGTGTCAAAATGTTACTGTTTTACCATAAAACGTAAGTGGTTTGTGTTGGTGGGTTTGGATTTAAAGTAATTCCTTGGTGTATAAATTTAAATTGATTATGTTTTCAAGGCGTAGAAATAGATAATGTAACGTGGGTGAAGCTAGGTCCTAGGTCACCTCTTCTATGACACACTGGTTTCGCGTAGGGTCCTCTTTGTATGGTCTATACCAACTCTAGTTCAGGCATCACATACACTGAAATTGGAGTCAATTTATTATCGATTTTTAACAGAAATCTCTAGCTATATAGGGTGGCTGGGACAACGAGACACAACCTGTTACCATGGTTTCAGTACAAGATTCTGGACTGGTGTCGATGTCCCTGCCGCACTGTATTGATGTATCGTGGACAAAGATCTTTACATCGAAAAGAACTACAAAACGGTTCCAAAAAAAAAAAACACAATAAGTACTTACTGCATAACAAATGAAACACCGTTCTCAATTAATAATAAACATCTAAAAATAAACCGGATCGCACTCGCAAAGCACATTAATAAATGTTATTACGAGAATACAATAAAACTGTAATAATTTACGCCCATTGAAACTTGATGCAATATTTTTCGGTCCTAAACACGCACGTAATTGGACAAACGGTCTTCTCTTGATTTATTCAGTTGAGCCAGCCATTTTGTTTTTATTTATGATGCTACTTGTCCCTTACGTCATTTTTCATTGCAACCTTTTTTAAGGAGAAGCCCAGTTTACGTGTAAAAATACGAGTTTTTCTTGGTAGAAAATTGGAAAAACTGCTTGCTCTTTCGCAAAAAAACTTTTTCGCTTTGGAACAATGATGACTTTGACTTTCCCTATACTGTACCTGATGATGAAAATTATTATCACCAATTATAAGATTTTTGTAAACAGGAATTGCGGTGTATAAATAGGTTCAGGTAGCAAGTAAGTTTTCATAGGAAACCCATCGTCTTCTTTTCGTGTCTATGATACTCTTCCTCGTCTTTTTTTCTTTTTTTATATAGTTTGAGCCCTGTAAGTGGCCACGTTATTTGCGGCATCAGTAGTATTCTTTAGGTCATCTGCGGTGCAGGTGAACGGGCACTAAGGAAACTCCAGCAAGTGGGGCATGTTCTGAACTCATAATAACGTCAAAATCATTAGAGAGGCAGAATATCTAACTTACTTGTTAAAAGTAAAAAAAAATCTTTTACGCAAGCACCTATCACCCATTTAGACCTCTGATTTTTATGATAAAAGACTCCATTATAAATTAATTTACGACGTGCGTATGTCGCATTAAAGTATTTTAGTTTTTGTGTTCGGTAAAGCGATTCTTGTGAAATGTATAAAGGTGAATGAATGTGATAAAAGGCCAGCCAGCTCGATGACGCAAATAATTTTAAAATTCTTAGATGTTGTCATCTGTGATGGTTTAAGAGGAGTCCAAATTGTTTTTTTTTTTTTTATAAAAGTTTTTTTAATATTTTGTCACTATTATTTTACCAACAGTTGCTCGATGATGTTTGCTTGTAACCTCCTCACTTTTCAATGTTCAGTGTTTCAGTTATGAAAACTCCTTTCTTATAGTCCAGCTGTCGAGAGATTGCGTCCCTGACACCTGTCAGTGCGACAACTCCAGTAGCTAATAAAGTTCAAATTTGCAAAACACGTATTCGTTTGTATGAAACTGACAGGGGTCAGGAACGCATTCTCTCGACGTCCGGACTGTAAGAAAGGAGTCTGTAATGACTTCTGAAATTCATGAATCTGTACGGTTTGGTTTAGGCTGTACGTTGTGTGGTAAGTCAATAAAATTTTCAAGTCCAACAAAATCAAAAGTCATTTATTCAAATTAGGCTGACAATCAGCAGTTTTTGAGTGTTAAAATTACATAAGACAGTCCCCCAAACGCCCACCCTTCACCGCTTCTTAGTGCTTTAGTTGAGACGTGGTGCAACAAACTCCCCAACAAACAGAAGGCCAATTCCCGTAATTAACCATAAGGGTTCCTTTTTACCATTTTGGTACGGAACCCTAAAAACGTTCAAAATCTAGTGCAATCTCATCTCAGCGGCAATGAATGTCAAAAACTTGTCAAAAATGTAGGGAAATTAGAGGTATTTTTGACAGACTGTGCCTAAGATCAGACTGTGAACGTTCTTAAAATTACGAGAATTGCTCCTTAGATAGCAACTGCGCAGACAAAGTAACAATCAATAAAGTGGCCCTCTCTTTTCTCTTCAAGGAAACCCTTTTACATTAATTTCAAGTGAAAAAAATGAGCACAAAACATCGTAATTAGGGGGAGTGCTAATGCCTGCAGGTCATTAAAAGTGGCTTTAAACTTTAGTATCAGTTTTAACACTAATTAACGAGTTCAAAAAGAAGGCGCTTTTTAAAAAGTGATTAATTCAAGAGCATTTGGGACATGGATGACATCATGCTGTGGATACCATACTGTCTGCTAAACGTGGCATTATTATTTAGGATTTCTGCCTTATAGAGTGAAGGCCATTTTTTTCTTTGATCTGAGGAAACCATAACGTTAAGAAACCTACTTCTTGTGAATTTGGATGCCATCATAATTGTGACCGTTCTGTCTGCTGAAAATGCTGAAACTTGTAGCATTATTCTTTAGGATTTCTGTATTGTAGAGGGCACTCCCCAAGTAAAGTAGTGTCGGTACTGCTTTACTTGGGGAGTGGCCGCTCCTTCTTTTAAAAAATTACTTAGTAACGAAACTTAAAATACAATCAACAAAAACTTATTTCTTTTGAAAATCAAGGAATTTATTCGGAAAATTAAAATATGTAACATTTTCAGACACAAGGTACATTTTTCACAAATCTCTTAAAAACAATTAGCACTAAACAGGATTTAATTACTGACCACAGTAACCATTGCTTTATTTTCACCTGTCCCGGACCGGTCCACAAACCAATGCGGAAACATGTCCCGGCCGCAAACGGAGCTTTATTAATATTTTTCGCCGCGGCGTCCGTTTCTGAGAAAAGACATTGTCCTTCTGAGCGCGAGCGTCGACCTCTGGCGGAACTTTTTGTTTGTTTATGGTTCGCTCTGTTGGCGGCAAGTAAATTTTTAATCTATGGTTTTTATTTTTTCTTGTATTGTTGTTTTTTTAATAATGAAGCAATGGAAAGTACTGTTTTGATTCGTTTTGTTTGTGTGAGATTTTAACAGGTCTTGGTTATACTTAAGTTCGAATTAGTCGTGGTAAGACGAAAGTAATAATATACAGATTTGTTCGTCTATGGAATTGATAAAATCATAATAAGCTCGTTCTCCTTGAAAATTCTCCGTTGATAAATAGTGCCATCATCGTCAACATCTCCTATGGGGAAAATATTACCATAATGTTCACACGAATTAATTAATGTTTTAGGTACCTATTTAATGGGTCGTTTATTGGGTACAATCAACAGGTGTTACCAATATATGTAGCTTGATTGGCGTATAGAAGGAGCAATTTTTACACTGCCTCTACCAAAACCAAAATTAAACTAAAGCGGTGGTTTCCTATAAGGGCCGGTTGTTGCAAACGGTTGGTTAAGGTAACATACGTACGTCAAATAATAACGATTACGTACTCGTTATTATTTGACGTACGGGAAGGCCATAATTTTGTAATTGTAATTTGAAACAACGCTTTTTTATGTTTTGACGATAGTTAGCGCCATTTTTGACGTATTCGCGTACGTCAAGTGGACGTGAAACAACCCACCCTAAGAAAGCAGTAAACGGTCTCTATGAACGGCTGTCCAAATATCAAATATTTACTGTAGAAAATGACAGATTGTCACGACGGCCGATATGATAAGACGGCCACCGCTCTTATAGGAAACCGTAGCTTAAGGGTAAGCGCACACGAGCCACTGGCCACAACCACTGGTGGCTGTCGCCCCGTGCTGCGGTGTTGAGTACTGCTGTAGCAGGTGGCCGCCACCGGCCACACGTGTGCGACGAATCCATAGAAAACGTATGAAAAATCATGTAAACTGCGTATCGCTAGGCTACCGGTGGCTGTGGCCGGTGGCTCGTTTGCGCTTAGCTTAAGGAGCAATTTACCGGATTTGGTTTTTACCATAACTAATACGTTTTTAATAGTAGGTCCTCCTTTAGGTAATTTAGATGGCACAACAACAAAAATGTGTTTATGTAATAAAAAAAATAAAGACATTTCATTCATCTTCTCCTTCTTTATTTTTGGTAGTGGCCAAAAATTATTGTAGATAATTGGATTAAAGGATAAACAACACCTTCTTTAGGTTGTGTTTATTTAGTTTTTGGTTGGAGGAGGTTCTCAATTTGTCTGTATGTCCTTTTTTGCTGACGTTCTCTTTCATTGACATTGCTGTTACTATTTGACATTCTCCTTAGCTAATATCTAGCACATAAGTAACTTAACATAAGCCTTAATCTAAGGCCACTTAAAGTCTAATAAGACTAAATTATATAATCACTCACAATCTTAATAAAAATCTCAGGCACAGGATAATAGTGGCAACACTTTGAAAGCTATCAGATGATGCTAAGGTCGCCTGAATCGCTGCGCACAATCGCCGCTCACTTCCGATCCGACGACACTTGATGTGTCAATCTGGTCAACTTTAGTACTGGCTGTTTTGCAGCAAAAACTGCTTAAATAAATCCTCTTTAGTACCGAATCCAGAAAAAAAAAGAAATTAAGAGGCAACTTGCAAATGAAGAGCTTGTATCTCCTTTAGTCACGCACGGTCCGCGAGACTTATGAGAGTCAGAATTTATTCCAGGAGAAATATGATTTGACGATTATAAAGAAACATTATTTAATTATTGGCTTTCCAGTTAACAACGTGCTTGCAATGTAGTAAAACTGCTATGTTTTGGGATTAGAATAATTTGGGATTTTATTGTGCAAAATGGCTTTAACTTACTACTTCGAAGTTTAACTTTGAGTTACGCCAATATTTAGCCTCTATAATTTCCCCAAAACAGCCAATTGTCCGAGGAAGCCATCCAGTAGGTGCCGTTATTAACGCAAGCGCAGCCAGACAGACAGACGCGACAGCGAATCTTGTACATAATAAAATGTACCGATAGAAATCTCCAACAACCTCAGCACATACCAAAAATAAGTATCTTGTACTCGAAACAAGATAACGCTACACGTAATAAGGACACAATTCCTTACACCAAGTGTAATTTGCAACAAAATTTGCGATCACAAGATAACACAATATCTTTTGATCTAAGCTCGGTTGGTACCGAGAATTTCTGCAGGGAAAAGTGGTAACCTCGGCCCGAGGAAATTTATTTGTATGGCAACACTGAGGTCCTTGTTTATGGTTGAAGTTGTATGTAATTATGTAATGTTTTGGTGTTTACTAAAGATGATAATGTAGAGAAATGCTTCATCTCTCTCTTTCTTGACCTTCTAGGAAAGATTTGATAAATATTTGGATTTGCATGCAACTTTCTTATTAGATGCAGCTCATAATTCTCATACTTATTATCTTTCTAAAATGTTAGATCTTAGAAATAGTATTGAAATCATTACTTTTACGCTCTTTAATAGCATCGAAAGCATTCCATGCATTAAAACTTTGGTTATATCTATACAATTTAATCCACAGCCTATTATTAAAGCCGATTGCTGGATATTGGTCTGCGATAATTAGTATTCTTTGGTTATTCTTAGGACTTCCCTAATTGCCATTGTTACGCAGGTGCAAAGTTCCTTCCTTTGTTTAAAATAATTAAACGTGTATCCTCTTTTGTTACAGATTCACTATGGAGTCGATGCCGTTTGTGTCGGCCCCTTGGCTGTCCACATTTGTTCTTCTCTGCTCCTTCTTCTCCACACACACGCTTAATACTAAGGTAAGTCATTTCTTTTAATTTAGTTGGAATAAATATTCCGCATAAGTTTCGATTTCATGGGAATATCGGGATAAAAACTATCCTATGTCCTTTCCCGGGACTCAAACTATCTCTATACCAAATTTTATTTAAATCGGTTCAGTGGTATAAGCGTGAATTGGTAATAGACAGACACACTTTCGCATTTATAATATTAGTATGGATTATCAATTTAGGTACTTAGAATACATTCGTAGTCGTAAGTGATGTGTGACAAGTGTCATAAGACCTATGAATTTCAAAGTGACAGCTGTCAGAATAATATGGAATCGAAGTATTGGCTGGAAAACATAAGTTGTTTATGCGACTTGGGTAACCAAAGTTCAAGACTAAAGAAGACTTTTTACTTTTATTGATTCACAAGATGAACCTCGTCACACAATTTATGTCACTTAAAAGTCAGATTACGAAATAAAAAACAACTTTTTAAACGACATTTATGTTTTGAACATCAGTTCACCTACTTGCTATTTGTACAGACGCCAGCACATCAAGCTACCCGAAACTGTCAAATTTTCCCAATCAACCTTGAACCTTATAGTGTAGCAATAAAGTTGAAAATCTATTAAAGAAATTTGACAGATTGTAGTAGCTTGATGTGCTGGCGTCTGTACTACATAATGGCCGCTCGCACCTTATACGATTCATTGAGCATGAATAGATGTATTATGAAATGGATGAAATAAGTACCCATAATCTCCTGTTTAGCAGAAATTAGACGATAAATTACATATATGAAAAATCATAAAATCTTAACGAAATCGACACTTGACATTCATACATGAATACATAAGCGTGATCTACAGTTTATTATGTACGAAATTTTTGCAAAAACCGGATTTCTTTCTCTGTATACTTACCTCATTATACATGCAAATATCATGTAAAATTATTAGTTGCCTGATAAGCCCCAAACAAGTCTCAAGCCAAATACGAATTCGCATTATAATAATTTCTGATCAAGTTTTATATCCTAAAAAATATAATTAAAATCGAGACTTTATATGATTACTCGCGAGTTACAAAGCGCGACGTGTTAATTAAACATTTTATTTTATAGATTCAATCTACAAATATAAGATAATTTTTAACGGACACCTGTCCAACTAAAATTTTTATGTGTCATAAAAACTGATTGGCTCCCTGCAATGTCTACCACGTGCTGTGTTCGTTGTTACCATGGACAAAATTTTGCTAATTAAAACAATGATCGTCTTTATTATGCCCAAAAATATTAAAATATACCAAACACGGCGGGCATATTTGACAGCTGTCAAGGGACAGCGGCCATATTTGTAATATTGTTCAAACACGTGACTTATCGGTTACCGTGCAGTTGTTCGCGTAATACGGATTTTTTTTCGGAAGTTATACGGCATTCCAGTAGCCGCACGTACATACATTATTCATGCAGTTACCGCATTACTTTCACTCTATCTGCGATATTAAACGTTAGTTTGCGAGATGTTTTGCAAAACTGTTAACAGAGAGCCGCCATTTTCAAGGCAACAACAAAATTTATGCAAATCTTGAATATTTTATTACAGAATAAATGAGAATCGTTTAGTTTGTGAGTTTAAATGGCCACAAACCACAAAGCGGTGGTAATAGATGAGTTCATTTCAATATGGTGATACTTTCTGTTGGCCTTTTGACTTTTGAGCGAACATCAATGAGTCGTTAACTCAAACTGATGTTTCTGACGCACGTTTGGGCGGTTGAAAAACCTATACACACAACATTATTGTAATTTTTAACATGTTTGGACTTATAACATCGGTCGTGTACCCTGTTAGGATTGATTGACCAGTTTCTTGCGAATAGGTAAGTAAAAACCTTTTGAAAGAGAGAGAGCAATACTTGTTGGTGCCGTTATTCCAGTGATTGCAGATTCTATAATCCTTTTTACTAAGTAATTCACTTAAAATCTTTACAAGCCTGCTAGTTACACGATGATTAGACAGTATTCTTTCATTTGGCCTCTAGTCTCGGTAAATCACTCGATTAAATTAGTACTTATCGATGCAACGAGATATGCGATCGATTTTTTATTTATATCTATGAATGCTATTCGTCTAGCTAGATGTCTGCTTCATTCATCTTTATTAATCTCCTGTGGCGATTTAGTTATTTTGTAATGAGAGTTTTCTATTTAGTGTTTCTTAGTTCTTTCTTTTTTTTCTGCAGTAACGGTAATTTAAATATCCAATTAGATATTTAAATTACCGTTAAAAAACTTAAAACATCTATAACTGCAAGCAAGTTGGGCCTGCAGTCCGACAGTGTCATATACGTCAATGATCATCTAACTTTTGAGAACAAAATGCTGTTGAACAAAACGAAAAAGCTTGCTAAAGAACGAGGTTTTTTATACACTTGGGTGGTTGGTTGCAAAATCCTTCTAAAGAAAAATACCACTTCTCCAACCCATCACATAAAAACGGAACAGGACTTAAAAAAGTTTCTGAATTAAAAATGTTGTGTCAATTTTATAATTTATCGTACTTGTATACTCTCACGCACTACGCTAATAGTTTGAGAAACACTGGTGCCATTTTTTTACTCGCATTCCTTTACCGCTGCCCTTTTGTTCTCTTATCGCTCGGTGTTGACCATAGCTATTTCTCTATCAAATCCTATTTGCATGAACCTAAGGTTGTAATCAGCTTGATCTCGCTCACTTTTTTAATGTATCATATTTTAACTTTTTACTTTGAACTGAATGTACCTCACATTATAATTTCTATTGAAGCACTATTAATAAGTAATCTTTCTGTTCGCGATGTCGCCTATTAGTGTGTTTTACCAAAATGTTCGGGGATTGCGTACAAAAACGTTAATATTCTATCGTAACGTGTGTGTTAATTTCTACGATATTATTTGCCTAACTGAGACCTGGCTTATTGAGGGTATTAAAGACAGTGAATTGTTTGACGACCGTTATATAGTGTGGAGGCGCGATAGAAATTATTCTAGCACGAAACAAACTTTGGGGGGTGGTGTGTTAATTGCTGTGCGACGAGAACTTATCAGCGATCTCCGCAGTGAATGGTTCTCGTCTGCCGAAGACTTGTGGGTTACTCTCACCTTACACAAGAAGAGACCGCGAGTGTCGTATAAAATGCATATTTGTGTAGTGTACATCTGCAACCAAAATCTTGGCCACTCCCAAGCAGGTCAGTTAACTAATTTTTCTAATAACCTAACAGATATTGTTCAGAAGCATCCAGCTGATAAATTTTTGGTTCTTGGCGACTTTAACCTTCCAAATATAAACTGGCAACCAGATGACGATGGTCAGTCTGTTTGCCCTAGTAATATCCAAGGTCATGTTCAGGTTAATTTATTTGATAACTTTACAGTCTGCAATATCTCGCAATACAATTCGCACGTAAATGTCAACAATAAAATATTAGATCTAGTTTTATCTAACAGCGAGGTTTCAGTAGCAAGTTGCGCCGATCCTCTGGTGCCGGAAGATCCGCATCATAGGGCTCTCTGTGTGTCTGCTGATTTCGTGGAACTTCATACTCTTCCTGCACGTCCTCGTATAATTTTTTTATATGGATCGGCCGACTATACGGCCATTAATCACCGGCTGAGCCAGATCGACTGGCCCAATGAAGTGAGCACTAGGACACTCGAAGATGCCGTATCTTTTTTCTATGATACAGTCAATGAACTACGTGATTCTTTTGTACCAATTAAGACTGTAGTTCCAAGCAGCAGATACCCTCTCTGGTTCAAACAGCCTCTGATAAAAATTCTAAAAGAAAAAGCGAAGTACCACGCAAAATTTAAAAAATACGGAAACCTGTCTGATCATGAGTCTTTTGTTTTGCTCCGACAGCGTGCCAAGGAGGTTGAAAGTGAAATGTTCAGCTGCTATATTAAAAAAATTGAAGAAGACATTTTTAAGAACCCCAAAGCGTTTTGGTCGTACGTAAAATCGAAGAATCAAATTAATGCTTATCCTTCCTTACTAAAATATCGAAATAGCACTTCAAGTAAAGGAGAGGATATCTGCAACATGTTTGGCGACTATTTTTATTCTAATTTTCTCAGTACTGCTAGTAGTACTAACAACGGTGACGACGATCTTTCCACTGGCCATGCGCAGGGCTCAAACATGCATCTGAGCGATATTGTTTCGGACATACATTCAGTCGAAGTTAATGAATTAGAAGTATTCAATCTACTTAAAGGAGTTGACTTATCTAAATCTGCAGGACCAGACAATATTCCGCCAGTTTTTATACTCAACTGTGCTAAAAGTCTGACTCCTCCTCTTTCACTTCTATTCAGGCGGTCTCTAAATTTAGGTGAGGTACCTACTATTTGGAAGTCGGCGCTAATCACTCCGATCCACAAAAAAGGGCCTAGAGACCTCGTGGAAAACTATAGGCCAATATCCAAACTGTGCATTTTCGCTAAAATCCTGGAAAAAATAATATACAAGCAGCTTTATGCTTGTCTTAAACTAAGCATCAGTGACCGCCAACATGGTTTCCAGCGAGGTCGGTCCACAACCACCAATCTCATTCTTTGTGGTGACTACTTGACTGAATGTATGGCTCATCGCGCACAAGTAGATGTAATCTATACAGATTACAGCAAGTGTTTTGATCGCTTGGATCATGCTATACTTCTGCGTAAGCTATTGGCTATAGGTATCAGTGGAAATCTCTTCAGGTGGTTCTCATCTTATGTGGCCAACAGATGTCAAACTGTTGTTCTCAATGGATACACATCGAGAACTATGATTACCCCCTCAGGAATTCCACAGGGATCGCTTTTGGGTCCCTTGTTATTCAACATCTTCATCAACGACGTCTCTTCATGTTTCTCTAACTCAACAGTTCTTTTGTTTGCCGACGACATGAAGATTCTAAGTGAAATCCGAACTTATGAAGATGCTGAACGTCTCCAACTTGATCTGGACAGATTTCAAAAGTATTGCACGGCCAACCGCTTGGATCTAAATGTCTCGAAATGTTACACATGTACCTTCACTCGTAAACCAAAACCTATTCTTTACGATTATAAACTAGCCAACACTGCAATAGCCAGAGTTAATACGATAAGAGACTTAGGCGTCACTTTTGACTCAAAACTTCTTTTTGACACACACATCGATAATATTATTAAAAAAGCTTCTAAGGCACTAGGTTTCATCATGAGGCTATCAGCCGATTTTAAAAATATCAAAACACTCAAAATTCTTTATTGTGCTTTTGTACGCAGTCATCTCGAATACTGCTCACCAGTATGGAATCCTGTTTATGATACTTACATCAATCGCATCGAAAGTATTCAAAAGAAGTTCTTGAGGTACATTCAATTTAAATCCAAAACCTATTTGCCTAATTATTACAGTCGCTGCAGGAAGTTTCACATTCTTCCATTAATTGAGCGGAGAAAAATTGCCGACATGGTATTCCTGTTCAATCTGGCAAATGGTTCAACCAACTGTCCTGAACTGATGAGCAAAATTGGGCTGCGTGTTCCATCCTTCACTTTAAGGAATCATCAACCTCTGTATGTTCCCTCTGTGCGGTGCATATATCGACAAAACTCTTATATGATAAGAGCGAGCAGGGCATATAACTCGATGTGTCAGAGTGTTGATGATCTTGATTTATTTTCCACCAGTGTTCCTAAATTAAAAAAAATAATGTGTAAAAACTTCTTTGAAGATCACTAAAACCTGTTCAGTCTTTTCTTGATTCTCTCCGAGTGCTTACATAATTCTTATTCTTGCTATCGCTTACCTGTCTACTGTTTCTTGTGCTACCCTAATATTGTCAGTGAAAACTTTTAATTGGCCTTCTTTCACTAAATGTCAACTATCTGTATCCTAGCTGTAAGTTTTCTTAAGAAATAAAATAAAATAAAATAAAATAAAATAAAAAACATTTTACTAATTACATATTAGGGTTGATAATAAGATAACATTAATGTTAGCAATTTCTTCTTTTAACTGGAGTCTCTTTTGAGGATACAAATCTTAACACTTTATTTCGCAGCCGTTTTCACACATCTCATGTCTTAATTTAGCAAATACCGCATTTGGCACAAACATTAACACACCTACAGATTATATCACATTACGCCACAGCGACACCAACAGAACCGAGATAATCTGCACAAAACCGTACTAACTCGTAAACACATAACAGTCGTCATAAGACACAATATCAAGAATAAAGCGCCAGTCGACATAAACTTGGTTGAAGCAGTCACAGCCACGCCCGCGATCGATTTCATAAGCAACCGGTTGCTAGTAATGTGACAAGCTTGCGGCACACTTATTGTTATTTGTATGTTCACGCCTTTTAATGTGGTTGAGTCAGCAGATTCGGAAAATGGGTTTAGAGATATGGAGACTGGCTGTTTTGGATGAGTTAAAGATGAAAGTCATGATGAAAAGGTTCAAGTAAGGACTTTATGAAAAGTTACGTGTAATTTTTTTTATTAAATTGCTATTAACAGATTCTACATGACTGTAAGATCTCATGTCTTGACTAGCCATGGTGGGCTCCCGAAAAATCTTCCCATAAATCATTACCATGGATTTCAGCTATTAGATATACTAAAGTTTCTGCCCTTAAAATCACGATCCATGAAACCATGATACTTTCATCCAGGAAGCTACATGTGTATCTAACCAAAGCCTAAGACTATGTAAATGTACTCCATTATTAAAACAGTAATAAATTAGTTTCTACTCACACTTAAATACAGAGACGAACAATAAACTGGTCAGCATTGTTTTAACAAGATGAGTTTAAACAAGATGTTCATCTGAACGGAATAGCAATTGGACGCCATTTATTTCACTGACATTAGAATAGATTTATTGGTTACATCTAACGTGAGACGAATAGGAAAGCGATTCCGTGTTGGATTTGATAGTCTACCTATTGTTGGCTATGAGATCAGGGAAATTGGACTAAGGAGATGAGATCAACGGTATAGTAATGTAGTTCACGTAGTCTAAGAGCATTCCTAAACGTGCGATGATTCTCTATATGAAGTGCAGATTTAACAATGGCTTTCGATATTCAAGAGCTCCCCGATTTTAATAAAACTATTTTCTTGATATTCTTTTAGAACACATAGTCTTTTCTACGTGTTGATTACTGGCTCAATATACAGAGATAGCTACAGAAAACAAATAAAACCTTAGAAAAAATTAAGTTTTTTAAAGAATGCCACAAGGAATTATTCTGAGCCATGTTTGAGAGTGAGTCTTAGATCATATCAGAGTTATTCTACAGGATTCGAAACCAAGTTATTATGTCATGAGGGAAATGACAAGCATTTATAATAGTTATGCATACTACAGAAACTGCGCAGATTTCTTATACAATTTTCATTCCTTTGAAATATCTCAACAATCGATAAAATCTGTTCGATTTTATAACCGAATCGATTAGCGCCTTCCGTTTACTAATAATTGGTGTAGGTTCGATTCCTGTTATTAGTAATGGCGGAGTTGCATTGGTCGGAAGTCTATGGATATTAATTTTGTTGACTTTGCTCAGTAATTTTGCTGTTATTACTAAATTGCCTGTACTTATGCGTGTACGATTTATTGAAATGACAGTTTGATACTGTAATAAATTTTTGAAGGTTTGCAATTAAAATTGGGAAATCGATGTTTGTTTGTCTGCGTGTGTGTGTGTGGCTTTATAAGAAAACTTAGCAAGGTTACGCTGATCACTAGTTTTTGTATTGTCAATGAATGTGAGGTATTTATTATCACGAAGTTTCTCATCTCCAATAATTACTTCATAAATTTTTCCGCACCCAAGTTAAAAGAGAATGCTGTCTGTCAAAAAAACCAGCCCTTGGAACTCCAACCTCCTTGCACAAGAGCTTACAGCTTACTCATCAAAAACAATACCATAACCAAGGCGTACCTCTTTTTCGAAACCACAAGTTCATCTTGACATTTTCCATCGATAATTGGCAAGTGCTTTCGATTAATTTGAAAAAATCGCTGCATTGTAGCTTTTAAATCAATCGAGATGTCGTATGGTGACCCAGTTCTGTACAACTTTTTGTATCGTTTACGTAACATACTCATCGTACGTCGTGGCCTTATTGGGTTGTAAAAGGCCATATGTGTGATGTTATTGGGTGCAGTGAGATTCTCGTGTCAATTTTGAGACATATCTTGATTTGGATTGGAAAGGAATTTAGTTTAGAGTGGCTTATTGACAACCTAATGAATAAGTATGTTTGAGAGATGATGCAGTGGTGGCCCAGTGGTAACGGCGTGACTGACGAGTTTTAGGTCGCAGGTTCGAACTGAGACAGTTGCTTTACTAGGTGTAAACACCACCACCACCACTGCTCTCAAAACGGTGAAGAAAAACATCGGAAACCGGCATGTCTTAGAACCAAACATTCGAAGACATGTGATATCTACCAACCCTAAATGGGCCCGCGTGGTAGATTACGGCCCATCTCCGAGAGGAGGCCTGTGCTCCAGTAGTAAGAACATTATAGGCTGATTATGTGGGATGTTGTGTTGCCTAGTCAGATATTTTAGCAGTGTTAAAATATATAGTATTGTATACCAAGCAAGCGCTGGCCATAACCTTAAGACTTTGGTAGTTATGGACATGCATAGAATTTAAAGATTAATTCCACCTTACCGAAATCAAAATGGCTGTGAAAAATATCTGCGTCGAATTATAATGCACACTTCCTTTTAACTCGGTTCAAATTGAATTTGTGAGTAATAACAAAAAGACTTTCATACATCGTTGCTGTGGTTACACCTCGATAACTTATAAGTCCAGTGCAATAACTCATTTAAATATTGACAGCCCAATGCCCTCAGAAAATATTGCAGGAGCTGTTCCAATTATGCCATCGTAAATTGAACCCTGTTTCTTTGTAAGAAGGGTTTATGAGTCAGGTCTTACCACACACGATTCAAAGGGCAGGATCATAAAGTTGAAGGACAATACTTTCCTTGACTTTTGTTTGTGCGAAGCCATTCTCATGAGACTTATTAAGGCTTTCAATAAGTTATTGCTTCAACACTGGCCTTATTGAATTTCCATTCACATCGGTGGAACCAAAATTCAATACGTGGGTACCTAATTTCAAAAACTATGCAGCAACAAACAAAATTATCGTTGTGCTTAAAACTTAAGTTTTCCATAAGTATTTAGTACCCTTCTTATGTCTTTTCCTGAAAGTGTTATTGGTGAACTAACAGATAGACAATATGTTCATTTTTTTATTACTGACTGGGCTTGCTCTTGACCTCGATTACGCCTGATGGAAACCGATGGATAAGGTCTATGATAGAACGAGCGTGCCCAGAAGATGCCTGTTCACTCTTGCTTTGAAGGTTGATGACCTTTTTACGAAGTGTAAATTATATAATCTTGAATCGTATATTTCATGCTCTTTCTAGGCAATGACCTGGCAACGTATAGGCTTAAAAAATTAATGTAAAATATGCTAATGATCTTTAAAGTAGCATTTGCCATTAATATTGAGAAAAAGCCATATATTTATTTTGGTCTGATAAACAGGACCTGACTCACTTGTTAATAGAGTCTTATTTACATATGTTGCCATGACAACTACAGTTGATATGCTAAACACCGATGCGTATGAACAAAAAATAATAACAAATGTAGTTGAATTATTTATAAGGTTCTTACTATAATGGGAGTAGAGCCAGATATGAATGAGTCCAATGAGATTATAACTCTAAATTGATTTAATACTAAATTAGAAGCAAAGCGAGCAGTCTATCTTGTGGGTAATATATTCCATTTTAATATGAACCTGAGATCGTTCAGTGACCTGTGTAGTATGTGGATTAATTAAAATTTGAGACTCCGTGTAAATCAGAGAATGTGAAAACTTTCCATCACTTAATAAATATATAGAGTCAAATCAAATTAGCGAGCAAAACTCCGCAGACGAGATAACAATAATAATAATTCTTTATTTCGCAAAAAAGTGAACAATAACACTAGTAACTATGATACGCTAAGAGCTGTTACCAGAATTTTTTCAAAACTAGATGGGTATCGATATCTTAATTTGATTACTTTTGTGACACTTGAAATATCAGTTTAAAATAAGTTTTTTTTGAAGTGAAAACTTCTTTAGCGGCGTTGAACACTTTTTGTAATGGGTAAAAAATGTTAAACTCGCGTCAGGGCATCGCGTCAGGACACGTGACCGTCAGGAGAGATTTCCCCCCCCCCCTCTCTTTCTACGGCGGCGCCAACCGAAGTGAACCAAGTTTAGTGACACACGACAATGGATGGATGGATGGAGTGGAAGTGGAAGCGGAAGTGGAAGTGGAAGTCGAAGTCGAAGTCGAAGTCGAAGTCGAAGTCGAAGTCGAAGTCGAAGTCGAAGTCGAAGTGGAAGTGGAAGTGGACGTGGACACACTGCTGTGTATTCGTAACATTCGTGTATATAAAGTGTTTAAAATATGGAAATTGAACAGTGCATCTATTAATGAAAAAAGGGACGCAGAAATAGTGAAAAAAAACGAGTTATATTAATTCAATTAATAATTGATTTATTTCAACGTTAATATTCAAGTTTTCACTTCTGCCGGCACTCCCGGAGTGCAACCCGTCTTTTTTTTTTAATGTGTACTTCACAGAAGTATCGATAAAACAAAAGTAAACAGATTTTTCCAACTCATACTTTAAATAACAGCACTCCCAGCGGTCGTTGACGCCCCAAAAATAAACTGAACAAATACCTACTTTATAGTTTTATTTTATGGTGTTACCCATCACGTCTGCTGGGTTTTGCTAGCTACCCTGACCCTGTAGACCTGACATTGTTGATTCTTGATGAAACTATCGTTTGATCGAAATTAGTTGATTAGTCTTGAGTTCTGTGGGCTTGTTGGTCAATACTAGGCAAAAAGTGTAGGTTACTGCCACTTGTTTTTGCAACATGTCTGTGTGCACCGACTTTGAATAGTCATTTTGCCTTGCCGTATACATCAAATGATTACGTTGTGGTTGATGGTCTTGTAGTAAATGCTAAGGAATCTACATACATAAAATTCAAAGTCCTGACTGAATGATGTATCAACGCACAGCCTGGTCCTAGACACATGAAATTCGGTGGGTGTGTTCTTTGTGAAGAGTAGGTATTCACTAAGAAAGGGTTTTTCGAAATTCCACCCCTAAGAGGGTGAATGGGGGGAGGGTAAAATTTCACGCGGACGAAGTCGCGGGCAGAAGCTAGTCCATATGTAACTGTTTTCGTGATAGCGGTTTCATCATCCATTCAGTTTCTTTTTATATCTTGTTACACGTATTATGATGTCCATGCTTTAGGTCTTAGTGTAAAACCTTCTCAGTCTTTCACCTTTACATCATAATAATTATGTTACATGTCCAAACCCGCATATTTCAACACATACAACCCGAAATATATCATCTGTCAATACAATAATTTGTCCAAAATCTCTTACCCCGTTTATTTCGAAGAATATACAAAATGTCTTCAAATAAATCTTCAGTAATATTAATATCAGGAGTATCGTTCTAAATTATCAAATTAATGTATATCTCATACGTCAGGACTTGGGTTTTTAAAATTTTAAAAAGAGGTTTCCTTATACATTTGCATATTTTAATTTATGACTGTAGTAACAGTAGGGCCAATATCGGTGAGTCGTTAGTTTAAACCTGATAATATTAATGGTTGAGCAGATGATATATCTACTTAATATATGTTTGTCAACTTTAAGAGCAGGAAATCGAAAGATTCCGTCGTAATGTAGTCGTTTTTGTGATACGATAACCAGCCTGTAGTTTTCCAACTTCTTAGACACAGGCCTCTTCTCTGTGAGAGGGAGTGGGCCATAATCCACCTTTCGGGGCCAGTGGGTTGGTGGATGTCACAATATCTTAAAATTTTTGGTTCTAAGTTCTTACGATGTTTTCCTTACCGTTTTAAGAGCAGTGGTGATAAAATAATGTACACAAGATAATATGTATTGTTTGTATGTGTTGTCTGTACCTATACATAATATGTCAGTTCCTTTTCTTCATCTATTGTCCCTCCCTCGGGTAGGTAATGCAAGGGGTTGCCCTTGACGACGGCCCTGTATGACGTTGTCCTATATTCGTCTCTTCTTGAAACTGAACTTCATTAATCTATTTCGTGTTTTCCCCACAGATATCATTTAATGGGCGGTTCGCTTTAGTCACAAATCATCATTCGATTTTGTTCAGTAATCGTGCCGTTAATATTGGGTAATCAAATGTCAGTGCATTGACATATGAACCCGATAATGACCTGTATAGCTTTTAATGTGATGTTTAATCTCCTATAATAATGGGAAAACCAGTTAATTTTAATCCGTCATTAAATCATCATTAATAGGTAAATAATCTGGAGTCAAGCACACTTTTGCTTTGCAGTTAACGGTTAGAACAGAAAGTTATAACATCGTAAAATATCATGAGATGTAATTGAATATGTCGTTCTACAACCAAATTGGCATTTATTGGAACTGAATTTCAGTGTGAAAGTAATTTCACTACAGAATTTCATATTATTTTGAGTTTACTAATGAAGAAATCTACACACATGTATTATCTTTGATCAATGGAACAGCTATAATAAGGTATATGTCCCACTGCCAACGAGGAAGCAACTAGCCATCAACGATCTTGTCGCTCAAGAAACGTACAAAAGATTGTAGCTCCCCAGTAAATAAAAAAAGAGAAATTAATGTTTATTGTTAATCGCCGACTGTTCACACTGCCGGCGAGTACACGTTTGTCTCAGCGACAAGAGCTGTCAAAGAGTGTACTCGCTCAGCGACGCTCGCTTGGCGTGCAGAACACTCGTTGAGAAACTCATGCTTGGCACCTAAGGTCCGGCCGCGCTAAATTTGCCAAAGATGTAAACAACAATGGCCGCTCGAAATTGAATAAAATCGCTAGTCTAGTTAGCTCGGAGATTTAGACGAAAACAAGCATTACTTAAAATAAAGGTTCTTGTATATCGATTTTATTCAATTTCGAGCGACCATTGTTGTTTACATCTTTGGCAAATTTATTGCGGCTGGACCTTACATACGCATACCAGCGAGTAATCGATAGCCGCCGTCGCGCACTCACTGCTCGTTGCGCATCAACTCGTTTTTAGTTGCTAGTTCTAAGTACGCTTCTCGTTAATCGCCAGCAGTGGAACACGTGCCTTTAAGTTACATGTTTTTTCCTGATCATTATGACGCATCCATGTTTTTAAAACTTCGCACCATAGATCATAGATTTACCACAATATAAATCAAAGAGTTTTGTTCAGTATATTGACCTCTTTACCTTTCGTTCAAGAGGATAACATAAGACACCGTTATTGTGGTTTAAAAAAACATTAATCAAATAAATACTATTTGTTTGGTAATCTAATGTGATGCAACTGGGTCTCCAATGCTTGTAGAGGATATTGACCTGGGACTATTGGTGACTATTTTTAGCGTCTTGGATGCAAGGCTTACGGTTAATGTAAAGTTTATTGTCTATAGCCATTTCTTATTAACCGTTGTAGTTAATGTTACTATTTGTCAATGTTGGATTATGGGGTATATACCTTGGATTAATGATCATCACAGTTTGATGTCTACTCTCAGAATTGATGATGATATCCACGGAGCACAACAGATGATATCTAACCAGCTGACTAATATTTTGTAACAATACTATAAGTACAGACGCCAGAACATCAAACTACTACATTCTGTCAAATTTCTTTGATAGATTTTCTACTTTATTGCTAAAGCATAAGGTTCAAAGTTGATTGGTAAAATTTGACATTTTCGGGTAGCTTGATGTGCTAGCTTGGTGTACATAAAATCACGCCTGTTTTTCCGCATTTCCTCAATTATGTTTAAGTCCCATATAATAGGGGCGGGCCTATTGCTATCAAATCCAGACTCCGAGCTACTACTGGGAAAATGTCTAATAGAAAAACCCAATAACCTATGTAGGTATGACTTTAGCTTAACCTATGGTAAAGACGAGTCTAAATAGCGTGTTATATAAAAAGAAGGAAGAATAAATCTTTGTTCGCGAAACTAGTATGAAACATAAGTTTTGTAGGTATAACCACTAAGATTAGATCGGAAAACGATTTCATTTACATAAACATGTTGATAAAAATCCCCATTTTTGTTATGACGCAAAATCATGTACTTATTCATCGAATTAATTAGCAAAATGTAACCGCAAAGAATAATGAGCTTGAATGGCGAGATCAGACAGATATTTGCAGAAAGAAGTTCAGAATGTGGTGGCATCTATAACGCCATATGTGAACTACGCATCACAATGACGTCACGCAAAAATCCTGCATCGCGCAAGCAAAGTTTACCGCGCGACTAGCATATATATGACGCGACGTCCTGACATCAGTCTTCGAGTGATAGATTACCAGACTCATCACCCGTCTGGTAGCAGAATCCCTTTTCTATGGAGGATGAGGAAGAATGAACTTTACACCCTGTTCCTCAATCCTCTATAAGGAAAAACACAGGAAAATAAACGAACAAGAATAAAACAAAAAAAAAAATGAAGTCTCCAAAACTCTAAAATATACAATTTTACGATTCACCTCGTAAATCGGGCTCAAAGAGGTAACGACAAGTTGGGTAATAAAGACGCGAATCAATTAACTCTTGCGCATCGTAAATGTTCGGGCTTTAAGTAGCTTATTTAGGTGTTGGCTGTATGTTCGAGTTGTTGTGAAATGTTAGTCAAATTGAGTAGATATTTAGTGGCAGATGCGTAATGTTTGGTAGGCAAAGCAAGCGAAGTATATAGATATTGGAATAAGTCATCATCTGCCTAACATTTTCCGAAATATGTGGATGCAACTAAATACTAGTATTATACTTTAGCCTCGTCCTCGAGATTAGCATTGTACACTTGTAGTAGCACATATAATGTCGCCTCTTTATGCACTTTAGTTTAAAACTCCTTAAGGTTTTTTTCTTAAGACGGATGCCTTATTCTCGCTGTCAGTTTGCCGTCAATGCTTCATTCACATTTTAGTGCTCCGCCATTTTTGCGCACAAAATAAAATTATGTTATTTATTTACAAAAGACGTTGTTTTCTCGTTATAAAACTATTTAAAATAATATTATGCCGAAAAGGATGCAATCGCATAGTAACTACATCGACCGCACCAAGAAGGATAAAGAAGTTGGGAAGGAACTTGACGAGGAGGCGTCACAGGTCATCGATTTTTAGTCCAATGCATGTCCGATGTATCTGCAGGGTCACAGCACCCTTTTTTGAAGGTTCACGTTTCAACGATTCGAGTTGTTACTTACCTATCAAACGAGACTCACGTCATAACGATTCGAGGTATGACTTGTCTTGAAATTCGGGTTCACGGTACAACGCTCAGAGGTGTACCTTACCCGAAGTATACCTCCGCATTGTGATAATATTATCCTATGCATGATTACCAGACCAACTGTAAGTATTCCCATTTTTATATAATATGAGACTCACGTCACAACGACTCGAGGTGTGACTTGTCTCGGAACTCGGGTTCACGGTACAACGCCTAGAGGTGTACCTTACCCGTAGTATACGTATTGTGATAACATTTTCATATGCATGATTTACAGATCAATTGTAAATATTCCTATTATTATAATATGAGACTCACGTCATAACGACTGGAGTTGTGACTTGTCTTGAAACTCGGGTTCACGGTACAACGCCTAGAGGTGTACCTTACCCGTAGTATATGTATTGTGATAACATTTTCAAATGCATGATTACCAGATCAACTGTAAGTATTCCTATTATTATAATATGAGACTCACGTCATAACGACTGGAGTTGTGACTTGTCTTGAAACTTGGGTTCACGGTACAACGCTCAGAGGTGTACCTTACCCGTAGTATACGCGTAGTGATAATAATATTATCCTCTCACAACGACTGGAGGCATGGCTTGTATCGAAACTGTGGTTCACGGTACAACGTTTAGAGGTGTACCTTACCCATAGTTAATACATGGTAACAGAAGCATTCTAACGCATGATGACCATATAATTTGTAAATATTTCTTTAAATATATCATGAAACTCACGTCACAACGACTTGAGGTGTGACTGGTCTTAATAGAAACTGGGTTCACGGCACAACGTTTAGAGGTGTACCTTACCCATAGTTAATGCATGGTAACAGAAGTATTCTAACGCATTATGACCATATAATTTGTAAATATTTCTTTAAATATATATTGAAGCTCACGTCACAACGACTCGAGGTGTGACTGCTCTTAAAAAAAACTGGGTTCACGGTACAACGTTTCGAGATGTACCTTACCCATAACTGTTAACTCACTATATATTAATTCTCCGTCCCCACGTGCAAATTGCTCTACTGGTGACTTTATAAGTACCTAACAGTGACTGTCCTACTGTAATGTTCATGAAATTTGGTCAAAGAATCGATTATTTCATATTTATCTATAATACCTTCGATTTCAAGCAGGAATCTTTACCATACTACCGTAGTATAGGTACGTAACTATTGGAACAATTGACGGTTAATACCAGATGAGCTTTTAACGTCTGATATTGTCATAGTTTTGCCAAGACTAAGACACAGACGTCTTCTGGCGGCCCTGGTCGAGAACTAACGGCGAGTCAGCGACTCGGCCGGTGATTCCGCAGTCGCTAACACCAAGGAAAGGAAAGAGTCGGCTTTGATATCTACGACCAAGACTGTGCCCACATCTATAACAGAAGACAATCACCTAGAGTAACGAAGTTGCTTTCGAGGTTTTAAGAATGGATCCTGCAATATCGAAATCTTGCAATAAAATATGGAATTAGCAATTCGGTATGTACTTCTGTCTGATGGTCTAGATGGGTGCGAGTTACAGAAAGATCTTTTGGTAGTACTTATTACCTGTTTGATCGATACGCCTGTTTTGAATGCTGAAATTTAAGATGAACTACCTGGTACACATAGCGATGCAAAAGCATTCGCAAATGGAACAGAATTAAAATTGATCCCGCTGCTGCAAAATGCTGGTAAGGTCTACTTTGACCCTGAGCTCCGCGCCGCTATATGCGCCGCCGTCAGCGACAACGTGGAGTACAGTGCCACCGCCGATAAACCCGCACGCGCTGTGGTTCTGTCGACAGTTTCGTAGCAGACGCTCTTCAACAGCAGCCGCTATATCCCGTACGCTATGCTGTTAAACTATCCCATTTTCAGAAGCTTTGGTCACGGATAACTTCCGATATAACCATATTTTCGTGGCACATTCTAGGAAAATGCCCACATAGATATTAATCATGCATATATTATGAGATCCCATTCTCATTCCCATCTAATTAAATTAATCTTACCTTATCGAAAGTATTCTGAAGAAGAAATCGATTATTCTGTTAGTAACAACTGGCTATCAATAGACGCTATTTCACAGTGTGTTTATATTAAATCAATACAAAAAAGAAAAGGGTAAACGTTTAATTGAAATTCGGAAATTATATTTTTTTTTTTTTTGTAAACTATGTTAAATACGAAAACTACATTTTATAATTTTGTAATAATACGTGTGTAACGATCATTTATTTTTAAAATATAGTATGAGTACGGATTACTGTTTAGCAGTTATGCTCACACTTAAGAAAATTCTTACGATTTATATGGTCACATTAGATACCATTTGGTCTACTATAATCTTCTCAGTGTTAAATTACTACGCTCACATGGTTCCATGTGTATGTAGTAAATGGTAGACACCATTTAATCGATTGGCTTTTGTGGAACAGTCCATAAACACAACTCATGTATTTGGAACATTGATGCGGTGAAACTTTTATCAGCTTTAGCTTTTATTAAAAGTTATATGGTACCTTCTAGGTAATACTTGCATATATCTGGGATATATAAAGGATAAATTAAATCTATAGATCAGCTTGCTCCCTAAAAAAAAATGACTTAACATATTTCAGGGTACAGGGTACTAAACCACTGTAAGAAAATTTGCACGCCTATTTAATAGGACTGCATTTACCTACCAGTCCCTGTTGAATATGATTTGATATAAGTACTTATACCAAGGAATTGAATAGATAATTTTTGATAAAAAATCAGAACGCAAATGTATATTCACATTTCCTTTGGTGAGTAGGTATAAATTCCATTCAGAAAACTCTATCTAAATAAATTTAAATTGTTATGTTGAGATATTTTCCTTGCCTCAACTACTGGGGGGGGGGGGGGCTCTGTCTATGCGGATCTGACAGAAACTGCGGAGTGTTGGGAGTAAAGATGTACGATTAAATCCGCATAGGCGGGTACCTACAATCCCCTCACCTTCACATAAACATCAACAAAGAAATTTTGTTGTTGTGCAGGGTACTTATTTGTATTCGCTTTATATTATTAAGTATATTCAATTATTCATTCAGCTGAGAATGGCGTTGCAGACGCTGAGTCAAGATGAACTTATTCATCTTGACATGCGAGTGGGTTCTAAGATTAGGCCTTTCAAGAAGTATATAAAAGGCTTTGACACTCCCAGTTTAGGCCTTCTCGCAAAGCAAGGTCTGTCGACTGTCTGAAATATATAAATAGATTACACGGCATATAAAAATTCCGTTGTCTTTTATTAAACGCTTTCACAGTCAGCTTATTTTTTTATGGTGTTTTCTACACCAATTCTTCAATAAATCTTAAAAAAAAATATATTTACATCCGATAGGCCTGCGTAGACCTGCGTAGTATCCTGTTCTTGATCAAAGTAAATAATTCATTCCCTCTCACTCCAGCAGTCACAAAATACATTGGCAGATGCCAGTTATCGCTGTTGCCAGCTTATTATTCGGGCATCTTTATTGTCGAAGAGCTTCCCATAGATATGTTGTTATCGCTCTCTGAAGACTCTTTTAAACAGTATGTTTACTATCTGAAGCAATGGTCTTACTTATTTTAAAGAATAAATAGGCATTTTGTTTGTAACGGCTTTCGCTACCACAATGACATACCTACCACTGTTCGGGTAAGATTACTGGTATCAAAAGGAATTTAAAAAATAAATGATTTTAATTAGTATACATTACTTGCCTTAGTACCTACTTCATGAAGTATAAACATTACAATTCAAAATATTGTTATTTTTCGAAACGAAATAATCCAAAATCCCTGATCCTATTAAATATCCAGGATTCCTACAGCCTATTCCTATTTTACATGGAGCGGACTGCCTATCTGACCTCCACAACCCAGTCACTGGGTAATACGATACCCCTTGGTAAGACTGGTTGTCAGACTGTCGGACTTCTGACTACCCCTCGGTATAGAAAAATGGTCACCCATCCACAGGCCAACCGCGGAAAGCGTAGCATACCCTGATCGATCGACCTGTGCAGCTGTTATTATTTAGCCACGGGCCCCTCAGATATTTTTACTCCGGGACCAAACATGAAATCGCGAAAAAAAATCGGCTGTTCCCTACATTTATGTTCGCATAACTCGTCAAAACGTATGGAACAGCAGATTTTTTTTTCGCGATTTCAGGTTTGGTCCTATAGTAAAAATTGTTCACAATGATGAGTACAATGACCCCTGAAGAGGTTATCTACTAATTACCGGACACTATGTATACAAGGGTCACTTAGATATTCCGAGTACCTACCAGTATAATTAAACACATTAATATATCGAAATGCAGTTTGCATCTAGTAAAACTGGAAGCCGATCCTTTAGTTCAGAAAAGGCAAGGCAAAGATGGATGGCTGTCATTGAAACCTGTTAATTAACTAAAACATGTTAAGGTGTTACTGACCCCCATGAACGACCAGACACCATTAACAAATGAGTTAATTTTTCACAAACGCAGATGTTGTCTTAATTAGACTAATTAATCGAACCTCTAACATTAAGGCTCTCCCTCACAGACGCGTTATTATCGGTCGATAATATCAAATGCGTTATTGCGATAATGCGTCCCGATTTTTTGCCAGACACTCACTAACTCCGTTTTTATAGTCCGATATTTCTAACCTGTGCGTGTAACCTGCACTACAGGCCCCCCGCCCGTTACTACATTACTACGTTATTAATGCAGGCATGTGTAAGATCGTATGCGTCCTAATACAAAATGTTCTAAGAAAGCATCGGAATATCGTAGGACGGAGGACCGCAAGCGTTCTACCTCTATGTATACTTCGTGACCGTCCTAATACAAAGTGTACTGAAAACAGATATTGCAATAACGCATTCGATATTATCGACCGATAATACCGCGCCTGTGGGGGAGAGCCTTTAACAAATAAGTTAATATCCCACAAACACAGGTGTTGTTCGCAATACTAAACTAATAGATAAACTAATTAATATCAACTCTAACATTAGTTTATCTTTGAAACCAGTTTCACATTTTAGTTTTCTGAGAATCTCTTCTATATAATTTATAAGCTCGCGAAATCTTTAGAACTACAAATGAGATATATTATGTTTAAATATAAAACGTAATGGCGATTTAACCGCAGAAGATCCGTTACAGTCGAAGGTGTTTTAAATAATAATTGGTCAATAAAATTGTTTCGGAGAACTGTTTTGTTTATCACAAAAATGTGGACATAAGTTGGGTAAGGGCGGTTGTACACATCCGGGCGAGCAACTGAATTTTATGATGAAGCTTAGGTATCTTCTCTTAGGTGTACGAGTATATTCTTTAAGATTACTATTTCATGGACACCTTTTATTTATACACAAACTACTTAACCTTCTTCACCCAAAAGTAATGATGACGATCTACTTTATTTTATGCTGATGATTATAACAAACATACAAGTAAGACGACCGTTGCCATCCACTCTCAAGCGTTAAAGTAATTGTCATGTGCAGTTTATGGGAAGTAAAGCAACTCGCATTGGACTATGTTCAGAAATTATTCGTTTAACCTTTCAACCACTTGTGTCGCATTTATGCGACACATATTTCCGTGCCCCTACCCCTCGTGTCGTATTTCTGCGACAGAGAACATGCATGTTTTTATCGTTCTATTTTCGTCTTATTAACTACGTGGTACAACTAAAACTATTATTAAATAGAGAAAAAAACTTTTTGACTATTTTTTAATCGTTACAACGATTTCTCCTCCTTATTTATTGTAGGTATTATTTTATCTTGATTTTATCGATTTGTAGCCGCGCGCTAGGGGCACGGCAATTGATATTTAGCCAAGCGCTTAAAAGGTTAATTTCGTTTACGAATATCGGGTCCGGTTGTGTAAAAGCGCCCTAAGTGTTTATCTTTTTCCGGGAGTGTAAAAGAGATTTATTGTTTCGCTGTTACTTTGCATGTTTTCATTTAGGGATGGCAATTACCTTTGTATTTTTTTATGTAGGGGTGTCAATTATTTAGGTAATTTAACTTTGCATGAGTTTGAAACGATGTGTTGAACTAGGCCTATTCAATAAAACCGACAGGCCACAGATGACAGGCGACAATCTGACAATCCTACAATTTTGTAAGGTTCTTTCATAGTTTCTGATAGCACCTGTCGTAAAAATGTGCAATTTTGTAAGGTTTTTGACAAATGATTATGTTGCATTGTTTGTTATATTGATATTGAATAGGGCCCTAATGTTCACAATTAGGATTTCCGCTCGTATATTTCTTCTTTGACCAACTTTATTTGGAATGAGTCTAAGATTTACTCTCTAATGTTTTTCGTAATTATAATCTAAAAATAACGCTTTCATAATGATCATACCATGTGTATCTAAACTTTTGTGTTTCTGCATATTCATAAGTTTGCGCAAACATGCGTGGGTCACGGTTCGTTTTGATATTTTATTTACTTTCAAACTGACAGTTCTGGTACAGTCAGTGATGTATCGTGCATCAATTTACATGTGTTGAAGTAACATTATGATGTTATGTCGATTTATGTAGGTGAATAGAACGATTTTTTTTGTGTCTCTTACTTATTTATTTTTTGGTTCATCTGTGTTTAATTAGGTTCGTATTTTTTTTCTCGATAAATTGCTCTAAATACCTACCTAATAATATTTATGTGGTAAGCAGTAAGGATTTTAAGAATTGGAGTTATCTTATTTTCATTCTTAAAGAAACGTATATTTTAAATTCTAAAAATCTTTGGTCTCCTTTCCCCAGTTGCGCGGTAAACTCTGCTTGCGCGATGCAGGATTTTGCGTGACGTCAGTATTATGCGGAGTTCGAATGTGGTGCTGTAGATGCCGCCACAAGCAAACTAGTCAGATGATGATCAGACCAGACCCTTAACGATAGAAATAAAAGCGGTTTAGTAATGAAAAACTAAATATGTTTAATTTTTAACAATCGGTTCAGATTGTCCACCATACATCTATTTCTTTATCTATGGAAGACACAAGCCAAATATGTAAGCGTCTCTCGAACGTCGCCTGTACACACGACGACACATCAAGTTATACATTTCCAGTTTTAGCTGACCTTGCATTGTATAGGTTTTTCGTACAATGAGAAATCAAGTTAATAGTCCTATCAATAAAGAAGTTGTAGAGTGCGTGAGCGGGGACCTAGGTGATTCCTTTAGAAACTGGTTTAGGGTGCTTAGATATTTTCTCCCTAAGCACTCTGAACAAGTTTCTGAAGGAATCGCTTAGGTCCCTGTTCATGCACTTTACACCCCTTCTCGGTCATTCGTCTACTGAACTATTCTTATGGAAATGCATAGCTTGATATATGTCGTCATGCGAACATATAAAATTGAAGTTTTTTCCTGGATACCTCGACTATCATTCGCCACATGGTTTCGGCATGTAATACCTAGTACTTATCACGTGTTTAGTTATTAAGATGTCTGACACGTCTAGCCCGTAATGAGGTTTTGTACAAATGGCGACGCGCAGGAATGTGCAGTTGTATACCTAGCCTTACCTTTGATATGCAAGGTCCAACGCATAGCTATTTAGATTATAGGAATGTCTTTCGTTGAATTGACTGTCAGATATTTGTTGAATTGTGTGAAATATGTAAAAATGACGTGATTAGGTGTGTCGGAGTTATTTGGAAAATATTAGTGTGAAAGTGAAGAATAGCGTAAAAGGGTGGTCGAAGCTGACCCTTATTGTAATAAACTCCGCAATAGGGTGGTTGCATAAAGAAGCGGGTTCCCGGTAAATAGTAGTAGGTACAGATCGGTGCGGGCGAAATAGTCCAGTGCTAACTTTTGCACTCATACAAAGAAAGAGCTAAAACGTGCAACTGTTTCTTTCCGAAAATCAGGCTGGACCCTAATTCTTTATCACCCATCCACGGACAAACATTAGAAGCCCAAAAAGTTTTTAGAGATTAAAAGTGTATTCCTTACTTCGAAACCACGTCAATAGGCTAGTTTCCTAAAAAATTCTAATTAGTCCGTCAGTTAGATTATCGAAAAATAATGGACCCATATTTTTCTTTTGTCAATCAAACAAAAAATGACAAAGATAAAGCGCGTCAAAATTTGGGAGTGGGGGGTCGTGACGTCACGCCGTGCTAAAAATTGTCGCACGGCGTGACGTCACGACCCCCAACTCCCAAATTTTGACGCGCTTTATCTTTGTCATTTTTTGTTTGATTGACAAAAGAAAAAATATGGGTCCATTATTTTTCGATAATCTAACTGACGGACTAATTAGAATTATTATTTTTTTACCCAGGAAACTACCCTATTCCTTGGCTAATCACGACATCTGCTAATAACTTATTCTCTATGACACAATGAACGAAACCGCGCGAAAAAACGCAAAGATGGCGTGTTTCAACTGTCAAAATGCCATGCTTGAAAATCGTACATGGTTTGCACGTGGAAAGATTACGGGAAATAATGATTGCTAGGCAGAATTAGGGCGCTGCATCGATCTTTAACGGGAGTCGAGCCCGGAAACCCGCTTCTTTATGCAAGCACCCTTACGCTAGATCAGTCCAAGGCCAAAATGGTACTTTTGACGTGAGGCCTTCTGTACCTACTACATTAAATCCTTTCTAACTCTGTTCTTGCTCTAATCCTGAGATATAATAACAACTATAATTACGATTTTCTCTGTCCCTTCCGCCGACAAATTCACTTCCTCGACCATTGAACAAACCGTGCCCACTCAATTAACAGTGCCTTATCAGACACCATCTAACCACGATAACAAGCTGACAGCCCCATGTAACAAATAGCTGCACCGATATAATCGGTACTAATCTAGAGTTGAGCTAAACGATGACCTTAGTTTAACCGGTCAAGCACCGCGCTTCGCCTATTGGCGACGAAACAATAGAAAATCAATTGTGTCTCATTAGCGGAGCTTAACAGATTAAAAAAGCGGCTGAGATGGACTGGATGCGGAAACCCGAGGGTCGGGTCCTGTGGCGTAACTTAGGAGAGGTCTATTTCCAGCAGTTAACTGCGATAGCAGTGGCGTGCATTGCATATAGTCATATAAGCAGTACCTTCCTCGATATATTATCAACATAAGCCTGTGTAACATTTTAGTGTGTATGCCCCACAATTAAGAAACTCACAAAATTATCATACCTAACAAAAAACAAAATCTTCATACAAACACGCGCGGCAGTAGGCAGTCGCCGGACGGCCTACTCGGCTCCCGTACTATTCGCACATTGTCACTGGTCTTTACTCCTTCAAATTAATACGTCAAAATTAAAAATACGTACGTCTCACGCGTAATGCCAATACGTTCGACCTTCGCAATTTATCACCCTTAAGTAGGCATGCCTTCTCAAATAACCACACTTTTGACCTGACTTTTCTTTTCTGATTAGTGACCGCGTTTGCCTAGACTAGACTCGGCCTAGTGCCTACCTATTCTGAAAACCAATGTACGCCACTGTGCGATAGACTGAGTTGGGGGAATAACACAGACTGATGCATGCATGTTGGCATAGCTCAACTGAAAAGTAACTTCTAGGCCGACTCAACGCTAAGCAGAAGAACTCGAAACTAAGGCTATTACATGGCACTAGAATACATACATAATCAGCCTATAATGTTCCCAGTGCTGGGACACAGGCCTCCTCTCAGTGAGAGGGAATGGGCCGTAATCCAACACGCGGGCCCAGTGCGGGTTGGCAGAAGACACATCTTCTCGTTCAAAAATACGTCTTCGAATTTTTGGTTCAAGGACATGTCGGTTTCCTCACGATGTTTTCCTTCACCGTTTTGAGAGCAGTAGAGATAAAATAATTTACACAAAGTAAAGCGCCTGTCTGGATTCGAACCTACGACCTACAACTCGTAAGTCGCGGCCGTTACCACTTGGCCACCATTGCTCTCGTGTCTAGAATCTAGTCTTTGGACTAGAATATAACTAACAAAATATGAATGTGCTATACACCTCTGCCTATGTCTTCTGGGGATACGTTTATAAGATCTACTTACAGAATCAATTAACACTTAACAATCATCATTCATCATCATCACTTCTAATCTATCGGTAATCTCTCGTCGTCGGCCTCCCGGCTTTATCGCAAGGCCGAAAGAGTTGGACCGCAACGAGGAAATGGAACTAGGGCCTGCAGGTCATGGTTCGAACTGCACCTTTCTAGACTAAACAGATGTTTAGGCTGTTATGTGCTTTATTGTTGGACGAGTAAGGGGTAGAGTGGCGTGTATTGAGAGTTGATAATGTTGGGGTGAGGTGCGGTTTGTGGGATAATTATTGTTGTTATCTTAAGAGACATTTAGATTGGCCTTATTTGTAAAAGGTTTGATTTCTGTGTTATTCTTATTATAGCCTACTTAAATATATTGTCTTTCTAACTGGCCAGTTTCTCACTATCTTATTAAATACGAGGAACAGAACTATGTACCAGGGAAGAAGCTAGTGTTTGATAAAGGTAAATCACTTTTCTTCTGAAATGTACACATGTTGTTATAACATGGGATTCAACGGAAATAGCAAACGGGATCCATCGTTAATACCTAAAAAATGGGTTTCAAAAGTGGGATCCAACGAAAATAAACGATTTAAAACATTACGTATTCGCTAATAGGATTCTGAAAAAGCGTCAAACCACAAGTTAACAACCTTTTCAGGAACTTTTGAAATGGTTTATGAACTGTAGCGTTACAAATCCATTAATTATGGACGCAGCGGGTCCTATAGGTCAACGTTCACACTACAATACAGCCGACCTATTCTGTGAAAAACTCACCGTGAAAATCTAGGTGAAGTAAGCTTGAAGTAAGCTGTCATACCACCTGATACTTGGGATTGACACTATTGACGGCTCACTCTATTCACTTAAAGGCGGATACAGATCACGAATATGAACGTCCTCACATTGCGAATCATACGATGAGCGCCGTGCGCTGCGCATGCCTCGCAATGTCTGTATCCGCCTTTAGTTTTCACGGTGAGACTACTACAGAATAAATTAGCAGGTGATATTAGGTCACACTTTGTGATTTAAAGAAACTGGTTTTTGACTAATGGCTTTCTTAGTGCACTCTATTGAAATCAACATAGACAAACCTCACGATTCTTTTACTTGCTCTATTGTGCACCAGGGACTACACGCGTGGCTGGGCACTTGCAACTCTAACATTTAGCACTCAGCCTTACCCGACATTGCACTACATTTTCGCAACGCTGCGTAAACCACGCAATATTGACAGCTATGAAACAAAATGGCGGAGTGCACGAACATTGCCGAATATTGCCGAATTCTCCGCATGGACAGGAAGAACCGAATTAGATATTTGTGGGGTAGATGACCCTTTTTTGTTAGGTACTTTATGAACGTTGTCACATTTGTTTGGACGTTGCTAATATGCATGAACACCTACATAATGAGTGTTTGATGACAATCATTTTGAGGCTATGCCAATGGTCGGTCAAGGTCGGAAAATATCGATTTTTTGCCTTTTCTAAAAAATGCATTGGAAATAATTCTATTATAAGCATACATTTTAGTCCTTTACCAAATAAATAATTTTATTACGTATTTTCCTGTTTTCGGGACTGAAGATGATTGATGTAAACCTTCGCGTCAACTTATGGTGTCTAGATTCTCATAGGTCTAGGACTTATACCTGTTTGTTTATATTAATGTGATATTTTGTCATTTCAGGTAAGGACACACATCATTTTACAAATACAATGTAGCGGTAAGTTATTTAAGGATAAGACTCTGGCAGTAATAACTTGCCAGGCTATTTTGACCTCTAAAGACTCGAGGTCTCTTCTAACGTATGAGCTCCAAGTACTTTAAACTGTATCCGGGACGTACATTAAACAGTAAGGATAGCCTTCTCTATTTAATGCCAACTTATTTAACCCTATACCTACTAGTTTATTGCCCTGCAATTTTCTATGACTGTTTATCTTTTTTTTATTTGAGTCAAAACTTCTTTAGGGGCACTTTACGCTCTTTCTAAACTGAACGAAACCTGAACCGTCTCACTGGAGTCACTGACGTTGAATGGGGTATAGTCAGCCCCAGTCGGCTGGTGACGCGGAATCGCGTATAGTCGGCGCTGAATCGCGTATAGTCGGCGCTGAATCGCGTATACTCGGCGCTGAATCGCATATACTCGGCGCTGAATCGCGTATACTCGGCGCTGAATCGGAGCTCCAGCCGTAAGTTTTCACTAATTCTATCATGTGATCACACCCTCTTTTTTTGTATTAAAAGTGTGGCTAAACTTGTAAGTTTGCCTTTGCACAGTTTGGCTTTGCGCTCTACTAGAGATAAAGGAACATGGTGGGTGAATGAGAGTGTCTCAAGTTTCGGACTACCAAAAGGTTAGGGTCATCAAAAACTAGAGACGCATTATTGCACATTGAATAGATACCCTAAATGAATTATGAGGTGCTTAGACTAAAGATCACACAATAGCAACAAACCAGAGGTTTATTTCTAAAAATAACAGTAAAATAACAAGAATACTACAAGACCAGTTTACTGTTCAAAGGTCACAGCCCACACGAGTCACTGCAGTATAAATCTTCGAATTTAACACTACAATGCTAAACAAACATGCAAAAAATTGATTTTATAAATTTATCGAAATAGTAGCCAGTTGTCAAACAATGGCTATATTAACGGTCAGTCTGAAGGTCGATAAGTATGATAATCGATTGGCCGACCAACAATAAGTGCCGAGTTAATCATAGGGCATGGTTTACCTGAACTTAATTCAGATTTTGAGCCTAGTCGTCACTCCCATCCAAACTGTTGCTAAGCCTCATCTGATTAGCTTAGTCTCACATGATTCCGACATGATTCACTAGATTCCGTAAACATATCTGATGAAAAGAACCGCCCCTTTGTGCCAAAATCTTATCAAAATCACCGCAGCAGTTTAGCAGTAAAAACTTTACAAACAGACAGATAGACATAAAATTATTACTTGTGCTGATCTTTTTATGATTTCAATATTCATAGGATGTATGACAGGTCGACTGGGGTTCAAAAAGGTAATAAATATGCAGGTACATTTGCACTTTTTATGTCTTGTCAATATGGCGGTCGCTGCCATGACACTTATACGTCAACAGCATCACAAAGATGGACGCTTGCTTGAGATGAAGTACAAAAAATATTAAGAAATGATAGGTTTGTATGATTGGTGATGAATGTGTCATTATATTCTTTGCATAATGATTTGATTAACCATATTGTACCTTGTAGTATTTTTTCCTTTCATTCAGTAATCTGTAAAGGTTCATTACGGATTCACAAATGGCGTCAACCCACAGGGCTGGCTTTGAGGTCGCCGACCTGCTTGCCTATTAGCTTTAATTCTGCGTAAAACATCCACTTTCATCATTGCATAATCAGCGTATAATGTTCCCACTACTGGGACACAGGACTCCTCTCGGTGAGAGGGTGTGGGCCGTAACCCACCACGCGGGCCCAAAGCGGGTTGGTAGATGTAACATGTCTTCGAATTTTTTTTTCATGATGCCTTTTTTCAAACACATTGCAGAATAAATAAACTCGACATAGGCAGTTTCTGTTAATAATGACAGTGTATTGGTTGAAACGATCTATTATTTATCTGTGGACCCTTGAGCTAGTAACACTATTTCTTGGTCTGCTGGTCACTTTAAGCCCGCCCCTTTCGATCAGCCAAGCGAAAAAGGTCGTCTGAGAAAAGTTACTTACTGGAGTCAGTGGGGCATAAAGCTACTTAAGAAATAGGCTACGGTGAATTTGGTTATGATGGCGATTTTTAATAAGCTAAAGGATCAAAATCAAAAGTCATTTCTTCAAATTAGGCTGCCCCCCAAAACGCTCGCCCTTCAGCCCCTCACCGCTTCCTAATGCTTTAGCTGGGAAGAAGAAGTGGCGCAACAAATTCCCTCATGGATGAATAATTACAGGATGTTGCGGAAAGGGTATATCAATACAAACGGGTTGAAGAGTGTATCTGGTCTAGAATCTCTGTAAAAAATTTCAGCTCAAAAGCAGTAACTTTGAAAATGCTTAATATTTTTTTATTTCGATATCACGGCGCTGCACTGGCGCGCGGCGGCGTGATGTGCGTGTACTAGGCGCACAGACACACTACAGATAATGAATAATGACCCTCGTAGTGTGGTAACACGTTTGTTATGATTTCAATTTAATAAACTATCGAAATAAAAAAATATTAAGCATTTTCAAAGTTACTGCTTTTGAGCTGAAATTTTTTACAGAGATTCTAGACCAGATACACTCTTCAACCCGTTTGTATTGATATACCCTTTCTGTAAAACCCTGTATTTTTATCCAGTTTCAGTGCCATTGAATTTAAAATGTACTATCACGGTGATTATTAAAGAAGATGCAAAAAGTCTACTCCTCATTTCTAATTAAATCAATGCATCAATATACCGCATGCTTATTTTCATCTCTGCCACAAAGATCATAGAATCAATTTGAAAGATAAGAACCCGGAACTTCACACCGATCTTTCATCGCTCATACAGCCCCAGACACCGTTATCAGATAAAACACAACAGACTTACGTAATGAAACACAAAATAAAAATGCACACACATGCTTTGGCAATTAAGCTAGACACTTACTCGGACCCACTGAGAATGCTAAACGAAAACCACCTCTAGTCCCATGAAGTAAGGTGTATAAACTTTTTGCAATGAATTACATATGTATACCAGCTAAAAATTACTTAACGTCCACGTGACACGAGAATTACAATGACAAAATGATTCTAATCCAGTCCAAGATCAACTTGAAGGTTTTTTTAGGTTAAAAAAAATGTTTTCGTAACCAATGTTGGTGTATTGCTGTTACGTGATGTTGGCCTATTGGTTGTTGGTTATTGGTTGCTCATTTCCGCTTTGAAATTGGTCTTATTGCTTGATGATGGAGGTAAGGACATGTGAATAACGTGTTTGTGGTCATCAGGGCTTATTAAATGTTGCGATATTGCATTTAATTAACCCATAAAAATATGAGGTCTTAAACAGAAACAATGATTTGTAACTTTCCTTTATATAATGGTAAAGGAAAACATCGTGAGGAAACCAGTTTGTCATAGAGCCTAATATTCGAAGACGTGTGACATCCACCAACCCGTATTGGGCCCGCGTAATGAGTTACATCTTCCCCCCTCTTTGTGGGGAGGCCCGAGCCCAGCAGTGAGAACATTATAGGCCAATATTAGCCATGTCAAGCATTTTTATGGTCTGACTAGCTGCGCCCCGCAGTTTCACCCGCATAAGTGTCGATCCCGTGGGAATATCGGGATAAAAAGTAGCCTATATGTTAATCCAGGGTGTCAGCTACCACCATGCAAAATTTTATCAAAATTGGTCCAGCCGTTTGAGCGTGAAGAAGTAACAAACATATAAACACAGACACTCACAAACTTTCGCCTTTATAATATTAGTGTGAAGTGTGATTTGGGAATTTATATCGGCAGTTGTAAATTGCGAAGTTGATTTACAAGGTAGATGTAAGTAGAAACGCCGGGAGGGGAGGATGCCCTAGAAGGACATAAATATAGTGACTTACCTTATTGGTCATGTTCTTGAGAATGTCAGGTGCGTAGTATTGGTAATCGGCGTGCCTGTATGACCACGTGGATGAAAGAAAACAAAGCAAAAGGAGTATGTAAGGAGGTCCTGCTTACCCCCACGGGAAAAAGGCGTGAGTTTATGTATGTACGGTTCCTTTTTTGCAGTTTGTACTCTTTCTTTTGTTTCATCGTCGCCGGTACAACGGCATAAGAGTAAGATACATGAACAAGGTAGAATTATCCGTGAAAAGACTTAACTTCTGCTGATTTGTATCGATATGTTTTGCTTGCTAATGCCTTGAACAAAAAAACACCGAGTGTGCTTATGACCACACGACTGAAGTGAAACTTCAAACGGCTATGAGAGGAAGAGAGAAAGAAAATGTGCGCGCGCACTGCTTTCTCTTGCTTATATCCCCCACTCAACTCCAGTTCGCCTCGCCCGATCACACTTTTCGTAACGCTTACGTCATGCGTTTGTCAGCTTACTCCCCAAGTCAAGCGTGCGTGACGAAGTTTCACTTCAAAAAGTATATCCGAACGGCACCTACGTTAAATATTTTTTTAGTGATGACTAAAAAAATATTTAACGTAGGTGCCGTTCGGAGACAGAAATCAATAACGATAAACTGTTCCACTGAACCGCACGTTACGAAATTTTGTTTCAGTGCGGTTAGTGGAAGTGCTCAGGTGCCGTTCGTCCAAGTGCGGTTCAAATCAGTGCTCTGAGTGGAATACCTCTATTTGAGTTATTCCGGTATGATCCCTGACCCCCCCCCCTCCTCGATCCCCTGCTAGTTCGTCTTCTGTTTTAAGCTTTGTCTTATATAGGCATTGGATACAAAGAGGTTTTTACCAAAAGACGTAAAAATGACCAGTTTCTAGCTACCGTACAAGGAAGACCTGCTGTGAAGGTCTAACATGTCACATTACAAACGAAACAGCAATCAATAAATAATTTATATTTTAATCCCCCCCTGTCAACATTATTCGATTGTATCGGTAATCGGAAATCGAGTGTATCGATATCGTGAATCGATTCTCGTGCCTACAACCTGCGATGGTCAACCGGTCCGGTCTTACTTCCGAATGCTTTTGAGTCATATTTTATTTTACTATTGTTCTTAGTAATGTGAGAATAGTTATAATAATCAGCTGTCTATTTATTGAAATATGCAGGAAAAGTTTGACAGTTGGTTGTCAATCAAGTTTTTTTTTTAAATGCCCGAGGCAATGACTTTATTGTTGTCCAGTACTCCCCACAAGATCTACATTAATTTCAACTGTATCATTGAAGATTTTTGTCGTTATATTTATTTATTTTTTAATTTATAACAATGCACACTTGCTTTTCCAATTCACTTTAGCCATTGGCAGAATAGTCGATATAGGCTTTGTTTGCCATAGTAAACAGTAAAATAGAATGACTGTATTGTCATGATTCGATTATTATAATAGCTACTTTAATACCTACTTTTTGTTCACTGGTCACATTAATAAAGTATATCCAATCTACCTAATAAATTATGTTATTATAGAATATTGTCAAAAATAGAATGCGATAAATAACTGTTTATTCAATTTATGATTTTTTGATGACACATAAGACGAAACCTGCTTGATTTTTCTCGATGTAACGTTTTTTCAATGATTTTATAATGTCATTTAGGATTTTAGGTTTGGACCTCGCCATTCGTATTACTACTAAACGATGTGGCTAATGATGACTTGTCCATTTACTTGTCCATCAATCATTTATTTTCAAAATAAAATTTACGATTTTGTGTCTTGACCAACTGCATCTTTAGTCGATTATTTTAGCAGTTTAGGCGATTACAAATAACAAAATTTAAGCTTTTGACGTGTTTTAAAGTGGAGACCGGGAATCGGCAAACGTATAGTAGGACGTCCTCAGGTTAGGTGTAGCGACGATCTTCGCAGGGTGGCTGGTAGCAGCTAGAGAAGAGTTGCTGAGAATTGAGCTAAATGGCGTGCAATTGATGTCCAGCAGTGGACTACTGTAGGATGATGATGATGAATGTGAAGAAAAATCATCATCATCATCTGCCTAGCCTTTTCCCAACTATGTTGGGGTCGGATTCCAGTCTAACCGGATGCAGCTGATTACCAGTATTGTACATGGAGCGACTGCCTATCTGACCTCCATAACCCAGTTACTGGGTAATACGATACCCCTTGGTAAGACTGGTTGTCAGATAAAATATATCTAGTCAAAATCTTATACCTAATATCTACTCTAACACTTTGTAACAGCAAAATGGTACAGCAATGAAAACACGTAAAACATCGAAAGGAAATGTTTTAATAGAGACATCTGAATACCCACTTCTAAACACCGTAGTATCACGTTTTTATCACAATAATCGCCTCGTCGTTTGACGTCCTGCGTCTAATGCGCGCGTCGAAAGTCGTCCGGGGGGTTATACAGGATGTTCACATTTACCAGTCAGGTATATGTCGGTTATTCGAGAGAAAATTCTACTCATAAATGAAAGATTTATCTTCTGTTGTGTCTCGAGGAATAACCTATTGATTTTAGTACTACAATGTCGTTGAAAATGATTAGAAAAACTATAGACTTGAATGCTACGTTATGTTATGATACGTTGGACATAAAAAAAACAGTGTGCCACTGTTTTTTTATGTCCAACGTATCATACTCACTACTCTGGAAGTGCCGATAGAAGTGAAAACTTGAACAATTGTGTGTGAATCGTCATATAAACAAAACACACACAATAGTATGCCATCACTCACTGACATATCGGAAATGCATTAAAACCGAGTACATCCCGAGGACAACCGAACACATCCGAATGTAGCGCGGTGACGGTAACAGTGTCGCGAGTTCAATGGTTGACAGGCCTGATGGTCTAGTGGTTAGTGACCCTGACTGCTATGCCGGAGGTCGTGGGTTCGATTCCCACCCAGGACAAATGTTTGTGTGATGAGCACGATCATTTGTTCTGTGTCTGGGTGTAATTTAGAGTCCATAACTCGGTTATTTGATTTTCACAAAATCTGATTCCAACTTTCACAATTCTTTGGGAAAGTTCACTAAATCCTAAGCACATTTTTAAGGAGTTCTAACAAAGTGGCCCTCACACCACACGCACATATTTATCTATGATATGTATGTATTTAGAAATATATAAGTATGTTTATCAGTTGTCTAGTACCCATAACACAAGCTCTGCTTAGCTTGGGACTAGATGGCGTTGTGTGATAGTTGTGGAATATTATTATTAAAAAAAAAAAAAAAAAAAAAAAATAGTTTTTCCCATCTTAAAAAATACCCAACGCGCCTAAAGAAGTTTTCACTTCAAAAAATCTTCAAAGATTCTAAAGTCTTATTCCAAAATGATGCTCAGTCACAAATCTCGATCTAAGACTTTAAGATTTGATATTTATCTTCACGTATTAAATATCTATCCATCTTCGGTCTGGAATTTCTCAGCAGTAGCCCGGAGTCTGGATTTATGCCAGGTTGATAGCAATAGACTCGCCCAACATGGAACTTAAAGATAACTGGCGGAATGTAGGTGTACCTACTATAGATACTGCTCAACCCTTCTGAGCCCTGATTCACAACCATAAGACAGGCTATCGTATCGAAAACCTGACATTTCGATAACCTGATTTGACTTCCCCTCAACAGCAAATAGCTGTTAGAAGAATAGCGGGCGTCTATTTGATTTAAACTGACAAAATTTTCGGGTTTTGGACTTGTGAACAGCATTGAGAAGACTCCTACGATAACAATGATTAATGTTCGATACGATACGGAAGCATATCGAGTGTTTGTGAATAAGGGGGCAGGGATTACAAGCGTTATGTTATGTGTCGCTAAATCAAATTTTACGTATAATGCGACGCTTAATATGTATTGAGTTATCTTAGTCAATGATCAGAAGGCCAATTCTCGTAATTTAAAACGCTCAAAATCTAGTCGCAATCTCATCTCAGCGACAAACAAATGTCAAAAACTTGTCAAAATGTAGGGAAATTAGAGGTATTTTTGACAGATTGAGACTGAGATCAGACTGTGAACGTTCTTAAAATTACGAGAATTGCCCCTCTGATTGTAAAGGAAGAGAAGCCTAATCGTGATTCATAAATGCATTTTTTATTCAAGAACTACTTTGGAAGTAATAACTTTATTTGCGTCAGTAATGACGTATTGACTCTGCCTCTTAAAATAAGTGGTTTACAAACAAACATAAAATAAACAGACAAACATAACCAGGACATGTGACCCGTCCTTTTTCAATATTTCATAGTAAAAGTCATTGATCTTGAAGTACTGCAGAGGTCTTCTTAAACTGGTCATTAAAAGTACTTGCGATTTCACAGGCCTTTAGTGTTGAATAAAGTTATAGCCTTTTTAGTACGTATTAACTATTTTGTTGGGAAAAACTCAATTTATTTTGTATTAAAATTGCTTATTCGTTGGTTTGGCAACTAGATTGCCATTTACATAACTCATATTAGTTTTGAAATTAATCGATTTTTTCCAGTCGACAAAAAATCGACTGTACTTAAATTGTAGTTACAGCACTATTATAAGGCTGGTTCACATTAGCGAAAAAAAAACGCATCCGTTGACTGTGTGGAACCGGCTTTATTATGACTGTATGATAAGGCCTTTCCATGGTTTGTGGAAATGGCCACTGACCGGGTAGGCCAAAGACCCTAAAGGTTATTATTTGTCCTTGAAGTCTCTACATTTCATGCTATAAGCGTGAAGTCGTGACATGAATAAAATTAAAAAGGGAATGATGTCTCTCGATTTTTACCTTAGTGTCTGGTGTATTTGACATAAAAAAAATCAAATACTGTGTTTAAAAAAATAATCACCGTAAAATAATACATGCACATTGACTGTTACTGGCCACACATAAAATAGACCGGTGACTCGTATCTACAATGATGCTTTATTTATAACATGATGGCGAAGACGATCAAATTAATGTAGTATTCGGTAAAAAAGTTGAAGGAAATAACAGAACGCACACCGAAACCATTGCGTATCAGACATCAGATATAGAGTTGCAAATTAAAATCGATATCCAAAGTCCTTTACGAAAATAGAATCTAGACTTTGTACCAAACATAAATACGAACGAGTGACATGTGTGTTTCGATCCAATCCAGCCTGTCCCTTGTTGCTCTCCCCCAGCGACGCCGATGCCTTAAGCCGAGGTCCGTACCTCACAAGGGACGCCCTGATTTTAGAAGTATTATGCCCTTGGCTGGAGGCCTATATTAAGGCATCTATAGCCCGGTCAAGCAGCCGACAACCTCCTAGTTTGAACTACGAGATGCCATTCAAAAAAATAAAAACACTCATTGAGTCGATGTCCTTTACAATTTTGACAAAGAGTATTCTAAAGTACCCTTCGGAAATTCGTTTAACCTCAGAGTCCGCAGTCGACCTCACTTAAGGTACTGCTAATTTCATTTTTAAACACAACACATGGTACTCTAAATAATATTAAAAACATAAACAAATAAAAGTCAAAGTACGACCTTCATAGTCATTAGCACCATAGAGTCTTAAATGCATTAAAATAAACCATAGACAGTTGTATCAATGACCTGTAGTTTTAACTTCTGGCCGAATTAAGATTCGGAATTTGAAAAGTAAATAGATTTGTGTGGTCTAGAAATCTTTGCATAACAGAGCGTAACGGCTGGCTAGTTACTTTATGGTTTTTTCTTTAGCATAACAAAATGAAAGAATAAGCATAACAGCTGATGGACTACCTATGATATCAGTGCTTTTTTAATGAAAAACAAACGGAAAATGCAGTTTTTTTTGAAGATATTTAATGTGTTTGGTGGAATTTAGGTTGCCCAAAATATAATGTTTTAAGAATGTTCTGGAGTGTAAATGTAGTGCTGTTCCACAAACGATGGGACACTTAATATCGTGTCCTGTCATCTGCACGTTACAGGGGCTGATGAACGCTAGTGTTGGTGTCAAACACGTAGCCGAATTTTGGGCCGACTCCATTTAGATTGCCATCGACACGCTAAGAAGAACCTTCCGTTAACAGATTCCCTTCAGCCCCCTTATTCACAAACACTCGATATGCTTCCGTATCGTATCGAGCATTAATCATTGTTATCGTAGGAGTCTTCTCAACTCTGTTCACAAGTCCAAAACCCGAAAATTTTGTCAGTTTAAATCAAATAGACGCCCGCTATTCTTCCAACAGCTATTTGCTGTTGAGGGGAAGTCAAATCAGGTTATCGAAATGTCAGGTTTTCGATACGATAGCCTGTCGTATGGTTGTGAATCAGGGCTCTGGTCAGAAGAGTTTTAGATATAATTTATGCCAAAAGTTATGGCAGTCGTTACCATACTATTCCTTAGTCAATAAACAAACACGTTTCAGTTTTTATTGTGAGGCATAAGTTCTCTTGATTATTTTTACGATCTTTAATTGCTAATTAACATTATGATTGCATGTTTCTATATGCATATCCGATACTAAAATAACTGGAATAAAATGCGTCTTAGGTATAGAGTGAAAACCATAGTAAAAATACAAATGTATGTTGAACCGGGCACAAATCCTGCCTGGGATTGATGCCCGGTTGATGGCAATAGGCTCGCCCCCTTTTATATGGGACTTTAACATAACTGGCGAATTGTGGGTGTATTAAAGGTATAGCTCTGTCTAACCCTTCGGGAATTACAGGCATCATTGACCCGGTACACCACAGACTACCTACAGTATTTGTCTGTCCTTCCCCTTTTTAATCCATCCAAAGGTTGTCTTTAAAAGATCGCTCTTAGCGATAAAACCGCCCATTGTGTCACCCATTGTAGTGTTTCTATATTTATGTCTGTAATTTATATGGTGTACATAATAAAAGAGTATTCTATTCTATCATTTTAGAATCGGGAGGTAAAACAAACGACTGGCTAGTCGACTTTTCTGAATATTTACCTGTGAGACAAGTTTTGCAAAAAAAGGCCACACATGTTTTAGCTGCAATTCTTGTACTTTAAGGCCCGCCGCTGATTGCAATTTTTTGTCGACATGACTTTTTGTCACTTAGTCAAGTGCAATGAAAACTATATTGAGTGCGCTCATTATGGTGACGTGATAATACGGTGACAAATAGTTGCAGCGGCAGGCAACACCGGAGTGACGCGACTGTCACTCGCCCTGTACATTACTATGGGAGTCCGCTCACTGGTGTCTTTTTGTCACTCGGCCGGCGCCGCGCGTTCGGAGTAGACGTATGCTATTTAAGAGGCCTCTTACAAAAATGCGCGTAGATGCATGATTTCCTCGTTGAAATTGAATACTATTCTTCGGTTGGTATAAATAGCAATTAATTGGTGAAGATAGTTCATTTTCTCTTCTACAATAATAATAGAGCGATTTTTTTAATTATTTGTCTATTTATTTAGCAATAATCGTTCTCCTGATGCATGTTTAGGCAAAAACTCATGGAGAGCTGATTTAAGAGCTCTAATTTGCAGATTCTGTTGAATATGATCCATCAAAACAATTTTTTTCTTATCACAAATATCATATACTTTGATAATAATAGAATACATTTTTAACCGACTTCAAAAAAAGGAGGAGGTTATCAATTCGACTGTATTTTTTTTTTTTTTTTTTTTTTTTTTTTTTATGTTTGTTACCTCATAACTTGCGACTGGGTGAACCGATTTTCATGATTCTTTTTTTATTTGAAAGCTGGTGCTTCCCGTGTGGTCCCATTGTCACCATTTCAATATCTGATGATGGGATCTTAGAGAAATCGAGGGCAACCCTCAAATTTTATAGGCTCACTTATTGTTTTTCGCATGTTTTATGAAGTATCTTGTGTATTTGCGTATGGTTGTCACCATCTCAGGTAGCTGGGCTGATGATGGAAGGTACAACTCCTTAACAGTAAGAAGTTACTCGAACAGGAAAGGACTGTTTTAGTAAATTGTTTTGATGTTTGATAGGGCATTTGCCACATTTGGTCTCATGATCATCAAGTCATGATCTGATGCTGCAGTCAGGATAGTCTGCAGAGTACCTAACTCCTCGACAACTAACAGCAGATATATCGTGTTTAGGCTCATTGAAAAGGGTTCGATGTGTGGATAAACGTACTGTTAATGAGGAACACCGAAGTACATAAAGACCTGATGCTGAAGCCAGGAGCATCAGAAAAAGTACCAACCTTGAAATTGCAGCACCGTAGTCGTGTTTGGGCTCATTTTAAACAGGACTAAATTTTAAGTTCAATGTAATGTTGACATAAGTCTGGCCTGATGCTGCAGCCAGGATTATCAGCATCTAGTCTAAAAGCATCAGGTCAAGATTTGATGATGGGATCCTGGAGAAATCGAAGGAACTCTTCAAATATTATAGGCACACCTATAGCGATTTGGGTATTTTTTATAGTAACTCGTGCATTTGCTCTCGGAAAGCACTATTTGGTGAAGTGGAACTGATGATGAAGACCACAGATGGCCATCGGAAGTACTCAATAATATCTAAGTATTTCACGGGTTGCGATTCGATTACTTTAATATGGTTGCTAAGCAATTTATGCTCGTCACAATGTGAATGGTGATATGGAGCTGATGGTGGACCTGGAGAACTCCTCAACAATTAACTTCCCTGCATCGGGAAAAGCAATATTTTGTTTGTAAAAGGCGATAATCACTAGGCTATTGTAACTTAGATAAATTATAAGCAGACCCACTAAAAAGCGTGAAATAAAAACTTTTTAAGAAAAAAAAAACCGACTTCCACAAAAACACTACAAAGTGAAAAATAACTTTATTTCGGAAGTCGGTGGCAAAAAACTAAAATACAGATCCAAAGACACCGACTTCCGAAATAAAGTTATTTTTCACTTTGTAGTGTTTTTGTGGAAGTCGGTTTTTTTTTTTGTTACATGCCTTATAAACAAAGAAAAAATTACTGGACCTAATTCAATTTTCTGCTGAAAACAAGTCTGAATATCTTCGAACTTCTACATCATTTTCACATAGTATTTATACTTAAATAGTGTTCAATAATAGCTTAAACAATATCAATTAAAAAAAAAACAAATATTGATACATTGATTTCAAGAGCACAAATCACGGCAACCTCGTTGAAGTCCATTACAAAAATGAACGCGATTTGTTACCCAAGAACAGATTCAGTGAGCGCATCGTGGGTGACGGCAGGTGACAGTAATAATAAATCACGGTGACAAAAAATTGCAATCAGCGGCGGGCCTAAATGGGTCTTTCGGTACGCTTTTAAGGGCGAATTTCACAAAAGAAACTGAGCGCGATTAGAAACATCTAAACCACGTTCAAGAGCTGTCAGTGTCATCATTGTTATGGAATGTTGACAGTAGTGACAGGTCTTGAACGTGACATAGATGTGGTAGCCGCATTCAGTTTCATTGATAAAATTCACCCTTAAACGTGTACCGAAAGACCCGTAAAAAATATAAGAATTAAAGCTGAAATATGTAAGTGTGTCGCAGTAGATAGCAAAGACTCTTTTATGTTCATCCAAATCCGATAGGTATTTAACCAGCCAGGTCGGTGGACTACCCTTGTGACCTCCTTTTTGTAAAAGAATAAAATCATAAATAAACCTTTTTGCGTACAATAAAATTGCGATAAATGGATAATTTGGGTCTAAATCGTCAGCCCGTGAGTTTATTGGTTAGCGTATTAATAATATTAGGCTCCAAAATAAAATTGTAAGCGGGTCTCAGGCAGAATTACTCCTCTAGACTCGGAAACTAGTCGGGAAATCAAAATGACTTCATCATTTCAGCCGAAAGACGTCAATTGCTGGACATAGGCCTTCCCCGAGCGTCGCCACATATACCGGTCCTGTGCTTCTCGCATGCATTCGATTCCTGCGACCTTCACCAACTCATAGGTCCACCTTGAGGGTGGCGACAGACGCTGCGTCTTTCGGTACGCAGTCGCAACTACAGAACCTTTCTCCATACAAATATATCTTTTATGAAAGTCATCGGATAATGGCCCTTGTTACGTCCATCTTTTGCATGTAGCCCTTTTCAATTCGAGTGTCTATCTAGCAGTGGATAATTTAATATGCGAACCGTTCTCCATACAAATATATCCTTCATGAAAGTCATCGGAAAATGGCCCTTGTTACGTCCATCTTTTGCATGTGGCCCTTTTCAATTCAAGTGTCTATCTAGCAGTGGATATTTTGATACAAATCCTAAGCTAAATAATCGCACAGTTATGTGTTTTCTACATTTACGGTCAGTGGTTAAGAAAGTTGACCGCTGCATGTGGGTCGCGGTTTTGATTTCCACCTCAAGGAAGTAATTGCAATGAATGAATTACGAAATTCAACGAGTCTCCCACGAATTGTGTGAGTTGAATTACATTTATATGAGGTTTGAATGGAAATTGAGATATTTGTGCTAATTAAAGCAAATAGTAATATGTGTGTGAATAGATTCTTTTGCACTCGCGTCGAAATCTATACTAATATTATAAATGCGAAAGTGTGTCTGTCTGTTTGTCTCTTACCTCTTCACGCTTAAACCGTGAACCGATTTAGATGTTGAGTCTCGGGACACAGGACAGTTTTTATGCCGATATTCCCACGGGATCGAGACTTACGCGAATGAAACCGTGGGGCGCTATTAGTACGCTTAAGTATTTCTCGTGTCTTGAAAAGTAAGTCAGGAAGGTTTTTAGCAGGGTTGATAGTCCAGGGTGCACCGGACATAGATACTAAGTTCGTCAATCATCTGGCTGACTATCATTGATACGATCCAGTCTGTCCCTTGCTGCTCTCCTCCAGAAACGCTCTAAGCCGAGGTGGGTATCCCACAGAGGGTGCCCTTAGCGTGTAGACACTAAGGCATTCATAATCCTATTTTATCTCTATTTTAGCTAAAATAGGTTTATAGAACGTTTGTCTTTATCTGTCACGTTGTCGTTTCTGTGTGTAAGAAAGAGACAAACCCCATTTTAACTGAAATTGGTTTGATAAGTTTTATGAATAAGGGGGTTAGTTTATAAGTTTAACGCCCTGGCTGGGCCTTAATTTATAAAGGCATTAATTATAGGAAAGTCCGGTTAAGCAACCGACAATTGACCTGTGAGATGACATTCCCAAAAAACACAATGCCTGACTGTCATGAGTGCGCCATCTGATATGCCTAAATATCTTCATTCTTGAAGACTCTTTTTATACATCAAATAAAAAAAGTTGGAAGAAAAGCCACTACTTATGTTTACATTGTATTTTCGTGCATCGATATTTAATTTACATATATTAAGTGCAGGCTTACGCACGATGACATATCAAACTATACAATTCCAGTTTTTTTTGAGGCGCTTGTGGCTAAGTAACTAATGACAGTCGGACGGGTCGATCGATCAATTTTACGCTTGCCGCGGTTGGTCCGTAGATGGGTGACCATCTTTACATACCAAGACCCCTGCGTGCCTCGGAAAGCACTTTAAGCCGTTGGTCCTGGCTTGCGGCTGTCATTAGTGGATCTTTGACAGTCGTTACGGGTCGTCAGAAGCCCGAAAATCTGGCAGCCAGTCTTACCAAGGTATTTGCCAGTAACTGGGTTGTGGAGGTCAGATAGGCAGTCGCTCCATGTAAAATACTGGTATTCAGCTGCATCCAGTTAGACTGGAAGCCGACCCCAACATAGTTGGAAAAAGGCTAGGCAGATGACATTTCCAGTTTTATCAGAAGACCAATTCTCGTAATTTAAAACGTTCAAAATCTAGTCGCAGTCTCATCTCAGCGACAAACAAATGTCAAAAACTTGTCAAAATGTAGGGAAATTAAGAGGTATTTTTGGCAGATTGAGACTGAGATCAGACTGTGAACGTTCATAAAATTATGAGAATTGCCCCTCTGACCTCACATTATAGGTTTTTCGTACAACCAAGAAGTTAGCTTATACTGGTTATGTATAGCTTGATGTGTAGCCGTGTGTACAATAAGTACCGTAGGATGACTCAGAAATTATAATAGAAGTACGTTATTTATCTAGAATGAGTATAACACCTACATGAAGAATTTAGTCGTCACTTTTTTCTCGAGTTTTCCTGTAAAATTTTCTAGAAAAACTAATGTTTGTTTTATGTAATCACGCTTGACAAATCATACATCCTGCTCGCATTACAGTACAAATACTTCTTAATCGTTTGCAAATAATAAAGTAAAATACTTCCTAGCCATTATAGGTACAACTTTTTATATTCAAACTAACTTCTGCTCGCGACTTCGTCCGCGTGCTTTTTTCCCCCGTCCCAACCCGTCGTATCACCTTGCCTGTCTGATTACTTCGTTTACGTTTAGCATTATTTCTGACGTTTTTTCATTTCGCTCGTCTTCTAAGGGTCCTAGGGTGATGTCAAATAGCCTATGGCCTTCCTCAAGACTTGGGCTATCAAGTCCTCACATATTATTATATAATTAATGTACCTACCCATGCAAAATATTGTAAAACATTTTAAAAGAGTAACGGTGAAGTTTCTTGCCCATTCTTCTCCACATGAAAACTACCTTTTGAAAGGGGCGACGCTAGAATCAATTCTATTTTAAGGTAATTTTTGACGTTCAAAAGTGCCTTTTATGTGCCTATTTGAAATAAATGCTTTGACTTTGAATGGACAAAAAATTTTTCAAATCCGACTGGTTCCAGAGATCAGCGCGTTCAAACAAACAAACAAAAGAACATACAAACCCTTCATCTTTACTATTTGGATGTCTAGAAAGACGCAGTGACGTCTAATATGTCATCCGTGAGAAAATATTTCGTTTTTTTTTTTATTTTTAGGTAAAAGTTCCAAGTTCTGAGCTAAATTAATACGGTAAATCTTTAGGAGTCATTCAACTTATAATGGGCACCACAATAAACCATATTCTATGCTATTTTTATTACTAGCGATCCGCCCCTGCTTCGCACGATCTTACGACTTGACAAAACATCGAGTTTTAGTTATTATATATTATGTTAGTTCGTTCGTTCGTTGTTCATATTATATTAATGTATTATACACATAAACTTTCCGGGATACATTTTCTAAATGATGACCAAAACCGTATGAAAATCCGTTGCGGAGTTTAGAAGAACGACGCGGTCACACAGACATACACGAATAGCGATTTCAATTTATAATACGAGTATGTCTAAATGCTTGGTAGTATATACGATGATTTTAATAAAAAGCAGCAGTGGTGGCCCAGTGAAAGCAGTGGTGGCGCAGTGGATACAGCCACGACTTACGAGTTGTAGGTCGTAGGTTCGAACCCAGACAGGCGCTTTACTTTGTGTAAATTATTTCATCACCATTGCTTTCAAAACGGTGAAGGAAAACATCGTGTGAAAAACCGACATGTCCTAGAACCAAAAATTCGAAGACATGTGACATCACCAACCCGCACTGCGCCTGCGTAACCACGCATTTGAGAGGAAGTGAACAAAATCAACTGATTATGTCTACTCCCTTTCAAAAGAGAGGAGGCCTGTGTCCCAGCAGTGGGAACATTATAGGCTGATTATGCTATACGCTGATTTTCTACCAAATAAAGTCCCGACCTATCGATTGTCTTTACTAATTTTCTTCTTTCGATTGTCATTTGTCATTTCTCATTTACCACCATAATATTCATTGTTCTTCTCATTTTAAATGAAGCTCAGTAGAACAATATGCAATTAAAGTAAGTTGTGTAATACCTACAGCCGTGCTATCGTTTCGTGTGAAGATGAGTTATATAAGGCGAAACGAGTCCGTGTGCGCATCACGAACGCAGCGTGATGATTGATCTCAAACATACTGACTTGGTTCGGATTTTGAATTGTTTGATTTGATCGGTTATGTCAAATGTTTGGACGGTTGGTTGTAATAATATAGTTTGACTTGGTTTGAGCTTTCTTAAGGGCTTAGTCGGGCGTTTTCGCAGGATAAAAGATTTATGAATGATCGTTGGACTAATCAAACGAAGTATGCATGTATATGTGTGAGTGTATGTATGTATATATCGTTTATGCCTATCACCTTGGGAAAAAGTGTGACTTTATGTATTTTTTGCCAAAGAAAACAAGAATAAAGGGTTCCCTTTTCTAAGACATAAGAAGGTAAACTAAACATGCTCTTAAAAAAAATTAAGACGATCAACGACTCCGCATCAAGACTTGAAGTTAATATTTTTTCTGTTCCTAACATTGACATTAATACGGTTCTTGTATCTGTAATTTAGATTTAATTATATACCATAGTGTTTTGTACAAAAACAGTTACAGCTAAGTATAATCGTGTCAATGGCAGTCTAAAAATTCGCTCCGCATAATTTTTACAGATCGTTTGTTTTCAAGATCATCTGTGGCGGTTTTTTTCTTTTATTTGTATTGTTAATTTTTAGAAACTAGCTAACTCTACGCATCTGGATGAGGGTCGCACGGAACTGGGAGGTATGGCAGAAGATAGGAGAGGCCTATATCCAGTAGTGGGTTATTTCGGACTGAAATGATGATGATGAGCTAACCCGACAGACGCCGTCCTGTCCAACTTTCCATAATTCATACCAAAATCCTATAAAAAAAATAGGTAACATTCCGTTTTTTTCAGATTTTTTAAATTTTCCAGGAAACTTTTCCAATGTAAATGTAATAAAAAGTATCCTATGTGTTATTCTGATGTATAAGCTATATTACTGTAAAGTTTCATCAAAATCCGTCAAAACAAACTTCCATCCATCCGTCACGAACTTTCGCGTTTATAATATTAGTAAAATGTACCTATGTAGATAGATTGTTTAAAACAATACTGGCAGGTATGTAATGACCCGCAAATTATCTGCCCCACTTGTCCACGAAGTACGGGGTTTTATGTGCAATCCTTGCATTGTAACTATTTCGTCGCCACTTAGGACCAAAACAAAAGATAAGCAGCTTAGCATTATCTCAGGAATCCTAGGGCCATTAAATCCAATTCATGGCTACTAAGTGCTCATACACACGAGCGACACGCGTCAACGACAGAGGTAACTGCAATCATCGACGAGTGTCCACTGCTGCCGTCACGTCACTCGTGTCCGTACTCAAATACACGAGCGGCGAGTTGTCAATACGGTTGCAGTTGCCTCCGTCGTTGACGCGTGTCGCTCGTGTATGCACACTAATCTCTTCCTACCCCCCCCCCCTTCCCCCTATAATGTTCCAACTTCTTTAAACTTGACCTCCGTCTACCATGTCACCGGAAATTAGATAACACAAACAATAAAACTTCCTATTTCCGTTTGTCTAGTCAACAACTTTCTTTGAGTTAGCACAATGTGTTATTTGTGTCCTTACTACGCGGAGAGACATGGCTTCAACCTTGAGTAGTGAAGACAAAATTAAATTAACAAAAAACAAAAGATATCCTAATAGATTATGACCGGAACGGTCCAACGATAATTTGATAAAACTAGTGTTAATTCGAATTCGATCCACGCATTGTCTCGACGATCGCGTCGTCCAATGTCATGTTTCTAAAATCGATTTTGACATATCCGCCATTTTGGATACGTACGAATTTGGTATTTAAATCTACCAGTGAAGTGTCGTCTTTCCTTTGACTGCGCGCCGCACGATTATGAAAGGTTTTTGCGCACGCGCCGTTATTTGTGTTACTGGGTAAAGGGCAGACGTGCTGGGTAAAACGATCTATTATGATACCGCGAAAAAACCGCTTTTGAGCTGCCGCAAAGCCCACGAATAGTATATTAAAAAAAAACGGATTTGTGTCGTAACTCTAATTTATCACGGTTTAAATTTCGAACGTAGATACTTAGGTTCTAGTTACATTGAAAGATGGTAAATGATTCGATACTGTTCAGAAAATAATCGATTTGATTCAAATTGCATTCGATTAAATCGATGTCGCAACGTTGTAATTTTTATTGTTTGCTCAAGATATCGAATGCTTCTAGCTTTCTATAGATTACAAATGTCTTAGTAATCGATTCCAAGGGACCTTTGGTTGACCTCGATGTTTCGGACCTGATACTCGATTGCGATGATGATTCGCAAGTTAATTGTCCACGTAACTTTGATGCGGTTTTAATTGATGTGGCTGGTTTTTTTATGGGTAAATAAGACTCCATTATCGAGACGCGTTTGTTTACTAAGTCACCAACCGGATAAACTACTGTGGTGGTTCTTGTTTCATTGATCTGCGGAAAATTTCTATTTTAAATTGACATTGCGGTCCTCACATACATTTAGGCGGCTAATTATCCCCATACCGCTATATGCTTATTTTCTTTCGTTGGTCCTTCGCCTGATCTCTCTCCGGTCGTGTCGGATTGCCATACCATCGGGCAATGAGAGTGAGGGCAGAGACAGTGCACCTGTGTCTGCGCACACACTTGTGCACTATAATATCTCCCGCACCGAAGGCTGGTCTGCGCCGAGATCGGTCGCCATGACCGAAATTCAGTCTGGAGGACTTCCCATACCTATATCTTAGGCTATGAATAAACTTAATAAGACGTAAAATCTACGTCGATGCGTCATTAATTTGTCCAATTAAGCGTTGCGAAAACATCAGGTCAAAGAGCAGTAACTTTGCATATAAAGCAAAAAAACACGTTTTCCGGAATAAATTCAGTCTTGGTCGAGTTTCTTGACAATTAATATAATATTAGTCTATTGACATGCTAAGATAGAACTCTTAAATAGAGCTTGGTTTTCGTTAGTCTTTGAAAAACAAAAAAAAAAAATGTAGAATTTGATAATGATTGGTTAGGTATAAACGTTAAGATAACTCTATTAATTGATATTTCATAAAATAGTCATTCGATAGGGTTATATGAACTTAGAGGGTTGTTTTGATGATTTTAATGATTATTATTCTGTAAATGCATACTTTTTACGATCGTGAATCATATTTTGTTCAATATACAAACTGACACTGACCTGCACATTGCAGGATACGTAAGAAAATTTGAGTTTCGCGGGTTACCCTTAAAATTGAAAATATTCCAGATATCAAAAGGCTTATTCCACTTTTCCCCCCTGAGAGAATCCCCCTCAGGGGGGAAATGTGGACTCTAATGTAAAAAATGTCCAGAAAGTCCCCTTGACATTTTGAGTTATTCCACTTTTCCCCCCTGAGAGAATCTGCCTCAGGGGGGAAAACTGGACTCTAATGTAAAAAAGATCCACAAATCCTCCTTTTCATTTTTGATTATTCCACTTTTCCCCCTTATTTTTAGTTTTAGTTTCTACGCTCGGCTCTTAAACTTTTTTTTAAAGAACCTTGTTAATAAAATGTGATGAAGAGTAAAAACAAACACAAACAAACAGCGATGAGGGAAATCGGTTGATTTTAGCCAAAATAATAATTAAAACAGTTTAAACAAAGTACCTACCTAGAAATACTAAATTATTTAGCATAATAATCTCCCTGAAAGTTTCCCTTAATAGCATGCATCACTTCACTGGATATAAAACAATTTTCAAGTTTTTCGGCAATTTGCAGAAAGTAAAAATGAAGTACAAAGATAATAAAAAGAAAATATAATATAAAACAATCACTTGTAGACGATACGGTTGACTAGTAATTAGACAGTTTACCAGTGCTGAAGGGTGTATTTACGACTGAGGTAAGCCGGAACAAAAAAAAATGTCAATAAACCGTTTCATTAAATTGGTTCCTATTTCGATCTACTTTTCTAAGGTATAAGCTTCATGCGAATCTGCGAAAAATGACAGTACCTAATTCATGTAATGCTAAACAACTGCTTATAATAATATGAATTCGTCAGATTATTAATATCTGTAAAACCCCCTTTATTCCATAAACTACTAGAATCTGAGGAAAGTAAACACAGCACGGCCTAACTCATTAGGTATGTGTTTCTTATTTTCAAAACATAGCCTTGAAAACCATGTTTCCTCACAAAGCAAATAATCCGTTAATCAACAATTTACTGTTATTAATGCCATGCTAAAGATCCTAAAAAAATTACTCTAAATAAGTAATTTCAAATCAATAACTATCTACTTACCCCCCAAATACTAATTCTAATGGGTGTGCAACGGTTGATATAATAACAAAAAATCTAACGTTCACTTGACCTAATTTTAGTTAATATACTTTTGTTTAATATAATGATTAGTTGAACTAATGAATTGTTGATATAATTTCATTTTACCTAATTTCTTATGATATGATGAACTTTTCCCATAATCCTCATTTGACATAATATTCATTTATTCATTTACTATAATATTCATAATCTCTAAGTAACTTTTAATATAATTTAAGTTTTTTTTTCTTCGCCTTATACCCTATACGCCTGCCACCCTCAACTATTGTTACCAGGAGAAACTGGATGCAATCTGGACTTTAGGGCACCCCAACTCGGACAGGTTAGGTTAGAAGGGGATGGCGGGGTCGTGTGAGCGAGCGAAGCGAGCGAATAGACCCCGCCATCCCCTTCGTGGTTATTTTTTTATAAACCACCCAGAAGTAGGAGCCCTGCGAAGCGGGGCTCCGTCGACTAAGCCCACCCTCGACCGTGCATAGAATATTTTAAGGTTTGGTTTGGTGCCATTTGAGTTAGGCTAGAACTGTGACCATTAAACATGAAAATTAGGCCAAAAGAACATTAGGTCAAATGAACGTTATATAAAAAGAATATTATACATATTGAAAATTATATAAAATGGACGTTATACTAAATGTTATTATATTAAAGGAAAATTATATGATATTAAACATTAGGTCATATGAGTTTAGGTTATTTGATATTATAGCACATGAACATTATATTATATGAACGTTATTTCAAGTAAAATTAGTGCATTTGTTATTATACCAAACATTACACACACAATTCTAATACTAAATAGTAAATACTACACACTAATCACCAATAATAAATTCAATGAAGAAACTCCTCCGAAACGGCTTGACCGATTTTTATGAAATTTTTTGTGTGTATTTGGTAGGTCTGAGAATAGGTCGCAGGCTATTTTATTAAATATTTTTGCAAAAAAACGTTTGCGGGGTCAGCTATTCATACTCGTACTACAATAATTATATAGTATAAATCTGAAAGTATGTCTGTCGGTCTGTTACCTCTTCACGCTTAAAACGCTGAACCGATTTAGATGAAATTTGGTATATAGTTTGAGTCCCGGGAAAGGACATAGGATACTTTTTATCCCGATATTCCCACGGGATCGCTACTTGGGCGGGTGAAACCGCGGGTCGCTGAATATTATAAATGCGAAAGTGAGTTTGTTACGCCCGCTCCTGCATTCTAGGTTATCTAGGTAAAATATCTGGCGGGGCCCGCGGTAAATATTTTGGCAACCAGCACCGGCAAACAAATCGGTGCCAATTTTAAGACCTTAGGGGGGATTTCTGATGGCCCTATACGGGGCCCCGGTGTGGGCGCGTTCTCTGCGGCGGCGAGCCGCCCACTATCTGAACGCGCCCCAAAAGGTGGTAGCCGTAAGGCTGATCCGGGGGTACCGCACGATCTCGGGCGAGGCGGCAAGCCTCCTTGCCGGACTGCCGCCATGGGATCTGGAGGCGATAGTCCTAGCGCGCCTGTATGAGTGGCGCGCGGAGGCACTGAGCCGGGGGGAACCTCCGCTTCCGCGGCAAATCGCGGCGGAGCGGACAGACCTCCGGCGCGATCTCATGGTGGCATGGAAGGAGCGACTTTCGCAACCCAGCGCAGGGCACGCCACGATAGTGGCGATAAGACCCCTCTTTGAGGAGTGGCTAGAGAGGCGTCACGGCGTCCTCACCTATCGCCTGACGCAGGTCCTCACCGGACACGGATGTTTTGGGAGGTTCCTGCACATCATCAGGCGGGAGGAGACGCCCGGGTGTCACCACTGCGAGGGTCGCCCAGAGGACACGGTGGAGCATACGGTGGAGGTCTGCCCCGCATGGGCGGAGCACCGCCGTGCCCTCGTAGAGGCGATAGACAGCGGCGGCGACCTCTCGCGTCCGGCCCTGGTTCAAGCCATGGTCCGGGGCGAGAGGGAGTGGGAGGCGGTCACCTCCTTCTGCGAAGCAGTCATGCTAGCGAAGGAGGTGGCTGAACGGCTGAGGGAGAGAGCCTCACACCCCAGCCGCCGCGGGAGACGCTCCGGGCGTCGGGAGCCGCGTGACGACTCCCGGCCACCGTAGGCGCGGGCCTGCGGACGGAGAGTAATGGGTAGCTCACCGTCCGATCAGGACCAGGCCCGTGCCGGACGGCGCGTTGTGTTCCACGCGCGCCTCAAAGAGATGTCAGCAGAAAGGAAGGGGCCTGCCAGGGCCGAAGCCTGCCGGGGGTGCGGGATTGTCCGAAAGGGTTACCGCTACCCCGGAACATAAAGGGCTAAGGAAGGAACACGGATGGGTTTTAGTCAGTAAGAGTCTGACACTCCCTTCGCTCCACCCAGAGCGGGAGGGGTCATTTGATGATTTCCCATCCATAAAAAAAAAAAAAAAAAAAAAGGGGGGATTTCTGGACGTTGTTTTTTTTTGAGTCCAGTTTTCCCCCCTAAGGGGGATTATCAGGGGGGAATTCTGGACTTTGTTTTTTTACATTCCAGTTTTCCCCCTCGAGGGGCATTTTTGGGGGGGATTTGTGGAAAAAGTATTTTTTTCGATTCCACTTTTCCCCCCTAAGGGGGATTCTCAGGGGGGAATTATAGACTTTTCTTTATAGATTCCACTTATCCCCCTCAGGGGGGATTTTAGGGGGGATTTGTGGAATAAGCCTATCAAAATAAGAACATATTGAGTAAAACATCACCTTCGTTTCTCAAGTAAAAACGAAGATTTTAGGCCTCAACATTTACTCTACCCGAAATAAAAATAAAGTAAATGCATTTTTAAAGCGAAAACGAGTGTGATGTGTATATTTGAGCGTATTTTATGGAAGGGAGACCTAAAATGTTTTGTTCTTTGTGCTCATTTTAGGGTTTGTGCCCTAAAAAAGTATAGGTAATATCGCCTTTTTGGTGAGATTATGAGTCACGCAAAGGTCCGTCTTAGGTCAAAACACAGAAATGGCAAAATTTTTCATATCGACGTTTTTTTTTTCTTTTTAAATTGTATTTTTGGTGTCTTTATCATTGTCGTCATCAGCCAGGCTCTCACTGCAGGACATCGTCCTTTGATGACAGCAAAAGGTCTTGGAAACATTTGCATATCTTTGAATTTTTCCACACTATTACGTTGTGTTGTGTATTAGAAGTTTTCTTTTGTCACGAAAAAGTGCCTTGTGATTTTATCAAAGAAAGCCAGTAGTATTATATTGTTAATAAACTACTTGATTCTTAAAGCGGCCTAAAGAAAACATGGACCATATATAAGGAATTTGCTATATAAAATACAATTATTTAAAGTTGGTACTTTATGGCCGATCCCTATAATTTACGGACCGTTATTAGGTACCTTTACTAATAATCACACTAATATTATAAAGGCGAAAGTTTGTAAGTGTATGTGTGTGTGTTTATATGTTTGTTACTTCTTCAAGCTCAAATGGCTGGACCAATTTTGATAAAATTTTGTATGGGGGTAGCTGACACCCTGGATTAACATATAGGCTAATTTTTATCCCGATATTCCCACAGGATCGACACTTATGGGGGTAAAACCGCGGGGCGCAGCTAGTAAAGTAATAAAAAGGACCCTAGGACTAGAGCTACTGAGTTTTTGAACTTTTAAGTCACATACACAACAAAATCAAACTATTCATCTTAAAAACTCACGGCCAATCTCGTTACATCGATTACCTCATGATTCCAACCTCCCAGTAGTTAATCTTAACAATAACATCTTGGGAAAGGAAAGAATCATTAAGACTGCATGCATTATGATTGCACAGAACATTAAGCTATCACGATCGGTTACTTCATCGCTTGCAGGCCATCGTTCTGGATTTTATACATCTGTTACTTTTTAAAGGTCACTGGAGCAATATGTGGGTTGTTTGACTATAGGTGTTGCAATGGGTACATCAGGTGAGGAGATCCATATCTCCATAGGCCATTAGAAGTTATGATTTTAATTTTTGTGTTATTTTTTATTTAGTATATCACAATTATTATTTTTTTAAATTTCAAACACTATTATAACACCTTTACAGAATCATCCAAGGCGATGTTATAAGGCACAATGTCTATTGCTTTACAAACATAAAATAAAACCACCTGCCATGTAAGCAAAATTGCAACAACGTTATAACGCTGCCTACATGGCGTGAATCAATAATTGAAAAACGTCTGATATTATAATATCAGACCTTTTTCAATGATTAATTGTGCTTTTTGAATGAATCTCGGCAGGTTTTGCCCACATACAGGGTTATTGGAAAAACACTAACAACCTCTTTAAAGGTCATTGTACTCATTATTATGAACAACTTTTACTATGGGACCAAACCTGAAATCGCTAAAAAAAATCTGCTGCTCCCTACATTTATGTTCGTATAACTCGTCAAAATGTAGGGAACAGCTGATTTTTTTTTCGCGATTTCAGGTTTGGTCCCATAGTAAAAGTTGTTCATAATGATGAGTACAATGAACTCTTAAGAGGTTGTTGGTGTTTTTCCAATAACCCTGTGTATCCCCCGATACTGTACTAATGTTAATAATACGTGCGTGCGGCTCGTGACATAGGGGCAAACTTGAGTAGGTTTGTCCTAGCCTCTGGACAGTCTAAGATATATCGATCGTTGAACTGACTTCTCTTGTAAGGAATCCCTATAACATAATCAGCCTGTAATATTTCTACTGCTGGGACAAAGGCCTCCTCTTGGTTAAAGGGAGTCGGCCACGCGGGCTTAGTGCGGGTTGGTAGATGTCACATGCCTTCGAATTTTTGGTTCGAGGACATGGCGGTTTCCTCACGATGTTTTACACCTGAAGGACACTTCTTACTGATATTTATTACGAAAATACGTGTATTTTCACTAAATATTAAACAGTAATTTCATTATTGGATCTTATTATGATGAATCACTAAAGCGATGCTAGAAGCCTAGGCAGTCGGAATGCCTTGATAGCTCACTAAATAATCAAACTGAAACGTCATAGCATTTTCGACAAAAGCAAAATCTGGACAGAAATACAAGTTGAGAACTGCAAAAGATGGATAAATTGCATACCTATTATGTGTGAAAAGGTTGTGTATATGAAGACATCCAGCATTCATTTGTTTCAGTCGCATGAACGCCTTAGTCTCACCTCCATTCCTGATTGGCTGTTCATCGTATTCGACTGACTTACTTTATTATAATTAATTGGTCATGTTATGAAATAGGGCCCAGGTCGCCTGGCGCCATATTGCGCGAGGCAGTGCACAGGCCCTTAGATGGCCATCTGGAGTGTGACGGTTACCTGGCTTACCTGCCAAGCGGATCATTGACCTGATTATCATATGCTTAAGTTTTTTGCGCTTCTTTGTCATACTATGGAACCCAGCAACAATTTCACAAAATGGTAGTTAGGTATTCAACCTTAAACCAAGTTAACGTTTTGCGTAACTTGCGCTAAGCCAAACTATCTATGGATGGATTATACGGCTGAGGTGGTTGAAATAAACCATGAAACCAAACTATAAGCCTAGTTTTGGGAAGTCTGATCAGCAAATCGGGTGTCAAATCTCATATCACCCGTTTTAATAAGTTTAAAAAAATCATCATCATCCTTTCAGCCAATAGACGTCCACTGCTGAACATAGGCCTCCCCAAAGTATCCCCACATCGATAGCTCCTATGTTTTTCGTATTCAGCGGATTCCTGAACAAAATAACATCAATAAATTATTAGACACAATAACACACAATAACTTGAAACGGCGTTAAACAAAACAAAATACACTTTTCTAGGTAATCATACGCTTGTATAATAATCAAAATAAACAGTTCTTTTTTGTCATCAACCCGCAACTTCGTCTTACTGACGTCAATGCTTATTTTAGATTCGCAAACCACAAGTAAGAATTGTATTTAATGTGCGATTCTTCTGAAGAGTGTGTTTACATACTTTGCTGTTGGTGTAGGTCGTCGCCACGAGAGGGTCCTAATGACCTGATCTGGGTTTAAAATTAGCGTGTTGATATTGATTTTCACTCTCTTAAGTGGGATAAAGTTTTATGACTTTTGAATGTGTGGAGGTTTTTTGTAGGATGCGTTCCCTTTGTACACACACGTTCTCTTGCCGTGAAAAATTGCAGTTTATTCGCCGTGTAGGCACGGTCGTGTTGTATGGATCACTATGGAAGCCTGTTGACGGACACGTTTTTTCTACGGTGCGGTTTATACGCCGTACCGTAAAGAAACCGTGCAGTATACAAAGAGCCTAAGACTCTTGATCAAAAATTTGAAACACATCAATAATCTTTTCCCTTTTTACCCAAATACTGAAGAATAAGAGTAGATGTCAATATCTGACAAAATTATTCATCATCTTGATAGTTATTTGTATTTTTCTGAACATATCTTCGTTTCTGACGTTCACAACCTAAAGACTGCAGGAAACTATAATCCTAAGATTTGAATGGCTGTCAAAATCGTACCTCAGGTCCAGTTGAAAACCAGCGTTAGGCACTAGTTGTTTGGCATTTTTGCTGAACTGAGCCTTTTTGGTGCAGCCGTGAGAAACACTCTCCTGCTAATTTCTTACATCGGACTTTACACTTTCTATTTCATTTTTATTTGTTGCTATCTGATGTTTGTATCTGGTGTATTGTGTGTCTTTTAGTCTGAGCTAAATAAATTTATTTTCTTTCTTTCGTTACCTGAATATATAATCGGTGGTTGAAACTTCGACGTAAACACACGAGGGCTTTATAAAGCTGAATCACGACGTCAGAAAAACTTCTACATATATCCAATGATACATTAACTAGCTTAGAATCTAATGAAAAAAGTGAAAATGTGTCCGTTTCTCAATCACGCTACTATTACAGATTCGCGACGCCTGACATTACGCTCGGTTGCAGGTAGCTGATCCCTGGCTAAGTTTATATCGGAACCGGTCGGGCGGCGTCTGGTGACATAACTAGTGTTATGATAATGTTCATTTTAGTGTTATGTGATTAGAAAAGGTCTTATGTATTTGAAAATATTATGAGCACATGGTGATGACCTTGATTCGTTTGTTAAAGACCAAAACTGTACAAAATGTTGGCCTCCTTGTAATACTATTTCTTAAAATGAGTAGGTATAGAGAAATTGAAACAATCAGTAAGTCCTTAGTTCTAGTGGTATTCGTCTAAGTCCCTCTCATTAAACCATTTATTTCAATAAAACTGGAAAAAAGCCAGATACTTTCGAAATGTCAAAAAGTTATTTGCCCGTTCCAAATATTAATTCTTTGGGCGAAGAACAGAAAGGAAACTCCCTTTTCCACCTTAGGCATCATTTGCGCAGACTCCACAGCCTACAAATTTCCAACCTTACCTAACTGTCACGGTTCATAAGCCTCCTACATAATAAATAATGTATAAGAAATCACAATTTCTATTCTGTGAAAGACTTCCACTCCATCTAGCACCGTTATTATGACGTAATGCGTATTGTCATGTCAGCTACGCGCGCTGTCAGCTGTCATTCGGAAACGGGAAGGAACATGATTACATGCGATTTTTTTGTGTGATATATTGTATGATGTGATGATTCGGTGACATAATGAACTCTAGATGCTCTTTTGTTATGTGAAGCTGACGAGAATTGGCTTTAACGAAATCCTATGAAAAGATATTATCAGTTACCAAAGAAGCGATGGATGGACTGTGTGAAAGATGATATGGCTAGTAAGCAGGTAAGTACTGAGATCACGACTAATAGAGAAGTATGGAAGGAGAAGACACGCTGCGCCGCCGCCGACGCCAAATGTACTGGGATAACTCGGGAGAAAACCAAGAGAATAATGAATGATGAGTTACATCGCTGTGAGAGGTTTTTTATACATGGCTTAGGCCGCGTTTCCACCAGAGATGAGCGAGGATGCGTAGTGAGGAATGTGTGTAAAATTAACCAATAACAACGCTAACTTAGTTCAAGCTATGAAAATGAAGCGATGTTATTGGTTTGTTTCACACACATCCCTCGCTACGCATCCTCGCACATCTCTGGTGGAAACGCAGCCTTATGGTCTCTGATCATGCTATTGTTGGCCCCTTACCTAACTAATAAATTCCTCTCAGTCTTTTTTCTTCCAAGACTTGATTGACTCTAGCAGCCAGTCGAAGGATTGGTTGATTGTCAATTCTAAAACAAGAACACGTTCATTTTTACTTTATTCACATTTCCTCTTACTTCATTTGTTTTTGTTCTCTTACATCCACACCCTCGTTACGATGTCGCTCGGTGCGTAAGAGTGTTCAGAAGTGGGAACTACCCTTACGTCACAAAGACTTGCGTGAACGATACACGCACGCAAACGCACACTATAAATTGTCTTACACCTTGTAACAGTATGCCTAGTTGATGGTGTATATTTGTGTGTTTGGGGAATCTGCGCTGAAAATTGACTCCAGGGGTGAGGCGGCGGTTTGCAACGCACGTACTGAGTAATGCGCCCCCGCCCCTCCGTCCCACCGCTCACATACCTAAGGCGCGGCCAACTAGTTCCGCGCGGACTATAATAGAGATATATGGAAGAAAAATATATGTTGCGCCGACCCCAAATTAATTGGGATAAGGGCAACATGATATTGCAAGATCCATGCAATGGAAATCTTTCAGAGTTTAGAGAATAAAACCGAACCTCCTTTTTTGAAGTTTTTTACAAAAGGGATCAAACCAGAATAAGATTATACGTACAAAAGTCATTCTAAACCCGATTTCAAAATCGTTAGGTTTATAAATTATGTTCCCAATCTGAACGCACCCAACCGATTTTTAAGATATCATGTGAATCGGAGTTCCCTTTCGATTTTATTCTTTCTTTTTGTGCTCGATGTAGCAACCTATATGTACCTAAACTGTACATGTGGTTGTTTATGTATGCGCAACTTTATGTAATCCATACTAGTATTATAAATGCGAAATTGTGTCTGTCTGTCTGTTACCTCTTCACGCTTAAACCGCTGAACCGATTTAGATGAAATTTGGTATATAGTTTGAGTCCCGGGTAAGCCCACGGAATCGATACTTATGCGGGTGAAACCGCGGGGCGCTCTGCTAGTTCGTAATATATGCTTTGCCGTAAAGTATGGTATGGTTTTAATGTGTTTTAATATTATAACAACTAAGATTTGTTAACTAGCTGTTGCCCGCGACTTTGTCTGCGATCCAGAATGAAAATCCCTATGTCCTTCTGCAGGTCATGGTCTAACCATATGCAAAATTTCATCTAAATCCGTTCAGCCGTTTTAGCGTGAAAGCGTAACAAACAAACAAACTTACTTTTGCATTTATAATATGGATTCTAAACGGTCAACAAAAACAATAGAGCTCATTTTAAAGCATTGCAAAGTCCAAACAAAAAATTAAACTTGTATACATTTTACAACTACATAATTCACAATATCTCAAAACAACTTCCTACATACCTTCCTCATACAATAATATTATTTACAAACTTAGAACAATATCGTTATAATAATGGGAACTTTTCGTCTGCGGTTCCCACAACAACGGCTTGCAGGAGGTCATTAGTGCTATGTGTTATGAAACCAGTGACATGTAGGTACTAGAAAATTAAAAGATATGTTGATATAGGAATGTATGACGTATACGATTTCACTCATTGTTCTTTTGGCAAGGATCTTGCTTTAAGTCACCCGCAGCGACGCGTCTCTGGTTGAACACTTCATGGAAATTATTCTACCAGAGACGCGTCGCACCTGTCTGCGGGAGCCTCGAACGATCGCGTAAAAGTTAAGTGTCAATTTGCTTAGTTAGCTTAAATTCGAGATTTATTAAAAATTGTGTTTCCTTCCAAAACTTATTCCAATCATGTTAGTATTTTTTTTTCAGACTAGGCTTCAGAAAAACATCTTTTAAGTCTTATCCTAACACAGACTTGCGTATCATAGTAATTCTCCTTAATTATTGCTTACTATTTTAAAGAATCAAGTTCTTCTAACTGAACAGACAGCTGTGCTGCTGCGGAGTTCATTGCGCCACTTCTTCTTCCCAGCAAAAGCACTAGAAAGTGGTGAAGAACGGACATTTTGGGAGACTGTCTCATGTAATTCTGACGTTCAAAAAGTGCGGCTAGTTTGAATAAATTACTGTTATCATTACATAGTATAAAACAAAGTCGCCGAAATGTATGTACGCGCATAACTTCCGAATGACGGCACCAAATTGGATAATTATTTTTTTGTTGTGTTTGGTATTGCCAGGACAAGGTTACTATGACAGAAAATTTCGGAAATTCGAAAAAAAAAAGACGGGTTGCACTCCGGGAGTGCCGGCAGAAGTGAAAACTTGAATATTAACGTTGAAATAAATCAATTATTAATTGAATTAATATAACTAAGATTTTTTCACTATTTCTGCGTCACTTTTTTCATTAATCGATGCACTTTGTTCAATTTCCATTTTTTGAAACACTTTATATACACGAATTTTACGAATACACAGCAGTGTGGCTACTACACAGACGGTCGAGCCATCAGCTGTCCATCCACGTCCGCGTCCACCATCACCATCACATCACATCACCATCACCATCGCCATCGCCATCGCCATCACCATCGCCATCGCCATCACCATCGCCATCGCCATCACCATCGCCATCACCATCGCTATCACCATCGCCATCGCCATCACCATCCATCCATCCATCCATTATCGTGTCTCACTTGGTTCACTTCGGTTGGCGCCGTAGAAAGAGATGGGGGGGGGGGGGAATCTCTCCTGACGGTCACGTGTCCTGACGCGATGCCCTGACGCGAGTTTAACATTTTTTACCCATTACAAAAAGTGTTCAACGCCGCTAAAGAAGTTTTCACTTCAAAAAAAAAATTGCACCCGTGCAAAGCTGGGGCGGGCCGCTAAAATGTTCTCTAGGATATTGATATAATTGGTCTTTAGATCCGGATTTTACTCGCACCCGGATTTTCACAACATGTTTCATAGAAAATAAAAACAGTACCTACCGGCTTCCAACATTCACTTCTAAGTAAAAACGTCGACAGCGATGCGGATGAATTTTTCGACGCTATATTTTAGTTTGTTGATAGTTTTAGTTAAGTTAGGATTTAATTTTGTTGTTTTTATTAATTAATTAGGTATTAGTTATTATTTGATTAGGTACTTATTATTTCATTTGCAACAATAAATTTTATGAGCACCCAGTAAAAACTAATTGTTGCTGTTAATTTATTTGCAATTCTAATTTCACATAGTTGTTATATATCAAGACACGGCTACGTACTGTACAGTCGAGTTCTTTAATATCTGAGCATGTTCATGAATCAAAAATATATAGGCAATGGTAAGTTTCATAAAACTCTAAACAGCTTCGCCGTACAATAAATTGTAAACAATCTGTGACATCATAAATATGTGACTACATTAAATCAATAATATTACTACAGATAAAGACTCTAAAAATTGTGCGCAATCCCTTGTTCATATTATTTAGCGCAAAGTTAGGTTCACAAATATCTATGCAATTATTTTTCTATGAAAAAGATCTTGAAACAAAATCAACTTGAAGTTGTCAGTTATGACATCCTTCAACGGCAATATTGCATTATTACTCGAACTTCTGCTCCGGCAAGCAAAAATAAATTTTATGGTAAAGGCCATTTAGTTGAATATTCAAAGCTGTATAGATATTTATGAATCCTAGGTTGCAACAAATATATTGAACACTAGAGTATTTAGATATTTATGTTCCGAAGAGTAGTCAGATATTTTTGACTGCACTACCGTAACATACTTATGAACAGTTTATATGAAAACATTTTATTGATGTCTAAGTGTGTATAGAACTATATGATCATTTTAATGCTTACAATATTTTGAAACATTGTCACTGACAATATATTAATGAACTCGACTGTACCAGTATGACTCACGTACGATCCAAATATCCTTCGATCACAAAATGAAAACAATGTAATAAAAACAATTCTTGGAATAATATACAAGTATAGATAATATCAATTATATTAGACATTTATGTCACCTAATACTTTATTATTTTCTTACTCACAAGATTTATTTGACATTTAAAACGTATGACATATAAATTCAAACTATTTTATTTGCTTACGCTATTTTAAAAATACACGACAATTTTAATTTACAACGTTGTTAAAGTTTTTTTTTGTTAACACTCGAATTTCATAGTGGCTAATTTATTTTCACTGTATTATTAATATTATCACACTTTTTATTTTTATTATGAATTATTTATTAATAGTATCATACTTTTTATGTTAGCCGTCAACCGGTTATGATGCACCTGTTGATAATTACAGTGACACATTTTTATTGCTGTGTTAAAAGTCTGATTCTGTGAAATTTTTTTTTTTATTAATTCTCTACGAATTCATCATGGATCTTAAAATAGCAGTAATAAAATTAATATCAGGAGTCTTGATTGTTTTGCCATCTCAGTTTAATCTAGGTATTATTGAATGGTTAATTATAGGTGGCTAATTAAGTGCCTGAGTAAAGGTCATCGTCATAATGGGTTTTTCCCCATTTGTCTTTAACCGGTGTTACGTACTCATATTACTAAGAAAAAATAAGCACCTATGATAATTTCGTTCATAATTTATTGATCTCTTTTATTTTAATTGGTGATTAATTTATAAGTTAGTTCGTATTCAAGGAAGTCTTCCTTTATGGGTTAGGCTGCTAGTTTTATATGATCTTAATTCTCTTTTATATCTTATTAATCATCAAAACGAATAAAAAGCTAATAAACTATCTACTATGTAATAAGAAACCCGTTTATGAAATAATAGTTGTTATCCATATTACCCGTTGTATCAACATTGTATAACCGAACAAGCCGCATAACCTGGCCAGTATTCAGTTGTTATGAAATTAATTAAAATCCAATCGTTAGTAAATTAATTATTCATAATGTGATAATTATGTTAATTTTATTTTTAAATTCGATATTTGATGAATTAGCCTCTTGGTGGCGTGTTTTGAAAACTGGATAAATAATGTGTTGTTATTTTTTTTTTTGGCACACAACGTCGTCATACTATGTGCTATATTTTATTTTCAAATTCAATAAATTGATAATTTATAATTATACCGAAATGATCATAATTCTCGCCGAATATTGCCATATTTATTTTTGGTAAAAAGTTATAAATTACGTATTAAGATAAATTCTAAAATACGTCAACGTATATGGATTATGAAAGATACTGTTGATATTAAGTATACTGCAATGACTTCAGGAGTAAGAAATAGTACCAAGGATACAGAGCGAAAGTAAAAAGCATTCTCTTCTCTCTCTGTATACCTTAAAGTATTACTTTAGTCTCCCCAAACAACAATAGCCTAAAACAAATTAAATTGTAACTCCGCCACTAACAAGTGACGTCACGACACTCCGCAGTGAAAACGAAAGTACGACGGAGAACGAAAGTGCGCGAAGTGTGCCGAGCGTTGCGCGTGCGCTACATACGGTGTTACGTGGCGGGCTGACCTGGATGTTTGAGCTGGTTCAGTGGTTACTTGGATTACTTGGATTAATGGGTATAGCTACTGTTTGGAGTGGAGCTTCGTGGAGTGGGTATTTTTTGTCATGTCATATTGTGCACTGGGCCTGCGTGGTGGATTACGGCCCACTCGCTCTCACTGAGAGGAGGCCTGTGTCCCAGCAGTGGGAACATTATAGGCTGATAATGTATATGTATATAAGGTGTAAAAAAATTAACCTTAAAAACTTTAAGAGGTGCTTTAGACCATCGAACTGAACAACTTTCACTATGGGACCAACTCTGAAGTCACGAAAAAAAAAAATGAGCTGTTTCATACATTTTGGCCGAGTAGGTATTGAACTTTTGTATGAAACAGCTGATTTTTTTTTCGTGATTTCGGAGTTGGTCCCATAGTGAAAGTTGTTCAGTTCGATGGTCTAAAGCACCTCTTAAAGTTTTTAAGGTTATTTTTTTTACACTTTGTATAATTGGTAGTAATTGTTAAAATTACAGTAGACCGTAGTTACTTCAGTGGGCAGGGCACATTGCTCGCAGAACAGATGGCCGATGGAACCGAAAGGTTCTGGAGTGGCAACCGCGTACCAGAAGACGTAGTTTTGGAAGGCTTCCCACAAGGTGGACAGATGACTTTGTGAAGGCCGCAGGAATTCGCTGGATGCGAGAAGCACAGAACCGGTCGAAGTGGCGTGGGGGAGGCCTATGTCCAACAGTGGACGTCTTTTGGCTGAAATAATGATAACAGTTTTTTTTATTAACACTGACATGAGGCCTTCACGTCAATGTTAATAATTTTTTTTTCTAAAAACCACATTGGACTGGCTGGTCTCTCATTCTATTGCAACTTTATACTATGCTAGGCCAGGTCATGATCAAAGTCTTACCACGGATATCGAGTCGACACGGTCGGCTGCTCCTATTCTGGGTATTATATACTCCTTTTTCGGGTAGCCCGACTAAAGCTGTACAATTCGCAACTTCTCCGCGTCAATGCGTCATTAGGTTACGAATATACAGGGTGTTACGGAAAGGGTATATCAATACAAACGGGTTGAAGAGTGTATCTGGTCTAGAATCTCTGTGCAAAATTTCAGCTCAAAAGCATTAACTTTGAAAATGCTTAATATTTTTTTATTTATTTACCGTTTGTATTGATATACCCTTTCTATAACAGCCTGTATGTATGTATATGCATGAGTTCCGGTTGATTCCGAAACAAATGAAGCGTCTCAATACGGATTGCGGATTCAAAACTTGGCATGTCCTTTTTCAATTGCTTGTGTAAGGACCTAGATAGCAGTGTTCATAATCTCAGATAATGAAATGAATGACGAAAGGAGGGGAAGACTGCAGACAACAAAACAAAATAATATAATTAATATAATTAGTCAATGTTTAGGTCGATGAGGGTATTCTCTCTACTACCGAGATTTTAGCTAGAGTTTTTGTTCTTTTTGTTATCTTTTATTATTATTTTTTTTTTATTTGTAACGTGAATGCTGTGTTTTTTCTTCACTTTTGTTGTGAATGCTGTGCACGTCTGTAATTGACGTAAACACTAGTCCATGTCTCTGTTCTCTGTTATTTGTAAATGTTTATGTTTGTGTTGTTGATGTGCCTTAACAATAAATAAATAATTTACATTCCATCGTCACTTAATCAGAGGGGCAATTCTCGTAATTATAAGAACGTTCACAGTCTGATCTCAGTCTCAATCTGTCAAAAATATACCTCTAATTTCCCTACATTTTTGACATTTGTCGCCGAGATGAGACTGCGACTAGATTTTGAACGTTTTCAATTACGAGAATTGGCCTTCTGTTATCTACTTTAGTGAAATGTATTCTAAATTGATTTTTGAATGACCATTTGTAACAAATAGGTCCTAATACGTTTTTTGTTGCAAAGGAATTTGAACTTTGTTAAGTATGACATTCAGCTTGTTGTTCCATAACTTGAAAATTATCTCAAGTTCTTAATTCAAATAATGAAGATCATACCACAATTGAGTAGATTTTTTTTATCTTTCATTATTGCCAGTACGCTATAATATAGGGTTCCTCTAGGTTTAGCAACATAGATTCTCATGAATCGTTTAAACTTTTAATAACTGGCATGGGCGTCATCAAATTGAGTGAACACACTTTGCAATAGCTGCAGAGTACTAGTCTATAATTTTGTTTTTATTATAAGAACAAGCTACTTGAGTTAATATCATACATTAGGTTAGTCTGTACGTCGTCATATCAATTAAAAGTATATATATCTATATATATAAAATTCAAAGTCCTGACTGACTGGCTGATATATCAACGCACAGCCTAAACCGCTGGTCCTAGAGACATGAAATTTGGAGGGTGTGTTCTTTGTAGAAGAATAGGTACCACTAAGAAAGAGCTTTTCGAAATTCCACCCCTAAGAGGGTGATTGGGGGAGGGTGAAATTTCACGCGGATGAAGTCGCGGGCTGAAGCTAGTAGATGAATAAAGACATTGAATAATTAATATTGTACACTCAAATAAATCACGTGCATTTTATTTTATTAACGGAAACCAACTCTAACTACACTAATCGTGGTTTTAACTGACGATTAAACAATTCACACGCGATCTTAAACATTCCTTTGTTACTCAAGAAAATTAACACTATCATTAAAAACTCAATTGTTTTCGGAAATGACAACAATTCACCATAAAGTATTTTTATATTATATTTCCTTCCGGATTCAAATATGGCGGCATTTTTTTAATAATTGGACAAGGCAGAATGTCGCAACGGCCTTGGTGTGATTAAAAATATACCAGGAAATGAACGAATGAATGTATGAATGAGAGATTATTTGATTAGTTCAGTGGCCTTTTATAATCTGTGCCCCATTATTATTATGTGTGATAAGAAACGGATTTAGGTATTGTTTCGAAGTTATTCTGTTCCGTTACAATGTCCTAGTCATTAATTTTAAATTGGATTTTTTGGTCCTTGTTTTAAAAGTCAATCATTGGAATGGGTTCCGGCTTTTTCGGAAGCCGTTACTAATATTTCAATTTGCAATTTGATAATCATAATTTAAAATTGAGGTTGTTTGTCCAATTGCTATTTCAAGTTCAAGTATGCACATTGCAGAATATATTTTTTTTGTATTTAAGTTGCTTCATACAGGGTATTACGGAAAGGGTATATCAATACAAACGGGTTGAAGCGTGTATCTGGTCTAGAATCTCTGTACAAAATGTCAGCTCAAAAGCATTAACTTTGAAAATGCTTAATATTTTTTTATTTCGACATCACGGCGCTGCACTGGCGCGCGGCGGCGTGATGTGCGTGTACTAGGCGCACAGACACACTACAGATAAAGGATAATGACCCTCGTAGTGCGGTGACACGTTTGTTATGATTTCAATTTAATAAACTATCGAAATAAAAAAAATTAAGCATTTTCAAAGTTACTGCTTTTGAGCTGAAATTTTGTACAGGGATTCTAGACCAGATGCACTCTTCAAGCCGTTTGTATTGATATACCCTTTCCGTAACACCCTGTATATCCACATTAAGTGTCTTGTCCTAATTCATTCATTTAATCTTGCGACTCTCTGCCCTGAAATTCTGAATTAAAAATATGACTAAAATTCTGTGACTTTATTTTCTTGCACTTCTTCATGAAAATTTTTATCAGCGAGTGCATTTTTCAACGTCATAAGTTACTGCGACTCACAATAATTCACACTGAAAAAAATACCAATGACGAAACATGGATGGATCCTTTTCTCCATTTACTTCTCCAAATGTTTCGTCATCTTGACTCAGATGACTTAAACTAATCACATCACATTTTAAAACCACAAAGAAAGTGCCTATTCATCTTAAAACTAACCTAAAACCAACTATAGTCGAACCAACCTAAAAGTGACATTTTGACAGCAGACCATAGACAAGTGCGAACTTCACACAGATTACATAAGTACTTTCTATTGTTTACAGTTGTTAAATGTTATGTTATAAGTGAAGTAGTCTGCTTATGTCTTGTGAAATGTGGCAAGGCTATGGGAGATCGCTTTGGAGGTGATTTCTTTAAGCCAAGTGTGTATTGTGTTTTGCGAAAGGAGGTTTTACATACCTATGTTTGTTTGTTTGATGAATGATGGGACTTTTGTTTTATTTACCGCTGTCTTTTTAAAGTCGTTTCTGGGTAGTATAAATACAGATAAGAACGATCTAAGGGGTCTTGCAATAAAACCTAGTTAGGCATATCGATTACGGAGTCTTATATCAATTTCGTTAATTTTCAGTAGGTAATCATTTTTTCGTCAGTATTTCTTTTATCGGTATAGAAATAAAAACTATTATTTTCCACTAACACTTCGCCCGCGACCGCGTTGTCCACGTGGATATCATTTCTTTTTTTAAACATATTGCCTAAGACAACCAGGTATAATACTTACATATAGCCTCTCATTAGTGAAAGATGTTTTGGAATCGAATCAGTTGTTCCGAATATTACCCCCTAGGTACAGACGTCAGCACATCAAGCTACCCGAAACTGTAAAATTTCCTCAATCAACTTTGTACCTTATACTTTAGCGATAAAGTTGAAAATCTATTAAAAAAATTTAACAGATTGTAGTAGCTTGATGTGCTGGCGTCTGTACATAAAAACTCAAAATTTTTACCTCTTTATAATACTTGTAGAGATGTATAAAACCAGAAACGTAAATAGGTTCCTACCAACCCACAAAAAAAAACAATCAAAAGACATCAAAAATCACATTCAAAGTTTTAACAAATAATTCCCGATCCATCTTCAAATTACTCTACCATAACAAATTACAGCAACAGTCATATTTCACAAGCCCGCTAATGCATCGTTTCCTTGCAAACTACTAAGTACTGTAGTTTTTCACACGAACACTCTATAATGCTGTGTGTCCGTTCGTTATGTTATGACCTTCTGTTATTGAGAAACAGCGCTCGTGAAATAATTATCATCGATTGTTTTAACTCTTACTTTTAGATTTGTTTGTTGGTCATTTCGATTTCGTTTCTTGGCAAAAAATAGTTCCGTAACTGACTGAGTCATTGATAGACAACGCTATGGACAGCTTAAACGATTGAAGAATAAAACATGGATTTTTGAAGATAAGTTCTTAGATTTAGGCTTCTCAAAAAGCTTGGCTTGCTTGATCTACCATCTGGGATTTCTCAGTAGCAAGTAGCAGCCCGGCCCGGAGTCTACAGGTTGAAATTGAAAACATGCGACAAATCGAAATGGGAGATTGTACTCATCATTATGGACAACTTTTACTACGGGACCAAACCTGAAATCGCGAAAAAAAATCAGCTGTTCCCTACATTTTGACGAGTTATGCGAACATAAATGTAGAGAACAGCTGATTTTTTTTTCGCGATTTTTTGTCGCGACAATCTCCCATTTCGATTTGTCGCATGTTTTCAATTTCACCCTGTATAGTTGTGTCTGGTTGTTGGCAATAGACTCGCCCCTATTAGGTACATGGGACTTAAAAATAACTAGCAAAATGTAGGTGTACAGATGCCAGCACATCAAGATACAACAACCTGTCAAGTTTTTTTAATAGATTTTCAACTTTATCGCTAAAGCATAAGCTTCAAAGTTAATTGGGAAAATTTTACAGTTTCGGGTAACTTGACGTGCTGGCGTCTGTACTAAAGGTACACCTCTGCGCTATGTTGTGGGTCCCCTATAATACAGCGTCATGCTGAGTAGAATCCTTCTTGTCTCATTCATGACATACAGCTGTCGACTTTTTCTGTTTTGTGCTCGTGATTATAAATCTACTAGCTGACCCGGCGAACATCGTGCCGCTTCAGAATTAAATAATGTGACAAGTTCAATAAACACGTGGCGCCAGCTATTATAACAATAATGTTATTGTTGTTTTCCTCGGGACCAGCACTTATTTTCGGGATGAAAGGTACCCTATGTCCGTTTCTGTACACCTGACAACGTATATGCAAAATTTCGGGATGATCGGTTCAGTGGTTTAGGCGTGAAAAGGTGACAAACTTACCTTCGCATTTATAATATTATTAGTTAGGATTTTGTGTTTATTATTCGAGTTAATTATCTTTTTGTGCATGCGTTTCTGTGACAAATAAACCTATCTTTCTTTCTTTCTTTCTTTGTTACCTCTGCCTAACCTTTCGGGATACAGGCGTGATGTTATGTGTTATAACATAGCTAGCGAAATGTGAGGGTTCACCTACATCTAGCCCTTTCGAAGATTCGTATTCCCATGGATAACCTACACTAAGAAACGAAAAGGAAAAGAAGGTCGCGGGCAAAAGCTAGTTTATACAACTTTGTCTGTTGCATTGTCTGCATTAAACAGAGGCTTTTGTAATTAAACTGCATAATTTAATTAATGCATGGAATCGGAGTTCTTACAATATCGTGTGCACGTTCCACAATATTACTCATATTGATACATAATCGATTTTGTAATCGATGCCTCATCACTCACTCGATTTCGGCAATCAATAATGGAGAGGAATAATTATTGATTGGAGTGACTGATATTCTTCGTAATGTCTTGAACTGCATGTGAAGACGACAGCACATCAAGCTAGGTACTACAATCTAATAGATTTTCAACTTTAACGCTTAAGCTTAAGGTTCAAAGTTGGTTGGGCAAATTTGACAGTTTCAGGTAGCTTGATGTGTTGGCGTTTGTACTTTTAAATAAACATAACATAACATCACGCCTGTAATCCCCAAAAGGATTAGGCAGAGGTGTACCTATAGTACACCACATTTTGCCAGTTACGTTTAAGTCCCACGTAAAAGGAGGCTATTGCCATTAACCGGTTGCCATTAACCGGGCGCAAATCCAGACTCCGGGCTGCTACTGAGACATCCCTGATGGAAAAACCCAAGAACACTTTGCCCGATTCGGCAATCGAACCCAGGACCTCACACTCAGCAGTAGCGCTTGCCACCACTAGACCAACGCGGCTGTCTTTTAAATTATGGGCGGCCTTTTTATGGCCTATGGCCTACATATTGTTACAAGACCGGATGTTTGTGTACGTGGTATGTGTATGTAATAGAACCCATGATCTAGATTCTTTGATAAGAAAGAACACTGAAGTTTTATCAAGATAACTGTAGTTTGGTATTATCACTTGGTTATATAACATAATCAGCCTATAAAGTTCCCACTGCTAGGACACAGGCCTCCTCTCGGTGAGAGGGAGTGGGCCCAGTGCGGGTTGGTAGATGTCACATGTCTTCGAATTTTTCGTTCTAGGACATGCCAGTTTCCTCACGATATTTTCCTTCACCGTTTTGAGAGCAGTGATGATTAAATAAAATAAAGCTGTCTGGATTCGAACCTACGACCTACAACTCGTAAGTCGCGGCCGTTACCACTGGGCTACCGCTGCTTACTGGTTCACACATGGTTATATGTATTACGAAAATACTTACCGTGTCTTTTAGGATAGAATACAAAGAACTCCCCGGAAGAAATATTGCATTAGCGAGTAATCATGATTGCTTCATAGACTCCAGGCAAAAAGGTCGCTTATGGATAAAGGCGCTTAGCGATTAACAAGTGGTTAACCGTTGGTCCATAACCCAAGTTATTATTATTTCAAGACATAAATACATCAACAAAAAACTTCAAAACATCAATTCAGACCATCAATCCAAACCAAACTAACGATGCGACTTCAACCTTGAAAACATCGATTAAACAAACCGATTATCCTCTCGCATTTTCGCTAAAATCGATTATAGTTATCCGATTATCGATAATCGTACAGCGTTCCGATGCGAGTGGAAAGCCGGCTGACATTCGACATGAGACCGCATGGCCGCGAAGCCGACCTTGCTCCAGTAACGGAGCGTTTCGCAACTTGCTGGGAAAATATGCTTCATACAGCGAGCTATGGGTTTAGGACAAAGATTTTACTGTGAATATTCTGATTTAGAATGTGAATTCGAGGTTGGCAGGCGACTCCCTATTAAGGAATGTTTATTGACTTTAGTTGAACGGAAATAGACGGTTCCGTAGTTGGTAGAACTTTTGTTATAAAGACACGCTTTCGGTACCGCTTAAATATTGTGAAAAAATATGCTATGTTTGAAAACAAACGGCAAATTATAAGTAAAGTTCACTACCACTACTACCAGTATTAGCCAGTTTTTACCTGTTAGTCGACCTCTGCACTTGATCATCGATGATCTTATGACTGCGTCAGTGAGCGGATTTCGCGCAGCTGAATTTTGGCTCACAGATGTTGGAACTTTTTGCCAGAAAAAGTCGACCTATGTGTGTAAGTGGCACAGGCAAAGAGAGGCAATATGCCCGGCAGTAGGCGAAGAACAAATTAATTGAAGTAGTCTTCCAAAAACCTTTATGACGTAGATAGTAGTAGGTAATTAATTAAGTTTTATATCAAAATACAAATAGGCAGTTGAATCGTTGTGATTTGCAACTTGTTTTTAATTTGACGTAAATATAATAGATGTGTTTACACTCGCTGATATATTTTTTATTTGCAGCCGGATCCTTTTGATTCATAAAGTCATCAAGTTTATTATCATGCCAAAGCATGAAACTAAAATAAATAATCGTTTTCTGCCTCTTTTATTTATCAATTTATCATCCTCTTGCATTTATCGCAATATAATTTCGGACAGGCGTACACAATGTTAATGAAAATTGACAGTGCTCTGCAAAGATGCTTTTTTCCTCGCATCATCATCTGCCTAGCCTTTTCCCAACTATGCTGGGTCAGCTTATAGCAGTATTTTACATGGAGCGACTGCCTATCTGAACTCCTCAACCCAGTTATTGGGTAATACGATACCCCTGGAAGACCCGAAGACTGGTTTTCAGACTTTCGGACTTGTGACTACCCATAACGACTGACGACCGGGTGATCATCAATTTTTTTTTTAATCTGCCTACACTGTCCCACTTCTGAGCAAAGGCCTCGTCCAAACCCTTCCAGGCTTCGTTTTCTAGAGTCACGTCAACCCTTGCGATACCCGTCTAGGTCGTCTTGCCACCTCTTCCTGGGCCGGCTTGGCGCCGTCCTTTATAGATAGATTTTTTCTTGCATACCTAAATATTTTGATGTCTGTACGGTCACCAAAGGAGATGAGTAACCAGGGTCGTCGGATATAGTTAAAGTTACTACTAATGTGCGTGTGCGTGTGTGTGTTAGTTATGTGTGTTGTCTTTGGTCCCTGGCCCTAACATCAAACAATGGACAAAATTGTCAACATTTTTAGGCTTGAGTACGAGGCTTTTGACTACGTTGTATGTGTATATTTTATGTCTCCTTGTTATTTTAGTTTTTTTTTTATTTGTAATGTGCGTTTTGTTTGTGCAGAATAACATTTTTTCTTTCTTTATTTTTCTTTAAGTTTAGTAAGAAACCGATGGATGTTTTTTATAACATTTTATTTAATGAATAGAAAATTAAATTTCATTCAAAAACTTCTATCGGTGTCTTATTAAACTTCGACTATATCCGACGACACTGGTTATTTTGGTGACTGTACATCAAACCACGTCTACTCAAAGGAATGCAATGAACCTATTCCCTTTATATTCCGTCGGTAGGACCAGCAGGCGTTTTCCTTTCATTGTGAACAGTATCATTGTTCTGGGGTCATTGTTCTTAGGTTTTTGCATGCAATTCATACATCTACATACAAATGAAATTCTCAGGAGCTGTGTGATACATTATGTAAACTTTGTTAGATGGTGCGATGTCCCATTTGATTGGACTGTAGTGCTGTAGCAGTGTCAGGATTTCATTAAAGGTACATCCATAGTAATATTATAAATGCGAAAGTGCGTCTGTCTGTCTGCTACTTCTTCACGCTCAAACCGCTGAACCGATTTAGATAGGCATAGAGATAGTTTGAGTCCCGGGAAAAGATATCTAGGATAGTTTTTATCCCGATATCACACGGGAAACTTATGCGGGTGAAACCACGGGGCGCTGCTAGGTCTGAGATAACAAAAAAAAAATTCAACCGAATAAGAACCTCCTCCTTTTTTTGAAGTCGGTTAAATATATTATTAAATTATGTTACTATGTTTTGCTAGTCCACATTGGGCCTGATCATATTTGGCGATACAATGAATTTCGGACGTTGACACGGTCCTTGTTAATCAATTGAATGTGTGAAGTGATAGCAATCTTTATAAGTTGCAGGAACCGTGGTAGGAACTATCAGCAATCAGTACAGTTCTATAGAATCTATAGTATTGTGCCATGTTTGGGTTTTCCGGCCCAACGAATTTTAAAATGAAGTTCCCTACCACCCTGTGTACTATCTGCTCCACCCTGTGTACTAGCTGGGGCTCTGTCTTGCATAGGGTCGCAGCATAATGCTGAGCGATAGCCGTTTTGCGTGAATGTGACGCATGTTTCCCCCTACATTTTTTTTTTTATTTTATTTTTTGTTTATGTTCTATTTTGCGTCATGTTCACCGCAAATAAACGTATTTTCTTTCTTTCTTTCTTTTCTACATTTAATAATGCAACGGGATAGCCTCTTGTACGCACCTTTTATTACACTTTCCATATTTAAAAATACTAAACACTAACTAACACCAACGCAGCAGTATTATGCATTCACAAATTACAATGGATCTCACTTCTCATTTAATTATCAGACATTACTATAACATTATTATTTACTATTATTCACTCGTCAATCAAAATACTATCTTTTCAACTCATTATGTAATATAAATCTTATCATTAACACCATCAGAACAAGCCAAATTGAACTCTAAATTTATCACGCATAGTTCAAATTCAAATGTATCAACAGTCTATTGTTCCCTGCTTTCTAAACGAACCGACAGCGGAATCGATTCAATGATGTTTTAATTAATCGAATGATTTCGAATCGTTTTGCTATTGTGTATCGATTGTGAACAAATTGCCTTCCTTTGTTGCGCATGGCAACTGTCTATATCGTTAATGTAACATTTAACTCATTAACAGTTTCCCAAGACAAGCATTCTTGGCAAAGGTCAGGGATTAAATTCTACTGGTGTGGAATGTCTTCAGCATCTTGTGATGTTATTCAAATTTACACGTGTCTAACTATGGTAGTATATTTTGTGATTGATTTTTCACTCACTTTCCGTAGTCCTATTAACCGGTCAATCACCGCGCGTCGCCTATTGGTGACGAAACAATAGAAAATCAATTTTGTCTCATTAGCGGAGCTCGATAGATTAATTAAGGGTGACCACCAAACTTGTATACCTAGAAAAAGCCTTATTCTGAGAGTAAGTTTTGCATTTTTGACAATTTTTCCATACTAGAACCGTCTGAAGTCAACTTTATTCCAGGAATAAAAGATATCTGACGTTGGTGAAATCAGACTTAAATTGAAAAGTCCCCCAATCAGTCTGATAATCACGGGACTATTTTCCACCCGCACCATACCACCGCACCGTACCAACCCGCACTGGGCCCGCGTGGTGGATTACGGCCCACTCCCTCTCACAGAGAGGAGGCCTGTGTCTCAGCAGTGGGAACATTATAGGCTGATGATGATGATGATTTTATTGATACACATAACGTTATTGCGATAACTATGACGGGCAAAGTGTAATGATTGTCCTTGTATTAAACTCCGAGTACAATACAAAAATAAGTGGAAAGAACATTTATTCTTCATTGTAATTATTGGTCTCTTTGTATTTATTTGTTTTGTTTATTTATTTACTAACTTATTAAATACATTTTAAAATATTTTTATTAAAAAAAACATTAAAAAATATAAAAAAATAGTTATCCGCCAGTATTGGGAGCAGGGTCCAAGCTACCGGTGGTTAGGGCTTCAGAGACAGGAACCTCCTCACAATAGGAGCCGTGTCAAGGAGCACTGCCTATTTGTTTCATTATTTCGATAACGAAATAAGGCGACTTGACTTGGACTAGTAATCCAAGAGTTGTATGTCATCTTAAAAGAGCCCTGTGTCCGGCAAGATTGCAATACTATAATCTAAGTTATTCTTGTTTATGATTACGTCCATAACTTCGTGAGCCCGTAGCATAATTTACTATGAGATGGTTATTTAACTTAGAATCAGAAGTACGGCAGGTCGTGATGAACGTGACAGGCGGCGCTTCCTAACGCAGTTAATTGTGACTGGAGTTATGTAATTAATGTAAATGCTAACGGAGGATTAGCTTCCTCAGTTGATGCCCCTTTTAGTTTACGATTTGTTTGGTGTTCTAGTAATCCAGGTTATAGTTCCACACTATTATTATTACAAATGTATCTCAGTATTCGGACACAAATAATTACGGATACTAATAACACACCACAATATACTAAAAAACATTTTTACAAAAAAAACAACCGTCTTCAAAAAAAAGACACTAGAAAGTGAAAAATAACTTTAATTTCGGAAGTCGGTGGCAAACAACGAAAATGCGAACCCAACGACACCGACTTCCGAAATTAAAGTTCATTTTCACTTTGTAGTGTATTTTTTGGAAGCCGGTTGTTTTTTTTTTTTAAGTTTTTATTAGTATATTGCTGTGGTGTCCTACGACTTCCACACGAACGAAGTCGCGGGCAGAAGCTATTTATTATAATAACATCAAAATGCTAGTCATTTATGATACACAGATTCTTCATATCTTGTGTCGACGTGATAATAAAGCTCATTTTTATTGTTAAAACATTAGCCATTATAGCAAGTTCGGTAGCTACCACCAGTGCACAAGATGTATCTTAATAACATTGACACTCATGGATGAAGTCTCTTTAAATAACTACAATAATAATTGGAATGGGTTTCATTAATTTGAAATCGAAATATTTTTCTCCAACATTAGGTACAGAAAATCTTTGCGCGCGTTGATGTCTTTTACTCTACGGAACCTAAAAAATACTTATAATTTTTTTTATCAATTTTCTATCCATCAAAATATGACCTAAATAAATAATTCTAACTACAAATGAATATCATAACTTCTTGTTTATCATACCCACATTCATTCTAGAGTACAGTTCTAAGAAATGCAATGCTTAACTTATAATATTATGTATCAACAACGAAATCTATGCTAGCGTCCTTCTCTATGCTAACTCTGCGCAAACGCACTTCAACCTTGGTGCACGCGTTGTGGCGTAGCGTCGGCAAATACAACGCACTTATATACTTGTAGCGTTAGCAAATAAATCGGTAATGAGTAAGATGAGATGTTTTTTTAGTCAATGAGGTTTTTTTTTACAGTTTTTTGGACTTGGTTGTATTTTAAAAGGTGTTTGGTATGATGGAATCAAAACTTTATAATCTGCATTCGCGATTTATTGCCGAAAATGTAAACAAATATGAGTTTATGGAAGAATAACTTTAAATCCTACACAATAAAGTTCAGTTTATGCTACAACTTCAAACATTTTTATAACTTTTTCAATAGTGCTCTCTCTGAAACCAACTTAATTATCATTAAAATAAAGTTAATATTTTTTTAACTTAATTAATATTGATTTGAGTTTGAATAGACTTTAGGAAGATCATCATCATCCTCTTACCCTTATTCCAATTTATTTATGATCGGCGCAACATATGTTTTTCTTCCATACTTCTCTATTAGTCGTCATCTCGGTAATCAATTTATATGAGACTAGCTGCGCCCCGCGGTTTCACCCGCATAAATCTCGATCCCGTGGGAATATCGGAATAAAAAGTATCCTATGTCCTTTCCCGGGACTCAAACTATCTCTATACCAAATTTCATCTAAATCGGTTCAGCGGTTTAGGCGTGAAAAGGTAACGTACAGACAGACAGACAGAGTTACTTTTAAATTTATAATATTAGTATGGATACAGGATGATATTTTCTAGATATTCCCAATTTTGTGTTGTAATGTGAAAGTTAAAAACAAAAATTGGCTGCAAAAATAAATACTGAAGGTTGACGAATCTATTTCAATAGGTTCGCTGTCACGAACTCAAGAGTCTAATAATAACTTTTATAACAAACCAGCACCCTAATTGCGTAACACACTATCAATCCCAATCTGAACAATTTTGACAGATATTGCTAATCCATTGCTTCATATGTTCGAAAAATTTGTCTGCTCAACAACGTAAATAACGCAATGAATGTTGTGGAACTGTCAAAATGAAACCCATTCCTACTGTTAGTGTGTTACGCAATTACCCCTAAGTTATTTAAAAATAATGTTAATATTATGCGGACTTCTTGACATAAGAACATAATCCATTAGATTAATTTGACGAAAACAAATAGCGACTTTTGACCTGAACTAACATATTTTAGCCAAAATTAATCGTAACTTTTAACCTTTTAGATTAGGGTTCCACAGAACGACGAGTAAAATGCTTATATCAGAGTAAGAATTCTCTTAAATTCATCACAAGATTTCATTTTGAGACGTAAAATGTCTTTTAATTGGCATATAAACTGTTAAAAACAACTGTTTTTAAATATACACTGCATTTGATTATTATCTAAACTAATATTATAAAGAGAAAAGATTTGATTTTTTTTGTATGTTTGTTTGTTGCCCTTTCACGCTAAAACGGCTGAACCGATTTCTATGAAATGTGGCACGTGAGTAGGACATAGGATATTTTTCACCCCGATATTCCCAAGGGATCGAGACTTAAGGGTGAAACCGCGGGTACAACTAATTGTTTAAAAAAATTGAAAAAATGTAGCTTCACTCTACATCTTCGATTTTGCCGTACTAAAAAATCACGGATGACGTACGGAATCCAATCTTGCCTCAACACGCGCACTTGACAACGTTTTTTTTTCTAAAAGCGTTGACTAATGAAAGCTCACGCGCCGTTTACATAACAACACAAAAGCTTTCTAACGTAACCTTGCACGTTAAGTCTTACCATTCCGTGACTCATTACGACCAGCATCGGTTCAGTTTCGCAACAACCCTGTATATGCCCTTAGAAACAAACAATTGAATTTCGACCTTGTGTTCAAACCATTAGATCTCAATATCAATTGTTCTACTTTTAGAATTCTGCATCAATGGAATTTGAACTTTGAGTTTACAAAGTTATGGCTGGTATTTGACTGAATGATATTTGAAGTTGTATAAATTAAATTTATAAATTTAAGGAATTTCTACTTTATTTGTGTAAACTAAAGGTTCGTTGTTATTTAAGGTTATCGTGGAAGTGAACGTAAACAGAAGTGGCATAAGGAAAAATGGTTCAAATTTTCGTATTGCAGTACAAATGTAATTAAATATAATATAACAGAGTGGTCTGTGGTTTATAATAACAATGCGAAGTCGTGTGTTTTGTTGAGTTCCTTAGTTATCTGGTAATGGAAGGAACAGTTGTTTATATTTGGTCAAATAACACCTCTAAAATGGCGTGCAGTAAAAGAACAGATTCTGAAGTTGACTGCAAATTGAAAATGAATCTTTTATTTATCTGTGAGTCTTATAAATTAACTACAGAATCCTTATACCTACACGTAATAAAACAGTCGCCGAAATGTTTGCACGCGCATAACTTCCGAATGACTCCAAATTGAATAATTCTTTTTTGTTGTGTTCAGTATTGCCAGGACAAGGTTTGTATGAAAGAAAATTTTGGAAATCCGAAAAAAAAGTTGCACCCGGGCGAATCTGGGGCGGGCCGCTAGTGTATAATAATTTGTGACATGGTCATCATTAAAGAATAGCATAGTTTTGATTTATTTAATTTTGTTTTTAATTTTTCGGCCCCAAGCCTTTAAAAGAACAGAAGGCAGCTCTCGTGCATAACAAACGTCCAAATTCAAGTCGCAATCTCATCTCAGCGACAATCAATGTCAAATAATTGTTAAAAATGTAGGGATTTTAAAAGACTGAGATTCTTAAAATTACGAGAATTCCCACTCAGAACTGTTGGTTTAACCAATTATTTATTTATATTATTAATAAGTACTTTATTGTACACCAGAAAATACATAACTGAAACATACGATTACACTAACACAACGTACAATTGAAAACACAATACAATTATTGTTAGTTTTGAAAAGTTCCTTTAATCAATTTTATTTCATGTCTTCGGTTTTTAAATTGTCAATTACTTTCTTATTGAAATGAAAAAATGCTTCTAAAAGCTTAATGTCCACCTTCAATCCAGCCAACCACATTCCACAAAATCGGAAGTGATCGGAAGTATTCGTACGTAGGACGCAACTTCGGCAATCTTCGGCCATTGTTCGGCCGGTCCACCTCGACTCACTGATCCAGTTATGACATAATAATGAACTAGATTAGATGTAGTTGACACACTGCTTTATCAGGTGAAGTAATGAAAGTAAGACCAAAATTAAGTAATGTTTTTTTTTTAATACATTAATTATAACGTTAAGAAATTGATCTTTAGTTTAATTTATGATTATGGCGAGCTGGGTTAGGTTATTTTATTATAATGCGTTAAAGAGTTGAATAAAAAAAGTTTAAAGCTAAATACGTAAATGTAACATTGATAACAAATTATGCAGAAAACGAAGGGAAGGGAAAATAATTTTTGAATTAAAAAAATACGTTTAATTGCGATAAACATAGCGCATAAAAAGAATACAAAAAAAATAACTAGTTGCCGGAAAACATGCGTCACATCCACGCAAAACGGCCATCGCCCAGCATAATGCTAAGACTCTATAGGAGACGGAGCCCCAGCACTCTGGCTCTTTCTTTTGGTCAGTGAACACTACCCATACTTAATATTATAAATTCGAAAGTAACTCTGTCTGTCTGTCTGTGTGTATGTTACCTTTTTAAACCTAAACCACAACGGATTTCGATAAAATTTGGCAGAGAGATAGATTGCATCCCGGGAAGGACATAGGATAGTTTTTATCCCGATATTCCCACGGGATCGATACTTATGCGGGTAAAACCGCTGAGTGCAGCTAGTTGCAAATAAAATACAGTAGTAATAAAGTCATAAACAAACTAATGCGATAAAATAAACCAAATGACATAAGAATTGTTGTCTTATGTTAATGCATCGCTGTCGACTGGTAATGTACCCGCGAGACTGGCGGCATTGCCACGTTGTATGGCAATGTTCGTCGTCAAACGTAAAAGTTTGGCGAGTTTAGAACTAAGTGGCACCTCTGTATTACAATATCATTAAATAAAAAAAAAAAGACGGGTTGCACTCCGGGAGTGCCGGCAGAAGTGAAAACTTGAATATTAACGTTGAAATAAATCAATTATTAATTGAATTAATATAACTAAGTTTTTTTCACTATTTCTGCGTCACTTTTTTCATTAATCGATGCACTTTGTTCAATTTCCATTTTTTGAAACACTTTATACAGGGTGTTACGGAAAGGGTATATCAATACAAACGGGTTGAAGAGTGTATCTGGTCTAGAATCTCTGTACAAAATTTCAGCTCAAAAGCAATAACTTTGAAAATGCTTAATATTTTTTTTATTTCTACTCTGCTCTACTACTTCTGTCGGCACTCCCGGAGAGTGCCGACAGAAGTGAAAACAAAACACAAACAGAATACTTTGGCATCACTCACTTACATATCGGATATACATTAAAACCGAGTACATCCAGAGGACGGCCTAACACACCTGAAGCGACGTCGGTTACAGTAACAGTGGCGCGAATTCAATGGTTTTTCCCATCTCAAAAATGCCCCACGTGCCTAAAGAAGTTTTCACTTAAAAAAATAGAAGAATTCTATTAAAACTAAACCAAAAAGCATTAGTATACATATTCTCCACCCACTCAATCCATCCATTTATTCACTATTGCCCCAAATATGGCCGCCGTCGTCAATTCACTGTATAAATCTGGAAATATTATCGAGAAAGGACTGAGCCAAGTACTATTGACCTCTGCCAAGGTTTTCGAGTTTCGCACCGGTGACATTCAAACATACAGCGATACGGATGTGGTGTTACAGTTATTGTTTCGTACAGGTGTGGTTAGTTTTGTTATAATTTGAAGTTGTGGGTGGTTGGAGTGTGTCAATAAACATGTTTTAGATCATAAATATGTCATAGATACTCCTTGTTATGTGACGACTGATTTATTGGTGATATGTACTTCCGTAAAAGTCGCTCCATGTATAAACACTGGTATTCAGCTGCATCCGCCGGTTAGACTGGGAGCCGACCCCAACCTAGTTGGTAAAAAGCTAGGCAGATGACTTCCGTACTGAGTATGGCTGTATGGATAAATAATATGCATCATTAGATATACATATATTTTCGCAAATCATGCCATTGCTGGCCACTGAGGATATTTATAATGTCAAAAAAAAAAACACAATTCACTCTGCCACTGGCAATATTGTTTTTTTTTATGCGTTAGTACTTACCTACTTTACATTGTGCTTATTTTTTATTAATGTTCAATTATCATGATTGATCAGAAAACCATTTTATCGCAGATTTGTTCGTACTGTATTTATTTGGAAGATACTTTTGCCCGCGACTTCGCTCGCGTGATTGTCAAAAATACTATAAAACATAGTCTATGACACTCGGCTATAGTTTAGCTTTCTGTCAGAGAAACAATTACATACAAACTTACAAACTTTACCTCTTTCTAATATTACTATAGGCCGACCGCTTAACTGAGACGTTGCCTGAGGTAGCTGCGCGGTGCGGGAGGCGTGATAGTTGTCACAAGTTGTCGAATCGCTGAGCTCTCGCATCACGTCACCACACCCCTCCCACACCGCGGCTGCTGCTACCTCAGGCAACGTCTCAGTTAAGCGGTCGGCCTATAGCTTCTGGCCGTGACTTCGTCCGCGTGACATGTCTTCTACCCCGACCGAACCCTTTGCATCGCCTGCCCGCGCTATTACTTCGTTTTCGCGCAATGTTCTTTTGGACTTTTTTTGTTTTTGCTCGGCTCCTAGACCACACGACTGAAGTGAAACTTCAAACGTATTTGGCTATGAGAGGAAGAGAGAAAGAAAATGTGCGCGCGCACTGCTTTCTCTTGCTTATATCCCCCACTCAACTCCCGTTCGCCTCGCCCGATCACACTTTTTGTAACGCTTACGTCACGCGTTCGCCAGCTTACTCACCAAGTCAAGCGTGCGTAAAGAAGTTTCACTTCAAAAACTCTTCAGCTATATTATTAGTATAGATATACAAGTGATTTTGGTTTCGTCCCAAACATTAGTTCCTTTCCGAGACATATATGTATATTCTTACTTATATCCTCTTTTAATACAAGGTTACCATAACGAGTCACCCCAATGTTTAATGGGGAATTTCGATATGCAGAAACATTATCCTTGATTGGGATCCTCTGATAACAGGTTTGGTTTCGAATTCAGATTAAGAATAAGCCCGTGTTATAATTAACTTAATCCCTTTGTTAATGGAACAACAACATTGAACTTCAATGTTACGTTGAACGAGATGAGACAAGAATATAAGGCTACATTATGGAATCCTGATCCTATATATGCTATAAACTGATTCATAATTTTCATGTTTCATATATCTTCGGGTGAATTTCACCAAAATTTTATATCTAGAATAAGTCTTATCCTAAGAATACAAATTTTGATTTTATTTTGGCAGTTTTTCCATGCTAGAAATGTCAGATGTCAATTTTATTTCACGTATAAAAGATATCATCATTCTTTGGCAAAATCAGCCCATACCTCAAACGTAAACCATTTTGAAACAAAAAACTAACGAAACCTTCTCAATCTTTCCAGATTCACGAGCACATGACCCCTGAAGAGCTACGGAGCGTCTTCCACGTCGAACACAACACTCTGGTGCCAGAGTACCACCTCGTCCAGCTCACGCACCACCTGGCCAGACGGCATATCGCGGGGACCCACCACACCAACACCTTAACCCAGGGCAAGACCAAGATCCCCCACGAAAAACCGTCAAAGAACCCGTGGAAGACGGAGACCAGCCCACCCTCCTTGCTGAACGATGAAATGTTTGTCAATGCCAAGGAGAACATCAAGGACGTCGATATCATAGGAGATTTAAACAACACAGTGAGTGTCAATTTCGATGTGACAAATTCTAGTGAAATCAGTGATAGTGCAGTGTTGAGTGATCTTGAAAGGCTAGTGGAAGGCCAGGAGTTGGATGTGCATAAGATAGACCTGGAGGCGTTTGGAAGGCAGCTGAAACTGGTGCTGAAGAAGCAGGAGGGTTTACTGAAGAAGGATGGCTTGAGGATGTGGAAGGCGCACCAGAATGAGACGCAGCCTCATGGGGTAGACTATGAGGAACTGATTTCGGTAAGTGATCTTACAAGTTATTGAATTTGTTTTTGTCTATTTTTGATCTTATCTGCAAAGTGTAGCAATATTGGTAGTTACATTTAAATTGCACTGCATAATCTGTTGTAAATGAATTTAGTAATTTAGGTTTTAATAACCAAAGCATAATATTCATATCGCTTCCTGCTCAAGCGATTAGATTTGAATTAAAAATAATTTCGCAAAAAAATATCTTTGACAGTTCGAAATCTCATACAAAGAGGTTTTATTCAGAACCTTAAATTGTTTTTGGAACACGAGATTTGCATCTCACATTAAAAATTCACAACAAATTATCGAAATGAATAATCGATTCACATTCCCATGAGATAACAATCGTTCACCCATATACGGTTATTAGCGAGTGAAAAGCGAAAATCGAATCAATATCGTTCGGAAATAGTAAACAATGCGGAGAAGTGACAACACTAATTATAACGTACACGGCTAATAAGAGGTCGGATTAATTAGGGCTGCCACATGAAGCCTAGAACACATATGAGGTTTTTATTATAAACACCTATTAGCTTATCGTGGGAAGAAAACATTTCTAAGACCTTACCAAATCAATTAATCGAAGCAGTAGGACCTTAACCACAGATATAGATACACCTAGATAACGCAAGAGCAACTACTTCGCGTGCCAAAAATCGCACCAGCTTACGTTCGAAAATCGTAAGCCGCCACTTTCGCGCTCAGTCCTGTGTACTGCTGGCTGGGTGAGCGTGAGCGAGGGCGCGAGCTTGTGACGTCATAGTAGGTAGTCAAAAAGTGGCACGCTTGGTTTTCATACAGTTCGCGATACTTGCGTTATCTAGGTCTATCTATATCTGTGACCTTAACAGACTGATCGTAAGATAAGAAAGGAAAATAGTTTTATTATCACAGAAACACGTTCGTATAAAAAGATAATTAACTTATTTATCACGAGCACAAAACAAAAAATAGTCGACAGCTGCGCGTCATGACTGTGACAAAAAGGCTTTCACTCAGCATGATGCTGTGCTATGGGGGAATCCACAGCACAGCGCTGATCATTAATATATTCGATGATTGTCGAAGTTATTGAAACTAGATTCTTCAATACTGAAAGGGGAGTTCAAAAATAAGTTAAATGTCAATATCCAAACTAATATTAGGTATAAATTCGAAAGTAACTCCGTCTGTCTGTCTGTCTGTACGTTACCTTTTCACACCTAAATCACTGAACCGATTTAGATGAAATTTGGAATAGATATAGTTTGCGACCCGAGAAAGGACATATGATAGTTTTTATTCCGATATTCCCACGGGATCGAAACTTATGTGGGTGAAACCGCGGGGCGCAGGTAGTTTGATTTTAATTTGCAAAACAGTTGTCAACCTGCGAGACAACGTAGGACTTAGAAATAGGTTTGCAATGATCGACTTCTGTCTTCCTTCTACACAATGACGAATGACAATCTTCATAAATTACACACCATATTTTCATTTTCTGCATGTCAAATACGACATAATCTTCGTTACGTAGGTACGTTACGATTCGATTACGCGGGTCGATTGAATAGGTTAAGCTACGCTTGCCGAGGTTGGTCCGTGGATGGGTGACTATCTTTACATACCAAGATCCCTCCGTGCCTCGGAAAGCACGTTAAGCCGCTGGTCCCGGCTGTCATTCGTGGATCTTTGACAGTCGTTACGGGTCGTCAGAAGCCCGAAAATCTGACAACCAGTCTTACCAAGGGGTATCGTATTACCCAGTAACTGGGTTGTGGAGGTCTGATAGGCAGTCGCTCCATGTAAAATACTGGTATTCAGCTGCATCCGGTTAGACTGGAAACCGACCCCAACATAGTTGGGAAAAGGCTAGGCAGATGATGATGAATCAGCCTATAATGTTCCCACTGCTGGGACACAGGCCTCCTCTCGGTGAGAGGGAGTTGGCCGTAATCCACCACGCAGGCCCAGTGCGGGTTGGCAGACGTCACATGTCTTCGAATTTTTGGTTCTAGGACATGCCGGTTTCCTCACGATGTTTTCCTTCAACGTTTTGAGAGCAATGGTGATGAAATAATTTACACAAAGTAAACTACTGTCTGGGTTCGAACCTACGACCAACACCTCGTAAGTCGCAGCTGTTACCACTTGGCCACCACCGCTCACTGCTTACGGTTTAATTAATACGGTAACAAGACGTTTACTTCAATCAAGACCACACACACACAGCATTAAGTAACAGCCCTACTCAAGGCAATTGTTCTATTGCGGATGATACAAAAACGCGGGCACCTGCTTGTGTCTGGCGGTGAAAGCTGCCTTCCCACGGTGCTCTTATCTAACCGTGAAGTTGTGTCTTCTGTATACCAAGAACTACGGCTTGGGGGATGAAAAAACTAGTTTGCATTCTGTTGAGCATAGAGTATGGAAAGTGAAATTTGGAAGAAAGCATTACCAACACAGCAGAGGGGCAATTCTCGTAATTATAAGAACGTTCACAGTTTGATCTCAGTCTCAATCTGTCAAGAAAAACCTCGAATTTCCCTACATTTTGACAAGTTTTTGACATTTGTTTGTCGCCGAGATGAGACTGCGACTGGATTTTGAACGTTTTAAAATACGAAAATTGGTCTTCAGTTGTCTCCCTAGGGATGTGCCTTACAGGTGTTGCACGGAGGGTTCCGGAATTGGTCTGTTAAGAGGAACCGGGACCACCTGTTTGCTGATGGTGATCACCGGGGTGGTTTTAGTGAGGTAAAAGTCCCACGCTCCCTGACCTCCCCTCACCGGAGGTCGGGTTCCTTTAAAGGTTTCCCACAGAACACACATTAAAAAAAAATATAGTTAGATAATTCCCGGTTAGGTTAAAGGTAAAGATTACTTTGTTCCCTTCTCTCTCTTTTCTTCTCTAAACTTCTAACCTTAATATGAGAGAAGAAGAAACATTTGATTTCTTATATGTTTATTTGTTAAGCTTTCACGCTAAAGCGGCTGCATTCAGCCGTCTCATTTCATCTAAATCCATTGATTTAGATGAAATTTGGCACATGGTAGACCATGATCTGGATTAGGACTAGGATACATTTTATCCCGATATTCCCACAGAATCGACATTTATGCAGGTAATATTGCGGGGTGCAGCTAGTAATATTATAAAGAGGTGCTTGTATATAGGGGGTAATCTTCGGAACTCCTGATCCGTTTCCGAAAATTCTTTCGCTAATGAGAAGCTACAGTATTGTTGAGTGTCATAGGATATATTTGTGAAATAATTGCGTAAATTATTTCATCACCACTGCTCTCAAAACGGTGAAGGAAAAAATCGTGAGGAAACCGGCATGTCCTAGAACCATAAATTCGAAGACATGTGACATCTGCCAACACGCACTGGGCCCGCGTAGTGGATTACGGCCCACTCCCTCTCACTGAGAAGAGGCCTGTGTCCCAGCAGTGGGAACATTATAGGCTGATTATACTAAGTCACGGGCAGAACCTAGTTTACAATAACTACCCACGGATTGAGAGAGCTCATCAGCAATTGCTAGATTACACATAATCTACAACACAACTATGACACATTATCCTCAATACAACTTATGAAACGGATTGCAAATCCAACCAACAGATGTTTGTAAAAACCACTTTTATTACAAATATCTTCTACCTATACACAACCTATAATGATTACAAACAAACCGGCTTGTCAAAGATTAATAAATACATAACTTGTGCTGATTACATAACTTAATAGTGGACTATAAAACTTAGACAATAAATTGTTGTTAAAATTCTATACAACACAGTCTAGGTCTGAACTTGTCTGGGGTTTATCTGAAGTGATCTTAACAGCCTTGTCGTGTTAAGTTTGACGCCTTAAATTGTGACGAGTGCTTTATGTGCTTTATAGGATATGACGAGGCGCACACTTAACTTCTATAGCAAAAAAAGCAAAAAATAATTATAGTTCCAGCCTATTATATTCGCACCACAGAGCAGAAGCCTCTTTTCATACACAGAAGGGATAAAAATTTAAAAAAAAAAGACAGTGGCACTCCGGGAGCGCCGACAGAAGTGAAAACAAAACACAAACAGAATACTTTGCCATCACTCACTGTCATATCAGATATACATTAAAACCGAGTACATCCCGAGGACTGAACACATCTGAAGCGGTATCGATTACGGTGACAGTGGCGCGAGTTCAATAGTTCTTTCCCATCTCAAAAAATGCTCAACGCGCCAGAAGTTTTCACTTCAATAATTAATAAAATCTGCGCCTATTCTTCTCCATCATCATCAGCCTATAGGACTCCACTGCTGGAAATAGGCCTCTCCAATTGCACGCCATTCAGCTCGATTCTTGGAACTCTCATCGAGATGCTACCAGCCACCCTGCGAAGATCGTCACTCCACCAAGTCTGAGCGCATCCTTTCTTAGATTTGCCGATTCGCATTCAATTCTTCTCCATATTTCAGTCAAATCTTTTACCGGCATTAAATGTTAGATAGCTACTTAGAAGTCGCTAATAGTAATATCTGTTGCTTTTTATTAAGCAATACATTTTGATGACTCCGACCAATTGCGAGACTTGCTCAATATTTTAATCCGTTAATCAGGGAAGTACTTCCCGACCGGTGACGGTCAGGTTCCTTTCCCGACGAAATTTTCGCGAAGGCTCGTCGGTAAACAAAAAAAAAAGTTAAATAAACCAAGGCTCGTATTTAAAATCACTTCAATTCAAAGAGGATGTTTGTTTTTTGTTCCATTGTATTTAAAAAGGAAAAGAAGAATTGCAGACCAATACTTATACATTTACTAAGCTTTGCTAAATCTACAAAATTGATTTACCAGAGCCCTGATTCACAAACATACGACAGGCTATCGTATCGAAAATCTGACATTTCGATGACCTGATTTGACTTCCCCTCAACAGCAAATAGCTGTTGGAAGAATAGCGGGCGTCTATTTGATTTAAACTGACAAAATTTTCGGGTTTTGGACTTGTGAACAGCATTGAGAAGACTCCTACGATAACAATGATTAATGTTCGATACGATACGGAAGCATATCGAGTGTTTGTGAATAAGGGGGCTGAAGGGATTTCAAAGGGACAATTCTCGTAATATTAAGAACGTTCACAGTCTGATCTCACTCTCAATCTGTCAAAAATACCTCGACTTTCTCTAAATTTTTGACAAGTTTTCGACATTGATTGTCGCTGAGATGAGATGGCGCCTAGATTTTGAACGTTTTTAATTATGGGATGACTTTCATGACCGTCTCAAAATATCGCCCATGAAACGTCCACATAGTATGCGCCCAACCTTATAGTGTAAACAAAATGCTACTGTTTTGTATTCTATAACGCTGTTTAATTTGTGAACTAGAGCAGTTTTGTTATTATAATCGTATTTAATTTAATATATTTGACTTTAAAGGCGTGTTTGTCCTCGAAAATTAATCTTAGAGATTTATCAAGTGTTTTGTAACACCATTTTGGTTATAAAATTAATTAGAAACAATAACTAAAACTTCTAATGCTAACACTCTCACCGCCACTCATATACAGGGTGAAATTGAATTCATGGGCATCCTTTTAAGGGGTCATTGTACTCATCATTATGAACAACTTTTTCTATGGGACTAAACCTAAAATCGCGAAAAAAATCAGCTGTTCCTTGCATTTATGTTCACATAACTCGTCAAAATGTAGGGAAGAGCTGATTTTTTTTCGCGATTTCAGGTTTGGTCCCATAGTAAAAGTTGTTCATAATGATGAGTACAATGACCCCTAAAAGGATGCCCATGAATTCAATTTCACCCTGTGTAGGAATTTACAATTCCAGCAAATCATACGGGCCACCGCCGGCGCGGACGCATCTTGACTCATTCGCACAAGCCGCGTTGAAAATGTCATAAAGAGTTCAGCAGACCGTACGGCCGGCCGGCAGGCTCACTGATTGTTCATATTAGCAGGCGGTGTGGTCCGCTACGAATCTCGCATATTCATGTAATACTTTTAGAGCACAGCCTGCTTTCATAGAAAAACGCTGGCGTGCCTTACTCAAAAACTTACTACCCGCTGTTTCGGGTAGCTTGATGTGCTGGCGTCTGTAAGGTCTTATATCCGAACCCTAGTAGAAAACATTGACAGTAAATTACTCATCTTATTTAAAAAAATAGGCATCTTACAATAAAGAATCAATTTCTACGTTCAAATCCCGAAAACCAGTCATAGACAACCAAATCATAGCTAATAATAATAAAATGATCATAGTATCTAGATATTGACGTACGAAATGTCTGCCTAGGTCTAGTTCTAGTTCTGGCTAATAGACTTATTACCATAAATACATAATGTATTCTGCAGAAGCCGAAAACGGTGTCAAAAGTACTAAAACAAGTTAGTACGCACCTACATCTTGTTGTACATTTATATTTTTGTTTACCTTGATCGCAAATGCACTTAGATCGATTCAAATACCCAGATCGAGGTTAGGATTCGTGCTTGGAATCTAGGTTCTAGGTTCTCAAGTTGTCTTTGACACTAGGTACGTAATTATAACACTGTTTTAAGTGTTTATGTCTATTTCTGTCTTTGGGAACACTATTGTTGTTTATTTTAATCTCGAAGCAGAAGTGGGGCTTGGCTAAATAATAACAGCCGCTCGGGTCAATCTTCAAGGTTAAGCAACGCTTGCCGAGGTCGATCCGTGGATGGGTGACCATCCATTGCATATTAAGACCCCTACTTTCCTGGACTTAATGTGCTTTACATTAAGCCGTTGGTCCCGGTTGTCATTCGTAGACACGTCGTCACGGCGTCACGTCGTCGTCGACGTTCGTCGTTACGGGTAGTCAGAAACCCGAAAGTCTGACAACCAGTCTTATCAAGGTGTATCGTGTTACACAGTAACTGGATTGTGGAAGTCAGATAGGCAGTCGCTCCATGTAAAATACTGGTATTCAGCTGCATCCGGTTATACTGGAAGCCAGGGTCAATATAGTTGGGAAAAGGCTAGGCAGATAATGATTGAAATCTCGAAGGTGACCATGACAGAATTATTACGATTTTCATCACATTTTAGAAGATTTTTGATTTCATCATATTTATGACTAAAATAAACAAAGCTAACCTTATTATACAATCGATATAAAATTATAAGCCGAATTTCCTCAAACCACAAAGAATTGGATAGACTAATTTGCATATCAATATTATTGATCAGTTTTATTTTAGAACGTTTATTTATGATTAATCCAAAAGGTTGGTTATTATTATATTTAAATTCGATGGCTATCCTCAAAATCTGTGTTTGATAACCTGTTGTAAATTATCAAGGACAATTTGACAGCTGTCTGATTGTATCAATAATTGCAGGGCTGTGTTAATTCGTGGGGTCAGTGATAGGTATAATTGTGTATCATGTGGAGATGAGATGAGAGATCAGATGGAGAGGTCGTTTACCTAAAACTGGGTCCATAGAGCCATGGACTGGTTTTAAAAAGGCCAGTCAACTTGAGGTAGCTTTTGTCGAATTTCCAAGGACAAATAACCTTCAAATTGAGAACATATTATTTTTCCTGTCCGTCTAAAACTTGTTCTGTGTGTACTCGTTCTTCAGGAAGGATTCTTAGGAATCCCTCAGACACTACATCCTATATAAATCAAGGCAGCAGCTGACACTGACAATATCAAATGTCAGAACCTACAGTTCAGTTTGAAGGTTCAGGCTTTTTTTCCAGCTAAAGCACCAGGAAGTGGTGAAGGGCGGGCGTTTTCGGGGACTGTCTTATGTAATTTTGACGTTAAAAAAAATGCTGATTTTCAGCTTAATTTGAATAAATGATTTTAATTTTGTCTAAAACAATTCATGAAACAGAGGCAAATGACATCGTTATCTTTACTAACATAAGTATTACGTAGCAGTAACCGTATTATTTGACCTAAACCTCTCAATGTCCATCAACAAGATATGTGGTTGTTTTAATTCAAACCACGCCCAGGTTTTATAACTAACATTATTTATGAATCGCATAATTTAAGTTACGATTGCATAATGTTCATAGTCGGTTTGATTGGTTTTCTAGTTACCTATTATTTGAAGGAGGTTTTATTAAAACAGGGTCGGTCAGAAAAAGCATTTAAGTAGGTAAGGTCTTACATACCTTGGGACCCTGGGGTCCCGGACTTTTGGTCCGAAGCCAACTCGCAGAGGCCCGTTACACTCAATAAGTAAATGAAATGAAGCATCAACTGACGATTATCCCTGTATGCACTGTGCAAGTGCACCCAAGGACAATCCCCAGTTTGTGTAGGACTATTGCATGATATGGAAATAAAAATATTATTGAGAGACTTTCAATAAAGTTTTAATTTTTTTAAAAAAGGTCTATTTTACAAAACATTTTAACAAAAAAAAACGACTTCCAAAAAAAACACTACAAAGTGAAAAATAACTTTAATTTCGGAAGTCGGTGTCTTTGGATCTGTATTTTAGTTTTTTGCTACCGCTTTCCGAGAGGAAATGCACTACCATTAACAAAATAAAAAAAAAACCCCAAAGGTGTGCCTATAATACTTATTTGAAGAGTTCATTCGATTTCTCCAGGATCACATCTTCAGGTCCTGACCTGATGACAATGGCACCACCTGGAAAGTATACCCTTCCAAACAAAAAAAGTCGGTCTCGCCGTCTTCGAGTAATCGGGGAATATACATTAAAAAAAAGATTCCGACGAACTGATGATAACCTCCTCCTTTTTTTGAAGTCGGTTAAAAATTAGCATTCGAGAAGATATAAATAGCAAGTTAATTTTATCTCTTAAAATGGTAATTTTGTTAACTATTCTTTTTTTATTCAATACTTTTATATGGCCCCAGATGGTCATCGGCGCAGATGACAAAGTAATAATCATCGATTCATCACGTTGAGTTTTTCTTTTTTAAGCTCGGTAATATTCCATAACATCTGTTTCATCAAAAATAAAAAGGTTCACTTATGTCAACTCATTAATTTAATAAGTATTTATTTTATATTCAGTTTTATTGGTACAAGCTAGCGTTTTGTTTTTTCTTTTAATACGAGTATATTGGTTGGACAAAGAAAATACAAATTCGCAAATCAATTTATGTTAATGAGTAACTTAAAACTAGTTTCAATTTCATGTTTTATGGCAGAAATTGTATCCATAGCTGTTTTTTTTTGTTCTAAATCCTCGTGTGAACTGTCAACTCGCGTGCAAAACCATAAAGAATGATTTTAAAGATAGAATTGATATTGATATAGAATTGATTATGAAGATCTGTTTTTTTAATCATTCATTTATGTCTTTAAAATCATAAAACTTTATGATCCCGATCTACGAACTAATAATATTAATAATTGATTGTTTTATAACTATTGCGATTAATATTCTAGTATGTTAATAGATTAAAATAAATCCTTATCAGGTTCATAATTTAACTGATTATTTCGTTTAATTTTGGCAGGTAATTAATTTTTATGTTGAAGACGACTTCTTCTATAGCTTAATTAATTTGCATTATAAAGGTGACCGCCAACAAATTGCTCTAGTTTTATAAATAGCTTAATTATATTGGAAGATTTTAACACTCGTAAAAATATATCAAAGGTGAAGAGTTTGGGAGTTCAAAAGCTGTTCTTAACTTTTCCATAAAGCATAAACACCAAATCAAAAGTAATTTATTCAAATTAGGCTGAGAACAACACTCTTTGAACGTCAAAATAACATAAGACAGTCCCACAAAATGGCCGCCCGTCGCCAGTTCCTAGTGCTTTAGCTGGAAAAAAGGCGTAAACCTACAAACTGAATTGTAGGTTCTGACATTTGATATTGTCAGCTGCTGCCTTGATCTATATAGGATGTAGTGTCTGAGTGATTCCTAAGAATCCTTCTTTTCTGAAGAACCAGTGCTTTAGCTGGGAAGAAGTGCTGCAATAAACTCTCTATACGGTCCCAAGGTATGTAAGACCTTACCTACTTCATTGCTTTTTTCTGAAAGACCCAGTTTTAATAAAACCTCCTTCAAACAATAGGTAACTAGAAAACCAACCAAACCGACTATGGATATTATGCAATCGTAATCATCACGTCGAGTTTAAAAGTATGAGGAACAGGGTGTAAAGTTTCTCTCATCCTCCATAGAAAAGGCAGGATCCTTCGAGCAGATGGGTGTTGTGTGTGGTGGGCTACTGCCCGACGATTTTTTTTTTTTGGGATTGGCATCTCGTAATTCAACATATGAGGTTTACGTCAGCTTAACCGGGCTAGTCTGTGGATGCCTCAATAAATTTAGGCCTCCACCTAGGGCTTAAAAATTTAAAAACTAAGCGACTACTGGCTAAGGGACAGGCTAGATCGGAATTTTAGCGGGACGATAGAAATCACGTTGTATACAAAGCAACCATGAACAATTCTTGATGTGACCAACCTCAAAAAAATTTACAAACGAATTAGCTATCTATACCTACATAGAAAATTAAGGATTTTGTAATCTGGTCACAATTTGCGAACGATCATAAAACTCATTTGTAATTTAAATACAGCAAGTTATTATAATGAGGTTGCTTTTATTCCGCCATCGCTTCGCACACGTAGCTGGCACAGCCAAATTTGTAAGTTTATATGAATTTACATAGATACGGTATAGCTGTATAGATATGAGGTGAATATGAAATGGAGAACTTTGATTTTACTCATTGATCGTGTATTTATTGTAAATTCTAGTTTAAATATTTCACGTTCCGGGAAACAAATACAGGCTGTATATTTAGTCACTTGCAATATTTGACGGGACAATTCCACTTGCGATACTAAACAACTTTTTATGAAATCCAAATCCTATTCGTATAAAAAAGTTCCTAAAAAGTAGACAGTCCCCAGACACCTGTGTGAAAAGTTGTTTATTTTTCACGGTTTCAAAGTTAAAGTTGCTGGTGACACATTTGTCCTTCAGGAAGGGCAAATTAATAACGTCTTAGTCAATACTTTTAGGCAATTTGTTCATTCTTGCATAAATTCGTATGACTCCGTTTAGTTTACTTTTATAGGTAATCAAAATATTTGGTTGTTAAAACTTTTCAACTACACACATTAACATAAACTAGGGATATATTAGTTATTCAATTGTATTGAAAAGAAACTACTTAAAAAATCTTGTACCATAATGTGACAACCCTGATCTGGCCCGCACAGGATTTAAATCCAATTGAGCACGCGTGGGATATACTCCAACGAAGGGCTTTACAAATACAGCGAACTTTTCATACGTCTTCGTCGAACCTGGGACCTTATCCATAAAGATTATGTTGATGTGCGTATTTTATACAATCTGTAAAAACTTCTTATTCTTTGGCTGAAAAATGTCACAACAAAGCACAAAATTATGGGTCAATTGATTTCACAACAACAATATTGTATGTCCCACATTTCAAGCGTTTATCGAGCACTTTCGAGCCAAATCCATACTTTATGATCGGTTACCCCATAATATGTTCTCATTCCTGTGATTTTGATGCTGAATTTATAGAGGTTTCTCTTGCACAAATCTGCAATTTAAGCAAGAATGCTGAACATTTGTTACAATCAAAACAAGTATATACCTGGGTATCTATGGCACTACAGCGAGGCAATTGTGTAACACATTATCAATCGGAATCGGTTTAATTTTGACAGTTCAACAACATTCCTTGCGTTATTTACGTGTTGAGCAGACAAATTTTTCGAACTTCTGAAGCAATGGATTAGCAATTTGCTTCAAAATGATTCTGATTCCGATTGTTAGTGTGTTACGCAATTAGGGTGCAGGTTCTAAATGGAAACTAATTTGACTAAATTAAAATGGGGTATATATATTTTTTTATTTACTTAGAAATCATTTTTACGCAGCAAAAATCTGTGTGACGATGTAATAACGTTTGCAGGGCCAACATGGCCAGAGATCGTACAAGACAGGGGAGGTTTGGAAGGAAAAAGGGGAGGCCTTTGCCCAGCAGTGGGACACAATATAGGCTAACAATAAGAAAAAAAAAACTAATATTCTTTTTCTTAATTTTGTATCGAAATTCTGCCGAAACAATTATTTGAACTTAATAACTCGTAACTTAATTTTATTTATGTTGTACCATAGATTTTTATGTCCAATAATGTGTACGATTATCCTCCATTAAGCATATTTACAATTTAGATAGGCTATTACTTTATATTTATTAATATGTTTTCGCTATCGGCACGTGGCAGTGTTGTTATGGTATTTATAATTTTACTAGCGGCCCGCCCCTGTTTCGCGTGGCTTTTAGGACTTGAGGAAACATTGAGATTTCTTTTTTTTATTTAAGTTTAATATTAATGTATTACACACATAAACCATCCGGAATAAATTCTCTAAATGATGGTGAAAACCGCATCAATATCCGTTGTATAGTTTTAGAAGAACAACGCGGTCATACACACAGCCACGAAAAGCGACTTTAATTTATAATATGTATAGATTTTGACAGTACAACTTCTACTTGTGTATTATGTGTCCGTCATAATGGGTGTTCTAGGTGATGACGTGGTTTTTTATGGGATTTATATTTTTATCACGCTAGCTAAGCTTCTATAAGTTAATATTAAGTTAATATCAACACCTCGGTCTAAAATAAAAATATAAATATTTGACATTTGGCTCGCTTGGGAAATAAAATTAAAAAGAAAGATTGTTCATAAGTATAGGTCACAGATAAAATATAAAAATAATAATATTTCTGGTCTATGATTAGAAATTATAATGTCATCTCATTAGCGATCACGTGCGCCTGCGCACCAGCTGGCTGATGGCGTCATACACGTGCTTTTAAGATTTACGCATGTTTGTGTTCATTAGGTACGCGACATTATTTTATTAAGTGCTTTATCTAATTAAAAACATAATTAAGTATTATTCATTACATACCTGCGGCAGCAAGTATCATCATTATCATCATTTCAGCCGATGGACGTCAACTGCTATAGGCCGACCGCTTAACTGAGACGTTGCGACTTCGCTCGCGTGATAGTCAACTATGCTATAACACATACTCTATGACACTTGGCTATAGTGTGGCTTTCTGTCAGTGAAACAATTACATACAAACTTACAAACTTTACCTCTTTAAAATATTACTATAGGCCGACCGCTTAACTGAGACGTTACCTGAGGTAGCTGCGCGGTGCGGGAGGGGTGATAGTTGTCACAAGTTGGCGAATCACTGAAGTCTTGCATCACGTCACCACATCCCTCCCGCACCGAGCTGCTACCTCAGGCAACGTCTCAGTTAAGCGGTCGGCCTATAGACATAAGTTTTCCCCCAAGCGTCGCCACTTCAACCGGTTCTGTGCTTCCCGCAACTAGGGGATTCCTGCGGCCTCGACATGTCATCGGTCCACCTTGTGGTAGAAACTATATAATGTAAAAAGGTGCAAAAGCCAATCAAATCGTACTTTTTCAGAACTATGAAGTCAAACGCGAGACTAGCCATTCATTCAAATTGAGCAATTTGAATGAATGGGTAAGTATTGCGTTTTTCTTCCTCAGCTTCTCGTGTCTGTCCGTAATTCCGTATGACCGCGTTGTTCTTCTAAACTCCACAACGAATTTTGGTGCGGCTTTCACCACCATTTCATACGTTTGCGATTATGCGTGAACAGTCGCAACTATTACCGACAATATGAGGATTGTATTACGTGCATATAAGTGTAATGCGAGAACAATTACACAGCTCTGTAACCCAGAGAAATTGATTATTGTTTGCAGAAAGCTATTTCAGTTTAAAAGCGCGTTTTATGACAAAAGCCTGTAATGGGCCAGGGGTGTAGAACCAGGTTGAGACCGAGGCATGGGTGCAAACTAAAGTTTTTTTTAAACCTTTTGGTAATTTTCGTCTTCTGTAGAAGTATATAATTATAATCTTTTATTTGTCAGAATATGGTACACATTTTATGGCCTTAAGTTTAGTACAGACGCCAGGACATCAGGATACTACAATCTGTCAAATTTATTTAATGGATTTTCAACTTTATCATTACAGCATAAGGTTCAAAGTTGATCGGGAAAATTTGACAGTTTCGGGTAGCTTGGTGTGCTGGCGTCTGTACCTAGTTCAATTTTGCATAACATTACAATCTTTGAATCATCTAAAGTTTAATTTTTTGTGCCCTTTGTGTGGGTAACGTTTTTATCTTTTCACTAACTTTGAGAGTCAGGAATATGTAGAAAATAGCGTCACATAGTTTGTCCTGAATGTAGCCCCGTTTATGTACAAATATTTTCGACTTAAATGCGCTTGTGTTGTGATATTAAACCTAAAATGGCATATGTATCTGACAAACAAATGACCAATATTTCCATTGTCTTTTAACATGACAATACTAATCAAAACAGAACAAAAGAACCATGGAGAAGTTATTCATCTTGATATTTTTCTTTTATTATAAAAGGTGCTCCATCAAAGGTAGGCAATAGAGGTAAAATTGACGTCACAATATTAATAATAATTGCAATAAACAAGCTGCAGTAAACAATTAGCATATGGACGAGGAACATCCTCTAAGCAAACTGTTTGTTTTCAACTTATTCTCACGATTTTCTTATGAGGATACTACCATTTTGATTTAATGATGTTTTTAAGATCATTTTCCTGTCATTTGCTTTCAACAAGCCCCTTTTGACGTCAGGTGACAGATCACAGAGATATGCAAAATATATGATGCATAAGTAAATGTACTTAATTATTATTAGTTATTCATCTCTGTCTTGAAAATTTTCATGTTGAATGATTCGATGGGGTCCCTATTAACAATGTCGGTTCTGCAAAAAGACAGTTCAGTGTTCAGTAGAGCAGTTCAAAGTTTGTTTTGGCGATTAAAAAAAATTATAAGACTATGGGTGTTCAAATTTGCACCGATTGTTTTATGTATTGTTTACTATGTACAGTATGTACTGACATAGACAAATATAGAATTGCCAAAACAAACTTTGAACTGCTTTACTGAACAGTAGTCTTTTTTCAGAACCGACATTGTTAATAGGGAGCATCGATTTATTTCTCAGCCCGGCTGATGGCTATAGTCTCGCGCCCTAAGTATTTATTACATGGGACCTAAACATAACTGGCGAAATGTGTGTGTACTATGTGTATACCTCTGCCAGCCCTTCAATTAATACAGGCGTGATGATATGATATGTTTATACATATACAGGGTGAAATTGAAAACATACGATAAATCGAAATGGGAGATTGTACTCATCATTATGAACAATTTTTACTAAGGGACCAAACCTGAAATCGCGAAAAAAAAATCTGCTGTTCCATACATTTTGACGAGTTATGCGAACATAAATTTAGGGAACAGCTGATTTTTTTTTCGCGATTTCAGGTGCCTATAAAATGGTAACTGTAACCACACGTAATAAAACAAGTGGTAATCAATAAAATATGAATGAATGTAATTTCGTAGAAAAGGTGCCACTTGAATTATGAGCTGACAGAATTGGAGTAAAACCACAGATAAAATTATATTATTCTTTGAATCCTAGAATAATTTAATGCCCATTTTAAACGCATGTTTTATTCAGTTTTGACTATATTTTACGACCTACACTAAATAGACAATGGATTTGGTTCAATTAAGTATGTATTTGTTACAGTTTTAACAATTCAATAGAGTTTTAATTCTATTAATTATACCGGGCGTGACTTCAAGCTGTGTTTTGGAACTAATGTCTGATAGAAGCCGAGATAGATCAAAATCAATCTTTTTACACTTCTATAAATCCTTTATTGTTTTTCTTAACTTCAGTTATACTCTCAAATACATACAAACAAAACAAAAAATAAAAAATTATTTATTTCTCCAACATAAATTATAGTCTAAACAGATCAGTGTTTGGAGCTCCCTTTAAGCAAGTAATGCATGTATTAGGAGACTCCGCTCTTCCATACCGTATACTACTTGGATAACAAAAAAATTAAAAATAAGAAAAAAATACAAAATACACTATTTGTGAAAATACATAAAACAGTCTTTTAAAATGCTGTGTTGAGTGCAAATGTAAAATGCTGATTTCTGTCAACACCAGTCCTTCAAAAGTAAATATTGTCTGAAAAGTTAAATTAGCATACATGCTGGGGTCATTATTTTGTGTAAAGTTTAGTTGATGTCATTTGGTATACTCAGAGTTCTTAAGGGTGTCTCTGCATTTTATAATATTGTGAACACAGTCCGTTGATTTAGCCACCTTCATCCGTTAGGAAGGCGATTAAAATTTAATATTTATGTTTAAACAAAAGTTTACTTAAATTAAAAACGTTGTAGAATTACAGTTCTCCATTGAAGAGTAATCGTGATTATCAAACCCATTTTATACTCCGATAATAGTTTATGTAATAAATTGTCTTCACACAATATAATGCATAATATGATGTTATTCAATCTTGAATAAAGGCATATTAAATTATTTAATAACGCATTGTAAGTTTAATACAATTTTAAATATTTTTATTCAGGTACTAGCTTCTGCCCGCAACTTCGTTCTTGTTTAACATAAATATATCCAATGACACTCGGCAGTACTGTAGCTACTCATTAGTAAAAGAATTTTCGGAATCGGATCGATTATCCCCTACATACAAACTCACATATTTTACCTCTGTATAGTATAGATAATTATGTATAGGTACATCGAGAGGGAACCGGCATATACTATAGAACCAACAAATTCGAAGACATGTGACCTCCACCAACCCGCACTGGGCCCGCGTGGTGGACTATGCCCCACTCCCTCTCTCAGATAGGAGGCTTGTGTCCCAGCTGTGGGAACATTATAGACTCATTATGATGATATCATCACTACTACTACTAGGTATACTAGGTATATACCTAGTATACCTAGTAGTAGTAGTACCTAGTATTTAGATTGCAACACCGTGTTAGTAAATATACCTACTTAATACTTACCTATAATGTTTCTTGAAGTTCGTGCAAAGGTACAAATGATGACGGCAGAAGGTACATTGTCTATTACAACTGCAATTATCAACTCATATAATAAACATAGGAGGAAGCATCTACCACATTCCTTTTATTACCATATCAGCATATAAAATGGATAATTGCCGAGAGGTTATTGTGGCAAACAACACAAACGCAGCGATACCGCGAAACAAATAGTGAGTTAGGTACTTCCTTGTTTAAATATTGCAAGTAAAGTTATATACACACACATATCATTGGGTCTACTTTATTGATCAGTCAACGAAGATAGGGGCGCGTCCGATAGTAGTTGATCCGTCAAAACAAGTGTCAAATTCAATTTTTCGGATAGGGCAAAACACATTGGGTGTAGGGACAACTTTCAAAACGTGTTGTCATTAATTCTTAGTTCGAGCCCCTAACTAATGTAATGTTTGGAAGTGATACGGTGTAGGCAATGCCCGTAACTTCGGCTAAAATTACGGACGTTGTGATTAGTGTGCAGACCCTCCTTCAAAGGAATTACTAAAGGAACTAGTGAGCACAAAGGTCTGACACGCCCCGGGCACGGCCCTGATAATGTGTGGTCAACTTTGTTAATATTTGCTTTTTGAGACACTATTTTGTTGAGTTTTTATTAATGAGAACTTCTTATCTTTATCGAAAGTCAAGAGTACTTGAATTCGAAAGAGTACTTACCTACCTCTTAAAAAGCATTAGATCGTATGGTTACATTGTCCAAAATATTCGCTTGATATACTAAAGATCCTAATTTGATTTGAAGCCGCCATCTTCAATTGCCCGCCATCTTATTAGTTTTCCTGTCAAGTTTTCCCGCGCCGTTCCTTCTCATTGACAGATTGAAGGGTTGCGGAAATCATGAAAGGACAACAGGGCCATATTTTATACCAACAAATGTGTCATAGACAATTATTTCCTTGCTTACACTTCCTTTTATGCAAATATCGTGAAAATAACTCAAAATATCTCCGTGACTTTATGATACATGGTCTTGTAGCATAAAATTCTTTGTATGTGAATAATCGTGAGATGATATTCATCATGAGATGGACCACGGAAGCATATTCTTATTTATGTCTTCATAAGTTATAATATTATAATAATTATTTTATTAATATTACTTTGCATATTACGGCCTCGTTGCAAATTGTAAGTATTAATTGATGTTTCTTGAGAAAACCTATCTATAAACTATACTTCATGCCAATCTATGAAAACTATGTGGCTTTTATTTTTTGGATTTCAAAAAAATGTAGTGTGATATGACTTTGACAGTTAAAATTTGACAGCTGAAAATACCCTATGAGACACGATCGCACTCGAGGTTAAATGTTACGATATCTTTATCAAAATACTTCCTTTTCTACTAATTCACGTAGTACGGTGAATCCATGACCGTTGCATGTGTGAGCTATGTAATGTGGAACAAAAGATATGCTAGGATTGTTTCACATGCTATTTTAAACGTCAAATTAATGGATGTGCTTTTTTCGTGGTTGATTTGGAGATAAATTACTATAAGTCTATAAAAAATATAGATACCTACATAATTATACAGGGCGGAAAATTCGAATGGATCCTCGATTAGAACTTTCCACTCTGTATATATTATATACAGAGTGGAAAGTTCTAATATTTTCTCTTTTGCTTTTTTGGCGGTCGTAAACTCAGATTAGAATTACCTGAGTTACTGAGACTAAGATCGATTAGGAAGATTTTTACCTACTACAAGACTATTTTGTTTCTTTGTGGTTTAGGAAGAGGAAGATTTATTACTTCTTGACAATATAGGTACACTCATGTAGAACATAAGTAAAAAAATATGAAGGTTCATTTCTTAGAATGATGTTATTAATCTCGTGGCCATTGTCGGGAATTTCCTTATTTCACGATATTTATTTTGTACCTCAAGACTGTTGGTCTGGCAATCATAAATTAGCATGTATGACTAGGCTGAAGGTAAGAGGATGATGCAAACTGCTTTATGTTAAGAATCTTGAGATAAAGATCCATTTCGTGAAATGAGGTTTTAAGCTTTTGATTCATGTTACTTCAAGTTTGAAACGCTTAGGCTTTATGAGGAAACCTGCGTTCGCGATTGATTTGCCAAAAATGTAAACAAATATGAATTAATGGAAAAATGACTTTAATTCCTACACAATAAAGTTCAGTTTACGCTACAACTTCAAACATTTTTATAACTTTTTCAATAGTGCTTGTCACTCTGAAATAAACTTAATTGTTATTGAAATAAAGTTGATATTTGTTTAACTTGCAATAGGGTGGGGCATGGGGGTGTGCAGCACTGTGCATTTTTACTATAGACACTTTGCTTTAACCTATCTCTAAATGTGTTGCCATACTTGTGGTTTAATCCAGCATTTAAATAAAAATGTCCGCCTCGCTGGTCTAGTAGTCGCAAGTGCTACTGCTGACCATGAGGTCCTGTGTTCGATTCCCAGGTCGAGCAAAGCGTTATTGGGTTTTTCTATCTGGAATTTCTCAGTAGCAGCCCGGAGTCTGGATTGGTGCCCGGTTGATGGCAATAGGGTCGCTCCCTTATTACCTGGGACTTTAATAACTGGCGAAATGTGGGTGTACCTACTATAGAAACATCTCTGTCCAACCCTTGAGGGAAACAAGGCGTAATGATGTGTTGTATTAAATAAAAATCTGGCTACTACTTGAAACCAATTCAATGTCATGGATTTGAAACGGAGCTCTCAGAATTCGCCAAGGCTCATGCTATAACAGCACAAAATACTCACAGAAAAACAATGAAAGTAAGAGTGATAAGAATTCCTTTGTCTTAAACAATAACCACGAAGTTAAAACGCATGTTTTTGAACAGGCACATACGTGGAGATAAGCAAATAAATATATCACGCCCAGACTCCGTCGGGCATTCAGATCACGACTAGTGAGTTCCCACGCTATTTCACGATTAAACTAGCTAGATGCATTTGAAATTTTGTCACTGAATTGGTAGTTTTCTTTATTTATGTTAATTTTAGGAATTAATTTATTCGCTTCTACAAGCTACTACCTGAACCGTGGGCCTAGGAAGATTGATGTAACGTGTGGATAGTCAGGCATCATAAAGCTCGGTAATTTTGATATTAGAAGTACAAAGTTGTGACAATTTCAACGGAATAAAAAATATAGAGGTGAATCAATTTCTTAACTTGTCTGGCACACACTGTCATGAGACTTTTCTTAAAACAAAAATGGATTTTTAAATAGTTCAAGCTGTAATGTGTATGTCTTTGTCTGCAGGAAGATGAAGAAGATGTTGGCGACTTATACCAGGATGAGGAGAATGGAGCCGCGCTTCTTATCAGAAGACACCCCAAACATGGCAAGCTGGTTGTGGTAAGTTTATATACCTTTCTAAACTCTTTGCTAGACGTAGTACCGACTTGGAGTTTGTTGCCAAAATCGAATAAACTATTTAGTCGATTACAATGATACCGTAGACAATTACATACTGGCCATTAATGAATTAAACAGTACCTACATACTCGTAATTCGAATACATTTTCAATCTGCCGCCATGTTTGCAGTTTCAAATGTTATCCCAAAAGGCTGATAGGTACTTACTATACTATAATTTGCGAGTTGCCAACCAAAATATAATGTTACCAAGTTACTCCGCTGAACAAAATTAAAGCAGCGAGACCGCCAACTTAATTAAAGGGCCTTAACACAATTGTTAAACGATGCGTGTCAAGAATGAATTTATTAATTATTATAACAGCTGTTGTAATATTTGGCGCCATTTGCATAAAACGTCATACATTAAGTGCTGCTGTTTACTGAAGCCAAAGTTCACATAAAATTCGTTGTTCGGCAGTTTATCTACGTCGTTTTCATTGAAAGATTAATAACGGCTGAACTATTGAAATTGAAACTGATTAATGGGTTTATCGATATTCCGTGACCCTGTCCTAGGCTGAATGTTAACTGTCCCTTTGCCTTCAAAGACAATATTCTAAATTCAAATGTGACATTTATAAAGGTTTTGATTGACAACTTAAGCTCTATCCTTGGACTATGTAGAAAATCCGACGTGAGCCATGATCCTAAATATTTGACGCGATTAACATTAAAATATCACACATTCAACAGGATGTGAGACAATCTCTGGATTTCGGACACGTCCCAATGTCAATGATACCATAAACTAAGAAACTAGAGACGTGACTAGTAAAGATTATGAAGAAACTATGTTACTATGGGCTTGGCTTTTATTATAAAATCACGATTGTATTTCCCGAAAAAGTAGGCACAAAATACTCACAGACTGGATTTATAGCACACCCACATTTTGCCAGCTATGTTTCAATCAATCAACTCAGCCTGTCGCTGTCCACTACTGGACGTGGGCTTCTCCCAGGCTGCGCCATAACAACCTGTCCTCCGCCTTCCGCATCCAGTCTGTCCCAGCCAACTTATTAAGTTCGTCGGTCCATCTATCTGGGGGGCGTCCCACACTACGCTTGCCGATACGCTGTCTCCACTCCAGGACTCGTCAGTTACGTCCCATGTAATAGGGGGCGAGCCTATAGTAACTGGGCACAATGTCAGACTCCGAACTGCTACTCAAAAAGTTCTAATGCAAAAACCCAAAAACTATTTGTCAAAACTGGGGGGCTGGAACCCTAATTGCTCTACTATCAATCAGGATCTGAATCATTTTGCACGATAGATATTGCTAATCCATTGCTTGATATGTTCGAAAAATTTGTCGCCTCACAAAGTAAATAACGCAAAGAATGTTGTTGAACTTTCAAAATGAATGTTGTTGAACTGTCAAAATGAATGTTGTTGAACTGTCAAAATTAATGTTGAACTGTCAAAATGAAAGTTAGGGTATTAATTACCCTGCAAGACCTCGCGCTGAGCTGTAGCACTTGCAACTAAAGGAATACGCCAACAAGGCAGTCGCAAGCTGCAGGCGTGGTCATTATCTCCAAGATTTATACACAGGAAAATGACTATATTGAGAGAGGAAGTGGCTATAATGGCTATTCACGTGTTTGAGGATATTTATACATACCTACTAACTAATAAACTAATCATGAATGGCGTAGCAGACAGGCTGCGAAAATCGTTAGACGATAGTTAATCTTTTTTGAGTCAAGGACAGATGTCGATTGTATTGGCAGAAAAAGCTTTGTAAAAAGTTTGAGTGACCGCTGTTGATTGATCTTTCAATGACTTTAAATTATTAGGTTTATGTGGAGTTTTGTAAAAGTTTATTTCGACAATCGTCAATTAGGTAGGCACCTAAATATTTTGGTCAAATGGTGGTTAGGTTACCTGCGTCCGGTTAGACTGGAAGGCGACCCCCAACATAGTTTGGAAAAGGCTAAGAAGATGATGTTGGCCTTTTATATATTTTTTCACCAGTCTTCCAATAATTCCATTCGAAAAATAACTAAATTCATGCGAAATGTGTACCACTTGCTGGAGTGTCCTAAGTGCCAGTTCACCTGCACCTTGGATGACCTAAAGAATGCCACTGATGCCGCAATCAAATAAAAAACATCGAAGAAGAGTAGGCACCATCGACACGAAAAGAAGAAGAAGGTGCAAAAATGTCAATTTCGACTAATATTTGAATAAAAATCGATCAAAGGGTTCAAAAGGAAACATTTATAAGTACCTACACTAGAATCTCTCCTGGATTTTCCAGTATCGTAAGCCTTGAAAGAAATACCTTGTTTCTGTGAAAGACCCCATTAAACCTATTATTACTTGTCATAAAGTCAACAACCAATCACAATATTAAAATCCAAGCCACTCTTACCGCTATCAAAGGTGTACATCAAGCGGCTCTGTGAGACCATAGACACAATGGCGTTACAATCCAGACTAAGGTCGATTGCTCAACAGCCAGCCAGTACGTAGGTGTGAACGAGAATACAAACCGTCAGGTTTTTGAGTAGCCTTCGTGGATTTAAAAAAAGTAAAGAGGAGTAATGAAAATATACAGTCTGTTAGATGTGAATGAGAATATAAGCTTAGGCTTAAAAAAGTGTGAAGATGAAGACCAAAGAAGATTCCATTTCTGAAGGTTCTTTTGCACTGCCTGTTGTTGGCTAACCACCGATTTCTGAGAGACTTTTGATTTTAATCTACACGAGACGCGACAACAATGTCGCTATTTTGTTGAACTGAACAATCAAACACTAGCTGACCGCCGCGAACTTCGTACCGCCTTTGAATTAAATAATGTGACAAAGTTCAATAGACACGTAGCGCCATCTATTATCATAATAACGTTATTGTTGTTTTCCTCGGGAGCAGCACTTTTTATCGGGATAAAAGGTACCCCTATTTCCGTTTCTGTACACCTGCCAACGTATATGCAAAATTTCAGGATGATCGGTTCAGTGGTTTAGGCGTGAAAAAGTAACAAACAAACAAACAAACTTACTTTCGCATTTATAATATTAGTTAGGATAGGATTAGGATGAGATTTGACAGTACTAATCAGACACGCTTGACTGCTTCGTTGGTCTAGCAAGCGCTACTGCTGAGCATGAGGTTCTGGTTCCCACGTAGGTCGGTAGTTTCTAACCGATCGAAGTCAAAGTCAAAGCATTTACATATTTCAAATAGGCACATAAAACGAACTTTTGTACGTCAAAATCTACATAAATTAAAAAAGCCGGGTTAGTTACACCATTTATAACTCAAGAACGGCTGGACCGATTTTTATGATCTTTGATTTGTTGGATTTTTCTCCGCCCCGAATAGCAGATAACGTTTTATTAAAATAGGGGAAAAATTCACAAAAAAAAAATTAAGAAACACCACATGTATTGATTCTGGGGCAGTACAAAACTCGTCGGGTCAGCTACCTAGTTTACAATAAAATACAATTGATTCTAGTCGCCCCTTCCAAAAGGTAGTTTTTGATAAGAATGGGCAAGAAACTCCACCATTACTCTTTTAATATGTTTTACAATATTTTGTATACATTAATTACTAGCTTCAGCCCGCGACTTCGTTCGCGTGAAACTTCTTGTTTCCCCCGAGCCACCCCGTCGTATCGCATCACCCGCCCGCGCTATCACTTAACGTTCTTTTTTACTTTTTGCTCGGCTCCTAAGGGTCATAGCGTGATGTTACATAGCCTATAGCCTTCCTCAAGAATTGGGCTATCAAATGCAAGAAGAATTTTTCAAATCCGACTGGTAGTTCCAGAGATTACCCCCTACATACAAACTTACAAACATACAAACTTACAAACTTTACCTCTTTATAATATTAGTATAGATGAAACGACGATGCACCTAGAATAATGGACTATTTAAAAGACGTTAAAAAGCTGTATAACCGTGAAATTAATGCATTTTAATCAATATTTGCATCTGATTAAAGACGTTCTTCACAATGTTTCATTAATGAATTGTGAAATATGAATCGTAAAACGCATTTCGTAGCAACATTGTTATGAGCATAAACTTTTTGATTGCATTGTAGTTACGAGTATGTATGTTCTATCTTATCTTCCGCTGTTTTCCTTATAGACACCTCGTAAAATTACTGTATTGCGTTACGATGGTAATCTTTTTCTTACTAGCTGCGCCCCGCGGTTTCATCCGCGTGAGTGTCGATCCCGTGGGAATATAGGGATAAAAAGTAGGCTTCGTGTTAATCCTGGTTATAAACTGTGTGCCAAATTTCATACAAATCCGTTCAGCCCTTTGTGCGTGAAGAAGTAACTAACATAATTATAAACACACACACACAAACTTTCGCCTTTATAATATTACTAGCAACGCCCCGCGGTTTCACCCGCATAAGTGTCGATCACGTTGGAATATCGGGATAAAAAGTATCCTATTTGTTATTCTGATGTATAAGCTATATTACTGTAAAGTTGCATCAAAATCCATTCAGTAGTTTTTGCGTGAAAGAGTAACAAACATCCATCCATCCAACTATCCTCTCAAACTTTCGCGTTTATAATATTAGTTGGATAGTAGGATTTTAAACAGTAGGTACTAAAAGCTACAACAATTGTTTTGTAAGTTTTATCTCATCTAACACACTGAAGTACACTGAAGGAGACACAATAGAAGTTTTATTGTTATTACGTCGAGAGGCGTTGTGTCCCGCAGTGTTAATGAAATAAAATGAGGGTAGGTACTTCATGGTGGGTATAAAATCATGCCTGTATGTCCTAAAGGCACCTGGCAAGGCAGAGAATAATTTTTCGTTTTCGTCCGGAAACAAAAGAGGACAAAAATGTATATTTCGCCCGAAAATTGCCGAAAACCGAAAACGAAAAACTGAATACCTAATAGGAACCTAAAAAAGTCCTCTGCTAATTCCTATTTAGCATAATAATATGCTGTTACATCAATAACCCAAACAATACCTACCTTATGAAATCGGATTCGTGACCGGCCAAACTAGCTATAAACCAACGGGACTAGAAACTAAACAATCATTTGAACTTTATTTGGAAGTTCAAAGTGATAATCGATACCGATAAGCACACAATTAAAAAAATAAACCATGCTATATACCCTTTTAACAAAGCCGATTACCTACTACCTCTACGTGGACTGCATAAAAGTGTAGTGACTTAAGGGGCCGGCGGAGCATGCGTAGTTCATACAAAACGTAATACCAAAATAATTTGTAAATCAAACATATTCTTAAGGTATTGTGAATTTATTCCGATTGGATTACAGAATATCTAGGTTCCCAAATATATATTTTAAATGGACACTGATTTAAAGACGAGTTATGAGAAAAATAAGTTTTCTGTAGTGAAATTCATCATATCTCGTCCTTATATCAGTTCTAACTTCCAATCAGTTTGATAGCCAAATTCTTAAGGTAGGCTATAGGATATTTAACATCACGCTAGGACGCTTAGGAGCCGAGCAAAAAGAAAAAAGTCAGAAATAACGCGAAGCGAAAATGAAGTAATAGTGCGGGCAGGCGATGCGATACGACGTACAAGATATTTCAATAAGAAACATGGCCAATACCCATGTCTTACTTCTCTAGAAATCTTAACGACTGAACGTGGGAAACCCAGGAGTTTCGATCCCAGGGTAGGAAAAATGTGTTCACAAGGTTTTCTCGTTGGGAAATGGAGTGGAGTTTCTTGCTCGTTCTTCTCCATAGAGATCTACATTTTGGTATGGGCAACTAGCTTCAACTTTCTGACTGACTGACCGACTGATTAATTTTGACAACTCAAAAGTGCCTGTACATGACTTAATTGAAATAAATGCATTGAATTTGAGTTTGAAAATTTCTTTAATAATTATGTCGATCGGAGGTGTGCTAGATGTACTGGGATTAACGAATAAAATACTATTCACTTTTAAATAGCGTAATTATTATTTCCTTTCACATAATAACGTTTTTACATGATAGCCCCTTGGCTTGTTACTCTTCTAATCCTAAACTAAGTTAATGTTTGTCTCGTATTTCATGCCAATAACTTTTAACTAAAGAGAATTTTAACAGACTCGCGGAGGTTGCATGTAAGCACTAAATAGGCTACAGTCTCTATATGTATAAATATACCTAAAATTCAAAGTCCTGACTGATATAGGTATCAACGCACAGACTAAACTGCTGGTCCTAGAGACACGAAATTTGGAGAGTGTTCTTTGTGAAGAGTAGGTCCACTAAGAAAGGGTTTTTCGGAATTCCACCCCTAAGAAGGTGATTGGGGGGAGGGTTAAAATTTCACGCGGACGAAGTCACGGGCAGAAGCTAGTCATGTATAAGACATAGACCTCGTTATTATCATGGTCCACGTCCCTATCGACTATCTAAACATTATTTCTTCCTTTCGCGCAGGAGGGCTCAATAGGTCACGATCTGGTGATCCGCCCCATCCCGGACTCCATGACGTCGGCGGCGCAAGACGACGAGATGTTCATGGACCCCTCCAGCATGGCTGACATGGTCTCCATCGATACTGGATTGCCTTTAGGTGAGTTCCCCACTATATAACGCTTGTACTTTAAGCCCATGATGTGCACTATTTTCGACCAAAACTTTTCTTTGTTTTATGTAAAGTACCTAAGCTTTTCCATACGAATAAGTATGAACCTTATTTTAAAAAAGCAAATAATGTATATTCGTCAAAGGTTCTTATTCGTTTGAAACACTAACTTTACATAGCAAAGTCAAAGTTCGATCTGTAATTCGTGAAAAACTAATTAAGTATTAGGGAAACGAAGATGATGTGTGATAGGATGGTAAGAAAAAATTGCGCAGAGCAAAAGAGAATTGTGTTACCTACAGTAGCTCTTATCTATAGTCAGAAGACTAAAACCCACCCGTGTTCCTTCAGTTGCCTATGCCAGGGGCCACGGTATCTCTTTCGAACAACCCGCGACCCCGGCAGGTGATGCGTATGGCCTTACAATGAAAATGTTATACTTAAGCTCATAGATTACGAACATAAAAAGCGTTATAGCCCTCTTTATTGGTTTTAAATCATCGTAAGCTAAGCCTGTTGGACTGAATTCTATGTTGGTACAATTGATCTTATGTCTTCGTAAACATTTTCCAGTAAAAAGAAAAAGGGCAGATCAACAGAGGTTATCACAGGCGCTTAATGGCGCCCAACACGTAATCATCAAGAGAGACCCCGCTGAGGCAGAACACGACCATTTAGGAGATTACGGTAAGTTACCATTTTACTTATAAAATTAAATTGAACAGGTTACAAAACGCGACCATTTTTATAAATAGAGACGTCTTTTTTCCTTCTAAACGTGATTTGAATATCTTTTTAAATAATCGTAATCAACAAAGACAAGAAGCATTTATTTTTGCATTTAAAAAGAGAACACAAATCACGATGAAACTATTTCATAGCATGTCATCTATAACACGAGTTTCTTCAGTCGCAAACATGTTCACTTCTCATAAAATGATTTAACCAGTAAATCATTGTAACCATAATAAATCAGAAAACAGTAGCTACAACGGCGAACAATATTTCGCCATTATTATTTATCTGTATACACGTGCAACTTCATAGAGATGTCACGTGCACTGCGCATCCATCGATTAGGTACATATTTATTTTATAATCGAGATAATCGATTATGATAATAGTACCGGTTTCGAATGCCACCACGTATCTCTATGTTTCTTGAATGATTATGCTCATGTGTTGTATCGATAATACTGATATTAAAATCGTGAACAAGTTCGATAAAATTGCTTGTATGGCAATTAAAAGAAAATATTACCAACCTTTTTTATATTTTTAACCAACTTTAAAACAGCTAGATTTTTGAGTATGACGGTTATATAAAATATATCTTAGTCATAGGTACTAATTGACTCAAAACACTCACCTTCACCGTCACCTACTTTTAAAGGAAATTGGCCAACAGTAATTATATAATAACTACAGCTGTGACTGCATAGTATAACGTTTACATTGAAATCTGATATCTTGATCGACTCGACTAAATTATAGAGTACGCAATCCGATTACGATTATTTTAGTCGATTAGGTCAAAGGTCACGTCAAATGTGGCGTTGACTTATTAATAATTTCGAAATATTATTTCTATAAATAATTAAAGCTATGTTATATATATTTTGAATGAATGAGACATGCGTAAAGATTTTGGACGCAAATAACTGGTCACGAATCGGTACTTTTAAAGAATTACGGACAATTTAAACATAGGTATTTTATTTGATTGAACGTTTTAGAGCGTGCAGCCAAATACAATTGTACTTATCATGTTCTTTTGAGCTGTTACTTAATTCTCAATTGACATTCAGGTGTATCAGGTTAGACTGGAAGCCAACACCAACATAGTTAGGAAAAGGCTTGCCAGGTTGATGACATGATTCCCAATTTTTCTCCAAGGTATCAACAAGATTCCCTAAATTGGTCGTAATATCATGATGATCCTACCTCACGACAAACTTCTATGTTATTCAGGTACCTACTTAATTCATTTTTGCATGATGATGGGTATTCTATAAAAATAATTAGGTAGCTATGTTTAAATTGCTTACTAATGCCGACGAGATTTTGTCATCACTATTTTAAAATTTTAATACATTCATTAGTATACCAAAATATTATTGTATCTACCTATTGTTAATATGTATTGTTGTTCTTCCGTCTTATTAATTTTATCCATTATCAGTTTCCAATCACATTGACAAATTAATTTTAACTTCCTCGCGATTCGATCAAAACATGATGCTACTATACCTAATGGCAAATTAAAATAATACGTGAGTGACTAATTTATCATCAACAATAGTGTTGTTTACATTAACAAAAATGTGACGTAAATCTTATTTAAGAATCTATTAAGTAATTTGGTTTACACAATAAAAATGCATAAATGCGCTTTAAAATAAAAGAAATTAATGATAAATTACACCTATTAAAAACAGGTAAAGCTCGATCATCTCCCAAATGACACAGACATGTGCTATACAAAACACTTATACCTATTTATTAAAAGCCACCTATTAATCAAAGAGGTGGGTTAGATTATCCACGACCAAGTGAGCAGACATGACTTATATACCTACATAGTATCCAATATCTTTCAAATAATGAATTGTCATTGCATGCCGATGCGGGACAATGTACTGTACATTACTGCCCCTACTCCTTTAGAAAACTGTCCCATCTGTCCCCAGCCCACCGCCGGCTATTAGCGAGAAGCGAGTAAAGCTCGCAACTAAAAACTAGTTGGCGAGCAACGAGTACCAAGCGTAAGTTGCCCGCAAGCGAGAGTCGCTAAGCGAGTTACTCTCTTTGATCGTTCTTGTCGCTTCTACAAAGGAGTACTAGTCGGTGGCGGTGTGAACAGTCAGCGATCAACTAGTAATATAATGTAGCTCTGAATGAATCTCTTTTACTTACACAGGACTTCTTGAGCGAGAAAATCGTTGATAGCTAGTTGCTTCCTCGTGGATGGAACAGAGGCAAAAAAGTAAAAATATACTCATTTATATTAGGTTCAGAAGTAAGGAGGCAAAATAAAGCACGGTATTAGGTACTTATTTCTTCGTTATATTTCGTATTCGTTCTTACATAAATCTCCCAGTTCCCACGTCTGAAAAACAGATTCCCGCCATTTACTTTTTCTCAACTCACATGAAAAAAACCACAGACAAAATATATCACTTTTAAACTGATACCAAGGAGGTTTTATATTAAACCTCCTTGACTGATACTAAACGTAAAACAAATGAAATATAACATTTAATTAAAAAATGTAAATAATTCGCACTATGCAGGTGCAAAGGTAAATAGAATTAATAGACACAGTTAGACTAATTAACATTTAAATATCTATCTATTGGATGTTATCTCAGGTATTACTAAGTTGCGAAAATTATCATATTTATACCATTTCACGTGTTAATTTGTAGACACAAGTGTCAACGCTAAAACCTTAATGAACGCCTCGTTTTCTTATAATTAGTTGTTGAACTTTTGATACGTGAGAAACGGGGAATCTATTCAAAAGTGATAAAATCGTGCCTAGTTTTATCACCAGCTCATCGCCGTTACATTGTCTTTAACAAGCAAACAAACTTGTACATATCCTTGCCTTCATAATTTCACTATGGGGTGATTTTATTACGTATATAACTTACCTACTTTTTACCTAAGTAGGTATGGCTGCAGAAGTAGCTATTAATTTCGGCGTATCCAAGATGGTAACCGAACTGGTTTGAAACAAAATGTCACCTCTAGACTGTGTCTATGTGATCTCGCTAAATATATAGGTACATACATACCTATCAATTAAAAATTAATGGAGCTAACATTTACCTTTGTTGATTCTCTGAACCACGAACTGTCATCTGATCAATGTAAACGTGTCGATTGTCTTTTGTTTTGTTATATTTCAATTCCCAACATTCAATGATTTGCGGATTCTTATTATTCTTTTAATTGTTTAATGGCTGAAGAATTTTGATGATCCGGACGCAGTTACTGCCAATCACGCTACACTTCGTGACTATGTTTGTTTGAGTTCCTGCTCTTGAACGCATTCACCTACTTACTGCTAGATTCCCAGCAAAATAAGATCCATAGACAGACAGGTGGTTAGATGAAAATTAGAGACCATTTTTATTACTAATTGGAAGACTGCTTGGCAGTGCTTGGCTATCTGCTATCCCAGAAGGCTTGAAAGAAGATATTTTAAGACGTTTTAATTTTGTGAATAGATAAAACAATAAGTAGGTACAACAAATTCTTGGTCTTTCAAATACTATTTAGCATTAAACTTTGCATAAATAGACATGCAAAAACAAATTGTTCAGATTAATATTTATACATTATACCTATGTATTATCTATTTTATTATAAAATCGTTCGTTAATGTCAAGTTATGTTAGGTGATTTCCGAGACAAATCTCGTTTTGCTAATAAGTTCGTTCGTTATTCCGTCTTGGACGGGGTCATAAGGTCAGATTCTAACGTCACCCATTATTTTAATTCCAGATAGAAAAAAGTATAGAACAATTCTGCGGTTCATGAATAATCCACTATTGTGGGAAAACCAACGAAACGGCAGCCTATTTAAGTTTTTAATGCTGGGCAAAGGCCCCACAGGTGCACGTTTGAACTTGTTTGTGACCACAAGCTGTCTCATAATATCGACTAAACTTTTAATCGATTCGACCACGTAAAATCGACTAAACGAATTCATTCAAACATCATGTAATTTACCAGTATTTATAGTGATTTTACTTACATTAGGTGGTAGATAACTATTACCTATCTACATAAAATATATATAATTGAATTTCAATCCTTTGTTAGACTAATTAGGGCCAAAAATATCAGTTTTGATTTATAGAGACAAAATCTATAAATATCTTCATTTGTAACGGAAGTCAATCAAATTCCATGGGTCCAAACTCCAAACCATAGACACAAGAATAGTAGATTGTTATGCAAGGGTCGAAAGGAATCAGCGAGGGCGGCTATAGCCCGAGTAGGAATTGATGACTTTCACCCGTGTTAAACACTCTACTTTTCATTTCGAATATAAGGAAAGTAAAAAGTAGTAATTTTTCTAAAATATTTATTGATAACAATAACATGCAGTTTTTGAATTTCGTTACAGCTTACAGGGTTAGTATCCCGCCAAATAATACTATTTTCTTTTTTTATTTTAAATATGGAACACACCGCGTCATCGCCGCGTAGGTTTTTTTTTAAATTCACACTGGCTGTTTATACACTCACAAGGCTACAGCATTTTTCTTAAGTTATGTAAAAAATTTCGTAGCTGACTACAGTTCTATTTTTAAAATTCATTCCCACCCTAAAGAGGGAAGTAATTACTATGAGCCTTTCCCGCCCTGTGGTGGGAAGCAGCGTCTTCCACTCGCTATTTGGATCAAACAAACACTACTTTCCGAGTATGAGAAATGAAAAAGTATTTTAATTATCTTAGTTATACCAATCTACATTATTATTTAGCACTAGGAATCTTCCTAACTCTTACTTTTCTGTGATAATAATTGTTTTTTTATTTTAGATTTCGATTAGTCTTGCGCCATCTATTGATTTTTGTAAGAGACTGTTCTAAATAGTCACCCAAAGTCGTCAACAGATGGCGTTACATTGATTTGTTTTTATTTATACAAACATAACTAAAAAAACTTCTCCAATCACTGTCTTCCTCAATCCACATATTTATTTATATGTTTTCTTTTAAAATTTACAGCATTCATGGAGCCAGATCACCTAGGCAAGCGATTCAGGCGGAAACGCTCGACAGAGACACATTCCAGGCGGAAAAGAGAAGCACCCTACGTCATATACCCGGAGATTCTGGTCATCGTAGATTATGATGGCTATAGGTAAGGTCTAAAAAAAACAAGTTTTATGTCTTTCGATTTGTGTTAAAAACAAACAAATAGACGAATAATCGAACCGAGCCGCTATCTAAATAAAATTGCGTTTTTCTACTTTGATATTGCATTTAGCTAGTCCACAATAATTACATAGATCACTGGCGTAATGTGGGTATAGACAGGTACTATATCTCTGCCTGTCTTCGGGGAATACAGCCTTAATAACGTTGTTTTGTTTCCAGGTTACACGGAGGCGACAACGTCCAGATCAAACGTTACTTCGTGTCGTTTTGGAACGGCGTAGACCTCAGATACAAACTGCTAAAAGGACCCAGAATACGGATATCCATTGCTGGTATCATTATTTCTAGGGTAAGTTTATTGCTAAGTGAAATTAAACTTTGTGTGAAACAGAATTCATATTTCTTTGGCATTTATTCATTTCTAGTTTTAGGTAAGTACACTAATATTCATTCAGTTGCATTTACTGGGATATACTTAACAATGTACGTGGAAATAAATACCTGACGATACTATAGTACAGTATCTACAGTACCTAGACCATTACAGGTGGTAGGGTAGGACTTTCTTCTACCTACTATAAAACTCAATTTTCTAACAGATAATAACAACGTTAATTAAAGAGAGAGAGAGCATGAAACAAAATAAAAGATGATAAAAAATAAAATGTATTGGTTTTTTTTTTTTATTAAAATCAACATAAGTACGGTACAACACTAGCATGACAATAATTAAACATTTGCCATCAACTTAAAATTAACCATTTCATCAGTCTCTACACAAAGTTCTTCTAGCAATGTCTTTTTAGATTTAGGATAGCCTTCAAGTATTGCATCCAGCATGTCATTGAAGATTCTTTTGCGTTTTCTGAAAAAAAAAAATATCTATGAAAAAATTTTCTATTGGTAAAACTCACTATTAAAAAAACGCTATAATGTGTAAAGGACACAGTACAGTAACTTCTTTAAAAAAAAACAATATCATTTAGAAAGGAATAAAATTATGCAATAGTACCTACTTTACCCAAAATCTTTAAAAACATTTACCTGTATTCTTTCAACAATTTGTCATGCTCAGTCACTAGAATTCTCTTTTCCTCAGCACTCATGACCTCTGTGGAGGTTTTCAATACTTCCAACTTTTTTTCTGTGGCTTCTATTCTGTTTTTAATTTCATCTATTTTTGTTTTGGCTGAATCAGTAGTTGGTGTAGAGATTAGGCTCTTGAGATTTATTTCAATAGTTTTCAAAGCATTTGTTTTGTCTGCTAATTCTTGTGTGAAAGTTTTGGATAAAGCATCATAGTCTAAAAAAAGGAATATCAAAGAATTAGACTGCTCTTATACAAAGTCAACTCATGAAAGTACTTGCATAATAAAGTACTTAAATCATAAATATGATGTACTGAACCTGTTGCATCCCCATCTTCTACTACAGTTTCTGTTTGTATAGCAGCGAAAACTTTTTGTTTTCCATACAATTTACACTTTATTTTGCCTGCTTCACTCAAAGCATCTAACGCTTTTTGAATAGCTGACTTAGGAAAAGCTCCGCGCAAATTAACTGTTACGTCCGCGCATGAATACGGGCGATTCGTATCTACTAAATATTTTAACACTGCTTCACTAGCCATTTCAGTTAAAATATTTAAAAAAAACTTTTTCCAAATTATTTTCGTTTCTGACGTGTAATTTTAAAATCCCGCTCTTTTTTTTTCTTCGGCCTACTCGGGCAGGCTAAGGTCTTGGACCATACCGCCAAAACCCGCTGTTGTATGCTTGATTTTGACAGATACTTTTTTATTGCCAGCCCCAAAACAATATTAGTGATGCGCGTAATCTCGATTTAGTAACATGTAAAATCAATGAAGATTTAATTATGACATTTTAAGCCTTAATTAATTCTGGTGAGTGATGACATAGATAGAACAATAAATTGTGTAGACATAATAAAAAGTTTCGTTTACATTGGAAATATTTTGGGTAATATGCAAATTTAATGTATCTCGTTTTAAATAAATATCGTGTTTAGGGTCTCTTTTGTATAACACAGCAAAACTGTCTTATAACCAGTCTATGAGTGACTAGATTTAAACTTTTGTGGATTATTCAAAATAATAATAACCCTTTAATCATGTGCTATTATATTATATCATGCAATTTTAATCTTTGTAGAAAAAAATCTTTGTTTAAAAGGTCAATAAACATTTAAAATACTACCTAATATCCGCATTAACATAACTATAAACTATATGTAACTAGGAGAAAAGTAAATTCTAAGTCAGAGCAATAAAATCTAAACTAGCCAACTGGCAAGCAAGAGACTGAATCAATTTGTATAAATTATAAACACCTGCAATATTAATGAGAAGAATGGTGGTTATTGGATTGTTATGCTATAAAACCATGTGAATTTATAATACCTTACGAAAACAAAAACATAAGTCGGCGAGTGGAACAAGTTTTGTTGCCAACTTGCGAAATTAAAAAAAATCTGATTATTCAAGGTTAAGAAAAAGATTTGACCTTTAAACCTAGCACATTGTGACTAATATTATAAGTCTCCTTGGGTATTTCAAGTAGCGTCGCTTCCTCGATTACTATAATAACGTACCTATAACATGACGCGGAATTTTTTATATAGGTACCTACGTATGTCCCGATGGTTATTGATCACTTTTAGGTATGCCAAATAATGCAAAGTATGGAGAATTATCTCCATACTTTGCATTACAAATTGGAGGACAAATACCGATCGCTAGAGTCCGAATTATCGGACTCTAGCGATCGGTATTTGTCCTCCTTTTCTTCCTACTCCAGTTTCACTTCACATAATATTGTGTCTGTGAGGAAACCTACACACCTATGATTCCAAAACTGGACTCTGTACTGACTAGTCAATTTCCTATGTTCCAGGGTCGGGATGCTACACCATACCTTGAAAGAAATCGTGTTGGTCGAGACGCGATAGACTCGGCAGCAGCGCTCACTGACATGGGCAAGTATCTGTTCAGGGAGCGAAGATTGCCTGTCTACGACATAGCCGTTGCCATCACCAAGTGAGTTCATAACTGGTTTTCATCAATAGTGTCATAAGCTGAAAACAGCATTGTTGATCATGCATAATAATAGGTCGTATTTAATTATTACTACATAGGCGGTCATGAGGATATACCAACTACCACCGGGACTACACTTGTCAGAGGGATTGGTGATCGCAGTGTATATTATTATGTTGTCATCAGCGTGACTGATGTTCTACAATAATTCTTTTTATGGAATGTCTTTCTTTAAAACCTGTGCAATCGAATTAAATAATCGAAACAATAATATGCGATGTTATAACTATGTCGACAGTCATTTATCATGGACACTCCATGATAAATGACTGTTTTAATATTTTAAAGCGATAATCTGTTTGTTGCACATAAATTATGTAACATATTGTGTTTTCTTTAAAAAGATTGTAATTTAAATAAATTATGGACACAAATAAATAAAAAATTAAACAATACCTAATCATGAAGCTGTCAGAGGCATTGTCAGTTTCGAAACACAATTATCACGGAGAACTATTTCAAAATTGTGTGATCACAATATCACGTGAGAAGATTATTCAAATTTTATTGCATTCAAACACATGCGAATATAACTTTATGCAAAGCAGGTTATAATATTACTAAACAAACTTTGTTTTAAATGATTACAACAAATCTGTATAATTTTCTAATTTCGAGACGATTATAAAAGTTGCATTAGCTCAATACTTTGCAATCTTAAAATCTGCTTTGGTTTGTATTTATGATGCTATGTCACTGTCATTATGATACCCTATATTTATGTTCTGCTTACACTCAACATCATTTTATAATTTTTATTTTATTATACACGCAACATTTACAGGACAAAAGGTAAGATGGTAAGTAGGTATATCAACGCTTTTAAATCATAATTTAGCGCCATTATTCAAAGTAATTACTGTAAGTATAAAGTTCGGACTACGGTCTTGATATAGTTTTAAGACAAGGTGAAGGTCAAGGATTTATTATGAAGACAACGAAACTAATTTGACCAACAGGTATGACATGTGCCGACGTCGCAAGGGTGGTCGCTGTACAAAAGGCACCGCTGGTAAATTAAATTTTAAAACAAACGTTCATTAGGATGGTGTTGTCAAACGGAGCGGCATTAACCGAGGCTTGAGAGTGAAACATTAATTACATGCTTCATTATTTTTATTTATGAGGTAAAGGATTTGGTAATGGCGCTGAATATTAAAAAAAAGTACACTATACAATAGTCGCTTGCACAAGATGACGTTCTTGTATGAGAAGATTTCAGTTTTATTTCATTTCTTACATGGAATGAGGTGAACCAACGAAGTTCCACGACGAGCCGTCGTAGGTCTCTGTAGAACAACAGAAAAATATAGCATCTTATTGAGTTTTATTCTTTCCATACAATTTCAGACTAGACATGTGCAGAAGACAATTTCCCAACGATGCGTGCAATAGAGGGACAGCAGGTAGGCGTGTTACAGAGATCTTACATTTTCCAAAAGCACGCCTTTTTCATCAAAGTCCCTCACCTATATGTTCACGATTATACACTATGTATCCATATTCCACTTGAATATACCTTTACCCAATTCCGTGATGTCATATTCGCACCTTGTGAATAATATTCTGTCTTTTCTGCAATTATTTTCTTCTAGATACATTGTAAATCTTTGTGAATGCATCATTTTACATATCTAGATGACGTTGTAAATATTAATATTCTTCCATTTTATGTAGTTTGATCATAAAAGTGTATTGTATTTTATTATGTCTACGTTGTCTCTATCTACTTATTCTTAATAATTTTGACTAAAATATTTAAGAGTTTATTTTCATTATCATGTATTGTTTTCTAGATACTATCTGACACAGTCATATAAAACGACTCCTGAGTACGTAAAATAACAAAATTATAATTTAGGCATGAACTGCTTTCTAAAATCAATTATTAATAGCATGTATGAATTTTATTTACTACCTACCTATAGTCATTGATTGTTTTCTTTCGCCTCGTAATTTATTATATCTTGGAACATAGAGAATGTGCTAAAATTAGTCTATTTTCGTTCATATTTTGGAGATACCCAAATGATAATATCGATTTAGTCATATTTATAATCAACTTACTAATACGTGGCTGTATAAAAGATGGTTTCTTAACGTCACTAGCGTGGCTTGATGTCAAAATATGTCAATGTCAGTTTGTAGAAGTAGAAGTACTTAGGAGTGAGGCGCGGGAAAATTTGATGTTGTGCTTTTTGCTTCTACTTATTTATTAATATTATTCTAAAATGAATAAAAGTTGCACGTTATTATTTATATATGAGCTTTAATAATATGCACTATATCTTATTTGCATGAAAATGGTTCAATAAGTACTAACAATGACGAGGTTAGCATAATTATTTTTAATTCGGTGACTTTAACGCTTCTGCATGTTAAATAAGTTTGCAATGCATGTTTTGTGTCTCCTTATATCCTCAACACTTTACTGTGAGTATTTAAGCATATATTTAAGTACCTATTTTTTGTGTCTTCTCACCTATTTCACGTATCGATCATCAAACTGTAAGTAGCGTTAGCTTTATGAATATTTATTACCTTACCTCTTTTTACCCGAAATTCCTTAGTCCTACGATCACGCATTCATTTAAAAGTTCTATTCTTACTTTGTACCTACGAACTGCCAAATTTTGATATTTTTACTCATAATATTGATGCCTAAATACTTTCTTAATTTAAGGATTTCATACCAAAGTTTTAAAAAAAAGTAATTTAAAAATCTAGACTCTTAGAACGGCTTTGTGCCAATCATGGCTCAAACAAGCCAATCAAATACCCCATAAGAATTCAGTTTCAACCAATCAAATTCATTTTTAACTTTTAAATTCAAATTCTCACACACTATTCCAATGCAAAGGTTTCGCGTACGTCGGCGGCGCTTGCGTGGTGAACAAAAGACTCGAGAAGGTGAACTCCGTCGCCATTATTGAGGATACCGGTGGCTTCTCTGGTATCATTGTTGCTGCTCACGAAGTCGGACATTTGTAAGTATCTTTTTTATACAAACCACGGAAATCTCCAACTTTTTGTTTTTTACATACTTTTACCTAGGTAGGTGCAGCCTTATTCTAATAAGAAAATCACACTAATATTATAAAGGCAATTTGTGAGGGTGTTTGTATGTTTATTACCTCTTCAAGCAAAAACTACTGAACAGATTTAAATGAAATTTGGCACACAGATAGTTTATAACCAGGAATAACACATAGGATACTTTTTATCCCGATATTCCCACGGGATCGACACTTATGCCGGTGAAACCGCGGGGCGCTGCTAGTATACTTATAAAGCTATCAAATAGCTATCTGGTCAGTAAGTACGTACCTAACTCTGCGGTGAAATCTCATGTTGCAACTGTTGTGAGTGTTTTACCAAAATAATCATATCTGATACCTACCAGCACCCTAATTGCGTAACACACTATCAATCGGAATCTGAATCATTTTGAAGCAAATTGCTAATCCATTGCTTCATAAGTTCGAAAAATGTGTTTGCTCAACAACGTACCTAAATAACGCAATTAATGTTGTTGAACTGTCAAAAAACCGATTACACGATATAAGCCCACGTTCGCACGGACGTAAAAGTATCGCGACGGAATTTTATCGCGCACTGGATTTTCAACTCTCGGTGTTGAGCCGAGCGTTGAGAATCGAACAGAGTTCATCCCAGCGCGTCAAATAACGCACTGTTGGATATCAACTCCCCCGGCGCTAATACCCCGATTACACCTGCCGAGTAGTGGCGAGAGAGTGCCCTCGGCCGAGCGCTCGGTACATGTAAACACACTTTGCCGAATGCTCGGCCGAGCAACAGGCCGAGAGACTCACTCGGACCCCGTTCCGCACTGTGTCGCTCGCTCACTCGGTGGATCTGAACACGCACTATACGTGTACTCGGCGACCACTCGTCATTCGGTGCCGGGTTTAAACTGAGCTGGTTGACTGTCTCGCCGTGTGCTCAAAAATACGTGTAAACACTCACTCAGCCTTCACTCTCTCGGCCGAGTGACATTTTACTCTCTCGCCGCTCTACTCGGTAGGTGTAATCAGGGCATTAGCAGGGAAAACGCATGTTTTCATTTCGTACCTGGACTAAGGGACAGAAAACCGCTTTCAGAAACCTGGGGTCTTGTTTACCTATACCTAGTAGTTTTATTTTTCAGTACCTACTTGCTAAAGAGTTTATACACAAGACAGATAGCCAGAGAATGCCTACTTACTCTTTTTTCTCATCCGTTTTGTCTCCACACACCGGCTAACATCATATCTCTTCATCTTCCAGGCTAGGAGCCGTGCACGACGGCAGCCCCCCGCCCTCCTACCTCGGCGGCCCCGGCGCTGAGAAGTGTCGCTGGGAAGACGGCTACATCATGTCAGACTTGCGTCACACTGAGAAGGGATTCAGGTGGTCTCCCTGCAGTGTGCAGAGTTTCCATCATTTCTTGAAGTAAGTAGAAGAATGGAGAATAAAATTGTATAATTTATTATCGGCGTGATAGTCGGTGATAGTTGGTAATGTAGGTACGGCCGGTACGGCGCGCGGCTTCACAACAATACGTGCTTAAGCAGTTTTGATGTATACTGTACATGTGTTACAGCGGTGACACGGCGACTTGTCTCTACAACTCGCCGCATGAAGACGACTCTTTACCGCGCGTTCTGCCTGGACGTCTGTTGACGTTAGACGCGCAGTGCCGGAAGGATAGAGGGACAAGGTAAGCTTACCACATATTTAAATAGAAAACATAGTTAAGTAGGTACAACATTTTTAGCGTTGCCTTCAAAGTAGGTACAACATATCAAACACAAATTAAGTCTTTGCGTATTTTTTTGTCTTAATTAAATCAATAACAAAGTTCTCGTGTAGTTTTCAAAGACTCACATTACTCAGGCGTAAATATGACCGACGAGCTTTAGAAACTGTCACACAGGTATATATGAGACAGTTACAAAACCAAGCAAATCTCCACTTGAAGAAACAGTCATTAGTTTACTATTGGTCCATAGAATTTTTTTGTGTACAAGTCGTGTATTGCTGGGGCCAGACTATCGCGATAACGCGAAGATTTGCGCGATAAGTTGATGCTCATTAGCTGGACCTACGATGTCAGCCAATAAGAAACAACTTATCGCGACTTTCCCGTATAGTGTGGCCCCGGCATATAGGTAAGTGGCTAGGCGCACCGTCGCGCGCCGACAAATAATGTTCGGGAATCGGGTCCATTCCATGCGACGTCACGCGGATAGCCGTCCCGGCTGAGTGATTATCTCGATGTGCCATATTCCCGGCTTTATAGGTACTGTTCTAGAGACTAATATTACCTACCGAATAGTTACGATTATAAAATACTTATTCAATTTTCTTCCATTTCCAGCGCATGTTTCAAGGACGAGCGAGTATGCGCTCAGCTGTTCTGTTTCGACGCGGCGAGCGGGTACTGTGTCGCGTACAGACCAGCCGCTGAAGGATCGCCTTGTGGCGATGGACAGGTAATACCAAAACATAGATATTACGGTTATAACATAAAAGTAAAATTGTAATTGCCTAGATCAGTTATTTCGCTGCACCTTTGATGGACATCAAATAACGAAGAAAAGTCTGATATCTATATGTGTACTATAGAATAAATAACTTTTTTTTTGTTTTGTGATGACATGTAAGAAAAAAGAAAGCGTCTTTTTAATTTTCATGCTGAGGACGGGACTTTTGACAGAAAACCAAACTAACGACCTGGCTGGTTGTTGGATTGATTTTCTGAAAACAGACTTTTTTTTTGTTACTATGCAGAAGACACCGGCTCCTAGGTTTTTAAGTTTGTATACAGGTGCTACATTACAACTATGATAATTATAATATTTCTTCCAGTATTGTATAAATGGGCGGTGTATAACCGAACACGAGAACATAATCCCCGACTATTCGCAACACACGCCGAGCTACGTGCGTCCTGAAACGAGCCCGTTCTTCGGAAACATTACCAGGTGTGTATCATTATGATACTGATATTTAGCCTTATAAGTATGATAGTTTATATTATCAGTGTGATAGTTGATATTATCAGTGTGATAGTTGATATTATCAGTGTGATAGTTGATATTATCAGTGTGATAGTTGATATTATCAGTGTGATAGTTGATATTATCAGTGTGATAGTTGATATTATCAGTGTGATAGTTGATATTATCAGTGTGATATTTTGTGTTATGACTGTGAAAATGCTACAGTTGTGAGTTTTTTATAGATAGTTATGTATTTTTTTAATAGATATGTTTGTTAAATGTTTAAATTATGAATCCTTTTGTTAGTAATAAGAAATTGTAATTAAGGTGAATGCGTAGTTGTAGCCCGCGAAATTCAATTTTTCTTACGTTTTTTGCAATTTTCAGGTCAGTGTCAGGTTGTATCTTGATCAAAATATGATTCGCGACAATAACAGGTACGTATTTACAGAATTATAATAATTAGAATCATTAATACATCTTCCTAAGTTAGATTTCTACCGTTAAGAACAAATCTCGTATGGAAAAGTCTTGGTGGTAGAAATCTAACTTAAACAGATGTATTAATGATTCTGATGATTATAATTCTGTGAATACGTACCTGTTATAGTCGCGAATCAAATTTTCATCAAGATACAACCTGACACTGACCTGAAAATTGCAAAAAACGTAAGAAAAATTGAATTTCGCGGGCTACAACTACCCATTCGCCTTAAGAAAAACTTATAATATAATGGCTACATAAATATTAAATATTTATAAAACCAGACCACAGCACAAACCACATCAATATAGTCACAGCACTGGCCCAGCCAATGAGAACACAGCACATTCTCATTGCAACCAGTTTGTGTACATACAGGGGCACACAATACTAATACTGTATTTCTTTAACACGTAGTAACGATGGAACGACACAGCCGTACGTAGCTAGTACATCGGCGCCACCCGCACAAACCCCAAAATACTACCAAAAGAGCACAGCATACACTACAAAATCTACAACTACAACAAAAACTACAACAACAGCGAAACCATACTTCCAGTTTACAACAAGAAAACCTTACCAATTCTTCACTGACAAGACTACTACAACGACACAGCCCAGTTCGAGCGTCACATACCCTCCTTCAGTAAATAAATACTCTGTTACATCAACGAAATCTCCTTACGATTTCAAAGACTTTACTACAAAACCACCAGCGCCTGCCGTGAGTACGGAGAAGAGAGGGTTTTATAACAAGGACGACTTCGACGGCTTCTTTAGAAGGTCGACAACAAAGAGCCCTTACCAAGACAAGGGTATCAAACCAGTCTTTAAAATTGGGACGTATTACTCTCAAGCAAAGTCGAGTGACAATTCCATTCGACCTGATGCGAATTCTCAGCAAGTACAAATTGAGCCAGCGAGGTTCGCGTTCTCTTATCGAAGGAATCTGACGAGCGGCGAGTTAGTTCGACAATAGGTTGCCAATTATTGGTAAGGAATAAGGATGGACGATGGATGATCATTCTCTTTCATACATCGACATCTCGATCTCTTATTTCATGTCTTGACTTTTGAATGTTGTCATGGATTGGATTCACTTATTATGGTATAGCCAGTTTCATTTTAAAACCTCTTGGCCAGAAGGCTAATTCTCGTAACTAAAAACGTTCAAAATCTAGTCACAATCTCACCTCAGCGACATTAAATGTCAAAAGCTTTTCAAAAATTTAGGGAAATTAAGAGGTATTTTTGATAGATCAAGACTGATATTAGAATGCAAGCGTTCCTAAAAATACGGGAATTGCCCCTCTGTTTAAGTATACCTCTGGATAATTTATGGGGAATGCAAGTTGTTCTATTTATTTTTATTAATCTGGTTGACACTGAAATAAGCCATTAGCTATATTTACAAAGAAAAAAACGATCATCGAAAAAAAAAACAATACGATGATGAAATCTACCTAAAAATTACAGCAAAAATGCATATTCCTAAGTCTTGACTCTAAAACATGATCTGGAATGACATCATATTATGTACATAAATACTTCTACATACATATCGAATATCTTCCACAACCTACTTCAAACATTATGGATACATTACTTATACCTACATTGTACATATACTTACCTACCTACTCTTACTTCTAAGTTTTTGTGCCATACCTTATAATATGTTAATAATATTACTTACTTTACTATTGTTATTTTATGTCTTCTCGAATGTACTATAATCATAAGCATGTGTGTTTCAGCCTTTATTTAGGATTTAATTCTAAATATCATGCCTATAATTTTTATTACTGAAAAATTCCTACCTATTGTATACAATTTCGTTATCATTTTCTTCTTACATCACTGAGTAAAAAACAGCCAGTCATATTTAATCAGTTATTTTTTTCTAGCAGCCGCCATTAACGATTAGAGCGAGCCGAGCATTGAAGACTGTCTCACTGGAGCGACGCGACTTCTCCCCACGACCCTCAAATGGCGACTACCGCCCGGGTACAGGGCAGTCCCCCTCCAGTCTCAAACACATTACAGATTGTGAACCGCACACTACCCAACAACGAATATCACCTCGGTAATTCGGATAATTTTAAATATCAAACGTGTAATACTCGATAGTTAAAAAAATAATCGTATTTTTAAGTAATAGTAATAAAAGCGAGCAGACTGTTATTTGCTTGTTTTTATTCCGAATATCAAACTCGTAATTATTAGAAACGGGAGTGTGCGAATTGTGTGTGAAATAAATTGTGTCCGAAGACAATGCTTTATGAAAGTGTCGGATACAGTTCCGTGAGTGATATTACAATGTGATTGTGTTATTAATGAACTTTTAAGTACACTAGATTATTAGAAACGTTAGGAACAGAATAGTCCAAGTGTCCTGCGGTCTTGGACAACGAGAAATACTCTTAGCTTTGAGTTAAAAAGGTTGTAAAATCAATGTTACATAAAAGAAACTGCCACGAAGTGCCTTTTATACAGTAATTAAGAAAATGTTAAAATAAGATTTATTTTTTTATTTTATTTTTTTTTGTTTTTAAATACTGACTTCAAGAGCGACTGGTTCGCGGTCTTCTGAAATTAGTTTATTTTCTTATTTTTTAAGTAAATTTTACATTTTACAAAACATCCATTGGTTTTTTTGTTCTTATGAAAAATTCAATTTTGTTATAATTTAAGCTGTTTTTAATGCCTAAAATTATTTATGAAGAGATATTAAATCTATAATAAAGTTACCAATAGTGTAAACAAATCTTTACAATGTATTTCGGTTGTATGGAACATGCCTTAGGAGATCAGTGATATTGTAACTTTGACATCACTTGCCGTTGATATAACTATTTATTGTATTCGAACTATTTATGTATAAAACCCCTTTTTCCTCCAAAACTTTCTAAATTTTAAGGAAAAAATATAGAAAATAACGAATATGAAGTTGTTGTTTTATTGTTCCTATTCTGAATTTTTATCACTTGAGACGAAACCTACCTACCTACAAACTAATTAGATAATTTTTGAAATGGCAACGCTTGCACATATCATGGTGCTCGAAATGCAGTTCCTTGGTAAGCTCCTCAATTCAAGCGCAGAAATTTCTATACGAATTTTGAATGAAGTATTGAAAGGAGACTGGGCACCGTACTATGATGGGTGTCTGCCCTGAAGCCCAATAGCCATAAGATATATACCAATGGAAAGCTTTTCAAATAGAACCTTTGCTTCTAACACGGCTTCTCAGTTCAGAGTTATTAATGACCTAAATAGGTGACAACCAATAACTATAATATAGTATGTATATGTTTACGGCTAATAGCCGAAGTACGGCTACACCTAGTTTTAACCAAACCTAACCTCGGGGTGCCCTTCGCTCGCTCTTGCATCCTACGTCGACGGAGCCCCGCTTAGCGAGGCTACTATTTCTGTGCAAGGGGTTTAAAGTAACCAAACCTAACCTCGGGGTGCCCTTCGTTCGCTTTTGCATCCTACGTCGCCTCCCGAAGTAGGTACACACGAACGGCATGTACCCGGCTAAAACTAGGTGTAGCCGCAGTTGTCCACGGCTAAAACTAGGTGTAGCCGCAGTTGTACCCGGTTAAAACTAGGTGAAGCCGGTCTTCGGCTATTAACCGTGACATATACACTAATGGAAAGACAATTGGCTAAAGTCGTGTTAGTAGCAAAGGTTCTCCTTAAAAGATCTTTCCATTGGCATATATCTTAAAGCTATTGGGGGATGCAGCAGGCTTAACCTTCTGTCCGGCTGACTGATTTTTAAAAACATTGTTCCTATTATATTATGAGGCCAATGTTATAAAAAGTCCGTTTATACGCTTAAAAAATGATGTTTGCAAGACACAGAATTAAAGAAAGTTAGTTGACGAAACACCAGAATTTCAATAATACTTAATTACTCACATTAGAGTTATGTAGCTCCTTACGTAATAAAAATTAAGAGAATCGTCATAATATGAAAAACTCCTTGTTAATCTTTCCATTGGTATGTCTTTGTCTTAACGCTAAATTGGGCTTCAAGGCAGATTCGCCCAATCTCCTTTGGACAGTGAAAACGTGTTGGGTGAGTTAGTTTAGAATAAAATAATTAAAAACAATATCTTCCCAACACCTTTTATTTTGCCATCACTTATAAAAACATGCCTAACTTGAACTAAGTATTACAAAAGTTATAAATAAAGTAGTTTACTTAACAAAACCAAATGAACACAGATATTGCACCAAGAATTGTGCGGGCACGTTACATACACTACAAAATATACAAAAAATCATCATACTTTTTAAAATAAACGCTTTTCAATGCACTGTAAACTTCATTTCATTCTCTACTTCAGCACTGTAAATCGGAAAATTAAATAAACTGTAGCGGCTATTAGGCTACGTACGCACTGACATGTGGCTTGCTTATAGTTGGCCGCTAAGGTGGGGACAGGGGTAAGGCGGCGGTTCGCAACGCACGTACTGAGTAATGCGCCCCCGCCCCTCCGTCCTACCGCTCACATACCTAAGGCGCGGTCAACTAGTTCCGAGCGGACTATTGTGCCTAGAACCTAGCGAGTAGCGAAGTGAAACGAACGCTCCAGAATCTTCGCAACCAGTTGCACTGCGCGCTAGTCACCTAGCGTGTATTGAAGGATGTTAAGTCACTAGGCTTTAGGCGCTAAACAAGCCACCTGTAATGCGTACGTAGTCTCACAGATTGTAAAATAGTATGAATATGGAAAAAAATAACATTCCTTCAACCTAAAATAATAAATGTATTTCACGGTTTCACTTAAAACTAAGAACCAATTTATTTTCACTCAGGGAACTTTTTTTTAACTGGGGTTGTATTAAAATATTGCCCAAAGAGTTTCTAAATAAAAAGGTTCTTTCCATAATTACCCTTTGGTGGCTAGTGAGGGGGAAGGGGCACCAACGTGTTTGAATACAATCTTGGCTAACATACCGACAGACATACAGAACACTAGACCTGCTGGCATGAACTTCCTGCCGTTGTAATACCTGTAATTAAGTAAAAAAAATGATTAGTTCATATTTCCTTTGGCAACATATTGCAGATGCGGAAATACAGTTGCAGAGCGAAAAAGTTATTGCCTTGAAGTAAGTAGACTATGAATCCATTCGACCCATCGTAAGCTGAAAAAGATGTTACCTTTTCAGCATTTACATTCCAAATCTATTCCATATCCAGTTGAAATTGATTTAGAATGTAACAGATTTTTATATGGTACCGTGTGCACACCAAATCAAAACCTAGTCGTTTATTCAAACTAGGCTAAGAATCAGCACTTTAAGACAAAATTACATAAGAGTCCCCCAACACGTCCGCCCTTCAGCACTTTAAGAAGTGGTGAAGAGCGGGCATGCTTTAGCTGGGAAGAAGTAGTTCAACAAACTCCTCAGCAGCACAACGGTCTGTTCAGTTAAAATAAACCATTAACAGAACCTAAGTTGCTTTTCACTTCATAAGTAGTTAGTCGCTGAGATATCTTAGGCAGTAAATAAGGAAGGAGTAATTACCTGTATCCCATAAGACCTCCAAGAGCGGATGTTGTTCCTAACATAAGTGTGTAATTTGAGGGGTCCTGACTCATCTGGTATGCTCCAACTCCTGAAAATGGAAGAGAAACCATTAAGTGTTGGATTTATTTTCTAAATAGCAGCGCCCCGCGGTTTCACCCGCATAAGTGTCGGTCCCGTGGGAATATCAGGATAAAAACTATACTATGTGTTAATCCTGGTTATAAACTATCTGTGGCAATACTCAGGCAAGTGCCAAATTACTTTGTATCAAACGGCACATGGTTAGTTTATGGTATTACTGTAATAGTGGGGGCTTCTTACCTAAAATTGAACCGAATATGAGGCCAGCTCCCAAAGAAGGTATAGATCCTGAAAAAAGAGGGAATTTCTTATAAAAAACTTAATTTAAAAAAAGCAATTCTTCTAAGCGTATGGATGGCGAAAAGTTCAAACATATTTGGCGCAAAAATCTACTGCTCGAACTCCGCTCAATGACGCAGTCATAAGTTCATCAAGTGCACAGGTGACAAGGCATGCGGCGCAGGATGGAAGGTGGGCCGTTGTTTTGTTGAGATCTAAGCCGTGATCACATTTGTGGAGATTGTCTTTGCTCCGGCCGATTAAAATTAATTTGCTTCGAATTCTATTTTGGGATTGCCAAGTCAGCCACGGTAACAGCTGCCCAGGCGGAAGGCTATCAGGTGGTTCAAAAAGCATTTGAAAAGATATTACAAGAATAGTTTTAAGTAAGTACTTTTTCTTTCTTTGGAGTCATCTTCTTTTCGTATTGACGCTACATCTTGTTTCTTTTGAGTATACCCAGCCATACAAGACACATATTCTAGTCTATTATCATCACTAGAAAACTACGCAATTTTTCAACACAGTTACAGTCGCAGTTAGTGCAAGGAAATAATAAATAACGGTAATTATGATCAAACAATACTCTTGTCAGACAATTGTAAACTTCATGTGCATGCAGGTGTTAAACGTAATGTAAACATGGCTATTCAATTTAAATACAATAGTGTTTTCGAAGTTTAAACCTATACATTGGACATAATTGCGTGCCTGTAATATCTTATCTTGTAGTTAATTTACTATCTTCTGACCTTCTTACTAGATAAAAGATCTCTTACATCAACAGTTTTTGAGTACATTTTGGGTCCGCTGACATCATTAATCATGCTTTAGGCTAGGCATGTTTGGGAAAAAAGAATGCAAAAATAACTTGTCGCAACAATTTATTGCTATGGTATATTCCAGAATAATTTAGAAATAATGTGCTGAGATTGAGTATTATAGTACAAATAAGATCCTGGCTGTTGACAATTTAAAAAGAACGAAATAGAAACTAGTTTTTTATCTTTGGTAATAATTAAATGGCAATTTCCGAAGAACCCATAGCATGGTTTACATTTGTGGTACCATACTAACATAGTCAGCCCATAATAAGTCCACTGCTGGGAAACGGGTCTCTTCTCTGTAGAGGGAATGGGCCGTAATCCACCATGCGGGCCTAGTGCGGGTTGGTAGATGTCACATGTATTCAAATTTTTGGTTCTACGATATGCCGGTTTCCTCACTATGTTTTCCTTCACCATTTTGAGAGAAGTGGTGATAAAATTATTTACACAAAGTGAAGTGCCTGCCTGGGTTGGAACCTACAACTGGTAAGTTGGAGCCGTTGCCTGCCCTTACTAGCAATTGCTATGCTGAAAATAGCATTTCAATCAAATCAAGTAGTAACAAATTATTTATCTTTTAATACAAATCCTTGATAACATTATAAATACTATGATGGTAATCAATAGTTTGCCATTAATTTTAAGCAACCAAACATGCATATAAAATGATGTTTTGAAAATAATTACAAATATTTATTACAACAAAATTTTATCAAGAGAGCATGAGTGGGCACTTTTGATTCATACATAATCATTAATATATCCGCTTTCGCCTATTGGCTAGCCCGCAAACACGTATAAAAGATAGATACCTACTTATCAAATTGATTTTGAACTGATTACATAAAGGATAACAGGTACCTACACATATTGGAGCTTTAAAAATATTTCCAAACTTTTCAAATTATTCCTCAAATCTACTTGCTATGGTTACATTAGATGTTTTTTTTTTAATTTATACAAGGGATTCATTAAAAAAATAGGAAAACTAACCTGCTTTAGCATAACCCATTATTCCACCGGCAGCAACGCTGGCGGCGTAAGCAAAACTCAAAATATCGACACCCATTTTGTTGATTCGAAACTTAACTTAAAACAATTAAGTTTATTAGTTTTCGAGTAAATAAAATCTAAATTTTAATCAACACAATACGTGCTATCGATCAGCCGAGTTCTGTATTTCTGTCAAATTAATTTCTCTTGTCATTTTGACTTTGTCGTTTGTTGTGGTATGGTTGAGGTCAATCTGTCTGACTGACAGCTTAATTTTATAAAGGCGCTCTAATCGGCAACTTTAGTTTTAGTTGATTTTTATATACTACTGTTGTACGTGGAATTTAAAAATGCTACGAATGTTTGTGTCTTTTTAAAGTAATTGATCTTTAATTTATAAACAAAAAAAAACTTACATTAATTTTTGTGGCTACGTTCGTCACTGGCAGCGAGTTGCACATGACGCCTGCACAGTGTCTTGTGAATATGATCACATATTTAAATATATTATATGAATGTAGATGCAGCCTAATCCGTCTGCTAGAGAAAACCCCACGGCAAAAAATTTAATGTAAAGCTAGTGTTACACGAGATCACTGAACTTCTTTTAGCGGCTGTATGAAAAATGTGGTGTTAAATATTTCTCAGTCTTTAGCATGTCTTCAGTCAGCTGTCGTCAAATGTCATTGTCATTCATAAAAGTTTTGACATTTCATTCGTGATAGAATAATTACCGAGAAATATGAAAATTCCTTGAAATTCTAGTTTTGCCGACTCATTATTCGAATGCCATATCTTCGGCAGCCCACAAAATAACCTTATAAACATGTTGTCTCAACCACGTTGAGCGATTTCGTCATACTTTGCCATACGTCACAGATAAAACTTCTCCAGCTGATTGTGTATAAAAATTATGAGTTTCCGCGTGCAAGGCCAGTATTCAGTCGCTCATAGTTGCCGATAGCGGTCGGCTGCGCGTTCGCATTTCAAATATTGCGCTTGAAGTATTTTTTGTGTGTGTGATATTGGCCGGTAACCTTGGCTAAGTGTGAGGCGAAGTACCTACCTCGAACAATTAAAAAAGTTAATCTATTTGGTCACGATGTTGAAGAGTGCGTCTAAAGTGACAATTAATACTGGGAATGTGCTGAACTTGATCGATATCAAGAAGAAGGCAGGACAAAATGTAACAGAGGAGGTTAGTTTTTTTTTTAATTCCAAGGAAAATATAGTGTGGCTGGTTGTGTAGCAGTGTAGCTAGTCTGCTGCCATTACATTTTTACTTAAATCATCAAAGTGCTACTCAAGTACCACATACTGCTTTTTGCTGTTTTCGTCAATATCCTACCAAATTTAGGTAGGATGATACTTTATAATTATCTTAAGATCTATTTGACTTACTTAACAACATTTCATATCCTTATTTATATCCATATTCTTTTATAAGCAGTATTTTTGCTCCCAATCCCAATTAAATTGCACATAGCCCATTGCATTCAACTGATTCTTATAAGCCTCACACAATACAATTACCAATGTCTTATTCTATTTTTGAAACCATCCTTGAGACTGGCAGTCTCTCAAAAATACAGGACAGCCTTCCAAAAATATAGGAAAGATTCATAATTAACAATAAATTAATTTATTAAATGACCACTTACTAATGAATCCAACTAATTAATAATATTGTGTAAGTGTTAGCACAATCTTAGTTATAGCCTATTGTCACTAAGGTTAATGAGTTTTCTTTTAGTGCTAATAATCTTAGTTGTCATGCAATACAGATGCTTACTATGTTTACATTTGCTAAATATACCAGTTGCTCCTTGTAAAATACTGGTACTCAGCTGCATCCAGTTAGACTGGAAGCCAAGCCCAACATAGTTGGGAAAAGGTTAGGTAGATCATGATGATGAAGTATACCTAAAGAAACCACTAAAAAATAGAGACAATAACTTAGAAGCTAATTTAGTGATAAAGAGAATCGAGTGATTATTTATAATATTTTTTGTAATTTCCAAAAAAATTTAGATATTTTTTTTTTCATTATTTTTTCTTGAGTAGTCATGAGCAGGTCCATTCTGGCGCTTATCGTTGAATTTTGGAGCATGTTGTATAAGGAAAGGTGGAAGAATATGGGGAAGGCCCTTGCCCAGCTGTGGGGCTATATAGGCTACCAGAGAAAAAAAACACATACATAAACACATTCGCCTTCTTCTCATGGGGGAAGGAATAAACTACAGACACCACCAGCTACGATCCTTACATATTCCTTTTGCTTAATTTACATTCATATGTCTGGTCAATATTATTATTCCATTTTATCCAAATATTTACATAATTTAAAAAGCTAACAATTTTAAAATAATAATATGTACAAGTATATAAAAAGGGAGGGAAAATAATCAAAGGGCATCAAAAAATTCGTCTGCATCACTGTCAACAGGAAACATGCCCAAAAGGCTGGCAGCATTGCCACGTTGTATGGCAATGCTGATTCTATGGCCAAAAAATAGGCCAGCCCTCTGGTCACGTGAAGAGTCGACCAACTGCTTGGCGATGTCTCGAAATACTAAGTGGGCACTCGGGCATTTTATCCTAATTCTATCTAGTTTTGTCTAATTTTATCAATCTTTTACCAATTTTGTTTCACTTTATTTAATTCATAAAATTTTGTCCAATTTAACTTAATTTTATGATTGTATGACATGTGTAATTACTAATATTGACTAATAACTTGTATGTGTGGTGCAAACTGTCAATATAAGTTGGTTATTAATAAATAAATAAATCCAAACTAATATTATAAATGCGAAAGTAACTCTGTCTGTCTGTCTGTATGTTACCTTTTCACGCCTAAACCCTTGAACTGATTTAGATGAAATTTGGTATAGAGAGTTTGAGTCCCGGTAAGGACATAGGATACTTTTTATCCCGATATTCCCACGGGATCGACATTTACGCGGGTGAAACCGCGGGGCGCAGCTAGTAAAATATATTTTATCTACAATAATCAATGAACTTCCTTTATTAGTAATTGTTGAGATAAGGCGCTTCATGTGGTATGTTCTATTTTTGTGTACTTTGTCATAGATAGCTAGATTATCATCATGACTGGCAAGTTTTTAACAGTTTCCTTATCTTTATCTATAAATCCATGGTTGAAGTTGCTTCCTGAGATATAATATTAAAGAATTAAAAAAAAAATACATCTCTGGAAACAATATTAACGCTAATAAAGGGTTCTTTATAAAAGTGTGTTATAACACTTTACCAACCCGCACTGGGACCGCGTGGTGGATTAAGGCCCACTCCCTCTCACCAAGAGGAGGTCTGTGTCCCAGCAGTGGGAACATTATAGGCTGATTATGCATAAAAAAAACTAAGGTCATTTTGATTTCACATGTAAGTAAAAATAATATTTTGTTGCAGTATTGATCCCAATCAGCAACACTATTGCCAATTATGCAATAATATATAATATATAAAATTCAAAGTCTTGACTGACAAAATTCAAAGTCTTGACTGACTGATACATCAACGCACAGCCTAAACCGCTGGTCCTAGAGACATGAAATTTGGAGGGTGTGTACTTTGTGAAGAGTAGGTATCCACTCGAAAGGGTGTTTCGAAATTCCGCCCCTAAGAGGGTGAAATGGGGGGTTGAATTTTCTGTGAATAATTTCCGGTCTCCATGCGGGTGAAGCCGCTTGCAAAAGCTAGTATAATATTATATAATATTGTTATATTAAAAACATTATCAAAAAAATAACAATATCCATACTTCCATACTAATATTATAAGTGCGAAAGTGTGTCTGTCTGTTACCTCTTCACGCTTAAACCGCTGAACCGATTTAGATGAAATTTGGTATAGAGATAGTTTGAGTCCCGGGAAAGGACATAGGAAAGGTTTTATCCCGATATTCCCACGGGATCGACACTTATGTGGGTGAAACCGCGGGGCGCTGCTAGTCTATTCATCACACTAATATTATAAAGGCGAAAGTTTGTGAGTGTGTGTGTGTGTGTGTTTATATGTTTGTTACTTCTTCACGCCTAAACCACTGAACCGATTTAGATGAAATTTGGTATAGAGATAGTTTGAGTCCCGGAAAAGGACATAGGATAGTTTTTATCCCGATATTCCCACGGAATCGAGCCTTATGCGGGTGAAACCGCGGGGTGCAGCTAGTAAAAAATAAAAATAAATATTTTTCCTTAAACACAATGTTACTCATTCATAAATAATGACATTTGTTTCAATGAATGTTAAACAATGGCAGCTTGTAATAACTATTTATTAACTTTTCATATACCTACATTATACATTATGTTAGGTTTTACTCAAGGTTAAATAGTAACAACCTAGGTAAGTAAGTAAGTAAAAGTAACCGAAAAACTGAAATGTTTGACTTGAAGATGCATAAGAAAAATACTTCTGCAAAATTCATCATCAGCTTAGCCTTTTCCCAACTGTGTTAGAGTCGTGATTATTGTGAAAATGAAAAAGATAATATTTTTCGGCCTCTAAGGCCTTCCAGAGGTACTTGAAAATTGGAGATGTATTCCACGGCTATCAGAACAATCCCAGAGCCCGGAAGATGGTCAAGATCCCTACCAGCACTTACTGGAATACTTCCTTTCTCCGAGCATGTTTGGTCTTGCAAATGTCTACTCAAGCCGGCCAATAACGGCAAGAATGAGGTGGGAGCTCTGGTCCTCGTCAGTGTTCACTCTGGCCTGTCTATAAAGGCAAGCCAGAGGTAAGGAACAAGACTTCCTTCGGGAGATATAGGGTCCGTGGGGTCGCTACTGCCCAACAGCTCGTCACATGGTGCCCTGCGGGTTTCTATATATCTCTCTTGGTCTGGCTCCTCACCTTTGAGTACAATCAAATCTCTACCGGCACAGACCTAGAGTTCAGAGCGCGCATGCTCCACCACGATGTCAACGTAGATAATGGCGCGTGGCGGTCTTATTATTAATACTTTATTAAGTATCAAAGTAGTCTAGTCTATTTTATGATGAAATAGTTTTTGTTTTACCTTGTGCCAGTTTTTATGAATGACTAGGTAGGTGTATTTTTTATTGATTTTTGTATGAAGTACCTATATAAAAATAACTATGGTAGCTGATCACTCTATCTAGACACTAACGTTTGTAAGGCAATTTATCAAAAATTCTGTCTAACAAGGGGACGGCACGACCTTGGGGAAACGGATTTTAATGAATTTTCGTGTAGTGGTAGTATACCGTGTGGGTACTATCACTGTAAAATATTTCCGTCCAATGCCCAGTAGAAGCTGAGAAAAATGCATGTAAAGATGTTGTATAATGTTTGAACGTACTGTGGCGGTTTCCTGCTTGTCATGCCCATAGGTACAAAGCAACAAAATACTGGTTTAGTTTTTTACAAACATTAAAATCGATGACGATTCGATTATAGTGACTATACTATTTTAACATTCACGCAGTACAGTAGGACCAGTTAGTATTCAAATACAACGCATGACTTTGTTAATTATTCGCCGTGTAACGATGCGTCATTTCATATCTTTATGGAACTCGTAAAGTAAGCAACCATAGAACTATTATTATTTATTCATAAAAGTTTTGGTTGAGTCCATAGATTTCTATGGTAAAAAACAACTTATATCTATGGTTGAGTCATACCATTACTACCACTATTGATTTATCTAGGTAAGTACTGCTCGTCATATAAAAAACAGCGTATCATAATGGTAAAGCTTCGATAGTAAAAAACAATATTCAGCCATGGGTGCAAATCGTATTATTTTTCGCAGATTGCGACAATCGCCTAGTGGTAAACAATATCGCAACGCTATCTATTCAATTTCCAAAGTGATCTAATAATATTACTAGATAGGTAGGTACATACGTATATGAACCTTCTTCCCATGGCACAAACTACAGAACTGAATGCTTCCTTCCGATCTATTCTGTACCTAAATATCTCACCATGATAACTTATGTGAAGACGAAGTGAGCTGTCAATAGTGGCAATCCCTAGCATCAGGTGGAAAGCTCACTTCAGCTAAGTTTTCACAGTGAGATTTTTACAGAATAGACCGGCTGCTACGATCCTTAATTCCTTACATACTCCTTTTCCTTCGTTTACGTTCATAGTGGTCATACACGCACGCCGGTTGCGAGTACCTATTACTAGGTAGATACTGCCTATAGAATTAACAATGATTTGTTTAAAGACCTCAGAAGGTACATTGCTACAACAATCACGTTTAAAACTAATGAACTAACAACCATACATTTTAAACATTGCTAACGACTGTACGAAAACTTAAATGCATCGTCACACAGACATACAACTGACTCATACAAGCATACGTTTTGCGGTAACTGAATGCTGAAAGATAACGCCGTGTTCGATACCTTCCTTCACTGAATGAGTGTGTTACAAACATGACATAAAAGACAATGTGCCTATACTATACCTACGGTTCAATTTAAATGACGTAATTATACTGTCTTCCTTCCTTACATGAGTCTTAAATCCTGCGTAAACGTGCCGTAGGTACATGCGGAAGGAAAGTCTTCCTAAGGTGTCCGTCGACACATGCTAAAAAAATCCCAAAAGATGATGTATTTGCAGTATTGTACAGGTAAACAGTTAACATTGATTTGTCATAATCGAGGCAAAAATTTCGAGGAAAGCTATGTCCTGTAGGTAATATGACGTGATGTGTATGTATAGAGGTATGAGGAACAGGATGTAACGTTCACTTATCCTCCATAGAAAAGGGAAGATCCTCCGACAAGGCGGGTGTTGTGTCTGGTAGGCTACTGTCCGACGATTGATGTCGGGATGTGGTATACATGTTAGTTGAGCAGTAAACTTCGCTTGCGCGATGCAGGATTTTGCGTGTCGTCAGCGTGATGCGTAGTTCGCATGTGGCGTTGTAGATGCCGCCACAAATCTAGTGAAAATGGTAAAAAGATCTTCTTTTGGCAATTTCACTATTTACATGAAACTAGATTCGTTTTTTGTTTGTGGTAATAGATTGGCAAACCATTAGACGTTCAAACTGACAGAAAAGGGTCGTCAACTCGCCACCCACTACAGACACCCGCAACTCAGGGCTAGTTTTGCCAAGGCTTATGCATTGCCAACCACAACATCCACAAGCATTTACACTAATGGCGTGTTTACATTAAGTCGGTTTGGCCGCATTCGACTGCAACCGTTTTCGGCTAATGTAAACTGTTATTCCGTTGATCACATTCAATCGCAGCCCGTTTGCGGTGAGCGACCTAGTATGCTGTGTTGGTCGGGGAGCGAAATTCAGGCTTTTGACAGCGATGATCAACGTATGGGGTCACCGCCCTAATGTTAACGCGCCATAATTCTGCTTAACGATGCAAATAAGTATGATCGCCCGGATGAGTCCTGAACGGAGGAAATAAACTCCTTGTGAATTATTTCATAAACTTGTCACTGACAAACCTTCTTTCTCCAGCTTTCAGAAAGCATCAAGTTAACGCTTACAGAATGGGGGACCCAGAATGGTGTTTCCGCTCCTGTCAATTCAATTCCAATTCAAAACGGCGTTGGTCCCCCAGGAGGGCTCCCACAGACTTCGCGCCACCATTCTGATTATATGGTGGTAGCAGCAGCGACAACCAGTCCTGAAGCCGTTGTCAACATAACCAGGCCACACGATGACGTACAAAACAAAATGGCGGAGGAAGAACGGAAGAATTTGAAGATAGGCGTCAAGATTTTCATAAATGAAGACAGTACGCCGGCGTTGATGGAATGTTTCGAAAATGGTATGTTGTCTTTATATTTTTTAACGACACAAAACCAGAAAACAGAATTCTATTGCAGATTGCTTCTTGGGACGTTCCCTTAGAAACAAATGAATGTGCTAGTCCCAAACGCGCGCCGCCTTTCCGTTTTTTAGAACCGGTTATGTACAAAAAATGCGTAAAATACTTCTCAATTGGTGTAGTTACGTTTATTGCTCCGGCACACAAACGGCTTACGGAACTTGATAAAATGTGAATAAAGACGCGCTGAATAAATATTTACTTTGATGCGGAAATCACAGCGAAAATTGGACAAACGTACACATTACCTACACTAATTGATGTTGAACTGGACGCAAGTCCTAGGATCAACGGAGCATAATATAATACGAGTAGACTCTGTTCGGGATATTTGACAGGATTTTTTCAGTATGAAGTTTAGAATTATGGTACTCCCGATAAAAGGCAAAGACTCGCTCACTATTGCTTTTGCGAAGGAGTATGTGAAGCGATATGCACGTACCAACCCATAACTTGATTAAAAGTACAGTGTATAATCGAATCAGTGTGTATTTGTCATTTCCACGCAAGATAAACGATCAAATCGTAGAGTTTAGCTAAAAATAATGCAGAGTGTTCATGTACTCGTGCACACACGAGCGGCATGCGTCAACGGCAGAGGCAACTGTAGCCATCGACAACATGCCGCTCGTTTATTTGAGTATGAAGCTCAAATACACGAACGGCATGTTGTCGACTTCGAGTTACTGGCACGACTGTGTTTCACATCTTGCTGGCCCAAAATGTCGCCACTTCCACGGCGTCGTCGTCGGTGGCAGCGTAGAGGTCACTTTTGACTGCATGTTTTGGGAGAGGGCAGGATAGGAGGTGGAGCACGGTTTGCGACATAGCACCACCACACCCCACTGACGACGCGCCGAGCGACGGCTGCAGTTGCCTTGCCTCTGCCGTCGACCCGTGCCGCTCGTGTGTACGTGAACACACGAAGATACGAATTTTGCGATGCTCGATTAGGTACTTATAAAGTGATGACCGCTTTAAACATTGTTACTCGTACGAAATAAGTTCTGTTATCAGCACAGTGTAGATTACTGGCAGCTAATTAAGATGATTGGATTTGAATTGATAATACGGGTTTGTTCAAGGTTCAAATTGAAAACTTTTCTAATGTTCTAGTCTAAAGTCTACAGATTTTAAACTGTGCAATTAGATGACTCCCATTTTATTCAAATGGCGTGGTCCTTCGAGCCGGATATTTGGACTAGATTTTGCCAAGAAACGAGTAGGCAACACCGTTTAGTTTCAAGAATTATGCTTTATAAGAAGTTTATTCGAATAGTTTAACGCGTATATTATTCAGGATATCTTCATTGAAGTTTCTTATTCAATTGCCTCGTAACCTTGGCCGACCTTGACTGCCAGACATAATCTCATATCTGCAGACGACTGAAAATGACGACTCAATTAACTAATTGCCCGAGTTTTTCATCGATTTCAACGTACGACGAAACCCATACCTACATATAATATTATGATTATACATGATGTCTATGTAGGTTTGTATAACTACGATGTCGATAACTTAGGTTACTTCGTAATACAATTGTATTTTTTCCGTCGATGACGTCATGAGTTATACTTTGACAGTTGCGGTCATTCAGGGTTTTCTCTTCGTGTTTGCATTTTCAACGAACAATAAGACCGGTTTAGATGATTAGTCAGCGTAAGCGCTAATCTCGTGCCCCTGCAGCCCTGTCCAGAACATGACCTAGTTCAAGTAGATACGTGATTACATTCCGAGCACGGCAGCAATGCTGCGCGACATTGCTGCGTCACATTGCTGCCGTGCTCGGAATGTAATCACGTATAAACCCGTAGAAAATGTATGAGGACCAGTACTGACCAGTAGTGCTGCGACCGCATTGCCGCGGCAGCACTGCTGCGTGCTGCCGACATCGGAATCATACCTTAACCCATTTCGTCGGGGTGCCCTGGCTTAGTTACTGCGACCAATTCGGTTCGCGCGTGATTGGATACAGACTTCCAACCTAAACTATAATTGAATATCATTCAGGTCGTTAGTTGAACGGCCGCCGTTTAGTTAAAAGGCTGGGCGGTTAACTAAACGGCTGATTAAACCAGTTGGCTGCGACATATAGATTAGGTTTAAGGTTAGGTACTCTAGAAAAAATGAATTAGATTAACAGTAGTCTCGTCAAAAAGGAAACCTACCAACCCTAATAAAGTAAATACAGTTATTGTTATCAGGTACGTATAAACACTAGGTCTATGAAACGGTAATGATTGAGACACGTTATCTGAATTATTACGTTCAACTGCCTACTAACTTGATGAAACTTCCTGATCAATACGAGAGTAAACTGCAATACGAATGATTAATTCAATGACAAAGTATGAAATAGTGATCATTTGAAAACCCTTGCATTTAATAAGAATAACTTGCTTAGAACCCTACTGTTCAATGAAAAGTCTGTTATGGATGTTATTTTTGCATTAAAAAGAGTATTTATTTTATCTGCGCATTTATAAAATACTACTAATATTGTAACCACCTTACTAATAAACGTTGTATAGCGTCTGACAGTTACACAACGCTTTGTGTTCTTCTTTCGAAAGTTAAATTACTGACGACTGAAAGAGAGAAATCGGTGTGTAACTATTCATCTGATATAATACGTTTATTAGTAAGGGGGTAAGTGGGAAAGCTTGTATGATTGGATGTATGTACTCGTATGTTACTCATTCACGCAAAAACGGATAAACAGATTTGGATGAAATTAGGCAAATAGATATATTTATCATGCAAGACCTGACTTAGAACATAGGATACTTCTATCCCGGTAGTAGGTTCCCGCGGGATATTTTCCCGCCACCACGCGGGCGAAGCCAGCCGCGGGCAAAAGCTAGTCCTAAATAAATAATGCAATCAATCATGAAGGAAACAAATTGATGGTAGGTCCCGCCCTGCATCTGCACACTGAAGTGTCTATATAATTATATAAAATTCAAAGTCCTGACTGACTAATATATCATCGCACAGCCTAAACAGCTGGTCCTAGAGACATGAAATTTGGAGTGTGCAGTGTTCTTTGTGAAGAATAGGTATCGACTAAGAAAGGTTTTTCGAAATTCCACCCCTAAGGGCCGGCGCACATCTGGCGAGGCGCAGCGTAGCGCAGTCGTCTCTGCGAAACAAATAAAGACCTTGCACCAGTTAAGTAAAGTTGAAAATAAATTAATTTTCATTAGCTCGAGAGTGCGTCTAAAAGGAAAGAAGCGGGCTTTACAGGTTATTTATTTTCAACTTTATTTTTAGGTACGCAACGTTGATATTTGTTTGGCAGTGACAACCAATAGAAATAACAAAGAACAAAAATCTCAGATAAAAATGGGTGTGTTGCACTGCCTCTCAAGCTGCGATAAGGAGCTATAAAATCATGAACTATGACGTCACGCATGTAGTTAGGTACATATCTAATCTTTTATTAATGTAACATGTAATTTATGCGTAGCGGCGACCGAGACACGTATAGTAAACATGATGGGTTGTGCGAACTTTGTTTTTTATTAGTAGTTGGGAATAACCTTTGACTTTCTACCGCCGTAAGTAAAAGAGGCGCATCTGAAGAAAGGGAATGGAGAAAAATGAGCCTTAGTGGATGCGCCTTTTTTGTTTAGTAAGGTTTATTTTTCTTTACATTTTTGGCCGATATTCGACCTTTTCGCTTACTGCGGCAGCATTGGTCTCGTGATTGCAAGCGCGACTGCTGAGCGTGGTGTCCTGGGATCGATTCCCAGGTCGGACAAAGTGTTATTGGGGTTTCCATTTGGAATTTCTTACAGCCCGGAGTTTGGAAGCTGTCGGTTTAATACCCCCTTGCCTCGGAAAGCACGTAAAGCCGTTGGTCCTGCGCCTGATCTTTCCCCGGTCGTGTCGAATTGCCGTCCCATCGGACTATGAGAGTAAAGGGCAGAGAGTGTACCTGTGTTTGCGCACACACTTGTGCACTAGGTATATCTCCTGCGTACCTGGCTAATCTCCGTTGAGATTGGCCACCGTGACCGAAATCGGTCGGGCCGGGAGGCTATTATTATTAGCTATTATATTGACTTATCGTTATCAGGTATGGTTGGAGGTTGGCGGGTATCGAAAAAAAACTAGTGTCGATGACCTTCTTTATGAAAACTTCTTCGTTATAATAATTTTGAATTTTTGACAGTTCTTCCATACGAAATCTGTCACACGTCAATTTAATTCCACGAATAAAAATTATCTGTCGATTGAAAAATGAGCCTTTAGGTACTTACATTATAACGAAAGATCTTAGCACTTACTTTTATTTTTTTACATAAACTTTCCTGTTATTTGGAAAGTCCTAAATGTAAAATGTTCACTTTCCTCGTTGTCTGCGGATTTTCCTGCTCAACTTTATTACTACAACTTCTATTTACATACATTACGGATACTCTATACTATATACTCTTAACCTTGGCGGGTTTTTATTGTACCTACCTATCGAGTATATTTTTTGCATTCTCATAATTCAGACTGTTTTAATTTTTTTCTTATTAATGTTCAAAATGTATATCGCAGAGTTTAAATACACTAAAAACCACAGAAGCCTTTGACGGCTTAAACATATAATATGGCTAACGTGTTTATGATTTTATTTTTTTATTTAAAGGAATAGCAAACAGTTTACATTATAAGAACTTACAACTATTTTAACAAAAACAATTTTAGTGCTAACTCACAACGCTGTCCACAGGTAGACATATTAGTTTAGAAAAAAAAAGTGTAATTGCTAGGAGTTTTAGTAGCAGTACGTGCATTAATTAATTGTATAATATTAATAAAGTTAAAATTTAGACAAAGATTAGGTACATAATATAAAATCAAGACCCTAGTACAATGCGCGCCACGAAAGATGAGACTTGACCCCGCCTCCCGCGCTCTTTCCGCCGCCCCTATGACGTCCGGTCCCGTCCCGCACTCAGACCTCATACCGCTAAAGAGACCTAAAATCGTGTACTGCGCAAGTCAAAAATCATGGTGTGTCAAGTCTCATCTTTGGTGGCATGCATTATAAGTTTGAAGATTTTCAGAGAGGGTACACACATGGGCTTTATTGAATAAAGAGGAGCAGGTGAGGCTTTTGAATCTATTCATTGCACAATTGAAGATGTCAATATTTTCGGATTATTCCACTTTGCCCCACCTGCCGCCCCACTGGTGGGGCAAAGTGGAATGCCTAAAATTTTGCAGTGGAATCTGCCCCACTAAATCGAAATAGTGGGGCAGATTACACTACTTTAAAATCCTGTTGGGTTCTGCGCAGTCTGCCCCACTAGGGTTGGCACCTTAGAATAAACGTACAAACATTTTTTTTTGCAATTTTTTATTTCCTAGTTGTTTTTGGAAGGATACGGGTTGTCAGAATGATGGAACAAATAGTTTTGTAAAGTCGTGGTAAAAACGTTAGCAAAGCAACGGTGGCGCAGTTGACTGCCGAAGGTTCGCCGGACGGACGCTTAGTACCGACACGCGACACTTTAGTCATTGATAGTATTTTGTTGCACCCCAAGAAAGCGAAATTGAAGATCCAGATTAAAAATAAATATCCTACAAAAAACCTGAAACGAAACAGATTTGATTATTTATTACCTTCTATAATTTCATCTTACTGCATTTAATAACACTTTTGTTTCTCGTTTCCAGTATTCACAGCCCTGCACACGACGTACATCGACAACGTGATCCTTGCCTACAACCCCGACTCGCACCGTGAAGAAGCCACCGACGACACCAACCTCAAGACCACCTACACTACCAAGGCGTCACCCATCTCGATGGGTAGCAATGGTGAGTTCAGCTATACTGACAAGGAAGGTTTTTGAAAGAATATGTTGGTCATATCGTCGGTAATGTAACTAACGGACGTATCTGACATTTTGGACTGAGTCGACCTAACTATAGTAATTTGATAAATGTTCAAGTCGAATCTGATATCTGATCATGTATTCCGAACAAAATAAAAACAAAGATCTCACGAAGTGCTGTATCTGTTAAAATATTTATTATTAAAACAATATTAACACGATAGCAATAGTAGTAATAACCTCGACCAACACCTAAGGAGGCTCTCGTTGGGCAGCTGGATCTAGGGCTTGATTCAGAAAGCGGTACTTCTGGACACGGCTCGCATTGTCAGGAGGTTCCTCTCTCTGGAGCCCTGACCGCCGGTAGCTTGGACCCTGTTCCCGATACCGGTGGTCTACTATTTATTATATTTTTAAATGTTTTTATATCCTAATATTTAAAAATATAATTTCTATGTAAATAATGAAATAAAGGAGTAGTAATAATAATAACATTTATTTTAAGTAATGTTTGTTTTCGTCTATACTCCATTTACTGTAGCATTAGACAGAAGTTAAAAAAGGCTCTTTTAGGGGCACACTTTGTAATAAAAGTAAAACAAACGTTATTACAGTCAAGATTGATGTGGAGTTAAATATAATCAATTTAAATAACATCAGTCACACTTAATTGTACTTATTTAACCTATCTAGCTTCTGAAATTACAAGGCTTTCATTTAGAATTATAGGTATAGTTTTTACATAAAATTTTGTCGTGTCAAGGTTTAAAATCTAAAAGAAGCAGGGGCGGACAGCACCGGGAACGTTTTTACTAAAAACTGATTGTTACTAAAAATTGTTTCATTTCATGTACCTATCCAAGTATCGTCGTAACGAGTAGATAGATAGAATATGCTTTATTGTATGCCATACATTGTTACTTACAAAAAAAGCACATACATTATTTATTAAAATTCATCAACATTTCAGCCGAAAGACGTCCACTGCTGGACATAGGCCTCCCCCAAGCACCTCCACTTCGACCGGTTTTGTGCTTCTCGCATCCAACGAGTTCCTGCGGCCTTCACAAGGTCGTCGGTCCACCTTGTGGGAGGCCTTCCAACGCTACGCCTTCCTGTACGCGGTCGCCACTCCAGAACCTTTCGGCCCCATCGGCCATCTGTTCTGCGAGCAATGTGCCCTGCCCACTGCCACTTAAGTTTGGCAATTCTTCGGGCTATGTCGGTTACCTTGGTTCTCCTGCGGATCTCTTCATTTCTGATTCGATCCCGCAGGGAAACTCCAAGCATAGCCCTCTCCATTGACCTTTGGGTGACTTTCAGCCTTCTAATAAGGCCCATTGTTATTAAAATTGTTTGAACTTAACCTGAAAGTAAAAGGTTTCATACTCCTGCTTCTGCGAGCCTCTTTTTTCTAATGTTATAATAAATGGAGTATAGTTAGTTCGGAGAATCTCCGAAAACAAATAAATGTTCTTGTTCATTGTTATTTACATCTTTGGAAAATTTAGAAACGCCGAACTATAGAAACAATGGGTGATCCCACAGGGACCCAAAATGATCTTGCAAAGAAAAACATCCTAAAGAAAACATAGTAGAAATAGCCAACACAATGTAAAAACTGATTGCTTCATTGGTCTAGTGTTTGCAAGCGCTGCTGCTGAGCATGAGGTTTAGGGTTCGATTCTCAGGTAAAATGTTATCTTCATTAACCCGCCTTCAAAGCTAGAGTGAACTGGCATCTTCAGGGCACGCTCGTTCCATCATAAACCTCATCCATTGCTTTCCATCAGGCGTGATCGAGGTCGAGTCTGTAATAAAAAAAAAAAAACCGAGTGTGCTTATGACCACACGACTGAAGTGAAACTTCAAACGTATTTGGCTATGAGAGAAAGAGAGAAACAAAATGTGCGCGCGCACCGCTTTCTCTTGCTTATATCCCCCACTCAACTCCCGTTCGCCTCGCCCGATCACACTTTTCGTAACGTTTACGTCACGCGTTCGCCAGCTTACTCCCCAATTCAAGCGTGCGTAAAGAAGTTTCACTTCAAAATTGGATGTATAAAACTTCTGTGCCTACCTCTTTAAGCAATACAAGCGTGATTGTATCATATCACCGTTCCACCACTTTCTCAACATTCGGGAATGTTCCGAAATATATTTATAGTAGGCACTGTGATTTCTGTTTCAGTGCGCATGTCCAGTACGGAGGTGGAGGCCGACAATGAGGCTGACGCGCGCAAGTGCGAGGCCATCCTGCCCGGGATTAAGATCCTGTGGGGTGTGCTCGAGGATTTCGTTAAAGAAGGTAATATGACATTTTGATTTTTTTATTCCGTTTTCTGTCTAATACAATTGCTATGAGGGGGATGCGCAAATGCCATTATCTTACCTAGCCTGTATCCAACTATGGGGCCGGCTTCCAGTCTAACCGGATGCATCTGAATACCAGTATTTTACATGGAGTAACTGCCTATCTGACCTCCACAACCCAGTTACTAGGTAATACGATACCCCTTGGTAAGACTGGTTGTCAGACTTTCGGACTTTTGACTACCCGTAAAGACTGTCAAAGATCTACGAATGACAGCCGGGACCAACGGCTTAACGTGCTTTCTGAGGTACGCAGGGTCTAGGTATGTAATACATGATGATCCACGAACCGATCACGGCAAACGTGTCTAAACCTTCGATCGATCCGTGCGGCTGTTATTACTTACTTAGCCACGAGCCCTCCATATCCAGATCTCCGGCCGCGAATCACATTTAGATCAACATACCTGCAACCTGATACTGATCTGAAAATTGCAAAAAACGTAAGAAAATTTGAGTTTCGCGATCTACCCTGACGTTTTCGCCTTAAACTAAAAGGTTAGCTTTTTTTTATTGTTTAATGGGCACGCTCTTGACCCCGATCACGCCTGATGGAAAGCGATGGTTGAGGTCTATGATGGAACGAGCGTGCCCAGAAGATGCCTAAGGCACTGGAACTCCCACGCATCGACGAAACACAGCAGGCTGCTTGACGCCCGACTCCGGTGGCAGGGTGGTCGCAAACCAGGCGGGCGTTAGCCCTACTACCGCAAAGGAAGAATTGGCCAGTCAAATAAGGTGTTGGGTGTGACTGTCCAGGATGCGCCGAGCGTTTGGTTTAGTTGAGTAACTGGCGGAACAAACTGCGCTACACGAGGAGGCTTCTTCATGCATCCCAAAGCTAGCTAGAAAGGATCGTTAGACGCTTGATTGACAGGGGCGGAGTTAGTTCCGATTTTGAGTACACGCCAAAAGATCCTAGTGTAGTGTACAACTTAAGTGAAACCCTGTATCCATTGCCAGTAATCTTGACTATTTAATAAACATAAAGGTAAGTATCAGAAGAAATAACAGCCGCACGGGTCGATCGATCAGGTTAAGCGACTCTTGCCGTGGTTGGTCCGTGGATGGGTGACCATCTTTACATACCAAGACCCCTCCGTGCCTCGGAGCTGTTGGTCCCGGCTGTCATTCGTGGTTCTTTGACAGTCGTTACGGGTCGTCAGAAGCCTGAAAGTCTGACAACCAGTCTTACCAAGGGGTATCGTATTACTCAGTAACTGGGTTGTGGAGGTCAGATAGGCAGTCGCTCCATGTAAAATACTGGTATTCAGCTGCATCCGCTAAGACTGGAAGCCGACCCCAACACAGTTGGGATAAGGCTAGGCAGATGATGATGATCAGTGGCAGACGCAGTTGCACCTACAGAGACAAGAAGACAGATATACATACTTACGTGTATTATTTTTTATTTTCATTTCAATAATTCAACTCAAAATTTCAAACTTTTAGTTAACTGCTACTTTTACTTTTAGTTCTGCCTTATAAAGTCTCTAATTCCTGTCTTAACCCTTCGTATGCTTAAACGTGGATCCACGCGAGACACAATGGCTTTTTAATTGTGTCTGTAATAACGGAATTCAACCGGTAAAGGGCCAAGGGCGTACTATGGAGTCTGCAAAGAAATAAATGGTCGAAGAGATCTTTCTAAAACTTTTTTTTTTTCTACAGGTCGCGTCCATCAACTAGGCGTCGCCGACGTCGGCGGTGGTTGCTTGCGGAAGCTACACGCGTGGGCTCGAGTACGACCCTCCATAGCACAGATCAACCTAGCGTCATGCTGCGTAGTACCACCTACGCTACACGCCTTCTGTCGCGCCAATGACGTTCAGCTGCTCACCCACGCTGACCCACCTGGTAACTACCTATTATGTTGCAGCAACCTGCTGAGTAGTCCCGCATTCAAAAAAGAAAAGTCATTTATTAAAACTAGGCTGAGAATCAGCACTTTTCGAACGTCAAAATTACAAAAGACAGTTCCCCAAAACATGCCCTTCACCACTTCCTAGTGCTTTCACTGGGGAGAAGTGGCGCAACAAACTCGCCAGCAGCGCAGCTGTCTGTTCAGTTAAAAAATAATTGATTTTATACAATACTAGGTATGCAAAGTAATTAACATTACAGGACACAGAACATTAAATTAAATTATTTGCCATAGGTTAGCTAGCCACGCCAATATACCAACAAATACAATGAACACTATACAGGGTGTTACGGAAAGGGTATATCAATACAAACGGGTTGAAGAGTGTATCTGGTCTAGAATCTCTGTACAAAATTTCAGCTCAAAAGCAGTAACTTTGAAAATGCTTAATATTTTTTTATTTCGATAGTTTATTAAATTGTAATCATAACAAACGTGTCACCGCACTACGAGGGTCATTATCCATTATCTGTAGTGTGTCTGTGCGCCTAGTACACGCACATCACGCCGCCGCGCGCCAGTGCAGCGCCGTGATGTCGAAATAAAAAAATATTAAGCATTTTTAAAGTTAATGCTTTTGAGCTGAACATTTGTACAGAGATTCTAGACCAGATACACTCTTCAACCCGTTAGTATTAATATACCCTTTTCGTAACTACCTGTAAGTGTATACTCAAGAAAAAAAAATGTAAACAAAAAACTTACTACCTAAATATAAGCCTCCAGGTATAAAGGGCGTGACAGCTTACATATTTATGCAATGCTGGGTTCTGTTCACATAGCTGTCACTTGAAGTCACAAATCCCGCCCTACATGCTATAGACATATCGATACCTCTGGGCTCAAAGGGCGTATAGCACATTTTGAACATTATGAATTTTTTTACCATTTCATTCAGTTTTTTATTCTCTATCGATCAAATAAGTTGTGTTTACGTAACGAAAATCATGAGTTTGTATTCGACATTTTTTTTTTCGAATTTCGCCACGTGGATTACACAGATCGATATAATAGTAAAAAATGTGCTATACGCCCTTTGAGCCCAGAAGTATCGATATGCTACATAGACAGAAAAGAAAAACCAAGTCTTGTCGAAAAAAAATACCTGATGTAACGTCCCGAGTTGCACTATGACAACATGGGACACCAAGGAAAATGCCATATTTGACTTCCCTACAGAGGTATTAACCATCTTTGGATAAAAGTTGGGCCCAGTTATGCCAAAACCAACCAATTCTAATGATTTTGGATAAGTATTGTCCTATTAATTTTCAAACTTTTCAATCAAGAACGGGATATTCAATATGATACCTGATGTAACGTCCCGAGTTGCACTATGACAACATGGGACACCAAGGAAAATGCCATATTTGACTTCCCTACAGAGGTATTAACCATCTTTGGATAAAAGTTGGGCCCAGTTATGCCAAATAAGTAATTCTAATGATTTTGGATAAGTAATGCCCTATTAATTTTCAAACTTTTCAATCAAGAACGGGATATTCAATATGAGACGGTTAAAACACCATATTGGATTAGATTTCAACTGAAATTTTATGGAAAAATAGGTTGGTTCGTTTAGACATTACATAAACAAACAAAAAAGCAACTAAATTAATTTTAACTAATTCTTCTTCCACAGATCTACTCTCAATAGCCGCAGTAAAGACCCTCTCAGACGCAGGCGTCGGCTGTAACAACCTAGACTGGTGCGCCCGCTACCAGGTTCACATAAAATGTAGGGGCGTGCTTGCGCTAAAGGGATACGTCTGTAAGGCCACGCTCGGCAACAAATCAGAGAAAATTGAAAAGATTGAGACGATTGTTGAAAATATATAGTGTGATACATTAAGAACGTGTTGATAGTAAGGTATTTATTTAAGCATTTTACTTAGATGTTGCGACACAGTTGCGCCGCAGTGGCGCTACAGTTGCGCAATACTTAGCTGTTTTGCGCATACAGGTTACCCAAGTTATCATTTCGTCTAATTCATTGGTTTGACACCTATCACATGTATGGATTATTTCAATTAAATTTTAAACGAATACCACAGAATACTTAATAGTACTACGTACAGAACGGTCACTCCCTTCCCCGCACTCATATCAGATACCGCACCTCACCCCGCACTTCGAGGTGTTCGTCGCCGACTCTTTAGCAAGGGCGCTCGCGTAATCGTATGAACCGCAGCACTGTACTGCTGACACAAACATAATTTTGCGATTTAAAATTTTTTTTTGAGTTTTAATCACGATGGTTGGATATTGTGATGTTTTTCCGAATTTGTATTTACATAAACTGTTTGTAAGGTTTCGCATTTTTAATACCATGCGATTTAATAATCGATTATTTAAAGATAAGTCATTTAAACGAAAATATTTTAGTGTTTTTATTTCATTACGAACCCGAATATATAAATAAACTATTGCACTACAAGGTCACTTCATAATAATGCACACGTTGGGGCAGCGCCGTCGTCGTACGGTTCGCCCGACACAATTCGCTTTCCGCGCCATTTTTTACGTTACGCACGACAGCCCTACTAGATTTCACGCACACATTTTCACGTGTACAAACGTCATTTGGTTTAGAAGTAGTAATAGGTAATTATTTTGCGAGCGTTGTATGGAGTGTCCGAGGTGTGATATAATAATAATGATAGACAATGAAACAACGGCGATGACGGGGTGGTGGGTAAGGGTGTATTGTTTTTTAAATAAAATTTTGTTTCCACTTTTTAAACATTTCCTGAAATGATAAACTTTTAAATTTTTAGAGTTACTTACATCTCATTTAACTCTTTGTAGGGCAGAAGCGAAATCTGTACAGCACCTGTAACCACTCGGCTAATCTAAATTCAATTCAATTCCGACTTCATAAGTGCATTATTATTTATATAATTATGTTTTAATTATTTAAGTATTCTTAATAACTGCTGCTAACAGTCTTAAAATAATAATATGTATTTACAAGTATATAAAAAAGGGAAGGGAAAGAATTATAGGCCATCAAAACATTCCTCCGTATCGTTGTCAACAGGAAGAGTACCCAAAAGGATTCTTTTGCCAACAAATGGGCCCGCCCTCTGGTTACGTAAAGAGACGACCAACCGCTTGGCAATGTTTAGTTAAAGTTAGATTACTCAAGTAGAAATTCCGTTTCTGCCCTATAATGCCGGCGACTCGATCTGTCCAAGACCGATCCACACATTGGTGTGTTGGATCCAATACTGCAGCTTGTGGCCAATATGCCCAATGAGAGGAGCCGGCCATAAGGTGTCAAACCAACATTTCTCTGTCAATTTCAAGCTTGCCTATTTTATCAGATACCAGTGCATTTTAGATACATAGACTCATCATTTGTATAGCGTAAATTGTGATACAGTTAAATACTAATGTATGTACTTATATTATTGTTATTTAATTTTTCTTAGACACTGACGAAAATGCCCGAAAATTCTGATAAATCAATGATTTTCTTTTTAATTCTGAATTTTAACGTTCTATTTTGAAAGCTTCTTCAATATACCATTTAAAAGAGATGTAGTTTTTGTCGATATTCTATATCGATATCACCTTTCAATATCGATGTGAATGCGAAAAATTATGATTTTCCATGTTTTACCAGTGTCTGAGAAATATTTCATATTAATTTAGTTGGTGCACAAGATAGGTTTTGTGGTTATTTTAATATAAACATACGATACGATTAGTTTTACGATTTATAGTTGTCAACTTGTAATCAATGAGAGTAGAAAAATAATAGGAAAACTTAATATTCTAGTACAAGTATTATCTATTTAAATAAAATTCAAAGTCCTGACTGACTGATCTGATATATCAACGCACAGCCTAAACCGCTGGTCCTAGACACATGAAAATCGGTGGGTGTGTTCTTTGTGAAGAGTAGGTGTCCACTAAGAAAGTTTTTCGAAATTCCACCCCTAAGAGGGTAAATGGGGGATGGTGAGATTGCACGCGGACGAAGTCGCAGGCAGAAGCTAGTCGAGACTATAATTGAGGGGCTCGTGGCTAACTCTATCATCAAAATTAGGCAATGCTTGCCGAGGTGACCGAGACCCCTCCGTATCTCGCAGAGCACGTTAAGCCGTTGGCCCCGGCTGTCATTCGTAGATCTTTGACAATCGTTACGTTGTTGTCAGAAGCCCGAAAGTCTATCAGTCTTTTGAAGGAGTATCATGTTCCCCAAGAATTGCGTTGTGGAGGCCAGATAGGCAGTCGCTCCATGTAAAATACTGGTAATCGGCGGCATCCGTCTAGACTGGAAACTAACCCCGCCATAGTTGGGAGAAGGCTAGGTAGATAATGAATTATGGAGAAACTGGATAGAAAGAAGGACTCTAAAAAATTGTATGCTTACAAACGTTTACGTACGTCTAGTTACTTTGGACAAGTTGACAACTTTTATTATTACTTAAATAGTTACCTTATAAAAATTGTTTTTCAATACAAGGAAACGGTACTTTGCAAAGTTGTGATAAGTTATTAGGCTAGACTCGAATGTTATATGCAAGAAAAGTATTATATATGTATGCACAGCGCCAGCCACTTTATTTGGAGCAACATTGACCGAAAACGCATTTTTGCGATGTTGCCAGTATCTAACCACCCGGCCACGACTTTTGGCTTAGCGGCGCGGTTTCCTTTGTCTAGCGTTGATGCTGCGAGCGGTGCGTCGTGGCACGGTTCATACATTTTGTTATATTTGTTTTTATCGCTCGCAGCCCCGCGCTAAGCTGCCGCTGATAGCGGCAAGGCCGTGGTCGGGCGGTAAGTGCTCATTCACACGAGCGACTGCCGCTCGTGTATTTAAGCACACGTAAAGACACGTTAGAACACGTTGTCGACGTCAGCCCGCGCGTCGACGGCGGGCGTCGACATGTGTTGACGGCTGCCGCCGACACAAGTCCACAGCTGCAGCTGCCCTTACGTCGATGCGTGTCGCTCGTGTGTATGCACACTTAAAGTAACAAAGAAAACGAATATGTGTGTAATTTTCTTGCTTTCATTGGTGTTATCGTATTTTTCTTACATATAAATCATTGTCTTAATTATAATAATAGTATTTCCATGCAGTTAACCATAATTTTACTTAAACATTACTTAAATATACAGAATAGAGCAAGATGAATGTAGGTGCAGTCACAAAACTATTAAGCTGACTGTACGTCGGATTTGAAATCTCAATTATTTTCTGGTTATTAATTTGGAAAATTAAAAGTTGAGGCATTAGTTTTAAAACTTTTAGCCATTTTTGTCGGTTTTTGTCGAAATTATTAGTCTTTAAAAATCTATGTAAGGTTTGAACATGTCAAAGGAAAGTTTTATTGCCTAGATACAATACGGCTGATAAATTATGGTCGATCTGAACTCTCGCGCTTGTTCTCTCATTCACACTCGCCTCATGTCACCATTTGGTTCCTAAAAAATGTTCTGCGCAAAGCTCGGACGGGCCATGGAATGGAATCAGGGAATGGTTCCCAAATATACGACCAGCAGACAATATTATTATGCGCAGGATCATCTATGGTTGTTAAGAGATTATGTTAATTATGAAACCAGTGAGTAATTTTAATTAACCAACTCCATACACCATTTTTTTAACAACAACGTCGTTAAATGCGATTCTTTATTTAAATGCGCAAATGTCCCAAAAAGGTTGTAATACATTGATGCGAATGGCGTGAAACGCACACTTAATTCATTCTCAATTATTACAATGTAACACACACACAAAAAATGCCCGTTTTATGAAATAATACATAACGATACGTGTGCATTAATAGACTATTTAAGTCACACGTATTGTATACTATTTTATAGCTCGTGTGACCTAAACCCGTAGTCACGCTTTTCTGTGTAACAATGCACTAACTTAAGTCACAGAAAAGAGTGACTTAAGTGCGGATTTAGGTCACACAGTGCTATATTTTTGTTAAATACTTTAATTCATAGGTGCCTCATGCTTAAATTAAGATGTTCTATGTAAATTATATGAAAATGCTTGATAAAAAAAGTGTAAAAATGTTTATAATACATTCAAAAATGTATAATGTAAGATGAAACCCGAATTGTTTTAAAATTAAAGTATTTATTGAATATTTGCGTGTTTGATTTATTTTTTACACCACTTTCGTTTTAGCTGAAACATGTCCACTGCTGGACATGGCCTTCCTCAAGCATTCACTTCGACCGGTTCTGTGCTTCTCGCATCCACCGAATTCCTACGGCCTTCACCAGGTCATCAGTCCACTTAGGGAAGGCCTTCCAACGCTACGGCTTCCGGTACGCGGTCGCTACTCCATAACTTTTCGGCCCCATCGTCCATCTATTCTGCGAGCAATGTGCCCTGCCCACTGTCACTTAAGTTTGACAATTTTTCGGGCTGTGTCGGTAACCTTGGTCCAACACAATACCTACACAAACTAAATACACGCGCAAAGACACATACAATATTGATCGCCAAGCAATTGCTAAGCATGAAAATAACGGTAGGCGTTAACAAAGTTCGCAGTTGGCGAAAATATTTTTTTTTTTGGCGAATGTAATTGGCTAATAAGTCAGTGAACCAATCACAGCAGTTGAAATACGTTTGATATTTTTATAGCGTAATCAATTGTATACTTTTTAAATGATTTTCGTTCCTGAAACCGGGTGTTTGATTCTAGATTCGAATCAATGACAGTCTCTTTGTTGATAAATAAACGCCGAAAAAACCCTTATTGGACATGTTCTTCAGAAAGATCAAGTGCGTTACGTAGTACTCGCAATCGGCGTGCGTGTATGACCAGAAGATATAATATATGAACGTTAACGAAGCCAAAGGAGTATGAAGGATCGTAACAGGTGGCGTTTTGTAGTTTCTGCTTACCCCCATGAGAAGAAGCTGTGTTTTTATCCATGTAAAAAGAAATGACAGGTTGACGTTGGTATGTTTAGCCTTCTGGGGCCTTTATTGTTGTTTAAGAGCAGAGGTCTAACCACGAGGTCTGCCAGAGGGCTATGGAACGGAGTATTCTATAAAAAAAAAGAGAAAAAGAAAAAACAAAAAAAAAGAAAGAGTATTCTATTCTATTCTGGGTATCAAACTAATATACCGGGTTAGGAATACGACCATCCGTTCCATCACAAAGATAACTGATGTCACTTGGTAAGCTGCCACGCTAAAATGGAATTGGGCTAGACATATCTGCCGCATGTCAGACGATCAATGACCCAAATTTACGACCCCATGGGTCGCTCTTAATGGCAAGCGACATCGCGGCATGCCCAGACGGATATGGCGGGATGAGCTGGACTCCTTCAAGAAAGAACTAGTCCTCAGAAGCTTTAAACAGAGAGAAGTGGAAAGAGAGTACGGAGGCTTTTGCCGTGCAGTGGGACATCACAAGCGTTTAATAATAAGAGGAAACTGACTTGCCCCAACCTGCTGAATATTTGAATAACCTACAATTTTATCTGAAGAGGCAAAAGTGACCTGTTATTATAATAAGAAATTCCAATTAAAGCAACGGGCCAAACTGACGAAACGGTGAGTGGATGCAGTGTAGGTAGTTGTGGAATTGACCATCAAACCATTGTCTCGGCTACTGCCCTACTCTTTGGGCCTCAATCTACACCTGAAGCAACTTTTGTGTGGCCATGGGTAACGTCGCGTCGTAGGCGAGGTTAAGAATTGAATCTTTGATACAAAGGGAAATATTTACCAAAAGGAAGATAGATATTATGGTGGGTGTATTTAATAGTTAAAATAATGAATCGTTTATTTGGAACAAAAAATAAATACAATCAAAGAAAATTATATTAAACGATGATAGCTGTATAACTACTTGTAAGAGTGTAGGTTATTTCAGACTAATGCTTTACAAAAGTATTTTAAACAAAAAATATTGAAAGGAAAAGAAAAACAACTGCAGTGTCTGTTCTGTAAAAATCTCACCGTGAAAACTTAGGTGGGTGTGATATTTTCTCATTGTTTGTCTTATTTTTTTTTAGTTAGTTAGTTAGTAAGTATATTTATGTAGGTATATGTATTTATTTATGCTTATATTTATATGTAATTAGTTATATAATTATATTCATAGTTTTAATAGATTTATGCGTACCTACTTATTTTTATAAATATTTAAAATTCCTCAATTTTCATGATTGCACCTACCACTGTTTGTCTCTGCATCACCCAAAGGTTGACTGGTAGAAAATTTCTATGGCATTAAGTCCGCCTCTGTACATTTATGTGCTTGAAGTATTAAATAAATATATAAGAGAGCTTGAACTGGGCTGTCATTCTACCTGCTGTTCTCAAAGCGGTCAAAGAGAAAATCGTGGGGAAACCGGCAAGTCCTTGAACCGAAAATTCGCAGACAGTGGATGTCATATACATCCCACCAACCCGCAATGGGCCCGCGTGGTGGGTTACGGCCCACTCTCTCTCACAGTGAGGAAACCTGTATCCCAGCAGTGGGAACATTAGTTATAGGCTGATTGTGCTATGTTATGCTGAATTGTGATAACAAATAATAATCAGACCTTTTGCGGAATTACTATAGTGAGACATGGTGTCATTTCGATAGGTATAACTTTCCCTTCAAATCAACATCGATAAAAAGTTCACGTATGAGAACATATTTTTTGTATGATGTTCCTGTATTTTGAATAACCAGCTGCTTATCTTTCCTCGAAACACAAAAGTCAGCTGTTAACAAAAACTTAATTAAAGGAATTCGACATTCGTCCTCAAGAATCTTGTTAATACTAATATTATTGCATTCTTTTAACATGAATTTCAAATACTTTTCGATTAAATTCGTAAATATTGTCTATTAATTGAACGACTGACATTTTGAAAGATCATGATAAGTCGCAATAAAGACTTATTTGGTGTTTTATGGAATGTCCGGTAAATGACACAATAGGTGAGAAAATGGTAATGTTTGACTTGGAATCAATTTAATACGGTACTTGAAGATTACCATCAGACGTAGCTAGCCGACTCGATATCATCATCATCTGCCTAGCCTTTTCCCAACCATGTTAGGGTCGGCTAACTGGATGCAGCTGAATACCAGCATTTTATATGGAGCGACTCCAGACTCCGCGCTATTACTGAGAAATTCCTCATGGAATAACTCAATAACACTTTGTCCGTCCTGGGAATCGAACCCAGGACCTCACTTGCAACCACTAGCTAGACCAACGAGGCAGCGAAGACATATTTTTTCTAAAATCCCCATTCAAATTACTAATAACTTACAGTCTTCAGCCAAAAGCAATAGATAACTTAAACAAAACTGAATTACCTATTACGTAAAATAAATATATATCGGACCACCCCAGCTTTTATCTTTATAAGTCCATTTATATGCGCCGGAGTGGTGCTGACGAAATCAAGCGAATAACTTTATAATTGTGCATTAAAATAAAAAAAGGGGTTAGCAGGAAACAGGATATTGCCTTCCGTGGCGACCCCACGCTACCGGCGACTGTTTTTTTTTACAAAGTTGCCAACTTGGTAGCGTGTCGTAATGTTGTAAGATTCGATAGAATACACAAGTAGGTTTGTCTTTGAAAATGGAAAGTGTGAATGATGGAGAAGTATAGACCTAATCCACATAAAAATATTGGTAGTGAGATTTTACTTGTAGGTACTGAGGGTCATTCGTAGATCTTTGACAGTCGTTAACGGGTAGTCAGAAGCCCAGTCTGAAAATCAGTCTTACCAAGGGGTTTCGTGTAACCCAGTAACTGGGTTGTGGAGGTCAGATAGGCAGTCGCTCTATGTAAAATACTGGTATTCAGCTGCATCCGGTTAGACTGGAAATTGACCCTAACATAGTTGGGCAAAGGCTAGGCAGATTGATATGTACAGACGCCAGCACATCACGCTACTACAATCTGTCAAATTTCTTTAATAGATATTCAACTTTATCGCTACAGCATAAGGTTCAAAGTTGATTGGGAAAATTTGACAGTTTCGGGTAGCTTGATGTGCTGGGTACTGCTGAGTTGCAAGAGGCTTTGAAGTAGGTATGTACCTAAGCGATTGAGTTTTAAGGCTTTACTGGCTGGCGTTGTGATTATCAATAATTAAATAAGCCTTCCTATTTATTTAGTCATCACAGTCGCTTGAGTATTATGGTATCTCGGATTCTACCGTAATACAAGGTAGGTAATTGAGGTTTTTCTCCCTAAATCAACGTCTACGTACCGGATAGTTTATGTATGAGATCGATGTTTGCTTTGACTGATTTAATCCTGAATTCCTAACTATCCATACTAATATTATAAATTCGAAAGTAACTCTGTCTGTCTGTCTGTATGTTACCTTTTCACGCCTAAACCGCTGAACCGATTTCGATGAAATTTGGTATAGAGGTAGTTTGAGTCCCGGGAAAGGACATAGGATCGTTTTTACCCTGATATTCCCACGGGATCGAAACTTACGCGGGTGAAACCGCGGGGCGCTGCTAGTAATTAATATTATAAATGCGAAAGTAAGTTTTTTTGTTTGTTTGTTACCTTTTCACGCCTAAACCACTGAACCGATCATCCTGAAATTTTGAATATACGTTGTCAGGTGTACAGAAACGGACATAGGGTACCTTATATCCCGAAAAAAGTGCTGTTTCCGAGGAAAACAACAATAACGTTATTATGATAATAGATGGCGCCACGTGTATTGTTGTTTTCCTCGGGAACAGCATTTTTTTTCGGGACTTACCATACACAAACAAGAAGAAGACACGTCTGAAAAAACGTCAATAGTGAACATGTCGCCTCTTTGCTTCAATTATGTGATAAGTCCGACAGTATTTTTTTTTTCTTGATAATTCGAAACCGCCGTTTTCGATTTTATTTTTCCGAAAAACGTGGTTATTTACAATAAATCGTAGATTTACACTAAAAAAATATTCGTTTCGACATATTTAATTATCTTTTGAAAGTTGAAAAATACTCTCCTTTAAAATGTAAATTTTCAAATTTTCATTATTGAAGCAAAGAGGCGATGTGATGTTTTAAACACTGCGTATTTTTGGAGTATTCCCGTTTGAGCACCTATTTTTAGAGCACCTAGGAGAGATCCTATCAATGGAGGAAAAAATATATATGATTTGAAATATAAACAAGGCTTGTTGAAAACAAGTATCACAACTTGTGTGTAGGTACCAGTCGTGTATTTTAATGATACATTAGCATTTTCTTGGCCTGTACTTACTTACAATAATTCAACAAACTTCTCTAAAATCACGAAAGCCTTCATTCACGATGATCGACAAAACTGTAACGATATCGCACTTTGTCCAACCACTTGGAGTTTGGACAGACAGTTTTCCCGCAACCCATACTCGCAAACGATGTGAGGCTAATCATACGTCTTGTGTTACAACTGAGATTACGACAAACAGCTGATTGACACTGTCTGTGTCTCGATTAGAGTTACCATCCATCTGGGTTTGTCCGGACGCGTCCGGCTTTTTGGCCGCCAATTCGGACTTCGTCCAACCTTTTCGACTTGAGGTATTTTTTGTAAAACATCATCATCATCATCAGCCTATAATGTTCCCACTGCTGGGACACAGGCCTCCTCTCTGTGAGAGGGAGTGGGCCGTAATCTACCACGCGGGCCCAGTGCGGGTTGGTAGATGTCACATGTCTTTGAATTTTTGGTTCTAGGACATGCCGGTTTCCTCACGATGTTTTCCTTCACCGTTTTGAAGTAAAACATAAAAAAGTTAAATACCACAAAGGTTGGGTCGAGGTGGCACTAGAAAAGGATGCTTAGAAGGATAAGGGGAGGCCTTTGCTCAGCAGTGGACCAGTGTAGGCTGAAATACAAAAAAAAAAACCGGTAAAGTACAAGTCGGACTCGCGCACCGAGGGTTTCGTACAAATTTGTAGGTATATAACTAGAACGGTTTTCGGATTTTTTCCTTTACTTGTGCTACATGAAATTGCTTCTTGCCAAATTTCATGATTCTAGGTCAGCGGGAAGTACCCTATAGGTTTTGATTCCCTTGCGAGTGTCAAAATATGCGGAATAAACGGAACATAAACGCCCGTATCTTTTGATTGCGTTGATTTAGAAGTTTGGTTTTTCACTGCTTCAAGGAATTGCAGTCCTGAGTATTTGATATTAATTTCAATTTGATAACTCCACGCGTTCCTGAGAAAAAGGGTCTTGACAGATGGACAACGAAGTGGTCTTATAAAGGTTCCGTTTTTCCTTTTGACGTACGGAACCCTAAAAATTATTATTTTTTGAAAAAGGAAAGATTAAAAATAAATTATCCGGACTTTTTACAAATGTCCGGCTCTTTGTCAGGACTTTTCAAATTCCGATTATGGTAACCCTAGTCTCGATGAAATCTGAAGCAATATTAAGAAATGCAAGTAATTTAACAAGCTTGCTCTGTGTTCATAAACTTTGGTTGTTAGGTAATCGAATTACCAAACATGTGTGCGTTACACAATCATAGACAATATGGAAAGTGGCGGGAAATTGCGCAGAGACAATTTCGGCGAGATCTACGTCTGTGCAAGCATCGACTCGAGTCGGGTAGTGGTTGCAGAAAAAGCAATGGTTTAATTATTTACGAAGAGGACGACCTAGAAGGAACCATATTGTTGATGTTCTTCAGAAAGGTACATATATCTTAATGTTTTTCATCATCATCATCATCATCAACCTACAGCAGTCCCCTGCTGAACTAGGCCTCTGCTACTCTAATCCATCTGCTACCAGCCACCCTGCGAAGATCGTCGCCCCATCTAGCTTGAGCGCCCTCAAGCTAGATGAAGCGACGATCTTCGCAGGGGGAATTGTCGGCAAACGTAAGGTAGAACGGTGGTGGTTACGTTTGCAGATTCGCGGTCTCCATTTAAGACTACCCCAACGGTTCTACGCAATATTATCTTTGGTTCTACGCAATATTCTCTTTGGTTCTACGCAATATTCTCTTTGGTTCTACGGCTAATATGGCTGGCCCATATATGTTTTTCCCCGCAATGTTTTTAGCACATATTTTTAGCTTCAATTTGTAACAAGGAAAGAAAGAAAAAAGAAAGCAAATACTTTTATTTGCGGTAAACATGACAGAAAAGAATACGAACACAAAAAAAAAACCACTTGAGGAAAAATATGCGTCACATCCACGCAAAACGGCCATCGCTTAGCATAATGCTACGAGTCGTAAGCTAACCTAACCTCGTAGCCTACGACCCTATGCGAAATGATGCCCCAGCACTAGTTTTCAGCGACAGCCGACAAGGCTTAGGTGCATATATTTTGTTATTTCGTTTATTTTTGTTGTTTCGCATTAACAACATAACAGGACGATTCAAATCGTCCTCAAAGGCCATGTTGCAGGTGTTAACAATTGAATACTTGTTGTTATAAGAAAAAAATGTTTCAAGTATATAAATGACGCTATTACTGACATACTTCTAAGAAGACGACGTGCAGAATGTCGTACACATAAAGATGCAGAATGGCCACGTCCGACTCTTTCGACCTGCGCCAAATTATCAATACACATTTTAAATCGTTAAAACATGCACATACATAATGACGCTGTGGTGTCAGACTTTAAATATTCTTTACGTACAGACGCCAGCACATCAACCTATCCGAAACTGTCAAATTTTCCCAATCAACTTTGAACCTGGGCAAAAGTTTCCACACAATGGGTGCCTGAAGATGGACGGCGCCGCCGAGGTCGGCCCAGAAAGCGGTGGCGAGATGACCTGGACGCGTACCGCGAGGGCTGGTTTGAGGTGGCGCGGGAAAGGAGTTCCTGGAAGGACTTGGGGGAGGCCTTTGCCCAGCAGTGGGACAGTACAGGCTAAAAAAAAAAAAAAACTTTGAACCTTATGCTTTAGTGATAAAATTGAAAATCTATTAAAGAAATTTGACAGATTGTAGTAGGTTGACGTGCTGGCGTCTGTACACTGACATCTCTCCAGTTATGTTTAAAGGTATGATTCCGATCTCGGCAGCACGCAGCAGTGCTGCCGCAGCACTACCGGTCCCCATATTATATTCTCTATAGGTTAGGATAGGTTTCTGCAGCTAATTAAAAGTCCGACTATAGATAAAGGACTTAGGTAAATAGGTACGAGACATATTTTTACTGACTGCCTTAATCCTATGTTGTCAAAATAATTTTCTCACCAATTCTCACATTTCGCATCTGTCTGTATTCACCTTGACAACTTCTCTATCATTCCAAAGTACCTACCTACCTATACGTAATGTAACTCATCCATTTTTTTTACCTTGGCTTTGTAGACTGCAGATTTATAGACCATTTTCTATTTTGTTAAGTACCTGGTAGTTGTTGACAAGCCTACACTGTTCTCTCATACCTTTTAACACTGTTATTTTAAAACATTGTAAAAGGCAATTATTCTTAAAAGAGTAACCGTGGAGTTTCTTGCCGGCTCTTCTCCATAGGAAACGACCAATTGGAACCGTGCACCTAGCTTCTGACGTTTCATAAATGTCCTTGTAGGTTTATGTGAAATAAAATATTTTGATTTTGATCTCATCTTCACCTAACCTTGAAGAAGGCTTACAACTAGGTATCATACATACATATCTGACGGCACAGCAAGTGGCGCCGTCTAGTTTTGGTATGAAGTTAACTAGGTACCACCGAAGAGGTCGGATAAGAGTGACTGGCTGATCACTGTTACTCTAGCAGAGCGTCGCATCGATGGTTGCGTGGTGGCTGTCATCAAATGACAGAGACGATATCAGAGGGACAATTCTCGTAATTTTTAAGAACGTTCACAGTCTGATCTCAGTCTCAATCTGTCAAAAATACCTCAAACTTCGCTACATTTTGACAAGTTTTTGACATTTGTTTGTCGCTGAGATGAGACTGTGACTAGATTTTGAACGTTTTAAATTACGAGAATTGGCCTTCAGAGGAGCCGCTGTTGTATCACGTCCACGATGAGCTGCTACATTCCAGCACAATCCTGATGATATTGAAGCTGCTGAACCACTAATACGATGGCTATCCTGCGCCATTATTTCCAATACATAGAAAAAGTTTGGAAAATTTTAAATATATATTTTACCACGGAAAGCCCTTGTCTGCTGTCGCTACACAATCTCGCATTAGACGTCAAGTTCAGTGCGCGTGAGTCGCGAGCGTGAAATTGTCACACTCTTACTTTCTCGATGGTACGATAGCACAAGACCGTCCTTCCTTTCGCTTTAATTACGACAAATCATCATTACATGGAGGTCCCTGAACTGTCATGTTGGTTAATGATTCTAGTGTTATGCCGTAACTTCAAAATTATAATAAAATCATTTTATGCATACAAAAAGCCCATGGAAAAAACATAGGTCATCATCATCTGCCTAGCCTTTTTCCAACTATGTTGGGGTCGACTTCCAGTCTAACCGGATGCAGCTGAGTACCAGTATTTTACATGGAGCGACTGCCTATCTGATCTCCATAACCCAGTTACTGGGTAATACGATAGCCCTTTGTAAGACTGGTTGTTAGACTTTCTGACTACCCGTAACGTCTGTCAAAGACCCATTAATGAGAGCCGGGACCAACGACTTGACGTGCTTTCCGAGGCACGGAGGGGTCTCGGTATGTAAATATGGTCACCCATCCACAGACAAACTGCGGTAAGCGTAACTTAACATGATCGACGACCTGTGCGGCTGTTATTATTTAGCCACGGACCCCTATAAATACATAATCAGCCTAGAATTTTCCCACTGCTGGGACACAGGCCTCCTCTCTGTGAGAGGGAGTGGGCCGAAATCCACCACGCGGGCCCAGTGCGGGTTGGTAGATGTCACATGTTTTTGAATTTTTGGGTCTAGGACATGCCGGTTTCCTCGCGATGTCTTCCTTCACTGTTTTGAGAGCAGTGGTGATGAAATAATTTACACAAAATAGAGCGCCAGTCTGGGTTCGAACCTACGACCTACAACTCGTAAGTCGCGACCGTTACCAATGGACCACCACTGCGCGCCACCCCTACAAATAACCTATGGAAAAAACATAGGTAGGTAAGTACAGATAAGAATTTACAATTGAATATTTATATTTTTTATCTATTAAAGAATTTGTGTGTTTGTTTGAACGCGTTAATCTGTGGAACTATCAGTCGGATTTGAAAAAATATTTTTGCATTTCATAGCCTAATTCTCGAGGAAGGCAATACACGTGGCGCCATCTATTAACATAATAAGGTTATTGTTGTTTTCCTCGGGAACAGCACTTTTTTTCGGGATGAAAGGTACCCTATGTCTGTTTCTGTACTCCTGACAACGTATATGCACATTTTCAGGATGACCGGTTCAGTGGTTTAGGCGTGAAAAGGTAACAAACAAACAAACTTACTTTTGCTTTTATAATATTAGTTAGGATTAAATGTTTGCAGGAATATTTAATGGAATTCCGCCTTTGTACCGTATTATGTGCGAGATGTTTAAAAAATAAATAAATATTTAATTCACAACCATATACAATGAAATAGTGGGCTCCCAATTCCATTATCAGGTTTAATAAGTTGTTAAAAAATGCTACGAAGATGCTACGCGGCTAAGGAGTTGCACGTTAATCTAGGTTATAGTAGCTTCATTAGTCTACTTAACACGTAATAAAGCAGTAAACATTAAAGCATCTGGTTATAGAATATCCCTTGTGATATGGACTGACGTAGGACCAGCGAGATAATGTCTGTAACAATGGCTTTCATTTTGACAGTTCAACAACATTCATTGCGAAATTTACGTTGGAAAGCAGACAAATGTTTCGAACATATGAAGCAATGGATTAGCAATATCCTTCAAAATGATTCAGATTGTGATTAGGAGTGTGTTACGCAATTACCCTGGGTGCTGGTATGTACCTATTGTATTTGTAAGGTTATTTGAGGATAGTAGTGACGTGCTACGAGACGGCTACGGCGTAGCAATTCTTATTTTGTAACTTTCTAAAATAGTAGTGTTAGTATTAATCTGCATTCGCGATTTATTTACCAAAAATGTAAACAAATATGAGTTTATGGAAAAATAACTTTAAATCCGGTAACACAGTAAAGTTCAGTTTACGCTACAACTTCAAACATTTTTGGAACTTTTTCAATAGTGCTAGTCACTCTGAAGGTGAATGCGCAGTTGTAGACCGCGAAATTCAATTTTTCTTACGTTTTTAGCAATTTTCAGGTCAGTGTCAGGTTGTAACTTCATCAAAATATGATTCGTGACTATACAGGTACATACGTATTTACAGAATTATAATCATTAGAATCATTAATATCTTTCTAAGTTGATTTCTACCATAACAACAAAATCTCGTATGGAAAAGCGATTTGGAGTTGTATTCTTCAGCATTTTAGCAACATTTTTAATGAATTATAACGTTGCTAAATTGAAGAGTACAACTGTGACGTAGCATAACAACTGAATAGACTGCTATTACGTTTAGTCGGTTAACTAAGTCACGTGTTTTTTTTGTTTACCTTTATTTAACTACCTAAACCTATGGAATATAGCCCAATAGTACAATTTAAACTATAAATTACGATCATAGGTATTGTCAGGCAGCTGGTCTGCAGCCATATTATAGCCTAGTTATAGGCGGCAACAAGTTCATTTAGCACATAGACCGCCAGCGAAATAGCCGATCTATAATGTCTACCTATACTAGGTACTTAGTTAATTCTGTTGAGATAGTTGTCCAACTACTTTATACATAACCCAGTGGCGTACCTAGTCCTTAAGGGCTACATACATCTAATCAGCCTATAATGTTCCTACTGCAGGGACACAGGCCTCCTCTCTGTGAGAGGGAGTGGGCTGTTATCTACGACGCGGGCCCAGTACGGGTTGGTAGATGTCACATGTCTTCGAATTTTTGGTTCGAGGACATGCCGGTTTCCTCACGATGTTTTCCGTCACCGTTTTGAGAGCAGTGGTGATGAAATTATTTACTCAAAGTAAAACGTCTGTCTCGGTCCGCTGGTCTGAAGGCTAATTTGAGCGGTTGTTGTCCTGTTGTGTGAGCCACGCGAATGTTCCAGAGGCACTGGTTGTCGTACTGTTCGTTTGTTATGGGGAATGGGGTACAAAAGCACGAGTTATTCCAGTCTCCTGACCCCCCCCCCGCTCCAACCCCCTCCTCGATCCCCTGCTAGTTCGTCTTCTGTTTTAAACTTTGTCTTATCCACTACTTATAAGCTTTCTCATTCCGCACATTTTTTAATAACAATTGAATTAATTGACTAATTTTTATTTCCAGGAATTGATGCTTCCGCTTGTTTTGATAACTCAAACTTTATGATCATACCACAACACCACCATTTTGGCAATGTTCTGTGGAAATGAATTAGCCTCAGAAAACCAAATTACGAAAGATAAAAGAGTTGGCTATAATAATTATTATAGTATTACCCTGTAACTGGGTTGTGGAGGTCAGATAGGCAGTCGCTCCATGTTAAATAGTGGTATTCAGCTGCATCCAGTTAGACTGGAAGCCAACCGTAACATCGTTGGGAAAAGCTAGGCAGATGATGATGATAATTGACCAGTAGTGTTGCTGTAAACGGATATTTGTTTTCACTACGGATGTTTGTTGCCTCAATCGTGGCAAATAAAATAAACCACAAGGGTACCCAACCCAAACAAAACTAACACAAGGGTCTAACTCGATCTGATTATAATATTATTATATTATACGCTATTGTTTAAACAACAAACAAATAATAAAACGCAACAACGATATCTAGGCTAATAATAAATAAAAGTGACAACCGTCTTGTAATAATTTATTGATCTGCAATCGGAATGTGATCTCGGACCGAATTGAATTTCAAACACGGCCATTTATGGTTTACATTTAAAAATTAGGCACATGATAAACGTTACTTTACTTTGTTATTGACAGCTCTAAAGATATTAATTTCCACTAGTTAAGCTCGGTTTCCTAGAAGAGCGGTGACCGCGACATAGTGTCCATAATTATGTTACCGGCAAACGACGTCACTGAAACGTTATTTATAAAAGTAAGTTGGTGTATTTTCCTCGAGAACGTTTTTTTGTCATCATAAAGTCCCCGCTGGAATAATTTTCATGGTGGCCGTTATGTGTGCAACATCATAATCAGCCTATAATGTTCCCACTGCTGGGACACAGGCCTCCACTCTGTGAGAGGGAGTAGGCCGCATGGGCGCCGGGAGCGGGGCGCACTTGCACTTCCTTGGCTTCAAAATAAAATAAAGGTGTAAAAACATTCAGAACTAAAAAAAATCCGAAAACACTTAAAAGGTCGCTTCGCTCGCTCTTGCATTGGTCAACAAAGTACCGAACTCTTATTTCCGAAAATCTAATCGGCCGACTGCTTCGCTCGCTCTTGCATCCTACTCTATCTTAATTCACCTCTCGCGCGTTTCTCGTACACACGGGTGTACGAGGGAGTTGAGTGCCCATCGACACGGGTGTACGAGAGTGACTTGCACCGATTGGTTATTTTTTCTGCACCCGTGTGTACGAGAAACGCGCGAGAGGTTAAGCTTTTATATCGACACAGTTATACTCGTATAGACACTCTTTCTGTATGCATGGACAAAATGAAACCTATCCCATTCGAACTGAAGTGTAAAAATGATCGAGCTCGCTTCGTGGAACTGAAGATGCCTGAAAATAAACTTGCTGGCGCGGCGCCCATGGTGGGCCGTAATCCACTACGCGGGCCCAGTGCGGATTGGTGGATGTCACATGTCTTCGAATTTTCGGCCTCACGATGTTTGACTTCACAGTTTTGTGAGCAATGGAGATGAAATAAATAAATTGTGATATAAAATTATAATTTATATGTTTACACCTAATGAAATAAAGGAGATAATAATATGCCGTATAAAAAAGGAAAGGAATTATAGGGCAACAAACTTTTAAGCAGTAGGTACGTAGTCGTTTTCTAGCTTGACATAACACCGTCTACAAACATCGAGCTTTCCTGCAATTTCGGAAACATTATGAAAACACGTTGTTTTTCTTTTCTGATGCACCTACCTACATGAGTACCTATTATGAAGGTATGTTGACGTTCACCGAGAACTGCGCGACCATTATGGGTGATTTTCCACTTTCATGATCTTCGAAACATGCGCACACGTTTTTGTGTACACTTGAAGGGAAAGCTGGTTTTGTAACTCGCTGAAGACTTTGGAAAACCTACCTTTATTTTTTCTGGGCAGCTTAAAATTAACACCCAGTTAGGATCAAACTGGAAAATTGGGTTGGGTTTGACGCACATAAACTTGTATCTGGCGATTCGATCCTATGTTACTTTGATCCTAATCGCTCAGATTCTGGATTTTTTTTTTTTTGACTGAATACTTATTATTAGTTATCCGATAAATACCTGTATAATATTATAAGGCTTTGGAAAAAGGCATGCGTTATTTTTACTACATTATCCCCGGAGGGTTTGAGGTGTAAGTACCTATAGTACAGCAAGCCCATTATCATCAACCGGGCACAAATCCAGACTACAAATCCAGCTTCCACTGAAAATTTTCCGATATGTATAGAAACCCAATAACACTTTGCCGAGCCTGGGATTCGAACCTAAGGCCTCATGCTCGCTTGCGACCTAGACAAACGAGACAGTCTCGTTTTCACATAACAATACTTATTTAATTTTATCAATTGGTCTCCAGTATGTCGCTTGCCTGTACTCAACAAGGCAGTTGACACAATCAAGATGTTATCTGGGGCGTACACCTCGAGTCGACAGGTTTCACACTCGTCGCCACTCGTCTGATCATCGTTACGGTATCATACACTTTCATAGTAATATGATAGAGAAGAATAACGGGAAAAAGTCGATGAAAAGGATACCCGAACTAGATAAGTGTGGTCGGTCAGGATGACTTTAAAAACAACAGTAAAAAAAAAAACGAAGTTTTGATTGTGTAAAATAGATTCTTTGATTTGGTTTAATAGTAGGATATCAAACAATTGTAATTGAAATTGAAATTGTTTATTGAAATAATTGATTTACATAAATATTAACAAAATAGGGCCTTAAACTAGAGGTAGGTAAGAAATGATTGGATTCTACCTGTTCGATCGCGAGTTTTCCATGAAGCTCGATAGATGGCGTTGTACCATTTGGGTACGTTTCTGAATCGCGGTGGCAAGAGTCTCCGCGTATATCGTATAAGGTATTGACCAAATTAAATTTTTTGTACTCGCTTTGAAAAGACATTGTTTTATTTACACAAATCGTCCTCGAGCAGTTGTCAAGTGCCGAACATTTTGGTCCTATCGAGTCGGATCGCGATAAGTGGAATCGCGTCGACAAGGTGAAGTGACAGTTTTGTGACGTCTGGTGAGGCATAGAAACCAGTGGTGGATCGCCCTGAAGTGCCTGTAAAATCCCCGGTGTGTGGGTGATCAGCGGTGTCCAGCAGTGCAGCAACGAGGTTGCGGCCGGCTCCGCCAGGGGGCGCCACCAGCATTGAGGCGCACTTCATGCGGCAACGGTGACAGCAGCAGAGTGACGTGACGTGAGCAAGTGACGTCACGGACAGTGACGACACTCAGCGGTATCAAGAGTGACGACGACGCACTCGCAGCAGCGACGTCTTTGGAGAGGTTTGGCAGACAAAACTGTGAGTTTCCAGTGTTTTATTATAAATTGTGAAGTTTGAAGATCAACTTGGTTGACTTAAAGTGCAATTACAAGTGTTCGAGACTTACAAGATTTAGTAGTAGTTTAGACTTAGAATAATTATTGTGTTAAAATATTGTTGTGACGGGAAATCTATGTCTTATTTTCCTAACTTCAAACTTGTAAAAATTTACCGGTTTTGTTTACTGACTTATTTATTTTTCGACGGTTGCGTTTTAAGATTAGTAAATTGATATTATTACTTAGAAAACTCTGTAGCCTTTCTGTACGCAATGGAATCCTTAGGTAAATTGCAATTAAATAATAAATCAATTATAGAAAAAGGTAGAATTAACTATAAAAAATCACCTAAGGACCGTCTCACACAAAGTTACATTGAAACGAGACTAGAATCATTAGAGGTACAGTGGAAACAATTTGTTGAAACGCATAAGCGCATCATAGAAAAAGCAACCGACGAAGAATTAAAAAGGAATGTTTATTTTACGGCAGAAACATATGATGTAACCGAAGAGTTGTACATAACCTATAAGTCTGAATTAAAAGAGCACTTGCTTCAAACTACTCCGTGTAAAGATGCTAAGCCAAGTAATAACAATAAACACTGTACTCAAATCAGTTCAAATGTGAAATTGCCTCAAATTTGTTTGCCTACGTTCACGGGTCTCTATTCCGAATGGGTTACGTTCCGCGATTTGTTTACGTCACTAATTCATAAAAATGATACACTGGATGACGTTCAAAAACTCCATTATTTAAAGAGTCATCTCTCGGGCGAAGCAGAACAACTGCTTCGACACATTCCTGTGACTGCCTCTAACTATAATGAGTGTTGGTCGATTCTAAACAAACGGTTTGATAACAAAAGGTTTTTAGCTAACTGCATGCTCAAACGGCTTGTCCATCAATCGTCGATTACTAAAGAATCATCGGCAAACGTTAAAACGCTGTTAGATACAACTGTTGACTGCTTGCATGGTTTACGCAGTCTAGGTATTGACGTCAGTTCATGGGATGCAATTGTTGTTTACTTAGGCTCCGAAAAATTAGATACCGAGTCCCGTAAACTGTGGGAACTAAGAATTAGTACAAGTCCGAACGATGACTTACCTACTTTTGATGAGTTCAAAAGTTTTATGGAGTCTAGGTTTAGAGCCTTAGAATATTTAGATCCTAAAGCAAATAAACAAAATAGTGCTCGTGATAATAATGCCAAATCTTTTCATGTCGCTTCTCAAAGTTGTGTATTATGTTCTGGAGACCATAAATTGTGTCACTGCAAAACATTTGCTAAGAAAGATTGTGATGAGCGTCGGGAGTTTGCACGAGTCAGTAAGCTTTGTTTCAACTGTCTAGGAGTAAACCATACCGTCTATTCTTGTCGTCAACATACTAAATGTCACCTTTGTAAGAAGAAGCACCACACACTGCTTCACCCAAAATCAACTGCCAATTCTGCTGAAGTTGTTGATAGTTCAGCAGAATCGAAGGTGGTGGCGGCTAATGCAGCCGCCTCTTCCAGTCAAAGCGATACCAAACCCACTTGTTGTTTTGCGGATGTTCACAACCACGGTCTGTTAGCCACAGCCTTGGTCAACGTTGAGTCAAGAACTGGGACTGCTGTTGTTTTAAGAGCTCTGATGGACCAGGGCTCTCAAGTCTCTTTCATCACAGAGGCTGCAGTACAGTTGCTAGGACTCAAGAAAACACCTGCTCACACCGACATATTTCGACTAGGCGATGACGAGGGAAACTCAATGCCCTCTAAGTGGATAGTTCGATTTAAATTACAATCACGTCTAGATCCCACCTTTATTTTATATGTCGATGCTTATGTATTGAATAGACTCACATCCCATCTTCCCGAGAAGAAGATCATTCAGGTATCGGGTTCGTTCTCGTCCTTAAAATTAGCTGATCCGACCTTTAATACGCCAGGGAAAATTGATTTACTGTTGAGTACGAGCGTGGTCGGAGAAGTTTTATTGGATGGTTTAGTTAAGGGTCCGCCGGGATCTCCAGTCGCCCAGAAGACTAAATTGGGCTGGATCTTGTCTGGTGAGATCCCATCGTCGGCAATCTCTAAGTCAGTATGTTATCATACTGTAGTACAGTCAGCGGATGTCAATGACCTTTTGCGTAAGTTTTGGGAGTTGGAGTCGGAGCCCTCAGTTCGTAGTGTAATCTTGACTGAAGAAGAACAAAAATGCGAGGAATTCTACTCTAAAACCACTAAACGCGACGCGACCGGGAGGTATGTTGTAAAACTACCATTCAAAACAAATTCGCCCAGTTGCACGTCTGGGCGATCAGAGGTCATTGCCCGTAGGCGCTTTATCAACTTAGAAAATAGATTATTAAAAGAACCGGAATTAAGGACACAGTATAGTGCAGTCATTAATGAATACATTCAACTGGGACATGCTGAAGTTGTCCCTCAAGGAGAATTAGGTAAGGATGCGTTCTACCTACCACATCACGCGGTGGTGCGTGAGGATAAAATCACCACTAAGGTTAGGGTCGTCTTTGACGCTTCATGTTCAGGCCACAACGGTGTAGCATTAAATACAGAATTAATGGTTGGCCCAACCCTACAACCTGATTTGCGTCAAACTATTATGCGGTGGCGCTGTCATCCCATAAGTCTGGTCGCAGACATCGTGAAAATGTACCGTCAGGTCAAGGTTGCAGATGAGGACGTTAATTATCAGCGCATTTTTTGGCGTGACAACCCAAACGCTGAGCTGAAGCATATTCGGTTGCTGCGGGTTACTTTTGGAACGTCCTCTGCGCCATACCTAGCGGTCCGGTCTCTGCAGCAACTAGCTCGAGACGAAGGAAGCGACTTTCCTTTAGTGGCAGACAGAGTCCTTACATCGTTCTATGTAGACGACCTCTTGACGGGTTGTCAATCTGTCGCTGAAGGTGAACTTATTTATCACCAGCTGAATCAATTGTTAGGTCGTGGGGGCTTCAAGCTTCAAAAGTGGTCCAGCAGCAGTGACGAATTGTTAACCAAAATGAACGAGGATACTGCTAGGCAGGACAATCTGGAACTTAAGATGGATACACTCACTAAAATTTTAGGATTAACTTATCAAAGAAAGTTAGATGAGTTTAGATACACTGTGCAACTTCCCCCGTCCGTAACCCCCATAACCAAGAGAAAGGTGATCTCTGATATCGCTCGCTTATTTGACCCTCTTGGCTGGCTTGCGCCGGTGATAATAACAGCCAAGGTGTTTATTCAACGCCTGTGGTTAGCAGGCTCCAAATGGGACGATGTACTTCCAGATCACCTGTTAAAAGAATGGCTTAGTTATAGAAACAACCTTAACCATCTTAGGGACTTCCGTTTGCCACGGTGGATTAACACGAGTCAACTTGACGTCCTGCTAGAGTTGCACGGATTCTCTGACGCCTCAAATGTCGCTTACGCAGCCGTTGTCTATGTTCGTTGTATTGATGTCAATGGTCACGTTCATGTTAGTCTAGTTGCAGCTAAAACCAAGGTGGCCCCTGTCAAACAAGTATCCATACCTCGTTTGGAGTTATGTGGCGCTGTGTTGCTTTCAAAACTTCTGCGTGAAGTTTCCGACACCTTGGGTATCTGTAAAGAAAACATACATGCATGGACTGACTCGACAGTGGTGCTCGCCTGGTTGAGCAGCCACCCCAGCCGCTGGAAGACCTTTGTCGGCAACAGAGTGTCTGAAATACTTACCGTTATGGAGAATAGTCAGTGGTCGCACGTCCAGACCAGTGATAATCCCGCAGACAGCGCATCGCGCGGCGTGAATCCCTCCGAGTGCGCTAACCTAGAGTTGTGGACACAGGGACCTAGTTGGCTGAAAAATAAAGAAATTAATTATAGTAGAAGGGAAATTAAAGAAACTAACCTCGAGGAAAGAAAAACATTAGTAGCATGCAACACAGTAGTCAAGGAAACAAGTGAGAATTTTATAATTTTAAAATATTCATCTCTTAGAAAACTTACCAGAGTAGTAGCTTATTGTAAAAGGTTCTTAAAGTTTAAAAATAAAAATTATACTACTAAATTCGATAACTTTTTAACACATTCTGAAATTCAAGGGGCTTTACTTACCTGCATTAAATTATGTCAAAGGGAACATTTTGCATCAGAGATGGATAGTTTAAAGACAAATGGAGATATAAATAAAAAGGGGTTACTTACCTCGCTCAATCCTTACCTGGATCGGGAACAGATTTTGAGAGTTGGGGGCAGGTTACACAGGGCCAACCTTCACGAAGACTCGAAGCATCCTATAATTCTTCCTCGTAAATCACATTTAACCCGCCTTTTGATAGCTGACGCTCATGAGAGCACGTTGCATGGTGGGCCTCAGTTAGTTCTTAATTATTTACGATCCAAATATTGGATAATAAATGCAAAAGGTATCGTTAGACACTACGTACGCAAATGTGTTATTTGCATCCGTCATTCCGCTCGGTCTGTACATCCTTTAATGGGGTCATTGCCCTCTGCTAGGGTCAATGCTAGCCGACCTTTCTTTAGAAGTGGCGTGGACTATGCAGGTCCTATTAGCGTCCGTCCTAGCAAAGGTCGCGGTTATCACTCCACCAAAGGCTACATATGCTTGTTCGTGTGTATGGCCACTCGAGCCATACATTTAGAAGTCGTCAGTGACATGACATCCCAAGCCTTTTTAGCAGCCTTTAAGCGCTTTACAGCGAGGAGAGGCTATTGTGGTGAGATGTGGAGTGATAACGGCACTACTTTTGTTGGAGCTAACAAGGAGTTGAAAGCATTGTTCAACCACGAAAGGTCCGGCATAGCAACTGATATTGCCGATTGGTTGGCAACCAACGGAACCACCTGGAACTTCATTCCACCTCACTCCCCGAACTTTGGGGGGCTTTGGGAGGCGGGAGTGAAGTCGACCAAACACCATCTCAAAAGAGTGATTGGTACAAGTACACTCACCTTCGAGGAACTGACAACAGTCCTTGCCCAAATAGAAGCCTGTCTGAACTCCAGGCCTATTTCCACCATCAGCACTAACCCAGAGGATCCATGCCCATTAACACCGGGTCATTTTCTAGTAGGCGAGCCCTTGCTTCTCGTACCCGAAATGAATTTCGAGAATTCTAACATTAGTACATTGAGAAGATGGCAGTTGACTCAACGCATGGTTCAGGACTTCTGGCGCAGGTGGTCGCGTGAGTATCTGGTTCAATTCCACCAACGGAACAAATGGGCGCACCAAACCGTGGAGCCGAACTTGGGTGACGTAGTGTTGGTTATGGAAGATGATCTTCCACCTGCAAGATGGCTCTACGGTCTCATTACCGAAAAGCATACTGGCTCGGACAAAATCACGAGAGTAGTTACATTGCGCTGTAAAGGTTCTATTATTAAAAGACCAGTGTCGAAGCTAATTGTGCTTCCTATCACTTCATAAATGTTCTTGTTCACTTTTTTATTTGTATTCATTAATTGTTGGTTAAGTTACAATTTAAGTTTAGAATTAAGATTATTAAGATTTTATATGGGTTTAGGTTTAGTTGCAATTTTTGTTGTTCGCATACAGTCCACTAGTGTTTACACTTCCCACCAATTCTTGTTCTATTTCATGGTGGGCGGTCATTTAGTTTTGTTATTAGATTTAAACTAAGTTCTGGACATTCTGTCCATGGTGGGCGGGATGTTCGATCGCGAGTTTTCCATGAAGCTCGATAGATGGCGTTGTACCATTTGGGTACGTTTCTGAATCGCGGTGGCAAGAGTCTCCGCGTATATCGTATAAGGTATTGACCAAATTAAATTTTTTGTACTCGCTTTGAAAAGACATTGTTTTATTTACACAAATCGTCCTCGAGCAGTTGTCAAGTGCCGAACACTACCTGAACTAGAAATAAACTTGTATCTCAGGTATCTCACTCAAGTGCTTATACATAAGTACCGCAAAACGGGGCTACTTTGATTTCCAGGGTTACTTTGACAGGCGTTGGAACTACTTTAACAGAGCGCCAAAATCGGCTTTCACGTGTGCTCAGCAAGTGTGCGTGGCCTCGAGTAATATTGCGCGAGGCGCGGGGTGTGGGGAACGCGTCATAGCGTTGTGATCAGCCTTGTCAAAGTAACCCTGGAAGTCAAAGTAGCCCCGTTTTACTGTATAAGGTATTTGAAACTCCTAAAAATAGTAAATAATTAATCTACTTTAATTATATTATGATTATGTTCAAATTGAGCAAAATACTATGCTACTTTTTGCATCATCGTAAGACATTTTGCAACCATATACCAAATGTAATGATGATGATGATGTGTAATGATCTGGGTTTGTCCATAAGGGAAGGAAAACTTAAAATCGGGAACTATATTTTCTATCACCAAAATTTATATTTGTCATCAAGTTGTATCACCTAATAAATAGATCTATCGCCACGAAATATTTGTATCACCTAATAAATAGATCTATCGCCACGAAATATTTTCGTTCTCAGATAGCGGGGCTCCGTCGACATAGGATGCAAGAACGAGCGAAGGGCACCCCGAGGTTCGGTTTGGTTAGGTTACTTTAAACCCTTTACACAGAAATAGGGGCCCCGCGAAGCGGGGCTCCGTCGACATAGGATGCAAGAGCGAGCGAAGGGCACCCCGAGGTTCGGTTTGGTTAGGTCACTTGCATTGTTTGGTGACTACATTTTGGTGACAGATCTACTATTTGGAGGACAAACCCTATTATTTAAGAAACACAAAACTAATTAAATTGGTGATAGCTTAAATGATACCCCTTAAAATCTATACAAACATAATAAAGCTGAAGAGCTTGTTCGTTTGAACGTTAATCTCTGGAGCTGTCAGTGAGTGAGACGACAACCTCATCTAGTTTTTAAAATATGATTGACGTGTAAACGTGTTTGTGCAAAACTACTTACAGAAATAAAATCATTTACAATAAGTATCATTTATATTTTTGCATTTGATTTGTTTTTTTGGGATGTTTTCGTAAGAATCTTAAAACTAAGTAGGTAGTAGTAGTAGGCATGAAAATATCTTGAAATAAGGTTTCTGTCAGGAGAACGTAGATCCAGTGGTGGATCTAGATGTCTATGTCCAAATGTTGGTAAAAAAAATATAGGTAGGTACAATTCTTGGCATTTATTAAATGCTTTTGAAAAAGCTCGCTTGTCTTACTTGAACTTGATATACAACAGCACCATAATTGCATAACACGTTATCAAATCGGATATCTATGTTATCAAATCACAATCTCAATCATTTTGAAGGATATTACTAATCCATTGATTCATAAATGTTCGTAAAAAATCTGCTGAACAATGTAAATAACGCAATGAATGTTGTTGAACTGTCAAAATGCAAGACAGAGCTAACTACAGACTGCTAACGTGTTACGCAATTAACCGCAGGTTTTTTTTGTCAGGGTTTTTTTTAGTTTACATAGGTAGGTAAGTAGGTACTAAAAAACTGGGTTTGTGCAAAAACTATAAGGTCCCATTAAAATAGATGGACAAACGTTTAGAAATCATTCAGACCACCAAAATAAGGACGATGGTAAAAAATATATAAGAAAAACGCATTACTTCGATACATACAAGAAAAATAGGTAATCAGCTAACGAAAATACACTAATGTGCCGGCAATTTATTATTTTAGGTCAAAATAAAATCACTTCAATCAACGTTTTTTTTTGCTTGGATATCTTTGGTTAGACGTACCTACCTACTGAGCGCTGTGTTAAAATTTGTTCATCTATTTTAATGGGACCATGTATAGATTTCCAACCTATGGCGACATAAATGCAACTACCTACACGAATCTACGCTTTTTCCCCTTATGTTAATACATTAGGGAAAAAAATGTGGATTTATGTGTAAAATGGTCGATTTTTTAAGCTATATAATCCTATGCAGAGTTTAATAATCGCAAATTTTATATTGCAAAACCTGTAGTTTTCAATAGTATTCGTTGGAACCAAGGATACCTAAAATGTGGTTAACTACAGTGCGATTAACGAGAGAAAGCGTTCTTGAGACCTGTCAGTTTCATAGATAAAAACGAATACGTGTTTTTCAAATTATTCTTTCCTTTATTTGTATAGATATTTACATAATATAAGCTAACATATAAACTATAATAATATGTACAATTATATGAAAAATTAAACAAAATAATCATAGGGCATCAAAGAATTCGTCCGCATCGCTGTCAACAGGAACAGTGCCCAAAAGGCTGGCAGCAATGCCACGTTGTATGGCAATGCTAATTCTTTGGCCACGAAATAGGCCAGCCCTCTGGTCACGTGAAGAGTCGACTTTTAGAATTTAATTATTATTAGCTACTAGAATTGTCGCATTGACAGGTGTCAAGAACGCATTCTCTCGACGACCGGACTGTAAGTAATACATTAATACGTAAATATCTAAAAATCTATGTAAAGCACCAAAAAGTAATAAACAAAAATTATTACAACATGAAACTAGGTATATAAAGCAAATAAATAACCAACAGAGTAATAGTAAACAAACAGTCAAAATAAAAAACAAAAAAAAACAGGTACAGTTCGCAACAAAATCAGTTACAAACACGTTACAAAAAGCGTTATAAATAAAGATATAAATTAAAATACTCCACATGTAACCTGATGACTATTAAAATGCAGTCGTCTTTAGCGCTTAATAAATAACATAAAAAACAGGCTGCTATGTAAAACTGCTGACGATTTCCTCCTACCTACTAAAATTAACCGATCACTACATCTGGGAAGATCCCATTAAAGCCACGTCTCTTCGGTCCATAAAGATGTAAACGTTATGTTGTCCCCCTCTAACCTACTGCCGGACTCACCGAGCGAAAGAGACCTCACGAAAAGATGTATTCTCGCAACTAATCAAACGTGTCCACTGTCCGGCTGCGCGTACGCATCCCACGCCGAAATTATCATTTAAAGTTCCCAGTTGAACTTTTTATAATTTTTATTTATTCAATAATTTTACATGTTTTCTTAGGTTTAATTTGAACCGTTAAACGCGTTAAATTGCCAAAATTAACATATTTTAAGCTCGTTGTTTTCCAAAATTGTGAAATTGGAGATAAATACTATTGAAAATATATCTTATTGCAATTGATGCAAAGCTTGAACTTAAATGACTCGTACCAACTTTACTTACAACTTATTGAAGCGATATCAATTAAGCTAGGTCTATGCGAGTTTACTTATAGTAATAGCGACGTCCTTTTCTAATGTGAGCTCAACTGTTCTGTGAGAAAAAGAGACGAATGTGTTTCCACATTGCAACTTCAAGGCTTGTTGCGTTCTCAATCGCTGACTTAACAGGTTTTAAGAGGGGTAACCAACAGTTTGTTAAATTATATAAATATCAAGCAGAGGTTTTCAAATGATTTGATAACTGAATTATAATGATAGTGGTCATCTGAAACTGAAAAGTAAGAGAAATATGAATCTAAAAGTAGGTACTTTATTAAGTATCGTATATAAGTTTGTTGCTAAGCAAACTGCTCTATAAGATTATCGACCAGTCTATGCTGGATCTTTAATATAAGTAGAAACACTTTGGTCTGGTATTTCAGATTAAACTGAAATGCCTATATGAAAGTAAATAAAAAAAATACTTTCAACAATCCACTGATAATAATTTTATAAATTAAAACAGAAAGAATTTACAAGCCTGCAGCAAAAATCTTATAAAATGTTGAGGACTCCTGCATTCAGTGCCGGCCCGTGTAGAGGTGCGCTTGCGACTCCAGTCGATCGAGCACAGCCGTCAGCGCAGTGCGTCGCCGCGTCAACTTCCAACTATTACGAACTTTTTACACTCCAACTCCGAGTACCTTAGCAGACATTAAAATTAAAAAAAAAGAAACGTGAAAGTGTCAAAGTGCATAGTTCTTTTGTTATTTTTTTTTTTGCAAATGTGATCAAGGTATAGTGCCAAGTTGCGGTAAAAGTTCGAATCTTTGGATGTACTGAATTTTCAAGAATATTGTGCTTTTTAATGTTTTTGGCAAGTGACGTACATTGAAAACTTTATACATTGACGTTATTAAACGATACGTTTGTTATACAAGTTTGTTAATGGTGCGTATTTATTGGTACTATTTGCTGAAGTCTAGATAAATATTTGATGGAAGTACTGGAGTATGTCTTACTTATCTAGGTTTATTGTGTGTTTTGTTTTCTTACGTATCATATTATATAGCTATTACAGATATTGTATAAGTGTACCTACTCTCAATGAATTTATTACAGTTTTAGAAAAAAAAAAATAATATGCGAAAAATACGCAATATTTTTATACTGTCGTTACTCATTTATAGCAAAGTCCATGTTACATTAAAAACGTTAAAAATGATGTTAAATAATAAAAATATGTATAAAGTTATCGTTATCATGACCAGGTTATTTTACATTTAAAAATTTACATTATAAGTAAGTAAGGATGAGGGATTTTAATATATACGACCCATGTTACTTCATTTGAATACGCATTGGATAAAGATATTTTGAGTTGGTTGAAATAACTTAAAAACAAAATAAATCTGATTATAGAGCGACCAAGATAATACACAAGACTATGCCCATGGCCCTCACACAAGAAATAAATATAAAATGAATACCTAATTAGACATAGAAAAGAAACAATATTTATTTACTAATATTAATGAAAAAGTACAGTTCAAATAGTTATGCCAAAAGAAAACGAGTAAAGAATGAAAATATTTATTTTAAATTAATTTTAATTAAGTATCTACTATGCTTTTTGACATGTCATTAATTAAAGATAAAATTATCAAACAAACTACGACACAGCACCAGAGACAATTGTTCAAGGCATTACTCACTGAGAATTTATAACTGACTTCTTTATAATTATGGTGTACATAATAAAGAGTATTCTATTCTCGTCATTGTACTTAACACCTATGTTTTAACATTTGTTTTCCCGAGTATCTCATAAGCTCTCTAATCTTTAGACTGCTTATTCTTTTGAAAATCCGAAGTTAACATGTCTAAGAAAATACAAAAAAATATGAAAATGTTGGTAATAAAGAATGCAACTTAACAAACCCAGCAGTTCGCTGCGAGTATTTTGCGATTTAAAAACGAAAAAAATATCAGAAAAGCGCTTTCAAACGTGTAATTAAATCGAAAATTTAAAGCGCGCGGAGAAAAATCGTTCATAAATTTTCCAGATTTTCCTACAATAGGTAACAATAGTGTTCGGAAACTGTACTGTACCGAAGGAATGACTTGACAAGATGTCACTTCTGCAAATATAATAAACATAATATTGTAATTAATAAAGACAAAACTATGCATTAGAAACCATGGGTTGTCAATCTCTGCAACTTGTGATTTCGATTGCTCTTAGCGACGCTACCGTGATCTAAAATTTTGTTCATATTACGAATTTACTATTTGACCGCAACATAAAAATAACATTCTACATCAAACAAAGTAAAGAAAAACAAATTAAAATATAACATAGTTTTATTATTTTGAAGAAAAACAAAAGAATTAAAAACAAATTTTTTGAAGATCAAAAATTCCTAATAAAATATTTGCGACAGACAAATTGGATTGGCCCCAACAAAGTAGTCACATCGGTCACTGATGTCCATTCACCTCAGCGAGGGTGAAAGGGTGACAATCACTTGAATGAAACATTTATTTAGTTATAAGTTACAACGTGTTCACTATTAGGTTTTGTAATCATAGCAAACAATCATAGGCATATCGCGAAAAACATTCCGTGAAAGTTATTTGTGACAAAAAATCATTCATTCCATTTCCAATTGTCTAAGGGGCCTCTGCGAGCAGCTTCGGCCCCTAGAACGTCTTCCAAAGGATCGGTATATGTAAAATAAACAAAAAATAACTAAACATACATATTTTTAATAAAAACCAAACTTCTGTTCATAAAAAAGCCATAAGACTATGTTAGTAGCACTTCCCAAAGTGGAGTGCTACTCTAGCGCTACGTTAGCAAACAATTATAGGCATATCGCGAAAAACATTCCGTGGAAGATATTTGTACCAAAAAAGGCCGTAGTCAGATTAACGAAGTCAGTTACTGTTAAACAGTGAAACTAGGGGACCGCAATAGAAAGATTTATTTATACGTCACACACAAACACAAATATATCCTCCATAAAAGTTTTCGATCAAGAAAAGTTTCAGATATAATTCATCATCATTCCTTCCCTTGTCCTGTTACTTGAGGTCGGCGCAACATGTATATAATTGCATAATCAGCCTATAATGTTCCTACTGCTGGGACACAGGCCTTCTCTCTGTGAGAGGGGCTATAATCTACCACGCGGGCCCAGTGCGGGTTGGTAGATGTCACTTGTCTTCAAATTTTTGGTTCTAGGACATGCCGGTTTCCTCACGATGTTTTCCTTCACCGTTTTGAGAGCAGTGGTGATTAAGTTATTTACACAAAGTAAAGCGCCACTGCTCCCATATATCATAATTGACTTATCAAAAATTACTCAGTTCCGTTTGTTATGTTGAAGGTATTATACTTATCAATATCATAATGATATCAATTCAGTAGACCACTAAGATCTACATAAAACAAGCCGCTTTGCAATACACCTCGGCTATTACACGGTAAGATTATGAATTACGAACAATATGCGTGGGACCTCTATCTAATGGCACAATTAGTTGGCATCGAATACTCTACAGCCAAGTTATCGGTATTACAAGTTATTGCTGGTAACAATGTTAATTTGAAATTAAGTAGCGCAAGATCGGAATAAACAATATTATTAGAATTGTAGAAACGTTATGTTAAAAGGCATCGGGGTTCTGTGATCTTTGATAATTTAAGAGATTAAAACAAATTACTGTAAAATTGTTAACAATAAAGTTTTGAAGGAATTAAAGAAGAAATTATTGCAAGAAGGGATTTTCGGCTTAGACTTGATTGGTAATGATAAATGATTTAATTTCTGTAAGTAGGTTTGCACAAACAATTTTGCACGAATTTATTTTTGCGGTTGGTCGACTCTTAACGTAACCAGAGGGCTGGCCTATTTTTTGGCCGTAGAATCAACATTGCCATACAACGTGGCAATGCTGCCAGCCTTTTGGGCACGTTTCCTGTTGACAGCCATGCGGACGAATTTATTGATACCCTTTGATTATTTCTCCCTCCCTTTTTATATACTTGTACATATTATTATTTTAGGACTTTTAGCTTTTTAAATTAGAATAAACTCAAAAAATAAAAATTACATGTCAATCATATTTTAAAAACTAGATGTGGTCGGCGTTTCCTTTCCGACTACTCTGAGAAGACACAAAACAATCTCAAAGGTCAGTCTCTTTTAAACTCCCAAGTCCTATTCCAGTATGAGCCCAACTCTAACATGTTTGAGAGCGATAGAAATATATATATATAGAAAAAAATAATATAAGTAGCGGTGACAAATTATAAGGACAAATTTGGGCCGACAGCAAGCATGTATGGCGACCAGAAAGCTAAATAGCGTTAATTGCCAATCACTTTAGTGTAAATTACTAACGTAGGTACTCATAGTTAGCCAGTTCTTTTGAGAAAAAGATTTTAATCCTCTAATATCTTAAACCTTTTAGCAAAACTAAATATGCGCCGCTCAACCACTGTAACACATTGTGTTTATCAACATTCATTGCGTTATTTACGTTGTTGAGCAGGCAATATAGACAAACTTCGGAAGCAATGGTTTAGCAATATTCTTCAATATGATTCAGATTGCGATTGATAGTGTGTTAGGATGCTGATGATATTGATTAGAATATTGCTAGCATTTGCTCCATTGCCTTGTTTCTTTTGTGTCTTCTTATGAACGTCAAATGATTAACTAGACATAAATGAATCGGTAATCAATAGTTCAGTAATTCTTAGCAGTTCATGGCGTCGCTGCTTGATAAATTACTATTTCAATGTCAAATTCAGTTTTACCTTAATCATCGTCTACCAAGCTAAAGGTACTAGGCACTAATTAAGTTTTTACAGCGGTGTCACTATTTTTTTTCTGTCAGTACCTGAGTTGTACACGGTAACTGACCATTCAGCCACTTGGTATGTCTATAAAAATATCTTGCTCTATTATCTGTAAGCCTACTTACACACGGGCGCTCTTTGCAACGTGACCTTTCTTGCAGCGCACTGAATTTTCAACCCTCGGAATAACGGTGTGAGTTGAAAATCCAACTGTGCATTTTTTCAACGCGCTAGGGATGGACTCTGTTGGATTTTCGACTTTCGGTTCGACGCCAAGAGTTGAAAATCCGGAGCACGGTTTAAAACTTCGCGTTAAAAAAAGCGCCCGTGCGAGTATAGGCTCTGGTATTTCTTTAATAGTTTTCTACACACCTTACGCTTTAAGTAAATGACATTTCAAGTCTATAATTAAAAGAGTGAGCTCGCTATTGACTTTTATTGTGAGACATTTTTTATTGAAAACTGAAAATAATTGAAATTGTGGTCTGCGCGTGCAAAAATAATACACATTCCAATAGTGTTCATTCATTTTAGGTTAGTTGTTGAAACATTAGGAAACATGGAAGACAAAAATATATGATAGTGGACGAATATAACGTTGTGAGTAGTGTACTATTTGTTACCTCTATCATTAAGTTCTAACCTAGTTTACTTATTATTACATTGCTATTTTTTGCTCCTAAATAAATAATATATATTTACATACATACTTACATTTATTTATTAAGCCCAAAATATGATTTTGGATATAATATTAAACTTTTTTTTTAAAACTTCGGCTACCGTTTTAAAAAAAAATATATACTAAAATTCCAAGAAAAATAAAACAGTTTAAAAGCAAAAATACACTTTTTTATAACCGACGAAAAATTTCTATACTACGAGTTTAGGATCATGAGCTAATTAACGCTTAAAGTTTGCAATAATAGTGGACGAACATATTTACGCACATACTTACATTTTATTTATTAAACCCTAAATATGAATTTGAATATAATATTAAACATTTCTTTTTAAAAGAGACGACGTCTACGGAAGTTGTTTAAAAAAAAACTAAAATTTCAAGAAAAATAAAACTCAGTTTAAAAAAAATTCTAAGCTAACAGGCCTAGAATCATGTGCTAAATTCATGGTTACAGATTGCGCTTCGATAAGCTACCTAAGATTCTACCTATTCTGAAAAACATACAGAAATGAGCGACGACAAAAAAATCAAGATAATTATATCTGTACATTATTTTGCTTCTTTATAAAACTCTCTACCAAAAGCATACCACAAGTTGAAGCAACAATAAAAGTTGCACCGTCTAAACAGTGTACAAACGATGCAAGTCATTTGCTGCTTCAATTTTCAAAACTAGCATCGTGTAAATGTGTCTTTTGAGAGTATAACAGACTTCAATAATCTATAATAATAAATTTTATTTAACATCTATAACACAGGTAGGTAGGTATATCCGCATAGCGACGTACAGCACAATGCTACACGTTCATTGATATCTTACGCGGCGGATGTTATTTTTTATGCGGACTGTACTTAACCAAAACATGGCGTCTGTTTTAGTTACCAGCTGTTTCGTTACCATTCTAGTCATGTGTACTGTTCATGGTTTTGTACCTTTCAAGGTAGAAGGGACCGTACTGAAATGGACAGGAAGAATATTATTGATTTGAATTTTGTATCATCATTCATTCACGTGTTTTCCTTCCATACTTCTCTGTTAGTCGTCATCTCAGTAGTCACCCCCTTTCTAGCCATATCATCTTTCACACAGTCTATCCATCGTTTCTTTGGTCTTCCTCTACTCTTTTAGCTATTCCCATTCATTCATTCTCAAAACTTTCCTCCGCTTTTAGTTTTATAGTGACAAAAAAAAAAACAAAGAAAGTAAAGACATCGCTTGGAATTTCTCCTTCGTTTTTTAAATTTTTGCTTAAGTTTGCAAATGTCATGTTATTGGCATATATACTTTTTTTTTCTTTAGATCAGAAGTGGTGTTTCAAAAATGTGTTGAAATTCTCGCGTAGGCAAAATAATGGTTCTTGTTAAAAACCTGTTGCATTTTATCGTACTTAATCAATAAGGAATACATACTTTTAGGGCTATCTGTATCATTAGAGCAAAAATAGGTAATATTATTCTTACATCTGCCTTCAAAGCAAAATGAAAACTAATTATTTTGCTGTCTCCCACTTTTTTTACTAGGCCCAAGTATTTTTTATCCCTTATAGGTTTCAAGGTAGGCTGTGCCTCCTTTTTGTTACCCTTTTTCTAGCTATTATTTTCATCGTGTAGTCTGCTATTTTTTTATCGGCTTACACAGTGTTGTGTCAAGCCGTCCACTTAGATTACCATCTACGTCTAGAGCGGTGACACTCAGTGATTATCGATAAGTTCGGTAGCGAGATTTTTATCGATACATTGATCCAAACTGGAACGACACTGTCTTAGTAAATGTCAAAACGAGATTTTTTGAGCTTTGGCGCGGGTATTTGGAATTAGAAAGTGCGTATGATTGCTTTTATTTTGCTCTTTATTTCACTTCAGAGATTTGTTCAAACATAGGTAATATGTTGGTTTCAAAAGTAGATAAGGGGCAACAATATACGTTATTCTAAAATTACTGCAACACTTAGAGCATAGTGGATACTTTAACTTGTTCAAATAAAATAAAATGAGGCATCTGTCAAAATCAAACAAAGGTACCTACTTATAATATTTGGCAACATCAGTTTTCTTCTCTCGCCGGTGCAGGTTTTTAATAAGATTGCTTTCCGGCTGAACCAGACAGCATTCCTGAATCTTTTCCGCCACGTCACGGGCGCACACGCACGGACGCAGCGGCGGAAATAAATTGTTACTACTTATAAATATTAGAGGAGACTGGCTGTGTCCAAATCGAAACTGTGATTCAAACTTTTTCTTCGGTTGAAGAAGATGTTAACAACCAGTGCTGCCATTAGGTTAGAATAAAAAAAAAATAGAATCACTTTCTAATTAAAAAAAAATACAGACCTTTTTAAGGCCACATCAGGGATTGTTCTAATTTTGAAAGTTAAAGTCAAGTTAAGGTAGAATAGTATTTAAATACTAGACACGTAAAGATATTACGACTTGTTCGATTAACATCTGATAATTTGACGTTAAACAATAAAAATATACTTAAACCATGTAAGTTACACTAAAACCGATTAATGTAGGAATGCAACGAGTTTCAGCAATTACATCTCATCTGCATAATGTTTCCATTTTACGACAAGACTGTGACGTCAGTGCACTATGAAATAAGATTTACTATACGATGCCATTTTAATGATTTATGCAGTGGTTTTCCTCGTGTTTCCATGCATATAAGTTTGTTGAATTATCAAATGGAAAAGGTAACCTAATCAAAGTCTATAATCTTTGAAATAAACTAAATTACTTACTTGAATAAAATTAAAACTGTAGACGTTCTTCTAGTTCTACGTTAAAAGGCAATAGGTATGTATGTTCAGGGTATTTTAGGCACACTGCATTATAGGTATACAGAGAGCAAAGGTTATAAACGTTCGTTTTCGGCCATTGTTGGACGTAGCCATACAAATGATTAATAATACCTATAGAAAATTAATTTGCGTATTGATTAGAGTAGACAGTCTCATCCTCTGCAGTTTAAATAGTTTTCACTAACTAAATCACTAAAGTTAAAATAATGGTTTCAGTTTATTTTTCATGTAACAATACATGAAAATAAACTGAAAACATTTACATATCAGCTAGCTAGCTAGATAACATGAAAATAGGAAAACTTTCGATCAAAACAGGAAAAACAATATGCGATTAGAAAACTGTTTTTCTTTTTTCAAAAGTGAATATGAATTCAGTTCTGAAAATTCAAGAAAAGAAAGTAGAAGTTAGTCCCTTGATAAACTCCCTTGAAGGAAGGAACTGGGAAATTAAATGCAGAAGTTATATATTTCCACCACATGCAGTCATTATAGGCTTTTAGAATTTCTACGACTTTCCTGCCAGTTGAATAATTAGCAGCACGGGCCTATGCTATGAGAAAGTAGGTATTTGCAACGGAGCAGCTTTATTAATGACTTATACAGTTAAACTGTTTCCGAAAGTCTGACAACCAGTCTTACCAAGGGGTATCGTATTACCCAGTAACTGAGCTGTGGAGGTCAGATAGGCAGTCGCTCCATGTAAAATACTGGTACCTACCTATTCAGCTGCATCTGGTTATACTGGAAGCCGACCCCAACATAGTTGGGAAAAGGCTAGGCCGATGATGACTTAAACTATTTGTTAAACACGGAGTTTCTAACAAATATTTTAATTTAAATCTTAATACGCCTAGTTTGCAAATTAACAATTAAACAAACATCATAACTCCAGCAAAAAATCTAGCTAAAACAATTGAACGTCAAAAAAAACATTTAAAAAGAACATTATTTTCAAAACGAATTAGTGACGCGCGGTGTACCGTAGTGCGCAGGCGCGGCGACGCGTCGCAGTGCCGCCAACATTGACAGCTGTCAATCAGGGCCAAGATGGCGGCCAGCCGGTTCCGTCGGTACAACCGCGGGTCGCTATCTCCGTCAAATCTGACGCAGGGCTCTCATGAGATTAGAAAAGTTTTTATACAACAAACTGTGACCTCTTTAATCAGTTCAACTGTGCAGTTGAAATGTCACGCAATGGCAATTGCTTTCATTAACACAAGTAAATTCACTTTCTGTTGGCATACCCGCAGATTTTAATGATAAATCTAATGAGTATCAACTATCACGACTAGCCGAAATCGGTTGCAAACTGTTAGGTGTGTAATTTACAGACAGTAAAGCACTAATTAGGAATGCTACTTCTGTGACTAGTGTGCAAATAGGTGAAATCTTACTAGGTATTTAATCTAAGCAAAATGCTACCCATATATATAAGGATACTATAAGAACTAAAGAATTTACACATACTTAAGTCCTTACTTAGGGCGATTACTTTTGTGTTTTAATTAATTTTAGTCAATATTTTTTTGTATTAAGTATAGGTACTTTAAGTTTAACCGCCTTTTTCTAATAATGGTGTCCTTTCATTCCAGATTGCCACAAACACTAGTGATGTGACGTACATAATGTGCGAACGCGTCACAGTGACGCACACGCGGACTTTGAAGAACCAATAGTGAAGTGCGTGTACCGATAGATATCAATCGATAAACTAATCGATATCCTTGTGAGAACTGAACACGAATGAACACCCTGATGCTCACAACCGGTGGAACAGTGGACGACCAACCCTGTGTAGACAACAATATGGCGTTTTCTTCTTATAAGTGAGTATAGAACAAATGTATTCTAGCCTAAGTGGTCTGGATTATTGAGGAATGTTCGTAGACATTTCAGAATATGTAAGCAATAGACGATCGATGTTTTTGGAGTCTGGCAAAACCATGAGATGATACGACAAAAAAATCTTAACTAATATTTTTTTTAATTTGTAATAATACGACACTTAACAATGATGACAACAGAAGTCACTAGTGTCAAGAAACTGTAAATTCTTTGCTAAAGAAACTAATTGATGGTTGACTTTTGACACACGATTGCTATCTAGCAAACCATCCATCTAAACAAAGCTATATTTTCATTATTTTATTTTAAAATCTCTTTTAATTAAGTGCGTACCTACATGAACACTGTTAAAGCATAATCAGCCTATAATGTTCCCACTGCTGGGACACAGGCCTCCTCTATGATAGAGGCAGTGGGCCGTAATCCACCACGCGGGCCCAGTGCGGGTTGGCAGATGTCACATGTCTTCGAATGTTTGGTTCTAGAACATGCCGGTTTCCTCACGACTGTTTCCTTCACTGTTTTGAGAGTATGATGATGAAATTGTTTACACAGAGTAAACAATTTCACCTGGTTTCGAACCTACGACCTACAACTCGAAAGTCGGGACCGTTACCACTAGGCCACCACTGCTCCACCGTTATACGGCTAAGTATTTAAGCAAAAAAATCAAGTAGAAACCGAGTGTTCTCCCACAATGCACAATGACATCGATCTAGCCTGACAAATAACGTTAGCTACAACGAGACAGGCAAATTACCGCACACTTTTTGTAACGCCATAATGAAATTATCTTCATGAAGCACGTAAAAAGCCGTCATAACCATAACTCGAAGAGGTCTTGACAGCATCCCGTAGTGCGGGATGAAGCCATTTATCCAAAAACTGCACCGGGGATCTCACAACCAATCGCAGCCAGAATTCAGATGACAAGATTACTTATACTTGGAAATCGACACAAGTTTTCGATGCATCATTAACAGCATTACTCGAATTAATTATACATTTTTTGCTTGGATGACAGCCAATTTCTAGATATACGAACAGGCAGACGCGTAAACATTTTAAATTTCTTCTCTGAGCGGTTGTGTAACACTTTGTGAAGTACCCTATGACATTTCATTTTTTACGCACGCCAAGGCGAGGCTTTATTTGCGGTTTGGCTATAAATTCATATTTTATTGTCAGTTGTATAAACTGTTGCCGTTCTCCAGATGGATTCATAATCTAAGTATAGTAAAAACACCGCTATTAGCATTGAGACAACAGAACGAGATCGTTCGCTTGCATTAATTTAATTTCATAACCTATAAAGTAAATACAGCAATTACCGAACGCAAAAAGCCGTTGACCAATGAATTCGTCAGGCGGTTACAGTCCTCAATCGGGCACCTTTCATTTAAAAAAAGAACCATACGCCATTTCATGTCAATTTTTGAATTATTCATCGTGCGAATGCGCGAGCGCATCGATTGATGCAAACAAAAAGCGCGCGCTCGCTAATCTTCGCCCTTTTTCGCCGAGCTTCGGGCTTCCTCGGGCCCAGTGTTGCCAACCAACGCATTTATTATTCAACTAGTTTTTACAGTCACGCTGCGCAAAGACATAACAGAGAATGCATTTATTTGATAAATGATATTTTTTCCTAAAACCCCAAACTGGAGATTTTTTAAACTAATTTTTCGGTGTCAATATTGGAGGACATATTCTTTTGTTAATAATGTGTGTTTCATTCATGTCCATTCAATCAAAAGAGAAAACATTATGCTGTGTCATATAATCCGATACGTTCTCATAACAACGTTCTGAGAATCCGATCAGAAGTTTTAATTTTATACTTCTCATATTGATTTGACAAGATTAACTGAGCCGAAGTTTTTTGTATCGACACATTCTAACTAGTGGGCATGGTGAATACTTTAGACAGATAACATCTGGCGTTCGCAAATATTTGTTAATGATTAATATAAACTAGTTTTACATTTTTCACATAAAGTGCTAATTTCTTGTTAGCCAAAGTAATAACTCATAAATTATTGATTGCATTCTAAATTCGTTATCATTGGCCGTCAAGCCAATTACAAGTAACATTGCGATGCTTTGAGTGCAGAAAAAATATAGTATTCGAATTTCCGAGCGTTCATCCCCCGCGCCCGCACGTCCGCCGCGCCTCGACGCCGCGTCTCGACTGTACGTGATTGGTTTATTAATTAGGCGAATCATCGTCGGGTTCCATTTTTAAAAATAGGCGGGATTCTTGCTGTGCGACTTTTCTTTTTAATTTTGGTCGGCGTTGAACGCAATTAGAGCTGGCCAGTATAGCTTTTTGTGTCATAATCACCGCGCGGCGATAATGTTAGTTTTTAATACTACTTAAGATAATTAATAAGGCAATCTTAATTCTATAATGCTAAGTAAAATTTTATTGACGTCTCCATCCGGTAACACTCCTATGATTTATTGCCATTCTGCTGGTTAAACTATCTGTAGTATAGATTTTACTAGAAAAAAGGAAGTGACGTCATTTGATTTTAAATTTAAATGACAACGGCATCGACATCTTCGTGAAACCATAAACAAAATTCAAGAAACCGGCATTTCAGTCATAACTCAGGCTGAAAACAAAACAAAAATGGAACTTTCATATTTATTTTTAAGGAGGACCGATTAAAAAGATTCGAAATCGATCGCAAACGACTAAGGTCAGTAGAAAAATAACATAAAAAGCGTTGTCGCGTCCGTCCCGATGCTATGTCTCCCGAATACCGTTAGGATGCCTTCGAAACTTAAAACGGAGAAAAAAAACTGAAAACTATTCCAATTGCCAGTATTTGGAATCCGTTTTGTCTGCTATCGCGTTTTAAGGCTATTTCGGTTACGGAATATTTGTAATTTTTGCTTTTTGCGCGTCATAATGTCCCTTTTCACTTCTTACGCATGTGATCCGGATTTTTGACATTGATCCGAGTTTCTTTCGATTATCCAATTCTTGAATCCAAATCTTGAGGGATTATTTGTCTGCTTCTGAAAGTTAGATCGAACTGCTAACGGATGCACTCAACGAGTCCCGAATGACCTTTAACCGTGCCTTTAACAAATTGGCTTCGTACATAATTTGGGTCATACAATGTTTCATTAGAAACTTTCTTATCCTCCTGTATTGCTTTTATTGTATCCATATGGCATTTGTGCATAATATTATGGTGACGTTGATTTTAATAAAACCCGAGATATTCAAAAACGACTACTAATGGTAGCATTTGTGGTAGCAAACTGGTGATTAGAAAAGTATGACATCTAAATGCCTTATAGAATAGGGGTGGTGGGTGTATAGACACACGTTATTGCTTCATTATTGTTGTAAACTATCCTAGTTCTTTTTTTCAAATAACCAGTCGTTAAGATATAGGAACTGATCAAAATCCTACTCTCATAAACTTTTTTCCAAAATCATTTAACATCTGCACATTCTAATAACAAAAGAGTAAGTACCCATATCTATAAATGCCAGTTCTTTCACAAATTACCGTCCGTCCCCCCATTCACCATATCATAGTAATATGAGAGCTCAACAATTGCAAGTGACTCTGGTCTGTCACGACTTGGAGACACGTGGCTGCTTCCGATAGCCATTGTTCACTTTACGTCACCACACCTTACGTAATGTTGTGCGTTGGATGTTAGCACTTTGATCTGGTTCATAGAATAGTGAGTGGTCGTTTGTGAGAGGTGTATCTTGTAGTCAAATAGGGGAGGGTTGAGGATCGAAGGACCACTTTTAAGGGTAAAGGACCGAAATATCAAATAGATGACTATGTTTTAAAATTAGAACCAGTTTTCTGTAGTGCAAAGTTTTGAGTCAGTGAAAACTTTTTAGATGATTCAGGCGACTTTCTTCAACCACGATCGTCGCACGATAGTCATTAAGGTGCTTCAACTCCCAACTTCAAGCAGGCTTCAGTGAAACTAAAATAAAATAACGCGAAAGCCGTATCACAAGCTCACAAACAAACCTGCAAGTACAAAATACTTATAGCGTCGCGTATCGAAAGGCCCGAACATTTCTTGGAGCCGGTCAACTCGGCAACTCCGCTGACCGCCGCTACTAAGTAAGACGGGGACATAAATTCTTCAAAGGGCTAAACAAAAATAAAAAAATACTCAAAAACCCCTTTAACAGAGCTACCGAACTATAATTTATGGGAGTTGGCCCGCGACTGCCATCGTATGAAAAAAGTAAAAAACGCTACAGCCAGAGAGGCAAAACGGTGAAATTTGGAATAATTTCGCGATAGCATCGCGCACGCCGGTACCTTTCAATTTCTTTATACGTTTGCAAATTTGTGTTTTTGTTTTGTCGCAATGTGGAGTTATGGTCCTTGTGGAGTCGCGATACATTAGTTGAGTTTATTTTGTGCTAGGCTTGTAGATCCACCTGCCACTGCGGCAGCGAATTGCGCTTTAACTTTTTGCCTTTCAATGCATTTGCGTTTCGGTCTGAATTAATACTCATTGAAATAGTCCCTTATAATTTAAGCAGATCAATGGCGCTGCTTGTCACTCAAGGTCCTTTGAGTCGTACGTACTTATGTCTCTAGAGATTAAATTATACAATACTACAATGAAACGATATTATGACGTAGATTTTATTAATTACGTACATATTATGTAATATGTTTCATCATCCTTACGGAAATCACTTCAAAATGAATGGACATACTTAGGAATATGATTGAAGATAAACTGAAAATCCAAATCTACAAGATAATATTTCCATTAGTATCCAGCTTGGTTTTTGACAAGCTTGAACGGAACAGGAATTGAGACAAGATAAGTAGAAGAAATAATATTTGGACCTAGAATTTACTGGTCCTTTCATACACTGTGGGCGATTAGCAAATACATTATCTTGGTAACATTTAGAAGTTTATCAAATCCTACTAACCTCTTGCCTTAGTACTCATTAGTTGCTGTTTCCTCTCGCTAAATAGTTAAATACTAAGCCGAGAAACCGAGCTCTTACGTAACATGATCAAACCTTATGACTTTATGAGCCAATGACTAATGCAGCTCCATATCTGTCGTGTCTATGGTATGCACGTGCTTAAAATTATGTATTTTAGCTCAAAATAGATCTTCAAATACACAATTTCATTACTGTGGGAGTATACATTATATTGTTCAGTGTTTCGTTGGTTTTGTAAAGAAACGTTTTGCAGTCTCATGAACAATTTCTCCATCTTTGACAATTTCAGTTTCAAGATTTAGAACAACTGCTACTTTATCTGATTGTTGTTCGGGCAGTCCAGATTTTCTTTCAATTTGAAATTGTTCTAAGTATTTAAAGGTAGTCCCTTGATCATCATCATCATCATTGGTAGCCTTGTTCCAGCCACTGCAGAATATTGGCCTCCTTCCTTTTGTTCCATACTTCCTTGGTCTGTGTGAGTCTCATCCAGGTCTTCCCCGCAATCTTCTGTAGGTCATCCATCCACCTGGCTATTGGTCTGCTAAAACTCCGTCTACAGTTTCTCAGTAACCATTCCGTTAGGACTACGGTTAGGGAACCCGGTAATTTTCCGGGTATCTTACAACCATACGGAATTTCTGCAGCTATAACAAATGCAGAATCATCTTCAGTAACCACAATGGGTTCAATAGCCCAACTTGATAGGATCACATCAAAATGTTTTGATAGGTCGTTTTAATTTGATTAATCTACTGTCAGAAGCACGGTAATCCGATTAGGGTTTTTGTGTAACTTGTTTGTATTAAGAAAAAGGTTCGCTGGGTTAATAAAAGTATATTTTATTATTCGTCTTTTATTTGAGAACGACTACTTAATGCTATTGGGTCTGAAACTGATATATTCGATTTTTTTCTTTAGTTTTTTTATGTGGCTTTTATATACGTAAACGTGGCGCATCAGCCTGGAAGCCTCATCATAACTTAAACGATTCTGATCAAAATCTACAAATACAATATAATGTCTAAAAAAATATCAGTAAGTAGGTGTGCTATCTCAAGTGAAGGCTGCGCTAAAACTTTAACATATGGACCAATATCGTATTCAATTACTTTTATTGTACTCAACAGTGTCTATCTTTCCTTCTTGTTTTTAATACACTCCCATAAGTAGATGGTCGTCATCTTCAACCGTTACACACATTTCACAATTAGAAGAATTCACTTTCTTATCAGAATCTTTAAAACCTTAATAATGTCCAATTCCTATATCAATAAACGAGTCGTTTGGTTATCTACAAATCGTGCGAAATTTTTGATCTTTTGGTACTTGCTATAGACAATTTTATGATTTCCTTAGTACTGTGGCATCTGATTCTGTATCTGATGCCTGAAAAAATGATCTTTGTAATTGGTTACACTGTAGCTAGTTTAAATAATATAATTGGTGGCATAATGTCAGAGCAGATCACGACGCATCAATAACGATTTGTCAAAATCGCCAGCCTAGCTTTGTGGCCTCGATTGCGAACGTTGTGCTTTGGTGTTAGGGTACCGTATGCTGAAATAAAAGCCTTACATCTTCAACATTTCTGGATAACTCCAGAAATGGATTCTGTTATTGTTGAAAAAAAAAATGTAGTGTTGGTAATCATTTCATGTTAACGATCCTTCAGTTGCTTTCCTGTTAGGAAATTCCGGTTGCTCAATATATTTGTATAGTTAACTACATAAAAATCATGTGCTCGTGCAAACTAAACGCGATCTCACATTTAACCCGCTTTGAAGAGCTGTCAGTGTCATCATTATTGGGGAATACTGTTTCAGTGTTGAAATTCGCCCATAATTTATCCTGAGATACCGGAAAAAATGGTAATGAAAATGAGATCTTGGAAAACAAAACGCCACTAGTAATAATAATTTCATCTCTTCTTAATATTTTATCTTTCACAAAGCATCACATGCCATGGAGGATTCCTCTGAAAACAAAATGCGATCTGGTAAGCACGGTTCACTCGTGGCAACGTTTTAAGAGATGATGATGATAAAGAACCAATTGTCCCTTTACGCTGAGTATCATTTACAGTTGTATTAATATTAGCATTGGCAGGTCAATAAATATATTTATATATATTTGGGTTTTTCAGAAGGATAGTCCCTATCTAAGCCACGAAAAACCCAACATTGCCGTAGCCGTTTGAAATGACAATACCTATATATAGATATATTGTATTGGTAGACAATGTTATTACTTCCAATTTGTTGGTTTCGATTGGTTGTGCAACTATTTGAGATAGCACTACACCAAATATTTTTCTATGGTAAGTTTTGGCTTATAATATTATAATAAAATATTTTTTCTTTTTTTTTTGTGAATTTCAAATTGTAAATTCTGAATGACAGCCGAGACCAAAGAGTAGCCGAGCAAACTTACCACGAGCCCTACAATGGGAATCATAATTATAATCCTCTTACGACGATACGTTGTTCTTGAAGTATCAGCACTAGACTTCTACTGCGAAGTGGATATTCATGAGTTGAAGTGACGATCACATAATTTTGTAAGTGGTTTTCTTATGCGTTAGCTATTAAAATCTTCTTTTAACTTTGTCTCTAAGGTTGGCTTTCCTCTTGTTTAGCCTATGTTGTCCCACTGTAGGGCAAAGGCCTCCATTTCTTCTTTTCCCTCTTTTTTCTTATATCTTTTTTTTTGTCTTGAGCTAGTCTTCATCATCATCTGCCTAGCCTTTTCCCAACTATGTTAGGGTCGGCTAACCGGATGCAGCTGAATACCAGTATTTTACATAAAGCGACTATCTGACCTCCACAACCCAGTTACTGGGTAATACGATACCCCTTGGTAAGCCGCTGCCCCTTGGTGTGTCTTGAGCTAGTGTGAACTAATATTGTATGTAGCCGTGACGCTCATCCCGCCATCTTCTCTTGGGTCTGACTTGATGTCGCCAGACGTATTCTGGGACCCATATGGTGGTAGTTTTTTCCCATGACTCGTTCGACATGCGGCAAATGTGTCCGGCTCAGTCCCGCTTAAGCTTGGCATTCCTTACGCCATAATTTTTGTCCTGTGGAAGTCTCAATGGACTCTTGCTAAAGTACTACAACTTAGCCTGCACCACAAATTACTAAATACGTTTAGTGCTGAATTCATTTAAATCATCGTTCTCGTTCTATTTCAGTGAATCGTTTGTAGATGACAGAGAGAGAGATGTTTTAAATAGGTTTAACGCTAAATACATTTAGTGATTCGTGCTGCAAAAGGGGCTTTAAGGTACACGGGGTTTTCCAGGTGTTTACTGATGTCGGGAATAACTTTTTTTTCAGACACGGGACCATCGGCTTTGCCAACCTATATATAATCAGCCTATAATATTCTCGTAGCTGGGACACAGGCCTCCTCTGTGAGTGGGAGTGGGCCGTAACACACCACGCGGGCCCAGTGCGGTGTGGTGGATGTCACATGTCTACGAATTTTTGGTTCTAGGACATGCCGGTTTCCTCACGATGTTTTCCTTTTTGAGAACTAATTGAAATAATTTACACAAAGTAAAACGCCTGTCTGGATTCCAACCTACGACCTAATACTCTTAAGTCGCGGCTGTCACCACTGGGCCACCACTGCTCTCGAATTCTCTGCTTGCCAATCTATGAAGCATAAAAAATTTGGGAGAACATTTTTCTCCAGGCTTCCGAATATTTATATACGGAACCATGAACCATCAATTTAGATTAGGCGACTCTAGTGTCGCGACATTTGGAACCGGTCTGAATCGTGAGCAACACTCATAGAAAGTTAAACAGTAGTATTTAATTAACTATAGTTAACGCGTGCGGCCCGTCGCCCCCGGCTGGGTAGAAAAATATTGATCGACTGTTTATTTATAAATATTGTTGGTTACGGTCAACAGCGCAGCGATAGTCTGACCAACCTGTCACCTATGTTGTGTTTTAGAAAAATATTTCTATCGTTTTATCTGCAACAACATCTATAATACTTTATGGAATGCAATATCTCTACGTTCTCTTTCCTGACGTTTCATAAGTGCACATGTAGGTTTATGTGAAATAAAATATTTTGATTTTAAATAAATAAACGAATATGAATATCTACTCCGGTTCTGCGCGGTTGATGGCAATAGGGTCGCCCATATAACTGGCGAAAATACAGACGAAATTACATTCGTGAGGTCTATAATGCGTAGATAGGGTTTCAGTCAAAGTTTCATCTTGTGACGTCAGTTCATAATATGGGTGATGTAGACAAAAATTGCACTTCCCCATTAAAACATCCACTTATCAAAACCTTTGAGACTGTCAGAAGTCCGAAGAACCAACTGTGAGTATGCCACTTCTGAAGTCTCGTATTTAGAATTAGAAGCATTGAAGGAAATGACGCGTCGTCGCAATGTACATCATCTGTTGCTATATTTACTTTAAGCAGAAATCAACATTGTTAAAATCCTTCAAGAAGATCAGGTCTTCCATACCCCCAGTTATTTCAAACTGACATAATGTATGTGCATACATATACCAACCAGTACATAAATCTTCGGAACTGGCTGGACTAGTATCATGCGAGTACAAATTGTACTATTAACCTCTCTAGAAGTTAGCACTGGGCATGCACGTGCATTGCCCTTATCATTCTTATCAATATCTAGTATTGTCCTGATGACGTTTGTTTGTTTGGTTCAAGTTGATTCTGAGGTTTCCATGTTCTAAAGTGTTTAAGATTCTGGAGCTATTGCAGTATCAGTTTCTTCTGCAGCTTGTACTGGTCTCTTCTAAGAGATAAAAGGTATTTAAATCTTCTTAGTTATTTTTTTTGGAATCCTGCGGGGTAATTGCGTAATACACTATCAGTAGCAATGGCTTTTTGATAGTCCAACAAAATTCATTGCGTTATTTACGTTGTTGAGCATAACATTTTTCGAACATATGAAGCAGTGGATTAGCAAAATCATTCAGATTGTGTTTGTAAGTGTGTTACGCAATTAGGGTGCTGATCTTCTTCTCGCCTATTATAATGGTATCATCTTCTGTATTAACCTTTTTAGATGACTCAAGAGTGGCCTTCATCTTTTTATTGTCGTAGGAATTTGGTTTTCTTGTAATAGCATCATCATAATGTGCTTCTAATAAATGACTCAGTGGTCTGACAGTAGTCCCATCAAGTTGTTACTAATTGTGAAATCTTTGTGCTGAATGCACTTCATTCTCTTCATCATTCCCTTTATCAACAACATCTAAAGTCTATCAATCTATTCCAAATCTAGTTCTGTCTTTTTTATTAACGTCCTTCCAGTCATTGGCTACTAGGATATCAGAACAGCCAAGAACTACATCTACGTCTGAAACAAACGCCTATCCTCTGACTTGGCTCTAGGTAGCCATGAACTAGCCTCGTCCGCCGGCTTTCCCCGAAGTGTTTGTTGTACACCCACCTCCGAGTACTGTGTGTTTACGAAGTGTGTTGTGTTATGTGGACGATCACAATGCCGTATGTTTCTCCTACACGATCGAGACTGTAAACTAAAACGGTATTTTTCATTTTGATCCGCGAGAATTTCTTATGACGCTGTATTCAACAGATAAATACACATAATTATGTTAGAATTTGTGGAGATTATATTGGTTGTGACCAGTAACGTTGCCCAGGAAAAAACTTCCTTATCTCGCAGTTCAGCAGCATTTGTATCCTAAACTGAACTCCAAAAACGAGGCATTAGTAAATTTTTATTCATATCAACCAGCTCTGCTAGATACTGTGGTTAACGATCTTTGCCATCATGCTTCCGTCTAGGTACTGCACGTGATCATTGTTTTGATAATAATATCTTCGCGTTTTTTGAATTTCTTGCCCGTTCTTCTCCATAGAGATCTACGATTTAGAATGGGCAACTAGCTTCAACTTTCTGACTAACTAACCTAGTCTTTGACAGTTCAAAAGTGTCTGTAAATGGTTTAAGTTGAAATAAATGCTTTGAGTTTATCTCGGCTTCTTATAAAATACATCAAAAAAGAAAGTAGGAGTTTTCAAGCAGTAGCTGGTTTTTGGTAAGCCTTTTTTACCAGAAACCTTCATCTTCTCGAAAATTAAACTTTTCAAATGGCTTTGGAAAAATAATTGGGCTTTTCAAAAATTCGACTTAGATATCATGGGTTGATTGGTTGAGCAGTGGTGGCCAGTAGTTATGGCCCCGATTTACCAATTGTACGTCGTGGGTTCAAACCCAGTAAGTACTTTGTGTAATTCATTTCATCACCGCTGCCTTCAAAACGGTGAAGGAAAACATCGTGAGGAAACCGGCATATCCTAGAACCAAAAACTCGAAGACATGTGACCTTACCAACCCGCACTGGGCCCGTGTGTTTGATTACGACTCACTTCCTCTCCAAAAAGAGCGGAGGCCTCAATCCCAGCAGTGGGAACATTAAAGGATGATTAAGTAAGTCTTTTTCGAAGTTAATTTACTCTAAAGCCTAGCCAACGTTAACAAAACAGTATCTCAAGCCATTCTAAGTCCCATTCCCTACATCTCGTCAAACGTTTACCCTCACACATGCGCGCATATCAGCCGCACTGCAATGTGCATTACTGATAACTTATCAGTGATATGCGATCTCTGTTATCTTGGACGCAACAGACCGCGACCGCTCCACAATCAAATTGTTTCAGTAAGCAACTAACATATATTTGATATTACGAGTGTAGGACTAATCACGAAAGTGATGTTATTAAATATTGCACGTGGACCAGTTATTAAGTTTGTATGTCATTGATCACGCCTGTATTTCTAGAAAGGTTAGGCAGAAGTGTACCTACCTATCCTATCCTACTTCCTACTATCCTTCCTACTATACTAATTAATTAATATCACACTAATATTATAAAGGCGAAAGTTTGTGTGTGTGTGTTTATATGTTTGTTACTTCTTCACGCTCAAACCACTGAACCGATTTAGATGAAATTTGGTATAGAGATAGTTTGAGTCCCGCGAAAGGACATAGGCTACTTTTTATCCCGATATTCCCACGGGATCGAGACTTATGCTGGTGAAACCGCGTGGCGCAGCTAGTAATCACACTAATAATATTATAAAGGCGAAAGTTTGTGAGGATGTTTGTTACTTTTTCACGCAAAAACTACTGAACGGATTTTGATGAAACTTTGCAGTAATATAGCTTATACATCAGAATAAGACAAAGAATGCTTTTTATCTCGATATTTCCATGAAATCGACACTTATGCGGGTGAAACCGCGGGGCGCTGTTAGTAGTACATCCATATTACGCCAGTTATGTTTGAGTCCCATGTAAGACGGAGCGAGCCTATTGCCATCAACCGGGCACGAATTCTGACTCCAATTCTTCTGTGAAATTCCATATGGAAACATTTAATAACACTTTCCCCAACTTGGGAATCGAACCCAGCACCTCTTGCTCAGAGCAGCATTTGCGACCATTGGACCAACGGTGCGCTAAGTTGGTTTGTCATCCATCTTATTAGGTTCTTGATTGGCCTGTTCGACTAAATAGGTTGACTTATCATCACATTATTTAGCTGAGAATTTCAACCAACTTCTGTCCTATTTTTGCATTTAGGTATCTGTGTAGATACTAGCAGCGCCCCACGGTTTCACCCGCATAAGTTTCGATCCCGTGGTAACATCGGGATAACAACTACTTATCCTATGTCTTTTCCCGGGACTCAAACTATTTCTATACCAAATTTTATCTAAATCGGTTTAGCGGTTTAAACGTGAAGAGGTAACAGACAGATAGACAGACAGACACACTTTCGCATTTATAATATTAGTATAGATGGATTATGTATTGTATGTGCGCTTGACCGGTCACCCGTGCCAGTCACTGTGTAACAGACCCTTTAAAAATCGCACGTTAGTTCCTTGTTGCTTCGACTCCCGTTGGTCTGTTTCTGGAGAAAGAGAGAAGATTGATTTGAAAACTGTATTTGATTTTAACATTGTTTCTTTTTTGTGGTTATTTGATTTTTTATAGTACCTATTGTGTGCTTTTAACATTTCGAAAGTTTTCTTATTCTTGATTTTTCCAAAGATTTGAGCCAATCTTAGTAAAAAAACATCTTGTATAGTTGATCGCGGGGAAGATCTGGATGAGACTCGCATAGACCAGGGAAGCTTGGCACAAAAGGGAGCAGGCCAACATTCCGCAGTGTGTGGAACAAGGCTTCCAATAACGAGGATGATGATAGTTGAACGTGAATCAATACGACGTCCGAAGTAAGAAGCAAGACCACTTCCAAACTGACTTCAGGACTTAGTTCTTTACCATGACTTAGCACGATTCCTACCCGATACCATCGGGTTTTTTCGATACCTAAGCTTACAAATACAGGAGTCCCAAGTATTATTGTCAATGAATCATACTTAACCGCGACATGTCGCGTTTCATGACCCAACAATGCCTTAATATGACTCACAAACTTCTTGAAGTCATAACCGAAATTCGGTTTAAGTGAAACTTGGTCGGAGCTAAAGGATTTTGCTTCGTGCAACGTAATTGAGTTGCATGGGAATATTTAATTGGATTAGTCATAACTTTGTGTTTACTGCGGATTAGAATGATAATCTGGTGAACTGAAACCTAATCCTAATTTATTCGGTATGTATGTATCTATTATTGTAGATTAACGACACTATTTGATAGTGTCTAAACGTCGTAAGTCGCCACATTACTTACTTAATCAGCCTATAACGTTCCCACTGCTGGGGCACAGACCTCTCTCTCTGAGAGGGAGTGGGCTGTAGTCCACCACCTGACCCCAGTGCCGGTTGGGAGGTCGCTACATTACATTTCTTCAATCCGGGGCAAAGCAACATAGGTCGTTACAACTACAACGTCCTCTTCAGAAAGTTTCAAGACTACAGTTTTTGGACATTTTCTGTCAACTCCATGCTATGAAGTAATATCTAATCATCTTCATTCACATCCAATAGAGATTAACAAGTCTTACGGAAACAATAATTCAATTTACAGATACAAACTCAAAACAAAGCATTTATTTAAATTAAACCATTTACAGACACTTTTGAACCGTCAAGGAGTCGGTGAATCAGAAATATGAAGCTAGTTGTCCATTCCAGTTGTAGTAATACATATGGAGAAGAACGGAAAAGAAACTCCATGCAGACAAGACGTCTTGCAATTTAGCACATTTCCTCAAGCACCATTTCCGAAAACCCCAAACCGCGAAAATTTTATCTGACACGGACGCGAAAAATCCACTCGCTCATCAAAATCGATTGAATCGAGAGAAGAATCGAGTGCTACCGTGTGCAGTTTTCGTCGATATCTCGGTGCGGGGTCCTCTGACGCTGACGGATCGTTTTGTCAACAATCGCTATTGTCTCGGCCGATGTTTGAAAATAATATATGGACATCACCCTTCCGAAGTGCAGGAAATTTTCAAGATCGACGCGTCAGGGCGTTGATGAGGCTTGCGACACGTTTTGGCAGATTGGGTGGAGAGTGGTCTGATGTTTTTTGTCTTTATCTTGTACCTGATTGAGGTTTAAGGTCACTTTTTGTAGTGATAGGAGTCATGGTTTGTGTACCGTTTAGATGGTAAAAATTTTCAAATACGTTTTGCTGTTTTTATTAGATAACAGTATTCAACAGTATGTAAGAATAGTAGCAACTACAGAAAGCCACCTGCGTTTTATAGTTTCTGCGTACTCATGGGAAAAATGTGTGAAATTAAGTAATGTATTTAACACTTTTCATAGATGATTTGCTCAAAGCTAGGCAGACAAAAATATTTCTCGTAACTTAGACACTTACCTATAAAAAGTCTCACTTTGCTAGAGCTAAGGTCATCGCCTGGAAATGCCTTACATTTGGGTTCTTTAAATGGTAAAGATAGTACCGTCAATTTGAAGTCATTGGCATTCTTAATATTCATGTTGTAGGTCGTAGGTTTGGACCCAATTGTGTAAATTATTTCATCACCACTGCTCTCAAAATGGCGAAGAAAACATCGTGAGGAAACCGGCATGTCATAGAACCATAAAATTCGAAGACATGTGACATCCACAAACCAGCATTGGGCCCGCATGGTGGATTACGGCCTACTCTCACTGATAGGAGGCCGGTGTCCCAGCAGCCTATAGACTTATTATGCACCATTGCCACGTTGAATGACAATGCTAATGCTTTGGCCAAAGAACGACCCAACCTTCTGGTCATGTGAAAAGGAGACGCGTACTCGGGCCCGAGCGTTTCGACCCCAAACGGCTCAAAGCTGTTGTTATCCATAAGGTTACAGTATTTTCTAATTAATTTCATTATAGCTGTACATAATAGAATAGAATACTCTTTATTATCATCATCATCTGCCTAGCCTTTTCCCAACTATGTTGGGGTCGGCTCTCTCTCTAATACTCTTTATTATGTACACCATATAAATTACTGACATAAATATAGAAACTTTACAATGGGTGACAGAATACTAACCCCCTTACTAATAAACGTTTTATATGAGACTAGCTGCGCCCCGCGGTTTCACCTGCGTAAGTATCGATCCCGTAAGAATATCGGGATTAAAAGTATATTATGTCCTGCCCCGGGACTCAAACTATCTCTATACCAAATTTCATCTAAATCGGTTCAGCGGTTTAGGCGTGAACAGGTAACAGACAGACAGAGTTACTTTCGAATTTATAATATTAGTATGGATGAATTCACACACCGATTCCTCTCTTTCAGTCGTCAGTAATTTGACTTTCGAAAGAAGAAGACAAAGCGTTAAGTAAATATACAGACGATATACAACGTTTATTAATAAGGGGGTAATATTACAGTCAAGGAAAAGTAACCATTTTAAATAGTAATAATATTTACATAGTTCTGACTTATCGTTCTGGAAAAAGGAAATGACATTATAAATGCATTTAATTAGAAGGAATTTATGTGCTGGTATTTTTAGCTGCGGTAAAATTAACATTTAGTGATCTATAAATACAGTTGTTGTTAACCTAATCCCATCATTATCTTATTACATAATCAGCCTATAATGTTCCCACTGCTGGGACACAGGCCTCCTCTCTGTGAGAGGGAGTGGGCCGTAATCCACCACGCGGGCCCAGTGCGGGTTGGTAGATGTCACATATCTTCGATTTTTTGGTTCTAGCACATGCCGGTTTCCGCACTATGTTTTCCTTCACCGTTTTAAGAGCAGTGGTGATGAAATAATTTACACAAAGTAAAGCGCCTGTCAGGGTTCGAACCTGGGACCTATATCTCGTAAGTCGCGGTCTTTACCACTGGGCCACCACTGTTCCATTATCTTATTCGCTTATATATATCTTAGCTCGTGACTAAATAATAACTGTCGCACGGGTTTATAGAAGGTTAAGCTACGCTTTTTGCGGTCGATTCGTGGATGGGTGATCATCCATTACATAATTAGAGATCCTTCCGTGTCTCGGAAAACACGTTAAACCGTTGGTCCCGGCTGTGTTTCGGCTCTTTGACAACCGTTACCGATAGTCAGATGCCCAAAAGTCTAACAAACAGTCTTACCAAGGGGTATCGTATTACCCAGTAAGTAACTGGGTTGTGGAGGTAAGATCAGAGGTTCAGCTGCGTCCGGTTAGCCGGCCGCACCATACTTGGTAAAAGACTAGGCAGATGAGTGAACTCCTGATCATACGTTACGAAAAAGGAAAAGTGTGTTCTCGTATAATGTAAGGACAAAATGTGATCGTATGATTTTAATTTTAATCTAGTTTAATAGGTCTATTGTATTAGGTTCTAGCTCATTTATTACTTATCCTTTAGGTATTTTTTTCGCGTAAAATTGCCATATGGAAAATCCAAATTACATAATGTTCGCATTCTGCACATTATAATCATTTTGAGCGGTACACAAAATAGTTACAATCAATTCGTCCAGTTATATTCTGAACCAACTAATTCCATACAACGTACAGACGCCAGCACATCAACCTACTACAATCTGTCAAATTTCTTTAATAGATTTTCAACTTTATCACTTAATCATAAAGTTCAAAGTTGATTGGGAAAATCTGACAGTTTCGGGTAGGTTGATGTGCTGGCGTCTGTACAATGCTGCCATTCTTTTGGGCACTTTCCTGTTGACAGCGACGCGAACGAATTTTTTGATGCCCTTTTGCCTCCTTTTTTTTAACAAACTTCAAAAAAGGAGATTCTGTGTTCGAACCGTATGTTTGTATGTCCGCGATTTTCTCAAAAACTAATGAACCAATGTTGATGTTTAATAATAACGTGATCTACATACTTTCAGGAAGGTTTTAGTATATAATAAATTAGGTAATTATTCTTATGTACGAAGTTATATGTATAAATGTACTGCATCTCCGGCATTTCTATGCACATTTTGATGATTCTTCTAGTCTGCTTTGGTAGTTTTTGAGTTAGCTTCAATAATACGATTTTTTTCCACTCAGTTTATATTGATGATGATGTTTTAATAATTTCCTGACACTGATATTTACATAGCAAGTAGTGTTAATTGTATTTGTGTGGAGTAGGTACAACTAAAAAAATATAAACTTATTAACAAAAAAAAAAAAAACAACCGACTTAAAAAAAAGACTACAAAATCAAAAATAACTTTAATTTCGGAAGTCGGTGTCAAAAAACGAGAATGCGGCACCAACGATACCGTCTTCCGAAATTAAAGTTATTTTTCACTTTGTAGTGTTTTTTTTTTGAAGACGGTTTTTTTTTGTCAAATGTTTTTTTATGTTTTAGACTGAAATAATATCTTGGTCATTGAAATGTCAGGTTAAGCTTACGTTAATATTACCTTGATTATAATTTTAACATAAGCTTACATTAAAATTACCTTCATTATAATTTAAATATAGGTACCTACTACCTTCATAAAAAAAAAACGTAACATAACATAATATTATGTAAAGTTTCGCTTAACGAAATCTTGATTTTATTAATATTTTATAGACATAATAAATCCTTTTGTTAACACTACAATAATTACTTGAATGACGTCACTGAAATAAGAAGTGTTTGAATTATGACAGCTAGTTTTATTTTTTTGCTGTAGATATTAAATGGTTATTTTATATAATTATCTCCATGATATCTTGGGTTAATTATTATTATATAATTCCAGTACCAGTTCTGTACACGTTCTATCAGTTCTGTGTTTTGGCATTATTATTTGGTTATCTTATTACCTAATTATTATTATTGTAGCTGACATTTGATAGTTCATTCTGACATTTACTGTAGTTAACGTTAAATAGTTTTTAATTTGACATTTACTTTTGACTTGATGATTAATTAATTTGAATGTAATTTTCATATTCAAAAATTAACGCGTGGAGGTATCGAGTTGAAATTAAAACCATAAATACCTACTCAAGTCTACAGTCCCTTGAAGCTGTGAAAAAATCAAACTTAAAGTTAACGTAAAAAAATACGGCCGTTTATGCTGCAAAAAACATATATTTCGACACTCTCAAGGGAATCAAAATTTATAGGGTACATTCCGTTGACCTAGAATCATGAAATTTGGCAAGAAGCAATGTCATGTAGCATAAGTAGGTATAGGAAACAATCCGAAAACCGTAAAGTAGTTATGTACGGAACCTTCGCTGTGCGAGTCCGACTCGCACTCGTTTTTTTTTGTATTGAATATGGGTCCATACCTAAATATTTTTTTTTTCTTAATTATTTCCTCGTAACAACACGGAATATATTAGCTGTCTTTTAGCACAAAAAATGTGGGTTTATTCAGGAGATGATTTAGTATTTTCTAGTCGAGCTAGTAACTGAATCCCTTGCTGTTCATAATCATTCATAGATTCATTTCTGTTTTACAGAATAACATAGCATCACGCATTTATTCATGTAAAGGTTAGGCAGAGGTGTAGCCGCGGACAATAGCGGTCGACCACTTTTCACTCTTATGCCCTTGGTAATAAGGTTGAAAAGTGGTCCACCGCCAGTAACCGCGATGGTACCTACAGTACATTTCGCCAGTTAAGTTTCAATCGTTTTTTGTTCTTTAGACCGTCTGTAAGTACAAAGTTGAGTGTCTACTGATGAGTCTAACATCACATTACTCAAATGAGTCAAAGTATAATCTGACCCCAGTTTTAGATTCCTAAACGCATTACGAATCAAGAATCCACCTCACAATGGTTATAGTGAAAACATTAAATGTTATTTCTCATTCTTAAAGCATTTGTTTAGATCGGATGGAATGCGAGATTTCTAACGGAGACGCGATCGATTGTGTCAATCAGTTTTTATTTATATTTACACAATAAAACGGGGAAAAACAATAGAAATGCGTACAAGCGTATTATATTTACGTTTTCGATAGAAATAATACCGTGATAGAATGGAATCAGTTTGTGAAACATTTCTGATAGAAAGTGTGTTTGAGTTCGTAAACAAGTGATTGGATCATCGAGTGCCAAGGTTTTGTGTTCCGTCATTATTTTTATGTACATTCTAGAATGTGCACACCGCTTAACAGATTAGTAATATGAAAATAATCTATACATATAAAATTCAAAGTCCTGAATGACTGACTGATATATCAACGCACAGCTTCAACCGCTGGTCCTAGAGACATGAAATTTGGAGGGTGTGTTCTTTGTGAAGAGTAGGTATCCACTAAGAAAGGGTTTTTCGAAATTCCACCCCTAAGAGGGTGAATGGGGGGAGGGTGAAATTTTACGCGGACGAAGTCGCGGGCAGAAGCTAGTCCATACTAATATTATAAATGCGAAAGTGTGTCCGTCTGTTACCACTTCACGCTTAAACCGCTGAACCTATTTAGATGAAATTTGGTATAGAGATAGTTTGAGTCCCGGGAATTACATAGGATAGTTATTATCCCGATATTCGCACGGGATTCAAACTTATTCGGGTGAAACCGCGGGGCGTTGCTAGTTATGAAATACGTTGTCATTGTATTGCATTTATCTACGACTTCTATAGATTACAGAGTTAAATTCTTCGTGAGTCTGCTGAACATGGGTGTACATACTACAGGTACACCTCTGCTAACCCTTCGGGGATTAAAGACTTCATGCGATGGTATGTCTCCCTTAGTCGTCATGGAACTGGCTCATCATTCCATTCGTTCATTCCAACTTTGATTTTTAAACGTTTTGTCGTTCCTAATACCTAGCCAATCAGAGATTCCTTTACCCATTATTCAAATCAACCACCTAACTTTACATACGTGTGCAAGATCATGAATTACTGGCATCCCAGATGACATTTCGCTTTGACAGCTGTCAAATAATACGCGCGAAATATTTGACGTTTGCATATTAAGATTTTGCTTTGACGATTAAATATTTATTTTATCGTCTACTTAAGTAAATGGGCTAGTTAAATATTCACAATATATTATTTCCGTTAGAACGTAAGTGTGTTTGTTATTGTGGTACTAATTCTGGTTGCGGGACTTCGAAATATTGAATGTCGCTGGTAGGTACCGTTGGGTTGTCTATGGTTCGTCTTTAACAAGGGCATAGACAAACTGCCTTTCAGTAAAGCAACGGTTTGTAAAATAGTTTGTATAAGAGTATGGCGTAAAATGTGGCGTGAATCATTGATTGACATAGAATAAAAACGATAGTTTACACGATCATGAGCAAGTCTATGTGACTTGTTGTATAGCAATGCTTATTGTAGGTAGGTACAGGAATTTCTTTGCTTACGGAGTTGACATGAGCAGTACGATGACTACTGACGTTTAAATATCTCTGTTCTCCTCCAGAGCAAATTTAATCTGTCAAGCGCCGCTACTGAGACACAATTGATTTTCTATTGTTTCGTCGCCGATCGGCGAACCGCGCCGCTTGACCAGTTAAACTCAGACTGTCCAAAATGTGGTATAACTGTTTTAAGTATAGTCTGTACCTACCTTATTTGGTTTAGTATTTGACGTTAAAGCACCATTTGATTCTGTCCTGGATATTGGTGTGCAACAAGTATTTTATTGACCTTTTATTCTCGCACTTTTCTTTAGGTAAGTATTGAATGTTCTAGCGAAAGTCGCCTTTACTAATTATGAAATAATGACGGCCTCGTGGCTATACAATGACAGTCGCACGGGCGATATTCAGGGTTAGGCATCGCATGCCGAGGACGGTCCGTGGATGGGTGACTATCCATTACATACCGAGACCCCTCCGTGATTCGGAAAGCACGTTAAACCCTTGGGCCCATCTGACAATTTGTAGATCTTTGACAGTCGATACGGGTAGTTAGAAGTCCGAAAGTCTGACAACCCGTCTTGCCAAGGGGTATCGTGTTACCTAGTAACTTGGTTGTTGAGGTCAGATAAGCAGTCAATCCATGTAAAATTCAGCTGCATCCGGTTAGACTGAAAGCTGACTCCAACATAGTTGGGAAAAGTCTCGGTATATAATGAATTCTTGGAAACTGTCGAGGTAATCGTTAGTTGATTAACACTTCGTTGCTTTGCCAATCAATCTCGAATCAGTTAAGACGTTATTATCATCTGTAAACTTGCGTGTAACGTTGTAACTGCGAATTAACCTATCGACGCCAGTTAGCCAAGGATATCAAGGTCTGATTAATTGGATAAAATCATAATTACTTGGAAGCAGTCAGGCTTTTCAGGGTTATTCAAGCAAGCAGAATTTTTTAACGTTTGCTTTGGTGCAGCAGCGGGGTAATGGCATAACACACTATCAGTAGCAATGGCTTTCATTTTGACAGTTCAACAACATTCATTGCGTTATTCACGTTGATGAGCAGACAAATTTTTCGAACATATGAAGCAATGGATTAGCAATATCCTTCAAAATAATACAGATTGAGACTGATACTGTGTTATGCAATTAGGGTGCTGTTCTACCAGCTTCTCCTGCACAATGTTCAACGAAACAACACGTTCTTATTTGAACGTCGTCGTTTCAGAGTCTGACATATCTTTGCGAACTCCAGAAACCATGTTGAAATGAGCTGGACTTACATTTGGTGCAACCTTGAGACGCATACCGCACTTTGCATACAGGGTGCCAGGGATATCAACGCGCAAACTGTAACAATGAATTCAGTGCAAGATTCTAGACCCTTAGAAAAGTGCAATACCTACACGCGGGCAAAATTTAGGAACAGCTTTTTTTTTTGCTCTGTATTGAAAGGGCGGTATGCGTCTCAAAGTTGCACCAAATGGGAGTCCAGCTCATTTAAACTTGGTCTCTGAAGTTCGCAACGATGTGTGGTTATCATGGTTACAATTTACGCGTCGACGACGTGCTTTTGTGTGTAAATCCGCCCCTAAGACGACCCACTGACCGTACTATGTCTTTTGTGTACACTGAATAAATGGTTTATGTATCTATCTTGTCTGATGTGCCTTTAATGTCACCAGCTGCATACCCTTCAAACACAGAAAGCTGTTTAACATTTTAGCACTCCAAAGTTACAGCAAAAACCAAGTTTCTTTAGTTTTTTCCTTACCTTCAATATTAGATTAAAACCTTCGTGTTGGGTTTAGTATCGTGTCGCAGGAGTTGGGGGGTAAAAATGGTTAAAACTGGTAGGGCTTGGGTCCCCGATTATAACGTTATCATTCTTTTTAAAAGGTAATGCATATTTTTCGAGAAAATTACAAAATAAGTTTCTAACCTCAAATCAGCTAAAAACGAAAACGAAACGTTAAAATGAGTGATTGACAAGCAAATCTGTCACATTATTTTGTCTGTGGTGTAAAATATCATGCAACACGGAACGTAAAAAATAAAAGAAAACGCTCATTTGTGTCAAACCTTCCTAAATCATTCTCTTAAAAACATGTTTTCCTTTACCAAACGAGCGAGACTTCATCAGTATTGCCGCCACACTTTATTCCCTTATTGGGTAAACGCGAAACAATTAAAAACTGTCCCATATATGGCTAGCTGTCCCGAACCTGTCCAATTTCGTTGACTTTACATGAGTTGTAAGAACTGTCAAGTTTTGTAGAAATTCTTTCGGTGTGCGCGGATTATTTTAAAAGTTTTTGGTTGGTAATTTGATTTTTCTGCTCGACATTTTATAAGAATTATTAGCTACTTAGGTACGTCAAGATAATTTCTATTTTTAACAACAGCGGGGTAATTGCGTAACACACTCACAGTAGCAATGGCTTTCATTTTGACAGTTCAACAACATTCATTGCGTTATTTACGTTGATGAGCAGACAATTTTTTCGAACATATGAAGCAATGGATCAGCCATATCTTTCAAAATGTTTCAGATTGTGATTGATAATGTGTTATGCAATTAGGTTGCGGATTTGACTGAAAAGTTTCATAAACTGTTGCTGACAACATTCTTGTCATTTCTAGAACATCTTACACATGACTTGATCGTGACAATTTGCCGTACACTCTTAATGATCTGTTACTAAAGCAGGTACATACATACGTCGGATGAGACTCAAGTGAAATCAGAGGAACAATGCTACTCGGTTCCCACACAGTGGCGCCTCTACGGGCGTTCCGAGAAACTCCGGTGTCGAGTAGTCGGCGCCCGCGCTTTCCTTTAAATTTGGAATTACTCATTATTTGTATCGCGTTACCGCCGTGTTGACAAATAGTGTCTTTATCGGAGTTGTGGGTACTGCGTGCGGTTACGTCTTGTAGGAACAGATAAGAGCTTCTGTTGAAGGCTTCGATTTCATTGCTGTTTAAATCCATATTTTGCAATGGGGTCTTACATGCATACATATCTCACGCTTTCTTCCCAAGGGATTTGGCAGAAACTACAGAACACCGCTACGATCTTAACATACTCCTACTGCCTCGTTTACGTTTATACACCTGCACCCTAATTGCGTAACACACTATCAATCGGAATCTGAATCATTTTGAAGCAAATTGCTAATCCATTGCTTCATAAGTTCGAAAAATATGTCTGCTCAACACGTCAATAACGCAATGAATGTTGTTGAACTGTCAAAATGAAACCGATTCCGATTGATAATGTGTTAGATACGCCATTGCCCCGCTGGTCATACACGCACACCAGTTGCGAGTACCTACTACGCACCTTATAGGGTCTTCTGTAAAGGAAAAAGATCTAGTTGATGTCAAGATTTTTCGATGAGCTTTTGGCTGGGTATCTTAAAATATAAGTCTTTTTATCAGTTTCAGTCTTGCCTAGGACTGCAAAAACGGTAGTGGTACCCTTAAAAATCAGCAGAGCGCATCCAAGTGCTCAATCACTTCTCATAGAGGGTCTATAAAAGTGACGATTATTTTCAAAGCGACTTTCTAAAAGATTGACATAAGTAAGCTTTTTGATACCTTAATATCATACTTTTCAATCATCGTTATCGCTTTATCCGTGATAGAATGTCATTTGGTCTAGCCAAAAAGTTCCTGCAGTAAAGTCGTAAGAATCACGTCATACGTACAAACATACGTCCGATATTGCCTGCGTAAGAGCAAAGTATTATATTGTATACCTAGTGATCGTCTACCTAGCATTTTCCCATTTATGTTGGGATCGGCTTCCAGCCTAACCGGATGCAGCTGAATATGTCATAATACTCATAATATATAGAACACGTCAGACATGTAGTCGAATCATGTAAATTACTGAATTTTACATGAAGCGACTGTCTATCTGACCTTCACAACCAATATTGGGTAATACGATACCGCTTGGTAAGACTGGTCAAAGACGACGACGAATTATCAAAGATTCAAGAATGACAGCCGGGACCTACGGCTAAACGTGCTTTCCGAGGCACGGAGGGGTCTTGTTATGTAAAGATGGTCACCCATCGACGGACAAACCGCGGCAAGCGTAACTTAACCTGATCGATCGACCCGTGCGTCTGTTTTGTCTGATTACTTAACCACAAGCCCCTCTCAAAGTATTTATCTATAGTCTGAATACCAAATTTATATAGAACTGCAGGTACTTACATGAGAAAACGCCTCATTTTCTATAAACTGCCAATGATCACGTTGTCTAATTAATCAGGGCTTACCTTGATTGAATGTCGACAACAGGATAATTTGCAGTGAGCAAGTAAACACGCAATTTGACTGATTCTAATAACACCTTAGACTGACTGATATTGATTGCTTGAATTAACGTACACAGTCTGATTGGTAATTCCGTAAAACCTACTAACGAACTTATACTTATTGCCAGTTCAAACTCAAAGCATTTTTTTCAATGAAACCATTTACAGGCACTTTTGAATTAAAGTCAAAAAGTCGATCAATTAGCCAGAAAGTTGCAGCTAGTTGCCCATTCCAAAACATAGATCTCTATGGAGAAGAACTGGCAAGAAACTCCAATTATAACATTTTTATCAGTGTGCATACAAAAGTGTCTGTGAACAGAAACAAAACGCGAACATAAGGGTCTGTAAAGTATAAAGTTTAGTGTGTACGTTGTTACCAGCCAGTCATTCCCATTTATTTTTCAAGATACGTCTATGGTTTTACCTTAAAGTAACGTGTTTCTCGCTGTCCATTCCCGTATGTTTTTCAACATAGATAATATATTTAGTTCCACTTCTAACGCTCGCTATGTTTTTTTTTTCGCGGTTTCTATTTCTGTTCTATTAAATTCGACAACAATAATTTTACGATTTTGCTAGATCTTCATCCAAGAGTACGTGCTGACCTACGTTCCTTAAAACTCGTTCTTTTTTCAAACCATTATTTTTTTTTAATCGATGTATCGACTTCTCGCTTCCCTCCAGACATAGAGTTGGCAACAGTCTACCGCTAGACGAGTCGAATCACATTACGGGTGTCGATTGATTAGCACGATCACTATCGCTTGCCGGCTCTTCTTACCAGGCTTCCTGCAATAGCGGTATGTTAACGGTAAGCGATATCGAAGCACACGACACCACAGCAACGGGTAGATTTTTCAAATTCCATAGCATGGTTTGACACTTTACTTGAAACCTATAAGCGATGTGGGAGGCCTATTTGAGAAGGGAAAACAAGACTTTTTAAACACCTGATGCAAACAAAACTAAAAATAATATCAAATGCCTGTTACTTTGCTGTCTAGTTTAAGACCATAATGTAAGTACCTATTTACGTAAATCAATGATTTCAATAAACAATTCAATTCATCATTGCAATTCATTTATGTAAAATAATTAAGTTACTATGACGTATTGATAGTCCAAATTAAATCATACCGCAGCAATTAAATTTAGAAATAGAAAGTTTAAAATTCTAGGAGAATATAAAATCTAGTCATATATTTGATTGTTATACCTAACTAGTTGCGCCCCGCAGTTTCACCCGCGTAAATGTCGATCCTGTGAGAATATCGGGATAAAAAGTAAAACTAAAAACAAATGAACGCTGTGTAGCAGGATGTTTTTAAACCGTGTTATATGATAATAAATAGCTGCCAGTTACATTGGGTTTTTAACAGATGGACGCATGGTGACATCTTATGTGCACTGTGCATTCTATATTGTTAGGTATACCTATTTACTGGATGTAATTTTATTTATTTTAGTATTTAGTACGTAGGTACTTACCTGTTTGTTGTGACTAGAAACTGAAATAGCATACTTATACAGTAAATGAACAAATTAATCGTGAATTTCATAATGTGCTGAAATACTAATAAAAATAGTAACTAGGTATTTATTTAGGAGGATAAAAATGTATAGGTACACTGACTAGATAAACTTCTGATACTTAACTTAATAAATACCTCAATAATAAGTAACCTCTAAAAAAAATGCTGGGGAGTTTGTTGCGCCACTTCTCCCCAGCGAAAGCACTAGGAAGTGGTGAAGGGCGGGCGTTTTGGAGACTGTCTTATGTAATTTTGACGTTCGGAAAGTGCTGATTCTCAGCCTAATTTGAATATGTAAATGAATTTAGTTTTTTTTTAATTGCAATATCTATGCGGTGAAAATCTATGGAACAGCGAATATTTTTTAAAATTACCGACGAAATATTTCACCGCAGGGGGTTCAGAATCATACTTATATCATGATGTCTATTACTGTAAAGTTTTTAAAGATGTATCAACTTTCTTACTAATCCCAATTTTCTCTTTGCAGCATGATGGATTCCGGAGGAGCAGGCATAGCAGAATCCCCTCCTACGTACCATCGTACCTACGAACAATACGTGCAAGGAGCCGTCGAGAACAGTACCGACTCAGTGCAAGAACAAACGAGCCCCGAACTTGTAGTATGGTCTACCCTACCTTATGGCCTGGACTATAGAGCGCAGTACGACTATAGAAGCCCTTACGATACCGGCAGGGACTACTCCACACAGCAATACGCTAGGGCCCCATTCACGACCAAGATGGGCCAAGCTAAGGCTCTAAAGGAGGCTAGGATAAGGAGGCCGATGAATGCGTTCATGGTGTGGGCGAAGGTCGAGAGAAAGAAGCTGGCTGACGAGAATCCCGATCTGCATAATGCCGATTTGAGTAAAATGCTAGGTAAGTGATTTTAAATTTATTATTAGAACGTCCAGCGTATCTATTCTGTAAAAATGCTACCGTGAAACATTTGAAGTGAGCTTGAAGTGAGTTGTTAATAGTGCCAATCCCAAGCATCAGGTGGAACGGGAATGAGAGCTCTTTTTAAGCTCACTTCACCTAAGTTTTCACGGTGCGATTTATACAGAATAGACCGGCTGTCTTATTTTTTGCAGTTATGTTTTTTTTTTCTGTTGTACCTGGTCGAGTGCGTACAATTATGAACAACGCTTTTCAGTCGTCGCGCGTCGAAGTGTTTTTTTTGTGTTAGGTACCCACGATATGTTGTCAGATAGGTACTATTATGAGGTCAAACTTTTTGTTTATTTTAAAATTCCGATTATATGTATGATAATGATTTACCTTGGTCAAAATTATTTATTAACATGACCTACACAAAAATATTTTTTATTTCACAAATATTTATTTACAATGATAATACAAAGTAGGTAGGTACTCATGAATTCAATTTGCATGAAGGTTTACTATTTAAATACAAACGTGTTTATTTATTTTGATTTTGCAATAAAATAAATTAAATGTCACATGGTGACTGGTTTCTTCACTAAATCAAACCTATATACATATATAATGCTTTATCTTATGACTTACAGGAAAATAATACACCGCGAAATAAATATTCATATAGAATACTTCATTCAAAATGTATTTGTACACATAGGTGTAATGTTGGTTAAAATAAAAATATAATATGTTGTGTCACTATGTGCTGCCTTGCATGGCGTACAAAAAAATATTGCTTACACAGTAATGAATGTAAGTACCTATAAGTTGGTCTATATACTTATAGATTACTGCTAAGTAACAATCTTAGTTTCTGTCGGGGGAGCGGGGAATGCTTATGCGAATCCCGCACCCCCGGCCATAGGTAGAGGTGGAACACCGCGGTGGTTTTAGCCGGTAAGAGTCCGGCATGCCCCTCTGTCACCCCCACGATAGAGGAAGTCCATGAGGATTTTTACCGCGGAAAAAAAAAGTTACAATCTTAGTAACAGTCTTATACAATTATAGATTACTGCTAAGTAACAGTATTAAATCTCTTGCAATTACAAAATTATAATTCGGATTTAAAAAAAAATATTTATCATTATTTATGTACAGACAGTAAAATACATAGAGATACGACTTATAACATTTGAGTACAAGCGTACAGCTTATTTGTTATCCAAAAGAACTGCGACAGGAGAAATGAAAAAAAAAATCTTTATTGTAGAATCAATTTTTTTGGTTATTATAATAATGACAAATTCAATAATTTATTCCACAACGTACTTACGACTGTCTAAAACTTCGGGGCATCGAAACCCGCAGCCTAATTGCGGAACGCCAAATCGTCAAATGATTCTGATCAGTTGGCTTCATTTCTATCACAATTGGCTTCATTTTACGATTTTCGAATTGCGAAACTCTAGTTTATTATGAAACCAATTATGAACGGGCCCTGCGCAGAAACTAGAGTTTCGCAATTCGAAAATCGTAAAATGAAGCCAATTGTGATAGAAATGAAGCCAACTGATCAGAATCATTTGACGATTTGGCGTTCCGCAATTAGGCTGCCGGATGAGTCAACAGAAAACTTCCAATCTTGTAAACAGTTCGAAATTTAAATATTTTAAAATATTATTAGTGGCCAGTACTAACCGTACATAATTCGTTTTAAATAATTAATTCGATTTCTTGACGTCATGACTTGACAATCTGTTTCTTATTATTTTCGTGGCTAATAATTCTTATGAAATTGCGTTTTCATTTCGCTATGGTTTTTTTTTTTCTATTCAGTAATTAGTTTGTAAATAGAACTAGCAGCGCCCCGCGGTTTTACCCGCATAAGTATTGATCCCTTGGGAATATCGGGGTAAAAAGTAGCCTATGTGTTAAATCCTGGTTGTAAACCATCTGTGTGCCAAATTTCATCTAAATCCGTTCAGCCGTTTGTGCGTGAAAAAGTAACAAACATTTAACACACATACACAAACTTTTGCCTTTATAATATTAATGTGATTAGTAGGATAGTACAATTTACAAAGAAATATATTATACAGGTAGTACATTTAAACAGTCTTAAAATAATAATACAATGTATAAAAAGGGGAAATAGGATGGATAGGATTTGGATACTAGCTTTTGCCCGCGGCTTCACCCGCGTGGAGATCGGAAATTATCCCAAGTGAACGTACTACCGGGATAAAAAGTATCCTATGTCTTAACATAGGTCACGGTCTACCTGTGTGCCAAATTTAATTAAAATCCGTACAGCCGTTAAGGCGCGATAAGGTAAACGACCTGCAGACAGAGTTACTTACGCATTTATTATATTAGTATGGATATTTATATTTTAAATAGATTTGTCTATACACAAATGTGCCCTGTGATTACATAATCAGCCTATAATGTTCCCACTGCTGGGACACAGGCCTCCTCTCTGTGAGAGGGAGTAGGTCATAATTCACCACGCGGGCTCAATTCGGGTTGGTAGATGTCACATGTCTAAGAATTTTTGGTTCTAGGACATGCCGTTTTTCTCACAAGGTTTCCTTCACCGTTTTGAGAGTAGTGGTGATAAAATTAAATAATGTGAATGCCCGGGCTCGAACCCATGACTCGTAAGTCGGGTCGATGCCACTTGGCCAGCACTGCTCCTGTACTTTCTGATTAAATAAAAAAAAAAAAGTAACTACTTAATATTAAATGAGAAAAAAAAAACTATATTGATATTTTTTTTCCTAGAATGTTTTCTCACAAATTCATTTAAAACGCCACAAAGTATTCACAAAATTATTCCTGCACAAGATCTCGCCTCATTCCTCTATAATAACTCCATTACCACTAAAAGGTATCTCAACAACACATTATCAATCACTTAGCCATATTAATATAATGTCTTTACCAACACATAATAAGAATTCAATTAAAACCACAAAGATTCATTAGTAAAACAAATAAAAAACTTGTAATACATAAATGTGCGTGGAAATATATAAAAAACTATGTCGTTCGGAACTTGCAATATTGTTCCTTATAAGTAATGTTACATTCCTGCTTTTAAAAGGCGATACTTAGTAAGTAAAGCAAGTTAATTAAGCTATCACGATGATTACTTGAACTTACTCGTATGTTGGTATGGTCAGCAATCTTCTTCTTAGCATATCGATGGCAAAAAGTTCAAACATTTTTGGCCCAAAGTTAAGCTGCGCGAACTCCGCTCACTGACGCAGTCATAAGATCACCAAGTGCACAGGTGCGGCGCAGGATGGGAGGTGGGCCATTGTCTGTGGGGAGGTGCGCATGCGCACTTGAGATCAGAGTCGTCTGTGAACCCGAATCTGTGGAGATTTTCTTTGCTCCGGCCGACTTGGGTTCGAATGCTCGAATTCGGGTCAGCAATGAAATTCAGTTAATATACAAGGTAGAGATGACAATTACACTAATATTGTAAAGGCGAAAGATTGCGAGTGTGTGTGTGTGTGTTTATATGTTTGTTACTTCTTCACACTGAAACGGCTGGACCAATTTTGATAAAATTTTGTATGGAGGCATCTGACATCCTGGCATCTTTAATAGGCTACTTTTTATCCCGATATTCCCACGGGATCGAAATTTATGTGGGTGAAACCGCGGGGCGCAGCCAGTATACGACAATAAATTAAACTGCGGCACGTTCCCAGTCTGCATTCAAAAATTTACCCAAATGTATACAATAGTTTAGTCACTATAGCTAGTCAATGATTGGCAAAACTCATAATCGACCCATTACCACTATTTAGTTTGTGTAAAAAAACAAACGACTTGTTAATTTCGATGTTAGGATTTATTTGATAGTTTCACAATACTCCTATGTATTAGTATTGTCAGTTCATTTTATTGTCGTAGGGACAAGAAATAATTAGATGGTTTCAAAATTCCACGCGTAAGTGGTTTGTGTTGTTTAATGTTAAATCTGTTCCGATTAATTTTTGAGATAATAGATAATTGGTCATAACATAGATATACCTCTGCCTCTAACCCTTTGGATAATAAAATTATGTGTAACATTTTTTTTTTTTCAATTATAAAATATATTTTATTTAGTGTAATTAAAAAAATATATTAAAAAAAAATATTTGACGGTGTTAAAAATATTTATCAATTTATTGACAATGCTTCTTTTGTTATTGAATAACTTTTGTGTTTGTCACAGAAACAAGTGCTTATAAATAAGATAAGTAAGTAGGAAAACAATTAATTTAAAATATTTGAAATTAAATTATTTGACTAGGTAGACATGTTTTTGTGTCTGTTATTATTGTGTAATAATTATTAGAGCTGTGTTTAGTTATTGTGATATAAAAACAGAATTATCAATCAACTTTTGTTACTGACGATACCAGTAAACCTACATGTATTTTTTAGTGTAGATTTCTACACAGTTCTGTGAGTTGACTTAATTAGCATGTTTGACTTGGTTAGTTTAGTTTTAATTATATTCGTACCTAGATGATGATGCTGGCTGGCTGGGTTATTTGAATCAATACAAATGCCCATTTTAGCCGTCTCGTCATCTTCTGCCTGGCTTGCTGACAGCCTAGACAAGTTTTTTTTTTATTTTTTATTGCTGAATGGGCACGCTCTTGACCTCGATCACGCCTGATGGAAAGCGATGGATGAGGTCTATGATGGACCGAGCGTGCCCAGAAGATGCCTAAGGCACTGAAATTCTCACGCATCGACGAAACACAGCAGGCTGCTTGACGTCGGACTCCGGTGGGAGAGTGGTCGCAAACCAGGCGGGCGTTAGCCCTACCACCGCACGGGAAGAATTGGTTAGTCAAATAAGGTGTTGGGTGTGACTGTCCAGGATGCGCCGCGAAATCGGTTCAGTTGAGTAACTGGCGGAACAAACTGCGCTACACGAGGAGGCTTCTTCATGCATCCCAAAAGTGACAATCGCTTTGAAAGTGTTTCGTACTTCTACAACGACTTTCAACAGGTTTGACATAAGCTTTTCTGTAACTCATGTCAATCCAATCCATAATCGTTATTGCTGATAGAATGTTACTTTGTCTAAGCCCTCTGGTCAAATATTACTTGGGGTCGTAAAATTTTCAATTTTCACTTCCATTCAACTCTAGAGGTCTCGTGACTAAATAATAATAGCCAGTTGGATCGTGGATGGGTGACCATGTGAGAGCATCGATTTTGTTCCAGACTACAGCTGTGTTATTTTTAAATGCATTTTTCCTTATTTGGACATAAAACTACTTACGATGAGGTTTGAAGACAAAAATAGGAATAACATGAAAAAATAATAAATAGAACATTTACCTTGTGATAGTACTGTCGGCATGGTATCCATACTAATATTATAAATGCGATAGTGTGTCTGTCGGTCTGTTACCTCTTCACGATTGAACCGCTGAACCGATTTAGATGAAATTTGGTATAGAGATAGTTTGAGTCCCGGGAAACGACAAAAGATAGTTTTAATCCCGATATTCCCACGGGAAACTTATGCGGGTGAAACCGTGGGGTGCAGCTAGTAACAAAATAATATCCCGCTGTATTACCCAAAGGGTTAAGTAGAGGTTTACTTATAGTATATACACCCAGATTTCATCCAGTTATGTTTTAAGTCCCATATGTAATAGGGGGCGAGCCTATTGCCATCAACTGGGCACAAATCCAGACTTTGGACTGCCACTAAGAAATTCCTGACAGAATAACCCAATAACACTTTACCCGACCTGGGAATCGAACCTAGGACCTCACGCTCAGCAGTCGCTCTTGCGGCCGCTACACCAATGGCAGTCTACCATGCAACGAGCGGTCATCAACATCATCTGTAGGCCTTATCCCGACTATGTTAGGGTCGATTTTCAGTCTAACCAGATGCAGCTGAACACCAGTATTTTACATGGAGCGACTAGTACTATCTGTAGATCTCAGCCGAATAAGCAGCACTTAACAGGGAGGAAATCATATGTAGGAAATAAATACCCTAATGGTTGAACTAAAGCCAACAGATTCTATACCAGCATACTCCTTCTTCGTGTTACTGGCATGACAGTGTTCCAGACCTTGTTGGCCCAATACTTCGCCAATTTGTCGTCGATGGCAGCGCAGGAGTCACTTTGACTGCAATTTTTGAGACACAGAGGGCAGGATAGGAGTTGGTCTTTCTATACCAACTTTCTTCCATATTCACTCATGGAGTCATGGACCTGTTTGCAGGCTTCTCAGTAGCTTTACGGCATCAGTAGGTAGCATAATCAGCCTATATAATTCCCACTGCTGGGACACAAGCCTCTCTTCGAGAGGGACTGGGAGTAATCTACCACGCGGGCCCAGTGCGGGTTGGTAGATGTCACATGTCTTCGAATGTTTTGGCTCTAAGCCATACCGGTTTCCTTACGATGTTTTCCATCACCGTTTTGAGAGCATTGGTGAATAAATTATTTAGACAAAATAAAGCGCCTGTCTGGGTTCGCACAGACAACTCGGTAAGTCCCCGTTACTACCTGGCTACCACTCCACTCGCAGTAGTAGTTATTTAAATGAAATATGGTAGATTTGGCTCTTGTCAATTGTTTTATTATCTGACTAATAATCACGGTGACCTCGCGTAACTTTCTCTGTGAGAGATAAAACACAGGAGGCGAGGACGTGAACTCTGCGCCACGACGCAATGCGCGTAGTATACTGAGTATAGTCGGCTCAACAAGTGTTATTAATTTTTAATCAGTTGATTAGTATTTTTATTGGGTGTTTTAAAGATCGTAGTTAAAAAAGACCATATTGACCGTAATGTCTTTGAAGACATAATAATAATACTAGCCTGTGACTGTACTGCAGGGCAAATGCCTCTTCTCATACAAATAAGGCATAAGCATTGGTCACCAGGCTTGCTCAAGGCGGAGTGGCAATTTGAGACTTAAGCCACAGACACATTACTGTGTCGTGTTGTGTCGTGACTCGGAATACACCAATCAAATGAATCTGTTCAGAACTACGTCAAATTACACAACACAGTAGTATGAATCCGGCTTTATAAAAAAAAATCGCCACTCGAAGGAACGAATCGACAGCACAAACTGTATTTTGTGTCGACAGTAACTCATTGTACCGTAATTACCTAGTAGATACTGTGGTTTTCCTCTTGTTTAATTTTTCACAACATTTGTCAATTGCCTGAAATAGTAGATCCAAAATCAAAGTCCAAATTTGTACTAAAACATTGAATCAAAACAGAGATATAAATAATAACAGTACCGACAACAGGAAAACAGAAGCTAGTTTATCCTAGCTATGTAGGTATTGTGCTCTTATCAGAAGATACAGGTACATTGTATAGATAGCGGGAATTTAGTCAATAGACAATATCAATGTACTTATATTGTCTATTGACTAAATTCCCGCCAAGATAACACTTATAGTGATATGTGCAAAAAGAAAAATAGTAAAGAAATCTTTCAAATTCTACAGCGTGTATGAGAAATGTGTGGTCATATTTAAGGATGTGGAGCAGACCATCAAACTGAATAACTGGCTCTATGGGCCCAACATCGTATGTAATTGCGAAAAAATTATTAGATGTCCCATGGGTACATTTGGGGCGAGGAGGTATTGAAGTTTTGTACAGGACAGCTGATTAGTTTTTTACTATTCTAAAGGTTTGTCCTTTAAGATTTATTTAATCGTATGGTCTGAGAGCACTGGTGGCCCAGTGGTAATGGCCCCGAGTTACGATTTGTAGGTCGTGGTTGCGAACCCAGGCAGGCTTACCTACTTTATGTAAATAATTTCATCACCACTGCTCTCAAAACGGTAAAGGAAAACATCGTGAGGCAATCAAACCTCATATCATATGACATCTTCCAACCCGCACTGGGCCCGCGTGGTAGATTACTCCCACTCCCTCTCGAAGAGAGGCTTGTGTCCCAGCAGTGGGAACATTATAGACTGATTATGATGGAGTCTGGAGTGCATTACACTATATTTAAATGTTATTGTTATTGCTGTGTTGACAGGCCTGATGGTCTAGTGGTTAGTGACCCTGACTGCTATGCCGGAGGTCGTGGGTTCGATTCCCACCCAGGACAAATGTTTGTGTGATGAGCACGATCATTTGTTCTGTGTCTGGGTGTAATTTATCTATAATATGTATGTATTTAGAAATATATAAGTATGTTTATCAGTTGTCTAGTACCCATAACACAAGCTCTGCTTAGCTTGGGACTAGATGGCGTTGTGTGATAGTTGTGGAATATTATTATTATTATTATATTGTCATACGTTATAGGTTTTCCCAAAATTGATTAATTAAATGCACTATCATCAACCAAGATCAAGCTGAGGCGAGCGTATAGTTAGTCAGTAAATGCATATCTAAGATATTAATATTAAGAGGTAACATTAGTCAGTTTGTATGTAGGGGATCTTCGGAACTCCTGATCCGATTCCAAAAATTCTTTTACTAATGTTAAGCTACAGTATTGTTGAGTGTCATAGGATAGGTATATGTTTAGTTAAAACATGAAAATTAACGCGGACGAAGTCGCTGGCAGAAGCTAGTCAGATAATATTGAACTAGACTAGATAAAAAACCTATTACCATTCAACAATTTGTATCCTTAGCTATTGCTATTAAACATAGTTTAATAAACTCTGATGACATTGTTATAACTTTTGAACTTAAACAATTAACAACTTATAATAACTTCCGCTTGGTATAACCACATGTGACTAAGACTTGAAAATAGGTCAAAATTAACGGTACGCCTTGTGTTCGCGACTGTACCGACTTACTAGGCGAGTTAGATATGGCAAGTCATTATACCTTAAGCGTGGGTGGCACGATGGTATCGCTCTTAATGAAATAAAGCTCGAATAAAAAAATAATGCCAGCCAGCATGTACTAGTACATAGTAAGCAGTTTTACAACTATTAATATCTACCCACCAAAACAAATTAGCGAGCTTATTGCCAGGTGACAGAGCCCAAATTCGTTTGACATTTCTTTGCCCAAACGCAAAAGTAACTTGGCCCTTCTTAAAGCTATTATTCACTGGTTTGATGAGTAATGGTATATATTTTTATCGGTCAAATATGGGATTATCACTTGACAGAAGTCCCTAGGAGGCGCTGCGATAAAAAACACCGTAAATTCGTTAACTTTACACAGTTTCTAAGTTAGTTTTTGACTGATTTCGTGTCGACGAAACGTCGCGAATGAGGAATTTTCGGCTTGTTATTGAGGAAGATACTTGTGACGAACGTACCTACATATTTGAGGAGTATTATAAATAAACCGTTATTAGTATGACGTAAATGAGGGAAATCCGATGTCCTGGAATTAATGTAAACATCATCTCGTTAGAATTATATTCGTGTTGTTGTCAAAACAAGAACTCTGCGCACTAGGCGAATGAGAGCTAGACCGAAAAAACATTTTAACCGTCACGACATTTTTTTATTTTATTATTTATGTACAAACAGTAAAATTGATACAGCTACGACATATTAGTATTGAGTATAAAGTTACCTACTGTTTATTTCTTAAGTTTTTTACATATTTCTCTACCAAACGTCATCTCGATAGTCACCACCTTTGTAACCATATCATCATTCATACAGGCCATCCATCGTAGACCTTCCCCTACTCTTATAGCCATCGACAATCATACTCAAAACTTTCCTAATGGATGGACATCATCACTAACCACCATCATCACCATCCTGAACGTGATCAGCCACAAGCTAGACAGCCCCTTTCTTGGGCACTGGGTTCAAGCACAAGTGCGTGTGCCCGGGGCTCCAGAGGGCGGCAAACACAATTTTTTTTTTTTTTTTAATATACTAATATAGTTTGTAAGTTGTAATACTAACAATATTATGGGCAAAATATGTCTGAACCACCTAGCCTTTTCCCAACTATGTTGGGGTCGGCTTCATTCTTGGACATACTCGTATGCTACTCAATACTTTAAAAGGAAATATAAGGTCTTACAAAGTTCTGGTGTGGTTTGGTCTAAACTTGTTCCTCTAGGAACACCACTGCTAAGAAAGTGGTCCTTCTATATAACCCATTGAGTCACATTCTTCGCTAGAAGGTTATCGCAACCTCATCAAATTCGGTAAGGGGAAAACGCGGCTAAAGGAAGCAAATTAATTACTGGCCTAATTTGGTTTTCCCTTTTTAATTCCAGATTACAATAATAATTTGTATTTGTTTTAAAAACCACAGAAGCCATCGTAATTTGTATTTTTGGTTTTCAAACTGCATTAACGTAAAGGTAAATTGGCTTACTATATATGAAAAACAATTTATATTTTAATAATATATTGAATTAAATGGTGCGTGCTTTGAAAATGCCACGTGTTTTGTGGTTGCAGCTGATAGTATGTACGTATTAACCATATAGGTCTCCGATTTCCTTAATGCGGTAGGTTATTCCGAATATTATGTCTCGAAACTAGAATATTATAACATTTTTTAGGCTCACTGATCTTTGTTGAGCATACGAACTCCTTAGGAGTTGTTTCAGTTCGTAATTCTGACAACCCGACCAAGGGACGTGTCATCCAGTAACTGGGTTTTGGAGGTCAGATAAGCAGTCGCTCTATGTGTAACATTTTGGTATTCAGCTGCATCTGGTTAGACTGGAAGTCGACCCCAATATAGTTGGCTAAAGTCTAGGTAGATGATGTTGAGGACTTGTTCCAACCGAACCCAATGCAGTTCATTGCTTAGGATCTCTTGCATGAGGAGTAAGTAGTATTTTTGCTTCAACTACTTCACAAAGCAGGCTACTTGAAGAATCTTGCTTCTGGCTAGTCAATGCTATTTTAAAGTAATGAGGATAGTTATACGAATGTAATCGACATCGGAGTTTCTTCATTTTGTCGGTACTGCATATGATTGCGGTTAATATGCCCGGAACGGTTAGATTTTCCCATCTCAAAATAACGCTTACATTTTAATCTCAGTCATAATCAGTGAAAAAATCCTGTAATTTACACAAATTTTTTACACTTTTTTGACATTGATTATAGCTCAGATGAAATTGCAACTTGAATTTTAAAGCTTTTTATCCCCTGAAGTGTCTAAGAGGATAGTTAATTTTGTGATGTAGATGCTAATTGGTATGGTTCGTAGCTTAGCCATATCTGATTGCCTAGGCTCGTACCCGACTAAAGCATCGTCACATTCGCTATTTTGTGTAGGTGTTTTTACCTAGCGCAAGAGTCAGGGCTTCACTTTATCAGTACACACTTTTGTATGGCGATATATAAATTATTATTTAAAATGTATGTGACTGTAAACGCACGACCCCATCGCGGCAGGTTGAGATGAAGATGGGGGGACGTGCTTGACTCCTACCGAAAGGACTGGCCTGGACTCACAAAAGACAGAATTGTGTGGAAAAGGGAGAGGGAGGCCTCTGCCCTTCAGTGGGACTGTACAGGCTAGTTAGATTAGATAGATTTTAAATATCTTTGACATATCAATTGTTTTTAGATTCTAGATAATTAGTGACGTCACCAGATTTAATATTTTGATGCAACAGGCGTCATTCTCCCGTACGTATCTCTCTGACGTCTTCCCGTTCCGTATTTTTTGGTCGACGTCATTATAAATAGGTACTGATTTCTATATTCGTACAGTATCAGTATGCTTTGACGTCAGTTCATTAATTAATATCGACTGGAATTGTAAACAAACCATGGGTTTCCCCGGGCATATCATGCGTACCTACAGGAGGTTATAGTTCAAAGTTGTACCTTCAAGTATGAGCTAAAATATTTCTTATGTGGTTGTGTTACAGGGTATTATTGATTGATGGCATCGTCTTAGTTAGCAGTTAATAAATGTAAAAGAAAATAATTATGTTCTAAAACTGCGTCTGCTTATGTTGGATTTTCCCAAAATTTATCTCAAAAAGTTTAAATAATTTTTATTGTCAGAGTACGAAGATTTCAGAAGATCAGTACAGGGTAGGATACATCGACGCGCAAACTGTAATCATGAATTCAGCACATGATCCTAGACCCCCTAGCGAAGATATTTTACTTCGGTTATATAAAAAAAAACCAGCTATTTCATAGAAAAGTGCAATACCTACGCGGTCAAAATGTATGGATTTTTTTTTTAATAACCAACTCAAAATTTCGACGCGCGGTTTCAGAATCATGTATGTAGGTAGTGAATCCAAGGTAACAGGTTGAGCGTCGATTTCCCTGCCATCCCGTATGTATTCGATGATGTACGCACGACGACATATGTACCTATATCAAGCTGTACATTTTCAATATAAGATGATCTCTCATTGTACGATAAGCCTATATAGTACCTATACAATGCGAGGTCAGCTAAAACTGCTGAAACGTGCAGTAGGCCGCATGTCACGCAGGTCCGAGGCATGGAGGGGTCTCGGTATGTAAAGATGGTCACCCATCCACAGACAAATCGCGGCAAGCGTAGCATAACCTGATCGATCGACCTGTGCGGCTGTTATTATTTAGCAACGGGCCCCTTAGGCCGCATGTCAGAGGTAACAAAACCAATATCAGCTGACCTCATAATCTACTAAAACACAACGCCAGGCCAGCTCAAGGTCAAAGGTTACTTTCAAGTGTTTCAGTAGAATATAGAATCGGGACATTTCTTGAAACAAAAGTCACAAAAAAAAAATCAACTAATGCTTCTTACCTCGTTAGACGAAAACATCTTGATCTCTACAGCTTTGCTACCTGTGATTGCGTGCACAGACGATCACCAAAAACTGGCGCTCCATATATAGCAGCTTTCTTAGAAACCATACCCGATCAATGATCGAATTCTGAAAATTGGATTAAGTACCGATAAAATTTTGTGGGAAAATTTTTATTAAGAATTGAATTTGCCCAGTAGTGGGACACAAAAATAGGCTAACAAAAAAAAAAAAAAGACTTGAATTGCATTTACTCACGATGAAAATAAAACACGCACAATGGAGCACATCAAGGATCCCAGCGGAGATCTATTGACAAGACTCAAGTCTGTATAGGTCTGCCAAGGTCAGTTATTTTGGCAAAATGCACTATGGCATTACCTACATATGTCTAGCCAACATCACCATACAACGTGGAAATGCTTCCAGCCTTTTGGGCACTTTTCTTGTTGACAGTGATGCGAATTTTTTGATGCCCTTTGATTATTTTCCTTCTTTTTTTAAGTCTTTTAACTTATATTATGTAAATATTATCTTGTTTGAAAATAAAAGTACTATGTCTAGCCAGTGATTTAAGGGTCCATTTTCCATCCACCTTCTATTCGTCCATCTTCAGAGATCTTTTAGGATAGATAAAGTCTTTGGGTCTGTGTTCGACAAAAACACTTCTTCTTCAGATACCAATACCAAATCAGTCCAGGGCCACTTCAAAATAGTTTTCATATCAATTTCAATCAAACTCCTCAGTGCTCTAGAGTAGACTGCCTATCACACTTAAGGTTATGTTACACCACGTTTTCTCAATAACCGCTCCGACCTTGAGCCTGCCATCGTTAATTGGCTAAATTGCATGCCTTTTAAGGTGGCACCACACTGCGATAATGACATCCTTGTATCAGTGCGCGTTGCCGTACATACTTAGTGTACTTAATTAAATGAAGACCTTAAGCGGAGGCTCGACTTGAGTCAGGAGTGAGTAATGTTGTTATGATTTGAATGTGCAGGAAGCTTTATGTTATTGAAATTGCTTTTTTATTGGCGCGCTTATGCTAAGGGCCGCCATTTTTTGGTTTGCCAATAAGGTCAAGCCGGTGATAAGGTTTTTTGTTCGAGTGACGTTTTGTTTGGCGAAAAGGGGTATAAAATAAAAATAATAAAAAAAAAAAAAAAAAAATTGTTTTTGTCTTGATAACTTGAGGCAAAACCTGGATCCTATTGATTAAAATAAAGAAACCGACAATCTGACAATTTTGTTAGTTCTTGTTGTCGTGAAAATGTGACAATCATGTAATTTTTTGATAAAATAATAATGTACATTTAATAGGACCCCGGTTAATAATGAGAAGAAGGCTGGAACACTAAAATAAGTTGGGCGTTTGTTGATAGACCTATGGCGGCATCTACATGACCTACGAACTACGCATCACCCTAACGTCACGCAAAATCCTGCATTGCGCAAGCAGAGTTTACCGCGCAACTAACATATATAAAACGCTCCGACATCAATCATAGGGCAGTTGCCCACCACACAGGACACCCGTGTGATCGGAGGATCCTCTCTTTTCTATGGAGGATGTGTGAACTTTACACCCTGTTCCTCATTCCTCTATGGACCTCCCACCCACAGATTAATAATAGTCCCTTTCGTTTGAGTGCATTATATCAGCCTGTTGACTAAACACACCTTTACAATTTTATGATACTATTATAACTTCGCTATACGTAACATTTTTAACAACTGGTTTTGCGCTTCATGCAAGCCAACATCATAAGACATTTTTCTACACATAAATGAGACAGCTGATGTCTCTATTATGTATCACAGTTATTATGGAGAATACTTCCTCTATACATAACATGAATTATGGAAATCCTTATAAGATTACGTTTAATTAATGGCCTCATAAAGCATTCTATGTGTAATTGCATTAAATTTTTATTACAATGTAGGTATATTAGTAGGAGTTAACTAAAAGAAATAAACTGCAAAGATTGTCATCATCCTTTTCTTGCCCTTAATCCAATTGATTTAGGGTCTTCTTGTTCCATAGGTCCTTCTCTATAAGTCGTCATCTCGGTAGTCTTCCCCTTTCTAGCAATGTCATCTTTCACACAGTCCATCCATCATTTCTTTGGTCTTCCTCCACCCACATTTGTAATTAAAACTTTTCTAACGACATTTTTTTCACGAAATCTTTCCTCGCAATAATTTGACGTAACACTCTCATATTATTGACAGTACTAATTTTGACACTTCAACAATATACATTGCCTTGCTCCAGTTGTCGTGAAGACCAATGTTTCAAAGATTTGCAGCGATGGATACTGTCAAATGAAACAAATGACGGTGCTAATGTATGACATAAAATTTACATCCAGTTCAAACTGAGCTATTCATTGCAGTTATTGTTTTACAAGTATCGAATTGAACCAATAACCTATAAATTGGCCTAAAATATCGATGCTTAGAATGTACGAGTGATTGGTTACCTACCGGTTGCCAAGGCTACCGGTGTGGTCACTTCAACTTTTACTATTTATGGGGGAAAACAAATCGGTATCTATGGCACGGCATTTGTCAATACGGAGAGCGTGTAGTTGTTTCTATAGGTAGTGATTTATATGGTAATCCGTGGATAGATTCTTACTATGTCCAAAAACCGTTTGTTTTTCTTACCATTGGTAGCTTCAGGTTATAGCTAGATAAGCCTAGTTAGCCCTCTAAAGTACTGCATTGATTTTACTGAGATATCACTACCAGGTTCAATAAATTAACACTTTGCGGAACAGTAAACGCCCACAGATGTGATAAAAATAAAACTTCTATTGTGTCTTGTTCAATACCGAAAACACACCATTTAAGTGGAATTTCATGAATCTCAAGCCTGATAAAAGGGGTTCCTAGCGGCACATTGTCCAGTGCAATACTATTTGTCAAAACTTTTTTATTTATTATGATAATAGCTTAGAGGTCAGTCAAAAATCTGCCTTATGGCCTTTGACAGAACATTACTGGGCTGTACTTGATTTTGCATCTACAGTAGTGACCCACGCACATAGTCCACACCTCGTAAGGAAAAACAGACATAAATAAATGTCTTTTGGGTCCCGCACACCTTTCACTCCTAATCCAAGCCCGCGTATCATATAATGTTTATAATTAAAACACTTGAAGAGTACCTCAAAAGGCATATCTTGGATATTTCCAACTAATGCTACTGTTTTTGGTGTTATCTCGTTCAGCCGCCATTTTGGGACCAGAGACAAGTTTTTACACTCTTCTAAATAAGGTTAGGTCTTGCTAATGGTAATATTAATCTTGATGTATAAATATATTTTTGTGGACGCCATTAAATATGAATTTAATGAAGGGTTTGGAGGCTTAATCGCTTTGTTTTGTGTCGTTTATGATCTGTTGTTGTGATAATTTGGGTGAAAGAGATAGAGGATTATTTCTTGTGTCGTATTGGAGGTATTCTGGAGTTTATCCATATATCGTTCAGTCAAAATCGTTGACTATTTCCTAATCTTTTGATTTATAGCCAAATCACACTGTGTAGTATCAAAGGAATAGGTGATGTGCGAATGTGTTATTGTGGTTTGACTTAACCCGTCACATTTGATTGCTAGTAGCACCCAGTCTTTAGCGAAAATGGGAACAGTTGCCTTAAAACAGCGGGTGGTTGATGGTGCAACCAATATTAATGATTGGACTATAGATCAAACTATTGTGATATCGAATTTCGATTCTATTACGTAAACATACTGTTGTTTCGAGCTCTTGCGGCCTCTTCAATGGAAACGTGACAACCCAAAATTCAAAGCTCCCAAAATCACACTAGTAACAGATATAGTTGGATAGCGTTTCGCGTTAACTCGAAACCTAGACATATTCATGCCGTGCCGAATTCTCCGAACGATGGCCGAACACTGACGGAATAACACGAAACTATTCCAGGAAACACGAACAAAAAGCGAACCGACTAACAATTATTAGCATTCTACACACGTCAACTATAATAATACAATTAATTCCGTTTGTCACATCTGATAACCAACTTACCACGTTCTGTTTGCTGATATATTGATCCTTATTTGTGGACTATAAGAGTGATTTTCATGTGGTTGAGGTGTATTGATGCGGTTATAAAGAAAATCTTAAAAGGGTCTCTACGTTATGGGAGGTAGACCATTGGGAAAATTGATTCTGCGCATATATGATTTCCTACTTATAAATAAGTGTAATTATTGTTTATTTTATCTTGTCATCGCGCGTCATAACACAAAGAACTGCAGGTCTCACATTGGCAGAACTTAAATTTATTTAAAATTACGCAGATTTTTTTGTATTTTGGGTTCTGCGTTTTTGGAACTGGCAAGAGCATGATAGTATTTGAATACTTATCCTTAATTTTTTCTCTACAATCCTCCATCTTCCAAGTTGATATTGACGTTGTGAGAGTGAGTCTGTTTGGTTGCAATGATTTCAAAGGTGAACTACCAAACACTTAGACTTATTAAGACTTTAAATACTAAGACTTCTAAAGACATTAAATATTTAAACTTCTAAAGACTTTAAATATTTAGGCTTATAAAGACGAAATATTTTTGGCTTATAAGTCTACAAAAGTTTTCGTCCCGGAAAATAAAAAAATTTAGACGCAGCAGGCATGGTTCTTTTTGTGTATGTTCCTGTCGATGGTAACTCTTTGACATCGAGCTGGCCTAGCGTAAGTACGGAGTTTAATTCGAATAAGCCAGAGGGGTAATTGCGTAACACACTAACAGTAGGAATGGATTTCATTTTGACAGTTCAACAACATGCATTGCGTTATTAACGTTGTTAAGTAGACAAATTTTTCGAACATATGCAGCAATGGATTAGCAATATCCTTCAAAATTATTCATATTGTTTTTTACGCAATTAGGGTACCTACAGCTTGTACTGGTTTTGTTATCACTGACGTGTGGTTTACTGTACAGACACTAGCACCTCAAGCTAATGCAATCTGTCAAATTTCTTTTATAGACTTTAAACTTTATCGCTAAAGCATAAGGTTCAAAGTTGATTGGGAAAATTTAGCAGTTTCGGGTAACTTGATGTGCTGGCATCTGTACCTATCTTCTTTAAAACAAACTGTGCTTAGGTAAAATTGATTTTCATCCTAATTAGTTTTTTTTTTTTATTTGTACAAATACCAAATTTTTAAGAACCTTCAAAACAAAGCTACAAAATTAAATACTCTGATGATATCTATCGCTTAAACCCACGTGAAAAAACAATTAAAATTAAATGTTGATAAGATAGACAATTTTGACGCTTCCCAGCGGTATGTGTTGCTATAAAGGTTTGATTTACTGAGGTTAAGCAACGCTTGCCGCGATTAAAAAAGGCGTGGTGACCCTGAGTTTAGTTTGAGGTAATTAGAATTCGCGAACGCGCATGTGCCGTATGTTAAGTGAAGTTAAGTTTACTGTATGTGATTAAGTTGACTAGGTAGGTACAGACGCCAGCACATAAAGATACTACAATCTGTCAAATTTCTTTAATGGATTTTCAACTTCAATCATTAAATCATAAGGTTCAAAGTTGATTGGGAAAATTTTACAGTTTCGGGTAGCTTGATATGCTGGCGTCTGTACATACATGTAAACAAGCAAAACTTTAATTTGCATTGCATTGGAGAAAATATGATTATTTTGTAAGTCACAGCTTTCTTTTGTTGAACACGATCGTTGACAGTAATTCGGTGAGAACATTTGGTAACAGCCTTAAAAAAACAGTTTTTTTTTATTATTCCAAAATACAGCTTGTGAATTTGTTGACTGACACCCATCTGACACCACAAAGTGATGAGTGATATTTCAAGGACGCGTCACGCTTAGGCACATTTCGTTACATGAGAGGGAATAAAGATATAACTCTCTCTGTCCCTCACACCAAATCTCTTTTATGCTTTATTTTACCTGCACGCGCAATTTTTTTAAACACTTTCTTTTATTTTAAGCCTTATAGAGAGGATCAGCCAGAGGGTCAGATAGGCAGTCGCTCCATGTAAAATACTGGTACTCAGCTGCATTCGGTTAGACTGAAAGCTGACCCCAACATAGTCGGGAAAGGGCTAGCATCTGCCTTGCCCCTTGCCCATGAAGATGACAGAGGATCAGCCTATCGACAACCCGCTTTTGCGACTCAACCTTCCTCTCAAGGAAGAGGCGCTTAGTTCACCTCGGCCAAGTGCGAGTAATCGGTGCTAGTGATATCACCCATCACAAAATACCCTTGAACCGTCAAAATATAAATAAGATTGTCAAATTATTCAAATGTGTTTCCTAACCGGTCTAAGTAGACTTCAATTAGTACTATGTAATTACTGAAACAACTAGCTTCGAACACTTATAGAGCCCACGCAACGCATAATAGACTCGTTACTTCGTACTTACCACCTCTGTTTTGTCTACGGGATTTTGAAGTAATAAATTGTAAAGGTTCATCATTATTATTGTTACTGGCAACCTTGGTTTTTGAACTCTGTGGATAGCCTTTCTTTTCTCCCAACAGTGAAAATATTAAATCATCTAGGTATTGTATAATACCTACCTAGACCATAGACCAAACATTTTTATTCTAATCGTTTTAAAAAAGACGAGCTTTTGAAATATTTGAAATCCATTCCATTGCCGGGAATGTTCCACAAGTCGAATACTTTATGACATTTTTGCTTTTAAAAATATTTAAAAAAAAGTGGGTTTGTATTTATGCAGAGCAAAGGTGTTTAAAAAAATGTACTAAACTTTCCAAAGAGGTCAAAAACAAAAGCACATGCTTATTTCAACAACCACGGTTATTTAAATAAGTATAACTTCTGATTCACGGAGCCGATTTCGTCGCCATGTACTTACCTACAGTACATATTTTATAATCTAATACAATCACTGCGTGCCTTATCGTTCCAACTTAATGCAAATTCGAATATTCGAAATTTAAAACCTCAAAGTCTTGCGCACGCGCCGCTAACATGACTCACACACGCAATAGGGTCACGACACTCGCTCCTACTATAGTTAACTATAGTATGTAGTTTGTATGAAACTATATAAATGCCGCTTACCAAGTTTTGATTGCGTTTCGTTATTTGTGGATAAAAAGTTTTGATAGTTTGTTTTAAAAAAATGTCATCCTTTTTGCAAAATGCTCTGGCACTATTGGCAGATGACAGTTTTGTCGGCAAAACGTTTCCTTTCTAATAGCAACATTAGCAGGTGTGGAGATCGTGGTTAGTAACTGAACAAAAAAACAGTGGTTCGTAGAATCATCATCAAAATATGCAACAACAACATACAAGTAATTTGGTAGCATCTCTCACTATCATTAACTTACTAAAACCTCTTTGTGTATAAATCGATACAGCATAGTAGATACCTCAACACAAGAACGACGACCTTCTACCAATCTCATCTTACACGTGCAAATAACACCAACATTTTAATCAACAAAACCACTTTTTACCATAACCGAATCGTGTACCCATCACTGTCAATTTAAACACATGTTAAATTTGACAGTTCAAGTATCAAAACGTGTCAATCACGCCAAGCGCCTACGCTTCGCCGCTACGTAGGATCGAGCGACGAATACATTATTTTATTGTAAGTAGGCGAGTGCTCCATAGATATGACTGGCGACGACAAATTGTTATTACGAATTAATCGATTCCCCGCAATCGAGAGATCGAGTAATCGGTTGATATTAATTTAGTTTAGTGATTTATGGAAGGTACGAGTATGTATGTGCTTCGTTGTATGCTAATTTTGAGACAGATGCGGTCTGTAGTGCAGTAATGGGCGCTTAGTAACAGGCAACCTCCTAATCAATAATCTTTATGCCTGTTTTAATAAGAAATTCAAAAAAAATATGTCTCCGTTTATTTAAAAATACTTTCTCAATATTTTGCTAAGCAGGTCAATTTTTTCTCGTTCGAAGTGTCTCTGCTTTTTGCTTCAAAGTTGCCAATCGTCTAATTTTTGGTTTAATTTGGCTCATCAGAAAATTAAATGATAATAGAATATTCTCTGACCAGTAAATCAGCTGTCAAAACTCAGGTGTTGTGATTGAAAAAAACAATAGCCAATCATATTAGTTGATAAAGATCAAAATAAATAGAAGCCAGTAAACGGGGGTTTACTAAAGTCAGGAATAACTGTAAATTGACGACGATAAAGCCTACAAATTCGGGCTTCCAGTAAAGTTAAAAGTTACGGAACCTTCCTTTATTTGATTTTGAAAAACGAACACCATTATGGAACCCTGTTACAATAACTCTACTTCGAAACACTATCGCTTCTAATTTCTTGACGGCCAGTGTCATCGGGGTTATCAGATAAAAAACTTTCGAGTTAGAAACAAGGATCGCAATCATGTCCCACAAACCACCATTTTTCACACTGAAAAGCTTTATCTTGTAGAAAACCATTGCTTTTACGGTAATATTATTAATTTTATTTTCTCTTTCGCCATCTTTTTTATTTTTAGCATTACTGGTGAACATTTTGTTTTCTCTTGTAAAGGTGACAGCCTCCGTATTTCGATCTCGCGCGGTTTATTTAAAAGTCTTTCAAGTATTTTCGAAACTCGATAAATCCAAAGGTGAGTTTCCGCATTCCCGCCAATATTCCATGTTAAAATTGCAATTGACAGCTGTCATTGCAGTCTGAATGCGAAACGGCTGTTTGACTTTTTTGTCGATGTTTTAAAAAGATAGCTTGTGTGGTCTCTGGCGATGTTGTTTTTGACAAATTCGGTTATGATCGTTGTCGGTGGATGATGAGTTGTTTGCATTTTAATTAGTATGTTCTGCATTTGCCTTGCCCTTGGTTTTAAAAGAGAATTCATTTTTTTTTTCAGTTCTTCTTCAGACTTTAGATAAAGGTTGTCACTGAATTCCTTGGGCGAAACTTTAATGCCCAAGAAATTCGATGCTATTGTTCTGCAATTTTGCCTGTCTTAATTTTTTTATATTCCTCTCAGGTTTCTACCAATATTATTGCAGTATATGACTGCTGACTTGGCTGCACCTTAACTTTTCATTACGAGTTAAGACCTAAATTAAGAATTAAATTAATTAACCATATCGGAAATTATATTTTCGAGCCGTTTGGGGTTGAAACCCTCGGGCCGTGGGGTCCGAGTGCTCATGGTCTTTTTAAAGAAATTTCAAAACGGCTGGTTGACACTTCCCGTGACCCAAGGGCTGGCTTTTACCTTGGCCAAAGGCTAAGCATTGCCATACAACGTGGCAATGCCGCCAGTCTCTTGGGTACATTACCAGTCGACAGCGATGCGGATGAATTTTTCGACGCTATGGTTTTAATTTTGTTATTTTTGTTAATTAAGATAAATAATAAAATATAAACAGGAGAATCAATTAAGCTACACGTAATACAGTAAAATTCCCATTTAGCATTTATTCCTAAGTGTTGACATATCGTGGGTGTTGTCTAGATAAATCGCCCAGATCAAGCGTTCTTGACCTAGTGCTGAAGTGGTAATAAGTAGGTTGTGCTAACCGTATCACTTGTTGTAACAAGTACCTATTAGTGATCATGTTTATTGGATTTACATCAAATCTGATATTTCTTTAGATATGGATGAGAAATATGTTTTCGTAGAAAACAACTTAATTGCCCCTTTGTAAATAGATATAACCGTTTTGTGGATTAAGATAAAACTCAACAAACTCAAACTCAAAGCATTTATTTCAATTAAACCATTTACAGGCACTTTTGAATTGTCGAGAAGTCAGTCAGCACCATTCAGCTCAACCATTTTGAAGGGAGCTAAATGATCCAACCCTTTACATAGCTGAAGGCAATGTTTAGTTCGTCGTTTAATGAGGTCTTATTTTAATAATGGTGACTTTCCATGATTTTGATAGACACTGACGAACTAGAACTACTAGGCAACCAGAAATTTTGAAGAGGAGCGATGAAATACATCTGGACTTTCGGGTCTCTATGCAGAGAAGTTACAAGCATTGATAACAATGCTTACCTGAGAGAACATTAAGTTGTTGGCGTTGTCCAGCATATGTTTTTATAGGTTTTCTATGGATGATCGTTATTTATTCATACATGTGTAGTGCATAGAGAGTCCTGTTTATAGTGAAGACATCTCTAGAATCAACAGGAATCTCCAAAAAGGTACCTCCTGTTGTCGTCGCATCGGCGAAGACCAAAGCGAGCGTGAAAAAGGATTTTTTCGCATGAGCAGGCCGTGTGTGGTCCACACGCATGTAATGTAGCTAAGTTGACAATTGCAAGCTATTTGCTTAGTTTGTTAACAATGAAAATTACATAGATGTTAACGGCCGGGCTCACGTACGCTACATGAGTCAAACGATATAAACTCAGTAATAACCAGACGGACCATAGCCACACAATCGAGAACTTATCGATTCATCGTCGGTCCCGCGTCGCGTGCCAAACCAATGCTATTCGCGAAGCCATACGATTAATTTATTTATTGAAATCAATACTAATATCTGCCAAGACAATGGCCCCAAATGAAAATGCGTACACACATATGGCATGTCGGAATGCTAAACGGAGCGGCGTCATTTATTCAATACGCCATTTTGCATTCGATTTTGAGGTTATTAGATGCAATCGGAATGCGTGCGGCCATACTTGATTCCGTTCGCCTATATTCGGTCGTCTTCGGCTCCCGTCGGCAGTTTATGGCGACAATTGACGTATGTAATGGCGGTGTCATAGATTTCTGGGAAGATAAAAAGCTAATTAAATTCATAGGGAAATTGGTATTGAAAAAGAATGCCGAAATGTAACGCCGTATTAGGGTTGTTTTATGGTTGTTTTAATGTGGTTGGGTTGTGTCATCCGCTCATCGTTTATTTATAAATACAGTTTGTTAGAATAATAAATGCGTCACATATTTTTAAATCACGCAGTTTTTAATTGTTTAGGGGAATGTTGTTATCTAACTCTGTGTCGTCCTATAGTTACACGTGGATATATTTAATAAATATCGACATTCATTAGGCGAGCGTACACAGAAACTATTAATGAGGTAACTACTGCCAAGAGTCACGATCTCCTTATAATATTCTTGAATGGCTATTACAGGTCCTGTGTCACAATAAAGCACGCGACCACAAGCAGCTCATTGTCATATCCTGAAAGAATCCAAAGGAAAACTTATACCAGGAAAGATACTCGTTCTTCTGCGAAAATTGTATGTGTCAACGTAGGAAAACTGTTTTCCGCAGAGTATGCCGCCGGGCACTGGCAATATATTCTGTCCCAAAATTGTATGATGAAAGTGTAAACAAACCCTGTTTAGGTTAATTCCATACCTACACAATCATTCACTAAAGAGAATTAGTAATACATTTATCTGTAAGTATTTAGAAGATTTTCACTTTTAGTGACAAGCTAAATAGAAAAAAAAAATCTTCAAAACATTAGATACTTATTTATTACTGTTTTGACGAGTTTTGATTGGCTATCACAACTTTTAGGTACCTGCGTAATTGTTGCATAAGTATACTCCAGTATTTTTCCTGTTTACAAATTTCTCATACTTACCTATTTTGTACCTGATAAAGAATTATAGCAATATTTCGGTACGCTAGTTACGTGTTATGCTAGTTTTTGATGACCATGAGTGGCCTGTAGGTAACTAGAAAGTCTCCTTTTTTTTAAAGTATCACATGAATGATATAACCAATATTTTGTAACAATTTTATAATTTAATAGAGTATCCGTGGAATTTCTTGCCCGTTCTTCTCCATAGGTATCTCCTACGCTTTGAAATGGGCAACTAGCTTCATTTTTCTGACTGACCGATCCCTTGACAATTCAAAAGTGCCTGTAATTGGTTTATTTGAAGTAAATGCTTTGAGTGAGTATTTCTGCACAGGTGACGGAATAATTCGATCACTACTCCATTGCAATCGAGTTTAATTTAACAGGATGAAGGTAGATTACATGACATATCATCAAACTTTGCAGTTGTATCATCCTACAAAAGTGAATTACGATACACTTATGTATGATGATACTTGTACTCAACGCACTTGTTCAAAAACATTTGATGCATCATTCATTAACACCTCATAAAATTATACACAAACTTAGTTTTGTTTCAAAATAAGTTACTGTTTTATTTTAAAACGGATTCCTTGGCACAACTGTTCTTGGCATACATAAGTGTATCACACGGATTATTTACGGCTGCCACTAGGTGGTTACAACGACAGCCATATTGTAACATCGTCATTGGATATAGCGAATGTCGCTGACCATTGGTATGGCAGTTGCAACTCGCGAGTGGTCTGTCTTCGGGTACACTTACGACGAATCTTTACTGATTTCATCAGCATTTTGCGTCTTGATAACTCTTTTAACCTCTTATTTATAAACGTTGCTCAAAGTTAAGCGACGTTAAATATGTCTTTTTTTTTGTTTTCTTTTGGCATTTGATCAGATGTCGACTATTCTGCCAGCGTCACGTGACGGCAGCGCAGAGGCGGGCCGTCGACTTTGTACTTTGTGGTAGATCTACAGATGTTAGTCTCTGAAAAGACGAGGACAAGGGCTAATTAACTTACTATACAAATAAATAAATTAAAAAAAAAAACAAAGGACACTTAGGCGTCGAAGTACTCGGGCTAACACAATATAAATATTCTAAACTACAATCGATTGAACAGACGATAATCATTACATAATCTATCGAGACGTCAACACACATTTTAACATAATTAGGAAAAACTAAAATTTTATCAGCTTAGGGTAAACTAGGAACAGTCATATCGTCCCTCGCATGACTAAAAGTCCTATCTCATTTTTTTAGCTGATTTGAATTAGGACAACCACATTTTTCTTTTCGTGATTCTTTACATTTTGTTGCCTTTCAAAATGGTTATATTTTGAGATCCAAATAACATAGAGGTACGACGGTTAGTGAAAAATGCAAAGAATCACGAATAAAAAACTGTAATTTTCCTAATTCAAATCAGCTAAAAAATTAGGAAAATGAGACAGGACTTTTAGTCATGCGAGAGACGTGGTACCTTTTTGTGAGAGGGATCGTGAATAAACTGTTAAAAGTTTTGTTATTGCACCTCTAGTAACAGAATTAGGTATAACTTAACAGTTTACTTCGGATAGCTATCTACATTCATGTTATTGAGACCGGCCATTAGTCGTTCACACAACTTTCTGCAAGGCAATTTAGACATTCAATCAGTAGCCAAGCGACACTGATGTCGCACCGATAACCTTTATTCATCTATCTATCATTATTCAGTTTTACACGTTTGATTATCATAGACATTTCAATCAGCTCCAAACTGGATTTTGATATTAGGTAATGTAAAAGGAGTTTCTTGTCGTGTGGTCAGTCCAGTGGTATGTCCAGTGATGAGTAGGTACAACCTCTATTATCTATTACGGCGAACGATCTGGCACATTTGGCAAGCGGCTTGGCATAGTACGCCAATACACGGGTGGTTGCTCATTCCCCAATATAGATCCTTAGTCACTACTTACGGTACTTCTGCGTTTGGATGAAAACCTCTGTATATCTAAAGGTATAGGAGTTTTTTGCCCGTTCTTCTCCATAGGAACCTATTAGGTACACTTCGGAATGAACTAGCTTCATCATTCTGACTGACCAACCTTTTGACAATTCAAAAGTGCCTGTTATTGGTTTAATTAAAATAAATGTTTTGAGTTTGAGAGGAAAAACGGTAGGCAAATTACATATATTATTGATGAAAAAAATTCAGTATATTCTTATTTTAAATCATCTGTCTACCTTTTTTTTTGTGGATGGGAAATCATCAAATGATCCCTACCGCTCTGGGTGGAGCGGAAGAGAGTGTCAGACTCTTACTGACTAAAACCCACCCGTGTTCCTTCCTTAGCCCTTTATGTTCCGGGGTAGCGGTAACCCTTTCGGACAATTCCGCAATCACCTGTCTACCTTACCTTTGTTTTTAATGTTGGCTTCTAGACTAAACAAATGCAGTTGTAACCAGAGTCTTAATACCCCCTGGAATGAGGTATTTCCTGAAGGTCGATCGTCAACTGTTCTCGAATGACAACTGAAGACTTCTCGAATGTCTGTGGTCTCGAATTCTCGATATTCGAATATGAACCATTGCTTATCCACTATGAACTCTGCACTTTTACATGTAGACAGTTGCAAATAAAAAGTCCACTATCACTCCAAAATCATGAGGAAACCATCATGTCTTAGAACCAAAATTTCGAAGACTTGTGACGTCTACCAATCTGCACTAAGCCCGCGTGGTGGACTCTCTCATACTGAGAGGAGGCCTGTGTCCCGGTAGTGGGAACATTACAGGCTGATTATGCTCCAACCTTCACCACGTTCGCTTAAAAAGTTCTTCTTGAAGATCTCTTTTGTCTTTAAAAATAAGAACATCAAACCAAACACGCTCTACCGTCTTTCGCTGGTGTTCTAAGGTCCTCTCGTCAGTCACCCTTGTCAGTCGTACAATTAAATATGAATACTAGCCGTTGTATTAGCATTGCACGTCGGCTATCTACAGCGTCGTAGGTATGAGTCACGTCCTGCTGCCGATGCCACAGGATTTTCCTTCTGGCTTTATGATTTCCTGGTACCTCCCTGTGTAAAAACAAATATTTGAATTAAATATTTACTCAGAAAACAAATATTTTTGAAAACGATCAGAGGGACAATTCTCGTAATTATAAAAACGTTCACAGTCTGATCTCAGTCTCTATGTCAAAAACACCTCTAATTTCCCTACATTTTTGACAAGCTTTTGAAATTGATTGTCGCTGAGATGAGATTGCGACAAGATTTTGAACGTTTTTAATTACGGGAATTGGCCTTCAGATCACACCCATTTATCGCCTGTGACAACATTGTCATTTACATTACTAAAGAATCTTGCGCATATTGTAAGCAAAATAAGGTTTATCACTTGTATCACCTACCTGGGGTCAGTCCGAATGGAAAACCCATGGCAGATAATAGGTTAAATCTAAAGGAACTTAATATTTTTGACAGTGCCAGTAACGTGTAGAGGAATTGATTTTTAAGCCAACATGATCTTGCGGAGTTTATGTTTAGATCCCTCTCACAGAGAGGAGACCTGTGTCCCAGCAGTGGGAAAACCTAGGCTGATTATGTATGATCCTACGGTTTTCAGTTACCGAGCCATCTTTGCTCTCTTCGATTTTCTGAATTTACAAGTTTCACACTTGACGGTCATGTCAAGGAAAGTCAAACCTAAAATTGCAAGAGTCACCAGGCAGGACCGATCAACCGGGACCATTCAGTTTCAATCTATACCTAGACTTAAATTAATAAACGACAGAAATCTTGGATTTACTAATAGAAAATCCATACTAATATTATAAATTCGAAAGTAACTTTGTCTTTCTGTCTGTATGTTACCTTTTCACGCCTAAACCACTGGACCGATTTAAATGAGATTTGGTATAGAGACAGTTTGAGTCCCGGGGAAGGACATAGGATAGTTTTTATCCCGATATTTCCACGGGATCGACACTTATGCGGGTGAAACCGCGGGGCGCAGCTAGTTCTCAATAAATCCACAAACAAGAGCGCCTGCACCTATTAATGAAATATGTTTAATTCATTGATCAATCTGCAATTAATCGTCCCAGCGCTATAATTACATACTACAGCAAAATGCACTCGCCCAGATCATGTTTGTAGATCACTCTTATCTCCACTGAGATAATTAATTACTAATTGACTAGAAACTCTAGGAAATTATAGCGAAGAGCTTCCTGTAGCGTTACGTCAGTGACGGTTCTGGGCTCTGGGTGTGACATGAATGAGGTATGCTGTAAATAGGTTCTAACCTTAGAATATTGAAGATTTAGCCTAAATGAGGATTATTCTTGATTATACTCGGTCTCTCAGTGCTGAGCATCGTGACCCATTTGAAAGTTAGCTTAACAGAGTTTGATGTCAAATATCTTGGTCGTGGGCTAATCTTGGGGCTTCCTAAAATAAAAGTTCGAAAGAATAGGGAAATCGAGATAAAGAATTCGGAGATATACGAAATTGACTCCAAATAGCACTCTAACTACGTGAAATGATACTCGTAGTCGCATCTGGCTGACCAGAAGCTAACAGTAGTACCTACAAGTGTGTAAGTCTACAAGTTTATGCGCTCCAAACCTGCGCTTGTGAAAGCTAAATAGTCCATTCCTGGTTTGGATATTGAACAATTTACGCGGGTAGGGAACTAGGGACTTGGGCCTTTACTTCTGTACCTAAGTTCCTAGGATTCGACAATTCTAAGTCTCAAGTGATTAGGTTACTTATAGGCAACTGTGCATCATCATTGACCGCGGATTGTCATGTGTGATAGTCTGTGGTCTAAATAGGCCTGTCATAACCTCTCCTTAAAAAGAGATTCATGAGAAGTAAGCAAGTCCTTGGCTGCTCATAGAAAATATTTGACTACTTCTGTAGGTTAATATTTCTAAATCATGGACTCTAGATTTTTGCATAGTTAACAACCAATTAATTTGCAAATTAGAAGCAATAGATAATGAGGCTATTAATATTAATCAGGAGACAATAATTAATATGGATTTAGAGCTCACAAAACACAGTTGCGGAGAACGAGAACTAAATGATGGGCCAAAATACCTTCAGTATGGTTTTCTTTATCTTGTTATAATCGATTTGGCGCTTTTAAAAACACCATTGTCACGGTAATTCACTAAATACAATTAACACTACTTAAACGTAATTTGTAACTAGTTACAATTATTTTAAGTATATCTGAAAAACGTTTGAAGTTGAAAGACTTTTTAATAACTTTTGCTTGTTATTTATTTAATGTCGTGGGTTTTATGAGATTTTCTCAAATCATGTTTTTGTGGTAAATGATCATTTTAAGTACATAAATACTATCTGATTATCTTCATGCAACTGTTCTCCAAATAAAGACATAATGACATTACTAGACATTATCTCGCTCTATTAACAAAATAAATGAATCAATGTTTTTTTGATACTTCGTGTCATTACAATTCGAAGTGTGAATTCATTAGCAGCTCTACCAGCAATTTTCCACAAAGACTTTCTTTAGAACTGTAATCTTTTTGTCGGCTTCTTTTTTTAATGCTTCGCTGACGTTTTTAAATATATATTCTATTGGCATTAGGTATAAGTTAATGGTTAATGATCGTCAAATCATAGTATATCCTCTACAACATCAGTTGGTTTTGTTAATTTAAGCTAAAACTTTTTGGTACATCTTATATGAACGAAATAAAATTGTTGTACCTAATTCATCATTTCCTCTGACTCCCAACAGTTAAAATCGTTCAAATGCAAGAAAATTTTAGTCGCAATTTCTTTCACTTCTTTGAGAATTTGATCGTTTGTAAGTATTTAATAGTGTATCTACCTAAATCTTATATAATACGGAATGAATCACGCCGAAACCCAACATCACACGCAACTTTAACCAGAAGCAATTCATTTGCAGCCCTGCGTACGATTGTCCACATCTATTATCAACCACATAAATACACTCGATCCATATTCATAGTGGCTCGGACAGCCGACAGCACAGCCGCTGTACCGTGGACAGCCCGCCTCTCCCGCGCTTTGTAGTCGCCGCCGGCCGCGCGGCCAATAGCGACGCGCCCCGCCGACCAATGGCCGAGGTGCGTGCGCGCAAGAATTAAACCATTTAAACTGTTTATTGATAGGGTTGAGAGGTGTAGTATACTGTTTTTAGGTATTACATTACTAAAATCCATTTTCTTTTTAATATAATTGCGTGGATAAGTGAGATTTTTGCTTAGAAATGTCTTGTAATGTCAGTTAGATCATATTATTATATAAAATTCTATTGGTTATGATTATGTCACCGCTCTCGATGGGCGTGTCAATAAATGGGAGAGTAAAATACCAAATGCAGTACTCCATTTTAAAATACTAATTAATCGGTATTGGTATAGTTCATCCGGAAGGAAAACCTCTACGTTTATTAAAACCAACACAAAAATGTTGCTATATGGAAATTCCTTACTTTTTTCCACGTGTCATTAGATTGTTCCGGGAATATCGTCACGTTGACGGAAACCACACCATTATTTAGTATGCGAGTGTCAATCACATGTCAGGTTAACGAGAAATAGCGTTTGTAAAGATATTAAAGCGATTGCAAAAACACACCGTTCAAAGACGGTGACATCAATCAGCTGGATATTCTTAATTTATTTATACTTTATTGTCTACCAGAAAATACATTACAATGATATTAACGAACAGAAACAGCCTATAACTTTTCCACTACTAGGACACGGGCCTCCTCTCTAAATGTGGGCCGAATCCACCACGCGGGCCCAGTAAGTGTTGATAGACATAACGTCTCCGAATATTTGGTTCTATGACATGCCGGTTTCTTTACGCCCTCAGCTGGATATTATTTTCCATAAAATAAGAACATCACATGAACTACTGGAACAGCCGATCAGCTCATCTAAATAAAGCATGATCAAACACACGTAGGTACTCATTAATAGGAGGGACATATGCCTAGTCAAGAACGAAATACTATACCTAAAGACGAAACTTTTCACTCTCTGAATCTCTATCATCATAGTAAGACCACAAGACACGTATATAGCAAAGATTAGCGACGCCAATGCTAACGCTGTCGACTACGGTGAACTCTGGGCGAAACTGATATATTTTAGAATCATTCATACCTACGACTAAGAAATATAGTTGCAAAGATTAATACTTATGAAATACCTAGTCTACAAAAGGTCTAGTCTAAGTCCTGTCTGTTTAAAAAGCCTTTTCCTTTCGACATTTCAGCTATTGTACAAACAGTAACCCAAAAATACAATCACCAAATTGCAATACCTTCAAACCCAACACCATACTTTACAATTCCTCTCTTCAATCAATACAGTTCTCTCTTAACATTTCACAGGCTCCCTAAAAAAGCAGCCCTACATGAATCAACTGCTCGCGATACGATCGCGTTTTGTCTCTGAATGTCGTTCCCTTATCGACATCGGCGACTTTGACTCGCCCGACACTAATTGTGTGCTATCGACAGTCTAAAACGAAAAAGTGCCACTTGAATCATGCAAATTAGGTACTTTTTTTGTGTAAGGTGATCCGTGTTTTGTTTCGCCGGTTGATGCTGTTTTGTTTTGTTTAAATAGTTCGTGATGTGGAATGTATTCCACAGGTATGCTGTGTAAGCCTTTTTAAGATTTCTGCTAGTGCTTCGTTTTCCTTATGGGGTTGCCTAATACAATACTTGAAATGGCTCCGATATTTTAAAATATATAGATGTTTTCAATAATATGATTGTGAATCTATAGGACTTTTCTTAATCAAATTATTGGATCTGATGACCATTCGTCACATTAGCTATTTCTACTAAGTAATCTAGGAAATAGGAACCGCTAAAGTCTTGTCGAGTAATTTCTTGAGCATCGATTCCCTTCTCTCTTGTCTATTTTAATGGCATCACCCTTTCCCTCCTAAACATCAAAACATGCTCTTTTTACGTGTACAGACGCCAGCACATCTAGCTTCTACAATCTGTCAAATTTCTTTAATAGATTTTCAACTTTATCGCTAACGTTTAAGGCTCAAAGTTGATTGTGATAATTTGACAGTTTCGGGTAGCTTGATGTGCTGGCGTCTGTACATCATCAGCTACGTTAAGATCTATCGAGTTATCTGTACCTATCTTCTTCTTAGCGTATCGATGGCAAAAAGTTCAAACATCTTTGGCCCAAAATTCAGCTGCGCGAACTCCGCTTACTGACGCAGTCATAAGATCATCAGTTTCATTTAATTTCGTATCTACTACAGCAACCTTTTCTATACTGATCCCGAAGCATTCACGCATATGTAGCGACACATGTATTAAAATAAATATAGAATCAGTTTCCTACGACATTTAATATATTCTTCCGTACATGGTAATATTTAGGTAGGTCTCAACTTCCTGCTACGTCACCTAGTTGCTTTGACTTGCAAATGTGTTCGAATTTAACACGGAACGCGGCGTGGGCGTACCGCGGTGCTTGTACCGTAGCGTGGTGAGATGGTCGGCCCTCTAATTAGTTTTTTTGAGTGGTTGCTGGATCAAATGCCACTGTGTTCTTCATCCAAAGCAACGTGTGGATTGTGGTTTCTGCCAATAAGAGAGGAAATATTTTAGGAAAGGTTCCTACAGGTCTATCTGCACCGTAATTTGCGCATAATCTGAATCATGTTGAAGGATATTGCAAATCCATTGCTTTATATATTTGAAAAAATTCCCGCTCAATAAAGTAAATAACGCAATGAATGTTGTTGAACTGACAAAATGAAAGCTATTCCTACAGTTATTGTGTTCCGCAATAACCCCTCTGGTCCAGTTTGTAACATTTTACTGGTAGGAAAAGACTTTTCTCTTATATTTTGAAAATACCACTGGAATTGCTTTGACAGCTATATTACCATCATTGATTACCTTCTTATTACTTGAACCTACCACTTGTGTATAAGCATATTATAGCTACAAATCGTTTCTGGTCCTGTCCGATCACAACCAGTTCTTCAGCAATCGCTACTAATTATAACTATTAAAATCACACTTGGCTAAAGAATTGGTGCTAGCAATATGTTGTTATTAGCCACAATGCAATTATAAAAATAGTTCTCGCCTCACAACCTCATTTGTATAACCTTTTCTTCAGATCCCCTATTTTTTCTACAGCCAGTCCGATCTCTTATTATTTTATGCACGGCCATTAATTAATAAGGAGTCTTCATTAGTATAGTGATCTTACTAGTTAATCTAGTAACCTTTTTATTACTCGTCTGGACATCAGGACCAGGTTTTTGTTCTGCGTCTCGAAGGACCAGCAATTATGTTCGTATGGTTACATCACCATGTTTAAGTAGTTTAATTGCTTTTTTAAACACATTGCTACAGGGTCTTTGCCTTGGAAAGCATCCTAGCGTAGGTCTTTTAGATTCCTCGGTGGAAAAATAACTTGAAAAACTGCATGCTGAAGACGTCTACTTGCTATCTCTTAATTTAGAACTACTTAAATGCAGCTTTTCTTAATTCTTTTTCGAAAATTATACGTAGCTTTTTTCTTCAGGGGAGTTTGTTGCGGCACCTCAATACTTAATTCTTTATTGCATTCCACAATGTTGGCTTAGGTGGTAAATACTTGCCAAAAGAAACAATCATGGAGCCTGTCGAGCACAGCAAAAGGAAGATATGTGGAGAAGAGGACTTATCAATTGCGTATCTTTTCTTTTTGTTCTTCCCAGCGAAAGCACTAGGAAGTGGGTGAAGAGCGAGCGTTTTGGGGGACTGTCGTATGTAATTTTGACGTTCGTAAAGTGTTTCTTCTCAGCCTAATTTGGATTAATGACTTTGATTATGATCTTGCTTAAGGCGTCAAAATAGCAGTTAAATTATATAGTTTTTAGTTACAAAAATAGACACTAACAACATTCTTCATACACACAGACATACATAATTCATATTATATTTATACCTAGACCATACATAGATGGCAATCAGTCAGGAACATAAATTATATCTTCGGTTAAAATTGTTAAAGGACTCCATCTTGGGACAGACGTTTTCATAATGCCAATGACACCTCGTGCTAATTCGATAGGGTTGATAGACCTTGCATTTATTTTAGTAATTTTAGATTTTGCAAATGTACTGTCCAAGATAAATTCACGCGCTTTTCTTTTAATTAAGGGCTGATTTTTCCAACGCCAGATAAGTTTATCAGAGGAATAATTTTGAATTTTTGACAGTTCTTCCATATAAAAACTGCCGGACGTCAATTTTATTCCACGAATAAAAATTATCTGTCTATTGAAAAATCAACCCTCAAACTAAAGCCATGTTCCAAACATTTTAAAAACAAGCTACCAACCTCATTTGACCTAACAAAAGTCTACCAGCCAAATACAGCAAACCGAAAAAGTTTGTACAAAACACAATATGCTAATCGTTGCTATAAGTGAATTACTTGTGTGCGTTGGTGTACACGTATGTCACGATGAAAAAATTTACCGTTATGCAGTGGGAGGCATGAATGAATGGCGTACGATGCTTTGATCGACTTTTTGTGTGTGATCTATTGTTGCTTTAATAATTTTGCTGTCTTTAAAGGTTAGCAAAGATAGGCTATTTTTAGAGTGAGATTTATGAAGTGACAGAGAATAGAGGGGCAATTCTCGTAATTTTAAGAACGTTCACATTGCAGTCTGATCTGTCTCATTCTGTCAAAAATACCTCATTTCCCTATATTTTGACAAGTTTTTGACATTTGTTTGTCGCCGAGATGAGACTGCGACTAGATTTTGAACGTTTTAAATTACGAAAATTGGCCATCTGGTCTGTTGCGTGGTGGAAATGATTGAAAGACGTTTGTTAGGTGGCAACACGGTTCTGTGCACACTTCAAATGGATCTTTGTTGTGATTCATTTTTAACCTGTAAATAGTCCCCCTTGTGAGTAGTATTTAAAACTCCTCTCAGTAAAAGATTGAAAGGGGTCTACATTGGGCTATAATTAATAAGTATTTTCATAAGTTATCTAATGTTTTTCATATTATTAATTTTGTGTCTTCTCTCTTGCAGGTAAGTTACTGCAAACAACTTTTGGTGTCTAGTGGTATGTTTTGCAAGTGTTTTTTTTTTATTAATAAAAACTTAAATGATACAAAAAATACGACAGGGTCAATTTGTTATTTAAATAAACAAAGAACTTACGTATTTTAAATTATTTCAACTATTTTAATAAATCTCTAATTATCTCAACGTAAACGCATCTTTAACTTTGACCACTTGTTTATCTAATTACATATAATTTTAATAATCCGTTACATTAACACTGCATAATTGACATAAGATTATAAATAATTATCCTTAAAATAGAACCCAACATCTAAAGAAAAACTGCAACAAAAACCTATAAAATCCGCGATAAAATTATGAAATTACAAATTTATAAGAAAACAGCGTAAAATCCTTGCAATTTTTCATCCATTTTGTTGCGTGCAAGGGTCGAAAAAGTAACTTGTAACAAGGTCAGAACGTTTTGCTAATAAATTACGGATATTAAACAACTTAGCAGTGACAGGGTCTGACGTCAGACCGTTATTACTATTACAGATCCCTCCGTTGATAGTACAGTGGTTTAACTAGTTATTTCTATTAAGACTTCTTTAGATAATTGATGGTTGTAGTTACATGTAGTTAGCTCGTTTTATTAGCTCGTGGTCACCTATTAGGGGACTTAAACGCCCTTTAACCCACTTATGCCCGGTTTCTGAGGTTTTTAAACGGAGTTTTTCCATTCGATAGTGATTATTGGTTCGATATCGTGTTTCTGAACACTTCATTAAGGAAAAATTTTGCTTAAAAGTCAAGTGAATTATTATCGAGGGTTTATCTGAGAACCTCAAAAACCGAGCATAAGGAAGGAATTCGCGTAAATAGATAATTATGTCGAATCAACAGCTATTGAAAGTTTATACTCCGTTTAAGAATTAAATATCGAATATCGGGATAAAAACTATCCTATGTCCTTTTCCGGGACTCAAACTATCTCTATACCAAATTTCATCGAAATCGGTTCAGCGGTTTAGGCGTGAAAAGGTTACATACAGACAGACAGACAGAGTTACTTTAGAATTTATAATATTAGTATGGATTAGGTGAAAACGCGCGACTAAACTTGAAAGAGGGGCAACTTGTTTTAATATAATTATCTTCTTTTCCCTTGAAACTCGTGTGTCACGCGTTATTGTTACGGTAACTTAAGTTTAAACAGACTGCCTTGTTGACATAATATAGTTGCCAGTGAAAATAACATGCTCAATTAAGGTCGTCAGAAGTACCGACCTTTCAGTTATTTTACCTCTGACCCAACCAAACAGCAACCCTATTTTAATGACGATAAAGTCCTTTTTTATTTTGACAGAGTTTTCAATAGCAGCAATTTCCGCAATCCAATAGAAACCTTATTTTAACGACGATAAAGTTCTCTTTGATTTTGACAGAGTTGTCAATAGCAGCAAGTGCCGCAACCCAAAGCAAACTTATTGTATTGACAATAAAGATCACTATGAATTTGTAAATCTAAACTTAAATTTTATTAACAATGACACAACTGTAAAGATTATACAGGGGTGTAATGGACATCGACGCACACACTCATCATGTATCCAGCACCCTAATTGCGGAACAGAATCGGAATCTGAATAATTTTGAAGCAAATTGCTAATCCATTGCTTCATAAGTTCGAAAAATTTGTCATCTCAACACGTAAATAACGCAATGAATATTGTTGAACTGTAAAAATGAAACCGATTCCGATTGATAATGTGTTACGTAATTTTATTGCTCTGCTGTACATGATTCTAGACCTACCACTGTTGTGCATTTGGGTATAGTTGCAGTTGAAATTAAACCTTCCAAAGCTAAGTTCAGGTTCCGTTTACGTTGTTTTCGCGTCGGTTATAAAAAACTTCAGCTGTTTCATACATAAAAGTGCAAATATCTTCACAGTCTTAAAAAGAACGTCATAAACAAAATGACCTACCTGTACCTATGTACCGAACTTACATAGTAACGTCAAAAACGTTTTTTGCTACGTGTCATTCAACCGTTTGCAATAAGAATAAATTCATGGAATTTTACCGTTACAAATATAACCCAAGTACTTAATAATCAGCTAATTACGTTAGATATACATACAATATATAATTTCGCTATGCTTATTTAGGTCTGCACATAAAACATATGGACTTACACTGGGCCATATTAAGTGCTGAGCGAAAACCACAGGTGATTTAAATATTATAATGATGAGCTGAGGTTGTTGAACTGAGTAACATTGAAAATACGAAATTTTGACTGAAACAAATATTTTAACTGACGTAAAAACAAAGAGAGAACTCGGAAAGTCACTTTGTATTATTAACCGGCTTCAAAAAAGGAGGAAGTTCTATGTTCGTCTGCAGATATACCTACCTATATTCTTTTTCGTATTTTCTTTAATGTTCGGACTCAGACATCTGAGGGCAATTCCCGTATTTTTAAGAACGTTCGCATTCTAATCTGTCTCAATATGTCAAAAATACAATCAATTTACATACATTTTTGAAAGGTTTTTAACTTTGATTGTCGCGGAGATGAGATTGCGACTAGATTTTGAACGTTTTTATCCGACTTCAAAAAAGGAGGAGGTTATCAATTGGGTTGAAATTTTATTATTATTTTTTATTACGGATATTGGCCTTCTGATCTACTTTGTCTCCTTTAAAGGAGAGGATTATACTGTGGGAGAGGCCTCTAAGCTCAGCATAGGTTACTGTATCAAATAAAAAGGTTGGTTCAAAACTTTTTGAAGTCAGCTACGTTCTTAACAGATTTTGTAGTTGTACCGTTTCTAAACGTCAAATCTCTGCATTTAAATGATTGGTAAAGCTTACCTAAGAAAGAGGTGAACGGTCACACAATATCGGCTGTCCGAACACAGAGCGTTTTTTGACACCTTAATGTCAAATACTGGTTAAAATGACGGATTTTCACAACAACGGTTATAATATGAAGGAACCGCTCTTCTGGGTAACTGCATATTACTTCACACAAGATTCAAAAACAGAAAAGACTGATTCAGGATATCAGAAGGCCAATTTTCCCATGATAAAAAACTTTCAAAATCTAGTCGCAATCTCATCTTAGCGACAATAAATGTCAAAACTTGTAAAAATTGTAGGGAAATTAGAGGTAGGTATTTTTGACAGATTGAGACTGAGATCAGACTGCGAACGATAATAAAATTACGAGAATTGCCCCTCTGAACTCGGGTGTGTAATATCATGTGATTAATTTCGAGAAAACATGTGAAGATCGAAATATTGATACTGGCAGCAAATGTAGTAAATTATCGAAGGTTTTAGAAATCGTCACGACTTTACCTTTCTATAAACCTACTCGGAAAAAGACTGGTTCTGAATTATATGAAAATCAGAATAAAGTTATTAATACTTGTGTTTTCTCTGTACTGCATAATCAGCCTATAATGTTCCCACTGCTGGGACACAGGCCTCATTTCTGTGAGAGGGAGTGGGTCGAAATCCACCACGCGGGCCCAGTGCGGGTTGGTAGATGTCACATGTGTTCGAATTTTTGGTTCTAGGACATGCCGGTTTCCTCATGATGTTTCCCTTTATCATTTTTAAGAACAGTGGTGATGAAATAAATTACACAAAGTAAAACGGCTGCTGGGTTCAAACCTACGAAGAACTCGTAAGTCGGGGCCGTTACCACTAGGCCAATATTGCTCTCGCCACTGGGCCACCATTGCTCTCTGCAGTGGAAAAGTTGAAATTCTAGCGATTTATTCGATAAACGGAATAATTTATAACCAAATATCAAACGAAAACATGCCAAAAGTGTCGCTCTAATAGACCAATTCAATAAATTATGAACACGAGCGGTGGCTAGCTTGCCTATTAAAGCAACTTACATCACAATAGAGCCACACCCCGAATCGATAAACAATTTTAGTCGATTATTATCGATTATCAGAATGTCTGAGCGATTCGATCGGCACAATTAACACACAAGTCATACTCGATACAAAAGGCCTGTCACTATAGTAGGCACACAAAGAGACGCGAGTGTCCGCGCGTCAATTTGACGTACAACACGTCATTTTGACGTGCAACAAGACGAGCGACGTATTCGATGGAAAGTTGAAGGTTGTTGGTTTTTTGGAGGTTCAAAAAAGGTATTATAATATGTCTATAACTCGAGTACGTTAAACTGTGGCATATTTAATTTGACTGTTCATAAAAATAACTGCCTGAAATATTACCAAACAAAGCTCATTCAAACGTTTACATACTATGGTATTTTTTATTTTTTATTCCATTGATACATTAAGTATCATGTCAACGCTGATAAATCGACTAATTAAAAAACTGTATTATCCTCTCGCATAACACTCAATTTAAATCGAATAACACGTCTCTTTAAGCACTAATTGTTGTTTTATAATTTGGCGCTTAAGCCGTTTTAATCCGATAGCCGTTGTGCACATACCGAAGGTGTGAAACGCATACAAATCACACAGTACTATGGATTACCGCCTCTATTAGTCGAACCAATACGGTGGCTTTGATGCACCTCATTAATGCACTTTTAACGTATTTTATTGACATAGATATAGCGTTAATGTTGTTGTTTAAAGTTTTAAACGATTCTATTTATTCGATTTATGAATTATTCGAGTAATGTTTCGATGGACAGTATCGAGTCTTAAATCAATATAATGCTGGCACAAATCTACAATAATTTACTATTCAATATATTTTTTTAAATTGTCTTTAGTTTTTGTACGATGGTAGGTACCTACCTATAGTTGTTTTCCAGACTGTCAATCCATTGAACCTTGCTACAAGCTATATTGGAATGCTAATGACACAGGAATGTCAGTCATATCGTCATTGTATAGTAAATAAATTTGCTTGTAATTGGCCATTGAACTAAAACTGAAACCGATCGTGTCATTTAGTTACGTTTCATGTTCATAACACTGAAGTGTTAAGTTACATGTTCATTAACAACTTGACTGTTAATGAGCGGGTTTCCTCAGTTTTTGTTCGATTAACTTGGTTTATGAGAGCATGTGGTGGCCAAGTAGTAACGGCCGCGACTTGCGAGTTGTAGGTCGTAGGTTCGAATCCAGACAGGAGCTTTAATTTGTGTAAATTATTTAATCACCACTGCTCTCAAAACGGTGAAGGAAAACATCGTGAGGAAACCGGCATGTTCTGTTCCTAGAACCAAAAGTTCGAAGACACTGGGCCCGCGTGGTGAATTACGGCCCACTCCCTTTTACTGAGAGGAAGCCTGTGTCCCAGCAATGGGAACCATTATAGGCTGATTATGTTATCTATGTGTATTATGTTTATTGGTGAACCTGAGATTGTGCAGGTCTTTTTTGCACTTTATTCTTATTCTTCATACAGACACGGACGGACACGATACGGACATCGGCGCGCAAACTGCCTAACCACGAATTCAGCACATGATTCTAGAAATTTTTCGTAGTTTATAAAAAAATTGCTGTAGGATAGAAAATTACAATACACACGCTGTCAAAATGTATGGAACAGGTAATTTTTATTTAATAGCCGACGAAAAGTTAAACTTAGTCGTGTTCAGAATCATGAAAAATGTATGTTCCATACATTTGACCGTGTGGGTATTGCACTTTTCTATGAAACAGCAGATTTTTTTTTATAACCGACTCATTATTTTTACGCTAGGAGTCTAGAATCATGTACTAAATTAACCGGTCAAGCCCCGCGCGTTACCGATCTGTGACGAAACAATAGAAAATCAATTGTGTCTCATTAGCGGAGCTTGACAGATTAAATCCATGGTAACAGATTGCGCGTTATCTTGCTAAAAAGGCTCTTATGTATCTAAATTAAATTTTACCGGTCAAACGGCGCGCGTCGCCGATCGGCGACGAAACAATAGAAAATCAATTGACAACATTTCAAACCTGACACGACCTTAAAACAAAAATACTTTTTCTTTATTTTCGTATCCTGAGTTCAAATATATTTTTATTTTATTTTTTTATTTCTAAATTTCTGAGAAAAAAAATAAAAATCAAAAAACATGTGATGACGTCACATAAACGGCGGAATGAGGTAGTTACCTTTGCGCATTCCAATGTCTTTGATTGAAAACATTATATCAAACAAGACATGTCAATGTCACCTAAGAAGTGTAACTAGAAAACAACTAAAAAACTGAATTGAATTCAACAATATTTTTTCCTATCAACTCGACACGCTGCTTACTGTTAATATTATCAATTTTTGATTGATATTTCGCCAATAAAATGGATCCCAATGAAAAATATACGCCAATGACGGAACCAAAACAACGACTGAGACAAGTGACATCTAACAGTTTTTTTGACGGGTCACAATAAAGCAAAGGTAATATCGCCATTCTACCGTCATCTGGCACTTACGTCTTTTTAGAATACACCGAATTTCAAAGTTAAAATTATGAATGAAAAGTACATAATTTCGAAAAACGAAAAAATATGGGTGCCCTAGATTTGAATTTACTTTTATATAACGTACTAATACATGCAGGTTAAAAATATGAAATGTTGTCAATTGTGTCTCATTAGCGGAGCTTGACAGATTAATTGAGTGTATCTTTGGCCAAAAACCACGGTCACTACTTAAACTTTTTTTTTCTAGTTTTCTCAACGCCCTTCAATTTTACTTAGGTATACCTATCACTAATCTGGTTGTTCGGTTTCTGATTACAAATCTAATTTGCCTATAATTTAAAATTTCGTAATTAAAGTAAATAATTTAAGTAATTGCGTATACGCGTAATTAGCAACAGAGCCGTTGTTAAAACGATAATAAAAAAGTATAACAGTTCATTATTTGAAAGAAAATATGTATGTACATATTGTATTATTTACTAAAAAACCTCGTTACCACGAATCTAGTAGGTTGAAAGACAACAATATTGTATTGAATAATTTTATTTTCGATGACATTTTCTTAAAGCCGAAAACTTTCAACCAAACAGTATTTCACAAAACGTCTGATGTGTTTTGTAAGGTCGCAGTTTCCCAAGTAAGTTGTAGGGCAGGGGTTGCCAATGGAAAACTTATTTGCCGAGCTGACCACCTCTGGTCCAGGTACCCATTCTTATCAGCAATTTTTCATGCTATATCGAATGAATTATTTATTTTTTAACTACAAGTTAAAACGTCTCATAAAGTACTTAATGATGTAGTGTTATCGATATAAATACAAGAGAAAATAAATTGAAATAAAATATTACATTTAATATATTATGTTGTCGATTTAAATAAATATCATACAAATTATTGGGAACATTTTATTTTAAAATTTAACAAGCATTTGTAACATTGCCGGTACCTATTGAAATAAAATAATGCTTAAACAGGTAAAACGCTTACACGTAGGTACCTACAGTTTTATTCCCGTCCTGTCCATAGAAAATATAAAATAAATCATTTATGTCGCTTCTGTGAACCTATTTGCTGACAAACTATTTGCATTTGTCTGAAAATGGTCGAGTAAATGTCGACTTATGTGGCAAAATGTTGCTAATCCATTGCTTCATAATATGTTCGAAAAGTGTGCTCAACAAAGTAAATAACGCAATGAATGTTGTTGAACTGTCAAAATGAAAGTCATTGCTACTGATAGTATGTAACGCAATGACCCCCCTGGTTGTGGTATAGTTTTATTCTGCCCTCGTGACAGCAAATGCAGTACTTGCAAAATGGCGGTTTCGAGAAAAACGCGTTTAAGTGTTTCTTTTTCAATTTTTTTCAATTTCATCATGTTCCAGCCACAGAAAAAAAAAATCTACGTATAGCTTGAAGTCTCCCCATGTCATTTTTGACAAAAATGGAAAATCGTAAAAATGTCGATTACTGCATTTGCTATTACGAGGGCAGTATTGGCGGATAGTAAATCGCTGCATTTCTTTATGCTTTTAACAGGACCTTCTGTCGCATTTTGTTGTTTACTCTTATTGATACGAACTAAGTTAGGAGAGGTCATGCCGGGTCACCCAGGCGGTACAGAGGTTGCCTACCCAGGGATCGCCCATAGATGTATCCATCCACCCGACCAAAATGTTCCAGCCGATGAATGGAAACTTAATTATGGATACTGTGCGTACATTGAAGTATCGTGGAGTTTATTTTAATGCAAATAAATGTAAGCTTAGATTTTTAGATCTATGACTAAGTTATCACACATAAAGTCGGCATAAACAACCAGTATGTAATAAAACGGTACATAACACGCAATCCGCGCGACCACGTCCAATCGATTCCTCGGCCGGAGCTCGATGTCTTTATCTTAATGCACTGTATAATTAACGTGGCTACTTAGCGGATTATATTTTATACTTCATGACAGCTGGCTTGATTACTGCTTTATATTTTATCGAGTTATTTTTCAGCAACTCTGGCGCATGGTAGTTCTTCACCGTACAAAAGACTACTACCGTAGCTTTAGCCTTCCGCCTCCACAGCTTAATTTTTTGAGGTTTCCTACACATTAGCATACAATTTTAAGAACTAATATAACTCGGCATACTTTTGTTTCTCCTAATTATATTTCGCATAAAATTATTTACGCATAACAGCTTACGCATAATTGTTTTAAGCATAATTTCTCTAGTCATAATAATGATTACGCATAAAATTTAGCATGAGCGTTTTATTTCTAACGACGTCAGGTCGACGGAGCCCCGCTACGCGGGGCTCCTATTTCTGTCTGCAGGGTTTAAAGGAACCTAACCCAACCGAACCTCGGGGTGCCCCTGACGTCGTTTAGTATTATGCGAATTAAATTTATGCCAAAACAAATTAGTCTTCAAGATAATTATGCCAACATAAACTGTATGCCAAAAAAAATATGGCAAAGTATTATTATGGCAAAACAAATTATACCAAAATAGTTATGCTAAAGTATATTAGGAAAAAGAGCATTAAGCGAAAAGATGGGATCCCTTTTTTGAATTTGCTATTGCTAGTATTGTATAGCAGTATATTATATTGTATATTATTATGCTAGTATTGTATGCTTCCTTTGGAGGTTGGAGTTTTGGGTTCTACATCTTACACATTCTTTGATAGTAACATAATAGGTACGGGCTGAGGATATTAAGGCTAAAACGAAAAGCAACGAAAACTTCAGCGATCATTCAAACAGAATTTTTGGGGTTACGCTAATAATTTCACGTCTAAACCTTCGAATTTACCACCTCCTTGCACCAACACCACCTACCATCAATCATCATCTACCGAGCCATTTCCCAACTATGTTGGGGTCGGCTTTCAGCCTAACAGGATGCAGCTGAATACCAGTATTTTACTGACATCCACAACACAGTTACTGGGTAATACGATACCCCCTTAATAAGACTGGTTATCAGACTTTCAGGCTTCTGACTACCCATAACGACTGTCAAAGTTCTACACCAGTAACCTACAAAACCTACAATAGAAACAAAAAAAAATCCACACCAACAACACGAACCCATTCAATCGATTCGAACGAAAATCGAATACAATAATCGATCATATTACATTCATTCATCGAAGATCAGTCTAAACATGGCTCGGGTTCGTTCTTGTTATACTTGAGTGCTATAAACAAATCCGTTGATATTTAAATATGGCCGTGAGAAGGCTTTAGCTTCACGCTGATTGGTGCGGTGTTATACAACTTTCAGTCCATGTTTTATTATGCTAAGGAAGTGACAGGGTATATATAAATTAACGGCTGATTCAACTAACAGCCATGTGTGTCTGTGAAATGATTTGGGTTTTTTATGGATAGATTGTGATTTTTTGCATTAAATTAGTCACAGGGTATATTACTTCTTTTATTCATCTGTGATTGTATAGATATTTACATAATATAAGCTGACATACAAACTATAATAATATGTACAAATATATGAAAAGATAAACAAAATAGTCATAGGGCATCAAAGAATTCGTCCGCATCGCTGTCAACAGGAACAGTGCCCAAAAGGCTGGCAGCATTGCCACGTTATATGGCAATGCTAATTCTTTGGCCAAGAAATAGGCCAGCCCTCTGGACACGTGAAGAGTCGACTAACCGCTTGACGATATCTCGAAAAACCAAGGGGGCAAGTGTTTCAACCCCAAACGGCTCGAACATATAACTCCCAATCAGGTTGCAATATTTTCACCATATCACAGAGTTCAGAAAATCTAGGGCTCTATGGCTAGGTGTGCTGTCACTGTCAAACAACTGTCAAACTACAAGTGCAAGATAGAGATGCAAAAAAACGTTTTAAGATTTTGGCTTGAAAGCCATGGATTATTTAAGAAGATGACAATCACAGCCACAGCCCTGTCTGCTTGGTTTAACATCCCTAGCTGCTACTCGAAGCTACCTAAAGGTTAAACGATTGACCATTGACTTATAATGTAGTACATTATAACTCAATGTGATTGACTGACTCCGTAACTTTTTCTAATGCAAGTTCATCCGGCTATACAGGATAATGATTTAGGCATCACTCATCAGCGTTCATCAAGAGGGTGACTCTATCCGTCACACTAAACAACTTTCGCTATAAAAGTCATACCCGATTTGTTAAAACAAAAACTATAGTTCTACAGGTTTTTTTTTTTTTCAATCAGATATGAATTTCAATGCGAATGTTGTTTGAATAATGGGTAGAATCATCCCCTTGACGGTTGCAGGTGATTAAATCGCCTTCCTGTATATTAAAAGCCTAAGCCTACTACAAATTGCTACTCGCACATGTCACGTTTATTTACGAAAGTTTTGAGTATTTTAATTTACAGTAATGTGGCAACTGCTCGCCGTTTAATATGCGAAGGTCAAAAGGTTAAAGAGTGAAGTAAAACGCAAATATGTAAGTCAACGTTTTCCGTGCGCACGGCCACCAAAACATTTACTATAGGCACGCCCATAGATATCCGAGGCACGCCTAATCAGCTTATAATGTTCCCACTGCTGGGACACAGGCCTCCTCTCCGTGAGAGGGAGTGGGCTGTAATTTACCACGCGGGCTCAGTGCGGGTTGGTAGATGTTACATGAATATTTGGTTTGGTTCACCCACCACCATATTCACCGTTCTGAGAGCAGCGGTGGTGAAATTATTTATACTAAGTAAAGCACGCGCCACTAGCCCTGGATCGAAGGATCGCCGGACGGCACGTACGTGTTCCACGCGCGCCTCAAAGAGATGTCAGCATAAAGGAAGGGGCCTGTTAGAGCCGAAGCCTGCCGGAGATGCGGGATTGTCCGAAAGGGTTACCGCTACCCCGGAACATAAAGGGCTAAGGAAGGAACACGGGTGGGTTTTAGTCAGTAAGAGTCTGACACTCCCTTTCGCTCCACCCAGAGCGGGAGGGGTCATATGATGATTTCCCATCCAAAAAAAAAAGCCCTGGATTGAAAGAGTGCGAATTTAAAAACAAAACAATAATAAATGTATGAATGATGATGATGATGTACATATGTATGTGTATGATGTCTGTGTGTGTGCGTGTTAATAATAAATGTATTTTCTTTCTTTCTTTAAGTCATGGACCCTTTGCCCAGCAGTGGGATGATGCAGGCTAACACTTACATACTGTTAGTATGTAAGTAAAGCGCCTGCCTAGGTTCGAACCTACATCTCGTACCTAAGTCGGGCCGTTACCACTTGGCCACCACTGCTCTCGTATAGGCAAGAACTCCACATAATTTAGGGCATAGTTTAAATTTTAAATGCTGAAACTCGTTTGACTTACTTCATCAATATTTTACTACCTCCGAAAACATAAAGAGCGCCCGAAGACCCTAAAATGCGAACAACAACATTTCCACTGACTCCGGAGCGAATTCTTCAAAAATAAAGAGAATTTCATCGTCAAATCGAGACGAATCGTCGCAAACGCGAGATGCAATAAGTAAAAAGAGTGGAATGAGGCCGGCTGGCCGCAAATGACCGGCCGGACTGTGTTAAATTAACGTGCAATATTTTGCTCAAAAACGGCGGCAAGCGTCATGTTTCACGCTGTTTATGACGACCACATACGGGCACGCGTTCGGACCGGCTTAATAACCGATCAAAATATAATACATATTCTTTTATAACAATACTTTTACAGGGTTATTGGAAAAACATTTAAAACGTCTTAAGAGGTCATTATACTCATCATTATGAACAACTTTTACTATGGGACCAAACCTGAAATCGCGAAAAAAAAATCAGCTGTTCCCTACATTTATGTTCGTACCTATAACTAGTCAAAATGTAGGGAAAAGCTGATTTTTTTTATATACAATATACAGAATACTGTCTCCCATTGCAGCCGTGGCAGATATTTTTATAGCACCTTATATAGTAATATTAGGAAAAGTTCTAAGAACGGATCAGAAGCTAGTAATTTGAATTTGATATTACTCTTAACAAAATTAGTTTTAAACTTTAACTTATATAAGCAGGACTATGAGTGTTGTGCAGGTCTTGTCATATGGTCTAAGCATCAGCCAGCTAGTTCACTAAATCTTGTATTAGACGCATCGGCTGAATATCATTCAGGCAGCTAGTTGAACGGCGCCGGCGCCGCTTAGTAAAAAGGCTATGCTAGACTGAATGGCTAATTAAGCTAACTAGCTTAATTAGCCATTCAGTCTAGCATAGCCTTTTGGTGTAGCCAACTGGCTAAACCATGTATAAAAGGGGGAGGGACTCCTGTGTAGTTTAAATGATGTAGGCTTTCAATATTTAATATTCCTCATAAACGAGAATTGGGTATTACCCTGATTGTACTCGTATAGATGGCTGTTTTCAGTCAAGTAGAAGTTAATTGTGCTAGATCGGCGAAAATCAATAACAACTAGGTACAAAAACTCTTTTTAATAATATACTTCATAGTATTTGCGATGACAGACCATTATGAAAATAATGATCAATTGTTTTTTTAACGATACAACGCATATTTTTCAATACTCTGAATGATAATAGGGAGGAAAAAAAGCTACTGTAAACAAGTAAACATCATTATTTTCATTGTGTATTTGTGTCAAGGAAAAAAACAAACGGATTTTAGAATACTGCACTTATTAGTAGATTAAATAAAAAATATTCCGCAAGAGTAATGTCATCGCATTGTAGGATAATAGGTACAGAACAAACATAATTTCCTGCAGATTAATAATATCAGCTGCACAGAAAAACCTCGTCATAGTCCAGATTAAGACGCATACAAAAAAAAAAGGTTTTGGAAGAACTCTGCGAGTCGTATAAGTTCTGGAGGGGTTGTCAACTCCAGCGATTATTATGAACACTACTCACAAGTACCTAATTTATTCAACCCACATGGCTAGTATTACCTTTCCCAAAAATAAAACTACAAAGGAATCCTAAACCTGCACCCTAATTGCGAAACACACTATTGAATCATTTGAAAGGATATTGCTAATCCATTGCTTCACATGTTCGAAAAAAAAATCTGCTCAACACGTAAATAACGCAATGGATGTTGTTGAACTGCCAAAATGAAAGCCATTGCTACTGAGAGTATGTTACGCAACTTTCCCGCTGTTGTTAAATCAATCGACGAAGTTGATACAGTTCACATTTTTGGTATTAAATATGATGTTGTAGACTGACGATGATTTAGTAATAAAGTCAATAATTATTTACCCACAAATGCTCCTCAACATGCCAGAGCGAATCTTTCCCCGTATGTTATCAACGATACAGTGAACGCTCACCTTTCACTGGCGCACGGATTAGGTACGGACCCCTTAACTGAAGAAATTACTTTGAACCAAGCTCCGGTTTACACTATTCTGAATACTTTAGCTTTATGTGAGCTTGATTTCCGCGCTCTTTGGAGAAATTGCTTTCAGAAAATAATCTAACAGTATTCTTCTTCTTCTTAGCGTGTCGATAGCAATCTAAATGGACTCGGCCCAGAATTCGGCTACTTGTTTGGCGCCATCACTAGCGTCCATCAGTGCATGTAACGTGCAGCTGACAGGACACGCAGGACACGATAGTAAGTGTCCCATCGTTTGTGGAACAGCACCACATTTACACTCCAAGGCGGAGTCGTCTATGAATCTCCACCTGAACAGGCCAACCTGGGTCCGGAGTCTGTTTAAAGACTTCCATTTTACCCAAGGTAATTTATGTCCAGATGGGAGGTCTTCAGCGGGTGGAATTATCGGGTGGAAATATCTAGCAGGGTTTTTGTATCATTCTTTATTTTATTCTCCAAATGTTTTATTTTATCATCATCTTTGCCTGTCTTCTTCTTCTTCTTCGTGTAGCTGGCACGACTGTATTTCAGATCTTGTTAGTCCAAAACTTGGCCGCTTCCACGAAGCGTCGTCTGTGGCAGCGCAGTGGTCACATTGACTTCATGTTTTGGGACACAGGGTAGGATAGGAGGTAGAGCATAGTTTGCGACACAGCTCCACATCCACACCCTACTGCCTGTGCTTGTAGTATAACTAACTTTTGTCTCTTAAGTTACAGACGTAGTGTACTCAGTCTCCCCACTGCTAGGACACAGGCCTTCTGCCTGTGAGAAGGACTGGGCTACGGCCTAGTAAGATTTTTATTATTACGAAAACTGGCAAACACTGGAAATTTTCGAGTTAACACTGCTGTCTAATCGGTAAAACTGACGAATCAGTGAAAATGACTAATCAACTAAACTGGCGAATTAAATACACTGACGACTGAGGGAAACTGACCAGTGACACGTGGACTCCTTTAAATAGCCAAGGTATTGTTGCTTCAACCAACAATCCTTTTCACAGTTTAGTAGGACTCAACGCAACCTGTTTACGCCACCAGTACGTTCAAAAGTCATAACTTTACCAATTTTGACAACTTAACCACATAAAAAACGCCCGCCCCTTTCACACATTAGACCAACATTAAAAAGATACATCAATCATTGTAGCAACAATGTCTTGGACCGAAGATCGAAATGAGTTGCAATTTTCGCTGCGCGTAACCCGTGCGTCTGCGCAGTTCCTAATAAATCACTTGAGGTCCTCACGCAACAGTGTTGTGATCGTAAACTCGGATGAGACACATAAAATCGTCCCGCAGATAATTCGATCGCTTCCCCGAATGATTTCGAAGTTGGTTTGCTAGCGATATTTGTTATGCTGTTTGAAGAGAAAAACGGATAGAAATAAATAAATATACCGTCTCTTCCGTGGACCACTCGTCTTGGACTATGTTTAAACGAGCTACATTTCAAAAGTTTTGAATTGTTGTATCTTTTATATTCTTTCACATAAAGTCTATTTGTATGGCTAAAGGTCCAATATGTGGCCAGTAACAAATCAAAAATCAAATCAAGAACTAAAAATTGCACATACGCAAGTCATCTCCCGGGTCTGTTGGACATAACTCTCCCACCATACACAACCATTTTGCTTAACGTGTTCCACAAGTCAACGTAACTCATACAAAACGTTCCTTCACTTTTTCTCATGTCATAAAACGCACCTTCCCTGAACTACACCTCTATATCATTTTGATTTTTTTTAAAGCATAATCTCCAATTTGCGCGTACAGCTATAACCTTCATGGCTAACTTACGTTCACTCCCTGATCGTAAAAGGGAATCCGATGATTTACTTCAGCCTCAGAATGTTCAAACTTTGAACGTACAATACCTACGTGAATGAGTATGCAAGTCAACTATTAGAATGACGCGAATGACTGAGCCGTTTGATATTTTGTAGCCTGCCAGATTTGCATGTCTAATTTCTTTTTTTTAAACATGGAGTAAGGACTCATTCCATTTCGTGGGTATTCGAGTAGTCACAAAACAATTTCGTAACGCAAGGCAAACTTGAAAACAACGTTGCTCGTGAACTCACAAAATGTATGAATGCGTTGCTTTGCATGTAGGATGTTGCTTAATGTACCGGGTTTTATAGCTACATCAGATATCACTTGTTTTACAAAACAATTATATAAACAATTAACTATTTACTCTTGTTTACTTAAATTAATTGACTAACTAGACAAATAAATATAAAAGCAAAAGGACGCTTAGGCTTAGAAGTACTCGTCCGCAGCGCTGTCATCCGGAAACGTTCCCAGAAGACTGGCAGCATTGCCACGTTGAATGGCATTGCTAATTCTTTGGCCAAAGAACGAGCCAGCCCTCTGGTCCCGTGAAGCGTCGACCAGTCGGCGAAACTTTACAAAATAAGATCTTTGTATGACGAAGTTGCTTCAAGGCAGCTACATACATATCTCTATATAAGCTTACACGAGTAATATTTTCATCTCTATCAAGAACAGCGGTTGGCTTACATCTCAATGACGTCACGGGTTTCCCCTGTTTTAATAAAAGTAATACAAATAATACTTTTATTAATAAGTGGCGACGATAACTTGCCCCTTATCATGCCTACTGGGTAATTTTTAAACATAAGTAGTTCTCTTTCCTTTTCAAAGAGTTTAATCTATATTGATCTATACTAATAAGGAGTTTGTTTGTTTGAACACGCTAATCTCGGGAACTAAAAGTCGTTTTTTTTTTTTGCATTTGGTAGCCCAATTCTTGAGGAAGGCTATAGGCTACTTAACATCACGCTAGAACCATTAGGAGCCGACGAAAAACAACAAAAAGTCAAAAAGAATGCTTAGCGAAAAGTCTTAAAATTAATGTTGTTGTAGCGCAAACTGAACTTGTGGGTTTCGAAGCAATTTTTCCAATAATACATTTAGTAGGTATTTGCTTACAATAAAACATAACATGTTAGACACCTAAAGAGCAGAGAGCAGAGCACTGCAGTTAGACTTACAATTACGGGCATAATAAAACTGAGTGATGGACGACTAATCCCGCAAACGTCGACACGTGTATGCAAACCGCTAGCCAGTGGCGTGCATTGGTTTTCAGAATAGGTAAGCACTAGGCCGGGTCTAGTCTAGGCAAACGCGGTCACTAATCAGAAAAAAAAGTGATGTCAAAAGTGTGGTTATTTGAGTAGGCATGCCTGCTTAAGGGCGATAAATTGCGAAGGTCGAACGTCATGGTATTACGCGTGAGACGTACGTATTTTTAATTTTGTCGTATTAACTTGAACGAGTAAAGACCAATGACAATGTGCGAATAGTACGGGAGCCGAGTAGGCCGTCCGGCGACTGCATACTGCCGCGCGTGTTTGTATGAAAATTTTGTTTTTTGTTAGGTATGATAATTTAGTGAGTTTCTTAATTGTGGGGCATACACTAAAATGTAATTAACAGGCTTATGATGATATATCGAGGTAAGCACTGCTTATATGCCTATATGCAATGCACGCCACTGCTGCTAGCCCCTGACTAGGTATTTATTATGTTAGCTAATTATTTATGAAAATAACCCACTCTGGGTTTAGAAAATTCTTATCGCATTACTAATTATCAATAATTTAATTCCCATTGATTGCTACAATGAGCGTTCAAAGACGAAATTTTCATTATGACATTAGAAATTTCTCGCTTTCCACGTTTTACAGGCCCAATATTGGCGTTTTTAAGAGACGCTGTCGCAGCTTCTGTCGTTATTGCGTTTGTTATTAAATAAAATAACCAAACATTCCACGTTGGGCACCTACAGAGCACAGAGCACTGTAGTTAGACTTACAAAAAACACAACAACACTACAACAAGACTATTTTTGCAATATGAATCTCTTGACATGTTAATTTTATTTTTTTCTTCACTTTTTATATTTTGTATTCATTAGTCATTTACTTTGTCTATTTTTATCGTGTTTACTCCTAGTTATATGAGCATACAGTGGTCTCCTGTAATTGAAGTAGCACACGTAAAAGAACCTTTTGTATTACTGTAAATTTATATTGTGTATGTGTATCCTTTGTTGGAGATCCTTAATAAATAAATAAATAAATAACTACGCGGATAATAAAACTGAGGGATAGACGACTCATCCCATAAACGAAGTCGGCACGTGTATGCAAACTCAACCGTTAGTTAATAATGCAAAGGAAACAGCGAGCTAGCACATAACTAGGTGTTAATTAACTTAGTTAATTGCAGTCCTGACGCGTGGTATTGAAAATAACCCACTCTGGGCACTCTGGGTTAAGAAAATCCTAATTATAATTCTAAATATCAATAACTAGCTTCTGCCCGCGACTTCGTTCGCGTGAAAGTCGTAAGACACTACAATATACTAAAGTAGCAGCCACATTTTCCGACCGCGATATTTCGTAATTTTTTTCTCGGCTCTTTAGGAATCGTAGCGTGATTTTAAATAGCCTACAACCTTCCTCAAGAAAGTCTGACAGCTAGTCTTAACCAGGAGTATCGTATTACCCAGTAACTGGGTTGTGGAGGTCAGATAGACAGTCTCTCCAAGTAAAATACTGGTATTCCGCTGCATCCGGTTAGACTGGAAGCCGACCCCAACATATTTGGGAAAAGGCTAGGCAGATATCCCAATATAAACTCGATTTCCACACTTTACAGACCAATGTTGGTGTTTTTAAGAGACGCTGTCGAAGCTTCCTTCGTGGAATTGCGTTTGTTATTGGCAAAGAATGAACAATAATAGGTACTAATTAAAATTATTAGTACCTACTATATTTCTAGTATGAACATAATTTCTAAATAGATACAAAGTTGAGTTCATTTCCTCAAGACACCGTCGGTATTTGACCAATACTTCGCCAGGCCCCGCTACAACGCATAGCTTGCACTACCCATCACTAAAGTTTACCTCAAGACCTCAAACACAACTCATTCACTCATTACCTATCAATTGTCCCTGTCAGGTCGCAACACCAACTATCTACTAACTGCCTCGACCGACTAACGGTGCACATACCTCTTTCTTCTTCGTGTCATTGGCACGACTGTATTTCAGATCTTGGTTGTCGGTGGCTGCGCAGAGGTCACTTTGACTGCATGTTTTGGGACACAAAGGGCAGGATAGGAGGTGGAGTATGGTTTGCAACAAAGCTGCGAAAAACCACACCCTGCTGCCATTCGTTCCGTCGAGGTAGCCCCACTTTACGCATACCTCATTTACCCATACTTATTTGTCTACTGAATTTGAGGATGGATTTTTCGGAAAAATCGGTGAATAACCCAGATATACAGAAATATCTATGTAATTCTGTACTATTTGTTTCACGGTGACCACGGGCCACGGTTCAACGAATGGGGATTACCCTTCATTTATTTTTAAATAAGTAACTATTTATCAAGCACTTCCTCGTTGGTCAAGTAGTCGCAACAGTCGCAAGCGCTATTGCTAAGCATGAGGTCTTGGGTTCGAATCCCGGGTCGGGCAAAGTGTTCTTGCATTTTTCCATCTGGAATTTCTCAGTAGCAGCCCGGAGTCTGGATTTGTGCTCGCATTATCAGCCCACTTTGTTCCCACTGCTGGGACACAGGCCTCCTCTCTTCGAGAGTGAGAGAGGTTTGGTTCTAGGACATGTCAGTTTCCTCACGATGTTTTCCTTCACCATTTTGTCTAATGTATAGCACATCAAGTAACTACAATCTATCAAATTTATTTAATGGGTTTTCAAATTTATCGCTAAAGCATAAGGTTCAAAGTTTATTGGGTAAAGACAGTTTCGGGTAGCTTGATGTGCTGGCGTCTGTACTTGTTACATCTAAGTACCGTATAAGCTAAGTTCAGACCATAACCGCTTGAGTTGACGCATGTTTAATAAACAAACGTTTACGTCTCATAGACGCTACTACTGTTGCTAATGCATACCGTTTAGTTCTAAATGAACTTGCTTGTGTGAAACTGAGCTATTCTTGTATAATATAAAATGTAATGAGGGAACGTGGACTAACTGAGCTTACGATATCTCCAATTGGTGAGCGTTAACTTGCGCTTGAAGTTCGGCGTTCTATGAATGAATGAATGTATTGCACCGATCCCAGCGTGGTTAAACCAGACTCGATTAATCGAATGAACCCCAAGATTCGCACTAGCTCCTGTAGCCTCATTTTCATGGTGCTACAGCGACCATTGCATATCAAGGAATAGACCGGGGGGCGCTGTAATGGTAGGGAAGACGTGCCCGAAGGATAGGTAAGGATTTAAGAGCCTACCGGATATGCATCCTAGAGTAAACATTGGACTAGTGGAGAGATGGGTAATTATATCTATGGATGGGCATCTTTTAACGACCTTGCCGTCAGGCTGGTTCAGGTCGAGCTTCATCGTTGAGTCTTAGTAACAAATTGTTTTAATAGTCTCATTTACTAATTTACATCAGCCGATGTATCTTTTAAAAAGCTCACCGTGAAAACTTAGGTGAGATGAGCTGTCAATCCCTAGCATCACGTGAAATGACAGCTCACTTCACCTTAATTCATCTACGTAATGACTTTTACAACTCGTCACTCCAAACCAGTGAACCAGAACATCAATACACACTAATCGAAAGTTCAACACGAAAATCGCGTCGGAAACTTGTCACCAGATGTAAGAACAATGAAATCTCAAGGACGGGCTAGATGGCAGATAACAAATGGTAAACAAAGTTGCGCACGTGGTCGACATAATTGCTTCGACCGGCGAAAACAAACAATGTACCATTGTCTTTTGTCGCGGTACGGATTCCTACGGGCCGTTCACATTGTGCTCTCATAGGAGAAATGATAATTGGGTGCGCGGTTTTTTCGACGAGTGTGGATCGATCTTGATTTTTCTAGTTCTACGGGATTTGTTTGAAGGTCGTTTATATGAGTTCTTGTGGGGAGCTGTAATTTATAATTATTTTTCCCTGAATAGCTATGATGGCTTAATATAAGATAATTATATATATGTAAGTACGAAAAGGTTTTAATTTTTTTGCGCGGAACCCTAATTATTTTTCTTAAATAAAAGTAGCCTAAGTTACTTCTTATTACATCAGCTATCTGCCAGTGAAAGTCCCGTCAAAATCGGTCCAGCCGTTTCAGAGATTAGCCTTAACAAACAGACAGACAGACAAAAATTGTAAAAAATGTTATTTTGGTATATGTACCGTGTATACATCCATATGCATTTAGTAAAAAGCGGTTATTTTAATATTACAAACAGACACTCCAATTTTATTTATTTGAATAGATAGAAGATTAGTAAACAGAGTAGTGGTAGCCCAGTGGTATCGGCTCCTACTTACAAGTTTTTGGTCGTGCGTTCGAACCCAGACAGGCACTTTACTTTGTGTATTGAATTTCATCACCACTGCTCTCAAAACGATAATGGAAAACGTCTTGAGGAAACCGGCATGTCCTAGAACCAAAAAAATCAAAGCCATGTGACATCTATCAACCCGCACTGGGCCAGCGTGTTGGATTACGACACACTCCCCTTCACAGAGAGAAGGCCTGTGTCCCAGCAGTGGGAAAATTTTAGGCTGATTATGATGATTAGTAAGCTTCTTCTATAAAAAAATAATTTTCTCAGTTACATTTTCCAAGGGTACAACATTCTAAGTAGCTTTTCTGCTAATAAGAACGCTTAGATGGTACTCTAACAAACATTAATGCTACGTAAAGCACTCTCGTCATTACATAATATCTGCCTGAATCTCAAGATCTTAAAGCCGAATGGTCGACGTGGGCCGTAAGTACTTTAATTAATATCGCAACGAAATCTAAATATTTGCCAATTGGCCTAATTTCATCATCCATTGATGAAATAGTTTGAACTTTGATAACCCTTTCGAAATTAAAAGTCATGACAGTTTCTTCTAAAATGTTCTCAACCAAAAGCCAAATGTCAATACAGCTATGATTCACTTCTTGAAAGCTTATTTTTTAGGCAAAGGTATTAGAAAAGCTACAGCCACGGTGTACAGGACTTAAAGTCGCCTTGTATCATTCGAAGTTCAGTTTACTATCCAAGAAGTGTTACGAAAGAGAGAGTTCACACCAGCGCATAGGTGACTCTAAACGATCAACTGTCGGAACCTATTCTGCTCATATTTTCTCCCGACAATTTACAACCTGTGCGTCTGATAAAACACATTGTTCTCCGTTCCCATATCATAGTGGAAACACCGTAAGTTAATGTTACCAAGAAAAAAATACAACAAAAAACAAAAGTTCACAATTAGGTGTTGCCACAAAAAGATTCTTTTTTTTTTATAGCACGGGAGTGTTGTTCCATTCAAAGTATCAAAGTGGTCGTGGGATCAGCTGATCGCCACATTTGGACCTCTACTGACCTATATTCCGACCTATGACGTAGCCCGACAACAATAGGGCATTGTTCTTTTATATTTGCGCCAACATCAGGAGTTCCTCAAGGCAGTTCATTCACATCTATGTAGCTTTCATTTAAATAGGTTCATTTGGTTTTCGTCATTGTTCCGATCAGCTGTTTTCACGAGATTATATCTCCGTTGATAGGTGAAAGATGGTAACAATGAACTTAGTTGTACGTATTGTTTTATTATTGTTTGCTGTGACGTCGCCTGGTTAAATCTTATTGTTTCTAGTCTGTGATGTAATGTCTTTAGTTCAACTGTCGTTCGTTTGACGTTTGTATTTGTAGATTATTTGTTGAACTGTTGTCTTATTGTTATGGGTTTCAATGTCAAGGTATGTGCTATTAGACTGATAGGCGAGCATGTTAACAGGTGTTCAACATTATTTTCAAAATCCTTACAACATTCTATTCAAACAAGACTGTCTGTTACAACTTTACAAGTGAATGCTGCAACTGAGTTCAAAGATACCACGCATTGATTGCTTCACTTCCTTTCCAAGGAATTAGGTTATGCAAATTACCTCATCAATTACTCCTTGCTTTTGCTTTAAGCTTTGTTTCGTTCAAGTTCTTAAGCAATGCAATAAGACATGGTAAGATACGCTTTTTACAAAAATCATCCAAACTCCCGACCTAATAAAACCAAAACGCGCGAATTTCAAACTCCGAACACGACCACAGCTTAAAAAAAACCTCCAAAAATAAAAATGAACCTGTCAGTGGCACTCAGACATACAGCCTACTCGCAATCCGAGGAGGTCGAACCTCATCCATCCTAGAACGGTAGTGAACAAAAAAGTGGAATGAAATGATAAATAGTTGTAGTTAATCCGCTCTTATCGCCTCATGGCTTCGTCCCGTGCGGTCCAAAAATGAGAGATGGAGCGGCCCGTACAGATAACACTTCTCAGTAATGGCTTTCTAGACAGTAGAGTGGTTTAACATTAGGTATTATAAATAATATGACATTGGTAATATTGGGAGTTAAGCGTGTAACGGTTTTTTTATTTGATATTATTTACTTTGATTTGTTGACCATTTCCTATTTTTTTTTGCACCTGGTACTTGTTGACAGGCCTACACTGTGTTCGTAATTTGAAAAAAAATTTAAAACCAATTGTTATTCTTAAAAGATTCGGCCGGCAAGAACGTGGAGTTTCTTGCCTGCTCTCCTTCATAGAAAACGACCAGTTGGAACCGTACACCTAGCTTCTGTTTCATAAGTGCCCATGTAGGTTTATGTAAAATGTGGTGAAGGGATAATAATGAAATTGTTGTGTTACTAAGTCTAACTTTAGGTGTTAATTCACAACAAGTTTTTGATATAGGTATTATCCTTTACATTTTCACGGTTTCCTTCCCTAATATTTTTTATATCAATCAAAAAAACAAACATATGGTCTAGCATTAAGTGCTTGACTAATTTTACAAGATTTTTGTTTTTTACCTCATCACATTGTCCTTCTTTAGGTACAAAACTTTTTTTTTATATTCAAACTTTATGTGTTGAACTCTTTAGACCAGTATTGCCAACTTGAAAAATGATTGATACTGGCAGCTCTACGGTTGCGGGTAGGCTATGACAAATGTAGTAAACGTTGAGTTAGCGCGCCCAGCCACCGATGTTCCGATATCGACTAATTGTGTCGGTATGTGTGCTGGCTCGGACACTAGTGTTGTACCAGATTTCTATATGAAAATGTATCTACTTTAGGAAATAAAACGTGCAATATAGCTTCAAATTATTTCTACTTTTTACTTGATCACGGGATGACCTGTTCTCACGTAGCTTGTGCTGACACGAAAGAAGAAAGAAAATAATTAAGGCAAAAAAACTTGTCCTTTGCTCCTGAAACAGTGCCTCAACAGTGATCAATCTTCGATTATTTCGATAGAACTATTTAACCTTAACAAAAAGTTATCTTCAAAATCTTAGCATTTACCTTAGACCAGATAAACCAATCGACAAACTTACTATCGATACAAAAACCATCGACTGTTACCATCCCCAATCGTTATTTGTCGACGGTATCGCTCGCCTCCCGCGTATCCATCACTACACAGCCTCTCTAGAGACGTTTAATAAGATAAACGCGCTACCTTATTAACTGTGCCGTTCGATCATTTGTAATAGAGGAATGTGATTTGTTATTCGACTATATTGTAATCGATTACAGTGTTGCCAGTGCCATTTTTGTGTTGAGAGGTTGGTACATACTTCTTGTATTGATTTTTGGCTGTGGCTATCATTATTTAAAGTTAGGTTCCGTAGATTTATTATTGATTAAAAAAATTGTTGACCATAATTAATGACTGTTTATTATCATTAATCATTTTAATAGGTGTATGACGGATGTAATCACAATAATTAGATTAATTTATTATGCTTAGGGCTTAGACATAATTAATTAGGATCTATAAAAACTGATTTATTAGCTGATGCATCAAGTCTTATGCCTATTTTCACTAATACTAGGTGACACCTAAATAAAGGCGCACGGCGACCCAATAGCAACCTTATTGCAAGGGGAACAAAGCCCATTGTAATTTAGAAAGTGATGCAAAATCAGAAGTTAAATAACTGTTAAAAGACCGTGTACAGTCAACAAAAGAGATAAGTATGCAGGATAGTCGGATATAGTTGAACTTTAGTAAGAAACCGATGGATGTTCTCGAATAAAATTTAATTTTATTCGAGAACATCCAAAAAGCTCATTTATCAACTTAAATTTCAGTCGACAAAACCTATCGGTTTCTTACTAAACTTCAACTATATCCGACGATCCTGCATGCTTATCTCTTTTGTTGACTGTACCTCAAAAATTTAAGTGTAGCCTTTGGCAGCTGTCTATGACGAATCTGTCAAATATTTGTTTGTGGTTTATACATAAATACAGGCCAGGCCGTCTACAGCATAAGTATTGAGCGGCCTTAGTAACAAATTCTTAGTAATGGCACCGTATTTCCCCTTATTTCCACTTTTGCATTAAAATAGAAACTGTGCAATATTCCCGCCTTATCTCTGACGTCAATACACACCCTGCGTTCTCATTGCCACTGTCATGTCGCATGAGTCAACAGCAGCGGTCACTTATCAGCCAATGACGACATGGCTTGCGCGCCCCTCGGTACGTCACGCGAATACCAGCCAATCAGCGCGCGGGGAAATGCGTCAAGCGATGTTTAGAACAGTTTTTCCTATGTTCGATGTTTGTACTTTTTTAATTGACTAGATGTGAAAAGCTTTCTAGTTATTTTGTTTGGTATTGAGGATTATTATTCATCCTTTCATCAACTCCTAAGAAATAAAAGGAAAATTTTTGCCTTGCGGTTTGTCTTATTAATTTCTCACAATTTCAGTTAGGTAACATTACTAATATTTCAATTTCAAAGAATCCATTAATAGTATGTAAATTAGAAAACCCACGCAATTCTTTGACTTGTGCGCCATCTTTATTTTACCAAAAAAATATTGTAATTTTTTTCAAACCGCTCCAATCTTTCTCAAAACATCCATAATAACCTACCATCTTAACCAGATCAACAAACATCATATCAATATCAGAACGTAATCGACTTAAATAATCGATATAAATCTGACAGTATCCCGCCAATAAATCCATTAGTTCGAGAACACACCTGAGCATGACTCTCGATTTCTGCCGACCCCCGGGACGTTTACACACTGGGCCATGATTAGGATAACCATGGCCGATTGCAAAGTAGTGAAGATGCCGTATTTATCATAACCAAAAATCAGATATGTTTTAAGAAATCCATGTTTAGCGGGGTAATTGCATAACATACTGATAGTAGGAATGGCTTTCATTTTGACAGTTCAACAACATTCATTGCGTTATTTACGTTGTTGAGCAGACTAATTTTTTTAACATATGAAGCAATGGATTAGCAATATCCTTCAAAATGATTGCAGGTTCGGCCTATGAATCAACTCAGCCTATTGCAGTCCACAGCTGGACATAGACGTTTCCAAAGTTACTTGCAATACCTGGTTTTCGCTTTCAGCCTCCATGTTTTACCAGCTGGTTTTTGAAGGTCCACGCATCCAGCCGGGGCCACTGGATTAGCAAGTCCCTACATACGTGATAGTTACTATGTAAGAGGGAAGGCATAGATAAGGAAACTGCTGTTATTTTTTTTTTTATTGTAATTTACTCGTATGACCAGGAAATTTTTACACGAGGAACTACTCTACTGGTTATTTTTGTATCATCTGAAATGTATTATAGTGTGATAAACACGATCCCATAAACGATATACATCTAAGTAGATACTTAGTATTCGATCGATAAGCGCTGAACGAAGTCTCAACATTGGACCAAACTCGGATGGACCCTCTCAGTAGGCATTAAACTAGATTCTGCTATTGGCCCAACGTTTGCCGGATTGGCCCAACACGTCAAGCCAGCATTACGAAGCGCTTTTACGCTGACGTATCGATAATATGAATTAACTTTTTTTCTCTAACCTTTTTGTTATGGTAATTTAGTGAAAATGTTAATGAAATATAAAAGAAAGAACGTCCGTCTGTCTTCTTAGAAGATCGGAATATCTAATGTGGTTTATTAAATTTTGTGTTTATGCGTTGTCATGGCAACCGAATCTCTAGCTTAGAGACAAAGTACAGTACACGGCCGTAAATGTGGCACACTGGATTTAGAAAAACTTTAAGTTTCTAGAGCGTTGTCTCTGCCAATCATACCTGTGCTTCTTCCTAAAGCATGATATAAATGATAAATTATTAATGCCCCGCACCCCAATTTCGTAACACTGTCTTTCACAATGCGAAGGATTTTGAAGAAAATTCCTAATCCTTCATTTGTTTAAAAAATTTGTCTGCCCGACAACGTAAATTACGCAATGAATATTGTCGAACTGTCAAAATGGAAGAAATTGCTATTGTAAGTGTGTTACACAATTACCCCACAAGCACCCATTTAGCAGAAACAACACGCATCTCCGTTGTTTTAGCGTTACTAATCACCGTCGATATTATTGGAACAATACAAAGTATTTAAATATTTTGGGAATGACTGAAGAAAAACATGCTACAAGAACCAAATTTTCGTTCTAGGGATTATCATTGGCGTGCTGTTATACGACTATACTCCATCACTTACTTTTAAATTAATATTATAATAAAATGTATTATCATCCTGCAATTGTCCGCTATTGTATTGCATAACTCAATTGAATAAAAGAACAAAGTAAAACAAAGTGCAAATCAATATATTTTTATAAAATAAATTGAGGAAAACCAATATCTATGACGCATCTGTGACTACAGAGGGACAGTTTATTATTAATATGTAGCACAATATTAACTTTACCTTATGTTTTAAATTATTATTTCAATCCATCTGGTTAGCCTTTTCCCAACTTGTTGGGGTAGGCTTCCAGTCTAACCGGATGCAGCTGAATACCAGTATTTTACATGGAGCGACTGTCTATCCAACCTGGGTAGCACGATACTTTTGGTAAGACTGGTTGTCAGACTTTGGAGCTTCTGACTACCCGTAACGACTGTCTTGGAATGACACCCGGGATCGACGGATTAACGTGCTTTCCGAGGCATGGAAGACTGTGCAAACCTATTTTACCTAATACTGGATGAATACCGAGATATTTTTTACATAGTTCTACCCTATAGCAAGTTAGGTACGTAGTGAAAATCCTTTTTTTAAAACCTTAAAATCGTCAACATTTTGTTTCGTCGAAGAACTCGACGAAACGACTTAAAACTTTAAAACATGCAGCTCACTTTGCATACCTCCAACAAATATTCAAAGGAGGACTTAATACAGTACCTACGGCTTTAAAATCAGGTGTAACGTTTTAAGTAGCCAGTATATACAAATGTACATGAAGCATGTACAAAAAATACAGCGTTGGGTATGCATTGAGATCGAACCGAGCTCCAGTTACAGTACTGTTTTACTTGCATTTCACTCGCGAGGTACAACCGACGACAAACTTTGATTTAGATACATAATAATGATATTAGTTTCACTTTTTAACATGAATTTTTTAACATTGCTATAATATAATCAGCCTATAATGTTCCCACTGCTGGGACACAGGCCACTCTTTAAGAGAGTGGGCTGTAATCTACCACGCGGGCCCAGTGCGGGTTGATAGATGTCACATGTCTTAGAATTTTTAGTTCTAGGACATGCCGGTTTCCTCACGACGTTTTCCTTCAGCGTTTAGAGAGCAGTGGTTATGAAATTATTTACACAAAGTAAAGCGCTTAGCTGGGTTCGAACCCACGACCTACAACTCGTAACTCGGGGCCGTTACCACTGAGCAACCACTGCTCATAGACAAAGAACGATTTTTTTTTAGCACCGAGCCCTAAGGTTGCAAAGTATTACGCATATTCGTCAGTGATGGAAATATGATGCTAATGTCCGTATCCACACTAGGCGAGACCCCTAAATCGCGCTGTTGGGTTTTCAACCCTCGACGCAGCTCCGAAAGTTGGAAATCCAACAGTGAAAACATGCATAAGAGATATTATAGTGTAGTGGCGTACCCTACGTGTTGAAACAGAAGACTAACGGACAGTGGAGACTAGACTGCAATGTTGTCTTGTTCAATGTAAGGGTATCGTGCAATCCGTTCGTCAAACTCATTGATGTTCAAACTCGATGATTTTTGACCTCGTTCTTGTTCATCAACTTAACATTTTACAACTATGTTAGAGTCGCCTGCCAGTAATCGGATGTGACTGAATACCAATACGTTTAAGTATATGCTTAGAAGTATATGTATAAGACCATCTTATGAGTTATGACCTTCTTCAGTTAAAATATAGTAAAACAGCGTTATCAAATGATTTATTTGTCATTTAACAGTTGTAAAAGCCCTTGACGGTTATTATACAAAGAAAAGCCAGTTTTCCAGGGCTTAGTGTAAAATGAAAATATATTCGGTACTGACTGAATTTTATTATACAGTTTTCATTAAATGCTAGGCGACATCGTGGCAGGCCAAGACAAAGATGGAGGGACAAACTTGACTCCTACCAAGAGGACTAGCCCGCAATGACAGTGGACAGACGTGTATGGAAAAGGGAAAGGGAGGCCTTTGCCCAGTAGTGGGACATTACGGGCTAAGTAGATATATAAGGTGTAAAAAAATTAACCTTAAAAACTTTAAGAGGTGCTTTAGACCATCGAACTGAACAACTTTCACTATGGGACCAACTCCGAAATCACGAAAAAAAAATGAGCTGTTTCATACATTTTGGCCGAGTAGGTATTGAACTTTTGTATGAAACAGCTGATTTTTTTTTTCGTGATTTCGGAGTTGGTCCCATAGTGAAAGTTGTTCAGTTCGATGGTCTAAAGCACCTCTTAAAGTTTTTAAGGTTAATTTTTTTACACCTTATATATGTACCTATAGACTGAGTTTCGGAGTCTTTGCCCTCAATTCTGCCTGAAGTTAGAAGCTTCTACCGCTTAAATAATACTGAAATATTTGAGAGATTATCTTAGTTTGTGTTCGTATGTACCTCATAAGGCTGGCCGGGTGCTATGGTGGTGGAAAAATCGTTAGCCTCGCACGTAACCGCAAGCAAGCGCGAGCGCAGGGCGCGATAGCAGAATAATTTTATGTTATTACATATTTAATTTATATTTTTTACTTATTTTGAATGTCAAACCCCGGAACTGCTGACTTCTCTAGTGTGAGTGACCTATCGGGATCGGGTATAACCTGATTGGAAAACTAGATTACCTATTACCTACTTGATAAACTGCTGTTTTTTATCCAACTGTTTCCTTTGCTGATGCCGTGATGAAACTTAATTATGACTAGGCACCTTTTTCTTTCTAGTCCCAAGTTCCAAAATCAGAAGGCCGATTCGTGTAATTTAAGTCTCATCTCGGCGACAAATAAATGTCAAATACTTGTCAAAAATTTAGGGAAATTAGAGGTCTTTTTGACAGATTGAAACTGTGAACGTTCTTAAAATTACGAGAATTGCCCGTCAGATCTTGGATCTTTAGTTTTGGTGTGCAATGTAGCATTTTCTATCTATATATATTCATACAATCTTACATGTCTCCAAGAGGCACACATTCTTTCACAACACAAAAAATAAACCCATCAAATCAGCACAAAATACAAATAAAAAAATGACAATTCCTCACACAACTTCGCCTGCTGTCGGTACCCAAGCAATAAAGTTGAGTGAAGTCGCATAAAACCTTTATGTGATTTACTATGTACTTAATACGACCAAACGTTCTTGCGTACATGTGACTGCAGATCAAATTTTCAAGAAATACACAATTTTGATTTTCGCTTGCGAACTATTAAGTTAACTTGTGCATAACTTTGCCATGATAATTGGTTGGGAATTCCAGGTGTTATTATCGTTAAAAGTCTTAGGGATTTCTATAAGGTTGAATTTACCGTGTATTTTTTGACAAAGCAGGGGTTTTCACCTCCTCCATCGCTGAAGAGTTCTTCTTTATGCCATCAACTGCTGCGGAGTTTGTTGCGCCACTTCTTCTTCCCAGACTAAGTACTAGGAAGTGGTGAAGGGCGGGCGTTTTGGGGAATTGTCATTTTAACGTTCCAAAAGTGCTTTCTTTTCTCAGCCTAGTTTGAATAAATGACTTTTGATTTTAAAGAACTTTCTGCGATCATCAATACTTCCTGTAATATTATAATAATTTCGACAGTCATTAGGTATCCCGCCTTTTATTGTTTTTGTTGAGATATAATAGGAGACCGATCAATGTTCAGCAGTAAAGGTTTACAGGCATAAAATATAATTTAATTATTTATTATAATTCAACGTGGTAATGCTGCCAGCCTTTTGGGCACTTATCCCATTGACAGCGATGCGGACGAATTTTTTGATGCCCAATGAGCTCCTGTCTTTTTTTTATTTTTATTTGTACATAGTATATATATGTTTTAGTTTGTGTGTACATATTTAATTATAGTTTCTATATTTGAATATTGCAATGAGTCAATGTTATATTACGTCCATCTAAAGTTACAGACAGTATGGATATTAACAAACATTACAGAATGCGTCCAATGACCTCATGATTTCGTACAAATTAAGCTTTGCTTTGGCTCGTGTTGGGACCACAGTTTTATTCTCCATTCTACCTAGGTTAAAAAGAAAGAAAAAGTATTTATTGGGACTCCCACAGGAATATCACCAACTAAACTAAACACACTCTTAAAAACATAAAAAATTAACAAAAACCGAGTGAAAATAAAAACAGAAAGTCCTGTATGAGATCAAATGGTATCTCAGCATGATGCTGCGCTGCGACATCCATACCAATATTATAAATGCCGAAAGTTTGTCTGTCTGTCTGTCTGTTACCTCTTCACGCTTGAACCGCTGAACCGATTAAGATGAAATTTGGTATAGAGATAGTTTGATTCCCGGGAAAGGACATAGGATAGTTTTTATTCCGATATTCCCACGGGATCTAAACTTATGCGGGTGAAACCGCGGGGAACTGCTAGTTAAAAATAAATGTCGCAGCGCAGGTCTTCTGACAGGGCTTACTAGGTATTACTACTATCCAGAAAAAAACGTGGGGTTTTAGTCGGTAGGTGTGTGGTGTAGGGTCCGTTTGGGGAGTACAGAGGGTTATATTGAACCCTCCGTACTCCCCAAACGGACCCTCCGTCTCCCCGTAGTACGGAGGGTCCATAAGGAATACCCCACAGGAAAAAAAAGGTATAACTACGTTATTGCCTATCCTCCCGTCATAAAAATGAACCAATACTATCCTAAAACCTAAACTTCATCATACACGTGAGTGTCTTGCGCGTGCGCCGAGCAACGTGACAGTTCGGGGCAGTCGGGCCGGACGCCGCGCCTCTTCGTAAATTGAATATGTTAAAACGTTTTTTGTTACAAATGTACTGTTTTTTTTTTTTTTTTTTTTTTTTTATGGATGGGAAATCATCAAATGACCCCTCCCGCTCTGGGTGGAGCGAAGGGAGTGTCAGACTCTTACTGACTAAAACCCATCCGTGTTCCTTCCTTAGCCCTTTATGTTCCGGGGTAGCGGTAACCCTTTCGGACAATCCCGCACCCCCGGCAGGCTTCGGCCCTGGCAGGCCCCTTCCTTTATGCTGACATCTCTTTGAGGCGCGCGTGGAACACGTACGCGCCGTCAGGCACGGACCTGGTCCTGATCGGACGGTGAGCTACCCATTACTCTCCATCCGCAGGCCCGCGCCTACGGTGGCCGGGAGTCGTCACGCGGCTCCCGACGCCCGGAGCGCCTCCCGCGGCGGCTGGGGTGTGAGGCTCTCTCCCTTAGCCGTTCCGCCACCTCCTTCGCTAGCATGACTGCTTCGCAGAAGGAGGTGACGGCCTCCCACTCCCTCTCGCCCCGGACCATGGCTTGAACCAGGGCCGGACGCGAGAGGTCGCCGCCGCTGTCGATCGCCTCTACGAGGGCACGGCGGTGCTCCGCCCATGCAGGGCATACCTCCACCGTATGCTCCACCGTGTCCTCTGGGCGATCCTCGCAGTGGTGACACCCGGGCGTCTCCTCCCGCCTGATGATGTGCAGGAACCTCCCAAAACATCCGTGTCCGGTGAGGACCTGCGTCAGGCGATAGGTGAGGACGCCGTGACGCCTCTCTAGCCACTCCTCAAAGAGGGGTCTTACCGCCACTATCGTGGCGTGCCCTATGTACTGTTGACGACGAAGGTTGATGGCTCGGTTATTAAATTAATGCTTTTTTGGATGGAATATCGTGACTATACAATAATATTAAACACATATTCAGGGTCAAAATGTGGTAAATGACCAAGAATTCCTGGCGTAGTATGAGGTCCTTTTGCACTATAAAGTTCGATTAGTCCAGGATATTTGCCCATAAATTTGGTTTAACCTTTACATAGTAGTCCTGAATAAGGGTTTTTTTTATAACAACACATTATAACATAATTATCATCACGCCTGCATTACCCAAAGGGTTGGGCAGAGATGTTTGTAACACCAACATCTCGCAGAACTTAGGGCTGATTTTACCAAAGTCAGATATATTTTATTATATTTGGAATAAAATTTACGTCTCACAGTTTTAGTATGGATAAACAGTCCAAAATCCAAAATATATTCTCAGGATAAGACTTATTCTAGGTATAAAAGTTTGGTGGAATCTGCCCTTGATAGCTTAAGGCCCTTCGTACACGCCAACGTTTCTTTATGGTATGGCGTATAAATCGCGCCATAGAAATAACGAATACGTCAACAAGCTTCTATAGTGATCCATATAACACTGACGACCGTGCTCACACAGGGCGAATAAACTGCAGTTTTTCACGGCAAGAAATACATGTACAGACGCCAGCTATTACGGCCCCGCCACCGCCAGATGGCGCACGGTAGGACTTTCTGCGACCATGCCTGCAGAGCCATACCGCGTCTCTACTTCGCGCCGCCAGGGGGCCAGTCGTGGTCGTCGTCTGGCCTTCGCATTGCAGACGTCACGTCATCATTAACCTACGTTACAGATTTTTAACAGTCCATCATTATTTCGAAGCATAATTATACACAAAGGCAACAGCCGATACACCAGCGCATCAAGCTACTACAATCTGTCTTTTCAACTTTATCGCTAAAGTATTAGGTTCAAGGTTGATTGGCAAAATTTGACAGTTCCGGGTAGCTTGATGTGTTGGCGTCTGTACAAAGGGAATTAGTCAACAAAAATCGCTTTGTGATTGATCTACATACCTTAGGTACCATGTAGTCGACAGTCCTGCACCCTAACTAAAATAAACGACACAAGATCTTCAAACCACGCTAAACTTACTTGTAACCGCGACAGTACTCGAAGGTAGGTACGTCCCGTAACCGCCCACAGTCGGAGATGATTCGTGGTTTCTCTCGCATGATAATCGATAGTCGCAGGAAATTGGGGCTACACTCACAAACGTAACCATTTTTGCCTTTATGTAAGTTAATACCACAGAATTATACAACGTTTGATCCCTACTAAGTCAAAGTCAAAGCATTTATTTCAAATAGGCACAAAAAAGGCACTTTTGAACGTCAAAAATTATCTTATAAAATAGAATTGATTCTAGTCGCCCTAAGATCTTAATGTTAGGTTTCCTAAGAGTTAACATAAAGCCTATATTCCTTAAAGGGTTATACATGTGATTATGTTTAACCGGTTCCAAATGTTTACAGGGTGTTCTACCCATGAATACGAACAACTTTCACTTTGGAACCAAATGAGAAATCCCGAAAAAAAAATCAGCTGTTTATACATTTTGGTCAAGTAGGTATTGAACGTTTGTATTAAACAGCTGATTTAGGAGTTTGTCCGTAAAACCACAACTATAAATCAGAACCCTAATTGCGAAACACACTATCAATCGGAATCTGAAACATTTTGAAGCAAATTGCTAATCCATTGCTTCATATGTATGAAAACTTCGTCTGTTCCACACATAAATAACGCAATGAATGTTGTTGAACATTTTCGTTGTTATTAAAAAAAAAACTGGCACTCCGGGAGTGCCGACAGAAGTGAAAATAAAACACAAACAGAATACTGTCAAAATGAAACTGATTCCGATTGATAATATGTTACGCAATTGCCCCGCAGGGCCATAATTCACTATGTGACCACTTAACGATTCCTTACTTCAAAACCACGTCACTTCCTTGGCTAATCCCGCGAATCTCGCGTTAACTTCGCGCGGTTTCGATCATCGTGTCATAGCGAATTACGGCCCACCCGCCGAGCACCATTTAGATTAATTACCTACATAGGAAGGAACTGTTTTGCGTCAATGGTGCGCAAATACTACACGCACTGACTGTAGGGTTAAATGTATTAGGTCGTACGCTAATTAACAAGAACTGGACTTGTTCTTACATCTATGATACATAATTATGCATACATTATAAGGCTATAGTACGCGGTTCTACGCACTCGACCGCGCTCACGAGAAACAATTTGCACGTAGAGCTTTTCTAGAGATGGTTCCTTGTGTGCAAAGTTAGTTCACTCTATACTGTGATTTTTAATTTGCTAGACCAAAATTTCCGCTGCGATCGACCTTTTTGGAACGAAGTTCTTTAATGGAGCTTGCGGTAGGAGTAAAATAGGAGAAATCATCACGTACGAAAAAGCGTTATGCCCCCTCCATGCAACTTTTTTTAGATATTGATAGAGAGTCAGAGAGAGAGAGATAGTTTTCGAGGCTGCTGAATGTAGTGAGAACAAAATGAAACTCCAAGATGGCGGCCACGAATATTTTCAAATTTTCGCGGCCGCCATCTTGGATTTTCATTTTGAAATTCGTTCCTGCCGGGGGTCCTCCGACCCTACACGTTTTTTTTATTATGTTGACAGTTTTTATACTACGCAGCTGTCAATTTAGTCTATTAAATTAAAAATCAGAGTGTACCCTATTGAAAATGGCTTTTATTCAAAGTCATTTAATTATAATTAATAACAAACTAACTAATATAATATCTACACATATCTGTGGTTTTTTATTCAATGAAATGAGCATTACGAGACGTGCACTTTTGGATTTTCCAAATTTTTCTGTTTTTCTAAGTTTTTTTTAAAGCATTCATATATTTCAAATAAACCAATTACAGGCACTTTTGAATTGTCAAAGGGTCGATCAGTCAGAAAGATAAAGCTAGTTGCCCATTTCAAAGCGTAGTAGGTACCTATGGAGAAGACAGGGCTCCACATATAGGAAGATAGGTCATACAACGGCAAATATAGATGAAGAGGTTTATTCTAAACCACAAAGATTAGTCATGGCAGCATAACTAATCTGTGGTTCAGCTGAACAGCTGAATGAATTAGATGTTGCGCCATCAACACAGACAGAGATGACCTCTATTGCATAAGTCCTACAGATCAGCACGCGGTGCAATCAATCAAATTATCGGCGAGCTCACGCGGAGACAATGTGAATGAAACGAACCGGTACTTTTTAGTGCCAAGTTAAGTATGCCGTTGATTAAAGTTTAGTTCCTTATCGTGAGTGCCGTTTGAGAACAAGCATGGGAGATACCTATCATCATAACAAGATTTAATTATCTACACTAGGGAAATAAAAGAAAATAAACCATCCGTATTAAAGGAAATCGAACCAATTGATTTTCTTGAAAAAGACTTTTATTATCTTAAAAATATTTATTGAAATGTTTTTTCTTTCTTCAACGATTATTTAATGGAACTTCACTGAATTTTTTTAAATATGATTTTTTTATTTATATAATTGGAGAAATGTGTGTTACCTGCGAAATTCTTCGTTTTTATTATCTTACTGCTGACCCGACGAACTTCGTACTGCCTTCTAAGGATTCTAATCAATAAGAACGAATATATAACAAAGGACAGAAGATAAATTTTAGTTTAGTCCTGTCAAATTAATCAGCACCTGAAACTACTCCGTACAAGTTTAGACGTGATTAAAAACTTGCCTACTAAAATTACGTCAATTTAGGTAGGTAGGTACGTCAGGCGCTGATTAATTTGACAGGACTAAACTAAAATTTATCTTCTGTCCTTTTCTTAATGAAATAGAAAGAAAAAGATGCACAGAACTTAAAAGTTTAGTTTATGAACAACAGAATCGGCACCAATATCTACATTATCATCAAAAAGCGTTCTTATGAGGTCAAAATCAACGTCTTTTCTTGCCGAAAAAAAAACTACCATCTTATTGCCCCAACACTAGCTCTGTAAGTGTAAATATAATATTGTTTGTAATCGCGTGCCAGTCGATCACACGTCGATATCGATGATAAATGATGTCACGTCAGCCGCGGTGTCGGTGACCACGCCAACTAGTTTCAAAAAGTCAAATGATCGGTTCATTCACCATCCTAGATAGATTGGTATTGAAATATGGTTTCGTATTATTAGATGGCGGTAGGTATTATTTTTTTGTTAATAGTGTTTGAGGTAGCTGGTTTTGTTTGACAGATGTATTATAGGATAACGCTAACGTTAGGTAAAGGTCAAACGTATATTTTATAGTTTTTTTTTCAAACATGTGCCTGATCTGTTCATACACGAAATATTCCTAGAGGTGGTAAAGAAGCCATAGGTAAGCGTAATCAGCCTATAATGTTCCCACTGCTGGGACACAGACTTCCTTTCGGTAAGAGGGAGTGCCCACACTGCCCACTCCCTGAGCACGCGTGGTGGATTTTGGCCCCATAATCTACTACATGAGCCCAGTGCGTGTTTGCAGATGTCACATGTCTTCGAATTTTTGGCTCTAGGACATAAAAACGAAAATAAAAAAAAAATAAAAAAATACTGGCTACTTCTTATTTTTTCACGTCCATTACGCTTGTTTCTGCGTAGTAAGTATTTACTGTCATTAAAACGGAGCTGCGGAGGTTTCATGCAATGGTTTCATGCAAAATAGAGATGAAACGGATAGCAGTTTGGCCGGATACCGGATACCGGATATTCGGCCGACCATGTGGCCGAATAGCCGAATATCCGGCCGCCGGATATCCGGCGAAATTTAACAAAGTTTGACAAAATCTACCTTTCTGCACCTTGCAGCAGTGTGTATAGCGAGAGACTTTTTTCTGAAGCTGGCCTTATTTATGAAGAGAAACGCAACCGCCTGCTACCTCTCAATGCAGAGAAATTAGTATTTATTCACCATAATTTGCCCTTAGTGCATTATGTGTACTAATTCATTCATTTTCTTTGTATTACATTAAGTTACTATTGTGTGATTAAAAATTTACTAATTATACTTAAGTTAAGTGATACTAAGACTAACTAAATAAAGCAAATAATTACTCAAAAATATGTTTCTTTTATCTAGTTTTTTTTTTATTCGGCCGGGTGGACATCGGCCAGATACCGGATAGTTTCCGGATATCCATTTCATCTCTAATGCAAAACATCTCAAGTAATTTTTAAATTATAATTATACCGTAAAAACAACTTACCTAAATATTTTTTTTTTTGTATCACAGTGGCCTCTTTAACGTATAGATGTTTCTCTTATAATGTGTATATGCATCGATAAACCTTAAATACGTAGTATTGAATGATTAATCCATCAATACGTAAGATATCATAATTATTGCTTCTGCACAAAATCTAGACCTGCTACCAAAGCGTTACTTACATACCGCAATTGACTTTCAACTCAAGTTTAAATAGGAATATCGAGCCTTTTCAGGAAGAAGATCGTAAATGCCATTTTGCATATTTTACAGGAGAATAGAGAAATAAGATGCAAAATCAGTTGATCTGGCGGTTAATATAAAAACAGTTTTTTGGGATTTTTGGCGCTTACGATGTTCTTCCTAAAAAGGCTCGATATGTCAGGGGCCTACGTCCAGCTGTTAACTGCGATCAAAGAACAGGGTTATTTAATGGTATAGTGGATCCTTAGTCCGGACTAAATCTAAAGTTATGTTGACTTCTATAAAGAAAGAAAGCAAGCATGTTCTATTATCCAAGAAATATGATTAATTAATTTAAAAAACATGTATGTAGCAGATTGGTTTTAAAACATGCTATTTAGTGGGAAAGACACGTATTTTTCCCATAAATAATATAATAGCAGCGTGTCCTTCGGCGTCGCGGTTGATTTCACATATCGTGGAGTACATACCATGGCGATATACAGGAAGTTTCCATTACATTGTAATTAGAAGAGGTTTAATTAGATTTTTTATATCCAAAGGGAGCTAAGTATGTATGCGCTTGGTTGCTTACATAGTTACCGATCGAATATACATAATTATACTTTAATCGTTTTAATTCTTTGCGCTAAAACAGTCAGAATGTACCCTGAAGTTTTCAGAATTTCTTCGCACGAAAAGTTCAATTGAAGTAAGTAGTTTAAGTTTATCAGCCGAGTAATAGAACTTCCTTCGTATTGATTCGTCGAATCGATGAGATCCTTAAATTCTGAGTTGAATTGCACGATTACTGACAAATGCGTGCACTGACTGGACAGGTCTCCTCAATCTGTGTGGTTGTAAACTTCAGAATAAAGAAAAGTTCTTAAATGTTACACGTGTCGTACTAAGGTATTCAGTATCCCTCTCAATTTGATCGCAAATGATTAAACTGAGCATGTACTGTGCGTACCTTCGTATTATATAATTTTATGTACGTTTAAAATCGTCCTATACTTCGATGTGACGCAGCTGGGCGCGGTTGCGGTGACCCGTGTCGAAGGGTGACCTTCGAATGTGCGTCTGAACGTAATACGTCAAACACACGATGATGGCCCAAAATATTCTGACATTTAGACATTACAGTACCTAATGGAACCAAACTGAAGTAGAAAAATGTTAGTTCTTCATATGTCATTTGATTTATTAAAAAAAATATAATTATATTAAGAACCTCCTCCGTTTTTTCGTCGGTTAAAAATGTACCTTTTATGTTGCTATTGGATGGCAAACAAGCCAACGCTGGTAATAGACTACCAGCCGGTCTATTCTGGGGCCTTATGCTCTATGACACAATGAACGAAACCGCGCGAAATAAACGCGAGTTTGGCGGGATTTTCTAAGGAATTGACGTCGTTTCGAAGCAAAAAATCGTTAAGTGGTCATAGAAAATTAGAGCCCTATAAACATCTCACCGTGAAAACTTAGATGATGTGAACTTGAAGTGAGGTGTTTCAACCTGATGTTAAGGACTGACAGCTCACTTTACCTAAGCTTTTACGGTGAGAATTTAACAGAACAGATCGGCTGATGCTAAGAGGACACCGCCGCATATGAACATCTCCAATATCAGACTTCCTAGGAAGTTGTCTTGGTCGCGTTTTTACATCCATAAACAGCCAGACACCGAACAACCAACTGTTGGTTATACAAATATGTTGTAAACTCTAATAAAAATCTCAAGCACCAAAACCGAGGTAACCCGAAGTGGCCCGAGCTGGTCCGAAGTGGCGTCACGGGTGGGCGGCTCCGCTAATTGCCTGCGCCGCGACCCGTGACTTCGTCTACAGTTATACGCGGGAGCGCCCCGGCCGTGTGATAACCCACGTATTGGTATCGAAGAGGGTACCGTTTTTCTATATGCAGATTGGGTAATATGATTTATTTTGGATTGACACGCTAAGTGGATAGTACACGGTATATTAACATAGTGCTGGTTGGAATGTTAAATAGTACAATTTTCATAATATTAATAGGTAATTGCGAGTGGTTCTTCAATGCAAGTTTGCTGTGGAAGGGAATTTGCAAGACAATGCGGTGCTTAGGGTATGAAATTTACTACTGTCATCGGCAAACGGTGCTATCCTCGACTCTCTCCGAGATCTTAAGACATTTGCTTTTTTTTCATGATAATCAAAATCTTAGTCGACTTCACCCAAGGTGTTCAGCGGGGTAATTGCGTAACAAACTAACAGTGGGAATGGCTTTCATTCTGACAGTTCAACAATATCCATTGCGTTATTTATGTTGTTACTTTCGAACTTCTGAAACAATAAATTAGCAATATCCTTCAAAAAGATTCAGATCGTGATTGATAGTATGTTACGTAATTAAGATGCTGACCTTCTCTTTATTGGATTGACGTTTTGTACCTACTGCCATTTGACTCGGGGCGCTGCATCTCTAGGAACACACAACGCATCGCTAGCCCTATAGAGCCGAAGTCAAAAGCTTTCAACGCGCTCTGTTGCATAGGTACCATCGCGGACACTGGCGGTAGACTACTTTTCAACCTTATTAAGTATGTTTATCAGTAGTCTAGTACCCATAACACAAGCTCTGCTTAGCTTGGGACTAGATGGCGTTGTGTGATAGTTGTGGAATATTATTATTATTATTATTTATGTACATATTATTTTACATTTTTAAATATTTCTTAAAATATAAAAAATAAGTATAAAAAACATTATTATTATTATTTCGTTTATTTATTTATGTACATATTAATTTACATTTTTAAATATTTCTTAAAATATAAAAAATACGTATAAAAAACATTTAAAAATATAAAAAATAGTATTCCGCCGGTGTCGGGAGCAGGGTCCAAGCTACCGGTGGTTAGGGCTCCAGAGACAGGAACCTCCTCACAATACGAGCCGTATCAAGGAGTACTGCCTTCTGAATTAGGCCCTTGATCCAACCGCCTAACGAGAGCCTCGACAGATGTTGGTCGAGGCTTTGGGCCATAAGCCCATTGGCCGATACGACAATCGGCACAATGATAGCCGAGCTCACATTCCACATGTCAACAACCTCGTGTGCTAAGTCAAGATATTTAATTTGTTTCTCTTTCTCAGCTTTCACGAGGTTCCCGTCATGCGGAATGGTAACATCGACAATCATTGTGCGGCGCGCTAATCGATCTATCACCACTATATCAGGCTTATTGGCAACAATAGTCCTGTCAGTAATGATAGACCGATCCCAGTACAGCGTGGCATGGTCATTTTCAAGAACTGGGTCGGGCACATACTTGTAATACGGTACCTCAGAATCCACAAGTTTATATTTCAAAGCAAGTTGCTGGTGGATAATCCTGGCTACTTGGTTATGCCTGTGCAAGTACTCGCCGTTAGCCAGACGAGAACAACCAGAGATAATATGTCTGATAGACTCACCCGGACGGTGGCATGCCCGACACACGTCAACCGTCCCATCCTTCATAATATGTCTGCGGTAGTTATTCGTCAAGATAACTTCGTCCATAATTGCACAGACGAAACCTTCGGTTTCCCCGAAAAGATCACTAAAACGTAACCAGGATACGGACGCTAAGAAATCTACACCGGGCTCATGGAGAGCCCGATAGAAGCGCCCGTGAAGCTCCTTGCTTTGCCATACCTTCTTGCGGTCATCGGTAGTAAGTACTACAGGTTTGCGCCAGTTCTCTTTAGCCATGGACAGCGGGGTGAGCCCTTTGTCCACTGCGACCACATCACGGTGCATACCCACTTCAGCTTTTAAAAAATATTCCCTGAGACTGCACACCTCGCGGTTGTGGAGGGTCTTTGCATTTAAAAAGCCTCGACCCCCACACTTCCGCGGGATATACAGTCTCATCACCGATGATCGTGGGTGATGCATCCGATTTGCAGTCAGCAGTGTGCGGACCCTTCTATCCAGGGCGTCGAGTTCGGTTTGAGTCCATTTGAGAATGCCGAAAGAGTACATCAAAACCGGCATGACCCAACCGTTGAAGGCTCGCACCTTATTTCCGCCCGAAAGAAGACTAATTATTATTATTATTTATTAAGTATAAGGGTGAAAAGTTGTCGACCGCCAGTGTCCGCGGCTGTACCTAAATATAATTTTCGCACAGGTTTCGGTATTACCCATCACAGATCAAGATCTGACTATACGGCTGGTCACAAGTCAAACCGAATGCAATAGCATAATCAGCTTATAATATTTCCACTGCTGGGACACAGATCTCCCCTCTACAGTACCTCGTGAGCCATAATCTATCACGCGGGACCAGTGCGGGTTGGTGGAAGTCACAAATCTTCGAATTTTTTGTTCTAAGACATTCCGGTTTCCTTACGATGTTTTCCTTCACCGTTATGAGGGCAGTGGTGATGAAATTAAATACATAAGTGCCTGGCTGGGTTCTACCTCACGACCTACAAGTCCTACAACTCGTAAGTCGGGGCCTGGGCCACCACTGCGAATGCTCTATGTTGTTCCCAAAATTTTATTTCAGTAAAAATAATAGTCTCTAATAGTAAGAGAACTCAGTGAGTGGACATGGATCAGTCCAGTGAGCTTCATACAAGTCTACGCTACGCTCGGAGGCGCGGCTAATGCACATTTAATTTCCGTCAAACACGCATCACTTGTCACATTAAATGTTGGCTATTTAGTTAGGTACATGCATTGCTTTTAGGCAATTATACTTTTTTGGGAGAGGTCGAAGCATATGTATGAAAAGAAAAGTGACGCTTAAGTTTTCCTTGTATTTTCTGAAAATTAGGAATAGTTTAATTCTTAATTAGTTTTATTATTAATAATGATTAATTAGTTTGTAATTGACTTTCAGACTAATGTACTGATCTGTTTATTTAAATAAATAAATAAACTTGTGGATCAAATTATGCTAAGCATTCATAGTTTGGAGGCCTATTTCCACTTAAATTCTCCAAAAATAGTTACCATCAGCTCTTTCTTAGAGCTTTTCTTAAACGAAACTTTGGATTGGGATTCTATCCAGCACATTCTACGCAATTCAAGCAGAAATCGCTGAAAAGAAAAAGTTTTGCCAAGTATCAATTTCTTACGCAATAAGTTAATTAGACATTTAGCGTCTAATCTGTCGAAACAAAATGGCGTCTTAACGCTTCGTCACCTCCCGCCAAGCCGTTCGGATACATGTCCAAATAACAAAGAGGTGTAACGAGGCCGGACGGCGGCAGTTAACCGGCAAAATTCAAATTTCTATCAGAATAGCCGCCGAGAGGAACGAGCAATATCCGTTCTAATTTCGCAACACTACACATCCGAAATGGTAAGCGTTGGTGCGTTTCCGAACGCGATTCGAATAGGATACACGGTTTAAAAATTAATCACCCGATAACTGACCTCTTTGCTGTTTTTCTCTTTTTTTTCTACGTGAACTGGCCAGTAATACATTTTCTATAATGACATGGGAATCGCAGAAAAACAAACATGCTTCTAGTTATTTTGCCGGGGTTATAAACATTAATTAAATGTTTGCAAAACATAAGTTATTCTCGCGTCTCTCTGATTTAAGCGCTCTTAATACTTGTTTTGTACCTATTTAGTTAAAAACATACATATTTGCTACACGAGCTTTCAAATTAGAAATAGTACCTATAAAAGCACCAACCTCATTTCAAAAACCAATATTATTGTTCTTAAAATTATTTATTATTTGGTTGAAACGTTCCTCCTTATGACGATTGTGTGTTTGCGCGTCAAAATCTAATAGACAACAAGAAACGTTGAAAATTATTTTCAAGAGAATATTTTGTAGTTACTCGTACTTGGTTTGATTACTTTGTGGTTATTTACATGTAGCCTGTCAGACTAGCCATTAAATTAAAAAAGGCTTTCTAAATCCGGTTTCTATGAGTATTTTCAATTCAAGTAATGTCATGTCAACTTATAAGACTTGTCATTGGTTGGTTGATGTTATTTTGGTCGACCAATAAACAGCCGACATAAGTTTGGGCGGCAAAGCTAGTCTTTATTAACTTTCCTGAAAATCTTGAAATAAAAATAAACGTAAATGACTTGTTTTTTTTTTTTCTCGAATATAAAAAACGCAAAAGTAAAAAATAAGGAAGTTTATCTTCTTTAATAAAACAAAGTCGGGTTAGTTACACCATTTACTCGTATAAATCAAGAACGGCTGAACCGATTTTTATGATCTTTGATTTGTTGGATTTGTCTCCGCCCCGAATAGCAGTATATCGTAATATGTGATTACACTAAGAAAAATTCACGAAAAAAATAATAATGAAGATAATTTATTTTCTTACTGATTCTGAGGCGGTACGAAGTTCGCCGGAGATCAGCTAGTTGTTCATAAATTGCACATTATCCATCAATACGTTAAGAAATGTTTTGCCAATTTGGCGTATACAATATGGCAAAATTGTGTTTTTAATTATTTTAACAGGATATTCAACTTGCATGATGTAAACAATATTTTGTATCAAATTTTTATTTAAAAGAGGGTCCGTAGAGTTTCTTTCCCCTTCTTCTCCATAGAAACCTGCTACGATTTGGTACGGGCAACTATGTAGCTTCATATTTCTGACTGACCGACACCTCGACGATTCAAAAGTGCCTGCAATTGGTTCATTTTAATTAAAATTCATCCTATATTGCGAAAAAAAATTAATTGACATTAGTCAACCTAGCACTTTCCGAGATATTTCTGAAATGTTTACAAAAAAAGTTTTTTAGATACAACAATATTTTTTTTATCTAGTTATAAACAATAAAATTAATTTTGTAAGTACCACTTAGTATCTAGTTTTATAAAAAAATAATATCATGATTATTGTAATAAAACTTTAATTTGTTTGCATATTTTTAACATAGACTTATTTTTTTTTTCAGGTAAGTTGATGTCTTCTAAAACGAACTGCGTTAAATCATCGTCACAGTAAGACAGCTCTACCCATTTATTTTTTATCTTTAACAATAATATTATTTTCATTTTTAATTATTACCTACTTATAGTAAACCAAGTTAAATACAAAAGTGTAGGTATTAACACAAAAAATACTGCACGTAATGTTTAAAACTATAAACTCATTAACTATTTTAATTTTTTTATTTACTCAAAACCACGTCACAAGAAAAACTTATTTAGTTTTTTATACATACAAAGAAACGTATCATAATAATTAACATTAGGAAACGACCTTAGTCACTAAACTATCATCATCTGTCTAGCCTTTTCCCAACTATGTTGGGGTCGGCTTCCAGTAGAACCGGATGCAGCTGAATACCAGTATTTTACATGAAGCGGCTGCCTATCTGACCTCCACAATCCAGTTACTGGATAATACGATACCCCTTGGAAAGACTGGTTGTCAAACTTTTACGCTTCTGACGACCCGTAACGACTGTCAAAGATCCACGAATGACAACCGGGGCCAACGGCGTGACGTGCTTTCCGAGGCACAGAGGGGTCTTGATATGTAAAAATGGTTACACATCCATGGACCAACCGCGGCAAGCGTAACTTAACCTGATCGATCGCCCTAAAAAATAACTATGAAGAATAATTCGATTTCTAGTTTGTTTGGCTAGGCAGATGATGAGTTAGTTTTTTAAGTACATATTTATATTTTTCTCTCTTAATAAAATTATACTAATGACTTCTAATTTATTCTCAACTAGTTAAATGTGGGGCCATTACACAAGCTTGAGACTGTTCATAGTGTCCTCGAAGTAAAGACGTGAAATGTACCTACAGATTTATTTATGCAAACCACGAAAATCATCCTGGTAAGGCGGTGTTCAAACAGAGCGACTTGTCCGATGCGGTGAAAGAAAAATCGTTAATAATAGATACCTACATTAAAAGAGGGTGAGGTCAAATATACCATGAAAATCAATCCTTTTAATAGACGGCGAGTTATACTTAATTCTAAGTCAAATACTGTACATCCAACATCCTTTAAGTTTCAGTTTAATAGAATCCATACTAATATTATAAATGCGAAAGTGTGTCTGTCTGTTACCTCTTCACGCTTAAACCGCTGAACCGATTTAGATGAAATTTGGTACAGAGATAGTTTAAGTCCCGGGAAAGGACATAGGATAGTTTTTATCCCGATATTCCCACGGGATCGACACTTATGCGGGTGAAACCGCGGGTCGCTACTAGTTATAAATATGCATTTTTTTTACTGCAATAACATAAACAGCTGGGATGTTAACGCCTGTATTCCTGGAAGATTAAGCAGAGGTGTACCTGTAGTACACCAACATTACGCCAAGCGTTTCGTTTACTGCAATAGTCGTAAGTTTCACCCATAATTTAGCTAAATTGGTATCATATGTTCTTAAAAAATAAATATCTTTTGAAAAGTATGAGGCACCAATAACAGACAGGATTCTTCTAGAAATTCCTGTTTTTTTTTCCATAACTTAAGATTAGCAACCAAATAATAAAATAAACGCAAACATTTTCAACAAAACCTTCAACCAAAAACGAAAAAGCCTCCGAGCTGTAGGCAACCTAACGCCACTCACCAGATGGCGCGATAGTCGCTCCAATGGCGTACACAATTAATACAGTACTTATCTCGCTAATTAACGATTGCAGAACGACCTAGAATCTTTAATGAGGCTGAGGCAAGATCCGTCCGGCTCTGTGAGCAAACGTTTGTACGCATGGCTACGTGGCCGGTCGAGGGGAAATCTTTTGGCAGATTTTCATCTCGTACCAAAGTCGTTGATGCCCTTTTCGTAACATTTTCTAGGGCCCAATTGCGTCTGAGATTAGTTATTATTTGAAAATCCTTATTATCTGTATCTACAGGGTGTTACGGAAAGGGTATATCAATACAAACGGGTTGAAGAGTGTATCTGGTCTAGAATTTCTGTACAAAATTTCAGCTCAAAAGCATTAACTTTGAAAATGCTTAATATTTTTTTTATTTTGACATCACGGCGCTGCACTGGCGCGCAGCGGCGTGATGTGCGTGTACTAGGCGCACAGACACACTACAGATAATGGATAATGACCCTCGTAGTGCAGTGACAGGTTTGTTATGATTTCAATTTAATAAACTATCGAAATGAAAAATTTTTAAGCATTTTCAAAGTTACTGCTTTTGAGCTGAAATTTTGTACAGAGTTTCTAGACCAGATACACTCTTCAACCCGTTTGTATTGATATACCCTTTCCGTAACACCCTGTATAATACGAATTTTCAAATAAGACCTAATCTTGCACCAAATAAATGGAAAATAGATATCCTCTCATAGGTTCGACCTACACAATTCGGCGCATTGGCAGCAGTTTCCTGTAATCCCGATACGATATGGACATTTCTAACATCCGTAGCGATTTTCCAAACTCCAAAAGATTAAAAACTTTTGGAGTTTGGAAAATCGATTATTGTTTTATTTAGTTTCGGTCACCTCTTTTCCAACTAAAACGTATACTTATTCAGGGTGTCCCTGGAAGTATGGATCAAATCGAATAGGGACGTGGGCAAGGTCATTTCCAAAAGTTTTAGCAAAAAAAAAATCTAAAAAAAAAGAGAAGAAAGTTCGAATTCGTGAAAACTATCAGGGCTATTCATTTTTTTTTTTAGATAGACCTGATAGTATTTTTTTATGATTAATTTCTTTGAACACTAAGCGAAGTGATTGAAAAAAACATTAAAATCGGTCATAACTTTTGAAGCGTATAAAAATTCACTGCATTCTCAGGGTTAAAAAGTTTGGAAATGACCTAGTCCACGCCCCTATTCGATTTGATCCATACTTCCAGGGACACCCTGTATAACTCTAAGACTCACCTCTAAAACATACACTTTCAATAGCTTTTACAAAACGGAAAATAACTTCATCCATTCATGAAACAATTAACAACCTTACAACTGACAGCTGTAGTTGGTACTTGGTAGGCGTTCCGTTTCAAAATCTCACCGCTCGTTAAGCGCGGACGCTAGTAATTATTTTCCATTTATTCGCCTTGAAAAATCGTATCATCTTCAATTAAACCCGGGCTATGATTAATAGCCGTGGCGTACATACATACATAAGTACCGCCCACGAATATTTCACAATGATACGCATAGACCTAGAGTTTCTTCACGATACATACATTATGTAGGTATGTATAATTGTATACGTATGTTTGTAATATTATCTGTGGTGCTGCATTTACTTACGTAGTTAATCGTCCATTTAATAAGGTTCAAACGTTTTGGATACGTATTTTCAGTCATTAAAACACCTCTATTAATGACAATAAGATTCGTCAGTGTTTAAATCATGTACAGGCACCGTTGAACTGATTGACAATACGCATGTTCGGAGATTTTCAGTATTTAATTTTGACACTGCTGTTTTGCTGTTTGAGTTGTTTTGTTTTTGTGTTTTCTTTAAGTAACATTTGGATAAATTCAGCTTATACTTCGCCATTCGCTACTAGATATACGGACACCAGGTACCCGGCACCCTGTGTACGGGGTACACCCTAAACATACAGTAACAGTAAGCTATGAAGAGCTCTCTCCCTCGCTCTTTCCAAGTTCGCTTTTAACTGAAAAGCTAAAGCTAACCTAGAGAATAAACTGAAAATTATGTTAACTAAGATTTTACATCGTTTTTTGTTACACATTACAACTAATATGTACAAACAACTAGCAAAAAGTCGCAAAAAATAATTCATCAGTAGTTTTCCAAGCTCGTTGTTAACTGAAAAAATATTACACACTGGAAAAAATATTTGTATGAAGATTTTATATTATCGTAATATCACGAAAAAATTTTTAGCTACAAAAAATCGTATCTATTAAACAATTAACCAGCACACACGGGCCCGGTCAAATCAAAATCAAGTCACCACCCTATTAAAACTGTAAAAAAAAAAAACAACAAAATACACTTTAAATTAACGAGCATACTTAATGAGTATCTAATTAGCATAACAAGAAAATGACTGAATAAAACAACAATTGATGCTATAAGGAAAACTGGAAAATTACTACAGCTTAGATGTCTCAGGAGGCAGGTTTTTTCAAGCCCAGTGCCCTTCGGCGCAGGCGCAATTATATCGCTCAATGTCATGCAAGATTAATTTATGAGATATTTTTTATCTGTTACTCATAAAAAAATAAATTGCGACTTTATCTCTAAAGTAAATACTTAGGTAATAAATAGAAGATACATTGTAGAAGAGGCTTTGATTGGCTGAAAAAATACATTATTTCAGCCAAAAGATTCACGGTCTGATGATGGCGTTGTGTTCTATGCAGTTGTTGTAATATTCCTCCATATTGGCAGGCAAAGGTCCTGCGTCCATACAGCCCGAAGCGTTTCAATTTTAAACCAAACCTAACTTTTTTTACCACTACGTTTTCAAACCATAGACTAGCCACGAGAAAATCGACTAAAACCTCATTTTAGCGTTTTATTTATCACATTTATTCATATGTCAACGCACTATGACCTTACAGCATGCCATTCACTGCGCCATAGAACACGCAACACAGTGTCGCAACTAGTTTCAACACACGTTTTCCTTTTTTCGTGGGAAAATCTTTTCACTATACACAATGAACTTAATGTGTAGAAAACTACAAATTTACATTTTGCACTCGGTGTGGACTCTATTTGTGTGAAGCTAAGGGTGGTTTTGCAATGTTTTTGTGTGGAACAGTTATCGTTTATTAACGGTATGTAATTTATGATAATCAAGCGAAAATGTTAGGTTATAACTTCGTTTAAAACCATTTATGACTAGAAATTGCTTTCTATGCTTCTAAAATCGTTTTACACACGTTTTATCAGCCTTTTGACTACCACTGCTAAACACAATTATGTAGACACATGAGCTGCTTGCTCTAAATATTCGTAACAATCAATCAACTCAGTCCACTGCTGGCCATAGGCCTCTCCCAAGCTGCGCCACAACACGTCCTCCACCTTCCCCGCATCCAGTCTACCTCAGCCACCTTCTTTACGTCGTCCGTCCAACTAGCAAAGTAAGATAAGTTCAGGCCTACTGATACTGAAAGCCTGATCAAATCTTATCATCAGGAAACTAACTGTCAAATCTTATGGTAGCTGTTGTAATTGATTGGTCAAAGTAACTCGGTACAGCCAATCATACATGGTGGCAGGTACGTCGACGCGCAACCTGTTAGCATGGATTCAGTACATAATTCTGAACGAAATATTTCACCGGCTATTAAAAAAAAAACGCGGTTCAGTACATTTTGACCGCGTAGGTATTATTGCAGTTTTCAATAAAACAGCAGATTTTTTCAAGTGAAATCTTCATTAGGCGCGTTGGGCATTTTTGAGAAGGGAAAAAACCATTGAATTCGCGCCACTGTTACTGTAACGATACCGCTTCGGATGTGTTCGGCTGTCCTCGGGATGTACTCGGTTACTCGGCACACACATGATGAAGCACATGATTCTAGTCGTGTGCTGAATTTATGATTATAGTTTACACGTCTATGGGGTGCCATCCTGTATAAATCGACACACATAGAGATCAAATTGTGTACGCTTTCATTATCAGGGGTTAGCTTGCCAATTAATAGGGTATTGCACCATGTGATGGGACCCCATAAAATTATGTTCTCTTATATTCACATAAGAAGATGCCTAATGGAAAGTAGTGAACTCTTTGGCAGGCATTCCAAGGGTCATCAACTGATCGCAACAGGTACACGTGTAAGCAAATATTTTTTTTAATACGATTCTGATTAAAATTCTACTATAATTAGTACTAGAACAGGTATGCGAACATTTTCAGCGGCATCGATATTTGCATTTAACCTCTAGTGACCTACAGTTGTCAGCATTTGTGAATTGGCACAGGTGTAAAATTAAAGCCAAGACTAAAACTTTTCTAGAAAAATGCTAATTTTATACAAGCACTAGAAAAATGGCCCGAAATGATGCACATAGGTTAAGAACAATTTAAAATTCTAAACTTGGCCAAAAAAAAATGACAATGACCAGACCTGTCATTATTCATTCATATAACATGCCTTCTATATAGTACTTACCCATTCCATACACGCCATTTATTTTTGAAAATGTCGGTAACGTAAAACAAATGAAAAAATCTACGCATTCCAAATTCAATTTTCAAAATAAATACGCAAGTTCAAAAGTCCCACTCATCAAGTGAACGCCAAAGGAATGCATCAGCTGATAGCCAGCCGAACGGAAGTCGCGTCACGTGTGTGCTCCGCCTTACTTGGTATGCACGGCCAGTGTGCGCCTGCCTTTACGGCTGGTACTTCGAATTTGGTCTATGAACAAAGAAGGATATTAAAAAAATTGATAAAATTCTAGACATCTTTTGTAACGGGATGTTTTAACTGCTTGAAATGTTTGTGCAAAATAGTTTTGGTAGTTATTCCTGGAAAACTTTTACCTATAACTTATGTAGTTTTGAAATTATGTTTCAAACTAAAATGAGATAATAATAAGATGCTTTTGCCTGCATCTGGATATAATGTTATAATCTGGCTGTAATGTTCGCACTGCTGGGACACAGGCCTTCTCATTATAGGTAGATTATGTGTCTTCACGCAGTGACCAATGCTTGTTCCTTATCTGTATGAGAAGAGGCATTGCAATAATTGTAGTTATGTAAATAATTACAATCCAGTGTAGCATTATGTCATAGAATGAAACTTAAGGCTCTTTTATTTCACGGTGAAACGTAATTCAGATAATATAAAAATAAATAGGTGCAAGGTCACGCCATTTGGGGCATATTTCGGGAGCCGCCCGCTTGTCAAGGATGGCTGCGCAACTGTGGCGCAACTGTAGTGGCGCAAAACGTATTAATTGCCACACTGAATTGTATACAGGGTGATTAAGTTGTTTGGTAACGGATGTGTTGAACGTGGTTCTACTTAATAACTGTAATTCGTTTTTATTTGAAGCAATCTTCATCTGCCTAGCCTTTTCTCAACTATGTTGGGGTCGGCTGCCAGTCTAACCGGATGCAGCTGAATACCAGTATATTACATGAAGTGACTGCCTATCTGACCACCACATCCCAGTTACTGGGTAATACCCCTTCGTACGTAATAGTAATAGTACCCTTCGTCAGACTGGTTGTCAGACTTTCGGGCTTTTGATGATCCGTAACGACTGTCAATGATTTACGAATGACAGCCGAGACGTTGGTCAGTTGTGCTTAATGTGCTTTCCGAGGCACAGCGGGGTCTCGGTATGTAAAAATGACGGCTTAGAAACAGTTTTAACAAACTTTATACTTAATAAGAAACAAGTAAAATGCAATATAAAATTAAAAACAATTAAAGAATTGCATACATTACATTACTTAAATCTTGAAAAAAAAAATAGAGATTAAAATAAATCTGGGAAAAAACGTCTCTCATGACCATTATTAAAACTAAAATAAACCATTACCACCTCACAGTTAAAACTAACCTCCACACTTGACGTTATTTACTTTAAATAGTAGTTAATTAAGAATAAACTAACTGCGCAATTCCAGCGATATTTTTGCCATATTACCCGTAAATTTACCGCGTTAACCGAGCACGCTGTATATATGAACAGTTAAGTGTCGGACCGTGCGAAAATCTGATAAAAACGATTCTATGTACGTATAAAGAATATTTTTTCCCGAGACAATAGCCGTTAGAGCACGACCATATGTACCGACCGTTTTTTTCTTAATTACCGCAGTAATTTACCTTTCTAAAGTTGAGGTCAGCGCTGTAATCCGATTAGTTAAGTTTCGTTTAAATTTTTGGATTTCTTCAAATCACATTGGACAACAACCTGTAGCTGCGAAAAGTTTTATGTAAAATTATTTTCGTTTAAAATATGAAAATCTATATAAATAAAAACGAAATGCTGTTCGTTGGTTAGTGCATTACTTACTTGAGAAAGGCTGGACTGAAAGAAAAAAGAAAAATTTGAAAAGTTTCCCGGATTTTTTTTTAAATTCGGAAAAAACTGAATGTTACTTTTTTTACGGGATTTTCGTTATGAGTTATTGACATTTGGAAAGGATAACGTCTGTTGGGTCAACTAGTATTCTAATATATCATTAATTCTCCAGCCAGTCATAGCCATAACTAAAAAAAGTAGGTAGGTATATGACATAAAATACGACTGAAGAAAAACCCTTCAAAATGTTATGAAGAGGTTTTCAAGCGTATCTTATGTTAGACTGCATTAAAAGTCGACTGAAGCATATTTAGGAAAAGTTCCGCATGATTTTTTTAAAGGGCTGTAATAGGTACTCATGTCTAATGAAGTTACAAAAGTTTATAAACAGCCCAAACACCACATAATTATTATACTTAATTATTTCTAACCTACCAACCCGCACTGGGCCCGCGTGGTGGATTACGGCCCCTCCCTCTCACAGAGAGGAGGCCTGTGTCCCAGCAGTGGGAACATTATAGGCTGATTATGTACTGCTAACCAGCACCCTAATTTAATACACTTTCAGTCACAATCTGAGGGTTTTGAAGGAAATTCCTTATTCCATTGCTTCATCATCGTCAACCACAGCTTGACTTCACCCACTGCTGCACATAGGCCTCTCTTTTCATGTGCCAATCCCCACGCTCCTGTGCCAGTCTCATCCAGGTTCTGTCCGCGATGACAACAATATCGTCCGCCCATCTCGCCGCCACCATTCCATTGCTTAAGGGGGAAGCGCTAAGGTACCCCGCGAAATTCAAATTTTCTTATGTTTTTTGCAATTTGCTGGTCAGTATTAAGTTGTACGTTGATTAAAATATAATTCGCGACCGTAACAAATATGTATTTACCAGTGGCGAAGATACCATACAACTCGATTTCCACCGGCTTCCCTTCGAAAATTCAGAACATAGCCACTCTATAGTCAATTTTATCATTTTGAAATTTTCTTTTGGTATTTTTTTTGCTCCGGCTTACCTCTGTCATAAATTCACCCTTCGCCACTGGTATTTACATAATTAATTATAATCATTAGAATCAGTAATACAACTTTTTAAGTTAGTATAATCCTAAAATGTAAAGATTTCATGAAATAGTCATTCAGTAGGATTACTTGGTCTCTGAGAGTTGTGTTGATGAGTTCAATGATTATAATTCTGTAAATACATATTTGTTCCGGTCGCGAATCATAATTTAATCAACGTACAACTTAATACTGACCAGGAAATTGCAAAAAACGTAAAAAAAATGATTTTTTTTTTTCGCGTTTGAAAATTTCGTTTCCTCAACAATGTAAATAACTCAATAAACATACCTGAACTATCAAAATGAAAAGCATTGCTATCGATTGCCATTTTTACATATGTAACGCAATTACCGCTCTGGTGATCATGACAGCACATAACACGAAACAATCCTTACAACAAATTCTATTTACAAAACAACAAATCATGAAATTATCCAATTTGCTTCCACCTGTAGAACAAGCGAACAGCCTGAAAATAGATAAAATAATAGCCGTGAGAATTCAGCGATGACGTCTATAACAAGCAGAGTCATCGACCGATCTTCTGGTCAGACCTTACCGAGTTATCACACAAATTAAGCGTTTTGTTTCGCAACGAATTATCTCCATCCAATCTCAATTTAGGTGAGCTCACACACATTCACAAATCGTTGGTACATGACAATGAAACTGGTGAACAAGAAGCATATTTCGCACGAACATTGCAGCGAACGAATTGCGCAAAAAGTGCATATTGCGCCAGAAGGGCGTTATTGTGCACCTAGCCTTATGTTTTGCGTTGTGTGAAGTGCTTTGTCGAGTGTCATTATGCTAGAATTGGTTTGTTTTTACGTGGTTCATATTCTAGTAACCCTTGGCCGAATTGGACGAACAATTGGGAGCGGACAATTCTAATGTTGTCTATTGGTGCGTTAAACACACGGTTTTATCTAATGAGTAATGTGTATTAGCATAATATACTGCAGTTGTAGCAGTGGACACACTGTTTTATACCTATTTAAGGTGAGAGCCTGGTGATCAGTCACACAGGGTATGCTAGTATGGACGCCAGTCTCTGACAAAAGATCACATTTTATGCATTTTTGACATAATTCTACGCTATAATTTTTGTCTCTATGTTTATAACTACATAATGTTTTTTTTGTTAGAATTTGTTGCAAACTATGGACCCACAATAATCTAGCTTCAGATCATGATGTGATGTCAGTTTAAAAACTTCTATTTTCAAGTATTTTGAACCGTCTCACGAAAACTGAAACTTTTCATGAGACCCTTTGGTCTTATGAAAAGTTTCAGTTTTCTTGAACCCCAACGCAAACTACTTTTAAACGTTCTACTCTTCTATCTAAAAGCAAAATCCAAATAGTCATTCCAAGTTTAAAAAAAAGCATTTGAAGGTTGGAAAAACTTTGTACCAACTACAAATACAACCTACTTTCACAAAACCAGTGCTTACCTATCCTTACACAAACCTACACACATAGGCAATAAAAGAAGATGTTCATAAATATGAATCAGCATTCAACAGTGTCGGGGGTCGCTTCAATGAATACGATTACTGGACGTTGGGCAACGAGTCGCTAGTGTCGCCACCCGACCTCCTGGACTGATTCCGACGGTTGCTTTACATTTTACTAATACATGCTTAATGTTGAGGCGTGTTCATTTCAATTTTGATTCGGTTCTCGTACAGTGAGCGATGAAATGCTGTTTTCTGAAAATATCGACATATTTCCAAAAAACTGTATTTATAACCCATCAATGCTCAGTCACCTCATGCCGACTTCACACGAAAAAAACGTCGCGAAAATACATTTACTAGTTATTTTCATTATTTCAGTTAGTTGAACATCTATTAGATACCTACCTGTGTGTATTATAGGTACCTTTATATACTAATAGGTATAAGATTGACGGAAGTTTTCGAATAACAAACGATCCAAAGTGGGGATCGACTGATGCAGTCAGTGACTTTTACTATGGTGCTGGATGCTGGTGCATAAACGGAATTCTGAACTCAACATATTCGTGGAAAAGATTAGAATCAAAGTTCTAGTATAAACGTGTTGACAGCTACATTAATTAGGTAGCCCTTACGTATTACAATACCACAAAAAAGAGGGCAATACATCACAATAGCATAACACACATACATCACAATAAAGACATCGTATCATGCAAAATAATGAAAGCACCTATTGTTCCCGACTCGGGAATCAATCCCGCTCCGTACTGGGGAAGTCTTTGGCACTGTGCCAAATAGGCCACCAATGTATGTACCTAAACAATACATGTTAGAAGTCGATCATTAACTCCAAGAAAAAGGTATTAGTATTCTATACTGAAACTAGGTCTGAAAGCAAGCCTGATAGACTGCCAAATGACCTATTTTGTAGCTCCAGTGTTGTATACAAACAAATAATTACAAGAGAACTTGGAAACTCTCTTCGACCTTACAGAACCAGAAATTCTACAGTAACCTGACGTTAATATGTAGGGGGAACAGTATTTTTTGTAGTTAATTGTATTTTAGTTATTTCTTTTCTAGTGTACAATAAAGTATATTTAAATAAATAATTAATATGACACAGAGGTTTAGTAAAAGACTGTCACGCAGATATGAGTGTCAGTGCCAGAGACAATAATCCAAAAAGCTGTACTTTTTTAAACTACACAAATGTGCTATAAGAACGGCCGGGTGCTGTACCAGACTGTTCTTATTTGTCATAGGTAATCATGATATCTACCAACCCGCACTGGGCCCGCATGATATTTTACAGCCCACTCCCTCTCGAAGACAGAAGGCCTGTGCCCCAGCAGTGGGAACATTATAGGCTGATTATGGACTAATGCCAGTTATAAATAAAACACTAACACATAGATAATTAATTAATAAAAGGGACGACTACTCTTAGCAACACGTTATTACTGACGCAAAATTTTCAGTAAATATAACTAAATTAATAATAGCATTTACGTTGCATCTATTAAAATATTAGTTTATGCGGAGACGTCATTAGGTATGTGTTACGTCAAACAAGGCGGCGTTGTTATCAACTTCATGCGTTTATTTGCAAATAAATAAGATTATTTTTAACCGACTTCAAAAAAGGAGGTATTCGACCCGTATGTATGTATGTTTGTATGTCCGCGATTTTCTCAAAAACTAATGAACCGATTTTGGTAATCCTTTCATTAATGTGAATGTGATCTACATACTTTCAGAAAGCTTTTAGTATATTCTCGTAATACATTAGGAAATTATTTTTATGTACGAAGTTCTATGCATAAATGTACTGCATCTCCGACATTTCTATGCGAATTTTAATGATTCTTCTAGTCGGTGTCTTCAATTATTCAATGCACTAGTGTTAATTGAATTTGTGTGGGGTAGGTACAACTAAAAAGTGAAAAATATATTCTTTTTTTACAAAAAAAACAACCGACTTAAAAAAAAACACTACAAAGTGATAAATAACTTTAATTTCGGAAGTCGGTGTCAAAAAACGAAAATACGGAACCAACGACACCGACACGAATTTAAGTTTGGAACTTAAATTGTTATTGGTGAAATGTACACTCTTCTACATTAAAACCCCGACAATTTACTACAATAAATGTATAGGTAAAAGTAAATCATACACAAATCATACTCCCACCGTGCTGTAACTCCGCCCACGTAAGAAAATCTACGAGTACCAACGAGTCTCTAGTTACTCCGCGCCGCTTCCAAGCGAGTTTCACTAAGCTTTTGGCATATCGTATCATTTATTTCTGAGTATTAATTTGCGAAGAAGTTTCTTTGTGGATACTGTCTAACGAGTACTGCCCTTTGAAATCACTATCATTTGTTTTTTATCGAAAGAAAAACCTGCCCTTGCTTCGTACGGTTTTCACAGCTCAATCAAGTTCAATGTTGATGTATTATACATATAAACTTTTCGGCACAAATTCTTTAAATTATGGCGAAAACATCAGCGAAATCCGTTGCGTGGTTTAGAACAAGAACGCGGTCACGATTTTAATTAATTTATAATATTTTATGTATAGATATGTTATGCTCGCTATGTAAGTTCACTGTCCCGTAAACGTTTGCGAAAATACTCACGATGGGGATGCACCTTTAGTAGTGAATGTTATTTGTATCTTTGTGTGTTTTAGTTTTTTTAGCTTTTTATCATCATGCTTGGCTTCATGTGTTCCTGTATCTTTCTTTAACAGCCATTTATTTTGTTAATGTTTATCAATGTTTTCATACCCACCACTTCAAATCTTGATTATCAAATCAAATCATTTATTGCAGGTATACACCCATATAAAATTTAACCAAATTACAAATCACAAATTATTCATTCATGCGTACTATAATTATCATTCTGTACCAACACCACAGCCTTGATTCTAAGGAGCTGAACCTCCAAGCCTCCAACAGTTCGAAAATCTATCGTCAAAATTGAATACGTTATACTGCTTATACAAAATATAATTGGTACGATGTTAGGACGCCCACACGAAACGTACCTCGTTACTTAACTCATGAGCTATTGAGTCTTCGCCACGGTTGATTTGTTCTTTAGCTTTGCTAGGAATATTTTCTTACAGGATCTGGCACCTACGGTTTCTGAAAACCTATTATTTTAAGCTGTCGTCAAATTAAATGATAATTTGCATTCGTCTTCTTACAATTGCAGTATTTCGCAAATATTCTCTGATCAATACGCGTAGCATTCTCTTCTATCTGTACCTACTCTACGAAGAATAAACCTAATTATCTCTTTCTATAAAAAATTACATTTATTTTCTTCATTTTTGACATCGACTGTAGAAATCTTTCTACAATCTGCCATTTTGTCTTTCGTTTCTTCTTTTTTTACTATGCGAGCAGAAAATCTCCTAAGTCAAATTATATGTAGTCCACAGTTTCATTCAGACTACCTTTGTTATTTTTCCTATTATAGTGCTACGAGGATCTTTGGCGCCCGAATGACATTGACAGGGGGGCGTTGTTGGTAAAAAAATTTGAAATTGACCCAGAAATTGTATTGAAAAAGCAAAATGGCGACGTCAAGTTCCGATTTTGGCCACGCGCCTATTGATCCTTGTACCGTTGTATATTCATCACAGCTCTTACAACTTTAATTTAAAGAAAACCAAGCGCACAAATCATAGGTAGTCCCGCCTACATACGTTACCTCGAGTTTCACCGCCTGCGCCGTTCAGTTTGTTCTTTCACCTTTGCTCCACTTGTGAGCGCAGCCACCCGCGACGGGACGCGCCATCGCGCTGCGCCGGAGTGGATTCAGCAGTGATTGAGATACTATGACTTATTATTATGGCTTCCTTTTGTGTTCTAATGAACGGTTCAGAGGTAAATGTAGATGGTAAAGAAATTGCGTTCCGCTTGTGTTTCTAATTTGCTGCGTGATCATTCACTGTGTGGGTAATTGTTCTTGGACAATTGAAGGTAGCTAGTTCCTGTATTTCTAAACGAGATAATCTAGTAGGTAATGAGAAAGAGCTGAATGAATTAACCTGTCACAATCCTCACCTGGATCTGATCTGGTTTGTAACTTCCACAACACTGAATCTTAACATTTTTATCTTGTGAGTTTAGTGACTGAAAATAATCAAGATTGCAATTTTATTAATCCTATATCTTCTGTACTAATATTATAATAAAGAGAGAGCGAATTTTGTGAGTTTGTGTATGTGTGGAGGGTAATCTCCTAAACAACTGCTCCTATTTAAAAAAAATATTCACCAAATGAAAGGTACCTATATAATTCCAGATTTACATAGTAAATACAAAAGAAGTACTTACGAATAGCTAAGAAAATACTATCTTGAATTCATGCAAGCCTAGTACTTTTTTTATTAGGTTACTGCTCAGAACTTGTGCACTACGTGTCGTACACAGAATATACCGTCTTCACTTATAAATTGCACCCGTGCAAAGCCGGCGCGGGTCACTAGTCATATCTAAAGTAATCGTTGAACTTAGCTGCGGAGATCCCAATGATGAACTGTCATTTGCTAATCAACTACGGTCCGTATACTAGAGGAACCCGCAACATTTATGTCAAGCCGTGCAAGCATTAACTGTAACCCCTCACACGTTAGGCCTTTTGTACACACACGTTTTTCTTGCTGTGAAAAACTACGGTTTATTCGCCGTGTGTAGGCACGGCCGTCAGTGTTGTATGGATTACTATACAGGGTGTCCCTGGAAGTATGGATCAAATCGAAAAGGGGCGTGGGCAAGGTCATTTTCAAACGTTTTAACAAAAAAAAAAACAAAAAAAAAGAGAAGAGAAAACGAATCGTTTTAAAAAAATCTTTAAAAGAAACAATCAGGGCTATAAATTTATTTTTTTTAGATAGCCCTGATAGTATTTTTTATGATTATTTGTCTTTGAGACTATGCGAAGTGATTGAAAAAAAAAAAAAAAATTGGTCATAACTTCTGAACCGTAAAAAAATTCACCGACATTCTTAGGGTTAAAAAGTTTGGAAATGACCTTGCCCACGCCCCTATTCGATTTGATCCATACTTGCAGGGACACCCTGTATAGAAGCTTGTTGACTTGACAGACACGTTTTTCTACGGCGCGCCGTAAAGAAACCGTGCCGTGTACAGTCAACAAAAGAGATAAGTATGCAGGATCTTCGGATATAGTTGAGTTTTAGTAAGAAACCGATGGACGTATTGGAATAAAATTTAATTTTATTAATAGAAAACCAACAGCTCATTTATCAAATTAAATTTCAGTCGACAACATCCACCGGTTTCTTACTAAACTTTAACTATATCCGACGATCCTGCATACTTATCTATTTTGTTGACTATACAAAGGGCCTAACTGTAATCCTACTTCACACGTTACGGGTCATACGCACGATACTGCGTACGTACACACGTATGTAGATTATGATAAACGTCTCGATTTTACGCCGATTTCATGCACATCTCATCGCCTAACAATATTTATGTAGATTGTAGGAACCGTTAGTGGTAGCCATTAACCGTTCTTTTTGCTTACCACGGAAGGGTCGAGCGTGAGAATATGTAAATGTGAAACAGCATTATAAAGTAAAGCAGAGGGCTAGATTGCTGAGAATTAGTTTAAATTCCAGACACTTTCTTCAACCATGTCTGAGGTTTCCTTATTACGGTGCGGCCGTCGAAAGAATACGTTCCTGATACCTGTCAATGCAACTACTCTAGTAGATAATAAAGATCAAATTCGCATAACACGTATTCGTTTGTATGAAACTGACAGGTTTCATGAACGCATTCCCTCGTTAGTTTAACTGTACAGGGAATGATGACAAAAAATATTAGCTACATTTTATCATCAACAGAATATTCAGAGGCGAAGCCATCAACCGGGCACAAATCCAGATCTTGCTGCTTGGGCTTGTACTGAATAATATCCTGATGGAAAACCCAATAAAAATTTTAATTTTCGATTTGTTTTTTCATTTTTATTTTGTTACATTGTTCTCACATTCATAGAGAAGCACCAAGAATAATGTAACCAGGATTTTGTAATTTTGATTTTAAAGAGTGCTACGTTTTGGAATGGCCAACTAGCTTCAACTCTCTGACTAACTAACCAACATTTTGACAATTCCACATTGCCTGCAAATGGATTAATTGAAATAGATGCTATGAGTTTGAGTTTGGTAGTCGAACCAAGGACCTTACGCTCAGCAGTAGCGTTTGTGACCACTAGAGCAGCGAGGCAGTCTACGTGTTAATGACGAAAATATCAGTCGCAGTAAAACGGATCTGCTAGTTACCTGGTAAGTTATACGCCTGACTGCGCAGGCTTGCCGGATAAATGTTTAGTACTTAGGTCTATCAAACATTGGTCTGTCCGGATGAGTGACCATACGCGAAACCGTCTCATCAATTTCAACGATTCGCTTTGGGGAGTGGTAACACTCCTAACATCTCTACGCCTACCTATCACGAACGCGCGGTGTAAACGTAACATCAATTCCGACGATTGAAAATTAAAAATACTCATTTTGCACAAAACATTTATTCAGTTTGAAGACTTTATTCTTATCTATGGGTACTGCTTAGGTACTGTGCTTGTCGCAAAAAATAAATCAATATGCTATAGTTGAGAGCAGTGGTGGCCAAGTGGTAACGGCCGCGACTTACGAGGTGTAGGTCGTAGGTTCGAACCCAGACAGGCGCTTTACTTTGTGTAAATTATTTCATCACCACTGCTCTCAAAATGTTGAAGGAAAACATCGTGAGGAAACAGGCATATCCTAGAACCAAAAATTCGAAGACATGTGAAATCTGCCAACCCGCACTGGGCCCGCGTGGTGGATTACGGCCCATTCCCTCTCACCGAGAGGAGGCCTGTGTCTCAGCAGTGGGAACATTATAGGCTAATTATGTTATGTTATGCTATAGTTGTATTTTAGATTCAAAAATCGTTCGAATTAACGTTATGGTTACTTACGTCGTGCGTTCTTGATTTGATCGTCTTCGTCTCTAGAGGCCTCAATAGCCACTCACGGTACGGACGCATTTTGATGAGGTCAGATGGGTCTGAAGGTAGAACTAGCCTGTTCAGAGCAGTTAAGAAATAGGCTACCTACCATACATACAGATCTCCCAGGAACAGTATGCACTTCGGCAATCATCGCCTAACTTCGGACATACGAACGGCAACGATAAGATCTTATATAGAACTGTTACAACCACGGAAATACTTGCCAATTCTTTATTACCATGGTTAGCAAATTATATATTAAGAACTTTATGCAATCCCAAAAATATTTTCATGACTTGAGTGACAGATAACGATGTTCGCGACGTACGTGCTAATTAAGAAACACGCATATTACCGAAGCGCATAACTTTTCTGGTTGAACTGTAGTTATGTAGCCTGTTTAGTGTACAGTCACCAAAGGAGATAAGTAACCCGAGTCGTCGGATATAGATGAAGTTTAATAAGAAACCGCCATCGGTTTCCATCCAAAACATCCATATGTTTTCGAATAAAATGTAATTTGAATAATAGAAAACAAACAGTTCATTAATCAAATTCAATTTCATTCGACAACATCCACCGGTTTCGTGCTAAACTTCAACTATATCCGACGACCCTGGTTACTTATCTCTTTTGGTGACTGTACCTCGCAGACAAACTAAGAAGCATCTAGCAACACCTATCAAAGTTTGCACCAAAAATCTAGTCTATAACCATGATCTACATTCTGAGTATGTAGGTGACACGGCAAGATGTTCCGTGGGAGCGTTCTGCCATTGTCTCTGACTTTCACGACCATCTTAATTGTGGTGTCGCCAATTTAAATTAAATTAATTGTAATATTACAGTTCAACGATGAAGTTGGTTAATTAGATGCTTTGAGGTTGTGGAAGGCGGAAGTTGGAGATACCTTCATTTTTACTAACATCAGATTTGCAACACAAATCTGAGGTTGGTAAAACGACCAAGCCTCATATTTTGAATAAAGTGTAGGGTTTGTGAAGTTAGGGCTTGTAGAATTAGGGCGTGTAGAGTTAGAAGCTTGGCTCTACACGAGATTTGATAAATTTTTGACAGTGCGAGCCAAATGTGGTCTAGTCTTGGCAACATTTTACATGAAAATGTTTTTGGTGGGATCAATATTTCTTCAAAGACTATATCATTTTGAGAGGTAGGTAAAGATTTCGTTTTAAACCTTTGAAGAAGTATTTTTCTTGATCCTTACTTACTATTTATGAACAGTTAAAATGTTTCCGCTTATTAGTCGATTCGCATTTACTCGCCCGAAACGTGCGAAATTTAAATAAATAATCTTATTTTTTCTATAGACGACTCGCACGAAGTTAATTTATTTGTGGGCGAGTCGATAACTCCAGAAATATGTATAGGCAATTGGCACATTTTTTATTTTATGCAATAAATTATAAAACGAAAAAACGAGCAAATTCATGCGAATCGGCTAATAAACCAATGTTTCAGTGGTAGATTTAAAACCAACTCAAAATCGACTTCTTATTGTCAATGTTTAATAGAAAAAAAATGACGATACATAAACTATTGCACCTATCTGCAAGATATCATAAACATGTTAGGCCAAAAGTTTACATATCACAAACAAAATATTATGATAATCTAACATGTCTAAACACAGCTATTTACAAAACAACGAACAAACATCGTGTGGTATGATCGCGATGTATTTTACACCAGTTTTTATACTAATTGCATCTATTAATTTAACTGACCATAACCACCCATTGGATTATAAAAACAATCTGAAAACAACCCTAATGCGGTCAGTTCTGAGTTGCAATTCCTTTGATATCATGCTCATAAATGACCATCCATAAAAATCCATATATCTCCTCAATTTTTAAATGATTGTGGACTTTATGTTTCAGGATGTAGGATTGACTTTTGAGTGTAGTTTGTGTTATAAGGGGCGATAGGCTAACAAAATTAGTGTGCTGGCGTTAAACAGTTGATATGTAGCTTATGTTAATTAGACAAGGTATTAATTGTTTGTTGAATCATTACTTTTTGTATTAATTTGTTGCTCTAATTGATACAGCTTTCAATGTACTTTCTAAGTGAAAATTCTACTTTTCTATTTCTACTTCTACTAATCTACTTCTACACTAATAAGTAATAATATTATAAACGCGAAAATTTGTGAGGATGGATGGATGTTTCTTACTCTTTCACGCAAAAACCACTGAACGGATTTTGATGAAACTTTACAGTAATAGAGATTATACATCAGAATAACACACAGGATACTTTTTATTCCGATATTTCTACGGGATCGACACTTATGCGGGTGAAACCGCGGGGCGCTGCTAGTCGTAGATAAGTTTAGGACTTCGAACCGCCTCAGATTTTTTTTAGTTTCAAATAAATCCGTCTAGATCTAATGCGGGAAAATCAACACCGAATTAATATTTCCCAAGACTTCCCAGCCAGCATCTCAAAAAAAAAAGAAAAATATTACGCGAACAGAGATGTTTAACGCACCGCTACCCTCAGCATTGCTAATTGTAACCCGGCGTATAATTACTACAGTAAAACATAATTTTTATGGCGAAGTAGTGCAATATGTATGAGGCGCGGCTTCCCATGACGGACACTAACTGTACACTTTGATTGAGTTACATATTTATATGGTTTTTAGTGATTGCAAGGTCAGTGGACTTTGACCTGAGAGGGTCTACCCTATTTTGAAGTTGGCACTTGTTTTTGGCGAAGATATAAAGGGTCTTGTAGAAGGGTTTTTCAAAAAACTTCGGGTTTTTTGGCGCAGTTTCGAAGATAGTTATGGCTAGCAGTGATATGAAATTCTAAGTTGTTTGGATACGTAACTTTAAAAAAGTTTCCTTCATTTGCAGTAGGTCAAAGTTGTGTGTCGATTTTGACATGCAGTCATTCGTTTTTTAAGTTTATTGATGAAGATAAGGGGATTCCAATGACTATTTTTACTAGTTTTTATATTCGTTTAATTAATTAATGTATTGAAAATAAGTATCAAATCTTTTGATGAGCCCAGTCTAGATGTCTATAACTTGACAAGAGTGCCTAACGTTTGGGATAAATTCATAATACAATTAAACTTCAATTTTAGCTAAGCCCGAACAACTAGGTATGAACAGTCAACAAAAGAGATAAGTACGCAGGATCGTCGGATATACCTAGTGAAAGTTTAGTAAGAAACCGATGGATGTTGTCGACTGAAATTTAATTTGATAAATGAGCTGTTTGTTTTTTTATGAATAAAATTAAGTTTTATTCGAGAACATCCGTCGATTTCTTACTAAACTTCAACTATATCCGATGTTCCTGCATACTTATTTCTTTTGTTGACTGTACTATACTAAACCTAAAATCGCAAAAAAAAATCAGCTGTTCCTTGCATTTGTGTTCACATAACTCGTCAAAATGTAGGGAAGAGCTGATTTTTTTTCGCGATTTCAGGTTTGGTCTCATAGTAAAAGTTGTTCATAATGTTGATTACAATGACCCCCTAAAAGGATGCCCATGAATTCAATTTCACCTCGTATAGTTATACTGAGAGGTGTACTACGTTTCTCACAACAACGCAACAAAGTACCACCACATCCTTTAAGCCAATTAAAACCAATTACGCAGATTGTAGGCTACAAGGAAATCTCCTAATAATTGTCAAAGGGTTTGTAATTAGCGCTGAAGGCGGGTCACAGCTGGAGTAAACACAAGGTAGGTATGTGACCCACGAGCTCACGGAGCGTGAACTTCCGTGTGCCCTGGGTTCACACGCGTGCGGACGACTGCTGATGGTCCAAGGCTGGGATAGTTTCGCTTTTTTGTATTGTGGAGAAAGAGGGAAAGAAAATTTGGAGATCGGAAAAGAATTGCAGAAAGAAATGCAGCCAAATTCTTGGGGCTGGAAAGGTGTTGTAGAAAATTATCGCCAAAATTATTTTGGCTTGAAAACCTGTGCATTATCTGGGATAGTTTCGCTTTTTTGTATTGTGGAGAAAGAGGGAAAGAAAATTTGGAGATCGGAAAAGAATTGCAGAAAGAAATGCAGCCAAATTCTTGGGGCTGGAAAGGTGTTGTAGAAAATTATCGGCAAAATTATTTTGGCTTGAAAACCTGTGCATTATGTTTTCTTACTTTTAATGGTTTATGGGAAAATAAGGAACTATCTAGTCTCAGTAGCTCCTTTAACTTTTGTAAAGGAACCTGATCCAAAAATTCTCAGTAGTTCCTTCAAAGGACTAGTAAAGGAACTAGTGAGCACAAAGGAGTTTATCTCAGAAAATACCTACATCATTACTATAATATAGTAGTTTCTTAAGTAATGATGCTTCCTCTCTCCCAACTCACTTTTGCTGTGCCCGACAGCCCATATGATCTAATTATAAGTTTACCAGCTAAGAATACCTACATGTGGAATGCAATAAAAGTATTGAGTAAATAATAGTTATGAATTTTATGTATTTGTGATTTATATATTGGGACTTGGTGGACTTGGTAAATATACTAATAATATACGTTTTCAGGAAATGAGTTGTGAGTGACATTTGTATTTAACGTAAAAATTATATACAATATATAACGCAACTAACTATTTAGACTAGGTACTAAATTAAATACCTTAGGGCTGATTTTTCCAACGCCAGATAATTTTATCGGAGGAAAATATTAGGAGGAGGATAATTATTATTCTACGAATAATAATTATCTGTCGATTAAAAATCAGCTCTTACTAACTAAATACACAAATAAATACAAAAAAACATTCTGGTATTTATTTATATGTAATATCCTTAGTAAAAATGGATTCCAACTGGCACGGACCTTAAGAAAAAAAATAATTGTAGCTTTCCACGTGGCAGAAAAAGAAAACCACCTTAATCATTTCAATTAAATCGTATAGGTAGTTAAACAGTGGTGTAAACGTCACATTCGCATCTCGCCAACACGGAATCACAACGTTTTTCAACAAATGATCTCATTCAACGCACAAGGAACAGAAAACGTATAAAAAAACAACATCTGTCAACCGACAAGTTATTATTGTTTTTGCACAACACCGATGTAGAAGTATAACACGATTTTATCAATCAAAATACATCTCTTTCATCTTCATTAAACCCATTCATTTAAAGACACAACTTATGGACACAGTAAAAACATAACCCTGTCTTTGTAGTTGCGCAGTCGGGTTAAAAGATACGTCATTTTGCTTCAACATTTGCGGACGGCATAATATCACGTAGTTTGGTAAAAAAACAATAAGATTCAAAGTATAAAAACTCCTTAACCGTACTGTTACACGACTGACTGGCTATGTGTTATACCTAGAAGAGTATTATTTTTCGTAAGAGGCGACCGCGCGCGCGCCGACCCGCAACGCCACTTCCTGTTGGGTGCTATGACCCCGAAGAAATGGTCTATACACGGCGAACTTTGCCTTTTTATACATGTTTTTTTTTGTTTTTTTTTTTTTAGTTAATGGTCGGCACAGGAAATTGATTGGACGTATTTTTGGGGACAAACGAAGGTTATTTTACGGTTGAGCCGTTTGGGTGTTTTTCCTTGAGTTTTGGGGTGAGCTAAGGAAGTTTTATGCTTAGCCTTGAAGTTAGTGATTAAAATAGAATTTAATTAGAAGTTTTTTATATCATCCGAATGTATGAAGACTTGAACTTAGCATGGCCTTCAGAAAATACTTAGAAGCTACGATCTGAATTTTATATATTCAAATGAAAGTAGATTGTAGGTACTACACGCAATTTTTCCCAAGTTGACCTCGACTGAAGTAAGCAAACACCATTTTTCTTGTAATCGCAGCACTTCACCTCTTTCCAACAAGGTCCACGGCATAAAAGTACGCACACACACAAGAAGTCACGCACATACACAAAAACCACCTACATTACACATTGTGATTAAGAAAGTTGACCTGTAAGCAATTTTCCCATACCTCCCCTACTTACGTCGAAAGCATGAATCGATTAAACGATCCGTCATAATCGTATCCAATCGATTTTTTGTCTCTCGATAATTGGCCGTAGTGTAGCTTCCGTGTGTCTCGTTTTTTTATCGATTATGAAATAATTGATTCTAATAACGATAGTTCGTTGAATCGATTAATTGCGGGTCAGCGGTGATTTAATCGGTTTAATTATGTTTGTTAAGTCAACAACATGCTCTGGTTTTATGGGTGAAGATTTTGCAGAATTTATTTCTAAGAAAGAAAGAAAGAAAATACGTTTATTTGCTGTAAATATGACGCAGAGAAAGAACAAAAACACAAAAAAAATAACAAGTTGGGGGAAAATATGCATTAAATGCATCACATCTACGCAAAACGGCTGTCTCATTCCAAGACAGAGAGAGAAAAGTCTTGTGGCAATACTCGGGCTCTCTCATGCGATGCAGCTGTGGAAAATTATTGACTGGCACATCAAAATTTTCTACAGTACCAGCGTATAAGCCCTTCCAAGTTCTCTTCAACTTTTTTAGTAATCACAATACTGCTTGACAAGATACCTACTTAGTGATCGCAAAAACGCAACATAGTATGTTATTTAGTCAGTCATTTAATTTAGTACCTAGTAAAAATAGTTAATATTGTATACTTATAAGTATTATCTATACATACAAATAAAATCAAGGTATGAAAATAAACTATACGCGGTTCTTCAGTATCTTTATTCTACAAACATACATACTACATACATACTCAGCTTTTAATTTGCAGTAAACACTTTGACAGCTAAACTCTTTTCGTAATGAAGTTCTAGAATCTATTCTCCATGCCAAAGTTCATTAGACGGTATATTTTGACGTCATTTCACACACCTTGGAGCGCTATTTAAGCAAGAATTGAAGCGTGGATGAAATATACATCCGTGTTCCATTTGGACTAATTTACCTTACTTACATGTAGTTGTCAAACGATAACTTTTGTTAAGTTACATAGTCATACTTCTTAGTAGCTATGCAAAAAATACTTGTCGGTGTTTTTTTTAAGTCTGAATTCGCAATCGACATAAAAAATTAAAAATAAAATACATTATTGTCACCCTTCATAATGATTCATGTTATTTATATGACAAAATAAATGACTCCGCTTTTTAACACTGTGTGTAAACATGCTCATTATAAAGCGATAAATAAAATTATCGTCCTTTCATGACACACTGTTGAATGCGTGACATCTCCTTACTTTACACTTATTTTAAAACCCATAAATATTCCCCGTTTATCGTTGTAAATTTTATTACAAAAAAACTTCATCTCTTTGGTGATTAAAAAAGTTTATAGTTCCTACGTAGGCACATTAGGCATAATAACAGCAATCAATGTCTCCATTTATTATTAAAAAAGAAAACATTGTCACACGTTCGCGCCAACTCGTAATTTCATATTTCGAACACCCACATCGAACCAAAAGTCCCTGCCCTCTTCGCCACACGTATAATTAGGAGAAATGATCACGGACTTTATGCACGACAGGCGTCGAAAGGGCAGGACTGCGACCCGCAAATATATGACCGATTTTTCTTATACCATACTAATAAATGTGCACATAAAATTGTGGTCCGTATTTAATAATAATGTCCCTTAATAGAATGGTCTTTATTATGAAATATCGCCGTGAAATATTTTCGCATTTGAGCGATGAATGAATCAGAATTCATTCACTCCACGGTAATCATCTTAATAGTATAGAATCATAACTTAATATTGATATTCAATTATTCTTAGAAATGTCGACCACACGCAATCGAACACGAAATCGAACGATTTATCGATTTAAAACAAAACGGTTCCAAATTTGAAACCGGCATGTTCTCCTCTCTAATTCTCTTTCCCCGCCTATAATTGACACCGACGCGCCATTCTCTGTCTCAGTCAAACTTGTGGGGGTGGTGTATGTTTGTCTCTGTCTGCTGTGGATGTCACGTGCGGCTGTCAGTGCAGTGACTATTTTGACAATTATGTCATTTGGCCGTCACGGGCGTGTCATTTGGGCGACGAACGATTGTGGCCCCTGTAATTTTGTTTGGAATTGTGGAATTTTTAGGGTCGTTGACTTTGCGTTATAATATGATGTATGGGAACATCTGGGCTGTGAGAAATAAGGTGAAGGGATGATTCAACGGCCTGTCGCTTTAATTGATGGAATTAAGTTCGTAATGACAGCTAAACAACTGATTTTATGTGACAGATAAAACTGGCCCTTACCTCATTTTAGGTCCTTATGTTTGCTTTTGAAAAAGTTTTGTAGCTAGAATAAATAAAAGAAACATTTGAGTAAAAACGACTAGCAAGACTTCTCAAGTAAACCAAGCCATCAAACAGCAAATGGTTTTATAACAATTTTTCTCCTTACATATTGACCATTACATATGAAAAAGTAAACCTAAGCTAATTCACATAATCCTCAAGCTTCACAAAAACAAGATCCAACCACATATCAACGTGTACAAAACCTAAACAAATCTCTCTAGCAACATGAATGTTTCAACTACGTGTAACCAATTTCCCGGCTGTAGGAAATTCAGCATCGTTGCAATAGGTCGTGACAGGCGCGCCACCTGTCCCCATGCATTATATATGAGCTGGAGGCGTTGTGTCAAAATATTATACACTTTTATAGGGAAACGTTGTGACACGGGGGGTTTTGTGTAGATGTTAGATAGCGGTATCGATATAATTGGGTTTGTTTTAATTGTGACGTTGTATTTAATTTAAATACTTATATAACGTTGTAAATTATTATGAAACTAACTATTTACACAACGTAATTATTAATTTAATAAATACCTAGGGCCGGTTGTTTCAAACGGTTGGTTAACGTAACATACGTACGTCAAATAATAAAGATTACGTACAAATTATTATTTGACGTACGTCAAGCAAGGCCATAATTTTGTAATTGTAATTTGAAACAAAGCTGTTTTTGGTTTAACGATAGTTACCGCCATTTTTGACGTTTACGCGTGCGTCAAGTGGACGTGAAACAACCCGCCCTTAGGCGTAAGTACCCACATCGCTGTCATCTGGAAATGTGTTTTTGGGTCATTTGCTAAGACTGAAATAAAATTGATGTAACAGTATATAATATGAATTTACTTCCTCCGTTATTGAATCACTTAGAAAGAGAGTCACAATTCGTTATAGCTGTCTATAAATATACTAATAGCTGTACTCTCCCTCGTCAAAATCCATTATTTTCCCATCGAAAATTACAAAATCACCGATTTGAACATCTAGTTCTACGTTTTGTCCGTCGCAATGAGTCACCTCCACCTTCCCTGTTGCTTTGTTAGATATTCGCGAACCGTCGTGTCTTTATATTACTATTCTATTTCATATGGATACTACTGCAAGGCAGGAGTGCATGACTAAATCTAACATCAGTTTCTCGCCTATAGTAAAAGTGCGCAGTGCTGCACACCATATTTCAAGTTAAACAAATATCAACTTTCTTTCAATGACAATTAAGTTGATTTCAGAGTGACTAGCACTATTGAAAAAGTTATAAAAATGTTTGAAGTTGTAGCGTAAATTGAACTTTCTTATGTAGAATTAAAGTTATTTTTCCATTAATTCATATTTTTGTTTACATTTTTGGCAAATAAATTGCGAACGTAGATTAGACATTTCTATCGCAAACTTCGGTAGATCTTGCATCCAAAACACCTAGCTCAGAGGGGTTAAAAAAACAATGGTTGTAAAGTCGGTTTAAGGACGATAATTTTACGTGATAACGTCATAAGTAAACATCCGATCGTGCCTCTCTATCGCTTGTTCCGCGCTCTCGCTTGCACACTCGACTCAGGTGGAACGTGACAATGAGTCATGCTTTTTCGTGCGTGCAGCCGGCGTTCATCGATTTATAAGACGTTATCACGTCAAAAGTGGCATTCTATCAGTGAGAACGATGATGGAGAACTCGAAAATGTATTAGATTAACATAAGCTAACGAAAAGCGTATGTTAATCCCGTTGAAATTCTTTGTAGAAGTACGAAACACTTTGATAGCGATAGTCACTTGTTTAGGGGATGTTAATTCCATATCGTCACTCTAACACCTCACGCACTAGGCGGCCACGACCACGACCAGTGGCCGCAACGGCCAGATTAACTAAAGAAACCATGTTGCGACCAAGTGCGCGAAGTTCATATTTCTTTAGTTAGTTAATCTGGTCGTTGCGGCCACTGGTCGTGGTCGTGGCTCCCTAGTGCGCGAGGTGCCTTAGTACTTCATGACCAAAGCTACAAGATCACTCAAGCTGAGTCACCCATCCAATTCAAGACCAGATGGCAGACGTTTCTCGCTATTTCCTTTTTCGACAAGACATTCAATTTATATCAAAAACCTTCCCACACCTATACCCCAATAATTCTACAATAAAGTAAGCTATTAACGGCTCACTCCGTACAGTTTAACGTAAGGTGGCTACCGTTAGTGGTGCCCCCCGCATGCTAATGCGCCGCGTGCTGCAGACGTGTGTCGGCGACGCTCCGCGGCTTTGTGGAGCCGACGAGACGCTGCCGCCGGTCGGACGACTGCGACGGCTAATATATGAGGGATTGAATATAAAGCAGAGCTAGGTATTAGCAGGAGTAGGTGTCTGTCTGTAAGGAGTCGTTGATTCACGCACGGAACGAATTTGCTGTCCCTAGAAGGTATGTTCCCGTGTGCAGTTTTACAGTAGAGCACTTTCACGGTAGGTAAATTAGTGTACGAAGACATTTGTACAGACGCCAGCACATCAACCTACTACAATCTGTCAAATTTCTTTAATAGATTTTCAACTTTATCACTGAAGCATAAGGTTCAAAGTTGATTGGGAAAATGTGACAGTTAGGTGTAGGTTGATGTGCTGGCGTCTGTACAATCCTGCACAAAAATTAACGTGTATTTCTTTGAGAAGAATTGCCGAAAAATTTTGTAAATGTTTAAGTTTCTTTGATTTTCTGTGATATAGCAGCGCCCCGCGGTTTCACCCGCGTAAGTTTCGATCCCGTGGGAATATCGGGATAAAAACTATTCTATGTCCTTTCCCGGGACTTAAACTATATCTATACCAAATTTCATCGAAATCGATTCAGCGGTTTAGGCGTGAAAAGGTAACATACAGACAGACAGGCAAACAAAGTTATTTTCGAATTTATAATAATTATTAGTATGGATAGTACTTTTAAAGTGGTTACCTATCCGGCAGCGCAGAGCGTTGAGGGCTTTGACAACCTTGTTTTCTCTTCTTCACAAACCCACTTCTCCTTCTTATCTGACTTCTCTTTTTCAATATTTATGCTCTGCACACAGCAAGAATCTTCGGTCCGAGAATAATCGTCTTCTTCGTTGTCCTTCTCATCGCTCTGGTTTTATAAAGTCTTCTTTCTTTTTCCAGGCGGTTTTCCTTTGGAATGCGCTCCCTCAGAATATCAGGACGGTAACCAATGCGTTCACATTTAAAGTGAAAGCTCGAGAACACATACACAAGAAGTTGGCAGATTCGTCTCAAAATTAAGTTGTTGTAGGGATTCTTATCTATGTCTCATAACTATTTGTTTTATATTTATATATATGTATATATATTGTTGTACCTATGTATGTATATGTGTATTTATTCTTATACCTTAGTTATAAATATTTTCTTTTTTTTTTCTGTTATTGCACCTACTGTGTATTGTCTCTGCATCACCCTAAGGTAGACTGGTAGAAAATGCCCAAGGCATTAAGTCCGCCTTTGTACAGTTTTTTTACTTGTGCATAAAGTTTTAATAAATAAAAAAAATATAGTATGAATTCCTAACCAAAACTGTTCATTTTGACCACTACACGTGACATACAGACCTCTTTTTTAAGGATTGATACTCATCAAAAGGTTTCTTTTTTTCCCCAATAACCGTATTTTGTATATGCGGAGGGGACCGACCCTTCGGCTAAATACATGTATGCATGCTGCATATTCGACACGAAATTGCCAAATAAAAGACATCAACGCGCTGACTTTTAAAAAAATGTACATTTTTATTTTACACTATGGTTTGTCTGTTTTGGGGTGTTTATTTCTAAGTAGTTGTAGTTTCTCTGTTTATCTTCTAAAGTGAACGTTACAAGAAAAATACTCGATAAGCTGAAGTTCCATTCTTATCAAAGACACAAATCTGTGAAAAAAGAACCACTTAGTGGTGTAGTGATTCTCCGTGAACATCTTAATACTTCAACATAAATTAAAAATTAAACAAAAATAATGCAACATCTAGCCCTAAATTAAAATATTCATAAACTAAACTAATAATAATAGGCTACATTTGTAACCAATCTATCACACAACACATTCCATTCTAAAATTCCAAATAGAAAAATCGATTAAAAAAAATAACCAAATAGTATGTATGTATCAATAAGTACCCACTCCACGTGACGCGACTTCCTGCCGCGGAGACGCGCGTTTCGGCGAACGAGCCGCGCCGCCCGGCCACGTTGTCGCGGCGATAAAATAATAATAACCATAGGAGTTAGCGCAAACCTGTGCAATGCCGCTGAGGAATGGAGGTTTCCATTGTTTTAGGATAAAACGGTGGAAATAAAATAACACAAGTACGAGAATTAATGTTGTTTTAAATAATAAGGCAACATATGCTATGATTTGTATTTATTATGCAGGTTCCACAAAAATGAGAAAACTATAAAGAAAGACAAATATGAAAATAGTTTTCATAATGCGTAACCCTAATAAGTAATGAGAAGACCTATTCAGGAATTACTTTAACCAAAATGAAAATTTTCAGACCCATTCAAATTAAAACGAAAATGCTTAAAGGTACTAAAATTGAGCACCTTAATGAGCTACACATAAACCCTAGGAACCGAGCAATCTTAGGACCACACAATAAAGACGTAACCACCCAAACTGCCTTACAAAACCATGTACTACAACTTACAACAAACATAGATAAAATCGTGTCGTACAACAATGGACGCACGCGGCGGCGCGTGCTGGCGACGTGACCGCGCGTCACACGCGGCGCGAATACCCGCGCGACTAATGAGCACGTGCAGTGTGGAGCCGCCCTTAGGTAACCTTCAACGTGACGTTCGTGGTACTACGAAAAATGTATAACGTGATACTTTTTTATTTTAGTTTATATCGATAGTGAAGTACTGAAGACTGGATAGGACTCAAAAGACACGTCGCCAAAACGTGAAAGAAAAAAAAAACAAGTTGTATTCCCGTTGGTTCTATGATTTCTTTTGTTGTATTATTTTGAATTTAATTTTTTTTTATTCGTTGAGTTTATATCGAGCCTGTTGATTAATTATTTAAGTTCGATTTCAAGTTTTTTTTTTTTTCAAAACCCTGCACTTCTTGTGTGACTATCACCAATAGATATAATCGCCATGTTGTTAAAGGAAAATTATCTATAACTCAGTATTGCAGAAATAACAAGCGTCTAGGTCGAGAGAATCCCTCTTGACTCAAATATTTGATCTTTCTAATCGGTAGAATCTGTCTGTGTCGACATTGCTTTCATTCTTGCGATCAATAGTTCAATTCAATCGTTTTGTTCTGCTCGCGTATTCTATGAGTCACTCACTTGTGCAAATTTCTATATTTATATTTTATAATCTTGAATCCATGGATCTTTGACAGTCGTTACGGGTCGTCAGAAGCCCGAAAGTCTGACAACTAGTCTTACCAAAGTGTATCGTATTACCTAATAACTGGGCTGTGGAGATCAGATAGGCAGTCGCTCCATGTAAAATACTGGTATTCAGCTGGAACCGGTTAGACTGAAAGCTGACCCCAACATAGTTAGGAAAAGGCTAGGCAGATGATGAATCTTGAATTCTTGTAGCTTTTCTTCCATAAACTATAAAACCTTCAATGATTTGGCCAAGATTAAAGATGATCATTGAAAATGTACCTATTTCAACTTTTATCTAGATTAACTTGGACACATTCACCAAGATAACTATAATATGCTTCCTGTCTTCATGTCTCGCCACTTAAAACCTAATCAGCCATCATTTTTCTTTTTAAGCTCTTGAGTGCCGAGTGCTATACCCACCTAAAAAAAACTATTAGTACGATACAGCTCAATCGCCCAACAGCAGTCGATCATCCGCACCGGTGCCCCTTCACTAACGGAAACTAATCCAATAGACCAGCCTTTAACAATCACTTCATTTTATGCTTTTTCTTGTAATCGAAAAAAACAACTGTGTCTCGGCACGCGCGAGCTCGCCGTTTGCGTACGCGCATCGCATCTTAACGCGCTAGAGCGAGACAACACTACAACAACGTCTCAAGATAGAACGAGACAGCCGTATGATTAATGAGTACGACCCGTAACCAAGAAATGCAGTCAAATTAGGAGAAATAAATATTGGAGTTGATGCTTTAAAATATGTGATTTTGTATGAAAACGGTTTTAAGTGGTAATGCGATTGTAAGCTGTATGTTTCTTGGCATACGGTTGCCGTGTGCCGTTTATTATGTGAGTCAGGACTTTGATATAAACAGGAAGCTTGAAAAATATATTCCTTATAGGTTTCATAGATGTGCCTGTACTGTGAATGTTATTCTCGCATATTGCCACATAATAAAAAGGAGTCTATAGGGGACTATTTTAAATTCTTCCTTGGATTATAAATAACGGTTTTTTTTTTTGTAACATTTCAAGAAAGAACCACTCGTTACGAGTCATAAGAAGCCCGAAAGTCTGACAACCAGACTTACCGGGGAATATTGTATTATCCAGACACTGGGTAGTGGAGGTCAGAGGCAGTCGCTCCATGTAAAATACTCCGGTTAGACTGGAAGCAGACCCCAACATAGTTAGGAAAAGGCTCGGCCGATTGCAGATTTTTTTGAAGAAAGAACAACCTATAAAATTTTGCCACTGGCTGGAAATAGAAAAGCCATTCCAAAAAATTAAATTAGGAATAGTTAGTCTTTAGGACTCGCCAAAGCAATACTGGCCGAAAACATCCATGGTTGTTGCCGTTAAAATTGTGCGTTCATAGCTTCCTCAGTGTCTTTCCATGGAAACAGCGCTCCACAACATTCCTCCCCGAGAATTCCGTTGGTTTAGTAAGTTTTAGTGCACATCATAGCTTTCGACATAAAATAGATTATAAAGCTGGTCGGAGAGGCGTTGTCGATGCGTTCGGAACGCGACGCACAATGCGTCCCCGTCGGCCAACGTTTACTGCGAGATACTAAAGTTTATTACACACTGAAACATAAACATATGCGTTGGTTTGTATGGAACGGTTTGAGAGGTAAACGGGAGGCGGGAAACGGTTTACTAAAATTAAGGCTTTTCTGCCAGTGAAAGGCATCAATAGTGTTTGTTAAAAAGAAAGAAAGACATTCTTAATTAATAAAGTTCATCAATATAAACAAAGACTGAAATAATTGAAGCTGAAATTAGTCACAATTCGGTTTTATCTGATGATAGCCAGAAACCCCCCTTTTAACAATACATTTTCATTGAAAACGTCTAACGGGCCCCTGCGAACTAGTTGGCTTCGGCTCCAAGAACGCATTCCGAAGGTCCGGGACCCCAGGGTCCCGAGATATGTCAAAAATGTCGGAAAAAATTTCGGAAGTCGGTGTCAAAAAACTAAAATACGGAACCAGCGACACAGAAAAAATTAAAGTACCTATTAAAGTTAATTTTCATTTTGTAGTTTTTTTTTTGGAAGTCGTTGTTGTTTTTTTTTGTAAAAACCTTTTTTACAAACCACGATCAACGATATATTAAAAACTTTCGCTTTTTATTAAATAAAATAATGATGAATCTCAAAAGACAGTCCTCAAAACCCCGCTACATCTTTTACCTTGAACCATTATCAAGCTTTCGTTTCCGCCAACATAGCTCGGCCGAATAAAGCGTCGGTTTATGCATTTCGGCAGCTTTGCTGTTTTATTTCGCGGCGTTTCTCAGAACTGAGGGAAAAAACGCCTTTCGCAGACACGCTGGAGACCCGAGAGCCTGTAGGCTTCCGATTGTGGCAGAACATGGAATAGCTCGATGTTAGTCAGCCTTTGAGGTGTGCCGAACTGTTTTGGTATAGGAATAGTGATGGGCTGAGCTGTTATCGTCATACTGCAGGGCAGAGGACGCTTGCAGAAGAAATGAGCGTTAAACCAGCTAGCTCAGCGTGTTAGTGATATCAGAGGGGCAAGTCTCGTAATTTTAAGAACGTTCACAGTCTGATCTGATTTTATTTATTTATTTATTTTCAATCTGTCAAAAATACCACTAATTTCCCTACATTTTTGACAAGTTTTTGACATTGATTGTCGCTGAGATGAGATTGCAACTAGATTTTGAACATTTTTAATTACAGGAATTGGTATTCTGATTATTAGAGTCGATGGTGACTTTCATTGTCACTGTCACCGGTACTTTAATCTAACTAAGAACTAACTTAAGTTCTAGTATAATGTATTTTATTCAAATTCACATCTTACTTTTTTGGTGCCCAAGACCCAGGCTTGCCTAGTTTATGAAATCTCTCTAATCTTTTAGCAATAAAGTTTTTTATTATTTTATTCAGGAATGAATCCATGTTCACGAAATAGACTCTGCCTTTAAACCATTCGGGATATCCACATTTTTGGTCATAGTCACATCAGGGAATTCTTTAAGTACTTACACTTTTCTACAATCACAACTTCTTAAAAGTCCCCATTACAAACCCAAAGACAAATATCGTTTACGCTCAATAAAAGTACAATATCCACAATCAGCAATCGTATCAGACTTACAAACAGAACATACTTTACCCCGAACAGCCGTATGATTTAAATTCAGCCAATAATTTCAACATGACCCTGTATCGCGATCCGAAATAAAAGTCTACATACGCACGCCAATAAAACGAACTGGCCACTGTCCGGGGCCTATGAGACAAGACTTTAAAAAAAAAACGACAAAATTGACCACGCACTTGGAATCGAAATGCAAAAAAAATATTTTGCTAGAAAGAGATGGTGGTACTGAAGTTGGATGTGATAGAAAGGGAGGGGGGATATAAATTTAGAATGCATCGCATGCTCTTCGACATCCGTCGCCGCAAAAAATCGATGCTGCCATCTATCGGTTGTTAGTGACACTGCGGCGGGTTCAACGATTGATTGGGGGCGTTTGGCTTTAGGTCGCAGGTTTTGGCAGTTCCTGGTTTTGAATATAAAACTTTTTCATAACTGGACATTGTAAAAATAAAAGTATTTGTCGATTCAGAACACATAATGTGTGCAATCGTTTGTTTCTTCTTCAGGTGAACACGTACAAAGCTTTTACTAATACAAATTGATGCCAGAGTTCATCTTTTCACTTGTTTCCAGGCATATTTTGATAGTTTTACATGGTCTAGGTGTACGCTCCTTCCGCACAGGGCTTTTTGGACGGAGTCAAGCTCAGTCCAGCTCAGCCCAGTTCAGTTTTTCTGTGTCTAGTTTTACCGCCTTAAATGTGTCAAAGACCCAGAGAAGAATAATGTTTGTCTTAATAATTAGTACCTTTAAAGTAAAAACTTCTATAGGCGCACTTTGCGTTCTTTCTGGAACGAAACTCAACCATCGCTCTCGAGTCAATGACGCTGAATCGGGTACACTCGGCTCCAGTCGTAACTTTACACTTTTTTCAGACCGACTTTTTTTCTAAAACAGAAGCCACCTCATCTAACGGTAACCAACCAGGATCCAGAAGCAATGTACCAACTAAAACATAAAAAATAAATAAATGATAACGCCATAATGAGCCAATCGATCATGCTTGTTATGACGCGGTGGTCCACTCCTGCGCACGTCATTAATTAGATCGCCATCGTATGAGCCTAATGATCTGATGATATTAATGAATGATCTATTTTATTCAATCTTTTGGGATGAGTATGGGTTGTTTATGAATTCCTGTGGTTTATTTGGAATGTTTTATTAGAGTTATTAATTATAGATTTTTATTGATTTTAAATTAAAGTAGTTAAATAGTTAAGCTCATCAACAAAGAAAGAGGCTGAAGAAATTCTGTTGTATTTTATTACTGTAATAATAACTGCCGCACGGGTCGATCGATCAGGTTTAGCTACGCTTGCCGCGGTTGGTTCGTGGATGGGTGACCATATTTACATACCAAGACCACTCCTTGCCTCAGACAGCATGTTAAACTGTTGGTCCCGGCTGTCTTTCGTAGATCTTTAACAATTGTTACGGGTCATCAGAAGCCCGAAAGTCTGATAACCAGTCTTACCAAGGGGTAAGTACCGTATTACCCAGTTACTGGGTTGTAGAGGCCAGATAGGCAGTCGCTCTATATAAAATACTGGTATTCAGCTGCATCCGGTTAGACTGGAAGCCTACCCCAACAAAGCTAGGCAGATTGATTTATTGAGTCTATCTTTGTTAAGCTAATGCGTCGTCTTGACTGTTTATCTATTTAATTAAATAATCGAAGATCGTAAATAAAACATTTTGATCTTACTACCTACCCCATGGTAAAACTGCTTTCCCCATTAAAAAAAAAAGACGACAACATCTTTTTCAAAATTAGAACGTCACTATGAAAAAGTTTTAACCAAATTATCATCTTACGCACAAAGTGGTCTAACCCAAAATTTACAAAAAATGTCGCCGTTCACGTTGATTGATTCCTGTCATTCAATATTACTGGGACGGTTCTATCCCTCAACTTTTAGTTAATGGGCCCCCATTTATTACGATTGATAGATATTCCGCTTTCTTGGGTGGGTTTCTACGAATATTTCGAGAATAAAGTGGTTGAAATCAAGATTTACCAAAATATTTTGGGATGTTGATTGATATGTAGTTTAGTTTGCGTTACAATGATCAGATTTTTCTTATTTTTATAGTTCTTAACATACAGGGCCCGAGACAGGTGCCAACCCGAAGTGGTTCCGCGTGATAGATTACAGCCCACTCCCTCTCGAAGAGAGGAGGCCTGTGTCCCAGCAGTGGGAACATTATAGGCTGATCATTTTAACATAGAGGGTGGCAGGGACATCCACGCATAAACTATTACCAGCTATGAATTCAGCACATGATTCTAGACCGTAATGTAATGTTTCGGTTATCAAAAAGAAAAACTGCTGCTTCATAGAAAAGGGCAAATTTTTTTTTTTTTTTGGTGGGAAGTGTCAGACTTTTACTGACTAAAACCCACCCGTGTTCCTTCAGTTGCCTGAGCCAGGGGCCACGGTATATCTTTCGAACAGCCCGCGACCCTGTCAGGCATCGGCCCTAGCGGACCCCGTCAGTTAGTGCTGACACTTATGGGGTCAAAATGTATGGAACTGATAATTATAGATTTTTTTTTTTAATAACCGACAAAAAATTTCAACGCAGGCGCTTCATATTCATGTACTGAGTCCATGGTAACAGGTTGGGCGTTCCCCGCCGTTTATTAGAAACGACCTTATTGTGGGTGACATTTGAAAAAAAATGAACAAAAAAGCAGTGGCACTCTGGTAGTGCCGACAGAAGTGAAAACAAAACACAAACAGAATACTTTGCCATCACTCACTGACGTATCGGATATACATTAAAGCCGAGTACATCCCGAGAACAGCCGAACACATCCAAAGCGGTGTCGATTACGGTAACAGTGGCGCGAGTTCAATAGTTTTTTCGCATCTCAAAAAATGCACAACCCGCCTAAAGAAGTTTTCCCTTAAAAAAAAAGCCTCTTACCAACATTCCAAGAGCCATAATTAGTTCCCTCGATAATAAAATAGGCCAAAAACCAAGCTAGACATAAACGCAGAAAAAACTATCCCATTTTTCTCCACCTATCCCTACAAGCAGTTGACGCCGTGGCTTCCGTCCGTCGCACGCGCATGTCCGCTTTATCGCCGCCACTCAATTACACTACGATAACGCGCGGCTCCGGTTACCGAGACCGGTGCACGGTGGTCTGTGTGTATGATATTATATTAACTAATTGTATGGAGTCGTGATTAGCTTTAATCGGTTTATGTATATTAAGTACTTATAGTTATAGGGTAGGGTCCTGTGACTAAGTTATAACAGCCGCACGGGCCGAACGATCATGTTAACCATCTTTATATACCAAGCTATCATTCGTGGATCTTTGACAGTCGTTACGGGTCGTCAGAAACCCGAAAATCTGACAACCAGTCTTAACAAGGGGTATCATATTACCCAGTAACTGGGTTGTAGAGATCAGATGGTCGTAGGTACAAGATGGTGTCTTAAAGCGAAATCCATACTATCACACTAATATTATAAAGGCGAAAGTTTGTGAGTGTGTGTGTGTGTGTTTATATGTTTGTTACTTCTTCACGCTCCAACGGCTGGAGCAATTTTGATAAAATTTGACATGGAAGTAGCTGACACCCTGGATTAACATATAGGCTACTTTTTATCCCGATATTCCCTCGGGATTGACATTTACGCGGGTGAAACCGCGGGGCGCAGCTAGTGTAAAATATTGGTATTCAGCTGCATCCAATTGCAGTTAGACTGGAAGCCGATCCCAACGAACGTAGTTGAGAAAAGTCTGGACAGATTGGTTGTATTAGTACTTAAAGTTATTATGTATAGGTTTATTGATGTGTTGGTAGCGTTGAGAGGTAGTTAGCTCGCGGTATGCACACCAATATTTACTTAGAAAATTGTTAGTGGTCTGCAAATCTGTCACAATTTTAAAGTCAATACCGTATTTGATTTTATAAGGTGCGAGAGACGATCCTCTTTCCAAAGTTTGAAACCGTCGTTTTACTTATTCTAAACTAGCTTTTGACCGCGGCTTCGCTCGCGTGGATTTTGGAAAATATACCTCAATTGGTTAACGCGACACACGCTAATCGGCGGCATGAACTTTTCCGACATCTTCAACAATAATTGTCTTATTTCAGCCAATTTACACAAAACCTTAATGAATTATTACACCTAAACCTTCCCAATGAATAATTCTGACTATTGATGAAAACCGAACGCAAATTCGTTCGGGAGTTTTTGAGTTCATCGCGTTCAGACAAACAGACGCGGCGGGGGGACTTTGTTTCATAATAATTATGTAATGATTAAGGCAATCTTTTAAAATGATTGCGTACTAACAACAAATGGCTGGTGACATATAAACTGAAAAGATAATTAATCTTTATTTCTAAACACCTAACAAAATATTTACTAAGTAGATATTATCTTCTATCTATTAAAACTCGATTCTGAAATAAGTACATATTTACGTAATAAACCCACCATACTCGTAATACATAAATCTAGCTCGCTAACAATCTAGGTCTTAAACTCCCAAGTGTTTAGCCAGGTGTCAAGCCATTCAGGTCATTACCTCAGTAATAAAGTGCCCACTAAAAGCATTATTAGATGTTGTTACAAAGAAATATTTCTCGACAATGCGTAGTGAGGTGACACCACGGAATCCAGTAGTCGATGCTTATCGCAAATCTCGACAAATGACTAATAGGAAAAATGTCGCGAGCGACAGTAAATGTGTTTTAAATAATGATATAGATTTTGTTTTATGTGTGTAGGATGTGAATTATGTGGTTAATAATACGAGATGTTGAGAAATTAATGTGTAGCGTGTTACTGGGAGCTAAAGAAATGATGTATTGTATTTTGGGTTGTCAATTTTCGCATGCCGAATATTCATTAAGAGTTAGACGATTAACAAGACAAACCACTTATTACATAATATATTTATTTGAACTTTGCACCCGGAATTTCGATTATTTGATCCAATTTATTTTGCTACCAAAGTTGCCTTTTTCTTCAGACCACAGTTATAAATCTCATTTATAATCTGCTATGGCATACATAAATCTCTGTTTTAATATTAGTTTTATCAGTCATCTTTATTACAGACACAAATTAATATGCCATTTAAAAATAATTTAATTAAATTTAAATTCATATTACTACTACCTACTATTACTAATTCATATACAAGGGCAACCAAAAACTTTGCAGTGTCACCCACGCGCCACGTAACGAATGTAATAATATAAACATTTAAATATGTGAAATAAACATCACATCAAAACAAGTTTGCCAATGAATTAATAGAAACGACACACCCAGACCGATGACAAGTGCTCTTAATCTCCACGATACAACTCATCATTAATTATCGATAGAAAAAACATCGATAAGTATTAGACGACTAATGGAGTACGACCTGCACTACAGGAAGCCTTTTCCCGTCATTTGTCTTGATGACATTTGACATCAGTCAACCGAGTAGTTGATACCTGAGTGACGTTTTTGTAAAATTGTTTCTTATTTGTGTTGAGTAGGCACATATTTTGTGGATTAGTGTAGATTTTTAAAGAAGATAAAAAAATATAAAGACTTTAAAAAAAAATAAGAAATGGTAACGGTAGTTTTTGAGAAACTAAAGTCATAACCCTGAATTAATCACTAAAATCGCACAAAAAATGCTAAACTACATAAAAATAAATTATATTCTTCATTCCATTCCATAAAACGTAAAAAACCAACCTCCTATTTAAATTCTCGGTTGATAAATTACCATTTTTTATATCGACACGCCGCATCACTAAAAGTGAAGTTGTTTGTTTTGCCGGTAGCAAGTAGTGTCGCCTTGATAAATATCCTTAAAGATTGTTCGGACTCCTCGATAATTTCTCTCGGAACCTCACACTTTATTCTACATTGAAATTCTTACCGTATCACACAAAAATTTAAGTCGAAATCTCTGTAGCAGAGTCTCGTTTCTTGGTCAAAGATATATGAAGTTATTTATGATACCCTCATAGTACGTGTTTTATAGTTATTTGATAAAACACTATCGTGATTATTTAGCTTGGCTTTGTGACTGGCTGAATCTATTTTGTTTATTTAACATGCCACTAATATTATTCTTGGATTTTATCTACATGGTAATAGGAATAAACAACGAGTATAATGTTACAGCTGTCTTACTGTGATAAATAGCTAATAACTATAATAAAGTTTATGGAAAAATATATATATATAAAATAAATATATAATAAATAAATAAATAAAAAATAAATAAATATATTTCAACAAAAATATTGCTCCTATGTGCCCGGAGCAAACGTTCGAGTACGTCATAAAAGATTTGCAAAAACTCGCAACAAACTTGGATACGCAGTTTTGCAGAAAAACAGTGACAACTTTTCACGCTAAACGCATAAACCTCTGTTACACGGCGGATAAAAAGTATCGTAAATAATATCGTAATATCACCACGACAAGTCATGGCGCGTCAATTTTCTCCGCTCTGTAAAAACGTGTAGCAACATTGTACCGGCGAACACAATCGGCTCATTTTCATTTTTTATTTTCCAGGTAAAAAGTGGCGTTCGCTCACACCGCAAGACAGGCGGCCGTTCGTGGAGGAAGCGGAGCGTCTCCGGGTCATCCATATGACTGAGCACCCCAACTACAAGTACCGGCCTCGGCGACGGAAGCAGAACAAGACGCGGCCCAACCAGCCCTCGACCCCGGCTAGCGCGCCGCCCGCCACCTCCGCGGCGCTCGGCTCGCCCTACGCCGCCGGCACCGACTCGCCCGACCCACGCTTCAGCCACAACCCCGGAGCCGGCTTCTCCCCCTACCGAACCTCGCCCCTCGCCTCGGACTTTCAAAACAACCAACAATTCAACGGCCACGTCCAGACCCCGGAATCTTCCCCCGCGCGATCTCCTGAGCCCCAAGGAAGAAGGAGCGCCCCCGCTGAAGCTCCTCTGCCTACACCTGACGCATCTCCAGTCGAAAATGAAAAGGAAAATTTTCAGTATGAAGAGAGGAGGCGAGCGATGAATGCCTCCTCGATGTCTGACTCATACTCACCCTATAAAACTTATAGAACGCCAGGATCCTTCTCGCCAGCGCCCGTAGCCGCCATGGGCATGGCTAACGGAATGTATGTCATGTGCACGCAGAGGACTTTGACTGAGCAGCCGCCGCTGGTGACAGGGACGTTTTTCCCACCAGTCGCCACCTCGCAGGACCAGCAAGCTCTAGGCACATCTACACCAAGAGTTTCTAACGCCCCCAGTGGCCCAATCCCAACTGAATACACTATCCAGTACCATCCTTTCGAGCAATACGAACAGATGTATAAAACTGAGGACTATCATTATCCTGATCAGCCAAAAACTGAGTACGACACGGGCGGCAGCTACTTCTCCGAGGAGCCGCCGTCGAACCAGCAGCAGGATGGAGAACAAAACTATATGAATCCTCGTCCGGAGATAAGGACGGGCTCACCCGAGTCTGACGTAGATGCTCGGGAGTTTGATAAATATTTGGACTATGGAGCAGAGGGCCCGATGGAGCAGCATCAGCAGCAGCAGCAGTACCGATACGAGCAGCAGCAGAACTTCCGGCCCCCGTACTGCCCGGAACAGACGCCTGGCCCGGAGTACTGCTCGGAGAGGATGTACCCATCTCCTTACGCCTCTGTGATCGCTGGAGCCCCTCCTACTAACTATGCTCCTAGTGCTCCCGGCGCTGACGCCAGACCTGAGGATGAGTTCAGCGTCATTCTAGCCGGAGTACGACAGACATGTTACAGCAATTGACTAGAAAGGACTGACACGGGGTAGTTAATGGACTCTTCCTATACTGTAGCCCAAAGAGTTGATTTCCTTCCAAATGTATTATGAAACGTACGATGAAAATGTTTGCACAGCGGATATCGTGATATTGTAAGAATTTGTTCTACTAAAATTAGACACAAAATGTTATATAACCTTACATAACGAAATCACAAAAATTGTATACCGCGATGACAAATTAAGTGATGTAACTCAGATATAAATATTTTTTAAACTAGCTCGCAACCGTAGCGATTTTTGTAATTTGTTTAAAACTTTTCAATTATTTATTACACTGTGAATAAATTAAAAAGGAGAGTAATGTATTTTAAGTGAATTTATACGATTTGTAGGACAATAAAAAATAATTATTTTAATTATAAAAGCGAAACGGCTTGTACTCACGTTTTAAGTTCCAAAATTGTCTGTCCCTTGTAAAGTTTGTATAAAATGTATGAAGTGTTAGCGGCAGCAATTTGTAACAGTGACTGTTATAACTATTAAGAGTTGAAGATATATTAAATAACTAATGTTAATGTGAATTGGTGCTATGTGAAGAGGTCCTAAAATATTTTTTCTACGTCCAAATCCGTATACCATAGAGGTAGCGAATAAAGCGATTCCTATGTAAAAGATTATTTATTTGTAACTATTTTTGTATATTTCGTAGATAAAAACTAAAATTAAAAAAGAGCGTCGAATTAAATGAAATATAGTTCTTCCAATAAGCCTGTAGATATATATTTTAAGTCGTATTTTTATATTGTTTTAGTTAATAAAATTTATAGAACTACTGTTTCTGTATAAACTGTTAGAATATTTTAATAAAGAAATATCTCATAGGTTATAATTATTTGTACTAAAACTATACCTAGTTAAATTGTTTTTAGTTTACACTGCAATTCTTTAGTTTAGAAATGAGACACTCGCACTGCGAAACTAAGTTCTTCCTAATTGTAAGAAAATTTATAAGGAACAATAAAATTTTATTCATATGCATTTTCGATTTATTATTTTCCTCAAACCCTGTACACAGTAAGAATTCAGAATGAACTACATTATAATAATATCACATTACTGAATATACTTAAAAAAGGAATAAAATATCGACTGATAAAATTCCCTGACACGCAGACACCACTTGACAAATTCATTTTATTCAATATCTGAACCAATCTCTTACCAAAATCCCCTTGCATAATACTACAGTCAGTCATTCCGTACATTCAAAAGGATCGCATATTTATTTTATCCCTCCGATAGCAATCGATTCAAATTAATGACACATTTAATGATACATTACCATCACTACACTTGCCAAACGCTAAACACAACAAAAACAAAACGAAAGCGGCATAAGTCCAAATAAAATTAAAATTACTAAATAATTTGCGAAGGCAGGGGTGTGCCCGTGCGGCCCGCGGGCGCTCGCGCCTGTAATTACGAAGCGGGCCGCGGTATCACGCCCCTGCAGAGAGAACCACGGCTATTGATGTATTGACGTTTTGGAGAAAACACAGATATAAGTACAGAAATGAAGATTTGAGTTTGTGCAGTATGATTTCGGGGAACTTTTGGGAGGTATAATTGAGTTATTTTTCATTGCAAGCTATTGATTTTTATGCAAATCATATTTATGGGATATGGTTCGTATCTTCTACCAGCTCGAGGGCTTACATTTTTAATTCCATAAAATGAATATTACACGAAATTTACCGATCCACACATTTACGAAAGTTACGAAAACTAGGTACCTACACAGATTACTAAAAAAAATACACTTATTGAGAACAATGAGATTATCACTTAGCAATACAGTTCTATATAAGTATTCGATCCAGAAAGAAAACCACAGCAGGATACAGCTTCGAACACAAATCCTTGAAATATACGGAAAGATCTCACCAGATTGCCGCAAAGAGATATTATATCTATCACCACGATCCTCGGCCGGAAAGCTATATTAATACCAATTTATTATTCATAGGAGTAGGAAAAGAAAATTCCAATCCTTGCATTATAGAGCATCAAAATGTAGCTAAAATGAAAAAATCCAGCTGTCACGTTAAAAGAAAGAATTATCGATCAACATTTTTTTAAATTAAACTGTAGTTCCTAATACTAAATAAAATAATCATGCTTTAATTTAAATTTAGTTCATTACTTAGTAAGCAAAAGGATCGACGCACGAAAAATAATATTTCCAGCGTTACATACAGTTTCACAATGTGCGTTTTGGCGCGAGGCTGTTATAATACGTGATAATTAAGTTTTTATTCGCTCTTTTATATTTTAATCCTCGGGGACATCTCGATCCTGTCACGTCTATCTGATGTTATTTTATTTGTTTGATCATAATTTATTTCGATCAATTTTTATAAAAGAAGAAATAAATGAAAGATAGTTAGGCAGTAGGTAACTATATCATATTTTTTATCTTATAAAAGCACATACAGAGATGCTAGAAAATATCTTTATCAAGCAGCAAGTTCCTAGTAGGGATCTTTTTTTTTTTTTGTTTACTGGGGAATTTTCCTTTAAGGCGCCCGGACTTTGGGGTTACGACCGGGGAGTGTGAGATTTTTACCTTACTAAAACCACCCCGGTGGTCACCATCTGCACAACGAAAGGGCACCGTTACCTCTCAAAAGACCGATCCGAAACCTCCTCTATGCAACACCTGTTCGGGCACATCCCTAGGTAGACTGTAAAGGGGTCTCCCCAACCCTATTAGGATAGCTAGGTAATTATGTAATACTTTTAAACCGACTTCAAAACTGGATGATGTAGACATTTGACGCATTTTTCCTAAACATTTAAAAGTAAGTATCTAAAGATCTGCTCTCAAAACGGTGAAAAAAAACATCTTGAGGAAACCGGCATGTCCTAGACCCAAAAAATCGAAGATTTGTGACATCTACCAACCCGCACTGGACCCGCGCGGCCCACTACCTCTCACAGGTAGAGGAGGTCTGTGTCCCAGCAGTGGGAACATTATAGGCTGATTATGTAAGTATTTTATGTATCTAAAGTTCCAACGTCAGAGAAGCCTACCAATTAATAGTACCTAACTCATCATTTATCTAAAGAAATAAGTGCCTACACTTACTCAAGTATCCAAAGCTCCTAGCCACAATATAAAGACATAATTCGAAAACCAATAAATGTAATTAATAAGCTAATTAGTAACAATTACGGCCACAAAGCTAGACCATTGGATGTCGCGTGGCAGCCTCTCAAATTGAATGAACATAAAAACAGTTTGCGACGTAATGGCCGATAGAGGACCAATAAAATATGCGTTTGCGCACTGACCACGGTTACGTGCTGGTGGACCATTGGAAGATATGCGAGGATGTGAAAAGTCAAAGAATTAGTGGTCAATGATAAAGTTCATTGATTGATTTTGGTTCTGAAACTTTATCCTGCTAATCTAACCATAGAAATACCTATATAAATCTATGTATGATCCTAACTAACAATATAAATGCGAAAATGAGTTCGTTTGTTTGGAACTCAATCACACAAAAAACGGCTGAACGGATTTAGACAACACAATACCCTGGATTAACACATACATTACTTTTTATCCTGGTAAATGACATGAAATTCGAAAATGGAAAAATGGCAAGTGTTTCCTATACAACTACTCTGAGAAAAAACAGCAGAACAAACTCAAACGTCACAGTCTGTTTTAAAATCAAGACATAATGTTGGTCAGGCCATATGAGGACCATGCAGATTAACGTCTGAGATGGTCTTTCGAGGAAAGAACCACACAGTTTCGAGTCCACTTAAACTTCAAGCATCATCAGACAGCCTACCCCCTTTAAACATCACGATACCAAAAACATAATAAAATCTCCAGCATCGCGTATCTCCCACTACGTTGCGCACACGCAGGACGGCAGCGGCGCAAGCGCACCGCTCCAAAGCGATGCGCCTTTGAAGATAGCGCCGATACATTTATTAGCCAGGTTTGCATACCGCCATCAGCCGCCGCCCGCCAGCCTGAATAAGGTTCGGATCCCCGTTGAGTTATTTTGAATTGTGCTTTTTGACTAGTATAAAACTTTTTCGTCGAATAGCGAATGATTATGTGGAGGTACCTACGTTTAATTGCTTGTAAAAGATGGGTATTACGGCTCTTTTAGTTAAGGTTAGGCCGTAAAGGTAAGGCTCGTATTCTAGAATTACCAATGTTCGTAGAGTGTCCTTTCTTTTCCATGAGAACCTACTACCTTTTGGAATGGGCAACTAGAGAGATCAGCTTTCTGACTGACCAACCCCTTGAGGGTTCACAAGTGCCTGTTTAAGGGGGAAGCAACAGGGTATCCCGCGAAATACAAATTTTCTTACGTGTTTTACAATTTTCAAGTCAGTGTCAGGTTGTATGTTGACCAAAATATAAATCGCGACCGTAACAAATATGTATTTACAGAATTATAATCATTCAAATCCCCTACACAACAACAACAACAACCCTCTAAGTTCATATAACCCTGTCGATTGATATTTCATGAATTAGTCATTCAAGTTAATTGAAATAAATGCTTTGAATGTTTTAACTGTTCGGAGATAGTTAACAGTTTTCATATTTATCTTGCCTGAAATCTTCAACACTAGTGTCTGTATATGAGCTTCAAATCTTGCTTATTTTCCTGAAAAATCGAATATTGTTATTACTGATTACGTACTCATAAGTCGTAGAGCATACCTTGCCACGCACGGCCTTGGAACTTTCCTTTCAGACGATTCTTTATCGAAATATTTGGTACCACGTGATATTCACGTGAAAACAGTCACATCGCTCATTTGGGGACGACGTAACTGCTACTTTTTTTTACGTCTTTCCTTTCATAACGTAAATACGCTTTCTAAGTGCTCTGTGATATTTAACTCATTTTTGGGAAAAAATACATTTACGTCTATGTTTCTCCAAATGAGCGACATGTCCAACACGCTTTCGTACATAACTTTCATTATCATCTGCAGAACCTTTTCCCTACTATGTTGGGGTCACTTCCAGTCTATCCGGAATAATCCGGATGCAGCAGAATACCAGTATTTTACATGGAGCAACTGCCTATCTGACGATACGATATCTTTGGTAAGACTGGTTGTCAGACTTTCGGACTTCTGATGACCCGTAACGACTGTAAAACCTCCACCAATTACAAATGAACTTTAATTACGTACCTACTAAAAAATTTCTTACGTTATGCTGAAAACTGCGCTTCTCAACATTTTCCAGGACATAATCCTAAAAGCACTACTGAACCTTTTAAGCGTTTGCGCACTGCATCCTACCCGAAACTGCGATCCAAATTTGATTTGAATTGGAGATGTTCTGAATCGTGACGGATGGCATTTGGATCTAGTGCGCAACGGCGTAACCCCTCATACAAATATTAGGTAAGTACTTTCGCTACTTCGGTCCGACATTGATCGGATACGGATTGAAACTGCATGCAAGCTAACAGGTACGTTTTTTAGAATAGCGATGGCCGCCAAATAACGGCTGCACTAATGGCTGTCATGAAAATGATGGCACCAGAGTTTAACTTTATGGTGTCAAAAAACGCTCTATTGGAAAGCACACCAACTTACTTTCATTTCAGTGACGTCATTCCCCGGTAAATACGGATGCTAAATGGACCCATCAACGACCCAAATCAAAATTAAGAACAATTTTTTTTTATCAGCCATTTCTGTTCCACTGCAGGGCAAAGGCCTCCCTTCCCTCCTTCCACTTATCCCGATCCAGTGCTGTTACACGCCAATCTTTGTGGAAAGAGTCGAGTTCGTCCTGAAAACAGATTATAAATTAAAAACAACCCGCTATCAGGCAGCCCAGTTAGCCACGTGCACAATTATCACTAGATGTCCTTTTTACCCACTTTCGAAGCTAAACCAAAACACTGCACTTAATGATCCATTGTACCACACGTAATGCTACCCAGTTTCCAAACACTGAGGAGAAATAAAAAGAGATCCGCCGATAACACACGATAAGATCTTAGTAAGCTTACATAGTTGTACATGCGTCCCTATTCACCTATTTTATGAATGCTAAATCACTGTTAATTTTGTACGGTTCTTTGGTCAATTTTGAGGTAGGTAGGTTGTGACGAATTTGAATCAGTTTTCGATGTGAAGGTAAAAGCTTTGAAATCTTGAACTTCATCATCAACATCAGCCTATAGCAGTCCACTGCTGGACCTAAGTCCATATGGAGAGGCCTATGCCTCTCCTATCATGTTTTGGCAATGACACTACCAGCCGCACTACCAGTAGTGTCCTTTACAATTAACGGTACTACCAAGCCTATTTTGGATTAACCTTGCCGGACTTTATATCAGTTGTCGTGCCCCCAGCGCCCGACAAAAAAAAAACGAAAAATAAATACCGATATAATAATACAGATTAAACGAGCTATGTTATTTGGTCGGATATATACGACACGAAAATATTTGTCGGATTAATTCGACGTAAGCAGTTAAAAGGTTGTTTAAAGTGTACAGTTAACACAGATGTTTTGGACCCCCTATTCCACTAAGTTCAAATATTACACGCCATTCAACTCGATTTTCGGCAACTCTCATCTGGCTGCTACCAGCCTCTCTGCAAAGATCGTCGCTCCTATAGGCGTCCGACCTTGAGATTTTGAATGCAATAGTATTATTTCAAAGCTAATTTCATTAGGGGAATTTAATTAGGTAATAGAAAGATTTTTGAGGATGTTATAGGTGGACTGGATGTCATTATCATCATTTTTTTTTGTGTCTATGTTAGAACTCAAAGGCATTCGGGATGGCAGACAGGATTGAGCGCTGAAGCGACAGCATACACAGGGTGCACCTTGACAAAATCGCAATGAAGACACAATCTCTTACTCATTGCAAAAATTTTACTGTACTTACCTATAACAGGTTTAGTTCAAAACCAGCGTAAGGCACTAGTTGTCTGGCATTATTGCTGAACTGGGCCTTTTTGGTGCAGCCGTGAGGCACACTTTCCTACTAATTACTTGCATCGGACTTTACGCTTTTTATTTGATCTTTGTTTTGTTTTTTTTATCTGATGTATCTGGTGTATTGTGTGTCTTTTAGTCTGTGCTAAATAAATATATTTTCTTTCTTTCTTTCTTCTTCTAACAATACTTACACGATAATGTATGAACTTTCAGAATACGTGTTCATTTACGCGGGCTGGTATAGTCTGGAAGCCGACCCCAACATTGTAGGGAAAAGTCTAGGTAGATTTGACTACATTATCTTATTCAGTTTCAGACATTTCAAGTAGGTAGCTATTTTTGTAATGATGAGACATCTTTGTAGCTAGTAAGTTCTGGTATTCCCATTGGCCATTGGTTTTCAGTACTATCTTTCTTTTTTGATTGCAAAACGGGTCAACTCTTGACCTCGATCTCACTACCGGGGTAATTGCGTAACACACTAATCAGTAGCAATGGCTTTCATTTTGACAGTTCAACAACATTCATTACGATATTTTAAGTTGTTGAGCAGACAAATTTTTCGAACATATAATATGAAGCAACTAGCTGCGCCCGCGGTTTCACCCGCATAAGTTTCGACCCCGTAGAAATATTGGGATAAAAAATATCCTATGTGTTAATGCAGGGTGTCAGCTATCTCCATACCAAATTTTATCAAAATTGGTCCAGCCGTTCGTGCCTAAAGAAGTAACATACATACAAACAAACTTACAAACTTTCGCCTTTACGTGATGGATTAGCAATATTCTTCAAAATGATTCAGTTTGAGATTGATACTGCTTTAGGAAGGGAAAGTCTTTATCATCAAAGATATATTGTTTATGCAGCTGAAATCCCAGATTCAGTAGGTACGCCGGATGTTGCCATCTCACACAAGATGTTGAATTTTTCCGGTGTTATTAGTGTAAACCACTTCTTTTATTAAAAAACCTTATCAAACTGGCGGCCGGCAGTCGGAGTAACCTACTGAACGACTTTCAGTGTTTTTATTATTTTTAATCGACACATGGAAAATTAGGAGCACATGTAAGTAGTTTTCTTCTACTGGACTTCTGCACTTGCAACAATATTTGAAAGATATTTAGACCTCAGTTGCCTGCAAACAAGGAATCATCTTAGCCGATTTTCTTATACAGGGTGAAATTGAAAACATGCGACAAATCGAAATAGGAGATTGTACTCATCATTATGAACAACTTTTACTATGGGACCAAACCTGAAATCGCGAAAAAAAATCAGCTGTTCCCTACATTTATGTTCGCGTAACTCGTCAAAATATAGGTAACAGATGATTTTTTTTTTGTCTGTGATGTCTCACTGCAGGACAAAGGCCTCCCTACTCTCTTTCCACTTCTCTCTATTCAAAGCTGCTAAGGACCAGTTCTTGTTGAAGGAGTCCAGCTCATCCCGCCATCTCCGTCTGGGCCTGTCACGATGTCGCCATTAAGAGGGACCCATTGGGTCGTAAGTTTGGCCCATTGTTCGTCTGACATATGGCAGATATGTCCAGCCCAGTTCCATTTTAGCGTGGCAGCTTTCCATATACCTACACGAAATTATTTCAGGCCAAAATAATCTTTCCAGCCCGAAATAACAAATTCGAAGATTCTTGTTCACTCTATAATTACTATTTACATTTCTGTTTTTATCTTACTCGAAACTATTTAATAATTTATTCAATATTATTTCTCCGTGAACCAACAACAGCCCAGCTAGGTATAAGAACAACACAGTTTCGCTTCGTCATCGCCACATCCTGTCCCTCAATGTATTCCGTCCATCACACGACACATTTGCATACTCTTTTAGCTTTTTCTATCATAGATATTATTATTAATGATTATCTTAGATACTGGCTGGTGGATAGTGAAATAAATTAACGACGGAAGATTATACTTAATTATGGCTACCATTTACGAGTTGTAGGTCGTAGGTTCGAACCCAGACAGGAGTCCTTGTGTAAATTATTTTATCACCACTGCTCTCAAAACGGTGAAGGAAAACATCGTGATGAAACCGGTATGTCCTAGAACCAAAAATTCTAAGACATGTGACATCTACCAACCCGAGGCCCATTAGACTTGGAAGGTTATCCCATCATAATTGGGCAAAGGCTAGGCAGATGATGATGACCCCTTTTTATGCCCGGCGGCAATCCTCATGGACTTCCTCCTTCGTGGGTGTGACAGAGGGGCATGCTGAACTCTTACCGGCTAAAACCACCGCGGTGTTCCACCTCTGCCTATGGCCGGGGGTGCGGGATTCGCATAAGCATTCACCGCTCCCCTGACAGCCCTCGACCCGCTGTTCCTCAGCGGGTCCCACCTCCCCGAGCGGCTATTCCCATAATGGCCGCACATGATGAAGACACCTGAACCTTATGTTAACTGCAGCTGTGATTGGTAGACCAAAATAATTAGAGCCAATCAAATCCGTTGACATGAGATTTTTATTATCAGATTTGGTAAAGTAAAAAAGGTTTGCAGAAACTCGAACAAACTTAGTGAAAATTGCTTCTTTATAATGTATTTTCTCTTCTTTTTAACTAGCTATACTAACTGACCTATTGCAATAATAATAGTCCTCCAGACCCCGTTTCGGCCATGGCAGCCAATCTTAACGGCAACTAGCCTTCTACACAGGAGATATTATAGTGTACAAGTGTGTGTGCAGACACAGGTGCACTCACTCTCATTCTCCGATGGAACGGCAATCCGCCACAACTGAAGAGAGATCAGGCGCAGGACCAACGGCTTTTAACTTGCACGGTGGAATCACACCTCCAAATTCCAAACTCCGGGCTGCTACTAAGAAATTCCTAATGGAAAAACCCAATAACACTTTGCACGACCTGGGAATCGTACCCAGGACCTCGTGCTCAGCAGTAGCGCTATTACAGATAGCAGGTAAAGTAGCTACTCTCAGTAATAGAGAACCTCTCAATGCCTGTAGAACTTTATTGTCATCGTTTATGATTTTAAGTAAGTAGAATTTCTCAAAATTTCACAGAAATTCTGTCTTCTACGACTAGAAAAAAAACTCATAAATTAATCATCATTTTACAATACTTCAGAAAAACTATCGTCTGACGCCTGTCAGTCACAGGAACACACATTTAATATTCATAAATCGACATGTCGCGTCATACTCATAAATAAATTAGAAATTCATAAAAAAAAAACTGGTCGGACCACCCCTAGCTTTACATGCGGTATTCATACACTCATCACGAATCATTTCTATTTTCGAAAACAATTTTAAAACCTCCTTTGTGAAGAAACCAAACCTTATTGGAACGACACACAATTCAAAATTTGAATTGTTAAACGCAAGCATACGTTTGCCAATATAAAAATAAATTCTCTATGAAATAAAATAAAAAAATACTTTTTTTCTGTAGGTCTGTGGGCCACGTGCCATGATATCGTAATTTTACAGCCAGACGACATTTCCTTGATTTGCATTGAGATATGATTCGGAAATGACCGATCATATATTTTGTTTTTATAACATTGTTAAATTGTGTTATTGGGCTATTGATGTTTTTTAAATTTATTTTATTGGGTGCGAGATTTACGATCAATTGATAGGAGAATAAAAAAAGTTTAAACAATTTGTAAACATTAAAGTTACTGGTTGATTGAGGAATTAAATAAAATTTGGATTCCTCCGGAAACGTACCCAGAAGACTGGCAGCATTGTCATTTTGAATGAGAATGAGCCTAATTATTTAGAAACGATCCAGCCTGTCTGGTCACATGCAGCTTCGGCCAGAGGGAAGCTCACTTTAATCAGCACTATCCCAGAACAATAAGGACCCGTTTCTCGATCGAAAATTATAGCAAAATTAATATGAAAAATTGTCAAGCGCGCGTAAACTGCAGCGATTGGTTATTGATAAATCATTCAACCAATCATAGCAGTTTATGCACGTTTGACAATTCATATTAATATTGCGACGATTTTCGTTCGAGGACCTAACCGTTAATAACTAACAAAATATGGAAAAACTCAAGGCTCTAAGATTCCCATCATAACACAGCTGCTCCATTCAAAGTCTCCATGAAGTTGGTGCCCCGCAAACATCTCCATACACTTAAATAAGAATGCAAATACCTTCACGATACACATAATTAAAGCGACAATCATGAATCAAAGACGAGCCATTGATGAGCAGCCGATCAAATGGCAATTTTAATCAATTTAATTGCCTTGCATCAATGGCCGCCACTTAGTAAACATTGAGACAATTATGTACATTTTATAAGCACATTATCACGCTGGCCATCAAGGATATACCTTATAAAAATAAAGTGGAAGGAGGCGTAATATCCACATTCTTTGTCGCGCTCTTTTACACGGTCCCTGCGGAATAAGTAGCATTCTTGGGTGTACTGAAAATGCTTATTAATTTCCCTTCATAAATATTCTCTTGTTGGTTAAGCAAGTAGGTCTATAATTTAAGGGTGCCTAATTTTTTTTTAAATCTAAGTATTTCAAGCTTGCGTATTTACTTTTTCGATAACATCGCTAGGTGCGTACACTGATTTATGGATCTTTTGGCGGCAAATGACGTTGAGAGGGGGGGGCGCTGTTGGTAAACATCTGTGCAATTGTTTTTTTTTTTTTAATCTTACTTGAAATGTGCGCCTGTAACCTAACCTTGTGCGCTACAATGTTATTTTGACGCGTGTTCAATCGTTCATTTTGATATCCAATAACATAAGCACCATATTATTTATCTAGATCCGCTTTAATAACTACAACAACAGCAAATTACAAATAGAAAAAATAACTCAATTTAACACACCATAAACAACACATTACTTAAAGAATACCTCTCCAATTATCTATGGTCTATCAATGTTGGGAGTGCGTTCGGAATCCACTACCGGTGCGGGGCGATGTAGGCTTTTAGCTAAAAATGCGCCGGTTCCGAGGGCATCCCTCCTATGTTAATGGTCACTGGTAGATTCCTGTGCGTACGGCAAACGCTAATTTAAACTGGATGCTACGCTGTACAGGGGCACGGCATTGTGGTTTGTTATTTTACAATATATTTTTAAAGTTTTAAACATTATTTATTTTTATTTCTTTTGTTTCATGATCAACAGTTTGGTTTAAAGATTTTCGACCACTGACATCAATAAATCTGCAAGAGAGAGAAAGTTCTGAATTATAAAAATATTATTATTCATTATTCACGAAAGAAACACAAACTCTACGAGATCGATACAACACTACGAAGCAGATATAAAAGGAAAATTGTCAAACGTACCTACAAAACCAGAATCTGCTAAAACACACAACACCCAAAAAAAAAACGACAAGATCTTGTCTATTAACGCACCACTATCCCACCTCACCTGTGCGTATACACGTCAATATTTTATTTATCGATGGTCGGTATCTGCGATATCGGCTCTTCGATACCGCGGTACCAGCCAGGTAAATGAGGCCGCAAGACACCTCTACTGCCCCCTGTGCAATGTGATTTACGGACTACTCCCACTTGCCCACGGCTGAATAAAAGTATTCATTATCTAAAGCACTAGACTTAAAAGTGCGATGGGTTTAGATTAAATTAATCGTCGGCTACTTGAAGGATGGTTGAGTTTGGTTGATGGCTTTCAATGTGAAGTTATTCTTTAATTTAGGATACATTTTCAACAAAAAATATCTCAGGTTATACAGGAGCTATGCCAATGTAGCTCACCAAGAGAAGGAGAGACACGGTGATCTCTCGTCTTATAAGAATAAATCTCCGATAAAAATCCAGCGGGACTTGCTCAGTAGCAATGGGTTTCATTTTGACAATTCTACAACATTCATTGCGTTACGTTGTTGAGAAGGCAAATTTTTCGAACATATGAAGCAATGTATTAGCAATTTATCCTTCAAAATGATTCAGATTGTGATCAATAGTGTGTTACGCAATTAGGGTGCTGGTCAAACCAATATTATAACGTCGCTTTAGAGTGAAAACCTCGTATATGCGAAACAGACAACTTTACAGGAGGAAGAAGACACTGCGCCATATAAATTTTTTTATACTAACATTGGGCTAAGTTATACTAACACTATACAGGGTGTTAGGGAAAGGGTATATCAATACAAACGGGTTGAAGAGTGTATCTGGTCTAGAATCTCTGTACAAAATTTCAGCTCAAAAGCCGTAACTTTGAAATTGCTTAATATTTTTTTATTTCGATAGTTTATTAAATTGAAATCAAAACAAACGTGTCACCGCACTACGAGGGTCATTATCCATTATCTGTAGTGTGTCTGTGCGCATAGTACAGGCACATCACGCCGCCGCGCGCCAGTGCAGCGCCGTGATGTCGAAATAAAAAAATATTAAGCATTTTCAAAGTTAATGCTTTTGGGCTGAAATTTTGTACAGAGATTCTAGACCAGATACACTCTTCAACCCGTTTGTATTGATATACCCTTTCTGTAACACCCTGTATAGATTTATCCGAAATAAATATTTGAATTTGAATTATTACTAAAGCTTCTTCGAAGATATGTCTTTTAGCGTGCAATTTAGATACATTTTCAGAGCTTTTCATTCTAAGGCGACGATAAGGATAAATGACGCTACAGATGTGTAAGAATTTTAAATTAGGCTCTTCTAAACAAAAACGTCAGTAAGCAACTAACGCTTTTATAGTTAGTTACAGGAAATGATAAACATTTCTAAATCAATTCGCTCCATGTACACAACCTTTTTCACAACTCCAAATTCAAAGTCAAATATCCAACAATATATCGATCAGCCCACAATAATCTCGTCACCACAAAGAGGCCATGTTCGTCTTGCACCCAGCTCTATGTAAATGTGCAGAGATCTATGCGCGCGCGCCGTTCGTCGCAGATTTATTGCATAATTGACTTCCGGCGGGAAAGCCGCCATCAATGACAACCGAGTACCGGCAACACTTATGAATTGCCTAACAGTTAAATTGCAAGGTTTTAAGGGTCTATTTGTGTTTTATTTAAAGGTTGTGTAGTTAATTGATGGTTATTCAGATGGTTGTACTTGGCTTACATTTTTTGGGACTCTGGTTTCCGTTTATGGTTTCAACTTTTAACTGTTTTCACTTGTTCGATGATTGATAATCTTATCTAAATTATTATCTCGGTTAAATTCAAATCAATACCAAAAAGAAATTCGCCCATCTATTGGTTTATCTATTTCCCATCGCCCTTTTACTACCGGAGTACCAGACGAACTGCAGCATCCACACTTGATTGATATCCCGACCAGTATACTCAACGTTTCTCCTAAACATTTATTATGCGCACAACCAATGTTTAGAACTCTCTGCCAGCGTCTGTGTTCCACATTTAACCCGTCTGCCTTCAAAGCAAGAGTGAACAGGCATCTTCTATCTTCTGGGCACGCTCGTTCCATCATAGACCTCATCCATCGATTTCCATTCAGTGCGATTGAGGTTAACAGCAGGCTCAAACAGCGTTTTTTTTAAACTTAATAATTACTTAGGTGCTCTTCGTGCTCAAATTCTCCTTTAGGAATATCTACGTTCAGATTTCTAATTTAGGACTAATTTAATTGACCTCTATATACACGGCTATAATTTCAGCCAGCCCTTTTTCCCTATATAGTCGAGTAAAAAAATTTAATTCCTTTCAGGTACACCATGAAGTTTTTCCCTCGTTTCGCCCAGTTTTCCTTGTAACAAACATGCGTACGCGCAAGTGCCGTAAGTTCATAACAGTTCACGACAGGTTGATAGGTCGTTACTTACGTTATGAGCTGCACTATAACGCTTTCTCTCAAATGATTCTTGAGTCTTGTTACTTGGAACTGTGCTTTCATTTCCCATGTTAGTATGTAGGTATGCAGTTTGTTTGAGTTTTAAAGCAATTCTTTCTACTGACATAGGTTTAAGCCCACTTGCACCAGAAATCATTAAATGCATTTAGCGCTTACCGTATTTAAAACATCCAACAGCCTTAGCCAAATGAGCCTTAGTATAAGAAGTAGAAGCAATACCTATACTCTCCGGATTTATAAAAATCTTATTTAGCTTCTTATAATTAAAACCAGTATAAAATTTGATCAAATTGTCGTTTAAGTGGTGCCTTGTTGCTTCAGTTGCTATTAAGCAATGGCTATTATGCTGTCTGGTATTAGGTAGTTTAGGTGCCAAAAGGTTTTCTTTGAATAGCAGACAAGTTCTAAGACTGGCTTTATCAATATCTACGTAAAAATTCAAATTGCTTTGGCTGAGAGTTGCAAGCAAACTTGGGTATTTATTCCACTGCACATTTATATACAAATTACCGACTTTACATAAATACGCTCAGTACATAGTGCGTACAATGGCTTGATGTCGGCGCGTACGCAGCGGGTGTCGACACAAAGCGCACGCGACGACAGAAGACAGGCTACTGGGAGACCAACCTCTATGTATACTGCAGGCTATATAGTTTCCTTACCAATCCCACGTAACCTTTACAATCTAAAAAAATAACCAAACATGACAGCTGTCATTTCGGCAGAACTTGCAAATTGGCGGGAATATGAATTATTTTAGCCGTAATTTGTTTATGGATTGTGCAATTTATAATAGTGTGGATCTATTTTCGCGAATACGTTAAGTTTTAATCACAATATATGCACGGTGCATGCACAATGGTTCGACTCGTACGCAGCGGGTGTCGCCACAAAGCGTTGTCGCGACGACAGCCGACAGGCTACCGGGAGCCGACACAGACTATGAATACTTAGTATAGGGTATTATAGCACTTTGTTTGTGCGCACCGGCACTAGGTTTTTAATACAGGCTATGTATCATAGGTTTAATTTTATTGGTTATTACGTTTCAGTTACTTACAGATGTGCACTCAGATTCTCAGACTATGTGATTGTTAAATAAGAATTCAGTTAAAGATCTAATCAGTGTTACGACCATAGATAAGAAATTATATTTTTATTTATAAGACAAAATGAATGTTACATTGACTACAAAGAACAGAAACAAACCTAAAAAGGCAATTATATCACCTTTTTATATGCTATAAGGGTGTTCATTTATTACTTAAGACTAAGATTTGAGGGGGGAGGGGGCTGAACAAGTCTTATTTCTCTTACATGGGGGTGGGAGGGGTCTAGTAGATTTTCTTACGTGAGATCACAAAAGTAAGCAACAATTATAAGTTTTTATATTTTTGGTAGATATTAATCTTACGTAAGATTGAAAGGGGGGAGGGAGTCCATCCACGTCTTATTTTTTCTTACGTAGGAGAAAGGGAGTCAGAAAGTGGTTAAGATTGGCTTACGAAATAAAAAAAACTCACTAAAAGTCCACTAACTGATTTAAAAAATCAATAAGTACCAACATACAAACACTAAACGAACAAAAAGGCCGGCCCACACCGCGCGCCTTATATTGTTCAACAAACCCATGTTATCAGATCGAACACATTTGATACCTCCTCATTCACCAGCCGACATCAATCCGATCAGCGATCTAAATGAGATTGACGCTCAATCAAACTACAATTAATTAAGGAGCACACAATGTAAACCGGCGGGCTGAACATTGAATGATAAAGAACGGGAACATTGGCGACGATATTAAAAACTGACCGGCGTTTATCTATGGTCATCTAAATGAGATCATACGATAATTAATTAGGGAGCAGAAGTTGTATAGCTAAAAAGTTAGCTCATGGTGGGAACACTCAATTATATGATATGGCATATTGACGAATACATCGAACTGTCTGGCGGTAACCTAAAGGGATATAAATAAAAGTGAATCACACATACAACAATCAATGATTTGGATAAGGATAAAAGCCACGCAATTAGAACCAAAGGCAAAGAGATGATAAGACCCTAAGAAGGTCTACTAAATGATGAAGAACTGGACCTTGTCCATCAAAATAAAATGTTAAAGAACAGATGATGTATCTCAAATTACACCTAACCTGTGTTAAAAAGAAAGCCTAAAGACAAATAAATTATTATAATGATAGAAACAGAAACTGGCAGTAGGTATATGCATTACCATATATTTCAAACTATACCTTTTAGGTAATCATAATCCTTCTAAGACGCTTGAAATAAGAGCAGTGAAGAAGACACTACAATCTACGAAGAAAGAACGAGGATATTGAGAACATGTTCATTAATTGCCCTCACAATTTACCTAAAGAAATTGATGATTACAATTAAAGCCCAAGTAATTACTGATGCTACACAATTTACCGAATTCAGGCCGAAGACGAACCACCAGTTTAATGATGTTCAGGGATACTTTAGTGTATCACTCGCGATGAGAATGGGGCTCACCATTGAAGCATAAGAATGATTGGGTGAATGAAATGTAATAACCAGAGATAGGAATAGGTAGAGCTGTTTTACGTACTTGCTATTGGTTAGAATAATATGGATATTCCCCGAGTCCCGGGATTTAGTTTTTAAGAAGTAAGTACTCTAGCGACAGAAACACCCCGCTATTGTTTTCTTTTGTTTCCATAATGCGGCGACATTACGCGTCTCAACAAAGCGGAAACTGCGCGCTTGGCAAAAAGTTTTATAGCGTGCTGTTGACGTAAAATTGACAACGTTGCTCATGCGCTTATTGGCTTACATAAACCATTTTTATACATATTGACAAAAAGAATGAAATTCAATAAAATCCCGTAGTATCAGTCGCAATCCCGTGGAATATCCATATTAACATCAATGTTTGCGGTCAATGAACCTAAATAGCTCTACCTATTCCGATCACTGGTAATAACTGATGTTGACATCATCATAATCAGCCTATAATGTCCCCACTGCTGAGACACGGCCCAGTGCGGGTTGATAGAAGTCACATGTCTTCGAATTTTTGGTTCTAGGAGATGCCGGTTTCCTCACAATGTTAACATACGAGTACATATTTATTGAATGGGCAAAAACTAATTGAGAGGAGTGTTTGTGTGTGGGTATAGTAAATATTTGTCAATTCCCGAAGACTGTCCCGTGTGTTTTAACCATGTATTTTTAATGGGTTTATTCAGAATGTTCAGTGAGTTTCATGCAATTATAAAAATTAATAAGTCTACAATAATAACATCATTTTTGGATTATATTTTCTTTTTGTTTTTACATGGTTTTGTTTGAGTTTAATACGGTATCGATGCTACACCTTAAGATTTAGATAATATGTTAAAATACGTTAAGAAACAAAAAAGCTTTATGTACAGTCACGTCTAAAAGTATATATACACGTGGCAATTTTCAATTGCGATTATTTCGTGAAATAACGAATGCAACGTTGAAATACAACACTTAACATAAACCTATGGGTTCCAAAATACTATTTTCGTAATAACATAAAATTTCATTCAAAAATAAAGGAGAAAATCGCCTTTGAATAAAGCCAAGTGTATACATACTTTTAGACGTGACTGTACCTACCTAATCAAAAATAGTACCATGTCGGTTTCGTATCGATACTACATATTTAAAATCGCCAAAACATAACATTATGAATGGTGCGACGTACCTATCGGCTAATCAGCGGCGGTCAGTATCGGCTATCGCGCTCGCATAAAGATTCAGCGGATAGCCGCCGTATCTCAGATGATAGCTGAGATAAATGGAAGCGCGCGCAGCCGAAATACGGCCGGGAATTGAACAAAAAGGCGTATGCGCACGATGGTGGTATGCGAGGTGAGGCAGGCAGAAAATGGTTTTGGGATTTTGACGGGAGTTTCTTCTTGACAGTTTGTGCCTGGTAAACGAGAAGTTGATGTCGATGGACTGAAGGTTGAACTGGATAGTTCCAAGTTCAAGATAAACTTGTTTGTGGCAGTCTTATGAAAATTTGAGTATAGTCGTAAGCGTTTCATTAAAACTGGTGCTTCTTACCTCAGCTTTGATCCTAGTAGATAAAACACAAAGTTTTGGTGTACAACAGTGTACAAATAGGGACATATTCAGCAAAGGTAATCCACTGCTGACTCTGTCCCTAATTGCACATCAAAACTCTGTGTTTCACCTTATGCATTCAGTCAGTCCACCCCAGTTTATCAAGCGTAAAAGAGCACTATGTAGACTTAGATTGGTAACAATTTCTTTGATTTAACATCCTAAAATAGCTTTTCATATACAGACGATACAATAAAAGCAAGCAAGATAATGTTTTAGGTTGTCAAGAGCGTGTCATTGCATGCATATATAGGTAATCAGCCTAAAATGTTCCCCACTTCTAGGACGCAGGCCTCTGTGAGAGGGAATGGGTCATAACCCACCACGTGGGCCCTGAGTGGGTTAGTGGATGTTCCATACATATATGCACCCAAATCCCAAAATCGATCGATACCTGGTTAAAGTTCGATTAAAAAAGGTAAATACTTAAAGAACCTGTTCCCTCTCTCACAGCACCATCCCGGCGGTGTCCTTAAAGGCTAGTGTGACACTGTTATTTAGTATCGGACCGGTAGCACACGCCTGTCGCCCGCGCGGATATAAATACAAGCTAAATCTGACGACAAACTGCGCGTGTGGACCAAGGATAAAAATGTTTCGGACGCGATTATGTTATCGGCATTATAATATTGTTATGTGTGGCAATTTTTTGGTATAATGGCCTTTATCTAAATCTAATCTTTATCCAAATTTTAACTTTATTAAAGCTCATTATTCAAATCCTTGCTGCACATACTGCTACTAAAACTTTCGTTTTATTACAAAACAAGTTCTAACTTTTAATCTAGCCTATACCTTCGAGCTAGTTACTATACTTATTTTGAACTTTATTCCCGTTAAAAAGTTAAAGTTCTTATGCAAAATTGGCAACTTAGACTCGGGTTTAACGTCATTTTTTGTTATAAGAACTACATATTACCTTTTCGAATTATAGTTAGAAATTTAAAAATGGCTCGATGGTCTAAACCTGGGCCTAAGATAAACCTTGTCTTGTAATATGAAGACAAAATTACTCAAGTAGCGTGTGCAAAGTGTTATATTATAGTATTAAGTATTGTATTATTATTATAAGCCTTATAAAAAGTTCATATTCATGCTATAATTTAATGCATGGATAGTTACGCCTATTATGTGTGAACTATTTGGCCTTAAGGGGTCTTCAGCTGAATGATTTATAACACAACTTTACAGTTGTCAGGGCATGACTTTATTTTGAACATAAAATATTCATTAGATACAGGACCAAAAGAAAAACTTTTACGATCGGATTTTTCTTTGAGATGGAGCATAGCTCTATCTTTTTCCCACACTGAAGTAATATTAAAATCATCATTATCATTTGCCTAGCCTTTCCTCAACTATGTAAGGGTCGGCTTCCAGTCAAACCGGGTGCAGCTGAAGTATGATTAATATAATACTACTATAAGAGGTGGTGGAGAGAAGTGGTGGCCCAGTGGTAACGGCCGCGATTTACGAGTTGTAGGTAGTAGGTTCGAACCTAAGCAGTCACTTATGTAAATTATTTCATCACCACTACTCTCAAAATGGTGAAGGAAAACATCATGAGGAAACCGGTATGTTCTAGAACCAAAAATTCAAAGACATGTGACGTCCACCAACCCGCATTGGGTCCGCGTGGTGGATTACGGCCCACTCCCTCTCACCGAGAGGAGGCCTGTGTCCCAGCAGTGGGAACATTATAGGTGGATTATGCTTGCTAGAGGTGGTGGCAGCTGAACCAATATTTTCTAAATGACTTATTTATTCTAACCTTTCACGGTCTATTTTTCTCCATTACAGAGCACAAACAAATGAACAATGAGTTCAAAAATACCGTTTTAATTATTTCGAATAAAAAACCAAGAAGTATTGTTGTTAATTTCGACTTCCCCAACAAATTAAAGTTAGGTATGTACTTCAAACCGTTCCAGTCGAGTAATCTGACTACATTTTATTGCTGCTTTTATTTTAGCACAAAACTGAACGAAGCTTTAAACCTCATATTGTACTAAAACAACGTTTAACTAATTTAAGACTTTACTTGTAAAGTCGATAGAGTTCGTTTTAGCTTGTGAAACGAAAAAGAAGGACTTTTAGAGCCGAACGGTTTACAAATTAAGGACTCTAATGGGGTATTTAAAAAAATGTTTAATTGCATCGCGAAAGAATAGTGTGGACTACGGTTTTGTGTTTTGAACGTTTCAGTACTTTCATAAAATGTTTTGTAGTTTTAAATATGTTTGTTCTTTTTGTTTTAAATATGTGGTGTACAATCAAATGTTTAATAAATTAATTAATTAATATGGGGCTACATGTTTTTTCTTTATTTACATAAATATTGTTGATTTCTTTTATCTTGAAGAGCATAATAAATAAATCGTGTGTAATATTATTTTCAATGCAGAAAGAACAGCGGGAATAAAAAGCAAACGATGTAAACTTATTTGTATTGGGAAACTAATATGTAAATATCTACCTACGCGCTCCACGAACGCGACGCTAAAGCCACGTCAAGGTATGTAACCTAAGTCTACCTATGCCTAAGTCCCATCACGTCCTCACCACGTTAGTACAGCGATCACGCAGCGTTGACTCCGCGTGAATGTAAACTTTATCAGCACCGCAGATGCGAAGGCAACATTAGTCCATAGAATCTTCTGCAGTCACCAACTGAGTGTCTATGGTTTGCCTTAAGACATAGAGAAAATTAAGTAGCAAGTTAATGAGGCACATCACCTGACCACCGTTCGCCCGCTTCCTCCAGTCCGTGATCAATGATCGCTGATCGTATAGGAAGGGACAGTGGGAACAAAAAGGTGCTGATCCGATCTAAACTTATTTGTAGCGGGAAGCTAACCCGCTCGCTGCCGCCGCTGATTGTTCGTTATCTAGTGCAGGCGACTTTAATTCGAAATAACAAGGGTTACATATGTTTAAGTAGATGTTAATAGGTGGGTTTTGTCTTGTCTTTTAATTTGAAAAGGTTGATTAAGATTTTCAGGGATTTTCGCTTGAGATTCTTGTAAACGGATGAGGTCATGTCCATCATTCACCTCCATACTTAAACTCGGGGCTGACACTCTGAAAATAAAATAGAATCCATATTTATATTATAACTAGTTGTTGCATACGACTTCGTCTACGATCCAGGATGAAAAGTAGCCTATGTCCTTCTCCAGGTCATAGTCTACCCAAGTACCAAATTTCATTCAAATCCGTTCAGCCGGTTTAGCGTGAAAGCGTAACAAACAAAAAATTAAATATTTTCTCTTTATAAATTAGTTTCTACTAGCTGCGCCCCGCGGTTTCACCCGCATAAGTTTCGATCCTGTGAGAATATCGGGATAAAAAGTAGCCTATATCTTAATCTAGGGTGCCAGCTACCTCCATACAAAATTTTATCAAAATTGGTCCAGCCGTTTGAGCGTGAAGAAGTAATAAATATAAGTAAGTAACACACTCACAAACATTCGCCTTTATAATATTAGTGTAATAGTGTGATTAGACTCGACCCTGCTTCGCACGGTTTTTAGGCCTTAACAAAACATAGAGATTTATTTATTATCGAATGTAGATAATACACCGCTGGAAGCACGACAGAACCGATCGAAGTGGAGGTGCTTGGGGGAGGCCTATGTCCAGCAGTGGACTTCTTTCAGCTGAAATGATGATGGTGATTTCGGAATAAATTCTCTAATAGCTGTTGAAAACCACATGAAGAAGCCTCCTCGTGTAGCGCAGTATGTTCTGCCAGTTACTCAACTGAACCGAGCGCTCGGCGCATCCTGGACAGTCACACGGTCACACCCAACACCTTATTTGACTGGCCAATTCTTCCTTTGCGGTAGTAGGGCTAACGCCCGCCTGGTTTGCAACCACCCTGCCACCGGAGTCCGGCGTCAAGCAGCCCGCTGCGTTTCGTCGATGCGTGGGAGTTCCAGTGCCTTAGGCATCTTCTGCGCTCGTTCCATCATAGACCTCATCCATCGCTTTCCATCAGGCGTGATCGAGGTCAAGAGCTTGCTTTTTATTTTATTTTTTTACTGAATGGGCCCTTCAGCAATAAAAAAAAATAAAAAGCAAGCTATTTTTTTTTATAATAACGATGCAAATTTTAAACGCAGGGATATTCAGAATCATGCGCTGAATCCATGGTTACAGGTTGCACGAAGAAGACCCTTCCACCCTGTATAACAACTTATATGTAGGTAAGTACAATACAACACCAACACAAAATCCGTCAATTATTTACAAGACCAATAAACACTCAACGCTTACACACAATCAATTACCTAATTACTAGTTCACAAACCACATAAATTAATCCCAACCAATAGCACACCCCGGACACTCCATACAACGCTCGCAAAATTTTTACCTACTACTACTACATTAAAAAATTACGTTTGTATACGTATGAATGTTCGCGTGAGGTACTTGTGTTTGCGAGCGCTCTTGTTAAAGAACTGCGACGAATACGCCGAAGTGCGGGGTGAGGTGCGGTAACTGATGTTAGTGCGGGGAAGGGAGTGTCCTTTCTGTACGTAGTACTTTAAGTATTCTGTGCCAATAGTTAAACAACACACCTACTTAATCAACTGCTAAGTATTAATCCCCGTTTAAACCCATTAGCGCTGAAATGTTAAATATTTTGTCCAAATAGAGCGCTAAGGGTCAAAGGATAGTGCCTGGCCAATAAATCATGGAATGCTTGGAATAGTCCTCGGCTAGTCGTGCCCTGCTAAGTAATTAGCGATAGAACTAATTAAACTTCGGTTTGGTTGGCTAAGGTAAGGTTGCACTGGTTTAAACTGAGATTAAAGATTGTTGTGTGCGGTATACGATTGTATTGAGATTCAATGCTGCGTGATCAAATATTGGATTAGTTTGGTTTTTTGGAGTGTTTAAGGTTTTTCGATATGCTTCGGTGTATTGTCCACTATTCCACGTGTCCTACTAGTCCTACTATCCTACTAATAATCTATATCTATACTAATATTATAAAGAGGTAAAATTTGTTTGTAAGTTTGTATGTAGGGGGTAATCTCTGGAACTGCCAGTCGGATTTAAAAACATCTTCTTGCATTTGATAGCCCAATTCATGAGGAAGGCTATAGGCTATTTAACGTCACGCTATGACCCTTAGGAGCCGAGCAAAAGCGCTATGGGGAAACGAAGTGATAGAGCAGGAGACGCGGGCAAGTGATGCAAAACGACGAGATGGGTCGAGGGAATAAGAAATTTCACGCGAACGAAGTCGCGGGCAGAAGCTAGTATTATTATAAACGCGAAAGTTTGCGAGGATGGATGTACTGAACGGAATTTGGATGAAATGATGTGTGTTACAGATAGTTTATAACCAGTATTTAACACATACGATAGGTACTTTTTATCCCGATATTCCCACGGGATCGAAACTTATGCGGGTGAAACCGCGGGGCGCTGCTAGTTGTCCATTGAACAGTGCCAAAAGGCTGGCAGCATTGTCACGTTGTATGGCAAGGCTGATTCTTTAGCCAAGAAATAGGCCAGCCCTTTGGTCAGGTAAAGAGTCCACCAACCGCTTGGCGATATCTCTAAGAAACCAACTGGGCACATCACACATGGCCCTTGTAATTCAACCCGTCGCGGCTTGAACATAAATGAATTAAACTTCAATTAAATTAATCCTTGTTGGATCAAGCGCGCGTGCGTCGATTGCGGCACCGGCAACTATGTCCAGCGGTTCGGTGTATTCAACATTAAAGGAACTTACATAATAAATACTACATACCTACAAAAAATCTGTTATTTTAGAATCAAAAGATTTTTTGAAAATTTTATTCAAAATAGTCTTTCATTTTTCCTGAAAAAAATGTATAGATACCTACCTACTAACTATTTGGTTTATCATTGTTATTCGTACTACTTATATCTTTATTTTGCATAACATAGGGTACTAAAATATAATGTGCTTACTGCAGTGTGCTTTTTATAAGGCTTTCAATATTGTGTGAAAAAAACCAGATTTGTATATTTTTAGATTAGGTATCTACCTATTTACCTATATCATTAGTATTTCATATTCTTCTGACCCGAGAAAAGACTATCTAAAATGCATTAAAAATAAATTGTACCTTTCCAATAGCTTTCCAAAACTTTCAGATGCAAAATCAATGAACATCCCTACATTCAACTCCCAATCTTCCCCTTCTTCATTATAAGGTTGACATTAGAATGTAATCAAGAAATTAACTTAGGGGTTAGATAAAATGCTCCATATAGGGCATACAAATGTTGCAGGAACTGTAATGTCGGTATAAAGTACAGTATCGGACGGTCGCAGTCGAAATGTTAGCGGAACTGCCTCGAGTACTCGACTTGGACTTGCGAATAGCATACTTATACATATCGCTCCTTTGGAGAAACATCGACGCAACTGCTACTTCTTTTTCTTAAGTTCTTTTCTTTCCTAACGTAAATACGCTTTCTGTTTGTCATATTTAACTCATTTTTGGGAAAAAATACATTTACGTCGATGTTTCTCCAAATGGGCGACATGCCTTCCTTTATAGCAGCGATTAGTGTATTGATACAGGTATTTTTATAAGGCTGGAGTAACTTCCTATTACCATTTTTTTTCTGCCCCTTTGGTCTTGTCGAGGGGTCCTGGGTTCGATTCCCGGGTCGGGCAATGTGTTATTGGATTTTTCCATTAGGAGTTATCTTAGTGAAAGCCGGAGTTAGGAAGTTGGCGATGTGATACCCTTGTGCCTCAGAAAACACGTTAAGCCGTTGGCCCTGCCCCGATTAGACGGCAATCCGACACGACTGGAGAGAGATCAAGCTCTTTCTCCGGTCGTGTGGGACTGCCGTCCAATCGAACTATGAGAGTAAGGGAAGAGGGAGTGCACCTGCATCTGCACACACACTTGTGCACTATAATATCTCCCACGCCGATGGTTGGTCTCCGCTGAGATTGGTCGTCATGGTCGAAATTCGGTCTGGAAGACTATTATTAGTTACCATATTTTGACAGTGATTCTGACATAAATTCAACTACCTAGAGTTGGTCTTAGGAATGGTCCTTTACTTCGGGGGATCCGGATTGCTATTTCTTAGCTCATCATCGCAACTTTTTACTATGTCCCATAGGTACTTAAACGACTAAATTAAAATCATATTTATTAATCATGGGAATCACGCTAGACGAGAAATTACAATGGGGACCTCACATAACATCTCTTGCGGGGCGGCTTAGCTCGGCCGCTTATGCTGTTAGGAAGATAAGACAGTTAACAGACATAGAAACCGCGCGTTTAGTCTATTTTAGTTACTTTCACAGCATTATGTCGTACGGCATTTTACTATGGGGTCGAGCTGCTGACATTGAATCCATCTTTATTTTGCAAAAGAGAGCTGTCAGAGCCATTTATAATCTACGTCGCCGCGAATCTCTCAGGGAACTATTTAAAAGGATTAATATTATGACGGTACCTTGCCAATTCATTTATGAAAACATTATGTATGTAAGAAAAAATCTACATCTTTTTAATAAAATAAGCGATAGACATAACTTTAACACAAGAAATAAAGATAAAATACATCAACCATTTTTCAGATTAGCCAAAGTACATACATCTTTTATGGGGTACTGTGTCAAATGTTACAATAAAATACCTTGTGATATATTGCAATTAAATGAAAGAAAATTTAAAACTCACATTAAACGTACACTTTGTAAACAAGCATACTATAAATTAGAAGATTATATCCAAGATAAGAACGCTTGGAAACATGCTGGTCCTGCTCCATAGGACAATCTAGAGTCTAGACAAAATCAAACTGGTTGCTAATTTAATTGTAATTTTTTTTTTATTAGTTTTTACATTCATTACTCACACCCTGACTTATTACTTGTATTTTTTTTTTTTTATATATAAAAATCGTTTTGCTTGTACCATGTTTGTAAATATGTGAGCACCATGTATCTATCAGATAATTAATTTATATGTCATGGTTTCGTTTTTAATTCTTTTACCTATTGTGGTATAGTAATTTTATTGTAGGTGCATTGTCCTCACATGTTATTATATAATTAATGTACCCATGCAAAATATTGTACCTAAAACATTTTAAAAGAGTAACGGTGGAGTTTCTTGCCCATTCTTCTCCATACGAAAACTACCTTTTGGAATGGGCGACTAGAATCAATTCTATTTTAAGATCATTTTTGACGTTCAAAAGTGCCTTTTTTGTGCCTATTTGAAATAAATGCTTTGACTTTGACTTTTGACTTTGACATTATAAAGTCCCCTTCTGGCTAGAAATACTTTACCGTAACGCCAGTCAGTATCTGACACGCACATACCTAGAAAGTTAGGCATATTTAACTCGACACAAAGGCACAAAATTACAATTGGAATTTTCTATCAACCATCTGTGCACCTCCCAACATCAACTACTCGAGCGCGCCCTTCTCCCACGCAAATACTACGAACCTTTAAAAAACTAACCTCATTTCCTGTCAAGACCTATGCATCAACTGGCTGCTTACACGTCTTACAAAAAAGTAAAAGCTATTTATGTATAAAGAGTTCCATATTCAAATCGTGGCGCGATTAGCGTCCAAGATGGCGACGCGGACGATTTTTGTCCGGCGATACAAAATTTCAATTTCCTGTTTTAGTTATCGCACCTCAATGATCTAAGTTTGACAAATAAGTTCATTTTGACGAGTCGCCCGGTGACGGAGCGGGTGATTTATCATTTTAAATGATCGCATCCAGTAGCTGCCATACTGGAAATCCGATAAAATGTCGAGTATCACGAACGGACAGTCACTATCTTTTTGTTGTGGTTAAGCTTATTCAGTTAAAAATTGGTCCTTTATATCTACAATGATGTCTTAACAATATTTCTTCCAATGCGAGCTTATCAATCTTCGTCAAGTTGTGACATTTTGGAGCAAGAATAAAAACTTATGGGTTTCCAAACAAATCTTATAAGTTTAACGATCTCTGAATCCGTTAAACATACATCACCTTAGCAAACAAAGCCTACTTCGACTTCGTCTTTAGGTACTTCATTATTATTTACTTTAAAGTCTGTTCTTACGTTTAAAAGCGCAATTTGTTGTCTAAAATCTACCATTAAGGCACCAAACACTACGCTTTGCGCCTCAGCGTTATGCCACTGTAACTTTACGCCTCAAAGCCTCCAAATGACATTACGAAAACCGTCAGGAGCACGCTCTGACGTGCAACAAGTCATATCCCTTCGGCGAAGCAACAAAAGCGAGCCACCGACTCCCCAACCACTATTACCGTCATGGGGTTACTTAAAATTCAAATAAAGCGAAAAAGCCGCCTTTACTTGGTCGGGCCGCGTCGAAATAGCGAAATAATTGCGACGTGGGCTCTTAAATCTGTGAGCGCGTCATTTGTTTATTAAGGGTCCGAGCCGCAAGGCCTTTTAGCATAAATACTGTGGCAGCAGTAGACAGTCGACCGCGCCTACATAAACTGAGAAAACAAACCTAAACTAAGTTTATGCGAGTTACAAGTGGACCGACGACGTTGTCGGAAGCGTTCGCCGAAATGAAGTGGTAGAAGGATGGTGCTTAGGCGTGTTCTGCGTAATTTGCGATTATTTTAAGTTGCTCTTACACCTGTTTTCGAGAATACAGTAGTCAATTAGTCAGTAGGTACCTACCTAATAGGATTCTTTGAAAACGGTAAGACCACGTGTTTTGCAGACGTTTTTTTTAAATAGAACGAAGACATATATTCGGTAACTTTTTAAAAATACTATAATCTATTTTACGTAACATAATGAAAAAGAAGGAACCATTTTAACATTGGTATAGATTACCTTGGAAGTTAAGTCCGAAAAGTTAAATCATGAGGACTATATTCCAGTGTTCCATCTTCTGCATGATGTGATGATATACAGCACAAAGTAAATGGCATAATTGTTTATCACCATAAAGGAAAATGCTCTGAAACAAAAAGAAATCACTGCCTCAACGCGAGTCGGCGGTACCAGGCGGACATACGCGTAGAGTAGTGGCCGGTGCGGCGCTGTCATCGCGTGCGCGCGCACAAATAAATCCGACGACGACATTCTTTGCGGCCACCGCCGCCGCCGATATGCGCTCCTGGTACAAACAGCGACGGAACGAAGTTTGCTTTTGAAATTGTTACATTATGGTAGCTTCATAAAGGCATCTGTAACAAGGAAAACGCACCATATACAGTAGTTTATCAGGTATCTTGATAATACAATATTTACTTATACCTACATGGACTCACATGATTCTGAGTCCGAACACCAACGTTCGTCGAGTGAATATAATTTGGTCCTTAGAGTCAAAGTTGGTAAAGTCTACGAAGAATATTATAATGATGATGTAATTTGAATGAAAATGATAATTCATGCTCTCCTTATTGTAGCCAGTTTGATACATAAGTTCGTCTTTAAATTCAAACGCCTTCAAAGAATCCTACTTACCCTTTTACCGTCACGATATTAATATTGAATCGTGTAATAAATTTATATCGTTTAATAATCACCAAATGAGCGGTTGGCGTAATAGTATAAATCTGTGCGCCTGCGCAGGTTGCAGTAACAATCAAATTTAATGTGCATCACATAGTGATGCGCGAGGGCACCCACGCTTCGCCCACGGTGCGTACGGTGACCATGCTTATTGAATAGCAATAATGTGAATTTATTAAGATGATGCATACGTGCGAGAGGAGACAGACAAAAGGGCAGCATATACTTAAGGAAATGTATAGTTTGTTATGTCGTCGTGTGTACGAACACACGACGACATAGCAAACTATACATTTCCTGACCTCGCATTGTATAGGCTTTTCGTCCAATGAGTAGTCTGCCTATATTGGAAATGTATAGCTTGATATATCGTCGTGCGTAATCTGATAAAAACTTAGTTCTCTCGCGATTTTCCCGAAAGCAAAAATTCACCTAAGGTCCGGCGTTTCTAAATTTGCCAAAGATGTAAACAACAATGGCCGCTCGAAATTTAATAAAATCGATATACAAGAACATTTATTTTAAGAAATGTAATGTAATGAAAAATAACTCCTTGCTAGCCTCTTTAGGATGAAGAGGAAGCCAACACCTATCCAAATAATAATCACAATCAGCCTATAAAGTTCCCACTGCTGGGACTCAGGCCTGCTCTCTGTGAGAGGGAGCGGACCGCAATCCACCACGAGGACCCAGTGTTGGTTGGTAGATGTCAGATAGATGTCTTCGATTTTTTTATTCTAGAACATGCGGCGCTTCTTTTCGTTTTTCCTTCACCGTTCTGAGAGCAGTGGTGATGAAATAATTTACACAAAGCAAACCAGCCTGGGTTCGAACCGACGACCCACAACTGTCTTACGTTACCACTGGGCCACCACTATTATCTGTCTACCTAAATATTGTGGGTATAGAAATGTATAGGCAGGCATTTTTGGTGAGGCAAATATTTGATGGCGTAGCATGGCTTGTCCTAATCCGATGAAAAAGACATGCAAGAAGAAAGAAAGAAACGTTTATTTGCGGTAAACATGGCACATAGAAAGAATACACAAAAAAAAATAACAATTTGGGGGAGAATATGCGTCATATCCGCGCAGAACGCACATCGCTTATCAAAATCCTACGACCCTATACGAGACAGAGCTCCAGCGCTGATTTTCAGCGACAACCGGCGTTAACGTGGTGACGTCACCGGTTCAGTATACGATGAGATACCTATAAATAACACAATAAGGACGAAAAAATAAACACACAATATGACATGCCCTTGTGTGTCATCAATTTTCCTTTCGACCAACTGATATATCTATTCCAATCCAACTGCAGCTGAGGACTTATCCCGCCACTCACAGCGCACATACAACCCCTAGCATCGCAGGCACGATTTTTCCTACCAATCAATAAAACGATCGGCCAGCGAACGAAACAATCGTAGTTATTTAATATCTTGCCGTTTCGCAAGATATGACCTTACTACGTAAATGAATTAGAAATATGAATGACTAATCATTATAGTTAGGAGTATCTACGTAAGCGGCACTAAGCGGTTCTTCTCATTATTTATGTAGGTACAGTACGTAAGTATTCTTGACGTTCACTACTGCTTTCAGCAGCTTCCATGATCTTCTTATCGACAATGATGTTTTTATGTTCTGAGCCCTGATTCACAGCCATACGACAGGCTATCGTATCGAAAACTGACATTTCGATAACCTGATTTGACTTGCCCTCAACAGCAAATAGCTGTTGGAAGAATAGCGAGCGTCTATTTGATTTAAACTGACATAATTTTCGGGTTTTGGACTTGTGAACAGCATTTAGAAGACTCCTACGATAACAATGATTAATGTTCGATACGATGCGGAAGCGTATCGAATGTTTGTGAATAGCTATGCTGAGCAGGGCTTGAAATACCTACTGGTATTTCTGCGGGAACCGTTACCATTAGCCTTAGTGTAATACCGGTACCAGAGTTGTACCTGCACTATTGGCATTTCTAATCAGTATCGCTACTGTACCGGTACCAAACATATCTTTTCGTAAGTTAGAGGGATAAAACAGGTATAGTAAGTAAATAAGGATATGTAGAAGGCATTCGAAAAATAACTTCAAGGTTGCCAACCGTACGCGGTTTCTCGCACAAATTTGAAATTCATGGTACGCGCCGTAGTTGTTAGGTGGAGTACCGGTAGTTGTTAGGTGGAGTACCGGTAGTTGTTAGGTGGAGTACCGGTAGCCGTCTGGAACGGTTACCCAGGTACCGAAATGGAAAGAACCGTTAAGTACCGGTATAGATCCTCAATCCTGTACTTTTGGTATCGGTACCAAGCCCTGGTTCAAGACCAGCATTACGAGTGCAAGAGGGCTGATTTTGTGTGATCACAAAACTTGTAAAACATTTTCCATAGAATACACCGAACATGATCTTCCTGGAGTTACTGAATGGCGGCGGTACCGAGTCACGATTGAAATTGGGGAAAACTTTGTACATGATTGTAGAGCCCTTTAATACTCGTCATTAAATGACTATTTCAACGACGACTATTTTATGACGATTTGAAAAGCTATGATTAGGAGGATTAGGGATTGGTGAACGGTGAAGGAAAACATCATGAGGAAACCGGGCCCGCGTGGTAGATTACGGTCCAATTCTTCTGACAGAAAGGAGGCCGATGTCCCAGCAGTGGGAATATTATGGGCTCATATTTAGGCTATGCCTTGGTTTGGCGGTACGAGTAAGTAGCTATTGAAAATGTTGTTTTGTTATTTTAATAAGATTGTAGACAAGCTAAAATATGTCTATGAGGACACATACCTAGTAACCTAAAGAGCTGTACCTACAGAATAACAGTCATTACTACAGAACCATGAAAACTGTACTTACAGTGTTTAAAGTCCAATATAAGTAGAATAAAAAATAGTGCACTCTATTATTTTTAGTAGTAGTTTCAACAATTCTGTCAATGTTTACTAACTACATACCTACTACCACAGAATACTTAAAGTACTACGTACAGAAAGGCCACTCCCTTCCCCGCACTAACATCAGTTACCGCACCTCACCCCGCACTTCGGCGTATTCGTCGCAGTTCTTTAACAAGAGCGCTCGCAAACAGAAGTACCTCACGCACACATTCATACGTATACAAACGTCATTTTTTAATGTAGTAGTAGTAGGTAATTATTTTGCGAGCGTTGTATGGAGTGTCCGGGGTGTGCTACTACGTCGTACGCACACTATCGACCTTACTGTGGATTTCATTCAGAACTTTGCACATTTAGCAAATTCCATGACATTTTTTTCCATTGGATTGCATGATGTTGATGACACCACTTTTCTTGGCAGCATGACCTCACTTATAAGGCACAGGCCGCAAAGGAATTACACATGATTATATCTAGGATGGGGCTTTTTTTTTGTGGATGGGAAATCATCAAATGACCCCTCCCGCTCTGGGTGGAGCGGAAGGGTGTGTCAGACTTACTGACTAAAACCCACCCGTGTTCCTTCCTTAGCCCTTTATGTTCTGGGGTAGCGGTAATCCTTTCGGACAATCCCGCTACCCCGGTAGGATGGGGCTAGCTTCCAGAGACGTGATAGTTTGACCCCATTGCAAAATTTAAGCAACCCATATAGCCTAGGCGAAAATCCATGGGATAAGAGAAAATCCAAGATTAGTGTGTTTCTGAAAATTACCCGAAATTCGTCATTAAAATTAATTCTTCTTTTAACTCTCAAACTGGGTGCTTACTCTTGAATTTAATTCCGATAGATCGACATAAGAATTGTGACGTTTCGTACTTTTGAGTTCGGTTTAATTAAACTAAAAGGTAAAATTGGGTGTCCATTTTGGTGAACTAAGTGGAAATTAGGGCCGGGCTCCAAAATCAATCATCCAATTTTACCTTTTAGTTTAATTAAACCGAACTCAAAAGTACGAAACGTCATAATTCTAATGTCGATCTATCGGAATTAAATTCAAGAGTAAGCACCCTGAACGGTTATCAATGCGATTTTATTTTGTAAGTAGTGAACACGTTAACAAAGCTTTCGACGTAACCAAATGTTCTACAACATCGAACAGTTAAAACTTACACCAAGAATAGATAAACAATTTTCAAATTTATCTACATACCTACCTACATGTCAGTAGGTTAGATATCCTTTAACCAAAGATGAACATTGGTAGAGTTGAGTATTAAGTATAGGAAAAAGGAAGATAATGCACTGCCGATCCAACCGAGGACAAAATATTGCGTGAGTCTGATTAGGTTACCAACCTACATAATATTAAGTACATTACGTAATTAGGCTGCTGGATTAGGTATTTGATTTCAAGCGAGTGAGTTTAGAGTAGGTACAGTCGAGTTCTTTAATATCTGAGCATGTTCATGATTCAAAAATATATAGGCAATGGTAAGTTTCATAAAACTCTAAACAGCTTCGCCGTACAATAAATTGTAAACAATCTGTGACATCATAAATATATGACTACATTAAATCAATAATATTACTACAGATAAAGACTCTAAAAATTGTGCGCAATCCCTTGTTCATATTATTTAGCGCAAAGTTAGGTTCACAAATATCTATGCAATTATTTTTCTATGAAAAAGATCTTGAAACAAAATCAACTTGAAGTTGTCAGTTATGACATCCTTCAACGGCAATATTGCATTATTAGGTACTCGAACTTCTGCTCCGGCAAGCAAAAATAAATTTTATGGTAAAGGCCATTTAGTTGAATATTCAAAGCTGTATAGATATTTATTAATCCTAGGTTGCAACAAATATATTGAACACTAGAGTATTTAGATATTTATGTTCCGAAGAGTAGTCAGATATTTTTGACTGCACTACCGTAACATACTTATGAACAGTTTATATGAAAACATTTTATTGATGTCTAAGTTTGTATAGAACTATAAGATCATTTTAATGCTTACAATATTTTGAAACATTGTCACTGCCAATATATTAATGAACTCGACTGTACCATCATAGTTTAACTTGGTTAGGTAACTTAACAATACTTACTCATTATTATAAGTGTTTCCTTATGGTTTTGATTGCCCTATGGCAGACGTTTTAGGCAGAGAACTTGCAGTTTGATGTTTTTCTTCCAAGGACAAAGTTGAAGTCTCCTTTTGTATCTCCGATACCCCGATAACCATACCACTCAAATTAGAACACGTCATGCTGCTTGTTGGACAAAGTTATGGAGGCACACTACCCAGACGAGCAACAATAGCAACGCTATGCTGAATGTAATAAATTATTATTGTCCTTAAACTGTGCCCGAACACCTAACTTCAGCATTTGGTACCATGTAAAGCCCATGAAAAAAGCGTAAAAACTAACAAACGGCATCGTAAGAAAGTTTGAAGCGTTCTAGGAATAAACAGAAATGTTTTATGACAAACCGATGTGAGTACAACACTATAACCATTTGTATGTTTCCGTTTATTTGTTCATAAAATAATACTGCAAAGGATTTTTGCAATATTCTATTGGTATGTACGTTTTACACCTTAAACTTTAGAGGAAAAATAAAGACCTCGCCTCCTCGAGGTTTTGTTAACAGTACCAGCCAGCCGCGTCATGTCCCCACAACCTAGCTTCAGCATAGGACTGGTGCTGGTGGCTCCACGAACTGTTCGAACGATAGGTAGGTATTGAACAAACAAGCCGATTACCCAGTACCTACATTTATTATGGTCCTTCGAGCCTTGCCTCTTTTTTTGGCAGAGTGCCACCGATTTAGGTACGTCAAGCTGAATCCATTCTGCAGGTAGCAAATGAATATTGAGCTAGAACTCTGAGCTACGCTACGTAATTGGTTTGGCCACTATATCAATCTATCTCATCTTAATTTAAATCTAATCAAAATCCAACGAAAATATTTACAAAAACCTTAAAGTTCATCAACCCCCTGCAACGTTCATCAAACCACACACGGCGAAGCGTGAGGGTTGGGATCTACACTTCGATCGTACAGCGCCATCTCTTGGCGGGGCGGGGCAGCTCACGAGAGATGACGTCACCGCCGCAGGCGCGCGCTGATTGAGCGATGAACTTTGCTGAGCCACGTCGATCATTTCATGTATTATTATTAGCTACAGTTTATACGAAGGATTATCCATTCAGATTTTTGTAGACAGGATGTTGGTTATTAGTTAGATTTATCGATGTGGGAGGTTAATCAATGAGTCGAGGCAAGCGATGTGTGTAATGAGAGGTGAAATATTAGTGTTTGTTGACTTTACAATAAGTATAAGTATTTTCACGCTAGTCAATTGCCATTATGGGATAGACATTGTAGATAAAAACAAAAATCTACTTAATGAATTTATTTTTTACTGTCTTACATTTTTACTACAGGTAGGTAAGTATTACCGAGGTATAAGTAAGGACGCCTAAGTGAGGGTCCACTGCCCATGGTAAAACAACTGGTAAGAAGGTCTTCGTTGCCCACAGAAAAAGCAAAAGAAATCATTAGGTACTCAGTTCAATTTAATTGCTAATTATAGCTTATCTTTGAATTTTGTAGCGACTAAACTACCTGCATATTTCGGTTTGCCAGTCGCTCCATGTAAAATACTGGTATGCCGCTGCATCTGCTAAGACTGGAAGCCGATCCCAACATAGTTTGGAAAAGGCTAGGTACCTAGATGATTATGATCAACAGCACCACGCTTCCAATCACAACCCAAGGGTTTTAAAGGAAATTCCTAATCCATTGCTTCATATATAGGTTGGAAAAATTCGTCTGCTCAACAACGTTGGTAAATATAACGCAATGAACAGGGCTAAACTGTCAAAATAAAAGAATTTACGATCAATTGACTAAGAAAACTTGGCTAATTAGCCAAGCTTTTTCGTGCCCCTTGCGGAGCGTGTATTCGAATTCCAATTCATTTATTAACTAGCTTCTGCCCGCAACTTCTTCTGCGTGAAATGTCTTGTTCCCCCGACCCACTCCGTCGCATCGCGTCGTTTTCGCTTAGCCTTTTTACTGACTTTTTTTCTTTTTGCTTGACTCCTAAGGATACAAGTGTGATGTTAAATAACATATAGCCTTCCTCAAGAATTGGGCTGTCCAACGCAAAAAGATTTTTTTTTTAATCCGACTGGTAGTTCCAGAGATAGCGCGTTCAAACAAACGAACATACTCTTCAGCTTTATTATTAGTATAATAATCATAATTATTATTATTGTTCAAGAATAGATCGGACGGTGACGCCCAAATTAGGCATAATTGTCCGTATAACCTATACTACCACTTTTTACTTACAAAATCCTGGGATCATCCTGTATTTGGAGGCCGTTACAACATCGTTCGCAAGTACTTATTAATAACGAAGAAAGCTGCACCGAATCTCTTGATCGACAAACAATGGGTGTGCTCGGATACCCGCGAAGCCAAAGCAAATATTATTTATTATAATATTCAGCTTTTACAAAATACATCGAACGTTTAAAAATACGACACGGTAAGAAAGATGGTCGGCTGTGTTTTAATATGGGTGGTGACAATTTTACGGAAGGTCCGCTTTTGGATTTCGTTCGGGAGTCGGATACAGGTGATATCATTTTACCCATATCATTTCTTTTTCAGGTGTAAGGGGTACTTAAACCCTTACAAAATGGTAAAAGCTTTTCATGTGTCAGATTATTAGGAAGGACGGGATGGTTTGACGAATAACTTTTTTGAGGAGAATGTGGAAACGGGTGGGGGCGGAAACCTACCTTCTTAGTAAGTTCCAACCAGTTTCCATCTTCTGCCTGTGTATTCTGTATAAATCTCACAGTGAAAACTTTGGTGAAGTGAGCTGTAAATAGTGTCAAACCCTTGCATCAGCGGCTGGAATGACAGCGGCTGATATTATTTAAATCTACACAGCATAGTAGTAAGTACTTAGTGTGTTCATTATCAATTTATTGCTTCATAATAAGTAACTAACTATATACACTAGATACTAAAATAAATGACTAACTAACTTCCAATATAAATATATAAAAATAAAAAACAAAGGACACTTAGGCGTCGAAGTATTCGTCCGCATCGCTGTCATCCGGAAACGTGCCCAGAAGACTGGCAGCATTGCCACGTTGAATGGCAATGCTAATTCTTTGGCCAAAGAACGACCCAGCCCTCTGGTCACGTGAAGTATCGAGTATCGACCAGCCTACTTAGTAGTTTAGATGTACGTATATACCTACCAACCAGATAGGTAGATACCAAAATGCGGTGATCCGCAAAGTCCATTATCTATAGATATCTACCTAGACAGGCTTTCTGCGTTCAGGCTTTTTATAACTTTCTGGACAGTTCGTCAAAGCACGCTGTGTATCGATATGTGAATAACGGACACCCATTCAAAAGATGACCTAGTGAAGCAAATATGCACGTCTCAAATTCATTTAAAAACTTTGTAAAATACTGACAGCTTCATCTTACTGGATGGAGTCATGGAGAAACTAAAACAAACATGCCTACCTATCTTAATCGTAGTAAGAACATCTCACTTGCGCTAAGCGCAGGGATTTATTTATAAAAATCCCTCTTCAATGCCTTATTGAATAATCGACGAGCCATAGATGGGAGATACGGCCTCTCCCGACGCAAATTAATATTTCGCATCGGCGTATTAATATAATTAGCCGTAATTATTATTCAGTTTTGTGCGTTGCTTTATGCAAGAGGTTTCGTGCATGGGAAAAACATTTTTGTTTCATTTTTTTGGGACAGGAAATGTTTTCTTTTGTAAATATTTTTGAAGGCAATTAATTACATCATTAATTTGTGGTTGCTGTGTTAGATTACAATCGTTAAAACAGGATTACTATAACCAAACCACTCTAATAAAGAATTATGAATTTTATTTATGTATGTAGTAGGTACCTACCTCGGTCTTGGTAGATAGTGGTACCTATCTTTTTTGGTTAAACTTGGTTAAACTATAAGGACACTGGTATTACACTTTACACTTATAGTATTACCCTTGCGAGCAAAACAAGATTATTTTTAAATGTTAAAAATCGCGGACATACAAACATACATACATACGGGTCGAATACAGAACCTCCTTTTTTGAAGTCGGTAAAAAAAACGCAAGGCATAATGCTGAAAACTTGCAAAATAGCGCCATCTGTGAACAACGCTCATAAAGTCACCTGTAGATCAAAAACGTTCCCTTTCTCAAAACGTAGTCGGAGTAATTAATTCAAACCATTCAAGATGTAGTTTTGCTTCTAAATTAAGACAACGATAGAACCGTTAAAGATATTAATAACAACAGAATTAAAGAAAATGACTGAATCTTATCATTAAAAAACCACACGTATCATTGACACGTTCTGTAACGGAACGACATCCTTATGTCAACGCAAACAAAACTATGTCAAAATTAATTCTAAATTTCGTGTAAAAACAACAACAAAATCACACAACAATTTATGTGCAGCAATCCATGTGCTCTTCTTATTTGTTTATACTATAAAGAAACGTCGTTATGGCTGAAAAGTAAGTTATTTCATTTAATTACGCTATCACAAAATCCATGTCAACATTGTATGGTTATCGAATGAAAGAGCTTAATCAAGAAAAAACGCGTTGTTTTGATGATAAAACGATTCCACGGTAACTTTGTTAGCACTAGGAATAAAATTTTCGAGATGAGAATCATATTTTCGAAAGGTCATGGGATCAATTAGGACATGTATTCAATGCTTCCTAGTCGCTCATTTTGTCAATGTAAAAGGTGAATTAGACAAACCGTGTAACGTCAAGCACATAACAGTAACAACCGAATCGGTTCGGTGTTAACTAGATCCTGACATAGTTCCTTTTCTCAGGAACTGTACTTTTATAGTATTCATTTGGTTAGGTAAGTATTTTTTTCTTTTGAGTCCTTGCCTATTTTCAATATAGGATAGATCTAAAGACAGCAATTACCCTCTTTAATCCCCATGTCTATGAAACATAAAAAAAGACCACAGTTTATTGAAAAGCGAATAAATTTCACATCCACATTTCCATCTTAAATAAGCCAGGTTATACCATATTCATGTCAAATTTATATAATGAATGAGCCTTTAACTTATTTATGATAGCAGCTATGAACTTATTAATATTCCATGGCTTAAATGGCATTTGAATATTATAATTTTGTTACATAAGAGAAATATTTTAGCAGTTTCTATAAAAAAAATCTAGGTATATTTTTATGTAACAGAATATGCCTGGAGGCTGAATAGAACTAACATCACAAAACCAGTAGGCTAATGGTGACAGGATAATTTGAAGCCTTGTTATTTTATTGGTCTCACTAAAGCTGCCCTGCAGAGAGAGTCTTTATCCTTTTTTGTTTTGCTTAAAGATTATCCCTGCTTATAAGCTTCTCCATTACTATTGACTAAATAACATCATTTAGATCAAAATGCAGTCATGATGGTGACTGAACTGAATGAGAAAAAAACTCCTTCAAAAAATATTTAAATTCTGCATTCATAATTATTTTTTTAACCAGTAATTTATTATTATTATTATGTTTTTCCCATGTATGTATTTCATTAAACTCTTTTCTGTAATCATAGACAAATAAGCATTCATTTGTTTTCTTTTTCTAATATTCCTGTGATTGACTGCATAGGTCTAGTGATTCAAGTCCCAGTGAAACAGCCAGTACGCCGAGGCATGATGACAAGCAGGCCGGCAACTGGTGGGACACCTGGATATCTTCAGCTAAGTCCAAGGTGAGTTATCTACGTTTTTAATATGATAGAATAAACCTAACATCTATTTATTTATTGGAAAGGTACTCCGACAGCTGCTTCAACAGCACTTACACAGCATAATAAAAATAATGTTCATATACAATTTGGGAATTACAGGCGTGCTGTTTTGTATGATATGTCATATACAATAATTGTTATGAATTTGACACATAGCTGCATAAGAGTTCACAGCACTCTCATAACAAAGCTTTGTTCTCGAATAAAATTTAATTTTATTAATAGAAAACATACAGCTCATTTATCAAATTAAATTTCAGTCGACAACATCCATCGGTTTCTTACTAAACTTCAACTATATCCGACGATCCTGCATACTTATCTCTTTAATCTTTTGTTGACTGTACATCTAGTGACATATTACTTACTAAAAAGAAAATACATATAACGCCAATGAAAACATAAAAATGCCAAAAAAATGGCATGATAGTATGAAATTTATAATTATGCTTGAATAATACTGTTTTCCCAAGCATGTATGACTGGATAACACATCGGTTTGTAACAGTTGCCAACTAAAATTTTATCTCAGATTCCATGAATTCCTTTAGTCATGTCTTGTCATAACTGTGAATGATAAAGGATTTGTTTCTGAAGAATAGTACTTGAAATTTAGAAATACTTCTGAACACAATATTCTGCAAGTTATACCCAAACTTATAGTCTTAAACATGTTACCAGTCATATGTCCCTCGCACACTCTACCCTCAACACTCTCTTAGACGCTAATCCTAACTGTGATGTGCTCGCGGACATTATGGAAGTAGATCTAGTCAGTATGTCTGGAGTGTTGTGATATGAGCATATAACTGTCGATTAGTTACATACTCTTGGATACTGTATTTGTCTTTAACGGCCTTGGCCATTTTATGTTAAATAAATAAATTAGTGTTGAGCCAACTGGTTAAATTAGCGGTATAGTAAACCGCCTAGCCTTCTAACTAAACGGCGGCCGTTCAACTAACGGCCTGAATGATATTCAATTGTAGTTTAGGTTGTGGAACTGTAACCAATCACGCGCGAGCCGAATTGGTCGCAATAACTAAGCCAGGGCACCTCGACCAAATGAGTTAGGTCAGGTTAGAACTGTGATCAACCGCGTGCGAGCCGGGAGAGCGAAGCAAGGCGAGCACTACTTCCAAAGGCCAGGCCAGGCTAATTAAACCAGTTGGCTGCGACTTGATTAATGTGGTCCTAAAATACAGCTTCATATCTCTCTGTAAATATCGATAAAGTTCAACTAAACAATGCGAAAATGACATGATTTCCTGAAAGCCTGAATTAATTTTAATCTTCATTGTTTCATGAAGAAAAACATTTCCTTCAAACAGTATCAAACTATTTAATCAAAGCTGTGCAATAATGAAGTAAACATTACTCATAGACAGATAGGTGGTATTTTTTTTTTATTCAATTCCTTTGTGTTTTATAGGAAGTTAACATTGCCTTGTGTTAAGTTTATTTATCTCAGAATAAAGGTATAAATGGCGTCTTTGTAAATGTAAATGGATTGTTTCGTGTAATTTTTTTGTCGTAATTAATTTGCCAATCGTGGCGTTCATGTTTCGGAGTGGACTTGTATGATCTGCAATATGGTGATGTTTGGACCATAAAGCTTCCATGGACAAAATCGCTTTTTTTATTAAAAAAGAAATCTTGAGGTCATGCAACCAGCAACTTCCTAATGGTAATTGTTGACAGCCAGAACAGCCACAAATTAACTTACGGCCATTATAAATCAATCTCTTCATCGAAATGTGAATTAATGTGAAAGCTAATTAGATGCATAGAAATTGTAATTGGCTCCACTCAAAGTCGTAAACTCCTTTAATTTTAATGTAGAATAACCTTATTTTTTTAAATTATGTAAGTAAATATACTGTACTTAGTTTAAATAAAAATTAAATTAAATTACTCTTGGATCTGAAATATAGGTACCTTAATTCATCAGAAACAATTATATATAGAAATAGCAATATAACTTTAAAAAAATTGGTATAGTAGGACGCACGTCGTCGGTGGTAAACACTTTGACCTTGAGCTGCGGGGTAATTGCGTAACACACTACCAGTAGCAATGGTTCTCATTTTGACAGTTCAGCAACATTAATTGCGTTGTTTATTTTGATAAGCAGACACATTTTACGAACATATGAAGCAATGGATTAGCAATATCCTTCCAAATGATTCAGATTGAGATTGATAGTGTGTCCTAGCAGTGGGAACGTTATAGGCTGATTATAATCATCTTTCTAGAGTGCAGGTTATTGCCCTCTTACTTCATTGTCATTAAAACGACAAGGACATACAAACATGGAGATATTGTTAAAAGCACTAAGTGGTTTTTCGTCATGTTTAGTATTTATAGCATATCTCTTTTGACCGTTTGTATCGGTCATTGAAAGGTCCTTGATCAGTAGAGGATGTATGCTGATACGATAATGATTAAACCTAAATAGGACAGTCAATAGTGGCGTCATCTTTAAAATGCCTTCGTCTGCCTTTAAAGCAAGAGTGAACAGGCATCTTCTGGGCTCGCGCGTTCCATCATAGACCTCATCCAGTGCTTATATCAGGCGTGAATGAGGTCAAGAGAAGCTCCATTCAGCAATAAAAAACAAATTGATGGTTTAACAAATTCCTTCCTGTTATTGGTTACAGATAATTTATAAGGAGGAAAATATTGTAGGTATATTAAGTCAGTTGCTTTGCTTCATACATTTTGATTGCATAGGTGCCTACTTTATTTTTTAATGAAACAGCTGTTTTCGTTTTTGAAATATTTCAGACTACGAAAACCAACCTTACTGTTACGAAATAAAGGCGTTCTCAAAAATTGTCTCTTGCCCTTATCCCAATTTATTTGGGGTCGAACTCAAACTCAAAACATTTATTTCAATTAGGTAAACAGACACTCTTTTGAATTTTCTCTTTTGAGTTTGAGTTTATCAGAGGTAAAATAACTGAATAGACCGTAGAGGTCTATTCCTTCTCCATAGTAGGTTCCTATGGAGAAGAACGACCTAGAAACTCCAAGGAGACTCTTACCATCGTCGGCGCGTCTTCCATACTTCTCTATTAGTCAAATTGTTACTATGGAACATTTAAGACATTATGTAACTTCACGCAACTGCATGAAAAAAATAATGCATCGAACCTCTTTCGTCCGAGGTATTCGCCATGACTAACTGTCGCGTATCTAATCGGAGCTCGTTCAGTCATTGCATATTTTATTTAATAAAAGAATGCGTCTAATTGCTAAGTATCGCGAATGGCAGTCGCTAAAAGAATCCGCCAAACTATGGATTAGAAGTCTATCTATCCTTTCGAGGAATACAGGGTGTGATTTTTTTAAGACGCCATGAAACACAAAGCTGTTTTAAAAATATTAAGGCGGTATGATCCGACAGAGACTGCGCTTACCTAATACCTAATAGTTTTTTGAATCCATGGGAAACCTAAAAAACAGGGATACTTATATAATCTAAAAAAAAAACTTATTTAAGGATCTGGATATGTAATCGCTTTTAATAATACGATTAGATTATTTTGCTGGATAGAAAAAAATCCCAAAGTTACCCCTTTTCGTAATGTTTAGGTAATCAATCTCATAGCTACAAAACAAAAGCTATTTTTTTGTAAGTAATGAAATTGTATTTAATTAAATTATCAACTAGATAAGGTAACCAAAACTTACCCGGAAGTGTTAAAGTATTCTATTTAGGTACATCAAAGGTTCTAAACAAAGTTGCTTTCAATATTTTCCAAAGACAAACAATATCTCACATAGATATGGAAGCATAATATACTCGTAAGCTGATCAAATTGCAATATAAATGCCACAGTTATTTATAGCCAATAAATAGATATAGGTACCTACTTATTACGACGGCGACGGTAACCTTATATTTCAGCCGCATTTTACGAGCAGCGCGGTGATTCGGCAACTACCTACAGTACATACTAAAAATTCAGTTTTTTATGCTCATGTAAACAATATGTAACTGAAAATATCGCATGAAATGACTAGCGGGGTCACCGACATCGATGAAACTGTTTTAAACTGACTCACTTTATATCAAACATACGTCTGATAATCACTGTTTTGATAATTTTATAAAATGCATGCCAAAATGAGCTCTACTGTATTAAATATAAGGTTTAATTTAGTTTGTAGGCAATTTTAATGAAAAACGTTAGTATTTTTTTTTACCGCATGGCGTAAAACAAAGACGGCATTGAAGATCAAAAAAACAAAAACCTGCGCTCCTTGGAGCGTCAAATGTGTTTTACATTTTCGGTTTTCTTAAAATGAGGAAGATTTCTAATTTCATTTTTCTTACCAAACGAATTTTACTTTCCATTCTTTTTATAGATAATCGGCTTTAGTCTATTTTTTTTGTATACTTTGAAAGCCATAATGCATAATCCAATCGTACACGATCATGTAAACGATCAGCACCCTAATTGCGTAACACGCTATTAATCTAAATCATTTTGAAGGATATTGCTAAGTACCTAATCCATTGCTTCATATGTTCGAAAAATTTGTCTGCTCAACAACGTAAATAACGCAATGAATGTTGTTGAACTGTCAAAGTGAAAGCTATTCCTACTTTTAGTGTGTTCCGTAATAGCCCCTGGTGGCCTACCGCGAGTTCTTAACGCGATTCAATTTACGCTCAGGGATCGAGATGGCGCTAGACGACTTGTATAGCTTTGTCTCTTTCCAACAGCCTAAACTGGATCGCGTTAAGAGCTCGTGGTAAGGCCTCTGGTCAGTTTACATCATAATCTCTATTCTCCTGTCCATATCTCAATTTATTTGGGATCAGCTCAGCACGTCTTTTTCTTCTATACGTTTCAAGTCATCATCTCTAGTCGTAACTTAGTTGATACTGACACATAAAAACTGTGTTCTACCAACGCACCTGGGCCCGCGTGGTGGATTACGGCCCACTCCCTCTCACAGAGAGGAAGCCTGTGTCCCAGCAGTGGGAACATTATAGGCTGATTTTTGTAAACACAAGATATTTTAAACACCTTCCATAAAATATTATATTTTATCTATCGTCGTCAACGATAAAGGATAAAGGTTAGCGTGTTTCAAACATGTGTGAACTGTAATGTTATTCGTTTAATGCAATGCTACCTTGAAAACCCGTTTGAAAGCATTAATTACCAAATATTTTTTTTAAATCGATGTTTCTGTGAGGTTCGACAAACTTGGGTGTTGTTTAGTTTTATTTAACCTGTTGACGTGGATGGGTGATCATACATTACCTATAGAGAGGAGAGTAGACACCCCATCCGTGCCTCGGAAAGCACGTCAAGCCGTTGGTCCCAGCTGTCATTCGTAGACCTTTGACAGTTGTTACGGGTAGTCCGAAGCCGAAATGCAGTCTTATCGTGTTACCCAGTAACTGGGGTGTGGAGTTAAGAAAGGCAGTCGCTCCATGTAAAATACTGGTATTCAGCTGCATCCGGATAGACTGGCTTTACTTTGTGTAAATTATTTCATCACTACTGCTGTCAAAACGGTGAAGGAAAACATCGTGAGGAAACCGGCATGTCCTAGAACCAAAAAATCGGAAGACATGTGACATATACCAACCCGCACTGGGCCCGCGTGGTGGATTATGCCCCACTAGGGCTCACTGAGAGGAGGCCTGCGTCCCAGCAGGGGGAACATTATAAGCTGATTATACTATGCTATGCAATCATTGGTCCTTTTAGCCCAAAACAGCGCTAGCATAACAACTAGATTTGATTTCGTCTGAGCAAAGATTCGCTATACTTACATATTATAATAATCTATGTAGGCCAGAGTTGTAAACAATATAGAATTATCTATGTTGTGTGTATTATTACTTTATTTTGTGATAAACTATCTTTTAGATAAAACTTTACTTTACTTTAAGTAATAACTGGTGTAGAGTAGATAAGTTTTGTGAATTGCGAACTTCATATTTTGCATCTATTTTAAGTTAAACAAAATGCATATGGGATTGAAGATTTTTATATGGAGCCTGGCATAGGTACCTACTGTCGCTCCATTTTCATTTTTTTTCAAAATGGCGGCCACACATGAAACCTATATAAATCGATAGCTTACATCAATGCAAACAGAAGATATTACAGGACCAAAGACCTATAATTTTCTAGACATAAACTATGAAATAGCAAATCTAACTTTTTATTACATCTATTCAAAAAAAGCTGGTGTATTCTTCGTAAACAAGGGCTCTTTAATCCCTAGGGATTAAAAGTGATTTGAATTTGGAATGTAGATATTATTAGTAAGTTTCAATCACCAAAGAGATCAATCACGAACATTGTATGAACAAGTAACAGGCTGTATGACAAAGCGCGAGCCAAACTAAAAAAAAAAGATTGTGAAAAAATAAAAAACGCGCGAAAAGCATTCTGCCTTCGTTCGTAATTGTTTACTCAAATTAGGATTTTACCATTGAGTTAAATAACTAGAGATTAGAGAAGCAAACCTCAATAAAATGTGTCAAAAAAGTGTAACCACTATTTAAACGTGACGACGTAGCTTTGAAACCACTAAACATTTAAAAGTAAACATATATCTGTCTCACTTACACAAGTCGCAAGAATAATACCGTCACTTAGATTAGACAAAGACCGCAATATAAACATGCAATGGCGGGATGAGGTTGCCTACCCATGCAAAATTTTACCCAACTTTTTAAACCATAAATGACGTTAAAAAAAAAACGTTAGGCCAAATTATTTATAAAATATTTGAATTATGTATTTCTTATTCGATGTGTATTAGAAGTTTATAACTAATGACAATAATTAAGACATTTTCTTTTTAAATATTTTTTATTTATTCAGTTAGTCGCTTTTCTCAGCAATCTGATTATTTCCACCCATTTATCACGGCGTGTTGCATCTTTAGGCACCCTGCAACGTAGTTATTATTTAAAAAATATTTAAAATCACTTATTCCAATAAATTAAAAACTCCCATAAATGTGGGAAACTAAAACTAAGTTTTTAGTGGTAACACTGAACCTAATTAACAAAATTCTGCAATTTATTTATTTTACTTTGATATAAACACAGAAACAATAAAATTACGTGTGGAAAGTAATTCTGGTTAATTTATTATGTTTTTGTGATCTTGAATCGCACTCTTTCACTACGAATTTACCCATTTTGGCGATATTTTTGTCGTGTGTCACTTGGTTCACTTCGGTTGGCGCCACACAGAGCACTGAAGTGATATTAGCTACGCATACGGCTGTGGCCTTATGACAAGTGGCAACGCCTTGGCGCGGTAATTACTGATCTAGTGTAACATATACAGGGTGAAATTGAACACATGCGACAAATCGAAATGGGAGATTGTACTCATCATTATGAACAACTTTTACTATGGGACCAAACCTGAAATCGCGAAAAAAAAATCAGCTGTTCCCTACATTTATGTTCGCATAACTCGTCAAAATGTAGGGAACAGCTGATTTTTTTTTCGCGATTTCAGGTTTGGTCCCATAGTAAAAGTTGTTCATAATGATGAGTACAATCTCCCATTTCGATTTGTCGCATGTTTTCAATTTCAACCTGTATATCAATGGATTTTACTTAGTTTTATAAAAAAATGAGTTTGTCTTCCTCAAGTAATTGTATGTAAATAAATAAACGTACTATTCTTATTCATAAGTTGCACTTACTTATTTTTTCATAGAGGGTGATAAATAGTATTGTCCACCTCGAGAGCAACACTATTTTAAGCTCGAGTGACGTACTTTGAATCCCTAGCTCCGCTCTGGACTCAAAGAAACACTCTCGCCTTCAAAATAGTAGTTTGCTCCCTAGGCAAACAATCTACTATTGTTTTCTCTTATAGATAACAATATGTAGTAAGCAATAAATATCAATTCATTCAATCTTGCTGCACATTCCAGAGTCTCACATCATCATTATTGAAATTAACCAGTAGACGTCTTCTGATGAACGGAAATGGGCTGTCTGATCAGATAAATACAGTTAAGATTAGCTTGGCTTAGCTAGACTTAGGGGGCTGATTTTTCCTTCATCAGATATCTTGAATCCGAGTAAAAAAAATTAAAGAAAAAAGCAGCAGTGGACGTCTTTCGGCTGAAATGATGATAATGAAACCAGCGGTAATGTATGATGCTTGTGACAGCTTACAAATTTCAAAAATATAGGCGCTTGTGGCCACGTAATAACAGCCGCACGGGTCGATCGATCAGAGGAGCTATTCTCGTAATTTTAAGAACGTTCACAGTCTGATCTCAGTCTCAATCTGTCAAAAAATACTTCTAATTTCCTTACATTTTGACAAGTTTTTGACATATAACCGGTGTGGTTAAACTACGCTTGCCGCGGTTGGTCCGTGAATGGGTGACCATCTTTACATACCAAGACCCCTCCGTCTCTCGGAAAGCACGTTAAGCCGTTGGTTCTGGCTGTCATTCGGGGATCTTTGACAGTCGTTACGAGTCGTCAGAAGCCCGAAATTCTGACAACTGTCTTACCAAGGGGTATCGTATTACCCAGTAACTGGGTTGTGGAGGTCAGATAGGCAGTCGCTCCATGTAAAATACTGGTATTCAGCTGCATCCGTTTAGACTGGAAGCCGACCCCAACATAGTTGTGAAAAGGCTAGGCAGATGATGAGCTATAAATAATATCAATAAATTATAGTTCTAGCGGTACGTCCGTCAATTCCGTCATTATAAACGCTAACAACAATGTAGTATGGCATCTGTTTCCTCACATTTAGCAGTAAATATTAACGGTAGTTCATAAAAACGTGCAATACGTCACAAGCCGTCATATCATAAGTGCCGCCATTGCATTGTAAAGTTGCTTTTTAGCCTTCACACATAACATCACGCCTGTAATCCTCGAAGGTTTAGGCAGAGGTGTACCTATAGTACATCCACCACCCACATTTCGGCAGCTATGTTTAAGTCCTAAGTAATAGGGGGCCAGCCTATTGCCATCAACCGGGCACAAATCCGGAGTCCAGGCTGCTACTGAGAAATTCCAGCGCTGTTTAATTTTTGCCAAAAAGGATGTTTTTATCCACCCTTATAATTTAACATTTTAACCGCTTATGTCGGATTAATCCGACAAATATTTTCGTGTCCATTCCGCCAGAGTCGTATAGAGGGTGAATTTTCCAAGTGGGCGTGGATGGCCAAATTCTAAACTATGAGGAATAGCGAAAAGTACTGAAAGGAGTCGCGGGCTCGATTTTGATGAAAACTAAAACTGTATCATTGGATTTTTGAAAAATCAATATTTCTAGCCAGGAATCGAACCTGTTGATTTTGAAAAAAAAAACACATACTGTATTATTACACCATTCGATAGTGTCCCTAATAAGGATCAAATTCTGGGAAGTAATGACATACGGCAAACTTAAGGAAAATGTTGAATTTTAATAAACTGCTTCTTATTTTAGAGTATTCATACATACATTACGTAGGTACCTTGTTCGAAATGATGCTCAATATTTTTATTAACACAACCGCAGCGCAGTCACCTTCACAACATTATGTTCTAAATTCAAATTTCTATTACGATCTTTGGAAAATATTCTAATGGAATCAATAATATTGTAATGCTGAATGCAGTACAATCATTGAGACGTCGAGTCCAGCTATGTATTGAAAACAATGGTCATCATTTTGAACAATTAATCAGTTAAGGTTTAGTAGGTAGGTAACATAACCCGGGCCCGGCTAAATAATAACAGCCACACAGGTCAGTCCATCAGGTTAAACTACGCTTACCGCGGTTGGTCTGTGGATGGGTGACCATCTTTACATACCGAGGTATTCAGCTGCATCCGGTTAGAATGGAAGCCGACCCCAACATGGTTGGGAAAAGGCTAGGCAGATGATGATGAGGTAGGTAACATAAGAAAAAAAAGTATTTTGTTAAAAATGAGCTCTTTCCTTTAGTTTGCTGTATGTATGTATGTACTTCCCAGAATTCGATCCTTATTAGCGACACTATCGAGTGATGTAATAATACAGTGTGTGTTTTTTTTCCAAAATCAACAGGTTCGATTCTTGGCTAGAAATATTGATTTTTCAAAAATCCAATGATGCAGTTTTAGTTTTCATCAAAATCGAGCCCGCGACTCCTTTGAGTACTTTTCGCTAGTCCTCATAGTTTCGGATTTGGCCATCCACGCCCACTTGAAAAATTCACCCTGTATACAGGGTGAAATTGAAAACATGCGACAAATCGAAATGGGAGATCGTACTCATCATTATGAACAACTTTTACTATGGGACCAAACCTGAAATCGCGAAAAAAAATCAGCTGTTCCCTACATTTATGTTCGCATAACTCGTCAAAATGTAGGGAACAGCTGATTTTTTTGTCGCGATTTCATGTTTGGTCGCATAGTAAAAGTTGTTCATAATGATGAGTACCTACAATTTCCCATTTCGATTTGTCGTATGTTTTCAATTTCAACCTGTATACTCGTACGACCAAAGACCAAATAACACAGCTCGTTATCTGTATTATTATTATATCATCACAGCTCGTTTCATCGGTATTTATTTTCCTTTTTTTTCGGGCGGTGGGGTCACGGCAACTCATATAAAGTCGGGCGATTAAAAGGTTAAATTTTGCCAAAAAGGATGTTTTTAGACTGTCCCTTATAATTTAATCATCCTTATAATCTTACGTTAAGCATATTTACGCCACAGCATATTGCCCTCCTTTTTCAAACAAGTGTGTTTTATATGTTCGCAGTCAGCAGAGGTGTATACGATGGTAAAGAAGGACCTGGACGAGATAGGTACCGCGGTGAAGAGCGAGGCGAGCCATGTGTTCAGTACTACGTCAACTGTCATCGGGAAGACTTTCAAGGTAACTTTGCTAAGAGGGTTCAATTCAATTACCCTATTGAATGACAATTTAATGAAATCATGACGTTTGAAGCGAATTCTAATTTACATAATTATATTGTAGGGCAGGGTCCCCTCAATAAATATATAAAGCGGCAAGACGCCATTCGTTTCTATTATTGAGAAATTTCAACTCAAAGTTCTATATGTAACTTAAGTAGAAGGAACCTTATAATTTATAAATATTTAAAAAAAAAGTAGCTCAACCGGGACTTGAACAACCGTCCGGTCGCTCAGTAAGCAAGAGCGTTACCACTACGCCACTGAACCATTGCTGCAACCGGTAAAAAGGTTCCTTCTACTTAAGTTACATATAGAACTTTGAGTTGAAATTTCTCAATAATAAAAACGAATGGCGTCTTGCCACTTTATATATTTATTGAGGGGACCCTGCCCTACAATACATATAAAAGTGATGGGAATCTGTGATTCCCAAGTTTGACACTCCCCTTGTTAGAGAGATGTATATGATTCTTATGATTATAATTCAGTAAATACATATTTTGTTATGGTCACAAACCATATTTTTAAATCATACAACCTGACACTGGAAATTGCAGGAAACGTAAAAAAATCGTTGGACCGGTCATTATTAAGAGAAGGATTAATCCCTATTATCCCTATAATCACAAATACCCTATCTATTTTGATACAGTGTCTAATCGGAACATAAATTATTCTAGCATGTTCTCTCATATCGCAGCTTGAGCGAAAATTAATATGCTATTCTTATTGTTGTTTATAACCTTATCTTACTAATATTATAAACGCAAAAGTTTGTGAGGATGGATGGATGGATGGACGAATGTTTGTTACTCTTTCACGCAAAAACTACTGAACAGATTTGGATGAGATTTGGCACAGATAGTTTAACACATAGGATACTTTTTATCCCGATATTCCCACGGGATAATAAATAAATAGATAGACCTGCATATAAAATATTAATGAAATAAGTGAATTAATAGATATATAAATACATACAAAGTTAATAGAATAGAAAATATTTCTAAGTTTATAATAAGGAAAATTAATAAAGCGCTCTTCCTCTCTCTTACTTATTTAAAAAATTGCTGTGCCCGACAGGGTCCATAATTGTTTCTATTATTTTTATTTACCACTTGTAATTGTACATTATGGATTGCAATAAACGATTTGAGATTTGGATCGAAACATATGCGGGTGAAACGGCGAGGCGCTTCTAGTTAATATGTTTAAAGTTATACTAATTTACGTCTCTACTTTTATGAAGTATCGTAGTTATACTCTGAGACTAATTGATATCTTTGTTGAACATTTAAATAATGGCCTTGAAATGCGATACATTACCAAGGTCGTTTGCGATGACCTAAAAAATTGTATGGTTCCAGAATTGAATAATTATTTCGGTCGTATTTCTGAATGAGCTGTTTCCTTTGCTTTGTTGTTGTTGTTCATGACAGATATTATAAGTGGATCACAATTTGTTCCACAGTTGGATGTGCCAGAATCGCCAGCAAATGTGATGAAAAAGAGCCTTAGCAGTTTTATTGGTAAGCTACATTCAAACTATATTCATGAAAACTATAGATATTCCTGTCCTGTGTTATTATATTCTTGTAATAATTCCTTCAGGTCAAGTGAGCACAGTTCTGAATCCTGAGCCGGACGATGAAGACGACACAGAAGTCATATTGTCCTCGGGAGACACCACTATGCTGTCTACTTACAAAGTAAGATAATTATTTTATTAAATAACATGAAACATCCGAAAAGGTCTGTTTGTTTCTTCTTGATGGGTCAACTAGTGACCCGATTTCGACGCAATTTGGCACAGAACCACGCCCCGGACACTCCATACAACGCTCGCAAAATAATTATACAGATCGGACTAACTTACCTAGTGACGTCCGATCCTTAATTATGTGAAGTAATCCAATCCTCATTGTATACTTATGTAGTCGCACCATTTCGTGCGCACACGTCACAATATTTAAAGATGAAATTCAAATTTTTTCATCCTAAAGAAAAACAAATGTTGTCTGTGGTCCGGTTGTTGGCGCGGTCTCCTGACATCTGTCAATCATTCTTTCAAAGCATAAGAACGGGACTTCACGATGACCTACATGGGCATCGTATAGTCCCGGCATACAGCACAACACAACTTCTAGAAGGGGTTTAATAAGGCAATCCAATATACCTAAAGTATAGGATGATTATCTGGGAAGGGTTGGGATACAATGAGGATTGGATTACTTCACATAATTAAGGATCGGACGTCACTAGGTAAGTTAGTCCGATCTGTATAATTATGCTTCGTAAACCAATCATCATTGTATACTTATGTAGATGTTCAAAGAATAAAGTTGTGTTGGTCATCATAGGTACATAAAATGAGCATTGTTCAATAATTGAACATTGTAACTTAACATGCTATTCTATGTTTGTTAGGTACTTACTAATTGTAATGCATTTCTATTAAGAATCAGTGTACCATTAAGGTAAATAGTTACCTAACTTAATTTATAATTCTCTAATTACTATTAGATTCTGGAAATATAATCAGTTTTGAATCAACTAGTTTAATTAATAATCCCATATGGCACACATCAATTTCTTATAATCAGACAATTAACATTGACATGTAATAAGTTCTATGTACAACCACTCTATAGAGCACACAGCTGGTGCAAAAGCATTAGAATCACTAATAAAAAGGTCTCTTATAAAACCGAGTAAGGGTTGAGAAATGTGTGGTCCAACCAGCATAATGACACCTTCTTCAGAGCCCTTTGAAGTATAGGCATGTCTGTATATGTGAATTTAGAAATAATAATATCTATTCCACTCTTACTTGAAATTTGTTTTATCCATCTATTATTGGTTACAGTAGAAGTTGCATCATAAGGCTTTCTTATAGTTACAATTAATGATTTACAATTTTGTCTTATACTCTTACCTAGTAAAATCTAGATAGGACAATTTAGGGGTTGTGGCAGTACAGAAAGATAAATTATCTTTAAAAAATGGTAGAATCAAGTTGAGTTCGGATCTACCAGGTTTTAATTATGTCTGGATTTTTATGTTAATATTGTCCTCATTATAAGAAGTGTACTAATGAGTGACCAGGTTTGAATTTTGTGTGCAGTTACAAGAGCTATTATCGTTACTAATTGTTTGGTTAGAAATTCTAAACCAAGGGTTTGATTGGGAAATAAATTAATCTGTCGAACTCCGCTAATGAGACACAATTGATTTTCCATTGTCTCGTCGCCAACAGGCGACGCGCGGTGCTTGGCCGGTTAAATAATGCAAAACGATACTAGGGTCCCACTAACTTCATATTTGGGATTCTTTGGTCTTAATATAAATATATCCGTGAGAAACCTTGTCGCTCTGTCATTTTTGTGTCAATGTGGCGGCCAAAACTACAGAATTTGCTGATTATTATATAGCTCACTCAATACCATTAGGATATCATACATCATTAAACTTAGTGGTAAAAATTATATGACTATCATGACTGAGCCTAGGGGTCAATGTCTTGTGTCTAACAGAAGAGAGTCTACTGATCTAGAGCAAAGCTAACACTATATTAATTGAGGGATCAGTCTTTCTCCTATCAGGAAAGCGTCCCTGATAATATGGCAGCAAACAGTGACTCCTGTGCATTGGGTGTCGAGATCCCATTTGACAGTGAATAGATCTACAGAACATACTTGGATCAGGGAGCCATGATATGTTGATATTTAGTATTAGACCTGATTGTAAACAGGTCAATCGGGGGCTGGCCCAGTACAGCACACCCCCCCCCCTGCTTGCATAGGTATATCTTTACTTAGAAGTAGGTCCCTATGTAGGGTTTCAAAGTTGTACAAGTTGCTGCAATTTAGCAACTTTTAATTTTTAGCAACAATTGACTTGTAGGCTATATCACATCACTTCCATTTAATTTCTATGTTAGGAAGCCTAGATTTAATTTCCCATACTGTTTTCTTTGGAACTAATATAAAATGCATAAACCCGTATTTGTCATTCCTTGCACCGTTGCCAAGATTGTTAAGTCAAGCTATTCAGATGAGTAAAATGAGTACCACCCATCTTACTGACACAGGATATGGCCGTTGTGATATCTTTTCTAAGTCCTCACAGTAACTGAGTTTGCTTGCAAGTGTTTTGAGCCCCATAAATGCTGCTAATAGTTCAAGGTAAGGTAAGGAACTTTTCAACATTAACTGTCCAGTGCCTGTGGATGTTGATATCATTACATACCAGACCCCAGTCAGTTTGGGACAATATTTCGAGAACAAAATCAAATTGTTTAATTCTATTGTGGTTTGTTGAAATGTAAGGTAACCAACAATCTCTGCAAATAAATGATTTTTAATTTGTTTCTAGTTCTGTTGTATTTGTAAATCAGTGATTTTTAACCTAGTTTGGTATAAAGTTAACCATATTCATATACAGATGCAGCTACTAGAATACCTAGTAATTAGACACACTCTATTATTTATATCTCATTTCAGACTTAATATTCTTTATGGACTACAGGGTAAAGTCTATATTTTCCTGAGGAAGTGAAATGGCAAACTGGACTGAACCCAACTAATATCCTAGACATTGGCAGCACTGTCTGGGCACTCTTTTCAGTTTTAATAATAAATCCTAAATATTTAACACTGTTTGAGTATCAGACATATTTTCTAAACACTGCATATGGATCGGCAGGGCACAGAATATAATTGTCAAGATGTATGACAAAAAGCAACCCTAGTGACCTCCGGTGACAGACAACTGGCTTTATGATGTTTGTGAATACATATGGAGCGGTGCTAAGTCCAAATACGAGGCATGTAAACTGTTATAACTTATAAAATATCTTGAAATAGAAACTGGGGATATCTCCTGACATATTTTCATATAGATAATTGATATGAATTTTTTAAATCGATGTAATATTGTAGGCAAAAAACTTATATACCTAGTAACATACTACATATTAAGTTTTTACTTAATATGTATCTCCAAGCACCATGCGATTTTGGTACAATTATACCAGATAAAATTACTTATTTGACAGGAGCACATGTTTCTATAGCATCTAATGTAAGAGATTATTCCATGGGGATAGATTGCTTTCTTTCTGAATGAAGTTGTTATTCAGAGGTTTGAATTGGAAACTCAGTAAAAGGTAGTTTATAACCCTTGATCCACTCAGGTATGGTTGGATTAGTAGTAATACCATACTTCAGAGAAATATTGCAATCTACCAGTCTGTACCTGAGCTAGTGATGATGCTTGTTCTGGCAACGGTTGTTGGCATTGGATTTATCTTGAAACTTATAGATAGCTATTCTGAATTGGTGTGTAAAATAGGTATTTTGATATTGGTGTTTACTCACATCAAATCTTGAATTTCCTCATGGCTAGGTAGGATTAAGGATCTCAGATTATTGCAATTTTCATGATAAATTAATGTCACACTCAGTCTAGCTCAGTAACTTAATGTTTCAATTTGATCCGCACTATACAAACGCTTGGGAGGCTATTAGACTGTTATGAACTTTTCCCAATGAATGTAATAGTGCGGCCACTGTAGTTCGCTGCCCCCTGATTGTGTGGTCCCATTTGATTCCACTTCCATTTACTGCTGTCACCCTTCCTTTTTAAATTTTGGTGGGTTCAATAGGCTACAAATTATGAATGTTTCATACTTCTTTTAAATGTTTAACTTCATCTCCACATTTAGTCCATTATGCAGTTCTACAGGTAAAGTAGCTAACTGTACCCCAGCATCTCACAAGTAGATTTTCAATACTTGAACTTAGGACTTCACGTTGGGTATGTATATCGTTCCACTCTCAGCCTCCTTTCGGCTGTATTTTAGTAGAATTGAAGTACTAACATAGCTTATATAAGTTAAATTGTATATTAACACCCTCACTGAGAGGAGGCCTGTGTCCCAGCAGTGGGAACATTATAGGCCGATTATGTGTTATGTATGTATATTAACATCTAGAATATAAAGTATTTTGGAATTAGATTATAATTAACGGCATTGAGTATGGGTATTCCCAATCCGGCTGCGTTGGCTTCGGTCACATAACACACAGTCCAACTGTAGTCTTCCATGGAAGAGGGCTCCGTACTCATCTACGAAGACTAATTAGAGTTAGGTCCCAGACTGCTTAGATCTAAATCCATGGCTAACCTCACGTGATAGCTCTAGGAATGCAGGAGGGATGTGTTTTTAACACTGGACGTATAGACTGGTTTATATCTGATTTTATTTGATTTAACCTGAAATAAATGGATTATTATTATAGAACATTGACTAACCTCTCGTGAGTCTGTGTGGAGTTGATGGCACAGTTGAATGTTCTCATGGTTCACCTCGCGTGAGAACACTTAGAGACGGCCAAAGATCCTCAGAACACTGAACGTATATACCATCGGCTACCATCGCGTGATAGCTCATGTGGTGTCGTTCTTATGTAAGTATACAGCACAGTTACGTTCTCATGGTTGACCTCACAGTGAAAACTAGAGACTGCTGTGTGTATTACGGCATCCTATGTCGGCCAAAGATCCTCCGAACACTGAACGTATATACCATCGGCTAGCATCGCGTGGTAGCTCATGTGGTATCGTTCTTGTGTAAGTATACGGCACAGTTACGTTCTCATGGTTGACCTCACAGTGAAAACTCTAGAGACTGCTGTGCGTATAACGGCATCCCTTTAATAGGGAGCATGATTTCAATAGTCTTTGATTTCAATTGCCGACAACTGAGTTTCGATGACGGCTCCGCTTTGCTTTTTCAAGCGATTTTCCAGTTCTCGCAGGCGTACGGTCAGCTCCTACATTCCATCGTCTCGTTTTCTTCTGTTTTCCCATCTTGTTAAAACTTTTCTGAACTTTTATATACGAAAACGTGATCAGTGCGCGGCACAAAAAAGTACAATGATTGACAGATGTCAGGAGACCGCGCCAACAACCGGACCACAGACAACATTTGTTTTTCTTTAGGATGAAAAAATTTGAATTTCATCTTTAAATATTGTGACGTGTGCGCACGAAATGGTGCGACTACATAAGTATACAATGAGGATTGGATTACGAAGCATAATTACCTACTACAACTACATTAAAAAATGACGTTTGTATACGTATGAATGTGTGCGTGAGGTACTTGTGTTTGCGAGCGCTCTTGTTAAAGAACTGCGACGAATACGCCGACGTGCGGGGTGAGGTGCGGTAACTGATGTTAGTGCGGGGAAGGGAGTGTCCTTTCTGTACATAGTACTTTAAGTATTCTGTGACAGAACTTAAACATGATCCAGGGAAAGACGTATTATGACATTTATGACGTCATTCCGGCGTTTCTTGTCTGACTATGAGAAGAAAGGCCGAAACAAACTCAGAAGTCACAGTATCTTTTAAAGTCCAGACATAATCATGGTCAGATCATGTGAAGGTCATGTAGATTGCCGCCCATTGTATATTTTGTAGTGTTTAATGTGTTTATTTCATGTTATGTATTTTTGTGGTGTACAATAAAGTATATATAAATAAATAAATAAATAATAAATTGGTGTCCTGTCCAGTCACAGTCCAGTTACTCTTAAATATTTATAGTGTAAACAATTGTTGGTTGGCCAATAAAGTAAAATAAAAATAAAATAAATAAAACTAACTGAACAAACTCAGAAGAAGATAGATAGAGCTACATCTCTATTTTTGTCAATGCTGGACGAATAGCACCATCACTTTTTGACAACGGAACAATGATTACATTAAGGTGCGTCGCCCACACGAGCTAACGTTTTGTATAGGAATAAGTATCGGTATGTCGCCTATACATACATACCTATACATATTTATTCCTATAGAAAATGTGCGCCCGCGCCTCGTCGCCGCCTCGACTCTAGCTCGTGTGGGCGACGCGCCTAACACTATATAATAATTTAAACATTAAAAAAAGAAAACCTAAGCCGCATAGCAAAGCTACAAAGCAAAACATAATCGCAATCTCAGTGCTTATAAGAACTCAACTGTAACTAATGAAACAAAATTACAATGCGTGCCACGAAATATGAGACTTGACACAACACTTGCGCAGTACCCGATTTTAGGTCTCTTTAGCGGTATGAGGTCTGAGCGCGGGACGGGACCGGACGTCATAGGGGCGGCGGAAAGAGCGCGGGAGGCGGGGTCAAGTCTCATGTTTCGTGGCGCGAGCTATACTTTTTCGATTGTTACCGAACTTAATAAGCTTGTCTAACACGACTGCGGTACTATTAATTGTTTATTCTCTCCACAGAAAGAACTAGAGGCCTTACAGCGCGTCGACGCCACATTCATAGTCCCAGCCTACAGCCCAGAGTTCGAAGCATGGCGGGCGAGTCTCGAGACCACAGATGCTGGTCTCATCAGTCTGAACTCTGCAGGAAGACGTCTTGACGCGAGTCCGACGCTAAAGGCACAGTACGACAAGCTGGTGCCCGATGCCGTGTCTCACGATGACTTCTGGGAGCGGTGAGTGTTGCATGTTGTTGTCTCGAGACCGCAGAGCTGTTTATTGTCTGAGGTCGGATTTTTCAATCGACAGATAATTTTTATACTTATATATTTTTTTTGACGTCTGACAGATTTTGTATAGAAGAACTGTCAAAAATTCAAAATTATTCCTCGGATGAAATTATCCGGGGTTGGGAAAATCAGCCCTAAGTGCATCATCATCATTGGCAGCCTTGTTTCACCCACTGCTGAGTTTAGGCCGCCTTTCTTTTGTCCCATACTTCCCTGGTCTGTGCGAGTCCCATCCAGGTCTTCCCCGCGATCTTCTGTAGGTCGTCCATCCACCTGGCTATTGGTCTGCCAACGCTCAGCGAGTTTCGTACTGAAGGGAAATTACAAAAATCAGGTGGAAGATGGCGTGTTGCAAAAAAACCTATTGGAGCTCACTTCTGATCATGGAAATTGAAGTATGCAGTTCACTAAGAAAAAAAGACGATGAAATCCCACCATCTTGTCCTCCATTCAAGAAGGCAGTCTCAATAATCCATGTATTTATATTCTACAGCTACCTGTTTCGCGTGGCCCTGTTACAAGATAGACTGGCAGCCGCTGCTCGCAAGCAGCCACAAGAGGAGCCCTCCACCGACCCCGTGCTCGCGCACCTGCCCATGCAGACGCCCATCGAACAGTAAGTTGTTTGCAGCTGACCACACACCTTAGGTCATTGGGCAAAAATGTATGCAGTTCGGGTCAAATGAAAAGTAACCTAAGTCCTTCTCCAGGTCATGGTCTACCCATAACAAATAAATATAAATTAATCAAATTTGTTCTCCTTATAATATTAGTTTAGATAACGAGTAATTTTTACTAATTATAAAATTGTTAGTAGTCAGTGAAAAGCTATAGCTAATTAAAAAAAAAAGTTTTTTAATCATTTTAGCCTAAACGGCTTGATTGATTTTATCAAATGAGGTCTGACATTTGTCATGACACCGCGCGCGCGCGCGGACTATAAACTACTTAAGTAGTTTATAGTCCGCGCGGAACTTGTTGGCCGCGCCTTAGGTATGTGAGCGGTGGTAGTGCGGGGCGGGGGCGCATTACTCAGTACGTGCGTTGCGAACTGCCGCCTCATCCCTGTCCCCACCTCAGCGGCCGACTAGTTCCGCGCGGACCTTTAGGCGTTGGACTATAGTTTGCGACATTCCTGTTCGAGTCCCAATAAATACTTTTTCTTTCTTAATTTAATGGGCCACCTTTGCGGCCGATTACTGTAGTTCATTCTACAAAACTACACTGCGTGGTCGCTCTATCACTCGCTTAGTCTGTTATCTCTAGGTATATTTCAATAATAAATCTACTCAGCCTATCGCAGTCCACTGCTGGACATAGGCCTCTCCTAGGCTGCGCCATAATACCCTGTCCTCAACCTTCCGCATCCAGTCTGTCCCAGCCATCTTTTTAATAAATAGCAACGATATAATCTGAAACCGTTCTAACCATAAAACGTTTCTCTTGTTTTAACGTTTGAAGGCTGTTAAAAACGCGAAAAAGATTCGCCAACGAACAATAAGCAAAAGGTAAACCTGCTAAATAAACATGTCTAAAAAGCATAATCAGCCTATAATGTTCCCACTGCTGGGACACAGGCCTCCTCTCGGTGAGAAGGAGTGGGCTGTAATCCACCACGCGGGTCAAGTGCACGTTGTTAGACGTCACATGTCTTCGAATTTTTGGTTCTAGGACATGCCGGTTTCCTCACGAAGTTTGCCTTCACCGTTGTGAGAGCAGTGGTGATAAAATAGATGACGCAAAGTAATACGCCTGACTGGGTTCGCACCCACGACCTACACCAACTCGTGCCGTGAGTGGGGGCCGTTTAACTGGACCACCACTGCTCAATCTGTCTAATAATCAATACCTATTTTTTAAGATCTTTGTATGTAACTACCTATGTGTCACAGATGAATTATTATTTTCTAATCTCCATCTTTAATTTTCAGGAGTCCAAAAAAGGTTCTATCAGGCTTGGAAGAAGAGGAAGTACCTTTTGAAAAGCCTTTCGAGAAACCTTTTGAAAAGTCTTTTGAGAAGCCCTTCGAAGCACCAGACATGGACAATGTCGTCACCTGGGAAGACGGTAAGTCTAAATAGAGACGTAGTGTTAAACTTTATCTATAATCGATTCTTTGAGCACCATAATCGATACTGTAATCGATTGTATGTAAGCCAAGATCGATTCTTACCGTCCCTATTTCTTCTATTGATCTTTATTATAGTGTCTCAAACTGTATTTTGATGAATAAAACCTCTGTATTAAATGTTGTTTTTGTATTCCCTTATAATGTTACTATGTATTTTTACACCAAAATATTAGAAGAATTAGCCCACGTTTTCACGGACGTAAAAATATCGCGTTGGGATTTTATCGCTCACTGGATTTTCAACTCTCTGCGTTGAGCCGAGCATTGAGAATGCAACAGAGCATATACCAGCTTGTCAAAAAGTAATCGCTTGATGAATTGACCATATCGATCCATAAATCCAAATCCCGATACTTAATAATGTTTACATAATAATTAAAAAATCTGCTTTTATTCATAATTCATATAAAACTAAGATGTTACATGTGGTGGTTCTTGTATTCAATGACCAACGTTGGCCTCGACACAACGGTCCACCCAAGCAATTTATAATTTAAGAATAAAAATCCACCAAGGAGATTCATCAAGGAGTTTTGAGTCCCAACATTGATCACTGTCTTCAAGAACCACAAATCAAATCACGTTCCAAATAATCGTACCTCTGTACAGAAGACTTCGCCAACGACGTGGAACTGACAGAAGAACAACAAACACTCCTTCTAGAAGAATACGAGAGAGAGATCGCCGGCAAGAAGATGACCAAACAAACATGTTCCCGTGACATTACCAACAACAACACAGACAAAACGACGAGCACAGACAAAAAAAAAACAAAAGCCGCACAAACCAGAGACAAGATGAACAATAAACAGACTAAAACTAAAATTGTCCGGTCACCGAAAAAGGCGGCAAAGAATGACGTTTGCGGAAACAATTTAGTTGAAGATTATTTTGGAGATAAAGAGGTTAAAGATGATGCTAGCGCAAATTCTGATGAAAGCTGGGAGAAGGAATTTGAAATTGATGATGTTGTTGAACAGAAAGCATGAAACAATCCGGCCATAGAGTAATGTAAGGATATAAAATAGTTCGGATACATTGTGCGGCGCGAAATATTGTGAAGTTCACACTTTTTTGGATCACACAAAAGTAGCTATAATTTGATTTATTTATCTTCATGGAAATTTCTTATTCTATACTGTCTTTATTATACGTTTACAACATAAAAAAAGTAATAGAAGTCATCTCGCCGATTCAAAACTAAGTCTTATGTCGACTGCACACAGTTCCTTCTTGAAATATCATGAAATCTTTCTAATGCCAGGCAATTAAGACCTATATTGTCGTACACACAAAACTCAATATAGCACTACTGTCACATGTGACGTGATTCGCACAATGTTCCGTGAAGCCAACAACGCACATTACAAGCTTTTGCGACTTACAGCCTGGGCATATTCGTTATACATCAGACAGTTTACGACTTTTTCGATTGTAAACCTTAATTCAATTGAATATAGCTCCGTTTTGATTGCAGCTTGTTTTAAAATCTTTGTCTCACTGAAATCAACTTAGTTCTTATGGGAATTAGGTTGATTTTTGTGTATGTTGCACACGTATTTTAATTTTATTCGTGGCTGGGTTCTTCTATACGATTATATCTGTAAGTATATAATTAGGGGAGATCAAACAGGGACCTAGGACCAGGAAATAGATAATAGATGCATTAATGTCGAGTTTTCATAGTCCCAGGTTAATACGTCAAAGTTATGCTCTAAAACATTCTGCGCATCATCACCAGCAATAATTATAATTTTGAAAATTACTTTTTCAATTTTAGAAGATATGTGTACTTTTAGATTGGATCTTTTTGTTATAATTATAATATTTATTTACAAATCATTTAATTAATCTCATACGTACAGCCCGATTCAAACCTTATGGCGGCTCGGAACATGAGGCGAGTCGCTGCGCAGTACCAAATTCACGTGTCAGCGGGGGGGAGGGGTGAGGTACTGCGCAGCGAGTAGCGCACTTCAGAGCAGCCATAAAGTTTGAGTCGGGCTGTATGTCAGTTTCGAAGGCACTTTCATATCTTTACTTATCTTTTCAAATGTTGTATGTCCAACGAATATAACCAGACTGTCTATTCCTAATACCCCAGTTAGAATTGAAGCCATGATAATTACGTTGTAACAACTGTATATTGTTATATTGAGCCAGAATTATATGCATGAATGGCGCCATCTCGCGTTTATAATGTGACATTAGCCTAGCTAACCGTATCATCAAGATTTTGTCTGCTTTTGAGCCATTTTCAGTGGGAGAAAGAAAAGAAAAGTTACAGTACCCGTCAGTAATTATGTTTAAGAAAATGTTCGGCTTTGTAGAATGTTGTCACTTCACTCATACCTATGTGACAGTGACTCAATGTGTCATATTTACGCCCTGATACAGTATTTTTATCTCACGAAGCGACACGCGCTTTAGTCGTGGTAACTAAGTGTACAAACAAGTTGTGTATGTATGCGTAAATACGAGTGGCGTCAGCACATAACACACTCATGCAGTTGCGGCTTCGCCATTGTATCGAACGGTACAGAGAGCCCCTGTGCTTACACACACATTCACAGCTTGTTTGTACAATTGGTAACCACTAGTAAAGCTCGCGTCGCTTCGTCGTATACAAATACTGTACCGAAGTGCTGGTTGACAATATTATAGTGCTATAGGATCTTTTGGCGCTTGAATGACGTAGACAGGGTGGCGCTACTGGTAAATATTTGTGTGATTTCTTGAAAAAACAAGATGGCAGCGTTAGTTGCGCCACGCGCCCAAAGATCCTTACATAGCTATATGACCTACTTAAATAGTCAATAAAGGTATAAAACCTTATTGTCAAATTATCCATGAAAAATTAATTGATATTTAAACTGGATTCGGCCGTAAAATTGTAGTTTGAGGACTGACCATGATGTAAAATAGATATATTTTTAGTAATAATAATACATAGTGTTGTAGATAAAAATATCGATATTCGATTTTTACAACAGACTCTTTGTTTTGAAGACTACGGCATCGTCCATCTTGGTTGAGGCTCGACTACCGATTTACTTCAAATATATATTATTCTTGGAAATTTCATAACAAAAAAAAACTATCAACATCTTATCTACAAACACTGCGTATTATTTAGCATAAGTGCACATTTCTCGAGCCATATCGGCCCCTATCCTATTGCATTTACTTTTACTTCACATTTGCAAAGATTATCACCGAAAAGGTCTTATTTCTTTGGTAACGTTTGCGTTTATCCACCTCCTTAAGATACTAACATGGGTTTTTAAGAGTTTATTTCTAACGAATTTATTTTTAGTCATTCCACTATTGTGCTCCCTAAACTCGTCAGTGGGAACTGTTTAAATATTTTTTTACCTGTGAATGTCTTCACTATGAAAATGCCTGTAAAATCTACATATTTGATGCGTAGGTAGTTAAAGAATTATAATGAATTAAAAACACTGGTAAACACTGTTTTTGTCACACGTACTTTGTGATGATTTTTGTTCATGTTAGTGTGCCCTCATTAACAATATCTAATAATTTTGTTTCAATTACGTCCAGTTTTTTTGTGACAGCTACATATTCATTTCTGACCTCATACAAGAACCTTTTTTGAATAACTTAATTTAGACGACTGTATAACTATTGCATTCAATTTACATCTTATATACGTTTGTTACATCGGTAAACACTCCACGAAAGTGTTCTAACAACCCTGACAGTTTTTGTTATGTGTGTGGAGAATTAACTTTTACATCTCAGCGTCGAAATTTCACATCACTAATTTATAATTAAACAGTTCTATTTACACTATTTTGGATTTCCTGTGAGGAATCAAGATAAATCCTGGGTTCCACATAAATGTTGTTTAACGTGTGTGAGACTGCTATTAGGTTGGGCTAAACAAGAACCCAGACATATGCCATTTGCATACCAATGATTTGGACCGAACCAAAGGATCATGGTTATTTTAACCTGACGTGTCAATTTTTTTTCATTCACAATTATTGTTTGGTGGCCCTAGTACATTCGAAATTTGATGTAAGTTTTCATGTGACAAAAAAAAGTTAAAATTTTGTTAACCAGTGAAATCGGAGTCCTTTGACAAATATAAAGGTAGGTAACAGGTGTACTTTACTTTAATTCAATGACTTTATTAAGTTTGTTTATTCATAGTTTTATTAAATATTCAACTAAATTGTTTCCATAAGTTTAAGCCGGCGAGTTTACTGTTCTACGAATTATTTATAAAATTGCTTTATAATCTTGCAAGTGGTACAATAATATTCAAAGTGTGATATCCACTAAATAGGTCTCTGAAATAGTTGTAAGTAGATAATAGTAATAATTTTGTGCGCTGGTAACATCTTACTAATGAATGGGCTGACCTAGCAAGTGTAACTAGTGTTGCCAGAAATCAGTAAAGAATGTTATTCAAATTGTCGATAAAAATGCTGCCTTATGAGCTTAAAAATATTTTTTCATGACAATGAAAATAAATAGTATTAAAACCGTCTATATCAATAAATTTTAAATTAAATGGATTTATTCGTAGCATTGATTGTATTACACATAGCCTGCCATCATCTTGTTGTAAAGCCAACCCTACTGCTATATAAAATTATTCTAGAATATTCGATAGCAAATATCGATTTTAGGCAACCTCCTTCGGTCCTTCGATCCTTACTCTGGACACTAATTCACATGTATTGAACTTTGAACTCTATTTCGTATGCCATAAAGATTGTATTATTCCTGTATAGAATTACTATGTTAAGTCTTGTTAGATGTCCATTGAAAGTTTATTAGTTACTGTGATTGATGTATTCTTTACGGATTGGGTCAATGGACATTGAAAACACATCGAACATATGGTTTTTAAGAGTAATTTTATATGGGAATAAAAAAAATATGGAATCGGTGTCTTGAAGCATTCATTGTCAGTCAAAAGTAAAATTGTTTCTTCAAGTGTACTTTAAACCGTTTGATTAAATAAATTTTACATTAAGTGCAATAAAGTTATCTTACATTTAACTCGACATTTATTTTAAATATATTTAGGTTAAAACTCTCAACTAAATGAGTTGAGTCTAGGTATCGTTATGTTTGTGTAAATTATGATTATTATGAATATGAATAAAAGTTATTAAAAATCGTAGTCGAGGGTTTTATTTGCCATCATGTATCGACCAGTAGCACAAAAGTCGTGCGTGCACCTTTATCACGCACACACATTCATATTTTGCATAGATAAAAAATTAGATTTGTGTGAGCAAGTGAGACGCCCTGTTTCTGAAAAGCTGATCAAGCTTTTAGTTTGCTAAACGTGTGAATTATGAGATTCATTTTCTATGGGATTTAGGCCATCTCTTTTAGTGATCAAACAGATCAGCCTTTCTGAATCCGAGCTTAGGCCGAAAGCGGTAATGAACGTCAGATTCCATTGTACGTCATTTTCCAACTAGGTCAGATTTTGAGTTAGTAATGGTTTCTGAGCAGTGGTGGCCCAGTGGTATCAGCCGCGACTTACAAGTTGTAGGTCGTAGGTTCGAACCCCGACAGGCGCTTTACTTTGTGTAAATTATTTCATCACCACTGCTCTCAAAACGGTGAAGGAAAACATCGTGAGGAAACCGGCATGTCCTAGAACCAAAAATTCGAAGACATGTGACATCCACCAACCCGCACTGGGCCCGCGTGGTGGATTACGGCCCACTCCCTCTCACAGAGAGGAGGCCTGTGTCCCAGCAGTGGGAACGTTATAGGCTGATTATGTATGGTTTCTGGTACACTTACATTATATTCATCGCACCACGTGGCACGGATTCTTATAGTCTAGAAATGATGACACTATCTTTGGTGGCACGGACTCTATAGTCTAGTATTGATGACACTACAGAACCGCAATAAAAAACACGCATAATACAAATTCAGCATATTATATTCAGTGTTCTCCGGGCATCGTGGTTGCGAAGGCAAGGCGTTGCTGGTGCAAGTAGAGAATGGGCTTGACGGGGCGGTTAGGTTTTATTTTCTACTAGATTTTGCAAGTCGGAAATCCTATGGAAATGCGCTATCGGGACGAAAAGTATCTTATGTCCTAACCCAGGTCAGGTCTACATATGTGCTTTATTTCATCGAAATGCGTTCAGCCCTTAAGGCGACTACACGACCTAAAGCGCGGTCACTGTCGGACTGCATAGAAAAGAAAGAGAAGCGCGATGACACAACCGTGGTAATTTATTGCAAATATGAAGCAATTATCTATTTACAAAAACTCTCAAACACCAAACAAATAAAAACCGTATACTAAAATTCGGGGAATTAAATTGTCTTTTAGATGGTGAAAGTTTTATGAAAATACACCCGATAGTGTTTGCGTGATTATCGTTTTTATGTCCGCGGTAGACATTACAAATTAATTACACTATGTTAAAAAAATATAATTGCAAATATTCACATATCAAATTACGAAGCAAATGGTCTAGTATAACATTTATTTTTTTTCAAAGAAATCAGTCCGGTCGATTAGACGTGATGTTGAATTTAAAATCATTAGAAGTCGTATATCTGCGCCTTAAGGCGTGACAAGGTAACAGACAGACAGAGATACTTTCGCATAGTAAAGGATAGATGGATTTGAGCCATCTCTTTCTCTGATCAAAGTTTGATCAGCCGTCCTAATTCCAGGATTAGGTCAATATCTTCAAAACAACAATAAAACACGCACAATACAAACGAAGCATATATTCAGTGTACTTCCGGCATCATGATGGAGGAGGCGGGGATTCCCTGCTGGTGCGGGTAGAAGATGGAGTCGACAGGCTGGGTGAGCGAGGCGGACGTGTCGCCTGCGGCGGGATACGGATGGTGTGGTGGCGCGCCCATCCATTGAGGGTACCAGTAGAGACCCTGGAAGAAACGCACAGGTCAATTTTATATGACTGTAATGCTGTCTACTCATGCTTTAGGACCAGGGTTGCCAATTTGTGGGGATTTCCCCAAACTGCGGGGAATCTCAACACCATTGGGTATTGTGTGGGGAGAGGCACCTTGCGGGGATTGCGGGGATTTTAAAATATTTCCAGTAAATTCCAGTCTCATTTCTTTTTATGGCAGCATTAGGTCAATTTCAACGAATCTTCGGGGCTGCGTTCCGTTTGATCGCCCGCCGACGCCCGTTCATCACTTGCAGCAGGATAGCATAATATACATGTCATTTGTGAATATTTGTTTTGATAATAATAAATATTGTAGATTTTTGGTATAGAAATGAGTTTATTTTATGAAATACTAGCTGCGCCCCGCGGTTTCACCCGCATAAGTTTCGATCCTGTGGGAATATCAGGATAAAAACTATCCTATGTCCTTTTTCGGGACTCAATTTATCTCTATACCAAATTTCATCTAAATCGGTTCAGTGGTTTAGGCGTGAAAAGGTAACATACAGACAGATAGACATACTTTCGAATTTATAATATTAGTTATAAGAAGCTTTTGTGACCAAGATTGCGGCCAGTACTACCAGTCGTGGTCGTGTACTGCGCAAGGGCCCAGGCCTTACGTACCTTATTCCCGGAACCTTGACAGGTGAATCGATACTCGTTGACAGTAAGCGGGTCCAGGTAGCTGATGCCGGCGATCGATCCGTAGTTAGGAGGGAACATGTACCAGCAGCCGTCCAGCGAATCTAAAAACATTGCATTTATTTGCCACTTCTACTAAGAGGATGTAAACTGTAAGGACGGTTTCGCACTACGTCCGATCCGAATCCCAGAAATAATCCATAGTCCTATTCGTTCGGATCTAGTGCGCAACCCCACATACAAATATACAATGGGCACTTCGGACCGGCATTTCTCGGATTCGGATCGGATGTACAGCGAAACCGCTCTAACTGGGTTGTGCAGGTCAGATAGGCAGTCGCTCCATGTAGAATACTGGTATCCAGCTGTGTTCGGTTCGAAGCCGTCCCCAAACTAGTTGGGAAAAGGCAGGCAGATGATGAGACTTAAGAGGATGTAAAATGGAGGAAAGTTTTGAGTATGAATGTGGATGGTAATTATAAGAGTAGAGGAAGACCAAAGAAACTATGGATGATTGTGTGAAAGATGATATAGCTAGAAAAGCAGCGAATTCTGTCATAACGGCTAATACAGATCTATGGCAAAAGATTTGACCATCATCCTGCCGTTACTTATATCAAGTAATTTTACGTTGATGCGTCATGTGACTTGCCACCTCAAACAAATTAAAATAAGGACCGGAGCATGATGACCTAGGCAAACTTACCTATTACTTATACAACGTGTTTTTTTTTTATTGCCCATAACTCTAGGGGGTTATTGTACTCATCATTATGAACCACTTTTACTATGGGACCAAACCTGAAATCGCGGAAAAAAAATCAGCTGTTCCCTACATTTATGTTCGCATAACTCGTCAAAATGTAGGGAACAGCTGATTTTTTTTTCGCGATTTCAGGTTTGGTCCCATAGTAAAAGTGGTTGATAATGATGAGTACAATGACCCCCTAGAGTTATGGGAAATAAAAAAAAACACGTTGGATAGAGGTATGAGCAACAGCGTGTAAAGTTCGCTCATTCTCCTTAGAAAAGGGAGCATCCTCCGACAAGACGGAGTGTCGTGTCTGGGTGGGCAACTTCCCGACGATTGATGTCGGGACGTCGTATATATGCTAGTTGCACGGTAACTGCCCCGTTGGTCTAATGGTCGCAAGCGCGACTGCTGAGCGTGGGGTCCTGGGTTCGATTCCCGGGTCGGGCAAAGTGTTATTGAGTTTTTCCATTAGGAATTTCTTAGTAACAGCCCGTAGTTAGGAAGTTGGCGGTATGATACCCCCGTGTCTTGGAGAGCACGTTAAGCCGTTGGTCCTGGACCTGATCTCTCTCCGGTCATGTCGGACTGTCGGATTGCCGTCCCATCGGAGTATGAGGGTGAGGGAAAAGGGTGTGCACCTGTGTCTGCGCGCACATTTGTGCACTATAATATTTCCCGCGCCATTAGGCTAGTCACCGTTGAGATTGGCCGCCGTGGCCGAAATACGGTAGGAAAGACTTTAGTTGCACGGTATGCAATAGTAGTAGCGGTATAGTTTCTATATTTATGTATGTAATGTATATGGAAAAAGAGAAAGAAAAAGAGTATTCTATTGTTTTTTGCTTGTTGTTTGTTTTATTGTTGTTTGCTGACGCCAGCGTAGATGACTTCTACGCAATTATGCGTAAAAAAGTTGCGTCGGTGGTGCGACGAGTACGGAGGAGCCCGAATTTGGCGAGAGAACCGATACTACTCTGCTCAGTAGGTTCACCGAGCACCATGTGTTGCGAGACCGATGAGCATACTGTGCAGAGATATAACACGGTGTGTTTAGTTTCTTCTTTTTTTTTACTTAATTACTAACATTAGTTATAAGCTAAATTCTTGTTACTAACAACCTTGCCTTGCCTATGGAATTTTTTGTCTGAAATAAATGTTTATTTTTATTATTCTATGTTCTGCTTGCGCGATGCAGTATTTCGTGTCGTCAGTGTGATGAGTACCTAGTTCGCATGTGCGGATGTAGATGCCGCCACACTTACAAGTAACGTTGGACTCTTCAGATCCGGGCACGTCCGTAGTGACCATGAACGCTTCTGAAGTTTGTTCGATGAAAGGTGGAACCGGAGACAAGCCCGTGCCAGGGTCACCAGGAATTATGAATGGACCTGCAGCAGAAAATTAACTATTCTAAGGTTTAATGATACTTTATTCTCATTATTCTCAATGAAAACATAACATGTCACTTACTTGAGAACATTACCAAAATTTAAATTTACAAAAAGTTTGACATCACCAGTTAGGTTCAGACGTCAATATGTCCGAAACCCGACCCACCCAACACATTTATTTCTCTAGAAGTCTAACATGCTGGCCGAGCTGAGTTTTAAATGGATTGAATGAGTGTACATTTCTTATTCGTGATTTTATTATAAAGTTGTGCTCCTTCAAATGTAAGCATTTTTTTCCATAGTTAGTTAGTTCTAGTTTTTGGTAACACCAGTAAGCTTGCTCACCGTATGCTCCGTTGAGTAATTTATTTATATTGGGTAAGTATAATATTTGAATTTTTATGATGAAGATACATGTGTTATAAATATATAGTTGGCGGTTGGCGCAGTGGTTAAGCCAGTGACTGCTGCGCTGCGTGTCGCGGGTTCGATTCCCGCACGGAACAAATATTTGTATGACCTACAAGTAGTTGTTCCGGGTCTAGCTGTTTGTGTATGTGAGTTTAAATGTTTGTAAACGCACCCACAATACAGGAGAAATTCCTAGTGTGGGGCAACGTTTTTATAAAATAAATACACACATCAAAAGTGTCTAGGGATCAACATATATTTTTGCAATAACTTTTCTCCTGATTGATATTAATTAAAATTTTCTTTAAGGATTCATCAAATAAAGTGTTTTCGTTTGTCACAGTAACGATAAACCAAGTCACCTTTGCATTAATAAAGAAATTTGCCATTTTCCTAATAAAGGGATTTTTGACATTTGAACCACTAACACAAAAGTTCGAAAAAAAGACTGAAATAACAGTTTTCTTTAAAATTTTATTGGGTAACTTAAACAATTAATAATCCGTGTTTCTACCGCGAACACTAACAACACAAGAACATCGGTTTGGCATACTCAAAATGAGTTCATCCAAATCACGCTGTGGAATGGCCGCCCATGTTCGTTGCAACAACAAAAAAAGGTCTTCTTTCGACTGGATACCCTCCATATTCGGCAGAGCTCTTCTCTGTAGCATATCCCAGGCATGCTCAATCGGGTTCAAGTCTGGCGACTGAGCAGGCCAGGGCAGGACATTGATGTTAGCTGCGGCGAGAGTCTGTCTTACAACTCTTGCGGTGTGCGGTCGTGCATTATCATGCATTAACTGAAATAAGGGACCGATTTGCACTTGTAGAGGAACGATGACGTCTGATACAATCGTCTCAGCATAAATTTGAGCGTTGAGGTTGCCTCTGATCCAAATCAACTCAGTTCTTCCGCCGATCCAAATACCCGCCCATACCATGATGGTTCCACCACTATAAGGATGGACTTCCTGGCAGGATTTTAATCGCTGTTGGCGTCCAGGGGTTCTCCAGTGTCGTATACGTCTTGTATCCGGTCTCATACCAAAACGAGACTCATCAGAAAAGCACACGAAACGCCATTGTTCTTCTGCCCAATTTCTGTGTTCAAGAGCCCATTGATATCGAATCCTACGATTGTGCATTGCTATAGGTGGTACCCGTAGCGGTCTTCGGGAATGAAGGTTCACTTCATGCAAGCGGTTTCTGACTGTTTGGTCGCTAATTAAGTTCCCTGAAGAGTGATGAAGCCTCACGGCTAACATCATGGCGGTTATTGTTGGAGCTCTTCGAGTTAAGATTTGAATGTATCGGTCTTGTCTCCGTGTGGTGCAGCGATACCGTCCTCCATGGCGCTCAGCCACGGTACCAGTGCTTCGGTAACGTGTCCAAAGTCGACTGATAACACTCTGACTTGTATTCAGAGCTAAAGCCACAGTACGTTGCCGGGAACCAGCTTCTATCATTCCCACGGCTCTGAGCATTTCTTCCCTGCTTAAATGACGTCGCCGCTCCATAATAACGTTGGTTTTAATCAGTAGTAGGGAAACAGTAGCACTAATAATGTCTTCAATGCGTTGTATGTTTTTATAGGGAAAATATTGACAGCTGATTTTCATCTTTTACTCGAATTTGATTCACAGTTCCTGATTCAAATTATGAAATGCACCAAAAAGGATCCATATAAATTTATAAAATCATAAATTTATTACAAAGCCACATCTCAATCTCAAGAAATCCGCATAAAAATGCTTGATCCCTAGACACTTTTGATGTGTGTAAATAGTTGTTTATATTCATTATTTTTCAATGTTGATTGGGTGATTGTGGGGGTATTGTTTCTAGGGTTATGTATCCAAAAGGTGCCATCAAAAGGGTACTGGCCGCTAACATAACAAATCATAATAAAATTTAGCTGTTGCCCGCGACTTCGTCTGCGATCCGGGATGAAAAGTAGCCTGGTCATGGTCTAACCATGTGCCAAATTTCATCCAAATCCGTTAAGCCGTTTTAGCGTGAAAGCATCACAAACTTACAAAAAATCAAATCTTTTCTCTTTATAATATTATTATTATTATCAGCCATTTCTGTCCCACTGCAGGGCAAAGGCCTCCCTTCCCTTCTTCCACTTATCCATATCCAGTGCTGTTACACGCCAATCTTTGTCGAAAGAGTCGAGTTCGTCCCGCCATCTCATTCTGGGCCTGCCGCATTCTTTATAATATAAGTTTAGAAAAATAAAGTCCCCAGACAAAAACACAATGCATTATATTAGTCTATTTTTTTTTTTGGGTTACATAACCTGTGTAGATTTATGTAGAGATACCATGATATTTTGTACATCTGTTTTTGTGTATCATGAATCTTGTGTGTTTCGTAATAAAGATTATTATTATTATTATTATTATTATTATTATTATTATTTATAAATCTTTTGCTTATCTCTTTTTACATACAGAGTAAAGAACATAACGCAACTTACCGCCGTAAAAGTTTGTGTAGTTCCACTCACAGACATGATGGTCGCAGAACATCGGGGCTAACTTCTCTTTAGTGTAGTAGGCCTGGCCGTTCGGCATCAACTGGAATAATAATGAACTATTATTCATAAATCATCTGCCTAGCCTTTTCCAAACTATGTTGGGGTCGGCTTCCAGTCTAACCGGATGCAGCTGAATACCAGTATTTTACATGGAGCGACTGCCTATCTGACCTCCACAACCCAGTTACTGGGTAATACGATACCCCTTGGTAAGACTGGTTGTCAGACTTTCGGGCTTAAACTACCCTTCATAAAGTCAAGCTTATATTCCTCGAAGGGAGAACTTAGAAGTCCCATCATAAGACTCTCGTGTTATGGTACTAATAGGCTTGCCCCCTGCAAGCCCATTAGCATCAAAGGGCTGGAATCTCGTCTCGGAAAACCCTTTGTGTAACCTAAACTTTATTTCACACTCCGAAGGATTTTTAAGGAAATTCTTAAGCCATTGCTTCATATGTTTAAAAAATTCGTCGGCTCGACATAGTAATAACGCAATGAATATTGTCGAAATGAAAGACGTTGTTGCAATGAGTCCGCGTATCACTGGTCAGTTTCCGTCAGTCGTCAGTTTATTTAATTCGCCAGTTTCGTTGATTAGTCAGTTTCACTGATTCGTCAGTTTTACCGATTAAAACAGTTGAGTTAACTCGGCAGTTTCCAGTGTTTGCCAGTTTTCGTCGATTCGTCAGTTTTGTACACTCAAGGGAAAAGTCGTTAGTGTGCTACGCAATTACCCCGCCGGACATTCAACTCAGCAATCAAAGCGAATTAATAAAAATATAAAACAAAAAAAAACTTGGTGTGAGTTAACCTGATGATCCTAAACCTCCCCCTTCTAATTTCCTCGACAAAAATTTTAGCTAAAGTCCGTCTCAGGAAAGAAGTCCCGCGGCAATAAGTTGAATGAATTATTCTAATATAGTTAAAAAAATTCTTACAACAACCCTCCTACTTCAAACACCTTTCTTTCTCTATTTAAGATTGTTCATTTTTTTAATCAGTGCCTGTAATGTGATGTTGAGATAAATAATGATTTATGTCAACGTCGCATGCCTATAGCGTCGCGTATGCGAGACTTCTTCAACAACAACACTTACCAGCAAATAATCATAATGCCTGAACCTGACGCCCTGTATGTTAAAGTCCAGTATGAAGGACCCTGACGTGATGATGCAGGAGACGGCAGTCAACGGCGGCAGTTTGTACATCACTGTGCCACACTTGACGATAGCCTTCGGTAGTGTGGACACGTCTCGGATGTGCTGCAGGTTCTTCTTGAATGGAAACCTGGGAACAATTGAAGCAATGACTTTAGGGCTTAAGAGGCTTACTAGACCTAAGTGTCCTTGAAAAACGCATGCACACATATGCAGAATCGACGCAAACGCCATCTAACGACGACGCCCATCACAATTATGACATAAAGCATACATGAGATTTAGAAGTAACGGTTTTGTGAGATTACGCCCTAGTATTCTAATAGATGGCGCGGAAACGATGTGCAAATAAGTTAAAGATCTAACAAACAAATTATGTAGTTATGTGTGACAACATAATAAATTTTATTCGTTTTGAGTGTGACTTGAAAAACTTAAGGATGTGGGTGATTTTGAAATAAAACTGATTCAATGAAATTTAAAACATTTTTAACCGACTTCAAAAAAGGAGGTTGTGTATTCGACCCGTATGTATGTACCTATGTAATGTATGTATGTGTGTATGTTTGTATATATATTTGTAGATTTTCTAAAAAACTGATGAACCAATTTTGATCATTCTTTCACTAATGTGATCTACCTACATACTTCCAGGAAGGTTTTAGTATATAATACATTAGGTAATTATTCTTATGTAGTATGTCCGAAGTTAATATGCATAAATGTACTGCATCTCCGGCATTTCTATGCGAATTTTGATGATTCTTCAATGCACTAGTGTTAATTGAATTTTTGTGAGGTAAGTAGGTACAATTAGAAAGAAAAAAAAACAACCGACTTCAAAAAAAGCACTACAGCGTGATAAATAACTATAATTTCGGAAGTCGGTGTCAAAAAACGAAAATGCGGAACCAGCGACACCGACTTCCGAAATAAAAGTTATCACTTTGCAGTGTTTTTTTCTAAAACTATGAATTTTGGAAACATCTAAGAAAGTGCAGTCATTTCGAATAAGCTAAGTATTTTCGACTTCACGTACAACTGTCACAGTGGCGTATGTGGACGACGTGTAGATTTGTATTCGAGAGTCCCCGGGTTCGATTCCCAAGGTTACGAAATCGAATTTTCTATTTAAATGTCATTTTGAATTTTTAAATATATCTATTAAATATTTTTATAAATAACTAAAAAAAGTCTGCAGGAGAAAGAAAGTCGAAAATATCAACACGGAAGTTAGGTATTTCTAATGCGCAAGTACCTACACGTTATCTAAGCTATTACAAAAATAAAAAAAATTCTGACCTAATGTTTTTATTAACCGACCGCGACTTATTGATAATGGGCATAATGAAATAGGTAACAGATTCATCTGAAAATTGCGATGAAAATGATCAAAAGCAAGAAATTAGATTTAAAATTGATTTTGTTTATAATAAAAAGGAATCATAGTTATATATGAATGTTAGGTACCTAATCTTTGAGGCCGTTTACACATTATGCCGCAGCTGCAGCGGCACCGCCGTCGCTGCATCAGTCACCCTTGGATTTGTATGAACACACGGCGCCGCGGCGGCGCGCCGCAAGGGCTCATACAAATCCAAGAGAAACCAATACAGCGGCATCGCCACAGAATATAATAGTATGGCACCGCGGGCGGCGCACAGTGGTCTGAAAATCGAGCTCCATACTCATAGAAACTTAAAGTTCGGAAATAAAAAAACAAAAATTGTAATGGGTCTAGTATACCTCCCTTTACGTAATATTAACGTATGGATGGTATCAGTCGCTCCACGCGTGAGAAAAAAAAGTTTTTTATTTTTTTTGTATGGGAGAAAACACTTAATGTACATTTTTTTGAAACTGAATGGAACTGATAGGCTGGAACTCGCACGAGCTATTGTACGATACACGGCCATCAAGATGACATACAATTCATGCACCGTTCGGCGCCGCTTTGCACGTAGCAAATTTTTGAAATTTTGAATTTTCGATACGTGATTTTTCAAATCTTTGACGAGGTAACTTGCCGATCGATTTACTTATACTATCGTTAGTTGTAGCCTGCTTATGACCTTTGTGATGACAACAATTAAAAATTATATTGATTATATACGTTTTTTTTTATTTCATTCCAAGAACTAACTCATTTAATCACCGTGATTATGGTTGAGTTATAATTATATACTAATGACATGAGCATCAACCAGCTCTAGCAGGGCCAAATGGGCCCTAGTCACAATAAAATTCTATTGTCTGTAATATTAAAGTCTGTAAAACCTAATTAAAGAATAGCGAACGATAATGAGGGTAGTTGTATAAAAACAGGACGTTTGAGCTTACTTTTATCAGTAGCTCTCAGTACTTGTGCGCGCTAACTTATTACGTTATTTTTTTTATTGTGCTGTGATGGAAGGTTGTGATACCAATTTGGACATTGTCATGTTTGTGTCAAACAACAATTGTTTTTCACAGCCCAATGTTTTATTTGAAGTTTTTGAGAATACTATTGATTTGTCAGAAAATGAAAAGAGGGTATTGAAACAATTCTGTCAGACTTATGTTTGTTCGTTGAGGAACAAATGGATCTCGTGTAATCTCACGAGACGTACATACATACATAACAAAGTATGAGACATGGCTGCAAGAGAACATAAAATGGCCTGAGATCATGAAAGGAAAGATGACCCCTTATTTAGTGTCAGTAGAGCAGCAAACCCGTTCCAGTTCTGACTTTGTTTTAAATGAGGGTGCATCAACATCCTACACACCGGAGACGTGCAGTGTTGGAACATCAACATCAGTTGTGAGGCCGAGAAAACCATTTAAAGAGCTAAGCCCGCTACAGAAGAGAAGGAGAGCGGAAGACCTCCTAACGTATAGCACTGAAAGCCTTGCTCATGCAACCGGTTTGAAAGCACATGACAAGAATATAGCAGATATCGTTAAACTAGTCTCGGAGCAAAGAGGCTACAAGGATAAATAAATTGTTAAAGCCCAAGGAAACTGTGCCTATATATTCCGCTGATAAAGCTTTATTTATTTTGACCTCATTGAAGCTTTCGAAGTGGCAGTATATAACATTAAGATCTTGTGCAAAAGAAGAAGGAGTACCACTGTGTCCTTCTTATACTGCCATCCTTGAGGCGAAGAAGGACTGCTGCCCTCCAAAAGTTACCATTGTACATCACGGAAGGAGAGGTAAAAGTAAAGCTAAATTTTGGATAAAACTGTGCAAAGCTTGGAAAATTCCTACGTGTGGAACCTTCGCTGGATGGCAAAGAGTTAACAATTATATGCAAGTATGGCTTTGATGGTGCTTCAGGGCAAAGTTTGTATAAGCAAACTATGGCAGACGAAGACGATTCCAGTATGTTTATGTGTTCTTTTGTGCCTCTGCGCTTAGTTTGTGGCGAAGAAAAGGTATGGGAGAATCCAAAGCCATCTTCCACAATGTTCTGCTGACCAATTTATTTTAAGTTTTCAAACGAAAACAAGTTGAACATCGTGGAAGAACAGGCTCTGATTGAGGCTCAGATTGAAGCAGTGTCTAATTATAACTCAACCATAATCACGGTTGTAGAATCCTGTTGATTCCGTACTTATGTTAAACATATCACTTCACTGGCTCACTACCACACCAAGCGCCATCGTATATAGCCTGCTTCACTTTGTCTGTTTCCCGCCATTCCTCGTAACTGACAGATGACATAACATAACTGACAGCAGCTACCCCGCTTGTGTGAATGAGACAGTGTTTACATATCTATTTAATAGATACACTACAACGGTGATTAAATGAGTTAAGTAGTTCTTGGAATGAAATTAAAAAAAAACGTATAGGTACTTATAATCAACATAATTTTTAATTGTTGTCATCATAAAGGTCATAAGCAGGCTAAAAGTAACGATAGTATAAGTAAATCGATCGGCAAGTTCATTTATTCACGTCAAAGATTTGAAAAATCACATATCGAAAACACAAAATTTCAAAAATTTGCTACGTGCAAAGCGGCGCCCAACGGTCCATGAATTGTATGTCATCTTGATGGCCGTGTATGGTACAATAGCTCGTGTGAGCTCCAGCCTATCAGTTCCATTCATTTCAAAAAAATGTACATTAACCCCCTTATTCATAAAACTTATCAAACCTATTTTAGTTAAAATGGGGTTTGTCTCTTTCTTACACACAGAAATGACAACGTGACAGATAAAGACAAACGTTCTATAAACCTATTTTAGCTAAAATAGAGATAAAATAGGATTATGAATAAGGGGGTTAGTGTTTTCTCCCATACAAAAAAAAACAAAAAACTTTTTTTTCTCACGCGTGGAGCGACTGATACCATCCATACGTTAATATTACGTAAAGGGAGGTATACTAGACCCATTACAATTTTTGTTTTTTTATTTCCGAACTTTAAGTTTCTATGAGTATGGAGCTCGATTTTCAGACCACTGTGCGGCGGCGAGTTTTGATAGATCTTATCAAAACTCGTCGCCGCGCCGCACCGCCGGCGGCGCGGCGGCGCGGCGGCGCCGTGTGTTCATACAAATCCAAGGGTGACTGATGCAGCGGCGCCGCGGCGGCGGCGATGCCGCTGCAGCTTCGGCATGATGTGTAAACGGCCTCAAGGATTAGGTACTCGTACCTAACATTCATACATAATTATTATGATTTCTATTTATTATAAACACAATCAATAAAAATTAAACTCTTGCTTGTGATAATTTTCATCGCAATTTTCGGATGAATCTGTGATTTCTTTATGCATATTATCAATAAGTCGCGGTCTGTTAATAAATTTAGGTTTTTTTTATTGTTACAATGGCATAGAAAACGTGTAGGTACTAACGCATTAGAAGTAACTTCCGTGTTGATATTTTCGACTTTCTTTCTCCTGTGAAAGATAATTACATTGTAGACGTTTTTTTAGTTATTTATAAAAATATATTTAAAAATTCAAAATACATTTAAATAAAATTAAATCGATTTCGTATCACTGGGAATCGAACCCGGGGACCCTTGAACACGAACCTGCGCGTCGTCTACATAAGCCAATGTAACGATTGCGTATCTCGTCGAAAAAACTGAGCTTATGCGTAATAAGTGCATTTTCTTAAACTACCAAAATTCATAGCGAAAAAAAATATTCAGTAATAATAAAATGCTCTTACTTTTTAATTTCGTTCATATGTTCGGCGTTTGTTTTATATGAACGTTTTGTAGTCCTCCTAAGGGAATGTTTCACTTTATTTCCCATATTTACAAATGATATAATTGATAGCAAATTATTACGCTATTTTAACTTAAAAGTATTTTATATTTACATGAAATAAAAATATTTACAGAAAGAAGATATGCAAATAGTAATAATAAACAATGAATGTATGTAGGTACAAATAAATAATGCGGCGAAAAGAGCGACGCGTCCGTATAGTATCAGGCCTCGGCCGGCATTATTGCTACACGCACGGGGGTTTACCGTTTACGTACACATGCGCACTTATTATGTTCGGAACTATGAATATTATGCTATTTACAATAAAACTATTGTTTGAACTAAAAAAATAAAACACTATTATTTTAGTATGTTGCTTGTAGAATGATCTGACAAAAAATCAGAATGATTGTATGTATATTAGTATGGTTTCTATTGTAAAAAGAGTTTTTAGAGGTATCTTCATGATTTTTTTCTATCGTACCAAATAAGTTGTATTATGTTTTCAAAACACTATCTATCTAAAAATTCAAAATACATTTAAATAAAATTTAAAAAGAAAGTACGATTTCGTAATCTTGGGAATCGAACCCGGGGACTCTCGAATACAAATCTACACGTCGTCCACATACGTCACTGTGACAGTTGTACGTGAAGTCGAAAATACCGACTGCACTTTCTTAGATGTTTCCAAAATTCATAGTTTTATTGCAAAAATAAAAATATTCAGTTAAAAATAAAATGCTCATACTTTTTACTTTCGTTCATATTATGTTCGGCTTTTGTTTTATATGAACGTTTTGTAGTCCTCCTAACGGAATGTTTCACTATATTTCCCATTTATTTACAAATTATTACCCTATTTTAACTTTGTTAGGTTACGCGGACCACTGCCGGTAGACACAAGTGAAACGCCCGGGAGTTGGGACTCGCCGTACAATAGATGGCGCGCGCCTTGCACCCATACATAACAAACTTAAAAGTATTTTATATTTACACGAAATAAAAATATTTACGGAAAGAAGATAATGCAAATAATAATAAACAATGAATTTACAAATAAAACTTAACAAAAACATAACAATTTGACGGAAATAGTGCGGCGAAAAGAGCGACACGTCCGTATAGCATCAGGCCTCGGCCGGCAGTGTCGCTACACGGGCGTTCACGCACACATGCGCACTTTTTATGTTCGGAACTATGAATATTCGATTTACAAAAAAACTATTGTTTTAAATAAAAAAATAAAACACTATCATTTTAGTATGTTACTTGTAGAATAATCTGACAAAAAATCAGAATGATTGTATGTATATTAGTATGGTTTTTATTGTAAAAAGAAAGTTTTTTAGAGGTATGTTCATGATTTTTTTCTATCGTACCAAATTAGTTGTATTGTGTTTTCAAAACACTATCTATCTAGCATATATCCTGAAGAATATCATATATTTTTCTGATTTTGTTTACTGTAGGCGATCATATACTTTTATTGTTTCGAAAACTACCGTTTTTTTGCGTTTAGGTCCTGTAAGCGCCTTAATTTACATACGTAGCAAATTGGACTCAATGCCATAAGCAAAACAGTCTTCTTTTTACCAGATTTGAGATAGGCATATGTCTCTTTTGAAATAAGGGTTCGAAGTATGCTTTTTACATAAAATAACTTTTACTTCACAACCAAATCAAAGACAGAATGTGTAGACGCACATGGCATCCGTGGTTTTCTGTATTTTCTGTTTAATGAACAAGACTGGTAGTTACAAAGAATCAGTTCTAAAGTCGCCTAACTAAATGTTCGTAGTGTACCACAGGGCGCAATTTTAGGACCGCTACTATTGTGTTAAATGTGAAAAGGCGTGAGCTTAGGCATGCATACTTAAAATTCAAGTAGGTACCTGAACACACAAATCCCGATATTACACTCCAGCCCATGAACAAAGTTATCCATAGTGAAGACTACATTGGGGTCTTCTTCCAAAAAGTATCGTTTATCGTCCATAAAGTGAACGAATCCCAGAAAATGGAAGGCTCGACCCTTGCAGAAGGGTGTGGGTCCTTTGCCGATGTTGTAGATGTCGCTGTATAGCTCTGACAAGAAGATATACACGTTCTTGCCGCAGTAGAACTCTGGAAGAAGTCTTTTGTCGATAAATTAGGTGACTTTGGGTGAGTAAAAAAAAATATATTGCAGTTTTAAATTATAAATTATTTATTTCTGTAGGAAAGTAGGTTTAAAGAACATTTTTACCAATCGTCAAAATTAATTATGTATTGAAACTAGATGGGGTCGGAGTTTCTTATCTGACTAGGTACCTACTCTGAGAAGAAACACCGAAACAAACACAGAGATCAGTCTGTTTTAAAGTCCAGAAACAATGTTTATCAGGTCATATTGAGGACCACGACGATTAGTGTCTGGTCTTTTGATGAAAAGCCACTTATATTTGAGATTGTATTTTATAGATTACTTTCGAAAATTGTGTTCTTTGAATAAGTGTACAATAACTACGGAAACATTCCACTAGCCCACTTCCAACCAAAGAAAAACCAGATCAAATAGCTTCAACTCAAGTTAATAATTACCTATAGGTACATAAGAATCTTTATTAAAACCTTACCTTGACTCATGTAGAACTCCGAAGGCACGGAGCCCCCGGCCGCGTAGTTGAAAGTGGCTACCCTCTCCGTCTTGATAGCGTTATGATTGTCATACATCGTTAGCATGTTATCTATCGTGTCATCTAATGCTATCAATAGAACCTGGAAACAATTCAAGGTATCTGATAAACGCTGTTCACAAGTCCGAAACCCGAAAAATTCCTCCGACAGTTGTTTGCAGTCGGGGTAAGGCAAATTAGGTTATCGAAATGTGTCATTTTCGATTCGACAACCTGTCGGATGGTTGTGAATAGATATACTGGCCTGCCTCTTACCTAATTCTTCGATTCCCATCCAAAGATGTTCGAGAACCGGTGTTGTTTGTTTTGGCCGAGTGGCTATATAGGGTAATAAAATGATCGTTTGTTGCTCCCTGGGTTAGTTAGCCCCACTTGCGGACTGGGTAATACTGGAGACATATCACCCTACCTACACGTCATAGGTCCTAGGAAGAGGTACTTGTGTGATGCCAAAATCGATGCAGTTATTTAACTAAGTCCGTTCCATTTGGAGTACAGCCCACCATTTCATTTCAGATAGGAGCGAAAACACGCGGACCGATCCTAAATATACATTGGTAACAAAAGTTTTATAGGCACAAGAGGGAACCCGAATTTTGGGATGGTCCAGAAAACTTTGAACTGAACACATAGCAAACAGTCTTTGGCTATAGTATTTGTATCTCACGAAGCGACGCGCGCTTTACTTGTGGTTACCAAGTGTACAAACACGCTGTGAATGTGTGTGTATGCGCAGGGGCTCCTGGTACCATCCGAGACAAGGGCGAAGTCGGAATTTGTTTGTGTGCGTGTGTGTTATGTGCTGACGCTACTCGTTTTCACACACACATTCACAGCGTGTCTGTACCTACACTTGGTTACCGCAAGAAAACCGCGCGTCGCTTCGTGAGATAAAAATACTTGGTACGTAAAAACCTCTATTGAGGTAGGTACTGACTTTTTGACTGAATATTAAATAACCTATGAACAAAACGAAAGTAATAACTAAAAATTCTTTAAAAAATATTGTTATATCTTTTCTTGCTAGCTGTACCAAACGTTGATAAAGTTTAACCGGTCAAGCGGCGCGCGTCGCCGGTCGATGATGAAACAAAAGTAAATCAGTTGTGTCTCATTAGCGGAGCTTGACAGATTAAAGTTCCATACAAAAAAAAAACGTGGGACGACTTGCAGATTGAAAATATCATTTATTTTGATTTTCTTCAAGTCGTCCTAAATGGGCCGCAGGCATGTAGGACGAGTTGATGAATTACTCAGATTAAAAGAGGTGCGCAAGTTACATAATGATTTGTGACTTTCTAGTCGACATGACTTGGCTCCAATAAATGTATCCTCGGATGATTCATGGAATCTTCATGAATCATCTTGATCATCATTTCTCTGATACTAGGCACTTAGGTACACACCTACCTTCAGCTCCTTTATGTGCATGTGGATGAATCTCGCCAGGTGATCCGTAGCTATGTGGACGTGCTCGTTTATTATGTACTGAAATAACATAATCTATTAGGTAAAGAACCTCCATAACAAAGATTGTGGGTGCGGCTGTGAATGTGCGATCATTGAGGCGTAGTCAGGCCCACACCATTTACTTAGTAATCCTCTCTTTATAATGTAAAAGGTTTACACTCTTTGAATAAAAAATCCTATGATTCTATTACAAAATAATATCTCCCTTAAGGGTAGTTCTGGGACCTATAATAAAGATGCCACAACCACAACAATTAAAGATCATGGGAGTTTATATTTATTAATAAGGGTACCAAATATTATCTTGTCAACTTAACATTTTAATAGCAGTATTTAAATCTAAAACTACAACCTCATTCCCTGTCAGTACCTATATCTAGGTTATCGGAAATGGCCAGCCGCCAACATAGTTAGATTTTTAATATGGCCAACGAATAGCCTGCGATCATTGCAATATTACAAATTTTGTACTTAAGTTTTCTGAATACCACTTCCTTTTGTGTTTACAGTATTCTGTTTTCTATCCACTGCTGGGACACAGGCCTCCTCTCGGTGAGAGGGAGTGGGCAGTAATCTATACCACGCGGGCCCAGTGCGGGTTGGTAGATGTCAGTCTTCGAATTTTTGGTTCTAAAACATGCCGGTTTCCTCGCGATGTTTTCCTGTGCCGTTTTTGAGAGCAGTGGTGATGAAGTTATTTAAAAGCTTTCGCTTGCCTAGCTGGGTTCGAACCTACAACTCGTAATTCGGGGCCGTTAACACTGGGCCACCATGGCTCTCTCTGATTAGTGTGGTCACTCCGTAAATCCGTCACTTACCTAGTAAAGTCACGTTACCTGATCAGGAGCTCGTTTGATCTTCATCATCTCTATCTGGTAATGGGCCAGATAGTCCAGCTTTTCTGTAGGGTCATGACCATAGATCTCGTACGCGTCTATGACCATCGCTAGGGTTACGTTGTCGCTGGGTGACTGGCAGCATGGGTGGTTGGATATTATGTAGGAATGCTGGAACGTGAAGGTACAGAGAGTAAAAGTTGGTAGAAGGTAGAACTTTGTCTGTCTTGTCAATATGGAAAATTCAGTAGGTAAAAATCCATCAACCCCTTTTTGAAGTGAAACTTCTTTACGCACGCTTGACTTGGGGAGTAAGTATATCTATGAAGCTGGCGAACGCGTGACGTAAGCGTTACGAAAAGTGTGATTAGGCGAGGCGAACGGGAGTTGAGTGGGGGATATAAGCAAGAGAAAGCAGTGCGCGCGCACTTTTTCTTTTTCTGAATGGAGCGAAAGAAGTTTCACTTCAGTCGTGTGGTCATAAGCACACTCGGTTTTTTTTTCATCCTTTGGGGTGAATTTTGTATTTTAATTTAAATGAGACCAACTTCGAGGATACCCTTTCGAATAAAAAAAGAATCGCCCAAATCGGCCGACTATGTAAAAAGATATGCGTGGACATACATAAAAGAGACTCCTCCTTTTATTTTCGTCGGTTAAAAAGGCAGCTGAGGTTGATGAGGGATAACACACTAACTTTTGCCCATGGTTCAGCTTTTTTGGAGGTCGAAAATAATCCTAAGGAATGTAGGTACACACGACGACACATCAACTTATACGATTCCAGTTTTAGCTGTCCTCGCATCGTATAGACCATAGATATATGAAAGTTTTTTACATTTCTATGGTATAGACTGATAGATATATGGTATACTGTTTTTTACATTTCTATGGTATAGACTTTTCGTACGGTGAGAAGTCAGCTTATACCTACTGGAAATGTGTAGCTTGATAATGTCGTCGTGCTTACCTATAACCGGCACCCTAATTGCGTAACGCACTATCAATCGGAATCAGAATCATTTTGAAGCAAATTACTAATCCATTGCTTCATAAGTTCGAAATATTTGTCTGCTCAACACGTAAATAACGCAATGAATGTTGTTGAACTGTCAAAATGAAACCGATTCCGATTGATGTGTTACGCAATTGCCCCGCGGGATAAAAATGTCCTAACCCAGAATTTGATCTATCCGTGTGCCGGAGTGCAGAAAGTAACAAACAGAGTTACTTTCGCATTTATAACATACTAGCAGCGCCTCGCGGTTTCACCCGCATAAGTGTCGATCCCGTGGGAATATCGGCATAAATATTATCCTATGTGTTAATCCTAGTTATAAATTATCTGTGTGCCAAATTTCATTCAAATCCGTTCAGTAGTTTTTGCGTGAAGAAGTAACAAACATACTAACACACTCACAAACTTTCGCCTTTATAACATTAGTGTGATAGTAGGAAGTACTTATGGATCTGAATTTAATGGTAGGCAAATACTTACAGTGAACGTAAAAAAACATGTTAAAAGTAAGACAAGCAGCAGTAACACTTTACCAGGGCGGGCCATAACGCCGACTGTAAAACCACAGTACATAACCAACAAAACTCAATTAAACGCCAATTAATTGATTGCCAATCAAAAGTTAACTGCCCGATTATAAGTTACGAAGCTGTTAACTACATGATTTTAAAACTCTCTTTAGTAACTGTTTGCATAACAACGGCTTAATTATTTTTGCTAATAGGCCTACCTAAGTACGTACTTTGAACCCTGTGCTAAGCATAAGGTTCAAAGTTGATTGGGAAAATTAGCGATAAAGTTGAAAATCTATTAAAGAAAGAATGATGGGCGTTTTGGCCGGTACGTCCAATAAAAACCATGCATACATGAAATGAAAGTTTATGCTATGTTTATGTTTATGCATGCTGTGTATGTGTTTAGTTGGTAAGCCTTGTTAAATAAATATCATAAGCATCAATTTTCATTATGCGCAGAAGGCTGTGAAATACCGGGTTAAAGAGATATCAGACCCGCAAGTACCATGTAAACGTATTAGTTTATGACGCTAATGTTCACTGCAGTTCTGAATAATATTAGTTATTGACTCATAACATGAGGGGGCTTATGGCTAAGTAATAACAGCCGCACGGGTCGATCGATCAGGTTAAAAGCTGCATTTGCCGCGGTTGGTCCCTGGATGGGTGACCATTTTTACATACCAAGACCTCTCCGTGCCTCGGAAAGCACGATAAGCCGTTGGTCCCGGCTGTCACTCGTGGAGCTCATTAGAACTCTATTGGTCAACAGGCCAGGCTCTATACAAAAATGCCCATATTTCTTTGACAGATTGTAGTAGCTTGATGTGCTGCCGTCTGTACGTAATTACGTACCTAATAATACACAGGGCGGCAGGGATATCGACGCGCAAGCGCAACCCTGTTACCATGGATTCACTACATGATTCTCAACTCCTGCGTTGATTTTTTTCTACTCTAGTCTAGAATCATGTGCTGAATTCCTGGTTTCAGGTTCCGCGTCGATGTTCTTTGCCACCCTGTATAGTCCTCCTTATTGATATCGATAACGGCGACCCTATGAAATTATTATTCCCTAGCGTGTGCTCTAGCCCTAATAGGACTCGCCAGACCGAATTTCGTGTTAAATACGTCACAACACAACTAATGCAATAGAACTCTATTGCATTAGTTGTGTCTGGCCGGCTGAGGCTTAGGTACATAATAATAGAAAGGTACTCAAAATCAAAATACTTTATTTCACACAAACCTACATGGGACTTATGACACGTCAGAAGCTAGGTGCACGGTTCCAATTGGGCGTTTCCTATGGAGAAGAGCCAGCAAGAAACTCCACGGTTACCTACGCTTTTAAAAATAACTAATTAGCTTTTACAATGTTTTCAAATTACAGTGTTAAGGGCAGAAAACAAGTAAATGGTCGATGAAATCTACAGTCTACAATGCCAACAACGTGCTCAATTTACGAAAATATAAAAGAACCTCTAAATGACATATATGTGATATGATATCCCCTAATCCGCACTGGGCCCGCGTGGTGGATTACAGACCACTCCCTCTCCAAAATAGAGGAGGCCTGTGTCCCAGCGGTGGGAACATTATAGGCTGCATCATTATGCTTATGCTAAGTACATATATAAAATAAAAATGAAATCATAAAAGTAAAAAAAAATAATGAATGCAGGTATAACAAGCAAGCCAAATTCAAATTCTAAATTAAAAAAAAAAAACAACACAAACAAAAACGAAAATCTAAAAACTTCTTCTCTGTTTTTTCTTTAAAAAGTTTTAAAATGGTAATGGTCCGCCATATTAGCCGTCGAACCAATAACTGCTAGGATAGGTAAATTTGACTGAATTTTATATAAAGCAATATCCCTAAATCTAGACGATCAGGTGCCCATCCTTCTATAAAACAGGTGGAAGCAGCTGTTTGTTACACTTTCATCTAGTAAATTGAACCCAATTGTTGTTTTTGAAAAGGTTTCTTTCTTTTTCAGGTACCATATTACTAAGGCGTATGTGGGTACACACCTAATGAATCTATTAATATACGCAAGCATACTAGATCAGCTACTAATCTCAAACGAAAACTCTGCTTTACTACCAGTTTGCATAATCATCATCATCATCATCATCAGCCTATAATGTTCCCACTGCTGGGACACAGGCCTCCTCTCTGTGAGAGGGAGTGGGCCGGGCATAATAGTTTCAATTAATATGCAAATAAACTCTATTTCATAATGGTGAGATTGCCAGTCGTATTCCATCAAGACACCTTAGAACCCAGGACCTCTTGATCAGCAGAAGCGCTTGCGATCACTAAACCATGGAGGCAGAGCGTACAACAAATGGCTTAGTTGCGTCCACCTAAATCATAACAGTATCTCTACAGACAGATGTAACATTGTTAACTAAATGTTTCAACAGAAATTAACATTCCTTCCGTGAGAGATGCTGGCGTGTAGCCGATGTATCGATCGTCTCACCGCGCACGTTCCCTGCGCCGCGGGATGAAACCTCCCCACAGTACGAGCCACCGTGCCGAGCAGCCATTGTATCCAAGAATACGGTTTTAAAAATGATAAAACCGAACAAAAATCAACCGTGAAACGTCGAAACAACGGGCCAGTGGACGACATTAGTGAAAACTATACAATTACATAAAAGTTTCCCCGGAAACAATGAGTAAAGTAACGTAAATCAGGGAAAAAATGGCTGCTCCAAATACCAAAGGCACGTTAAAACTATAATGTAATAAAAATTACCATAAAGTAGTGTAAAGAAGTCTTCCAAAATAGTGTTAAGAATAAAAAATATTATATTAAAAAATTTGTTCGTGAAATTAGAAGTGAAAAAAATATATTTAATGTTATTATTAAAAATCGATGTCTTCCCGTTGATGTCAATTTTAAAGTTTAATTGAAGAAAAAAATTAAGGTCGAAAATTCGACAATAGTACATTAGAAGCGTTAGTAAAATAAGTTGACGGCTTCTACAGCCTAAATAAAGAGTGCTAGGAGGTTGTAAACCAGCTTCAAAATGCATCATCTAGCCAAGTTCAAGTTGCCTCCCCTGAGGAATGTCCTGGACGTCACCATGCAGACGGTCCGCCAGCAGATCCCGGAGAAGCCAGGCGCACCCCCGCGTCCTCCGCAAAATGTCAGGTTCGCGAACGTAGGTGAGTCTACTACACAAGGTCAGTAGAATGAAGACTTTATAGGTACTCGTAAGAGAATATTTTATAATCATAATGGTTCCCTCCCATGAATACCCTTCCTAATACCTAGGTACCTATAAAAAGAAAACTTGACTGTTACTGAACTTCCAACACCAAATTGGTCATATAACCAAATCAAAAATGTTAAAAAATGCTGAATCTTCAGAACACAAAATAAATAACAACAGTTTATCTTGTCAAGTCACTTAGCATAGATACTGTTACATGTTCGACTTGTACAATTTTCAGACAATATGGGTGAAAGCTGCGAACTTTCAACTATGAATGAAACCACATCACCCAGTTACCAGTCGACGAATCCGACTAACCCGTTCCTAAGCGGAGCCCTGCAGGCCGAGGATTCCTTCACCAGCTATCAGAACACGTATCCCCAGCAAGATGGGGTAGCTCCTAGGTAAAAACATCGCTTACAAAGCAACATCAACCAAAGCAATGAATAAATTAGATTCTTCTTCATTTTACTTATAATTTCAGGACTCAGAGCATGCAAAGCGTAGATTTTTATGCTTCATCTGAAGAAGGTGGTGGTTTCGAGGAAGGCGGAGGCCCGCCTGGTGCGAAGATCAACGAATACCAAGCGGCTTGGAACGTCACCAATGCTATTCAGGTATTTTAAACAAAAAAAGTTCATCAATTCATAGTTTAAACGTAACTTCGGCTAAAACTTTGCTTTTGTTCTCTTTTCAGGGTATGTTCGTAGTATCCCTGCCTTTTGCCGTCCTACAAGGCGGTTACTGGGCGATCGCTGCGATGATCGGCATCGCCCACATTTGCTGCTACACTGGTAAGATCCTCGTTGAATGCCTCTACGAAGACGATCCCGTATCTGGGCAACGCGTCAGAGTCCGTGACTCTTACGTCAGCATCGCAAAAGAATGCTTCGGCAGAAAATATGGCGCAAGAATTGTCAATCTCGCTCAAATTATTGAACTTCTCATGACATGCATTCTCTACGTCGTCGTGTGTGGAGATCTCATGATCGGAACCTTCCCTGACGGCGCCATTGACACGCGGTCCTGGATGATGTTGATAGGAATCTTTCTTTTGCCCCTGGCTTTCCTAAAGTCACTGAAAAGCGTCAGTATGCTATCCTTCTGGTGCACCATGAGCCACTTGATCATCAACGCTATTGTCCTGGGCTATTGTATTCTTAACATCGGTGATTGGGGCTGGTCCAAGGTGAAATGGACTTTGGATTTTGAGAACTTCCCAATCAGTTTGGGCGTCATCGTATTCTCATACACCTCACAGATTTTTCTGCCAACGTTAGAAGGAAATATGGAGGATCGGTCCAAATTCGAATGGATGTTAGATTGGTCACATATCGCAGCTGCCGCATTTAAATCTATATTTGGATACTTGTGCTTTTTGACCTTCCAAAACGATACTCAGCAAGTTATTACGAATAACTTACGTTCAGCTGGGTTCAAAGGTCTTGTCAACTTTTTCCTTGTCGTCAAGGCGGTACTCAGTTACCCTCTGCCTTATTATGCGGCGTGCGATTTGCTCGAGCGTGCTCTATTTAGAGGCAAACCTAAAACATTTTTCCCTGTAATTTATGCGCTAGATGGAGAACTGAAAGTGTGGGGACTTGCATGGAGACTGGGTGTGATAATGTTCACTATTTTGATGGCAATATTTATTCCCCACTTCGCTATTTTGATGGGATTCATCGGTAGTTTCACGGGAACTATGTTGAGCTTCATCTGGCCAGCGTACTTCCACCTCAAATTGAAAGGCAATACGCTGGAAACGACTAGAATCGCATATGATTACTTTATAATATGCCTCGGTGTCCTTTTTGGAGTCATCGGTATGTACGATTCTGGCTCAGCCCTGATCAAGGCGTTCAAGATAGGTTTGCCGTTCTAATTTCCCATAATATTAGACTCATTGTTGAACTATTTTTAGATTTATGCACACATCGTAAATTATACTTTGTCGCAATAATTAAGCGGCTGAATGTTGAATGCATGATGATTTATGTACCTAGACCGATGTATTGATAAGTTTTGTATCTTAGGTCTGTTTAGTACATGGGCAAATAGGTTTTGTTAGCGAATCTTACTTTCTTCGTATAGAGATAATAATAATGTATAAGAGAACGATCGCCTTTTGCCTTCGCTACTTCGTTTTACTTCAGATTTTTATGTAAATAGTTATAATTGTCTAGCTAACTTTACAAACATATGATATACTGTTAATCCAATGTCTTCCAATGAAAATATTATGTTTTTGAATATGTAACAACGAAGTCTTCCATTGATAATGATGCTATTGAAAAAGCCTCATTATTTGCTTGTACGTATTAATATCAAAAACATATTTGGATAATATTTACATTAATCTTAGGTATTGTATCGTAGTAAAATTATTGAGGTTCTAGTAAATCCTTATTTACTCCGATTTCGAAATAAAGAACAAATCTGTTATATTGAACATTTTTACTTTTACACAAAAATGTGGCTTTTTATAATTTTACTGTGTTTAGTCATACTGAAAGATCTATTTACAAACTTATACAATTTATTTAATAAGAAGAATGTTGGTGGAGTATACTAGACTATTATCCTGACGATTATATCCAAATGATGTCTTCCATTTTCTAAATATAATTGTTGTTGATTATATTAATAGAGTATTGTACTAAATTATACATGTTGATTAGACTAGTTAGTTACGTTACATGAAGATATTGTGAGAATATGTGATTATTGTGATACCAACGTTTTGAAACTTTATATTAGGTATACAGATTTCGGTAAAAAATAATAAAGATAAAATAATAGCTAGAAAATTTAAACATTTGACAATAATAATTGTAAATCAAGAGGGAATGATGAATCAGCCAAAGACAAAAAATACGGCTAAGGATAATTGTTACAAGGCTGCAAGCTATCGGCAATCATTGTAGACGAAGACTGCAGCCTACATATCTACGAATCTCGAAGTTACATAGAACTCATAAGTCGGCACGACTCTTGTCACGAATACCTATGTGTCGTTTTATATGACTCACTGCAACAGGTTTTGAAATCAGTTTCAACAATATGAAGGGTAATTAAGTACCCTGCATATAAAACTATATAAAATATTCTTTATGTAAAGAAAACTCACATGCTAGTCTATGAAATCCACCATCTGTATATCTAGCATAAGAAATTGGGCTTCCAAGATTTCGGCGGTAAAATCTTTATGAATAAAAAAGATGCTTGTCTTCAATTACGCCTAACCGTTTAGTTTTGATTAAAATATCCATGCTTATATCCATATGAATATTTAGAAATGTATCCAAGTGCAATAATGTTGTATAAAAATACTTAATAATATGTATTGTGATGAAATGAACAATTCTAGGTGTGTATTTTAAATAATATAAAATGTTATTCGATATTTGTTTTATTTCTATTATTGTGGTAATACTAAATCCTCTGTGCATAAATAATGCGTGAAAAGTAGTAAAGGGCTGATTATACTTCCTTGTGGCACCCCTTGACGTAGTTTATCTCCCAAGACTCTAGACGTTATCAAAACATGTTTATGATTTGCAGGCAGTTTTGTGAAACACTCTCCGAGAGCTAAAGACATTTTCTTTTAATACTTCATATTGTAATAAGTATATCAAAATTTAGAACAAAGTGTATCAAAAGCTACTGAGGGTTTTTTTTAATAACATTTACGATTTGGGATGATAATATTTAGGTAGGTAATCAAATAAGTTGTTTCAGAAACTTTTGAATTGCTATGGACGAGGAGTACTTCTTTATGCACTTGTATTTCGAACATATATTATTTGTGTTATTTATTTCGAACATATATAATAGCAACCTATAATGTTCCCACTGCTGGGACTCACGTCCCTCTCAGTGAGAGGGAGTAGGTGTAATCCACCTAACGTCGACATAATCCTGTTTTTTGATACCTGCATAAAAAACATACGGGTGTGGTAACTCAATTGTCACTAATGAGACACAATACATTTCTATTGTTACCGATCTCTGGGAAATTTCTTGACAGTTGAAGATCTGGCTTCGTTAAAAAAACGTTTTAAATTGAAGTATTTCTTTTTCCATGAAACAAGCTCATAAAATGTCATAGTCTCAATAAAATAATAAGTATCAAGGTCAAGATATTGATAAAGTAAACCATTTAAATTGGCAATTTGTTTAATTGTTCCCGCGCGCGTTACCCGATCAGCCGCCATGTTTACAAAATGGACGCGCGCATTCACGCATGCGTGCTGTTTCTATTATGTCTCTTCCTTATACAGATAACTGTAAGTATTCTTCTTATAATGTGTTTTTAAAACCGTTTAAAAAGGTTCTATGGTGGGCGCCATTAAAATGATTTTTTTCAGTTCGTTAAATATTTAATTTATGTTTTTTAATTAATCTCGGACTTCGAAACTATGTTTGTCCTATTTAAACATGATGATGACTTTAAAAATGGCAGACAGCATCTCTTAGATCAGCTGATCTATTATGTAAAAATCTCACCTTAAAAACTTAGGTGAAGTGAGCGTGACATGGGCGTAGCTAGGGGGGGGGGCAAGGGTGGGCAATGCCTACCCTAGAAACTTCTTTGCCCATCCTAGAAAAATCGACGGTATTGAACTTACTGTTTAATCGCTTTTTATTAGAGCCGTACATTTTGACCAAGATGTAGATAAGGTTTGTAGGGTTAGGCCTCGTAGGGTTAGGGGCTTGGCTCTGGGGGAACCCCCACAGCGCATACTTCCTCGTAGTTTCCCCCGGGCAACGCCGTGTCTGACCACCGTAACGGAGTGGCAGACCGGCGGCTAAAGTGCGCTGTGATTCGCAGACATTGATGCGGTCGTCTGCGAACATGACGAAACAAAAAACCGTGCGTGACGCCTCAGGGCGTTTTACTTCGAATCGCTCCTCCCAGGGCGATTCAAACGGCCCTTCTCAGGGCCAATCCAACGGCCCTTCTCAGGGCCACGCCGGCGATGCTTTGGCGTCGGAAGCTGACCGCGCACCGTCTGCGGCCAGCCTGTTTAGTAGGCCAGACGAGTTGTCGGACTCCGACAACTCCAACATGGACACGTCGGCGGCCGAAAACGACCGCCTCAAACGGAAGAGGGCCTACCTGAGGCCCGGGTCTGAGGGCTCCTCGGAGTCGGCCGAAAGAAGGGCTAAGAAGAAGTCGAAGTCTAAAAAGGCTTCGACTTCTACCCACGATGTTGGCTTGGTGGACGCTGAGCGCCAGCTAAACCTGGCGAAAAGGGTGCAGCTCCAACAAGACCTGGAGGAGAGGGTCGCTGCGAAGGAGCGCCAGGCGCAAATCGCCCGGTCGAGGGCTGGCTATGGTGCATCGATTGTGCTATACGCCGACCACTCCCTGGCGGACCTGGAGCGCATGGCGCAGGAGGACAAGGAGGAGGTCTTGGAGGTCGCCTCAAAGTCCTCCAACTTGAAGGGGACCTTCCAGAAGGCCCTCAAATGCCGGGCCACCAGTCTGCACGGCATTGTGTTGGAGCTGGTGAGTCGGACGGCCACGGACGAGACGCGGCAGCTGCAGATGAAGGTGGATCGCCTGCAGGCGGAGGTCAGCCAGCTACACCAGAAGCTGGCTGAGGCCACGGCCCGGCCTGCCCAACCTGCCCCGGGTCCGGTGGTAGGAGGCTCCTCCTCCTCCCCTTCCAACCTTGAAGATATAATCCGAAAGGTTGTCATGGAGGAGAGGGCCTTCACCAGAGCCTGCTTTGCAGGCATCGAGGACCGGCTCTTGCCGGAAAGGCGGCTCCGCCCGCCGCTAGCGGCGGAAAAGATGCCACCCCCGAGGGAGCCGGAACCTGCGCCTCTAGCAGGCCCGGCATCTGACGCGCAGCCACAGGCTCCGAAGCCCTCCAAAGGCAAGGGCAAGGGCAAGGGCAAGAGGACCAAGGTGGCTTCTCAAACCGCCACCACAAGTGCGGAGGGAACCCCTGCGGAACGCCGTCGAAGCCGGCGTTCCGCAGGGGTCAGTCATAGGACCTCTCCTCTGGAACGTCGGCTATGATTGGCTCCTGCGGGGAACTCTCCTCCGAGGCACGAGTGTCGTGTGCTACGCGGATGACACTCTCCTCACCGCCCGGGGGGGGAGTTTCAGGGAGGCGGCCAACTTGGCCTCGGCGGGCGGATCCTTGGTCGCAGGGAGGATCCGCCGCCTAGGTTTAACGGTGGCGTTGCACAAAACCGAGGCCGTGTTCTTCCACGGACCTCGGCAGCGCGCCCCCCCACCTGACGCCCATATCTTCGTGGACGGCGTCAAAATTGAGGTCAAGGCCCAGATGAAGTACCTGGGTCTTGTAATTGACAGCAGGTGGCGCTTCGGTCCGCATTTTAGCGGGCTGTCGACGCGCCTGTTGAAGACCGCGGGCGCGCTGTCGTGGCTGCTTCCCAACTTGGGGGGGCCCAGCGCACGATGCCGGCAACTTTACGCCGGCATCCTGAAGAGTATGGCCCTCTACGGAGCCCCTATCTGGGAGGACTCCCTCCATAGGAGGGAGAATGCTGCCGCCTTGCGGGCACCCCAAAGGGCCATAGCCCAGCGGGTGGCGCGGGCCTACCGAACGGTGGGCTTCGCGGCAGCATGTGCTCTGGCGGGCACCCCTCCTTGGGAACTCGAGGCGTGGGTGCTCGCCAGAGTATATGAATGGACGGCGGGGCGGAGGGCGAGAGGAGAACGCCCAGCCCAGGAAGAGCGGGAGGCCGTCCGGCGGGAGGCGAGGGACGCTATCGTCGTCCATTGGACGGGGGACCTCGCCACCGCAGCCTTCGGCCGCCGAACCCTCGACGCGATTGGGCCAGTACTGCGAGACTGGCTCGAGCGGTCGCATGGATTCCTCTCCTTCCGGCTGGTGCAGGTGCTGTCCGGACACGGTTGTTTCGGATCGTACCTGCACCGAATCGGACGGGAGGAGATGCCGTCGTGCCACGACTGTGGCGCGGCGGGGGACACGGCGCAGCACACCCTCGAGGTGTGCCCGTCGTGGTCCGAGCCGCGCCGCAGTCTCATCGCGGTGATCGGACCGGACCTATCACTCCCCGGCTTGGTTAACGCCATGCTGAGGGATGAGAGGTCCTGGGCGGCAGTCGCCTCGTTCTGCGAACACGTCATGTCCCAGAAGGAGGCGGCGGAGCGCGCGCGGGAGGAAGATCCTCACGCGGCGTTGCTCCGAAGGCGGAGGAGGGGTCGAAGAAGACGTCAGTTTGACAGTCATCTCCGACTCCTCCCAGATGGAGGCCAGCAGGCAACAGGTGCGGGGGCACCTTTGCCTGTATTGCACAGGCCCCCATCAGTGTTGGACGGGAATGGCCAGGTGCTCCCGGCTATTCCCGTAGCCCCCCAGAGCCGGTTTCCCATGGCCCTCCCATCACGGCGATGTGGGGACACCGCTGAGTTTTAGTGGGTATACTGTCGGTGTGTAATTCCGACAGGAGTCCCACATACCCCGTCTCGTCCCCCACGAGCGGGGATGCGTAACGCATTTCTCAGCGAAAAAAAAAAAAAAAAAAAAAAAAAAAAAAAAAAAAAAAAGGGGCTTGGCTCTGATAACTTTTTAACACTGAAAGCGTTACTTAAGTCTTGGCAATCTACTTTACATAAAACATTTTTGGTGGGGTTATTTATTACGAGGCGTCATTTATGATCTCTCATTAAATGACTGTGGTTAGTTCAGCTGGACGCCCCCACCTAGACAAAATCTCTAGCTACGTCAATGACCTTGAAGTGAGCTGTGTTTCCACCTGATGCTAGGAATTGAGACTATTGATAGCTGCTCTATAGGTGGTGGAAAGACACCTCACTTCACCACCTAAGTTCTCACGGTGAGATTTTCACAAAATTGACCTTTCTCTGCCTTGCTTTTCCATACCTTTACCATGAGCTATGTCTTTCGTGTAATTATTTTAAATAAGGTTAGGTACTCGTAGTTATTTAAATGGGCAAACAAGAGAAAATACTAATCACTCTCTCTCATCTAACTCGCCGAATAAACGAACTATCATTTGATTTTGAACTTACACTTTCTTCCTTCTTACCTAGCGACCGTACAACATACGAAACCACCCATGCTGCCTCGAGTCGAACGAGAACCTTACCCTTGCCATGATCATAGACGCGTTCGAGATCTACGGCCACGACCCCACAGACAAACTGGACAACCTGTGGCTCTACCAGAACGAGATGTTGAGGATCAAGACTGCTGAGGACCAGGTACCAACACCCTACTCCAAAAAAAACAAAAGAATATCTGCCGATCTATTTCTAAAAATCTCACTGTGGAAACGGGTGAAGTGAGCTTGAAATGAACTGTCATTCCACCTTCAGCTGGGGATTGACACTATTGATAGCTAACTTCACCTAAGTTTTCACGGTGAGACCGGCACGGCCGAGGTTGTATTCGAAACTCTTTCTCTCTTGTGTTTCCACGAGCTTTTTGAAACTTGCTCAATCAGTAGTGAAAAGTTTAACCAGTCACCACGTTGACAGCTGGGCTAGATTACCATGGAAGGCTGGACGTTCTTCACTCGATCCTTTACCTAGATCCTTTAATTTCGCCCGTCTTCGCTACTTCTTTTGTGCAGTAATCTCTCTCTGCTAAGTTATTCTCTACTAAGTTATTCTCTACTAAGTTCTCTAGTAAGTAAGTAGTTCACTGCTAAGTTATAAAATTATAGCTTTATAATTTTAAATTTTATTGTAAAAGTTTTGAATTTTGTTTCCTAGTACCTTATCAACGAGAGAGTCCACATAGCATCAGATCATTTAGGCCGATTTGTTAGACTACACATACATGAACTTAAGGTAAGTCCAAAAATGGTTTAACTACTCCAAAATAGATACAATGCAAGAATATTAAATTCCAAGTAGTCGTGGAAATCGATCGCTAAACCTACTAGCTACTGCATAAGGCTATGGACCATTCTTTTTACTGCCTAGACTTTACTTATTGCTTTTCATGACTTAACACCGGCCAGGTCCTGCTAATCACGTTAGATGACGTCATAGACAACATGCTGACGATGTATGAGAACCACAACGCGGTGGCTGCTGAACGAAAGGCCACCTACACTGGAGGCCCCGTACCTATGGAGTTTTATATGAGCCAAGGTAAGGCCTTAATCCTTATTCATGGACGGATTGAGGGAGTAAGTCAAGATAGAAAAGAAGAGTTCTCACTTCTCTTCTATCTTGACTCTACTCCCTCCTCGTCTCTTCTCTTCTGGGAAGAATAGAAGAGAGGAAAGATACGTAGATATAGAGACCAATTAACTTGGTCTCTATATCTACGGATCTTTCCCTAGACAAGAAAAGTATAGCTCTGGATATTTTTTTTTATGTAACTTGGCCGAAATGAGTATAGCGAATCGATACATATATATACGCTGTAATTTCGACGAAAAGCTCTCCTCTCGTCCAGAAAACGATGACATTAGTTTAAAGACCACTTTAAACCTATCAGCATCGTATTCATTTTCAATTCATCTGTTTTCCACCTCTTAAACTACCTACCGAATAGTCGATCATTGAAACTTTGTCCCCCAGAATTTTACTGCGGCAGAAACGTATACATCTTCATATCGGAGCTCTACAGCGATATTTACGACATGGGCAGAGGGGTAGCTCCCTACTGCAAAGACAGATCCTTCGTCTTTCTCGGGTTTCTGCACTTCCACGATGAATCGAAGTACTATCTATTGGACGACCCGAGTATTTCTTTCCCAACTGACAACTACCTGCATGGTTTGGAGTGCCATATAGGTATTTGTGTATTCAGGTTAGTCCATTTCATATTTAGTAATCTCATAGTGAGAATGATGGTTCGATGGATGGTGGAATGGTTCTTTCGATACTATCTCTGTACTGTACCTAATACCTATGCACTATGGTTCCAATCGAATTCAAACACGCCATAGCTAGTTTGCAACAGTCACACAAGTCCTCCTTACGAAAGAATGCTAGTTAGGTACATGTCCTTTCAAAGTTATTTTACCGCAGATTTTGCATTACTGGTCCAAATCAGTGATCTTTATAGATTTTGCAGTTGGGTTGCTGCCACTGACAGGTCTTTCAAAATCATTGTGATCTAAATACGTTTATTCCCGATGTCCACTGGGGGACAGCGAAACAACTTTTAAAAATTATTCTCGATGTCCATCACTGGGAGACACTTTATGGTTTTAATAGTTCGAATCTGTTCCAAAACCGAATCGGGCACCCCCGACTTCACGTAGTCTTTTGTCTGCTACCCCTAGAGTGTATATAAAGACCGGAGGCGCGAAGGGAGAGCAACCCCTGCCTTCGGCTTGCTGGTCGCATCAGGCGACCATCCTCAGCCGCTACGGCTCGCACGGGTGCCTATGTTACGTAAGGCCGGAGGGGTTGCACTTCCCACAGCGCCGGAGATGATGCAGAAGCAACTTTAAAGTGTTTTGAGGTTAGGTTACAATAATCATTTGTCCCTCAGTGGTGGACAACGAGAATAATTTTTAAAAGTTGTTTCGGTGTCCCGCAGTGGTGGCCAACAATTAGTGGTGGACATCGGGAATAATCGTGATCTTTATTCTCGCCACAATAAGGTTTCCTGCTGTTAGAGGTAAAATAACTGTAAACGGACTGTAATTATATGTGAAAAAGGTTTTAATGTAATCGATAGGTATCTGTTCTAAAAGGTTTCCCTTCAAAAAGCTCGTGCAAAGAGTCCGCGACGTGTCCACTCTACCGAAGGCTATCGTAAAGTGTGGTACAGAGATGTACAAGCTGCCTCCGCTGTCTGCTGCGTCCTGCATCATCACGTCAGGAACTTTCATACTGGACTTCAATATACAGGGCGTGCGCTACCGGCACTACGATTATTTGCTGGTAAGAACATGTTATTTTCACGCGGCTATGATAATTGATACTCCCTGACCTTTTAAAACACGACTTTGATGACCGGTCAACTGATTCTATACATAATAATTGTATTGCTTGGAAAAATTTAACTGCAGTTTACAGTTGGTACTGGCTTTCGCTCACAGTTTACACTATGGGTTGTGGCCGTTTAAGTGAATCTTCGAGCTCATTTGACAAATTCTGTGTGTAGGGGACAAAATATTCTCAGGAACGGACATTCGTCAGTTATAAAGCATCCGTTACAACCAGTTTGAGAGAGAGTGGACCGTAACAATAGACTCCTTGACACAGTCATATTCTTAAACATCGTCCTTAGGCTTAATTACCTAATATTCTTAAAGACGACCCCATTCTTAGGGTTGATTTTTTCCAACGTCAGATAATTTTATCGGAGGAATAATTTTGAATTTTGGACAGTTCTTCCATACAAAAATTCCATAAAATTTTATTCCACGAATAAAAATTTACCTGTCGATTGAAAAATCAGCCCTTAGCAAACTTTATGTGATTTATTTGCAGACTATACCCAACGGTAACACGTACTACACCAAAGAGCAGCACTCTCCGTTGATCTGTGACCATCACGTCTGTGAGTGGAACTACACCAACCACTATGGAGGTAAAATATCATCATAATCTGCCTAACATTTCCCTACTGGAAGTCGACCCCAACATATGGGGTCGACTTCCAGTCTAACCGGATGCAGCTGAATACCAGTACCTATTTTACATGGAGCGACAGTTCTTATAAGACCTCCGTTAAGTCATCATCATCATCATCATTTCAGCCGAAAGACGTCCACTGCTGGACATAGGCCTCCCCCAAGCACCTCCACTTCGACCGGTTTTGTGCTTCTCGCATCCAACGAGTTCCTGCGGCCTTCACAAGGTCGTCGGTCCACCTTGTGGGAGGCCTTCCAACGCTACGCCTTCCGGTACGCGGTCGCCACTCCAGAACCTTTCGGCCCCATCGGCCATCTGTTCTGCGAGCAATGTGCCCTGCCCACTGCCACTTAAGTTTGGCAATTCTTCGGGCTATGTCGGTTACCTTAGTTCTCCTGCGGATCTCTTCATTTCTGAATCGATCCCGCAGGGAAACTCCAAGCATAGCCCTCTCCATTGCCCTTTGAGTGACCTTCAGCCTTCTAATAAGGCCCATTGTGAGCGACCACGTTTCAGTGCCATATGTCATCACTGGCAACACGCACTGGTCAAAGACTTTCGTCTTGAGACACTGCGGTATGTGGGACGAGAAGATATTGCGTAGCTTCCCGAACGCTGCCCAGCCGAGTCGGATTCGACGGTTGACCTCTTTCTCGAAGTTGGACCTACCTAACTGGACAGTTTGTCCTAGGTAAATATACTCGTCCACGACTTCGAGTGTAGCGTCTCCGATCTTCATGAGAGTGGGTGTTACATGGGCATTTGACATGACCTTCGTTTTGTCCATGTTCATTTTCAGACCCACTCTTTCAGAGGCTCTACTGAGGTCGTCGAGCATTGTACTGAGGTCCTCCATAGTTTCAGCCATGACTACTATGTCGTCGGCAAACCGAAGGTGAGTTATGTACTCGCCATTGATGTTAATGCCAGCTCCTTTCCAGTCCAGAACCTTGAAGACATCCTCCAGAGCAGCGGTGAACAGTTTCGGAGAGATAACGTCTCCCTGTCTCACACCTCGCTGCAGAAGGATAGGTTTCGAGGCCTGGTCCTGGAGTCGAACTGACATAGTGGCGTTTTCGTACAGACACTTCAGCACCTCGATGTACCGATAGTCGATCTGGCACCGTTGAAGAGACTGCAGTACAGCCCATGTCTCGATCGAATCAAAGGCTTTCTCGTAGTCCACAAACGCTAAGCAGAGAGGCAGGTTATACTCTTCGGTCTTCTGTATAACCTGTCGCAGCGTATGTATGTGGTCTACGGTGCTAAAGCCTTTACGGAATCCGGCTTGTTCGGGAGGCTGGAAGTCGTCGAACCTGCGCGCGAGACGGTTCGTGATGACTCTCGAAAACAGCTTGTAGACATGGCTCAGAAGTGAGATGGGCCTATAATTCTTAAGAAGGGCATTGTCACCCTTCTTAAAGAAAAGTATCACCACACCTCTGTTCCATGCCTGTGGTGTTTTACCCTCGAGTATGACGGAATCAAACAGCCTCTGAAGGGCCTTAAGAACAGGTTTTCCGCCGGCCCTCAGAAGCTCGGCCGTAATTCCGTCATCACCCGGTGCCTTGTTGTTTTTAAGCTGCTTCAGAGCCATCCTAATCTCGTACAGGCTGACGTCCGGGATGTCTTCGGTATAGTGTCGGGTCAATCTAGCTCTTGGGTCGTTTGCCAGATTCGTAACGGGGTTGCTTGTTGACGTGTATAACTGCCCATAGAACCTCTCGATCTCTCTCAACAGCTCAGGTTTGGCGGATACGATCCTGCCATCATCAGTCTTCAGTTTCATAAGCTGGCTCTGCCCAATAGACAGATCTCTAGCAAAAACCTTGGAGCCTCTATTTTGCTCTATCGCTTCCTCAATACGGTCTGTATTGAAGCGGCGAAGGTCGCTTTTCAAGGACTTAGAGATCTGTCTGTTGAGCCGCCGGTACTTGAGAACATCATCTGAAGACTGCAGGACCATCTCGCGCCTCTCCTTCATGAGCCGCAAAGTAGGATCAGAGAGCTTCTTTTCGTGTTCGTACGACGGGTCTTGAAGATCTTAGACCCGACCGTATGGACAGCTTCCACGAACCCATCGTTATATTCGTCCACGGAGCTCCCCAGGCACTCGAAGCGATTCTGAAGTTCGAGCTGAAAACTCTCGGGGTTTTGAACTTGGATCGGCGCTGGGCGGAGCGTAGACCTCATTAGTCGAGACCTTTCCAGCTTTATATTTAAGTTCAATGTGCCTCTTACCATTCGGTGATCACTTCCGGTTTTCACCGCGTTGATCACAGAGACATCATTGAATATTTGCTTCTTCGTCGACATAATGAAGTCAATCTCATTTTAGTTGCGCCATCCGGGCTCTGCCAGGTCCACTTTCTGTGCTCACGTTTTCTGAAGAAGGAATTCATCATAAAGAGGCCTTCCTTCTCCATAAAACTAGCCAGTAGATGGCCCCGGTGGTTCCGTCGTCCAACTCCAAATTGCCCCATTCGCAGCTCATCATCGCTTCGCTTACCCAGTTTCGCGTTAAAGTCCCCCATGACAACGGTGAAGTGAGTTTTAGAGCCATGCATGGCTCTGGAAATATCCTCATACATGGTCTCCACCTCATCGTCGGGGTGTGACGAGGTCGGGGCGTAAACCTGTACGACCTTCAGCGAATACCTTGCGGATATTCTGAGTATAAGGTACGCCACCCTGGTCGACACACTCTCGATCTTCACCACGTTGCTCACAAGGGACTTGTGGACGATAAACCCGACACCACCTTCGGACTGCTGGTCGCCCTCCCGGAAATAGAGCAAGTTGCCAGATTTAAGGATTATCGAGTCCTCCCCCTCTCTTCGGACTTCAGATAATCCCACTATGCCCCATCGCAACCTGCTCAATTCTTCCTCGAGTTCGGAGATCTTCTCGTCGGTCCGGAGTGTACGCGTGTTGTATGTTGCCAGATCCAGTTTTCGGTGATTTTGCTAGCCGGATCTCTTCCGGGGATTCTTAGCACCCCTTGCCTCACCGTGGCCTTGGCCGCTACCGTAGCCAAGGGTAGGCGGGCCGCCGGGCACTAGGGGCCAAGTATTTTTTGTGCTTGTCATTGGGGGGATTTGCCATAATCGCCACGCTTGGCATGCGGGTTGGCGATCGCAGTATGATAGTAAATGCATAGAGAACGCTGCTGCCCATTCTCCGGTACGTCCCTTAGTCGCCTTTTACGACACCCATGGGAAGAAGGGGGGTGGTGCTATTCTTTAAGTCCGGCACCACACTGACCTTCGTTAAGTGGTCATAGTGAATTAGGGCCCTGTTCTATCATCAACGTCGAAGGTAGAAAACAACATGCTGCTCTGACCCCAAAGAAATTGGAATAAGGGTTCTACCCTTATTTCGAATTCTTTGGGATTCCTTTCTTATCTCTAAAACATGTTCTCTTACAATCATTTTATCTTCGGACATTGTATTTCACTGCATGATTGATCTCGTCGATTACGTTTAGCCACTTACTATCACACTAATATTAAAAAGGCCAAAGTTTGTGAGTGTGTGTGTTTATATGTTTGTTACTTCTTTACGCTCAAACGGCTGGACCAATTTTGATAAAAATTTATATGGAGGTAGCTGTCACCCTGGATTAACTTAGGCTACTTAGGTAATTTTTATACCGATATTCCCACGGGATCGAAACTTATGCGGGTGAAACCGCAGGGCGCAGCTAGTGAATAAATGAAACAAAGTCGGGTTAGTTACACCGCCCGACATTTATGATCTTTGATGTGTTGGATCTCTCTCCGCCCCAAATAGCAGAATAACTACAAAAACATAAGTAGTGCCTAGGTAAAATTCACAAAAACAAAAAATTTATATACCTAATTCGTTTTCTCATACATTCGTTCTTATCCATACTGAGGCGGTACGAAGTTCGCCGGGTCAGCTCAGTTGCTCAGTTGTTGATAGAAATGAGATTTAATAATATGACAACGAATATTTTTCTTTACATAGTTCTTCGAGAATTGAAACAAAACAGTATCATAACTTCGACAAACGATCATTTCCTAACACACCAGCCAAATCTTCTGTTTCCCAGGTCCGTTCCTGATCCCTGGCGACCCGGGGTCTGGCATCGACGCAGTGCCGCCATACATCGAGCCCACGCCAAAGCCAGAAATAGAGGAAGACAACATCACCGTGCCTTGTAAGATTCTACCAAACTTTATGAGAGCAAAGAAATACTAATATGTGAGCTGAAATACTGTGTTTATTGATAATTCTGAAACCACCTTCGATTGCCTAAGAGATGCACTAAGCTACGTAGCAAAGGTTGTGTATAATATGAACCATTAGGATCGTTTGATTTTCACAGAACGCTGTGAAGTTTTTTGCATAGGCGCGCATCTTCATAGCACAACTCGCCCTTTCCGCTACACTACTTACCTATGGTGGAACACATAGTTTCGCAGCTTGGCTTCACAGCCTTATGAGTGCATAACCTAGACCGAGCATTTCCATTATCTCGACCACGTACCTACCTGTTCTTAAGCTCAGAGCACTGTGATAGTGCCCATTAGAACACTGAAACAGATCCTTATGATCATCATCAGCCTAGAACAGTCCACTGTTGGACAAAGGCCTCTCGAATCACACGATATTCAAATCCTCCAGCTGCTACCGGGCACTTATACAGGGTGAAATTAAATTCATGGGCATCCTTTTAAGGGGTCATTCATTATGAACAACTTTTACTATGGGACTAAAACTAAACTTGCGAAAAAAAAAACAGCTGTTCCTTGCATTTATGTTCACATAACTCGTCAAAATGTAGGGAAGAGCTGATTTTTTTTCGCGATTTCAGGTTTGGTCCCATAGTAAAAGTTGTTCATAATGATGATTACAATGACCCCTTAAAAGGATGCCCATGAATTCAATTTCACCCTGTAGTGCTAAATATTATTTTGTCTACTCCATGCAGATATTCTGGACGGTTGTTTGTTCATGTACCCGCCAAACTACGGCTCCATCGCGGGCAAGAGTTACCTAGACATGATCGATCTCCACGACGACAGGTTCACCTGCAACTCCGCTGGCGGGAATAAGGTAAGGCGGAAGACTTAGATGAAGTGAGCTGTCATTGGTTCTGATGCTAGGGACTGGTACTATTGACAGTACCTACAGTTCAAGCTCACTTCACCTAAGTTTTCAAGGTAAGATTTTTACAGAATAGATCTGCTGAAAATATCTGAAACGAGGAACTAAAGACTGGGGACCATCTCTAAAAGTTCCGTTTGAATGTTAATCCGATGGAACTATACAAGAAGAGTAGCATTATTCTTAGACTACTTCGAACGTTTAAATACCGAATTCGAAAGAGGAGGTTCTGTATTCGACCAGTAGTAATATGTAGGTACAGTCACCAAAGGAAATACCTAAGTAACCAGTGTCGTCGTCGTCGGATATACCTACCTAGTTGAAGTTTAGTAAGAAACCGGTGGATGTTTTCGAATAAAATTTAATTTAATTAATAGAAAATATACAGTTAATTTATTATATGTTATAGGTATATTATAGTAAATATTATGTATGTGTATATAACCTATTTATGTATTTGTGTACCTAGTTTTAATAGTCTTTTTTTATCATTGTTCCTCTCAACAAAAGCACCTGCCATCTAATCTCTTCACCACCCTTGGTTGAATCTCGGTCTAAAGCATTAAGACCGCCTTTGTACCTTTTTGCGCGAAAAGTTTAAATACCTAAATAAATAAATAATTTATCGAATTAAATTCCATTGGAAAACCTCCATCGGTTTCTCGCCCGCGATTTATTCAAACGCTAATAAATTCGCAACGGAACAGTAACTTTGGCACCATCAATTTTCAACGCCTGACCTCGAGTTAGGCGTTGAAAATTGATGGTGCCAAAGTCACTAGATAAATCTTTAAGGACTTTTATCTTTCCTTCTGTCAAGGGTCTCTACTGGTACCCACAATGGATGGGCGCGATGCCACACCACCCCTACCCAGGGGGGCTCGGCGATCAGAAGGACTTCGATGGGCCCGGAGAGTACTACCCGCACCAGCAGGGTTACGACATGGACGAACAGGATATCGAATAATATATTTCTTACAATTAGCTACTGTTGTTTTATTGTTTAACGTCAGATTTTTGATAGGTATCTACATATATACCTATACTGAAAGCCAGACTATTAGATAATCCGATCCAGCCTGTCCCTTGCTACCCTCCCCAGCGATGTCCTAAGCCGAGGTCCGTATTACACAGCCCTAAGCACTTAGCGTGTAGTCGCTTAGTTATTAAGATTTTAAGCCTTGTCTGGAGGCTTTACCTTATTAAGGCACCCACAGGGACGCCCGGTTAAGCAGCCGACAACCTCCTAGGTAGAATTGCGAGATGCCATTTAAAAAACAGACTTTTGGGCATCGATAGACTTAAGTACTAGTATTTGTGGCAATTGTATAATCAATTTTAAATTGGATAGATGTAAGTTACATTTGCCTTAATTAAATTAATTACATAAGGCTGAGGTAGTTTTAGGAAATTGGCGATAAAAGAAAAAGAAATAAGTATTTTAACAAAATGTAAAACTTAATTTATTATAAAAATAAACGTAAAATATGCAACTGTTAACACACTTAAATATAACTCTCCAAAAACCTCCGCTCGATAACGCTACCGCGAGGCAGCACGAAAAACGCGGGTGTCCCTGCTTTCAGCTCGAAATACTTCGTCACTAATAAATCTCCCAGATTCTTTGCAGGATCAATCACGTGAGGCATTTTATCGTAACCTTCGAAGTAAACATTAATTTTCGAACAATTGTATTTGTTCTCTTCATCCCACGGCGCTGGGAAGACCTGTTCTAATTGACTTTGCAGAGGCACGTTTTCAGGGCAATCTCTAATGAAATCAGTCATTTGGTATTCCGGATATAGAAGTAATACAGGCCACCTTAATATACCATCTTCGATATGTACTATGGCATCCTGGGACCCTGGTAAACTAGGTTCTAATTTCGACAGATCTATATCATCTTCGTCATCGCATTTCGATATTTTAATTCCTCGTTCAATGATTGCTTTGATCACCAACTCTTTTTGCTCACCATCCTTTACATTTTTCCTCTCTTTCTTTCTTTGGTCGCGATCGTGTTGTAACTTCTTCTTTTTTGCTGTGTTGAGGAGTTCTATTATTTCTTTGTCTTTTTTTTCGCCTTCTAATAGTTTTTCACAGTGTTCAATGCAGGAGTCGTATTTGGTTACTTCGAGGGCTGCCTTGGCGGCGCGTACCCGCGCCTTGGTGTGGTTTGGGTTGAAAGTTAAGGCCTTCTCGCTGTCAAATAAGGCTGACCTGTAGTTCTTTAGATGCCAATGTGATGCTGCTCGGTTGTTGTATAGACTTGCATTGACGTCGGCGTCATTACATCTCTGCTTGATGCCTTCGGTGTAACTGCAAAATATTTATATTGGTACTGTTATTTGCATGTACTTTCGTTCTTTATTTTATTTTTATCTTTTTATTGATTTAATTTAATTATCTAATTTGCTAAGAAAACATGAATATAATAACGTCCTATATCAAATAAAGAAAAAAACCGGCCAAGTGCGAGTCGGACTCGCGCACCGAGGGTTCCGTAAAAAAAATTAAGGTTTTTGGAATTTTTCCTTCATGTGTGCTATAAAACATTGCTTCATGCCAAATTTCAAGATTCTAGGTCGACTGGAAGTACCCTTTAGGTTTTGATTCCCTTGCGAGTTTCGAAAATTTGCGGCATAAACGGCTGTATCTTTTGATTGTTTTGGCTTAGAAGTTTGATTTTTTCACAGCTCCAAGGGACAGTAGACCTGAGTATTAGATATAAATTTCAGTTTGATACCTCCACGCATTCCTGAGAAAAACGGTCTTGACAGACAGACGGACGGACAACAAAGTGATCCTATAAGGGTTCCGTTTTTTCCTTTTGAGGTACGGAACCCTAAAAATTATAATCAAGGTGTATAGGATGTATCATGAACTTTCAGGAAAGTTTGTTTTTGATTCTAAACATAAAACAATGAATAACTAAAAGAAGTTTTAGTTAGAGGAACCTATAGTTACCTATCTTATTATATCCTACACATAGAAAAAAAACAATCTGTCAGGCTGTCTTAGATACACCTCATACACCCTGTATATTTTATATAAGAAATTAGGAAATAAAAAATATCAAAAGAAGACTATGTAATATACATACCTTTAACAGAGTGTAACTAAAAAAAAAACCATTTTTCAAAATATTACAAGCTGTGGCCAGTAATATTGTTTCTCATGAGAAAATAACTGTATTTGTTTTTTTGATTCGTTAATTTAATTAGCAAAAACCAAATCACATATAAAAAAAATAAACACTGACAATCATCACCATCTGCCTAGACTTTTCCCAACTATGTTGGGGTCGGCTTCCAGTCTAACCGAATGCAGGTGAATACCAGTATTTTACATGGTGCAACTGTCTATTTGACCTCCACAACCCAGTTGCTGGGTAATATGATAACCCTTGGTAAGACTAGCAAAAATATTTACACTGACAATATGGGCTATTAAGGAAATCTTTAATAATTTCGCTTATCATCATAAAGTTTATTATATCAACATTGAAGTTTCAGATGGTTTGTTTTCAAATCTCCATACCGCAACTGCATGCTAAAACAATCTAAGCTCTTAAACATTACTCACCCTAAAATGGCCATTCTATAGTTTTTATGTTTGAAGTTGAAGTTTCCGTCCTCCTTGTAGTTGACGGCCAGTTCCACAGGGGTGTTTTCTTCAGGATCATACTTGAGCTTGGCCAGTCCTTCAGCCAGCGGGGACAGGGTACCGTCGTCCGGTGTTGACTTCATAAAAAATGGATGCTTGTCCATTTCCTCCTGAAAACATTGTGGTTTTTTGGTAAGACATTTTAATATCAATTTAAATTTTTTAAAGAACAATCTTTAACCGGTCAAACATTGTATGGACCGGTGACTGGATATGTAAATTGCACTCGAAAAGACAATAAATATAATCAAAAAACCATTGAGCACTTACAAGGAGACTGCATTTAGTAGGAGATTGCTTGATGGGTTAAATAATTTTTGAACTAATAACTGCATTTTAAATTAAATATTTTTTTAATAAATACTTATTAATTAATTAAACTAACTTTGATCAGGTGTTAAATAAACAACTGTTGTCACAAAAATATGTATGTTCAGTTCCGGTTTTTAATATGTTAAAGAGTGTTTTAATGCAAGAAAAATCAAATATTTTTTTCACTAAAGGGTGTACCTACTACACTGGAAGGTTTGTGGTCAGCAAGAATGTTGATAAATGTTAAATTATATTTATTTCAGTAAATTGGTTCAAAAAAATACTTTTCCATGTCAAACACAAATTATTAAATTATTGTTTTAAAATTATATGAGTTTGGCATTTCCTATCCAACTACTCTGAGAAAAAGAAAAAAACTCAGAACCAGTCTCTTTTAAAGTCCAGACATAATCTTGGTCAGGCCATATGAGGACCATGCAGGTTAATGTCTGAGATGGTATTTTGAGGAAGGAACCACACAGTTTCAGTGGATCTGTCCAGTCAGTGCCCGCATTTATCAGTAATCGTGTAGCTTAACTTTTGTTGATAATATAACGATGCTAATGGTAAGTACTTACCTCCCATCTGTCCTCGGGCCATCCTTCGGTGTACCTCTTCTTTTCCAAGCTATCAATAAAGTCGTCCAACTCCTTGTCCAGTTTCTGACATAGTGCGACTCTCTCCTCTTCCGTAATCGGCTGTTTAGCCTCCTTCGACGACTCTTCAGCCATAGTTATAGTAGCTCTATACCTTCCTACACTAAATTCTAAACTGACTTTGTTCAAAAATAAATTTGTTTTTTACTAACACAATTGTTGTAATATTTTTGATTTTATTAGAATTTCTTCAAAAAAATATAACTGAATATAACCTAAAGTGTAAAAACATCAGTCAACATCTATTATAATGTACTTTTCAGTTTGTCACAATGAAAACTTGAATTTGACATTTCGTTTCGTTTCGTGAACATTAATACTCAAGAGGTCGTAAGTGCGAAAAAACTGCCGACCACTGCACGAACGGCGAAGAACTTTCCGATTTTTTCGTGAACCAAAATGACACTACAGATAATAGATAATGACCCTCGTAGTGCGGTGACACGTTTGTTATGATTTCAATTTAATAAACTATCGAAATAAAAAATAAGCATTTTCAAAGTTATTGCTTTTGAGCTGAAATTTTGTACAGAGATTCTAGACCAGTAGGCTTATTCACAAAGCTACGATACGGCTTGGTACCGTATCGAACGTCAATGTTATCGACGAAGTCCTATAATCGCTATTCACAAATCGGAAACCGTACAATTTTGACAGTTCATATACGGTATGAACACATCAATTCTTCCGACAGATATTTGCTGTCGGAAACGTTATCGAAACGAAGAATTATTGTTTATTAAAAAGTAATTAGCAGTTAAAGGTATAGTTTTGACCGCTGCATACCCAAGTTAGTATATTTATATAATTTTAAGTGGTTACATACGTATCTACGAAACACTTAAACTCGTTCTAGACATTTTTTAATTATTTGGTAGATGGAGTACGTGATTTTAAGATCAAGAGATATTTTTATAACACGCACTCATCAGCCGCAATTCCAGTAGAATTAAAAGTAAGTATCTAAGCAAAATTACTTCTTAAGTACTTGCCATCATCAAAACATCACTCTTGAGAAGAGTTACGAAGAGGTGGTTTAATACACCCACTATTACATATACTATTGCCATCAACCAGGCACAAATTCAAATAGGTACTATTCTAACCTTTTATGCTATCTTTAATTTTTATGTGTGATAGAGAGGATCTAGGTAAACCTTCAATAATTAACAATAGGTACCTAGCAGCGTTTATTCACTTCACAATAATATCTTTTTAGTTCAAACCAAAATTTCGGAAAAACAATTATTATTCCCGATTTCCAGGTTTGACAGAAACTTAAGTTTACGAAGCAAGTTTAATAGAAATCAGATAAATTTTATTTATTAATAAAATCATTGTTTACTATATTTTATTTGATAAAAGTTACTCAATGCATAATTTATAGTCGACCTTAATGAAATACTCGAAAAAAATCATTTATGTACCACTTAAAATTTTCTACCACGAATATCTATTTACTACCATTTTGTAGCGTTCCCCGTACACACACCTATAATCGGTTGGAAATAAACCCTGCCACACGGATCTCTGAATAGCGTTTTGCCAGTCCTTCGGTTCAGAAATCAGGTTATCGAATAAGTGTCATTGTCGATACGATAGTGAATCGTATGCTTGTGAATAGGGGGGCAGATACACTCTTCAACCCATTTGTATTGATATACCCTTTCTGTAACACCCTGTATAACTGTAGATATCTGTATGTTATTATCAAACTCCTAATAGTCTTTCCATATCTACTATCTTGACAGACATGGGCACAAAACACATACTCCTAGCGGAGGGCAGGGGAGCCAACATTGTAACATAGGAATATTTTTTATGCACTTTACAATATACTGGAAGTGACGACGCGCAGACCACACGCGTGCGCCATAATATATTACTTTACTCTATGGTGCCATAGTAGGCCCCAAATCAGTATAAGTCCTTGTCACAAAAAAGTAGGTATATATGCCCCTTAAGGATCAGCACACAATGCTAGAGCATTTCTCATTGATAAATAAGCTAAATGAAAACTAAAATAGATTTCAAAATATAGTGGTCGCGACAGGCGCGGTCGCAGCCCAAGATTTTGGGGGGGGTCATCATGGGTGCCGAGAAATATTTTAAGGGAGGTACATCTCCTCGTTGGTCTAGTGGTCGCAAGCGTTACTACTGAGCATGAGGTCCTAGCCGGGTTCGATTCCTAGGTCGGGTAAAAGTGTGAAAGCCTTTTTCCATCATAAATTTCTCAGAAATAGGCTGGAGTCTGGATTTGTGCCTGGTTGACGGCAGTAGGCTCGCCCTCTATGACATTTCACTTAATAACTGGCGAAATGTGGGTGCATGTACTATATGAAGGTACACCCCTGCCCAACCCTTTGGGGATTAAAGGCGTGATGATATGTTAAGGTTCATGTACATCTCCAGTTCCAAATTGCTTATGCTATTCAGGGACGCAGCTTTTACATAGGGGGATGTTACTTAAATGCTGCCAAATTGGTCGTATGTATTAGAACGGTAGATTGTGCAGGGTGGGAAGAGCGAGCGAAGCGAGCTCGAAAATTTGAACAACCCGCCTCTGTTTGATTACGTTTTGTTTCATATTTTCAAGTAGAAATAGGAGTTACATTGTCGACTTATGCAGGCAAGTTGAAGCAGCTATCAGAACCTAAAACGCTAGAGCGAGCGAAGCGAGCGTGAAAATTTTGCACACTCTCGGATATGTTCAATTTTCTTTCGATCATTCCAAAAGGATTAGGAATTACTTGCTTTGTCGATTTTTGAAGAAAAGCTCAAGAACCAATGTAAATTGCAAGAACGAGCGTAGCGAGCCTGAAAATTTTAGCACCCCACGTTGAATAGTCTCTGTTTTCTTTTACCCATCATACAAAAAAAGAACTCATTTTATCGAATTATGACGAAAAGCTACTCGATTTACAGCAGTTTAGGTTTCGGAATCTGGCCTTACCTAAGCTTTTCAATCTTACGTACGAGAGGGGTCTCAATATCCCGAGTTTGCTTCGCTCGCTCTTGAATCCTAGATTCTATATTTTTATAACAGGCTTTTTAAAGGAAAATATTTTTAGGCGCGTTAAAAAACCCAATGTCATTTCATAGTTTTAAGTTTTTACTTCAGTCGGCAGTCCCCATGTCTGCCGATGTTCTTAATGTTTTTGAATATGCCAATCGGGGTTTTCGTGGCTCAAGTACAGTTTTAAGTTAGTAAGGCAAGTAAATCATTCAGACTCTCGACACCTTGAATGATTTTGGGGGGTGTCATGACCCCCACGACCCCCCCCCCCCCTCGGACTGCGCATGGGTAGCGATGATTTCCTATGGCGTGTGTCTGTGTTTCAGCACTCAAAACTGGACAACAAGAAAATGCTCGAGCGTTTTGCTGCTCGGTCTGCGCTCATTCAAAAAGTAATAAACTAATAACAAAACGTAAATATGGGTGGCTACATACGACCTACAAACTATTCATAACCGGCGCGACGCGCGCTCAAATGAATTTTAAAAGAATTACCTAAGTAATATACATCTACTCGTACTCACACAGAAATTGCAGAAAGACGCAAAACAATAAGTACTTCAAACATAGATAACCACCCAGGTAATCATAATATAATATAATTATTACGTCTAATACATTTGACCTTTATGCCAATTTTGAATATATTCACATTTGCGACATTCACGTCTTTTAAAGTATTCCGGAAAGTGAGCTTTTTCCAAAGGATGCCAATAGTCAATCACCCAGTCAGGGGGCGTGACGACACGTTCAAACGCAACACCACCCGCTTCACCAACAGAACGAGGAACTAGAAAAAAAAGCAGATTGAGAACAAACATGCTGTTTTGTTATTTTCATAAAAAATCAAGAACAAAATAATGCAGTCAGTTGTCTTGTCATAGATTAATCAAGTTGTACTTACATTTACACGGAGGCAAAGGAGTCATTTTTTGAAAAACTTCGTGTTCTCCCAACCACAGTAAACGACGTTGCTCTTTTGGATCCGTAATACATTTATGTTTGTCAAATTCACTCCTCAAAATAACTTGATGATAACGCACAAGTTGTCTAAAAGGAAGTCGACTTGGTTTCAAAGATATAAAATTGATGGTTAGTTTACAATAAAATTGTATTTGTCATTAGCGACCCGCCCGCGTCCCTGCTTCGCACGGGCACATAATACTTAATAGTGGCACGGGTGCAATTTACACGTGAAGACGGTATCGTGAACGCCATCATCATCTTCATCATAAATATTATATTATTATCACACGTTGTGCACAAGTTCTGAGCAGTAACCTAACAAAAATACTAGGCTTGTATCTTTTTGCATATATAAACATAATATTTAGAGCCTAACCGCCCGGCCACGAGTTTTGGCTTAGCGGCAAGCGGCGCGGTTTCTTTTGTCTAGCGTTGACGCTGTGAGCGGTGTGTCGTGGCATGGTTCATACATTTTGGTATATTTGTTTTTACCGCTCGCCGCCCCGCGCTAAGCTGCCGCTGATAGCGGCGAGTTCGTAGCCAGGCCGCAAGGCCACTTTCACATTAGGACCCGGACGTTAGCAGCGCGATAGTAGCGCGGCAGAAGCAGATGCCTTTACATTATAAGAACATAGCGTGACTTCCGCGCCGCAGTTTAGATCAGTGTGGTGCACTTTATTTATAAAATGGATTCCGACGGGCTCATCGCTGACTGAGCACACGCGGCGGCCGGACGCCGCGCTTCTGTTTATAATATGAATAATGAAATTCTGACTGGGCGACGCGACTGTCGCGTTGCGCTGCTAATGTCACCTAAATGTGAAAGCGGTCTCAGTCCATCTGGAATAATGAAAATAATAATAATAAACATCTTAACGTTATGCTTACCTGGCTACGTAATAAGCTTCGATATTTCTCAAAGCTTTCTTATAAAGAGTACATACTTTTTGAGAATGAGTCCGTAATTCGGGTGCAAATGGCATTTTTATTATTGTATTATTTCAATGTTTTTCTTCAGATTCAGATGAAATGGAATGTAACCAATGTTACATCCGTTGTCAAAAAATAAAAAATAAATAGGTATACTACTATACTACCTACATGGTATAACAATACATACGGCGAAGTATATAATTGTACCATGACTACCTAGTTATTTATTTTTTTACATGCCAGACACTGTGCAGACAGTTTCAATTTTCAGTGGTTTAAACCATGGTATAGGTAATATCATGGTACAATTATATACATGGGTAATATAATAATATACTTCGTTCAAAATATATTAATATACTTCGTTCAAACCATGTTCAAACGGATCCAACGCAGGCAATTATATAATTTGATTATTGGGGGAAACCAAAAGCCTTGTTGCCGAAAAATGGAAAAATTCTGTCAATTTGGGATGCATTCCGAGTTAGGACTGTAATCGATATTATCGATTTGAGCGTGCTTAAACCCGTACCGAATTAGGTTTAAGCACGCTCAAATCGATTATATCGATTACCATCCTAACTCGGAACGCGGCATTTGTTATGACTGTCAAGTGTCAAACATACGTGAAACGTCAAAAACAATTATTTTGGGAAGTTCATGGGAAGTTGAGTGAGAAGGGTTGATTTTGTGTAGCGTCCTCATACACGGCGCCTAAATATTTTATGAATTTCATAAGTGGACTCCCATTAATTGCATTATTGGACTATTGAGAATGATTATCACATAAATATAGATTACTTCGTCTTACAGAATATAAATATCATCACCTCAACTCGTCTAAATTGCCCTTGAAAGTAGCAATCTCGTGGGGCCGGTAAGTGTCTGATGGTATTCGTAACAAAATAAAAAACATGTCGGACGCTTGGGAAGAGATCCAAGCTGTTAAAAGCAAAAGGAACAGCCTGCGCGAGAAGCTAGAGAAACGTAAAAAAGAACGGCAGAATATTTTGAGTTCTAATTTGGTCGGCGAGAAGTCTGAGGGTTCTCCTGGCGGCGGGAAGGAACGGTCGGTGGCGAGCCCTTCTACACTGAAGCATGAAGGTACCATTGTAATCAGCAGCTTGTTTATTTTTCATAGTGAAGTGATTATAATAATTGATATGTGTGTGAGAATAGAAAAGTTAGCTTCTCGTCAAAAGTAAAACTATAGAAAATTGAATTCAGAAGAAAAATATAATTTCAATCAACAAACTACTTAGACACATGTTTTTAAACAATAAAATATTAACTTAACTCTCCATATTATCATTACAGGAACGCAAGAGAAACAGAAACCGCTGGTACCATCCTCATCATTAGAGGTGCGTCTCCTGCAAGTGCTATCAGACATGCAGCTACAGTTGCCTGCTACTGCTAGTGCATTGCTGCCTGGCTTAGGTGATGTTGATGCGGGGATAGTAGCCAGCCTACTGCAGAAGTTTGCCACACAGAAACTTATTACGTAAGTTTTGTAGTGTTTTTTGTATTTATTAAATATGTGAGTGGTTGACCAAAAAGGGACCTGGAGGGATTGGAAACCGTTATTTATTTTTTTTGAATTTTTTAATCTGTGGTCTTTTAGCTTTGTTTTGGTCTAACCAGAATATTTTTAGGTGCCGTAGTGTTTTTTTTTATGATTTTTTTTGTGCCCGCGCACGTGTCGAAACTTGTTTCTACACGAAATTTCAAACGCGATTTACTCGAAATCAATTACTTTCCCTTGAGGTCCCTTTTTGGTCAACCACTCACATATGTTTTAACCATAGATGATAGCCATAGATAATCATAAATGCCATACCATGGTAATAAATATATATTTTTTTTAATTGAAGAAAATCCACTCCCTGGATTAAATCAAAATATTTTATTTCACGTAAACCTACATGGGCACTTATAACAAGTCAGAAGCTAGGTGCTGTAGTCTAGTACTTTAGGTGCTTTAGTCCTGATTCATGAATCAATATAATAGATGCGGAATTTCTTTTTTTTTTATAGTACGCTAAAATATCTGAAATTAAAATGAAACAGAATAGAATACTCCTCATTTTAGACTCATTGGGCAATTTTTTTTTTTATAAATATTTTTTTATTATATATATTCTTTTTGTCATTTTGGCAAACAGTCACTGCTCAAGATATGCTGGATTTTATTGTAGAGTCAAATCGAGCAAAAAACTGAATGTACACTGTCATTTTACTGAATCTATTTTTTTTAGCATAAAGGAACGGACAGAGAGCACTACGGATGCGAGCATAGAGGTTGTGAATGCAGAGTCCGTGAGGTTAGCAGCCGTGTTGGCAGCACTCATGGAGGAACAGACTTCTGGTAGCAAGAGGAAAGGTTTGTAAACTGCATGCACAATTTAGTTTCCAAAGTGTATTTGAAAAAATAACTTTTTCACTTCTCATGCTCTAAAAGTTCGTCTTTATGTTGTGTGTAGGCGACATAGTCGTTTTTTATGCTCTCTAGTGCATAACAAAGTAATTTTTTTTTTCTAAGATTAAGATAATCAGGCCCAACAACCACACGCACAATAAAACGTCGCAGATTAGTCGTTATTTTATTTCATTTGTTAATTTAATAAAACCAGAATGACGTCTTATACCCAATCTTGAAAAAAAATGGCGCAGAAGTACCTTATTTTCCAAATGAGTTTTGTCGCATCTGAGAGACTATTTACACCGCAGGTCTTATTCAAACAGATTTGCGAAATCGTCTTTCTCCGCAAAACTTAAGAATACTTTGTTTTTTAATTAAAAATCTCATCAATGTTCATTTTAATTACTAAAACTAATTACTAATCTCAATCTGTCTATACTTTTAAACGGTTTTATTTAGTTTGTCCTGTTATTTGTTCTTTTTATTTTAATTTAAAAAAATAACCTGTCTTGTGTTTTATTTTACCTTAATTTTTTAATTGAATAAGCGTATCGGTATCGGTATCGGTATCGCCGATATTTTTATAAGAGCATCGGTATCGGTATCGTATCGGCATAATGGCGTATCGAGGCATCCCTAGTAAGAAGTATCCTATGCATGTGCCAAATTTCACCCAAATCCGTTCAGCCATTTTAGCATGAAAGCAAATAAAAAAATTACGAACAAACAAACTCACTTTCTCATTTATAATATTATTTTTTTATCACATCTGTTCAAAAATAGCTAAGTAGTGTATTCTTCGTAAACATGGACTAAAATAGCTCTTTTATCCATAGAGACTAAAATGATTTGAATTTGGAATATAGATATTGTTGGAACTTTTTTCCAATCACCAAAGAGATCAATCACGAACATTGTATGAACAAGTAACAGGCAGTATGACAAAGTAAAAGGCGCGCGAGCCAAATTAAAAAAAAAATGTTTGTGAAAAAATGAAAAACGCGCGAAAAGCATTCTGCCTTCGTTCGTAAAAACTAAGTAAGATCCTAATTTGAGTAAATGTTTACTCAAATTAGGATCTTACTTAGTTTTTACGAGGTATATGTATACTCAAATAGGATCTTACTACTAATATGAATCCTCGCCTTCAAAATAGTTGTTTGCTCCCTTGGCAAACAATCTACTAATTTATTTCATTAACAATTTTTACATTGTGTCTAAATGTTACATTTATATCTAAAATAACATGAAATACAACTTAAAGAAAAAAAATATTATGAATACATCCTACATGAGTGACAATTTTTAAAACAATGTTCGTAGTAAAAAATTCAAATACAAAAAAAAAACAGAAGGTAGGATTAACTCAAATGAGAATAGAATATAATATAAACTATCTCAGAGGTATATAAACTTTCACATTGCAGGTGACAACAAAACAGAAGAGGCCGCAAATCCTAAAGTATCTAAAACTGCTACAGATGAGAAGAAAACTGCTAAAAACGACACAGATCTTATGGTGGGTATATAATAGAAACTTTTTTGACTATTAGACAGTCAAAAAAGTCATCAGTCAACTTATCACAAGAAAAAACATGTGCAGTCATGGGACCCCCGTCAGGAATGAAGTTCCTTATGCGATACTCGCCATCACACACACACACTCGTATATAATAATAGAAAGAGACGAGCATAGAGGGAAAGTCGCATGGAGGGGCCATAACGCTTTTTCCTTACGTGACGCTTTCTACCAGTCGACTCCAAATCGCAAGCCATGTTAGGAAGCTTTGTTCCAAAAAGTTCAGTATAAATAGAGGCAAACCTTTTTTCATGCTTTCACTTTGCTGGTAACACTGGTCACACTTTCTGTTATGCATTTATTTTGTTCACAAAGTGTGTCTTAACACCGTAGTCACCCAGGTCCTGGAACGAAAATATCAATGTGTCAAAATTAAACACATTTTTTTAGTATTTTGAAACTAGCTCTTTCTACAGGATGAAATTAAATTCATGGGCATCCTTTTAAGAGGTCATTGTACTCACCATTATGAACAACTTTTACTATGGGACTAAACCTAAAATCGCAAAAAAAAAAATCAGCTGTTCTTTGCATTTATGTTCACATAACTCGTCAAAATGTAGGAAAGAGCTGATTTTTTTTCGCAATTTCAGGTTTGGTCCCATAGTTGAAGTTGTTCATAATGATAATTACGATGAGCCCTTAAAAGGATGCCCATGAATTCAATTTCATCTTGTATATTCTAATTTATTTGGGTTCGGCGCAACACGCCTCATCTATGTAGTTTAAAAATAAATATTATATAATTAATGTACCCATGCAAAATATTGTACCTAAAACATTTTAAAAGAGTAACGGTGGAGTTTCTTGCCCATTCTTCTCCATACGAAAACTACCTTTTGGAATGGGCGACTAGAATCAATTCTATTTTAAGATAATTTTTGACGTTCAAAAGTGCCTTTTATGTGCCTATTTGAAATAAATGCTTTGACTTTGAAATATGATTGACGTGTAAAAGTGTTTGTGCAAACCTACTTACCTATTTCAGTCTTTACTGGCAATGCCCTCAAGTAGAGAGAAAGCAGTGAAGAGAGTTGGTGAAGAGATCATGGATTTACTCAGCAAGCCCACTGCCAAGGAGAAGTCACTGGCTGACAAGTTCAAGAGTCAAGGAGGTTTGGAACTACTTAATTCAAATATTTTACTTTTCAAATACCATTGGCCCCAAAGACATGTGATCTTTAGATGGCCATCTTACTGTAATTTTGCTTTCAAATGCGCCAACACCAATCAAGAATATGACGGACTAGGTTTTGCCCGCGGCTTCGCCCGTGTGGTGGTCGGAAATTATCCCACGGGAACTTAATAAAAGAATCCTATGTCCAGGTCATGGTCTGTTCTATTAATCTGTCAAGCTCCGCTAATGAGACACAATTGATTTTCTATTGTTTGGTCACCGATCGGTGTCCCGCGGTCCTTGAGCGGTTAAACCACGGATTTTGACGCAGTTTTCAACATCAGTTAGAGTATTTATTCCGGAAAGTTATAATGTGTATAAAACATCAATATTTAACTTCGATATAAAAAAGAAATTTTCATTTTCTGTCAAGTTGGATAAACCGTGCGTAAAAGAGGCTGGTCGCTAACTCGCTAGTAATAAGTAAATATTTCTATATCACTATGGTCATGTATTTATCTATTATTCCTTCGCCCAGGTGCTCAAGTAATGGAGTTCTGTCCGCACGGCACCCGCGCTGAGTGTATGCGCGCCTTCACAACAAGCAAGACAGAGGAAGGTGCCGACCAATCATACGCCTGCAAGAAGCTGCACTTCAAGAAGATCATACAGAGCCACACCGACGAGTCGCTCGGCGACTGCTCCTTCCTCAACACTTGTTTCCACATGGACAGCTGCAAGTAAGTGCTGCACTTCAAGAAGTAGTATGGCTTGGCGAAAAACAAACAAGAGCACACAGCATACGATTGAATAGCCGCGTACTGACTGAGCGAGCAGCCTCGTGAGGCAGCCGCGTGAGGCAAATCCTCGGTCGGTCAAGACGAGCCTCGCCCGAGGCAAACCCACGCGCTGCCTCGCCCGAGCGTGCTGCGGCCCGAGCCAAACATTGTCGGTTTTTGTCCATGCTCTAATAACAAACCTTACTTTCTGAGTTCTAAAGTTCAAACTGAGAAAAAAGAATTGTGACAGAGATATATGTATGAATTTTACTTTTTCAGATATGTGCATTACGAAGTGGATAACTCAGACCCGAATGCGAACGCGCCCAAACTTGCCGAGTCTGCGACCAAAGGAGCACATAACGGTAAACAATATCACTAAACTATAAACCTTATTTATTGCAGAAAAAGCATCTACCTCGAGGTATTTGCAACAACATTATTCCTCATCATCTGCCAGCCTTTATCCAACATTTTGGGGTTGGCTTTCGCAGTTTCTTGCAACAGATTTTATTATCAAAAAAAAAACAGTGGCACTCCCGGAGTACCGACAGAAATGAAAACAAAACACAAACAGAATACTTTGCCATCACTCACTGACATATCTGTACATTAAAACCGAGTACATCCCGAGGACTGCCGGACACATCTGAATCGGTGTCGTTACGGTAACAGTGGCGCGAATTCAGTGGATTTTTCCCATCTCAAAAAATGCCCAACGCGCTTAAGAAGTTTTCACTTTAAAAATACCAGCCCTTTACTGTCCTACTGCAGGGCAAAAGCCTCTTCTCATACAGAAAAAGTACGAATATTGATCACCACGCTCGCTCAACACGGGTTGGCGATTATAAATATTTAGCTTAGTTTTTTTCCCCTATTCCTTATATCCCTACTGATATATCTCCACTGGTAGGGATACTTGGAGATTTTTCCAATTATCGCTACCGGTAGGGATATATGGAACCATGTGCTCCAAATATCCCTACTGATCTGCAATGGTTGGGATAGTTGGATTTTTTTTCCGTTTATGGCTACCAGTAGGAATAAAAAGTTTTCAAGTGTTTCTTTATGATTACAAATTCAGTATGGGTTGTACTGAATTTGTATTCATTATTGTTTTCTTTTGTTTTTTTTTTTTTTTGTAATCACAAGTAATTCAGAAACACCTTATTAATCATAAAGAAACCCTTGAAAACTTTTTATCCCTACTGGTAGCGATAAACGGAAAAAAATCCAACTATTCCAACCAGTGCACATCAGTAGGGATATATGAAGCACAAGGTTCCACATATCCCTACCGGTAGCGATAATTGGAAAAAATCTCCAAGTATCCCAACCAGTGGAGATATGTATATCAGTAGGGATATAAGGAACAGGGATTTTTTTTTCCTTTATCCAAAATAATGTTATCATAATGTTTTTTAAAGCTTGAATGAGTCTCTTTCAAACTAAGTTATATATAGTTCAAAAGCTACAGTCTTCAATCAGTTATAATATTGATTTTATCCCATCAGGCACGAGTGTGGCAGCTAAACCGGATGGAGTCCTAACTCTAACGCCGCCGCAGTGGATACAGTGTGACCTCAGATATCTAGACATGACGTTCTTAGGTCAGTATAACCACCATAACATATAATTAAAGGGCCTTTGTCGAATATTTGTTTGTGTAGTCTGTTCCAAAAGTATGTGATGAAAATGTAAACAAATGGTTCGGAAAACGTACCAGAGGATGCCAATTTGTAGTGCTACTTACAAGTTGAATGCCTCGATTTGATTATTTGAATACTTGCACCTAAATTCTAATTTTAGATCATCTTAAAATGTTTTTCATTTGACAATTGAGATGAATTTTATTATCACAGTTTTCATCAATGATTTATCAATTACTAGCTGCGCCCCGCGGTTTTACCTGCATAAGTCTCGATCCCGTAGGAATATCGGGATAAAAAGTATCCTATGTCCTTTCCCGGGACTCATGCTATCTCTATACCAAATTTCATCAAAATTGGTCCAGCCGTTTGAGCGTGAAGAAGTAACAAACATATAAACACACACACACACTCACAAACTTTCGCCTTTATAATATTAGTGTGATAGTGTGATAGCAACGTTATTCAAACAACATTAATTTTTGTTCGTTCATTGTTATTTTTGTTGATACCTTCGAAATACAGATGTATGTGTTACTTACTAATTCCCTTTAAATAGCGTTTTTCATAGCTTTTGACTGCATAAGAATTTAACCTGAACACGGTTTGTTTATACTTTTATCTGATAGTTTTGGAACAGACCATAGGTCATGCAAAGTTTTGGTTCCTATTGATTAATGATTGTTGTGTATATCTGAGATTATTCCCCAGGCAAGTTCGCAGTTATAATGGCAGACCCTCCTTGGGACATTCACATGGAACTCCCGTACGGCACCATGTCGGACGACGAGATGAGATGTCTGGGAGTACCACAGTTACAAGACAGCGGGCTCATCTTCCTGTGGGTCACTGGCAGGTAAGAAAAAACCCCTAAGGTCATTCAGGTGCACCTTATTTCTCCAAATACAAAGTACGACTTGCAATCCACCCGAACCAACTAGCAATGCAATTTACTATTTTTTTTTTATTTTTTTTTTAATGCTAAATGGGCGCACTCTTGACCTCGATCACGCCTGAAGTAGAAGTACGTAGTATTATTCCGGAAGTAGTATTCCGGAAGTAGACTTCTAAGGCGGTACATTTTGGAAAAATAAAAACAATTATTTCAGGTAGTTTAATCCTATTGCCAAACATAAATGAACAGACATAAAATTAAATGAAATGAAAATAAATGCAAATTAAAATTAATTGAAAATAAAATGGTAGTTGCACGCAAAGCACCATAAAGACCTTCGATTTCTCAAAGGGGATTTTGCTATCCGTCTAATTTGAACCTTGACCTAATCCCTAGAGCAATGGAGTTGGGTCGCGAGTGCCTGAAGCTGTGGGGCTACGAGCGAGTGGACGAGCTGATTTGGGTGAAGACCAATCAGCTGCAACGTATCATACGGACTGGACGGACGGGACATTGGCTGAACCACGGGAAAGAACACTGTCTGGTTAGTGCATAATTGGACTTACTGTTCGCCGTCGTAGATATTCAGGGTGGCAGGGACATCGACGCTCAACCTGTTACCTTGGATTCAGTACATGATTCTGAACCGACGAAAAATACTACATACGAATATAGATACAAATAAAATATCAACCTGGGGGTGTTAAAAATTTTCGTCAGTTATTTAAAAAATGATTTGCTGTTCCATACATCTTGACCGCGTAGGTACATTTTTCTATGAAACAGCTGTTTTTTTTTTTTTAAATACAAGTATTAGCATGCAGGAAAACTTAGACCGATTTAACAGCGGGTCCCAAACTAGGCAAAGCCCAAACACTATACAAAGTTATTAATTGAATCAGTTCTGCTAGCGCAAGATTGGTATTAATGATTTCATACTAATTAACTATTAATCCATACTAATATTATAAATTCGAAAGTAACTCCGTCTGTCTGTATGTTACCTTTTCACGCCTAAACCACTGAACCGATTTAGATGAAATTTGGTATAGAGATAGTTTGAGTCCCGGGGAAGGACATAGGATAGTTTTTATCCTGATATCCCCACGGGATCGACACTTATGCGGGTGAAACCGCGGGGCGCAGCTAGTTATTTATAATAACTTTCAAAGTGACAATACGATAGTTTTAGATTTTTATCAAATAAGTCCCCAGGTGGTAATGCCGCCGGCGACCGGTCCTACAGTCACTACCATTGCCAACCCTATATTTTCGTAATCCGCGGCGATGGTTTACAAAAAGCGAAAGACCTTTATAAAGTATATTTATTGGGCGATATTTAGCTGTACTCGACCAAGCTTGATTTATTGCATAACATTTAGTAAAGATAGTATATGTATATAAATAAATAAAGATTGGCCCACTCTCTGAAAGACGAAGCCTTTATCCCAGCAATGGGATCATCATAGAAGATTATATTGCTTGTTATGAATTTATAATACATCTACAGGTCGGCATGAAGGGCAGTCCAGATAACCTAAACCGCGGTCTGGACTGTGACGTCATCGTGGCCGAGGTGCGCGCCACCTCGCACAAACCCGACGAGATCTACGGCATTATTGGTGAGAGAGCTTACTTACTGATTATTCATGACTGCTTTATAAAGTGAGTATATCTGCAAGAACCTATTCAATATGATTTCAAGTGATATGATTGGCTGTTATACAGGATCAAATTAAATTAGCTACCTTTTTTTTTATCGCGGTTGAAATCCTCATGGACTTCCTCTATCGTGGGGGTGACAGAGACCGGACCGGACTCTTACCGGCTAAAACCACCGCGGTGTTCCACCTCAACCTATGGCCGGGGGTGGGTAGATTTTCGTTATTTATCATCATTTAGAGGTGTTATTAATATTATATTATTTATGATACGGCACCGCACCACAACCGCGGCACGTGTCACTTCCCAACATATATTGTGTCAAACGAAATAACAAACGAATACCAATATACTATATTTTCAATGTAAGTGAATACATTGTAACAATCTACATAATCACTCAGGACCAAAAAAAAATTTGTGTGATGAATGATGAAATGATGATAAATAACGAAAATCTACCCGGGTGCGGGATTCGCATAAACATTCACCGCACCCCCGAAATTAGCTACCTACCGAAACTCCATTGACGTGATAGTTATCGAAATCTAACGACGATAAAACGCAACAAAAAGATCTCCCAAACACAAAATTTCAAGTAACTACACTACCAGCCATAGCCAGCTGCCGTTGACCCCGTAGTCAGCTAAGGATAACCCACAGTAACCATTTTTATCTTTTACATATTACAGAAAAATTATGGGTTATTTACCAAGCTATTTTAAACTCAAAACTCAAAGCATTTATTTCAATTAAACCAATTACAGGCACTTTTGAATTGTCAAGGGGTTGGTCAGTCAGAAAGATGAAGCTAGTTGCCCATTCCAAAGCGTAGGTACCTATGGAGAAGAACGGGCAAGAAACTCCATGGACACTCTTTTAAATCAAAATAATATGGTTACAAAGTCTTGGTTACATCATTCATGCTAAAAATTATACATGTGAGAACGATGCAGAACGCTAAAAGCGTCCATAATGAACAGATGAGAAAAAAAAAACAATTCAAAAATTAAATTAAAATAAGCCGTGGCAGCAAAGAGATGACCAGTCCCTACTGACGGCGTCCGTTCACGAACATGACGCATGTATTAGTAGCATGTAAACAATACAGTATTATTCCTTATCCAATTAAATACATCAGATACGTTGTGCATTTCATGTAGATCAAAATTGCCCTTTACAGCATATCATTACAATGAATATCTTAGAAGATATCAGAGATTTAAAAAGCGGGGGTAGAGTGTCTTGCGGGGCGGTACGAAGTTAGCGGGGTCACCTAGTACAATACAGGATGAAATTGAATTCATGGGCATCCTTTTAAGGGGTCATTGTAATCATCATTATGAACAACTTTTACTATGGGACCATAATGAAATCGCGAAAAAAAATCAGCTCTTCCCTACATTTTAATGAGTTATGTGATGCAAAGAATAGCTGATTTTTTTTTTTCGCGATTTTAGGTTTGGTCCCATAGTAAAAGTTGTTCATAATGATGAGTACAATGACCTCTTAAAAGGATGCCCATGAATTAAATTTCATCCTATATCCGCAACAGATGTGACAATGATCAACTTTGTCTCCAATCTGCTAAGACGACCCTAATGCACAAAAGTGTATACTGTATGGCTCCAGTAATTTATAACAAAGTACCTAGAAGTTGGAGAGAACTACCTCTATCCATGTTTAAAAATAAACTTCGTACTTTTTTGACCGCCAGAGCATAATATATTATAGCTTTACTGAGTTCCTTAATAAAAAGGAATTTTTCTTGACATGATTTTTAGTAATATTATTTAGTAATTAGATTTATTTGGAGCTACTTATATAATGATGTTGATTTATTCTATAATTTTAATGACTGATTAATAATTAAGTATGACAACTTTTAATATTCTGTAAATTTTTATTTTATTTTTCTTAAATTGTATAAATAACTAGCTGCGCCCCGCGGTTTCACCCGCGTAAATGTCGATCCCGTGGGAATATCGGGATAAAAACTATCCTATGTCCTTTCCCGGGACTCAAACTATCTCTATACCAAATTTCATCGAAATCGGTCCAGCCGTTTTCATGTTATGTCGTGACAACGGAAAACGGGTTTCATTTTTATATATTAGGTCCTTACATATGAAATTGGCGTTTTTCGTACTGGCCACTTTAATCACGCCACTGCTGCTTCACGACAACGCCAGACCACACACTGCGCAACAGACGGCTACCAAATTAGAAGAGCTTGAATTGGAATGTCTTAGACATCCTCCGTACTCCCCGGACCTTGCTCCAACAGATTACCATTTTTTTCGCAATTTGGATAACTTTTTGCAAGGGAAAAAATTCAACTCCGATGGGGCAGTCCAAATCGCCTTCAAAGATTTTATTGATTCCCGTCCGACTGGTTTTTTTAGTAAAGGGATCAATGAACTACCTATAAGATGGCAAAAGTGCATTGAAAACAATGGTTCATACTTTGATTAATTAAATATATTATATTAAAAAATATTCGACTTTTTGTTCCTTCCATACAAAACGCCAATTTCATATGTAAGGACCTAATATATAGATATATTATTTTGCATGTCACGTAATGACAAACATGTTTGCACTCAACTTGTTTAATCATCCTGCATGCACTTTCTATGTATGTACACACACATGTTTAAGCAAATAAAAAATCTTATCTTATCTTATAATTTCATTTACATTTTCAGAGAGACTGAGTCCTGGTACGAGAAAAATAGAACTGTTTGGACGGCCACACAACGTCCAGCCGAATTGGTAAGCAAGATATTCTAGCTTTATCAGATATTCTACCTTGATCCTTCTATTGTTTACTAAAAATTATTTTGCCAATACAAAACATGCTTATTTCCTTTCGTTGTTTTTTTTTTGTGGTTTCTGAGCAGATTTTTCCACTTTCTTTGATTTTTCTTTTTGTCTCTCTATTTTTTGACTTCTCTCTAAAAGAAGTGTTCTATTCTATTCTATTAGTTGGTAGAGGCAGACCGTTGGTTGGGTCCATTTAATTTTTATAACTTTGCTCTAGGAGTTTTGAGTTACCTTTATCGACGCTATGAGTTAGCACTTTACGTATTTGAACCACTTTGAGTGTGTTTATGACGTTATAACTCCCCTGTCACTGTTATTTACATAGCATGTAGTGGTTTACGATTTTGTGTGCGGTAGGTACCACAACTAAAACGTAAAAAATAAAAAACAAACGTACCGGTCAAGTGCGAGTCGCACTCGCGCACCGAGGGATCCGTGCAAATATGTAGGTTTTCAAATTTACGGTTTTCGGATTTTTTTCTTTACTAATGCTACATGACATTGCTTCTTCCAAATTTCATAATTCTAGGTCAATGGGAAGTACCCTATAGGTTTTGATTCCCTTGCTATGTCAAAACATGCGGCATAAACGGAACATAAACATTAAACTCCCGTATCTTTTGATTGCGTTGATTTAGAAGTTTGTTTTTTTTTTTCACTGCTTCAAGGCATTGCAGCCCTGAATGTTTGATATTAATTTCAACTTGATAACTCGTGTGTTCCGTTCTGGCCCGGCCACAATGCCAAACAAGGCCATGGTTATGGCAGTAGACTGTACGGATATGTACCTTTTGGTACTAGAAAGAGAAATAATAGTACCACATTATTTCATGACTTATACACCATTTTCAGTGGCCGGGCTACAACGTATCCGTCCTAGCACGGCCACGCTTAGATCGGCTGAAATCCACAACTTTAATGGATGATTCGTGTCTGAAATAATTGTACGTGTTATGTACTAACGTATGAACGTATTTTATTTCTTTCTATACATATAAGTAAATAGGTAAAGATGGAATCCTCCTATTGCGTATTAAGCGCCTACGACACTTGAATAGTTATTGTAAGTTGTCAAGTTATACTATTGCTATTGAATTATTGTCGGCATATTCTACCTGAAAAATTGAAATGACTATTAAATAGATTTGAAAGGTTTTCTTTTAAATATAAGTAGGTCTATTTTATAGTACATAACACGTACAATTATTTCAGATACGAATCATCCATTAAAGTTGTGGATTTCAGCCGATCTAAGCGTGGCCGTGCTAGGACGGGTACGTTGTAGCCCGGCCACTGAAAATGGTGTATAAGTCATGAAATAATGTGGTACTATTATTTATCTTTCTAGTACCAAAAGGTACATATCCGTACAGTCTACTGCCATAACCCTGGCCTTGTTTGGCATCGTGGCCGGGCCAGAACGGAACACACTGATAACTCCACGCGTTCCTGAGAAAAAGGGTCTTGACAGACGGACAACGAAGTGATCTTATAAGGCTTCCCTTTTTTCTTTTGAGGTACGGAACCTTAAAAAGAAACTACAATCTGAAAAACAACTTTCGGAAGTCGGTATCTTTAGTTTTGTATTTTCGTTTTTTGCTACCGACTTCCAAAATTAATTTAATTTTTGGAAATCGGATTGTTTTTTATTTGTAAAAACATGAAATTTTTTTTCAATTTCAGGATAACCCTAGGCAACCAAGTGGACGGCGTTCGTTTAGTGGACCCAGACTTGATCGGTGCCTTCAAGAAGCGTTATCCTGACGGGAACTGCATGGCGCCGCCGCCCCCGGACCCCGGCCTTTCCTAGCTCCTGCACTATTTAGTACTTAACTTAGTCCTAGAGTCTGCAAGACATTGACTAGAAGCCGACCAGGGTGTATTAGACAACTGTCAGTCGTAATCTAGTGACGTCATCAGCCAATATTTAAAGGATTCCGCCTGTATTTTCAAGTTAAGGACCCGTGTGTATAGTGCTATAAGGATCTTTTGATAGGGGGCTTTGTTGGTAAACATTTTGTGACAAGATGGCGGTATTAGTTCAGACTTTGATCACGCGCCTAAAGATCCTTGTAGCACTATACGCACATGTCCTATAGCTTGGCTGTGGGCTGCAGTGAAGCAGCGTGTTTTAACTAAACCTGCCCTGCAAATGATTGATGTACGAACCTTGAGACGCGAGCCAATGGTGTATCCCAGTTGTCTAATCATCTTGCTCGGCTAGTAAAACAAAGTGCTTTTTAGAGAGTAGGAATGTTGTGATATATTTTTATACGTTTTTCCTAAAGTATAAATGTGCCTCCAGCCCGTTTTGTAACGAGTTTCGGCGCAATCCCCACAGGCGAGAGAATCGCGGTGATAGTCTCGCCGTGCCATCAAATTGTCGCCGCGATACTCTCGCCCGTGTAGATGGCGCCATACGTATTAGAAATAGCGCTGCTGTTTGAAGAACACCACTATTTTTAAATACTCTTTTCGTTCTAAATTCCGTCTGTGCCCGGATTTAATTTCATATAAAAAATAATTAAGTCCATATGTTCTGCCCTCGTGTTTAAACACGAATAACAAAATTCAATCATGCATAAACACAAAACTTGAAAAGTAGAAATCCAACAACTGTACATAATTGTAAATATTATGTAAATAAAAAAAAACCCTTGAATATAAAACGTAATTTTATTACCACACGCGGCACAATTTGATTCAGTGACTTATACAATTTGATTCACTTGTCAATAAAAACTTTTCGTTTGCGCGTTCCGCCGGCCCTTCGGCGACACCGGACGCGCGGGGCTGTAGAAACTACGAGATAAGGTGCTACCCATAACCTGTTTGTCTCTGTTAACACTGAAACAACCAAAAATAACAAAATAAAAAATCATGGGGAGGCCTTTGCCCAGCAGTGGGACAACATAGGTTCTTGTTCTTAGCGTGTCGATGGCAATCTATCTAGAGTTAGTCCAGAATTTGGCTCAGAGTTTGGCATCTTCAGTAGCGTCCATCAGCTCCTGCAACGTGCAGGCAACACGCTCATTAAAAGCGCCCCTTTGTTTGTGGGACAGTGCCACATTTACACTAGCCCGCTGGCATGACTACTGTTGAAACGGATTTTGTCAACGGCAGAATAGACAAGATGACAGATGGTAAAAAAAACTCTATAGAAATCTATCATTTTGTCTATGGTTCCGTCGACAAAACACGTCATGCATGCCACGCGTGCTGGGCGGAGTCATCTGTAAATCTCCACCTGAGCACTTGAGCAGGATTTCTTTGCTTCGGCCTACCTGGGTCCGGACATCCAAAATCCATAAAGGTTAAAAAAAACCACGTGACGTGGCTAACCGACTAAACGAAATACCAGTCTATTCAGTTGTCATGCTACGTCGCAGTTGTACTCTTCAATTTAGCAATGTTATAATTCTTTAATAACGTTGCTAAATTGAAGAGTACAACTGTGACGTAGCATGACAACTGAAGTGACTGGTATTACGTTTAGTCGGTTAACTAAGTCACTTGGTTTTTTTGTTTACCTTTATTTAATTATCTTAACAAATGGAGTAGGTATAGTAGTAATGCAGACTGGCTAGTAATAATATAAACTCATCGAATGCATTACCTCTTCCTTTTTTTGATGTCGGTTAAAAAAAACTTTTACACACCCGAAGTCTTGATTAAGATTCGTCATATTATTATTATTCCTAGAGATGTCGTTCTTGATACTAGTATAAGGCTTCTTGGGCACCAAACTGTTAAAAAAAATCGTTGGAAAAATAAAATCAGTAAGTTGCCGAAAGTAATAAATAATAGATCGAAGGATAGGTACATTATGTTGGTTATTCTTATAGGCATTCTCTACGAGTCAACCAAGGATAGTGAAGAGATTAGATGGCAGGTGTTTTGATTGAAAGAAAAAATATTTTTAAAATATTATTAAAAATATAGGTAGTATAATTAGCATAGATCGGAATAGGTAGAGCTGTTTTACGTACTTGCTTAGAATAATTGGTTGGTTAGAATAATATGGATATTCCCCGAGTCCCGGGATTTGGTTTTTAAGTAGTAAAATCATAAAAACTATTCACGCCTTCGGGACTGATGAAAGATTACACTTCCTTTCTGACGGGTAAATATAAGAAGGACGGGATTAAAGATAGTATAATAAATAGATAAACTTGTTTCATTAAACCACATATATTTTTTTACGTAACAATGGTGCCGATTTTCTGGTCACAAATGCCTCTAAACTAGACTAAAAATCACTCAAATTTAATTTATCCCTGTCAAGCGACAATTTCCCATTCTGAAATTGACTAAAGTGACGCAACTTAACTATATTTTAGTTTGACAGCACTAAGCTGGCACTGAGTTATTAATATATTGAAGATGGCAATTTTGCTATTCTGAATTTCACGTTTTTCACCTAAAATTTTGATTGTCTAACTAAATCTCACTATTTTTAATCGCGATTAAAAAGGTGTGGAATAAAATTACTTGTCATGAATAGAAATTCACACCAACACCTCGACTTCAGGTGCAAAAACAGTACTGTCTGTATCTTTTTTTTTCTTTTGCTTATATCTCGAAAATGGTGCGTCCTATCGCAAAAATAATGAAAATTTCGACCCCCTTTATAAAAGCCATAAACTCCTAAAACCCAACATGTAGGTGATCATTTTTCATATTTTCCATACAAAAAGTGAAAAATTCCTTAAAAAACACGTCAAGGCTGCCCCCTCCGCACCTGCGGCTCTAAAAAACAATTCACGGGGTAGGGAAAATAAGTACCACGTGTCGACGAGTCGCGATTGTCAAATTCGATTTTTGTTGTGTCAAAATTATTTTTAAATTTAGAGAATTTTTTATGCAGAATAGCTGTAAGATTCTCATAATGTAGCAAAAAGTAAGGAATTTTAGTGATCGTTTAGTTCGGTGTACAAGATAATCGGCACCAATTTCTTATTCAAGAATCAACAATCATTTAAACATTTTTATTCTGAAGTTGTACAAAAACATTACCATACAAAAATTTGTATTTACAATAAAATCTTAATTAAAATAATCAATACGCTTCAACAATAATTCTCTTATTTAAACAAAAAATGTAATTGGTCTGGTTCGTCTTCAGCTTCACTAGAAGACTGAGTATGACCAGAGTAAGTTAAAATAAATCAAAATTATTTTTTCTAAATTATCTAATTTTAATCTATTTCTTTTTACATCTAACACCCATTTATATGTGGAAAACGAGCGTTCAACATCTGTTGATGTTAGTGAAGCGAATTTATGTGACAAAAATCCCGTAGTATCAGTTGGAATCCCGTGGAATATCCATATTAACATCAATGTTTGCGGTCAATGAACCTAAATAGCTCTACCTATTCCGATCACTGATAATTAGAGATCGTATATTCGGATGCATATTTACCTAAAGTGAATTTCAAACTATGAAAGTATGGAAGCGGCTTCTTAAAATATTTTTTTCTGTAAAAAATCTCGGGAAGCCAGGAACACCGGGAATGCATAACTAGTCGGGTTTACATTATAGTATGGAAGGAAGGAACTACATAAAGAAAATTATTCTAAATATATGTAGTCCGTTATCTTATTTTGACGTTGTTTGCTATTGCAGTTTGGTATCTACCTACTTACTTTACAATATTAGATAGGTAGATATGCATCCGATTCTTTAGCCAGAAAGAAACACAAAATTCCGGAACCGCAGGATTTATTCGATACAAAAGCGCATTCCATATTAGCCAACATGTGAACTTTAGGTAAATATCCATCCGAATATCCGACCTCCTCCTCTCCGTCCTCATCTTGTCGTCCTCTCTCTTGGCACTGACTTGTCTCGAGTATGGAGTCAGTTACTTACCCTGTCTAAATCAGCCTTTGTGCGAACATATATAGGGATCAGCTGATTTTTTCGCGACCGATTTCGTTCATTTTTTGTATATCGTCAGAAAAGGCGATAACAAGTATGTGGTATAATTTATTGCATATATGTGGTTTCCGTAAGTACTGTATATGCAAATTCAAGGGAGAGAAGTGTTGAGATGACTACGCTAATAATTTGGGGAATAACTCCGCAGTTTCTGTTAGTACCTAATATTATTGCCCTTCCTTACCTGACGTTATCGTAAAACACGCCTGTTTTCTCTGCAATAATAGTATCGCGTAGTCTTCTTTGTAACTGTAATTTATAATATCAGATTAGGACCACGTGAAAATAGGCTTCAACTGACTAATCCCTAAAGAGACAAATTCATGTTTGATCTCTTTACAGCTCAGTTGTAGACCCAAGGTAGTCGGGAAAACTCAAAAACAAACCTTAGGTACCTAATCACTCATTAGTCAACTTTTGTTGTACAGTTTTATTTTCCATACATTAGACGAAGATATCGTAATGTACAAACGCTAGCACATCAACCTACCCGAAACTGTCAAATTTTTCCAATCAACTTTGAACCTTATGCTTAAGTGATAAAGTTGAAAATCTATTAAAGAAATTTGACAGATTGTAGTAGGTTGATGTGCTGGCGTCTGTACTTGCCTGGATAGTACTAATTCGAGTTTTTAATGCATTCGTATTTTCTGAGTTTGTCCTAACAGCCCGGTCAAAATAGACATTCAAGGTTACATTCATTCGCATAAAGCTGAAAATTGGTATGAATGTTGAGAACACCTTTACAAAAAACCGGCCAAGTGCGAGTCGGACTCGCCCATGAAGGGTTCCGTAGCAGCAAGTAACATAATATAAAAGTTCTTGTAGTTCGTTGTAACTTTGTGAAAGGTAAATTGCGGTTTTCGATTTATGACGTATTAAAAAAAAACTACTTACTAGATCTCGTTCAAACCAATTTTCGGTGGAAGTTTACATGGTATTGTACATTATATATATTTTTTTAATTTTATCATTCTCTTATTTTAGAAGTTAGAGGGGGGGGGGACACACATTTTACCACTTTGGAAGTGTCTCTCGCGCAAACTATTCAGTTCAGAAAAAAATGATATTAGAAACCTCAATATCATTTTTGAAGACCTATCCATAGATACCCCACACGTACAGGTTTGATGAAAAAAAATTTTTAGAGTTTCAGTTGTAAGTATGGGGAACCCCAAAATTTATTGTTTTTTTTCTATTTTTGTGTGAAAATCTTACTGCGGTTCACAGAATACATCTACTTACCAAGTTTCAACAGTATAGTTCTTATAGTTTCGGAAAAAAGTGGCTGTGACATACGGACGGACGGACAGACAGACAGACAGACAGACAGACAGACATGACGAATCCATAAGGGTTCCGTTTTTTGCCATTTGGCTACGGAACCCTAATAAATTTCCAAAAGTCTCCGTCGATCCGACGTGTGCAAAAGAAATTATTCAAGGTTAAATGTTGCAAGAATCGGTTTTTTGCATTTATCAGCTAAACAGTAAGTTTTATCATAAAAATAGGTGAGACAAATTGTTCATCATGCAATTATCTACAAAAATTGTTACCACACTTTTTTCCTAAGAATTACCATTTCGGAGATATTGCGATGCAAAAAGTTAAAAGTTGTGTTGTACATAATATGTACGTTTCCGCGCCACCCGCGAGGTAGTGTACTTATTGTCGCGTTTTTTTTTTTTAAATAGTTTCACAGGTAGGCCTATTTCACGATCTATTGTGGTCCAGTCTTAAAAATATTGTATCAAATAAAAAATAGTACTATCAGGCGCGGTCGCAGCCCAAGATTTTGGGGGGGGTCATCATGGGTGCCAAGGAATATTTTAAGGGTACAACTCCTCGTTGGTCTGGTGGTCGCAAGCGTTACTACTGAGCATGAAGTCCTAGCTGGGTTCGATTCCTAGGAAAGGGTTTAGCCGTCCTTCCATAAGCTAACTGCCCCCGATAGGAACCTATATCGTAACCTATGTTATATTGTAGAGGGTACTAATAGTAGTTCATCGCGTAGATATTAGCTCTATATCTTAGGTAATTGAGGAGCTATTTGAAAAAAAGTGTCCGGAGACAACTTTTTTTCAAAGTGATATATCTCTATTGATTTCAAAGCTAGAAAAATAAAACCAATTCCAGTGTTTATGGTACACTTTACAGTTTATTTTATATAAATTTTCATGAGCCAAGCTTAAATAAAAATATTAAAAAAATGCAAATAAATTTTTTTTTTATTAATTTCTATCAGATCGAATTGAATTACCACTTTGAAAAAAATATATAATAATTGTCTATACCTTGCCTAACAGCATGCCAAGTTTCATTAAAATCCATAAGGTGCAACATGATGAAAAAAAATAATAAAAGTAAGTGGACCACCTTATGACTACTTTGTTGACGCTTTTAACTTTTAATTTTTCAATAATCTAGTATTTAATTAAATCGTATTGCATATTTGATTTTTCAATATTGGGCATGAAAGGTTTAAAAGAAAATGGAAGGGTTTTTTCTCAGTAATAGTTAAATCCATATTAATAAAAAATAGCTTTTATTAGTCATCGTCACTATTTTCATCAATCATGATCATGATCTTTATTTATAGAAAAAAACCCCGAGTTAATATTTCTGCTGGGCAAACTATATGCGATTTATATCTTGCATTTGATAAATAATATATAATTGCTGCCACGTGAGAGCAACACCCAACTGTTCGATTTCCTTTTGCACAGTTACAGCAATAACGCCTAAGGGGTCCCACACATAAACACGATACGACGTCGCGTCGTGCTACGACGCAGCATCGTTTCACCGTTTGAATGACTTATTATTATTATAAGCCTGTGTTGTCTCACTGCAGGGTCTGCAGAGCAAAGACCTCCCTTCCCTCTTTCCACTTTTCCCAGTTTGAATGATACGTCACTAATAAAACACTAAATCATATACGTCGTAACACGACGCGGCGTCGTATCGTGTTTATGTGTGGGAGCCTTAACAATAAACCTAAGGCGATATCCTACGTGGGCGACGAATACGACGCGACGCGACGCTGCGAACGCGACGAACGCGATCAACTCAACGGCATACACTGCTTGCGGCCTATATGACAGTCTGCGGCGAGACGCGACGTAACGCGTACTTGTTTTTAGAGCGACCAGACGCGACACCACGAACTACATATGAACTTTCCGTCTGTTCCCGTTGTCCCCATTCGGAACTCAATAAAAATAATTAAAATGTATTCCCGTTGTCCCGTCCCCATTGACGGTTTCCTGTTAAAATTGTACTGTACCTCTCCATGATTCGAGAAGTAATGACCAAAATCACGTAGGACATTTGTCGCGTGTAGCATCGCGTCTCATTACGTCGCGTCGTATTCGTCGCTCACGCAGGACACAGCGTAACATTTTAAAAGTGCAAGTACAATCGCGACACATTAATAGCAAAACCTACAGATGTTACATTGACTACAACCCCAATGGAAAAAGCCACGAAGATATTCGGCGTTATTGCTGTAACTGTGCAAATGGAAATCGAGCAGTTGGGTGTTGCTCTCACGTGGCAGCAATTATATATTATTTATCAAATGCAAAATATAAATCGCATATAGTTCGCCCAGCAGAAATATTATCCAGTGTTTTTTCTATAAATAAAGATCATGATCATGATTGATGAAAATAGTGACGATGACTAATAAAAGCTATTTTTTATTAATATGGATTTAACTATTACTGAGAAAAAACCCTTTCATTTTCTTTTAAACCTTTCATGCCCAATATTGAAAAATCAAATATGCAATACGATTTAATTAAATACTAGATTATTGAAAAATTAAAAGTTAAAAGCGTCAACAAAGTAGTCATAAGGTGGTCCACTTACTTTTATTATTTTTTTTCATCATGTTGCACCTTACGGATTTTAATGAAACTTGGCATGCTGTTAGGCAAGGTATAGACAATTATTATATATTTTTTTCAAAGTGGTAATTCAATTCGATCTGATAGAAATTAATAAAAAAAAAAATTATTTGCATTTTTTCAATATTTTTATTTAAGCTTGGCTCATGAAAATTTATATAAAATAAACTGTAAAGTGTACCATAAACACTGGAATTGGTTTTATTTTTCTAGCTTTGAAATCAACAGAGATATATCACTTTGAAAAAAAGTCGTCTCCGGACACTTTTTTTCAAATAGCTCCTCAATTACCTAAGATATAGAGCTAATATTTACGCGATGAACTACTATTAGTACCCTCTACAATATAACATAGGTTACGATATAGGTTCCTATCGGGGGCAGTTAGCTTATAGAAGGACGGCTAAACCCTTTCTCAGAAGCAGCCTGGAGTCTGGATTTGTGCCCGGTTGGCGGCAGTAGCCTCGCCCTCTATGTGGGTGTATGTACTATATGAAGGTACACCCCTGCCCAACCCTTTGGGGATTAAAGGCGTGATGATATGTTAAGGTTCATGTATCTCTAGCTCCACATTACTTATGCTATTCAGGGTCGCAGCTTTTACATAAGGGGGTGTTACTTAAATGCTGCCAAATTCATCGTATGAACGTAAACATACGAACGGTATTTATTACAACTGTAGATTGTGTAGGGTGGGAAGAGCGAGCGAAGCGAGCTCAAAATTTTAACAACCCGCCTTTGTTTGACTATGTTTTGTTTTATATTTTCAAGTAGAAATAGGAGTTACATTGTCGACTTGTGCGGGCTAGCTTAAGCAGCTAGGAGAATCTAAAATGCAAGAGCGAACGAAGCGAGCTCGAAAATTTTGGGCACCCTCGGATAGGTTACATTTTTTTTTCTAGTTTCGATCATTCCAAAAGGACTAGGAATTACTTGCTTTGTCGACTTTGAAGAAAAGCTCAAGAGCCAATGTAAATTGCAAGAATGAGCGTAGCGAGCCTAAAAAATTTAGCACCCCACCTTGAATAGTCTCTGTTTTCTTTTACCCATCATACAAAAAGAGAACTTACTTTATCGAACTAGGACGAGAAGCTTCAACTCGTTTTACAGCAGTTTAGGTTTTGGAATCTGGCTTTACCTAAGCCTTTCAACCTTACATACGAGCGGGGTGCCCAGAATGCCGAGTTTGCTTCGCTTGCTCTTGAATCCTGGATTCTATCACACTAATATTATAAAGGCGAAAGTTTGTGAGTGTGTGTGTGTGTGTTTGTTACCTCTTCACGCCTAAACCACTGAACCGATTTAGATGAAATTTGGTATAGAGATAGTTTGAGTCCCGGAAAAGGACATAGGATAGTTTTTATCCCGATATTCCCACGGGATCGAAACTCATGCGGGTGAAACCGCGGGGCGCAGCTAGTATTTTTATAAGAGGCTTTTTAAAGGAAAATATTTTTTAGGTGCGTTAAGAAACCCACTGTCATTTCATAGTTGTTAAGTTTTCACTTCAGCGGCAGTCCCCATGTCTGCCGAATTGCTGATGTTCTTAATGTTTTTGAATATGCCAATCGGGGTTTTCGTGGCTCAAGTACAGTTTTAAGTTAGTAAGGCAAGTAAATCATTCAGACTCTCGACAGCTTGAATGATTTTGGGGGGGGTCATGACCCCCACGACCCCCCCCCTCGGACCGCGCACGAGTACTATTGGAAATGATGAAAGCGGTGTAAGTTATAAGTACTTTGGGAAAATTATTCGTCTGATTGATAATCATCTAATGGAACTTCAAGCATAGGTAAGTACTGTCTTCTTCTTCTTCTTTTTCCTGCTGCGTACAAGTAAATTGTTCAAAGAAAAGTTTATATTCTTAGAATTGTATAATATGTATGTATGTATACGCCACGAAATAGTAGATAGTACAACTAAGGCATAAAAGAAGCTATTTTACCCCGAGACGTTTATATCCACCAGAGCCGCAGGCGAGGGTGGATAGTTAAGTCGAGGGGTAAAATGGCTCGTTTATGCCTTCGAGTTATACACTCTGCTTTTCACTTCGATTGCGAGAAAATGAAACAGGCATAAAGTATACAGTACATAATTAATCAAAAATGTTGCATCCATAGCTAATTCCCGCCACAACAGATAATACCGCCACGAAACTTTTTAAAAGTTTTTTTTTTAATTTTCAACATTTGTCATTCGACTTGGGTACTTCATACTTAGAGCATTTAACCTAGGTTAAATGCTCTAAGACTTCATATGGCCAAAAAATGAAAACGTTTCTTTGCCTTTAATAATAAATGACAACTATCCGCGCGTTCCGTAAATTTAAAAACCGGCCAAGTGCGAGTCGGACTCGCCCATGAAGGGTTCCGTAGCAGCAAGTAACATAATATAAAAGTTCTTGTAGTTCGTTGTAACTTTGTGAAAGGTAAATTGCGGTTTTCGATTTATGACGTATTAAAAAAAAACTACTTACTAGATCACGTTCAAACCAATTTTCGGTGGAAGTTTACATGGTAATGTACATTATATATATTTTTTTAATTTTATCATTCTCTTATTTTAGAAGTTAGAGGGGGGGGGACACACATTTTACCACTTTGGAAGTGTCTCTCGCGCAAACTATTCAGTTCAGAAAAAAATTATATTAGAAACCTCAATATCATTTTTAAAGACCTATCCATAGATACCCCACACGTACAGGTTTGATGAAAAAAAATTTTTGGAGTTTCAGTTGTAAGTATGGGGAACCCCAAAATTTATTGTTTGTTTTCTATTTTTGTGTGAAAATCTTACTGCGGTTCACAGAATACATCTACTTACCAAGTTTCAACAGTATAGTTCTTATAGTTTCGGAAAAAAGTGGCTGTGACATACGGACGGACGGACAGACAGACAGACAGACAGACATGACGAATCCATAAGGGTTCCGTTTTTTGCCATTTGGCTACGGAACCCTAAATAGGATCGTACTGATGAGAACTGGACATCATTTAAGGCTGCAAGAAATAGATGTAATCAGATGATACGCAATGCTAAACGCCGCCATATTCTTGATACTATAAATTCTTCCTCTTCTGCCGATATTTGGAAATTTCTTGGAACTCTTGGTATCGGCAAATCGCGACATTTAGATCTTCCTAGTTCAATTGACTTAGACGTTCTCAACCGGCATTTCTCCACTGTTTCTACCATGGATCGTCTAACCAAGCAACAAACTCTGTCTCTAATTTCTGGTCTATCGCGTTCTCATACTAATTCTTTCAGTTTCATTCCAGTTGAACCGGGAGAGATCAGAAAGATCATTCTCTCCATCAAATCGAAAGCGGTGGGATGTGACAATATCACCCGTGGTATGATCGTTACTATTCTGGATCATCTCCTACCCGCGATTTCCCACATTATAAATTTTTCTTTGTACTCTGGAGTATTCCCTTCCCTGTGGCGCAAAGCCTATGTTCGTCCACTACCTAAGGTTTCCAATCCCTCTCTTCCTACCGACTTCCGTCCAATTTCTATCCTTCCCTTCCTATCCAAAGTGCTCGAGGCCTGTGTCCACAAACAATTCTCCGACTTTGTTCATTATAATACAATTATTAGTCCTCTCCAATCTGGGTTTAGGCCTGGGCACAGCACTGTTTCCGCACTCCTTAAAGTGACTGGCGATATAAGGGCAGGACTGGAAGACACCAAAATTACTGTTCTAGTGTTGGTTGATTTCTCGAATGCCTTCAATACCGTCAGTCACGACATCCTGTTAGCCATTCTGTCCTATACAGGGTTATTGGAAAAACACCAACAACCTCTTAAGAGGTCATTGTACTCATCATTATGAACAACTTTTACTATGGCACCAAACCTGAAATCGCGAAAAAAAAAATCAGCTGTTCCATACATTTTGACGAGTTCTACGAACATAAATGTAGGGAACAGCTGATTTTTTTTTCGCGATTTCAGATTTGGTCCCGTAGTAAAAGTTGTTTATAATGATGAGTACAATGACCTCTTAAGAGGTTGTTGGTGTTTTTCAAATAACCCTGTATAATGGTCTCTCCCGAAGCACTGGAATGGTTCTCCTCTTATCTTCAGGAACGTCAGCAGTCCGTTCATGTTGGGGATTCTTCTTCTAGCTGGTGTGATTTGGAAACTGGCGTTCCTCAAGGCGGTATACTTTCTCCTCTTCTGTTTTCTATTTTTATTAATCTTATAACTTCCGAACTTCAGTGTGCGTATCATCTGTATGCAGATGACTTGCAGTTGTACTGTCAAGCGAAGGTTGATGAATTACCTGACGCTATCGATAAACTAAATAAGGACTTGATAGCCATAAAATCCTGGTCTGATAGATTTGGCTTAGCTGTAAACCCTACGAAGTGTCAGGCGATCATCATTGGCAGTTCTCGTAGTATTAGCAAAGTAGATGGTAGAACCTTGCCACCAGTTCTCTTCAATGGTACGATCGTTCCTTTTGGTACTGACGTGAAGGACCTAGGCTTGCACATTGATTGTACCCTGAACTGGCGGACTCAAGTTGCTAGGGTGAGCCAGAAGGTTACTGGAACGCTGCGGGCTCTGTACCGTTTGAAAAATTTATTACCATCAAGTACGAAGACAATGCTTGTGCAGCCCCTTATTTTCCCTATCACCGATTATGGTGATGTGTGCTACTATGACCTGAATGCAGATCTCCTCAACAAACTTGACCGTCTTCTCAATAACTGCATTCGATTCGTTTTCAATCTGCGTAAATATGATCATGTTTCTGCGCATCGGTCGCTTCTAAAGTGGTTGCCCATACGCCAACGTAGAGAACTAAGGGCGCTGACCACCTTGTTCTCATTTCTTGATTCTCCGTCTTCCCCTGGTTATCTAGCCCCCCATTTTCAGTACATTTGCGCCAACCACAATAGAAATCTTCGTTCATCACACAATCGTCTTCTTCAATGTCCCACTCACCGCACAGACTTCATTCACTCTTCCTTCTTCGTTCAGTCTATCTCTCTGTGGAATGCGCTCCCCCAGGAGATCAGGATGGCAACCAACCGATTATCCTTCAAAGTTAAGGTTCGCGAGCACATTCGCAAGAAGCTGGCAGTATCGTCACAACGGTAATATTTTCTCATTGCTTGTCTTATTTTTTTTTTTTTAGTTAGTAAGTATATTCATGTATTTATGTATATTTATTTGTGCTTATATTTATATATAATTAGTTATATATTATATTCATAGTTTTAATAGGGTTATGCGTATCTTTATATTTAAAATATTTATTCCTTCATTTTCATGATTGCACCTACCGCTGTTTGTCTCTGCATCACCCAAAGGTTGACTGGTAGAAAATGCCTATGGCATTAAGTCCGCCTCTGTACATTTATGTGCTTGAAGTATTAAATAAATAAATAAACTATTTTACCTGATTTTATTAAATTAACGATAGAAAACACGGAAGTGGTATAAATTAAAGAAAATGAAATAAATCACGACTTTAATCTGCGAAGTTTTATTGTGCGTGTCTGCGTGTGGCTGTTGGGCCTGATTACTTTAGTCTTAGAAAAAAATTTTACTTTATGCACTAGAACATAAAAAGCGATTTTATGTCGCCTAAGCACAACATAAAGACGGACTTTTAGAGCATGAGAAGTGAAAACTAATATTTTTACTTGTATTACGGCTCTGTAAAGTATACAGGGTGAAATTGAACACATGCGACAAATCGAAATGGGAGATTGTACTCGTCATTATGAACAACTTTTACTATGGAACCAATCCTGAAATCGCGAAAAAAAAATCAGCTGTTCCCTACATTTATGTTCACATAACTCGCCAAAATGTAGGGAACAGCTGATTTTTTTTTCGCGATTTCAGGTTTGGTCCCATAGTAAAAGTTGTTCATAATGACGAGTACAATCTCCCGTTTCGATTTGTCGCATGTGTTCAATTTCACCCTGTATAAAGTCAATTTGACATACATTATTATGAAAAACAACGTTTTGCATCGCTACGAGTATATCTTCGAAATATTGATTCTTAGGAAAAAAAAAGTGTTAAAACAATTTTTGTAGATACATGGTACCTACATGATGAACAATTTTGTCTCATCTATTTTTATGATAAAACTTACAGTTCAGCAGGTTTTTGCAACATTTGACCTTGAATAATTTCTTTTGCACACATCGGATCGACGGGGACTTTTGACAATTTATTTGTAAAGGTGTTCTCAACATTCATACCAATTTTCAGCTTTATGCGAATTAATGTAACCTTACCCCTATTTTTGAAACTAACTTGACCGGACTATAAGGCAAACACAGAAAATACGTATCAATGTCTAAACATTGCTGACATCAGTATAGGAAAAAACATCGCGAGGAAACCTGGACTTCAAGTCTGTAATCGCCACCCCGTCAACCGTGGTGATCAAAGCTTGTGCCATCTCTGTACGAGAAGAGAGAGGCTTTTGCTCAGTGGGGCGATACTAGGCTGATATTTTTATTATAGACGAAGATGATATGCAGACGCCAGCACATCAAGCTACTACAATCTGTCAAATTTCTTTATATCTATTTATTGCTTCATAATAAGTAACTAACTATATACACTAGATACTAAATAACTAACTTACAATACAAATAAAAAAACAAAGGACACTTAGGCGGCGAAGTATTCGAATTTCTTTAATAGATTTTCAACTTTATCGCTAAAGCATAAGGTTCAGAGATGATTGCGAAAATTTTACAGTTTCGAGTAGCTTAATGTGCTGGCGTCTGTACCTACCTTAATGCTGTTAAGCATGTCTCCCTGCGTGGCCAGCTGTCGGTCGTCGGAGCGCACAGAGGGCGCGCGGCGCGGCGCAGGCGCATCCGGAGCTGCGCCTAGCGATGCCACGCCCAGAGACCCGCCGTCGCGACCCACATTAGACACTACCAAAAATATGTTCATTATATCAGATGATACGAAACAATGACGACGTCTAGGACTTCGAAACTATCGCCCAGTTTGTAGAACGAAAAATTACATTCAACAAATCGCAATAGTTTACACGCACTTGACTTTCGTTCCAAACCGGGCGTTTGTAAATAGGATATTGACTTTCATCAGTGGATAGTACTAAATACTATATATGGTTATGGACCATTTTTAGGGTTCCGTGCCTAAAAAAGAAAAACCGGAACCCATATTAAGCACCCAGAACAACTTTCTGAAGAAATCGCTTAGGTCCCAGCTCACGCACTCTACACCTTCTTTTGCATAGAGTACCTAAGGTACCTAAGTAATGTCCTTTTGGGTCATTCGTTGAGTGGACTATAATAGGCTATTTAACATCACGCTACGACCGTTAGAAGCCAAACAAAGAGAAAAAAAATCAGAAATAACGCAAAGTCCTTCCACCCCTCTCTATCTCAAGAAACGTTTTCAGTTTCTTTGTGACTCCCACACGAAATTGTTAAGGTCATCAGATAACTTAAAGCTCAAAATGCCAACGCATTCCACAACTTTCCTTGATAAATCCTTTACTGTCCAGGCCGCTCGTTTGTGGAATGCGTTGCCAGTTGAAATAAAACGCGCGCAGTCGTTACACGTGTTCAAAAGACTTGTAAAGGAACACTACTTTCGTCACAGAGTACTATTTTATAGCTTGTCGTTGTGATTTTGTCCTAACTGCTATCATCTACTGTCTTATTTTATTTTCGGTGCTTATAATTATTTAGTATGTATATATTTAAGTATCTATAATTTTGGATATGTATTTATCTGTGTATCTATTTTATTGTATTGTATACATAATATTTGTACCAACGACAGCCCCATTTTATGTCCAGGGAAATCACTGTCCATTCCAAGGTTGCCTGGAAGAGATCGCAGAAAGCGATAAGGCGCGTCGCCCACACGACCTAGAGTCGAGGCGGCGCACAATGTGTAATTTCCATAATCTAGAGGGACAAAAGTCAAATTCTACACTAGTTTATGCTGGTAAAATAATCATTCCTATATAAAGAAGACAAACCATATTACGTGTCCCTAAAGGTTATTTTCCAATAACTCGTAACACACAATTAAAAAAGGGTCAGAACGGCCGGCTACCTGAGCTGTGTCGACCGAGCGCTCAAAGAGACGCGTCATTCGGCTGAGTTCGCTCGTTGAATACACTCAGTTTATGTGCGCTACTAGCTATTGTGAGTTTTTATTGTTTTCTTCGAAGTATTGAGGTAAGTTTTCATATGTATTTGTTTTGATTTGTCTTAAAATTTAGTCACGAGCGCCATTTTACTAAAGAGAGATTATTTTTTAGTCAAAATATTAATAAGTGAATTTGTTGTTGAGTTTTAGTTTATTATATCGAAGTATACAGATACCGTATTATATTTTTTTGAAAGTACTATTTGTTAGCTACAGGAAAAAGGTTCTGTTCTTTGCGAATATTTGCGACACTCATATAACTTTTTTTAATTTTCAGAATGCCTTCACAAATATCTCGTAGAAAATTTTTCGACGTTTGGTTTGCTAACGCAAAAGAAATAAGACCGGATGCTTTGCTACACCACATATTGCAAGAAATTAGTAACCCGTCCTTTTCGGATGATGTTATAAGTAGTTTAAAAGTGACTATCAGAAGTTTTTCCCAAAAAATCGAACAAAAATGGTTGAAGTCGGGAAGACATCGAGATCGACTAAATTTCTTCATGTTCAAGGTCTTCATGATTCTTAAAATTAATCTCTCTCTCTTTATAAAATCTGTTTTTTTTTTGTTTTATTTTTGTACATTCAAATAATTACTAATTCGTGTTATATGTTATATAATATGGTTGCAATATATGTCTAAAACCTCGAAAACGTCTTTAAATTTCATTCAATACATTTTATCCCGTAGTAAATTTGTATAGTTTAGATTCAAGACTTTTGACCCTCTAGATTATGGAAATTACACACTGTGCGGCGACGAGGCGCGGGCGCACGTTTTCTATAGGAATAAATATAGGTATGTATGTATAGGCGACAAACCTATACTTATTCCTATACAAAACGTGCGCCCGCGCCTCGTCGCCGCCTCGACTCTAGGTCGTGTGGGCGACGCGCCTAAGGCCGCCCATTGTATATTTTGTAGTGTTTAATGTGTTTATTTCATGTTATGTATTTTTGTGGTGTACAATAAAGTATGTATATATAAATAAATAAATAAAGTGAAATCAAATTAATGTGGAGGAAATGTGGTAGTTATTTTAATATATTGTTGTGTCTTCAGGACTTCCACGCGAACTAAGGGCCGGCGCTCACTGACGGCACGGCGTGTCATGGCAAAGGATTTTATTAGGTACTAATCATGTTATTTTGAACCTTATTTAAATGAGTTTAGAATTCATGTTACTTTATTTCGATGCCGCGGGATGCTGCGGCATGACGCGACGAGCCGCGGGTTGCTGCGGCATGACGTGTCATGCCATGCCACGCCGTCAGTGAGCGCCGGCCCTAAGTCGTGGGTAGAAGCTAGTAAAACAGATTTGGTGTGGTTTACAGAAATAAAAAGTATAATAATTAAAAACAAAACAATTTAATTTTTTCTTTCTAATTTCTAAATCACATTGACCTGGATATTGTTAGCAATATCCATTATAATAGTAACATTTTAAAATTATGTACTGAGCAGAGCATAATAGCATATATTATGTTGATGACACAATAAAGGTTATTCCATTTATTAAAGGCTATTCCATTTATCCACCCCCAGGTAGACATGCAGGAATGCATATTCGAAAATCTATCCTAGGCCTAGTACGATAAACAGAATTTAGAAGCTAAGGGTGGATTCTCAGACATGCGTTTCTGTGTATCCATCTTAGGGTAGATAAACAGAATAACCAATAATAAATCGTCCAGCTGCAGTAACATTTAAAGATGACTGATAATTAATGTTATAGATAAATATTCTTATAAGACCACCACATAACTTGGTTCATACATTTTGTAAATTAGGTAACATCTTACAAATATTGTTTGCCACTGAACAAAATCATTGAAGATAATAATTATTACAGTATCGAGTTGCAAAACTAAATATTAAAGCTGTTCTTAGTTACATTAAAAAAAAACTTCATTTATAATATTATATTCTATCCCAGAAACTAATAAAATAATTTAAATATGGAAACAGAGGTAATTTTATCTATTTAAACTAAATCATAGATAACAGAATGGTAATTAGGCTGTGTTCTTTATTTTGTGTCCATTTTGTCCATGTTCTTTACTTTTCTGTCCATGGTAGTGATGTTCTTTACGTCTGAGTCTATGTTGGCTACTTCCTTAACTTTTGTATGTGTTGGCTACTTCCTTAACTTTTGTATGTGTTGGCTACTTCCTTAACTTTTGTATGTGTTGGCTACTTCCTTAACTTTTGTATGTGTTGGCTACTTCCTTAACTTTTGTATGTGTTGGCTACTTCCTTAACTTTTGTATGTGTTGGCTACTTCCTTTACTTTTGAGTCTGTTGCGGCTACTGTAGCACCTTGCTGCTCTTTAGCTTCTAATTCTTTTGTCTCAAGTTTGTAAAGTTGTTTCCTCATTTGTGCTGGTCCTGCGAATATAGCTGGTGTTGTCTTAGTCTCTGGTATGTATACCTCATAAGTCTTGAAATATTTTAGTATATTTTCTACATCTTCCTCTTTTAGTTTATACTCTAGCGCTATTTTCGAAGCTGTTATTTCAGTAGGATTCATTTGATGTGCTGAAATAAAGTTTACTGCATGTCGAAGAGTAGTTCGGCCATATGCCACTCTATCTGGCTCTTTGAACCCAAAGTCATACTCCTCAGGCATTTTACGGTCTTGAGGCATAGGACGCTTACTCTTGTTAAAAGATTTCTTCTCCCGGGTAACGTCAACTTCGGGCCTCCCAAATGAGGTTACATAAACATCTTTCAATCTTGTATCAAGCCCTTCATTTTTTTTATCTAATTTCTCGTCTATGTCAGGTTCCGCTTCAAGTGTTCGCTTTAAATCTTCTATATTGTCAGGATACCTGGGTGCCGGAGTCGGCTTTTCTTTGGAAATCACGCGATGAGCGCGATTTTCGATGTTGAAAGATTTGATCGGTCTCAAAGCTTTCGTCACTAAAGCACCCATCTCAGGTGGCAGTAGCACAATATCCAATATTTAAATAAACACAATTCACTTGGTAAACATAGTTTATATCATTATTTTTATGAATTGCATCATAATAAAAGAGGTTATTTTTCCATTTGACGTTAAGTTAATAATTATGACAGTTCTGTTCTCTATTCAAAAAAGTCTTGCTAAGTGAGTGGTTAGCAGTTGCCAGGAATATGAACCGCGTCAAAATATTTTAGTAACATCTTGAAACGATACGTTTACTAAAAGGGACGCTACTATAATTGCAGCACATTCTAGTGGTAAAAAAATTATAATGTAAAATGTGTTTACTATCGTAGATGTAAAACTTCATCTGAGGATAAAATTCCATTTGCTGCTGCGGCTACTACTATTTAGATTCTAGGTGAAGAAAATAATTCTAAAGTACTCACGTTTTAGTCTTGACAAGATAACCTTTAACGCAGTTTTTGAGGTATCTTTTATTAAAAATTTCTCAGTCGGTGTGTTCGTGGCTCGAGACTGTTCGGTGCACATCCGAACTGGTGGACTCGGACTACGCCCAAGCCTTCGTCGGGGTTGGGGTTGTGTCGGCATTTTAGGTGCTATAAGGAAATAAATAGCTCATTCAAACTTTTTTTATAGTAAAGCTGAACTATGTCTACCACATTACCACATATTGTCATTAAAATACGTTAAAACTAAACGCAAGACTGATAGAGAAGTTTTTACCCGACTGCGCCAGAAGAAGGGTTATGTTTTTCGAGAATATGTTTAAATAAAAGTTGGAAGCAGGCGGGGCCCATACCATTATTATAGTTTCAATCTCAAATGGATCCCGCCTGCTTCCAACTTTTATTTTTTAAAATGGGCTTGTTTTTAGCTTTTCAGTTAGTTTTAGTATAAGACTGAAGTGGGTTTTTTAATTACTTTAATTATTTAAATTAAATTAATTGTTAAACTGAGGTACCTGCACTAAAAGTATTTATACGCTCGGGCGAGGGTGTGACATGCGTTCTGTTGCTTGTAGTTGAACTAAACAAAGGTGGGCGTTGTTGCCGGATCCCACGCTGAGGGGTCACCGTGACAGAAGAGTTCAACTGCTCCTCCCGTTGGGAATTATAAATACTAGTTCGCATTAGGTAATTCTGAAAGTAAATATAGTCGAACTTTTACCCATTTATCTATAATAAATTAATCACGCCAATTATATTAATCGCTTTGCTTACCCGAGCTTCATTAACGCTTTTTATTACTGGACCTTGGCTTGTACGGTAAGTTGTAATAGGAGTGTTAGTGCGGAAGTTTTTTGACTCTTGCTCCTAAAAAACACGAGGGAAACCACAAGAAATACAAAATAAAAAAAAATAATTATAGCTAAGACAAAAATAATAATGGATTTTGAAATATTTACCCTATTTAAGCTAGGATTAATACTATTCCGTGGCGTCTGTGCATGCGGTATAGGCTTTCTATAAACTGGACGACCAGCTCTGGGATCGCCGGCACCGCTGCTACGACGTGACGCAGTACTGAGTGCGTCATATTGGTCCCCCCTACAGTAGTTACAAAAAGTACCATTTCATATTTACATAGTTCACATTCAGAGAGCACTCTCTAGAAGACAGAAGAAAAATAAGTTAGTTGTAAGATGATTCCCAGCACATGTTAATAAATCTGTGGAACTATATTTTAATCATTCGAGAATTTTTAGTTTTATAAAACGTCAAACTGCAAATAAATTCCTCTGTTGATAATGAATTCCCTGAAGGGGAAGGCAGAATTAATTATGTTTAAGTTCCACGTAAAAGTGGTACGAGTCTACAATACTGCCATCAACTACCCAGCTGGTAGAAATCCAGAAGCCGGCACATCTTAGACAACGTAATTCTTCAATTTGCAGAAAATGTACAACTTCATTTATACTAGGCATTAATGGGAAAATGAACCGAAAAAATATTTACATACCCTCTGTGCATTATCTTTTGCGAACTATTGTTCGGACCACCCAATTTCACGCGCCAGTCGGTCTCCTTCTCCGTCGTCTTGTTAAAAACTAAATGGAAACCAATTAAAGTTATAATTAGTATTATTTTTGGTAAGAACTTCAATTATTAATTTATCAAATATAAAAAAAAATACAAACCCCGTCTAATAAACTGCACAAGCCTGTACCATTACAAGTTTCGGGGGCTGAGCTTGCGCAACGCACCGACAACATCCACAAACGATCATTAAGTTTTTTGAAACATGACTGACAACACAAGTATTTTTTCCAGCCTGCGACTCTCACTGATTGGTGACTATCGCCATGTTCTTCGCTAATCGAGTTACTTCTAATTATACAGCCCTTCCTTTGAGCCATCGTTTTAGAAGGCACTACAGTCAGATCACATGACGCTATGAATACTTCGTCTTCCTCACAATCATCATTTCCGTAGTCTGAACGTAAAACGAAAAATATACATTTGATGACCGTCTTCAAAACTACGCCATAATATCCATATTTATAGGCAGACTTTTTCGTTGTAAACTCATCTTTGGCAACGCAATATACCTTCTCCAGTCAGGTGCTTGTCGTTTGTTTATAGGTGGTACCTGCGTCCCCCATCACCCGCGTGAACCATGGGACTGTCACCAGCGAAAAAGTCGGCCTATAAAATAACACTGTTTATCATTTAAACACGATTTGAAACTGACGGTGCGTTGCGTAAAGCTTTGCTGTAAGAAAAGCTGTTTGGTTTGACTATGTACAGAGGCGCACATCAAGATACTACAATCTGTCAAATTTCTTTAAGATTTCCAATATTAGCGCTAAAGCATAAGGTTCAAAGTTAATTGGAAAAATTTGACAGTTTCGGGTAGCTTGATGTACTGGCGTCTGTGTATACATCTAAAATTTGTGAATGTTGTGCACGTCTGTAATTGACGTAAACACTAGTCCATGTCTCTGTTCTCTTTTATTTGTAAATGTTTGTGTTTGCGTTGTTGATGTGCCTTAATAATAAATAAAATAAAAAAAAAATAAAAAAAAATAGAAAAATTAACCTGAGATCAATTTTTAGCCTTTCACAGTCCAACTAGATGCGGAAAAACTGAATTTTGAGGCAATACCTAGGTAGGTACACATCCCAGCAGTGGACCATAAAAGGCTAAAATCAAAGTAAATAATTTATTCTTATAACCTTCTTTCCTTGAGTTCTGTGGCCTCATTACGGTCGCTCCATCCGATCGAACATGTTTTTGGATTGGAGTTGGCGGTGAAGGCGATTTATTGAAGACCATAGGCCGCTGCTTCATAGTCTTTTCAGCAATAGAATAAACGCCGAACTCATGCAATGGCATCTTCTCAGTGTCCTGGTACGTACGTTTCCTGTCAAAAACTTTATTAATTTCAACTTTGAGTTGCTAACTCTTACTGTTAGTTCAATTAAAGTAAAACTAAGCCACAAAACTCCCATCACTTTGAAGATCTGTAAGAAGTCCAAATTGCAAACAAGAATGAAAATCTTTTATAGTTATCTACCCTTGGATGGCATGGATAGACAACCGAATACGGAATATGGTTGTCTTATTTATTACCAACTATCAATTAAATCTTCACCTGTTTACCTATAAAGATTCCCCTGCTTAATCAGCCATGGCTCAAGCTGCTCCAGCCAACCCTTTAACAAGAAATCAAATGTCTTGAATTTATTACGGCAAATACAGAAACTACGATGTGCCGAATGATGACTATTATGGTTCTTACCTGTTGGTGTCCTATAACGGATCCGGGTCTGCAGATCCTCATCCAGCCTATAGCTTCGTGAGAAGTCATCCGGTAATGCTTGATTAGATAACAACCAATCAACGAACCAGTGCGCCCTAGACCTGCCTGAACAAGTTCTTTGTCAGAAACAGAAAAAAAAGAAAAGTCCTAAAAAGATTTATCTCAAACAGACTAAATTCGTAACCTTGCAATGCACGGCGAGTGCGCAGCTAGCTTCTTCACTAATTTGGAGGAATTTGAATAGGATGTGTCGCGGTGGGCAGGAACCATCAGGAAAAAATAAATCGTAGTGTATGATACCAACATTATTGAAACTACAAAGCAAAAAAAGACAAAATTTGAATCTAAATAACAAGTGTGCGATTTTCCTTATTGTAATCTAAAGATTTTCTTACACGTTCCCGTCATACAGTCTTTTATTTAATCGGATGACTATTTTAACGTCGTTTTCCATGAAGTAATTTATGTACATTTCAGGCGGATGGAATAAAGATACGCTGTAGTCAACTGGGCCAATGAACGCGAGAAATTTACCTGAAAACATTCAAGGAGAAATTGTACAGCGGATTCACACTTTATGGCGGCTCGGAACATGAGTTGCTGCGCAGTAACAAATTCATGTGTCTGCAGGGGTGAGGGGAGGGCTGGGGTACTGCGCTGCGAGTACCGCACTTCAGAGCCGCCACAAAGTTTGACGCCAAACTAAATAGGTACACACGGCTACACATCAAGCTATACATAACCAGTATAAGCTGACGTCTGATTGTATGAAAATCTATACAATGCGAGGTCAGCTACAAGTCTACAACTGGAAATGTATAGCTTGATGTGCAGCCGTGTGTACCACGACAATAATACAGTGGTTGTGCGCTTTTATAACGTAAAATGTACGGAAATAAATAAAGGCACTTTTAAATTTCCTTCCATGGTACCGTTACAACGTGCACATATTTCCATACATTTTACTTCGTCCTTCGTAAACGTCCACGATAATGTCGTCACGTTAGAAATTATAAAAATGCACATTAATATAAACCGGACATCCTACCAGGTAAAATCCAGTTCAAATCACCACCCTGAATTTTGTCAAGTCTGTCATATTCTTCATAATTAAAATCTTGAAAGTTAAAGAAACCTAATTCTCTAGCTTTCTTTACAGCTTGGAGGCAGTCCATCAGTGATATAGTGTAGGACGAATCACCTTGCGTTGCGTCTTGGAAAGGTCTGAGAAATGGGACAGATGGGTCAGTATTTATAAAAAATATTATACTGTTAAATCTAGTACTGATGCACGTAATGTCATTATGGAACAAAAGTGAGAAACTATTAAAAGTTTATTAGACCTGTAGCTCTGTCCGTGAACCATCAGGGGCTTCAAAGCATCTCTCGGTGATAAACTCAAATACAGTACTCCATAACATCCTAGTAGAAACGCAGAATTCGCTTTCTTTTTGGGGTCAATTGAAGTATAATGTACAATAGTTTGCTTGTTTAGGTACTGCTTCAGTTTTTCATTTAGTATTCTACAGTATTTATACACACAGCCAAGATTTAACGGTCCGAAATCGGAATAATAATTTTCGTACACAAGTTCGTTGTCTATACAAAAATATTGCGTATCAACCGTATTTTTTAGTACTTTTCCTTGTCTTACAGTTACAAAATATAAAACGTTTTTTATATATTCAGCGGTAAATAATATATCAGGACTTCGATTCATCATTGCAATAACAATGCCACGTAACTTAATTGATAGTACATCTTTAATATAGTAATATACTCATTTAAAATTACAATACACAGTTTTGTAAACAAGACACTAAAACACTACGATTTCACAAACACAAACATTTATTTCTAAACAATTTTAACTAAAAAATAAATAGAAAATAAATTTCAGTTATAAAATTCAAATGACAATGTCGTTGGCACTCTTTTGTTTTAAGCCGGCTGTACACATGGGGCCAAGGCGTTGGGCCAACGTGTTGGGCAAAAATGATGGATAACCAAGATTGCTGTTCACACATTGGCTTACTGATCATTCTGCATTGGCGCTTCAAAGATGGACGTAGAAGTTCTTGCAGCCGCGGCAATTTATTTATACAGTGCGTTTAATTATTACGTACATGTGCACCAAAGTAGAGTGACTAAAAAGAAATGGCGCAAAAGAAGGTGGTGGATGGTGACTATTCATCGGAATAGAACGAGGTAAATGTGTTATTAGTTATTATTGATATACAGGGTGATAATAATTTTGCTATCGGAACATGGGAACGTAAATTTCACTCACGCGCAACGATACTGTCTCCGCTGACGAGTAACAACGAACTGAACAAGACACCAACGTGTGAACGCTGTTTGCGGAGCGCGCCAAGATCCTTTGATGTGTGCACAAAAAACCGACACTATTCGGATGGCCTGCCAATGTTGGCGCCAACTAGACCAATTAAGCCGGCTGTACACATGGGGCCAAGGTGTTGGGCCAACGTGTTGGGCCAACGTGTAGAGAGCTACCTGGCGGTATGTTGGCTTAATTGGTCTCGTTGGCGCCAACATTGGCAGGCCATCCGAATAGTGTCGGTTTTTTGTGCACACATCAAAGGATCTTGGCGCGCTCCGCAAACAGCGTTCACACGTTGGTGTCTTGTTCAGTTCGTTGTTACTCGTCAGCGGAGACAGTATCGTTGCGCGTGAGTGAAATTTACGTTCCCATGTTCCGATAGCAAAATTATTATCACCCTGTATATCAATAATAACTAATAACACATTTACCTCGTTCTATTCCGATGAATAGTCACCATCCACCACCTTCTTTTGCGCCATTTCTTTTTAGTCACTCTACTTTGGTGCACATGTACGTAATAATTAAACGCACTGTATAAATAAATTGCCGCGGCTGCAAGAACTTGTACGTCCATCTTTGAAGCGCCAATGCAGAATGATCAGTAAGCCAATGTGTGAACAGCAATCTTGGTTATCCATCATTTTTGCCCAACACGTTGGCCCAACACCTTGGCCCCATGTGTACAGCCGGCTTTAAGCCAACATACCGCCAGGTAGCTCTCTACACGTTGGCCCAACACCTTGGCCCCATGTGTACAGCCGGCTTTAAACTTGCCACCAATGGTCACCGGTCAACGCACTTCATAGTCCTACTTTATAAGTTGCCAGTACCAATTATACCAATTTATAAATTCGTAGGTCTGTGTGATGCTTACGCGATGATGATGAATTTATTTCAAGTGTTTCAACAGTTTTATTGAAGCTGACGGGCGGTCTTGTTTTAACTTGGTTAGTTGATTTCAGATTTTCATTGATTAGTCTTTTTGAGTTTGAATTTTCCAAAAACTATTGCAAGCCTAAAAAATGTTACGGTAATATCACACTCAAAAATGATTTTGACAGCTCTAGTCTTTTTCTGGTACGCAAGGTAAATTGTCAAACGTCCTGTGTTCGCTTGCTCTGAATCTTGATATATTTTCGCAATCTTTAATCCTGCAATGGCTGAGTTACTTTTAAAATCATGTCGGAGTGTCTCTCAATCTGTTCCATTTTGTATTTCAGGTCGTCTAATCACAAAAAACCATGGCTGAAGTCGAAGTGTAAGTACTTTTTGTTTTCGTCAATGTTTGCCTATTTAACTCTTTACTTTGCCAAGAGCGTGTCTTTTTAATTAATTAGGTACGTATTGCTCCCATTTAAGTATTCCCCAAAATGCAATTTATTTTGCAAAGATGAAAAGTAAACATGTTGTCAACATAACCTCCAAAACATGGTCCAAACTTACTTAGGCTTGACTTTCATACATTCCATATCCTCTTGAACAACCCTGATATTGCTCAACAATGAAAATATATGACAAAGTAAGTTATAACCTACGTTTGGTTACAGTGAAGTACCCGTGAACCCCGTCCTGAGCGGCGGAGCGATGGACGTGAACACAGCCCTCCAGGAAGTGCTGAAGACTGCTCTCATCCATGGCGGACTCGTCCATGGACTCCATGAGGCTGCCAAGGCTCTTGACAAGTTAGTAAACTGCATAATTTTACTAAAAAGTTACTCTTTCAGTTCTACAACCCAAGTATGATGAAGATGGCTTTCAGTTGTAAACTAGTGTGGCTAGGTGTAGGTAAACACATTGAGCATAATTTATAATCATGAGAATGTAACTCGAATGAGATGTCTTTATGACCAATACATATGTTTATGTTTGTGGAGTTATGTTATAAACACTGAGAAATGACTGAGATGAGACCATATTATGTTCTTAAAATTTCACTGCACTGTCTTGCAATTTCCATTATTTACCATGACGTGGTAATAAGGAAACTAGACACTTAGTTGACCAAACAGCTTATGGTTCACAAGTGACCTCCATGTCTTGATACTTTGATACTTACCTCCTTTAACATTTGCCATAAGCAACCGCCTGACCTTGCATTGGAACTACAACCAATATTCACTCAGTGTGGGACTGTTCTAGTCCCATGCTTTGTGGAAATATCTTGCACTTGGTGACTTGTGTAGGATACACTTCAATGCAGATAGTGACGCACATTCATAGTACCACACTGTTTTAATTATCAACATTGTGGCCTCCCATATGTGCCACATTTTTCACATGCCAAGAGTAAAAATAAAAAATGTTAACAACAGCTTCATTTGTTGAATTCTATGTTCAAATTATTGGTTCACCCTAAAATGTTTTTTTAATTTTTTTCTTTATTCTTAAATTTTATTAGAGGCATTTCAGCCTCATCATAACTTAAACTATTCTAAACTACCTCTACAAATACAGGTTGAAATTGAAAGCATGTGAAAAATCAAAATGAGAGATTGTACCTGCTCATCATTATGAAAAACTTTTACTATGGGATCAAACCTGAAACCATGAAAAAAAAATCAGCTGTTCCCTACATTTTGATGAGTTATGCAAACATAAATGTAGGGAACAGCTGACTGCTAGTGTATTAGCCTCTTCGTTACCTCTCAAACCTACATGAGATGGAACCCATTGCATTCTTAGCACTATATGCCATTGTTTGTAAGATCCTATAACCTACAATCATACAACAGGTTATTTCCTTTTTGTTAAATTGTGCATATTGTCCACGACAGGAGGCAAGCTGTCCTTTGCGTACTGGCTGAGAACTGTGATGAGGCTGCGTACAAGAAGCTTGTCCAGGCTCTCTGTAATGAGCACCAGATCCCACTTGTCAAGGTAAATATGATTAAAATAAATACAGGGTGGAAGGGACATCAACAAATTGTAGCCATTTTTGTTTTATTTCTGTATTTATTGTATAATAGCCTATTAGCCAAATTGGTTTGATCTTGAAGCCAGATATCTAATAATTGGTCTCTTTTAACAATTTTTTTTTTCTATTCTGCTACTCATCCATTTACACATTTGTCTTCTACATTGTACTTACAGTTTTCATATACATGAGAAAAATTATCCAAACTCCAGTTAATATTACTCAATTCACTTTGCAACTTACTCTTATCTAATTTGCTTAATATTTTATAATGACTAGCTTTGTTTACATATGTATTGTCGACTAGCGCGCAGCCGGTTTTGAAGTGGTCGGCTAACGCATCTTTATAACAGCTATTTGTAGGGCGCGGCAGTCGACACTAGTCCTAACCTACACTTCCTGCTTTTAGTTACAGCTGCTTAAATAACTTCACTACTTACTAATTATTGCGCTCCGCACGAGCGGGCCCGGTTTATTGTCGGTCCCGCCTAAGGAGCGCAGAACAAACCGTGTGCCCCTATGGTGACTCTCAACCTGACGAGTCAACTTTCCTAGCACCCGAACATTTGTACATCTATATTTTATTATTTAAACCTTTTAGTAACATGGAATCAAGCTCAGTTAAGTAGTAACAGAATTTGACATAATATACGCACCAATTATGCAAATCCTATGCCCAATCAATTAATAACTACCAACAAAAGATACTGGATTAATTCAAAAATGTGTATTAATGATCTGTAGTAAAGATAAACAGAGTATGACTGACTGCATTTGCTACTTCCATGATTTTGCGACATTGCAATAACTGCAACAATGTTGACCATGTTTTTGTTATACAACAGGTGGACAACAACAAGAAGCTCGGTGAATGGGCGGGTCTCTGCAAAATCGACAAGGACGGCAAAGCCAGGAAGATTGTCGGCTGCTCGTGCGTAGTTATCAAGGTACGGTCAAACCAACACTGAAAAGTTTTTTGGGTGATAACTTTTCTTGAAGAAGCCAATTAATTATTGGCTTGTTGGTATCTTTTTCAAACACGTGAACAATTGATCGCAAAGGGGACGCACTATACTTTTCAAGACATGTAACAGTTTCTGGAATAAGACATAATTATCTGCACCCTAATTGCGAAACACACTGTCGATCTCAATCTGAATCATTTTGAAGCATATTATTTAGCTAATCCATTGCTTCATATGTTCGAAAAATGTGTCTGCTCAACAACGTAAAAAACGCAATGAACGTTGTTGAACTGTCAAAATGAAACCTATTGCTACTGATAGTGTGTTTAGCAATTACCCCGCTGGTCCCACATTTACATTGCGCTCAGCACGAACACTATCAGCATACATCGTTGCTAGTGACGAAATAACGGCGCAACATCAAATCGAGTGACCCTATGGTGCCGCGCCACTTGCACAGGCAACTTTCCTATCACTCATACAAACATACTTACAGTTCGTTCAATAATTATTTTACCTCTGACAGCTCTGATTTTGACAGATTTGTCAATGGCAGCAACCCAACGGCAACCTTGTTAGAATGAGAATAAAGATCACGGTGATGCAAAATCTGAGGTAAAATGACTGAATGGACAGTAGCAGCTTTCCGCAAAGGATAGCTGCATAGGACAGCCTTTTCCTCATAAAGCTGTATTAACACAATCAGGTTTAGACTGTCTGGACTCAATGTCTGTATAAATATACATGTTGCCGGAAGGCCCTTACCCTGTTATACCGCTACAAGGTTCTTTTGGCGCCGTTGGCGCGTGGCCGAAATCGGAACTAACGCCGCCATCTTGTTTTTTAAAAACAATTGCGCAAATGTTTACCATCAGTGTCAACGTCATTTGAGCGCCAAAAGATCCTTGTAGCTGTGTAACTTATAGAATTCCAACATATTATGCCATTCCGAGTATTTGTAACCATTTTTAAGTTATTTACAAAGGTTTTGTGTTTTGTCAACAGGACTTCGGTGAGGAGACGCCCGCGCTGGACGTGCTCAAAGACTACCTCAAGTCTTCAAGCTAATCCATTCACCTAGTGTTTAAGTTAAACAATAAAAACTAAAAAAAACTACCAACTTCTTTCTATTTTCGCCGAACATCCCGTGGGGGTTCAATGATATGTAAATGGAGGTTTTCATAAAAATTAATAAAACAATAATGTAAGTCGGAATTATAACGAGTTAATTAAAACCAACGAAGTTGGTCACCATCACAAGGACCTTTTAATTTTACAGCCAAATGTAGCAGTATAACTAATTTAAAGAGTTATAGTAACTTGAACTAATTCAATGATTTGGGTGCTTACTCTTGAATTTATTTCCGATAGATCAACATTAGAATTGAAGACGTGAGTGGATGAAGGGGATATGTCACAAAATTCTAATTTCGAGAAAATTAGAATTCTCGAAATTAGAATTTTCTGACATATCCCCTTCATCCACTCACGTCTTCAATTATGACGTTTCGTACTTTTGAGTTCGGTTTAATTAAACTAAAAGGTAAAATTGGATGATTGATTTTGGAGCCCGGCCCTAATTTCCACTTAGTTCACCAAAATGGACACCCAATTTTACCTTTTAGTTTAATTAAACCGAACTCAAAAGTACGAAACGTCACAATTCTACGATCTATCGGAATTAAATTCAAGAGTAAGCACCCTGGTGTAAATAAAATGGCAACTAAGTAAAATAATGCTGTTTGTGCACGACAAACCAAGTGTTGTCACATGAATAAATCCAAAAAGAAAAAAAAACATTAGAAAGTAAAACGCATTTATTCTAATAAAATAAATAGTAGCATAATATAATAATAAAGCTAGCGCTTGAATGAGGTTGTTACATACATATTTTTGCAAACTGATCGCATAATTCTTTATGCATGGGCCACTGTTTAACTTGACATTCCCTGTGAATAAAAGTTAACCGATTTTAGTATTCGTATATATATCATTCAATGATTAAAGAAACCTTCTTTAATCATTGATATCATTAAACTCAAAAGATTTTCTACTAAATCTAGGGTCAGAAGAGCGGTAACCGCCACTGCCACCACTATGTCAAGTAAGTACTGGTGAATGACATTTTCATGACGTCCGTTAAAAATATGACGGAAACTAGCTTAGGGCTAGAAAAGCTGCCGAGATTCTCGCCACAGTGTGCTTTAGGGTAACACGTGTGTTTGAATTGTTGCTGTTTTTCTGTGATATTGTGTTTATTGTGACTTGTTATTGTGATTGTTTGTGTATTGTCTTGTTGTTACCTGCTACCAGGTTTGTTTAGTGTTTGTTTTTTTAACCATATTGGTCACGACCATTCGTTTCCAATATGAATATGGATAAAAATAAACCCCCAGACCCTCCTGATGATATCCCTATTACCCCCCTATCCGGCTTTCCTTCGTGTATCCCAAGTCCCACCCCCAATCCATTAAGTCAGTTTGCAGATGTGGTCTGTAGCCTGGACTCCCAAATACTCCCATCCCAGACTAACTTACGAAAACGTCCCGGTAATGAAGAGGATGTGCCCAATCGCCCTACCAAACAACCAAGAACCCATGTAGGCCGTGTTAGGTATTCGGCAATAGACAAAGGCCCTTTTATTGTCCATGTTTCCCGTCAGGAAACCCAAGTCAATTCTGGAACTACCCTTCACCCAGTTACATTTGGTCGCTTTTTGGCAAACCAGAATATTTCAAATATTGTTGCAGTCAAGCGTGTTGGTAGAAACCGAATATCAGTAGAGTTTTCATCCCCTCAGGATGCTAATGCTTTTATTTCAAATAATGTTTTAGGCACAAATTTATATGAAGCTGTAATTCCTTCCTTTAATATAACTCGTATGGGTGTTGTAAGTGGAATCCCTACTGACTTCTCAGAAGAGGGAGTCTTAACATATTTAAAAGTTCCAACAGGCTGTGGTCCAATTATTAAAGTAAGGCGGTTAAACAGGAAAGTTAACAAAGACGGTTTAACTGAATATAGGCCAACAGAAACTTGTGTCATCACATTTGATGGCCAAGTATTACCAAGTCGAATTTTCTGTTTCTATACATCCCTTACTGTAGAACAGTACGTCTACCCCACCATTCAATGCCGCAAGTGTTGCCGATTTGGTCATGTAGAATCCCTTTGTCGTTCCAAACCCCGTTGCAGCAAGTGTGGCAATGATCACCCTGGTGATGGTTGCAGCATTGCTGAGAGTGAAGCCTTCTGTGTGTTGTGCACTGGGGGTCACTATGCAAATAGCAGGGCCTGTCCGGAGTACAGCAGGCAGAGGACTATTAAAACAATTATGGCTGAGAAAGTAATTTCATATTCTGAGGCAAGTAAAACTGTTCCTATTTCTACTCGTAGCTATGCAGACATTGCTAAATCACAGACTCAGTCATACCGCAAAACTGTGTTTCTTAAGCCAAAGACCCATGCTCCCCTTTCCCCCTCCTATGATAAAACAGCTCATCAACAGCTCACTAGTTCTCCTCAATCTTCTCAGCCTAATGGCTGTGCTCTCAATAACCAACTAGCAGAATCTCCTGAAAACTTGTCTTCAATAATTGAACTTCTTAGTAAACTCCTGTTAACTTTAATGTCTTCATCCAATAAAACTCAATTACCGTCCAACGTTGCCACTTCACTCATTAACTCTCTTTTATCCCATAATAATGCCTCGGTTCGTGTTCCTTCAATGGAATGTGAGGAGCGTGTGGCATAAAAAGCACGAGCTCACATTCCTTCTGAACAAATACAAACCCTTAGCTTGTTCTCTCGCTGAGACTTGGCTAGTACCGAGTCTCAGTTTTCGTTTACCTTCCTTTAATATTCTCAGATGCGACCGATCTGATGGCTATGGCGGGTCGGCTCTCTGCATGAACAATCGTGTCCCACTTGCGGCTGTAACTTTGCCTACTCTAGGTGATGATATTAGCATCGTGGCTGGTAGGGTAGAGGGTATAACCCTCTTATCTGTTTATATTGCTCACCCTCACCAAAGTTTCCTTCCAATCTTAAAGTGTACTTTGGAAAACATACAAGGCCCTGTACTTGTTATGGGGGACTTCAACTGCCATCATTTTAGGTGGGGTTCTGAACGTTGCGACTCTTTTGGGGAAGGTTTGGTTGAAATCTTAGATGACCTTAATCTATGTATTTTAAACAATGGTTGCCCAACTCGTAGGTCTCTTCCTGGACAGCAAAAGAGTTGTGTGGACCTCACATTTTGCACACTGGATATTGCAGCATCGTGTCAGTGGGAATGTACCAGTTTGTCTCATGGGAGTGACCACTATCCAATTATAATATCTTTGGCTGATAAAACTTACTTAGAAAAATCAAGCCCTCCACTCTTGAGGTATAATTTATCTAATCCTGATTGGGCAACATATTCCTCATTATTGGAGGGCAAAATTGATTCTCTTCCAAATTTAGTTACTCATGATTTTGATTCCCTTAGTCCCCTCCATGTGTCAAACTGCTATAATAACTTCATTTCGGCCATAACAGCTAGTGCAGACTCATGCTTTCCTGTTAAAAACTCAGCACGTGGGCAGATTCCTCCTCCTCCATGGTGGGATCAGGAATGCTCAACAGCCATAAGGGAAAGGGATGATGCTGAAAGGACGTACAACGAGGCGATGATTAGCGATAACCTAATAATGTTTAACAGGATCCTCGCTAAATCTAAAAGATTGCTGCGACGGAAGAAACGCGCCGGTTGGGCTGAATTTTGTGGTTCTCTGTCCCCCTCCACTCCTTTATCAGTTGTATGGAAGAAGATCAACCGTTTTAGATCTGGATGTTCCCCTTCAATTTCTTCTCCCATCTCTAGAGAGACTGCTGAGCAGTTCTTTGATAAACTGGCTCCTCCGTATGCACCATCGGAATCTGAGCTTTATCAGCCGGCTGAACCGGCTCTCATTTCTTCTGAGGATCCACTAAATGCACCATTTTCTATGCAGGAGCTTAACTCTGTTTTAAAACATGTTCATTAGGCATGGGTTCGATATATCAAAACGTAACTTATATCGGATATGTGTTTATTATCATACCATATCGATATCTAAATATACATAACCGTTTTCACAAAAACTTCATTGAGCTATGGTTTATCCAAAGCGCAACAACGAGAACGAACTACGAATAATGTTGAATAAGTAATAACGAACAAAACGCAAACTTCACATCACGAGCGATATGACATCGACGGTTTTTATTCGCTTTGTCTCTGTCTTACCATTCAATGTTTTACTGGCGTAAAAGTGATGAAGCGAATATTACGTAACTTCAGCTAGTGATTGGTTATTTGGTTAATAATAGTGCGTGCGTAATATCTATATCCTAACACGCTAGCAATAAGGTCTAGTTTCTATTTATTTAGTTACAACAAAAATTCCATAAGTTAGCAACTTTCCGGCGGCTACTCGATGTCAGGGAGAAATCGATTCTTTAAACTAGACCTAAGTTCACGTACTTACAAGAAGCTAAACTGATAAATTTATTCTTTTTAAACTTTAAAAAACGAAAGTACCTATATCAATCAATGTATTAACGGTAAAACTGTGAGTTTGCGTTTGTCGTTAGTTTGCGTTTCGTTCTTTTCAGTTACTTGTGCAAATCGTACTACTGATATCGATATCTGAAAACGGTTTTCGATATCGATATGAAAACTGAATATCGGTTACATATCCGTTAGCAACTAAATACGAAAACGCCCATGTCTAATGTTCATGACTCTGCCCCCGGTATAGACGGTATTGTCTATTCCTTTATGTCACACGCAGGTCATAGAGCAAAAAAATTTTTTTTAGACATTCTAAATATTTGCTATACTAATGGCTGGGTCCCCGATCAATGGAAAACTCAAATTATCATACCCATTTTGAAACCTGGCAAACACGCTGATGACCCAAACAGCTTCAGACCAATCGCTCTGTCATCAGTCCTTGCAAAAATTTTTGAACACCTAGTAAAAAACCGACTAGAATTTATAGTAGAATCCAGAAACTTACTTCCTAGGTCTCAGTATGGTTTCAGAAAGGGACTCAGTACCATGGATAGCGTTGGAGTTTTGGTTTCAGATATACGCTCATCGTTTTCAAAAAATGAATCCGTAGTCGCTGCCTTTTTAGACATTTCCTCTGCTTATGATAATGTCCTTCTTCCCATTCTCAGGCAAAAATTGCAACAGCTGAGTATACCGCACAGTGTGTAATTTAGACTTAGATGTGGCCAGATATATTTTATGTATTAATTCGAAAGAACTTGTGATACTTAGTAATTGGTAAAAATTCCCACAGTAAAATTGTCTATATTTTCAGAGAAAAAATTTTTTTTGTGAAAGTTCAACGACCTCAAAGAAAAGTTATTGTTTTTTTTTCTCCAAAAGTATTAATGGTATCGTTTTTTCCAATACCACAAACGACGTAATATCAGAATATTTATCCATATAAAAAATTAAAGAGCTGTAGCTTTGATTGTTAATGAAATACATGAACTTTTTTGAATTTCACTTTTTATTGAATTTTTTTTTACCCCTATCATTACCGCATTTTTTTCTTTGCTCTAAATATGTACATAACTGTTGTTTATCACGTCCTAAAAAATTACATACGTAACTCAAAGGGGTGGTGAGAAAAAGCGTTTCTAAATATTTTAGAAATTTCTATGGAAATAGGGTTGTCAAAACGATAAATAAAAACAAATAAAAAAATTATATTTTGTCGATGTCGTCATTATCGCTATCGATAAATACTTCGTCTTACGATAACACGATGTTGATATCGTCGGAATTATATTCAAATACATCGACAGTTTTTTGTAACAACTGGTCGCCGTGTATGAGTACGTTATCCTGAGTCGGCTTTAAAAGTTTTAGAACTTTTTCGGGAATTTTAGACCGCTTATTGTTTTTTTGTCTCTTGTCAATTGACATACTCCCAGCTTATGTTGTTAAAGTTTTTGTCTTTTACATTTTAGGAAAGTATAACTTTATACGGCATGTCGTAGAACCAAAAATTCGAAGACATGTGACATCTGCCAACCCGCACTGGGCCCGCGTGGTGGTTTAAGGCCCACTCCCTCTCACTGAGAGGAGGCCTGTGTCCCAGCAGTGGGAACATTATAGGCTGATTATGTATGTGTGTAACTTTATAGGTTATAATCAGTGATCGGAATAGGTAGAGCTATTTAGGTTCATTGACCGCAAACATTGATGTTAATATGGATATTCCACGGGATTCCGACTGATACTACGGGATTTTTGTCATATAAATTCGCTTCACTAACATCAACAGATGTTGAACGCTCGTTTTCCACATATAAATGGGTGTTAGATGTAAAAAGAAATAGATTAAAATTAGATAATTTAGAAAAAGTAATGGTGATTTATTTTAACTCTGGTCATACTCAGTCTTCTAGTGAAGCTGAAGACGAACCAGACCAATGACATTTTTTGTTTAAATAAGTGAATTATTGTTGAAGCGTATTGATTATTTTAGTTAAGATTTTATTGTAAATACAAATTTTTCTATTTGATAATGTTTTGATTTTACTGAGGAACTAATAATTTGTATGGTAATATGTTTTTGTACAACTTCAGAATAAAAATGTTTAAATGATTGTTGATTCTTGAATAAGAAATTGGTGCTGATTCTCTTGTACAGCGAACAAAACTAACTAAACTATCACTGAAATTCCTTACTTTTTGCTATGAGAATCTTACAGCTATTCTACGTAAAAAATTCTCTAAATGTAGACATAACAAAAATGGAATTTGACAATCGCGACTCGTCGACACGTGGTACTTATTTTCCCTACCCCGTGAATTGTTATTTAGAGCCGCAGGCGCGGAGGGGGCAGCCTTGACGTGTTTTTTAAGGAATTTTTCACTTTTTGTATGGAAAATATGAAAAATGATTACCTACATGTTGAGTTTTAGGAGTTTACGGGTTTTATAAAGGGGGTCGAAATTTTCATTATTTTTGCGATAGGACACACCATTTTCGAGATATAAGCAAAAGAAAAAAAAAAGATACAGACAGTACTGTTTTTGCACTTGAAGTCGAGGTGTTGGTGTGAATTTCTATTCATGACAACTAATTTTATTCCACACCATTTTAATCGCGATTAAAAATAGTCAGATTTAGTTAGACAATCAAAATTTTAGGTGAAAAACGTGAAATTCAGAATAGCAAAATTGCCATCTTCAATAGATTAATAACTCGGTGCCATCTTAGTGCTGTCAAACTAAAATATAGTTAAATTGCGTCACTTTAGTCAATTTCAGAATGAGAAATCGTCGCTTGACAGGAATAAATTAAATTTTAGTGATTATTAGCCTAGTTTAAAAGCATTTGTGACAAGAAAATCGGCACCATTGTTACGTAAAAAAATATATGTGGTTTAATGAATCAAGTTTATCTATCCTTAATCCCGTCCTTATATTTACCCGTCAGAAAGGAAGTGTAATCTTTCATTAGTCCCGAAGGCGTGAATAGTTTTTATGATTTTACTACTTAAAAACCAAATCCCGGGACTCGGGGAATATCCATATTATTCTAACCAACCAATTGTTCTAAGCAAGTACGTAAAACAACTCTACCTATTCCGATCTATGGTTATAATAAAGGTCATATAATATCAATAAAAAAATATTCTATCGAATTGAAACATCCTTCTTTTTCGAAATCGGTTCGAAATGCTAAGGCTTTGCGCGTGTGATATATTCATTTAAATAATCTAGTATAATTTAAATCAAATGACGATTTTATTAATGACCAGAATAAATTAATCAAATGGTTAAGAAGGTTAGTGACAACCCTAAACAAAAATTTTAAAAAATTATATCTCATCACCCCTTTATTCTTTTGAGCTGATATTTTTTATTCAAATGTATTATTATGTCGTACATATTTTCCATTAAAAAGAAAATGCGGTAATTTAAAAAGAAACCGGCAAAAAAATATTAATGTTTTTGCTAAAAACATTGAATAACGTCATAATTATCCACGTTTCGAATCTAGTTTTTGGCAATATTATAGTTTTGTATTTTCTTAATGAGAAGATACTTAATTTATTCGTAACTGATGTACCTGAAAAAAGATATTGCATTTCTATGGTTTCTATGGGGTTTTCTCGATAATTGCTATGTAGCCAAAACTACTCAAAAAAAAATTGTCATTGTCTTTGATAAGCCTCCAAAATAGTAAAAGCTATCAAATAAACACATAAACTGAACCTGGCCACAAGTAAGCCAAAATTACACACTGTGTACCGGAGAGAATGGTACAATGCATCTGTAGTTTGCTCATGTCTAGGTCTTTGGTTTTGAGAGTACCAGGTGAAGAATTTGATGTTAGGACGACATGGAAGGGCCTACCACAAGGGTCCGTGCTTAGTCCATTACTGTACAATTTATATACAGCTGACATCAGTTCTGGCCTTAATAATGACTGTCAAATTCTTCAGTATGCTGACGACTTGGCTCTATATGTCACCAATAACTCTGTTAGCGACGCTGCAACATCTCTCTGCGTATCCCTGGACTCTCTAAACCAATGGCTAATTTCCCACGGTCTGAGTTTGTCTGCCCCAAAAAGCGCTGTAGTCGTGTTTTCTCGCAGGAGGATGATTCCACAGATTTCAGTGGGCGTTCAAGGGCGTTGTATACCAGTTTCTTCAAAAGTCAAATTTTTAGGCGTTTTTTTAGATTCTAAACTGAGTGGATTACCACATCTAAATTATTTAGTTAACAGATGCGAGAGAGCTATCCCCATACTAAAAGTGCTTGCCTGTGTCTGGTGGGGTGCACACCCTTACACCATGAAACTGGTATACAACGCCTTAATCCGGAGTGTTCTAGACTACGGATCTTTCCTTCTTATTCCCTGCAACAAAGGTGCTTTGGCAAGGTTAGACAAAATTCAGGCTAAGTGCCTACGGATCATATCGGGTTGTATGAAGTCCTCACCAATCAACGCATTGCAGGTAGAGTGCGCAGAACCACCGTTGGCCTTGAGAAGGCAGTATCTAGCATCGAGATTTTGGGCTAGAGTCATTACCAAATCTTCCCACCCTCTTGTCCAAAGAGTGGATGACCTGGATGTTGCATGCCGAAGTTCCAATTATTGGAACCATAAAGAAGTACCTTTGTTTTTAAAATCCTTCCGTTTCTATCAAAATTTAGATTCCCCTATTGTTCAGTTTCCGAAACTCCCTATTTACAGTTTTGATTATGAAATTATATGTTTTAAACCTGATATCTTCTACGATATTGGCATCTCGAAAAAGTCTCCTTCGGCGGACTCTATTTTCAATGCGGCGGTTGGTGAGCGATGGTATTACTTTGACAGATTCTTCACGGATGCCTCTAAATTATCAGATGCAAGCTGCACTGGTGCTGCGGTATACTACCAAAACTCCAAAATAGTTTTGAAATTCAAATGCCCTGTACAATCATCGGTATTTACGGGTGAGTGCGTGGCCATACTAGAAGCATGCTTATTTATAGAAGCCCATAGCATAAGTTTTGGTGTCATCTTTACAGACTCACTTAGTTGCTTACAAGCTTTGGAGCAGAATCCTTTCAAGAGTAGACTGCACAGTCCAATTATATTCCAAATAAAAAAGTCTCTTTTCTCTTGTGCCAAGAATCACAAAACCGTTCACTTGGTTTGGATTCCAAGTCATTGTGGCATAAGAGGAAACGAATATGTAGATGCTCTTGCTAAGGATGCTGTCACGTCTCAAGCCGTTGACCTTAAGCACTTCCAATGTCAGGGCTACGATCTGCTGAACCTTCCAAAAAAGAGCTTGCTATCCTCATGGCAGGTGCAGTGGCAAAACTCAAGTAAACGGAAAGGTGCTTTTTATCACGCAATACAGCCTAATGTTACACCCAAGCCTTGGTTTTACCCTTATAAAAAAATATCCAAGAAGGTTATATCTGTTATTTGTCGCCTCCGCATAGGCCATTGTTGTTCCCCAGTATTTCTCCATAAAATACGGGTCAGAGACTCATCTCTATGCGAATGTGGGTTGGATGAAGGTACTTTGGAGCACATCTTTTTTAACTGCTCCAATAATAACCCAGCCCATGACTTGTATAGTCATCTCCCTAAATTAAAGATCCCTGTCCCATCTAACTTTCCATCCCTATTAACATATTCTTCCCCAAAGCTTCTTGAAGCTTTGATGTATTTTATCCGCGTCAATGACATCAAATTATGATGATTGTTGTGTGATCATTTATGTATTATGTATAATATTTAATAATATAACTAACAATATTTTTTATTTGTTTGTTTCAGTGTACCTACTAATAATCGTCAACAAGTTTCACATTAAATTCAACTATTGGATGTAGAATTTTAGTTTCCTTTTTTTTTTTTTTTTTTTTTGTTTGTTTTAAATTTTTTTTTTTCTCTCCCCCACGTTTTCTCCTATCACATCTGACATTGGCAGAATTGTCGACATCGGCACCATTGCCATAGAGAAAAATAGAATAGAATAGAATAGAAAAGCTGCCATATTGGCAAGGTGGATTTTTTTTGTTGAAAAATCGAAGGACTCACACAAAAACTTTGTTTTAACGAGAAGAATTTGCAAGACAACACGGTCAGTGGGTCGTCTTAGGGGTGGATTTACACATACCTGCCACAATACCACTCAGTCTTACACCTCGAACACTTCTTAGTGGCCTTATCGCCGCACTTGGCACATTTAGCGCCGCCACTGTCCAACGCAAGGGCTGCGTCACTTGTGTAAGACTCCAATAGACGCTTGGCCATGACTCGCGACTCTTCGGAGCCATCCATGTGGAACAACTCTAGTTGGGCTTTGGCGAGGGATTTTGTTCGCTTGTGTACTTCTTTTAGGTAGGCATCCTTTATCTGGGGTTAGGAAAAACAAAACAAGATTTTATGGCTGCCAGCCAGTAATATTTCGCGGACGTAAAGCCAGGTTTACACGGTGCGATTTGTTGAAGTAACAATTAAAGTTGCACCATCTAAACAGTGTTTAGACGACGCAAGTTATTTGTTGCTTTCATTTTAGTGTATGCCACAGACAAGGCAATTTAATCGTGTAATTGCATGGGGCTTAATCTGGCATAGCGAGTTTTGGAAAAAGTGCATCTTTGAAGAGCGTCGTGTCTCCCAACCTGTGGCACAGTCCATTATATTTACTCCCTAATAAACAATAACATTACCTACACCACACTCCTCGAGGGGATACACAGAGGTGAAGAGTACCTACCTACGTTCTAATAAACTTATGAAATCACCTGCGGTACAATCTCAATGAGCGTACATCCAGGGTTCTTGACGCCGTTGGTGCGATTATTAAGGCCCGAATAGTCCCCTACAGCTAGCCGGCATAGGAACATCTTCAGGTCGCCCAGCGGTGGGATCTGGTCTAGCATCTGCTCTGTCATCTTGGCTTGTAACTAAGTGATGCAAAAATTGATGAGAGTTAAAGAAAACAGTAATAATCATTGTAGATAGGTAATTATAGAAACAATAACTAGTGTAGTGTTGCGTTACATAAATTATCAAGGATTCCTTCATTGCGTTATTTACGTTGTTGACCAGACAAATTTTTCGAACATTTGTCAGAACTTCGACTTACCCTACAGAAAGCGTTGCGACGACATTCATCGATGGTGTAGTAGTGTGCGAGGCGCGGCTCCAACAACAGCTGTCGCAAACACAGCCACAGTTGCACCTCAGTGCGATGCATTTGAGACAAGTCTTCAGCACTCGGCTTGTTCCAGCGACCAACTGCATGTTAATAGAACTCTTTTATATTAAGATATTGAGGAAATTCAAAAAGGTTTGGAGATACTAAGTATAAGACGCAGTCGGCAGTTTCATACATTTTGAAGTGCAGTATTTTTATTATCTCACGAAGCGACACGGGCTTTACTTGTGTTAATTAAGTGTATAAACACGCTGTGAATGTGCGTGTAAGCGCAGGAGCTCTCAGTACCGTCCGGCTCACGCACACACACACTTCCGATCCGACTTCGATTGGCGAAGTCACAGAATATACAGTAATAGTACTGCGACGTCGGAAGTGTGTGTTATAGTCCGCGCGGAACTAGTTGGCCGCTGAGGTGGGGACAGGACAGGGGTGAGGCGGCGGCGGCGGTTCGCAACGCACGTACTTGACTACTGAGTAAAGCGCCCCCGCCCCTCCGTCGCGTTCCACACCGCTCATATACCTAAGGCGCGGCCAACTAGTTCCGCGCGGACTATAGCTTACCTAAAGTTAGTTATCATCACAGTCGGCGGCTGACTGTGATGATGTCTAACGTTGTGGTGTTAGGTACTACCGTCTTATACTTTACAAACACAAAACAATTTGTAGGTACTATACTTATCTATTTATGTTTTTTATCTTTGTTATGCGCCCTTACAGTTAAAGATCTGCAGTTCATCTTTGTCGTTTCTCTTCATCCACGGTTCGTGCATAAGCAGATGCGTGAGTAGAGACGGTACATCGTGCGTCTTGTAGAGGTTCGTAGAGATTGATGCCCCTGCGCCGCCTACCTCCATGTGTTCTGCTACGTAACTAAAATTAATAAAAAAACTTGAGAAGAGATTATAATAATATAATGCCAGCCTATTATTGTGCAGGGCGGCCTTTCATGCAGAGAAGGCACGAGCATTGGTCATCAGTTCACCACGCTTGCTCAAGACGGGTTGGGACATAAGTAACATTGGAAGAATTCGTTTAAATTCTAAAATACAAGTATTTAATATCTCACCGTACGATGGAAATACATCTCATGCTAATGTCAAATTGAAGATCGCGCTTCTGTCTGTTTAACTCCTCGATGGCTGTCTCACATTCAAGCTCCTTCGCGGTAATGGGTTTCAGGTAGTCGGTGCTGAGACAAAAAATTGAAATTAGTTTTTACTAGGTACAGACGCCAGCACATCAACCTACCCGAAACTGTCAGATTTTCCCAATCAACTTTGAACCTTACACTTTAGTAATAAAGTTGGAAATCTATTAAAGAAATTTGACAGATTGTAGTAGGTTGATATGCTGGCGTCTGTACATTTAGTCGCCGAGAGAGGCCTAGGGACCTCTGTCGTGATGAATTTTACAGGTGTTTATCCTTTACAGTCTTTGAGAGCAGTGGTGATGAAATGAATTACGAAGTAAAGCGCCTGCCTGAGTTCAAACTCAAAGTATTTATTTCAATTAAACCATTTGTAGGCACTTTTGAAATATTGTCAAGTAAGTAGTCGGTCAGTTAGTCAGAAAGTTGAAGCTAGTTCGAAACCACGACCTACGCAACTGGGTAAGTCGGGCCGTTATATACCCACTAGGTCACCACTGCTCTCAATATCTTCTAGGTTACCTTACGAAGAACAAAATTGCCAATATGATATAGAGTCCAATAGAGCTTGTACTATGAAATAAATAGTATAGGACCATTAAAGGTAACTCAAGAGATTTATGGGCACCGCACATCCGATGAATGGAAGCGCAATATTCTATATAAGAACATAATTATATATTTTTTCAACCCAAAAAAAATGGAATCCTACTTACTTATCAACATTCCCCACGTTGAAATCGTAACGCTTCGAATCACATTATACAGGGGTGGCAAGACAGTCTTTGTCTTTGTCTTTGTCTTTGACAGGCAGCCTGTTATTTTGTACTATGGATTCAGTATAAATGATTCTGAACTCCACTAGGTGTTGAAATTTTTTTTTCGTTGGTTTAAAAAAAAAACAATTGCTGTTCCATACATTTTGAACGCGTTTTTCTGTTTGTCTATTTATCGATATCCCTGCCATCCTTCATAGTGTGCTTCGAAACGTTACGATTTTAAACTAACTTGATGAGGGCCAACAGTGCAGTAAGTTGATCGACAGCATAGTTCAACAAGTCCACCACCACTTCCAGAATGCACTGCGCACCGTCCTCGTGAAACAACACAGTCTCGAGCAAACCCACGGCCGCTGCCTCGTGGTACAACTAAAAGGAAATAGATGTACAGACGCCAGCACATCAAGATTCCCGAAACTGTCTTTCCCAATCAACTTTGATCTTAAAGAAATTTGACAGATTGTAGTAGCTTGATATGCTGGCGTCTGTACCCGAAACTGTAAAATTTTCCCAATCCACTTTGAAAACACAAAGTTGAAAATCTATTAAAGAAAGGGGTTAGAAGATTTTTGTATGGAGGGTGGCCCTAAGGTCGGCCGCCATTTTGATTTTTTTTCAGAACCGCGGCGCACAACAAAAGTTATATATTTAGATAGAGGACACTTATACAAACAAAAATGTAATATAACATAATATCCTAAAGCGTCAGGTTTCGGAGTTATTCACCAAAATATAAGTCGAAAACAACAAGGATTTTTTTGTTTTTTTTCCCTCTAGGTAAGCATATTGAACTATTTAGGTAATAGAAACGTTATGAAACCTTTATGGAGAAGAAACAAATGAAGAATAGACATTTTTTAAATAAATAATTAAACACGGCAATTTATAGTTCGTTTTTTAATCCCAGAGACTAATCTGACATTTAAGTCTTTTCTATTTTCGTTTTTTTTTAGTATAGATGTTTGACATTACACTTGTCAGATTAGTCTCTGGGATTAAAAAACGAACTGTAAATTGTGGTGTTTAATTATTTATTTAAAAAATGTCTATTCTTCTTTTGTTTCTTCTCCATAATGGTTTCATAACGTTTCTATTACCTAAATAGTTCAATATGCTCACCTAGAAGGAAAAAAAACAAAAAAATCCTTGTTGTTTTCGACTTATATTTTGGTGAATAACTCCGAAACCTGACGCTTTAGGATATTATGTTATATTACATTTTTGTTTGTATAAGTGTCCTCTATCTAAATATATAACTTTTGTTGTGCACCGCGATTCTGAAAAAAAATCAAAATGGCGGCTGATTTTAGGGCCAAAACCTTCAAACCCCTTTGACAGATTGTAGTAGGTTGATATGGCGCCTGTACATTAAAAAAAACCAGAAAGCACATCACATATTAACACCACCTCTGCTATGGCCGAAGGGTTAGGCAGAGGGGTTGCTTTATTTTTAATTTTTTTACCTATTGTGGCTATACTTCTCCATTACGAAACTACCTTTTGGAACGGGCAACACGAATAATAAAATTTTTTGGAAAATGTTGAAGTCCCAATGTTATAAGGGAGTTAATCTATTGCCAAATCCAGACTTCGGGATGCTACTGAGAAATAACTATGGAAATCCCTATAACACTGCCCAAGCTGGAATTAAACCCGCCGTGGGATCTTATGCGATCACGAGCCCAACGAAGCAGTAGGACATACGAAAAGAAAAATCTGAAATCAGATTATTTATAAAAAAAAGTTCTTCTTTAAAAAAGTTTTTACTAAAGAAAAAATGACTTACCACCATGTAAACGCCAAAAGTGTTCTCAGGCGCAGGCTCTAATTGAATTATTTTTGGATATATCTTTATGCGCCATACTTGGATGCATATGGCTTCGTAAACCAATACAGGAAGCTGTAATAATATTATCGATAGGTAGAGGATAAGTTATACGGTCCTAACCTATTTTTAAACTAATAATAAAATTGACGAGTTTGTTTGAACGCGCTACTCTGGAACTACGAGTATGTAGGTACTAGCGTAGTAGGTACTATTAAGTATTCTGTGGTACTAGTCCGATTTGAAAAAATATTTTTGCATTTGATAGCCTAATTCTTGAGGAAGGCTATGGGTGAGAGGTTATTAACCATCACGCTAAGACCCTTAGGAACCGAGCAAACAGAAAAAAAGTCAAACTGTGGCAGAAAGGACTCTAACGAAAACAAAGTAATAGCGCGGGCGCGATGGATCAAGAAAATTCACGCGGACGAAGTCGCGGGCAGAAGCTATTAAATTATTATATAGGGCGTTTTACGCGCGTAATAAGTAGGTATTGGAAGTTCCAAGCAAGGTGCCTTACACCAGGCACTTGGAACTTTGGCGGAAATCTAGATACATCTGGATTTCCGCGTAGTTAGTAGTTACGCCGCGCCGGTTTCGCGAGTTGACACGAGTATCAACATAAAAAGTAATTTTTAAAATTAAATCGACTTCAAAAAAAATTAACTCAACATTATGAAATAACTTCACCAATTATTTTGAGTTAGGTAATTTATTTTTGAAGTCGATTTATTTATTTTTTTAATTAAAGAGTACCTACTTTAATTTAAAAAATAAAATAATAAAGCGACTTCTTTTTATTTCGTAATTTTCAGTTTTAAGTAAAAACTGGAATATTTGTTTGTAATAAGTAATAGTTTTGTTGTAAATATTATACTAGAATTTGACCAAGGTTTTGAGATGTTTTCCCTACAATAAGTAGCTAGTATCAATAAGCCATGGCAGGCCGTCCTACTTACACGTAGGTATTAGTCCATATCTTGTAAATTACTGAATCGATTTTGATGAAACTTGCACTGTTCCCTAAGTTGAAGTAAATGTAAGCTAATAAAGAAAAAATGGTCACGATCCGATCAATAGGGTTGCGGAAAAATGCGTGGACAAATACAACATACATCTATAAAATTTTGTATATTTGTTTGGAAGCCATAATAATTATGTTTAGTCATAATTATGTGAATCGTCGATGAAGTCGGTAAAAAACATGACTGCCATGATCTCGGCCGCTCCTGTCGAACTTATTCCTAAGGATGGCCGCATACGTCCGGTTTCCTGATTACGGACCTTAGTGGTTTTTGGTTGCTATTAAATATGAATAATTCTGTATTCTTTTGTATAAACGATAAAATAATAATAAAAAAAAAACGTATACGGCCGGCCTAAAACTACCTACTCATAATAATTAAATAGGGTAAATTTACCTTTCCAGAGGAAATAAGAGTTTCTTTCGTGAGTTCCTCTTGCATCGAAGAAGCTTCCAAGACTGCTTGTTGGTTTATTTTTTGTAATCTTATGTGCCAATCTACCCATCTATAAAGATTATGATTTTAATTCGATATCTGCCGAGCGAGACGTCGAATTTCTATTAATTAAAGTATTCAACATTTAATTTCTTAAACCCTAAGGGCTTACCCCTGAAGACCAATGGATTCAATACTGGATGGTGCCATGCTGTCGATAAATAAATCTAGCTCTCCTATCTCTAAGGCGCTAAGTTGAGGATCTTTTTCAACCATATTGACTAATAAGTAATTATTTTTTCAATAATATTAGAATGTGTTGAGTGTAAAACCACTCACGCGTATTCTCTTTTTCTTTGTAACCACAGAGTACTTTTTGTTTGTAACTATGGAAACGTTAGTTCAATAGAATTTCAAAAATATGCGCCACCGGAAGTTACCAAGAAAACCTGTGTATCATTGAAGAGTTTTATCGTCTGTGGTCGTTGATTTTTTAATTTACTCCACACATTATTCCACATTGGCAGAATGGTCGACATCGGTTTTGCATGCCATAATAAAAAATAGGCGTGATCGGGGTCAAGAGTGCGCCCATTTAGCAATAAAAAAAAAAAACAAAAAAAAAAAAAATAGAATTTTTCTTTTTCCAACTAACCATCGTTTTCAGTAATGGTAACTCTATATACCACATCACTCTCGACTTGATTTAATTTTGTTACTTACTATTTTTACTATAAGAACAATAGGTGTTCCTAATATTATTAATAAAGTTTATATTGGACTTTTACTAAAAAGAATAATATGAAAGAAATCCAGCTGCTGTTCAGGCTGTCAGGGTTTCTGATAACTTTGACATTGAATTGAACAGCCCTCAGTGTTACTATACGAAAAAACTGAATAAAATGGCGACTGGCGGAAGTCTGTATTCTGTCTTTCTTTTGATAATTTGACACACGTGCCGCGTGGAGTTTTGCCCCGCAGGTTGTTAAAAAATAATATATTTATTAGTATTTAGGTGTTAAAATAGTTCGTAATTTTATAAGGAATACAATTACAGTGTCAGTAGAGTAAAATGTTTTGTGAATTTTGTGAAAAGTGTTGATAAACTTGATGGGTAGGATGGTGACATGCCGCCACACCAACGATCCTTGTTTTTTGCCTGAATGCAAGCTTTTGTGGGATGAAAATGAATAAATAACACTGTAGCGTAATTAATTTGTTCAAATAACACATGTTTTTTATATTATTGACACGAAAATTGTAAATTCGTACGACACGACCTAACCTCTTCGACAAACAAGTGTGGTACAGTACAGAATCGAAACTGTTCAAAATCTATCGCTATTTGTTTTCCAAATGGGACTACTGGCTACTTCATCGACATTTTTAGGCGTTTCTTCTTTATAATATGAAAGAATATTGACGATTCTAACTTTTAGTGCTATCTCTTTGTAGCATGTTAGCATGTAAATATTCTTCATAATCTTTCTTCTTCTTTAAGATTGCAGTGACAACTACTTACAGTAAAACAATGAGGCAATGTCAATTTGTATTGCTCACTTAGTTGTGTTGATTCAATGTAGTGAAACAACCATCACACAATTCTCATAAAGAACTTGCATTTTTATTTCAACATTTATCTTCTTATTGCTGAGGCATTCTTCTTCCTACCCATCTGTTCTATCAGCTTTAGTGCTAATGCACTAAAATATTGCTCTAATGAGCAATATGAAAAATATTTACAGTGACCCTGTGCCAGTATTAATATCTGTCCGTTCTCTAATAAGCTGTAATAAAATTTCAGCACGATGGTTGCAACTACTGAGAAGAAGGCTGCGGCCGAGAAGAAGCCAGTAAAGGGCAAGGAGGACAGCAAGAAGCTGCCCGCCGTCCCAGAGTCAGTGCTCAAGCACCGCAAGAGGAGGGATGCACTCCGCACCCGCCGCCTACAGGTACACAAACATAACCTATCAACTTTGTATTTCAGGAAAACTTGTTTTTTTTTTTAAAGAGTTTTATAGACACAAGCAATGTTACAGTAGTCATGATTAGCAACATAAAAAAAAAAATTTTTACTAACCCTTTTTGCATTTTGATAACACATTTTTTTTTATCAAAACCATTCAGAATTTCTGTTGTGATTGTGACACAACAAAAATTCAATTAAATAACTTTTTCATCTCATTAAAAATGCCTTTATCATGTTAATTCCTCATTATTCGAGTTTTGACAAAGAAACCCAATTTATAATTAAATACTTGATATTTTTATTTTAGTATCTTCATATTTTCCCAAATACTGTAAATGATGATCCCAACACTTAAGGCATAGTTCATCTGACTAAGATGCTGTCAAATTTCATAACTGATGAAACACATCATCCACACAAAAATTATTTAAAAACACACAAACTAATATATAAATGAACTTTCTAACAGGTCACCCTCAAGAGGCGTTCAGTGGCCGTCAAGAAGCGTAAGGAAATCTTCAAGAGGGCCGAACAGTATGTAAAGGAATACCGCATCAGGGAGCGAGATGAGATCAGGCTAGCCAGACAGGTGAGCATTTATAACTATTATTATAGTTTAGTGTCATGCAATATGGAAAGATATGGGGGAGACCTTTGTCAGCAGTTTGAAAAAAATCCAGGTAAAAATTAGGTTGTAAAAATCCGTGCGATAAAGGTTTGCAGAAAATATAAACTACCGAATTCCATTGTGCTATAATTTAATGTGCCATTATCACAAAATAAACGAATGGGTGGTTTTTAGTTTTTTTCTTCAATCACATCAGATTTTTTTTACCACTTTTCTGATCAGAGACTTGGTCATGTGATCAGAAAATGTTTGTTGACTTGAATCATATGTATCATTGCCGTGGACCTAAACTTACTATGTGTTTGTATTGCAGGCGCGCAACCGCGGCAACTACTACGTTCCCGGAGAAGCGAAACTCGCTTTCGTCATCCGTATCCGTGGTATCAACCAGGTTTCACCCAAGGTAAATATTTGTTTATCATAGTTTTTTGTTTAGCAGAATGTAGGTTGTTTGACTTTAAGGTCACCATTGTGATTAAGAGACACCGCAATTACTTCTTGAGTTACAGCATCACAAGATGCGCCCGTCTGTAAAGCCACATGAGACTATGCAGAAAATGTACTAAGGCTAGAATGTCTCCTGTTAACAGCTAAATTCTCTCAAATAGGTTTAATTTTTAGGTGGGAAAATGATGCATAGAAATTTTTTTTCCTTTAGGGCAATTGAGCCAATGTCGACGATTCTGCCAGTGTCCACCAATTATGTTACAATTTTATAATGTTTTCATTTAAAAAAAGTTTTTAAAATCTTAATAATTTTGGAAGAGAAGTGGCATAAGAGGAAATGAAAGTTAGTTGGGAGAGGAATGTTACATTTAAAAATTTATAGAGGCGAAGGATTTGGTGTTTAAAGAGCAGGAGAAAAATATATGGTTCAAAGTACCGTCCGCAAGACATTCACAAAAAGAACATTGAATATTGAAATGTATTTCAATTCTTACTTATGTACTTAAAAGTTTGTTGAACAAGGATAAATCCTACCTCATGATGTATCTCTTCCACAAACATTTCAACACTGACTCATTGATGCTCTTGTCCCACAGGTACGCAAAGTCCTGCAGTTGTTCAGACTGCGCCAGATCAACAACGGTGTGTTCATCCGTCTGAACAAGGCCACCGTCAACATGCTGCGTATCGCCGAGCCCTACATCGCATGGGGATACCCCAACCTTAAGAGCGTTAGGGAGGTTAGTATTTAAGATAACTTTTAATTAAATATTTACAGCTTATTCATTTTAGAGCTGCTGCAGAACAGCGCGTATTGGTGCCAAACAAACATCGACATTGTGCCTGTTAAAATAAAGTCGAAACTAAATTAACTGCCACTCAGAACTGCAAAGCACTCCTTTTTGTTGCCCTTATATGACATGGTACAGTCTCTTTACCATGTCATATTCTAAGATCGCACATTTGGGAATTAACTTTAAATTCCTTGTATGCTTCCCATATTATAGCCAGGTTGTAACTGTGGTAAATATTTGCAAATCCCTACTTGAGTGAAAAGCTTGGGGTGATAATCAATGTTATCTCAGCTGAAAGCCTACTGTTGGCTTAGCATTCCTACAACTGGGAAATTGTATTTCGGAAAATCATAACCCTCCTTTTTGCTTTGCTTTAGTCAGATAAGAATATAGTCCTCATCTGAACCATTCACTGCCTTTCCCTAAACAGAACATATAACTAACCAATTACTATTCAACAGCTGGTATACAAGCGCGGTTTCGCCAAGGTCAACGGACAGCGCGTGCCGATCGCGTCCAACACAATCGTCGAGCAGAAGCTCGGTAAACAGAACATCATCTGTGTTGAGGACCTCATCCACGAGATCTTCAGCGTCGGAGAGAAGTTCAAGGTGAGACTCGTATAGTTCTTCAAACGTACAGTGACTGGGGTTTAGAAAGAGGCTATCACATAGGTAGATGTGACTGAGACTCGACAAACGCGTTTTTTTTTTTCTAGAACTGACATTTATCACCTCATACTATTTTTATTTACCTGCCCTCGCAATGCTTTATTTCTCGTAACTGGTAAAATTGAAGATATTTATCTGCAAAGTTGATAAATGATATTACAGATTACAAAATCCATTCCCCCGTTTTTGAAGTATGTGAGTAATACTGGACTTTTATGTAATTCACCATTCATTATTTTAAATATTTCTATTGTTTTCCACAGTACGCCAGCAACTTCCTCTGGCCATTCAAGCTTAACAACCCCACCGGAGGTTGGCGCAAGAAGACCATCCACTACGTCGACGGAGGTGACTTCGGAAACCGTGAGGACAAGATCAACGAACTCCTGAGGAGAATGGTCTAATAATAAACATAGATTATAATTATTACAAGCATTTTTATTTTCTATTACTCTTTAAAACTTGTTCCTGAAACTTCCATCTGAAATACCCAAACAGTATTCGGATGTACGATAATTTCGCTACCGTACCGTACCGTATCGTATCGAACATTAATGTTATCGTAGGAGTCTTCTAAACGCTGTTCACAAGTCCAAAACCCGAAAATTTTGTCAGTTTAAATCAAATAGACGCCCGCTATTCTTCCAACAGCTATTTGCTGTTGAGGGCAAGTCAAATCAGGTTATCGAAATGTCAGGTTTTCGATACGATAGCCTGTCGTATGGTTGTGAATCAGGGCTCTGTTCCCTCATAATTTCTAAACTAGGTACTTGTCGTAATTGGACAAATGAGGCACATGATTAGACAAACGGAACAGATACAAAGCTTCAAACAACCGCGCGAATCGGTTGCACTACTACAAGCAAACGGGGCATGTGTGCGTGACCACTGGCCGCTTGTCACGTACGCGGCGAGACTGGAAAAAACCGGTTTACGCTGGCACAGCTAGTTGACAATCTCAGGGTCAGTGCGACGCACGTTGTTTGTTTTGTTAGTTCCAAGTTTGAATATTTTAATGTAAAAACGTGGTATATTATTGTTAATAATGGTGGTTTATTGTACTGTGTGTATGAATAATACTAGAAAAACTTTTTTACAAAAAAAACAACCGACTTCAAAAAAAACACTACAAAGTGAAAAATAACTTTAATTTCGGAAGTCGGTGTCGTTGCTTCAGCATTTTCGTTTTTTGACACCGACTTCCGAAATTAAAGTTATTTTTCACTTTGTAGTGTTTTTTTTTGAAGTCGGTTGTTTTTTTTTGTAAAAAAGTTTTTATTTTTCACTTTTTAGTTGTACCTACCCCACACAAATTCAATTAACACTAGTGCATTGAAGACACGACTCGAAGAATCATCAAAATTCACATAAAAATGCCGGAGATGCAGTATATTTATGCATATAACTTCGTACATAAGAATAATTACCTAATGTATTATATACTAAAACCTTCCTGAAAGTATGTAGATCACACTCATGAAAGAATGATCAAAATCGGTTCAGTAGTTTTTGAGATAATCGCGGACATACAAACATACATACATACTGGTCGAATACAGAACCTCTTTTTTTAAAGTCGGTTAAAAAATAAAGATATACTGCAACTATCCCAAGGAGTACAATAGGTAAGTAAAGATTACTTCTTTTTCAAGTAAGTACCTTTTTGATAAGAAGACGGTTGTGCACGGTGTGTTTTTACCTTTTTATTATTATTACAAGTTTTTACTATATATTTGTAGGTACCGTGGATGGGTTGGTATGTGTGTTAAGTTTAAATATTGCAAGTAAAGTTTGAACCACTTCCCGATGTCTGATTGAGCTGAAATTTTGTATACCTGCGTAACTTCGGTGATAATGCAATAATAAGATATAACCTGACGCTGCACCCAGGATTATCTCCTCACTAGGGAACTCTTCAACGGTTAGTAGCAGGATCATGAAATTTTTATGATAGATGAATTTTGATAATTCGACACGATATTTATCATGAACTGCTGCTGCAGCCAGCATTGTCTCCTTACGAGGGAACTCGTTTAACGGTTAATATCATGGACTTGAAAGTGAAACTTTTTATTTAAATTTAATTTTGCTTGCTAAACATGGTCTTCACCATAGACTGCTGCTGCAGACAGGTCTTCTCACGAGGGAACTCCTCAACGGCCATAATAGCATGATCATGAAAGTTTGGATACGAGTTTAAAAAGCATTTTTAATCAAAACTTATTATTAATACCTACATCGTACTTATTTCTCGCTACTAGTAGGTCTTGAAATTAAATAAATATTTAAAAAATAGGTATATAATCTTTAAAATATAGGTCTACCTATGTCTTTTGTATAATAGTGTTCGGTTCGCATTTCCATTTTATTTTTGTTTCAGCTCAAAGCATTTACCACACCATTAAAAGAAATAATAAATGATTAAAAAACAAAAATTATAAAAATAAAATTATTAGAGTAAGTAATTTGTAAATCATACTGAATAATAAAACTAACAAATGTTTTGTTTAATTTGTCTTAACCTATTGTGTTTGTGACAACCCTACCAAAATAGGTAACAATTTTTCACGTTCTTGCCTCTGTTCCGTTTGTCTACTCATGTGAATTAGGTAAGTATCGTAAGCGTCTTTATCGTCCGCTGACTACTTAACTGAGAAGGATGAAAGTATGAAACAAGAAAGTACCTTCCCGTGGTCACATGCCGCTGTACTAACATAATATTATAAGCTATGGTAGCATGCGACCACAGGAAGGTAGGTACTTTCTTGTTTCATCCTTTTTTCCTTTCAATCCTCTCTATTTTGTGCTATATCTGCCTATATGTTAGCCCAAACATGACCAGATCGTCACACCACCTTCTCAGGCGTCCACTCCAGTGAGTGACGATCCTTGCCTAGCATTTCGGGTGCATTTGTGTGACCTTGCCAGCCTACTCCCATTTCAGCCTTGTGTTTTCTCCAACTTCCGCTACTTGAACGCAGCCCCAAATGCAATATCAAGACAAAACACAATCGGCCGATAACATTATCGAAGCTAGCTAAGTCATCGGTATTCTATAAACATGGTGCGATAAATTTACAGTTAGGTACATACTACCCAAAACAGTAAACTAAGGGGTTATCCATTAATTACGTGAAGCGTTTAAAGAGGAAGGGGGTCAAGCCGATTCGATTCTCACCCAATCTCACGTGGGGGAGAGGTCTTGGCAAGTATCACGTAATTTTTTTTCCGCAAAAAACAGTTAAAATTGCGAGAAAACTGGGTTGAATTGAGCAAAACGTTTACCTAACAATTATTTTTACACTGAAAATACGCATTTTGAATTATTTTTGAACAATCTCACGTGAGATTAGAGAGAGGGGAAGAGGGGCTCGAGCCACACAATATCTCACTAAGAGAGGAAAAGGGTCCAAAAATCGCCGAAATCACCTCACGTAATTAATAGACGCCCCCTAACCATTGACCGCTGGGCTTACGTCGAACATAACGTGCCGAAAACCATTGTGCAATATTGCTTTCATAAGTGAGCGAAGTTGTTGCGTTTTTTCTTAGTGAGATAAAATTTGTTTATAAATATTTCACAATGTTCGGGAATAAATATTTGTGTGGGTTATTATTAATTCTTTATCGAATATTAAAAATAATTTAGTTCTGTCTTGTTTGCGAATGCCTTCTGTCCCCGAGCTGGCTGCATCAGTAAAAGTGGAGAATCTCCTCACAAGTTCACACTATTGTAGCGCGTAGGCATATTAAATATCTATAGTCTTAGGCAATGTATGAGCAAGATTACACGCTCATTCTGGCGTCATTCTGATCCATCAGTCTGGTCAGAATGATGGGAGAATGATCGTGTAACCCACTGATTGACAGAATGATGGTCCAGAATGATGAAAATTAAATATTTTAAATAATTCCATCAGTCTCGTTTTGAATGATGAAATACTGATGGGAGAATGATCGTGTAATCCGCTCGTATCATTCTGGCGTCAGTCATCGTCACCGACGCAATGCGGACGGACGTGTCAAGCGACATAACTACGAGCGCGCTGCAAGCACCGCCGCCGCCCCCCCCCCCCATACCTCCGCCCCTGCCCCCGCCGCCACCAATTGAGATCGAAAAAGATTTTATAATAACTTTAAGAGTCCTTGCCTGTTTTGTGGGACAAAACACACACCAATTACAGTAATAAGTATAAAAGGAATGACGTTGCAAAAGCTAATTAAAATACTAGTAAAAATTAAGCCCGGGGCAACGATCGAAGATGTAACGACTTCAAAAAAAAAAACACTACAAAATGATAAATAACTTTAATTTCGGAAGTCGGTGTCGTTGATTCCGCATTTTCGTTTCTTGACACCGACTTCCTAAATTTATTTATCATTTTGTAGTGTTTTTTTTGAAGTCGGTTGTTTTTTTTGTAAAAAATGAAATATTTTTCACTTTTAAGTTGTTTCTACCCCACACAAATTCAATTAACACTAGTGCATTGAAGAATTGAAGACACCGACTAGAAGAATTATCAAAATTCGCATAGAAATGCCGGAGCTGCAGTACATTTATGCATGTAACTTCGTACATAAGAATAATTACCTAATGTATTATATTAAAAAAAAATCGTTTATTTCAGGCAAGTTTTTACACATACACCCATAGTAACAAAAATAAAAATTAATTTAAATAAATAAAAAAACCGGCCAAGTGCGAGTCGGACTTGCCCATGAAGGGTTCCGTAGCAGCAAGTAACATAATATAAAAGTTCTTGTAGTTCGTTGTAACTTTGTGAAAGGTAAATTGCGGTTTTCGATTTATGACGTATTAAAAAAAAACTACTTACTAGATCTCGTTCAAACCAATTTTCGGTGGAAGTTTACATGGTAATGTACATTATATATATTTTTTTAATTTTATCATTCTCTTATTTTAGAAGTTAGAGGGGGGGGGGGGGGACACATTTTACCACTTTGGAAGTGTTTCTCGCGCAAACTATTCAGTTCAGAAAAAAATGATATTAGAAACCTCAATATCATTTTTGAAGACCTATCCATAGATACCCCACACGTACAGGTTTGATGAAAAAAAATTTTTGTAGTTTCAGTTGTAAGTATGGGCTGTGGTATGGGGAACCCCAAAAATTATTGTTTTTTTTTCTATTTTTGTGTGAAAATCTTACTGCGGTTCACAGAATACATCTACTTACCAAGATTCAACAGTATAGTTCTTAGGTATAGTTTCGGAAAAAAGTGGCTGTGACATACGGACGGACGGACAGACAGACAGACAGACAGACAGACATGACGAATCCATAAGGGTTCTGTTTTTTGCCATTTGGCTACGGAACCCTAATGAAATGAAATGAAATTTGAACCATTTTTTTTTTTATTTGAATTTGAATTTTTATATACTAAAACCTTCCTAAAAGTACGTAGATCACATGAACGAAAGAATTATCAAAATCGGTTCATTAGTTTTTGAGAAAATCGCGAACATACAAACATACATACAGGTCGAATACAGAACCTCCTTTTTTAAAGTCGGTTAAAAAAGAAAATCAACGTCACATCAGCGTACTTTCCATCAGTCTGCTGTCAGTCTAGAATGACCGTGTAACCGTCGAAAATCCTCCATCATTCTGGCATCAGTCACGTGAATCCAGAATGATGGACCAGAATGACGCCAGAATGAGCGTGTAACCTTGCTCTTAGTCCTCTCAAGCTCAACCTCTGTATACAACATCACTCGTTCAGTAAACCTTCAACCGAGAACACGCTCTTTCATTTGCTAAACCTTCTAATTACACACACATCAAGTACCTTACCGGCAAATTATTTTTAACCCACAGATCTGGCTGTACTCTCAACAAACCTGGTCCTCGGTGTCTGCTACGTCAACTACAACGTCTTCGAAGGGTTTGGACCTACACCAGTTACTTTGAAAACGTTGTGGTGGCATCCTATGGGAGGCGCCGGGTATTCCCGGCGGTTGTCCATAGAGAAAACGAAACATGTCAGAACGACCGTTAATGAAGAAACCACCACAACGGCCACAACTCCCACCACAGTAACCCGTGGAAGACAAGAAATTAATTTTACAAGTGACAATAATAATTTTGTAAGTAACCTATGCACCCACCCTAATTGCGTAACACATTATCTGTCAGAATCTGGATCATTTGAAGGATATTGCTAATCCATTGATTCATAATGTTCGAAAAATTTATCTGCTCAACAACGTAAACAACGCAATGAATGTTGTTAAATTGTCAAAATGAAAGCCGTTTCTACTTTTAGTGTCTTACACAATTACCCCGCCGGCATAATCGGCCTAAAACATACCTACAGCTGGGACACAGGCCTCCGGTCTGTCAGAGGAGGTGTGGGCCACATGCCCATAATCCACGACGCGGGCTCAGTGCGGGTTGGAGGATTACTTAAGTGATTTTTTGAACAAGAACCCCCTTCTAAATTATGCAAATGTCACCTGATAAACTTATTGAGTCTTTGAGTTGAATAGTTCTTCATGTCAGCCCCTAAAGTAAAAAAAAATTTGAACATACGCAATGTTCAACATTTTTTTCAATGTTCCCACAAACTATTACAAGGAATAGATGACATTTTAGATACCCTCCACAGCAAATGACATGTACCTACTTATGTAATGAGGCGGAAATTAAAAATATCTTAATTTTCAATACCTAGTACCTGGCCACACCAAAAGCGAAGCAATGGAAACCAAAAATAAATGTGAAGCAATTCAACATGAAATGCCCAGAGAACGAGTTGCCTTCGAGCATCGGGACCTATGTGATACCGACGCAGCGAGACCTGGTCCTCTTCACACAGAGGATCTTGCTGAAGATGTTCAACGGTTACCATGAGAAGACACTGCTCTTACTTAAAGATATAAAAGAGGTTGGTCGCTTAAACTTAAAACTTTTTGCTCCGCAGACTGGTGTTTGCTGTTGGCTAAGCAGAACCTAATGTTGATTTTTACAAAATCATTGAGTACGGTATATAGTGCATCAAGCTGCCGAAAGATCTATTCTTTGGTTCTAGTGGAAAAGCTGTCGTTTGATACAAACAAATATTATCAGTGGTAACTATTTGACAGCGCCTTTATGACGTAACAATAAGGGCGATTTTCATAGTGAAAGTGCGCTAATGTGCGACTGTACAGTGGGTACTGTTTTCTATGTTATAATTCGTTTACAGGCTACAAGAGCTACGGTGGCGGTGGAAAAGAAATGCAACGGCAGAGGTAAAAGATCGTATAAGCTATGTGTAAAAGAAGTCAACAAGAAGTTTGTTAGCGTCACCAAGGAATTAGTTCAGTCGCTTGAACGCCAGGAAGCGGAAGTTATCGCTTTGACAGAGGTATTTACATCGAAAGGCCAATTCCCGTAATTAAAAACGTTCAAAATCTATAGGCCGACCGCTTAACTGAGACGTTGCCTGAGGTAGCTGCACGGTGCGGGAGAGGTGATAGTTGTCACAAGTCGACGAATCACTGAGCTCTCGCACATCACCACACCCCTCCCGCACCGCGCTGCTACCTCAGGCAATGATTCAGTTAAGCGGTCGGCCTATAATCGCAGTCTCATCTTAGCGACAATCAACGTCAAAAATGTTGGGAGATTACATTTGTCAGATTGAGACTGAAATCAGACTGTGAACGTTCTTAAAATTATGAGAATTGCCCATCAATTTTCTTGTACAGACGCCAGGCCAACACATCAAGCTACTACAATCTGTCAAAAAGATAGTGAGTTAGACAGTGTTGGTGAGTGATAAGGTGATAAATTACTGAAGTATGGTTCAAAGTTGATTGGGAAAATTTGACAGTTTCGGGTAGGTTGATGTCCTTCCCTCCATCTCACCTTCCTCCTCTCATAATCCTATGTACCGATGCCCACACACATCAAGCTATCTACCCGAAACTGTCAAATTTCCCCAATCAACTTTGAATCTATGCTTTAGCGATAGTTGAAAATCTATTAATGAAAGGGGTTTGAAGGTTTTGGCCCTAAAATCAGCCGCCATTTTGATTTTTTTTTAGAATCGCGGTGCACAACAAAAGTTATATATTTAGATAGAGGACACTTATACAAACAAAAATGTAATATAACATAATATCTTAAAGCGTCAGGTTTCGGAGTTATTCACCAAAATATAAGTCGAAAACAACAAGGATTTTTTTGTTTTTTTTCCCTCTAGGTGAGCATATTGAGCTATTTAGGTAATAGAAACGTTATGAAACCTTTATGGAGAAGAAACAAAAGAAGAATAGACGTATTTTAAATAAATAATTAAACACCGCAATTTACAGTTCGTTTTTTAATCCCAGAGACTAATCTGACAAGTGTAATGTCAAACTTCTATACTAAAAAAACGAAAACACAAAAGACTTAAATGTCAGATTAGTCTCTGGGATTAAAAAACGAACTATAAATTGCCGTGTTTAATTATTTATTTAAAAAATGTCTATTCTTCATTTGTTTCTTCTCCATAAAGGTTTCATAACGTTTCTATTACCTAAATAGTTCAATATGCTTACCTAGAGGGAAAAAAAACAAAAAAATCCTTGTTGTTTTCGACTTATATTTCGGTGAATAACTCCGAAACCTGACGCTTTAGGATATTATGTTATATTACATTTTTGTTTGTATAAGTGTCCTCTATCTAAATATATAACTTTTGTTGTGCGCCGCGGTTCTGAAAAAAAAATCAAAATGGCGGCCGACCTTAGGGCCACCCTCCATACAAAAATCTTCTAACCCTTTTGACAGATTGTAGTAGGTAGCTTGTCTGTACCTCTTTGGAACAATTTATATCTTTACTTTCTAACATTTCAGGGCAAAATATGCAACTTGACATCCATGAACACAAACCCTATACAGCTAATTCAAATACTTGCTATGGACGAAGCTTCATTGGACTTCGCATTGCCAGCCTTTTTAAGATTACTCGGTGGATGTACCGTTCATTGCAATAAGTAAGATTAGGTACAGTCCGATTCAAACTTTATGGCGGCTCTGAAGTGCGCTACTTGCTGCGCAGTACCTAACCCCTCGCCCCCCTGACGCGTGAATTTGTTAACGCAACGACTCGCCTCATGTCAGAGTACTTTTTATCCTCATGTTCCGAACCGGCATAAAGTTTGAATAGGGCTGTAAACATTCGCATGACACTAATAAATTCTATAGGTAAATAATTTTAAACATAACGGTAATAATTATTGCAGGCCAGCGTCACCCGACCACCGTCCAAGGCTACGTCATATGACGGATCAAGAACTAGTCGTAAAACATTTTCTTACAAACAAAAGTTACTTACAACTTTTAAACGAAAAGTATGTGTAAGGATGAAAGAATGCAACGCTGGTAAACTGGATGCATTCCTAGCATTCATCGCCAATGAACGCACCCACTACGATCGATCGAGCGACGAGCTTTGCCGTACTCTGCGTGCCATACGCTAGATGTCGCTAGTATCAATGAACTTTTGACGTGAACTTGATTGAAACTTAGAATAACTTAACCAAAATATTCTAAGCTTTTTGTGTGATGTGAATAGTGATAACCGTGGGAATATATATCTAAACAACAACATTTATATTACAATGCGTGAGAAATGCACATGTGTGTTTTAAATCGTAGAATATTACATCCTGGTCCCTCCTTCTAAAACTTTGAACAAATCCTTAAGAAAAGGTATGTGGTGTTATTTACTAATAGAATAAGCATTAAGTATTATTTTGTAAAGGAACTGACTTAGTTAACTCAATATTTATCAGTAATCGTAGGCATAAAGTTTATTTTATCAATTACCAGTCGGCGAAAGTCATATTAGCCCACTTTCACGCGAGTATTAAGTTAGTAACAACTTACTAATTACACGTTGATAATATCTGTTTCGTCAAACGACCAACATCTTGAAGCCTTTAACTTTTTCATTTCCATGTGTAGATATTAACTGTTATCAATATACGCCACATTTGTAGTGTTTGTTCTGAAGTTTCGTAAACTTGTTTTATGTTACTTGAGCATAACTTAGCGTTATCAGATATTTACTAGGTACTTATTTAAGTATCAGCTACCTACCTAAACAACACACAAGTATTATTATTTTAGTTTACTTACCAAATCTTGTTAATTTTCTGTCACAGAAAATAACCTAAGCACTAAAAATTATAAAAAGAGGAACTTGTCTTACCATTCTAGCATTATTAGTAAAAACACAAAATTAAACGAGTTTTGGTAACTTGTAAGTAGACTTAATAAATTGAGTCATCATCTGCCTAGCCTTATCCAACTATATTGGGATGAGTGTGGAGTTGTGGAAGACTTACATCACTTATTGATGGAATGCATTCGATATGAGTCTCATAGGAGTGATCTGTTTGGGGTCTTGAAGTTAAACCAACTTGATATGGGCACATTCCATAATATTCTGTCTCAACCGAATGGTGATGATGCGAAGAGTGTTCTGGTTCATGGCCCAAATGTGATCCGTGGCTATATGTATTTAGGGTACGATGGGACTGCCATATGCATTGCAGTCATAAAAGTCCCTAATTAAATAAAGAACTAAAAAAAAAACATGTTAGGAGCTGTTTCCAGTCCAACCAGATGCAGCTGAATACCAGTATTTTACATGGAGCAACTGCCTTTCTGACCTCCACAACCCAATTACTGGGTAATATGATACCTCTTATATTACCTACTAACTTGAGTGAGCCCTGTTGAAGACAACAGGAGCCAGGTGATGTAGCCAGGGGTGATGGTGTTCCCATGACGAAGAAGTGAATTAAAACCAGCTAGTCAGAGGTGCCCTATACATATAATAAGATTCTTTTACCAAATCTTGACTGAATCTACAAAACATATACTTTAACTACATGCAGAGCTTTTATAATTTTAAACACCGGGTTCTGGCTGCCCGTCTTTTTTTATCAGTGTCTATAACTTGTACATACAGTTTCAAAGATTAATTCAACACAAAAATAAGCTATAAGTGCATCAACTAAAGAGTTACCCATTTTGACTGGCTGGCTGAAACAATAATACCTAATCAAATCCCTTGAACTTCGACTTTCAGAAACTGGGGTATTGAGCTTCTGTCTATCCCTGAGAATTAGCAGCATTCTAATGTCAACTGAAACAAATAGCGAGTCATGCTCACACTCATGATGCTTTCCTTCCTGAGATGAGACAATGGCAATAATAAATCACCTACCTTAAAAAGTGCATAAATGAATAAGCCAATTGCAGATCATAATACACAAAAAAAAAAACCTGAAAAAATCCAAATATAATAGTAATAATGCCAGCTTATTATTGTCCCACTGCTGGGCAAAAGCCTCTTCTCATACAGAGAAGGCACGAGCATTGATCACCACTTGCTCAAGACGGGTTTGCAATTTCAGATTCCATATTACTGTAAGTCCTCACAATGTTTTCTTTTCAGTCCAATCTCAGTAATGTCCAAGATAAACTGAGAAAGTACTTATCAATTGAAAAAATTCTAATCGGTACTTGCGCAGATTTGAACCCACAACCTCTGGCCTTAACTACTGGGCAATCTTACCCCACAAGGTATATTATAAGTGGCAAGAATGTCTACTAAGTGGATAACTATGTGACGGTAAATTTGTAGTTGCATAGCGCCACTTCCATAAACTTTTTTTTTTTTAAGTAGATTCGTCATCAAATGCCTCTATCAAGTTGTGAAACATAGTGGAAACAAACCATATAATTATCTATGAAAAAGTATCCATAACAAACTCTCAGTGGAATTAGAATACTTTTAATGCTAATAAGACAGCAACTTTGACAATCAAATAATAAACCACATTAAAATCTGTAAAATTATTACTTTAATAGATTCAAAGTTCAATTCATGGCTTTAGTAACTAATAATATTTGCACTAATTAAAACTTATTAATCTAAATTGCTTAAAAATTACAATAATTAATCAGCCTTAGTTTAATTGTAAGTATTCCACTTACATAACTATGGAAGTATAATTGGGGTAATATTTAACTTATAAAAAGGTTACAGTGGTGCAATAAAAACAATAGTTGTATGTATCTAGTCTAGTTGTAAATTAAATAACATACTTAACATCAAATATGACATTGCACCTGTATGCCTGAAGGGAGGCAAAGGCGTACCTATAGTACAGCCACATTCTGCCACTTATGTTTAAGTCCTGTAAAAAAGGGCACAAGCCTATTGTCATCAACTGAGAAATTCGATGTAAAAATGGCCAATAACACCTTGCCCGACTCAGGATGTCATGCTCAGCAGTAGAGCTGTGTGAAAAATCTCATAGTGAAAACATGTGAAGTGAGTCAATATTGACAATCTCTAGTATCAGATGGAATGACGCTCACTTCGACTAAGTTTTCACAGTGAGATTGTCTACAGAATAGATCTACAGGTACTGGTACAGGTACATGTAAGGCATACTCGGTAAAATGAAGGTTTTATTTTATCCTATCATAATCATTTACATATTTAGTTTGCAAACATTGTTAATAAACCATTCATGAGACGTATTCTCCCAGATAAATATAATACAATGTGAAGACGACGATACCACAATAATTTAAACAATAACCAGCCAAAGATTGGCAGAACCCATAGTCGGCACATCGCTAGGTACTATTTAGCTTTTATGAAAAAAAAAAAAAAAAAATATTCATTTCCATGTTAGGATTTATTTGATAGTTTGAAAATATTTTTATGTTAGTGTTTTCATTTATTGTTGTATTGTCATCTGCACATTATATACAGGGTGTCCCTGGAAGTATGGATCAAATCGAATAGGGACGTGGGCAAGGTAATTTCCAAACTTTTTAACCCTGAGAATGTCAGTGAATATTTTTATGGTTCAAAAATTATGACTGATTTTAATTTTTTTTTTCAATCACTTCGCTTAGTGCTCAAAGAAAATAATCATAAAAAAATGCTATCAGGGCTATCTAAAAAAAATAAATTGATAGCCCTGATAGTTTTCACAAATTCGATCTTTCTTCTCTTTTTTTTTTAGTTTTTTATTTTTAGTATTTTTTTTTTGCTAAAATGTTTGGAAATGACCTTGCCCACGTCCCTATTTGATTTGATCCATACTTCCAGGGACACCCTGTATAACTAGACAGAATTTATCTGCCACATAAATGAACCTACACTTATCAAAAAATCATAAACAAGCAAAATTATTGTTAGAAACACAAAATAAAAACTAAACTACAACAACAAATTTTATTTCCTACTTTTTTTCTTATCACTATGAGACTTCTTTGATTTAGACTTTTTGGACTTCTTCTTATGTTTCCTTTTCTTGTCTCTGTCTGATTCACTGCTGGATGATGATGACGATGATGATGATGATGAGGAACTGCTTGTTGATGAAGTGCTTGATGATCTGTGAGCAGAGTATACAACAACAATGTAATAAAATTATTTACTATGTAGGATTCTTCTTAAAACAACAAAGCTGTAATTACTATGCTTGTATGAATTTGCTTGGATGATTGTTATGGAGAATTGACAACATTTCATATTTTTAACCTGCATGTATTCTTACGTTATATAAAAGTAAATTCAAATCTAGGGCACCCATATTTTTTCGTTTTTCGAAATTATGTACTTTTCATTCATAATTTTAACTTTGAAATTCGGTGTATTCTAAAAAGACGTAAGTGCCAGATGACGTCAGCCTTACGGTAAAACGGCGATATTACCACAGTATAATATACTTCTTAGGTGACATTGACATGTCTTGTTTGATGTAATGTTTTCAATCAAAGACATTGGAATGCGTAAAGGTAACTAACTACCTCATTTCGCCGTTTATGTGACGTCATCACATGTTTTTTGATTTTTATATTTTTTCTCAGAAATTTGGAAATAAAAAAATAAAATAAAAATATATTTGAACTCAGGATACGAAAATAAAGAAATAGTATTTTTGTTTTAAGGTCGTGTCTGGTTTGAAATGTTGTCAATTGACTATTGATATACAAGAAATAATGCTGAGTATGAGACAAAAATTATATACAGTTAAACCTGGATAAGTGAGAAAACTCTATAAATGAGAGTAATAGCCAGGACCCGTCATTTTAAGCTCTCAAAACCTCTATTAGCAAGAAACAGAAACCTCTGTAAGAGAGAGTCGTTTTTCCCTCATAGACCTCCATAAGTGAGACTGCTACTTATCTATACCTCTATAAGCGACAGTCGAGCTTTATTTACAAATTTAACATTGCTATTTTATGACTCATTCTTAACTTTCGTGGAACTTCCTACCATTGTTTTTGTATTAATAATTTTATAATATTACATAATTGCTACATTCGTACTTGCTGTGACTTGTTATTGCTGCGTACCCCTATAAGAGAGAAACGCTACCCATATACCTGCATTAGCGAGAAACTCGGGTTAGTGAGAAACCTCTATAAGTGAGAATGAGATTGTGCTCCCTTGAACTCTCGCTTATCCAGGTTTGACTGTCGTCCAACAACTACTTTTTCTAATCTAATTTTACTGGCTCAATCAATAGTGTGTAGTTTGAATAGTATATTATGAACATCTATACAAATAAATAAAATTGAAGTGTCTGTTTATAATGTCATAATTACAGCTTTTTACTAAATGCATAAAAAAGGCTTGATCGATTTTGATGAAATTTGGTATGGGAATACTTTGAACCCTGGAGAAGGACATAGGCTACTTTTTATGGACATACCGAGCGAGCAAAGCTGGGGGCGGAAGTTAATCTTTTAAGTATAAAAATAAAATGCTTCTTGTATTAATCACTGTCAGCAAACCAATGATGTTCCTTGATGTTCCTTGACCTACCTTGACCTCTTTCTCTTCTTGCGCTTCTTCTTCTCCTTGGCCTTCTGGAGCTTCTCCTGCAGTTTCTGCCTAAGTTCTGCTTCTCGGAGCCTCTGCAGCGGTGTGGCATACTCCTCTTCAGTATCACTGCTTGTACTGCTCACATCCAGTACTATTTCCTTGTTAGGGTCCACCTGGAAGCAATGGCATAATTAACATAATATTATTATATATGATGTTATGGCATTATTTATTTATTTATTTTCTACATGGCTAGTTCTAGTTTCTTACCAAAATCCACACAAACAAACATGCCTGTAACTTGCAAAAGTTTATGCAAGCAGCTTCCATGCGTACATTATGGTATTCACCAATCAAAAGTTGTTATGGCACAGGGCAGACAAGCTACTTGCATACTTTTGTGCAAGATTGGTAGCTACCATTCTTGAGACTATAATAGCCACATACTAAAGGGTATATTTCAAAACTTAGCAGGCTTATTATGCATTGAAATATACTCAGGCCCAAAAAAAAATAGTAAACCATCTATTACCTTAGTGACCTGAAAGGGTTAAGATATTGAAAACTATAAGAACTTAGAATATGAAAATTCTCATAATTTGACAACAAATTTTTAATTTTTAAATACTCAATAAAATTAAAAAAACAAAGTATATAATATATTCTGCTTAATTGTATTGGACAAAGACAAGATCATTCATAAGTCCAGCATAATTTATAAAAACGAAAACGAAGTATAAAAGTTTATTTACCTTGATAAAGTTTCGACATTGAAACGTAAGGTGTCCAGCATAGCCACACTTTTTACACGCAGCCCGAGATGTCTCCTTGCCAAACTTATTCACTAAATCTGTATAATTAGACATTATTGTGTAGAAAAGGCGAAGAAAATACTAGAATATAACGTAACCAACAAATAAACATTAATTCTAGAGTCGAAACGTGAAACGTCAACAAACAATGACTGAATGACGTTCCGTTTCGCTGTAGGCCTGTAGCGTTGCGTAAGCTTTGCGCCATGTGTCACTCCATTATAAGAGTTTGAAAAGTATTATGCGAGTCCTAATTAATAGAAATAAGGTGTTCGTTATTTTTGTATTTTTAAATTAGTTGAATTAATCTTTTTAACGTCGGATAATAACCTCAAAAATCGCAACAGTAACGTTAGACGAAACGTTCGACGAAAACGGTCCGGATCGCCGTTCCATTTTGCAATATACTTATAAATTCCAAAAAATATTTTTATTTGCAGCAAATGACGAAAATTCTGGACCAAATTAAAAACATTTTATCAAAACTTAGTAGTTGAAAGAAATGTTCGGAAATGGCGGAGTTCCTGCCGCTGTGCGACGTGCTATTCAACGTGATCTCGCTCGCTGGGTACTTCTGCGACGTGGTGTTCGACGTCGTCATGGGCTACGCGTTGCTCGAACGAGGATATAAAGGCACTTTCGCAGCCGCTATATCTATTGTTATCACTTCGCTACTTATATCTCAGGTGTGTATACTGTTTTTGCAAAATGGTTTTATTTTGAACGGAACGTGTTTTGCCGGTGGCGAGTCTTTGGCACCTTGGCTTTTCAGCCCTTTTAGATAACACAAGTCGAGATTGAAACAAATGCTCTATCACTGCAAAACTGCAAAAAAGTCAGCCTTAAAGTCCATATCCACTGTTGACTTGTGACTGTATAGTAAAAACTCTGTTTCTTCTTCCCAGGTGCTATCTCTCCGCTGGTACCTCCACGTCTGGTGGGCGGGAGAAGGCCGTAAAGGGCGGCCGCCATGGCTGCCCATAGTACTGCACTGTTTGCAGCTCGGTGTACTGTGGCGGTATGCAAGGCTGTTGGTACCAGTGGAGCTAAGACGAGTGAAGCATCAAGTACGGGACTTGTGTGAGTACACAACATCATTTAACACTGAACGCCTCATCATACCTTATCTACCAACCCGCACTGGGCCCGCGTGGTAGATTACGGCCCATTCCCCCAGAGACATGGCCTGTGTCCCAGCAGTGGGAATGTTATAGGCTGATTATGCTATACTAGCCTCATCACGCTGTATGACATTCACTACTGAACAATGACCTCTCCCATGGCTTTCCAGTAGTAAGAACAATAACCAATATCGTGCATATAAACTTAGCATATTGCTTATTGAGGATAGAACACAACATAATATTTGAATTCTTCCATGAAAATCTCAATAAAAAAAAATTCATCCGAACGATGCCAGGCAAGAACAGCTAGTAAATACAGGGTGGTAAAGACGTCGACGCACAACCTGTTACCATTAATAACCGACAAAACGCAGTGGTGTTCAGAACCATGTTCTGAATTCGTCGTTACAGTTTGCGCGCCCTGTATATTCAAAAACCGTTAGGCTTACGTTACGTTTTCTTCACGCGTTCGTGCAAGTATCAAGCCGTCAAGCTGATTAATTTTATAAACTGCAGACAGTATAAAAGTAACTGTGTTGCATCCTCTTTTCACAGGTATGCTCAGATTGGTCCACGCTTTCTGCGAGGCTGCGCCGATGTTACTTCTACAGCTACACATACTGTTCAAGGATACTAACAGAGAGCCAGCCAGCGACCTCGCCGTCACACCGGAGCCGAGCATCGATGAACCTTCAGGTACAAGACTTATAGAACACTAGCAGCGCCCCGAGGTTTCACCCGCATAAGTTTCCCGTGGGAATATCGGATGTCCTTTCCCGGGACTCAAACTATATACCAAATTTCATCTAAATCGGTTCAGCGGTTTAAGCGTGAAGAGGTAACAGACAGACAGACACACTTTCGCATTTATAATATAAGTAGGTATGTATTTATTATCAGCCGTTGTGTCCCACTGCAGGACTATGCGGCGTAAACGGAACATGAACGCCCGTATCTTTTGATTGCGTTGACTTAGAAGTTTGACTTTTTCACTGCTTCAAGGGATTGCGGCCCTGAGTATTTGATATTAATTTCAACTTAATAACTCCACGCGTTCCTGAGAAAAGGGTCTTGACAGACGGACAACGAACTGATCTTATAAGGGTTCCGTTTTTACTTTTGACGTACGGAACACTAAAAATAGCGGTGCAGTGCGTCGGGGGACGAAATTTCACGCGGACGAACTCGCGGGCAGAAGCTAGTACTTATGTTATTTATTTCAAACTCTAGGTATCCTATATTTTTTTTTTAAATAAGGCGTCGTGAAAAAGATTAAAGGATTGGCGAGACGGGGGGCGCCAGCCGGGATGTCCCGCCACGAACACATTCTCTGTCCGGGGCTGCTGAGTACCTATATTTTAAATGGAGCGATGCCTATCTGAACTCCACAAGTCAGTTCCTAGGTAATACGATACCCCTTGGTAAGACTGATCATCAGACTATCAGGCTTCAAACTATACGTAACGACTGTCAAAGATGGACTAGACAGCCGGGACTTCCGAGGCACGGATGGGTCTCTGTAAGAAAGGAATGCTCACCCATCCACGGGCCGACCGCGGCAAGCGTAGAACCGCGTAACCTTGATCGATCAAACTGTACGGCTGTTACTTTGAAACAAGCCTCTCAACAACAATAACAAAAAACTTTTTTGATTACCAGAAAACAAAGCGTTTGCGGAACTAAACGTGATATCTGCGTCCCTGTCGCTGTTCTCCGTGTGCTGGGCGCTGGCGAGCTTCAGCAAGAACGTGCGCCTGCAGAACGTTCACCGGCTTGTGCTGACCTGGCTTGGCGTTATCTTTCAGGTGAATTACAGTTTTATATCCTTTTGAAGGCCGCAGGAATCCGCTAGATGCGAGATCCATAAAACCGGTCGATGTGGCGGTGCTTGGGGGAAGCCTATGTCCAGCAGTGGACGTCTTTCGGCTGAAATGATGAGTTCGGTGAAGGTAAACACCATGAGAAAGAAAGAAAGAAAAATATTTTATTTGAGACACGCGCATACAAACAGTAAAAAAGACTACCCGCGGCCGTTGGCCCTGTAGTCAGCTATGGATAATTGAATACCTACTTAAGGCGACTACACGACCTAAAGCGCGGTCACTGTCGGACTGCATAGAAAAGAAAGAGAAGCGCGATGACACAACCGTGGTAATTTATTGCAAATATGAAGCAATTATCTATTTACAAAAACTCTCAAACACCAAACAAATAAAAACCGTATACTAAAATTCGGGGAATTAAATTGTCTTTTAGATGGTGAAAGTTTTATGAAAATACACCCGATAGTGTTTGCGTGATTATCGTTTTTATGTCCGCGGTAGACATTACTTTACAAATTAATTACACTATGTTAAAAAAATATAATTGCAAATATTCACATATCAAATTACGAAGCAAATGGTCTAGTATAACATTTATTTTTTTCAAAGAAATCAGTCCGGTCGATTAGACGTGATGTTGAATTTAAAATCATTAGAAGTCGTATATCTGCGCCTTAAAGTTGATTTTAGAAAACCTTCTTTTTTTTGTTTTATCCTATTGTACCCATCACATCTGTGAAGTTTTGCTAGCTAATTTAATTTGACCCTGTATAAAGATAAGTGAGTTTGTGTACAGTTCCTGTGGCGGCTGGGCACGATATCGGCGCGGATCTGCGCACTCACAGTGTACGCTCTAGTCTACGAATACTGGGTCTTCTTAGTTATAGGTAAGTAACATAATAGTACCTAATCTGCGTTCGCGATTTATTTGCCAAAAATGTAAACAAATATGAATTAATGGAAAAATAACTTTAATTCCTACGCTATAAAGTTCAGTTTACGCTACAACTTCAAATATTTTTATAACTGTCAATAGTGCTAGTCACTCTGAAATCAATTTTATTTTCATTGAAATAAAGTTGATATTTGTTTCATTTGAATAGGGTGGGGGAGTCCAGCACTGCACAGTCTATTTGTCGAAAAGATAATCCATAACTAATGTAAGAGGCTTTACTAATGTGCATGTATTGCTACGTCCGACTACTTTCGGACGCAGCGATATCGCACTTAGCGGGCTGCTCGCTTGAAGCGCGCGTTAGCACGACGTGTGACGAGATCTCCACTATTCTGTATTTTCATCCTAAAATTTACTTTAAAGCAGTTGATTTAAAATCCTAACTTGAATAACAAGTTATGTGCTGTGTCGGACCGGTGCTGGTATAATTAGAGATGACCTTAAGGGGCCGCCTCCACGAGCGAAAGAATCGCAGCGGTATTATCGTCGTGCCACGTATTTCTATACACTCTCTTAGAACGTGTCTCCACACGGCGATATCATCGTGGCTAAAATTTGATGGCACGGCGAGACTATCGCCGCGATTCTCTCGCTCGTGGAGACGGCCCCTAAGTCGTCATACTGTTGTTAAACTCTTACCCTCTCCAGGTCTCCACTGGCTGTCAATGTTCCTGTGGCTGATATCCCCTAAGAACGTGTTCCACGGCGAGCGCATTAGTCGGCCGCGCAAGGCGTACCTGTCTGCGCTCATCGCGTTCGTGTATGTGTTCGCCTATGTCAACCTGCAGGAGCTCAATCATAGGCAGAAGATGGTAAGTGATATTTATTTTATTTATCTAAGTGCGTAAAGACATGGATGATTTTTTGGGATGCATGAAGAAGCCTCCCATGTTCCGCCATTTACTCAACTAAACGCTCGCGCTCGGCGCATCCTGGACAGTCACACCCAACACCTTATTTGACTGGCCAATTCTGCCCTTGCGGTGGTAGGGCTAACGCTCGCCTGGTTAGCGACCACCCTCCCACCGGAGTCCGGCGTCAAGCAGCCTGCTGTGTTAATGTGTTTCGTCGATGCGTGGGAGTTACAGTGTCTTAGGCATCTTCTGGGCACGCTCGTTCCATTATAGACCTCATCCGTTAGGCGTGATCGAGGTTATCAAGAGCGTGCCCGTTCAGCAATAAAAAAATAAAAAGAGAAACGGTGGTCCAGTGGTAACGGCCCGGCTTACGAGTTGTAAGTCGTAAGTTCGAACCGAGGCATTCGCTTTACTTTGTGTATTTTATTTCATCACCACTGCTCTCAAAACGGTGAAGGAAAACATCGTGAGGAAACCGGCATGTTCTAAAAACAAAAAATCTAAGGCATTTCTCATTTACCAATCCGCACTGGGCCCGCGTGGTATATACAACGTCCCGATATCAATCGTCGGGCAGCAGCAGTAGACACAACATTCGTCTGGTCGGAGGATCCTCCCTTTTTTATGGAAGATGAGTGAACTTTACACCTTGTTCCTTAAACCTTTGTCTTTATTCCCGCTCAGGTGACGTTCTACTGCGTGATGTGTGTCGAGAACTGGTTGCTGGTGACGGCGTGGTGCTGGTCCGGGCGCGCGGTGCGGCCGGCGGCGTTGGCGGCTGCGGCCGGCGCGGCCTTCTGTGCCGGCATCGCCTTCATGCTCATATACTACAGGTTGGTAGCAGTAGGTAGATGAACAAACCGGAAGGGAACATCGTCAAAATTTACCAAAATTTAAAAATAATGGCGCCGATTCCCTTGTTCACAAACTAAACTAAATTTAAGTTCAGTGCATCTTTTTCTTTCTACTTCATTAAGAAAAGGACAGAAGATAAATATTAGTTTAGTCCTGTCAAAATAAGATACTCCATAGACAAGTTTAGACGCGATTAAAAACTTGCCTACTAAAAATACGTTAATTTATGTCAGGCGTCGACTAATTTGACTTTGATTTTATTTTTAACCAACGAAATAGAATAATGTACAGAATCTCCATGGATGGGTTCAGCTTGGTCCAACCTTTTATAAATACAGGATGGCAGGGACTTTACCCAACTATGGTGAAGTCGGCTTCCAGTCTAACCGGATGCAGCTGAATACCAGTATTTTACACGGAGTGACTTCCTACAGTGGTAACAGCCCCGACTTACAAGGTCGTGGGTTCGAACCCAGGCAGGCCCTTTACTTTGTCTAAATAATTTCAACAGTGCTGCTCTCAAAACGATGATGGAAAACATCGTGAGGAAACCGGCATGTCCTAGGACCAAAAATTCGAAGACATGTGACATCTACCAACCCGCACTGGGCCCGCGTGGTGGATTACGGCCCACTTCCCTCTCACAGAGAGGAGGCCTGAGTCCCAGCAGTGGGAACATTACAGGCTGATTATGACTGACTACCTGACTTCCACAACCCAGTTCAAATTAACGTTATGTTTCTTGTCCCCAGATATTTCCACGTGAGAAGATTGGGGTATATGTTAGGTGAACATCAACAAGGAACGAATAGCACTAACACGTCATCGCAGAATAAAGACGGTATGTTCATGGAAAACTTTTCTAAAAACTTGGTTGTCTTGTTATTTAACTAGCTTATGCCCGCGGCTTCGCCCGCGTGGATGTCGGAAATTATCCCACGGGAACGTGCTACCCGGCACAAATCCAGACTCCGGGCTGCTGCTGAGTAATTCCAGATGAAAGACCTAATTGAACCTAAGACGTTTTGCTCAGCAGTAGCGCTTGCGACCACTAAGGCCGTAACCACACGGCGTTTTAGGAACGCGCGTTTTCGGCGCCGTAGATGCTGATTATTGTTGGGTTCGAATCTCGTTTGAAGCGCGTATACGCGAGTCATCTGCGCGTTTAAAATACGCCGTGTGCTCACGGCCTAATCCAACAAGGCAGTCAGACCTTAATGTTGTGCGATATTTCATTTGCAGGGAAACAGTCGAACCAAGCGGACAACCCAACGATACCGGGCGTGTTCAACTGTAGATTCTCCAACCCAGTCAGTAATAGGTGAATATATTTATTTATTACTAGCTTTCTCCCGCGGTTTCGCCCGTGTGGAGGTCCGAAATTATCCCACAGAACCGAGATAAAAATATAATATCTTATATCTAGGACATAGGATATTATATTTTACGCAATTCCATTTCGGCCATAGATATCCGAGAGATATGCCTTCACTGCATATTTGTTCAAGTTCAAGTGTCGCCACATTTTCCCCACTCCGGAAACTCACACAAAAACAAAAGAAATAGATACGGCACACATGATCAAATTGGGCGGCTTTTTTGGCACACACACAAGAAAATAAGCGTAACACTTTTGTGCTATCTTATTGCACACATGCTCAAAAGGGGCGGGCACTAGAAAGTATAGACACAGTCACTGAATGCACACATGCAACTCTAGCATCAACTAGGGAAGATGAGTTAATATAAATATATGATCGATAAAAATATCGATAGATATGAACTACAAAAAAGAGAAGTGTTTTTTGGGTTTTGGGTGTATTTTGTATTGTTTATTTTTTCTGCTTTCAATGTGGTATATTAAAAATCAATAAAACCAAATCACGTAAAAATATAATATATTTGTTTGCAAATGAAATTTAAGTAAATAAGTAGTTTCTTTAGTTTCTCTCTTACGTAAAATTAAAACTACGAGGGTCATTATCCATTATCTGTAGTGTGTCTGTGCGCCTAGTACACGCACATCACGCTGCCGCACCACGCGCCAGTGCAGCGCCGTGATGTCGAAATAAAAAAATATTAAGCATTTTCAAAGTTAATGCTTTTGAGCTGAAATTTTGTACAGAGATTCTAGACCAGATACACTCTTCAACCCGTTTGTATTGATATACCCTTTCTGTAACACCCTGTAGATAGTGTGTCAGGTTAAACGAGGGACATACTTTAAGGGAGTGTAGTACCCATGAAAATGAACAATTTTTACTAAGAGACCAACACTGAAACCGAAAAAATAAAACCAGCCGCTCTATACATTTATCTTTGCATAACTGGACAAAATGTAGGGAACAGCTGTTTTTTTTTTCTTTTTCATATTTTTCAGTCCGCCCCATATTAAAAGTTGTTCATTTTCATGAGTATCTACTACACTCATGAGTATCTACTACACTTCCTTAAAGTATGTCCCTCGTTTAACCTGACACACTGTATATAGGATACATATTATATCGAGTCCGCGTCTTACTGGTCAGTTTCCCTCAGTCGTCAGTTTATTTAATTCGCTAGTTTCGTTGATTAGTCAGTTTCACCGATTTACATAGGATATATAGATAGGCCTGATAGGACGATATACAAAATTACAAATAGGCTCCATAAAAAATCTTCAATCCCCTTTAAAAAAATAAAAAGTACGAAAATACGTGATCTACCATAAAAGATCTTGGAATTCCTATCTTTTGTTTTTATTATGAAGTAAACATGCATAATACTTTTGCACGTAGCTGTACTAATAATAGTTAACTTACGGTTTCATATAGGTATGTATCTTAATTTGAATGTAGGTACAGCCCACTTAAAGAGCAATTGTGTCTTTTCGCGGGCGACTATAAACAATTCTCTTTAAAGTATACAGAACAAATTACAGTTTGGATTGACGGAAACGAATTATTTTCCCTGCCTGTTGCATCTATCCATTTATTTTTAATTTCTGGATCTTACGGGAAATTGAAATGAAATGTATTAATTTTTGTAAAATAGGTTCTATATATATTTTCGTATTTAGACAGACTAACAATATTTATCGATAGCCATATCTCAGCGCTATGCATCACTACATATGCTAGGCAATTTTCTTGTTATTTCAAAAATATTTCACAACGAAATATTTGTAAAATCCTTAAATAATATAATTAGTGCAGTGATTTTTTAATTACCGATGGTAGGACATGCCACTTGTCTTAAGGTTTGTTGTGATTGTTCTATTTTTGTAAATAAGGACGGAACAATTCTGCATTTTGTAAAAATACGAAATGACACTACACGTTTCGATACAAACATATGACTACGGCGCTTAGCGCTTACCGCCGGTCGCGCACAACAACATACGGCCAGTTATGGCCTTTTATAGAGGTGACATGCGGCACGCCTCCATGCCATATCCCTCGATATCCGTGATTTCGGCCATAGCCCATAGGGTGCTGTGCAAATTTTTTTTTTCAAGTAATTCGTTTATTTATTTAAGTGACAAACATTGTCACACATATTACATTAATTAATCACACTAATATATAAAGGCGAAAGTTTGTGAGTGTGTGTGTTTATATTATGTTTGTTACTTCTTCACGCTCAAACGGCTGGACCAATTTTGATAAAATTTTGTATGGAGGTAGCTGACACCCTGGATTAACATATAGGCTTCTTTTTATCCCGATATTCCCACGGGATCCACATTACGCGGGTGAAACCGCGGGGCGCAGCTAGTTTACCATAAAAGAAACTTGTGCAAAATTGAATACGTTTAAACCCAGCGCTTTAGGATGTGCGTTGTGTGTCAGATATGTCAGACACAAGATGCTAAGTACTGCATGTTGAATTCCAGCGCAGCGACGGCTCGCAAGAAGAAGAAGCCGACGTCGTTCGTCCCGCCGCCCGCCGCGCCCGCCGCCGCCTTTTGGCGGAGACCGCTACCCGCCGCGCACAACCATCATGTACTTACTACTACCTCTATTAATATTCCAATAACTATACCCGACTCGCTTTAGCATAGCAATCGCGGTCATTGCCCGTTCCCCAAAGGCCAATTCTCGTAATTTAAGACGTTCAAAATCTCGTCGCAGTCTCATCTCGGCGACAAACAATTAATGTAAAAAATGTAGGGAAATTAGAGGTATTTTTGACAGATTGAGACTGAGATCAGACTGTGAACGTTGTTAAAATTACGAGAATTGCGCTTCTGATACCTCTCCATAGTAACCCAAACCATAAACTATATATGGTTTTTCGTTACTGGAACATGTTCCAACAAGTCACGATAAATATTCAGACGTTAGCGGACTTTATTTCAGTTTTTGAAATAAAGAATGCTAGTACATGTAGTTGGGACCGCTTTAGCCACGCTGAAGCGACTCGGGTACAGCTGACCTGGCAGACCTTGACCTATCAACATTTCAATATAGTCTTGAGTTCATACAAAAAATCCCATTGAAAAAAAAAACACTTTCAGATTTCCCGAATTTTCACTTCAATAATCGCAACTAACTTCACAATAATCTTTCAGGGCGGTTCATCAGAAAACGAGGGCTCCAGCGTCGGTTCCCGCGTCAACATCCAACAGAAACTACAGGAAAAGAAACAAAAACAACTCGCGGAGCTACGCGTCATAGAGGAAGAGATCAAGCAAGGCAAACTGGCCAAGACCACTCCTGTGGCGGCCGAGGAAATATACAGCAGCTTGCAACGACAACCCATACCGCGGGCCAAGACACATGCGGAACCACCAGCATGGCCCAGCATCGAAATGACACACTCCTACCAAAACTACCCCATTTGCAACATATACCCAACATACACAGAGATAAAACCAGACTTCAACATCAACATAACTTTTCAAAACAACGATTCGAACAACCCCACAGATTTAAATGATCCGTTAAAAATCCGAAGACTCCCGAACAGATACGATAATACCCGAACGTTTTACGAGAACCCAGCGAACATGAGGAACGATGTCACACGAACTCCGTTACGATCACCGAATTATTTAGAAAACCGAAACTATGAAGCAAACTGTGGCAGTCCTAGGAATGTACTGAATAATAGTCCTAGGAATTACATGCCCGATGTTAGTAATAACTACGAAACTGGTTTAGATAAGCCTAGAATAGCTCAGAATTCTATTTATTCAGAAGACCATAGACAAATGGGGGAGTATTCGGGTTATTGTGAAGGTAGTCAGTACCCGAAATACGAAAGTAAAGATGAGTACGTGTCTGCGTTGCATAATGTACACAATGCTTTAAATGTTCAGAGCATAGAGAATATAAGGAATAACTACAATGAGGTTGGTTGTGGGTACAACCAGAATTGTGAGAGGTTTCAGTACCCGATGGGGAAGAAGGCGGAGAACATGAGGAAGATGCAGCGCTGCAGGACACCTGAGATACTGCTGGCGCCGCATTATCTAGAGGGCTGCAATAGGCAGGTGTGCTGCCACTGGGGAGCGCCTTACACGTGAGTTTCTTTTACATACATTCATTTATTTAAGTAAAGTCGGGGACCGTGCGACAAGGACGGAAATAATCCCCTCTAAAAACTTTTAAAGCGTGTAGCTTCTCCAAATTTCCATCGATTTTACAATTATTTTTCGATTACCTCGTTTTGCTATGCCTTCCGTAAAAAACTTTGGTGGCGATTCCCTTGTTCACAAACTAAACTAAATTTAAGTTCAGTGCATCTTATTCTTTCTATTTCATTAAGAAAAGGACAGAACATAAATATTAGTTTAGTCCTGTAAAATTAGTCAGCGCCTGACATAAATTGACGTATTTTTAGTAGCCAATTTTTTTATCACGTCTAAAGTTGTCTATGGAGTATCTTGATTTGACAGGACTAAACTAATATTTATGTTCTGTCCTTTTCTTAATGAAGTAGAAAGAAAACGATGAACTGAACTTAAATTTAGTTTAGTTTGTGAACAAGGGACTCGGCGCCAATATATTATGTTCATACAGTTCTAATATTAGTCATCGTCCCAATTGTATGTTTTAGTAACAGTGATTGATAAAAGCACCTTTGTCTAGCAACAGAAAGAAGGAAGAAGGCGGCGCAAGCAGTGGCGAAGAGTCCTGCCCCGACGGAGCCGCGCGCGAGACGCCTAGACCACCCAGCGATATTGATAGCCAGGTGAATCATAGCATATACTACTTCATAAAAAAAACCGAGTGTGCTTATGACCACACGACTGAAGTGAAACTTCGAGAAAGAGAGAAAGAAAATGTGCGCGCGCACTGCTCTCTCTTGCTCCTACACTGTGATACAGACAATAGGCCTGCACTGTGCTTAGATATACGGAACGTATTTGGCTATGAGAGGAAGAGAGAAAGAAAATGTGCGCGCGCACTGCTTTCTCTTGCTTATATCCCCACTCAACTCCCGTTCGCCACGCCCGATCACACTTTTCGTAACGATTACGTCACGCGTTCGCCAGCTTACTTCCCAAGTCAAGCGTGCGTAAAGAAGTTTCACTTCAAAAACATAACCCTCGTTCTGGCGCAGTCGGGTAATAAATCTATATGTATACAGGGTGAATTTTTCAAGTGGGCGTGGATGGCCAAATTCTAAACAATGAGGAATAGCGAAAAGTACTCAAAGGAGTCGCGGGCTCGATTTTGATGAAAACTAAAACTGCATCATTGGATTTTTGAAAAATCAATATTTCTTAGTTCTGCTTAACAACGTAAACAACGCAATGAATTTTGTTGAAATGTCAAAATGAAAGCCAGTTACTGTTAGTGTGTCACGCAATTACCCCGCTGGGTTTGTTTACGCATTCATCAGATACTGGGAACAAACTATAGACAACTCTGCCTACCACTCCGGATACAAGCGTGGTGTTATGTTGTTGTTATATTTTTACTAAGACATCCACCAACCCGTATTAGGCCCGCGTGGTTGATTACGGCCTACTCCCTCTCACCGAGAGGAGGCCTGGGTTCCAGCAATGGGAACGTTATATGCTACAATATCAATTTGAGTAGATAACATGGAAGTTTCTTACCTAAAGAACGGATGTATACTCTCATCAGGTTTAAAATCACATTTGCTTCGGTCCACCTGCTTGTTCTTCGCAATGTGTTCTTGAGTGATATGCTCAAACACGGCACCCGGTTTGTACTCTGTTGAGGAGGTCGTAAGATAGTATGAAGTCATCGTAGGAGAGAATATTATTATCTAGGCTAGGGAAGCCATATTTCATTATTTGTGATACCTGCAAAATTTTAAGTCCAACGCTGATTCTGGCCGAATGGCGAGGGCCGCCGCCGGCGCCAGAGCGCGCCCACCCGCCATTCGGCCAGAATCAGCGTTTGCGCATACACGTACGATCTTAAATGTCGCGATCGCGAGTGCCCGCCATTACAAAATGTAAAGTGCCGTCTACTATCTACTAATATTATAAATTCTAAAGTAACTCTGTCTGTCTGTCTGTATGTTACGTTTTCACGCCTAAACCACTGAACGGGTTTAATGAAATTTGGCAGAGAGATAGATTGCATCCCGGGGAAGGATATAGGATAGTTTTTATCCCAGAAATGATCCTTTTAAGGGGGTGAAAAGGGGGGTGGAAGTTTGTATGGGGAATCAATAGTCACTGAACCGATTTAGATGAAATTTGGTATGGAGATAGTTTGAGTTGTGGAGAAGGATATAGAATAGTTTTTATCCCCGAAATTATCCCTTAAGGGTGTAAAAAAGGGGGTGGAGATATGTAAAGAGAATCAATAAAAAGGACTATAATACTTTTATCGCGGGTGAAACCGCGGGACACAGCTAGTACAATATAATTTAATAACCACAAGAAGTTGAGACAATATCATTTTAACCCTCAAAAATGTTAATGTTTATTTTTGTTTTTTCAATGATTAATGCAGATATCGCTGCCTCGCTCGTACACGCTGCCTCGCGAGTTCCGCTACTGGCGTCGACGGCCGCGGCTACGAGACGCGCATGTACCCAGCAACAATAGCAGTGATGGTGAGGAACTTTTCACTCAACAGCATTCTTTATAGTTTTGGATTCTGTTATATACAGGGTCAAATTAAATTAGCTAGCAAAACTACAGTACCCGGCGATAAATATTGCACATCGACCTTTGGAAAGAAACAATCGGCTAATTTCGGCTTCGTAGTGCGTTATCTCTGTCGCACACTACCTATGTGACGTTAACTGACGTTTTGTCAGTCGTTGTTCAAGTGCGATAGAGTGCGGTCGCGTTCAGTTCAAAATATATATATAGAGTTGTTAACACCCCCAAAATTAAATAATTTATAGTTGTACTATGGCATCTTTAGGAAAAATAGGGGAACCTTTTTATTTTACCCCAACCTAAAGCAATCATTTATAGAAAAATTGGTGTATTTTATACAAAGAATAAAAAGAATTATCAAAAGAAGCAAATCATAATTGTTTTAACAGCTCCTAATAGATACCGGACTGTTTGTATTTCGTGCGACAGAGATAACGCTCTACGAAGCCGAAATTAGCCGATTGTCTCTTTCCAAAGATCGATGTGCAATATTTATCGCCGGGTACTGTACAGACGTGATGGGTATCGATATCTAAAAACGATAAAATAAAAATGATTCAATGTCGTTTTTTTTTGGCCTAATGACCGATACACTAAAGTAATTACCTTTGAATGTGTAGTTAGTAAACACGACAAAACTAAAATACTAGCGGAATGTTGCAAACTTCTAACTGTAAGCGATTAGAAAGAAGAGTGGGGCGCGTCTTCGTAGATGGCGCTATCTGTGCCTAATTGATGTATGAGTCTAGAAAATCTATTTTTAACCGATTTTAAAATAGGAGGTTTTGTATTCGACCCGTATGCATGTATGTTTGTATGTCCGCGATTTTCTCAAAAACTAATGAAGCGATTTTTGATAATTCTTTCTTTAATGTGATTTACATACTTTCAGGAAGGTTTTAATATAAAATACATTAGGTAAATGTACGAAGTTATATGAATAAATGTACTACATCTCCGGCATTTCTATGCGAATTGTCATGATTCTTTTAGTCGATGTCTTCAATTCTTCAATACACTAGTGTTAATTTAATTTGTGTGGGGAAAAAGTTAAAAATAAAAACTTTTTTACAAAAACAACATCCGACTTTAAAAAAAACACTACAAAGTCAAAAATAACTTTAATTTCGGAAGTCGGTGTCAAAAAACGAAAAAACCAACGACACCGACTTCCGAAATTAAAGTTATTTCTCACATGTAGATCTACCTGTTATTTTAAGACCTTGCACATTTATTTGATGTATACTCATGTTTTTACAATAAATATTATTCTATTCTATTCACTTTGTTGTGTTTTTTTTAGTCAGTTGTTTTTTCTTTTGTTGATATCGTGATTAGATATCACGTCTGCGGAGTTTCGCCTGCTAATTTAGTTTGTCTTTGATCACGACGCGACGTGGCTCGATTCATTAGCAAAAGTACTGTTAATCCAGCAAAGAGTCAGATAGGAAACGCCGACCTCATCTAGTTTTTATTAAAAATATAATTGACGTGTAAAAGTGTTTGTGCAAACCTACTTACAAAAATAAAATCATTTATCAATTCCCGATTTCGCTGAATGCTGAAATAAAATCGCGCTGTTGGATATTCAACTAAACGGTCTGAGGCGAGCGTTAAAAATCCAAGGACGCACTTTTATTTAGGTGTCGCTTAGTGTTAGTGAAAACAGGCGTAAGCGTCAAATCCATACTAATATTATAAATCCGAAAGTAAGTCTGTATGTATGTTACATTTTCACGCCCAAATATCGCGCACCACAGCGCGTCAAAAAACCACATTACGATTTTCAACTCTCGGCGCTAAGCAGTACGCCGAAAATCCAGTGCGCAAAAAAATCCCACGTCGCCTAAGTTGCTAACCATAGAACGTACAAGCATTCACAAAACAAACTTCCAACTCCCCAGGTGACGTGGACAGTGCAGACGACAACGACAGCTCGCACCGCTCCAACTGCTCAGCGGCCTCGCAGCTGCAGAGTACGTGCGAGTACTACCGACCGGACATGTACTCCTGCGCAGACCGCCGCCCGCGCCGCATACACGCCTTTCGCAAACAACCCGCCAAGCCAGAGACCAAGCTGTAGTATCCAGGTTACCACAAGCAAAGGTTATAAAAATACTACTAAAATGATGACAGGGAAGGTTCATATCTGACGGAACATGCGTCGCGTATTATCGGTCGCGTAACGCCAGAACAGACAAATGTATACAGGGTGAAATTGAAAACATGCGACAAATCGAAATGGGAGATTGTACTCATCATTATGAACAACTTTTACTATGGGACTGAACCTGAAATCGCGAAAAAAAAATCAGCTGTTCCCTACATTTATGTTTCGCATAACTCGTCAAAATGTAGGGAGCAGCTGATTTTTTTTTCGCGACGTCAGGTTTGGTCCCATAGTAACAGTTGTTCATAATGATGAGTACAATCTCCCATTTCGATTTGTCGCATGTTTTCAATTGCATCCTGTAGAAAAACACTTGACCGTTCACACTCAACCAATGATGCGTTAGTGCGTCGAGTGTGAACGGTCAAGTGTTTTTCTATACATTTGTCTGTTCTGGCGTTACGCGACCGATAATACGCGACGCATGTTCCGTCAGATATGAACCTTCCCTTAAGGACAATCTCGTGTCTCCTAGTAGAGGCTAAGCTGCGGCAGCTAATCAGGAGGTGTACTCCCTAAGCACGAAATCCTTAGTTTTGTCCGAAGTTATGGGCGAGTCCTACTCCGTATAACATACGGACATTATCAAGATTGTAGGCCGACCGCTTTACTGGGACGTTGCCTGAGGTAGCAGCGCGGTGCGGGAGGGGTGTGGTGACGTGTTGCGAGACTCAGTGACTCGTCAACTTGTGACAACTATCACGCCTCCCGCACCGCGCAGTTACCTCAGGCAACGTCTCAGTTAAGCGGTCGGCATATTGTTTCAGGCCCAACCTAAGAATTAATGACACCACGATTTGATAGCCATCCCTACTCCCGATGTGTTTTTACCCGCCCGAAGACATTTTTAATCGGATGTAGGGTTTCCTCCGAAGATTGGTACTACTTTCGGACGGGGCCATAATTTCGCTGAAAGACTTAGGGGCCGTCTCCACGAGCGAGAGAATCGCGGCGATATTATCGTGGTGCCACGTATTTTTATACACTCTCTTAGAACGTGTCTCCACACGGCGATGTCATCGCGGCGAAAATTTGATGGCATGGTGAGACTATCGCCGCGATTCTCTCGCTGTGGAGATGGCCCCTTAGAGCAGGCCCCCTGACCTGCTTGTCAAAACAGGCTGAGTATGTTCGACCGTGTGACCTCAACGAGGGATCCTATATACAATTCATGTATGCAGCAGTTTTCACATTTTGAAATCAATATACAGCGTCAGAATAGCATGCGAAATTCAAATTTTCTTAGGTTTCTTGCAATTTGCAGGCGAAAAGTATTATTAATATTGATACTTCAGTGAAATAGTCATTCAGTAGGATTATATGAACTTGGAGGGTTGTATTGATGATTTTAATTCTGAAACACTTATTAAGGTCGCAAATTATAATTATTTTGTTCAACATACAACCTGACACTGAACTGCAATTGCAAAAAACGTAAGATAATTTGAATTTCGCGGGCTACCTTGTCGCTTCCCCTTTTATAATGTTATTTACTAAAGAAATGGAACTGATGAAAATGTAACATGCCTAAAACGTTAGGCAAAAAATATTAAGTAGTTTACTAACAAGAAATTAATATTTTGTATATTCAAATAGTCAAATATTGTACATACTAACTTTTGTAATAATCCGTCCGTTATGGATCTCGATGTTAGTTCTTAAGTTAATACCTAATTCTCATGTATTTGTAAACATTGTATGTTAAGTTTAATTTAAATGTAACATACCTTGTATTATTGTATGATAGTGTATATTAAATTAATAGACTGCAGGAGGGGAGTGGAAATAAAACAATACAATCACGACTATGTTTTATTTATTTGGGATAATCTCGTTAACTAGGTGGCGCTAAAGTCATCACTCTATCGGAAAACGCCGCCATTTGCAAAAATTATAGATTTTTGCAAATGGCCGCAAATGTTAATTCGACAGTGAAGTAAACAGATACAAAATACACGTCGACGAGATACGAATCGATATCTTTAATGGAAAATAAATTAAGATATTAAATAAACATAATCCAAAAGCAGAATTAAAGTTTTTCATTCATAAACAAAATGCAGCCAAACAACATCGGGTGACAATTTATGCGCCACCTTAAAATATGCTTAGATACAATTAAATCTTATCACTTAATTAACTTTCACTGTGTGTTAAGTCTACATAAAAGAGAGCACATTAAATGTTAATTTACACTATTAGAAGAAAGGCCAGTAACAGATGACACGATGTTGATGATCGGGTCACGTTAAAAAAAATGTTAAGGCGCAAAAACATCGCCAGGTAAACTATGGGTCTCAATCCTAGCGCAAAATGTACGTCATCTGTATGTGGCCTAACCACGAAAAAAACGCTCATTGCGATTTTGCTCTGCGCTACAAAAAAACCGCGTCGAGTGGCAATAAACAAAACCAACTTTATACAAAGTTGATTATTATTTGCTATCTCTTCTTCTCGTGGTCCTCTAGTAAGAGGCGCGAGCGCGCGGGGAGACGGCGACAAAAGAAAGGAACTGAACATAGGACATCGCACCACCCTAAGCAATAAAATGCTGTTTAAGGTCTAGGGTTGCTCATCACCAATGCGGTTTACGAATAGAGATTATCGAATATAGACAAGAACAGGTCACCTCTATGAGTGAACGCATTACGTCGCGTCGCCATTCAACCTAACCTATTTTATGGTGCAATTACATTTTGTCGTTTACCTCTATATCATGCTTTTGATATCTTTGGACGTCTTGAAATAGGCTAGTTATCAGATTTGAGAAGTACTGTTCCTTGTGGTTTATTTTCCGCAAAATGTGAAATATTAGCAAGGTTTTTAAATATTATAAAAATAATATTCAAAGCAGACAAATAATTATGTTTAATTTGGCAGTCTTATGTTAGACGATTACCATTTTCTAATTTTTATTATACATACCAGAGAATGAGTCTAAAACCTATTAGTTTAGTAGATTAAGGATCACATTATGTAAGAGGGGCACACTACCAAGCAGTGTTATTTCTTTCAAGACCATTATTTTCGTACGTCTATTGGTAATGCAAAAGAAACTTTTATGTTGATTAAGACTGTTTGTTTGTTTCTATTTACAATTTGAAACACAGTCAATTACAAGGAGTTACGTGTCATGATCTGATTTGTGTTCAATGTCACGTGATAATGGCTTTATTTCACGTAATTATATCTCTCTATACAAAACAAAATTCACAAGCCATTTTTTCTTACTCAGTTTATCAACTAGCCTATTACCCTTCAGGCTATGACGAAGCGTTAATGAACGATGTACAGTACAGTCACGTCTATAAGTATGTATACACTTGGCTTTATTCAAAGGCAATTTTCTCCTTTATTTTTGAATGAAATTTTATGTTATTACAAACATAGTATTTTCGAACCCATAGGTTTATGTAAAGTGTCGTATTTCAACGTTGCATTCGTTATTTCACGAAAAAATCGCAATTGAAAGTTGCCAAGTGTTGACATATTGGTGCTCGTGACTGTACACCTTCAAGCAACTGTGTCTAGTTTCGTTGCTATAGACACCCAAATTCATCAAGGGTATCAGTGAGAGTGACAAAGAGTAACTGCACCTTTAACTTCACTTGCGGGACTTAGCCACATCAGCCACTGCTCACAAGTTACATTTTAACACTATAACAGCACATAAAACTTATTTATTGTACTTATCCTGTACCTACTTACAATGTCAGTATCGTATCGTATACAGTACTTTAACAAATTGTGTCTAGTCGCAAAAGAAATACAAACTTTGAAAGCGTTTATTCTAACTTAAACAAGAACTAAAGAAATAAATAATACTGTGTGTAAATGCCAAACTAATCACTAAACAGGTATAAAAATCTTTTTCAAAACTTAAAAAAATGTTGTAAGTTATTTAATACAACTTTAATGATGATTTTGTTATAAATACGTCGCATGTTCTGATTCACCTTAAGGTAATATAATACCATTTTATAATAATACCATAATTTAAAATACATACATAATTTAAATACCATTTTACTACGGAACCTAAAACAAAAACCCATTCTTTTTTTTTTTCTGTCTGTCTGTTCCGGGTGATCTTCGAAACGGCTGAACCGATTTTTACGGGACTTTCACTGGCAGATAAATATTATAAGGTACTCCGTAACTTAGGCCACTTTTATTTTAGAAAAATAATGAAATGAAATTCCGACATGAAATTCCGAATACCTAGTAATTTTGCCTTTAATTTGTTTTATTATCCTGGGCCGGAAATAAGTAAATATAAACTTAATTAGGAGTGTTGCGACGCTCTATTTCTAACGCAATCCTGTTGCTGCATGCAGCTATAAAAGCTCCAATGTGTTCTGCAGTTGCTCCATAGCTGCTCAAAGCTTCGGCGCTCTTCAGATTGACCTGTAGTCTCCCTTCGTCTATATTAAAAAGCCGCTCGACCGTATCTGGTCTCCTTATTGCTTGGGCCCGGTTACGCTTCGCAGCCCTTCTAGCTGTAATAACATAACACAACATAACATATCACACACAGCCAATATACCTCCAATAGCCTCCTCCATACCGATTTCGGTCAATTCAACGGAGATTAGCCAAGTACGCAGGAGATATTATAGTGCACAAGTGTGCGCGCGAACACAGGTGCACTCCCTGTTCCTTTACTATCATAGTCCGACGGGACGGCTATCCGACACTACCGGGGAGAGATCAGGCGCAGGACCAACGGCTTTACGTGCTTTTCGAGAGACGGGAGTATTAAACCGCCAACTTCCAAACTCCGGGGTGTTACAAAGAAATTCTTAATGGAAAACCCAATAACACTTTGTCACACTCAGCAGTCGCGCTTGCAACATCGAGACCAACGAGGCAGTCAACACACACCTTACTTATCACTACAATGTTCCCACTTCCCACTGTTAGGACTCAGGTCTCCTCTCGAAACCCGGGGAATTTACGCCGAACTTAAGGTTCATTTTGCAATAATTTAAAACATGTTAAAATGTATCCCGCGAAAAGCTTACACCCACGATTACGTTTTTTTTTTTTTTTAAATAAAAACATCAAATTGAATTTTTACTTGTTAGAAAATAATACTAACATTGATATAATTATGGAGTTTTTGTCGAAGAGATTGTGAGGTAGGTAGGTTACTAAATTAAATATTTGTTGTACTTGCAACTATCGATTATATTCGATTAAAACTTGAATACCGGTTCAGGCAAGAATGTAACAGAATTAAAGGGGATTGAAGATTTTTATATGGAGTCTGGCATACGTACTGTCGCGCATGAAGCCTATATAAATCGATAGCTGACATCAACGCAAACGGAAAATATTATGGGATCAAACCCCGTAAAGCGTCACATTTCCGAGATATTAACGTTCAAAGTTGATCACGTGACATCCATATTTTTTTTAACTTGCAAGATGTAAGCACGTGTGTCACGTGCTAGACGCGTACCGCGCGGAATGATTCGGGCCGACGCGGGAAAAGATTTCCTGGAAGGACTTGAGGAGACGTTTGCCCAGCAGTGGGACAGTATAGGCTAAACAAAACAAAAAAAAAATATTTACTTACATATTCACTTGGAAACAAGATCAACAACATTGTTTCAGCATTGTTTCTTTGTTGCGAGAATCATGTTGCAGGCAACCCGCTAAAGTCCCAAATTCGGGATATGTAGAAATAATATTTATAGCACTCTGTGACCTAAACCCGCACTTATGTCACGCTTATCTGTGACTTAAGTAGTCCCATTTTTACACAGAAAAGCGTGATAGGTCTATAAAATATAGTATACGACACGTGTGAGTTAAGTAGTATTAATGCACGGCGTTTCATAGTGCAATAATGGACTAATTAAGTCACACGTATAGTAATGTACTATTTTTGATGACCTTAGTTTCCAACGAATATGTCGCGTAAAACTGCTTGACTTACCGAAATTACCGGCAGAAGCTTCCGGTTGGCTTGTAGACGGCCCGTCTTCATATTGCCATACATCGCCCGAGGATAATATGTCCATATCCTCCATTGTGACAGCGTGCTTACAAGTTATGTGTGTTCTTGTGATCTATAAATTAATATTTATTTATTTATATATAAGTACATTATTGTACACCAGAAAAAAACAAACGATTATTAATTGCAAAACATACAATAATAAAAATCATTTATTTCAGACAAAAAAGTCCATAGGCAAGGCAAGGTAGGTAACAAGAATTTAGCTTATAATTTCAAACAAAATATACAATAATAAGACGCGTTTGTACACATACGTTTTTCCGCCGTAAAAATGACTGTTTAATTGACTGTGTATAGGCACGGTCATCACTTCATCAGTGTTGTATTAGCCACAAAAGAATAAAGGCAAAAGAGGTTATGCCGCCGGTGTGCACTGTTCTCCGCGGTTACACAGGCCGGGTTAACGCAAGGCTTGTGTAACCTTTTGAACGCCACAGAGCATAAAACGCAACGGTCTACCCTCCACGTCGAGCCACAAATTAAGTAACTAAGGTAGGTAACTAAGTGTTTATTCGGAAATTATCGATAAAGTTTTGACTTTATCGATAATAATTTTCGAATAAACACTACTCATGTCATGACATTACAATTTTATTTAACCTCGCACTAGTACCTACAATAGTAATCATTATACGGCATTTACAGAAATTTTGCCAATGTAAAAGCAGACCATAAGAGATAAAACCATAAATCAACTAACAATAAGGTACAGCACTATTCTCGATCTGCTATCTTGATATTAAGACAATGGCGTGGCCGGCTAGCAATTATTATGACTGCCTCGCATGAATTAGGGATGTAGCAGTACAGCATGTCGCTTATCGATTCTATCTAGTATGCTTTATATGAACTATCCGTAATTTAGCGCGATGAACTCTATTTTTTTATAATAAAAATAACGAGAGGTGTCGTGGGACACCCGGTTAGAACGAAGTTCTATCTGCTACTGACCGACTTGATTGTGGCTTTGATGAAGTCCTTCTTGTGCGTGAGGTCAAGGTCCGGGTAGTGGTTGCGCACCTTCTTGTACATCGTCTTCCTCCATATCTTCTCTAGGTCGGCGCAGGTCCGCCTCGCGTACCTCTTGATCTCATCGTTCTACACACAAGGTGGGCGCTTAATACATGTCATGTAAATACTGTGTGAAAAGATAATCGCCCATTTGCCGGATGGTAACCCTAGATGCGCGAGGTGTGCTGTGCAAACTAGCATACTGTATCACGTAAATGTGTCAAAACGCGAGACCTTGTGTGAGCATGGACAGAAGACCAGGGCTGTAGCTAGAGTCGAATTTGAGGTAGGGCAGCATTGGTTACAGGTAGGGCGAAAGTAAAAAAAATATCATAATTGATCTGCCCTCGAAGCACGGGTTCCTAAATCAATCACTATGTAAGAGTATATCATTTACCTCTAGCTCTGTGATGCACAATTCAATAGCTATTCGTAGACAAATAATTTCTGTGACAGAGCATGAGCATGGATCTAAGAACTATTAAATCCTCAATGATGAAGAACAAGTGAACTAGATGGTTGAACTTCCAGATTTGGATGTAGAGATCCACGTCTGAGTGAGAGTGAGGTAATAATTAATTGTTTGGTGGGGTGATACGAGTAAATAGATACGACCAAAAATACCATTTAGATCATATTGTTTCTGCAAACTTATTATAATAATTAACATAATATTAATAGTTATTTGTTATACAAGAGTGCAAAGTTGCTTTTTAACCGCGTGTTCAATTTTGATGACCGAGCAAGCGAAGGATTCTAAAATTAGAATCCTGAGCGTTAGCGAGGGAATCAAAAGAGCACGAGGTGAAAAATCTTTGCACTCGAGTGCAACACGTAACTTTTCATTCCACCTCAGCGAGGAAATGACTAAATGCAAAAAAAAAACGTTTACAATCACAAGATAGGTACACTTTTATTTCAGTTTAGGTATTAATTACTACATTATGACAGGTAAGTATTACAGAATAATCTTTAAATTATAACAAAATAATACTAAGGTATACTTAATTAAGAAAATTTTAAAGTAACGTTGCTACAGTTATTTAAATTGAGTGTAATATTTTTGTTTGGTACTGTAATATTGGTGTTAGTCACTTGTGTACTGTTTTTCGGTAAACTATCTGTCATACTTAATAGTTGTACCGATTCATCGGATTCCCTTGGCGTGAATGTTGGAGAGAGAGGGAGATGGTTAGGTGTTTCATAACGGCTTATTTTTGATGTAGAAGGGCCAGTCCAAAGATCCGATTGAGGCTCTTTCAGTGTAATGGCTCCTACGATGCCTTCACATATTTTAGACTTATTTTGGATGGAATCCTCTATGTATCCCTCTACAACTGCATTGGACTTCCAGCCTCCGTGGCGCTTAAGGGACAGGAGATCAGCTCCGGAATCAGCCAAAAGTGTGGCTGAAGTTCGTCGGAAACAATGACCCGTGTACAACAGGGGTTCTGGAAGTTCAAGAAATGTTGCTATTTCTCGTGGGATACTGCCAATTTTATTAGTACCCATAGGCTGTCTAACACACTTTCCATTGCGATACTGTAGAAAAAATCGATTGATTGGAGTGTTAGGCGGGCGTAAGGCTTGATATTTCTCAACAATCGTTACGTATTCCTTGCGAATGACGAAGTTGCGGTCTCTTTTTGTCTTTGTATTAGGTAAATTAATTAATAGTAAGTCATCTGAATGTTTCTCAATGTTTTTGACATTAAGTTCTGTTAGTTCATTAGTTCGACATGCACCGTTTATTCCAATAATAAGAACAACCTGTAACGTAAAGAGTATTGTAGTAGATAAATGAATAAAATTGATATGAACGCATAATTATGCCTATCAACATCTACTAAGTATACTATTTAATTGAGATTAATATACTTAAGTAGATACTGAATGTGCAACTGGCTTACTTTTGCCGCCAAATATACGGAATCGGGTGCTTCGTTAAGAAACTTTTCAATATCAGATACTGTGAAAACCTTCGATTTTTTTGGTTGATGACCAGATGAGGCTCTTTTTAAAAATGCCACTAATTTAGGATAGGTATCGATATGTTTGTCTTTTTTCATCTTTATTGTTGCTTTTAGCATCGAATACGTACTCCATAGAGTGCTTGCTTTCTTGTTCTCGGATAATTCTATAAAATATGCCAGCAAATCGTTTTCTGAGAAAGTTTTGGCTCCTTTTGCTAGTCGCCACGTGTTGAACATATCGTACTGTTTTAAATACTTCTCGCGTGATTGTTGAGGGAGAAAGCTCATTTGCGCATTATTAACAGTTTCAGTCAATTCTGTTGGCGTCAAGCAAACTTCCTCGTCGCTAGAATCACTCATTTTAGTTTTTTCACTTGTTTTCAAGTTTCTTGTTTTTAATATAAGGTTTAACAATGACGTGAAAAAATCGTTTATTACCGTTGAATCCCGTTTTTTGATCCCGTTTTTTAGGTATTACCGATGGATCCCGTTTGCTATTTCCGTTGAATCCCATATTATAACAACATGTGTACATTTCAGAAGAAAAGTGATTTACCTTTATCAAACACTAAAAAGAGATTATTTTTAGTGGGTTACCCGGAACCGAACTAGTTAGATTAGGTTAATTATTAAAAAAAAAACAATGTTAGGTTAGGTTAGGTTAAAACTGTGACCCCTACGCACGAGCCGAGCGAGCGAAGCGAGCGGTGCCGCGGCAGCGGCCGGCGAGTGCCAGAAACGACTAGATTATATAGAAAATGAGTTGTTTGTGAAATAAATAGTATACGAAACGTTGGTTGTAAACTAAAAATTTGTCAATGGAGTTTTGGTGAAACATTAGTGAACCCCTCATTTTATTATAAACAATTTTGTTGTTGAAAGTACCCGCATTCATATTTTTTTAAGCATTCGGGATCCAACGGAAATACTTTTCGGGATTCAACGACAATAAAACGTAATTATCTTGCATTTTTTAAATTCGGGATCCAACGGAAATACATAATAATGTTTTGCGGGATCCAACGCCAAAAATATTAAAATGGGATTCAAAAACGGGATCCAACGGTAATAAATCGAAAAAATGCCGCGTAAAGAACCGCGTACAAAGCAAATTGAAAAAAGAACACCAAGAAGGTTCCTGAAGTCTGAGTTTTTAACAAATTAAAAAAAAGTTGTATGATATATTCGGCACCATAGAGGTAGCAGTAAATAGATTTAATGTTTTTTTTAATTCACAAACTTAGTGCACACGATGTTCTAAATTCAATTTACTTTATCCTCTAGAGAATAAAAACGGCTTTTCCACTCAGATATTGAAGATTAAAAATACTCTTTCCGAGATGGTGGGATGAAAAAAAATATTTAAGCAGCTGAATTCTACGATTCGCCATGTTATTAAGAATGCGAAGAACTTCGTTCAGATTGACTGATTTTGTTCTTTTTTTTCAAAGGCCAGAAATACCAGCCATTCTCTCAATCTCTCGTGACCCATTGACGACAGCCTTTGAGGCCTATTGATTGCAGTTAAAGTTGAAAACGTAGATTCGCACACTGCAGTGCTATCCTATCCTATACCTATCGCTACAATTTTTTTTTATCTCAAACTATGAACAAACAATTTAATTACCCTACCTTAAAAATATCAAAAACTAAGTATCTTAGTTTTTGATATTTTTAAGGTAGGGCATTGTGATTTCAAGGTAGGGCATTGCCCCACAATGCCCCCCCCTAGCTACGGCCGTGCAGAAGACCGAGTGGGTGGGCTCACGGTGACCTTTTAAAAAAGCGCAGCCACTTACAGTGCAGCCCAGTACATTTTGTTTGATTCCTAATTTTAACCTTTGAGGAACTTGTGTTATTAGTAGCATCCAACCACAGATATAGATACACCTAGATAACGCAAGAGCAACTACTTCGCGCGCCACAAATCGCACCAGCTTACGTACAGACGCCAGCAAAACGAAACGAAACTGAACTGAACGAACGAGGCTAAACGAAACTGTCGAATTTTCCCAATCAACTTTGAACCTTATGCTTTAGCGATAAAGTTGACAATCTACTAAAGAAATTTGACAGATTGTAGTAGCTTGATGTGCTGGCGTCGTACAAAAATCGTAAGCCGCCACTGTAGCGCTTAGTCCTGTGTCCTACTGGCTGGGTGAACGTGAGCGCTGGCGCTAGGCTCCGGAAGTGGGGCTAGACGGGTGCGGCACGCGGCGGTTTCTTTGAATCGATTCGATTTTCCCATCACTAAATAGTGCTTGTGACGTCATAGTAGGTAGTCAAAAAATGGCACGCTTGGTTTTCATACAGATCGTGATACTTGCGTTATCTGTGCTTCCGACGGAAGGTTCGGTTTGGGTTTCGGCCAAAAAGTTGCCAAATGGTCGACCCGAACGAAACGGGCGACCGAGAGCTGCCGGTTTCGATAGAATACGAACGACTGGCATATAGACAGACATCGTAGGCATAGTGGCTAATGGGGTCCCGTTTTCACCCTGTTTTTACAAAACCCAAAAAGTTAGTAGTAGTTATATAGTCATCAAGTAATTGAAGGTTCTTAGTAGACATGCTGCTTTTAGTATCAGTGAGTAGGGGTTTATTCGTTTTCCGGAAAATTGATACAAGATCTAAAGGCAACAGCATATGCATGTTAGCGACACTGCGTTCGGACGTCACACGTTTCAGTGTTTATTTCTTCGACGCAGTAGCGCGTTTTGGCGACTGACGCCGTGTTTAACGTCAGTGTTGTATGGCAGTCCATTAGAATTTATATTAGTTCATGGTTCCCTGCCGCATCATACTATCATTACACGGTCATTTTGCGATGCGGCTAGCGCGCCGTATTGTAAAGAAAACGGGCCATGAACAACAGGCCTAATTAAAAAAAAACTTACCGTAGGCGCAGGTGGGATATCTTGATTTCCAGGTCCTCCCAATAAAATAATCACATGTTCCATCATAGCTGGCGGATACTGATGGAGGGATCCGCCGCGAAAGCCAGGATTAGAGTTCCTATCGGCTATGATTTGATTGAGTTGACATCTCAATACATCCCAAAACTGAAAAAAAAAAAAACATTTTGACAATCCTTTACTGTAACGGTCTATCTATGGTTCGGTCACCAAAGGAGATAAAAAAACCAGGAGGGTCGTCGGACATAGTTGAAGTTTAGTAAGAAACCGATTGATTGTTTTCGAATTAAATTTAATTTGATAAATGAACTGTTTGTTTTCTATTAATAAAATAAAATTTTATTCGAAAACATCCATCGGTTTCTTATTAAACTTCAACTATATCCGACGACCCTGGTTACTTATCTCCTTTGGTGACTGTACACAAGCACTAGTGCTAGTCTGTTTGTCACTCGAATGCCATTCGATCGATTAAGCACTTAAGGTAACTCATCAAAATTAAGCTATGCTGCGCTGAGCTGTGCTGTTTTCTATTAAGAAGGATGCTCTGGGTAGTCCGCGAAATTCAAATTTTCTTTTTTTTTTTTTGCAATTTGCTGGTTAGTGACAGGTTGTATGATGTTGATTAATATATGATTCGCAACCATAATAAATATGAGTTTACAATCCAGTAAAGGGTTTAGCCGTACTTCCATAAGCAAACTGCCCCCGATAGGAACCTATATCGTAACCTATGTTATATTGTAGAGGGTACTAATAGTAGTTCATCGCGTAGATATTAGCTCTATATCTTAGGTAATTGAGGAGCTATTTGAAAAAAAGTGTCCGGAGACGACTTTTTTTCAAAGTGATATATCTCTGTTGATTTCAAAGCTAGAAAAATAAAACCAATTCCAGTGTTTATGGTACACTTTACAGTTTATTTTATATAAATTTTCATGAGCCAAGCTTAAATAAAAATGTAAAAAAAAATGCAAATAATTTTTTTTTTTATTGATTTCTATAAGATCGAATTGAATTACCACTTTGAAAAAAATATATAATAATTGTCTATACCTTGCCTAACAGCATGCCAAGTTTCATTAAAATCCATAAGGTGCAACATGATGAAAAAAAAAAAAAAAGTAAGTGGACCACCTTATGACCACTTTGTTGACGCTTTTAACTTTTAATTTTTCAATAATCTAGTATTTAATTAAATCGTATTGCGCATTTAAGCGTATTGGGCATGAAAGGTTTAAATTAAAATAGAAGGATTTTTTCTCAGTAACAGTTAAATCCATATTAATAAAAAATAGCTTTTATTAGTCATCGTCATTATTTTCATTAATTACAACGTGATCTTTATTTATAGAAAAAACACTGGATAATATTTCTGCTGGGCGAACTATATGCGATTTATATCTTGCATTTGATAAATAATATATAATTGCTGCCACGTGAGAGCAACACCCAACTGTTCGATTTCTATTTGCACAGTTACAGCAATAACGCCGAATATCTTCGCGGCTTTTTCCATTGGGGTTGTAGTCAATGTAACATCTGTAGGTTTTGCTATTAATGTGTCGCGATTTTACTTGCACTTTTAAGAGCTCTTACACACGAGCGGCATATCCCAACGGCAGAGGTAACTGCAGCCGTCGACGCGCGTGGCGGCAACCGTCGACCTATAGCGACACTTGATCTTCGAAGTTGAAATGTCGACGACTGCCGTCGACACGTCGACGGTTGCCGCCGACGCGCGTCGACGGCTCAACATGCCGCTCGTGTGTAAGAGCTCTTAGAGCTCTTACACACGAGCGGCATGTTCCCAACGGCAGAGGTAACTGCAGCCGTCGACGCGCGCCAGCGGCAACAGTGGACGCGTCGACGGCAACCGTCGACGCGTCGACGGCAACCGTTGACGCGTCGACGGCAGCCGTCGACCTATATCTTCGAAGTCGAAATGTCGACGGCTGCCGTTGACACGTCGACTGTTGCCGTCGACGCGTCCACAGTTGCCGCCGGCGCGCGTCGACGGCTGCAGTTACCTCTGCCGTTGCTCTGCCGTTGGGAACATGCCGCTCGTGTGTAAGAGCTCTTACTTAAAGCCACAATTATTACATTTTCCAGACATAGCCAATATATTTTTAGGTCACTGGTTTATTCACTGCTTATTCACTGCATTCACTTGTTATTATATATATATTTTTAAACATGAACAAACAATACGTCCCTGAATTAGGAATTTGTAAAACTGCGCAAATAATAACAGCGAAAGCGTACCACGACTATGCACTGTGATCAAACATGCACGCGCGAGTACTTTGATAATCTAGTCACTATAAAAGTAGATCGACAAAATATTGTGATAGGCTAATGACACCACCAATCGTTAATGTACTTTTTATAAACTGTCAAAACGCTACTTTGTTAAAGATTATTAGAGGTACCTTTTCCCGCTTGCCAAGGCTTGGCAAGCGTCAACAAAGTGGTCTTTAGGTGGTCCACTTACTTTTATTATTTTTTTTCATCATGTTGCACCTTATGGATTTTAATGAAACTTAGCATGCTGTTAGGCAAGGTATAGACAATTATTATATATTTTTTTCAAAGTGGTAATTCAATTCGATCTGATAAAAATCAATAAAAAAAAAAAAAATTGCATTTTTTTTAATATTTTTATTTTATCTTGGCTCATGAAAATTTATATAAAATAAACTGTAAAGTGTACCATAAACACTGGAATTGGTTTTATTTTTCTAGCTTTGAAATCAACAGAGATATATCACTTTGAAAAAAAGTCGTCTCCGGACACTTTTTTTCAAATAGCTCCTCAATTACCTAAGATATAGAGCTAATATCTAAATCAAATCAAATCAAATCAAATCAATTTATTTGCGATAAGTGTTGGTACAATATTGGTCTTAACATATATTATAATATTATTATTATGGATCCTTAACACTTAGTCATATTACTGTGACATGCAAATATTTATGTTTTTAGTTAATCATATAAGAAATCGATAAAAAAAATGAATAAATAATAAGTTATGATTCTATTAAAATTACAATTGGATAGCATTATTATTATTATTAGAGAAATGTCAAGTGTTAATTAAATTATTATAATTGTTAATTATTTTTAAATGTCTTATTAAATATATCGTTTACCGAGTAGAAATTCTTTTCCCTTAACCATGCTTTAAGACACTTCATAAATTTATTAGCTGGTAGGATTTTAATGCTGTCAGGTATAGCATTAAATATGCGACCACACATTGCATAGCTATTCTTACTATAGAGTGCTGTCCTAGGAATTATGGGCAAAACTATTCTATTTTTGTGTCTAGAACTTTTTGGATACAGTTCATGAGCTTTTTTAAACAGTTCTGGGTGCATTTTAACAAATTTCGCGCATTCAAAGATGTACAGACTAGGTAAGGTTAGTACCTCGAACTTTTTGAAAAAGGGCTTGCATGATTCCCATGGACGTATTCCCGCTATGGCGCGGATGCATTTTTTCTGTGCGATAAAAACTCTTTGGCTTTCCGTTGAGTAGCCCCAGGTAATCAGACCATATCTCAACACAGAATCAACGTATCCATAGTATGCAGATAATACGGTTTTTAACGCTGACGTTTTTGAGAGTTCGTATAGAACGTATACGAATTTATTTATTTTGTTGCATACTTTATTGACGTGGGCCTTCCAGTTGCAGTGTTTGTCAATGGTGATGCCGAGAAATGTCGTTTCGTTGACTTCGTTTAGTTTAAGTCCTCTGTAATTTACGTCTAATGTATTATTTTGTTGTCCGTACGTATTAAATTGCATAAAATTAGTTTTTGTTAGGTTCACGCGTAGATTATTTTCGTCAAGCCATGTTATTATTGATTCAATTGTATTATTTATGTCAGTTGTATATTTATTGATGTCAGGATTATTTGATGTCATTATTAAAGATATGTCATCAGCGAACAGAAAACAAGGGTGATTAGTAACGTCCGGAAGGTCATTTATATATAGTAAAAACAATAGGGAACTAAGGACACCACCTTGGGGCACACCGGACTTGTTATGTTTATACTTTGACCTATATGTCTTTAGTTCTAGTTTGCTATCAATTTTTTCGATCACTACACACATTCTACGCGATGAACTACTATTAGTACCCTCTACAATATAACATAGGTTACGATATAGGTTCCTATCGGGGGCAGTTTGCTTATGGAAGTACGGCTAAACCCTTTATATAGTCCAATTGATTTATATTTCGAGTCTCGAGAAACCAGCTCTGAGTCAATTGATTTATATTTCGAGTCTCGAGAAACCAGCTCGGAGTCTCGAGAAACCAGCTCTGAGTCTCGAGTCGTCTGTGCGACACGTGCAACCCATTAGTAATTGTATTTAAGTACTTCCTTCCCCTCCTTTACCAGCCATATTTTTGTTGTTTTTGTTATTATTATTATTGTATTTTCGATCGAATTGTGAACATTGCTCATTTGAAATTTAATTTTTACTTTAGATTATAACTTTTAAGTAATTCAACTAACGATGTCTTGTACGTATTATTAACTTCTGTGCTAGTGCTGTGCACTTCTGTAAGTGACGAATTCACAATTCCTAAAACTGTATGTGTTCTTAGTTTGTTTAAGTCTTAGTGAGTAAGTCGTTGAAGTGCCATATTAATAAATAAATAAATATTTCACGGAAATAGTCTTTCAATAGGATTATATGAACATAGAGGGTTGAATTGATAATTTTAATAATTATAATTCTTTAAATACGTACTTGTTACGCTCACGAATCATATTTTGTTCAACATACAAGATCAACAACCTGACACTGACCTGCAAATTGCAAAAAAACGTAAGAAACTTTTAATTTTGCGGGCTACACAGGCGCTTCCTCCTTTAGCTTTTTTGCTACTCATAGGCTTTAATAACCAACAAAAAAAAGTGCTGTACAAAAGCTTTGTTTATAAAACAGCAGCGGTCACTCGATACGTGCTAACTCGCACAGCACACCTCGCGCAGCAGTTTGTACAAAATACATAGCACCAGAAAGTTAGCTCAGCTTAGCTCAGTACAGCGCAGAATAGCTCGTTACTGGACACTGGAAAGATATAGTTTGAGCAATAAGGCAAAATAGATAGCGCTGTGTAGTGCAGCACTGTTCAGCGAGTTAATGATAAAATTATAGATTACTAGCAGCGCCGCGGTTTCACCCGCATGAGTTTCGATTCCGTGGGAATATCGGGATAAAAACTATCCTATGTCCTTTCCCGGGACTCAAACTATCTCTATACCAAATTTCTTCTAAATCGGTTCAGCGGTTTAAGCGCGAAGAGGTAACAGACAGACACACTTTCGCATTTATAATATTATAATATTGTATGGATAATTCTAGTGAATGAAAGAGGGCTGAAAACAATATTGTTCGTTTGGATAACATACTTACTTCTGCCCAAGAGTCACCGCTTCTATTTTCACCTTCTATCAAATTTAATTCATTCGCTATAGCTTCCCATTTCTGGGTCGTCTGTTGGCTTTCGTGGGCATTCTCCGCCTGACCTGTCCCTCTAGCTATATCTGGATTCTCCTCTAGAAATTTCACCAACTTCTCCATCTGTGCAACCGATGGCTGCGAAGTTATAGTCTGAAAGTACAGTCACCGTATTACAAACTTTTACGTATGATGAGCCAACACTTACATTTAAGGAACACCGACGGAAAATCATGTAAGGTGCAAGGGGGACCTGCCCGGTCTAGCATAAATTCGTTTATATTCTTAACCTAAACTGACCATTTATTTATTAACTCAAAACGGGACATGGGAAATACACTAACCTCCTTATTCATAAAACTTCTCAAACCTATTTTAGTTAAAATGGGGTTTGTCTCTTTCTTACACACAGAAATGTCAACGTGACAGATAAAGACAAACGTTCTATAAACCTATTTTAGCTAAAATAGGATTATGAATAAGGGGGTAAATATTTTATTTTTATGATGAACATTGTTGGTGCGAAAGTGTTTGAATACTTCCACCCAACGAGTTTCTGTGGAAACGTTTAAATTATTGTTCGGTTGTTTTTTTTTTGCAACATGTACTGAAATGTTTTTTTTTTTGCAACATGTACTTACTGAAATATTTTTTTTTTTTGCAACGTGTACTGAAAGGGGTTAAGACTTAACCCCTTTCAGTACATGTTGCAAAAAAAAAAATTACTTATTTCTTTCTTATTTGCAAAATATTTGGACAAACTTCATCTAAAGTTTTTCCAAATTTCAAGTTGATAGCATTAGTAGTTCTTGAGATATCCAGCTGTGACAGATGGACAGACAGGCAGACTGAGTCACACCATAAGGGTCCGTTCACACAGACCGGCTCGGAGAGGAGAGCAGATTTTTATCACGTTGAAAACAGAGTTTTTAGTATTTGTAGTAAGGTTTATTTTTGCATGTGCACTGCTTTTGTCATTAAGAATGCTTGAACGCGCTTGGTGTGAAATAATAAGAGGAGCTGACCGGCTCCGATCGCGTACTTTTTCTCGTTCGCGCAGCTGTTCGGCTCCGATTGCATGCTCTTTCTCGCTCGCGCAGCCGATCGGCTCCGATTGCGTGCTCTTTCTCGCTCGCGCAGCAGATCGGCTCTGATTGCGTGCTCTTTCTCGCTCGCGCAGTCGATCGGCTCCGATTGCGTGCTCTTTCTCGCTCGCGCAGCCAATCGGCTCCGATTGCGTGCACGCCGCCACAAAACTTGGACTGCGTGGAATACTGGTACTGCCTTTGTAGGGTATCCACCCGGCTCCGAGCGCATCCGACCGGCTGCGAGTGCATCCGACCGGCTCCGAGCGCATCCGACCGGCTGCGAGTGCATCCGACCGGCTGCGAGCGCATCCGACCGGCTCCGTGCGCATCCGCTTTCAGATAGCTTCCAGCCGGTCTATGTGAAATAGTTGGCGACTCCGCTCCGACCAACTCTAAGCGTATACGATCCGGTCTGTGTGAAAAGAAAAATGCGCGCCGATGCTCTCCGAGCCGGTCTGTGTGAACGGACCCTAAGGGTTCCTTTTTACCATTTTGGTGCGGAACCCTAAAAACCAATCACGTGACGAGAGGAAGTCGAGTTGCGGACATAAGCCCGTTATGCTCATACCAGGGTTATTGGGAGAAACTATTGTTTTTTCCTAACTTGCCATGTATGAAGGACGGACTAAGAGAAATAGAGGGTATCAACTCGATGTAAAATATATGCACATAGTTGCGAAGCAAAGACAATCCGGTTCGCGCGCTCGCTACACTGGATGCTCCGCTGAAATCGACACAGGAATGTGTTTGCCGCGAGATGGATATACTTCTGTCGTGCATGTTTGAGATTCTGTGTGATGATGAACGAAAGAAGAGTTTTCCTTTTGTGCCAATATTATTTGATTATTTCTTATTGTAAATATGCCTATTTTATTGAGTTTTAATTGTGCAATAACTTGAATTTATGTCTGTAATAATGCTGTGTAAGTTTTTCCTAAATAAATAAATAAAAAATTCCGAAAACAGTTATTATAAAAATGTTGACCATCTGGTACTGACCGACATGATTTTGGCTTTGATGAATTCCTTTTTGTGCAAGAGGTCAATGCCTGGGAAGTGACGGGACACTTGCTTGTACACCGTCTGCCTCGTTATCTTCTCTAGGTCGGCGCCGTGCAAGATCTGCTCCACATACTCCGTGATCTCATCGTCCTACACATACAAGTTGGGCATTTAATATTATACATGTCAAATAAATATAATCTGTAAAGATTTCGAGGAAGAGGTTCGAAAGGTGGTTAGAAAAAAATCACGACTGCATGGGATTATGTGACAATCACGTGTAGTTTTTCATGATTAATACTGTGGGAAATTATATTTGCCCTTTAGCCATACGAAGACCGTAAATTATTACCATAAATTAATGTTATGTAAGAACACATGAAAGGTAGTCTCCCTGTATCTTTAAAAAGGAAACTCATCGACATGTGCATCCTGCCTGTCCTAACCTACGGTGCTCAGAGTTGGTCACTTACTGAACAACAGAAGTCCAAACTCAAGATTTGCCAACGGGCAATGGAGCGCAGCATGTTAGGTGTTAAGCGTACAGATCGAGTTAGAAACACCACGCTGCGCTCCATAACTCAAGTAGCGGATGTTGGAGAAAAAACAGCCAGGCTGAAGTGGGAATGGGCCGGACACGTCTCACGAATGCACCCGGAGAGATAGGCAAAGATCGTCACTCATTGGACGCCTGAGGCAGGACATCGCCGTCGAGGTAGACCAAGACGAAGGTGGCGTGACGATCGCAGGGCCAACATGGCCAGAGATCGCACAAGACAGGGAGGTTTGGAAGAAACAAGGGGAGGCCTTTGCCCAGCAGTGGGACACAAAAATAGACTAACAAAAAAAAAAAAAGTGTAACATCTGGTGAGATACTGACATCTGTTGTTACACTTACGTCTGGTCCAGACCATTCTATCACTGACCAACCTGAACGATGTAAATTATTTTCTTTGCCATCTTGGATTTTCATTTTGACTTCACTATTGGATTTTGCTAAATCCAATAGTGAAGTGCGCCCTCGAAAACCATGGAAACGACACCCATGACGAAAAATTTGAAAATTTTCGCAGCCGCTCTCAAATCTTGAATCTCTCTCGAATCTTGGATTTTCATATTGACCTCAATAATGGCTTTAGCACCGTCGAAAAGTCGAAAACCATGAAAACGACACCCAAAACGAACATTTTTTTAAAAGAGATGGATGGTAACCCTAGGTGCGCGAGGTGTGCTATGCAAGCTAGCATACTGTATCACGAGAATGTGTCAAGATGCGACACGCATGCTTTCAAATGCTCAGTGTGAGCGGGATGAACAAAAGACCGAGCGGGTGGGCTTGCGGTGACCTTTTAAAAAAGCGCAGCTACTTACAGAGCAGCGCAGTACATTCTGTTAATATTTGAGAAACTTGTGTAATTAGTAGTGTCCGGCAAAAGATTCGGGTTGGGTTTCGGCCAAAAAACAGGTTTCGGCCGCAGTTTCAGAATCGGCCAAATCTTCGGCCCGAACAAAACGGGCGCTCGAGAGCTGCCGGTTTTGATAGAATACGAATGACTGGCAGATAGACAGACAGCGTGGGCTTAGTAGGTAATCGGGTCCCGTTTTCACCCATTTTGCACAAAACCCAAAAAAAAAAAGTGTTTACTTATAAATTGAAGTCACCAAGTAATTGAAGTTTCTTAGCAGACATGCTGCTTTTAGTATCAGTGAGTAGGGATTTATTCGCTTTGCGGAAGATTGATACAAGATCTAAGGGCAACAGCATATGCATCTGAGCGACTCAACATTCGGACGCGGAAGCATAATCCACACGTTTTAGCGATAACTTCGACGCTGGATTTAGATTAATGCATCGTTTGCCGCGTCATACTATCATCACACGATTACTCTGCGGTGCGGTTAGCGCGCCGTATCGTAAAAGAACCATGCCGTATACAACAGGCCTAATAAAAAAAACTTACCGAAGGCGCAGGTGGGATATCTTCATTTCCAGGTCCTCCCAATAAGATAATCATTTGTTCCAACATCGCTCGTGGATACAATTTGAGGACTCCGCCGCGAGAGCCAGGCGCAGATTTCCTCGCGGCTATAATTTGATTGAGATGAGCTCTCAATACCTCCCAATACTGAAAAAAAAACAACGTTTTGACAATCCTTTATAGTAATGGTCTATGGCCTAGCCGTATAATGTTTCAAAAAAACACGCGCAGGAGAAACGGCTTATGGCACACAAACACCAATGTTAGTCTGTTTGTCACTCGAATGCCATTCGATCGATTAAGCACTTAAGGTAACTCATCAAAATTAAGCTATGCTGCGCTGAGCTGTGCTGTTGTCTATTAAGCTTATTTGCTACTCATAGGCTGTAATAATCAACAAAAAGTGCTGTGCTAAGCTTTGTTTAAATAACAGCAGCGGTTACGCGATACGTGCTAACTCGCACAGCACACCTCGCGCAGCGGTTTGTAAAAAATACATAGCACGAAGAAAGTTAGCTCAGCTTAGCACAATCACAGTACAGCGCAGAATAGCTCATTACTGGACACTGGATTTTGTTTTTTGCCTAATTTCTCATAGTTTGAGCAATTAGGCAAAATAGGTGGCGCAACGTAGTTTTGATGAAGTGGTGGTTCGCTGGTGAGTTTGCGAATAGTGTTTCAAGCTTTTTACTATTGTGGGACATGTCAATAGTAGTGATGGTTTCTATCCATTTTTCCTGGCGTCCCTCGCTTATTTGTGACAGTAGTTTTTCTCCACCTTCGACAGTCTCTTCCGAAAAGGGATCGTTATCATAAAGGTGCTCGTATGTCTTTAGGAGCTCGCCGGATTCTCGAGATATACTCGGGAATGTGCAATGTTCGACATACTCGGGGGATATATTTTCGGGATGTTATTGAGACTACACTTACAAATTTGTCGTAATTTTGTGGGGTAGACGGGATATTGAATAGTTCTGATGACGACCGGGAATAAACGAGCTTGAATGGCATAAACACAGGGTGAACGGCTGATTGAATATTGCACATAATCGGTCTATGTTGAGTTCGGGAGATTGGTGGGCATATGGTCTTTTTGCTCTGGGTGCTAATATTTAAGCTGACAACTATCAGGTCTGGGTTGTACCTGCGTTTCCATCGTCCGCTATTAAATGACACGGGTTGTTTTGGGTCATGGGTTAGGGTCAAATCGTTAGTTTCTGCCCACTTTTCGACCGTTTGACCGTCCGTGTTCGTGGAGCGATAGCCCCAGTTGGTGCTATGGCTGTTGAAGTCACCAACAACTATTTTTGAGTGCAGAATGTTGAAATCAGGTGAGTCGAATTAAAATGAGGTGCCGGGGGATTTATACACAGATTTTACAGTGCAGTTACCAAGGTCTAACGTGATAGTTTCAATGTTGTTTTCACTAGAGCAATTTGTAGAGAGGATACTTACGCAGGGAGCAGCAAACACTGCGTTACCGTGCTTCGGGTGACAGATCTCGGTGACAAGTGACAGTCCAGGAATGTGAGGCCTGCATTAGGTGGAATCCCGATGGGTCTCTTGGACACATAAGATATCACAGTAGATCATTCAGAAATAATTTCTGCTTTATCCCGAGAGAACCCTTCGATGTTGATCGAGATTACACACAAGGCTGGTTTTTTTAGTGGACTGTTTTGGTCCTGAGAAGGGCCGATTGGAACTTATATTTGCAATCGTGGTGAAAGGATTAGCCAATCGATAGAAGTCGATTGCCCAGGGTGCGCCGGATGTAACAAAAGGTAGGATGGTACGTCACTCGGGGAAGCCTCCCCGAGTTTTCCCTTTCATGCACCCCCAGTTCAGCTAGTAAATAAAATGATAAATTATAATTTTAGTAAATACGGCCGAAGAATACTGTTCGTTGGATAGCATACTTACTTCTGCCCAAGAGTCACCGCTTCTATTTTTGCCTTCTATCAAATTTAATTCATTCGCTATAGCTTCCCATTTCTGGGTCGTTTGTTGGCTTCCGTGGGCATTCTCCGCCTGACCTGTCCCTGTAGCTATATCTGGATTCTCCTCTAGAAATTTCACCAACTTCTCCATCTGTGCAACCGATGGCTGGGAAGTTATAGTCTGAAAGTACAGTCACCGTATTACAAACTTTTACGTATGATGAGCCAACACTTACATTTAAGGAACACCGACGGAAAATCATAAATGGTACAAGGGCCTGCCTGATCTAGCAAAAATTCGAAAACAGACATAGAACTTCTCTGGTCGGGGCACGTGTGATACCATTAATATGCATTAAATTTTAAATCCTCAGCCCTATGATCTGTGTATGATTTATGCACGAAGTGTTGTGCAAGTTTTTCCCAAATTAATAATTTAAAAATCCCGAAAACCGTTTTTAATAAAATAAAAACTTTTTTACAAAAAAAAAACAACCGACTTCAAAAAAAAACACTACAAAGTGAAAAATAACTTTAATTTCGGAAGTCGGTGTCGTTGGTTCCGCATTTTCGTTTTTTGACACCGACTTCCGAAATTAAAGTTATTTTTCACTTTGTAGTGTTTTTTTTTGAAGTCGGTTGTTTTTTTTTGTAAAAAAGTTTTTATTTTTCACTTTTTAGTTGTACGTGTACTTATCCCACATAAATTCAATTAACACTAGTGCATTGAAGACACGACTCGAAGAATCATCAAAATTCCCATAGAAATGCCGGAGATGCAGTACATTTATGCATATAACTTCGTACATAAGAATAATTACCTAATGTTTTATATACTAAAACCTTCCTGAAAGTATGTAGATCACACTAATGAAAGAATTATCAAAATCGGTTCAGTAGTTTTTGAGATAATCGCGGACATACAAACATACATACATACATACGGGTCGAATACAGAACCTCCTTTTTTAAAGTCGGTTAAAAAATGTTGACTATCTGGTACTGACCGACTTGATTGTGGCTTTGACGAAGTCCTTCTGTTGCGCGAGGTCTAAGCCTGGGAATATGCTGCACACTTGTGTGTACACCGCCTTCCTCCACATCTTCTCCATGTCAGTGCCGAGCAAGAACTGCTCCACGTACGCAATGATCTCATCGTCCTACACACAAGGTGGACGCTTAATATCTGTCATATAAATACTCTGTGTGAAAAGATATAGCGCATTTGCCATAAGAAGACCGTGAAGTAACGGCACACCCAAATTCTTTGTAATTGATATAAAAAAAAGAATTTAATTCAGTACAGAACACATTTACGGTCACAAACACAATTTTCAAGTAAAAATACATAGAACATTCTATAAAATAAGGGTATCGTTGGTGTCTGTACTAATGAAAAAATCATTGTATCACAAATACCAACACCTTCCAAACTAAGTGCTAATGTTAGGTAAGTGTAACAACTGGTGCTCACCAGTTATTACACTGACATTTATTTGTTGTCACACTAACGCCTGGTGCCCAAGAGACCGTTCTATAGAAAGCATCATCATCACATGATTATTCTGTGGTGCGGCTGGCGCGCCCGAAAAAAAAAACCGAGCGGAGTATAACCGGCCTCATAGAACAAAAACTTACCGAAGGCGACTCAGCTGGGATTTTGTCTTTTCCAGGTCCTCCCAATAAAATAATCATTTGTTCTAACATCGCTCGTGGGTATAGTCGGAGGATGCGGCGAGAGCCACGTGCAGATTTCCTCTCAGCTATAATGCGGTTGATATAAATTCTCAATATATCCCAAAACTGAAAAAAAAATTGACAACCCTTAATTGTAATGGTCTATCTATGGTACACAAACAATAATGCCTGTTTGTCACTCGATCGCCATTCGATCGATGAAGCACTGAAGATACCTCATCAAAATAAGCTATGCTGCGTTGAGCTGTGCTGTTCTCTATTTGCTGCTCATAGACTGTAATAACCAGTGATCGGAATAGGCTGAGTATATTTACCTAAACTTCGGAGAACAGAGACAGAAAGTGGAGACTTCCTTACGACGACATTTTTTTTTCCCAGAATTCGGGAAAAATCTTATAAGTTGAAAATAAGCTTTATTTAAGATGGGTAAAGGTTATTTTTAACTAAACTTGCAATTACCAAATATTCGGGGTATTCACGTAAAAACCCGAAATAAATAGTCTAACTTTAATTCATGTATTCGAATTATAGGTATGTGATGTATGATACAACGGTTAGTTTAAGGATCGTAAATATTCCGAATTCCGAGAATAAAAAAAATGTCGTCGTAAGGAAGTCTCCACTTTTTGTCTCTGTTCTCCGAAGTTTAGGTAAATATACTCAGCCTATTCCGATCACTAGTAATAACCAACAAAATGTGATGTGCTATGCTTTGTTTAAACAACAGCAGCGGTTACGCGATACGTGCTAACTCGCACAGCACACCTCGCGCAGCGGTTTGTGATAAATACATAGCACCAGAAAGTTAGCTCAGTACAGCGCAGAATAGCTCGTTACTGGACACGGGAAAGATACAGTTTGAGCAATAAGGCAAAATAGGTTGAGGCTGCGTGGTGCGGCACGGTTCAGCGAGTAAATAATAAAATTATAATTTTAGTGAAACAAGGCCGAACAACATCGTTCGTTTGGTTAGCATACTTACTTCTGCCCAAGATTCACCGCTTTTAATTTCGCCTCCCATCGAATTTAATTCAATCGCTATAGCTTCCCATTTCTGCGTCGTCTGAAGGCTTCCGTGGGCATTCTCCGCTTGACCTGTCCCTGTAGCTATGTCTGGATTATCCTCTAGAAATTGCACCAACTTCTCCATTTGTGCCATGTTTGGCTCAGAGTTTACAACCTGAAAGTACAGTCACCGTATTAGAAACTATGTATTACGCACGGTAAGCCAACACGAAAATCATAGATGATGCAAGGGTCTGCTCGATCTACCATAAATTCTAGCAAACTTGTCTGCCCTAGACACGTGTGATATCTTTCTTCTTAGCGTGTCGATGGCAATCTATATAGAGTCAGCCCAGAATTTGGCTACAAGCTTGGCACTTTCAGTAGCGACCATCAGCTCTCCTGTAGCGTGGAGACAGCAGGACACGCGGACACGATATTAAATGCCCCATTGTTTGTGGGATACCACCACATGTTTTTTATTGAGAAATGGGTCAGCTTTACGCCTAGTAGAAAGCGATGGATGAGGTCTATGATGGAAGCTAGCTAGCCCAGAAAATTCCTACTCACTCTTGCTTTGAAGGCTGACGGGTTATACATTAACAGTCAGTGACACCTTTAACATTACCTTTCACATTTTAGTGATACCTGTGACATACACATCCGTGTGCTATCCGCTAAGGGTCAGTTCACACCGCGACGCGACGCGGCGCGCTATTTTCAAGATAGCAATACAATTATAGACCTTACCTTCTACACAAAAAGGTACACAATTCTGTGTGCCTACTACATCGAGTTACGCCGCGCGGCCCTCCTCACTGATGTGTGTGTACCTTTTTGTGTAGTAGATAAGGTCTATAATTGTATTGCTATCTTGAAAACTGCGCGCCGCGTCGCGGCGCGGTGTGAACTGACCCTTAGGCAGTACGGAGTGATCACGCGTTACAGTGTGCCTAGTGGATGCAAGAAGGTTGGGTTTCCTAAGACAGCCAGATGGACCTGGACGACAAAAATGCGGACGCTAAGTGGCGTTCATCGCAGTCTTAGGAAACCCTAGCTTTAGATGTTAAGTTATGGACATAAGCCAGTCGCTCCTGTGTGCCGCCAGACGCCTTGCTGAACAAACCGAGCAGAAAAAGGTTGATATTGAAAACTTTATTTTATCCTTCGGGATTGCGTAGTTAAAACAAAATAACCAAAGATGAGTTTTTTTCAATGTCCGACTGAAGGTTCGGTTTCGGTCAAAATGGCATAATTATGGCGTTCGTGAGCTGTCGTTAGATAGAATACTAACGACTGACAGATAGACAAATAGCGTAGACTTGGTAATGGGGTCCCGTTTTCACCCTTTTTGTTAAAAACCAAAAAAAAAAATAGTGTACTTATAAGTAATTTAGGCTCTTAGCAGACATGCCGCTTTGAGTAAGTATGAGTAAGTAGCGATTTGTTCGCTTTCTGGAAGATTTATAGAAGCTCTAAGGGTAACAGCAGATACGTCAAAGACTTTCGAGTTCGGTCACAATAGCAAAATCACGTTTTTTAAGTTTAAAAATGATATTTTCAAACGATGCTGACGCGACGATTTGGAATCTTTCCTAACCGCCGTCCAATTGGAGAAGGCACAGCATAAAGAAAACATGCCGAATCAGAAGCTTCCGAAAAGCGATTAAATTGCTGATTGCTAATGCTAAGATTAGGCGGTGTTTAGAGTTCAATCGATATCTGAAAATTTTATAAATCGCTAATCCCAAATGCTAACAGTAACATATCTGAAGGCCTTTATTTAAGCCACGACTTATTTTCCAACTAGCTTCTGCCCGCGACTTCGTACGCGGATCCTGTTGCTTTTGCCAGCGACAACGGGGTCGTCAAAATCGAAGATCTGAAACGTCTGATGTCGGATTCTAAGAGCCCGGGGACTGGAAAATAGCGGGATGCGCGAGACGATTCAAGACGTTCCAGATCTTTCATTTTTGTAAGTCAACAGGAAATGCCCATTAGACTAAACAACTTTTGCTAAGACGTAATTCCTATATATGTTATAGTGCCGCTGGGCTTTGGAGTTCCAGAACAGGTGTTCCAGATCTTCAAATTTATTCTCACAGCAGAAAATGCTCACGTGGAATAATTTTTGCTATGGCGCCATTTTTATATCTCTTATACTGCGGTTCTGCATCAGGTGTTCCATTTTCCAAAATAAATTATAGCCTTTATGTTGCCCAGACTTAATACCTATACAACAAAAAAACTTTTCTTCCCGTAATTCCGCAGCGGATCCCAAGGATACACTGAATTAATAGCAAATAACTTTTAAAAAATTTCTTTATAAACTATATTTTCTTGATAATTGGATACGAAATATATTTGGAGAAACTTGGGGTCTTGCACTTTGAATGTTGGCATTATAGAGGTATGAGGAACAGAATGTAAAGTTCACTCATACTCTATAGAAAAGGGAGGATCCTCCGACCAGACGGGTGTTGTATCTGGCGGGCAACTGCCCAATGAGTCATGTCGGGCCGTTGTATCTATTTGCGCGGTAAACTCTGCTTGCGAGATGCAGGATTTGCGTGACGTCAGTATAACGCGTTGTTCGCATGTGGCGTTGTAGATACCGCTACATCACTCCCCCCGGAGACCGGAGGTCGATAGTGGGCTGAGTCTTGTATCTTGCGATGCTTACCAGGCCAGCTGAGGTTTTAGTGAGTCGGAACCGGTTGCCGCATAGTTCACGGTGAGTCGGAACTGTCTGCGAAGATGTCCCCAGTGAGTCGGGGTGGCGCTGCATTATGCTCCAGTGCGTCGGATGTAGTACAGCGCTGAGTTGGGGCTGACTGCTGGCCCATGCATGACATTCTGTTCAGAGAATGTCAAAGTCGATCAGAATTCAAACGTTCGTTGCGCTCTTCTTCTGTCTCTTCATGCCGTACTCCAGCAATTCTTTCTCTCTCACTTTCTAACTGATTATGAATATTTTGTTGTGTGCGTGTTCGGGACAATGTATGATAATCTTGATCAGCAGTTAGTCGCGCATCACGTTCATCACTCCTTTTAAAAGACCTGTTAGTAGATGTGCGAATACGCTGAGAACTCAAGCGTGATTCTGTATCGGTAAACGTTTCCGATTCGCGAGACAATGCATGTCGCTCACGATCAGCGGACAGTCGCGCATCACGTTCCGCACTTTTGTCTCTAGAGACCTAGAAGTCGATGCGTAGATACGCTTGGAACTCAAACGCAAGTCTCTATCCTTGAACGTCTCCGACTCGCGAGACAATGCATGACGTTCACGATCAGCGGTCAGTCGCGCATCATATTCTTCACTGGTCTCTAGAGACCTGGATGTAGATGCGTAAATACACTGAGAACGCAGGCGTGCTTCGCGATCCGAAGAGGTTTCCAGGAAGCGAGTTGCAGACGGTAGATTCTTGGGATCTTATGATCCTCTATTTTTTAGCTCCTTTGGAACATTGGGAAAGATTTGACCTCTTTCTAGGCATGGTTATAGTTTTATTGTGAAGATACCTGATCAATTAAAATCTAAGTGACTGCTCTCCTGCGTTACCGGGTAGGCTACCGTGTCACGAAGATAAATGGAAAAGGAAATTAAACACTCAAACAACATAAGCCCGAAGGCATATTTATTCGATAAAATAAAAAAATAAATGGGAGTTTTGGCCAGTAGAGTCAAATTTTCAATGATATACGCTCTCCCAGCTTATGTTATTTTATAATTATACAGTGAAATTAGTGATAGCTTTGATTTCCACATCAGACGTTTCTGATCTTCGATTTTTATAAGTCAACAGGAAATGCCCATCAGACCGAACCACTTTTGCTAAGACGTCATTTCTATATGTGTTATGGTGTAGCTGGGCTCTTGGAGTTCCACATCAGGTGTTCCAGATCTTCAAATTTATTCTCTCAGCAGAAAATGCTCATCACGTGGAACAGTTTTTGCTATGGTACCATTTTTGTATCCCTTATAGTTTAGCTGGTCTGTTGCGGTTCTGCATTAGGTGTTCAAGTTTCCAAGGTAAATTATAGTCTATATGTTGCCAAGACATAATACCTATACAACAAAAAAAAAATCATTCAAATCCGTCCAGTAGTTCCGAAGATTAGCGTGTACAAACAAACAGACACACAGACAAATTTTTTTTTTAGATTCGTGCCCTATTACTGTTTCTAAACCCCCCTCAATTATAATTTTTTTTAACATATTGAATGTACAGACACAGTTTTTTTACTGTTTTATTATATGTAGGTATAGATCATCACTTTGAAATTTTGACAAGTCTGACACAAAATCTGGCCTTAACCAATAATTGTTTATAATAAATCTAAGAAAAATGACGGGTATCAGAAAATAATGTCAATTTAACTAACTTTTTCTTAGCTTCATAAGTTTCGGTTTCGGCCAAAACTAGAAGAGCCAGTTAGGGTTACGGTATCGGTTTCGGCTGAAAATCGTGTTTCGGTCGGACACTAGTTTCTTTTTGTGCCAATATTATTTAATTATTTATCTACCTATTAGTTCTATTTGTTAATTTTGTGCATAATTTCTTAATGTAATTATGTTTGTAGTTATTGAATTTTAATTGTGCAATAACGTGTCTGCTATGTTGTGTAAGTTGACTCAAATTAAAAATCCTGAAAACCGTTATAATAGTAAAAATGTACTGACCGACATGATTGTGGCTTTGATGTAGTCTTTCTTGTGCGTGAGGTCAAAGCCTGGGTAGTGCCTGCACACCTGCTTGCACACCTTCCTCATCGTTAGCTTCTTTAGGTCGGCGCCGTGCAAGATCTGCTCCACATACTCCCTGATCTCGTCGTTCTACACACACAACGTGGGCACTTATACATGCCATAAAAATACTCTGTGTCATGCCATAAAGATTCGCCTATTTGCCATAGGGGTCGTCTTTTACTCATGCGAGGTTCGAACAGGGAGTCCGAAAAAATCATGTGTATTTTTTCGTACATCAATAAAATGTAATTTAATGTGTGACGTGTAAAATATTTATTCCCAATAATAAACGGAATTGATTTGACGTGGTCGCAACACGTAAATACCCAAACGAGCGAATTTGTGTTTAAAAAAAAATACTACAAAATGATAAATAACTTTAATTTCGGAAGTCGGTGTCATTGGTTCCGCATTTTCGTTTTTTGACACCGACTTCCGAAAGTGAAAATAAAAACTTTTTACAAAAAAAAAACAGACTTCAAAAAAAAATATAAGTAAGTACCTACTACAAAGTGAAAAATAACTTTAATTTCTGAGGTCGGTGGCAAGCAACGAAAATGCGAACCCGACGACACCGACTTCCGAAATTAGTTATTTTTCACTATGTAGTGTCTTTTTTGGTAGTCGGTTGTTTTATATTTTTGCAAAAAATGTTTTTTGTTTCTAAAAATATCATTCGTATACGTACAGTAGGTGGCTGCCTGTCCGCCATGTTTGATGACGCGCTCGTCGGACTCCTCAATGCTCCGTCTCGGCTAGTAGACCCGATGTTTAGCAGACGGATGCCTTGTTAGTAGCTATGCATGTAAAATAACATTTAATAAAATACGTGTGGGGTCGGGGCCTCGGGGGACCCCCGGCCCCGGGGGCAGGAACGAAGTTCAAAATAAAAACTCAAGATGGCGGCTGCGACGAAAAAATTTAAAATCTTCGCAGCCGCCATCTTGGATTTTCTTTTGACCTCACAATTGACAACATTTCATATTTTTAACCTGCATGTATTATTACGTCATATAAAAGTAAATTCAAATCTAGGGCACCCATATTTTTTCGTTTTTCGAAATTATGTAGGTACTTTTCATTCATAATTTTAACTTTGAAATTCGGTGTATTCTAAAAAGACGTAAGTGCCAGATGACGGTAGAATGGCGATATTACCTTTGCTTTATTGTGACCCGTCAAAAAAACTGTTAGATGTCACTTGTCTCAGTCGTTGTTTTGGTTCCGTCATTGGCGTATCTTTTTCATTGGGATCCGTTTTATTGGCGAAATATCAATCAAAAATTGATAATATTAACAGTAAGCAGCGTGTCGAGTTGATAGGAAAAAATATTGTTGAATTCAATTCAGTTTTTTAGTTGTTTTCTAGTTACACTTCTTAGGTGACATTGACATGTCTTGTTTGATATAATGTTTTCAATCAAAGACATTGGAATGCGCAAAGGTAACTACCTCATTCCGCCGTTTATGTGACGTCATCACATGTTTTTTGATTTTTATTTTTTTTCTCAGAAATTTAGAAATAAAAAAATAAAATAAAAATATATTTGAACTCAGGATACGAAAATAAAGAAATAGTATTTTTGTTTTAAGGTCGTGTCAGGTTTGAAATGTTGTCAATTGGCTTCAGCACCCTTGAAAACCATGAAAACTATCTCTCTGTCTCTTCCTATTATACAGAGCGTCCCACGGATATGTCACATGGAGGGAAAGTATCTTGAATATTGTAGATGGAACATTTTACTGAAAGAAGACATTATTTGAATTTAAAATCCTATAAGGGTTCCGTTTTTTCCTTTTGAGGTACGGAACCCTAAAAACAATTTAAAATGCATTCATAGATATTTAAATAACTGGGTCAATCCGCGGAAATCCACTAACGGCGAATATATGCTAATAATAAATTAAATATCATAGCTGCATTCTTTTTTTACTTTATATGACATTTCTTACATGTTTTTACGTATGGCGCCGCTATTTAAAAAAGTATAACACCTTTATTTAATTTATTATTGCAATCAACACGCACCAAATGTCCTTACCATTTGCAAATAAAAGTCGGCCTAATTCAGCGGAATGGCCCAACTACGTGGTTGAATAGAACCCGTTACATGAGAAAAATAATCACCCTGTAGCTTTATCATACCGATCGAAAGGCTTCGTCATAAGGATTATTTTTTGCTAACTAACATAGTGTCACAAATAAAAGGAAGACCATGAATTTCTGTCTGTTTGATCCTGCTAATCTCCACAACGGCTGGACAAAATTTTGATGACATTTGTATGGGGATACTTTGAACCCCGGGGCATAGGCTTTTTACTTTTTACCGACATAGTACGCGGGCGAAACCGCGAGCAGAAGCTATTAGTTAATAACTTTGAGTTCATGAGAACTCAAAGTTATTAATTACTAGCTTCCGGTAACTGCCGATAATGGCAACTATCTAAATGTTAAAACTACCTATATTAAACGTTAAAACTACCTATATTAAACATTAAAATTACTATTTGAGTTTTGCCCCCGTTGTATACCCCTGATCACCCCATTTTAGTAAACACAATACTAACCCAAAAAGGCTTGCATACAAAATTTAGTCGGAGTAACTACCTACCCAACTAACAAAAATAAATAAAAGAACCGGTCGGAGGTGCTTGGGGGAGGTCTATGTCCAACAGTGGACATCTTTAGGCTGAAATGATGATAGTGATGATGAAATACTTGAATGCAGTAACTTACAACTATAAAAATGAACAATAGTCTCAAGTGCAGTAATTAATAAAAAATTCCCTTGTCTGTGACAACAAGCACTTCCACACAAAGTAATTCTTTGTTTTTATTATAGTGATCTCAGTAATTATTAATAAATGCTATAATAATTTTTAATAATCTCTTGTAATCTAAACCATATTGAAGGGTCGCTTCTCGAAGTTGTGAAGGGTTATGTCTACCCAGGGCAAGTAATCCAGATTGTTAAACCGATTGATCGATTGGTAGACTGATTGGTCAATCAGTCTTTGAGAAAGAACTCGGCATAAGGGTCAGGTCTTGGGTCAGCGTGTCCTGCCCATCATGACATACGGTACTGAAATGTGGACACTTAAGTCGGGCTGCTCCACAAATTCAAGATAGCTTAGCGTCCTATGGAGCAAGCTGTGCACCGAGTCTCTTTGAAGCATAAAATCAGAAATGAATTTATCCGGAATAGAACCGGTGTTACTGACATAGCTTGCAGTGGGCTGGCCATGTTTGTTGAAGTACTGATGGTCGACACAGCCTGGATAAGGCCTATGTCTGGCCTATGTGATTGTGATAGGCTGAGTTGATAGAATCGTAATAACTATTTATTTCCTTACTATATTATAAATTTTTTTGATGCCCTTAGATTATATATAGCAGTACGTAGAGTATTATATTATCAGTGCCAGTATCTTCATATTATTTTAAGACTGAGTTTTTTTAATTATGTAAATACCGGGTCAGTGGGTCGTCTTAGGGGCGGAGTTTAAATTAATTTAAATACCCAGATTTTTATATGGTAGGTACTTACCTACTTAATAGTTTTAACTTTGTTTTTTGTAATTTCTTAATAATAATAATATTTAAAAATATAATTTATATGTATATAATGAAATAAAGGAAATAATATAGAATGCAATACTTAAATGAATATGAGCAGGAATAAGCTTTTCGTAAGCTTGTCATAGAAAATGGAGGTTTCTTGTATTATTTTCTTCTATAAGTAGGTACCTACTTCACTACTTTTTTTGGAACAGTCTTGCATAGATAAGGGTAAGTACTGACAGTCTCGTAATGTAACTTTTAAAATAGGTACCTACCTGTGCTTGGTTGTGGAAAGGCAGCTGCGCCTTTGGCTGCGCTGCGACCAGCAAGCTCTGGATAGTCTTGAAACCTGCAGCCTGGTCTACGCTTTTTATGAAGCAATAGAAATGTATTACTATATTGATTTGATTGTTTGTTTATTTTTAAATAAGTAATCAATAAAATGGTAAAATCACAGACTACCTAGAGTTATGGGTAAAACCTAAATTGTCTCTGTTTTTACTCTTATTAGGACGTCTAAGGTCTATGACAGTTTAAGGCAGGCCGCATACGTCCGGTTTCCTGATTCGGAGACCCCGAATGCACGCATTTCATACAAAATGTTCTCTCCAGCGCACACGTACTTAAATTTTCCGTCCGGGTTTCAGAACGGAAAATTTAAGCACGTGTGCGCTAGTGAGAACATTTTGTGTGAAATGCTTGCATTCAGGTTTCCGAATCTGAATTCCGAAACTGAATTCCGAATCAGGAAACCGGACGTTTGTGCCCAGCCTTATTTTCGCTACCGGTTAACGATCACAGAGAATAAAGCCTCTTATACACGGTCCATACCAGCTGTACGTCCGCACAAGGCCGCGGCCCACGGTGATGGACTTAGCATACCTAAGTATGCAGTTCTGTATTTTGTGGCACTATCTTGCGCGCATCCAGCGTGCTAGATGTAATCGAGCGAATTAAATGATCGCACGTGTTTTGTTAGTCAATGTCGAGAAACCTTAAAAAGTAGACGCCACAGATATAGATATACCTAAATAACGCAAGAGCACCTACTTCGCGTGCCAAAAATCGCACCAGTTTACGATCGAAAATCATAAGCCGCCACTTTCGCGCTCAATCCTGCGTACTGCTGGCTGAGTGAAGGTACGATTCCGATCTCGGCAGCACGCAGCAGTGCTGCCGCGGCAGTGCTGCCGCGGCACTACTGGTCCTCATACATTTTCTATGGCTTCATATGAGTTAACATTCCGAGCACGGCAGCAATGCTGCGCGACATTGCTGCGTCACATTGCTGCTGTGCTCGGAATGTAATCTCATATAAACCCATAGAAAATGTATGAGGACCAGTAGTGCTGCGACCGCACTGCCGCGGCAGCACTGTGCGTGCTGCCAAGATCGGAATCATACCTTTACCGTGAGCGAGAGAGCGCGAGCTTGTGACGTCATAGTAGGTAGTCAAAAAGTGGCACGCTTAGTTTTTATACAGTTCGTGATACTTGCGTTATCTAGGTATATCTATATCTGTGATAGACGCGCACTCGGGCGGGCCCCATGACCCGAGTGTCGACGACTCGACCCCAAACAGCTCAAAGCTTTAGTTACCCATAAGGTTACAGTAGTGCTATTCTGTAAAAATCTCACCGTGAAAACTTAGGTGAAGTGAGCTGTCAATAGTGTCAAACCCTAGCATCAGGTGGAATGACAGCTCACTTCACCTAAGTTATCACGGTGATCTTTTTACAGAATAGCACCGCAGTATTTGCGCCGCTTGAGGGTCTAGCACAGCCCGCCGTGCTAGGAACAATGAGACGGCGCAAGGACATCGACACACGTTGCGTTCTACACCAGAGGCCTACCCTCCTTCCAATGCAATAACTTACAACGCCATGCCATCTGAAGGCCCTCCCTTAATTAAAAACGTCTAAACTCTAGTCGCAATCTCATCTCAGCGATAATCGATGTCAAAAATGGAGGGATTTTAGAGATATTTTTGACAGATTGAGACATGTCAAACTGTGAGCGTTCTTAAAGTTACGAGAATTGTCCCTCTGGTCTCTTCCCATCGTCACGTACCAAGCCGTTTGGTTCTAACACCGCTGGTACACCGGCAGTGACAAGGGCTCGACGAATGATATCATTGAAATGCTGGCGTGAAGTGCTATGCAACCTGCGCTCCTGCAGCAGGACAGGCTATGGTACCCGGGCCGAGACTGTCGACAGCTTCACCGCAGTGAAACCGATGCGGAGCAACATAATCTGTAAACACATACTCGTTACGGTTTAACCTTTTAACCGCCGGACTTTACATCAGTTGTCGTGCCCCAAGCGCCCGACAAAAAAAAAAAAAAACGTAAAATAAATACCGATGAAACGAGCTGTGATATGTAATAATAATACAGATTAAACGAGCTGTGTTATTTGGTCGTATATATACGACTCTGGCGGAATGGACACAAAAATATTTGTCGGATTAATCCGACGTAAGCGGTTAAAAGGTTAAATTATATTTTGTTCAACATACAACCTGACACTTGCCTGAACATTGCAAAAACGCAAGAAATTTTGAATTTCGCGGACAACCCTGGCGTGGCGCTCTCTCTTATGAAATAAGTTTTATTCAACTAAGTCTGTTAGAATAAATTCTTCACAACTATTAAAAGTTACAAGTACCTAGATTTAATAACAACAGTTTAATATCTAAATTTTTATACAAACTGTGTACGGTCTGTTGTTACTATTCCGACATCCATAAAATGTGCACGAGTGTACCTACATCTCATAAATAGCTCAATACACTGACCTCTTACACAGGTCAGAGGCTCAATACCATTGACAACTTAATTTGGTCGGGTTATACGCGGACTTAGTATGGTAAAGTAATGAAAGTAATTTTTCTTAAAATACTACACTTAGGAATCTGAATTTTTAAGAAATCTCAGTTTTTAACCGCCTACGTCGGATTAATCCGACAAATATTTTCGTGCCCATTCCGCCAGAGTCGTATATATACGACCAAATAACACATCTCGTTTAATCTGTATTATTATTATATCATCACAGCTCGTTTCATCGGTATTGTTTTTTTTTTTTTCTCGGGCGCTGGGGGCACGACAACTGATATAAAGTCGGGCGGTTAAAAGGTTAAAGGGAAATCTTTTGAAATGAAAAAGCACCGTGACTACCGCCACCCCACCAATGGCATGGTATATCTCGTAAACTAATGGGAGTAATAATTTTATCTTGCAGGGTGCTAATTTTCTTTGTAGGTAGGTTTGAGGAAAGCGACCAGCTTCTCAAACTTGGAATGATGAAGATTCTAAGTCGTGGTCTAAGTTATCGTTGATTTCTCGGTAAATACAAGTTTCAGTACATTTTTTTTTTTACGAAATGAATCACATATAAGGGTACTAAGCTGTAGCATGCCCCTTTTTTCGGCGCTCATAGTGGTCCTGCTGGAGTCGATTTTCTCGAAAATTACTTTTGTTCGATTACTAACTAGCACCAATTGAGTACTAATTATTTACCAAATATGGAAGCGATTGGCGTTGGTGGGGTGGCGGTAGTCATGGACATGTCCTGAGGTGCTTATGAGGGGTGGAGAGGTATTCCACGGATATCAGGACCATTCCGGAAGTACGGTCAAGATTCCGACCAGCATCTTACTGGAATACTTCCTTCCTCCGAGCACGTTTTTTCTTGCAAATCTCCACTCAAACCGGCCAATAAAGACAAGCCAGAGGTGAGGAACAATACTTCTCCCGGGAGATAGTGTCCGTGGGGTCGCTACTGCCCAACAGCTCGCCACATGTTGCCCTGCGGGTTTCTGTATCCCTCTCTAGGTCTAGCTCTTCACGTTAGACCTGTTCCGGCAAAGTAAACTCTTCCGGCATAGGCCTAGAGTTCGGAGCGCGCAAGCCACACCACGACGTCAACCGTCAACGTAGAGATACGGCGATGGGGTTAATATTATTACGCGACCATCAGATGTGCGACCACGATCAGATGTGTGTGTGTGTGTGGTATTGTGTTGTTGTGTGATTGTGTTTGTAACAGACTGAATAGACTGCGGCAGGGTAAGTGGAAATAAAACAATACAATGTCAAACTTTTATTTACTTTATTATCTATTATCCAATTGTAAAAGGGGGAACCAGTCACTCGCTATCACTCCATGTCACTACTTCGCTACAGATCTCAGCCATTTACACATTTATAAAGAAACATCAACCGAAATAAGGTTAAAAATTCACAAATACACATTTAATGTTGATTATCCTAACTTATAAGTAAGAGGATCGAGCGCGCGGGGAGACGGCGATCAACAGAAGGGAACTGAACATAGGACATCGCACCACCCTAAGCAATAAAATGCTGTTTAAGGTCTAGGGTTGCTCATCACCAATGCGGTTTACGAATAGAGATTATCGAATATAGACAAAAACAGGTCACCTCTATGAGTGAACGCATTGCGCCGCGTCACCGCTCGGCCGAACCCACACCTACGTTAGCTTCACCCACGGGACTTAGCGACATCGGCCACAAGTTACATTCAAACAATACCAAATGCTATAGCAGCACCTAAACTTATAAGAAGCGGTTGATCCTTCGACAAAAAACATTAACTTATACACTATTTCTGTGTAACGAGAGAAATGCCTGTCTACATGGTAAGCTAAGCTCGGATTGACACAAGAAATATTGATATGATTTCAAAAACGTCAATGATTAATATATTTGTTACGCGTTACGACTATTGCACTAAGGGGATCAGACCGGGTTGGGAGTGTGTCGGGATACAACAGCGGGGCCTGTGTCGTGATTATCTCGCCAAACAACTGCACCTGGCCGCGTACATGAACACATTTATGTACTGAACGTTACGCTAACTTATCGGAACAAATTAATATACAACGCGGGACGCGCGTGCACACACGCACACAGTGAGACCACGCACTTACATGGAGTTATTCCAGTACACCTAGTTTCTGTAATTAATATATGAGAATCATAGTAACAATGCGACTACTATAACTCCATGTATAATAATAACATGTCAAACATTTCACACGCATCATCCCCAAAAATCCTGTGTAATATTTACACTTCTTAAAGTACACTTAACCAACCCTAAAACGAATAGTTTTATTTTGCGATGGTGCCAAACTGCGAGAAAACTTTTACCAACTACGTCCGCGTTAAAAAAATAAACTGACTTCCCCGAAACACCTAGTGAAACAAATAGTTAACGATTTAAAAAATTAGGAAACATAATATAATGTTTTTTTTTTTTATATTTATCTATCATTTTAGAGTACCTAATTTATTTGCGACAATGTACCAATACAACACTAAAACTCAAGTTATTTAACGCCAAAGGCAATGTCGTCCCCGATCCCAATAAAAAAATACTTTTGGATTTTCCAACACTAGTATATAAATCCTTATTATAATATGCGGATTATTACAAGTGAAATCACTATAGTGAATTAATTTTGGATTTTGTATAGTAAATCAACACAAGGTGCCAATGTTCCGAAACTTTGTACATAATTATCGTTATAAAAGAGATGAACGTGACTTCTCAGCGTGTCCGAACACGGCTCGAGCGTTAGGAATACACTTACATAAATGTACTTTAAAACCTAGAACTTTAAAAAAAAATCTGTGCTTATATAACTCGCTGTTCGCTTTATAATCGAACCATACATAAAGCTGTCGTCCGACTGTCAGCTGCATTGCTTCGAAGCAGAAATAACACAAGTCACAATATGAAAAATAAAACAACATATTAAAATAGAAACTTATTAATTTAAACGCTAACGGTCGTGCCACAGCTTGATGTTACATTATATATTCATTCACTTATGTAACTGATTATGAGAAAAAAATATGCAGTTTATTATCAAACTATAACTTATAACGTAGAATAACTCTAGAGAATAATGGAAATACATCAGTTACCAGGTAACACCGAGCCGCATTCTTCATAATAACATAATCAACAAACGTGATCGTAATTACTAAGCCCAGGTTCGCACGGGCGGGTTTTTCCCGCGGCGATTATTTTCGCGCACTTGATTTTCAACGCACTGCTTAGCGCCGAGAGTTGAAAATCCAACAATGTGTTTTTTTGACGCGATGGGATGCGCTGGTGGATTCTCAACGCTTCGCTCAACACCGAGAGTTGAAAATCCAGTGCGCTTTAAATTCCTGCCGCGATATATTTACGGGCGTGCGAACGTGGGCTAATACAGGCACAGTTAAAATAAAACGACTTACAAATCCTAGAGCTGTTTTACTTGGGTTATCCTTACTCTAATGGGAATTATTCCTACAACATAAAATTACATAGAGGCCCACGCAGCTACGCCGGCGAAACTAACAAAATGGATCTACTTGGAATAACATAAGGGTGTCTGCGGGGTGCGGTGTACAGCCTGGCGAGCCGGGGGCATTAGTCTAAGTATGTTTAAGTGGTGCTTACTCGACTATGTATGTGTTTGCGGCCGAATAGTCACCTGCTCACGATGATATGAGCTGCAAACAAAGTATGCGTGTTAGAGACACTTAACAAATGGGAGCTCTGATGATATTCTGAAAAGCGTGCAAAACCTTGTCATGTCCGCCTAGCACTCACTATTTTGATACAGCCCGATTTAAACTATGTCGGCCTGGAACATGAGGCGATTCGTTGCGCAGTAACAAATTCAACTGTCAGCGGGAGTGAGGGGTAAGGTACTGTGCAGCGAGTAGCACACTTCAGAGCCGTTATAAAATTTGAATCAAGCTGTATCATGCAGTCAAGTTTTACGTTCAGACGACTCTTACCAAGTCGCCCAAATAAATCTCTTATCAACTCGGATGCATTTATTTGAGGTTCAAATGAACAAAAGTTTAAATGGAAAAGATAATGAAAAAAAAAAATAACAGCAAATAAAACACACAGTCAAATAAATAATTTCAAATGGATGTAACACGTTTTACAAATCAGTAATAAACAAAGACGTAGAACTAGGTACATCTCGTAATAAAATTCAGGGCTAGTTGGTGGTTAATTTCCGGGCGAAAACCTTAATAAAATACGTATAGCACACCAAATCTTACCTAAGAAGAGGCTTGTTTTTAGTAGAAATAATATATTCAACCATGTTACATACATTCAAACATAAAAAACAACATGCAAAAATAAAAATAAGCAAAAAATCTACCTTGTAAAGTAAAGCGGGTGTTTATCCGTTCCACTTCAATTCATATTATTTTTTTATTATTCATAATATATTATTATTGTAATAATATATAGCTATGTCCTTTTATAATCTATAGGTATACTATGTAGACATCTACACTCCGCTCTTAACTCCTATCATCTTAAATACACTGGAACAAAGAAAAATAATAAAAATAAATTAAAAATAATGCTAATGGCATGCATTCGCAAATAAAGAGTTTAAAAAAGTATATGTCGTAACTGCAATCCTTGTACTCAAAGAAAAAATACGCTGAATGGGTAACAAAATAAAATAGATTGACGGAACCATTTAAAAGAACGGAGCGGCAAGCAGTAGCCACGCCACGCCGTGCACCGCGGGACAATCTAGAAGATCTCAGAGAGAAAAAAAGAACATCTATGAAGATTTCCAAAGTAAAAAAAAAAGATAGGTATTTACTATGTTTAGTGCTCTTAAAATCTCTGAAGACAGTAAACACTTGGAACAGTCCCGATGACAGTCAACGTGGCTTCCCACAGAACGCGATTTTACAGACGTACATTTACATTCAAAAACGATTTTACACCATATTTCTAACAAAGCAAAGTCAATTTTGAAGGTCCATGGGGGACTTTGGTGAGTATTGAGATTTCGATCATTACAATATTAGCAATATGGCGTAAAATCGCTTCGACATCCGTGAAACCCCGTGCACCATTAAAAGCCGGCTATACAGAATAGTAGATATTTAGCTGGTACTAACCGACTTGACTGTGGCCTTGATGAAGTCCTTCTTGTGCGCAAGGTCGAAGTCTGGGTAGTGGCTGTACACCTGCTTGCACACCGTCTTCATTGTGATCTGCTCCAAGTTGGCGCCCTCCAGAATCTGCTTCACGTACTTCTTGATCTCGTCATCCTAAGACATAAGGAGGTGTGTGTTAGGGTACATGTTCATATTTGGCTCTCCTTATAAAGAGTGTTTGTAGATAACGCAAATAACTTGAACATGTGGTGTGGGCTACGGATTCCACATTAGCAGCTGTCATTGATTAAACCTTATTCTCAATGTCTTAAGACTTGTTTAAGAAAGGAGATTTTCTCGACCGTCGACAGGCGAATGTCCATGCGATACTGGTAGATGGGTATTGCTATGCGATTTATCCCACATTGTTTACACTCAACATGTAAACGATGCTTAATTGGACATACGAAAGTGTGACTCGCTGACTACTTATCCCAGTTTTAGAATTAGGCTCGTTATACACGGCACGGTTTCTTTACGGTACGGCATGTAAACCGCGCCATAGAAAAAAAACGTGACTGTCAACAAGCTTCCATAGTGATCCATACAACACTGATGACCGTGCCTACACACGGCGAATATACCGTAGTTTTTCACAGCAAGACAAACTTGTGTGTACTTTTAAAGGTTCTTAGACAGTCACACAAGTATAAGTTAAAGTTACAGAGGTGACGCACTACATGACCAAAGATTTTCTAAAACTTCCTCTTTCATCATCACCATGATTGTTTTGACTTAGTATTTGATGTGTTTATTGTGTGATAAATACTAACACACCATGGGCTTTCGAAGGCTGAGGTTATTTTTTTTTTTTTAAGTAGCCTACACTGTCCCACTACTGAGCAAAAGCCTCCCACTAATACTTCCAAAAATAAAGTTTTTTTTAAATACTCACAGTAGGCGGCCGCTTGGCCTTCTTGTCTGCGGGCGTGTCGGACTCATCACCGCTCTCCTCCTCCTCATCGCTGGCCTCGTCCTCATCCTCCTCCTCACTGCCCTCGCCAGATTCCTCGTCTGATGACGCCTTCTTGCCCTTCTTGGCTGGTCGGCCCGCGGCCTTGCCGGCCGGTGCCTTCTTCTTAGCTGTGGAAATGAATTTAGAAATAGGAAAATTGAAAATTACCGTGTAACATAGGTGAGAATAAAAGATAACATTAAATATCTTAACAAAGAAGTCATAAAAGAACATGGAGGTTAAAATCGGTCACCGAGTCAAGGCGGTCATGATTTTGGATTGAGAAAGCTACAAAAGAGCTTCCATGAATGACAGTATCAAGTGTTCGTCCGTTGTACTCTAGGATGCTACCAACTTTGCTGACAGGGTTTTTATTAAGACGTGAGTATTCTCGAATTTGTGCCGGAAAACTCAAATTCAAGCATTTATTCAAATTAAACAATTTCCTCAGGACCGTCTGAATTGTCAAAGGCATTGGTCAGCCAGAAAGACGGAGCTAGCCCATTCCAAAGCGCATTAGGTCCCTATGGAGAAGAACAGGCAAGAAACCATGAAAACTCTCAAGTTATTTATATTGTTCCATAATATTAGTTACACCGTGAATGTTGAATTTATAATTATATATGAGGACGATGTAAAAAGACGTGCACTTTAATAGCGTCCAGAGTAAAAGCAAAACGAAAAGTAAAAAAATCATTCATAAATAAAATAAGCTAAGAGATGACCAATCCCAACCGACGCGACGGCGCCCATTCACGAACATGAGGATGGCCTACTAGAAATAAATTAACATTTACAAAAAGTACTGTTTTGGAAAGGGGTGCGCCTTTCCAAAACGTAGTTTTGTATGTAGAAGAGTGGACAAGAATCTCCATATTTACACTTTTTAAATTATTTATAATATTTTGTATAAGCAGCTCACTCAGAAGAAGTGTAACATACCGGGTGGTGTGGGTGCTTTCCGCTTGACGGGCGTGGCCTTAGCGGCCGCGTTCTTAGCCACGGCTCCCTTGCGGCCCTTCGCCACCGGCGCCGCTGGCCTGCCGCGCTTGGACTTGGGCTCCTGCTGTAGAACAAAACAAACATTTTATTTTCAAGTTATTTAAATTTAAACAAATTAATAAATAATACATTATGTTGTTTTCAGAATGACTAGTAGGTACAGTCAGCCACAAAAAGATGTATACATCATTTGATTGTCTACAAGTTGTATCAATGTGTAGATGCAATTAAGTGCCCAATCTATACAGGGTGAATTTTTCAAGTGGGCGTGGATGGCCAAATCCGAAACTATGAGGAATAGCGAAAAGTACTCAAAGGAGTCGCGGGCTCGATTTTGATGAAAACTAAAACTGCATCATTGGATTTTTGAAAAATCAATATTTCTGGCCAGGAATCGAACCTGTTGATTTTGAAAAAAAAAAACACACGCTGTATTATTATACCATTCGATAGTGTCGCTAATAAGGATCAAATTCTGGGAAGTAATGACATACGGCAAACTAAAGGAAAGAGCTAATTTTTATCAAAATACTTTTTTATTTTCTTATGCTACCTACCTATTAAACCTTAACTGATTAATTGTTCAAAATTATGACAATTGTTTTGGAATACATAGCTGGATTCGACGTCTCAAGCACATGATTAGACAAACGGAACAGATACAAAGCTTCAAACAACCGCGCGAATCGGTTGCACCACTACAAGCACGCGGGGCATGAGTGCGTGACCACTGGCCGCTTGTCGCGTACGCGGCGAGACTGGAAAAAACCGGTTTACGCTGGCACAGCTAGTTGACAATCTCAGGGTCAGTGCGACGCACGTTGTTTGTTTTAGTTCCAAGTTTGAATATTTTAATGTAAAAACGTGGTATTTTATTGTTAATAATGGTGGTTTATTGTACTGTGTGTATGAATAATACTAGAAAAAATAAAGATATATCATACTGCAACTATCCCAAGGAGTACAATAGGTAAGTAAATATTTGATTACTTCTTTTCCAAATAAGTACCTTTTTGATAAGAAGACGGTTGTACACGGTTTTTACCTTTTTATTATTATTACAAGTTTTTACTATATATTTGTAGTACGTGGATGGGTTGGTATGTAGTAGGTAGGTATGTGTGTTAAGTTTAAATATTGCAAGTAAGGTTTGAACCACTTCCCGATGTCTGATTGAGCTGAAATTTTGTATACCTGCGTAACTTCGGTGATAATGCAATAATAAGATATAACCTGACGCTGCACCCAGGATTATCTCCTCACTAGGGAACTCGTTCAACGGCACGATCACGAAATTTTTATGATAGATGAATTTTAATAATTCGACACGATATTTATCAAGAACTGCTGCTGCAGCCAGCATTGTCTCCTTACGAGGAAACTCTTTAACGGTTAGTAGCATGGACTTGAAAGTGAAACGTTTTATTTAAATTCAATTTTGCTTGCTAAACATGATCTTCACCATAGACTGCTGCTGCAGACAGGTCTTCTCACGAGAGAACTCCTCAATGGCCGTAATAGCATGATCATGAAAGTTTGAATACGAGTTTAAAAAGCATTTTTAATCGAAACTTATTATTAATACCTACATCGTACTTATTTCTCGCTACTAGTAGGTCTTGAAATTTAATAATATTTAAAAAATAGGTATACATATAATCTTTAAAATATAGGTCTACCTATGTCTTTTGTATAATAGTGTTCGGTTCGCATTTCCATTTTATTTTTGTTTCAGCTCAAAGCATTTACCACACCATTAAAAGAAACAATAAATGATTAAAAAACAAAAATTATAAAAAGAAAATTATTAGAGTAAGTAATTTGTAAATCATAATGAATAATAAAACTATTTAACAAATGTTTTTTTTAATTTGTCTTAACCTATTGTGACAACCCTACCAAAATAGGTAACAATTTTGCACGTTCTTAACACTTTCACTGTCCTAAGAAAATTATCAATACAATTATTGCACGTCCAATAGTGCGTTATATACAATGCATGGACGTATGAACTTCAACCGCCGGACCAATAGTGTTGTCCAAGTACGTCGAAACACGATCGATGTATAGGTGAAAAAATGGTGGTCATCATCATCGCTTATTATGTTTCAAGAAAACTTTATTAGCGTAGACCCCCAAAGAAATAAAAAAAAAGTTTTATTTAAGTTGAATTTTAGTAAGAAAAACCATTTTTATTTTTGTTTGATTAAAATATAATATACCAAGATTTACTTTTATTTTTTTTACATATTAGATATGGCAACCTAGGGAGCCAGATTACGTACTTGGCAGGTTGAAATAATTATCTGTTTTTTGAAGTGAAAACTTCTTTAGCGGCGTTGAACACTTTTTGTAATGGGTAAAAAATGTTAAACTCGCGTCAGGGCATCGCGTCAGGACACGTGACCGTCAGGAGAGATTCCCCCCCCCCCCATCTGTTTCTACGGCGGCGCCAACCGAAGTGAACCAAGTGAGACACGATAATGGATGGATGGATGGATGGATGGATGGTGATGGCGATGGCGATGGCGATAGCGATGGCGATGGTGACGGCGATGGCGATGGTGATGGTGATGGCGATGGAGGTGGCGATGGAGATGGCGATGGCGATGGTGATGGCGATGGTGATCGCGATGGCGATGGCGATGGTGATGGTGATGTGATGTGATGTGATGTGATGGTGATGGTGGACGCGGACGCAGACGTGGATGGACAGCTGATGGCTCGACCGTCTGTGTAGTAGCCACACTGCTGTGTATTCGTAAAATTCGTGTATATAAAGTGTTTCAAAAAATGGAAATTGAACAAAGTGCATCGATTAATGAAAAAAGTGACGCAGAAATAGTGAAAAAGACTTAGTTATATTAATTCAATTAGTAATTGATTTATTTCAACGTTAATATTCAAGTTTTCACTTCTGCCGGCACTCCCGGAGTGCAACCCGTCTTTTTTTTTATTTGATAGATTTTTCAAGTTTCTCGTGAACAACACTATTCTTGGTGGTTAATAGTGTATTGTATGTCATGCACGGACGTACGGAGCTAACTTATCAGTGCATTACATGTAATGCATGGACAGTGAAAGTGTTAAGAAGCTTTGCCTCTGTTCCGTTTGTCTACTCATGTGTCTCAAGGATTGTACTGCAATTAAAAATTTGAATTTAGAACATAATTTTGTGAAGGTGACTGCGCTACGAGTGTTTCGGGTGTAAAAATATTGAGCATCATTTCGAACAAGGTATGAAAAAAGAAGCAGTTTATTAAAATTCAACATTTTCCTTAAGTTTGCCGTATGTCATTACTTCCCAGAATTTGATCCTTATTAGGGACACTATCGAATGGTGTAATAATACAGTGTGTGTTTTTTTTTTTCAAAATCAACAGGTTCGATTCCTGGCTAGAAATATTGATTTTTCAAAAATCCAATGACGCAATTTTAGTTTTTATCAAAATCGAGCCCGCGACTCCTTTTAGTACTTTTCGCTATTCCTCATAGTTTAGAATTTGGCCATCCACGCCCACTTGGAAAATTCACCCTGTATATATAAAAATGAAACCCGTTTTCCGTTGTCACGACATAACATGAAAACGGCTGGACCGATTTCGATGAAATTTGGTATAGAGATAGTTTTGAGTCCCGGGAAAGGACATAGGATAGTTTTTATCCCGATATTCCCACGGGATCGACATTTACGCGGGTGAAACCGCGGGGCGCAGCTAGTATGCTATAAATATGTTTTGTGGCTACACATTGATACAATAGTATGGAACAAAGGTTGTAGAAAATTAAATTCATTTTGCGTCAATATACAGGGTAGCAGAGACATCGACGTACAACCTATTACTATGGATTCAGTACATGATTCTGAACACACATTATAAAACAAAAAAATAGCTGTTACATTTTGACCACAGGTATTGCACTTTTCTATGAAACAGAATTTTACTTTTTAACCAGCGAAAAAAATCAAATACATGTAACAGGTTGCGCATCAATGTCTCTGCCACCCTGTATGTATAGTATACATCATTTTGAGGAGCTTATTGTCGAAAATGTTACAAACATCCTGAATTCTGAGCGGAAACACACAACCGAAGCAGCTACAACATTTTGAAGACAAGATTCTTTCCACATTTATTTAAGCATATAACTGAACAAAGGATTTATGAAGAAAAATGCGTAAAATACTGCCATAAAAGACCATTTGTAGCAGTTTTTACTTACATCAGACTCCTCTCCCTCGCTTCCCGACTCGTTCTCGCTCTCACTCTCTGACTTTTCACTTTCCTCTTCACTGTCAGACTTTGCTCGTCGTCCGCGACTTGGTTTACTTGGCTGCACAAAAACATTATAAACATTATTGTACTAGTTCCTTAATTATAAAGTTGCCGGGTTGTATAGAAGAAATTAAATAATATTGTAAAAGTATTCTTATAAAAATGAAGTGGAGGTCTGTGCTTGGGGGAGGCCTATATGCAGCAGTTGACGTCTTTCCGCTGAAAGTTTTGTTTTGGTCTTGATCAACATGATTTAATGATACTGACTGTTTAATTGGCTGCTCAATATCCAAAAGAATGATAACCATTATTAAGTAGTTCTCTTCTACCTATGAAGTTACCATTTTATCGTTTTTGTTTTTTAAATAATGATCATAATATTGGTCATTATTGACAATGCACTTTTGCTATATTAACCGGTTGAATGCTGTAATATAAGTGTTTAGGCGATAGGAAAAGTGTGATTGGGTCCATCAGAAATTTCTCAGTAGCAGCCTGAAATCTGGATGTGTACCCGGTTGATGAATGGCAGTAGGTTCTTACAACATACTGGTGAAATGTGGTTATACTTTAGCCTATAGGTACCCTTCTGCCTCACCCTTGGGGAAATATAGGCGTGATGCTATATAATGTATGTAATAAGTGTTTACCCAGTAAAATATGCAGTAGTTTTGTGTGCTTGTGTACGTACCCGTCCCTTTTTGCCCTTGGCCTTGCGGCCGCGCTTGCCGCCGGCCGGCTTGCCGGACGAGCGACGGCGGCCGGACGACTTGCGCTTACGGCCCGGCCCGGCCGCGCTCTCGCCCGCCTCCGGGTCGAAGTCCGAGTCCGCCTCCTCCGACCCGCTCGGGTTGAATGACCCCTGCGCAAGACCAAGTGTTAACAACACCACTCGGACTAGCATACAAGCTGTCTAAGCTTGTGTCAACCACAAACACGTTGGTTATCGGTTAACAATACTGAGAAAAATTAGACAATTGGTTTGTATTCCCGACTTTGCTTTGAGATTGAAAATATGGACTTTTAAATAAATAATTCTAATACTTATAAAAGGCGGACGAGATGAACACAAGAATGAGGAACACAGCCTGAATGGCTACCATTGGCTACATAAATATGCTGTACTTACATCTGAATCTTCTGAGCCATCCTTGGCTGGCTTGGGTCCTTTCACTTTTACTTCTTGGTCAGTTTCATATTCTTCCTCAGAGTAGCCTATGGATATTTGAAAAACATTAGTCAATAAAATTATTGTGTTTTCTTTTTTTAGCTACTGATCTTTTCGTATCAAAGTTTGGGCAAGAATAGTCGGCGTCATAATAGTTTATTTGCCGGCAATGTACAGGTGATGACCGCGTACTGGAAAACACAGCGTGGCATGCTGATTCTCCCGGTATGCATACTGAGCATGGGTGAAGATTGCAGGAATCCGCTGGATGCCCGAGGCACCGGATCGATCGTTGCGGCGACGAGTATCCAGCTGCGGATGCGATTTACCGGAATAACGATGAGAACTGTAAGATGTGTTACCTCTGTTGTGCACCTTGACAGCGGCGGAGCGGCGTGGGCGGCCGCCGGGCGTGGCGGGCGGCGCGGCGGGCGGCGCGCGGGACACGCCGCGCGCGTGCGGGCTGTTGGGGCCCGGCTGCTGCAGGAAGCCCACCAGGCGCGCCGACAGCTCCGAGGCTGAGCCTGGCCCGGACAAACGTTCATTCAAAATGTGAAAACGCCAAGGGTCAAGCTACTAGTGAGAGAGCCCCGCAAGGCTAACTGCGTGTGCAAATATAAGCGACCGTCGCGTTTATGTTGTTCAGCGACACTGACGGAAACTGGACGCGTCGTCGCGCCGACCGAGGTCGTCATTTGCGCCGAAGGACAATCGCGTATTCTCGCGAAGATCACTTACAATAATAGGACACGGCCTAACGCTCGGACGCGTAAAGTTTGTGGAAAGGCCACGCGTATCACACCGACCGAGCGTTTGCCTATTTGAAGAATACTCGTGAGGGAATGGTCTAGAGTTCTAGACGCCTTAGTGTATGGATCTTATTCTTACCTTTCTTGTCCAGATCCAGCATCTCGCACATGGTCCGCAGCTGCTTGGGCTCCATCTTAGTGGTCTCCTCCAGCTTGGCTTTGTATTCTGACGAGCCGATGGACCATTCATAGCCCTTGAACTTCTTGACGTTGCGCTTTACGTTGCGGTCCAGACATAATTGCTGACAGAGAAATGAACATATTAGTATATTATTGTTAAGATCTTGAGAATGCCTGTGTCTGTGTGACCTAACTCACCCCATACAAGTACTGATGCAGCAGCTTCTGGTCCTGTGTCTTGAACCGCGACAGTGATACCTCCACGTTGCTGATGTGGCCCAGCGGGATGCCCTTGCCGGCGGGCAGCGGCACAGGCGGCTCTGTTGGCTAGACACAAAATGTTCACATCACGTCACACGTTTATCATGAAACTAAACTTTGGGAATAATTTAAAAAAAAAAGTGATATTGATTAACTGGGCCCAGGAATGTTAAAACAAACCTACCCAAAACCACTCAGTAATTCGATTAATGACATCAACCTCATTCAATATACCCAATTTGGTATATTATTATTAATTGAACATACATACATAACACATATTCAAAAATCGTAGTTATCATCATGGAAGATGAACTTATAGGCAAAATTAGGTCCCACTAGCTCAAGATCAAGAGATGTGGAAAGGAGTAATGGCCTTTAAAAAAAAAATACACTGTTAATAGCTGATATGAGAAGACAGTGTAGGCCTGATGAGATATATTAGTCTGTTATGTTATGTATTTGTGTTTCTCACAGAAAGAGGAGGCCTGTGTCCCTGCAGTGGGAACATTATTGGCTGATTATGCTTACTTCTATTAAACTACTATTATTTATACATGCTGAAACATAGAACTGTTTTTGTCTCAAATGAATAAAATAAATATGACAGGGCTGATTTTTCAATAGTCTGGTAACTTTTATGTAAAGAATAAATATGAGTTTGAGCTGTCAAACCGTAATATTTATTTCTCAGATATAAGTTGTCTGACTATTGAAAAATCAGCCCTTACAAGTATAATAATCGTACCTCTTTCTTAGGCTTGGGTTTGGGTGCCTCCTCCTCTTCCTCTTCTTCCTCCTCCTCCTCTTCTTCATCTCCCTCTTCATCGTCCTCGCCCTCGTCATCGTCCTTAGCTTTCTTCGCCGGCTTCTTTACCCTGTAACCATTTACACATTATAATCTTCCAAAAGTTTTGAGTATGATTATAAATGGAGTATAAATACGTCGTAATAATAAAAATAACGTAAAATTTAGGGAAATTAGTGCCATTTTTATCATGGATTTTCTCTGAATAAAATAATTGTATGCAAGTATTGATTTGCGTGTTTTTTTATCGGCTAGCGGCGAAAAAATGTTTATTGCGCGAAAACGAAAATTGCAGAAAGTTCGTGTTAAGTATTTAAGTTTATTATAAATTATAGTTAAAAGAGTGATTCGGTAACTTTTATTATACTTTTTACAAAACAAAAATCTATCGACAAATATTTTTCTTTGTATTCTGTTTTCAATTAATCTTGTTTTCTTTTTGTCTTATCGTCATCAGAAGTGGATACAACTGAAAAAATCTGTATGATCAAATGTAACCTACTTTTCTTTAGTTGGCTTCTTGGTTTCCTCCTCGTCGCCCTCATCTCCTTCTTCCTCCTCGTCTTCTTCTTCCTCTTCCTCATCCTCCTCATCTTCTTCTTCAGTATCCTAAGAAAGAAAAAAAAAATAATTTTGAGTTTTGACTTTTGTTACGAATAAGATCTCAAAATAAGTCATTAATATTGTACACGAAAGTGTATTCAGAAATTAACGAAAAGTTTCGGTAAAGGGATTGTGTATGGATGTGTAGAAGAACGTGCTGAATAATTGTTCCAATGCGAAAAAGAGATACCGCGTACCGGCAAGCGTAGTGTGGGACGCCCCCCGCTAGATGGACGGACGACCTAAAGAAGGTGGCTGGGGTAGACTGGATGCGGAAGGCGGAGGACAGGGTGCTGTGGCGCAGTCTGGGAGAGGCCTATGTCCAGCAGTGGACTGCGATAGGCTGAGTTGATTGATTGATTTGAAAAAGAGATGAAACTATCATCTCTTTTTCGCATTGGAACAATTATTGGATGGGTTTAAAGGGAGACGGAGAGATTACTGCAGGTAGTTCTTACCTCTTTCTTAGGCTTCTTTTTAGGAGCGGCCTTCTTAGCACCTTTGTCGTTAGTCTTTACGTCATCCTTTTCATCTTCGTCATGTGCCTCGCCATTTTCTTCCTAAAACAAAACGTGTATTTAAAATAATCTACCCGCAACCTGCTAGCTTGAAAAAGGATCAAGTACTACCGAAGTAACTACCGAGATCACGACTAATAGAGAAGTATGGAAGAAAAAGACATGTTGCGCCGATCCCAAACAAATTGGATAACTTCCCTTATCCAATTTGTTGAGAGTGAATGATGATGATGAAGCATCTAGAAGGGCCTAGAAAAAAAATCTTTAATAAAACGTTGGATTACAAAAACGTATTCTATTTCACAGGTGCAAAAGAAAACACAAGAGATTCTATAAATGAGGCATATAGAATCAAAGGCAGTTAAGCGCCACACTCTCAAAACTCAGAGAGTATGAAAACCCCTGACTCTTAAATTAGAAAAACGTCTTTTTCGGTTCCTGAAAATTTGACATGGAGGCACTCAAATAAGGAAAACAAATCCCCTCTGTATTAATCCTATAGCTATCAACTCTCGCGACTAATGAAAATCGATGATATTTATCTAAAAATAAACCTTTGTTTGAGGGACGCGTCCTTGACTTCCGAATTTAATCTCAAAATAAACTTTTGTATGAGGGACGCGTCCTTGACTTCCGACTTTTTGCGTTGCGGTATTTTTAGCCAGACAGACAGATACGGGTCGGGAATAGGTGTAACAACTGCGTGTATGTTTACTTTCTTTTTGAGCATTTTTTTTTTTTATTGAAAACTTTAAATTATATCATAATTGGATTGGACACATCTGCCGCATGTCAGACGATCAATGGACCAAACTTATAACCCAGTGAGTCCGACCACGGACCCGCTTAATGGCAAACGACATCGCGGCAGGCTCAGACGGAGATAGCGGGATGAGCTGGACTCCTTTAGTAAAGATCCTTGTTGGTCCTTGGAAGTTCTGGACAGAGAGAGGTGGAACATGAGTAGGGAGGCCTTTGCCCCAGTAGTAGGATATTAACGGCTGATAAAAAATAGTGCAAACAATATTATAAAAAAAAGTTATATTTTAAGATTTTTCATTTTACGTACACGCTCACGCAGGAGCCTAGGAGGCTGTGTACGGGATGAGTGGCACAGATTGCCATGGAGCATTCCATGGCTGGGATAAGGCGTACGACATTTTTCGGGTAGCGGAAAACAAGTCATGGAACTCAAATGGAGTTGGACAGGACATCTTGCAAGGCGCAGTGATGAAAGGTGGAGTAAGGCAGTGATCGAGAACCGACGAAGTGTCGGCGGCGAGATGGGTGGATGACATTGTTTCCATCGCGGGTAGAACTTGGATGAGGCTGACACAGGAGCGTGGGGATTGGCATATATGAAAAGAGAGGCCTATGTTCAGCAGTGGTTGAAGCCGGGTTGTGGATGATGAAACGTTTTAAAATAACTGCTAGAAAAATATGGCACTATCACAGAAGTGATGTCATGATGATGACTACGTAACTTCATAATAGCGCATACATAGTCCGTACCGCGCTACAAGGTCGGGAATAATCCCTTCCAAAAACTTTTTCATGTAACTTCTCCATATTTCCATCGATATTACATTTTTTTTTCGATTAAGTATCTAATTTTACTATGCCTTCTTTGAGATTAAATTATTTGTTCGAACATTTCTAATCATCATCCCTGTTGTGTGTACACTATACAGGGTGTAAAAAGACCCATCACAGCCGTTAACTACGCAGTCCGTACATCAAACTAAGTAACATTGCATAAAAACAATTGCTGGAATACGACTTTTATTTTTGGTGTGAAAATTTGCTGTTTGCGGTGTGCACAATATAATACACGCAAAAAAATGTGCTTATTTATGGGTGCATGCTACGGTACAAGGGTTGTGAGGGGTATTTAATGTTGTGGTATAAGTATAACTTATAAGTTTATACCATTAAAAACTTGTTTTCGTAAAAAAGTCAATTAAAGTTGGAATTTTGACCTTCCACATCTCCGTAACCCTGGTTCCCAGGTATGGTCCAGTACAAAAAAATGATCACAATGACGGGGAGAACAAATGACTCGGATTCGTTTAAGTGTCTTTTTTCACCCGTTATAGTGCTAAAAGAGAAAACCTGCATGTTGTGGTGCAACTAGGGACCTATGTAAAGCAGTGGACTGCGATAGGGAGTCGATTGATTGAAGTTAAGTATAGCAAAAATACAGCCAAGAAAATATACTTTTTTGGCAAAAACGACAATGTATAGTAATAAAACCAAAGAACGTTAATGAATGAATTCCTCAAATCAAACTAGTTTTTTTGTAAGATGTTAATTCTAGTTACTTATACATTTTCATCGTAAAAAAAAAACATTATCTAGTCGGGCTATTATATTATTTGTAAGCACCGGTTTTTCAGAAGCAGCCTCATTTTTTTTTTTTACCTTGTACTGTATAATATAATTATCATTATTGTATCGCATTAAGTAAATTGAAATGATAAGGATTCGTTGAGTGTACATTTTTAGGTATTCATGTAATTTTTAAAAGCTCAAGTTGTTGACAACTACAATGCCACCATAAGTATGAATGGTGCGTCTGAGGAAAGGGCCTACTGAGGTATAGGTTCGTGAACTGCCTATTAATTCCACTAAATATCATAAGAAAAAAATACAGTGGCAGGGACATCGACAAGCAAACTCACACACCGTAGACATTTTTCGCAAATTAAAAAAAAATTTTGCTTCGAGGTTTTTTTTATAACTGACGAAAAATTTCTACGCTAGAGGATTTAGAATCTTGTGCTGAATTCATCGTTCAGTATTCCCATGTCCCTGCCAGCCTTTATAGGCTAAAATTAAAACTAAGAACTTACTATTCAATCACGCGGTTTCAAATCAAAGACGCAGTTTGTCTACTTGCTTTTTACACTCGTCAGGTTAGGATATCAGCGGGCGTCTATTTCTTAAAATATTGGAATTCCAAGGCCATGAAGTATTTTTAGGTCATCTTTAAATTTAATTAAGTACTCTATCAGAATAGAAGTTAATTTACGTAATTAAATCACGACATCCGTGTTGGTCACGCTCTCGTCGTTAACTGGGTAAGCAGCACGCGTGAATATAGTCACAATAACAGCTTGTTGAAGTCTCAAAACTTGCAAGTACTCAACGACTCAAGCTAGAATCAAAAATTCGAAGACTTGTGACAGATCTACCAACCCGCAGTGGAAGCATTATAGGCTGATTATGTTATGCCAATCATCATAATCAGCCTATAACAATCATGCCAATATGACAGATAAATTATAATGAACGATATCGTTGGAAACACGCTCACAAATCGCCAGAGCGATAACGGTCTTACGAAGAGGCGCTCGACTATAAACTTTTAAGACATTACAATCTTTCGTAGATTGTAATGTATTTTTTCACGCCGGAGCAGTGCTGGCCAAGTGACAACGGCCGCGACTACGAGTTGTAGGTCATGGGTTCGAACACCCAAAGACACTTTAATTACAAAAAACACGTGTTTACGTGTAAATTATTTCATCACCACTGCTCTCAAAACGGTGAAGGAAAACATCATGAGGAAACCGGCATGTCCTAGAACCAAAAATTCGAAAACCGTCAACCCGCACTATGGGCCCGCGTGATGGATTACGGCACACTCCCTCTCCCCGAGAGGCCTGTGTGGTGGTTCCCAGCAGCGGGAACATTATAGGCTGATTATGTGTACACCTGTGAAATAGAGATCTATCCGGTTTCTTGTACAATGGCTACGCATTTCAACCCCAGATACGTAGTGAGATACATTGGGGCGACCCCTATTTGCATACATTAATGCACTTACAAAGACCTTGACCTAACCCCGATGTTGTTCAGTTCTTTTTGCCTGTGTTTGTTCTTTTTCGTGCGCTGACACAAACGATAGTTACTGTTTGTTTACCAACCAACCATTATTGTATGGCCAAATAACTTAAGTTGGACTAACTTTAGTTCCAAAAACTGCCATTTCGCAGATAAGAGGGTTAAAAATTACTAAAATTCTGCTTACATAATACTTGAATGGTCCTTAAAACTTAGTTGGAGCTTGGTGGACATTTGCTACCTCCTGGCATCGCCACATCGACCGCTCATACTTAAAGCTCTATTAATTGTTATTTATTTTTATTTCATTAGGTTCGTTCCCCCTTACATGGGACTTAAACATAACTGGCGATCTATGGGTGTAGTAAAAGTACACCTCAGTCCAACCCTTAGGTGAATACAGGCGTGATGCTATGCATATGTCGCAGCCAACTGGTTTAATTAGTCGTTTAGTTGACCGCTAAACGGCGGCCGTTCAACTAACGGCCTGAATGATATTCAATTATAGTTTAGGTTGGAAGTCCAATCACGCGCGAGCCGAATTGATAGCAGTAACTAAGCCAGGGCACCCCGACCAAATGGGTTAGGTTAGTTTAGAACTGTGGTCAACTGCGTGCGAGCCGAGAGAGCGAAGCAATGCGAACACTACTTCCAAAGGCCAGACGGTTAACTAAACGGCTAATTTAACCAGTTGGCTGCGACACATATATAAGTAGGTATGTTATTTCACTGACCTTTTTAGAATCTGCATCAGACTTCACATCCCTCTTGTCATCCTTAGAGTCACCTCCTGCGCCATCGTCGTCCTTGCCGTTAGCCGTTGTTGATTTTGAGTCGCCTGGTCGCAACAAAAAAATAATTGTTTTACAAGCAGTTTGATATTTTAGGTAGAACAAAGGACCTGTATTAAGCTTTTGAGAGCTTGAGGTACAGATCTGCGGGGTAATCGCGTAACACACTATCAGTAGCAATGGGTTTTATTTTGACAGTTCAACAACATATATTGCGTTACTTACGTTGTTGAGCAGACACATTTTTCGAACTTTAGCAATGGATTAACAATCTTTCAAAATGATTCAGATTGTGATTGTGTTACGCAATTAGGGTGCACTGATTCTGGAATCAATTTGATGAAGTACCATATTGTAATAATAGTTCCCGGGTTAAGTTTCGGAAATATAGGGCTCATTGACTAACCGCGCACTGTTCGTGTATTATTAGTTGGAGAAGTCCGCATCTACACTCGATTCCGAAATTTCCAATCTAATTTATCTCGCCCGTCTATAAGAACTCTTAAGACATAAAAAAAAGCGTAAGCAATGATAACGCTATCGTTCTGTGACATTGCGGTATAGTTGTAGATTTTCAGTTCGGTATAGTTGTAGATTTTCAATTTTATTAACAGCCATATCTCCTTGTTTGTTCGGATTAGACCACAATCAAAGGACTTTTAACGTCATCCAGTTTAATAACCGCCATCTCCTTTGTGTTTGCATAAAACGGTCACCACAACAAAGCACAAATGCGCGGAACAGCTGGTGCGCATAGTGGTTATTGCAATTTGCAGGTCAGTGTCAGTTTGTATGTTGAACAAAATATGATTCGCGATCGTAAAATACGTATTTACAGAATTGTAATGATAAAAATCATCAACACAACCCTCTTAAGTTCATACATCCTATTGAATGACTATTATTTAAGAACTTTTGAATTTCGCGGGCTAAATTGTACACACTAACGGTCCTATACACAGCACACACACGGTATACAGCGGCGTACTGACTACCGATGCGGTCTCCCTTCATAGACGATTGCAACGAGCGATTCGCAGGGTATCAATTATTCATTAATACCCTGGGCAATGACATCCTATTGCATATTCTTCATAATCTCGCCGCTTTTAGCAAACTGATTACTGAACATATTAGATGTTATCACTGTTTTAGTGAATGTAAAAGCTTAGTTCCAAGGTTTTCAATGCAACAAAGTGGCAGATCGTACAGTATTATTAATTACTAGCTGCGCCCTGCAGTTTCACCCGCATAAGTTTCGATCCCGTGGGAATATCGGGATAAAATGTATCCTATATGTTAATCCTGGTTATAAATTATCTGTGTGCCAAATTACATATGCGTGAAAGAGTAACAAACATCCATCCATACTCACCTCACAAACTTTCGCGTTTATAGTATTAGTAGGATTATCGATTTATTTTGTTCATCTTCTTATAGACATGGGTCGATAAGTGCAAGACGATTGAGCCTTGAGCCCTATTTTTTTTTACCATTATAGGATAAATCATAGCGTTGTAACAACAAGTTTAACAGGCGGGTCAATGCCCTTTGGCTCTAAACTCACAACAAATCGATTTGACTGTGCAAACCGATCTTTGCGGTCATTGAATTATGAATGAGTGATCCATTTCTCTTATGTTTAATAGGTATAGGCCACACTGGCGCGTCAAGCCGTAGCGCATTTTGATACAATACCTACTTCCTTTCCTTATGATCTTTTATTTACCTATACTTAACGTTGATTTTGAAAGGTGCTACGTGCCAAAAGCCTGACTGAGATAATTGTTGTGATACAGGGTGACAGGAACGTAGACGCGAAAGCTGTTACCATAGATTCAGTACATGAATCTGAACACCCTGGGTTGATATTATTCGTCGGTTATAAAAAAAACCGGCCAACCACGCACAATGAAGGGTTCCGTAGTTGTTATGAATTTATCCCAAGAACAAACTTAACATTGTAGTTGAAAATCATACCCACCAAAAACATTTTCATGTAAAATGTTGCCAAGACGAGACCACATATGGCTCGCACTGTCAAAAAGTTATCAGATCTCATGTAGAGCCAAGCTTCTAACTCTACACGCCCTAATTCTACAAGCCCTAACTTAACAAACTCTACACCTTAGTCAAAATATGAGGCTTGGCCGTTTCGTTACTACAAGAACTAGTATAACAGAAAAGTAATGAACAGTGAATAAATTTTTCACCTTACGCCCATTTGATGGTCGCGAAACAGCCAAGCCACCTATTTTGACTAAGGTGTAGAGTTTGTGAAGTTAGGGCTTGTAGAATTAGGGCGTGTAAAAATGTATGGAACAGCTGGTTTTTTTTATCACCGACAAAAAAAATTAAGCCAGGTTCAGAATCATGTAAGTACTGAATCCATGGTGGTAACAGGTTGCGCGTCTATGTCCCTGCCACGGTTCACTAATGTTTCACCAAAACTCCTTTGACAAAATTTTAGTTTACAACCAACGTTTCGTATACTATTTATTTCACAAACAACTCATTCCGCAAATGTTTTATTTTATAAACACTCGCTTTACAAACATTTATTTGGCAAATGCTTCTCTTTACAAATGTTACGGATGATATTTAATCATTTATACATTTTTCATTTCATATTTAGATTATTTTGGAAAAATAACGTTTATACAAAATATCATTTTATAATACACTAGCGACTGCATTAAAAACTGCATTAGAATCCGGATCTAAGCTTACAGACAGCGGGAGTGACTTTGTTTGATACTATGTATTTCTAAACCAGTCACAAAGTGATCATGACGGTATTCTCCATTTGGGTCAAATAATTTTCAGGCAAGTATTTTTTTCTATATAATCTAGTCGTTTCTGGCACTCGCCGGCCGCTGCCGCGGCACCGCTCGCTTCGCTCGCTCGGCTCGTGCATAGGGGGTCACGGTTTTAACCTACCCTAATCGAACCATTTTTTTTTAATAATTAAATTAATGTTACTAGTTCGGTTCCGGGTAGCCTACTAAAAATAATCTCATTTTTTCTTCTATTAGCGCAAGTCGTTTCTGGCAGCCATATTTTGTGTAAATGTAATTTTTTTCTATATAATCTAGTCGTTTCTGGCACTCGCCGGCCGCTGCCGCGGCACCGCTCGCTTCGCTCGCTCGGCTCGTGCGCAGGGGTCACAGTTTTAACCTAACCTAACCAAATTTTTTTTTATGATTAACCTAATCTAACTAGTTCGGTTCCGGGTAGGCCACTAAAAATAATCTCTTTTTTTCTATTAACGCAAGTCGATGAAAGAATGAGTTTAATTTTTTGGAAATTGCGTAATGATAAGTCAATATTTCTATTCGTTTCAAACGTTTTTATTCCAAACGTGGTTTTATGAGATAAAATGAATAAAAAATGAATTGCTTGTTAAATAACACGTTATTAAACAAAAGTTTATCTGGTGATTATTTTGTAAAGTGAATTATTTGGCAAACTTGTTGTTGTATAATGATGAAATGACAAATCATGTTTTTGCCAATCGTTGTTTGTCAAGTAAAAATTTGTAAATTAATTTTTGGTGAACTGACAGGGCACCCCCTGCCACCCTGTATACTTGCACATTTTGTTTAATAAGACTTTTTTTAAGTGTCTTATTTACATCGCTTCGTAATTGGTGATCTTTGGCTTCGTAACATCTTTCATCTCTCCCGCGTCCGCGTCGCGCCTGTCTGGCCGTCTCCTAAGCTGTAACGACCAGTTTGCGCAGTAAATTGCGCAATTTATCATAACGTGTACTACCTCAACACTGAATAAATAGCTCGTTGATAACATGTCGCCTACAAGAAATCACGGAAACAAATTGAACTTTACAAAATTGAATGACGATCGGCTGATTAGATTTTCTTGTATAGCGGAAAGGCGGATTGGTGAAATGTTCTGGGATGTCAGTCGAGTTCGATTCCTGCATTTGGCCCAACATTCATTTATTACACAGTTTTTGCAAATATTTGCTAATATTCCTTGAGTATGTGGAGTGGAAACCACGACAAAAATTTTAAAGTGTACTGTGCTCCTTTATTCCATGCAAAAATTCGAACGGCCTAATATTCAGAAAGTTTATTCTTCCAAGTGCAACTTAACGCTTGAAAATGCACTTATTGGTCGTTTCTCTGCTCCCACACGATTGGCTAAATTGCTCTGGATGCTAACTGAATCCCGCCGGATAAAAGTAAGCGGTTAGTACTTATGATGCTGAGATATTGTTAGTTACATGTGAACGAAATGTTCACGAGGCGCGGAGATTATTATGAAGCGGTTCTGATACTGTACTGATTTTGGACTTTATGAGTGAAACGTGCAATATTAGTTTGTTTTGGAGAATATTAAAGATCGAAAATGAGAGGACAAAAATATCCTGGTTTAGAAACGGCCATTACGGGACTTAAGGCCTACGAATGATTATTTCTAGAGTAGTATTGTGTGAGAAGTAGAGACTAAGACTCGAGAGTCATAGTCACAGACGACTAAAATAAATTAGCAGATCAAAAACTTGAAAGAGCGACACATTACAAAATATTTTGTTCTAAACCGGTATGCATTAAAAAGCTGGTCGGAATAATCATAATATGACCGATTTTAGAAGACCTCTTAATTTCTCAACATCGATACAGTCAAGGAGGTCAACATTATTTTGTAGGCGAATGTGACTCAGACTACCACCCAGCCTGAATCCGTAATTACAATTAATATCATCGGCTAGAATAATAGTGTAGAATTTATCTTATGTAGTAATATTGTTGGGTACCGGTATCAACAGTATCAATAATTATTCTTCAAATTTTTATCTAAGAAAATGTATTATGCGCAACTTCGCAGACAGAGAGCTTATTGTTACGGAAAAGTTGAAATTCTATTTGCATGACTTGCGTCTTTGGGCAACTCAGCAGCCTAATTGCGGAACGCCAAATCGTCAAATGATTCTGATCAGTTGGCTTCATTTCTATCACAATTGGCTTCATTTTACGATTTTCGAATTGCGAAACTCTAGTTTCTGCGCAGGGCCTTAACGTTCATAATTGGTTTCATAATAAACTAGAGTTTCGCAATTCGAAAATCGTAAAATGAAGCCAATTGTGATAGAAATGAAGCCAACTGATCAGAATCATTTGACGATTTGGCGTTCCGCAATTAGGCTGCTGTTCTCAAGTCAGTGTTAAGAATGAAAGAAGATAACGGTTCTGTGTAATTCATAGTACTTTCTCTTCTTTCACGTCTTCAAGTGCATGCTATGATTGAGGTTACTAGGTTAGTACCTCAAAGACCTTAAAATGTTAATATTAGGGTATCCAAATGATAAATTCTTCACTGCACTCATTAATTAGATCAAGTTAGCAGTTGACAAATAAGTTTTTATCCCAGTCTGCATACCACAAACCCTTCGTGCAGAAAAAAAAGTCTGTCTAGGAGAGCGGCCATTACACAACAGGTTTACATTGCGCGGGAAAGCCATGTTTATTTCATAAATAAACATACAGACACGCTAGGAATTCAAATAGTAGTGCCTAGATTTATTAAAACCTGTTTCAGAACAAGCAGAGTTCCTTTTCGCTGACGAATATTTCTATCTTCAGGGCTTTTTGTCTAACAATGTGGGCAGAACTAATTGGCGCATGTATTGATAGATTTATTTTGGGCTTATTAGCGATACAATCCATTAAACAGCCGTCCAATATGCCTCAAATACCTGGCAAAAACCCGAGATGATGTACGCACAAGCTACGGCGCCATTTAAGCCACAGTAAGTGCTATGCACGGAAATCGATAATGACGAGTGACAAGGTTGCAAGTTTACTAGCAACGCTTTCGACAAATTATTCAGTTTCTAGTCAGTTATCATCACACGTTTCGTGGGATTTTTAGTCGTTTTGATGTATATTATGTTCTTTTGAGTCGCTTTTGGCAATGAATGCTTAGTCTGCACTGACTATTGCGTTTATAACGTTTTGGTCAGTGGGTCGTCTTTTCTCGGCACTGTTTATCTCAACGAAAATACAGCCAGAATCCATGGGATCATTTCATAACAGGTAGTTGATCTCTAATACCTATCGCCAAAGAATAGGAATAACAATTAAACTGCTATACTATACTTGATCGGTAAAAATTATGATTGCTAAAATTAACATTATTTTAGGCCCTCGCGCTCGGTGCGTGTGGAAATCGTCTTCCTTTCCCTGAGGGCTGGTGGGACGTGAGATCTTTCAGTTTCTCAAACTGGGATACAGAGGGTCAACGTGATTTTCGTAATAGCAGCAAATTATTCATGCATACAGAAGTGAACAAGGCGCTCTCTCTTCATTATTGTTTTGATAAAGGGCTCTATCTGCTGATATTTCGCAGATGATTTCGACGGATTTCTACTTATTGTTAAAAGGTTATTTATATTTTCTTTCGAGGAAAATCCACTGGAAGTAGTGATATCTTTTCCCTTTAGTATGATTATAGTCTTGCTTTTCATCAACAACCTCTATTTGTTTTTAATAGTATCACGTTGTGTAGATGAAGAAATCTTCATTTCAAAATAATTTTTACGGGCTTTTTAAAAGTTTTAACCATTTGAAAAACGACACTTACCTGATGGAGCTCCAAGGGACAATTGAGAAGTGAGTTGGGAGTGTTGCGACGTATAATTTTATTACAATGACAACAAAATACACAGAAATTATTGACAAGCAAAATGGACTTGAAAATTATCGATTGATGTAGAGTGTAAGACTAACTTGTAATGTTATGAGCATAATCTGCCTACAATGTTCCCACTGCTGGGAAACAGGCCTCCTCTAGGTTAGAGGGAGTGGGCCGTAATCCAGCACGCGGGCCCAGTGCAGGTTGGTGGATATTTTATGAGTACCTACCTATATTTAAATGCCATCTTCCTACATCTTACCAATCGGTTCGATTTAATTATAAGAAAAGTTTTTAAGATTAAGATTCTGTCATTAATTTTACAGGAGGACAACTTTATTAAACGGCACCATTTCTTTTTACCCGACTGCGGAGGAGAGGTGTGTTATATTTTTTATAGATTTATGGTACCTACCTACCTTTACTTAAAGTTAGGTGTACCTACATAAAAATGTAAATGTAGTTATTTCCGATAAAAGCAGTTAAGTCGCATAATTAATTGACTTAATTGAGTAATGATTGTTTGTTTTAATAATATTATGTGGTGTACTTAGTGTATGAAATTATGAAAATGTATTTGTAAGATGTGATGTACAAAACAATCTTTTGGATGTTAACTTATATTGCAAAATAAAAACACTGTTACTAAAATTACAGTTAAGTATTATAAATCTAAACTATTATAATTGAAATAAATACTTATCTAATTTGTATTTTTTCGGTTGTCAACACAGGGAAGTCCACTACCGTCATTGCCGCGGAATTTTTCGGAACAATTTTTCACAAAGTTAACAAGCAAAAGATGCCAAAATATCAGCCCAGAAAGGTTAGTTGCCATGTAGATGAACACCGACTTGTGAACACATTGACCAGACTGGGGGACTGGTGTAAGAACCTGACCTTCTATACTAGGTGGCTTATCCTCCTCTTTGTTGTCTGGTTGATCTACATCGGCGTTACCTTGGGCTTGGGCAGGGTCCACAGACGCCTGCAACTCACCCTTTGAGTCCTGGGAGGACTCATCTTCTGTTGTTTGACCGTCGCCTGCCCCTGACTTCTTGTCTTCATCCTGCACACAAATATTTTGATGTTGAATTTCTTATAGTTTTTTAGATCTATTTTCAATACATTGTGAATAATACATGACATATGACTCAAAACATACATTTTTTTTCATATAAAATCATTATGTAGTCGATATGTGTATTAGTAGTCCTAAGTGTATAAACTAAAAACAGTACACATTGATATGTTTTAACTTATAATAACCTGATGTTAGCGGACGCTCTTCCATAAGACGGGAAGTACATATTATTATATTTTCTTCAATATTTCTTATTTTAAATGTTATGAAAAACCTGTTAGCACTTTAATATCCATTGCTGGTCACTTCACATACAAATATACCTGTGTTATATATTCCTAGTAACAAATTGGTTGGATCATGTACTGTCCGAGTGCATAGCAATAAAGATAATCAATAATTAATATGCAGTTAGTTAATGAGTTTAATAATACCTGAGTTAGTTATGTTCAATAACATAGTTATAAGATAATTTATTTCACAATACAAGTAAATACATATATTTTCACAAATTGATATTAATACTGAGCCGAAACAAAAATATTTAGACAACATTGCACGGCCATTGCATGGCCTGTCAGCGGTGTGATAAGGTTGTACGAGCAAATACAGCAATGGACAACTAATTATTTTAGTAAAAATTTTCATAGTAGATAAGGCTTTGTATGTAAGCATGACTTCAATACATTCATGCAAGTTTATACAACTGCTCATTTAACGAAACTAATTAATTCCAAGTTATCATGAAACATTTTCAATTCCGTATTGTGAAACTATGACATTTTGCACAAAAGCAATGAACAGATTGTGACAATTTTTACTCTAACCAGAGCAATATGTATTGTTGTTTAAAATGTCAACATAATTAAATAAAAATAAAAATTTTGCAAGTTTTGCAACCATGCATTGCAAAATCTGCATGTTGAACACCATTCTATTGGTGAAGTCGGCGTCACTTCCGCGCGCCGTCAATCAATTATCAACCTTATGACAATAGACGCAAGTCGCAAATTTAAATGACTCCCTTCTAGCAATACAGTAAGACGTATACAGCTGTGTACATACAATATCTATGTATGGATTACTAGTACCATTATGAGGAATATTCTACATCTCTCCAGTCAAATCCGACGTACATTTCAAGAATTTCATGAAAATTTATTTGCGTTCGCGCCATAAACGTATACTATCACAAAAAATGTACCGGAAAAAAAAGTAAAGAGGTCAGCAATAAAGGCCCCCGAAAGGACACTTATGTTTTATTTACATCGCCGGCCGAGTTCCGAGCGTAAATAATGAGTCGCGAGGCCGCGGTTCAGTGAAACAACAACATATCACGCTGCCTCTAAAATTGAATAATCGCAAGAAACCAAATATCAAGGTCATGCGGATTTCATATCAATGTCATATAACATCGTGCACATTAACAAAGGCCCTGCAACGAAATGCAAAGGGGCGGGGGTGGCCAAAATATGCGAAATCCTGAAAAATATCCCATTAAAATCAGTTTCGATAACTGATCAAGATGGCATTCACAGTTTTTATTGCGAAATATTGACTCGCACCACAACCCTCCGTGGCGTAGTTCCCGCTTTTAGCGGGAAGCAATCGTTCTGTCAGCCATGTTGAGACGCAGGCAAACATTAGTGATATAACACGGAAATAACACCACTACACAACTCAAATCCATCTTATTAGACGCGCACTATTACAGAGAAAATTAAAACAAAGACATATTTCACAACTATACCTGATTATCACTGATTTTCGCTTTATCGGTATCACCCGACATTTTTCCTACGAAGAAATTGAAAGCGAATTCCAAGCGTCTTCAAACACCGGACAACACAAATGCACGCACCCATAACATAGAAAAAAAAGTTAGAACGTTTTGTTATTTTCGGTGCATCGACCTTTACTTAGGTCCAAAAACCCGAAAAAGTATTAGTTTAGCTAATTGGACTAAATTATAATAGGAAATTCTTAATTAACGTTTTGTTTTGGTTCTGTTTCATATTATTGTCTAACAAATACAGAACTTTCAGTCATCTAAAATTGTTATCGTTGTTCCTCGTGTGTTTCAAGAAAAAACAGAAATGTTATAATGGTTGTAACGAGGATAAATACTAAAATAAAATTTTATAATTTAACTGCAAATAGTTCTGTTGTTAGAGCTACCATTAGGTCATAAATTAAAATGTAAGATGCATAGCTCAATTACTGTAGGCACAATTGAATTTATAGGTAATGTAGTTGTAAAGGAAATATTGCTTCCAACTTTAGCAGATAAGTACTTGAAGGAATAACGTTTCTATGAAAAATACATTGAAAAGATTGGTAGGTAGCGGGTATATAATTGTACTGGTTTTTTAAATTTTAAAATAAATCCTCTTTAGATTCATGTTTTAGCAAAATAGCAATAACCAAACGCATTTTCATTTTTAACCAAAGACAACAATTTTGACTTTTCTAAAACTCAACTGTATTATTTCTGTGAATATTTCAGAATGAAAAATAGCACAATCGCTGTTCTATTTTAGCTCGTTATGTTTCAGTTATATTTGAGAACTCATTAGATCATTCAAGTTGGTAGATAAATACACTAAATACAAAAAGAAATAAAATTGGTAAGCGACATTTAAAACATCTCTCATTTTGTCTATGGTCCGCGTCTTTCTCGCAACGAACTTGCGTTGCGAGAGAAACCTTTCATAAAGTTTTTGGGTCATTTTGATCCTTTTTAATGGCTGCGGTATTACGCGGTTGAATGTGAAATTGGGTTCAAATATGAGTGATTATTCTTCTATGGCTACGCTTCAAAACAATAGCCAAACGGCGGGATTTGCGGCTGCTGTACAACGTGCTAGATTGGTAAGCGCATCTTCTCTTTACAAAAATCGCGTCTATTGACATTTACGTGTTATTTACTGTTAAAATTTTGTGTTTATACCTTCAACATGGAAATTATCATTTATTAGAAGTACTTTTTATTCCAACCCGCCCTTTTCTCTTCATACCATTGATGTTCCATGAAGGATCATTGGTAAGATGCTTTTACCTAACCTACTTATTGATTGTAATTTTTCGTGGTGATAAATGAGTACTTTCTGCAAATACAATGCAGCTGTTAAGTTTTGATGTCTGTCCTTGCGGCTCGGATGATTTTGCTGGCGTACACGCCAAGCGATTCTGTCGCGGCAATACTGCGTTGTGGCACATTATAGGCGCGAATTATGCATCAGACAACAAACTAAATTCTGAACATGCTGTGAGTGATTCATAAAATAGGCTTGTGATAAGGACCAATCCACAATATCAATGTTCAAAGAAAAAGCTAGTCTTAAAATATTGACTCTAGCAATTTGGATCAATAAATGGTTAGTAACAAAGACATTTACAAATCAATAATGTTACTGTTTCCTCGCTATGCATATTATCAATAGAAGTATTCTAGACGTTTCAGCATATTTTCCCCACCAAACTCAAATATTATAACCACAGAGTGTTAATGTTTATAAATAATCAGTCAGAGGGACGTCTTAGGGGCGGATCAACATAAGTTATGGCCGGTTTGTGACTGCAACAATATAATTTGAACTGTGTCAGTTGTATCTTTTTCACTAAAGTATTGGAGGGAAACAAATTGATACAATTAAAATGATCATTTTTTGTCCTTGCTACTGTTGGCCACTTTCATAAATTCTTGGAAATTTAAGTTCCTATAGTGGCTCATGCAGACTTTGATAAATGTTTAGTGAGTAACCATATCAGTTCAAATAGAAGTGTTTGAAATTATTAACTTAACACTTGGTCACTATCATACAAAATTGGCATTGAAAAATAATCTTTTTAACAAAATGCAGTAATGTAAAACATAACCGTCAAAAATGTTCTTGGTGAAATCAAAGTTTGTAAGAGCCATAAAATTGTATACTAAAGAAGACTTGTTGCTATGGACTTACGTTTGAACAATTTCATTGCAAATTCATGACCTACTCTTTCGACTTATTAATTATTAATTGTGTAACTGATAGCAATGTTGGTAACGAGCGACACCATTAGTTTACAAAATACTTAAAATTAAATATTTTTTTTCTGTGTAAACATGGGTACAGATACATAGTTGGTTTACATATTTCCTTATTGTTCTCCAAGTTCTGCTATCACATGGGCTTGCAAACATTTATAAACAACTAGCTGCAAACCGTGTTTTCACCTGCATAAGTGTCGATCCCATGGGAATATCGGGATAGAAAGTAGCCTATATGTTAATCTAGTCTGTCAGCTACCTCCATACAAAATTTTATCAAAATTGGTCCAGCCGTTTGAGTGTGAAGATGTAACAAACATATAAACATACACACTCACAAACTGTCGCCTTTATAATATTAGTGTGATAGTTTTAACAATATATTTTTGGAATTAAGATAACAATAAATTGGAAAAGGGGAATGTCAGAAAAACTGTTATGATAAAAACTTGTTTCAAAACCATAAACTTGGATCAAGTAGCTGTGATTTCATGTACTAGGGTCTAAAATTGTCCATGGAATAAAAAAAGAAGCTAAATAAAAAAATGTGCCTAGCAACTGGAAATGGTAAAGGTAAAAATAAGTTTTCGAGACATTAAAAAGGTTGTATTCATCAATATTCTCTACAGGTTGCTGCTAAGCTCGAAGGAGGCGGAAGCAAGAGGCCATTGGAGGAGGGTCCAGAACCGAATGCGAAGAAATTAGCTTCAGTAGAAGTGCCGTATCAACAACCACAACCACAAATGAGGTAAGCTACTTTTATGCAGGTCTTTTGAATAATTTTGGAGTGTAATGCAGAGTGTAAGGTTAAGAGATAAAGAACATGATCCACACAATTTTCAAGATGTACAGTCAAAGCAAGAGTGAACAGGCATCTTCTGGGCATGCTTGTTCCATCATAGACCTCATTCATCGCTTACCATCAGGCATGATCAAGGTCAAGAGCAGGCCCATTCAGCAGAACTAATAAAATAAAAAAATTCAAAATTTGGATGGCATAGCATGGAAAGTAAGGTGATGACTACAGTTTCAAAAGTGTTCTATGAATGAAAATTTTAGATGCTTTGTTACAACCTATTGTAGCATCATTTTTTAGGGTTCTGTACCTAAAAGGTGCCAACAGGGCCCTATTACTATGCCTGCGCTGTCCGTCTGTCAGCGGGCTATATCTCATGAACTGTAATAGGTAGACAGTTGAAATTTTTACAGAGTGAGAATTTCTATTGCTGCTATAACAGCAAATAAAAATTAAAGTTGAAAATTAAAGGGTTCTCCATACAAGAAACGTGTTTTTTTGGACGTTTGGGGCCTTTTGGTACGGAACCCCTCGTGTGCGAGTCCGACTCGCAATTGATCGGTTTTTACCCGACTACGCCAGAAGGAGGGTTATGTTTTTTAAATGTTACTTTACAAATAAGAACAATAAAATTGTTTCCTATGAAATGAGAAAAATTCAATTCCAAAAGTTTCTCTACTCATGAAGACTCCTACTGTTATGTCAATTCACACTTGTAATTTCTTCAGGAAAAATTTTAAGATATGTAATTTGAGATTAAGTGTAGTATTTCGCCATGTTTGCAACAAGAATTTTCGTAATAATTTTTTGATTAAACTTAAATTTCCTAGAACCTACAATTTCGTGAAAATTTTCCATACATTCTTTTGCCAACCATTAATAACGAATATAGGTAAATTGGTGTCTATTTTTAATATTTTTGTCTTCACTGCCTATTTTTCGCAAGTCGCGTGTGTCAACCAACCCGCCCTCGTGCCTCGTACACAAAAAACACGTGTTTTTGCTGTACGTACGATTCGCGCGCGTCATTTTGCGTCAAAGAGACATGTCACTTGCACACTCGTAAAAACCCGGGTGCTAAACAAACTCTACATAGGTACTTATTTCTATAGGTTCTTTTTTTTATATCAATTTGAAGCATCACGAAGTTTTGTATGTCATGCATACCAAAAATGGACGTCTGAAATAAAAGATTTTACCACGTGTCGAAAAATATAACACTTTTTTTTGGCAGTCTTGTCAAAAAAGAGGAATTCGGAGCAACTCCAGCAAGTTTGATCTAAAAAAAATCTCCAAAACCTGTACAGTGTGTACTAAAGAAATAAATCGATCAATTTATGTTGTACGTTATTTCTTTTACATGTGTAAATTATCTACATGACAAGCTCGCTGCATGCGTAGCGGAGTTTCACAACGGTAACCCGATAAAATAATCTTTCGTTTTTTGCAATTTACTTACATATTTTTAGTAACTTACAACCTGATCATACTGACCTGCAAATTACGAAAAAAAACGTAAGAAAATTTTAACGTCGCCGGACCTTTGCGCATCCCTCTTAGGCGAAAACGTCAGGGTAGCCCGCGAAATTAAAATTTTCCAATTCTAACTCAAGGGGGAATTGCAAGAATCGAAAAAAGAAAACTTTAATTTCGCGGGATGTCTTAAGGTCGGGTCACATTGATCGACGGCCTTTCGCACTTTTCCGATTGAAAAGGAGCACACATGCTCTCTTTTTGTACTTTTTGTATGGCCAAACCGTCGAACGCCGTTGATCGCCGCTGGAGCGCTTTCGTCGCCGTTGATGCGAAAGGATGCGTACGTCGTTCCATACCTTTTTGTATGGACAAACCGTCGAACGCCGTCGATCCCGACCCTTATCCTAACCCCTTTAAAACTTCGTTTGTTCGTAGTGGACCGAGTACCGCACCGGCCGCGAGCCGTGCCGCCCCACCCGCACCCGCCCCGGCGCCGCCCCCGCCCCCGAGCGCGCCCGGCAACCTCATGCCCGACCAGACGCTCAACGAGTACATTCGGGTGCCCGACAAGATGGTCGGACTTAGTAAGTATCGACACCACATAAAAAGGAAGAGAGAAATTGCAATATAGGCACTACACTTTGGATCAAAACAGCTATTTAAAAATGGCAAGAAAGTCCAAATTCATAGCACTTATTTCAATTAAACATAAAGCATTTTTTAATTGTCAAGAAGTGGATCGGCCTGAAAGATAAAGTTAGTTGCCCATTTCAAATCAAGAAACTCGATGGACACTCTTAAATAAAGTCAATAATATCCTGTAGAATGGAATAAAAAAAATCAAAAAACATAACAAAATATCACGTGATATTTTATGTTATGTTTTTTTTTAATTTTTTTAAGAAAAGTAGGGAGCGGTTTCTACATGGTGGCAATGCAGGAGGCATCAGAATCATGTACTGGATCCGTGGTAATAGGTTGGGCGTCGATGTCCCTGCCACACACGACTCACGTTTCGCTAGTTATATTTAAGTCCCGTGACCCTCGGGGCGAGTCTAATGCCATCAACATCGCTCAAATTCAGACAATGGGCTGCATACTGTAAGAAGCAGTTGAGCTTGTCACCACCAGACTAAAGAGATGTTCGAATATATAAAATAACCCCTAAATTACTTACCAACTATTTAATGCCAAAATTAAATGCCATGTGCTTTGTCCACAGTAATAGGTCGCGGTGGAGAGCAGATCACGCGCTTGCAAGCAGAGTCTGGCTGTAAGATACAGATGGCGCCGGACTCGGGCGGCCAGCCCGACAGACTGTGCACCCTCACTGGGTCGCGAGAGGCTATCGCGAGGGCCAAGTAAGGACTAATACTAGCTACAGTACGCGGTCGTTCAGAAACCACCGAAAGTTTTTGAAATCTTCGGCTTTCCCTTCTTTTTTTTTCGGGTAGAGTGTTGTCTCTGGCACTCTAACATGTGAGTATCTCCATTATCTTTCTTAACAGTCGCGTACTGTAGATGTCCTGATCCCACCATCTCCTTTCCCTTTTTTCTCCGGCCCGACTGTGTGACAAAAAAGAGAGGGCTATGTTTTTACTATAGGATTGAACAAATTTTTAGGGCTTCGTTAGGTTTGTGCGGAAATAACACAATTGATTGAAAACTGCTTATTTTATTCCAACAGACCAAATTATAATTTTTACGTTCTTATCAATTTGACAACAACAGACACCAAAAAATAAAGAATAAAGAAAATTTACATCAAATACGATTACAATACCTCTTAAATGAGGTTTAAATCTTGGCAAGAACAGCTGATGCACACGAACACAGTCCGCACTCGGAAATTTTAGATGAATAATTGATTAGTTATTTCGAAAGGTATCATACAGTCCTACAGAAGGGATTTAGATTTGATTTTTCTTAAAAGGAAGGTGAACCTCCATTAATCTAGACAAGTCGAAAGCCTCATTAACGTTAATTCAGCACACTGAATCTTACAGATCTCAGGGACCACAGATATAACATGGTGTTATATTTAGTGTAACCAACACTAATATTAGGCAGTTTGATGATCAATACTCGTGCTTTCGTTGTATTAGATGAGGCCTATTTCATCGATTTTATGTGTCTACCCTAAAGAGACTGTTATAGGTAAAATAACTGTGAACGTTCTTTATCCTTCTGACGTAGGGAGCTCGTGAACCAGATAGTGAACCACCGCGGCCGCGAGAACGCGCCACAGCACCCCGGCGATAGCCAGGCGGGCGGCGCCATGCCGCCCATGCCGCGCGGCGGAGGCGGCGGCGGGGGAGGCTCTATCACGGTATGTCCCACTCTCTTACTAACGTGCGGTGGAGGTACAACTACTGTTCTACAATCTATGTACATTATGAATTTATACTTTTGAAGCTGACCGGGGATTCACCAAGAAAGATGACCACATCTTTATGTTGGGAGCCTATTAACATTTACTGGGAAATGTTATAAATCCCAGTCAATTTAGTAGATTGTTTAGACCTATTGGAGTTGCTATGTCAATAGTTATTGGTCATGGTAACAAGCTTCATCTCATGCAGCTTGTATTTCGGAGGAGGCTGATAGTCCTTTTTTTTCGGCTGGAAAAGGGTTTACTTAATGAAAATATCATTATAAAAATACTAGACTGTCTGACTACTGGATTATGGGTACAGACGCCAGCACATCAACCTACTACAATCTGTCAAATTTCTTTAAACGATTTTCAACTTTATCACTTAACAATAAGGTTCAAAGTTGATTGGGAAAATGTGACAGTTTCGGGTAGGTTGATGTGCTGGCGTCTGTACATCTCTAGAAAAACCTATAATATTAATAGCATTTACTAACAAGTTTTTTTTTCATATTATAACACTTCTCGGCGATAAAAGCGTGATTGATGTATGTATTCTGTACATTTGTCACGACTTCGCACCCAATCTGCTGGGTCGGCCCGTACTATCATTCTTTATAGTCGGTCATTGTACTTACCTCTGCCATAAATGGGAAGTCGCAGTATGAATATTAGCATAGGTACTTTTTTTTCAACATTAGTCAAGATTATTTGTATCATAAAGTGACATTATAAATGATGGGCTGATTACATAAACAGTCTTCATACACTTTCTCACAATTTTTAGAAGTTAATACAAATCTCCATACAAGAAAATATTGGTTTTTGAAGCAGTTACTTTTGGTGATGACCTATGCTGACTACACAACTACAACACTTGTTCACTAGGCACTCTCACGCGACATGTCTATTTTCGATTACCGCTTTTCTTCATTATTATAAGGTTGGCTGGTAGAAAATGTCTTATGGCGTTAATACCGCCTTGTGTGAATAGTACACAATACTAATATTATAATAAAGAGGTAACATTTGTGAGTTTTTATGTAAGGGGTAATCTTCAGAACTACTTATCGAACTGAGATGATAAGTGTAATAAGTTTATTTATTTATTTCTCTCTCCACAAAGGTTAGCTTATAAATAACACCTTAGTGCTAAACCATACATACTAAACAAAAGCTCCTTTGCGAGAGACTGGAGTCCGTGCTAGGGAAACCCTGTGTTACGGATCTCCAGGCTCCCACCACAATGTTTAGGTGCTGTATTTTACATAGCACAAGTTTTACGATAAGTTAACAAACATTTTGTAACTTCTATGGAAGAGAAGTAAAGAAAAATAGGTTAAAGTGTCATTGGATATACTTTATGTTAAAACAAGAAATTTCACGCGGACGAAGTCGCGGGCAGAAGCTAGTAAAACTATAAACCATCAATAGTTCAACCAATAAAAATAAATCAACCAAAGGTTTGCTCAGGCATCTTGTAACTGGGTGTTAAAGCTAAGTAAAGGCGATGTCCCACTGTATGGAGAATGTGTGGCCGACCGGTAGGCTCCACCCTCACAGGAAGTAGTTATTCCAACTTATCTGAATCCGCAGGGCAACCTACCCATCGGGCGATCGGATTGGGTGCAAAATTGTGACGTAAGTATCCATTTTTATTCATTTTATAATATTTCATATTCATTTTATAACTGTAGCATAAAACTTATCACCTTCATTTTGTAGTTAAATGTCAAATATGCATGTTTTGTAAAAGTATTCTGTATTCCTTATGTATATAATTATGTATTTGTTGTAGTTTAGTATTGTAAATTTGTAACTATGTTGTTATTAAAAAAAAAAAACATTCAAACATGTCATAGTATTAAGAAATTCTGAAAATGACATCAGATTGCAAATAAGATACCATAAATATTTAGCAATACAATAAACTGGATAGACTGATGTTGTTCACCACTTTACAAATGCAAGATTTGTATATATTATATCATTGCACATTAGGGTGGTCCTTATTCCTAAGAAAAAAAAATGTTTTCTTTAATTTCGCGGGGCACCACGTAATTTGATTATATACCATAAGAAACTATTTCAGTATTTTTTTTTTTTAATTTTAAATGACATTTAGGGGTCGCTACCAAGGTTTGAATTTTAAATAAAAACTCAAAATCTGTATTTGTTGAATTCTTTTATTCATTAACCTTACTTTGATTTCTAGTAGCTTTACTGAGTCCGCTACTTGTAGACGCCATTTCAAGTTGAAACACGTTACTATGACTTTTACAAATAAAACGCGTGCGCTCTTGTTAATGACTTATTATAATTACTGAAGTGCGGGGCGGGCTAATCTAGACGCGTCGGTACAGAAGAGGGTCAAGAGGAGGAGGGGATAAGAAGCGATTTCACTTGCACGTAAAATTTCATATAAACACTTAAAATTAAACTTTAGTGAAACCATCATTTAAGCTGTCCTTCAACGCTTTTTGTAAAAACTTTGACAGATGGTAGCGACCTCTAAATCTTAACAAAAAAAAAAGAAAAAAAAACTTATTTCATATTTAGATGTACATAATAAAATGACAAAGTGCCCCGGGGATAATTCAAAAGTCGAAAAATAAGGACCACCCTATTGCACATGCACATCAATAGCAAAAACGTATCTTACAGATAATCTTCAGAGATAGTGCCTATTGAGACACTAAGAAACAGTACTTACTATTTAATTCTACAGCAGGAGGAAATAATGCTGCCGGGTCCCAAAGTGGGCCTGATCATCGGCAAGAACGGCAAGACGATCAAACAGCTGCAGGAGCAGTCTGGAGCAAAGATGGTGGTCATTCAGGATGGACCTAACACAGAATATGTAAGTAAAGAGAGATAATCATACTATTGATAAAACTTTTTGGGGAAGACTATTTCCTACTTACTGTCTGTATAAGTACAGCACCCTAATTGCGTAACACACTATCTGAAGGATATTGCTAATACATTGCTTCATATGTTCGAAACATTTGTCTGCAACAACGTAAATAACGCTATGAATGTTGTTGAACTGTCAAAATGAAAGCCATTGCTACTGATAGTGTGTTACGCGATTTCCTCGTTGATCAGCCTATAATATTGCTATTGCTGGGGCACTGGCTTCCTCTCAATGATCTTCTTCTTAGCGTGTTCGATAGCAATCTAAATGTACTCGGCCCAGAATTCGGCCACTTGTTTGGCGCCATCACTAGCGTCCATCAGTTCCTGTAACGTGCAGCTGACAGGACACGCAGGCCACGATATTAAGTGTCCCATCGTTTGTGGAACAGCACCACATTTACACTCCAAGGCAGAGTCGTCGATAAAACTCCACCTGAACAGGTTTTCCTTGCTTCGGCCAACCTGGGTCCGGAGTCTGTTTAAGAGTCCCTATCAATTTTGGCGCGCTACTAGATTAGGTAACTATCGGAGCGCAGTGTGTCTGTGTGCGTTCGAATTATAGCTGATAATGGTAGTGTGCGTTGAAGCGGGAACAAATAATCTTGGTCCGTAACCGCTATTATCAGCACTCCATAGTTTTTACTTACTATAGGTTCCGTAATACTGGATGGATTTTATTGTGATTATGACATGTTATGTTTAGGTACCCTATAAAAATATGGTAACCTAGTACGGCATTCACTATAGTAAAAGCAAATTATAAAGTGTGACCAGCGAATAAATATAAGGTACGTCTGAAACGAATTACACGTGTTATTGTTTACCTAATACAGAACGACGGGGAGGTCTGTAGTATTCGCTCGCTACAGGACCACAGACCATGAGAGTATAGTATAGCGAGCCATTTTGTCGTATTATAAAGCTAATCAATTTATTTGTATACAAGGTGGAAAAAACTGGCGGGACCTGGAGGAAGTACTTTAATATTGAAGATTGCTTTTATTCAAACAAAACATTATTTTGTTTTAGCCTACACTAATCTAATTAAAATTTATATTTTCCTATAATTACGTTTTTAATTTCAGAATAGCGTGAAAAAATAAATACAAGACCATGACAAAAACTAACAGAAAAGAGAGAAAAAAAATTATAACACGTATCTTTACACGCATTTTATTTATTTATTTAAACTTTTCGCACAAAAAAAAGTACAAAGGCGGACTTAATGCCTTAGGCATTCTCTACCAGTCAACCAAGGGTTGTGAAGAGATTAGATGGCAGGTGCTTAGGTTGAGAGGAACAATGATAAAAAAAAAACTATTAGAATAGAACTAGCATTTAGCATTTTATTCGTCTTAGGAGTTTAGTACGAGGTGTTTCGAATATCCATAGAACGTGCTTTTCTAGAGTCAACAATTTCGGGTAGTAAACATGTCATATAAAATTTTTTAAGTTTTTGTTCCATTTTATTTGTCCAGAAATCGTCGTCTTTTAGTATTCTTTCGACTTTCAGAGGCTGATCCGGTCCAGTCCACACAGCAAACAAACATAATGGTTTTTTTGTTATATGTAACTGGCCCTGTATTTGAAAGAACCAGTCGTGTTTGGTGTTTACAGTAGTTCTTTCGTTCTGAACACTCCAAAACTTGATTTTTTTCGCTTTTATGGCGTCATCGGCATTCATGCCAAAAGCTGATAAAGGGCACTTTATTTCTATTAAACCTTCAGCAAATAAGGCATCTGGCGTAGCACCCAAGAAGAAATATTTGTCATCAATGTGCAACCCACATTTTTGAATCACGATATTTTCCTGCTTCGCTAATTGTTCCAGGGCAATTGATTCATTAGTTTTGCCATGCTGGATGGCTGGAACGTGGCTTATTGAATAGCTATAAAGCATGTTCTTTACAAGAGGCGCTGAACTGATATTTTCACGTCGCTTGCAAACTTTTGAAAAATTTGATGCTGTTAAAAGACACCTTCTTAGTTCCAGCCATAGAGCGCTTTCAGCTTGCAATATGGTATCTCTTTCGATTTCGTGACGGTCCTGTATTTGTTGCTTCAGATTTTCCAAAAACAGTTCTTTGGCGGTTTTGTATTCATCCGATGGCATGTCAGGTTTTTGACATGCTTGTCCGTAGTCAGTAGTGTCAGTGTTAAAAAAAATAAGTTTTTTTGGTAATATTTTCTTCGTCCTAGTATTTTGTATATGTTTTTGCTGTTCAAATTTTTTTACAGTAGCAGATGGGCTTTTATTGAAAATAGTTTTATTTAGTGTATATATTGGCGTTCCTGTATTATAAGCGACTACTGCCGCGTAACATCTTAGCTCGTAAGAGTCTTTCAACGCATAGTTTATACGTTTTCCTCCTATATATTTTGCGACGATAGCATTGAACTGCTCAGCTCTATTGTTATTTACGTTGTATAGGAGGCTTCGAGCATGATATGCCAAATTGGATGCATTCACCTTCAGTTTTTGCATCAGTGTTTTAATTTTCGGTACATTGTTCGGTTCCAGTTTTTTTTCAATGGTGCAGAAATAGTCTTCGCAATTACTGTGTTCCCCAAATATGTGCTTTGGACTGTTTAAAATGTCATTTTGTAGATTTTTTATTTTGGCTGACAAAGGCAGATTTTGAGCTGTCCTATATCGAACTGCTGATTTAACGGCTATCCGTAAACGTTTAAGGCGATCACTGTTGAGCAGTTTTCGTTCACCTATTGGAATCGATGTATCCTTCGTCAAGCTCAAGTTCTTTCCGTTATAATTGCGTAATAAATGATTAGAACACTCAATTTTTTCCACGCTAATATTTGGATAGGGTCGGCTTTCCAAAATATTCTTATACGTACTCGCGTCGCCGTCTGCAATCAGTTTAGAATACACTAAATTATGTACATCCACAGACTGTTTGAAGCCGTCTACTATCGCCGCTTGCTCCATGCTTGTGGACGATCCTTTATGATTCGCATTGCATTGGTGTTCAGGAGGATCTTGTTTTTTATTTATTGCACGCACACAAACTACACAGTACTTATTTTTTACAGCAATATGCAGTACTTTGCCTGAGTTAATGCCTATTATAGCACCAACACCTGCCAACGAAGAATAATTTGTGCGGTAGGATCGTTTACACCAACTCGCGTCTGCTGTCACGGATATCTTTGGTATTCCAGTGGGAGTTTTTTCAGTAGCTAGAGCACGTTCTTCAGCAGCTGCTTCTTTCATTGTGTGTTCGGCGGTTGATTTCCACCAGTCATGCAGATTTTTATGACATTTGGAATAAATATTATTGTTCATTGTTGGCAAATTCATTGAGGAGGCTAATTCGTTAAGATTTGCCCGGCCACATCCTGCCATAATTGTACCAGATACAACAGAATGATTAATATCCATTCCACTTTCTTCTTCGTCGCAAGCGTTTAGGTAAAAAATACTTTCACACATAGAACAACGCAATACAAATTTTGATGAAAAACCTTGCCGCTTTTCCTCAATTGTTTGGAGACAGCTTATTTGACATCCAAATTTTAAAGAATGTCGCGAAATCTCTACGAGTTGGTCAAAAAAGTACTGGTAGTCTATTATTCTTCTTCCTTCAATTTGTATTGGCGTAGCAGGCTGAAATAATATAAGGTGTTTGTTATTATTTTAATCATTGAAACAGGTGAAACAGAAAGGTGTGGTCGGATATTATGAGGAGTAGCATCCATATGTACAACTTTCACTATGAGACTTTGGAATCGCAAAAAAATCTGCTGTTTTATACAACCTTTCAGCCCGCTCGACTAATGTATATGGAACAAGTGATATTTTCTTCGATTTCAGATTTGATCCCATACTAAAGTTGTTCATATATCGGTAGTTGATCACACCTTTCCTATAAAGTAGTACAGTAGATAATAGTGTTAAGACAAATAAATGAATGTTTCGAACTTTTTATTCTAATTTGGTACATGTAAGTACGTACTTTATCCAACTCCACGACTAAATCTTCTAACGAATCATCGAGAGAACCAAAGTTCGTTGGGAGAGGCGTTTCTTGAATTAAATCCATGTTCTGAAATTACATTAATATTTTAAATGCAAAATCTTAGATGTTTGTTACTCAATCACGACGATAAGACTAAACATGTTTACATAGAACTTGGTACAGACGGATATAGATTATAATCCTGGACACTGGGTACCCTATAAAAATATTATAATGTCCTTTCACCACACCCATATAGCTAAGACACATTACAGTACCCATTTGCTAGTAACTGAATATGTTTGAAAAAGACATACTTCCGTAGTTTTGTTGTTTTTTGTAAGTGACCATGCTCCTGAACTCCCTGGTGACTTGTTCTCCTTTTCATCCCTATAGAATATAAAAATAATTTTAATTTATTACAAAGAATACAGTGTTTCCACAATAATCAATAATTGAAAAATACATTGTTTCCCCCTTTTCACCTACTGATAACGCGCCTGGTGAAACCTGTTTGTTAGTGTTACTGAAAATAATGAATAATACATTTGTTAAAAAACTAGCTGACCCGGCGAACTAGGTACCGCCTCAGAACCAATAAATGTTGTTCAATCCGTTCTCGAGATTTCATAAAAAAGCCGTTCCATGAAAAATGTGTGAGAAAATGAATTATCTTCATTATTATTTAAAATAAATACCTTGTGTCCCCATCCTTTACGCTGATCGATGATGTTCCAGGCAATATCAGATTTTTGGAGGACTTCTGCCTGTGTAATTCTCTACAAGTACAATTAACATATTTTTAGATTACCTATATTAATAATAGTAAATTATAACAATTTTCTTAATTAAAGTGATGGCAACAATTATTATTTACCTAAGAACTTCACATGCCTTTCGTGTTTTTTCAACTTTTTTCTTTTTGCCTTTGATTTTTCCTTGATAATATAATTCACTTTTTCGACCCATTTTCTAAAAATATATACACTATTTTACTGATAGTACAACAATACAAAACATTAATATGATGTATGAATAAAATTAACAAATCACTAAGTTTCACACTATGAAAATAAAAAAATATATACTTACAGTCTCAAAACTGGTTAGGCGTAGTAATTGTAGTAAAAAATCACGCGCGATTCGCGAGTTGCGTCGGGAGCGGCGAACGTCACAGGCGACACAGGTCCGTCGTCGAGAAGCCCTTGGGCGCGACTGAATGCATCGAGCGAGCGCATCGATTTATAAGGCATTATTTAGATATTTTACTACAATTAAATAAGTAGTCATAATTAAAATATAAAAATTGAGTATGGTAGATAAACACCTGAAATTTTAAAATATTTAACACTTATTGTTATTTTCAATCAATTCTTACGCGTAGACGACGGTTTTGCACATGATTTTATTGGGTTTTTTCAGCGTGTTCAACATTTTTTTACAAGTACTAATTCATTAAACTTTAAAAAAATAAATTGTACACTTACTAATATACTATATGCCCAGTATTTAGGATTTTTTTTCAGATTGTTATTTGCTTCCAGTAGGCTAAGAAAGCAATTGAAAAACTTGGTGTTTCATGCTTACGTAAAAACGTGTGTTAGATTTTTATTTTTCCTAATTTATATTAAGTACTCATCAAAATTTTAATTCGTAGACATACTAGATTAATAGGTGATAATTAACTGTGTATTTAAAAAAAACACTAGATAAGTTAATTTTATTGAGAAATTTGCGCTGAAAAAAATTGAATTTTCTGTTTTTAGACCGCCAAATTGATAGGGACTCTTAAAGACTTCCAGGTTACCCAAGGTAACTCATGTCCAGGTGGGAGGCCCTTAGCGGGTGGAACGAACCCTCTCAATGATAGAAAGTATACTTTAATCAACAATGTGGGCCCAGTGTGGGTTGGTGGTTGGTGGATGCCATTATGTCTTTACATAACAGTAGGGCTAAGCTTTTCGGTTAGTCAATAAGTATAAAAATAAGTTTCAATACCAGCATCCAACTAGCATCTCTTCCATGAGATTGTCAATAACACCAAGTCGTTGCTGGCCTTCCTTTAGGGGCTGGGTTGGAGCGAATACTCGCTTTGACTTGGAGTTGTGGACACCGGCCCGTATTACCTATTACTACCAGCATCCAAAGACTTGAAAAACACGAGAAATCTTATTCATATCGATAATATTTCCATCTAATCCATAATCATGCAAACATTACTGCGTCAAATCGCGCCTAAGTTTCTATACCGCTAACAGGGGCGGTAGTATCACAATTACCATTATTTCAGCCGAAAGACGTCCACTGCTCGACATAGGGCTCCGTCAAACATCGACTCTTCGACCGGTTTTGTGCTTCTCGCATCTGATATGTAAGGTAGTATGCATAAACGAAATTTAACAATGTAAATTAATGTTCAGGAAAAGCCGCTGCGTATATCAGGCGACCCAGCTAAAGTAGAGCACGCTAAGCAGCTGGTGTATGAGCTATTAGCCGACAAGGACATGCAACAGGGCGGCGGGCCCAGGCAGCCGCAGTACGACGACCAGTACTCGGGACACGACCAGGGCAACGGACTCGCTACCAACTCCACTGAGGTAAGGGTGAACAAATTAAGCAGGACCTACTCACGATAGTGACCCTACAGGAAGATGCTTGTTTGATGGTATATCTACCATCAAACAAGCATCTTCCTGCAGGGTGTAACCTTCCGTGGTTCATTTGGAAATCCCTGAAACGTTTCGGAACCCATGTGGGAAGGTGTAAGTCGTACCTCGTAAAGTGGGGCTATCTCGTTGGAAAACGGCTACAAGGTGTGGATGTTGCAAGCTGTGTCACAAGTTATGCTTCACCTCCTATCCTGCCCTCTGTGCCCCAAAACATGCAGCGAAAGTGACCTCTGCACTGCCACCGATAACGCCGTGGAAGTGGCGAAGGTTTTGACTAAAAAAATTTGAATAACAGTCAACGTGTTAAGCAGGAAAAGATTGTGTCTAATCAATTGCTAAGCAAGCGCAGTTCAGAAAGGCAAACGGTGCCAGAAAAGAATCCTTGCCTTTCAGGATAATATTAGAAAAAAAAAATTGTTATTTCGGAATAATTAAAAGAGTACGAATGTCATGCCAATATCCTTTAGAAGCGCCGCTTAAGATCTCTATGGTACATAGACTATAAAAAAAATTGTCCTGTCAAGTTGGTCAAATCCTGCTTTCATTCTGTCAGACTGTCTGTCAGATTAAAATGTTTTTAGTGGAATTTTTGAATGAAGTCATTAATGACAGCCCACTCCAAAAATTTGAATAATTGTTCAATTATTCAAATTTTTTTCAGCAGTGACAATAACAAACCATCTTGTTATTTATCAGGTACTAGTACCAAAAGTAGCGGTCGGCATCGTGATTGGTCGCGGCGGAGACATGATCAAGAAAATCCAAGCAGAGACCGGATGCAGGGTGCAGTTCCATCAGGAGAGGGACGACGGACCCGGAGACAAGAGGTAATGTGTTTACACTCATGGTTTCATGAACGGATATGTAGCCAAGAGTCACTTGTTTTTTTCCTTCATTTATAACCAAAAAGTTTCATTGAACACATGTGACATCTACCAACCTGCACTGGGCCCGCGTGGTGGATTACAGCCCGCTCCCTCTCACCGAGAGGAGGCCTGTGTCCCAGCAGTGGGAACAGTATAGGCTGACTATGCTGACCGAGTTTCTGTAAAGAGTTTTAGCTAAATATACAAATGTGATACAGATGTTACCTGCAAGGCAAGCCGCACCAGGTGGAGCAAGCCAGGCAAATGATTGAGGACCTCATCTCAAGTGTAAATGTGAGTATACACATTCCTGATTTTGTTAAGAAACTGTAGTTAAAATTATAGGTTTATAGCTCATCTCAATTTTAAATGTTAATAATAAATGTGCATTCGAAATTCACGACATCAATATACAGGGTGGCAGGGACATCGACGTGCAAACTGTAACCATTAATTCAGCACATGATTCTAGACCCACTTTCCCTAGCGTAAAAAAAAGAATCCGTCATTTCATAATAAAGTCAATACCTATGTGGTCAAAATGTATGGAACAGCAAAAAAAATTTTAATAATGCGAATAATTTCCTTAGGGTTACCCTCTCACAGAGAGGTGGCCTGTGTTCCAGTAGTGGGAACATTATAGGCTGATTATGATGATGATGCTGATGCCTGGGAGAGGCTAATTACTACTAGGCTACAGTGGGCTGGAACTTTTCACCACAGTATTGGGTTAGGAATACACAGAGTGTAATAATGTGCCTACCATAGGGTAACCAATAAAAACTGGACTGCTTCATAACATTAATAGAATAATGGTGGTAACATTAATAAATTAATTACTATTACTATTTCGGGTCACCCATAAATGTTACTCAAGTGAACGTGCCCCTCTGTTGGCAGCAGTATTTCGAGTGTTCAACCCAGCTTTACGCATTTGCCTATACGCAGACCATCGAAGATAGCAGCTAATGCCTCTGTTTTACATGCAGTAACGGTAAAAATGGCTGGTTGGCAATGTCCGCATGTAATTATGTGATAATATACAGAGACGTGAGCAGGAAGTGCGGACGGGGCGCGGACGCGGCGGCTCGGGACAGCGCAACGGCGAGCGCGGCGGCGGCGACTACTCGCAGTGGCAGGACGCGCAGGAGATCCGCGTCACCTTCACCGTGTCCAACGTCAAGTGCGGGCTTATCATCGGCAGAGGTACGTACAAGCAGTTCAACTCTTTGTGAAGGAGTTTGTCCAACAAAGAACCAGTTATTAATTTCAGCAAAATACTTATTCCATTTTAATAAAATGAAAGCTGTAGAAGAGTCTTTGTAAAGGCGCTTGTGGAGGGAAAGGCGTTGGTGTATTACGGTTTGCCGGGTATGGGCGTCGGAGTAAATATCGGCAAATTTGAGGCTGTCTTTGTCTCTGGGATGACAACGCTTTTTTGATGGCTTGTTGGTAATTTATACTTCCGAGTTACGTTAAGCCGTTGGTTCTGCGCCTGATCTCCATAGTCGTGTCGGATTGCCGTCCCGATCGGCTTTTTTTTTTATTTATACTTCCTAATGCTAGATTTGCGCAGGTGGAAAGATCAGCTCACAGTCAAAAATTTACCATTAAAAAGCATGTATGAATAGTTGCACTATAATTGTGATCACATACTTTGTCTCAAAACGGTGATGGAAAACATCGTGAGAAAACGGCATGTCCTAGAAACAAAAATTTGAAGACATGTGACATCTATCAATCCGCACTGGGTCCGCGTGGTGGATTATGGCCCACTCCCTCTCACAGTGTGGAGGCCTATGTCCCAGCAGTGGGAACATTATACGCTGATTATGCATACTTTGTTTAGGCGGCGAGGTAATAAAGCAGATCAACGCGGCTTCCGGCGCGCACTGCGAGCTGGACAGGCGCGCGCAAGGCTCGGACCGCAACAACCGCACCTTCTACATACGAGGACACCCCGAGGCCGTTGAGCACTGCAAGCGGATCATCATGGAGAAAGTTGGCATGGTATGTACTTGTACAACTTTATTTTGAACTAGCTGCGAGCCGCAGTTTCACCCACATAAGTCTCGATCACGTGGGAGTATCAGGGTAACAAGTATCCTATGTCCTAATCCAAGTCATGGTCTACCCTGGTGTCAAATTTCATCAAAATCCGTTCAGTTGTTTTAGCGTGACAGCGTAACAAACATACTAAAAATCAAATCTTTTGTCTTTATAATATTTTAGAGTAGCTGCGCCCTGCGGTTTCACCCGCATAAGTCCCGATCCCGTGGGAATATCGGGATAAAAAGTATCCTATGTCCTTTCCCGGGACTCAAACTATCTCTATACCAAATTTCATCTAAATCGGTTCAGCAGTTTAGGCAGTTTAGTCGTGAAAAGGTAACATACAGACAGACAGACAGAGTTACTTTCGAATTTATAATATTAAGTATGGATTAGATAGAATAATATTTTAGTTAGTAGAATCTCAGATATTAATCGGCTTTTGGGAACACAAATACTCATGACTAAAGTTCAAGTCCTATTGCAACTGTTTAGGTGGCAACACAATGACATGATATGGTGTACATAATAAAGAGTATTCTATTCTATGAATTATCTAAAACTTATTGTCCTATTCTGTATTTTTACTTTGCGCTCCCATTGCAGGCTAAAGGATAGTCTTGTCTTGTCTTATCTCTTATGATACAGAGACGGCATAGATATTGATCACCACACTTACTCAAGGATTATTGGTGATTTCAAACTCATATTTTATCATAAGTACAAGTTTCCTCATAAGTTTTTTCCTTCATTGTATGTGATGTCCCAGATAAACTAAGAAATATTTGCCTAATTGGTACTTAAGGTAATAGGTAAGGTAGGTGGCTAGGTGGTAGGTAATAGGCGGTTCCAGTAATAGTCAGGAAAATATTTGAATTGATTTCTTATTGTAAGCTTTCATCTCTTTAGCCAGTGAACTTCATCAATGAAGGCAATGGAGGTAACGGCGGCAATGGCAACGGGAACGGTAACGGTGGCAACGGCGGCGAGTACTACGGCACAGGCGCGGGCGGGGGCGGCGGGCCCCCGGCCTGGGGGTACAACCCGCACTGGCACCAGCCGCAGCAGCAGCAGGGCCCACAGGTACATAAACTGGTTCATATAAAATTGACCCCTGGGTATTTGCTCCCATAGTTGTCACAAATACAAGTTACCAGTTTTGGAATAAAGGGGGTCAATTATTGGAGATAATGTTGAATATTAGTGAATTAATAGAGGTCGCACTTAATCACTCATAGAATAAAAGCAAACTGGCTTGAGTCCCAAAACTAACGGAAAGTTACACTTTTCGTACTTGCCCTTTTCAATTGTTAACAAAGGAAGTATAAAAAAAATACTCATAACTTGTTGACCTAGAAAATATTCACATAATTTTAATAATCATAATCTCTTTTTACAACATACTTTACTTTGTCTTGTAGCAACAAGTTCAGATCAACCCAGCGACTGGACAGCCAGACTACTCTCAACAATGGATCGACTACTACCGCTCCTTGGGACTGATGCGCGAGGCCGACGCCATCGAGGCGCAGGCTAAGGTGCAGGTGCAGGGCATGGATGGTGAGGAACCCTTCTGATTATTAGCATTTGTTGTGTTATAAGACTTATAAGCTACTAACGATCCGCCACTTGTTTGCACGGTTGTTACGACTTGACAAAACATCGAGATTTCTTGATTACATGGAAGTTTAATATTAATATGTATTACACATAAACCTTCCGGAATCAATTCTCTAATTGATGGTGAAAAATGTAATAAAAAACAAAACGGAATGAGAATCATACCAGTTAGCACGATAGTCGTGGAACGTGGCGGCGTGGAAGATTCATATTTAACAGTGATAGTTCCTTGTTCTAATGACGGACGTAGCTTTAAGCTACTACAACAAACGAATTCAAAATGTTGAACCTGTGTGTTCAGGTGGCGGCGGTGGCGGCGGGGGCACTCCGCCAGCTGTCGGCGCCGGCGCGCCGCCCAGCGGGGGCCCCGGCGCGGGCCCCGGGGCGGGCCCCGGCGCGGCCGCGGCCCCGCCCGGCTCCTCGCAGCCCGACTACAGCGCGCAGTGGGCTGAGTACTACCGCAGCATCGGCAAGCTCAAGGAGGCCGAAGCCATTGAGGCGCAGATAAAACTGAAGGTTACTATTTTTTTTTACTTATCTAAACACCTACATACATAAACTCACTCTTTTCCCATGGGGGTTGACAGAAACCACAGAACGCCTGCTATGATCCTTACAATCATACTCCTGTTGCTTCGTTTACGTTAATTTATTTTGATCATACACGCACGCACAAGTGACAGTGAAGATGATCTACAAAGTCGAACTTGTTCTCAACCTTCATCTGCTGATCCGTTCTAAAACATTATCGTGTGGCGCAGACGACGGGCGGCGGCGGCGGCAGCTCCACCCCAGGCGCGGGCGCGGGGGCGGGCGCGGGCGCGGGCGCGGGCGGCCAGTACGCGCAGTACGGCGTGTACGCGCCGCAGGTATACCCCGGCTACCAGCCCTACCCCTACCCGGGGCAGCCCAACGCCGAACACCACCAATAGGCCGTAAGTATCAGCCCGCACCACTCGCATAAATACTTACACTTATCGTGCTTACTCCAATGACACATCTGCAGAAAGTACCACAAAAACCCACATTTCATCTAACCAGCCTTTATCCAACTGTTGGGATAAAGGCTGGTTGGGGTCGGGCTTCCAGTCTGACCGGATGCAGCTGAATACCAGTATTTTAAATGGAGCAACTACCTATTTAACCTCCATAACCCAGTGACTGGCTAACACTATAACTTACCTCTTGGTAAGATTGGAAGCCCACACACCCACCCACACATGTAGACTTACCGTGCTTAGATAGCACATTTACGAAAATACGCGACGGAAAGTTCGACGGTACTTCTGAAATTACCTATAATAATTATGATTGTTTGTGTGAATCCCTCTAACAGAGAGGAGGCCTGTGTCCCAGCAGTGGGAACATTATAGGCTGATGATGATGTGTGAATTATGACTTGCGGCTTAATTGATCGCACGGGTATCTCATATTCATATAAAATAGCGCGACTATCGCTTTTGTGTAGGACGTGGCCAAATGCATACGGCCGAAGTTATAGTGCCAGAAACTTTTCAGGAGGTCTACTCTCTAAGCACGAAAAACCATAGTTACGGGTGATTTCTGGCACCCTAATTGATAAATATAAATCTAAATCATTTTGAAGGATATTGCTAATCCATTGCTTCATATATTTGAAAAATTTGTCTGCTCAACAACGTAAATAACGCAATGAATGTTGTTGAACTGTCAAAATGAAACCCATTGCACTACTGATAGCGTGTTACGCAATTACCCCGCGGATCACCTACGAACATAAGATTATTTTGGAGTTCGACTTCGAATGAATGACAACACGATTTGACAGGTGTCCTTACTCCTGATCTGTTTTTGCTCGTCCGAATAAAGTTAATTAATCGGGAGTAGGATTCATTCTGATGTTTCAGACTACTCTTAGACGGGCCCGTATGTTAGTTGATGGACTTAGAGAGTAGGACCCCTGACCCTGGCTGAAAAAAAGGAATGAATGAATCTTGTAACAGTAGTCAGTCCCACATAGATTTGTGAGACTGACGTCGCGTAGATTTGCATAGGAATCATAAGTACGCGGAATTTCTGTCGCGTGAATTCGCTCTGGTGTGCACATACTTTTGTAATTGTGTATGATGCTAGCTGTCGAACAGTGTTTCATGTACGATACTACTATTCCCGTTCTATGTAATTGGTTGTGTACTTTTAAGTTGTGTGCTTAGGATAACTTGTTCTTATGATACTACATGATACGTTATTATGTTCATATTTGCCTGTTTTTTTTATTATTATTATTATTTTTGATTTATTCTATGACATGTCGAATGCTCCCAACTGCTTTAATTATATTTTAATGGTTCCGATTTTTTCTTCGTTTTTGTTAAACAAATCGTCGCTTTTATAAAGCTATGTTACAACCCGATTCGAACTTTATAGGGGCTCTGAAGTGCGCTACTCGCGGCGCAGTACCTCACCCCTCACTCCCGATGACTGGTGAACTTGTTATTGCGCAGCGACTCGCCTCGTGTTCTGAGCCGCCATAAAGTTTCAATCGGGCTGTACGTATTGTTTGTTTATTTCAAAAAACAACATGTACGTAATACCGAAAATGCCGTAAATAAAACCTCTTCAATTATATCATTTATATTTTGACAAATGAAATTGCAATACTTACAATCAATATAAATTGTGATGAATTAATGTGAATTATGTACCTACTATGTATTTATTTTATGTAGCTTATTATTGCTTACTGTCGATTGGCGTTTTTTACTATAGACAATTGAAACAACATGTGAGCAATTTATTTAAGTTGTTCCAATTGCCACTATGACCCTTAAATGTATGATATTGACGTGTTATTTTTATTTGAACAGTATTACATCCAGCATGTTTAGGTATATTTTGTGTACTTGTATCATAGGTGATTGGTTTATTTTTACATTGCAAATTAATCTTTATTTTACAGGCATTTTCCGTTATATATCACAAACGTATTGACGAAATGCATGTCTTAATTTATGATATATTCTATTTCAGTTTGCATGTCATTCAAACATAATGTAAATTTATAATATGCTATATTGACGTGTCTAGTAGTTATCTGTAAGATGTGTTGAACACCAACTGTTTAGTGTGTGTAGTGTTGCAGATGTAGGCCAGTTCCGGGGTTGCCTGCTCGTGAGCGCAAAATCCACATTTTGTTACGTAGCAAGTGTTGCCATGTTCGTTTGTTTGTGTGATTGCAGAGCGTCGACGGAGGGCCAGGAGACCAGTCGCCGCCTGACTCCCCGTTGTACATTGTAACGAAATAGTTATTATCTTGGGAAATGAACGCACCGTACAACTACTGCAACGCCTAGCTGATCGCTACCTACAATAAATAACTTGCAGTTGGCGCGCGCCTCTAGATCTGAGCCGACCGCCACTCCACATACAGATACACATGTTCAAACTGTATGGTCTGATTATTATTTTAAAGCTTTTAATTGTTATTTATGATTGTAAATAAATACAAACAAATCAATTGACCACTTGGCACCATTTAGACGTCTACTCACATCTAGAGTCGCCGTCTTGAACAGACAGTACATAGGCACATATCACATATTTATTTCTTGTGGGTAACTAACACTCTTGAACATTGTCAACAAAACGTATATGATGCGATTATTTTTTACGAACTCTATATTATTTAAACTTACGAACGGCTGTGTGGTTTATACGAACTGTGTTATATCATGTTCTATCTATACTGAATTGTTATGATTGTTTATGTGCCAATATTGATCATTTGACATGCCAGTCTGTCCAGGTATAAGTTAGAAAGCCACACTGCCTAAAAAGATGTAACAGAATGATCCGACCTACCACGGAGCTATAGAGAGAATGAACGAAAGCGGACACCACGCCGCGAGGAGCCGAGGTAAATGCACTGTGCTGAGTGACTAGTTGACACGCAAACTGTCTTATAAATACTTGTGTAATATCCACGTGAATTTGGAGATCACAAATTTATTTTTCCAGAAAATCAGTAAGAAATCATGAGAATAGAACTCCCAATTCATGTAATGAACTATGTTTAGCATAAGTTAGGTTATAATTTTTGGCGCCACATCTCTCTGGACAGCTCGTAGGTTGTAATGCTGGTATCAGTGATGTACGTTATTATAGCCTCGGTTTAATTAGGTGTTAGTCTATTGAGAAATAAATGAGATAAAGGTAATGTAATACTATCTACATTCCTCTCGACACTGTTCACTTATGGTTCGACGCGGCTCACGCTCGACTCGGCACCGGGGGCGCAAGCCCCTCAGACTTGTATTAATTTTTAAGCATATAAAGTGTATATTGATTCACTAGTGTGTTCATTTTATTTATAATCATGGTTTCTGTCCACAGTCCCTGGAGGTAAGTGACCCTAACTCTAACAATATAAAACGTTGTGCTTTTACTTTTTCTCTCACGATATTCTGAGGTTTTTACATGTCGATTGACATTGTTTTATTTCGTGAATTTTATTATTTCTGATATATTTTTCGTGAAGGTGTTTAGTAATTATAATAGGATCCTTGATTTACTATTTTACAGTCACAAGATATTTGGCGTCTGGTGAAAAGTTTAGTAGGTCAGATTCTTTCGAATTGACGTCGAAACCGTATCTTAATAAAAATAGGCCTGTATAAATTTTTGCCACACGTCAAAAATCGCATTGCTCTACAAGCGTATATTTGAGTTATTATGTTATTTCCTATTTTACTAGGTGTAATCCTTACGTTGACATCTCGTAGATACTAATCTCATGGTTCACTGTTTTATCGTATTCGTTTTATGATGTTTGCATATTTTAAATGTGCTTTTCACAGAATCGCATATCCAGAGATATGACATCACTTTTCTTACAAAATACTGACGAGCATACTTCACCACAAAGGCGGGACATCTTTGACATGCTAACCAATATTTTTTAAACATTGATAATGTTTTTGCGTTACATATTGTAACATTTCCATGTGTCTCTCTATGCCCTCTATCTTATACTTGTATTTTTACATCGCTGTGTACTTGCTATGTTGATTTTGACTATTATCTTGTGTGTATGCTATATTTGCATCTCATCATGTGATTGCCTCACTACCCTCATTGTTGTCGATCTGTTAAAGGTGGGAGAAGTACTGCCACTCGTTAATATCATTGAAACTGACACAAAAATGATACAAATAATGTTGGAATATGGCGGAACGAGCACGAATGCTGAGATAAAGGTGGTATTACTGAGATTGTCTTGGTAAGTTTTACTATAGATGCAAGGATGAAATTAACTCTGATTATCTGGTTACTCTCAAACGTCATGCCAAGCACAGTTAGAGTAGACGAAAATATTGAAACTAATACACAGCAGATCCATGAGGACAATGCCCATGGAACATCTTGTTAGTATCACGTACTGAGGGTAACCCAACTATTAAAACTGCATACGTATTTTGATTAGTGTTTTTAGTGGCATAATGACAAATATGATCTAGGATACATTGAAAGGGTTTAGTTCTGTCTGGCTTAATGCGATTTCTAAGAAAAGTACAAAGTAACATCAATTGGCTTAGGGTCACTTTCAGCTACAAAGAAAATCTTTGTCAAAATTTTGCTTAAGAACTTCGATCTACATAAACATTGAACACGGTGTATTCATACATACAATTATGTGTATTAATTGATCAATTTATTCTGCACACTGTAGATAGCTGACTAATGCTCGCTTTTTGAAGTATTTTAACCGTAGTTTTTCTATTTTATAGTGCTTTGGTTCGATATCGCCTTTCTGAACACTGAAGAATTCGCTTCGACGAATCCATAGCTATTGAAAGTTTATCTGAAGACTTCAAAGACCGGGCAAATAATGTGTGTGCAGTTGAATTATTTATAAAGCGTTTGAATGCACTTAACAATGCGAAAACATTTGAGCTATTTTATAACAATAACAATCCAAAGACGATTACCATAATTATTATAAATTAGAAATTGTAGTTTTATTGGTCGAATATGATAAAAGTGCGTTCACCGCTTTACGTTTTGGACAAATCGTGTCTAGTCATAATCGATGATTTTTAATTTTATATTAGTTGTATCTATGTTCAACCATTTCATTTTGCATTTTAGCTTGGTAGCCATCGTAATAAAACAACAGTTTATTCAAAATTATTTTTATTTCATGTTACATCTATATTACTTACATATTTTTGAATTTGATTACGTTATATTGGTTTTCACAGCGGCGACTTAGGGGTGATACAATAAATTATATTAAAACTATGTTTTGTTTTATTTCACAATAGATATGAGACAGCATAGTTGTTATTAGGACCTGTCTTTAATTCACTAGATATTGATTATACCTAGATATTCAATTAACCTTATATTGTACTTTTTATCACTGTTATGTTAAAGCTATAACTCACTATGAAGGTCTAAGTAGTTATGGATATGTCGCAGCTACCTTGCTCAATTGGCCTTTCAGTTAACAACCTAGTCTTTGGAAGCCGAACTCGACGGCCTCTCGCGCGGAAACGCTCGGTCGCTCGGCTCGCGCATGATTGGTCACAGTTCTAACTTAACACATTTGGTCGGGGTGCCCCAGCTTAGTTACTGCGACCATTTCGGCTTGCGCGCGGTTGGTCACAGTTCTAAGCTAACCCATGTGGTCGGGGTACCCCGGCTTAGTTACTGGGACCAATTCGGTTTGCACGTGGCTGGTCACAGCCCAACCCAACCTTTAACCCTTTAACCGCCATCACCTTAATATTACGTGTTGTAAGCATATTACCTCACTCGCCAAGACGGAATATTGCGTAAAAGTCATGTCATTTGAAAAATGTTAAATAAATGTTGAATTTACTTACTAAATCTTAGTATATTTCGTGTTATTACTTTATTTTTAACAGTACCAGATACATATTTTAGCTAATTGAATGAAATAACTAATGATTCTCAGTTCGCGATACGTCTAAATATCAACCTACTTCGCCAAACCCGTGATTTCACGCAGACTAGTGTTGTACCACATATGAAGTTCCTGATGCTAAATTAATAAAAAACATCCTGTTTTTTATCAAACTATCAACTAAATATTTACCTATTCTAATTTCATAGTTTATTAACGATTTTATTATTTATAAAAAACCCAAGCTTAAGTGATATAATATGTAGAAATCAACAAAGAAATAAAAATTACCGACTTATTCCAGAACGTCACTAGTGCAGGCGATCCGCGAACGCCGTCGCCTTAATTTTACGTACGGCTCAAGGTCAACTAAAGTCATTTTTTAAATAAGCGTCAGTTGCGCTAGCGCCGTCGCCGTGATAAGACGTGCTTTTATATTATTAGGTCTAGGCTAGTGACGAGAAGTGGTCGATGATGCTATACAACGACGAAGAATTATTAACGATATTGCAACCATCAAGCAATGATATTAGTAGTAGTAGCAGTTCAACAGATGGCGATAATGAATCGGTAAATCACTGTTTTGTTTTTCTAGTCTGTTTATTTATCCTAAAGTCAAAAAGACAGCTAGCAAACAATAATATGTGTATTTACGTATTTATTTTGTATTAAAGAAAAATTAAAGTTGATTTAGTTATTTTAATTGTTGTTAATATTATTAAGTGTCCCAATATTTTAACACTTGGTAGATTAATCTTAATAAACAGATCAAATTTTTATAGATAATGATATATTATATGTCATTTTTAAATGTCGTGCTGTCATTTTTGTCTGCAGGATAATAGTCTAGATAAAGTTAATGTTTTTAATCTTCTTTTATTTATCATTTATACATATTTCTTATATAATACAAATTTATTTTAAATTGCTACAGGAACACGAGGAATTTTCTACTACTTGGAGTGAGACAGCGTTCACACCTGAATTGTGTGAATTTAATGAATACATAGCAGGAATTAATTCAAATGGTGTTGATTCTCAATCTAAAGAATTGGACTGTTTCTTACATTTTCTAGGCGACGAAATTATATTAAAAATAGTAGAATTCACTAATGCTCAACATCAAAAATTTATACGTCGCTGTGATATAAGTTTTTTCGAGGCTACAGAATTAAAAAGAAATAAACCTTTGATTAAAAATGAGTAAGTTTTATTTATTTCATTAGTTTATCGATAACTATATTTTACAACACTATGCAAAATTGTACCTAAAGTTTGCTGGCGCTAGATGCACTCCACGCGAACTATGACATGGCGGTTAAAGGGTTAAAGGGGTTAGAAGATTTTTGTATGGAGGGTGGCCCTAAGGTCAGTCGCCATTTTGATTTTTTTTCAGAATCGCGGTGCACAACAAAAGTTATATATTTAGATAGAGGACACTTATACAAACAAAAAATATAATATAACATAATATCCTAAAGCGTCAGGTTTCGGAGTTATTCACCGAAATATAATTCGAAAACAACAAGGATTTTTTTGTCTTTTTTCCCTCCAGGTAAGCATATTGAACTATTTATTGAGGTAATAGAAACGTTATGAAACCTTTATGGAGAAGAAACAAATGAAGAATAGACATTTTTAAAATAAATAATTAAAAACGGCTAACAGTGGTGGCCAAGTGGTAACAGCCGCGACTTACGAGTTGTAGGTCGTAGGTTCGAACCCAGACAGGCGCTTTACTTTGTGTAAATTATTTCATCACCACTGCTCTCAAAACGGTGAAGGAAAACATCGTGAGGAAACCGGCATGTCCTAGAACCAAAAATTCGAAGACATGTGACACCTGCCAACCCGCACTGGGCCCGCATGGTGGATTACGGCCCACTCCCTCTCACCGAGGAGGCCTGTGTCCCAGCAGTGGGAACATTATAGGCTAATTATGTATGTATTATGTATGTATTTATAGTTCGTTTTTTAATCCCAGAGACTAATCTGACATTTAAGTCTTTTGTGTTTTCGTTTTTTTTTTAGTATAGAAGTTTGATACACTTGTCAGATTAGTCTCTGGGATTAAAACAACGAACTATAAATTGCCGTGTTTAATTATGTATTTAAAAAATGTCTATTCTTCATTTGTTTCTTCTCCATAAAGGTTTCATAACGTTTCTATTACCTCAATAGTTCAATATGCTTACCTGGAGGGAAAAAAAACAAAAAATTCCTTGTTGTTTTCGACTTATATTTCGGTGAATAACTCCGAAACCTGACGCTTTAGGATATTATGTTACATAACATTTTTTGTTTGTATAAGTGTCCTCTATCTAAATATATAACTTTTGTTGTGCACCGCGAGTCTGAAAAAAAATCAAAATGGCGGCTGATTTTAGGGCCAAAACCTTCAAACCCCTTTAGGCCGTTTAGTAAATAGGCTGTTAACTGAAATTAATCTAGTTGGCTGCGACAGATACATTTACCTACATCACGTTACTTGTATAATTATTTAGTAAATAGTACAAATTGACTAGATTTTATTAAAGTAGATACACCTCATGTTATAAAGTTCTATACCTACTTAGAAGAAAGTGGAATCTGCGCACAATAGCTTCACATACCGCAGCTTTGTTTTTAATGATCATTACAATTTATTTTAAAATTCAACTATTCTAAGTAAGTAATGATGGCAGTGTAAGTATCAATAGTTCTGTTCATCATCCTAAAAAAACGTCAGTACCTCTGCCGCTGATTGCTATCAGTCTCGTCACCCGACGTGCAGGAGTTGAGAGATGCTGTTGATGCACTTGACGTTCTGATGAGCTGCGAGAGCCGGGACAGCGGCGCTGTGGCCCAGGGTTGCAGTGGACTACCAGCCTCGACGACTGGCGAAGGAGATACTCTGGGAAGAAGTAGGTTTCGAGATTACATCTGGTCATTATAAGTTCAGATTACACCGGCTTATTACCTAATGATTTATTCCTAAGTATAAATGGTTAGGCACACTTGGGGCGGATTTTTCAATCGACCGATAGTTTTATCGGAGGAATAATTTTGAATTTTTGACAGTTCTTCCATACAAAATCTGTCAGACGTCAATTTTATAATAAAAATTATCTGTCAATTGAAAATTGAGCAGTCCGTATGGAGATTAGATTAGTTGTTTTGCCGTCACTTTATTCCATTCGTCTACCTAACTTCTCTTGACCTTCTGATAGCGTCGAATACGTATCTACATAAAAAAGAATGGGTCTATTCGGGTGATAACTTTACCTATTTCGTCTGTGACGAGCGGTTTTCGGTCTTCGAGTCTTCACGTGTTTGTTCGATGCCTGAGCTGGCGCAGCACTTTCAACGTCAACTCCACTGCCAGCCCCTATCGAAAGAATCGAATGAGCTCCATAAACAAAATCCATACTAATATTATAAATTCGAAAGTAACTGTCTGTAAAAAGCTGGCGTGAAAAGGTAACAACCTTTTCACGCCTAAACCGCTGAACCGATTTAGATGAAATTTGGTATAGAGATAGTTTGAGTCTCGGAAAGGAACATAGGATACTACTTTTTTATCCCGATATTCCCACGGGGTCGAAACTTATGCGGGTGAAACCGCGGGGCGCAGCTAGTAAGTTATAAAAGAGCCGTTGATTCAGATCTTTTTGTAACGAACCGAATAGATTTAGCGCCGAAGGGGTTTCAAAAATCTCTGTCGTCCACCCGCCACCGTCAACAAGTACCAACAGTGATGTCCCGGTGACTGCGTGTGATGGACACGCGGTATCGTCGGCGCCTTCATCTCGTTGACGTGGCGTTGGACAACAAACGACCTTAGACCATTTGGTTATTCCGACCATTTACGACCGAGACCATTAAAAGGATTTCCACACGTCAAATAGATTGTGATACGTTGGCAAAAACAAGTTCAATCTAAGGTATGAACTGCACTGCTTACGTCTTGTAAGTAAGCGTGTTAGTACCTACTACCTGGTGGCAGAGCTTTGCATAAAATAAATGCTATTTGACAGCTGAAAGTTAGGCAGGTACAGTCGAGTTCATTAATATATTGGCAGTGACAATGTTTCAAAATATTGTAAGCGTTAAAATGATCATGTTCTATACAAACTTAGACATCAATAAAATGTTTTCATATAAACTGTTCATAAGTATGTTACGTTAGTGCAGTCAAAAATATCTGACTACTCTTCGGAACATAAATATCTAAATACTCTAGATTTCAATAAATTTGTTGCAACCTGGGATTCATAAATATCTATACAGCTTTGAATATTCAACTAAATGGCCTTTACCATTAAATTTATTTTTGCTTGCCGGAGCAGAAGTTCGAGTAATAATGCAATATTGCCATTGAAGGATGTCATAAAAGACAACTTCAAATTGATTTTGTTTCAAGATCTTTTTCATAGAAAAATAATTGCATAGATACGGTATTTGTGAACCTCACTTTGCGCTAAATAATATGAACAAGGGATTGCGCACAATTTTTAGTCTTTGTCTGTAGTAATATTATTGATATAATGTTGTCACATATTTGTGATGTCACAGATTGTTGACAATTTATTGTACGGCAAAGCTGTTTCGAGTTTTATGGAACTTACCATTGCCTATATATTTTTGGTTCATGAACACGCTCAGATATTAAAGAACTCGACTGTACCTACCTACTTAAAGTGTACGTACCAACTACAAACATTGAATGCTCCACATGGCCTGGCGCCGGTAACCCGGTGGCAGACAGGATGCAAAGAGGCCGTGCTGCTCTGATTCGTGCAACGTCTGCAATCGCTCTGGTGAACAATGGACTTATTCATTTGAAATCAGTTAACTGAAGTACCTACCTCAAAACCTACTTGAAAATAATATAACAGGCACAAAAAACAGAACTAATCCGTATTATGAATATACCTAATAGGTAACTAGCGATGGTCTTCACAGACGTGACATGAATCGCTTTAGATTTCAACAACCAATGTGATTTGTGGATTCCTACGGCTGGTTTCACAGCTGTACGGGAGACCCGTATGGGCCGACCGTACACAGGAGACCCGTACGGGTAGTATCCGCAGTGCTCTGAAACGATGTGTATCAGAATGGCTGGTTGCCTGTGGATTTGGTCTATGAGAGTTGATTAGAAAATTGCTACATAATTGCTTATATTTGCTACATTTAATAAATAATTGCTACATACTATATATATTTAGAAATAACATATTTTTTTTGTACAGCCATCCTGACGTTTGGTTGGCTGGTCGCCTCCTAGTTTAAAGCCAAGCATGCAGAGTTTCCCGAAATGTATTGCGTCAATAATTGCTACATATTTGCTTCATTTATCTAATTTAGTTGTATCTTCAAACATATGTTAAATAAAGGATGTAGCAATTATTTTAATTATCCCAAGTAAAAGTGCCTGATAAAACAATAAAGGCAAATAGTTGCAGTGTGTCTTCAGTCAACGGTATTGCTACTTTAGGAGGCTATTATTGCTACTTTATGTTATGAGTAGGTAAGTGGAAGTGGTGGCAAGTGGAAGCACATTAAAAGGATATCGTAAATAAAAACGTCAGGTCGTTCATAAGATTCATTTTAATAATATTACAATTTACTTAAAAAATATTCAACTATTAATTTACTTAATTTCCATATTATTTGCTGGTAAATCTGACTTACTTGAAAAATACTTTATGTATTGCAAGAAAACCTTTTTTTGCTCTTCGAGTGGCACAACGAACTTTCTTCCCCTCTTCATCGTCACAAACACCAAAACCACAGATTATATAATAGTTACCCAAAACATTAATTAAAAATTGGTTCTATAGGTAGGTACTTGTTCCTTATAATAACATAGATCTATTTAAATTGTCGAATAAAATTAAATAAGCCTAGACTGTGTGTGTCCCAATACGATATCTGCACTAGCAATGACTAAGAATAATTGTTATAATGATAATTATTGGATTATTGAGGGTAGGTACATATTTTTTTTTTAACGCAAGAATCGCATTACTTACGCTGTTGCCAGAGCCTAAACGATTAAACCGATTCAACATAACTAAGTATTTGCCTTTATTGTTTTATCAGGCACTTTTCCTTGGGATAATTAAAATAATTGCTACATCCTTTATTTAACATATGTTTGAAGATACAACTAAATTAGATAAATGAAGCAAATATGTAGCAATTATTGACGCAATACATTTCGGGAAACTCTGCATGCTTGGCTTTAAACTAGGAGGCGACCAGCCAACCAAACGTCAGGATGGCTGTACAAAAAAAATATGTTATTTCTAAATATATATAGTATGTAGCAATTATTTATTAAATGTAGCAAATATAAGCAATTATGTAGCAATTTTCTAATCAACTCTCATAGACCAAATCCACAGGCAACCAGCCATTCTGATACACATCTGAAACGATGATTCAGCACGATACGGTTGCTAGCAGGAGACATGCGCTGTACGGGCTCAACCCGGAGCAGGTCGTGTACGGATCAAGCCGCGTCGCTGTGAAACGATGTTCTAGCGCCTAACATGTGCTCCCGCTCCGGGTGCCCGTACGGGTCTCCCGGATAGCTGTGAAGCCAGCCTACACGGTACCACATTGTATATCTATAGACAATTGTGGTAGCGAACAAATGGGAAATAGAGACTCCCACTATAGTTCAAAAACTCCCATTAGTTCTACCGCGGAACTGTCCAGTAGAACAAGTGGGAATGAGAATCCCAATAGTTCTACTATTTCGTTATACCTAATATCGTAGTACTAGTGAGAAAAAAAAAATCCCATTAGTTCTACCGTAGAACTAGTGGGGACAAACGTTTCATATGTGTACGGTGGGTCTGCAGTGGATTTGTCTATCACAAGCCCCCGCCAAGCTAACTATAGTAGGTATGGAGGGTAGAGGAATCTAATTCGCTCAAAAAAAGATCACTGAACACACAGAACTTTGTATTCTCAACTCTGCATTAGATTTATAATATCAAGAAGCCTAAAATAAAATTAAGTACAAGTTTTTGGTACTTATATCTCAAATAATCTACTAATTATTTTATAATATATAAGCAGGAATCTACGATTTTTAATCTAATTGAATATTTCAACTAGCAACCCTGCAATAAATTGAACCATACATAATAACTTAAACTGTCACTGTCAAAGTCGATCAACAAAAGTTGTTCTTGTCAAGCCGTGCCAACAAGCATTATACATACTTCAATACTCTTTGATTCAATAGTTGTGAAATCAGTTTTTCTGGTCAGTAAATAATGTTGTAAAACTGATCAAGAGCCAGTATACTATTGTAGTCTTGGTGATCAAGTGATCATGAAGGAGGAAGGTTCATCAGCTAGTGTATCCCTCAGTCGTGAGTCTCGAGCCATAGAAGAAGACTTTATAGAAACTTATAAAAATTTACCTGTACTTTGGGACAGCGACCATAAACACAACACAAATAAATATAAACGAAATGAAGCGCTAGACGTCCTGTTACGAATAATAAAAAGATGGAATCCGTCCGCGACTCGCATGAATGTCCGACAGAAAATAAACATACTAAGGTCCACATATAGAAAAGTCTTGCGAAGATATTTAGCATCTAAATGTATTGGGCCGAATGGTGAGGTAATTTACGAATATGAACCTAGAAATTGGAAGTTTCACGCACTGAAGTTTCTTGAAAAAAATGGTGATAACAACGATATAGCTGAAATCAATATGGATGAGAATAACTTTGAAGTAAGTTTCTATCCATTGCCCACGTATCTGACCTTGATACCAAAATTTGGACAAACTTCATTTTGATTTGACTTGATGGCCTTATGCTACGACTGATCCAACAAAACTTTTTTTTTTTATAGGATGAATCCAGTAATGAGTCAGCATCAGAAAATGGGGAGCCTTTATCTCACGCTAGTGATGTCTTAGCATCGATATCTGAAGATGAACCACCAAAAAAGAGATTTAAAGCCAAAAAGAGTAACAAGTTTGTGAAGGTAGAAATAGAAGATGATTATTATGAACAAAATGATAATTTATTAGACAGAGAACTGGAAGCTATTGGAGCTAATGTGACTTGTAAGCTAAAGAGAATGGATCCACTGCAAAGATATCATGCTGAACTATTGATAAACAAAGTTCTTATAACTGGCTTGAAGAACAATTTGTCTGATGATACTGACTTGACTGATGTGTATAGAACATAGTCTATAATATTTTTTTTTACATTTAAGCTACCTAAATTAAATGCTATTATCATTAGCTACCCTAATTATATTTTTATAACAAAAATATTTTTTAATGGTAGGTATGATTATCAGTTTATCACAAATGTAAAATGACTACCATATTTAATACCTAAACAGACAGAGCACTTGCTCTGTGAAAATTAATTAAAAAAGCTACCTACTTAAGTAGCGTTTTTAATTAATTTTAATAAAAAATAAGTAGATACAGACGCCAGCACATTAAACTACTACAATCTGTCAAATTTCTTTAATAGATTTTCAACTTTATTGCTAAAGCATAAGGTTCAAGGTTGATTGGGAAAATTTGAGTTTCGGGTAGCTTGATGTGCTGGCGTCTGTACCTAGAAGATTAGACTTTAATACATACATAAATTCACGCCTTCTTCCCATGGGGGTAAGCAGAAACTACAGAACGCCACCTGCTACGATCCTTACATACTCCTTTTGCCTCGCTTACATTCACACAATATCTGCGATTCTGCGGGGTAATTGCGTAACACAACATAACACAAGTAGCAGTGACTCGTTTTCACAGTTCAACAACATTCATTGTGTTATCTATGTTGTTGAACAGATTCATTTTTCGAACATATGAAGCAATGGATTAGCATTATCTTTCAAAATGATTCAGATTGTGATTGATAGTGTGTTACGCAGTTAGGGTGCTGGTCATACACGCACACCAGTTGCGAGTACCTACTAAGTACGCGGAATCTATCCTTTCTGAAGAACATCACCAACAAAATGACTATGTCCTCCTCCTCCCGGCGTTTCATGTCCGTAAGGATTGAGGAGCCACATCAGATTTTTAAAATCTGATCTCACCATTATTTAGCAGCAATGTAGCTTATTTTGCAGCACGAATTCTAGATTTAGCAGCAAAATATATCACTAGTTATTTTAATGCAAAAGTGGCTCCTCAATCTAAACGTCTGAATTGAGGAGCCACCTGGAACTCGTTAATTAATAGATGAATATTTATGAAAATTTTGTATCATTTAGTAGCAATTTTGCATATTACCGTCTAAAAATTTAGCTTCTGTAGCGCTAAAATGAAAGAAAATACAATACTTTTAATATGGCTCCTCAATCTAAACTCAAGAGGTGAATTTCTATTGGATGTGAGCGATCAATTAATATATTCGACATATTGATCATTTAGCAGGTGTTGTGTTTGTTTTTGCAGTATAGAAGTAAAATAGTAAAACAGAGTAAATTTTGTATATGAACGCATTTTCTTTGGCTCCTCAATCCTGACGTTCTAATTATATATGTTTGACTGTAGCCACCTGAGATCTCAACGGAATCTAAAGCCAGAGATACTAACATTTAGCAGAAATGTCTGCTAAATATATCTGCACAGTTCAGCAATGTATATATTTTGGATTCTGAAAAAACAATACTTAACTATTGTCTTGTAAATTCAGTGTGTGGGGTGACCATATTATACTCGTATTAATGAAACCAGGATAAGTAATTTATTAAATTTATATTTTCATAACAGATTATATCTATCGTACCTACGATTTGGTTATTTAGCAATCAATTTCGCTATAAGTTATAGAATGAATGAATATTGGCTGATTAGTACTTATACGAATTTTAGAATCGTAATCATCGTAACAGAACATCTCATCTTTCAGTGTAAGATAGTGACATTTGTAGTGGCCCGTGCCAGTTTCGTTAATTGCAGGAATAAATTCTATAGCACCTACTAACTGATATGATTTATTCGAAAACATTACAAATTCTGGTATTTCTCTCACTCTAAACTTTTCACAACCATTCAGTTCATATGAAACTGTGTTTGATAGAGTATACTTACACACAGTTTGGTTGTTACAAAACGTACAGTCGGTTTTTTCTTCAGCGATTAAAGTTGCATCTTCTAAACCTTGGATGCCAAAAACAGAAATTATGTTCAAATTCAAAGGCAAAAATGCGATCTGCCTGGATACTGGGATAAAATGGCACGAATCATTAGTACATTTTTTTGTAAAAATGGCACTAAAGCAATACTTCAAGGCTACGTGTTCAAAAATGTAAGACACGTTACAAGCAAATTCACAGTGGCTACTATTTACTGTAGTATCAAAATACAGCACGCCAATTTGGGTTCTCATTTTGTGTATATCACCGTCAGTAGAAGCAGAATCTGATAGAAGTTTAATATATTGCGAGATTAAATCTTCTGAGTATGTGTTTAATATTTCTTGAAAACGTCTGCTTTGATTAAAAGTCATGCTCAACAAATAAATGACCGAATCAAAGCAACATGTGTTTCTCAAATCTACTTTAATAGAATTTTCACCGATGGATACAGCATCGCATAGGTTGCCATTTTTTACAAATTTTACTTTTATTTTTGTTAATGAATCAGTATCGGCTTCACCCCTCCAATTCTCAATAAAAGAAGGTCGATCAGAAAAAATTGATTCGGCATCAAATGACCGATTAATCTTCTTAACTCTCACAGACTTTGTTAATTTTCTTTTTTTCACTTGCGTTTGAGATGTGTTTACTCCTTTTTGAGATTTTTCCATCTGGGTTTGAGATTTTTTGAATGAAAACTTCCTTTTTCGAGAGCGTTTAGTTTCTTTGTTCTGTAAGTCACTAATAAGATCATTTTTTGCCAGTGCGATTTCCCCGTCTAAATATTGGGAATGTATTTTTATAAATTCATCAATTCGATACTTTTGTAACTTTGTTTTAAAGAGCAATTTTTTCAAAGTTTTGAAGTAGCTCTCAATTCCAGATGATGATGGAACAGTATTATCAGCTTTAAAAAAAGAACACAATAAATTTGACCATAATGGAAGTTTTCCAAGAATCCTCCTAAATTCTGACATAAATGTTGGTAAAAAATATAAATTTTTATTATTTTTATGAATTTTCATTAATTGTTTTTGAAATGGGGCTACTTTATCATCCAACCAAATAAAAAAATCAATGTTTGCGGTGTGATGTTCTTCAGTTCCGAAAACTTCGTCGTCGTTCCGTTTGTCATCATCCACAAAGCTGAATTCTGCCGTATGATCTAATTCAATATTTTTCATTCGTAAGGCAAGTCGGTTTAAGGCACCTTGACAATTGGAACTTGCAGGACTTGAATCATCATCGTAGTGACTAAGACAAGTCTGAATCATATCACCGATGACTTCTTTCGCAGTTTCAAAATTTTCACACTCTTTTAAGAACAAAATGCAGCGAATATAAAAATATTTTATGTCTGGTTCTACATCATTAAAACATTTTAAGTTGTGCAAAGTTTTTACAAAATGACTTGTGTCAAGTCTGATAAAAGTAGAGGGCTTTTGTTCTTGAAGGATTGAACTCTGTTCTTCTAAAATTGAAAACAGGTTTTTTATGTATTCTTTTGTACTACTGAATTCTGTAAAAGCTTCAGTATTAGCTGCGATCAGGGCAGAAGAATCGTCTGAAATAATCTCATGAGGTGATCTATCAACTGATTTTTTCCATTGATTTAGCCAATGTAATATAGATTTCTTGTCGTGTGCATCGGTAACCATCTGTAATACTGGTACAGATTTTAATTTAAGATTTGCTGTTATCAGACCTGCATATAAAAATAATCTTTTGGTCATCTTTGTACCATCAGGGAGCCGCATTGTTTCAAAGAATGAGCCAGTAGCATCTATTGTAATAGTTACCCTTCCAAATTTCCGTAGGTACAGATTGTAATAATCAATTTGGTTCTCGTTCCAATAATATACAAAGAAATTAGGGTGTACACTTAAAGAACGGATTACATTTTTATGTGTACTTTTGGCCATAACCACTAGAGATATAATTGGATTGGGATCAAGCCGCTGTTCTCTCCTGGCCTCAGATTTTATTTGTCGCAAACAAGAAAGAGATGGCAACGCTGGTGTATTTACAACCTCTTTTTCATCTTTCTTAATACTTAGGATCTCTGAAGCCATTTCATTATGAACTACTATTGCAGGCTTGTACCTTAATATTTTTGCTAATTGTTGTCTTTTGTGGGGCGTTAACTTGAATTTCCTTGTTGGATTGTGTTTGACAGTTCGGTCTATATTCGTTATTTTACAGTAGATTGTGTGGATTTTATCAGTAGTTTCATAACTTTCTATTTTAGCATATGCAGTACATTGCGAACAATTGCCTTTCACAAAGATTTTGTTTTTTACCACTTTTTCGCGCTTTAAAGTCCAAGTACAAGGTAGTTTAGTATATTTATAAATGTTTACTTTTAATAGATTACTCCATTTAAACTTGGGCATGGTTCTGTATTTCTTATAGGTGGAAGTGCCTGTTCGTTGTTGATATGCGTATATAGGCTGAATTTTTTTCCAGTCATACAAGTCCATTTGATATGAAAATGTTACTGTATCATTTTGTGCACTATTCTCGAAATCAAAATCTTTGCTTTTAATTGACGTATCTGGGTCACTACTGCTACAACTTGCACTTTTTATACTATGTATTTCGCCAGTTGTTTGTTGCTCAAGAAGTGATCCATCGTTTTCAAAAAATATATGACGTTTACGTTTCAATGATGTATATAAGGCTATCGGGGTCATTTTAAAATCTAGTTCTTTGGAAATGGTTAAGAAAATAGGGTCAGTACTTTTAATGTTAGGATTTTGTAGTATCCCAGCATATTTATAAAATACTTTTTGTTGATCCTCAAGATCTACTATCGATTGGCGGCCTTTCGGCATAATGGTTCTGAAACAACAATATTGCGTTGAACAAAGTGACCTTTAGTAATTTTTATAGCCTGGCACGGCACGCCGAAGGTCGCAGGTTCAAATCCCGACTGGTCGTTGAATTTTTTCATAACTAAATATTAACAAATATTTTAGAACATTAAAGTGCTTCAATTTTGTCTATTTTAAGAATCGACCGTAGTATGTATTTTAATTTGTAAACTTCGAACCCGAACATACTGTATATTAAATAAATAAATGTAAAAAATAACAATAGTTGGCACAAATGTACTTACATTGAAAACAGGATATCAAACTGCACTTAATTATCAGTCACTGCACGATATTGCACATATTAATATCCCCACAACTTAATTATGATGACACAAACATGATGATTAACTTTATAATATAAGAAATCCAAGTTAATTATTTATTTCGTACATGAACATATTCATGATGTACAAACGAGAATACTTCACCGCTGATGAAAGTTTTGTTACTAAATAAATATTATTGTGGGTACGTAAGTGAAATATTAATTTGTATGTACCTACCTCTAAAATATGGTCACCTTACTTTACAAGACAATAGTTAAGTATTGTTTTTTCAGAATCCAAAATATATACATTGCTGAACTGTGCAGATATATTTAGCAGACATTTCTGCTAAATGTTAGTATCTCTGGCTTTAGATTCCGTTGAGATCTCAGGTGGCTACAGTCAAACATATATAATTAGAACGTCAGGATTGAGGAGCCAAAGAAAATGCGTTCATATACAAAATTTACTCTGTTTTACTATTTTACTTCTATACTGCAAAAACAAACACAACACCTGCTAAATGATCAATATGTCGAATATATTAATTGATCGCTCACATCCAATAGAAATTCACCTCTTGAGTTTAGATTGAGGAGCCATATTAAAAGTATTGTATTTTCTTTCATTTTAGCGCTACAGAAGCTAAATTTTTAGACGGTAATATGCAAAATTGCTACTAAATGATACAAAATTTTCATAAATATTCATCTATTAATTAACGAGTTCCAGGTGGCTCCTCAATTCAGACGTTTAGATTGAGGAGCCACTTTTGCATTAAAATAACTAGTGATATATTTTGCTGCTAAATCTAGAATTCGTGCTGCAAAATAAGCTACATTGCTGCTAAATAATGGTGAGATCAGATTTTAAAAATCTGATGTGGCTCCTCAATCCTTACGGACATGGCGTTTCCACTCACATCCGCCTGTAAATGGCGGTTAAAACTTACGAGTTATTCCCAGAGCTAGGGTGATCGTCCCAAGGCACATCACTCTCCACAGCACTGCTTTCAGACGCGACCAAGTACATGGACCTACAAAAATAGCCAATATACATACAAATTCACAACTCAATGTAAGTACTAATTTTATTACTACGATGAACGGAGATCTTCCTAGAAACGCTGAAATGCGGAATACATCGCCTTTGAAGTCTACGTAAGCATAATGATAATCATGATATTATTATATCGTCGTGCATACAAGGGCTAGGGGCTACCTGGCAGGTACATAAAGATGAGGAGGCGGCGGAGCGGCCCGGCGTGACGCGGTCCGAGCGCGGCGAGCTCGCGACGCACGTCCCAGCAACACTGATTCTGTCACGTCACATAGTATTAATTTAGTGATAACTTGAAATTTATTTTTCAACAATAAATTCAAAAAAAGAAACGAGAACAACCCCTAAAAAATGAAAAAACATGAGTTATCCTACTAATGGCTCGAAATAAAACGGTGTAGTTATAAAACCTTTCCAAAAATTTGTTGACTGAAGAGCAATAATTATGATTACGTGAATTACTTTGAACGTGGGTCTACGCGAGATACAGTGGTTTTAACTTTTTCTGTAATTACGGCATTCAGTCATACTAATTTCATTACACTGTGGGAAAATTAAGCAAATAAGCACCAGTCTATGGCATTTGGGCACCGCGTAGTGATATAGGTATTTAGCCATCGGCGTACGGCATTTGGGCAGGCACCAGTGTAGCATTGAGGCAATTTCATTTTATTATTATTTGGTCTAAGTTGCCAGGATTTTTATACGTGGAACGATGAACGGTGTTGAAAAATCTAAAATGCTATTCTATTCGAATTCTTGTGAATGTCCATGTCCCAAGTAACATACGAGATAACAATGATAACGACAGAAGGACAGTTTAGTTTTGTTCCTTTGCTTAAGTTTCCGTAGGTTACCAGCGTTGTACGGTGATTTGCCTTATACCTGATATAGGATCGCTGTCGCTGTTCTCGTTCCTTTCGCGTTTCCAAGCGGTGTCTGTGGTGGTAGCGGGTGCTTCAGCGGCCACCCCGAAAAGTCCCGACACCGCGCCCGCCACCACGCGGCGCGCTGACCGAGCTGCCATCTGACAACATGTAACGATCACCCATCATTTCACTATACCTAATGCCTGAAAATCCCTAGCCTACTTATAAATGTATGAATATCCTGAATACCATGTTTAAGGCAAATGCCGTGTTTCACACGCGATTGATGGAAGTTACTGATCATACTACCTATGCCTATATAAAAAATAATAACACCTACAAGTGAAAACTATCAGTAAGTCGTGGTTTTTGAGCGTACAGCTTCGAACATTTCGTGGTTTTTGAGCGTTCAACTTCGAATATTTATTTAAATTGTATGCACAAGTAAAAAAATACTGTACAAAGGCGGACCTAATGCCTGCAATGAGGCATTTTCTACCAGTCAACCTTAGGGATACAGAGACAAAATATGGCAGGTGCAACACACGGGATAAATAGGCCGGAAATAACTATAAATTACAAGAACTATACCTATAACTATACCCTACGCTGTGCATGCTATGCTATGCTTGCTGTGATATGCATATATTAAAATGAAACTAATATTTTGTAAGAAAATAAATTTAAAACTGAGTGTCCATCGAGTTTCTTGTCCGTTCGAAAATGTGCCTGTAAATGGTTTAATTTAAATAAATGCTTGATATTGAGTTTGACAGACGTCTGATGAAAATCTGACTGACGACAAAATTATAGTGATTTGCAAACTCACAGAAACATTGATATCAATCTCCGGCACGTCGTCCAGATCGGCAGCTTTCTCAGCGAGAGCCTTGAGTTCCGATTTGTCCGGCGTCGGGTCCGCAGCCAGCTTGACTAGCTCGTACAAATAGTCACGGAACACCTCGTCGGAAACTAAAGGCACAAAAATTTGCGATTTATTTGACGTTCGATTTTTTTAACCATAATTATTTAGAGCAAAATGTTTGGATGCAAAACATACCGGGCTTCTGAATTTGTATTTCAATCTGCTGCATCCCTGGGCCATACATCTGTCCATATATCGGATACATTAATCCCGGCTGACCATATGCCATCGTTCCTTGCATTGACGTTACTGGCATTTGACCACCAGGACCTTGCATTTGTCCACCAAGCAGCTGCATTTGACCACCCGCCATTGGGATTTGGCCACTGGGCATTTGAGTACCTATTTGTGGCATTTGGGCACCAGTGTACGGCACCGGACCTCTTGGTAGTGGCATTTGTGTACCAGCGTAAGGCATCTGGGCACCTGGTAGTGGTATTTGAGCAACTGCGTGAGGTATTTGAGCCCCTGGTAGTGGCATTTGACTACTAACGTATGGCATTTGGCCACTTGGTAGTGGTATTTGGCTACTATCGTAAGGCATTTGGCCACCTGGCAGTGGCGTCTGGCTACTAGCGTATGGCATTTGGCCACCTGGCAGTGGCATCTGACTGCTAGTATATGGCATTTGTGCACTTGGTAAAGGCACTTGAGAACCGGGTGGTTGCGATTGGACGCCAGAGTATGACACTTGAGTACCCATTACCATTTGACCAGTAACTGGCATCTGGGTAGTAGTTGGTATAGTACCGATTGGCATCGTCGGTATAGTACTAACAGCTGAAGTCTCCAAACTGGTCTTGTTTTGAGGAAAAGATGAAGGCACACTGAGTTGGTTGGGAGTTTGGATCAATGGCTGAGATGAGATCACGGAGGTAGGTATTAGTGGCGACTTTCCATTGACAAGCAAATCTGGAGTCGGTTGCTTATATTCTTGACCTATAACAAGAACAACGCGTTATGTAATTGGTATTTACAATGATCTTGTTGAAATTCCAGTTGAAATTAATTCATACCGGTGGTTCCAGTAGACCCCAGGTTCATTTCCTGCGTGAATGCCATGACGTTGAGGGCTGAAGACAGTGCAGGGGCCACTCCACCGCCCTCACCTCCTACCTGTGGTACTAGAGCGCCACTCGCTGACGTCACGCAGTCCGGAGGTGGCGCCGCGGTCCGACGACTGTAGGGATACATAAATATAATATAATATAAATATATTTGCATTTGCCTGCCATCACGTGATTTTTTTATAGCAGCTGTCAAATTCACAATTATGCGTGTGTGATTTATGAAATATCCATAATTGCCGTCACTAATGAGATCGTTTATGCAAAAATTCATGGTCAATTGGATTGGAAATTCCTTTATTGTGCTCGCAGACTGCGGCTATCGCTCATCAATTAGTCTGTTAAATATTTATTGAAAGATAACAAATTAGTTATTTATACCAAGAAGGCAGCGAAATCGACGCGCAAACTGTAACCATGAACTCAGTACATGATTCTGAACCTACCCTGCGTTGAAACTTTTCGTCAGTTATAAAAGAAAATCTGCTATTTCATAGAAAAGTGCAACAGGTACGTACGCGGCCGAAATGTATGGAACAGCAAATTTTTTTTTAAACTGGTTAAGCTAGTACAAATGTGTACCGCTTATGGTATACATGTTTACCAGCTCGTCCTAATCAAGTATAACCTACGAAATATTTGAATGCGGGGGGGTTCAGAATCATGTACCTACTGGATCCATGGTATATAGTTTGCGCGTAGATGTCCTTGCCACCCTATAATGATATACTTACCCTAGTGGTGCCTTGGTAGGCGTAGATATGGATACTCTGCCCCACATCAGTCGACGCAACTCTTCACCACTGATGCCGCGGCGACGTAGTTCAGCTATTGTCACCTTGCCAACGCGCTGTGACAGGTAGAGCAGTGGTGGTAAAAATGTATAGTTTCAGACGAAAACGAAAAAAAAAAGGCGTCGTAGACTCGTAGTCTTTTTATAGGTATCTACTGCGATTTGATCAGTGTTATCCTTCGACACATATTTATTTATCGACAGTAATACATAGGTACCTGATCATAATTATCATTCAAGTATCATCTCAATAAAGGTATAGGTACCCAAATAATTTTGACAGTTCAGACTGTCAGTCATAAGAACTGATGATGTGGTTTGTAAAAAATGTTCAACCCTAATTTAAATTTAAATACTTAGGTACTCAATTATATCTTTGTTAAGTATTTATAATATACCTATATGTATGACTATAGTATATAGGAATAACTGTGAAAATAAACAAACGAGTAGGTTTTTATAATTTTGTACTTCGTTTCGCCCTTCCGGTAAAGAAAAAAAGTTCTCCACAAATGTCGCAAAAATTGACATGAAGATATCATTAGCAAAAAACTTAAAGTATATTAACACTACTGTTATATTCTCTAAGGAAAAAAATAATAATGTATTTAATAAAAAAAAATTGGTAGGTATACTTACTTAAGCAACAATTTTTTTTTTTTGAATACTCTCAAATTCTCAATCAGTAAAGCACCTCTCATTCAGGTGACAAGATCGGAAGAAGAGGTTCAGGAAAAAAAAACCCCATAATTCTCACCTTCCAATTAGTCAACGCGCCCTTCCTCTGCTTAGCCCTCGTCTTGGCGGCGCTTTTGATGACCATGACGGCTCGGACCTCGTATCTAGGATCGTCAGAAGGTCCCAGACCTATCGAGTACTCTTGTAGGTACTTGTGGGCGTCTTCTTGGGCCACTGAGCGCTCTAGTGATACGACTATTTTTGCCCACTAAAAGAAAAATATTTTATAATTATTAATGAAGTCGGTTAAAAATTACGAATGATCTCAATAACATTACAATAAAAAAACCGGTCAAGTGCGAGTCGGCCTCGCGACCCGAGGGTTCCGTACAAATTTGTATACAATACAATTTGTGTACATATTTGTTTATCACGGTTTCTTTTTTAATGTACCTACAAATTTACGGTTTTCGGATTTTTTCCTTTACCTGTGCTACATAACCTTGCTTCTTGCCAAATTTCATGATTCTAGGTCAACGGGAAGTACCCTATAATTTTGATTCCGTTGAGAGTGTCGAAATATACGTTTTTACCGGCATAAATGTCCGTATCTTTTTTTTACGTTAACTTAGAAGTTTGATTTTTTCACAGCTTCAAGGGACTGTAGACGTATATGGTTTTAACCGGTCAAGCGGCGCGGTTCGCCGATCGGCGACGAAACAATAGAAAATCAATTGTGTCTCATTAGCGGCGCTTGACAGATTAATTTCAACTCGATATCCCCACGCGTTAACACGCGTTAAGGATTCCCACGCGTTAACGAGATAAAAGATCTTGACAGATAGACAGACGTCTATCTGTCAAGATCTTTTATCTCGTTAACGCGTGGGAACCCTTATAGGATCACTTCTGTCAGTCTTGACAGAAGTGATCCTATAAGGGTTCCGTTTTTTCCTTTTGAGGTACGGAACCCTAAAAACGTAAATAATACAAGTCAATCTGCCTAGCCTTTTCCCAACTATGTTGGGGTCGAATCGGCTTTCAATAATCTATCCAGATGCAGCTGAATACCAGTATTTTACATGGAGCACCGAGCAACTGCCTATCTTACCTCCACAACCGGTGTACTGGGTTAAAAAGGTAGGTACCCCTGGGTAAGACTGGTTGTCAGGCCTTTAGAGTTTAGGCTTCTGACTATCCAATCGGGAACGACTGCCAAAAATCTACGAATGACAGCCGGAACCAACGGCTTTACGTGCTTTCCGAGGCACAGGGGTATCACACCACCAACTTCCAAACTCCGGGCTGTTACTGAGAAATTCCTAATGAAAAAACCCAAAAACACTTTGCCCGACCTGGGAACCGAACCCAGGACCCAATGCACAGCAGTCGCGCTTGTGACCACTAGACCAACGGGGCAGTCAATTATATAGTTTCATGATATTAGTTACCTGTTTAACCCACTCCTTCTCGGACTGTTCGATGACGTGCGCGTAAGTGTTGCCCATCATAGCTATCAGCATGTTTAGCAGCAAGATCGGCACAAACACCATGAATATCGCAAACACCGTCTTTGATAGATTCGGGTACGTTGTCATACTGAGGTCCGTGTACTGAAAAACATTATTGTTGGTATAATAAAGGCGAAAGCGTCTGGCAACCCAGGAAATTCAAATTTTCTTACGTTTTTTTGCAATTTGCAGGTCAGTATTAGATTGTACATTTATATTGATCAAAAGCTGATTCGCGACCGTAACACATATCTATTTACAGAATTATAATCAGTAAAATACAACATACATAGATACAACTCTCACGGCTCACCCTATTGAATTACCTACTTGTTCACGAGAAATCACGACATTTGCGGCTAATTCTAACGTAGAGGATTGTATTGAGGATTCTAATGATTACAAGTCGCGAATCATATTTTGTCCAACATAGGTACCTACAACGTGAAACTGAAAAATTGCTAAAAATGTAAGAAAATTTAAATTTCGCGGGTTACTTCACCAAATCATAAACATACATAATGATTATAACGCCATTAGGCAGATGTGTACCTACTTATAGTATGTACTTACTTGCACCCATTTCACCAGTTATACGTGGAGACGACAATACGACAACAATTTCAACTGTATCTCATTCATGTTAGTATTATCTAAATGACGTGTAAAGTCTGCACACAAAAATTCAATTAAATATCCAACAGTTTTAGAGTTGTGAAGCTGCCATAAAGTTTGAATCGGGCTGTAATAGGGGCTATCATAAATCTAAGAGTACCTTATCACCAGACACCACACTAATATTATAAAGGCGAAAGTTTGTGAGTGTGTGTGTTTATAATTATGTTTGTTACTTCTTCACGCTCAAATGGCTGAGCGGATTTGTATAAAATTTTATATGGAGGTAGCTGACACCCTGGATTAACATATAGGCTACTTTTTATCCCGATATTCTCACGGGATCGATACGTATGCGGGTGAAACAGCAGCGCGCAGCTACTTAGTTAGTAAAAAAAATGTAAACTATTTAACTCACACTGTAATCTCCTAACGTAATCTGGAACAGTGCCATCCAAGTGCTGGGATAGCTTGAAAACAATGTGGACTGCACGTTTGGGAACCCTGCAACCAAATGGAGAGGTATTATGGCATTGTCAAATTAAATATCCATTTATTGGTGCCGTTTTAGCCTTGACTGTGAAAACGAGCCTGGGCGAGGAAAATTGTGCATTACGGTGCTTAATAATTATCATGTTCATGAATCAAGGCGGTTTCAAAATATCGAGACTAATATGATTTAAAAAGGACGAAAGTACCTAACTTGGTATGGTAGAAAGAACAAGTTTCAACAAAAATTACAAAAATCTAAACCATATTCCATAAAAAATCATGACAAGTCACAACTTGTGCAATTAGTTCTCGAAGATTTTCACAGCCCACAGGCTGTGAAAATCTTCGAGAACTAATTGCCAGTCGATAGCAATACAGAGGAATATTTCGACGCCATATTTTATAGTTTATTGTAATAGGTAGTTTTAGTTGGGTTAGGATACTTATTATACTTTAATTTTAATAGTTTATTACCTAGTTGATTTATTACAAGAAGTCTATCCAGTGTATGTTATCCTCTTTAATAAATACACTTAGGTAAACGTACTTTCAGGACAAGATACCTTTGTATAAGAAATAGAATGACTGCGAGAACCCGAACAGCACGATGGAGTAGATGATGCCGAAGGTGAACATGTCTCCCGTGATCATGCTGTAGATCATCGTCACGAAAGGACCCGTCAGCTTGACCGCACTACCGGAAAAAAATCACATAACACCAGGCTTGTTTGTATTTTTCAGAGGAACGAACTGCTTAGCATAATCAGTCTATAATGTTCCCACTGCTGGGACACAGGCCCCCTCTCGGCCAGAGAGAACTTCCTTAGAGAGCCTCTCGGTGAGGGAGTGGGCCATACTAATCTACCACACAGACCCAGTGTGAGTAGGTAGGTAGATGTCATTGTCAAATGTCTTCGAATTTTTTGTTCTAGCACAAGCCGGTTCCTTCGCGAAGTTTTCCTTCACCGTTTTGAGAGCAGTGGTAATAAATAATTGACACAAAGTAAAGCGCTAGTCACAAACTGAAACGGACGTTTTTAACTATACCACAAAGATCTAAAAATAAAAAATTATACGGTAGGTAGGTATATGCGAGCAGCGGTTCTTGATTTATAAGCGCACTTACGGACAGGCAGACAAAAGTTGCGTTTTATAAAAGCCATAATATGTGAGGTAGGACTTACCCAGCGAAGAACATAAGCAGAAACCAGAATCCTGGCAGTAGGAAGATCAGCAGTGCTGCCTCTAGCATCGGTTGTCGCATCAGCCGCGCTGGTATGCATGCTAACAGTAGCAGGTTTGAAATCAGGAAGATGAACTTCGCTGGTTCGTGGATCTGGGGCAAAGGGAAAAATATTAATCTCCATAAATTAAGCCGTGCTGGCTTAATTGCGCAACACACTATCAGATCAATCTCTATCTGATTAATTTTGAAGGATATTGCTAATCCATTGTTTCATATGTTTTAAGAATGTATCAGAGGGGCAATTCTCGTAATTTTAAGAACGTTCACAGTCTGATCTCAGTCTCAATCTTTCAAAAATACCACTAATTTCCCTATATTTTTGACATCGATTGTTGTCGCTGAGATTACGATTAGATTTTGAACGTTTCTAATTACGGGAATTGGCCTTCTGCTCAACAACGTAAATAACGCAATGGATGTAACAACATTCATTGCGTTATTTGTTCAACTGTTCAACAGAACAGTCAAAATGAAAGCCATTGTTACTGTTAGTATGTTACGCAATTAAAACTTTATATGCCCAAGTAAAAAAATACTTACTGTACAAAGGCGGACTAAATTCCTGAGGCATTTTCTACCAGTCAGCCTGGGTGATGCAGTGACAAAAAAAAAATGCTAGGTATGCTTAAACATGCCGAAGATACCTCACTCACGCACATACCCGGCATCGAGGTAAACCCAAGCAGCCCGCTAGGTATCGCAGTGAGGCATCTTCGGCATGTAATTACCTTTAGCCAAGGGCTGCTGTGGTGAATACGCTAGGTAGTCCGCGAAATTCAAATTGTCGTACGTTTTTTTTTGTAATTTGCAGGTCAGTGTCAGGATGTATGTTGAACAAATTATAATTCGCGAACGTAACAAGTATGTAGGTATTTACAGAATTAAAATAACCTATACAAACAATCTTATTAATTGATAATTTTCATGAAAAGTCAGAGAAAATTTGAATTTCGCGGGCTACCCTGACGCTTCCCTCTTAATAAAATACGGTTAGGTACTTTATGAGCTTAGAACTTAAAAAAAAACTCACCAACTGTTTAAAATAAGCCACCACCCCCTGATTCTTCAACTCATCTCCCTGCTGCAGTATAATATAGCACAGGGTACTGGCCAGAGTGCCCAGTTCACTTGCCAGCCGGATGCCGCTTCTCGCGTCAGCGACCTCGAGGCCCCAGTCGGGGTGAGCATCGGCCTCGGCACTGCTATGACGGAGGTATACGGAGAGGGACAGGAGGAGGAGATGTAGCATTAGGATTAGGAGACGTTTAAGGAATTTGTTCTGTAATGATAAGCATAAGCATGTTTTTTTTAATGATACAAATATAGCTGTTATAATCAGCCTATAATAGGTATTTCCACTGCTGGGACACAGGCCTCCTCTTTCTGTGAGAGAGAGTGGGCCATAATCTACCATGCGGGCCCAGTGCTGGTTGGTGGATGTATGTCTTCGAATATTTGGTTCCAGGACATGACGGTTCCGTCACGATGTTTTCCTCCTCCTTTTTGAGAGCAGAGGTGATTAAATAATTTACACAAATTACCGTAAAGTGCCTGCTTGGTTTTACCCACGACTTACAACTCGTAAGGGTCAGCGCAGACAGAACGGAGCGCAGCGGAGAGGATTTTATTAACGCACTTGAAAATAAACTTTAAAATTATTAGGTACAATAAAGTGCATAAATGCTTGAACCTGACAACACAGAATACTTAAAGTACTACGTACTGACAAAAAACGCTCGCTCGTCCTCGAAGATACGCGGGAATCCCCGCGCGACTTTATTGTAATAATTTTAAAGTTTATTTTCAAGTGCGTTAATAAAATCCTCTCCGCTGCGCTCCGTTCTGTCTGCGCTGACCCTAAGTCGCGGTCATTATCTACCACTGGACCACCACTGCTCGTCACCAACTGTTTTTTTTTATTATTACTTAAATAAAGCTCGTTAGTTAGGCCTTACTTGCATGTGAGCTTGAAAATTTTGCATAGGTACAGTCAGCATCAAAAGTCGATTAACACTGTCATTTTTACATGTTATCAAATTGACAACATTTTTTCTCAATAAACTGCTTTTTAGCTTGTCACATAATAGCAGAGTTTATATTCTAAAAAAAATTCTTCTGCTGGAATTTTGAACAAATATTTTGCTCAATAACTAAGATTAAAAAAACTGAAATGTTAATCGACTTTTGCTGCTGACCGTACTCTCGAATTTTCTTAAAAGAAAAGCAAGAGAATGTAGAATGCAAAAGCGAGCGAAGCGAGCCTGAAAATTTTAGCACCCTATTTTGACTAGGTTTTGACGAAAAGCTTAAACTCGTTTTACAGCAGTTAAAGTTTTGGAATCTGACCTTAGCCTTTCGAACCTTACGTACGAGCGGGGTGCCCAAATTCCCGAGTTTGCTTCACTCACTGTTGCATGATTGCATCCTAGATTCTATATTCTTGAGAAGGCTGGTTGACGTAAAAAGTTCTTTATGCGCGGTGAGCGATTTTTATTAGGGGAAAATCTTATGGGTTCGCGTCACCGAAATTTCCAGTTTTAAATGGAAATTTTTCCAGTTGGAAATGTATAGCTTGATATGTCGTCGTGTGAAGGTACTACAACAAGGACATTATAATACGTACTCGAGCAAACGTCTTCCACTTTTCTTCGAGTAGCCTCTGAATGATGCCGCCGTCCAACATGTTGAGATGCTCTTGTTTCGTACCGTTCAGGATTATGAATAACGCAGAGTTCCAATCTATAAGAGTACATTCCGGTGTTTAAGATTTTTGGAGTAGGAAAATTGGATACCTATAAGCGGTCTTCATTTTCCTACACATTGGTACCTAGTACATGTATGGTAAGAATCGATCCTTTATAAATCCTTCTTTTGAAAGTACCTACGTACATCACGCTCTACGTGGTCTCTACTTCTCTAGTCACCGCTACGCACCGCATTTTTGAAGCGCATAGTTGAGTGCATTTTTTTCCTTTACTAAAATGCTTATTTTAATTGAAACATTTTCGTTCATTATTTTACCAACAAAATGCACTTAACCTAAGCTAATATACATTAACACAAATACATAGGTACTTACCTAATTTTATTGAGACTATGAGGCTTGCGATTCGCCTTTCAAAGCTTTTGAGACTACAACATAACTCAAACACAATTGTAACGGGTACATGATAATACTAAAGCAAATTATTTAGGTAGTACCTATGTAAAATAATTATAATTGTTTTTTCTATTGCGTGTGTAGAGCCAAGCTTCTAACTCTACAAACTTCACAAACTCTACACCTTGTAGTCAAAAAATTAATCTTGGCCGTTTCGCTATTAGTAGTACCAGAACTATTGTGTAAAGTTGCAACCCCGCGACGCAGGTAGGGTGGGTCAGACAGTGCGGCAAATTGCAGCCGATATTATGATTACCTACTTATTGCGTTTTATTTTGATGTGTAGGTAGGTACAGGTTACTTTTATCAGTGTAGGTACAGAACGTGATACTTATCTACAAAAATAAGTAGTAAGTATGTACCCCTTCATTCATAAATGCGACTGTTCAACCATACATTTTTAACGTTTAAAAGTCATTTAACTTTAATCATCTAATAAACCCCTTAGTCCTTTGCAAAATTTTACAGGGTCAAATTGAATTATGAAAGTAGATAGGTAGGTACTTATAGTACTTAGTACAAATGTGGTGTCATTAGCGGCTATAATGTAGGTACTCTGTGCTCACCACATTGAGTGCGAGGGGAGTAATCACAATTACTATTGTAGTGACAGCACACGATTATAAACACGCGGGAGAGGAGTGATCGGTCAACGAAACTAAAACGAAACGGTTGGGTTAGGTGGGTTGGTAGCCTTGCTAGGCGCATCTGACGCGGTACACCCGCTCCCCGCGCTCCCCCTTTGTCGCCTGATATCGACTACCTAGCGCGTGCCTCACGTTTTCCCCCCGCTCTTCACCGCTGACACAGTCTGCGTTGTCTCTTATCAACACAATAACGTTGTTTCGCGCAAGGAATTTACCTAGGTAAGTCTATCATGTTTTAATTTGTACATTTTGTTCAAATATCAACTTACAGCTTATAGTTTCCCTACACTTTACCTCCTCAGTCAAGCTACGACATACAGTCGGTTGGTCAACGACTCAACGTACGTGAGCGTTTTCGCAGAATAATCGGGCGGTGGGTTGCGGGGGGAAGTGAGCGGAGTTTAAGGCGGCACCCCGACCAAAACCGCGTTTTTCTTCGTTATTCAGAGGCTATTAACTCAATAATTATAAGAAATAAACTACATCTGAAAGCACGTTATAATGTTCGATATCCTATCATTACATTGCCCGTTATTATTTGTTTTTAATGTTACTAACACATTTAAAATCTCCTTTTAAAAAACTGACTAAAATGATTGATTGCATTCATCTTTTGCTAAAGTTGACGTTCTATTAATTTGAGGATTTCACCAATGGATTTAATCTTTTTAAATTAATTTATTTAAAAAGATCGCTATTCTTTTTTTATTAAAATAATTCCAAAAATTTTGCGAGTTTTATGATAAAGAGGCGTGCACAGGGTACGCTGCATCCCTTTCGTACGAGGAAGTCGTGGAAACTGCAAACTGTCAACTTTGAACTGATTTAATTAATTATTATTTTTTTATGAAAACCTATCAATTATTAAATAATTGATAGGTTAGGTATTGATTGATAGTTGAATGTTTGCAGTTTCAAAACTTTGTTTTCGTTTTCCCGAAAAAAATATTTTTTGAGATACGTCACTACTGTTCCGAAGGTGCGATTTGGTCGGGGTACCGCCTTAATGTCCCATAGTCCCAAGCAAGCTGCCAAATTGCAGCCACTGCAGGTTGGGACTTAAATTCAGGGCGTTCACTTACTGATTTAGAAATATTTAAGTTTTATAATACAGAGCTTGGTGGTCCACAAATTAAGATGGCGATGTACAGACGCCACACATCAACCTACTACAATCTGTCAAATTTCTTTAATAGATTTTCAACTTTATCACTAAAGCATAAGGTTCAAAGTTGATTGGGAAAATGTGACAATTTCAGGTAGGTTGATGTGTTGGCGTCTGTACTTACTTAAAATTACTAGTTGATTTTCATGAGATTGTTATCGGGTTTGTTAAATTGCTTATTAATATGTAGGTATGCCAAAAGTTACGTTTAATATCAAATCTATCGTGCATTGAATACTAAACGTCTTACGCGGTGTCCTACGTGGGCGATTCAACGCGAACGCGATTGCGAAGCGATCGCGAGGCGGTTTACGCGAATTCAACGCGACGCGGCGGCTCTGTCCTACGTGTGCGCGAAATCGCCGCTTCAGCCGACACCGTCCATGACAAATGCAGGTATTTGTCATGGACGGACGGAAACAGTTTTATTGTTACTGAAAAATTCATTTTTGAAATATCAAATACCTAGGTACCTCAAGAAGTATGAGTACGACAGAGGAGTGCAACTAATTTAAGACATATTTATGGGGAATTTGATCATTTGTACGAAGAATTACGGGTTCAACCCATGTTAATTAAACAAAATTATAATTTTAGCTTTAATATGTTTTAATTTATTTAAAGTTCGCGCGAAAATATCAATCCAACTGATCGCGTCCGCTTCGCTTCGCACCGCACCCACGTGCGATTGGTCACGTAGGCCACCGCAATAGAGTATCATTTGTTTGTTCCATTCGCACCGCTTCGCTTCGCGATCGCGTTCGCGTTGAATCGCCCACGTAGGACACCGCGTTAGTGCCTTATAATAAAATATTAAAAAAAAAAAAACTCACTTGTCCTCCCATCAGGCAGCAAGGTATCCAGAGCATTCAGCGGGTAGGCAGAACAGGTGATATTGGAGTATCGCCAGAACTCCTTCGCAGACAGTTCCAACATCTCCCGGAAGACGGACGCTCGACCCAGCTGGCAGGCCAGTGTTAGCGGCGTGAATCCCGCCAGGTTCATACGACCGTTGCTGGCGGGGACCTTCGGGTGCCGCAGCGCGTAGCCGAACATGTCCTTGTATGAGGAAACAGTGAGTATAACGTTAATTGTTTTTTTTTTGGAATGCGGCTTGCTATAGGAGTAAACTGGTAGAAATGATCACGTAACGAAAAAGCGTTATGCGGCTTTCTCTCTCTGAAATAGATAGTATAGTTTTCATGTTTTCGAGGGTGCTGAAGCCAATAGTGAGTGAGGTCAAAATGAAAATCCACGATGGCGACAATTTTATGAGAGCTTCTAAAAACTTATACTAGATGGCTCTGTATTAAAAACGCGTATTAAATTCACACTTTCTAATATTAAATACGAGTGTGTGTATGTGTGCGAGAATCGCGTAAGGAACTACGTTCCAGACGGGGGACCCCTGAACACACGCGTTTTTTTTTAATAGGGATATTGTAAATTAAAATCACTACATAACATGACATAATATGCCTGTTTTTCCGAAGGATTGGGCAGAGAGGTATGATAAGATATACAATAAAAAAGCTGGGTCAGTGGGTCGTCTTAGGGGCGGAGTTTTAGGAGTTGGAGTATACGCTTAGGGGCACTATGAGCAGCGAAGAAAAAAAAAAAAAAAAAAATTAAGGTATACAAAAAATTTGTGAGACTTCCTGAAATTTTTTTTTCGGTTATCTGAAAATTTTATTGCTGTTTCGGGTTAACCTTAACTATAGAAACTATTTAGGTTCTGGGAAGCATGGCCCTGCGACACACCGTTTTTGAATTATGGAACTCCAAATTTTATTTAATGTAAAACGCTCTATATTTCCAAAATGGTAGCTCGGATGAAAATCTATTCTGGTAAGAAATTGTTGCTCTAGTCGAAAACAATAAGGTGATGTACAAAAAACCCGCGAAATATTGAGAAAAAAAAAATTGAGAAATTTTTATGTCGGTCGATCTAGAAAAAAGCCGAGTGTTCTCGTTCGAGTACACTATACCTACATAAAGCCTACACAACCGTTTATTGCCCGTGGTTCGACCACGTAGTTCTACTAGTAGGACCAAGAGTATTTTTCTTTTCGGTGGTTCTATCAATCGGAGCATGGGCAAATCAAGTTCTATCAATAGTATTAAGGGCAACAGGAAACCAAACTCACCAATTTATCACAAACAACTACCATATGCAGTATCATGTTCCCAAACGAGTCCTGTGCGTCCGGGTCGGCTCCGGAGTCACAGAGCAGGTTGTACACTCCCTCGTTGGCACAGCAAGCCGCCCACGCTAATGGGTACTCGCCTAAGTACGCCAGACCTTCGTAATTCGTCTGCCTCGCTGGAGGCACGCGTTGTTGGTCACGGGGGAGGAAGAAACTGCCTGTTGGCAGAGCATGTAATAAAAATAGACTAGCTGTGCGGCACAGTTGCAGGGCGGGCAGAGTTTTGGGCACAGCATGGGTATAAGCTGTGCCCGCTATACAGGGTGGCAGGGACATCCATGTGTAACCTGTTACCATGGATTCAATACATGATTCTGAAAACTTATTGTGTTGACATGATTCATCGGTTATTAAAAAAAAATATTTGCTGTTTCATACATTTTGACCGCGTAGGTACCTATTACTCTTTTATAGCAAATTTTTTTTTACATTTCTGCACCCCCTAGCGCGGAAGTTTTCTCTAGAATCATGTGCTAAGCTCGTGATTACAGTTTGCCACCCTGTACAAGATTTATAAGTATTAAAAAAAAGTCGAGTTGGAACATTATAACAAAAATCATTGACTCCGGTTAAGATATGGAAACGTAGGAAATTCTGATGCTCTTAAAAATATAGAAGTAGTTACCTAAAACATTAAAACTAAAATAGTCACGTATCTTATTGGAACTTACCGATAGCTCTCTGGTTGACGTCGGCGCCCGCTTCCACCAAGTCTTGAACCAGCTCGTTGTTGCTGTACGCTATAGCCAGGTGTAGAGAACTGGCCCCTTCAACATAAACATGAACAATATTCCACCACTTGTTTAAGCCACAAGCTTGTCTAGAAATGGTCGGTGGCTCATCAATGTTGGCAATCTTGAAATCCCTTACGTTGCAAAAATCATTTTAAAACTGTCGACATTTCAACCAAATGTGGTTTCATCATAGGGTGGTAGGGACTTCGACCTGCTAACTGTAAGGGGCCGTCTCTACGAGCGAGAGAATCGCGGCTATAATATCGTCGTGGCACGTATTTCTATACACTCTTAGAACGTGTCTCCACACGGCGATATCATCGCGGCGAAAATTTGATAGCACGCGGCGAGACTATCGCCGCGATTCTCTCGCTCGTGGAGACGGCCCCTTATCATGAATTCAGCACATGATCCTAGATGGCTAGCGTAGAAATTTTAGGTCGGCTATTCAAAAAAAAAAAAAAAATCGGCTGTATCATAGAATAAAAAATATAAAAGTGGTAAATACCTACGTGGTCGAAATATATGAACTGCAATTTTTTTTTTTAATAACCTACGAGATATTTCAACGCAGGGTGTTCATAATCATGTACTGAATCCATGATGTTGCGCGTCAATGTCCCCGCCACCCTGTATTCTGCTGGGGTGTTTGTTTCGCCACTTATTCCTAGCTAACATAGACGTATACGTTTATGTTAGCTAGGTAGTGGTGAAGGGCGGGTGTTTTGAACGACTGTCTTATGTAATTTTGACGTTGAAAAAGTGTTGATTCTCAGCCTAGTTTGAATAAATGATTTTTTTTAATTTTTTTTTTAATAACGCACAAGCTAGTGAGGAAACCAGCATGTCCTATAGCAGAAAAAAAGACAACATCTATCAACCCGAACTGGGCCCGCGTGATATATGCATTATGGCCCACTCCCTCTCATAAAGAGGAGGCCTCTGTCCAAACGGAAGCGGTGGGAACCAAGGGAACATTATAGGCTGATTATCTACCAGTTAGTGGTAATGTAGGTACTTGCCTAAATACTCCTCCCCTTCGACGACATCCAATGACAGTTTCGGAAAGCATTTCACTAGAGTTCTTGCTAGTCTTGTGTGAATCTGGAATTAAATAACAATCGTTATTCTAAACCTAAACTAATATTTTTTTTATTTATTTATTTATTAGCTTTATTTTTATCCCTTACAGTTTTTGTGGTGTGTAGGTACTTATTTATTTATTTGTTAGTAATGTTAGTTTGTACTTAAATAAGGTTAGTATTGTTAGGTGTAAGGGCCGCCTTTTGCGGTGAAAGCCTCCTTCAAACCGTTCCAGGTGGCTCTGTCCTTTGCCCGTCTGGGCCATAAGGCTCCGGCTATATGCACGATGTCGTCACTCCATCTTTTGGAAGGTCTACCCTTCCTTCTTTTTTTATATATTGGGTACCAATTAGACACAGTTTGTGACCATCTTTCATCCATAGCTCTCTGAATATGACCTGACCATTTCCATTTCAGTGTCAGCACCTGTTTGACCGCATCCCTCGCCTTTGTTCTTTCCCTTATCAGTGAACTTTTAACTCTATCTTTTAATTTAATGTTCATGTAGCTCCGTTCTATTCCTCTTTGACAGCTTCTTATTTTATTTAAGAGTGATTTTTTAAGAGACCACGTCTGGCATGCGTAAGTAAGAACCGGCGTAAGGCAGATGTTCATCGCTTTCGTTTTCAGTTTTGTTGGTATGGGGCCTTTAAAAATTTCCTTCATAGCCCAGTATTTGTTCCACGTGTTTTTCACTCTGCGATCGATTTCTTTTTCTGTACAGGATTTTATTGAAATTAGATGTCCAAGGTAGATGTAGTCTGCGACGTAATCTATAGGTTTAGATTGTATATACAGGGTGTCCCAAAACTCAACGTCAAGCTGAAACGGGGTGACAGGATTGATCATAACCATCACGAGAAAAATCTGAAAAAAAATCTATCCCATGCAGTTTAAAAATTATGGGCATTTTAAGAAAAACCTAGAAATTTGATCAAACTGTACCATTTTTCGGTTATTGTGGTTATTCTTTTTTATTTTTGTTCATTTGAACTTTGGAAACGTAATCCTAAATAACATTTCTAGAATCCCAATAAAAAATAATGACACAATTGCCTCAAGTTTCCGAGAATTGAGACTATTTGTTAAACTACGAATTTAAAATTTTCAAGATTCGTCGACTTTGACAGGCCCTCCTATAAAAAAAATGTACTAGAGTGCCTTGGCAAGTGGCATTAAAAGTTGGCGCATTTAATCAGAATTCTAAAATGGTACAATACTTGTTAGTTCCATACAATAGAAAAGAGTAAAAAAATTAAAACCTCAAGTAACCCGATTTTTGCTATCTCATTTTACTCAGTTAAAATGTTTTTAATTCACACAAGCTCTAGGTAGGTTCTTAATTTTAAGACAAAATGATGAGAGAGATGGATAATGGGTATGTTCGCCATGAGTGAGCGAGACAGATAGTGACGCCACTTTTACCAAAGTGAAAAAAAGTTAGTAAAATTAGTAAAATAATTAGGTTTGTTGGAATAAAAGTCTGATGATAGAGAAATAACGTTTTTTATTACAATAAATGTTCAAATTGTTTACCATCAGCCTCAATACAAGCCCTACATCTTCTTAAAAAAGATCTACTTATTAGTCGGGCATATCTTCGAGAGTTGATCGCCTCAGCTGCTTGAGAAATGCGTTCACGCAGGTCGGCTACGTTCTCAATGGGCTTTGAGTAAACTTTTTCTTTGAGAACTCCCCAATAGAAAAAATCCAGGGGATTTAAATCTGGTGAACGGGCGGGCCACGAGATAGTGCCCGAACGTCCAATCCACCTTCCCGGATATTCCTGGTCAAGGAAATCTCTTACTTGCACTGCGAAATGCGCTGGGCAGCCATCTTGTTGAAACCACATGTCGCGAAGATCTGCTAGTGGTACGTCCTCTAACAGGGTTGGTAAATCTTCTCTTAAAAAATGTAGGTAATTAGTTCCATTCAAGTTCTCAGGCAGTTCAATAGGCCCAATAATTTTACCGTTTAAAATTCCGGTCCACAGGTTTACTTTAAAACGATACTGGGATCTATCTTCTCGCATTAAATGTGGATTCTCCACATGCCACTCGTGATAATTGTGCAAGTTCATGTAACCATCTTTTTTAAATGTCGATTCATCTGACCAGAGAATTTTTTGGATGAATTGGGGATTCTCATTATGCCTCTGTAGCATTGTTCTACAAAAAGAAATCCTTTCCTGATAATCTCGAGGTAGAAGACTTTGAACTCGTTGTACGTGAAACGGATGCATTTCGGCTCTTTGTAAAATACGATGAGCAGTGCTTTTCGGTATTCCCGTTCTTTCTTCAATTCCACGTACGGAAATACTTCGGTCACGTGCGACCTCTTGCAATACTTCTTCCTGGAAAGGAAACACAGGTCTACCTCCAGCCTGTATTTGATTCGGGAAATGGCCGCCCTCTGTGAGTGAACGGTGCACATTAACAAACACGCGGTGATCCGGGTAGCGCTCTAAATTTGGATATCTTTCACGATAAAGTCTAGCGGCAGCACTTGCGTTGCATCTGCATTCCCCATAAATGAGGTGCATGTTCGCATATTCTTGTGAAGTGTAGCGCGTAGGCATGGTAGATAAAAAGGATGCCAACACAAAAGTCCAGAGAGAAGCCAAAGTTGCCGGTATGTTATCAACAAGTCCAATTCACAAAGATTCAAGTCCAAAAAGAGAAGCCAAAGTTGTCAGTACTAAATCAACACAAGCGAATACGAACGTGCGCAGTAGACGAATGAGCGAAACGTACTAACTGGTTGGTGTCGGACTGGTAGCGTAGCCATTTGCTTGGCTGAAACTAGTGCGAATGAAACAGATAGATGCCATAGCATCTATCTGTTTCATTCGCACTCGTTTAAACGACGCATCTCCGTCTCAATGCGTGGCGTCACTATCTGTCTCGCTCACTCATGGCAAACATACCCATTATCCATCTCTCTCATCATTTTGCCTTAAAATTAAGAACCTACCTAGAGCTTGTGCGAATTAAAAACATTTTAACTGAGTAAAATCTGATAGCAAAAATCGGGTTACTTGAGGTTTTAATTTTTTTACTCTTTTCTATTGTATGGAACTAACAAGTATTGTACCATTTTAGAATTCTGATTAAATGCGCCAACTTTTAATGCTACTTGCCAAGGCACTCTAGTACATTTTTTTTATAGGAGGGCCTGTCAAAGTCGACGAATCTTGAAAATTTTAAATTCGTAGTTTAACAAATAGTCTCAATTCTCGGGAACTTAAGGCAATTGTGTCATTATTTTTTATTGGGATTCTAGAAATGTTATTTAGGATTACGTTTCTAAAGTTCAAATGAACAAAAATAAAAAATAATAACCACAATAACCGAAAAATGGTACAGTTTGATCAAATTTCTAGGTTTTTCTTAAAATGCCCATAATTTTCAAACTGCATGGGATAGATTTTTTTTCAGATTTTTCTCGTGATGGTTATGATCAATCCTGTCACCCCGTTTCGGCTTGACGTTGAGTTTTGGGACACCCTGTATATGGGTATTTCTTCACGATTGGTCATACTTTTCGTTTTGTCCCAGTTGATTTGTAGCCCAACGGTCTCGCTGTGATGACTAAGGGACTCTATCATATGGTTTAGTGTGTACGGGTTTTCTGACAGCAATATTATGTCATCCGCAAACCTGAGGTGTGACAGGTATTTGCCATTGATATTTAATCCTGTATCACTCCAATCGAGATTTCGGAATATGGATTCTAGGACTGCTATGAAAAGCTTTGGGGAGAGCGGATCGCCTTGCTTTACACCCCTCTCTACTTGAAATGTTGGTCCTCTTGAGTCTAGACGTACTCTTGATGTACTTCTCAAGTAAATCGCTTTGATAAGTTCTATGTAGTCATGGTCTAGTCCTTGCTGGTTTAAAGCCTGCCATATAGAGTCATGTGAAATTGTGTCAAAAGCTTTCGAGTAGTCTATAAAAGCAATGTATAAGGGGAGGTCATATTCCATGTACCGTTCGATTATTATTTTCAGTGTGTGTATGTGGTCATTGGTAGAGAAATTTTTCATGAATCCCGCTTGTTCTATAGGTTGGTTCTCGTCGATTTTCGTGGTTACACGTCTTAGTAGGGTCGATGCAAATAATTTATACAGGCAAGATATAAGACTGATCGGTCTGTAATTGGATATCAGTTTGGGGTCTCCTTTTTTATAAAGTAGAGCTATTTCCGAGCATGTCCATGTTTCGGGAAGTTCTTTTATTAATAGGATACGGTTAAAGAGCTTTGTGAGTGGTTTTATTAGCTTTTCTTTCGCAACTTTAATCATTTCATTTGACACTCCGTCAGGTCCTGGGCTCTTTCCTGCTTTTAGTTTTATTATAGATAACTCTATCTCGCTTTCTAAAAATGGTGGTGCTGTTTCCTGGGCTGGTTCACAATTTTTAAACATTGGTTTCTCACGACTTTTATTTGCACATGTGTAGAGGTTCTTGTAGAACTGTGTAGCTATTGCCATTAGGTCTGCCCTGTGTGTGACGGTGTTTCCTGAGGCATTTTGGAGTTGCGTCATGACATGTTTGGTAGTTTCCAACTTTTTATAAGCCTTTTTTATCCCGCCAGTCTCTTCTATGAATTTGCTAATTGTATCTAGTCTTCTCGTTTTAATGTTTTGTTTAATATTTTTATGTATGGTCCTGTATAGTTTACTCAGTCTTTTCTTTTCTTGCCTTGTTTTGTTTTTCTTGTTTTTTAATATATGTTTTTCGATTTTTAGAGTTTCTATTTCTTCTGTTATAATTTCTTTATTTCTTTTTTCAGTTGTGTCTTCAGTTTGTTTTTTGTAGCTTTGTAATAAAAATATCTCTATTTTCTTGTTGAGTTGGTGCACGCTGTCATTTTCGCAGTCGTACAAAGATGGTAGGTCTCCGTTTTCGATTTCGTTTTCTTTACATGCTTTTCCTCGATAGTGAGCACGGGATTTTTTGTTATATTCTATATTTAGGGCAATTCTAAGCATTCTATGGTCACTGGGGTGATGCAATTTGCTCATCACGTTTACGTTTTGTATAATTTTTGAGACATTTGTGGCTATAAAGTCGATTTCGTTCTTCGATTTTTCATCAGGTGTTCTCCAGGTCCACCGAAGCTTGCCAGATTTGTTGAAGATTGTATTAGAAATTTTAAACTAATATTATAAAGAGAAAAGGTTTAATTTTTTATTATTACGCTTTCACGCTAAAATGGCTGAACGGATTTGGGTGAAATTTATTAGTACCTAGGATACTTTTTATTCCGATTTTCATACAGGGTGAGACTTGTGCGGGTAAGACCGCGGGGCGCAGCTAGCTAGCACTGAATATTCTTGTAAGGCGGAAAAATTAAGGATATACATATGAGGGAAAGGGTGTATAGTTCACTCAATCTCCATAGAAAAGGGAGGATCCTCCGTCCAGAGGGGTATTGTGTCTGGTGGGCTGCCTGAACATTGCATGTCGGGTCGTTGTAAATAAGAATATAGTATAATAAATGCTAGTCGCACGGTAAACTCTGCTTGCGCGATGCAGGATTTTGCGTGACGCCAGTGTTGTATGTGATTCGCATGTGGCGTTGTAGATGCCGCCGCAGTAGCAGCGCGGAGTCGAATTTGTGCCCAGTTAATAATGTCAATAGGCTCGCCCCTTATTAGTTTATTACATGGGATGATGCTCAGTCATAAATCATAATCATAACATAACTCACTGAAGGTGGTCTAATGTAGTGCATTATACCATTCTGCCCACCTACCCCTTTAAGGAATTCTGGCATGACATAGGTCTGCCGACGGCCGACGTTCCTAATACCTTGCACCCTCGCATGCAAGGAAGGACCGTCAATCGACCGATCAGTTTAATACACAGGGTCAAATTAAATTATCTAGCGAAAATCTGCAGACGCGATGGGTATAGTAGTCTGAACTTCATTTGACTGTCCATAGTGGCCACGCGGGCGCCGGTGAGCGGCGCGGGCTGTTCGGCGCGGGGAGCACGCGGGAAACACGCGGGCAACTCACGCCATTGATAGACGAAGTACTATTAGGTATTCTGTGGCCATAGCTTGTTCATACAAGTGACCGCAATGGGTGCGCGGGCGGCCCGCGCGGGGTCCGGGGTTTTCAAACTAGTTCGAGTTTTTTTCTAGTAAAAATAAGTCTTTTTCATCCATATTATATTTTGACAAACACTGTACACGAGTACACGACAACACGCAGAACGCAGCCGCGCTCGACTGCGGACAGGCAGATCGCGCGCGTTCCCGCACCCGCGCCGCTCCCCGCTCCGCCCCGCGTTGCCAGTCTGGCCAAGCTTTTAGGAGTGAGTGTGGAAACCATGGATTTATGAAAAAGTTTCTGTTTTTTACATTTCTATGGGGGAAAGTGTGTTTTATCGTTTTAAGATATCGATACCATCACGTCTGTAAAGAATACACAAAAGAATATTGGAAAATCCAAAAGTGCACGACTCATAATGCATTTGATCGTATAAAAAACCATAGATATTATATTAGGTAGTTTTTTATTAATTATAATTTTGAATAAAAGAGCCATTTGCAATAGGGTTCTATGGATGGTATGATTCTATGGTACCTATGGATGTGCTATGGGTGAAACGAATCTATTAAAAAAAAAATTACTCAATTAATTGATTTTTTCGCAAGCTACTCTATTCTATTCTACAATGTTTTCAGGTTTCGCACTTGATTGACGGGATTTTTTTTAGAAATATTTTGATGTTTTTTTCGTTTCTGAACTACTGCAATAAATATTTTTTTTAAAAGTGCAGAATTAATCTCCATTAAATTATCTATACAATGATATATATAAATTAAGTAGGTTCTGTGTACTAGCAGGAGTACCTATAACTTAGTAATGCCTATAACAATAGAAACAGAAACAGTTGCAGAAAGGAGGCAAAAAAAAATTTCGATCGTAAAGCACTCTAATGCTTCGTACTAAGAGTCGTACAAAAACTAATAAAAACATTATCTTTTTGTTTTATCATGTTTATTTATTTATTTAATCCTTCAAGCACATAAATGTACACATTTTCTACCAGTCAACCTTTGGGTGATGCAGAGACAAACAGTGGTAGGTGCAATCATTAAAATTGAGGATGTTTAGACATCGATATCCATCACATCTGCCGGGTTTCGCTAACTATGTAATTTAATTTGACCCGGTAAGTATGAAGAATGAAGATAGGATCTAAAGCAGTCTTACCTTAGTATCACAAATGATGAGCACATGAAGTAGCGATTCTCCCAGAGCGCCTCTGTAGCACATCTGCCAGCAAGCGGTGTGGTCCTCCCATTTGGCGAGCGGGTCGTGAGGAGAGAGCGAGGCTTCTATTGGTAACACAACCTGGGGGTTTCCATAAACTCATAAAAGACTGAAGACTCGTTGGTATAGTGGTCGTAAGCGAAAAACACCAAATTTGACGCCATTGTGACGTCACTGACCTGTTCCTGGTCCCTGAACTTCCAGCGCAGGTACTCAGCGCGGTTGATGACCCTGCCCCTCCCGCCGGCGTACATGTACGCCGCGAACTCGTCCCTGATCAACTTCTCGGCCGCCAGCATTCCGCCTTTAGTGTACGCCTCGAGCAGGCGACCGCCTTGTGTAAAGGTTAAAATTTTATGTGGCAAAATCAAACGTCATTTATTTAAATTAGGCTGAGGATCAGCACCAGCACTTTTCGAACGTCAAAATTACATAAGACAGTCCCCCAAAACGCCCGCCCTTCACCACTTCCTAGTACATTTGCTGGGAAGAATAAGTGGCGCAACAAACTCCCCAGCAGCACAGCTGCTGTTCAGTTATTAGAAAAACTTGATTCTATACAATAGTAGATGCAAAGTCATTAACAAAACTATTTACCATAATATGTCAGCTACCCACGCCAATGATAACAATACTCAAGAATAAAAAGAAAATGACTAAAAATATTAATGAAAAGAAATCAAGATTTTACCTAAATAAAAGCCTCCAGGCCATGGAGCACATTGTGCTCCATGCTCCAGGCATAAAGGGCGTGACGGCTAAGAGAGCGGCGAGAATAATAATTATCAAACTAAAATATACCTAAGTAGGTAGTCAGATGAACAATGAAACTGTCAACGACCATAAACTGTAGAGCAGCTAAGCTAACACTTCAATAAAATAAATAATAGATTGCTATTATTGATACTTTTAGGTCGGTCGTTGATCTTTTGTAGAATTATAGTTGTGCCGAGGGGCTTATGGCTACGTAATATAACAGCCGCACGGGTCGATCGTTCAGGATACTGAAAAGCTACGGTTGCCGCGGTTGGTCCGTGGATGGGTCGTCAAGGCTGTCATTCGTGGATCTTTGACAGTCGTTACGGGTAGTCAGAAGCCTGAAAGTCTGACAGCCAGTTTTACCAAAGGGTATAGTATCGTATTACCTAGTAACTGGGGTGTGGAGGTCAGATAGGCAGACGCTCCGTAAAATACTAGTGTTACGCGCCACACTTGATGGCGACATTAGCTACTACTAGCGCCATCTAGTATCGAGTAGCAGAACTAATAATTATTCGGGTCCCTTCTAGAAACTTCGATGCTAGAACTTTCCAGAACTATCGATGTCTGGTCGGACGGGACCGATATGTACTCGAACATTCTAGATGTTTCTACGGTAGAAGGTTCTGGAACTATCCGAGGCCTATATAAGACCGTTGTCGCCGCGTCCCGGGATCAGTGTTGGATAAGCGATACAAGCGAAAACATCGAAGCGATCTTCAAGTGCGACTCTCAAGTGATTAGTAGTGCGATTGTGATTTATAATTAGTGTGTTAAAGTTGTAATTGCTGTTTCGAATTAAAGTGTCTATTTTTGGTTATTAAATCGGCAGTTTTTATTGTCACGAACCCCAAGCTCGTAACAATTGGTGTCAGAAGTGGGATTAAAATCATGCCGATTCTACCGAAGGACGACACGGAGGGCATCCGTACCCGGAGTCAACACCAGCAAGAGACGGACCAGAGGCGATTCGGTGGAGCAACGCCACAGACGTCGGAGGGCCAACTACCAATCACGGAGGCCGGCCCGTCCACAGCTGCTCCAGCATCATCAGCACCAGATTTTGCTGCTCTGATGATGATGCTGCAGGAGCAGTCTCGCCGTCAGGAAGAACAGACCCGCCGACAGGAGGAACAGGCTCGTCGGTTGGAAGAACAGCTCCAGCGGGACAAGGAGGAACAGGCCCGCCGACAGGAGGAACAGGCCCGCCGACAGGAGGAACAGGCCCGCCGACAGGAGGAACAGGCTCGTCGGCTGGAAGAACAGCTCCAGCAAGATAAGGAGGAACAGGCCCGCCGTCAGCAGGAGCAGTCCCGCCGACAGGAGGAGCAGATGCTGCTTCTGAAGGAACTTCACGCTACCTTCGGGAAAGACATAAAGGAGGTGAAGGATAAGGTTGCTCAACACGACAACCGCCTGTTGGAAGCTGAAACCCGAATCGACCAAGTGAATAATCGGGTTGACACCGTGATGGCTGACGTGAAGAAAACCGTAATGGCTGACGTGAAGAAAACGCTGGATTACCTTAAACTTGAGGATGGAATCGCAGCCCCCGTAGCTATAACACCTTCGCTACGGGGATTCAAAGTGCCACCGTTCGACGGAACTTCTTCCTGGTCGGCCTACAAAATTCAGTTTGAGGCTGTCATGAAGGCGAACGGGTGGAATAAAAATCAGGCCATGACTGCCCTCACCCTAGGCCTGCGCGACCAGGCCTTAACTGTGCTGGAGGCTCTTGGAAAAGAAGTGACTTACGAGCAGCTCCTTGAGGCATTGGAGGCTCGGTATGGTGACGCTCACCTGGAACACGTGTATCGTGCGCAGCTCAAGGATCGTGTGCAACGCAGTAACGAAACCCTGCAGCAGTGGGCCCTTGAAGTGGAGAAGCTGGTTCGTAAAGCTTACCAGTCCTTGCCTGCGCTTATTGATGGGAACCTGGTACAGGTATTTATCGACGGCATCCGCGACCTTGAAGTCAGAGCTGCTGTAAGGCTCGGTCACCACGGGACGCTTAAGGACGCCCTGGCCCATGCACTGGAGGTGGAAGCTGTGCGGCAAGACCATCGTTCCCATCGCGTCAGGGAGGTTGCAGCGGCTACAGTTCGCGACCGCAATAAAGGATACAGCCCTAGATGCTATGGCTGTGGGGAAAGGGGCCACCTTCGATCCAGTTGCCCTAAGCGAACTGCAGAAAGAGAAGACCGAGCTCCAGAGGGAATTGCGGCTAACAGCACCGCCCAGCACCAGCAGCAGGGAAACGAGTAATAGCCAGGACTGCGGGGCGGGTGCTGGCTGATGCTCAAAGAGCCCCAAGGATTTCGATCACACAAACCCATGACGGGAACAGCTTAATCATCAAGGGCGAGGTTAACGGAACGCCGTGTAAGCTGACCATAGATACTGGAGCCTCTCGGACGGTCGTCAGTTCCCAACTTATAAGTCGGTTCCTTGGGGACTCCGCATACAACCGAGAACGCATTAATTTGGTAACAGCCACCGGTCAGCGCATACCCGTCCATGGAGAGAAGAAGATGGAGTTGAAGCTAGGCAACAGAATCTACCTGCATAATGTCATCGTGGCTGATATAATGGACGATTGCATCTTGGGCCTTGACTTTATGAGGAAGAATTGTTGCGAGATTGACGTCAAGCAAGGTGTTTTGAAATGTGGACAAGAGGAACTTTTTATGGAAGGGGCGTTACCAGGGAATGTGTACAGCCTTAAAAAGATTGTTCTTCCGCCGAGATCGGAAACGATTGTGCCGGTAAGTCTTCCTCGGAATCCTGGGCAAACTAATCGTTGTGTACTCGTGGAAAGGGTAGACAATGACCTTCCATGGAAAGTGGCACGAACTTTGGTCAGAGCCACCGACATCTCAGGGGTACGTGTGCTGAACCTTTGTGATCAGGAACAGATTATAGAAAAAGGCACACTAGTTGGTACTTGCGAGGAAGTGGATTGGTTGCGTCGATGCCAATATCTATCGACTGGGACCCTCAGCAAGGATGCACAAACGAAAGTGTCCACACTTTTAGAAGACTGCCGTAGCGCTCTGTCCCAAAATGAAATAGTGAAGGCTAAGAAGATGTTACTCAAGTACGCCGATGTTTTCTCGGCAAACGATGCTGACATCGGGAAGACTGGCTTAGTTCAACACAAAATAAACACAGGAGAAGAATTGCCTATCCGTCAGCGGCCAAGGAGATTGCCGGTAGCACGTGAAAAGGAAGTGGAAACCATGATTGAAGGAATGGTGAAGGATGGTGTTATTGAACCTTCATCTAGTCCATGGTGTTCACCTGTAGTGCTGGTAAGGAAGAAGGACGGCAGCATGCGGTTTTGTGTTGACTATCGTCGTCTGAACGACGTTACGAAGAAGGACAGCTATCCTTTGCCAAGAATTGATGACACGCTGGACAAGCTTACTGGAGTAAAGTGGTTTAGCACGCTGGACCTGAAAAGTGGCTACTGGCAAGTTGAAATTGATCCCAAGGACAAGGAGAAAACTGCATTCTCGACAGGAAAGGGTCTTTGGCAATTTAAAGTTATGCCGTTTGGATTGTGCAATGCTCCGGCAACGTTTGAAAGGTTGATGGAACTTGTACTTACCGGGCTAATTGGCGATGCCTGTCTGGTCTACTTGGATGACATCATCATCGTAGGCCGCACGTTTGAAGAACATCTTCAAAACCTGGAACGCGTACTCATGAAGATCCAGAGTGCCAACCTCAAGTTAAGTCCGAAGAAGTGTTCACTATTCAAACGACAAGTTAGCTTTTTGGGGTATGTAGTGTCGGAAGAAGGTATCCGCACGGATCCTGAGAAAATCACCGCTGTCAAGGATTGGCCAGTTCCAAAAGACAAGACGCAGGTCAGAGCATTTTTGGGTTTGTGCTCTTATTATCGGCGATTTGTTAAGAACTTTGCGGATATAGCCAAACCCCTGCACAAGCTAACCGAGGAGAAGCGACATTTCTGCTGGGATGAAAGTTGCAACATCGCATTCCAGGAGTTAAAGGACCGACTGTGCAAAACACCTATTTTGGGGTACCCTGATGCAGGCAAGGAATTTATAGTTGATACAGACGCAAGTGACATAGGACTTGGTGGTGTATTGTCTCAACGGAATGGTGATCAAGAGGTTGTAATAGCGTACTTCAGCAAGTCGTTGTCAAAGTCGGAAAGGAACTATTGTGTCACGAGACGGGAATTGCTTGCTGTGGTAAAGTCATTGCAGCATTTTAGCAAATATCTTCTGGGGCGGAAATTCCACTTACGAACTGACCATGCTGCACTGAAATGGCTATTGCAGTTCAAAAATCCAGAAGGACAAGTTGCGAGATGGATTGAGTTACTGCAGGAATACGACTTTGTGGTCGAACATCGCAGCGGAAAGTCTCATGGCAACGCAGATGCATTGTCAAGAAGACCTTGTCCTGAAGACTGCAAGCATTGTTCTAGGCAAGAAAGTAAAGAAGTCGTACCCGTGAGGATGCTCAGGACAGACCTCAGCAACGAGTGGAAAGAAAGCCTACAACGTGCACAGCAGGAAGATTCAGACCTCAAGCCGATTCTCGAGTGGATGAAGGCCAGTGCACCTAAGCCCACGTGGAGTGACGTCTCAGCGATGAGTTCGATCACAAAAAGCTATTGGGCGCAATGGGACAGCTTGGTGATTCAGGATGGAGTCCTGTGCCGTAAATGGGAAAATGCTCGGGGAGACAGCTGTCATTTGCAAATGGTTGTCCCTAAAGCTCAAGTACCGGATGTTCTACAGCTGTACCATAATGGTTGTTCAGGAGGCCATCTGGGAGTTAAACGGACCCTACTGAAGATACGAGAACGGTTTTACTGGGTCCACTGTCGGGCCGATGTCGAGGACTGGTGCCGCAAATGTACGAGTTGTGCAGCTGTAAAGGGACCTCAGACTCGTAGTAGAGGTGCATTGAAATTGTACAACGTTGGTGCACCATGGGAGAGGATAGCCCTAGATGTTGCGGGACCGTTTCCGGAAAGTGAAAGTGGTAACAAGTATTTCATGGTTGTAATGGATTACTTCACTAAGTGGCCGGAAGTCTTCGCCATTCCAAATCAAGAAGCTTCGACAGTTGCAGATAAACTGGTTCATGAAGTCTTCTGCCGTTTTGGAGTACCTTTAGAGATTCACAGTGATCAAGGAAGGAATTTTGAGTCCCAAATATTCCAGGAAACTTGTCGAGTTATGGGTACTCATAAAACGAGAACAACTTCTTACCACCCACAATCGGATGGAATGGTGGAACGATTTAATCAGACATTGGAGAGATACCTGGCGAAAGTTGTGGAAAATCGGCAACGAGATTGGGACAAGCACATACAACCGTTTTTGTTGTCATATCGAAGTGCTGTTCACGAAAGTACATCGGTGACACCAGCTTTCGCAAACTTTGGAAGAGAATTACGGTTACCTGCAGACCTGATCACTGGAATACCACCTGATGCCCCACGCAGTATAACCGATTATGCGAATGACTTGCGGAACAAAATGAATGACATCTATGAGCACGTCAGACAATCGGGCCAACAAATGTCTGAGAAGATGAAAACCCGTTATGACCGCAAAATGAACAATAAAGGGTTCGACCAAGGTTCACTAGTATGGTTGCACAATCCAGTCCGCAGCAAAGGGAAATCTCCTAAGCTTCAAGCTAAATGGGACGGACCGTACCGGATTGTGACAAAGATCAATGACGTAACCTACCGGATACAGAAAGGTGCAAGAGGTACTCCTAAGATCGTCCATGTGGATCGACTGGCGCGTTATTATGGGGCCAATAATGCTCGGGACGAGCATGTCTTAGGAGGGGGCAGTGTTACGCGCCACACTTGATGGCGACATTAGCTACTACTAGCGCCATCTAGTATCGAGTAGCAGAACTAATAATTATTCGGGTCCCTTCTAGAAACTTCGATGCTAGAACTTTCCAGAACTATCGATGTCTGGTCGGACGGGACCGATATGTACTCGAACATTCTAGATGTTTCTACGGTAGAAGGTTCTGGAACTATCCGAGGCCTATATAAGACCGTTGTCGCCGCGTCCCGGGATCAGTGTTGGATAAGCGATACAAGCGAAAACATCGAAGCGATCTTCAAGTGCGACTCTCAAGTGATTAGTAGTGCGATTGTGATTTATAATTAGTGTGTTAAAGTTGTAATTGCTGTTTCGAATTAAAGTGTCTATTTTTGGTTATTAAATCGGCAGTTTTTATTGTCACGAACCCCAAGCTCGTAACACTAGTATTGAACTGCCTCCGGTTAGACTGGAAGCCGAACCCAACGTTATAGTTTGGAAAAGGCTCGGCAGATTGATTGACAGTTTTGAGCATGATTGTGGACAGCTATAAGAATAGGGGAAAACCATAGAAACGATGGATGGACTGTGTGAAAGATTGTGGCTTGAAAAGGGGTGACTACCAAAATGACTAGTAGAGAAGTATGAAAGAAAAAGACAGGTTGGGCCCCAACCCCAAATAAATGGGGATAAGAGTAGGAGAATGGTGATCACCTTGAGCACGACTGGTTTGTCTATTATTATAATATCCATCCATGACTCATAATGTTCTCACTGCTGGGACACAGGCCTCCTCTCTGTGGGAGGGAGTGGGCCGCACTCCACCACGCGGGCCGGGCCCAGTGTCACATGTCTTTGAATTTTTGTTCGTAGGACATGCCGGTTTCCTTAGGATGTTTCCCTTCACCGTTTTTAGAGCAGTGGTGATGAAATATTTTACACAAACTAAACCGCCTGCTTGGGTTCTGAGTTCGGTTCGAACCCACGACCTACAACTCGTAAGTCGGGACCGTTACCACTTTTTTTTTGCACAGTAAAAAACAAAAAAAATAACGTAATATACTTAATCGATATAAAATACGCACCCTTTTTATAATCTGCAAGTTTATAAAGCACTGTATGGTCTTCGCTGCTGGGCTGCGATATGACCCTGTCGAGGACTGAACCCCCGGCCTGCACGCCTCCCGCCGATATCAGTTTACTGAGAGCTTCCCCCATGATCTAATTCCTAGAAATTTATAATATACCTCATTTACAACCTATTAATTAGTCTTAAATTAATAATAAGTAATATGTACCTACCTACATAGTTTGAAAATATGGAGGGGGGAATAAAGGGCATCAAAAATATCACCGCATTCCATAAAAAAAGATCTGTTGCATTGCAGGGCGGGGGACGGGCCTATCGAATTAGGAAGAATTAATAATTTTTTAATTTTTATTTTATTTCTAAGCCACATGGATTTTGAAGTTAAAAACTGGTTGCTAGTCTTTTTATAGATCTTTGTGAACCTACTAACACATACAAAAGATCTGTTGAAGGAGGGGGACGGGTCTCAAACAAATATGGTCATCATCCTTTAATTGTAAATAATTTAATGTCTTTGTTCAAAATAATTAAATCATCTAATCTTTTATTTTGATATCAATACCCATCACGTGCGGAGTTTCGCTAATGTAATTTGACGCTTTTATTATCAGCATATTTTAACTTTACGTTAATTATTAACATTTTTATAAGCCTGTGATGTCCCACTGCAGAGCAAAGGCCTCCCTACTTTCTTTCCACTGTTCTTGTTGAAGGAGTCCAGCTTATCCCGCCATCTCCGTCTGCGCCTTTTTTTATCGTGTGGAAATCCTCATGGATGTCCACCAGCCGCCTTGTCGCTTGCCAGGCGGAAGCGCCAGGGTAGCCCGCGCAATTCAAAGTCTCTTACGTTTTTTGCAATTTGTATGTACCTATATGTTGAACAAAATATGATTCGCTAACGGAACAAGTATATTTACAGAATTATAATCATTAAAATCATCCATACAACATTCTTAGTTCATATTTAAATCCTATTGAATGACTATTTCGTGAAATATCAGTCAATACTCAATAGGATTACGATTTACGACGTAAAACATAAGAAAATTTGAATTTCGCGGGCTTTTTTAAAGCATGCCCCCTCCCCCCCTTTGATTGTCCATTTGACTTTGACATGTCACGTCACATGCGGCAGATGACCCAATTCTATTGTAGCGTGGCAGCTTGCGACCTTGCGTCACAGTATAATACCACAGTAGACAGTACTGTGATAATACTGTGCTTGCGTGCTTGCGTGTAGTTTAGGTACTTACTTGATAAAACAATTATCGATGATAATTCGACTCAGTTTAAAGTCAATACAATACATATTAGCACTTTCTGTCCGTAAATTAACCATAGTTGAGTTAATTAATGAGATAAATTATGTCACCGTTCATCATCTCACTCCGCAACGAAGCACAAAATGTTTTAAATACTACTTAGTTGGTGTATTGTATAATAGGGACACCTCTTTCTAACCCTTTGGGTAAATACAAGCGTGAAAGGAAGTTATGTTAGTGTATGTACAGACGCCACCACATCAACCTACCCGAAACTGTCACATTTTCCCAATCTACTTTGAACCTTATGCTTTAGTGATAAAGTTGAAAATCTATTAAAGAAATTTGACAGATTGTAGTAGGTTGATGTGCTGGCGTCTGTACCTAACTACTAAGTTAATTTTGATTTTGACCCCATTGTCACGGGTCACTCACGACTCGGGGCACGGGGTCATCGTATTTCTTTTAATGTTTTTTTTTTTATAATAGGTACAACTTCCTGTCGTTAAGTTCGAATTTATTTTAAAACAAATGAATTTGTTAGAATTTGTCTTTTGTCCACAATAATAACAAACAAAAGAGAAACAACACAACACGCAGTTCACTGGTATTTATACACTTTAAAGTCTTTGAACGTCTATTAAATATTATCTAATACTTTATTATTATTACATAATTGTTGTAAGGTTCTTTAATTATTTTTAACACTTAATAAACTCAGCTTTAGAAACTTTTGTTACAATTCGGTATGCAGTCATTTCGAGGAAATAAACAATCGTGTCGTCATGGCAACGCCAATATGGCTGCCCGCTCAAAAAACCGGCCAAGTGCGTGTCGTTCACGCACTAGGGTTCCGTAGTTGAGATGAATATTTGCGCATTAAGTATTGTTTTTATCGAGTAGGTATTTTTCGTAAAAACTATAATAAACTAAGTATTTCTGCGGTTGACATAAATAGCAAAGTTACATAAAAACATCATAATCTTTTTAATTTTGGGACCCAACCCTACTACTATCGTGAATAGGTACTATTCACATTTCCAAAAACAACGGTTTAGCTGATAATGGACGATGACGACGACATAATTGTAACAAAAATAACTAGCTAAGAAAGTAATTTAAAGTTTAATAATTTGCAATCGGATCCCTGAATCGAAACACGACATGCTCCGAATATTAAAAAAAAACCTATCTAACGGGGTATTTCTATGCATCACACAATGGAAAAGATGTGTAAAAAAAATTATTTCCGCTTTACAAATAGGGGAGGTACCTACCCAAAAAAAAACTTTTCAAGATTTTATTTCACAACCTTGCGAAATTACAGCTTTTTAGTAGGTACCAAGGGTTTTTAGTACCAGACTTTAAGTATTCTGTGGTACTAGACAGACGGATTCGGCGAAACTATAAAGGGTTCCTTGTTCCTACGGAACACTAAAAATAAACGTCACTTAAGAGTTCCAACTTCCCTTTCCGTGTTGTTTGAAAACTTTCGTATGAAAAATCTCATCTCACCATTCGAATCTCTAGTATTAGATTCTTACCTATGTAAGTGGTATTTTATAAGAGTCTTATAGGTGTCTAATGTATGTAAGTATGTAGCTACGACGTAAAATTGTTGGATGCATAACATTCTCTTCCTATGAGGTCGGTAAACAAAATTACTTGACAAATAATGAAAAAATTAAAAGATATTATTGAGTATGATTTTTGCATAGGTATCTACCTACCTAGTTTGTTGGTGGATTGTTTATTAGGTATTTTATTTTGTAATGCACTAAGTAAAAAGCTGGATAATAGTAGATTATTAATTTTTATTTGCGACGAAGAGTAGGTATAATAATATAATTACATAGTACTCTTCGCAATGTGTACTTCCGCCCCTCCCCCTGCGCACCTCAGTGTCGGCTCGCCTGGCAAGTCAGCAGGAATTCCCCCCTCCTCTTCTTACCCCTCTGCTAAGCGCGCTGCGCGCTCCACGAGTATCGGATCGGAACTATTCGGAAGTTAGTTGAATGAACGAAAACGCGCGCGCGAGTGACGGCGGGCGGCGCAACCCCGCCCCGCGCCCAGTCCCCGCGATCCTTCGCGATCGTGTTGTTGTCATGCAGAGATTTATAATTTTAATGTCTTTGTTGTCATGAATGTTGTGATAGTGCGGAATTTAGCAAATCATTCCATACTTTCGTACCTACCTAATTATTATGTTGTGATAAATAGGTTGTATCATTTTTTAAACTCCTGAGTGCCTGTAGAAGTGTCAGAATGTCAACATTTGTAATGGACATGGATACGGTAGGTATTATATTGTATTGTTAGGTTCATTTTTTCCACATTAGTACGTCTATAGCCACAAACTTACATAGAAACTGTAACCCAAATATTCACATGAAAACAATAATGTGAAGATTTTTAAACCTAACCTGCAAAAAAAAAAACATTACATACAGTATGCCCAGTATATTTATCGTATTTTCATTTTTCCACGACATGTTCTCCATAAACGCGGACAGCGCGGCGCTATAGTCGTGCGTTGAAATGTTGCCAGCTTCTAACTACTAGAGTTGCAAAACGTAAAAGTTAGTCTTTTTCTCTCCATCTATGACTCCTTTAATTAGTTATTGAAAACAGTTTTAATTATGGTGATCAAACCACTTTATCTTTTTAAAACCTACTTAAAAAAGGAGGAAATAGCGTCTGTGAATGGCTCCGATGGAAATAAAAATCTCTAATATATCTCCGCACGAATAATAATATAAGTACTAGTGTGTGTGCGTGCAGTTACCCCCGTATAAAAGAAAAGTAATAGTACAATTTCGATTTCGACACTATTTTTTTTTTATTATGCCGTTATGCGTTGTTTTGAAACGAAGTTCGCCACTTTCGGTAGGAGTAAACTGGTAGAAATCGTTACTTGACGAAAAAACGTTATGCCCCCCTCCATGCTTTCTGTCTCCCTGTCTCTTTCTAATGTAATATAAAAAGACAGAGAGAGCCCTGGCTTAGTTAAGGTGAACGCAGACTTGGCCGCAACGCACGCATCGCAGTCGCCGCAGTCATCGCTTTTGTTATTGGCCTCGCACACCTGTCCGCTCCGCAGTCACCGCATTCGTTCCTGTCGCCGCACGCATCACACTGGGTATGATGAATGCGAATGACGACTCCCGCGCCGCGCCGACCCCAGCGTCCGATGCAGGTGGGCCGGCGTTGGTGACGTCATCAGCTGCGGCTTGGGGAGTTCGGCCGCTTCAGGTACTGCACCGACTGCGGCGCGGGTGTGCGAGATTGCATAGAACTTCATATGAAGAATTCGAATGCGGCGACTGCGGCGCATGCGGTGCGGCCAAGTCCACGTTCACCTTTAGAGTGCGTTTCAACAAATAGTTCCTATGCCGTTATATTGGCAACAATGTATACCACTTCTTATTCTTCACCACTCCTTAATGTTTTGGTCATGATTCTAACACGGACACCTTATAATTCTTAAAAAAACCGCAGAATCGTCTTCCCATATCTACTATCTTGACAGACATGGGCACAAAACACATACACTCCTAGCGGAGGACAGGGGAGCCAACATTATAACATAGGAACTATTTGTTGAAACGCACTTTACTGCGACTAATTCGGCTCGCGCGTGGTTGGTCACAGTTCCATAGGTTGGAACTGTGATCAACCACGCGCGAGCCGTGAACTGCCGGACTATTTTACTGCCCATTCCAACATTTTTACTGCCCGTTCATTTATAAGTACTAAAATAGTAGGATGAAATAACCTACCAATTTTCTTCTTTTCTTTTTCATATTTTTTTTTTTAATTCACCAACCGCTGAAAAATTTAATAACTGCCCGTTAATTTTTTTTTCAACTGATCATAAAACCTCCCTAATATTTAAATAACAGTTGTTAAAATTATTACCCTTTTTTATGTCTTCTACAAACAATATAAGTTCCTATGACCGGATTATCCTATAATGAAGCGTTAAAACAACTAATAATATTTACAATAGGTACTTAGATGTTTTCTGTTTTAGGTAATGATGGACTTCAGCGATGGTGATACAGAAAGCTTCGAAGAAGAGAAACCTGAACTAAAATTTCACCATGAAATGATCATCAATCCGATTGTGTATACGACAAAACTAGATGAAATGAAACTGTTCAGGGACGATACAACCGACATGAGCGTAGACACCATCATCAATTCAATCATCAAAGAGAGTAAACCAAAATTAAACTGGAAAAGAAAACGTACTCACACAATATATTCCCATTATTCATACGAAGATTTATCTTGTTATATAAATACTTTCAATAGAAAAGTTGCTCGAATAGCTAAACGTAACAAAAATCTGTTATCAATGTGCAAACCCGTGAAAGTTGTGCTTGAAGACATTAAATATATTTTACGACGTACACAAAGTACCGACAGTAGGATTTCTAAAATTGAGAAAAAAATATATCCCTTCGTCAGTGATAGACCATTACCAACATACAGCCAATCACGTAAGCTTCATAAAAGAATAATATATGATCTGCAAAATGAAGAAGCCGATATATATGGTCTAGATAAATCCTGTTTTATTAAGGAATATAACAAGTTTCGTATTGATGATAGTAATTCTAAAATTTTCCGATTTCTGAAAATGGACAAAAATGTTTCGCACATTTCCTGCTGTTGCTGGTATAAAAGAGAACTGAGTTTAGCGATGTTACCGCTCGCTCCCCATGAAACACTGAGGTTCATGAGAAAACCACACAAATGTGCAATTAATCTTTGCCGTTGCTGTTGTAGAAACCAAACGATGATATCATCAGTAAGGCCAAGTTCACGAGAGCCTATGGAATCTTGGTTAAACAGAATGATAGAAATGCATACACCACTACCACTGCCAGATAAATCAAGAAAAACACTACTTTCGAAATCGATGAGTGTCTATCCTAAACTCCAAAAAAATAGCAGTTCTGTGAACCCTGTGGTAGAGAACCAAGACGCACCATTTTTACATTCAACAAATATTAATTTTGGAGGAGAATATTATTCAATCGGAGCAGATGGCCAGATTAAATTATACTTAAAAAACACTGGAGGCTACCGAAAAAAAATGTCATATCTAAGACTGAAAACCGCAAACAATATCGTGGGTGATATTTGTTGTTGGTATAAACGCGAAGAATTTGCTGGACGTTTGCTAGCTCTTGGCGCTTTACCCAATACTGTAAACTATATAAGGAATGCCCACACATGTTCTCCGACAAATTGTAGTTGCTGTTGCAAGCCTTTAAATACTGGGAAACCCGAGCTTACAGTTTTAAATAAAACTGCAAGGCACACTAATGATTTGGTCACCAAAAAAGTTAATATCAAAGTAAGATTTTCACGAGAGCCAGAGAAACCTGTTATTCCCAGAAATCGAAATAATTTCGTTTCATTTAATGTTTCCCTATTGGCACTAGAAGCGATATCAAAGTGTAAAACTGAACCCTGTATTAAAGATTTTCTTGATTTACTAACACCGGAAAACGCTACACTTGACAAAAAAAATAGTTCTGTGCGGGTGTTTGTAAAAAAAACACACAAACACATGAAACACAACGTTTTTATTGAATGTTCCCAGCTAAACAATTTTACCACAAAGGAACTGAGAATGTTGGATATCATTTTTTGTGCTGTAAATAAAGCCATAATACAACCAAAGGAAGAGACAAAAACTAAAAATAATCGAGTTTCGAAACATCATTCTTATTTTTATAACACAATATATCCATTATTATTAAATACACAGTTAAGTGTTATGACAGATTTAAGGAGCAAACGTTTCTTGCCTTCTTTAAGAGCCCACCTTGACAAGACTCATATTATTTTGCTGTTCTCCCAAACGAAAAATATAAGTGCGTGGTTAGATGGGGGTTCCCTACCTGAAATCGAATGATTAGGTACCTATAGTTGATTTATATTTCAACGCCTAAAAATTATTTCATTATTGTACTCAAATAAACTATTCTGTAAATCGATTAGATGGTCATTCGAGAAATGATAATTCAAGATAATGTGCCTTCGCGCTGCCGATGATTCGAGCTTATAGGTAGTTATTGGAGATTTTGATCCATCGAGTTATTGTAGTGAACTGTCGCGCTCATAATTCATCGATTTCATTTACTATCGAGTTAACGTTTAGTACAAACAAATAAAAGAAAAAAACCGGCCAAGAGCGTGTCGGGCCACGCTCAGTGTAGGGTTCCGTAGTTTCCCGTCCGTCACAATAAGTGTTCCCACGTACAATTCGATAATACCCGACCCAATGTAATAAGTACCTACAGCGCCATCTCTTGGGGAATTGGGTTACTAATTAATACATAGACGTGCCAGAAGTTTTCGGTGGTAATTTTGGATTGCGAGAACCGATTTTAATAATTCTTTTTTTGTTTAAAAAAAAGATACGTTCAGGATAATAAAATATGTAAACGAAGTTAAAAAAAATGCTTGCATATACGATTATACTACGAACTTAGTCCAGAAATGATTTTGTACAACTTTTTGTTTTTTTTTTTTGTACAAAAACTGTTGTTTCTATCAAGTTCAAAATAATTTTCCTAGAAAGTCCTTATAAAGTTCTACTTTTCAAATTTTTTTCATATTTTCTAAACTTATGGTTCAAAAGTTAGAGGGGGGGGACACATTGTTTTTTACTTTTGGAGCGATTATTTCCGAAATTATTGACATTATCAAAAAATGATTTTAGTAAACCCCTATTCATTTTTAAATACCTTTCCAACAATATATCACACGTTAGGGTTGAAATTTAAAAAAAAAATCACTTCCCACTTTACATATAGGGGGGGGGGGGCTACCCTAATAAAACATTTTTTTCCAATTTTTATTTTACTACTTTGTCGGCGTGATTGATATACATATTGGTACCAAATTTCAGCTTTCTAGTGCTAACGGTCACAGAGATTAAGCGAGGACGGACAGACGGACGGACGGACAGACAGACATGGCGAAACTATAAGGGTTCCTAGTTGACTACGGAACCCTAAAAAGGTGTAAGTAAATCGGCTAGCCCGCGCAATTAAAATGTTCTTAGGATTTTTTCAATTTTTAGGTCAGTGTCAAGTTGTATGTTGAACAAAATGTGATTCGCGACCGTAACAAGTATACAGTATTTACAGGAATATAATTTAATTTATTTAATGTTAATTTTACATTGCAATATGTGAACTTCAATGTTATTCTTGTTTGTTATTTAGATACTTTAGATCTTAGACATAGCTCACTGTGATATATATAAGTATCTCAGATTATTGTGTTGTTTGAAACTGTATAGTCATCAGCTTACTGCTTATACTTGTGATCATCATTATCGTGTCTGTTTTATGATGTCCACGGCAGGACCAAGAATTTCTACAGCGAGCGACTGGTCTTGTGGTTCTCGCATCCAATGCTATAGCCAGCGTTGTCGGTCCATCTTATGTGATCCACGCTGCGCTTTCCACAACCACGGCCACGTCTAGATTTTTCTTACAAAGAAAAAGTTCTTAATTAAGTTACGAAAATTAAAGCCTAGGGCCCAGCCTTTGGCCGAACAAATAAGTAAGGAGAGCATAATGTTATCAAGTTAGTCACATGCATATTGTACCCACTTACAATAAGGACAGAATACGAAATGATTCACTTTGCAGGAGTTCCTACAAAGAAACTGTACGTTTTAGTGTTCGTATCTTTTAAGTAGGTATAGTTAGCGCCACGAAAGATGAGACTTGACACACCACGTGGTTTGACTAGTGCAGTACACGATTTTAGGTCTCATTAGCGGAATGAAGTCTGAGCGCGGAACGGGACCGGACGTCATGGCCGCTATCCCACTGGCGTTTTACGAGCGTTGACGTCAACGTCGCGTCTGCACAGCGTCGACGGCCGACGCCGCGCAGACGCGATGTTGACGTCGCGTCTGCGCGTGACAAGCATTAACGTCCGCTGAACGCGACGTTAACGCTAACGTGACGTTGACGCTGCGCAGACGTTCGAGAGACGCCGACCCTCGTAAAACGCCAGTGGGATAGCGGCCATAGGGGCGACGGAAAAAGCGCGGGAGGCGGGGTCAAGTCTCATCTTTCGTGGCGCTAATTATACCTACCTACTCACCTTAACACTAAGTGCAGAGTTAACAATTGGAATGTATGTTTTTTTTTTTAAATAAAGCTCTGTAAATCCATATATCTATTTCGTTTTATTATTTCATCATTTATACCTCCTTCCTCTATTTAGCTCTACCTGCTTCGCTACCTAAGACACGTAGTCGTAGGTACAGACGCCAGCACATCAACCTACTACAATCTGTCAAAGGGGTTAGAAGATTTTTGTATGGAGGGTGGCCCTAAGGTCGGTCGCCATTTTGTTTTTTTTTCAGAATCGCGGTGCACAACAAAAGTTATATATTTAGATAGAGGACACTTATACAAACAAAAAATATTATATAACATAATATCCTAAAGCGTCAGGTTTCGGAGTTATTCACCGAAATATAATTCGAAAACAACAAGGATTTTTTTGTCTTTTTTCCCTCCAGGTAAGCATATTGAACTATTGAGGTAATAGAAACGTTATGAAACCTTTATGGAGAAGAAACAAAATAACCTTTAACAAAAGTACCTTTGTACTCAAATTGTAATTATGACATATCCTTATGTATTTTACTGTGTGTACATAAATAATAAATAAATAAATAAAATAAATAATGAAGAATAGACATTTTTAAAATAAATTATTAAAAACGGCTAACAGTGGTGGCCAAGTGGTAACAGCCGCGACTTACGAGTTGTAGGTCGTAGGTTCGAACCCAGACAGGCGCTTTACTTTGTGTAAATTATTTCATCATCACTGCTCTCAAAACGGTGAAGGAAAACATCGTGAGGAAACCGGCATGTCCTAGAACCAAAAATTCGAAGACATGTGACATCTGCCAACCCGCACTGGGCCCGCATGGTGGATTACGGCCCACTCCCTCTCACCGAGGAGGCCTGTGTCCCAGCAGTGGGAACATTATAGGCTAATTATGTATGTATGTATTATGTATGTATTTATAGTTCGTTTTTTAATCCCAGAGACTAATCTGACATTTAAGTCTTTTGTGTTTTCATTTTTTTTTAGTATAGAAGTTTGATACACTTGTCAGATTAGTCTCTGGGATTAAAACAACGAACTATAAATTGCCGTGTTTAATTATTTATTTAAAAAATGTCTATTCTTCATTTGTTTCTTCTCCATAAAGGTTTCATAACGTTTCTATTACCTCAATAGTTCAATATGCTTACCTGGAGGGAAAAAAAACAAAAAAATCCTTGTTGTTTTCGACTTATATTTCGGTGAATAACTCCGAAACCTGACGCTTTAGGATATTATGTTATGTAACATTTTTTGTTTGTATAAGTGTCCTCTATCTAAATATATAACTTTTGTTGTGCACCGCGATTCTGAAAAAAAATCAAAATGGCGGCTGATTTTAGGGCCAAAACCTTCAAACCCCTTTCTTTAATGGATTTTCAACCTTATCACTAAAGCATAAGGTTCAAAGTTGTTTGGGAAAATCTGACAGTTTCGGGTAGGTTGATGTGTTGGCGTCTGTACAATCAGCAACTACATAAAGTAGCATTATCAAGAGTGTCGGAAGATTTAGGTATCAAATAGGTACTTTTTAAAGGAATATTGAAATTTTGGAGCTTCTAAATGTGGACAGTCAAGAATAACTGCCCATTTTTAACCGACTTCAAAAAAGCAGGTTCTGTATTCGACCCGTATGTTTGTATGTCCGCGATTTTCTCAAAAACTAGTGAACCAATTTCGATAATTCTTTCACTAATGTGATCTACATACTTTTAGAAAGGTTTTAGTATATAATACATTAGGTAATTATTCGTATGTACGAAGTTATATGCATAAATGTACTGCATCTCCGGCATTTCTATGCGAATTTTTATGATTCTTCTAGTCAGTGTCTTCAATTCTTCAATGCACTAGAGTTGTAGCCCGCGAAATTCAATTTTTCTTACGTTTTTTGCAATTTTCAGGTCAGTGTCAGGTTGTATCTTGATGAAAATTTGATTCGCGACTATAACAGGTACGTATTCACAGAATTATAATCATCAGAATCATTAATACATCTGTTTAAGTTAGATTTCTACCACCAACACTTTTCCATACGAGATTTGTTCTTAACGGTAGAAATCTAACTTAGAAAGATGTATTAATGATTCTAATTATTATAATTCTGTAAATACGTACCTGTTATTGTCGCGAATCATATTTTCATCAAGATACAACCTGACACTGACCTGAAAATTGCAAAAAACGTAAGAAAAATTGAATTTCGCGGGCTACAACTACCCATTCGCCTTAATGAATTTGTGTGTAGTAGGTACAGTACAACTAAAAAGTGAAAAATAAAAACTTTTTAACAAAAAAAACAACCGACTTCAAAAAAAACTCTACAAAATGAATAAATTTTTTTTTACAAAAAAACAACCGACTTCAAAAAACAAATACTACAAAGTGTATCGGAAGTCGGTGTCGTTCACCGACTTCAAATCAAAATAAATCGGTCGTTAATATTCATTTTCTCAGTTATTAATTAGGTACCCATTATTTAAACAAAGATATCAAATAGTAGCAAATAGGTAATAGATTTTAGTAATATTATAAAGATCGGTAATTTTTATGGTCAGTCATTCTGCTGATGTTCACGAAACATTCAGCCGGTAACATTGGTATGTACCTATTTATCAATTTCAAATGGCAACTTTGTTTTATTTGCTTGCAAAACCTTTGAGTATGTATTGCAGAAACAGACCATTCAAGCTATTTTATGATTTTTATGTTAGTTGGTTTTGGTTCTAGGCTCACAACCACCCTAATTGCGTAACACATTATTACTCTCAATTTGAATAATTTTGAAGCATATCCTTTGCTTTATATGTTCGAAAAATGTGCTCAAAAACGCAAATAACGCAATGAATGTTGTTGAACTGTCAAAATGAAACCCATTGCTACTGATAGTGTGTTACGCAACTACCCCTAAAATGAAAGCTCTGACCGAAATGATCAATAGCTAAAGAAAAAAATTTTTTTCATTCAAGACCCCAACTATAAATAAGTTTCGGTAAAAGTTAAAACTTCCTTTAGATAGTTATTATTCTTTGGTAAGAACTCTATTTACTGGTTCCTCTGAGAGCAAATCAGCAAAATCAATATTATATTCGAAACTTCTGGCAACACGAGTCGATCATTGTCAATTTTCCATTGTTTGCGTCTGCGATTTCTACGTCGCGGTCCGTAGTCTATTTACTATAAAAAAATACGCTGTGCAGCACAGAGTACTTTTTGCTTTTTTGCAGTCAACTACAGTCAGTCGAGCTGTTACTTCTGTGCTAATTTCATCTTTCTGTGACGAGTTTGATATCGTTTTTCAACGAAAATGACTGTGAAGGAAGGAGAACGTCCAGATAAATACATCGGACCGTACCCGATGACCAAGCTGAGCCCAGCCTTAGCGACCAATTATTACGAGCATCTTATTCACGACAGTAAGTTTACTCACATTATTATTTAGCTGTGCGTTTTTATCACCTTATCACTAGCTGTTGCTCGCGGTTTTACTCACATCGAAAACTACTCATGTATCAGGATAAAAAAAATCTGTTTCAATGCAAATGTAATGTCCTTCGTAAGCTATGATAATTCATCCTGTATGGTCGCCAATAGCCACCCTTTCCGATTTCTACTCGGCAAATCCGAAGAGTCTAGGGATACGCTATTATCAGGAGTCACCAAATGGCGGCCCGCGGTCGGGAACCGGACAGCCGACCTATTTTGTGCGGACCTTAAATAATCAGTATTATTTATAACTAAAACATTTAAAACAAATGTTGAGCAAGTCATTTAATTTAGCCTGCGCTTTGCCTTTACTGCCCTCGTCACTCCAGACTTCAGGCAGATAGTTCAAAGTAAAAATGTAATTTTTCACATTAATTACTTAGTTTGTTATTTTCGTTCAAAGTCAAAGTCAAAGCATTTATTTCAAATAGGCACATAAAAGGCACTTTTGAACGTCAAAAATTATCTTAAAATAGAATTGATTCTAGTCGCCCATTCCAAAAGGTAGTTTTCGTATGGAGAAGAACGGGCAAGAAACTCCACCGTTACTCTTTTAAAATGTTTAGGTACAATATTTTGCATTGGTACATTAATTATATAATAACATGTGAGGATGATGCACCTACAATAAAATTACTATACCACAATAGGTAAAAGAATTAAAAACGAAACCATGACATATAAATTAATTATCTGATAGATACATGGTGCTCACATATTTACAAACATGGTACAAGCAAAACGATTTTAATTAAAAAATAAAATACAAGTAATAAGTCAGGGTGTGAGTAATAAATGTAAAAAAAAAGAATAAAAAAATTTACAATTAAATTAGCAACCAGTTTGATTTTGTCTAGACTCTAGATTGTCCTATGGAGCAGGACCAGCATGTTTCCAAGCGTTCTTATCTTGGATATAATCTTCTAATTTATAGTATGCTTGTTTACAAAGTGTACGTTTAATGTGAGTTTTAAATTTTCTTTCATTTAATTGCAATATATCACAAGGTATTTTATTGTAACATTTAACACAGTACCCCATAAAAGATGTATGTACTTTGGCTAATCTGAAAAATGGTTGATGTATTTTATCTTTATTTCTTGTATTAAAGTTATGTCTATCGCTTATTTTATTAAAAAGATGTAGATTTTTTCTTACATACATAATATTTTCATAAATGAATTGGCAAGGTACCGTCATAATATTAATCCTTTTAAATAGTTCCCTGAGAGATTCGCGGCGACGTAGATTATAAATGGCTCTGACAGCTCTCTTTTGCAAAATAAAGATGGATTCAATGTCAGCAGCTCGACCCCATAGTAAAATGCCGTACGACATAATGCTGTGAAAGTAGCTAAAATAGACTAAACGCGCGGTTTCTACATCTGTTAACTGTCTTATCTTCCTAACAGCATAAGCGGCCGAGCTAAGCCGCCCCGCAAGAGATGTTATGTGAGGTCCCCATTGTAATTTCTTGTCTAGCGTGATTCCCAGGAAAACCGTTTGATCAACAAATTCTAGTTTTTCTCCATTCAGTATGATGTCACATTCGCTACTTCTAACATTTGGTAATTTAAATCTAATGCATTTGGTTTTCTTTTCATTTAGTACCAAATTATTTACCGTAAACCAATCTTGGACCTGAAGAATAGAGTTATTCACGTCGTCAAGATTTTGTGCCCGTCTGTCTATCTCAAAGATCAATGATGTGTCATCTGCAAATAACACCATCTTCGGTTGATTTTGAAGTTCATTAAGTACATACCATTTGTTTATTACCTAAGAAAAAAAATGCCAGTAATTGTCTGCCAAACAAACTGCAACAACCATAATATAATTATTGTTTTCCAAACGGACCCCCAATGAAACTATAGGCTGACCACTTAACTGAGATGTTGCCTGTGGTAAAAGGTGAGGTGTGATGTGATGCAAGAGCTCAGTGATTTGTCAACTTGTGACAGCTATCACCCCTCCCGCACAGCACAGCTACCTTGGGCAACGTCTCAGTTAAGCGGTCCACCTATAATTGGTGATACTTGCGCTATATTTTTATGCTTGTTGTAGTATTAGGTGTACTATAAAAGGCATAAGAGTGTATAGTTATAATACACCTTTAGACTTTCAACTGCGAGATGCCAATCATAAAAAAAAAAACTGTCTGCCCTATGGATTATCATACCTTCAAACTATTTGTTTTCTTTCTAGGTGGTGAAGGCAGCTGCGTGGAGGCTTGGGACCTGATGATGGGCATTCATAACCTGTCTGCCACCATTGCCAAGCTGAAGAAGGCATTGGACAAGAAGAATGGTATCGAGGAGAAAGGTAATTTATATTTTATAATTACTGTTTATCATCATCATCCACAGCCCAACTTCACCTACTGCTGAGCATAGGCCTCCCTCAGGGTTCTATGTTATTGGTTTGGTTTCCGCACTTAACCCTTCAAATGGTTCATTGTGCGTGTAGTCATGGCAGCAGTTGGTGGTTATTCCAACTAGCCCACCTCCCTCTAGAAGCTGGTTAGGTCTCCTGGTCTGTTTAGAACATCTGTGTACGATCTGGGTGTTCCGAGGGTTTCTGACCTAATCTGGGTGACATCTGTGCACATAAAGAGCACATGCGCAATGGTTTCATCAGCCTCCATGCAAGCCCTGCACACGGGCCTGTCCGTTATACCTACTGTGTGGAAGTGTTTATTTAGCGAGCAGTGTCCCGAGATGGTCCCTGTCAACAGGCCTTTCCTGTCCATTCGTAGTAAACGCCTGGTTAGCTTGTCATCCAATGATGGATCTATAGAGGTATGAGGAACAGGGTGTAAAGTTCACTCATACTCTATAGAAAAGGGAGGATCTTCCGACCAGACGGGTGTTGTGTCTGGCGGGCAACTGCCCAATGGTCGGGCCGTTGTATATATGCTAGTTGCGCGGTAAACTCTGCTTGCGAAATGCAGGATTTGCGTGACGTCAGTATGACGCGTTGTTCGCATGTGGCGTTGTAGATACCGCTACAGATCCAATTATCCAGTGAGGTAATTAGTAACACACTAACAGGAGCAATGGCTTTGTGATTTTAGTGTGTGTTACGTAATTAGGGTGCAGGTTCTACCCACGAAGGTAACAATGTCCTCCGCCCATCTCGCCGCCGGATAACCGACAATTCCGTCTCCCAGTCCTTTGACGTCACTCGGTCACTGCCTTACTTCACCTGTCATCACTGCGCCTTGCCGGTGTCCTGCCCAACTCCATTTGAGTTCCATAACTCGTTTTCCGATATCGAAAACCTTCGTACACCTGCAGATCTCAGCATTCGGGACTTGGTCTTAGCCTCTTGGCCTTATGCCAAATATGGAACACTCTGTGGCTCTCTGTGCCACTCTCACCCTGTAGACAGTCTCCCGCGGGAGCGTCCACGTCTCAGCACTGTACGTCAAGGTGGACAGTACACAGGTTATCGCTGACTAGAGGCTGGACTTCAGACATTTTGGAATTTTGGCTGATTTCAGAATGTCGTCCAAATTGCTAAATGCGGTCCAACAAAGCTGTATTCTTCTCGATAACTCTGTTTGTTGAGGCACTTTGCCAAAATAATGAATATGACCAAGATAGACATACTGGCAATTACTGTATTTCCACAACGCATCGAAAATGGTGGTTTAACCACTTTACTTTTTTTTTAATATTAAAATACACCCTGAAGCCCAGTAAAGTGATATTTGTCAGGATTTTAGGATAGTACTTATTGAAGAATTAACAGTGAAACCATTGACCCTTGTAACGCAAAGCAAGAGTGACAAGGTATCTTCTAGGCACACTTGTTCCATAATAGACCTCATCCATCGCTTTCAATCGGTTGTGATTGAGGTAAGTGCAGGCCCATTCAGCAATAAAAATATAAACATCTTTGTCAAAATTATTGTAACTGGCCAGTTTTCTTCTTTAACCGTATTTCCCTTTTCAGCGACCATTTCCTTTTGATTCTGATTGTACTAACACATAATTCTTTATTGTTTCAGAATATGATACCAAGAATATGTACCACATGCAAATTGATGCCTAAAAAAAATCAATTTGAAGACATTACCATTATCAGTATTATTTAACCAAAATAATGATGTAATGTCAATATTATTTAACCACTAAATGCTAGTTTTACAACTGTCGAAACAGTTACCTTCTGTATTGCCACTTTGTAATCTCAAAAAGGTCTGATTTTTTTTATGCTGACTGTATTAATGTATTTATATTAATGTATTTATTATATATATGTATTTATATATATGTATAAGTAATAATATGTATTTGAAAGTTGAATTGGTAGGGTAATATGGTTAGACAACGGATTGGCAGCTAAGCTGTTGAAGATGTTTGTTAAAGTCCTATGATCGACGGAATCGCAGGTTCTTTCCATTTCTTGCCTCAGTATTGCAGAAGAGAGTCTCTTTAACATCTCCAGGCTGGATCTCTAAAAGAAATGTCTAAGTGATAACAACAAGAATACAGGGAACATGAATAGACTGGAGGCTTTTAGAGTGGTATCGTATATTATATTAAAACATTCCCAAAACGTTTAGTTTCTTAAGTTTGTCATAAGATATGTGTTGTATTGTTTCTAGTCATTATCAAGGACAGTATGTTTAGGTTGCTGCAGTAGAATAGAAATGATGTATCTTCGGAATACACTTGAACGCTAATTTGTGTTTTATTTATTAGATTTTTAAAGCCTTACACACACACACACACACACATTGCTCGCAGAACAGATGGCCATTGGGGCCGGAAGGTTCTAGAGTAGCGACCGCGTACCGGAAGACGTAGCGATGGAAGGCCTCCGAAAAGGTGGACTTGATGACCTGGTGAAGACTGCAGGAATCAGGAAGTACAGAACGATCGGAGTGGCGGTGCTTGGTCAGGGGAGGCCTATTTAAGATATTATATTAAAATCATTTCAAAACACATTTATCGAAAAAAGTACAAAAAAATTATAATATTTATTTTATATTTTCTATATATTTTTGGTGCCTAGGGTTGCCAACTTGTTTTTACAAAATAAGCATTGCCGTAATGAGGCCGGAGGAAGACGGAAGATGGAAGATATTAGGTAAGTATATTTAGTTGCTCAAACGTGTATGCAAACAAGAGTAAAATGCATGTAGGATAACATAAACTATAGTTTAGCTTCAGACATGTCCGCCACATACTATGACATGCAAATATTATGATATGATTGAAAAATGTTTTGAAATAGTTAATATTTTTTGAGATTTTGCGGAACTTAGTAGTATCGCATATGTATTACGTTAAATAATAAGTTTTACGGTTGATTGTAACCGTCCCTATGGACAACTACAACACAAGTGGCGTCCCAGATGCGTCGCCATTCCAGAGAGATAGCCGAAGTATATTCATCATCATCATCATTTCAGCCGAAAGACGTCCACTGCTGGACATAGGCCTCCCCCAAGCACCTCCACTTCGACCGGTTTTGTGCTTCTCGCATCCAACGAGTTCCTGCGGCCTTCACAAGGTCGTCGGTCCACCTTGTGGGAGGCCTTCCAACGCTACGCCTTCCGGTACGCGGTCGCCACTCCAGAACCTTTCGGCCCCATCGGCCATCTGTTCTGCGAGCAATGTGCCCTGCCCACTGCCACTTAAGTTTGGCAATTCTTCGGGCTATGTCGGTTACCTTGGTTCTCCTGCGGATCTCTTCATTTCTGATTCGATCCCGCAGGGAAACTCCAAGCATAGCCCTCTCCATTGCCCTTTGGGTGACTTTCAGCCTTCTAATAAGGCCCATTGTGAGCGACCACGTTTCAGTGCCATATGTCATCACTGGCAACACGCACTGGTCAAAGACTTTCGTCTTGAGACACTGCGGTATGTGGGACGAGAAGATATTGCGTAGCTTCCCGAACGCTGCCCAGCCGAGTCGGATTCGACGATTGACCTCTTTCTCGAAGTTGGACCTACCTAACTGGACAGTTTGTCCTAGGTAAATATACTCGTCCACGACTTCGAGTGTAGCGTCTCCGATCTTCATGAGAGTGGGTGTTACATGGGCATTTGACATGACCTTCGTTTTGTCCATGTTCATTTTCAGACCCACTCTTTCAGAGGCTCTACTGAGGTCATCGAGCATTGTACTGAGGTCCTCCATAGTCTCAGCCATGACTACTATATCGAAGTATATTATCTGTGCCGAAATTGATATCTCGTGTGCGTGTAATTACCTCCGCACCCATACCCTTCCCTTCCGTTCAATCTGGAACACGGTAACGCTGCTTGGTGACAGAAATACATCATAATAATTTTATTATGATAGAGGTACTCACGCGCGTTGGACTCGTAGTACACACGACGATATGTCAAGGTATACATTGCCACCCGCAATTTTATCTGACCTCTCATTGGCTTTTCGTGCAATGAGAAGTCAGCTTGTACTTACTGGAAATGTAAAGCTTGATAATGTCATGCCGAATTCCCCGAATGAGCTCCTTCACAAAGCACTAGACCACAAACTAGACTAATCGCTCGCTTATTCATAAATGTTTAGTAGGCCTCGCAGCCGCAGCTTTGAAAATCAAAATTAAAAAAGAAAGGAATTCTCATTAGCCAGGGTCGCGACTTGTTCGAAAGAGTTACCGCGGCCCTGGCCCAACCAAATGAAGGAACACGGGTGGATTTTAGTCAGGAAGTCTGACACGCCCTCCCGCTCCGTCCAGAGCGGGAGAAGTTATTTGATAATTTCCCACCCAAAAAAAAAATAGGGATGCTCATTAAAAAAAATTATTCAAGTAACTTGTTTTGTATTAAACTTTTAATTATTAAATACAAAACAAGTTACTTGGGTGGGAAATTATCAAACAACTTCTCCCGCTCTAGGCGGAGCGGGTATCTATCTACATTATTTTTATCACTAACAGTTAGTGACGCAGCAGACATAAGAGAGATTGTTTCAAGTTAATAATATGTGCAAAGGTTTATTGAAAGATTCTGTTCACGAAAGTAGTAAGTAAGAGAAAAAAAACCCCTTATTCATAAAACTTATCACACCTATTTTAGTTAAAATGGGGTTTGTCTCTTTCTTACACACAGAAATGACAACGTGACAGATAAAGACAAACGTTCTATAAACCTATTTTAGCTAAAATAGAGATAAAATAGGATTTATGAATAAGGGGGAAAAAAACGCCAAAAAAAAAAAGTCAATAAACCGTTTCATTAAATTCCTATTTCTATCTGCTTTTCTATTAGGTAGGTATGAGCTTCATGCGAATTAGCGAAAAATTACACATGATGAATTGACTATAGAGTGATCGTGATAGTTTACCTAATATTGTTTTTAACATTATGGTTGGCTTGGCAACGCTAGCAATAGATAGGTAGGTTCCTTCAAAGAAGCTTATAGATTAAGCACACTATAAGCTTCTTGGTTCCTTCCTACTGCGCTGAGCGCAATTACGGTTGTCAAATGTCACGGGAAGCCATGAGTCATCCGTCAGTTGGTTTCTGCTCGCACGTTGTGCAGTTGTGCAGTAAACGCTGAGTAACATATTTCAAATACCTAGAAATGCCTCTCATTGTGCTGTGATTTGGTGTAATTGTTACCGGCCAAACCCGATTTCAGGACAAACTAGTTTAGCCTAGGCTAAACTAGTTCTTCCTATACGCGATAGGGGGTGCCCTTCGCTCGCCCTTGGATCTTATGTCGACGGAGCCCCGCTTCGCGGGGCCCCTATTTCTGTGTAAAGGGTTTAAAGTAACCAAACCGAACCTCGGGGTGCCCTTCGCTCGCCCTTGCATCCTATGTCGACGGAACTAGTTTAGCCTAGGCTAAACTAGTTTAGCCTAGGCTAAACTAGTTTGTCCTGAAATCGGGTTTGGCCGGTAACATAATAATCAAAGTAAAAACGTGAATAAAAAAAATTCTGGCATATCGTATCACAAGTAAGTCAATAAAGCAATGTTTACTTAGCTTTTTAAAAATTGCGCGTCAGAGTTATCTTGGAACACAAACTTCAGTCGCGAGTGGCTGTGTAGTCTGTCTGTCTATAGTCAAACCTATTTCGCTTTGTTTTTTCTAAACGCGACAGCGCTGTTTGTGAAGTCATGCAATAGTGAGGTGACGCGTTCTTTCTGTTTGGCGTTGCGTCGTATCGATGAATGCATTTTGTATTTATGCGATAAGATGTAATTTCTATCTTGTTGCTTACAATATAATCTCATACATAATAGACAAGAATTATTTCCCGCACCTTTAAAATTAAGTTGTCTAATGCAAAATTATTCTTTATAGGTTTCCTAATAATCCTTATGTAAAAGATAAATGGATAAGAGCGACGGGAAAGTGCAACTGGTGTCCTCATAAACACGATACCATTTGCTCTGAGCATTTTGAGGCTGAAAGTTTTATGAAAAAGGGTTCCAAAACATATTTACTTTTTGATGCTATTCCAACACTACAACTTCACCCTATTTTTGATGAGGTAGTGTATTGATTTGTTGGCAATAGGTAAAATATGAAGAATAAATTGTGTTTAGCACTGTGGTAAAAATTATGTACTTTTCAGATCGATTCACTCACCAATAGCAATAATAATATTCACAACACTGCTGATCTAGCACCACCAAAACGTGGGAAGAAAAGGTACCCTCCTGATACAACCCCAGCAAAACGTATAAAGGAAGGGGACCCGCCTGATCTAGCGCCAGCAAAACGTAGAAAGAAAAAAGAGCCTCCAGTTCTAGCGCCAGCAATTCGTATAAAGGAAGAGGACTCGCCTGATCAAGCGCCAGCAATTCTTATAAAGGAGGAGGACCTGCCTTATCAAGCATCAGTAATCCGCATAAAGGACGAGGAGCCTCTGGCTCAGATCGAGGTGTTTAGTCCTATTACTACACAATAAGTTTTTGTCAAATATTACTTTAAACTAACTAAGGGTCTCCCCACATTTATCGACGCGGAATCGGCTTAAACCGAGTGCGTATCACCACACTACTCGACTTTCGCTCGTTTCGCCGTCGCGGCATCGGCCGGCGTCGCGACGCGTCGTCCGAGCCGAGCCAATGCGAATGGTATTAGTAACACCCTTATTACGTAGACATAAAGGCTTTTTTGACCGGTGTTAGCCGATTCCGCGTCGATAAATGTGGGGAGACCCTAACACTTCATGTTGTCTGTAATATTTTCAGATCACTGTGGAAAAGTTAGATGAAGAGCCAGCCGATGAAAGCCAAGCCAAACGAGAAGCATATTATACACCAAATCCCCAGCATTCGCGTCAAACACGTCGCTTAAAGTTATCTCTTTTGAGGGCTCAGGATACCATTAAAAGGCAAAGACTTCAAATAAAGCGAATCAGAGAAAGTAATAGACGGTTAACAAAAAAAGTTTGTAAAATGGAAAATATTATACTATGTCTACGATAGTAATCCGCTAATGACTGATGAGTTTCTTTTTGAAATTAGAAACTTGGAAAGACTAATGTTAAAAAAATTCAAATAAAAACTCCATCATTATTCGAATATTCGGCAAAGCCGAATGCATTTTCTAATACAGCGTTACATGTAATTCGACGTATATAGGTACTTCAGTCAGGAGCTGATAGGGGGGCCAAAATGCAACAAATTGAACCACCCATATGTATGGCCGAAATTCAATAGTTTTCGAAATATTTATTTGAAACATTTTTGAAGCGTAAAATGAAAATATTGGTACTTAAGATAATATTCTTAAATCGCTCATCATTTTAATTATTTTTTTGAATTAATTAAGTACCTACTTTTAATTATGTTCATAGCTTAATGAAGTGCCAGCTGCAATATAATTTTTTAATGGTACCCATTCAATATGTAGGTTTTTTTTATTTGGAAATATATCGAAAACCCTTAAAATTCAAATATCTCGAAAATTATTCAATTTCGGTCATACATATGGGGGTTTAATTTATTGCATTTCAGCCCCACTATCAGCTCCTGACGGATATACGTCGAATTACAAGCAACCCTGTATATAGGACCTTGTTTACGTGCATCTCTAATAAAAATTAAGTTTAGTATTTCATTTTAAACATAGTTTTATTTCGTTTTAGTCTTGTGATAAGCCGTCAATTAAGTTTATTGGTACACAGGTGTTTTGTGAACGGGAAGATGTTGTGAACTTTTTTTTATTTTGTTATCCCCTTAGAAAACAGAAGAATCGTTTGGAGAAACAAGTTGTAAATCTACCAGGGGACCGGTCGACGGAGTTGTAGCGCCTCTTGCCGAGCATAGCTGTTTAGTACCTTTAACCATAGTATCAACCCATTAGTTCCACCTGCTAAAAATCTCCTTCCAAATTTTCGGGTTTTGGACTTGTGAACAGCGAGCTTGAGCGAAGTTCAGACAAGGATCCAGTATCACCTCAAGGTATATTATACATAGTTTGTTGTCTCAAGGCGGGTGCACGACGCGTACAAGTCGTGCTGTAGGGTATTTAGGCGCGGTGATAGAAAATAGAGGTGCTAGACTTTGGAAACTTTTTGGACTTTGCAAAATTAATATATTTAGTCTTCTCTGCTTTTAGGGTAAGGACGTTGTTATGCAACCATTTTTACAGCTTATTCAGGCCAGTGTGGGCACATAGATCATTAAAATAAATAAAAAATAGAGTAGGTGCGATTACACCGCCTTGTGGAACTCCATGTGTTATAAATTTCTGGGAACCTTATGTAACTGTTTATCATAACGCACAGAGCGTTGAGATAAACAGTATGGTCTTTGTGTTTAAGGTAGTCTATGAACAACTTTAATTGCATTCCTCATTTATCTTTGCTCTCCATCTTCTCTACAAGGATGTGTTGGAGAGAATGAAATGACGCGTGCACATGCCGCAAGTTGCATCGCCCGAGGCCGTGAACGCTACCCTACAATTGTGTAACACACTATCAATCACAATCTGAACCATTTTGAAGGATATTCCTAATCCATTGCTTCATTATGTTTTAAAATTGGTCTGCTCAACAACGTAAATAACGTAATGAATGTTGTTAAACTGTCAAAATGAAAACCATTGCTACTGTTAGTGTGTTACGCAATTATCCCGTGGAACCTTAGGCTTCAAGCAACAGTTTCATAAACTAAGTAAGTACCTATACCTACCTACCTACTAAATGTAAACGGCGATGTCTAAATATCTAACTAGGTACACATATTTTCGGACCCACTTAAAATGAGAATTAATTTAGATGATAACAAAAAATGGTTTGACCATAGCTAAGTACTTGTATTTTGAAACGTAATATAAAAATATCGATATAAAATATCGACCCGTACAGCATCACTTTGTGGATGACAGAAGTAAGCCAGCCAGGAGGCCCGAGGCATAGACACGCTTGATTTGTATGGAAAGCACAGATTTCAGAAGGCCAGCTCGTAATTTAACCTTTTAACCGCCTACGTCGGATAAACCCGACAAATATTTTCGTGTTCATATAAAGTAAAAGGTTAAAACGTTCAAAATCTATAGTCGCAGTCTCATTGCGGCGACAAACAAATGTCATCAAAATCTTGGAGCTTTTTTGACAGACAGTGGTGGCCAGTGGTAACAGCCGCGACTTAGGTACGAGTTGTAGGCCGTAGGTTCGAACCCAGACAGGCGTAGCACCACTGCTCTCAAAACGGTGAAGAAAAACATCGTGAGGAAACCGGCATGTCCTAGAACCAAAAATTCGAACACATGTGACATCTACCAACCCGCACTGGGCGAGCGTGGTGGATTACGGCCCACTCCCTCTCACAGACAGGCGGCCCGTGTCCCAGCAGTGGGAAAATTTTATTTTATGGTATATTGTGTGAGTGTGATAGCTACAGAGGATGCCATCTCGCGTCTGTCTCTACCTCTAGCAGAATTATAATTATGTTGGTATCTTACTGTGCTAGAAGCGAACTTAAAAGAGTCTGACCGAGTTTCTTTTGCCATTTCTTCTCACGGGTAGTCAGATTGGAAATGTCAACTACATCTAGCGAGTATTTTTTTAATATGACATGTAAAATACTGGTATTCAGCTGCATTCGGTTAGACTGGAAGCCGACCCCAACATAGTTGGGAAGAGGCTAGGCAGATGACGTGTAAAAGTGATTCCGATAATAAACAATTTCTTTTTACTTAGCGATCGGCGCAGCTGTCTTCTCTTAGTCTCTGTGAAGAATAATACTCAATATTAGGTATAATTTTTAATGACTCTACCAAATGCTTATACATACTTAATTATATGCCTATGAGAATATTATTTCTATACCTACCTAGATATTGTTTGCCAATAAAATTATAATGGTTTGTCTATTGATGTCTTATTTTATACATCAATGGGTCTGTCCTGTCCTGCAATATCTACCTACTAGCTCTTTTAGTAGGTACCTTTGTGCAAGCAATACTCGAGCTCGTGAGGTAGAACTGCCGCGCGGTCGTATCGTATCCGATCCGCGGCGCAGTTTCATTTTATTGATTAGTTAGAGCGAGACAGCAACAAAACGTTACCATGGCGACCTTCGAGTTACCTACAATAATACACATTACGTCATTAGTATCACATGTGGGTTTGTATTTTCAGTGTTTGTGGTGCTAAGTCTTCCTACTTTTTGAGGTAGGTACCTATACCTACCTCAGATTTACAAGTAGCGCCACAAAAACGAAAAAAAAAAAAAATACGGAGGGTTTCCTTAACTCCGTAGTTTGTCTGTCCACCAACCATTTTAGAAATTTCTAATCGATCCATACTAATATTATAAATGCGAGAGTCTATCTGTCTGTTACCTCTTCACGCTTAAACCACTGAACTGATTTAGATGAAATTTGGTAGGTATAGAGATAGTTTGAGTCCCGGGAAAGGACATAGGATAGTTTGTATCCCGATATTTCCACGGGAAACTTATGCGGGCGAAACCGCGGGGCGCTGCTAGTTATTATATAAGACCTTGACCTTTAACCTATGTTTTACAAATAAATAATTCTAAGTCTAACATAACACATACACCTAATAAACACCACGCCTTGTTCCCTCGCAGGGTTGTGCAGAGGTGTGCGGGATTGTCCGAAAGGGTTACCGCTACCCCGGAACATAAAGGTCTAAGGAAGGAACACGGATGGGTTTTAGTCAGTAAGAGTCTGACACTCCCTTCCGCTCCAGCCAGAGCGGGAGGGGTCATTTGATGATTTCCCATCCATAAAAAAAAGGGTTGTGCAGAGGTACCTATAGTACAGACAACAAAAGAGATAAGTATGCAGGATCGTCGGATATAGTTCAACAACTGTTTAATTTGATAAATGAGCTGTTTGTTTTCTATTAATAAAACAAAATTTTATTCGAGAACATCCGTCGGTTTCTTACTAAACTTCAACTATATCCGACGACCCTGCTTCCTGCATAATTATCTCTTTTGTTGACTGTACATCCACATTTCACCAGTTATGTTAATAGGGGGCGAGCCTGTTGTTATCAACCGGGCTCAAATCCAGACTCCGGGAGTCCGGGATGCTACTGAGAAATTCCTGATAGAAAAACCGAATCACTTTGCCCGACATGGGAATCGAACCCAGAACCTCATGCTCAGCTGTAGCGGTTGCAACCACTAGACAAACGAGGACTATTGCAACGTTTTTTATTTTGACAATTCGAAAACATTCATTGCGTTATTTACGTTGGCTAGCAGACGAAGTTTTCAAACATATGAAGCAATGGATTAGAACCTCATGCTCTGCAGTAGCGGTTGCGACCACTTGACAGTCACGTCAAGAGGCAGTCTCTCTAGACCTTCTATCTGAAGTCTTCTGAAATTTAACAGATTGACTTTACTTCTTGATTGTGAGCTGTGGTGGCCCAGTGGTATCAGCGCTAACTTAAAGAGTTGTAGGTAGGTAGGTCGTGGGTTCGAATTTGAACCTTTTTTTTTGGGTGGAAAATTATCTTATCTTCTCCCGCCTTTTACTGACTAAAACCCACCCGTGTTCCTTCAGTTGCCTGTGCAACAACAACCCGCGACCCTGGCAGTCACTTTCTTTGTGTAGGTATTTAATTTCATCACGCTCTCAAAACGGCGAAGGAAAACATCGTGAGGAAACCGGCAGCCTAATTGCGGAACGCCAAATCGTCAAATGATTCTGATCAGTTGGCTTCATTTCTATCACAATTGGCTTCATTTTACGATTTTCGAATTGCGAAACTCTAGTTTCTGCGCAGGGCCTTAACGTTCATAATTGGTTTCATAATAAACTAGAGTTTCGCAATTCGAAAATCGTAAAATGAAGCCAATTGTGATAGAAATGAAGCCAACTGATCAGAATCATTTGACGATTTGGCGTTCCGCAATTAGGCTGCGGCATGTCGAACCAAAAATTCTAAGGTAGCCGGTAGGTGACATCTACCAACCCGCACTGGGCCCGCGTGTGCCCGCGCGGCCGCGTGGTGGATTACGGCCTATTCCTTCTCACTGAGAGGAGGCCTGTGTCCCAGCAGTGGGTGGCATTGGGAATATTATGCTTATAATGCTACGCTGTTTCAAATCAACAGCTATTAAAATTCTAATCTAAGTATGAATAAAAAAACCTATAAAATCACAAAAATATTTCATTCGAAAATTGAGCTACCAACTAGGACTTTTTGGGAGGTTGCCTAGGCAACTCAACCGATGATAAAAACGTGTTTAAATAATGAAGATACCTATACTAGAAATTACGTCACACAAACTTTTGAATAACCGTTGGATATTATGCACGAAGGTCAAAGAATATAAGTACAAAAGCATTCGTACACCTAAAAGTCAACTTTATCGTAAAAGAACAAAGCTTATAATCATGTGCACAGCAGACACACTATCGCCCCTACAAACAAGTTACAGCTGGCGAGTACGTTTTCATTGACAAGAATCGTGCGATACGATAAAAAACCGTTTTGTGCTTGAAAAAGAGGGTGTATTGTTACCAGGTAAGTAATAATAAATTATGAAACATCCATTTTTGTGAATTCAATCTTTGCTGTTACACCTAAATGTTTCAGATTTCTACCTATTTTATACTTACTTTTACTTATTTTCGTGGGCATTGAACTTTTCGAAAATATGAAAGAAAGTACTTTTATAAATAAATGCCGAAGTGTGGGTTTAATATAGGTATGTACAACACTGCCTAACTCCTATGGGAAAACAGGTGTGATGTTATGTGTTATGTGATTTACATGGTAAAAACATTAAACATTATTATTATTAACTTTCAAGTGTCCTTTTGTTGGTATTTATTTCATGTAGTACCTATTGTAAATAGTTAATAGTTGTGTATTGGTCACCAATTTAATTTAATGCTAATAATAAATATATACTTTCAATTCAAATGTAAATAAATAATTTAACAGGAAGGCTTGACACATAACAATGGAAACAAGCGAACATCGCGTCACGCGCTCGATTTTTTCTTGTAAGCCCCTACTATGGTGATCAAATACTCAATCGAGTTTCTATCGAAAAACAGTCATATTTTAATATCGAAGTTGTACTGTACATAAACATTTGGTACTTTAATTTCATAGAGCAACACGGGCCACCGCCAGCGCAGGTGGCCCGTGTTGCTCTATGTTTAATGTAGAATGATTATTGCGAATTATTTTATTTCCTACGTATTTCATTCGAAAATTTCTTTTTCCTTTCTCATTAAAACTTACACTTCATAATCTACCTCTCTACCTACCGATTTATTAATCTTCTGGAAGTTTACTCACTACTTCTCACTAAATATAATGGTACATAGTAGGGGTTCTTATCTGCTATGATTACGAGTTTCATGGTTAGCATTCGGAGCCTTTTGAAACGAAAACAATATACACGTCTACCTGGGCAAGGACATGTTTACCTGTTAATTTGTGAGGTCTAATTAGGATCAATAGTCTCACTTGATCAACGAACTGAACACTCTCTAAACAGAAATTTCACTTTGCAAATCGTTTTCTATTCTTTTGATGATATAACGTCGGTAACCTACTTTCGTAGTAAATTCTTCACGCTTAGATTATTTTAGTAACGGAGTAGGCAGAAAAACAATACCTACATCCAAGATCACAGTTAGAATTAAAAACCTCTATGCATTCATACAACAATAAGATAATAATGCTTGTTTTAAATTAACGTGGGTCACTATAGAATTTTCCGTCACTTCACAGCCATACATACGTCCGACTCGTTTGAAGTCTACGTTCAAAGTGGCTCGTGATTTCGAAATGTTGTTATCTCGCTCACGCAACTCCCTTGTTTCAAAATCCTGCTATGATGCGCGACAAGGATAGAAAGAGAATCTATTTGTGTCGCACCCGTTGAACAATCTGTCCGTGTGGATTCGGCGGCCAGTCGGTCTTTATTGAACGATGCACGTTTTCGCCATTTTGTTTTGAAACGTTGACGTGTTCGCAAGTGTAAAAAAATGTGTACTGTGAAAGTAAACTCTAGCTTGTTATTATATTTGTGAATGTGTTTAGTTGATTTTAATGTGATTAATAACTTGTGTTGCGGGTTTGCTGTACTCAATGGGTAATTTATATTTTGATGTTTCTTAACGTCTAGCTTGCTCACTGTATGTTCATTTGCGAGGTTGCATTAGAACTATGCAGACGTGTCTACGGCTGATATTAAAAAGTCGTTTTATAGGATTGCTTCTGGCATCCTATATGATATTAAATTACGTTTTTATTGCTCTAGTGATATTTGTTTTTTATTACAAAATAATAAAAAAAAACATATTCGTTTAAAAAATAAGTAATACCAACTTATACTTACCATAAAAATATAGGCCGATCGTTGATCATCGACAAGAAAATTAAAAGTGATATAAAAAAAATAAAGAGGCAAATAAAATGACTACATACATTTATCTACAAACAAAAATCTGTACTGTACCTACCTATTGAAAGTTCTTTATTGAAAGCTGCGATCCACCATTTTGTCAACATAAAATTATTAGCCGTCATTTTGGTCTAGAAAATTAAAAATAAGTTTAATTGCACAAATTAATAGGTATTTGAGGTATTAAATTCAGTATGGAAGTAGCACGGCTGTGTTGCCAGTTGAATAATTGAATTTCGGATGATTTTGTTTTTAATGTTTGGAATGAGGAGCGTTCTTACTGTTACTCATTATTCACAAATCAGACGATACTCGCGCATGTATAACGCGTACCGGGTTGCCGGACCAATTCACTTGCGTATGAATGAATGTTGTTTCAAAATATTCACACGTGAAGTATGAAGGAAACGCGGTATTTACCTAAACTTTGCTTTTTAATTTACGAGTCCAAAATTACAGCTAAAATAATTAATACTAAGTAATGTCGCAACAAAAAGACATAAAAAAATTACATGGTGTTGACAAAAAAAGGTCGATCGCGGCTGTCATTTTGCCAAAGTATACTTGATAAAAAATGTAAAGTTGAAATTAAATGAAATTCACGAGGGTTCCGTATTGAATATAATTTAAAATTAATTACGTCGAATTTTGTAGTCTGCGATACTCGTAATAGATGGCGCTGTCCTTAAATCAAACCGTGCCAAGCGTGTTTGACGCCGAGTGCAAGAGTCCAATACAAGTAGGGTTACCATTTAGAAATTATAAAAGTCCTGACAAAAAGCTTGACATTTCAATAAAAGTCCGGGCATTTTAGTCACAAAATCCAAACATTACTCACTAAGTTAGTACAGTGGTATGGTAGGCATGATAGCAGATGCTCGTGAGGTGAGGGCAAAAATATAAAAATGAATACTTATAAGTACCAGAAACTAGTGTTAAGTTTGATTATTTTACGTAAAATTATTTTTATTTTGAAGATTTTTTTATATTGAACTAGTTGACTGCTTGCAAGATTAATTGTTTGATCTCTTTAAGTTGATTGATAAAGAAGTACTTATATTTTGTTTTTAGATGAATGAGAAGTTTATTAGACTCATTTGGTATTACTTTTTATAACTCGTATTCCATCTAAGCCAAAAAATCCGGAGAAAAGTCTAGAAGTCCGAACAAATCCGGACGGATGGTAACCCTAAATACAAGAAGAACCGCTATTTGTTAATGTTTAAAAAATAATCGATTACGATCTGTTTTTTAACAGCAATAGCAAAAACTTGCGAACATAATAAAATTCATGGATATTTTTCAAGCATTTGTAGTGTGCAATAAAACATTATTTTAATAACTTGAATCTTGAAACAGGAAAATATAGTTTTATGACTATACTTCTAGATAATAGGGAATAATATAAAAAAATAGAAAACATAAATCAAATAATGCATAATAATATATTGCCATATTCTTTTACCAAAATTCGTTATTCAGTGTGTGTTATTTGAATATTATAAATAGCTTTATAAAACAAACATGCCTACTAAAGTGATTACAAAAATTGTTTTCGCGGCCTTTTTTAATCGGCGAATTTATTCAAGTTCATCACAAGGGTTCCGTAGCCAATTTTATAAAACGAAACCCTTATAATTGCGTCATTTATTTATTTTACTTTACGACTGTTACCTTAGATACTGTTACATTAGTTAAGGAAAAAAAAATAAGTTTAAAAACTAAACAGTACAGTAACCTGACTACTGAAAAGGATGAAACAAGAAAGTACCTTCCCGTGGTCGCCTTTATTTTGATATCCCATTCGATGGTATTAGAAGAAAAAACAAATTCGAACTCCACCATATAAATCCTCCATTTTACTTCGTTTTTGTATTTATTATTTTCATGTAGCCAGTGACACTCGCGCCACCAAGACAAATCTAAAGACGTATAATTTATCCAAATCCGTTCATTCGTTTGAGAGTTACGAGGGAACAAAGAAACGGACCTACATACATACGTACAAGTCAAACACATAACCCTCCTTTTGGGCTTTGCCGCAGTCGGGTAAAAATGATTTTTTCACTTCTCATGCTCTAAAAGTCCGTCTTTATGTTGTGCTTAGGTGACATAAAATCGCTTTTTATGTTCTAGTGCATAAAGTAAATTTTTTTTCTAAGACTAAAGTAATCAGGCCCAACAGCCACACGCACAATAAAACTTCGCAGATTAAAGTCGTGATTTATTTCATTTTCTTTAATTTATACCACTTCCGTGTTTTCTATCGTTAATTTAATAAAATCAGGTAAAATAGTTGTCATTTATTATTTAAAAAGGCAAAGAAACGTTTTCATTTTCACCCAAGTCGAATGACAAATGTTGAAAATTAAAAAAAAAAACTTTTAAAAAGTTTCGTGGCGGTATGATCTGTGGTGGCGGGAATTAGCTATGGATGCAACATTTTTGATTAATTATGTACTGTATACTTTATGCCTGTTTCATTTTCTCGCAATCGAAGTGAAAAGCAGAGTGTATAACTCAGGCATAAACAAGCCATTTTACCCCTCGACTTAACTATCCACTCTCGCCTGCGGCTCGCGTGGATATAAACGTCTCGGGGTAAAATAGCTTCTTTTATGCCTTAGTTGTACAATCTACTATTATTCAACAACGATACCCCACTTGACATAGTTTGTTGACTTTCATTTTTTTCATTTTCACAATATGGCGTCCACTAGCCGCCATATTGAATTTTCACTAACGTCATGTCTTTAGTGACACTCGCCGGACTAAGAGGAATCGATTGACGTGTGAATCATAAAAATCGGTCCAGGCGTTTGGTCTGTATAGTGCTTCAAAGGAACATACATACATAGGCTGATAAACACATTACCACTCCTTTGCGTCGCGCAGTCGGGTAAAAAGAGCAGTATTTTGTCTAGGCAATGTCCTTGAAATAATTATCTACAAGCTCGGCTCGGTTTTTGCTCGGTAGATAAAAACACACTAGGGCTGGCCACTGACTGTCTGGGTTATCATATTATCTTTTCATTAACCCCTCAAGTGTCAATGGTACACCATATGTACATAAGAAAAAGTGCTCGAAATGTCAACGGTACACCATGTGTACCTACACAACAGTGTCATTGTTCTTTTGTCATTGTTAAAACAATGACTTTACTGCGCCCATTCAACTACTGCGACGCGTGGAGCGTGGAGTGTTTCGACAGGTAGGCGGGCAAACAGACTTCAAAAAAAGGAGGACGTTCTCAATTATTCGCTTGATTCTTTTCTTTTTTTTTATGTTGTTACCTCAGAACTCCGTTATTTATAAGCCGATTTGCAAAATCCTTTTTTTACTTGAAATTCATCAAAATCGGTTCAGGGGTTTGGTTTTTAAACCAAAATTACTGGTAAAAAAGTAATTAAAAAACCTGACTGCGGTAAAATACTTGAGTAAAAAAAAACTGAAAGCTAAAAGCAAGCCCATTTTAAATTAAATAAAAGTTGGAAGCAGGCGGGATCCATACCATTTTTTTTATTATACTTTTAAATTCAAACGGGTCCAGAACTGGAGAGACACCCCAACCAATTGGCCCCTCAACTCACAAAACCAACTTGTCAGCTAACTCAAAAGACGCAACATCCTACAGAGAGCTGCATTATCTATACAAATAAATAAAATTGGAGTGTCTGTTTATAATATTAAAATAACGGCTTTTTACAGTGTATATGGATGTATACACGGTACATATTCCAAAATAACATTTTTACAATTTTTTGTCTGTCTGTCTGTTTGTTCCGGCTAATCTCTGAAACGACTGGTCACTGGACCGATTTTGACGGGACTTTCACTGGTAGATAGCTGATGTAATAAGAAATAACTTAGGCTACTTGTATTATAGAAAAAGAATTAGGGTTCCGCGCAAAAAAATTAAAACATTTTCCGTCATGCACGCGAATGAAGTTGCGGGCACTATAAAGGTATGATTCCGATCTCGGCAGCACGCAGCAGTGCTGCCGCGGCAGTGCGGTCGCAGCACTACTGGTCCTCATACATTTTCTATGGGTTTATATGAGATTACATTCCGAGCACAGCAGCAATGTGACGCAGCAATGTCGCGCAGCATTGCTGCCGAGATCGGAATCATACCTTAAGAGAGTTGCTCCTGAAGAGGAGTAAGTCTTATCTGCCAGATATTCCTACAAATCATCTGCTCATACTTTTAAAAACTGATTACAAGATAAGCACATACAAAAATTACTAAGCAAAAAACATAATTAACTTAAATAGAAATAATTAAAATTTAGTACTGATATATTTTAAAAGCATAGGGTTTAAATCTTGTTTAACTAATATTTGATTCTTTGCCAAGACAACACTACTTAAGAACACATAAATATATGCTCTTTTTCTTTGCAGAGAAACCTGTACGTACCAAGGCTGGCGTAGAATTAGATAAGTTTAAGAGACGTCTGATCCGAGCCGTTGCTCGTCTGCTACTGCAGGAGAAGAAACCAGAGGATGAAATATGGACGGAATTGAAGAAGGAGACTGGTTGCGACTGTCAATTATTATGGTTAGTTTTTAACCGACGAAAAAACAGAGGAGGTTATCAATTCGACGATTTATGTATGATCAGTTTGATCACGCATAACTTTTTACAGAGCAGTCCGATTTTGATAATTCTTTTTTGATTGAAAAGGATATACCCCGAAGTCGGCGCCAAACAATCAATGAACAAAGATCACTACATTACCTTAAATTTAAAGAAATAACCAAATCAAATTAATAATGTAACGTGAAATCTCCAGCGATAAATATTAACATTCCAAACAAAAATGCGCTCTCCGCACGACCACTCGCAACGATATTAAGTTGCTTGTTTGGCGCCGACTCAAAATTAGTTAGGTATACTTGCATTAGTAGAACTTATTTATTAAGGTAAAATAAAAAAGGTTTTTATTTTTTGCTTTCCAGTTTTTTCGGAGGTTTAATTTTTTTGTTTAAGTATAAGTTTTGTAACCAAGCACACGCTAACAGATGGTCTTGTCTCAACTGCCAATATTTGCCTCAAAATATTTTTACGAAAATGCACCTCACTTGGCAAGAGTCCTCAACTTTTTCTCTACTTTCTTAATATAAGCTAACATGTAAACTATAATAATATGTACAATTATATGAAAAAATAAACAAAATAATCATAGGGCATCAAAGAATTCGTCCGCATCGCTCTCAACAGGAACAGTGCCCAAAAGGCTGGCAGCATTGCCACGTTGTATGGATACCGCTAAGCGGTTAGTCGACTTTTCACGTGACTAGAGGGCTGGCCTATTTCTTGGCCAAAGAATTAGCATCGCCATTCAATGTGGCAATGCTGCCAGCCTTTTGGCCACTGTTTCTGTTGACAGTGAAGCGGACGAATTTTTTGATGCCCTATGACTCTTTTGCGTTTTTTTTTCATAATTATACATGTACCTGTACATGATATTATTATTTTAAGTGTTAGCTTATATTATTATCTTGATGAATAAAAATAAAACCATGTATTTATTTTGTGCTCAGGACGCGAATGCGAGCCCTGACGTTAAAGAAGCTGGACCGTCTCTTAGCAGCCAACGACTGCATGGATGCCGTACCCCAAGCAGCCCGGATGTCGCTGACAGACTGGCTGCTATTCGACCTGGTGCTTGTCCACCAGAAAATAGACCTTATTGGCCAGGTAATTATGTTCATTGTTGTATGAAAAGAAGGAGAGAATTCTTTAGTCTCTAGCCAGCTAACGAGGTACACACAAATATAATGTTCCCACTGCTGGTACACAGGCCTCCTCTCGGTGATAGGGAGTGGGCCTAGGTCCACCACACGGGCCTAGTGCGGGTTGGTAGATGTCACATGTCCTAGAATTTTTGGTTCTAGGACATGCCTATTTTAACGATGTTTTTCATTACCATTTCGAGAGCATTGGCACAGTATTCTTTCTACTGTGGAATTGGTGTTGAAATAATTTATGCAAAGTAAAGGTCCGGTTGGGGTTCGAACATACACTTCGTAATTCGCGGCCGGAACCATTGGGCCACCACTGCTCTATATATCTGCTCCGCCGAGCATCCTAATTGCGTAACACAATCTGAATTATTTTGAAAGATGTTGCTATTCCATTGCTTCATATGTTCGAGAAATGTGTCAGCTTGACAACGTAAATGACGCAATGAATGTTGTTGAACTGTCAAAACGAAAGCCATTCCTACTGTTAGTGTGTTACGCAATTATTACCTAAGGGTTACTAGGTGTTGTATTTACCTTTCCTAGCCAACGAAAAAAGCTTTCTCATTGTAGTTAATGATGTCTTGTGCAATTTCAGAACGATTCAAAAGATAAGGAAGATCGTCCGGTGCTAGTGGAGCTGTACAAGCTGGTGAAGAGGTTCAACCTCGAGTTTTTGAGCGGTGATAAGCTGGCTGAAGCCTGGTCATTGGCTACCTTGTATTATAACAAGAAGTAAGTTTTATACAAAGCAAGCTGCGCCCCGCGGTTTCACTCGCATAAGTCTCGATCCCGTGGGAATATCGGGATAAAAAGTATCCTATGTCCTTCCTAGGGACTCAAACTATCTCTATACCAAAGTTCATCTAAATCGGTTCAGCGGTTTAGGCGTGAAAAGGTAACATACAGACAGACAGAGTTACTTTCGAATTTATAATATTAGTATGGATAGTATGGACTAGCTTTAGCCCGCAGCTTTACCCGCGTGGATGTCGCTTTATGACGGCTCTGAAGTGTGCTACTCGCTGTGCAGTAGGTACCTTCCCCCTCCCCCCCGCTGACACGTGAATTTGTTATTCCGCAGCGACTCGCCTCATGTTCCGAGCCGCCATAACGTTTCAATCCAGCTGTACTACCAGAATTTAAAGTACCCTATGTGTATTATTCTGGATAAACAATGTATTAATTCCGTAATACATTGTTTTCATGTAACTATTGGTTTACGCGGCGCACGTCAGTAAAGCTGACAATCGGTATGATTTTTTCCTACATCTTCGACAATCATCGTCACATTTCAGCCAATTTACATTATACACCTTAACCTCGTGAATCATTCCGTTCATTGGTGAAAACCGTATGAAAATTCGTTCGGGAGTTTTTGTCGTACCCACCTTGGCTTATTCCCAGGAGCTCCAAATCTATTGTTCTTTAAACAATTTCGCTCCTTACATTGATTCCCAAGAGCTCCATAATTTTATCAAAATATTAAAATACCTTTTAATTTGGAGCCGCCGGGAATAAGCCTCCACTTTGGGTGGATTTTTGGGGTGGATAAAAAAAGGAATAACCCTTTATATTTGGTGTAAAAAATCGCGGAATTACCCCGCAGGTTTACAGAGTTGTTTCGGATTTTGAAGTTTATGCATCTCAACATACTTATGAATGCAATGCCAATCTGTCTCACTATAGAACTCGTCTGATTTTCGCATTTTTTGGACAAACCAACTCTTAGATAGTCCTACTACGAATAGTACTCCAGACCGAATTTCGGCCATGGCGACAAATCTCAGCGGAGACCAGCCTTCGGCGCGGGAGATATTATAGTGCAGGCGTTTGTGCGCAGACACAGGTACACTCTCTCTTCCCTCGATCACATATTCCGATGGGACAGCAAATCGATACGACGGGACAGAGATCAGGCGCAGGACACACGGCGACACGTGCGCACCGAAACACGGGGGTATCACACCGCCAATTTCCAAACTCCGGGCTGTTACTTAGAAATTCTTATTGGAAAACACAATAATACATTGCCCGGCAACGGGATTTGAACCCAGGACCCCACGATCAGCATTAGTGCACAAGCTACTGCCACAATTATTAAAAAAAAAAACGTTTTCTCTGCAGAGGTCACCACTGCTCGCCTATGCTGCTGCAGCGCCGTTGGTACCAGCTGAAGGAGATCACCAGGTACAAGTTCTACGATTTCTGGTACGCCTACCGAGGGAACCTCACGAGAATCAACGTTGCTGAACCTTTTAAGCCGTCAGCCCTGCAAACTCAGATTGCTAAAACGTATGTATTTTCTCAACCGTGTCTTCAACTAATCTGCGTTAACGATTTATTTACCAAAAATGTAAACAAATATGAATTAATGGAAAAATAACTTTAATTCCTACACAATAAAGTTCAGTATACGCTACAACTTCAAAACATTTTTATAACTTTTTCAATAGTCACTATGAAATCAACTTAATAATCATTGAAATAAAGTTGCTATTTGCCTATCGTCTATCGGTCCAGCCGTTTCAGAGATAACCCGGAACAGACAGACAGACAAAAAAATTAAAAATTGTTGCTGTTTTTTGGACATTAATGCTCTAACATAAATCTCAATTTAAAACTAAATCTTTGTTCTAATTTTGAACATGTCATTACTTTTCAGTTTCAAACTACTCGTAACTCAGCCGTTCCCCGAGTGGGAAGAATTAATAAAACAAAGACTGGTCACGCTGCCCCAGGAATTTGTAAGTAAAAATTAAAATAAATGATTTATTAATCTGGATTTTTGGCCGTTTGATGACAGTTTAGGCTTGCAACTGGCGCCAGACTGGGACTTAAAAATCAACATCAGCTGCCTTTTCCCAACTTTGTTAGGGCCAGCTTCCAGTCTAACCGGATGCGCTTTTCTATGAAACAGCAGATTTTTTTTTTTTGATATCCGACGAAAAATTTCAACTCTAGAATCATGTGCTAAAGTCATGGTTACAGTTTGCGCGTCGATGTGCTTGCCACCCTGTTACAACGAAAGGAACCACGACACCTTTCGACTTTTGTTTTACGTTAATTTTACTATTCGCCGTCGTTTTTCCTCCTTTGTATATAAAAAAAACCGGCCAAGAGCGTGTCGGGCCACGCTCAGTGTAGGGTTCCGTAGTTTCCCGTCCGTCACAATAAGTGTTCTCACGTACAATTCGATAATACCCGACCCAATGTAATAAGTACCTACAGCGCCATCTCTCGGGGAATTGGGTTACTAATTAATACATAGACGTGCCAGAAGTTTTCGGTGGTAATTTTGGATTGCGAGAACCGATTTTAATAATTCTTTTTTTTTTTGAAAAAAGATACGTTTAGGATAATAAAATATGTAAACGAAGTTAAAAAAAAATGCTTGCATATACGATTATACTACGAACTTAGTCCAGAAATGATTTTGTACAACTTTTTGTCTTTTTTGTACAAAAACTGTTGTTTCTATCAAGTTCAAAATAATTTTCCTAGAAAGTCCTTACAAAGTTCTACTTTTCAGATTTTTTTCATAATTTTTAAACTTATGGTTCAAAAGTTAGAGGGGGGGACACACATTGTTTTTTACTTTTGGAGCGATTATTTCCGAAATTATTAACATTATCAAAAAATGATTTTAGTAAACCCCTATTCATTTTTAAATACCTTTCCAACAATATATCACACGTTAGGGTTGAAATTAAAAAAAAATCACTTCCCACTTTATATAGGGGGGCTACCCTAATAAAACATTTTTTTCCAATTTTTATTTTACCACTTTGTCGGCGTGATTGATATACATATTGGTACCAAATTTCAGCTTTCTAGTGCTAACGGTCACAGAGATTAAGCGAGGACGGACAGACGGACGGACGGACAGACAGACATGGCGAAACAATAAGGGTTCCTAGTTGACTACGGAATAACGGAACCCTAAAAAATGGGCACCAAAATGAGGTTTGCTCATGATAAAGATTGTGTTATGCAGTGTTAACTATTTTTAATTTATTTCAGGAAAGAAAAATGAAAGAAAGGGCTGCTCTAAACAGACCTGCACCTAAACCAACTGAAGGTGAGTCGAATCGAATCATAATGACGTAACAATCGAAATTTAAACAATTTAAAACTGTGATTACAAAAATTTAAAAGAATATACTTAGAATGTGGTCGTAAATTACGGCCCACTCCCTCTCACTGAGACGAGGTCTGTGTCCCAGCAGTGGGAACATTATAGACTGATTATGCTAGATGAGGTCATGTTGAGACACATGTGAGGAGGCGACTAACAAAGGGTATTGAGAAGGGTGAGTGGAAATGCCCTAGAAGGGCATATAATCTGCGTTCGCGATTTACTTGCCAAAAATGTAAACAAATATGAATTAATAGAAAAGTAACTTTAATTCCTAAGCAATAAAGTTCAGTTTACGCTACAACTTCAAACATTTTTATGAATTTTTCAATAGTGCTAGTCACTCTGAAATCAACTTAATTTTCATTGAAGTAAAGTTGATATTTGTTTAACTTGAAATAGGGTGGGGGTGTGCAGCACTGCGCACTTTTACTATAGAGACCTTATTAGTGATGTTCTTCACAAAGGTCAGGTGCGTAGTACTCGCAACCGACGTGCACGTATGGTCAGAGGGGCCATTCTCATAATTTTAGAACGTTCATAGTCTGATCTGTCTCAATCTGTCAAAAATACCCCTAATTTCCACATATTTTTGACATTTGCTTGTTGCCGGGTTGAGACAGCGACTAGATTTTGAACGTTTTAAATTACGAGAATTGGTCTTCTGATGTATGAACGTAAACGAAACAAAAGGAATATGTAAAACTAGCTTCAGCCCGCGACTTCGTTCGCGTGAAACTTCTTGTTTCCCCCGAGCCACCCCGTCGTATCGCATCACCCGCCCGCGCTATCACTTAACGTTCTTTTTGAATTTTTTTCTTTTTGCTCGGCTCCTAAGGGTCATAGCGTGATGTTAAATAGCCTATAGCCTTCCTCAAGAATTGGGCTATCAAATGCAAGAAGAATTTTACAAATCCGACTGGTAGTTCCAGAGATTACCCCCTACATACAAACTTACAAACAAATTTTACCTCTTTGTAATATTAGTATAGATAAGGATCGTAGCAGGTTCGTTATGTAGTTTCTAAACTCACGCCTGCTTCTCATGAGAGTAGGCAGCTATGCGGGTCCCATGGTAGTAGGTGTTTGTGTATGAGTGTTTATATGTGTACATTTCGTCCCGCATCCCGCGTATGATTCGCTTCAGTTTGGCCAAAGCTTAATATTGTAATACGCCTCTTCCAGTTAAACTCTTTTGTATTGTTCATTCATCGTTTGTCTCTGAATTTGGACACACCTAACCCCCTATTTTTAATCCTCAGATGTACCAGATTTAGTGATGATCGAACCAAGAATAGAAACAATAGATCTGAGACTAGAACCGGACGATAACGCGGTAGAAGATAAAAAGCAAGAAGAAGAAGAAGTTATACTACCACCCCTAGTACAGATAAAACAGGAACCTCAAGATGACATTGAAGTTGACGAAAGACCGTTAGAACCCCCAAAGAAATCTTTGTACGAAGTGGTTTTAGAAAGAACGGCTTTAGAAAACGAACAATTGGACAGCATGGATGCGGTAGACTTTGACCCAGAAAATGATGACGTTGATATGGAAACTGAAGAAACAGTGAGAGAAGAGGAAGAGTCAGTGTTGCCACAAATAGCTAGTGTGTTCGGTAATGTCAGTGATACCAGCGTACTCGCTAATATAGACGAGGATAGAGTCTATGGTAGCGCTGAAAATACAGTCTGTAGTAATGTTGACGATACTTATGAAGATAGTGTTCGCGGTAACGATAAAGACACAGGTGATTGCAATATTGTTGAAGATGACATTGCGCGCGGTAGCGAAAAAGAAAGCAGTGTTAGCGATAATATTGACGCAAATAGTTCCCGATATAACGATGCAGTTATCGAAGTCAGTAGTGACGATATAGAAGCTGATATTTGTGATAATGTCGAAAATGTCAGCGAGAATATTGGAGCAATAAGTCCGGCTGGTGGTGTACCCGATGAGATCGATGAAATCAATGATGATGATGATATCTCTGGTTATGTTGATGCTAACAATGATACCGGTAATGCTGAAGAAACCAGTGTAACCGACAACGTTCAAGAAACCAACATAACGGGCAAAGTTGACGAAACCAATGTTATTTGTAACGTTATTGAGACCAGTGTAACTGATACCGTCGAAGTTAGTGGTGATGCAGTTAAAACCAATGTAATCAGTGAGGCGGAAGTTGTCGGTACTGCAGTTGAGACTAGTGTAAGTGATATCGTCGAAGTAATCGGCAGCGTTAACGAAACCAGCGCTATTGCTAACGTCGAAGACACAACTAAACTCGTAGCGAAAGAAAATGTACCCGTTTTAAATGCTGGATTCGCTTATCCTACAATCGTTGCTGCTTTAAAAGCACCTATAACTACAGTTACCAATACAGCCGAAGTAATCAAAGATATAGAAATAATAGAAAATACTTCAGATCCAGTTGTAATTACTGATTCAGATGACGATGATCATAATGTAGATGACCTCGTCATTTATAAACCTGTACCTAAAAGTAATAACGAAGAAACCGTACCTAAAGATAATAAAGATCAATCAATGGAGGTTGATTCAACACCTGAAGATCTAGACATTTCTATTACTGAGCCTTCAAAAGTCAAAAACGTAATTGAAGATGCTGTCAACGCTGAAGATAGTGTTGAGAAAAAAGTGGAGATAGATATTAAACCGGATATAAAAAGTTTCAACTTCGGGGAGCTGTCCAATGATATTAGTTTCGCGGACGAAGGGATTGAGTTCGTTGACGATGGCATTGCTTATGTTGATGAAGATGGGCATACAGGTGAGTGGCTTTTTATTATTATTCACGGTATAGCACATACATCCATCAAAATCAAAAGTCATTTATCCAACCTTGGCTGAGGATCAGCACTGTTTGAACGACAAAATTACATAAGACAGTCCCCCAAAACGTCCGCCCTTCACACTTCCTAGTGTTTAGCTGGGAAGAAGAAGTGGCGCAACAAACTCCCCAGCAGCACAGCTATCAGTTCAGTTAGAAAAAAAGTAGTAATTAACATTATGAAAACAGTAAATTAAATCATTATGTGGGTTTGTGGCTAAATAATAAAAGCCGCACGGGTCCATCAAACTCAAACTCAAAGCATTTATTTCAATTAAACCATTTACAGGCACTTTTAAATTGTCAAGAAGTCAGTCAGTCAGAAAATATAAAGCTAGTTGCCCATTCCAAAGCGTAGGTACCTATGGAGAAGAACGGGCAAGAAACTACATAGACACTCTTTTAAATTATATTTTTACAAAAATATTAGTTACATCATTAATGTTGAATTTATAATTATATGTGAGAACGATGTAAACATAAAAAGACGTACGCGTTAAAAGCGTCCAGAGTACAGAAATTGTAACAAAACAACAATCCAAAAATAAAATAATTAAAAATAAGCTGAGGCAGCTACCAACCCCAACCAGCCCCAACTGACGGCGCCCATTCACGAACTTGACTCATAGATCAGCACCATTCAGCTCAACAATTTTGAAGGGAGCTAAATGATCCAACACACACGCCACCTTCAGCGAGACATTTGTGCGAGCATGACATACTATCAGCCGCCAAGGCACATTCAAGTCAATGAAAGACATATTACCCGGTAAATGGTAGCACTATAGTACATAGAACTCACATCTGTGCTATGCAATTATACAATACAATCGTAGGTACGCTTTCCGCGGTCAGTTCTTAGATGGGTGACCATCAATTACATATCGAGGCCTCTCCTCTTTTTGCCTCGGAAACCACGTTAAAGGTCATAGCACACGTATCAAAGCGGAAAGGGATCGGCACCGTATCGCCTTTCGCCTCGCCGTCAAAAAGGCTTCAACCTAAAGTAAGCACGTAACCAAAGCGGGTCAGAAGCTCAGATATGTGGACTCGGCTACGGCTAGGCGACGCGGCGACGCCGCGCTTACGGCTCGCCGACCGCTGGTTGATGGTGCAGCAGGCAGGCCGGAGGGGTGAGAGAGGCAAGGGTGGACGAAGAGACGTAAGCTCGGGTACGGAGAGACGTAACGTAACGCACCGCACCGCGGTTCGTGAGCTTCTCCCGAGGCGAGGCGATTACGTTACACGTTACGATTCCGATTAGTGTGCGTTGCAGTAGGGAGTTTCATACAAAGAATACTGAACGGCACGAGTTGATACGGTGCCGATCCCTTTCCGGTTTGACACGTGTGCTATAGCCGTTGGTTCCTGCTGTCATTCGTAGATTGTTTGAAAGTCGTTAAGGGTAGTCAGAAGCTCAATAGTCTTAACTAACAATAAGAGGTATCGTGTTAACCAGTGACTGGGTCGTGAAGGTCAGATAGGCAGTCTAACTGGATAGTGGAGGTCAGACAGGCAGTCGCTCCATGTAAATTACATGGTATTCAGCTGCATCCGGTTAGACTGGAAGCCGATCCCAATGTAGTTGCGAACAATTCCTATAGAATTAATGACGAACTGTATTTAACTATTTTCTTTATTATTCACTGACGTCACACTCACGACAGGGACACATTCTAAATGGTACTTTGAAACATAATATTTATTTTAGTAAAACACTTAATATCTTGGTTACAGAAACAAAAATCAAATGTGAAGAAGACGAAGACGAGGACACTCCAAAAATAGATGCAAAGCTGCTGATGTGCCCCGTCGTCTACACAACCAGGTTAGATGACATGGGCCTGTTCCACACACAGATTAATCACATGTACGTTAATGATAAACATTTATTAGACGCCATTACTAAGAAAAGCAAACCAATCAAAAAGGAACCAGAAAGTGATAGCAAGGATACACTTGAAAATATAACGGTAAACTATTGTGGTGAAAACATTGAAAGTGTTACAGTAAATGATAGGAAAAAAACAATTGAATATGTCCAAAAAAGTGTCAATGAAAATGTTTTAGTCAAAGATAGTATTATAATAAAAAAAGAACCGGATAATGTTCAAAGTGAAACAATTGAAGATGTCCCAAAAAATAATATCGTACCAATTGAAGATGTACCAGAACAGAATATTGTAAGCGTTGAATTTAAACCAGAAAATGATAATTGTGATGATAATAATGTAACATCTGATGACGATGAGGAAAATGTAATAGATGAAAGCCAAAAAGTCAAACCAACCAGCTACTTATTACAAAAACCGCGAAGTCGCAAATACAATCCTATACAGTTGTGTAAAAACCCTGACTTTAACACGAGACTTAGGAGGTTAAGCGTAGGATTCTTCGGTTCACCGCGTAACCGCGTACTTATCAAATCTTGCAAACCCTTGACTATTGACCTAAGTAAAGCTTTCGAGTCCAAACTTGTCTCCGGAACGCTATATCTTAAACCCGTTGATCACAACGTTGTAACGGAAATAATAGATGATACAGAAAGCCACAACGTTTCAGTAGTCCCCTCCGCCATGCCCGCTCAAAGCCTTATAGATAACTCGAAAGTCACAGATATTCTTCCTATGTTACGACAATGTTTGGAAGCTTCAAAACGGCCAGAAAATGTAGTACCAACGAGTGAGAGAAATAAAGTAATAAACCTACCAGATATCACAGAGATACGTCGCATCAACCAACGACTTCTTACTGCGGAAGTAACGCCTATCCAAGTTCAAAATAATCAGCCGCAAGTACCAGTTACTATCGTCTCAACATCTCCTAACACTTCTACTTACCCTGCTCATAAAACCAGAACGATCGCGGAAACTAACACAGATTTACGATCGATTGTACCAGAAGCGACCGATGCTAGAGGTCCTCCTAAATTACTTGACATTACAGACGAAACGCCTGCTAAAAAGACTCCTGAATATTATACTGGAAAATATAATGATGGCTTCAGACCTCGGCTCCAACTACCTGGCCGACCACAGAGAATGATGAATGGGAAAAGACCTATTCTGCCAAAACCAGCGGTATGGAAGCCGAGGCAGTTTAGACCTGAAATACCATGGCTCCATAAAAGTTACGATGTAAAAACTAATACTAATTCCAAAAAGACGGAGGAGATACTCCTAACTTTAGATGCTCTAAACAAAATGTTATTTCTATTAACTGATAAACAAGAACCGGAAGGACTTGCTGCGAAAAAGCCGAAGCCTAAACCGAAGCCCAAAAGTAGCGCTCAGCCGCCGAAACAACGAGGACGGCCGAAATTAAATGATGATACCCGTTACATGGTACTTCTTAGGAAAGCAATTGAAGAAGATGAAGAGCTAACTAATACTTCGGAAGATTCATCAAAGTGCCAGAAGCCCAAAATCAATATAAAAGCCGCGACGAACTATCCACCTGATAGAAGTAAAACTGATGTTGCAGGAACTGAACAGCCTAAGAAGAAGATTAAATATTGTTGTTGGGCTCGACAAAGAATGCTACAGTTGTTATTCAGTAGGGACACTATACCGCCGCACGGTTGTCGGAAACTATGTATGTGTTGCTGTAGCAATTTGCTAAGGGATTATACTTTGAATGATCAGCAAATAAATAACACAGAAATCCAATTGGTAGAAGCAGCACCAAGTCTAGATAAAGTAAGTGTGGTAAGTGAACGGACTCTTAGCTCTGAATCTGTTAAGACTGGCGTAGAAAATTCTGCCCAAACTTCAGTGGAAATTTCAGGACAAGTCTCTGAAGTAGAAATAGTCCATGTTCCAGATGTAGAAACAGTCCATGTTCCAGATGTAGAAACAGTGCATGTTCCAGATGAAGAAACAGTCCATGTTCCAGGTGTAGAAACAGTTCAAGGTTCTAGTGCGGGAATGGTCCCAGTTCCTGAAGATACACCAATTATTATAGATGTAGATGCCACTTTTAATGAATCGACTACCAATACTACTTCTCAAAATGAACCTATAGATATTGATGCTATAGATACAGAAGGCGATGTTCCTGTACCGGCTTGTGAAGTATCTGTTACAACTACTGATGGAGTGGAGAAACTGGCAGCACGGGGACTAGAGGCTCCCGTCAACGTGTTTGCTAAGCGCAGAATTGTGGCTGCTCCAATTGTAAAAAATCATAACATTATATCATTAACAAATTGTGTTAGTTCTGACGGTCAATCTGGAGGCGTTGTTATACTTAATGCGATGAAGACTCCCAATGCAGCGATTACTCAACCCACCAGTTCTCCGCCTACTTTAGAAAAGTTTTTGGCGATTAAAAAGTCTAAGGCGTCCAGTAGATTTAAAACAAACACTCCTCTGCCGCCAATCAAAAATAAACCTTTCGTGCCACCAAAACATTTCAAAGAAAAGATGATATTCTTGAACAGCAAACAAATTTCCGAAAAGCCGACAAAAAGTCCAGTATATTTAGGGAAGAACAAAATATTGTTGACCACGGTAAAGTTTCCTCCTAATTTGAAGTTATTCGAGGAGGCGAAAAAAGCTTTGCGTCCGACGCTTAAAATACCGGACGGTGTGCGTTTAATATTGTTGTCTAATGGCAAAATTGTGTACAAAATAGACCAAAATGTGGTGGTGAGCGCAACGGAGGTGATGCAGGTGCCAGCGATCATTGCAACGGTACAAGCATACATGAACACACAAGCCGCACGGGAGGAAGCATTGAAAAATAAAAAAGGTGTCAAGGATAGCGAAGTTGTTGATCTTATTGACGATGACGATGAATCTGCGCCTAATTCTAACGATAATGAGAATAACGAAACCCCACTAGGGACCGAAGTTCAAACTACTGAGGAAACTGCAGCAATAAATAGTAAAGATTTCCCTAATGTTAGTCATAATTCACAAATGAATACGTCTAACGAAAGAGAAGAAAATTGCACTGATTCAAATATCAACGGTGATGTCACAGAGACAGAAAGTAATAAAAATGAGAATGCCGACCAATATACCGTTACTGAGATTCAAAAGGATGTCCAAGAGTCAAGTAAAAATGAAACGCTTTCAGCATCAACAGGACAAGTACAAGATCAGTCTGACCCAACAAGTCAGACAGTAAATGCTGAAAAAGATGATCAGCCTAAACCCTCAAGCTTGGCTGGAAGTACTGATGTACACGAAGTATCAGCAGAACAAGCACAAAATCAGTCTGACCCAACAAGCCAGACAGTGAGTGATGAAAAAGGTGATCAGCCTCAACCCTCAAGCCAGACTGAACTTACTGAGGTACACGAAGTGTCATCAGAACAAGCACAAAATCAATCTGACCCAACAAGTCAGACAATGAGTGCTGAAAAAGATGATCAGCCTAAACCTTCAAGCCAGACTGAACGTACTGATTTACACGAAGAATCGTCAGAACAAGCACAAGATCAGTCTGGCCCAACAAGTCAGACAGTTAACGTTGAAAAAGATGATCAATCTGAACCGTCAAGCCAAACTGAACGTACTGATGTACACGAAGTATTAGCAAAACAAGCACAAGATCAGTTTGAGCCATCAAGTCAGAACGTTAGTGTCGAAGTACTAGATCACCTTAAAACAGCAGCACCCGAAGAAAGCAAAAGTGAGCCCAGTAGACCTAAAACTAAAAATATACTATCGGACTTGATGGAAATGTCCGGTATATTCGATGAAGACATGACATCTGAACTAGAAGAAACAAAACCTGTAGAAACATATGCTGCACAAGCGGCCGAACAGGTTGTATTGACGCAAGCCTCGTTGGTAGCACCTCTACCTGTACCCGAGGTTGAGGAACCACCTGCACCCGTCTCCACAGGAACACCTCTAGTGCGGCCAATTTTGATACCAGCAAACTTTAATACAACAGACAATCGTGTAGCTCCGAAATTACGATCACCTCTTGGCGAGCTATCACCAATCACTTCGTTGTACGAACTCAAATACGCGTGCGCTAATAAAGGAGTATTCTTCAAATTAGATTTCGAAACTGGATACCTTGTACCCATAAACGTTTGCATGAAACCTACAGTACTGAAACCAATACAACCACCAGCTGCACCGCCACCACGGCCAATAGCCCCGAAATCAGTGATAGATCTAACTGAGGACGATGATAAACCAAAACAGAAAGATACAGAACCAGATACTTCACCCAGCAAGAGGTCGCTTTTACTCGTCAATAATTCACCTACTGGCCCAACGGCCGGCTCTTTTAGCGGCCCAGTTAAACCGGTGAAAATGTTCAAAGCTCTGAAACCTAGCATTTTACAACGATTGAACCGAAATAAAATTAATTTAGACGGTAAGAATCCGTCGAATATTTCTTCAGACCACAAAATAAAACGGAAGCAGTTTTTGATGAAAATTAATTTGAACGCTGATTCAGACGTTTTTGACGACGTACAACCAAACAGCCCGGTGCCTGTGAGGCGACACGTTAAGAAAATTAAAGTGAAGCGAAATTCTACCATGACGTATAAAGTTACGGATGAAGGAGACGAGCCGACTCCAACGACGTCACGTGCAGAACCTTACAAAGAATTTGCTACTACTATTTCGTCCAATGATGACTCTTCTGACGATGAACCGCTAGCTAAGATAGCGAAAAGGAAACATGAAAAGGCAAACGCGCCCGAAGAAAGCAAGAATGTGCCGAAATCGGGAACAGAGTACATTGAACTAGAATTACCAGCGGCTGACGTACAACCAGAAGCGCCTGTTGAAAAGCAAAACGAGTCAGGATTACCAGCGTCTGGCGTAGAACAAGTTTTTATGAGTGTCGATGACAATGATGTAGTAGAACCGCAAGCGCCTGTTGAAAAGCAAACTGAACCGGAATTATCAGCGGCTGACACTGAAACTTTTTATATGAGTGACGAGTACAATGATTCAATAGACCTACAAATGCCATTTGGGTTTGAGAGCAATGAAGAGGATGAGGATTGTATATTAGGTGTATGAGAGTTAGTCTAGCACCTTTAATTGGGCGAAGGATTTCTTAACCCGCAGCTTGCGTACGGGTATTCTCCTACACAAATTCGAAATATGAAAGTGTTTGGATGTTTGTTACTCAATCACGCAAAAACGGCTGAACGAATGTGGATGAAATTTGGCACACAGATAGTGTATAGAGGTATGAAGAACAGGGTGTAAAGATCACTCATCCTCCATAGGAATGGGAGGGTCCTCCGAGCAGACCCAATAACTGCCCGACGACGATTGATGTCGGGACACGGGTAAACTCTGCTTGCGCGATGCAGGATTTTGCGTGACGTCAGTGTGATGCGTAGTTCGCATGTGGCGATGTAGATGGCGCCACAAATTTATAACCTGGATTAACACATAGGATACTTATTGTCCCGGTAGGTGGTAGTCCATCCCCGTGGGATAATTTCCGACCTCCACGTGGGCGAAGCCGCGAGCAAAAGCTAGTGACTCAATAACACATAACAGGATAACAGTTGATGTATATTAGTGATTATTATGACCTATACCATACCTGGCGTATTTGTTCGCTGAGTGATTTTATAATTTCCCTGTAGGCTTAATATGTTGTGTTTTTAAGAATAAAACTATTTTAGTTCTATGTAAATATTAACAATAATTTAGCTCAACGAGTATTTTATTTTTAAATGTATAAGTAGTCTGTTCAGTGCTTTCACTTTCTTAAACTAAGCCAATTCTTCATCACCTGTATTTTAATTAGCAGTCCGCACAACATCTTCTATATAAATAAAACAAAGTCGGGTTAGTTACACCATTTATAACTCAAGAACGGCTGGACCGATTTTTATGATCTTTGATTTGTTGGATTTGTCTCCGGCCCGAATAGCAGATAAACTATTAAATATGGGAAAAATTCACGAAAACAAGGTCACCTAGTTTTTAAATAATGCTAAAAATATTTTTACTTTGAAATAGAAATAAAATTAATGTAAGATTACAATGTTTCTGAACGGATTAACACAAAATTTTTTGTGTGAGATAGAGATTTCAGTAGGTACAGACAAGCTTGATGTACTGGCGTCTAAAAATCTGAAAAAAAGGTAAAATCTATTAAATAAAATTTGACAGATTGTAGTAGCTACTACAATCTGTCAAATTGCTTTAATAGATTTTCAACTTTATAACTAAAGCATTAGGTTCAAGTTTGATTGGGAAAATTTGACAGTTTCGGGTAGCTTGATGTGCTAGCTTCTGTACCTTACTGGTGATTTTGTTCAGAACGACGGTCAGGTGCGTAGGTGCCTACTCGCAACGGGCGTGTGTGTATGACGAGTATAGCTATATACAACCATACGACAAGCTATCGTATCGAAAATTATACATTTCGATAACCTGATTTACCTTGCTCCCGGACAGCAAACAGCTGTCGGAAGAATAGCGGTCGTCTATTTGATGTAAATTGACAAAATTTTCGGGTTCTGGATTTGTGAGCAACGTTTATAATAGGACCCCTACGATAACATTGATTGATGTTCGATACGGTACGGAAGCGTATCGAGTGGTTGTGAATAGCTATGCTGATATATGAACGTAAACGAGGAAAAAGGATTATATAAGGATGTTTCTGCCTATCCCCATGGAAAGAAGGCGTGAGTTTCAGTACAGTGACAGGCACGAATTTTGAGTGCTCGATGAAAGAGTGGGGACTTTTTTTACCATAGGTTTACAATGCGTAAACCGATCCCCTCTCTTAAACCGAGCACTGAAGTTTCGTGCCTAGCACTGTCATGTATGTATGTAACAGGTACAATTTTTACCCGTGCATATTTTCTATGAAAATATTGCACTATCTTCTTGTATGAAACATTACAGTTTATTTTATTATGTGTGTATGTAGAAAAGACATGTTTTGTAGGTACTCATCCTATCTTAAATAACCTAAGTAAATAATGTGATACACAAATCTAAGTTCAATACATTTCTTTTTAAGTTACATTTTTATTTGTGGCCAGTGACATCAGTCTAGTGAATGACACTGAACAAGAAAAACTTTTTTACAAAAAAGAAAAAAACCGCCGACCAAAAAAAAACACTACAAAGTGAAAAATAACTTTAATTTTGGAAGCCTGTGTCGTTGGTTCCGCATTTTCATTTTTTGACACCACCTTTTTAGTTGTACCTACCCGACACAAATGTCATATTGTGTGAGTGCGTGTCTATTATAGTTCGCGCGGAACTAGTTGGCCGCTGAGGTGGGGACAAGGGTAAGAACCCCCGCCCCTCCGTCCCACCGCTCACATACAGGCGCGGCCAACTAGTTCCGAACGGACTATAGTAGCATAGCATTAGCATGCATTTGTTTTACATGGAGGTGCCATTGCGGTAGCGAGCTAAACCGCGAACGCGAGGTATCGCAGTGAGATATCTTCGGCATGTAATTACCTACCCTTACAACAGTTGTCTGTGTATTTAACAATCACAATTAGATGTAAGTAAGTTGACTAGAAGTAATTAGTTAAAAAGCTGTTTCTTGTAAATATACTTTTAATATTTTAGACCTATAGAATTAATAATAATGAAACAGTATTGTATATTTAGAATTTTCTGAATATAAATTTTCCTGATGTATGCCTGATGTTCTGTCTGTGCGATGTAATCCATGGATTTTCTGTGATATTATTTTAGGATAGGCATACCAATGTTATATTGATTGATTGGTATTGGTTATTGGGTGATTTTAACCTCGACTTTGAATAAATATTCTTATTGATTGCTCAGAGTGGGAATTAAGTTTACGGTAGGCTTACACGGGCAACTTAAATTGCTCAATGCTAGGCAATGATGGGCAACATGGCGATATGACTTGCCGGGTAATAATTGCTGGAATCATTTCCAAAGTAAGCGCAACTTTCTGATAGGTTAGAAACTAAGGTCGTTGCACAGCAGTTGACACAAGGGAGTAGGTAAGCGAAAGAAAAAAATCAGGCCAAGGAATTTCATGCCAGTTTCGTGTCGTATTTCTGGCATGAAATTCCTTCGTGTTTTTCAGTAAAATGGGATAGTTAATGAACTTGACATGGGACTTAAACCATAAATGGTGAAATGTGGGTGTACTGTAGCTACACCTCTGTCTTAGCCTTCGGGGATTATAGGCGTAATGTTTTGTATTGTTGTTATAATAAATAAATACCTACTCTTGTATTTTGTTGCAAAAGACTATAGTATGTAAAGGTACCTGCGGCGTAATTGCGTAACACACTATCAGTTGCAATGGCTTTCATTTTGACAGTTCAACAATATTCATTGCGTTATTTACGTTGTTGAGCAGACAAATTCGAACAAATGAAGCAATGGATTAGCATGATTCAGATTGAGATTGATAGTGTGCGCAATTAGGGTGCTGACCTGACATCCTAATGCGATATTGTGGAAACCTGATATTTTCTGGCAAGTCTGTGTTCATTTGATTCCTCTCGGTGTATAGCTAGTAAATAGTCTGCACTGTCGTGATTTCTAAATGTAAGAATTGTACTGGGACCTTTGATCCGCGAAGCCGACCCTTCAAGGCTTTAAGATTCTACGCGAGTTCCAAGTTATTTTTCTATTTAAGAGGGATGCGCTAAGGTATCCCGCAAATATAAAATTTTATTAAAGTTTGTTTTTATAATTTGGAGGGCAGTGTCATTATAATCTTTAGAATCAGCAATAGAATTAAGTACTTGAGTTAGAATTGGCCCCAAATGTCATGATTTCATGAAATTGTCATTCAACAAAATTTTAATTTTGCGGGCTGCCCTGACGCTTTTAGTAACCTACTTACCATACGAGAAAATAGCAAGTTTAAGCTGGGTTTTATTTACTTGCAGGATAGATAATTAGATTGTAAGAAAAAAAGGATGAGCATCGCTAATTAAAACGGGCAGGATCTTTACTGCACATCACTTTTTAATCCAACGATTTATTAAATGTCTTTAAACTGGTGTTAATTTTATGTGTTAATAAATAATTATTATGGAAGTAATACTTATCTGTGTTTTAGTCCATTTCCTTGAATTCTATACAGGGTGGCGATGTCCCATCGACGCGCAATCTGTAACCATGAATTCAGCTCATGGTTCTAGATCCCTAGCGTACAATTTTTAACACGGTTATCAAAAAAATCTGCTGTTTCATAGAAAAGTGCAATACCTACCGTACGCGGTCAAAATGGACTGAACAGCAAAATTTTTTTTTAATAACCGTCCAGTGTTCTCCATAGCCCATTTGGTATTTGGACGATGGAAACATGTGATTTTCCCCATAGACCAATTGGTCCATGGAGCACCGACGAAATTTTCATCGCGGGGGGTTCAGAACCATGTACTGATCCATGGTAACAGGTCGTGCGTCAATGTCCCTGCCACCCTGTATTATACAGCCCAATAAAATGTCCTAGAGGCGTCGTAGGAGCCCGTAGCTACGCTGAGACCCTTCAAACCGCAACACAGCAACTCAGCTTGGTGGCTGAAGTAAGTATATGCTGGTGAAATTAAATGATGTTTATTTCTGTAAGTAAATCTTTTAAGACACTTTTACACGTCATTTTTTTAAACAAATTGTAAATAATTTCATCACCACTGCTCTCAAAACGGCGAAGGAAAACATCGTGAGGGAGACATGTGACATCTACCAACCCACTCTGGGCCCGCGTGCTAGATTACAACCCACTCTTGAAAAGAGGAGGCCTGGGTCTCAGCAGTGGGAACATTATAGGCTGATTAACTATGCATTATTATTTCTGACGAAAGACGTCCACTGCTACATGTTTACCTCCCCATTGTATTATACGTCATATCAGCACATCGGGTTATTCCGTTTGTCCACCCCAACAAAATCCACCCTGAGGTGGATACGCGGAAACGCATGTCCGAGAATGCACCTTAGGCCTAGTTGGATAATCGGACATTTGTAGGCTTAAAAATCAAAATATTCTATTTCACATAAAACCTAGATGGGCACTTATGAAACGTCAGAAGCTAGGTGCACTGTTCCAAATCAGTCATTTCCTATGGAAAAGAGCTGGAAAGAAACTCCACGGTTACTCTTTTAAAAATAATTGGCTTTTGCAATGTTGTTGCTTAGGGTGGATTCTTGGACATGCGTTTACGCGTATACACCTTAGGATGGGCAAACGGAATAACTGAGCCGATCTGCGGCTCTCGCTTCCAGCCAATTCCCACGAACATCTCCAGGACCTTCATTGCTTCGTAGGGAAGTAAAAAGGCCACGTCAAATTCAACATACTATATTAAATAAATAAATAAATATTTTATCTCATAGCAACACCGAAGGCGTCGACCACAGCCTTCTCAATCTCCTTGTGAACTTGATTGACCTCTGCCTGTGTGAGTGTTCGCTCTAAATGCCTGTATACTATGCTGTAACACAGACTGTGCTTCTTTGACTTGGGGTGAACGAACTTGTCCTTGAGTCTCACCTGAAAAATAAATATAAACTTTTTTAAAGGATTTGCCTAATTTCATTTTAGATATTTTTGTGGATCAGGGTTGTTCTTTTGAGTTCAATCATTTCTTCTTAGTATGCAGCTAACTAATTGTGCGAATACAGGGGGCTAGACCAGCCTATGGGTGTTTAGAGGTCCGGGGATGAAAGTGGGGGTAGAGGGGGGATCCTCCGACCTGAGCCCTGATTCACAACCATACGACAGGCTATCGTATCGAAAATCTGACATTTCGATAACCTGATTTGACTTCCCCTCAACAGCAAATAGCTGTTGGAAGAATAGCGGGCGTCTATTTGATTTAAACTGACAAAATTTTCGAGTTTTGTACTTGTGAACAGCATTGAGAAGACTCCTACGATAACAATGATTAATATTCGATACGATACGGAAGCATATCGAGTGTTTGTGAATAAGGGGGCAGATGGGTGTTGTGTCTTGTGGGCAACTACCCGATGATTGTTTTTTTTTTTTTTGGTATTGGCATCTCGCAGTTCAACCTAGGAGGTTTGTGGTTTGCTTAACCGGACTTGCCTGCGTGGTTACCTCAATAAATTAAGGTCTCTAGCCACGGATTAAAAATTAAGCGACTACACGCTAAGGGCACCCCCTGTGGGGTACGGACCTCGACTTAGGGCGTCGCTAGGGCAGTAAGGGACAGGCTGGATCGGATTATTTTGGGACGAATTTAAAGCTACAGGTTCAACGGCGCGGGCTGGCTCGAGCAAGGGACGGGGCGGACTTGGACTAGAGACGCCACGGCGGGCCTTATCCGTGCGAGGACAAAAGGACTGGCGCGGCAGTCGGATTTTGCAACCGACATGTAGCGATGTAGATATCGCCACAGGTGTCTTAAATAGTCTACGGCGCAAACTATTATGATTACAGAGTTTGCTGCTCCTGAGTAGTTGTACACTTCAGTATTGGTTCTATGGGTAGCAGCAAACTCTTAGCCCAGGTTCGCACAGGTGCGTTTTTCCCGTGGCAATTTTTTTCGCGCACTGGATTTTCAACGCACTGTTTAGCGCCGAGAGTTGAAAATTCAACAGTGTGTCATTTTGACGCGCTGGGATACGAGCGATAAAATACCGTCTATTTTCTGTATCTTATTTATAAATGAACGACGTGATGCCGCCGAATACAAATATAATCATCATCTCATCATCTGCCTAGCCTTTTCCCAACTATGTTGAAGTCGGCTTCCAGTCTAACCAGATGCAGCTGAATACCAGCCGAATACAAATATAATAAGGTAAGAAAATTAACAAACCTGTTCAATGATATCGCCTCCAATATCTCTGACTAGATCATAGAAATCATTGCTCATAAATGTATCTATTGTTAAGTTCTCAGGCAACCAAAATGACATGTCATTTGTACACTGAGGATAGGAAGAGACAGGCTTATAGGCAATCCTTGCGTTTAAGTCAACATTCTCAAATTGTGTCAAAAACCCTGAGTCTGTACTCCACATTAACCGAATATCAGGGATTTTGTATAATGCCATAGCTAGTCTCTCCAAGCCAAGACCAAATGCGTATGCTATGGTGTTTGAGGGTCCTGCACTGACTAGAATCTCGTTCCTAACTATACCACAGCCTAAGATTTCCATCCACTTGTTTTCATAGAAAATTTCAAGCTCCCAAGACGGATGAGTGAAAGGGAAGAACTCTTCAACCCATCGGTATTTAATGCTGTCACCGAATAACACTTTTGTTAGACCAATGATGTGCGTTTTCAATTGTGTCTCCATTAATTTAGTAGCTTCTAAGGTATGGCAACTCTGTTTCATTGGGTCATCAATGGAGTTGGTGAAGGCATGTGGATTGTTTTTGTCATATTTTGGTTCAAATATTTCTAGATCTGGTTGGCCCGGGAACAGCTGTTCTTTTCGCTGCGATCGTACTCCATCTACCTGAAATGAAAATAATCAACATTTAGTAAAATGCTATTGTTTGTAAAATAGTTATGTGGAAAAAAATGGTCATTAATTCTGACAAATATCTCTGTGCATGAGCCTCCTAAAGGAGATAATTAATCAACAGCATTTTAAAATAAATATTCTCAATAGAGGCATTAAGAATATAGAAGGGCTTGCAGCTAAGCCGCACGGGTCGGTCAATCAGGTTAAGCTATGCTTGTCGTGGTTGGTCTGTGGATGGGTGACCATCTTTACATATCAAAACCCCTCCGTCAATTCATGGATCTTTGACAGTCGTTATGGGTCGTCAGAAGCCTGAAAGTCTGATAACCAGTCTTACCAAGGGGTATCCTATTACCCAGTAACTGGGTTCTGGAGGTCAGATAGGCAGTCGCTCTATGTAAAATACTGGTATTCAGCTGCATCCGGTTAGACTGAAGACTTCCGAGGCACGGAAAGCATGTTAAGCATACTGATGGTGAAGCTGCTAAGAACATCTTTATCCTAGCCTTCTCCTAGAGCCTCAGAACTAAGATTGAGAATTCTGATTGCTTGCTAACACACTGATTCTTTGTCCATTCAAATGTTAGTAATAATTGTCTACAGTTTATTTTATATCAACATAATTAATAGATTTTTTATTGCTTAATTGTTTGTACTTATATTTATGTCTGTAATTTATATGGTGTACATAATAAAGAGAATTCTATTCTATTCTTAATTTGCAAATACTGTCAAATGTGGTGGATAGGAACCGAAAGGTGAATTGGGACGTAACTTTTAAATGGATTTTAATGTTGATGTAATATAGTTTGTTGCCAAAAAGGACACTTAATTGTTATTTTGACTAAAAACGATATTACATCCATTTAAATTATTATTTTGATTATTTAATTATTGCATAGAGAGTAGCTATTGAAATCAATAACTATTATTTTTCTTGCATTTTGTGATGATCAAAAGTACTTTTTAATGGTCTAATTTGTTTAATAAGTTTGGTCTAATAATTTTGACTTTATGATGATTAAAATTAAGCATTTCATCATTATTATTAATGAAAAAGTAGTATACTGCATAACTTACTTGGTGAAATACAGGAAAATGTGTAGCATCAATTTCATCCCTCCTATAAACATCTCCAATCATCAGGAAATTGTCCAGACCAGACCGTAATAGTTCACTCTGGTGGGCAGTCATATGAGCCCTAAGAAGATTGCCCCTATTGATGTAGTAGCAGTCAGACTTCGCTCTACTCGGGTGATCAGAGGGAATCAACAAATCATCAAAATTTTGCTTCGTTGTGACAATAGGAGACAAGTTGTCGTAAATGCTGAACGATGGGTGTCCTCTATGAGTGAACGAGGAGTAAAAATAATTCACAATTCTTTGCCTTACGATTGAAAGCGGGTTATTTTTTTGCAAGTGCAGATTCTTACCCAAATATGATAAAATTTTAGGTGTAACATTAGTGTAATCGTCTGTTATGAATTGTTTGCCTTTTATTTGCACTGAAGCAACAGATTTTGCAGCTGTACTGTATTTATATTTCGATAAAACCGCTGAAAGAGTACGGTTTGTTTTCATAAATAATTTCGTCATGATTCTTGTGTTATTTTCCAAGAACATCACTTTAGCAATGGAAATCGTGTTAACGATTTCATTCGTCACTTGAAATTATTACACGTATTTTATTAAAGTATTTTAATAAAGAAAATATATGAGAATTGTTGGAGTCCACGATCTCCGAATTCTCTAATTGTTCTTCCAGGTTAGTAATTGCAATTTTATATCGCGCACCTGCTCTATTACAAGTAATTAAAGGGGGATAGCAATACAAATATGACAAATTAAACGTAAACTATACACGCTTGGAACGTGATTATGTCAACATATTTTGACAGCTGACGTATAGGGTGCATTCCAAGTTAGGACTGCGCCAGCGATTTGACTACTATTACAAATTACAATATATTTTTAATTCCGTAAATTTTTATTTCAATTCAATTTTTTTCAAAATTTCAATTCCTCAAATTCAGATTTTTGTTAAATAGACAATCAGATCATTAAATTCATAGTTACAGCATAATAAAATATCAAGATTTTGGTGAAACTAAAATTACAGGCAGTTTCAATGTTCGAAAACCGGGAATTAAAAAAAAATTGCAGCTGTTAATGTCAAACTGAGGGCGCGTTCCGAGTTAGGAATGTAATCGATATAATCGATTAGAGCGTGCTTAAACCCGTACCGAATTAGCGTGAGCGCGATAACGATGTCCCGTGAATCGTCATAGATGACGTCATGACATGCGCCATCTTGCGATAACGCCGACCATGCCTTCTAATAATATCACCGTGAGCGCTGTCAAAAATGCGAGTGTATGTGCGTGTGTGTTTTGTTTTGAGATGCATCATATCTTTAAAACTAACGTGGCATTTTCGAAATTGTGCTTCTGGCTGACAGTCGCCACCCAAATAAAGAAAAAGAAGAAATGTTGTGTTTATACCAAGAAATACTGCTGTAATATCGTTTTGACATTGAGTAAGCACTATGATCGCGTTCACGAGCGTTCCGAATTGCTGACAGCTATCAGCTGTCATAATCGTGATATCTAAATCGGAACGGAAATTATCGATATGAGCGCTGTGAGCGCTATTGTCTTAATTCGGAAAGCGGCCTGAGTGTGATACTGTCAAATGTCAATTACTGTCACTTTACATAACCTAAATCTAGGTTTGTTGTTACGTGCTTTGAAACATAGTAATTTTATGAATATTGACATAAATACGTATTTTAAAGCACGGAATCTCATTTACTTCTTTGTATCAACCTTAACACAACATGTTTCGTAAGCGGCTCTTGCATGTCGCTCAGTTGAGTGCTATCGGCCTGACCGGATTTTATGTGGGACAAAATACAGAAAAAATTAATAATTTTCTTTATGATGACTCAATTATTGTTGATGGTAAACGCTTGAAGAGCATGCCGGGCCTGCCGATTTTCGGCACAGTGTCGGCTGCTACTCCATACATGGAAACCGGTGGCGCTAAAGATCGGGTAAGATTCTTAATGGCATAGTTTTGTGTGTTTTAGTTTATCACTTAAAAGTACGTAGCACTATAACCAGAGTATGTTAACGTCAGCTTGCAACCTAACCAGACAAAGGCAGAATTTAGTCTTTTCAATGAATAGAATTCAATAAGTATTGCTAGCTGTTCCCTGCGACTTCCTCTTCGATCCAGGATGAAAGGCAGCCTCCTTCAGGTTCCAGGCTACCAATCTGTCAAATTTCATAACAGCCATTTTTGCGTGATTTTGAGTAACTTCCAAACATACAAACTTTCATGTTTATAATATCAGTAGGATTGTTGCTACAGGTATCCACAATATATAAAGTTGACCAAAATTGTTGCTATTGCTGTTGTTGGAAGGTTGACCATAATTTAAAAAATTGCCTCTGCAACATTCTTACACTTTTTATTCGATTTTAACACGCTTTTTTGAATGGCATCTTGCAGGTCAACCTAGGAGGTTGTCAGGTACTTAACTGGGCTTGGCTGTGGGTGCTTCAATAAATAAGGCCTCCATCCAGGGCTTAGAAAACTTAAAAGTACACGCTAAGGGCACTCCCTGTGGGGTACGAACCTCGGCTTAGGGAATCCCTGGGGGATGGCAGCAAGGGACAGGCTCAATCGGATTATGAAGATTATTGCAACATACACCAAAATCCAAAAGTCATGTATTCAAAGTAGGCTCAGAATCGGCACTTTTCGGACATCAAAATTACATAAGACAGTCACCCAAAATGCTTGCCCTTCACCATTTCCTAGTGCTTTCGCTGTAAAGAAGAAGTGGTGCAACAAACTCCCCAGCAGCACAGCTGTCTGTTCAGATAGAACAACACACATATACACAGAGCTATATATAGCCAGTCATTCCTCAGAAAAAGCTTGCTCAGCAAGCAAGCACATATAATGATGATGATGATGATGATAGGGCTCCCTTTTCCGCACTTAGACTCCCATTTGGTCCGTTGAAGCACGTATTATCATTATTACAAAAATAAACATTAACATTACGACTTAAAATTTCCAGGTTTCACAAATAATGAAATATGGTTTCCCTAGTCTGGATAATATTCGCTCCTACAATGACTTCATACTATCTTACGACCGCCGCAACAGAGTACCATACTGGGTGTTCGAGCATATAACTCAAGAACACATTGCGAAGAACAAGCAGGTGGACCGAAGCAAATGTGATTTTAAACCTGATGAGAGTATACATCCGTTCTTTAGGTAAGAAACTTCCATGTTATCTACTCAAATTGATATTGTAGCATAATCAGCCTATAATGTTCCCACTGCTGGGACTCAGGTCACTCAGGCCTCCTCTCTGTGAGAGGGAGTGCGCTGTAATCCACCACGCGGGCCCAGTGGGTTGGTAGATGTCACATGTCTTCAAATTTTTGGTTCAAGGACATGCCTGTTTCCATGTTTTCCTTCACCGTTTTGAGAATAGGTTGTGACTAAATAATTTATACAAAGTAAAGCGCCTGTCTGGGTTCGAATATACGACCTACAACTCGTAACTCGCGTGCGTTGCACTGGGCACCTCTGCTCTGATAATTGCTATTGTGATTGCAATATTTACAAACTGAGAAATTCTGGCCGAGTGTAACAGACTAACAGTTTACTAAACACATTTACCCAGGAAAGCAAAGTTATTTGTTAGTTCAGCAATATTACAGCAGTTTTTCTAGTCATAGACGGCACCTACACACTATGCTACACGCTGCGGGCATGTTTGCTGGGTTTTTGTATGCATCATTTGAAGGAATGTTCCGCAGCTCTAGATGATGTGCTTGTGGCCCGTTTATGACGGCGGTGTAGTCGTGGGGAAGGCCATGCGTGTAGGAGCCTGTAGGTTGTGCATTTTTTTGTTTAAACATTGGTTCTGAATGAATTCCAGGTCACAAAACACAGATTACAAAGGCTCAGGGTTCGACCGAGGCCACCTTGCGGCCGCCGGTAACCACCGCCTGTCTCAGAGACATGTTGATCAGACATTCTTTCTCACCAACATGGCTCCTCAGGTAAATGATTAAATATACCGCTATGATAATTTTGACATCATAGTTTTCAACCTATATAATTATAGACACCATGGATCAAAAAGGTGTGGTCATATTTAAGGTCATCAAACTAAACAACTTTCCCCATGCGACCAACAGTTACTGTGGCGCCATCTACATCCCCACATGTGAATACGCATCACACTGACGTCACGGAAAAATCCTGTTTCGCGCAAGCCGAGTTTGTCGCGCGACTACCATATTATATACTACGTCCCGAAATCAATCGTCGGGCAGTTGCCCACTTGGGGCCTTATTCTTTATGACACAATGAACGAAACCGCGCGAATGAACGCGAGATTGGCGGGATTAGCCAAGGAATTGACGTGGTTTCGAGTAAGGAATCTTTAAGTGGTCATAGTGAATTAGGGTCCAGACACGACAGCCGTGCGGTCGGAGGGTTCCTCCCTTTTCTATAGAGGACTAATGCGCCCTGCTGTTTCAACCGCATAAGTGTCGATCCCGTGGGAATATCGGGTTAAAAACTATCCCATGTCCTTCCCCGGGATGCAATCTATCTCCCTGCCAAATTTTATCGAAATCCGTTCAGCGGTTTAGGCGTGAAAACGTAACATACAGACAGACAGACAGAGCTACTTTCGAATTTATAATATTAGTATGGATTAGTGAACTTTGCAGCCAGTTCCTCATCCATACTTCCATACTAATATTATAAACTAGCGGCCCGCCCTAGCTTCGCACGGGTGCAGTTTTTTTTTTCGAATTTTCTTTCATACAAACCTTGTCCTGGCAATACCGAACACAACAAGAAAAGAATTATCCAATTAGGTGCAGTCATTTGGAAGTTATGCGCGTACATACATTTCGGCGATTATATTTTATTTATTTTTACAATTTGTCCCTGGAAGTATGGATCAAATCGAATAGGGGCGTGGGCAAGGTCATTTCCAAACTTTTTAACCATGAGAATGTCAGTGAATTTTTTTACGGTTCAAAAGTTATGACCGATTTTAATTTTTTTTTTCAATCACTTCGCTTAGTGTTCAAAGAAAATAATCATAAAAAAATACTATCAGGGCTATCTAAAAAAAAAAAAAATTGATAGCCCTGATAGTTTTCACGAGTTCGATCTTTCTTCTCTTTTTTTTTTAGTAATTTTTTTTAGGTTTTTTTTTAGTATTTTTTTTTGCTAAAACGTTTGGAAATGACCTTGCCCACGTCCCTATTCGATTTGATCCATACTTCCAGGGACACCCTGTATAGATGCGAAAGTGTGTCTGTCTGTTACTTCTTCACACTTGAACCGCTGAACCGATTTAGATAAAATTTGGTATAGAGATAGTTTGAGTCCCGGGAAAGGACATAGGATAGTTTTTATCCCGATATTCCCACGGGAAGCTTATGCGGGTGAAACCGTGGGGTGCTGCTAGTTCCTCTATATTGCAAATCACCTTGTTATTGTTGACAGGTAGGAGAAGGCTTCAACAGAGATGCGTGGAATAATTTGGAGAGGCATGTGCGCAAACTTACCAAAGTTTATACCAATGTGTACTGCTGCACTGGACCACTGTACTTGCCCAGGTAATATCATCATCTGCCTGCTATTTCCCAACAATTTTTGGGGTCGGCTTCCAGTCTAACTGGATACAGCTCAATACCAGAGTTTTACGTGGAACTATTGCCTATCTGACCTTCCAGTTACTAGGTGACACGATACGCCTTGGTAAGACTGGTTGTCAGACTTTCAAAGGTTATTGTAAAGTCTAGCACACAACTATTGAATTTTTCAATTTCTACTTTGTGCAGTTAAAAGTCAGTCAAACACCCAATTTTTAACAGCAATTTCTAGGGTATCATACTAATTCTATATCTGTGGCGCCAATTATAGCCCACTGCACAAACGAAGGTGACAGAATCAAAATGCATAATTCAATTCTGGAATAGGGTTTTTTTTTTCTTTTCATAAAAGTGGAGAATGGAAGAAAAACTGGGGGTGTGCCTGGTTGATGGCAATAGGCTGGCCTCCTATTGCATGGTACTTAAACATATCCGGTGAAAATGTGGGTGTATTATAGCACACCCCGGACACTCCATACAACGCTCGCAAAATAATTACCTACTACCACTACATTGACAAATGACGTTTGTATACGTGTAAATGTGTGCGTGAAATCTAGTAGGGCTGGCTGGCAGTACTCGGCAGTAGTGCGTAGGCGGCGGCGGCGCTGCCCGAACGTATGCAACAATGGGGCGCCGTGCGCCGCGACACTAGGTACTCACAGAAATCTAATTAATAACATTTCTATTGTACTACTTTTCAAGTCGAAGAACGAATAGAACGTGAAAGAAAGATACATAACTAAGACAATAAAGAGAGAGAGCAATAATTTAATAGTTGGTATGTTAATATTACGGAAGTTTTAATTGTTCTTAAACGAAGAAAACTTGCAAAATAAATGAATAATAGAGAAAATTATGAAAATAAATTATCACAACACTGGCTTAACTTGTTTGTCTGTAATATACTAGCTTTTATTTTTTATGGGTTTAAAGGATATTTGAGTTGCTGTTCCTTACCTTCTTTCATGTTTCGGGAACCGAAAGAAACTCCGTCTTTATCGTTCCTCGATGAAGATAAGCATCCAAATAATGCACAAAATACAACCATCGTGATTAACACAAAATATAAAACTTTAAAAAAATAATGTGTTCGTGTCAGCAGTAGGTAGGTACAGCGCTGCGGTTCTTGTGTATGCGAGCGCCATTGTTAAAGAGCAGGCGACGAACACATCGAAGTGCGGGGTGAGGTGCGGTAACTGATGTTAGTGCGGGGAAGGGAGTGTCCTTTCTGTACGTAGTACTTTAAGTATTCTGTGATTATAGGTTTTATTTTTTTAGCATATACTGTCCCACTGCTGGGCAAAGGCCTGCCCCAAATCCTTCCAGGAACTCTTTTCCCGCGCCACCTTACACCAGCCCTCGCGGTACGCGTCCAGGTCATCTCGCCATCTCTTTCTAGGTCGGCCTCTGCGGCGCCGTGCATTTAGGCACCCATTGTGTGGAGACCCCTGCCTAATCATCCGGGGAATACAGGCTTGTTGTAACTTTATGGAAGGGAAAAGCCTATCCCAAGTATGCATATTTTGCCTCGGAAACCACGTTAAGCCTTTCGTCCTGCGCCTGATCTCTCTCCGGTCGTGTTGGATTGCCGTCCCATCGGACTATGACAGTCAGGGAAGACAGAGTACACCTGTGTCTACGCACACACTTGTGCACTATAATATTTCCCGCGCCGGTGGCTATTGCCTGAGGTAGCTGCGCGGTGCGGGAGGGGTGATAGTTGCCACAAGTTGACGAATCACTGAGCTTTCGCATCTCTTCACCACACCCGTCCCGCACCGCGCTGCGACCTCAGGCAACGTCTCAGTTAAGAGGTTGGCCTATAGTTTCCGTTACGATTCCGTTTGGCTGTCATCATCGTCGGTCTGGAGGACTTTTATATTTTGAAACATTCTTTTTCCAGGAAAGAATCCGACGGCAAATGTTACGTCCGCTACCAAGTGATCGGCGCCAACACAGTGGCGGTCCCCACACACTTCTACAAAGTCGTGGTGGGGGAAGCGAAAGATGGGACCCTTGATATGGAGGCCTACGTTATGCCCAACCAGAAGATACCCGATGACACGCCTGTGGCTTCGTTTATGGTATGGTTAAGTGATATTCTTGCGTAGATTTGATGCTAACTGCGGCATGACGGGTTCCGCACCGCCGTCCAATTATTTTATTATTTGTTGTTATAGCGGCGATAGTAGGTATAGACGCCAGCACATCAACCTACTACAATCTGTCAAATTTCTTTAATAGATTTTCAACTTTATCACTAAAGCATAAGGTTCAAAGTTGATTGGGAAAATCTGACAGTTTCGGGTAGGTTGATATGCTGGCGTCTGTACATACTCTGTGAAAATTTCAAGTGTATACCGCGGGCGAAGCCGCGGGCTAAATCTAGTACAAAATATATTAGGAAGTTTCCTCTGAAGAAATATTCTAACAAATTAGAGTTATTCTTATTTCTGTTACAGGTACCACCAGAGTCAATAGAAAAGGCAGCAGGTCTGTTATTCTTCGACAAGCTACATAGAAGTAAACTGAATAGAATAAATGGTAAAAAACCGTAAACATTTTAAAACTAGCTGACCCGACAGACGGCCTGTCCAAATTTTAATAATTCACACTAAAGAGGATGTTCAGTCCTCAAAACTGTTCCAAATTTTTCATTCCCTAAAAACCTGTTTCGGACCATTACGGATATTTTAAAACAAAAAATAGCCGAATCGGTCCAGCCGTTCTCAAGTGATGTACTTACCAAAGAACAGCATTCATTTTTATTATAGTACTAATTTGAGCCCGCGACTTCGTTCGCGTGAAATTTCTTGTTCCCCCGATTCACCCCGTCGTATCGCATCATCTGCCCGCGCAAACACTTCGTTTTCGCCTAGTGTTCTTTCTGACCTTTTTTCTCGGCTCCTAAGGGTCATACCGTGATGTTAAATAGCCTATAGCCTTCCTCAAGAATTGGGCTATCAAATGCAAGAATATTTTTTCAAATCTGACTGGGAGTTTCAGAGATTAAATATTTCAGAGATCCCCCTTTTACAAAATGTTACCTCTTTTTAACCGACTTTAAAAAAGGAGGTTCTGTACTCTTAATATTAGTATAGACAAATTTTATTTTATTGTAGAATATTATATTTTATGAATTTGTTTTCAATGTGATTTTAGATCTTTTACGTTAATTATGATGAACTTGTAAATAGTTATTGTAAATAAATTATATAATTATGTATGTTTTTTCGTTGTTTTACTTTTCGGTGATGTAATAAATATAAACACTGCAATTTAAAAATATAGATCATTGTTATATACGTTACATAACACGCCTGAATTCCCCTTAGGGCCCGTCTCCACGAGCGAGAGAATCGCGGCGATATAATCTTCGTGCCACGTATTTCTATACACTCTTAGAACATGTCTCCACACGGCGATAATTTGAGAAAAAAAATTTAATAAAAAAACCGATGGCACGGTGGAGGTCTGTCCCGCTTAGAGGCGATCGGCAGCGGCGGCGACCTCTCGCGTCCGGCCCTGGTTCAAGCCATGGTCCGGGGCGAGAGGGAGTGGGAGGCAGTCACCTCCTTCTGCGAAGCAGTCATGCTAGCGAAGGAGGTGGCGGGACGGCTGAGGGAGAGCCTCACGTCCCAGCCGCCGCGGGAGACGCTCCGGGCGTCGGGAGCCGCGTGACGACTCCCGGCCACCGTAGGCGCGGGCCTGCGGACGTAGAGTAATGGGTAGCTCACCGTCCGTTCAGGACCAGGCCCGTGCCGGACGGCGCGTACGTGTTCCACGCGCGCCTCAAAGAGATGTCAGCAAAAAGGAAGGGGCCTGCCAGGGCCGAAGCCTGCCGGGGGTGCGGGATTGTCCGAAAGGGTTACCGCTACCCCGGAACATAAAGGGCTAAGGAAGGAACACGGATGGGTTTTAGTCAGTAAGAGTTTGACACTCCCTTCCGCTCCACCCAGAGCGGGAGGGGTCATTTGAAGATTTCCCATCCATAAAAAAAAGGTTTAGCTAGAGGTGTAACTATAGTACACCCACATTTCGCCAGTTATGTTTAAGTCCCATGTAATAGGGGACGAGCCTGTTGTTATCAACCGGGTACAAATCGAGACTCCGGGATGCGGGACTCCTTATGCGGGTGAAACCGCAGGGCGCTGCTAGTGCTCAATAAATCTTTAGGTTGTAACAAAATGAAAGGGGTTTATGTATAAAACGTGTGTATATTAGGTAGTAACATACATTAGGTAGTAACGTACTATCATAGTAATGTATAGAGGGACATATATCTCGAGGTTAGTCTTCTTCGTCGTCCGACGCGCCGTTCTGTTGGGGTTCGTCATCCATGCGCACGTCGCCCATACCTGGGAAAATAATCACATTATCATTTGTGGCTAAATGAGGGGCTCGTGGCTAAATGATGGGCTCGTGGCTAAACTTAAGTGGGACAATGATAGTATAGATTACTATTTAGAATTTCCAGTGGGCTCTAATATTAGCCTGAAACTGTAAAATTTTCCCAATCAACTTTGAACCTTATGTTTTAGCAATAAAGTTGAAAATCTATTAAAGAAATTTGACAGATTGTAGTCGCTTGATGTGCTGGCGTCTGTACATACCCTGGTCCTCGTCCTCCTCGGCGGAGTCGCCGGCCACCTCTGCGTTCTCGGCCTCCGCGCGCTCCATCTGCCGCGCGAGTTCGGCCTCGTCCGTCGCCGTCACTACCTTAGGCTGTAAAACACAACGAGGACTTTAATATCATAACTAGAGACCGGATAATATGCATTTGCATATTTGCATATGCATTTGCATATTTAAGCCATTTTCAGCGCTAATAGCATATTTTTCCTAAGATCTAGTGATGATGCATATTATCGCTATAATTTACAATGCCTCCCGAAAAAAAAAGTGTCTTCGTGGATAAGTGACTTTCCTGAAACATTAACTTACGACGGAACTGTTTTGTATTGTCGAGTTTGCGAGAAAAATATTTCGTGCACTAAAAAGTTTCAAATAGACCAACATGTCAAGACAAGTGTTCACGTCGCAGGATTGCAGAAAAAAGGTCCACGACAACAGCTTATAACCGCATCTACTTCTAGCTCTAAATGTAAACAAAACAACCAGTTTAGCATGGATTTATGTGAAGCATTGCTTTCAAGTAATATTCCTCTCCATAAACTAAAAAATATATCAATGGATAGTTTACTAAATGTATGCTGATTTTGTAATAAAAAATCTAAAACTTAATAGTTTTTTATTTGAGTAAAAAATAATAAATTATAAAGATACATACTTAATAAAGTAAAACTTAAAACAAGTATTTACTAACAATAAACTTAAATCTAAAGAAATAATATTTACAAAACAAAAAAAAAAAATTTGTCATTTAATGTTGCATATTCTGTCAGTTTTCGTGCATATTTCAAGCATTTTTCATGCATATTTGCATGCATATTTCAAGCTTTTTATGTTGCATATAATCCGGTCTTTAATCATAACTATTACTAGAAATGGATTTTAGAAATGTAGCGAATTGCTGGTAGGAAGATGATTGCTTATCAAGACCGAATACAGGGCGTGGAGTAAGGGTTCTGGGTTGGATCCCTAGGTCGAGCAAAGTATACATATTGATTTTTCCAATGGGAGTTTGGTAAACTCGATAATATAAGCAGCCATTCCATTTCCTAGTGCCTGGTTTCGGCCTTCTTTTCCCATCCATAATTTTATTTACACAACTAGATGTGCCCGTGAGTTTGTTCGCGTGCATGTCGGAAAACAAATTGGACTTCATGGGTTTTTTTTTGCGCGTAATTGTTGAAAGTATGGACGCCTGCACTTCTTAAACATGCAACCAGTCACAAAGCTGCTGTGTTGTGTCAAAACGTTTTTCTATCTGTCATCTCGCGTGTGCTAACGTTATCCGTTATTTAAATTAAAATAGTCTTTCAAATAAATTTGTTTGAACTGCCCTTGTCAATATTCTTTCAGGTTATGGGCCCAATGTAGTTACTAATTTACAAATTTTTTTTCTAAATAAAAGTATCTTCGAAGTAATCACGCCATATAACTATCTATCAGCTATCTGCCAGTGAAAGTTCTGTCGAAATAGGTCCTGCCGTTTCGGAGATTAGCCGGAACAAACAAACAGACAGACAAAAATAAAGGTTTCTTTGTTATAAGTACCATATACTTCCATAATGCATTTAGTCAAAAGCTGTTATTTTGACATTACAAACAGACACTTCAATTTAATTTATTTGTATAGAATGCAATTATTTTTATTAGTATGCATCGTACTTACCGCCATCTGCACATTGAATACTCCTCCCGCGGTGTCTATGGTCTCCTTTATTTTGTCGATAGCATCTTGCAGTGCTTTGAGACCGTCTGTTTTCTCGGGCGTTGATGTGGTCATTACTGAAAAAATGATGTAAATTATGAATGAAAGAGATAGAAAAACGTTGCAGACATTTTTTTTTAGAAACCCCTGCATAATCAGCCTATAATGTTCCCACTGCTGGGACACAGGCCTCTTCTCTGTGAGAGGGAGTGGGCCATAATCCACCACGTGGGCCCAGTACGGGTTGGCGCTGGGCCACCACGTCTCTTGCACTACTCTGAGATATGAGGAACAGGGTGTAAAGTTCACTCATCCTCCATAGAAAAGGGAGGATCCTCAGACCAGAACAGGTGTTGTGTCTGGTTACTGTCCGACGATAGATTTCGGGACGTCGGTGTCGTTGGTTTCGCCTTTTCGTGTTTTGAAACCGACTTTTCTTTTTGCGCTGGCAATACTGGCAGCCGGCCGTCAAAAGTTTTCGTGTTAGAATTAAATTATAAAATTAATGTATTTTAAGTATAATTATCAAAAAACGTGCTTAATTTAGATAGATTTAGTTATAAATAATAAGGATTTGTGTTTGTGAGTTATTTCGTTGAAAAATCAATGAGAAATCAATAATCTAGTACCAGCCAGCTGTCATCCAATGGACGGACTTGGAATCACCAACTAACCGGGGGAGTATTTCTTTTAATTTAAGCTTATTCATGTAAAATCTTGTTAGTTCATATTGCACCTTTTTCCATTTAATGTTTATGCTGCTCGTCCCAGTAAACAACCATATAATTGTCTTTATTGTGCTGAACCTTATGTTTATACATTATTAGGATAAAACCACATAAAATTCGTTAGAGACCCCTTAGAAATCATTGTACTTTATTATTAGACATACCGCTGTTATGTTTAATAACTGAATTAGAACCACAGTAAGAAATTAACGTAAAAACTAGATTTTCAATAACTTGACTATTGTAGTACCTACCCCCAAACTTTTTGCAAACTTAATTTTGTTATTTTCTCTTTTTATTATTTTCGAATATCACTATCTCAATTAAAACATCTAGAATTTTCATCCCATACCTGAGATTACACACTCATCATAACTTTTATTCCTTTGTTTTGTTCACTTCATCCTAGTACTTAACTATCCACATCCCTCTCACTTATTCCTTTCACTCACTTGGCTTTCTCTTCTCGTTCCAGGGTGCCTCTAGGGTTGGCCTGTCAATATGTTGACCCGTAGAGCAGCATCCTTGGATGAAAAACTGAGGGCTACATTGAAAGAATTGGAATCTACTATAGCACAGAACAAACAGCTACTACAAGAAAGGGATGACAGCGAGATAGAAATAAAGTTCATTAACGACAAGAACACTGAGCTTAAGAACCAGTTGACTGAACTACATGTACAGCATATGGACATACTTGACCAGCACCAACACCTCCGTCAACTAGTGTCAAATTTCCAGGAATGTAGTGACACCCACGAACTGGCTTTGAGACGTATATCTGAACTTGAACGGGAGTTAAGCAGGGCCCATAACACAATAACCCATTTGGAATCTCTCAAAGCCCGTGAAGAGTCTGCGATCACCTGCAGTCTTTATGATGAGTTGGTTGGTAGCGGGTCCGGACCCACCTGTGCTGAGCCAGTTGTCACAATAGATTTAACTGATGATACTATCATTAAAAGCAAATTGTTTACTAGTCACAATAAGATAAAAAAATATATTAAAATTAATAGATTAATTAGAAAAACTCAAAAATCTTTAAAACGCCAAAAAGTAAATAAATTAAATACAAAACTTAGGCAAAAGAATTTAAATTTAATACAAGAATTAAAGAACTGTAACAGTGAATTAGAACTATGTAATACTATGTATGACACAGACACTCAGCACCTACAGGATGAATTGCTTGTTAGGGAATATGCTCTAAAGGAAATCTTTAGTAAATATGAGGCTTCTCAACAAGACCTGAGTAAGCGCATGCAGGAGGCTAATGAGCTGGCGGACCTGGTCAAGTATAATGCGGAGAGGTATGAGTCTCTGACAAACAACCTCTCTTTTAGCTGTACCTGTTCCCAGGGATCGCAGCCTCAACCTATTACACCCACACCCACACCGGCTCCGCCAGTAGGTAGCTGTACTGATGATCATAGTAATAGTATTTTGATTAACACTACTTATGTATTTTCTGACAAATTTGGTCAAGGTTTTGGTAGGTTATTTAATCAGTGTTCGCAACAATATGTAATTAATAATTGTTTACCCGGTGCCAGTATTAGCCAATTAATTAGTAATATCAGATTGACAAAAATAAACCCTAGTTCAACTGTTATATTATTATATGGGGATAGTTTAAATGTTAGAAAAAAGGACATAATTGAATGTGTCCATTTGATGTTACATCTTAATGAGACCAATAATTGTAAATTTATTTTTTGTGCCTTGCCTTATTCCTGTTATTTATCTCATGAGCAAAATAGGCATATATATAATTTAAATATGTTCATTTATAATAGGACTTGTCGTCATAATGACACTATTTTATATTTTGATTGTAATCAATTCATTACTGATTACAAACTGACAAATTATACTATGTATTTGCCACCTAGTTGTAGGAGACAAATTGCTAATCTTTTAGCATATAATATACCCAGTGACTCTGGTACTTGTAGTGTACCATCGATTACTGTTAGTAGTGGTACTAACACTGCTTTTGATACGCCTTGTAGTTTAAACTATTAGGTGCGACAACGGGTCAGCCGCATATGTTGAATGTTGTACATCAAAATATGCAGGGTCTGTCCGGCAAAGAACTAGAATTAAGTTTATTTATGGAGAACTATGATGTTCAGGTGTTATGTTTGACTGAACACTGGTTGAAAGAACATGAAGTAGTGTTTATCAATGATGATAACTTTACCGTACAGAGTGCATTTGTGAGAAAAAGTGCTATTCGTGGTGGCTCTTTAGTTCTTGTTTCAAACAAGTTGAAATGTAAACAACGTTTAGATTTAGTTAATCTTTCAATCGAGCGCACTATAGAGTTGTCTTGTGTTGAACTTGAGCGATATGTTATAATTTGCGTTTATCGACCCCCCTCTGGGGATTTTATTAGTTTTGAATCAGTCATGGAGGATTCTCTCAATAGGTTGAAATCAAGTAACAAAATTATTATTTTATGTGGAGATTTCAATATTAATATTTTAGATGTTACTCCATTAAGTATTAGACTTCTCAATTTGTTTAGGTCTTATAATTTAATTAATTTGTTTTTTGAACCTACTAGGATCACGGCATCTTCGTCAACTTGTCTTGATAATATATTTAGTGATTGTGATGCCCAAAATAAATTAGTGTTAACCGACTTGACGTCCGACCACTGTGGTTTATTAGCTAGCTTCCCCATGCCATTGAATAAAAAACCGCATAAACTTGAATGCAGGCCTTATACAGCTAGTCGTTGCAAAATGTTTAAAAATAATATATCTCATAAAATTACACCATCCATAGTAGAACATGAGAATCCTAATGAAATTTATGGTGCCCTTTTTGATGTTGTGCAAAAAGAGTACCAATCTACTTTTAAGACCAAAACCATTAACATCAATGGATCCTCCGTTGGCTTTAACCAATGGGCTACTCCAGGTATTTATAAAAGTAGAGCGAAACTTTACGAGTTATATGGTTTGAAAAAATACAGGTTTGATACTGCTTTCCTAGAGTACGTAAAAAAATATTCAAAATTATTCAAAAAGATTAGTGCTTTTGCTAAATCAAAATTTTTAAGCGAAACAATTAAAAATTCTAATAATAAAGTAAAAACCACTTGGAAAATTATTAAAAATGAAACTGGTAAATCGGTTAAACAAGAAAAACAACTTGAGATTATGGTCGACAACAAATTAGTTAGTAAAGCAGCTGACGTAGCTGAGGCATTTAATGAGTTTTTTGCCAACATACCTATAACTACGACTCGCTCCTTAAATTCGTCCCCGTCTAAAGCTGAAAACCTTTTGCATAGTAGTGTACCTAAATGTAGTCGCTTATTTAGCTTCGAACATGTAACCCCGCGTGATGTAGTTAATGTTTTTAACACACTTAAGTCTAAAAACACCGGTGATTATTGGGGCATCTCCGTTAAACTTTTAAGTAATATAATAGACATCGTAGCCCCCTATTTAGCTGTTACTTTTAATAAATGTGTTGATTTAGGAACTTTTCCTGACCTCATGAAGAGTAGTAAAGTCATACCGTTATTTAAATCAGGTAATAAAAATGACGTTGGCAATTTTAGGCCTATTTCTATCTTACCTGCATTTAGCAAAATATTTGAAAAATTAATACTCAAGCAGTTGCTAAGACATTTTAATTTAAATAGCCTCCTTCATAATGAACAATATGGCTTTACAAAAGGTCGTTCAACCACAGATGCGGGTGTTGCTTTGCTGAAACACGTATTTAATGCATGGGAGAAATCTCAAAATGCTATTGGAGTTTTCTGTGATCTCTCCAAAGCCTTTGACTGCGTGCACCATGACACGCTTTTACGTAAACTACGTCATTACGGTGTCCAAAACGAAGCTCTCAACGTGATAAATTCTTATTTACATAATAGGTTCCAATGTGTAGATGTTAATGGTGTAAAATCTTCCGGGCTACCAGTTCAGTTAGGTGTACCACAAGGCTCAATACTGGGTCCATTCTTGTTCTTAGTATATATCAATGATTTACCATTCCATTTAAAGGGCATCTGTGACGTTGTACTGTTTGCAGACGATACATCTCTTATTTTTAAAGTTGACAGGAATAGACAAGATTTTGACGACGTAAACAGTGCACTATCAATAGTTACGGATTGGTTTACGTCAAATAACCTAGTTCTCAATGCCAAGAAAACGAAATGTGTAAAGTTTGCCTTACCAAATGTTAGAAATCTAGGACCCAACATCGTCTTAGATAAAGTGGTGCTTGAAACAGTGGGCTCGGCAGTTTTTCTGGGAATAACAGTAGATGCCAAACTTCAGTGGGGACCACATATATCAAGCCTAGCAGGAAGGCTCAGTTCGGCTGCCTATGCCGTCAGGAAAGTAAGACAATACACTGACGTTGATACAGCTCGTTTAGTCTATTTTAGTTATTTTCACAGCGTTATGTCCTACGGTATTCTGCTGTGGGGCAAAGCCGCTGATATACAAAATATATTTGTCCTGCAAAAACGAGCTGTTCGAGCGATTTACCAGCTAGGCGCCAGATTTTCTCTAAGAGATTTTTTTAAAGATATTGGTATTCTCACGGTTGCATCACAGTTCATCTTTGCCAACATCTTATATGTTAGGCAAAATATACACTTGTACACTAAAAACAGTGATACTCACAATGTTAACACTAGAAATAAGGACAAACTACGTGCTCCCTTTCACCGGCTTCATAAGGTTCATAACTCATTTGTTGGGCTTGGTATAGCCTTTTATAACAAGCTACCTTCTTCCTTGCTAGATTTGCCTTTTAATAGATTTAAAGCTCAAGTAAAATCCAACCTTTGTTCAAAAGCATACTATTCCATCAACGACTACTTAAACGATAAGAATAGTTGGTCGCCCTGATTAACTCAAGACAATTATTATGTTCTTTCTCCAGAATTAGCTTACTGACAGGTTATATGAGTTTATATAATTGTTTTTATTTTATTTTTATTTTTTTGTTTTTTTTTAGTTGAGAGTTTTAGTCAATTCGGTTTAATTTTATTGTAATTTATTATTGACATAATCTACTCATTTCAATGTCTTTTAATGAGTTGATTGCAATATGTGGTTAGCTAGCGACCTCTACGAATGATCATATTAATATTCTTGCTTGAGCAACCGGCAGCAAGTTCGTCATGCTCCCTTAGATGTCATTGCTTGCGGTAGCGTCGGGGGTCGGGTTGCCTCCTTCCCTCAAATATGGCGAGGGGGGTAATGGCTGATCTTTGCGTTATGCTCGTGAACGGGTGCTGCTTGTGGTGACTGGTCGTCTTGCTGACCATGGTTTTATTGTTGTTATTAGTAGTAATAACTTGTTTATTTATTTTACTTCGATGGTCCTAGTTTATCATTTGTGACTTCAAGTGACAGCTATGTAAACAGAACCCAGCATTGCATATATATGTGAGCTGTCACGCCCTTTATACCTGGAGGCTTTTATTTGGTCAGTAAGTTTTTTTTGGTTATATTTTTAATTTTTTTTTTGCTTGAGTACGTATAGTGTTTATTGTATTTGTTGGTATATTGGCGTGGCTAGTTAACCTATGGCAAATAATTTAATTTAAGGTTCTGTGTCCTGTAATGTTAATTACTTTGCATACATAGTATTGTATAAAATTAATTAATTCTTTTCTAACTGAACAGACAGCTGTGCTGCTGGGGAGTTTGTTCCGCCACTTCTTCTCCCCAGCGAAAGCACTAGGAAGTGGCGAAGGGCGGGCGTTTTGGGGGACTGTCTTTTGTAATTTTGACGTTCGAAAAGTGCTGATTCTCAGCCTAGTTTGAATAAATGACTTTTGATTTTGATTTTGATTTGATTTTGACTTCCGAAATTAAAGTTATTTTTCACTTTGTAGTGTTTTTTTTTGTAAAAAAGCTTTTTTTTTCACTTTTTAGTTGTACCTACCCCACACAAATTCAATTAAAACTAGTGCATTGAAGAATTGAAGACTCCGACTAGACGTATCATCAAAATTCGCATAGAAATGCCGGAGATGCAGTACATTTATGTATATAACTTCGTACATAAGAATAATTACCTAATGTATTATATACTAAAACCTTCCTGAAAGTATGTAGATCACATTAATGAAAGAATAATCAAAATCGGTTCATTAGTTTTTGAGAAAATCGCGGACATACAAACATACATACATACGGGTCGAATACAGAACCTTCTTTTTTGAAGTCGGTTAAAAAAGATAAAACACTTACCATACAAAGGCGGCGCAATAAGATTAATCTTGATAGGCAGATCCACAGTGGACAATGCAAGCCCAGCCTTCAACGCAGCACGTACAGCGTCTATGCCTTCATAGCCGTAACACGCGCACTCTATGTCCGCGCGGATCTTCACAGCTTGTGACGTCAGCTTCCGCTTGATGTTCGCTAAGAGGACCTCCTTTGTGTTCTCGTCGAGACCACATTCGTTTAGCACTGAGGGGTCGCTGGAAGATTTATTGAGAAATATATTTTATTTCTAGATATATATAAACATTGTCGTCTCCACCTTGTATAGGTGGAGACGACAATATTTATATACAGGATGGTAGGGACATCGAAGCGCAAACTGTAACCATGAATTCAGCACATGATTCTATAGCTGTTCGCCGGTAAAAAAAAAAAAAACAGACAATATTAAATATATATTTCATAGACAATATGACAATTACATGACATGTTATGGCAATGCCTACGAGGTCAAAATGTATGGAACAGCTAAATAAAAAAACTTCAAGAAAATTTAACTCAGGGGTGTTCAGACGACTCCCGGCCACCGTAGGCGCGGGCCTACGCGGGGAGAGTAATGGGTAGCTCACCGTCCGATCAGGACCAGGCCCGTGCCGGACGGCGCGTACGTGTTCCACGCGCGCCTCAAAGAGATGTCAGCATAAAGGAAGGGGCCTGTTACAGCAGAAGCCTGCCGTGGGTGCGGGATTGTCCGAAAGGGTTACCGCTACCCCGGAACATAAAGGGCTAAGGAAGGAACAGGGAAGGAACAGGGTGGGGCGGAAGGGAGTGTCAGACTCTTACTGACTAAAAGCCACCCAGGGTTTTAGTCAGTAAGAGTCTGACACTCCCTTCCGCTCCAGCCAGAGCGGGAGGGGTCATTTGATGATTTCCCGTCCACAAAAAAAAGGGTGTTCAGTATCATGTACTGAATCCATGGTAAAAGGCTGCACATGTCCATGTCCCTACCACCCTGTATATCAAATGACGTTCCCAGTCTACATACAAAAATTCAATCAGATATAACAAAAGGTTTAGTCAGTATAGCTAGTTGACTGATCAACAACCAGTTCCAAGCGCTGTGCACAATAAGTAAATCAGAACTTACGTAGAAACAGTTAAAATAGCAGTCAAAATCAAAAGTCATTAAATCAGCCGTTTCAAATGTCAAAATTACAAAAGACAGTCCTCCAAAACGCCCACCCTTCACCACTTCCTAGTGTTTTTGCTGGGAAGAAGTGGCGCAACAAACTCTCCAGCTGCACAGCTGTCTCAATTTCTCTGTCATTCATTTAATATTCTCAATGAGGAAAACTGTTAGGGAAAGGAAGATTTTCTGTAATGTACTCACACTGCAGCCTGTTTAAAGAAGTCATAAGCTGAAGCCTTCTTCTTGTATTTCTCCTCAAACAGCCACGCGGTCCTCTTGTAAAGCTCCTCCAACTGTTCAGAGTTCTCGTAGTGCAGGAGTTCGGCCACGTGACGCAGGATAGAGTTCACTGCCTTTGCTTTAGCATACCTCTCGGTACATTTGTCTATGTCCTCTGCGGATACACGACGTTTTGACAAGTCTATGTAACCTGGAATATGGGAATATAATTTTTTTGTAAATTCAAAATTATTTATTCGGGACAACTAGATCCACCGGTTAGTATACAAAAACTTAGAAACTATTAAAAGAATAGAATTTAAATAGAAGAAAAAGTAAAGAATTTTATTTTCCAATACTACGAAGAAGCATGACAAACTAAACAGGAATAAGAAGCATTTGGTTAGATCATAGGTTCTCAACCTTATTTTGCCCAGTGCCTACTTACCTCCTTACTAATAAACATTGTATAGCATATTGTAAGTCTTTGCTTTCCTAACATAAATACTCTTTCTTACTGCTTTGGCATATTTAACAAATTTTTGGGAAAAAACACATTTACATTGATGTTTCTCCAAATGAGCAATATGTAAAGTTACACAATGCTTTGTCTTCTTGTTTCGAAAGTCAAATTACTTACAACTGAAAGAGAGAAATTCACCTGATATATGTTTATTAGTAAGGAGGTATGAGAATAGTTTTATTTGTAGAGAAATAAAACTTTTCCCTCTTTTTTTTTAGTTACCATCTGCCAAAAATCTGAAACAGCTATTGCCATGATTGTATTAAAATATGTAATATTATTATTAGACACTCATAAGATAGGATATATAATTTTTTCTGGGTCTTCTATAACTGCCCCCCTGAAAGTCTTAAACACCCATGTTGAGAACCCATGAGATAGAATAGAATAGAATACTCTTTATTACATACACCATATAAATTACAGACATAAATATAGAAACTTTACAATGGGTGACACAATGGGCGGTCTTATCGCTAAGAGCAAACTTTTAACAACAACCTTTGGATGGATTAAAAAGGGGAAGGACAGACAAATACTGTAGGTAGTCTGTGGTGTACCATTTACACAATACAATAAATACATACATAAAGTATATTATACTAATCTAAATAAATATATACATATAAATATATAATAGTATACATGAAACAGGAGCAAAGAAAATATAATTATAATGTTTAAGGAGAGAGGAAGTGCTTTTTTATCATAATATTAAAATCGAGATAGACAATAGAATGACCAAATCCAATAAAAAAAATATAACAGCAAGTATTGTATGTATTATATTGAAATCAATTATTTATATTCATAACAACAACGATAAGTTTTTACAGTTAGTAAACATGTAAAAGTAAGTTTGCGATGACTCTGTTAAACTGCTTCAAAATCTATTAGACCATAAAGCTCCGCTGAACCGATTTACATAAAATTTGGTATAGAGATAGATCGAGTCCCGGGAAAGGACATAGGATAGTTTTTATCCCGATATTCCCACGGGATCGAAATTTATGCGGGTTATACAGCGGGGCGCTGCTAGTTAATGTATAAACATAGCGGTACCTTTTTCTTTGTCCACTCTGATGACGACGACGGGTTCAGTCTTGCCTACTCTGATCAATTTGTTGATGGATCTGATACGACGTCTGGACAACTCGGACAGCAAGATCATGCCCTCAATGTTGTTGTACTCCAGCAGGTGGACGTACGCGCCCATTTCCGCGATGGACCTCACGTTCACCATCACCACATCTTCCACCTCCGGATACTTTTCTTGGTAAAATCGACACGAAAGAGGCATCTGAAACCATTTTTTAATTTATAACCTATACATTCTATTTTTTAAGGATTCTTAAACATGAAAGCCTCAGTCGGCCTATTTTAATACCTTGTTTGTGTTTTATTAGTTATTTTGCTAATAATTTTGGGAAATAACTAAAAGAATGATGAAATACAGCACTTGTTCACGTTGACGACTGAAGACAACTTTTACGTTTCGTTTTGACATGCAAAAGACTCGGTTCTCTCTGATGACAAAGATAAAACTTTTAAATTATAACTTTATTTACAAATCGCGCAAACATCTAGAAATCTCGTAAATCGATTAAAAGCCATAGTTATTTTATAAGCGTTTAGTAATAATATTATGATAAAAATAGTAAAAGCTATATCAATTCCTTGAAGTGAATAAAATATATATTTATGCGTAATGGAATATAGTGAATGTTGCCTGTATCGAAATAGGTCGAAAAATTAGAGAACATGGATAAATTATAATATAATTATAGAGAACAGTCCATGTTAGAGAAAAAATATGACATTGATAATCATTTGAAATAAAAGACTGAAATACACACGCAGTGATTTTAGTCCCCAGCGCCTAGCTGACGATTTCAAAATCTCACGTCCACACATCGCTAGCGACAAATCTGCTGTCTGCTTATTACGAGAGATAAGTTCGAAATAGTATTGCTTCTAACATTAAATATACTGAATGAATAAAAGGTTGTACAAACAATTTAATAATATAACGCGGAGCATTATTTAATTAGAGAAAAACCAAAATCAGTTGTGTGAGACTGGATTTAACTAACTAGCCGTAACAGCCGACAGATGGCGGCGTATGTAGCGTTTTGTAGCCGAGGAGTTAGAATAGTATGTATATTTATTTGCTTTAACCCATCGGTAGTCGCGTGGTCTACATATGTAATCCATTGATACAAAATTGCAATGTTCTAAAAACCTAATAGTGCCAGTTTTATAGTTAGTAGTAGTAGTTTTATTATTTTATATAGAAAATATATAGTAATAAAGATTTAAAAATAAATAAACAGACTATTTGATTTATTTGGGTACTTTTTCTTATTTTAAATATGGTATACCCTTGTAGACCATGCGACCATACACGTCACTTTTAGATACGCGACTACCGATGGGTTAAAACATGGTACATTAAGGTCTTATAAATGGAGTGATGATCTTACATGTTTCGCCATGGACTGGCACACAAATATTTAAACATGTTAAATGTAACTTTAACGCATTAATTTGTTAAAATTAAAACATTTTTAATAACATTGGTTATTAGGGTTTCTTATCTATTTGAACACATAATATTAATAGGTACCTATATGTAATTTAATTAAATCTAAGCATCAGTTGAGAACTAATAAGCCGGTAAATTAAAAATTAACCAATCCGCGAAGTCTTGTAATAAGTAAACCTATGTAATAAAAAAAATTGCGGAGGATGATGGGAGTATGGGAGTCACGCTATTAGGTATGTTTAACAAACTGAATGGCCTTATTTATTACCTAAGTGAACACACGTTTATCTAGGTAGGTATAGGTATGTAACAAGTACCATGTATTTGATATATTATGAGTAACATCATACATTCGAGGGTTTGGTTTCTGTTGACATTAAAATAGTTAAACTAGGTCGGTCCAGTAATCAACCATAAGGAGGGCGGACATTAAAATGATCAATGCTGACCCTGGCCTATAACTTTGCCCCGTAAAATTGATTTGGGTCTCATAACAGATACATACCTACTATTCTAAACTTTAAGGTAACTGTACCTACTATTGTAGCTAATTAACTTGCAACAAACAAAAGCGCAGCTTGATTGAACCAGTCAATGCAGTGCATAATAGAGTATATTTTGACGTTCAAAAACTTCAAAGGAAGCAATTTTTTACGGCATCAAACCTTTTTTTCTCTGTGCGACTGTACTCGAAGAAACTGGCTGGATGCGGTCAAAAACTTACGGAAGGCCATTAGCGTTTATTTTTTTGAAAATTAAAAGGCATTTTTTCTAATTTTTCGAGGATATCAGCCTGAAGTATTTTTAATTTAATGAAGCAAAACCTTTTTTTTATTTAACTTATATTGCAACAACGCAACGTTTCTTAAGCGCCCATGTTATTGTGAAATAAAATATTTTGATTGAATAAAATAAAATCCACAATAAATGATATCATTCGTCCATGCAGTTCCTAGTTCTAATGATTTGTTAGCAACTTATTTAATCGTTAATTAAAGACTGGTGATGTTGCGTGCGTTTATCTTTCTGTCCATTAAAACCTATTAACGAATGAAATCTATCGCATTCCTTGTTGGCATGCACTGGTTCCAGGAAGATGGCCTATTTAAAGCTTCTCGGAGCCTTGACAGTGTAATTTAATTGAAATAATTAATGTATTAAGTATTGTGTCATCGCTTTGTCACAGACGGGTTTTTCATTATTGGTTTCTACTTGTGAGTAGGTACCGATATTCAGAAGCAAGCTGCACCTGCACCCTGAATACGTCGTACACTATCAGTCACAGTTCGTCGGGATTTGAAGGAAATTGTGAATCATAATGTTTTGAAAATTAGTCTGCTTTGAACTAAGGCAAGTGTGTTACCTACACACGCGGCGGCGACCTCTCGCGTCCGGCCCTGGTTCAAGCCATGGTCCGGAGCGATAGGGAGTGGGAGGCTGTCACCTCCTTCTGCGAAGCAGTCATGCTAGCGAAGGAGGTGACGGGATGGTTGAGGGAGAGAGCCTCACGTTCCAGCCGCCGCGGGAGACGCTCCGGGCATCGGAAGCCGCTCTGGGCGTCGGGAGTCGCGTGACGACTCCCGGCCACCGGCCTGCGGATGGAGAGAAATGGGTAGCTCACCGTCCGATCAGGACCAGGGCCGTGCCGGACGGCGCGTAAGTATATGTTCCACGCGCGCCTCAAAGAGATGTCAGTATAAAGGAAGGGGCCCGTTAGGGCCGAAGCCTGCCAGGGTAGCGGGATTGTCCGAAAGGGTTACCTACCGCTACCCCAGAACATAAAGGGCTAAGGACGCGGATGGGTTTTAGTCAGTCAGAGTCTGACACTCCCTTCTGCTCCACCCAGAGCGGGAGGAGTAATTTGATAATTTCCCATCCACCAATAAACAAAATAAAGTGTGTTACACGTTTGTCCCACAGGCTTCCACTTTCTTTTTTAAGAAAAAAAACCCCCAAAGTGGTCTTTTCCTGAAGCTCCTTAAAAGCTAAAAATGTAGCGAGGCCTATTATAGCATGCGTTTCTGAATTTTACTGTAATTGGGATTATTATAATCTATAGAATCTACGATAACATAGAATCTACGGTTTTATTTTTAATACCTAACTTATTTTGGTTAGAATAGCAAATATCGCTCTGTGCGCATCAATGATTTTATTATTTAGGACTCTGAAAAGAACCTAGAACCAATTAATTTGTGTTATCTAGAATCTAGATTCTAGACGCATGCATACGGCGGTGTCGCTTTGAAAGGTTAGTTCCTATTTAGAATTCGTTGCCCTGACTGCACTGATTCAAACAAACAGCAGCTCATTAGTTTAATAAAGTTACGAGCTCTTAAATCGCGTGGAAACGAAGAAAGGATTGAATATCAGGCGCCATGAGTAAGTCTTCATTAAAAACTTGACCGTTAACGTCGCAGGGACGTCTTGTTTAACCAGTTGGTGCACTTTTATTTGTATAAAATGAATTTTATTTAATGCAGATTGATTGGGCCAGGAAGACATGTTAAGTTGTGTTATAACTAAAGTCCAATAAAATAAAAATACGATGCTGGGTTCCACCCATGCTTAAGGTATTAAAAATTCGAAAGTAACTCTGTCTGTACATACGTTACGTTTTCACGCCTAAACCACTGCACGGATTTCGAAAAAAAAATAATTTTTCAAATTCGACTGGTAGTTCCAGAACTACCAGTTGATTAGAAGATAGATGGCATCTTGGAGAAGGATATGATAGGTTATTTTTTTGCCTGGTCCAAGCACGTTCCCGTGGGATAATATCCGACATCCACGCGGGCACCGTCGCGGGAAGAAGCTTGTATTTAATACTAGCAGCGCCCCGCGGTTTCACCCGCATAAGTTTCCCGTGGGAATACCTAACGGGATTTAGGTATAAAAAATTTCCTATCCTACTTTCCCGGGACTCAAACTATCTCTATACCAAACATCTAAATCGGTTCAGCGGTTTAAGCGTGAAGAGGTAACAGACAGACACACTTTCGCATTTATAATAATCATTATTAGTATGGATTCGTGGGTCGGTTCCATAATTTTTTTTCGGCGCTGGATTCGTCTGAGAATATGGCCACCTGAGGTTGTATATGTCTGTAACTTTTCTGAATCCAGCCTTCGCTATTGTTAGCACTGGCAGTCGAGATAAATGTTATTTTTTTTAAATGGACGAATTTTGACGGCTGAAGAAATTGGCGGGATGTCATTTCCGAGTAATTTACTTTTTATTTTATTGTTTTTCTTTTGCGATTTTTGGTCGTGTAATCGTGAGTGACACACATCTATGAGGACCCAGTACGATCCAGTGCTCTGTGATGAGGACTTTGAACCAATTTTGGCCACACATTGGAGAATCGTGAAGTTAAGCATTTATACTCAACTGCGGTTACTTGCTGTTAGGAGCTAATTAATTGATATACATCAGCGTGCGCTGTCAAATCTCAGCCTTGCTCAGCATTTCAGTCAGTAGGAGCTAGATAAGACGCAGCGGTTGGGTCGCGCGGATCGGCGCGCGCGCTCGGAATGCGCGAGAGTTCGTTATTTTAAGTAATATGGCGGTTTTAAGGTAAGCCTTCCTTTTTTATTAACTAAATCATATTTATTAGTAATTTATTTAAAAACACTTTATTGTACAAAACAAAAAAGACAAACCTAAGATAGATCGATAATAAGTATTTTTGTTTTAAAGCTCTCGTAGAGTTAAATGCAAATGCAAAATCTCTTTGTACAGTTATAGGGTTTTATTTAAATGTGCTTATATTTTTGTGATTAGACAGGATTAGATCTACTTTTCCTTAGCATGCATTTTATTTTAAGTTTTTGATATTCTGCCAAATATACAGCTCACTCATTTAAACCAATATGCATGTTCTTTTTAAACCATAATAGGCTACATTGTTCAAAATCAAGCACCTTTTCACGGATTACTTGTGATTTAGAACCTTGACTGCAAAAGCTCGTCTTTTTCTTAATCTATACAAATAAATAAAATTGGAGTGTCTGTTGGTAATTTTAAAATAACAGCTTTTTACTAAATGCACATGAAAGTACATATATACGGTACATAAAACAAAAAACTATTTTTAAAATTTTTTGTCCGTCTGTTTGTTCCGGCTAATCTCCGAAACGGCTAGACCGATTTTGACGGGACTTTCACTGGTACATAGCTGATGTCATAAGGAGTAACTTAGGCTTAGCAAAAGAATTAGGGTTCGGCGCAAAAAATATATGACCCATAAAAAGTTTTTTTTTCCGAGATGCACGCGAACAAAGTCGTAAGCACAGCTAGTTTGTAATTTTGTATATAATTTGTATGACTCCTTTAGACAAACATACAAGGGACATAATAAAGGATGACGAATGTCGTTAGCGGCACACTCCGCTAAATGAAACAAATGAATTAAATGATCGTATCACATCGCCGAATCAAGCGCTCGTAAAAATACATGCATACAATTATAGTAACGTTTACATTTCATCATGTTTATGAGTAATTCGTCTTTGACAGAAGTAAGTTCAAGATTAATCAAGATGGCTTCTGATTGTCACCATGATTCTTGTTTTTGGGCAGTTCTCACACATATACTGGTTTAACCGGTTAATGTTAATAGCTTCCCCTATTAATAGGAACTAAGAAGTGGGATCCTGCACGCACTTTTAGGAAATTAATAAACTTTCGCAGGTGTTTCCCCCCACTAGTCAAGTAGGCAGGCACATGTGCTAATATTTTTCGCGAGATGTTGAAGATTTGTCTCGTGACGTTAGTGCGAGTAAAGCATCCCTCACACAGGCAAAAATTTTGCCCAAAATTATGAAGATGTCGTTTTCGTGCAAATACATTATTATATTGAAAGTGTGAGGGGAAACATTGTGCAAAAAGGGGTAGGTATTCAATATTTTGAGCGCCTTCAAAAGGTTTCAAAGTCAAAGTTTTTTATTTGTTAAACATAGATGTAAAAATATGTGTTTAAAATAGAATAGGTACAGAGATCTCTATGTTTTGCCGTTAATATCATGTAAGCATACGAAATTATAATTTACTTAGTATTAAAACTTTTGTTAAAAACTCTTTTCATTGGTGTATGTATATCTTATGGCAAGGGTGCCAAGAATTTCATAACTTCGGTGCCCAAGTTGTCACCTTTTTTTTAGATCTTTCACTCCGCAGTGACTGACAAAATTGGCAAAAGCCGTGTTAGTAGCACAGGTTCTCCTTGCAAGCTGTTTCCATTGGCATCTATTTTAACGCTATTGGGGGATGCAACAGGCTAAACGATAGGTCCAGCCGACCGACTCTTTAAAACATTGTTTCTAAAACGGCATCTAGGGGGTTATTGTTTTAAAATGTCCGTGTATGTATGTGTAGGTTTAAAAGATGATGTTTGCAAGACACAGTATTATTGAAAGCTAATTAATTGACGAAACACCAGAATTTCAATAATTATGTAACTAAGTATTCCCATTTAGAGCTCTGTAGCTCCTTACCTACTAACAATCTGAGAGTGAGATCTTTCCATTGGTATGTGTCTTAACGGCTTAAGATTAATAGAACACAAAAAGTAAATTTTAAAAATTTTCGAATGAATTTTAAAATTCATTCGAGAAAATCAATCGGTTTCTTACTAAACTTAAGCTATAGGTACCCGATGACTCTGGTTACTTATCCCTTTTGGTGACTGTAGGTACATGTAGGTACTACCAGCTGCACTGTACCTACTCCACTTTCAATAACAAAGTCAATCAGTCAGCAAGAGAAAAGAAAATCCAGGCGAACATTAAGTAACTTTAATGTTCCGTGTTCATACTGTTACGATGTCAATAAATCTCTGTATAAGCTTTAGCTATTCGGTGCAGTCATTAATTCATTAACTTTACTGTTTCGTTCGCTACAATGTTGGTTATGTTTGGCCATCTTTATTTTATACCCTGTAACAATAGCGACACGCCCCAGTAGCGTAATTGCGTAACACACTAAGGGCGCGTACACACAAGCGCGATTTTTAAAGCGTGCGCGTCGCGTACGCATCGCTCCCTCTTTAGAAACATTGGAATTAAATGCTTCTCTTTAGAGGGAGCGATGCGTAAGCGACGCGCGCGCGAAATAAATCGCGCTCGTGTGAACGTGCCCTAACAGTAGCAACGAGTTTCATTTTGACAGTTCAACAACATTCATTGTGTTATTTAAGTTGCTGAGCAGACATTTTTTTGAACGTATGATGTAATGGATTAGCAATATCCTTTAGAATGATGCAGATAGTGCTTGAAAGTCTGTTACGCAATTAGGGCGCTTCACTCGGGTGCACTGAAGACATGTCAAATCATCGAGACTTCTGCGCTTTTGATACAGTACAGCCATGACGTTGTACTTAAACATAACTGGCGAAATGTGGGTACACCTCTGCTCAACCCTTCGGGGCAACAAGGCGTGAGGTTATATTATGTAAACTAATACTGTAAAGAGAAAAAAAAATGGTTTTTTCTATGTTTGTTTGTTACGCTTTCACGTTAAAACTGCTGAACTGATTTTGATGAAATTTGGCACATGGATAGAACATGACCTGGATTAGGACTTACTTTTATCCCGGTATTCCCATGCGATCGAGACTTATGCGGGTGAATAATTGACGAAACCTAATACACCTCTACTAACCTCATCGGTAAAAAGGTCCGATCATTATTTTGTACAAATCTTAATTCATGGACTAGTTGAACCTGTATTTTCTTGACATCTTTACATCGCCTGTTTCTAGGGTAACTACCAAGATTCAATGAACGAGAAATGGAGAAACGCGAGCTTTCATTTGTTCATTATGGTTCATTTGTTTCCATTAGGGCTTCAGGTCAACGACCAGCAGCTTTTTATTGCTGTGAGTTGCGATTTTACCAAGATTCTTTGAAAAATTATGTTGGTACGTAGTAGGTATAGAATTAAGATAATAATTCAAGCGAATATTGGTCCCCAAAAGTGTGATAACTAATTTTGAGGCAAGCATGGTAGAGGTGAGAGCAGTGGTCGCCCAGTGGTAAAGGTGTTCGAACCCAGACAGGCGCTTTACTTTGTGTAAATTATTTCATCACCACTGCTCTCAAAACGGTGAAGGAAAACATCGTGAGGAAAACGGCATGTCCTAGAACCGAAAATTCGAAAACATGTGACATCTACCAACCCCCATTACGTAGATTATAGCCCACTGCCTTTCGAAGGGAAGAGTCCTGTGTTCCAGCAGTGGGAATATTGTAGGCTGATTATGGTACCCGCTGAGGAACAGCGGGTCGAGGCCTGTCGGGGGAGCGGTGAATGCTTATGCGAATCCCGCACCCCCGGCCATAGGTAGAGGTGGAACACCGCGGTGGTTTTAGCCGGTCCGGCATGCCCTCTGTTATCCCCACGATAGAGGAAATCTATGAGGATTTCCATCGAGCACCAAAAAAAAAAAGGCTGATTACGGTGATGATGTTGGTATAGGTATTTTGCACTTTACAGAATGATTTTATGTAAACCGAATTCAACGTAAACTTAAAGCAAAGACATTAAATCATTGTACCTATCTTAAATCTCTTTGTAGTTTGTCGTCTACTTAGTACGTCTACAACCTGTCTTTCTTTAATAGATTTTCAACTTTATCACTACAGCATAAGGTTCAAGATTGATTGGGAAAAAGAGATAGCTAAAAAAAAATCCAGAATCGCCAGAAACATCATATATGCCATTTTTATAGGCATAATACACACATCAAAAGTGTCTAGGGATCAAGCATTTTTATGCGGATTTCTTGAGATTGAGATGTGGCTTTGTAATAAATTTATGATTTTATAAATTTATATGGATCCTTTTTGGTGCATTTCATAATTTGAATCAGGAACTGTGAATCAAATTCGAGTAAAAGATGAAAATCAGCTGTCAATATTTTCCCTATAAAAACATACAACGCATTGAAGACATTATTAGTGCTACTGTTTCCCTACTACTGATTAAACCCAACGTTATTATGGAGCGGCGACGTCATTTAAGCAGGGAAGAAATGCTCAGAGCCGTGGGAATGATAGAAGCTGGTTCCCGGCAACGTACTGTGGCTTTAGCTCTGAATACAAGTCAGAGTGTTATCAGTCGACTTTGGACACGTTACCGAAGCACTGGTACCGTGGCTGAGCGCCATGGAGGACGGTATCGCTGCACCACACGGATACAAGACCGATATATTCAAATCTTAACTCGAAGAGCTCCAACAATAACCGCCATGATGTTAGCCGTGAGGCTTCATCACTCTTCAGGGAACTTAATTAGCGACCAAACAGTCAGAAACCGCTTGCATGAAGTGAACCTTCATTCCCGAAGACCGCTACGGGTACCACCTATAGCAATGCACAATCGTAGGATTCGATATCAATGGGCTCTTGAACACAGAAATTGGGCAGAAGAACAATGGCGTTTCGTGTGCTTTTCTGATGAGTCTCGTTTTGGTATGAGACCGGATACAAGACGTATACGACACTGGAGAACCCCTGGACGCCAACATCGATTAAAATCCTGCCAGGAAGTCCATCCTTATAGTGGTGGAACCATCATGGTATGGGCGGGTATTTGGATCGGCGGAAGAACTGAGTTGATTTGGATCAGAGGCAACCTCAACGCTCAAATTTATGCTGAGACGATTGTATCAGACGTCATCGTTCCTCTACAAGTGCAAATCGGTCCCTTATTTCAGTTAATGCATGATAATGCACGACCGCACACCGCAAGAGTTGTAAGACAGACTCTCGCCGCAGCTAACATCAATGTCCTGCCCTGGCCTGCTCAGTCGCCAGACTTGAACCCGATTGAGCATGCATGGGATATGCTACAGAGAAGAGCTCTGCCGAATATGGAGGGTATCCAGTCGCAAGAAGACCTTTTTTTGTTGTTGCAACGAACATGGGCGGCCATTCCACAGCGTGATTTGGATGAACTCATTTTGAGTATGCCAAACCGATGTTCTTGTGTTGTTAGTGTTCGCGGTAGAAACACGGATTATTAATTGTTTAAGTTACCCAATAAAATTTTAAAGAAAACTGTTATTTCAGTCTTTTTTTCGAACTTTTGTGTTAGTGGTTCAAATGTCAAAAATCCCTTTATTAGGAAAATGGCAAATTTCTTTATTAATGCAAAGGTGACTTGGTTTATCGTTACTGTGACAAACGAAAACACTTTATTTGATGAATCCTTAAAGAAAATTTTAATTAATATCAATCAGGAGAAAAGTTATTGCAAAAATATATGTTGATCCCTAGACACTTTTGATGTGTGTATGTACAACAAAAATATATAATAATATACTGCAAAAACGACGTGGTATACTAGATATACAGGGTGAATTTTTCAAGTGGGCGTGTATGGCCAAATCCGAAACTATGAGGACTAGCGAAAAGTACTCAAAGGAGTCGCGGGCTCGATTTTGATGAAAACTAAAACTGCATCATTGGATTTTTGAAAAATCTATATTTCTAGCCAGGAATCGAAACTGTTGATTTTGAAAAAAAAAACACCATTCGATAGTGTCGCTAGTAAGGATCGAATTCTGGGAAGTAATGACATACGTCAACGGTCAAACTAAAATAAAGAGCTCATTTACACAAAGTAAAAAAAAAAATCACCCTGTATAAAGATTATTAATAATAAAACATATTAAAAGATGAAGGGTATATTTTTTACATTATTTTAATATATTATCATAATTATACTAAAGAGATTGTGATAAAATAAAAGTCGAGTAATCAATGTAAGTATGAATAACATAAACACACAAAGTATAATAACTTTTATACTATATGGTTTAGGAGGCTGATTTTTTGAAACCGTACTGGGTTTACTATAGTGAACCCTTTTTTATACATTTCGTTGCTGGCGATTCTGGGTTTTTTGTCTATGAACTTTTAGCCATGTCCTTTGACAGTTTCGGGTAGCTTGATGTGCTGGCGTCTGTACAATTCCAACGCCACCGTTATCTCTGCAGACTTTGTTATGTGTTTCTTTCAATTTGTAGGCTTCGGCACTTTATTATCCATGTAGGTACTCCGCATTCTTCCTAGAATCAGTGCTCAGTGCTTTATCTATTTCTTTGTAAATATTAATTGCAAGTTTATACGCTCTAAGCACTCTACTCCTACAAATATAAACTAGCTGGGTCCCGCGATGTAGTTTGTTCCTAGGCATGGAAGAGTTTGTGTAGAGTTTTGAAACAACCTTTTAATCATTACCATAAAAATCTAAACTTCCAGAGTAACATATCTTCCATTTTCATGTTAAAAAACAATGAAGTGGTTTTGTGAACAGTCACGAAACCACTTCATTTACAGGCGACTAGCAATCCGTCTCTGGGGGTCTGCTTCTCTAAGTCATCCGAAATTCCGAACGTAGTCGATCTGTCAAATTAAATTATTCGGGCAGGCAAATGAGTATCTGGAGTAGGGACTACTGTCATTCATTCTTAGTTCTCGCTGGCCCCGAACTAATCATTGTCTGTAAGTGATACAGTTTAGGATTCGGCCGTAACTTCGACTGAAACTACGGAATTCGTGCTTATTGAGTAGATGGCTTCCCACGGCTTTTAAGACTTGAGAAAACATCTAGTTTTCTGTGCCATTTCTATGTCAGGTACTAATGTATTATTCACACAGACCTTCCAGAATAAATTATCTTAATGATGATGAAAACCGTATCAAATTCCGATGCGTAGCTTAGAAGAACTTAACGTCACGGAAAGTAAAGTATGTATATATTTATAGAGCAGTGGTGGCCTAGTGGAAACGACCGCGACTTACAAGTTGTATGTAGGTCGTAGGTGCGAACCCAGGCAGGGACTTTACTTTGTGTAAAGTCATTACCACTGCTTTCAAAACGGTAAAGGAAAATATCCATCGTGAGGAAACCGGTATGTCCTAGAACCAAAAGTTCGGAGACATGTTTCATCTATCAACCCGCATTGGGCCCGTGTGCCCGTCTTCAAAGAGAAAGGAGGTCTGTGTTCTAGCAGTGGAAACGTTATAGGCTGATTTTGTTATAGATATACTTACAAGATGCCAAAAATATTTGCACATTTTTTACACGAGTCAATAATGTTTTGTTTCCATGACCCAGATTTCAGCGTCTTGACGTCACAATAACGTTAAAGAACCCATCAAATTGGCTCGCAGACCACTTATTGACTGTTGAAGGTCAAATCAAGTGGCTGTAGACGCAGTTCAATTATTTGTTGACCTGAGTGTATCGAGATTCGATGCCCAAAGTAGGCCACGACTGATGGTTTAATTTATTTGATGCATCGACACTTTGGCGACAGGGTGGAAGGTCAATGTTAGGTCGGGAAGGTGGTAGAACTATCCAGATTATTCCTGACCTGACTAATTTGAGAAAAAAAAAATAACCCATAAAACATAACATAGGGTCATGGCAGTGTCCAAATATTTTTTTACGATATAATGTATGTCATAATCAGCCTATAATATTCTCTCTGCTGAGACACAGGCCTCTCGGTGAGAGGGAATGGGCCGTAATCCATCACGCGGGCGCGGTGTGGGTTGGTAATAATGTATATCTACTTTATATCGTAAAAAAATATTTGGAGTAGAATCATTAACTAGGGAGAAAACAGAGGACTATGTTAGTATGGAATGAACGCCAACAACCACTAATGTCCTGTGTGTGTTGGATCATTTAGCACCCTTTAAAATGGTGCTAATCCATGGCACCACCAGTAGGGACTGGTCATCTCTTAGCTGCCACGGCTTGTATATTAATTTAATTTTGTATTTTAATCATAATTATAATACAAATGTCATTAATTAATTTACAATAAATTCAGAAACACGTCTAAATTAACCCAAGCACCCATGGTCTCGACAGCAATGTGCACAAAATGGTAACGGTCCACTTCACCCTCTATCTTACTCTTTCTTTATTTTATATTTGAATTATTATTTTTTTTCTTTTCATTCGGACGCAATGCATAATTTCAGCATGAATGACGTAACCAATATTTTACAATCATATTATTTTTATTTAAAAGAGTATCCGTCGAGTTTGTTGCCCGTTCTTCTACATAGTTATCTACTACGATTTGGAATGGGCAACTAGTTTCATCTTTCTGACTGACCGACTCCTTGACAATTCAAAAGTGCCTGTTTATTTCAAATGAATGGTTTGAGTTTGAGCTGAATACCAAAATAGCTTTAAGTCTGGATATGAAAAAATCTCGCGCACTTAATGTAGGTAAACCGAATAAACAAGTCTTTTATTTTTGCTACAGCTTGATGATGAAGGGTTTTTATCTTTCTCCTATCAGCACGAGTCTTAAGGTCAAATCAAGTGTTAAATAGTCATAAAAGATCATTTTTTGGAGGTTGAGAACCTTGTCCAAAAACATACCCCGTTTGAGTAAAAAAAGCCTTATTTAATCGCAATTTTTGTTAGCTATTTAATAAATAAATAGATTTCTTTATTGCCATAAAAACAGGTTTCAGAAAAATGTGAGACCCTGGCTCCAGAACTAGGTTGGAGTACCTGTATTAATATTACTTTATTTCGTTTCAGGTTAACTGTTTTCATAATCGTGATATCAACATACCCTACCAGCAATGGACAAACAGGTGAGACAAAATGTTAATGTAAAAATGACATAAAAATTTGGTAACTAAATGATGTAAAGATAGCTTTTAAACCGTAATAGATAGACATTGAAAGTCACAGAGTGTGTATTTACAACTAATAATAAAAATAAAATATAGTTACAAATTAAAGGGCGTTCCCTTACAAGAAACGTGTTCCTTTTGGCGTTTTTTACTCCATCTTAAGACGGTACGGTACCCTTCGAGTCCGACGTAAAATAATAATCAATATAAATCTATTTTTAAAATAATTATATTTATTTTTATAGTAAGTTAGTTAGTCATTTAATTATAAACGGACAATAATATTCATATTCATAATATTTCATACATTGCCTGGACGCCTCAGGTATTCTATACATTGCCTAGGTATTGTATACAATACCGGATTATACAGACTGCCGGGAACATATTATATAGTTAGTTACAAATAAAATAAATAAATCATTGTATAAAAAACAAAAAAGTATGGAAGGAAAATACATTTAGCAATTTATTTTCGTCCCCCAAAACATATGAATCATTGATAGTTTATGTCACACAAGCAAACATTAAAAAACACTTTGACAGAATTGACCAAATTGGTCTGAACCAATTCTGTCAATACCAAGTGGTTTCCAATTCAGATTTTGATGCACTGATTTAAGATAATTTATGACTGTTCATACAAACATTAATGAGAAAGCATATTATCAATTTCAGTCACCAAGCAGTATTTCTTTGATCTGGTTTACACGTGTCAGATTACTAAATACAACGTACGGGGACTCCCTGGATGCTTTTGATAATGGAAAAATGAAAAATGTTTTATTATTTAGACTAAATACCTTAACAACTAGTGATTGGAGCCTCCTTTTAAGCAAATAAACCTATGTTAGGAGACTCGAAGCCTTTGCTTACTTATCAAAAATACGTGGTGGCGATTTACTCAGCCACAATAATGGGATATGTGTTTCATAGCGAAAGTTGTTTAGTATGACTTGTAGAATAATCCCCTTGCCGGATGCAGTTGACTAAATCGCCACCCTGTGTACAATTTCAGATACCACCACAACAGAACTTCCCCTGGCGGACATGGTAGCCCCCTGTTCCCCCCATAGGCCAGGGGACGTGGACTTCCAGACGGTGGACCTGATAGCCGTGTACAAGATGGACCAGGCTGGCACTAAGGGCATCACCCTGGTGCAGGGTTCGCAGGACCTGCAGAGGGCTTATAGGATTGGGATCGATGTTAATTTGACTCTGCCTTTGCAGTAAGTATGATATGGTGAAAGTGCGAAATGTTCGAAATTTAAAATAATATGTATACAGGGTGAATTTTTGAGATGGGGCAGTGAGGGCAGGTACCTTAATTGTTGTAGCTACAGGAAAACGTTCTTAGGAGATTGTCTTCTGAAAAGTTACCCTAACGGTTAGAGGACCTTTAAGTATTAAAGTACTCTTCTAGATCAACAAAGGTTAGACTCAACCTAACATAGGTTACAGACAGATTAAGCTATGTTGGTCTAGAAGCGAAGTCTTTTAATATTTATTCGAAACTGCATCGCTGCCATCATAGAAACAAAAACGTATGAACGGTTTTCTAGCAATTACTCAAAAAGTAAAGGACAGTCTCCTAATAAGGTTTTCCTATAGCTACTCGTAATTAAGGCACTTGCTCTTACTGTCCCGTGCCAAAAATCCATCCAGATTTTTTTTTAATCTTTGGAAGAAACTAAATTTAAAATTAGTAGTATTCTTCTTTATAATGACCTTATAACTCCCATTGATTTACCAATTTATCTTAGTGTGAAGGTACTTAACTCTGGATTTAATTTTAAGCCTTTCCTTCCCGTTATGAAAAACGGAGATCTTAAATTTTTTGTTATAATCACGAATTCAATTATATATGTCAATTATGTCATTTACTTCGTGGTTATAGTCTACCTCTACATTTTACTTCGTTTTGTAACTCGTATCACTATCTCACTTCCCTAGGAAGTTATTGTAAAAGCCTTTAGGTAAAGTGTACAAAGTGACCTCTTCTACCCCATAGGGACGTATTTCCCACCGGCCTACCCCCCCATTTCACGGTCGTGGGAACATTCAACGCCCGGGGTCAGCGGCGGCCGTGGAGCTTGATCCGCGCGCGCTCCCCCTCCAGCCTGCAGTTCTCCCTCACCATGCTGCCCGTCAGCAAGAAGATCGCAGTCTTCATCGGAGGGTCCAAGGTCATGTTTACTAGTTGGGAGGTTAGTAAAACTGCTTATTTTTTTCTAATTAAACAAGCCTGCTTGAGATTTTCCATCGGCAAAAATACACTTTCATCCCATATTTAACGCCTTTAGGGAATGAATTTTCAAAAATCCTCCCTTTGTGTTCACCTCGTTATAAAAGAAAACACTCGTCTTATGCAATTTTTTGTCGAAGTAATTATTTAATTGATTTTCTTTCGGGTGGCACCTTCGCAAGAATTGCATTTTGCCGAACTACACCGAAGACCAGATAAAAAAAGTTATTGTAGTGACAAACTCTCCATGATTTCGTTTACAGATATTCTCTCCTGGTTGGCACAAGATACACGCATCGATTTCCAACAATACGGTGCACATTGCCGTCGACTGTGTTGAGGTAAAGAAGTGTACTACTACAAGGTTAAGACCTTATTCAAATGATATTTAAAAACTTAATTAACAAAAATAACAAAATTAAAACCTAACTTAACTAAAACTATACAAAAACTAAAATATAGCGTCGAAAAATTCATCCGCATCGCTGTCGACTGGTAATGTACCCAAGAGACTGGCGGCATTGCCACGTTGTATGGCAATGCTTAGCCTTTGGCCAAGGTAAAAGCCAGCCCTTGGGTCACGGGAAGTGTCAACCAGCCGTTTTGAAATTTCTGTAAAAAGACCATGAGCACTCGGACCCCACGGCCCGAGGGTTTCAACCCCAAACGGCTCGAAAATATAATTTCCGATAAGGTTATTATATTTTCGCCGCTTGAGGTTTTCCGCAGCCGCAGCAGCAGCGCCAGCACAGCATGCCGATCCAGGAAGGTGGGATGGCGCAAGAGTATCGACACAAGTTGCGTCCCACACTAAAGGCCTACCCACCTTCCAAGGAAATAGAGACATACCGTCCGGTCTCTTGCCATCGTCGCGTACCAAGCCATTGGGTTCTAATACAGCTGGAACGCCGACGGTAACAAGAGCTCGTCGGATGATGTCATTAATGTTCGCGTGGCGCGCTAAGCGACCCGCACTTCGGCTGCAAGACAGGCCGTGGTGTCCGAGGCTGTTGACATCTTCGCCACAGTGACAGCGATGAGGGGAACAGCAAGGAGTGCCTAGTCGCAGGGAAGCAGCGAGGCGAAAAGTAGTGTCGTCGAACAAAGTGCCTATGTTCGACGAAGGTAGTGCATGAAGCCAAAGTCCCGACTCCCATCTACCCACAGCCAGCAGGCGCGCACGTTCCGCAGGAGTAGCAGACGAGTCAAGTAAATTGTTCTGTACTACTCTGCAGAGCGGCTCATCCCACCGTCTCTGGGAAGATGGATAAGACCTTTAAGACCTTTGATCATCATCTCAGCTAAATACTATCAAAGAGATTACTCGTTCAACGATGCTAGCTTGGTTGGCAGTACACTCGCTGAGAGACTCACGCTTGGTATATACCAGTGGCGAAGGGTGAATTTATGACAGAGGTAAGCCGGAGCAAAAAAAAAAATGCCAAAAAAAAATTTCAATTATGAATTGACTATAGTGTGGTTATGTTCTGAATTTTCGAAGGAAAGCCGGTGGAAATCGAGTTGTATGGTACCTTCGCCACTGGTATATACGCATACCAACGAGTAATCACTAGTCACCGTCGCGCACTCGCTGCTCGTTGCTCGCCACCTCGTTTTTAGTTGCTAGCTCTACTGGCTTCTCGTTAATCTCTTATAAGCTTTCTTGCGGACGTTTATAGTCCACAGTTTTTGGGTTCCTTATCTAACCATTGTCATATTTAATTTAAAAAAATGTATATTCGTATTTCAGTTGATGCCAGAGAAGATCAGTCCGGTCCGTGACATCGCCAACGCTACCACTGTCACCATCGTGTCGAATGACGATGGGTCCTCCGCACCTGTAAGTTAATTTTCTATTTATTTATTTTTCGTTAAATATAAAACGACAGTTGGCCAATCTATATAATATTATGTATGTAAATTAAAATAGTAACTTACAATTTTTATCCGTTTCTCTGGATGTACGAGTATGTTCCGGATTGGCGTAAAAACGGCTAAACAGATTTGGGTGAAATTTGGCAGACAGATTATTTTGTAATCTAGATTAACACATAGGGTATTCAGTGGGATATTTTAAAAGCTAGTTACATTAGTAAAACTATTTTATACCCCAGCAGCCAGCTAGGCGTAGATCAACTCGTAGTAGAGTAGACGAAGTTCACTCGGGCAAGACGACTACAATGCCTATTTCTGCCGTTGTAGCATTCCGGATCAAAAGGGTGAAAAGAGTGCCGGTGTAGTTTCAAGCACATGAATCGTTTGGACAACATAATGTAGCTTAATAATTCCACCATTTTATTCGATCAGCTTTCTAAAATATTCCCGAATTGACAGCTTATAATTTGAACCACACATAACCATCATGTGGATTGCTCCGGTTTATTTGCAGGGATTTCCGTAAATGCGGGTAATATTATGTCATATCCGGAGCATCGGCCGGATGTGGCTACCCGAGTACCTGCTTTGGTTGACGACTGACGATTTGTCACCGATATTTGATACCTTTTGTTAATTACATATAATATTATATATATTTTCCTTTTTGTGGGATTCCTGTATTGAACTGGTTTCAGTTTATTTTTCTGAGTGAAAAGTATCGTTCTCAACATTTATTAGCCATAAGCGTTTTTATAAAACTTTTATCCTTTCTGTGCAGATTTTGAGAAGCATTATTAGGTAATAAATATTTTTAATCAGAGCAGTGGTGGCCCCCAGTGGTAACGGTCGCGATTTGTTTTAGGTGGTAGGTTGGAACCAAGAAGCAAGACAGGCGCTTTACTTTGTGCAAATTATTTCAATACCACTGCTCTTAAAACATTGAAAGAAAACATCGTGAGGGAATCGGCATGTTCTAGAACCAAAAATTCGAACACATGTGACATCTACCAACCCGCACTGGGCTCGAGTGGCGGATTACGGCCCACTCCCTCTCACAGAGAGGAGGCCTGTGTCCCAGCAGTGGGAACATTACAGGCTGATTATGCAATATTTTTAATAAAATGTAGATAAAAGAAGTGTGCTTTATTATTTACAGATAGATCTCCAGTGGCTGTCGTTGAGCTGCGATCGGTACAATTTGAGTCGAGATAGCTGTGAAGAAATCGTAAGCTATAAATTACATTAGATAGCGTTGCGGTATTTGTTTTTTTCTTAAATATTGCAGCATCATGCCGAGATTAGGAGCCTTTTTGGCCTCGCTCAGTATTCCATTTTTTTTTTTTGTTTTATCTATTATGTTAGTTTTGATCTTAGAAAAAGTTTTAATGGTCTTTTTTTATTTTGATTGTGTTCATGTTTTTGTCAGATTTCATGTTCTCTTTGAAGTGAAACTTCTTTACGCACGCTTGACTTGGGGAGTAAGCTGGCGAACGCGTTACGAAAAGTGTGATCGGGCGAGGCGAACGGGAGTTGAGCGGGGGATATAAGCAAGAGAAAGCAGTGCGCGCGCAAAGGGGTTTGAAGGTTTTGGCCCTAAAATCAGCCGCCATTTTGATTTTTTTTTAGAATCGCGGTGCACAACAAAAGTTATATATTTAGATAGAGGACACTTATACAAACAAAAATGTAATATAACATAATATCTTAAAGCGTCAGGTTTCGGAGTTATTCACCAAAATATAAGTCGAAAACAACAAGGATTTTTTTGTTTTTTTTCCCTCTAGGTGAGCATATTGAGCTATTTAGGTAATAGAAACGTTATGAAAACTTTATGGAGAAGAAACAAAAGAAGAATAGACGTATTTTAAATAAATAATTAAACACCGCAATTTACAGTTCGTTTTTTAATCCCAGAGACTAATCTGACAAGTGTAATGTCAAACTTCTATACTAAAAAAACGAAAACACAAAAGACTTAAATGTCAGATTAGTCTCTGGGATTAAAAAACGAACTATTTAATTATTTATTTAAAAAATGTCTATTCTTCATTTGTTTCTTCTCCATAAAGGTTTCATAACGTTTCTATTACCTAAATAGTTCAATATGCTTACCTAGAGGGAAAAAAAACAAAAAAATCCTTGTTGTTTTCGACTTATATTTCGGTGAATAACTCCGAAACCTGACGCTTTAGGATATTATGTTATATTACATTTTTGTTTGTATAAGTGTCCTCTATCTAAATATATAACTTTTGTTGTGCGCCGCGGTTCTGAAAAAAAATCAAAATGGCGGCCGACCTTAGGGCCACCCTCCATACAAAAATCTTCTAACCCCTTTCTTTCTCTCTTCCTCTCATAGCCAAATACGTTTGAAGTTTCACTTCAGTCGTGTGGTCATAAGCACACTCGGTTTTTATTGTTTGAATTACTGTGCGTGTCCCAAATAAAATATTATTCTTTCTTTCTAGATAGGACATTCTGTTTTTTCTTGTCAAAATGAAAGCAAAACAATCTAAACTTGTGATTTTATAAATTTTTCAGAATATACCTCAATATTTAGTGTCAACGCCGTCACCAACGGTAAGTGAACCTGAAAATAAATATTAGGTACCTACCTCAGCATCTGCCTAGCCTTTTCCCAACTTTGTTGGAGTCGGCTTCTAGTCTAACCGGATGATGCAGCTGAATACCAGTATTTTACATGGAGCGACTGCATATCTGACCTCCATAAACAAAAATAAAAAAAGTGAAAAGAAAACAAACAGAATACTCACTCACTGACAATACATTAAAACCAAGGACATCCTGAGGACAGCCGAACACATCCGAAGCGGTGTCGTTACGGTAACAGTGGCGCGAATTCAATGGTTTTTTCCCATTTCAAAATACGATATGTAACATAATTAACGCAAGACCTCATACACCCCAATTAGAATATTGAGTTAAAAGCATAATACAAAGACCAAATTTTTTCCTTCTAGAAAAAAAAAAAAGAAAATCATGTTCATCCTAGCATTACATTATGCATTTAAAATTGAATCTTATAGCCATTAAATAAGATTAAATTTTCTTTGACTCAACTGGCGGTCAGTACTTATGGCAAAACATAATTTTTGAATAAAGTTAAGTAAATGTTTTAGAAATCGATTATGAACAAACTACTTTTAGGACATGCGTTTATTCTGTTACACCTTGTATAATAAGTGAAAAAAATACGTGTCTGACGTATGAGATTGTCTTTTTGTTTGCAGTACGAAGTGGACCCGTCGTTATTAGCCGATCCATTGGTGGGTGTCTGCAACACCACGTGTCCAGCAGTGAGTTCATACACAATATCATAGACTACAGAGTATATTATTTTAGCTAGATAATCTTATCTTGTCTTATCTATTCAGGGTGGCAGGGACATCGGTGCTCAACCTGTTACTATTGACTGAACTATTGAGTACATGATTCTGAACTTAGGGAGGTTCAGAATCATGTGGCGAAAAATTTGCTAGAAGAAGTTTCAGCGCTAGTTATTAAAAAAAAAAATCTGGTATACACCGTGTTTTTACGTTATCCATAAACTTTGGCAAACGCTTCTAATAACAAAGGAAGTAGGTAGTACTTTTAACAAAAAGGCTTCGTTCCAAAGATATTTGTAGTTTCATTTAATGAAATTTAATTGAGTTATGCAGTAAGAAAGGGTTACTTAGTTTTGACAAGTTTCAGCCCGCCAAATCTTGTTCCAATCTCGTTGCCAATTCGGATAAAGAGGCATGCATATCGGGTGATTTACGTCAAGGTATTTAGTTTGTATGAAAATCAACAAGAAATAAAAAATAAGAATTAATTTATGTGTCTATAATGAAAAATGCTTATTTCCGTGGTCTGAACATCTGGTCGAAGTTTATGTATATCGTCCGGAACACGGTGTATACTTTTTGACCGCACAGGTATTGCACTTTTTTATGAAACAGCGGTTTTAACGACGAAAAATTTATATGTTACGGAGTCTAGAATCATGTGCTAAATTCATGATTACAGTTTTCGCGTCGATGTGATCCTGTCACCCTGCATAAATAAAAATGAAATAATGTGCTGTTCGTTGGTAAGCGCATCAGTTGAGAACGGCTGGACCGATGTGCTATTGTTTGTTTTAAAATGACTGAATTAAGTGTTTATGGAAAGAAAAATAGAAAAGGTTTCCCGGAAAATTGTCAAATTCGGGATAAATTTAACGTCCTTTGTTTTTTAAAGGACAGGACAACGTCGTCTGTCGTTTCAGCTAGTAATAAATAAGATACATTTTTTTTTAAATACAATAAAGGGAGCAAAACAAATCGCCAAGAGTTATTTGCTTAACATTTTTTGTTAATGTTTCAGGGCCCCGAAGGACCACGAGGGCCTAAAGGAGACCAGGGACTGAGAGGATTTACTGGATTACCGGTACGAAATATAATTATAGTCCTCCAGAGTGAATTTCGGCCATAGCGACCAAATCTTAGGAGACTTCGGCGCGGGAGATATTATAGTGCTCAAGTGTGTGCGCAGACATAGGTGACGACCGGAGAGAGATCAGGCGTAGGACCAACACCTTACAGTGCTTCCCGAAGCACGGGGGTATCACACCGCCAAGTTCCAAGCTCCCGGCTGTTACTAGAAAATTCCAATAACACTTTGCCCTGGGGATCGAACCCAGGACCCCACGCTCAGCAGTCGCACTTGCAAACACAAGACCAACGGGGCAGTCAATAAAATACCCCAATTGCCATATAAATAATAGCGGTATTAAAGCTCTAGCTTGTTGAAGACGAGGTTTTATTACCACTATCTTAAAATGTTCTACCATTAATTTGTTATCAAGCATCATTGTTTGATTATTTGTGGCTGACATTAATGACCGATTCTTTTAGGGTGTACGAGGTATGAACGGTAGTGTGGGTATACCAGGCCCCCCTGGCTTCACAGGAGACAAGGGAGAACCGGGACCCCCGGGGGCTATCGTTAATGTATGTATTTACTTAATATTTAAAACCACTACACTTTGGAATTGACAACTAGCTTCATTTTTCTGTATGCCCGACTTTATTGATTTCTTTTAATTTGTTTGAAATTTTCTTATTACGGACGCTTTTAACGTGTACGTCTTTCTACATTCTCACATGTATTTAATTCAACATGAATGATGTTACCGATATTTAGAGTTAATTGAGTTTGAGTGTCCGTGGAGTTTGTTGCCCGTTCTTCTCGATAGGTACCTACTACGTTTTAGAATGGGCAACTAGCTTCATCTTTATAACTAACCAACTCTTTTGACAATTCAAAAGTGCCTGTAAATTTTTTACTATACCATCTGTCGCGAATCTGGAACAGCTATTGCTACGTTTATAAAACGTGTATTATATAGTCGTAATATAAGACATATAATTTTATCTGAGTCTTCTACTGCCCCCCTGAAAGTCTTAAACACCCACGAGGGGGCGTTATCAACCACGTTGAGAACCTATGATTTAAATGAAATAAATGCTTTAAGTTTAAGTTTGCCTAGGTGCATATTATCATTGCGATTGCTTTTTATTTTATAAATATTATTTAATTAATTCTTATTATATTTAAAGGCATCTGGTCCAGGGTATGTTGGACCCCCAGGAGAACCAGGGCGACGCGGACAGAAGGGGGAGAAGGGGGATGTAGGGCAAAAAGGTAAATGCATTAATTTAAACATTGAAAGCCATATTAAGCCTTCGTGACATGGATCCACGCGAGACTCAATGGCTTTTTAATCGTTTCTGTAATTACAGCATTCAACCGGTTAATAGTCGAACTTATTAAAAGTATTTTTTTTTTTTGTATTTTTGGTGTTTAGGTGATAAAGGAGATGCCGGATTGATTGGGTTCGCAGGACCTCCAGGATATAATGGAACAGATGTGAGTTGATTATTATTAAATAGGAAATATTTAACTGGTCCTCTAAAAACTTATTGATTATCTAATGATGAACACTTTTTATGATTAATCACACTAATATTATAAAGGCGAAAGTTTGTGAGTGTGTGTGTGTGTGTGTGTTTATATGTTTGTTACTTCTTCACGCCTAAACCACTGAACCGATTTAGATGAAATTTAGTATAGAGATAGATAGAATCCTGGAAAAGGACATAGGCTACTTTTTATCCCGATATTCCCACGGGATCGACATTTACGCGGGTAAAACCGCGGGGCGCAGCTAGTAGACCTCTAAAAGCTTTTTGCGCTTCTAAAGATGCATATTTTTTAAAAATAATTAAGCCTCTTTTTAGCTCTCTGGTTTTTTCTTCACAGATAGTCGCAGTAACTAAGGTAGGGTCCCGCGACCAAACGGGTTAGGTTAGGTTGGAACTGTGACCAACCACGCGCGAGCCGAAATGGTTGCAGTAACTAAGCTAGGGCATCCCGGGTCCCCGACCAAATGGACTGGGTTAGGTTAGACACAAATAAACTTTATGATTATGATTAGAACTGTGACCAATCACTACATCCAAGTTGATCGCTTGGCTGCTTGGCTATTTAATATTTTTACGAACCCAAAATAGGAATTATTTGAGGTTCATAAAAAGAGGCGCAATCATTACATTAGAGTGTTCAATAATACTTTTAGGAGCGCAAAATGTGAATTCTTAGAGGTTCAAATCTCCTTAGTAAACCCTTTTTTACTCCTTTTACAAAAGCAAATTCCCAAATCTATTATTATTTTAAAAACGTTTCGCCTTCCTTCAGGGATTTCCTGGACCACCAGGGCCTGTGGGACCCCCCGGCGATCGTGGTTTTCCTGGGCCCCCGGGCCCCGCCAGCAACATCAATGCCTCTCTCATACACGGTAAGAAGAAATTGTATTTATTTATTGTAGGTACGTGCGTGTATGACCAGAATGCCAATTCTCATGATTAAAAACATTCAAAATCTAGTCTCAATCTCATTTCAGCGACAATCAATGCCAAAAACTTCTTAAAAATGTAGGGAAATTAAAGGTATTTTTGACAGATTGAGACTGAGATTACGAGAATTGCCCCTCAGATGTATGAACGTAAACGAGTGAATTTAATACGCGTTTTTAATACAAAGACATCAAGTATAAGTTTTTAGAAGACCCGTCTGTAGGTGCGTAAAACAATATATGCGAGCTAAAAGCAACTTCGAAAAATAAGTCAGATTCAAGGTCTCAAGTCTCACCTGTCAAAAGTTTTTCTTTGTTTTAAATCATACGTGAGCTTTTTTTTAAATTTGTTTTATGTCAAACGTTGTTCATTTATTTAATTGTGCCTGTTATTTAAATAAATAGTACAGGGTGGCAGGGACATCGAAGAGCAATCTATTACCATGGATTCAGTACATAATTTCCAACGCCCCATGCGTTAAAATTTTTCGTCGGTTATAAAAAAAAAAAAAATAGCTGTTCCATACATTTTGACCGCGTAGGTATTGCACTTTTCTATGAAACAGCAGAAACTGTCGAGTTAACGCAACTGTCTAATCGGTAAAACTGACGAATCAGTGAAACTGACTAATCAAAACTGACGACTGAGGGAAACTGACCAGTGATACGCGGTGCTGATCCATGCGTCATGTTCGTGAACGGGCGCCGTCGGTTGAGACTGGTCATCTCTTAACTGCCAAGGCTTATTTTTAATCTTATTTCTTGTATTGTTTCTTCATTTATGTGTTTTTTTACATTGTTCTCACATATAGAAGCAACAAGAATAATGTACCAAGGATTTTGTAATATCTTGATTTAAAAAGAGTGTCCATGGAGTTTCTTGCCCATTCTTCTCCATAGAGATCTACGCTTTGGAATGGGCAACTAGCTTCAACTTTCTGACTAACTGACCGACTACTTAATTTTGACAATTCAAAAGTGCCTGTAATGGTTTAATTGAAATAAATGCTTTGAGTTTGAGTTTTGAGTTTGACTTGATTTTTTGATTCATTTGATCAGCAAAAAAAATTCTACGCTACGAGGTCTAGAATTAAGTGCTGAATTCATGGTGACCTTGCTACGCTGTATACAGCTAAAGGAATTTCGATCCAGCCGGGTGTCCCGCGTCACCTCTCGACTTTCTATTATGCTATTGACAGTGGTGCGATACTTATTGTATTTCTAAATTCAACTTCTGTTCATTATGAAGGTGCTAAAGGTGAGAAAGGCGCTCCCGGCCGAGACGGTAGACCTGGTGACGTAGGCCCTCGAGGAACACCGGGACGCGACGGTGCTGTGGTAATGTAACAAGTTCAATTATAATTCACTCGATGTCTAATAGGTAATTCAGTGGTGGCCCAGTGGTAACGGCCGCGACTTACGAGTTGTAGGTTGCAGCTTCGAACCCAGCCAGACGTTTTGCTTTGTGTAAATTATTTCATCACTACTGCTCTCAAAACGGTGAAGGAAAACATCTTGAGGAAACCGTGATGAACCTTGAAATGTCTTAGAACAAATAATTCAAAGATGTGGGATACCTACCAACCCACACTGGGCCCGCGTGGTAGATTACGGTCCACTCCCTCTCACAGAGAGGATTAATCGCAATCTGAATTATTTAGAAGGATATTGCTATTCATTGCTTTTTATGTTCGAAAAATTTGTCCGATCAACAACGTGAATAACGCAATGAATGTTGTAGATTTGTCAAAATGAAAGCCATTGCTACTGTTAGTACGTAACTTATGTTACGCAATTACTCCGCTGTATATATTTCTAAATTTTTCTACATTGTTTCACAGGGTCAACCAGGACCACAAGGCTTTGCAGGAATGCAAGGCATACCCGGCAACATGGGTCCACCGGGCCTACCGGGCCCGGAGGGAAAGAGAGGCTTTGACGGACTGCCGGTATTTATCTTACAGTAGCTTTTGCCCGCAAATTTTGTCTGCGTGTATTGTGTATTATCGAAAAAAAAAACGTCGTAAAAGAAGTAACGGACGTTCCCAATTTTTTTTATCTTCAACATTATTACAAAAAATAACTTTAATTTCGGAGGTCGGTGGCAAAAAATAAAAATACAAAACCAAAAACACCGACTTTCGAAATTAAAGTAATTTTTCGCTTTGTAGTTTTTTTATGAGAGTCGGTTGTTTTTTTAATAAAGATTTTTTGGTTAAATAGAGTTTTCGTTAAAAAAAATACTTATTTTATTTATTTATTGTTAAACAAAATACTTCATTTCGTTTCCCACAGGGCCCTGAAGGCCCACCGGGTCTGCCAGGCCCCCCCGGCCGGCCAGGGTCAGCAGCTACATCTTTACAGCACATCTCCATCCCAGGATCAATGGGGCCTCAAGGACCAACGGGACAGGTAATTATCAGAATATGATCAATTAATATATCTACAGATTATAAATTGTAACGGCAACAGCATTAAAGGTACGGTTCCTAGAAAAACGGTGGCCGTGAAAATTATGACAGCGTCAAAGATTTAAATCGTTAGATACACTCTAACGCGTGAAAAAATAGTCGCGTTTCTATTTCGTTTTGACACCTCTGACACACAATGACGCAGTGAGTTGGCTTGATAGTCATAGAAACGCTATATAATAAATGAGCTCACTCTTCTCAGTATGGACACTGTTTCTCGTTATTAAGTGCGGTGAGGGCAAATCTAGCGATTTAAGTGTTAGGCTGCGGTGTTTGACTTTAACCGGTCAAGCCCCGCGCGTTACAGATCGGCGACGAAACAATAGAAAATCAATTGTGTCTCATTAGCGGAGCTTGACAGATTAAGGTGTCAAAAACGTTCTCTAGGAAACACATCAACTTAGTAGATTGTAGCTGACTACTAAGGCCGCGTCCTAATCAAAAGCGTATATCGTTTTTCGAAAATCGGAAGGCGCCTAGTAGCCGCGACCACGCGTCTAAGTTGAACTCACAACCACGCTCTTGTCAGCTCACTGCTGCTACCACTAGACCACACGAACATGCGTCTAAGTTCACCGAACAAAAAGTGACATATGAACGCGTCGAGCGCGTATTCGACCGAAGATCGCTTTCTATGTATTAGGACGTGGCGTACGGATGCTTGCTATATTAATCACGAATAAGAGATTAATGTAGGTACTATTTCTTTTAAGTCACTTATTTTACTAGTAAATCTTCATGATTTAAAAACATGTTTACAGAAAGGTGAGCCAGGTTTCCCTGGACTACCTGGAATGCGCGGCATGGACGGACTTCCCGGTACCCCTGGAGAGAGAGGATTACCAGGATTGCCTGGCTTACCGGCACATCCCAGCTATGTACATGAGGTAAGCAGTAAAATACCTTAGCAGTCCCGCTACCAACATGCTAACTAGCTAAGATTTTTACAACAGCATTCTTCTATCTTTATATATAAAATTCAAAGTGCTGACTGATGTGTCAACGCACAGCCTAAATCGCTGGTTCTAGAGACGTTAAATTTGGAGGGTGTGTTCTATGTGAAGAGTAGGTATCCACTAAGAAAGGGTTTTTCGAAATTCCACCCCTACGAGGGTGAATGGGGTGAGGATGAAATTTCACGCGGACGAAGTCGAGGGCAGAGGCTAGTAATTCACAAATGCATTCCCAAATAATTCGCTTATAACTTTTTGTCAGTTATTGTAAACTAAATCTTTGTTTGATTTATTTTTTTAGGCACCTTCCATTTCTGAAGCTGAAATAAGAAACATTTGTGAAGATATCATTAAAGGTTTGTATCTATTTATTTTACATCATTTTCAGGGCTCAATCAAATCCTTAGGATTTTATTAAAACTTAGATTTCGACGAGTAATACCTAACATAATCTTCCTAGTCTCCAACTATTCTTCATCACTTCTGGATCAAATTCCAGTAAGTAAGTAGATCGCCGGTGGAGGATTTAGAAGCTCTCATAAAGTTGTCGCCATCTTAGATTTTCATTTTGATCTCACTATCGGCTTCAGCACCCTCGAAAACCATTCAAACGATGCCCATGATGAAAAAATATAAAATGTTTGCAGCCACCATCTTGGATTTTCGTTTTGACCTCACTATTGGCTTCGGCACCCTCCGAAATCATGAAAACTGGGCGTATTTTCGTCACGTGATGATTTCTACCAGTTTACTCTTAACGCAAGCCGCGTTAAAAAGAACTTCGTTCCAATTGTTTTATCAACCTACCTTCGTTTATTAAGTATATTGATAATAGTTACACATTTACGTGTTTGATGATTGATCCAAAGGAACACGAATTTGTAATCACAAGTAATTCATGAACACCTAATTAATCTTACCCTTGAAAACCTTTTATTCCTACTGGTAGCGATAAACGGAAATAATTATCCAACTATCCCAACCAGTGCGAATCAGTAGGGATATATGGAGCACATGGTTCCATATATCCCTACTGATAATTGGAAAAAATCTCCAAGTATCCCTACCAGTGGAGATATATCAGTAAGGATATAAGGAACAGGGGGATTAAACAATATCTTTCTCCACAGTTCGTCTACGAGAGCTGGCTCTAAATCGCGAAGTGCAGACAAATACTGTCGTAGGCAAGCGAGGACACCCGGGAAGACCAGGGCCCCCTGGACCACCAGGTAACAAACATAATTGTAAAATATGCCATTTATTTTTAAATTACTTACGGTTATAAGATTTTTGGCTACAGAATCTTATAACCGCTACCTATTGTGTTTATTGGCACTTGTTTGGGGGCACGTTTTTTCTACGGCGCGGTTTATATTTATTTATTTACTAGCTGGCTCGGCGGACTTCGCACCGCCTCAGAATCAAAACACAAAATGTATGAGAAAATGAATTATTTTCATAATTTTTTTTTTTGTGAACATTTCCCGTATTTTAATAGTTATTCTGCTATTCGGGGCGGAGACAAATCGAACAAATCAAAGATCATATAAATCGGTCCAGCCGTTCTTGAGTTATAAATAGTGTAACTAACCCGACTTTCTTTTATTGTACACCACAAAAATACATCAAACCCTACAAAATGTACAATGGGTGGCCTTATAGCTTTCTGTGATCTCTTTCAGGCAACCTTGGAATGGACAGTGATTTTCCTGGACATAAAATGTCACTTATTACGCTTATGCAATTTATACGCCGTATCTTAAAGAAACCGTGCCGCGTACAAAAGGCCTTAGGCTGTCAATGATGATAATGATAATTAAAAATGTACCTTTACCCATAGAGAAATGAACTGCCCAAAGGCGGCAATTAATTCTTAAAAATTAACCGGCTATTTTTTTACTCCATTTAATATTTTAATTTCAAGGAATTCAAGGTGACTCCGGAGAGCCAGGCCCACGAGGTTATCCTGGAGAGACAGGGGATACAGGCAGGCCTGGCAGCCCCGGGCCTGCGGGGCAGAAGGGGGATAAGGGCGACAGGGGGCCCGAGGGCGTCGGCGTGCAGGGGCCCGAAGGACCAAGGGGACAAATAGGTAATGTAGTCGACAAAATGAACGGCTTCTGAAAATCTTAAAATTTTTTTTTGTATTTTATCTACTTTATATAATAATACAAAGAACAGACTAAACTACCGATGAAATACACAAAAGTCAAAAATAACGAAACAAATAACGAAAGTGAAAACAGAAGAATCACAAAGAATATCAATACCTAATTAGGAACTTTCAACCACAGGTTTGTAAAGCAGTCGTCGAACCGCTAAGCTATGTGCTTTGTTGAAAGTAAGAAAGGATTTTTGAAAATTCGTCCCCTTTATTAAGGGATGAAAGTATGTTTGGAAGTTCGTAATTTTTTAAGTTAGAAACGTGGAAGTTGGCACTTTGGCTTTTGTTTGTAAGTAAAAGTTAGTTGTACTTGTCATTGTCTTTTGTAACTTAACCCCTAAGGCTGCTGAAGAACAGGTTTCGTCGGGAAATCAAATCGGGCACTCGGTTTGTGTATAATAATTTATGATAAGGTTATTTTTTTCTTTGGTCACAATGATGAATATGAGATTTGGAAGTAGTTTTACAGATCAAGGAAGATATTGATTAGTAAATTAGACTTCAGCGGGGCGATTGCGTAACACACTAACTAGGAGCAATGGCTTTCATTTCGACAGTTCAACAACATTCATTGCGTTATTTACGTTGTTGAGCAGACACATTTTTCGAACATATGTAGCAATGGATAAGTATTATCCTTCAAAATGATTCAGATTGTGATTGATAGTGTGTTTTCAGCAACCGGGCATAGCACTATTGACAAAGTTATAAAAATGTTTGAAGTTGTAGCGTAAACTGAACTTTATTGTGTAGGAATTAAAGTTATTTTTCCATTAATTCATATTTGTTTACATTTTTGGCAAATAAATCGTAAATGCACGGTAGATGCGCCTAAGGAGGCTTATTTCCCAGCAGTGGAAACATTATAGGCTGATTATATTATGCTATACAATTCATTCATCGCTGTTTTCAGGTCCGATGGGTCCATCGGGTCATCCAGGCAGAACCGGGGACAGAGGAGACCCAGGACGAGAAGGTAAAATGAATTACACCTCATCATCTGCCATATTTTTTCACAACTAAGTTGGGGTCTGCTTTCAGTCCAAACGAATGTAGCTGAATACCATGTACAGGCGCCAGCACATCAAGCTATCCGAAACTGTCAAATTTTCCCAATCAACCTTAAACCTTATGCTTTGCCGATAAAGTTTAAAATCTATTAAATAAATTTGACAGATTGTAGCAGCTTGATGTGCTGGCGTCTGTACATGGAGCGACTATCTATCTGACCTCTACAACCCAGTTACTGGGTAACATTGGGGGTATCGTGATAGTTATAAGATACCTTTTAGTAGGGGGTAATCATAAGCCCGAAAGTCTAACGACTGTCAAAGATTTACTAATGACAGCCGGGGCCAACGACTAAAATAAAATCACACGTTTAATTTATATCAAAGCAATTAATAATCGCTCAAAAAAAAAAAAGTTTCAAAATATCATGATATAAATTGTTCTATATTTTCGTTTTCAGGACCTATAGGCCCCCGCGGCCACCCAGGACTGCGTGGGACCTGTGAATGTCCCCTGACGTACTACGCGTATTCCCCACAAGGACTTAGCAAAGGGCCCTGAACTAGAAAAACTTGTGTACTTAATAAAACGTTGAAAACTTACTTCGACTTTTTTCATTGAATTTTTTCTAGTATAACTTCTCAGGGGAAGAAAATAATACAATTCATTAGCTAAAAAAATAATTTAATAAAGATATACCAAAAAATGATCGTCCCTAAATACAAGAAATTATCTCCATACTTTATTTTATAAAAACAATGTAGGATGGCTATGATTTCCATAGATTTCATTAAATGTAACTCGAAGTACAGCCGCCATTACTGTTGATGACGTAATAAGATAGCGTCAGTTGTTAGCAGGTTCTATTTCGCGGACAGCGTCGATGTCTGCTTTGCAGAAGAAACATTGGTTGCTGTTTAAAAGGTGTTGCATTATACAGGCTCTGGAAAAAAGAATATTATTATTTAAGCTTTATCTAGACAAACTGTGTGACACTTCCTTTCAAAAATCACAAATGAAGCTTACAGTCCGTTCGCAGTTATTTTACCTCTGACAGCAGCAATCTAACAGCAACCTTATTATAACGATAATAAAGATCACAATGATTTCGACTGTCTTTTCAGTGGCAGCAACCCAAAAGCAACCTTATATGAATGAAAATAAAGATCACTGTGATTTGGACAGTGATGCAAAACCATAGGTAAACTAACTGTGAATGCATTACAGTTATTACCGTTATATTGTTGTTATTATTGTTATTACAGTTGTTACCCGATAACAACCTTATTGTAACGACTATAAAGATCAAAATCATAGGTAAAATAAATGCGAAAAGAAAGATGCAACATTTTTTTTTTAAAGAATTTTGTATCTTAATCACAAACCTGCAAGAATGATGTCCACAAGGCATAAAGGCGGTATCCGCAGGCCTAGCGTAGCAGATGGTGCATAAGAGGTCGGACTGCGCCCCGCTGGAGCCCGGGGAATACGCCTTCACAATAGTGTTTTGAGCTACGCGTAATCGATCTGCTACTATTTCTAAAGCTTTTAATTCTTCCAATGTTACGTCCTCTGGATCTGAAATAGAAAAAAAATGTAAGTTCTAAATAAAAAAAATTACATTCAGCTTCATACCGATTTAAGAAATAAATTGTTCTTTTATTAAGCGGTTGATTCCCGCTAATGAGACAATTGATTTTCTATTGTACTGGGCCGCCAGAGGCCCGCGTCGGGACAGGAGGATTAAATCGTTCAAGTGGCTTGAGTTTGCGTTACTTCGACTATAATGAGCCGAAGGGTTTAAGTTATCCATCAAGCTATCCATCCGGGGACGTATTATAAAGTACCTATTAATACCATTATAAATCCATTCCGTAAAAGGGGTGGAGCTGTCGGTCATGTATAGCTCTCCCAAAGTCAAAGCATTTATTTCAATTCACAATATCACATCACATCACACTTTATAATATTTTAAAGGCAAAAGTTTGTACAGTAGGACACATCTTATATGTAGCATCGTAAAAGTCCGTAAAACCGATCACTTCCGATTTACACAACCAATAGAAATCGCTCACTATCGCGCCATTCAACGCTATTCGCGCTATATATTCCCGCCTCAGTTCAACCCCAGACAGCGTTGAGAATGCACGTGAGTGAATCATTCCGTACACTTCGTGACAATTTAATGGGAAAGTGAATAATATATTTTTTGTTGGTGTTTTTTTTTCATTATGACTTCGTTAAAACGTGATAAGCCGTATGATAGCCAAATTCGTGAAGTCATTTTTAATGTTTATCAATTTATGATTCGAGTCGAGAGTCCACGGGGTCTAAAAATATAGTTTTTGGGAATGATCACTTTCAAAACCTTCAAGAGCGAACTGCGAAGGCAACTGTTGTGTCACGTAGAAACAATAAGTGCTGTTTTGAAGGAGCATGACAATGCCTTGACTTGGACTAGTTCAAATCGTGGTTCCACTCGTGCAACTTTTAGTTCGCCTCAAAAGTCCAGAAAAAAGAAAGAAAATCGAGCAAATTTAGATAATTTTGATTATGATGTCATTAGAAGGAAGATGTACGACTTTCATGTCACTGAAAAAAGGTTACCAACAATAAAATCATTGTTAAACAAATTCAAGGAAGACAAACTTCATGGGCAGTCGAGAAACTGCGCAGAATATTGCATGAACTGGGTTTCAAATTCAAGAAAATGGAAAATAATAGATCTTTACTGGCCGAGAAAGATGAAGTAAAACTTCAGCGGATTAAGTATCTTCGACAGATACAAAAGTTCAGAAGTGAAGGTCGGGATATAGTTTATACAGAAGAGACTTACATACACGCCACACATACAAAGGAAAGTAGTTGGATGGATAGTTCTAAGAAAGGCTTAAAAAAACCGATATCAAAAGGTGAAAGATTAATTATTGTCCACCCTGGCAGCTCAAGAGGTTTTGTACCCGGCGCTCTCTTAGTTTATAAATCTTCTCAAAGTACTGGCGATTATCACTACGAGATTAATAAAGAAAATTACGAAAAATGGTTAAAACAACATCTCATTCCGAATCTACGACCTAGCACAGTTGTGGTCGTAGATAACGCTTCTTACCATAACACAAAGATAGACAATGCACCGAATTCCAACTCTCTAAAAGCAATCATGCAATCATAGCTTACATCTAAAAACATACCCTTTCCGTCAAATCTGCTGAAACCAGAATTATATGAAATAATTAAACGCCACAAAGCAGAACACATTAAATACTCAATTGACAAAATAATGGCAGAACATAATCATTCTGTTTTACGGTTACCTCCTTATCATCCAGATTTTAACCCAATCGAGAATACACACATCAAAAGTGTCTAGGGATCAAGCATTTTTATGCGGATTTCTTGAGATTGAGATGTGGCTTTGTAATAAATTTATGATTTTATAAATTTATATGGATCCTTTTTGGTGCATTTCATAATTTGAATCAGGAACTGTGAATCAAATTCGAGTAAAAGATGAAAATCAGCTGTCAATATTTTCCCTATAAAAACATACAACGCATTGAAGACATTATTAGTGCTACTGTTTCCCTACTACTGATTAAAACCAACGTTATTATGGAGCGGCGACGTCATTTAAGCAGGGAAGAAATGCTCAGAGCCGTGGGAATGATAGAAGCTGGTTCCCGGCAACGTACTGTGGCTTTAGCTCTGAATACAAGTCAGAGTGTTATCAGTCGACTTTGGACACGTTACCGAAGCACTGGTACCGTGGCTGAGCGCCATGGAGGACGGTATCGCTGCACCACACGGAGACAAGACCGATACATTCAAATCTTAACTCGAAGAGCTCCAACAATAACCGCCATGATGTTAGCCGTGAGGCTTCATCACTCTTCAGGGAACTTAATTAGCGACCAAACAGTCAGAAACCGCTTGCATGAAGTGAACCTTCATTCCCGAAGACCGCTACGGGTACCACCTATAGCAATGCACAATCGTAGGATTCGATATCAATGGGCTCTTGAACACAGAAATTGGGCAGAAGAACAATGGCGTTTCGTGTGCTTTTCTGATGAGTCTCGTTTTGGTATGAGACCGGATACAAGACGTATACGACACTGGAGAACCCCTGGACGCCAACAGCGATTAAAATCCTGCCAGGAAGTCCATCCTTATAGTGGTGGAACCATCATGGTATGGGCGGGTATTTGGATCGGCGGAAGAACTGAGTTGATTTGGATCAGAGGCAACCTCAACGCTCAAATTTATGCTGAGACGATTGTATCAGACGTCATCGTTCCTCTACAAGTGCAAATCGGTCCCTTATTTCAGTTAATGCATGATAATGCACGACCGCACACCGCAAGAGTTGTAAGACAGACTCTCGCCGCAGCTAACATCAATGTCCTGCCCTGGCCTGCTCAGTCGCCAGACTTGAACCCGATTGAGCATGCATGGGATATGCTACAGAGAAGAGCTCTGCCGAATATGGAGGGTATCCAGTCGCAAGAAGACCTTTTTTTGTTGTTGCAACGAACATGGGCGGCCATTCCACAGCGTGATTTGGATGAACTCATTTTGAGTATGCCAAACCGATGTTCTTGTGTTGTTAGTGTTCGCGGTAGAAACACGGATTATTAATTGTTTAAGTTACCCAATAAAATTTTAAAGAAAACTGTTATTTCAGTCTTTTTTTCGAACTTTTGTGTTAGTGGTACAAATGTCAAAAATCCCTTTATTAGGAAAATGGCAAATTTCTTTATTAATGCAAAGGTGACTTGGTTTATCGTTACTGTGACAAACGAAAACACTTTATTTGATGAATCCTTAAAGAAAATTTTAATTACTATCAATCAGGAGAAAAGTTATTGCAAAAATATATGTTGATCCCTAGACACTTTTGATGTGTGTATTTGGGCCCAAGTGAAAGGCCACGTTAGTTCTAAAAAGGTCTCGATGAATCTAACGAAAGTCAAAGAATGGAGAAATTCGAATCTATTGGCGTATCCGAATGGGAAAAAGTAGTCGATCACGCGATAAAATGCGAAAAAAAGCATATGCGACACGAGCATAGAACAGACGAATATTTTGATCAATTTATCATAAATTTAAATGACTCATCATCAGACAGCGACGAATCGTTTAACGACTACAATGGAGCTATTGAGACTGGGGATATAAGTATGGATGTCGAAGGTGTACAACCATTCGAATAACAATAAACAACTTTAATAATATCTACACCAGATATTCGTTCAAAGCCGTTGCCGTTCGTTGGTATATATACGACTAGAACCTTTTCCATATGTTTATTTATCATGCTACATAATTATATGTAATAATAAAATGATACAAATTATTTAAATAATATATTATGAAGTGAAGTTTTGACAGTAAACATCTCTAAAAGTTTGATTTGTGTTATTCATCGTTCTAGCCTTGTATCCTTCAAATCGAATCTAAAAAACAAAGACTTCTTTTACGTGATCATTTATTTTGCAAGCTAGTTCATGTAAATCTGTGCAACAATTTCACGAATGTGTTTTGTTTTATGACTTTACAAGTTATTCAGTTTGTATAAAGATAATTTTCTCCTAAAGCAGTAATACAGATTGGTGATTTTGAAGGCGCACTCAGTTCGGATGTGATCGGTTTTACGAATTTTGCCGATGCTACAACTAAGTTGTGTTGAGCTGTAAGTGTGTGTGTTTATATGTTTGTTACTTCTTCACGCTCAAACGGCTGGACCAATATTGATAAAATTTTGTATGGAGGTAGCTGATACCTTGGATTAACATATAGGCTACTTTTATCCCGATATTCTCACGGGATCGACATTTACGCGGGTGAAACCGCGGGGCGCTGTTAGTCAATTATTATTATTTACTGCTGCTAGTAAATAATAATAATTGACTAGAAGCGCCCCGCGGTTTCACCCGCATAAGTGTACCTAACTAAGAAAAACCCAACAACACTTTGCCCGACACGGGAATCAAACCCAGCACCCCACATACAGCAGTCGTGCTTGTGACCACGAGACCAACGGGTAAGTTATAAGGCTATATAACATTTGTTTATAACAGCAACTTACATTTGTAAAAAGAAAAGATTTTATGATTTTTCGACTTCCCGAGCATGAGCTCCAGGCCATCCATCCTGAACAGCGGTTCCATCACCAGAGCTTTAGTCACTCGGTCTAGATGCTAAAACGAAAAAATATTAAGTATAAGGTTTAAGTTTAAGATCGCTCTTTAAACACAGGCATAGTTCCCACAAACAGCATCGCGTAAAATCTAATGATTACACTCCAGCGTAACACACTATAAGTAAAGACTTTCACTTTGACAATTCAACAACATTCATTGCGTTATTTACGTTGTTGAGCTGAGTAGAGTAATTTGACGAAAGAAGAAGACAAAGCGTTGTGTAACTATACAGACGCTATACAACGTTTAGTCGTAAGGGGGTTAGTATGGATGTATAGATAATCTGATGCCAATTATACTTACATCAGGAGGAAGCTTAGGCTCCAGCATTCTGATGAGGCACCCAGCCACGGGCGCCAGGGCCACGTAGTAGTGCACGCGGTCTGTGTCCGGTAGACCTCGGGCGACCAGACGAGAAAAACTGGCGCCCCCACCGCCGCGGATGCAGACCCGAGATACTACTGCCATAAGGATCTAGAATGGAAGCCATATTTGAGGCATATAGAATCAAAGGCAGCTAAGCGCCACACTTTCAAAAAATTACTAAGTATGGAGAATAAACTCAGAGAGTATGAAAACCCCTGACTCTTAAACTAGAAAAACGTTTTTTTCGGTTCCTGAAAATTTGACATGGAGGCACTTAGCTACCTTTGATTATATATGCCTCGTTTATGTTAATACTAACAGCGCCCCGCGGTTTCACCCGCATAAGTTTCGATCCCGTAGGAATATCGGGATAAAAATTCTATGTGATAATCCGGGTTATAAACTATCTGTGTGCTAAATTTCATCCAAATCCGTTGAATAGTTTTTGCGTGAAAGAGTAACAAATATCCATCCATCCTCACAAACTTTCACGTTTATAATATTAGTAGGACTAGCTTTTACCCGTGGCTTTGCCCTCGTTGAGGCTGGAAATTACCCCACGGGATCGTTCTATTGGGATAAAAACGTAACGCAGGTCATGGTCTACCTCATCATCATCATCTGTTTAGCCTTTTCCCAACTATGTTGGAGTCGGCTTCCAGTCTAACCAGATACAGCTGAATACCAGTATTTTACATGTGGAGCGACTGCCTATCTGACCTCCACAACCCAGTTATTGGGTAATACGATACCCCTTGGTAAGACTGGTCATGGTCTACATGTGTGCTAAATTTTATCGAAATCCGCCGACAAGCGAATCCAGCAAATTAAGCAAATCCTGTAACATGCAGCTGACAGGACACGCAGGACATGATATTAATTTTCCTATCGTTTGTGGAACAGCACCACATATATGTTTAAATATTATGGACAGTCTAAATCGGTAGTGAATTTGCTTAACCACTAATTTCTCTGACCTCATTTATGTTGTATGTAAATTTTCCCTGAAACAGCTGAAAAAGACTTCAGTTATACTATCAGTCCGGCCGTCCAGAGAATGCGTTCCATGCGTTCCAGTCAGTGCGACAAATTCTAGTGGCTAATAAAGATCAAATTCGCAAAATTCGTATTCGTTTATATGAAACTGTGAGATGTCAAGAACGCATTCTCTCTTCGGCCGCACGGTATACCATCTTTGGATCTTACTGTACTTACCTGACAAGTCCTGCCAAGCAGTAGTTCGTTCTGGTTGTCACAGGCCTCTGGTTTGGTCAGCAACAAGGGGGCCAGGTGTAGTGTCATCTCCAGAGCTCTCGCCAGGCCGTGGTACAGGTCAAAACACGTCGCGCACAGCTTGATCTGCCGCGATTCTAGGTGAGAATCTACGCTGACACGGTCCATCTTTATAGAACGAATATTTTATTAGTACTTAGTACTTACAATAAAGCTATCTATAATACTAATATACTAATACTAATAATATTATAAAGAGGTAAAATTTGTTTGTAAGTTTGTATGTAAGGGGTAATCTCTCTGGAACTACCAGCCGGATTTGAAAAATTCTTCATGCATTTGATAGCCCAATTCTTGAGGAAGGCTAGAGGCTATTTAACGTCACGCTATGGCCCTCAGGAGCCGAGCAAAAGCGCTACGGGATGGGTCGAGGGAATAAGAAATTTCACGCGAACGAAGTCGCGGACAGAAGCTAGTTTGTTATAAGTTGTGAGACCTTTTTGCCAGTGAAACACTAAAGACTATAAAATAGGGTTACTTTAAGGGTACGTACGCAATGGTAGGTGGCTTGCTTAGCGCATAGAGCCTAGCGCGTCACCTTGCGAGTAGCGAAGTGAAACGAACGCTCTAGAATTATCGCAACCGGCCGCACTGCGCGCTTGGCGCCTTCGCTAGTCGCTTAGCGTGTCCTCATGGGTGACAGAGGGGCATGGCAGACTCTTACCGGCTACACCGCTCCCAGTGCGTACGTAACCTAAAGGGTACTTTACTTACAAAGTAAATTGTGTATTTTTGGTGCAGTTAAAAATCGTTAAAAAGTTTATTTACATCATGGGATATACATTATGGTCTCGAAAAGTAGGTATAATTAATGTTTTTTTTCAGCTTAAAAAAGCCATTGTTATAGACTTATTGTATCTGATTGATAGCTTAGAACGAGTAATCAGGATCATAATTACACAGATAAGGTCATTAGCTCTAAATTATTACAGTCTTCTTCTCACCTTGCCTGGAAAAGTCAACAATACTCTTAGCCCTCGTAAGCACGGGCGATTTATTAACGCGACGATTTTTATCGCGTACTGGATATTCAACTGAGCGCATCCCGGCAGGTCAAAAGAGAGCTCAGTTGGATTTTCAACTCTCGATGGTCAGCAGTGCGTTTAAAATCTAGTGCGCGATAAAGCAACAATTTTGGGGTTGTTACCTCCTGCATCATAGTGATGAACTCTGAGAAGGCCCAGTTGATCTGACTGAGCAAGGAGTTGAGGAAGGAGGCCGCGTTTTTCGGGTGAGCCGCGAGGTACTCCTTTATGCGGCTCTGTATCACCTCCGAGGGGCAGGGACCTTGAGAAAGTAAGAACTGCTTTCTTAAACCTATTTTAAATGAGTGAATTTCAACAACTATGATTGTTACCTAATTTTGGTGGAAATTTTTGTTTTTGAATTTTTAATGAATATAAGAAGTTGATATGCAAGAAATGCGTATCCAGTTAACGATACATATTTCTTTCATATCAACTTCTTATATTCATTAAAAATTCAAAAACAAAAATTTCCACCAAAATTAGGTAACAATCATAGTTGTTGAAATTCACTCAAATAGTGTCTTAAAGATAAATAACCCTTAACAATAATTGCTAAAATGTAAACAATCTGATTTTGAGACAATATCATCAATTTAAATTAACTGTGTGCCATGAAATGTTAACCATACAAATTTCATATGAAATCATCATCATCATCATCATTTCAGCCGAAAGACATCCACTGCTGGACATAGGCCCCCAAGCACCTCCACTTCGACCGGTTTTGTGCTTCTCGCATCCGAGATCGAACGGCTATTTTGATGATATCTCGCGTGAGTATTAATTTTATCTTAATAAAAAATTGAATTTAATTCAGCTAATAAGTTAACACAACATTTATTGATTCTGAGGCGGTACCAAGTTCCCGCCGGGTCAGCTAGCATAAAAATAGAACTAGTCTCTAAGATTCTCCAAAGGGTACACTTAAAAAAGGCCCAATGACATGTCATGAAACCCAAATTGTAAAACCCAGTTTCAAAAACCAGTCTACAGGCATACATCTAGGTATAAATCTACTTATTTTCATGAAGCCTCCAAGTGTTAATCCTAATTTTATTTATAACCAATGACAACCCTTTTCCGTATGTCTATAAAAGGATATTTGAGTAACTCACCAAAACACTGACTCATAAGTCCTGCGTCGACTTTGGCCCCGAGGTTGTTGACTGTCGGCTCCCTGTCGCCGTACCTGCGTGATGATACACGTCACTATCAATATGAGCAATATGATTTGTTTGGTGGACTGACATCGGCAAGAAAAGTGAGGCGAAAGGCTCAGTGCTATGGCCGTTCCCGCAAGAGTTAACTTGAGACTTCGCTTGGATGACGTAAGCGCGCGATACTTAACTGCACGGGGGTCAGGAGTCAGGAGGGGCTACTCCAATCTCAATTTAACTCTTGCAGGCTGTACTTGCACAATATTACTGGCACCATACAAACAAAAAGGGAACACCCAAATACTCCGAAATATTTTATTCCGAATTTCGATGTTCCGATTTTCAAAAGTCCGAATTTCATAATACCTAATAATCATAATGTCTATTATTAAAAATCACGAAATTTATTTTACCGAAAGTCATAAATGCGATTTGTTTGTTTTCCGATTTTCATATATTCGAATAATCAAATGCTCGATGGGTTCTCGGTCCGAAAAACGATATTCCGATTTTGAATACTCCGAATTATTTCCGTTACCGTTACCGCACCCGAACTCAACGAACGCAATAGACGACGTAGGATGCAAGAGCAAGCGATGGGCACCCCGAGGTTCGGTTTGGTTAGGTTACTTTAAACCCTTTACAAAGAAATAGGGGCCCCGCGAAGCGGGGCTCCGTCGACATAGGATGCAAGAACGTGCGAAGGGCACCCCGAGGTTCGGTTTGGTTAGGTCACTTTAAACCCTTTACACAGAAATAAGGGCATTATTGTTGGTTTTGTGCAATCTATATTCTTATGATTGGAAATATGTGTTTATTTGTCTTGCTATTCAGTTTTACAAAGCGTTATTATTTCGGAATTCTAATTAATCGGTATTTTAATAATCGGAATTCGTATTTTTGATGTTTCGAATTATCATTAAGTCGGACTTTTTGTTATTCGATCTATTGAAACTCGGTATTTTGAGAATAGTAATTATAAACGTTAGGGATATTGAAATTTCGGAATTATTAAAATAGGATGAATGATAAATCGGAGTTGTTATAAAAGGAATTTTGAACCATTCGGAATTATGAAAATCGGTATTTTGAAATTCGTATTTGTGACTTTCGGAATAAAGTTTTTCGTATTATTGTAGTGTACCCAAACAAAAACCAAAACTTGTACTTGCAATGTGATTTATCTATACTAATATTATAAAGAGGTATTTGTTTGTAAGTTTGTATGTAGGGGGTAATCTCTGGAACTACCAGTCGGATTTCAAAAATTCTTTTTACATTTGATAGCCCAATTTTTGAGGAATGCTATAGGCTATTTAACATCACGCTATGTCTCTTAGGAGCCGAGCGAAAAGAATAAAAAGTCAGAAAGAACGCTAAGCGAAAGCGAAGTGATAGCGCAGGTAGGTGATGCGATGCGACGGGGATGGTCGGGGGAACAAGAAATTTCACGCGAACGAAGTCGCGGGCAGAGGCTAGTCAACCATATAAACAATAGATTCGATGATCGAATCTATTGTTCACATAGATCATATCGAATCAAAATCGAAATCGAGAATCGGAATCGAGATCGAATCTATTGTCTAGCTTTCTGCAATGTATCTATGTCGTGCGGCACAGTTAGTAGGTTCCATTTGGATATTGCCTCGATAAATCTCTATGATGTAGGGGCTATATATTTGACTATGGATCTCTCATGAGTTATAGGTACTGGCAGAGTTCTTCGTGTGGTAATTTCTGTGTAGATGAGGATTCGATTAGGTGTATGTTTCCTAGAAATACAACGTGGAGATGACAATAAATGCAAACACTGACAATATGCCTAAGAGCTCAACTGTGATGTAATGAGACGCAATTACTTTTTCTATTGTTATAAATAAAATTTTAATTTTCCCACGGAGTATTTTGAAACTATTAAATAAATCCTAACGTTGAAAGTAGAAAAATGATTTTTTCAAACTAACTAAATATTAATTAATATAATCATGATGGGCCGACTATGAGTGACTAAACTATCCATACTATGTCCATACTAATATTATAATAACATTAATCACACTAATATTATAAAGGCGAAAGTTTGTGAGTGTGTGTGTGTGTTTTTATGTTTTTTACTTCTTCACGCTCAAACGGCTGGACCAATTTTGATGAAATTTTGTATGGAGGTAGTTGACACCCTGGATTAACATATAGGTTACTTTTTATCCCGATATTCCCTCGGGATCGAGACTTATGCGGGTAAAACCGCGAGGCGCAGCTAGTAATATTATAAATTCGAAAGTAACTCTGTCTGTCTGTATGTTACCTTTTCACGCCTAAACCGCTGAACCGATTTCGATAAAATTTGGTATAGAGATAGTTTGAGTCCCGGGAAAGGACATAGGATAGTTTTTATCCCGATATTCCCACGGGATCGAAACCTTCGCGGGTGAAACCGCAGGGCGCTGCTAGTATTAATATTATAAATTCGAAAGTAATTCTGTCTGTCCGTTTGTATGTTACCTTTTCACGCCTAAACCACTGAACGGATTTCGATCAAATTTGGCAGAGAGATAGATTGCATCCCGGGGAAGGACATAGGATAGTTTTTATCTCTATATTCCCATGGGATCGACAGTTATGCGGGTGAAACCGCGGGGCGCAGCTAGTCAGATATATTTGACAGATTTTTTGCATGCAGACTGTATTTATTATTCGGTGATCAAGTGTGACACTTTGTATCAAACTAACCCATTTTATCGAATGGAAACAATTCTTTTGCTTCCTACAAACTTTTTCCAACATAAATCCTGATTCACGTAACCTTTGTAAGTGAAGTTTGGAGTGTCCATTGTGTTTCTTAAGTGAAACACGTCGCAGTGTTTAAGTGGTCGTTGAAATGTTTTATCAAGACTTCTAGTTAAAGTGCCATTGTGTTGGGAACACTTTCTCAGTTTAAAACTTTTCTAGAAACAGGGATGTGTATTTTCTTTGCCTTGTGAAGTGGTGGGTTATTTCGTTTCCCGTTTATCTATTCTGTTCAGAAACATTTGTTGTTATTCAACGTAAATTCAGACCCGATTGTCATAAATAATGCCCGTAGTCAAGTTATAATCTTTGCGAAATTGCTTAGTTTTACAGATTGTGGGGCGAGCTGCGGGGTAATTGCGTAACACACTAACAGTAGCAACGGCTTTCATTTTGACAGTTCAACAACATTCATTGCGTTATTTACGTTGATGAGCAGACAAATTTTTCGAACATATGAAGCAATGGTTTAGCAATATTCTTCAAAATGATTCAGATTGTAATTCAAAGTGTGTTACGCAATTAGGGTGCCGGACAAAATCTAAAAGCAGTTGTCCACATAAGCCTTGAACGGATATAATCGTCTTCGGCAGACTTCGGAAGTCTTCGGGCTTTGCCCAGTAGTGGAATGATAGAGGTTTATAGTAACCAGTGACTATTATGATGAATTAGTCCTACGACTTATACACACATCAAAAGTGTCTAGGAATCAAGCATTTTTATGCGGATTTCTTGAGATTGAGATGTGGCTTTGTAATAAATTTATGATTTTATAAATTTATATGGATCCTTTTTGGTGCATTTCATAATTTGAATCAGGAACTGTGAATCAAATTCGAGTAAAAGATGAAAATCAGCTGTCAATATTTTCCCTATAAAAACATACAACGCATTGAAGACATTATTAGTGCTACTGTTTCCCTACTACTGATTAAAACCAACGTTATTATGGAGCGGCGACGTCATTTAAGCAGGGAAGAAATGCTCAGAGCCGTGGGAATGATAGAAGCTGGTTCCCGGCAACGTACTGTGGCTTTAGCTCTGAATACAAGTCAGAGTGTTATCAGTCGACTTTGGACACGTTACCGAAGCACTGGTACCGTGGCTGAGCGCCATGGAGGACGGTATCGCTGCACCACACGAAGACAAGACCGATACATTCAAATCTTAACTCGAAGAGCTCCAACAATAACCGCCATGATGTTAGCCGTGAGGCTTCATCACTCTTCAGGGAACTTAATTAGCGACCAAACAGTCAGAAACCGCTTGCATGAAGTGAACCTTCATTCCCGAAGACCGCTACGGGTACCACCTATAGCAATGCACAATCGTAGGATTCGATATCAATGGGCTCTTGAACACAGAAATTGGGCAGAAGAACAATGGCGTTTCGTGTGCTTTTCTGATGAGTCTCGTTTTGGTATGAGACCGGATACAAGACGTATACGACACTGGAGAACCCCTGGACGCCAACAGCGATTAAAATCCTGCCAGGAAGTCCATCCTTATAGTGGTGGAACCATCATGGTATGGGCGGGTATTTGGATCGGCGGAAGAACTGAGTTGATTTGGATCAGAGGCAACCTCAACGCTCAAATTTATGCTGAGACGATTGTATCAGACGTCATCGTTCCTCTACAAGTGCAAATCGGTCCCTTATTTCAGTTAATGCATGATAATGCACGACCGCACACCGCAAGAGTTGTAAGACAGACTCTCGCCGCAGCTAACATCAATGTCCTGCCCTGGCCTGCTCAGTCGCCAGACTTGAACCCGATTGAGCATGCATGGGATATGCTACAGAGAAGAGCTCTGCCGAATATGGAGGGTATCCAGTCGCAAGAAGACCTTTTTTTGTTGTTGCAACGAACATGGGCGGCCATTCCACAGCGTGATTTGGATGAACTCATTTTGAGTATGCCAAACCGATGTTCTTGTGTTGTTAGTGTTCGCGGTAGAAACACGGATTATTAATTGTTTAAGTTACCCAATAAAATTTTAAAGAAAACTGTTATTTCAGTCTTTTTTTCGAACTTTTGTGTTAGTGGTTCAAATGTCAAAAATCCCTTTATTAGGAAAATGGCAAATTTCTTTATTAATGCAAAGGTGACTTGGTTTATCGTTACTGTGACAAACGAAAACACTTTATTTGATGAATCCTTAAAGAAAATTTTAATTAATATCAATCAGGAGAAAAGTTATTGCAAAAATATATGTTGATCCCTAGACACTTTTGATGTGTGTATTTAGCCTCACCAGGGGCAGTATTATGAAGTATTTATGCCATATTATTCCACTGCAAAAAAGGGAGGGTGTTATCGGCCTTCTATAACTCTGTCTCTCTCACACACTAGAAAAATTATGGTATTTATCGTCCTGGCGATGATCGCCAACAGCCTGGATTGCCCTTATATCCGGCAATGCTGCAGCAGACATTATCGTTACCTTGTGAGTATTTGTTTTTGTCTGTGCTTGTTATCCTGTCTGTATCCTTTTATCTGTTTGTATATGGGTCTTGTAACTTGAATTAAACAAACTTTATTTATTTATTAATACGCCATAATATCCATCTCGTCTGTGGCATCCATTTTTCGCGAATCGCCACATCCGTGCAGTCATGTCAGTCAGTCCATCGTGTGTGGAGGGTTTCAGGGTGGTCGGGCGCGATATCGGCACAGGCGAGTTTAGAAACGTCTAATAACCGTTGTTCGGTCGTTTGAGAGGCATGAAAAGTGATGGTATGCCATCCTTCTACTTTCCCGTATATTTTGTGCAAGTTAGAGCAGCGTAGATATAGTACCTACAGAATAAAATATCGGTAATTATTTACGTCATAGGCCGCGGTATCAACCCGTGATTCACTCACAGATGCGAGCTTTTTGACAAATATCAACCCGTGATACACTAAGATATGGACCCAGGTTATATTGGAAGTATTGGCTCTGTTTTGATAGGGTTGAACCTATCAAAACAGAGCCCCAACACATAGTGCATGTCCCGTGTATGTCCCGTGTACGTTTGTGTTCTCACTTGGCAGCTAAATGAGGCCACTGTCGGTGCCGGAAGCCGAAGCCGGAGCCGTGCCAGAACCGGACGAGCACCCAGTTGGACTGCGCCCATGCACGGTTCTGATACGGACGCACCAGCTCCTCTACCATGCACATCTGTCTGGAACAAAATAAAGGCCCTGGATGTTATTGTAGTGAAAATAAGTGTTATAATATCGTTTCGTTTATTTATAAAAGAGGATACATTTATACTGAATAGCTTAACAATTAAAATAGCGCACAGTTGCTAATTTGCCTGAACTAGGTTGGACCTGTGCTTCAGGCTAGAAAGCGCATAAATACTTAATGTAATAAATTAACAATGAGTATAACGTAAAAATAAAACTTTGGTACTTAACTAAAAGTAAATAAAATAACGTGTTAGCAGTTCTATTTGCAGACAATAAGTAGGTCTTCTGTCTGTGCATAGTCGATGGTTAATAAATAATTAAGTATATTTTTTTTACAGCTACAGTAATTTAGTTTATAGATACTTAGTTTTCTATTTAATCTATTGTACAGGAATGGGCCTAAGAAAGTTAAAAATCTTTCTACAAAGACATGTTTTATAGTGTTGTTGTTTTGTTATAGTGATGATATACCTAAACGATATCATTAAAAATAAGCAAAACTATTTTCTAAGCAGCGGTGCTGTTCGTTGTGTATTAACCACACTTAATATTACGCAGTAAAGTAGTTTGGGTGAAAACATAATAAAGGGATAATGGGATTAAAACGTTGTAATACGACACCTGGCAAGACTGAGGTGAATCCGGGGATTTGTTTTACTGTGCATACACACTAGCGACAGCCGACGGCAAATAACAGCACGCACGGGTCGATCGATAAGGTAAGCTATGCTTGCCGCGGTTGGTCCGTGGATGGGTGACCATCTTCACATACCAAGACTCTTCCGTCATTCGTGGATCTTTGACAGTCGTTATGGGTCGTCAGAAGCCCGAAAGATAACCAGTCTTACCAAGGGGTATCGTATTACCCAGTAACTGGGTTGTGGAGGTCAGATAGGCAGTCGCTCCATGTAAAATACTGGTATTCAGCTGCATCCGGTTAGACTGGAAGCTGACCCCAACATAGTTGGGAAAAGGCTAGGCAGATGATGATGAAACACGAGCGACACGCGTCAACGGCAGAGGCAACTGCAGCCACTGCCGTTTTCATGTGTCGCTCGTATGTATGAGCACTTAGTTTGGCTAGCGCCGTCTTCTCTCTTGTGCCGCCTCGAAAAAAGGTTACCCTGGGTTTTACTTACCAAGGTTTAGTAATTACTTGTAACTATAATGCCAGATTCATATTTCTGTGTTGTGTCGTGTCGTGACGCCTTATGACGCAGTGTTAGCCAATCAAAACTCGTTATGATTTGACGTAGTCCTGAACAGATTCGTTTGATTGGTGTATCCCAAGCCACGACACAACACGACACAGTAATGTGTCTGTGGCTTTAGTGTACTCACTGTTTGATCGGCACTCTCTCGATAGCCCTCATTGTGGTTGGCTGTGTCGCGAACGAGGCTAGAGTCTGGACCAGAGACTCTCTCGTGCTAGCCAGTACTATCCGCTGGTCTGCAAACTCCGAGCACAGGAACGCGGCACAGGACACCGCTAGTTCATCCCATTCTGCGGTAAAATCAAGAAGCTTAAGACAAAAGTGGAGGCAACACTCTGAATACGGTGTCGGACACTCTCTTTCTAAATACACACATAAGAACGAGACAGTGATATCTGTTTTCTTTGTCATATGTATGTATTCAGAAAGAGAGCATCCGACCACAGTCCGTTTCACTTAGGTATTTAGAGTGTTGTCTCCATTTTCACGTATTTCACCTATTTCATGGTTACAGTTTACGCGTCAATGTACAATGCCACTGTAGCGGCATCTACAACGCCACATGCGAACAACGCGTCATACTGACGTCATGCAAAATCCTGCATCTCGCAATCAAAGATTACCGCACGATTAGCATATTTATCAACGGCCCGACATGAATCATCGGGCAGTTGCCCGCCAGACACAACACCCGTCTGGTCGGGGGATCCCCCCTTTTCTATAGAGGATGGGTGAACTTTACACCCTGTTCCTCATGCATCTATACTACCCTGTATTTGTCTCACCTGGTATCTGGTGCACGGATATGGTGGGATGCATGTACAGCCGCAACGTGTTGCACAGCTCCAGCATCGCGTCTACGTGGTATTCAGGAACGAACGCGAACAGAGACTCTGCAAATTCTGTGCCACCTGTACGATCCACGCCGTAACGGCGGTGTATTTAAAGTAGCCATCTTGTCCTCAGCTGAAGAGGATAGTCTAGCAAGGTTTTTTTTTTAATTCTGTCTAGAGATAACGCCATCCACGAAGACGCGCCCCACTCTTCTTCCTAATCTCTTACAGTACAAGTGTGCAACATTCCGCTAGTGTTTTAATTTTGTCGATACACAGTAATTACTTATTAGTGGCTAATTAGTGTGTATCAAAAAACTAAAACACTAGCAGAATTAACTAGCGTGGATTAGTAAGAAGCGTGGGGCGCGTCTTCGTGGATGGCATTACCTATGTATATGACTTATCAAAAAATATATGGAATTCAGTTTCAGATACTTTTTCTTATTTAATTATTGGTAGGTATATAAAAAAGAGGGAAAACAATTATCCATATACATATTATTATTATTTTAAGTCTGTTAGCATATTAATATGTAAATATTATATTCCGAAATAAATAATACAGGGTGGCAAGGAGATTGACGCGCAAGCTGAGACCATGAATTCAGCATATGATTCTAGATGTAGAAATTTTTCGTTGGTTATCAAAAACAAAATCTGCCGTTTCATAAAAAAATAAATGCAATACCTACGCGGTTGAAATAATAATAATAATAGTTTATTTCAAAATGGGATTGCAATGTTTACATGTTGCATCCACAAATAGTTTTTTTGGGTTCAAATATACAATAAAGGTGGGTGAAGTACCGTTCTCCTAGATAGGCTAGAATTTAGCCTGTGTTAAAAAGAGACAGTGCCGGTCCCCTGATTGGCGGATTATTATATAAAAATATTGTGTGCTTTTAAAGTTTGAAACAGCAAAATCTATGGAAAATCTATGTTTTTTTATTAACTGACGCAAAAGGGTCTACGCTAGACGGTCTAAAACCATATGCTGAATTCGTGGTTACAGTTAGCGCGTCAATGTCCTTGCCACCCTTTTTTTTTTTTGGTGCGCTGTGGAAATCCTCCCGGACTTCCTCTATCGTGGGGGTGACAGAGGGGCATGCCGGACTCTTACCGGCTAAAACCATCGCGGTGTTCCACCTCTACCTATGGCCGGGGGTGCGGGATTCGCATAAGCATTCACCACTCTCCCGACAGGCCTCGACCCGCTGTTCCTAAGCGGGTCCAACCCCCCCGTGCGCGTGCGGCCATTATAGGAATGGCCGCACGCGCACCCATTCTCGAGTGGCGCGCGTGGAACACTGCGGTGCCAACTCGGGCCTGTCTGGTCGGACGACAGAAGCCCCTAGTCTTGCCACACTGTATAGATTTTACTCTAACTACTGCTATTCTTTGGGAATACTGTGCCAGTCCATGAATTGATGGCAAAGTGAGTGTTATTACTTCACTTACGACTAGATGTTCCTATTTGTGAGTTGGATCCCATCCGAGGTGTCGTCGCTCTTGAGGGTTGACTCTGAGGACTGAAAAAGGTGAGAGGTAGGCAACATTGCACGGAAAACAAACTAAAATGCGCTACTAACCAGCGCTGAGGCTCTGTCTAGCCTAGGGTCTTAACATTTACGCTGAGCGATGGCCGTTTTGCGTGGATGTGACGCATATTTTTCCCCAACTTGTATTTTTATGTGTTTGCGTTCTTTCCCTGCGTCATGTTTACCGGAAATAACCGTATTCTCTTTCTATCTAAAGTCCCGTAATAAATTCTCTAAATGTTGGTGAAACCTGCATCAAAATCCGTCGCGAAGTTTAGAAAACGAACGTGGTCACAGACAGACACGAACAGCGGCTTTAATTTATAATATGTATAAAATATACTATCATGATGAAAAACTACTTGAAAGAATGATGGGCATTTTTGTATGGAGCCTGGCCTGATGACCAATAGAGTTCTAATGAGATCCACGAATGACAGCCGGGACCAATGGCTTAACGTGCTTTCCGAGGCACGGAGAGGTCTTGGTATGTAAAAATGGCTACCCATCCAGGGACCAACCGCGGCAAGTGAAGCTTAAGCTGATCGATCGACCCGTGCGGCTGTTATTACTTAGCCATAAGCCCCCTCGATGTTATGAGTCAATAACTAATATTATTGAGAACTGCAGTGAACATTAGCGTCATAAATAATACGTTTACATGGTAATTGCAGGTCTGATATCTCTGTAACCCGGTATTTCACAGCCTTCTGCTCATAATGAAAATTGATGCTTATGATATAAACTTTCATTTCATGTATATGTGGTTTTTATTGGACATACCGGCCAAAACACCCATCATTTAAAAAAAATATATACCATGAGAACTAAAAGGAACACATACCTTTGGTCCGAACTGGAAGTATATTCTAACTGTAGCGAGGCGTAGCTAGTACCTCCCAGTATCGAGCTCTTGCCGGGGAGGATCTCTTTGCTTGCCACCTGCGCGTACTGAACATCCATTATATTAATATTCGGTCACATTTACATAACTCATTTACATTCCTTCGTCGATAGCGATACCTAACGTTATACAGGATATTTTATTTTGAGATGATATTTTTTTTTTATGAACCAAAAACGAAACCGACGAGAAAAGTGTACTTGTGTAAAGGATCCAACATAACAGAACTTCACGCCTGTTTTTCTGAAGGGTTAAAACAACCAGCCAGTACCTACCTATTAACTGCAAAGAGGTTCAATATAACCGTAAACCAGAGGTACCATACACACATAAAGATGCAGTTGATGTTTTTAGAGTTGGCAAATTATTTTTTAAATGGATTGGACCACGGAACTCTCAAAAGGTGCTGTGGTGCAGCTATTTTTAAAGTTGGACAACTGCCCCTAGTAAAGACCCATGGTCCAACTAGTTGGACAGAACAGTTGGACCACTGCCCCGGACTGAGTTATTCACAGCTACATTTCTACTATACTGTGTACTATACAGGGTATTAGGGATATTAACGCGTAACCAAAAGACAAATTTCCGTAATTAAAAAACGTTATTAATCTAATCGCAATCTCATCTCCAGCGACAATCAATGTCAAAAACTTGTCAATAATATAGGGAAATTAAGAAGTAGGTATTTTGTGACAGATCGAGACTGAGATCAGACTGTGAACGTTCTTAAAATAACAGGAATTGCCCCCCTATTACCACGGATTCAATAAATGATTCTTAAAAAAAACTGCTCTTCCATACATTTTGACCGCGTATAAGTTGCACTTTTCAATGAAACAACAGTTTTTTTTTTGTTGATAAACGGCGAAAAATTTCTACGCTAGGGGGTGTAGAACCCTGCCGGGGGTGCGGGATGGTCCGAAAGGGTTACCGCTACCCCGGAACATAAAGGGCTAAGGAAGGAACACGGATGGGTTTTACTCAGTAAGAGTCTGACACTCCCTTCTGCTCCACCCAGAGCGGGAGAGGTCATTTGACAATTTCCCATCCATAAAAAAGGGGGGGTCTAGAATCACGTGCTGAATTCATGGTTACAGTTTGCGCTTCGATGTCCCTGCCATCCAGTAGAGAACTCCCACATTTCGCCAGTTATGTTTAAGTCCCATATAATAGGGGGTGAGCCTATTGAAGCATCCATGAATTTATTTTGAACGAAAGTAACATAAATTTATTTCAAACTACTCTGTTTTTTAGCTTAAAGTCAATAGCACCACCATAGGCTTTACAAAAAGTCACAGTTAACAGAAATAATAAACTTACTTGGGCACTTGTCGCATAGTCAGGGTCAGAAGACAGCCTCAGAGAGTGCAGTGTTCCTGAGAAGTGCGTCGCAAGCTCTGTCTGCCTCTGTTTCGTCCAGATAGCTCCCATTACCCACGCCATTTGCAATGCACTTGCTTCTAATTTCTCCTGGCAAATACAAACACTTTATAAGTTCATCATTGATTGATTACCTACTACATAATGAGTCGCAATGACTTTTTAAATTTTTTTAGCAACTTTTTCTCGCATCCAAGGGGTTCCTGCGGCCTTTACAAGGTCTCTGGAACTACCTATCGGATATGAAAAATCTTTATAATTTTGATAGCCCAATTCTTGAGGAAGATTATAGGCTATTTATGATCACGCTATGACCCTTAGGAGCCGAGCAAAAAGAACGCAAAGCGAAAACGAAGTGACAGCACGGGCAGGTGATGCGATGCGACGGGGTGGGTCGGGAGGACAAAAAAATTTCACGCGGACGAAGTCGCAGGCAGAAGCTAGTCTATATATATAAAACAAAGTCGGGTTAGTTACACCATTTATAACTCAAGAACGGCTGGACCGATTTTTATGATCTTTGATTTGTTGAATTTTCCTCCGCCCCGAATAGCAGAATAACTATTAAAATACGGAAAAAATTCAGGATTAAAAAAAAATCAATGAAGATAATTAATTTTCTCATACATTTTGTGTTTTGATTCTGAGGCGGTACGAAGTTCGTTGGATCAGCTAGTAATTTACACAAAATAAAGCGCCTATCAGGGTTCGAACCTATGATCTAAAACTCGTAAGTCGCGGCCGTTTCCACTAGGCACCACTAGGTAGTAGGTACTACAGTACAAACGTTGATAATACTAACTTCATAAACACTTTTGGACCTCTCCAATTCTCTAATCATGTTCTCCATAAGTTCTTTCTTAATATTATCTTGTTTTGTTTGTTTGTCATCAGCATCTGAGGAAAAATTCCCGTATTTTTATTCATAGAACATTTGCACTCTAATCTCAGTCTCAATCTACCAAAAAAAAAAAATCAAAGAATGATACGCGTTTTGGCCAGTAAAAAAACACATATACATCAAATGAAAGTTTATATCATAAGCATCCATTTTCATTATGAGCAGAAGGCTGTGAAATACTGGGTTAAAGAGATATCAGACCTGCAAGTATCATTTAAACGTATTAGTTTATGACGCTAATGTTCACTGCAGTTCTCAATAATATTAGTTATTGACTCATAACATTGAGGGGGTTTATGGCTAAGTAACGATCGATCAGGTTAAGCTATGCTTGCCGCGGTTGGTCCGTGGATGGGTGACCATTTTTACATACCAAGACCTCTCCGTGCCTCGGAAAGCACATTAAGCCGTTGGTCCCGGCTGTCATTCGTGGATCTCAATAGAACTCTATTGGTCATCAGGCCAAGGTCCATACAAAAATGCCCATCATTCTTTATGTACATTTTTGACATTGAAGTTGACTTTTAGGGGGAAGGGCTAAGGTAGCCCGGTAAGCTCTGTGCGAGTTGTACCAACTAGAAAATTATTTGTGAACTTTACAATACTTACAAAAGTATACTTCAACAGCGAGGTAATTACATAACACGGTTACAATGGGAATGCCATTCATTTTGACAGTTCTACCACATTCATTGCGTTATTTACGTTGTTGGACAGATGAATTTTCCAACCATAAGAAGCAATGAATTAGCAATTTCCTTCAAAATACCTCGGATTGTGATTGAAAGTGGGTTACACAATAACCCCTTACTAATAAACGTTGTATAGCTTCTGTATAGTTACACAACGCTTTGTCTTCTTCTTTCGAAAGTCAAATTACTGACGACTGGATGAGAGAAATCGGTGTGTAACAATTTATCTGATATAATACGTTTATTAGTAACGGGGTGTAGGTCTAAATAATCATTGGTGCCGATTCCCTTGTTCACAAACTAAACTAAATTTAATTTCAGTGCATCTTTTTCTTTCTATTTCATTAAGAAAAAGACAGAAGATAAATATTAGTTTAGACCTGTCAAATTAGGCTGTGCCTGACGTAAATTGACGTATTTTTAATAGCCAATTTTTTAATCACGTCTATATTGTCTATGGAGTATCTTAATTTGAGAGGACTAAACTAATATTTATCTCCTGTCCTTTTCTTGATGAAACAGAAAGAAAAAGATGCACTGAACTTAAATTTAGTTTAGTTTGTGAACAAGAGAATCGGCGCCATTAACTAGTTTTTCTAATAAATGAGGAACAAGATAGTTTTAACCAATCACCTGCAGCTTGCAGCTCAGTGGTGACGGTGTATATTCTGTATTCAATGTCGTGTAGACAGTCGGCCATGTCCAGCTGATTGTCCCTTAGCTCACATAACTGAAAATAAAATAAGATTCAAAGAAGAAAAAAAGAAAAGAAGGAAAAAAAAAAGAAAGAAAGAAGATTCAAAGGAATATAAATTAAAAGTTGCAGTTACAATATTAACACACAATCATGTCAGGTGTTGTCGCGAGCCAGCAAGCGATAATTAAAAGAGGGAGACGATAAAGAAAAGAGTGAGAAACAGAGAGAGAAAAGAGAATTTTAAAAAGGACTTGCGACTACTAATTGTTGAAAATCATTTAGATTATTAATCGCTGTTTATTTTTTTTTTGGCAGGCCGCCAACTCTTGACACACCTAATCCCTTACATGACTTTTAAGCCGAGCGCACATTACAGTTGCAACTCAACGCATTTTCACACAAAAATTGCGGTGCGGCCCGTTGCGGCCGTAATGTGTACTGAATGGGGCCGATTTAAAATTAAACGGCGCGGCGGGTGAAACCGCTGGGCACAGCTAGTGTAGGTATTATACGCATAAACGATAAACGTTCCGGAATGCTCTTAATGATGGTGAAAACCACACCAAAATCCATTGCGTTATTTAGTAGAACTGCGCGGTCACACACACAGACACAAAAAGCAACTTTAATATATAATTATATAGATAGAAGACTAGCTGCGCCCCGCGGTTTCACCCGCGTACCTTAATAGCTATCTTGTGGGAATATCGGGATAAAAAGTAGCTTATATGTTAAACCAGTGTCAGCTACCTCCATACAAAATTTTATAAAAATTGGTCTAGCCGTTTGTGCGTGAAGAAGTAACAAACATATAAACACACACACAACATACACACACTCACAAACTTTCGCGTTTATAATATTAGTAGGATTAGTAGGATAGTGTGATATATAAACAAACATGATCAGATACAGTTAAGATGAATATGATAATTATGTGATTATTTAATCAATTAATGTTACCTCCAATCGCCTAAAAGGATTACTTAGTTCAGGCCCAAATCATGGGTGAACATGACATAGATTTAAGTAAAACTGTATTTAACGTTAGTAGAATAAATATTAGGTATTATTATTTATGTCTTTTACATATCTCGGGACCCTGGGGACCCGGACCATTGGAAGGCGTACCAGGGGCCGAAGCCAACTCGCAGAGGCCTCTTAGACAATTTTAAATGATTACATACATATACAAACAACATACATATTACATTATTATAGTTATTTAACAAAAGAATCCCTAGTCCGCCACATCTTCCACTCCATTAAATTGACAAATGTGTATTTTTGCAATGTAGCGTGCCTGTTCCTACTAAACTTTGTTTTCATGTCTCGACTGCATAAAATGCAATATAAATCATACAGAGTCATAACTTATGCATCGACACATTTTGCTCAACACGAATGACCGGTTTTACTGCAAGGAATATGCTTCTCTATTCGCTGGAGTGTCGTAAAGTCTAGCGCGGATAGGGGTAGGCGTGGGCCGCATTAAAAAAAAAAAAATAAATAAATAGTGCCGATAGTCGTGACTGCCAATGGGTTAATGGCCAAGAGCCTCGACCGACACCTAAGGAGGCTCTCGTTGGGCAGCTGGATCAAGGGCTTGATGCAGAAAGCAGTACTTCTGGACACGGCCCGCATTGTTAGGAGGTTCCTCTCTCTGGAGCCCTGACCGCCGATAGCTTGGACCCTGTCCCCGATTCCGGTGGCTACTATTTTTTATATTTTTAAATGTTTTTATATAGTTTCTTTTAATAATTTATGTGTAAATAGATAAATAAACGAAATAATTTTTTTAAAATTAATAATTCATAATAATTGCATGAGTTGAAATTATGGACAAGAATTATGTCTGCAATAAAGTTATTATTATTTTATTATTGCAAAAATCCTCATTCATCACTTTCACACTACAGGTGAGTCACACCGTACATCTTTGTATGAAAATGCGTTCTACTATGGCCCGTTGCAGCTTTAATGTGCACTTGGCTTTACAACACGTTAATACCTTCTCTGCGTGTTTGATGGCAGCTCCGTGGTACAACGCGAGGAGTCCGTCTAGAAGCCGAAGGTATGCAGACCTGATGTCAATGGACCCCGCGCCTGGCATCATGGACCTGGTGCCCTTGAGAGCTAGCGCCGTTTCTCCTGTAGCCCTGCATGAGGAGAACGAGAGATGAGAGAAAAGATAACTCAGAACAAATGTGTAGTCTGTAAACGATCATAGGGAGTAGCCATACTTATCGACGCGGATTCGTAAAAGCGCAAAAGGCGTCATTTCCCTGTTTTCGGACGATGCGACTCGACACCGCGTCGGAATATTCGCTTTTATTGCATGGACATAAAGCTCTTTCTGACCGGCTCAAGCTGATTCGATAAGTGTGATCATTGCCTATGGGCAGTGTTGCTACGCCGTAGCGAGCGTAGCGGTGGCTACGTCGTAACCAGCGTAGCGGTGGCTACGTCGTAGCCACAGCGCGTAGCAATTTTTTAAAATTGTATACAGTAGCTTTCAAGGCACTTTTTTCTTTTCGTAAAGAGATCAGCAGCCTAATTTAAAAGATAATGAAATCATAAATCTCCGATAGCCCTTTAGTTTTAAACAACACAACTAAAAGACGTTCTTAAAAGACTTTGCTAAGTTAAGCTTTCAAGTAACAAACACAGTACGAGACTTACGCTGACTTAAAATTAAGTTGAAGCTTTTAATATACGTAGTATTTTTTAATTAATAGGCAAATATTCACAAGTGCTGATAAGCATCGATTCTTAATGATGTTAAAACAAAAGAAAATGTTTTTTTAAACTCATAATTTCACGTAAGTAACCCGGACTTAAACAAAAGTAGTGAAATGTGGATGTACTAAAGGTACAGTCACGTCTAAAAGTATGTATACACTTGGCTTTATTCAAAGGCGATTTTCTCCTTTATTTTTGAATGAAATTTTATGTTATTACGAAAATAGTATTTTCGAACCCATAGGTTTATGTGAAGTATCGTATTTCAACGTTGCATTCGTTACTTTACGAAAAAATCGCAATTGAAAATTGCGAAGTGTATACATACTTTTAGACGTGACTGTACAGCTCTGCCTACCTTTCGAGGATTACAGGGGTGATGTTATGTGTTGAAACCCGTAAACAGTAATCATCGTAATATCTTGACCCTATAATCAGCAGTAGATATCGATACCCATCAAGTCCACGGAGTTCCGCTACCTAATTTAATTTGACTTTTTTTTTGTGGATGGGAAATCATCAACCTCCTTCACTACTAGCATGACTGCTTCGCAGAAGGAGGTGACTGTCTCCCACTCCCTCTCTCTCCGGACCATGGCTTGAACCAGGGCCGGAAGCGAGAAGTCGCTGCGGCTGCCGAATATCAGCGGTAGCAGTGGCGTGCATTGGTGTTCCGAATAGGTAGGCACTAGGCCAGGTCTAGTCTAGGCAAACGCGGTCACTAATCAGAAAAAAAAGTGAGGTCAAAAGTGTGGTTATTTGAGTAGGCTACTTAAGGGTGATAAATTGCGAAGGTCGAACGTCATGGTATTACGCGTGAGATGTACGTGTTATTAATTTTGTCGTATTAACTTGGAACGAGTAAAGACTAATGACAATGTGCGAATAGTACGGGAGCCGAGTAGGCCGTCCGGCGACTGCCTACTGCCGCATGTTTGTATGAAGATTTTGTTTTTTGTTTTTTCTACTGGTAACTAATTTAGTAAGTTTCTTAATTGTGGGGCACACACACTAAAATGTAATTGAAAGAAAGAAAGAAAGAAAGAAAGAAAATACATTTATTTAGCACAGACTCAAAGACACACAATACACCAGACACATACATCAAATAAAAACAAAAAGTAAACTTAAAAAAAAAAAAGCATGAAGTCCGATATATTAAAAAAATAAAAAAAAAATACGCAGGAAAGTGTGCCTCACGGCTGCGCTAAAAAGGGCCAGTTCAGCAAAAATGCCAGACAACTAGTGCCTGACGCTGGTTTTCAACTGGACCTGTGTGTGAGGTGACGGATGTAAATCAGTTTCATACAGCAACGTGGCGTGTAATTAAAAAAAAAATAATAAAAATTTCAGATAAAACAAAAATGAATATGTATAACTAGTGTGACATTGAAAACATTGCAAAAAAAAAAAAAAGAAATAAATAAACAAACAAGTTACAGACTTATGTTGATATATCGAGGTAGGCACTGCTTATATGCCTATATGCAATGCACGCCACTGTACAGTAGATATCGATACCCATGAAGTCTCCGGAGTATCTATAGCTAATTTAATTTTACCCTGTATGTCCCAATAAGGTAAAATGAAACAAATAAATAAAATTACCTGTTAGGCCCGAGTGGCATGGGCGGATGCATGAACCTGGCCATCGAGGATATGACCTGCGGCAGGGTCGCCAGACCCGGCGAGCCGGCCGTCATTTGGCTCACACCTGGCAAGTTCCAAGTGTAGTCACTGACCGTGGCTTGGAAGAGTATTAGAGGTTGTTAACATTTCGGCTCATAAATGTCTACCTCTCATCATCATCATCATCATCTGATGATCATCTGTTATCTTTCGCTTAAATAGTTCAGCCCAGCGCAACCGAACATACCGCCATGAACACAAGAAAGAGGATTGACGATTTTTATATGAAGCCTGACATACTTCATGTCGCGCCATTTTGATTTTTTTCAAAATGGCGGCCACCTATGAAACCTATATAAATCGATAGCTTTTTGAACTTGCTTTTATTTTGTTGCATATATCGCTCATTTGGAGAAACATATGTTTAATTATTTTAAGCATTCGGAGTGATTATTTTAAACATCTAAGCAACAAGGTGTAGGTACGCAGGATCAAAAAAATAAGCATGTCACGTGATCAACTTCGAACGTTAATATCTGGGAAACGTGACACTATGGGGTTTGGTCTTATTATGTTTTCTGTTTGCATTGATGTAAGCTATCGAATTATATAAGTTTAACGCGTGGCCAGGATTTTGAAGAAAAATCAAAATAGTGGACAGATAGGTATGCCACGCAATATCGGTGCGGTGATTGTTATAGAAACGCTATATAATAATGTGTGAGCTCATTCTTTTCAGTATGGTCACGTTTTCTTGTGACTAAGTACGGTGAGGGCAAATCTAGCAATTTAAATCTTTAAGAGATGTCAGCATAAAGGAAGGGGCCTGCCAGGGCCGAAGCCTGCCGGGGGTGCGGGATTGTCCGAAAGGGTTACCGCTACCCCGGAACATAAAGGGCTAAGGAAGGAACACGGATGGGTTTTAGTCAGTAAGAGTCTGACACTCCCTTCGCTCCACCCAGAGCGGGAGGGGTCATTTGATGATTTCCCATCCATAAAAAAAAAATAAAAAAAAAAAAGGGGGCGGGGTTTGACTTAATGTCAAATACTGATAGTTTTTTTGAATTAATATACAAAATGGGTACCGAGATGAAATGAAAAACTGATATATTATATTCATTTCCAAACATTTCAATTATGCGGGGTTTTAAATATATGATAAGTATATCATTCAGTCTACTCCCTGGTAATGTATTCTCAACATTGAAACATATTTTGAACCCTCTAAATGAGCTCTTTTTTTTTACAAATTAATGTAAGGATTTCTAAAAAATCTAAATGCATTTAATGCGTGCATGCCGTTCGGGTGCACCGTCACTATTTGAGCGAATAGACTATACTTGAATTCTGGAAACGATACTGAAATCACAAGAGTTATATGTACAGACGCTAGCAAATCAAGCTACCCGAAACTGTCAAATTTTCCCAATCAACTTTGAACCTTATTCTTTAGCGATAAAATTGAAAATCTATTAAAGAAATTTGACAGATTGTAGTAGCTAGATGTGCTGGCGTCTATACTTCTACACTCGTCCTATTTTTCATCGCTCTTTCGAGCACAATTTCCACAATCACCGTTGTGAAAAAGAAATGTCACTGTTCACTCTGAATGATCATGACAACATTGATGACGTCAGCAGGTGCCGTATTATGACGGTTTTATACACAGTGTAATCATGATTCCAGTGTGAGAGAGAGACGTATCTATACATGACCGATCATCTAATTCTACAATATTTGTAAATATGTGAGCACCATGTATCTATCACATAATTAATTTACCTGTCATTGCTTTATTTTTAGTTATTTTTAACCGACGAAAAAACGGAGGAGGTTTTCAAGTCGACGCGTATATAAGGTGTAAAAAAATTAACTGCAAGAACTTTAAGAGGTGCTTTAGACCATCGAACTGAACAACTTTCACTATGGGACCAACTCCGAAATCACGAAAAAAAAATCAGCTGTTTCATACAAAAGTTCAATACCTACTCGGCCAAAATGTATGAAACAGCTCATTTTTTTTTCGTGATTTCAGAGTTGGTCCCATAGTGAAAGTTGTTCAGTTCGATGGTCTAAAGCACCTCTTAAAGTTCTTGCAGTTAATTTTTTAACACCTTATATATTTTTTATGTATGACCACGCATAACCTTTTACCTCTGTAAAAAGTTGCTGCTTTGACTGTCCTCATGATTACATTGATTACGTCTTCAGTTTCCTAAACAGCCTCACATACAAACCGGGACTATCTATAACTTAATAAAAAAAAATGTTATTTTTAAGTAGAGCGACACACCTGCGAAAACTACGTTATGTAATTCGGCGCAGAAGCTTACGCTTAGACGTAATCGGTTGGACAAACTGGGTCGAAAATTACGTCATAATTCAAAGATTTGATGCTGAATTGTTGGTGATTATTTACTTGTGAGGTTCGAACTGTAGCAAGCACTTTACTTTGTATAAATTATTTCATCACCACTGCTCTCAAACCGGTGAAGGAAAACATCGTGAGGAAACCGGCATGTCCTAGAACCAAAAATGACATGTGATATCCACCAATCCGCACGGGGCCCGCGTGGTGGATTACAAGCCCACTCTTTCTCACAGAGATGAGGTCTGGGTCCCAGCAGTGGGAAAATTATAGGCTGATTATGTTGTACTGTCATTTGTTTATTGCAGGCGTAAGCATGCCGAACATTTGTCGCGTAATTTCGGCAGGTGTGTCGCTACACTTAATTTCTAAATCTGAGATCGTGAACAATATCGTGCGTCGGGTGACCAACCGCGCGGCGAGTTGTGATGGACAGACCGCACCAGTCGCGCGCCAACCAAGAGAGCCTGACCGGCCAATCTGGGCACGCCTTTATAGCATAAATAAATAAATTGCAAAAATTCTTTAAAGATAAAAAAAAACATGGAAAAACAAGCGTTGTTGGTGAGAACATAAGCACTAACGTGTTACTCTTGTTTTAGGCCTAGTCTAATTAAGAATAACTGCATTTTCTGAAGACCTACTCAATTACCTAGTAATATTATGACTTGATGATTTCAAACATCTATGCAACAAGAGGTAAAATCAAAAATATGGATGTCATGTGATGAACTTTGAACGTTAAAATCTCGGAAACGTGTTTTTTGCATTGATGTCAGCTATCAACTTATATAGGTTACACAGGAGGCCGCCATTTTGAAAAAAAAAAAAAACAAAATGGTGGACAATGGGTATGTCAAAAGCCCTTTAACATGACTATTGATAGTTTTACTAATCTACAAATCAACAGATAAGCCTTTTCAAAAGGTGTTTCATTCTAGTCAAGCGTTTATCTATGAATTTCAAAGTCATATACGAACTACAAATTACGTTGAGTATATGAAAAATAGTACAATATATTATTAGTACCTGTGTCAACTCCTCCCGCACGATTGTAGTTCGGCTCGAAACTTTGTATGAATGGATTGTCTTCTCCCAACACACTGACGAGGTCTTGTCTGTGAGCAACAACGGAATACTAATAAAATCTTCTTCTTCTTTTCGTCTTACTTGTTTCTTAGGGTTCCGTACCTTAATAGGAAAAACGGAACCCTTAACCGCACTCGGCAAAGGAGTAGCTCGAAATCTAAAATGAATTTAAAAAAAATCCTAGCTTCCATAGTACTTGTTTCCGTTAGGTACAGACGCCAGCACATCAAGCTACTACAATCTGTTAAATTTATTTAATAGATTTTCAACTTTATCACTAAAGCATAAGGTTCAAAGTTGATTGGAAAAATTTGACAATTTCGGGTAGCTTGATGTGCCTGTACCTGTATGCGGAACTTTTGTCCAAATTTTATGGGTCTAGAACCAGTGGTCTGTCAGCGAGTAAGTTATGGAATGAATTGGCTTATGTTTAACTTATCACCAGATAAAGTAAAACATAACATCAAAAAAATACTTTTTACTACCAGAAATGGTGAATGATCACCAAAATTAAAACTCAATTTTATTGTAAAATACCTAGGTAAAGGTATTTGTATTCTCATTTGCTCGCTCTTGCATCCTATGTCCTATTTTTCTGTAAAAGGTTTAAAGTAACCTAACCAAACCTAACCTCGGGGTGCCCAGCTAGAACTATTGTAATTTTTGACTTAATTTTTTGGTGTTTAGTATATATTTTTGGTGGTCATTATATTATTTATGGCTGATTTTACCAAAGTCAGTTATCTTTTATATGTGGAAATTTATTCTCAGTATGACTTATTCTACTTATAAAAGTTTGGTGGAATGCGACCTTAACCCCGAATGAATTTAAGAATTTTATTATTGTAATTTTACTCTAGTAAGAGTTTTACCTTAACGTTCTGACGAGGAACGGCAGTACTCCACCAAGGCGGTCCACGTTGTAGAAGTCCAGTTCTCCATCGATATACGTTCGTGCTGGCAAGTGGGGAATTCCGTTACTGCAGAAAGAAAGCTCGTATATCATTATGGTCTAACTGATGAGTAGGCAGCATGGTCCTTGACCTTAGCCTATTCCACAAGGAACAAAAGGATAAAAAAATCATTATGGTCTAAAGGATTATTGAACGAAAAATACCAATTTTTTGACCCATTTAGATACCAATAATTTCCGCTAAATGATACGACAGCAAAGTTTGACTGCAATTTTCCGAGTCGAAAAAGTACCTGCTTATGATATTTTTTTTAAAGTTGGGTTAGGTACCTACTTGGAAGATTTAAAGGTTCGGACAAATAAAAGAAATGGCATATAATTGCAATAAATACCAAGAATAGAATACTCTTTATTATGTACACCATATAAATTACAGGCATAAATATAGAAACTTTACAATGGGTGACACAATGGGCGGTCTTATCGCTAAGAGCGATCTTTTAAAGACAACCTTTGGATGGATTAAAAAGGGGAAGGACAGAAAAATACTGTAGGTAAGTAGTCTGTGGTGTACCATTTACACAATACAATAAATACATACATAAATGCCATTCCTATAATGCACTATTACTTGCTACTACACATTTACACATAAAAAATATCGATACCAAAAAAAAAAAATATATTCTGTTCTGGAATTTTACTAACAAATAAGTGAGACCATAATGTTCGTTAACCACATTAATACCTTTTTAGTTTTATTAATATAAGTTGCAAACACAAAATGCTTCATACAAAGTTAAATGTTTAACAAAACATGGCTTCATGAATGCGACATTACTGTTGGCTCGTTGCACGGAGGCGACGTGTGAATTTCTATTTAAATAGCAAGCTTCCCTTATCAGACATGGCTTGATATACGAGGGTGCAGTTCTATTCAAATTTATGGTTAGACTGCCTTATGCCCGCGGCCCGCGTCGATGTCTGAAATCAACCCACGGCGACGTGCTACTGGGTTATAAAATAGCCTATGTCATTCCCCGAGATGCCATCTATCTCCTTCCAAATTTTCCTTGCCAAATTTTATCGAAATCCGTTCAGTAGCCGTTTCGGAGACTAGACGGAACAAACAGACAGACAGACAAAATTTTAAAAATGGTTTAGTAGTAGTAGGTATCGTATACAGGGTGTCCCAGAACTCAACGTCAAGCCGAAACGGGGCGACAGGATTGATTGTAAACATCATGAGAAAAATCAGAAAAAAAAAATCTATCCCATGCAGTTTGAAAATTATGGGTATTTAAGTAAAACCTAAAAATTTGGTCAAACTGTAACCATTTTTCGGTTATTGTGGTTAATTTTTATTATTTTGTTCATTTAAACTTTGGAACCGTAACCCTAAATAACATTTCTAAGAATCACAGTCAAAAGTAATGGCACAATTGCCCCAAGTTTCCTAGAATTAAGACTTTGTTAAACTATGAATTTAAAATTTTCAAAATTTGTCGACTTTGAAAGGCCTTCCTTTAAAAAAATGTACTAGAGTGCCTTGGCAAGTGCCATCCACGTATAACGACTGCTCTGAAAGCTGCACTCTGTTAAATGAGATTCAGTTTACCACTGATGAAGTACTTAGTGCGCTCAATGCATTAGATCCTTCTAAAGGCCAGGATCGGATGGTCTACCAGTAACATTCCTTAAACAGACAGCCGTTAATCTGTGTATACCCCTGCATATTATATTTAACTTATCTATTTCACAGAGTAGCTTTCCTCAAGCATGGAAACTTGCAAATATAACCCCAATTTATAAGTCGGGACCTAAGGATGATGTCGTGAATTATCGTCCTATATCGATACTGTCAGCTTTGTCAAAGGTTTTCGAGAGAATAGTTCATAATAAGGTATACCCTCTACTGCACAATACTATTATTCAACAACAACATGGATTCGTCAAAAGAAGGTCAATTACAACCAACCTGGTAACTTTTGTGGACTACCTGTTCAATAACATGGATTCTCGTATTCAAGTTGATACTATTTATACTGATTTCCGGAAAGCTTTTGACAAGGTTGACCATCAGCTTCTCTTGCATAAGATTGCATTCGGTGGTATACGTGGCGATCTACTGAGATGGTTCTCTTCTTACGTTTCTAATAGAACTCAGAGGGTTGTGATAAACGGTTTCATTTCCAGCACCCTAAGTGTTTCCTCTGGAGTGCCTCAGAGCTCCATTTTAGGACCTCTTTTATTCATTATATTTATTAATGACATCAACACATGCTTTCTGAATTCAAAATTATTACTATACGCAGACGATCTAAAAATTTTTAGGCCTGTTAAAAATTTGCACGATTGTCTACTCTTACAGGAAGACCTAGATAGGTTCTCTTCATACTGTTCAATCAATAAACTACAACTTAGCATATCTAAATGTTGCTGTATAAGTTTTACTAAAAACAAAAATATTATCACGCATCCTTACTCTTTAAATAATGTGATTTTAACAAGAGAAACACTAGTGCGCGATCTTGGAGTTCTATTGGATGACAAATTACACCTTGACATTCATATTGGTAAAATTATAAATAATGCCTTCCGTATGTACGGTTTTGTAATGAGATCAGCCACAGAGTTTGTCCGCCCATATACATATCTGTATCTTTACAAATCGTTGATCAGGTCCCGGTTAGAGTACGCTGTTGCGGTATGGAATCCCTTCTATAATAAATACTCAGATGCGATTGAAAAAGTTCAAAGTAAGTTTTTGAAAGCCATGCATTTCCGTTGTTTTCGTACTTGTGCATCTTATAGTTATCTTCTGGATAAATATAAGTTGCATAACCTTAAGGCCAGACGTATTATTTTAGAGACAATGTTTTTATTCGATCTATGCAATAACGCCTGTGATTGTATGGATATTACTAATAGGATTAGCTACGTGGTACCTAGAACAACCATAAGCCGTGGGGTGCGCGCACGACCCCTATTTGCAGTATCTTCTAGTCGTACGAATGCAGGCTTACGAGCACCCCTACGTCGTCTTACTGGTCAATACAATAATCTATTTCAAAATATTGACATCTTCGCTCTTCCAACCAGTAAATTTAGAGGCCTTGTTCGTGACACTATTTTGGATATTGCTCCGTAATATTCTAACTCTTAGACTGTATTTATAATTTCTTTTTTATTTTTTTTATTTTGCATGCCTGTTTAGTGTTAAGTTTGATTATTAATACTTACCTATGTAATTTTATTTTAACTATTACACTGTAAGCGCACATCGCATTAGTTTTATAACTTTTCTTTATAATATGTGGAAAATGTCGTGGGTTATACATTTAATCACTCTGTAGCTCATATTTTATGTAATTTTGTAATGTGTAACCGTTTATTTTCCCAAATAAATAAAATAAAATAAAAATAAAATTTTACAATCCTGATTAAATGCGCCAACTTTTAATGGCACTTGCCAAGGCACTCTAGTAAATTTTTTTAAAGGAAGGCCTTTCAAAGTCGACAAATTTTGAAAATTTTAAATTCATAGTTTAACAAAGTCTTAATTCTAGGAAACTTGGGGCAATTGTGTCATTATTCTTGACTGTGATTCTTAGAAATGTTATTTAGGGTAACGGTTCCGAAGTTTAAATGAACAAAAATAATAAAAATTAACCACAATAACCGAAAAATGGTTACAGTTTGACCAAATTTTTAGGTTTTACTTAAATACCCATAATTTTCAAACTGCATGGGATAGATTTTTTTCTGATTTTTCTCATGATGTTTACAATCAATCCTGTCGCCCCGTTTCGGCTCGACGTTGAGTTCTGGGACACCCTGTATACTTTCATAATATGCATCTAGTAAAAAGCTGTTATTTTGTCATTACAAACAAACACTTCAATTATATTTATTTGTATGTAGACTATTTACATTGGATGCCTCTGACTTCTTAGTGGGTGTAAGAAAATTGAATTTAGCTTTATTCTTTTATATTTTCTCTCGGCGAAATACTTTATCTTGAATTGAACACATTTTAGGGGCACTTTTATAGCCAACATTCGAGTTACAACCAGGGCTTGAAATACCGGGATTTTTGGGAACCGGTACCGTCGGCCTTGTTGTGATACCGGTACCAGAGTAGAACCTGCACTATTGGTACCGGTACAGTAGATAAATATTGAGCCGCCTTTCCAACACGGGCAAGTAATTCCATAACCGTACTGCTTGAACAGTAAAGGATGTGTTATAAAAGCTGGTGGATAATAAATTTTCGTCAACAATTATTTTGTTACAATGTATTATCGTTATTAAAACAACATTATAGGACCAGAGCAAACTAAATAAAAATCGAGTCATAACAAATATTTAAATGCGTAAGTAAATAAATATTTAGTAGTAAAATGGCTTACGGATAGTTACGTGTGGGCAGTTAATAAATCGGAATTAGTCGGAGAGAAATCTAACTTGGAAGTAGCGCTCGCCGGCCGCTCCCGCGGTACCGCTCGCTGCGCTCGCTCGGCTCGCGTGCGTTTGGTCACAGTTCTAACCTAACCCATTTGGTCGAGCTGGCCTGGCTTACTTACTACGACCAATTCGGCTCCCGCGTGGTTGATTGACAGTTCCAACCTAGGTAACCTATAAACTGCCGAACTATTTACGTAACTGGTTATTCCAACATTTTTACTGGCGATTCATTTATTTGCTTGAGTATTTTTTGTACTAACATTGTAGGATTAAATAACCGACCATTTTTTTTTGTCCATGTTTTAATTAAAGCACCCGTCAAAAATAAAGTGTTTTTTTTCAACTGATCATAATAATCCTCCTAATGTTTAAATAACAGGTTGTTAAAATGATTACCCGTTTAAATTTAGTTCCATTTTTCTCTCTCTCATTTTTACCCTAATACACATAAATGGCCTAAGCATCAGCCAGCCAGTTCATTAAATATTGTGTTGAGACACATTGGCTGAATATCATTCAGGCTGGTAGTTGAACGGCGCCGTTTGGCTAAATGGCTAGGCAGTTATCTGAATGGCTAATTAAGCCAGATGGCAGCGACATAGACATGGCCACGAGAAGAAGAAGAAATTAAAAGATCATTTACTTGTAAAAACCGACTGTTACCTACACGTCGCTAAATGAATCCCACTGTATTTACTGCCCCGTTGGTATCATGGTCGCAAGCACGACTGCTGAGCATGGGGTCCTAGGTTCGATTCCTAGGTCGGGTAAAGTGTTATTGGACTTTTCCATGAGGAATTTCTCAGTAGCAACCCAGAGTTTGGAAGTTGGTGGTATGATACCAACTTCCAAAAACGGCGTTGGTCCTGCAACTGATCTCTCCCGGTCTGTCGGATTGCCGTACCATCGGACTGTGAGAGTAAAGGAACAGAGAGTGCATTTTGTGTGACTCCGTTGAGATGGGCCCCCGTGACCGAAACCGGTCGGGAGGATATTATTGTTATTAAAAAAAATCGCACAGGTCGATCGATCAGGTTAAGCTACGCTTGCCGCAGAGAGTCCGTAGATGGGTGACCATCTTCATACACCGAGCCCCCCCCACGTGCCTGTCATTCTTGGATCTTTGACAGTCGTTACGGGTTGTCAGAAGCCCGAGTCTGACAACCAGTTTTACCAAGGTGCATCGTATTACCGAGTAACTGGGTAGTGGAGGTCAGATAGGCAGTCGCTTCATGTAAAATACTGGTATTCAGCTGCATCCGGTTAGGCTGGAAGCCGACCCCAACATAGTTGGGAAAAGGCTAGGCAGATGATGACTGTGTATACTCACGAGACTCCGAGGGGGTTTTCGTTCCAGAGCTTCAGCACAGCGGTAAGTAGCCTGGCGTGGCAGCACCATGAAATTGCCGGAGAGGTTCGCGAGATGTTGAACAGCCTCTGAAATATGGCCTCCTGACACTTTTTTATCGTGAAATTCGGACTCCTGATAAACCAAGAAGTTAGAACCATATGGTTTGAATAGACTTATTCTCCATGTTTTATATGATTCTCTAGAAATGTTTTAAGGATCTAGTAAGGCTTTCAGACTGTGTAAGCAATGACCTTGAAAGAGAGATTAAAACCTCCAAAAACCCTTAAACCTTCTAATAGTCATGTTTGTTTTCTTCCTGTGCGAGTCCCAATAAATACTTTTTCAAATGAAAAAACACTTCCTAAAAAGAAATCTTTTTAGGAAGTGTTTCTTTTTTATTTGACAGCTGTCAATACTACAAAAGAAAAACTTTCGTCCGTCGTAATACAGAAGCCCTAGCACGAACGCGCGACGTAAACATAATGTAAACTCGAACGATTTTTGAACCGAAAATACAACTTTCCTATAACATTTTGGTTTAAATTTTTGCAACAAGCTCTATGATAAAGTCTTGTACTAAATATAAAAATAAAACTGTCATCACATAGAAAAACTAATAGTGACTTTAAATACAATTATTAATATCTATTAAATTAGTGCAACCAAAATTAGAATTATGCGAAATAACATTTTTTTCATAACTTCTAAAATGTTTCCTACTAAAATATTTCTGGCCTGATCAAGATATATGTCTAATTTCTTAAAAAAAAAACTTTTTTACATTTTATCTAAGATATGATTATCAGCTGCGCCGCCAAAAAATTACGCTTGAGAAATTCACTCACATGTACATAACATAACTTTCACCAGTTATGTTTAAGTCACATGTACTAGAGGGCGAGCCCAATGCCATCAACGCGGAAAAAATCCAGAGACTCGCGAACTGCTACTGAGAAAATTCTGATGGAAACCCAATAACACTTTGCCCGACGGAATTGAACCTTGGACCTCATGTTCAGCAGTTACGCTTGCGACCACTAGACCAACGAGGCAGTCATATGAATAAACTCTTAAAAAAGTAAATGTTATGTGCGAAACATGTATTTCAGAGTTTGAAATCGTTCATATTTACGTTACGTTAAGGCTGATCACACGCTACAACACGCCACGCGACGGGGCGCAGATAACGCGCCTTCACGCGTGATTCTTTACATACATATTCAATAAAAACGCGGTTCCGCACTGCGAATTTGGCTGCGTTTTCCGTCCCCGTCGCGTGGAGCGTGTGTGATCTGTCTTGCACCGTGCGTTCGTGCTAGGCCCACTAAACAAAAATTCGATATTTACCATATCCAGTATACAGTTGTCCATGATGTATCTCCGGAACTTCTCTAGAAAGATCTTCCGTGTTGAGGGTACCATGTTTGTACCGTCTGTGTTGTCTAGAAGAAGTAGAAGAAACTGGAGCTGTTGGATAAATAAAATATAAGTTTATTTGTAGTGTTAATTAAGGTCTAGAGTAGTCAATACTGGACAATATAAGAAGTCCCTTAAAAAAAGGAGGCTCCTTTTATATGAGGTTATTGTTAATTGGATTTCTAAACAAGATAAAATAAAAAAATAAAAAGATTCCATGTATTCTTTTGAGATGTCAACGACTGTTGTTAGTGTTGTAACAAGAAGTGAGTTGCGAAACTGTTTTCTTATGTTATTTAAACGTGTTTAAATACGGATGCCTATTACGTCTGTAAAGTTGATAAAAAAAAAAACAGATTTTAAAATAGATATTTCAAATTACTTCAATGCGAAAATGACGTTTTGCGAAAGTGACATTGTGAGAAAATGACGTTTTGAGAAAATGACGTTGTGCGAAAATGACGTTTTGCGAATGTGATATTATGCGAAAGTGACCAAATTTTTCACAGTGACATTGTGCGAAAGTGACGTTCTGCGTCAAGACCTAACTACGGTCGAAGTACCCCACAAAAAAATCAAACAATTTAATTTATTTTTTGTTTTTTCATATTTAGATATCGATGGCCATCGCGTCTGCGGAGTTTAGCTAGTCAATTTAAAATAACCCTATATATTGTCCACTATCGACTACTCTTAAGTATAAAAATCTGCTATGATTCTCAAATAAAAACATGTCCTTCAAATGCTCTGCAGTTTAATGAAGTTAACAGGTCTTTAATTTTACACAAAGCACCTTTTTTCCCCGACCTTCACAATTGCTAACAAAAAACAGACCTCACTGATCTAAACAAACATGAACACTGTTGCCCACACGGAAGCCATATAACTTTCTCCAGCTTTCCACCCTTGAAAGAACTCCTCCAATAAATCTCTTTAATATATTCTAGAAGCATGAAAAATGAGGAATTTTCTTGCCAAATTAGTTTGGAAATGTCGAAATAATGCCGTCGCTAGTTCCGTGAGCAACAGTCCCCTCTAAGGCCTCGGCCAGGGTGATGAGCTTGCGCGGGTGCTAAGGCGCGCACAGAGTATCAAACATTATGAAACCGCCTTTTGTGTCCATAGTGTAGTGACTATGGCGGGTGCTTTGCGTGAAGTTACTGATCGACCAAGCTAGCGAGCGATCGTCTATTGTTTTTCACTGTGACAACACGTCTACATTCTTCATTTCATTCCAGAATTTCAGATAATTATCAAATTATGGTAATACAAACTCAATGTCCTACAAAACAAAGTTCAAATTCCATTGCAACCGGATTTTTAAAACTTTTTTATTACAAACGGTCAATCAAAAATCGACTTTACCGTTATAACGCTTTAGTAGATTGTTAATTAAGTGAAAATTATCTAAGATTGCAAAGTACAGTGCCCGCGTAAAGAACTTGAGATTGCACTGTAGTCACCTAATTTCGACCGCTACCGCGCCCGTTACTGCGCCCGCTACCGCGCCGCCACGCGCCGCGCGTTCATCCTAAACGAGACCCAAGAGACAAAGGCAGTTATTGGTGCAATAGCTACCCTCTGCCAGAATTTTGCATAACAATTGCGGTCACAGTGGGAATGCTGCCAAAAACCTAACGTTCCCCGTGACCTAGGTATTGGACCGTGAACTTTATGATTCAGGCCTTGCTCAGGGTCGAGGGTTTGGCACATGCCTAGACGCTTAAGGCTGGTAATTTACTGGCAGCTGGTCAACATTTTTTTGGTCGTAAAAGTAGGTACATGCAAAACGGATATAATTTTAGTGATGATGCAATTAAGTTCTTTATTTCGTTGTATAAAAATGATGTGAAAGCACCGTAATTATTCTTCAAACCAGCTGACCCGACATACTTTTCATGCTTATCCAACAAATGCCATAGAAAACAGGACGTTCGGTTTGTCCCAAATTTGAAAATCTTCCAGTAAACTTTTCCAATTTCTCTTTCTAAAAAAACTTAATTCGGTTGTTAAGCCGTTTGTGTCGAAAGTCTGACAGGCAAACAGTCTTACCAAGGGGTATCGTGTTACCCAGTAACTGGGTTGTGAAGTTCAGATAGGCAGTCGCTACATGTAAAATACTGGTATTCAGCATAGTTGGGAGAAGGCTAGGCAGATGATAATATATTATAAACTTAATTCGGACTATCACGAACATTTTAAAACAGCCAAATCGGTCCAGCTGTGCTCAAGTGATGCACTTACGAACGAGCATCTTTTGATTTTTGAACGTTATCTGACGATAATCAGAACAGCTTTCGATGAGGTTTGCCAGCGGATATACTTTATTTATTGACCAAAATCTTGGCGAGGCATGCCATTTACATGTTAACCATTAACACCTTATAATCAGGCAAAGATGGAGGTTTATCAGCCTAGCTTCTGCCCGCGACTTCGCTCGCGTTAAAGTCGTAAGACACCGAGAGTTCCATGTATACTATGTTTGTAGTTTTAGTCTCAGCAACCTTCGGTTTCGGCCCACCGCGTCGTATCGCATCGCCCGCCCGTGCTTTTTCCTCGTTTTCGCTTAGCGTTCTTCCTGACTTTCAATTTCTTTTTGCTCGGCTGCTAAGTGTCGTTGCGTGATGTTAAATAACCTATAGCCTTCCTCAAGAATTGGGCTTCCAAATGCAAAAATATTTTTTTAAGTCCGACTGGTAGTTCTAGAGATTAACGCGTTCAAACAAAAAAAAAAAAAAAAACTATTCAGCGTTATTATTAGTATTTTATTAATATAGATAAATATTAATATAGGTGAATAGTATAAATTACTTAGCAATACGAATTGGTGAAATATACGAGATGACAAAACATAAAACATTTTCTCAAAACATTTATCTCTGACAATAGTGTCCGAAGTTTGGACTTCATTTAACTAAGTCATCAACTGGACTTGTTCCAAGTATGTGGGCTGCACTTATTTTTATCACTTTTCTATTTATTTGGTTTGTTCTTCTTACATAACTACGGATGAGGGTCGGTAACTTATTGTGTGTACAGTACCCGGCGATAAATATTGCACATCGATCTTTGGAAAGAGACAATCGGCTAATTTCGGCTTCGTAGAGCGTTATCTCTGTCGCACGAAATACAAACAGTCCGGTATCTATTAGGAGCTGTTAAAACAATTATGATTTGCTTCTTTTGATAATTCTTTTTATTCTTTGTATAAAATACACCAATTTTTCTATAAATGATTGCTTTAGGTTGGGGTAAAATAAAAAGGTTCCCCTATTTTTCCTAAAGATGCCATAGTACAACTTTAAATTATTTAAATTTGGGGGTGTTAACAACTCTAGATATATATTTTGAACTGGACGCGACCGCACTCTGTCGCACTTGAACAACGACTGACAAAACGTCAGTTAACATCACATAGGTAGTGTGCGACAGAGATAACGCACTACGAAGCCGAAATTAGCCGATTGTTTCTTTCCAAAGGTCGATGTGCAATATTTATCGCCGGGTACTGTACTCGTCGCAAAAGAAATGTCAAGTGTATTTTAGTGCCAAAATGTCTCATTATAGTTTTGACATAATTATAAATATTTATTTATTTTTATTATTTTCGGAAGTCTTACAGACTTATAAAACTATAATAACAAAATATATAACTAAATTGCTAATTACAAGCCTCCACAGATAGATACCAAAATTACTACTTCATAGTCTACAAGTTACATCTTATCTTCTACTCTATTCTATTAGTAATGGCCTCAAAGCAAGCAGGAGTAATTAGCATATACTCCTGGGACATAGACCTCCTCTCAGTGAGAGGGAGTAGTCCTCTCACTGAGAGGAGGCCTGTGTCCCAGCAGTAGGAACATTATAGGTTGATTATGGATAGATAGAGCTAGATAGCTATTAAAACAACATGCTGACCTGCACTTGTTCCAAGGGTGCGATGGCCTTCGTGATCTTACTGCAATCCTCCCTGTACTGTGCCTCGATCGTGGCATCGTCTTGTGCTGACGTCATCAACTTCGATATCTTGTCTGAAATTATCAAAATTTTGCCGATCACTTGTAGGAGTGTTGTGTTCGTTGTTTTGAAATAATATTTTTATGCTGTAAGTTGATCTTTTAAGACACTTTAAGGCCGAGATCTATAATAAACCTTACTTAGCATGAGTTTTAACTACGACATTTGCATTAAGAAAGAAATAAAATACATTTATTAAGAGTTAGTGGTAGTTAAATGCTGTGATAATATTTGTATTCTCTAAACATATATTATAATTTAACACCGTACTACCTTAACAAAACAATACATTCTAACAATAGTAAGCGATCATAAGCTTTAGGGCAAAGCGGCATACGACCACGGCTATCCTCTGAACATCACTCATCATCTGCCTAGCCTTTTCCCAACTATGTTGGGGTCGGCTTCCAGTCTAACCGGATGCAGCTGAATACCAGTATTTTACATGGAGAGACTGCCTATCTGACCTCCACAACCCAGTTACTAGTCAATATGATACTCTTTGGTAAGACTGGTTGTCAGCGTTTCGGTCTTCTGATGACCCGCAACGACTGTCAAAGATCCACGTATGACAACCGGGACCAACGGCTCAACATGCTTTCCGAGACACTGAGGGGTCTCGGTGTGTATAAGATGGTCACCCATCCACGGACCAACCACGGCAAGCCTCTGAACATCACTATGACTATGTATTGAATCGCAAACAATGTGGAGGGAAATTTTGAAATTGGAATGGCAGGCCCACGCCACAATTGACAACATTTCATATTTTTAACCTGCATGTATTCTTACGTTATATAAAAGTAAATTCAAATCTAGGGCACCCATATTTTTTCGTTTTTCGAAATTATGTACTTTTCATTCATAATTTTAACTTTGAAATTCGGTGTATTCTAAAAAGACGTAAGTGCCAGATGACGTCAGCCTTACGGTAAAACGGCGATATTACCACAGTATAATATACTTCTTAGGTGACATTGACATGTCTTGTTTGATGTAATGTTTTCAATCAAAGACATTGGAATGCGTAAAGGTAACTAACTACCTCATTTCGCCGTTTATGTGACGTCATCACATGTTTTTTGATTTTTATATTTTTTCTCAGAAATTTGGAAATAAAAAAAAGGTTGCACTCCGGGAGTGCCGGCAGAAGTGAAAACGATTAACGTTGAAATAAACCAATTATTAATTGAATTAATATAACTCATTTTTTTTCACTAGTTCAGCGTCCCTTTTTTCATTAATAGATGCACTTTGTTCAATTTCCATATTTTAAACACTTTATATACACGAATGTTACGAATACACAGCAGTGTGTCCACGTCCACTTCGACTTCGACTTCGACTTCGACTTCGACTTCGACTCCGACTCCGACTCCGACTCCGACTCCGACTCCGACTTTGACTTTGACTTTGACTTTGACTTTGACTTTGACTTTAACTTTGACTTTGACTTTGACTTTGACTTTGACTTTGACTACGACTTCGACTTCGACTTCGACTTCGACTTTGACTTCGACTTCGACTTCGACTTCGACTTCGACTTCGACTTCGACTTTGACTTCGACTCAGACTTTGACTTTGACTTTGACTTCGACTTCGACTTCGACTTCGACTTTGACTTTGACTTTGACTTTGACTTCGACTCCGACTTTGACTTTGACTTTGACTTCGACTTTGACTTCGACTTTCGACTTTCGACTTTGACTTCGACTCCGACTTTGACTTCGACTTCGACTTCGACTTTGACTTTGACTTTGACTTCGACTCCGACTTCGACTTCTACTTCGACTTTGACTTCGACTTTGACTTCGACTTCGACTTTGACTTCGACTTTGACTTCGACTTTGACTTCCACTTCCACTTCCGCTTCCACTTCCGCTTCCACTTCCACTCCATCCAATCCATCCATCCATCCATCCATCCATTGTCGTGTGTCACTAAACTTGGTTCACTTCGGTTGGCGCCGCCGTAGAAAGAGAGGCGGGGGGGGGGGGGGGGGGGGAATCTCTCCTGACGGTCACGTGTCCTGACGCGAGTTTAACAGTTTTTACCCATTACAAAAAGTGCTCAACGCCGCTAAAGAAGTTTTGACTTCAAAAAATAAAATAAAAATATATTTGAACTCAGGATACGAAAATAAAGAAATAGTATTTTTGTTTTAAGGTCGTGTCAGGTTTGAAATGTTGTCAATTGCGGCGATAAGTCCCCTCTTTGAGGAGTGGCTGGAGAGGCGTCACGGCGTCCTCACCTTCCGCCTAACGCAGGTCCTCACCGGACATGGCTGCTTCGGGAGGTTCCTGTTCCGGATAAGGCGGGAGGAAACGCCCGGGTGTCACCATTGTGTGGATCGCCCGGAGGACACGGTGGAGGCACGTTGTTTTCCACGCGCGCCTCAAAGAGATGTCAGTACTCAGTACTACTATACTATGTAGTACGGGGTCCGCTAGGGCCGCTGCCTGCCGGGGTCGCGGGTTGATCGAAAGAGAGATACCGTGGCCCCTGGCACAGGCAACTGAAGGAACACGGGTGTGTTTTAGTCAGTAAAAGTCTGACAGGCCCTCTCGCTCCGCCCAGAGCGGGAGAAGTTATTTGATAATTTCCTACCAAAAAAAAAAGGCCCCTTCGTACCACCCAACATCGGACAGTGCGAGTGAGGTAACAGCGAGTGCAGCACCTGTGTCTGTGTAGGTACACACTTGTGCACTATATCTCCCGCGTAGAAGAATAGTCTCCGTTGAGATTACTTCCAAATAATAATATTTTCAAAATAGATTATAACTGGCCAGTCTCTCATATATAAATACTTTTTTTCGCAATACTTTCTGAGTGGCCTGGTAGTTGCATTTACCCCAACATGGGACTAATGCGACTTTTTCTGCCCGCATGGGTTATTTATTAAGATTTTAAGCAAATATTACAGATTTTTGACATAATTTTAGGTCAAAGCTAATCTCCAATATATACTTAATCATATAGAATTAATATATTATACAATAAAGTAAGGTGGACATTTTTGACAAAGGTTTAAAGATTAAACTTTTTTTTTAGTTGCAATAGCCCCCATTGACCTTATAACGAAATGCGTTTAGCACAAAAAAAATGAAAACATCTTTCTGTTTCTGTCAATCGTTAGAAGATGACAGAGATGATGATATATAAAATCAAAAATGTCCTAATCATTTATAGTAATACAGACGATAAATATCATGTCTGAATACTTAAATAGAACAATACCTGTATCTGCAGGCGCGAATGGTGAACGGTTAATGGTCCCCTTCTCAGTCATTTCTGTAAATAAATGATATTTGTGTTACCCCAGCGCCCCCAGCTATTCTGCAAATGGCGTAAACTATTTATTTGTATGAGTTATGTATGTTTTTTTTTGGGAGTCTCATTCTTCAAAATTCAAAAGATACATTGGTACTTGTTTGGATTTGAACCCACAACAACAGGATCTAGATTGCATACATTATTTTATCGCTACACTTTCTCTTTTATCATCACAGAGTTGTTACCAGCTATCCTAGGATCAGTCTCTCCATGCACAGCAGTGGGTCGCTGCCACCACGCCTTCCTGATCATTGTCCGCAGCACTGTGTCATCTGGACACTTGACGTTCAGGAAATTGTCGAAACTGAAAGTAGAATTCCAGCTTAAAGGAGTTTAGTCAATAAGTACAGTAACAGTACCTGACAAGTAATAATGTCACATGAGTTTTAAGTTCTTCAAACTGAACAGACAGCCATGCTGCTGGGGAGTTTGTTGCGCTACTTCTTCTTCTCAGATAAGTTGTGAAGGGCGGGCGTTTTGGGATACTGTTATATGTAATTTTGACGGTTATCAAGTGATGATCGCAGCTTAGTTTGAATAAATGAAGATGATGATGATTTTGAGATGTTTTAGGATGCATGAAGAAGCCTACTCGTGTAACGCAGTTTGTTCCGCCAGTTACTCAACTGAACCGAGCGCTCGGTGCATCCTGGGTAGTCGCACCCATCACCTTATTTGAATGGCCAATTCTTTCCTTGCGGTGGTAGGGCTAACGCCCGCCTGGTTTGAGACCACCCTCCCACCGGAGTCTGGCGTCAAGCAGCCTGCTGTGTTTCGTCGATACGTAGGAGTTCCAGAGCCTTACGCATCTTCTGGGCACGCTCGTTCCATCATAGACCTCATCCATCACTTTCCATCTTCTTAGCTTGTCGATAGCAATCTAAATGTACTCGGCCCAGAATTCGGCCACTTGTTTGGCGCCATCACTAGCGTCCATCAGTTCCTGTAACGTGCAGCTGACAGGACACGCAGGGCACGATATTAAGTGTCCCATCGTTTGTGGAACAGCATTACATTTACACTCCAAGGCGGAGTCGTCTATAAATCTCCACCTGAACAGGTTTTCCTTGCTTCGGCCAACCTGGGTCCGGGGTCTGTTTAAAGACTTCCAGGTTACCCAAGGTAACTCATGTCCAGGTGGGAGGTCCTCAGCTCACTTTATATCAGGCGTGATCGAGGTCAAGAGCGTGCACATTCACCATAAAATAAAAAAAAATGACTTTTGATTTTGAATTGTGCTAGGTACTCACGCAATGACTACGTTTCCCGGCGACTCACTGGCCATTTCAAAATCTTACAAAAAATATTGGTGGAAACAGAGTGTCGACTCTGTCACTCATATGTTGTAAGCTGTAAAGATGTTTTGGCGCATGGGCCAAAACTATCACCTCCTTTTTTTTCAATACATTTCACAAATGTTTCTCAACAACGCCAACGTCATTCCAACGTCAAAAGATCATAATAGCAGTGTACAGTACCCGGCGATAAATATTGCACATCGACCTTTGGAAAGAAACAATCGGCTAATTTCGGCTTCAAAGTGCGTTATCTCTGTCGCACACTATCTATGTGACGTTTTGTCAGTCGTTGTTCAAGTGCGATAGAGTGCGGTCGCGTCCAGTTCAAAATATATATTTAGAGTTGTTAACACCCCCAAATTTAAATAATTTAAAGTTGTACTATGGCATCTTTAGGAAAAGGAGGGGAATCTTTTTATTTTACCCCAACCTAAAGCAATCATTTATAGAAAAATTGGTGTATTTTATACAAAGAATAAAAAGAATTATCAAAAGAAGCAAATCATAATTGTTTTAACAGCTCCTAATAGATACCGGACTGTTTGTATTTCGTGCGACAGAGATAACGCTCTACGAAGCCGAAATTAGCCGATTGTCTCTTTCCAAAGAACGATGTGCAATATTTATCGCCGGGTACTGTACGCTTTGTGACAGTGTCTTTGAATCTGTAAGTCTTCTATCAACAATAGCACTAGATTAAAGAAACAAAAACACGTCACTCAAGTGGCCGCGATTGCATATAACTTTATTATAAACCTTAACATGAAGTTTATTATCGTTTGCAATATATTTACTACTTTGATTGAAAAGTAAAAGTATTTTTAAATAAGAACAAAACTATTCATGTAGAAATAAAACGTAATATCTAGGTAATAAGGTTGAAAAAAAACTGTTGCGAAATAAGACCACAAAACTATTTGTGGTCTTATTTTTCCGGCCATTTTTGATGCGCTCAACGGGAATCTAGTACTATTGTTGATTGAAGCTAGACGTGGAAAATGATGAAGAAGATTGTTTTATGCCAGAATGCCGTACTAACGTGATTTTATTGAAGAACACGTATTTCACGAGATGGTGTCTGGTCTCCCGGTGTTGCATCAATCCACACAGTACGTACACACCTTCTATTTGCTGGTTGAAGTACATGTCCTGTAAATATTATCAATTGTTTTATAACCAATATTGTAGTGCACTACAGGACAATATATTACATAATTTAATTAAGTAATTTGACAGCCATTTGCGAGATTGCCAACTTTCAGAAAGCACCTTCTTAAATATAAATAACCGTACCTGTGAAACTAAGTCAAAGAGGAGGCATTCCCGAACCACACAATGTTCTAAGACATCACACAGAGCAGACTCGTCCAGGAAGGTCCACAGTAAGTCAAGCATGGTGCAGAGTCGAGGCGATGGTTGCGCCAAGAATTTGCCTGCGAGGCCCACCTGCAGACAAAAGAACAGTCAACATCACGCCTGTAATCTATGCAGGGTTCAGCAGACGTGTACCTAAAGTATGGTGACCAAAGGAGATAAGTAACCATAGTCGTCGGATATACATAGTTGAAGTTTAGTAGAAGCCGATGGATGTTTTCGAATAAAATTTAATTCATGAATAGGAAACAAACAGTTCATTTATCCAAAAAACATTCATCGGTTTCTTACTAAAGTTCAACTATATCCGACGACCCTGGTTACTTATCTTTTTTGGTGACTGTAAACCCACAAGTCGCCAATCTATTGCCATCAACCGGGCACAAATCCAGACTCCGCGCTGCTATTGAGATATTCCTGATGGAAAAACTCAATAACACTTTGACCGAACCCAGGAACACTCAGGGCCCTATAATTCACTAAAACCACGTCAATTTCTTAACTAATCCCGCCAATCTCGCGGTTTCGTTTATTGTATTATAGAGAATAAGGACCCTGTAGTTGCGCTTGCGATCACGAGACCAAGGGTACTAATTACGCGAAACGCGGTATCTGAAGCAATCAACGGCCGCGATGACTGCATTCTACCTATTTGTGTAGGTAAATATTTTGGTCTGCCTTTATACTGTACTAAAGTGACAATACAAATACATACCAAAAACTGGCAATTTTGTACTACATCGAATTTAATTATTAAGAGATTGCTGGATGTCCCGCGCGTCCAATATAACAATGCTTTCAGGATGTTTTTGAGGCTGCCTCGTTACTGTAGCGCGTCGAACATGTTTGCGCAAGCCTGCACCGACGGCTTCTATGTAAGTATACGCAAAGGAACGGCGTCGCTTCTGAGCAGGGACCGGCCAGATACTCGTTGAAAGGGTTTTTGAAGGGGTTTTTTTAGGGTCCATATTGGCTCAACTAAAGTTCTTTACCCGAAATTGTTCTTCCTAACGATTTGTATCCCGAATGATCACTATTTCTAAAATTTTTCATCCTAAAGTTTTCATTCATACTATTTGTAGTGCTACCGGCGATGTTCATAACACTCATGTTTCCGAAAATTGTAATTAATAATATCATTAATGTAAATATTTTAAACTCCTACTGTTTTTATCATAACGCTTTTATCCCTAAACATAATTACCATAATATTTTCATGGCCTGGGAGTTTATACGGGTAAGTAATATATGATATAATTACAAAACCTCTAATATTTACAAGATATAACAACTGAACCTTTAATTTTATTTGATATAATGATCAGTTAATATAGTAAACGATTGATATAATTTTAATGTAACTAATTTCTATAAGAATAACAGACAATTAATATAAAATCGTTTGATATACCACTCAATAGACATAAAACCTATTTAGTCTAATATGATAAAAACTTTTTTTTGCATCCTATGTCATCCTATGTCGATGGAGCCCCGCTTCGCGGGGCCCCTATTTCTGTGTAAAGGGTTTAAAGTAACCTAACCAAACCGAACCTCGGGGTGCCCTTCGCTCTTGCATCCTATGTCGACGGAGCCCCGCTTCGCGGGGCCCCTATTTCTGTGTAAAGGGTTTAAAGTAACCTAACCAAACCGAACCTCGGGGTGCCCTTTGCTCGCTTTTGCATCCTATGTTGACGATCTAAACAAAAAAGATATGACTTTGAATAATAGTGTAAAAGATGGTTATGTTGAGAAAATATAGGAAAACAAATAAAAGTATAATAGATGTTTATTGCTACTGACATTATGAAGTTGAATGATTCGGAATTATGAACATTAGAGACAGAGTAGTTAGGAATTGTGATTGTTAGGATGAAAAATGTTAGGAAGAACATTTTCGGATTTCCAATTATCGGAGTTGAAAATTTAGGTGAACTTTGGCGCACCCGTTTTTTTAAGCGCTTCGAAAAAAAAAACCCTATGATACATGTTACACCTTCGAACGGGTGTAGTTAACCCATTACGAACGGGTTACCCTTTCAACACCCTGTAACACTGTAACAGGGTAAGCCATTCCAACTCAAGACATTGTAATATGCACTGTTTACAACCTATATTAGTTTGAAAATTGCATAACCACGACCGCACGTGACATCGTACTGCGCCCGGTGGTCCGCCAATCTTGCGTGTACCGACTTGCCGAGCGACTTGTAAGGCGCTGCATGGGTGCAAGTATCCCCCCACCTACATGCAGCTCAAGTTTATTAGGTAAATTCCAGGGTAACACGAAAAAAAGCTTTTCGAGAAGGTAACCTCTTCAAAGGCTTAAGTCATTCAAGGGGTTAACCCCTTCACGTGGTTACCTTAATAAAGGTGTTAACCATTTCGCTGGGTTTCGAGGATGTAACTCGAACAAAAGGTAACACTGCGATATGAGTTACCCCATGTACGGGTTACCCTGTCCAAAGGCTTAACTCTTAAGCGGGGTTGTCCGGTCCCTGCTTCTGAGAAGAGTGAGGCCTCATAAAAGCATCCTGAAAACTGTAGCCGAGCGCTTCGGCTCTTCGATTGTACAACAGTTTGTGCAGAGGATGATTTTTACCAACAGTAGGCAATAAGTTATTTTTTGTTTGTTACTAACACTATATGGATATTTTGTGTCCGAAATAAAGCTATTCTATTCTATTAACGTTTTAAACACGTAAACCTTCTGGAATAAATTCTCTACATGATTTCTCTACCCGGTCGCGTCGGATTGCCGTCCCATTGGACTGGAGTGAGGGAAGAGAGAGTACACCTGTTTTTGCCGCGCCGTACGCTAATCTCCGTTGAGATTGGCCACAGTGGCCGAAATACGGTCTGGAGGACTTCATCGTTCAAATCTGACATATTTGCTGATGACGTCTGCCAGGTATCTAATTATAAATTACTTGATTGGCTGGTAAGAGTGGGTTCACATCAATAGTAAAGTCTGTCATGAAAATGTGCTTAATCACGATTGTAATAAGGTCTAAATTCATTATTGCTTAACCAAGTAATGTACGAAACCCTCTGTACCTCGGGAAGGAAATAGGAATGAAACTAATGACAATTCGCTCGTCACATTTTCCCTAAGTAAGGCTTACAAATTGAGTTAGCGTGCTCTTAGTGGGTTCCACGAAACACTCTAGACAGTAGACGGGTTAATTTCAATTTAAGAACGCCATTTCTCAGAGCTAGCCCAAATCCTAGAATATTTTTAAACCAAGCTAAAAGGTCAGCGGAATCACAGGGCAGCGACTGATTTAGAAACGATTTTAACCTTTAGAGGATATTATACTGTTGTTCCTGTTACTAAATCCTGACTAATCCTGTAGGTATCTATTCTTATATCTTAGTTATAAATATTTTTTTTTCTGTTATTGCACTTACTGTGTATTGTCTCTGCATCACCCTAAGGTAGACTGGTAGAAAATACCCAAGGCATTAAGTCCGCCTTTGTACAGTTTTTTTACTTGTGCATAAAGTTTTAATAAATAAATCGGATAATTGGTCTCTTTACTTACAAGACAAACGGAATGTAGTATACTAAATGGAAGCATGTAAGTAAATAAATAATATCAATATCAGAAAAGCAGTCACAAATAACACAAAGTCGGGTTAGTTACACCGTTTATAACTCAAGAACGGCTGAACCGATTTTTATGATCCTTGATTTGTTGGATTTGTCTCCGCCCCGAATAGCAGAATAACTATTAAAACATGGGAAAAAGTCACGAAAAAAAATTAATTTAACTCATTTTCTCATATATTTCGTATAGAACGGCTTTTTTGATGGTATCTCGAGAATGGCTTGATTGATTTCGATAAAAAATTGTTTTCCTTTATCGAAAACTTTCCTCGTGCATTGGAAAACTTAAACATTTGTTAATTCTGAGGCGGTACGAAGTTCGCCGGCTCAGCTAATCATACATAAAGTAAAGTCAGGTTACGCTCTTTTCAAGGTGTGCAAAAAGTTTGGCAGTTTAATTGTATTCTAGAATAATCAAGTACTTACTTCGACTTTTTTACTCAATATAGTGAAGTTTGCTGCTACTTATCACAATACTTTTGTACAGAAGCTAGCACCATCAAGCTACCCGAAACTGTCAAATTTTCCCAATCAACTTTGAACCTTACGCTTTAGCGATAAAGTTGAAAATGAAAATCTATTAAATAAATTTGACAGATTGTAGTAGCTTGATGTGCTGGCATCTGTACACAGGACACATTACTTTTGTCAACACTTTTCATACAAATCAACCGTGTCACCGCTTACTCGCACAACGATAAAAGTCGTATAGAAACAAGAATAGGCTTAAAAGGCGGTCCGTGATAGAATTTGTGCGCTCAACGCACTTTCGGCGTCACCACTTTTACTAGTACTGGCGTTTCCAGACGCTGCCGGCGACCCCATGCTCTGTGGTAGTAATAAAAAAAGGTTACTAACAAAATTCTCATCCCTGCTTTTCATATAGAAGTCTGCGGCGAATTGGTCGGCGTGTAAGCTCCTGTTCTTCAAGCCGAGGAGACCCCGGAAACGAGGCAGCAGTTCTGCCACCACCACGTACGACAGACGGAGAACACCGCCCAGTTCTACCACTACCAGCCGGGATAGGGACATTAGGAACGCCTGAAAAGGATAGATGATTTGATGGCATAGAGGAATCTGTGAAAATAGGAGGTGTCTTCTCATAAAAAGAAAAGAATGAGAATACTGACAATAAATCAAAAAGTTTTGGTACATAGTATTAGTTTCGTAATAGCCTAGGAGAGCAGTGGTGGCCCAGTGGCGTATTTCCATTCTACAGCGTTATTGGAAAAATACCAACAACCTCTTAATCGCGAAAAAAAATCAGCTGTTCTCTACATTTTGACGAGTTATACGAACGTAAGTGTAGGGAACAGCTGATTTTTTTCGCGGTTTGAGGTTAGGTCCCATAGTAAAAGTTGTTCATAATGATGAGTACAATGACCTCTTAAGAGGTTGTTGGTGTTTTTCCAATAACCCTGTATAGAAGGCCAGAGCCCTGATTCACAAACATACGACAGGCTATCGTATCGAAAACCTGACATTTGGATAACCTGATTTGACTTCCCCTCAACAGCAAATAGCTGTTGGAAGAATAGTGGGCGTCTATTTGATTTAAACTGACAAAATTTTCGGGTTTTGGACTTGTGAACAGCGTTGAGAAGACTCCTACGATAACAATGATTAATGTTCGATACGATACGGAAGCGTATCGAGTGTTTGTGAATAGCTATGCTGGACGCAAGAGTGTGAAACTAATCGCGTATGGATTGGAAATCACTTTTTTACTAAGGTCTTCCAATCTATACGCAAAAACTATCTTATTACATACAGTGCCAGTACGAATACGGACTAATCGTGTATATATTACGCGAGCAGTTACATGCTCGGCATTTTAATGACCTCCATATATATTATATTCTCCGTATATAATCCGTATGTACTCCGTATACTTATATAACTTCGTAAAAGATTAAGTCATATCAAACACAAATGGTAGTTTTACATTGTAAAGGATTATAATAAAACTGATTACAGTTTTATTATAATCGGACACCAGCCCGTATTACCTACCTACATGTATTAACATGTAGGTAGGTAATACGGGCTGGTGTCCGCAACTCCACGTCAATTCGCGTATTTCAATAATAATAGCGTATAATCCTGTGGAGCATAGCGTAACATGCTTATTTTCTGCATTTTTATTCTAAAATAAAAGAAATAACCAAACAAACGATGAGGGCGCCACTGCACGGTCACTTATTATTATCACTAAAGACTACTCAAAAGCTTTTCAATCGAATTTTCCAGGCATTAGGTACCTTTCTGGACATCTTCTTCACCTCTGTGCTCTGGGCATCGACGATGGCGTGTGGGGATCCCGGTTGGGTATACACGGACCCTGAGCTGTGGATCCGCAACGCCACCTCCTCCTCAGCTACTTTCGATGTCTCTGACTTCGCCTTGTTGAGACAAAGTTAGACTCCTCTAGTGTTTGTTATTTTTGATCATAACTGGCTACCCTAAGCCTTGTTAGGCAGAAGTGTACCAACAGTGCCAGATAGAAAAAACGTAGAAATACCAGGTAGAAAACCTAATAACCCTTTGCCCGACCTGGGATTCGAACCCAGGACCTCATGCTCAGTAGTAGCGCTTATGACCACTAGACCGACGCATTACTACTATAGTCCGCGCGGAACAAGTTGGCCGCGCCTTAGGTATGTGAGCGGTGGGACGGAGGGGCGGGGGCGCATTACTTACTCAGTTCGTGCGTTGCGAACTATCACCCCTGTCCCCACCTCAGCGGCCAACTAGTTCCGCGCGGACTATAGATCATGCATGCTTTATAACACTTTCCCTAATATAATTCTTAACCTAATAGGTATCCTAAAAAACATACACACACGTTGATGATCACAGTATGATGTCTTGCCTTGCCTGGCCTGATCTCTCTCCGGTCGTGTCGGATTGCCATCCCATCGGACTATGAGAGTGAGGGAAGAGGGAGTGCACCTGTCTCTACGCGCACACTTGTGCACTATAATATCTCCCGCCCCAGTTACTGGGTAACACGATATCACTTGGTAAGACTGGTTGTCAGACTTTTGGGCTTCTGGCGACCCCTAACGACAGTCAAAGTTCTACGAATGACAGCTAGGACCCGTTGGTCCTAGCTGTCTAGCGCTGGCTGCTTAGCGTGCTTTCAGAGACACGGAGGAGTCTCGATTATGTAAAGGGTGGTCCATGATATGTTGCAGCCATGAACTGACCGCGGCAAGTGTACCTTAACCTGCGATTGACACGTGTGGCTGTTATAATTTGGTATACCTTGCTGCTTTTAGCAGTTAATGAAGTCTTTATGTCCGAAGGTCGAGCCAGTTCATCCAGCAGAGCGTCTAGAGATTTTAAGAGCAACGCGGCGCGCACGCACTCTCGGCTGGGGGGCGCTTGGAGAGCTGCATAGCCCTCCACTGGGAAACTGTGGTTAATGGACATTAATTTATTCAATCAATCAATTTTTCGTTTTGTTACTTTTTTATATAACTTGGTTTTTTTATTTTTTTTACTGTGTTTAGTTTAGTTTGTGATCTTCCTGTACGAGTCGCAATAAATACTTTTTCTTTCTTTTCTCTCAATCGATTTTTTTCTTTCAATTCGATACTTATACTCGTTATAATAAGGTTGATGTTGGGTTGCTGATGTCAGAGGTAAAACAAATGAAGGGGTCAGGGGAAGAACAACTTTTGCCAAATTTTTATTCGGGCAATGCAGTCTGAATGGTTATACCTGTCGCTATGATCTGTCAAAAACCACAGGGCAATAACATCAATAGTCTCCGAGCTTTCAAGCTTTTAAAATATCGATACAGGGAAAAACATACAATGTCCGGACCATTCAGGAAAAAAACAACCGTTTCAGTGGTCGACTATGACAGCTATACCTACCCCTATACCATTATACTATTATTAACTATTACAGTTAAAGTGCCTTGGGTATAAATTATACTATTTTATTAAGATCTTTTCTTTTAATTAGTAATATCTCAGTTTGTTCATTAGGTGGCAAAAGTGGTTCTTCCCCAGATCCCTTCAAATGTGAACGGAATGTAGTCGTCCGTCGTTGCTACTTGATACAATGGGGTTTTTAGTAAAAGACTGGATGAAGTGAAGCTTTACTCACACAAACGGCACATGTCCAAAGTTGGCATACAGGTGTTCCTGCATCGCCAGCGAGACTGACGGGAAGTACGCTAGACCAGCTCCGTGGGTCACATTGTTGAACGCTACACCCATTGAGACGCCGTTCCTGTTAAAGGTGAATGATTTAAAAGTAGTCATTAAAAAAAAACTGTTGAGAGATGTCAGGGGGTTACTTGCAATGATTAGAAAAAGCAATGGATTAGAAATATCCTTCGAAATGATTCAGCACCCAAATCAATCAAAATCAATCATCAATCAAAAAAAAAAAAAATCTCAATCTGAATAATTTCGAAACATATTGCTAATCCATTGCTTCATATGTTCGAAAAATGTGTCTGCTCAACAACGTTAATAACGCAATGAATATTGTTGAACTGTCAAAATGAAACCCATTGCTATCGATAGTGTGTTACGCAATTACCCCGCTGATTGTGATTGATAAAGTATTTTATGCATTTAGGGTGCGTTTCTTTTCGCTTTTGAGACATGATTACGTTTTTATAGTGCTGTGAACATTGTAACGAATATACATAAATAATTGCTTATTTTAAAACCCCTGACTGCAGAAGTGTCGAAAAGCGCTTAAGATTTTTTTTAATCTTCCTAGCAGCATTCTTGGCTTTGAGCGCACTATCGGCTTTGGCACCCTCGAAAACCATGGAAACAACACCCATGACTAAAATTTTGAAAATTTTCGCAGCCCCAGCCACCATCTTGGATTTTCATTTTGACCTCACAAACGGCTTTAGCACTTAAAAAACGATAACCATGAAAACGATACCCATGATGATAAATTTGAACATTTTTGCAGCTGCATCTTTTTAATTTTGACCTCGCTTTAGCACCCCAAAAATTAAGAAGAAAAATAAGTAACATTTTTGCGGCCGCCATCTTGGTTTCTTAATTCGAACTTTGACATGACGGCGGTGATCGCATGAGGCTGCGACCTTGCCAATCCAAGGCTCGCATCAAGCAAAGCCCCTGAACTTCATAAAACCAATATGAACAAAGCCTTAATTCAACCACAGAACCACCGATGCCATACATTATCAATGCAAAATCGTGACTTGAAAAGTTATTTCGAACAGCTTCAGCCTTCGTCCTGACATTTACAAGACATTGAATCATTAATAAGTCAGTCCAATACACCCACTGCCAAAGGTTTCATCGGCTATCTTCGGAAAAGCCGAAGTTTGACGATTATTATTCGGTTTGATTATTAGGCTGAGAATCAGCACGTTTTAAACGTCAAAATTATATAAGACAGTCCCCCAAAACGCCCGCTCTTCACCAATTCGCTAGTGCTTGATCTGGGAAGAAGAAGTGGCGAAACAAACTCCCCAGTAGAAGTGGTTTTTTATTTTCACTCCAATAATATATAATAATAATAAGCGAGAGCAGTGGTGGTCCATTGTTCACGGCTGCGACTTACGAGTTGTAGGTCGTAGGTTCGAACCCAGTCAGGCGCTTTACTTTGTGTAAATTATATCATCACCACTGCTCTCAAAATGGTGAAGGAAAACATCGTGAGGAAACCGGCATGTCCTAGAACCAAAAATTCGAAGACATGTGACATCTACCAACCCGCACTGGGCCCGCGTGGTGGATTACATCCCACTTCCTCTCACCGAGAGGCGGCCTTATGGGCATTATAGGCTGATTATGCACTGATTCTCTCTTTTTGGGTCAGTTGCATTTTATTTGAATTTTGGCGTTCCCATTTATATAAAAGGCAAGCTGTGCCCACGACTTCATTCGCGTGCATGACGGAAAACGTTTTAATTTTTTTGTGCGGAACCCTAATTCTTTTTCTAAAATAAAAGTTATCTGCCAGTGAAAGTCCCGTCAAAATCAGTCCAGCCGTTTCAGAGATTAGCCGGAACAAACAGACAGATAGACAAAAATTATAAAAAATGTTATTTCGGTATATGTACCGTGTATACATCCATATGCATTTAGTAAAAAGCGGTTTTTTTAATATTACAAACTGACACTCCAATATTATTTATTTGTATGTACATATGTATGTACTATGTATAGATGTTCCATGAACAATGGTCGTATCGTACCAACAACATTTATTTATATCTAGTCCATGCCCTTGTACCTGAGTTGGTAAAAATAGATCAAAATCGATACACATATTCGAGATTGCATCGTTGGAGCGAAGATGAATTTCCTGATTGATTTATCCTCTTATTAAGCGAGTGAATGAATGATTTAGTGTAGGAGATTGCCATAACAGGTGAAACGAGTCGATTGTAAGCATCCGATTGCCATAACGAAGGTTTTTAGGGTCTCTATGTAAGGAAGTTGGATTGTTATCCAATAAAGGGTGGCAGTGTCATCGATGCACAACCTGTTACAATGAATTCAATACATGTTTCATGTCAAGAATCATGGTAGGTTGCCAAGACTCAAATAACGCTTTCACTGTTAAAAAGTTATCAGAAGACCAATTCTCGTAATTTAAAACGTTCAAATTCTAGTCGCAGTCTCATCTCGGCGACAAACAAACGTCAAAATCTTGTCAAAATGTAGGAAAATTAGACGTATTTTTGACAGATTGAGACTAAGGTCAGATTGTGAACGTTCTTAAAATTACGAGAATTGCCCCTCTGATCTAATTTAGAGCCAAGCCCCTAACTCTACAAGGGCTAATTTTACAAACCTTAGGCTGGCCATACACGGACTGCTATAGCAGTAAGCCTGTGCTCAACATACACGGACTGCTCGTGCAGTCAAATTCAATCGTTTGAAGCTGCCATTGATACCTGCTTGCTTGCTACTGCAGCAGTCGGTATCAACTGCTCTGCGGTTTTTATTGCTGGCCTTAACATACGCGTTGCGGAATTAAGAGCGCGGGCGGAGGTAACTGCGCGAGAGCAGTCAGTGTATGCTTGGCGATTGCTTGACCGCACGATGAAATTTCACCGCGCTGCCGACCGCCCGAAGTAGTCGCGGTTGCTCGAGCGGTTCCGTGTATTCGTGTACGGTCAGCCTTACATCTTGATCAAAATATACGACAGATTTGACAAAAGATAAATTAAACCGGGTTTCTGAAACGAAGGATAGCTTTAATAAGATGGAGCAGATCATAAAGAGGATGGCAGGGAAATCGACACACAACCCGTTACTATTATATACTACTAGCAGCGCCCCGCGGTTTCACCCGCATAAGTGTCGATCCCGTGGGAATATCGGGATAAAAACTACCCTATATCATTTCCCGGGACTCAAACTATCTCTATACCAAATTTTGATCTGAATCGGTTCAGCGGTTTAAGCGTGAAGAGGTAACAGACAAACACACTTTCGCATTATAATATTAGTATGGATTAGTATGTATACGCAAAACGCCTACAATCCCCGAAGCGGTAAACAGAGGTGTTTTCAGTTTACAACAGTTTATACACCCGGTTCGTTTTAAATTTTTTTGTGCCAAGAATCGCAATTTTCTTTCTTTCTCTAAAATTTCTCTTAGCAAGAAAGAAAGAAAATACTTCAGTTAAGGCTAAGAGTTCTCACCTATAATACTCCAGAGTCCCTTTGTCCATGTCGATGCAGGATCCTATGACGTCACCAGGCAGCCAGGCCTGGCCGTAAGGCGAGGTGGCCACGTTCCACTTCCTCACCCTGCCACCATCGTAGGCGTACGAGTGGGCTGTGTCTCCCACTCCTGTATCCATGGAGAAGACGCAAGAAGACGTGCACCAGCCGATCTGGTGAATGCAGATTGGGTGTTGGGTTTTTTTGGGTTGTGAAGACATAGGTAGGTATACTGTGGAGTTAAATTCAAGTCAAAATGTGTCATCAAAATCATCTGCCTAGCCTTTTCCCAACTATGTTGGGGTCAGCTTCCAGTCTAACCGGATGCAGCCGAATAGCAGTATTTTACATGGAGCGACCGCCTATCTGACCTCCACAACCCAATGAAGTCAAAATGTGTATGTGCATAAAATGTGCAATGCTAGTAAATATGACTTAGCAGCTTGCAAGCATAGCAATATCAATGTAGCAGCCAACTGGTTAAATTAGCCGTTCAGTTAACCGCCTGGCCTTTGGAAGTAGTGCTCGCGTCGCTTCCCCCTCTCGGTTCGCACGCGGTTGATCAGTTCTAACCTATCCAAACCCATTTGGTCGTGGTGCCATGGCTTAGTTACTGCGACCAATTCGGCTCGCGCGTGATTGGTTACAGTTCCAACCTAAACTATAATATTGAATATCATTCAGGCCGTTAGTTGAACGGCCGCCGTTTAGTTAAAAGGCTAGGCGGTTAACTAAACGGCTAATTAAACCAGTTGGCTGCATCAATACAAATTATTTTGCATGCATTCACATGTAATTTAATTTTATTCATTTTAATATTCCTACTGAAAGGTCTTAGTGAGGACATATTTTTCTTTGCATTTGTTCTGGAATATGAAGTTAGTTTCGAGGTTTTCTAAAATATTAAAGAACTGGTATTGAACTATTAAAATAAATTAAATATCAAGACGAATGAATTTATTAGAATCCTGCGTATTTGAGTCATTTCATGGGACTGCTATAGAATAAAGTATCCGAATTTAAGACACCACTAATAGAGAGAGAGTGCCTCATTATTAAATGGATGTAGTTCCATGAAATGACTCAAATACGCAGGATTCTAATAAATTCATTCCTCTTGATATTAAATTTATTTTTATTGTCCTGTCAAAATAATAATATTATATACTGTATCCGGTCATAGACTAGGTACTTTATAACAACTATTCTAGTACGCAAATATACTATTCACTGAGAGTTCAATCCTCAAAAATATTAATGTTAATTTGATGTAGTATTGTAGCTTAGCTCAAAATCTGTCGATCTACGAAAATAAATAAAAAGGGTCATAGGGGGGTTGTTTTTGCAGTAATTTACTAATATTTTTTGAATTTTTTTTGGAGTTCGATAATGTGAACCCATTGGATCGTAATTTAAACGATAGACAATATTGTTGCCCTCCGAATAAGCCAACTTTTTTCTCAGTAGGACCAAAACTTTGAGAGATATAACTTGTTTTGTACACACGTAGAGAATATCTCAACAAAAAAAGCAAAATGGCTGCCAAATAGCGGGGAACTGGATTGGACCCTAGTGTGTAGCGAATTTGTAAACTAGAATAGTTGCTATATTATAAGTACCTAGAATATCGCTAGTCTATGGCCGAACACATTGTATAATAAAACTATCAAAATCTAATATTAGTCTTTACTCCTCAAGAAACATCAAGGTAAACCTGCCTAAGCTAAGCTAGCCTTTTTGTCACAATTACGACCTGCAGCTGCCGATTACGCATCTTCTGTGCTCGTAAGTATAGATGTGTTGTGTTATCTTTTTGTAATTACGTGTTTTTGTGACCAAAAAACCTGTTTTTCTTTTTATTTCTTTCCAAAACTTCCATACCTGCATAATCCCCTTAGTTCCGAGTTGTACTTCGTACATCCACTTATTTCCGAACACGCACGCCGTTGCCCTGATAGTGGCGAAGCTGGAGAGACCCTGCACACTCACTCTCTCGTCTCCCACCAGGACCAAGCGGCCTGTACCTGCAGACATCATGAAATATGAGCATGTTTCTTTACCAAGTTGAACCTTGATGTATGCAGGAAGTCTCTAAAGGAAAACGAAGGATTGCATAATACAAAATCAGACTATAATGTTCTCACTGCTGGGACACAGGCCTGCTCTCTTCGAGAGGGAGTGGGCTATAATCCACCACGCAGGACCTGTGCGGGTCCGTAGATGTCACATGTTTTCGAATTTTTCCTCACGATAATTTCCTTCACCGTTTTGAGAGCGTGGTGGGAATCCTATGCGTACCCCGCTGACTATAACCTTCATGGAATACGTCTGTGTTCCTGCGCTAAAATAATGTGGTAAAAAAGATGCGCATGCGCAATGAAACGCATTCATGGAATTTTGGCTGCTTTCGGCCCTCTACAGTGTCAAATTAAACTAGCTAGCGAAACTTTGCAAACGTGATGAGCATCTAAATCTAATTAAAAAAAAAAAAAAACTAATTTAGTTTGACCTTGTACTGTCAAACGAAAAGCTATATTTTAAGGCTAAAACAACATCTAAAATGGTGTAATAAGTCGCCAAGCGCAAACTATTTAACAGTAATTTGTCTGGCAAGCGCGGTACAGTGCTAATTACGATAATAATTCCGGGTGTGCTCAGTGACAGCGGGGGGCTGTGACGTGATAGAAGTTAACGTGCTTTTAATGTCACTCCTAGGCAGAGCATCCAGTTTAAACGAGAAATATTTTGTGTAAACGAGGCTCTGTTACTAAATATACCTAAAGACTACACTGAGATCGTTTTGGTATCGACTCGGAACTTTTTTAATGAAATAAAATGTTGAAACGTATATAAAGACGCCAGAGGGGCAATTCTCGTAATTATAAAAACGTTCACAGTCTGATCTCAGTCTCAATCTGTCAAAAATACCTATAACTACCCTACATTTTGACAAGGTTTTGACATTTGTTTGTCGCTGATATGAGACTGCGACTACATTTTGAACGTTTTACTTACTAGAATTAGCCTTCAGTTCTCTTGTAATTCAAACAAATAGAAAAGTTTTTTCACTTGTACTGCGATGGCGCTTATAGTTATTAACCACGAGCGCGCCTCGTTTTACGAACATTGAAATGTGGTTTAAGCATAGCATAAGCATAATCGGCCCATAATGTTTCCACTGCTGGGACACAGGCCTCCTCTCTGTGAGACAGTAGGCAGCAATCCACCACGCGGACCCAGTGCGGGTTGTTAAATGTCACATGTCTTCGAATTTTTGGTTCTAGGACATGGTTTCCTCACGATTTTTTCCTTCACCGTTTTAAGAGCAGTGGTGACGAAATATTTACACAAAGTAAAGTGCCTGCTTGGGTTCGAACCCACGACCACTCATAAGTCGTGGCCGTTAAAAAAATTAAAAGATATGTGGGTTAAATTGCAATCATTATTAATCTGTCAAGCTCCGCTAATGAGACATAATTGATTTTCTATGGTTTCGTGACCGATCGGTACGCCTTCTTTATAATGCGTTATCATCTACGTATATCATAATACTTTATTATCTACATATCTATCAATATCACAACTCAACCCTGAACATGAACCAACCTGTAGATGCATCGAACACAACGATTTTCGGTCCCACTCTCCCGAATCTGTCATCACTATTTTCTGTTATCTGAAATTACAAACGTTAATAACCAGGTCACGTGAGCCGCATGCATGATGACCGTGGGCCGACCACTGGGCAACAGTCTCCACACGGTGGGTGCCTGAGGATGGACGGCGCCGCTGAAGCCGGCCCAGGAAGAGGTGGCGAGACCACCTAGACGCGTACCGTAAGGGTTGGATCGAGGAGGCTCTGGAAAAAGATGCCTGGAAGTATTTAGGGGAGGCCGTCTTTCGTTAGCAATCGGACAATACAGGCTAACTAAAAAAAATAACCATGATTTGTCTAATGCCAAATTCCAGAGCGTTCATTTAGGGGTTGCCATGTGTTAGTGATAACAGTAAGGGCCACACCTAGCTTATTGACGCTCAGTGGATCGACTGGATCATCATCTGCCTATTAGCCTTTTCCCAACATTGTTGGGCTGTATTTATCTGCATTTTATATTGAACGACTGTCTATCTGACCTGCGCGACCCAGTTACTGGGTAACATAACACGATACACCTTAGTACGACTAGTAGGATTGAATCTTCAAGTAATAAAAAGTGTTGATCGACGTCTAATTTATTTTGTCGATCATCGATTTAATATCAACTGCATGCAGCGGAGATGAGAATGTTGAGATGGATGTGTGGAATGACAAAAATGGATAAAATAAGAAATGAGTATATACTCGCTCGTTAAGGGAAAGTTTGAAAGCGGCAGCAATGACAGAAAAGTTGAAAGGAAATCGTTTGGCTTAGTATGGGCATGTGGTGATGAGGTAGGAAACGCAGGTGTCTAAAATAGTGATGAATACAAATGTTGATGGATGAAAAACAAAGAAAGAAAGAATAGAAAGAAAAAAACAAAGATGCAAAAAAAAAACAGATGAAAAAAAAGAAATGAAGATGAATGATGATGAGATGAATGATGGGTGCATTGTGTGAGGAATGATATTATGAAAGAGAAGGAAATTAATGATATCGTGACGGTTGATAGAGGAGAATGAAAGGGGAAAACGTTTTGCGCCGACCCCAAGTAACATAGATCAAGGGCAAGAAGATGATGATCGATCTTAATTAATCATCATGAAATAAACTACCTAATTATCTATATATAAAGAAGTTATAGATATGCTTACTTCTGGGACAGGAGCGGCGTGTTTCTTGGCCTTCGTCTTGGTGCTCAACACCTTGGCATCCAGCATCTTGGGCAGGTTTTCACGGATGTGAGTCACGTATTTACTCCGTCTGGAAAAATATCGATACTTTAGGAGTCATCGTCGCCTTTCTTATACTGGTCATAAAGCCACAGCTAAACCACTACGCTACGGTGTACCGCAGGGGTTTAGCTGTGGACGTGTATCTGCATGGACCTTTGCAGTTTTTTAAAACTGTGCAGGCGACCGTTGCCAAATCGATTCTTTAATCAATTTTTTCATACATGTGGGCCGACCTGCGCAGGCACACTAGATAGACCGTATGGTTTACCATATCGCGAATGGCGTACGATAAATAGTGTATTTTTCCTATCTTTTGGATGCGTTTCCACATAGGCGGAAATGAGCGGAGCGAAGCGAAGATATGGAGACATCGACAATTAGGGACGAGACGAAAGACGCGACTACCCCAACCTATTAGGGAATTCCGCTCCATGATAAAAACTTGTAAGACCAAATTTTCAAGGTTTTTTTTCTCCAAATACCTCTAGAACCTCTCTTCGTTATTGCATCAGCCTCATCCAAGCTCCAGTTCCCTACTATAAAAATATGAGATTAGACCATTTATTCATAAACGTTTCTTAAAGTTAAGAGATGCTAATCATTACTTGGCTTTAAGCCACGCTTATGAATAAACCCCTAAATTGTGTTTATAAAAGCCATCTTTTCACTCGACAAATTGGGGGCTTGGGCCTTGCCCTTAATTATAATATTCTTTTAAGTTTACTGTGTGATATTTCTACGCAGTTATGTCAAAGTGACAGCTGTCACCTGACACTAGTTATTTCGTTCTCAGGCTATTAGAAATTAATTGGTAAATATGAACAAGTAGTTCAAAATGCGTCGTATTTATTATTAAAAATATTTTCTTTTTGACGTATTTTCTCAATTACGATATCGCTGTTTGTATTTCTCGAGTTTTTTAAAAGTAAGAAAGTATGCTATAGTCACTACGCTTGGAAGTTGTATTAAGCTCGATTCATAAATATACCAACACGTAGCGTCGCAGATACGGCACCCTAATTGCGTACACACTGCCGATCTCAATCTAAATCATTTTGAAGGATATCGGTAATCCATTGCTTCATATGTAAGAAAAAATTGTCTGCACGACAACGTAAATAACGCAATGAATGTTGTTGTACTGTCAAAATGAAAGCCATTGCTACTGATAGTGTGCTACGCAATTACCCTGCAGGGCCTGTGTCTTTGCGGACACTGTTCATGTACAGACGCCAGCACATCAATCTACTACAATCTGTTAAATTTCTTCAATAGATTTTCAACATTATCGCCAAAGAATAAGGTTTAAAGTTGAGTGGGAAAATTTGACAGTTTCGGGTAGCTTGATGTGGTGGCGTCTGTATGTTAGACTAGCTTCTGCCAAAGGCTTTCTCCACGTGGATGTCGGAAATTATCCCACGGGGACATGCTACTGGGACTAAAAGTAGCCTGTAAGGAAGAGTGAACTTCACACTCCGTTCCTCATACCTCTATACGCCATGGGGTAATAAAATATCAATCAACCTGCCTAGCTTTTTCCAGTCTAACCGGATGCAGCTGAATACCAGTATTTTACATGGAGCGACTGCCTATCTGACCTCCACAACCAAATTACTGGGTAAGACGTACGGGTCTTATGAAAGAAAGAAAATACGTTTATTTGCGGTGAACATGACGCAAAACAGAACAAACACAAAAAAAAAGAAGGTAAGGGAAACATGCGTCACATCCACGCAAAACGGCTATCGCTCAGCATAATGCTGCGACCTTATGCAAGACACAGCCCCAGCGCTGGTTTTCAGCGACAGCCGGCGCAGACGTAATAACGTCGTCCGGTGCAGCACACAATTATTAGAACACTGTACCGGTACAGCGTACTCAAATAAAAATAATTTAATTTAAATGTGATAGAATAATATTATCATCATTTCAGCCGAAAGACGTCCACTGCTGGACATAGGCCTCCCCAAGCACCTCCACTTCGACCGGTTTTGTGCTTCTCGCATCCAACGAGTTCCTGCGGCCGTCGTTCCTGCGACCTTATGAAGGCCGCAGGAATAATATTATATAAACAGGAAATAAACATAGATACAGTTCATGCTACGAGAATATCACCCTCAATAAAAGTTTTACTTTTTATGTACTTATCGGATGCTGCACCAGGTGACGTCATCACGTCAACGCCGGCTGTCGCTGAAAACCAGCGCTGAGGCTCTGTCTCGCAAAGCATTATGCTGAGCGATGGCCGTTTTGCGTGGATGTGACGAATATTTTCCCCCAACTTATTAGTGTTTGTCATCTTTCTCTGCGCCATGTTTACCGCGAATAAATATATTTTATTTCTTGTGAGATATAGTAAATACAAATACTAACTGATTATGTTTATCCGTATTATCTTTGATCACCATATCATTCCCGAAGACCCTCCGGATCGTGTCGTGGACCTCTCCCTTCTCTGCAGACCCGCTGCAGACCCCAAACATAGATCTTAGAACATTCATCATGGGGAGAGGTCGGTGTGTCTTTGGACTTGTCGGTTGGTCAGCAATTTTGATTTGGTGCGTTCGCACCTGGTGTTTGCAGCTTGAGTTGATTGACAACGCCTGCTGTAGATCTTCTCACAAGGTCACACCGTTTGTTCTGTGTTTCTAGATCACTGTTTTCGAGGCGATCTTAAACTTTGTTTGTTTCTAGGAGTTTGTACGATTTTTGCTAATTAACTCAGACCGTGAATATTTTCTAGAGAAAACTTGTGTCTCACTCTATGCGCTTTCTGTATTCAAAACGAATTTAAATATGATTTTGCTCAAGTTAAACTGAAAGGTACCAATATTCACAAAAAAAGAATAAAGTTTCAAATAAACTCTATTGCCTACAAAAACAGGAAGGATTTAAATAAATTCTAAGTATAAATTTAAGATAGTATCTCAAAGTTTTCAATGTACAAAATTGTTTGTAAAATAAAATGTATTTCAAAATCATATGGTAGGTTACTGTCAAAAACTTTACGTCAATTTGATGGAATTGTAGCAAAAATTGTGGATGGGAGAACAAAAAGGTTAGTAAGCTAAAAATAAGAGAAAATACTTTTTGGTTTAACACGGTTTTTTTTTGGTTCCTTTTGCTGTCTGTAAACCATGGAATTGGTATGTTCTATATGGGCTATCGGTTAACCAAACTAGACCTATTACAGCAATATGCGCTTATGTCCAGGCCTGTACTGAAAGGTACAGGATTACCTGACAAATGCTTGAACTGAGATCACTGGTGGCCCAGTTGTAAAGGCCGCAACTTACGAGTTGCAGGTCGTAAATTCGAACCGAGACAAGCGTTTTACTTTGTGTAAATTATTTCATCACCACTGCTTTCAAAATAGCGAAGGAAAAAACGTCTTGAGGAAACCGGCATGTCCTAGAGCCGAAAAAAAGACATGTGTCATCCGCCAACCCGCACTGGGCCCGCGTGGTGGATCGGCCCACTCCCTCTCACCAAGAGGAGGGTTGTGTCCCAGCAATGAGTATATTATAGACTGATTATGCTATATAAACTATCCATAAACTAAACTGTAAACCTATACTTAGCCATGTGCGCATATGTTAAGGCCTGTCACAAAAGCTAAATTAAAACCGTTATTACACTCCCTTTTCATGGTATTTAATTAATACAAGCGTCTTAACATTACACACAATCAAATAATAATTCGTTTCAAATCTCTTCGATAATCGCCAATTCAAACAATCGGATAGCAGTTACAAATAAACATTCGTCTTGCCGAATGGGGCTATAAATTTTAATGGCCTGTGATCCGGACGTGAAACTAGCCCACAAAATAGATTCAGAAGGCCGGCTACATACCTAAAACTATAAGGTTTTCTAAAAGGGCGGTGTCATTACATAATGGCCGCATGGTCCGTCATGATGGTGACACCGAGGTTTGTCTTTACAATGTCAAAAATGTTGATGTCGCTCTCTGAAGCGACGCAGTAACCTATTTTCACAAATAACATTTTAGTGACGTCATACGATGGTCCATTGTGGACGCTATGTGGCGTTCACCGCAGTCTTAAGAAGCCCTTAGGCTCTTTGTACACGGCACGGTTTCTTTACGGTACGGCGGATAAACCGCACCGTAGAAAAAACGTGTCCGTCAGCAAGCTTACACAGTAATCCATACAACAGACGACCATCTGACGACCGTGACTACACACGGCAAATAAACTGTAGTTTTTCACGGCGAGAATAACGTGTGTGTACAAAGGGCCTTAGCATATACAGCCTATAATGTTCCCACCACGCGGGCCCAGTGCGGGTTGGTAGATGTCACATGTCTTCGATTTATTTATTCTAGCACATGCCGGTTTCCTCACGATGTTTTCCTTCACTGTTTTAAAAGCAGTGGTGATGAAGTTATTTACACAGGGCCTTATAAGCCTATTTTACACTCGTTAAAAACAAATGCTAGTCGCGTGTGTACATTTTTGCTCCCTGTATGGAGCTGATCTTCTGCGTCTTTCTATTTTTTGTGACCAGGACCTTCTATTGGTCCCTTCATTATTTTGTACCGAACCCGTCGCGTTTTTTATTGTTTCTCAGGGTTCCATGTGAAGGTATATTTTTCGATCTATATGCGCATATAAACTGCCGTTTGATAGTCTTCGAACTAGGAAATTATTGGGGTTTTCGTAAATAAGTAATTCAGTAATGTGTTTGTTTTCTATAGGATGTTAACAGAATTTTGTATAGTGTATATCTATGGTTATGCTATACTATGTACAGACGCCAGCACATCAATCTACTACAATCTTTCAAATTTCTTTAATAGATTTTCAACTTTATCGCTACAGCATAAGGTGCAAGGTTGATTGGGAAAATTTGACAGTTTCGGGTAGCTTGATGTGCTAGCGTCTGTACATTGTTCTCTGACAGTTCGTTCACAGTTATATTATCTCCGACAGCAGCAACCTAACACCAACCTTATTGCAACGCGCAATCATTTTGATAGACTTGTCAGTGACAACAACCCGACAGCAACCTTATAAAAAATCGGTTCAGTCATTTGTGAGCTACGATGGCGCAGACAGACACACAATATATACACAGACACACAGATACACAGACACACACATACACATATTAAACTTACAACACCCCTCTTTTTTGTCGGGGGTTAAATATGAGAATAAAGATCACTGCGATTTGGACAGTGATGCAAAATCCGAGGTAAAAATAATAATAATAATAATATTCCACAACTATCACACAACGCCATCTAGTCCCAAGCTAAGCAGAGCTTGTGTTATGGGTACTAGACAACTGATAAACATACTTATATAATTTCTAAATACATAGGTACATATTATAGATAAATTACTCCCAGACACAGAACAAATGATCGTGCTCATCACACAAACATTTGTCCTGGGTGGGAATCGAACCCACGACCTCCGGCATAGCAGTCAGGGTCACTAACCACTAGACCATCAGGCCTGTCAAAAAAAATAACTTTGCAGGGACTGTAACTAGCTTCTACCCGCGTGGATGTCGGAAAATATCCCATGATAACGTGCTACCGTGACAAAAAGTAGCCTATGTCCTTCCCCAGGATCCCATCTACGTCCTCGCCAAATATTATCGAAATCCGTTCAGTGGTTTAGGCGTGAAAAGGTAACATACAGACATAGTTACTTTCGAATTTATAATACTACTAGCAGCGCCCCGCGGTTACACCCGCATAAGTTTCAATCCCGTGGGCTAAAAAGTATCCTATGTGTTAATCCTGGTTAAAAACTATCCGTATGCCAAATTTCATTCAAATCCGTGCAGTAGTTATTGCGTGGAAGAGTAGCAAAAATCCATCCATCCATCCTCACAGGACAAACGTTCGCGTTTATAATATTAGTAAGAAATAGGTTAGGAAGGAGGATTAGTATGGATATAGGTACTAGTTCTCTGGTCACGTGAAGACTCCATGTAAATAAAGTAAATTAAGTTTAATAAATGACTACCTACCTAGACTCGTGCATCAAGAATATTAATATTATGCAACACAGCACAGTAGGCTAGAACAAAAAAAGCGACGTAACTTCAGAATAACATTTTATAATAAACAATAAACATTTTTCCACGTGCTAATGGCCTGGCCTGTAAATTTTAATGGCCTGTGAATGTGCCGCGTGGCCGGCCTCGCCGGGCTATAAGCTATAGGTAGGCTATGGTCTGGAACGGAATCACAGTCACAACTCACGTTATTGTTTCGGGCTATTTCACTTTATACAGGATGAAATTGAATTCATGGGCATCCTTTTAAGGGGTCGTTGTAATCATCGTTATGAACAACTTTTACTATGGGACCAAACCTGAAATCGCGAAAAAAAAACAGCTCTTCCCTACATTTTGACGAGTTATGTGAACATAAATGCAAAGAACAGCTGATTTTTTTTCGCGACTTTAGGTTAAGTCCCATAGTAAAACTTGTTCATAATGATGAGTACAATGACCTCTTAAAAGGATGCCCATGAATTCAATTTCATCATGTATAGGGGCCCGATAATTTGTCGTGATGGTTTTGCGATGGTACCCTTTTCAAGATATATTGTTACATTGGTTTGATCTATGGCCTCCTTAATATGGAGAGAAATGGAAACAAATCAAACTGCCTAGCCTTTTCCCAACTATGTTGGGGTCGGCTTCCAGTCTAACCGGATGCAGCTGAATACCAGTATTTTACAAGGAGCGACTGCCTGTCTGATCTCCACAACCCAGTTACTGGATAATACGATACTCCATGGTAAGACTGGTTGTCAGACTTTCGGGCTTCTGACGACCCGTAATGACTGTCAAAGATCTATGAATGACAACTGGGACCAACGACTTAACGTGCTTTCCGAGGCACGGAGGGTTTTGGTATGTAAAGATGGTCACCCATCCATGGACAAACCGCGGCAAGCGTATCCTAACCTGATCGATCAACCAGGGTGGCTGTTATTAGGTACTTAGCCACAAGTGTGATAATGTCGAATTTAAAACCTAAACACAGTCAGTTACACTTTCAAGAGACATTTTTGAAACAGATTATAGTAATAAATGCACGTACAACCCCTTCATATTCCCCCGAACAAGTTGGAACACGGTGACGTCAGCGCGCAATAAACTGGTTAGGCGAGCAATAAAGCGTACTGTACCGGCAGCGGAGCAATATTGCCCAGACTCTGTTGACTGTGTGCGTACAGAGGTCAAGGTCACTGGGTCTGTTTGTCTGTTTCGATGTAGGTAACTAGGTATTAGTTGGGTTAAGGTTAGGTATTGAATATTGCAGTTTTCTATAGAAGTCGAATCGTAAAATGACGAACTAGCAGGGGATCGAGGAGAGGGGGGGAGAGGGGGGAGAGGGAGTGAAGGGGGGAGGGGGATAAACTCGTTCCGTAACGTAACGTCACGTTCCGTTCTCGTGATCGCAAACGTGACTGCTGAGCGTGGGGTCCTGGGTTTGATTCCCAGGTCGGGCAAAGTGTTAAGTATTGGATTTTTCCAATAGGAATTTCACAGTAACAGCCCGGAGTTTAGAAGTTGGCGGTGTGATACCCCTGGAAAGCACGTTCAGCCGATTCGAGCGATTTGTCTTTAGGCGACAACGGCTTTTTACTTTCTAACAACATTAGATTTCTTTTAAAGTTTTGTTCACCATGCTTTGATATGCCATGCCAATTTAAACTTTATATTATTAAAAAAACAACCGACTTAAAAAAAACTACAAAGTGATAAATAACGTTAATTTCGAAAGTCGGTGTCGTTGGTTCCGCATTTTAGTTTTTTGACACCGACATCCGAAATCAAAGTTATTTATCACTTTGTAGTTTTTTTTGAAGTCGGTTGATTTTTTTTTGGAAAAAAGTTTTTATTTTTCACTTTTTAGTTGTAACCACCCCACACAAATTCAATTAACACTAGTGCATTTAAGACACCGACTAGGAGAATCATCTAAATTCGCATAGAAATGCCGGAGATGCAGTACTTACATTTATGCATATAACTTCTTACAAAAGAATAATTACCTAATGTATTATATACTACGAGTAAAACCTTCTTGAAAGTATGTAGATCACACTAATGAAAGAATAAGAATTATCAAAATCGGTTCATTAGTTTTTGAGAAAATCGCGGACATACAAACATACATACGGGTCGAACCTCCTTTTTTGAAGTCAGATAAAAAGGGAAAATTGGTTGTTTATACATAGGGTGTCTCAAAACGGTGAAGGAAAACATCGTGAGGAAACATACGAACTACAAACAAACATATAAAACAACTTTTTATGATATTATTTTAGATTGGCACGCTTGGACATACTCGTACAAGCGTAGTGAACGAAACTTTAATAAAAGAAATCTAATTTTGTTAGAAAGCTTTGTGTTTTCCTCACACTGAAAACTTTATAACAAAATCAGTAAAAACTTAGGAACTAGGAACCTGCTAAATTCTTTGTTGCAAACAAGATCTGATTATGGATCGAGGTCGAGGGAGGACAGCATTTGTTTATTTCACTCGATTGGGATGTTTTCGCAAGTTTCATGTTTATTGTGTCAAGTGTTTAAGTTTTTTTTCGTTTTTAGGAGACATATTGGCGCGCCATTTTGTGCTTAAAATAGTTATGATTTGTCCTATTATTATTCATAGGGCGGTTTCGCACTACGTCCGATCCGATCTGAATCCGAGAAATGCCCGTCGGATTGAAGTCGGATCTTTAATTCGGATTCGGATTGGATGTAGTGCGAAATCGCTCTATCCGTCAAGGTCTTTCGGCTCAGGGGAGCCACTCTCTATGTACGTCAACGAAGATAGGGCAGAAAGTAGTTTATCTGTCAAAACAGGTGACAAATTCACAAATTCAATTTTTCGGATGGTCATCATATCCAAAAATCCACAGTTGTTATGTAATATTTTTATCAGTGAAGCTGTAGTCACACATCAGGCGCAGGGACAACTGTCAAATCGTGTTGTTATTCATTCTTAGTTCGGATACCGAGCTAATGTCACGTCCGTAAGTGACACGCGGTAGGATGCGACCGAAATTTCGGCGAAAACTACGTCCATTGTGCATGTCCCGTTAAGAAGAAAAAGATTGCTTGCATAAATTTGTACAAAGACTACTATAAACCTCTTATAGGCCGCGTCCTATTAATGTGCTTTTATACACGATCGACACGCGTCGACGACAGAGCTTCGACGCGTGTCGGCGACAGCCGCCGAAGTGTGTCGCAGTTGCCTTTGTCGTTGAGGCATGTTGCTCGTGTATATGCATAGATACTTAGAAAGCGCGATCGACGCGTACATTTTGTCACTTTTTGTTTGATGAACCGCAACGAGTGGTCACGCCGACGGAGGGCCCTTTTCGGTTTTTTGAACAAAAAGTGACATTATGAACGCGACGATCGCTTTTTATTAGGACTCGGGGTTATACTCTTGTCTGGGTTCGTGGCGGTTTAGTCCCTCAGTGTTCCGGAGCACGCTCAGACGCCTAAAACTGTCCCCGGAGTCCGAAATAGCCTTGACCCGCGACGTAATTGCGTAAAACACTAACAGTAAGTAGCTATGGCTTTAATTTTGACAGTTCAACAACATTCATTGCGTTATTTACATTGTTGAGCAGACAAATTTTTCGGACATAAACTTAAATGATGTGTAAAATATAAATTAGTTCCTATTTTCTCTATCGTACGTCGAACACACATAGTCGTTCAAACCTAACCTTATCACCCCTAGCATTAACAGGGAGGTCTATTCGAAGTATAGAACCAGCAAATTCTCAGTAAATTAACTCCGAATCGAGCAATCAAGCCGGGGCTATTGTCTCTGCGGAACTACAGAGCAATTTGATATACCATTGTTCTCTTAGTTCAGACTGGCTTAAAAGCTCTTATTGGTAACTGTTGTTATTGGAAGGTTAATTTACCAGCCACCTAGATCAAGAAACAGGGTATGAAGACAGTAGCTAATGAAGCCTTTTGCACGTAAAAAAAAAAATAAGATGTTGCGATTTTACCTTCCAGAATCACTGCTGTGAGCTTCACAAGTAGGGAATGTGGTTTTAATAATGATCCGAAACTGGTGGTCCGACACGACTCTGAGTTCTCACAAAATGTACACAAATCCGACTAATATTATAAACGCGAAAGTTTGTGGGGATGGATGGATGTCCCACAAAACGCCCGCCGTTCACCACTAGTGCTTTCGCTAGGAAGATGAAATGCGAAAAAGTGTGTTAAATTAATGTCGCTATTGTAGCGGCACGTTGTATAGCGATGTCTTCCGAAATTCCATGGCACTTGTCATATCCAACCTATCCATCCATACTTATACTTACTTAATATTATAAATTCGAAAGTAACTCTGTCTGTCTGTATGTTACCTTTTCACGCCTAAACCACTGAACGGATTTAGATGAACAAATGAAGCAGTGGATTAGCAATATCCTTCAAAATCGCATCGTAACACAGGTAATCCTAGTACAGGCTCCAATCTCCACAACATCAATGTATTATTATTGTAAACACATTTATCGAATAATGTGTTTACAAATAATACATCCCGAGAAAGAAAGTTTAGGAAAGGTATACAGAGAGTTTGAGTCCCAGGAAAGGACATAGGATAGTTTTTATCCCGATATTCCCACGGGATCGAAACTTACGCGGGTGAAACCGCGAGGGGCTGCTAGTACTTAATATTAATACAAAAGTTACTCTGCCTGTAACCTTTCCCTTTTCTTGTCCAGGTTGCACGTTCCCGTGGGATAATTTACAACATCAACGCATCGTTCAGTATACAGGATGAAATTGAAAACATGCGACAAATCGAAATGGGAGATTGTACTCATCATTATGAACAACTTTTACTATGGGACCAAACCTGAAATCGCGAAAAAAAAAAATCAGCTGCTCCCTACATTTTGACGAGTTATGCGAACATAAATGTAGGGAGCAGCTGATTTTTTTTTCGCGATTTCAGGTTTGGTCCCATAGTAAAAGTGGTTCATAATGATGAGTACAATCTCCCATTTCGATTTGTCGCATGTTTTCAATTTCACCCCGTATGTCTCGTTTTGAAACAAAGATGATTCTAAAGAATTCAGAATTTCTCAGTAGCAGCAGAATGCTACGTGGCGAGGGGGCATTTGCTTCAGTTCAGAGACTCGTGAAGCCTCTCAACACTTTGATTGACTTAATAACAACCACAAACACAAACTGAGCGCTTACAAATTGCTTCCACAGCTTACAAACTGCAAGTTAATAAAGTATTTCGCATAACAAAGTTGGCAGCACTCGCGATGCTGCGGGGGATTGTCAAGAGATTCCATACCGCTGTCATTTAGCTTCTGCCAAATTAATGTTGAGTGAAGTTTTTTCTCAGCATCAGAACGGTTGGTCGTTGGTTTCTTAGTTTTCACAGCTAAGGCTTTTTTTTTATGAGCCTGTTATGTCCCACTGCAGAGCAAAGGCCTCCCTTCCGTCTTTCCATATCTGGCCAATCCTTTAGATAGGCGTCCAATTCGTCACGCCATCTCTTTCTGGGCCTACCGCGTCGCCTTTGCAGGTAGGCATTTTGTCATTCATTCGGTGTTTTTCACTCGAAGTAAAACGTCTGAACACAAAATAATTAATCATTCTCCTGCTTTTATACCAATTTATTTGAGTTCGATGTAACGTGTCTTTTTCTTCCATACTTCTCTATTAGTCAGCATCTCGGTATTCACACCCTTTCTAACCATGTCATCATTCACACAGTCCTTCCATCGTTTCTTTGGTCTTCCCTTACTTTTATAGCCATCGACATCCATTCCTACTCAAAACATTTCTCACGACATTTGCCTTATAGAGGTGTGAGGAAGAGGGTGTAAAGTTCACTCAACCTCCATAGAGAAAGAGAGAGAGGATCCTCCGACCAGACGGGTGTCGTGTCTGGCGGGCAACTGCCCGGTGATTCATGTCTGGCCATATAATACTAGTTGCGCGGTAAACTCTGCTTGCGAGATGCAGGATTTTCCGTGACGTCAGTATGACGCGTAGTTCACATGTGGCGTTGTAGATACCGCTACATCCTCATTCCTCTGTAAAATATGCCCATACAACCGATTTCCACACAACTTTAAAACAAAATTAATAATGGAACTGTTCATGACACACTTTTAAAGTATCTGCATGTTTGGACGGAAATCCTAGGTATGGTGGAATTTCAGTGTTTACGTATTTTACATCGTTGGCTCTGCGCCAAAGTATGGCAGTGAAACTTAAAAGTCTTTATCTACGAGTATTTGCTTTTTATCTAATAATACACCTAGGTGTAATAATATTAATGACAAAGGTAAGTAACAAACATATTTTTAATGACATCTATCTTTATTCTATATCTAATATTTAAAATTCATTATACGTATTATAATAATCCATTTATTTCAGGCGACGCAGGCCCATAGATTAACCATTACCTTAACCAAAACATGCATATTTTAATTATAATAATAAACCATTGTGAACGAAGTGATTTGGCGTCGTTTTATGCTGCGTGGTGTCGCGTAACCTTCCACGAAAACGTCGGTACCCTACACCTTTCGGCCAAAACTCTTCCTTCATGAAGGTTTCTAGGTACTGAATTGGAACCTGCACCACAAACGATTTGAAGTTTATGTTGTGGCGCGATTCCAACTTCTCTACTCTCAAGGTCTACTTGGTCTTGATTCTGATGTATTTCACGATGTCTTCAGCCGCTGTGGAGTGATGCAGACAGGATTTTTAGGCTTATTTTCAATTTTATTTTTTTTAACTGTTTCTTCATTTATGTGTTTTTTTTTTTTACATTGTTGTCACATATAGAAGCAACAAGAATAATGTACCCAGGATTTTGTAATATCTTGATTTAAAAGAGTGTCCATGGAGTTTCTTGTCCGTTCTTCTCCATAGAGATCTACGTTTTGGAATAGGTTTCAACTGTCTGATTAACTGACCGACTATTTAATTTTGACAATTCAAAAGTGCCTGTACATGGTTTAATTGAAATAAATGCTTTGAGTTTGAGTTTGATATGTACAGCTGCGTCGACGGTTTTGCAGGACGCTGCAACATATTTGGTCCCGCCAGTGCAGTACCACATCGATTACGGCAAGTCGGCTTCCCACGCTTCGTCTCCACCGTCACGAAGCTCTTCCTGTTTGCCTATCCGTATAAGGCTTGGGACACGTTGATCGACGGCCTTTCGCACTTTGCCGATTAAAAAGGAGCACACATGCTCTATTTTTGTACTTTTTGTATGGGCAAACCGTCGAACGCCGTTGATCGCCGCCGGAGCGCGTTCGTCGTCGTCGATGCGAAAGGATGCGTACGTCGTTCCATACTTTGCTCTCTTTTTGTATGGACAAACCGTCGAACGCCGTCGATCAATGTGTCCCGACTCTAATGCATTAATATTAAACTTACATAATTATAATAAAGAAATATCGATGTTTCGTCAAGTCGTACAACCTGTGCAAAGCAGGGTCTCTAGTATTTATTATATTTGTAACTCAGTAGGATCCTTTCCAGATCATGGAAAGTGTTTTTGGGTTTTTTCATAAGGAAACTCTCACGGGCAGCCTGGAGTCTGGATTTATGCTTGATCAGAAGCAACAGGCTCGCCCGATATTGCAGGATTTGAACACAACCAGAAAATGGCTGTTATTTTGCGATTGCTACTAATAGTCTGTTTTGCAATTACCCCGCTATTCACTATTGCTTTGAAGGATTTTATGTTTTATGTGGCAAGGAACACGGACAGTTCCACACTTTGGCCGTGCTACTGCATCTTTGCCTACTCCCTTCATCGAGAACAGGCTCACGCCTGTGTTAACAAACATTCCTGTTTTGTTATGTTCTCAAGAATAGCGGCCTTCCCCATTTAAATAGCAATGCATTTGAATAGCCACGTGTACTCTTCATAATAGCTGGACACAAACCAGACGAACTCACTGAAGTTCCTGAAATCATTAATACCTGCTATATTATTGTGTTTCAAAGTTATTATGTAAACTACCTGTCACTGCGAAATTATCAGGAAACATCGAAATAGAATTGATTTGTTACTGCTCTTGGTAGAAATCATTTGTAGCTGTTATTTTCAGCGTACCTATTATTCCGACGCAACCTTGGTTACCGGTAAACGTGAGTGGGTGTCGCAAAAGTTGAATATGGCAACATTAAATTAAATTATTAGAAGTTTGTTGTATATCAAACTAGTTACTTTTATTTTTATTTCAATATAAACAAAAAGTCTTAGGTAATTCCAATATACGAGCACTATAATATACACTAAAATATAATGTACATATATTTATATTATTTGCAAGTATTATAGTAAAATAATAAAAGAAAAAGAGCGAGTTCATTGGGCACCAAAGTCCGCATCGCTGTCAATGGGAAACAAAGCCCAAAAGTCTGGCAGCATGCTGATTATGACCCCAAACGGCTCAAACATAAATGCACATATTGATTCTGGCTCACTAATCTACATTGTCTTCACATGATCTGACCAATACTTCAAAACTTTATGTCTAGACTTTAAAAGAGACTTTGACCCTTGAGTTTTTGTCCGCAACGTGCCGTTCGTGTATTTGAGTACACTGTACAGTGCTCAATACACGACCGACACGTCCGACACGTTGTCGACGGCTGCAGTTGCCTCTGCCATTGACGCATGCCGCTCGTGTGTATGAGCACTTACATGGAGCGCGCGTATAAAAAGCATCCTGTGCATAGTAATAGCTAGGTGCATGCATGATTATTTCGATAGTGATGATCTGAATTTAAAAACATGAGTACTCATTCAAAATTATGCCTATATGCCTTTTGCGACCGCCATGTTTATTTACCTGTCGCATCACTTCCATGCAACTTCAATCCAATTTCTCGTTCCCAAAACAAGTCGTAATTTTAACGGCCCGTCGCCGGTCGGTCGGGTAAGCACTACAATCTAAATATAATCGAATTGAACAAATCGATTCATGCATTGGACTTGCTGTAATCGATGTTTACTCGCCAAACTGGTGTTTATTTCCTTTGGGGAGCGTTGTGTATGCTATGTACCTACGATGAGGATTGTCGGAAGTTTGGTTTGCGCTTCGTGCAGTTTCGATTGCAGTTTGATTTGCGAAGAGGTTTTATTTACATTGTATTTTAACGTTTGGCTAGCATTGTTACTCTGAGTAAACAAGTTCGTACTGCGAATCGATCTTTCTATCTAATTCTATGTAAACCAAAGTAAAAGGTGTGGTTTGACAACATTTTGTAAGAGATTGCTCTTTTGTTCAGAAGCAATAAATCTGCCTAGCTTTTTCCCAACTAAGTCAGGGTCGCCTTCCAGTCTCACTGGCACCCTAATTGCGTAACACACTATCAATCGGAACCTGAATCATTTTGAAGCAAATTGCTAATCCATTGCTTCATAAGTTCGAAAAATTTGTCTGCTCAACACGTAAATAACGCAATGAATGTTGTTGAGCTGTCAAAATGAAACCGATTCCGATTGATAATGAGCTACGAACGACAGCGGAGACCAACGGCTTAACGTGCTTTCCGAAGCTCGGAGGGGCACTGCAATTACTTACTTACTGCAATTTTTGCCATAACGCCTTAAATTATTTAATCCCGGCACGGTTACTAAAATACCCATTACTTTGGCAGCGCAGAATTAATTCAAGTCAACTGCCGGTTCGTTTTATTGTTTAAATACCCGGATATGACAATAATGTTGCGCCACACTGTTATGACTGGTGACATTACGTATAGAAATACAAAAGGTTCAGGGCCTGATGTAACCGGTTGAGTGCCGTAATTACAGATACAATTAAAAAGCCATTGTGTCTCGCGTGGATCCACGTTTAAGCATACGAAGGGTCAAAGGGTCATAATTAACCTATAATGTTACCACTGGTGGGGTTGAGGGGATCAGATCGGAATATCATTAAATCTGAACAGGCAATTTCGCTTGTCGTTCCACGGACAAGTCCTAGCGGAACTACTGCGGTTTCGCTGCTATGGTTTCGCGGCGGAGATGTGATACGCGCCTAATACAACAATGGAACCAACCACAATAGCAGTTTCGTCCTAAAAAAAACCGCGTGGACCAATCACCGATAGTTTGTAGTAATAAATTGTGCCAATAAAACCACTTCTTTCCTGTAAACACGTTTATTGTCGCCCTGTCTGCTAGACTAGAAATTATTGCCTCCAAATTGTAGGTCGTCCTTCGTAGTGATGTGTCTAAGTTGGCTGAAGACCGAATTGAATTGGTATCCGTTGTTCGAGTAAACTGGTAGACATCGTCACGAGGTCAAAATGTAAAACCCAAGATGGCGACTGCGAAAATATTTTTTTATCATGGGTGTTGTTTTCATGGTTTTCGAGGGTGCTAAAGCCGATAGCGAGGTCAAAATGAAAATCCGAATGCGAATATCGGGCAAAGAACTTCGCTATTGTCGGAGGGTATCTCGACTGCACACGTTTTTTTTTTAAATATGATTTTTGTGGTCTGATAGCTGCCGGACCAATGACAATAATAATATGGCGGAACTTGCTGATCAATTCAAAGTATTGATGGGCGATGCTTTCGCTGGAAGACATACCTCAGCAACCCAACTTTTTAGCACTAATATCGGCCGTAGATTCGTCACAAAAACTAGCTTCTGCCCGCGACTTCGTCCGCGTGAAATTTTTTGTTCCTCCATCCACCCCGTCGCATCGCATCGCCTGCGCGTGCTATTTCTGTTTATTACTTCGTTTTCGCTTAACGATATTTCTGATTCTTTTTCTTTTTGCCCAGCTCCTAGGGGTCGTAGCGTGATGTTTGTTAAATAGACCATGAGCTTCCTTAAGAGTTGGGCTATCAAATAGAAAAAAATATTTATTTCCAACAAGATTATTAATTATAATTCCTAAATATGTATTTACATACCTAATACTTATAAGCTAACATATAAACTATGTATTTAAAAAAATTAAAAAAACTTCCAATTCCGACTAGAAGTTTCAGAGATTTGCGCGATAAGACAAATTCTTCAGCTTTTAGTATTACTAATAAACCCCCATTACTAATAAATATATTTTATCAGATGATTTCTCTCCTTCAGTCGTCAGTAATTTGACTTTCGAAAGAAGAAGACAAAGCGTTGTGTAACTATACAGACGCTATACAACGTTTATTAGTAAGGGGGTTAGTACATAGATTTAATTTCGGAGATCCCACTCATAAGATTCTGTACTTCCCCCCACTCCTAAGATTCCATACTTCTTAAATATTTCTGGGATTTAAAATATAAGTTGGTTTTTCGATGGCAAACAATGTCCTTCGTGCAAATTAAATACAATTTTAAGTGTAAAATACACAGAGGTTAAAAGCAGCAACAATAAAGCCAATCATCTGTTAACTGATAACATCAACGCGGTCACTCGTTCGCCTGTCACCTGCAGTGATAATGACTATTGCCACGACTTCCTCTATCTTGTCATCTGACCGGAACATTTCCGATTGATACGAGTTCTCTAGATCACTTGGAAAAGCAAGAAACAATTTACTTTTCACGTCTTGTTCCAATAGGGGTCGGCAGGACCTATCACCTGCTACCATCCTTAAAAAAAAGTGGCACTCCGGGAGTGCCGAAAAAAGTGAAAACTTGAACAATTGCGTGTGTATTTTTTGAATCGTCATATAAACAAAACACAAACAGAATACTTTGCCATCACTCACTGACATATCGGCATTACATTAAAATCGAGTACATCCCGAGGACAGCCGAACACATCCGAATGTAGCGCGGTGTCGGTAACAGTGTCGCGAGTTCAGTGGTTTTTCCCCATCTCAAAAAATGCCGAACGCTTCTAAAGAAGTTTTCACTTCAATACTTCTTGATGGGTTTATAGCACATACAATGCAGGCAATAGGTGCTCTCTCTTCAAAAATACCTTGACTGCACTTTACAGCTTAACATGATCCGCCTATAAAGTTCCCACTGCTGGGACACAGGCCTCCTCTCTGTGAGAGGGAGAGGGCCGTAATCCACCACGGGGGCCCACTGTCGATTGGTAGATGTCGCATGTATTCGAATGTTTGGTTCTAGGACATGCCGGTTTCTTCACGATGTTTTCCTTCATCGGTTTGAGAGCAGTGATGATGGAATAATTTACACAAAGTAAAGCGCCTATCTGGGTTCGAACCTACAACCAATAACTCGTAAGTCGCGGCCGTTACCACTTGGCCACCAGTGCTGTGACCACTGGTGGCCATTTAACTGGATTTTTAATTGAGAACAATTTTAAACTTTTGGCTAAATTCTAAAATGTAGTGGGGTCTCGTGTTGTCGTTGTTGATGTGTTGGACAAATAAAAGAGTTCGATCTAAGAACGTTAAAGAATGGGTTGATTGTGAATTCAGTACCCAGCTAAATTTCCACGAATTCGCCGAGGTTGATTGGTTCCCCAGAATTCCGAAAGTTCTAAGTATCATTGCCAGAATTGTACATAGTTTTAGGAAACTCGTGTTATTCTACAGAAGGAGTACTTAGCATAATCATAGCACACCCCGGACACTCCATACAAACACAGTATATATTTACTGTGATACAAAGCTCGCAAAATAATTACCTACTACTACTACATTAAAAAATGACGTTTGTATACGTATGAATGTGTGCGTGAGGTACTTGTGTTTGCGAGCGCTCTTTGTTACAGAACTGCGACGGTAACCTCGAAGTGCGGGGTGAGGTGCGGTAACTGATGTTAGTGCGGGGAAGGGAGTAGCCTTTCTGTACGTAGTACTTTAAGTATTCTGTGATCATAGCCTAATCAATCAGCCATAACGTTCCCACTGCTGGGCCACAGGCCTCCTCTCTGTGAGAACGAGTGGGCCGTTATCCACCACGTGGGTACAGTGCGGATTGGTAGTTGTCTTGTCTTATGTCTTATGTGTACTGTTAGTGTGTTACACCATTACCCCGCTGTTTAAAGAAGGAGAAAATACTCTTATTTTGTCAAATCAGGTACCTACCGAATTTTTTTATACCATTGCAAAAGCACATCTCTACCTCATCTACTTATTCAGTCTGATCCGAGACCTAGATGTGACAAATATTTTCGTGATATGATGTGTAAAAGTGATGCCGATACCCTATTCACAGAATAAACAATTTTATATCACGTATCTAGGGTTGCCAACCGTACTCTAAAATAGAGTATTATATACTCTTTTTCTTGTAGATGTACTCTATAATCTATGACACTAATAGAGTACGCTAAAAAACTCTTTTTACATAAGTTGACTTATAAAATGGATGACGAAGATAATCTCCTAAAACTCCGCCACTAAGAGGACCCACTGACCAATATTTTGGCTATAAGTACAACAAAACAGAAATTTAAGAATTTTTCATTGTTTATAGACAAATATCTTTGGAGTCTTACATTTCTTTTAAAAACAATAAAAAATTGTTATGTACCTTAAAAAGTGCTAAAAATACAGTTTTTAAAATTGAATAAATGGTACTTTTTTATTAATCTGTACTCTTTATTTACCCTCTCTGAAACACTATACTTCTTTTAGAAAAAGTTGGCAACCCTAAACGTATATCGTGTTTCAACTCACACATAACCCTATCCATCAAATTTCACTTTCACCCCTATCCAGTAACACAAGTACTCCACACAGTTCCGAAGCTAACGGTTAACTAGAACTCCACTAACAACGTTACGTTGAACTGCCGGCAACTTGTGACTACGGCCGCGGCGTAATTGAAATCTTTGTAAGTCAACGAGTCGCAGCGTCCGTAGCGATAGAGGATAGTTGCAGCTTTTTTTCATGAAAGAAGTTTGTGTTGGAATTGTGCAGTAATGGACAGAAGATTATTTTACTTCGATGGTCCTAGTTTATCATTTGTGACTTTAAGTGACAGCTATGTAAACAGAACCCAGCTTTGTATAAATATGTAAGCTGTCACGCCCTTTATACCTAGTGGCTTTTGGTCAGTAAGTTTTTTTTTGTTTACATTTTTAATTTTAATTTTTTGTTTAAGTACGTACAGTGTTTATTGTATTTGTTGGTATATTGGCGTGGCCAGCTAACATATGGCAAATAATTTAATTTAAGGTTCTGTGTCCTGTAATGTTAATTACTTTGCATACTTAGTATATTGTATAAAATCAATTATTTTCTAACTGAACAGACAGCTGTGCTGCTGGGGAGTTTTTTCCGTCATTCTTCTCCCCAGTGAAAGCACTAGGAAGTGGTGAAGGGCGGGCGTTTTGGGGGACTGTGTTTTGTAATTTTGACGTTCGAAAAGTGCTGATTCTGAGCTTAGTTTGAATAAATGACTTTTAATTTTGAAAAGAGACTTTTGTAATAAATGTCGATTCTTCGAATTGGAACGCCAAAAATTTTGCAATCGAATCTGCCCCACTAAATCGAAGTAGTGGGGCAGATTCCACATATATTCTATCTAATGGACACCAATATGTCGCAAATCATGCTCCACCTCTTATCCTGCCCTCTGTGTCCCAAAACATGCAGTCAAAGTGACCTCTGTGCTGCCACTGACGACGCCGCGTGGAAGTGGCAAAAGTTTTGGGCCAACAAGATATACAATACAGTCGTACCAGCGACACGAAGAAGAACTAGTAAGAAGAAATCGTATATCTGTGATTTTAAAAGTGTAGTGTACTTGCATAGTTATATTTTATTAATAAAAATTTACAAAAATAAAATGTTTGTACAGTAATTCATCGAAAAATATCCACATATAGTCGATTCCACTACTTTAAAATCTTGATGGATTCTGCCCCACTAGGGTTGGCACCATAGATATTTCATAGTTTCGGATATGGCCATCCACGTCCACTTGAAAAATTCACCCTGTATACCTCAGTGACTTCTAACCTATTGCAGTTTACACTTTATCATTGCACTCTTCAATATCACAGATAATCAAATTACTAAGTGATTCTGTAGCACCCAAACGTGCCGATGTTAGGAGCTCCCGAGGTCTAGCTAACTACATTACGCCCCAACTCCGGACGACTTGCGTCTAGTTAATTGAAATCTTTGTTTTGTTAACTAGTTTCAACTTGCAGAACTGATGCTCCAACTTTATAGCACTGGGAATGTTTGTGCAAGAATTTCAAATACAAAATTTAAATGCAGTGTTGGAAAACAAAGGCAGTTTCTGAACTGCATTTGAAAAACATGAGCATTGCTCGCGAAGTCATAATTATAATTAGTCGCTGTTTAACTAAGAAAGTTCGTAAATTGATGGGTTATTAACTAAAAGATATCTTGCTTTTTTGGAACAAGTAACTATAATCCTTTTAAAGTTATTATACCTTTGACAGCAGCCCCTCCCCTCACCCCGATAACAACCAAATACGAGAATAAAGATCACTAGGATTTTGATAGACTTGTCAATCCAACAGCGATCTTATTTGAATCCTTTGCTCGCTGTATACCTATAACGCAATGTGCCTAAGTCACAATACGCCCACATCACGTTTGGTCTAGGCATAACGCGACTCAGGCACACTGCGTTATAGGTATACAGCGAGTAAAGGATTTGAATGACTATAGAGATCACTGGGATTTTAACAGTAAAACGAAATCTAGAGAAAAACAAATAACTGTGAAACGATCGTAGATTTAAAAAAAAAAATATATTTTGGCAGACTTGAAATAAACGATTTCACTTTATAAGTCCAGCAGAAAGCAGCCAGCACGCCTTTCTAGAAACTAAATTACTGTGAAACGAATGTGATTAATACACCGTTTGTATACACTCACTTTTGAAAGAATCAATAAAATAAAACTAGCGTTTTTTATCGACACAAACACAGGTAAAATAACTTGTCATACCCCTATGGTGCTTAAAATGATTACGAAGAATATTTTCATTTTATTATATAACCAATCGATAAAGCAATAGAATCGTAATCAGTCATTCATGACCTTTATTAACCACACCAAACCCAATCGTCATAAAAGCCACGAAAACAAGTCGTCAACTTGAAAAAAAAACATATTTAATTACTGAGTAAACAACATTAGGCAGCTCTCGTAAACTATTGAGCGATTATCGACTTTATGGTCACTATGGTAACCTAGTTCAGTCGGTCTATTCAGTAAAAATGATTTCTACAGTTTCGTATTATGAAAGACGATATGGCTAGAAAGCTAGTCACGACTGATAATTGAAGGCCAATTACCGTAATTAGAAATGTTCAAAATCTAGTCGTAAATCTCATCGCAGCGACATTCAATGTCAAAAACTTGTCAATAATGTAGGGAAATTAGAGGTATTTTCGACAGATTGAGACAGATACTGTGAACATTCTTAAAATTACGAGAATTGCGCCTCATCTATACTATATACTATAATATTATAAAGAGGTATTTGTTTGTAAGTTTGTATGTAGGGGGTAATATCTGGAAGTACCAGTCGGATTTGAAAAATTCTTCTTGCATTTGATAGCCCAATTCTTGAGGAAGGCTATAGGCTATTTAACGTCACGCTATGACCCTTAGGAGCCGAGCAAAAGCGCTATGGGGAAACGAAGTGATAGAGCAAGAGACGCGGGCAGGTGATGCAATACGACGAGATGGGTCGAGGGAATAAGAAATTTCACGCGAACAAAGTCGCGGGCAGAAGCTAGTGGTAATAACATAGAAATAAGTAAGGGCAGAAGGATGGTGATAATGTTGTTTACAGCTTCCAAGATTTAATGTCGCTTGGGGATTTTTCTCAACAAGTAAATAACCTAGTTGGTATAGTGGTCGCAAGCGTTAATACTGCTGGCAGAATGAGGCCTTGGGTTCGATTCCCAGGTCGGGCAAAGTGTTATTGAGTTTTTCTATCTGGAATATCTCAGTAGCTGCCCGAGTCTGAAATTGTGCCCGGTTGATGGCAATAGGCTCGCCCCCTATTACATGGGATTTAAACATAACTGGCGAAATGTGGGTGTACTGCTGGTACACCGCTGCCTCCGCCTCTACGCCTAACTCACCGAAGCCCCACCTGCATCATTTAATGCAGGCGGGACTTTGGAATCGCGTGTGCTAGGATTTCAGGGAATACGGTGGCACTGTGATCACGTGGTGCTTAGCATAGCGAGGCTAAGGGGAAACCCCTGTGTTCCACGCGCGCCTCAAAGATATGTCAGTATAAAGAAAGGGGCCTGTCAGAGCCGAAGCCTGCCGGGGGTGCGGGATTGTCCAAAACGGTTACCGCTACCCCGGAACATAAAGGGCTAAGGAAGGAACACGGATGGGTTTTAGTCAGTAAGAGTCTGACACTCCCGTCTGCTGGAGCTCCAACGCGGGAGGGGTCATTTGATGATTTCCCATCCAAAAAAAAAAAAAGTCCCCAGAGACGTGCCCTAACAGGCGTTGCACTGAGGACGTTCCGGATTGGTCTATTAAGAGGTAACGGGACCCCCTCCATGTGCTGATGGTGATCATCGGGGTGGTTTTAGTAAGGTAAGAATCCCACACTACCTGGTCTTTTTCCTCGAAGTCCAAGTGCCTTTTGAAGGTTCCCCCGATAGCAAAAAAAAAGGTACACCTCTGTATCCTTGGGGACCACAAGTCGCGATGTTTACGTAAATAAAAATGTAAGCGAATGACTTAATAGACGCCATTTGCCAATTCAACCACTGCTAGTAGCGGTGAACTGACTAGTGAATAGTAATTAGTAGTAATTACTATAAAACGTTCCTGTGGTTGTGCGGTCCGTGATTGGTGACCCCTGCCGCGCCGGCAAATTAACTTGTAGTTCAGATTTGAATCTCTCGCCTTTTACTAAAATACACAATTTACTTTAATTACTCTGCTGTGTTTTGTTAGTGAATAATTTGTTGAGTGCGGTGATTCAGAATTACTTGGATAGTTGGGTGACAGTGAGACGTTTGATCGGAGATGGTGTGAGATACCAGAAAATAATTGTGAAAAATTCTTTATTAAACCCGATTGTACCCTAATTGCGTAACACGTTTTCAAAAACAATCCGATGGATTTTGAAGAAAAATCCTAATCCTTAGACTTATTTATTTATTTTCTTATAAATAAAAATCTCGTGTCACAGTGTTTGTTATCGAACTCCTCCGAAACGGCTTGACCGATTTTATGATTTTTTTTTGCGTATATTTGGTAGGTCTGAGAATAGGTTGTAGGCTATTTTTTATACCCTTAGGTGATAAGGGTGGTCCTCTCCAGATTTTTTTTGGAATCGAAACTGACGCGGGTAAAACCGCGGGGCGTAGCTAGTTATTTATATATTATACTTCATTGTACAGTCGCCAGCACATCAAGTTACTACACTTTGACCTTGAACGCGTTATGAGCAACAACAGCGAGAATCGTGCGAAAGAGATAAATAGCTTTTTGTCTGTTCTTACTTGTAATGTTTCGTGCTGCAGTGCGGACGTGAGAGTGTGTGCGTATGCGCGTCGTCGTGTAGAATAAAATATTGTGCGATAAGAAATAGCGTCGCAAGTTGAATACTTGATTCGAATCGAAATAATGGCATGGTATTAAAAGCAAGCGGCCCGCGCAATGCCTAAAATACATATGAAAGCTTGTAATCAATATTTTTTTATTTCAAGTATCTTTTATTTAATCCTTTATTTTACATATTTGTTGGAAAATTACCTGAGTATTAAGTCGGTATTACCTACTCATATTACATTTAAATAGGTAGGTAAATATGGTATACACTGTTACATTATTGACTAGCGAAATTTCACGCTCTCGATGAATATTGTTAAGTAGACAGGTAGGTATAATATGATGTGAGAAAAACATTTCTTTTATAAAATTTCAAGCAGGTTTTAATGACTCTTCCGGGTTTTTTTACCTACTTACTGACGGGCTGGCGGTCACCTGTTTTAACGCGTTCCTTGCTCTTCTATTCCATTTTTACGAAATTAATTGCTGAAAACCCATAACACAATCTCTGCTTGAAATTTGAAAAAAATATGGATACTTACTCCATCACGAACGTGTGTGAAGTTTAGCCAATTAATTATACCTACAAATAGGCTTTTGTCATTCCGCCGTGTTTGAGATCGTTTCGTCCGCGACACGATCTTACTACTCAAACAATAAGCTTGAACGTAGTAACGGAATTACCTATACCTACCGAAGTTTGCTTTTACATGCAAGTTCAACCTTATTGCGATAGTAATAAGATACGATTTCAAAGGTTATGAATTTTCAAATAAAATTCTAATCAATTATTTATTATCGTTACCTACTTTACATCCTAAATCTAATATTATAAAGCTGAAGACTTTGTTTTTTTTTTTTTTTTGTTGAACGCGCTAATCTCAGGCAGGAACTGCTGGTTCAAATAAAAAAAAAGTTTTTGAGAAAAGCTTGTCAATTTATTGAGAAAGGCTTGTCCATTAATTGAGAAAGGCTATAGGCTATATAACATCACGCTAAGACCAATAGGAGCGGAGTATCAATGAAAAATGTTGCAAAAACGGGAAATATTATCCCTTTTGAGAGCTTCCGTTGCGTACGCTACGTAAACGGTTAGTTACGCAAAAATCATGTATGACAGAATTGTTCCTCTTTAAAAGTTCTAAAAAAGGTATCTTTTAAGGTTGACTCACTATAATCTATGGTAATCAAATTTGTTCTAAAATAATGCATTATTTGCGAAGGTGTTATTATAAACATGATACGAATCCTTATCCAAATAAATACGTTATTCATCACAAGTATTTAATTTTAACAAAATTGCCCTTAACATCATATTTTGTTTTCAATGAATATCTTAATGGAAACACACGTCCTTTTCTGTAAAGGATATCGGTTCCCAAAGGAACCTATTCCTATGGGAACTCACTCGAGTTCCCATAGGAATAGGTGAAGCCACATAAAATGCGAAAGTGAGTTTATTTGTTACGCTTTCAGTTTTCACGCAGTGGCGTAGCTAGCCGTAATTGGGCCCCATATCAAAATATCTTGGCGGGGTCTTTTGCAAAAAGGACGGTGACGTTTTTTTAACTAAATAAATATACTGTCGGGGCCTCCCGTATGATAGATACGGCAGTAGTTACCCCCCTGCTTTTGGCGCATAACTACACAACCGATCATCGTGGAATTTTGCATACCTAATTACCTACCTGTCAGAAAAATATATAGGATAGGTTCCTACTGGAATGCGTGTGAAACTGCGGGAAAAATATTAAAATAAATGCGGAATAACAATCATAATATTTTTATTTATAAACATAACTTACAAAAAACAAAGACAAATATACTTACAAATAAAACCAAACTACACAATAGATTAATTTCTGTAACCTATTATGTGAATAAAGAATTTTTTTTTAATGTCTTGGCACAGCTCGGGACTTTCAGGCCCCGGACCTTTGGAAGGCGTTATTATTATTATTTTGAATTATGTTTTAACATATCTCAGGACCATGGAGTCCCGGTCCTTCAGAAGGCGTACGAGGGGTCGAAGCCAACTCGCAGAGGCCCGTTAGACATTTTCAATGAAATGAGGCACCAACTGACGATTATCTCTGTTTGCACTATGCTAGTGCACCCATGGACAACCCCCGGTTGGTGTAGGACTATTGTAAGACACGGAAACAAAAATATTGGAGTATGGGTTTTGGCGGCTGAAGTGAACTGATTATCTAGGACTATGGAAGAACATAGATTAAAAACAAGTAGATAATATTTATTTATTAAAAGCTTTTATTTTTATTGATATTCATTTGTAACAGATTAATAATTATACAGTTACATCTACCAATGGCTCCTAAGCAAAATCAAATGCTGCCGCCAAACAAAAGTAAGCTTTTACCTAGATTAGTATAATTTGACTGGGTTGTATAAGGTCCGGCGCCCATTGGCGACACGGCACGAAATGGGATTTTTGTAATACTCACAGATGATTTCGAATCTAATTTAACACTGTTAACACTCACATTTCATTGATACGTCTCAGCCTGCTTTGGCACCCTCCGGCACGTTCTGCCATGCCGAATTGTGAACGCTAACCATGATAAAATAAGATCTCAAATAATTTTCGCTTACTAAAATCCCTTGTCGTGCCATGCCGCTGGTAGGTGACAGCCGTAACTTAAATTATCACCAACAATTGTAAAGTAAAAATTCTCAAGAATATAAAAATGGTGCGAAAAGAAGTATAAAATTTGAATTTACAGTATTAATTATCATACTATCTTTTCCACGTTATTAGAAGAATTATCCATAGTAATATTATAAAATGCGTAAGAACTTTGTCTGTTTTATTCCTTTGCGGCCAAACCGCTGGGCAATTGTGATGAAAAATATGGAGATAGTTTGAAGCCTGGGGAAGAACATGGAGGAATACAATCTTAACCTTTTTATTTTTAAACATTCATATAATTGAAAACTTAACAAATACCTACTTACTCTAAATTAAATTATACGTTCAACAAAATGTATAAAAGCAAACTTTTAATCTATTGTATATAGATTAAAAGTTTCTGTAGCTTTCATAGGTTACAAAAACTTTTCAATTTTCAATAAAGAATAATTCAAGAATTTTTTTTTTTTTAAATGTCTTTCACACGTCTCGGAACCCTCGGGCCCCGGACCTTTGGAAAGCGTTATTATTATTTTTATATAGATTAAAAACAAGTAGATAATATTTATTTTTTACAAGCTTTTATTTTTATTAATACCTATTTGTAACTTGTAACAAATTAATAATTATACAGTTACACCTACCAATGGCTGCTAAGCAAAATCAAATGCTGCCGCCAAACAAAAGTAAGCTTTTACCTAGATTAGTATAATTTTGACTGGGCTGTATATGGTCCGGTACCCACTGGCGACACGGCACGACAGGGGATTTTTGTAATACTCACAGATGATTTCGAATCTAATTTAACACTGTTAACAGTCACATTTCATTGATACGTCACAGCCTGCTTTGGCATCCTCCGGCACGTTCTGGCATGCCGAATTGTGAACGCTAACCACGATAAAATAAGATCTCAAATCATTTGCGCTTACTAAAATCCCTTGTCATGCCATGCCGCCAGTTGGTGACGGCCCTAACTTAAATTATCATCAACAATGGTAAAGGAAAAATTCTCAAGAATATAAAAATGGTGCGAGAAGAAGTATTAAATTTGAATTTACAGTAATTATCATACTATCTTTACCACATTATTAGAAGAATTATCCATACTAATATTATAAAATGCGAAAGAACTTTGTCTGTTATGCCTTTGCGGCCAAACCGTTAGGCAATTGTGATAAAAAATATGGAGATAGTTTGAAGCCTGAGGAAGGACATGGAGGAATACAATCTTAACCTTTTTATTTTTAAATATTCATATAACTGAAAACTTAACAAATACCTACTTACTGTAAATTAAAATATATTTTCAACAAAATGTGTTGCCCAGTCAAAATTATAAAACTCTAGGCAAAAACTTACCCTTGCTTCCTTCTGCGCATGGGTCATTTAGGAACTTCTTAGCAGGGCGGCGGCATTTCTTACCGGCGTCCTTCAGTCGCCTCCTGACTGTGTCCATTGATATCTAAAACAAAGAAAATTTTGTCAATTTCTTATGAGAAATTGTACGGGCCAACTTAACTAATCTGCATTCGCGATTTATTTGCCAAAAATGTAAACAAAAATGAGTTTATGGAAAAATAACTTTAATCGGTCAAGCAGCGCGCGTCGCTCATTGGCGACGAAACAATAGAAAATCAATTGTGTCTCATTAGCGGAGCTTGACAGATCCTACACATAACACAATAAAGTTACAATAATTATTTCTTTTTACGCTTTTTCAATGGTGCTAGTCACTCTGAAATCAACTTAATAGCCATTAAAATAAAGTTGATATTTGTTTAACTTGAAAATAATATTAATTTGAAACATAAGTTTGAATAGACTTTAAATGAGTATGGGACGGTTAAAAAATATTCTTCAAAATACACAAATAAACAATCTGTCGAATTGAGAACTTCCACCTTTGTTGAGGTGGGCTGTAAACTGTGGTTGTAAACTGTGGTTGTAAAGAACTGAAGATTTATCTAATAGTATTAATAGTAATAACTTTCACTAAGTCTGGCCGCGTATTGGCTGCGTGTTGTGCGTAAAACCGGTTTGAATGAGCGCCGAGCTGGCCGTGCGTCCTTCCAACTACATTTGTCTATAAGAGCTATTACGCACTGTCGACTAGTCGCCGGCGACTCGGTCCCTCGGCGACCAAAACATAGGCATCATCCGGCGACCAAGTGCGTAAACACCTATTTAAACAACAGTAAGTCACAGTCGCCGTCGATAGCTCTTAGTGTGGGTCCTGAGTGACGGCGGCGCACCGCGTATGGCGGATTGTGGAGCGGATTTAGGCTGCACGCATACGACCGGTTTCCTGACTTGGAATTCAGTTTCGGAAACCCCGAATGCACGCATTTCATACAAAATGTTCTCTTTAGCGCACACGTTCTTATATTTTCCGTTCGGAAACCCTGACGGAAAATATAAGCACGTGTGCGCTAAAGAGAAGATTTTGTATGAAATGCTTGCATTCGGGTTTCCGAATCTGAATTCAGAAACTGAATTCCGAATCAGGACACCGGACGTTTGCGGCCGGCCTTACTCGTCGATACCTGTGCTTAGAGCACGCGGGAAATTGATGTGTGCGCGCGTGTTTAGTGTTGTGTTTATTTTACTTTGGTTTTTATAATGTCGATATCAAAACTCAAACGTTTACAATATTTAGAAAGAAGCAGTTTCTTTACCGATGATCTAAATTTTTTTGTGAAATGTATCTACAGAAAAAAGAAGCGGTGAATACGTCAGACCACATTTATATGAAGAATAAAGACATCCAAATGAGAGGCTTTTCCATCACTGCAGTGACAGCCGGAAATTCTTCATTCAAATTAGTTAGTTAGTTTGCGACATTTCACTTCACTATCCGCGAGTAAAAATCAAAATACGCGTATTGATGAGCGCACCCGCCAGTTTGGCGCTCCACAAACTGGCCGCGGTGAGCAGATAACGCGCCCGCGCGCGTGATTTTTTACATACAAAAAATCACGCGCTCACGCGCGGGAGTTGAAATTTGTATGTAAAAAATCACGCGCGGGAGCGCGTTATCTGCTCACCGCGGCAGAGCGCGGTGCAGTGTGTGGATCGCCTTAGGATTACCATTTAGAAATTTTAAAAGTCCGGACAAAAAGCCTGACATTTCAACAAAAGTCCGGACATTTTAGTCACAAAATCCAAACATTAACCACTTAGTTACAGTGGCATGGTAGCAGACCCTCGTGAGAGGATCCCAAAAAAAAAGAGCTGAAAAATATAAAAATTAATATTTATACCAGAAACTAGCGATAGGTTTGATCATTTTACGTAAAACTATTTTTATTTTGAAGAAAATATTATGTTTGAACTACTTAGTTGATTGTTTGCTAATTTTCAATACCTACAAGATTTTATTTTGTTTTTAGATGAATGAAAAGTAAATAAATATTAAATACTTATTTTGTATGCTTATATGTATAAGTTTTATTACTCGTATCTAAGCTAAAAAATCCGGACAAATTAAAGAGCCGGACAAAGTCCGGACAAGTTCAAATGTGTTTATTTGTTTAATGTGCCGTTCATTCCACCTGCGCGGTCCGGTTGCCAATTTGTGGGGATTTTCCCAAGCTGCGGGGAATGTCAACCGTTGGGTATTTTGTGGGGAGAGACACCTTGCGGGGATTTTAAAATTTTTCCGGTAAATTCCAGGCTCAATTTTTTTTATGGCATCATTACGTCATTTCAACGATTCTTCGGGGCTGCGTTCCGTTTGATCTGTTGATTTTTGGTATAGAAATGAGTTTATTTTATGAAATATTTTTTTGGGGATTTTGTGGGGGAATCAGGATTTTGCTCTCCCCAAATTCGGGGATTTTCACCTATGATTTTGGGGAATCTAGAAAATAGGCATTGGCAACGCTGCTTAGGATGCACACTTAGGTAGTAGGTATTATTTTAATCAATTTTGTTATTCACTGTTTATGAAAACCATGTTTTATGTTAGTGATGAATAGAGATCGGATATTCAGATGCATGTTCACCTAAAGTGAATTTTTAGCCCTGAAATTTGGAAGCGGCTCCTTAATATATTTTTTCTTAAAAAAAATCCCGGGATGCCAGGAACACCCGAAATGCATAACTAAGTAGTCGGGTGTATAGTATGGAAGGAAGAAACTACATAAATAAAATTATTCTAAATAACATAGGTAGTCCGTTATCTTATCTTGACGTTGTTTGCTATTGCAGTTGGGCATCTGCCTACCTACTTTTCAATATTAGGTAGGTAGAAATGCATCCGATTCTATAGTCGGAAGAAAACAAAAAATTCCGGAATCGCGGGATTTTGACGATCGATACAAAAGTGCATTCCATGTAAGCCAACATTTGAAAGTAAATAAATATACATCCAATTCTATAATCAGAACCTCGGAATCGCCGGATTTTTCAGATACAAAAGCGCATTCCATATTAGCCAATATCTCAACTTTAGGTGAATATGCATCCGAATATCCGATCTCTAGTCATGAATAAGTTAAGGTGATATAGTGTGATTACAAGCTACACATGGACTCACGCTGTACGAAGTTGAGGTCACTCGTGTGCTGAGGAAAGGATCGGCAGAGTGTGCAGCGACCATAGCCACATCGTCTGCCGCCGTAGTGGCCCTCGCGTAGAGTTGGCGGTGGTGGGCTTCTATGCTTCGGCTTTCTTCCCACCGCCGAAGCCAGAAGTAAACTGTTTTTTTCTGGAACGAAAAATATAGCTGTAGTTTTTTTCCCATTATTACTCAATTACTATAGGCAAAGAGATCATTGATTTTTAAACCATTTTTACATGTAGGTAATTTTCTCTTGGGTCTGACACTTTAAAAGCCCTGTTTTGAATGTTCTTTATGCGGGATCGTTACGATTTCATTATATTATGTAGACTATGTATTCCTCTTTTGTATTACGTAACAACATTTATCCTATCTCTATACAATAAAAACTTTCTAGAACATTAATTCACTAAAATCGAACTTTGGCATGTTTTCATTATACAACATTTTTTCTATCTCTAAAACCCGTGGACAACAAACTAGAATATCATTTATAAACATAATCCTCTCAATTGACACTAAAATCACGCAAATATTCCTATAAACAAAAAACCTCGTTTGCAAGTTACGTAATTATTCTATCATTTTTCTTCACATTAAATTCTCAAAAATTCTACGTTAAATATTCCTATCAGATACTAACACGAAAACTAATAATAAAAAAAAGTTAGAAAGCTAATTAGAACAACACAAAATACTTAAATCTAATTTTATTAGAAATTCAAATCTTACTCAGTAAAACAGTAATAGTCCGTATCAACTTGCGCCTTGGAGAGCGGAGAGGGTCACACGACACGAGTCATAACTATCCTATTCTATCACTTTTACACTATTCTAACTTATGTATCACTTCACTGATCTAAAAACTCAGTCATATATTCACTATTCGCACGCCCAGCGTTCGTTACTGTGCGTAATTGCGTAGATATTTACTTTAAAATCCAATCACAACCTACTGTAATAACTTTTGTTTAGAATGTTCCATGACTAAATGGAATCAAAATCAGTTCATCCAATCTGTTTACTTATGTATAACTCTGAATTTAAGCTTTCACGGTTACCTACACTACATTTTAAATGATGATTGGAACAGCGCACAGCGTTTAACTTAAAAACTTACAATATCGGGAACTCATTAGGAAAGAACACAAAGAAGTTACCTACCTACCTATCCCTTCTGTTAACTTAATCCGAAAATTCTATAGAAAAACACCATTGACCCTTTTTTCAATACTAACCTTTGTTTATTTTAATTTAAAAAATATAATTACAAAAAATATTACTCACCGTTATGCCCGTCTGCCGACAAATATCAATCACACAGCAACCACTTAATCTAAGGGCTATGATGCGCTCCCTTTCAATTTGTGTCAACTGAGGCGGCATTCTTGTTGACTTCAATTTTATATTATTATTTAAACGCACAGCCCGAATATGCACAGAACAGTTGGACACGACGCAGTTGCAGTTGTTACGACTCCAAGGGACGTAATGAATAAAAATAAAGTAATAAACAAACGTTCGGGAAAACCCGGGAGCGGTGGCGGACGCGCAAGGGCATGTGGGTGTGGCTTATTCCTAGTGAGACATGATAATTGGCTCCCAATTATTAGTATGTGCAACCATTGGACAATTTTAGAAACGTTGAAAACTCCACCAATCATGCCAAGGATACTTTCTTTCTAACACTATACGGCGCGTCGTAGTTATAGATATGTATAGAGTTTCCCTTGATGTGCTGGCGTCTGTACACCACAAAAATTAAAAAAAAGATCGAACACTAAAAATATACAATGGGCGGCCTTATCGCTTTCTGTGATCTCTTCCAGGCAAGGCTCGGAAACCGGTTGAAATTCTTAACCGGTTATGGTCATTGACCCCAAACCGAAATCGATTTAGGTTAAAGGTTGCACTTTACCGGTTTTTACCGGTTTATGCGACAAACCGGTTTTTCATGAATTTTGGTTTTGATAGTGAAAAATAACCGGTTAAAACCAAGTTTGAACCCCCCCCGGCCCCCGCCACTCTCGCGGGCACGGTCTGGACGTTGCGATGTCTACTCATTGTCACTAGAACTTGTTGGAAGCGTTAAAAAAGTAGACGAAAAAAATTTACGAATTACGGAATTAACCGGTTAATTTGGGTGTCAAAACCGTTTGAGCTTTGTAACCGGTAACCTTTATCTTTTGGGTTACATAAGAACAGTTCACTTGTTTAACCGGTTAATGAAGGAACGATATATTTACCGGTATTTAATCGAAATTAACCGCTCTTTTTAAACCGGTTCAGAGCCCTGCTTCCAGGCAACCCTGGAATGGACAGTGATTTGTCTAGACATAAAATGACTTACTCTTATGTAAGTATTAATTTCATATTCTATCCATTCGTGTTACATCCTTCTTAGCATTCTCATCTCAGCTGCATGCAATTGCCTTTCATTCATCCCTTTATTTCATTGCTTTGTATGTTCGAAATATTTACGTAAATAACAAAATTAATGTTGTTTAATTGTGAAAGGAATAGCCATTGTTAGTGTTTTATCAAAGCCAGTGTGCAATTACTCCGTAGTACTGATTAGGCGTAAAGTGTTATGAGATTTTTTAAGACTAACCAATTTAGCAAGTCTTGTAAAACGTTATTTAACCAGAGTCTCGAGCCGTTTGGGGTTGCAACCCTCGGGCCTTAGGGCCCGAGTGCTCATGGTCTTTTTAAGGAAATTTCAAAACGGCTGCTTGACACTTCCCGTGACCCAAGGGCTGGCTTTTACTTTGGTCAAAGGCTAAGCATTGTCATACAACGTGGTAATGCCGCCAGTCTCTTGGGTACATAACCAGTCGACAGCGATGCGGATGAATTTTTCGACGCTATATTTTAGTTTGTGTATAGTTTTAGTTAAGTTAGGTTTTAATTTTGTTATTTATGTTAAACGTTTAATATTATATACATTGTAGGTAGACCAGAGTCTACATAACACGTGAAAACACAAGACGCTGTAAATACTCCAATCTCTTTGGAACTTACATATTTGAGCCGTTTGGGGTTGAAACAGTAGGGCCATGGGGCTCGAGTGCCCACTTAGTATTCCAAGACATCGCCAAGCGGTTGGTCGACTCATCACGTGACCAGAGGGCTGGCCTATTTTTTGGCCAAAGAATCAGCATTGCCATACAACGTGGCAATGCTGCCAGCCTTTTGGGCACGTTTCCCGTTGACAGTGATGCGGACGAATTTTTTGATGCCCTTTGATTATTTTTCCTCCCTTTTTATATACTTGTACATATTATTATTTTAAGATTGTTAGTTTTTTAAATTATGTAAATATACGAACAATAAATTATTTGAACAAAGACGCTGTATGTAAATTGTCCTTCAAGATGTTTTTGTAGCGACAGACATCAAAGGTGATTGGATCAAAGAGCTCTATTCATAGAATTGACATCTGTGAGTCGCATGTGTGTGTAGTCCTATTAGATTGATTGTATCGATCGGCGCCCTAACAGATACGAGCTCCGAGGAATGTAGGTATAAATAAATAAAATAATACCTATAGGTGTTGATTCTAAGTCAAGTACAAGCTAGTTTATTGGAACGTAGTAGTCTTATGTCCGTAGGTGATATGGAGTTCGATACTTCGAAATGAACCCTACTTCCAATTAATTAACTTTTTTCGGAAGGGTAAAATCACATCGATAGTAAGGGCAACTATCAAATCGTGTTGTCATTCGTTCTTAATTCGGGCCCCGAACTAATCTTATGTCCTTAGGTGATACGGAGTATGATATTTTGAAATTAACCCCACTCTTGATTAATTAACTTTTCGGAAGGGTAAAATCACATCGATAGTAAGGGCAACTATCAAATCGTGTTGTCATTCGTTCTTAGTTTAGGCCCCTACTAATCTAATGTCCGTAGGTGATACGGAGTTCCATACATCGAAATTAACCCTACTCTTGATTAATTAACTTTTCGGAAGGGTAAAAATACATCGGGAGTAAGGACAACTGTCAAATCGTGTTATTATTCGTTCTGAGTTGGGGCCCCGAACTAATTTTATGTCCTTAAGTGATACGGAGTTCCATACTTCGAAATAAACCATAATCTTGATTAATTAACTTTTAGGAAGGGTAAAGTCACATCAGGAGTAAGGGCAACTATCAAATCGTGTTGTCATTCGTTCTTAGTTCGGGTTCCGAACCACGTATGTCCCGAACTAATATTATGCCCGTAGGTGATACGGAGTAGGAAGGGCCCATAACTTCGGCTGAAGCTACTGATTTCATGCTTAGAGAGTAGACTTCTGGATAGACAGGAAGCTGACCGTAGTTCATATAGAACTATGTTGGGGTCGGCTGCCTAGGCAGCTAATAATGATGACGATGATCACTTTTCGTTGGTGTCTTAAATGGTGATGAAGACGTCTGGGGTATGGATAGCAGTAACTTCTTATTTGCGCTATTTTATTAATTAGCTAGCAAAACTTCATGAATAGAAAAAGTTTGACTTTTTTGAGCGTCGTCTCTATCCTCCATTCACTTCTATAGTCTTACTGTAGTTGTTTTTGTATAACTAAATGACCTCCCGTGATAGAATCACACTAATATTATAAAGGTGAGTGTGTGTGTTAATATGTTTGTTACTTCTTCACGCTCAAACGGCTGGACCAATTTTGATAAAATTTTGTATGGAGGTAGCTGACACCCTGGATTAACATATATAGGCTACTTTTTATCCCGATATTCCGACGGGATCGACACTTACGTGGGTGAAACCGCGGGGCACAGCTAGTTGATATATAAAAGCCCTCTCTCGGCTTTAACAATTTCTCATTATCTGTCTAGCCTTTTCCCAAATATGTTGAGGTCGGCTTTCAGTCTAACTGGGCTTTGAAAATTTCTATGAATTTAAAAGGCTCAGGGATCAATAAAATGCCCAACAATATAACAACCAAATGTAATCGTAATATAGATTTATTGAAAAGAAGAAGAAATCTAATCACAATTTTATGGAGCGCTCCTAATTCACTCACAAACCAAATCAATTTCAGATAATACACCAATCTAATAAAATGATTCAGCGGTTTGGGATTTGACCATTTATTTATCAAACAAAATATTATTATATAAGTGCCAGCAATCCCTATTGGGCTCGCGGTGGATTACGGCCCAATCCCTCTCACAGAGAGGAGCCCTGTGTTCCAGCAATTAGGAACATTTTATGTTAATTATGCAGTGGTGGCCGAGTGGTAACGGCCCAGACTAACGAGTGGTAGGTCATGGGTGCGAACCCAGTCGCGCTTTGTAATTTATTTCAACACCATTGCTCTCAAAACGGTGAAGGAAAACATCGTGAGGAAACCGGCATGTCCTAGAACCAAAAAATCGAAGACATGGTGACATCTACCAACCCGCACTGGGCCACCGTGGTGAATTACAGCCACCTTCCTCTCACAGAGAGGAAGCCTGTGTTCCAGCTGGAGGAACTTTATAGGCTGATTATGCTGTAGCGGTATCTACGCCATATACGAACTACGCGTCATTCTGACGTCACGCAAAATCCTGCATCTCGCAAGCAGAGTTTACCGCGCAACTAGCATAGATACAGAGCGGCCCGACATGAATGATCGGGTTAGTTGCCTGCCAGACACAACACCCGTCTGATTGGAGGATCCTCCCTTTTATATGGAGGATGAGTAAACTTTACACCCTCTCCCGCATACCTCTATAATGCAATGCTTTCTGCTATACTAGTTGACCCCGCTAACTTCGTACCGCCCCCAGCCGCTCTACCCCCGCTTTTTAAATCTCTGATATCTTCTAAGATATTCATTTTAATGATAGGCTATAAAGGACAATTTTGATCTACATGAAATGCACAACGTATCTAACGTATCTAATGTATTTAATTGGATAAGGAATTATACTGTATTGTTTAAAATAGCTTGGTAAATAACCAATAATTTTTTTGTAATATGTTAAAGATAAAAATGATTACTGTGGGTTATCCTTAGGAGATAAACATATACCATCGCGACTTATTTATTGATATTTTTAAGATATACAATTCCGTAAGTACATTAATTTGATCTATTTCATAAGGTTTAGCCAGCGTGCAGCGTTTGCAATGTAAGCGCACAAAAATATGTATGTTGCGACATCACATTACAAATCTTTGAATTGCTCGGCTTTTCTCTACTATAATATGCATGTATTATACATACAAACCTTCCTCATGAATCAGTCTATCTATTGCAGAAAATTGCGTTAAAATCTGTTGCGAAGTTTTAACGATCTAAGCATACATAGGGACAGACAACGGGAAGCTACCTTGTTTTATACTATGTACGAGTATGTAGTGATTAATATCTCGTTGGTGTCATGTTCACAAGCGTCTACTTACTGCTGAGCGTGTGTGAGTTCCATTCCAGCTCAAGTTTTTTGTTAGCTTGTCAAAACAAAATTCTATCTTCTTCATCACTCTGATGGCCCGACAGTGTATTCAATTTTGCTGGCTCAAATCTTCGCCACTTCGATGGCATCGTGTGTGGCGGCGCAGAAGTCGCTAGGCGGAAAAAAAAAACAGTGTCACTCCGGGAGTGCCGCCAGAAGTGAAAATTTGAACAATTACGTGTGTATTTTTTGAATCGTCATATAAACAAAACACAAACAGAATACTTTGCCATCACTCACTGACATATCGGCATTACATTAAAATCGAGTACATCCCGAGGACAGCCGAACGCATCCGAATGTAGCGCGGTGTCAGTAACAGTATCGCGAGTTCAATGGTTTTTTCTCATCTCAAAAAATGCCCAACGTTAAAGAAGTTTTCGCTTCAATAAAATTTTTTAACAAAAATTAAATCTCGGTAGCCCGATAGACCTCGCTAATTATTGGAAACTTTTTACTGCCTATTAGATATATGGGACAATAAAGGGTATTCGACACTTAGACTTACCCGCCTTTCGATAAATACAGGCGTTATGTTCATGTAATATAATTTTACTGCCTGTCATTGTTGGGGTGGAGGTTACTGGAATCGATATTTGGTCAAACGGCTGTTATCTAAGCAATTTTCATGGTTTAATATTGTAGAGGCTTTCTTGGAAGTGTGGCGGACGGCCTATTTTAGTCCGGACTAAAATAGATTGAGTGGGCTTTGAGTGTTGTCTTACGAATTGTTCCTAAGTGCTCGTCTTTATAATAGGGTACATCGGAACAAGTTTAACAAGTAAAGCTAACCAATTGGTTGCAGAATTCGTTTTACATCCTAACTAATATTATAAATGGGAAAGTGAGTTTTTGTTACGCTTTCATCCTTAAACGGCTGAACGGCTTTGGATAAAATTTGGCACTATGACCATGACCTGGAAAAGGACATAGGCTACTTTTCGTCCTTGATCGCGGACGAAGTCGCGTGCAACAGCTAGTATAAAATATTTTCTGTATGGTCATATGGTGTCTGTCTGTCTGTTACCTCTTCACGCTTAAACCGCTGAACTGATTTAGATGAAATTTGGTATAGAGTTAGTTTCAGTCCCGGGAAAGGACATAGGATAGTTTTTTTCCCGATTTTGCCACGGGAAACTTATGCGGGTGAAACCGCGGGGCGCTGCTAGTAATCACACTATCACATCACACTAATATTATAAAGGCGAAAGTTTGTGAGTGTGTGTGTGTGTTTATATGTTTGTTACTTCTTCACGCTCAAACGGCTGAACCGATTTAGATGAAATTTGGTATAGAGATAGTTTGAGACCCAGAAAAGGACATAGAATAAGTAGTTTTTATCCCGATATTCCCACGGGATCGAAACTTATGCGGGTGAAACCGCGGGGCGCAGCTAGTATTATATATGTACCTAAGTACCTAAATGTCAAAGGTACAATACTGTGAAGTAATGATCAAATCACATAAAAATTCATCAAATGTGGCTACGGCTAAAATTCTCGTACATTTCTGAGGTCGACAAGGACAAAAAAGCTCCTTCTTCAAATGTACCGAAACTGACCGGCTTCGTATAAACCCAGCCTAATGAGGGTAATTTGGGAAAAGGAGCAATTTAATTCGTATAAGAAACAGATTGTCCCTTCTAAATTGCCTTTCATTTCCTAATCAGAGGAATTTAATCTAGCGCAGGCCAAGCGGATTTGAGACCTCCAATCTAATTGCCTCAATGTGCTGACTATGGACAACTTTCAGACTTCTAGACCGGCACCCTAATTGCGTAACACTCTATCAATCAAATCTGAATCAATTTGAAGGATATTGCTAATCCATTGCTTCATATGTTCGAAAAAATTACCTGTTCAACAACGTAAATAACGCAATGACTGTTGTTCAATTGTTAAAATGAAAGCCATTGCTACTGTAACTGTTTTACGCAATTACGCTAAAGAGAAAGGTTTAGGTTAGGGTTTTTGGTCGTGACTTCTCGAATCGGGAATAATCGGAAATTCCTATTCCGAGAAATATACCTAAGAGTCCCAAGAAAAAAAAAATAGTCGTGAAACCAGAACCCTGGTATAGTCCCAGCAACAAAATAAGGGTTTTATAAAGTAGTAATTATAACCCAAGGAAAACTACAACAGGTTGCATTGAATAAATTAACCAAAGTCATAATCTCTTAAAAGCTTCACCGAATACTAATTAGTAAATTAACGACTATAATTCACTTTTCCTATATAATCCGTACAGTTTTTACAAATTTTGTTTGGGCCATTTTATAACGGGCCCGCATGCCGCTTGCTCGTATGTGTGGGCGACAATAAAATTCGTGTTTACTTGTCTATCTCGTCACGTTGCTCTGCAATGCGCTACGGCACGTCGATCTCATCGGTGAAGTGTGGACCCTAGGACCAATAAATTTTAAAGCATAGTGAGGAAAAAGTATTCGATCATGACTATAAATTTCAGTTATGTCTGTTCAATAGCTTTTTTCTTTCAATGGCAACTTTAACGGAAACGATTAAGGATGTTATTTGATAGCTTGGGTATAAGTCATTGGCGTATCATTCCATAAAAGTTCAGGGGTTTATTTATAAACGATGATTAAATTTAATAGACGTTATAAATGTATGATTAAACAGTCGCTAATCATTACGACGTTTATGAATAAAGGAGCTAATGTGAAGACCGAAATTAGGTACTATTGCTTAACAAATAATTGTCAACGGATAATTGATCACAATTTATTAAAATAATTTCATCACCACTGCTCTCAAAACGGTGAAGGATCATCTGCCTAGCCTTTTCCCAAATATGTTGGGGTCGGATTCCAGTCTAACTGGAAGTAGCTATAAACCAGTATTTTGTATGGAGCGACTGCCTGTCTGACCTCCAAAAGCCAGTTACTGGGTAATACGATACCCCTTGATAAGACTGGTAACGACTGCCAAAGATCCACGATTGACAGCCGGGACCAACGGCTTAACGTGCTTTCCGAGGCACGGACGGGTCTTGATATGTAAAGATGGTCACCCATCCACGGACCAACCGTTGTTATTACTTAGCCAAAACGGTGAAGGATAGAGGAAATTAAATATCCTCTATCCTTCTCCGTTTTGGCTGTTTTATCCTACAACCAAAAATTCTGTGACATGGTGACATCTATCAATCCGCACTTTGCCAGCGCGTTATACAGCCCACTCCGTCTCGAAGAAAGGAGGCCTGTGTCCCAGCAGTGGGAACATTATAGTCTGATTACACTTATATTTTTACCCCCGGGTTCCACACGGATCCAAGGCAGTGAAAGTGCAAATCACCAAACTCACTTTCAATTACGATCCATTCGAGGAAACATATTACTTTTTCCCAATAACAGTATATGGTTGGAGTCTGCGTATAAAAACCTCATTCCATTGATTCACGTCAAGCCAAAGTTCGGCCCAACGCGTTAGGAACAGCCGTCAAGACATTAACTACACAGGGGGATGGCATAAATGTTGAGGACCGCGATAAGTTAAAAGTTTACGGCGTGTTTAACGCTACCAGTAAATTTTATGAAGCTGGGAAGTGGTATTATATTATTATGTACTAAATATGCTTATGACTGTGCCAAAAGCCTACAGGCAATATAAAAGGGTCTGATCTACAGATCTCTTTCGTATTGAAAATTAAACCTTTAGACTAAAAGATTTTTTTTTTAATTTTTTTTCACTTCAAGACACAAACGTCAGTGTAGCTCTGGCTCTTGTACTAGGAGTTCCTGTATCACAATCACAAGAGCCAGACCTCTCAATTTACAGGGAATATAAAGAAGCGCGATAAACAAAAATGAGATGCGTTACAGTATGCATTAAAAGGTAGTTTTAAAAATATACAAGAGAAAAAAAGTAAGAATAGGAAAAAAGTTTATAATTAATTTACCACTGATTCATCTCTTCTTGTCATTATTTTCACAACATAACCATTGCTTCATGAATTCAATAAAATTGTCTGCTGAACAATCTCCGCTTCGCGGAGCTCCTATTTCTGTGTAAAGGGTTTAAAGAAACCTAACCAAACCTAACCTCGGGGTGCCCAGCTAGAACTATTGTAATTCTAGACTTAATTTTTGGTGTTTAGTATTTTTTTTGTGGCCATTATATTTAATCTCAAAAACCTGTTTATTAATTATGGAATAAAACAAAATATAAACAGAAACATCACAAAAACTTCAATAGGATTGTCGGGACGTTGAGACACTTTTAAGCAATCTTAATAGGTACTAACGTAATAATCATTACACACATAACACATACGGTCTTATTCATAAAAAGTTATGAACATCTAAAGCCTTGCTAAAGTGTGGTTGTCAAAAATTGATATTCATAAACGCATTTTAGCACTAAAACGTTCTTTAAGCCTACTATTTTTAAAACGCAAAACCCTACTATAACAGTACTATAAGGAATAAATGGCCGACTCTACATCAGCTGATTAATTGACATTTGACGTTCAAATCTAACATGAGTGTGAAAAGTCAGTTTCGTAACCAATCGTACTTCGAGGAGCTGCAGTTGAATTTAATTTATTTAGTTCATAAAACATTATGAGGTAGTTACTAAATAACAACTAAAATGTACAAAAACGACGACGGCGTTTCAAGTTTCAGCGACGATATTCCAGCCACCCTATTTATTTCACGATAGTGTTTTGTTATCCTGTAGCATGAATATGTTCTTTCTACACGTGTCAATACAGCAAGGTTATAGAAACATGCTCCATTCACAATCAAAGTTCTGCAATTTTCTCCCCAGAATTTATTTCAGTGCCTACTAACACAGAGAACATAGCAAGATACATTTTAATAATCCCACACAGAGCCTAAGAATCAAGACAACGCTTTATGACAGACATTGCGCCTGTATGCCGTCATGATTCTGCGATTTATTTCAATAGAAGACCCCCCTCACAATAAATATAAAATAAAACAACCAACCAAATTCAAAAGCAAATCGTAATAAACGAACATTCAAAAAGACGACTCTCTTCTCAAATGAGTAGGTTATTCACAGAATCACGACGAGTTTTCCACGAAGTTGGGGATTTAAAAAGGTCGTTTCTCGTATTGATGTGGAGGCTAGGCGCGACTTTTCAATTCGGCTGGGTGCGGTGGTTCAGAGCAGCCCCGCCCACCGTCGCAACCCCTGAATTCATTCATTCCTCAATCGAGGCTCGCCCGTGTCGGGTGTCCGTGACGATAAGTACGCGCGAGTTTACGTGGAAAAATATAAACAATTGTTGATCGCCAATTCGCCATTTCGAGGTTCGTCCTAATTTAAGGTAAGTGCTATGTGTGGCTTTTGGGTCATATTTGGGTTATTGTTTTGATTTTAAAAACGGTTGACACTGTGGGTTTATTGTCGTGAACGCGTGTCTGTGAAAACAGGTTGGATGGTACTGAATCTTTTGAATCTATTTCGGAATTTTCCAACGTGTTTTGGCTGTGACAAAATTGTTAAGTGATAATGTACTCGTTGCTACCTAGACGTTGATGTGAATTATTATAGAAAATATGGGTGTGATGTTTTTCAAAATATTAGGGACCTTCCTACTTACCTACATTGTTTATCTTTTGAATGGAGAGATTTAGGTCCAATACTGAGGCGATTATACCCAATAATATTAACAGTACCACAAAATAATGAATTAAAAGCACAATTTTCGTAGATTTAATATAAATGCGTACCAAAATTTTCTTGTTAACATTCAAAATATTTTTAATTAAGTACCCAGTATGTATCTTCTTTTCTAATGTAATTTTTTATTGATAATACCCACTCACACGACAAGTCCTTTATTGCTTTGTTTGTGTATTCCTTCACAATAAAAAATGATTTTCTTCTTCTACTTCTCGCCAACTACCAATTCCTACCAAAGTTATTAAAAAGAAAATACTTAAACTTCGATTTTTAATTTGCTAGACCAAAATTACTGCAACAAAATATTTTCATGTTGATAAAAAAGGTCGATTGCAACTTTCGTTTTTTTTATTATTATTATTTAGGCTGCAATTTCCCACTGCTGAGCAAAGGCTTTCCCCAAATCCTTCCAGGCATAGTCTAGCAAATTAAAAATACTGAATTAGTTACTTTTCTAAAACGTCGCATGATAGTTTAATAAGGACAAATAGTTATTTGTGTCGACAGCGGTCCGACTGTCACGTTGCCTTTAAAGATTAATGAGAAATACAACTCGTCAGTGTCACGGTGTCACGTCTGTCTTCGACCGCTCGCTCTTGACGTAAAGGTCGATACTACATTTTTGAGAACGTTGCTTTTACGATTATTACTTCGAGAAGTCTTACCAAGGATATCGTGTAACTCAGTAACTGGGTTGTGCAGGTCAGATAGGCAGTCGCTCCATGTAAAAAGCTGGTATTCATGCTGCATCTGGTTAGTTTAGAAGCCGATCCCGACATAGTTGGAAAAAGGCCAGGCAGATGATGATGATGACTTTGGACAGTATATTGGGTATTTAATCGTGAATAATACGATAGGTACGGATATGGCGAGTCGATCAGGACTTTAACAGTCTTCCATGGTACAAGACCATTTAGTTTATCATGTGTAAAAAAATTGTCACATTGTGGCTGGCACAACTCCTACTTCATCATTTCAGCCGAAAGACGTCCACTGCTGTACATAGACCCCAAGCACCTCCACTTCGACCGGTTCTGTGCTTCTCGCATCCAACGGGTTTCTGCGGCCTTCACAAGGTTGTCAGTCCACCTTGTGGGAGACCTTCCAACGCTACGTCTTTCGGTACGCGGTCGCCACTCCAGAACCTTTCGGCCCCATCGGCCATCTGTTCTGCGAGCAATGTGCCCTGTCCACTGCCACTTAAGTTTAGAGATTCTTCGGGCTATGTCGGCTACCTTGGTTCTCCAGCGAATCTTCTCATTTCTGATTCAACTCCTATTTACTGGGACCAAAACTGGCCAACCCTTCGTAAGAAGGGCCGATTTCTTAGTGAGTAGTAAGGAAACCACATTGACAATTGACATAATTGCGCGAAATTCATACACATTGATGCGCAAAATGACCGTCTACAAAAGGAAATTGAAGCGATTGATAATATTATTAGGAGATTGACAGCTAATGACAAAAATTTTGATTGATGGCAATTGACGCACCGTGTATTGATGTTCAATGACAATCGTTATTTACACATCGATCGCGCCATACATGACGGGCGTAAAATTTTCTGTTTATATCATTCTTCATACCAAACCTATCCATCTTTTCTTTTTTTCTGAGTATAAGCCGGAAGATTTATTGCAAGAAATTCCTTATTTTATTTGCGTTTGAAATCGAGTGACGCGACTTTTCTCAGCACACCTACTTCACTATGACGACTTAATAATTCCTTACTTCGAAACCACGTCAATTCCCGAACAGTACAGAACTTAAACAGGTAACAGAACAGATCATTAAACAGGTAAAATTTAGGAGTTTGTATGTAGGGGCTAATCTTCGGAACTACTGATCGGATTCCGAAAATTCTTTCACTAATGCGGAAAGTCATAATTATTAGGATATTTTTGATGGAGATGGTACGTGTGTCTCGTTATGATCAGCCATATTTTTTAATTACTGTGGGCGTACTATGGGTAGTACGTATTGCGCGATAGAAAAACCGTTTACAGTTCAAATCAGATTGTAATTTTGTTTACGAACAGTTTAATCACACACTGTAGGTACACAACTCAACGATACGGAACGCACGACAGTTTCTGAGCACATGTTGTCCGTACGATGTCCAATGGTCAAGTCCGCCGCTCCACCTCGCTGCTCGCTCTCCTCGACGCCCCCACGGACTCAGGCTAGACTCTGTCCAGCGCCACCAGATGGCGCCGACGTCCCGATCTGTCAAACGAATGACGCATTTCCGACATATTTATTTAATTAGTGGGCTAGTTGGAATAACCGCCGACGGCCGCCATAGCCCATGGCCCCAGGCACAATGGTCCATCTGAAGGAATAAGTGTGGAAACGTAGGATATATTTTATGTTAAAACAAGAAATTTCACGCGGACGAAGTCGCGGGCAGAAGCTAGTTGCAAAATAAATACAATAGTGCTATTCCGTAAAAATCTCAACGTGAAAACATAAGTGAAGTGAGCTGTCAATGGAGTCAATCCTTAGCAACTGATGGAATGATAGCTCACTCTAAGTTCATTTCACCTAAGTTTTCACGGTGAGTTTTTTTACAGAATAGGTCGGCTACAACCGGATCCGTGACTGCAAACCTTTACTCGAAATAATAAGCAAAATATTATAGTTTACGAGTACCATAAAAAAAACGCGAACTACTTTACTGCCGAAGTCGATATCGACATTGAATGCCTTATTTTATCGATACCCTATTTGTACCCTTTCAATTCTATTATAGCTCATACATCGAACTTATGATCCGTATATAACGAACGACATACTTAAAGGTTTAATAAAAATTACATTTCGATGCGTTATTTTGTGTTAAACCATGCCTACTGTGTGTATTTTTTTCGTTTATTCATTTTCTTACCTATCTAATACATTTTTAAATATTTTTTATAAAAATATAAACATCCAAATTTAGAGCCTCCTCCTTTTTTGAAGTCGGTTAAAAAACATTAAAAAATATAGGTCGTAGTGATCTGCCGGTATCGGGAGCAGGGTCCAAGCTACCGGTAGTTTGGGCTCCATAGACAGGAACTCCTCACAATGCGAGCTGTATCGAGCAGGACTGCCTTCTAATCCATCAGGCCCTTGATCCAACCGCCTAACGAGAGCCCCGAGAGATGTTGATCGAGGCTTTCGGCCATCAGGCTGTTGACCGATACGACAATCGGCACGATGAAAGCCGAGCTCACGTTGCACATGTCCACAACCTTCTGAGCTAAGTCGAAATGATTAAAAAAAATATATATTATTCCTATATTAAATAAGTATATAAAAATATATTATAGTTATAAAATATTATGTGTGAGTATTGAGTGTGGTTTTTACTAACATTAGGTTAAAACTTACAAACAACATAATTAATTATGAATCTTGTAATTTGATGTGAAATAAATATTTCTTATTATTATTGTTGTACAAACAGTACATATTATAAAACTAAGTCCGCCCGCCGCGTCTGTCTGTCCGAACGCGATAAATTCAACGGATTTTCATATTGTTTTCACCAATGGACGGAGTGATTCATGAGGAAGGTTTAGGTGTATAATTCATAAGGTTTTGTGTAAATTGGCTGAAATACGACGATGATTGTTGAAGATGTCCGAAATAATCCTGCCGGCTTTACTGGCGCGCGCCGCGTAAATCAATAGAGTTATGATAATTTCCGACCTCCACGCGGGCGAAGCCGCGGGCAAAAGCTGTTATAGAATAAGTACGGATTTTCATAATTAAATGTCACCATTGTGAGGATCGCCCAGAGGACATGGTGGAGCATACGGTGGAGGTCTGCCCCGCTTGGGCGGAGCACCGCCGTGTCCTCGTAGAGACGACCGGCAGCGGCGGCGACCTCTCGCGTCCGGCCCTGGTTTAAGCCATGGTCCGGGGCGAGAGGGAGTGGGAGGCAGTCACCTCCTTCTGCGAAGCAGTCATGCTAGCGAAGGAGGTGGCGGGATGGCTGAGGGAGAGAGCCTCACGTCCCAGCCGCCGTGGGAGACGCTCCGGGCGTCGGGAGCCGCATGACGACTCCCGGCCACCGTAGGCGCGGAACACGAATGGGTTTTAGTCAGTAAGAGTCTGACACTCCCTTCCGCTCCACCCAGAGCGGGAGGGGTCATTTGATGATTTCTCATCCATAAAAAAAAAGGTAAGAAAGAAAGTCCGACCGGTTGATAGCAACAGGCTCGCCCCCAATTACATGGGACTTAAACATAACTGGCGAAATGTGGGTGTGGTAAAGATACACCTCTGCCTAACTCTTTGGAGAAAACAGGCGTGATGTTATGTTATGTGTAAGAAAGAAAAATAGGTTTATTTGTCAAAGAAACACGTGCATCTGACATAAATAGTAAAAGTGCGTAGTGCTGCACACCCCCACCCTGTTTCAAGTTAAACAAATATCAACTTTATTTCAATGACGATTAAGTTGATTTCAGAGTGACTAGCACTATTGAAAAAGTCATAAAAATGTTTGAAGTTGTAGCGTAAACTGAACTTTATTGTGTAAGAATTGAAGTTATTTTTCCATTAATTCATATTTGTTTACATTTTTTTTGGCAAATAAATCTCGAACGCAGCTTAGGCACATTGCTCGCAGAACTGATGGCCGATGGGGCCGAACGGTTCTGGACTGGCGACGAGTACCAGAAGACGTAGCATTGGAAGGCTCTCACAAGGTGGATCAAAGATCTGGTGAAGGCCGCAGGAACCCCTGGATGCAGGAAGCACAGAACCGGTCGAAGTGGTGGTGCTGGGGGGAGGCCTATGAGGCCTATATATGTCCAGAAGAGGACGCCTTTCAGCTAAAAAAAAAACTCAATCTTAATGTCAGTGGGAACTCTTAGTTTCAGTGTGTCAGATCGCGAATGGTTTTCTATACATACTTAAATAATTGAGCGATAACTTGTCAGGGAAGATATCGTGTTACCGGGTTGTGTAGGTAAGATACACAATCGTTCCTTGTATACAGCTGTTGTTGTTGACTGGTATACAGCTGCAACCGGTTAGACTGAAAACCAACCTCAACATAGTTAGGAAAAGGCTAGGCAGATGATGCCTTGGATAATTTTAGGGTGCTGTAAACAAATAAATAGAATATTTAGCAAGCTCTCCGGGCTATAATACTCACTGTATCTACCTTTAGTGTTTCGTTTTCCGCATTCATGCATATTTGAATCCAATGCGTGTCGATTGCGAGCACCACAGAGCACGAAATTGCAGATACGGCTTTTTTTACGAAGTTTTTCAAGTTGTGGTCCTTATAATAATAATAATAATAAAGCGTTTATTTACTGATAAACTAAAATTATTTACAATATATAATTATATATTGTATACAAGTATATAAAAAAGGAAGAAAAAGAAAAAGGCAGGAGTTCATTGGGTATTAAAAAATTCGTCTACATCGCTGTCAATAAGATAAGTGCCCAAAAGGCTGGCAGCATTATCACGTTGGATGGCAATGCTGATTCTTTGGGCTATAAATAATTAAAAATAAATAAATTAAACAAAATATATACAACAATTTATCTTCGGTGCATCCTTTGACGCGTAGGCCTCCCCCAGGCTCCTTAGTTCCATTACGAGCCTCAGTCTGGTAAAAAAAATCTTTATTTATTTGCTTTTCTTTCTTTCTATAATATTCATGCCGTGCAATTTGTTGTAAATACGACTGTAACCGGCAGTCAGTTTCTATTCGCACAGATTGCACTTTGTGGAGGAAACATGCCTATCTAATAAAAAAATGGATATCATGCTTTTTGTACAAATGTAAGGCATAAATATGCTTTTCATTCAGCATTTTTCGCTCGAAGAGAAACGTTTTAAACCAAAATGATAAAAAAAGAGAAAAAATAATTCATTAGTGACTCAATCTAACAATGTTAGATTTCGGTATTCGGCATTCTGCACTTGCGCTCTGACTGATCGCAAAATGAAATGAGCAGATGAACGTTCATTTTTGGAACGAAATTCCTGCATTCTTGGCGAAGGAGAGCTACACCGAAAAACCATTTTGCTATAGTATGTTCCTTGTTATATTTATTTATTCGCAAATATTGTTAATTAATTTAATTGTACCTGTTATTTAAAACATAATAGACAGAGAAAGGATCTTTGTTCCAACCAAGTGTGCCACGACACCTCTCGACTTTTAATGTAAGTTTGGCTGTGTCGTGTGAACATGGATTGAAACAAACATGAACTGTCACTCGAGTTATCATTCACTTGAGTGATATCAGAAGGCCAATGATGGGATCCGTGCCGGACAGCGCGTATATGTTCCACGCGTGCCTCAAAGAGATGTCAGCAAAAGGGAAGGGGCCCGTTAGGGCCGAAGCCTGCCGGGTCAGCGGGATTGTCCGAAAGGGTTACCGCTGCCCCGGAACATAAAGGGCTAAGGAAGGAACACGGGTGGATCTTAGTCAGTAAGAGTCTGACACTCCCTTCCGCTCCATCCAGAGCGGGAGGAGTCATTTGATGATTTCCCATCCACAAAAAAAGGCCAATTCCCGTAATTAAAAACGTTCAAAACCTAGACACAATCTCGTCTCAGTGACAATTTATGTCGAAAACCTGTCAAAAATATTGGAAAATTAGAGGTATTTTTTGACAGATTGAATAGAATAGAATATAATACTCACAGACTCACACGACTCGCTCACTCGAGACTCACTCTTGAGACTGAGATCAGATTGTGAACATTTTTACAACATTATTACAAGAATTGCCCCCCTGCTTCATCATCATCATCATCATCATCAGCCTATAATGTTCCCACTGCTGGGACACAGGCCTCCTCTCTGTGAGAGGGAGTGGGCCGTAATCTACCACGCGGGCCCAGTGCGGGTTGGTAGATGTCACATGTCTTTGAATTTTTGGTTCTAGGACATGCCGGTTTCCTCACGATGTTTTCCTTTCCTTCCTTCCTTCCCTGCTTAAAAGAATACAAATGCCATATCTAGCAGCGACCGCCAACGTGTTTCTATGCTCTGTGGCGACTGTGGCGAGTATTAAGCGCGGCGCACCCGGCAATATTGAAGGACCTATTACGTAAGGTCGACCTTCGAAGGGGTCCTTTGACGGACTTCGTTTTGTTTAGCTAACAAAGGTTACGTTGTTAGTAAACTCCATAGATTTTAAATATAACTGTAATTAAACGTAATACTTATACTCACGGCTTCTTCCCACGGGGAAACTGCAGAACGCCGCCTGCTACAAGAGGATTATTAATTAGATTTCTCACTCCTACATGGGTAATGGTCTCTATAGCAAGAGGTTCGCCCCTCCTTATTACATGGGCCGTAAACATTACTGGCGAAATACAGGGTGACAGGAACATTGACGCGCAAACTGTAACCATGAATTCAGTAGCGTGCACTGGTTTTCAGAATAGGTAGGCACTAGGCCGGGTCTAGTCTAGGCAGACGCGGTCACTAATCAGGAAAAAAAAACGTGTGGTCAGGGGACCCCTGGCAGGAACTAAGTTCAAAATGAAAATAATTTAGTGAGTTTCTTAATTGTGGGGCACACACACTAAAATGTAATTGACAAGCTTATGTTGATATATCGAGGTAGGCACTGCTTATATGCCTATATGCAATGCACGCCACTGCATGAATTCAAGATTATGATTCTAGATCCCTTAGCGTAGAAAATTTTCGTCGGTTGTCAATTAAAAAAACCAGCTATTCCAATAAAAAGTGCAACAACTACGTGGTCAGAATGTATAGAACAGCTCTGTTTTAGGATTCCGTGCCTCAAAAAGTAAAACGGAACCCTTATAAGATCACTTCGTTGTTCGTATGTCTGTCCGTCAGTCAAGACCCTTTTTCTCAGGAACGCGTGGAGTTATAAAGTTGAAACCAAGACCAAATACTCAAGACTGCAATCCCTTGAAGCAGTGAAAAAATCAATCTTCTAAGTCAACGCAATCAAAAGATACGGGCGTTTATGTTCCGAAATCAAAACCTATAGGGTACTTCCCATTGACCTAGAATCATGAAAGGCAAGAAGCAATGTCATGTAGCACAAGTAAAGGAAAATATCCGAAAACCGTAAATTTGTAGTACATTACAAAAATAAATTATTTTAAAACTATTTACATGTACGGAGCCCTCCGTGCTCGAGTCCACTTGACCGGTTTTTTTTTTAATAACCGACAAATGTTCACCCTAGGTTTCAGAATCATGCAACTGAATCTATGGTAACAGATTGCGCGTCGCTGTTCCTGCCTCCTTGTATTTTCTTCAAAGCTCTGCACACTTGGCGTCGAGTTGCAGAGTCGCAACGACAGGCTAATCGCACGCGCTCGCTACTGGTCGCAGCGTCTAGTCGCACAGTGCATGCGTACACCCGATGATGAGGTCAGCGTCTTGTCGTCGAGCTGACACAGTCGCATGTCGTAGTGTGTACGAAGTGGTTTAATTAAACCTCTCCCTATAAGCACAGAGTTACTCCAAACCACTAATAAATTAACAAATAATCATTTTTAACCGACTTCAAAAAAAGGAGGAGGTTCTCAATTCGACGGCATGTTTTTTTTTTTTATGTTTGTTACGCGATTACTCCGTCAATTGTAGACCGATTTTCAAAATTATTTTTTTGTTCAAAAGGAGATACTTCTGAAGTGGTCCCATAGTCACAAAGTCAGGATCTGATGATTGGATCCTGGAGAAATCGAAGGAACTCTTCAAATATTATAGGCACACCTATAGCGATTTAGGTATTTTTTATAGTAACTCGTGCATTTGCTCTCGGAAAGCACCATTTGGTGAAGTGGAACTGATGATGAGGACCACAGATGGACACCGGAACTACTCAATAATATCTAAGTATTTCACGGGTTGCGATTCGATTACTTTAATATGGTTGCTAAGCAATTAATGCTCGCCACGATGTGAATGGTAATATGGAGCTGATGGTGGACCAGGAGAACTCCTCAACAATTAACTTCCCTGCATCGGGAAAAGCAATATTTTGTAAAAGGCGATGAGCATGTTGACACTGGCTATTGTAACTTAGATAAATTATAAGCAGACCCACTAAAAATCGTGAAATAAAAACTTTTTAACAAAAATACAACCGACTTCCAAAAGAAACACTACAAAGTCAAAAATAACTTTAATTTCGGAAGTCGGTGGCAAAAAACGTAAATACAAAACCAAAGACTTCCGAAATTAAAGTTATTTTTCACTTTGTAGTGTTTCTTTTGGAAGTCGGTTGTATTTTTGTTAAAAAGTTTTTTATTATCAGGCAACTAAGGCCCATAGATAAAATACACAAAATAATCTTTTACAATAATAAAGTAATCCATATTAAAAACCTTAAACGTAACACAGACGAAACAAAATTAACACCGATCTTACCTCATCGTTCCCTTCAAAACGTCCTTCAAAGAATAAACAAATGAATAATATAAATGAAGTACTTATAATTCGTCAGCGTCGCCACATCCCCGGGGCACACAGAGCCCCAGTTTGCTCAGCTAATGACTTCTTTTGTGACGACTTCGAACGTACGTATTCAGACTTCGGCGGGGCGCCGCCGCCGGAGGCTCCTAGTGCGGTGTCGACGTTGAAACGTAGACTAGATTTGTAATTCTGGGTATTTGAAGGCTTCTTAGTTAGTTAATGAATGATATATCTTCATTTTAGCTTCATAGTCTCATAAACTTAATACATAAGTAGATTTAGCTAGTTGTAACTTAAGCGGTCTTTCTTTGTTTCGTGGTTCCCCAAATGTTTATTATTATTATCATCCATTCCTGTCCCACTGCAGGGCAAAGGCCTCCCTTCCCTCCTTCCTCTTATCTTATCACTTTGTGGAAAGAATCGAGTTCATCCCGCCATCTCATTCTGGGCCTGCCGCGTTGCCGTTTGCTGCTGTTTATAATCATAAAACTCTCTTTGGGTAGCTGTCTTAAAAGGCATGTTGGTACATAGGATCTTCATCTTCTTTTTAGTTCTATTTCGATACTATATTATTATCAGTAAGTCTAATATTTACATAATTTAAAATCTAACGGTCTTAAAATAATACGTATATAAAAAAGGCAGGGGAAAATAACATAGGGCATCAAAAAGTTATCCGCATCACTGTCAACAGGAAAAGTGCCCAAATGGCTGGCAGCATTTTTTGGCCAAAAAATAGGCTAGCCTTTTTGTCACGTGAAGAGTCGACAAACCGCTTGGCAATGTCTCGAAATCCTGGGCCCTCGGACCCCTTGGCCCTAGTGTTTCAACCCCAAACTGCTCAAACATATACTGTTCCAATAAAATTGGAATATTTGCACCGTTTAAGGTTTTTCGCACCTGCAGGATCCGTCCCAGCATATCCCGTCGTGCTAAGAACATCTTCATTATATGAACTTTGAACAAAGTCCCTCACGAAAGCTCATCTTACGTGGATTTATCAAAATGTCAGCACTGTCTTCATGAACGATATGTCGCGGTATCTACAACGCCACATGCGAACAACGCGTCATACTGACGTCACGCAAATCCTGCATCTCGCAAGCAGAGTTTACCGCGCAACTAGCATATATTATACAGCGGCCCCACATGAATCATCGGGCAGTTGCCCGCCAGACATAACACCCGTCTGGTTGGAGGATCCTCCCTTTTCTATAGAGTATGAGTGAACTTTACACCCTGTTCCTCATACCTCTATAGATATTTTTATTTTTAAATTAGAAATACTTCTCAGAAAGTGCGTGTTTTCTTTGTAGTTTATAGTTTTATGATACTAACTGTAGTTATAGGTACTTGGCACTTAACTAAAGTCGGGTTGTAAATAATTTAATGATCTTAATCAGTTCTAAGTAGAAGGTTTTGAACAGTCACCTAATAAAATTATATGGGCGTCAATGAGAAATTACTAGACGGCTGCGGGTATCGGCCTCAGGACGAGCTGCTTCACACACGGACGTACGTCGCTTGCTCCCGCGTCTCCAATCTCATAATTTGGCTGAAGAGACCAAACCTAAAAACGTTGTATACAGAAAAGTTTTATAAAAATTTGTGACTGTTATGTTAGTTAGTTGTTGTGTCTTTTAAACGACTTCCACGCGAACGAAGTCGCGGGCAGAAGCTGGTAAAATTATATGGACGTAAAGTATGACCTCAGCATTGAACGTAAAATAAAAACAGATCATTGAATTTATTTTTTCAAACAATCTCATCTTCGCATAACCTCGCTCAGCTTGCCTTAGAACCGTGCCCGTACAACACTTTCAATTTCAGCCGGCGATGTAAATTTTTATCATTATTATCGTAATATCCCGAGAATGAAGGAAAAAGTATTTATGTTTATTTAGTACTTTATGAAAATGAGCTGTACGAGAAAGTGCTTTTAGCTAGATTAGCTGGTGTACTTTGTACCGAATGTGTTACGATTTAAATATGGCGACATGGGTTCTCTACGGGGTAATATTGCTGAGTGTACAGGCAACCTATCAATTTCGTAGTACATACAGGGTTACTGAAAACTCGACCACTTCCTTGCAGGAGGTGATAGGGGGCTAAAATGTGACAAATTTAACCTCCCATATGTATGGCCGAAAATTAATACTTTTAGAGATATTTGAATTTTAGGTATTTTATAAATTACTCCGAATTTTCACACTAAACTTTTAATTTAAAAAAAACAAATCGTGTTGGTTGGGTTCATTTTTGTTTTTATTTATAGCTAACATCCTAACAAAGCTAATACAGCAGTAAAATATCTAAAAATATCAAATAATTTCAAATAATTAAAAGTTTAGTGTGAAAATTCGAAGTAATTTAAAAAAGACCTTAAATTCAAATGTCTTTAAAAGTATTAATTTTCGGCCATACATACAGTGGTCGAGTTTTCAGTGATATTGATAGTGAGTTTTGAATGAGTTTTTGGTGATAGAGGGGCTAAAATGTGACAAATTTAATCATGGGGTAACCCCCCATGATTAAATTTGTCACATTTTAGCCCCTTAGCACTTACACTTCCTTGCAGGAGCAAGGAAATGGTCGAGTTTTCAGTAACCCTGTATATTACTATAATAGGCCTCTATCGCGACTGCAAAGATGGATTGTTTACATTCGTGGGAACGTTCCACGCATCCTCGCACGTTCCACGGTCCACGAGAGAGGAGAGAGAGGGGGAGAGAGCACTCTTTCGAGTTGTTCAGTCTCGGGTTCGGACCCAGCTAGGCGCTTAATTTTTGTAAATAATTTCATCACCACTACTCTCAAAACGGCGAAGGAAATTATCGTGAGGAAACCGGCATGTTCTAGAGCCGAAGACAAGTGACATCTACCAACCCGCAGTGGGCCCGCGTGGTAGAATACAGTCCAAGCCGTCTCGAAGAGAGGAGGCCTGTGTCCCAGCAGTGGGAACATTATGGGCTGGTTCCTTCTACTAACATGCGTCGGGGGCCCAGGAGATACTTGTACAGACGCCAGCACATCAAGCTACTACAATCTGTCAAATTTCTTTAATTGATTATTTTCAACTTTATCACTAAAGCATAAGATTCAAAGTTGATTGGGAAAATTTGACAGTTTCGGTTAGCTTGATGTGCTGGCGTCTGTACATTCGCCGCACCCTCGACAGGAACATAGTAACCCTGACATTGTCATTGCTAAGTGCGTGGTACATAGAGATTTGAACCAAGGTTTTAATATTATAAGCCCTCGACAGTAAACTTGGTTCAAGCATGCCAACTTAGCATGTCAAAAGTGCGTGTCTCGAGAACCTTGGCCGTCACCACTCGTTATTTTTGCGTTTTTCATGACGTTTGACCTCCCGGAAACCTGATTTACGGTTGAGTTAATGGAATTGTGTTGTAATCTCAGTTTAAGGATGAAAGGATTGTTCGTTTGAAGGACTGGGACGTTTTGAAAAAGGTCCCGATCACACGTACCATAATCACTTTACATCGCAGCGACAAAATGGGCAAGTAGTGGTAACGTGTGAATAGCGACGCAGACGGCGATAAAATTTCGTACCTAATAGGCTGGGCATACCTACATTCAAATCTGGAAAGACCAGTTCTACTTAGGACCTAAGTCTTCACGTAGCAGACGCACCGGGCGCTGGAGCACGCGGAACGATCTCCGGCCGCCTTAGGGTGAGGCCTGCAGGCAACAGAGACTTGGGGAGTTTGTTGCCTGAACAGTGAAAGGCCCGAGACGGCGGCGCGCCGTGTTCCGCGCGCGCCTCTCTGTAGGCCAAATCTGGTCCATATTTCATATAAATTAGCGCCCGTCCACGTATTGTCGTTGTGGCGTGATGGTACGTGTGATCGGGCTCTAAAGGTTATGTCCTAAAACGTTGACACTGACGGTTGACGAGCCCGCTAAATAATAACAGCCAGACGGGTCGATCGATAAGGTTAAGATATGCTTGCCGCGTTCGGTCTGTGGATGGGTGACCATTTTTGCATACCGAGACCGTGTCTCGAAAAGCACGTAAAGCCGTTGGTCTCGGCTGGCATTCTTGGATCTTTGACAGTCGTTACGGGTCGTCAGAAGCCTGAAAGTCTTAAAACAAGTCTTTCTTATATTTGGGGTATCTGTCATAATACTTCAACTTAATTAAATCTAAAAACAAAAAAAGCTAAATTAAAACAATTATTTTTCTCAGCTTCTAGGTGCTAAGTAAGAAAGGTTTTTTCTAACTTTGACCTAAAGGAAGTCCAATAGTGTTTTCCGTTTCAGAGGTAAGTACGAAGTCGCGAGAGCAACTTACGACATACTCTTTCAAATAAAATTATAAAGTTTTAATTTGAAGAGTTACTTTGGCAGTTAAGTTTGGCTATGGTTTGAGCTATTAATTTATTTAGACTAAGTATAATTATAGCGTTACGCATACCTTGTGACCTTGCCGTTGTGGCGGTGTTAAACCAAGTAATTAGAGGGGGCGGGTTACCTATTTGTCAGTGTTCTTAGTGAAGAAAGTGTTTCGACGCAAATATACAGGGTGGTAGGGTCATGACGCGCAAACTGTAATCATGGATTTAGTACACATGATTTTGAACACACCGGCATTAAAATTTTTCGTCGGTTATTTAAAAAAATGGCTGTTCATATAAAAAAGTGGTTCTATACAGGGTGTTACGGAAAGGGTATATCAATACAAACGGGTTGAAGAGTGTATCTGGTCTAGAATCTCTGTACAAAATTTCAGCTTAAAAGCAGTAACTTTGAAAATGCTTAATATTTTTTTATTTCGATAGTTTATTAAATTGAAATCATAACAAACGTGTCACCGCACTACGAGGGTCATTATCAATTAGATATCTGTAGTGTGTCTGTGCGCCTAGTACATGCACATCACGCCGCCGCGCGCCAGTGCAGCGTCGTGATGTCAAAATAAAAAAAATATTAAGCATTTTCAAAGTTAATGCTTTTGAGCTGAAATTTTGTACAGAGATTCTAGACCAGATACACTCTTCAACCCGTTTGTATTGATATACCCTTTCCGTAACACCCTGTATAGAGGTATACCTACGCGGTCAATATTTATGGGACAGCAATTTTTTTTTTTAAATAACCTACGAAATATTTTGACGCTGTGGGCGCAGGTGATTAGTATTTGCAACTGGGGTGCGTGTATGACCAGCACCCTAATTGCGTAACACACTATCAATCTGAATCTAAATCATTTTGAAGGTTATTGCTAATCCATTGCTTCATATATTCGAAAAATTTGTCTGCTCAACAAAGTAAGTAACGCAATTAATGTTGTAGAACTTTCGAAATGAAAGCCGTTGCTACTGATAGTGTGTTACGCAATTAACCCGCTGATGTACCTATGAACGCAAAAGTAGTATGTAAGGATCGTGGCAGATGGCGTTCTGTTGTTTCTGCCTACCCCGATGGGAAGAAGGCGTGAATTTAAGTATATAATATACTAGCTGCTGCCCGCGACTTCGTTCGCGTGAAATTTCTTATTCCCTCGACCCATCTCGTCGTATTGCATCACCTGCCCGCGTCTCCTGCTCTATCACTTCGTTTCCCCATAGCGCTTTTGCTCGGCTCCTAAGGGTCATAGCGTGACGTTAAATAGCCTATAGCCTTCCTCAAGAATTGGGCTATCAAATGCAACAAGAATTTTTCAAATCCGACTGATAGTTCCAGAGATTACCCCCTACATACAAACTTACAAACAAATTTTACCTCTTTATCTATATAAATAAAAACAAAAGGCCTGACTGACTGACTGACTCATCAACGCCCAGCCCAAACCCATGGACCTAGAAAGCTGAAATTTTACACAATGGTTTCCTTTATAATGTAGACAAGGAATAAGCAAGGATTTTTTTAAATTCAACCCCTAAGGGAGTTAAATAGGGGTTGAAAGTTTGTATGAAAGTCCATCAGTTTTAAAGTTAGGATCTTCATATTTTGTGTTTAGGCTGACGATTGAAAATTAATTTATACTTGTCTCAGCGTTTTTGATGATTCCACCCCCAAAGGGTTAAAAAGGGGGATGAAGTTTTGTATGAAAGTCCGCCAGTTTAAAAGTTAGGATCTTCAAATTTTGTATTTAGGCTAACGATTGAAAATTAATTTATACGTGTCTCAGCGTTTTTGATAATTTTACCCCTAAAGGGGGATGAACGACCTAACTGAGATATCGACGCACAGCCTAAACCGCTGGTCCTAGGGACATGAATTTTGGAGGGTGTGTTCTTTGTGAAGAGTAAGTGTCCAGTAAGAAGGGGTTTTTGGAAATTCAGCCTTTAAGAGGGTGAAAAGGGGGGATTTTGTTTGTATGAAAAATCTTATTCCTTGAGTTAATAACCTTGAAACTTGGCACGAATACTTACGTAAGTAAATTATGAAGATTGGCATTTGTCGATTTTCTAATCTACCCCCTAAAGAGGTATTGGGGGGTGTCAAAATTTGTATGGAAGAATTTTAACGCACTGTCCTATTAACTCAAAACTCAGTATTTATACTAAGGACTAAAAATAAAGAATAACGTGTATCAGGGTTTTTCGAAAATCTACCCCTAACTGGGTGAAAAGGGGTAGTTAATTTTACAGGGTAGGATTTTACTGTGTGGTTTGATTAACTCGAAAATTGCCGATGTAGGTCACACGGCTGCCAAACTAAAATGGAACTGGGTTGGTCACATCTGTCGCATGCCGGAGGAGCTATGGGCTAAAATAACCACACAATGGGTCCCAAACAGCAGCAAAAGGCAACGCGGCAGGCCCAGAATGAGATGGCGGGACGAACTCGACTCTTTCGACAAAGATTAGCGTGTAACAGCACTGGATAGGGATAAGTGGAAGAAGGGAAGGGAGGCCTTTGCCCTGCAGTGGGACAGAAATGGCTGATAATAATAATAAAATCTTTGAGTCAAGTAATGAATTCCACCCCTGTGGGGGTGAAAAGCGGGGATACATTTTATATGAGAAATCTTATTTATTTGGTTAATAAACATGAAACTTGGCAATATTTGGGTCAGTAAATAATAACGATTGTCAGTTTTAGTTGAAAAAAAAACCCCTTACAGAGGATTTTGGGGGTGACAAAGTTAATAGGTTAGAAAAATATGTAACTCGCTATCGGATTAACTCGAAACTAGGTACTACCCAAACAAAAAATAAAACAAGTACTTATCTGTTTTAGGGTTTTTCAAAAATCGACTCCTAACAAGGTGGAAAAGTGCAAGTAAAGTTTAAGGGGTGGATACCATGGATATTACTGCTTGCTTCAATTAACTCGAAAATGGGTATGGGCCTTTGAGTCAAGTTATGATCACGAACGATTTTTCAAAATTCCACCCCTGTGGGGGTGGAAAGTGGGGCTACAGTTTATTTGAAAAATCTGATTCCTTTGATCTATAAAAATTGGCCCGAATACTTATTTATCTAAATAAATGATAAAGATCATACCTACATACATATCGAAACTTTTAGAGGTAAGTACGAATTTCACGCGGACGAAGTCGCGGGCAGAAGCTAGTAATATTATATAGTATAGTATACATGTATGTGTGTGTATATGTTACGGGCAATTTGATAAGTCCGGGCACTATTAATAATGGCCGGTCTGTATTCATAATGCCCGACTCAATTGGGCAATGTGATTAAAACAGCATGATTAATCACTTTTCCCGGCCATTATGAATAATGCCCACCCTATCTTGGGCAAAGTAATAAAATAGGTGAACTGTAGTGTTTTTGTTTATTAAATGAAATTAAACTTACAAAATTTTCATGAAAAGTTAACAAAAAATAAACTATTGAACATAGTTACCTACTTTTATTTTGACAAAAATATTACTTTTAAGAGTAAACTAAACGCAAGCTCGAACTCACTGGTGGTCATGGCCAAAATCACGCTGTCTAACTTGGCTTCGTGTCTGACGGAGCTAGTATCAGTGATGAGCAGTTAGACGCTGATCTACACGCACAACATCTAGTTCTCACGCACAGAAACACCGTTCCGAACTGATAGGCGCATAAAAATATTTAAAAAGTGCTTTGGAAAATCGAATTCTATGAAAAATCCACTACATAAATCAATCACAAATAAAGTTTTTTGAACTCTTCGATAACTGAGCTTTGTCGGTACGGATTTAATTTTTAATATTTTTCAGTTCTTTTATTACTTATTTACACCCAAAGTTACGTTAAAAATAGCAAGAAAAATGAATCTTTGTTGGCTCATAACTTTTTAAAGGCTTGTTATTTTACAATTCTGCTTCCGTACAGATACAATTAATAATTAGACAAAACGATATTATGTTTAACTTTGGATGTACAATGTCAAACAGTGGAGTAATACTCTCCCGAAATTTGTATGGAAAAGATATCGAATAGTGGCACCTTAAGAACAATAGTTTAAAAATTAGTAAACTGAGAAAAATCAACAGAAATATCTAATAATTAAGGACTGTGCAAGACAGTTATTAAGTTAGAATTATTTATTCTTGCAAGATGAGCTTTTGTGACATTTGGAATTGCAAAGAATGTATGATTTCTTGGCTACAAGTAGGGAATTATTCATACTGCCCGGTCCAAGTGATAAATTCAAGCTATCTCAAACACTGACTTATTACATGGACCACGGGCCGTCGGGCATTATTAATAATGGCCGGTCAAAGTGATAAACTAATCACTTTGCCCATCGCTCTTGAGCATTATTAATAATGGCCGGTCCTTATTAATAATGCCCGGTTAATCACGTTGCCCGTAACATATATATGTCGGTTTGCGTGATATCACACTAATATTATAAAGGCGAAAGTTTGTGAGTGTGTGTGTGTTTATATGTTTGTTTCTTCTTCATGCTCAAACGGCTGGACCAATTTTGATAAAATTTTGTATGGAGGTAGCTGATACCCTTTTTTATGGATGGGAAATCATCAAATGACCTCTCCCGCTCTGGGCGGAGCGGAAGGGAGTGTCAGACTCTTACTGACTAAAACCCATCCGTGTTCCTTCCTTAGCCCTTTATGTTCCGGGGAAGCGGTAACCCTTTCGGACAATCCCGCACCCAGGTAGCTGATACCCTGGATTAACGTATAGGCTACTGTTTATCCCGATATTCTCACGAGATCGACACTTATGCGGGTGAAACCGCGGGGCGTAGCTAGTTTACATATATAAAATTCAAAGTCTAAACCGCGGAGGGTGTATTCTTTGTGAAGAGTAGGTATCCACTAAGAAAGGGTTATTCGAAATTTCAACCCTAAGAGGGTGAATGGGGGAGGGTGAAATTTCACACGGACGAAGTCGCGGGCAGAAGCTAGTCTGTAATAAGTTTTGACCCTAAATGCAGCTGTGCTGCGGATAATTAATGACGTGCGGTTAGCTCAGTCGGTCGTGGAAAATCCGTCGCTAATCCAATTAACTCGGTGTTGAGTAAATCTGGTCAACTTAACGGTATGCATTTAGAAAGTTGGCAACGTCGCAAATAACCGTCAAATAATAATAATAATAATAATAAGCCCCCTAAAATCCTACCTTACGTCCAAGCTGAACACCTAGCTACGTGGGGGGCGGACACGCGTACTGTACAACTGTACAAAAAACTTACGCGGCTAACAAGGAAAGGTAACCCTTTATGGAGATGAGTAATAAGAGAGTATACAATTTACGGCCGCTTCCCGGGGAGCGCCGGGGCGCATCTGGAGCCGATGCTAGATGCCACAGCATGCGAACCATCGGCGGTGAGGAGCTGAGCAAGCGGGCACCCACCGAAAAAATTGTTACAGCTGGTCGTAGTGAGCTGAACAGGCGGGCTCACTACGTAGAAGCCACAGCCGATTCCGCGGGCGATGATACTATTTCATTATTCTCATCCATCCCTTCGACTCGCCCCTCCTACATGACAAGAAGAACAGCTAGCTTGTCCACCACCAGCACGCTTGATAGTGTTGTGCAGGAAGTCAACCTTGACTCTGAGCTTGCACCCACTACAAGCGCTCCAAGTACACGCAGACGATGGACACCTGAAATGAATAAGTTCATACTGCGCACTTATCTTCAATTGACCGCACTAGATACAGACAGAAAAACTTACCTTGAACCGCTTCACCTAAAATTTATTGAAAAATACCCGAGCATGCAGGTTAGTCGGCAGAGAATAGGAGATCAACGTAGAGCCATAATAAACAATAAATTACTACCACAAAAAACTATAGAGGAGATACGTAACGACGTGAAAGAAGAGTTAGATCGTCTACAATTTAATCATTCCACCCAACAGTCACAAAACTCTATCGACCATGTACAACAAATACTTACCCCCACACAACCTACCCAAATGCAGCCTAGAACCCCAGAAAGAAATAGTACTAAAAATAGAACACAGACTCGAATGAGATGGACCAATGAACAAAACGAAGCTATAATGCGGTCTTATTACCGAGTTACAGATTTAGGTAGAAACGAAACAGTATATAGAAGACGCATGCATGAAGATTTTATCAAAAGCTTTCCTGAACTTGCTCATCTAAACGAACAACGAATAGCCGACCAGAGGAGAGCAATTATAAACAATAAATACGTCACTAGTGATAGATTAAATTCAATAAAAATAGAAGTATCTGAAGAATTACGACTAAATAATTTTAACTTTATCAACTTCACAAGCGAAACGACGATAGTAGCAGACCCAGACCACATCAGTCATTCTGAATCTCAATTTTTAGAGAGCATTGACATCAACTCTACACAAGAATCTACACTTACTTTAAATCATACTGAAATTAACATTGCAGAAGAAATTCTACCTAACCAACAAGTGAACCTAGATAGGGACACACTAATAGATGAGACGTTCCAACAAGCATTCCAATATTACAAAGAAACAAGCCCTACAAATAGAATTTTTATTCCCAATCAAAAACCTTCTAAAAAACTTGCCCGTATAGTTAACTACCTAAACAAAACAATTTTACCTAAAAACGTTAATAAAGAAACTGACTTCTATACTTTACAGACTACTATATATTGTGCAGCATGGACCGCGGCTAAAGTTAACGGAGCAAAGATTACTCTTCAACCAAGAGTAGTCACCCAAAGGCCAAAAAAAGAATATAAACCCAACTGGGAGACACGACTAGAACGAAAATTAAATGATTTACGATCAAAGATAGCTAGAATGACCCAATTCATCAATGGCAATAGAAGTAGGAAAATAATTAAGCACGTTAACAAGATAATGGAACACTATAGCATTCACACTGTTCATGAAGAACCAAATACACAAGCAGCACACACATTAGACACACTTAAACAAAAACTGTCAGTCGTAACAGGCCGACTAAAACGTTACAAAGCGTGTACCCAAAGAAAACTACAAAACACTCAATTCAGCCATAACGAGAAACTTTTCTACCGCAATATTAGACAAGCGACATCTAATGTTCAGGATAACAACCCAAATGACGTAGATCAAAACAACCCTGACCCAGAGACATTACAAAACTTCTGGGCGAGAATTTGGGAACAACCAATCGAACATAATGCCCAAGCAGAGTGGATACAAACAGAACTGACAAACAGCAACACCAATATTCGGGCAATGACTTTTGAACACATATCGCCAGAAATTTTCCATAAAGTACTTTCTCGTTTACATAACTGGAAAGCGCCCGGTTCAGATAACATTCATAGTTATTGGTACAAAAAATTTACAGCTATCCATAGTTTCCTATATAATCACATAAATACATTCATCCAGGACCCTAATACAATACCGTCCTACTTAACTGCAGGTACAACTTTTATGATACCTAAAGATCGTAATGATCTCTCAAACCCAGCAAAATACCGACCTATAACATGCTTGCAGACCTTGTACAAAATTATCACATCTTGTATATCTGAACTAATATATCAACACATCGACACTAATAACATCCTAGCTGAACAACAGAAAGGATGTCGGAAATTCAGCCAAGGCTGCAAGGAACAATTAATTATAGACTCAGTAATTCTTAAAAAAGTTCAAAAAACCAAAGCCGATCTGTTCAGCATGTATATTGACTACAAAAAAGCCTACGACTCTGTTCCCCATTCCTGGCTCGTAAAAATATTAGAGATATACAAAATACATCCAACTATAATAACATTCCTAAAGGTCATGATGACAACCTGGTCCACTGTACTTAGACTAACTTCCCCTACTAAAACAGTAGATACCAGCCCAATAAAAATTCAGAGAGGGATCTTTCAGGGGGATGCTTTAAGCCCACTGTGGTTCTGTCTTGCTCTAAATCCCCTATCCAATATATTAAACGCAACTACTTTAGGGATCCCATTAAAAAATACAATTACCGAAAGACATACCGAGGTCCAAAAAATAGAACTAAATCATCTGTTGTACATGGATGATATTAAATTATACGCGAAATGTGAGACTCAACTATGTGAATTAGCAAACCTGACAGAAAAATTCTCAAACGATATTAAAATGGAATTCGGCATAGATAAATGTAAAATAAATTCAATTAGAGCAGGACAGAATTACCAACACCAATACATTTTAGGAACAGGAGAACAGATAGAACCATTAGAGGAACAAGATAGCTATAAATACCTAGGCTACACACAATCACGACAAATACACTATAAAGAAACTAAGCAAAAATTAACACTACAATTTCAACACAGATTAAACACAATTCTGAAAACACAACTATATTCTCGAAATACTATCAAAGCGATTAACACTTATGCTATACCGGTTCTCACATATTCCTTTGGAATAATCAATTGGACCAAAGCCGACTTGAAAAACCTTCAACGAAAAATTAATACTACAATGACCAAATTCCGCAAACACCACCCACGGTCCTGTCTGCAGAGATTAACACTACCGCGGAAAGAAGGAGGCAGAGGACTAATTGACATTCTAAACCTACACAATAGACAGATAAAAGCACTTAGAGAATTCTTTTTTTCAAAAACCGATACTTCTACCCTTCACAAAATAGTAACACACAACGACCAAAACTTGACTCCCCTAAATTTAAAAGATACATCTGAACAGAGAAATGAGAAAGTAACCGACGATAAAATTAAGCTTTTAGAATGGACCCAGAAATCTCTACATGGAAGACATCGCCAAGACTTATGCCACATAAATGTCGACAAAGAAGCGTCGAACGCGTGGCTAAATCGAGGCGAACTCTTCCCAGAGACTGAAGGGTTTATGCTTGCTATACAGGACCAGGTAATTGAAACCAAAAATTATAGAAAGTTTATCATAAAGAATTTAAATAATGACACATGTAGGAAATGCAATAGTGCTCCAGAAACGATTCAGCATATCACAGGCGCGTGCAAATCAATAGCCCAAACAGATTACAAACACAGGCACGATCAAGTAGCCAACATCATACACCAAAAATTAGCACACCAGTACAAACTTATAGATTCCATTACACCATACTACAAATACAATCCAGAAACTGTATTAGAGAACGCCTCAACAAAACTATATTTTGACCGCGCGATTCTTACCGATCGAACAATTCATTTCAATAGACCAGATATTACACTTATAAACAAGATAAACAAAACTGGTTATTTAATAGATATTGCTATACCAAATACACATAACTTGCAGACCACAATAACAGAAAAACTGAGCAAATACACTGAATTAAAAGATGAAGTAGCCCGACTTTGGCATCTGCAAAAAGTTATAATAGTACCAATAGTATTGTCTACAACAGGAGTAATACCGAAACAACTTCACCAGTCCCTTAATTCCCTTAACTTACCCCCAAATATTTACCATTTGCTGCAAAAAGCAGCGATACTAAACACATGCAGACTCGTGAGAAAGTTTCTGCAATGTGAATCAGAAAACTTACATCAAAACACAAATACGCTACCAGCTCCTGTGCAATCTTCTGCACGTGACTGCACTTAATCCAACTGATAATCACTTGGCTTAGGCCCGTGTTATCAGCTCTTTCCGGCTAGCCGAGAAAAGAAAATAAATAAACAAAAATAATAATAATAATAATGTTTATTTGCACCTTCAAAATTAACATAAAGAAACAGGTTTACAATAAAATAGGCCAAAAGGTAGTTACAAGTTACATGTTAGAGTTGCTACTAATACCTAAGCTAAGATAACTTAATATCTTGTGATATAGGTATTAGCACACATCCTCATTTGCATTCACATAATACTAAGTAATATACATTAGAGCCAGAAAGCTTAATATTGTACTAAAAGTTAGATTCCTGTTTTACAATTTGAGCAAGAAAAGGAGCATTCTAGGTACAAAGTAAACCAAGTGAAAAAGTTTTTTTTTTTTTAAGAAAAATAATTTGAAAGCCTAAAGAAAAAAAAAAAAAAAATAAAAAATTAAATTAAAATACCATGCAAAAGAAAATAAAAATAAAACAATTTTAATTGATGTAAGTACATAACACTAATAAGGCATTAATAATGAGCAAGAAAAAGATGTAGGTATGATTGCGATTTGTGTGTTGTGTTGTGTGTGAGTGGGAAGTGTTGGGGTGTGTGTGTATGTGTGTGAGTGAGAGGTGGATGTGAGTGTGGGGTGAGGGTAAAGATGTGTGCAGTTGTGTATGTGAGCTAGGTTTGTTTATGTAAGAGATGTGTATATGGCGTTAACAATACAAAAAATTTGATACTCACGGAGCGTTTATGCAGGGACATGAAACAGTTTTTCAGTTTCGTCATATGTAAGTGCTAGAAGCCAGCTAATCACTTTCTGTTTACACTCTCTTTTTGTCATGGAGAAAATTTCATTTTTTTTGTTAGCTATGTTATAAATAGTCTTGGGCCCAGGAACAGGTTAAATCTTTGAGCAAACGTTGTTCTACAAGGCACAGATTTAAATAATTCTAACCGCCTTCTCCCTGTATTTCCTTTTTCAGTCAGGGTATTTAGCCAGACACTGGAATGTTGTCTCATAACGGATAATAGTACAAAAAGTTTTCGAACCGTAAGTACTTCACTGATCCTGTACAACTCCGTGGTAGAAAAATACCTGGGCTTAAAGTAACTAACCTTAAGCAAAGCTCTTTGTGCGCGTTCAACAATTAAGTTATGCATTTTGGCAGCACCGCCCCAGATAGTGATGCAATAAGTTATAACGGCTTGGCACAAGGAATAGTAAATCATTTTTATTAAGTTAGTATTGGCCGAGTGTCTGATTTTTTTGAAAACATAGATAAGTTTTCTAGTTCTGTTTGAGAGATTAATTATATGGTTTTTAAAGTTCAAATTTTTGTCAAATATAAGACCTAAATATTTTATAGAATCCACTGAAGATAACGACGGACACGTGCAATTTACAGTTTCAGTATGACAAGTGTGAGCGATTAAGTGATGAGTCAGTTGAAGCGATTTACCAGGGTTGCGAATTGAGAAAGGGATGAATTTAGTTTTATCTGTATTTAGCGACAGATGATTTAAGGCAAGCCATTTAGTGACCATGTTAAATCCATGTTGGGCCTTTTGATAAACTTCATCCCAAGTGTCACCATGGAATGTTAGGGTCGTATCGTCTGCATAGGAAATAATTTTACAGTTATCGATATTAAGTTGTGTAAGCTCATTAATATAAACTATGAATAACGTTGGGCCAAGAATACTACCCTGTGGCACTCCATGGGTAACAGGCAGACTATCACTGACATAATTTGAAATTTTCACCCTTTGTGTTCTTCCGGATAAATAATCTTGAAGCAATTTCAGTTGATTTCCTCGAATACCGATTTGATGTAACTTGTTAACTAGGGTGGGAATAGAAACCGTGTCAAAAGCCTTCGCCAGATCAAGAAAAATTGTGAGACATTTATTTTTATTATCTATGGTTCGAACAACGTGATCAGTAAATTTGTTTAATGCATCTTCTGTGGACTTGCCGGATCGAAAACCAAATTGATGATTTGAAAGTAGATTATATTTTTCTAGATATTTTATTAGTCTTGTATTAATTATCCTTTCTAAAATTTTTGACAGCGATGTAAGAATAGAAATGGGTCGATAGTTAGTGACACGGTTTCCATCTCCACCCTTGAAGATGGGTCGTACTATGGACCTTTTAAGAGAGTCTGGAAATGTGCCCAACTTTAAGCACAAATTAAAGATATACGTAAGCGGAGGCACTATTTTATTTTTTATCAATTTAAGTATATCAGATGAGATTCCATCATCACCTGCAGCACAGTTACATTTCAAGCCCATGATCAGTTTTTCAATTTCTGTTTCATCAGTATCAAGTAGAACAAATGAATTGCTAGTTAAAGACGCCGAGTGTGAGTGTTGCCGTACATTGGACGTGGCACTATGAAGTGATCCAGTTGGTGGAATTATTTTATTAGCTAAGTTTTCCCCTATAGTAGCAAGGAATTTATTTGTGGCATTGACTGATTCATGCGGTGTTGGCTCTATTAAAAGCAGATCTAATGAATTATCTTTTTTTACTTTTCTATTTGTTATATTATTTATAGCATTCCATATATTTTTACTATTATTGCCCGCTTCTCTGAGTAGTTTTTTTTCATATTCACGCTTTAATTTCTTAACAAGGTTATTATAGAAATTTCTGTATCTTTTATATGTGATTTCAAGCACTACGTTATCCGGATTTTGTCTCAATTTTTTGTGCATCCGATCCCTATTCCGAGTACACCTGATGAGTCCAGCTGACATCCAAGGTTTCAAAATTCTGTTTCTATTCGTTACATTTAGTATTTTTGTGTTTATCTGTATGATATAAGTAATTTTAGATATAAAAATGTCCATAGCCTCATTCGGGTTAACCGCGTTAAAAATTGATGTAAAGTCAAGATGATCACAAGCTAACTTTATTGCCTCATAGTCGAGTTTCATTATTTGTTTTTTTATTGGTTTACTTACGTTTTTAATTTTAGCACAGCATAGAATAGGCGCATGATCCGTAATAAGGGATTCAATTATAAACGTACTTACACATATATTCGATTTCAAAATTACATGATCTAGACAACTGTTTGCTCGTGTGGGTTTATTGAATGCTGGAAGAAAGCCATTTAAAGATAGAAGATCAAAGTAATCAGACAAAAAACGATCAGAGCTGTTTGCAGCAATGTTTATGTTAATATCGCCTACAATTATTATATTCTTGTAAGATGATAAACCATCTATAATTTTTTGTAAGGACGTTAAGAAATTATTTATATTTTTGAAACAGTAAGGACGGTATAGCGCTATAACAGCCAAATCATAATTCGTTTTAATAAGAATGCAGTTTGCCTCTTGTATGACTGGTTCTTCAAGAGAGGCTTTTATATTATTTTTTACGTATACTACAACCCCATCATTCTGGTTGTTCAAATACATCGTTGTTGTGTTTTTTTTTTAAATGTTACTAAATTAAATTGCAAAATTGTAGTTTAGGTACTATAATTTTAATTATGGAATGCAATAATAACACTAGGTGTTGTAACAGTTATGAGTAAAAAAAGGGGCCATATGTGTTAGTCGAGCTTGCATACAAGGCAAAAGACGCCGAAGACAATACATTTCTTGTATGGATACCACCTTTAATTTCTATTAACTTCGCCCATTAACGCTGCAACAGCAAATACTCATTTTATATGCATTATTTGTTTTTATAGCTGCAATAAAAATACAAACTCTGTGAAAGTTTCAACTGTCTACCTATTACGGTTCATGACATACAGCCCGGTGTTAGTCAGACGGACGGACGGGTGGACAGACGGACAGCGGAGGCTTAGTTATAGGGCCTCGGTGGAACCTTTTGGGTACGGAACCCTAAAAAGCTTTAGCCAGTTTTAATTAAAAAAAAAATACACCTAAAATGAAATGTTCATAGTTTCGATAAATGAAACCGTGATTCTACCAACTCTTTATAAAAAACGCTGATACGTACACACGATGAAAAACAAAAGACACGCCTGACTGCAGTTTAATACCCGCACGTGCAAACTACGCTTATTGCAGATTCCACGTACCGTCGAACAAGCTACTATGTATACAGGCAGCTCACTTTTAAACAATGGTGTGTAAGTGTGCTGAGTTGTCAATTATTTTATCTACACCCACGCTATAAATCCTCTATAAAAGTTTCTAAAACAGTTAGCTTATTGCCAACATTAAAACAACCAGTGTCATAGTAACCATAATATCATCCAAACGAGTGTTATTATGTTGTACTAAATTTCATTATGCAACTCGTTTTCAAACAAAAAAAGAACCTTGTCATGCACGCGCGTTTCACTACAAGAGCGCAGTAATTTAAAAAAGGAACTTAAGGTTATTCGAATTCACGTCGTATGCCGCCGGCCACCATTTTTGTTCTATATTAGTAATGCAAAAAAACCGTTTCAGAACCTTTTATAGAGGATTCATATCATGGGTGTAGATAAAGCCTTGTATGCAACTGTACATAATTAGGTATTAAATCACTCATGTGATACTATTATCACACGAGGCGAAAATATCCCTTTATTATAAAACAGTTGCATAAATAACTATTACATCACTCTGTTAAGTATGCTATAATAATAGGCCTTTTAAACTAATGGCTGTTTCTTCATGTGGACAGACCAGGGTAAATTACACAGCTTATCTGCCTAGCCTTTTCCCAACTATGTTGGGATCGACTTCCAGTTTAATCGGATGCAGCTGTACCAGTATTTTACATGGAGCGACTGGCTATCTGGGCTGGTTGTCAGACTTTCACGCCCTCTAGAAAAGAGGAGGTCTGTGTCCCAGCATTGGGAACATTATACAGGGTGTTATGGAAAGGGTATATCAATACAAACGGGTTGAAGAGTGTATCTGGTCTAGAATCTCTGTACAAAATTTCAGCTCAAAAGCATTAACTTTGAAAATGCTTAATATTTTTTTATTTCGACATCACGGCGCTGCACTGGCGCGCGGCGGCGTGATGTGCGTGTTCTAGGCGCACAGACACACTACAGATAATGGATAATGACCCTCGTAGTGCGGTGACACGTTTGTTATGATTTCAATTTAATAAACTATCGGAATAAAAACATATTAAGCATTTTCAAAGTAAATGCTTTTGAGCTGAAATTTTGTACAGAGATTCTAGACCAGATACACTCTTCAACCCGTTTGTATTGATATACCCTTTCCGTAACACCCTGTATACTGATTATGCTAACCCAACCCAATTTAGTTTACACTGAAGTGCTGCCTACCGAACGTAATTCTACATTTTTTTCGTAAAACATTGTTGGCAAGGTAAACAGCACTTTATCTATTTCAAATTCTTTATGCATTCATACAATTCTTCATACGGTATCTAATAAATTTCTGAGTGCCTAAATGCCCAAGTGACTTAAACTGGGAATAACTGCCCCGATGCAATTCGAATTGCCAACTACAATAAAATTTCAAGTACAGTTTTAGAGTTGGAATTTTACAAATACCATACTAATAATATTATAAATTCGAAAGTAACTCTGTCTGTCTGTCTGTGTATGTTACCTTTTCACGCCTAAACCGCTGAACCGATTTAGATGAAAATTGGTATAGAGATAGTTTTAGTCCCGGGAAAGGACATAGGTACTTTTTATCCCGATATTCCCACGGGATCGAAACTTATGCGGGTGAAACCGCGAGGCGCAGCTAGTCTTCTATAAATCCATACTAATAGTAAAGCTGAAGAGTCTGTTTGTTTGAACGAACAAACAAACAAATCGAAGAATTTTTCAAATCGATTTGTAAAAATATTTTTGAATTCGATAGCCCAATTCTTGTAGAAGGCTATAGGCTATTTAACATCACTCTTTGACAAAATGCAAAATGGGAATTATTAGAGGTTCAAATAAACACGTCATGCATTTTTATATTTAATCTGTGTTCTTCCTATGCGAGTATAAATACGTTTTCTTTCTTTCCTAGGCAAATATTTTCTTCTAAGTAAAATGTCATAAACGAACGTAATTGAGAAAACTTCTTCAAGTTACCTTGTATACTAGCACGAGGGGTAGCGGCCATGTTGTTGACAATGGATATCGGCAATAGATAAGTAATTTTCTACTTCACGCCCACAAGTGGAAAAATTCCTTTGATGAATTCTATTTTTAGTTATGTCATAGATAATGGGTTTACGGGTGGTACATAGATATTTATAGACAGGCAATAATGAATGAAAGCCTTCAGCTGTGTGTGGGCGGCGTGCTTAAATTATCATCGTAATGAATATTCGTGCCAACATTGTTCACGTTTTAAACATTAATTTGACGGTTTTCGATCATATTAATTATCGTTTTCTTCGTTATTTTCAACATTTTATGTTATCATTGCTGGGCCAAGCCTCCTGTCTTTGAGAGGGAGCGTGGCTGTAATAATACCATGCGGGCCCAGTGCGGGTTGGAAGATGTCACATATCTTCGAATTGTTGGTTCTAGAACATGCCGGTTTCCTAACGATGTTTTCCTTCACCGGTTTGAGAGCAGTGGTGACGAAATTATTAACACAAAGTAAAGCGCTTGCATGGGTTTGAACCCACACCCTTTTTTTTTTTTTTTATGGATGGGAAATCATCAAATGACCCCTCCCGCTCTGGGTGGAGCGAAGGGAGTGTCAGACTCTTACTGACTAAAACCCATCCGTGTTCCTTCCTTAGCCCTTTATGTTCCGGGGTAGCGGTAACCCTTTCGGACAATCCCGCACCCCCGGCAGGCTTCGGCCCTGGCAGGCCCCTTCCTTTATGCTGACATCTCTTTGAGGCGCGCGTGGAACACGTACGCGCCGTCCGGCACGGGCCTGGTCCTGATCGGACGGTGAGCTACCCATTACTCTCCGTCCGCAGGCCCGCGCCTACGGTGGCCGGGAGTCGTCACGCGGCTCCCGACGCCCGGAGCGTCTCCCGCGGCGGCTGGGGTGTGAGGCTCTCTCCCTCAGCCGTTCAGCCACCTTCTTCGCTAGCATGACTGCTTCGCAGAAGGAGGTGACCGCCTCCCACTCCCTCTCGCCCCGGACCATGGCTTGAACCAGGGCCGGACGCGAGAGGTCGCCGCCGCTGTCGATCGCCTCTACGAGGGCACGGCGGTGCTCCGCCCATGCGGGCAGACCTCCGCCGTGCCATCAAATTATCGCCGTGTGGAGACATGTTCTAAGAGTGTATTGTGTTGTTGGTTCTAGAACATGCCGGTTTCCTAACGATGTTTTCCTTCACCGGTTTGAGAGCAGTGGTGACGAAATTATTAACACAAAGTAAAGCGCTTGCATGGGTTTGAACCCACGACCTGCAACTCGTATGTCGGGGCCGTCACCACTCACCACTGCTCTCAACATAATTACATATCTTCTAATAATTACGTTATGGTCCTTTGTAATTACCATTCCGTAATTATCATTCGAAAAATAATAAGACTGCGTTCACACTGGCTTTGTTTAGATCGATCGAGGTAAGTTTATCCAGTGAAACTCACTTTTCCCGCGAGAATGTCTATTTTTAGTGGTGAGGTATAACGTGGGCTTATTGTTTATCGCGGACTTGTGGCAAGTAATAACAGCTGCACGGGTCCAACGGTTAACTACAGAGGAGAGCTATTTTATTTAAAGGAAACTCCTATCGGATTTCATAAGATAATTATTTTGGGAGTTTTCACATTAAATATATATTCTTAGAAACCAGAAGCGGAATATATTGAAAAACAAATTACTAAGTAACCTACAAAGTTATATTTCTTACAAATCATTTTTAATTAGCAACAAGCACATAGGTAAATAACAAGCGCATAATAATTATATAACACGACCCCAATCAACACTATAACGTCCCTAGAATACGCCCGTTGCATCCGAAACCAAACAGCAAGCCGACCCAGCGCCCATTGACAGCGCACCATGCCTTTTTAGGGTTCCGTTGCCAAATGGCAAAAAACGGAACCCTTATGGATTCGTCATGTCTGTCTGTCTGTCTGTCTGTCCGTCCGTCCGTATGTCACAGCCACTTTTTTCCGAAACTATAAGAACTATACTGTTGAAACTTAGTAAGTAGATGTATTCTGTGAACCGCAGTAAGATTTTCACACAAAAATAGAAAAAAAAACAATAAATTTTGGGGTTCCCCATACTTACAACTGAAACTCCAAAAATTTTTTTTCATCAAACCTGAACGTGTGGGGTATCTATGGATAGGTCTTCAAAAATGATATAGAGGTTTCTAATATCATTTTTTTCTGAACTGAATAGTTTGCGCGAGAGACACTTCCAAAGTGGTAAAATGTGTGTCCCCCCCCCCCCTCTAACTTCTAAAATAAGAGAATAATAAAATTAAAAAAATATATATAATGTACATTACCATGTAAACTTCCACCGAAAATTGGTTTGAACGAGATCTAGTAAGTAGTTTTTTTTAATACGTCATAAATCGAAAACCGCAATTTACCTTTCACAAAGTTACAACGAACTACAAGAACTTTTATATTATGTTACTTGCTGCTACGGAACCCTTCATGGGCGAGTCCGACTCGCACTTGGCCGGTTTTTTTCTTATAAGCTGTCACTCGAACCGTGTAGGTTGGAAGAAGGAGTATCTAAGAATATGTATAATTAGCTCATCTTATTTTTACACGTCAAACCTACTACTCATCGAATGACACACGCTTAAACGTTCGAATGGAACATGCCTTCAAATATGACCGGCCTGTATTACAAAAGAGGGCAGAACCTCTACACGGGTCAATCGATCAGGTTAAGATACGCTTGCCGCGGTTTTTCTTTACATATCAAAACATGTGCCTCGGAAAGCACGTTAAGGGTCACTCCCCACTGAAAGAGCAGCGGCCATTATCAATAGTCATTTGAAGGCAAAGGAGGTGCAGCGCGGCGCCGCGAGGCTGCACGAGCCTTCTAGCGACTGGTCAAAAGAACTCACTTGCTCTTACGGTCGCTGCGCGCCGCTGCTCTTTCAGTGGGGATTGGCCCTAAGCCGTTGGTCCCGGCTGTCATTCGTGGATCTTTTACAGTCGTTACGGGTCGTGCAGACGAGTCCTGGAGTGGAGACCGCGTACCGGCAAGCGTAGTGTGAGACGCCCCCCAGCTAGATGGACGGACGACCTAAAGAAGGTGGCTGGGGTAGACTGGATGCGGAAGGCGGAGGACAGGGTGCTGTGGCGCAGTCTAGGTGAGGCCTATGTCCAGCAGTGGACTGCGATAGGCTGAGTTGATTGATTGATTGACGGGTCGTCAGAAGCCCGACAGTCTGACCAAGGGGTATTGTATTACCCAGTAACTGGGTTACGAAGGTCAGAAGGCCAAATTCTGTAATTAAAAACGTTCAAAATCTAGTCGCAATCTCACCTTAGCGACAATCAATGTCAAAAATTTGTTAAAAATGTAGCTCGGATTGAGATTTTAAATGCGAAGGTTCTTAAAAATACGAGAATTCGAGAATTACCCCTCAGATAGGCAGTCACTCCATGTAATTGGTATACTGGTATTCAGCTGCATTCGGTAGACTGGAAGCCGACCCCAATATAGTTGGGAAAAGGCTAGGCAGATGAGGTATAACGTAGCACAAAATACACGCTTTACGAACGGTATCGAAATATCTGTCGAGCTAACCCTAACTTTACGCGACTTTAGGAGACTTTAGGAGACTTTTGCCCCAATTTAAAACTAATTAATCCTTACAGATGGTTCACTAATTAAACGTAAGGTAAATCGCCAAAGTAATATAACTTCGCAGTAATAATTCTTCCCACAAGATAAATCAAAACTCCGTCTAAGCCGGTGCCCCAAGGAAAGTGATTTATAGGCGAATTTTCATTTAAACTTTTAAAGTAAGAAAAGCTTTTATACGTCCTGCTAAAAGCTCCATTCTATGTTATTTAGTTACATTCTTAACGGTTAAAGCTTTAAAAGGGTAGACAGGTCAGAAGTTCGTCCTAATTATACCTAGCTAGCTTCAACATCTCATAGGTCGTACAAATAATCATTACTTTAATTATTCTGCAATCGCGATTAATTTGCCAAAAATGTAAACAAATATGAGTTTATGGAAAATAACTTTAAATCCTACACAATGAAGTTCCGTTTACGCTACAACTTCAAGCATTTTTATAACTTTTTCAATAGTGCTAGTTACTCTGAAATCAACTTAATTACCATTAAAACAAAGTTGATATTTGTTTAACTTGAAATAATATTAATTTTATACATAAGTTTGAATACACTATAGATTCAGTAACTTAGCATGGTTGGAAGCGAGACTGCTTGCGCGGAATGCGTGAAAACATTTAATTTTAACACATATAGTATACCTGTATTGTCCTAAGGGTGAGGCAGAAATGCAACTATAGTATATCTACATTACGCCAGCTATGTTTAAGAAGATTTTTTGGGATGCATGAAGAAACCTCCTCGTGTAGCGCAGTTTGTTCCGCCAGTTACTCAACTGAACCAAGCGCTCGGCGCATTCTGGACAGTCGCACCCAACACCTTATTTGACCGGCCAAATCTTCCCTTGTAGTGGTAGGGCTAACGCGCGCCTGGTTTCCGACCACCCTCCCACCTGAGTCCGGCGTCAAGCAGCCTGCTGTGTTTCGTTGATGCGTGGGTGTTCCAGTGCCTTAGGCATCTTCTGGGCACGCCCGTTCCATCATAGACCTCATTCATCGCTTTCCATCAGGCTTGATCGAGGTCAAGAGCGGGCCCATTCAGTAATAAAAAAAGACTCATGTATGAAAAGACTCATTTTTTTATGATGTATGTAATAGGGAGCAACCCTATTGCCATCAACTGGGCACAAATCCAGACTTCGAGCTGCTAGTGACAAATTCCAGATAGAAAAATCGAATAAAACGTTGCCCGATCTGCGGGGCAATTGCGTAACACATTATCAATCGGAATCGGTTTCATTTTGACAGTTCAACAACATTCATTGCGTTATTTACGTGTTGAGCAGACAAATCTTTCGAATTCGATTCCGATTGATAGTGTGTTACGCAATTAGGGTGCTGGAAACCCAGGACCTCATGCTCAGCAGTCGCACTTGCGTGGACCAATAACTAAATAAATAAAGATTATAATTTACTAAGTATTATCACTTATAGCGTTTTCGAAAGCAAAAAATAACAATAAACAAGACATTCGCTCGCCATGAACTTCTATATCTTTTTTAACTCTCTATGAAACAACCATTATTTTTCATTACTCGTCTCAACACATAAATTTGATGGCTATTAAACATAAATCTAGCTAATAATACGCTCCGAGCTCTAACGGTATAGAAGTGTATCAATGTACGGCAATTATTTTGTCAATAAAGTTTATTGATGTCGCGCGCAACATACGTTTTTACCCTACAGTTTTTATTTCCTTCGAGTGAAATTAATAAAGTTACGATTCCAATCTTGGTTCGGAAATAAACTTGGAATAACTTTATGTGATTCGCTGAAAATGTTGACAACACCTGTATCAATGTTTAAATGTCAAATTATTTTATGAGATACTTATTTTGTTATTATATTTGTTTTCAATACACTTGCTCGTAAAATGGCTCTTAATGAAGCGCTTTTGGGGTCATAATGCAGTGTATTAAACGTGCTTTTTACTTTATGTTACCGCACTAGTGCGATAACACCTCAGATTTACTAGTCAGAGATGTGCGCTTTTTTTAAATGAACTAAAATTTATTTACCTTAAATTGTCCGTGGTCCCCCCGGAACCAAACGGAAAAGACCCTGACTGGCGTTCTATTATTGCGGATTCTCACTACTTTCTAATTCCATACTAACTAAACTACAATTTGACATACGACATCACTACAATCAGTCTAAACATTAATTTGTGTTTATTATATTTAGTAGTTTTTCAAAATAAAAGTAATTCTGCAGTTTAATTAAATTATTAAATAAATGCACGGCTCAGTAAAATATTTTTTAAGGTATTTCTGTAGTTGTTTGAATACCCTTTATTATATCATTACATAAAATATGATAGTTTACGTTCAAAATTTAGAGAATTATGCGACGAAAAAGATTTAAGCTCTATTTTACGATTATTTTTATCATGATACTATATTTTTTTTATGAAATATTTTTGAAGAAGTATTTTCTAAACAATTTTTTTTTTCTGGCTGTATCTAATATATACGAATGTGCGACAAAAAACAAAGCGTTTTACGGTTTCTTACGTTTGGGCAAGCAAAACTTTATTCAAAAACTCTTTTTTCCGACTACTGGGTATAAAATCCATCAATCCAGTCCCCAGTCCATTGTCTCCAAGGCTCTCAATAACTGCTTCAACACTTAAACTTTCCCGATCACAGTAACAATAGAGCCTTAATCCTGAAAGTTTTTTATTTGAGCAATATTCTTTAAGCACACAACTTATTTATGTCCGTCATTTTTATACGGAGATTTTTAACAGGATTTATAAGTGATACTTACATTGCTTTGTATAGAGGGGCTTGTGGCTAAGTAATAATAGCCGCACGGGTCGATCGATCAGGTTAAGCTACGCTTGCCGCGGTTGGTCCGTGGATGCATGACCATCTTTACATACCAAGATTAAGACCCCTTCGTGGCTCGGAAAGCACGTTAAGCCGTTTGTCCCGGCTGTTATTCGTGGATCTTTGACAGTCGTTACGGGTCGTCAGAAGCCCGAAAGTCTGACAACCAGTCTTACCAAGGGGTTTCGTATGACCCAGTAACTGGGTTGTGGAGGTCAGATAGGCAGTCGCTCCATGTAAATTACTAGTACTCAGCTGCATCTGGTTAGACTGGAAGCCGACCCCAACATAGTTGGGAAAAGGTTAGGCAGATGATGATACTTACATTGTATATCTAGTTTTTTTTTACGTAGATATTAAAACATGTGTGCAATACGTTTTAATGGCTTATTAGTCGATTCACACAAATTTACTCGAATCGGCCGTTTTAACACTGCAGGACAGGACACTTAACGCCTCTCGACGTAATAACAATAAAACTTCTATTGCGTCTCGTTCAGTTTCCTTCAATGTGTTAAATAATATTATTTTGTCTACGACTCGCACGAAGTAAATTTTTGTCTATTCAACAATATGTTATACACGGTCACCTTCAAATTCACATTTATACAGTCGGTATAACCTTCCATGACACATACAACAGCTGATTTATAATTCTGTTTACCTATAGTCCGTTTCATAAAAGAAGTCTCGCAGACGCGGCGCCACTGTCGTGCGACTGAAACATAAAATATTGATTGATTTATTTGTCTTGACATCATATTAGGTCCTTACATATGAAATTGGCGTTTTTCGTACTGGCCACTTTAATCACGAATTTCTCCTCTTTGGTAAGGAATTCCAAATTCAAATTTGTACAGCTATTTACTCATGTATTTGTGCTTCGATGACCGTCATTCATTTGTTTTTTTTCTTCTGTTTTTTCTGTTTGCGTCACTCATTTTACAAAATGGAAAATTTAAAATATCGCATTATTTACGAGTACGAGTTCCGCCGTGGCACTAGTGCTGCGGAAACGACTCGAAGGGTGAATGATGTGTATGGCGGTCATGTTGCAAAAGAAAACACAGTTCGTTTTTGGTTCCAACGTTTTCGTTCTGGAAATTTCGACCTGCAGAACAAGCCCCGTGGACGGCCTGAGACCCAAGTTGATAATGGAGAATTGAAGGCTATTGTGGAAGCGGACCCATCGCAAACCACGTCCGAGTTAGCTGCAGGCTTCGATGTTAGTGATAAAACTGTTTTAATTCACTTGAAGCAAATTGGGAAGATTAAAAAGCTTGAAAGGTGGGTACCTCACGAATTGACTGAAGCAAACCGGCAAACGCGCGTCGACTGCTGCGTTACATTACTGAACCGGCACAACAATGAAGGTATTTTAAACCGAATCATTACCTGTGATGAAAAATGGATTCTTTACGATAATCGGAAGCGCTCAGCGCAATGGTTGGATCCTGGCCAGCCAGCCAAATCCTGCCCCAAGCGAAAATTAACCCCAAAAAAGTTACTTGTAAGCGTTTGGTGGACTAGTGCCGGTATTGTTCATTACAGTTTTCTCAAATCTGGCCAGACTATTACAGCTGATGTCTATTGTCAGCAATTACAAACCATGATGGAAAAGCTAGCGGCTAAACAACCAAGGCTGGTCAATCGCTCCACGCCACTGCTGCTTCACGACAACGCCAGACCACACACTGCGCAACAGACGGCTACCAAATTAGAAGAGCTTGAATTGGAATGTCTTAGACATCCTCCGTACTCCCCGGACCTTGCTCCAACAGATTACCATTTTTTTCGCAATTTGGATAACTTTTTGCAAGGGAAAAAATTCAACTCCGATGGGGCAGTCCAAATCGCCTTCAAAGATTTTATTGATTCCCGTCCGACTGGTTTTTTTAGTAAAGGGATCAATGAACACCTATAAGATGGCAAAAGTGCATTGAAAACAATGGTTCATACTTTGATTAATTAAATATATTATATTAAAAAATATTCGACTTTTTGTTCCTTCCATACAAAACGCCAATTTCATATGTAAGGACCTAATATTACAGGCCAGTGGTTAATAATAAAACGCACAATATTAAAAAGAGAAAGGTGTCTGAGGTAGGAGCCGGTGTATAGCATCATAATCAGTCTATAATGTTCCCACTGCTGGGACACAGGCCTCCTCTCTACAAGAGGGAGTGGGCTGTAATCTACCACGCGGGCCCAGTGAGGGTGGTGTATGAATGTTGTTAACTATATATAATAATAATTAGCTTCTGTCCGTGATTTCGTCCGCGTATCCTTGTTCTCCTGCCTCATCGCTCATGCGCTCGTTCATCGCCTGCCCGCGCTGTTACTTCGTTTGCGCTTAACGTTCATTTTGACTTTTATTCTTTTCGCTCGGCTCCTAAGGTTACTAGCGTGATGTTAAATAGCCAATAGCGTTCCTCAAGAATTTGGCTATGAAACACAATTTTTTTTTAAATCCTACTCTACTCTATGTCTGTATTTTTGACGTTCAAAAGTGCCTTTTATGTGCATATTTATAAATGCTTTGACTTTGGACTCTAGGTACTACTTAGTATAAATTAAGAAGTGACACGAGGTCAAGTAGTCGCAGATACAGACGATTTATTCCTATGTTTGTGACTAGAAGGCTAGGTTTATGTGTTTGTTTGTCTGTGCTTTTATAACTCGTAAACATGCGAGCTGATGTTCATTCGGTTATGATCTTTATGCGGATTTATTTAAGTGGTGTTGATGTTTTTGCTGATGTTGGAGTAGTGTGGATGGAAGGATTGGATTTTGGGATCTTGCTGATTCTAAAAGGATTATTTTTCTATCACAAATAGTTTTTCATTAATCACAATACAACACACACACACACACACATCATGTATCATCATCATCATCATCATTTCAGCTGAAAGACGTCCACTGCTGGACAAAGGCTTCCCCCAAGAACCTGCACTTCGACCGGTTCTGTGCTTCTCGCATCCAACGGGTTCTTGCGGCCTTCACAAGGACGCACACACATTGTGTATGTCACAACATTTTATTTGATTTTATATGAGCTTTTCTATATTTTATATAGAAAATATATTATATTTTATAGGTCAACCCTTGCAGCTAATATAAATTCTTTTGTTCAAAAGTGGGCACCTACTACTCATATTTTTGTGTTATATTTTATTACCGTCCTCCACAAAATGCGACCTTCTACGTAAAGTAACAAAGTTTAAGTTTTATTAAAATTCTAGGTACTACCTATATTGGTATCAGGAATAGGGTGTAAAGTTCTCATCCTCTATAGAAAGGGAGAATCCTCCGCCCAGAAGGTTGTTGTGTCTGGTGGGCTACTGCTCGACGATGAATGTTGTATTTATGCTAGTCGCGCGGTAAACTCTGATTGCGCGATGCAGGATTTTGTGTGACGTCAGTATGATGCGTACACACACAGTGCCACTAAATATATCTTTTGTTATTGCATGCACGTGCCGACAATATCCTAAAAAGAAAAGTAAGGTGCCCCTTACACCTACAAATTGAGATTGCGCAATACGAATATGTATGATTGCGCAATAATAAAATTTAAACTCGCTCAAAATTTTAATAAAATCATTGTGCGATTCGTAAAGCGAGCCCTAGAAGATAACTTATATTGCAAAATATCACGAATTCCGTTATGTTTTTGGCTGGCAAAGGTTAATATTGAAGAAGAAGTTGAACGAGTTTACTTTTTGAGAACCGTAAAGTGGAAAAACTTCGTACATAAAACTATGAAGGCCTTTCAGGGACACGACCTTCACTAATGAAGTACGCGACCAGAGCAAGAAGAGCGCAAGCGGCGATTCAATATTATTGCACAATAAAAGTATGACACAATGTTATTGTAGGTGCACGATCTGCGACCTCCGTGAGAGGTGGCCTGCGGTCGGCGGGCTAGGGGCGTCCGTCGTCCGACCAGACAGGCCCGAGTTGGCGCTGCAGTGTTCCACGCGCGCCACTCGAAAGTGGGTGCGGCCATTATAGGAATGGGCGCACGGGGAGGTGAGACCCGCTTAAGAACAGCGGGTCGAGGCCTGTCGGGGGAGCGGTGAATGCTTATGCAAATCCCGCACCCCCGGCCATAGATACAGGTGGTTTTAGCCGGTAAGAGTCCGGCATGCCCATCTGTCACCCCCACGATAGAGGAAGTCTACGAGGATTTCCACCGCGAGAAAAAAAAAAAAAAAGTTGCACGAAAGGCCTAATATGGCGCTATAATAATGTAGGTATTTGGTCGCCTAACATCGTCATCAATACGTACAGTATTACATATATTTGAAGCTTATATTCTTGAACTACAGCGTGTCTTAATCTAGGTACAAGATCGCTGCCTCACGGTGAATGGCGGATCTTTTGTGTTTGAGCCCACTTAAGGCCGAGGTGCCCTTGTTAAACTGGAGTTCCATACAACAGGGAATAAGCACGATCACGCTAGCTTAATCCTTGAGGGTGATGGCTTTATGTGTACTGATTTGTGAGGCAGCATTGTTGAGGTTTCGTTAAAATAAACAAAACATTCCTCTCATAGAAAGGAGACCATTGTCACAGCAGTGGGAATGTTATAGACTGATTAGGAATCCATACTCTATACATATTACAAACTTGCTGCGCCGTTTCACCCGCATAAGTCTCGATCCCGCGGGAATATCGGGATAAAATGTATCCTATGTCTTATTACAGGTCATGATCTAACCATGTGCCAAATTCCATCCAAATCCGTTTAGCCGTTTTAGTGTGAAAGCGTAACAAAAAAACATACAAAAATGTAGTTTTCTCTAATAATTAGTTTAGACTAGCTGCGCCCCGCGGTTTCACCCGCATAAGTCTCGATCCCGTGGGAATATCGGGATAAAAAGTATCCTATGTATTTTTCCGGGACTCAAGCTATCTCTATACCAAATTTCATCAAAATTGGTCCAGCCGTTTGAGCGTGAAGAAGTAACAAACATATAAACACACACACACACACACACTCACAAACTTTCGCCTTTATAATATTAGTGTGATTGCCGCTATTGTTGATTGATTGGTTGCTGTTGTTGCGATTGTTCGCTTGACGTGACTAAGTATGTCTACCTATGTGATTTTGATGCGGTTTTCACCATAATTTAGATTCCGAAAGGTTATGTTTATAAAACGTTAATATTCAACTTACATACTGGTTGAAATTTTAATCACCGTTTTCCTCTTAAAAGTTGATCATAATGAACAATTTTTATTATAGGACCAAACCTGAAATCGTATAAAAGAAATCAGCTGTTCCCTACATTTTGACGAGTTATGCAAACATAAATAAATGATCTATCTATCTACATCTGCGGTGCTATTCTGTAAAAAGATCAGAGGGGCAATTCTCTTATTTTTGAAGTGAAAACTTCTTTAGCGGCGTTGAACACTTTTTGTAATGGGTAAAAAATGTTAAACTCGCGTCAGGGCATCGCGTCAGGACACGTGACCGTCAGGAGAGATTTCCCCCCCCCCCCATCTCTTTCTACGGCGGCGCCAACCGAAGTGAACCAAGTGAGACACGACAAAGATGGCCGAAGAAAATGACATTTGACGTACAAATGTTTGAAAAGTCAGTTTCGTAAACAATAGTACTTCGAGGAGCCGCAGTTGTATTTAATTTATTTTGAACTTCTGTTTAACCAATTTAGTTTATTATTATATACCTACCTACAATACAAAATAGAAGCGACGAAAAATATAACGAAGCACATTATAGCAACAAGAAATACTGTGGGACATTGCTGCTTTTGTGTGAAAACAATGCTTCCGTGTCGACCACGGAAGTTTACACCCTGCAGGGAGATGCTCCAGTAGGGTGTGGCTGTGAAGCTATGTTGCAAAACATGCTCCACTTCCTATCCTGCCTTATTTGTCCTACCCAAAACATGCAGTCAAAGTGACCTCTGCGCTGCCACCGACGACAACGTGGAAGTGGCAATATTTTGAGCCAACAAGATCTAAAGTAAAAGAGAAGAAATTTAGGCAGTAGTTCATTAATAAAAAGCTTGTATACAAATATCAGTTTATTTTTATAATACTTGTACGCACCGGGACTTACACCTTAGTACGGCTGTTATTCCAAATGCATACAGTGTGGCTAAGTTTGTAACAATTGAGCCTGGTATCTATGGTTACCTCACCCTACTGATTATAAACCTACAGCAACTACTTAACACCCTAGTTATCCTAACACCCTAACCTATCATACAAGCCTACGGGAGACCTACGGGAACAGACAGAATTTGGGTAGGAATAGGGGTTTGTGTACGTCGTGCAATGTGTACACAGGAAATAGTTTTGTCATTGCCGGTCCCACAGACTCATAGAACTGGTGATGGCTACAGGTGTCTTGGCCATAGTGAGAGGAATTATGGAAGATGAATCAAACTCTACTCCAGCTTGATGACTAATTTATTCATTTACTAATTACTAATTTATGTGGAACGAATGTATGTCGCTCTTGATGCTGACGCTGGCGTATGTAACTCTTGCCTGTTCACGGCTGAACAATACTCTAAACTCTAATTTGGCTTCTAAAACTTGTGCAAGCAGAACAACATTTTTAAAATGTTTGCTTTTCATTTGCCATCTGTGCCATCTCTTCTGTAGGCCGTTTCATTTTCTGCTATTCGTAGTGAAGCACCATCCTTACTAGTCCTATTGACCTGAAATACAAAACTGATGTTATAAATTCTTTCTCTTCATTATCTTATTTATACTGATTTAATTAATCAGTAGCGGCATCAAAATAACAGTCATTATTATTCTTATGGCGGGTTTTTTTTCGTTATAATGAGTTTTGTACAGGCAAACGAAGTTCTTCGTAAAATTGTGAATTGGATAGGCACCTAATTCGTAAATCATGCCAGGCTGCCCCTGTTTAGCGTTAGTGCTTGTGTCAGTGTTTTTATTTTCTATTATGGAGACCTCTCCCTGACCAATTCTTCCAAAAAATCTAAGGATTAGAAGCAAAAGCAAGCATAAGTATAAGAAATTGAGAATGTTTACAAAACATAACTTACTTTGAACACATTTTAGCTGTAACAGTAGGTACACACCTTATCCTCCTCCAACCAATATTCAATTCTTTGCCCTTTGTTGCAACTAGTCTCCGGTCTTAATTTCATTTATTTTAAATACAAAAAAAATATTCAAAAGTTTTTTAGTTTGACACATACAATATCAAATTCATATATTCAATTCTTTGCCCTTTGTTGCAACTAGTCTCCGGTCTTAATTTCATTTATTTTAAATACAAAAAAAAGACGGGTTGCACTCCGGGAGTGCCGGCAGAAGTGAAAACTTGAATATTAACGTTGAAATAAATCAATTATTAATTTAATTAATATTACTCATTTTTTTTCAATATTTCTCCGTCACTTTTTTCATTAATAGATGCACTTTGTTCAATTTCCATATTTTAAACACTTTCGGTCTTATTCATAAAAAAGCCTATTGAAGGTTTAAACCATTCATTAGTTAAAATGCTCAATAGGCCTTTAAAACATTCGATAAAATTTTGTATTCATAAACGCTTCATAAACGTTCTATAACTAGAATGTCCTACAACTTCTAAATGTTGCCATTATAATGAAGTCATCCAACAAATTGGCCAACACATTAAATCGGCATACGAGAATATCTGTCTACGAACCGAATATTTGTGTCCATAGACATTATTACGTATGAAAAACTAATTTATTGTCTACAGTTTCAACAGTTTTGACGCGAAACAATATGAATATGTCAATGAATGAATTTGATATTGTATGTGTCAAACTAAAAAACTTTTGAATATTTTTTTTGTATTTAAAATAAATGAAATTAAGACCGGAGACTAGTTGCAATAAAGGGCAAAGAATTGAATATTGGTTGGAGGAGGATAAGGTGTGTACCTACTGTTACAGCTAAAATGTGTTCAAAGTAAGTTATGTTTTGTAAACATTCTCAATTTCTTATACTTATGCTTGCTTTTGCTTCTAATCCTTAGATTTTTTGGAAGAATTGGTCGGGGAGAGGTTTCCATAATAGAAAATAAAAACACCGACACAAGCACTAACGCTAAACAGGGGCAGCCTGGCATGATTTACGAATTAGGTGCCTATCCAATTTACAATTTTACGAAGAACTTCGTTTGTCTGTACAAAACTCATTGTAACAAAAAAAAAAAAACCCGCCATAAGAATAATAATGACTGTTATTTTGATGCCGCTACTGATTAATTAAATCAGTATAAATAAGATTTATAACATTAGTTAAGAAAGAGAAAGAATTTATAACATTAGTTTTGTATTTCAGGTCAATAGGACTAGTAAGGATGGTGCTTCACTACGAATAGCAGAAAATGAAACGGCCTACAGAAGAGATGGCACAGATGGCAAATGAAAAGCAAACAATGTTGTTCTGCTTGCACAAGTTTTAGAAGCCAAATTAAAGTTTAGAGTATTGTTGAGCCGTGAACAGGCAAGAGTTACATACGCCAGCGTGTCAGCATCAAGAGCGACATACATTCGTTCCACATAAATTATTAGTAATTAGTAAATGAATAAATTAGTCATCAAGTTGTAGTAGAGTTTGATTCATCTTCCATAATTCCTCTCACTATGGCCAAGACACCTTTAGCCATCACCAGTTCTATGAGTCTGTGGGACCGGCAATGACAAAACTATTTCCTGTGTACACATTGCACGATGTACACAAACCCCTATTCCTACCCAAATTCTGTCTGTTCCCGTAGTTCTCCCGTAGGTCTCCCGTAGGCTTGTATGATAGGTTAGGGTGTTAGGATAACTAGGGTGTTAAGTAGTTGCTGTAGGTTTATAATCAGTAGGGTGAGGTAACCATAGATACCAGGCTCAATTGTTACAAACTTAGCCACACTGTATGCATTTGGAATAACAGCCGTACTAAGCTGTAAGTCCCGGTGCGTACAAGTATTATAAAAATAAACTGATATTTGTATACAAGCTTTTTATTAATGAACTACTCCCTAAATTTCTTCTCTTTTACTTTAGATCCTGTTGGCTCAAAATATTGCCACTTCCACGTTGTCGTCGGTGGCAGCGCAGACGTCACTTTGACTGCATGTTTTGGGTAGGACAAATAAGGCAGGATAGGAAGTGGAGCATGTTTTGCAACATAGCTTCACAGCCACACCCTACTGGAGCATCTCCCTGCAGGGTGTAAACTTCCGTGGTCGACACGGAAGCATTGTTTTCACACAAAAGCAGCAATGTCCCACAGTATTTCTTGTTGCTATAATATGCTTCGTTATATTTTTCGTCGCTTCTATTTTGTATTGTAGGTAGGTATATAATAATAAACTAAATTGGTTAAACAGAAGTTCAAAATAAATTAAATACAACTGCGGCTCCTCGAAGTACTATTGTTTACGAAACTGACTTTTCAAACATTTGTACGTCAAATGTCATTTTCTTCGGCCATCTTTGTCGTGTCTCACTTGGTTCACTTCGGTTGGCGCCGCCGTAGAAAGAGATGGGGGGGGGGGGGGAAATCTCTCCTGACGGTCACGTGTCCTGACGCGATGCCCTGACGCGAGTTTAACATTTTTTACCCATTACAAAAAGTGTTCAACGCCGCTAAAGAAGTTTTCACTTCAAAAAATATTCAAAAGTTTTTTAGTTTGACACATACAATATCAAATTCATTCATTGTTGACATATTCATATTGTTTCCATGACGACCATGACGTTGTCGCGTCATAACTGTTGAAACTGTAGACAATAAATTAGTTTTTCATACGTAATAATGTCTATGGACACAAATATTCGGTTCGTAGACAGATATTCTCGTATGCCGATTTAATGTGTTGGCCAATTTGTTGGATGACTTCATTATAATGGCAACATTTAGAAGTTGTAGGACATTCTAGTTATAGAACGTTTATGAAGCGTTTATGAATACAAAATTTTATCGAATGTTTTAAAGGCCTATTGAGCATTTTAACTAATGAATGGTTAAACCTTCAATAGGCTTTTTTTATGAATAAGACCGAAAGTGTTTAAAATATGGAAATTGAACAAAGTGCATCTATTAATGAAAAAAGTGACGCAGAAATATGAAAAAAATTAGTAATATTAATTAAATTAATAATTGATTTATTTCAACGTTAATATTCAAGTTTTCACTTCTGCCGGCACTCCCGGAGTGCAACCCGTCTTTTTTTAAGAACGTTCACAGTCTGATCTCAGTCTCAATCTGTCAAAAATACCTCTAATTTCCCTACATTTTGAAAAGTATTTGACATTTGTTTGTCGCTGATATGAAACTGCGACTAGATTTTGAACGTTTTAAATTACGAGAATTGGCCTTCTGATAACTTAAGTGAAGAGAGCTTAAGGTGAGCTATGATTCTACCTGATGCTAGGGATTGACAGCTCACTTTAAGCTCACTTCACCCAAGCTTTCACGGTGAGATTTTTACAGAATAGCACTGCTGGTCATACAGGCACGCTAGTTGCGAGTACTACGCACCTGACCTTTCTGAAGATCATCACGAATAAGGTCACTATATAACCTTCTATGGCGTTCCCGGACATTTCCACTTACCTACATTCAGGCGCGGTCGCAGCCCAAGATTTTGGGGGGGGTCATCATGGGTGCCGAGGAATATTTTCTAATAGTCGCAAGCGTTACTGCTGAAAATGAAGTCCTAGCTGGGTTCGATTCCTAGGTCGGGTAAAGTGTTAAAGGGTTTTTCCATCACTCAGAAGCAGCTTGGAGTCCGGATTTGTGCCCGGTTGGCGGCAGTAGGCTCGCCCTCTATGACATTTCACTTAGTAACTTATGGGTGTAAGTACTATATGAAGGTACACCCCTGTCCAACCCTTTGGGGATTAAAGGCGTGATGATATGTTAAGGTTCATGTACATCTCTAGCTCCACATTACTTATGCTATTGAGGGACGCAGCTTTTACATAGGGGGGTGTTACTTAAATGCTGCCAAATTGGTCGTATGTATTAGAACGGTAGATTATGTAGGGTGGGGAGAGCGAGCGAAGCGAGCTCGAAAATTTTGACAATCCGCCTCTGTTGATTAGGTTTTGTTTTATATTTTCAAGTAGAAATAGGAGTTACATTGTCGACTAATGCAGGCAAGCTCAAGCAGCTATCAGAACCTAAAATGCAAGAGCGAGCAAAGCGAGCTCGAAAATTTTGCACTCTTTTCGATTTTCTTTCGATCATTTCAAAAGGACTAGGAATTATTTGCTTTGTCGACTTTTGAAGAAAAGCTCAAGAACCAATGTAAATTGCAAGAACGAGCGTAGCGAGCCTGAAAATTTTAGCAACCCACCTTGAATAGTCTCTGTTTTCTTTGAACCATCATACAAAAAGAGAACTTACTTTATTGAATTATGACTAAAAGCTTATACTCGTTTTACAGCAGTTTAGGTTTTGGAATTTGGCCTTACTTACCTAAGCCTTTCACCCTTACGTACGAGCGGGGTGCCCAATATCCCGAGTTTGCTTCGCTCGCTCTTGAATCCTGGATTCTATATTTTTATAACAGGCTTTTTAAAGGAAAATATTGGCGCGTTAAAAACCCATTCTTCATGGTTTTAAGTTTTTACTTCAGTCGGTAGTCCCTCGGATATCTATGGTAGTCCCCAACTCCCCATGTCTGCCGATGTTCTTAATGTTTTTGAATATGCCAATCGGGGTTTTCGTGGCTCAAGTATAGTTTTAAGTTAGTAAGGCAAGTACTTAAATCATTCAGACTCTCGACAGCTTGAATGATTTTGGGGGGGGTCATGACCCCCACGACCCCCCCCCTCGGACCGCGCATGCCTACATTTGCCTTGAAATGGATGAATTGATCATAAGTTAAATCTATATAATAAAACAAAGCCGCGATAGTTACACCATTTATAACTCAAGAACGGCTGGACAGATTTTGATGATCTTTGATTTGTTGGATTTGTCTCCGCCCCGAATAGCAGGACAACTATTAAAACACGGGGCCACATTCACGAAAAAAAAATAGTGAAGTTAATTTATTTTCTTATACATTTTTGTTCTTGTCGATTCTGAGGCGGTATGATGTTCGCCGGGTTAGCCAGAAATAAATAAATAAAAGTTCTAAGGAGAAATCAATTTCGTTTTTTTAAGAACGTCCTTTCTAATCTTCGTCTGAAACTGTCAAAAAAATATCGTTTTGTTATGATTGTCGCTCAGACGAGACTGCGACTTGAATTTGAACGTAATGTCTGTCTCACGAAAGAAGCCTCGCGGCAATAAGTTGAACTAATAATTATTCTACAGGCTTGCAAGGGCTGTATTTATCTTCAGACAGGAAAGTTATGAAATACTCAACTTAATACCTATATATAATAAAAAGTCATGCGTGGAAAAATAGTTTGAATTTAATACTTTAGAATTTTACAAAAGTAGAAAAAATGGACTTGCCGGTTGGAAGCATGAATGTAGAAAGAGAGTGTTGGTAGCCATTCAAAATTCTTAGCTTAATTACAGTGTTGCAATTTAATTAATGACTTGGTAATCGATTACAATAATGAAACTTACTAAAATGACAAATAAAAGTTAAACTTAATATTTATGTTGAATCTACTTTAACATAATATAAGTACTTACTCTTGGGGCGGCATCTACATCGCCACATGTGAACTACGCATCACACTGACGTCACGCAAAATCCTGCATCGCGCAAGCAGAGTTTACCGTGTAACTAGTATACCTAAAAATATACAACGTCGCGACATCAATCGCCGGGCAGTTGCCTACCAGTTACGACACCCGTCTGGTCACTGAATCCTTTATTCTCTATGGAGGATAAGTGAACTTTACACCCTGTTCCTCATACCTCTATACTCCGATTCTAATTTCGTCCATTAAAAGTTTTCCAAACATAATTGGGTTCGGCTCCTTTCATGAAGACCGTTTCATGTGACGTTCCATTTTACGTCAAAGGTAACTTTACCAACCTTTAGTAGGGAAAGCGGAAGTTACGTCGTACTTTTGTCATGTGAGATGCCCTATTTTGTTTCTTTGATCTACGTCAATGGCTTATACGAAGTACTAGGTAGCGTAAAAGTCATCATTCTATGGAAAGACGCTATAATTTTTGCAAATGCAGGCAAAAGCCAATTCTACTAAAAAAAATATAAAAAAAATATTGTTTCTAATACAATAAAATTGTTCTACAGCACAGAATTGAGGTAGCCCCGCGGCGTAATTGCGTAACACAGTACCTATCAGTAGCAGTGGCTTTCATTTTGGCAGTTCTTTAACATTCATTGCGTTATTTACTTTGTTGAGTAGACACATTTTTCGAATATATGAAGCAATGTATTAGCAATATCCTTCAAGATAATTCAGATTGAGATTGATAGTGTGTTACGCAATTAGGGTGTCGATAAGTTGCAAGGATACTTGTGATGGGGTTACCTCGCAACTTCCCTTGGGTTATGGTTTATAATGTTGAGAAATCATTTAAAAAGAAAAGAAAAAGTTTAGAGTCTAAGATGTTACATAATTATTGTTGTAGAATGTAATGTTTGTGTGTGTGGGAGGGGGGGGGTGGTGTATGTGTGTGTGTGGGGGGGGGGGGGTGTATGTGTGTGGGGGGGGTGTATGTGAGGGTGTGTGTAGTTGTGTGTGTGTTAATGATTGATCAGCAGCGATATGTTATGATTGCGTACAGGTAATATAAGTACAATTTCTTCGTACGTTTGTGCTTTTAACCATTCCGTTCGAGTATTTTTACATTCGTACCGCAACATGGGGTAAATGGTATATATCCAATTTGAGGTCCAATCCATACTAATATTATAAATTCGAAAGTAACTCTGTCTGTCTGGCTGTCTGTATGTTACCTTTTCACGCCTAAACCACTGAACCGATTTAGATGACATTTGGTATAGAGATACTTTGAGTCCCGGGAAAGGACATAGGATAGTTTTTATCCCGATATTCCCACGGGATCGACACTTATTCGGATGAAACCGCAGGGCGCTGCTAGCTTATTATAAATATAAGTTGATTGAGTATTATACTTACCTACAACGGAGCAGGTAATATTTTACAACATTACAGCGTAAATTCGAACCCAATTTCGGCAACATGGTAATAACGTATACCTACGTGTGATTAGGCCGCAGGGATCTAGTATTCATGATGTTTGAAATTTTAATCCTATTCCCACCTGACGGTACGCACATTATATGGTTAATTAACTTGTTATAACATACATTAATTTAGAGGTAAACTAGATTTAACTGTGGAAACAGCCGCGACTTACGAGTTGTAGGTCTGACAGGCGCTTTACTTTGTATAAATAATGTTTCACCCGCGTAAGTTTAATAATTTAATCATGATTCGAAAGACACGTGGCGCCATCTATTATCATAATAACGTTTTTGTTGTTTTCTTCGCGAAAAGCACTTTTTTTCGGAAGGAAAGGTTATGTCCGTTTCTGTACACCTGACAACGTACCTATATAAACGTATTATCTTTCTTTTTCTTTATATGCAAAATTTTAGGATGATCGGTTCTGTGGTTTAGGCGTGAAAACGTAACAAACAAACTGACTTTCGCATTTATAATATTAGATAGGATTTCATCACCATTGCTTTAAAAACTGTGAAGGAAAACATCGTGAGGAAACCGGCATGTCATAGAATAGAACCAAAAATTCAAACACATGTGAAATTTACTAACCCGCACTGGGCCCGCGTGGTGGATTACAGCCCACTCCCTATCGAAGAGAGGAGGCCAGTGTCCCAGCAGTGGGAAGATAATATTCTGATTATATTATGTGATATTGGTGAATATCGATGACCATTGCGACGTACCAAATGACAAGGTATCGACGTCTCGACGTATACAAAGCCACCCTTTTTAAGCCCTTCAAAAGCTTGATGCTTAAAAAGTAAAAGCCAAAGTCTTTCAAAGAGAAACAACGACCAAAGAATTTGAAGCGAACCAAAGATCGATCTTAACGAACAAAAAGCGATTGAAGCCTGCTAAATCGAAAATCTTTAAAGAGAAAAGATTCGAGCATTTTCTTTCGAAACTTCAAAGCAAAATAATATCAACACGAAATTCTCGAGGGATCAGTGAGGGTTACTCTCAAATCTCATAAAATTCAATTGTTTAACCGGCAAGATCTCGAACTCCGATTCGGGATGAGAGGATGAACGGGTAACCCGGGTGGTGCGAGTAATCCCGGCTATCCGGCATTTCTGCCCACATCACAAAGTATCCCAAAGGAATTTGGGGATGAGTGGATAATTTGGGAATTATAGTTTGCTATATATCTATAGAGCAGGTGGCCCAGTGGTAATGGCCGCGACTTACTAGTTGTAGGTTTGAACCCAGTCAGGCGCTTTATTCTGTGTAAATTATTTCATCAACACTGCTCTCAAAACGGTGAAAGAAAACATCGTGAGGAAACCTGCACGTCCTAGAATAAAAAAATTTGAAGACATATGATATGTACCAAACCGCACTGAGCCCGCGTGAATTATTACGGCCGTAATAAGTCATGCGTAATAACGCGTAATAATCTGCTCTCTAGGAGGCCTGTGTCCCAGCAGTGGGAACACTATAGGCTGATATTTACCCCCTTACTAATAAACGTATTATATCAGATGAATAGTTACATACCAATTTCTCTTTTTCAGTCGTCAGTAATTTGACTTTCGAAAGAAGAAGACAAAGTGTTGTGTAACTATACAGACGCTATACAACGTTTATTAGTAAGGGGGTTAGTGTTTTGTTTTTTGGAACGAAGTTGCTTATCGCACATTATAGGTACTGTGCACACTTGGTGAATGGGAACCAGACCGGAAAAAGTGTACAAAAACGAAAGGAACTCACGAGACCTCTCGACTGTTTTTTCTTAGTGAGTTTACGGCCATATAAAGGTACATAGATTACCGCCACAGATGTTTTTTACATTTCTATGGTTACCGCCTAACATCAATGAACACGACTGCCTATATGAGGGGCAATTCTCGTAATTTTAAGAACGTTCACAGTCTGATCTCAGTCTCAATCTGTCAAAAATACCTCTAATTTCCTAAGATTTTGACAAGTTTTTGACATTTGCTTGTCGCCGAGATGAGACTGCGACTAGAATTTGAACGTTTTAAATTACGAGACTTGGCCTTCTGATCTCCACATCTCAGTTACTGGGTATAAACACGATACCCCTTGGTAAGACTGGTTGACAGACTTTTGGGCTTCTGACGACCCGTATCGACTGGCTACGTAATTTCTCAACTCGAGAAGAAGACGTTACGTGATTTTCCTTTATGAATGACAAGAAAATATGACATCTAGCTAGAGTTTAGTATATTTATATTTGTTACGTTATGTAACATAGAACTCAGGACCGATTATAGTCTAATTTTCATTACCTCCAACAAACACTAGACGATTTTACCCCAAAATGGAAGCAAAAGCGTCATATTTCACGTGTTATACCGAGTGAAAATACCCGGTTATACCCGGGTCTAGGCAACTATCCGGATTACCCGCCTCGTCTGCCACGGTTAATGGCGCTTAAGCCTTAATTTATTAAGGATTAGTGCGGTTACACAGATTATGTACCTAACGTGAGAGGAAATAGGGCTCGAATTAATAAAGGAATATTCATGAAGAAACAACGAGTTTGGAGGAAATTGATGTAATTATAAACTGGATTACTTCAAATAGTTTTTGAGGGGCTCGTGGCTAAATAATAACAGCCGAACAGGTCGATCGACCAGGTTAAGCTACGCTTACCGCGGTTGGTCTGTGGATGGGTGACCATCTTATATATCCCTGTTCAAAAGACTTATAAAAGAACACTACTTGTTGTGATTTTGTCCTAACTGCGATCATCTACTGTCTTCTTTTATTTTCGGTGCTTATAATTATTTAGTATGTATATATTTAAGTATCTATAATTTTGGATACGTATTTATCTGTGTATCTATTTTAGTGTATTGTATACATAATATTTGCACCAACGACAGCCCCATTTTATGTCCAGGGAAATCACTGTCCATTCCAAGGTTGCCTGGAAGAGATCGCAGAAAGCGATAAGGCCGCCCATTGTATATTTTGTAGTGTTTGATGTGTTTATTTCATGTTATGTATTTTTGTGGAGTACAATAAAGTATATATAAATAATAAATAAATAAATCCCTCCGTGCCTCGGAAAGCACGTTAAGCCGTTGGTCCCGGCTGTCATTCGTGGATCTTCTCTAACCTTTTCCCAACTATGTCGGCGTCGGCTTCCAGTCAAGCCAGATGCAGCTGAAGACCAGTACTTTACATGGGGCAACTGCTTATCTGACATCCACAACCCAGTTAACGGGCAACACGATACCCCTTCGTAAGACTGGTTGTCAGATTTGGGCTTTTGACTACCCTAGATAAAGACTGTGAAAGGTCTATGAATCACAACGGAGACCAACGGCATAGGCCCGGCGCCCATTGGTGGCACGGCATGGCAAGGTATTTTTAGGCGACGAATAAAAATATAACTTAATAGTATGGAAATAAAGTTGAAATTTCAATTTTAACGGTCGTAAGTACAAAAACAATACCGCGGTATGCTTAGGCATGCCGTGTCGGCATCCCTCGGAACGCTTTGGCAGTCTTCGGGATACCGCGGTAAGAGAGCGCCCGCCCGAACCCCGACTATTGTGAAAAAAGCTAGGCGCGAGCACGGTGTCTTAGGACGCCTCGGCATGCCTAAGGATACTTCGGACGCCACGGCATAGTTACCGCCAGTGTGCGCTTACATGTAGGGATGCCGAAGGATCCCCTGCCGTGCAGTGCCGCCAATGTGCGCCGGGCCTTAACGTGTTTTCCGAGGCACGGAGGGGTCTCGATATGTAATGGATGGACATCGATCCACGCACGGGTCACTTGCTACGGTTGGCAGACCGTGGCAAGTGATCCGACTGTTATCATCTTGCCACGAGCCCCTCAATACATAACCTACCAATAGGATAGTAATTTAATGTTGGCAAGCAGTCTTTGCAAACCAGGGCAATCAATATCTCCAGCCTAAATTCTTACCATTAATTTTCCTCAAGCTTAGATCCTAAATACACACAGATTTACCGTCATTATCGCCGTAGTCCAGACATGGCCAATAAAAACTCCGCCGACATTGGACGCGACGAAAACAAATGAATATCACGTAGGCGCAGACAGTGGTCTACAAACAAGAAACAACTGACCGATATTTATGAAGTAGGGGTTTAGACGGGGTGCAAAATAGGCACGTTTTGTGATTACATAATTTAATGAGAGATTTATTAAAGAAAACAGGAAATTTTGTTACATTTATGTATTGCTCTGCTATATCCATACAAATAATAAAATTGGAGTGTCTGTTTGTAATATTAAAATTACCGATTTTTATTAAATGCATATGGATGTATACACGGTACATATACCAAAATAACATTTTTTTTTATACAATTTTTGTCTGTCTGTCTGTTTGTTCCGGCTAATCTCTGAAACGGCTGGGCAGATTTTGACGGGACTTTCACTGGCAGATAGCTGATGTAATAAGGAGTAACTTAGGCTACTTTTATTTTAGAAAAATAATTAGGGTTCAGCACAAAAAAAATAAACGTTTTTCGTCATGCCCGCGAACAGAGACGCGGGCACAGCTAGTGTTAAATATGTATAATTCTCTTGTATTTGCGCGACATCCTAACTGATATTATAAATGCGAAAGTAAGTTTTTTTTATTTGTTACCTTTTCACGCATAACCCGTTGAACCGATCATTATGAAATTTTGCATATACTTACGTTCGTGTCTCTTCGAATCGTATACGTTCAGGGGTATAGAAAAGGACATAGGGTACCTCTCATACAAGAAAAAAACTGTTACCGAGGAAAAGAACAATAACTTTCGACGGTCACAATTGCATTAGGACGCCAGAAGGCGCTATGTGTCTTTCGAATCATGGTGGAATCATAATTAAATATGACACGACTTTCTGAACAGTATTCTCAAAAAAAGTACTAGGCTTGCATGAATTCACGATAGTATTTCAATCATTTAGTATTATGCTTTTAATACGATTTGGATGAAATTTGGCACACGCACACATAATTATAGTTTGTTATTACCTAGATTAACACTTAGGCTACTTTTTATCCTGGTAATACGTTTCCGTGGGATAATTTCCGCCCCCTACGCGGGCGAAGCCGCAGGCTACAGGTATATGAAAATTGTGAGTGGGGCTAACAGTGCCCGGACTACGCCGAATTTCATTGAAGTATTGCTCATCGTAGAGAATATTTTAATTAAGTAAAGGTTATAATTTTATAAAAATTTAGAACTTGTAGGTATTTATTTAATTTTTTTTTGGTTGATTGTATCTCATTTTACGCTGCACCTGTTGAAACGATCACTTCAAAACCAGCGCTGGGGTTGTGTCTCGCAAAGGGTCGTATTAGCATTATGCTGAGCGATGGCCGTTTTGCGTGTATGTGGCGCACATTTTCTTCCAACTTGTTCTATAATGTATTCGTGTATTTTCTCTGCGTCATGTTTTACCGTAAATTACAGGTAAATATTTTCTTTCATCTTTCCATACAAATAAATTTCTTCCACTTTTAAGTAAAAAAAAAAAACAACTAAGAAATACTCAATTATACAACATTATTTTTAGTATATGCGAAACCTGAATATAGTTTGTTCAGAATAAGTAACTGAATCGATTCCAATAATTTTTACCCCATGTTATATTTTGGCCCAAAAATATTTAAAAAAGGTTAATAGTTGGACACCCCGAGTATATTATACTGTGCCCCGAGGAGCGACTAAGTAGGTAGTTATCTACCATACGCGCACAATGGCGCGGCGCCGGCGCCACATGATTAGACAAACGGAACAGATACAAAGCTTCAAACAACCGCGCGAATCGGTTGCACTACTACAAGCACGCGGGGCATGTGTGCGTGACCACTGGCTGCTTGTCACGTACGCGGCGAGACTGGAAAAAACCGGTTTACGCTGGCACAGCTAGTTGACAATCTCAGGGTCAGTGCGACGCACGTTGTTTGTTTTGTTAGTTCCAAGTTTGAATATTTTAATGTAAAAACGTGGTATATTATTGTTAATAATGGTGGTTTATTGTACTGTGTGTATGAATAATACTAGAAAAAATAAAGATATATCATAACTATCCCAAGGAGTACAATAGGTAGGTAAATATTTGATTACTTCTTTTTCAAGTAAGTACCTTTTTGATAAGAAGACGGTTGTACACGATGTGTTTTTACCTTTTTATTATTATTACAAGTTTTTACTACATATTTGTAGGTACGTGGATGGGTTGGTATGTAGTAGGTATGTGTGTTAAGTTTAAATATTGCAAGTAAGGTTTGAACCACTTCCCGATGTCTGATTGAGCTGAAATTTTGTATACCTGCGTAACTTCGGTGATAATGCAATAATAAGATATAACCTGACGCTGTACCCAGGATTATCTCCTCACTAGGGAACTCGTTCAACGGTTAGTAGCACGATCACGAAATTTTTATGATAGATGAATTTTGATAATTCGACACGATATTTATCATGAACTGCTGCTGCAGCCAGCATTGTCTCCTTACGATAGAACTCTTTAACGGTTAGTAGCATGGACTTGAAAGTGAAACTTTTATTTAAATTTTATTTTGCTTGCTAAACATGATCTTCACCATAGACTGCTGCTGCAGACAGGTCTTCTCACGATGGAACTCCTCAACGGCCATAATAGCATGATCATTAAAGTTTGAATACGAGTTTAAAAAGCATTTTTAATCGAAACTTATTATTAATACCTACATCGTACTTACTTCTCGCTACTAGTAGGTCTTGAAATTAAATAAATATTTAAAAAATAGGTATAGGTACATATAATCTTTAAAATATAGGTCTACCTATGTTTTTTGTATAATAGTGTTCGGTTCGCATTTCCATTTTATTTTTGTTTCAGCTCAAAGCATTTACCACATCATTAAAAGAAACAATAAATTATTAAAAAACAAAAATTATAAAAAGAAAATTATTAGAGTAAGTAATTTGTAAATCATACTGAACAATAAAACTATTTAACAAATGTTTTGTTTAATTTCTCTTAACCTATTGTGACAACCCTACCAAAATAGGTAACAATTTTGCACGTTCTTAAGAAGCTTTGCCTCTGTTCCGTTTGTCTACTCATGTGCCGGCGCACAGCGAGCGGGGCGGGGGTGCAGCAACCTCAGTCACCCGGGTACCACTGGTTGGCGCGCACGTGTCGCGTGGGTCCAACTGCATAATCGCGAGCGCGCGGCCGCCGCGGGCCACAGTTGTGTTTCGGTTGATCGTGTACTTACCTATCGTATGTAAAAAGTGTCGTGTAACTGGACTGGACGTGGACTTTCTCATACACAAACGTCCAGTACACAGAAACAACGATAACAGTGATAACGTATCCCTGGCGGCTGGCAGTGCGGCGGTACGAGGAGCAATCAGAGTATCGTGGAACACAATGCTTTGCCGTGATGATTAACATTTTTAAACACGCCAAGATGGTTAATTGTAGAAAGTTATTATTTGTACCTACAGCCTGCTGTGGTTAAGTAATGCGATGTTTAACACTTTTCATCCACTTTGAACAAATCGCATTGACTACATTGTATCACTTACGGCTTACGAATAGATAAGTAATTACTTATTCGTAGCTTACGGCTGCATTTATTTACGAATAAAGTACATTATAATAACTACCTACACTTGACCATTACGACAGTCCAAAGCCTGCAAGTGTGATGGAAAATGTTATCACCAGTTAATTACAATACAATCGCCGCGCCGTACCTAACGGCACGCGGTGGGGGAGACCATGTTTTTGGACGGACAAACAGGTAACATAACAAGCTTATAACTTGGTGATTATTCATGATACAGTTTTGAAATTTTGTACATAGATTCTTTACATAAAAATACTAGACACGTGTTTCGGGTTTCGCATATACTAAAAATAATGTTGTAGTTCGCGCGAAACTAGTTGGCCGCGCCTTAGGTATGTGAGCGGTGGGACGGAGGGGCGGGGGCGCATTACTCAGTACGTGTGTTGCGAACCGCCGCCTCACCCCTGTCCCCACCTCGGTGGCCAACTAGTTCCGCGGGGACTATAACACTCCTGATTTTATTGTTCCCAGTAAGGAGATCTGATTTCATCAAAGTCAGATATATTTTATCTGTGGAATAAAATTGACGTCTGACAGTTCTAGTATGGTAAAACCTTATTCTAGGTATAAAAGTTTGGTGTATTTCGCCCTTAGAAATATACTCCCCGTACTCTATCGATTCCGTTTGAGAAAACAAAACGTTCTATCTAACGTTTTTCTCACAGCGAAGTCGCGCAAAAATCGCTCCAATCAATTACATAATTATGTGGGAGTACTTGTCGACAACTGGGTTATCCGGGTCGATATCTACGTCCGGTACATCCGGGTCTATTGTGTATTGTCTGTTGGCAGCGTGTTACTGATAAGATCCTCATTAGCGATAATACCTACAGTAATCTGAAGTAACTATACAATTGTATAGTTATATAATAACTAGCAGCGCCCCGCGGTTTCACCCGCATAAGTTTCCCGTGGGAATATCGGCATAAAAACTATCCTATGTCCTTTCCCGGACTCAAACCATTTCTATACCAAATTTCATCTAGATCGGTTCAGCGGTTTAAGCATGAAGAGGTAACAGACAGACAGACATACTTTCGCATTTATGATATTAGTATGGATTATATTATATACTAGCTTCTGCCCGCGACTTCGTCCGCGTGAAATCTCTTGGTCCGCCGACCCACCACCGCATCTCTGCATCACCTTTTTTTTATTTTATTTTTTTTTCGTGGTGGAAATGCCGTAAAATCACCGCGGTGTTCCACCTCTACCTATGGCCGTGCGGGATTCGCATAAGCATTCACCGCTCCCCCGACAGGCCTCGACCCGCTGTTCCTCAGCGGGTCCAACCTCCCAGTGCGCCCATTCCTATAATGGCCGCACCCACTCTCGAGTGGCGCGCGTGGAACACTGCAGCGCCAACTCGGGCCTGTCTGGTCGGACGACGGACGCCCCTAGTCTCTTCGCATCACCTGCCCGCGCTATTAACAGCCGAGCAAAAATCAAAAGTGGTGGGAAGAACGCTGAGCGAAAACGAAGTAGCGTTTTCGCTCAGCGTTCTTCCCACCACTTTTGATTTTTGCTCGGCTGTTAAGGATCTTAGCGTGTAGCATGTAGCCTTCCTCAAGAATTGAGCTATCAAATTTAAAAATAATTTTTCAAATCTGACTGGTAGTTCCAGAGATTAGCGTGTTCAAACAAACAAACTCTTTAGCTTTATTATTACTATAGATTGTTCGTTACTAGTCCCTGTCACGGCTTTACTTTGTGTAAATTACTTCATCACCACTGCTCTCGAAACGGTGAAGGATAACATCGTGAGGAAATCGGCATGTCTTAGACCCAAAAATTCGAAAACATGTGACATCTACCAACCCGCGCTGGGACCTCGTGGTGGATTACGGCCTACTCCCTCTCACAGAGAGGAGGTCTGTGTCCCAGCAGTGTGAACGTAATAAGTTGATTATGCTGTAAGGAGTTAAGGGTTTAAAATTGAGATTAATAAAGTCATCTCGCAAAACTTCTGAAAGCCCTAAAGCCCTTCCATTCAAATTAGCTTTTAAAGCCCCTCTTGGAACGTAACAAGCATTTGACGAAGTTTATTTTTTCATTTCCATGGAAAACGCAGTATAAACCTTGTTTACGCGACATTATAAACAATTCCCTAACAAAATGGAGAGCGCAATATTCTAAACACGCAACAAAATAGACACCCCGCTGCAAAACTTTATCTCATCACTGAATTTCATCTAAAACAACAACGCGAAAATGAACCTTTTTTCCGAAAGATCAAAGTTCAAATTACAACGCTTCAAAGATCTATTTACATTTGATTTTCTGTACTCGTTTCGCCACAGGCGCCATGGAAAAATTTCAATAATAACAACAGTATTGCTCGATAATAGAGGTTATTATTGCTTGTTCGTGGTGTTTGTTGTTTATGTAGTGGCAAATTTGTTAGATGTTAGTAAATAAGTATTTTTACCCGACTGTGACGGGAGCTGAGTGGAGGCAGTGGCGTGCATTAGTTTTTAGAATAGGTAGGCACTAGGCCGGGTCTAGTCTAGGCAGACGCGGTCACTAATCTATATGTACAAAATTCAAAGTCCTGACTGACTAATATATCAACGCGCAGCCTAAACCGTTGGTCCTAGAGACATGACAAAACACTTATTAGATCTCAACTGGAATATGCCTCTTGTGTTTGGAATCCCTTCTACAATAAATATAGTGACCAATTGGAATCAGTACAGCGTAAATATCTTGGATTTCTTAACCATAAATTATTTAAGAGATGGTCATCATATCACACTCTTCTGGATACATTTTCTTTGCCAACTCTTAAAGAAAGGAGACTGTATCATGGTCAAGCGTTCCTATACAAGATTTGTCACAATAAATTTGATTGTAATAGCCTAATAAACCAAATATACCTTCGCATAGGTACCTAGTCGCTCCCAACGTATTCGTGATACTTACACTCACAGTCTATTCGCGCCGAAGCGCTGCAGAACCAACGCAGGAGAACGAGCTCCTTTGCGTCGACTAATAATAAGTTACAACGATAATTTTGCTGATATTGACATATTTGCGTTGTCACTCGCACAGTTTAAAACTAGTATTTCTAAAAAATCCATTCAAATAGATACCGTTAGTTGTTATATTCGCACATTTAGTTTGTCACATGTTATTTCACCAAACCTAATCTATGATAGAAATTAATTGTTTGCTAAGTTTGCTTGGATCTTGCTTAAACTATTTTTACAGTTGTATTAATTTGTGGATAACGATGCTGGTTGCGTGATTAATTCTTTCATAAAATACCTGTACCTAAATAGCTACCACAATTGCGCATTGCGCAATTGTGTGTTATCCTGAAGAAATAAAATAAAAATGAAAATTAAATTCGGAGGGTGTGTTCTTTGTGAAGAGTAGGTATGTACTAAGAAAGGATTTTTCGAAATTCCACCCCTAAGGGATGGAATGAAATGGGGGGAGGGAGAAATTTCATGCGGACGAAGTCGCGGGCAGAAGCTAGTCAGAAATATAAACCAAAAGTATCTATTTTGAATGTTTAAATTATTTTCTTACACACTATGTGCCTTCTAAGAACTTTAACTGCAAGTATATTATTAAATTATGTGTTTTTCTTAATTACTTGACTGTACTTGATCATCAGTTGGAGCACGGGACCCGATCACGGATCCGTAGTCCCCGTGCTTCACCCAGGTGGTAACTAGGTGAAGCACGGGTCCGTCCCCAAAAAATCTTCATCGGTCGGTCGACAGGAAACTATTTTTTACCAACACAGGTATTAAAAAAAATAGTGATAAGCTAATGACACATCATAGAGCGTAATCTGAGAAGGGTGGTGTTTTTAAAATCGTCACTTACTTACTATTTCTAGTTGATCTATTCTGCAAAAATCTCATCGTGAAACCTAGGTGTGTATACACGAGCGACACGCGTCAACGGCAGAGGCGACTGCAGCCGTCGACAAGGTGCTCAAATACACGAGCGGCATTTTATTGACGGCTGGCGCCGATTGACCTTTGCTGTTGACGCGTGTCGCTCGTGTGTATGAGTATTTAGGTAAAGTGAGCTTGAAGTGTTGTCAATAACATAAACAAAAATTAAAAAAAAAACCTTTATTTGGCACTGTTATATAATAGTAATACAAAGTGCGTGAGCAGTGAGTGTTATGAGTTCATTTCCGCGCTCGCGCTGCTAGCATTGTTGTAGGTAATCATTATCTTAGTTTAAATATACTATATTGCTGTAAAAGGTGCTTTTTTATCCCACATCCCTTCAGTACCTAACTAGAATATACAGGGTGTTACAGAAAGGGTATATCAATACAAACGGGTTGAAGAGTGTATCTCTGTACAAAATTTCAGCTCAAAAGCAGTAACTTCGAAAATGCTTAATAATTTTTTATTTCGATAGTTTATTAAATTGAAATCATAACAAACGTGTCACCGCACTACGAGGGTCATTATCCATTATAGTAGTGTGTCTGTGCGCCTAGTACACGCACATCACGTCGCCGCGCGCCAGTGCAGCGCCGTGATGTCGAAATAAAAAAATATTAAGCATTTTCAAAGTTAATGCTTTTGAGCTGAAATTTTGTACAGAGATTCTAGACCAGATACACTCATCAACCCGTTTGTATTGATATACCCTTTCCGTAACAACCTGTATACATTAAGAATATGACAGACACTCAAAGTCACAATCTTACAATATGAATGTATTACAAAGAATTAGTCCTAACGGCTAAGTAATAACAGTCACACGCGTCTATCGATCAGGTTAAACTTCGCTTGCCGCGGTTGGTCCGCGGATGGGTGACCATCTTTACAAACCAAGACCCCTCCGTGCCTTGGAAAGCACGTTAAGCCGTTGGTCCCGGTTGTCATTCGTGGATCCTTGACAGTCGTTACGGGTCACTGACAACCAGTCTTATCAAGGGTTTTCGTAATACCCAGTAACTGGGTTGTGGAGGTCAGATAGGCAGTCGCTCCATGTAAAGTACTGGTAGCAGTCAGCTGCATCCGGTTAAACTGAAAGTCGACCCCAAAATAGTTGGGAAAAGGCAAGGCAGATGATGGTCCTAACTCCCAAACTAGGTCTAGGCCTGTATTTTGGCTGTCAGTGAAATAGAATAGTGTCAATCCCTTGCATCAGGTGGAATAACAGTTCATTTATATCTCACTTCATGCACCTAAGTTTTTACAGGGAGATTTTTTTTATATACACCGACAGATGTTGTGCAGGAGATATTTTGGAAAAGCAGTTTTGTATAGAAACTTGGAGGGTCTTGGAGTCCAAGACAATGGCGAAGTCTGAAGTATGTGTGCTTGTGTGTATTTACGTGTTATGTGCAGACGCTACTCTTGTTCACGCACACATTCACGGCGTGTTTGCACACTTGGTTAACACAAGTAAAGCGCGCGTCACTTCGTGAGATAAAAATAATGTACGTCGTATTACCAAAGCACAAAAAAACTGCATTCTGGATGAAGCAAACTGTCGCGTGTTTAGCGATCTTAAAATAAATGTTTATGGTTGTCTGTACTCGGAGAAAACCGGTAAAACGGCGGGAAAAGGGAGGAGAAAATCACTTGCTTCTTTGTTGTCTATTATAAGTGGGAAAGTGCAAAAACACAGCTATAATAATAATAAGTTTCGTATCGGCCAATGGCCTTATGGCCGAAAGCCTCGACCAACATCTGTCGAGGCTCTCGTTAGGCGGTTGGATCAAGGACCTGATTCAGAAGGCAGTACTCCTCGATACGGCTCGTATTGTGAGGAGGTTCCTGTCTCTGGAGCCCTAACCACCGGTAGCTTGGACCCTGCTCCCGATACCGGCGGACTACTATTTTTTTATACTTATTTTTTATATGTTAAGAAATATTTAAAAATTTAATCAAATACCTATGTATATAGACAAATAAACGAAATAAATAAGTTTTATTCACGAAAAAATTATAGAAACACATTGCACATTACAATTCATTACAAGCTGCAAAATCTGTACAAAATGTATATAACTTAGACTAGGATAGCCTATATTCTAACCACCTTACTAATAAACGTTGTATAACGTCTGTACAGTTACACAACGCTTTGTCTTCTTCTTTCGAAAGTCGTATTACTGACGACTGAAAGAGAGAAATCGATGTGTAACTATTCATGTGATATAATACAAATTATTAGTAGCGCTTTCTTAGAGCAGAGTCCGGCAGTAAACATAAAATTTTTGGGATGCATAAAGAAGCCGCCTCCGCCTCCTCGTGTAGTGCAGTTTGTTCCGCCAGCTACTCAACTGAACCGAGCGCTCTGCGCATCCAGGACAGTCACACCCAAAACCTTATTTGACTTGCCAATTCTTTCCTTGCGGTGGTAGGGCTAACGCCCGCCTGGTTTGCGACCACCCTCTCACCGGAGTCCGGTGTCAAGCAGCCTGCTGTGTTTCGTCGATGCGTGGGAGTTCCAGTGCCTTAGGCATCTTCTGGGCACGCTCGTTCCATCATAGACCTCATCCATCACTTTCCATCAAGCGTGATAGAGGTTAAGGCGATTGGCACACTGCTGCGTTTCACGCAGCGGTGTGCGGGCTACGGAGTTAAATTCCACGCGCGTGAGTGCGTTTTTATTGAATTTGTATGTAAAAAATCACGCACGTGGGTGCGTTATCTGCATCCCGCTGCATCATGCGGGGCAGTGTGAGAATCGCCTAAGAGCGGGCCCATTCAGCAATAAAAAATTCCCTCATATATTTCTACTTTAGAATTAAAATATTCTAAATTGCTTGCATCCAGCTGGACTGCGCGCCTGGTGTCCTTGTTATTAGCCTGACGCGTGGCAAGGCAATAGCGTCTGTTTTTCTCACGATAAAGTTCAGACATTTTTTATACAAAATGAATAAAACTTGTAACAGTTTTTGTAAGAGAAACATTCTTGAATGCAGGCCAGGGAATATAGTTTTAATGGGCAGATGTTTATACTTAGATTTTAAACGTTCCCATAGCAGCAAGGCCAAGGACTCCTCTCATACATAGAAGGAAAGAGTTTTGATCCCCTAGTTTTCTTATTCTGTGTTTGTTTAGCTTCAACGGCGAAAAAGTAAATTATAATTACAAGCAAACTAGCCGCGCCTTGCGGTTTCACCCGCATAAGTGTCGATCCCGTAAGAATATCGGGATAAAAAGTAGCCTATATGTTAATCCAGAGTGTCAGCTACCTCCATACAAAATATAATCAAAATTGGTTGAGCCGTTTGAGCGTGAAGAAGTAACAAACATATAAACACACACACACTCACAAATTTTCCCCTTTATAATATTAGTGTGATGTGGTAACAAATGACTTACTAACTATACAAATAAATAAAACCCACCGACTGTCTCAATTTTTTTATTTGTATGTATAGATTTGTTGATAGTCCTTAAAAATTCTCCTAGGCATTAGTATTGCCAGTGTATTTATTAACTGTCGTTTTATCGTTTTCATTTTGTATAATAGGCCATGCCAGTTTAATAGTAATATCAATAGATTCAATACACACAATTCCCCCGTAATGCAACCCCATCTAACAATAGTTCAGTACCGTCAATATTCCAGACATCAATATTTATTTAGCCGCGAAAACAAACGGATTCCGTTTAGTCAAGAAATATTATCTTTATTACACTGGCTTCACACTTTTGGTCCCAACGTTGGCTTGGCCCTGAAGTGTGGGGGAAAAATATGCCAAGTTTCTTTATATCCACATGTTGGACGAATGGCGTTGGGTCAACGTTGGCACCAATGTCTGTAGCCAGCGTTGCAAATGTATGGCTTTCTCGACAGTATTGGGTAATATCTCGCTATTTCGAAGATATTGAAATATATTGCGATTGTATATTTGGTGTTCAGAATCTTTGGTATTATTAGGGATCGTTATTGGGTTAAGTTTATATACGGAAAACAAAAGCTTTTTCTTTATCTTCTTAGTTATTTTAGAGTTTGGCTTGTTTCCTTGGATTTAATGGAAGATAAAATAATCCACCACGCGGGCCCAGTGCGGGTTGGTAGATGTCACATGTCTTCGAATTTTTGGTTCTAGAACATCATAGTCTCCTCATGTTTTCCTTCACCGTTTTGAGAGCAATGGTGATGAAATAATTTACACAAAGTAAAGCGCCTTTTTTATGGATGGAAATCATCAAATGACCCCTCCGGCTCTGGGTGGAGCGGAAGGGAGTGTCAGACTCTTACTGACTAAAACCCATCCGTCTCCCTTCCTTAGTCCTTTATGTTCCGGGATAGCGGGAACCCTTTCGGACAATCCCGCACCCCTGGCAGGCTTCGGCCCTGGCAGGCTTCGGCCCTGGCATGCTTCGGCCCTGGTAGGCCCCTTTCTTTTTGCTGACATCTCTTTTAAGGCGCGCGTGTAACACGTACGCGCCGTCCGGCACGGGCCTGGTCCTGATCGGACGGTGAGCTACCCATTACTGTCCGTCCGCAGGCGCGCGCCTGCGGTGGCCGGGAGTCGTCACGCGGCTCCTGACGCCGGGACCGTCTCCCGCGGTAGCTGGGACGTGAGGCTCTCTCCCTCAGCCATCCCGCCACCTCCTTCGCTAGCATGACTGCTTCGCAGAAGGAGGTGACTGCCTCCCACTCCCTCTCGCCCCGGACCATGGCTTGAACCAGGGCCGGATACGAGAGGCCGCCGCCGCTGCCGATCGCCTCTACGAAGGCACGGCGGTGCTCCGCCCAAGCGGGGCAGACCAAGTAAAGCGCCGGGTTTGGACCCACGACCTACAGCCCGTAAGTCAGGGCCGTTAACACTGCTCTAAATGGTACGTAGTAGCTTCCATTGACTACAATTGAATTCACACCTTTAGCCTAATACATATACAGAACATTTTGCCTAACAATGAGAACACGTGAAACTAAACTTCAAATTCACATAACGATCAGTTCCGCGGAAGTCATTGGATGTCTATGAAAGCGCTCAACTCGTCGGTAAATTGAACTAAACGACTGCTATTGGGACGATCGTTTTCTTGGAATTACTGCTATTTATAGGTTAAGTAAATCTGTATTCATTGACTTGTTGTATACATAATGGTTGATTTATCTAAGGGGTGGATTGAAACGTAAGTCCTGTTTCAGATGGCGACATGTTGTATGCCTTCGAAAGCGCTGCAGCTGTTGTTTCATAATTTTGACCAACACACGTTAAAACATGGAGCGACTGTCTATCTGACCTCCACAACCCAGTTACTGGATAATACGATACCCCTTGGTAAGACTGGTTGTCAGACTTTTGGGCTTGCTGAACTTATAAAGGAAACACTAAGCAGTTAGGCCAGTATACAGGATGAAATTGAATTCATGGGCATCCTTTTAAGGGGTCATTGTAATCATCAAAAAAAATCAGCTCTTCCATACATTTTGACGAGTTATGTGAACATAAATGCAAAGAACAGCTGATTTTTTTTCGCGATTTTAGGCTTAGTCCCATAGTAAAAGTTGTTCATAACGATGAGTACAATGACCCCTTAAAAGGATGCCCATGAATTTAATTTCAGCCTGTATATTGCGACCACGTCTTAAAGATCACTGTCGATCCATGGTGACACCCCTAGACTCCGCACATGGCCAAACAAACGCGTTTGTGTCTTGTTTTCAAGTGCATACTCATAACAGATCCGACATATTTACCATAAATAAAAAACATACAATAGAGATGCATAAACGCATTGTAAATCCCTGAGTACGCAATGTGAATAAAATTATCGTATTGGTGCTACGGCGTAGCAGTCACGTTGATGTTACCGCTACGCCGGCTACGCTGGCTACGCTCTCGTAGCATACATAAATAATTTGCTACGCGTCGACTCGTGTAGTCACAGAGTTATTTTTTGTTGATGACATAACAATACAATGTACTGTTTTCTCCTTATAAATCGAGTCAGTCGAGTGTTATGCTAATATTATAAAGTGGTATTTTTTTTATAAAGAGATAACTAGTGAGTTTTTAACTTTGTATGTTAAACGGATTTGGATGATTTGATTTTTGATTCAGCACAGGAGATCAGGGGACCTAAAAATGCCACTTTGGCAGAATCATAAAAGGATAACATTATGAATCATAATAAAAGTAGTAAAATGGTCACGAACTGACAATTCATAATATTTCATATCACGCAATTCATCTGTTTGACAGTTTTGTATGGAGATTCGTAAAATCGTCCACAAAATATGAATTGCTTTATTGTCAAATACTATTATGAATAATTGTCAATTTGTGACCATGATTTTTATTATGATTCATAATGTTATCCTTTTATGATTCTGCCAAAGTGGCCTTTTTAGGCCTCCTGGATTAGGACATATTATAATACTTTTTATCCCGATATTCCCACGGGATTGAGGCTTATGCGGGTGAAACCGCGGGCCACAACTAGTCTTAAATATGACCACACCTTTCTGATGCCTGCTGTATAATTTTCACTTTATCTTACTGGTAGCCTGCATCATACAACTGCTGGGCAAAGGTTTCTCCCCATGACTTGAGCTCTTTCGATCCAGGGCTAAAGTGGACCACGGGTCCTTTGTTTTATCCGACTCCTCATACGCCATCACATCCGCCATCTTCTACGGGGTCTACCTGCTCCACTTTATCTTATTTCACCATAAAAACAGCGGCAAAGTTGAGAAATTCTCAATAATGTCAAATAACTTTGCAATGTTACACTCTAGCGTCTATAAAAAGCTAGCAAACAATTCAGATACATCTAGAGCTGTCTGTTGGCTATTGAGGTATCCGCCTTTCAGTTTGTGCCTCGTTTGAACCACTGGCTGGCTTTAACCTTTATTGGAGACTAGCAGAGTGGAAGATTAGTGTTATATTTTTAACCGACTTCAAAAAAGGAGGTTCTGTATTCGACCGGTATGTATGTATGTGCATGTATGTTATATTTTTAAGAACATAATAGAATACTCTTAAAAATTACAGATATAAATCTAGATATTTTACAAAGGGTGACACAATGGGCGGTCTTATCGCTAAGTGATCTTTTAAAGACAACCCGTTATGCGCATAAATGTACTCGGATTTAGCAGTTTTGTTATTCGTGGATCTTTGACAGTCGTTACGGGTTGTCAGAAGCCCGAAGGTCTGACAACCAGTCTTACTAAGGAGTATCGTATTACCCAGTAATTGGGTTGTGGAGGTCAGATAGGCAGTCGCTCCATGTAAAATACTGGTATTCAGCTGCATCCGGTTAGACTGGAAGCCGACCCCAAGATTGTTGGGAAAAGCCTAGGCAGATGATGATGAGATCTGAAAAGCAAGCCATAAAGAATCACGTTTTATAATCTTGTTGTCACTGAGCGACAGTAGGTAAGTTAATATCCCAGTTTGAAGGCAGCACAAGTCGATGTTCACGGCAAATTGACTTAATAGCTCTGAAGGTTGCGACGCGAAGCTTGTCTGTAATCTTGGCTTTCAATATGTTTCTGTAAGCTGTTGAGCTATTCTCTTTCACCTATTATCGAGCTTCCCTTTTGTATAAGCTGTTAAAACTCAGGGTTTTAGTTGACGTGTGGATCAGCGGGCGGGATTTTGACAGTTCAACAACATTCCTTGCGTTATTTATGTAACTGGGCAGACAAGTTTTTCGAACATATGAAACAATGGATTGGCAATATCCTTAAAAATTATTCAGATTGTTTTTTATAGTGTATTCCACAATTATGGTGGTGTAGTATTTTTAATTACGAGTTATAACCGTCGAACATGGAATTTCGGCCTATATGTAGGATATATAATAAAAATCGGTTGACCATCATATAAATATCCCTGACTATACATAGAAAGTCAAAAATAACAATGCCAGATCCTGCCCCAGCCATTTACAGGAAATGTAAATTAATGAAAATAATTGTAATGAATATAGGACGTTTTCATCATAATAAATTTGTTTTTCTTTAGGACCTGTGGATTACAAATTCAACCACTGAAATTCCTTTTTACCATTTCCTATTTTCAGGCGACCATCTGTGTTAATTATTACGCATGCTACAAAACAAATAATCTTTATCTTTGGCACCATTCAAAATGGCCTGGCCTTCACATATACATTCATACATACATTACCAGCCTATAATGTTCCCACTGCTGAGACACAGGCCTCCTCCCTGTGAGAGGGAGTTGGCCATAATCCACAACGCGGGCCCAGTGCGGGTTGGTAGATGTCACATGTCTTCGAATTTTTGGTTTTAGGACATGCCGGTTTCCTCACGATGTTTTTCTTCACCGTTTAGAGAGCAGTGGTGATGAAATAATTTACACAAAGTAAAGCGCCTGTCTGGGTTCGAACTTACGACCTACAACTCGTAAGTCGCGGCTACTCGTAAGTCGCGGCTACTCGTAAGTCACATGTACTGGCTTATAATCCTGTACAGAAAGAAACAAGATATGAATCAGTGAATCTATAACCTAACCAAATTCCTTTGATATACGTCCTTGTTTATGTCCAACTTCATACAATATTCTCATATTATATTTGTCCTTATTTTTCCACCCATATGTCATACAGTATTAAGTCTGGGAATGGCGACGCAGGCACAAATTATAAGTAATGTTGCCTGCGACACATTTATCTCAGAACGAAAAAAAGCTTTTGCGGATTCAGCTTACAATTTCGGTCCAATTTTCCTTTACATTCCGTCCATTGTCTTAGCGAATACTTATGCTCTCATCTGCGAATACAGAAAGTAATCAATTAGGTGGTATGTTGGCTAGATATGATGTATGTATGTGTATGTATGTAGGTACTATGAACAGTTACCTATAATCTATCTACTCACTCCCTTACCAATAAACGTATTATATCAGATGAATAGTTTCAAGCCGATTTCTCGCTTTCAGTCGTCAGTAATTTGACTTTCGAAAGAAGAAGACAAAGCGTTGTGTAACTATACAAACGCTATACAACGTTTATTAGTAAGGGGTAACAAAAAGCGTTTTTGTTTTTTTGAGCACACTAATCTCCGGAACGACCAGTCAGATTTGAAAAATTATTTTTGCATTTGATAGCCTAATTTTGAGGAACGTTATAGGCTATAACATCACGCTAGGACCCAACGGAGCCGTGCAAAAAGGGAGAAAGTCAGAAAGAAAGCTAGGTGAAAACGAAGTAACAGCAGTGGACTGCGATAGGCTGAGTTGATTGATTTATTGATGACGCTGGCAGAAGCTAGTCACACTAATGTTATAAAGGCGAAAATTTGTGAGTGTGTGTGTGAGTGTGTGTGTGTGTTTACATGTTTGATACTTCTTCACGCTCAAACGGCTGGACTAATTTTGATAATTTTTTTTATGGAGGTAGCTGAAACCCTGGATTAACATATAGGCTACTTTTTATCACGATATTCTCCAGGAATCGACATTTACGCGGGTGAAACCGCGGGGCGCAGCTAGTGAAATAATAAGAATGCAACATACAAGGGAAAAATAATATTTTACAATAAAGTGTGAGTTTGATACATAATACACGTACAGTTCCCTAAAATTCCACTTTCATCCTACAAGCTCCTATAAACAAAGCGAGCGCTTGGATGAAAAAAAAAAAGAAAATCATTAACGTCGGCCTGTCATTCTGGGTCACCCCACAGAGCCGAGTGGAAAGCAATTAATTCATACCACGCAAATAATTTGTGGCTGCCAATGATTCCTGATTTATTTCGTATTGCATTTTATTAATACATATTTCATGGCATTGAGAAGGTTGAAAATCTATCTATACAAGGTTAAATTAAATTATCTAGCGAAACTGCAGACGTGATGGCTGTCGATATTTAAACACGATAAAACAAAAAAGAAACTGGCACCCTGTATACATAGATAGATCGTTGGCATGAATACGCAATCGTCGCGTTCATGCGTCTCTCATTTGTTCAAAAAACTGGAAAGCGCTCTCCGTCGACGTGACCACGCGTTCGGGCTCACTTTAGTTAGAAAGAAAGAAAGAAAGAAAATACATTTATTCGCGGTAAACATGACCCAGAGAAAGAACTCAAACACAAAAGAGATAACAAGTTGGGAATTTTGCGTGGATGTGACGCATATATTCGTCACATCCACGCAAAATGGGCCACTTACATGGTACACGATACGAATACATCGAGCGCGGCCTTATGTTAATTATCCCTAACGCAACTTTAGCGTATTTGCTCTCTGATTTGCCAAGTAACAATTAATTACGCGTTAGTTAGAACCAAAACCTCACGCTTCTTCTTCTTCGTGTCGCTGGCACGACAGTTGTACAAATTCTGTTGGCTTAAAATTTCGCTACTGCCACTGCGTTATCTGGCAGCGCAGGGGTTACTTTGGCTGCATGTTTTGTGGCATAAAGGGCAGGATAGGAGGTGGAGCATAGTTTTTGATGGGGTACCGTTGAAGTAGCCCCATTTTACGAGGGGCACCTCGACTCGGACCGGCAGCAAGGTGTGTATAGTAAAAGTGCGTAGTGCTGCACATCCTTACTCTATTTCAAGTTCAACAAATATCAACTTTATTTCAATAACAATTACGTTGATTTCACAGTGACTAGCACTATTGAAAAAGTTATAAAAATGTTTGAAGTTGTAGCGTAAACTGAACTTTATTGTGTAGGAATTAAAATTATTTTTCCATTCAATCATATTTTTTTCCATTTTCGGCAAATAAATCGCGAACGCAGATTGTCACGAACAAAGCTCCACCATCGCATAGTTCTGTTATTGAAGTCAGTTTTATATGTAAGTGATGCAAAATCTTTTTTACTTACTCTATTTTATACCTTTGGGAAATTAAAATAAAATGCATTTTTCATTGTGCTGTGTCATAAAAGTAAAATAACATTGACCCTTCAACTTACATGTTCCCCAGTAACTCGGTTGTGAAAGTCTAAGCAGTGGCTCCATGTAAAATTCAGCAGCATCCAGTTAGATTGGAAGCTGACCCCAAAATAATTGGGAAAAGGGTAGACAGATGATGATGATTCTCTTTCAACTTACATTTCTTTTATTCGTAAACAAAAAGAAATTAATTCTTCAAATAAAAGATTCACGTTGTACACTTAAAGCCGATCGATTCCCCGAAACTCCAATAATTACCTCGGACATAACAATGCCAGGCCTGGAAAGTCGTGAATAACTTATGAGATGGGACAGCTACAGTTACTGGCCTTGCTGCCATATTTTTATCGTGACTGACGGTTCCAATTCTATTATTAACATTAATTAAACGTCTACGAATAGACGAGCAGTCCGTGATTAAATAATAATTGCCACTCAGGTTGATCGATCAGGTTAAGCTACGCTTGCCGCGGTTGGTCTGTGGATGGGTTACCATCTTTACATACCGAGATCACTCCGTGCCTCGGAAAGCACGTTAAGCCGTTGGTCCCGGCTGTCATTCGTGGATTTTGATAGTCGTTACGGGTAGTCAGAAGTCCGAGGGTCTGACAACCAGTTTTACCAAGGGTATAGTATTACCCAGTAACTGGGTTGTGGAGGTCAGATAGGCAGTCGCTCCGTGTAAAATACTGGTATTCAGCTGCATCCGGTTAGACTGGACGTCGACCCTAACATAGGAAAAGGCTTGGCAGATGAATAGACGAGCAGTGGTGGTCCAGGGGTAATGGCTGCGACTTAAGAGTTGTAGGTCGTGGGTTCCAACCCCAGCAAGCACTTTACATATCACCATTGCTCTAATACGGTGAAAAAAACATCATGAGGAAACCGGCATGTCCTAGAACCAAAAATTCAAAGACATGTGATATCCACCAACCCGCAATGGGCCCGCGTGGTAGATTATGATCAACTAGCTGCTGCCCGCGACTTCGTCCGCGTGAAATCCTATCCTTGACTACTTGACTAAAATGCGAACGTAAGTTTGTTTGTTACCTTTTCACGCCTAGACTACTGAACCGATCGTCCTGAAATTTTGCATATACGTTGTCTGGTGTACAGAAACGGACATAGGATACCTTTCATCCCGAAAAAAGTGCTGTTCCCGAGGAAAACCACAATACACGTGGCGCCATCTATTATCATAATAACGTTATTGTTGTTTTCCTCGGGAACAGTATTTTTTTTTCGGGATGAAAGGTACCCTATGTCCGTCTCTGTACACCTGACAACGTATATGCTAAATTTCAGGACGATCGGTTTTGAGGTTTAGGCGTGAAAGGGTAACAAACAAACTAACAAACTTACTTTCGCATTTCTAATATTAGTTAGGATTGCTGTAGAGGATTATAATATCGGTAATCTTTCTTTATCATCACCTAATTTGGCTAGCCCTTCCTTCTAATTAAAGTATGAATTAGTTCATATTCAAAAAGTGCCAAAGTGCCAACGCATTACTTCATCATTCACAACCCCATTTCAACCACTGGTGGGGCATCGAGGAATCTCTTTTCTTGTGCCAATCCCCACGCTCTGTGCCAGCCTCATCCAGGTTTTATCCGCGATGATAATAATGTCGTCAGACCATCTCGCCGCTGGACGACAGACGTCTTTTTCCAGTCACTGAACGCCACTCGGCCACTGACTCCACCTGTGTTCACTCATCACTGCACCCTGCCCTGCTGCCTTTGAGTTTCATTACATAAACTACGCATATTCTATGCAGGTATTATAAAACGTCAGAATAGAGTGTAAACAAATAAAATATCTATAAGATTTTTTCCCGACCCGAATCTGTCTTCAAAGGGATCTCAGGGGTGAAACAAAGCTCTTATAAATTACAATTTATTGCCCTCTTAAAGGGATATGGACGCTAAAGTTCTTTCTATGCAAAGATTCGTAAGTCCCTACCTTTTTGGGGTTCCGTGATTCAGGGTTAGCTAAATATTTTGAGAGCGTTTAGGGTTTATGTGCGGTTAGGATGGATAGTTTACTGTTCTTTTTATTTATTTGGTGGCACAGTGGTAACGGCCCCAACTTACCGAGTTGTAGGTCGTGGATTCTAACCCAGGCAGGGGCTTTACTTTGTGTAAATAATTCCATCACCACCGCTCTCAAAACATTGTGAGGAAACTGACAAATCCTAGAACCAAAAAAATCGAAGAAATGTGACATCTACCAACCGGCGGCGGTGTTTCCCGTTGGTGTGTGGACTTAATTTTCCTAAATCAAAATTGGTTCATGCCGCTAATCTCAAGTCTATTGACAGCCTTTCATTCTTGTTGAATAACCCTCCCAATTAAGGCCTCTATCTGTATGTCTACGGTGGCAATTAGGTTTTCACATAGTAGGTACAGCGGTTATTACAAGTTGTTATCAATCAATTGAAATAATAAAATAAACAATTGTACTAATAAAAATAGACAAACTAATTACTCAACCCTGGTGTAAAAATTGGTACGCAATAAACCACATTTGACGATAACGAAAAAAGACATTTTGTAGCAATTTTTTTAAGTTATTTAATCTTTTAAATCCTTGTTCACGTAATTATTTTTAAAATGCAAAGTTTAAATTGTAGTTAATGAATGAATAAATATTTTAGGACCTAATGTAAATTAATGACATAAATGTAGGTACTTTATGGGAAGTAAAAAGCTCAAATAAATGTAGCCGTAAGGGCCAAAGCACACACGCTACTTTTTGCATCGGCGATCGGCGATTTTGCGGCTGTATCGATGCTGCATCGCGTTTTGGCGACTCTCTGCGTTCGGACGCGGTATCGGAATCGCGCGTTTTAGCGACTGCTCCGATGCTGCATCGCGTTTTGGCGACTCTCTGCGTTCGAACGTGGTATCGGAATCGCGCGTTTTAGCGACTGTTCCGATGTTGGCGCAAATGCCAAATCGCTGCGACCGGCATCCGAATGTGTGCGGAGTGTAGCGTTCAGCCGCTGTATCGAGCTTCTAAAAAGCAGCTGAATCGCCGATCGCCGATGCAAAAAGTAGCGTGTGTGCTTTGGCCCTAATTCCTAAAGGCACTATACCTATGTAAGTAGGTATGTAGCTGTCTTTGTCACAATATAATCTGCTAATAATATCGAAACGCTTCATCGCTCCGTAGGGATAATAACATAATCGCAACGTTTGATAGGATTATATCGTGATTGCTCACATATCGTGTTGATACGCATTTACCTTCGTAAGTGGTTGCCGCTGTTCATTCCCCAGACATAATCCTTGCTCTTAGGACGCCTACACCCCGAGAAAATATAATATTTGAGACGTTTACCTCGAAAATTAGAAAACAAAATTAAATAGAAGTGATGATCCGCTGATATGTAGGATTTACTGTCAATTTGCATAATTTATCATCAACTAGCTGCGCCCCGCAGTTTCACCCGCATAAGTTTTGATCCCGTGGGAATATCGAGATAAAAACTATCCTATGTGCTTTCCCGGGACTCAAACTATCTCTATACCAAATTTCATTTAAATCAGTTCAGCGGTTTAAGCGTGGTAACAGACAGACAGACACACTCGCATTTATAATATTAGTAATAGAGATCTTATCTATAGCTTATATATTTTATTCTTAGCTGATCTATTAATTCTTCGTATGCTTAAACGTGGATCCACGCGAGACACAATGGCTTGTTAATTGTGTCTCTAATTAGGTACGGCATTCAACATGTTAAACAGGTATTTGTTGAGTTTATACGTAGAGCTAAAGGGTAATCTTCGTAACTACTGATCTGATTCCCATGAGTCCTGCAGTGGAGACCGCGTATCGGCGAGCGTAGTGTGGACAAAACCAGTCAAGTGCGAGTTAACACATACTCCATTTACTATAGCATTAGACAGAAGTTAAAAAAGGCTCTTTTAGGGGCACACTTTGTAATAAAAGTACAACAAACATTATTACATTCAAGATTGATGTGGAGTTAAATATAATCAATTTAAATAACAGCAGTCATACTTAATTGTACTTATTTAACCTATCTACCTTCTGAAATTACAAGCCTTTCATTTAATAATATTTAGTTTTTACATAAAATTTTGCCGTGTCAATGTTTAAAATCTAAAAGAAGCAGGGGCGGATAGCACCGGGAGCGTTTTTCATGTCACTATAACTCTACCAAATCTAAAATGTTACCTATTCCCTTCATAATTTGTGGCAGCACGTGTTTTTTTTTTATTTTGTCGGTTTATATAAAGTTGTTTTTAATAAACTGATTGTTACTAAAAATTGTTTCATTTCAAGTACCTATCTAAGCATCGTGACGAGTAGATAGATAGAATATGCTTTATTGTATGCCATACAATTGTTAATTACAAAAAAAGCACATAAATCACATCACATCACACTATCACATCACACTAATACTATAAATGCGAAAGTTTGTGAGTGTGTGTGTGTGTTTATATGTTTGTTACTTCTTCACGCTCAAACCGCTGAACCGATTTAGATGAAATTTGGTATAGAGATAGTTTGAGTCCCGAAAAAGGACATACGATAGTTTTTATCCCGATATTCCCATGGGATCGACATTTACGCGGGTGAAACCGCGGACCGATTTAGATGAAATTTGGTATAGAGATAGTTTGAGTCCCGAAAAAGGACATACGATAGTTTTTATCCCGATATTCCCATGGGATCGACATTTACGCGGGTGAAACCGCGGGGCGCAGCTAGTTTGAACTTAACTTGAAAATAAAAGGTTTCGTACTCCTGCTTCTGCGAGCCTCTTTTTTCTAATGTTATAATAAATGGACTATACATACAAATAACGGCAAAAAAATCACGTTTGTTATATGAGACTCCGTTTTTAGTATTTGTTGTTATAGCGGCAACAATACATCATCTGTGAAAATTTCAATTGTCTAGCTATCACGGTTCATGAGGTACAGTCTGGTGACAGACAGACGGACAATGGAGTCTTAGTAATAGGGTCCCGTTTTTACCCTTTGGGTAACCTTAAAAAGAATAATAATGTCAAAATGAAAGCATAATATGCTGATATATAACACAATAAAATCGTTACGTCCTGTGTTGGATAACAGTTTCGACAACCCATTTTGGCTTAAAACTTTCTATCTCCAGCATTACAGCATTTGGAATTCAGCCAATTCTTGAACAACACCAACGCCGAATTGTCTTATACAAACCTTTCCTTGACAAACAGACTGATATCACTCCTATGTAAATGTTCCTTCAAAGGTACGAAACTCGGGAAAGTTGTTGTAAATGATGGCAGTTTTAGGAGCGGGGTACGGAACCCTTATCACAGGTTCGATCACGGTTGACAGCTCATCGTTCTTTGGTGTGCGTTCGGTTTTATTTGAATGTCGGTGTGTGCGTGTGTTATTTTTGACACATGACAATCTGCCTAGCCTTTTCCCAACTATGTTGGGGTCGGCTTCCAGTCTAACCGGATGCAGCTGAATACCTGTAAACGACTCGTATTTTTACATGGAGCGACTGCCTATCTGACCACCACAACCCAGTTACTAGGTATAAATAAGCTAGTTTATTGAAAACTAGCTTCTACCCGCGACTTCGTCCGCGTGGAATTTCAGTAGAAACGGCCGTGATTTACAAGTTGTAGGTCGTAGTTTCGAATCCTGACAGGCGCTTTACCTTGTGTAAATTATCTCATCACCACTGCTCTCAAAACGGTGAAGGAAAACATCGTGATGAAAAAATGAAAACATGTTCTAGAACTAAAAATTCGAAGACATGTGACATCCACCAACCCGCTCTGGCCCCGCGTGGTGGATTACGGCCCACTCTTTCTCACGGAAAGGAGGCTTGTGTACCAACAGTGCGAACTTTATAGGCTGATTACCTACGGTACCGTTTGGGTCCGCAACCTAACAACCGCATTTGAGTATCACCTTTATTAATCTGGCAACAATAAAACAAACTATACGATGTCGAACAAAGCATAAAATATTGTGACGTAAGCAAAAACATACATATGAGTGCAAAACGCAAACCAATAAAATGTTATTGGCAAAATTCGCCAGTTGCCATTACGAGTATGATGGCACCTGCTGCCATTAATACTGGCTGGCAAGTTTTTGGCAAACGTGCTCGAGGTTACGTAGGATATATTGGAGCCAGCTAAAACTATTGCTGCATTCGCGTCGTTGGTATGAGCCGTGCGAGAATAGTTTGTCAGGGATATAGAATCAAAATTGGTTTTGTCCTTGGATAAAAATAATCACAGTATTAAAAAAAAAACGATAAGCGCATGTGGCTAAGTAAGTCGTGCGGCTCGATCGATCAGGTTAATCTACGCTTTACGCGGTTGGTCCGTGGATGGGTGACCATCTTTACATACAAAAACCCCTCCGTGCCTCGGAAAACACGTTAAGCCGTTGGTTCCGGCTGTCATTCGTGGATCTTTGACAATCGTTACGGGTCGTCAGAAGCCCGAAAGTCTGACAACCAGTCTTACCAAGAGGTATCGTGTTATCCAGTAATTGGGTTATGGAGGTCAGATAGGCAGTCGCTCCATGTAAAATACTAGTATTCAGCTGCATCCGGTTAGACTGGAAGCCGACCCCAACACAGTTGGGAAAAGGCTAGGCAGATGATGAGTATTAAAAAAAAAACGTATTATTTATGTAGGTACCCAAAGTATATTTACTACCACTTATCTATAAAAGCAATGCAATAGACAGAATTGTCAACCTTTTTCTACTTGAGTAAGAGTTTTCTGGCTACTTTGTATGTGTCTATCTCATGTATTTTTTTTTAATGTGCGTTTTGTTTGTGCAGAACCTTCTTCTTTCTTTTTTTAAAGCTGAAGAGTTTGTTTATTTGAACACGCTAATCTCTGGACCTACCAGTCGGATTTAAAAAATCTAATTCTTGAGGAAGGCTATAGGCTATTTAACATCAAACTCAAACTCAAAGCATTTATTTCAATTAAACCATTACAGGCACTTTTGAATTGTCAAAATTAAGTAGTCGGTCAGTTAGTCAGAAAGTTGAAGCTAGTCGCCCATTCCAAAGCGTAGATCTCTATGGAGAAGAACGGGCAAGAAACTCCATGGACACTCTTTTAAATCCAGATATTACAAAATCCTGGGTACATTATTATTGTTGCTTCTATAGTCATCACGCTATGACCCTTAGGAGCCGAGCAAAATGAAAAAAAAATAGAAAGAATTCTTAGCGAAAACGAAGTAAAAGCACGGGCAAGCGATGGGATGCGACGGGGCGGATTGGAGGAACACGAAATTTCACGCGGACGAAGTTGCGGGCAGAAGCTAGTTTTTTGAAATAAATGGGAAGCAACTTTCTTTTACGCTGTCAGTCCGTCCATCCATCTGTCTGTCAGCGGGCTGTATCTCTTGAACCGTAATAGGTTGACAGTTGAACTTTTCACAGCTATAACAACAAACAATAAAAAAAAAATAAAGGTAATAAAAAAACGCTGAAAAAAACACATTTCTTGTATTGGGACCTTCATAACAAAATACGTTCTTTTTTACCTTGTGGTACGGCCCCTCGTATGCGAGCCCGAGTCGCACTTGACTGGTTTTTTTTATAGTTAGTTTTTGTTTTTAGACAAACATGAAATTGATTTTATCAAAATGGTTTTTCTTTGTAATAGTCTCCTTGCGGGAGAAGTTGTCTGTTAATAAATACCTAATAACAAAGACGCCGATTATTCTCCTGGGTATCTTACTGGCAACATATATATCTTCGACCTCTTTCCAGAAAAGAAAAAAGTATTGTCAGAAAAAAATACATACTATATTAGGTAGCTTTGATCTCTATTAAACGAGTACTGTATAATACAGGTCAGTGGCTTCAATGTATTGTGGTCTTACTTCTGTAACAGATTTTGGCAAAATTCAAACTCAGAGTCAAAGCATTTATTTTAAATAGGCACATAAAGAGCACTTTTGAACAAGAAAGGGGATTGAAAATTTTTATATGGAACCTGGCATTTTTTTTATTTTCACTTGTCCGAGCTGAAATCAAACAAACAGAAAACAAATTTGAACTTGCGTATGTCTTGTTGCATAAGTACACTACACTTTGTCCCTTTTTTGTGTTCTTTCTTTGCGGCATTTTTACCACAAGAACAGTACCCCAACTAGTACATAATAATTCCATGCAGCACCCTAATTGCTTAACATACACACTATCCATCTTAATCTGTATCATTTTGAAGGATATTGCTAATCCATTGCTTCATAATAGTATGTTCGAAAAATGTGTTTGCTCAACAACGTAAATAACGCAATGAACGTTGTTGAACTGTCAAAATGAAAACCATTGTTGCTGTTACGTTGTACGCAATTATCCGCTGGGCAGCAGTATAATTTTGTGTAGATCTTGCAAGATTACAACCAAACTTCCGCACTGACGTTCTCTTGCCTGTAATAGTGACGCAACCTATTCTAAATATCTCTATGCGTCGCGGTATCCGTTAGAAGACCTTGTTCGGAATTACATCTGCAACGCAGTCAGCATTGCTTGGGTCGCAAACTTATGGACTATTTTGTGAAAAGCATTTTATATTTCAAGCTCGACTTTTGAATTTTGTCAATAGCAGTTGGTCTGGATTTATGCTCGTGGTAGGTAAACGGTTCACCACCTCTATGAGGGGGTAAGTTCGGCGCTGGGATAAGATCGTACGAATCGAATGTGAGTGTGTCTGTCCATCCCTTTACGGTATGGGTACTTATGTGTTGAGTAAATAAAGATTTGCAAAATGAGGGAAAATTATTTATTGTGTAACTCGATATTCTATAGTAAAACCTCCTAAATAAATAAATCCTAATTGACATTTGACGTTTGACGTTATTTGTGGCATCGAGGTTGTCGTCATAGTTTCATTCCAGCCAGTGCTGGTAAAGATAAAGATATATTTATTGCATAACTGTGTACATTCAGTTCATATTCATTACATTTTTTGTTTCAACAGTCTACCCAAGTCGGATATGCAATAGTATTTTAAGAAAATAATTAGAAAAAAAAAATTACAAACAATTATACAAATTACTTACAAATATTATTTTTGATTAAAAAACTCATGCAGATTATAAAACATTATCAATTAACATTTTTTTCAATTTATTTTTAAACATATTTCCATTTAATTGCTTAATTGGTCCACCAGTTGTGCAGGTTGTGCTCTAAGCTCAAAGGGCGTAACCACCATTTTATCAATAATGAGATAATAATGCAGTCATACTTAATTTTTCGTCCTCTTTCGATCGGTATATTTAAAATCTCGAAATTCGCAAAAATGTGGTGTATACAACCTAAAATTTTTGGATCGCTAGACACGATTTTTTATAAAGGGCCGTAAGTCGTAAGTGAAACATATTTCAATTCTCGTTACAGCAAACGTCGTAATAGGTAAATAAAATTAAAGACTTGGTAGTATACCATTTTTTTCGTTTTATTGCTCTACTGAAAAGTCGTGTTTTGGTGGATACGCCCTTTTAGCCTAAAGGTATTGATATGCGCTCGATGTATGCGATATCCTTCATTAAATTTTTTTTTTTTCAAAATTTTGCTGTGCCCAACAGGGTCCATATTGATCTTTTACTTGTAATACCATTCTATGTAATACATATGGAATGCAATAAAGAATTGAGTATTGTATTGTATTGGTATACAGGCGTTATTTTATGTTCAGAGTAGGTATTGATCGGGAGTCGGCAGTTGACATATTACGTTGTCGATCCCCTGTCGATCTTTGTTAGCCGTTTTCCTCTTCGTCGAATTAATTTTAAATGGAGATAAATTATGTAGGTTCGGGAACTTTTCTCGTGTTAAAATAAATGGTGCTGTGAAGGCCAATTAAATGTATTGAAAAACAGATTGTATTTTCTAAAATTATATGAGAAAACGTTAATTGAAACGCGTGTCGACGGTTGCAGTTGCCTCTGTCGTGAACACGTGTCGCTCGTGTATTTGAGAACGCGTGTCGACGGTTGCAGTTGCCTCTGTCATAAACACGTGTCGCTCGTGTATTTGAGAACGCGTGTCGACGGTTGCAGTTGCCACTGTCGTGAACACGTGTCGCTCGTGTATTTGAGAACGCGTGTCGACGGTTGCAGTTGCCTCTGTCATGAACACGTGTCGCTCGTGTATTTGAGAACGCGTGTCGACGGTTGCAGTTGTCACTGTCGTGAACACTTGCCGCTCGTGTATTTGAGAACGCGTGTCGACGGTTGCAGTTGCCACTGTCGTGAACACGTGTCGCTCGTGTATTTGAGAACGCGTGTCGACGGTTGCAGTTGCCACTGTCGTGAACACGTGTCGCTCGTGTATTTGAGAACGCGTGTCGACGGTTGCAGTTGCCACTGTCGTGAACACGTGTCACTCGTGTATTTGAGAACGCGTGTCGACGGTTGCGGTTGCCACTGTCTTGAACACGTGTCGCTCGTGTATTTGAGAACGCGTGTCGACGGTTGCATTTGCCACTGTCATGAACACGTGTCGCTCGTTTATTTGAGAACGCGTGTCGACGGTTGCAGTTGCTTCTGTCATCGACGCATGTCGCTTGTTTGTATGAGCACTTATTAACATAAGTTGATAATTAACCAATTTTTCTTTTTGTTTCAGATGAGATAAAAAACTCGTGTTAACAAAAATAGTGTTATTAAATCTAAATATATTATATACGTAAAAATTTATTTAAAAATATTTTTAATAAACACATTGACAATAAACCAAGCCAAATCATAGATCAAGTAGATTCTTTTAAACAAAAATAAATAATTTTCATATTTCCTTTTTTAAGTAAAGTACAGTAAATATATTTTAAAATTCGAACAAGTGATTGACGTCAAGTTATATTTTTTATCGATAATACCGATTTTAAATTTGAAGTGATATTTTAGTCGAATTTATTTTTCTAAAATGAGTATCGATTCGAATTCGTCTGCCAAAAGGCTTAACTTAGAGAGGGCCACTAATTTTATGAGGCAGTTCCGTGATCCTGACTCTCGTGAGTTGAAGAAACTATCAGCAAACCAGTTCATGGAAGTCTGGAGCCATTACGACCGGGACGGTAAGTCTACCTTTTTTGAATTTTCATTAAAATAGATTAACGTGCTCTTTCCCACTTAAGGTCTTAAGCCATACAGTATGCGTTTGTCAAACGATGTTACAGGTAAGCAAAATTTACTTTTCGTGACATTACTCATAATTTATAAAACATTTTTGTTTAGAACATGGCTTAGAAAACAGTTTAATGAACCTTTTTTTTGTACCAAATGCCTTACTAAGAATGTCAAACTTTGATTTTTAATGCGCAATACCAAAATGACTGATGAATGATTTTTATCATTTTAATTTTTACTAGCCATTAATATCCTACTGCTCTGGGCAAAGGCCTGTTATTGTAGTCTAGAAAATAAGATGAATTTAATTAAATTATAAAACGTTCAGGTCAGTTAAATTATAAATGGTATTTTACTGCCAGCCAGCATTTATGCTACGGCCAGACTTGAACGCGAAGATTCGTGTTCGCGTAGTCGCGATAAAAGTTCGTGTTCAATCCATGACGAAGTGCTTGGCCACATCAAAAAAAAACTTCGCTACGTCGCGATAATCTAGAACATCGCGATAATTCATTTCGCGGGAAACATGGAAGAAGCGGTTGCGATGTATCACATGGCGGCTAATAATTATTTGATGCATCTTTATTACTTGAACAAAAATAAAAAGGTCAAAAAGAGGAATAATAATAATATAATAATAATAATATATTCCACAACTATCACACAACGCCATCTAGTGTCCCAAGCTAAGCAGAGCTTGTGTTATGGGTACTAGACAAATGATAAACATACTTATATATTTCTAAATACATACATATTATAGATAAATTACACCCAGACACAGAACAAATGATCGTGCTCATCACACAAACATTTGTCCTGGGTGGGAATCGAACCCACGACCTCCGGCATAGCAGTCAGAGTCACTAACCACTAGACCATCAGGCCTGGAATAAAAGGTGATGGTGGTGAATTCTAATAACCTCTCATTACTCCAATCCATGATTAACAAGTAATCAAACACGTTGAAACCGCTCGGCGTCTCGCAGTCAACTAAAGCGCGCGAAGTGTAGCCAACCGCACGAACTTTGTCGCGACAAAACCCTTTGATGTGCGTCAATTTACCGACAGCGGCGCGAAGGGCATTCGTATTCGCGAAGATGATTCGCGATAGGACGAATTCTTTGGCCAGACGTGTCGCGACAACGCAAATCTTCGCGTTATCGCGATAGTCTGGCCCCAGCATTATAAAAATAATATAATTTTATACTAACAATCAAATGCTCTCGGGTCCATCCGTGTCAAATGTTTCCAATTTTCCGGAATGAAGAGTACCCGTGTCATTTCGATGACACTTTGACGATGGAGGAAAAACAAATATCTAAGACTTTTACATTTTGTATTATAAAAAAAGGAATGGATGAAAGTATAGAAACAAATAGAGGTCTTAGGAAAAATGGCTATGTAATAACGGCCGCACGGGTCGATCGATCAGGTTAAGCTACGCGTGCCGCGGTCGGTCTCTGGATGGGTGAGAGATATTTACATATGGAGATATATACATTCCGTGCCTCGGAAAGCACGTTTTAAAGCCGTTGCCGTTGGTTCCGTTGGTTTCTGGACGAAAATCTATCTTAACGTGGGCCGTAAAACAAAAAAAAAAAAAAGCGACTTCCAAAAAAGACACTACAAAGTGAAAAATTACTTTAATTTCGAAAGTTGGTGTCCTGGGGTTCGTATTTTCGTTGTTAGCCACCGACTTCGGAAATTAAAGTTATTTTTCACTTTGTAGTGTCTTTTTTGGATGTCGGGTATTTTTATTTTTGTAAAAAAAAATTATTTTGCACTTTTTAGTTAGAAAGAAAGAAAATACGTTTATTTGCGGAGAACGTACTCCACAAAAATTCGTATAGTTAGTACTTACCCCACACAAATTCGTATAACACTACTTGCTATGTAAATATATGTGACAGAAAGTTATTACAACATCATCAATATAAACTAAGTGGCAAAAATGCTTATTATTGAAGATAACTCAAAAACATCCCAAGCAAAGTTGATAAAATAAAAGTTATATGGGACCACCCCTGAGGCATACCCTATCCATTTAAAAAATAATTTTTGAAATCGATTTACAATTGCCGGAGATATCGCGTAACAAACATACCAAAATAAAAAACACAGTCGAATTGAGAATCTCCTCCTTTTTTGAAGTCGGTGAAAAATAATCCATTTCCATACTAATACATGCCAGGGACATTGACGCACAAACTGCAACCATTTATTTAGCACACATGATTCTAGCATTTATTCTATTAAATTTCACCCTGTATAACATAACATAATGCCGGTATTAAGAAGGGTTCGACAGAGGTGTAAATACCTATAGTACATCCACATTTCACCAGTTATTTTAAAGCCCCATGTAATAGGGGACGACCCTATTTCTTTACTGTAATCCCTAACCGTTTCGCAATATGTAATCCCCAGTTTCTTCCCAGATGCCGACTACGTGAAGCGAATAAATTCACTTCAATACATTTCACGTCGATATTTACGGCCAGCGATCATTTTTGAGTATTTCTTGTAACATAACATTTTGGGTAGCCTTCTGCTCTGCAAGGCTTATTTCAGTTTAGGGAAAAGGGAAGAAAATATGTTAGTATCTTGAAATGGATTAGGCTAATGCCGGCCGGGTGCCGGTTTGGGTGTGTGGGCGTGGATTGGAATGACAGATGCCAATCCACACCCACACACGGTCAGTTCTAACAGATGCAATCGGCAGCGTCATGCCGATTGGACGATAGATAGCATGGTGTATGGCCGGCATGAGGCTGCGGTCACGTGTAAAAAGTGATATTAAAAAAAAACCTTCCTTTTTAGGGTTCCGTAGTCAACTAGGAACCCTTATAGTTTCGCCATGTCTGTCTGTCCGTCCGTCCGTCCGTCCGTCCGTCTGTCCGTCCTCGCTTAATCTCTGTGACCGTTAGCACTAGAAAGCTGAAATTTGATACCAATATGTATATCAATCACGCCGACAAAGTGGTAAAATAAAAATTGGAAAAAAATGTTTTATTAGGGTAGCCCCCCTATATATAAAGTGGGAAGTGATTTTTTTTTTAATTTCAACCCTAACGTGTGATATATTGTTGGAAAGGTATTTAAAAATGAATAGGGGTTTACTAGAATCATTTTTTGATAATGTCATTAATTTCGGAAATAATCGCTCCAAAAGTAAAAAACAAGGCGTCCCCCCCCCTCTAACTTTTGAACCATAAGTTTAGAAAATATGAAAAAAATCTGAAAAGTAGAACTTTATAAGGACTTTCTAGGAAAATTATTTTGAACTTGATAGAAACAACAGTTTTTGTACAAAAAGGACAAAAAGTTGTACAAAATCATTTCTGGACTAAGTTCGTAGTATAATCGTATATGCAAGCATTTTTTTTAACTTCGTTTACATATTTTATTATCCTGAACGTATCTTTTTTCAAACAAAAAAAGAATTATTAAAATCGGTTCTCGCAATCCAAAATTACCACCGAAAACTTCTGGCACGTCTATGTATTAATTAGTAACCCAATTCCCCGAGAGATGGCGCTGTAGGTACTTATTACATTGGGTCGGGTATTATCGAATTGTACGTGGGGGGTGAGACAGGGGGATGTAATATCCCCTAAATTGTTTACCAACGCGTTGGAAGACGTTTTCAAGACGCTGGACTGGACTGGACAGGGTATCAACATTAACGGCGAGTACATCTCCCATCTTCGATTTGCCGATGACATCGTCATAATGGCAGAGACGTTGGAACAGCTAGACCAAATGCTGCACAGCCTAAATGGAGCCTCCCGGCGGGTTGGCCTCGGCATGAATCTGGACAAGACGAAAGTCATGTACAATTCGCACGTCTTGCCAAGTCCAATCCACATCGAAGGGTCGCTTCTCGAAGTTGTGAAGGAGTATGTCTACCTAGGGCAAGTCATCCAGCTCGGTAGACATAACTTTGAGAAGGAAGCTGACAGAAGGATCCAGTTGGGTTGGGCAGCATTTGGAAAACTCCGTCAAGTCTTCTCGTCGCATATCCCGCAGTGTTTGAAGACTAAGGTCTTCAACCAGTGCGTCCTGCCCGTCATGACATACGGTGCTGAAACGTGGACGCTGACGGTCGGGCTGGTCCACAAATTCAAGGTCGCTCAGCGAGCTATGGAGCGAGCTATGCTCGGAGTCTCTTTGAAGGATAAAATCAGGAATGAAATTATCCGGAAAAGAACCGGAGTGACCGACATAGCTTGCAGAGTAAGCAAACTGAAGTGGCAGTGGGCTGGCCATGTCTGTCGAAGGACTGATGGCCGGTGGAGCAGGCGAGTCCTGGAGTGGAGACCGCGTATCGGCAAGCGTAGTGTGGGACGCCCCCCAGCTAGATGGACGGACGACCTAAGGAAGGTGGCTGGGGTGGACTGGATACGGAAGGCGGAGGACAGGGTGCTGTGGCGCAGTCTGGGAGAGGCCTATGTCCAGCAGTGGACTGCGATAGGCTGAGTTGATTGATTGATTGACGTGGGAAAACTTATTGTGACGGACGGGAAACTACGGAACCCTACACTGAGCGTGGCCCGACACGCTCTTGGCCGGTTTTATTAACTTTCGATTTTACTTTTATTTTGATACCTGTACCCGCCACATTTTAATAAAAACCCGCCACATTCAAATAAAAAAATATTAAGCATTTTTAAAGTTACTGCTTTTGAGCTGAAATTTTGTACAGAGATTCTAGACCAGATACACTCTTCAACCCGATTGTATTGATATACCCTTTCTGTAACACCCTGTAGACGAGTATAGCATATAATTTACTTGTATAACAATCTGTGGAAACTGTTTCTGGATTGTGTTGAACTAATTGTATATTTACTTGTGTTTGTTATTGCATCTGTTTGTTTCCCAAATAAAATAGGTATATATTATACCGAATGATGGTACCAGTTGAATAACCAGTTTGCAATATATCGACTGTACAAGTGTCCAACTCGCCAACCGGTTTTAACAGGTCCTATAAAAACCAGCCAAGTGTTAATTGGACTCGCACACGAAAGGTTCCGTACCACAAGGCAAAAACGTCGAACAAAAACACATTTCTTGAAAGCACCCCTTTTTATTTTTACCAACATTATTTTTACTATTTGCTGTTATAGTGGCAATGTTAATACACACTGTGTGAAAATTTAAACTGTTTGGCAATTACGGTTCATGAGATCCAGCCCGTTGTAAAAACACCGAATAAAAACGTTTCTAGTATGAAGACCCTTTTAATTTTTTACTTTATTTTTTGTTATTTGTTGTTCATCCTCCCTTCCATTCCCCACTCCCTCTCACCGAGAGGAGGCCTGTGTCCCAGCAGTGGAAACATTATAGGCTGATTATGCTATTTGTATTTGCGGCAATAGAAATACACAGTCTGGAAAGCTATTCTACACAAGCTGTGTAAGCTATTATAATATAAACGAATACTTAAATGAAAGACTTTAATTGCATTGCATTTTTAAATATATACATGCGTATATTTATCAAGAAGATGAATTAACTAAACGTAACATGACTATTAAATACATATTAAGTAAATTATAAAATAATAAATTTAAATTTTCTTTCATACAAAACTTGTCCTGGCAATACCGAACACAACAAAAAAATAATTATCCAATTTGGTGCAGTCGTTTAGAAGTTATGCGTATACATACATTTCGGCGATTCATTTTTATTTATATGTATAGATTTGTAATCTTAAAATATGATCTCTTATTAAAAAATAAGTGTTTGTAGTACCTAAGTAATTAATAATAATTTTATCGAAATGTATTAATAGTATTTTAAGAAAATAGCTACCTACTTACAATAATAGAATTATTTATGTTATTGTTATTAACTTTTTATGGGAATGTAATTATTCAGTTTTCATGTAAGTGTAATTTTAGTTTCTACGATTTAGATTTTTAAGTGTACGTAATAGCTATGTCTAATCTAATATAACTAGCCTGTACTGTCCCACTGCAGGGCAAAGGCCTCCCTCTCCCTAATAACCTAAAACCCCTCCCTCCAACCAAATAAAATAACCCTTAATCCCTATTACCTAATAGCTATGTATCCAAACATTAACTTTTGCTGTGTCCTAACCGGGTGCGTCTCATATCGTATAAAGTTATTTGGTATATTTTCATTTCAATAACGTTCACAAGATATAATAAACGTGAGATATACCAACTGTTGATATAATTTCTTTACATGTAACATTTATATACTCTAAAACTTACTTCGTATAACGTTATTGGATATAACGTTTATTTAATCGAAAATCATTAGGTCTATCGTTTAAAATATATATTGAGACCGTCATTACGGTTAACACCCCGATTCAGAGCAATCCGACTCGGACAGCTTAGGTTAGAAAGCCTTCGTGGCTTCAGAATTATTTCCGTTACCGTTACCGCACCCAAACTCAACGAACGCAATAGACGACGTAGGATGCAAGAGCGAGCGAAGGGCACCGCGAGGTTCGGTTTGGTTAGGATACTTAAAAACCTTTACACAGAAATAGGGGCCCCGTGAAGCCGGGCTCCGTCGACCTAGGACGACATAGGATGAAAAAGAAAGTTTTTATCATATTAGACTAAATAGGTTTTATGTCTATTGAGTGGTATATCAAACGATTTTATATTAACTGTCTATTATTTTTATAGAAATTAGTTACATTAAAATTATATCAAGCGTTTATTATATTAACTGATCATTATATTAAATAAAATTATAGGTTCACTTGTTATATCTTGTAAATATTAGAGGTTTTGTAATTATATCATATATTACTTACCCGTCCTTACAGGGTCTACAGCGGCTCTTAGCACTAAGCCTTTTGTTAACATCTTGTTTTTACCATGTGGAACGCAAATAAATGAATATGAATTAGAAATTTTAAGTATCTACCTGTTATGATTCATGACCGCCTGACAGACAGATGGACGGACGGACAGCGGAGGCTTAGTAATAGGATCCTGTTGACACTGTTTGGGTGCGGAACCCTAAAAATGATATGCTCTGCTTCGTTTAATATAGCGAACGCCATTCACGATTATATCGTCCGTTGATCAATATGAAAACAATATATCTACTGTGTATTTTATTCTATTCCAATAAATTAGTTTCAACTTTGACAATAAATACAAAATTTATATCAACCGGTTCTGATATTCGAGATAATAAAATTGTGGCGAATGGTGTCGAAGATGCTGTCCAGGCAATAACGTTCAAAGACGGTGTTAACGTTGTTTTGGAATATGAAAGTGATAATGATGTGAGAGAAGTGAATAGCGCTCATAAAGTGTTTAAGCGTGTACCCACTATGCTGGTCCTTGGAGGCGGATGTCCCAAAGAAGCAGGGAGGTTCGGAAAGACTTGTCAAAAGTTTGACGATTAATCTGCACTCAACATCATATTCTGCCCAGCCCTTTCCCTACTGTGTTGGGGTCAGGATCCAGTCTAACCGAATGCAGCTGAATTCTAATATTATACATGGTGCTACTGCCTATCGGACCTCCACAACTCAATTACTGGATAACACGAAAATCAGGAAATGATGACATTAAGATAGCAGCACAGGAAATTTAAAACAAGCTTAAAATTTGAATATAATAACACAACCAACTTTGGATTCCCGCAGAGCAAAACTGGTTGAATATTGAGTGCCTGGGCTTTCTGCGGGATGATTCGGCGTACCGCGTCATATCAAAGAGTCCTTCGGGCTGCCGAAACACCGTGCCGCGCCGCCGCGACGTCAGTCAGCGCCGGCCCTTATTGAAAAAATCCGAAAACCGTTTTGTAGTTATTATATAGCTACAAGTTTGTACGGAACCCACGGTGCGCGAGTGTAACTCGCACTTGACCAGTTTTTTTGCTATAAGTACAGTCCGCTTCAAAGTAAGGGAACCCCTTTTGGGAATGACATTAAACCCATTTAAGTTTTTTGTAACGTATTGTATATGGCGTGTTGGTCTAGTGGTTAAGACAGCGGCTTAACAATTCGATGGTCTCGAGTTCAAATCCTCGGACGAGAAGTTCTTTTTTTGTTTTTTTTTGTTTCTTTTATAGGTTATTATGTGATTTTTGTTAATTATTATTTAAGAAATCAAATGTTGAAGTAGGTATGAGGTAAGAAATCAAATGTTGAAGTAGGTATGAGGTTTGTAAGAAAATCTAGGCATGTTGCATAAACAATATTCATTTATTTCTCTAATTACATTTCTAGGACTTCATGGAATCCACTTCACGGTTGAATATACAGTTTTCTATGTGTGTTAAATTGGGGTTATTTACTTAGAATATTAACTAAACACAAAATAGATACCCTGGGTGAGGTTTAGAATGTTTAACATTAGATAACGGTTCATTTATAGATTTTTCTAGAAACAACTACAATAATATTTATTCATTTAAAGTTGTGAAAACATTAATTTTTTATACTTTGTATGATCTTATCGGAAAAAAAGATTAAAAAATTAAATGTTGTCATTTGTGCCTGTGAATTACAGAGGAAGAACCAACATGCTAAACTATAAAAGTATAGCAATATACATCTTTCTCTTTTATCACATTTTCTGATAACCCTTATTTAACACAACATTAGAAATTATAAAAATATGTGAGGTCAGATGGTGCATCACACATTACAAGACTACTTGTAAACAAAAGCATCTGGATTGATAATAATAAAGGTTGTTTATTTTTGATTAACTACGAATTAATGATTCCACAAATATTGGGAATTATTAACACTTGCTCATACGTTCCAATGTAATTTTATCAGATCAGTTACACAATAAATCTGCCGAGTAAATTGCTTATTAATAACGGAGAGGATGGCCGTCACTGTCTATCACTTCTTGAAGTCACACTTGAACGCGTAGTTTTGAAGGGTGTCACTGAGTGAACTTCCACAATATTACGGTGTCGCCCCGATTCATTAGTGTAAACAATTATTGAGCGAGGGCCTTGGCGATCACATTTCACATCACCAGTTGCATGATACCTTTGTATCCATCTACGAACTGTTTTTCTCTGGAACGAAAATAATAATATTAGGAATACATAAAAAAATCCAACTTGTCAGTAATAATGCAACATGATTGCAACAATAAATACATATATGTGTATAACGTAAATCTTACCGTTATGGCCATATCTCGTTCTTTATGCTTTGTTCCTGTTCCCAGAGAACAACAATTTTAGAGTCCGCGTATCACTGGTCAGTTTCCCTCAGTCGTCAGTTTATTTAATTCTAGCCTTCAAAAAGTTATTAATCGAACAATACTATCGGTTAATATAATCAACTGTTCAAACACTTAATAAATTGGATAATATTTCGACGAAGATAATTACGCACAAGCGGATCGACACGAAAACGAAACGATTTGAAAAGTAATTATACCCTCAATCACAGTTTAGTAAATAAGGCGAAGAAGTATTCTAAATTCAACCTTAACTCGCAGTTCATACAGCTAGTTAAGTTTCTGAAGTAAAATTACGGTAGGTAGTGCAACAATCGGAATCAGGCACATTCTATTCAACCAAACAAGAAATCTATGCAAAATTCAACCTTATCTTTTAGTAAATTGAGGAGTTACGAATTGCATTTTGTAAAACAAGACGGTAAGGTGTTAGTATTTATAATACGTGGTGGAAGTTGAAATTTAAACCTTAATATCTAGAAGATTAGACCGTTATCAACCTTGTTCGATAAAAGGAGTAAAGCTATTCAAATTTTCGTTAAGATGGCTAACTGATTCAATAGTCTAGTGGTATAAGGCGCGGTCTATGTGATCGGCTGGCGCCTGGTGATGCGGGTTCGTATCCTCAATCGCACGGAAAGTGTCTTTTTGTAAGTTAAGTTATTCTTGGGATACGGTTCGGGCAACAAGCCGAAAAAATACCATATTATAATTATTTAAAAACTTGCAAATAATATTTGAGTGGGATCGGTGGATGCTCGGGCAGAGATGGATGCGCCGCGCCGCGCGGCAGCGGGGGAGGGAGCTGCTTGAGGCCAGAGCCACGTGACGCGCCCGAGCGCGCGCGCTCGAGCCCGCCATCGCTCGAGCGACGAGCGACGGCGGGCTCGAGCGCGCTCGGGCGATAATCTTTAAAGTCTTGGGGGGTTCCTTTTCTCTGAAGCTGTTCGTACCATATATATGTTCATATACATTTAGAAAAAATCCTTTATTTTGACATTACAAACGGAACTTTCAATTTTATTTATTAAGTGTAGATAGATTATTATTTGTTTGTATAGATGTATAGGTAACATTCGGAGAGGCTTGTGGCTAAGTAATAACAGCCGCGCGGTTCGATCGAACAGGTTAAGCTACACTTGCCGCGGTTGGTCCGTGGATGGGTGACCGTCTTTACATATCAAGACCCCCTCCGTGCCTCGAAAATCGCATTAAGCTGTTGGTTCCGGCTGTCATTCGGGTCCAAAAGTCTGACAATCAGTCTTGCCAAGGGGTGTCCTATTATATCCAGTAACTGGGTTGTGGAGGTCAGAAAGGCAGTCGCTCTATGTAGAATACTGGTATTCAGCTGCATCCGGTTAGACTGGAAGCCGAACGCAACATACTTGGGAAAAGGCTAGGTAGATGATGTATAGGTAGTTAATAATTATTCAACCAGAAATGAATATAATCTAGACTCCATCTCCAAGGTAGACCACTTAGCAGGGCCATAAATGATCAGTTATATTGCGTAAATAATGTTTTTAATCGTTTAATGTTAATATTGAAAACTACGCAATTATTGAACAAAAGATTGATCGAGTTTAATTTAAAAAATCTTAGGAGATTGGTGACCATTTATGACGAGTATGCGTTGGTTTATGGATTTGTCTACAACGTCACAGAGAGGACTTGGCAAAGGAAAAAATTCGGGTAATGCCATGGCCTCAATCCCATGGAGCACGCATGGTACAAGAACATTAAAAAAAATCTTTATTTAATATTGTAAAACATGAAACGTTTATTTCCTCTTGACTGTACTTACCTATCAAAAATAGTAACCTAGCATAAAGTGGATAAGACAAAGTTTAAAACTGAAGACGAACTAGCAGGGGATCGAGGAGGGGGGAGGAGGGGGGGCAGGGATCAGACCGGAATAAATCACTAAAAGTGACGTCATGGTCTTTTAGTGTCAGCGGCCGGTGTTCTTGTACTATGCCCCCGGTCAAGTTGAACGAAGTATCGCTTATAAGCGAGAGAACTTGCTTACGTCTGTGTTTGAAATAACCGCTCTGAAGTTTAAAGTAATCATTAAATAAACCGTCCGTCCGTCCGTTTTTCCTTTTGAGGTAAGGAACCCTAAAAAAGGACGATCAGTTTTTACCGAAATTGACAATTTTCCATAAAAACCTAATTCGGAATGTTACGAATATTTTAGAACAAAAACTAGCGACACGGCAGTCGTTCTCAAATGATGTGCTTACCAACGACCATCATTTGATTTTAATAAATAAATATAGGTGGCATTTAAAGAGCAGAGTTCAAAGTCATTTACATATTGTGCCTATATAACTGACATAACTTTAGTAATTCGATAAGACGGAGAAAGAGTGTAGGCGTGTGTCCGTCATGGAGCTCAATTTATTTAGTTTTATAATATATTCACTAAATATATTGACGATAACGTCAAACTTCGTTTATTCAAGTGCGCTAAGTATTGATAAAGAAGTAAAAGAAGCCAACCCGATACTGATATGGAATACTGAAGTGAAAGTACCAAATTTGGAAGAACAAGAAACAGAGGACGGGGGTGATTATGGAATCAAAGTCAAGGTTCCGAAAAACGGAGGGATTGTGACTAGTGATGATAAAGATACAAACAAATTCCCTGGAGGTGAGTCTAAAAATAGCAAAACACTAAATCTATCGATATACTACCATCATCTGCGTAGCCTTTTTCCCAACTTTGTTGGGGTCGGCCTCCAGTCTAACCGAACTAGTATTTTACGAGGAGCGACTCATCAACATAGTTGGGAAAAAGCTAATAGGCAGATGATGAATCGATTGTTCGGCGCAATCATAAGTCAAGATAGTTGACAACATTTCATATTTTTAACCTGCATGTATTATTACGTTATATAAAAGTAAATTCAAATCTAGGGCACCCATATTTTTTCGTTTTTCGAAATTATGTACTTTTCATTCATAATTTCAACTTTGAAATTCGGTGTATTCTAAAAAGACGTAAGCGCCAGATGACGTCATGCTTACGGTAGAATGGCGATATAACCTTTGCTTTACGGTGACCCGACAAAAAAACTGTTAGATGTCACTTGTCTCAGTCGTTGTGTTTTGACTTCTTCATTGGCGTATATTTTGCATTGGGATCCATTTTATTGACGAAATATCAATCAAAAATTGATAATATTAACAGTAAGCAGCGTGTCGAGTTGATAGGAAAAAATATTGTTGAATTCAATTCAGGTTTTTAGTTGTTTTCTAGTTACACTTCTTAGGTGACATTGACATGTCTTGTTTGATGTAATGTTTTCATCAAAGACATTGGAATGCGCAAAGGTAACTACCTCATTCCGCCATTTATGTGACGTCATCACATGTTTTTTTTTTTTTTTCTCAGTTTAGAAATAAAAAAATAAAATAAAAATATATTTGAACTCAGGATATACGAAAATAAAGAAATAGTATTTTTGTTTTAAGGTCGTGTCAGGTTTGAAATGTTGTCAATTATCATCTTTATAACGCGACGCCTTGTGATATAATCAGTTGAAAAACTTAATTTCGCATAAACGCAGAATTTCGTCATTAAAATTCGTCATCCATACATTATTATAAATTGATTTCGCTTTTCGTGTTAGTCTGTGAAACCGCCTTGTTCTTTTAAACTCCGCAACGGATTTGCAGTTTTCACCATCATTTAGATAATTTATTCTGGACGGTTTATGCCTTACATCACTGATCTCTCTTCGGTCGTGTCGGATCGCCGGACCATCGGACTGTGAGAGTGATGGCAGAGAGAGTGTACCTGTGTCTGTGCAGACACTTGTGCACTATAATGTCTCCCGCGCCGAAGGCTAGTCTCCGTTGGGATTTGCCGCTGTGGCCGAAATATGGTCTGGAGATTTTCATAATACATGCATCAATATTAAACTTACATAAATATTAAGGTCTAATCAAACCTAAGCGGTATTCGCTGCCGCTTGGTGTGAACAGTAATATTACCGCATACCCACTCGGTTTTCTCTACCGCAGACGGTAGCGAATACCGCTTAGGTTTGAATAGTCCTTAATAGAGAAATCTTGATGTTTCATCAAGTCGTAAAAACTGTACGAAGCAGTTAGGTTAATAATATAATAATAATAATTTATTTCAGATAATTAAAATCCATAACTTGTTAGTTTAAATTAGCAACAATATTAGCTTACAATTATGTTAGTATTGTTAGTACTTATCTTTATGTAGACTACTATGTAAAACCATTCACTACCCTTACCCAGTGTTTTTGAATGGGGCAGTCAAAACGAGCAGCATTGACTTTCAGAATGCCATTCTTAGCACCCCGTAGACGCTGCAGCAAAGAAGTCGTTTTTCTTTCGTATTACGGTATTAAGCTTAGATCTAGGTACTCACTCACATTAGGACTAATGTCGGTGAAGTTGGCACAGGACACGAACTCCTTGAGAAAGCCATCCAGCTCTGTTCCCTCGATGTAGCCATTACCTAAAACAAAGAAGAAAAAAAAATTACGAAAAACCAGTCTGTACGCTGTCGAAATCGGAAATAATCATTTTCCGTTATCTTGACATTTATGTCAGATATCAAGAGAGCGTGCTGTGTACCATGTTTTTCAAAGTAAATAATCGCCATCTTATGCCGAAAGTGAATAAAAGTGCTGACAGGGATATTATTTTGAAGATCAAACGTCGCGCGCAGACTTTATCTTGCGCACACTTTAAGGGCGAATTTCATGTTCAAACACGTCCAAGAGCTGTCATTGTCAATTTGGCTTATTCCCAGGAGCTCCACATATTGTTCTTCAAACAATTTGTTTCCGTACATTGATTCCCACGAATTCTATAAAATACTAAAGTTGTTCCCAGCGGCTCCAAACCAAATTGCGTAAGGTCAACAAAACACAAATTGCTAACATTGATGTTATAATTTCGTGGTAAATAGTTTCAGTTCTTACATAGTTAGTTATAAATCAATCTTATACTAAGTATGTACCTACTAATACCTAAGCTAGTTCCAAATTTGTTCAGTCTTGCCACTAACTCCATATTTCTTTTACCAAATATTCATTATTTTTCAGTGCCACTATCAATTCTGGAGCAAATACCAAAATTAGATCCATGCATGACAATAGATGAATGTCCTCTTGGCCTTTGGCCTTGGTGCGAAGTTGTCAATGGCACCGTGCGCTGCATTTGCATTCGGGAATACTACAGACCTCGGCCGATATGCAAACCAACGTGTACTATCGACTCTGAGTGCGACGCAAACACGGGGTGCATCGAAGGCCGGTGCCGAAACCCGTGTCCCGGGTATTGCGGCACCAATGCACAGTGTGACGTCATCGACCACAAACTTCACTGCTCGTGCCCGCCTGGTTTAGTCGGCGATCCGCCGTACGTCGAATGTCATAAAATGAATGAAGGTAATTAATTATTATAGTTATCATTTTTATCTGCCTTGTTCTGATATGCAATATCAAAACATGTCGAAAACGGTCAAATTTGTAAATATCAGAATGACGTTGAAATAAAAAACACCATAACCACTGGTACCAAGCCCGCGAGGCGGAGTGTTTTTATATATAGAGAAATACATCAAAAAATGTATTAATGTACTTAATTATAAAGTACAAGTATGTATAGACACCAGCACATCCAGCTACCCGAAACTGTCAAATTTTCCCAATCAACTTTAAACCTTATACTTTAGCAATAAAGTAGAAAATATATTAAACGAATTTGACAGATTATACAGTATGTTAAATAACAGAGGGCGTTCCCTTAAACTCGTTAATCTATATCATTAATAGATTAAAATAAAAATATCAGCATAGAAAAATAAGCATAAAATAATCCGAATTCAAAAAAATAATTAATTGACACTAAAATCGAAACCTCCTGTTTAAAATCAAAATAGTAGCGCGGAATAGTACCTAGCGTACTAGAATTGCCCAAACCGGCAACGTCGCAACTCGCAACAATGCGCACACGATGCCTACCGTCTCACGAATAGTCACGAGTACTCACGAAGCCGAGCGAACCGGCCGACTTTAAAGGCGGCATAATGAATTAGAAAGACACGTCGTCGGGTTGTTATCAGTAAAATGAAACATTTATGTAAGTATGTTTATTTTTAGCAATAACATTTAACAACCCGTCTCAAATGCCCGGCTGACAAAGGAACGCGTCACTTAGGCACCTTGGGCTTGGAAGGACCTATTCGCAAACGAAGTAAATAAAAAAAACATTAATTCATGTACCTACTTACCTATCTAAGCCACGTTTCAATACTTTAATACTTAGTACTAATACTACTCGCAGCGGCCGAGTAATGAACGCGGGGTGGTGGCAGCGCTTTTGAGTTCTGCCGACACGTCATCGCGGGCTCGTGGCCACAAAATAAACAAGAGTACAGAAGGTCAACTCACAGAACAAGTACACGAATTTGTTTTACCTAGCCACTCAGACCGGTGGTACGACAGGCTTACAGTGTTAATTATGAAAAATTAATTTTACTTAAAAAATAATGTACCGCTAATAAATAGTGTGCGGTTAAGTTTGGAGAAAGTGCATTTATTTAAACCACAGTTTAGGCTAGGATTTAAATGGTAATGACGGTATTACGCGTTAGCAAGTGAATGTTTTCTCCAATAACAGAAATTTAAAAACTTTATGCACTTGCCTCCGTAATACCTAAGTACTTGCGTTTATTCATAGCAATCGTGTAAGGTCACAGTAGTAACACGTTCGTTGACCGGGGTATTCCCTGAGTATAAAAGCAGTTTTAGGAAAGAGTGGGCCTTCTGAACTTATTAATTTTGTCGCACAGTCGTTTAGTGTTATTTTTTTTTATTTTAATGTTTTAGGTATTATGATACATTTAAATTATGTTAAAAACTTACCTAGATTTTGAACTGCTCAATATGCTGACCTCCTCTGTCTACACATTGTTGCAATCGCCGACGGTTATTTTGATGCACTCGTCGCATTAAAAGCGGGTCCTCGCGTATGCGGTTCCTGATAATACGGAATGCTGTGCGGATTCGCATTTCCATCTCCTCCCGCGAGTGGCTTTCTTTTTTATAAACGAGTTGTTCGACCCAACCCCAAAAAAAGAAGTCAAGTGGCGTTAAGTCAGGTGACCGTGGTGGCCACGCCTCGGGACCGTACCTCCCGATCCAGCGGCTATCAAACAACTCGTTTAACCGTCCGTCGTGTGCCGTTCCGTCGTGTTGAAACCACACATTTCGGAGCTCGGCTAATGGCAATCTGTCGAGGTAACGCGCGACGGTGCCGTTAAGAAGAGCCAGATACCTCACACGGTTTAGAGTCCCTGGGATGAAGACAGGTCCTATTATTTTGTTTCCCTTTATCCCAGCCCACACATTCAGTGACCACCGTATTTGATGGGCTAACGGCCGAGTGGCACGCGGATTATGGCCTTTTTCTGCCCAGTGATGGCATACACGCCGATTCCACATGCCATTGCGCGTAAATAGGCTTTCGTCTGACCATATGACGTTTTCGATGAAGTGGGTGTCCTCCGCGCATCGCTGCAGTGCCCACTGGCAATAAGTTAACCGGCGCTCGAAGTCAGCTGGACCAAGCAGACCTTGCACTTTTTGAAGTGAGTATGGATGCTGCTTGTTTTTCTTTAAAATTTTGAAGACTGCGACGTGACTCATGTTTAACAGGCGGCCGGCTCTTCTAGTGCTGGAACCGGGCTCCTCCTCAAAATGCCTTAGCACGTTCTCTTCCTGCCGCACAGAGATCACGGGTCGGGGGCCACCAGAACGACGCGGCACAACCGGTTCATTGTTACGCATACGCACCAAAGCACTCACAATAACACGAGAATTCCGCGGTTGATGTGCATTGGGGTACCTCTCAGCATACAACCTCAGAGCACGTGCACCATCATAACTACACTCAGCATAAATGAGCACCATGTTCACATACTCCTGAGCACTGAACTGATAACGTGGCATTTTCCACACAAGAATGACGCAAGTTGTTGCAATGCGAAAATAATGCGTGTCCGGTCAGCGCGAGAGATTATTTCCGACTAAAATTAGGTGGACACTACAGGACATTCGGGGGTAGGGGCGGTGCTAGGTACATCAATTAGTTCGCCGCGCACGCAGCCATTCATAGAGAAATTGCGACGTTGCCGTCCATCATGTACCCGTGTACAGCGTGTTTCTTTTACGTATCAATTTAACATTTTTAGTGAATATTTTAATATTAAAAAAAATAAAAACATTTGGTTTTCGAATGGTAATATTTTTTTTAGCATGTATGGATGCTATACTATTGCGGGTTAACGGGAACGCCCTCTGTTAGTTAACATACTGTAGTAGCTTGATGTGCTGGCGTCTGTACATAGCTACTTATTTCTATGATAATTGTAATTGTCACGTCATTTGCCACAGTTCTGCCAACCCTAAAATATAAATAATGTTTGTAGATGTTTAAAAAAAAACGGGTGGCTGTAAAAAAAAATTAAACGCCCAAAGACATCAATAGTAGATTGTTATGCAAGGGTCGAAAGGAATCAATTCCTATACGAGGCATTTAGACGCCCGAGCGCAGCTTTCACCCGTGTTAAACACTCTACTTTTCATTTCGAATAAGGAAAGTAAAAAGTAGTAGTTTTTCTAAAATATTTATTAATAACAACATGCAAAGTTTTTGAATTTTGGTACAGCTTACAGGGTTAGTATCCCGCTAAATAATACTATTGTCTTTTTTTATTTTAAATATGGAACACACCGCGTCATCGCCGCGGGCTGTCCCGCTTAATAGGTTTTTTTAAATTCACACTGGCTGTTTATACACTCAGAAGACTGCAGCATTTTTCTTCATTTATGTAAAAAATTTCGTAGCTGACTACAGTTCTATTTTTAAAATTCATTCCCACCCTAAAGAGGGAAGTAATTACTATGAGTCTTTCCCGCCCTGTGGTGGGAAGCAGCGTCTTCCACCCGCTATTTGGATCAAACAAACACTACTTTCCGAGTATGAGAAATGAAAAATAATTACCTTCTTTCAGCCTCGATAGCTCAGAAGGCTGTTTAAATTTTCAATTATTTTAGTACCAAGCCCCATACATTTATTGAACGTGTCCTTTGTCTGCTCAAAAAGGAAATAATGCAATGAATGTTGTTGAACTGTCCTAATTAAAACTATTATTACTGTTCTCATGAACTCAGGGGCAAGGCGTTGGATTGTATCGCGTTCAAGATCCTTTCAGATTAAAACAGGAAAGTGGTGGATGAGAAACGTTTAAAAAGTGGCTACGAAACCCGCGGGGATGATGACATTCCCGCGGGTTAACCGGAAGATTATATTTTATCCCTAGATATGAATCTAGGGATAAAATATAATCTGCCAGTTTTCGAATTGAGAACAGTAGAATTTTTTTAAAAGTTGAGTTAGAAATTCTCAATTCAGAAACCTGGCAAGTGTCAGCGCAAACTGTGCGTCTATCTTGTCGCTGCGTCTAGATGCTGCAACAAAACGCAGAGTTTTCGTTTGCATCTACGTCTTGTTGCTGCGACTAGACGCAGAGCTGTCGTATACGTCTGCGTACAGCCGTCTCGACAGGCGTCGTGCAGGAAGCGATCATTTACTTTGAATATTCGAGAGAAACGATCCTGTTGTTTATCTTGTGAGTGAATATCGAGGCTCTAGTTGCACGTGTCTTTCTTTGTGCATACCCATGCGTTAATCAATGTGCTAGAAATGCAAACTGCAGATTCTGTTCGTTCTGATGATGCAGATCGATTCACCGGTGATCCATTTACTAATTGTGTACCCAATGAATACTCATTACATCTATATACTAATACTAGCTTCTGCCCGTGACTTCGTCCGCGTATTTATATTTCCCCCGACCTCGCCTCGTCGCATCGCGTCGCTCGTCCGCACTATTACTTCATATTCGCTTAGCGTTCTTTCTGATTTTCGTTCTTTTTGTGAGGCTCTTAAGGATCCTAGCTTGATGTTAAATAGCCATAGCCTTCCTCAAGTATTGGGCTATCAAATGCAAGAAGAATTTTTCAAATCCGACAGGCAGTTCCAGAGATTAGCGTGTTCAAACAAACAAAGTCTTCAGCCTTATTATTAGTATAGATAAAGCTGAAGAGTTTGATTGTGTGTTTGTCTTTTTAGCATCAGGCTATGACCCTTAGGAGCCGAGAAAGCGAAGTAATAGCACGGGCAGGTGCAGGCGACAGGGTGGGTCGGGAGAGCAAGAATTTTAACGCGGATTAAGTCGCGGGCAGAAGGCAGTTCCAAATATCTTCACACTTGTCACCAACTCTATATATCTTTTACAAGATATTCAATATCTTTCAGTAAAAATTCCAACGCCGTGCGATCCCAACCCATGTGGTAAGTATTCCCAATGCAAAGAAGAGGACAATGACGTCGCAGTCTGCAAATGTCTTCCGAATAGCATCGGGCGTCCGCCGAATTGCATACGGAAGTGTACCAACCACTCTGAGTGCTACGAGCACAGGGCGTGCATAGACAACCTGTGCACCGACAAGTGCCATGCTTGCGGCAACGATGCGCAGTGTCAAGTCTACAACAACATACCGTACTGCACGTGCTTGCCTTATGAAAATAACGATATTTGCTCTCCGATGATCAACTGTCAAATCATACATGAAGGTAATTTACTATAGTTCTTATTTTTTCAACACATTTGCTCGTGAAGTGGCTCTCAATTAACCGCTTTTAGGTCCATAATGCAGTGTACTAAAAACGCGTGCTTTTTACATTATGTTATTGCACTAGTGCGATAACGCCACAGATAACTATTTAATAGTCGGAGAGGTGCGTTTTTTTTTTTAAATCTCGTCAAAGATACTTCATGCTAAAAGGAATCCTTTTAGCATGAAGTCTCTTTGACGGGCCATATTTAACTTTTTTTTTAGATAGTTGAATTGTCCTTGGTCCCAAAATGAACTAAAATTTATTTACCTCAAGGTGAATGCGCAGTTGTAGCCCGCGAAATTCAATTTTTCTACGTTTTTTGCAATTTTCAGGTCAGTGTCAGGTTATATCTTGATCAAAAAATGATTCGCGACAGTAAAAGGTACGTATTTACAGAATTATAATCATTAGAATTATTATTACATCTTTCTAAGTTACAAAAAACAACAACAATCAACAGGAACAAATCTAACGTAAAGATATAAATATATTTATTAATGATTCTAATGACTATAATTCTGTAAATACATATCTATTATACGTGTAGTCGCGAATCATATTTTGATCAATATACAACCTGCTATTCAAGTTTTCTTACGTTTTTTGCAATTTGCAGGTCAGTAGCAGGTTGTATATTGATCAAAATATGATTCGCGACTACACGTATAATAGATATGTATTTACAGAATAAAACTTGAATTTCGCGGTCTACCACAGCGCATTCACCTTAAATTTGTCCGTGGTCCCTTCCGGAACCAAAGGGAAAAGACCCTGACTGGCGTTCTATTATTGCGAATTCTTACTGAACTAATGTATATTTCTCTATGCCAAATTATTTCTCTTTCTAATTCCATACTAACTAAACTACAATTTGACATACTAACACTACGATCAGTCTAAACATTATTTTGTGTTTATTATATTTTTTCTATAGGCTATATAGCAGTTTTGTCAGTGCGTAGATAGAGTTCATTCTCCATTATCTACGTGTCAGTGCCTTTATTTACACCTGCGCAGTTGTGCACGCATCGCTAGCGCGGCGCGCGGAAAAACAAAACCAGCGCGCCAACGCCATACAAGTTAATTATTTAACAATACAAGTCTGTTTTTTCCTTGCAAGTGTGTTGAAAAAGTCGTATGAAACGCGTGTGCATTGATCATTACACGTGTATCATAATGTATTATTATCTCATAGTATATCACCGCATCTAAGACGACCCACTGACCCATGGCCGTCTTAGACCGTGCTGCGTGTAATTTATTTAAAAACGTTAGATTTTATAATGGTAAATGTGTTATTTTCAACCCAAGAAAAGAGCTCTTCAAATCTCATGTTTCGTGGCTCGCCGCATCAAGGTTCAAGGAAATTGACTTGGCCAAATTCCCGCTATTACCCTAAATTAACATCCGTTCTATCTTCTCGCGGCCATTTTAAAAGTCCTCTGTGATCCTGCTTCTGCTTTCTATTAGAAATTGGTGCTTAAGAGGACTACATGACCTAAAGCGCGGTCTTTGTGAAGCGCGACGACACAACACTGGTAATTTATTGCAAAATATGAAGCTATTATATATTTACGAAAAATCTATTGTTTGGCGATATATACGAGGGGCGTTCAATGTATTCTCGGTATCGGCATGAAAAAAGACGTAAATAGAATAATGGTAATGGGGGATTACATTGAAAAATTAAAATAATTTTTATTTTTCAATGTAATCCCCCATTACCCCAATGCATTTATTACATCTCGAAACTAAGTATTCCATACCCCGTAAAAAATTGCTTTCCTCTTTCTCTGAAAAATGCACATTTATTGCCGCCATGAGCTCTTCATCGTTGGAAAATCGTTTCCCACGAAGGTCTTTTTTCAAATTAGGGAACAAATAATAATCACTCGGGGCTAGGTCCTGGCTATAGGGTGGGTGGTTAATTTCTTCGAAACTACAATCTCGCACAGCAGCCTTGGAAACACGCGCCGTGTGGACCGGGGCGTTCTCGTGAGGAAGCAACACACCGGTGGTCAGTTTACCCTGAACCATCAGAGAGGTGGGACATCTCTGCTATAATTTTGATCTTTATTCGGGCATCCTCCAGTATAAGCTTCTCAATTTTTTTACCGTTTTGTTCCGTAGAGGCAGTAACCGGGCCGCCCGAGCGAGTGTCGTCTTCAATTCTCTCTCTGCCTCTTTTAAATTCACTTGACCCCTTTTGAACCGTAGATAACGAAGGTGCAGAATCTTGGTAAACAGCCACCGAGATGGTGATTGTGAATAGTTTTTTGACTTTTCCTTGTTTGGTAAGGAATTTAATAACAGAGCGCGGTGCTCGATTTTCTTCAACATTGTCACGCCTCGGACACTCCATACAACACTCGCAAAATAATTACCTATCACTACTACATAAACAAATGACGTTTGTATACGTGCAAATGTGTGCGTGAAATCTAGTAGGGTTGGCTGTCGTGCGTAGCGTAAATAAAAAATGGCGCGAAAAGCGATTTGTGTCGGGGAACCGAACGACGACGTTTTCATTCATTTCAAGTAATTTCATTTCATTCATTTCAATTCATTCATTTTTACAGGCTGATTGTGACAATAAACGATTTTGTGTTTCATATTTACCCGGCGCGTGCAACAGTCAGTACTTATGAATTATTATGTTGTTCTAGCAATGGATCCAACATTTGGCTACAAACAATACCCAATAATTGCTCCCAAGTTTGACCCCAAAGAAGTATCGTCGCAGGTGTACGGTTTGAAAACTGAGAGAGATGCACTGGAATGGAAAAAGAAGAATAATTGGCCTTACAATATCTCTCCAGTTCCACACCCCGATTTTCGTTACTGTGTAGCGGATGTATTCGTGGCACCTGACTGTCCTTCAGATAGTGCAAGAATAAACGGACAGTGTGCTAGAATCGATGAATGACACAACACATTGCGCGTGACCTGCACGCGCAGGCAGCGTGGTCAGCGCGTCATCGGCAAGCTGAGACATGGTGCGGCGACGACACGGTTCAGCCCGATGACCACTCGCTTCAACGGATGATACTCCTAAGTTAAATTACTAATTGTTTGTTTTTCCGGGAAGTTATACAGTATGGAATAAGTCGTGCTATAAGTTATATGCAATAACATATACCACGAAATCAGTCGCGAAAAAGAAATCAGCTGTTCCCGACATTTATGTTCGCATACATAACATACATAATCAGCCTATAACGTTCCCACTGCTGGGACACAGGCCTCCTCTCTGTGAGAGGGAGTGGGCCGTAATCCACCACGCGGGTCCGCGTTATGTTCGCATAACTCGTCAAAATGTAGGGAACAGCTGATTTCTTTTTCGCGACCGATTTCGTTAATTTTTTGTAAATCGTCAGAAAAGGCGACACCTAACAAGTGCGTAGTATAATTTATTGCATATACAACATTATTTTTAGTATATGCGAAACCTGAATATAGTTTGTTCAGAATAAGTAACTGAATCGATTCCAATAATTTTTACCCCATGTTATATTTTGGCCCAAAAATATTTAAAAAAGGTTAATAGTTGGACACCCCGAGTATATTATACTGTGCCCCGAGGAGCGACTAAGTAGGTAGTTATCTACCATACGCGCACAATGGCGCGGCGCGGACGCACAGCGAGCGGGGCGACCGGGGCGGGGGTGCAGCAACCTCAGTCACCCGGGTACCACTGGTTGGCGCGCACGTGTCGCGTGGGTCCAACTGCATAATCGCGAGCGCGCGGCCGCCGAGTTGTGTTTCGGTTGATCGTGTACTTACCTATCGTATGTAAAAAGTGTCGTGTAACCATGACTTTCTCATACACAAACGTCCAGTACACAGAAACAACGATAACAGTGATAACGTATTCCTGGCAGTGCGGCGGTACGAGGAGCAATCAGAGTATCGTGGAACACAATGCTTTGCCGTGATGATTAACATTTTTAAACACGCCAAGATGGTTAATTGTAGAAAGTTATTATTTGTACCTACAGCCTGCTGTGGTTAAGTAATGCGATGTTTAACACTTTTCATCCACTTTGAACAAATCGCATTGACTACATTGTATCACTTACGGCTTACGAATAAGTAATTACTTATTCGTAGCTTACGGCTGCATTTATTTACGAATAAAGTACATTATAATAACTACCTACACTTGACCATTACGACAGTCCAAAGCCTGCAAGTGTGATGGAAAATGTTATCACCAGTTAATTACAATACAATCGCCGCGCGGTACGTTTAGGCACGCGGTGGGGGAGACCATGTTTTTGGACGGACAAACAGGTAACATAACAAGCTTATAACTTGGTGATTATTCATGATACAGTTTTGAAATTTTGTACATAGATTCTTTACATAAAAATACTAGACACGTGTTTCGGGTTTCGCATATACTAAAAATAATGTTGTATATGCTTTCCTTACTGTAATTATATTTGTTAGTAAGAACGTCAATAAACCGTTGCCCCTTAAATACAGTCCACTCTTTCATTGCTCCCCGCGCTAATACTTAACAGTTTCTTTTTTTTTTCCTTACCTGTCACCTTGGTATGTTGACCAGGTACCAAAAACAGTGACTGTTAAACATCGGAACTGCTAATTGGTGACACAACAATTAAACAACTATAATACATGTATACATACATTTTGATGACGTCCCGCTGAAGTAGATGCAAGAAGGCTGCGCTGACGTTCATGTTCGAGGTCACCAGTATAACATAATCAGCCTATAACGTTCCCACTGCTGGGACACAGACCTCCTCTCTGTGAGAGGGAGTGGGCCGTAATCCACCACGCGGGCCTAGTGCGGGTTGGTGGATGGTCACATGTCTTCGAATTTTTGGTTCTAGGACATGCCGGTTTCCTCACGATGTTTTTTTTCACCGTTTTGAGAGCAGTGGTGATGAAATAATTTACAAAAATACAGTTTATATAAAAAATCTTATTTATTTGGTTAATAAACATGAAACTTGGCAATATTTGGGTCAGTAAATAATAAAGATTGTCACTTTTAGTTTAAAAAAAAACTCCTTACAGCGGATTTAGGGGGTGACAAAGTTGATAGGTTAGAAAAATATGTAACCCGCTGTCGGATTAACACGAAACTCGGTACTGCAAAAACAAAAAATAAAACAAGTATGTGATTTAGGGTTTTTCAAAAATCGACTCCTACTAAGATGGAAAAGGGTAAGTAATAAAGTTTAAGGGGTGGATATAATATTACTGCTTGCTTCCGTTAACTCGAAAATGGGTATGGGTTTTGAGTCAAGTTATGAACACATCACGAACGATTTTTCGAAATTCCACCCCTGTGGGGGTGAAAAGCGGGATACAGTTTATTTGAAAAATCTAATCCTTTGATGTATAAACTAAAAAATTGGCCCGAATACTTATTTATCAATATAAATGATAAAGACCATATCTACACACATTTTCGAAATTTTCAGAAGAAAGTACAAATTTCACGCGGACGAAGTCGCGGGCAGAAGCTAGTATATATATATGTCGGATCAGGAGTAGGTTACAGGCATCTAGTTATCATCAGGCATATTTGATTAATTACTGTGGGCATACTGTGGGTAGTGATGGTTATTGCGCAATAGAAAAACCGTTTGCAGTTCAAATCAAATTATAATATCACGAACAAATTAATCACACTAGCAAATCACACACTGTAGGTACACGACACAACTAGATACACAGTAAAATAATTATGTACAGTAACAAAGTAATTGCGAACAAATCGTGGGATCGATTACTGTTCGTAGTGACAGAGCCACCCAAGTAAACCGACAGGTTTGTCGGGAGCTAGTGCTCTGTCAGGAGTCGAGTCCGAACACCGACTGACTCTCACTGACTGTGACTGTCTGTTACTGACTGTTATTGACTGTGCAGCACTTGTAGAAATCGCGACGCCCCCGTAAGGGGCCGTGGCGAGCGGTGCCGGGGCTTCGCCCCCCGGCCGCGGAGGCAGTGCGGTGACCTGCTAAAACAGGCCCCTCCCTGTGGTCGGCGACAACGGCCTGCGGCTTCGTTGGCCGCACGTAGTGCAGCCATGTGAGTGATTGCTAGTTGTTTTTCTGTAGGCGCGCCGCGACGCTGTTATACAGCGCCGCTTTCTTCACGACACCTCGGCGGTCTGTCACCGCCAGGTGAGACCCCCAGTTACCTGGGGGAGGCCCGGCGGGGGACGACCAGCGACAGAGGTGCCGACTCGACGCTCCTACAGAATATAGGCGTTTGCTCCCGCCCGCCCCGCTTCCAGAGCTAGCCGGTCACGGTCCGGGCTAAGGAGCAGTCGTGTGTGTGTGAGCGGTATTGTATTGTGTGACACCGCTCAGTGTCTACGCGTATCGCGGCCCGCGCTGCGCCTACGCGTGTGAGTTTAAGCGTCTGTATAGTGGTGTGTGGCTGCGCTCGCTACGTAACGTGCCTATATTAACCTAGCACACGCTACGTAACGAATGTATGTAGAAGTGTAGAGTTCAGTTGTTTCAAGTGAGCCGCGTGTAACCTGGGTGCGGCTCACTTGAGGCGTCAATCCGGTGCGATGGGGTCGTCGTCCGCTACCAGGTCGCGGGGCAAGGGTCTCGCGTCGGGTGGGCGCGCGTGCCAGGGCGCAATGTCCTGGACATGCGGCCAGGCGGATGCGTCGGCACGCGCGAACATACCCTTCGCGAGTCGCCGCACAAACTCGTCCAGGCTCTCAATCCCGAGGTCTCGCTCTATTACATCGTTCCTCACGAAACGAGGAGCGTCAACAATTGTCCGCAACGCTTGACTTTGCTGCGTGCGGAGCAGCTTTCGGCTCGACTCGCTCGTGAGGGCGAACCAGGCCGGGGCGGCGTACGTCAAGATTGGGCGCACGTACAACTTGTACACGCCCAACTTGACGCGCGCCGGGATGCGGGATGAGAGCACCGGTTTAAGGAGGTTGCGGGCGACCCTACCTTTTGCGGCGACCGAGCGGACGTGTGGCCCCATCGTGAGCCGACGATCGATAGTCACCCCCAGGTACTTGACCCGGGGCGACCACGCGATGTCGGCTCCCTGCAGCTTCAAGGGTGGTGGGAGAGGCGCGAAGCCGCTGACCATCGCCTGCGTCTTACCCACGTTAACCGACAGCCGCCACCTGGACAGCCATTCTGGCAGCGTGTCGAGCGCGCGCTGCATCTTGACCGCCGCGTACTTCGCATTAAGCGATGTAGTGATGTACGCGGCGTCGTCTGCGTACAGCGCGAGCATGGCGTCAGAGGTGACGGGGATGTCGTCGGTGTAACGCGAGTAACACGCCGGCGACACGCAGCTGCCCTGCGGTACACCCGCGAGCACCGGACGGGCGCTCGATAGCGCCCCTTCGACCACCACCCTGAAAGTCCTGTCTGTGAGAAAAGTAGAGACCACCTTGACGACGCGACGGGGCGCGCCGGAAGTGGCCAACTTGTATATGAGGCCGTCGTGCCACACACGGTCGAAGGCCTTCTCCATGTCGAGGAATACTGCCACCGAGTACTCCTTCTTGTTGGTCGCGGCTGCGAGGTGGTGCAGTACCCTCGACAGCTGGAGCGTCGTGCTATGCTCCGCCCGAAACCCAAACTGCTCCGGGCGCGGCGCGATGTGAGGCTGGAGATGTCGCAGCAGGAGTGCTTCGAACACCTTGGAGACGGTCGACAGGAGTGTGATCGGCCGATAGCTCTCCGGCTTCAGAATATCCTTTCCCGCCTTGGGCAGCATGATGACGCGCCCCTCCTTCCACGAGGCGGGAAAGGCCCCCGTGCGCAGTATCGCCGTAAACAGGCGCGCCAGCGCCGCTACCATGCGGTACGGCAGGTGGCGCAGCACTGTATTGGTGATACCGTCAGCACCGGGGGCCTTCCTGGGCTTCGTCTTTAGGATGGCACGTCTGACTGCGCCGGGCGAGAAAAAGACAGGGTCTTCATCGGGAGCTATCGGCGTGGCGAAGTAGTCTCCCAGGTGTTGCTCGACTGCTGCGACATGGTCGGTGTCGCTGGTCGGGTTTGGGCGGAACTGACGCTCCAGGTGTTCGGCGAAGACCTCCGCCCGGTCCTCCGCTACATACTTAAGCGCCCCGTCGCTGTTGAGCAGCGGACGCACCGGGGCTGGGGTACTCGTTAGCTGGCCGCACAACTTGTATAGTGACGGCCAGCTGTCTGTTGTAGCTTCAATTCGGTCCTCCCAGCCCGCGGTGGTGAGCGCCTGCAGCTCGGCCTTGACCTTCTCCGCGAGACGGTTGAGCTCTCTTTTTAGGATGGGGCATCTTAGTTGTTGCCACTGCTTGCGAATGCGCCTCTTCTCGGCGATCATCGCATTAATGTGCGCCGGCAGGGGCGGCAATAGCACTCTCCCCTGCGGCTGCGTGCTAGTCGCCGTTTCTAAGGCGCTCTGTATGCAAGCAGTGACGTCATCTGCGGTCTTGTCAACGTCTGCGGAGGTAGCGATAGGCCGAGTCGGCGTGGTGGCCTCTACTTTTTCCACGAACTTCGTCCAGTCCGTGGTACGACGTGGCGCTATGGGCTTCAGTCGGGTCGGCATTCCCGATAAGACGACGAGTACAGGTTGGTGGTCCGACTGTAACTCGTCGTCAATCACTTGTTGTGTGATCTGGCAGCACAGCCCCCGGTGGACTACGATGTCCAGCACGTCCGGCATGTAGTTGGCCGCGTCCGGGTAGTGCGTCGGCGTCTCTGGGCCGGACACCGTATAGCCGAGGGCTTCCGAGTCCGCGAGGAGCCGTCTCCCCTCGGTATTCGTTGTATAGCAGTTCCACGCCGGGTGCTTGCAGTTCAAGTCGCCGGCGAGGATGGTGGCGCGCGTGGTGTCAACAAGCAGGGCCCGCAGCTCGGTAAGGTCCAGGCGAGCCGCGGGCGGCTTGTAGCAGGCGTAGATGTTGATGTCCTCGCCGGCTACGTGCAGCTGCACACCCAGGGCGTAGAAACTGCTAATAGACGGCAAGGGGAGTTCCTGGTGGACGACTCTTCGCCTCACTAGTACCGCCAGACCACGGTATCTTACGTGGGCCGACCTTTCATCCTTCCTGTATAAGTGATACCCCGGGACCCTGACCCTATCTTCGGGTCCTAGTAGGGTCTCACTTATAAGCGCCACGTCGATGTCCTGTTCCCTCAGGAGATGGCGGAGGGGGGCGACCTTTCCTCTAAGGCCGCGGGCATTCCAATGAATCACCCTTAATGGCCTAGCCATGATACAGGGTAAGCAGCGTGGCCAGGCCATCAAGGATGACCGTCTCGATGTTCTGACCCTGCCTGATGGCCTTGATAAGGTCCATCAATAACTTAATGGCGCAGGTCGTGAACTCTTTATTTTGTGGCTCGGATCTGGCTTCTTGTTTTGTTGTTGTAGCGCCGGAGGCGCCGCGGCTCGCTCTCTGAGCGAACTGTTTTAGTTCCGCTTGCTGCCGCGGCGCAGCGCCGGCGCTAGTCCGAGCGTCGGCGTTTGTTTCGACCTGCGCCTCGGTAGAGGCAGGGTCGGCGGCCTTGGGAATTTCTTCCTGTGTCGTCGGGGGGGGGGGGTTGGGTCTTCTTCCCCTTTCCTTTGCCCCCGCGCCCCTTCTTCCTCCTCCGCTTCGAGGAGGTGGCTTGGCTCTTGTCAGTGGGCCCGTTGGCTGCCGCCATAAGTGTGGCGCTCTGGGCCTCTGGTTCCACCATTTGCGGCCCTTCGGTGGCCGCTTGAGGCCGGCGCGCGGTGGTCGCCGTGATGGCGGCAGTCCCCGCTCGCTTGTTCCGGGTCTCCGCCTGGAACACGGGGCACTTGTTGTTGCACGCGGGGTGCGGGCCACCGCAGTTGACGCAGGTGGCCGGCTCCTCCCGCGGGCGCGGGCAGTCACGTGCCACGTGTTCCCCTCCGCATCGGACGCATGCGAGCGGTCGGTGGCACTGGTGCGAGCTGTGCCGGAACTTTTGGCACCGGTGGCACTGAGCGGGGCCACGTTTGCCCCGCCAAGCCTCTATCTTGACACCCCGCATGTACATAAACACGCTGGTGTCAAAGATAGCCCGGACGTCTGGCGTCTTCTTTAGTACTGCGTGGAACACGCAGCCGGGTCTTCCTTGTGCGCCCTTAATGTGGCGCACGTACTCCGGCTGGTATCCCAGCGTCCGGAGCTCCTCCTCGATCTCCTGGGGGTCCGTGTCCGGTGGCAGCCCCCTGATGGCGATCTTCAAATTGCGTTCCGCTGGCAGCGAGTAAGCGAACCACGAAACGCCGCTCTCCTTCTCCAGGCCAGTCAGGTACCGCTGGACCAGCCGGTACTCTTCCTCCGAGTCGGGGGTGAATCTCACCCCGCACCCGTAAGGCCGAGCATTCGGCGGCCGGCCCAGCTTGGCGGCGATGGCCCGGAAATGAGCGGCCCAGTTGGGTAGCTTCTCAACTACCAGCGGCGGGTATCTTAATTTCTTCGCCCCCGGCTTCTGCTTCGTCGTCTTCGTCGACGTCGGGGCGCCGGGGGTGGCAGCAGGGGGTGCGGTGACAGTCACAGGGGCAGGGGGTAAATGAGTAGCACTTACCCCTGATGTGCTGGGTCCGGGCGACTGCGGCGGCGGCGGCGGCGTACGCCGCGCCGCATCGGCGAAGGTGGGCGAGGCGGGCGCGGCCCGACCCCGCGGCGCGCGTTCGCGCTGTGGCCGCGGCGGGTCGAGACAATACCTCTTCGCCTCTTCTCCCTCGGCGGTCTCGTCCGAGCTTCTTCGTCGCCGCTGGGGTCTGGGCTCGAGTCGGAACTCAAACCCGAAACCGGGCGGCGGCGGTATCGGCGTTGACGGTGCCGGTGTATGCGGCGCGGAGGCTGCTCCATCCTCGGTGGGCCAACGCCCGGATCGCGGGGACGTATCTCGCGACACGTCATCGCGACCGGACGCGGCCGAGCCCACTGACGCCAGCGACATGCTCGACCCTACGCGCGAGGAGCATGCCGACAGCATGGCGGGCGAGTCGAGGGCGGAGGCCCTGGGGGGCGCCGGTGAATCGGGCGCCTGCGGCGACTGCATCGCCGACCGCTCCCACTCCGCCATCGCCGGTCCCGCCAGCGAGAGGCGGGGGCCGGGTGCGGCGGTGCGCGGAGCTGGCACAGCTTGTAGTTTTGGCGTCGCCGCCGGCGCAGCCCCGGAGGGCGCGGGCGGGGACGCGAAGCTTGGCGGCGCGACGGGGCGCGCCGGGGGTACGCGGGGGCGCGCGGGTGGTGCGGGTGGTGCGGGTGCGTGCGCGGGCAGCGCGGGCTGCGCCTGCTGCGCGGCGGCACGCATGGTCGGCGCGGTAGTGCGCGCAGGCGCAGCGGGCCGCGCAGCGGGCGCGGTCGTGCGCATGGGCGCAGGCACGCGCGCGGGTGGTGCGGTGGGGCGCGCTTGCGGCGCGCGGCCGGGGTTTGCGGCTGGTCCCGGGGCCTGTATGGGCACCGGGCGGAACGCAGCTGGGCGGATAGGTACCACGTGCTGTCGGCTCGTCGACGGCGCCGGCGCAACGCGCGCAGGCGCCGATGACGTCGGTGGGCCGGCAGCTACTGCGGCTCCCGTACCCCCCCCCTCTTCTTCCTCCTTCCTCCTTCTTCTTGGGTCCGGCCGTCGGCGCACCGGACGACGTCTGGCCGATGTTCGGCATAGACGCCGTCCGATCCAGCGCCGGACGGAGCTCCTCGGACCCGGCATCGCGGCCCAAAGAGCCGCGCTTGCCAGGTTTCGACATCGCGGGTGCGTGGCCTCCGCGACCGCTGCGGCGGGGATCCGCCGGGCAGCGAGGTGGGCTCCCCCTGTGTTCGCACGAGTGCCCTAGGGAGCTCGCGCAAACACAAGTTGAGCGGGGTTAAAAAACTTCGCGGTCCGCGCGGAAATAACTAGTTCGCGTAGGTGAACAACTAGCTACGAGTAGCCACTAGCCGATCCTGTGCAGCACAAACGAGTGCGCTCAGTTATAAAGGTTTGTCCCCACTACGCACTCGCCCCACAACAACTCTGTCCAATGGCATACGGAAATACGTCATCGTGTTTACTTGATACAAAATACTAAAATGTGCCAAATCTAATAGATCCACATTATAACTCACATTATAAATCGAATAATACAACAAGAATAATTGTCTTAAATAAACAATAGTGATTTCACAAAGTTAATCGTTTTAAAATCAAAGTAACATGTCATCAATTGGTTTGAACAAAACCATCGGTTACAACTATCAAAATAAGTTGCTAAAATCAATTAGCGCGTACACTGAGTACTCAATAAATTATGCTCCGAATTAATAGACAATAATTGATAGTAAAATCACTTCATATATATATACAACATTATTTTTAGTATATGCGAAACCCGAAACACGTGTCTAGTATTTTTATGTAAAGAATCTATGTACAAAATTTCAAAACTGTATCATGAATAATCACCAAGTTATAAGCTTGTTATGTTACCTGTTTGTCCGTCCAAAAACATGGTCTCCCCCACCGCGTGCCTAAACGTACCGCGCGGCGATTGTATTGTAATTAACTGGTGATAACATTTTCCATCACACTTGCAGGCTTTGGACTGTCGTAATGGTCAAGTGTAGGTAGTTATTATAATGTACTTTATTCGTAAATAAATGCAGCCGTAAGCTACGAATAAGTAATTACTTATTCGTAAGCGGGTCATTCCGCGGAAATCCAGTAACGGCGAATATATCCTAATAATAAATTAAATATCATAGCTGCATTCTTTTTTTACTTTATATGACAATTCTTACATGTTTTTACGTATGGCACCGCTATCTAAAAAAGTATAACACCTTTATTTAATTTATTATTGCAATCAACACGCACCAAATGTCCTTACCATTTCCAAACAAAAGTCGGCCTAATTGCGCGGAATGGCCCAAGCCGTAAGTGATACAATGTAGTCAATGCGATTTGTTCAAAGTGGATGAAAAGTGTTAAACATCGCATTACTTAACCACAGCAGGCTGTAGGTACAAATAATAACTTTCTACAATTAACCATCTTGGCGTGTTTAAAAATGTTAATCATCACGGCAAAGCATTGTGTTCCACGATACTCTGATTGCTCCTCGTATCGACGCACTGCCAGGGATACGTTATCACTGTTATCGTTGTTTCTGTGTACTGGACGTTTGTGTATGAGGAAGTCATGGTTACACGACACTTTTTACATACGATAGGTAAGTACACGATCAACCGAAACACAACTCGGCGGCCGCGCGCTCGCTATTATGCAGTTGGACCCACGCGACACGTGCGTGCCAACCAGTGGTACCCGGGTGACTGAGGTTGCTGCACCCCCGCCCCGGTCGCCCCGCTCGCTGTGCGTCCGCGCCGCGCCATTGTGCGCGTATGGTAGATAACTACCTACTTAGTCGCTCCTCGGGGCACAGTATAATATACTCGGGGTGTCCAACTATTAACCTTTTTTAAATATTTTTGGGCCAAAATATAACATGGGGTAAAAATTATTGGAATCGATTCAGTTACTTATTCTGAACAAACTATATTCAGGTTTCGCATATACTAAAAATAATGTTGTATAAATAAAAACAAAAGGCCTGACTGACTGACTGACTGACTCATCAACGCCCAGCCCAAACCCTTGGACCTAGAAAGCTGAAATTTTATATAATGGTTCGCTTTATAATTTAGACAAGGAATAAGGAAGGGTTTTTTGAAATTCAACCCCTAAGGGAGTTAAATAGGGGATGAAAGTTTGTATGAAAGTCCGTCAGTTTTAAAGTTAGGATCTTCAAATTTTGTGTTTAGGCTGATGACTAAAAATTAATTTATACGTGTCTCAGCGTTTTTGATAATTCCACTCCCAAAGGGTTAAAATGGGGATAAAGTTGTGTATGAAAGTCCGTCAGTTTAAAAGTTAGGATCTTCAAATTTTGTATTTAGACTAATGATTGAAAATTAAATTATACGTGTCTCAGCGTTTTTAATAATTTCTCCCCCAAAGGGGGATGAACGACCTGACTGAAATATCAACGCACAGTCTAAACCGCTGGTCCTAGGGACATGAATTTTGGAGGGTGTGTTCTTTATGAAGAGTAGGTATCGAATAAGAAGGGGTTTTTGGAAATTCAACCTTTAAGGGGGTGAAAAGGGGGGATTTTGTTTGTATGAAAAATCCTATTTCTTGAGTTAATAACTTTCAAACTTGCCACGAATACTTATCTAAGTAAATTATAAAGTTTAGATTTTTTCGTTTTTCTAAAATACCCCCTAAAGAGGTATTGGGGGGTGTCAAAATTTGTATGGAAGAATTTTAACGCCCTGTCCGATTCACTTGAAACTCAGTATTTATACTAAGGACTAAACATTATTAATAAATTAAGTTTTAATTATGTTTTAAGCAAATAAAATATTATTATTATTATCCTTTATTTCATTATGTACATATAAATTATATTTTTAAATATTAGTATAAAAAATATATAAAAACATTTAAAAATATAAAAAATAATAGCCCACCGGTATCGGGAACAGGGTCCAAGCTACCGGCGGTCAGGGCTCCAGAGAGAGGAACCTCCTGACAATGCGAGCCGTGTCCAGAAGTACCGCTTTCTGAATCAAGCCCTTGATCCAGCTGCCCAACGTGAGCCTCCTCAGGTGTTGGTCATTATTATTATTAATAATGTGTATCAGGGTTTTTCGAAAATCTACCCCTAACTGTGTGAAAAGAGGTAGTTAATTTTAAAGGGGAAGATTTTACTGCGTGGCTTGATTAGCTCGAAAATTGGTATAAATAAACTTTGAGTCAAGTTATGAACACAACTTAAACGATTTTTCAAAATTCCACCCCTGTAGGGGTGAAAAGCGGGATACAGTTTATTTGAAAAATCCGATTCCTTTGTTATATAAACTTAAAAATAGGCCCAAATACATACTTATTTATCTAAATGAATTATAAAGATCATACCATCATACATTTTCGAAACTTTAAGAGGAAAGTACGAATTTCACGCGGACGAAGTCGCGGGCAGAAGCTAGTATGATATAATTACAAAACCTCTAATATTTACAAGATATAACAACTGAACCTATAATTTTATTTGATATAATGATCAGTTGATACAGCCCACTGACAGACAGACTGACGTACGGACAGCGGAGGCTTAGTAATAGGATCCTGTTGATACTGTTTGGGTAAGGAACCCTAAAAATGATATGCTCTGCTTCGTTAAATATAGCGAACGCCATTCACGATTATATCGCCCGTTGATCAACATGAAAACAATATATCTACTGTGTATTTTATTCTATTCTAATAAATTAGTTTCAACTTTGACAATAAATACAAAATTTATATCAACCGGTTCTGATATTCGAGATAATAAAGTTGTGACGAATGGTGTCGAAGATGCTGTCCAGGCAACAACGTTCAAAGACGGTGTTAACGTTGTTTTGGAATATCAAAGTGATAAAGATGTCAGAGAAGTGAATAACGCTCATAAAGTGTTTAAGCGTGTACCCACTATGGTGGTCCTTGGAGGCGGATGTCCCAAAGAAGCAGGGAGGTTCGGAAAGACTTGTCAAACGTTTGACGATTAATCTGCACTCAACATCATATTCTGCCCAGCCCTTTCCCTACTGTGTTGGGGTCAGGATCCAGTCTAACCGAATGCAGCTGAATTCTAATATTATACATGGTGTTACTGCCTATCGGACCTCCACAACTCAATTACTGGATAACACGAAAATCAGGAAGTGATGACATTAAAACAGCAGTATAGGAAATTTAAAACAAGCTTGAAGTTTGAATATTATAACACAACCAACTTTGGATTCCCGCAGAGCAAAACTGGTTGAATATTGAGTGCCTGGGCTTTCTGCGGGATGATTCGGCATACCACGTCATATCAAAGAGTCCTTCGGGCTGCCGAAGCACGCCCTGCCGTGCTGTGCCGCGACGCGACGTCAGTCAGCGCCGGCCCTTATTGAAAAAATCCGAAAACCGTTTTGTAGTTATTACGTATATACCTACATATTTGTACGGAACCCTTGGTGCGCGAGTCTAACTCGCACTTGAGCAGTTTTTTTGCTATAAGTACCATATATAATTATGTTCATATACATTTAGTAAAAATCCTTTATTTTGACATTACAAACAGAACTTTCAATTTTATTTATTAAGTGTAGATAGATTATTATTTGTTTGTATAGATGTATAGGTAACATTCGGAGAGGCTTGTGGCTAAGTAATAACAGCCGCGCGGTTCGATCGAACAGGTTAAGCTACACTTGCCGCGGTTGGTCCGTGGATGGGTGACCGTCTTTACATATCAAGACCCCCTCCGTGGCTCGGAAATCACATTAAGCTGTTGGTTCCGGCTGTCATTCGGGTCCAAAAGTCTGACAATTAGTCTTGCCAAGGGGTGTCCTATTATATCCAGTAACTGGGTTGTGGAGGTCAGATAGGCAGTCGCTCTATGTAAAATACTGGTATTCAGCTGCATCCGGTTAGACTGGAAGCCGAACGCAACATAGTTAGGAAAAGGCTAGGCAGATATTATTATTCAACCAGAAATGAATATACACGGTGTCCCTGGAAGTATGGATCAAATCGAATAGGGGCGTGGGCAAGGTCATTTCCAAACTTTTTAACCCTGAGAATGTCAGTGAATTTTTTTACGGTTCAAAATTTATGACCGATTTTAATTTTTTTGTCAATCACTTCGCTTAGAGTTCAAAGAAATTAATCACAATAAAATACTATCTATCTAAAAAAAAAAAATTAATAGCCCTGATAGTTTTCACGAATTCGATCTTTCTTCTCTTTTTTTTTTTTTTTTGCTAAAACGTTTGGAAATGACCTTGCCCACGTCCCTATTCGATTTGATCCATACTTCCAGGGACATCCTGTATAACCTAGACTCATCTCCAAGGTCGACCACTTAGCAGGGCCATAAATGATCAGTTATATTGCACAATCAATGTTTTTGACCGTTTAATGTTAATTTTGAAGATTGCGCAATTATTGAACTAAAGTTTGATCGAGTTTAATTTAAAAAATCTTAGGAGATTGGTGACCATTTTATGACGAGTATGCGTTGGTTTATGGATTTGTCTACAACGTCACAGAGAGGACTTGGCAAAGGAAAAAAAACATTCGGGTATTGCCATGGCCTCACTCCCATCGAGCACGCATGGTACAAGAACATTAAATTTTTTTTTTTATTTAATATTGTAAAACATGAAACGTTTATTTTCTCTTGACTGTACTTACCTATCAAAAATAGTAACCTAGCATAAAGTGGACAAGACAATGTTTAAAACAGAAGACGAACTAGCAGGGGATCGAGGAGGGGGGAGGAGGGGGGGGGGGCGCAGGGGATGAGACCGGAATAAATCACTAAAAGTGACGTCATGGTCTTTTAGTGTCAGCGGCCGGTGTTCTTAGACTATGCCCCCGGTCAAGTTGAACGAAGTATCGCTTAAAAGCGAGAGAACTTGCTTACGTCTGTGTTTGAAATAATCGATCTGAAGTTTAAAGTAATGATTAAATAAACCGTCCGTCCGTCCGTTTTTCCTTTTGAGGTACGGAACCCTAAAAAAGGACGATCAGTTTTTACCGAAATTGACAATTTTCCATAAAAACCTAATTCGGAATGTTACGAATATTTTAAAATAAAAAATCGGTCCAGTCATTCTCAAATGATGTGCTTACCAACGACCATCATTTGATTTTTATAAATAAACATAGGTGGCATTTAAAGAGCAGAGTTCAATGTCACATCATTTACATATTGTGCCTATATAACTGACATAACTTTAGTCATTCGATGAGACGGAGAAAGAGCCTGAAGGCGTGTGTCCGTCATGGAGCTCAATGTATTTAGTTTTATAATATATTCACTAAATATATTGACGATAACGTCAAACATCGTTTATTCAAGTGCGCTAAGTATTGATAAAGAAGTAAAAGAAGCCAATCCGACACTGATATGGAATGCTGAAGTGAAAGAACCAATGGAAGAACAAGAAACAGAGGACGGGGGTGATTATGGAATCAAAGTCAAGGTTCCGAAAAACGGAGGGATTGTGACTAGTGATGATAAAGATACAGACAAATTCCCTGGAGGTGAGTCTAAAAATAGCAAAACACTAAATCTATCTATATACTACCATCATCTGCCTAGCCTTTTTCCCAACTTTGTTGGGGTCGGCTTCCAGTCTAACCGGACTAGTATTTTACGAGTATATGGAGCGACTCATCAACATAGTTGGGAAATAGCTAATAGGCAGATGATGAATCGATTGTTCATGTACGTTTGCCCCGCTCGGCCCCCCAGAATTTGCGATTTAGGTGTGCACCAATGCAATGTACTCGCCTCTAGGAGTATATGTACCGGTTTCTTTTTCAATGTACCTCTGTACTTTTGAAGAAATATGCAAAAAAAGGGGGCCGTGCCAGCCAAACGTTTTCAGCACGGCCCCCGTGTAACTTGAAAAATATATAGCGTAAAAAAAGTTTCATAAACTCAAGGAATGTACTTTATTAACACGTTCTATGTACCGTAACAGATATTGTGAATTCGTAATAACAAATAATATAGATAGGGGGCCGTGTTGAAAAAAAAGAAACAAGAAAATATCTAAAAAAGACAAAACAACCTTAGCCAAGAACTATTAAAAAGTAATTCATGTTTGGCAAAAAACATATGTACCGCATTGATTTCTCATACAACTTGCTAAATAAAAAAATAAACCAATTTTAGTTTATTCAGCACGGCCCTCTATAGTTGCCTATATCTTTTTAAATACGACATGTTTGTTTACAAAATTCGACTTCCTGAATTATGTATTGGAATACATTCGTTCCAAATAAATTGCGATTATGGTGTATTAGTACTCTAAAAGATAAATTAGATCAAAAATATCCTAACATACAACTGATGGGGTGACCATGGTTCCATAAAATAGGTACATATATTCTATACCTATATTAATGAAATTATGTGACTAAATTGAAATAAACATTCTTATTTTACAATTTGTTTTTTTTTTCTTCAAAATTAATATTCCATAGGTACCATTGATAGGTACCTAAACGTAGGTTAAATTAGTTGCCTGTGATTATTCCAAATAATTAATGTGATTAATGTAAGTAATATTATTGTAATGTAGGTAAGGTTCAATCAATGTGATTTGTTGGAAACCTATCTTTGATTTTTTAAGCCTTTTGAGCTCTGTAGTGTTAGTGACACATAGTTTTTCTGCGATTAAATAAAATAAAAAATAAAAAGCTTTATTGACACAAAAATATTTTACAAAATGATTTTAGCAAACAGTAGGTACAATTCTGCAATTGACACAATTCGATTGACCACTAACACCTAAACTAGGCCGAGCCTGTACCTTAGGCGTTAGATCTTCCCGTGTAACTATCTACAGACGTGTACATTAAGATCCAATTGTATATTGTAAGCAACTTTTGCACATTAAACCAATACAATAAATAATACTAACTAACATAATAAAATACAGATTAAACTGCGGGTACTCTTAGTGCTGGTATAATGTAATAGAAATATTATAACTAATTTGTTGACATATTCATTATACAATTTTTCCAAATACCGTCAACTTAAAAAAACAAATAGTTTGACCACTGAATGTATGAACTTGCGACTTTTAAATATTTTTTTTTTTCTATTTTGATTACTTATGTTATTTTATTTAAATTGATTTCATTGTTTTAGGGACATTAGGTACCGTTTTAATTATTATTTTTATATTGTTTATTATTATTTTATTTATTTATTCAAAGGTTTCTATTGTGGGTTAATAAGTAAATTTTCAATTTCTAGATATGTTTTTGATTTTAGCCAGGTTATTAACAGTTTTTTGCAAGAGTGTTTATTTAGCTGGTAGAATTTGATAATTTTATTCAATTTGTTGTATAGCATTGGCCCTAAATAACACTGGAATTTGTTTATAAAGGATGTGTTATACGGAATTGTAGAACATACTCTCCCTAAATGTCTATTATTCATTATTTCTTTATTATAATTAAGTTTACTATGTTGGGCCATTATAATTTCTTTAATAAATAGCTGCCGAACTGTCAAAACATCACATTCTGAGTACAAGTTAATAGTGGGATATCTATAAGGCTTGAACATCATAACCTTAAGCAACGCTCGCTGTGCTCGCTCCAGTTTCATAATATGTGTTTTACGCGCTCCCCCCCATGACGTAATACAATAAGATATTATTCCATAGGTAAACGTAACTAATCTGAAATGTAACGAAACTGTAATTTAATTGTAATGTACCGTACATCAATCCGTGTGATTTATTGGAAATATATCTGTGATTTTTTTTAAGCCTTTTGAGATATTTAGTCTTAGCGACACTTGTTGTTTTGTTCGATATGCGAACTACCTACTACTATTATAGTTATCGTTAATACAGATTACGATATTTTTGATTTGTTTATTTTATTAAAGATTTACTCAATTTATGCAGATTTTTTTTTTTTTTTAATCAATTCTCACGTGGAATCATGGTCACCCCATCAGTTGTATGTTAGGATATTTTTGATCCAATTTAACTTTTAAAATACTAATACACCATAATCGCAATTTATTTGGAACGAATGTACTCCTATACATAATTCAGGAAGTCGAATTGTAAACAAACATGTCATATTTAAAATGATATAGGCAACTATAGAGGGCCGTGCTGAATAAACTAAAATTGGTTTATTTTTTTTAATTTAGCAAGTTGTATGAGAAACCAATGCGGTACATATGTTACTTGGGGTACATATTTGAATGTCGAACATTAAAATACCTACGTGTAAAATGTCAACGTTCAAAACATCGAAAAATATCGGTTATATCATAATATCGAAAATTGTTATACCTAAGCATAAAATGTCTAACATTGAAATGCCGAGTTATAAAAATATCTAATGATTAAAACAATCGATAATCATTATACCTAAGTTCAAAATGTAAACATTCAATACACTTTAGTTCATTATACTTACGTTAAAAATACCTACTAGTTAAAATATCGAACTTGCAGACAGGCATGGTTGCAGGATGCAAGAGAGAGCGAACGGCACCCGGGTGTTAGGTTAGGTTACTTTAAACCCTTTACACAGAAATAGGGGCCCCGCGTAGCGGGGCTCCGTCGACATAAGATGCAAGAGCGGGCGCGGCCTACAAATGTGTTTTTATTAAGTTATTTATTATGTGAAAATAATATTACTTAAGCATGCAGAGTGCAAGCGAGCATGCATCATGCAGCAGGCATGGTTTCTGTCACGGCTCCGGCGCTGCGGGGAACCGGCGGTTCCGCCTCGCCCCTCTGCGCCTACGCGGGCTTAAATTACACTCTAGGGGTAGGGCAGACAAGACCACGTGGAATCGGTTTTGCAGCGATTTGTTTCTGTCACAAATTTTTGTAGCACAACATATAAATAGATATCGATATTTAGGACATTCGATACTCTGTACTTCGATATTTACATCATTAGATAATCTGTACTTCGATATTTAAGCCTTTCGATGTCATGTTTGTCGATAATTAGATTTTAGATATTGGACGTAGGTTGTCTAACCATTCGACAATATAAACTTACAGTACCCGGCGATAAATATTGCACATCGATTTTTGGAAAGAGACAATCGGCTAATTTCGGCTTCGTAGAGCGTTATCTCTGTCGCACGAAATACAAACAGTCCGGTATCTATTAGGAGCTGTTAAAACAATTATGATTTGCTTCTTTTGATAATTCTTTTTATTCTTTGTATAAAATACACCAATTTTTCTATAAATGATTGCTTTAGGTTGGGTTAAAATAAAAAGGTTCCCCTATTTTTCCTAAAGACGCCATAGTACAACTTTAAATTATTTAAATTTGGGGGTGTTAACAACTCTAGATATATATTTTGAACTGGACGCGACCGCACTCTATCGCACTTGAACAACGGCTGACAAAACGTCAATTAACGTCACATAGGTAGTGTGCGACAGAGATAACGCACTACGAAGCCGAAATTAGCCGATTGTTTCTTTCCAAAGGTCGATGTGCAATATTTATCGCCGGGTACTGTACGTTATTTTAATTTTCGGTTTTATGGTCGTTCGATATTTAAATTTTCGAAATTCAAATATGTACCCGTTACTTGCCAAACATGAATTACTTTTTAATAGTTTTTGGCTAAGGTTCTTTTGTCTTTTTTAGATATTTTCTTATTTCTTTTTTTTCAGCACGGCCCCCTATCCACGTCTATATATTATTTGTTATTACGAATTCACAATATCTGTTACGGTACATAGATCGTGTTAATAAAGTACATTCCTTGAGTTTATGAAACTTTTTAACCTCTCTGCTCGACAAAATTTTGACATAATATGACACACCAGCTGACTCGACGGGGTGTTGCGAATTACGTCATGATAATCAGAAATTTACTTTAACTTTCAGCATTCGAATTTATTAAGAAAACTGTGTTACCGCGCCTTATCTATACTTATAATAAATCTGTAGAGAGGTCAATTCTGTACATGAAATATATTTTCAAAATAACTATCAGGGGGTGATTAGTGATCGATACTGATGCGAAAAATGCAATCAGTAAAATTTTTGTCTGTCTGTCTGTCTCTCTGTCTGTCTGTCTGTCTGTCGGTCTGTATGTTCCTTATAGAAACAAAAACTACTGGACGGATTTTAACGAAACTTGGTACAATTATTCTTCATACTCCTGGGCAGGTTATAGTATACTTTTCATCACGCTACAATCAATAGGAGCAGAGTAGTGAAGGGAAATGTTGGTAAAACGGGAGAAGTTACTCCATTTTTTAAGCTTCCGTCGCGTGTGCAGCCTTAATGGTTAAAGTTACATAGAAATCATGTATGACGGAAATATTCTAGATAAAATTGTCTAAAAAATATCCCGCAACAGCATATGTCTATCTTTTATGGTTGACTCACAATAACACGTGTAACTCCTGATAGCTTAGCAGTTCGGAGCATTCTGATTATATTTGTTTACTCTTACGTTTATAATACTCTCACTCATCCCTAATTTAAAAAATTTAACATTATTACCTATTCAATAAAAAAAGAATCATAGAAATCGGTATAGAAACACCAAACTTATACATGTAATAAGCCATCGCGCCGTCACACGTCTGAATCATGCTATAAGGATTATATTTGTGTACGGTTGCCGCGCTCGACACTGGTCGCGGTAGTGTATAAAAAGGCGGGAGGTCCGAGAGCGTCAGAGCGAGCTTCATTCAATATTTGGCTGTTGATGCGTTCAGAGCGTTCGACCTTATTGACAGACAATAATTGATATTGAGAAACCGTGCTTATCAGCGCGACTTTTAGTCTTTAAATTGTTTATTTGAATTTCTTTTGTTGTTATTTTGTAAAATAGGTATGAGTTGTTTTGGTAGTGTTTAAATATTCATTCAAATTAAAAATTATTAAGCGTAGGTACTTTTATTAATTAAAGTAGGTAGTTATAGGTATTTATTTTGAAATTTTACACAATGGTTCCCTTTATAATGTAGACAAGGAATTAGGAAGGATTTTTTAAATTCAACCCCTAAGGGAGTTAAATAGGGGATGAAAGTTTTTATGAATGTCCGTCAGTTTTAAAGTTAGGATCTTCAAATTTTGTGTTTAGGCTAAAAATGACGACTAAAAATTAATTTATACGTGTCTCAGCGTTTTTGATAATTCCAACCCCAAAGGGTTAAAAAGGGGGATGAAGTTGTGTATGAAAGTCCGTCAGTTTAAAAGTTAGGGTCTTCAAATTTTGTATTTAGGCTAACGATTGAAAATTAATTTATACATGTCTCAGCGTTTTTGATAATTTCTCCCCCAAAGGAGGATGAACGAACTGACTGAAATATCAACGCACAGTCTAAACTGCTGGTCCTAGGGACATGAGTTTTGGAGGTTGTGTTCTTCGTGCAGAGTAGGTATCGAATAAGAAGGGGTTTTTGGAAATTCAACCTTTAAGAGGGTGAAAAGGGGGGATTTTGTTTGTATGAAAAATCTTATTTATTGAGTTAATAACCTTGAAACTTGGCACGAATACTTATCTAAGTAAATTATGAAATTTGGAATTTTTCGTTTTTCTAAAATACCCCCTAAAGAGGTAATGGGGGGGTGTTAAAATAAGTATGGAAGAATTTTAACGCCCTGTCCGATTAACTTGGAACTCAATATTTATACTAAGGACTAAAAATAATTAATAACGTGTATCAGGGTTTTTCGAAAATCTACCCCTAACTGTATGAAAAGAGGTAGTTAATTTTAAAGGGGAGGATTTTACTGCGTGGCTTGATTAGCTCGAAAATTGGTATAAATAAACTTTGAGTCAAGTTATGAACACATATTAAACGATTTTTCAAAATTCTACCCCTGTGGGGGTGAAAAGCGGGGATAGTTTCTTTGAAAAATCTGATTCCTTTGTTCTATAAACTTAAAAATTGGCCCGAATACTTATTTATTTAAGTTAATTATAAAGATCATACCAACATTCATTTTCGAAACTTTTAGAGGAAAGTACGAATTTCACGCGGACGAAGTCGCGGGCAGAAGCTAGTTTGTAAAATAAGTTTGTGGCAAATATCTTTAACTATATGCTGAAGTCGGTAAAACCGCGTCATTCTACTGTGAAAGTTGTATAAAATAGATATTACTACACCTATCCAAAAGGTAGACACCTCAAAATCGCTGAAAATATGTACATAAACCATCTAATCTCTTGATGAAAATATGCAAAAGGGAAAAATAAAGATATTGTCATTCTCTCTGCATTCTTACTTTTACCATTTTTCATACATAAAAAACATGATCAAATCTTAATAAAAATTACTAAAAATTGTGGTGCGACGTGACACCTCTTAGTGCTGACCATCCACCCAATTTTCTTATTCCGATTCAAAAATGTCATAAAGCCTAATCGATAATCGGTATTTAAAAAAAAATAAAAAAATTGTAGAGACTGAATCAAAACTCTTTGGTATATTTTATCATGAATTAATAGTTTTTTGAAATATATTCATTTTAATAAGTACAAACATGTACAGTGTGGATAGGGGTGTAACTTTTTATGGTTCCCTACGTCCGAATGAAAAAACGGAACCCTTATAAGATCACTCGTATGTCTGTCTATAGGTTTGTTACAATCGATTTGTTTCGAATCTACTGGACCGATGAAGTTGTCATTTGGTACACATATAAATTTCTGTGACACAAATACGGACGTGTAACATGAATAAATTAATTATGAATATGGGGTCACTTTTTGGGGTCACATTACATAAAAAAAATACCATTATTATAGTTTCAAACTCAAATCGGTCCCGCCTGCTTCCAAATTTTATTTTATTTAAAATGGACTTGTTTTTAGCTTTTCAGTTAGTTAAGGATGCAGTCGGGTTTTTTAATTTTTCTAATTACTTACTTTTTTTTATTTCCAGCTTTTTAGTTCACAAATGTGAAAGATGTGTTTCGCAGACGATTTAGTTCTTGATACGTGTTTTTTACGATTTGTTACTTTGAATTACCTTTAACCATATAAGTTGTATATAGTTTTGTAATCACTTTTTAAAACCCTTTATTTTGATACCCCACTCGATAGGTATTGAGAAAAAAAAAATATTGAAGGCATAATATGGCGCCAAAAATCCGCCATTTTGTTTTTTTTTTTTTCATATGCCCAGTGACACTCTCACAGTAAATACGAATCTAACGACACCTCTCAAGCTAAACTCCATCGAGCCGTTCAGGCCGCAGAGCGTGCCAAACAATTATACATACTTACATACTCTCGAAAAACATAACCCTCCATCTGGCGCAGTCGGGTAAATAGTAGATTGTTATACAAGGGTCGAAAGGAATCTATTTAATTGAAATATTAGAACAATTTGTGTGCTATTTTAAATATGGAACACACCGCGTCACTGCCGCGGGCCGTCCCGCTTGATAGGTTTTTATTTCACACTGGCTGTTTATACACTCACAAGACCGCAAAATTTTTCTTAATTATGTAAAAATTTCGTAGCTGACTACTTAACCAATTTAGTGCTATTTTTAAATTCATTCCCGACCTAGAGAGGGAAGCAATTACTATGAGTCTTTCCCGCCTTAAGGTGGGAAGCAACGTCTTCCACCCGCTATTCGGATCAAACAAATACTACTTTCCGAGTATGAGAAATGAAAAAGCTTTGCTTACTGTAAGTACCGTGTGATATATCAAATGAAAGGGTTTGTCGTGAGGGTCACAAACATATTTTTTAATAACTAAAAAAAAGTTACTTATTATTCTATTAAATAGAAACAATATATCTGAAACAACAGGCTAAAATAAAAAAAATAAAAACTACAAAATATAGTTCTGTGATTATTCTAGATTCCAAGAGATCCTATCAGACGTCTGGTCTTCAAATAATATAGCAAATCTCTCATTCTGTACTGCGTACATACTTACATTTGGTCACAGTCAAAATATGTTCGGGACGTTATATTCAATTTAAAGTTGGTATTTTTAAATGTTATGCTTAAAACACTTTTTATAAGAAGTCGGTTAAAAATAAGATTTTTGGAATTTTCAATCTCAATAGTAAGAAATGCTCAAGATGTTATTCCCCATAAGAAAACAGTAGGACTTTTCTTTTCTGGCTGGCACTTTAATTTTTGAGTAGGTACCTTATGAATGATGGGTTTATGAAAAACAAACTTATTTTGGCAGTCGATCAAATTAATGATGATGTACATTGTGCATGCGTGAATATTCAACCCTAACGGAACCTTTCACTGTGAGTGGTCCGACATAAACATGGAAAGTTTTTTTTTAAATTTCGTTGGGAAACTACCACAGAAACAAACAATTACTATTACTCAAGTAAACTAATAGAAAGAAAAACTACCAAGCTCATAAAACTAACAATACATATTAAAATGTAAAGTGATTGCGGAATACGCAATTTATACAATTAATTTATCATCATTCCCAAACTTCTGCTCAGCCTACCTAAAAAATGTATACTGGGCATTCTGTAGCAGACTATTAGAAAAGTATCAAAAATAAATACTTAATTGTAAAATAAATAAAAATAATTTTATACGGCGAGCGCATTCGAAGATAAATTCAAATATGGAAACAATTCGGCGCGAAATTCAATAAATGACTATGGTCTAAGGTCCTCAGTGTTATTGACTCAGTTCAATTGAATGTCCAAAAAACTATTAAAATTACATTAGAAAAGCATAAATCATTATTATAAACAATGCTTATTGTATTTAATGCTTAAAATAATTTTATTTCAATTTCTGAGTATCGATTTCCGATATTCGACATATTAATTACCCGAGTCAATCGAAATTAAAAAAAAAATCATTTTGCATAATCGCTTTCGCACATCATTACGATAAAAAAAACAATCATGGACGGCGATTTTGAACACAAATTGAGTAGTGGTAATGAATAATACGTGTTATTCGACCTGTGTTTCAATATTACATTAAGATTTGGGCATTTTCGTGTTGTTAATAACATTTACAATAATATTTGTCACATTTTAAATCTTATCTACTTGTGTGTGTGTGATATTTGTGAAAAGTAAAAATGTAAACACGCACTATTGGCGCGAAACTTCGACATTAGATATCAAAAAACTTCATTACCACTACTTATTTTAACTTGAACAATGGATGTATTCGTCAAATAATTAAATTATGTATTATTCACTGCCCCTGTGGTGGAGTTTGGATGTTCGAAATCCCCAATTTTTATGTTTTTTAGCCTCGACCACCACTGTCAACAAAATGGCGACTATCGCATTTACAGACTTGAATTTTATAAAGGTAAAGTAATAAGCTTGCGCGCTAAATATGAAATATTTAATGGCGTTAACATATGAGTTTTTTATCCAACTCTCTTAATTAACGCACATTCATAAGGTTTGATGGGTAGCTTAATAAATATTTACATAATCAATGTAGGGTGTCGTATGTCGTAATTCTTGGGTCCTAAAGGGGTCATTACCGAGCCGGCGGAGGTTTGTGTGTTCGGGTCCTAAAGGGGGCGCTACCGAACTATACGGTTAATACGCTATATATTTTTCAAGTTACACGGGGGCCGTGCGGAAAACGTTTGGCTGGCACGGCCCCCTTTTTTTGCATATTTCTTCAAAAGTACAGAGGTACATTGAAAAAGAAACCGGTACATATACTCCTAGAGGCGAGTACATTGCATTGGTGCACACCTAAATCGCAAATTCTGGGGGGCCGAGCGGGGCAAACGTATATGATTGTTCGGCGCAATCATAAGTCCATCATCTTTATAACGCGAAGAGGAGCCTTATGATATAATCAGTTGAAAAACTTAATTTCGCATAAACGCAGAATTTCGTCGTTAAAATCGTCATGCATACATTATTATAAACTAGCTGCGCCCCGCGTTTTTACCCGCGTTAATGTCGATCCCTTGGGAATATCGGGATAAAAAGTAGCATACCATACAAAATTGTATCAAAATTGGTCCAGCCGTTTAAGCGTGAAGAAGTAACAAACATATAAACACATACACACACACAAACTTTCGCCTTTATAATATTAGTGTGATAGTGTGATTGAAGTCGCTTTTCGTGTTATCGTGTTAGTCTGTGAAACCGCCTTGTTCTTCTAAACTCCGCAACAGATTTGCAGTCTTCACCATCATTTTATAATTTAATCCGGACGGTCTATGTCTTACATCACTGATCTCTCTTCGGTCGTGTCGGATCGCCGGACCATGGGATTGTGAGAGTGATGGAAGAGAGAGTGTATGTTCAGCAGAGGCCTATGTTCAGCAAGTCTGTAGTGAGTGAAACTGTGGATGATGATGATGAATTTGGACGAATAATTTAAAATTTAACTCGAAGTAAGCCTGAGGAAAGACATATGCTACTTTTTATCAATACCTACACCACGCGGGAGAAGCCGCGGGCTGAAGCTAGTTCCAAATATGTTCAGTCTTGCCACTAACTCCATATTTCTTTTACCAAATATTCATTATTTTTCAGTGCCACTATCAATTCTGGAGCAACTACCAGAATTTGATGCATGCTTGCCACCATATCAATGTCATACTGACCATTGGCCTTGGTGCGAAGTTGTCAATGGCACCGTGCGCTGCATTTGCATTCGGAAATACTACAGACCTTGGCCAATATGCAAACCAACGTGTACTATCGACTCTGACTGCGACGCAGACATGGGGTGCTTCTACGACCGGTGCCGAAAGGTGTGTACCGGGTATTGCGGCACCAATGCACAGTGTGACGGCATCGACCACAAACCTCACTGCTCGTGCCCGCCTGGTTTAGTCGGTGATCCGCCGTACGTCGAATGTCATAAAATGAATCAAGGTAATTAATTATTATAGTTATCATTTTTATCTGCCTTGTTCTAGTATTGCCGCGGTTTCTTTCGCGTGAATTTAATTAAACGTGTTATAAAGTAAATTTAGAGAGGGGTGCACAACGTGCCCGTAGACGAACGATTTGGCAAAGTCGTCGGGCGCCCTTTTTTCGTAGAAACGGTCAAAATTAGGTAAATACAAATGACGCTAGTTCAACGCTTTGCCAACTTTCTTCGTGTTGTGAACTTCGCGATGAATGAATTGCTTATCGGGCGTGCGCTAAAATTGATACTTTAATTTTCTTATTATACTTATTAATAATTTTTTGGAAAAAAAAAATCAGGAACGACGGATAATTCGTGTCTACTTGAAGGCAATAAATTGGTTGCACTGTCTAAGGACATAGTTACACGATTTTTTCAGGAATTTAATTTGTGAAATGACAATTTACAATGATTACTGCGCTCACACATAAAGAAATAGCTAAAACATGTAACCGTTTCTTTCCGAAGATCAACCTGCAGAGATCTAAGCCCGCTTCTTTATGTGAGCACCTTAACACACGATTAACCACAGTCTGAATGATTTTGAAGGATATTGCTTATGATAAGCAATATCATGGATATGGATAAGCAGCTTATTCATTGCTTCATAATTATTCGAAAATTATTCGAAAAGGAGGTGTCAAAAGTGGTATAATATTCCGAAGATTTTTAAATGCTAATATGAAGTATTTTATTAGAAAGCTTTTTTATTAAGCTACTCGATTATTATGTTAAATATGATTTTTTCAGGCGCCTGTTTTTGTAAAAAAGTGAAAATTTATTCAGTACGAACAAAACGCACATAGCCTTTGTTTATTCATTTCTATGCAATATAATTATTTTAAATGTGGCTATAATTTTCATTTCTATTATACACTCAAGGGCACATTTAACCGGCCACCTATATTTTGTAGATTTCTTCAAAATTCTATGGTAATTTAATTAATTTTGTTATAATGTCACATTGGGTGAACCTCCACGAAAATAAATGAAACATGTGTATGTTGTGAAATGGTTTAATTAAGACAAAATTTAAAAAAAATAGAATATGCACTTTTCTTACAAAAAATAAAAATTAGCAAAATGTCAATTTAAAAAAAAAGTGTGCTCTAAATTACCGGATTAATAATGTGTATTTCCTCCTCTGGCCCTAATGACCTCCTGCAATCGATTAGAAAGCCCGTCAATTATGTCTTGGATGTCGCTTTGGGGAATGTTCTGCCACTCCTCAACAGCTGCAGTTTTTAGCTCACTGATGGTGGTAGGAGCTGGTGTACGACCCCGAATTCGTCTTTTTAGGTTGTCCCATACATGCTCTATTGGGTTCAGGTCAGGGCTGCGAGCTGGCCATGGTAATCGCTGAATATCGACGGCGTCCAAGTAATCGCTGACAATTCTCGCGGTGTGTGCACGAGCATTATCGTGCATTAAAACAAAATTATCGCCAATGAATGGGGCAAAAGGCATCACGTGTGGTTCTAAAACTTCTGTCACGTACCTGTGAGCATTAACGCTGCCTCTATCGAAGATGACCAATTCTGTACGGGCGTCATAACAAATGCCACCCCACACCATTATAGAGCCTCCCTCGTAGCCTACTGTTTCAACCACAGCACATTCAGCAAACCTTTCACCACGGCGTCTATACACGCGCTGACGTCCATCAGGACCTCGTAAAGCTATTCTTGATTCATCCGAGAAGAGAACTGCCTTCCATTGTTCCGAAGTCCAATTTAAATGTTCTCGAGCAAATGCAAGTCTCGCTCTTCTGTGAGTTGCGGTCAGCGCTGGGACTCGAACTGGTCGAAATGCTCTCAGATCCCTCTCAGCTAACCTTCTTCTTATTGTTCTTAGGCTCACACTTACATTTCGTACCTCAAACAAGCGGTTACGAGCCTCAGGAGCAGTTGTAAACCGATTCCGAAGAACGTTCGAGACGATGTAACGATCATCTCTCTCTGATGTACACCTTCTACGACCTTGCCCTGGCCTTCTTGTGTAGGAACCAGTCTCTCTGTAACGCCGGATAGCATCTTGAATTGTGGATCGTGGATATCCAAGCATCCGTCCAATCCGACGCTGGCTAAACCCAGCGTCTGCAAGTGCTACAGCCCTAGCTGCCCCAGCTGCGTCCAGTGGCATTTTTTTGGTGTAAATGAAATCACGGCAGGCCAATACCTAGGTTTTATTCGAAGAAATGGTATCACAACGTTTTAACACGTTCACTGCGGATCACACAAAATCGGCCCGCCACGGTGTTTAGCGCTGGTGCGCACGGTCAAAACTGTATCTTTCTCGCTGGTGCGGAACGATTATCTTCGGTATTTGTAGGAGTTCGACAAAGACAAATATATATTTCGGCTCGTGGTTACAAATGTAGGTATTTGGCATTAAAACATTGTGGCGGGCCCTTTTCGACCACCATCGCACTGACGGTGAAAAACACCCGCTCCCTGCGGCGGCGGGCCTATTTTGGTATATGACCGATGCCGACCTGTTGCCGCACGGAGCGCGCGCGCAAGGGTCGAGCCGCCAGTCAGTGTTGTGCTCTCTATAAGACAGTACGTGTGCGTGTCGTTACTTTATCGACAGGTGTTAAAGTATGGCGCAACGTAGATGTAAAAGAAAAATAACGCTGAACAGTGATAGTGAAGATGGTTTGGATGAAAATGCACAAACATTTCCACCTGTAAAAATAAAACAAATGCCGTCGACCAGCAAAACTTCTATTTTAGAAAACAAGTTGCTTCACCCCGCAAATAATGTCCCAAAGTATTACAGTGACAGTGATAGTGAAGAAATTTTTCCAAGGATAAAAAACAAAGATTGCGAAACCCCTATAGAAATAAAACGTCATGCTCCAAAACCAAACACAATCGGTAAGTTTACACACATTAAAATATTTGGAAATTTACGAATAAAAAAAGTACACGTACCGAAGCCGTACCGTAGTGTCACAGTAGTGTACCAGTATACATGTGTGTGTATGTGTGTAGTGTATGTATACTTAAGTATAAGGTCCTAAGAGAAGAAACTGTGCACGGTGTTATGAAAAGCTACGAGAGACACTAGAGTGCAAACAAGCAAAAAAGAAAGTAAAAAAAATTAAAACGTTCTGCAACAAATGCAGTCAATCTCTTTGCGTGCAGTGCTATAAAGAGAAACATGTACATTAGTTTAGTGTTCCTGTCTGGCTAATTCGATTTATTAAATACACACTTTTTTATTTCTTATAATTCTGTTTTATTTTCGATAACCCTATATTTTTGTCTGTCCCATCACTATAAAAAAGTACTTTCTAGTGCGGTATCGGTCGTTATCGGCCTGACACTTTCCTTGGTTGATTTCTCGTTTCCTGTTTGGCAGATCCAGGGGCGAAACGAACGTAAAGAAACTGGGTTCAGGACCATTTTAACAGTATAAAAAAAAACAGTGTACACCATGTTTTCGCGAAGTTATAGCGCTTTAATCTATCCTAGCGGTGTCAGGTCGAAAAGGACTGATACGCACTGTCTAAAAGGTCGATGGATGGTGCATTTCGACCGCCACCGCACCAGATGAAAGTTTATGATTTTTTTGCCGCAGCTAAGGTGTTAAATCAAATGTATCCGTCACATAAAACATGGGGCGAGACTGTCAAATTACGATTAAACTGATTATTGTTGAATAAAAACCACAAAAGTAAACAAAACGCGGGTATGATTGATTTATTTATTTCAGATATACCCACTTAAGAAGTAACGCCTAGTACGCAAAGCGTAAGTTAACATAAACAAACGTTAAGCAGTTCGAGATGAGTGGACGGTTAAATGTGCCCCTGAGTGTATATATTGAGATTTTATTATAATTTTAGCTCCAGCTCCATGAAATTGAGACAAAAAATGTTGATTATCATGACAATGCACTATCAAAACATGTCGAAAACGGTCAAATCTGTAAATTTCAGAATGACGTTGAAATAAAAAAAAAACACCATAACCACCGGTACAAGTCCGCGAGGCGGAGTGTTTTTTATATGTAGAGAAATACGTCAAAAAATGTTTTAATGCACTTAATTATAAAGAAAAAGGTGGTGTGTAGGTACATACAAACACCAGCACATCAAGCTACCCGAAACTGTCAAATTTTCTCAAGCAACTTTAAACCTTACACTTTAGCAATAAAGCAGAAAATCTATTAAACGAATTTGACAGATTATAGTAGTTGTCACGTCATTTGCCACAGTTCTGCCAACCCTAAAATATAAATAATGATTGTAGATGTTTAAAAAAAACGGGCGGCTGTAAAAAAAAATTAAACGCCCAAAGACATCAAAATAATTACCTTCTTTCAGCCTCGATAGCTCAGAAGGCTGTTTAAATTTTCAATTATTTTAGTACCAAGCCCCATACATTTATTGAACGTCTCCCTTGTCTGCTCAAAAAGCAAATAATGCAATGAATGTTGTTGAACTGTCCAAATTAAAACCATTATTACTGTTGGTGTGTTAATCATGAACTCAGGGGCAAGGCGTTGGATTGTATCGTGTTCAAGATCCTTTCAGATTAAAACAGGAAAGTGGTGGATGAGAAACGTTTAAAAAGTAGCTACGAAACCCGCGGGGATGATGACATCCCCGCGTGTTAACCGGCAGATCATATTTTATCCCCAGATATGAATCTAGGGATTAAATATAATCTGCCAGTTTTCGAATTGAGAACAGAGAAACCGGGTAAGTGTCAGCGCAAACTGTGCTTCTATCTTGTCGCTGCGTCTAGACGCTGCAACAAACCGCAGAGTTTTCGTTTGCATCTGCGTCTTGTTGCTGCGACTAGACGCAGAGCTGTCGTATACGTCTGCGTATAGCCGTCACGACAGGCGTCGTGCAGGAAGCGATCGTTTACTTTAAATATTCGAGAGAAACGATCATTATCTTGTGAGTGAATATCGAGGCTCTAGTTGCACGTGTCTTTCTTTGTGCATACCCATGCGTTAATCAATGTGCTAGAAATGCAAACTGCAGATTCTGTTCGTTCTGATGATGCAGATCGATTCACCGGTGATCCATTTACTAATTGTGTACCCAATAAATACTCATTACATCTATATATTCTAATAATAGCTTCTGTCCGTGACTTCGTACGCGTAAAATTTATTTTTCCCCCGACTCGCCTTGTCGCATCGCATCGCTCGTCCGTCGTCGGGTGGGTCGGGAGAGCAAGAATTTTAACGCGGATTAAGTCGCGGGCAGATGGTAGTTCCAAATATCTTCACACTTGCCACCAACTCTATATATCTTTTACAAGATATTCAATATTTTTCAGTAAAAATTCCAACGCCGTGCGATCCCAACCCATGTGGTAAGTATTCCCAATGCAAAGAAGAGGGCAGTGACGTCGCAGTCTGCAAATGTCTTCCGAATAGCATCGGTCGTCCGCCGAATTGCATACGGAAGTGTACCAACCACTCTGAGTGCTACGAGCACAGGGCGTGCATAGACAACCTGTGCACTGACAAGTGCCATGCTTGCGGCAACGATGCGCAGTGTCAAGTCCACAACAACATACCGTACTGCTCGTGCTTGCCTTATGACAACTTAGATTATTGCTCTCCGATGATCAACTGTCAAATCATACATGAAGGTAATTTACTATAGTTATTATTTTTTCAACACACTTGCTCGTAAAGTGGCTCTCAACTAACCGCTTTTAGGTCCATAATGCAGTGTATTAAAAACGCGTGCTTTTTACTTGTTATTGTACTTGTTATTGCACTAGTGCGATAACGCCACAGATAACTGTTTAATAGCTATCGGAGAGATGCGTTTTTTTTAATCTAATCTAATTCGCGACAGTAAATGGTACGTATTTACAGAATCATAATTATTAGATTTATTAATACATCAAGTTACAAAAAACAACAACAATCTACAGGAACAAATCTAACGTAATAGTACATTGTGATACATGTGTGCTATGTTGATCATTAAACCCGAGGCGGTATTACGCGATAAGGATGCCGAGAGTATAATGATCAAGGCACACGCGTTTCATACGACGTTTTTCAACACACTTGCAAGGAAAAAAACAGGCTTGCCTTAAATATTAACTTGTATGGAAAATGGCGCACTGGGTTTGTTTTTCCGCGCGCCGCGCTAGCGTGCGAGCGCAGGTTTACCCATAGAGTAAGTAATGTTCATTCTTTCCTACACCTGCGCTGCGCGCGCATTGCTAGCGCGGCGCGCGTTTATTTATTTAAAGGCACAGACAAAACCGATAAACAGCCTATAGAAAAAATATAATTTAATAACAGAGCGCGGTGCTCGATTTTCTTCCAACATTGTCGCACCTCGGACACTCCATACAACGCTCGCATAATAATTACCTATTACTACTACATAAACCAATGACGTTTGTATACGTGCAAATGTGTGCGTGAAATCTAGTAGGGTTGGCTGTCGTGCGTACGTAAATAAAAAATGGCGCGAAAAGCGATTTTTGTCGGGGAACCGAACGACGACGTTTTCATTCATTTCAAGTAATTTCATTTCAATCATTTCAATTCATTCATTTTTACAGGCTAATTGTGACAATAAACGATTTTGTATTTCATATTTACCCGGCGCGTGTGTTAGCAAAATGGGGTAGAATCTATATACAGGGTGAAATTGAAAACATGCGACAAATCGAAATGGGAGATTGTACTCCTCATTATGAACAACTTTTACTATGAGAGCAAACCTGAAATCGAGAAAATAAAATCAGCTGTTCTCTACATTTATGTTCGAGTAAACACGTCTAAATATAGGGAACAACTGTTTTTTTTTTCGCGATTTCAGGTTTGGTCCCTTAGTAAAAGTTGTTCATAATGATGAGTACAATCTCCCATTTCGATTTGTCGCATGTGTTCAATTTCAACCTGTATAGGTCTTTATGTATATTACCCAAATGAAGCTTTAAATATCAGAATGGTTATTAGTTATTTAGTATGTGTAAAAGTAACTGAATATGGTATGTAGGGAAAGGATTTTATGAAATAAAGCACAGAAAGACAAGCTAGACATTTATTAGAATTTAGGCTTGTCAGTAATTAATCTTAAAACTAGTTGTCTGTTCCAAATCTAGGTCATCATTGAGAAGAAGGACAAGAAACTCCATGGAAACAGTATTTAATTATTCTACCAACAAATTGCTTATTATTGCCATAAATTATCGTTATCATAAAAACAATTAATTCTATCTCTTGGATAATGGTCCAAGAGAATTCAGAATAACAGCAACATAATAACAATAGCAATCACATAAATAATAACAATATAGTAAGACAACAAACATTTTAAAATTAATATAGTAATAGCATATTAATAGTACAGTAATCAGTACCAAATCAGTAATAAGATAACTTAACTTTTACCTGTAGGCCGCAGCTCCGTTCTAATCGATGTCTCGAACAAGAATGGATTTTGCTACTCGGGGCTCCCCCTTTTATAGGTGTGAATAAACAACTTTGACGTTTCTGTCTACCGTCATCCAAAATATCAACGACATAAAAGGTGGATATCCGTTTGGAATATTTTCTATGATTTGATACATTATTCCTTAATATTTTAACTAATCTACTTTTACAGACATACTGAAATAATGAAGGAATTATTGAATAATGTAAATTAGATATTAAATACTTGTTACAAGTTTTAGGTTATGCAAAACATTACTATTTTATCAAGTTTTAACTGTAAAACTATAACAATAACAATACCTATAATTAGGATAATCTATTACGTGCAACAGTCAGTATTTATGAATTATTATGTTGTTCTAGCAATGGATCCAACATTTGGCTACAAACAATACCCAATAATGGCTGCCAAGTTTGACCCCAAACTACTATCGTCGCAGTTGTACGGTTTGAAAACTGAGAGAGATGCACTGGAAAAAGAAGAATAATTGGCCTTACAATATCTCTCCAGTTCCACACCTCGATTTTCGTTACTGTGTACAAAGTGCAATCGGAGGATCTAACTGTCCTTCAAATACTGCCAGAATAAACGGACAGTGTGCTAGAATCGATGAGTGACACAACACATTGCGCGTGACCTGCACGCGCAGGCAGCGTGGTCAGCGCGTCATCGGCAAGCTGAGACGCGGCGCGGCGACGAAACGGCTCGGCCCGATGACCACTCGCTTCAACGGACGATACTCCTAACTTAAATTATTAATTGTTTGTCCGGGAAGTTATATTTGTTAGTAAGAACGTCAATAAACCGTTGCCCCTTAAATACAGGCCACTCTTTCATTGCTCCCCGCGCTAATACTTAACAGTTTCTTTTTTTTTTGCTTACCTGTCACCTTGGTATGTTGACCAGGTACCAAAAACAGTTACATTCTACATAATTAAGTTCTGACCTGACTGTTAAACATCGGAACTGCTAATTGGTGACACAACAATTAAACAACTATAATACATGTATACATACATTTTGATGACGTCCCGCTGAAGTAGGTGCAAGAAGGCTGCACTGACGTTCATGTTCGGGGTCACCAGTATAGATGTAATAATATTAATAACTATAACTATATTAATATTATAAAATGCGAAAGTAAGTTTGTTTGTTTGTTTACACCTTTACACGCCTAAACCACTGAACCGATCATCCTGAAATTTTGCATATACGTTGTCAGGTGTACAGAAACGGACATAGGGTAACTTTCGTCCCAAAAAAAACTCAAAAACGTTATTATGATAATAGATGGCGCCACGTGTATGGTAGGTTTCCTCAATGAAAGGTATCCTATGTCCGTTTCTGTACACCTGACAACAACGTATATGCAAAATTTCAGGACAATCGGTTCAGTGGTTTCACACACACACACGTGTCGCACACAGACACACGTCGGGCACAGACATCTACACAGACGTCTGCGACGCGTCCTCGTCTTACATCCTGTCTGTTTGTCCCGCTCCTAAGCATGCCGTTGCAACGTGCCGTTACCTCCGGTTGTGTCCCGTAGCGTAGTAAATTTTATTTTATAATATTTTCTGAGACTATTAAGTTTTTTATTTAATTTGCTGCGATCGAAGTCTTTTCGGCAACATGACATTAATGTAATGTTCGCAGCTGTCATCAGACATAGGGCTCATTTTTACCAAAGTACCTATTATATCCGTGGAGTACTTACGTTTGACAGTTTTTGTTTGGAAAAGCTGTTAAGTCTTATCCTATGAATAAATCAAAGGGCTTTTGAAGGTCCGTGGCATGCCTACTGTCTGCCATTTTGTTTTTTTATTTCAAAATGGTGGCCACAATTTAAACCTATATAATCGATAGCTGACATCAATGCAAACAGAAAACATAATAAGACTAAACTCAAAAGTGTCACGTTTCCGAGACATTAACGTTCAAGTTGATCACTTGACATCTTGTTGCATTGAATTATTAAATAATCAATCTGAATGCGTAATTTTGAAAACAAAAACGGCTGGGCTCGGAGAACCCGCGGTAGGAACGAAGTTCAAAATAAAAATCCAAGATGGCGGTCGCTATGTCGGCTCAACAGGCGAATCGGCTTCAGAGCCCTCGAAAACCATGAAAACGATACCCATTACGAAAAATCTGAAATTTTTTGCAGTCGCCATCTTGGATTTTCACTATTGGCTTCAGCATCCTCGAAAATCATGAAAACTATCTCTCTCTTTCCCTGACTTTCTCTATTATACATAATAAAAAAACATCCTTACCACTAACATAACACTTTTTCGTTACGTGACGGTTTCTCAAAGTTTACTCCTACCGCAAGCTCCGTTTAAGAACTTCGTTCCAAAAAAATGGCGTACAATGGGAATGCCAGGTTTCATATAAAAATCTTCATTCCCCTTTATTCACAGGACTTTATGGGGGCATGAATATGTGGGTAGTTCAGTATAAAAGTTGTAAAACATCGATAAAAACTCATCTCCTCCTTACAGTTTAGGGTTCCTAAACCGTTGAACCGCACTCATTTTTCCACCATGTCGTTGAGTCGTAGTCACCACCCCGTTATTAATCAAAATCGACACCAGACTCCTAAGTGTCCCGGCGACGCCGACCCCTCAAATTGATGTCCAATTTACACTTCTGAAGATTTTCGAGGAGATATGATAGATAGACAGATTCTGATAGGCCTAGATGGGCAGTTTTATAGATGTTGTTTATTACTGGTATTATGCAAGGCGAGAAAAAAGGCAGTAGGTGGAGGGAAAGTTATCTGAAATTATGAAAATATCCAATTTACTCAAAGAAGGCTTTGTAAAACTAAATGAAAATCGCATGAAAATCCGCTTCGTGGTTTAGAAGAATGATGCAGTCATACTCAAACTCTCAAACTCAAAGCATTTATTTCAATTAAACCATTACAGGCACTTTTGAATTGTCAAAATTAAGTAGTCGGTCAGTTAGTCAGAAAGTTGATGCTAGTTGCCCATTCCAAAGCGTAGATCTCTATGGAGAAGAACGGGCAAGAAACTCCATGGACACTCTTTTTAAATCAAGATATTACAAAATCCTTGGTACATTATTCTTGTTGCTTCTATATGTGAGAACAATGTAAAAAAAAAAACACATAAATGAAGAAACAATACAAGAAATAAGATTAAAAATAAGCCTTGGCAGTTAAGAGATGACCAGTCTCAACCGACGGCGCCCGTTCACGAACATGACGCATGGATCAGCACCATCCAGCTCAACCATTTTGTAGGGAACCGAATGATCCAACACACGTGCCACCATCAGTGAGACATTTAAATGAGCATGACATTTAGGTGAGCATACGATTGTGTCACCAGTATAGAGGTATGAGGAACAGGGTGTAAATTTCACTCATCCTCTTTAGAAAAGGGAGGAGCCTCCGACCAGACGGGTGTTGTGTCTGCTGGGCTACTGCCCGAAGATTGTTTTTCTTTTTTGGATTGGCATTTCGCAGTTTACCCTAGGAAGTTGTCATCTGCTTAACAGGACTTTCCTGTGGATACCTCAATAAATTAAGGCCTCCAGCCAAAGCTTACCCGACGATTGATCACAGGACGTTGTATGCAAGTCGCGAGGTAAACTCTGCTTGCGCGATGCAGGATGTTGTGTGACGTCAGCGTGATGCGTAGTTCGCATGTGGCGATGTAGATGGCGCCACAAACCAATAATAATATTATCAAAACGTAATCGTTTCATTTAATGAAAAGGATAAAATGACTTGGACAAAACATTAAGCACGTGTTTTGCCTTACCTATCTTCGCTTCTCTATCTTACACTAGTAGTTAGTCAGCTGTGCGACAGTGACTGAAATAATTCTAAGCCAAAGTACAAGCAACGGTTATTATTCTCGGCCAAATAATAAAAATCCTTCTTTCTACTTTACCAATTCGGTACGGTAAATATTGTTCCCCGCGTAATCTTATCCACGTGCAAACCACGTACGGTCCTCAAGCGTGGTATTTTGACAGTTCGAACCACGTGAACTTCGCGTTCATTTCGCGCGGTTTCGTTCACTGTGTCATAGAGATGTCGTGATTCACTAAGAAATTAATACTTCATTTAGATACACCTTATTGATTTTAATTAACAAAAATAACAAAATTAATACCTAACTTAACTAAAACTATACACAAACTAAAATATAGCGTCGAAAAATTCATCCGCATCGCTGTTGACTGGTAATGTACCCAAGAGACTGGCGGCATAACCACGTTGAATGGCAATGCTTAGCCATTGGCCAAGGTAAAAGCTAGCCCTTGGGTCACGGGAAGTGTCAACCAGCCGTTTCGAAATTTGAAAACTAAAGAATTGACGTGGTTTCGAATAGGGAATCATTATGTTGTCATAGTGAATAAGAGTCCAGTGCTGTCATAGCCATATTTCATCCACTGCATTATTCACCAAAAATATAATTTATTTTGTTTCGGATACCTGCATAGAGTGTCCCTGGGGCTACACATATCCCAATGAAAGTATTCCTTACGAGGTAGTTAGAAAAGTGTGTCGTGAATAATACAGACATTTGTAGCGAACTTTGGTGGAATCTTTCTTTATATTTGTTATGTGATTCTGGGAGCTGGAAAGAGGTCATGTTCCAAGGAGACTCATAATACATTAGCTTAGAATAAACACAAATATAGAAGTGTTCTTCAATAGTAATGGTAATACTACAGTATCACTATCTACTAAAACTATGCCTATGTTAATCGCTTTCCACAGGAAATATCTTTTCCTAGAGTTTCATTCTGATTTTTTGAATTTTCAGTTAAGAAATTTAAAAAATATATTAGAAACTAGCTTCTTCCCGTAATTTCGTCCGCGTGAAATTTCTTGTTCCCCCAACCAACCCAATCGCATCGCATAATCTGTCCGCGTTCTTATTTCGTTTTCGCTTGGCGTTCTTTCTGACTTTTTATTTTCTTTTTGCTCGGCTCCTAAGGGCCCTAGCGTGATGTTAAATATAATATCCTTCCTCAAGCATTAGGCTAATAAATGCAAAAAGAATATTTCAAACCCGTCTGGTAGTTCCAGAGATTTAGCGCGTTCAAACTCTTTAGCTTTATTATTAGTATACACCGTGTTCTTCACGATATCCATAAACTTTGTCAAACGCTTCTATAGTTTTTACAAATTAAATCTAAGAAAGGAAGTAGTACTTAAAAAGGCTTCGTTACAAAGATATTTGTAATTTCATTTAGTGAACCCAGTGTTAACTCAGTTTTGACAAGTTCCAGCCCGCCAAATCTTATTAACAATTTTATCAATTCGGATAAAGAGGCATGCATGTCGGACGATATATGTCAAGGTATTTAGTTTATATGAAAATTAACAAAAAATAAGAATTCATTAAAGTGTCCATAATGAAAAATGCTTATTTCCATGTTCTGAACATCTGGTCGAAGTTTATATATATCGTCCGGAACACGGTGTATAGATAAAAAAATCTTCGGACAATTATGCACACGTTAATACATACATTAAGCATTTTCGGTATAAACTTTATATTCTTATACCTGCCGATCATAGAACTGCCTCTAGCTTCGTCAGAAAATCAATAGGTACTCATTCCAAAGTTAATAATAGCCCGACAAACAAGCCAGTACATAATTGTTCCAATTTCGGTGGAAACAACAAAACGTTTTCATTGAAAATTTTCAAGTTGGGGCTTTCAAAGTTTCTTAATGCTCTTAGTGTAGACTGTTGTAGACAATTGAATTATTCATATTGTTAACAAGATTGGTACCCACTTATTCAAATTCTGAGGTTATTAAATTCTAATTGAATGATGAAATGATTTTACAAGAAGGCCAATTCACGTAATTAAAAACGTTCAAAATCTAGTCGCAATCTCATGGTATCGGCCCTGACATACGAATTGCAGGTCGTGAGTTCGAACCCAGACGGGCACTATATTTTGTGTATTTAATTTCATCACCACAGCTTTTAAAACGGTGAACGAAAACCGGCATGTCCTAGAACCAAAAATTCCGGTCTGATAATATCTCCTGAGCCCCCCTCCATCACCCCCCCCCCCCCCCTCCTCGATCCCCTGCTAGTTCTTCTTCTGTTTTAATCACTGGCTTATTCACTTTATGCTAGGTTACGATTATGTGACATCCACCATTCCGCACTGGGACCACGTGGTGGATTATGGCCCACTCCCTATCACAGAGTGGAGGCCTGTGTCCCAGCAGTGGGAACATTATGCTGATTAATGCTTATGCAATGGAACTAAAACGTAAACGATTAACTATCGATAAATTCATATCTGTCGGTGTCCACTCACTACTTTTCATTGACTAAAAACAAACGGACGGATTCAAAAGCGTTCTATTCTAGAACGCCTTCCATTCCGTCCGTTCACGCGTACGTCCATCTGTCTGTCAGCGGGCTATATCTCATGAACCGTAATAGGTAGACAGTTGACATTTTTACAGTGTGTCTTTCTTTTTCCGCTATAACTACAAATAATAAAAATAAAATAAAGTAATAATAATATATAGGTATAATATATATGACAGGAAAGGCATGTGTCTCTTGTTATCATTAGCTATATTTTAACCATTGTAGGCGTACTATGGGTAGTCTTGGTTATTGCGCAATAGTAAAACGGTTTGCAGTTCAAATCAGATTATAATTTTACGAACAAATTGAACACACTAGCGAATCATACACTGTAGATATACGAAACGCGAGACAGTTTCTGAGCACATGTTGTCCGTACGATGTCCAAGGGCCAAGAGAAGCTCCACACCGGTCTGTAGCGCTCTCGTCGACTCCCACGAACTCAGACTAGACTCTATCAAGCGCCACCAGATGGCGCTGGCGTACCGGATACGACTCAGCGACATATACATAATATAAATATTTAACTTTGTTTTATAAACCTACCCATACAAGAAAAGTGTTTTTTTCGGCGTTGTTTGCTTTGTGGTACGGAACCTTTGGCGTGCGAGTCCGACTTGCACTAACTGACTGACTTGATTTTTATAAATACATATTATTATTATGTAAAATAATAGTACATGTAAAGCAGCTTGTATTCTCTGTAAATTATTTACGTGGTCCGCTCTTGTCAAAAATAAACCACGGTGTTGTGACACTACTTCTCGTCCCACTATCTTAGACCACTTACCTTACCGCTAGGGGCTGAGTGGGGACACTTCAATTTAGTCGGCCTACACGGAGCCACTTAACCCTCCGAGTTGTCGTCATTGTGTTAGCGCAATAATAGTTGGGCTAAGTATTGTGATTGGAGTAGTCCCGATTGAGCACCTATTTTTTTTTTGTTTTTTTTTTTTAGCATCTATTTATTGTCTTTAATGTGGTTGAGGCTGGCACGGTCCAATTTGTAGTGATTTGAGATATTTTGAACTGTAACCCTTTACATGGGACACCCACATTTCAACACATAACTGTTGAAATGTGGGTGTGCTATACGTGCATCTCTACCTAACCCTCTGGGGAATACAGGCCTTATGTTACGTGTAACTTGTTAAGGGGGAAGCGCTAAGGGCCTGTCCACATCTCCACGTCACAACGTCGTCAACGTGAAACGGTGTGGTGTTGCGCCACGGTGCGTTGCCGCGTCTTGCTAGTGCACGGAACGGCAACGTCACCGTGGAACGGCGCGGCTGACGTCGTCGTAAGCCGAAGTGGATACGATGCGTTCGCTCAGTTAATGTTTCATTGTCTTAGCGATTAGTTGTGAATAAAAGATGTCTCCAACCTCTCTCTCCGTCTTTTTGACAATAGCAGAAGCAGAAGACGTATTGTGCGGTCCTTATCTAGAACGAGACTGCTATTTCTCTGGTACGTTAGTGAAGAATGTACCGGAATTTTACAAGGCACAGCGACGCGTAACGTTGCTGCGCGGCGTCGTGACATGCATTTTTACGATACGGTAACGTAAACTTGCACGTTATGTCAACGCACCGTGCCGCGTTACCGCATCGTTCCACGTTGACGACGTCGTGACGTGGACATGTGGACAGGCCCTAAGGTAGCCCGCAAAATTCAATTTTTCTTACGTTTTTTGCAATTCGCTGGTCAGTATTAAGTTGTACGGATTAAAATATAATTTTATAATCATTAGAATCAGTAATACAACTTGTTAAGTTAGTATAATCCTAAAATGTCAAGATTTCATGAAATAGTCATTCAGTAGGATTACTTTGGTCTTAGAGAGTTGTGTTGATGACTTTAATGATTATAATTCTGTGAATACATATTTGTAACATTGCTCGCAGAACAGATGGCCGATGGGGCCGAAAGGTTCTGGAGTGGCGACCGCGTACTGGAAGGCGTAGCGTTGGAAGGCCTCCCACAAGGTGGACCGACGACCTTGTGAAGGCCGCAGGAACTCGTTGGATGCGAGAAGCACAAAACCGGTCGAAGTGGAGGTGCTTGGGGGAGGCCTATGTCCAGCAGTGGACGTCTTTCGGCTGAAATGATGATATTTGTAACGGTCGCGAATCATAATTATTTAAATCAACGTAAAACTTAATACTGACTAAAAAAAAGTCAGTAAAAGTTCGAATTTTGACCTTCAATGTCTCCGTAACTAATAAAGTTCCCAAGCATGGTCCAGTACAAAAAAAAAAAAAATCACACTAATATTATAAAGGCGAAAGTTTGTGAATGTGTGTGTTTATATGTTTGTTACTTCTTCACGCTCAAACGGCTGGACCAATTTTGATAAAATTTTGTATGGAGGTAGCTGACTCCCTGAATTAACATATAGGCTACTTTTTATCCTGATATTCCCACGGGATCGACATTAAGGCAGGCCGCATACGTCCGGTTTCCTGATTCGGAATTCAGTTTCGGAATTCAGATTCGGAGACCCCGAATGCACGCATTTCATACAAAATGTTCTCTCCAGCGCACACGTACTTAAATTTTCCGTCCGGGTTTCAGAACGGAAAATTTAAGCACGTGTGCGCTAGTGAGAACATTTTGTATGAAATGCTTGCATTCAGGTTTCCGAATCTGAATTCCGAAACTGAATTCCGAATCAGGAAACCGGACGTTTGCGCCCAGCCTTACGCGGGTGAAACCGCGGGGCGCAGCTAGTATTACAATGGCGGGAGTACAGTGACTCTCGGCTTCGTTTACTGTCTTTCTACATCCGTTATATCTTTGAAAGACGTTACGGGTAGTCAGATACTCAAGTCTGACAATCAATCATACAAAGGGTGTTGTAATTACCTATACTCCATTTACTATAGCATTAGACAGAAGTTAAAAATGCTTTGTAATAAAAGTACAACAAACATTATTACAGTCAAGATTGATGTGGAGTTAAATAAAATCAATTTAAATAACAGCAGTCAAACTTAATTGTACTTATTTAACCTAACCTTCTGAAATTACGAGACTTTCATTTAATATTATTTAGTTTTTACATAAAATATTGTCGTGTCAATGTTATAAATCTAAAAGAAGCAGGGGCAGACAATACCGGGAACGTTTTTCATGTCAATATAACTCTACCAAATCTAAAATGATACCTATTGCCTTCACAAGTTGTGGCAGCACGTGTTTTTTTTTATTTTGTCGGTTTATATAAAGTTGTTTTTAATAAACTGATTGTTACTAAAAATTGTTTCATTTCATGTACCTATCCAAGCATCGTGACGAGTAAATAGATAGAATAATGCTTTATTGTATGCCATACATTGTTACTTACAAAAAAAGCACATACATTATTTATTAAAATTGTTTGAATTTAACTTGAAAATAAAAAGTTTCCTACTCCTGCTTCTGCGAGCCACTTTTTTCTAATGTTATAATAAATGAAGTATAGTTATTGGGTTGTGGAGGTCAGATAGGCAGTGGCTCCATGTAAAATACTGGTACTAACTCCATTCCGTAAAACTACAAGTCAACCTCAACATAGTTGTTAAAAGCTAGGCAGATGATGATGATGATTTAAATACGTAAATGTACTGACGCCAGCACATCTAGCTACCCGAAACTGTCAAATTTTCCTAATCAACTTTGAACCCTATAGTTTAGTGATAAAGTTGAAAATCTATTAAACAAATTCGACAGATTGTAGTAGTATCTGTACAATGTACAAGTTTGTGAAGAGAAAAAAATATATATTTGAACTAGCCGCGCCCCGTGGTTTCACCCGCATAAGTCTCGATCTCGTAAAAATATCGGGATAAAAAGTACCCTATGTCCTTTCCCGGGACTCAAACTATCTCTATACCAAATTTCATCTAAATCGGTTCAGCGGTTTAGGCGTGAAAAGGTGACATACAGACAGACAGACAGACAGAGTTACTTTCGAATTTATAATATTAGTATGGATTTTACATGTCGCTAATAAAGATAACACTGTGTTTCTTGAACCCTCTCAACTCAAAACCGCACATTGTCATTAGAATATTAGCTTTTGGCTCTTGTCGGCAGCATTTTGTGTCTCGTCACTCTCACATTCGGGCTATTGTTCACAGAGCACACGTGTAGCGTAGGGCTGGCTCAATAAGTTTCCGTTAAAATCTATATCTAACTAGCTGCGCCCCGCGGTTTCACCCGCGTAAATGTCGATCCCGTGGGAATATCGGGATAAAAACTATCCTATGTCCTTTCCCGGGACTCAAACTATCTCTATACCAAATTTCATCGAAATCGGTCCAGCCGTTTTCATGTTATGTCGTGACAACGGAAAACGGGTTTCATTTTTATATATAGGTAGATTTAGTTTGAATGGCAATCCAGCTGAACGTTGTTCAGTTGTTTTACACAACAGCGCTGTTTTATAAAACAACTAGCAGTTTTGTAAAACAGCGGATTTGACAATCCATTTCCTTTAGAACTAAAATCTACAATTTGACGTTTCATTCTTCTTGCAAACACACGGAATAATCAACAGTAAACAATATGGATTTCAGAAAAATAAGAGTACGACACAATTATTACGAGAATTTACCGATGAAGTCAATAAAGAGTTAAATGATAAAAAACATGTTTTGACACTTTTTATAGATTTTAGCAAAGCATTCGATATGCTCCGTTGTGATACACTTTTTGATAAGCTGTCACAAAATGGAATACAAGGGCCACTATTGGAACTATTAAAAAACTATCACACAAACAGATACAACATGGTTAAAATACAAAATGAGTATAGTACAAAGCTTCCATCCACGCAGGGAACGGCCCAGGGTTCAATTATAGGTCCGACAGAATACTTAATTTATGTCAATGACATGAGTAATGTTATAACTTCAGGTTCTGTATACCAATTCGCAGACGACACGTGTATAATGGTCGCTAACAAAAATATGCATGAAGCTGAGGATTCCCTACAACGTAACTTCGACCAAATGTGTAAATGGGCTCATGATGTAGGATTAGTAATAAACGCAACAAAAACAAAAATTGTTCACATACATTCATCACACAATAAATGCTCCACTATCCCTACAATTATAGCACACGAACACACTTGCTTACATAGCTCGCCAAAGACTTGCAAATGCCCGTTATTAGAAGTAGTTGATAAACACATGTATATCGGTCTAATGGTTGATAGCCGATTCTGTTGGGGACCGCACAAAGATTACGTATGCAACAAACTGAGATCTATTCTAGGTAAGCTTAGTATACTTAAATATAAACTGCCTTACAAAACACTTAGAATGTTATACATGGCCCTAGCAGACTCGGTTATCAACTACGGACTCAGCAGTTATGGGAGAACTTATCATACATACCTGGCAGATATATATAAATTACAACTAAGAATATTAAAAGTAATTACGCCAAAACATATAAACAAGAAATTCAAAAACAGTGACGACGACCTTTTTAAATATTGTAATGTTATGAATGTGTTCAATAAAGTTGAATATTTTACTCTTGCGGAAGTCAATAAACCGGAGCTGCTAACCGAAAAAACAAGACCAGACTTTCTGAGAACGATACCACTTAAAAATAAATACATCCTACCAAAATTCAACAACGTGTACGGGATGAGGGTTGCTGAATATTTGGTTCCTTTTTTTATTAATAAACTTCCAGAAGACTTGCAAACCTTATACCAAAAGAGTTCGAAAAGTTATAAATACAAATCTAAACGTTTCCTTACACAAAATTTCTCATAATGCATACAGTGTATCGTACTCTACTTTGTTATCATCAGTTATCATTATCACAAATCATTCTTAACATCATTATTATAAAATATTTTATGTATCATCAATTCACCATTTCATTTCAGTAATTAATATTTTTGTGTAAAATTGTTTTATTGTAAAATTTTATGTGAACGGCTCGCCAACACACAGATAAACCCTGAGAGGTTTTCGTTGTGTGGCTAAAACCAAAATGTAAATTTAGATTAAGAGTTTTGGAAATAAAAAATAAATAAATAAATAATAAATTTCACTGCACTGAGAAATGCAAAACGTTTAAGCAATTCTGCGTGTTAAAGTTCAGTAATTATGAAAATACCGCTAAACATCGTTCAGTTATTTTACATAACGGAGCTGTTTTGTAAATAAAAAAAACTAGTGGTTTTGTAGATCAGCAGATTCGACAATCCATCATTGACATTGATTGATGAATTTTATAATTATACGGGGTCAAATTCCGTGCCTCGGTAAGCACGTTAAGCCGTTGGTCCCGGCTGTCATTCGTGGATCTTTGACAGTCGTCAAAACGACGTCGTCGTTGACGAGTCGTCAGAAGCCCGAAGATCTGACAACCAGTCTTACCAAGGGGTATCGTATTACCCAGTAACTGGGTTGTGGAGGTCAGATAGGCAGTCGCTCCATGTAAAATACTGGTATTCAGCTGCATCCAAAAATAAATGTCGTTTCACATTAATAATTTTTGCTCAATACATACATAGTTTGACGAACAGAATGCCTAGATAACGGCTATGTAATTCGTTTTTTTACACCTTACATAATGTCTGACGTATAATTTATTTTGACTGTACATGTTCGCTTCATCAGTTCAGCCAACTTATCCTAGCATAATTCCAATAGTTTATTTTCTTTGTATAACCTACGTCACACCCCTACATAGTTTGAACGACGACGCAGAGTCGGGAACGTTGACAAGACTGGGTGACGGCGGCCACCTGCTTCAGGGACACAAACTTGTATCATACAGCGCCCGTTGACATTGTTTTCATATGAAATTAAATAGACTCGCTCTGTATTTCGGAGAACTCCGGGGTAATTGCGTAACACACTATCAGTAGGAATGGCTTTCATTTTGTCAGTTCAACAACATTCATTGCGTTATTGACGTTGTGGAGCAGACAAATTTTTCGAACATATGGAGCAATGGATTAGCAATATCCTTCAAAATGATACAGATTGTGTGGAAGATAGTGTGTTACGAAATTAGGGTGCTAGGTTATTCGCATGATGAGGACTTATAATAATAAATGATTTTTATTTCTATAAATATGTAGATAGGTACAGGTAGGTATGTAGAGAGGTACAGACAATACAAAAATCCTACCAATTGTGACTAAGACTTAGTAGGACTAGTAGTCCTTATGATTCCTACGACTAAAACAATTAAAGCAAGCAAAGTCTTCGCAGTACATTTTTTTAATTTAGCGTACAATTTCGTACACTTTTCGTACATTTTTCTTGGCCCATAACAAAGTCTATAAGTGAAATACTACTTAGTAAAACACATAGCGCCCGCTAGAAAGAATATTTCCTGGCGGTGACACGTTGATTATTGTTTTCTGCGAAGTCTTTGTAGTACATTTTTTTTAATTTAAGGTACAATTTCGTACATTTTTCGTACATATTTTAGACATTAGACTGAAGTTCGTATAAAGTCATGTCACCGCTAGAAAGTATGACACAAAAATCCTACCAATTGTGAGTAGGACTTAGTAGGACTAGTAGTCCTTACGGTTCCGTACGACTAAAACAATTACCCCCTTATTCATAATCCTATTTTATCTCTATTTTAGCTAAAATAGGTTTATAGAACGTTTGTCTTTATCTGTCACGTTGACATTTCTGTGTGTAAGAAAGAGACAAACCCCATTTTAACTAAAATAGGTTTGATAAGTTTTATGAATAAAGGGGTTACAGTTTCATCATCATCATCAGCCTACAGCAGTCCACTGCTGGACATAGGCCTCTCCTATTGCACGCCATTCTGCTCGGCAATTCTCATCCAGCTGCTACCAGCCACCCTGCGAAGATCGTTGCTCCACCTAGCCTGAGAGCGTCACATTTTACGATTGCCGATTCACGGTTTCCACCCAAGAACACGTCTACGCCAACGGTTATCGGTTCTACGACTAATATAGCCGGCCCAGTGCCAGTCAGCTTGCTTATTCTGTGAGCTATGAGCACAGAATACTTAAAGTACTACGTACAGAAAGGACACTCCCTTCCCCGCACTAACATCAGTTACCGCACCTCACCCCGCACTTTTATTCGTCGCAGTTCTTTAACAAGAGCGCTCGCAAACACAAGTACCTCACGCACACATTCATACGTATACAAACGTAATTTTTTAATGTAGTAGTAGTAGGTAATTATTTTGCGAGCGTTGTATGGAGTGTCCGGGGTGTGCTATGAGGACCACTTTGGTTATCTGCCGGGTCCCCTCATTCCAGATTCTATCTCTCAGAGACACTCCCAAGTATAGTTCGTTCCATAGCTCAGTGAGGGACCTTGAATTTATGGACCGGTCGCACAGTGAGTGTCCTGTTTTCACCCATTGGGTTGCCTTACCAACACGTTAGTAAACGTTACCATAATTGCTCATTACGCGTTAAAATAACAAAAAATTAAGATACTGTGAAGTACTTAAGAACCACTTACTTAATTAATGTCACAATTAATTAGTTTAATAGTACAAATAATTAGTAACTTAGCTTCTAAATACTTATAAAATAATGATGCATTACAATATTTTCCATTCATTTTGTGTTCAATCTGTGAGTGCAGTAGCCACTATGGATTATTTAGTTCTACGAGTATTTGTGTGTGTTCTGACGTTGGCTCAAACGTTTGGCTACCCAAAAGTAGCACCAGTGTTGGACATGGAATCACGACCAGAGGAATCTGGAGGAAGTGTGACTAGTACTTCGTCGACAACGATTCCTGTGGTTTTAAGGTCGGCATTCAAGGGATCTGAGTGTGCTTCGGGTTTAACCAGATTTAACGGAATATGTATTGGTATTGATTATTAAATTGTTATTGTTTTGCTCCTTGCAGTGTTTGTTATTGTTTGTCAGATTTTACCCCTGGATTGGTTACCTAAAATTGGCAGAATACGAAAACGTATGTACATGTAGTACCTACGTGATGGATTGTAGAATTTTTTTGTTTATTGCAAAACTTGTTTTTTTAAAATAGTCGTTCTAAGTGCTCTACTTGAAAAATGTTTTTACGTGTATCAACCTTACATCGTAGAAATAAAGCAGAAACTCGCAAACAATAAGGGCGCTTCTTCGAGTAAGGCATTCTTTGGTGATTTTCGTGGCAATTTTCAAATTCAATTTTTTTTTTAATTGATATCAGAATCTTAAAATATACGTAAAAGTAATATTTTATATTAAAGAGGCACCTCAGAGAGCGATATACTTACAGAGATAATCGAGGTTAAAAAAATGGAGGCCACGCAAATCACAAAACACCCCAAAATTTTAATTTAACGTTCTCAAATGAGTTACTTATTGCATGTTACTTCATATTGAAAAGAAGTTATTTTATTATAAGGTAAAAAATAGGTAGTATAATTCTTGTAACGCAGCTTTTATGAACAACTAAATAAACTCGATTCGGATAACTTAGTCTACCTAACATTCATTTCCATAAGGTATATCGTTTTGGAAAAGAAAGTAGCTCAATTAAGTCCTATAAATTATGAATACCTATGTAATCTGTATTCGCAACTTCTTTGACAAAAATGTAAACAAATATGAGTTTATGGAAAAGTAACTTTAATTCCTACACAATAAAGTCAGTTTACGCTACAACTTCAAACATTTTTATAACTTTTTCAATAGTGCTAGTCACTTAAATCAACTGAAATCAACGTGGCAATGCTGACAGCCTTTTGGGCACTGTTCCGGTTGCCCTATGATTATTTTGTTTATTTTTTCATATAAATGTACATATTATGATAGTTTATAGGTATGTTATATTATGTAAATAATTACAGAAGCAATAAAGATCCAAATTGAGAACCTCAAATGCTAAATAAACTTAATGACCATTACAATAAAGTTGATATTTGTTTAACTTGAAATAACATCAATTTGAAACATAAAGGACAATGGATAATACTGTACGGGGAACGTACCCAAAAAAAAAAATTGACTGTAGCAATACAAACTATGTTTATTTTAGTAAGTATAGAGGTATGTGATGAGTAGATACGGAACTCATAACTAAAAGTATGATTAATACAGGGTGTTACGGAAAGGGTATATCAATACAAACAGGTTGAAGAGTGTATCTGGTCTAGAATCTCTGTACAAAATTTCAGCTCAAAAGCAGTAACTTTGAAAATGCTTAATATTTTTTTATTTCGACATCACGGCGCTGCGTTGGCGCGTGGCGGCGTGATGTGCGTATACTAGGCGTACAGACACACTACAGATAATGTATAATGACCCTCGTAGTGCGGTGACACGTTTGTTATGATTTCAATTTAATAAACTATCGAAATAAAAAAATATTAAGCACTTTCAAAGTCAATGCTTTTGAGCTGAAATTTTGTACAGAGGTTCTAGACCAGATACACTCTTCAACCCGTTTGTATTGATATACCCTTTCCGTAACACCCTGTATAACTGTTGATATCTGTCAACAATTATATTAATCGTACTTTTGGAGAGGGAGAGGAAGGCCAAATAAAAGATGGATGATTGTGTGAGGAATGATATGGAAGAGAAGGGAGTGAATGATAGTGTGACGGTTGACAGAGGAGAATGGATGAGGAAAACGTGTTGCGCCGACCACAAGTAACATGGAACAAGGGCAGGGAGATGATGTGGAGGTATGATAATACTACACATACCCTCAGACCAAATAAAAAGTCAAGACAGCGCTGCGAACAATACAGCGAAGCATGCCAAATCTACACCTCCGCTCTGTGCATACACGCCCACACGCACACATTTACAACCATTTACAATCAAATCACACCTCACACATGTTTACGAAACCGGCTTCACTTTACTGTTGACAGCCCTCTGTCTTGGTTTTTTATTTGATCTAAGCACATATCCTACAAAAAAAAAAACACCACCATCTCCTTAGCACGGCTGAGCCCACGTGTAGTTCGTAAAATTATAACTTAACTCACGGCAAAAGGGGTTGAACCTAAAAAAACCTTTTGTTTTTTTAGTGTTCCGTACCTCAAAAGGAAAAACGGAACCCTTATAAGATCACTTCGTTGTCCGTCTGTCAAGACCCTTTTTCTCAGGAACGCGTGGAGTTATCAAGTTGAAATTCATATCAAATACTCAGGGCTGCAATCCCTTGAATCAGTGAAAAAACTCAACTTCGAAGTCAGTGCAATCAAAAGATACGGGCGTTTATGTTCCGTTTATGCCGCATAGTTTGACACTCGCAGGGGAATCAAAACCTATAGGGTACTTCCCGTTATCCTTGAATCATGAAAACAGGCAAGAAGCAATATCTATATACCTAAAACAAAATTGTATATACACTTTTTTTTTTATGGATGGGAAATCATCAAATGACCCCTTCCGCTCTGGGTGGAGCGAAGGGAGTGTCAGACTCTTACTGACTAAAACCCATCCGTGTTCCTTCCTTAGCCCTTTATGTTCCGGGGTAGCGGTAACCCTTTCGGACAATCCCGCACCCCCGGCAGGCTTCGGCCCTGGCAGGCCCCTTCCTTTATGCTGACATCTCTTTGAGGCGCGCGTGGGACACGTACGCGCCGTCCGGCACGGGCCTGGTTCTGATCGGACGGTGAGCTACCCATTACTCTCCGTCCGCAGGCTCGCGCCTACGGTGGCCGGGAGTCGTCACGCGGCTCCCGACGCCCGGAGCGTCTCCCGCGGCGGCTGGGGTGTGAGGCTCTCTCCCTCAGCCGTTCCGCCACCTCCGTCGCTAGCATGACTGCTTCGCAGAAGGAGGTGACCGCCTCCCACTCCCTCTCGCCCCGGACCATGGCTTGAACCAGGGCCGGACGCGAGAGGCCGCCGCCGCTGTCGATCGCCTCTACGAGGGCACGGCGGTGCTCCGCCCATGCGGGGCAGACCTCCACCGTATGCTCCACCGTGTCCTCTGTGTATATACACACTACTGTAACAATGTACCTTTAAGAGAGAAATAAATAAATAAATAAAACATCATGTAGCACAAGTGAAGGAAAAAATCCGAAAATCCGACAATAATAAAAAAAAAATGTCATTAAAAAAAAACCCGGCAAGAACAAAATAAACTTATTTAATAATCATAATCAACACAAATTCCGTTGAACCTCACTGAACCCGGAGCACAATCGGATCCTACGAATACTGACAATTCTTCCATAGGAAGCATTGTAGTCGACGAAGTAGTAATCACCCTTCCTCCAGATTCCTTTCGTCGTGATTCCATGTCCAACACTGATGCTACTTTTGGGTAGTCAAACGTTTGACCCAACGTCAGAACACACAAAAATAGAACTAAAAAATTCATAGTGGCTACAGCACTCACAGGTTGAACACAAAATGAATGGAGAATATTATAATGCATCAATATTTTATTAGTACTTAAGAACCAGTTACTTACTAATATTTTTTCCAATTAAACAAATTAAGAGGAAATGCGGGTGGTATTTTCTCCTAAACACTCTCGCCTGTTTTCTTTCTGGTTAATGACCATAAAGCAATGATTTTTCATAGAATAATTAATATTAACTACTTGTAAATCCCTATGTTTTCCTTTTTGATGATACATTATTTTTATAAGCACTAGAACCCTCAAAAAATGCCGATTTAAACCGCTGTCAACAGAGGCCTAGTGTACAAAGACAACTAGGTATTAATGAAAAAAGAAAAACATAGGGACACACTATACTATCCTTCTTATTCAATTTATGAAGTATCTTTTAAATTGGTCCAATTTGGAGGAGGAAATAAGTAGGCGAGAGCCAAACCTCGAATTATGACTTTTTACTTAGGCTTTTTCAAAAGTCTCTCCGACCGCATTTCCTCTTAATTGTAAAATTAATTAATAACTTGTTCTTTAATACTCAACACTAATTATTGTGACGGTTGGTGGACTAACTCGTTGGTATAGTGATCGCAATCGCTACTGCTGAGCGTGAGGTCCAAGGTTCGATTCCCAGGTCGGGCAAAGTGTTATTGGGTTTATCAGCCCATAGTCTGGATTTGTACCGGGTTGGTGGCAATAGCCTCGCCCCATATTACATGGGACTTACATTAATTGCCATAAAGTACGTGTACCTTATACATCACACTAATATCATAAAGGCGAAAGTTTGTGAGTGTGTGTGTGTTTATATGTTTGTTACTTCTTCACGCCTAAACCAGTGAACCGATTTAGATGAAATTTGGTATAGAGATAGTTTGAGTCCCAGAAAAGGACATAGGATAGTTTTTATCCCGATATTCCCACGGGATCAACATTTACGCGGGTGAAATCGCGGGGCGCAGCTAATGTTACATATTTGTAATTATTGTAAATGCGAAAGTAAGTTTGTTTGTTACCTTTTCACTCCGCCTAAACCGCTGAACCGATCGTCCTGAAATTTTGCATATACGTTGTCAGGTGTACAGAAACGGACATAGAGTAACTTTCATCCCGAAAAAAGTGTTGTTCCCGAGGAAAACAACAATAACGTTATTATGATAATAGATGGCGCCACGTGTTTTCCTCGGGAGCAGCACTTTTTTTCGGGATGAAAGGTACCCTATGTCCGTTTCTGTACACCTGACAACGTATATGCAAAATTTCAGGATGATCGGTTCAGTGGTTTAGGCGTGAAAAGGTAACAAACAAACAAACTTACATTCGCATTTATAATATTAGTTATAAATATTAATTATTATTATTATACATCTATACCTACTGGTGACTCCGAACATGAACGTCAGCGCAGCCTTCTTGCACCTACTTCAGCGGGACGTCATCAAAATGTATGTATACATGTATTATAGTTAATAGTTTAATTGTTGTGTCACCAATTAGCAGTTCCGATGTTTAACAGTCAGGTCAGAACTTAATTATGTAGAACTAGCTGCGTCCCGCGGTTTCACCTGCATAAGTGTCGATCCCGTGGGTATATCGGGATAAAAACTATCCTTCCCCGGGATGCAATCTATCTCTCTGCCAAATATCGAAATCCGTTCAGTAGTTTAGGCGTGAAACGGTGACATACAGACAGACAGACATAGTTACTTTCGAATTTATAATATTGGTATGGATGTAAATGTTTTTGGTACCTGGTCAACATACCAAGGTGACAGGTGAGCAAAAAAAGGAAATTTTAAGTACACACATCAACACGGTCTAGGGATATTTTTAAAAAAGCGAATTACTATCAATGTGTTAATTATTTATATGACATGTATATATTTAAAAGATACGTTATTTAATATTCTACCATTTTTTAATAATGGTTAAGGTACTTAGATTAAAATTTCAGGATTATATGGAAAAAAAATGAAGCATAGACGGAAATCGTATATGAATGAACTTTTAATTTGTGAGTAAAAACTGAAAAAAATAGAAAAATCATTTAATTTTTGTTTATAAACTTGAAGTTAGTAGTCTGAGAAAGCGCCCATGATGTTCATAACACATCGGCAACGATTCGGCATGCTCAGAACAAGGTTGTCAATGTCTTGCTGCGGAATATTGTCCCATGTCCTTCTGAGGTGCGCAAAAAGTTGATCTTCTGTAGCCAGATTTTCAGGAACTTCCTTCAGAGCTCTTCTTTGCAGCATATCCCACGCATGCTCAATGGGATTTAGATCTGGCGATTGAGCAGGCCAGTCTAAGGCCCTAACATTATGTGTATGTAACCAAGCTGCTACCGTTCTCGCCGTGTGTGCCCGGGCATTGTCGTGCATGAGCAGGAAATCTTGCCCCATTTGTGTTCTGTGGGGCAAGATTACGGGCCCCAGCACCTGTTGGACGTATCGTTCTGCCGTCATATTGCCCCGCACCCAAACGAGATCCGTCCGTCCTCCAAGACGAATTCCTGCCCAAACCATAATTGTTCCTCCTTGGTATGGGTGAACTTCCTGAGGGTTCTGGAGACGGCTCCATCGTCCAGGAACTCGCCAAACACGCGTCCTTCGTGAATCTGGATGGAAGCCGAACCTGGATTCATCCGTGAACAGCACATTGGACCATTGCTCACGGCCCCAGTCCACGTGGTTCCGAACCCATTCTAATCGTCGTCCACGATTGCCTCTCCGTAAAGGTGGGACCCGGAGTGGTCTACGAGAGCGTAGATTGCTTTCATGCAGTCGCCTTCTTACAGTTTGGTCACTCACAAGCACTTGGTGTTCCACTCGCAGTCTTTGGACCAATTGAGTCGCCGTTGCATTTGGTTGTGCTCGCGCAGTAATTTGCAAAAATCGGTCTTGTCTGGGGGTAGTGATGCGACTTGGCCCCCGGTGCCTCTCCGCTACTTCACCTGTGGCACGATAGCGTGTCCACAATCTTGAAATTACATTTTGATGGGTCCCTATGGCCTCAGCAACATTACGCTGAACAGATCCAGCTTCCAGCATTCCCACAGCTCGTAACATCTCCGCCCTCGTCAAATGTCGGCGTTGCATGGCTACAATACCTCAATTTTAACTTTATCTTTCGTTTAAAAATGAAAAAAAAACTGTAACTAAACGTAATTCGTATTGTTTTCTAAATTTCGCACAAATGAAAATTCCCTCTCCTATACATCAAGACATTTTTTGCCACCGAAACAAAAGAATTTTCAAAAATTTAAATTTGGAATTAGTCTGAGATAAATTACAAACAAATCGGTGTATAAAAGATTCCAATGCGGCCAGTACTTTTCGAGTTATTTAATTGAGTATGAAATATCCCTAGACCGTGTTGATGTGTGTATTAGCGCGGGCGCGGGGAGCAGTGAAAGAGTGGACTGTATTTAAGGGGCAACGGTTTATTGACGTTTTTACTATCAAATATAATTATACACACACACACAGTAAGGAAAGCACATAAATATGCAATAAATTATACTGCATACTTGTTAGGTGTCGCCTTTTCTGACGATTTACAAAAAATTAACGAAATCGGTCGCGAAAAAGAAATCATTTCATTCATTTATTTATTCATCAGATATAAGCTAACCCCCTTATTCATAAAACTTATCAAACCTATTTTAGTTAAAATGGGGTTTGTCTCTTTCTTACACACAGAAATGACAACGTGACAGATAAAGACAAACGTTCTATAAACCTATTTTAGCTAAAATAGAGATAAAATAGGATTATGAATAAGGGGGTAACAGTTTACACCAAATCGCTTATATCTATGCTAATTCTACAAAATTACATTACATTTTTTAAAATTAAATTTCTTGGACTAAAAAGATAAATACTAACAATAAAAAACCGGCCAAGAACGTGTCGGGCCACGCTCAGTGTAGGGTTCCGTAGTTTCCCGTCCGTTACAATAAGTGTTCCCACGTTCAATTCGATAATACCCGACCCAATGTAATAAGTACCTACAGCGCCATCTCTCTTTTTGTACAAAAACTGTTGTTTCTATCAAGTTCAAAATAATTTTCCTAGAAAGTCCTTGTAAAGTTCTACTTTTCAGATTTTTTTCATATTTTCTAAACTTATGGTTCAAAAGTTAGAGGGGGGGGGACACCTTGTTTTTTACTTTTGGAGCGATTATTTCCGAAATTATTGACATTATCAAAAAATGATTGTAGTAAACCCCTATTTATTTTTAAATACCTTTCCAACAATATATCACACGTTAGGGTTGAAATTAAAAAAAAAATCACTTCCCACTTTACATATAGGGGGGCTACCCTAATAAAACATTTTTTTTCCAATTTTTATTTTACCACTTTGTCGGCGTGATTGATATACATATTGGTATCAAATTTCAGCTTTCTAGTCCTAACGGTCACAGAGATTAAGCGAGGACGGACAGACGGACGGACGGACAGACAGACATGGCGAAACTATAAAGGTTCCTAGTTGACTACGGAACCCTAAAAACGGAGTAACATAAAATTTGTAATATTTATGCGAACATAAATGTCGGGAACAGCTGCTTTCTTTTTCGCGACGGATTTCGTGGTATAAGTTATTGTATATAACTTATACCAGGACTTATTCCATACTGTATAACTTCCCGGACAAACAATTATTAATTTAAGTTAGGAGTATCGTCCGTTGAAGCGAGTGGTCATCGGGCCGAGCCGTGTCGTCGCCGCCGCCGCGCCGCTTCTCAGCTTGCCGATGACGCGCTGACCATGCTGCCTACGCGTGCAGGTCACGCGCAATGTGTTGTGTCACTCATCGATTCTAGCACACTGTCCGTTTATTCTTGCAGTATCTGAAGGACAGTCAGGTGCCACGAATGTACTTAATATACAGGAACCAAATTCGAAGTGTGGAACTGGAGAGATATTGTAAGGCCAATTATTCTTCTTTTTCCATTCCAGTGCATCTCTCTCAGTTTTCAAACCGTACACTTTCGACGATAGTTCTGTGGGGTCAAACTTAGGAGCAATTATTGGGTATTGTTTGTAGCCAAATGTTGGATCCATTGCTAGAACAACATAATAATTCATAAGTACTGACTGTTGCACGCCCCGGGTAAATATGAAATACAAAATCGTTTATTGTCACAATCAGCCTTTAAAAATGAATGAATTGAAATGAATGAAATGTTCATTCTCTATCTACGATGAAATGAAATTACTTGAAATGAATGAGAACGACGTCGCGTCGTTCGGTTCCCCGACACAAATCGCTTTTCGCGCCATTTTTTAGTTACGCTACGCTCGACAGCCAACCCTACTGATGTCACGCACACATTTGCACGTATACAAACGTCATTTGTTTATGTAGTAGTAATAGGTAATTATTTTGCGAGCGTTGTATGGAGTGTCCGAGGTGTGACAATGTTGAAGAAAATCGAGCACCGCGCTCTGTTATTAAATTCCTTACCAAACAAGGAAAAGTCAAAAAACTATTCACGATGAGATGGTGGCAGTGGCGTGCATTGGTTTTCAGAATAGGTAGGCACTAGGCCGGGTCTAGTCTAGGCAGACGTGGTCACTAATCAGAAAAAAAAGTGAGATCAAAAGTGTAGTTATTTGAGTAGGCATGCCTACTTAAGGGTGATAAATTGCGAAGGTCGAACGTCATGGTATAATGCGTGAGACGTATGTACGTATTTTTAATTTTGTCGTATTAACTTGAACGAGTAAAGACCAATGACAATGTGTGAATAGTACGGGAGCCGAGTAGGCCGTCCGGCGACTGCGTGCTGCCGCGCGTGTTTGTATGAAGATTTTATTTTTTGTTAGGTATGATAATTTTGTGAATTTCTTAATTGTGGGGCACACCACACATACTAAAATGTAATTGACAGGCTTATGGTGATATATCGAGGTAGGCACTGCTTATATGCCTATATGCAATGCACGCCACTGGATGGTGGCGGTTCACCAAGATTCTGCACCTTCGTTATCTACGGTTCAAAAGGGGTCAAGTGAATTTAAAAGGGGCAGAGGGATAATTGAAGACGACACTCGCTCGGGCGGCCCGGTTACTGCCTCTACGGAAGAAAACGATAAAAAAAAATGAGAAGCTTATACTGGAGGATGCCCGAATGAAGATCAAAGTTATAGCAGAGATGTCCCACCTCTCTGATGGTTCAGGGTAAAGTGACCACCGGTGTGTTGCTTCTTCACGAGAACGCCCCGGTCCACACGGCGCGTGTTTCCAAGGCTGCTGTGCGAGATTTTGGTTAGCCACAGAGATTGTGGTGGACCTAGCCCCGAGTGATTATTATTTGTTCCCTAATTTGGAAAAAGACCTTCGTGGGAAACGATTTTCCAACGATGAAGAGCTCATGGCGGCAATAAATGTGCATTTTTCAGAGAAAGAGGAAAGTAATTTTTTACGGGGTATGGAATAGTTAATTTCGAGATGTAATAAATGTATTGGGGTAATTGGGATTACATTGAAACATAAAAATTATTTTAATTCTATTTCATTGATATATTTATATATCAATGTTCTATTTACGTCTTTTTTCATGCCGATACCGAGAATAAATTGAACGCCCCTCGTATACAGGGTCCCATTAAAATAGAGGAACAAATTTTAACACAGCGCTCAATACATCTAACCAAAGATATCCAAGCAAAAAAAAAAAACACTGATTAAAGTAATTTTATTTTGACCTAAAATAATAAATTGCCAGCACATTAGTGTATTTTCGTTAGCTGATTATTTTTCTTGTAAGTATCTAATGCGTTTTTCTTATATATTTTTTTCCATCGTCCTTATTTTGGTGGTCTGAATGATTTCTAAAAGTTTGTCCATCTATTTGAATGGGACCTTATATATCGCCATCAACTAGCTTAATTAGTCACTTAGTTAACTGCCTAGCCTTTTAACTAAACGGCGCACAGTATTTCGTCTAGTAAAAGCTAGCGGGACAAAATTCATGACGTCATTTCCAGGAATCCGTGATAAGAACTTGTAAACAACCCTTCCCAGGTAAGGAATTCTAAAAAATAATTTGTTTGTCACCTCATTAAGTAATTTTGTGGAGAGGTCAATGTTAATTAAAAAAGAAGTGCAATTTTCATTCGCAAATTAGTTGAATTTTTAACACACTTTTGACAACATCTCCTAAAATTGATAGCAAAGTGAAACGATATTTTTGTGATGGATTCTATTGTTGAAGGTATGTACTTACTTTTTTGACCTGTTTTTAAAAAAAATAATGTATATTTTTGCTGTAATTTGAGTTTATAAGTATGTTAAAATAATCCCACCTATTTTTCCTTAATTTTAAACTTTCAAGGGTTGCAACTTTTTGTATCCACATGTATCCAGCTTGATCCTTCTGTATGTTATAAATACAACATTCAGGCATAGCTACATACATATTGTGGCGCCCGAAAATGCCCGCAAGTAAAATTATTTACTTTGTTTCAGAACGAGTCGTAACTATGACAAAATTGGAGTTTTTCGAAGAATGGTTAAAACTGAAAGAACAAGTCGCATTTTTGATTATGTATGTGTACAAGTACAACATAATATATCGGATGCTTTTGAAGAATCTCAGACAGAAAATTTCGAGCCTTTCATCAAAATTGAACGAAAAGTGGACATCTTCTAAGTGTTCGAAGAATAAATTTCTCATCAAACATAAAAATTGGTTAGAAGGATCCAGAATCGAAATTTTGCAGTTGATTGTCCCACATTCATTACCATCCCAATCAACATCAGTTTGCGAATTTAGTGAGGGGGATTATTCGTTATCAGAAGATTCTAGCGAATTGGAGAGTGGTGATGAGGAATCTCCTCATGATGACTATTAGATTCGACTTGATAGAATTATATTTTATTGTAAATATGTTTACCTATTTTGTTATATAGTCATTTCTTATACTGTTTTAGGTTTAATTTTCTTATATTAGGTACATAAACTTAACATGATTGTAGTTAAATAATTGTTATTTTGTATTATGAGTTCATTTATATGTATAGATAATTGTTGCTGTTCTTGGACTATTATTGCATGTTATTTGATAGATTGAACAAATAAATACCTATTTAACACATATTTATGATTTTAATTTTAAAGGCGAAAGTTTGTGAGTGTGTGTGTATGTGTGTTTATATGTTTGTTACTTCTTCACGCTCAAACGGCTGGACCAATTTTGATAAAATTTTGTATGGAGGTAGCTGACACCCTAGATTAACATATAGGTTACTTTTTAACCCGATATTCCCACGGGATCGACATTTGCGCGGGTGAAACCGCGGCTCGCAGCTAGTGTTATATATATAGTACCTTACAGGCATAATAAGTAGGTAGACGCAGCTAATTAGAGCAATCAGAGATGACAGTAAACAAAAATGTAAAATCAGGAGACTACTTCCATCTTGAATCCACACCATTTGACGTATACGCATACAAAACACAGAAATCCCCTCTATTTCTCTGTAAAACAGCGTAAGACACACGGATATCGAGTAAGATACCTCAAATATACATAAGCAATTAAAATAAGAAAAAAAATAATTTTGTCTCGCTAGCTTGTACTAGACGAAACACTGTGCGGCGCCGTGCAATTAACGGACTGAATGATATTCAGCAAATGCGTCTAAAACAACATTTAATGAACTGGCTGGCTGATGCTTAGGCCATTTATATTTAACAGCGTGAAAAAATGGGGAAAAAGGGACACGACCGGCACGTTGCAACGGCATGCTTAGGAGCGGGACATACAGAAAAGATGTAAGACGAGGACGCGTCGTAAACGTCTGTGTCTGATGTGTGTCTGTGTGCGACACGTGTGTGTGTGTGTGTGTGTTAATTTATTGAAGGGGCGCCGCGTCTGCGACGCGTTCTCGTCTTACGTCTTTTCTGTTTGTCCCGCCCCTTAGGGACGCTACAGCATGCTGAGGGACGCCAAGCCATGCAACGTTTTGCGCTAGAGTCCGCTGACATCGCGGGGTGAGGCATGCCATGGCAAAATGCCCTGCACTGGTCTTCCTGGTGTGCGCTGGCCCTCGGCGTTTTTTTATAATATGACGTGAAAAAGAGAATCCGATATCCTATTTACAGAATGAACAATATCATTTATTATATATGATCGACTACAGTAAAAAAAAATCAAAAAAATATATGATATTCTTCAGGATATATGCTAGGTAGATAGTGTGTTGAAAGAAAACATAATACAATTTATTTGGTACGATAGAAGAAAATCATGAAGATACCTCTAAAAACTTTCTTTTTACAATAAAAACTGTACTAATATACATACAATCAAAATGAGTTTTTGTCAGATTATTCTACAAGCAACATACTAAAACTCTAGTGTTTGAATTTTTTAGTCCAAACAATAGATTTTTCGTAAATATATAACAGCTTCATATTTTGCAATAAATTACCGGCGTTATGTCATCGCGCTTCACAAAGACCGCGCTTTAGGTCATGTAGTCCTCTTAAGCACCAATTTCTTATAGAAAGAAGAAGCAGGATCACAAAGGACTTTTAAAATGGCCGCGAGAAGATAGAACGGATGTTAATTTAGGGTAATAGCGGGAATTTGGCTTAGTCAATTTCCTTGAACCTTGATGCGGCGAGCCACGAAACATGACATTTGAAGAGCTCTTTTCTTGAGTTGAAAATAACACATTTAACATTATAAAAATTCTGACGTTTTTAAATAAATTACACGCAGCACGGTCTAAGACGGCCATGGGTCAGTGGGTCGTCTTATTGTTAGTTGTGGAGATATACTATGTTTATACATGTATAAAAATACTTTTAAGGCTTAAATACTAGCACAAGTCAGATAATAATACATTATGATACACGTGTAATGATCAATGCACACGCGTTTCATACGACGTTTTTCAACACACTTGCAAAGAAAAAACAGACTTCTATTGTTAAATAAACAAGCGTTGGCGCGCTGGTGTTGTTTTTCCGCGCGCCGCCGCCGCGCTAGCGATGTGTGCACAACTGCGCAGGAGTAAATAAAGGCACTGACACGTAGATAATGGAGAATGAACTCTATCTACGCACTGACAAAACTGCTAAACAGCCTATAGAAAAAATATAATAAACACAAAATAATGTTTAGACTGATCGTAGTTGTAGTTTAGTTAGTATGGAATTAGAAAGAGAAATAATTGGCATAGAGAAATATACATTAGTTCAGTAAGAATTCGCAATAATAGAATGCCAGTCAGGGTCTTTTCCATTTGGTTCCGGAAGGGACCACGGACAATTTAAGGTGAATGCGCTGTGGTAGACCGCGAAATTCAAGTTTTCTTACGTTTTTTGCAATTTGCAGGTCAGTAGCAGGTTGTATACTGATCAAAATATGATTCGCGACTACACGTATAATAGACATGTATTTACAGAATTATAGTCATTAGAATCATTAATATATATATTTATATCTTTACGTTAGATTTGTTCCTATTGATTGTTGTTGTTTTTTGGAACTTAGAAAGATGTATTAATAATTCTAATGATTAAATTATGTAAATACGTACCTTTTACTGTCGCGAATTAGATGAGATTTAAAAAAAACGCATCTCTCCGACTATTAAATAGTTATCTGTGTCGTTATCGCACTAGTGCAATAACATAAAGTAAAAAGCACGCGTTTATAGTACACTGCATTACGGACCTAAAAGAGGTTAATTGAGAGCCACTGTACGAGCAAGTGTGTTGAAAAAATAATAACTATAGTAAATTACCTTCATGTATGATTTGACAGTTGATCAGCGGAGAGCAAGAATCATCATTCATAAAAGGCAAGCACGTGCAGTACGGTATGTTGTTGTAGACTTGACACTGCGCATCGTTGCCGCAAGCATGGCACTTGTCGGTGCACAGGTTGTCTATACACGCCCTGTGCTCGTAGCACTCAGAGTGGTTGGTACACTTCCGTATGCAATTCGGCGGACGCCCGATGCTATTCGGAAGACATTTGCAGACTGCGACGTCATTGTCCTCTTCTTTGCATTGGGAATACTGACCACATGGGTTGGGATCGCACGGCGTTGGAATTTTTACTGAAAAATATTGAATATCTTGTAAAAGATATATAGAGTTGGTGACAAGTGTTGAACCAGCACGGGCAGATGCAGGCGTCAGGGTGGGTCGGGAGAGCAAGAATTTTAACGCGGATTAAGTTGCGGGCAGAAGGTAGTTCCAAATGGTTCACTAATGTTTTACCAAAACTCCATTGACAAATTTTTAGTTTACAACCAACGTTTCGTATACTATTTATTTCACAAACAACTCATTCCGCAAATGTTTTATTTTATAAACACTCGCTTTACAAAGATTTATTTTGCAAATGCTTCTCTTTACAAATGTTACGGATGATATTTAATCATTTATACATTTTTCATTTAATATTTAGATTCTATTGGAAAAATAACGTTTATACAAAATATAATTTTATAATACACTAGCGACTGCGTTAAAATCCGTTGCGTAGTTTAAAAGATCTAAGCTTACAGATAGCGGGAGTGACTTTGTTTTATACTATGTAAAGGTTTTCTAAACCAGTCACAAAGTGATCATGACGGTATTCTCCAATTGGGTCAAATAATTTTCAGGCAAGTATTTTTTTCTATATGTATAATCTAGTCGTTTCTGGCACTCGCCGGCCGCTGCCGCGGCACCGCTCGCATCGCTCGCTCGGCTCGTGCGTAGGGGGTCACAGTTTTAACCTAACCCAACCGAACAATTTTTTTTGAAGTGAAAACTTCTTTAGCGGCGTTGCACACTTTTTGTAATGGGGAAAAAATGTTAAACTCGCGTCAGGACATCGCGTCAGGACACGCGACCGTCAGGAGAGATTTCCCCCCCCCCCCCCCCGCCCCTCTTTCTACGGCGGGCGCCAACCGAAGTGAACCAAGTGAGACACGATAATGGATGGATGGACGGACAGACGGACGGACGGTGACGGTGACGGTGACGGTGTGACGGTGATGACGGTGACGGTGTGACGGTGATGACGGTGACGGTGACGGTGACGGTGACGGTGACGGTGATGGTGGACGTGGATGTGGATGGATGGATGGACAGCTGATGGCTCGACCGTCTGTGTAGTAGCCACACTGCTGTGTATTCGTAAAATTCGTGTATATAAAGTGTTTAAAATATGGAAATTGAACAAAGTGCATCGATTAATGAAAAAAGTGACGCAGAAATAGTGAAAAAAAATTATTTACCTATATTAATTCAATTCATAATTGATTTATTTCAACATTAATATTCAAGTTTTCACTTCTGCCGGCACTCCCGGAGTGCAACCCGTCTTTTTTTTTATAATTAACCTAATGTAACTAGTTCAGTTCCGGGTAGCCTACTAAAAATAATCTCTTTTTTTTTCTATTAGCTAATGTCGTTTCTGGCACCCATATTTTGTGTAAAAGTATTTTTTTTCTATATAATCTAGTCGTTTCTGGCACTCGCCGGCCGCTCCCGCGGCACCGCTCGGTTCGCTCGCTCGGCTCGTGCGTAGTTTTAGTCTAACCTAACATTTTTTTTTTAATAATAATTAACCTAATCTAACTAGTTCGGTTCCGGGTAGCCCACTAAAAATAATATCTTTTTTTGTATTAGCGCAAGTCGATGAAAGAATGAGTTTCATTTTAAGGAAATTGCGTAATGATAAGCCAAAGGCTGTGCTGGCGCCGCTGCTGCAGCTGCTGAGACCCTCAACCGGCGCAAATACTGTAACCTTATGGGCAACTACAGCTTTGAGCCGTTTGGGGTCGAAACGCTCGGGTCATGGGGCCCGAGCGCGCGTCTCCTTTTTAAGGAAATCTCTCGCCGGCTGGTCGATGCTTCACGTGACCAGAGGGCTGGGTCGTTCTTTGGCCAAATAATTAGCATTGCCATTCAACGTGGCAGTGCTGCCAGTCTTCTGAGCACGTTTCCGGAGGACAGCGATGCGGACGAATACTTCGACGGCTAAGTGTCCTTTGTTTTTTATTTTTATATATTTGTATTGTAAGTTAGTTAGTCATTTATTTTAGTATCTAGTGTATATAGTTAGTTACTTATTATGAAGCAATAAATTAACCTACTAGTTTAAAAAAAAAAAATAAAAAAAAAGCTTTTTATCAAAAAAATTAAACCTCCGAAAAAACTGAAAAGCAAAAAATAAAAACCTTTTTTATTTTACCTTAATAAATAAGTTCTTAAACTAATGCAAGTATACCTAACTAATTTTGAGTCGGCGCCAAACAAGCAACTTAATATCGTTGCGAGTGGTCGTGCGGAGAGCGCATTTTTTGTTTGGAATGTTAATATTTATCGCTGAAGATTTCACGTTGCATTATTAATTTGATTTGATTATTTCTTTAAATTTAAGGTAATTTAGTGATCTTTGTTCATTGATTGTTTGGCGCCGACTCAAAATTTCTTAGGTATACTTGCATTAGTTTAAGAACTTATTTATTAAGGTAAAATAAAAAAGGTTTTTATTTTGTGCTTTTCAGTTTTTTCGGAGGTTTAATTTTTTTGTTAAAAAGTTTTTATTTTATAATTTTTTGAGGCTATGATTTACTAATTACTACATGCTTAATTTTTGATTACTTTTAAAATAGCTACCTACCTTACTTTAGATATTAACTGTTATATAATCCTACTTTTACTATTATTTTTTGTATTATAAAATACTTAAAAAAACAGGCTTTATATACCAACATAGATAGGCCTTTTATGTAAATTGTAATACACAGCTCAGTATTAAAATCTGTGAATGAACAATAAATCACCCCTATTTTCCCACCCTTAGGATAGGACTTTTTTTCCAAATGTACATGGGACCAACTTCGAGGTATTAAATTAATATAAGAATTATCAAAATCGGACTACCCTGTAAAATGTTATGCGTGGTCATACATTACAATTAGTGAGTGAACAATCAATCATCCCCTGTTTTCCTACCCTTAGGGTTGGATTTTTTGTTTCCAAATTTATATGGGACCAACTTCGGAGTATATCCTTTCCAATCAAAAAAGAATTATCAAAATCGGACTGCTCTGTAAAAAGTTATGCGTGATCATACATAAAAAAAAAAATGTACGCGTCGAATTGATAACCTCCTCCGTTTTTTGTCGGTTAAAAATAAGCCAATATGTAAAATGTTTTTATTCCAAACGTTGTTATATGAGATAAAGTGAATGAAAAATGAATTGCTTGTTAAATAACACGTTATTAAACAAAATTTTATCAGGTGATTATTTTGTAAAGTGAATTATTTGGCAAACTTGTTGTTGTATACTTAATGATGAATTGACAAATCAAGTTTTTGCCAATCGTTGTTTGTCAAGTAAAAATTTGTAAATTAATTTTTGGTGAACTGACAGGGCACCGCCCGGGCTATTACTTCGCTTTCTCGGCTCCTAAGGGTCATAGCCTGATGCTAAAAAGACAAACAAACAATCAAACTCTTCAGCTTCATCTATACTAATAATAAAGCTGAAGACTTTGTTTGTTTGAACGCGCTAATCTCTAGAACTGCCTGTCGGATTTGAAAAATTCTTCTTGCATTTGATAGACCAATACTTGAGGAAGGCTATGGCTATTAATTAACATCAAGCTAGGATCCTTAAGAGTCTCACAAAAAGAACGAAAATCAGAAAGAACGCTAAGCGAATATGAAGTAATAGTGCGGACGAGCGATGCGATGCGTAATAAACTTTACGCGGACGAAGTCACGGGCAGAAGCTATTATTAGTATATAGATGTAATGAGTATTTATTGGGTACGCAATTAGTAAATGGATCACCGGTGAATCGATCTGCATCATCAGAACGAAGCAGAATCTGCAGTTTGCATTTCTAGCACATTGATTAATGCATGGGTATGCACAAAGAAAGACACGTGCAACTAAAGCCTCGATATTCACTCACAAGATACACAACATGATCGTTTCTCTCGAATATTTAAAGTAAACGATCGCTTCCTGCACGACGCCTGTCGAGACGGCTATACGCAGACGTATACGACAGCTCTGCGTCTAGTCGCAGCAACAAGACGCAGATGCAAACGAAAACTCTGCGTTTTGTTGCAGCGTCTAGACGCAGCGACAAGATAGACGCACAGTTTGCGCTGACACTTACCCGGTTCCTGAATTGAGAATCTCTAACTCAATTTCTATTGTTCTCAATTCGAAAACTGGCAGATTATATTTTATCCCTAGATTCATATCTAGGGATAAAATATAATCTGCCGGTTAACCCGCGGGAATGTCATCATCCCCGTGGGTTTCGTAGCCGCTTTTTAAACGTTTCTCATCCACCAGTTTCCTGTTTTAATCTGAAAGGATCTTGATCGAGATGCAATCCAACGCCTTGCCCCTTTTTTTTTTTTTTTTTATGGATGGGAAATCATCAAATGACCCCTCCCGCTCTGGGTGGAGCGAAGGGAGTGTCAGACTCTTACTGACTAAAACCCATCCGTGTTCCTTCCTTAGCCCTTTATGTTCCGGGGTAGCGGTAACCCTTTCGGACAATCCCGCACCCCCGGCAGGCTTCGGCCCTGGCAGGCCCCTTCCTTTCTGCTGACATCTCTTTGAGGCGCGCGTGGAACACAACGCGCCGTCCGGCACGGGCCTGGTCCTGATCGGACGGTGAGCTACCCATTACTCTCCGTCCGCAGGCCCGCGCCTACGGCGGCCGGGAGTCGTCACGCGGCTCCCGACGCCCGGAGCGTCTCCCGCGGCGGCTGGGGTGTGAGGCTCTCTCCCTCAGCCGTTCAGCCACCTCCTTCGCTAGCATGACTGCTTCGCAGAAGGAGGTGACCGCCTCCCACTCCCTCTCGCCCCGGACCATGGCTTGAACCAGGGCCGGACGCGAGAGGTCGCCGCCGCTGTCTATCGCCTCTACGAGGGCACGGCGGTGCTCCGCCCATGCGGGGCAGACCTCCACCGTATGCTCCACCGTGTCCTCTGGGCGATCCTCGCAGTGGTGACACCCGGGCGTCTCCTCCCGCCTGATGATGTGCAGGAACCTCCCAAAACATCCGTGTCCGGTGAGGACCTGCGTCAGGCGATAGGTGAGGACGCCGTGACGCCTCTCTAGCCACTCCTCAAAGAGGGGTCTTATCGCCACTATCGTGGCGTGCCCTGCGCTGGGTTGCGAAAGTCGCTCCTTCCATGCCACCATGAGATCGCGCCGGAGGTCTGTCCGCTCCGCCACGATTTGCCGCGGAAGCGGAGTTTCCCCCCGGCTCAGTGCCTCCGCGCGCCACTCATACAGGCGCGCTAGGACTATCGCCTCCAGATCCCATGGCGGCAGTCCGGCAAGGAGGCTTGCCGCCTCGCCCGAGATCGTGCGGTACCCTCGGATCAGCCTTACGGCTACCACCTTTTGGGGCGCGTTCAGATAGTGGGCGGCTCGCCGCCGCAGAGAACGCGCCCACACCGGGGCCCCGTATAGGGCCATGGACCGCACGACCCCCGCGTAAAGCCTCCGGCAGGAGGTGTTTGGCCCCCCCAGGTTGGGCAGGAGCCGCTTGAAGGCGGCCCCGGTCCTTTCCAGTTTGGGGGCCAAGCGTCGGAAGTGTTCGACGAAGTTCCACCGGCTGTCGAGGACGAGACCCAGGTATCTCATCGTTGCCTCGACGCCGATGTGAACCCCTCCCACCGTTAGTTGGGATCCCGATGGTGGCCCGTTCCGAGGCCCATGGAAAGACATGGCCTCGGACTTGTGCAATGCTACCTCGAGACCCAACCGCCGGATTCTTTCCACGACTATCGCAACCCCGCGTGTCATCGCGTCGGCCGCCGCCTGATGCGACCTCCCTTGCGCCAGGACCAGCGTGTCGTCAGCGTAGCAAACCACGCTGACGCCATCAGGGAGGTCGGCCCGCAGCACCCAGTCGTAACCGATGTCCCACAGGAGCGGCCCCAGAACCGATCCCTGTGGGACACCGCACGACATCTCTCGCCGGTTCCACTCCCCGTTGCGACCGGGGTAGATGACGGCTCTGTCCGTCAGATACGCCCCAACTACTCGACGGAACGCCTTGCCCCTGAGTTCATGATTCTGCGAGGTAATTGCGTAACACACCAACAGTAATAATGGTTTTGATTTGGACAGTTCAACAACATTCATTGCATTATTTCTTTTTTGAGCAGACAAAGGAGACGTTCAATAAATGGGACTTGGTACTAAAATAATTGAAAATTTAAACAGCCTTCTGAGCTATCGAGGCTGAAAGAGGGTAATTATTTTGATGTCTTTGGGCATTTTTTTTACAGCCGCCCGTTTTTTTTAAACTAGTCTTGAGAAATAAAATGCTTGCATCACTAACTACAAACATTATTTATATTTTAGGGTTGGCAGAACTGTGGCAAATGACGTGACAATTACAATTATCATAGAAATAAGTAGCTTTGTACAGACGCCAGCACATCAAGCTACAATAATCTGTCAAATTCGTTTAATAGATTTTCAACTTTATTGCTAAAGTATAAGGTTTAAAGTTGATTGGGAAAATTTGACAGTTTCGGGTAGCTTAATGTGCTGGTGTCTATACATACTTGTACTTTATAATTAAGTACATTAATATATTTTTTGATGTATTCTCTACATATAAAAAAACACTCCGCCTCGCGGACTTGTACCAGTGGATATGGTGTTTTTTTTTTTATTTTAACATCATTCTGTCATTGGTTTGACCGTTTTCGACATGTTTTGATATTGCATTGTCATGATAATCAACATTTTTTGTCTCAATTTCATGGAGCTGGAGCTAAAATTATAATAAAATCTCAAAATATTTAATAGAAATGAAAACTATAGCCACATTTAAAATAATTATATTGCATAGAAATGAATAAACAAAGGCTATGTGCGTTTTGTTTGTACTGAAATTTTTTTCACATTTTTACAAAAACAGGCGCCTGAAAAAATATTATTTAACATAATAATCGAGTAGCTTAATAAAAAAGCTTTCTAATAAAATACATCATATTAGCATTTAAAAATCTTCGGAATATTATGCCACTTTTGATCTCTCCTTTTCGAATAATTATGAAACAATGAATAAGCTGCTTATCCATATCCATGATATTGCTTACCAAAGCAATATCCTTCAAAATCATTCAGACTGTGGTTAATCGTGTGCTAAGGTGCTCACATAAAGGAGCGGGCTTAGATCTCTGCAGGTTGATCTTCGGAAGGAAACGGTTACATGTTTTAGCTATTTCTTTATGTGTGAGCGCAGTAATCATTGTAAATTGTCATTTCACAAGTTAAATTAAATTCTTGAAAAAATCGTGTAACTATGTCCTTAGATAGAGCAACCAATTTATTGCCTTCAAGCAGACACGAATTATCCGTCGTTCCTGATATTTTTTTCCAAAAAATTATTAATAAGTATAATAAGAAAATTGAAGTATCAATTTTAGCGCACGCCCGATTTAAGCAATCCATTCATCGCGGAGTTCACAACACGAAGAAAGTTGGCAAAGCGTTGATCTAGTGTCATTTGTATTTACCTAATTTTGACCGTATCTACGAGAAAAGGGCGCGCGATGACTTTGCCAAATCGTTCGTCTACGGGCACGTTGTGCACCCCTTTCCTTAATGACATGCTCTAAATTTACTTTATAACACGCAGTATTTATTAGTATTGTATACGCAGAAGTTCACAAACATAAAATTCACGCGAAAGAAACCGCGGCTATACTAGAACAAGGCAGATAAAAATGATAACTATAATAAATAATTACCTTGATTCATTTTATGACAGAACACGTACGGCGGATTGCCGACTAAACCAGGCGGGCACGAGCAGTGAGGTTTGTGGTCGATGACGTCACACTGTGCATTGGGGCCGCAATACCCGGGACACGGGTTTCGGCACCGGCCTTCGATGCACCCCGTGTCTGCGTCGCACTCAGAGTCGATAGTGCACGTTGGTTTGCATATCGGCCGAGGTCTGAAGTATTCCCGAATGCAAATGCAGCGCACGGTGCCATTGACAACTTCGCACCAAGGCCAATGGTCAATAGGACATTCATATACTGTCTCCATGCATGGATCAAATTCTGGTAGTTGCTCCAGAATTGATAGTGGCACTGAAAAATAATGAATATTTGGTAAAAGAAATATGGAATTAGTGGCAAGACTGAACATATTTGGAACTAGCTTCAGCCCGCGGCTTCTCCCGCGTGGTGTATTGATAAAAGTAGCATATGTCTTTCCTCGGGCTTACTTCGAGTTAAATTTTGAATTATTCGTCCAAATTCATCATCATCATCCACAGTTTCACTCACTGCTGACATGCTGAACATAGGCCTCTCTTGTCTTATGTCATTCCCCACCCCCGTGCCAACCTCATCCAGGTTCTACCTGCGATGGAAACAACGTCGTCCACCCATCTCGCCGTCAGACGACCGACATTTCATCTTCCCGACCTTGGACGCCACTTATTCACTGCCTTACTCCACCTGTCATCACTGCGCTTTGCCAGGTGTCCTGCCCAACTCCATTTGAGTTTCATAACTTGCCCAAATGACTTAAACCCTTATTCATAAAACTTATCAAACCTATTTTAGTTAAAATGGGGTTTGTCTCTTTCTTACACACAGAAATGACAACGTGACAGATAAAGACAAACGTTCTATAAACCTATTTTAGCTAAAATAGAGATAAAATAGGATTATGGATAAGGGGGTAAGTGTATAAAAGACAAAGTTTCTCTACATTAAATACCGAAAGCGATAAAGATATTAATTTTGACAAGAATCAACTAAATATAATACTCTAAAATATGTATTGTAAAAAAGACTTACCAACTGAACTTCTACAAACTTTAATACGACAAGATTTTAATTCGACACTACGGAACTCCGACACGTCTTCATTTCGACAATACTTTAGTGTGAAATACCTTAAGTCCGACACTACTGTACTGCGATAAAGCGTTTCTTCGACATGACTTAACTAGGAAACGATGCGACTTCGACGACATGCTACTTCGACAACTATGGTAGTCCGACATGAGTCAATTTCGACGTACTCTACTCCGTCATACTGTACTTCGACAATATCTTACTTCGACGTTATATATCTGAGACACGATGCTACTTCGAAATTATGCTGCGACATTAGGGAACAACTAAACTTGTGTATGGTTTTTATACGTACTATCTGATATGAGTGCGGGGAAGGAGTGTCCGTTCTGTATGTAGTACTATTAAGTATTCTGTGGCAGTACTATGGCGCCAACTATTCCGCTCTAGCCGCGGAACTTGATACTAAATACCTGAACGAAACCCGCGCAGTATGCACTTCTACCTACAGCGACAGCGAATACCGCTTAGGTTTGAATAGGCCTTTATTATTAACAAATAGTATGTAGTAAAACCACACCCCGGACACTCCATACAACGCTCGCAAAATAATTACCTACTACCACTACATTGACAAATGACGTTTGTATACGTGTAAATGTGTGCGTGAAATCTAGTAGTGCTGGCTGGCAGTACTCGGCAGTAGTGCGTAGGCGGCGCGCCGCGCAGCGCCGCCGCCGCGGCGGCGGCGCTGCCCGAACGTATGCAACAATGGGGCGCCACGCGCCGCGACACTAGGTACTCACAGAAATCTAATTAATAACATTTCTATTGTACTACTTTTCATGTCGAAGAACGAATAGAACGTGAAAGAAAGATACATAACTAAGACAATAAAGAGAGAGAGCAATAATTTAATAGTTGGTATGTTAATATTACGGAAGTTTTAATTGTTCTAAAACGAAGAAAACTTGGAAAATAAATGAATAATAGAGAAAATTATGAAAATAAATTATCACAACACTGGCTTAACTTGTTTGTCTGTAATATACTAGCTTTTTTTTTATGGGTTTAAAGGATATTTGAGTTGCTGTTCCTTACCTTCTTTCATGTTTCGGGAAAAAAATATACAAAGCATCCAAATAATGCACAAAATACAACCATCGTGATTAACACAAAATATAAAACTTAAAAAAAATAATGTGTTCGTGTCAGCAGTAGGTAGGTACAGCGCTGCGGTTCTTGTGTATGCGAGCGCCATTGTTAAAGAGCAGGCGACGAATACATCGAAGTGCGGGGTGAGGTGCGGTAACTGATGTTAGTGCGGGGAAGGGAGTGGCCTTTCTGTACGTAGTATTTTAAGTATTCTGTGGTAAAACATAGGTGTCTCTACTTCTGCACTAAGTTGAGGGGAAAACCTTCATGGCAATACGGTACCCTGTATTCGGTAATTTATGTTTTAAAAACATCATTTTTTAAATTTAAGTGAATTTGTTTAGTTGACACTTGTTTTTTTTTCGTTATATTTAAATTAGGTATTCAGTCATTTATGCTTACGTATAGCATAGGATTCGCACTCAGTTATATTCTAATAAAAATAATGTTCTTTTAAAATACAAGTTATTTTATTCCTTATCATAATTCTCTTAACCATAGTATCCCAATTTATTTGGGGTCGGCGCAACATGTTTTTTCTTCCATATTTCTCTATTAGTCGTCATTTCGGTAGTCACCCCCTTTCTAGCCATATCATCTTTCACAAATTTAGTTGTTCCCTAATGTCGCAGAATAATTTCGAAGTAGCATCGTGTCTCAGATATATAACGTCGAAGTAAGATATTGTGGAAGTACAGCATGCCGGAGTAGAGTACGTCGAAATTGACTCATGTCGGACTACCATAGTTGTCGAAGTAGCATGTCGTCGAAGTCGCATCGTTTCCTAGTTAAGTCATGTCGAAGAAACGCTTTATCGGAGTACAGTAGTGTCGGACTTAAGTTATTTCGAACTAAAGTATTGTCGAAATGAAGACGTGTCGGAGTTCCGTAGTGTCGAATTAAAATCTTGTCGTATTAAAGTTTGTCGAAGTTCAGTTGGTAAGTCCATTGGTATGTTTAGTGTTAAATTGTAAAATAAGTTATGTGTGTTAGGAATAAATAAAAACTTAATTCATAAAAAGTTGACATAGGTATATTATGTTGACTTTTATTTTGAAGTTTACGACAAACAATCCCACGATACATTATCTTCGTGTAACTGCATGTCGATTCTGTAAAAATCTCACCGTGAAAACTTGCGTAGAGTGAGATGTCAGTGTCATCCCACTGATGCTAGGGATTGACCAAGCAAACATTTACAATCATAATCGAGATTTTAATAGTATTTTTTAAGCTAATCCTATTGAAAATTTTATACAATTTCAAAGCTAGTATTTTAGTGGTCAAAACATTAATATTTTGTGGGGTTTTAAAATAAAATAGCAAAACATAAACTTAGTCAGAAATTCAATGTTGTTTTTTTTTCTTTTGTTCCTAGACTGACTAGTCAATATAGCTTGAGGCGGGAGCGCACCACGCATGAACAGTAAATAAAATAAAACATTCTCGTTTATGACAGCTAGACTGATGAAAATACGCATCGACATTGTTTGTTATTATGATCGATTGAAGATCGAGTCTAGTAAAAACTAACAACGCTAATCTATTAACCTCTCTGCTCGACAAGATTTTGACATATGAAATACCAGCTGACTCGACGGGATGTTGCGAATTACGTCATGATAATCAGGAATTTACTTTAACTTTCAGCATTCGAATTTATTAAGAAAAATGTGTTACCGCGCCTATTTTGTAAAATAAGTTTGTGGCAAATATCTTTAACTATATGCTGAGGTCAGTCACACCGCGTCATTCTACTGCAAAAGTTGTATACCTATCCAGAAGGTAGGCACCTTAAAATCGCTGAAAATATGTACATAAACTACCTAATCTCTTGAATAAGCTTGACTTTTGCTGTAATAGTACGAAATGCTAAAGATGTTATTCATAAGAAAACAGTAGGACTTTTCTTTGCTGGCCGGCACTTTAATTTTTGAGTACCTTATGAACTTATGAATGATGAGTTTATGAACTACAAACTTATTTTTGCAGTCGATCAAATTAATGATGTGCATTGGGCATGCGTGAATATTCAACCCAACTACGAAACCTTTCACTGTGCGTGGTTCGATAAAAACATGGCAAGTTTTAAATTTAAATTTGGTTGGTAAACTACCACAAAAACAAACAATTACTATTACTCAAGTAAACTAATAAAAACAAAAACCACCAAGCTCATAAAATCGTCTTTTTTTTTAAAAAAAAGCATATCTTAGGTATGTACTACTTGTGCGTGACGACTCCCGGCCACCGTAGGCGCGGGCCTGCGGACGGAGAGTAATGGGTAGCTCACCGTCCGATCAGGACGGCGCGTACGTGTTCCACGCGCGCCTCAAAGAGATGTCAGCATAAAGGAAGGGGCCTGCCAGGGCCGAAGCCTGCCGGGGGTGCGGGATTGTCCGAAAGGGTTACCGCTACCCCGGAACATAAAGGGCTAAGGAAGGAACACGGATGGGTTTTAGTCAGTAAGAGTCTGACACTCCCTTCGCTCCACCCAGAGCGGGAGGGGTCATTTGATGATTTCCCATCCAAAAAAAAAAAAAAAAAAAGGTATGTACTACTTAGGATATATTTTGTTTTGTATTTTTTTCTAAACGGCCATAAGGTCTGCTATAAGCCATTTCAAGGTTATCAATTAATTACCGGACACCCTGTATAAAATGATCAATAGAATCAGCATAACAATTATTATTAAAATCTCGATTATGATTGTAAATGTATGCTTGGTCAATCCCTAGTATCAGGTGGGATGACACTGACAGCTCACTCCACGCTCACATCGCCTAAGTTTTCACGGTGAGACGGTTACAGAATCGCACTGCTGTAACGGTTTGGGCAGCGCACGCCAGGGTAGCTCTGGCTCTGGGCAGGATTTTTTATTACGTATCAAGTAAGTCGGAAAAAGTCCTGAACATTCTATTAACATTCTACCGTACATTTACATATCGACAAGCGTGTGTTCAACTGAACTTAATATGTAGCTAAACATGGATCCTAAAACAAAACTACTGTATACACAGTAAAAGTCCATTTGCGCAAAAGTCTTTTTGCACAAGTGTTTTTCGCGCAAGTGTCCTATTAGATAGCACAAAACTCCATTCGCAGAAATATCTTCTCGCACAAGTGTCTTTCGCATAAAAGTCTTTCGCGCAAGTGTACCTACTGCTAATGCAGCTTACACATATTCTATTCAAACTTATGATTTAAAATAATATTATTTCAAGTTATACAAATATCAACTTTATTTTAATGGTAAAACGCTTGCGCAACAACCGACTTCAAAAAAAACACTACAAAGTGATAAATAACTTTAATTTCGGAAGTCGGTGTCGTTGGTTCCGCATTTTCGTTTTTTGACACCGACTTCCGAAATTAAAGTTATTTATCACTTTGTAGTGTTTTTTTTTTTTGAAGTCGGTTGTTTTTTTTTGTAAAAAAGTTTTTATTTGTCACTTTTTAGTTGTACCTACCCCACAAAAAAGTAAACGAAAAGATCGTTAATGTAGACAATGTAGATAATTTTTTTTGATTTTTGTTGATTTTTCAAAAACTGCTTGTCCAATTTCGATAAAATTTTCTTGGGACCATTTGGGACCCCTTTCCAACAAAAAAAGAATTTTTCAAATCGGTTGGCAAGCGACGGAGTTATGCGCGAAAAATAATTTAAAAAAAAATACAAATATCCGAATTGAGAACCTCCTCCTTTTTAGAAGTCGGTTAAAAAGACATTTCCGCGAATAGACTTTATAAATGATTTTTAATTGTATTTTGTTTTTATTTAAAAATAGATTAAGAACAATTTAATTGAGAACTTTACTTCATTATACAGGGTGGTCCAAAAGTCGTGGATCAAACGAAGAAGGGGGATAAAGGAGATCATTTCCAACGCTTTTAAGTGAGAAATAATTTTTGGTAACGCTACAAAATTTTTGCAATAAAATAAATTACTCTTGTTGACACTTGAGGGGTGAAGGGTTATTGTTCTCATGGTTGTGAACGACTATTTGTATGGGTCCGTCCTTTGATACTCAAAGCCGCAATAGAACTTTTATAGTGCTGATACATTATCTAGTAGTAATACAACACCGTTTGTTTTATTGTTTTATATCACTTTTTTTTTTAATTCGTCTAATTGTAAAAGAACTCGGTATACACAAATATACATAACTTTTAGGGCAATTGAATTATGACCATGCTGTAGAAAGATTTTTTGTTGGAAATGACCTCCTTCATCTCCCTATTTCGTTTGATCCACGACTTTTTGACCACCCTGTATTGTGTGACATGAAGTCAATCTCTGATGACAGAAAGTGCATTGCGAGATTATTGTTTTCAATTTTACAATAGGTATAAGTACATACTTAGTATAAGATTAATTTGTGAATGCCTATGTAATGGTACCCCGAGCCCAGAGGGTTTTTGAGCAAGCATATTCAGGGCGAGAAGTTGATAGCTGAGTAGGTCTGGCATGAGGAGAGAACACCGAAAATATATTTAAAAAGTTTCTGATTCTGAGACCCCTGGTCAGGAGACCACTTTCAGATTTAAAAAAAGGGCCGAAATTAAAGTGATCTTCAGAGGCGTTGGTTTTGGCATGATCGGGTCTGGCCTAACCCATAATGGCTTAAATAGGCAAATCTGACGGAGAAATTGTGGGCTTTCCCCAAATCTGACGACGTTGAAAACTCAGATTTGGGCCATTTCTAAAAGGATATTCAGGACGAATGAAAGTTATTCTATGCAATATTGTTACGTGTCCTGATAGTGAATATATAAATATCTGATGGGATGATGGAGCCTTTTGGCAAATATGAGGAAATTTCATCAATTTAGAAAATTACCCAAAAGTGGCCATAATTTTGCATTTATCCCTAAATCAAGAAACCTAGTAGCTTCGATTGCTGTTTGCATTGGAAGGTGACACTTTTGTGAAGATTCCTCTATATTCAGAAGTTTGAAAATACTAAATACTTGAACGTAATGATTAAAAGTTAAGTAAGAAAATTGGGGCGTCGTCAAAGTACACCCTGAACATGGTCGATTATTTCAAAATTTTACTATGACGCTAAGTTAACGATATATTTGAAAAACATCCTCATTTTATGGGCTATCCAACGAGCTATTAATGTCTAGAAAAATATTCAAAGGTGCCCGTTATTTTTTTGGTACAGCTGGCAAAGACAGACAAAATCACTTACAAAATTTACAAAAACATTTAATTAACCATTTGTTTATGTCATAACACTTTTTAGTACAAGGTTTTATTGTAACTATGAACCTCAGCGCTCGATATCGTTACTCATACTGCCCCTATTTCTTAGTGGTAGTTCGTTTTTGTAAGTTTTACTAAATAGGCCTTAAAACTTGTACTTAGGCCGCCAGCTTCAAGTTAACTAGCTAAAATAGTCTCATAAGATGCCGATTTGTTTTTAACCTTCAAAAAAAAGGAAGTTGTCAATTCGTGTGCGTGGATGACAAATCCGAAACTATAAGTTGTACCGAAAAATACCCAAATGAAGATCGGAGCCGACTTTTATAAAAAATAAACCTACAATATTAGATTTTTGAAAAAATAATTTTCTTTGCCGGGAATCGAACCCGTTGGTTTCGGAAAATAAAACACTTTCTATATTATTGCAAAATCTGAAAGGGTCGTTAATATGGATCAAATTCTGTGAAGTAATGTCAAATGGGAAACTGCAAGAAATGATGATTTTTAAGCTCAAATCAAATTAACGAATTTAAGTCCATAGTCTTAGTGCTCATACACACAAACGACACACGTCGACGACAGAGACAACTGCATCCGCCGATACGCGTCGACGGCAGCTATCGACATATCATATATTTTTATTTAGATTTCAATAATGTTGCTTTGTGTTTGCATTTGCATCATTTTTTTAAACTGCAACTTATGATCATACACATAATCTAACTCGCAGCTGGCGGTCTAAGCAGAAGTGTTGAATCTTATTTAATAAAACTCACAAAAAAGCAAACTTACGGTAAGAATTAGGGGCGGTATCAGTAACCATACCGAGCGCTGAGGTATACAGGATGTAAGGGTGAACAGTGGCAACTTTCAAAGGACGGATAGATAACCTTAAATAAAAAAATATTATAAAAGTATTAAATGTGTATGTCGAAATTTCATCTGCGAATTTTATAGTTTGCTGATTCCGAAATTTTACGCGAAGTGAACGCACCCTACGATAACGCCAGAAGCAGACCCCCCCCCGCCCGCCGCGCGCCGCCGCCGCCGGCCGCCACGATTGTACGCGGCGCACGCACACATGTACACGCTACTCGATAATTTCCATTCACCACTGCACAAAAAATCGCCCTTTCCTAGGGACTTTCCGGCTGGCAGTACCGACACTTATTTTTACAATGTTTTCGAAACAATGAGATGCACAATGGACCCACAGATGCGGCGCGCCGCACTCAGACGGAAGTAAATTGTATGGGCGCGCATACCTACGCATCGGCCGCATTGAATGAATTTGTAATTTCTGTGATTGCACTTTTCCCTTCATACTTTTCCTGGCCTAAGCCAGGCAAAAATACCTAATCCATTGTTAGAAGCGTTATTAAGAAAAGTGAAGAAAAGAAGTGCGAATAAGTGAACTTTACTACATCTTAATTTCTAAGTTAGGTATTTTTGGCGTGTTTAAAAAGAGAAATCACGTTATTTAAAAGTAATTTAGTTAGGTTGTCCCTTTCAATACTGCACTGATTTTGATTTAAATTTTAAACAATGATTAAATATCTACTTACTAAGAAAATCAATAATAACTTACATTAGTCTTAAAATCTGTTCAAAATGTGAACCGTTTACGGCTAAACATGTCTCCGCACGTCTTCTTAAGTTATTTTGCACTCAATTAAGCACAACACTGTCACTCTTTACGTCATTAAAAGCACTTTTAATGCGTCTTTTCAATTCACGTCTGGTATTAAACTCCGTGGCATACAAACCGCCGGGCCGCTCTTCTGGTGCTTTCTTCAGGATTGTTCTCGAAAAAGTCTAAAATTTCTTCTTGAACATCCACCGGAATCTGTTGATTACCGCGACCATGTGCGTGACTTGGTACGGTGAATTGACCATAAGTGCGCAGTCTCTGAGTAGCCGCTAAAATTGTTGTCCGATGTGGTACCCGTTGACCCGAGTACAATTCCCGGTACAGGTCCTGAGCAGCAAGCAAACTATCACCGGCTATCGCATAAAGTCTAACCATTTCGGTAAGTTGTTCGTTCGAGTACCTACGCCATTGTCAGTAACTAATAATAACGCGTGGATACACGTACGTACCTACGTGATGCGCGAGAGTAGTCTGTAAGCAAACACGGCACACGTACACTCTCTAGCGAGGCTGCGAGACTGAGCGCAGACCTGTGGCGCAGACTGGATTGACGAACGAACGAGAACGACGCGCGCGCGGCCGCGTGGCGCGTCGCCGGCGCGGCGCTTGTAGGTACATGCGGGGCGGAGGCCTAACAGTAATGTGACTATGATTTTTTATTTTTCGGGATATTAGAAGAAAAACTTTGAAAAAAGTAGGGTCATATATTTTCAACGGTTTTAGACTCTACTCATGATAATTATGCACCTCCTTAAATATTGCCACTGTTCACACTAACACCCGGTATAGCTTAAAATTTAGTGTGCATACACAAAGCGACACGCGTCGACATGCTACTCGTGATTTGAGTACCGTACTCACGACAGCAGCCGCCGACGCGTAGATGGCGGACGTCGACGGGTGTTGATAGCTGCCGTCGACGCGTATCGGCGGATGCAGTTGTCTCTGTCGTCGACGTGTGTCGTTTGTGTGTATGAGCACTAAGACTATGGACTTAAGTTCGTTAATTTGATTTGAGCTTAAAAATCATCATTTCTTGCAGTTTCCCATTTGACATTACTTCACAGAATTTGATCCATATTAACGCCCCTTTCAGATTTTGCAATAATATAGAAATTGTTTTATTTTCCGAAACCAACGGGTTCGATTCCCGGCAAAGAAAATTATTTTTTCAAAAATCTAATATTGTAGGATAATTTTTTAACAAAGTCGGCTCCGATCTTCATTTGGGTATTTTTCGGTACAACTTATAGTTTCGGATTTGTCATCCACGCACACGAATTGACAACCTCCTTTTTTTTGAAGTCGGTTAAAAATAAATTGGTATCTTATGAGATTTTATTTTAGCTAGTTAACTTGAAGCTGGCGGCCTAAGTACAAGTTTTAAAGCCTATTTAGTAAAACTTACAAAAACGCACTACCACTAAGAAATAGGGGCGGTATGAGTAACGATATCGAGCGCAGAGGTTCATAGTTACAATAAAACCTTGTACTAAAAAGTGTTATGACATAAACAAATGGTTAATTAAATGTTTTTGTAAAGGAGACTGTTAAAATTTGTATGGGAAGTGGTCTATGATCCAATAGCGATACTGTAGAGGTATTTCTGTGGGAATACCTCAAGTTGAGGTATCCCCACAGAAATATCGTAACAGTATCGCTATTGGTTCATAGACCACTTTTTAATGTTATCATGAAATTATTTATTCTAAAATATTATATTTCTCAAAACTGCCGGGTCAGATTTTGATGCCACTTTGCACAAGGGTATAGTTGAGGTATCCCCACAGAAATATCGTAACAGTATCGCTATTGGTTCATAGACCACTTTTTAACGGTCTCCTTTGTAAGTGATTTTGTCTGTCTTTGCCAGCTGTACCAAAAAAATAACGAGTACCTTTGAATATTTTTCGAGACATTAATAGCTCGTTGGATAGCCCATAAAATGAGGATGTTTTTCAAATATATTGTTAACTTAACGTCATAGTAAAATTTTGAAATAATCGACCATGTTCAGGGTGTACTTTGACGACGCCCCAATTTTCTTACTTAACTTTTAATCATTACGTTCAAGTATTTAGAATTTTCAAACTTCTGAATATGGAGAAATCTTCATAAACGTGTCACCTTCCAATGCAAACAGCAATCGAAGCTACTAGGTTTCTTGATTTAGGGATAAATGCAAAATTATGGCCACTTTTGGGTAATTTTCTGAAATGATGAAATTTCTTCATATTTGCCAAAAGGCTCCATCATCCCGTCAAATATTTATATATTCACTATCAGGACACGTAACAATATTGCATAGAATAACTTTCATTCGTCCTGAATATCCTTTTAGAAATGGCCCAAATCTGAGTTTTCAAAGTCGTCAGTCAGATTTGGGGAAAGCCCACAATTTCACCGTCAGATTTGCCTATTTAAGCCATTATGGGTTAGGCCAGACCCGATCATGCCAAAACCAACGCCTCTGAAGATCACTTTAATTTCGGCCCTTTTTTTAAATCTGAAAGTGGTCTCCTGACCAGGGGTCTCAGAATCAGAAACTTTTTAAATATATTTTCGGTGTTCTCTCCTCATGCCAGACCTACTCGGCTATCAACTTCTCGCCCTGAATATGCTTGCTCAAAAACCCTCTGGGCTCCCATACCATAAGTACTAAAACTATTTACCACGACATTATAATATCAATGTTAGCAATTTGTGTTTTGTTGACCTTACGCAATTTGGTTTGGAGCCGCTGGGAACAATTTTAGTATTTTATGGAATTCTTGGGAATCAATGGACGAGAGAAATTGTTTGGAGAACAATATATGTGGAGCTCCTGGGAATAAGCCAAATTGACAGTGACAGCTCTTGAACGTGAAATTCGCCCTAAAAGTGTGCGCAAGATAAAGTCTGCGCGCGACGTTTGATCTTCAAAATAATATCCCTGTCAGCACTTTTATTCACTTTCGGCATAAGATGCCGATTATTTACTTTGAAAAACATGGTACACAGCACGCTCTCTTGATATCTGACATAAATGTCAAGGTAACGGAAAGTGATTATTTCCGATTTCGACCCCGCGCAGACTGGTTTTTCGTAATTTTTTTTTCTTCTTTGTTTTAGGTAATGGCTACATCGAGGGAACAGAGCTGGATGGCTTTCTCAAGGAGTTCGTGTCCAGTGCCAACTTCACCGACATTAGTCCTGATGTGAGTACCTAGATCTAAGCTTTTTATATTATTAACCTAACTGCTTCGTACGGATTTTACGACTTGACAATATTTCTCTATTAAGGTCTATTCAAACCTAAGCGGTATTCGCTACCGTCTGCGGTAGAGAAAACCGAGTGGGTATGCGGTAATATTACTGTTCACACCAAAGCAGATCTTGCTATCCTTGTGGGTAGAATACCGAGTTCGAGTTTCGCTCAGGAACAAGCGAAACAATACCTATGCGGTACTATGGCACCAACTATTCCGCTCTAGCCGCAGAACTTGAAACGAAAAATGCCCAAGGCATTAAGTCTGCCTTTGTACAGTTTTTACTTGTGCATAAAGTTTTAATAAATAAATAAATACCCGAGCGAAACCCGCGCGGTATGCACTTCTACCCACAGCTGCAGCGAGTACCGCTCAGGTCACTCTAGCCACGGAACTAGATACTAAATACCTGAGCGAAACCCGCTCGGTATCTACCTCTACCCACAGCGGCAGCGAACACCGCTTAGGTTTGAAACACAGAATACTTAAAGTACTACGTACAGAAAGGCCACTCCCTTCTCCGCACTAACATCAGTTACCGCACCTCACCCCGCACTTCGGCGTATTCGTCGCAGTTCTTTAACAAGAGCGCTCGCAAACACAAGTACCTCACGCACACATTCATACGTATACAAACGTCATTTTTTAATGTAGTAGTAGTAGGTAATTATTTTGCGAGCGTTGTATGGAGTGTCCGGGGTGTGGTTTGAATAGACCTTAATATTTATTAATATTTATGTAAGTTTATTTTTTATTAGTTTATGAAAATCTCAAGACCTTATTTCGGCCACAGCGGCCAATCCCAATGGAGACTAGCCTTCGGCGCGGGAGACATTATAGTGCACAAGTCGCTCATCCAATAGAACAATGACGAAATTAGGTACGTTTTAGCTATTTTTCAGGAGAACGTTTTAAAAGTTTGAAATTGAAAATATGATATATTTCCAATAATTATACTAAAATATTTAATATTTTTATGTATGTTACTTTACTATCAATAATAATTTGTAATAACTTTATGAGAAAACTCAAGAAAACTGTTAAAAAAATCCAAAAAAAAACAAACCTGACGTACACTTATGCCATTTTATAAATAAAATATAACAGTTATGACATAAATTAGGTTTTGAAATGGGAATAAATAATCATGAATTCAAACTACAAATTATTCAATTTAGTTTTATTTGTATAAATCAGTTTACATTTATAAACGTATAATAAGAGTATCAAATGTTTTTTTTTTATGAGTTACAAAAATGTAGTTTTTATGTTAAAACAAAGATACCTAGATAATGTAAGATACAAACATGATCATAAAAAAACTAAAAAAATAGTGTTTATTTTTAGTTTCCGAGTGACATTTTGAAAAATACGCCAATTCCCTAACGACAGTCACTCACTCTATCGAAAACCACCGTAACTAGAATTCTGTCGTTTTTGTCATAGATAGAACTTTCGAAACGTGAACTTATGACATTCAAAACTCATTTTCGACATTTTCGTAATTACGTCGTTGTTCTATTGGATGAGCGAAGTGTATGCACAGACACAGGTACACTCTCTCTTGCATCACTCTCACAGTCCGATGGTCCGGCGATCCTACACGACCGAAGAGAGATCAGTTATGTAAGACATAAACCGTCCGAAATAAATTATCTAAATGATGGTGAAAACTGTAAATCCATTGCGGGGTTTAGATGAACAAGGCGGTTGCACAGACTAACACGAAAAGCGACATCAATTTATAATAATGTATGGATGACGAATTTTAAGGACGAAATTCTGCGTTTATGCGAAATTAAGTTTTTCAACTGATTATATCATAAGGCGTCGCGTTATAAAGATGATAATTATCTTGACTTATGATTGCGCCGAACAATCGATTCATCATCTGCCTATTAGCTTTTTCCCAACTACACACATCAAAAGTGTCTAGGGATCAAGCATTTTTATGCGGATTTCTTGAGATTGAGATGTGGCTTTGTAATAAATTTATGATTTTATTAATTTATATGGATCCTTTTTGGTGCATTTCATAATTTGAATCAGGAACTGTGAATCAAATTCGAGTAAAAGATGAAAATCAGCTGTAAAAACATACAACGCATTGAAGACATTATTAGTGTTACTGTTTCCCTACTACTGATTAAAACCAACGTTATTATGGAGCGGCGACGTCATTTAAGCAGGGAAGAAATGCTCAGAGCCGTGGGAATGATAGAAGCTGGTTCCCGGCAACGTACTGTGGCTTTAGCTCTGAATACAAGTCAGAGTGTTATCAGTCGACTTTGGACACGTTACCGAAGCACTGGTACCGTGGCTGAGCGCCATGGAGGACGGTATCGCTGCACCACACGGAGACAAGACCGATACATTCAAATCTTAACTCGAAGAGCTCCAACAATAACCGCCATGATGTTAGCCGTGAGGCTTCATCACTCTTCAGGGAACTTAATTAGCGACCAAACAGTCAGAAACCGCTTGCATGAAGTGAACCTTCATTCCCGAAGACCGCTACGGGTACCACCTATAGCAATGCACAATCGTAGGATTCGATATCAATGGGCTCTTGAACACAGAAATTGGGCAGAAGAACAATGGCGTTTCGTGTGCTTTTCTGATGAGTCTCGTTTTGGTATGAGACCGGATACAAGACGTATACGACACTGGAGAACCCCTGGACGCCAACAGCGATTAAAATCCTGCCAGGAAGTCCATCCTTATAGTGGTGGAACCATCATGGTATGGGCGGGTATTTGGATCGGCGGAAGAACTGAGTTGATTTGGATCAGAGGCAACCTCAACGCTCAAATTTATGCTGAGACGATTGTATCAGACGTCATCGTTCCTCTACAAGTGCAAATCGGTCCCTTATTTCAGTTAATGCATGATAATGCACGACCGCACACCGCAAGAGTTGTAAGACAGACTCTCGCCGCAGCTAACATCAATGTCCTGCCCTGGCCTGCTCAGTCGCCAGACTTGAACCCGATTGAGCATGCATGGGATATGCTACAGAGAAGAGCTCTGCCGAATATGGAGGGTATCCAGTCGCAAGAAGACCTTTTTTTGTTGTTGCAACGAACATGGGCGGCCATTCCACAGCGTGATTTGGATGAACTCATTTTGAGTATGCCAAACCGATGTTCTTGTGTTGTTAGTGTTCGCGGTAGAAACACGGATTATTAATTGTTTAAGTTACCCAATAAAATTTTAAAGAAAACTGTTATTTCAGTCTTTTTTTCGAACTTTTGTGTTAGTGGTTCAAATGTCAAAAATCCCTTTATTAGGAAAATGGCAAATTTCTTTATTAATGCAAAGGTGACTTGGTTTATCGTTACTGTGACAAACGAAAACACTTTATTTGATGAATCCTTAAAGAAAATTTTAATTAATATCAATCAGGAGAAAAGTTATTGCAAAAATATATGTTGATCCCTAGACACTTTTGATGTGTGTATGTTGATGAGTCGCTCCACGTAAAATACTAGTCCGGTTAGACTGGAAGCCGACCCCAACAAAGTTGGGAAAAAGGCTAGGCAGATGATGGTAGTATATAGATAGATTTAGTGTTTTGCTATTTTTAGACTCACCTCCAGGGAATTTGTCTGTATCTTTATCATCACTAATCACAATCCCTCCGTTTTTCGGAACATAATCACCCTCGTCCTCTTTTTCTTGTTCTTCCAAATTTGGTACTTTCACTTCAGTTATATTCCATTTCACTGTCGGATTGGCTTCTTTTACTTCTTTATCAATACTTAGCGCACTTGAATAAACGAAGTTTGACGTTATCGTCAATATATTTAGTGAATATATTATAAAACTAAATAAATTGAGCTCCATGACGGACACACGCCTACAGGCTCTTGCTCCGTCTTATCGAATTACTAAAGTTATGACAGTTATATATGCACAATGTGACTTTGAACTCTGCTCTTTAAATATACCTATATTTATTTATAAAAATCAAATGATTTTATGGAAAATTTTCAATTTCGGTAAAAACTGATCGTCCTTTTTTAGGGTTCCGTACCTCAAAAGGAAAAACGGACGGACGGACGGTTTGATTAATGATTACTTTAAACTTCAGAGCGGTTATTTCAAACACAGACGTAAGCAAGTTCTCTCGCTTATAAGCGATACTTCGTTCAACTTGACCGGGGGCATAGTCTAATTAAGAACACCGGCCGCTGACACTGAAAGACCATGACGTCACTTTTAGTGATTTATTTCGGTCTCATCCCCTGCGCCCCCCCCCTTCCTCCCCCCTCCTCAATCCCTTGCTAGTTCGTCTTCTGTTTTAAACTTTGTCTTATCCACTTTATGCTAGGTTACTATTTTTGATAGGTAAGTACAGTCAAGAGAAAATAAACGTTTCATGTTATACAATATTAAATAAAGAATTTTTTTATGTTCTTGTAGGTACCATGCATGCTCGATAGGATTGAGGCCATGGCATTACCCGAATGTTTCCCTTTGCCAAGTACTCTCTGTGACGTTGTAGACAAAACCATAAACTAACGCATACTCTTCATAGATGGTCACCAATCTCCTAAGATTTTTTAAATTAAACTCGATCATACTTTTGTTCAACAACAAACGTACATTAAACGATTAAAAACATTGATTTTGCAATATAACTGATCATCTATGGCCCTGCTAAGTGGTCGACCTTGGAGATGAGTCTAGGTTATATATTAATTCTGGTTGAATAATTATTACTACATCATATCATAGAACATTTGATACCTACAAGCAACAAAGTATTCGAATACCAAAGGAGATACAGCAACAAAACAAAATAAAAATGAATCGATAAAAATAAAATAATCGGATCTTCTGATAACCATAAAAACATTACGACAAAATAAAGAGGAAATTCATGTTACATTAATAACATACAGTTGGTGGTTTATCTGAACAATCATCATCTACCTAGCCTTTTCCCAACTATGTTGCATTCGGCTTCCAGTCTAACCGGATGCAGCTGAATACCAGTATTTTACATAGAGCGACTGCCTATCTGACCTCCACAACCCAGTTACTGGATGTAATAGGACACCCCTTGGCAAGACTGATTGTCAGACTTTTGGACCCGAATGACAGCCGGAACCAACAGCTTAATGTGATTTCCGAGGCACGGAGGGGGTCTTGATATGTAAAGACGGTCACCCATCCACGGACCAACCGCGGCAAGCGTAGCTTAACCTGATCGATCGACCCGTGCGGCTGTTATTATAAGTAATTACAGCCGCACGGGTTGACCGCCACAAGCCCCTCCGAATGTTACCTATGCATCTAATACAAACAAATAATAATCTATCTACACTTAGGTAATAAATAAAATTGATAGTTCTGTTTGTAATGTCAAAATAAAGGATTTTTACTAAATGTATATGAACATATATATGGTACTTATAACAAAAAAACTGGTCAAGTGCGAGTTAGACTCGCGCACCGCGGGTTCCGTACAAATTTGTAGGTGTACCTATAATAACTACAAAACGGTTTTCGGATTTTTTCAATAAGGGCCGGCGCTGTCTGACGTCTCGTCGCGGCACGGCACGGCAGGGCGTGTTTCGGCAGCCCGAAGAACTCTTTGGTATGACGCGGTATGCCGAATCATCTCGCAGAAAGCCCAGGCACTCAATATTCAACCAGTTTTGCTCTACGGGAATCCAAAGTTGGTTGTGTTATAATATTCAAATTTTAAGCTTTTTTTTTTGATACAGTATGATTATATTTTAAGCTTGTTTTAAATTTCCTGTACACTGCTGTCTTAATGTCATCATATCCTGATTTTCGTGTTATCCAGTAATTGAGTTGTGGAGGTCCGATAGGCAGTAGCACCATGTTTAATATTAGAATTCAGCTGCATTCGGTTAGACTGGATCCTGACCCCAACACAGTAGGGAAAGGGCTGGGCAGAATATGATGTTGAGTGCAGATTAATCGTCAAACTTTTGACAAGTCTTTCCGAACCTCCCTGCTTCTTTGGGACATCCGCCTCCAAGGACCAGCATAGTGGGTACACGCTTAAACACTTTATGAGCGTTATTCACTTCTCTCACATCTTTATCACTTTCATATTCCAAAACAACGTTAACTCCGTCTTTCAACGTTGTTGCCTGGACAGCATCTTCGACACCATTCATCACAATTTTATTATCTCGAATATCAGACCCGGTTGATATAAATTTTGTATTTATTGTCAAAGTTGAAACTAATTTATTAGAATATAATAAAATACACAGTAGATATATTGTTTTCATGTTGATCAACGGGCGATATAATCGTGAATGGCGTTCGCTATATTTAACGAAGCAGAGCATATCATTTTTAGGGTTCCGCGCCCAAACAGTGTCAACAGGATCCTATTACTAAGCCTCCGCTGTCCGTACGTCCGTCTGTCTGTCAGCGGGCTCTATCTCATGAATCGTAACAGGTAGATACTTAAAATTTCTAATTCATATTCATTTATTTGCGTTCCACAAGGTAAAAACAAGATGTTAACAAAAGACTTGGAGCTAAGAGCCGTTGTAGACCCTGTCAGGGTACAGCAAAAGTTATTGTTTGATACATTGCTATTAGGTTATAGGGATTAGGGGTTATTTGGTTGGGGGGAGGGGTTTTAGGTTATTAGGGAGAGGGAGGCCTTCGCCCTGCAGTGGGACAGTACAGGCTAGTTAGATAAGATTAGACATAGCTATTACGTAAAGTTAAAAATCTAAATCGTAGAAACTAAAATTACACTTACATGAAAACTGAATAATTACATTCCCATAAAAAGTTAATAACAATAACATAAATAATTCTACTATTGGTAAGTAGGTAGCTATTTTCTTAAAATACTATTAATACATTTCGATAAGATTATTATTAATTAGGTACTACAAACACTTATTTTTTAATAAGAGATCATATTTTAAGATTAGAAATATATACATACAAATAAAAATGAATCGCCGAAATGTATGTACGCGCATAACTTCTGAACGACTGCACCAAGTTGGATAATTATTTTTTTGTTGTGTTCGTTGTTGCCAGGACAAGGTTTGTATGAAAGAAAATTTCGAAAATACGAAAAAAAAAAGTGAATCCGAGCGAAGCTGGGGCGGGCCAAAAAAAAATAATTAAAATCTCCATATCAGAAACGTTTTTATTCGGTGTTTTTTTACATCGGGCTGGATGTTATGAACCGATTACGGTTCATGAGAAAAGTCTACTTTTTATCTATTAAGATAAACAGTTGAAAATTTCACAGAGAGTGCACATTGCCACTAAAACAGCAAATAGTAAAAATAATGTTGGTAAAAATAAAAAGGGGTGCTTTCAAGAAATGTGTTTTTGTTCGACGTTTTCGCCTTGTGGTACGGAACCTTTCATGTGCGAGTCCAATTAGCACTTGGCCGGTTTTTATAGGACCTGTTAAAACCGGTTGGCGAGTTAGACACTTGTACAGTCGAAATATTGCAAACTTGTTTGCAATATTTCTTCTTGTTTTCAATATATATATACTTGGAGTCGGCGCAGCATTATGTCTTTCTCTTTCATATCTCTATTGGTCTTCATCTTTCTAGCCACATCTCACACAATCCATTGTTCAGTATGAATTTTAAAAAAAACGATGGCCCATTCATCGTTTTTTTTAACTTTCATTTTCCTTATTCCTCCTGTAGGTACGTCACATGCCTTACAACCGATACCCGATACCGGAATTGATATGATAATTAATAAAAATAATGATTTTTATTAATTATCATATCAATTGAATAATAATATTATCAATGGATTTTCCTCATGTAGGTGACTACATAAAAACGTTATGTACAATCGGTTATACCAATTAGCTGACCCCCCTAAAAATTAAACGAATTTGAACCTTCTGCTTGTTAGCAGTAAGCTTATCGAACTAGAACAACTGGTTCAACGTCTACGATTAATAAAACAGTTATTCGAATTTGATATTTAACACGCAGTGTTAAGGTAGGTATGATCTTGAATATTGTTCTAACTTGTAATGTATTATTGCTAATTTCAACGATATTCACCATGTTCGTGTGGTCTAGTGGTAGCTGCAGTGAGCTGACAAAAGCGTGGTTGTGAGTTCGAAACCAATATATTTTCTGCTACGCGTTTTGTTTTATATATTTTTTTAAGTTATAAATAGTAAATTATAACTTTAGCAACAAAAAAAGCTGAACAGAAATAAAAAACGATAGTGATGGTAAAAACAATTTTATTTTATAAATAAAATTATTATAAGAATAAAGTAAATATAACATTTACCTGCTTACAAATAACGTTGTTAACTTCACAGAGTTTAATGTAGTGAATCAACATGTTATAATATTTAGAAATATATAGGTATATATTTCTATTTCATAACAATAACATCACCACATTAAATATCATTGAACTAAATAAAATTACATATATCAATTTGTTTTGTAAGTAGTTATGTTTAGTTATAAATAAGGTTTTGATAAAAACTAGGTATGCGAAATACTTCGTTAGAAATTATAACAATAGTTAATTTAACACACACACTAACACGTTAGTATTGTTTGTGGCCAACACTGGTCACTGAAGTCATTCAGTGGTGCTTTTCAATAGCGAAGTGGAGCACCATTTTTTTCTATTACTTGTTGCAAGCGGTTTCGCATACCGCGCACCATATTTCAACAACAATCACTTCCTCTCATGAATTCCCACATTGATTGAGTAGGCAGAAATGGGTGTTCAGTATGCCTTCTAACAATTGCTTGGTGACGTTCTCACACAGGAGTATACACTACAGGTTTTGGTCCAGGACGATCCTTTTGAATATTCCCTGTCTCTTCAAAACGTCTTAGCCACAATCTGACTGTATTTCTCTGAAACAACACAATAAGCATAATTTTAGTAACGAAGTAAGCATAATTTTTCGAATAAGTTTGCAAAAATACCTTTAGATAAACCACATTAGACCTATAAATGATCTCATAATGAAACAGTTAATTTTCTATTATTCTACATTCACCGGCGTTTTTAAGCCAACAACGAATTAAGGAAGCATAAAAAATAATACACTTACCGCTATATCTGTGAGGAGCAGTGTTGGACCTGTGCGGACCTGGACTTACTGCCACAAGGTACGTTCACTTTCGTGAGTGATGCGCACGGTTGCCACCGCTGGCTCGACCACTGTGTAGTGACCGAGGCCGCGAGGCGACTGCTCGTTAGTGCAACTGTGTTGTATGATACGTATTGGTCAGATCACATGCCTATACAATTAAAGTGTAATTTTAATATGATAAGACCTACAATTGTGACACCCAGTCTGAGTAAAAACTCTGCGATATGGGGTGAACGCAATGCTAGTCAAATTAGTCAATACAAAGAAATGTGTCATACAATGTTAAGGGAAATCGATTTTCCATTAGAATTTAGAGAATGTGCTAACGGGTGTTGTGATGATTCCAATCACAAAGTCATATTGGACAATATGTATAAAAGCATTGTGTGTATACTTACAGAGGCTGCCCAATGTCCCAGTAATGTGGATGCGGGAGGGGGTAGAAAGAACAAATGTGTTGTCGGTTGGAATAGGCATGTTAAGCAGGCTCACGCAGACGCCCGGCTTGCTTTTCATGTATGGAGTATGTCTCGTAAACCAACTTCTGGTTCTGTGTATGAGCATATGTACGACACGAGAAAAATCTTTAAATCAAAGTTAAGATGGTGTCAGAACAATCAAAATAAAATTAAAATGGACATCATAGCGGAAAATCATAAATCTAAAGATTTTTCAAGGTTTTGGAAAAATACGAATAAATTAAATCCGAGGCCGGGCGTCCCCGTGAGCGTGGCGGGGCAACATGAGCCTACTGCGGTAGCAAACTTGTTTGTGAAACATTTTAAAGCTGATTCTCCTCTTGGCCCCGCATCGCAGGTGGTCGATGCTGAGGATTGTCTGAAGGAGTTAAATGTCAGGTTCTCAGCAAAAGATGTTTCTTCAGTTATTAAAAGTATGGTTAGGGGAAAGTCACCAGGGCATGACTACCTCAGTATCGAGCACCTGCGGCATGCGGGAGTTCACCTGCCTAGGGTACTGGCGATGTTATTTTCACTCTGTCTAAGCCACGCTCATCTGCCCAGTGACTTAATGAAAACTGTGGTTGTACCTATTGTGAAGGATAGGACTGGAGACACATCAGATCTCTCGAATTACAGGCCCATATCCCTTGCTACTGTCATTGCCAAGGTGCTGGACGGTTTGCTTGATAGGCATATGGCGACCCGCATCGAACTGCATGATGCGCAGTTTGGGTTCAGACCTGGTCTCTCTACAGAGAGTGCCATACTGTCTCTCAAGCATACTGTCCAGTATTATACGTCTAGGAAAACGCCTGTTAATGCGTGTTTCCTAGACCTTTCCAAAGCGTTTGATCTGGTGTCGTACGAATTGCTGTGGCAGAAACTATTGAATGATACTTCAGTGGATAGAGAAGTTATAGCAGTTCTACGGTTTTGGTATAACAATCAGACAAATTGTGTACGGTGGGCAGGTTCGTTATCGGATGTGTATAGGCTGGAGTGTGGGGTGAGGCAGGGCGGCCTGACCTCCCCTCGCCTCTTCAGCCTGTACATAAACCGGTTGATCGTCGAGCTCAGCAACACCTATCAGGGTTGTTATGTAGACGGAGTATGCGTCAACAATATTAGTTATGCTGATGATATGGTGTTGCTGAGCCCTTCGATTAACGCAATGATAGGCCTGCTTATGATATGCGAGAGGTACGCGGAGACCCATGGGCTCAGATACAATGTTAAGAAAAGTGAGGTACTAGTCTTCAAGGCAGGCACCAAAACTTACCCGATTGAACCGCAGTTGAAACTCTGCGGAAGTTCCTTGAAGCAAGTCACTTCTTTCAAGTATCTGGGCCACTGGGTTTCCGAAGATCAAAAAGACAACCTGGATATTGAGCGTGAGCGCAGGGCGTTGGCTGTCCGCTGCAATATGTTGGCTCGCAGATTTGCAAAATGCTCGACTGAAGTAAAGGCTACACTATTTACAGCGTACTGTCAGTCGTTCTATACATGCAGTCTGTGGGTCAACTACACGCAGAGGGCATACAGCGCCCTGCGCGTACAATACAATAATGCTTTCAGGGTGTTGATGGGGTTGCCGCGCTACTGCAGTGCTTCCGGCATGTTCGCGGAGGCGAGAATTGATGGCTTTCACGCCATCATACGCAAGCGCTGCGCTTCCCTTATGCGCAGGATACGCGCCAGCCCCAACAACATCCTGAAAACTATAGCTGATAGGTGGGACAGCCCCATACTGGGACATTGGATGCGCCTACATGCCACTGTGGCGTATTAATGAATAGTTTGTGTTGTTTTTCTAGTAGATGTAAGTATTAACACTAGTTTGTAAGTCGTGTATATACATACTAACAAAGCACTGAACCACTGATGCAAGGTTTCGGCTGAGCCTGTCACCTTGCAGCAGTGATGTCATCTGTTTTCTGTTTTTTGGTTTTGTTTTTGTCTTTGTAAGTGTATTATTACTAACATAGTTTATAAGTATATTGTTACTAACACTATGAGTCTTGTTGCTCGAAATAAATTATTATTATTATTATTATTATATTAAGTTTCCTAGCAATCGCTTTAATACCAACATTCTCCTCATGCAAATATATTATTTTGTATTTCAAATAATCACTCAACTGAGACATGACGATTAAACTATCAAAACCGATAATAATATTTAATAAAAAGGAAAAAGGCGTGGATTTTCGCAACTTAGTAAAGCAATATAAAAATGTTCGCGCGTATTCACTGCTATTTGTGCATAGAATGTCTTGTTCAATTTATTCTTCTACCCCATATTCCTAATATCATTTCAATAGCAGTTTTTGTTGAATACGCATATTGACGTCGAACTACCCACTTATAGAAAAAGGTGAAACGTTTATCGTTTATCAACTTAATTGATATGCTTGTTCTTTACAATAATGCAAGAAATACTTAAAGAACAATTTATATATTGAAAACAAAATTAAACATTGAGACTGGATTTGAACTCGCATCTTGCACATCTCAGCCTTACGCATGAACCACGACACCAGGTTAACTTGGGTAATACAGATGAAATAAGGTATTAGTTGCAATGACACAAATTATCACAACACTAACCTAACCTTTAAGTCTTGCTGCATAAAAATGAAAATTGCGTAACAAATACCCATAATAGTAAATGACCTAACACCAACATCTTAAAGCTCAAGTTTGCGTATCAAAATTATTTATTGTTTCTGTTCATCGAGTAGTGTTAGTCCGATAAACTCATACATATTGAATAACCTTTAATGTTATGAGCAGAGGGTGCAAAATCGAGTAATTTTTAGGGGGGTCAGTCAATTGGTATAACCGATTGTACAGTCAACAAAAGAGATAAGTATGCAGGATCGTCGGATATAGTTGAAGTTTAGGAAGAAACCGATGGATGTTGTAGACTGTAATTTAATTTGATGAATGAGCCGTTTGTTTCCTATTTATAAAATTTTATTTTATTCGAGCACATCCATCGGTTTCTTACTAAACTTCAACTATATCCGACGATCCTGCATACTTATCTCTTTTGTTGACAGTACATATGTATTTTAAAACATAAATATCTAAACTAATCTAAAATGTTATCACTTAATTAACCTTCTAATGGACTTCGATTTATCAACGATAAAATCGTTATGGCCGATCTCACACTAATCGGCCATAACGATTTTCGCATCACGAGACGGGGCGCGGGAAACGAAGCCATATTAAGTCCCCCGCGCGGAAACAAGTTTTTATTAAATTTGTATGTAGAAATCATGGGCGAGGGCATGGTTTATCAACTAATCGGTCCACTTTGTACGAGGCCTTGCAACACTACGTCTTCTGGTACGCGGTCGCCACTCCAGAACCTTTCGGCCTCATCGGCCATCTGTTCTGCGAGCAATGTGCCCTGCTCACTATCACTTAATTTATCTTAAAGAAAGTGGCACTCCGGGAGTGCCGACAGAAGTGAAAACTTGAAGAATTACGTGTGTATTTTTTTAATCGTCATATAAACAAAACACAAACAGAATACTTTGCCATCACTCACTGACATATCGGAAATACATTAAAACGGAGTGCATCCCGAGGACACCCGAACACATCCGAAGCGGTGTCGGTTACGGTAACAGTGGCGCGAGTTCAATGGTTTTTTCCCATCAAAAGAAATGCCTAACGCGCCTAAAGAAATTTTCACAAAAAAAAAAAACAATTACGATAGCTGGAAGCAATGAATCAAACTATCGTGGTTCCGGGATGTCACCACGACTAGGTCATAGTCACCAATCATAAACGAATTGCGTTTATTATTAAATTATTATAAAAATTAGTCATGCTTGCACCTATTTTTCTTAGATAAGGAACCTACTTAGTAAGATAGTGTTTTTTTTTTTATGAATATCGGCGTTTCGGACTCAATTTTTCCGTGTAGATATGACTCACATAGTGCGTTCACTGGTTCTTGAACTTTGGAGATGGTAAACATCCAAGTCTCAGCACTTTAAGTAAGAGTGGAAGTTTCTATAGGTAGATAACAGTACTTAATCTGGCGTCAACGTAAACTTCACTGATTTTAAAGAAACTGCACCTGCACATTCCCATAGCCTGTGGGCGTAGCCTAGGGGAGAAGCAACCATCTTTAATCGGTGTACTTACGGCGGTACGGAACAGCTGCGCAGGCGACGTCTAGCCTAGGTACTAATGAAATTAGTGGCGAAAGTGCGTTGAACGTATACCTGTCACGGACACCCTTCAAGGTTGTCAGTTTCTATACGCACACCCCCGGCCATAGGTAGAGGTGGAACACCGCGGTGGTTTTAGCCGGTAAGAGTCCGGCATGCCCCTCGGTCACCCCCACAATAGAGGAAATCCATGAGGATAACCACCGCGGGAAAAAAAAATGGGCGGGTAAACGGATTTGGTAATTGGTAATACGGGCTGGTGTCCGCAACTCCACGTCAATACGCGTATTATGCGTACGGGTGGGAAAATCGATTATTCGATCCATCCCAGCTCCTCAAGGAAGGCCAGCAACGCCTTGATTACTGACCGTCTCACGGAGGATACCTAGGTTACCGAAGTATTTTGCTTTGTACGTGGCGACCAAATTACGTTTTTTTTTATCTTATCGTATGCTACACCGGTTGACGTCATCATGTCGGCGCCGGCTGTCGCTAAAAACCAGAGCTGGGACTCTGTCTCGCATAGGGTGTTAGCATTATGCTGAGCAATGGCCATTTTGCGTATATGTGACGCATATTCTCCCCTGACTTGTTATTTTGCTAATAGATGGGCCAAAAGATGACTTCTTGGACGGAACCAGTGGGCAAACGCAAACGAGGAAGATCACACACCCGCTTGGAGGACGAGATTGTGCGTATAGCTGGATCACGTCTTTCGCTACGTCCATCCAGACGTAGCGAAAGACGGAGAAGAAATATGGCATTCTCTGGAGGAGGCCTTCACCTCATCGGTTCTCAAATAAAAATAAATAAAAATTCTTAAAAATATTAATAAACACTAAAAATTAGAGAAATATAAGGCTTTTTATTTTATTATTTATTACGTTCAGGGCCAGTCAGTGTAGCGACCTAAGAATTGAACCCAGGTGTGAATTCCATGGCTTGGCGCTGATGTTAGCCTGACTACGGCGTGGGTCCAATAGTTTCCAATGAATATGTGTGCCGGAACTTGGGTTATTCTGATACCGGTAATCTCGGTGGTTGAATTGCCGCGGTAAAATACATCCCGAATCTGTATTGCGTTTTCGACGGCATACATGTTGACATATTCTCTGAAAAGATGAAAATAATTATTATTACTTGTTACTACCATAATCAGCCACTGCTGGGACACAGGCCTCCTCTTGGTGAGAGGGAGTGGGCCGTAATCCACCACGCGAGCCCAGTGCGGGTTGGTAGATGTCACACGTCTTAGAGTTTTTGGTTCTAGGACATGCCGGTTTCCTCACGAACGAAAAATTCAGCCCACGGTGCGCGGTGGATTTCGACTCACTCTCAGAGAGTGGAGGCCTGTGTCCCAGCAGTGGGAACATTAAAGGCTGGTTGTTATGATGTATGCCACGAGTCACCGCTACGCGACTTGCGGAGCGATGGACGGAAACAAGTGACACACGGGCGTGTCGTTTGACACAAGTTGCATCGGTCTAGTTGCAAACGGAGCCAAATTGGGCCAACAAGTCTATGCACATGAGCCGCACCAGAAGGGTAGTTGCGTAACACACTATCAGAAGCAATGGCTTTCATATTGACAGTTCAACAACATCTATTGCGTTATTTACGATGTTGATATGAAGCAATAGATTAGCGATATTCTTTAAATTATTCGGATTGCGATTGATAGTGTGTAATGCAATTGGTGCAGGGGAATAGTTGATGCAGTGATGCATAGCTGATTTTTCGTAATTTAAAAAATGAAAGGTTCTTGTATTGCAGATGTCCACAAGCGCCAGTGACAACTTAACATCAATTTGGCCTTTAGCTTGTTTGCCATCAAATAAAATAATAAAATGGTACACACTCGTAAATCAGGATCAAGTCATCGTTTTTTGATAGTCTGCCAGTAGCTCCTTCTAGATCGTAATCTTTTTGGTACGATCCGCCACTTTCTTCGAACACAACGACATCTTCTTGGCCCGGAGGACCTTCGTTTTGGATGGAAGCCGCGTCATTGCAGACTGTAAGTGCTGCTAGCACCGCGATGAGGATGAGGCTCCTCATCTGAAAAGACACAACATCTACAATGTGTAACTGAATTATTATATTACTGAATTATTAATGCGCGGCTCCTTTTTATTACCCGACTAAGGCGAAGCAAAAAGGAGGGTTATGATTTTGACCGGAATGTACATATTTATGTAAGTATGAAAGTATGTATGTATGTTCATCTGTTCCCTCATAACTTCTAAACTGCTTGTCATAATTAAACAAATGAGGTATCGTTGGAAGCGTCTTGATTGTCTGCTGGTTATAGGCTACGTGACGTCACATTAAATTGAATATGGCGCCCTTTAGCGGACATAAAGTCATGCTGGTCCTGCTCCATAGGACAATCTAGAGTCTAGACAAAATCAAACTGGTTGCTAATTTAATTGTAAATTTTTTTATTCTTTTTTTTTACATTTATTACTCACACCCTGACTTATTACTTGTATTTTGTTTTTTAATTAAAATCGTTTTGCTTGTACCATGTTTGTAAATATGTGAGCACCATGTATCTATCAGATAATTAATTTATATGTCATGGTTTCGTTTTTAATTCTTTTACCTATTGTGGTATAGTAATTTTATTGTAGGTGCATCGTCCTCACATGTTATTATATAATTAATGTACCCATGCAAAATATTGTACCTAAATATTTTAAAAGAGTAACGGTGGAGTTTCTTGCCCGTTCTTCTCCATACGAAAACTACCTTTTGGAATGGGCGACTAGAATCAATTCTATTTTAAGATAATTATTGACGTTCAAAAGTGCCTTTTATGTGCCTATTTGAAATAAATGCTTTGACTTTGACTTTGACTTTGACTTTGACCTAAAAAAAAAATGTATTAATCATGCCGTGTGGGGTATCAAATCAAAGGGCTTAATTTTAATTATTAAGGAAATTTCTCGCCGGCTGGTCGACACTTCACGTGACCAGAGGGCTAGGTCGTTCTTTGGCCAAAGAATTAGCATTGCCATTCAGCTTGGCAATGCTGCTATTGTTCTGGGCACGTTTCCGGATGATAGCGATGCGGACGAGTACTTCGACGCCTAAGTGTCCTTTGTTTTTGTATTTATTTGTATTGCAAGTTAGTTAGTCATTTAATTTAGTATTTAGTGTAAATACTTAGTTAGTTAAAATTTTTAATAAATTCCTTTCCGACTATTAATAAATAAACAACGTTTTATAAATAATAGTAAAAATTCAGTGTATGTTATATTATTTTTGATTATAACATAATTATTCTAATTGTGGTGTTTGGTGGAGTGCGTTAATTTCGAGACATGTTGCATATTATTAATAGAAACGAAATGCTATTCGTTGGAAAACGCATCACTTGAGAGCGGCTGTACTAATGTGGCTATTTTATATTTTAAAATGTTCGTGACAGTTCAAATTAGGTTTTCACGGAAAGAAAAATTTGAAAAGTTTTCCGGAAAAATTTCAATTTAGAGAAAAAAGTTGAACGTCCTTTTTTCTTTGGAATTCTAGTATGAATATTATTGAAAGAAAGGAGGAGGATTTTATTATTGTCTTTTTTTCACTTTTGTACGTATTTTTCTGTTCCTTTTTTCTTGACTGTTTATGTGTGTACAGTCACCAAAAGAGATAAGTAACCAGGGTTGTTGGATATAGTTAAAGTTTAGTAAGAAACCGATGGATGTTTTCTAATAAAATTTAATTTAATTAATAGAAAACAAACAGTTTATTTATCAGATGGACAACGTATGTCGGGTCAGGTAATCCATACTAATATTATAAATTCGAAAGTAACTCTGTCTGTCTGTCTGTATGTTACCTTTTAACGCCTAAATGGTGTAGAGATAGTCTGAGTCCCGGAAAAGGACATAGGATAGTTTTTATCCCGATATTCCCACGGGATCGAAACTTATGCGGGTGAAACCGCGGGGCGCGACGGCGCGAGTGACGCAGTTGCCGAGTGATCACGTAAAATCATATCTATATTTCATATCAACAGGTAAGATCACAGGTGGTTGCAGCGGATAGTACCTAGATTGCAGGTCGCAATCGATGCATTTAGTATTATTTGATAACATCACAATTTGTCATCAAACGAACTCAAACACCGCAGTCAGATGGAAAATTCTCGTAATTTTAACCATTTTCCAACCGTCTGTTCATTAAAAATTGATTTCGTCGTTGATAGTCAATTCTGCTTTATTAACGTTGTTAAATACCGCGTATGTACCTACCTACACTTCCGCTAGTTTTACATGAGGGTCAAAAAACTAAGTTTCTAAAAAACTCACACAGGGAATAGGCCGAATTTTGAACGAACTTGAAGAACGAAACGGTCCTACCGTTTCGTTCTCCTTAATTCAAAATTCGGCCTATTAGTTTTTTAAAAACTTAGTTTTTTGACCCTCACGTAAAACTAGCGGAAGTGTACATACGCAGCATTTAACAACGTTAGTTACGCAGAATTGGACTATCAACGACGATTTCCGATTACGATAAAAGGACTGTATCTGCGATAAAGCTACAGTGATGGATTTATTTACAAACTAATTTAACAGATAAATAAACCTTAATCGTTATGATTAGTTTACATTTCTATGTCGTTCACAGTCTGATCTCAGTCTCGATCAAAATGCAAATCAAAATTAGGGATGCATGAAGAAGCCTCCTCGTGTATCACAGTTTGTTCCGCCAGTTACTCAATTGAACCGAGCGCTCGGCGCATCCTGGACAGTCACACACAACACCTTATTTGGCTGGCCAATTATTCCCATGCGGTGGTAGGGCTAACGCTCGCCTGGTTTGCGACCACCATCCCACCGGAGTCCGGCGTCAAGCAGCCAGCAGGCTGCTGGAGCATCTTTTGGGCACGCTCGTTCCATCATAGACCTCATCCATCGCTCTCCATCAGTCGTGATCGAGATCATAAGCGGGCCCATTTAACAATAAAAAAATATATAAAAAAACTGTCAAAAATTCCTCTAATTTCCCTACATTTTTGACAAGTTTTTGACATTTGTTTTTCGCCGAGATGAGACTGCGACTAGGGCATAGTGTATTTAAGGATTTTGAACGTTTTAATTTACGAAAATTGGCCTTCAGGTTGCTCCTTTACGTTTTATTAAAAAAAAATGAGTATGTACTGTCTTAACAAAGAAAATATCTACTTGAATAATTCCAATGTACACGAAGTTTATATTATAACATAATCAGCTTATAATGTTCCCACTGCTGGGACACAGGCCTCCTCTCGGTGAGAGGAAGAGGACCGTAATCCACCACGCGGGCCCAGCGCGGGTTGGCAGATGTCACATGTCTTCGAATTTTTGGTTCTAGGACATGCCGGTTTCCTCACGATATTTTCCTTCACCGTTTTGAGAGCAGTGGTGATGAAATAATTTACTCAAAGTAAAGCGCCTGTCTGGATTCGAACCTACGACCGACAACTCGTAAGCGTTACCACTTGGCCACCACTGCTTTTATATTATAAGGTTATTCAATATTCTTTTATCATTATTGTTATTAATCATCATCATCATTTCAGCCGAAAGACGTCCACTGCTAGACATAGGCCTCCCCCAAGCACCTCCACTTCGACCGGTTTTGTGCTTCAAAAAACTAAATAATTGTCAACAAATAATGTATAGTGTGTATTATGTGTAATTGTAATTAATAAAACTAAGAAAATGTCACCTCCTTGACTTGTCCAACGTTCACTTTGATTGGACCAAAAAAAAATCAAATAAGCAAATTAATATATTTTTACAATGAAAGATTAAATAATCTTTCTGAAAAACACTAAAAAGTATAACAAAAGTCATCATCTGCCTAGTCTTTTCCCAACTATGTTGGGGTCTGCTTCCAGTCTAACTAGACGCAGCTTACATTGAGCAACTGCCTATCTGACCTCCACAACCTAGTTTCTGGGTAATATCCCTTAGTAAGACTGGTTGTCAGACTTTCGGGCTTCTGACGACCCGTAACGACTGTCAAAGATCCACGAATAACAGCCGACACCAACAGCTTAACGTTCTTTTCGAGGCACGGAGGGGTCTTGCTATGTAAAGATGGTCACACATCCACGGACCAACCGCGGCAAGCGTAGCTTAACCTGATCGATTGACCCGAGTGGTTAATAACAGCCGCTCACAAGCCCCCTTAAGTATAACAGAAGTAAAATAATTAATTAGAACTATTTCATAATAACAAACTTTTGCATAGATAAACACGAAACTATAATAGTACATTATGATACATGTGTGCTATGTTGATCATTAAACTCGAGGCGGTATTATTCGCGCGAGCCGTAGGCGAGCGCGATAAGGAAGCCGAGAGTTTAATTATCAATGCACACGCGTATCATACGACGTTTTTCAACACACTTGCGAGGAAAAACAGACTTGTATTGTTAAATATTAACTTGTATGGATAATGGCGGGCTGGGTTTGTTATTCCGCGCGCCGCGCTGGCGTGCGCGCGCAGGTTTACCCATAGAGTAAGTAATGGTCATTCCTACACCTGCGCGCGCATTGCTAGCGCGGCGCGCGTTTATTTACTTAAAGGCAAAGACAAAACCGATAAACAGCCTATAGAAAAAATATAATATACACAAAATAATGTTAAGACTGATCGTAGTGTTGTCGTATGTCAAATTGTAGTTTAGTTAGTATGGAATTAGAAAGTACTATTTGCATAGAGAAATATACATTAATTCAGTGAGAATCTGCAACAGTAGAACGCCAGTGGTCTTTTTCGTTTGGTTACGGGAGGGACGACGGAAAATTATAAGGTGCATCCAGACAGAGCGAGCCATGCACCGCAAGTGCTTTTTTTTGTATGTTAGATGCCTCAGCCTGAGGCAACCGTACATATAAAAAAATCATTTGCGGTACATGCCTCGCTATGTGTGGATGCACCCTAAGGTGAATGCGCAGTGGTAGACCGCGAAATTTATTTTTTTTTAAGTTTTTTACAATTCGCAGGTCAGTATCAGGTTGTATCTTGATCAAAATGTATAATATAATAGATATGTATTTACAGAATTATAGTCATTAGAATCATTAATATATATATTTAAGTTAGATTTGTTCCCTAAAAACTTTTCCATAAGAGATTTGTTCTTATGGAACAAATCTAACTTAGAAAGATGTATTTAATGATTCTAATGATTATAATTTTGTAAATACGTATCTGTTATAGTCGCGAATCATATTTTGATCAAGATACAACCTGACACTGACCTGAAAATTACAAAAAACGTTAGAAAAATTTAATTTCGTGGGCTACAACTGCGCATTCATCTTAAGGTAAATAAATAGTTCATCTTGGGACCAAGGACAATTCAGACTATTTAAAAAAAAAGTAAAATATGGCTCACGGATTCTTTTTAGCATGAAGTCTCTTTGAAGAGATTAAAAAAAACGCACTTCTCCGTCATCACTTCAGTAAATTAAATAGTTAGGTATCTGTGGAAATAAAGCACAAGTACCGTAACGTAAAGAAAAAGCACGCGTTTGTAATACACTGCATTATGGATCTAAAAGCTGTGCATTAAGAGCCATTTTACGAGCAAGTGTGTTGAAAAAACCTATAAAACACTTACATTGTCAATTTCTCACTTAGTCCAATAAAAATCGCAGTAGCAGTCTCCTTCGAGTACAGTATGATTATTGTATATCAACATTTTGTATTACGTAGAATATTTATAGCCGGATCTGGAGGATAATGGTAAGATTAGGATAATTATTACACGGCTCCATAATAATGATAAGATATGAGTACCTACCTACTATCAAAAACCCAGTCAAATTGAGTGTGACGAGCCAAACGCCTGCAGCTGTGCTATTCCGTAAAAAATCTCCCCGTGAAAACTTAAATTGCGTTTGCGATTTATTTGCCAAACATGTAAACAAATATGAGTTATTAGAAAAATCACTTTAATACCAACAAAATAAAGTTCAGTTTACGCTACAACTTCAAACATTTTTATAACTTTTTCAATGGTATTAGTCATTGATATGAACTTAATTTTCACTGCACTAAAGTTGACATTTGTTTAACTTGAAATAAATCAATTGGAAACATGAATTTGAATAGACCTTAGGTGAAGGCGTAAGTGCTGTCACTTGTCATCATTCCGTACGACACTCACGCTCACCTCAACAGGCCTCAACTTAGTTTACACCGGGAGATTTTTACAGGATAGCGCAGCTGTCCCGCCTCCGGCAATGAATGAGCAGAGAGAGCCAGCAACTAACAAAATCATAACCCTCCTTTTTGCTTCGCCGTAGTCGGGTAAAAACACCGGCCAGGTGCGTGTCGGACCACGCTCAATGAAGGGTTCCGTAGTTGGAATGAATTTATCCCAAGAACAAACTTAATATAGTAGTTGAAAATCATGTTCTCCCATACATTGCTAGTGCAAATTTAAGTTGGTCGACTATTTCGTAAGCTTGTAAAGCCTACTTAACTATGATAGTTTTCCTTTTAATTTCATTATACTACTGCCGTGATTTTTTTCATAAATCCAAAAGCAACCATTTAGCTGGCAGGGGGGGAACACTTGATTCTAACAAAAATTAGCACTCTAAAGCTTAATATTTCACAAACGGATCCCTTAAACGAAAAATGGCTTTCACAAACCCGCAATATTTTTTTTTTGAAAGACCTATCTAACGATACCCCACACCATGGGGTAGACGAGAAAAAAAAAACATTCCCACCTTACGTGTACAGGAGGTACCCTAAACAAAATTTTTATTCATGATTTTATTTTACCACTTTGTCGGCGTGATTAATATGTATATCCATGCCAAATTATAGCTTTCTAGTACTAAGAGTCTCTGAGCTAAGCTGCGGACGGATGGACGGACGGGCAGACGGCTATAGCGAAACTATAAGGGTTTCTTGTTGACTACGGAACCCTAAAGCGAGTTGGTGATAAAGAGCATTGGTCCAGTAGGTCGGGGCTTCAAACCACTGCTCTCAAAACGGTGACGGTAAACATCGTGAGGAAACTGGCATGTCCTAGAACCGAAAATTCGAAGATAGGTGACATCTGCCAAGTTAAAAATGTTCAAAATCTAGTCGCAATGTCATCTCAGCGACAATTAATGTTAAACACTTGTCAAAAATGTAAGGAAATTAAAGGTATTTTTGACAGATTGAATGTTCTTAAAATTACGAGAATTACCCCTCTGTAACTTAACAGTGTGGTTGTGCTTTCGATAGTACTATCTTATCATGATTTATCCGAGTATTAAATATGCTACGCATTGCAAAATGTTGTTATATTACTCTAAGGAGATAGCTACTGGGATTTATACTGGATTAAGTGAGAAATTGATAATTATAAATTGTTTTATTAATTTAAACCCTTTTAATTACTTATTATATAAGGCAACACTAAATTAGCAATAATTTTATAGTACACACAATCAATATAAAAATAGATCACACAGTAAATGAAGAGTTTTACACAAGCCAAATAGTTAGTAAGAGTACCGACTAATGGCAGTGAGGGAGGCACAGGCAGAGACTCGTACTGAGACAGCAGTCCGTGCACCGAGACGCATCCGCTAGAAATGCGTGCCGACTTGAACTTGTAGAAATCGCGACGCCCCCGTAAGGGGGCGTGGCGAGCGGTGCCGGGGCTTCGCCCCCCGGCCGCGGAGGCAGTGCGGTGACCTGCTAAAACAGGCCCCTCCCTGTGGTCGGCGACAACGGCCTGCGGCTTCGTTGGCCGCACGTAGTGCAGCCATGTGAGTGATTGCTAGTTGTTTTTCTGTAGGCGCGCCGCGACGCTGTTATACAGCGCCGCTTTCTTCACGACACCTCGGCGGTCTGTCACCGCCAGGTGAGACCCCCAGTTACCTGGGGGAGGCCCGGCGGGGGACGACCAGCGACAGAGGTGCCGACTCGACGCTCCTACAGAATATAGGCGTTTGCTCCCGCCCGCCCCGCTTCCAGAGCTAGCCGGTCACGGTCCGGGCTAAGGAGCAGTCGTGTGTGTGTGAGCGGTATTGTATTGTGTGACACCGCTCAGTGTCTACGCGTATCGCGGCCCGCGCTGCGCCTACGCGTGTGAGTTTAAGCGTCTGTATAGTGGTGTGTGGCTGCGCTCGCTACGTAACGTGCCTATATTAACCTAGCACACGCTACGTAACGAATGTATGTAGAAGTGTAGAGTTCAGTTGTTTCAAGTGAGCCGCGTGTAACCTGGGTGCGGCTCACTTGAGGCGTCAATCCGGTGCGATGGGGTCGTCGTCCGCTACCAGGTCGCGGGGCAAGGGTCTCGCGTCGGGTGGGCGCGCGTGCCAGGGCGCAATGTCCTGGACATGCGGCCAGGCGGATGCGTCGGCACGCGCGAACATACCCTTCGCGAGTCGCCGCACAAACTCGTCCAGGCTCTCAATCCCGAGGTCTCGCTCTATAACATCGTTCCTCACGAAACGAGGAGCATCAACAATTGTCCGCAACGCTTGACTTTGCTGCGTGCGGAGCAGCTTTCGGCTCGACTCGCTCGTGAGGGCGAACCAGGCCGGGGCGGCGTACGTCAAGATTGGGCGCACGTACAACTTGTACACGCCCAACTTGACGCGCGCCGGGATGCGGGATGAGAGCACCGGTTTAAGGAGGTTGCGGGCGACCCTACCTTTTGCGGCGACCGAGCGGACGTGTGGCCCCATCGTGAGCCGACGATCGATAGTCACCCCCAGGTACTTGACCCGGGGCGACCACGCGATGTCGGCTCCCTGCAGCTTCAAGGGTGGTGGGAGAGGCGCGAAGCCGGTGACCATCGCCTGCGTCTTACCCACGTTAACCGACAGCCGCCACCTGGACAGCCATTCTGGCAGCATGTCGAGCGCGCGCTGCATCTTGACCGCCGCGTACTTCGCATTAAGCGATGTAGTGATGTACGCGGCGTCGTCTGCGTACAGCGCGAGCATGGCGTCAGAGGTGACGGGGATGTCGTCGGTGTAACGCGAGTAACACGCCGGCGACACGCAGCTGCCCTGCGGTACACCCGCGAGCACCGGACGGGCGCTCGATAGCGCCCCTTCGACCACCACCCTGAAAGTCCTGTCTGTGAGAAAAGTAGAGACCACCTTGACGACGCGACGGGGCGCGCCGGAAGTGGCCAACTTGTATATGAGGCCGTCGTGCCACACACGGTCGAAGGCCTTCTCCATGTCGAGGAATACTGCCACCGAGTACTCCTTCTTGTTGGTCGCGGCTGCGAGGTGGTGCAGTACCCTCGACAGCTGGAGCGTCGTGCTATGCTCCGCCCGAAACCCAAACTGCTCCGGGCGCGGCGCGATGTGAGGCTGGAGATGTCGCAGCAGGAGTGCTTCGAACACCTTGGAGACGGTCGACAGGAGTGTGATCGGCCGATAGCTCTCCGGCTTCAGAATATCCTTTCCCGCCTTGGGCAGCATGATGACGCGCCCCTCCTTCCACGAGGCGGGAAAGGCCCCCGTGCGCAGTATCGCCGTAAACAGGCGCGCCAGCGCCGCTACCATGCGGTACGGCAGGTGGCGCAGCACTGTATTGGTGATACCGTCAGCACCGGGGGCCTTCCTGGGCTTCGTCTTTAGGATGGCGCGTCTGACTGCGCCGGGCGAGAAAAAGACAGGGTCTTCATCGGGAGCTATCGGCGTGGCGAAGTAGTCTCCCAGGTGTTGCTCGACTGCTGCGACATGGTCGGTGTCGCTGGTCGGGTTTGGGCGGAACTGACGCTCCAGGTGTTCGGCGAAGACCTCCGCCCGGTCCTCCGCTACATACTTAAGCGCCCCGTCGCTGTTGAGCAGCGGACGCACCGGGGCTGGGGTACTCGTTAGCTGGCCGCACAACTTGTGTAGTGACGGCCAGCTGTCTGTTGTAGCTTCAATTCGGTCCTCCCAGCCCGCGGTGGTGAGCGCCTGCAGCTCGGCCTTGACCTTCTCCGCGAGACGGTTGAGCTCTCTTTTAAGGGTGGGGCATCTTAGTTGTTGCCACTGCTTGCGAATGCGCCTCTTCTCGGCGATCATCGCATTAATGTGCGCCGGCAGGGGCGGCAATAGCACTCTCCCCTGCGGCTGCGTGCTAGTCGCCGTTTCTAAGGCGCTCTGTATGCAAGCAGTGACGTCATCCGCGGTCTTGTCAACGTCTGCGGAGGTAGCGATAGGCCGAGTCGGCGTGGTGGCCTCTACTTTTTCCACGAACTTCGTCCAGTCCGTGGTACGACGTGGCGCTATGGGCTTCAGTCGGGTCGGCATTCCCGATAAGACGACGAGTACAGGTTGGTGGTCCGACTGTAACTCGTCGTCAATCACTTGTTGAGTGATCTGGCAGCACAGCCCCCGGTGGACTACGATGTCCAGCACGTCCGGCATGTAGTTGGCCGCGTCCGGGTAATGCGTCGGCGTCTCTGGGCCGGACACCGTATAGCCGAGGGCTTCCGAGTCCGCGAGGAGCCGTCTCCCCTCGGTATTCGTTGTATAGCAGTTCCACGCCGGGTGCTTGCAGTTCAGGTCGCCGGCGAGGATGGTGGCGCGCGTGGTGTCTACAAGCAGGGCCCGCAGCTCGGTAAGGTCCAGGCGAGCCGCGGGCGGCTTGTAGCAGGCGTAGATGTTGATGTCCTCGCCGGCTACGTGCAGCTGCACACCCAGGGCGTAGAAACTGCTAATAGACGGCAAGGGGAGTTCCTGGTGGACGACTCTTCGCCTCACTAGTACCGCCAGACCACGGTACCTTACGTGGGCCGACCTTTCATCCTTCCTGTATAAGTGATACCCCGGGACCCTGACCCTATCTTCGGGTCCTAGTAGGGTCTCACTTATAAGCGCCACGTCGATGTCCTGTTCCCTCAGGAGATGGCGGAGGGGGGCGACCTTTCCTCTAAGGCCGCGGGCATTCCAGTGAATCACCCTTATTGGCCTAGCCATGATACAGGGTGAGCAGCGTGGCCAGGCCATCAAGGATGACCGTCTCTATGTTCTGACCCTGCCTGATGGCCTTTATAAGGTCCATCAATAATTTAATGGCGCAGGTCGTGAACTCTCTTTGTGGCTCGGATCTGGCTTCTTGTGTTGTTGATATAGCGCCGGAGGCGCCGCGGCTCGCTCTCTGAGCGAACTGTTGTAGTTCCGCTTGCTGCCGCGGCGCAGCGCCGGCGCTAGTCCGAGCGTCGGCGTTTGTTACGACCTGCGCCTCGGTAGAGGCAGGGTCGGCGGCCTTGGGAATTTCTTCCTGTGTCGCCGGGGGGGGGGGGGGGGTTGGGTCTTCTTCCCCTTTTCTTTGCCCCCGCGCCCCTTCTTCCTCCTCCGCTTCGAGGAGGTGGCTTGGCTCTTGTCGGTGGGCCCGTTGGCTGCCGCCATAAGTGTGGCGCTCTGGGCCTCCTGTTCGACCATTTCCGGCCCCTCGGTGGCCGCTTGTGGCCGGCGCGCGGTGGTGGCCGTGATGGCGGCAGTCCCCGCTCGCTTGTTCCGGGTCTCCGCCTGGAACACGGGGCACTTGTTGTTGCACGCAGGGTGCGGGCCACCGCAGTTGACGCAGGTGGCCGGCTCCTCCCGCGGGCGCGGGCAGTCACGTGCCACGTGTTCCCCTCCGCATCGGACGCAAGCGAGCGGTCGGTGGCACTGGTGCGAGCTGTGCCGGAACTTTTGGCACCGGTGGCACTGAGCGGGACCACGTTTGCCCCGCCAAGCCTCTATCTTGACACCCCGCCTGTACATAAACACGCTGGTGTCATAGATAGCCCGGACGTCTGGTGTCTTCTTGATGACTGCGTGGAACACGCAGCCGGGTCTTCCTTGTGCGCCCTTGATGTGGCGCACGTACTCCGGCTGGTATCCCAGCGTCCGGAGCTCCTCCTCGATCTCCTGGGGGTCCGTGTCCGGTGGCAGCCCCCTGATGGCGATCTTCAAATTGCGTTCCGCTGGCAGCGAGTAAGCGAACCACGAAACGCCGCTCTCCTTCTCCAGGCCAGTCAGGTACCGCTGGACCAGCCGGTACTCTTCCTCCGAGTCGGGGGTGAATCTCACCCCGGACCCGTAAGGCCGAGCATTCGGCGGCCGGCCCAGCTTGGCGGCGATGGCCCGGAAGTGAGCGGCCCAGTTGGGTAGCTTCTCAACTACCAGCGGCGGGTATCTTAGTTTCTTCGCCCCCGGCTTCTGCTTCGTCGTCTTCGTCGACGTCGGGGCGCCGGGGGTGGCAGCAGGGGGTGCGGTGACAGTCACAGGGGCAGGGGGTAAATGAGTAGCACTTACCCCTGATGTGCTGGGTCCGGGTGAGGGCGACTGCGGCGGCGGCGGCGGCGTACGCCGCGCCGCATCGGCGAAGGTGGGCGAGGTAGGCGCGGCCCGACCCCGCGGCGCGCGTTCGCGCTGTGGCCGCGGCGGGTCGAGGCAGTACCTCTTCGCCTCTTCTCCCTCGACGGTCTCGTCCGAGCTTCTTCGTCGCCGCTGGGGTCTGGGCTCGAGTCGGAACTCAAACCCGAAACCGGGCGGCGGCGGTATCGGCGTTGACGGTGCCGGTGTAGGCGGCGCGGAGGCTGCTCCATCCTCGGTGGGCCAACGCCCGGATCGCGGGGACGTATCTCGCGACACGTCATCGCGACCGGACGCGGCCGAGCCCACTGACGCCAGCGACATGCTCGACCCTACGCGCGAGGAGCATGCCGACAGCATGGCGGGCGAGTCGAGGGCGGAGGCCCTGGGGGGCGCCGGTGAATCGGGCGCCTGCGGCGACTGCATCGCCGACCGCTCCCACTCCGCCATCGCCGGTCCCGCCAGCGAGAGGCGGGGGCCGGGTGCGGCGGTGCGCGGAGCTGGCACAGCTTGTTGTTTTGGCGTCGCCGCCGGCGCAGCCCCGGAGGGCGCGGGCGGGGACGCGAAGCTTGGCGGCGCGGTGGGGCGCGCCGGGGGTACGCGGGGGCGCGCGGGTGGTGCGGGTGGTGCGGGTGCGTGCGCGGGCAGCGCGGGCTGCGCCTGCTGCGCGGCGGCACGCATGGTCGGCGCGGTAGTGCGCGCAGGCGCAGCGGGCCGCGCAGCGGGCGCGGTCGTGCGCATGGGCGCAGGTACGCGCGCGGGTGGTGCAGTGGGGCGCGCTTGCGGCGCGCGGCCGGGGTTTGCGGCTGGTCCCGGGGCCTGTATGGGCACCGGGCGGAACGCAGCTGGGCGGATAGGTACCGCGTGCTGTCGGCTCGTCGACGGCGCCGGCGCAACGCGCGCAGGCGCCGATGACGTCGGTGGGCCGGCAGCTACTGCGGCTCCCGTACCCCCCCCTCTTCTTCCTCCTTCCTCCTTCTTCTTGGGTCCGGCCGTCGGCGCACCGGACGACGTCTGGCCGATGTTCGGCATAGACGCCGTCCGATCCAGCGCCGGACGGAGCTCCTCGGACCCGGCATCGCGGCCCAGAGAGCCGCGCTTGCCGGGTTTCGACATCACGGGTGCGTGGCCTCCGCGACCGCTGCGGCGGGGATCCGCCGGGCAGCGAGGTGGGCTCCCCCTGTGTTCGCACGAGTGCCCTAGGGAGCTCGCGCAAACACAAGATGAGCGGGGTTAAAAATATCGCGGTCCGCGCGGAAACAAACTAGCTTGCGTAGAACAAACAACTAGCTACGAGTAGCCACTAGCCGATCCTGCGTGCCGACACCACGGAGCGGCCTGTTTTATACTCTTCCAGCGTAGTGGGAGGTAGGTAGGGGCGATGACGTCCGGTGCACGTGCTGCTAGCGCTTGATATCGCCGTCTCTTTTTTACACTAAATGTCAGCTGCCGCAGTCAAATACATTAATGTTGTAAGGAAAATAAATAGGTAATAACAAAAATTAGGTCGAAATTACATTTAAATTAAATGGTTCAACTACAACATAATTCCATTGGAATTGGGCAACCAGCTTCATAAAGATGAAGCTGGTTGCATAATTCAAAAGCGCCTGTAACTTGAAAGTACAGAAGACTGTTTATTTGAAATAAATGCTTTGAGTTTGAGTTTTGGGAGGTACTCACACACACCACACACACATAGTACCTATAGTATTTTTATCTTACGAATCTTCGCGCGCTTTACTTATGCTTACCAAATGTAAAAACACGCAGTAACGAGTAATAATAAATATTTTTATCTTTTCAGAGAATTTGTCAACTTGCCTGGTATCCCGAACACAGTGCAGGCTCGGGATGTAGTGTACTATGGCAATTCAACCACCCAGATAAATCGTATCTCAGTGTTCAACGTTCCCTCACACATATTCGTTGGAAATTATTGGACCCACGCCGTGATCAGGCTAACATCAGCACCGGGCGAGGGAATTTTCACCACGGTTCGAATCTTCGGCCACTACACTGATTGGGTCTGAACAAAAAACCACGTTGAAAACTGTTACAACAAATACATATTTTTACAACTGAAGTTTACTAGTTTTATTTGTAATTGTCACGGCTAATAGCCGAAGTGCGGCTACACCTAGTTTTATCCGGCCGAAGTGCGGCTACACCTAGTTTTAGCCGAGTACAACTAGGTGCAGCCGGCCATATGCGCTTCGTGTGTACTTCGGGTGACATCGGTTGCATGGTTGCGGTCGGTCGATAGGCGACGTAGGATGCAAGAGTGAGCGAAGGGCACCCCGAGGTTAGGTTTGGTTAGGTTACTTTAAACCCTTAACACAGAAATATGAGCCCCGCGAAGTGGGGCTTTGTCGACGTAGGATGCACCTAGTTGTACCCGGCTAAAACTAGGTGTAGCCGCACTTCAGCTATTAGCATATACATATAAGGTCTATCTACACGAACACTACCACACCACCACTCCACTCCACTTAGGTACCTTGTAACCATTCAGCACTAAACTCATTTAGCTTGTTTTTAATTTTTTAGTTCAAAAAACAACAACGTGCAGAAACGTGCGGGCGTGGCTGATAACAACCGCACTATCTTCGATGAAGAGTGCACTTGTGTCTGCGCACACACTTGTGCACTATAATATCTCCAGCGCGCGCAGCGCAGCGAATTCGGGCGTTAAACCACACATTATGTAAAAGAAACAGTGGTGTACGTTACTTCAACCGACATCGTACGATGACGTCCGATAACTAGGTTCGCGCACTCACTTTCTTTTACCTTTCTCGACCTAGATTGGCCGACAAAGTACTAGCATAGTTCGGCCGATGACGTGTAAGGTGTACGCGTCGCGTTTTAGTCTGATGGGACGGCAATCCGACACGACCGTTGAGAGGTAGGCCGCAGCCGTAAGGTCGCTATTAGTCTGTTTTTGCCATGTTTTTGGCCGTCCGTCCCTACTTCCGTCCAGGGGATTTTTGCATAGGTACAGTCAGCAACAAAAGTCGATTAACACTGTCAATTTTTTACATGTTATTAAAATGACAACATTTTTTTTTCAATAAATTAGCTTTTTACCTTTTCACATAATAGCAAAGAGTTTATTTTCTAAATAATTTTCTTCTGCTGCAATTTTTAACAAATATTTTGCTCAATAACTAAGATTAAAAAAACTGAAGTGGTAATCGACTTTTGTTGCTGACTGTACTTAGCTAGTCTTCGTTGAAATTGGCAGCCATGGCATGAACTCGGTTAGATGGATATTCTAAGTCAAAGAAGTCATAACGTTATCGCAAACCAAGTGTACCTGCAGATATTGGTATTAACAGTTCTTGCACAAAATTTTGTGATTTTCCACGTTTTACCTTAGCAATTTCAAATATTAGGTCCTTACATATGAAATTGGCGTTTTGTATGGAAGGAACAAAAAGTCGAATATTTTTTAATATAATATAATTAATTAATCAAAGTATGAACCATTGTTTTCAATGCACTTTTGCCATCTTATAGGTAGTTCATTGATCCCTTTACTAAAAAAACCAGTCGGACGGGAATCAATAAAATCTTTGAAGGCGATTTGGACTGCCCCATCGGAGTTGAATTTTTTCCCTTGCAAAAAGTTATCCAAATTGCGAAAAAAATGGTAATCTGTTGAAGCAAGGTCCGGGGAGTACGGAGGATGTCTAAGACATTCCAATTCAAGCTCTTCTAATTTGGTAGCCGTCTGTTGCGCAGTGTGTGGTCTGGCGTTGTCGTGAAGCAGCAGTGGCGTGGAGCGATTGACCAGCCTTGGTTGTTTAGCCGCTAGCTTTTCCATCATGGTTTGTAATTGCTGACAATAGACATTAGCTGTAATAGTCTGGCCAGATTTGAGAAAACTGTAATGAACAATACCGGCACTAGTCCACCAAACGCTTACAAGTAACTTTTTTGGGGTTAATTTTCGCTTGGGGCAGGATTTGGCTGGCTGGCCAGGATCCAACCATTGCGCTGAGCGCTTCCGATTATCGTAAAGAATCCATTTTTCATCACAGGTAATGATTCGGTTTAAAATACCTTCATTGTTGTGCCGGTTCAGTAATGTAACGCAGCAGTCGACGCGCGTTTGCCGGTTTGCTTCAGTCAATTCGTGAGGTACCCACCTTTCAAGCTTTTTAATCTTCCCAATTTGCTTCAAGTGAATTAAAACAGTTTTATCACTAACATCGAAGCCTGCAGCTAACGCGGACGTGGTTTGCGATGGGTCCGCTTCCACAATAGCCTTCAATTCTCCATTATCAACTTGGGTCTCAGGCCGTCCACGGGGCTTGTTCTGCAGGTTGAAATTTCCAGAACGAAAACGTTGGAACCAAAAACGAACTGTGTTTTCTTTTGCAACATGACCGCCATACACATCATTCACCCTTCGAGTCGTTTCCGCAGCACTAGTGCCACGGCGGAACTCGTACTCGTAAATAATGCGATATTTTAAATTTTCCATTTTGTAAAATGAGTGACGCAAACAGAAAAAACAGAAGAAAAAAAACAAATGAATGACGGTCATCGAAGCACAAATACATGAGTAAATAGCTGTACAAATTTGAATTTGGAATTCCTTACCAAAGAGGAGAAATTCGTGATTAAAGTGGCCAGTACGAAAAACGCCAATTTCATATGGAAGGACCTAATATTCTGGTTTAAAACAGTAATTAATGTCAAAATTAATGATTTTTTCTTTTTTTTTCAGGTAAGTCTCGTCTCAAGCACTTCTACTACGGCAGTCAGGCTATTAAAGCTAAGTACTGGATGGCTTTCTCAGCCGCCCTCCACGAATATTCTAGAAGTTAATGGCATATGTTAAGAGATGACCGCTATTTTATATTTAGTATACGAAAAGATTCGATAGTCAGCTCGGATAGCAGACAGCGTCCGTCTTGATGTTAAAAATTGTTTTCATATAGGAATACTATTAATATTTTTTTTATACTAAGGGGGAAGCGCTAAGTGTGAAATTACAGTGGGAGCGGCGCGGGTAGCGGCATCCGCTGGCGTGTAAGACAAGCACATACTTGTGTACCAAGGTGCACCAAGTACGGGCGGGGCGGGCGAGCGGGTATCGCGGCGGGAGAAGCGTGTGTCGCGGGCGGGGCGGGTGGACGCAAGTCAGTTTGCGTTTTCCGCTCGGTTTGTTTAGACGTCATGCCGTTGTCGACAGAAGATTTAATAAGTGCCGTATTGGCTCGGCCACCTTTGTGGAATAGTAGCGATTCAAATCATTCGAATCGTCAAATAATTAAAAAACTATGGGAAGAAATACAAGTAATAAGCGGAGATTCTGATGGTAAATAAAATTTATTGGTTATCTTGATGGTAATTATTAAAGTAATCTTTAAAGTCATTTCGTATTGCTCTAGCTCTCACCGTGGAACTATTGTTTTGTCTTGTACTTGATTCTAAGTTTTGTGAAGCTATTTGATTGATTAAATGCAAATGGCGTTCGGCGTAAACATCTTTGGCCATAGTAATGTTATGAAGCAAACAAGCAGTTTTTATTATTAAACGTGCATGTTTGACATTTGTTTCTATAGATTTATTAAGTAGGTATTCGCCATTTAGCACATAGAATTCCGAATGCACATTCAATGCACTTTCTGGCCCTTGACAGCCTCTTGTTAAATGTGTCTTTGTTCTGGTCAATATTTCGTTGGGGATATGGGCGCATGAGATATTCTTTTAATGGGTAAGCTTCATCGCCAATTAAGACCATGGGTAGCTGCTTGTCGGTGCTTGGAAGCACTTGAGGAGGTGGCATATTGAACGTTTTGTTTTCTAGTTGTCTATTTAATCTCGAGTAGTGAAACGTGCCACCATCACTTTGTTTGCCTCGACCACGAACTTCAATAACGATGAATTTTTTATCAGCATCAGCAACTGCTTGAAGCACTAAAGAAAAAAACTTGCGGTAGTTAAAGTATTCAGATCCTGAATGTTTAGGTTTCTTTATACGACAGTGCTTCCCGTCAATTGACCCAATGCAGTTAGGAAATTGCCATTTTTCATAATAGTCATTTGCAATTTTCTTCAAATGTTCCATTGTAGGTTGAGGCATGTGTATATGTACTAACTGATCCCAGATTGCTTCACATGTAGTATGTATAATATTTCCAACAGTAGTAGCTCCTAGTCGGAAGGAAAAAGCTAGTGATTTGAATGACATCCCTGTAGACAAGTACCTGCAAATAAAACGTACAGTTAGTTACAGACTAAATCATATTCATTTTACCATTTTTTTTTACAGTTAATGTGTTGAAGAGTAAATGGAAGAACATTAAGGACCACTACAGAAAGGAACTAAAAAAAATTCCACCAACTCGATCTGGGGATGCAGCTACTGATTGTGTGTCTACTTGGAAACATTTCCGCCAAATGTCTTTTATGAAAGATCAAATACAGCCTAGCCGAAGTGAATCTAATATCACTACTCATCTAACTAGTGACAGTGACGAAAATGACGACACGCAAGACTCCATTATAAGTGATATAAACGTGGCATCGCCTTTATCGAGCATATCAGTATCTTCACCAACACCCTCAACATCGGCTCCATCAACATCCAGTCGAGGAAAAAAGAGGAAATCAGCTAACGAACTGCGCTCTGAATTCTTGGAAATAGAAAAAAAAACGACTTTTACTACTTCAGAACAAAGAAAAGACGCCTGCACAAGAACCTCCAAAATCAGATGATTATCATTATTTGATGAGTTTACTCCCACAAATGGAACAGTTCAAAGGAATCCAAAAGATGCGAGTGCGAAACAAAATAAATTCAATTATAATGGCCGAGATGCAAGCAGGAAGTATTTCAGATCCAGATATATTATTATGACACAATATGGTTATCACAGTGCACCTCCAGATAATATAGATAATTATTGATTACTTTTTATGTCTGGCATTGTTGATTAATAATAAAAATTCATTGATGATTATTATAGTGTTGATTTCTTACCTCAGAGTCAACAAAAGTTTCTGCGCAGGAGATATTGTTAAGGCAATGAAGTTAGTTTCGGGTTTCGATAACTGTGTTTGTACAGCATTTAATATGTAGTCAAAAGTTGTTACGGTCATTCGAGTGTATTCATAAAATTTATCTTCATGGTTTCGTAGCCTTTCGTATAAAGTATGAAATTCACCATGTCTATACCGATCACTATTAATATCGTGACGATTGCTTTTAGAAAAAAAAAGGTCCCACTTTATATAGGCGCTAGCTTCCAAATAATCGGACATTTTAATTTAAGCAAATATTAATTGCACACGAAACATTGAAACGTCCAAACCGCTCAAACGCTCCCTTGCTACTGTGTTCATCTATTGAAATGAGCGTTTTCCGCTCGACGCGTCACCCGCTCATCCGCCCCGCCCGCTGCCACTGTAATTTCACACTAAGGTAGCACGCGAAATTCCAAGAAGACTAGTCAAAAACGCAAAATTTTCACAACGCCCGGCGCTAAAGAAATTTATCTCAGTGTATGCATTATCGTAAGTAAAAAACCGGCCAAGAGCGTGTCGGGCCACGCTCAGTGTAGGGTTCCGTAGTTTCCTGTCCGTCACAATAAGTGTTCCCACGTACAATTCGATAATACCCGACCCAATGTAATAAATACCTACAGCGCCATCTCTCGGGGAATTGGGTTACTAATTAGTACATAGACGTGCCAGAAGTTTTCGGTGGTAATTTTGGATTGCGAGAACCAATTTTAATCATTCTTTTTTTGTTTGAAAAAAGATACGTTCAGGATAATAAAATATGTAAACGAAGTTAAAAAAAAAATGCTTGCATATACGATTATACTACAAACTTAGTCCAGAAATGATTTTGTACAACTTTTGTCTTTTTTGTACAAAAACTGTTGTTTCTATCAAGTTCAAAATAATTTTCCTAGAAAGTCCTTATAAAGTTCTACTTTTCAGATTTTTTTCATATTTTCTAAACTTATGGTTCAAAAGTTAGAGGGGGGGGACACATTGTTTTTTACTTTTGGAGCGATTATTTCCGAAATTATTGACATTATCAAAAAACAAAGACATTAAAATTTTATATGTATCTTAAATCTCTTTGTCAAAAAATGATTTTAGTAAACCCATATTCATTTTTAAATACCTTTCCAACAATATATCACACGTTAGGGATGAAATTAAAAAAAAAATCACTTCCCACTTTACATATAGGGGGGCTACCCTAATAAAACATTTTTTTCCAATTTTTATTTTACCACTTTGTCGGCGTGATTGATATACATATTGGTACCCAGCTTTCTAGTGCTAACGGTCACAGAGATTAAGCGAGGACGGACAGACGGACGGACGGACAGACAGACATAGCGAAACTATAAGGGTTCCTAGTTGACTACGGAACCCTAAAAATAACTGCATATTTTTTTTTAATTTAATTTCGATGGCTATCATACAAATATTGCTACTTATTTTTTTAAGGGTGTCCAATTTTTGTTTTCGTTTAAAGTTGAAGTTAATACTTATATGTTTAGATTTAGCTATCACACTAATATTATAAAGGCGAAAGTTTGAGAGTGTGTGTGTGTGTGTTTATACCTATGTTTGTTACTTCTTCACGCCTAAACCACTGAACCGATTTAGATGAAATTTGGTATAGAGATAGTTTGAGTCCCGGAAAAGGACATAGGATAGTTTTTATCCCGATATTCCCACGGGATCGAACTTACGCGGGTAAAACCGCGGGGCGCAGCTAGTTAGTGAATAAATGTGATATTGCTACGCATTTTAGATCAGGGAAACATATATATTTCACTTTTATCGATTTTTCTTTTATCTATATATTTTTTTAATGAATCATGCATGCGTACGTGAACTTAGTTCCATGCGTTTAAAAATAGTGAAGAAATAACTTATAATAAATTATAAGTTAAAAAACTTTTTTTTAAAAACAAGCTTTTAGTTAAATGAAAGAATAAAATAAACTTTTCCTTTAAAAGTTTTACTATCAACTTATAACGTCATTATACAATTTATTTGATATAAAAGCTTGTCGCGAGATTTAAGTGAGTAAGTAGATACTCGTATTTACTAAGTTTGAAAATTTAAAAAAAAAATAATTAAATCAATCAGATCAAGTTATTTAAATTACTTGTTTATCTACACCACAGGTAAATCTGCCGTGCAATTCTGTAATCTGTCTTATGTCTCCATAGGAAAAGAGCGTAAGTTCGTGTATCATGTCAGAATTGAAATTTTTTTTTTTCAACCTACTCGTATATATCCTTAGCAGGAAAAAGCATTATAAAAGCACAAAATATTACATTTAAAATAGTTTATTATCAGAATTTTAGCCAGTTAACATTTTTTCGAAGACCCTTTTAAAAATTACTCCCCAGTTGCAAAATTTATTTAAAACCCCCGTCGTAAAAATAATCCATTTATCGTAAAAGTTGTCCATTTATCTTTTAAACGTTTAACGGCCGTAGATTCGGACCAAGTAGTAGTATCCGTAGCCTCTGGATGATGTCAGTCTGATGGTCGCTTGGTTGAAGCCAACGCCTCCTGCCCTGAGGGAGGGCTGTCCCCACTGGGTACCTCCGACCTCTACCGCCTCGAGGTACGTGATACGCACGTTGTTGGCTCCACGGTACGTGATGTCCTGGTACTGTACTGCGTTCATAATAGGGTTCTTGGAGTAGTATGCGCTGAAACGATATCAAGGTGATGTAAAATATTGGTGAGACTCATTATTTTTACTTTCTTATGTAATACGTTGAACACTCTCGACTGCGTAAAGGGACTCGCGTTTCCATTGTAGCGGAGACCTGTAGGAATCGCCGAATACAAAAAAAAAACCGAGTATGCTTATGACCACACGACTGAAGTGAAACTTCAAACCTATTTGGCTATGAGAGGAAGAGAGAAAGAAAATGTGCTCGCGCTTTCTCTTGCTTATATCCCCCACTCAACTCCCGTTCGCTTCACCCGATCACACTTTTCGTAACGCTTACGTCACGCGTTCGCCAGCTTACTCCCCAAGTCAAGCGTGCGTAAAGAAGTTTCACTTCAAAAATTCGAGAGATGCGATGGAGATTTCAACCAATGTGATTGGTGGACTCCTGCACGTCTCGGCTCTGTCCCGACCTTTGGGTCGGGACAGAGCCGAGACGTACAGGAGTCCACTCAAGCACTCCACTCTGCTCAAGCAGAGCACTTAGGGCGAGTTTTCAGTGAAACGAAAACAAGTGGTTTGCCACTTGTTTTCGTTTCACTGGAAACTCGCCCTAAGTGCTCTGCTTGAGTTCATATCTTATCGCATAAATTACCACTAGCATAATCAGCCTATAATGTTCCCCACTGCTGGGACAGAGGCCTCTCTGGCCTCCTCTCTGTGAAAGGGAGTGGGCCGTAATCTATCTACGCCCACGCAGTGCGATTTAGTAAATGTCTTCGAATTTAAGATTCTAGAACACGTCGGTTTCCTCACGATGTTTCCTTTTACCGTTTTGAGAGCAGTGGTAATGAAATAATTTACACAAAGTAAAGCGCCTGTCAGGGTTTGAACCTACGTTTTACAATTCGTAAGTCGCGGCCGTTTCCAATGTGTTACGCTGCAAGGGAATCGCGATTCTATTGTAGCGGAGAGGTGCAGGAATCGATCAAATACATATGAGACGATAAACGTGATGTATAGTCAACAAAAGAGATAAGTATGCAGGACCGTCAGATATAGTTGAAGCTTATTAAGAAACCGATGGATGTTTTCGACTGAAATTTAATTTGATAAATTAGCTGGTTGTTTTCTATTAATAAAATTAAACTTTATTCTTTTTTTTTTTTCTTTTGTTGACTGTACATTTCAACCCATCTGATTCGTAGATTCCTGCACCTCTTCGCTTCAATGGAAATGTTCTCTAAGTGATTCACTCGAGTTTGTATCTTATCGCAAAAATTACGTGTATAATAATTAAAAGTCCCATAAAAATCCCCGTATTGAATGTTAAGGTTCCTGCTAACTGTCTCATCTGTTACCACAGTATTGCAATATTCCCGTGTTGTGTCGAGCGAAGAAGAAGACTTAGTTTTGATATAGGTACACACCTGTGAAGCAGTCTATCTCCTGGCCTGTAAGTTCCTTGGTGCATGTTGGCCCTGATGGCGGCATTTTGGACTGCAGCCGCGTCATTGCAGGCGACAAGTGCTGCGAGCACAGCGATGAGGATCAGGCAAGTCTTCATCTGAAATGTCACATAGTTATTAATCTAAAAATGGCTCGAATAGCGCAAAATAAATGTCCGGTGCAGAATAAATATTTATAAATAATACAGTCATGTGACTAACGGTATTATATTGATTGGAAAAGCAAAAACAATAGCAAAATGAATATGTACTTACATTTTTAGTTTTTTAGGTACGTAGTTACAGTAGCTGTCTTCTTAGAGTACAGCGTGCTGTGTGAGTAAAGTAACTTCACAATACGCAGGCGATAGTATATATAGTGTTTAGATAATAATGATAAGATAATATTAAGTGTTGTCATTAATAAATGACTAATTTATTATTAACAACAAGAGTCAAGTAGTGCCGCGATTTTATAAAAATAGCTCTTCGTTATCTTAGGGCTAGTTCAGACATGCGGGAACCGCGCGTTCACGAATCGAGCGGTTTGAAACCGCAAAATTGTGATGCTATTTAGACACCGGCGGTTATTATGCGATTTTCGTGCGGGGATAACGTCAATTTGAAAATGGAGGTCGACGAAGAAGTGTGTTTACTTTTGGTAGTTCATTTTGGTGAATAAACCTACTTACTTAAAATATTCTTTTTTTCCAACGTGTCTTCGCAATTTCCAAATATTTCCACTAACTCTTGCCAAGCTTGGTTCTTGATAATTTTATTTGAGTAATCCTCACACTGAATATCCCATATTGCAGGTCTCTTCTCCACTTCATCAATAAATAGTTCAGTGTCGAAACGATCCATAGCTAACTCACGAGCTGTGACGTGCTAACCGCGCGGTATCCGCAACGCAACTGAACGCGAAGTAAAGACTCCATAGTAATAGAAACGCGCGGGAGCAGCGCGATTCTATTTTCTGGCGGTTGGGTTGCCGTAACCGCGCGGCTTGATTAACCGCGCGGTTATGTCTGAACGATTACTTAATAACTCATACAAATAAGACTCGCGCGATTTCCATGCGATTCTGAAATCGCGCGGTTCCCGCCGTGTCTGAACTAGCTCTTAATGTAATCCAAAGCTTTGTTACTTAGGAGAAATCTTAAGGAAAACGATGAAGGAAAATCATTTTAAGCTGAGGGGAAATCCTAATGGAAGCTCAGCGACTAAATAGTACGGAGGGTTATGTTGAACTTCTGCCGACTAACTGCTGCTGGTAAGAGAGTGGTGCCACGTGTATTGGATCATTCGGTTCCCTACAAAATGGTTGAGCTGGATGGTGCTGATCCATGCGTCATGTTCGTGAACGGGCGCCGTCGGTTGAGACTGGTCATCTCTTAACTGCCAAGGCTTATTTTTAATCTTATTTCTTGTATTGTTTCTTCATTTGTGTGTTTTTTTTTACATTGTTCTCACATATAGAAACAACAAGAATAATGTACCCAGGATTTTGTAATATCTTGATTTAAAAGAGTGTCCATGGAGTTTCTTGCCCGTTCTTCTCCATAGAGATCTACGCTTTGGAATGGGCAACTAGCTTCAACTTTCTGACTAACTGACCGACTACTTTATTTTGACAATTCAAAAGTGCCTGTAATGGTTTATCTATATATATAAAAATGAAACCCGTTTTCCGTTGTCACGACATAACATGAAAACGGCTGGACCGATTTCGATGAAATTTGGTATAGAGACAGTTTGAGTCCCGGGAAAGGACATAGGATAGTTTTTATCCCGATATTCCCACGGGATCGACATTTACGCGGGTGAAACCGCGGGGCGCAGCTAGTTTGAAATAAATGCTTTGAGTTTGAGTTTGTTGGAACCTTATGCAGACTTATATGTATGGGTCCGATCATATTTAACAAAATACCCGATTTAATAAAAAATTAGACATTTCCACTTTTCAAAAAGAAATTGACTGATCTATTAATTAATAAATGTTATTACTCAATTGGCGAATTTCTGACCGATATGAATTTAAAATTGATAAAATGACATCTTTGTATTCCTGACTTGTACTAAATCATTTATATTTTAATTTAACTGTATTGACCTCGAACTTGACGAATTTATAAACCCATTTCAGTAAACTCGACAGTATGTATTGTATTGCCTATTTCAAATAATGTACTGAATTTCATCCTGACATGGTAATTATAAATTGATATGATTGAATATGTAAATAACATAAATATTAACGAGTCTTTATTATTATCAGTAGCTAAAACTGTTTGCATGTCCGAGTTAGGGTGGTTAGTATAGGATCATTTTAAACTTAACATCTGTAACTTGTACCTACTTTCTGTGCAAATAAAGAACTATTCAATTCTAAGCGTGGGATGCATGTCTGAGACGCTGGGTCCCCCCCACATCTATCTATGCCCATCGTTATGCCAGCCATTGTGCCATCACTTGTCCTTTTTTTTTCTCGCGGTGGAAATCCTCATGGACTTCCTCTACCGTGGGGGTGACAGAGGGGCATGCCGGACTCTTACCGGCTAAAACCACCGCGGTGTTCCACCTCTACCTATGGCCGGGGGTGCGGGATTCGCATAAGCATTCACCGCTCCCCCGACAGGGCCTTCACATGTCCTGCGACCGCACATTCTTTAAGGGCACTCACCGCCATCTTGGGCCTTACTCTGATCGAACCGTCGTAAGATTCTAAAATCTATACTAAACAAGCTACGTTTGGTAGCATGTGCGAGTAGCTATATCTCACGCTTTTGACTCGTGAAATACTGCGCAGATTTAGTGCGCAGCCAAAGATCACTATCCGTACTTTTTAGGCGGAGGGCATCATTTTCCTTAATGATTCTCCAAATTACCAAAGATTGTATTAAGATAACGACTTATTTTTAAGATACCGCGGCCTGATAACTTGTTGTGAATGAATTAATCAGTGATAAATATGATAGGTAACACACGTATTATCTTTTTTATCATTATGTCATGTTTTTGTCTACTATATAAACTATCTTCTCCAGATGGTACCTTACTTCCACACAATACTCTAAGAAGATAACTACTGTGATATTTTACGGGGCTACTTACATAAAAACTGAAAATGTAAGAACTTATTAATTTCTAATTTTAAAAGTTTTTCTGATAAATATAAAAATCCTTATCACATTTTTGTTATTTAACATATTTTTCACAAATATTTCCGTCATTCGAGCTATTATCAAGTTGGTAACTATGTGACATTTCAGATGAAGACTTGCCTGATCCTCATCGCTGTGCTCGCAGCACTTGTCGCCTGCAATGACGCGGCTGCAGTCCAAAATGCCGCCACCAGGGCCAACATGCACCAAGGAACTTACAGGCCAGGAGATAGACTGCTTCACAGGTGTGTACCTATATTAAAACTAAGTCTTCTTCTTTGCTCGACATGGCACGAAAATATTGCAATAATGTGGTAACAGATGAGACAATAAGCAGGTGTCTTCTTCAAATAACGCAACCGGGGACTTTCTATTTGATTGTCAACATGTTACCAGCGGGGCAATTGCGTAACACTTTATCAATCGGAATCGGTTTCATTTTGACAGTTCAACAACATTCATTGCGTTATTTACCTGATGAGCAGACAAACTTTTCGAACTTATGAAGCAATGGATTAGCAATTGGCTTCAAAATGATTCTAATTCCGATTGATAGTGTGTTACGCAATTAGGGTGCAGGTTTGAAAATGAGACTTCCTATTAGGGGATTTTAGTAGGATCTTTGATTTATACACGTAAGCTGCGCGACAAAATACGAACTCGAGCGAAAAAAGAAAGGGTGCGTTTCCAGTGAAGCGAAGACGAGCAGAGCGGAGCGGGACGTAGCGAAGTGGTGATCGGCCAATCATGTTGGTTGAAATCTACATCGCGTCTTGTCTGTATATGGTCGAATCCTACACGTCTCCGATAAAATGGAAACACACCCTTAGTCATGAGTCCCTTCGCGCGGTTATGGAGAGTGTTCGACATATTACAAGTAAAACTAACGAATCTCACAAATATTTTACATCACCTTGATATCGTTTCAGTGCCTACTACTCCAAGAACCCTATTATGAACGCAGTACAGTACCAGGACATTACGTACCGTGGAGCCAACAACGTGCGTATCACGTACCTCGAGGCGGTAGAGGTAGGAGGCACCCAGTGGGGACAGCCCTCCCTCAGGGCAGGAGGCGTTGGCTTTAACCAAGCGACCATCAGACTGACATCAGCCAGAGGCTACGGTTACTACTACTTGGTCCGAATCTACGGCCGTTAATAAATGGACAATTCTTACGACAAATGGACAACTTTTACATCAAATGCATTTTTTTACCAATGGCATCGATTTTTAAAACGGAGCATCTGAGGGGTACTTTCTCCAATATAAGGGTTTTTTTTAATGTACATTATTCAAATTCTGATTTTAATAAAGTATTTTTAATGTATGTAAACTTTCTTTCCTTTTGAACATGATTTATCATGTCCAGCGCAGGGGATTTCTCACTATAGTACGCGCGTTATCATCTGAGTCTTAGGGCCATAAATCATTTCTCTATATCTATCTCGCTTGCACTTATGGACCTTATGGAGCCATCTAGTGAAGGGCGTAACAATAAAAGACATATTATCGATAAGTAACGTTTATTATCGTATCCTGTTTACAAAATTAAAAAAAATTAAGAATATTTGATATTAAACTATATTTAAAAATTATATACAGTATTTTCATACACAGAGAAAGATAGTTATAGCAGCCCGGAGTCTGGACTTGTGCCCGGTTGATAGCAATAGTCTCGCCTCCTATTCCATGGGACTTAAGCAATAACTGTCGAAATGTGTGTGTACCTACTCTGCCCAACCCTTCAGGGAAACAAGGCGTGATTTTATGTTTTTGTTTTTTTTTTTTTTAACAATGACATTGTCTTTGAAAACCTTTTATCACACTAATATTATAAAGGCGAAAGTTTGTGAGTGTGTGTATGTTCATATGTTTGTTACTTCTTCACGCTCAAACGGCTGGACCAATTTTGATTAAATTTTGTACAGAGGTAGCTGACACCCAAGATTAACATATAGGCTACTTTTTTATCCCGATGTTCCCACGGGATCGACATTTACGCGGGTGAAACCGTGGGGCGCAGCTAGTTGATTATAAAGCAGGGATCCGTAATGATTTTTATTATGTTACTCAACGGGGCACTAAATGGCTTTGATCCATGGCATACCTATTGTCGCGCCATTTTTAAAATGGCGGCTATGTATGAGACCTATATAAATCGATAGCTGACTTCCATGCAAACAGAAAACATAAATTAATGCAAACTCGTAAAGCGTCACGTTTCCGAGATATTAAAGTTCAAAGTTGATGATTGAGTCATGACGCGACACAAGGTATGCCAGGCCCTGCAGTCTCGACAAATATAACGACAAAAATCGGTTCGTTAAGTCTAGTCGATGTCACATCGCTGTTCTTTAATACATTTTCAACCTTATGTTTTCGGATTAAAGTTGAAAATCTATTAAAGGAATTTGACAACGATACGACTTAGCGACCGATTTTTGTCGCTGTGTAATGTCGGGACTGCAGGGGCAGGCTCCATATAAAAATCTTCTTTGCACTTGGGGATGGGGCCCGCTAGGCATGGCGGGGTGATACCAGTCGGGGGTGTGGCGAATGTACAAGTATCTCCCGGGCCCCCGACTTATGGTAGTTAGTAGAAGGAACAGTAGGCTTTTAGTCGGTAGGAGTACGATATACTTATGCCTCCGTTCTTCCCAGACGGAGGGTATCCATAAGGATTTCCACAAGAAAAAAAAATATTAGGGACCAGGCCCCCTCCTGGAAAAAAAGCCCTAGATACGCCAATGCCCTTTCCCAATCTTTTTCTTAATTTATAGAAAAACATAACTTATTATCATATGCGAAACCCATACTTCCATACTAATATAAGTTACTCTGTCTGTCTGTCTATCTGTCTGTCTGTTACCTTTTCACGCCTAAACCGCTGAATCGTTTTTGATGAAATCTGGTATAGAGAGAGATAGCTTGAGTCCCGGGAAAGGACATAGGATAGTTTTTATCCCGATATTTCCACGGGATAAAAAGTTATGCGGGTGAAACCGCGGGGCGCAGCTAGTAGTTTATAAATAAATCATTCGAACAGAACAATCCTAATTACTTTCTCGTTAAATGTTCTACAGGGTGTTACGGAAATGGTATATCAATACAAACGGGCTGAAGAGTGTATCTGATCTAGAATCTCTGTACAAAATTTCAGCTCAAAAACATTAACTTTGAAAATTCTTAATATTTTTTTATTTCGACATCACGGCGCGCGGCGCTGCACTGGCGCGCGGCGGCGTGATGTGCGTGTACTAGGCGCACAAACACACTACAGATAATGGATAATGACCCTCGTAGTGCGGTGACACGTTTGTTATGATTTCAATTTAATAAACTATCGAAATAAAAAAATATTAAGCATTTTCAAAGTTACTGCTTTTGAGCTGAAATTTTGTACAGAGATTCTAGACCAGATACACTCTTCAACCCGTTCGTATTGATATACCCTTTCCGTAACACCCTGTATATCAATTAAGATGTCAACAAACAACAATAGGTATATGTTTATCATGTTTTTAGTAGGTAGACTGAAGAGTTCTTGGTATACCTACTTATACACAGACTTCTCAAGAGTATTCGTAATCATTGGCTACTTGGCCAATATTTACGATAAGAGTAGTTTGAATCATCTTATAGGTACGCAGTTTGACGTTTGACGCAACAAAAGTAAACTCCCTCGACACACACATCCACGCAAAACGGTCATAACTTATCCCGTCATCTTTGTCCGGGTAAGCCGCGATGTTGTTTGCCATTATGAAAGTCTCGTGGGGTCGTGAGTTTGGCCCTTTAGTCGTTTGCCATGCTGCAAATTTATCATCCAGCCCCATTTAATTTTAGGGAAGCAGCTTTTTGAGTGACAGCAGCTATTTTCGTTATGAAACGGATTGCTGTATTCTTCACTCAGCCTACAAGTTTAATTCTCAGAATATTCCGGTCCGTTCTCTGACTGACCTCTGCTGATTTGTTAAAGACTATGTTCGAGCCGTAAGTGAGGATGAGAAGAATGCACACTTGCATGTTTTTAATACATTATTAAATATACTGTGTACAATAAATGAAGATGACAACCCTATGATCTAGCCGGGCTTTATTATTGTACTGGATTTCAGTATGACCCCCTGGTTATTAATGTGATTTGAATTTGGAATGTCAACTGAGAAAATCGTTTGGTGACTATTAGATATATTTGGTTGATTTTTTATATGCAGACTAGGAACGTCGGCGCACGGCCAAAGTTTGGGACTCTTTGCCAGCGTTTGAGTTCCTTTCCACGTATAATCCGTCAGCCTTCAAAGCAAGAGTGAATAGGCATCTTCTGGGCTTGCTCGTTCCATGATAGACCTCATCCATCGCTTTCGAACAAGCAATATCGAGGACAAGAGCTAGCACATTTTGCAATTAAAAAAAAAGTCATAGATTTATACGAAGTTTAATTTATTGTCGTGTTGTCGTCTCCACCTTGTATACCTAAAGAGAGCTCCATTAAGTCCAATCAGATAAAACTGAGCTAAATAATAACAGCTGCACAGGTTGATCGATCAGGTTAAGCTACGCTTGTCAGGGTTGTACTGTGGATGGGTGACCATCTTTACATACCGAGACCCCTCCGTGCCTCGAAAAGCACGTTAAGCCGTTGATCCCGGCTGTCATTCGTGGATCTTTGATAGTCGCTACGGGTAGTCAGAAGCCCGAAAGTCTGACAACCAGTTTTAACAAGGAGTATCGTATTACCCAGTAACTGGGTTGCGGAGGTCAGATAGGCAGTCGCTCCATGTAAAATACTGGTATTCAGCTGCATATGGTTAGACTGGTAGCCGACCCCAACATAGGCAGATGATAATCTGGGTATAATAAACAAACAAAGTGTACTATTATATATTCTGTGACAAAGTGTGCAGGAGAAACTCCTATCCCATGAATTTTCGTATCTAGTTTTGGCATGTAGCCAATGTCAATTGCTTAGCTTACAACGTAGCTTACAATAATAGTGACGTGTCCTATTGTGGCGAATTTGTGTCTAAAAAAATGTATTATTTCACAGTTCTATTCTTCTTTTACTTCGTGTCGCTGGCACGAAAGTTATTAAAATTTTACTGGCCCAAAATTTCGCCACTTCTACGACGTTGTCGGTGGTAGCGCATAGGTCACTTTGGGCCTAAACTGCGTTAGGCGGAAGCCCGCGCAGTTCCATACGAAAGTGCTCCGTTGCGGCGGGGAACCGCGCGGGCATCCGTCGCGGGAAGGTGAGCCCCGCGCCCGGATCTCATCCATATATGATATCTTGTCCACGCGCGTACACACGCGACGGATGCCCATCGCTAGCGCCCGCTTAACGCAGTTTCAGGCCTTTGTCTGTTTGTTTTGGGGTACAAACGGCAGGATGGGAGGTTGAATATAGTTTTTTTTTTAATCTTTATTTGAGTATAGTTTTTTTTTTAGAAAACCGAACCTATAGTGTTGCCATGTTTAAATGAACATAGACGTGTGACGATCTGTGGCATTCAGTTATAGATGTTACATTTGTGGGAAAAGCATGAGATCATGCCCCAATTTAGGGATAAATTTTTTTCTCACACTAAACCTCATTCAGGACAAGCAAAATAAAGAAAAATAAATAAGTAAAAAATATATTTATTCTAATCAGATTATTTTAAATTAATTAATTCTTTAAAAAATAAATCCGTAAACTTTGTCAATTTGTCGTAAGAGTTGTCCGTCCATTTATCTTTTAAAAGTTTAACGGCCGTAGATTCGGACCAAGTAGTAGTATCCGTAGCCTCTGGCTGATGTCAGTCTGATGGTCGCTTGGTTAAAGCCAACGCCTCCTGCCCTGAGGGAGGGCTGTCCCCACTGGGTACCGCCGACCTCTACCGCCTCGAGGTATGTGATACGCACGTTGTTGGCTCCAAGGTACGTGATGTCCTGGTACTGTACTGCGTTCATAATAGGGTTCTTGGAGTAATAGGCGCTGAAACAATATCAAGGTTATGTCAATTATTTCGGATTATTCCCATTGTTTTTACTTATAATACGCTGAACACTGATGAGTGGGAAATCGTGCAAATACGAGATGCAAGACGTTGTGTAGATTTCAACCAATGTGATTGGTCGATTCTTGCACTGCTCCGCTCCGTCCCAATCCGCTCCGCTCGTTTTCGCTTCAATGGAAATGCACCCTAAGTGCTTCACTCGAGTTTGTATCTTATTGCAAAAATACGTGTATAAATCAAAGATTCCACTAATTATCTTCTTATTGAATGCCTTAACGCCCTAATTACCAAACTGTTAAATATCAGTCAGAATATAATTGTGTTACGATCGAAAGATACCTAAAGAAGTCTAAACTTCTAACATGTTGACATCATCTGCCCAGTCTTTTCCCAACTATGTTAGGGTCGGCTTCCAAACTAACCGAATGCAGCTGAATACTAGTATTTTACATGGACCGACCGCCTATCTGACCTCCACAACCCAGTTACTGGGTAATACGATACCCCTTCCCCTTGGTAAGACTGGTTGTCAGACTTTCGGGTTTCTGACGATCCGTAACGGCTGCCAAAGATCCAGGAATGACAGCCGGGACCAACGCCTTAACGTGCTTACCGAGATTTATTACCGTTGGATCCCGTTTTTGAATCCCATTTTAATATTTTTGGCGTTGGATCCCGCAAAACATTATTATGTATTTCCGTTGGATCCCGAATTTAAAAAATGCAAGATAATTACGTTTTATTGTCGTTGAATCCCGAAAAGTATTTCCGTTGGATCCCGAATGGTTAAAAAAATATGAATGCGGGTACTTTCAACAACAAAATTGTTTATAATAAAATGAGGGGTTCACTAATGTTTCACCAAAACTCCATTGACAAATTTTTAGTTTACAACCAACGTTTCGTATACTATTTATTTCACAAACAACTCATTTTCTATATAATCTAGTCGTTTCTGGCACTCGCCGGCCGCTGCCGCGGCACCGCTCGCTTCGCTCGCTCGGCTCGTGCGTAGGGGTCGCAGTTTTAACCTAACCTAACCTAACATTGTTTTTTTTTTAATAATTAACCTAATGTAACTAGTTCGGTTCCGGGTAACCCACAAAAAATAATCTCTTTTTAGTGTTTGATAAAGGTAAATCACTTTTCTTCTGAAATGTACACATGTTGTTATAATATGGGATTCAACGGAAATAGCAAACGGGATCCATCGGTAATACCTAAAAAACGGGATCAAAAAACGGGATCCAACGGTAATAAACGCTTACCGAGGCATGGAAAGAACTTCTAACATTTTACAGTCGAAGAGAGAGTTACCGGTTCTGTTCTTTTAAGAAGACACCTGCTATCTAGCTAATCTGGAGGTCTACTCCCTAAGCACGAAGTCCGAAGTTTTGGCCGAAGTTACGTGCACTTCTCCTCTGTATCACCTACGGACATAAGATTAATAATACCCGAACTAAGAATGAATGACAAAACGATTTGTCAGTTGCCCCTACTCCCGATGCGTTATTGCCCGTCCGAAAAAGATAATCGGGCGTATATTTCACCCCGAAGTTTCGAACTACTTTTGGACGGGACCGTACCTTTCTTCGTTGACGGAGTTAGGTAGTAAGCCCCCTGTCACCACAGTATTGCAATATTGTCGTATCATATCGAGCGAAGAAGAAGACTAGTTTTAATATAGGTACACACCTGTGAAGCAGTCTATCTCCTGGCCTGTAAGTTCCTTGGTGCATGTTTGCCCTGGTGGCGGCATTTTGGACTGCAGCCGCGTCATTGCAGGCGACAAGTGCCGCGAGCACAGCGATGAGGATCAGGCAAGTCTTCATCTGCAATGTCACATAGTTACCAATTAAAATATGATAAACAAAACTCGATACAGAATAAACATTCATATATAAGACAGTTCAGAGACAGATTTTTGATAGAAAAAGCAAAAAAAAAAACATTTGATAATAAATAAGTACTTACAATTTCAGTTTTTTAATTAGCTCGTCCCGTAAAACACGACAGTAGCTATCTCCTCAGAGTACAATGTGTATATAAGTAACTATGTACCAGCAGGAGATAGTATATATAGTACTTAGACACCAAATGATAAGATAATATCAAGTATTTATCAATGACTAATTCATTAAATTCACAACAAGTATTACGTAGTGCCGAAGTATCGTAAAAATAGCTCGTTATCTTAATACAATCGGCTTTGTGACAAAAGCTTTGTTAATGAGGAGAAATCTTAAGGAAAATGCTGAAGGAAAATACCCTTCGCAAGAAAAGTATCAAGAGTCATTTTGAACCTCTGCCGAATTAATTACTCTCGATACTTTTCAGTCGAATCCGAGTAAGAGTATTATCAGAGTGGTATTATGTGGAGAAGTGTAGGTTACTTATACTCGCACATGTTCCGCGCCTTTTTTTTTTCGCGGTGGAAATCCTCATGGACTTCCTCTATCGTGGGGGTGACAGAGGGGCATGCCGGACTCTTATCGGCTACAACCGCCGCGTTGTTCCACCTCTACCTATGGCCGGGAGTGCGTGATTCGTGACAGCATTTCACTGCAGCAAGATCAGTATTTAACGTTTTTAAATAGTTCTGCCTCTAGGTACCTAAAAAAAATTTCCAAGAATCTACTATACTTAATTAATGTTATCTGAATAATTTCATAATTAATATCGTCGTGTGTGACACAACAATTGGCTCTGCTATAAATAAGTACTATTTATCATAAGTACTGGCATGTTATCGTCCACAATATTGATAGAACTTACCTATTTAGGTATTTCTTTATCATCACTATTTCAGCCGAAAGACGTCCACTGCTAGACATAGGACCGACTAACCTGGTATAGCTCGCGGGATCCTGCTAGATGCTCTCGCATCTGCATAAGCACAGGATCTGTTGTTGTGGCGACGGCCTTGCCATAAAAGATTTTAAGAAAGAATTTAAGATCTTTCTGAACAAACATGATTGCTTCTGACTAACATTTTATCAGCCCTAATATAAGTAAGTTTTAATAAAGCAGGGAAGCATGATGATTTTAATTTTGTAACTCAGCATGTCATTAAATTTTGCACCCTCTTTTTCTTAATTTAGGAAAAATAAAAGAGATTTTTTAAAACATTTATTCAGAAGTTGCAATTGTAATTTTCAACATCATTATAAAAATTCACATCATTTTAAATGTAATGTGTAATGGATCAATGGTTGTCTGTATAAATAAATAAATTATTATTATTATAAACACAGGTAATTTCAGTTACTGTACCGCGAGGGCTGGTTCGAGGTATCGCGGGAAAAGAGTTCCTGGATGGATCTGGGGGAGGCCTTTGGGACAGTTTAAGATAACAAAAAAAAAAAAAGCCGTCGTAAAAAAATCTGTCTGTCGCTGTAATAATTGTCTATGAATCTTTGATCATGTTTACTGGCCCCAGATTTCAACCAGGTAGTAGAATCCTTGTCCGGCGGCTGTTGACAGTACGATGGTCACGTTGTTACTGCCAGTCCCTCCTTCTTTGATCGAGGGAGTCGCCCACTGTGTGGGCCCCACCTCAGTCACATGGATGACGGAGAATTTGATCTCTTTGCTCGCCGTGTACCAAATCCACAAAAACTGTATTTTGCCCGGTTGAGCAGCCGTGTAGTGGTAGTCCCTGGAATTATCACATCACACTAATATTATAAAGGCGAAAGTTTGTGAGTGTGTGTGTGTGTGTGTGTGTTTATATGTTTGTTACCTCTTCACGCCTAAACCACTGAACCGATTTAGATGAAATTTGGTATAGAGATAGTTTGAGTCCCGGAAAAGGACATAGGATAGTTTTTATTCCGATATTCCCACGAGATCGAAACTTATGCGGGTGAAACCGTGGAGCACAGCTAGTATTGAATAATTTTATGTTTTTAACGCTTGAGTCTAATGAGTGTGAGAGCAGTGGTGGCCGAGAGGTTATCGGCACCGACATACGAATTGTTGATCGGTTCGTTCGAACATAGACAGGCGCTTTACTTTGCGTATTTCATTCAAGGTGAAGAAAAACATTGAGAGGAAACCATGTTGCATGTCTTAGAACGAAAAATTCGAAGATATGTGACAATCCGCACTGGGCCTGGGTGGTTGATTACGGCCCACTCCCTTTCACAGAGAGGAGAACTGTGTCCCAGCAGTGGGAACATGACTCATTATGCTATGCTTATGCTAGCCCTTGAGTGTAGAGCTTCTTCGGAGCGTAGATAAGCTCTTTGTGAAGGAGCTCATACACAGTATAGGTACATCGCGCTAGCGGCACCGCAGAATAATCATGTGAGCTTTTATATGACACGGCAAACCACCGGTTGTATGGTATCCAGCGACGGCACTGTGCCGTATTGCCGCCGTGTCTGTCAACAAATTTCCACAGTGATCCATACAACAGTGAGAACCGTGCCTACACACGGCAAATCAAACGTAGTTCTTCAAGCCATAAAAACGTATGTGTACAGTCACGAGCATAAGTATGTATACACTTGGCTTTATTTAAAGGCGATTTTCTCCTTTATTTATGAATGGAATCTTATGTTATTACGAACATAGTATTTTCGTACCCATATGTTTATGTAAAGTGTCGTATTTCAACGTTGCTTTCGTTATTTCACGAAAAAATCGTAATAGAAACTGCCAAGTGTTGACATATTAGTGCTCGTGACTGTACAACTTAATTATCTCAGAAACTACCTGTCGGATTTGAAAAGGTATTTTTGCGATAGCTTAATTCTTGAGGAAGGTTCAGGCTATTTAACATCACGCTACGACATGAAGGAGCCGGGTAAAATAAAGTCTGAAAGGACACTTTTCGATGTAATAGCGCTGGCTGGCGACGCGACGCGTCGAAATACAGGGTGAAATTTTAATCACTGTTTTCCTCTTAAGGGGTCATTGTACTCATCATTATGAACTACTTTTACTATGGGACTAAACATGAAATCGCGAAAAAAAAATCAGCTGTTCCCTACATTTTGACGAATTATGCGAACATAAATGTAGGGAACAGCTGTTTTTTTTATTAGGATTTTAGGTTTGGGCGCATAGTAAAAGTTGCTCATTATTATGAGTACAATGAAATTAAGAGGAAAACGAAAAAAAAAAAAATTTTACCCTGTATTATAGGGGCGGAAAGATGTTGGAAACGGTTTTCGGATTTTTTCCTTTACTTTTGCTATGACATTGCTTCTTCTTTATATTATTTCTATTTAGAGGTAGGCCCACCATAACTCATTGTCCTTGCATGATTCTAGGTCAATGGGAAGTACTCCGAAGTACCCTATAGGTTTTGATTCCCTTGCGAGTGTCAAAATATGCGGCATAAACGCCCGTATCTTTTTATTGCGTTGACTTAGAAGTTCGATTTTGTCACTGCTTCAAGGGATTTCAGAAAAGAAAATACAAAATTCACGCGAACGAAGCAGGGAAAGTGCTAGTAACCAATACAAGTTAACTGTTATCTCTAGTGCATGACTTACATACACTTAATTTTTCGAGTAGCTACTTGTGTATACTTGAAATATTTGTAAACATGATAATAAAGTTCCCCTTATTACGTAAGCCATTGAAAACCTATTTTTAAACATTTGACAGTTTTTTAAACAAAACTACATAATTATTTGTTTTGCTTACCAATGGTAGCATTTTTATTAAACTAGGCATACGTTATTATAAAAGCTGTGTTGTATACGGCGCATGTACTGAGGGAGACAAAGTAAATGTACTCACGTCCCGTAACATTTTAGGGATGCGTTTGTTTTGGCTGCTCCTGGTGTGAAATGTTTCTGTGTTTCGTATAAGTTTTAATTTTAGTGTAATTTTAATTTTAAGGGTGCTAATGCCTGAAGTAAACGATTAAGTATTATTATTATAAATAGATTCGTAAGCTAATTTTATCTGCGATAGCTACTTCCATATGCGAGGGTCTACTATACAAAGCTATGAGGTCTTTGCTTCATTAATCGATCAACAGGCTAATGAGACACAATTGATTTTCTATTGTAATGTGCCACCAGTAGTAGTAGATATAAGAGTCTTAATTTTAACCAATATACTTACAGTCCATAAATTATAGGAGTTGGCTTTTAGTTAAGTAAATGTACTATAGTGCTACCATTTACCGGGTAATATGTCTTTCATTGACTTGAATGTGCCCTGGCGGCTGATAGTATGTCATGCTAACACAAAATGTCTCGCTGACGGTGGCGTGTTTGTTGGATCATTTAGCTCCCTTTTCAAAATGGTTGAGCTGAATGGTGCTGATCTATGAGTCATGTTCGTAAACGGGCGCCATCAGTTGGGGCTGGTCATCAGTTAGCTGCCTCGGCTTATTTTTAATTATGTATTTTATTTTTAGATTGTTGTTTTTTTTCTGTACTCTGGACGCTTTTAACGTGTTCGTCTTTTTATTTTTTACATCGTTCTCACATATAATTATAAATTCAACATTAATGATGTAACTGATATTTTTGTAAAAATATAATTTAAAAGAGTGTCCATGGAGTTTCTTGCCCGTTCTTCTCCATAGGTACCTACGCTTTGGAATGGGCAACTAGCTTCATATTTTCTGACTGACTGACTTCTTGACAATTCAGAAGTGCCTTTAAATGGTTTAATTGAAATAAATGCTTTGAGTTTGAGATTGAGTTTGAAATAATTAATTTTAACACTTTGAACACCAAAATATGTTTTATGCCTAGTTGAACGCGTTTCTTTTAACCGGTCAAGACCCGCGCGTCGCTGATCGGCGACGAAACAATAGAAAATCAATTGTGTCTCATTAGCGGAGCTTGACAGATTTAATTATCAAAAGTAGGTGGGTACTATAGGGATTAAATCAAAATCCCTTTTATATTTGTTTAGGATATATTTTAAGATACTTTTATCCCATTTACATATATTATAATACTCGACTTATTTTATAGACGTCAAACCTATCACTCTTATATGACATCTGTTTGAATGTTCGAAAGGAACTCGTTATAAATATATGCAGCGGCCTGACCCGCAAGGAGGTCTGTAACCCTCAAAGAAGTCTCTACATCAGCTACGCCCACCTTAGAATAAAAGTATGGGCATAGCCGGAGACTTTTATTCACACCATTCGAATATCCAAACCCTATCTTCCTATCCTATTGTATATCTACTTAAATCCGAGGAACAAATTTACATGATGAGGTCCGTCTCTTGCAAGAGTAAGCTTAAGTCAGGACGTACGAACCGCGAATCCAACACCACGTTAAGTGTCAAGCAAATTAACATCTATATGTGCCAATATGCACCCATACAAACTAACGTCGTCATGCTTAAACCTCGTCGTGTCAAAACCTCGGTAAAAGGCGCGACGCGGCCTCCTAATAATAACACTTGATGTGAGAGTTCACATCAACCTAGAAGAGGCTTAAGAAAATTAAACGATCTTAGCATCAAATTCTTTTAACTCCATCGGACGGGATTGAGCCAGAGGGAGGGAAAAGTTTAAGAGGCCAGGGTTCAATAAAAAACTAATATATTATGCTCGTACTCCAGAAAAAAAAACTTTAAAGTCCTACTACGTTCTCTAAAATTCTAATATCATTAAATATCAGTCACTACTGATGCAACTGTGAGTCCTCAAACACAAGTTGAACCGAAAGTGTCAACCAAACACACTTTGCAAGGGTTATACCCCTGTTAGCAAAGTCGGTGACAACTTATGCTGAGTGTCTGTCACCCCCCCTTCTATAGGAGTGACCACAGTTTTCACAATAACTATCCTCCTATCACTCGCGTCATTAAATACTGGAGTACTCGCATGTTCCCCCTACTTGTAATCACGTTGAAATCGACAATTTATTCAGGCCTCCCTTTAGCCCGTTGCAGGTGTGAGGGCGCACCTCACAGCCCTCTGGGAGGTGCGGATACCTCACACGCTCCCGGCCGCGTCCGATGTAATTTCTCACAGCATATGTAACACACAAATGGACACATATTAATAAATTGTAACAATCATACAAACTAAAATAATGTACTAAAATATGATGTTTACATTCAAGTGACATATTTACATTACATGACAAGACCTGTGAATAAAAGTCTCCGGCTATGCCCATACTTTTATTCTAAGGTGGGCGTAGCTGATGTAGAGACTTCTTTGAGGGTTACAGACCTCCTTGCGGGTCAGGCCGCTGCATATATTTATAACGAGTTCCTTTCGAACATTCAAACAGGTGTCACATTTAAATGTCGCAGTTCGGCGACGTCGGGATCAAATCAAAATCCTTTTTATACTTATTTGGATTATATTGAATCTTTCTTTATATTATCATAATTCAATCCTTAAAAATTAGACGTCAAACCTACGACTCTCATATGACATCTGCTTGAATGTTCGAAAGGAACTTAATACAAATATAACCATCGAGTCTTGTAGAGGTGTGGCTTTCCAGCCAGGCTTGCTTTAGAGCCGACCTCTACATGAGCTACGCCCACCCTTGAATAACAGTCTGGGCATAGGTCATGACTTTTATTCACACCATTCGAATTTCCAAGCCCTATCTACCTATCCTATTATAAGTTTACCTAAATCCAAGGAAGAAATTTACAAGATGAGGTCCGTCTCTTGCAAGAGTAAGCTTAAGTCAGGACGCACGAATCGCGAATCCAACACTACGTTAAGTGTCAAGCAAGCTAACATCTATATGTGCCAATATGCACCCATACAAACTAACGTCGTCATGCTTAAACCTCGTCGTGCCAAAACCTCGGTAAAAGGCGCGACGCGGCCTCCTAATAATAACACTTGATGTGAAAGTTCACATCGACCTAGAAGAGGCTTAAGAAAATTATTCGATCTTAGCATCAGATTCTTTTAACTCCATCGGACGGGATTGAGCCAGAGGGAGGGAAAAGTTTAAGAGGCCAGGGTTCATTGAAGAAAATTATCATACGCTCCTACTCCAGCAAAGAATGTCAAATACCTAATTCGAAAATCAATTATTTAATATCAGTCAATACTGATAAAACTGTTGGTCCTCAAACACAAGTTGAACCGAAAGTGTCAACCAAACACACTTTGCAAGGGTTATACCCCTGTTAGCAAAGTCGGTGACAACTTATGCTGAGTGTCTGTCACCCCCCCTTCTATAGGAGTGACCACAGTTTTCACAATAACTATCCTCCTATCACTCGCGTCATTAAATATGCTGGAGTAAGAGTGTCCTACCCCTACTTGAAATCACGTTGAAGTCGACAATTTATTCAGGCCTCCCTTTGACCCGTTGCAGGTGTGAGGGCGCACCTCACAGCCCTCTGGGAGGTGCGGATACCTCACACGCTCCCGGCCGCGTCCGATGTAATTTCTCACAGCATATATAACACACAAATGGACACATATTAATAAATTGTAACAATCATACAAACTAAAATAATGTACTAAAATATGATGTTTACATTCAAGTGACATATTTACATTACATGACAAGATACATGACAATTAAAAAAAACAACAACTATTAACATACTAATATGAAAAGGTTTTAATTAAATAATCTGAATTAAAAAAGGTTTCTATCTCTAAACTTCCTTTTTCTAAATTTATATTTTAAAATCGAAAACTTCTTTATAAAATGATGCTTGTTTATAAAAAATATTTTTATAAAATTATCAATTATTAAAAAAACTTTTTGGAAATAATATTTTAGTTTTCGCTTTCTTAATAAATGGGATTCTTTTCTTCTTTCGTGCTTTTCTCTTATTGTTTGCAGCACATCGTGAATAAAACTTATTAAAATTAGGGACATCTACATGACATATTATACAATTACTACGATTACGAACTATAACTTCATCCGTAGGAAAACTAAATGAGTCTATTGATCGTACGGAGTCGTTCAACACCTCTGCATCTTCATCTCTGACTACATCCAAGTTCATATCATCCTCAACTAACTCATCACTAATCATCTTATCATTATTATTCATGTCGATGATGAAGTGATCTTTCTTCTCTATTTTGGAAAAATCGGAATGGCCATCGTCCTTTATTTCGGAAAAATCGAAATGACCATTCTCCTTTATTTCGGACGAATCGATCGACACATTATCCACATCAAAATGATCAGCGGCGATGTTAATTTTATTTATTCCCACATCGCGATCATCGTGCTCATTCTGTGGCTCTGAAACATTGCTAATTACATTAATAATTGGACAGAACTGACCCGATTCGTTGTTTTCATCATTGTGTTCGCTCTCGAACACTTCTATCGGCTCCTTCTCCTCCTCTGCGAGGATGCACGCCTCGCTGCTGCGCTCGTCCTCATCTCCATCACTGCCAACTTCCACGCTGCTTTCTAGGCAGCACTGCTCGTTCTGTAGCGGGTCATTTTGTCTTCCACTAAATAATACAGAAGCATCATTATCTACATTTACAATATTTTCTTGTCCGCTTTCCTCAGACAGATCTTGTGCCATCTCGACTACTTGCACCTTAATCATTTTTCTATCTCTGTGACATTTACATGGAAGCTCCTCCCATAACACTTCACATATCTCATCAAATGACATGTCGTCATAGTATTTCCACTTATGAACTGCTAGGGCAGCACCCTCAAGATATGCGCTTAATATGAGCGCCCAGTCGCTCTCACGCCATTTATTATAGGCGGCAACAACTTCAAATCGCCTAAGAAAATCTTCCAGGCATACGCCGTCCATGCCCGCAAAAACTTGAGCCATCTTTCTCTCCTTATATAAAAAAATACATATAACCACTTAGCTTTATATTCTCCTGGCGACGTTTCTTCGCATCTAATAAATACTCACAGTATACTTTGAGGCCTCGCTTGGCATACGAGAGGTTTTTTTTTTGTTCACTTCTATGAGTGCTGAAACAAAAAACTATTTCGCAAGCTTAGCGAAAATCCGGCGAACGTAACGCGCCTCCACCAATTATAGGGATTAAATCAAAATCCCTTTTATATTTGTTTAGGATATATTTTAAGATACTTTTATCCCATTTACATATATTATAATACTCGACTTATTTTATAGACGTCAAACCTATCACTCTTATATGACATCTGTTTGAATGTTCGAAAGGAACTCGTTATAAATATATGCAGCGGCCTGACCCGCAAGGAGGTCTGTAACCCTCAAAGAAGTCTCTACAGTACCTACTTTTGATAATTTAATCTGTCAAGCTGAGTGAGTAGGTACTTAGTGGTCTGTGGGTATGGGTATACCCACAGACCACTAAGTACTCACAATTGATAGGAGGCACCGGGTACTATACAGGGACCAATTAAACTAGCCCGCTGACGTGATGGGAATCGATATCTACCATCTTGCGAACTAATATTTTTTTACCACAGCATTGGCAATTCTTCAATATACCAAATTTTTACTGGTTCGTTGTTTGGAATTCCGAATAATCCATAGGAGATACGGGGAAACTATATTAGGAATCATTAAAATCGTTTTTGTTAAAAAAAAAATTGGCTTAGTTAGTTTTTTTGTTCAAGAGCGAGTTGTCCATAAAAATGAGTACCTAAATTAAAAAAAAAAAACAACTTTATCCGTTTTGACTCCTTTCTGTTAATATCATTTCATTGTATCAGAGATTAAACCCTGGACAGCAGGTTATCAAAGTATGGTAATTTCTTTTTTTTATCCTAAATTTTTAACTGTAGATGCTTACCTAACAAGCATTCTATCTCCTGGTTTAGCCGCTCCTACGTACAGATTGGACCTGGTGGCGACGGCTCTTTCCTGGACTGAAGCTGCTTCACTGCACATTGCAAGTGCTGCCAGCACAGCTACGAGGAAGTAAAGGTTCTTCATCTGAAATGTATTTATAATTATCATTAACTACTTGGCTATGCCTGGAAACGCTTTGAGAGATAGAATCCGGAACGAGGTGATCCAGAAGAGAATCAAAGTTGTCGACATAGCTCACATAATAAGCAAGCTGAGATGGCAATTGGCCGGCCGTATTAGCCGTAGAACCGGTGACCGTTGGGTAGACATGTTCTTGAGTAGAGACCGAGAATCGGTAAGCGTGAGGCAGGACACCCTCAGGCTAGGTGGAGCGACGATCATCGCAGGGTGGCTGGTAGCAGATGGATGAGATTTGCCGAGAATTGAGCTGAATGGCGTGCACTTGGAGAGGCCTATGTTCAGCAGTGGACTGCGATGATTAACTACTACACCTAACATTACGAATACTAGTTTTCTTGTTTATAATTGACCATAGTTAAACGGAAAGGATCCAACCCACACTATGGCCGAAAATGAGTTATGTATACCAAAACACTCTTTATAGTTAAAATTTTAATATCTCGAAAACAATCCAAGTAAAATTCAAACGCAACATGAAGTTATAGACTTGAGTTACCAACCCACATGTATAGCAGGTCGTAATTTTTTTTACTAACATCGCTCCATGCTACTTAGATCGTTATTGAGAAAATCATATTTACGAAAATAATACAAAACACATATTACTAAAACGTATATGTTTATCCTTTAGAAACCCAACCCCCGAAAGTTAAAGTGAAGAATCAAAGACGAAATACGATCTGAACTTAAAACTTAAATATCTCAAAACTACCTTTGTGTGGGTTGGATCCTTTCCGTTTAACTATGGCCAATTATGCACAATATTAAAGAAAGAAAATACATTTATTTGCGGCAAACATGACGCATAAAAAGAACACAACTCAAAAAAATAATAATTTGGGGGAAAACATGCGTCACATCCACGCAAAATATAGTTTTATTATAATTATTATAAATGATGGGTTGATTGGGTCAATTCCTAAGGCCCTGTTGCCAATGGGGTCAGTCGAGTGTTGCGCTTTTATAATTCTGTGTTGAATAAATGTACATATTTTCTATCTTACGTACAAAAATTCAGCTTTTTCCCACCTTCCACGAACATTGGTCGATTCATAACATTATTTTGGCTTTTCTACGTATTCATAAAAATTATTGCAGATGGCGGTACAGGGATGTGTTGTGTCGCATAGGGTCGCAGTAGGTATTATACTGAGCGATGGCCGTTTTGCGTGGATATGACGCATATTTTGCACCAACTTGTTCTTTTTGAGTTTGTGTTCTTTCTTTGCGTCATGTAAACCGCAAATAAACGTACTTTCTGTTATTAATTTTTGACATAAATATAAAAAAGGTAAATTAACTCAGTTGGGTACAAATAAAATACCTACAGGTTGGAAGAATTACGAAAAACTAAAAATAAAACCTAGGTACTTACATTTTCAGTTTTTCTTTAAGTCGCGTTCAAATGATCACAGTAGCTTTCTCCTTAATGAAAAGTGTGATAGTAAGTTAACTTCTGAAGTAGGAAGTCTTATATACTACAAAGATAACAAGAATAACAAGTGGTCAAACACTTCAGGAAGTAAAAGTTTACGCCGCAAATCAATAAGGCAAAATTGCGTAATATTTTTTCCAGCCAGTGCTGTCCCCAGTGCCTGATTAAGACTACTTGGTGCCCTAAGCAATCCACGCCTGTGGGCCCCCTAACTATTAGTTGCCTCGTATTTTTTCTACATAATCGACGAACGATTTGTAAAGATTGGCGCACGTCTCTAGAGTGACTTCCGGGTCTTGTAATATCTTGCTGACTAACAGCCTTGCGTTTCATGTGCTAGCAAATATTTTTTTGTGCCCCTCGTGACGTGATGCCCTAAGCAATTGCTTAAGGGCTAATCCGGAACTGGCTGTCCCACTTCCGAATAAAGGCCTTTCACACTTTCCTATTTCGCGAGCGGGTACGCCTCCTCCTTCCAGTTTGGACTAATCCATCTAGACCCACCATCTCCTACGTGGCCTGCCGCAACCCCGACTTGCTGACTTAGGGCACCAGTTCTGTGCTATCTGTGACCCCATGTGGCAGAAATGTCCTGTAACATATGGCATGCATAATAAATACTTTAAAAATAAAGAACCTGATAGACCTACGAGCTAGAACGCGTGTACCTAAGTGTTCAAACAGTGGGAGCGGTGCGGGCGGCCGGAGCGCTGCGGATACCGCGCACCCGCGCCACTGTAACTATGTGTACACGCAGAAGAAGCTGTGTGATAACGACACCTGCTTGCGGATTCCGCCGCCCGCGCCGCTTCCACTGTGTTTGAACACTAACACTAAGGGTAAGCGCACACAAACCACCGGCCACAACCATCGGCGGCTGTCGCCTCATGCTGCGCTGTAGTGTACTGCTGTAACGAGAGGCCATCGTCAGCCAAACGTGACCGACGAATACACGCAAAACGTCCTATAAAAAAGCATGGGAACTGCTTGTCACTCGGCTATCGGTGGCTCGACGACCTCTTTTAGGTACCAATGCATATGTCATTCTGAAATTCCGCATCCTTGTATGGGAGAAAAAATATCTCCGAGACGTAAGTGCGCGTTAAGTACTTGCTGTTGCTCGTAGGTACAGACGCCAGCACATCAAGCTGCCCAAAACTGTCAAATTTTCCCAATCTACCTTAAACCTAACTGCTTTAGAGATAAAGTTGAAAACCTATTAAAGAAAATTGTCAGATTGCAGTAGCTTGATGTGCTCAGTCTGTACGTCTATCACCCACTTTACAACAAATGCGTATTTTAACTTGCTATATATTAGCAGCTAATATATAAAGAGAAAACCCAGCCTTTTGGGCACTTATCCCATTGACAGCGATGCGGACGAATTTTTTGATGCCCAATGAGCTCCTTTCTTTTTATTATACACTTGTATATAATATCTATATACGGGCACTTTAAAACCTTACGATATTATTGTCCAATCAGTGCAAAGCGCGTCGGCGTAACCCCATCGCATAACACGATAGCCTGTGGGTCACGGTGGCGGTTTTTAGTGTTAAATTGTAAAATAAGTTAAGAGAAAAATAATTGTCTTAATAAAGCGGCTTTTGAATTTGGAAGAAGCGCATCTTTGACTTCGCCACCTCTTTTATTGATATGTTTTATTATATACCCCATCACTAGAAGCTACCGTAGGTGCTCAAACGGGAGTACCTTTGGTGCTCTAAAAATAGGTGCTCAAGCGGGAATACTCCCATTAGTTGCCATCAATTATATATTATAATAGGATGATGCTGACTACATCGTTGCTGGCAAGCTTTTCTGCTGAGCATGAAGTCCTCCTTGGTTCGATTCTCGGGTCGTGCAAAGCGTTATTGGGTTTTCCATCTGGAATTCTCAGTAGCAGCCCTGAGTCTGGATTTTCGCCCAATTGTGAAAGAAAGAAAAAAGTTTATTTGGACATAGTTCGTAAAACACAAAATACAAAATTAATAAAATAAAAAATAATGTTTCAGACAACAATAGTGTGTGCCTCACGGCTGCGCCAAAAAGGTTCATTTCAGCATTAATGCCAGACAGATGCTGTCTGACGCTGGTTTTTTAATCGACCTTTAGGCAAAAGTGACGGGGTGTTTCAACATACCTAAATACTTATAAATAAATAAATGAACTAGTAATCACGTACATATTACAAATACAAATAAGAAAAACAAAACAACAAAGTCTCGGCAAAACCTGCTTTTCTCGATCAATTTTGATGATGAATTTTGATGTTTTTTGATTGATGGCAATAAGCTCACCCCCTATTACATGGGACTGAAACATAACTGGCGAAATGTGGGTGTACCACAGACACATCTCTGCCTAACCCTTACGGGAATACAGGCGTGATGCTATGCTATGTTGTTGTATTTTTAATCTGTCAAGCTCCGCTAATGAGACACAATTGATTTTCTATTGTTTGGTCACCGATCGGTGTCCCGCGGTCCTTGAGCGGTTAGACAGAGATTAAAACAGATGAACAACTAGCAGGGGATCCAAGAATAGCGGGGGGGGGGGGGGGTTGGGGGTTCAAGGATCAGACTGGAAATTAATCGAGCAAAATGGCCTGCGCTGCCCGCTCCTCTTTTTTTTGTTTGCGGGTGGAAAATTCTGGATGTCCTCCGCCGTGGGGTGGGTGGAGGGGTTTGTCAGACTCTTACTGAAAAAAAACTACATCGGTGTTCCCACACTTGGACGGATCAGGGGCAGTTGTGCGCCTTCCACGACCCCCGGCTGGATGCTGCCCACACCTACCTCAGTATTAAATCAATAGTGTGCCAATATGCCCGACGACTTGGCTCTACAGAAATGTGGGTTAGAAATGCAGGGTTAGAGGGCAACTCGTCCACTTCGAAACTGGGACCAAGGACCAATTCCACCTTTATGATTTGATTAGGGGGCAACTCGTCCCACGAAATGGGGGTGGTTCATAATATGCATCTCGTAACTCTGTCTGCCTGTCTGTCTGTCTGTCTGTATGTTACCTTTTCACGCTTAAACCGCTGAACCGATTTAGATGAAATTTGGTATATAGATAGTTTGAGTTCCGGGAAAGGACATAGGGTACTTTTTATCCCGATATTCCCACAGGGAAGAGACTTATGCGGGTGAAACCGCGGGGCGCAGCTAGTCGTTTATAAATAAATATTTGTAACCTAAGAATGTTTATTACTTTCTCAGTAATTATTGTTATGTATATCAATTACGATTTCAACAAACAACAATGTATGCTTATGACGTTTTGTAGTAGGTAGACTGAAGAGGTCTTGGTATAAGTGGCCAATGATAACGAAAAGCCAAGTTTGAATCATCTCATAGGCACGCAGTTTGACGTTCGACGCACCAAAAGTTGTCTATGGCTTTTATGTTCAACAACAATTCAGCCTGTTGCAGTCCACTGCTGGACAAATCTGTCCTCCGCCTTCCGCATCCAGCCTGTCCCAGCTTTCTAAGGTCGTCGGTCCTTCTAGCTGGGGGGCGTCTTACACTGCGCTTGCCGATACGCCGACTCGTCTGCTTCACCGGCCATTGGTCCTTCGACAAACATGACCAGCCCACTGCCACTTCAGCTTGCTTACTTTGATACCTTTATGCACTATCAACATAATATTCCTTTTAAAAAAACCACTTGAAACAACAAAATTGTTCCAAAAATTTAGAAAAACACAGATATTCTAGTTACTGAATTAAGTCAATGATAAGGGGTGTGCCATTTTTTTCCTAATCGACATGTTGGCGATAGGTAATAAGCGCTACTGCTGAGTATACGGCTCTGGTTCGATTCCCAGGCCGCAAAAAGTGTTATTGGGTTTTGCCATCAGGAATTTCTCAGTATCAGCTCAGAGTCTGGATTTTTGTAGGCTTGCCCCCTATTAAGTGGAACTAAAACAGAACTGGCGAAATGTGGGTGTACTTTCGGTACACTTTTGCCTAACCCTTCAAGGGTTACAGGAGTGACGTTACATTACGTTATTCCTATTTTTGTATCCTAGAAATTTTGGCAAGAAGCCAATTTCAACTGGTTACGTAACCCTAACTATGATAGCAGTAACAGTGTGACAAGTTTGTGTCTGAAAAACTTTAATACTTTTATTGAAATGAGCAAAACCGATCCGATTTCGTCATCCATGGTGATCATCATCATCTGCCTAGCCTCTTACAAACTGTTTGGATCAACTTCCGAGCTCTACTGCTGCACTGGAATACGAGTCAATGCGTGGAGCGAGTTCCTCAGGGTAACTGCGTACCACATTATCAATCGGAATCGGTTTAATTTTGACAGTTCAATAACATTCATTGCGTTATTTACGTGTTGAACAGACAAATTCTTCGAACTTATGAAGCAATGGATTAGCAATTTGCTTCAAAATTATTCAGATTCCGATTGATAGTGTGTTATGCAAAGGGTGCCTGTCTGACGTCCACATCCTAGTTAATAGGTTATACGATTCCCCTTGGTAAGACTACTTGTCAGATTGACCGATCCTATATGGTATTCATGTTGTGTGTAGGTATTAGTAGATAAATGAACGTAAACGAAGCAAACAGTGTAGGTATGTAGGCATCGTAGCTCGTAAAGTTCAGCGGGGTAATTGTGCAACACACTAAATTTTGACATTTCCACAACATTCATTGCGTTATTTACATTTTTGAGTAGACAGATTTTTCGAAAATATGAAGCAATGGATTAGCAATATCCTTCAAAATGACTCGGATTGTGCTTGATAGAGTGTGTTACGCAATAAGGGTGTTGTACTGTATACCTACGTTTGTAGGAAAAAGTGTAAGTAATCTTGTCCCAATTTAAGGATAAATTTATCACACTCCAAAACTCATTCAGGAAAAGCAAAAGTAACAAATTAATTTAAAACAATTTATTCATTCTAATCAGATTTTTTTTTAAATAAATTAATACTTTTTGGAATAAAACCCCAGATGCTTATATGTAACCCGGTCGTAAAAAAAATCCATTCGCCGTAAAAGTTGTCCATTCGCCGTAAAAGTTGTCCATTCGCCGTAAAAGTTGTCCCTTCGCCGTAAAAGTAGTATATTTATTTAAATGCTTATCGGCCCCAGATTTCGACCATGTAGTAGTATCCATAGCCCCTGGAAGACGTCAGCCTGATGGTCACGTTGTTCCAGCCAACACCTCCTGCCCTGAGGGAGGGCATTCCCCACTGGGTACCTCCAACCTCTGTGGCCGCGATGTAGGAGATGCGGACGTTGTAAGCTCCTCTGTAAGTGATGTCCTGGTACTGTACTGCGTTCGCAATAGGTGACTTATAGTAGTAGTTCCTGAAATAACAATTTTTTTTTTATTTTAGCTTTTGTGAGACCATATTTTCTATACATAGGTACATACTACACACTACAAATAAATAAAATTAGATACATAATAAATTGGTAAGTATTGTGTATTCCTGGCAAAATTTACTAATGAGTCATATTAGTGTGACAGTTAAGTACTTGTTATGTAGATGTACGTCATCTGGTGACTTAGCGGGTTTATTGACCGATGCGATAGGACATAATATCCACGGAATAGATCTATCTGTTCCGCGATAATACCTATTTCATGTCTTTCGGACTTATCAGTATCATCGTTATATGAAATGCCGTATCATTCAGTCGATTTAGGGTCAGTTCACACCGCGACGCGACGCGGCACGCAGTTTTCAAGATAGCATACAATTATAGACCTTACCTTCTACACAAAAAGGTACACAATTCTGTGGGCCTACTACGTCGAGGTACGCCGCGCGGCGCAGCGCGGCCCCGCGCGCGCGGCCCTCCTCACTGATGTGTACCTTTTTGTGTAGTAGATAAGGTCTTGTATCTTGAAAACTGCGCGCCGCGTCGCGTCGCGGTGTGAACTGACCCTTAAACTTATAATCAGAAGGTTCAATGGATTTTCCCAACATTTCATGACTTGAGTTAATTGTACAGACGCCAGCACATCAAGCTACCCGAAACTGTAAAATTTTCCCAATCAACCTTGAACCTTATGCTTTAGTGATAAAGTTGAAAATGACAGATTGTAGTAGCTTGGTGTGCTGGCGCCTGTACTTTTCCTTAATAATTACATAACATAAAATCACGCCTGTAATCCCAGAAGCACAGAACTTTTAACTGTTCTGTGCCCAGAAGTGTTAGGCAGAGGTGTAACTATAGTAACATCCACATTCCACAAGTTATGTTTAAGTCCCATGTAATAGGGGACGAGCCTATTGCTATCAACCGGGCACAAATACAGACTCTGGGCTGCTACTGAGAAATTCTAAATAGAAAACCCCTACAACACTTTGCTCGACGCGGGAATCGAATCCGGGAACTCATGCTCAGCAGTACCGCTTGCGACCGTTAGACCAACGAGGCAGTCGATATTATCTGATAATATTATCAAAGAGATTATTTGTCTGATATTATCAAAGAGATTATATCTATGATAACATCGACAACGATGTTATTATACAATTTATGACTAAATTCAACGATTCCTCTATCCCCAATCGACTCAGATTGTTTTTATTATTTCAATCATAAACAATCCAATTCAAAATGGTTACCGCCACTGTCCGTTTAAAAAAACTCACCGACTTTATTTTTATTTTAATCGTAAACAATCCAATTCAAAATGGTTACCGCCACTATCCTTTTAAAAAACTCTGTGATTTATTTCTCCAGAAAAGTCCTATCTCCCAAAAATCTCAATATTAATTTATTTTTAAAGGAGCAATCAAAGAGCCTTCACGAGACGGTCTAGCATTGCTTGCAGCATAAAATACATTTCATGCGTTTCATAATTTGTGATAGAAGTGGAACTTAGTTTAATAGGTTAGGTACATACCTGTGAAGTAAATAATCTCCTGGCCTGACGCCTCCCTGGTACATGTTGGCCCTCAAGGTGGCATTTTGGATTGCTGCCGCGTCATTGCAGGCGACAAGTGCTGCGAGCACAGCGATGAGGATCAGGCAAGTCTTCATCTGAAATTTAATAGAGTACCAATTTAGTGATGGGTCAAAAGTCGAAAAGTCCTTCAATTTTCAGTAGTGTTTTTTCTGAAGACGATGCCTTTTTTGTTCATGGGTAACTTGATAACTGTTACGTCTGTATCATTCTATTATACCTACCCACTGCTGGGCCACAGCTGAAAGTCATGGGGAGAGACCCATGACTTTCAGCTACTGTTATCCCAGGCTTATGTACCACTAGTCGTTTACCATTGTCAATTTTTAACCATATTTTCTCTAATACTAAGTTTTTTCAAAACTGTTTTTAATAATGCTGCGTGAGCCGACCTGATCAAGTTTAAAAAAAAAGATATTATTGAAATTTTTAAGTGATTGTACAACCTCCTTATAGAAATAAAATCATTTATCGTTTACAATGAAATGGCGGCCTTAATATTTGTATTCACTTCACTGTATTACAAAATATAGGTACCTATTCATATAAATAATCTTTATTATTTTAGAAATCTATATAAACCTAATCGCTAGTGATTATCGCTTGTTAATTCCGCTAGTGTCTTAGTTTTTTCGATACACACTAATTACCCACTAATAAGTAATAAGTGGAGAGATCGCAGCCCTTTGCGATGGTCCAACCAGATAAGCTCTTCTCTTGACACGAAATTTTATGATGCGCTTCATTTGGCCAAGGATAGACAGAGATGGCGAAACATCGTCAGGGAAAAGATGTTTTCAAGTGAGGATCACGGCCCTCAGTAATGAGGAGTACGACTTGAGGAGGAGGAGGAGGAAGTAATAAGTATGTTTTTGTGACATTACTTTTTTTTTCACATCAAAAATTCTCATCAGATCCATTTTACTTATTTTTACCTGACTGCGCCAGAAGGAGCGTTATGTTTTTCGAGAGTATGTATGTATGTATAATTGTTTGGCACGCTCTGCGGCCTGAACGGCTCGTTGGATTTTGGCTTGAGAGGTGTCGTTAGATTCGTATTTACTGTGAAAGTGACACTGGGTATATCAAAATAAAAAAGAACCAAAATGGCGGATTTTCGGCGCCATATTATGCCTTCAAAAAAAATTTTTTTTCTCAAAACCTATCGAGTGGGGTATCAAAATAAAGGATTTTAAAAGGTGATTACAAAAAAATATACAAAAGTTGCAAGCAGGCGGGACCCATTTGAGTTTGAAACTATAATAATGGTATGGGCCCCGCCTGCTTCCAACTTTTATTTAATTTAAAATGGGCTTGTTTTTAGCTTTCCAGTTAGTTTTAGTATAAGGTTGCAGTCGGGTTTTTTAATGTTTTTTAATTACTTTTTTTTATCTTATATAAATAGACCTAATGAGAAAACAATCTTCACTAGATCCATCATGGATCTGGCCAATAGATCTTCTAAGATTGAACGAAAACCAAAACACTAGCGGAATGTTGCAAACTATACTGTAAGCATTAGGAAGAAGAGTGGGACGCGTCTTCGTGGATGGCATTATCTGTACCATGGATTCTGAGCACCTGCGTTGAAATTTTTCGTCCGTTATTTAAAAAGAAAACAATTAGCACTTCCATACATTTTGACCGCGTAATCTATACTAATATTATAAAGAGGTAAAATTTGTTTGTAAGTTTGTATGTATGGGGTAATCTCTGGAACTACCAGTCGGATTTGAAAATTCTTCTTGCATTTGATAGCCCAATTCTTGAGGAAGGCTACAGGCTATTTAATGTCACGCTATGACCCTTAGGAGCCGAGCAAAAGCGCTATGGACGCGAGCAAGTAAATGCAATACGACGAGATGGGTCGAGGGAATAAGAAATTTCACGCGAACGAAGTCGCGGGCAGAAGCTAGTTATACATATTGCACTTTTCTATGAAACTGCCGATTTTTTTTTGTTTTGATAACCGACGAAAATTTTCTACGCAAGTGTTCAGAATCCGTGTTACAGATAATGTCATCCATGAAGGCGCGCCCCACTAAGGAGTCTAGAATCACTGGCTGAATTCATGGTTACAGTTTTCGCGTCGATGTCGCTGCCACCCTATTTTCTTATCAGTTGATAAATCTAAGGAAAACCATTAAGGGCAGATTTTTCAATCGACCAATCATTTTTATTCCTGGAATAAAATTGACGTCTGACATTGTTTGTATGGAAGAAGAACTGTCAAAAAGTCAAAACTATTCCCCTGATAAAATTACTAGCTGCGCCCCGCGGTTTTACCCGCATAAGTTTCGATCTCGTAAGAATATCGGGATAAAAAGTAGCCTATGTCTTTTCCCGGGACTCAAACTATCTCTATACCAAATTTCATCTAAATCGGTTCAGCGGTTTGAGCGTGAAGAAGTAACAAACATATAAAACACACACACACTCACAAACTTTTGCTTTTATAATATTAGTGTGATTAGTGTGATCTGCGTTGGAATAAGAAAAAAAAAACCGACTTCCAAAAAACACTACAAAGTGAAAAATAACTTTAATTTCGGAAGTCGGTTTCTGGATCTGTATTTTAGTTTTTTGCCACCGACTTCCGAAATTAAAGTTATTTTTCACTTTGTAGTGTTTTTTGGAAGTCGGTTTTTTTTTCTTAAAAAGTTTTTATTTCACGCTTTTTAGTGGGTCTGCTTATAATTTATCTAAGTTACAATAGCCTAGTGATCATCGCCTTTTACAAACAAAATATTGCTTTTCCCGATGCAGGGAAGTTAATTGTTGAGGAGTTCTCCAGGTCCACCATCAGCTCCATATCACCATTCACATTTTGACGAGCATAAATTGCTTAGCAACCATATTAAAGTAATCGAATCGCAACCCGTGAAATACTTAGATATTATTGAGTAGTTCCGGTGGCCATCTGTGTTCTTCATCATCAGTTCCACTTCACCAAATAGTGCTTTCCGAGAGCAAATGCACGAGTTACTATAAAAAATACTCAAATCGCTACAGGTGTGCCTATAATATTTGAAGAGTGCCTTCGATTTCTCCAGGATCCCATCATCAAATCCTGACCTGATGTTTTTAGACTAGATGCTGATAATCCTGGCTGCAGCATCAGGCCAGACTTATGTCAACATTGCATTGAACTTAAAATTTAGTCCTGTTTAAAATGAGCCCAAACACGACTACGGTGCTGTAATTTCAAGGTTGGTACTTTTTCTGATGCTCCTGGCTTCAGCATCAGGTCTTTATGTACTTCGGTGTTCCTCATTAACAGTACGTTTATCCACACATCGAGCCCTTTTCAATGAGCCTAAACACGATATATCTGCTGTTAGTTGTCGAGGAGTTAGGTACTCTGCAGACTATCCTGACTGCAGCATCAGGTCATGACTTGATGATCATGAGACCAAATGTGGCAAATGCCCTATCAAACATCAAAACAATTTACTAAAACAGTCCTTGCCTGTTCGAGTAACTTCTTACTGTTAAGGAGTTGTACCTTCCATCATCAGCCCAGCTACCTGAGATGGTGACAACCATACGCAAATATACAAGATACTTCATAAAATATGCGAAAAACAATAAGTGAGCCTATAAAATTTAAGGGTTGCCCTCGATTTCTCTAAGATCCCATCATCAGATATTGAAATGGTGACAATGGGACCACACGGGAAGCACCAGCTTTCAAATAAATAAAAAAAGAATCATGAAAATCGGTTCACCCAGTCGCAAGTTATGAGGTAACAAACATAAAAAAAAAAAAAAAATACAGTCGAATTGATAACCTCCTCCTTTTTTTGAAGTCGGTTAAAAATCAGCCCTTAATTTAATGGTAGATTGGTACTTACATTTTTCGTTATTTCTTTGTTTTTCTTTCCACAGTAGCTATCTCCTTTGAGTACTGTGCGACAGTAAGTTATCTTCTCAAATAGATAGTATATATAGTTTACAGATACATAGCGATAAGATAATACTATCAATGACTCATGAACAACAAGTGGTCGTGCCGCGGTTTCATAGAAATCTTTATCTCAATAGTGTCAACATCTTTGTCAGTGCAAGGAAAACTAAATATTATATTATGAGGAAAATAATTATACTTGCAAATTAATGTTGACTCACTTCTTCGTTAATATTTACGCGTTACACAGATGGAAAAAAAAATAAACAAATGGTAGAAATGTCTATGGCATTTAAGTTTGCCTCCGATCGTTTGTGGGTTAAGTATTAAATAAATACTTGGTATTTATATATGTACATAATACTAATAATACAGCTGAAGAGTTCTGATTGTTTGTTTAAACGCGCGAATCTCTGAAAGTACCAGTCGGATTTGTAAAATTTTTTTTTGCATTTTTGAGCCTAATTCTTGAGAAAATCACGCTAGGACCAAAGTTAGAAAGGACGCTAAGCGAAAACTAAGTAATAGCGCGGGCAGCCTAGCCGGTGCGATGCGGAGAAGTCACGGGCAGAACCTAGTAAATAAATAAATACTTTGTATCACAGGATGTGTACTAGATTCGAATCCGTCCGAATTTCGAACATTTTGAGACGATTCGGACCGTCATTATCTCGATTTCGGATCGGATTTAGTGCGCAAGCAGCGGACGCAAATGGAAACGAGATGACCAAATCGTTCAAATAAATGCGGACAGATAGGATAGTCATTCCGTTGTCTCTTCAACCTTCCTTAGTGCACAACAAATATCCTCTATGACTGATCTCGCTCATTTCAATTGATAGTCTTATTTTCTGTAAAGGCAATGAATTCGTTTGTCATCTTTTGAAGTGGTGAAAGTAGTTCTTGAAGGATACTGAATAATTCAGACAACGATATTTCTTCATTATTCACATTAGGTCGTAGGTTCGAACCTAGACAGGCTCTTTACTTGGTGATAATATTTCGTCACTACTGCTCTCAAAACGGTGAAGGAAAACATCGTGAAGGAAACCGGCATTTTCTAGAACCAAAAATTCGAAGACATGTGACATCTGCCAACCCACATTGGGCTTGCGTGGTACATTACAGCCCCCTCCCTCGAAGAGAAGAGACCTGTGTCCCAGCAGTAGAAACATCATATAGACTGGTTATAATTTTATTTTCTGCCTCCGATTTTCAATTTTCAACAGAAATCTTCCACAGTAACTGAAAGCCTGTGATGCCCCACTGCAGGGCAAAGGTCTCACTACTCTCTTTCCACTTCTCTCTGTTTAAAACTGCTAAGGACCAGTTCTTGTTGAAGGAGTCCAGCTCATCCCGCCATCTCCGTCTGGGCCTGCCGCGATGTCGCTTGCCATTAAGAGGGACCCATTGGGTCGTAAGTGTGGCCCATATTGGTCGTCTGACATCCCCAGAATACTCCGTTCCATAGCCACTTTTAGAAACCTACCAAAAATGCTTATACGTAGTATTCTCATAATAATAATATTATGTTAATAAACCATCTGGTGTTCTACAAAGGTGTAATATTATTTGTCAATCCTTGGCCTGCTGCCAGCGATGGCCGCCACAGTTCGCAATTTAACTTTATTGTAACGATAACCATCGCTGATATATATTCCGAGCTTTTTATTACGTAATTCGAACATGAATTATTGGTTTTATTGAAAATAGAACATTGCTGAACGATCCGTTAGAAGAGGTGCTCGTGGCTAAATGATAAGAGTGAATTTCATAACAGCCGCACGGGTCGGTTCGTGGATGGGTAACCATTAGGGTTACGTATATTTCGGAAATAAAAAATTTATATTTCAGATAAAAATATACTCAAAATGCAAAATATCGCTATTACCTACTTGCCAAAAATACTCAACATTTAAAATCACGTACCTGTTTATTTAAAAAAAAAACTACTGCGGGAAGGACGTGGAGGAGAAAAGGTCACGATCGTGAGCTATGGAAACGCCTGGGGGAAGCCTATGCTGAAGAGCAAAGCGACCTGGAGATTTCGGATGTCAAGTACCTATACATGTGAGGATAAATATAGGTGGAATAAAACGAATGCAGAAATTATATAAATTTTATAATTATTATTAAAGCAACACAGTACCTAATTATTGCCACAACTAAATAATGTAGCAATATAGCATTTCATTTCAATCATAACAGATATTTATTAAGAGATATTAAAGTAAAACATACCGTTCAGAATTGTCCTGCCGAGTCCGTACTTAGTCGAACAAAGTCTGACTGGTCGAGTTTTTTTTTTTTTTTTTGGTAATGGCATCTCACAGTTGAACCTATGAGGTTGTCGTCTGCTTAACCGGGCTTGTCTGTGAATGCCTCAAAAATTAAGGCCTCCAGCCAGGGCTTAAAACTTAATATACTAAGCGATTACACGCTAAGAGCACCCCCTGTGGGGTACGGACCTCGGCTTAGGGCGTTGCTGAGGGAGGACAGCAAGGGACAAGCTGGATCGGAATTATATACTACAGGCGAATTTAATACTACAAGCTCAGCGGCGCGGGCTGGCTCGAGCAAGGGTCGGGATGGACAAGTTACGGGTCGTCGCGACAGGCGTCCTCGACGGCGAGACGGAAGGACGGCTGACGGGTCTTGTTTTTGTTTTTAAGACTGGTCGAGCCGCTTGTGCGTTCTTTTATACTGGCTTACTTATCAGTGGGTGGGGGCGAGTAACCAACCGAAAAACTTATTAAACCGGAAGGTATGTACTCGAAAAATTACGTTAATATTTTTAAATTAATCAAAAGCCACATACAGAATGCTGAACACAACAATAAACTACCTATAGGTACCTACTATATACTGTAGCATAAAATAAATAGCAGTGTCCTAGCGAATTCACTCAAATGACACGTAAACACGTCAATTTTGTCATGAAGTTCTATTATGATAAAAAAGGGCTATTGTGCTTTTAGACCCAGAGGTTTAGGGCGGTTTCGCACTACGTCCGATACGAATCCGAGTAATGCCGGTCCGAAGTGACCATAGTCCTATTTGTATGAGGGGTTGCGCACTAAATCTGAACTCTAGCCGTCCGAATTTAGAACATTCCCAATTCGGATTAAAGTCGGATTTTTAATTCGGATTCGGATCGGATGTAGTGCGAAACCGCTCTTAGACTGTGTGTTGTCGAACAGTGAATTGAAGAGTTTTATCAAGTAGAAGGCTCAGTCTTGTCTTGAACTTATGGTCACTTGTAACTAATATATCATTAAAATACGCATTAGTTCTCGAATGGCAGCACTTATAATAACAATGCCTTGTTGAACACTATCATAAATACCTACACCGTGAAATAATTTCACCGCGTGACCGAATAAATTCTCCAAAGCAAATAGACGATTAGCATTAGCCACAGCTTCGAAAATTACCCTATGATTTATTTATTTTTTTGTTAGCCTGTACTGTCCCACTGCTGGGCAAAGGTCTCCCCCATTTTCTTCCACTTTTCCTTGTGCTGTGCTTTCTCCGTCCAGTCGGTTACGAATGAGTCTAAGTCGTCACGCCAGCGTTTCTTAGGCCTGCCTCGGTGACGGTGATTAAAACTCATTTTTATTTTTTACTTATCTGTATGTTTATAATGTAAGAGAAGAGCGGAGCCTTCAACTACAGGGATTGTCTATGCCTAAATGTAGACTCCTCGTCATGCAATGTAAGCCTAAATGATACAAAATAAACTTATTTTATTTAAACTTATTTTTATTTTATTTATCGTTGGTATTCGCGGGAGCAGTTTGGAAAAGAACTGATTCATCGCTACTACGTTTTATCAGATTAGAACAGATTAATTAAATTAAACTCAATCATTTAATTTGGAAATCATCCATATTGTATTTAGTTAGTATAGGAACTTACAAACTATGTTAGTGTTAGAATCAACATAAAAATTAAACTTAAAATCAAAATTAAAATTAACAATAATTAAGCATTAATAAATCCCATTGCACTATCTACTTTAATTATAAGCAAAGTGAATCATGAAAGTCATCCGATTATTGTCATATTGATCAACAATAAAGACTTAGTCATCGTTTTTTTTTTATTGGACGATGTAATTAATCATTTTTGTTTAAATGGATATTTTCCTAAAACAGCACTTAAAAGTTTTTTCTTTTTTAGTTGGACATAGTAACACAATCCGCGTTTCAAAAAAACAATTTTCTCAGTGGTACCGGCCCCGACTTACGAGTTCGAACCCAGACACGCGAAGGGACTTTATTTCAAAGATAATTCAGTTGATTTCAGAGTGACTAGCACTATTAAAAAAAGTTATAAAAATGTTTGACGTTGTAGCGTAAACTGAACTTTATTGTGTGCGAATTAAAGTTATTTTGCCATTAATTCGTATTTGTTTAGATTTTAGTCAAATAAGTAAATCGCGAACGCAGATTAGAGACAAAGCTGAAATGTCTCATGTGCCTATAATTACAACAGCATCAGAAATAGGTGATGGTAAAGAAAAGAAAAAAAAATAGGTTTATTTGTCACACGTACATAGATAATTAACTCGAATAATAAAGAAAACTAAAAACAAAAGTTAAGAACGAGCTCAAAACGTAATAGGTACTTCCCTGGAAGAACTCCTTCACAAGGAGCACTTAATTTGAAATATCTTATGGGACAGTAAACAAGAGACAATGTTTGTTTTGTTGTTATCATGTCAATTTGCGTTTTGATGTTATCATGTCAATTTGCGTTTTGATGTTATCACCTCTTATCAGATACTTGTTAGACATTAATTATAATTTGTTGTAATTCTGCGAATTACAGTAACACGATAATATTAGTGAAGCATGCGCAGTGGTGGCCCAGTGGTAACGGCCACGACTTCGAGTTGTAAGGTTGTAGATTCGAACCCAGATTGGCGCATTACTTTGTGTAAATTATTTCATAACCACTGCTCTAAAAACGGTGAAGGAAAACACCGTGAGGAAACTGGCATGTTCCAGAACCAAAAATTCGAAGACATGTGACAGCTGCCAACCCGCACTGGGCTCGCGTGGTGGATTGAGGCACAGAGAAGAGGCGTGTGTCCCAGCAGTGGTAACATTATTCTCGTAGGCTGACGTTCCTACGAAAAAAAGCGCGCGAGGACGATGCCAAATCGCTTGCCTACGCGCACGTTTGTGCCTCCCTTTCCATAATAACACGCTCAAAATTTCTTTATAACACATTGAATTAGATGTTTTAATTTGGCGCACCTATTCAATTTCATCCTGTATAATGAATGACATACAAACAAACACATAAGAGCACTCGATAGTCGAGTCGGGTTCAGGGGCGGTCCCCTGAACCCGACTCGACTATCGAGCTTAACCTGATTTATTCCGGTCTGATGACCGGAATAAATCAGGTTAAGCTACGCTTCTCGAGGCTGTGGATGGGTGACCATCCATTACATATCGAGATCCCTCCGTGCCTCGGTAAGCAAGCACGTTAAATCCCGGCTGCCATTTGTAGATCTTTGACAGTCTTTACGGGTAGTCAGAAAACCAAAAGTCTGGCAACGAGTTTTACCAAGGTGTATCATATTATCCAGTAACTGGGTTGTGGAGGTCGGATAGGCTCCTTGTAAAATACTGGTATTCAGGTGCATCCGATTAGATTGGAAGCCTACTATTATAGCAGTTCATTATTAGGAAAAGACTAAGCAGATGATGGTGATAGTAGCGCCCTAGCGCTCTGCTTATTTTATCGAATACTAGCTTTTGCCCGTGACATCATTCACGTGAAATTTCTTGTTCCCTCTACCCACCCCGTCGCATCGCATCATTCGCATCACCTGCCCGCGCTGTCACTTCGTTTTCGCTTAGCGTCCTTTCTAACTTTTTTATTCTTGCTCGGCTCCTAAGAGTTATATCGTGATGTTAAATAGCCTATAGCCTTCCTCAAAAATTGGGCTATCAAATAAAAAAATATTTTTTCATATCCGACTGGTAGTTCCGGAGATTACCTCCTACACACGAACAAACAATTTTTACCTCTTTATAATATTATAGTATATAGTATAGATTAGTATAGATAACACATGGGACTTAAACTTAACTGCGAAATGTGGGAACTAATATCTATAGGTACAGTCACAAGCACTAATATGTCAACACTTGGCAACTTTCAATTGCGATTTTTTCGTGAAATAACGAATGCAGTGTTAAAATACGACACTTTACATAAACCTATGGGTTCGAAAATACTATGTTCGTAATAACATAAAATTTCGTTCAAAAATAAAAGAGAAAATCGCCTTTGAATACAGCCAAGTGTATACATACTTATGCTTGTGACTGTACACCTCTGCCTAACCCTTTGGGAATCGCAGGCGTGATGTTGTGTATTTTTTTTATCGCCTGTTGTAAATATCAAAGCAAAAACGCCATCTGTTAATCGGCTGCTACAAGTTTGGTACTGCCATGTTTTGCCACCGTCTCGATGTCGTTCCGTTTCGTGTCCATATTTTATAACACGCAATTACAAAACAATATTATGCAATGTACAATTATTTATTTATTTAACCACCTAAGTCGCATATAAACAGAAACAATAAAAAATACAGAAAAATACGCACAGACGCCAGCACAACAAGCTACCCGAAACTGTCAAATTTTCCCAATCAACCTTGAACCTAATGCTTCAACGATAAAGTTGAAAATCTATTAAAGAAATTTGACAGATTGTAGTAGCTTGATGTGCTACCGTCTATACAAAGATGATGCTTATTTCTAAAGAAATCTCTTGCAGCATACCTGTGATAGGAATAAAAAGACATGTAGACACAGTAGGCGAAGCAGCGACGTAGGCACTTTATGTAGTTGCAAGTCAAATAAAGAAAGAAAATACGTTTAGTTGCAGTACACATGACGCAAAGAAAGTACACAAACGCAAAAAATAACAAGTTGAGGGAAAATATGCGTCACATCCACGCAAAACAGCCATCGCTCAGCATAATGCTACGACCCTGTGCGAGACAGAGCTCCAGCGCTGGTTTTCAGCGACAGCCGGCGTTGGCGTGAAAATACGAGTATTTACGTCACCCTTGCCTCCCCTACATAATTAGCGTATAATATTCCCACTACTGGGACACAGGCCTTCTCGCTTCGAGAGGGAGTGAGCGGGCGAGTATCTACCACGCGGGCAAACTCAAACTCAAAGCATTTATTTCAAATAAACCAATTATAGGCACTTTTGACTTGTCAAGGGGACGGTACCAGGCGGAAAGATGGAGCTAGTTGCGTATTCCAAAGCGTAATATTTATTTTATTTATTTATTTATCCATTTATTTCAGGCATCAAGGAACGGGCAACAAACTCCACGGACACTCTTTTAAATCAAAATAATATTGTTAAAAAATATTGATTACATCATTCATGTTTTGTAAATCCTAACTTGATAATTATTATAAATGCGAATGTAGTTACCTTTTCACGCCTAAACCACTGAACCGATCATCCTGAACTTTTGCATACCTATACGTTGTCAGGTGTACAGAAACGGAAGTTAACGCAACTGTTTAATCGGTAAAACTGACGAATCAGTGCAAATTACTAATCAATGAAACTGGCGAATTAAATAAACTGACGACTGAGGGAAATTGACCAGTGATACGCGGACTCCATAGGGTACCTTTCATCCCGAAAAAAAGTGCTGTTCCCGAGGAAAACAACAATAACGTTATTATTATAATAGATGGCACCAGGTGTACGCAGTCGCGGGCAACAGCTAGTCTTTATATAAATCAAATATTTCAATTAAAAAAAAATTTTAAAAATATGCATGTGAGAACGATGCAGAACGTTAAAAGCGTCCGCAATGAAATGATAAAAAAAAAAACAATTTGAAAATTAAATTAAAATTAGCCATGGCAGCGACGCCCAGTGCGGGTTGACTTACCTCACCTATTTAATACAAAAAGTTAAGAAAAATCTGCCAAATATCTAATCATAGCTATATTCATAACTCATGTAATTTAATTATAAGCTGTTGAGTTTCCAAATAAATAAATAGCTGCCACATAAAATAAGATTATTTATTATGTACACTATATAAATTACAGACATAAATATAGAAACTTGACAATGGGTGACACAATGGGCGGTATTATCGCTCAAAGCGATCTTTTAAAGACAATGTTTGGATGGATTAAAAAGGGGAAGGACAGACAAATACTATGCCCATATACTATGTGTTATAAACCATCTGGTTTCACAAAGGTGTATGATTTGTCAGTCGTTGGCCCGCTGCCAGCGCCGCCTGCCACAATTTAAAATTTTATTGCAAGTAGAAGTATCCGCTGTTGTATACGAACCTTTTTATTACGTAATTTAAAATATATTGTTGTTGGTACGGAAGATAAATTGTAGCTAATGTGGATTGTTTTAGCAAAAGAATTTTCTTTGCTTTTCTGAGTTATTATTTTTGTTACAACATTGCATCCTATATTTATAGCTACAGATAAAACGTCCCTTCGCAGATCATAGACAATCTTTTGATTATATTTTCTGCTAGCTTTTGCCTGTGTGGGTATCGGAAATTGTCCCACAGGAACGTGCCACCGATACAAAAAGTATCTTTCTCCTTGCCAGCACTTTACTTTGTGTAAATTATTTCATCAACACTGCTCTCAAAACGGTGAAGGGAAACATCGTAAGGAAACCGGCATGTTCTAGAACCTTAACCGGTCAAGCGGCGTGGTTCGCCGATCGGCGACGAAACAATAGAAAATCAATTGTGTCTCATTAGCGGAGCTTGACAGATTAAATTCGAAGATATGTGACATCCGCCAATCCGCACTGGCCCTGCGTGGTAGATTAAGCCCACTCCCTTATCGAAATCCGTTCAATTGTTTTAAGTTTGAAAAGGTTACGACGACGACGGTGGGTAGACGAGAGTTACTTTTGAATATGTTCGTGAACGGGCGCCGTCAGTAGGGACTGGTCATCTTTTCATTATGGACGCTTTTAACGTTCTGCATCGTTCTCACATGTATAATTTTTAACATGAATGATGTAACCAAGACTTTGTAACCACATTATTTTGATTTAAAAGAGTGTCCATGGAGTTTCTTGCCCGTTCTTCTCCATAGGTACCTACGCTTTGGAATGGGCAACTAGCTTCACTTTTTCTGACTGACTGACTTCTTGACAATTCAAAAGTGCCTGTAAATGGTTTAATTGAAATAAATGCTTTGAGTTTGAGTTTGAGTTTGATTTACAATACTATTATAATATGGAATTAATTACTAAGTATTAGTACATATTAGTGTTGATTAGTATGGATTAATGTTGATTAGTATCGATTAGTATACAGGGTTATTTGAAAAACACCAACAACCTGTTAAGAGGTCATTGTACTCATCATTATGAACAACTTTTACTATGGGACCTACATGAAATCGCGAAAAAAAAATCAGCTGTTCCCTACATTTTGACGAGTTATACGAATGTAATAACGAACGAATATAATAATAACAGCAGAATTTTTTTTTCGCGATTTCAGATTTGTTTCCATAGGTAGTAAAAGTGGTTCATAATAATGAGTACAATGACCTCTTAACAGGTTGTTGGTGTTTTTCAAATAACCCTGTATATTAGTATGGATGTCAAAATGGACTAAGCATAGTAAGTAGGTGTAGTACCTAACTATGAACTCAAACTCAAAACTCAACTCAAACTCAAAGCATTTATTTCAATTAAACCATTTACAGGCACTTTTGAATTGTCAAGAAGTCAGTCAGTCAGAAAAAGTGAAGCTCGTTGTCCATTCCAAAGCGTAGGTACCTATGGAGAAGATCGGGCAAGAAACTCCATGGACACTCTTTTAAATCAAAATTATGTGGTTACAAAGTCTTGGTTACATAATTCATGTTAAAAATTATACATGTGAGAACGATGCAGAACGTTAAAAGCGTCCATAATGGAAAGATGAGAAAAAACAACAATTCAAATAATAAATTAAAATAAGCCATGGCAGCAAAGAGATGACCAGTCCCCTGACGGCGCCCGTTCACGAACATGACGCATGCATCAGCACCATTCAGCTCAACCATTTTGAAGGGAGCTAAAATGATCCAACACATGCGCCACCATCAGCGAGACATTTACATGCTGTGCATGACTGTTACATGCTGTGATCGCCAGGTCTCTCCGCGCTATATTATATTATTATCTAGCTACTTTCGCGAAATCAAAATTATGTCCTACTGTAAAGTTTACTGTAGTACGATTAAGGACATAGAACCTATGGTCTGTGGGTTTGTGTCTCTTTCTAAACAAAAAAAAAATATTCACTTCAATTGCTCTTGCGCTACCGAACTTTGTCGTAGAGCAAATGTCGTAGCGCTACGCGTTGTGCTACGGCGTAGCTCTGTGCTACGATCGCAATATCTCTAATAGACAAATGACATCGCTTTTCCTAGTGTGAATTTAGTTTACAAGTCATCATCATTTCAACCGTCGTCTACTGCTGGACATAGAATAGAATACTCTTTATTATGTACACCATATAAATTACAGACATAAATATAGAAACTTTACAATGGGTGACACAATGGGCGGTCTTATCGCGAAGAGCGATCTTTTAAAGACAACACACCCAACACAACACACGACATAGGCTTCCCCCAAGCACCGCCACTTCGGCCGGTTCTGTGCTTCTCGCATCCAAGGGATTTCTGCGGCTTTCACCAGAAGGCCAATTCTCGTAATGAAAAACGTTCAAAATCTAGAAGGAATCTCATTTCAGCGACAATCAATATCAAAAACATGTCAAAAATGTAGGGAAATCAGAGGTATTTTTGACAGATTGAGACTGACATCAGACTGTGAACGTTCTTAAAATTACGAGAATTGCCCCTCTGATCACCGGTCTTCCTTAGCCGTCTGTTGTGCGGGCAATGTCCTTACTGGTTACCAATAAAATATCATGAGTAAATAAATCAACGTATTTATTTAGAACACCTTACAATAAATAATTATGGTATAATAATAATTATATTAGTGTAACTAGAATTATGTATAACAAAATACCTATACAGTACGAGGATATTTTGAAGCGTGGCAAAATTCAGAACTAACGCCGCCATTTTTTGTTCAAAACAAATTCTCAAACCCTGTCAAAATCATTCAACGCCAAAAGATCCTTGTACAGTCCTTGCGCAGCTATTTTACCTCTGCTTTTGCATCACTGCCCAAATCACAGTGATCTTTATTCTCATTCGAATAAGGTTGCTGTTGGGTTGTTGCCATTGACAAGTCTGTTAAATAGATTGTGATCTTTATTCTCGTCACGATAAGGTAGCTGTTAGGTTGCTGCTGTCAGAGGTAAAATAACTGTGAACGAACTATAGCATTGCGTATTATGTCTTAGGACTGCCACACAAAGATCATCTCCCTAACTATTAGCGCAGCCTATAGATGCATAGATGCTAATTGTATACGAGAAGCCACTTCCCCTAACTCCTAGAATATTGATAACGACAAAGCTCTGTCCAAGTCCTCCAGATTTGATTGTCGGGATAGCATGCATAGTGGTCCCGACTCGAGCGACCTGGATCGAAGTTATATTGGTTTGATATGCTCCACGGAAGGTTACATCTTGATCGTGAATTACGAACGCAGCAGCTGCAACGTTATGTGTGATTCTGAAAAGGCATAAAAGTTCATGTTCAGAGAATTGACAGAGGAGTGTTCGTGGAGTTACTGGTCCGTTTTTCTCCAAGGAACCTACTGCGCTTTGGAAAGTTGTCGACATAGCTCACAGAATAAGCAAGCTAAAGTGGCAATGGGCCGGCCATATTAGCCATAGAACCGATGACCGTTGGGGTAGACGTGTTCTTGAATGGAGACCGCGAATTGATAAACGTAAGGTGGGACGCCCTCAAGCTAGGTGGAGCGACGATCTTCGTAGGATGGCTGGTAGCAGCTGGATGAGAGTTGTCGAAAATCGAGTTGAATGGCGTGCAATAGGAGAGGCCTATGTCTTGCAGTGGACTGCTATAGGCTGATGAAAACGCTTTGGAATTGGCAACTAGCTTCATCTTTCCGCCTGACTGCATAATCAGCCTATAATGTTCCCAGTGCTGGGACACAAATACCTCCTCTCTGTGAGAGGTAGTGGGCCGTAAACTACCATAAGAGCAGTAATAAAGGCCTTATAACTCTTATTACCTTACTTTCAGATGAATGGTACCAACCTAGACACCAGTCTATCATCAGGGCCGACGACTCCCACGCTCAGACTTTGTCGAGATGCTGCAATAGTCCGCTTTGGCACGCCATCCTCGTCATATTCAATTACGTCATTCTCAGCCACTTCAGTCACTGCAGCCTCTTTAGCCACCTCTGGCATTTCAGCCACTTCAGTCTTCTCTGGCACTTCAGGCACCTGATTGCTGACTGATGCTGCAGCTGCTGTTGCTAACAACGCGAAGAGAAGTAAGCTATTCATCTGGAATAAAATATTGGTGATCAATTTATTCTTGCTAACAGCTCATGTCGGTATAGAATAGAATAGAATACTCTTTATTATGTACACCATATAAATTACAGGCATAAATATACGAGTAGAAACTTTACAATGGGTGACACAATGGGCGGTCTTATCGCTAAGAGCGATCTTGTAAAGAAAACCTTACCGTATAATAATAATAATAATATAATATTCCACAACTATCACACAACGCCATCTAGTCCCAAGCTAAGCAGAGCTTGTGTTATGGGTACTAGACAACTGATAAACATACTTATATATTTCTAAATACATACATATTATAGATAAATTACACCCAGACACAGAACAAATGATCGTGCTCATCACACAAACATTTGTCCTGTAGAAATATAAACTAGTACAGTATTTTATCTCACGAAGCGACGCGCGATTTACTTGTGGTAAACAAGCGTACTAACACGCTGTGAATGTGTGCGTGAAGACTAGTAATGTCAGCACAAAATACATACACGCACACTCACACAAACGTACTTCCAACTTCGCAATACTCCTGGAAAGTACCGAGAGCCCCTGCGCTTAACAGTTTCTCATTAACAGTTTTCTAAATTGACAGAAAATAAATGGACAAAATAAACTCATTCAAAAGCAAAAATCAAAAGTCATGATTTCAAACTAGGCTGAGAATCAGCACTTTTCGAACGTCAAAATTACAAAAGACAGTCCCCCAAAACGCCCGCCCTTCACCACTTCCTAGTGCTTTCGCTGGGGAGAAGAAGTGGCGGAACAAACTCCCCAGCAGCACAGCTGTCTGTTCAGTTAGAAAATAATTGATTTTATACAATACTAAGTATGCAAAGTAATTAAAATTACAGGACACAGAACATTAAATTAAATTATTTATTTTATTAATCATTAAATTAAATCATTAACAGTTTTCCCGGGAATCAAATCCTTGTGATCACAGCAGTCTTACTTAAAACCACTAGACTAATATTTTAATATAAATTGGAAATAAATAGATCGATTTTAGATGCAGCAGTTCAGAATTGAAAATTACTGAAATAAGTTTGAAAAAAACTTACCTTTGCAATTTGTACTTTGACTTGACCAAGTGCTTGGAGTGCAAGTTGTACTATAAAAATACTTCTGAAGAAGACATTATTTATATTGAATTACAATCGATGAAAGAATGATAAGATTGTAAGGTTTATCATACATGGTCTACTTAATTTTAACTGCACAAAGAAAATGTACAGACAGCGACAAAAGACAATAATGATCATTTTGAAACGCAGGAGATATTGTAGAACATTATTATAAGTGTGTGAGGGTGTGGCTAAGTAATAAAAGCCTCACGAGTCGATCGATCCGTCTGTTCCCGTTGTCCCCATTAACGCTGTCCCCATTGAATGGGGACAACGGAACTCAATAAAAATAATTAAAATGTATTCCCGTTGTCCCCATTGACGATTTCCTGTTAATGGGGACAACGGAACTAAATAAGAATAATTAAAATGTATTCCCGTTAGCTACGCTTGCCGCGGTTGGTCCGTGGATGGGTGACCATCTTTACATATCAAGACCCCTCCGTGCCACGGAAAGTACGTTAAGCCGTTGGTCCCGGCTATCATTCATGGATCTTTGACAGTCTTTACGGGACGTAAGAAACCCGAAAGTCAGACCACCAGTCTTACCAAGGGATATCGTATTACAAAAAAAAAAACGGGCAAGTCGGAATCGAACTCGCGCACCGAGGGTACCGTACAAATTTGTAGGTATGTAAATAGTTTATCACGGGATTTTAATTTTATGTAACTACAAAACGGTCTTCTGATTTTTTCCTTTATTTGTGCTACATGACCTTGCTTCTTGCCAAATTTCATGATGCTAGGTCAACGAGAAGTACCCTATACATTTTTGAGCCCTTGAGAATGTCGAAATATACGTTTATTGCGGCATAAACGACCGTATCTTTTTTTTACGTTAACTTGTAAGTTTGATTTATTCACAGTTTCAAGGGGCTGTAGGTCTGAGTATATGGTTTTAATTTCAACTCGATACCTCTACGCGTTCCCGAGATAAAGGGCCTTGACAGGCAGACAGATGGACTACAAAGTGATTCTATAAGGGTTCCGTTTTACCTTTTGAGGTACGGCACCCAAAAAAAAATTGTCAGTTTTCGCTGCCTGTACATTTTGTTTACGTTGTTAAAGGCCTTGAAAAAGTAATTTAGATATAAAGATAAAAATATTCGATGGTTATCTTATTGTTTTTTCCCTTTTTAATGACAATAAAAACACTGATGTCTTCATTAGCCTTTATTGTCGACACCAATCGGTACATCAACGTCGCAGTGAAACTATAAGGTAAGTGTTTTTTTATTGTCATACTTATTTTTGTCTTATTTGTGCAAAATAACAACATCCAGAGGGATCGATTGAAGGATAAGCTACACTTGCCGAGGTCGGTTCGTGGTTGGGTGACCATCTTTACATACCAAGAACGCTCCGTTTCCCGGAAAGCACGTTACGCCGTTGGTCCCGGCTGTCATTCGTGGAACTTTGACAGTCGTTACGGGTCGTCTGAAGCCCGAAAGTCTGATAACCAGTCTTACCAAGGGGTATCGTATTACCCAGTAACTGGTTTGTGGTCAGATAGGCAGTCGCATCCGGTTAGACTGGAAGCCGACCCCAAAACACCAAAAAGGTTAGGCAGATTGATGAGCTATTTTAATATACTTAGTTAATTACGATACGAGAGAAAAAAATACGGATCATTTTTAAAATTCCAGATGAATAGTTTACTTCTCATCGCGTTGTCAGCAACTGCAGTAGCAGCAGTTAGCAATCAAGTACCTGATGTGTCTGAAGTAGCTAAAGTGGCTGAGGAATATGAGATTGACGAGTATGGCGTGCCATTGCGGACTGTACCAGAGTATCGACAGAGTCTGACCGTGGGAGTAGTCGGTCCTGATGATAGATTGATGACTAGGTGGGTAACATTCATTTGAATATATGGCCAGGTCGTTAAAAGATGCCCATCCATAGATATATAAATCTACGTTCAATAGAAATCTACGTTCATCACACAATCGTCTTCTCCAATGTCCCACTCACCGCACAGACTTCATTCACTCTTCCTTCTTCGTTCAGTCTATCTCTCTGTGAAATGCGCTCCTCCAGGAAATCAGGATAGCAACCAGCCGATTATTCTTTAAAGTTAAGGCTCGCGAGCACATTCGCAAGAAGCTGGCAGTATCATCACAAAGATAATATTTTCCCATTGTTTGTCTTATTTCTTTTTAGTAAGTATATTCATTTTATTTATTTATTTATTTATTTATTTTATTATTTATGTACACACAGTAAAATACATAAGGAAATGTTATAATTATAATTTGAGTACAAAGGTACTGCTTATTTCTTAAGAAATTTCTTCCAGCAGACCTGCGAAAGGAGAAGTAAAAAAAGAAATGTAGACAATAGTGTGTGAAAACAAGAAGAGAGAAATATGAATGTGTGAAGCCTAAAACTAAAATATTAAATAAACCTACACATATAATGCAAAATAAAATAAAAATAACATAAGTATACTTAAATAAATACATAATGCTAAAATATATAAACATATATACATAAATATATAAATACTCACAGTACAGAGGAAAGGTAATGCTCTTTTAATCTACATTTAAATAGAGAAATAGTTTTTAAATCACGAATGCTAGGCGGAAGTGAGTTCCACAATCTCACAGCATGGACAGAGAAGGAATAAGAATAGTAGCTTGTTTTATGAGGATGTGATTTAAGGAGGGATCTTAGGTGTGATCTGCACGGTGCGTCGCTAGGGCGAGCGTAAGAAAAACGCTCACGCAGGTAAGAAGGATAAGACGGGTTGTGTAAGACGTTGAAGAGGAGACATAAAATCCGAGTATTCCTGCGAAGGCGGATTGGGAGCCACTTGAGTTCCTTGCGAAGGTGAGAAACATGGTCATACTTTCGAAGACCGAAAACAAAGCGAATGCACAGGTTTTGCAAGCGCTCAAGCTTGTTTAATAGCTCTTCAGTAGCATCCAGGTAACAGGCGTCGGCATAATCTATAATCGGTTGAATAAGTGTTTGTGCCAAGGAAATTTTAGTCTTCAAGGGCAGAAGACCCTGAAGGCATTTCAGCGAATGAAAGGAGAAATGTACCTTCCGGCTAACCTCGTTGACCTGAGCACGCCACGAAAGGTTGGAGTCAATAACTACACCCAGATCTTTAGCGGTTTCAGAATAGTCAATGCGAACACCATCGAGATATAAGGGCATCAGAGATGCAACATCAGCCGCATTGCGAACGAATCTACTGCCTATGATCATGGCCTGAGATTTAGTTGGGTTCATTTGCAAACCAAATGACTTAGCCCAAGCGCTGATGCAAGCCAGGTCATGATTCATTGCAGCAATTGCAGAATCCGCGTTCGCTACAGTAAAATGTCGATAAAGCTGCAAGTCATCTGCGTAGAGATGAAAACTAGAGGAGATTACTCTGGTAACAAAGTTTATGAAAATTGAAAAAAGAAGAGGAGAGAGAACGCTACCCTGAGGAACACCCTCAGTGAGGTTACACCAATCAGAGAAGGATTCCTCCAGGCGAACACACTGAGAGCGTCCCCGAAGATAAGAACTGAACCAGGCTAAAGTGGAAGAAGAGAAATTGATAGATTTAAGGAAACCTAGTAAGATATCGAAATCTACTGAGTTGAAGGCGCTACTAAAGTCAAGCAATACAAGAACAGTAAGGGACTTATTCTCCATAGCCCAGCGGATGTCGTCAGTCACCTTCAAAAGCGCGGTTACAGTACTGTGACCCGCGCGAAAACCGGATTGAAAAGGGGATATTATCGAGTTAGACGCCAAGAAAAATGACAATTGTCTATGAACTATATGCTCAAAAACTTTAGAGAGAAATGGGAGAATAGAAATAGGTCTATAGTGGGTTAATAAAGTAGGATTGTTAGTTTTAGGTAAAGGTATTATGTGAGCCTGTTTCCAAACTGATGGAAAGGAGCAAGAGGAAAATGAGTGATTGAAGATGCGAGTGAGAACAGGAAGTAATGAGGAAAGGATAAGAGTTATCATTCTTGAACACAACTTATCATTACCGACTGCTGAAGAAGTAATCGCAAGTATAGACTTCTTAACGTCATCCTCAGTAACATCGTTAAAATTAAAGTGAGAATATTGTGGTGACGGCAAACTAGCAAGACTCTCGAGTGTCGCAGCCTTGACAGACGGATCAAGAGAAAAGGGAAGGAGAGAGAAATGCTTATTAAGATCATTAAGGTTCACATCCTTACACTGGTTGGCAGGTGACTTGCCTATGCCTACAGATTTGAGAAATTTCCATACATCGGAAGAACTGCGGTTATTGAGTTGGTCGTGGAAATAGCGTCTCTTAGCAACCCGACACAGATGACTGCAGCGATTACGCAATGATTTGTAATAAGAGAGATTCAGCTCTGAAGGTCTGCGCTTATATCTGCTCTTAGCTTTATCCCTGCGAGCCATAAGCTCTTTAATTTGCAGCGTTATCCATGGTGCAGGGTTATGTCTAACTTTGACACGTCGAATAGGGGCATGCTGATCAAATAAGTCGAGGACGGTTGCGTTAAAACATTTCACCTTATCGTCGATGTCATCGATCTCAACCAGAGGGGACCAGTCGAGATCGCTGGCATCGCGCCGCAAAGCTTCCAGATCTATGCCCTTGTAGTTACGGAGATATAAAAGCTGGGACTTACGCTTGGGAACACGGATACGATACGAAAGGTAAATGAGATCGTGGTAAGAAAAAGTAGCCGTAAGTTGACCATGGTGAGAAACATTATTAGGAGAGGAGACAATCATAAGATCTAGAAACGATGGTGTGCAATTAGGAAAATAGTGAGTTGCAGAGAGAGGCAAAACTTGAAGATTGAAAGAAGACAAGAGTGAAAGGAGTTTAAGGGAGCGAGTGTCATTTTTAATCAAGCAGGTATTAAAATCACCCATTAAAATAACGTGCTCATACATGGGGCAAAGATCACTGAGTATGGAGTCGAGAGAATCGAAATAGTCTATGTGAAGATTAGGACTGTAGAGCACTGCAAGCAAAACTTTTGTGTGATGAACAATAATTTCAAGAAACAAGTATTCAGCCGACTCAGAATACCGTGAAGGAGACGAACTGACCACCCTGTAGGGTAAGTCAGCACGCAGGTAGATAGCAACACCTCCTCCACCTTTGCCGGTCCTATCGTTGCGGATCAAGACGAAGCCGGGGAGTGAGAACTGAGTAGAGAGGAGTGATGGCTTCAAAAAGGATTCCGATATTAAGAGCGCATCCAGATGAGCACTGCTAAAGGATGCCAGAAGGTCAGAATAGTGACGAGGAACACTCTGAGCATTTATGTGAGCTATATGAAGATTCTTAGAGTCATTAGAGAAAAGAGAAGAGATTTTATCATGTAAAGTAAGTGGTATGGAAAAATCACTGTCCGCACTAACAAAACTAGTAGAAGAAGAGCACGAGAAGAAGCTGTCGTTAAGATCAGCTACATCATCCATGAGCATAAGTACTTAAATTATAGTATAAATATCAAAATATTATAAATATCTAAAATACAAGAATAATATTTAAAATAACGTAAATAGGTACTAAAACACTAACAATTAAAGATTTTCCTTTGAGAAAAACCTCCCCCACTCGCTGGTATATTGGCAGGAATTTTACAAAATAACAAAAATACCCAACGATGTAATAACAACAGTGTGGTAAAAATAAAACAAAATTTAAAAAGTAACAAAACGAAAACATTGGACAGAAAAATGGAACGCGACGCAATGACGGCTGGATACGATATGACAGTTGACACTGACAACTGTCTACGTCAAACTACGATACATCCGTCACATTGTCAAAACAAGTTATAAGACCGTAAAATAAACTAATGTACATACCGGCAATAATAGAAATAAAAAGTAAAATGATAAGCGGTGATACAAATAAAAATTACTAATTTAACTACCGGCTCAAGACGATTGTGACAATACAAAGCGGCCAAGTTGAGAAGTAGTGAACTAAATGGATAAAAATACATTGACAAAACAATAACAACGAGTGTGCTACTTGCGCAGACGCGTCTTCCTCGTTCTCTTAGCAGGAGTAGCCAAGGTTGCGGCACTAGGAGAACCACGATCTTCAGATTGCGCAGAACCCTCGGTGTCGACTGAACAAGACGGGAATTTGGTTATTAGATCGTGAAGTTCGCCTGCCGTTTCGATCTTCCGACGGGATTTGTCTGGGCAAATAACAACAATCTTGCCTTCCATGGACCAGCAATTTGGCATACCGAAATGCTTACGAGCAGCTGCAAACACACGATGCCGAACTTGTGTCAAGAACTCGGAGATGGTGATCCCGGTACCCTTGAGAGCTTTCTTGCTATCCCACACAAGTTGTCGGTGCTCCATTTTGAAGAATCGTACTAGTATGGGTCGGGCCTTCTGCTGTGAGAATCCAAGTCTATGACAAACATGGATAATGTTCTTGTCACTACATACCTCCGTCAATTTAATTTGGTTGGATATGATGTTGTGGACCACATCGAGTAACTTTTCGTTATCCTTCTCCGGAACACCATGGAACAGCAAGACCTTTCTACGCATATTGGTTTCATGCCTGTCGAACCCAGCAGCTAGCAGCTCAATTTGAGTTTTTAATGTGGAGAGTGCTTGACAGACAAACAGCTTAAACTCGGAGAACTCACGTGCAATGGTTACAAGGTCTGGTGAAGCTGAAGTGGTACCAGTGGTAGCTTGCTGCAATTTTGCTTCATATTCCTGCATTCGGGAACCAAACAACTGTTCGAGGTCCTCCAAGCTGGCAGCTAGTTTAGTGTCCATGTTCCGTGTGTAGTGAAAGTGAACCAGGTACAAGTGCTACAGACTTGATAAGAATATATAGCGGATGTGGGGGGGGTCTAATATAAAATGTACTGAATTATTTCATTAAAAATAATAAATAAACTATTTTAAAAATTTAATTTGTCAAGAGCACACAAAAATGTATGTTACTCCTATGCCTACCCACAAAGGAAAAAAAGTTTTTCATATATAAATGTATATTTATTTGTGCTTATAATTATATGTAATTAGGTATATATTCATAGTTTTAATAGGTTTATGCGTATCTTTAAATTTAAAATATTTGTTCCTCAATTTTCATTATTGCATCTACCACTGTTTGTCTCTGCATCACCCAAAGGTTGACTGGTAGAAAATGCCCATGGCATTAAGTCCGCCTATGTATATTTATGTGCTTGAAGTATTAAATAAATAAATAAATATAATTACTCATCTCTCCACTAGTCCAATGCTTGCTCTAGGATGCATATGCGGTAGGCTCTTAAATCCTTACCTATCCTTCGGGCACGTCTTCCCTACCATTACCGCGCCCCCCGGTCTATTCCTTGATATGCAATGGTTGCTGAACATGACGCTACAGGAGCTAGTGCGAATCTTGGGGTTCATTCGATTAATCGAGTCTGGTTTAACCATGCTATGATCGGTGCAATTCATTCATTCATTCATTCATTACTTAGCCTTCTAAAGGAGACTTTATAAAACATGACCACTGGATCTTTTTAGTTTATTAATTACTAGCTGACACAGCGAGCTTCGTACCGCCTCAGAATTAAATAATGTGACAAAGTTCAATAGACACGTGGCGCCATCTATTATCATAATAACGTTATTGTTGTTTTCCTCGAGAACAACACTTTTTTTCGGGATGAAAGGTGGGTACCTTTCATCCCGAAAAAAATTGTAAAAAATGTTATCTATACAAATAAATAAAATTGGAGTGTCTGTTTGTAATATTACAATAACCGCTTTTTATTAATTGCATATGGACATCCATATGCAATTATCTAATAAAAAGCGTATACCAAAATAAAATGTTTGTCTGTCTGTCTGTTTGTTCCGGCTAATCTCTGAAACGGCTGGACCGATTTTGACAGGACTTTCACTGGCAGATAGCTGATGTAATAAGGAGTAACTTAGGCTACTTTTATTTTAGAAAAAGAATTAGGGTTCCGCGCAAAAAAAATTAAAACATGTTCCGTCATGCACGCGAACGAATGTCGCGGGCACAGATAGTTTTATTTATTTATTTATTTATTTATTTTATTTTTAGGAAAACTTACAGCTAAACAGAGACAGTAAGTAAAAGTACAAATAAAATAAGGCCAATTACAAGTTTCCACGTATAGCATATATATATATAATAATATAATATAGTATATATTATTATATAACCATATGAAACAGACATTGATAATAAACTATAAATATATAAGATAGAACAGAAAAAGATGCTATTTGCGCTCGAAGAAGCAATTAGATAAAATTTTCTTCAGTTTAGCAACACTAGTATTGAAAATGTCGATATCAGCTTCCTGGCAGATTGCGTTGTACACACGACTCGCTCTTATCATGTACGAGTTCCGTCTGTATGTAGTGGCCACCACTGGGGTGTGCAATAAATGAGGTCTACGTAAGAACACAGACGGCACCCGCAGCTCGATTTTATGTAACAACTCGGTAACACCAGTTGTTCCATTGGCAATTTTAAAAAGAAACACAAGATCTGATATTTTTCGCCTTTCATACAGTGGTAGGATATGAAATTTCTTGCAACGGAAGGTATAATTCGTTAAAAACGTCCTGGACCGATATTGAATGTGCCTTAAAAACCTTTTCTGTATGCTCTCAATACGATTTATGTAAACATTATAATTGGGGTTCCAGACTTGAGAGGCATACTCCAAATGACTGCGAACAAAAGAACAGTATAATATTTTAATTGTCTTAATATTTTTGAACTCCGAGGACACCCGCAGAATGAAACCAAGTGCTTTTGATGCTTTCTTGACTATATTGTCAATGTGTGCATCAAAGAGGAGCTTAGCGTCAAAGGTAACTCCCAGATCCCTGATAGTGTTGACCCTATTTAATGCTGTATCCAAAAGCATGTAGTTGTGGACGATCGGGATAGGTTTCCGTGTAAAGGAGCAAACATAACACTTGGAGACATTCAAGTCCAACTTATTATTAATACAATAGTCCTGAAAATTATTAAGGTCTGTCTGTAATAGATGAGCATCAGCCACGGTACTTATTTGTCTCATTATCTTCATGTCATCAGCATATAGTAATATTTTTGAATACCGGAAAGAAGAAGAGATATCGTTAACAAAAATAATAAATAACAATGGCCCTAGCAAGGATCCTTGGGGAACCCCCGAAGGGACATTCACAGGTTTAGAACAGTATCCATTCAGTACTACAGTCTGACATCTGTTCTCCACATATGACTTGAACCATCGGTAAAGATCACCCCTGATTCCCACCGATAAAAGTTTACGCAACAGGATCACGTGATCAATCCGATCGAAACATTTACTGTAGTCGGTATATATAACATCGACTTGGGACCTCTGTGACATATAATCGGAGAGGTAGTCGCTACAGACAGTAAGATTAGACGTGGTAGACCGACCCCTTACGAAGCCGTGCTGACTCTCACTTAAACTGTGCTTGAGTGCCGAATAGACTTGTGCGTGCACAATTTTCTCCAGCACTTTAGCAAACACACACAGCTTTGAAATAGGCCGGTAATTCTCGACCAATGTCCTTGATCCCTTTTTATGTATCGGTGTTATATATGCCGACTTCCATATCTTAGGCACCACGCCAGTAGCAAGCGATTTTACAAAACAGGATGGAAAGAGGCACAGAAAGATCCCTGGCGCAGTTGACGATGAATACGGGCGAAATGTTATCTGGACCCGCAGATTTGTTTAAATCCACTTGTTTAAGCAGCCTACACACCTCACTTAGCCTTATTTCCACTTGACTTATATCGTGCGTGTTGTCAATCGGTCCTTCGACTATATCATAAGCCGAAGATTGACTGTTGGCATTACTAGAATCAAGAAAGTTAGAGTGGAAACAGTTACTGAACATGTCACAAATTACGTCACCATCACTGGACGTTACCTGGCCAAATTGCATCACTGAGGGGTAGAAACAAGATTGTTTTTTAGACTTGACGTACCTCCAAAAGGCCCTTGGATTGCCGCGTATATCCGATTCAATTTTAGCTATATAATTGTCAAACATATCCCCCTCTAGGTCTTTAGCCCGTTGCCGGAGAATGATGAATGAATGATAGTCCGATAAATTCCTATACTTCTTAAATTTAGTGTGAAATTTAGCTTTTTCCTTTAGGATTTTTATTAACGGACTTTTGTACCAGGGCGGGTATTTAGATTTGGGGACGACAGTTTTTGTCGGTATATACGTGGAATGCAGCCTCCTTATTACTTCATAGAAGTATGCTACCGCTTCTTCCATCGACCTACTACTTAACTCCGACTGCCAATCTACACGATTTAACTCGTTTTGGTATATGTACCGTCTATACATCCATAAGCATTTAGTAAAAAGCGGTTATTTTAGTATAACAAACATTTGATTTATTTTATAGATAAATCCTACACTTTTTATAACTTTACAGGATTACTCACGCAGTTGCAGCTGCTTCGTTCATAATTCATGATCAAGATGTCACCGTCCACGGAGCAGAGTACTCCAATATAACTTCAGTCCAGGTGACCCGAACTGGGACCACACAGCATGCTATCCCGACTATCAAAGCCGGGGGCCTTGGACACAGCTTTGTCACCGTCAATATTCTAGGAGTTAGAGGCCGCAGCTTCGATTACACGATAAGCGTCTATTCGTCTATTGGCTGCGAAAAAAAATCAGCTGTTTAATACAAAAGTTCAATACCTACTTGACCAAAATGTATGAAACAGCTGATTTTTTTTTCGTGATTTCAGAGTTGGTCCCATAATGAAAGTTGTTCATATTCATGGGTAGAACATCCTGTAAAAATTTGGATGGTGATAAAAAAATCTTCCTGTACTTATAGGAGACGGTTATCTTTCATTGGTAACCTGAAAAAAATATAATACAGGGTGGTAGAAACATGAGGCGCAAACTGTAATCATGAATTCAGTACATGATTCTAGACCCCGTAACGTAGACATTTTTCATTGGTTATCAAAAAAAATCTGCTGTTTCATAGAAAACTGCAATCCCTACGCAGTCAAAATGTATGGAACAGCTATTTTTTTTTTTTTTTAATAACCGAAGGAGAATTTCAAAGGGTGCAGAATCATGCACTAAATCCATGGTAACAGGTTGTACGTAAATGTCCTTGCCAGCGTGTAAACCTATGTCAAATTTTCCCAATCAGCTTTGAACCTTATGCTTTTAGCAATACAGTTGAAAATCTATTAAAGATGTTTGACAGATTGTATTAGCTTGATGTGCTGGCGTCTGTATATTATTCTTTACGTGGTAGTTTAGTTTTTTAAGTAGTTTAATTTTAGTATTTATTTTCTAAAGTTTGCTTCCTTACCAATATAATTACCTATTAGTATTTTGCGTTACTAACAACCAATGTATTTCAAATTCGAAATATAGAGAGGTATGAGGAACAGGGTGTAAATTTCACTCATCCTCTATTAGTAAAAGGAGGGTCCTACGACGGGTGTCGTATCTGGTGGGCTACTGCCTGACGATTGATGTCGGGACGTTTTATATAAGCTAGTTGCGCGGTAAACTCTGCTTCCGCGATGCAGGATTTTGCATGACGTCAGTGTGACGCGCTGTTCGCATGTGGCGATGCAGATGCCGCCACAGATCACACACATCACTGCCCTTGATAACAATTATGTTCTAAATAAATTAGTTTATTAATTATTTCTGTGGTTTTATTCAAGACTAGCTGGTGTCCGCGACTATGACTGCGCGTATTTTGTATTTCATAATTTTATGAACTTGATGAAAAGCAACCTAACTTCCTTTTATTTCCCTGATTACCTATCTGTCAAACACAAAAAACAAAATACGTTTATCACTTTGAAACTGAATAGTCCTTATATAATAAATAATAGCCTCCCGACCGATTTCGGTCACGCTGGCCGATTTCAACGGAGATAAGCCAGGTACCCAGGTGATATTATAGTGCACAAGTGTGTGCGCAAACAGGTGCACTCCCTGTTCCTTCACTCTCATAATCCGATGGGACGGCAATCCGACACGACCGGGGAGAGATCAGGCGCAGGACTAACGGCTTTACGTGCTTTCCGAGGCACGAGGATATTAAACCTCCAACTTCGAAACTACGGGCTGTTACTAAGAAATTTCTAATGGAAAACCCAATAACACTTTTGCCACACAACATATTATATTGTTAACAGTAATATATTATACTGGTATTAAAATAATTACCCAAAATTAGTTACGCAGTTAATCTAAAACCTGTTTATTAGAACGATGCACAAGCATGAGGTATTAAGATCCATAAGTTTTAGGCGGAATTTCAAGGCTAGCCCCTAGTAAAAGTATCATTAAAAATGAGCTACAATAGTATTTTCACAGCTTAGCTCGTTTGATCAAAATCAAAAGTCATTAATTAAAACTAGGCTGAGAGTCAGCATTTTTCGAACTTCAATATTACATAACACAGTCCGTGACGCCTAAAAACGCTCGCCCTGCACCCCTTAATCGTATTTTTGCTGGGAAGAAGAAGTGGCGCAACAAACACCTCAGCAGCACAGCTGTCTGTTCAGTTAGAAAATACTTGATTATACAATAGTAATTATGCTAAGTAGTTAACATTGCAAAACACAGAACATTAAATTATATTATTGGCCATAATTATGTCAGCTAGCCACGCCAATATACCAACAAATACAATAAAAACTATACATACTCAAGCAAAAAAATGTTTTTTTTTTTTAATCTAGCCTGCGCTGTCCCACTCCTGGGCAAAGGCCTTCCTCCACTCCTTCCATTTTTTGCGAGCCCGCGCGTCCTCCCTCCAGTTTTGACGGAACCTATCCAGCTCGTCCCGCCATCTCCTACGTGGTCTGCCGCGACCCCGCCTCACTGTCTCAGGGCACCAATACTGCGCTATTTGGGCCCACAGTTTGTCCGGCATGCGGCAGAGATGTCCTGCCCAGTCCCATTTATGCAGGCCTGATGGTCTAGTGGTTAGTGACCCTGACTGCTATGCCGGAGGTCGTGGGTTCGATTCCCACCCAGGACAAATGTTTGTGTGATGAGCACGATCATTTGTTCTGTGTCTGGGTGTAATTTATCTATAATATGTATGTATTTAGAAATTGTCTAGTACCCATAACACAAGCTCTGCTTAGCTTGGGACTAGATGGCGTTGTGTGATAGTTGTGGAATATTATCATTATTATTATTATTATTTAACTTGAGCAGCCTTTTGAGTCACGTCAACTATCTTTGTTTTGGAGCGCAGTATTGTGTTTCGAACACGATCCGTTAATTTAACGCCTAGTATACTGTGCTCATTGCTCGTTGGCAGACCTTGAGTTTGGACTTCTGGATGTTAGTCAAAGACCAAGTTTGTGCACCATTGGTTAAGACGGGAAGAATACACATGTCCATGAACCTGCGTTTCAGTGCCTGCTAGCCTGCGTTTCAGCAAAAAAAATAATAAATAAAAATTTAAAATGTAAACAAAAACTTATATACCTCAATAAAAGCCTCCAAGCTTATAGGGCGTGACAGCCTACATATTTAGGCAACGCTGGGTTAAGTTGCATCCGCCAACTCTTCACGTCTCGCGTGCGTGTAGCAAGCATGACGGAAAAAGTAAATGCGCCGCAATAGGTTGCGGGCAGTGCGCACGTGGGCTTTGGGGCCCTATTCTCTAAGTCCGTCAATGAAGATTCGGTCCCGTCCGAAAATAGTTCGACACTTCGAAAAGAACTTTTCGGAAGGGTAAAAACACATCGGGAGTAAGGACAACTGCCAAATCGTGTTGTCATTCCTAGTTCGGGCTTAGGAGTAGGAAACGCCCGTAACTTCGGCTGAAACTACGGATGTCGTGCTCAGAGAGTAGACCCCCAGCAACGCATGCGGACACAAATTCGTATTAAAGGAAAAGGGCTTTTGAAGTAAAACTTATTTACGTAGTATTTTTGTAAAGAACGATTTCATTTGCACAAATTAAAATATGAATGACCTCGGTGAAAACCGCATTAGAATCCGTTGCGTAGTTAAGAAGAACAACGCGATCACATAGGCAGACACTAAACGCGACGATAATTTATAATATTTATAGATGGTAGAAGGCGTAGACAAAACAACATCGTAGCTACGCCGTAGCCACTCGTAGCTCGCAGCGTAGCGCGTACCTCGCCGCGTAGCGCGTTGCTCGCCGCGTAGCGCGTAGCGTTACGAAATGCGCTAGCTGGTTGAACTTCTCTACTATATGTATATGGTCGAAAATTACGACACCCATGACTATAATATTTTAAGTATTTATTTCTCCCCAAGGTATTGAGGTCCCATTGGATTTATTATCGATTGATTTTCCTTTTAAATTGTTGTTAATGTTATCGCATGAGAGATACAAACTTATCTTTATAACCAAATCGATGTCATCTAATTTGCTTTTTATTACGTTACTGATTAGTTGTCATATTATGTGGATGTAAATAACCGAAATGTAGGTCAGATATTGTCTTATCATACGCGTTCGCTTTCTAATTTCGCTATAAATACCGGCTCCTTCAGAACACAACGTATACTCACACTGTCCTCCAAGGAGTTAACTTTAGTATTTTGTGGATCAAGTCGAAGTAAAAATTTAAAAGGTAAGTGACTTATTTTTTGACGTGATAACGTCTTATAAATCGATGAACGCGGCGCTGCCCGCACGAAAAAGCATGACTCATTGTCACGTTCCGCCTGAGCCGAGTGTGTAAGCGAGAGCGCGGAACAAGCGATAGAGAGGCGTGTTTTCTTATGACGTTATCACGTAAAATTATCGTCCGTAAACCGACTTTACAGACAAACAATGTTGTTTTAAATTAAAATAAATAATTTATATTATTTACTTTAAAAAAACTTTTCGTAACAATACGAGTATTAAGTGTGGTGATACCTAATTTGGTATTGGTCAATACCTTCACGATTGGCCCCGAATGCAGTCGGTAAAACATTTGGTCTTGTGTGGTCTACCACACAAGACCAAATGTTGTTGATGTTTTATATTCTAATTGATAATAAAGTCTGTTGCCTTAGTGTGCATACACATGAGCAACATGCGTCGACGACAGAGGCAGCTGCAACCGTCGATGCGTGTCGGCGACAGCTGCCGACGCGTCGACGGTTGCATTTGCATCTATAAGTATGTGTTGTGTGTATGCCAAACTTAATAATATTCTTGAAAAATAAAAATAATTATGTCAGATAAGTTAAGGCTGGCCTAACTTTTCAAAAGGAGAGTAATTCTTGAATATTGTGATGTTAATTTGGTATTTAACAAAAGGTATAAAATAATTCCAGATGAAGAGCGTACTCCTCGTCGTGTTGTTAGCAGCGGCAGCAACAGCTCAGGTACAAAGCAAAGAAGTGCCTGACGTGGTGGATTTGCCTGAGGTGGCTGACGGAGACGAAGTGGCTAACGTGGCCGTGAACGAGATGCCAGAGGTGGTTGTGACTGACGTGGATGAGCTGACTGACGTGAGAGAGCTGACTGACGAGGTTGACGTCCCGGCGCAGACTGCAGTAGACACTCGGCGTAATCTGAACGTGGGATCCACGGCTGGAGCTGCACTGGTATACAAGTAAGTAACGATCAACAGAATATAAAGGGTGCATTCCGAGTTAGGACATTAATCGATATTATCGATTTAAGCGTGCTTAAACCCGTACCGAATTAGGTTTAAGCACGCTCAAATCGATTATATCGATTACATTCCTAACTCGGAACGCGGCAAAAATTATAATGTAAATCAACAAATAACGACAACGTTGTAACATTCAATGGTAAAGAACATTGTAATTATAATCACATCTAGCAATCGAATGGTTCACAGTGTAAAATAGGCCTCGGGATCTTATAGCATAGAGAATAGTGGTGATTCTCAGATTTCGATGCCTTATCAATATTGTTAGCTCGGGAAATATTGTTCCATACATGCCAGTAATTTAACAATTTTCTCAACCATGACCATTTTTCTGTTTACAGTAGTGCGGTCAGTGCGAATGGTGTCGCGAATCATTTCCACGTGAGAGATATAACGGTCCGCACGAACCGGCGCGTGAGTGCGGTCCGTGTGAACCGCGTGGGGGCCTCACAGGGCGCAACCCCGTCCATCTTGAATGGAGGAATTGGAAGCTCCTTTGTCACAATCAGGATACGATCAGCTACAAGCCGTGGATACAACTACAGAATTCAAGTCTATGTCAGATAATATGCTCATAAATATGGGTCCATTCGGGGTGGAGGTTTCGTTTTAAAATTTGATTTAGTTTTTAGAACAGATCTATTTTTGCAAGAACTTTCTAAAATCTGCACTGAATGTAATTTTATTTTTAATAATAAAGACATTTAAACTTATTTCATTGTTTTTATTCAAAGACTGTTTCACTCCCGTTCTTTGTAATATGTGAAAGAAAGGTTCTGCTGTTTCCAAAATGTGTCCTGCAAAGGCATCTGAGGGGCATTTCTCGTAATTTTAAGAACGTTCATAGTCTGATCTCAATCTCAATATGTCAAAAATACCTCTAATCTCCCTACATTTTTACAAGTTATTTACATTGTCGCTGAGATGACGTTGTGACTAGATTTTGAACGTTTTTAATTATGGAACTTGGCCTTCAGGACAAACAATCAAATAGTTCCACTTCATAAAATTATATTTTTTTTAAATTTCGAGACAGGCTTTAATTTAAATGCATGTGCTCTGGAGTAATATGTTACAATTAATGTGAACATTAACTATAGTTATTATATTTTATCTATAGTTATTGTAACGCGTTACGCCGTTGGTCCCGGCTATCATTCGTGGATATTTGACAGTCTTTACGGGTAGTCAGAAGCCAGAAAGTCTAACAACCAGTCTTACCAAGGGGTATCGTATTGCTACTTAGTAATTAGTTTTAATACAGAACCAATCTTTAAACCAGGTCAAATCTTAATTGGAATCAAATTAATAACAGCGAAACAGTTATGGGAGTTAAGGGAGTGGGCTATAATCTACCACACGGGCCCAGTGCGGGTCGGTAGATAAAGGTGTATAATAATAAATAGTCCTACACCAACCGGGGGTTGTCCTTGGGTGCACTTGCATAGTGCATACAGGGATAATCGTCGGTTGGTGCCGCATTTCATTTAAATTTCCTATGGGGCCTCTGCGAGTTGGCTTCGGCCCCTCGTACGCTTTCCAAAGGACCGGGACTCCATGGTCCCGAGATATATAAATTCATATAAATAATAATAATAAATTTATTTGACATAAAAAGGTACACAGATACAGAGAGACACTTAATTTAAGCGTGCGAATAGCCTGGTACAAAATAAATGATCAATGACCCCCATGCTAGGCAAAGCCTGTGTTACAAGGGTCAGGCGTATGTGTTGACTGTAAAGGTACGTGCACAGTGCGGACACGTTAGAATGACATTGTAGTAATGATATGTACATGTACATATGTTGGAGGGTGGTTTACAGTTGAGGTGATCTCGCTTGCAGTCGAGGTCTCTTCTCCGCTGATCTTCAAAGCCATAAACATTTCGCTTCACCAAACACCTACAAACATGTCTATCCTTTGCCAACTCCTCCCAACGAAAGGGATCTATATTGCATCTCTTCATATGTCTTTTCTGAACGTGTATGTTGGTGATTGGTAATACAATAAAGAGAGTCCAAAGAAAACATAACGCACTTTTCAGTTTTTACTTTAATTAAGACAGTAGGAATACATCAAATGACTCTAGAAGGCTGCTTCGCGCAGTTTATCGTCCGTAGACTTCGATCTGGTAGTTATAGCCGCGGCTTCTAGCGGACTGAAGCCTGATAGTGACAAAGTTACTTCCCACTCCTCCAGCCCTCATGGATGAGGTGGCGCCCTGTGTGGCCCCCACCCGCGTCACCCGGATCGCGGTTATCCGGGCGGAGGTTCTTAAAGTGATGTCTTGAACATGAACCACGTTGGAAGCAGCTCCCCTGGTGTGACGGGTTCTGGAAACACATCAAATGCTCATAAAAAGAGAAATATTTGCAGTCCATCGTCTTAATATAACATAATTAGCCTTTAACGTTCCCACTGCTGGGACACAGGCCTTCTCTCTTTGAGATGGAGTAAACCGTAATCTACCACACGGGCTCATTGCGGATATCCCATGTCTTTGAATTTTTGCTTCTTGGTCATGCCGGTCTCCTCATGATGTTTTTCCTTCACCGTTTTGAGAGTAGTGTTGATGATGTAAATTACACAAAGTTAAGTGCATGCCTGAGTTGGAAGCCCTTACCTACAAGTCACAAGTCGGGGCTGTTTCCACTAGGACACTGCTGCTCGTCATAATGTAGCAACTTATAAGAATTGTCGTGTTTATCAATCGCCCCCTATGGTAGTAATACCCCTCAAGCGTCAAGTGTACACCATGTGTACATAAGAGAAAGTGTTTAAAACGTCAACGGTACACCAAGTGTACACAACAGTGTCATTGTCATTGTTAAAACAATGACATTACTGCGCCCATTCAACTACTCCGACGCGTGGGGTGTTTTGACAGGTAGGCGGGCAAACGTGTGAGAGGTTAAGTGCAATGCTGCCCACCTAGCGAGCAGCCTGCTGGTGCCGATGGTGCCTACGCTCAGGTTGCGCTGAGAGGCAGCTGAGACTGCAGTCAGCGGCGGCAGCTCGGCCACGTTGCCCACGTCAACCTCCTCATGCGTCACTATCATCTCAGGCGCCTCCACCACGTCATTGCTGACAAATGCTGCTGTCGCCGCCGCTGCTAACAACACCACGATAACTAGACTCTTCATCTGTAATCATAAGTCATAAATCAACAGTTAATCACACTTCACAATAACAATATTATAAAGGCGAAAGTTTGTGAGTGTGTGTGTGTTTGTTTGTTACTTCTGCACGCTCAAACGGCTAGACCAATTTTGATAAAATTTTGTATCAAGGTAGCTGACACCCTGGATTAACATATAGGCTACTTTTTATCCCGATATTCCCAAGGCATCGAAACTAATGCGGGTAAAACCGCGGGGCGCAGCTAGTTATTACTAATAACAAAATCATGGAAAGCAAGATGACCTGTCACCACAAGCAGCACCCGTTCACGAGCATAACGCCATATTTAAGGGAAGGAGGCAACCCGACCCCCGAAGCTACCGCAAGCAGTGACATATAAGGGAGCATGACGAACTTGCTGGCAGGCAAGAATAATATGATCAATTGTGGAGGTTACTAGCTGACCATATATTGCTAGACAACTCATTAAAACAACATTGTAATGAATAGATTATGTCAACAAAAATTAATTCAATAAAAAAATGGTTGTGTTTATTTATTTAATTGACCCGGTGAACTTCGTGCTGCCTTAGAATCAATAAGAACGAATGTATGAGAAAATTAATTATCTTCATTATTATTATTTTTCGTGAATTTGTTCCATGTTTTAATAGTTATTCTGCTATTCGGGGCGGAGACAAATCCAACAAATCAAAGATCATAAAAATCGGTCCAGCCGTTCTTGAGTTCAGTGGCGTAACTATAGGGCGGCATTGGGGCAAAATGTCATGGGCCCCCAGCCATAGGGGGCCCCCGGCCCGAGAGGGCCATGATCACAGGAGGATCCTAACATAAGTTTATAAACACGAACTTTTTTTGAAATTGTGCAACAAAGGACATCATTCAGGTTTCGAACATTTTTTACCTTTTTCCCATTGCTTATCTAATTTTTTGGACGGGACTTCATGCTCAGCAGTAGCGTTTGCGACCACTAGACCAACGAAGCAGTCAGCTGGTGTTAAATTTTTTAGGGGAAAATATGAAATCTAAGCGGAAGAAGTCGCGGTAGAAATGCTAGTAAAATAAAATAAAAACTATAACGTTGGTTGAGCTTCTTTACATTGTAGGAGGGCCCCATCCCTTGAATTTTCCACGGGCCCCAAACGGCATAGTTACGCCACTGCTTGAGTTATAAATGGTGTAACTAAGCCGACTTTTTAACCGACTTCAAAAAGAGGAGGAGGTTCTCAATTCGTCGGAATCTTTTTTTTTATGTATGTTCCCCGATTTCTCAAAGACGCCTGGACTGATTTGGAAATTTTTTCTTTTGTTGGAAAGGGTATACTTCCCAAATGGTTCCATGAAAATTTTATCGAAATCGGACAAGCGGTTTTTGAAAAATCAACAAAAATCTAAAAATTTATCTACATTGTCTACATTAACGATCTTTTTGCTTACTTTTTCGTGGGGTAGTTACAACTAAAAAGTGAAAAATAAAAACTTTTTTACAAAAAAAAAAAACAACCGACTTAAAAAAAAACACTGCAAAGTGATAAATAACTTTAATTTCGGAAGTCGGTGTCAAAAAACGAAAATGCGGAATCAACGACACCGACTTCCGAAATTAAAGTTATTTATCACTTTGTAGTGTTTTTTTTTAAGTCGGTTGTTTTTTTTTTTGTAAAAAAGTTTTTTTAAGATAGTAACGCTCTTCTTACCTTGTCTATGTGACTATGACTTGATTCTCAAAACACTTCAGTTGACTCCTTTGAGTTCACTGCTACTATACCTGCCGTCCCAAGGAAGCACTATTTATAGTAGAGATGCATTTTAATGATAATAAAATTTTATCATTTATCTAGTAAATAACAACAGTACGTAATGACACCGACTTTGATTATTTAAACATATCTATGACTAGCTGCCCGGCGCGACTTCGTTCGCGTGGTGTCCTACTCCTTCCCCTACCCTACTCCTGCCCTTATCCTACCCCTACCCTTCTCCTACCTTACTCCTACCCTACCCCTTCCCTACTTCTACCCTACTCCTACTGTACCCCTCTCCTACCTTACTCAGTTACTCCTACTCTACTGCTACCCTACTCCTACCGTACCCCTACCCTACTCCTATTCTACCCCGACCATACTCCTACCGATCCCCTACCCTACTCCTACTCTACTCCTACCCTACCCCGACCCTACTCCTACCGTACCCCTACCCTACTCCTCTACTCTACTCCTAACCATACTCCAACTGTACCCCTACCCTACTCCTACCTTATTCCTACCCTACACGATCAATAGTTTTAAAATAAAAATAGTTTACGTCCTCTACTCAGACCTACTGAATATACACATAATTTCATAAGAATCGGTCAAGCCGTTTCGGAGGAGTTTTGTTACCAACACTGTGACACGAGGATTTTATCGCTGCGCTGCGTGGAGCCACACCGGCATGTCGGCGTGTATTTTTTGTTTATTTTGACATTTTTAATTTCGTAATATCTTTTGAATGGAATGTCCGATTTCAATAATTCAAAAAGTAATCAACAGGTATTGATACAGTCTTGGATAAGAAACAACTTATTTGGATAGGAATTAATACAAAGGTATGGATAACATGGTCTGATTTTGATCGGCATTTCTATCAACTTTTAAAATGTAAAAAAGTAGTTATAGTGACATAACTACAATAGTTGGACATATGGTCTCGCAAAGTTTTTTGTAGATATTGATATGTTCTATAATATTGTAGAACATTTTTTTGTTCTATCATCAATACTTTCCGCAGCGCATGCGATGAAAGACATTTTATGGCTAATTTTTTTACACCTTGGGTTGGTTTTAGTAGAAATTTCTAAGGATCTCTAATTTTTTCTAGTACTAAATATAGCCTATGTTACTCAAGGATAATGTAGCTATCTAACGGCAAAAGAATTTTTGAAATCGGTCCAGTAGTTTTTAAGTTTATTCGTTACATACAAAAATACAAATCTTTCCTCTTTATAATATTAGTTTAGAAGTTTAGATTAGATTTAGATTAGATTAGATTTAGATTAGATTAGATTTAGATTAGATTAGATTTAGATTAGATTAGATTTAGATTAGATTAGATTTATACAGCGGTTGTAAATTAGCATTGATAGGTTCTTATCTGTATGTGATTATACTAATAGACTATCTTCTGCCCGTGACTTCGTCCGCGTAAAATGTTTTGTTCCCCCAATCCACCCCGTCGCGTCGCATCGTCTGCCCGCGTTATTACTTCGTTTTTGCTTAGAGTTCTTTCTGACTTCTTTTTACTTTTGCTCGGTTCCTTAGAGCCCTAGCGTGATGTTAAATAGCCCATCTCAAAAATTTTGTTAACAAATACAAAAATCACTGGTTCGATTGTTCCAGAGATTAGTGCGTAAAAACAAACAAACTTTTCAGCTTTTACTCTTAACTTCTTTTCGGATGTAGATCGGCTGCCCCATTTCGAAACCTAGAAAGGATTTAAAACAAAATTTTACAGGAGAGCGCATAAACGTAAAATAGGTCAGCCTATGAAAAAGATTTATGTTAAGTAAAAAAAAAAATGATATAGGTTATAAAAAATACTAAATAATGAACACATAGAACTAGCAACATTTTTAATCTAAGAGGATGTCTAAAAGATTATTATGACACTTAGGTACAAAACTAAAGCATTTCAAACAAACAGTGTCGTAAGTTGGTATTATTATGTGATTTTATCCACTAAAGTAAAATCCCTTAGGTAATTTTTACATTGATTTTATCATTAATAAGCTTGTCTCGAAATCTAAAAAAAAATATTTAGGAAATCGCTCTACTTGATTTTTTGTCCTGATGGCATTGCAGGATACAGTTTGGAAACAGCAGAACCTTTGTTTAACATCTTTCGTAACAAAATAATGAAAGTATGAACTAATAGGTTCATCAAACAAGTTTTTATTATTATTAGCCTTAATGTCCCAGTTCTGGATAATTGCCCCCTACTCCTTTTCCACCTCTCTCCCTGTCTATGTGTTAAATGATTTTTATTTCAATATATACAACACGAAGTAAGTAAATAATAACTAATACCTAATTAATTAATTAATGAAAATAACAAAATTAAAACCTAACTTAAATAAACTAAAACTTTACTATACACAAACTAAAATATAGCGTCGAAAAAATCATCCGTATCGCTGCCGACTGGTAATGTACCCAAATATTGTAATCAAAAATAATATCAATGTGTCTCATTAGCGGGAATCAAGCGATTAATAAAAAATGGATTTTGCCTACATATGAGTAAGTTTTCACAGAATCAAAAATTTAATTCCATTCATGTCAAAATCTTTACTAAAAATATTAAAGGGCAGTGAAATAGTCATCGAATAAAAACAATGAAATAAGTTTAAATGTCTTTATTATCTATACTTATAACATTAAAAATAAAATTAGATATAGGTAACACATATCTTACAAAGTTCTTGCAAAAATATCTGTT